>CM057456.1:1713425000-1718425000 GCA_016271365.2 Neoceratodus forsteri | reverse complement strand
GTCCCCAAATACCCTGAATAGATTATATATAGATACAGTACCATGTAGTTACTCACATACAGCAGTGGGGTGAAATTAAAGGAACACATACAGTACAGGAGTAAAACTTGAAGGGCAAGTCAGTAGAAAATAAGTCTGTCATTCAAAACAGAGGGCTGATGGAAACTGGATGAAAATCTTGGTTTGAGTTTTTTTTTTTTTTTATTTGGTCAGCATCCCAGAGAGCCTGCTGAAGGCCAGAAACAGAAAGATCTTCTACTTAAAGTCATAGCCTTATCTCGTGGTCTGCAGTACTGCGTGTTGAAGTGATTTGCCCAAGGTCACAGAGTGAATATTTTAGATACTGTTTAGATCTAGTAGGGTTGGAACCTGTGGTCTCCCAGTTTCCAAGTCTGTGCTCTAACCAGTAGACCACACTGACTCCATGGCCTGATGAAGTGGAAGTGGAATAATAGCCCTCTGTTCTCATGTCCTCAAAATCCCCTGATTTCTCCAAAAGTTCTGCGTTGTACATTTCTAGTGCCTTCACAGATGAAACGGGTGGAATAAGTTCAAATGCAGGCTGTAACATAGTGGTACTTTGAGTCACCATTTTGGAAGCTTGAGTGCTTACGGTAGTGAATGAAATTGTCAGAGTTGATGCTTGTGCCAAGACCAGTAGTTGCAGTGACATTAATTGTATTTTAACTGGGGAAGGCATCTTTGTTCTCATCCACCCACTCCTCTTTAAATGCAGTTAGTAACAGTAGCAGTAGTATCTTTATAGGGCACCCCTCCTTGGAGGCGCAGGGCATCTTATTAGCAAGGTAGCATAAAACAATTATGTATTACAGTAAAAATAAACATTGTCATAAAATAATTGGTTCTATGTCATAACAGTGACTTTTTTTCAGCAAATGCCATATCAGCGAGTACATTTCAGTAACACCAAATTAAACTCTCCAACACCACAGCAACCGTCAAAACACAGAAGGCTCTAGGCAGTACAATAATACAACAATATACAGTAATGTTTAATTGGGGGGCTACACCGCCCACACACCCCTTTGTGGGGGGTGAGCGGCCTACACCCCCTAATTAATATAATCAACTCCAGCAGGGCAGACACTGAGGGACAGGGGAATACATGGGGGGCTACAGTGTGCAGGGGGATACTGCGGCTGGAGCAACACAGTCGTGGGAACCAGATGACACAACAGAAACAAGAAGTGAAACAGCCAAAGCATTTTAAAACAACATTTGCCTATAAGCAGTCCCGAACCCAGGACCATCACCATTCTAGGTGGTGACCATATCCACTACACAAGGCAGCCAGCTCAATAGCAGCAGGTTACATTTCTGTATATAGCCACATCACTAGACAGTTCCCCCATCATTTGCCTCACTGTTCTGTCCCTCCACACTCGCTGTTCCCTCTTGCTTTACTAGCACACTCGCTACTCTTTCAGTCACACAAATTGGGTCACTCAGATTTGAGTCACTCAATTTGCTTCACCCATATCGCAGGATACCAAATAATCCATTTTCAAAATATAAACTAGAATTTCAATAAAGAAGTATGTAAAATATGTAATGATTTCATTAGATAGAAGGAATTCACCTGCCAAGCCATCAGGCAGAGATGGAGAAGGCATTGATGTCTTTCTTGGCATTGGCAGAATTGGCAAGGATGAACATGGGATCAACAGAGCCACCAAGGCTAATGTCATCAGAGGACACAATGAGCTCTAGTCCTGCTAGCTGTAAAATTGTGTAGAGACAGGGGACCCCACCTAAAGTGGGAGGCTGTACTACATTTGGACTATCCCAGATAATGAAGTTGATAAAAGAGAACAGAAAGAAAATATTACTTTCCTAGCAGTCCCTTCCTGGACTTGATTTTCAAAGCCAGAGACTGCTGCATGATGCTTGTGTCAAACTGAATTGGTGCAGCCGGCTCCGTGGTGCCAAGTGAAGGGGTTCGCCCGAACCTGGATAACCCGGGATGGCCCATGCTGACCCCCCTCCCACCCTGGGCTAACTCGTTGTGCCTAAGGGCACTTCTTCCCTGTAAGGGACCACCCCATCTGACGAAGGGCTACATCAGGTCACCTGGGACCGGCAGTAGCAGGGGCAGCAGATGGTGACTGGGGAGGAGGGTGGCCATGGGTCCCAGGTGGCCCAAAGGAGTGGCCTGTCAGGGGGGGAGGGGGAGGTGGAGCAGCAAAAAAAACTGAATTGCTGCAAAGGGCCCCCTGCACCACATTATGCATCAGTCCTGATTTTCAAAGGGTGTCTGCGCCCAATAGGGTTCACTTGTGCCAGCCGGGCTTGCACCATGCTTGAGGCAGATGCAAGGCTGTGACATGGCAGAAGGGAGCTTGTGCCACTACTTGGCTGCAGTATCCCCAACTGCAGGAGTTTCAACACCCAGCAGTGGCCACATGTGTTACTCAATTTTAGACTAGTCAAAGCTGATATAATGGCCCCCTGTGCCACCACCGGTAACATGTCACGTGGGCTGGGGCATCCGGATGGTAGCAGCTGGCACACAAAAGAGGCAGGAGGTGAGGATGGTATGCATGCAGCAGGAATATGTAGGTAATGTACAACAAGATACATACTTGTGTGTCGATCTGCACCGTGAACCAAATGACCTTGCCTACCATTGTGAGCAACCATATTCTTTGTTTGTGTGCCACTGCTTGGACAGTGTGTTGTCCCTGTAGATCACACTGTCTCCTGCTGACATGGAGGGAGGCATACAGCACCTGACACAGGTCCACACACTCCCAGTGCCACACTTAGGCCATATCACTGTGTGGAGTGTCTGGAGCATGCTTCCACAGCACCATGGCAATGTGACATCTGTGCTCAGCGACATGTATACCAGTGGATCATCCTTCGCTGCACAGACACCACATCCTGGTAGTGAGCACCGAGTGGACTCCAGTGGAACCCTCACAGGTGCTCAGTGCTTACTACTGGACTGAGTGCAGTTCTTGCTGCCACGGCAGTGGGGTGTGATGTCCCACTAGTCTCACTGAAGCTCTACACAACTGACTGGGGCAGTATGGCCACAGCAGCTAAGCCAGGTACAACAATCCTCTACATAGCGCTTATCTACTGTCATCCATGACAGCTTGCTTTTGCCTATGAAGTGTACTTGATCACCGACTTTGTGTACCAGGCTTCCTGTTCCATATGGGTTTTACATATGGCTCTGTCCCTACGTCTGGCAGCGCATGCCACTGGACGATGGCTGCCTCCATCAATCCCCTCTAATGCGCAATCTGTTTGGTGCAGGGCACCACTTTTTTTGTAAAAAGTAAACATTATTAAACTTTTCTAGAAATAAACAAAAAATGGACAACATAAAATTGACCATAAACTACCCTAGCCCTCCCATCAACAGGGGCTGGGTGAGGGTTGGATGGTACGGTACAATACAATACAGTGCTCTTAACAGCAATGAAATAGATACAAAATGAAATACATCTTGTGCATATAAAGCATGTGAGAGTTAATAACAGATAGCTTAATAATAGCTAATTGATATGCAGAAGGGTTTCAAGGGAATCTCACCTTTGGTGATATTGTTTTAGATGGCTATTAAGAGAACTAATCAGTTTGTCCTTTCTAAAAGCATGTAGTGTGGCCTTATGCAACTCCTGATAGGTGGGAATGGTTTTGTCTAGCCAATGCCTTAATGCATTTTATTTATTTGTTTTGCAATGGCAGAAATAAGGGAAATGTGGAACTTCCAGACACCAAAAATCAGGTCAAGGTTGAGACCCAGTAGATAGATTTGTGGAGTGGAGGTGGTGTCCAATCCCAGAAGAGGATCTAGGTGACTTTGTATGGTTTCCCAGAGTGGTTTTGCCTTTGAGCAGTCACAGAGGAAGTGTTTAGAGTTGCCTGTTCTTTTTTTTTTTTTTTTATATCCTTCTTTTTCCTTCCAGTTGCCAGATCCTGAGGCATCCCTTAGGAGACACCTGCTTGTCATGCCCAGTCTGATACCTCCCCTCGGCACGGATTCCCCCACTGGAACCTCAATCTAGTATCCTGAGTCCCACACCAGTAGATCCCCTGACTTGTGCCCCTCAGGGTGGGGCCTCCCTCACCTACCTTGGGCACTTCCTCAATTTAGCCTGGTGGGTGAGCTTTGGTGCAGGCTGAGGGATATCGGGATCTGGCGAAGGTGGGGTCCGGCAGTGGGCATGGGGCAGGTGCTCCATAGTCTCCTCAGGTGCCAGGGTGTTTCCTTGTACATGTGCATGACCCTGGAGGCACGGACATGCAATAACGACAGAGCGAGCTGGGTACATTCCCGCACCCCTCGCATGGATGTCTGCCAACACCTCTACCCCTGCATGTGTGACCCACTGGCTGCTGCACCTCCAGTCTCCACTGGGAGTTGCTGCTGTTGGAAAGTCATCAACCCACCCTCCCCAGGAGGAGAGAGCTGTCCTCCGGATGCTCAATCCTCTCCTCCCTGGCCGACCCCCAGTTACCCGAGCTCGGGAGTTGCCTGGTTCTTGTTTGCATCTGACACAAGCAGGTGATTGTAGGTGGCCCATTTTATGTAGTTTAGTGGGTGTAAAGTATAACTTATGAGTTGTCTTATATTACATGAGTCTAATTCCAGCATATTTAAGATATGTATAAATATTGCTCCACATGGCTGATCTTGTGTTAGAATCACTTAGTTCTAGGAATTCAGCCTGCCAGAAGGAGCAGATATCTTGCTTTTAGGGGCTGGACACCACTAATTGTTTTTTATATTGAAGCAAAGTGGAGGATGCTGAGTGGCAAGATTTGAGAGTGCATCCCATAAGGAAAGGTTAGAGAAAGACCAAGGTCTGGGTCCAAGGGTAATGGTTATCAAATGTTGACATTTTAAAAAAGCGAAGGGAGATATTTTTGTGTTGGGGTAGGTTAGTGTAAGGGTATGTAACGAAATAAAGGAGTCATTTTGTATGAACTAGCCCAGATGTATGAGAGGTATAGCACCTAGGACATTATCTGGGATTATTCTTTTTTGGATTTTAAATTTGGGCTTATCTAGGATGGGTTGGTCCAAGGCAAATAAAGGTTTGGTTTTAAGGCATCTACGGAGTTATTTGTTCACTAATAGGGAGATGCCTATTGGGTTTGCCTTAGTGGTATAGGTAATTGGGAGTGAGGGATGCGGATAAGGGCTCTGATGTTAACTCTGGTTTGGTGACATAAGCTGAGTTCTGTTTGTTGCCATTTGGGGACATAGACATTTGGTGGCTTGATGGGGTCGGCGTGTCTCCATCATAGGAATTTCTCAGCATGCAGGGCTAGATAGTAGAGATGGAAATCGAGGAGCTAAAGACCCCCATTGTGACTTAAGGGCAGTAAGTTTATGGTAGGCTCTACGTGGGGTCTTGCACCAGAGAAAAGACATTAGTGTGGTTTTCAGCTTATTAAACCATTGGGGTGGGTATGAATAGATTGGTCATCCCCAGTGGGTAAAGCAGTCTGGGTAAAATATTCATTTTAATTATATTAATATGGGCCCATAGTGTCAAGGATAGGGCAGTCCATCTACTGAGGTCATATTTAATTGTTGTTAGGAGTACATCTAGATTTTAGGAAAACACCCTTTGTTTTTTTTTTGCTGGTGGATACTTGAAAGCCTAAACATTTGAGAGTGGTTGGGGTCCATGTGCCCTTCCCCCCATTGTAGGCCTTGGGATTTGACAGTCCACTGGTTGAGGGGCATAATACATTTTTTTTCAGATTAAGTTTTTAACCCAATAACTGCTCAGATTCTTGCAAGAGTATAAGTGCTACAGGGATAGAATGAGAGGGATCCTTTATATGTAGGGGGATATCATCCGTAAACATGGAAATGTTATGTCTGTGGTAACTAGCTTGAATTCCATTAATCTTTTCATTCAGAAGGATCCTTCTGGACATGGGCTCCAAATAAAGATTGAATAAGTAAGGGGAATAAGGGCATCCTTGTCATGTCCCTCTGTGGAGGTGAAAGGGAGTGGAATTGATTCCATTGCATCTAACTGAAACTGATGGGCAAGCGTACAGCAATTTAACCCAGTCTATAAAAGCAGTAGGGAAGCCAAATTGTGGAAGGGTTAAGTAGAGGAAAGATCATGAAACTCTGTCACATGTTTTCTCTGCATCCAGGGACATCAGTATGGCTGATTGTTTGGAATCCCTGGATGCAGAGATCAAGTGGAAAAGTTTATGCAAGCGGTCAGAGGAGGGGTGGCCCTGCATGAATCCCACTTGTTCAGAACCAGCTAGGGAGTCCCAAACTCTCACTGCCAAAACCTTGGCCAATAAACTGATATATGTGTTAAGGAGGGAAACTGAGTGGCAATTAAACATATATTCTTGATCCTTTCCCAGTTTGGGTAACAGGGTAATAATGGCAGCTTGAAGGGAAGGGTCTAGCAAATGATTTTCCTGAGCTGAATTGAATAAAGTGCTCAGGGGTTCAATGAGAAGCTGGGCTAATGCTTTTTAAAAGTTGGGGGATAATTCATTTGGGCCTGGTGCTTTGTCAATCAGTAGGTCAGATATGGCCTGCAAACCCTCCCAAGGGGAGATGGTGGCCCCAAACCTTTCCAGAGTATCTGGGAGGAGTTTAGGTAGATTGGCTGCATCTAAATATTGCTGGATACTGGCCTTCAGTACCGTGGGCAATGCAGAATATAGCGTTTGGTAGTATGTTGCAAAACCGGACGCTATGTCCCTGGGGTTAGTAATTAAAGGACAATTAGGTGACAGTCATATACCTCTTATAGATTTAGAGGATTCTTGTTGCCTTAACCTTAACATTAACAGTTTCCCCACTTTTTTGCTGGTTTACCTATGCCATGGCGACATCTATAGTGGCGACATCCCCTACAGCGACAGACACAATGTAGAGTGTCGGCATTGTGCTGTCGGGGATGTGTGTGTTTTCTTTGGGGGGCTGTGCCCACCAAACCCCCCACACCCCCGGTTTCTAAGTATACAACTCTGAGTCAGAGTTGTCTCTGGAGGGGGAGAAACACCGGGAGATACACTGCCGATGTCTACGAGGACCATCACAGTGACCTGATGCTTTCCGGCGAATTCTGTCACTGTGATGATCTTCATTGTGGCAGTGTCACCCTGCCGTCAGTACACCTCTTTTGCCTTGGTCTACATAATGGATATTGGCCCAAAAGATCATAAATTCAGCCTGTTCGCTCAATAATTCCCCATACTTAGCTTTGAGTGAGTTGAGTTGCAGCCATTCTTCATCAAATAAGGTGTGGGATATTTTCTTTTCTTTTCTTTGTCCCTAATTTCTTGAAGTAGTGTTATAGCCTCTTGTTCTGTTTTCATTCACCTTGTAGCTGCCAGTCAGAATAGTTCCCCTGTGATAGTACATTTAAAGGCCCCCCATATGTTAGCATAATTTTCAATGGTGCCTGTGTTATCTCTAAAAAAACTTTTCAGTACACATTTGAAGCTTTTCTAAAATTCTGGGGTCTTTGAGGAAGTTATTATTTATTCTCCAAATTCTGTCTTTATCCGATTGGTTGGAGGTGAAAAAGAAAAGAGTACTGGTGCATGGTCTGAGACCACATTCAGTAAAATTTCACATTGAATGGTGTCTGAGAATATACCAGGGGTAGTGAGAAAGTAGTCTAGTCTGAGGTGTTAGATGGGGGATCAAAATGTGTAACTCCTGTCTCCAGGACGCAGGACTCACCAGAGTTCTTGTAGTCCAAGTGAGTCTTGAAGCTCCTGTAGAGCTCGTTGATTTGGTGAGAGACCACTTTTGTGGGGACCAGATTTGTCTAGGGTTATGTCTGGAACAGTATTACAGTCTCCAACCAATATCACTAGCAAGAAATGGTGTTTTGATAGTTCTGATAACAAGTTGGTAAAAACCTGGGGTCCTCCTTGCTGAGTCTGTAAACAGATGCCAAAATGATGTTGGTCCTGTCAAGGATGCCTTTAGTATAATAAAATCCTCGTCTGGGTCAGTAAATTGATCCTGCAGCTGGAAGAGGGTATTGCAGTGGATTAGGACTGCTGAACCCTCTTTCTTGTTGTCAATGCCTGTGGCATAGACTTGGCCTACACATTCTCTATGTCATAGATTTGCCTATGCTGAAAGGATATGGGTCTCTTGCAGGAAGGCTATATTTGTGCCTACCCGCTGGAGGTGCTGAAGGATCTGGTATTGCTTTTTTTTGTCTGTGCCCCTTTTACATATATTCCAGAAGACAAGATTGTAGCCTGATTTAGTCATCATGTGGGTTGTCTAGAAGATAATGGGTGGACTGGGAAGTGTTTAGTAAGTAATGTCTGCATAGTGTCACTTGTTGAAGGCATTGGGGAGTTTCATTTGAGCAAGCATATTAAAAGCAGCTTGCTACTAAAAACCTTCTGCTATTATATGGTTGTAGCTTTAGAAATAGTTGTACCATCATGTAGTTTATTTATTAAAATATTGGTAACTGGGTAGGCCAATTGAGACTTTGACAGTCCCTTTTTAAGGGGCGACCCAGGGTTAGTTACATGTACCTAGAGGGGAAAAGAAAACCAATGCTTTTCGAAGTACGCTACAGCATATGGTACATTTTTGTTTGTTTTTTTTCAAATTGTTTAACCAGGAGTGGCACACTAAGCTGAAAGCTTGTTTACATGTGTGACCTGGGAGCACAGGGAAGTTAAGTGATTTGCTCAGAGTCGCACAGTATTCAAGTGGAGGCTAAGAGATTCAAACCTAGGTCTCCAGATTTGTAGCTCAGAGCCTTAAACCACTGCGCTATACTGCCCCCCAAATTGATCAAGTATACGTGTCGCAGACATAAACATTATAACAATTGACATAGGCGAGTTATCGTTTGAACATCCTTGTTAGTTACACACATTCATGAGTAGATAGAAAACGTAAGTGCAGTCCAGTACATTATGTCCTTCCTTACTGCCCCTTCCTCCCTTTTGTCTGTATTTACATGAGGCATCCCCCTTGGCTGAGGTACCTTAGGAGTTGGGGCACCTGCAATGAGACCCATGGCTTAGGTGTAGTTTTAATCCTTTCTTGTACCCTAGAAGAGAGGTACAGTTCTGGAGCTCTCTCTGGAGATTGTTCTAGAGTTTAGGGAGGGTTATTCTAGGTGACCGTTGACCTGTAGTTGATCTGGCTCTTGGGGGTTCTAGTAGCTTGCGTTCAGTCGACCTAAGCTCCCTCCTGTTTGCTTTTGGGGCTTGTAGATTTCTCAGGCTTGGGAGGGTATAAGGTTGCTGCAATTTGAAAGCCAAGCATTGGGAAGGATAAGCAAGTCTCGCTTCAAGGGGTAGCCAATTTAACGCTTGTAGCACATCACAGTGGTGCTCCATTCTTTGTGCCCCAGTGGCGAAATGGCTAATTCTGTGGTACAGCGTGCTCAGACAGACATGCCTGTTCTGTTGCCCTCAGTGCTTGCAGCATTGTTGCACCATAGAATAGGATGGCAATGATGGTCCCGTTGCTGACCGCAATCCTGGTTTCTTTGGTCAGGTAGGGGCTTAGTCTGAATAATAGCCCAAGTTTTTGGTTTACAATTGTTGTTAGGTGGTCAATGTGTTTCCTGAAGGAGATTTCCAGGTCTGTGAACATTCCCAGATACTTGATATTGTCCACCACTTCGATCCCTGTATCATTTGAGGTAGAGAGCGATAGGAGATTAGCCCGGTGTGTGGACCTAGTTTTTTGAGGCCAAATAGCATGGCTTTGGTCTTTTGCTGTTTAGGACCAGTACATTTGCCTGGAACCAGTCTTCTAGCATTGCTAAATCTTGTTTCAGCTCTGAATTTAGAGATTCCCAGTCCTTGCCGGTTCTGTACGGTACTGCGTCATCTGCACATAACATGACCTTTGCTCCCGCATAATGTAGGGGTAGGTTGTCGATGAATAAGGAGAATAACAGAGGGCCTAGGACAGAACCCTGTGGAACACCATTTGACACTGAGGCCAGGATATTCAAAAGGGTTGAGTATGGCACTACACAGTTGTGCCATGCGTAACCCACTGATGTACCACGGCGCGATATTCCAAAGGGGAAAGTGCAAGGCACAAATCCTGATGCGCCGTGGTCCATCAGTAATGTATGCAGCACAAGTGGGGGGGGGGCATGCCCATGCATACTCCGCACATCCCGATATTCAGCCCGGGATGTGCTGAGCAGATGCAGGAGCAACCCCTACATACACTGAACACAATTGAGCCTAAAATAAAAGGAGCAACTGCTGGCTACCCACAGGTGAGCTGCTGCATTGCAGGGTGCAACACGGCAGCTGCCAGCTGTGGGTGGCCACTCGAGCTCCGACTGCACCGTCCATTGTGGTAGTGCCCCCAGTGCCTGATCGCGGGCATAGGTATACATTTGAAAGGTCCAATATCCCTGGCGGCCCAGTGGACCTGTTCTCCAGCCCAGTTGTGGGCTATGTAATATAATTATCATCCATGGTGGTCCAATGGACCGAATTCTACCCAATCATGGGCTCAAAATAAAGAAATATATCCCTGGTGGTCCAGTGGACCCGCTCCCAAGCCAGATCACGGGCTACATACATGAAAACACCCTGGTGGTTCAGCGGTACCCCCCTCACCACCCACCCACTGAGCCCCGCCATCCCACTTTCCCCCCGGTCAGTGGCGGGCGGCAGCTCCCCACCCGCAAGCCACCTGGGCGCCAGCCGACCGACAGCTTACAGTACAGCTGTACACTTATTGGTCCACAGCATGGGCCAATGGACATGCGGACCATACTGTACTACACAGTCCCGATATGTAAATGGATCCATTACATATCGGAACTGTGTAGTACAGTACGGTCTGCATGCCCATTGGTTCACGCTATGGACCAATGGGCGTACAGCTGTACAGTACACTGTCAGTCAGCGGGTGGCTTGCGGGTGGGGAGCTGCCACCTGCCGCTGACCAGGGGGGTGCAGTGTGGTGGGGTTCAGTGGGCAGGTGGGGAGGGGGGTACCGCTGGACCACCAGGGTGTTTTCATGTACGTAGCCCACAATCTGGCTTGGGAGAGGGTCCACTGGACCACCAGGGATATATTTCTTTATTTTGAGCCCATGTTCAGGCAAGATTTGGTCCACTGGACCACCAGGGATGTTAATAATATTACATAGCCCGTGATCGGGCAGGATTCGGTCCACTGGACCACCAGGGATGTTAATAATGTTACATAGCCCGAGATCAGGCAGGATGCAGTCCACTGGACCACCAGAGATGATGATACTATTACGTAGTCCGCGAATGGGTGTTGGGGCTTTTGGCCGCCGTGGGGCAGGAGGCGTCGGTCCCCGATGGCTGCAGCCTGACAGGGTGCCAGGTGCAATTCGCTGGGGATCAGCGCACCTGCATGCAAATGGGGCCATAATGACATGCAAATGACCCCATTTGTGCCTTGCATGCATAATGGCCCCATTTGCATACCCACTGCTGAATATCGCGGTTCCTGCGCCTAGCGCAACTGTACTTGTGCTGGCGCATCCCCCTGCTCCTCACTTGCCACTTGCGCTGTTACAGTGCCACTGCACCATGTGCATTGTGGGCAGCCACTGTGCCATATTCAACGGTGCTGAGCCATGGTGCAGCACCGTTGAATATCGCCCGGGTCACGCCCTGGCGCATCCCAATTGCGCTGCGTCCAGGCTTGCGCCCCAGCCTGGCACAGTCTGAATATCCCACCCTGGATGTTCATCTGATTTAGCAACGTTCCACTGGACCATTTGCGTCCTGCCATGGAGGTAGCTGGAGAACCATTTTAGGGTGAGTGAGTTAAATCCTAGGCCACCCAGTTGTTCTAAGAGCAGCTTGTGGTTGACTAGATCGAATGCCTTCATTAGATCAATGAAGACTGCTCCAAGGAGTTTGTTTTGGTCCAGAGCTTCATGCAAATTAGTGATGAAGCTTACCAGTGCCGTATCAGTGCCATGTTTCTTTCTGAAACCATGCTGAAGTATAAAAGTATAACCATACATGAACAAACAGGACATGCATAACATGAAAACCAAATAACAACAATAGCTCTGTGACAAAGAGCTGAGAATAGTGTAACAACCAGTGGTATGAAAACTTATAGTAAACAGAGGGCTGGGCTCACTGGAGCCAATACCCCAACCATAAAGGTGTTGGGGTGCTGTTAGGCAAGGGTAAGCATGCAAGACACTAGGTCCGTTCAGGGCCCTTGTGGGTGTACTCCTCTGTCTGTGATCTCACAGTGGAATGTGAACATTAATAACAACCCATTATCAGCATCTAGGAGAAAGAAAGGGGAATTAAATCCCCACCAATACACACACACACACTGTCTGCTGAAAACAGACAGTTCCATGTTGCCACAGTGACAGGAACTTTGCTTAATGGCATTACAGCGACGGCACCTTGCTGACAATGGCTTTGTGCCATCACGGTAACAAAGTGTTTTTCTGCAGGGGGCTTCACCCCCCGCACCACCTGACTTTTGTATAATCAACTTTGAGTCACAGTTGTGTTGGGGAAGGGGTGCAATCACCAGGGGAAAAACGTCAGTGTACCGCAGGGACCATTACAGCGACCTGGGCTGTGGAGTTTGTCACTGTAATGGTCTTCACGGTAATGCATTCACTATGCAAACAGTATAATAAAACAGACAACCATTAATAACAACCCATTAAACCAGTATCTAGGAGAATGAACAGGGAAGTAAATACTCACTGATATCCCCCCCACCACACACCGTTTGCCGAAAACAGACAATTGAGCAGTTCTAGTTGCGTCCAATACAATACCTGGCAAAGGAATGTATCAATAAATTGAGGTCTGTATTTTAAGTCTCAAGGTGCCATGACAAATATTGTACAGATAGAGGGAGCTCCTGGTAATCGTGGTGGCAAGGATGCATAAATGCCATTTTAGCAGGCTAGCTGAAGGTTCCCATGTCCAGATAGGGATTCCGTTTGTCTTTTGTGAGTGGCAGAGGGCTACTCTGCCAGTAATGAGGCTGCAGCAAGCAGAGTAGGTAAAGATCTAAAGTTTGGGTGCAAGGCGATGGTATGGTTGCTGAATGTAATAATTACGTGGTTAGTCTGGTTCAAATTAAAAAGTCTTTGGGGAGGTCACTGGATAGCACGTGTACTTCAGGTATCAGAAAGACGACTGCCCAGTCCAGGATGCAGCCAAAGTCAGAAATGACTCACTTCTGTGTCCATCGATGAACAGATCATGTAGCAGTCAAAGAGGTCTGCAGTGAGACAGCCTGCTCGACAGTGCAATCCTGTGACTGAGATCCAGGGCTGTACATCAGCAGAGTGATAATGAGCCCTCAGAGTAGCAGCATATTGTTGATAGAGCATGTCCGTTACTGAGGAGGAGAGCTTTTAGCTCACAGCTGGGGGAAGGGAATTTGAAGGTAGTGGTTGACAGTTATGATTGCGTCTGTCAAATGTGGCTGTGCTGCTGTATTTTAGTGTCAGTGGCTCAGTAGGTAGCACACTCGCCTCTGAGGCTGGGAGATCACAGGGCTGTGGGTTCAGTTCCCACATCTGGCACTTGGGTTAATATCCCAGTACTGACACTGTAGTGCAGCATGAGAGGGGTGCTGCACTTCTGAGGTGCCGTCTTTCGGATGAGACGTTAAACCGAGGTCCCATCTGCCTGGATTGGTGGTAGTTCAGGTGGATGTTAAAGATCCCATGGCACTTATCGAAAAGAGTAGGGGAATTTCCCGGTGTCCTGGCCAAATTTCCCTCATTCACTAAAAATACCACCAACAGCTTAATCTGGTTCAAGATCAGCTGGCATTCATCTGTATCCCCCCCTCCGGGTCGTGCCTGAAAATAGGCAGGATTTGTCTAGTGCACTTACCCGGTCAACAAAAGCTAAATAAATAAAATAAATAAATAAATAAAAAGAGTCACCCACGGCGGGAAAATCAAGCAGGATGGTGGAAGGAGGCATAAACAATATTCTGTCCACCACATTGTAGCCATGCTGCTGAGTGAAATTCTTGCCTCCATAAGAGAGCAAAGTAACAAAAAAGGTGAGGTCCACCCCCACAAGATCACACAGTTCAACACATTAACTGTTTAGGATGCAGGCAGTATAGAAGGAGCAAAAGGAGGATTGTCTGTAGAATGATAAGCACACAGTTCATAGGCAATATGAAGCAGTAGCACTTAGAAACAAATGGTACTCATGCAGCCAGCATATAAGGTGATTTCTTAGCAGTTGAGCCACTTGGTTTAGCTGGCAGCAGTGGGAAGACATTCAGCAAGAGTTTTGAGAGCTCTCTATGAGCTATTTCTGCATGAGGAAACTCGCAAGTGCCAGAGGAGGTGGTCATCTCAAGGCGGGCAAAGTGCAGCATGTGAAAAGGAACATGGCCTAGGTGGAGACCTTTTTTAATATCTTAATAGCTTGTTGTTTGTCGTGGATTGCTGGAGTAATGTCATTAAGGATAAAAAATTGGTGACCATTCCAGGTGAGAGGACCCTTCTTTCGGGCTTGAACCTAAATGTATGCTTTATCCTGAAAGTTAAGACAATGCAAAATTATGGCCCTTGATTTGTCTCCCTGTGGCAGCTGTGGTCAGAGAGACTGATGGGCTCTTTCCATCATGTATACAGTGTTGTACTTTGGGGGACCAGCCACCTCTTGCAAAAGCTTTTGCACAAATAGCAGCATATTGGTGCCCTCTGCTTGTTCTGGGATTCCTACGAGGACCAAGTTGTTCAGTCTGCTTCTTCTTTCTTGGTCTTTGATCCTGTCTTCTAGGTTTGACACTTTTTTCAGTAGATTCATAAGTTCCTTATTGTTCTGAGCTTGCTGGTCCTCTTTGAGCTGATTCGGGCTTCCGTGTCTGCAACCCTGCTTATCAGAGCCTTAAGGGCTGGCTTAATAGTCTTGAAGTCTGAAATCAGCTTGAATAAGGTAAGTTTAACTGTTGCCAGTTCAGAAATGAATTTGTCCAATTTGTCCACCAGAGACTCTTGCAGTGTGGCATCAGGGGGTGAATCCAGTGGGAAGCCCTGCTTCTGGTGCTGGGAAGCCTGGCCCCATGGGGATATTGGAGGTGCAGTGTTGAGATCCATGTGTTGTGGCTCTGGAAGCTCCACAGATTAAAATCCCAGCAGAATTCATTTGAGGGGGCTTTTGCCAAGGAAAAAGGAACAAAAGGTTGCCGAAAAGGTAGTTTAATTAGGCTGTAGCCATGGTATTTTATCTGTCAATTATGGAGCACTGAGGAAAGCAACTACTCACACTGAGTGCATTGCGTGACTCCTCCAAGACACCACTTGCAGGAACTGTGGGGTGTCTGATGCCAGGACCACCACTGTACCAGAATACAGTGCAGGATCCCTGGTGCACCCAACTTTGATGCAAGTTGTCAGTGTCAGTGGCTCAGTAGATTGCACACTCACCTCTGAGGCCAGGAGATCAGTAGACTGTGGGTTCCATCCCCACACCAGGCAGTTGGGTTAATATCCCAATACTGACACTGTAGTGCAGCATGAGGAGGGTGCTGCACTCCTGAAGTGACATCTTTCAGATGAGATGTTAAACTGAGGTCCCGTCTGCCTGTTCTGGTGGTGGTTCAGGTGGACATTAAAGATCCCATGGCACTTTTCGGAAAGAGTAAGGGAATATTTTATTGACAACACATAATCAAACATGCAGTGTAAAAAAATACAAATCAATTTTGTAAGAAAAAGATACATCCCATCCCACCCCACCAACCACCAACAGAAAAGAAAGAGAAAAAAAAAACATGCTATAGTGATAAATAATCCATATCCAATATCCCATCCACACCCTGAATTCTAAATTATTTAACTTTCGTAAATGCTGAAAACCCTTTCCACCACATAAAAACTGTTGACCTGGGATTATAACGTAATTCATATCCATTAATCTCCTGTATACCAGTATCACATAGAATTCTGAAAGTATCATACAAAACCAATTTTTGCTGTAGAACCCACTGGCATCTAGAATGCCACAGATACAATTTCAGGACAGCAAAAAATACATGTAAGGAACTAATGTCATATATTATTAGACGAGATGGATAAATGCCCAAAGCTATGCTTGCATAAGACAGATTAGCCAACCATTTCAGACCACAGGCATTACCTGGGTATGTCCACAAATTACTGGACTATGCACAAGAAATTAAAAAAATGACTAATATCTTCAGTCACAGCTACGACATCAGGGAATAGAGAAAATTGTTCCCCTAGAGCCTTGTGCTTATTATTCCCCTTAATGTTTAACCTTCCATATGCACACAGCCAAACAATTTCCCATATTTTTCCCGAATACTTTTGGTATTTAAGAGATGTAACACTTTCACATTGTCAGATTCAGGACATAGAAACATAGAATTTGATGGCAGATAAGGACCGCTTGGCCCACCTAGTCTGCCCATTTCCTACCTGATGGATAAGCTGCAGATTCTAGTTAATCAACAACTTACTTCCTCCTACCCCCCACTAGAATTACCTTATGTCTGTCCCATGCATTCTTGAGTTCTCCCACTGTTCCTGACTCCACAACCTCCTCAGGAAGACTGTTCCATGCACCCACAACCCTCTGTGTGGAAAAATACTTTCTAACATTACCTCTGAGCCATCCCCCATATCTTAAAATTGTGCCTCCTTGTTCTTGCACATCTCTTCTTATGAAAGATACTACTGTCTTGTACTTTGTTAATTCCCTTGAGATACTTGAAAGTTTCTATCATGTCCCCCCTTTCCCTCCTTTCCTCAAGGGTATACATATTAAGTTGCTTTAGTCTCTCCTCGTATGTCTTCTGGTGCAGACCTTGCACCATTTTGGTTCCGCTCCTCTGAACAGCCTCCACTCTGTCAATGTCTTTGCAGAGATGGGGTCTCCAGAATTGCACGCAGTACCCCAGATGGGTTCTCACCAACTGTCTGTACAGAGGGATAACAACTTCTTGTTTTCTACTATTGATGCCTCTCCTATGCATCCCAGTATCCCCAGCCCCCTTACTGCCTTCTCACATTGCTTGCCCACCTTTAGGTCATCTGATATAATTACTCCTAGGTCTCTTTCGATTTTTGTTGTTGTTATTAACTCACCCCCCATTGTGTACTCTTCCCCTGGGTTTTTGTTTCCCAGATGCATTACCTTGCACTTCTTTGCATTGAATGTTTAAAATGTTTAAAAACCAGATGGGCCAGGATATGTTCTGTCATTACCTTTAAATATAACAAAGAACAGGACAATTTGCCAACAGTGCCCTTATCAAGATGCCACTTCCTAAGTTGCTGAATTGTGTGTTTGATAGTAAGTGGGAAAATGAGATATTTAGATTGTTTAGGAATCTCTTCTTTCCAAACCTTGAAAAACACTTCAAAACTATTTAACATCCATTTTTTTGTAGAGACTTGGGCAGTTGAAGGTCTAGTTTAAAATGTTTTGTACAAAAAAGGGCATGAAAAAAAACCACTGGATCTACCATCCCCAACCCTCCTTTATCCTTAGGTAAATAAGTATATATCCTTTTAATGGGGTTCAGCCGACTTCCCCAAAGTAGCTGAAAAAACAAACTGTAAATTTTAGTCTCCATGTGAGTGGGTATGGGGAAAATCATTCCTGTATACAATAAGCCTGGGATCAAAAATTTCTTTAGAATCGAAACACGTTTCAATTTAGATAATTTCCAACCCTTCCATCTATGCACCTTAAATTCACATGCAGAAAGGGCAGTATCCCAGTTATAAGTGCCCATATCAATCCCTGAAAAATACAATCCTAGAATTTTAACAGGGGTTGTTACCAATAATACGTTGTCAATAGGATCCACTGTTAGCTTCCCTAAACCTAAACCAAATCCAACACTTTTGTGAAGATTTAATTGTGCCCCAGATACTGCAGAATATGAACTGATTTCATAAAGCTTTGTTAAGATGCTATCTCTAGATTCTGCAAATAGACAGATATCATCGGCATATGCCAACATTCGTGACTCATCATCCTGCTGTGACCCATGTGCTCCTGTCAGAGAAGTATTTTGAATAATACATCTAATCAAGGGGTCCAGTGAAAAAATCTACAGAAGGGCGCTCAAGGGACATCCTTGTCGGACTCCCTCAGTAATGCATATTGCCATTCCAACCTTACCTAAAACAATGGGGCTTAGGGAACCTGAAGAATAAAGCAGCTGAAGCCACATCACAAAAGCCTGTGAAACGCCATAATGATGCAAAGTTTGAAACAAAAAGTCATGATTCACTCTATCAAAAGCCTTACTAAGGTCTAATGAAATCAAAAACCCAGGATGACTATGCACATTATAATAGTTAATGACGTCTCTTATCAATATAAGGGCTTGCCGAATTTTCTGTCCAGGTAAACCACAAAATTGAGTGTGGTACAACATTGTGGCAGCATACTTTTTTAACCGTAAATTCAGAATATTGGACAACAATTTAAAATCTGTGTTTAAGAGGGTAATTGGCCTCCAATTATTGATCTCAGTCCTATCTCCAGTTTTAAAAAGAAAAATAACCAGACCTTTAGTAAAAAAATGACGAGATTGGACATGCTGTAATAAATAATTATACACCTATACCAAACATGGAGCAAGTTCAGGGGAGAAGGTTCTATATAATTCATAAGGAAGACCAGCCAGCCCAGGGGAGGATCCAAACTTAGTTTAATAACCTGTTGGACTTGAAAAACTGATATTGGTTGGAAAGGTCATGTGATGGTGGTCTGAGGATCAACAGCAGTCTCCAAAAGCTCCGTACCTCTCCTGCTTAAAACCATACCTAGCAGCAATTTTAGTAACATAAATCTTTATTGCATATTGCAGCCCACTTCAGGTATCTATCTGGATCAGCGCTGAATTCGAAAAATGGAAGTATATATGAGGAAAGCACCTCCACGGCACTCAACTCCCCCGACTCCTGAAAAAAAGAAGGCCGCAAAACTTTCCAAACAGCAGGCCACGAGCACCACTAAACCAGCAACAACTTCCCCGGCTCTTTCCAAGAACAGATTTATAGAGCTAATGCAGCCCATACAAGAGACTATCACAAACATATCGACTGACCTGCATCAAATTAAAATTGTTATAGATGCACTCACCATCTGAGTCGACGATTCAGAAGCTCATCTCGTCTCACTGAAGAAACAGCATTCTAGGGCTGAATGCAACCAAACCACTCTTGGTTGGAGAGTTAAGAAGCTGGAGGACAAGTTGGAAGACCTTGAAGGGATGAGTAAAAGGAATAACCTTCTAATTATTGGAGTGCCTGAATGGGAAGAAGGCAATGCACCAATCCTGTTTGTGCAGAAACTATTTGAAAAGACTGCAGGTCTGTCGCCGAACCGGGCAACTTATGTTGTGGAAAGAGCACATCGGGCTCTACGCCCTCCTCCACAGCCTGGCTCACCACTTCGTTCCCTAATCTGCAAACTTCTCAGCTTTTTGGACAAGCAGCATATCCTTGCGAAAATTAAGGAGCTGCAGGAGGTATAATAGGAGGGATGTAGGCTACGCATAACTCAGGATCTTCCTCAGTCAGTTCGAATGAAGCGTCAGGAGATGCACCCACTGGTATCTAAATTAATAGCTGCCGGAATGCCCTTCTGTATGAAATACCCAGTGAATCTCCAGGTTAAAAAAGGAGAACAATGGCTCTCATTTGAATCTAAAGAACAAGCGGTTCAGGAATTGAAAGCCTTCTTCCCTGACTTGTTTAAATGAGATAGCCTGGTCTAGATGTGAGGAACTTTTAAAGCCGAGTGCAAATGCTAGAAGTTATCATTTATTACACCAGTTTCGAGTGAATTTTGTGTTCCCAGCTTTAAATGAGCTTCGTGTTACCCTATGCAAACTGGATCCATGAGACTGAATACTAACCCGGTGATATTTTTAAGGGTTACCACAGGCATGACCATAATCTCAGTGCAGCTGCCCCACGCTTGGTAGAAGCTACGTTCGTCAATTTCTAACACTGAGACTTATTGGTTGAATTACCTAATAGTGTCTGTTTGCTCCCTCAGGACAAAAGATGGATTCCATTCAGGATTTGAAGGGAAAGTATATGAATGATCCCTTTGTATTCCTTTATTTTTTCGTTTTTCTCGGACTGTAAAGGACATTACCATACTTTGGAATGCATATTAGGAGTTATAACTGTTTATGGATTCAATATAGAGATGGTTACTATGATCTAGATTGTTATTGATAATTATCACTGTGTTTTACATTAAAGTAGAAACAAAGCAGGAAGGGAAGGGGTGGTGGGTGGTTTTGTGGACTCGGATCAGCGAGTAAAATCACTTGACAGTGAGGATTAAGGAGAACAGTTAAAAAGAACTGGGGTCACCCTTTTCCCATGTTGTGTTTTCTTTTTAATATTTTTTGGGGAAAAGGTGTATTTTGATTTAAATTCTAACTTGTTATGGATGGAGGGAGGGAGGGTTTTCCAACATATATATCTCCTTTGCATAAGCTAACGTTTGTTTGGTTGTTTTGTAGGGGGAAGGGGATCAAGCCAAGCTTTAGATTTAGATGGGGTAGGCTCAATAGTGCCTATAATATTAGTAAAGCTGATTTTGGTAATCTTAAAACACTCAGCCAGGGGTCAAAGCTCGGTGCTTCCCAAATGCCATTCTCTCCAGCAAATAGTTAATGAGTAGCCCTTATACAATTATAAGCTGGAATGTAAGGGTAGCCCAGGACAAATGCAAGAGGCAAGTGATACTTAAACATCTATTCTTTTTAAAGGCAGGAATTGCCTGCTTACAGGAAATGCATCTTTGTAGAGAGGATGCTCTCCTATTTTGCAAGAACTGGGTAGGACAGGCTTATGGTTCTGGAGTGTTCTCAAATAGTGGAGGTGTAGTTATATTGGTTTCCATGCAAGTCCCCTTTAATCTGGAACAGGAGGTTTGGGACCCGGAGGGTTGATATATACTGCTTCAAGGGAAGTTAGAATCCCAGTCACTCCTACTGGGAGCAATATATGGCCCTAATTTAGATTATCCTCGATTTTTCACCCACCTACTCAACTTAATTATTTCAAATTCTCCCAAATTAACAATTCTTGGAGGCACCTGGAATATCATTTTGCAGCCAAATAATGATAAATCAGAGCCCCAAAATGTTGGCTTGTCCCCTGCCCAATTCACATTAAAAGATCTTATGGCTGGGGCAAACCTGATAGATATATGGAGGGTCTTAAATCCAGAAATTTGCCAATATTCCTAGTTTTCACCCCCTCATAAAATGTACTCTAAAACAGATTATATCCTAATAAGCTTGTTTGTACTACCTAGTATAATTGATGCAGGGATACATGTGAGGGTTATATCTGATCACTCTCCTGTTTATGTGGCTTTCATTCTTGGGCCTGGCATTAGAAGAACTAGCCTATGGAGCCTAAACATGCAACTCCTCCAAAGGCAAGACTCCCTATTACAGGTCAAGGATTTTATATCCTGGTTTTTGGAGATTAATAAGGGTTCCGTCCTGAATGTTGACATACTCTGGACCACCTTAAAATGTGCCCTAAGGTGAGAATGTTTACGTCTTGCTACCACTAAATTTCGACAAGCACAAAAACAATCAGAGCTACTACTTAGCTCAATCAGATGGGTGGAAGCTTCACTTGGTCCCCAGTTCCTAGAAGTGGAGTGGCTCAGACTACATAGTCTACAAACTCAATATTCTGAGCTGATGTATAGTAGGGCAGAACTCTCCATGAATCATGTTAAAATGAAATATATATACTCAGGGGAAAAAGCAGGCAAGTTATTAGCAATCAGGTTAAAACAGGCTGAAACCTCCCGCTTTATTCCAGGATTAAAGTTTGATAAACACGGTCCCCTAGTCACAGCCCCTGAGGATATAGCAAAAGGCCTCCGGCAATTCTTTAGCTCGCTATATGCTGAGAATGTAGCTGAGCACCCCACTGATAGAGATATTGCTGTGTATCTGGCTACTGTTGACCTCCCCAAATTACCCCCAAATAAAGCAGTGAGCTTACCAAATCCAGTCACGCTCTGGGAAGTGGAGCAAGCAATCAAACAACTTCCACTTGATAAGTCCCCTGGACCCAATGGTTTCCCTAACAATGTGTATAAATCCCGTATGTCCAGTCTTGCTCCCCTACTTACAGAAGTTTATAATTTCTGATTTGAAAATGGTCTGTCAGAGGCAAACTTCCTGAATGCCCTTGTTACTCTAATACCTAAACCAGGTAAGGATCCCCAATATCCAGAGAACTATAGACCAATCTCCCTCCTTAACTCAGATGTCAAGATTTTGGCCAAAGTAATCACCAATAGGTTAAAGCCCCTTATGGGAGGTCTTATTAGTCAGGAACAAATTGGCTTCATGACTGGAAGATCCTCGGGAGATCACATGCGTAAGCTCTTGCATCTCCTCTCCATGGCAAGGGATTTAGATATCCCTGTGGTTTTTGTGTCCCTCGACGCGGAGAAGGCTTTTGATAGGGTTTCCTGGGACTTCCTATTTATGGCTCTTAATCATTTTGGTTTTCCTGAAGCTTTCTTGACATTGGTTAAAATTCTATATTCTTCCCCAACAGCACAAATTTGGTGCAATGGTATTCTCTCAGCCCCTTTTTCTTTAAGTCGGGGCACCAGACAGGGATGACTACTCTCTCCCCCGTTATTTAACCTTTACCTAGAACCCATGATTAGGAGACTCATTTCACACCCAAATTTAAAAGTCATTCAAGTTGGAGACTGTCGTTACTCCCTCTCCGCTTATGCAGATGACTTACTACTGCATCACAGTGCTTTTATTGGAAGTACAGACATTCTCTAAGGTGTCTCACTACAAGCTTAACCTTTCAAAAACCAAGGTATTTCCCCTAAATGTGCACATTTCCCATCATGATGCGGCAGTGTACAGCCTCTCATGGGAACATGAGACTCTTATGTACAGTATTTAGGAATCCGAATCTCCAGAAATTTGCCCACAATGTTAAAACTTAACTTCTCAGACCTGCGGAACACCCTTAAGCTAGATTTAGACCAATGGGGTGCACTTCCCCTCATACTGTGGGGGAGAGTCAATACTATCAAGATGAATATACTCCCCCGCCTTTTATACCCATTGGGCATGCTAGGTTTCTTTTTTCCTAAAATATGGTTTCTCAAACTTCAAAAAATGCTCAGTTCCTTCATTTAGGGGGGAAGGGTGTTCGCCGCACCTATACTAAACTTACTGCTCCCAAATCCCATGGCGGACTCTTGTTCTTCATCTATTACTGTGCCCACCATCTCAGTGGAATGGCTTACTGGATAAATGAAGCAGGTTCTGATGACCCCATAGTTATATTCCTCTTTGGTTTCCTATAGAGAAATGTCTAGCAGAACAGAATCGCTGTTCCCTGGCGTCCCTGATATACACCACACCTAAATCACTCCCTAGATCACTATGGAATACTCCTATTGGTTGGTCCCTTAGAGCTTTGCATCAATTGCAGACCCACATTTCTATCAATTGGCATGTCTCCCTGGATCAGCCCATTTTGAGCAATCCTCACTGTAAAATTGGGTCTAGACTGATGCAGACCTTGTATTGGCCTCATTTAATTGATACAAGACTCTCTGAGGTATATACTACAGATGGTATAATAACATTACAAGCATATCAACATTACTCTACGGACCGAGATTGCCCGATGTTTCAATACATGTAGTTTAAAAGTGCACTGCTAAGTTTCCTGGGCAAAGAACGGGACATGCAAACACCAAGGGTCTCTTTGCTCTCGATCATTGAAGTAGCAAACCAGCCCCATGCGGTTTCCAAGTTATATAAAGTCTTGCAGGATATAGATCCCCATCTTCCCCAAGGGGTTTGTTATTATTGGACCCAAGAGTTGTCTCTTGTACTGGATCACAACTTTTGGCATAGCCTTTGGCAGTACATATATAGTTTAGTGAAGCAGGATAGACTACGTTACGTTCAATTTAATATAATGCACAATTTATATTTTACTCCCGTCAGACTTCACCAAATCGGTAGGCTCCTATCTCCTATGTGCCTAAGATGTGCTGATTGCCTAGGAACCCTATATCATATGCTGTGGACTTGTTCTAAAATTCAGAGCTTCTGGCAATCCATTAGAGGGAGATTAGACTCGCTCCTTGGGCTTAATGCTCTGTTCACCCCGGAGGTGTGTTTATTAAATAGTTTCCCACCTTGTACCCCCAAAATGCGGAAAATATATACAGCTTTAATTGCTGCCACAGTCAAATTATTAATCATGAGTCACTGGAAGGATGAGTCACCCCCATCAATCATGGAATGGTATAAAGAAATCTTACAGGCACTCCAGTTGGAAAAACACATTGCCTTAATGACAAATAGAGAAGTTAGTTACCATGCTAACTGGGGTCCCTTGGATGCTCTACTAACTATATGGAAGCCCTAACTTAAGTTACCTCAACTGTCAAATGAACAGACCATCCCTCGTTCATATGTTGAGTGACTTTGCTTAGCTTGGGGAAGGGTTTAGCTTTTGAAGGGTGGAGGGGGTGATTTTTGTAAACAGTTCCTGTAATTTGCTTCTTGTATTGGTTAGATGTTTTTGTGTTGTGTTATAAGTATTCCATCTGGTTTACCCGCCTGTATGCCTGTATACCCTTGATTGTATGTTTGTACAAGACAATAAAAAAGAACAATAAAGCATATTGAATTAAAAAAAAACTGATATTGGCCTAATAAGATCTTGAGCTCTCTGTAAATCTGGAGCCACTCTAACCTGAGAAAGGTACCTGTCATTTTTAGTGGGTAAAACTAAATTCTGAAAAAAAACACAGGTGATTCACTACTATGTGATAAAGTTTGGAAGGATCTTAGGTCAGAATACCTTGGATGTCTCATAATACATTATAGGTGGTGTCTTCTTTTTAATTTTTGCACATTTCAAAGGGATCAAGTTGTGGGTTTTTTTTAAGTCCCATATAATAAATTTGCCTTAATTAATCGTGCCCTATCGTATTAACAGTTAAGTAATTCTAGTTTTAATTTAGCAATTTGGTCAGAAACATTCTGTTTTGTGCAAGAAGCAATTGTCATTAACCTTTGTAATTGTGCACGGAATTTGAGGTACTGAAAAAAGGAACTGTGTGCCTTCCTTTTCCCAAATTTCTGAAACAAATCTCTAAGATATTGTTTCGTATCCCACCACCAATCCCCAAATTGTCATAAAGATCCAAAACTGATATTCTGGCTAATAAAAGCCCTTTTACGGAGCTTTGTACCTGGAATCTTGTAGAACAGAAGAGTTCAGTTTCCATCGATTAGAGTGATATTGCGGAGTACAGGAATTTAAAAAGGACCCAAGTAATAACAGGTGGTCAGAAAATTCTACGGGGAGGATAGTCAGGGTGATGGTATGATGATGTTTACTCATGAAAATATAATCTACAGTAGATGTACATTGTTCTAGCTGATATGTGAAAGCAGGACCTCTTATTTTATAGTCTGCACAATTTACCAGGTCAGCAGTGGATATGCATTTAAATAGTATAGAATCACAATAGATTTTCTTTTGCTGAGAGAAATTTTTCCTTGTAGCCAGACTACAGTTAAAATCTCCAGCTAAATATTTAATTCTGGTAGTCACTAGAAAGGGCTGAATGGATTCTATCATCTTGACCTTCTCTGCCTTGGATTGTGGTCCATAAACATTAATAAATCTAATGGGCGGGGATTTCCAAATACCGTACAAAATAAGGACCCTACCAGGGATAAGGTCAATAAGTTTTGTTGGTGAAAAATTGAACCCTGTAAATAAAATCCCTACCCCATCTGATCTATCCAACTCAAAGGACCAGAAGGAAGGTCCCCACTGCCATTCAGCCTTGAATAACTGTAACTGTGTATCCGACCATGTCCAAGTTTCCTGTAAAAAGAAAACATCAAAATGATAATCATGGAGTGTTTGGAATGCTATGAGCCGTCACTTATGATTTAATAAACTGAAAACATTAACTGAGGCCACTGTAAGCATTTACATGTTACAGTTACTCAAACCATCATTTCTTCCTTTTTTTTTTCCTTTCCAGAATATCTATGTCCATCAGTTTTAAAAGTATCTGTAGAACCTGGATTGGACTCACTGTATTCATCTTCAACATCCATATCACCCCAATTATGGGTTTTAAGAACTGAAAAAGGATTTTTGGAACTGAAATTAAAGGTTCCAGCAGCTACTGAACTACTCCGTGTAGATCTTCGTCTCGTGGTGGCTGGACTCTCAGGTTGATGAAGTTGCTGTTCTGGGTTATCAGTCAGTACCTCCGGATAGCACACCAGGATCAATAAAGCAGCTTGCAAATTTCAGTTTTAACAATGGGTGAAAGGGGGCCACAGAAGTCAGAAGGAACCAGGAAAGGGGCATCCTCTGGGAAGGGCCACAGCAGGAACTGCATTTTCTGGTCGGTGTTCCATATCCTGAGACTTTGGGTCCGGGAGTTGTACTACAGGTGGTTCTACCTCTTGGCAGTCTGGATCAGTTGGATTTTCTGCCTGATAATCTGGTTGTTGGTGTCCAGAATTCTAATGGGGGGTAGCCACCTGTTGAGCTTTATGAATGAGGTCATCTGGATCCATTTTGTCAGACTTATTTCTGGATGCCCAAGGGCACTCATGAAAAAGATGGCCTGACATATCACACAGTGAACATTTGGTATAATTAGTACATTGCATGCTGATGTGCCCAGCTTCCCCACAAATGCCACATCGAGGTTTGTCGGAAACATAAGATGAATGAGTCCTGGAGCCGCATTTATAGCAGGATCTGGGTTGCTAGCATAGAAACAAACTCCTTTGTCCCAACCAAGTAAAAAGCAATTAGGAATATGCACAATACCATCATAATTCTGTGTTAACTTCACTTTCTATTTCCACCCTCCTGTCCAAATGTCTTCAGCATCTAAAATGGCTTCTGGGGTATGCACTCCCTCATTACGGAACATTATAGTTGCAAATTTTGTGAGTGGTTTAGTAAGCGGAATATCCAAAAATGGAGTCCAAAGAGGGGAAAATTTGCACTGGTTGTAACAAGTCCTAAAGAGTTCCAACAGGTGGGGAGCCCTAAAGATGACGTCATAATTATCCTCCCCTGAAATGTTAATAAATGCAAAAACCTCAGCAGGGGTAAATGCAGAGTCTTTTAGTAGCTGCTTCTCAACATAATATCTATCTGGCCTAATGTCCAACCCTCCTTTATATCTCATGTGGACCGCATTCCTTCACAGTGCAACCTCAGATTTCTGAAAAAAAATCTGAATATTTTTCCCTTTTGTCATCTTTCTCCTGGGAATCATGTGGAGATCCACTCAGAGTATCTCTTGAGGGAAGGGAGCCCTTAGGGTCTTGATGATTGTTCAGAGGCTGTGGAACATCTGTTGTTAAAATGACAGGAGGTATCATCATATTGTGGTCAGTTTTATCTGGGGAGTTCCAATTTGTGCTACCCTGTGATAGTGGTGTAGGGTCCCAGTCAGGATCCGGGTACCAGTGGCCTTTGTTATTCAATTTCCAGCCAACCCCCCCCAATTCTGGTTCAGGTGTACAGTCCAGGCCGTACCCTGCTACATGCATTTGTTCATTGCCAGGCTTTCCATCCACCAAGCCCTTAACCCTCCGGATAGTTTACTGTCAGCAGTGTCCAAAATTCCATTGTTTAACATAACAGTTAAGGCCTTCTGTTTTGTTTCCAAGGCTGTCCTCAATGTTATCTCCACAGCATCCCTTTTACCCAATATGGGAAGTAATGGGGCAGGGCTACCTGTACAATCACTGTTATTTGCAGCTCAAGGAGCAGTAGGAGGTACTGCATCAGTTATAGGCAACTGTACGTCTCCAGTCACTCAGAGAGAAATTGGGCATGAAATTGCTGTATGGACAGCAGTACCCAGCTGTACAGTAGGCCCTATCCCAGTGCTCACAAAATCACTTTGCACACCTTTACATTTTTATAGCCCCAGAGCAGTAGAGGAGAAAACAGTAGCAGTAGCTTGAGATAAATGGAATGCTTGGTAAATCATCGTACCTGAATATGGTGGTGCAATTTCAATTGGCTGTCATGTTCTGAGTGGAAGTAGTAACTGCAGAGATCAGATTCTCTGAGATGTTCTCCTCCGTTAACAAATGCAAAGTGGCTGTTAATTCTGTTTTTTTTGTTTGAAACTTGTGCTCCTCTTCCTCCAGCAGTGCCTGTAATGTATGCACCTGCGCTGTATTTTCGGGTATATTAAGGTCCTTATCAGTTTCAATAACTACCTTTTCTTCACCCATTCCATCCAGAATATTAAGCCCATTTAGGTGCTCTTCTTCATGATTTGGAAAGGTAATAAATCCTTCAGCATCCTGAAAATCATCTTCAGCTTCTAGTGAAATTAGAGCAGGGGAGGAGGCTCTCTCCTCAGCTCCCTCCACATCCATTCTGATAGACAAGTCAGAAAAAGTGGCCATCCTAGCAGCGGACATGTCTCTTCCTACAGACCAGTAGGGGAATTTCTCCAGTGTCCTAGCCAAATTTCCCCCATTCACTAGAAATACAACCAACAGCTTAATCTGGTTCAATTTCAGTTGGTTACCATCTGTATCCCCCTCCTCCCAGTCACCCCTGAAAAAGGGACTTCTAGTCTCAGTGGGCCTACCGGATCAACAAAAATTCAATAAATAAATGAATTAGTGGCCTCTTGACATAGATTGTATCACTCTAGGTGCTGTTTAAAAATTTAGCCCCCTGTATGAAAGTACTACATGGGACTAATTTATTGCCTCTGAAATTTGACGAAGGGAGAGTGTCCCCATTTAAAGGAAAAATATACCCTAGTGTTACATTTTTCTAATATAACTTTTCTTCCCTCACCAACATATGAAACCTTCTTTAGGCCAGGGCAGCAACCCAGCCCCATCTAACTCTTTGCCCATGGTCCCCCAATAGCAGGGCCCCAAGGGAAGGTCCACCCCCTCCCAATAAACAGCTTCTGTGAACAGTGGGATCCATGGTTGGGGGCCCTGTGTATACTGCCTCCATTCAGACATCACCAGTTTTTCCACTATTGTGTTTTCCTAACCTCCACCTTTTAGCCATTAGATTGTGCTGCTAGTTCAGAGAAGGCCTTGATTGCTGTGATGGAACTTCTGGGGGAAGCAATCTCCCTAACCCAACAGAGGGGTCACCATGTGCCATCCCCTCCTGGCTGGGAAGCTTTTCCCTCAGCAGCACTGTCTCTAAGCCCAGGGCAGCTCATAACGCATCAAGAGGGCTCACCACTCCTTGTGTCTCCAACCACCACCGCAAGGAAAGCCCTGAGCCATCATCCTGAAATTCTTAAATTATCAAGACAAAGTTCATATTTTGCAGCAAACTAGGGATAAACATCCCCTGCCTTGGAATGATCACCCTTTTTATATTTTTAGCGACACTGCTCCATTGGTCTGGGACTGACAGTTTACTTTTAAAGAAATTAAGCAAAGTCTGTACAGAGCAGGGGTGACATTTTATATGCGTTACCCTGCCCGACTGATCGTTACTACTGCCTCAGGGACTGTGGAGTTTCCTTCAGTGGAAAAAGCAAAGTTGGAGTTGACAAAGCTTTTTCCTCAGCTCTCTTTCATGGTGGCTAAGAAGTCTGTGACCTGAGAAAGTGGATTGGGCACAGGATGGTGTGGCTGAAATATGATTCACTTGGAAGCATCAGGCTCCGAGGAAACTTAAGAAAAGGGTCTTGCTGGGTTCTTTATTCATCAGTTTGGCTTCTACTTTAAATTTAGATATTCCAATGCTTTGCTGATGCCTGGAGATTTTGATTTTGGATTTTTTGTATCAGAGCTTGGTCAAGCTGAACTTCAAGCAGACTACTGCCTTTGGGACTGAGCGCCTTATCGACACATTTTAGTATAGTGAATGGAGTGTAGGAGCCTGCCATTTTGAAGACTGATGCTGCATTTCCAGTTGGTGACTCTATGTTTACTTTCATCTCCATACTCTTTCTGAGTTTTTTGGACTTCTACTAGAGGTAACATTTTACTGGACTGGACTCTTTCTTTTGATACTTCATGTACTGTGTCCACAAAACCTGAGATTATGGGAGATATCTTTATCAGGGATCACAGAAGCGGCCCTGTAATAAGAGTGCAGGGTGCCACTTCCTTTCTCCCTTCTAGGGGAGCAGACAGGGGGGAACAGGGAGGAGACAACTGTCCCAGGCCCAGTGGCTCAGGGGAGCCCAAAGGGGGGCCCATAGAGGGACCTGTAACAGGATATGTGAGGCTAAGGGGGGCCCAGTCCTAAAGGTGTGTCCCAGACCCAGAGATTTCTATTGGCATCCCTGCTTCCTTCTCCCCTTCCCTGTTTCCCCTCTTCCCCCCCTTTTTTTTTCTCCAAACAGGCTGTTGCCATTTATTCTTCTGTCAGTGTCTCTAGCCGGGACGTGGTGGCTGGGAGTTGATGCGGGTTCCCTGAGCCATCACGGTCCGTCATGAGACAGAGGGCCTTGTGCCCCTTTACTGAGTGTTTCTCCTCCCTTCCCCATTATGATTGGGATATACAGGGGATAGTATCATATCTAGTTATTCTTTGTTGGTTGTGGTTAACTGATTTGCTATATGTAATAATTCAAAATGTTAGTTTTCTGAGTACTGTGGGTCTTAACCCCCTTTGTACACATCAGGAGCACATACAGTAGGTACCAGATGGTTCTGTAAACATTTAGGGCCTGATATTCAGAATTGCACCTGGCAATGGTACAAGTGGTTGCACAGTGCTTCTGAGCCACACTGGAGCAACAAAGGGAAATATTCAAATGAGATGTGCCATGGCACAACTCTTCTGAATATATCACATAACACGCATGTCACAAATACAATGTGCTGAAGCATCCTTCAGACCAGCCTGCATACCCGAAATGGGACTGTGCCAGTGCAACTGGAGATGTACCGGTGCAATTTCCAGATATTCAGACCTGGATATGCAAATGTGGCCATAATGCATGCAGATGCAAAAGGGGCCATTTGCATTCCATTATGGCCTCATTTGCATGAGTTGTGCAGGGCTGGCCAGTGAAATGCACCTGGCGCCCTGCACAGCATGCGGTGCTGTCAATAGAGGACCACTGGTTCACCCCTCCCTGCCCATACCTCCGATTGCCTGTAAATGAAAATATAATATTGCCCTGGTAATCTAGTGGTGCCCCCCCCTCCCTACTGGTAGCTCCAATCACTGGTAAATGTGATTGAAATAATTCCCTGGTGGACTGGTGTAGCACTTACAGGACCTAGCCCACCCGTCCCCCCTGCCATCGGCAGACAGCAAACCACCCACATTGCTCCATGACTGTCTGCCCGAATGACAGCTTACAGTATCAGCTGCACGCCCATTGGTCACACTGTGGGCCAATGGGCTTGCTTCTCTATAATAGTCATTCACAACTTTGTGAATGAAGTCAGTTGTGACTGACTATTACAGTATGCACTGTGTTCATTGGTCCACAGGTGTTGACCACAGGCTTGCAGCTGATACTGTAAGCTGTCATTCAGGGAATGTGAGGCTTGTTGTCAGCCGATGATGGGGGGAAGCTGGGTGGTCAGGGTCCTGTGGGTGGTAGATGGGGGGTACCACTGGACCACCAGGGAATTATTTCAGTCACATTTACCGGTGATCAAGGCTACCAGCAGGGATGGGAGTACCACTGGACTACCAGGGCAATATGTTTGTAACATTATGGGTGATCGGGGTTTGCTGTCGGGAAGGGGGGTGCTACTAGACGACCAGGGCAATATTATATTTACATTTACAGGTGGTCAGAGATACAGGAGGGGAGGAACATGCCACTAGACTACCAGGGAAATATTTCAGTTACATTTATGGATGATTGGAGGTACGGGAGGGTGGGATACCACTAGACTACCAGGGAACTATGTGGGTGCTTGTGAATGGTGTTCAGGTGGTAGCCACCCACGGTTGGTGGCTGCTGTGTTGTACATTGCAATACAGAAGCATGCCTGTGGGTGGCTAGCAGTTGAGCCATTTTTTACGGGCTCAACTTTGTGCCCAGGTATGTGGCACATCTCTGGGATGTGCCGGCAGATGTGCCACACATCCCTGGCTGAATATCGGGATGTGCCACATATGCATGGCCATGCCCCCTGGAGATGTGCCACATACATTATCTTTGCTTCCAATTACATCGGGAATTGTGCTGCACAATTCCCTTTGAATAGCTGCCCAAGCATTTATGGGTTGTGTTGGTGGGCAATGTAGTTGCACCAGGTGCAACCTTTGAATATCTCGGCCTTAATGCATGGCACAGCATTCAAGATGCCTAGGATATTTTTTAGAAGAGTGTATGACTTTCTCTGGTTTTTCCCTTTATTGTCTACTGGGTACTGCTATTATATCATCCCTTCTTTATCATGGCAATTTCTCACCTAACTTGTGTTACTTGGAATATTATGGGGGGGGTAACTCTCCACTGAAGCGCACCAGGGTGCTGGCACATCTTACTACACTTACGGTAGACTTGGCAATGCTTCAAGAGACCAACATCATAGCTAGAGATGCCCATTTCTTCTGTCATCTCTGGGTGGGCCACTCATATGGATCAGGCTCCAGCTCCCGTAGGGTAGGGGTTTTTGATTTTAGTACGTAAACACCTCCTCTTTCAGGTGGTGCAAGAAACTGCTGACTTAGATGGCTGTTATCTCTTTCTGCATGCCCAGATTGGCTTATATGAAATTCTATTGGGTAATATCTATGGCCCTAATACTGGTTCGCCTTCTTTTTTTCTAAACCTTTTGAACATTATTTTCACTTAAGCCACTCTTCTGAACATTATAATGGGGGACTGGAATATTATGGTTGATTATACATAGGATGGATCCGGACAAATCTGAATAGGATTATCACCAGCACAGAGGGCTCTCTGGGATCTTATGGACTAATTGGTAGATCTTTGGAGAACCCTCCACCCTACGGACAGGGAATTTACATTTTCTTCCCCAGTACATGGCACTCATTCTTGGCTTGACTATGTCCTCATCAATCCACCCTTCATAAAAGATACTCGATTTTATGAGATTCATAGTCAACTCATATCAGACCATGCCCAGTATCCCTGTCGGTGTTCCTCTCTCCCTCTCCAGATAGGAGTAGGTGTTGGAGGCTAAATAACCACCTATTGTAAGATGAACAGTGAAATAAAATAAAAAAAGTTACTAGGGATTACTTTGAACTCAATAAACCCTCAGCACATTCTCCTGCCACCTACTGGAATGCTTATAAGTGCGTGATCAGAGGGTAACTCATTCACTTAGCTACATCTAGGAAAAAGCATAAGGAAAAATGAGCACAAGAATTGCTGCAGTCTGTTTATCACTTGGAAAAGAGCATCACTCCTAACTCTCCTGATGCTGACTGGATATGACTTAGTCAGGAAAGAGCATCATATGCTGAATTAAATCGGGAGCAAGCTGAACATGCTCTTTATCGTGTCCATTTAAATTATGAGATGTTCAGTGAGAAAGCTGGTAAATTTCAAGCTATGAGTATAAAACAGCTGAAAACATCCTGCCTGGTTGGGTCTGTTTAGTCAGCATTGGACAATTCCATTCTTACAGTACCTATGGATAGTGTGTAGGTGTTTAAAATTTATTATGAGTGATTATATAGGAAGGAGATAGAGGAGCCTGAACTGGCGTCTTCAGTCTCAGGGTATCTTAGAGAGGCTAACCTCCCTCAACTGGACCCCATCCTATCCCAGACCTTAACCACCCAGAGGTAGAGAGAGCTATCTCAGCTCTTAGACCAGATAAATCCCCTGGGCTGGACAGCTTTCCCCCTAACATTTACCTCTCCCTTAAATCAGAACTGGTGCCCCAGCTTACAGACTTTCACAATTATTGTTATCATTCCAACTCTTTCCCCCAAATTTCCTGAAGCTACATCCTTTATCCCTAAACCGGTAAAATCATTCAGAGGTAAGTAATTTCCGACCCAACTCCTTATTGAAAGTTGATGAGAAAATTCTTTTGCATATCCTAGCAAAAAGATTATTGGCTATTTGGCAGCCACTGATAGGTCAAAAGCAAACCGGTTTCATGCAGGGTCAGTTAGTTACTGACCACATGCACAAAATCCTCCACTTAATTTCGGTGTCCGGGGAAATAGGTACTTCCATGGTGCTGGTCTCCCTGGATGCCAAAAAAACCTTTAGCTGGGTTTCTTGTTTTTTCTTTTTTGGACACTGGCCACTTTTGGTTTCCTGGAAAAGGTTTTTAAGTGGACAAAATTGTTCTATTCCAAACCCATGGCTAAAGTATTTTTAAATGGTGTACTGTCAGACTCTTTCCCTTACGGCAGTTGGGATACGACAAGGGTGCCCCTTATCACCGCATTTATTTAATTTGCATCTTGAGCCCCATATATGAGGCATATTACACAGCACCCCCACATTTAAGGCATACCGATGAGCTGCATTCTTTCAAATTATCCATCTACACAGATGACATTTTATTACATGTAACTAACCCATGCACCTCCCTCCCTGCAGCATTTAAAGCCCTTACAGATTTTGGACAAATGTCAGGAAATAAGCTCATTCTATCCAAGATGCTTATTATGCCTTTAAATTCCAGGACACATAAAAGTGAACTACCTTCACAGTTACAGAAATGCTGATCTGCATCTGAACTCAATTACTTAAGTATTCAGTTGGCACTGGGCATCAAGGCCTTGACCGAGCATAATTTGAACTCTGCAATGCATATTATTACAGCTGACCTTGTTAGATGGCAACACCTCCCTTTGTCCCTTTGGGGTAGAATTTTCCTGGTCCATATGAATGTTCTACCTAGGCTACTTTACTCCTTAGCATGTTAGAAGTCCCCATTCCTCAAATGTGGTTCATAAAATTTCATCAAGTTATTTCACATTTTATATAGAAAGGTAAAAGACCCCAAATAGCTTTAGCTAAATTATTCCTGTCAAAAAAGCATGGGGGGTTGCAGTTGTCAAATTTCTATTGATACTATCTTGCATCCCAGGCTAGTAAATTCCTGGCCTGGAGCCTCCCAGACCTGGGGGTCAACCAGGAGCAATCTAGTCCCTACTGGAAGGACATTGAGTTATACTTGTGCAAATCTCAAGGTATTTTTATACAGGCTTTACCATACATTTCCTGGACTAAACTACCAACTGCCTTGCATCATAATCCTATAGGACAGGTTGGTGCGGATTAACAGCCAGCTCTGCTGACTCCTTAAGTATTCTGCTTACAGAGATATTATGCAATCTATTCATCTTAAACCTAATTTACAAATAGCTAATAAACCCATCTCTTTATCGTTTTTCCACAAGCGGAGTTACAGAACATTTCATGTATCCTATGAGACAATAGTCTACTTACTTCCGAAGAGTTCTGGGCAACCTTAGCCATTCCCCAGAATTTAATTTTCCCATTTGTACAGCTCACTCACATTACACAAAGTTATTTGGGCCTGCGCCCCTGGAGATTATCAGATGGTATGGAATATCACAGCCTAGCTGCATCAGTGACTAAACCTCATGTAATTTTGATTTTATATAAGGCTCTCTGAGATATTTTAGCATCTCAAATGCAGACGTGGTGTACTTATTGGGAAAAATTATTTCCGAGCTGTTCTTTAAATTCTCCTTGATATTATATACATGACTATATTAAATTAGATAAGTTGCACCTCATGCAATATAATATTCTACATAATGCCTATTACACTCTGCAATGCATGTTTAAATTAGGGGAAATTACCTAATTCATTATGTAAAAGGTATAATGCACAGGAGGGCACTCTTCAACACCTTCTATGGGACTACCAGTTCGTATGGCCCTTCTGGGCTCACATCCAATCCTGCTTAGATCCACTTTTAGGACTACAAGATATATTCACACCAGAACTTTGTCTCTCGGGTCTGGGTAACTCAATTGATGGGCTCTCAGAAATATCACATGGCCCTTATCTCGGCAGTGGCTAAATTAGTCATTTTGAGACATTGGGTGGATACTCAGCCTCTCTTATATAAGGACTGGCATACTGAAATGCTTACTTTTCTTAGGATGAAGATATCAGTAGCCAGTCTCCGACACTGTCTCCCTGGGTATATACAGAGATGGGAACAGCTACATACTCTTCTACAATTGAAATTAACATTTGAAATTTATTGAGCTCTTTTCTAGAAGTCAACACTCTTATTACTAGAGCAGTTTGCTCTCCAGTAGTCTGATTATATTTATTTTCTTAACTTTCTTTATCCACCTGCTCTGGCCCCATAGAACTCTCTCCAGCAGGACACAGGGAACCGACCTTGTTCCCACTTGACTGAGACCTCCCAAACCATGTCTCTGTCCTGAGATGTTATCCTGCTGCATCTCTGACTCACCAATCCCCCCCCCAACTCTGAACCCCCTGAGGTGGGGCTGCCAACTCCTGACAGGCACTCTTTCTAGAATCTAGAGTGCAGTCGGGACACAGAGGAGAACCAGTGGCTGGTTGGGTAGGTCTGGCACTAAGCATGGTGGGCCATCTGCAGGACCTGCTTTTGCCATCCGTGGTGCCAGGGTTTTTCTTTTTTTCTGATCCTGGAGGTGCAGATGTGCAATGATGTCCAGCTTGGGACAGGTGCGCTCCCACCTGCAGGACATCAGCCATCATCTCCACACTCCTCAGCATGTCTTTCACAAGTTGTAAGCTGCAGAAGCAGCGGGAGACACTAGCAATCCTCCCCAGGAGAGGACAGCAGTCCTCTGGATGCTCAATCTGCTCCTTCCCCTGCTGACCCCTGATGACCCAAGCTCATTCCCGAACCCAGGTCACCAGTGTTGCATGAGGTGTGGCATCCAGCGCCTCAGTCTTCAGCATCACAGGGCCAGCCAGTCTGATAATATTGTCTCTGAGAATATGTCCTTTGTAAGGTCACAGTGTAACTTTATCTTTATCTTATTGTCTGCTTCGATTTGTATGCTTTCTTTTTCTCCTTTAGGTGATCATCTCCTGGATTTTATGAATATTTTTGTTTATTGTATTAGATTCAAGATGGAATGCTGCTCTGTTTTCTTATGAATATAATGTCTTTACTGTGTCTGTACCTATAGTTTGTTTTTGTATTGTGCTCCTATTTTATAACCCTTTCAATAATGTTTACTAAGTTTAAAAAAAAAACAGAAAAACATTTGTTTAATATGTAAGTAATAACACATGATGGAATATGGGTTAGTGTGTGATAAATACATGACTAGGGCATGGTGAGGCATGAGGCTGCAGGCTGAGTGCCCTTACTGCCCAGGAAGTGCATTTGTCACACACTAGTCCACACCCCAGAGTGTGTTGTTGGGCTTATAAAATAGGTATATATGGAGAAACTGTCGTAAAAAATTAGTAAAATAAAAAAGTGTAATATAATATGAAATAGTCCCTTTGCTTTCAGTTTCTTACTCTGGGAGCTGTTGTATCATTTTGTGTCACTAGAGTGATGTGTCTTGCTGCAGCACTGTACTACAGAGCTGCTGGATTGCTACCTTAGGCCACTGGGATTTCCTAAAGGTGTTGCCAGCAGCACACTACCATCTGTGATTGAGCATTCCAAGAAAGTCCCGGTGGTCTCCCTCAAGCTATGGGTCGAGAGGGAGTTCCTGGAGTCTGTCATGTGTGCTGCTCAGGAGGGGGTATGAGTGGCTGGAGAAGGACAGTAAGATAGATTTGATAAGATAAACTATACTTTTAAAGAGGTATAAATATTTCTGTGGCTTCCAGTTTTATAGGGAGCAGCTCACTAAGAGAAAAATAACATGGCGACTGAATGAACTTTCCCAAACTCGGGCTGGCAGTATAGCATAGAAGATAGAGTAATGAGCTGTGAATGAGCTTGGTATATCCAGAAAATCTGGGATTGATTCCCACAATCTCCACTTGCATACTGTGTGACTCTAAGCAAGTCATTTAAACTCCCCAGTGCTCCTGTGTTGCCCCAGAAAACAGGCACTTGTGCTTAGTAAACCTTACCCGGTTACAAAACAAAACAAAAACTTAACCTGTGCTCAAGGATATGGGAGTGTACAAAGGACACAGGCACTGGGCCTCTTTATGTTTGCTTGTGCTTGCATAAAGTGAAAATAGTGCTATGATAGTGGATTTGAGAGGTGTGTCGATGTTGGTCCAATGCAGGGCAGTCTGCAGTGGGCTCGACAGTGTCGGAACAATGGTCAGCCAAGCTGATCATCATGACACTCTTCTGTTCTTACTGGATAGAAACTTAAGAAGTTCAAAGAAAACAGATGCCCATATCACAGGGCAGCTATTTCCTGTGATCTGCATGACACCACCCAGCAAGCAGCTGATTGGTGTCATGATCAGCCTGTACCTCACAGCAGAGCCACGTTTTTCCTTACAAATCCCCCCTCCACCAACACCAGAGTTCCCTTCCCCTGCAAGAGCTGTGTTTTTGTTTAAGTCCCACTCTCCTCCCCTTCTTGCTAAGACTGGAGCAGCACAGACAGATTTATTTTCCAAGTCCCCCTCCCAAGAGTGGAGCGGCAGAGCCGCACTTCTTTTAAAGGCCCCTCCCGCCAAGATCAGAGTGCCAGAGTTGCATTTTTTTCAAGTCTCCTACGTCCCCATCTTTTCCCATGCCATTATAAATGTACAAAAATGCCAGGAGAGGCAGGTCTATACGGTCTGTCAAGTCTGCTCGAATGTGCAGCTAGCCACTCCACTTGCAGTTGCCCCACCCTCCTTCCCCCTTCATCTTAACACCCCCCCCTTATCCTGTCCCATCCCCTCTTAAAGTTATCCACTGTTTTACAGGAAACCACCTCCTCGGGCAGAGTATTCCACATGTCCACCACCCTTTCTGTGAAAAAAATGTCTCCTGATTTCCTTCCTGAATCTTCTCCCCTCCAACCTCAGCTGATGCCCTCTCATATCCCTCCCTCTTCTAAGCTGGAGAGTCCCTTCTGTATTATCCTTATTTATCCCATTCAGGTATTTAAAGGTCTCAATCATATTCCCCCATCCCGCCTCTCCTCCAGGGAGTACATGTTCAGCTAGCCCAATCTATCCTCGTAGGACTTTCCCTCCAATCCTTGGATCATCCTTGTCACCCTACATTGCACCCCCCTCCAACAATTTGATATCCTTCTTCACAAATGGGCACCAGTACTGCATGCAGTACTCCAGATGAGGCCTGACTAGGGACCTGTATAGGGGAAGGATCACCTCCCTATTTCTGGAGGAGGTTCCCTCACCATACACCCCAGCATCCTGTTGGCCTTTGCTGCCACCATTGTCAATCATCCCACCCTCTGCCAAGTACCCCTCCAACCTTCCCATTGCTTCCCATGACCTGTGCCCTTTTAAACAATCCTACCCTCTGCAAAGTATCCCTCCCACCTCCCTGTTTGCTTCCTATGCCTAGATGCCTCTTTTAAAAAGATCCCACCTTCTGACAAATATTCTCTCCCGCCTCCCCATCACTTCCCGTGTCCCATAACTATGAACCTGACACTGGAGTGCCCAATCCCCATTACTGGTACCAGAAACAAAAGAAGACTTCCTTCAATGTTTTTTTATTATTTTTTTTACATCCTGTAAAAAATAAAACAGTCCATCAATGTCTGTTGATACCCTCCCCAATCTGATCCCCCACACTCTACACCCACCACCCCACAACCCTTATGTACCTACCAGTGGACCAAAACTATAATCCTCTCTGGATTGAAGACACATGTTCACTCTTCAGTGCTGGACTGGGAACTAAGCGCAGTCAATGTATTTTTTCAAGTCCCCCCCCCCCCATGTCCCCATCAAAGTGCATTTTGAACTTGTACTCATAACTTGATCAGTTTTTAATATTTTTTCCCCAAAAGTTTTAACATTGCATTTTTTGGACCCCACATTATGAACAAGGTAGGTTATGTGTTTCAAATCTGGCCTAAAGGTGACTTCACAGTAACTACGCAACATGAACTTTTGTGCAGGATATGAACCTTTTCACCTACCCGGTTCATGAAGTGAGGTCATAAGAAGTCTATGTTGAAAAACTAGGGTCAAAAATATTAAAAAACAACAAAGTTATGAAGGTACATTGACATTTTTCAATGTTCACTCATAACTTTGGTAATTTTCAATATTTTGACCCAACATTTTTAACATAGCCATTTTTTCACACCACCTCGTGAATGTGACAGGTGTCATTTTTTAGATCCTGGCCAAAATGTGTTTTTGCACTTATGGCACGAAATGACATTTTGACCTGCATATTATAACTGACACTTGTTCTGTTCAAAAGAAGGGGTCATTAGGGTGGCGATCAATATGTCATTTTGACAATAGCATAGGAAAAATATAAATGGAAAAATGTCACATGCCATAGAGTCATATGGAACATATGGCTGCCTTGCAACATTCCTGTTTATCTACTGCTGTGCAGACTGGAGTTAGTTATCTATAGTGCGGGGCAGTGCTGTGGCAGAGCCACCCACATTGCACTGTGCAACCTCTCAAATCTGTCTCGAGTGTTCCATTTCTGGTTTTGTTTTTGTTTTCGTCATTTATGACATTTTGACTTGTGATGAAATTCCTCCGCAGCACATGTGTGTTCATAAGGATTACGTCGTTGTTTGTAAAATCACTGTTTTTTCCTGTGACTTCACCATAAGGTGCTGGGTCATTAAAGGAATAACACACAAAAGGGTGTATGTCATGCTGGGATAACGTCATGCCTTGGGTGGTTGTGCATGAGCCCATAGGCCAAGTGCATCCAACACCAGAGAAGTGATGTTATCCCAGCATGACATACACCCTATAATGCATTATTCCTATTAGACAATGGCTCGTGTGTAACAAAAAAAATGAAAAAGATGAAAAAGTATATTTAAAAGTACATTTTTGGTGTATTTTTTAATGGATAAGTATACTTTTTTTTAAAATAGTACTTAGTTCTCATTTTGGTCAGTAGGTGGAGCTGCAGTGGTGTCAGTAGTGTCCCTTTGCAGCCCCCCAATGATCTTTATAACATGTATATTTGTTGCATCCACTATCTGCTCTGTCACGCCACTAATTGCAGTTTACTACCTTGTAAAGGATAAAGGAAACATCATGTGTATCAGACCTTATTTTATTTTTATTTTAGTCTGTTGCAACAGCTCGTTTTGTATAATAAGAAACCCCCCCCCTTCTTTTCCTTCTGTAACCTTCCTTTTTCTAATATAGGCTGGCCACCTATATTCTCTTTCTTCCTACCCTTTTTATTTTTAGTCAGTTCATGGTTCTGATACATATGCAGATAATCATGTAGTCCAGTTATAATAGGATCCCCCCCCCCAAGTGATGCAATTGAGTGTTAAGAATTGCACAAGTTGAATCTGTAAAAGATGTTGTCAGAATGTAAACACTGTGTTATATTGCGTTATAGAACACCCCCCATTGTTGTGTCCTCCGGTTCATTAGCGTAATTTAGGAACCCGAAATTTTGTTTTAAACCCTTGGTTTCTCTTTAAGATGTGTTGTATTTGTGGCCAGAGAAAACTCTCTAAAATAAATCATCTCCCGTGAAGAAGAGCGCTGCTAAGCGCCTTTGCGAACAAACAAAATCTCTAGCTTTGCGGTATTTTGCCTCCTCGAATGTTCGAACGTTCGCAAAGGCATTTAGCCATATATTGCGGCTCAGAGCGCTTCTCTCTGCCCAAAAACAACAGTATTATTAAGCACATACCTCCCGAATCCGTATTGGGGCATTTTTATGTTGATTTGAGGCACTTGGTAAAACGAGCGTTTTTTCAGCTCAAACTGTAACAAATCAGCATTCTTTCTGCTGCGGCCTTTCCTTAGGAGCTGACCAGCCTCAATGTGGACACTTTTATACAATAAAAGGGAGGTGGTGCTTTCAGATGCCAGAACTTCAAAATAAAACCTAAAAAAGGGGTGTAAAATTCATTGTTAAGATTGTGTATGTGTTATCTCACTGATTTAAAGGGATATGCGGTTTGTGAATAAATTAAATCTTTGGGAAATAGAAATATAAAGTTAAACATAAAGTATAGGGGTGGAGTTAGGTAGTCACCTGACCATTTTTTGGTATATAATCCAGGTACCTGAATCAGTTGGTTAGATAGCCTGGGAGGTACAGACCTAGTCTGACCTCGAAGTGTGTTACACTAGCCCATTCTAGTGTTTCAAGAGACTGTTGTTATATTTTCTGATTTTATGGGTTTTTTTTGGTATTGCGTCCTAAAGTCCAGCTGGTCTTAATTTTTGTTTTGTAAAATAAATTTCCTTTAGTGCATCTACAACTCGAGCAAGTGTTCTCTTTTATATCCCACGCCTCACACGTGGTGGCAGTGGTGGGATTTGAACAATACTGCTCCAAGTATTGGAAGAGAGCCCACATGTTCTAAGAGGAGAGACCCACTGGAGTGTTGACCTGAACGATGGCAGACAAATTGGGACAACCTTTAATGTCTGGTTTACCAGATGTTCGATGCAAAACCACTAAGTTGGAGGAAGACAGTGTGATTGGTGGGACCTTAGAGGCTGGTGAAGAAGAGGAGGTGGCAGAAGGCCCCCCTAGTGGAGATGCCCAGGATTGCTACAATGGTTGTGCTTGCAACAAGTAGCCTGGGAGAAGCAAAGAGTGAGAGAGATGCAACAAAATGAGGTCAGATGGGCAGACACCCTGAGAGCTATCCGGGACCTGGCTGTTAGCAGGCCACCTCCATCGAGTGATAACCCCAAAGGTATCAAGCTGACAAAATTAAGTGAAACGGATGATATAGAAACTTACTTGACTACATTCGAACGGATTGCCCGAGCTTGTCAGTGGCCCAGAGGACAATGGGTGATACGTCTTGCCCCCCTATTTAACAGGAAAGGCCCAGCTGGCCTATGGTCATGTGGACAGCTCCATGAGTGAAGATTATAATACAGTAAAAGAGGCTATTTAAAACAATATGATATATGCTTAGAAACATATAGACAGAGGTTCCGAGCCCTAAGGTTCCAGTCCTCAGATACCCCACAGGATGCTTATACAAGGTTAAGGGACCTATGCCACAAATGGTTGCAACCCACCAAAAACACCAAAGAACAGATGCTGGAGGCTGTTGTTCTTGTACAGTTTATATGTATATTACCACAGGACGCTCAAATGTGGGTTCGGGAACATCGCCCGGAGACAGCTGAGAAAGCAGTGCAATTGGCAGAAGATTACCTAGCTGCAAGACCGAATAGGCATAAAGGACACTCCGGAATTGGCACAACTTTCCCTACGGTAAGATCTTCACCTTCTACAATAACTGTATCTAGTGGAACTGCTAAAAACACCAATATTCCTAGACCCCATAGTTCAGAGATTGTGTGCCACTTTTGTCAAGGGAAAGGACATATTGCTAGGTTTTGCCCAAAGAAGAAAACTACCCCTATCCACTTGGTCCTGGCTAACTGGGATCAGTATATTACGCCAGTCAAAATCAATGGGAAAACCATGATTGGACTATTAGATTCTGGTAGTCGGCAAACCTTAGTCAAAGCCTCTATGTTACCCAATACCTGTGAATCCCCAGATGAGACACATGTGACTTGTATCCATGGTGATACCCATACATATCCAATGCAACAAGCTGAGGTTCAAGTACAGTCCAATACCAGAAGTATGAAAGTTGGTGTGGTATCACAGCTACCAGTGCCTGTTATAATAGGACATGACCATCCAGACTTTACCCATCTATTAGCAGCTGCTACCAACCTAGGTGCCATCACTACTAGAGCCCAAGAAAAAAAAATGTTGAATTGCAACATGTATTTTCATTCGACGATGATTTATTTGAGCCACCTGGTAAAACAAGAAAGACTAAGAATGAAAAACATCAAGATAAACAAACATGGCAACAAATCCATCGGAACTCTAAAGACACTGTCAGTTTAGAAAACTTTAAAGTACAATCAGATTTTGGGTTAGCACAAGTAAATGATGAATCTTTAAAACCTTTCTTTTTACAGGTGGGCAACAAAAATGATAAAGGACATCAATTGATATTACATAAGGGACTGTTATATAGGCAATGTGATTATCCAAAAACTGGGGAATGTGTGCTACAGTTGATGGTACCCATTGTTTACAGGGAATGATTGTTATCTCTTGCCCATGATATACCATTTGCTGGTCATCAAGGAAGGAATGCACACTGCAGAGATTGTTGTATAGGTTTTATTGACTGTGTATACAGGACCAAGTAATGGAACATTGTAAGTCCTGTGTACAATGCCAGAAAGTGGCTCCAATGGTAAGAAAGGATAAGGTACCCCCACAACCTTTACCTGTAGTAAACACCCCTTTCGAACGTATTGCCATGGATATAGTAGGACCCCTACCCAAAAGTGCAAAGGGAAATCGTTTTATTCTGGTTTTATGTGACTACTTTACCAAATACCCTGAAGCTATACCCATGCGTACAGTTACTGCTGAAAAAGTAGCCAAAGAGCTAGTAAAGGTCTTCTCTAGGATGGGCATCCCCAAAGAAATCCTGACCAATAGAGGCAGTAATTTTTGTTCACAGATTTTACAGCATCTCTATCATACTTTAGGCATACATTCCATACATACATCCCCATACCATCCTCAAACTGACGGATTGGTGGAATGATTTAATAAAACATTAAAACAGATGTTAAAAAAATTTACACAGGATGAAGGCAAGCAATGGGCTAGATATTTACCCTATCTTATGTTTGCCTATCGTGAGGTTCCACAGTCGTCTACAGGATATTCCTCATTTGAATTATTGTTTGGGAAAAACCCGAGAGGAATATTAGATGTGGTAAAGGAGAATTGGGAGGGTACAAAACAAATCACTGTACCTATCCCTTTGATAGAATATGTTACCACACTGAGACAGAAATTAGCAAAATATTCTAAGAAAGCCCAACTTAGTAATATAGAACATCAGAACATCCAAAAAAAATATTATGACAAAGGGGTGGGCACTAAATCCTTTCAACCGGGGGATAAAGTTCTTCTTTTGTTACCCTGTACGGAAAATAAGCTATTAATGAAATGGCAGGACCGTGACACGACACAAACGAGTTGGCGCTGTTAACTATGAGATCATATGTCCAGAGAAAGACAAAATATAAAATCTACCACGCCAATTTGTTAAAGGCATGGCATGATAGACATAAGTCAGTATGTTTTGTTCACCCTGAACCAGTTACAAGTGAACTAGATGAAGCATATGAACGTCTGACTACAAAAGGTGAAATAGAGGACATACAAATCAATGATAACCTGAGTTTTGAACAATTGAGAGAATTAAAAGATGTTTTAAGTACTTTCAAAAATAGTTTTACAACGATACCTGGGAAGGTGGAGGGAATTGTTCACCGTATAGAACTAAATTCTACGGTACCCATTAGACAAAAGCCCTACCGGCTACCAGAACGTTTAAGAGAAGAGGTGGTTGAAGAAATAAAAAAGATGCAACAATTAGGGGTTATTAAACCTTCCACAAGTCCATGGTGTTTTCCAATGGTTGTAGTTAATAAAAAAGACGGTGGAATAAGAGTCTGTATAGACTTCCGTAAACTTAACGCAATCTTCCAATTTGATGGGTACCCGATGCCCCGTATTGATGATATTATAGATCGTCTTGGTAACGCATAGTATATAAGTACGCTGGATTTATCAAAAGGGTATTGGCAGATTCCCCTAGATCCGGAGTCACAAAGTAAAACCGCCTTTAGTACCCCTTTGGGATTGTTTCAATTCACTAAAATGCCTTTTGGTCTGCATGGTGCCCCGGCAACTTTTCAAAGATGTATGGACCACCTATTACATCCTTATATGGAGTACAGTGCTGCATACCTGGATGATGTCATAATTTTTAGTCCATCCTGGTAGGAACATATGGTGCACCTAAAAACTGTGTTAACTACTATACAGAAGGCAGGCTTAACCATAAATCCTACCAAATGCTCACTGGGTATGCAAGAAACTAAGTACCTGGGGTTTATAATTGGACAGGGCAAAATAAAACCTGCAATTGATAAGGTTGATGCGATAGCAAATAGCACCCAGCTACAAACAAAATAACAGGTAAGAGCCTTTTAAGGGATGGCTGGATACTATCGACGTTTCGTGTCCAATTTTGCAGACATTGCTAGTCCATTGACTGAACTTACAAAAAAAATTAAACCAGACAAGGTCTGCTGGACTAAACAGTGTAAAGAGGCCTTCACATTATTGAAAGCTAAATTATGTTCTCACCCTATTTTACGTAGTCCAGACTTTCAAAAACCCTTTTTGGTACAAACAGATGCCTCAAATCAAGATATTGGGGCTGTTTTGTCCCAAATGGATGGAGAGGAGGAACACCCTATCATATACATTAGTCGGAAACTGCATGAAAGAGAAGTTAAATATTCTACAATAGAGAAGGAGTATTTAGCCATCCGGTGGGCCATCAATGCCTTAAAATTTTATTTGTGTGGTAGAGAATTTGTAGTGATTGCAGATCATAACCCCCTGTGTTGGCTTCATATTATGAAGGACAAAAACCCTTGAATTTTGCGATGGTATTTAACCCTTCAACCCTAAAAATTTACAGTACAAAACAAATCAGGCAAAAAACACTTTAATGCTGATTACTTATCGCGTTATGGTGCGGATGACAGTTATAAATTGACATCAGACTCCAGGGTGAAAGTGAAGTAATGATCAAATAACTGTTTATTTTATTTCTTTTGTGTTTTCTTGTTTCCTTCGTTTCTACATACATAAAGTATGTATAAACCACTTATGGAATTATATACTTAAAAGGGACCCTGGAGTGGAGTTTTAGGAGTGGGAGGGCTAAAACTCCATCTCCCCTTTTTCATTCCAAGGGAGATCTGATATGTATTCAACATCAGAGTAGTAGGAAACCAATGGTAACTAATTGCTATTGGTTCCCTCTTGAGGTGGGAGGAGTGTAAAGGATAAAGGAAACATCATGTGTATCAGACCTTATTTTATTTTTATTTTAGTCTGTTGCAACAGCTCGTTTTGTATAATAAGAACCCCCTTCTTTTCCTTCTGTAACCTTCCTTTTTCTAATATAGGCTGGCCACCTATATTCTCTTTCTTCCTACCCTTTTTATTTTTAGTTAGTTCATGGTTCTGATACATATGCAGATAATCATGTAAATACAAAATCACACATGCCCACACAATGCAAAGCATCATGGGCTGCATATGCAAATCACCACAGAATGTTATGCTGGTCCAACTTATAGCAGAATTACACGGTGCCGAAGGCCCTCACGCAGTTTGCAAAGGGTGCTAACAGGAGCATATAGACACGTGTTTCGGCCCTACCAGAACTCATCAGTATGCCTCGCCTGTTTGACACCCCAGTGGAATGGACCAGCTACCCAAGACAGTGTGTCTTGGATATGTTGTGATGAACCCATTAAAATAAAAAACTATTTAAAAGACAAAGAACCTCTGTGCACAAACACTGAGGCAAGGGTTACCCAAAAGGGCATTTGGCTGGGAAGCCAAGTTTCAGGAAAATACAAAATCACACATGCCCACACAATGCAAAGCATCATGGGCTGCATATGCAAATCACCACAGAATGTTATGCTGGTCCAACTTATAGCAGAATTGCACGGTGCCGAAAGGCCTCTCACGCAGTTTGCAAAGGGTGCTAACAGAAGACATAGACACGTGTTTCGTCCTACCAGAACTCATCAGTATGCCTCGTCTGTTTGACACCCCAGTGGAATGGACCAGCTACCCTAAGACAGTGTGTCTTGGATATGTTGTGATGAACCCATTAAAATAAAAAACTATTTAAAAGACAAAGAACCTCTGTGCACAAACACTGAGGCAAGGGTTACCCCAAAGGGCATTTGGCTGGGAAGCCAAGTTTCAGGAAAATACAAAATCACACATGCCCACACAATGCAAAGCATCATGGGCTGCATATGCAAATCACCACAGAATGTTATGCTGGTCCAACTTATAGCAGAATTGCACGGTGCCGAAAGGCCTCTCACGCAGTTTGCAAAGGGTGCTAACAGAAGACATAGACACGTGTTTCGTCCTACCAGAACTCATCAGTATGCCTCGTCTGTTTGACGTAGTCCAGTTATAATAGGATCCCCCCCCCAAGTGATGCAATTGAGTGTTAAGAATTGCAATGTTGAATCTGTAAAAGATGCTGTCAGAATGTAAACACTGTGTTATATTGCGTTATAGAACACCCCCCCCCCCCCCCCGTTGTTGTGCCTCCGCAGGTTCATTTGTGTAATTTAGGAACCCGAAATTTTGTTTTAAACCCTTGGTTTCCTCTTTAAGATGTGTTGTATTTGTAGCCAGAGAAAACTCTCTAAAAATAAATCATCTCCCGTGAAGAAGAGCGCTGCTAAGCGCCTTTGCAAACAAACAAAATCTCTAGCTTCGCGGTATTTTGCCTCCTCGATTGTGCGAACGTTCGCAAAGGCATTTAGCCGTATAGTGCGGCTCAGAGCACTTCTCTCTGCCCAAAAACAATAGCATTATTAAGCACATACCTCCCGAATCCGTATTGGGGCATTTTTATGTTGATTTGAGGCACTTGCAAAACGAGCGTTTTTTTCAGCTCAAACTGTAACAAATCAGGATTCTTTCTGCTGCAGCCTTTCCTTAGGAGCTGACCAGCCTCAATGTGGACACTTTTATACAATAAAAGGGAGGTGGTGCTTTCAGATGTCAGAACTTCAAAATAAAACCTAAAAAAGGGGTGTAAAATTCATTGTTAAGATTGTGTATGTGTTATCCCACTGATTTAAAGGGATATGCTGTTTGTGAATAAATTAAATCTTTGGGAAATAGAAATATAAAGTTAAACATAAAGTATAGGGGTGGAGTTAGGTAGTCACCTGACCATTTTTTGGTATATAATCCAGGTACCTGAATCAGTTGGTTAGATAGCCTGGGAGGTACAGACCTAGTCTGACCTCGAAGAGTGTTACACTAGCCCATTCTAGTGTTTCAAGAGACTGTTGTTATATTTTCTGATTTTATGTTTTTTTTTTTTTTTTTGGTATTGCGTCCTAAAGTCTGGCTGGTCTTAATTTTTGTTTTGTAAAATAAATTTCCTTTGGTGCATCTACAACTCGAGCAAGTGTTCTCTTTTATATCCCACGCCTCACATACCCGTCCCCACAGAAATATTTGCTCCCTCTTGTAGCCCCCAATCACAGCTAAAATGTCTGTGGACTGCGGCAGCATGTCCCAGTTGCTGATCTTGGTAGTATGTACCACCCAAACACACACACACATACACACATATATACACACTTTTAGGATCGCAGTTTTTTGGTTCTGAGCATGTTTTCCTTGTACAGTTGAACATGTTTAGCTTACTGTACTGACACCGCTATGGTCAGAAGTGGAAGACACGAATAGTTACTGAGGTATGAGTGGGGACTGCCAGGGGGAGTTTGTAGTGACTTCGGGGGGGAGGGGGGACTACAATTAAATCCTCAAGCTAATCAGAGTGATAGTTGTATTTAAAATTTAGATTGTGTGAGCGAGGGTTTTTAACATTGGCAGATATGCTTACTCTGTGTGGGTGTTGAGCAGAGAGTGGGACAGTGAAACCTGTTGCCATGTCAGAACCAAGTGGTGTCAGTGAATCACACAACTGGCAGTTATGGTCTTTATGGTTCACTGAAGCTGCTGGGTTCAGGGAAGAAAACCGGCAAGAAAATCTAATTTATGCAGTATGCTGCGATCTTTGCTATTTTAATTTATGATTTGTGAATGATTAGTGGAGTACTGGGAGAACAGCAGCGTGGATGATTTGAAAAAGTCAGGAATAGTTGGGGAGCGGAGCATATTTACCATTACCAGAAGTCACTTTCTGTGATGGTTTGTTCTTTTGATATTTGATGCAATCTTCTGTGTGCTGTGCTGGGACTAGATCCGTGATGTTATGCTGGGATAACATCAGGGATCCAGCCCCAGACTGACCAATCAAAGGTCAGCAGTCTTTCTTGCCACTGTATCAACCAGAGTTGATAGGGCTGCAGGTGAGGAAGTTGGGGTAAAAATATGGAAAATTAGTTTTTTTAATATGTTTACACCAAATTTGCAACATAGCCTTGTTAAGACTCTGTCTCATGAAGAAGGGCAGAGAAAATGTTCAACTAATAGCTAAAAGGTGATTTTGCTCAGGGACTCCGAAATCAACTTTCAGGATGCAAAAACTCATTTTGGGCAGGAGTTGAAAAATGACAGCTGTCACATTCATGAGGTGCTGTAAAGAAATGGCTGTGCTGTAAATTTGGGGTAAAAATATTGAAAATTACCAAGGTTAAGAGGCCGTATTCACAAAAATCAATGTAGGCACATAACTTTGCGCTAAGGTCCGGACAAGTCATGTGTACAGGGGAAGGACAAAATCAAGAGTATAAGATTGTGCAGAACGAGCAAGCAGAACTGAGCTAAAGAGACTTATGTGGGTCATTTGCTGTAGCCAGAATAGGTGGATACATGTAACTTGAAACAGTGCAGAGAGAAATTGCTATGGTAAAAAAGTGCTACAGCATTAAGGAGTGAGTAGTATTTTTTTTTTTATTTTTAGTTTAGTCTTTGGTAACTAGGTAAGGCCCACAAGGCTCAAGTGCCTGTTTTCAGGGGCAACCTTGGAGCACTGGACGGTTAAGTGACTTGCTTAGAGTCACACAGTATGCAAGTGGAGGTTGTGAAAATCAAACTCAGGTCTGGTCTGCTGGATGTACCAAGCTTGTTCACACCTCGCCCCTCCAACCTCTAGGCTATACTGCCAGCCCAGTAGCTGGAAGAGAATGTACAGCTGAAAGAAAGAAGGGCAGAACTGAGAGTAAAATGGGATCAAAAGAAAAGCAGGCAGTACAGAAACACAGATGACTGAATGTAGGGAAAGAGAGAAAAAGAGTCACACAGAAATGGAGCTATGAAGCAGCAATAGAGTAGAGTAACACAGGAAAGGCAAACCAAAGACAAGCATGCTAGAAAAAGGCATGTAATGCCAACATTATTTCTTGTGGGGAGAGGGCATCCAATTAAAAATTTTAAAAGAGAGGGTATCAATTTATACTTTAATGGCCCCTCCTCTGCACAAAATGCAATACATGGGGGGGGTTGGCGCTGAGCTAAAGAGGGTTATGTGGGTCATTTGCTGCGGCCAGATTAGGTGGATACATGTAACTTGAAACAGTGCAGAGAGAAATTGCTATAGTAAATAAAAAAATATATGCTGAAAATCTGTTCCAAAAATATGCAGAAATGGCCAAGTTATGTGGCACAATCAATGCATTACTAAAGCAAGCTGTTCAGCCTTCTCTTGCACAGCTCCTAAATACTGGAACTCTATACCCACTTCTATCCGTCAAGCGACCACCCATGCTAGTTTTAAGAAACTTCACCATGAACATCTGCGTACCGCTAACCCCTGCACTTGCTTTAACCCACCTTGAACCTTCACTTTCTCCTTGCCTTCTTCTTTTCTTCTCTAGATAATCCACTTCCTTGATACCTCTTCCCCTCCTCTCTTATACCGTATCATGCCCACTCTCTCATCACCTCCCTCTCTTTCTCTCCCTACCACTCTCCCTTCCTCTCCCCTGCTCATTAACCATTCAGTTTTGGCACTTATTGTACTGTTTTGCACTGCCTGTCTCCTTTTGTTTTGTTTTCCTGTGTTTACCTGTTCCAATCTGTATTATAATCTGTATACTACTGTAACTTTTTTTTTCATTATCATTTTGTCAAAGCAATTGTCTCTCCATTCCCCAAGTATTGTTATTTCCCTCTGAATTGTGCTGCTTTCATGTGCTGCGTCACATGTATCTTGTATGTTTTTAAACTGTTTTCTCCCAGGTCATGCCTGAAAATAGGCATTATCATGCCTAGTGCACTTATCCGGTTTCCAAAAGCAAAATAAAATAAATAAATAAGTAGGAAACTGCTGGGGGTCTGTGCCAGTTGAAAAGCAGTGGTGGCTGCATGCCAAAACCTGGTTGCTCAGATAGGGAGCTAAATCCTGCGGAAATGGGTTTCCCATTAAGTCTACTGGAATCTGGTGCAAATGGGAAGGCTTCCTTGACTTTGTATTAGTCTTTAGTTTGCAGATTGTGAAGTACATGTAGGAAGAACTTTGACCTTACTTTTATGGGTTATCACACAGCATTAACAAAATGATGTCAACATACAGGATACACAATCTACAAGAAGGACAGGGTGGGTAAAAGAGGAGGAGGAGTAGCTCTCTATATAAGGGAAGGGATTAAAGCAACAGAACTAAAGAGTAAACAGGAAGTTGATGAGTCACTATGGGTCACCCTGGAGACAGGAAATGGCACCACAATCTGCAAGGGGGTTGTGTACAGACCCCCCATCTCGGGGAGGAAATGGACAAGGAAATGATAGAAGGCATCCTTAAAATGACAGAAAAAGGGGAGATATTGTTGATGGGGGACCTGAATATGCCAGATGTTAACTGGAGTACCTTTGCTGCAGGTACATCCAAGAGCAGGGTCATTATTGATGCCCTACAGGGGCATGCCACAGACAGCTAGTGTTGGAACCCACTCAGGAGGGAACAATCCTAGACTTGGTACTCTCAAATGGGGAAGGAGAAAGGATCTCAGATTTAGAATTGGGTAGCCATCCGGGAACAAGTGATCATCAAACAGTGTGGTTCACAATAAACACGGCCATAGAGTCAAGCCATACAAAAACAAGAGTACTGGACTTTAGGAAGGCTGACTTTGGGAAAATGAGAGAGTGCCTCAGAAAAGCACTAGCAAACAGGCAAGAAGGAGGGGTGGAGGAACAATGGGGAATAATCAAAACAGCCATTGCAGAGGCAACAAGCCTTTGTGTGAAGCAAATCAACAAAACAAAACGAAGAAATGAAAGAAAAAACCACTATGGTTCTCAAAGGAGGTGGAAGGGAAGGTTAAGGAGAAAAGGATAGCATTCAGGAAATATAAGGAAACACAGAAGGAGCAGGAAAGAGAACTTTATCAGTTAAAGCAGAAGGAGGCAGGGAAGGCAGTCAGAATAGCAACGGCACAAGCTGAGGAAAAGATAGCCAACTCTCTTTAAGAAGGGGGATGAAACCTTTTATAGGTACATTAGGGAGCAAAGAAAGACCAAGGGAGGGATACAGAGACTTAATAAAGGGAAGGGAATGTTGGCAGAGGGTGGCAGTGAAAAAGCAGGGATACTGAACGAATATTTCTGCTCAGTATTTACAACGGAAGAGGAGGGGGAGGTACCTAAACCAAACAAGAGAAACACTGAATAGGGGGATTGATACCAGTCCATTCACAGAAGAAAGAGTTTTGAAAGAACTCAACCAAGAATTCTAAAAGAACTAAGGGTAGAACTAGTAATGCCACTGACTACTCTCTAACAAATCATGGGAGGATGGGGTGGTACCTGAGGACTGGAGAAGGGCAAATGTGATTCCACTTCACAAAAGTGGGAGCAGGGCAGAGGCAGGAAAGTACAGACCCATTAGTTTGACCTCAGCGGTAGGGAAAATGATGGAATCACTTCTGAAGGAAAGAACTGTTGAGTACCTAGAGGCCAGTGGGGCACAGGACCCAACGCAGCATGGGTTCACAGCAGGAAGGTCATGTCAGACGAACCTAACAGATTTCTTTGACTGGGTGACCAAAGTAGTAGAACAGGGAGGGGCTGTGGATATGGCCTACCTAGATTTTACCAAGGCATTTGACACAGTCTCACACAAAAGATTAATATACAAGTTAGCCAACCTTGGAGTGGGTCCCAAGGTGGTAGCCTGGATAAAAAGCTGGCTGGACAACAGGACGCAAAGGGTAATAGTAAATGGAGTCCACAGTGAAGAATGGAGGGCAACTAGTGGGGTACCACAGGGTTCAGTACTGTGACCGGTCCTCTTTAATGTCTTTATAAGTGACATTGGAGAGTACCTGGAAGGAAAAGTATGTCTCTTTGCAGATGACACAAAGATCTGCAACAGGGTTGATACACAAGGTGGGGTGGAAAGGATGAACAGGGACTTGGCAAGGTTGGAGGAATGGTCAAATATGTGGCAGCTCAGATTCAATGCAAAGAACTGCAAGGTAATGCATCTGGAAAACAAAAACCCAGGGGAAGAGTGCACAATGGTGGGGTGAGTTAATAACAACAACAAAAATTGAAAGAGACCTAGGAGCAATTATGTCAGATGATCTAAAGGTGGGCAAGCAATGTGAGAAGGCAGTAAGGAGGGCTGGGGGGATACTGGGATGCATAGGGAGAGGCATCAACAGCAGAAAACAGGAAGTTGTTATCCCTCTGTACAGACAGTTGGTGAGGCCCCATCTGGAGTACTGCATGCAATTCTGGAGACTTCATCTCTGCAAAGACATAGACAAAGTGGAGGCTGTTCAGAGGAGGGCAACCAAAATGGTGCAGGGTCTGTACCAGAAGACATACGAGGAGAGACTAAAGCAGCTTAATATGTATACCCTTGAGGAAAGGGGGGACATGATAGAAACTTTTAAGTATCTCAAGGGAATTAACAAAGTACAAGAGGGTAGCATCTTTCAGAAGAAGAGATGTGCAAGAACAAGGAGGCACAATTTGAAGATAGAGGGGGGACGGCTCAGAGATAATGTTAGAAAGTATTTTTTCACAGAGGGGGTTGTGTATGCATGGAACAACCTTCCTGAGGAAGTTGTGGAGTCAGGAACAGTGGGAGAATTCAAGAATGCATGGGACAGACAGGAAATTCTAGTGGAGGGGTAGGAGGAAGTAAGCTGTTGATTAACTAGAATCTGCAGCTTATCCATCAGGTAGAGAAATGGGCAGACTAGGTGGGCCAAGCGGTCCTTATCTGCCGTCAAATTCTATGTTTCTATGTTATGTTACCAGTGGGTGATCTGCCAGATTGTTACTTACAGTACAATGTGGTACGTGGTAAGGAATATCATATGCTGCTTTGTTCTTGGCCGTATAAAATAAAAATGCAGTACCTGGTACACAGCAAGGGCAAAAGCAATTAATGCATTCTTTTGTGCAAGAAATTGCTTGAGGACCACTTTATCTTGCCTCCTGCTACTCCATGTAGTAACGTAGCTCCCAATCATAAATGAAATCTGTGGATTTAAACAGTGTCCATGCCAAAAGCCTTTAGGCGCTTTTAAATGCCAGTGTCCTGAACCACGGTAATGTTACCTTGTTGGACAGTTGCAGTCCATTTCTTTCTGTGCTCTGATTTACATGCGGCTCCTATTTTGGCAAGTCTGCCTCTCTGATCTGTCTTTTCTTATTCTGGCATCCCCATGGAAGTGTGATCCTTAACTGATTTACTCAGGAGGTAACAGGAACTTTCTAATTATACTGCGGGGTGTACCAGCACACATCGGGGTAAACCATGGCTTGCAGAGAATGCGTTTTGACCAAACACTCATTGTGGTAGCAGAAGAGGTCCGCTTTACACATGAACAGAGGTAAGGTTACCCTGGTTCTGTAGTGGTCATTCCATTACAGACACTGGTGTGTAAAAGTGCCTTTTATTTTCCAGAAGAATAGTAAAAGTTCAAGAAAATCAAGCACTTACAATCAAGCACAGTGCACATTTCAACGTATAAAAGTCCATTCAATTTAATCACAGTTCACTAAATGCAAATGCCAGCTGGTACTCAGGCTCAAATCTCACTCATAGACAGACACACTGGCATTTGTGTTTAGTGGATTCTGATTACATTGAATGGACTTTTAAACATTGAAGTGGACACGGTGCTTCATTGTAAGTGCTTGATTTTATTGGACTTGTACTACACTTCTGAAAAATAAAGGGTTTTATCATGGACACTGTGTTTGAATCCATGGCTTTTATTTATGATAGAGTTCGGAGTGCCTGCAGATTGGATAGCTACAGGATGGCCAGTGGGAAGAATGTCAAGAGGCTAGATCAGGAGTCCAGTGCAGCAGCTTCTCTACAGAGCTCCCCCCGTGTCTCAGTTATTCAGCTGCATGATAAAAATAAAGAAATAAAAATGAAAAAAAACTGTGTCACAGATTGTGCATGAATCTGGTCCCATTTGGCTGACTCTTGCTCATGGGAAGGTCTTGGTCATCAGTCGTAATGTGGTACTCTGTCCCCACACTCCTGACTCTCTATCAGCTGTGAGCGGAATCTCTTACATTAAGAGTATCCTTAGCAATATTACCTGTAGAGCAGTGTGTAAAAGAAAAAAAGGGTTCACAGGGTGGTTTCACAAGACACGGTCGTAGCAGTGTCTGATAGGTGGGCAGGGCAAATGCGGTTCAGCAGTGGTCAGCCATCCGTAGTAGTGGGGCACACCCAATGCAGCAGTAAAGCAAGCCATTTCATCTTTTCTGGAAAAACTCAAATAAGTAATTCATGTTCAAAGCTGCTTGAGGTGTGTGCCGGTTGAAAAACAGTGGTGGCGGCATTCCACATCCTGGTTGCTCAGATAGGGAGCTAAATCGTGCTAGATGGGGTTTCCCATTAGGGCCAGTGAAATTGGATGTAAATAGTAAGGCTTCCTTGATTTTGTATTAGTCTTTAGTTTGCAGACCATGAAGTACATGTAGGAATAACTTTGACCTTACTTTTATGGGCAATTATTTCAACAGTGACTTTGCAGAAATGGATAATGCCAGGATCATTATAAAACCAAATTAATGATCCTGAATTTCCTTATTCCAAACTGGCTGCACATTTAGCTACAACATGTGTGATGTGGGAAGTTTATGTTATGCTGTGAAAGTGCTGTACTGTAAATCACATGTATGGATATGAGGAGATTATCTAGTTCGAGTCCCACTACTGGAGTGAGTTGATAAAATGTGATTTATTACACTGGTTTTAGAAAATGCCATTTAATGAGTATTACTTATAAAAACTAATCGAGGAGTAGCAAAGTTCGGCAAAGCAAGTCCTGAAGCACTGCAGCACTTCAGAACACTAGAGACAGTCTTCAAGGGAAGGTGGTTGTGCTGCTTGCTATTGCATTCTTGTCTCAGTCAGCCACCAATTGCATTTATTATCTTTCTCCTCTCCTCTTGCTCACACCTCTGCTTTTAAGACGCTCTCTCTGATCACCTTTTAGCAACCCAAATACAAGGGACGTCACTGTGTCCCTGAGTGCCAGTCTGTACTTGCATCCACATAGTTATAGTACCCATGGGAGACGTGCTCTGCGGGTTGTTTTTATGGAAATGTTTTTTTTTTGGCCAGGGGTGTTCAGCAGGCAGTTTGATGCTTATAGGTGCATGATCGTGTTTTAAAATAGCCACTCTTAAAGTTGATGCTTTAGAATTACTTCAGTCAGTGCAGGCACGTTAAACTAGCATCTCTTTGCTACTTGGTATAGGAACAAAACTGAGCTCCCTTATCTCAGTCACGAGGGTTGTATGACAGTGCTATTTTCTTGCCAACAGTGAGCTGAGTGCTTTATGATCACATGGAGGTGACTGTGTTGACACTTCAACAAGTTGTTCGAGTGGAAAGAATGCAAGGAATGTGGAGTCCTTTTTGAAAGCAATAGGTCTGCAGGGCTCTGCCCACTGCAGCCCTAAAAAAGGACAAAGACTATGTTGAAAATTTGGTGTCAGAATGTCACAAAACAATTAACAGATCCAGAAGCAAATGATTTTATACCTGCTTCTGACGAAGGACTTGTTGGTCCGAAAGCTAAAGCACTTTGTTCTTTTTGGTACATCTATGTTGGTCCAATAAATGGTATCAAATAATTTGCTTCTGGATCTGTTCTTACAAGGACCAATAAGGCAGATACTAAATCTAGATTACAAAACAATGGAGTTATGAGGAAATATTTAATTTTTTCAACATTTACTCATAATACTGCAATGAGTGCAGACTTTGGCCCCCAGTTTTCAACATAGTCCTCTTGTTACCCCACCTCATGAATATGATGGGTGTCATTTTTCAAATCTCCTCTGAAACATATTTTTGCATCTGCTCTGCAAAGACACCTTTTGAATAGGATTTAAAAAATCCCACCTGCCATGTGATCATAAGGCGGTGTCATAAAAAGACAGTGTTGAAAAAATCTGGGGTCCAAAAACAAGAAAGTTGTAAAGAAACTTTGACTTTTGTTCAATGTTTATTCATAACTTTATGATTTTTGTAGCTTTTGGCCCTAGATGTGCACATTGTCCTTTGTTATCTTACCTGATGAACATGACAGGTGTTATTTTTCAAATCCCCTGTAAGACGTGTTTTCACATTCCCTTTGTGAAGCCACCTTTCAGACAGCATTTAAAAAAAACAGCTGTCTTGATCATAACATAACATAGTAACATAATATTTGATGGCAGATAAGGACTGCTACACCCACTCAGTCTGCCCATATTCCCTGCCTGCATCAGTGGTCACTGACCCTACTTGGTCATTGACTTTAGCCTTTCCTACCCACCTCTAGGGTTCCCTTGTGCCTATCCCATGCATATTTGAATTCCCCCATGGTGCTAGCTCCCACTACTTCCTGGGGTAGGCTATTCCATGCATCTACCACCCTTTCTGTGAAGAAAAACGTCCTCACATTCCCCTTTATCCTGCCTCCCTCCAATCTCATATCATGCTCCCCCTCATCCTTGTTCACCTCCTATACTGAAAGATGTCACCCACTTGCACTTTGTTTATGCCCTTAAGATACTTGAAGGTTTCTGTCATATCTCCTGGTTCCCGCTTCTAATCTAGTGTATACATATTAAGGTATTTTAATCTCACCTCATATGTCTCCTGGTGCAAGCCCTGCACCATCTTTGTTGCCCTTCTCTGAACTGCCTCCACCCTGTCTATGTCCTTACAAAGATGTGGCTTCCAGAACTGTACACTGTACTCCAGATGAGGCCTCACCAGTATTTTGTACAGTGGCATCACCACCTCCCTTCTTCTGCTAGTGATACCACTTCCTATGCACCCCAACTTGCTACTGGCCCTCCGCACAGCCTTGGTACACTGTTTGGACACATTTAGGTCATCTGAAATGAGTATTCCTAAATCCCTGTCTTCCCTAGTAACCGTAAGCAACTCCCCCCTAATCCTGTAACTCTCCAGAGGGTTTCTGTGCGACAGGTGATTGATTTTGTACTTCTTTGCATTAAATTTTAATTGCCACACTTTGGACCAGTTTTCCAGCTTTCCTAGGTCCCTCTTCATTTTCTTGACCCCACCCTCCGGAGTGTCTACCCTGTTGCAGATCTTAGTGTCATCTGCAAATAGGCAAACCTTTCTCTCCAGCCCTTCAGTACGGGATCATAAAATTTGGGGTCAAAATGTGAGAAAACTAAGTTTTGAAAAAACATTGAACTGTTCCAATGTTTACTCACAACTTTATTTTTGCAGATTTTGGACCCTAATTTTCAACATATCCCTTGTGATACCCTCCCTCTTGAACATGACAGGTATCATTTTTCAAATCCCCTCTGAAACATGTTTTCACTGTAGTACTGTGAGATCACCTTTCGGATGGAATTTAAAAAATTCCACCTCTTGATTATAATATCAGGTCATAAAAAGACTATGTTGGAAAATTGTGGTCAAAATGTGGGAGCTCACTGAAAATTAGATATTGCCTCTCAGCTGACCTATCCTAGGTAAATACCATCTGAAAATATGTAAAAGCAGGATGCTACTCAAAATGAGATATTGCATCACATCTGGTCTACCCTGCACAAATATACAGTAAAAATGTGTAAAAGCAGGACACCAGTACAGCAGATTCCCCACTAAACTCTGTCTCTCACTGCTCTATCCTGGGAAGATATGTTGTAAAAGCTGGACCCCACTGAAAATGTAACTTGCCTTCCAGCTATGCTGTCCTAGGTAAATACATTATAAAAATGGGTAAAAGCAGGACCCCATTGAAAATGAGATAATGCATCTCAGCTTTGCTATCCTGGGCAAATGCAGTGAAAAAAAATGGGAAAAGCAGGATCCCACTGAAAACAAGATAGCACCTGAGCTGTGGTATCTTGGGAAAATACAGTAACAAAAATGTGTCAAAGCAGGATCCCATTGAAACGAGATATGGCATCACAGCTGGGTTATCCTAGGAACATAAGGGAGATAGGAACATAGGAAGGTGACAGCAGAAAAGGACCACCAGGCCCATCCAGTCTGCCCAATAGCCTAGCTGCCACTAGGCTTGCTGTGAATTTCCTCCCCCTCCCAATAACCACCCTCTATGTCTGTCCCAAGCCCTCTTGAACCCCCCCACTGTGTTCTCCCCCACCACTTCTTTCCGCAGCCAGTTCCAGGTGTCAACCACCCTCTTGGTAAAGAAGTATTTCCTGATGTTACCGCTAAACTTACCCCCTTCTAGTCAGAGATCGTGACCTCTTTTCCTGGGGCACCACTTCATTTGGAATATGTTCTCAGTACCCATCCTTGTTGATCCCTTTTAGGTACTTAAAGGTATCATCATGTCTCCCCTCTCTCTCTCCTCTCTCCTCTGTTCCAGGGAGTACATGTCTAGGGCTCCCAGTCTCCTTTCATATTGCAAATGATCAAGCCCCTTCACCATCTTGGTTGCCCTCCTCTGTACCCACTCCACCCTCTCCACATCCTTTTTTAAGTACGGCCTCCAGAACTGGACCCCATAATCCAGATGAGGCCTGACCAGCTGGGTGGACAATGGCATCAGGACCTCTATCCTCCTGCTGGTGATCCCCCTCCCAATACAACCCAACACTCTGCTGGCTTGAGCCACTGCTCTCTCGCACTGCCCAGCCACCTTCAAGCCCAGTGAAATGATGATGCCCAAGTCCTTCTCCTCCTCAGTCACTTCCAGCTGCTTTCCCCCCACTCTGTATTTTGCTCTCTCGTTTTTTCTGCCCAGGTGCAGGATTTTACATTTTGCCATGTTGAGCAGCAATTTCCACTTTCTGGTCCATTCCTCTAATTTCCCTAGGTCCCTCTGCATCCTCTCGGCCCCATCCTGCATGTCCACTCTATTGCAAATCTTTACATCATCAGCAAACAGGCATACTCTGCCCTCCAGCCCCTTGGCTATGTTGGATATAAAGATGTTGAACAGCAGGGGCCCCAGCACTGACCCCTAGGGAACTCCTCTAGTGACCCCTGACACACCCAAGGAAACCCTATTTACTAACACCTTCTGTATTCTGACCCCCAACCAAGTTTTGCACCCACCTAGTAACCACCCCTCCCAGCCCCAGGTGCTCCATTTTGTATACTAGCTTTCTGTGCTGTAACGTATCAAAGGCCTTCCTGAAATCCAGGTACTCTATGGCTACTGCCCCACCCTGATCCACTACCCTAGAGACCCAGTCAAAAAATCCGACTAAATTTGTTTGCTATGATCTGCCTTTGGAAAAGCCATGCTGCCTTGGCTCGAGGAGACCATTAGCCTCCATGTAGCCGGTGATTCTGCCCTTGAGCAGTTTCTTCATGAGCTTGCTGACCACAGAAGTCAGACTTATGGGCCTGTAATTCTTCATGTCCTGCCCCCCTTGTTTAGGGGCAGTACATATGTGCACATCCTGGGTAAATATATTGCAAAACTGTGTAAAAAAAAAAAAAGGTCTGTCTTGGGTAAATATATTCAGTAGTAAAAATGTATACAAGTAGGACCCAGTACAACAGCATGCAAGCAAACATTCAGCATTGACAAATGTTTGTTTTTACATGTGGTTAAGTGCCTTTAAAACACATAGCTAGAATTGTGTCTTAGCCAAGAAGGATTCAGAACTGTCTCTACCAATTTTCTAAATTTGGATATGAGGGCATATGCACAGCCTGTTACAAACATACGAAATTTGCTAGCAGATAAAGGCCTAGAGGTCTATCAAGTCTGCTCGAATGTGCCGCTAACACACCTTATTCTGCAGCTGCTCCTCCCTTCCACCCTTCCCCTTCATTGTTTAATCTCCCAACTGTGCTATTCTTTTTGAAAGTCTTATTTTTCATTTATTCAGGGTCCCTAGTTAATGCTATCTTATCCCCACCCTACATTCATGTTTAATTCCATATAAGTTCAAGACCCTGACGATGTCAGTTGAGTTGAAATCCCAGAGTAAAGCTTTACCTGCTGCTATTGTCTGGCAGAGAATGATTTGGATAATGAGAGTTTTGAGTGACAAGGATATTGCATTCGAATTTCTGTAGATTGATCTGCCATTTATTTGTCGGTTCATCTTATGCCTTGCTTTCAACACATTTTAGTAACCTAGCTCTGATAAATTGGTGTATCTGAAAGGATTCTTTCTACAACAAACAGTTAGACATCTTTTGTTTGTTAAAATGCGTTGACAGCTATTGAGTTAGCATTTTCACTCCCCAATTCAGAAGGTGTACTAAGAAGTGAAACACATGAGTGTCACTCTGCTCCACTGCCATTCTGCTCCTGGCCATTTATGGAGACAGTGGTGTACGCCACTTTTTGATGAGAAACAGGAGTCTCCTTCCCATACTGCACATCCCAACTTCCTGCCTCTCACATCAGGGACAAGGCTTAAACAAGCAGGGATAAATTATCAGAATTAGGGACATTTCTTATAAAAAGAAGCCTATATTGGCTTAGAAAGCTGCATCAGCATTTGCTTAGTGAGAAAATCATTTTCTGATGAAGAATTAGAGTATAAAACTAACGTGTGGCATTATTTTATGTTTTATATCTCTACTCCTCCATGACAAAAATGACAGTTTTATAAGAGACCAAGGAAACTGTTCAGGCAAAATCATGAATGTCCCTGAAAATCAAGGACACTTGAGAGGTATGCTCCAGCCATACTGGCTTTAAACTGGTGTTCCTACATGTGTTTCAGAAGGTTCTATTTTTTGCCTGTGTCCTGCATTCTGGGACTCATGCTGAAAATAATCTGCTGGTGTATTGTAATGTTAATGGGCAAAAAGGAAAGGGTTCAGGAAATATAAGGAGACTCAAAGGGAGGAGGACAGGAAGGAGTACCTAGAGTGTCTGGGGGAAGTGGAAAAGGCAGTAAGGAGACCAAAGGCATGGACTGAGGAAGATTTAGCACAGTCAATTAAGAAAGAGGATAAGACATTCTTTAGGTACATCAGCAAAAGGAGGAAAAACAAGTGCAGGATTTCTAGACTCAAGGGGGAGGGAGGGGAATGCAAGGAGGGTGACATGGAAAAGGCAGAAATATTGAATAAATATTTCTGTTCAGTATTTACAGAAGAGGGGGAGGGACAGGGGCTATAGCAGTACAGCAGTTGCCAAGGGGGTGAAGAGGTGGACAATAGTCCATTCACATGGGAAAGAGTCCTGCAGGAGCTCACTAAATTGTAGGTGAACAAAGCAATGGGTTGAGATGGCATGCACCCAAGGATATTAAAAGAACTATGAAGGGAGATAGCAGAACCTCTGGCAGCCATGATCACCGAGTCATTCAACACAGGGGTGGTACCAGAGGATTGGAGGAGAACACATGTAGTACCTCTACACAAATCAAGCAGCAGGGAGGAGGCGGAGAACTATAGGCCAGTCAGCCTCACCTTAGTAGTGGGGAAGATCATGGAGACATTGCTTAAAGAAAGGATTGTGGGGCATCCAGAAGCTATTGGAGCCCAGGATCACAGGCAACATGGATTCACAGTAGAGAGATCATATCAGACAAATCTGGTTGATTTCTTTAACTGAGTGACAAAGGAAGCAAATCACGGTGGGCCAGTGGATGTCTCTTACCTAGATTTCAGCAAAGCCTTTGACACCATCCCACATAGAAGGCTGATAAACAGCCTGGGTAGGCTGGGCATGGGGGACAGGGTGGTAAACTGAGTTAGAAACTGGCTAACAGACAGGAGGCAGAGGGTGGTGGTAAAAGGGGTGCAGTCTGGGGAGAGGGGAGTGACCAGTGGGGTGCCTCAGGAATCAGTTCTGGGGCCAGTTCTGTTCCATGTCTTCATTAGCGACATTGCAGAGAGGCTGGAGGGAAAGGTCTGCCTGTTTGTAGATGACACCAAGATCTGTAACAGAGTGGCTACCCCAAAGGGGGTGGAGAAAATGATGAGGAACCTGGGGAAGCTTGAAAAATGATGTGAGGACTGGCAACCGAAGTTTAATTCAAAGAAGTGCAAAATTATGCACCTGGGACAAAAAAACCCTGGAGAAAGCTACAGGATGGGGGTTGCTGACAGTCACAAAGGAGGAGATGGACCTGGGGTTATTATTTTAGACAGCCTGAAAATTTCAAAGGAGAGTACTAAGGTAGCTGGGAGGGCCAGTGGCATGCTGGGGTGCATCAGCAGGGGTATCACCAGCAGAAGGAGGGAGGATAGTGATGCCATTATATAAAACTATGGTCAGGCTCACATGTAGTACTGTGTGCTGTTCTGGAGGCTGCACCTTTGTAAGGGCATTAACAGGCTGGAGACTATTCAGAGAAGGGTGACTAAAATAGTACAGGGCTTGCAACACAAGACTTATGAGGAGAGATTAAGGGACCTCAATATGTACTTGCTGGAAGAGAGGAGAGAAAGAAGGGACATGATAGAAACATTCAGGTATCTAAAGGGTATAAACAGGGTGCGGGAGAGACATTTTCCATTACAGGAGGAGCACAGGAATGAGGGGGCATAGCACGAAATTGGAAGGCGGGAGGTTAAGAGGGAATGTGAGGAAGTTCTTCTTCACAGAGAGGGTGGTGGATGCATGGAGTGGTCTGCCTCAGGAGGTAGTGGGAGTGAGCACTGTGGATGGATTCAAGCATGCTTGGGACAGGCATAGGAGAACCATAGAGGTGCAACTGTGGATGGGTCAGAAGCAGTAATCCAGTACAAGGGCTTATGGGCAGACTAGATGGGCCAGGCAGTTCTCATCTGCCGACAATTTCTATGTTTCTATGTTAATTTCCCCTCAAGCTATTTTGTGTAAAGTGGCAGTTACATTACAACTGAAAAGACCCAAATCAGCTCAATTTCTCAAATTATGAGAGGAACAGAGGAGCCAAATCGATTTGATGCCTGAACAGTTTACACTCACAAATGTGCCCTAGTAATAAAACGCACACTGCCTGTCTATGGCAAGGGTGATGCTAGGGTACTCCTCACCAGGGAATTCAATAAATGGTTGAAAAACTGGTGTGAAGCTCAGGGTTTTGGCTTCATTGGGGACTGGGGAGCCACCTGGAGGGATGCAGACCTATACTGGTGCGATGGTCTGCATCTGTCCAGGGGAACCAGGATCCTAGGTGAGAGGTTTAAATGCTTCATTGGCAAGCATTTAAACTAGCCAAGGGGAGGCACTGAAAAGGAGCAGGAACCCAGCCTCCCACACAAAAACACGGTAATTAGTAGTAAACACCAAGGTAGAAAGTCATTAGGGAGAAGGACAGAGGTAAATGTAAAAAAGGCAAAGGCAGCAAGGACAGGAATGGGGCTAAAAGGGGTAAGGCCATCAAAAGTGGAGGGTGATGACTACCAATGCCTGTAGTCTGTGTAACAAGCTCCCTGAACTAGTGGCCTTGATGGAAGAGGGTTGCCTGGATATTGTGGCAGTCACAGAAACATGGTACACAGAGAACCATGACTGGGATGTCAACATACCAGGATACACAATCTACAGGAGGGACAGGGAGGGTAAAAGAGGAGGAAGAGTAGCACTCTATGTAAAGGAAGGGATCAAAGCAACAGAACTAAAGAGTAAACAGGGAGCAGATGAGGCACTCTGGGTCACCCTGGAGACAGAAATGGCACCACAATCTGCAAGGGGGTTGCATACAGACCCCCATCTCAGGGGAAGGGAATGGACAAGGAAATGATAGAAGACTTCCTTAGAATGGTAGAAAAAGGGGAGATATTGTTGATGGGGGACCTGAATATGCCAGATGTTAACTGGAGCACCTTTGCTGCAGGCACATCCAAGAGCATGGTCATTATTGATGCCCTACAGGGGGCATGCCTCAGACAGCTAGTATTAGAACCCACTCGGGAGGGAGCAATCTTAGACCCGGTACTCTCAAATGGGGATGGAGAAAGAATCTCACATTTGGAAGTGGGTAGTCATCTGGAAACAAGCGACCATCTAACAGTGTGGTTCACAATAAACACAGCCATATAATCAAGCCACACAAAAGCAAGAGTATTGGACTTTAGGAAGGCTTACTTTGGGAAAATGAGAGAGTGCCTCAGAAAAGCACTAGCAAACAGGCAAGAAAGAGGGGTGGAGGAACAATGGGGAGTAATCAAAATAGCCATCACAGAGGCAACAAGCCTTTGTGTAAAGTAAATCAACAAAACACAATGAAGGAAAAAATCACTATGGTTCTCAAAAGAGGTGGCTGGGAAGGTTAAGGAGAAAAGGATAGCATTCAGGAAATATAAGGAAAACAGAAGGAGCAGGACAGAGAACTTTATCAGTTAAAGCAGAAAGAGGCTGGGAAGGCAGTCAGAATAGCAAAGGCCCAAACTGAGGAAAGGATAGCCAACTCTGTTAAGAAGGGGGATAAGACCTTTTATATGTACATTAGAGCGAAAGAAAGACCAAAGGAGGGATACTGAGGCTTAATAAGGGAGAGAATTGGGTAGAGGGTGACAGTGAAAAGCAGGGATACTAAACGAATATTTCTGCTCAGTATTCCAAAGGAAGAGAGAGTGGGAGGTACCTAAACCAAACAAGAGAAACACTCTGAAGATGGAATGAAACCAGTCCATTTACAGAAGAAAGGTTCTGAAAGATCTAATAAAATTGAAGGTGGACAAAGCAATGGGGCCTGATGGGATTCACCCAAGAATTCTAAAGGAACGAAGGGTAGAACTAGTGACACCGCTGACTACTCTCTTTAACAAATCATGGGAGAATGGGGTGGTACCTGAGGACTGGAGAAGGACGGATGTGATTCCTCTTTACAAAAGTGGGAGCAGGACAGAGGTAGGAAACTACAGACCAGTTAATTTGACCTCAGTGGTAGGGAAAATGATGGAATCACTTCTGAAGGAAAGAATTGTTGAGTACCTAGATGCCAGTGGGGCACAGAACCCAAGGCAGCATGGATTCACGATGGGAAGGTCGTGTCAGAAGAATCTAACAGATTTCTTTGACTGGGTGACCAAAGAAGTAGACCAGGGAGGGGCTGTGGACATGGCCTACCTAGATTTTAGCAAGGCATTTGATACAGTCCCACACAAAAGATTAATACACAAGTTAGCCAGCCTTGGAGTGGGTCCCAAGGTGGTAGCCTGGATAAAAAATTGGCTAGGCAATAGGACATAAAGGGTAGTAGTAAATGGAGTCCACAGTGAAGAAAGGAGGGTTACTAGCGGGGTACCGCAGGGTTCAGTACTAGGACCGGTCCTTTTTAATTCTTTATAAGTGACATTGCAGAGGAACTGGAAGGAAAAGTATGTCTCTTGGCAGATGACACAAAGATCTGCAACAGGATTGATACACAAGATGGAGTGGAAAGGATAAGAAGGGACTTGGCAAGGTTGGAGGAATGGTCAGATGTATGGCAGTTCAGATTCAATGCAAAGAAGTGCAAAGTAATGCACCTGGGAAACAAAAACCCAGGGGAAGAGTACACAATGGGGGGTGAGATACTGACAACAGTAAAAATGGAAAGGGACCTGGGGGTAATTATATCAGATGACCTAAAGGTGGGCAAGCAATGTGAGAAAGCAGTAAGGAAGGCTGGTGGGATACTGGGATGCATAGGGAGAGGCATCAATAGTAGAAAACAGGAAGTTGTTATCCCTCTGTACAGACAGTTGGTGAGACCCCATCTGGAGTACTGTGTGCAGTTCTGGACATCCCATCTCCGCAAAGACATAGACAGAGTGGAGGCTGTCTAGAGGAGGGCTACCAAAATGGTGCTGGGTCTGTACCAGAAGACATATGAAGAAAGACCAAAGGAGCTTAATATGTATACCCTTGAGGAAAGAATGAATAGAGGGGACATGATAGAAACTTTCAAGTACCTCAAGGGAATCAACAAAGTCCAAGAGGGTAGCATCTTTCAGAAAAAGAGATGTGCAAGAATAAGGGGGCACAATTTGAAGATAGAGGGGGGATGGCTCAGAGGTAATGTGAGGAAGCATTTTTTCACAGAGAGGGTTGTGGATGCATGGAACAGCCTCCCTGAGGAGGTCGTGGAGTCAAGAACAGTGGGGGAATTCAAGAATGCATGGGACAGACATAAGGCAGTTCTAGTGGGGGGTAGGAGGAAGTAAGCTGTTGGTTAACTAGGATCTGCAGCTTATCTGTTAGGTAGGAAAATGGGCAGACTAGGTGGGCCAAGCGGTCCTTATCTGCCGTCACATTCTATGTTTCTATGTTTCTATGTTTATATTGCAGCTCAGTGAAGTAGGTGCACAGTACTACAGGCTAACATAAATAGTCATGCCCCTGCACGTCAGCAGGAAGAATGAATTAGTACCAAAGTAAATTATTGATGGAAATGGCTTCCAAGAGCTTTATATTGCATGGAAGCTTTTATTGTCAATGAAAGTTCATCATACTCTATCCCAGTCAGCAGCTTAGAAGCAGGAATACAGACACACAAGAAACATCAAGTGATACCGGTTATAAATGCATTTGCTATCACAGTTTCAATGACCATCAATGATAAGGAAAACTGCGTGGTCACTTACACTGCGGTTTGAAAAATAAATAAATTTATAAAACACTGCAGACCATCACTGTTCAGCCATGCACCTCTCAATCTTCTGTCGTTGAAATGAGACACCTGAACACTCAAAATGAGCAAGAATGAGGGACACCTCCTCATATATGGTGATACAAGCTCAGAACACTGTAGAAACTACTGTTTTTACTGATATATAGTTTATTTTTGATTTAGCTTCTTAGAATATTTTGAATTTCTGTTTTAAAATGGGAATTTACAGCACATTCTCTGTGTTGGCAGCACCTTTTTCATGAGGGACAGATGAGAGATGGAGCAATTTTGAGGGGTAAAATGAGAGCCATCCCTTGTAATCAAGGGCAGTTGGGAGGTATACCACACAATAACATTTCAATGTCATTACATCTAGGAGGAAGATATTGCAGCAAAATGGATTTATACCCTGCATGGCCTGGTGTTTTGTGTATCTCTGTATTCCTGCATCTGAACTGCAGATTGGTATGTGATGAACTTTCAGTGTATGCTGTGTCAGCTCCAAACCCCCAAGACATAGTACAAACAGGGCTAATGAAACTGAGTGGCTCTAGACTACACTGTGTATAGAGTATGCATACTGAGCTGCACTGTAGTGCAGAGAGGCTATGAAATAGAGATTACACTTTCAGAGAAAGAGCAAGATTGTTTTGCTCTGTCCCTGACTAATTCCCTTGTCACTACAATCTTTTTTGGAGTTTCAAGGTCTTTCAGTTCAGAGAGCTTTTCCCTTGAAAAAGCAGCAGCTCATAATTATTGGGGACAGTTCACCCTAAGGACATTGCATTTGACTAGGCATATCATACCCGCTTATACAAGTTAAGTGGAATGCATTTTTCTGTTTTGAAGGGTATACTGCACATACCAGTTACAGAGCTTGAATTCCTTTTCTTCTGCAACAGGGCGTAACAAAGCCCATAACAGAGGTAGAGGGCCTATACTGATATCATGCATTCAGCAAATAGCTGGCAGCTGATTCAAACCCTTGTTCCTGTTTAGAAATCCTTTGAGACAGTGACACATGAGGTCAATTTTCAGATATAGATGTTACAATATTATGTACCGGTATGACAGTTTATTATAATGCAACTATAAGATTATTACCATTATATAGAGTTTTCAAAACTGCAACAGCCATGGTACAGTATATTGCACTACCATAACTCTGCTTGATTCCCCCACAAGTGTGTCCCTACAAATTTCTCCTGTAGCATATGATCCTGAACACTGTCTATCATGTGGTGCTCTGTCAAAGACTGACATTGTTATTTAGCATCCCAGACAGGGACCGCAGAATATAACAATATTACACCAGTGATATTATTCTCCATGGTTTACTAGTTCAGTGTGCAAACAAGCGTAGATCAACCGCTACAGCTGTTCGCTTGCGCAACATAGCTTAGTGATTAGGCAGCTTGGACTGGATGAGGTTGCTATGTACCGTTACCAGCTCAGTACAGTTAGTACGGTTTTATTGTAAGTCAGTTGCCTGATGGTAAGTGGTGAACATATTCTATACATCCTTTCAGGGTGCAAGGGGACAGGGACACTCTTGCAAAACATTCCACCCCAAGAGGTGCTGCAGGATCATGGGCTTTTTTGCCTAAAGTTACCTTATTTTTCTTTGTTTTTATTATATGTATAGCATGCCGATTATCTCCGACTGTGGAGACCGCTGCGGTCTGACTGTTTGCACTTTGCACACTATATTCTACCTGTGTGTGCTTTGGAACTGCTTGAGCTGAATTTTGACTTTGTGGTGGAACGGATTATCTCCGACTGTAAAGACGGCCGTTGTTTTCATGTTCTGGAGTTTCTCCGACGAATTTCTCAATGATTTTCTTGCAGTGTGTGGATGTATGGACTTTGTGGTCTGTCTGTTTGCAGTCTGCACACTATATTCTACCAGTGTGTGCCTTGGAACTGCTTGAGCTGAATTTTGACTCTGTGGTGGAATGGACTCTTTGGCCTTGTGAGTGGTGCACAAACCATGCGGTTTGGTGTTTTTCCACTGGGAAAGTATTCATTTGAACTATAATAGTGATGGTTTGTGTGGATTAAGAAGAGCTGCTGTTCCCTCATTGAATTATCATGGAGAGATCTGACGGAGTATCTAGGATTTGGAGCCTTAACTGCTTTGGAGAAATCTAACGGAGTGTTGGGGAATTAAAGTCCTAACTATTTGATGCGGTGTGGTGAGTCTTTGAACTTGTGGGGAGTTTACACTTAGTGGATTTCTGCCTGCATATTTGTATTGGTTGGATTCATCACTGCATTTCATCCTGTGCTATTTGAATTCCAGGCAACTGTGGATGTGTATTTGCGGGATGAACTGCCTAGGGTATTCGTTGCTCTGGCTGGGCTCGGGATGGGTGATACTGGCTCTAGGCCTGCTGAAGAGCGGGTGTGAGTAATCAGTGCCTCCTAGGCCTACCAGGGGGATTCGCTGGTGGGTGGTTTTGTTTCTGGGGGCTGTAGTCCTGATTTCGGCTGGGGGTGGCGATTTCCTATATGGTAGCTATTTTCCCTTGCAATCTTCACATTGGACCTTTATTTCTGCAGGCCTGGAAAGGCTACTACCTTGAACTGGCCATGAATCAATGGTACTTTTTTGAGATCTCTGGTGAGAGCAGAATCTCAGAATAAAATCTGGTGTGGCTGGGGAAGTGAGAGTTCCTCTAGCCTACAATAATAAGACATTTAATGGTCATTTTTCTAAATAGTGCTGCTTACTGTTGTGATCTGTATGAAATAACCTGGATAAAAAGCGACTGGTTTCCTTACAGGATTTATGGGACTTAATCGGACTATAAGCATAAATAATTTCTTCATTTTATTTCTTGTGGTAATAATTGTTTAATTTAAATTGACTTGTGGTAGTGTGTATGGTTTGATTGATTGGATATTTGAGTGGATGTGTGTCTTGGATATTGATGTACATGTATAATTGATAACTATACTGTTGCAGTGAGATAGTATAGTTTGATTAATTTTAATTGTTTGGTTGTTTACTGACTGCTTGATTAAGATGTGCTGGGAGGGTTCTAAGATGGTCAGGTGTTATTCTCCCACTCTGCTTCGGGATCTCTGCCCTTTTCATTGTCCCTCTTTATTAGCTGATGTCTATAGAAGATGTCGTGCACTGGGGATAGTGAGAAGATGTCTGAGGTGTGGATGGACTGGGCAGAGTGGGAGAATGGAGAGCGGTGGGCAGATAGAGATAGTGGGGACTAGGAGATGCCCTGGGGTGAAATGGGATCAGGAGAGGGGTCTTCCTTGTCTGATTCCCATACCCAAGGACTCCGCAAATTGTGGGCAGGTATTGCGATCCTCCATGAAAACCCATCCAACCCGGGCAGTGTTGTGTAATGCCAGATCAATTAGGAACAAGACCGCTATTATAGCTGATCTTGTTGCAACATCTGACCTGGCATGCATCACCGAGACCTGGCTAGATGAGAATGCAGGCTCTATATTGGCATCTGCTGCTCTGGATGGGTTCTCGGTGATACACCGCCCAAGGTTGGATCATAGGGGCAGAGGAGTAGCTATTTTTTTTTTAAATGGAGCTGGGTCTTGTGGATGTACCAGTGGGTCACACTTAATCCTTCGAGTGTATCCTGGGAGCAGGTGTAGGGTTCAGGATTCTCCTCATCTACCGTCCACCCGGTGATGGTGGAGAATTCCTGAAGGAGTTCGCGGACTTCATTGTCAATGTGGCATTGGAGTCACCCAGGTGGTTAATACTGGGGGACTTCAATGCCTGGGTCGATGATGAACTCTCGCACTTTGGGAATAACCTCCTCCAACTCATGACTATGTTGGGCCTCACACAGGTGGTTACCTCTGCTACCCATGGGGTAGAAAGAAGTAGGCTGCTGGGTAACTAGGATCTTCAGCTTATCCATTAGGTAGGGAAATAGGCAGACTGGGTGGGCCAAGCAGTCCTTATCTGCCGTCAAATTCTATGTTTCTATATAGGGGGTCACTCATTGGACCTAGTGTTTTCCTACAGATGGAGGTCATGCAGCTGGGGGTGGAACCAAATGCTTGGATGGACCATCACACCATAAGATTCAGCTTTGGGGCACCCCCAAATAGGTCTGCCCCTACAGAGATGGTTCAGTATCACCCTTTGAGGGGAATTACCCCAGAGAGGCCTATCGGCGGTACTGGACCTATTGGGTGTTTCAAGTGAGTGCATGAGTCCAGGGGATCTTGTGCTTGCCTATAATAAGGCGGTGGGTGATGCCCTGTATTCAATTGCTTCTGTTCTTGTTCACCCACTCACTTAGCACCCGAGAACCCTATGGTTTGATGGGTCCTTGAAGGAGCTGAGGAGAGTGGGGTGAAGGCTAGAGAGAGCTTGGCGGAAATCTGGCCTGGATGCTGACAGGCTTAGATTGATGGACCATTATGGTGTCTATAAATCAGCAACCACCCGTAAGGAGGCAGAGTCCCTGTCCAGGGAGATTGCTGCTGCATGGAACTGACCAGCTCAACTCTTTCAGACTGTCGACAGATTGTGCAATCCACTCTGTCTATAGTCTGGAAGAGATTTTCTCAAATAAAGTGTGATGAGGTTGCTCGGTTCTTCGCAGATAAGATTGCCAGCATTAGGTCGGGCATCGGCCCAGCCCCCTCTTTAATGGATTGTGGAGATCGGTGGGAGGAAACAAACACCCATGCTACCTGGTTTGACTTTAGTAGGCTGGAGTTTATGGATATTGTGAGGATTGTTCAGACTGTATGACCAACCAGCTGTAGTTTGGATCCGGGCCCTACGCCACTATTATTAGGTTGCGTAGATGTTATTTGCCCAATCCTTGCTGAAATTGTCTGGAAATTTCTGGAGCAAGGGGTCTTTCCTGATCCCCTAAAGGAGGCGGTCGTTTGATCATTCCTTAAAAAATCCTCCTTGAACCCAGACTGTCTAGTTAACTTCAGACCTATCTCTAACCTGCCCTTTGTGGGTAAGGTTATTGAAAAGGTGGTTGCGATACAGTTAGATGATCATCTTATAAATCACAATGTCTATGATACTGTCCAGTTAGGGTTTAAGAAAAGACATAGCACCGAGACCACTCTTGTCCGGGTTTTAAATGACCTCCTAATAAGAGATTGAAAGGCTCGTACTGTTCTAGTCCTTCTTGATCTCTCTGCAGCATTTGATACTGTGGATCATGGTGTGCTTTTGGAGTGCCTGTGGCTTTTTTGTGGACTCTTTGGTACAGTTCTACACTGGTTTCGATCTTTTCTCATGGGCTGAATACAAAGGGTTGTCACCAGTATTTATTCCTCTGACGCCATCTCTCTGTCCTGTGGGGTGCCGCAGGGCTCCATTCTGGCACCCATGTTGTTCGCAGTTTACATGCTGCCATTAGGAGACATCATTAGGTGATACAGTCTGGGTTTTCACTGCTATGCAGATAATACCCAGCTGTATTTGTCCTTTACTTCCATACAGGATGATGCGATCTCTATTCTTAACAGCTGTCTATCCGAAATCAAAGACTGAATGAGTGCTAGCTGGCTGAGGTTAAATCTGGATAAGACCAAGGTGTTGGTTGTGGACCCGGGTCACCTTGAGGTGGGTTGTAGGACTGGGGTTCCATCAGGCTTATGGCTTGATGGTGTCCAGCTCTCGACCTCAGACCAGGTGCGTAATCTGGGCATTATTATTGACGATGGTTTGACCCTGAAATCGCAGGTGTCTGCCATTGTCAAGTTTTCCTTTTACAATCTTAGGAATATCACCCAGGTGAAACACCTGGTTCCTCTGGCTGACCTTCCTACTTTGATCCACGCCGTCATGAGCAGCCGCCTTGATTACTGCAATGCCCTGTACCTAGGGCTACCGGGGGTTGATATCCACCACTTGCAGCTAGTGCAGAAAGCAGCAGCCATGCTTTTGACTGGGACATCTAGAAGTAGTCATATTATGCCTGTGCTGCGCGGACTGCACTAGCTGCCGATTAAGTGGCAGATAACCTTTAAGGTCAGATTACTGACCTAATAAAGCCCTACATGAACAGGGACTACAATGTCTGCAAGATCTCCTTACTCCCTACTGTCCCTCTCATTCACTCCTATCCACTGATGAGGGATTGCTAGAGATTCCCAGGGCTCATTTGAAGACATCTGGGGCACGTGCGTTTTCCTATGATGCCCCTGCCCTGTGGAATTCTCTACCTCGTTGGATACGAGAATGCTTGACCATCGAGAGTTTTAAATCGGAGCTCAAAACATTTCTGTTTTATAAAGCATAAGGAGAATGATTTATTATTGTTCTAATTATTGTTGTCTCTTAAGTGTTAGTTTTAATTCTGTACAGCACTTTGGTTTTTGAAAAGTGCTTAAAAAATAAAATTTTGCTTACTTACTTACTTAGGAATGAGCACAACAGGAGACAGACAAACCGCCAGAGGCGGTGTGTGTGTGTGGGAGCAAAGAAACATTGCATTTGAATGATGCTTTTTGCATAGGGTCTTAAGTAGCACTCAGTGGTGGGTATGGCAACTGGGTGGGCAAGGTGGGCACTGGGAGTGTGGTGGTATGCGCAAGGTAAATAGCAACTGCCTATAAGTGTGGCTTGCTATAGAGCTTGGCAAAGAATACATCAATTCCAAACCAGAATCTTACATTTCAGAAGGACCAATTTTTAGGAGTTGAGGTGAGACACTCAAGAATAGGTTAGAAATAATAGAGGGGTCAGGGGGTGGAGGAGAAATAGGATACCATTGATGATACTCTGCAGGAGGTTACCACACCTGCTTCAGGTAGATTAGGAAAGGAATGTGGTTCAGAAAACTGATCTGGCTCACAAGGGAGGTGGAGAGGTCAGTGAGGGAGCCTACTGTTCAGCTCAACCTGTACCTGCTTGATTTCCCTCCAAAACGTAGTGTGTGTGTAGTCCATCTGGCCCTGGGGATTTGTTTAAATTCAGGGCCTCAATCCTCCTTAGTACCCTGTCTGTGGCATTTGGTTCCATACAAAGTTCAAGCCCACCTACCGATCTGGTGCTAACTTTACCCTGTGGCAGTGGCCCCTGCTTTTCCTTACTAAATACTGAACAAAAGTAATTATTCAATATTACTATCTTGCATTTGTTGTCCTCCCCAAGCCTTTACCCTGTTTTAGCTTGACAAGGCTTTCTTTCATCTTTCTTTTCTCTCTCCTTTCCCCTTCTTTAACTTCTTCCTCTAGCCATAGCACCATTCCTGCTTTGACCTTCTTCAGCACCCTGTTGGCTTCATTCAGCTTTACAAGGTGTGCTTCCATATCCTCTCCTCATCCTTCTGACTTACTATAAATCTTTTAAAGCTCTCTTACAGACCTCTTCAGCTACCCCTTAAAGACCAGAGAGGTACTGATGGTCTGGAGAACAGTAGGTGTGGTACCCTGCCTGCACAAAAGCGGAGGAGAGGATGAGCTGGGGAACTGATGGTCTGGAGAACAGTAGGTGTGGTACCCTGCCTGCACAAAAGTGGAGGAGAGGATGAGCTGGGGAACTGATGGTCTGGAGAACAGTAGGTGTGGTACCCTGCCTGCACAAAGCGGAGGAGAGGATGAGCTGGGAACTTGATGGTCTGGAGAACAGTAGGTGTGGAACCTGCCTGCACAAAAGCGGAGGAGAGGATGAGCTGGGAACTGATGGTCTGGAGAACAGTAGGTGTGGTACCCTGCCTGCACAAAAGCAGAGGAGAGGATGAACTGGGAACTGATGGTCTGGAGAACAGTAGGTGTGGTACCCTGCCTGCACAAAAGCGGAGGAGAGGATGAGCTGGGGAACTTGATGGTCTGGAGAACAGTAGGTGTGGTATCCTGCCTGCACAAAAGCGGAGGAGAGGATGAGCTGGGGAACTGATGGTCTGGAGAACAGTAGGTGTGGTACCCTGCCTGCACAAAAGTGGAGGAGAGGATGAGCTGGGGAACTGATGGTCTGGAGAACAGTAGGTGTGGTACCCTGCCTGCACAAAAGCGGAGGAGAGGATGAGCTGGGGAACTGATGGTCTGGAGAACAGTAGGTGTGGTACCCTGCCTGCACAAAAGCGGAGGAGAGGATGAGCTGGCGAACTGATGGTCTGGAGAACAGTAGGTGTGGTACCCTGCCTGCACAAAAGCGGAGGAGAGGATGAGCTGGGGAACTATAGGCCAGCCAGTTTGACATCAGTAAGTAAACTACTGGGAACTGTGATCAAAGAAAGACTGGCGGAGTTCTTGGTGACAAACGAGTTGCAAAATGGTAGGCTGCTCAAATTTGTGGCAGGAAGGCAAGGTCAAACAAATCTGGAAGATTGATTGGGTGATGAGAGTAGCTGATAAGGATCAAGCAGTTCACATATTGTAACTTGACGTTAGTAATGTATTCAATTCTGTACCACGCAAGAGGTTAATCAGGAAACTGGGGGAGCTTGGGGTTGAGGTAAACTGGCACAGTGGGTGGTGAATAGGCTGAGGGAGAATACAGAGGGAAGTGATTAATGAGAAACTCTCAGGTGTGAGGGAAGTCACTAGCGAGGTCCTACAGGGGTTGGTGCTTGAGCTAGCACTATCATCTTCATCAGTGAGATGGCATCAAAGGTAAAATCTGCATATTTGCCAGCTCTTTGGTAAGGTTGACTGTGAAGAAGGAATCAGAATGTTAAAGAAGGACCAGGAAAGACTCAAGAAGTTGTCAGAGGTCTGGCAGCTGGACTTTAGTGTTGAAAGTGCAAGCTCGTGCATGTGGGAAATAAAATTCCAAGGCCGGAATACAGACTGGGGAAAATGACAGTTATGGTGACCAAGGAGGAAAGGGATCTGGGGGGGGGTGATCTCAAACAACCTCAAAACATTAACATAGTGCAGTAAAGCTATAGGGAAAGCAAACAGAATCATGGGATGCATTAGTAGGGGTGTCAGCAGCAGAAACAAAGTCTAGTCAGAGCCAACAAGGCTGCTCAATATTATTTTATGGGGATTAGGAGCCATCTACAGGGAAATTGCTTTTATATGAAACCTCAAGCAGCTCAATATTTCTTTCAAACTGTCTGCCAATAACAATAGTCCCCTGTGATTGCTGGACCTGTTAAAGTTAACACATTACCTGGTATCCACAGGTACATCCCACCCTTTGACTGCTGGGCCCATTAATAAAAAAATCATTCCCTGGTGTGCAGTGGCTCCATCATTCTCCAATGGCCTGCCGTGTTAATAAATAATTCCCTTGCTACAGTATAAGGTTGGTCTGGTCCAGTGGTATGGACAAATGAGGCACTGTGTGCCTTGACTCCTGCTAAATCAGTGACCCGAGCTCAGGGACATGCTCAGGTTGCTGAAGGTCAGAGAAAAGACTGAGTGTTAAATCAGCTGTCCTGTCCCTAGGTGGGAAGGCATGCTGACTCGACCTTTGCTTACCTCTGGTGAAGTCAGTAATCCAAGGGGAGTGGGAATGTGGAAATGGCTAGCACAGGCTACCACCTACCTCAGTCACACACTATCACCTGGATGACTGGCTCAGTTCTAGATGTGAGTGACTGGTTGTGGGGTAGGATGGCTCTCCCCTTCCTGGCCCTATCATGGGGGGGGGCAATCCATGGGGAACTTTAGACTCAGTGGTCTGGAACAGGGAAGTGACAGACAGGGGAGGTGGGGAACAGGGCTGACAGCCTGCATGAGTCAACTAGCAAGGCAAAAATGTTTATGGAGGAGGGAAATGCTGCAGTATATATATGATCTTAACACATATACACAACCCTCCTATAATGAGGGTTACAGTAAGCCTACCAAGTATAGGTAATGTGTACAGGATTTCATACCAGGGTACTATGGAGCCAGAGGGAAGAGTCTTAAAGAGATGAGGTTTCTTAGACCTATAGAATAAGGATCCACAATTCATAGATAGTTACTAGGAAGGATAAGAAAGGTTAGATATATTGTTATACATATCTGATGGGGAAAGACTTCACATCCTGTGAGACTGTGAAAGTAAAGAGAAAAATGTTAATATGGAGTAAATTCAGTAGTGGGAACAATAGAGAGGCTAGAGATACAAAAGGGGTATAGTATAGTATAGTATAGTATAATATAGTATAGTATAGTGTAAAAGGTAAAAAAAATATTGTTTTAGATAGAAAGTTACAGAATTAAATGAAGTAACAGATATAGAGGCATGTTTAATTTAAATAGTATACTAATATCATTAACTGTTTACCGTGAGTGTCAAAAACAAAACACAAAATGCAGAATAATGAAATGTTCCCAAGTTACTCATGTGTTTTCAGCTTGACTTTCACATTGTTTTTAGTGGGTGGTGTATACCACTTTAAGAAATCTGTATAAATGAGATGGACATTTGTATGTCTCAGACTTACCCCCTGAGGAAGGCCCACTGGAGGGCTGAAGCACTGGGGCTTATGGGTGCACACCAACATATTGCCAGAAACTAAATCTTGCACTGTCTCTATGAGTGCTGAACCTTATTTTCTTTTCTTATTACAGGCTGGCTGCTTTGCTATTGCATCATCTTTTCCAGTGCACACCACTCTACCCTACTTACACTATAGCCACAGCACTGACCACTGACCACTACAGAACTGACTCTTCCACCCCCTAGTTATAGGATTGTACCCCCTCTGACAGTCACATGACTGAAACCTTCCACTGAATGTCACAGCACTGGGCACCCACCCCTGACAGTCACAGAACAGATTCCTATTCCCAACTTTCACAGCACTACACCCCACCACCATCACAGCATTGCCCCCATACCCCTAAAGCCACATGGATGACACTCTCCACAGGCAGTTACAGCAGTAATCCCCACCCCTAACAGTCACAACATTGTATCTCAGTCACTTCACTGAAGACCACCCCACACAGTTGGGACTGACCCCCGAACAGTCACTTAGTTTGGCACTGTATAATGTCTTTTAAATATAGGACATTGGTGCAAAACCAGGTTTGCTCAGGTTAACTAGGATCTGCACCTGGGCAAACATTTGAATATCAGCCCCAACTGTCATAATCTCCTTCGCCATCAACAGGACTCCATTCCAAACTGCTGAAGAGTCTTGGGGGGTTACCATGGCTGATGAAAGTCAATGGAAGGGAGATTGGGATGATGATTCTTCCCCTCCTGCCTCCCCATGGAAGGAATCAGTGGCTGTTATGAAGGTCCACATTTAGTCCCCGGGATAGTGAATGCTGTTGCTAGGTGGCTGGTGGCAATATGGTACTTCTTGGTGATGCAGGGCCTGCAGAAATTGGGGTGCCATTCTGGCCTATCAGTTGCTATTTTCCCCTAATTTTCATGCCCAACCATTTCTCCTAACACAGAGGGTAGTCTAATCAGACCTCAACATACACATCATCCCAAGTATCTCTGACCTCTACACCACTGAATGGTAGCATTAAACCTGCTAACAAGTTTATAAATTGTTTAACTGACCTGAATGGACCAAGCTGACCCTCTGGCCACTGGCATTTTTCACAAAGGGACGCAATGGCTAAAGTTTAATCATTTCAGTGAGCATTTAATGACACATTCCCAAGATGCAGGTGATGTAACCCCAGCAAGGTATATATAGATATGTGGTGCATGTGGTAGTATTTCAGTCCCCAATATAAAGATAGTTTGTAGTTCAGAGGTGCTAAAAAATGGAATTAAAAGTTCCCACAAGGGCAACGTAATGTGAGTAACATTGTGTCCTTGACAGCAAATTTGTCATATTATTAAACATATATTTTTTGATATTACTATATCTATGGTATCTATTTAGGTAGCATAATATCTAACTTTTCAGTTTTTTATCATAAACTTAACTTGTTGGTAATTATGCCACAATATGTTTCCTGATCACAGTATGCCCAAATCTGGACATGTTTAAGTTTGGCTACCACATTCATATCCTTGAATTTCTAGCCCATTGTTTTTTTGCACAACTATATTACCCTCATAGGAAAAGACAGAAATCACTGAATTTTCAGAAAGTCAATTATACTTTATTTACAAGGGTTTTTTCCACAGGATGTCACGTGAGTAACTCAGACTACACAGGACGTCACGCGAGTAACACAGACACAACATAAGAAGTCACATGAGTAACATGGACACCAGAACAGTAGTATGAGTATCATACCAAGTGTCTCACTAAGTCATACCAAATGTTATTGCTAATCTTCAATTAAAAAATGATTGTCATACTATGGATATTTGGTATAAAATTTTTTGAACATTTTGAAGATTGTACTGTAGTCACAACATTATATTAACTTAAGATACTCACAAATGTTTTATGTTACAGTGTAGTATGGATTGAATCTCACCTGGTTGTCTATTACATATACCAGCTGGTACCAAGCCTACAGTAAGACAGAGGGAAACCAACTATATCTTTATGAGATGAAGGGGGTGTTTGGGATTAATACATGCCTTTGCTGCTTGTGATATTCAAGGCTGAAGGCAAAACACTGAAAGTGTATTAATGACTTATAACATGCGGTAGATAAAGGCAGGTGAGTGGTAAACAACCATCAGGTGACCATTGCTTACTCCACAATATATGACAGCTAGTGGTGAACCTTCCCTCTGAGAGATCAGCCTGTGTTTCTGTTCTGATCTTGTTATAGTGCAAAATTGCAGTCTGTGAAGCAGACATTACTATCCCTGCTTAGTGAGCGAGAGCCGAGGCCTGCCATGTAGTCCCAGGCAGTGCAGCAACAGTAGCTGTAGTGTTCAAAGTTTGTAGTCTTGCTTCTTACCCAAGCTTGTTCCCAGAGTGAAGTGTGTGGTCCCCATGGTCATTTTTCTGTTGCACAGCCAGATTGACAGGTAAATCCCATAGTTGTGGCATAAAGTCAGATGGAACAGTGTGAAGAGAGGGAGACCCCCCCCCCCAATGATGTCATGATCTGAAAGTGAGCTTTATGCTGGTGGACAGAGAAACAGAGTTCTGGCAAGATCTGCAAGCTGAGTCCCATCAGTTGCCATTTCTTAATTGGTAGAATACAGTCTGGTAGACTGTGTGACTGCACTGCTGGGGAAAATGTTTACTTGCTTGCCATGCATTAATGTAACCACAGACAGAGAGACAGAGCAGCTAAGCCAGTGGAGGTACAGACACCGTGTCTGTACCACAAGAGGCAACTCCATATTTTGCACTTCAGAGCTACTGTGCTGTCTCAAAAGGCATATCATGCACAACAAATGTCAGAGAAAGCATAGCAACACTTTCCTTCTGACATTTGTATGTGCATGACAGCCATTTTGTTGGGGACTATTATTTTAGGCAACAGAATACAGTAATTTGCTTGTCTTTTGTAAAAGGATAAAAACATGTATATTGCTTTCTCCTTGTTTGTAGTGCACCTCTGTTGTAAATGTAATAGCCCACTCAGGGTGTGCGGTTGTGTGATGAATCAACACACTGGGTGTTGAGACACTCAGCCAGCAACCTCGTGCTTCACAATGCACTCGGGTATTGCTTAATCCCTAATAACTGCACACCCTGGAGTGGGTTACTTCCTACTAATAGAACTACGCCTTGAGTGGGTTGCTTCAATCTAAAATGTGTTTAAGAAATGAAAATGAAATTAAAACTGACTTCAGGGGCCAGATCTTCAAAAGCTTGCCCATGTGCAAAGCCTAGTTTTTCTGCACAAACCCAGATTTGTGCAGATGTCCATATTCCAAAGCCCTGTTATGGGCAAACAAGGTTTGTGTCCAGGAGAGTTTCTGAGGTTGGCACAATACAAATGGAAAGTCATGGACCTGAAATCTGATGAAGTCCTGTAATCACAGAGTGCAAGGTAATTTTGCATGGTCCCCTTGTATGGTGCAGATATACACAATTATCCCTGTTACTAATGATGCCATCCCCCAGATCACAGCCACAACTGAAGACACAGCCCCTTCCTGTTGTCAAATGGACCCCTCCATGGTACCATCACTCACTGTGTCCACAGCATGGTCCTGCAGGTGCATATGGCAATCAGTGCATTTTGGGAGGTGGTGCACTTTTAGGTTTCTTCAGCTATTGTAGTTAATGTCAGTAATTGTTTGATATGCCATGCTAGGCCCTCAGCCTATCATGCAGCACATGGCTCACCAAACAATTACTGTGATTCACTGCAACAGCAAAGTAAGCCTAAAAGTGCACACACCAAAACCTGAATGAAAAAAAAAATACAGAACAAAGGGTAACACTTTAACAGTCACTGACAGCAATCATCCCAGTAAGAAAAAAATAATTTTCTTCACTTGTACTGCCAGAAGCATTTAAGGATACCATGTAGCACTATAGCCCAGTTACTGAGATACACTGCAACAGCAGCCAAATGAGCTTAAAACTGCACAAAACAATGAACAGGGTTGATGTTTTGGTGACTGCAACCTGGTTACCATCAATTACAGTCATTTTACACCCATTTTTGGTGTTTGTGCCCTTTTAGGCTCATTTTACTGTTGCAGTGAATCTCAGTAATTGTTTAATGTGCCATGCTAGACTCGGCCTAACATGCAGCTCATGGCACACCTAATGAACACAAAACATATTGCTGAAATGTAAATGGTTCTGTGCTGCCGTTTGGGTGTTCAGTGTTGAGTCGGTGGGTGCAATATGTTTTTTAAAAAAATTGCCATCTTATAGACTCCTGTGGATCTGAGAAATCTGTGGATTACCCAACGCTTCGTTTACTGCTGCTGTTATTTGCTTTTCTGCTGCTAAATGGCTTTGATGCACTTGCACATACTGTGAGTATGTTTGGAGTGCTGACCCTTTTTCTGTTCTACAGAACTGTTTTTTTCAAAAATAAATATGATATTAACCAGGATTTCTTTTTAAGTTCAGCAGATAAGCAGGTAGTTTAAAAGTAGTTCTGGTGCTCTGATGCCTCCCACACAATATAAGCCCCTAAAGAGATCAGGTCTACACAAACTGAGCACCTGCAGAGACCAGGTCCTATTCATGTACTCCCCAATACAGCATGTACTTTATTTCTCATTACAGAACTCTCCAAACTATAGATATGGTGTTCTGATGCCTAATACAAAATGAGCCCCAGCACTAACCAGGTCCAATTGATATACTCCCCAAAGCTACAGTTTTTTTGCCCAGTACAGAACAGACTATTTAGCAGCAGTAACATTAAAGGGGCCCCTGATAGAGAATAGGATCGCACAAAATGCCCCCCCCCCACAGGGACCAGGCCACAAAGAATGATCCCCATGTAGAGACTTGGTCTATAGAATAGGTAAATATGTATAATCATTTAATCTAGAAAACCTGCAGTTGTTCAACTTTAAAATGCTTTATAATCAACTCTCTGTGCCCCTATCCCACCCTTCAAACCCGAGCCCAGCATCTTGGGACCATGAGGCAAGGACCGGCTACATGTCTCTGTGTTTCCAAAAAAGCAAATGTGTACCTTTACAATCTGCAGACATCTGACACACCGGGGAACAAAAGAGCAGCTGAGATGCACAGAGAATAGCCCACTGTAGTGCCCGTAATGTGCATAACTCCAAACTTCAGGAGGACAACATGTCTTGTCCAGAATGTAGGTAGCAGTACAAATAATGTAGACCCACCAGCTCCACAGCTTTAAAGAGCCATGGAGTGATGACTGAAGGTGTCAACATGCATTTCTGGTTCTCAACATTCTGGGCCGGTGGAGGAACCAATAGTAACGTGGGTAACAAAAGGACACAAAAATAACACGCCATGGGAAAAGGGAATTTTCTAAATATGGTAAATAAGTTATAACAAACTGCAAGGTTTTGGCAGCATGTCAGTAACAAAAAGAAGGTCACCAGATACAATAATGCTTTTGGACCACAGTTCATGCAAATTAAAGACACAGTCTGCTTAGGAGGAGGTACTAGATGGACACTACATGCAATGAACATTACAGCTGTATAAAATGATTAAATAAAAGGCAAAAACTTTTATTCTGTACAGGGAGTTCTTAGGGGAGGCTTAAATGAAGTAATTAGATAACACATTAACAACAGCTGGGTTTCTAAGGCACAATAAAGGGCTGTATTTAAATACTTAAATTGGGAATGGAAGCAATGTCACAAAATGGAGCAGCTATTTGAAGGGTAAATTGATGTTTGTGATAAAACTGAAAGAACACAGTGGAACCAAACTGGGTCATGTTATGTTTAATATCTCTCTAATGTGGGACTACAAATTAGGTGTGTCACATGAACCTTTTAACAATTCAGCAAAAAGTTACAGGGTGTCAATGTGCAGTAGGTATGAGTCTCTCGGATACTGTATTCATAGCCTATATATATATATATATATATATATATATATATATATATATCACTGGACAATTTGTTGTATCAAAGTCTGTTAAACAGATACACTTTGATAAATAAATTAAAAAAACAACAACTGGGAAGAAACTTTAGGTGCTTTACCAATAGAACACATCTTCTTGAGAATAAATGGAACTTTGTGTGCCCCCAATCTGTATAGTCAACTAGCCTGCCACTCAGACACTAGCCTCACCTCCTTTCTGTAACCGACACTAGCCTCATCTCCCTCCACAGAACCCTCTGACACTAGCCCCTTCCTTCCACAGTACCTAGCACTAGCATGTTTCCCTTGCAGCCTCCATGACAGTAGCCCTCTTGAATGTACACCCTGCACTGTCCCCAAATGTTCTACTGCCCCATCACCCCAGACAATAACCCCCTCCCTCCACCTCCTGACACAACCCATCCATACCAATCCTCGCCACTTTCATCACAGTCCATCTGAACACCCATCCCTCTCTAGGTGCCCCAGTTTCTAATCTCTGTAGATATCACCTCCCTCCTGTCCCTTGACTACCAGAAGCCACACCCCTTCCTCCTTAGCCATTCGAGAATCACCCATACCCTTAATGCACACCTTCTCTGCAAGGTCCTCCTGGACACCACCTACTCAGACACCAGAGGCATGCATACACCCTTCCTTCTATACTTTCCCTCCATGTGCCATAACACTAGCCCCTTCCCTCCCTCCCTCCCTCCAAAACCCCTGACTGCAGCTTACCCACCTTCCAAAGTCGCAAACACTAGCATCTCCCTTCCCCAGTCCCCAGACACTAGTCACCCAGCCCCTGACACTAACCCCACCTCCTTTGCTGGGGTCAGAACTGTCACCATCCCACTAGCATATGTTAGTAGATTTTGTATACCGCTATTAAGAGTTTCCTTTAGGTAGCCCTGCAGGCATGTGCAGGAGATGGTAACACTACAGTAAGTACATCAACTGGTACAATGGAAAATTCTGTGGGGATTTTCCCCAGTCACTAGCCATGCTGGCTAGAGGATGCAAAACTTAGTTTTGACCCCTAAATTTATGATGAGTTACCTGCTCTGTACAAGTCACAGTGCACAGAGTTGGGTTCTTTAGGGTTTGGGATAATCTGGTAGAACCTAAAAGGAAAGCACAGAGAAGGTTCTGGAGATATAAAGGGTCTATGGTCCTAGCGGAAACATTATAGTAGTCAAAATTAAACAAAATATTTATCTGAAAGGTAGACAGCCAACATCTGGCCAGACCTATGGAAATAAAGATAAAACTAGGTAAGTTTGAGGTACTTATAGTAGCGTGAGTAGAGATAGGGAGCAGAGAGATACAAAGTGTACCATACAGCATATGAGTAAGTTGAAAAGATAGTTAAAGAGCATTTCTCTACTATAATAAAAAACTTAAAAACACTAGATTTGTAAAAATTGTATTTTAACTTTGTTTTCTAGTTATTTTTCCCCTATGCTGTTGGTCTACTAAATATTGTAGGTAATGTATCACTTTTTTCACTTAGTTTTTCAACATGTATCTTACTCTCCCCTGCTAACCACACCGTTGCTGTTTATGATATCACAGTCTGTCATGGTGAGCACTAAAAACTCAAGGCACTGTGAGGTTAACAGGGGAGAGGCATATGTTTTCTATACAGACTTTTCAGATGGACTGTCAAGATGTACTGAAAATTTTGGAAAGGAACATTGACAATTAAAAAAAGTACATTTTCTACTAAACTGTAAACAGCTGGATCTTATGATAAATCGTGTACTGAAGTGTAGAGTTGCTCTTTAACTCAAGGTAAGAGCAATAGAGATATGGTGATAGAGGATAAAATGAAACAAACAAACAAAAATCAGCAACTTTCTGCAGTAATCTTTGCTACCCCCATAACCCCTCTATAAAAGGAGAGCAGCATGGGGGTGGTTGGGGATGAGGGTGGGTGGATGGGCTCTTCCCCTGCTGGAAAAGAAGAATCACAGATGAAAGAAACAAGGAGACAAGAGGAGAAACAATCAACCAACAATAAGTGCAGACACTATCCCACAGTTTGTATCTCATAGGTGCTCCTGTAATTAGCCCTGAAAGCTTAGCCTAAAGATAGATAAAAATGTAAAACCTGTAAGCACAAAAAGTAACAAAACCTGTTAGCATCACCTGTAACAATTTAACAGAAGATATACCCTGCAAAAAACACTTTGCTACAGAGAAAAATAAAGCTGTAATCTGTAAGCACAAAAAGTAACAAAACCTGAAGGCACAACCTGCAGAACAATTTAGCAGAAGATATACCTTACAAAAACATTTTGAATCAGAGAAAAATAAAGCAGTAATCTGCAAGCACATAAAGAAACAACCTGTAAGCACAACCTTCACAGCAATTTAACAGAAAATATACCTTGCAAAAAAAAACTTGAAACAGAGAAAAATAAAGCAGTAATCTGTAAGCACAAGGCAGTATCAACCTGCAAACACACCCTGTAACAGTTTGGCATAAAATATACCCTGAAAAAAAAACAATTTCAATCAGAGAAAAAATAAAACAGTAAACTGTAACACCTGTAGGCACAACACAGTAACAAAAACCTGTAGGCACAACCTTGAACAATTCCACAGAAAATATAACCTGCAAAGAAACAATTTGAATCAGAGAAGATAAAGCAGTAATCTGTAAGCACAAAACAGTAACAAACCTGTAGGCACACCCTGTAGCAATGTAGCAGAAAGTATACCTTGCAAAAACAATCTGAATCAAAGAACAATAAAGCAGTTATATGTAAGCAAAAAACAGTAACAAAACCTGTAAGCACAAAAGAAAATAATAACACACAGTAAATCTGCCTCGCGAAAAGAAGCCTTAATTGTTCTTCTTGCTCTTATAATGTTTTTCCTTGCTCTGTCCTTACAAGCAAACCTAGAAGAAACAAACTCAGGTGAAGCAAGGTGCCTTTGCCAGCAAACTTAGTCTTCCACCTTCCAGTTTACACTCTGGACAGTACCTGCTCACAGTTATTGGGGGATCTGGAGAAGCATGCTTGGGGACAGAGTGTCCCACTGACTGGCTGCCCTATGTGGATGCCACAAGAGTGGTGGCTGTATGCTCCTACCCAAACAACTGTTAGTACAACATGTGGGCTGAGGCTATGACTTAGTGGCAGTACCTAGTACAAAAGAAGGTAACGAGTGTGACTGCATTTTACAGTAGTAACTAGAACACCACAGAGGTAGAGGCTATGGACTGCAATTAGTAGTTTGCAGCAGTACTTCAAAAAATATGTAGTCAGAGGCCATGGATTGCACTTAATAACATTACAAGGAACATTATGTAGGCAGAAGCTATGAAACTGCATTCAGCAACTTTACCTATAACAATATGCAGGCAGAAGATGTGGATTTTACTCTGCAGCAGTACCTGGAATGATAAGCAGGCAGAGCGTATGAGTCACACTTAGCAGCATTGCCTAGAATAATATGCAGGCATAGGCTACTGGCTACACTCAGCAGCAGTACCTGAACAATATGAAGGTAAAGACTAAGGCTTACACTTAGCAGCAGACAGTTTACACTGTGTGTGATTATACAATTGCCATGAAATTACACTTTGCAGCAGCACCTAGACTATTATGAAGGCGGAGGCTATGGACATACTTTTTGGCAAATAACAAGCTTGTACATTACAACCCACATGACTTATGGCAGCGTGACTGTGACTACCTGTATAGATTATGCAGGCATGTGATGTTTGCTTACCCTATACTGGCATGCAGCACATATTACCTGTTTACCAAACAGCAGTACTATGTTTTTATAGTTCAGGTTTGTAGAACTAACTGATGTACACAATAGGAGTATACTGGCTCATACTAAGGAGGCAGCATCACCTGATGATTGCTGCCCCATGCTATTACCCCTGGTGTGACACCCTTATTCTCCTACCCTTGAGCTCTGGCCTACTGCAGTGATTGATTGCACTATGCGAACATTTGTAGGCTACAGAGTGAGGCTACCCTACAGACCTGAAATGGCATAAAGACACTGTTCCTCTGGGATGGGTTGGTTACAAGGGTCTACAATCCTGCCTGATCCCCTCACCAGTAAACTCCCAGTGGCAGTGACTCCACACAGTGTGGAGGAACATTAGAGTTCGTTTGAACAGCCCAGATGAGCTGTATGATTAAGGCAAGTCTCAATTTAACTGCCCCATTAGCTGCATGTAGCCAGGTGCTTCCTGGCTTCCCAATTAAACTAGAATGGTGCCAAAAATTGTTCCTGTGGGATGTGTGGGTTAGAAAGAGTGCTCTGGTTCTACCCACCCCCCTCACTAGTAAGCTCCTGGTGGCAGTGGCTCCTCCCAATGAGAAGGGAGACCAGAGTTCTTTTAAACAGCTATGATGAGCTGAATGATGAAAACCTGTACCATGGCACATCACATCCTAAACACGACACTTCATCGGGGGATAACTTTTATTTGAAACTGTGTTCAAGGGGGCAGCATGTAGACTGTACTGTAGAAAAAGTTTTCCATACTGTACATTTGAGAGCAGCTCAGTCACAGATAAAGATACAGTATGTGAAGTTATCAAACTTTGCTTTACAAATTCATTTACAAAGTTCACCAACTTGGCCAGCCTGCCAGCACAGTGTTAGCGCTGCCACTTGTGACACCGAAGACCCAGGCTCAGAAGTGAACTCAGGATGATGGAGGGCTGGCGGGGTGAGGAGGATCAAGCATCCATAGGACTGCTCTCCTCCCACTGGGGGAGGATGGGCAGAGCCCTTTGCTAGCCTGGCCTTTAGTGGAATGTTAGGGAAAGGCAGGCTGGGCCAACATGCAAGGGGAGTATGGCAGGTGTCAGTGCACATCATGCAGGAGTGCATGATGTGCATGATATGCATCATGACCCCATTGCACGTGACACCTCCAAGGGAACATTACAAGGAGGAAAAAGCCACTGGCAGGATAGCGCTGAGTGTCCATAGGCCCCACACCTGACCAGCGGGCATGCAGCTGGAAATGGATTAGTGACACGGCAGGGGCTTGGGGAACCCCACTGGCGGTGCGGCAAGTGCTGGAGAAGACAGCAGTGGTAAGTCCCTGTGGATGTTGCGGTGATGGGACTGGGGCACTCAGCAGATGGGGGCCAACTGTGGAGAAAAGAAAAAGAATAATAATAATAAAAAAGTTTGCCTTCTTCGTGAAGTGGGATGTGCTGATTTTGTGAATTTTTAGCTGGTGCAGTGGCACCTTTTCAAGCAAAGTCATGCAAATTAGCCAGCGAAGTTGTAACTCATCATGACTTGGCCTCAGAAAGTGTTACTTCTTCAGGAGAACTCATTGCAAAGTGACAAAGTGGGAACTTGTGAAGTATTTTGCAAGCACAAATGATGCATCTTTACTGAAACTTCACAAGTAAAGTAAAACTTCACAACCTCTCTAGTTAAAGATGGATTAAATATAACATATTTCATTATACCTGCAAAATATGCAAGAATACAAGTCACACATGTGCTCTTTAGAGAAACTGAAAGTCATAAACAATTGATATACATAAACAGAAAAAATATTTAATTGAATTCTGCATTTTCTTACCACACGGCCTTTTGCAAAGATAACTTCTCACATAAATGAGCCTTCCAAAAAGAACACTATGTGGAGCTCTTTATTTATTGCAGTCAATACAGGGTTTGCACAGAGCTTTTTTGTTTCTCTCTAAGCTGTCTGACTGACCCTGACCCTCTTTCAGACTCTGAGCCCCAAGTTATACTGAAGTTGGCCTTTCACAGCATTATAGATTTGAATCACACAATTTTCTGCAAGACTCCCATGCCTCCCAGATGGCAATTGTTTTGTCTCCATAACTCTTCAGAGAGCATGTATTGTAACTTATCAATTAATTCAGTAGCACGTGAGGTGGGCGCCTGAATCACGGTGCTGCCCAAAATGGCAATGCGATGTGATTGAAAGCCTGAAAGGCAAGGGGGCAGGGAGGGTGACTGGATGTGGTGGGGTGGGCGACCCTAGCGACAGGATGTTGCTATATGTACACACACGGGGGGAGCGAGCATGGCAAGCATGGCCTGGGAGGGGGCAGAGGGGATTAGGGGGTGGTGCTGTGGTTGGCTGCTGAGCTGCGCCGTGATGTCGGGGGTTGGCCTCCACTTGCGGTGTGTGGGGTTCCGGGTTCAGGTCTGGGTCCGGGTGCTACTGTGTTTTTGTTGTGCCCAGCCCAAAACTTGTCATTTTGCTTTTGCACCCCCCCTCGACATGCAACCCCTGGGTTGAGAATCTTTAAGTAGGGGTGAGGCTAGCCCCCCACAGAATGGGATGATTTATTCCTCGTGCCATTCTTTCCATGCACCGAGGATATCAGGGTGGTGAAATTGTTTTCGTCGCCCTGACGTCGCAATAATGCGAGTCACCGTTCGGTGCTCGCCATTGTCACATAGAACCATTAATTCAGTTCAAATTCTGAAAAGGGATGTTTGTAATTGCTGAACTTCTGTTCCCTTAGTTTGAGAATGCTGGGGTCACTGCAGGAGGACTTTTGTATCCCCCTGCAGTAGTAGACAACTTGAATCTATTGCCATTGTAAAGGAAGGCTGATTAACTGTCTCACTGTTAAATAATCATTACATTACCTGGATACTTGTAACCATCACATTGGTTCCATAGATGTGGAATTTTTCAGGCTGTTTAACAGAATTTAACATTGTTGCCTTAAACTTTGTATGTGGGTTTAACAGAAAACAAATAACCTGATTTAAAATCTGAATACACTACAGCAACTTTTGTGGATCATCCTCTGGCCACCGATGCACCTATCTGTTTGGGAGACATACTGAAACTATTTCACAGCAACTTTATCACCCGTTCAGCTAATGAAACTCTCCATGATATGCCACTCTTTAGCACCACAATGGGGTAGAATTTTTTTTGCAATAAACTATGCCAGAGTATAGAATTCTGCTTCTTTATTTTAATAGAGAATCTCTTTACATGATACCTTAAGACATCAGTTAAAAGAATACTTACTTGTCAACTTTAAATGCACATGATTCTGACAAAATTGGATTGTACTACTTGTAATGATACATGTTGCTCTGCTTGTACTTGAATGTGTATTTCCTATTGTTAGTATGACTATACTGTACTGTTTATTGTACTTATGATGGGTATTTATCTGTTCTTACCTGTGATGCTTATCTACAGTACATGGGAACCCTTTCTGCATCATTCCTGTAAATAGATTCTCACTCTAGTGAACTTGGCTTTGCTAACAAAAACAACAAAATAAAATATATAAATAATAATTAATAAAATAATTATCTTTATATCTGTGGAGATGAGTGGGCCACAAAGATGTTCTACATTGTTTATTGTTTAAGCATAAGGACGTGTGATGATAAACTGTACATGCCTGACATTGCTGAATGTGAAGTATTCTACATTTTGCTGAGAGACATGCAAGTAGCTTAAGATTGATACTCAGAGGCTGCTATGAATCAAGTGAAGTGAATAGCTTACTTTATTTAAATTGTCATACAAATTTCCAACATGGAGAAAGTAATTTTCTGAAAAATTCTAGACATATGTTTTATTTATCCCTAAAATACCCAATAGATAGATGATCTGTGTAGCATGAACACAGTATCTAGCAAAGCCTATGCTCATTTAGCTTCAATTTCTTCTGAACTATCCCTCACAACAACCAAAAGTTCTTTGTTTCTTAAAGTGCTTCATGTGGCACTAGCCATAAAGTAATTCTTAGAAGTACTGTATCAAGCGGCTCCTAATATGTCCTTATAACTTCAGCATGGCCTACACCATCCCATCTAGTGAGAGACTGGATACATGACAGATATGGTGGGTAGGAGTGCCTTGTGCACGTCACTAAATGACACCCCCTCGCTGCCATTGCAGAAGTGATGCTTGGCATTATGACTGGAGGGGGCATTGGCCCACTCCAGTCACAGCTGTGGTTACAACAGTATATCTAGTAAAATGAGGATGAGGGTCTGGGGATAAAGGGAAAGAAAGGGTCTGAGGAAATAATCAAACACATGTATGTCAGCAAACATTTCATTTGTTGTCAAGAGACAATGTTTAAAAGCTAAATTACAAGTTATACATAGTTACAACATTTTTCCCTCTTAAATTTCAGGTTTACTTATGAAATTGCTCCAGTGTTTGTCCTTCTGGAGTTTGTAACACTGAAGAAAATGAGAGAAATCATTGGCTGGCCAGGGGGATGTGGAGACGGAATATTCTGCCCTGGTATGTTAGTATGTTTTTGTTCAGCTCTTTATGCTTCAGGATCATAATGAATTTATTGTCCCAGGTACTACTCAACAAGATTTAGTGTAAGTTATTCTGTAGCATCACCTATTGCACATTAAAAGACTTCCAATAATTTTAAATGTTTATATTGAGAGTCATTTGGTAGCATTTAGAATACACACCAATCCTAATATTTTCACTACAGTTGCCATCTGAAAAATAAAGGGACCGATATATTTCTGAAACCCCAGTACTGCATGTGGCACCAGAGGAACTGGTGGTATATTGGTGGTAAGAACATTGGTAGTATATTGGTTAGCATAGCTGCCTTCCAAGCAGTTGTCTAGGGTTCAATTCCCAGCCAATGCAGCAGCTAATTTATGGGCAAGCTGAGTGGGCCAAGCGGCCCTTATCTGCCGTCAGATTCTATGTTTCTGTGAAACACCTTGCAGCTACAGTAGAGACACTGTTCTATGAATAGCAACACAGCTGTACAGAAAACTTAATGGGACAAGACATAGTGCCCTTGCAGTTGTAATGTGTTCTGACTTTTTATTCAGTGTATGAAATAAGTCACTATTAATAATAGGACTTGACGATATCCTGGAGCCTCTCTGCTGATGACAAAGCCCTACGGCAAACATGAGTGTAGTAGTAGACATTTTCAGTTTCATATGCATATGCACCTGCAAATAAAGGGACGATGCTCTTAACAAAATATTAGTTTGGTTCTAAGTACTGTCATTCTAATGCAAACACTATTAGTGGTGCCAATTTATTATCTTGAGATGCTTTTTGTAGCTGCTAAATGATGCAGTTAGTCACAAGTTTGTAGTCTTTACTCATTGCACACCATTCAACTAGGAAAGGTTTCACTTATCTCAAAGTGATAGGAAATAATCGTATGTCTTCTCATTGCATAAATTAACTTCTGGACAACAGGAAGGAGACACAATGGAAAATGTTCAAACAAAAATTAGAAGCAAGGAAGCATTTTGTTTTATTAAACAAACATATCTAATCTAATAAGAAACATAACAGATATACTAAGAAATAACTGAACAAACATATTTACAGCTTCATGACCAGACACTGTCATGGTAAGAGACTTGTGCTTTCAGTGTTCTCTGCTAAATGTTATGAATTGATTTAATAGTTTAATTAAACACTTAAGTACATGTCAACATCTGTCCAGATAAGCAATGATTTAAAGACAGGCCTTATTTATTTGCTACCAAGCTGGTGTGACCCCCTGCCCCCATTGCTTGGATCATCATTCCCATTCAGAGTCCTCTGCCCAGCTTATAATAAGTACTGTAGGAAAATTATTTACCACAGTCAGTTTTGTTTGTACTCAGCAGGTCTCATGTTTCCAGTTACTATGAGCAGGTCATTTATTGATGGCTGAAGAAAATGTATTTTAAAGCTACCTGAAGAGATGAAGAGATGGCATACTGAAGAATCCGCCCTGTCCCCAGATCTTCACCCAATAGTATAGTCCACTTTCTCACCCCTTTTTGCTGGAAAGACTGCAATGCAGCTACAGTAGTTTCCTGCTGCCATGGGTTGCACTTTCAGATAGGTGTGAATGTCTTCTATTTGGTGTCTATCAAACCTGGCTGGATTACTGTAATGCTCTATATCTTTGGATCAACGAAGGTATGTTGAGGCAGCTGCAGATGGTGCAGAAAGCAGCTGCTAGGCTGTTGATCAGCCTTCTGAGATCAAATCATATTTCTCTAGTACTGTGTGAATTGCACTGGCTGCTGACTAAGTGTCACATCTCTTTTAAAGGTGGGTTGCTAATTTACAAGGCCCTACATGGGCTGAGATCAGGTTGACTGAGTGATCTACTGCATCCTGACAGGCCTTCATGTCCTCTCTGCCCCACTGAGGAGAGCCTTCTAGTTGTACCTAGGGCCAGGTGTAAAACATCAGAGGATCAGACCTTCTAGGTTGCAGGTATGATTCTTTGAAATTCTGTACCAAGGACCCTGAGGGAGGTCCCCTTGATTGAGGCCTTTAAAAGGGGTCTTAAGACTCACTTATTTGCACAGGCTTATAGGGAGTGAGTCTCGAAAATGCTATCTTCAAAAACCTTTTTGAAATAGCTACCAATATCTATATATGTGTATTATAGTGGTGCAGTGGTGCCACTTTAACTAGGGTTGAGCAGTGGTTTCTATGTTAAACACCAAATATTGCACTTTAATTGCTTCACAACATTCAACAGATTTGCTTGAAAGTTTGCATGTTTAGTCTCAGGGGCAAGATCTTTTGATGTGCTGAGCTTAGTTACAGTTGGATGTAAGGATTCCAAGATACAGATAGAGAAAAAAGTGAAGCTTTTTTTTTTTTTTTTTTCACTGTTTTTGTATCATCGCCTGGCACCAAGATGGTTCAGGATTTTGCTCTGAAATGTTCAGGATAGAAAGGGCTTGGGCCAGAATGGTGCCTTTCACTGGTTTGGTGAAAAAATATTAATCTGTTCCAGGGTTATAAGGATTTGAAATTTCAATTCAAAGCATGTTCAGTACAGTCTTTTATATAGCTGTTTCATACAAAAAAAGAATGTGGCCCATATGAACAAGGATTCTATTTCATGTGGAGGTAATCTTTTTTCATGAGAAAAAAATTATTTTTTCATATGGCCACCGTCTTGTTTCTGTTTTTTCCCCAAAAAAGTCTTCAGAAAACCCATAAAAATGATATCCTGCAGAGACACCAACACATGTATCTTGGCTAATTGAACCCCCGTTAGGTGGATTCTGCTATTAATTTTTAATCACCCAGAAATATGTTTTCAACACATTTTAATATATTTTCCATGGCCCAAAATTCTTTTGTTTTATGGCCATATGAAAAAAGAATTTGGATATAGTTTTTTTCTTATTCTTTAGTATGATGGAATCTCTTTTCACATGAACAACACAACCTCACGAAAGAAGATCCCTTCATACACAAAAATAATTTGGACTTAGTTATTTTCACATTCTTTTTTCATATGAAGGAATCTTTTTTTTGTATGAATGACAACCTCACAAAAAAGATCCTCTCATACGAAAAAACAAATTTGGACTTCGTTTTTTCCACATGTCAGATTTAACATGCCATAATTCCACCAGTATTTGGAGTTAAGGGAAAATCTATATAACAAAATGAAGGTCTGAATAAGTACTACAACACTAATATGCAACTTCCCCCCAAGAAAAATTTAACGGGCATATAAAAAAACATAAAAATATAAAATTCCCATAGGATAACATTGGAACTTCAACAAGCTGTAATTCAATCTTTACAGTTAACAGACAATGCATATTTCAATAGAAAGGTCTTAATGATTATTACAACATTAAGCCCCTAAGAAATAAGAACTGAAAATGGTACATCTCTACAAAAGAAAATTATAAGGAAGCACATAAATTACTTTTCTGGTGCAATGTAACTGCACGGCCCAGAGGGCCCAGTTCTTCCACACCCACATACATGTGTGGATAAATAGATGCATGAAGTGCTGGGCCCAGATGACCCTTCACTTCTGAAATAACACTGATGTGTTCATGCAAGTCTCAAAGTGACCTACATGACTGATGATATGAGTCTACTCTTTCAAAAAAGTAAGGAAACTCATTGCAAAAAATGTCATTAGTGCATCAGGTAGGGTTATACCAACAAAACTTGGGAAATGTGTTGTTAGAGTTTCCAAACCTAACACCCCCATCCCCACCCTACAGGTAGCAAAAGGAAAAAACATTACAGTTTTGGCTATCCTGAGTCATGGTAAATCAGGCCTGGGGTCTTCGTTTATCAACTCTAACATTCTTCCCAATCTCATATAGTTTGCACATCTGAGCTTATTTGCTTATGGAATTGGGAGGAACATTATGTTGATAACCCCAAGGAAGACCCCAGGCCTGATTTGTCAAGACTCAGGACAGCCAAAACCATAATGTTTTTTCCTTTTGCTGCGTGTAAGATGGGGGTTGGCTATTAGGGTTGGAAACCCTAACATCACATTTCCCTTGTTATGTTGGTTTAACTCTAACTGGCACATTAACAATGTTTTTGGCAATGAATATTAATATAGATGAGACTGCTATTTAATTGATGTGTAGGATTTTATATTTTATGATTTTGCTTATATTACTGTTTGTTGTAATAGCACCCTGAGCCTCTGGGAAAAGGGTGCCAGAAATATATAAAATCTATTACTACTATTAACATTTGCCTCAAAAAAAAATTAAAACATGCAGTTTTTTTTTTAACTTGTTTAGATTAACTGGTAAAATGCATATGGTCAGGTTGGCTGGTTAGTATGTCATCAGACGACACTGCTAGCAGTGGTCTTGTGTTGCTAAAGTAAGTCTGTTTTTCAACAGGCTTTTTGGATTAACTACTTCCCAAGATGGCCTCTGGATACAAGCTCATAGGTATTCTAGTGCAGTTTGCAACTTTCCATTATACCTCTCAACCTCTTGTCACTAAAATGAGGGATATGGATACTCAAAATATGGGACAATGAGGGACACTGACCCTCAAAATGAGGGACACATCCTCAAACATGGAGATACAAGCTCAGAACACCATGAAAACCATTGTGTTTACTTGTACAGAGTTTGTTTTTTAATTTAGTATCTTAAAATACTTGAAATGTCTGCTTCAAAGTCCAAATGCACTGCACATTCTCTGTGTGGGCAGCACCTTTTCCATGAGGAATAGATGAGAGACAGAGCAATTTTTTTTGTATATTCTCTTGTTGACCAGGGCACCTCTCAGAGGTGCCCACTCAACCGTTGCCTCTACTTCCCACCTGAGACTTCTCTCCCCGGGACCCTCTCCTAGGACCCACCAGTCCTCTGGATCACCCCTTGGAAAGGATCCATCCACCTACTGTACCTGCTGGCCTTTCTGTGATTAGAGGGTTGGTCCTGGTTAAAAGCCTTGGAGTACTGGTGGAGAGATGGTCCAGCTCTGGGGATGTGGGCTATGTCCCTAGAGCCCTCATCACCACCGAGGGTTTTTCCACATAATGGTTGCCCCAGGAGCATGGACGTGTAAGTACGTCCAGGCACTGCTGTGCCGATGTGTGCCACTGCTCCACCCCCTAATCATTGCACCGCATGTTCTTGATGCTGCCCCTGGTTTCCACCAGAGGCCCTTAAGGAGCTGTGCTTGACCTTGATCCCACCCCCCGGGAAGGGAGAGCAGTCCTCCAGATACTCAATCCCTTCCCTCCTCTGTCCATTCCCAAACCCAGGTTGCCGACATGGCATGAGGTGTGGCATCCAGCACCTCAACCCTCTGCACCACCGGGCTGGCTAAGGCACATCAAATTTTTTTATATATATTTATTTATTGAAAATGTTTCACCAAGAAAGGCACACTGAACAAAAAGATGCTCGTCTCACGGTGCGACCTGGGGGGAGGGGTTACAATGGAGGCAGGTATACATACAAAAGTTGAATATTGAATAGCGCAATACAGATAATGTACATAGTTGGGAGGGATTACATTAGCACTTTTTACAATAGGAGAAACAGTACAGGGCTTGAACATCAAGGACAGGGTATACATATCATGGGAACACATCAAAGTTAATACATGATTACATAAGTGCCAATAACAAGACTTGAGTGCCAGTAACAGGACTTGAGCTGAAGCGAGATGCACTAAGTTGACAGTAGGAGTTGGAGGAGAAGATGGGGGGTGTTAAAAGGTGCGGTGGGGGAGGGAGAGGGAGCAGTAGCAGTACGTAAGGCTGAAGAGCTGGGTTACTTAGGAAGGAGGGGAAGGAGATTAGGAGGAATAAGAGTAGTGGGAGTGAGGTGCAAGTGCTTAGCGCAGTGTATAAGCCAGACAATTAGGCAAAGGCTGAGCCGCTGGTCAGGCGCTAAGGGGGGATGGTGGAAGTGAAGCTATCGGGGGGGTCGGGGGCAGTTGCAATTTGGTGCAAGGAAGTTAGTGAGGGCAGAGGATAGGGAGTGTTGGATGATGAATGGCGGATCTGAGCTGGCAGGCCATTCCAGAGTTTAGGGAAGAGGTAAGAGAAGGCTGATTGGCCGGCAGAGGTCCTACAGTGAGGGATGACTACTAGCCTAGCATCAGAAGACCTGAGGGAGTGGGTGGGGGTAGGAGGGGAAGATAGGGAGGATGCGAGGTAAGGACGGAGGGAGCCGAGCCAGAAGTTGGAAGCGAATTTGGCACTATGAATTAGGCGCCGGTTGCTCAGGGATGGCACGGCCAGTGAGCGGTAGAGCTCTCAGTGATGTAAGTGGGGGGGGCATCGAGGTCAAAGTGGCAGAAAGCATTAAAGAGGGGGTCAAGTCTGGTTAGGGTGGTCTTAGCGGCAGAGCTGTAAACGACATTGCAGTAGTCGAAGGAGGGTAGAATCATTTTCTGGACTAATTCACGTCTGACCGATAACGGGAGGCTAGTGCGGTTTCGAAAGAATGCACCAAGTTTTGGGTGCAGTTTTGAAATGATGACATTCACATGTGTGGAAAAGGAGAGGTGGCGATCGAGCCAAACCCCTAGATACCTGAAGGAGGGAACTTCATCAAGGAAGGGGTTATTTAGGGTATGGAAGATCAGGGGGGAGGTGAGTTTGGATAGATGCTGTCTAGTGCCGAAAGACATAGAGACAGTTTTCTTGGCATTTAAGGAGAGCTGGTTGGTACTGAACCAGCGCTGGATTTTGTTGAAATCAGTTTGAAGTTTGGAGGAGACTTCTTCGTGGGTCTGGCCGGAGGTAAAGAGGACCGTGTCGTCTGCGTACATGTGGATTGCGGTAGTGGAGCAAGAGTTAGGCAGATCATTTAAAAGGATGGAGAAAAGGATGGGGCCAAGAACTGAGCCTTGGGGAACACCGGTGGTGATGGGGGGGGTGTGGTCAGCTATTTTAGTGGATTGGGTTCTATTCAGAAGGTAGGCACTCAACCAGTTTGTGGCAGACACAGCTAACCCAGCCCCTGATAGGCAGCATAGAAGGAGAGGATGGGATACTGTGTCGAAGGCTTTTGCTAGGTCAATGAAGACAGCGGCAGTGATTAGTCCTTTATCCATCCCAGTGAGGATGGAGTCCGTGAGTCTTAGTAGGGAGGAGGTGGTAGAGTGGTGTTTTCGGAAACCGGACTGAAATGGGGTGAAGAAGTTAGTTTCAGAGAGAAAGTGGGAGAGCTGGGATAGCACTAGGTGTTCCTTGAGTTTGGCGAGGGCGGGGAGGAGGGAGATGGGATGGTAGTTACTTGTGGAGGTAGGATCACCACCTTTTGGGAGGGGTATGACAGTGGCATGCTTCCATTCAGAGGGGAGTGACTCGGTGGTGAAAGAGAGATTTAGTAGGGCCACGAGGGGAGTAGCAATGGCGGGGGCAGATAGGAAGAGGAGTTTGTTATCAAGACCATCAAGGGATTTGCCTTTGAAGGGGTTCAGAGAGTGAAGGGCATCTAGGGTTTCAGCAGGAGAGATGTGTCTGAAGGAAAAGGGGGTCCTACCAGACAAAAGGTGGATAGATGTCTGGGGAGCAGGTGTGGTTGCAGGAGGAAGGGAATCTAGGAGGGCCTGGGTGCAGGTAGTAAAATAGGAATTAAACTCGGAGGCTACCTTCAGGGAGTCAGAGAGGAGAGTCCCTTGGGTGAGGAGGAGAGGAGGGGGGCTTGTTGTTTGGGGGGTGAAGAGGGAGTTAATGACTTTCCAGAATTTAGAAGGACTCCAAGGTTTGCATTATATATATATATATATATATATATATATATATATATATATATATATATATAGATAGATAGATATAGCTGTTTGATATCCATCACCTCCTCCCGCCAACTGGCGATGAGGACACATAGGTATTTTACAGGTTTCCCCAACCCCCCAAGGCCCCAGCACACAGCTGTGTGAGAGTGTGGAGGCAGACTATTCACCCTGTGGTGCCAGTTCAGTCCCTTCCACCTCCCATAACTGTTTGATGCCCCCTCTCCTCCTACACTACCCACCAGACCTCCACCCCGTGGAAGCAGAACTATGGGGGGCACCAATCCACCCTCACCACCATCAGGAGAGGAGAGCTGCCCATCAGCATGTTCAATCCTGCTCCACCCTCCCCTTGCTGTAACCCCAATGACCCGAAGTCATTCCTGAACCCAGGTCACTGGCGTAGCATGAGGTGTGGCATCCAGCACCTGAACCCTAAGTGCCACTGGGCTGGCTCAACCCTCAGCACCACCGGGCCGGCTCAACCCTCAGTGCCACCAGATCGGCAAATACAGCAATTTTAAATGGTATACTGAGAGACGTCCCTTGTAATCAGGGACAATTGAGAGATGTGCTTTCCATGTTTGCTCTTTTAGCTATCTTTGCTGTTATTCTCTGTTTCCTTTTCCTCCATTTCTAATGCACAGCTTCTGTACCTGGAGACTTCACTGCATATTTGTGAATGGAGCTCCACTTTTCAGCTGTCTCGGTCCATGTTTCCAACCTTTCCTCCCATTGTGATTCTGGCTGGCCATGCAGTAGAAGTGAGCGGGTTGTATTTTCTGACTCTGCCAGGTTGGGTTAGGCAAATCAGAATCAGAACCAAAACCAGAACCAGAACCAAAAGTGTAACCTGTAGTAGTAATCAGTGGTGCAATCAATAAATAGAACGACACAAGACTAATGCTACATAGCAGATCTGGATCTACTGCACTTTAAAGGCAGGTGTGAACCACTGGCATAATTTCTTCCTGTGTCTGTTCCATCCACCCCCACCCTCCTTCACGGTACAGTCTTACACTGGTGTAATACTGACCTTGCCAGTGCAAAAGACATGTGTCCTGTAAGTCAGGAATGGAAGACATGCATAAATACAATAGATACAAGCAGTACTGTCTGTGTGTAGCCTTCTTTCAATAGCCAAGTGGTTAAAATGCAACAAGTCATTTGGGCAACTATGAGAAAGCAGTACACATAGAAACATAGAAGCTGACGGCAGATAAGGACTGCAAGGCCCATCCAGTCTGACCAATTGTTTGTCTACCTTATGATTGTGCCATAGGCCTTTACTCTGTCAATGGTCTATCTATTCATACTCATCTGTATTGCTCCCTTATGGCTATCCCATGCCTGTTTGAAGCCCTGCACTGTATTCATATCCACCGCTTCCTGAGGTAGGCTGTTCCATGCATCCACCAGCCTTTCTGGGAAAAATAACTTCCTCACATTACCCCTTAATTGGCCTCCCTCTAATCTCATGCTGTGTCCTCTTGTCCTGCTATTTTTCTTATATTGAAACATGTTAGACTCTTTCACCTTGTTAATGCCCTTAAGGTGTTTCAATGTTTCGATCATATCACCGCCCTCCCTCATTTGCTCTAGGGTATACATATTGAACTCCATTAATCTGTCCTCATATGTTTTCTGATGCAGTCCCTGCACCATTTTGGTTGCCCTTCTCTGTTTTGTTTATGTCCTTGTGAAGGTACGGCTTCCAGTACTGCATGCAGTACTCCAGATGGGGCCTAACCAGTGTCTTGTAAAGAGGGATTATTACCTCCCTCTTACGACTTGTGATACCCCTACTAATACACCCCAACATCTCCCTAGCCTTACCTACTGCTTTAGTGGTCTTCTTGGATGATTTCAGGTCACCTGTGATGATGATGATGCCCAAGTCTCTTTCTTCCCTTGTGATTGCCAGCAACTCCCCTCCCAACCTATAGGTACCTTCAGGGTTTCTCTTCCCTGTGTGCATGATCTTGCACTTCTTTGTGTTAAACCTCAGTTGCCACTCTTCTGACCATTTTGCCAGTTTATCCAGATCTCTTCTCATTCTGCCCACCCCATCTGAATCATCTACTCTGTTGCAGATCTTGGTGTTATCTGCAAATATACAAACCTTACCCTCCAGTCCATCTGCAATATCACTGATGAAGATATTGAAGAGGACTGGCCCCAGGACTGATCCCTGAAGTACCCCACTTGTGACTTGCATCTCTTCTGACTGTATACCATTTACCACCACTCTCTGTTTTCTGCCCACCAACCAGTTTGCCACCCAGTTGACCAACTTCTGACCCACCCCAAACCTACCCATCTTATTAATCAATCTTCTATGTGAAACAGTATCAAAAGATTTGCTGAAGTCAAGGTAGGCGACATCAACTGCACCCTCTTGGTCCATCACTCTGGTTACCCAGTCAAAGAAATCTATGAGATTAGTTTGACACAAATGGACATCATGGCAAGCAGCCAGGCACACTTGGTGACAACAAGCAGTGGTGTGCTACCAAGGCCCAAAGTGACAGAGCACTATGCAAGTGGATATCACAGCAGGCAGTCAGACACTCTAGGTAGCAACAAGCAGAGGCGTACCACTCTGACCAACTGGTCCTACTAAGTTTTTTTAAGGAAAAATAGCTAATTGCTTAAATGCAACCAGCCCTTTGGGCAACTGTGACAGAGTAGTATACACGTGGATGTGGCAGCAGATAGCCTTGCACACTAGGTGGCAACAAGCAGAAGTGAACTACACTGACCTACTGGTCCTACAATTTATTTTTTTTTTTAAGGAAAATTAGACATGTGCTTAAACTGTAACTAGTCTATTGGGCACCTGTGACAGAGCAGTACTCCAGTGAATGTGACAGCAGGCAAACCTGCATGCTAGGTAACGACAAGCAGAGGCATACTTCACTGACCATCTAGTCATATAAATGTTATTTTTTCAAGAAAAATAGGCAAGTGGTTAAATGCAGCTAGCCCTATGGGGAACTGTGACAGCACAGTACACATGTGGCTGTGACAGCAGGCAGCCAGGTACACTAGGTGGCAATAAGCAGAGACGTACTTTACTGACTGACTGGTCCTATATATTTGCTTGTCTTTTTTTAAGAAAATAAATAGCCAAGTGCTTAAACTACAACTAGCACTTCAGGAAACTGTTGCAAAGTAGTAGAGAAATGGATGTGACAGCTGGCAGCAAAACACCCTGTGGGCATCAAGCAAAGGCACACTATACTGACTGACTGTTCCCACAAATTTTTTTTTCTTGTAGGCAAAATAGACAAGTGGTTAAACTGCAGCTAGTCCTTCAGGAAAGTGTGACAGAGCAGTACAAAGTGAATGTGACAGCAGACCGTAAGGCATCCTAGGTGGCCACAAGCAGAGACACACTACACTGATTGACTGGTCTTATATATTTGTGTTTGTTAGGAAAAATAGCCAAGTGCTCAAACTGCAGTTAGCCTTTGGATAACTGTGACAGAGCAGTGCACATATTTTCTTTCACATATTTTTTTTAGTGCAGCTTAGTTTCAGCCCTCTTTCTCCATCTTGCCCAATGCCCACAGCCACCCTGGACTTCCTCCTACCAGTCATTGCTTCTGCTCCAATCTCCATCTCTCTTTCTATTTGACTTTTTTTTTAAAGATATTGTTTTTAGATATTTTTTCAGTGCAGTTCAGTTGTAGCCTGCCTGTCCCAAACCATAATGCCCAATGCCCAGTGCCTGGACTGCTGCCTGATCCTGTTCAGCTCCAGTCTGTCTCTGATTGATTAAAGAACATATTTTAATTTTTTCAGGTATTTTTTTCAGTGTAGTTCAGCTGTGGAATCCCTCCCCCTAGTGCCCACTGTTTGCCCTGGACAGCCTGCCAGGCCCAGATACTCTACTGTTGGTTAACTAGGATCTGCAGCTTATCCAGTAGGTAGGGAAATGGCAGACTAGGTGGGCCAAGCAGACCTTATCTGCCGTCAAAGTCTATATTTTTATGATTCTATGTTACTGCTTCATCAGTAGTCTCTCCAATTTTTTTAAATTAATATTTTTTCAAAGCCATTTTTGTTTAGCAAAAGATTTTCTTTTTAGTTCCAAACTCAAACATCCTCTGCAGTCACCAAGCTGACCAACACTGTTTCAGTCTCTCAGTCTCAGTGAGCTCTCTTTCTCTCCCCTTGCCATGAGTTTCCTGACTATAGGTGTCAGTAGCTTTTTAACAAAAAAAAAAAAAAAACTGCTATAGCATATTTACTTAGCAAAAACATGTGTGTTTCTAGAGTAAAATAGAAATGTTTAAACAGCATCTGATGTCTTTGGGGAAACTTTGGAAAACATAATATTCAGGCTCTATTCAGCTTGTATTTCATGTCTTAGCTATATTTCTTCTCTCTATGATTTATTACTGAAGAAATTCCCACAAAAGCAAGATATTTATCCCTTAGAGTTTATCTGCTGCTATGGCTTATTCTGTACTTGAAATTATAATACTCTGTTGTGACACCACATTCTATTGCCATGGGAATAAATGTGATGTCACAAATAGAGTACTATGACATCAGGTTTGGAAGAAGCAATAGGAGATGATGTACCCTCAATGAATAACTATCCTGTTTCAATGCAAAGTAGTGGAAAGTAATGCACCTGGGAAACAAAAACCCAGGGGAAGAGTACACAATGGGGGAGGGAGAGACTAACTACAACAAAAATGGAAAGGGACCTGGGGGTAGTCATATCAGATTATCTAAATATAGGCAAACAATGTGAAAAGGCAGTGAGGAGAGCTGGGGGATACTGGGATGCACAGGGAGAGGCATCACCTGTAGAAAACAGGAAGCTGTTATCCCTCTGTACAGACAGTTGCTGAGACCCCATTTGGAGTACTGCTTGCAGTTCTAGAGACCCCATCTCTGCAAGGATGTAGACAGGATGAAGCAGTCCAGAAGAGGGCAACTAAAATGGTGCAGGGTCTGCACCAGAAATCATATGAAGAGAGACTAAAGAAGCTTAATATGTATACCGTCGAGGAAAGGAGGGAGGAGGGACATGATAGAAACTTTCAAGTACCTCAAGAGAATAAACAGAGTCCAATAGGGTAGCATCTTTCAGAAAAAGAGATGTGTAAGAACAAGGGGGCCGCAGTTTGATGATGGGGGGGACAGCTCAGGGGGAACATGAAGAAATAATTTTTTTAATGGAGAGGGTGGTGGATGCATGGAATGGCTTTCCTGAGGAGGTCGTGGGGTCAAAATCAGTGGGGCAATTCAAGAATGCATGGGACAGACATAAGGCAATTATAGTGGGGTGTAGGAGAAAGTAGGCTGTGGTTAACTGGGATCTGCAGCTTATTCAATAGGTAGAGAAATGGACAGACTAGGTGGGCCAAGCAGTTCTTATCTGCCATTGAAGTCTATGTTTCTATATTTCTGTTTTCATGCATATGACCTCGGTAATAAATTATGGAAATAAGAAATACAGAGCTAATGAGAAATATAAGCTGCTTTGTATCCAAATGTTGTTTTTTCCAAAGTTCTTTAGGCATCAGTTGTTCTGTAAGACACAGCTCACAGTAGTAGACAGTGTCCCCATAGATGAAGTCATTCATTCAATCAAGCAGCCCTAGCAAAGTACAGAGAAAACCTGGACCCCTACTAGCAACAGAACAGATAATCTTAAGCAAAACTACTATCAGAACAGAATTAAGTAAATTAAATGCTCTATGTAAAACCTGAACTGGATTCTATTAAACACAAAACTTTTTTTTCCTGCATGCAGTATTTAAAACATATTTCCTCTTAATCCTATAATATATGTAAGATATGGCATGAACCTAACAAAACCCTGCCTGATATATATGACTTGTCATGCATCACCCATGCAAGTCCTCCTCAACATGTTCATTAGTGACATTGGAGCAGGAATCCAGGGTAGGTTGTGTCTCTTTGCAGATGATGCAAAACTGTGGGAGGGTGGATAATGACAAAGGAATAAGGGAAATGCAGACAGCTGCAAAAGCTAGAAGGGTGGTCAAAGGTCTGTCAGTTAAAATTCAATGCTAAAAAGTACAAGGTAATGCATCTAGGAAAAAAAAACCTCAAGACAGAGTACTGGATGGGAGGAGAGAGACTTAGTACTACAGATGGGGAACAGAATCTGGGAGTTATCATTAGCAACTCATTTAAGCAAATGAGCCAGTGAAACAAGGCCTATAGCAAGGCTAACAGGATGCTGGGATGTATCAGGAGGTGTATTGATATCAGAAGAAAAAGAGTAATACTTCCCCTCTACAAATCCCTGGTGAGGCCTCAGCTAGAGTACTGTGGCCAGTTCTGGAGTCCTCACCTCAGAAAGGATAAGGATAGATTTGAGACAGTGCAGTGCCGAGTAACAAAAAGTAATCAGGGCCAGCAGGGCAGATCCTATGAGGAGCACCTCTAGGCATTAATTATGTACTCACTGGAGACCAGAAGGGAGAGGGGAGATATGATAGAGCCTTCAAGTTCCTTAAAGGAATTAAAAAAATGAACTGTGGGGAACTATTTAGCCTGAATACCAATTCGCAGTCACATGGACATGGATGGAAATTAACAGGCGGTAGGTTCAGGAGGGATGTGAGGAAGTAATACTTTATGGAAAGGGTGGTGGAACCTTGGAACAGTCTATCAGCTGAGGTGGAGGGTGCAAAAACAGTCAAGGGATTTAAGCAGGGCTGGGACATAATGAAGGGAATAGTGGTTACCAGGGGTGACAGGACCAGGAAGGAGACTAGAGAGATGATGGGGAGGGTTAGTACCCTGGAGGAAAAGTAGGTTCCAGGGATTAAAGGGAAATTGGGCAAACTGGATGGACATCTGGTCTTTTTATGCCATCATTGTCTATGTTTCTGTCATGAATGGTGAAACCATGAGTGATGTCACAGAAGTCACAGATCAAAAGTAAAATATAAGGCATATTGCTGCCTATGCATGAATGCGGGCCAGGTGAAGTACATGTGACAGGCACATACCTGGCCTGTGCTCACCCCCAACAGGCATGCAGGGCATGCCATTCATGATCATAGGATCATGTGGGAAGTCAGAGTAGCAGAGCAGTGGAGGGAAAGTCAGAGGGGTGATGCCCAGGAGAGTGAGGGTATCAGGCAGGGGATGGGAGTGGTGAGGAGCACCCAGCATCCAGTATCTCTTCCTCAGAGGACTAGGGAGCCCAGGGTGGAGGAATGGCAAGTGGTAAGAGGAAGGGGTGGGAATGTGAGAGTAGCATCAAGGGTGGGAAATTCTAAAGGGGTGTCTTTATTGAATAGATTTGCACCACTATCTGGAAAGAGGGAGAGGGCAGCAGGAAGTGAGGAAGGAGGTCAGGTTGAGCCAGGGCTGAGAGTAGGAGTACAGGGAAGGGGAGAGGGAATGAATGAGGGTGGGCAGGAAAGAGCAGGCAGGCAAAACAGAGTGGAGGATGGGGAAGGGAAAAAGAAAGGAAGAGGGGAGGGAAAACTGAAAGCAGATACAGATAGTCAGAAGGGGAGGGGCAGAGTGGGAGATGGAAAAACAGTTAAGGGGCTAAATTGTGGATGTGGAGATAAGTTCACCAGGGTGCAGAGGGAGCAGTTAGGTGGGGAAGCAGCTAGTACTGAAGGTAAGAAAGGAAGGATGGGGAGCACAGGTGTAGGGAATGGAAGGGTGGCAATCATAGCGGACCCCATAATTATGGGGTATTCACTGGGGAAGGAAAGGGGACCCAAATGCAAGCTGGAGGGTGGTTTTTATGACAGGTATGACAGTGGAAAAGGTGAGTGCAAGAATAAGGGAAATACTGTATAGCAGGTTAAACTAGTGTCCGTTATACTTACCGGTAGTCAACCTTCTATACATATTTATGTCCAATATAATTAGCGTGGACAGCTTACTATTCAATACAGTACTACTTACAATCAGCTGTCCATTATTTTTCACTATCAGTTTATTTTCACTGATTGTCAGTAATAGCTAATATAGTGAAAATAAGCAGACAGTGAAAATAACCTTTTATATAGTAATAAGGGAGGTTTGAGGAAAACATTCAAGAGATACAATTAGGACAAACTCCACAGGATAAAATCTTCAAAGGTTTATTATCAATGTGTCAGACACCTTCCAATGGCTACATTTCGTGGCAACAGCCACTTCATCAGGACCTCAGTGTTCCAAAATCGATTGAATAATACAAAAATAGAACGTTTAGTACTTAGTACAGTATATTACAGGAATACATAATTTCCCTTCAAACTACAACTGGTTGTGCCACAATCTAATTATTTCCCCTCCCCAAAGAAAGTACCAACATTCTTGGGCAGATATTATTATCTTAATCAATTGATTTTAAATATATCTGAGTGGCCTGTCTGAGCCAGAGCTGGTGGACATCGAAGGCATTACTTGAATAATTTTATAAAGACTCAACCACATTAGTTGTTTATGGCTCCATACATTTCATTATAATTTTTATTCTTTTAAAAAAAATATCTGTTATAAGCCCTCAGTTCTTAAGCAAAAAGCCTAAACAAGTAATATAATGCTCTCAAATAAGATATGTGTCTGTAACATGAACGGAGTTTACTTCTCCCTCATCCTTACTTTCAGGATCATATTTCATATAAGTAACATGTAAAGAAAAATCTTGTTTTGTATCCTGCCTTCTCCCCAAAAATCCAATTTTTAATAATGATGATAAAATTAAGTTAGACTGGTACATACCAAGTTAAAGCTCTTGGCTGTATTCTGTTACCATGACATAGTATTAATACATCCGCTATGGGCAGAAGGTTGAGGTAGTGCAAAGTAGGTTCAGGGAGTTAGGGAAGATCTGCAGGAAGGAAGGAAGTTCACTGGCCTTCTCAGAGGTGATACCAGTACCAAGGGCCAGCACAGCCAGAAAAAAAGAATAGAGGATTTTAATGACTGGCTGAGGAAATGGTGCAGGGAGGAGATGTTTATCTGTATTGGGGACTGGGAGGAGACCTGGTCAAACAAAGCACTCTTTTCAACTGACAGGCTACACCTCAGTAGGGAAGGTTTGGGGGTACTCAGGGACAAACTGGGGGAATACATAACCACTACACTTAATTTAAACTACTGAGGGGGGCAGCGGGCATGCAGGCCCACAGACTCATGGAGGAGGAGGTCAGTGAATACCCCCCACAGTGATGGAAGAGATCTGGAGGGAGGAGGTAAAAGGGGCGAGAACACTGTTAGCAAAGGGTGGAGGGGGTGAGGAACACATAACAAGGGTACATGGAGAGGTGCACACAGAGGGAATAAATGTGAATAGAAGAACAGAGGGAAGAGAAGGAAGGTCAGATTCTAGGTGGAGGGTGGTGTCTCTGAATGAGCGGAGTCTTGGAAACAAGATGGACGACCTGCAGGCACTATTAGCAGACAGGAGGGTGGACATAGTTGCAGTAACCGAAACTTGCATAACATCACATCATGACTAGGACCTTGTGATCCCTGGATATAAACTATACAGGAGGGAAGGGTAGTTGGGAAGGGGGAGGGGTGGTAGTTTATATCAGGGAGGGAATAACTTGCATGAGGGAGGAGTCGGAGGAAAGGAAGGTGGAGGCATTATGGGTTCAGTTAAGGTCCAATAGAGGGAGAAAGGTGAGGTTGGGGGTGGCATACAGACCACCCAACCAGGATGAGGAGAGGGACAGGGAACTGAGCTCACAAATATTGGAAGCTGCAGGGAAAGGAGAGATGGTAATTGTGGGGGACTCCAACCTGTTCAAGGTGAACTGAAGCATACCCTCCACAACATGCGCTAGGAGTCAGGTAATCCTAGAAACATAGAAACATAGACTTTGACAGCAGATAAGGACCGCTTGGCCCACCTAGTCTGCCCATTTCCCCTACCTACAGTATAAGCCGCAGATCCTAGTTAACTAACAGCCTATTTCTTCCTACCCCCCACAAGAATTGCCTTATTTCTGTTCCATGTATTCTTGAATTCTCAAACAGTTTTAGACCCCACAACCTCCTCAGGAAGGCTGTTCCATGCACCCACTACCCTCTCTGTGAAAAAAATACTTCTTCACATTGCCCCAGAACTGCCCCCCATCTTTAAACTGTGTCCCCTTGTTCTTGCATGTCTCTTTTTCTGAAAGATGCTACCCTCTTGGACTTTGCTGATTCCACTGAGGTACTTAAACATTTCTATCATGTCCCCCCTCTCCCTCCTTTCCTCAAGGGTATACATATTAAGCTGTTTTAGTCTCTCCTCATATGGCTTCTCTTGCAGACTCTGCACCATTCTAGTTGCCCTCCTCTGGACTGCCTCTATCCTGTCTATGTCCTTGCAGAGATGGGGTCTCCAGAATTGGATGCAGTACTCCAGATGGTGTCTCACCAACTGTCTGTACAGAGGGATAGGAAGGACTGCAGAGTGGGTTACTGACTCAGGGCATCACTGAACCAACAAGAGCTGAGGCTATTCTTGATCTGATGCTCACAAATGGGGAGCATGTACAGGAAATAATGGTCAGGGAGCTACTGGGTGGAAGTGACCATTGCACAGTGTGGTTCCAGTTGGATATGGGCAGGGAAAGCATCCAGACTAAGACCAAAATCTTCGATTTCAGGAGGGCAGACTTCAGGAAAATGGCAAAGTGCTAAGAAGCCATCTGGTGGGCATCAGAGTAGATATGGGGTGGACCAAGGGTGGTCCGTCATTAAGGAAGGAATACTGGTTGCCACAGATGAGTGTGTTATTCTCAGGGGAAGAACACAAGAACCAAAGCACCCAGCTAGTTCAGTTCTGGGGTTGCCCAGACAGTATGGGAAAAGAGGTTGGCCTACAGAAAATTCAGGAAGACCAAGAGAGAGGTGGATAGGGGGAAATTACCTAAGGTTGGCTAGTGAGGCAAGTAAGGAAATCCAGTGAGCAAAAGAACAGAAGGAGCTGCAGATAGCTGAAGGAATTAAGAAGGGGGAGAAGGCTTTCTTTGGCTATATAAGTGAGAAATGGGACAAGAAGGAAGGGACTGTTAGGCTTAAGAAAGGGGTGGAGTGGGTGGAGGATAATGGCGGAGAAAGCAGAGATATTAAATGAATACTTCTGTTCTGTCTTCACCAGGGAGAAGGATGGACCAGTGCCTTTAGGAGGGAAAAGAGGAGCAGGGGGGAGGGGAACACAGATGTAATGATAGAAGAGGATAGAGTGAGGGAAGGGCTGCTGGCATTGAAGGTGCACAAATCACCAGGCCCAGACAAGTACATCCAAGGGTACTAAAGGAACTGGCTGAGGAGCTGGCATGGCCACTGGCAGACCTATTTAATAGTTCACTAGAGTCAGGCGTGGTAATGCAGGACTGAAGAACAGCACATGTAGTGCCCCTCCACAAAAGTGGTCAGAAGGATGACCCAGGGAATTACAGACCAGTCAATCTGATCTCCATTGTGGGCAAGCTCATGAAGACCATACTAAAGGAAAGGTTGGTGGAATATGTAGAGGGACTTGGTCTGCAGGATGCGAGGCAGCATGGGTTCATTCGTGTCAAACAAATCTGATTGACTTCTTTGACTGTGTCACTAAGACAGTAGACAGGGGCCAAGCAGAAGACATCCTCTATCTTGATTTCAGCAAGGTCTTTGATTCTGTACCCCACAAAAGGTTGATCAGTAAGTTGGTGAATCTCAGGGTTGGAAACAGATGGCCAGATTGGTGGAAAACTGGCTGAGGGACAGAACCCAGAGGGTGGTTGTGGGGGGAGAGTTATCTGGCAGCAGAGAGGTAACCAGTGGGGCCCAGCAGGGCTCAGTGTTGGGGCCGGTGTTGTTCTATGTCTTCATCAATGACATTGGGGATGGCATTAAGGGCAAAGTGTGCCTATTTGTGGATGACATCAAGCTCTGCAGGAGAGTGGACACAGATGAAATGATACAGGACCTACGGAGAGATCTGGAAAAGCTGGGGAGGTGGTCCAGGATCTGGCAGCTTGACTTCAATGCCAAGAAATGCAAAGTTAAGCATATTGGAGCCAAGAATCCCAGGACAGTGTATTAGCTGGACAGAGTGCAAGTATCTACATCAGAGGAGAAGGACCTGGGAGCGATAATCACTAGTGACCTAAAGCACTCCACGCAATGCAAGAAAGCAGCAGCAAAGGCAAACAACATGCTGGGATGCATATCTAGGGGAATCAGTAGTAGGAGAGAGGAGGTTATACTGTCCTTGTACAGGTCACTGGTAAGGTCGCATCTCAAATATGGTGTTCAGTACTAGTGCCCACACCTCAAAAAGGACATTAACCTGCTAGAGAACCTCCAAGAGGAGGGCTACAAAGATGATAGCATGTCAGCAAGGTAAGGTGTACGAGGAGAGGTCGGGGCACTGAACATGTACTCCCTGGAAGACAGGAGAGAGAGAGAGAGGACATGATTGGGACCTTCAGTACCTGAAAGGAATAAATAAGGTTGATTAGGAGTGTCTCTTTAAGCTGAGTGGCAACCATAACACAAGGAGGCACAGTCTTAAGCTGGAGAGTGGAAGGTTTAGGAGGGAGGTCAGGAAGAACTTCTTCACAGAGAGGGTGGTGGACACTTGGAATGCATTGTCAGAAGAGGTAATCTCATTAAAGACAGAGGGCAGCTTTAAGAGAGGCTGGGATAGGCATAGGGGGAAGTAAGGATCATGGGTAGGGATATGGGAGGTGTTGGGAGGGATGACAAGGACATTAGCTCAAGCTATGGACCCTGCAATATGAGCAGGCTTGATAAACCAAATAGCCTTCTTCTGCTGGCTTCTTCGTATGTTCATATGTTCATATCACCAGCTGTCTGGGCCCTACCCCACTGACATGTTGATGCATGGGTGCAGACAAGTGGGCACAGGCAGACATCCAGTCAGATGCCAGCCCTGCTGACAGACGGGATCGCCTGCTCTGCATGCAGCATGTGATTGTGGGACATGGCAGGTCATGCAACAGACAGGGGAGAGGAGTTGTACCTGGCCACACCATAGCCAGCCAGTGCAGAACAGAGAGGGCATATAGCAGCTATGGCAGGGTCCCTTTTAGAGTAACCTGAGCCCCCCTCAATTGGCAATCTGCACCATAGTGCATGACGCAGAATGTAGCACTGCTCTCTGTTACTCCCTCAGTCCATCCACACACACAGAGCCGTGGACAGATAGGGGATCATCCGACTGGATCCCTGATGCATGGCTGTTTGTCATGGGGAGCCTACAGAGCAGGTATTTGTGCCATGTAGGCATAGTGAATAGACCCCATTGTGAGTAGGCCCATGCCATATTTGATTTATGCAGTGGCAAAGTGTTTTTTGTGTTGAAAGTTGGATGTGCTGCTGTATAAACAGCTATAGTTACAATTCATTAAATAGAACTTTCAGCGTAGTATCAAGTCTCAGAATCAAAATATATCAGGTTTCTATTCTAAGGAACCTGTTGCGAGAAAATGTGTTTGTCTTGTGACCTAGAATGAAAATATTTGCTTGACATACAACCTATAGTAGGAATGCCATGATATTCTCACTGTAGGCTGAGGCCCCATGACAAGAAAAAATCTCACTGATAACTTTGGTCAAGATAAACCCACAACCAAGACATGGGCATGTGTGAAGAACTCAATAAAAATGTAATCTCATGAAGCTGGGGGAAGAATAAGCAACTTGCCCTTCAGCTTTGTGGCTTACTCTTCCTCCAGCTTCACTCAATGAAATTACCACCTTGTTTCCACACTTCTTTCAATGCATAATCCTCAGACACCAGTTTAACACCAGCGTACAACAGCTGCAAGGAATATGGAATGTAGCATTTGTAGTGGAGATATTCTGTGGGACAATGAAACCTAGCACTAGGCAGACTCAGACATGCTGCAAGTCCAAGCAATATCTTGGAGCTGTCCCAACATGGTTTGTGACCACAACAAACAGAACACATATGACCCAAAATGACTTACAGACTTTGCAAGATGGTCAGTATTTGTGCTGGGTACTAGATGTAATTATTTATTTATTTATTTAGTTGGTTATTTATTTCAAAAATGTTGCCAGGAAAGACATACGGAACTGGTAGCAGCTCATTTTCAGATGTGTCCTGGAGAAGAGGGAGAACAGTGCAAAAAAGTACAATAATGAGGGGGCATGCAAACTACCAAAAGCTGGTTCACAGAACAATAACTTCTGAAGTACAAATTGCTCAGTCAATAAACTGGGATGCAATCATTGGTAGGGAGAATCCCAGAGGACAGTGGACCATAACAGCTACATGCAAAACAGTATAAGGGGAGGGTTAGGAGGGGTCAGGGGCATTTTCAGGAATTAATTGAGAAGTCACAAAGGAAAGATTTGAGAGAAGAGAGACAAAGCAGATTAAATGACATGAGGGAGCATAGACCAGAGCTTAGGGAATTAGAAGGAGAAAGCAACTTGACCTGCAGAGGATTTCACAGCAAGAAGGAAGAGGAAGGAAGAGGCAGTGTTAGGAAGGAAATACATCAACGAGGAGAGAGAAAGAGAGAGAAAAGGAAGACTAGAGAGAGAAGTGGTGGGTAAGATGAGGACAGTCAAGGGCGAAGTGGCAGTAGGAGTGAAATATGGGGTCCAGTCTGGCTAGGGAGCATTTGGGAGCAGCACTGTAAACAAATGTCACCAAAATCAGAGATAGGGAGGACATATTTCATACTATTTCTCACCCACGCAGGAAGCAAAATGCATGTTTTCTTCCTATACAGAGCCCAGAGTTTGGGATGGAGCTTCTAATGGATGGTATCCACATGCAGAGAGAAATCGGGGTGATGGTCCAACCAGTCCCAATGTATTTAAAGAAGGAAGCAAGGCAAGGCAAGGCAATTTTATATACAGCACGCTATACCAAGATCTCAGGGTGCTTCACATACATACATCAAACCAAGTAAATAATTATACAATAACACTCACAAAATAAATAAATAAATGCAGTTAATGAATCTAAAAAGGTGAGGTACTGCTTAATAAAATCAAGTATCAGTACCAAAAGCTTGGTCAAACAAATATCTATAGCTTTTGAGATATCCTCAAGAGTAAACCAAAAGAGGGGGTGGAAGTACTGTATGCTGGACTAACACAAGAAAGGCAATAGTAGAGGTCACTGACAAATCTTCCAGACTGGTCAGAAACACAAGGAAAAGGAAACATCATCTCTGGTTCATAAGAGAGGTGGCAGCTGTGGTAAAAGAAAAGATTCTAGCATTCAAAAATACAAGGGCTCAAATAGCAACAAGGATAGGGATGCTTACAAAAGCAACTTAAGGGAGGCTTCTACGGTGATTAGAGTGGTAAAGGCACAAACTGAGGTGGAAATTGCACAGGGGATAAAAGGAGGTAAAAAAACTTCTTTAGTTACATAAGTGACAAAAGGAACAAAATCTGGTCAGAGACAATATGGCTGAGGAGGGCTTTTAGGAGTGACAAGAGTGGTGAAAAGAATATGCAATGTTCTCGCTGCACTGGAGTCAGCCATAATACTTCAGCAATTACAGTACTGCACATGCGTGATACTCGCACATGTGCAGTTTGCCTCGGAGTCAGCCTTGCTCAACATGACGGTGCTGACATAACTACGTGTAACAACCCAGTTCCCTTGGGTTACTAGAATCCCATTAGTACTAGTTTTAGGTAGGTAGGAAAAGGCAGCTAATGGGGAGCTCATTGGGGCTTTCTACATAATGACATCATTGTTTACTCAGCTAGCCTGAGAGAAGGATAATTATGTCATTTAGAACTCTCACAGCAGCATAACCATTTTAGAGTCAGCTGCTCTTGGGAAGCTTAGAATGTTTATCAGTAAGTTCAAGTGTGGCAGAAGGTCTGCCATTGGGGCTCTGTCAAAGGGAGCCCTGGTATTTCTCACCCTAGTTTGGTAAAATCTTCAGTTTGCCTGAGGACTCTTTAGTTTCACTCCATGGGGAGCGAGAGGGAATGCAATTCTTGTGGATCCAGGGGGAAATCCCCTGAAGTTCCTGAAGTTCATAGTTGCTGTAATGAAGAACAATGAGTAGAATATGACAGCTACCAGAGAAAGAAAGGTGCCTTTTGTTCTTTCCATGACTGGGAGGAAGGAACAACTAATCTGTGAGTACAGAATTTGAGACTGTTTTCTGAGGGAGTTGTCTGAGGTGTGTGTGTTCCCTAGAAAGGCTAGATCACATTGGTCAGGACCCCTTTCACCACAACTGTGCTGAATTTAAAGTTAAAGTTGGAAGTCTTTAGCAATACATTGGGGATTAGAGACTCATTTGGTGTAACCCTAAATGAATGGCAGAGGCTGTTTGGGACAAAGGGTGGGAGGAACACCATCTGGAATTTCAGGCAGGGCTAAGTGGCTCATGGATGGGCACCACTGTTCCTTGGGCAAAGACCATGCAACAGGAGGATTTTAAACTGTGTAGCACATCCAACAGATATATACTTTGGAAATGGAAATGTGTGGAAAAAGTGTGTGGCACATCCCACAGATATACACTTTTGAAAGAGATAGAGATGTTTTTTGTGGAAAACAGTACTGCCTTGTAAAGTGTCCTGCAAAAGAGAGTGTGCCTGTATTGCAATGACAAACCTTTGGGGAACCACCCTTGCTTTAAGTAACATCTGTAAATAAAGTTATAATGCAAAATCCCAGTTACTACTTTGGACATTCCGCTTGTTGCTTCTAGTGTGAACGTTATTGGGGCCCCTCAGCAGTTAAGTCTAGCAAATGCCTAGCATCCTCTCCCCTGGCCCTGGTTGTAAATAAAAAGGTCCATTTTAGTATGCACCTCCACCCCATCCTCTAGATAATGAGCCTGGTATATACTCCAACAATAGGGGTGGAACCATGAGTGTAGTTCTGCCAAAATAAAATTGTATGCCATGTAGTTGGTAGTAGTTCTTTTAAGGGGGTGCCAGCTAGCCAAAGGTGGTATGGGGATTACATACATATGCACGATACTCGTGCATGCACATTTTAAGTCAGCACCACCATATTGCACTCGGCGGCCATCACTTCTGCAGTTGTGGAAAGGAAAAGTAGTGTGCTAGGAAGTGGGTATGTTTATGCAGCCACAGAGGGGAAGGGCTGCATAAAGAGAAACATTGGAAACTATGCTGGAGCACTGTGGCAGAACATCAGTCAGTGGTCCAGTTTCGTGCTTCCACAGTGCTCTTATACAAATCTGATGATGGCATAACATCTGTGGAGCTTGGCCCACACAGCCATAAAAATCAGACTGAGAAGGAGACTAGTAACAAACTAAAGATCTGGTCTGGGATTTTCTCATCATCACAGTCACTTTCTCATTCTTTTCTGAGCAGTAATTTCTGGTAAATGTGCCTTAACCATATTGATCTCAGTGTTGATAGACTACTTCTGGCTTTCCCCTTATTTTATTAGGTGGGGGTAGTAGCAGTCTTGAAGTGGTAGCTGCTGGTGGTGGCATGCTCTGAAAAAAAGTGGTCCCCATGCTTGTCTGCACATTTTAGAAATGACCCCTTCCCTTGTTTTTGCTGTAAAAAAAACTGACCCCTTTAACACAAAAACAAGGAGTCAGTTATGGCCTCAACCCCACCCCTTTTCACTTCAAGTGAGGAATATGATTATGGGTTTGCATCAGATGTACAGTGGCAGCCATAAATGCATAATATTGTTAAACAGTAATCAACTGTATGTAAAAGGTTTTTTTGAATGTGTGCTTTCATAATGTTGTCAGGACCACTCTACCCATTTTGTACTCTGCCCCTGGATTTCTGTGCCCCAAGTGCATTATTTTAAATTTTTGTGTTCAGGACAAAAAGGCTTTTCAAATGAGGGTAGTCACTAATCTAAATTCTTTATATATATATATATTTTTAATTGCCATCAGAAATGTGAATTTTGTAAAAACAAAAATGGAAATACAGGTAATAAGATGATCATATTTAACAACATACAAGGAATTCAGATTATTTACTACCCTCATTTGAAAGGTCTTTTTGTCCTGAACAATTTTCAGACTGATTGTTTTTGTGCACGTGGATTAGTTTTAAAGATATTAAGATTTGTTTGGAATGTGTGCACATTTGCTAAGAATTCTGCATAGTGCTTTAGGAAGATTTTTAATTGCAAGCAGTTTGGAGTTCTGTCTCCAGTGTTTTAAACACACAATGGGTCTGAATGAGTTAAAGGGGACAGGAATTGAGTACTTATGTTCAGGTGTTTGAAATGTCTCTATTTTCATAAATTATTTCCATACTTTTAAAGGATCCCTATTTAACTGTGCCTGAATAAAAGCTGAAGCTGTCAGTTGTGTTTTGTTTTGGTTTTAGATTTATAGAACTGTTAATTAATACAACAGCAGATTAGGTACATATGGACACATGTTGATACATAGACATATTAGGATAACAGTATCTCCGTTACAAGGGGGTCTGTGTTAGGTTTGGGTTTTGAATATGCACATACACTAGTCACTTATTACATAATTGCTGATATATCATGTTTAAGACAATATAAGTTTGACTATTCATGAGTAATATGGACTTATTGTGCGCAGAGTTTAAGAAAAATGTATCTAAACAGTTCACTGTGTAAAATATGACTGACACCACTGTGTGAAACAGCTGGTAAATCCTTACTTTACACTGGGGCAGGTTGTTTTCTAACCTATTTTTTACTTAACACATAGATATTTTCATATGTATAATACTTTTAACATTATTTACTATGTATTGCTGAAAGAGCTACTGACGCCTGAACAAAAAAATTGAAAAACATATAACAAGGTAAAATTCTGCTTGTATTTCATATGCATTCTATATTTCTCCTCCCCATTATTTATTACTGAGGAAATGTGCATGAATACACAATTTCCGTCCTTTACAGTTACTTTAAAGTTAATCTGTCTCTAAAGCTTACTCCCAACTTCAAGTCATAATGCTCTGTTGTGACATCACAATCTGTTGCCATGAGAGTAACTGTGATGTCACAAGCAGTGCATTATGACCTCAGGTAAGGAGACAGAAACAGAAATAACGAACTCTTCAGGAGCAAAAATCCTGTTTTCATGCAATTGACCTCAGCAATAAATAATGGGGAGGACGAATAAAGAACTAATGTAAAATACAAGCAGAACTTTATCTAAATATAATGTTTTGTTAAAGTTCTCCTGAAGTTGTCATCTGCTCTTTAAGCTTTTATTTGTGTGGATTTTAATCATTGTCATTTACTAATGCTAGCACAGACACACACAGAGTTATAAAATGAAGCTTCAGTTGGTTTATAGATTTTATCAAGGAGTAAACTTTCAAGTCAGTGTCATTTGACCTTGGGATAGCTTTCATTTGATGGAACTTTTGCTGTCTTTATATGGGTATTTTTTTAATGCAGTATTAACCAGTGGGGTCCTTAACAACTTTTCATCTGTCTTTCTTTTTTTTTGTATGATCTGGGTTTTGAGAAAGTATGTTCTTCTAAAAAAATACTGTCACTGTTTTCTGATGAAGGATTCTGTGTAATCCAAAAGCTAAATGCACATGTGTTCTTTTGCAACAACTCTATTGGTTCAATAAAGGGTATCAAATCATCTGTTTTTGTGGATCTTGTGTTACAAGGACTAATACAGCAACAAGTTTTTTGTGGCTTCATGGTTTCAGAAATGTTATCAGGAACTTATCAGTAAAGTGCCTCCGGTTCTGAAACCATGAAGTGACATAGTCAAAACTCCAAATTCTTGGTTCCATGAAGGAAACTGCATAGAGTGTTGTCTATACAAAGAAAACAATACAAAACACAACTGACAGCTTCAACTTTTATTCAGGCACAGTTAAATAGGAATCCTTTAGCAGTATAAATGTAATTTATGAAATTAGAGACATTTCAAACAGCTGCACATAAGTAATCAATTCCTGTCCACCTTAAATTAGGCATGATAAGAGATGAACAAGGTGGTCTGGTTTACAATTTCACTTAACTGGGGTAGTTATTTGCAAAACTGAGGCTGTTTAGAAGTGGAATAGGAGTTATGTTAAACAAAAGTAAATATCTATAAAAGTTTACAAGTTACAGATAAAAAACCAGTATGAAAATTGTTCAAGACAAAAATACCTTTGCAATGAGTTTATTCATTAAGCTGCACTAATTATATATTTTAAACTATGACCATTTGATTACCTGAACTTTCATTTTTCTTCACAATGTTCACCTTTCGGATGGCTATATTAAAAAAAATCTAATGAATTCAGATTAGTGATTTGGAAGGTCATTTTGTCCTGAACAACATTCATGTTGGTTGTATATTGGTAACTTGTATACTTTCTGAGATATTTACATTTGTTTGGCATGCCTTTTACTGTGTTCACTCAGAGAGAGAGAGAGAGAGAGAGAGAGAAATGAGGTTGTTTGGAAGACCATATTTTACAAAATATAAAAAATTTAGATTAGTGACTACCATCATGTGAAAGGTCTTTTTGCCCTGGACAGCTTTCACACTGGTTGTTTTTGTCACCTTGAATAGATTTAAAGATATTTAGATTTGTTTGGAAGGTGTGCACATTTGCTGCCAGGGAAAAGCAGCTTGGAGTTCTGTGTCTATCATTCTAAAAAGGAAGAAGGAAGTATTTTTTAACTGCCATATGGATTTGCAGTGTTATGGAAGGATACACTGAAAACTACTAAAAATGTGTTCAAAGGGAACCCCTTTTCAAGCTAAAGTGATATGGCTGTAGGCTCCTCCTACAGTCATAAAAATGGGGGGGTATTGTTAGAGTAATAAGCAGTGATGGGAAGAAGATAGAAGAAGAAAGAGAGATGTCAGAGGTCTTAAATGAATACTTTTGCTCTGTCTTTACAAAGAAGAAGCCTGAAAATGGACACACCACTAAAGGAGTTAATAATTGCACAAGGGGGTAGACACACGTCCTTTCACAGTAGAGGGTAAGGACTGTACTCAATCAATTAAAGATCGATAAAGCCATGGGGCCAGATGGCCTCCACCCACGCATACAGAGAGAACTTAGGGATGAATTGGCAGCACCTCTAGCAGATATTTTATCAGATCCCTGAGAGAGGGGATTGTTCCACAAGACTGGAAAAGGGCAATAGTGGCTCCCATACCTAAAGGAGGGAGCAGGGAGGTGTCGAGTAACTACCACTCAGTCAGTCTCTCCTTGGTGGTAGGCAAGATGATGGAAACCCTGCTAAAGGACAGAATTTTAACTTTTCTGGAAGAGACTGGACAGCTGGACAGCAGGCAACATGGCTTCATGGTGGGAAAGTCCTGCCAGACTAATCTGATAGCTTTTTCAACTCTGTTACTAAGATAGTGGACCAGGGGGAGCTATGGATGTTGTCTACCTCAACTTTAGCAAAGTCTTTGACTCAGTCCCTCACAGAAGGCTACTAAATAAGCCTGGGCATACAAGAGTGGGACAGGAAGTGGTATCATGGGTTAGGAGCTGGCTTGGTCAGAGGAACCAGTTGGTGATGGTCAACAAGGCAGCATCAGAGGATGGGGTGACCAGTGGGGTGCTACAGGGGTCCTTCCTGGGTCACTTACTCTTCAATATTTTCATAAGTTTCTTCACTGAGGGGCTGGGCAGGAAGGTGAGTCTGTTTTTGGATGACACAAAGATCTCAGGGGGAGGAAATGGACAAGAAAATGATAGGAGGCATCCTTAGAATGGCAGAAAAAAGGGAGATACTGTTCATGGGAGACCTGAATATGCCAGATGTTAACTGGAGCACATTTGCTCCTGCCACATCCAAGAGTAGATCCATTCTCAATGCCCTACAGGGGGCATGACTCAGGCAGCTAGTGTTGGAACCCACTCAGGAGGGAGCAGTCTTAGACCTGGTACTCTCAAACAGGGACAGTGAGAGGATCTCAGATTTAGAAGTGGATAGCCATCTGACAACAAGCGACCACCAGACAGTATGGTTCACAATAAACACAGCCATAGAATCAAGCCATACAAAAGCAAGGGTACTGGACATTCAGTGGGCTGACTTTGGCAGAATGGGTTAGTGCCTAACAAATGTACTAGCAAAAGGGCAGGAAGGAGGGGTGGAGGAACAATGGGGAAAAATCAAAACTGCCATCACAGAGGCAACAAGCCTTTGTGTGAAGAAAATTAACAAAACAAAATGAAGGAAAAAAACACTATGGTTCTCGAAAGAGGTGGAGGGAAGGTTCAGGATAAAAAGATAGCATTCAGAAAGTATAAGGAATCACAGAAGGAGTAGGGCAGAGAAATGTACCAGTTAAAGCAGAAGGAAGCGGGGAAGGCAGTCAGAATAGCAAAGGCCCAAACTGAAAAAAAGATAGCCAACTCAGTTAAGAAGGGGATAAAACCTTTTATAGGTGCATTAGTGATTGAAGAAAGACTAAGGGAGGGATAGTGAGGCTTAATAAAGGGAAGGGGGTGAGCAGAGGGTGACAGTGAAAAGGCAGAGATACTGAACAAATACTTTTGTTCAAGATTCACAAAAGAAGAGGAGGGGGACATACCTAAACCAAACAATAGAAGCACTCTGGATAGTGGGGTCGATACCAGTCCATTCACAGAAGAAAGGGTCCTGAAAGAACTCCTAAAACTCAAAATGGACAAGACAATGGGCCCTGATGGGATTCACCTCAGAATTCTAAAAGAACTAAGGGGAGAACTAGTAACACCACTGACTACCCTTTTTAACAAATTATGGGAGGATGCTGTGGTACCTGAGGACTGGAGAAAGGTGGATGCGATTTCCCTTCACAAAAGTGGGAGTAAGGCAGAGGCAGAGGCAGGAAACTACAGACCTGTTAGTTTGACCTCAGTGGTAGGGAAAATGATGGAATCACTTCTGAAAGAAAGAATAATTGAGTAACTAGAGGCCAGCGGGGCACAGGACCCAAGGCAGCATGGATTCACAGTGGGAAGGTCATGTCAGATGAATCTAATAGATTTTTTTGATGGGGTGACCAAAGTAGTAGACCAGGGAGGGGCTGTGGACATGGCCTATCCAAACTTTAGCAAGGCATTTCACATAGTCCCACACAAAAGATTAATAAACAAGTTAGCCAGCCTGGGAGTGAGTCCCAGGGTGGTAGCCTGGGTAAAAAACTGGCTGGACAACAGGATGCAGTAATAGTAAACAGAGTCCACTCCGAAGAAAGGGGAGTTACTAGTGGGGTACTGCAGGGTTAAGTACTGGGGCCAGTCCTCTTTAATGTCTTTATAGGTGACATTGCAGAGGGACTGGAAGGAAAAGTATGCCTCTTTGCAGATGACACTAAGATCTGCAACAGGGTTGATACACAAGAAGGGGGTTGGAAAGGATGAGAATGGACTTGGCAAGTTTGGAGGAATGGTCAAAAATATGGCAGCTTAGATTCAATGCAAAGAAGTGCAAAGTAATGTACCTGGGAAACAAAAACCCAGAGGAAGAGTACACAATGGGGGTAACTAACAGCAACAAAAATGGAAAAGGACCTGGGGGTAGTCATATAGGACAGCCTAAAGGTAGGCAGGCAACGTGAGAAGACAGTAAGGAGGGCTGGGGGATACCTGGATGCAAAGGGAGAGGCATCACCAGTAGAAAACAGGAAGTTGTCATCCCTCTGTACAGACAGTTGGTGAGACCCCATCTGGAGTACTGTGTGCAGTTCTGGAGACCACATCTCCGCAAGGACATAGACAGGATTGAGGCAGTCCAGAGGAGGGCAACTAATATGGTACAGGGTCTGCACCATAAACCATATGAAGAGAGACTAAAGAAGCTTAATATGTATACCCTTGAGGAAAGGAGGGAGATGGGGACATGATAGAAACTTTCAAGTACCTCAAGGGACTCAACAAAGTTCAAGTGGGTAGCACCTTTCAGAAAAAGAAATGTGCAAGAACAAGGGGGCAAAATTTGAAGATAGAGGGGGGATGGCTCAGGGCAACGTGTGGAAGTTTCTTTTACGGAGAGGGTGGTGGACGCATAGAACAGCCTCCCTGAGGAGGTCATGGGGTCAAAAACAGTGGGGAAATTCAAGAATGCATGGGACAGACATAAGGCATTTATAGTGGAGGGTAGGAGGAAGTAGGCTTTTGGTTAACTAGGATCTGCAGCTTTTCCAGTAGATACGGAAATAGGCAGACTGGGTGAGCCAAACGGTCTGTATCTGCCTGCAAAGTCTAAGTTTCTACCTGCAACAGAGTGGACACTGCTCAGGAAGTGGAACAAATGAAAAGTGACCTGCTCAAGCTAGAAAAATAGTCCAACATGTGGCAGTTAAAAAATGCAAAGTGATGCATCTGGGCAGGAGCAACCCAGGGACGGTCTACTATCTGGGAGGGGAGCAGCTAACAGCCACCAAACAGGAGTGGGATCTTGGGGTCATCATCTCTGATGACTTAAAAGTGGGCAGACAATGTGAAAGAGCTGCACAAAAAGCCAGCAAAATGCTGGGATGTATAGGAAGGGGCATCACAAGTAGAAAGAGGGAAGTGATCAAGCCACTATATAAGCTTCTGGTACGGTCCCACCTTGAGTATAGCATTCAGTTCTGGAGGCCTTATCTCAGGCAAGATGTGAACAGACTAGAGACGGTACAGAGGAAGGCAACAAAAATGGTACAAGGTCTCCATGAATTGCCATATGAAAGCAGATTATGGCAACTCAACATGTACTCACTGGAGCAGCACAGAGATAGGGGTGACCTGATAGAGACATTCAAGTTCTGAAGGACACAAACAGAGTCCCTACCCAGAAGCTCTTCCTGATCAATAGCTCCACAAGGACAAAGGGTCATGAAATGAAATTAAGGGGAGAGAGGTTCCGGGGTAAGATGCATAAGTTCTCCTTTAAGGAAAGGGTGGTGGCTCCATGGAACAGCCTAGCTGCAGAAGTCATTGACTCCAAAACAGTAGGGCAATTCAAATCTGCTTGGCATAGGCATATTGGGATTGTCTCTAAGAAATTCTAAAGGGGGGGTGGCACTCAGGGCAGACTAGATGGATCTTTGGTCCCCATCTGCTGTCACTTTCTATGTTTCTATCTTTTTAGTCCCTTTATAAATGCCTTTTAAAATGGGGAAACTCTAGGTGAAAAGTCATGTAGTTCCAAATAATCGAGGACACTACTGAGAATGCTGTACCTCTGGATTGCTTAAGGTGTGTTTTCTGGATGACAAAGAGTAATTCCTTGGTGGAGCAGAGGGAGTAGCTGGGAGTAAACCAGACTAAGCAGTCTTTCAGACAGGCAGGGCCTGATTCATGCAGGGCTTTGTATGTTAACAAAGCAATCCTGAAGGTGGTGCACCACCTAACTGGAAGCCAGTGCAGCTGCCACAGCACAGGGGAGATGTGACTCTGAATGACACACCCAATATCAACCTGGCTGCTACATTTTGAACCAGTAGTAGGCAGTGCACCAACCCTCCAGATGGCGCTAGGTAAAGAGCATTACAGTAGCCCAGCCTCAAGGTCATGAAGGTATGCACCAGGGTCACCAGATCCTCTTGCCCAAGATAGGGTTTATTCTGGGAGCTATTCCATAACTGGAAAAATCTACTGTGGACCACGACTGACACCTGATCTTCTAGTGTCAGTGTTGAATTCACAGTGACTCCCAGATTCTTCACCTGTCCATAGCTGTCAGAAGGGTGCCATTCAGAGATGATAAATTAACTGCACCTGACCTCCCAGACAACCTTCAAGGACCTGGTTCCACCAACATCAACCCTACCTTGGTCAGACAGGGACTCAGCCAGCAGGAGGCCATTCAGTCAGAAATTTCTTTAAGGCATTGCTCCAGCACAGCGACTTCTTCCCATCCATCAGATGAAAAGATAGATACAGCTGTGTATCATCTGCATAGCACTGAAAATTCACACCATACAATCTGATGACCTATTACTTTTTTTTTTTTGCTGTGGTATTTATCCTCCTGTGGCCACCTACGCATCCCCGTAGCGTCGCATCCTACCATGGGGGATCTGGCTGCCGTCCATCTCGACCGGGACCGCTGACACCCAGTAACCCTTGCGGCTTACCTCCCACAGTGGGGCACCATGGAGCCCCCTAACTCCCCACCACAACGGATCCAGTTCGGGTGCCAGCACCCAGTGAACACTTGTGGACTGCCATCAAGCCACGGTAGGTGCCACTGTTTTCCTGTTCTATTCCCCTTAGTTGGAGGCATGCAATGACACCATTGGGCATGAGCGCACACACATCTGCACGTGTCCCTGACCTGGCATCTGCCCCCAACTCAACCCCAGTGTATGGCATGTGTCCCTGATCCCCAGCCTCTGCCAGGGGGCAGTCAGGTGCTGACCATTGTGAACCCCCCTCCCTGGAGAGGGAGAGCTGTCCATTGGATGCTCAATCCCTGTCCTCCCCTGCCAGCTCCCAGTGACCCACGCTTACTCCTGAACATGGGTCGCCAGCATGGCGCGAGGTGTGGAGTCCAGCACCTCAACCCTCAGCGCCGTTGGGCCAGCTTCTGATGACCTATTCTAATGGCAGCATGTACACTGCAAACAACTTAGGGGACAGACTCGAACCCTGAGGAACCCCACATCAGAGCGCCCAGAAAGGAAGTATTCAAACCATTTTAAAGTTGTCCAGGCCAGTCCCCCATATTCTCCAAAATGCTCTGTTAAAACTCCCATGGTCAGCAGAGTTAAATGCTGAGGACTGCTCCAGGAGAATGAGAACAGAAGGTTCTCCCCATCCCTCACCTAGAGCAGGTCATCAAACACCTTGATGAGTGCAGTCTCTGAACTGTGGAAGGGCCTGAAACCTGACTGGAATGGCTCATGGATGTTATACCTCTCAAGGTGAGTCATCTTGATAATAAAGACTCAAGACAGACCTGTAATTGGTCCGCACATCTGGGTCCAATGATTGTTTTTTCAGGAGGGGTTTCACCATGGCTTTTTTAAGAGCTCAGGGTAAAGCAACCTCTGAAAGGGAGCACCGGATAATGCTAGGAAACTTCGAACATAGGGCCTCATGGCAGTCCACCAACAGCCACATAGGCCCCAGATCCAAAGTACAGTAGGTGGAACACAGCATCACAATCACCTCGAGGACCTCCTCCATAATAACTGTCCAGACCTCACTCCAAACCCAAGAATCTCTGACGTGCCTGTTATCTGCACCACTGCTACACCATGACAGGCCACTTGCAGAGATCCCAGCTTGAATGGAGGACACTCCTGTCCAGAAAGAAAGACCAAAGCTCCTCACATTTTTCTTGTGATAATACTCCCCCAGACTGTAGAAAGGGAGGAGGAATTAACCTGTCTACAGTGCAGAATGTTTTAGCAGGCCTATTCTTTCCTGAGGCTATAATCAATGACAGAAACTCTGCCTTTTTCAGGGTTATAGCCTTCTGATAATCCCTCTAATGTAATTTCAGAACCATCCTATCCTCCAACAAACAGGTCCTCTTCCAGGAATGCTTCAATCTCTGCCCAATCACCTTCATCCACCTTAAGTCATCATTATACCACAACGAGCTACAACTGGTGGTCAATGGTCAGACATGGATCAGTGCAATGGAATCAAGTGATGCCGTAATAGCCATCTTCTCGCCATCAACAGCTGCCTCCCCTCCTCCATCTCATGCCACTTCCATACCAAAGATGTTCAACACAATCAGAAGTTTTTCCAGCTCCAAAACATTTCTTGGACAGTACTGAACCATCCCCACAGGAGGAAATGGTATCCAGGGGGACCCGTGCAAGAAAGTGAACAGCGTGGTGATCTGACCACCACACTGAATTCACCCTGACATCAAAGGTGCTCAGCCCCAGAGTGAAGATGAGGTCTAAGGTGTGGCCATGTTCATGAGTCATGATGGAAACAACCTGTGTGAGGACCAGTGAATTCATCAACTGGAGGAACCGCTGAGCAAACTGTGAGGTTTCATCATCGGCCTATATACTGAAATCCACCAGCACAATTAGATTGGGGGATGTTCAATGATAGACTGACAATGAAGTCCACAAATTCTTGTAGGAACTCCTGTTCCTGACCTGGAGCATGGTGAACAAGGAGAATCCTACACCTCATACACACATCTCCCATTACAGCCACACATTCAAATCACCCCATTTCCTTTAGTGGGTACATTGTTAACCTCAAGCAGGATATAAAACAGATGGTCAGCCCACCTTCCTTACACTCCATCCTTGGGTGGTGTACCACCTAGTACCCAGCCAGGACTGCCATCTCAAGGACTGACCAAGAGTTGTCCCCAAGCCAGGTCTCAGCGAAACATACCTGATCCCCAGAGGAATCCATGGTGAAATCTGATGCCATAGCAATCTTGTTTCTCAGGGATCTGGTATTGCGTAACACATCACTAAGGCAGGGTTCAGAGCTGGCAGCCCTTCTACTATCTGCCCTCTATTTCTAGGGAGGTCCCTGGGACATGACAGTGAGGACCCAGCTCCATGACCCCTTAATCCCAGAAAGCCTACTCATCCTGACACTCTTGATCCTACTCTCCCCAGTCCCCACCTATGGACCATACATCCCTATTGCCCCACCTTCTTGAAATCCTTATCTTCCAACATGAACTCAAAACCACCTCAGGAGGAGCTGGGGATGAAAATGATGGAGCTGACAAAGCATGCTCTGGAGACTAGGAGCACCTAAGGGCCTCATAACCCTGATTTTAGTACCTCCAGCACCCACAGCACTAATCCTAAAATCCCCACAAAAAATAAGCACCACCATCCACCAATAAATAAACACAACAACACAACCAAAAACTCAAAATACCACCATCTCAAACTAGAAATCCATACCCAACTCATGCAATAAATTCAGATGGCACAACCTATCTTTCACACTCCTGACTCATACTTAAATAAGGCAAAGCAAAATTTCAAACAAAAATAAAACAAAAAAGAGGGAAGGAGAAAAAAAAAGTTAAAAGCAGTTGCCAGCAGAGAGTAATTGAATAAATTCAGTTATTGTCAAGAGATAGATATATAACTCCCCACACACTGCAACAATGGAAGTGGAGAATATGACTTCACTCACAGTCCAGAGTAGGAAACAGCCAAATTAAAACAGTAATCCAGAATTTAACATTTCAGCATTGGCTGACTCACACCAGACCAGCACTATGACATGAAACCAAGGAACACAGTTTGAAAAGGAGGGGAGGGGATCTCAATGCACCTTCACAGTGCAGGCTGCAGATCTCTGTTACCTTTATTATAGTATACAGAGGCTAAATAGGGAGCAGACTCCAAGCAGGGAGTGGGGATTCTGTGACCAGCAAAAATAGATAATCAGGTCTCTCTTTACTAGGCTGCCAGTTGTAGCTGGTTTCAAGATGGGAAACACTGCAGTTACAATGTCACAGGCACCACTCACAAACCTGATCACTAACAGTCCCTTATCCAACACACTCACCTACGACCCCAACAGAAGTTTTGTAAAAGAGAACTTCTCTTAAAACACAGTCCAGCCTCCCAGGGAAATGCCATATAGGATATTCAGTAAATCTAGCCCTCCAACCAGGGTTTTCAGTATCGTCAGCCCATCAACCAGGCCGTGACTGAAGCACCCTGTGACCCTGAGATGGGGATAAACAGGGGGTATTCTCTGTAAATATGGTTATGTTTCCTACTGCTAAACAGTGCTGTTTCAAACAGCAAATTTGAACAGATGTAGAACCCTGGAGTAGCACCCTCCTCAATGCAGCTGCTACTCATAATCCCAGCCAGACTTTAACAAATCAATTGGTTACAACAGAACCCATCACCAAAAAACATAATTCACCAGTCAAGTTCACATTTAACCAGAAACTAAGCTGCCAAATACAAAGACGGCACTGGAGGCAAACTTCCAGGTATGAGAGGAGAACTCAGATGTAAATTTGCTCCAAAGAAAAATGTCATGAATACTATCTGTAGGACTCCTAAACTACAAAACAAAAAAGAAACTACCCTGCCTAACTCACTGCATAAAGCCCTCATTAGGCTAAAAGAAATGGCCCCTCACTATTTCTAAAATTATTTTCTACAAGGCATTGAAACAAAATTAAAAGTGTGCTTAAAAGCACACTATATTTCAAAACATATTAGCAAGCTTACTTGGAGCTAGCAGTCAGCATTCCTAGCATGGCAGCCATCTTCAAAACCATGCAGAAATATCCTCTTTCACAGACCCATTAAGGGTGCAGAAAGATGAAAGGGAGTAAGTCTGGCCAGCCAGTGCACAGCGCCAAAGGACATGGAGACTATTTTGGTGGAATTGAGGGACAGTTGATTTGCCCAGAACCAGAAATGGATATTGGAAAAGTCTGGCTGAAGCTGAGCAGCTATGGTAGGTGAGGGAGCACCAGAGCCAAAGAGCACTGCATCGTCTGTGTATGTGTGGATGGATGAAGAGATACAAGTGTTTCAGAGGTCATTCAAGAAAATAGAAAACAAGATTGAGTCACTGACAGAGCCTTGGGGGACACCTGAGTAGATTAAGAGATTGGGTGGGGTGTTACTGTGACATATAGCTTGAAACCTGTCCCTGAAGGAGTGGCCCCCCCTTTGCCCGACACCCCAATGGTGAAACTCAGAAAATGACCGCTACAGCGACAGTCGCTGTAATGGTTCATTTCCAAGTTTTGCTTTCCCCCAGTGTCCTGCCCCCTCCCCAGACCAACTCCGACCTGGAGTTGAGAATCCTAAAGTCCACGGGGTGTGGGGGCAGAGCTCCCCCCGCATGGGGTGTGTGAGGGGTGCAGCCCCCCACAGAAAACACTGTGGGCTTGGGCAGCACAATACCCGCATCGGTATTGTGCTGTTGCTGTGTGGGTGGTAGACAGGTTTCCTGTTGACCAATTTGGTGCGTCCTCCCTGAAGTAGGAGTGGAACCATCTAACTGAATGATTTTAGAACCCTGCCCCCTTTCAGTTTGTCCAGGACAAGGGAGTTTGCAACTGTCAAAAGCCTTGGGCAGGTCAGCAAAAATTGTGGAAGTGATCAGGCCCTGGACCATTCCAGTTAGGATGAAGTCACTGAGCCAGAGAAGGAAGGTGGAGTTAGAATGTGAATTCTGGACACCAAACTGGAAAGAAGTGAAGAAGGAGGAAGAGTCAAGAAAGGGAGATAGTTGTGGGAGGACTTGGTGTCCCCAAAGTGTAGCAAGGGTAGGAAGAAGAGAGACCAAGTGATAGTTCCCTGGGGAAGAGGGGTCCCCCTTTAGGAAGATGATGACTGCATCATGCTTCCAATCATTAGGGATGGTGCCCATGGAAAATGAGACGTTGAGAATGGAAGCAATTTATTGATTTTTATTTATTTATTTATTTGGTAACCAGGTAAGGCCCAGTAGCCACAACTGCCTGTTTTCAGGGGTGATGTAGGAGCACTGGGGTGATTAAGTGACTTGCTCAGAGTCACATATTATGCAAGAGGAGGTTGTGGGAATCATACCCAGATCTGCTAGCTGTAGCAAGCTCATTATCAGCTTGTTGCTCTAACCTCTAGGCTATACTGCCAGCCATGGCAGTGTGAGCAGCAATAGAAGGAGCAGATAAATGTTTCTGCCCCCCCCAAATTAACAGAGATGATTTGCTTTGTCATCTCTCACACCAAATCCCATGTCCTGGCAGTAAATTGCAGAAAATAGGTAGCCCTTATAGATGCTGTATAGAGACAGAGAGAGAGGAGAGGAGAGGAGAGGAGAGGAGAGAGGAGAAAAAAAAAAAAAAAAAGGGTGGGAGGAATCCCAAAAGTATATATCTTTTGTCCCAGGTTTTCTATTTTTCTTGTCACTTCATCTTTCCCTCCTCCCCTCCCCTCCTCCTCAACCCTGCCCCACTCCCTCCCATTTCCTTATCCCTTCCCCTCTATTCCCTTCTACTCCAATTTCTCATTTTACTATTATGCTTAAGTAGTGCCACTATTTTGTTACAGCAGAAAGTAAATTAAGACTCTTCCTTATTTTCTTCTTCTTCCCAGTCCCCCCATTCATCCCTTTTCTTTTCTCCCTTTTCTTCTGATAGTATTTCTGGCTTTCACACAGGAACTGATGGGTACATTGGTGGTGAAGGGGGTTCTAAGGATGTCACAAAACTGAAGTTGCACAAAGAGAAGATAGAAAAGAAAGTAAAATTGTTATTTGTATCTCAGAAGAAAATGGGTCTGGGCACAATTAGTCTACCTCAAGAAAATAAAAAAAATAAAACTAATGTCATTCTACAAGAGATTACTAAAGATCTAATTGTTTTACTATTAACATGGATACAGTGATAAGGTGTGCCACCTAGAATGTGAAAGGACTCAAACATAGAATTAAAGTAAATAACATAAAATATATGGAAAAAAATGTTAACTGCTTAATGTTGCAAGAAACTCATTTTACAAAACAAGAATTTGAATGGTTTCAAAACAGATGCGGACCAGAATTATATTCTTCATACCACTATAATGCCAGAGGAGTTGCTATTTTCTTTAAAAGGAATAAATTAAACCCAATAATTAAAAGAACAACCATAGATTCACAGGAGAGCTACATAAGAGATAAAGATTCAAGGTCAAAACTACACAATTTCAACTATATATAGACCAAATGAAAACAACCCTCAGTTTTATTCAGAATACTTTCTACAATTTACATTACATCAAACTTTATATTTGGTTGGTGGAGATTTTAATATAGCACTTACCAAAAAGATAGGTCAATTGGTTATGAACAATTTCATAAAGCTGTAATAAATGTTGTCCAAAATTTTAAACAGGACTTAAAATTAATAGATCCTTGGCAAGACCCATATAGAGGGACCATAAATCTTCATATATTTCAGCAACTCAATAACTATGCACATGCATTGATTTCTTCCTAATATCTGAAACTCTTATGCAGTATATCAAGTTGTTTATCTGGGAATAATTATATCAGATCACTCCCAATGTTTTATGGTCCTTACTGGCATTCAAGAACTGGAGATAAAGCTAAAATGTTGAATGGATTCTTCAATACTAAAGGACTCTGGTATTTTAATGTGGTTCAAAAATTAGACAGATTTTTTTTCCAGCAAAACACTAACCCTACTATCTCTCCATTGGTAGTGTGGGATGCATTCACAGCATGGCTAAGGTGATGGATACATTTAAAAACCAAATATACTGTAGAAACCAAAATTGACTGAAAAAAAACAAAATCAACTAGAAAGGGATATTCTACATTTGGAGCAAGTTCATAGCACAAGTCTTGGTTCTGTGATCTATACAAATGTATAAAAAATTAGAATAAAATATTATAACAACAGAAAAAGCAGAACATCAAATACTCAGTGCATGATCCAAATACCATTTTATGTTGGATAAACCACTAAAATTGCTTGCTTGGCAACTGAAAAAGAACAGGAAAAAACACAATAGTTGAAATAAAAGATGACCATGGAGATATCAAAAGTAACTCAAATAGGTTAACCAACAATTTGCTAAATACTATCAAGAACTATATACGACACAACTACAACCAGATTCTTCTAGACCTAATTCATTTCTGAAAAATATTAATTTCCCAAGTGCCAGAAACCATAATTGATAAGCTAGATAGTCCTATCATGATACAGGAAGTAGAAAATGCAATTCATATTATACCAAGCAGTAAAGCACCTGGACCAGATGCAATAACCATAAAAATATACAAAAACGTTAAAAACTATACTCGCACCCAGACTCACTGCATTATTTAATTTCTTTAACATATTGCAAGATATTCCAAAATCCTTCAAAGAAGCTACAATTCATTTATTCTATAAAAAAGGCAAAATACAACAGGATGCTCCTCATACAGGCCAATAACTTTACTTAATGTTGATTATAAAATTTTTACAAAATATTAGTTTTAAAACTTGAACAAATCCTACCCATCATAGCATCACACAACCAAAACAGCTTTATAGAAGGAAGATGTATAACAGAAAATATAAGAACCAAAAATATCATTAAAACTATAGAATCAAGATGCCATCCTATAAGCCACGGATGCAGAAAAAGCATTCAACAGGGTTGATTGGCAACATGTTAATCAAATCAATCAAAAGTAAGCACCCAGTCCAGAGCAGTAGCAAACATATATCAATTTTATTAAATACAAAATGCAAAATGTTGGCTAGTTACCGTAGTGGTAAATGGGCCAGGAAAAACACTTCTTATGTTTCGCCTAGCTGAACACTTGGCTTCATCAGAAATAATGAATTAATACAACAATCAGCTTTATATGAACAAAAACCTCATGCAATTGTGCAAAAGTGATAATTGAAAAATTAATTGTATAATCACACACAATAAAGATATCTGCAATACTTCAAACCTACATCTAATTACATTGCGTTTTCAACTCATTTAATAATCAAGCATTCAAGCAAGTATCCAATTAAAATTAGTGACGCACCAGGTTTCCAATCTTTTAAGTTGGCTTATGAATCAAGGTAACATCTACTCAATTCCCTCAAAATATCCGCAAGATCATTGCAGCATATAAACTAGTGTATATGCTACAATGCTTTTGTGGTAATTTTTACAACAGTAGAACTGTGAGGGAATTCAGGGTCAGGATAGGTGAGCATGTGAGGGCTTTGGAAAATAGTGACATGTCATATGCCTTTGTACAACATGTTCAAAGATGTAGGAATCATAATATAGTACATTACATCAGGTTCATTGGACTGAAAAAGGTTACTGTGGGACCCAGGGAGCTACATCCAAAATAGATCATAGGTCAGAGAAAGTTTTGTGATCTTTGCATTAAAATGCATGGAGGTGGAGATCACATGATGCCTCTGTGAGACTCGTAGCTCCTCGATCCAGCTCCTGCCCAGACCCCAATATATACTAAAATATAGCAGAACAACCTCACCTTTTTGCTTTATATAGCACAGCCTGTATTTCTAATAGACTCCCGATGGGCTCAGAACGCAGTTCAAGTGGTTGGAGATTGAAAGCTGCGTTAAAAGCTTTGCTGTTCAATTCTGGACCTAACTCTACCATGGAGGCTGAAATGCTCCAGGCCCCACCGAAGCATACGCCCCCACAGACTCCTGAGAAGGGCCAAACAACCAAAATCAACCCAGTGCCTCCTCAAAACTTGCTATGTCTACAGTGATCCAACAAACGCCAACTCCACTATCGAAAAAAATTTATGGAGGAGCTTCAACCTTTAAAGCTGCCCTGCAAGATATAATCATGAAATTAAATCGCTTAGAGGGGAGCTCTCAGACACAAACCGGGCTATCTCTGATGTTGCAGCCCATACTACATCCCTGGAAAACTGGAAGGGCAAACAGAGCCTGACATAGTGAACCTGAGGCAATAACTGCATAAAATGGAATCTAAACTAGAAGATCTGGAAGGCGAAGTCAGAAACAACATCATAATCTTGACCTTCCAGAGGATCTCGAGGATCTATGCCTATACTTTTCTACAGAAGATGCTCATGAAATTGCTGGGCCCTCTCCTAATAATACTACTTACATCATAGAGAGGGCCCATCACCGCCTCCTAAACCAGCAACTGGAAAACCTCCACGCCACTCATTCTAAAATTCCTCCTTTACCTAGGAAAATCCCACATTCCTGAGCAAGTTAGAGGTCTGCAACAAGTTTTATGGGAAGGTCAACAACTGAGATTTGCACAAGACTTACCGGCTACAGTAAGACAGAGAAGATGGAGTACCATCCCTAGTTTCCAAGCTAATAGCTGAGGGATCAAGTAGAGAGTACAATATCCATCTCGACTGGCTGTCCTACAAGCTGGCACTTGGCACTCCTTTGACACAGCGCAGCAGGCTACTCCTGCTCTACATTCTCTGCTTCAAATCTATTTACAGCCCATTAATGTTTTTCAATGAGGATCTCCTTGGGGGTTTCCCTCTCGTCTAAATAGGAGGGTGTGCAGGTTTGCCTAGGCGAGTTCTGGCAATTCCACTGATTGACCACAAGAGGGCTGCAGAGACCACGGCTTTGAAAAGGAGACCTTGTGTTCCTATATGTCACAAACAGAGTTTTGTTTTGATGCGGTTTTGATGACTGACTCTTCGGTTTTCACAGGATTCTTCTAAGGACGCGTCTCTGACACAAGATGCTGTTGGCTGGTTAGCCAGTCTGTTGGAAGAAGCAATTCACTTTTTGTGTTTGCGTCCTTCCCTGGTCATCTTTCTTTCCTCCTTTCAGCGTATGGTCGCTGCGAGACTGCTCGAATTAAAAAAATTTATTTTTGTATAAAAGGACACAAGATGGTGGCAAATATCTACGGTACAGAGCAGGTGCGGTAGCATTTTCCCTGTATAAGACACCGGATCTTCTATTTTTATGAGCTCTAAAGGCTAGTTTATTTTTTCTTAATTATTCAGGTTAAAAATATGCTGTTAGCCAGTGACTCTGCTTGCTTGTGGAACTGTTGGATTGACATAAAAGTCTTTTTCCTTTTCCTTTATTTTATACAATATATCTGGTTGTTGTATCCTTATTCTTATTTCTAAGTCAAGGCTGTAATTAAGTTCTAGTGGCTTTATCAATACATTTGGTGTTGGGGCGGGAGGTGAGGATTTTGGGATTACTCTGCAGTCTAAGCAGAACACTACGTACTGGCACAGAAAGGGGAGGGATTCCACAACTGTTTCATTTGCATATGTTTGGATGCTATTGTTCTCAATGTTTATGCTCCAGGGGCTGTCAAAGGCCACACTCTCAGCATTAAACCAACCCATTAGGAGTACTATTTACCTTGTAAATATTGTTAAGTGGGTAATGGTTCTCTTCTAGGTTCTCAGCCCCAATCTAGGCTTTCAAATTCAAGAAAAAATACAGGAAATGTTGGGGGGCCCTTTGAAGTAAACACTCTTTGCTCAAGTTATTGTTCTTCAATCTTTCTTTTTATTTCTCTTACCCCGACGTTTCACTCAACTTGGAGCTTGTTCACAGGGTTTATTCTTTGTTACACATCTGTAAATACATTTATTTTATGTCATTGATCAGCATTTTTTTATATGATATTGTTACATTTTTTTATTTCTTTGGTGTATGCACATACCATTCAATAAAGATTATTGCTTGTGCACCCTTGTACTGTATATATTCTTAATTTTTCACAGGGTTACTTTATTTGTAGTTGTTTAGATCCTAAGTTGCATCCTAAAAAGACATACACAGTATGTTAGTGAACACAGCGCTGTTAACAACTTGGAACAAGGTTTAACTACTGCCTGTAAGGCTTGTTCCCCATGTTTCCTGGTTTGCAGCATACCTTATATATTACTTAAAACTTCTTGTCTTTCTTGTAAAGAATAATTTTGGGCCTGTAATGACATAAACATATTTTTTTGTATAGCTTTGCTGTTATTATGCTGTTTAATATTATAATGTGGCCACACTGTGGCTTCTATTTATTTATTTTGTTAACAGCATACCTAAAAGGAGACTGTGAGCTTCTTAGAGTGGAATTAGTGTTCTTTGTAGTCTGTGAAAACATAATCATAGTATTCCCCTATTGGTCTCATAGCCATCATTTTACTTTTATAATTAAAGGTTCTAATACCAACTTCTAAATATTCTTTAATATTTTAACCGCTTACACTCACTCCATCTGGCTCAAGTTTCTCCTTTTTGGTTAAGTTCCTCTGCATGCAAGCACTGAAGCCCAACAAATTTTAATGGTAGCTACTTCCTGATAACCTCAACCCGTTTTTGTGAGATCCCATGGTGTGACTCACCATTAGTCGTCACCAGTTGATCGCACCTGTGCGATCTCGGTTATAAGCAACCAAACACTACTGCACTGATCAGTGCAGTTGGGTGCTCACAAAACCGGGCTATTTGTTCCTAGTTGCTGCAGCTCTGTACTAGTTTACTTTTTTGTTTATTTTTTAACTTTCTTGTGAGGTTATTAAAATGAAAACACATTGTTCTCATACCATGATATTCTTTTCACAGGGTGACATAAGAGTAGAGTGGATTTTTTGCTAATATCAACAGTTCTCTTGCCTTGGTTTAAAATACTGCAAATAAATTCCAGGTTTCTCAGAAGTATTATTTGTTATTATATCACCTTACATTACTGCTTTCGGCAACCCAAACTGTGAAATTCATAATGTAATACAAATAGTCATTATTGTGTACTTGCTGAGGGGTCAACTGCAATTTGACCTTCCTATTCATTAAATACTTTCAATCACTTAGTGGCTTAAAATTGTCTTCTCAGATCAGTTCTGTAGCTCACATTATACCAAGCTTGTTAAATACTATAGTATTGTTTAAACAATTGTTATTCAGATAACACTGGGGTCAAGTAACTTGACCTCCCTGTCATAAATGCTGAAAGTTGATCTGGAGGTAGAACATCATCTTTACAGTTTTACACAGTGATTGTACTATATTATTTATAATATACCTATATATGAACTTCTCTTAGTACATTTGCTATAACAGCATTATTTGTTATCTCTCTGGGATCGATCACTGCTTATTTATTTTGCTGAGTGGCCAGTTACTATTTGGCCTCCCTTCATTAAATACTTGGCACTCACTTCATGGTTTAACATTTTCTTCACAGATCATTCTCTAGTAAGTATTTATTATTTTCTGAGGGGTCAGTTGCAATTTGACCTTCCCTTCCTTAGGTGCTTGTCAGTCATGCCATGACTTAAAATTATCTTCACAGATCAATTCTCTAGCTCACATTCTACCAAACTTATAAATACCATAGTACTGTTTAAACGATAAGTATTTAGATACTACTGGGGTCAAATGCAACTTGACCTTCCTGTTAAAATACTGAACTTTCTGCTTATTTATTATGCTGAGGGGTCAGTTGTTATTTGACCTTCTCCTTCACAGTCACTCCATGCTTTAAAATTATCTTCATAGATCAATTCTCTCGTCACATCAAACCAAACTTTTAAACACCATAATACTGTTTAAAACAATCAAATAACACAAGGGTTAAATGCAGCTCAACCTCTCTGTTGTCAATACTGTAAGTTGTCCTGGAGGTAAAACATCATCTTTACCCTTTTAGATAGTGATTGTACTGTTATTTAGCATATCCACGTGTTTTGACTTCTCATAGTGCACTTACTACAACAATGTTATTTTGGGGTCAATTGCTACTTGACCTCCCTGTTGCAAGTGTTACAAGTTGTTCTAAAAGTTACATCTCTACTTCATTTAGTATATCCCTATACTGTTAACTTCTCATAGTTTACTTTATACAGTAACTTTATTGTGATCATAATGGGGTCAATTGCTATCTGACCTCCCTGTTATATCTACCCTTTCAGTTCTATATGATCTAAATGCATGCCTGCCAGTTTGTTTCTACATTCATCCCAATCCTGTTGTCTAATGTGTTCATGTGAAATATCCACCTCATTTCAGCTCTTAAAAGATAATCCCGGTTATTACCTCCTCTTTCTGGTGTCTGTACTTTTTCAAGTCCCCAGAACCTTAAAGAAGCTCCATTATGACCTGCTTGTTCAAAATGTGTTGCTACTGTGGATGTCTCTTCTTTTCTTCTTATCTCTCCCTTATGTTCTTGTATGCGGGTCTTCAGCATCCTGCTAGTTTGTCCAATATACAGCTTATCACAAGGGCATTGTATTACATATATTACCCCTTCTGTCATGCAATTAATATGCTGTCTAATTGGATGACCATGCCCTATATGTGGATGTATGAATGTTTGTTTTTTTGATGTATGACTACATACTGAGCACTTGCCACAAGGGACCATGCCTGGTGCTAATGGTCCCAACAGTAGTTGTGCTTCCTTGTTTTCTGGTAATTTAAATTGAGATTTTACTAACTGATCCTTAAGGTTCCGTACTCTTTTTGCAGCTATTATGGGCTTATTTAAAAGTTCTGGTATTTGTTCACTCTCCATTCCAACTAAAGGCCAATGTTTGTTTATTATTTGTCTAATTTCTTTTAACTTATGATTGTATTTAGTAGCAAATACAATTCTTTGTGGCTTTGTTTTGGGCCCTTTACTTTTTAATAGTTCCTCTTGTGTCTTATTTTTTATTTTTTCTTCTGCTTGTTTCAATGTCTTAGGCTTATATCCTCTGTCTATGAACCTATTTAACATGATTTTTGATTCTTTCTCTGCTTCTTGTATTGCTGTACAGTTTCATTTCACTCGAGTTAACTGGGAGTATGGAATATTCTGTTTAAGCCTGGTTTCACGGAAACTATTACCATGTAATATGGTGTTTCTATCTGTTTCCTTCCTATAAAGTGCTGTTTCTATCTGGTTGTTTACCTTTTTTATCTTGAGGTCTAGATATGGTACTTCTTTTTTATCAAAATTCATCACAGACTTAAGATTTTTATCTTTGTTGTTCAGTTCCGCATGGAATTTAATAAGTTCTTCCTGTGTTCCTTTCCATAACATAAAAATATCATCAATAAAATGAAGCCAAGTGTGTATTTTGCTGTTATTTTCTAAAATGTGTGTTTTCAAAATTGTACATATATGCATTGGCATATGCTGGTGCCATTGTGGATCCTATTGCTGCTCCCTTATTCTGTTGATAGAATGTCCCATCAAACTCAAAATAATTCCTTTTTAATATCATATCTGCCATTTCTTGCAGTATTCTGGTTTTAGGTGAGCTGTTCCTGCCTCTAGTATCTAATATGTACCCCAGACATTGAATCCCTTTCTGATGTGGGATAGATGTGTATAAATCTGCTACATCAAATGTCACTAAGATGGTTTCTTCACTTAAATCTTGTTCTGTGATTTTTTGTAATTTCAAGATCATGTCTGTAGTATCCTTGACATAAGATTTTTTTTCTATCAATGGTTGTAGGTGAAAGTTTATATATTTTGAAATTGGTTCAAAGGTAGAGTCAATGCCTGAGACTATTGGTGCAGCCAGGTGGATTAGTTGCATGTTTGTGAATTTTAGGTATAGAATAAAAGTTGGTATTCTCGGAAATCTTTGGATAATATTTCAGCTTCCCATGGTTCTATCCATTGCATGGCTTCATATTCATTAAGCATGGCATCAATTTCCTGTTTTATTTTTTTAGTTGGGTCTTCTTGTAAAACCTCATAATTTTTCTGTGTTCATAAGTAAGTTCATGCACATTTCCTATATTGTGTCCTGTCTTGAACAACTTATACCCTCCTTTATCTGCACTCATAATTATGATTGTTTGATCTTGCTTTAAATTCTCTAATGCTTCTCTTTCTTTTTTTTTGGGGTATTATTTTTCTCTCCTCCAGAGCTCCGGCTATGACCCCCACCCTCCGTTGTTCCCCCCAGTGCCATCCCCGGACATCAGACCCCTTCCCTTATGCACCCCATGACTTACCCTTCATGGCAGGGTGGTGGGGAGTGACTCAACCCACCCCAACGGATCCATGCCAGGGAGGCGCCCTTCCAGGAATGGCACCACGGGGGAACAACTTCATGCTGCTGGGCTCACATTTTTTTCACTGTTTTCCTCCCGGCAGGTCATGGCATGCAATGACGCCAGTGACTGGGTGCACGCATGCTCCTGTGCATGCCTCAGTCAAGCGTCTGCCACGACCCACCCCCCCAAGCTTGCAGCTACGTGCTGTCAACCCCCCAGCCTCCGTAAGGGGTCAGGCAAACCCTGGCCACCCAAATCCCCTCCCGGAGATGGAGAGCAGTCCCTTGGATGCTCAATCCATCTCCTCCCCTCAACCATGGCAGCCCATGCCCATTCCTAAACACAGTGGCCGGGCGTGGCGCGAGGTGTAGTGACCACGCCTCAACCCTCAGTGCCACCGGCGCCTCTTTCTTTTTAGTTAAATTATTCCATTCTGGGTTCATACATTCTTTGGTTTTAAATAGTCCCATAATTTCTTTTTTCTGTAATTTTACAAAATGATTCTATGCCATGATTTTTACCAGTAGGTGGATTATATTTTGATCTAATTTGCATATTCTCTTTAAGTCTTTGTTTGTATGTATCAGCTGTGGTGTCACTTCCACCAAACTGATTTTTAGGCGTAGATTCCTGTAAAACTTTTGCAGGTCTACCTCCAGGTTGAACAGATTAACTGGCTGGGTAGGGGCAAAAGATAATCTTAAACTCAGAACTTTTATTTCTTCCATTGTTAGTATTCTTTTACTCAAATTGAATATAGGTATAATGTCTTCATTTGTATTTATTTGCCTCTGCCTCTCATTTGTCTTGTTTGCCTTCCATCTATTCCTCCTCCCCTGCCCCCTCCCCTCTGAATCCTTCCCCCTGTCTGTAAATCTCTCTTTGGTTTCTGAGTTCATATCTATTCTCTGTACTATTTATGTTTGATGGTCCTGGTTGTTGTGTTATATGTTGTTGCTCTGAGTCTTTTTGTGGGTCCCTTGTATAGCTGATATCGCTATCTGTACTTTCATATGTGTTGTACTGCTTGTATGACTGTTGTCTCCTGTTGTATTTCTTGTAGGTATATATCTTGTTGTCCCTGTAATCATTTGTGTCCCTTATAAACTTTTTAATTTTTTGTTGTTTTAATCTTTCCTCATATGCTGCCAATTTTTGTTTACAGTCCTCCAGATTTTTCTTAAATTCTTCTTCTTGCATCTTTAATTTTAATGATTCTTCTGCTAATTTTATATCATTTTCTAATGTTTGCCTCTCATCTATTATGGCTTTGATGAGGGCACACATAAAATCACAACTAGCCTTGTTTCTGATCCCATCCCATTTATTGTCTAATTTTTCTGATTTTATACCTAGGTTAGGTTCAACATTGATTCTGACCCTCTGGGTATTCTATTGTATTGTAAATATTTTGTTAGTGTTAGACCATGCCACTCTAAATGGCAGTTTTTTGTATTTCAAATTTTCTGTTTTTTTTGGGCAAGTTGTTTTGGGACTTCACCCATCTGCACAGACAGGTCCCTGTCTCCTCTCATGGCTGTGAACAGTCTCTTTTTCTCCTCCTCTGAAAATGTCACAAAATGTAAATTACTTTGTATACTGCTTCCTATATCTGTAAATGCATCCATATTTGGTCTGTTCATTGTTAATATCTACGTATATTTTACAATAAACTTATTTGTCTGATAATGTGCTACACCTCTTGTGTGGCTGTTAAGGCCTACTTCAAACTGTAAAAGTTTATACAATTTTCAAAGAAATAAACCAACTTCCACTATATACTCACTTTAGCCTACAAAAGTGAATCAAAAAGATAGAATGTAAATATTGTTAAGTAGTGGTAGGTTCTCTTCTAGGTTCTTGACCCCAATCTAGGCTTTCAAATTCAAGAAAAATGCAGGAAATGTTGGGGGCCTTGAAATAAACAATCTTTGCTCAAGTTATTGTTCTTCAATCTTTCTTTTATTTCTCTTCCCCTATGTTTCACTCGACTTGGAGCTTGTTCATGGGGTTTATTCTTTGTTACACATCTGTAAATACATTTATTTTATGTCATTGATCAGCATTTTTTTGATATGATATTGTTACATTTTTTATTTCTTTGGTGTATACACATACCATTCAATAAAGATTATTGCTTGTGCACCCTTGTACTGTATATATTCTTAATTTTTCATAGGGTTAATTTATTTGTAGTTGTTTAGATCCTAAGTTGCATCCTAAAAGACATACACAGTATGTTAGTGAACACAGCGCTGCTAACAACTTGGAACAAGGTTTAACTACTGCTTGTAAGGCTTGTCCCCATGTTTCTTGGTTTGCAGCATACCTTATATATTACTTAAAACTTCTTGTCTTTCTTGTAAAGAATAATTTTGGGCCTGTAATGATATAAACATAATTTTTGTAAAGCTTTGCTGTTATTGTGCTGTTTAATATTATAATGTGGCCACACTGTGGCTTCTATTTACTTATTTTGTTAACAGCATACCTTAAAGGAGACTGTGAGCTTCTTAAAGTGGAATTAGTGTTCTTTGTAGTCTGTGAAAACATAATCATAGTATTCCCTATTGGTCTCATAGCCATCATTTTACTTTTATAATTAAAGGTTCTAATACCAACTTCTAAATATTCTTTAATATTTTAACTGCTTACCCTCACTCCATCTGGCTCAAGTTTCTCCTTTTTGGTTAAGTTCCTCTGCATGCAAGCACTGAAGCCCAACAAATTTTAATGGTAGCTACTTCCTGATAACCTCTAACCCGTTTTTGTGAGATCCCATGGTGTGACTAACCATGTCGTCACACCCAGTTGATCGCACCTGTGCGATCTCAGTTGCTAAGCAACCGAACACTACTGCACTGATCAGTGCAGTTGGGTGCTCTACAAAAATGGGCTATTTGTTCCTAGTTGCCGCAGCTCTGTGCTAGTTTACGTTTTGTTTATTTTTAACTTTCTTGTGAGGTTATTAAAATGAAAACACATAACATAGTACAATCACTGTCTAAAACAGTAAAGATGATGTTCTACCTCCAGATCAACTTTCAGCATTTATGACAGGGAGGTCAAGTTGCATTTGACCCCAGTGCTATCTGAATAACAATTGTTTAAACAATACTATGGTATTTAACAAGCTTGGTATAATGTGAGCTACAGAACTGATCTGAGAAGACAATTTTAAGCCACTAAGTGATTGAAAGTATTTAATGAATAGGAAGGTCAAATTGCAGTTGACCCCTCAGCAAGTACACAATAATGACTATTTGTATTACATTATGAATTTCACAGTTTGGGTTGCCGAAAGCAGTAATGTAAGGCGATATAATAACAAATAATACTTCTGAGAAACCTGGAATTTATTTGCAGTATTTTAAACCAAGGCAAGAGAACTGTTGATATTAGCAAAAAATCCACTCTACTCTTATGTCACCCTGTGAAAAGAATATCATGGTATGAGAACAAAGTGTTTTCATTTTTATAACCTCACAAGAAAGTTAAAAAATAAACAAAAAAGTAAACTAGCACAGAGCTGCAGCAACTAGGAACAAATAGCCCATTTTTGTGAGCACCCAACTGCACTGATCAGTGCAGTAGTGTTCGGTTGCTTAGCAACCGAGATCGCACAGGTGCGATCAACTGGGTGTGACAACATGGTTAGTCACACCATGGGATCTCACAAAAACGGGTGAGAGGTTATCAGGAAGTAGCTACCATTAAAATTTGTTGGGCTTCAGTGCTTGCATGCAGAGGAACTTAACCAAAAAGGAGAAACTTGAGCCAGATGGAGTGAGGGTAAGCAGTTAAAATATTAAAGAATATTTAGAAGTTGGTATTAGAACCTTTAATTATAAAAGTAAAATGATGGCTATGAGACCAATAGGGGAATACTATGATTATGTTTTCACAGACTACAAAGAACACTAATTCCACTCTAAGAAGCTCACAGTCTCCATTAAGGTATGCTGTTAACAAAATAAGTAAATAGAAGCCACAGTGTGGCCACATTATAATATTAAACAGCATAATAACAGCAAAGCTTTACAAAAAATTATGTTTATGTCATTACAGGCCCAAAATTATTCTTTACAAGAAAGACAGGAAGTTTTAAGTAATATATAAGGTATGTTGCAAACCAAGAAACATGGGGAACAAGCCTTACAGGCAGTAGTTAAACCTTGTTCCAAGTTGTTAACAGCTCTGTGTTCACTAACATACTGTGTATGTCTTTTTAGGATGCAACTTAGGATCTAAACAACTACAAATAGATTAACCCTGTGAAAAATTAAGAATATATACAGTACAAGGGTGCACAAGCAATAATCTTTATTGAATGGTATTGTATACACCAAAGAAATAAAAATGTAACAATATCATATCAAAAATGCTGATCAATGACATAAAATAGATGTATTTGCAGATGTGTAACAAAGAATAAACCCTGTGAACAAGCTCCAAGTCAAGTGAAACGTGGGGAAGAGAAATAAAAAGAAAGATTGAAGGACAATAACTTGAGCAAAGAGTGTTTACTTAAGAGGGCCCCCAACATTTCCTGTATTTTTCTTGTACTATTTACCTTGTTGTGGAAAATGAATATTGGGTAATGGGAGAGGGGGGTATGTTTGGGTTAATTCAGTATTTCAATTTTCTTCTATGGTTCCTTTTGCACCTCGAAATTCTACTTATACAGTATATGACTGGGAGGGGCACTTGTTATGGGGGGATATGTATAATTGGGAATTGGAACTAATAGTAAGGGGAGGAAGGGGGAGGGACTCATACTCATCACCACTGGGAGCCTACAAAATAGTTTACCGGGGAATTGAAATTTGCCACTACGGGAATGCTTTATTTTTACAGAGCATATCTGGATTTCTTATTTGGTTATGGTTTCAATACTAAAATCTTTTCTTGGAATGTTAAAGGTGCTCAATCCCCTACTAAAAGAGTTAAGATACTGTAACACCTCCACAAACTTCATGTTGATGTGGCTCTTCTTCAAGAGACCCACATACCTACCTCACATATCCTTTGCTTCAGAAGAACATGGGTGGGGGGGAGTACTGGGGGCTGGCCTGGACACCTGAAAATGTGGAGTCATAGTGTTGGTAGCTCAACATATACCCTTTAGGCTGCTTCAATCGATAGCCAATCGCCAGGGCAGATATATATTGCTACAAGCTATTTTGGGTAACACTGAACTAATACTGGGATCTGTTTACAGTCCTGTAAGTGATGACCCACAATTCTTTACCAACCTTATGACTAATTTGGCTCCTTGGTCTACTCTTCCTGTATTACTAGGTGGGACTGGAACTTAGTCCTTTGTAATACTTTGGATAGGTCCAACCCCGACGTTCTGCTCCTACTCTTGCACAACTGGCCTTGAGAGACTTGATGGACACTATGGGCCTTGTGGCCCCCTGGAGGGCCCTTTTCCCCTCAACGGGGGATTACTCATTTCATTCCCTGACCCATAATATGCTCTCAAGGATTAATTATTTCTTGTTGGGGATGGAGCATCTGTCAAGGGTTCAAAATTGTACTTACTTGTCTAAAGTGATATCTGATCACCACCCAGCCCTTTTACATTGGTCCCTACCTGCTTCAGTGGATTATGATAAAGTATGGAAGTTTAACCCTCAATTATTGAATCCTGCCTTTGGTAGATCATCTTCAAAGGTTTATAGAGAATTTCTATGAGTTCAATGCTCCCTCCATGCCAAAGCTTGATGTATAGGGTGCACTGAAGTGCTCACGGAGAGGAGAGATTGTTTGCCTGGCTTCTATTAGGAAAAGAAAATCTCCCAAGAGTCTTTCATATTGTTACAGCAGATTAGTCCTTAGAACAATCTGTCTCCTCTTATTCCACTGCAACATAACTTGAAAAATTAGAAAGCCTTTGCTTCCGATACCACATTCTTATCAGTGATAAGGCTGAACACCTCCTTTTTAGATCAAAAGTCACTTATTTTGATCAAGGAGATAAGGCTGGGAAGCTCCTAGCTCTGAGGCTTAGGGCACAAATAGCTGATAGAATTGTGGCATCTATACAGGACGATAACGGCAATCTACATACTTTCCCCAGAGACATTGTCTCCTGTTTCAAAACATACTATCAATCTCTCTACTCACGTTCCCTCTCACCTTTTAGTAGTACTGACTTAGATAATTTTCTGCAGGATATAGACCTTCCATACCTGTCACAGCAACAAATTGCCCTTCTTCAAGCTCCATTGTCTTTAATAGAGGTGCACGAGGCCATTGATGCACTTCCATTAGATAAAGCTCCAGGCCCTGATGGTCACCCATCAAATTTGTATAAAACTTTCAAATCTCAATTAGGTACAACTCTTCTCAATACCTACAACTACATTTATAAACAAGGCCTCTCAGACCACAGTTTCACTGCTGCTACTATCGTGGTGATCTCAAAGTCAGGCAAGGACCCCACATTGTTGTCAAAATACCGTCCAATATCGCTCATAAATGTTGACCTGAAGATTCTAGCAAAAATCCTTGCTAATAGGCTGGCTCAGGTCTGGCAGACTCTACTGAGCCCTGAACAGGTGGGCTTTGTGTCTGGATGCCTATCGGCGGATCATCTGCATAAACTCTCTCATCTCATTTCTGCATCCAGGGACTCCCATATTCCATCAGTTTTGGTGTCCCTGGATGCAGAAAAAGCCTTCAACTGAGTATCCTGGTATTATCTGTTTAATCTACTTCCAAGATATTGTATCCCTGTACAATTTATACAGTGGATAAAAATTCTCTATTCTCAACCTTCAGCTCGCATACTATGTAATGCCCCTTCTCTCCTTATTTGTTTAATTTCTTTTTGGAGCCACTTATCAGGAAAATTAAGATCTCTACACAAATTTCGGTATCCCAATCAACTATCTCCAATATAAATTGTCGGTGTATGCTGATGATATTATGCTTCATGTTACCCACCCATTTAAATGCACTTGATACTGCCCCTCCCAACCCCCCACACACACACCATACTCGACAAAGCCCTCTGGAGCTGCTTCCCAATCACATCCCCCATTTCACTATCCCCCACCTCTCGCTGTCTGTGGTTGGTTTCAAACCCAATCCCCTTGTTTCACTGTCACTCAGCCTCTCGCCATCTGGGATAGCATTAAACCCTATGCAGTTAATCTGCCATAGTCTATCAATGGATTAGGAGGTTTCCAGAGGTGTACTACCTAGGGCAACTGATTAGAAATAGCTTAGTATTCAACTACAATTGCTCAGTTTTTTTTCTCCTATTTGTCTAATTGTCATGTAATCGCTCTTTAATGCCTAATGATCAGGCCTCTGTAACCACTGAATATATGTATTGTCTTATTGTCCACCCTGATGTGGAACCTTTGTAAAAGAGCTCACGCTCAAAGGTCTTTCCGAAATACTAATTAAACAATTAATTAATTAAATCTATACCAGCTACCCTATGTATTATTCAAGATTTTGGGTGATTATCCAATTATAAATTGAACCTGTCCAAGACTGAGGTAATGCCCTTAAATAATCTGACTCTAAAAACAGACATTCAACACCTCAGGCTTTCTTGGGTAAGAGATAAGATAAGATAAGATATCTTGGTATGTACTTATCTCAATCTAACTCCAAAATGAAGCAATATAATTTAGATCAGTTAATAACACATATTAGGACAGATCTGAACCACTGGGCATTACTCCCTATCTCCCTTTGGGGACAGATCAATGTAGTTGAAATGAATGTACTGCCCCGTTTGTTATATCCCCTTCAAATGCTTAATCAATTCCTCCCCAAGTCCTGGTTTAGACAAGTTCATGGCATTATTTCTAAATTCATCTGGAAAAATAACCCCCTCGAAGGGCGTTTTACAAACTACAGAGATCAAAAGAATTGGGAGGGCTACAGGTTCCCAATATCTATCTTTATTATCTATTGATTAACTGGTCGGTTGTTTCACAATGGATGAGACCCTCCCCCACCCCTAGTTCAAACCACTGTTCTCCAATGAGGTTACAAATAGAAAAGTCACTCTGTACTTTATTGGGCGTAGACATTATGGCATTACCTTATCTCTCCCTTAACAGAGTTCCTCATTAGCTTAAATCTACACCCAAAATGGCATCCCTTCAAACATATATGCAACTCAATAAGACTTTAGGTTATTCTTTGGAGGACTCCTCCCAACCCATTCTGGGTAATCCAATTTTAAAATTGGAGGTCGAGTTATCACTTCTTCCTTCTGGCCTGGTGGAGTGGGTAAGAGGTGACAGACCTAATGGAAAATTATAAGTTGCTAGCATTCTCCGACATAAGACCAAAATACAGTTTACCTACCTCTTTTGTTTCAAATACCTCCAAATCTCTCAAACCTTAATGCAACACTTTGGTAATGGCCCTTGGAACCAATATATGGTTGGCCCCTGTCCTTGTACACTCTCAATGAGGCCACTTCGCATCATGTCTCCTTTATTATAAAGAGCTTCATAATTGGATAAGGGAACTAGATGTTACCCCTTACTATGTATGGGACAGTGTCCTTCCCTATCACCCCTCATTTACGTCATTGGCACAAATTTGGAGCAGATTGTACAAGGATGTCAGGTGGGACTGCTATAGGTTACTCAATTCCAGATTTTACAAGATTTATATTATACCCCAGCAAAACTTTATAAAATGGAAAGCTACAGTCTGATATGTACTAGATGTAGGATTCAATGGGTACACTATTCCACATTCTTTGGGAATGTGCTAAGGTGTCCCTTTCTGGGAAAATATCCGCTCAGACTTGATCCCCTACTTGGGTTACAAAATGCCTTTTAGCCAGGAATTTGTATCCTTGGGGATTCAGGGTATATTCTAATAGGAACCAGCAGAAACACATGATCTTGATCTCCCTTTGTGCTAAGTCATATTACATCATTGGCTGGACCAGCAGATCCCTACATATACAGAATGGCATCAAGAAATTCTCTTTGCCTTACAAGCTGAACACCTCTTGGCGAGCATGTCTAAATGTAGTAATAAATACCAGAAAACCTGGGATCCTTTGCTTACGTTACTGTCCATTTAATGTTATTTAAGCCCATGTTACTGCTTGTTCTGCTGAATCAAATTGAGCTCTGTAGAAGTTAATGACAATCATTTATCTCCTAGTTTTTATTTTGCATTATCCCCAGTTCTATGTAATGCAAGATGCGCTCACTGGCTTTTTATTAATTACCTAGTGGTGGAAAAAGGTAGGGGGGAGGGGGTGGGAAATAGGAAGACATGTTATTTGTTCCTTGGATGTTACTGTTAATAGTTCTCAACTAATTCCTAATAATTACTGTAGGGTATTAAATGTGAACTAAAACAATTATAGGGCTATGTTTGAAGTTAAATCCAACTATGGTTCTTATAGGAGCTTAAAAAGCATAGGATTTGTTTTTTTGTCTTATTGCTCCTTAGCTCTTTGTATAATGTTGTTTGTTTATAAACATGTATAAATGAAAATGCAATAATAAAGTTTATTAAATTAAAAAAAATGCATGGAGGGGTTAGGCTTAAATGACAATGTAGACCTGACTGCTTTTTTATAAAGTAATAGATTCACCAAATTACTAGCTTAAATATTCTGGCCCAGATATTCCAAGGGTTGTGCATGGTGCAACAGTGTTGCACCATGCACAATCACAATCTTGCCCTGGTGCGATATTTAAAAGGGAAAAGTGCGCCGCAGAAATCCCGATGCGCTGGAGTGCATCAGTAATGTATGCAGGCACAGGTGGTGGGTGCCCATGCATAACCTGCACAGCCCGATATTCAGCCTGGGATGTGCAGAGTCATGCATGCGCAACCCCTACCTGTGCCTGCACAAAGTTACACCAGGAAAAAATGGAACAAGTGATGGCCACCCACAGGTGAGCTGCTGCATTGTAGGCGCAACACAGCAGCTGCCACCTGTGGGTATGCCTGAAGTTCCTGCCGCACCTGGTGGCGCCCTCCCATGCCCCATGGGGAGTATCTGTAATCACACACCCCCAAGTCCAATATCCCTGGTGGTCTAGTGGACCACACTGAGCCCGATCATGGGCATCTATAATCCACACCCCCAAGTCCAATATCTTTGGTGGTCTAGGTACCCATCCCACCTGCCCACTGGGCCCCACCACCCGCTCCCTCCATCAGCGGTGGGCAGCAGCACCCACCGCCTGCCACCCGCCACCCACTGACTGACAGCTCGGTGGGCTGCACGGCCGATGGTTCACAGCATGAGCCAATAGGTGTGCAGCCATACTAGCTACAGTCTTAGGTCCAGATATGGGAATGAATCTATTCATATCTGGACCCCAATGGATCTGACTATATGGGCTACTGCCCATTGGTCATGCTGTGAACAATGAGTGTGCAACACCAGAACCGTCGGGCACCAGGCGGTGAGCCATGGGCGGTGGTGCTACCGGCTGACAGGCGGGGCGTGGAAACTCAGTGGGCAGAGTGAAGTACACTGACCGAAATGGACTTGAAAATCGCGATATAGATGCCAGCGAGCTCAGTGTCATCAATTCCAAAGAATATTGAACGAAACGATATGGATGCCCCTAATGGCTCATTTGCAGTCCACTGGACCACCAGGGATATTGGACATTTTTCTTTTATCTTACAGGAATTCCCACAATCGGGCTGCAGGGGCATCAGTCCCGATGGCTGCTGCCTGGCAGGGCATCAGGCACAAATCGTCGGGGTTCAGCGCACCTGCATGCTAATGGCATGCAAATGGGGCTGTAATGAGGATGCAAATGGCCCCTGTGCACCTTGCATCAACTTATGGCCCCATTTGCATGTCCCGTTTGAATGCGCGGGTGCTGTGCATGGCGCAATGGCATAGCATACACCGCATCCTCAAGCTCCTCCTGGCCACTTGGCTGGTGCAGTGCCACTGTACCATGCACAGTGGGGGTAGCCAGGAGTGCGATATTGAAAGCTGCTGCGCATGTAGCACAGCTCCGATGAATATTGCCCAGGCCACACCCCTGTGCAACAAAGTTGAGCTGCGCCCAGGCTTGCGCCACAGCCTGGCGCAGTTTGAATATCCAGGCCCCTGTAATATTCTCAGTTCTGCTGTATCCTTAGAATTATGTATGCTAAACCTTTTCTAAGTTAAATGAGATGCTCCTTTAGTGGCCAAATGGGCAATGCTTTGAATTGCATGTATGCATTCAATAAAATAATGCAGTATATGTGGTTTGACATAAGAAATCTACACATAATACATAGCAGGGCTGTTTCTATATATAGAGAAGGACTGTTGAGTAGATGTTACCTTGACTCATAAGCCAACTTAAAAGATTGGAAACCCGTGATTCATTAATTTTAATTGAATACTTGCTAGAATGCTTGATTATTAAATGAGTTGAAAATGCAATGCAATTAGCTGTAGGTTTAGTATTGCAGATATTTTTATTGTGTGTGATTATACAATTAATTTTTCAATTATCACTTTTTGCACAATTGCTTGAGGTTTTGTTCATATAAAGCTGATTGTTGTATTGATTCATTATCTCTGATGAAGCCAAGCATTTAGCTAGGCGAAACTTAAAGGTGTTTTTTCCCGGCCCGCTTACAGCAATAGTAACTAGCCATCATTTTGCACTTTGTATTTAATAAAATTGATATATGTTTGCTACAGCTCTGGACTGGGTGCTTACTTTTGTTTGATTTGGTTGCCTGTATTTAGTATAGCACCAGTCCACACTTGGTGCGGCTTTCCTTTTTCCTTGATTATAGCAAAATATTAATCAAGTATTAGAAAAAATTGGCTGCAAAGCACAATTTCTGAATTGGATAAGATGGATCTATACTAATCTGGCTGCAACAATTAAAACAAATAATAATACATCCGGGAAAATAGTACTGTGCAGAGGAACCAGACAAGGTTGCCCAATATCATCCCCTATATTTACAATAGCGACTGAACCCTTGGTCATAGCTAATAGACAAAATACAACTATTACAGTGATTAAAATTAACAACTGTGTCCACAAAATTAGTTTATATGCAGATGATGCATTATTATATCTCACTGAACCAACTAAATCAATAAAATAATTCATCACCATCTCATGCAGTAGCAATTTAGTAAAGCTTCTGGATACAAAATAAACTGGAACAAGACAGTGATTCTGAAGCTTGATGAAACTCTGTCTATATAACTATCCTTAAATTGTCAATGTAAGATCAAAAAAAACAATAAACTATCTAGGGATAAACATTTCCAATAAAACTGAACAACTCTTTCAAGAAAATTACCCATCTGTATTAAACAGCATACAAACAGATCTTAAAAATGGATTACCTTATCATTAACTTTAACAGGTAGAATAAATATTATTAAAATGAAAACACACCCAAAACTAAAATACCTGTTTCAATCTTTACCAATCCCAATACCTGCAGAATTCTTTAATAAACTTAAAAAAAACTGCAAACAATTTAATATGGAAGAATAAAAAAAAATTATAACTTACGATAAACTTATTACTCAAAATTAAAGATTATTTAGCTTTTCTGGATTTTCAATTTTACTACTTAGACTACCAAATAACCTCAAGTTTGGACCTGGATACATGAACCTAACTCAGCACTGATATCCTTCAATATTGAACAGGATTTACACCCATATTCCAAACTTAAATACTTATTATTCTCTGGTTATTATCAAAAAACACAACAATAATAAACTTCAGGACTCAAACTACTATCAATTGTTGGAACAAAGCTCATAACATAAAGTATAATATATCTTTTAATCCATACCCTCCTATATGCAAGAATAATTTTTTCTTACCTTCAGCTTTAGACAATGCATTCAAAGTATGGTAAAATAATAGTCCACATGAAAGTGGTCAACTCTTTGAAAATAAAATCTTTAAAACCTTTGAACAGCTTAAGACTCAATTCAGTGTTACCACAGTCACACTTTTTAGCGTCTTACTAATCAGAAATTTTTGTAACTAAAATGAATGCAGCATTAATATTCCCACAATGCTCCCCAATGTTACAAATAATTACAAACATATGAACATACAAAGAGCCAGCTGAAGAAGACCACCTGGACTATTGCAACTGCGCTAGTAAGTGATGCAGGATCTGGCCTTACAATTTATGCCAATGGCCCTGCCCTCCCCAACTGTTCCTCCCTCTCCCCCTCTCCCTTCCTTGGTCCCAAGGGTTCCTTTGTGTTTGTCCCAGGTTCTCTTGAATGCTTCCACCGTCCTTGCTGATATTGCTGATACCACCTCCCTCTGGCACCTCATTCCAGGTGGACACTACCCTCTCCATATAAAAATGCTTCCTTATATTCCTTCTGAATCCCCGGCCCATCAATTTTAGGCTATGCCCCCTAGTAGTGCTGTTGGCACTCATTTTAAAGAGACCTTCCCTTTTCACTCTGTTAATTCCCTGTTTGTACTTGAAGGTCTCTATCATATCAGCTGTCTGACTCCTCTCTTTCAGGGAGTACATCCCCATGACTCCCAATATCTCCTCATAGGACCTATCCTGTAACCCCTTGATCATCTTTGTTGCTCTTCTCTGGATCCCCTCCAGCATGCAGATATCCTTCTTAAGGTAATGATGCCAGTACCTCAACCCATATTCTAAATGTGGTCTTACCAATGACCAATGTACAATGGTAAAATAACCTCACTCTGTCTACTACTGAATCCCTTTGCAATACACCCCAGCATCCTGTTAGCCTTCACCACCAGCTTTTTACACTTTGAGCTGTGTTTCAGGTCATTCATAGTAACCACCCTTAGATTTGTTTCCTCTTTGGAAGCAGTTACGTGAGCCCCTCCTATGTAATACTCTGTCCTAGGATTCTTGGCCCTGATGTGCATCACCTTGCACTTTTTGGCATTGAAACTAAGTTACCAGATTCCTGACATCTCTCTAGGCTGGTGAGGTCCTTCCTCAGGTCCTGTATCCCCTCCTTGGTGTCCACTCTCCCAGAGTTTGATGTCTTCTTGAAAACAGGCACATTTTGCCTTTCATGCCTTCCCTGATGTTACTTATGAAGACATTGAACAACACAGGCCATAGCACTGATCCCTGCAGGACCCCACTGGTGACCTCCTTGGTGCTGGAGAACTCACCCCCAACCACAACTCTCAGGTTATACCACTCCACCAGTTTCCAACCCATCTTACCATATTCTCCCCCACCCCTAGGTCCCTCAGCTTCATTATCAACCTTTTGTGTGGTACAGAATCGAAAGCCTTGCTAAATCCAGGTATATGAAGTCTACCGCCTGGCCTTTGTCCACTGCCCTCGTGACCTAATCGAAGAAGTCAATCAGGTTCATTTGACAAGATCTTCCTGCTAAAAACCATTGCTATCTTTCATCCTGTAAACCATTCTCTTCTATGTACCTCACCAGCCTTTCCCCTAGTATGGTCTCCATAAGTTTACATACTATCGAGGTCAGTATCTCAGCAATATGCCAATGCATACAGTAATTAAAGAAGTAGGACAAGATTTAATAAATTTAAAAAATAAATGGTTACATGATTTAGGAATCCAATTTACAGATGAAATTTGACAAGAGATATTAAATATACCTATTATAGAAATCAAAACCTCTAAATTACAACAAATACAATACATGTCATAGAATATATTGTATACCAGCCAGATTGCATAAAATAAATAATAACACCATGATGTCCAAGATGCACGCATACATCAGGAACATCAATACACGTGATACATAGCTGCCCTTTCTTAACAACTTTTTGGTCAAAGATTATTCAAAATATATCAAATGTACTTCAAACTACAATAAACTTTTTACCAAATTTAACATTACTAACAATTGCTGAAGAATGGCAGCTATTAAATTTAAACTAAATCATTTTTATTACAACAACTATAATATTGGCAAGGAAGTGTATCCTGGTAAAATGAAAAGATGCAACCCCTCCTGTATACGAAACCTGGTTAAATTATAGTAAGGATATTATTAAACTGGAGAGACTATTATATCAGAAATGGTAAGAAAGATATATTTGATAGAATTTGGGCCCCATTCCAGATATTATTAACCCATACTTGAAATAATGTCCTTTGTTACTTAAAGTGGCATTTTCCTTTTCTTTTTCTTTTTTTTTTTTCCTTTTCGTTTAATTCATTAGACCTCAGATAAGGGCTGCTTAGCCCATCCAGTCTGCCCATTTTTCTTGTGATTGCTTATGCTGCAAACCCTGCTTGGTCTACGGCACTTTCTCTTCCACCCCCTTCCTTTCTTCTGTGATCCCCTTGTGCCTGTCCCAGGCTTTTTTGAATCCCACCATTGTTTTCAGTTTTCTCTTCCACTACATCCTCTGGAAGACTGTTCCAGCCATCCACCACCCTTTCTTTGAAGAAGTACTTCCTCACATCTCTCTTGAATTTACCCCTCCAGCTTCATATAATGAGCTCATGTTCTAGAGCACCTTTTCCTCTGAAAAATACCTCCCACCTGTACCTTATTCACCCCCGTGAGGTATTCAAAGGTCTCAATCATATCCCCCTGCTCCCTCTTCTCCTCCATGGTGTACATATTGAACTCCTTTAGCCTTCCCCCTTTAAGCAGCAGTGCAATTAATTTTTTTTTTCATAAAAGCTAGTTTCAGCTGCAGTTATGGAAAATATTTACATACCTGTCAAATGTGTTTATCCCGGTATCTCTCATGCTGTGCACCATGAATCTTGTTCTATTTTCTCGAGCCTAACCCTTGCCAGGTCTACAGTGCTATTTCTGTGCAAAATGTGGTGGCCATCTTTTTCTTGAGAAAAAAATAATTTAAAACATTAATAAAATACTCAAATTTTGGTGGAATTATAACATTGTACCACAAAATAAAACTGTAAGATGCCTGGGATCTTTCATAGTGAAAAAAGGCAGGGTCATATTTTTACCCAGTTTCATTGCACTGCTTTAACATTATATGGCAGCTGCCTTGTTTTAATGTATGGTTGATTTATGCAAGAATACCTCTGAACTGCTTAGAGACCTACAGGTAAGCACTATACCTAATTTGGAAGTACTTTTCATGGGCTTTCAGACCTAAGGAGATCCTGCAAACATTACTTCCCTTTAAGGTCTGAAGGGACTCTAGGTTCATTATGTCCCCCTCATTGCTTCATAAGTAGGTGTAAATAATTAAACTGTGCAAACATATACTTATTTAAAGAGGTTTGGTACCCATTACTTGTAAAGTAATTTCTAAATCAAAGGTAGTATTTACATTCCTAAATTAAATAGCACTAGAATGGACAAAAGAATGGCTACTGTAGCATTTATAAAACAACAACATGATCAAAAAAGTTAGATGTACAGCTACATGACAACGCCATGCTACCTTTGGGAACTGTAGGCATTTCTGTGGCAAAATCACCAAATCAAAAATGTAGTGTCTTTAATACCCCTTATATCAACAAAATGAGGAAACAGACCCACTTTAATGGCTTAGCAATCAAACATTTGTGAGAATCTTATTAACACATTACAAACATTGAGGTACCATACATGCAGAAGTAAGCAAACAACTTCATAACACTAGCACTGCATGATACACTGGTGTGTGGTTATGTTTGCAATCTGCATATCCAAGATAGTTCAGCTGAGATACATTGGGCTGGATATTCAGACTGCGCCTGGTAGTGGTTCAAGCCTGGGAGCAGTGCAACTGGGCTGCGCCTGGACCAGGACCAGGCAATACTCAACGGTGATGGGCCATGGCTCAGCACCATTGAATATGGCATGATGGGTGCACATACTGTGCATGGCACAGTGGCACTGTGCCAGCGCAAGACACAGAGAGGGAGCACGGGAATGCACCAGCGCAAACACAGTTGCGCTGGGTGCAGCACCATGATATTCAGAAGAGGGCATGCAAATGAGGCCATAATACATGCATGGCGCAACTGGGGCCATTAGCATGTAATTATAGCCCCATTTGCATGCCTTGTGCAGGACAGCTGGGCGAATTGTGCCTGGCACCCTGCACAGCATGACTTGTGGACTGAGGGGGTCCCGGGGCAGCCCCTGCCCCATAAATTTGAATGTGGCCGACAGTAAGGAATTCAAGCCCTGGCAGTCTAGTGGCACCTTCCTCCCTCCTGTAGATGTGATCACCGGCAAACAGTAGCAAACAATATCTCTGGTAGTACAGTGGACTCCCCTCCCAATCCGGACCCACCAATCACGTCCACCATAGCTCAGTAAGAACCCTGGTGGTCCAGTGGTAACCCCCCTCCCCACCACCTGCAGAGGACCCCTGCCATCCAACCCCCCCACATCATCGGCGGGCGGCTGCACTCGGCCAGCATACCACCCAGCCGCCTGCCGAATGACAGCTTACAGTATGATCTGTAAGCCAATTGGTCCACAGTGTGGATGAATGGGCTTGCACACCATACTGTACTACACAGGCATGGATCTGTGGATGGGCTCATTCACAGAATTGTGCCTGTGTAGAACAGTATGGTGTGCAAGCCCATCCATCCACACTGTGGACCAATTGTCTTACAGAACATACTGTAAGCTGTCATTCGGTGGCCAGCTAGGCAGTATGCAGGAAGAGTGCAGCCGCCCACCGATGACGGGGGGGAGCTGGGTGGCAGGAGTCCTCTGTGGATGGTGGGAAGGGGGGTTACCACTGGATCACCAAGGTTCTTACTGAGCTACAGCGGATGTGATCAGTTGGTCAGGATCAGGAGGGGGGTCCACTGGACTACCAGGAATACTGTTTGTGAGCAATCATGGCTACAGGAGGGAGGGGGCTGCCACTAGACTACCAGGGATTATTAATACTACAGTTTTACCGGCAATCACAGCTACAGGAGGGAGGGGGTGCCACTAGACTACCAGGGATTATTACTACTACATTTTACCGGCAAATGCGGCTACAGGAGGGAGAGGGTACTGCTAGACCATCAAGAAATATACATGTACAGTTGCCCATGGTCGGGCCAATGGGAGGGGGGTACCACTGGACTACCAGGGCTCATATGGGTGCTTGTGAACGGTGTCCTGGTGGGAAGTGGCCACCACGGCTGGCAGCTGCTGTGTTGCACCCTGCAATACAGCAGCCCACCTGTGGTGGCCAGGACTTGTCTCCTGCTTTTCTAGGGCTCAACTTTGAGCCCCTGTGTCAGCACAATGCAGGGTTGCACCAGCATATATGCCGCACATCCTGGGCTGAATGTCCGGATGTGCCACATATGCATGGGCACGCCCCCCTGCAGCTGCGCCGCATAGGATTACATTGAGCCCCGGCACATCGGGACTTGCGCTGCACCTGGCAGCCTTTTGAATATCCTGCCGGCGTGCAATGTGGGGTTGCTCCAGCACACTCTGCTGCGCCAGGCGCAACCCCTTTGAATATCCCGGCCTTTATCTAATTTCCAGTTGTCTTTGCAACTTAGATTATAATTGAAAGAAGGCAGAGTAAAATAGCTTAATTAGGTTCCTAGACCCAGAGGTAGAATAGGTAGAATAGGATATGATGATACAGCTGGCTATTTTCTTGCTGATTAATTAAATCAGATGATAACTTAGCCTATTTGCTTATCTGCCCCCAAAAGATAAATAAATAAAAGGAGCAGACAGGTGAAATAGTTTACATAGAAACAGAAATTTGATGGCAGATAAGGACTGCAAGGCCCATCCAGTCTGCCCATGGGGTCAAGGTCATTGGTATATTTATCCATGATGGTGTTTAGTGCTAACAACACCTTAAGCCAGGCAGATAGCATTGTGGGGATGAATGAGAAAGGAGGGTGGATAAGAGGAAGCTGGATGAAGGGAAGTAGGGCGACAGAGAGTATGGTCTGTGCACAGTAAGTGACAAAGGTTTTGAAAGAAAAAGCAAATTTGTCTGGTTGGTGATGGACGACATGAGAATGTGACTGTGTAGAATGGGAGAATAAGAAGTAGATGACCTTCCAGAACTGAGAGGAGAGACTTAGGTTGTTCTGGAGCACAAATGCAATATATTTTGATTTTGTAAGCTTGTTAGGTCTCATCCAGCATCTAACCAGATCAGCAGGGAGCCAGAGACTTTGTGTGCTTGCCAGGCCAAGTCCCTTGCTCAGAGACAGACACAACAGTCAGCAGATATCCATGGAAGGTGAGAACCTCTAACCCTGGTTTTCCAAAGTGGGGTTATGGGAATCCCAGAGAGCCATAAATGAAAAATTAGAGGGTAGTAGTCATGTTGTCAGTTGCAGGAATGGGGACCAATTAGTGTAGAGAAGGTCAACATGGAGAGAAGATGAGTCCAATGATCTGAAGGAGTGGATATGGATGAATTTTGGAGGGGTTTTGGGCCTGTAAATTTTGTGCACACAGAAGAACATATGGTGGATCTGAAAGCATCAGGTAGAGTGCTGGCATCTACAATAAGGTAGGGAGAGGAAGACAGTACCTAGTGAAGGAGAGAGAGGTGAAGTGTTTGAGGTTTAGATTGGTGGGTCAGAGATCAACTAAGAGAGATGAAGGGATTTAATGTTTTGGCAGAGTTTTTGAGATGAGAAGAGACAGGTGACACTGAAGTCACCAAGAATGTACAGTTAACTTGAAGTTGAGTGGGAGGAGACAGTAGAGAGGAGCTAAGTGATAGAGACCAAGTTTGGGCCAGGCAACAATATCTGGGTGATAACAATAGGAATGGAAAAGGGAGGAGAACTTAGGAGGAGAGGCTCATAAGCAGATGGGGAAGTGACAGAGATCATAGGTTTGAACTGTGTTTGAGTGGAGTGAGATAGCCACTCCATCACTCCTTTTCCTCAATCATGCCTGGCAGTTGAGTAGCCAGGGAGAACTACAGAGGCACCAAACATTTTGGAGGTGAGCCAAGAGTCTAAGATAATCAGGACATCAGGTTGGAGGCTTGGCAACATGAGTTGCAACTAGTCCAACTTTAGAAGGAGGCTGCAGATGTTTAGGTGGGCCACTCTTAGCCCCTTGGGGAGCTGGATGGGAGTAGTGGAAGGGAGCCCAGAGATTAGCTTAATATCACCAACTACCAAAGGAGACAAGGAGCCTGGAGGAAGGGGGAGAAGAAAACAGGGAGGAAGGGGAAAGGGGAGTATAGGGAGGAAGGAGGCACCAGAGAGCTTCAAGAGGGAACCAAAGAGCTGGTAGGAGGCTATACCCTGGATGCCAGAGGGAAGATGACCAGGTAAGAAGTGAAGAGATGGGGAGAGTGGAAGAGGTGGAGGGCCAAAAGAGAAGGAAAGGAGCAGATGGGGCAGAAGCTGGAGGGGGAGGGTGAAGAGGCATAATTATAGGGACATTTCAAGCAGGCTCATGAGATGTTATTGGCTGCTCAAAATAAAACTATCTACATGTAACCCCCCCCCACCAGCTCCCTTGTTTAACTAGCAGGGCTGCTCCTCTCAACACAGATGTCTAGGGGCAAATGAGGTGGATGTTTTCTACAAGTGAATACAGACTCAGGAAAAAACAGAAAATGGCCACCATTAGACTAGGTACCTGACTGTTACACTAGTACAATCAAACCAAAGTGTGGCTACATAGCACACACACCTGGGGGACCAGTTACCATGGCCAGCAACCCAGGTCCCTGAGAGAAAACATTTGCTCACAATTATGCTAGGTTTGCACTTCTGGACAGGGGCACCCAAGTAAATCCAGACACAAGGAAGCAATAACAATACTGTCCAAACCAGGTTGGGATTCTAGAGTGTGGCTTATATTCACATAACAAAGTAGGAATAATCACAAAGCGAAGATGGACCAAACAGGGCTACACATACTGGTATTTCAGATTCTCCAGGGTACAGAAATTCCTGACATTCCCATTTAGCATAGGATGAAGTAATACAAAACAGTGAACACCCTGGTTCTGAAATGGAGATTGGCACACAAAGCCAGACATAGTACATTTCCCATCGACTAGGCACACATGGCCAGTACTAGGACACTTTCCCATATTTCATGAGGAATGAAGGTGGTACACATGACCACAAAGGAGCACATCCAGGCTCAGGAACTTTCAAAACCCACCATACTGGGGTAAACTGAGAGAAAACAACCCACATCCAGGGGTAACTAGTTCCATTAGGCATTGGCCAGATGCACTAAATGAAAAAGTACTGGTGCCCAAACTGAACACGGAGAGGTAAACAGGGTCACTCCAGATGGGGGGGGGTCTCCCACTTTTTGCTTTTCCAAGTTTATACTCAGTCATTCATCTGGTTAAAAACACCACACAACTATAGAAAACTGTAGATGCTGTCTTGAAATGTATTTCACACTTAACATACTACACACACACACCTCTGAGGTGTCAAGAAGTTAAAAGTTCTGTACTTGGATGGTCACATACTGGACTCCAATGTAGGCAGACACTTTTAAAACACAGAAAGAAGGTGACAGAGTCCCTTTGTCAGAGAAATTCACCCCTAGGTATTGCAGGTGCCCCTCCTGGGCTTACTCAGAAGAAAAGTTGTACTCACAAAAATGAAGATGTCCAAGGCAGCTTCACCAGACAGAATGGATTGAGGGATTGCCCTGAACCTTGAAGAGTGCCCCCATCCCTCCTGGGATGGGGCAAAGGAAACCCTTAGCAAGGTCTCCACCACTTCAGACATTGTCTTTATGTTTCTCTAGGGTGAAACAAACCACCCAAAACAAAAGAGGTAGCTCTCTAACAGAGCTGACTGAGGAGCTGCACAGCAAGCTGCAACCTCCTTCTGGAACTCACACTCCAAGGCTACTGAATATTCTACTCTAGCTGACAACTGCTTGCCAGAGTGTGGCTTATGCCGCTGCCAGAGTTCTAAGATTACATCATCACTCCAGCTCAGCTGAGACTGAAGACAGAGTGTGACAGTATGAAAACCATTTTCCTGGCATTTCACAAGCTGCCTTCCTTGCCTGCCACTAATTCTAACTGGGATTCTAGTAACCCCTGGGAACAAGGGGGTTACATGCATATATTATATACCAGCTGGATAAGTCGTGTGTCCTGACTTGGTTCTGTGCTTTAGATGGATTGTTAGAAACTGACTCTCACTGTTTTTTTGTATGCAGGGTGGCCAGACTGACTTTCCCTTGGCTAATTACAGGAATGCCAGATTATTTTAGGTCAGGTCATTATTCAAAGTGCAAAAATATCCATAATATGAAAAAGTGCACAGCATGGTGATTTAGTACTGTAGAGTAAAGGGGTAAAGAAACCTGTGAGTAGGGTACTCTAGTCAGGGAATTGGTGAGCAGTGTGAAGGGGTAGTGTGGGGAAATAGGAGTAAGAGAGGGGTCAAATGACTTCCTAAATCATCAATTCCAAAGGATAAGGTTAATGATAGGGAGGATGTTAGAGAAGATGAGGGAGGTACCACATGTCCAAGTACACTTGAGTATGAATAAGTAGGTAAACCGTTGTCTGGTAGTTACTGTACTAAGTCAAACGTCCAAAGGCTAGAAAGGGAGTTGAAAGCAAAGGCAACCATGCTGGTCTTTTCAGAGGTGCCATCTATATGGGACAGAACAGGGTAAAGGTGATGAAGGAGGTAACTGAGGTATTCAATGTCTGATTGAAGGAATGATGCTGAGAGGAGGAATACAGATTTGTGGGTGATTGGGGAAATTTCTAGGACAGAAGGCTATTCAAGGAGGATGATCTTTATCTGATGAGGAAGGGAGCTAGTGCAGTAGGACAGAATCTTGATATCTAAGTGGACAGTATTTTAAACTGAAGGAGGGGTAGGACAGTGATGGGAACCACCAAGTAGGAGGTAACTTTAGGGTGAACCTAGCAGAGGCTTCCCCAGAAATGGAAATAGGATCAGAAGAAATCAGCAATGGGAGGAGCATGGGACAAGTGAAAGAACAAAGAGATGGACTGGACAGCAACAGTTCAGCTAGCAGACGGGCAATGGACAAGCTGAAAAGAACAGGAGGCATTATGGGGGACTGGCAAGGGAGGAGGAAGTAAGGTGGAAGCATTGAGGATGATTTGCCTAAATGCCAGAAGATTTAACAACAAGATCAGTAAACTGCAGGTGATGGTGTCAGAGCCTAAATTAGACTTGTTAGTGGCCTTTACAGAGATATGGACCATTGGGAACAATGACTGAAATCTGGCAGTTTTGGGGTACACCTTGCTTAAAAGAGACAGGGGTAGGGGTTAAAGAGGGGGAGTTGCTCAATATATTAAGGACGGAATTGAGGTGACAGAAGATGGGACCATCAAAAAGCTGGGATTAGTAGAGTCTATCTGGGTACAGCAGATGTCAGCTGTTGAAAATAATTTTAGGTTAGCAGTGGTCTACTGATCACCAGAGCAAAAGGAAAAAGGGTACAGGGAGTTGGGGAAGGAAATCAGGAGGGGAGCAACAATAGGGGATCTAGTGTTGGTGGGGGACCAGAACCTGACAAATATCAACTGGGATATTCCTGTGGCAAAGGGTATCAGGAGTCAGGCACTGTTAGATACACTGCAGAACTGTTTACTGGTGCAGCTGGTCAGAGACTCCACATAGCATGATGCCATAGTCGACTTGGTACTCAGTAATCTGGAGATGGTTGGGGGGTAGACAGTGAACCATTGGGGTATAGTGACCATAGCACTATGTGGTTCAAACTGGCAGTGGGAAAAAATGCCCCCCCCCCCAGAGACAGTGGTTCTGGACAACCAATGAATGGATTTCGACCAAATATGGGGACTGGTTATCAAGAGATTGGCAGTTGCTGACCAGAGTGGGGTGGAAGACAATCAGTGGGGTAGGATTAAGGGCACTTCTGGTGGTGACCAAATATTGTGTAAGGAAGGCTGCCAAAAGAAACAAGCAGAAAATCCAATCTGGTTTTCCAAGGGGCAGGAGAAACTGTGAGGGCAAAAGGGCATTCACAGGTACAAGAGTAACAAGGGAGGAAGAATGACACAAATATCAGACTAGTCTCAGAGAGTCAAGGGTGGCTTTTTTTATTCTTCAGTAACTGGGTAAAGAACATTAGGCACAATGCCTGTTTTCAGGGGTGGCTCAGGAGCACCAAGGAGTTTAAGAGACTTGCTCAGTGTCACACAGTGTGCAAGTGGAGGTTGTGTGAATCAAACCCAGGTCTGCTTGATGTACCAAGCTCATTCACAACTCATCACTCTAACCTTTGGGCAATACTGCCTAGTTAGCAGGGCAAAGGCAGACATGGAGCTGCAGACTGCCAGGGGTAAAAAAGGTGGGAAAAATGTTTTAGATACATTTGGGAAAAAGGAAAACAAGGAAAGATAGTCAGCTAGAAAGGGGGGGTTGTTGAAGATGATAAGCGGAAGGCAATTGTACTAAACAGTTGCATCTTCTTGGTATTCATGGTAGTGGATGGTGGACCACTACAACAGAGTGGTATCAAGGCCATCACACACTGGAGGGTCAGGAAACAAGCAAGGTAGAGATAATGGTAGACTGGATGATGAAAGGACTGGAAGCCTTCAGCATATGTAAAACACTGGATCCGGGCAGCCTGTACCCAGGTATACTCAGAATTTGCTGCAGAATTGGTGATACCCTTAACTCAACCATTTAATGACTCACAGAAGTCATGAATGGTTCCAACGAGACTGGCGGTTCACGATGTAATACCACTCCACATGGAGTGGGGACAGGGATGATCCGGGCGACTACAGGCCTATCAGTCTTACCTCCATTGTAGATCAGCTGATGATGTCCATAGTCCAAGAAAGCTTGATGGCCTACTTAGAAAATCATGTGCTGCAGGACAGCAAGCAGCATGGATTTGTATCGGGGTGGTCAAGCCAGATCAAACTGATACTCTTTTTTGACTGGGTCACTAAGGCAATAGAGGACAGGTAGTAGACTTGCTCTTCTTCGACTTGAGCAAGGCCTGTCATTCCGTACCACACCAAAGGCTGTTGACAATGTTGGTAAACTTGACAGTGGAGCAAGGTTTAATCAGGTGGGTAGGAAATTGGCTTGGAGGAGGCAATAGAGGCTAATAGAGAATATGGCTAGATCAAGAGACAGGAGGTCATAAGTGTGGTGCCACAATGATCAATTCTGGCACCTGTCTAGTTTAATATGTTCATCAGTGACACAGGGAAGGTATACAGGGCAGAGTATGTCTCTTTGTTGATGACACAAAGCTCTGCGGCAGGGTAGATAATGAGGAGGGTGCAGGAACTCTAGATGGACCTAGAGAAGTTGCTGAGATAGTCTAATATCTGGCAGTTGAGATTCAATGCCAAGAAGTGCAAGGTAAGGCATTTAGGTACACAAAACCCACACACAAAATACTAGATCTGAGGGGTTAGGCTCACCCCCTTCAAGCACAGGAGAGAGATCTTGGGGTCATAATCAGTGACTCCCTCAAGCAAGTAACTGTAATAAAGCATATACTGTAGTAAGGCATTAAGGATGCTGGAGTGTATAGGGAGGGGATTTAATAGAAGGATTAGTGAGGTGATAGTGCCCTAAATAGAGCTCTAGTGAGGCCTCACCTGGAGTATTGTGCTGTGGTCTGGAGTCTGATCCTGAGAAAGGACATGGACAGACTGGAGTCGGTACAGCAGAGGATCATCAAGATGATCCAGGACCAGTAAGGCAGACCCAATCAGCAATGGCTTGTAAACTTAAATATGTACTCTCTGAAGGCCTGGCATGACGGGGTGGACATGATAAAAACTTTTATGTTCCTAGGGCTGGCCCATAAGGGCAGCAGTAGCACTACTGCTCATTACGCCAGTGACCTGGGATCAGGAGCATTCTTGGGTTGTCAGGGTATGCCTGGGGGGAGGAGGATTGAAGGTCCCTGAGGATGCTATCCTTCTTTTGGGGAGAAAGAACATGCGCTATGTTGTACTACTGTCACCTGGGTGACTGTAAGTGCAGTGCAAGCAGAGCCTGCTAAGGGAGGACGGGTACTTCCTGACTGCAACATGAGCATGCATGCATGATTGTGTCACTACAGTTCATGCCCACAAAGCACCTGTGAAAAGGAAAAAAACTCAGAACATGGAAAAAGACTGTTGGCTGAGAGTATGATGTGAAACCTTCTCACAGGCCCTGCACCACCCACGGGCTTTTCTGTTACATGCATCCAGGCTAAACTCTCCCCGAGGCTTGTGGAACCTCAGGACACTCCTACTGTGGGACATTGTGCCAGGCACAGAAAAGTAAGACCAACAGATTGCAGGTGACAGGGCTGGGGAGGATGCTGCAGATGATGGCCAGCCAAACAGAGAAGGAGCAAAAAAAAGTATGTTACATAGATTTCTGAGGGGTTTCTGAAGGATATAAACTGGGTGAATAGTGAGAAGCTGTTCGTAAGGAATAGGGAAGCAGTTACCAGGTGGCATGATTGGAGGTTGGTGGGAGTCCAGTACAAGAGAGACATGAAGTTTTACTTCACAGAAAGTGTGGTGGAGCCATGGAACAGGCAACTGGCAGAAGTGGTGGGGGCAACTACCCTATACAAGTTTAAAACATGGCAGCAACAAGACAAGGGGACTCATAGTCTGGGGGGTAACACAAGATCAAGGGATAAGGGTGCGAGGAAGAGGGAGACAACACAACAGTACAATAGATCAGTGGAGTGAGGTAGTACAGTATGGGCACACTTGATGAACCCTCAGTATCACTCTGCCATCAGATTCTATGTTTCTACTGTAGCTGTCTTTCCTTCAGGGCAGTTGTGCACACTACTCTGAATCCAGCTTGTTGCTGAAACAATGAGTTATAGCCACTGTCCATTATTCCTTGTAGTTTTGGCTGAGCCAATCAGTTCATATGGAACTTTCACTACATCAACCTAATCTAGATTAGCATTAAGGGATTCTGTAAACACTCATGGCTCTGGAATGAATATTTTGTGCAGGGCTTTATATACAATTTAATGTTTATCTACATGTCAGAAATTTTTGCAATGGAGAGTGAAAGTAGTTATTTTGCTTGACTTGTGTTTTATCCGCTACCCTTTCTACGATCTGCACCACCCTAAGAAGCATCCTACAATGAGAAGGATGTGCATGCTGAATGCTAATTACCCAAATACAAAAATGAAGACTCTTCACATTGGAGTCAAGATATGCACCAAATATTAGTCACTTCCTTATTTGTTGAAGCATTAAACTGCTTCATTAATCAATCCTAAATGCCTTTTATCATGTTGATTGCGTGAAATTATAGAGACATAAAATGTGCATGAATTTTATTAAGGTGACACTGCCTTTCAGAACCGATGTTACTGAAGAATTCTGTGCCAAGCAATCAATATGTAGATTAAACAGATGACACATATCTGTAGCTTTCAGAAAAGCTTTTCAGGGGATAGCTGACTGCAACTGTTCTGGATCAAATAAAGCAACTAGTACAAAGCAAATTGAAATACACTCTCTGTAATAAAGGCAGATGTAATGTATCTATATTCATATTACTGGAGATAAAGACATGCCAATTCTAATGCAAGGTGTTGTCATTACCAGGTACTTCCAGGTAACAAAACCAAAAATCAAGTGTTGCTATTAGTGGATGATAAAAGAGTACACTGGACAAAGACTTCTGTTGCAATATAAAGCACATTGTTTAATGCAATGCCGTTGTATACAGTGTACCTCATACAATGTGTCACAAAATACTTTGCATGACAGTAATCCAAAAAACAACAGAACAAAAGACAATTCTAACACTGCAGTGCTAAAACTGTGAAGAAGGGAAAAGCAGGACTTGCAAATCACATGTGTGTGCTCAGGCTAGGCTGGCACCAGTCATTCAAAAGTGATAGGCTAAGGAACAGTGTTGGATTTTGAGGTGGGATGTAAAGTATCACATTTGTTGGTACTGGGTTCATGCTCTGATATTAACACTGAGTGTTCAGCATTCCTTTGGTGGAGACTTTGAAACAGTCTTCTAGATCAGGTGCAAATACGTTCAGCTACAATACTGAATGTTAAAGGATTAAGACAGTGAATGCACACATGTTGACATTTTAAATGTGAGAAACCTTTTTCAACCAGGAGATGCTCAGCAAGCAGGATTTTCAAATGCTTTGGATTGCCACAAGTTCCAGTGCGCAGACAACACAGCACGTAGGGCTTGTGGCGATCTAATGGGATTTCTATCCCAAGGAGCAATTGTCACAAGGTAGATCAACTTTTTCTGGTCCACCTTGCAGCAATACCAGGATCACCTTACCAAGCTTGTGCCAGATGGTTGGGTACAAAGCTGCTATAATTCGTGGAAACCATTGCAACTCGCCCAAGGTTGTAAAATCAGGTGCAGTTGTGGTGAAGGGTTGGTGCACCACCAGAACCTAAGTGCCGTGGTGCAGGGCTGGACATAAGCCCTGTGCCATGATTTGAAACTCCTGCCCACTTGATTATTAAAACTTGGAAGTACACTCAAAATGAGATATCTTTTGGAGCTGAGCATGATTTTTTTATGTTTTCCATGTTTTCCTACACTGCAATTTTGCTCATTTGCTCCTTTGAAACTAGTGTGTGTGTGTGTGTGTGTGTGGATGGGGGGTGCTGATCATTAGGTGAGGTCGCCCTTTTCATCATTTCTAGATGACTGAATGTCTCAGCTCTGCAAGTTCTGAAGTTCTGGTTCATGGGCTGGATTCCAAGTCAGGATGCAGTCCTGGGTCTCTGAAGTGGCAATGCTCTCAGTAAATTGGCTCCACAGTGGAAGTGATTGTGTGCAACCCACATGCCTTGACTAACTATGTGGATATGTAGGGCAGGATTTTCCAAAGGATCCCTTCCATATCCACCAGATGCTGCTTTTTAAAAGGAAAATCCATCTGAAATGTTAGACCACCTGTTTATAACTACATATAGATTTCATGTCAAAAAAGATGCACTGTGGCAAAGATGCAAGTTGCATTTCAGGCAATGTTTTACTGCAAATTCTACAAATTGCTGCATCTTTTGTAAATAACAGCAAGCTGCTCAGATGCAGTGATGAAGATACAGACACAAGTGCAGCACGTGTTTGTAACCATGTCTGACCTTTAGAAAATCCTGACAGTAATCGTCAAACACTATGCCACGTGAATTGAAATGATCAAGTTCTGTCTTGTACTCTAGGTGGTGCCATATCAAATTTATATGCTATGCTAAATGCGATTCAAGATGTTCCCAGAGTTAAGGAGAAAGAATGTCTGCGCTTCCAAGGCTGGCTGCCTTCACTTCTGAACATGTAGGTGAAACTGCATTTTTATTTATTATTACCTTTTCCCATTTTTCTGTCACTCAGTTAAAGTTGTAAACTGTGGGCTGGATATTCAGACTGCGCCTGGTAGTGGCGCAAGCCTGGAGTGCAGCGCAACTGGGCTGTGCTGGGGCCAGGACAGGTGATATTCAACAGTGCTGCACCATGGTTCAGCACCATTGAAGATGGCATGGTTAGTGCGCCTGCATGGCACAGTGGCACTGCTGCGAGAGCCACAGAGAGCACAGGGATGCGCCAGTTCAAGTGCAGGTGTGCTAGGCACATCACCTGTGATATTCAGCCGGGAGCATGCAAATGAGGGCATAATCTATGCAAGGCAAAATAGGGCCCGTTTGCATGTCATTATAGCCCCATTTGCATGCGATGCGTAAATTGGCCCGCAAATTGCGCCTGGTGCCTGCCAAGCTGCTGTCATCGGGGTTGGCTCTCTGGTGGGCTATTGCAGCCTCCACCCATATGCCTGATCACAGGCAGTAGTAGGAATGAACATACTCCTATGCCCGATCTCGGCAGTAGTAACAAAAGCATAATCCTGGTGGTCTAGTGGACCCCTCCCTTTTGCCCGATCGTGGGCAGTGGTACAAGTGAGCGTAATCCTATGCCTGATCGTGGCTGTAGCAATACATGAGAATGACATGGTGGTCAGTGGTACCCCTCCCACCCACTCATAGAGGTCCACGGTCACAGCACCCCCCCATCATCAGTGGGCGGCAGCACCCCACCTGCGTGCTGCCGGCTGCCTGCCAAATGACAGTGTACAGTATGATCTGTACACCTGTTGGACCACATGTGTGGACCAATGGGCTGCGAACCATATTGTACTACACAGGACCAGATATGTGAATGAATAATCCATTCACATATCTGTTCCTAATAGTACAGTATAGTCTGCATGCCATGTGGTCACATTGAACAATAAGATGTACAGATCATACTATCTGCTATCATTCAGTAGGCAGCGGGTGGTGCGTGGGTGGTGCTGCCGATGACGAGAAAGTGCTGGGTGGCGTGAGCCTCTGGAGTGGGTGGGGAGGAGGTACCACTGGACCTGAGGTCATTCTCACATATTGCTACAACCCACGATCAGGCACAGGATTACATTCACTTGTACTACTGCCCGTGATCGGGCATACGAGAGGATGGGGCCAATGGACTACCAGGGGATTCAGGTGCTTGTGGATGGTGGTCCTGCTGGGCGGGTGGCCACCCGGCTTGCGCTGTTGTGTTGCACCTTGCAATATAGCCACCCACCTGTGGGTGGCCAGCATTGAACCTATTATGTACGGTTCAACTTCAGGCACCAGTGTGCAGCACATGTAGGGGTTGCAGCAGCATATGTGCCACATATCCTGGGGTGAATATCGGGATGTGCCACATATGCATGGGCATGCCCCCTGCATCTGTGCCACATACATTACCACTGCACTCCGGTGCATCGGGGGTTGCGCCGTGCAACATGCCCCTTTGAATATCGTGCCGGGGCACATTGGGGATTGTGCATGGAGCAACCCTGTTGCACCAGGTGCAAACTCCTTTGAATATCCCAGCCTGTATGTTTTTTTCCATTCATTTAACCATTTTTAAGCTGCACTTCTGAAATACAACCACCATGACTGCCACCAACACAGGTGTGTGCGGCCACAGATCTCTATATAGCAACCGAGATCACTATACTCCTTATTAATAATCAAAACAAAGTAACAGCAATGATGCTGCACATTAGAAATCTTGGGAAAACATTTGAAACAAGCAAGCAGCATAAGACTGTTTTGTTTGTTAGCTTTTCTTTTTTTAAAGAGAGATATATATTAACCTGTGGACATAGATGGAAAATGAAGTGTTGGTACAGCCACAGTTAATTTAATTGTCACGTCACACTTGCTGGGATTTGACAGCCAGTGTTCTATACTTTAATAGGCACTGTCAAGCTTTTGTATTCATGTTTGGTTCTGTGGAACCAGTGTGCCTGTGTCTGGCACAATATACATGCCTTCTGATGGCATTTATTTATTTATCTATTTATATATTTACTTTCTGTTTACCGGGTAAGAAACACTAGACAAGTAAATGTCTATTTTCAGGTACTAGACAAGTAAATGCCTATTTTCAGGTATCTATGGTCTCCTTATACTGTTGTTTTCATTCTTGTTGTTGGTAAAAAGTTGAATTACATTTGGAGCAATAATATTACTTGCAAGCTCATCTGAAGTTCCACCTCCGATGCCTCTGCACATTCCTGATGGCAGCTGGATGCATGTCTCTATAACATGGCCTTAAAAATGCCTCTGAACTCATGCATGCACGAGTTATGCATCTTTGAAGCACCTTGAGATTTTTTCATCTCCTGTAAGAAGGCATTATACTTATAAGAGTAATGTTAGTAGTATTACAAAATAAGAACTGCAACCCTTAAAATGAGTGATTAGAAAACTGAGACCTTAACTATGAGCATGAGCAGCAGTGTCGGGGTGATTTGCATGCCTGGAGTAAAATAAAGATATCTTTACTACAATCCATCCCTCATCATTTGCAGTCCAATCCCAACAGAAGTTCTTTTCAGACGTCTATTGCAATCGTTCTAGAATAGTAATCATAAAAAATGCAATTTTTAAACTGCCTTTAAATATTTGCATGGCACTGTGCGAACACTTCAACATAATCAAGATACTGTACATAATTATCCAAAAGTGTTAAAAGGTAAATGAAAGAGATGTTTTTTTTTTCACTTAGCTTTTAAATAGTTCTGGATCATTGCATGCCAACGTTTCCAGATGTAGTCCATTACAACGTCATGGGCCACAAACCAAGAAGGCTGATCAACAAAAGCAGTGAGTCTGGAGGTCAGAATGTTCTAGAGATAAGCATCAGAAGAGTGAAGTTGATGAGATGTAACATGCTAGTGAAGCACTTCTGATAGATATGACGGAGCAACTCTATTTCTTCATTTGAATACAAGAAGAAGTGATTTATAATCAATTCTATATTCTACTAGAAGCCAGTGAAGTTTAGTTAGGAGTGGTGAGCATTGCTCAAACTTCATAGATCCAGTGAGAATTTGAACACAGGCATTTTCAATGAGTTGAAGATGATGCTTGTGTTCATCTTGGAAGGCCAGAAAGCAGAGAGTTGCAGTTGTCTAGTCATAGAAAATAAAACAATGGACTAAGGTAGCAGCAATTCCAGAGCTTGGAAAGGATGAATCTTGGTGATTGCAGGTAATAGAAGGCAATGCTAGCAGTTATGCTGACATGGGATTCAGATGGAGAGTTTGGTCATAAAGGACTCCAAGGTTGCGAATAGCCATAGTTGGATAAGTGGTAGAGGAGTCATAGTGCAGACCAAGGTCAGATAAGTAAAGCTGTTTTGTCTTAGCTCTCATGTTACACACAATAAATTTAGTCTTGTTGACATTTAAACAGAGAAAGTTAGCAGTCATTCAAGACTGAACATCAGGGAAGCACAGAAATATCCAAGCTAGGGTGGCTTGGATGGTGTTGGCAACAGAGGCATAAATCTGGGTGTTGTCGACGTAGCTGTGGTAAGACAGGCAATAAACACTAATACTGTTTGCCAGAGGGAGTCATGTACTGTACAGCAGAGCCAGCCACAATGCAATGCAATAACTTGCATTAAATGACATGTCACAAAATACTGCATGCCAAAAGGCTTAGTTCAAGAAGTCAAGGACTCAGGACTGTCTTACTCACCAGTATTTTATCAACTGGCTAATTTTTAATTTCTCAGTGTGTCATAACAATCAGTTACTTCTTCAGAAGTATAGCATATAACAATAAAATTAAATACAACACAAATTACCAATTCTGTACACTTAATACATGCTATTTATTTATCAGAAATGAACTTACACTGGATCAAGCTTGCAGTTTTCTCCAGTAGTGAGTGTTCTCTGAATCAATCTTCCAGCATTATTCCTACTAATAGCAATCAAAAGTGATTTTGTAATTAACTAATACTATTTATTTAATAAAGCTGTTGAGCCATTAATAATTTAAAACCAAAATATGATACCTGAGAGGCAGAAATATACCCAACATACTGTATTCACTATTATACACTTCTGGTAGATAGGTAGGTGGGAGGGGGATATACACTTATCTCATCACATTCCCCAGAATACCCATGTAAATCAAACCAGCATTTAATATCTGCCCTTCAATGTTCTCACAAGAATCAACTCTATACTTTCAGAGTATCTACTGTGCTACTCACTGGGAAATTAGAGACCTAGTATAAGTTCTGTTCAAAATTCTTATATAAAAATGCCTCCAGAGCTATAAAGGAAAAAACTTCTTTCAGATAAGAAGTAATCACAGGGTGACAATGGTAATCTGGATGTCCTATATGTTTTTCAGTTCTCTTACCTACTAATCAAGTACCAAACTACTCAAATGCAGCTTGTGAATTATTTTCTATTTAGTTTCTCATATATATCATTCATATAGCCTGTAAAACAAAAAGTTTCTCTGCCATTGTTTGTGCTTTGTCTAGAATGCAATAAGTTTCTCAAAATTCATGTAAAATAACAGGAAATGTTTCTTAAATCACTCACAGCTACTTGTGATGACAAAGATGGATTTCAGGTGGATGAACAATATTTCATGGTTGATAGTGTTGCAGGCAGACAAATTATCTAACAGCAAAAGAACAGTAGGAATTCCTTCGTTGATTAATAGTAAAATGTCATTTGAAACTCAGAAAAGGGATGTTTCTAAGCTGATGGTAGCCACCTTTCAAGACAAGAGCTTTTAAACCAAAAATGGCTGTTTTGATGCTGTGTGTGCTTCAGAAGACAGACTAGAATTTAGGTAAAAGTTGGTTTGAGATGAGATAATCAGTTAATTAATGGGCTACTGCTTCCCTATTACTTTAGATATAAATGGCAGCTGGGCATTAGTACAAAACAGTAGTTGAAGAGAATGTCTGGATTTAATGAAGGTTTTTTAAATATAGGCTGGGCAAAAGAAGTCTTGAAATAGGAGGGAAGACACCAATCGATAAGGAAGAGATAATAAGGGCAGTGATGAGTGGAATTAAAATGTGAAATTAACTTTTGATTAACCAGGTTAGAGTAAGGTCCAAGGGTGATGACTTAGAGTTGGATTTTTTTAAAATATTGAGGATGTTAGCTTCACTGAGGAAGTAGAAGGATGAAAAGAAGTGTACAGCAAATATCAACAGAGTCCACAGGAACTGAAGTTAGGAGGAGGTAAACAGATGGATTATGCCTGAGTCAGCATGTGCAGGTTACAGTCATCTTGTCTTTGGATCCTCCAGAAATATTAACATAACAATAAGCTATTTTACCACAGTTATATTTACATTACAATAATGCAATTTAGTAAGGGAGCCTAAATTCCATTAATAGCCTGGACCCACTCAACATTTGAGAGCTGCTGGTAACCCACCAAGAGGGATTCTGAGGGCAACAGAGTTCTCCACTCAGAAACTGAATGACTCTTAATAAAACCATCAGTAAGATTGAAATCTGGTAGGGATCAAGCTTTTTCTGTTGCTGCTCTGAGACTCTGGAATACTGTCCCAAAGTCTATCCATTCTTCCTCTTCAATTGAAAGTTTGAAATCACAATTGAAGGCATGGTTATTAGATAGTTTTTTAGAGGATTGATATTTTTATGATTACATTCTGAGTTGGGTTTATATCTTGTATTCACATGGTTGTTTGACATGTTTGATATGATGTTTACTTGTTTGGATCTGTGAGGCACTTTGAGCTTTGAGAAGGCACTATATAAACAAAATCCTATTCTGTGTGCCACCCAGAGTCCTGATTCCTAGGTGTAGTACCTTGCACTTTCACACATTAAGCGTAAGGCCACATTTCATGGTTCAAGTCCTTAATGTGCACAGTTCCCCTAATAGTGCATGTGTCCTCTTCTGTGTTTATTCTTACAGTATTTTCAACATTAGTGTTATCAGTAAGCGTCCACACCCTGCAGCTGACACTGTCCACCAGCTTATAAAAAATATGTTAACAGTCAGTGGACCCAGCACTGAACCTGAGTGCGCTACTTAGAATATCCTCTACTCTGAATGGTGGCCATCCACCACCACCAGTCAATGCTTCCTACCTCTCAGCTAAGGGTGACAGTAGTGGACCATTGGTAACCTTGGTTTGACTTCAAGGTAGGGGTCTATAAATATATCTGAGCTTCAAGAATTTAAATGAACCAATTTGGCTCCCAGTGCAGTAATTGGCAAGAGCGTAAACAGAAAACAAATAGGGAGTAAATAAAACAGCAAAAAAAAAAAAAAAACTTGTATTCAACAATGAGTATTTGCCTACAGCTTACTTGAGGTAGGTGTTATAGGCATGCTTCTGCTATGCATTACTGTTTGCAGTGAAAACTTACTAAGACTGCCAAGCACATTGTAAGCTGCAGTAATAAGTATTATTCATTGCTGGCTTCCAGAACATATCCCCATTAATCTCTGCTTTAACTCCATGACACTGACTATATTCTATCTGCAGTCTAGCCCCATTAATTTTCAAATTATATAATATCCCCCCCCCTCAAAAAAAAAAGTTATCCATAAAAAAAAAAAACATAAAAGAAATGAAAAGACATCAAATTGGAGTGTCACAACTCATCCAAGACACCCTGGTAGTGTGATCTGGGACTGACTCACTTATTCTGCCATGCTGCCACCAACCTGGTTACAGATCTTTCATTGCTGCTCCTTTCAAGACCCACCACAGACTTCTGCTCCTCAGTACAACACATTTTGTATATAGACCCCCTTTAGTCACCCACAGGTAACCTCTCCACCTGATCTGTATCTGATTCAGGTTTTACTTTTAAAACTGATAGTATTCTCTCCAGAAATAGATCAAGGAATTGCCCAATAAAATGGATTATTGGTGCTTATTAAACCACACTAGTCAAGGATTTGTATTAAATATACATTCTTTTATTTGAATTATTTATTTGATTATTCACACTGAATTTACAAGATACATTATAAAGAAAACTAAAGAAAATGCAACAAAACTAGGAAATTTGAAAAATAAGTAGTCTGAAACCAAAAGAACTACAGATAGAAAAAACGCACTAAAACTCTATTAAGTTTCGATTACTTATCCCAGGAGTCTTCTTAGGAAACAACAGATTTTTGGCCACCCAGACCTGAGCTATGAAAGACTGGTAACTCCCCTTTTGCCTTAGTTAGCATCGAGCTTTATGTCTGGCTCCAAATTTCCCTGTTGGAGCTGGGACCCAGGTGAATAAACCCCTTAGGGCCAGACCACCACTTCACCATGTCACTTGAAAAGTTTAGCCCACTTTCTTCTTGTGACATCTACATAGAAGCACACATTTGATTTAAAAGATTCTGACCAGTTTTGGACTAGCTTGACTCTGGAGCCATCCATAAAAAATAATAACTACATACCTCTGCTATGTACATCTCTTTCATAGAGCATTACATCACCCAAAATTTATTGATGTTGACCCCATATGCTCTGTGTTTCTCAGTGGCAGGGCTTATCATATTGAGATTTTTGGTGATGACACTGTTTAAGTTTTTTTAGGTGTCATCAAGAGGAGGAGTTTTGCTTTTACTGCTGAGTGTGGTGAATTGGACTGTGGTATCAGTGCCAGTGGGAGGAGTCCAAGGAGACTTGTCACCAGAAGGTGTAGGACTGTGAATAGTAGTAGATGTCACCTGTTGAACTTGTTAATAATCAAATGAATATTAACACTGCTCCTTGGAAGTTGAGTTTGTGAAAGGCTAAGGATTCATGATTCTCTGGAACTTGCCTTGACGTGAGGAGAAGAGGGCTAGAAGGAGTATGACGAGAAGGTTGTGTATAGCTGCCTTTGCTGCACCACCATAAGTGTACACAACAGTTTCTGTATATGCATCTATGGGGAATTACCACATCTCTACACAATATCTGGGATCCAGTTGTGTTGCCATGCCAAATTCCTTGTGTGATCTAATGCTGTCAAACCTGTCTGCAAGTTGTCACAAACATCTCTGCCACTCTTTAATAAGTATTTCATCATACTGCTACTGCTAGGATGGCGTGTATGAACTAGTGGTGTCTACAGCCTCCTATATAGTGATGGATATCAGTCCTACTGTACCATCTGCTGCACAGTGTGCAAAAAGTAAGTTTCACCCACACACATGATGACTCATGATGAGAATACATGATTCATGATGGAGGAGGGAGGAGGAGGAGGATGTGTTGTTTTTAGAACTAGTTGATTTCTATGTTTTTATTTTATTTTAATTTAATTATTTTGTGTTATTTTCATACATTTAGCTTTATTTACATGCTGAGAGAACTTAAATCACGATGAAGGGAGGAGGAGGGTAAAGAAGATTATTGTTTTCAAAACCAGTCACCATCTATAGTTTTAAATTTAATGTAATTATTATTATTCATTATTTTCATTCTTAAATTTGGTTGTATTTATATGCCAACAAAATGTTATTCATGATGGATGGAGGAGGAGGGTGATGACATGGCTATATCGTTTTCAGAACCAGATGACTTTTGTTGTTTTATTTTAATGTAATTATTACTAGTTATTGTTATTCTTAAATGTGGCTTTGTTTATATTCTGAGAAAACATGATTTGTGATGGAGGGAGTAGGAGGAGGATGCGTTGTGTGGAACTGGCATTGTGAAATATTTATCTGCTTCGTTCCTCACTCCTGCATCTCTTTTTTCCTCCTGTTCTTCTCATCGTCATTACTACAAGCATCAAACAACATACACATCAGATGATGATACAGTGCAGCCATGACCAGACACTAACAGTGATGACTCATAATATTCACCAATGATTCTTAAATGCAATGACATAGGTGCCTGGTACACACAAAAACCACAGTGCTATACGACTAGTGGGCTGACCTGAAAAAGTGATATAATCAGGCCACTTTCCTGGACCACACTGACAGGCCACCCACCCACCAACCCTCATAGCAGTCAACTTTACTTTTCACTCAGTAACTGGCTGTTAAGCTTATGCATATACAAGCAAAAGGAATGAAAAGATGAATTTCTGTGCCCTGCTGTACCACCATCAATCAGTAAAAAAACACAATTGAAGCTGGCCCAGTGGCATGGGAGGTTGAGGTGCTGGGCATCTCACCACCTGCTACACCAGTGACCCAGGTGCAGGAATGGATGCAGGTTACCTGAGGGCAGGCCAGATGAGGGAGGACTGAGCATCCCTAGGACAGCTCACCCCGTCAGGGAGGAGCTTACATCCTGTTGTTTATCTGCCATATGGAGGTGTCTTTGTGGGACCAGAGTGGGGCCTCACAGGGAGAGGATCCCACATGCAGGACACGGAGGTGTCTTCACAAATTGCAACTGCACATTGTGCCCATTGCACATGAGGTGGGCCCAGAACAAAAACCAGGAGAAATCCTTGACTGCAAGATGCAGCCCAATCTCTCATGGGTCCCACACAGTGAGTGAGCATCCCCTGTAGTATTGTGGCACAAAACAAGGAGGGGGAGGGTAAGCCCCAGAGAACAAGGGTGACAGGGTGTGGGGGACCAGTCAGAAGAAGGCAGTCAGGCCATATTTGTCAAATAAAGCTTCCACAAATTCCATATGCACCTTCCCAGTCTATTAAATTCAATCTGCCCTGTTCTTACTGCAGAGCATGTAGCTGTTAGCATAGGCTTACACTGTGCATTCTCTCTTCTCTTCTCCTCTGTAGCATAATTTTACTAAGTAATCTGCCTAAAACTAAAGTTAAATGTAATGAAAATCGACTAAGTGTCTTGATCAAAAGTCATTCTTTTTCACATAAAAGGATCTCCTTCAGTAGCCACTGCCACAGCGTCTTCCCTTGTGTGAGAGAGATAGAAATGGCATTGAGATGTGTGCAGTAAGAGAAATTCTCAATCTCCAAAATCCCTGATTGGCTACTGCAGATCATGTGACTTGCTCACAACTTGGATATGCTTAGTGTGTACTCCCTGTAAAAGTGCAGCATAAGGATGTTGAAGTACTAATATGCCAAAGGAAACTGCGTTTCTTCAGACATGTCTAGCTAGTGTCCAAAATGCCAGATTTTGGCATGTTCTCCAAATGCAAATTTGGCATTGACAGGGAGCATGATATTTCACTCCCATTATTACACTCTGCGTAATTATGCTCCCGACAGTTCGCGCCTGTTAATGTCCTTCCCATGTAAATTCACTCCCACATCATTTCACTCCGCAATATAGCAAGAGGGTAATATTGTCAGAATTCTAAGTGAATTGCTCTGAATTGACCCGCTCCCAGTTTCCAACCCACAGCAGCATACATGCAATACAGCATAAGAGGTTACTTGATACAGCAAGAGGGCAATATTGACCATAATTCTAAGTGAAATGCACTGAATTGACCCAATACAGCATAAGTTAATTTGTGTGGTGTTACCTTTGCTGTCTTCCAAAAAGTCATGTGATGTGTTGCCTAGCAATGCCAACTGTTGCCACGGGAATGCAGTCATGTGATGGTGTTCCAGTTACAGTAAACCAGGAAGTGCTTGCAGCCCACGTCCAACAGGATTAAAATGACTGTTAAAAAACATCTTTATTTAGGTGCATATTTTAAAATGATTAATGTCTTGGGGGGGTTCAGTAATCAAAGCAGTGTGACACACCTCTCAGAAATTCTTCCGTTGCACGCTCCTCGCATTTTAGCACAATGTACTGCAGACGTGAGACACTCTCCTTGTACAATTTTTGCAGCATTTGGCACATTCCCTGCAATAATTTGTTCAATCTCAGCATCTCTTTTTTCTGTATTCCCTTAATGCCCTCTATACATTTTTACAAACAGAGGCTTCGGTAGCGTAATCATTTATGCACTTGTAGCCTAGCTGTGGCCAAAGGTAGTCAATGGTAGTCAATGGCTTGGGGTGACCAATGGTAGCCAATGTTATACTGAATGAAGGACTATAATTTTCCAAACAGAGGCATGTAAAGTCAGTAAAGCATGTTAATAGTATTTATTTGATTTGTTAGATTGTACTTAGATTGTACTAAGATGCCTTATGCACTTGTTGCCTACATGAGCTTGAACGTAAAGCAAGTAAAGTCACTCAAGCATGTTTATAGCTACAGTATTTATGATGTTGTTATACTTCAATGTACTGTATCGGGAGTGGAAGGAGCATAGTTAGTGGGAGTGAAATTCACTGGAGTGAAGTTAGCGGGAGCTAATTGATGTTGGGGCGAGACGTCGGGAGTGAAATGTCGGGGAGCAAGATAGCGGGAGCGAAATGACATAGACCCACACTGGCTCACCCTTCCTGTCAGCCATTTTGTTATCCATCTCCTGTGCACTTTGTGGACTCCATATTGTGCAAGTTTCTCCATGCGTTTTCTGAGTGGTAAAGAATTAATGCCTTGATGAAGTCCAGATGTACTATACTACATCCACCACCTGACCCCTATCCACCTCCCTAATTGGCTTCTCAAAGACAGCAATTGCCTCACTGAGAAGAACCATCTCATGAAACATTACAGAAGGTTCTGCGATCCTTTCCCTTTGTGTGTGTGTAATTGTGGAGTCTTAATTAATCACATCTCAGGTCTATATGTTGGTATTCTTTGTATCTTCTGATTGAGTCTATCATTAAGAATATTGGCAGATACACAATGCATGGAATTATTCTACTCATGGATCTGTAAGCCAAGTGTGCTGACTCACTGTCTGATATGCTCAACTTTACAGCAGATGAAGATGCTCTTCAGGGGGGGTAAATCTGTAGTGCTGGAGGAGGCTGTCTGGCTGTGTCAGGAACTATATTGGTACAAGACACTGGGTTTAGAGTGTTGGAGGAGGAGGCTTTGATGCTGGAGGAGGCTTTTTGTCAGTGCCCTACTGTCAATGGACATACATATAGGACAAGGAAACCTAAGAAGACAAGAAAAAACAGTTTTAGTCTGGGTGCAGTAACTGCCTTGGGTGCTACCATGACATACCTGTAGAGGGAAATATACATTAGCACCCTACGTGTGTTGGCTCACTTTCTGAGACACTTACCATTGCAGTAGGAAAGATGGCCTCGGATATACCCTGGTGTGGGATGAGGCTTGGTGCTGGTGGAGGCTGGCTTGAGTCATCACTGTCAATGGTTATACCTCCAGAACAGGGAGACAAAAAAGGGCTGGAAAAAAACAGTTTTAGTCTAAGTTCACCAACAGCCTGGGGTATTGCATGAAATACCTGTGGAGGGAAATGTACTGGCTCACTGTCTAAAACACTCAGCATTGCAGTGGACAAAGAAGACCCCATTCCAGGTACACCCTACATTACTGGAGGAGGCTGGCTGGCTGTGACAGGAACTACCCTGGCACAGGAGGCCATTTTTTGTGCTGGAGAAGGAGGAGGAGGCTTTCATGCTGGAAGAGGAGATGTTGATGCTGGAGGGGGAGGCATTGATTCTGGAGGAGGCATGGTGGTGGCAGTGTCATCAGTGGCAGTGGTTATGCCTACAGGACATGGAGACACAGGGGGCAGAAAAAGACAGTTTTAGTCTGTGTGAACCATCAGCCTTGAGTACTGCAATGACATTCCCATGGAGGGAAATCGACATTAGTACCCTATGCATTCTGGCTCATTCTCTAAGACACTTATCATTGCAGCATGCAAAAAAGGCCTTCAGTATACCCTGATGCTAGAGGAGGCTTTGTGGCTGGAGAAGGCTGACTTGTGTTAGCAATATCGGTGGTTATACCTTCTGAACAGGGACATGCAAGGACACAGGAAAGACAGTTTTCTTCTGGGGGCAATAATTCTGGAGACCTGTTGAGAGAACAGACGTTAGTAATTATGTGTGCTTTTAACAGCAGTGTCACACTCACCATTGTAGAAAGAAGGTCTTCAGAGTACACCCTACAGTGCTGCTGGAGACTGGTGATGACTGGCTGGTTCTGCTAATAGCTACCCTGGCAGAAGAGTCCATGTTTGCACTGGTGGAGGAGGATGCTTTGGTGCTGTACAAAGGAGGCTTTGGCACTGGCTAGCTGTTGGCAATGGGTCTTTTGCTGGTACAAGAGACCAAGTTGCCGTAGAAAAGTTATTTTTTGGCTGGCTGATGGCTGGTTATTGGTGTCCAGCATTTAACGGTTGCTATGCTGGCCCAAAAGCCTGGGTTACAGAAAGACAGACTGGCTGGTGGCTGGCTTTCTTTTGTTTGATACCAGCATGTGCCAGGTGCTGTGCAAGCCTAAGAGTCCAAGATAGATAGATAGATAGAAAATCATTTATTAAGCACTCATTTCCACAGACTCTGAGTGCTGTATAAACAACAACAATAAATGGGTTAATAAAACCAACCAAAATTCAATTTCAGCTCCAACAGTTCCATTTAGCAGTTAGTCATAAAAGGCCAGCCGGAAAAAGTATGTTTTGAGGCCCTTCTTAAAGGCTTCCACCAAGGGAGCCCTCCTCAAATTTTCAGGTAAAGAGTTCCACAAGGTGGGCATGGCAACCAAAAATGCCCTATCTCTGGAATGCCACAGCCTTACCCCGGAAACCTCAAGGAGGGCTCCCCCGGTAGAACGAAGTGCCAGGGGGTGGTGATAGAGGACAAGGAGATCTTGCAGATAGACAGGCTCCCCCTTGTGTAGGGTTTTGTAGGTCAGGAGCCCTACCTTAAAGGCAATCTTCCACCTGACCGGCAGCCAGTGCAGTTCGTGGACAACAGGAGTAATATACTCTAATCTTCTTGCTCCCATCAATAATCTTGCTGCTGCATTCTGCACCAGCTGCAGTCTGCAGAGGTTGCCTCCAGATAACCCTAGGTACAGGGCATTACAGTAGTCCAATCTGGAGGTGACAAAGGCATGTACTAGTGTGGGCAGGTCATCAGGGGGGAATCCAGGATTGAATTTGGGCGATATTCCATAGGTGATAAAAAACACTCCTGACTACGGCTGACACATGGGCATCCATGGTCAGTCTATCATCCAGGGTAACTCCATGCTCCCCACCCCCAACCCCCCAATGACCTGGATCCACCATCAGCACCTCAGTCTTGTCTGAGTTTAGCTTGAGACAGTTTTGAGCCATCCATGACTGGATCTCCTCAAGGCTGTTGTTAAACACTGCAACTGAAACTTGGTTCTCAGGTGCGCAGGACAGATACAACTGGATATCATCTGTATAACAGTGAAAACCCAGTCCGTATTGCCTGATGATATCTCCCAGTGGCAGCATGTACACTGTGAACAACAAGGGCAATAAGATAAACCTTATGGAACTCCACAGCACAGAGGCTTCAGGGCAGATGAGGCAAGCCCCATTGTTACCATTTGCACTCTGTCTGTCAGGTATGACCTCAATCAGCAGATGACCTTGCCAGACAGGCCACACCAAAATCGCAAGCGTTCAAGCAGTACATTGTGATCCACGGTATCAAATGCCACGGAGAGCTCTAGGTGGACTAAGATGGAACAATCTCTCCTATCCCTCACCATCAGGAGGTCATTCAGCACCCTTACCAGGGCTGCCTCCATGCTATGCCTCACCCGGAAACCAGACTGGAATGGCTCATAGGTAGAGGAAGAGGTGAGGTGTCTCTCAAGCTGAAAGGCCACCACTTTTTCAATAACCTTCCCGTCCCTAAAAAAGTTGAGGCTGGCTGGTGGCTGGTTGTTGGTGTTTGGCATTTACCAGCTGCTGTGCAGGCCCAAGTGTCCAGTTTAGAGCAGGACCTTTGCTGGCTGATGACTGGTTGGAGGCTGGTGTCCAGCACAGACTAGTCGCTACGCTGGCCCAGCAGTCTGGGTTGAGGTTGGCTGGTGGTTAGTGGCTGGTTGTTAGTGTGTAGCATTTACTGACTGCTATGCTGGCCCAAGAGTCTGGGTCAGAGTGGAACTTTGGCTGTCTGTTTGCTGGCTGGGTTCTGACTTTCTTTTGTTTGATACTGGTATGTGCTGGGTGCTACATTGGCCCAAGGGTTCAGTTTGAGGCTGATTGATGGCTGGCTGGTGGTGGTGATGGCTGGTGATGCTGACTGGTAGTGGTGATGAGGTTGCTGGAGCTGGCTGGCTTTGGCTGGTTACTGGTGACTGCTGATGGCTAGTTGGCCATGGGGACTGTGCTGGTGCCAGGAGCCAAGTTACCAGAGCTGGCTTGCTTTGGCTGTCTGGTGATGATGACTGGTAGCTAGTTTACCATGGGTATTATGCAGGCACCAGAGACTGGGTTGCTGGAGCTGGCTGCCTGCCTTTGGCTGGCTTGTGGTGATGGCTGGTGGCTTGTTGGCCATGGGTCCTATGCTGGCACCTGAGACTAGGTTGCTGAAGCTGGCTGGCTTTGGCTGGCTGGTGGCGATGGTTGATGGCTAGTTGGCCATGGGTCCTCTGCTAGCACCAGAGACAAGATGGTTGGAGCTGGCTAATTTTGGCTAGCTTTATCTGGATCTGGTTGGTGGCAATGGCTTGTGGCTAGCTAGCCATGGGCCCTATGCTGGCACAAGAAACTCGGTTGCTGGAGTTGGATGACTTTGGCTGGCTGATGGGATGACTGATGGTTAGTTGGCCATGGGTCCTTTACAGGTGTCAGAGACCATTTACTGGAGCTGGCTGGCTTTGGTTGGTGGTGATGGCTTGTGGCTAATTGGCCATGGGTCCTGTACTGGCACCTGAGCCTGGGTTGCTGGAGCTGGCTGACTGGCTTTGGTTGGCTGGCTTCATTGGATGGCGTTGCTTATTCTGGTGTTCTGGCTGCGTGGCACAAAGTGGCAGATGTTAAACACTGCATTCATCTTACATCATCAGATTTAATGCATGCACAATACAGTTCCATTAAAAGATATGCTTAGGTGTATAATGTACAAACGCACCTTGGTAGTGAACATAGACGACAGTGTGGTGAGGCTGAAAGAGATATCCTGTTGCATGAGTCACACTAGTTGTGCAATGTATTGTTCTGAGATGATTACAGCAATGGAATCAATAACAAGCAACACTTTAATTTGTCTGTGAAAATGCATTTTGTTGCAAGGGAGAAAAGCACCACAACATTTAATACAATGACCCCTACTCAGAAAAAACAGTGATTAAAAAAAAATATCAAAAATCTGTCATTACCACACAGTAAAGTAGTACAGCAACAGTTGATTGCAAACACAATATTCGCATTGATGAGTCAATACATTGTCATTCACAATGTGATTCTTAAGTAATTTAAAAAATTCAGTGAAATTCTTTGTGACAGGTGTATATCAGAAAGCACAAAAACTTTTATAAATTCACATTTATACCCAAAAATAAGTAGCATGTTGCAAGTTATCATGCAACTCACAGCACTTACTCAGCTCAGCTATGATTAAGGTGGCATCCAGGGAACACACTAAAAAGAGCACGGTGACCATATTCCTATGTGTGCCATGCAGTTCCATTATATTTACAATTAATATTTATAAGTACTATGACAAAAAACAAACACCTCTATTACTAAACATGACAAACAATGACAAAAGACAGAAACAGCCACTCTGGACCATAAGCAACTGATTGATGTACTGTATATTATTAGACTTTTCAAAGGCATCTGACACCGTACCGCGTGGGCCATCACAAAAAAAATTATCAAAATGAAAATAAATCACCATACAGTTATACAACAAAACTCAGAAAGTGGCCATACGTGGAAATCTTTAGGTTAGTGGGGCAGTTACCAGTTGGTTGCCCCAGGGTTCCATTCTAGGCCTCATATTATTCCAAATCTTTATAGTGGATATGAACTGAAATGTATTAAGTAAGCAATAATATCCAACAGAGTGGGCAATATTGGGCTATACTGGACCACCCAGGGGTGTAATGAGGCCCGATGCTGAAGGTGGAGGGCCTTATAGCCCTTGCAAGGTCTGGTATAGCCCATACCACCCATCCTGGAGGGTATTATTGTGCTTAGAAAATGGGCCACTGTAATATATTTGTTTAAAAAAAAAATAATGTTTATATTTAAATGTTAAAACTCTGAAGTTCAATTTATTTTGTAATAAAATAGTTTCTCCAACTGTATTTGAAAGATTTATTTGTTGTTTTTTTTTTCATCTAGGGACTTTTGTCCTACTATAGCCTCTGTAGTTCACACTTTAGAGCTGGTTTTATTTATTTATTTAGTTTTGTTAACCGGGTAGGTACACTAGACAGCATAGCTGCCTATTTTCAGGTACGACCTGGGAGATTACAACAAAGGGTATGTAGACAATAGTAGAGACAAGAAAACATCATGGGAACAAGGAGAAGTCAAACATAGTACACTTACACAAAATTTTCAGCAATGACAGTACATTTGCAGGAATCTTTATGTAGTAACACAACAGAAATACAAGTGCAAATAACTAACAGTCGTAAGTCATACAACTAGTGAGTAAGTGCTAGAAGAGAGGAAATAGCAAGATTTCCAGGCAGGTTTGAGAGTAGTAGAGGTTGGAGCCAGAAGGCAACTAGGAGGAACCAGTACAGGATTAGGTGGATAGAGAACAGGAGCAGGGTTCAGAGCTTGAAGCTGTGTGGAGAAGGGGAGATTCTTAGATTCAGTGGAATGGAGTTCCATAGTTTAGGGGCCCAGCTAGAGAAAGCATTCTCCTCCGTTTTGGTTTTACATCTCAGTTGGACAAGAAGGAATTTGTCAGCTGATCTCAGTGGGTAGGCAGAGGTCACAGGTTTGAGCAGTAGAGCCAATTTGTCAGGTATCTGGGAGGAGATTATATTCTTTAGAAAACAATAGGAAGTAAACTGTTGGAAGGCTGAGGAGGTAAACCATCCCAGACTGGAGTATAGTGTGCATCAGTGAGTAAATTTGGGTAAAGACAGAGCAAAACAGCAAATGCTGTTGTAGCAGACATCCCACTTTCTGAGGAGCCCTCCAGTAGTTGCCGGAAAGGCTTTAACCTGTATACCAATTTGGGGTCTCAGGATCCCCTGTGCAATGGCCATCCTCGCCGTAGATGTTAGGCTATGTCTCACCTTATATGCCAACCCAAGATGCATATTGACAGATTTAATGACTGAGGCTAGGTGCAGGTCAAAATCCAAGGTCGGATCAAGGGTTACTCCTAGGTATTTAAGAGAGGTAACTGTGTTAAGGGGAGAGCCATCAAGCACTCTGATACTTAATGATTGGGTGCAGGACTGAATTTTTGAACTTGAACCGAAGGGCATAATCACCATTTAATTTTTATTTAAGACAAGCTTGTTTTGCAATAGCCAGCTCTGAAAGGTATTGAAGTTACTATTGAGATTCAGGTTGATATCTGAGAGGTTTGAGGAGGATGAGAAAAGAACAAGATCATTGGCATATAGCAGACCTGAGCAAGCACCAGTGTGTGGTGGGATGTTGTTTATGAAGACTGTAAACAGGAGAGGACCAAGAATTGAACCCTGGCGCACTCCAATCCAAGTAGGAGCAAGAGGGGATTTAACATCTCTGATCTGGATAAATTGTTGATGCTTCGAAAGATAATTTTGGAACCAGGCGGTGACAGATGTAGAGAAGCCTATGGATGACAACTTTGATTAGAGCAGCGGGTGGTCAACTAAATCAAATTTTTTAAGATCAGCAAAAGTAGCCCCAGTGAGAGAGCCTTTGTCCATAGTGAGTCTGACATAATTTGTTAACTGTATGAGAGCAGTGGATGTACTGTGCCCACATCGGAAACCATGTTGGTCAGTGGTGAGAAGCTTGCAGGAGTAGAGGTAATCCGAGACCTGGGTAGCAACAATTTTCTCCAGTATTTTAGACAGGGTGGAGAGGATAGCAATAGGGCAGTAGTTATCCTGGTTAGTGGTTGTCCCCCTTTTTGTAGACTGGTACAACTCGAGCAATCTTCCAGATGGAAAAGTCATGTCCTGTAAGAAGAGATGGGTTTAAAAGTCTAGTCACTGGAGAGACTATAGACAGTGCAACGGTTCTTAGGGGTTTTGGTAAGAGTCCATCTGCCCCTGCCAATCCAGCAGGAGAGATGGATTTAAGTAAGCATAAGATTTCACTCTCAGAGACTGGGCAAAGGGTGAAAGATGGGTTGGAAGGTTTAAGGTTATCCTGCGGAGTGACAGGTAAAGGTCCAGGAGGTGCAGTATAGGAGGAAAGGTCAGTGAATCTGGAGTTAAGAGTCTCAGCGATAGTGAGCAGGTTATTGCAATTACAACTATCCATGACCATATCAGAGATGGTATTGCACTTGTTTTTCCTCATGATGGTGTTAACATGACTTCAAATACCATGAGAGTTACTGACAGAGGTACTAAGGAGCTGACAGTAGTAATTGCCCTTAGGAAATCTGATGGAAACCTTACATAGGTTTGGGAGTCTTCTGTACTCCATCCAATCCGATGGGGACTGGGCTAGCTTAGCTTTGTTCCAGGCTTTATCCATCTTTTTGAGAGAGGACAGAAGTGAAAAATTTAATCAGCGGGTAGCAGATCCCCAGATACGGTGCCTTTTTACTTGGATATATTTGTCTTGAAGGTTCAAAAGCATGGTAAGGAGATATTGGGCAGCATGTTCCATTTTACAAGTATTATATAGAGGTGCCCAGTCCGTGTTCTGTAGCTCCAAGATTAGGGCTCTCATCCATTTTTGAAAAATCCCTGAAAAGAATTTCTCTGGGGGGTGGTTTAGGGGCCCCAGCCTTCCAAACACAGTAAACTGGGGAGTGGTCATTGATTGAGTCTGGTAAAACTCCAACAGCACTGATCCTCTCAGGCCTGTTGGAGATGACCCGGTCTAGAAGAGACTGGAGACTGCTGTTACTAGCCTGTCTGGTTGGGAGAGTGACCAGTTGAGACAGGTGTAACCTGCTGAGTTCAGCAGCATAGAGATTAGAGTTTTTTCCTAGCCAGTCCAGGTTGAGGTCCCCATAACAATGAGGTCTTGTCTACCCTTTAGCGAGGAAAGATGGTCAGTTACCTTAGTCAGGCCTGTTAGTCCATTTTTAGGAGGGTTATAGATGCACACTACATTTAGCTTCTTAGTGACACCTAAGGTAATAACTATATGAATAGTTTCACATAGACAGGTAGTGTTGACTGGGAGGACCATAATATCAAGGTCCTGTCTGGTATAAAACAAAACACCACCACCCTTTTTAGCATTTGGATGATCACATCTGTGAAGTTTATATCCATTGGTCCTACATAATGAATCTGGTATAAGGGGGTTTTAGCCAAGTCTCGGTTAGCACCACCACCACCACCACCACCACCATACACACATGCAGGGCTTAAAATTGTACTTAAAATGTTTTTTTTAAGTTTTTTGTTAATGTATTTATTTAATTAAAGTGCAATCTGCTCCCTCCAGCAGCAGTCCATTCATCATAATAGATCCAGCCCTGACACATTGTTGGGAGGGACAAGTGGCACTGCAGAGTAATGTGAAGGACGGACAGCAGAGTCTGACAGCAATCGGCGATCTGCATTCAGGACTTTGGACAGCCACTGAATAAACATACCTCAACCAGCAGGTTTACTTTTCAGCCTCATCAGTTTAAATTCACAGTGGTCAGTTAAAGAATGTGCCTGCCACATGGTTAACAGTGCTTGTATGATTGGCTGCTACTCGTTGCTTACAAGGACAGAGAACGCTAGCTCAGGGAGTACTAATGGGTGTGATACCAGTGGTAGTTTCTTTGATCTCTGTACCGCAGATGGACATCAATCTGTGGTACAGAAATTGAAGAAAATACCGCTGCTCTCATGTACAGTTAGTTGCGTTAGTGGAGCTTGTGGGCTCGCTGTAGATCACGTCTCTAGAGGATGTTTCAGCCTCAGTGCACAGCAGCTACAACCCGTCTGCTTTCATTTTTTCCTGTTTGAATTTGCCACAGATGACTGTGCACGGGGGTAGAGAGGGATCATCCAACAGTTTTGAGCTCAGTGAGCGAGCAAACAAACATGGTGACAGTTGCTTCTACAACGTTCTACTGTCCCATTTATTTGCGAACTAAATGAGGTAACAGAGACTGGGACTAATTAATTCCCAGTCTCTGTTGTCTCATACCCGCCCAGCTAATTGCCTCTTTCAGCCAGTCACCATTCAGATAAACACTTGCTCATTTTCTAAACTGGTCTAAAATATGCCAGTGACACCGAGACAGGTGGAACAAGTAGCAACACAGAATAAATTGAATTTATCCAAGTCAGATCTGGAAAAATCACCAGGTGGGCATACAAGTGGAGGATGCAGTCTACAGAAGTGCAGTATCATGCATATGGGGACACAGGTAATTATACGCACATACATATTATGCAATAATGTATTAAAACAGGTGGAAGAGGCCAGTCCGGTGGTGCTGAGGTTTGAGGCGCTGGATGCCACACTGACAACCCAGGGTCGGGAGCGACCTTGGATGTTGAAGGGCTGGCCAGAGGGAGGAGGATTGAGCATCCCGGGGACTGCTCTCCTCAACCGTCGAGGGTGGAGTGGGACAACTGCGGCTGCGCTGGCTCCTGGTGGTGGCTGAGGGTCAGTGCATGTGGTGGTTCGGTGTGGGGTTGGCACAGGCAGGTGTCAGACGTGCAGTGCACGGAAGCCCACAGTGTAGCATCACTGATACCACTGCATGCCCATGCTGTGGGGGGGGGACCAGTTTGTGACAAAATCATCAGGTGCACTCGATGTCCGGTCCCATCAGTGCCGCACCACTCCGACTTGGGATGCTCCTCCCAGACCCTGATCCCTGGCTTCTGCGGTACCTGATGTGAAGCAGCCTGTGAGAGGAACGGAGAAGGGGGTTGAGCACAGACACTGGGAGTGGTGCAGTGCCAGGGGACCGGGTGGATAGAGGAGAACCAAAAGCAACACCCCCCAGCCAAGGAGGTACTAAAAAGAAAGAAGCTAAAAAAAACAGGTAGTAGAAGAAGAAAAGGATCTGGGGGTCATCCTCTCTAAAACACTCAGGAAAAACAATGCTCCTCAGTACTTGGCAGGGCAAATACGGTCCTATTGACAATCTGGAAAACTTTAAAAGGCAGAGTACAGCAGAGGTGATCATGCCTCTTTTTACGGCCTATGTCAGATCCATCTTGGACTATGGTAGAAGGCTATGGTGCCTATTTAACAGAAACAATGTGTGCAGAGTGGTCAGAGTTCAGCATAGGGCTACAAAATTAATAGGTGAATATGACAGAGTAAAAACTCTTAACCTCATGTTTCTGGAGACTAGGCAGGCAAGAGGAGATATCATGGCTGATGTATGATATAATCCATGACCCCTACCACATGAATGAATTACAAGCTGAGTTCAGATATGGTATTACAGGTACACAAGGACATTCTCTTCAGCATAAAATTCAAAACCAATAATAAGGAAAACTACCACACACACTGTTAACTCATGGACTCAGTTACCATGTGGAATTATAATGAGTAACACCAAACCAGAATTCATGGCTAAATTAGATTAAATTCAGTCTGAACAGAGCCAGTTTGAAGTACCATTCATAAAACTAGGAGCTACTAATGGGCTAATGCCTTCTTTCTTCTTCTGTTCTTAAATCTTTAGTATGAAATCTTCAGTATGAAAACTGTCAGTATAATCTAGAGGTTAGAGTGCTAAGCTTTTAATGAACTTGGTACATCCAGCAAACCTGGTGTTGATTCCCACAACTTCTATACACATACCGTGTGACCCTGAGCAAGTCATTTAACCTCCCCAGCACTCCTAGATTGCCCATACCTAAAAACAGGCATTGTACCTAGTAGGCCATACCCAGCTAACAGTTCCACATCATGTCAGTGAAGTTTTTACAGCACAGACAATGACGGCGAGTGCAAGTTGGCGAAAACCACAATGATGACTTGCACAACAGCCAACAGAACAACAGCAACACTCGGACCCATTTACAGGACCTAACATGGACAAGAAAATTTTTTATGCGGGGGGCTGTACCCCCTGCAACCCACCATGCAGGAGGTTTTTCCCCCCGTACTCCCCATCATTAAGATTATCAGCTCCGAGGAGGGCTTGACATTGGGGAAAAGTGCAAAAATTACATGCGGCAAATTGTTTTGCACACCGCAAGCTCCGAACCCAGACCCTTCTGCAGTAGTGGCATACACCCTACCACCACACAATATGGCCAGCTCGGAATTGCACCACCAGACTTCCCGCCATATCCTGTTACTGGCCTCCCTCTTTCCCACATACAGCCCATTCCTATACTAGTTGTTGTTGTCGTACTGCCTCACTATTCCCCTACTCGCTATTGTTCCACAGTCACTTTTCTAACTGGCGGTCAAATTGAGTAGCTCATACTGAGTTGCTCAATTTGACTGCACCAATATTACTGGATACCCCAGCTAACAAACAGTAAAAAGCAGTATTTCTTTATATTTTTGGGGGTGTTTTTAGATATTTTTTTGCTATTTTTTTTTTTAGGAGAATTACATTTTCTTCCTCTGTTCTCACAGAGCACACATACATACACACAGGCACAGAATGAGTCACATGATGCTCTGTTGCAGTTAGAGGTTTTTTTTCCTCGCTCTGAGCTCACCGCTTGGACATTTGTATCAAGAAAAAAGAAAGACATGCACCCTAGATCATCAGTGGTAGGGCAATGGTATGAACTAAAGGAAATCATATGGTTAGGTGACACACGTAGAAACTAAACAATCTGGACATTATTATAGACTGCAATTATTGCAGATCTTATTGAAACAACTGATCTGACTTGCATCACCAAGACCTGGTTGGGTGTAAATGCTGGCCCCACTTTGGATGCTGTAATTCCGACTGGGAACTCGGTGATACACAGCTCGAGATTGGATTGCGGGGTCGCGGTCTGTTTTAAGACCCAGTTGGGTCTCACAAATGTACCAGTTGAGGAAGCCAAATCATTTGAGTGTACCATGGTTGCTGGTGTAGGTTGCAGGTTAGCCCTCGTCTACCGTCCACCCGGGGATGAGATGCGTTTCCTGCAGGAAGTAGCGGACTTCGTCACCGACATGGCATTGGAGTACCCCAGGTTGATGGTACTCAGAGACTTCAATGCCTGTGTCGACGACGATCTCTTGCAGTTTGGACAACACTTCCTCCAGCTTATGACATCACTGGGCCTTACACAGGTTGTTACCTCTGCCACCCATAAACATGGTCACTCTCTTGATCTAGTTTTACTCCTGGCGATTGAGGCCTCCGATTTGGAGGTGGAACTAGTCGGCTGGTCTGATCACTACACTGTGAGGTTCAACTTGTGTACTCCCCTTCAGAGGCCTGCCACTGTGGAGATGGTCAGTTACTGCCCTTTACAGGAAGTGAGTCATGAAGGCCTAGCAGCAGCGATTGACCTCTTGGAGTTTCCTGTGACCAGCTCGAGTCCAGAGACTTTAGTGGTGGCCTATAATAAGGCCACCTCATCAGCTCTGGACTTAATTGCTCCCATCCGTGTTCATCCTCTCCCCCTTTGCCCTAGGGCCCCTTGGTATGATGGGCCTTTGAGGGAGTTGCAGCAAGTAGGACGTAGGTTAGAGCATCATTGGCAGAAATCTGCCCTGGTTGCTAACCACCTTAGATTGGTTGAACATTATAAGACTTACCAATCAACAATCTCCCGTAACAAGACAGAATTCCTGTCCGGGGAGATTGCTGCCGCTCATAATCGACCCGCCCATCTCTTCTGAACTGTTGACATGTTATGCAACCCAACCTGTCTGCAGCTCTGAAGACCTTTTTCGCAAGTAGAGTGCGATGAGCTTGCTCGGTTCTTTGCGGATAAGGTGGCTGACATCAGGTTGGACGTTCATTCAACCCACTCTATGGGGGTTGCTGATGATCGGTGCTTGGTCACCTCACCTCGAGCTTCCTGGAGTACCTTTGCCTTGCCAGAGCTCACGGATGTCATGCAGATTGTCCAGAGTATGCACCCTACATGCTGTAGTTTGGATCCGGGCCAACTTCCTTGATTATGGGTTGTTGGGATATGATCGGCCAGGTCCTGGCTCAGATAGTCTGGTGCTCCATGGAATCCAGAGAGTTTCCAAGCTCCCTGAAGGAGGTGGTGGTAATCCCCCTCTTGAAGAAAGCTTCTTTGGACCCAGACTCTCTGGCCAACTACAGACCAATTGCAAACCTTCCCTTTATAGGGAAGGTGATTGAGAAAGTAGTGGCGATACAGCTGGATGACCACTTGACCATCCATAACATCTACGAACCTCTCCAGTCCAGTTTTCATAAGAGGCATAGTACTGAGACAGCGCTGGCTCGGGTGCTCAATGATTTCCTGATGACGAAGGATCAGAAGAACTGTTCTGTCTTGGTGCTCCTTGATCTCTCCTCAGCTTTTGACACTGTAGACCATGGGGTGCTGCTTGGATGTCTGAGGTCCATCTGCAGACTGTCAGGTACAGTCCTTAGGTGGTTTACATCTTTCCTTACTGGCAGGAGTCAGAGAGTGGTGTCTGGGATTTTTTCCTCGGACCCTTTCTCCCTGTGATGTGGGGTTCCTCAGGGTTCAGTGATGTCCCCCATGTTGTTTGCAGTGTATATGCTGCCTCTTGGAAACATTGTAAGATGGTATGGGCTAAGGTTTCACTGCTATGCTAATGACACCCAGCTCTACCTGTCTTTTGTCCCCGACCAGGATAGAGCTACCTCAGTACTTAATACCTGCCTCACTGAAATCCAGGACTGGATGAACTTGAGCTGGTTAAAGTTGAACACCGGAAAGACGGAGGTGATGGTAGTGGACCTGGGTCACCAGATAGAGGGGTGTAAGGCTGATCAGCCCTCTGGAATTTTTCTCGGGGGCTGTCAGATCCTATCCTCTGAATGGGTGCAAAATCTGGGGGTAGTGCTTGACGACAGGCTGATTTTACGATCTCAGGTGTCAGCCGTCATCAAGTCCTCCTTCTATCATCTTAGGAATATCTCCAGGATTAAGCACCTGGTTCCATCTGGGGACTTGCCTACAATAGTCCATGCCTTTGTGACTTTGTGCCTTGCTTATTGTAACTCCCTGTACTTAGGGCTTTCTGGGGTTGAAATCCACCACCTGCAGCTCTTGCAGAATGCAGCAGCATGATTGTGAACTAGGGCTTCTCGAGTATCCCATATTACTCCCATGATGCATGATCTGCACTGGCTGTTGATTAGGTGGTGGATCACCTTTAAATTTGGTTTACTGACTTATAAAGCCCTACATGGACTGGGACCTGACTACTTGAAAGAACTTCTTGTGCCTTACCATCCAGTGCGACAGTTGTGTTCGGCTGATGAGGGGTTGCTAGAGATTCCGAGGGTGTCTTTGAAATCATCCAGGGCCCATGCATTTATGCACATTGCCCCAACCCTTTGGAATTCTCTACCCTGTCAGCTTCAGGAGTGCATGACTGTGGAGGGGTTCAAACAGGCACTGAAAACCTTTTTATGGAGTCTCGCTTATGATGGCTCCATATAACTCTGATCCCGTTATTTATTTTTTCTGTTTGTTACTTATTTATTATCATGTTTATTGTTTTACATGACTGTATTTATCTTTTTGTAAAGCGTCTTGATGGCCCGAAAGATGCTTATGCAAAATAAAATTTATTATTATTATTGTGTTTCAGTGATTTTGCATTGTAGTGTTTCAGTGGTGTTGCATTGTTAGTTTTAAGTCCATTCCCAGATCACGTCATGCAGGGTCAGAGTTGGTATCCCAGGTGGTAGGAGCTAGGAGAGCAGCTGTCAGTCGGTCAGTCAGTCGAAATTAACATTGGGGGGAAGTCTGGGGTGGCAGTTACAGCAACAGCCAGATATCAAGCCCTTCAGGGCAGCACCTGAAGTACAGCCGCAGAGTCCAGGAAAGAATGGCAGAAACTATTCAGGAACCCAGTCTCTCTGCCCTCCGGCAACCCAGTTACCTGTGAAAAGAATGCAAAGTACTGAGAGGAACTAAACTGTTGGAATACGAAATGATGCTGTGTGTGTGTGTCTGTGTGTGTGTGTGTTGGTGTGTGAGTGCGTGTGTGTGACAGAGAGAGAGAGACAGGGGCATAGCATTATTTAGTGCTGCATGATTGTTAGGTGGCTAGATAGAGGGTGGCTGTGCAATCTATACCAGGGACACAATCATCGGACAAGTGCTCCCTGCCCCTGCTCTTGTAAATGGGGCCAAGGCCCTTACCCTCAAACTTGCTCCTGACCCCCTCCAGGGGCCCTCTTTATCTCACCACTGCCTACGTTCCCCCAAAGAACCCGAACCCGATGCTGATATCTTTAACAGAATATCTTGCCACCCTCCACCACAAGGTGGAACAAATCCTAGTGGGAGACCTAAACGTGAACTGGCTCAGTGCCTCCTCTTCCACTACCCGAGATTCTTTCGCTGCCCTAGACCTGACACAACTCATTTCCCAGCCCACTAGAGTAAACCCAAAGAGAAGTGCCAGTACCCTTCTGGATGTAATAATCACCAACTGCCCCCAAAAAATCCATAATATCAAGGTCCTCCCAGACTCACTAAGTGACCACTCCCCTATCCTATTCCTTTGGGTGGCCCCCACTCCCAAACAGGCACCTCTAACCTGGTGGGCTGATAAAACTCAAACAATTTCTCGCCCAGACTAACTGGTCCCCCATTCATCATGCACCAGACTTAGACACTGCCCTCGCCTTTTTCTCCCAAACCTTTAACAAGGTCTGTGACCTCTTTACACCCCTCACAAGAATTCGATCCAAGAGACGTAATGCACCCTGGGTTACCCCTGCCCTACTACAAATGCTCAGAAATAGGGATAACATCTGGCACCTTGCCACTGAAATGGGCCAGATGGCTAATAGACAGGCCTACAATGCTACATGGAACAGGTGCACATGGGCCATCCGTAAAGCCAAGGCCGTCCATTACCAGGCCACCCTCACCTCCTCCTCCTCCTGGGGGTATGCCTGAATGTTCTTGGACAATGTTAAACAACTAAATGGGAAATTGCACTCCCTTCCCCCATCCCAACTCACTATTGATGGCTCTACCTCCACCGACCCTGCCTGCATAGCTAACTACCTTAACACCTCCTTTACTGAGCTTTGCACTGTCCTCCCCAGTAATGTCTCTGACCCTCCCCCAACCCTACCTTCCCCTGTCCTCCAATGCCCTGGCTTCCACCTACGTAGGGTATCTGCCCAGGAAGCCAGACCTCTCCTAATTAAAGCATTAAATAGCAATAGTCCAGGCAGCGACTCCCTGGACCCCTCTATCCTCTGGCTGGTGCTGGATGAAGTCCTTGCCCCACTCACCAGCCTACTCAACCGATCTCTCTGCCTAGGGCAATTTCCCACTGCCTGGAAAACAGCCATAGTCACACCATTCATAAAGAGGGCGGCAGGTCCTCCGCCGGGAATTACCGACCAATCTCCATCCCCCAAAGTCCTGGAAAAAATGTTGGCCATTCAAATCACTGAATATCTGACTAAGCATAACATCTTATGCCCAGAGCAGCATGGCTTCCATGCTGGTCACAGTACTGGCACTGCGCTAGTTGAGTTCTCCAATTTCCTACACTTCTCCCTGGAAGCCAGCTCCCTAGCTGGTGCAGTGTTCATTGACCTCTCAAAGGCCTTCGACACTGTCTCCCTCCCTCTTCTGCTGGATGCCCTCTGTCACACTGGTTTCTCTGCTGGCCCTCTCGCCTGGTGCACAAGCTATCTATCTGCTCGCTCCCAGTGTGTAAAAATCAATGGGACACTCTCCAAAACTCATCCCATCCACTCAGGGGTACCCCAGGACTCCATCCTGGGTCCCCCTACTCTTCTCACTCTATCTAAACACCCTGCCCAGTGCATGCTCTGGCAAAATTCTTTTGTATGCAGACGATGCTGTCATTTTTGCCACCCACTGCAATCCCACCTCCCTCCAGGACACCCTACAACAATCCTACAACGATGCCGAAGCCTGGTTTAAAGAGCACAGACTTGTCATTAACCTCAAAAAAAACAAAACAATGCTTTTTGCCCACCCCCAAAACAAAGCCTGCAACTTCCCACTCCACTTCATCCCCAGTACCAAACAACCGCTTGATCAAGTTTGCTCCTACAAATATCTTGGGGTTTCCTTTGACTCAGCCCTCACCTACCACACCCACTTTGATGCCCTTGCATCCACCACTAACACAAGGCTTGGCATCCTCTACCGCTGTAAACACTGCCTCCCCCCTGATGCTCTCTGACTTGCAGTTACATCTTCAGTACTGTCCCTAGTTGATTATGGCCTACCGGTCTATGGTACTGCTGACACTACCGCACTCAACAAAATTAGGCTCACCCTTAATAAGGCCTGCAGGCTGATTACTGGTACCCCCAGGCTCACACACACTTGTCAACTCTATGACAAGGCAAAACTGCTTAACCTAGATGAACGGCTATGCTATCAAATCTGCCTCATCACAAAAAAAACTCTACTCGGACTATCCCCACCCGGGGTGACAGCCTCCATCCGCCACACCAAACCCACTATCACAACCCGAACCTCTGACAAGACCACTCTACTGGTTCCCAGATCCAGGACCACCGGTGGTTAGAGGTCCTTCTGCTACAGAGCTTCATCCTGGTTTAACTCTCTCCCTAATCCCATCTCCAATGCCCCCACAATCTTTAACTTCAAAACCACCCTTCAGAGCCAACTATTTAACACTCGCAGCTGCTCCTGTCTCTAAATGTGGCCTTAATCTCTCCACACTTGACAACGCCCATTGGGGGGCACTCCACCTCACCCCCCCAAACTTCTCCCCCGTTGCATATTGCCTCTGTTAATACCAGCATGTGCTTAGCTGTGTCAATGTAATTGCAACTAAATTGTATCAATGTAATTGCAACTAAATTGTACAAATGTATGAACCCACTCTGTGTATCTCTAAGGATGTGACTTTTATGCTGTAACCTAAAAATTATGCTGTAACCTAAATTTGTTCTGTCTGTCTACTATGTGATGAGGTACCTTTGAAAATGAGCCTCTGTCTCAAAGGTTGTAAACTGATGTACAAATAAATAAAAAATAAATAGGTATAAAAAGAATCTGAACTTAAGAAGAATGTCATGCTGCATCCAAGGAGTGCCCCAAAAGAGTGCCCTTTGCAGTGGTGTGGGATAGGGGTATATAAGCTCTGCAAAAAAAAGAAGTAAACATATTCAAACATTTTATAAATGCTTTGAATAAATTAGCATGCATCAAAAGAGCATTGCTTGGAGCATTGTAAGATAATACCATATCATGTCTTTCTGTTCAAAACCTATAATCTGACTCCTCAGTTTATGCTAAAAGGGGGTATGGTGCCACAGTTGCCTCCTTGCATTCGCATATAAGGGTCATGAAATTTAGGGGCAAAAGCAAGGAAAGCGGATATTTATGAAAAGTGCATATAGCATGGGTACCACTTTCCCCAGAGAGTGCCTACTCCGGGGGTGACTTGCAGGACACAACCTTTTTGTTAGCTTGAATTTTTTCTCCACTCCCTCTGATTTGCCTTATATAATATCCTCTTCTCCCTGGCTGATTAAGGTGGCTTATTTGATTGCATATGGCATGCTTACTTGGGTCTTCTAGTACTACAATCTGCTATGGGCAGCGTGAATGGGGTTAGTGATGTGTGAGATCCTATTTCATTTTCTTTTTGATAATCTTAATGGTGGTGCTACTCTCATCCCCCCACCCCATGGAGAATTCCAGATGTATATTAATTCAGTCTCCTCCTAAGTTCTGTCTGGGTGTATTTCCTTTTTTTTTTTTCATTCACTGTTCCTGGAGTGTTTAGACCCCAGCTCTCAGGTGAGTTTCATTGCTGGGGCAGGGATTCTGGATACTTTGGAAGATAGTGTTTCCATTAATATTTGCATATATGCGGGGGCAGGGACTCGATACATACTCTATTCTACTCCTAGTGTTTCAGTTTTGAAAGGTCCCCTGCCCCTTTAGTTTGTTAGCTGGGGATCCTCTTGGCTAAAGAGGCTTCTAGGTCTTGCTTGCTTGCTTGAAGTTATAGCCACATCTGTCTTTTCCAGTTCTGGTTACTTAGTCACTTTATTTCTTTCTACTTATGCCTGAACTTCTCAGCAGTGTGGTCAGAGGAATTTGATGGGTAGGCAGGTAAGAAAGCATCATGGGCCGGACAATTTTGGAGTTGCCGTCATTATGACTGGGTATTTTTGGGGGTTACATTTTTTATGTTTTTATTTTTTAATTCAGATTTTTATAAGTATATTATAACTGAGGTTTTAAGGGGTGGAAGGGGTGGTACAGGGGGCAGAGGGAGGGTTCTGGAGCTCCAGATCCCCAGTGGAGACATTTTACATCCTTTTCTTATACCGGGGTGAATGTACTGTTTTTCTTCTTTTCAGGATAATGGGTAGTTTCTATAATTTTATAACACAGAACATTAAAGGAGTAAAGGAGAAATGAGAAAGGTACATGATTCTGCAGCATTCGAAGACATTACAGGTAGAGGTAGCTTACCTACAAGAAACTCATTTAAAATGAGAAATGGTCCATTATTTCCAGAGGGAATGGGTTGGACAGGTATACTGGGTGGTTAACAGTAATAAGAAGGGTGGTGTGGCAATCTTATTAGCTCAGGGTATAGCTTTCCAGTTAATCAAAGAGATCTGGAATCCTGATGGACGTTATCTTTTTTTCACATGGCAGATTAGGGTTAAGTGAGATTCTCCTAGGCACAGTGTATGGCCCAAACTCAGACTGTCCCAGATTTGTTACTGGCCTTATGTCCTTACTGGCCGCATTTACACATTTGCCCCTTTCAATCAGTGGAGGTTGGAATATAACTTACCAGCATGATTTGGACTGGTCTTCTTCCAGTAACCATGGTCTTTCCCCTGAATAGTGGGGTCTGCATGAATTAATCGACAACCTGGGCTTGACTGATCCCTGGCATGTCCTCCATCCCTTGGTCAAGCAATATACCTTTTATTCCTCACTGCATGGTACCTTATCAAGAATTGATTATTTTCTGGTCAATCAGGAGAGTGTTCCAGGTTTGATTGCCTGAGACATCTATTCTCTGGTTGTCTCAGATCATGCCCCGGTCAGTATGAAGCATTAGGTTAGTGGCTTGGAGGAACATGATTAAGTATGGAATCTCAACTCACAGCTTCTCCAGGATCCTAACATGTTAATGAAAATTAAGGAGTTTATTCATACCTTTTTTATGCATCCTGAAGGCTCCGTGGATTCTCTCAAGGTCCTTTGGGGTGCTGCAAACTGCGCAATTAGAGGAGAGTGTATTAGACTTCCCTCTAGGTGCCATAAATCCAATAATGCCAGAACTGATCAATTACTTCAAGTCATTTGGCAGATGGAACAAAAGCTAATGTCTGCTACCTCAGAAACTGAATGGCTTTGTTTAAATTCTCTGCAGGCTCAGTACGCCGACTTGCCTGCTGAAAAAGTGGAGCTAGCTATCCTTAGAACTAAAACAAAGTATTTAGAGTCGGGGAAACATGCCGGTAAATTACTTGCCCTTCGCCTCCATCAGTTTGAGGCTTCAAAAATAATTTGAGGCATTCATTCTGGTCATGGTTCATTTCTCATTACTCACCCTTGTGCTATATCTGACATCTTTAGAACTTATTATAGTGCCCTTTATAAGGACACTACCTCCCTCACTGCCTATCTGCTAAAATATCTGCATGTCTTGATCAACTTGCTCTTCCCACCATTACCCCACAACAACAAGAGGTCCTTTGCAGCCTATTACCATTTCCAAAGTAGTCCATGCCATTCAACAGCTCCCTCCTCAAAAGGTGCCTCCCCAGATGGATTTATTAATAGTTTTTACATAGCCTGTTCTGCTGAATTAGCCCCTTTTCTGACCCATTTAACTAATGGTCCTCAGTTTGTCTGAACCCACATTCACTGAGGGCTGGATCACTATCATGTGCAAGCCGGATAAGGATGGGTTTTCCCTGAATAGTTACCACTCAATATCCTTAATTAACTTGGATATTAAGATATTGGCTAAAGTTCTTGCCAACTACCTTACTTCCTTTTGGAATGGATTAATTGGGCCAACACAAGCTGGCTTTATGAAGGAGCACTTATTAAGTTACCACCTCCAGGAACTCCACTACCTAATTTTTGCTTCCTGGGAGGGCAGGGCCCCAGCGGCCCTGGTCTCCCTGGACACAGAAAAAGCATTTGATTGTGTTCCATTGCCTTATTGTCTCATTGTACTAAGAAAATGCCTCCTTCCCCCACATTTATTACCTGGGTAAATGTCTTGTACAGTAATCCTATGGCCCAAGTCTAGGTTAATTGTGTTCTATCAGAGAAATGTACTTTACAACATGGGACAAGGCAGGGTGCCCCTTTTCCCCATTTTTATTTAACATTTATCTAGAACCTTTAATTTATAAACTTATTAATAACCTGAATGTTAAAGGCATCCTGGTTGAAGGGGCTAGATACAAGTTATCTGCTTATGCAAATCATTTACTGCTCCATTTTGAGGACCCCCTGACTTCAGTCTCAGCTATGCTGGCTGAGATACAGTGTTTCTCTGAGGTTTCAGCCTATAAACTCAACTTAGGTAAAACCAAGATCACACCTTTATGAACATATGAACATATGAAAGTTGCCAGCAGCAAAAGGCCATTCTGACATATCTAGGCTGCTTGAGACTGGAGCTAGCTTCCTAGTCAGCAGCTGCCCTATCCCCCTACCCTTCCCTCCATTTGCCCTCCCCTTTTCCCTGTCCCACCCCTTTTTGAAGCATTCCACTGTGTTACATGCCACCACCTCAGCTGGTAGTGTGTTCCACTTTGCCACCACCCTCTCCATAAAGAAATGCCTCCTCATCTCCCTCCTGAATCTACCCCCCTCCAATCTCATGTCATGGCCCTAGTGTTTCTCCCCACCCTCCTCCTAAATAGGCCCTCTGTGTCTGTTCTGATTATTCCCTTCATGTATTTGAAGGTCTCAATCATGTCCCCCTATCCCTCCTCTCCCCAGATCCAAGAATATAGTTGGTAAGTAAGAAATTATAGATCTAGGGTTGTCATGGGAACCTACTAAATTTACTTAACTGGGTATCCAAATTTCTAAATATTCTTCAGATCTAGCTAGGCATAATTTAACACCCCTTATACATACTATTAAATTGGATTTTCATCAATGGACGTCTTTACCCTGTCCCTTTCAGGACATGTCAGAGTTGTAAAAATGAACATTTTGCCCTGTCTTTTATATCCGTTGGATATGTTAGGTTTATTTCTCCCTAAGACTTGGTTTTCTTAATTACAACATTTACTTAATCATTTTCTTTGGCAGGGCCGGGCTGTCAGCCGCTTGTACTTTAAACTGACGATTCCAAAACAACTTGGGTGTTTGCGTTTGCCCAATCTGTTCATATGTTATTGCACCCTGCATGCCAGTAAATGCTTACAGTGGGGATAGGATGGGATAAAAGATCCGAAACCTGCATGTACTCCTATTTGGCTTAGTATTGAACGAGACCTATGCCTATGGATGGGAATTCAGCTCCAATCTCTGCTTTATATAAAGCCTTCCCAATTGTCGTCTTCTCTTAAACACTCACCAGCTATATGGTCCCTTCAGAGCCGCCAGATGTGTTCCTACCTGGGACTTGATTGACTTAAAGCTTCTGCACAGCCAATTCTCGGCAATCCCAACATTCACATTGGTCACTGTCCTATCCCATTCTCCTTTGGCCCCCCATTGTGTAATGTCACCATAGACTCTCTCATCTGTGATGGTCAATTTATGACATTTCCCTCCTTTCAAGAGCAATTTGCTGTGCCCCAGTCCTTTTATTTTAAATACATTCAACTGACTTGGGCCATTACTAGTTACTTGGGCTCCCCGCCATGGTTGCAACCTGAGATTGATAAGATTGACCTTATATTATCATCGGTGGAGAGGTCTCATTCTATCTCCACCCTCTACAGAGTTTTTCAGTCCATGGATCCAGACAATCCTAGTGAGATAAGTTATTATTGGCAGCAAACTCTTGGATTGGACTGTGACTCTAAGACCTGGCAGACCCTTTGGCCGAACCTGTATAAATAAATAAACTCTGACAAATATAGGTTGATTCAGTATAAGGTCCTTCACAACCTATATTACACCACTCAGAAATTGTGTAAAATGGGTACAACTTAATTCCCTGCATGCTCCAGATGTGGCCTTGCAGAAGGTTACCTTAAGCACATACTTCGGTATTGTGTTATGGTGGTTCCTTTCTAGAATGCCATTAAAATCCCATTGGATCCTTTCTTTGGGCTGGATGATTTTTTTCCTTCACAGACTTCTTTTAGTCTTTTTTTCCTTCCCAGCTGTCTGTCCCCGGTAAAGCCCATATAGTATTGATCATGATTATAGCAAACTAGTTATTTAATGTCACTGGTTGGATGATCAGATTCCTTCATTTAGGGAGTGACATCAAGAAATATTACAGGCTCTGATGGTTGAAAAACAAATTGCCTTTTTTTGTTGACGTCCTACTTTATTTCGTGGCAGGTGGGAACCACTTTATGCATTACTATCTTCAGGCATGATGAGGGGCAAAGTGTGGTTCCTTGAATGATAGATCTCTGTTTATTACCTTATTTGCTACACTATTTTTTAATTATTCTTATTATCAGGCTCTTCACTGTGGATGTTGTGCTCCAGAATATTGGGAGGGGGTTGGTTATGGAGATGTATCCTGGATTGGATGGTTCCTTGTGGTTTCTTTCTTTTCTGTGTTCTTTCTATGTATCCTTTGTTGCTGTGGAGTTTTGTACAGTATGTAACTTTTTTATTCTGCAATTAATAAAGTATATTCAATAAAAAAACAGGCATAGAATATATATATTTACATAATGGTGTTGGCGGCGGTGGTGGTGAATTGTCTTCTTGATCTTGATCTCAGTCTCAGTCTATCTTCTCCAAACTGTGATGCAGAACATCTTGTCAGTGTTCCATATCAGTATCAGGAGGCAAGATGTTTATGAGATGATCCTTAAAATGTGGATCCAACATTGCAGAGATGTCATACTGTTCTTCCACAAACATGTGCTGCACTCTTCTGTTTCCATGAAGGAAACCCAATAGGAAATTGATGATTGCCTTTGTGCTATGTGCTTCTTCATCCTGTCCATACTGAGCACTTTTCTGCTCTAAGCATATGTGCTGGGATTTGATGCCTTCACCATATCCCAGTGAACTGAAGACACCATAACATTTGCTCTGCTGATTTTATTATGGAGCAAATAATCTTGGGTTGCCTGATTCTGCTCCTGGCACCAGTCCAACATACAGTATGTTGAATTCTACCTCGTCAGTGTTTTCCGGCAGGTTTTTCTCAGTCTGGAGCAGACACCATTCCCTCCTGGCCTTTAGAGAGTAGGAAAAGTGAGTACAGATTTTTTTTTTGTACTCATTATGTCCCTGACAGAATGGGTCTTATTAAAGCAATTACACACCACCAAGTGTAGACAGTGGGTGAGACATTGCACATGGACATACCCACCATGATCTAAAACCTTCAAAACATTGGGAGTAGTGCTGTGTGGAATTTTCAAAATTCCACCGCATTTTGCCACAAGCTTAATGGTGGAATTCCATGGTAGAAAATAGTTGTGGAATGATTTTCTACAGAATAATTGTTGTTCTGTGGAATATTATTCTATGGATCTCAATATTTTCTGCAGAAATTGTTGCAGAATAATTTTCCATGAAAAAATTGCTTTTCCACAGAATATTATTCTGCAGATCACAGTAGGAGTAATTCCACTGAAGAACCAGATAAATTCTAGCTGACATTCTGCTGGCAGAATGGCCATTCTGAGCTAATTCCTCCAGCAGAATTCCACATTCGGCACAGCACTAATTGTCAGCATTTTCAGTCACAACAATTCCAACCTCAAGTCCATGATTTGTTAGCCAGTTGTCAATGACCTCCTCCAGCACAAGTTCTTTGAGGTATGAGTGTGGCTGAACCCAGCAACACAATGAGCTGCATGATGTCTTGATGCAGAAGACATTTTTCCTGACCCTGTAGATTTTTTTTTCTCCTTGCCCCTAACCCATACGTCCTCAGTGTAGCACATGCATGGGGAGACATGTGTATGTGTGCTGTTTGAGATGTCCTTCCCTTCCAGTTGCACCGTTGACCACCTGCACCAGCACCAAACCTCCATTCAGTGACAGCAGGACTACAGGTGAGTGACCCCACCCCTTACCTGGGAGAGGAGCACCAACGCTCAATCTATCTTGCTCCCCCCCTGTGCCTGCACCCTGGCGACCCAAAGTAGTTCCCAAACCTGGGTCACCAGTGTAGCATGAGGTATGGCATCCAGTGCCTCAACCCTCAGTGCCACCGGGCCGGTCGGGATCCTATAGATCTTTTAGCTGGTGTAGGTGACAGAAATGTCAGAGACAGGGCAGAATGGTCATTAGCACCACAAAATGATGTGGCACCACCTTTTCTCTTTTGGCCAGTAGTTGACCTGCTTTTCATAGTCTTTTTGCCACCTGCCCTCTCCATGGGCACAGTTGATTTCATCTACTTTTTTCCTTTTATGTCCAGCAGTCCAGCACCTCCAGCCCTTCCTTGAACCACAAACTCCTCATCCTCCTCATCCAGTGGTAATGGGAGGCACCCGAATCCACATCACCATTGTCAGATGCTTGTTCTGTATCAGTCTTGCTGACATCTTCAACCATGACGTCCGTTAAACTTCTTTCTGCTTCTCTGACAACTTCCTGCTCTTCATGAACCAGAACTGGTGGTACTGATACTACAGGTCTGGGTTCTTCTTCTTCAACCATGTCAGGATGAGACTGACTACTAGGGGGTTGTGCAGTACAGGTGGTGGTAGCACATGATTAATCAAGTTACTCTCTTCTGTACTGCATGTATGCCGTAGGTGATGGGCAGAGAATGGGTCACAAATGTTGGTTTCTTTATTTTTTCAGCAATATACTCCTCCCAGAATCATGCTTAGAAACCAGTTGTTCATCAACACCAGAACCATGAGCTCCTCCTCCACAAATTTCTGACTTTGACCCTGTCAAAGATGGTGACTTTTTCCATAACAGGTGACTTGTGGACCTTGCTCAAAAACACCAGACATTCTGCACCTACAACACCACTGTTCAAAGAACTAGGGCCAACAACATCCACACCACAAGAGGAAAACTCTCCCACATCACAACCCTCAGAGTCAGCAATGGTACCACCCACCCAATCACACCAGTGCCACGAATCACCACTTCTGTGTAAGACCATTTACCAGCTACTGTATTGCTGTCTCAAGACATGTTCATCTAACATCACAAAAATTAATAAAACACAAGGAAAATGCTGTTTTTTAAACATAAGATTATTTATTAACAACTGCCTCCTTAAGAGAGACTCAGTAATAAACAGAGACAATTAACTTTTTTAAACACAAAGAGTCACAATTCCCAGTCGTTGACTGATATGGGCCTTGCCTGCTGCCTCAGCTAAATCCTGCAGACAGATACACACACACACACACACACACACACAGACAGACAGACAGACACAACAACACATCAAGTAAAAAACATTTTTTAAAGGAATGCCAAACCATTACAAAAGGCCAGAGGAAGAATTGGACACCCCTTGCTAATATGCCAAGAAAAATGGCTCATCAAAGGCACAAAGACCCAGGATTTGCTCACAAAGCACAGAGCAGGCTCTCTACACAACTACTGCACATAAAGACTGTCCAGAACTGCCAAGATAGCATGGACAAACAGGCAGGAAGAGCAGAGTCTATTTCCTGTCTACATAGGTCCTGTAGCAAGATCAGACATTGGATTCTGATTTTATAATCAGATTCCAGTATCTGAATCTGACTTTGAATTTAGCTATTAGGATTTTGAGGTCTAAAATCATAAATACCTAAATCCTATAAATGGAAAAGAATCCAAGAGAATCCCATTCTGCTGTTGGCTCCATGGCACCGAGTGATGGGTGTTTGCTCGGCACACTGGTGACCTGGGTTCGTGCCCAGAGTCTGGTCATCAGGAGTGGAGAGCAGCAGGGAATAAGTTTAAAGCATCCTATGGCTGCTTCCCTCCCAGGAGGGGGGTCAGTAGTGGAACGCTGTTAGGCAGCTCCTGGTGGTTGTTTGTAGTTGGTGTTCTTAGTAGAATGCAGCCTCGACATGCTTGTGAACCACCTCACCCCCATGACACTGCCATAGCTGGACCAATATGTGGGAGGTGGATGGGCTGGGGAAGATAATGGAAAATGCCCACTCAGCTAGCCTAATGACAGCAGCTGGTCCCCCCATTCACCATGTAGCCCAGAAATGTAATAGCTGATCCCTCACTGTGCATGCCCAGTGTCAAAGGAACACCTCCAGGAAAAATCTCCCCTCCCAGTACCCTGCCTCGGGCCCCCACGAAGGGATATGTTTGGTCAGCAGGGTCAACAGTACTGGGGGATGGTGACAATGGCAATGGGGGCATTTGGTGAGCTGGGGAAGCCTAGTCAGCCTGAAGAAGTGGCCGGCCGAGGGGATAGGGGAGAATAAAGATAAGACAAAGAATCCCATTCTGTTCATCAGTATCACAGTAACCTTAGTTAACAGAGTAATAATTATCTGTATGGGAAGACTTGGATACAGCTTCCAGACTCGGTCCCCTGAGCAGTATTTAAAAAAATAGTTACCTGCTAAAGAACGGAAGTCTTAAATGCCACTTGCTGTACAAGAGTGCACCCCCGAGCAAGCATTTTAAAATGAACGAATTCATTCACTCATTGATTAATTTTATTTGGTTACCAAGGTACAGCAGATAGATTAATCCGAGTAACTTGTTTAAACATAGAAACATAGACTTTGATGGCAAATAAGGACTGCTTGGCCCACCTAGTCTGCCCATTTCCCTACCTAACAGATAAGCTGCAGATCCTAGTTAACCAATATCCTACTTCCTCCTACCCACCACTAGAATTGCCTTATGTCTGTCCCATGCATTCCTGAATTCCCCCACTGTTTTTGACTCCACAACCTCCTCAGGAAGGCTATTCCATGCTTCTACAACCCTCTCTGTGAAGAAATACTACCTCACATTACCTCTGAGCAGTCCCCCCTCTATCTTCAAATTGTGCCCCTTTGTTCTTGCACATCTCTTTTTCTGAAAGATGCTACCCTCTTGGACTTTGTTGATTCCCTTGAGGTATTTGAAAGTTTCTATCATGTCCCCCCTCTCCCTCCTTTCCTAGAGGCTATACATCTTAAGCTCCTTTAGTCTTTCTTCATATGTCTTCTGGTGCAGACCCTGCACCATTTTGGTTGCCCTCCTCTGGACAGCCTTCACCCTGTCTATGTCTTTGTGGAGATGGGGTCTCTAGAACGGTACACAGTACTCCAGATGGGGTCTTACCAACTGTCTGTGCAGAGGGCCAACAACTTCTTGTTTTCTACTGGCGATGCCTCTCCCTATGCATCCCAGTATCCCCCAGCCCTCCTTACTGCCTTCTCACATTGCTGGCCCACCTTTAGGTCATCTGATATGACTATCCCCAGGTCCCATTCCATTTTTGTTGTTGTCAGTATCTCACCCCTCATTGTGTACTCTTCCCCTGGGTTTTTGTTTCCCAGGTGCATTACTCTGCACTTCTTTGCATTGAATCTAAGCTGCCATACATTTGACTATTCCTCCAACCAAGTCCCTTTTCATCCTTTCCACCCCACCTTGCGTATCAACCCTGTTGCAGATCTTTGTGTCATCTGCACACTTTCCCTTCCAGTCCCTCTGCAATGTCACTTATAAAGACGTTAAAAGGGACCAGCCCATGTACTGAACCCTTCGGTACCCCACTAGTAACCCTCCCTTCTTCACTGTGGACTCCATGTACTATTACCCACTGTGTCCTGTTGTCCAGCCAGTGTTTTACCCAGGTTACCACCCTGGGATGCACTCTCAGGCTGGCTAATTTGTTTATTAATCTTTTGTGTGGGACTATGTCAGATGCCTTGCTAAAGTCTTGGTAGGCCATGTCCATAGCCCCTCCCTGGATACTGCTTTGGTCACCCAGTCAAAGAAATCAATTAATTTGTCTAACATGATCTGCCTGCTGTGAATCCATGCTGCCTTGGGTCCTGTGCCCCACTAGCCTCTAGGTACTCATCAGTTCTTTCCTTCAGAAGTGATTCCATCATTTTCCCTACCACTGAGGTCAAACTTACAGGTCTGTAGTTTCCTGCCTCTGTCTTGCTCCCACTTTTGTGAAGGGGAATCACATCTGCCTTCCTCCATTCCTCAGGTACCACACCATCCTTCCATGATTTATTAAAAAGGGTAGTCAGTGGTGTTACTAGTTCTTCCCTTAGTTCTTATAGAATTCTGGGGTGAATCCCATCAGGCCCCATTGCTTTATCCACCTTCAGTTTTAAGAGTTCTTTCAGAACCCTTTCTTCTGTGAAAGGACTAATATCAACCTCCCTATCCAGAGTGCTTCTATTGACTGGATTAGGTATCTCCCACTGCTTTTCCATTGTGAACACAGTTACAGCCTGGAGTAGAATACTAATATACTGCAATACAATACAAACTACAAAAGAATTCCGGCACCAGTGAATGAAGGAGGGAACATGTACTGTATAGTTCTTCTTGGGTTGGTCTGCTGAGTCCTGCAAGCAGGAGGCTTCAGCAAAATGTCCTGTAGCAGCAGGAGTAATCACAACATTTGTATTCAAACTTCTATCTCCTGCTTAGAAGAATACAGGAAGTGACATACAAGCCCTCGCCTGTCAAGAGCAGACCAATACTCAGATGTCAGGTTCAGTGGGACCAAGACTAGAATACAAAGCCCCTCCTCCCCCCATTTCAGAGGATATTGCATACTGTACAAAAGAGAGATTGGCACATCAATAAAAACAGGCAGGCTTTTTATAAGAAGTGGCAGTTTTGAATTTATCATTTTTTTACACCTCATATTGCAAAATTGCATTTTACCCAGGCAGGAGTAAATATACTTCAAGTCAAATTTAAATTTACTGCAAAGTTAGTGATTAATGAATTTTGTTCAGCATCTGCAGCTCACATGAAATCATCATCTTGATAGGCATGGTAGGAAGGATGTTATGTCAAACCAGTCAGGAGCAATCCATCAAGGAAACAAACACAGCTGCATCATCTCTGTACACCAGTCTGAGCCCGTCATCTGGGTAGAACTGTTTTACTGAGCATACTTGAAATATGCAGTCATCGTGACTATTAACTGGTCTAGTTACCCAAGAACTTGAATGTGAAAACTTCCCTTAACCAATTGGCATGATATGTCAGAACAAACGGGGAGAGTATTTTCTGACACAGTCATGAAAAGTATAGAATACAAGTTATCAGTTCCCTCTTTTGCTCACAGTTCCATAATGTCTGAATCCTGCTAATTCAACTTAGTCACAAGAAGTGTTGTTAAACAAGTGGTATTCAAAAACAGTATAAAATTACTGTTAAAACATGGGGATAGTTTCAGTTGAAAGAGCATGCTTTTACTTCAGATCTAGAAAAATGCTACAGCAGCCTCAACACAGAGAAAGAGGGCACCTTATATGACAGGGTAAAGAGGGCAGTCAAAATGAGAATAAAATGCATGGGTACAGCATTTTCACTGTAACATACACTTTTTTTTTTACAGTAAAGGTTTTTGTTCCATCTTCCTGTCAACCCAAATGTCATGTCTCGGTTGCTATTTCCTCTGGATGACCTCCCAGCCCTGTAATCTGCTACCCTCATTGTACCGCCAATGGGATTCCTGCAGAGGGAAGCACCAAGTTATCTCGTTGGTGAGAATGCCGACCTCCCCCACAGTGACGGCACAATACCGACACAGGTATTGTGCTGCCTCTTGCATGGGTGCTTTCTGTGATGGGCTGCGCCCCCCACTCCCCCATGTGGGGGACTCTTCCCCCACACCCCCCAGACTCTAGGATTCCAACTCCAGGTCAGAGTTGGTCCAAGGAGGGGGCGGAACACTGAGGGAAGGTGAAACACAGAAAAAGGACCATTACCAGGAATGTTGCCATAATGGTCTTTTTCTGTGTTTCATCGGCGGGGTGTCGACAACAAGGGGTGATACGATTTTCTGCTAGTTTCACAATGGGAATGTATCCAAACTGTTAAACCTATCTTTGAGATGGTCTAACAATGTCTGCACTTTGTGACAAAAGTAGATGCCACTGCGATAACATATAACGCAAACTGCTGTTGCACCTTTTTATGTTTGCTTGCATGCAAAACAAACATATTGTTTCTGTAGTGTAGGGAGCTGTATAGGTGTGTACTGCATATGAGAAGGCTAACGATGAGTGTCCAGCTGGCTGATGGGCATTAATGTCTTGTAGTTCAAAGGATAAAACCCCACCAATCAAACTGGTTTTCTGCCCATTAATCAGCTTGCAGACATCATCAGATTTTGAAGGTAAACATCAAGTCTCAAACTGTGTATATGCGTATGTGTGTGTATCTGTGTGTGTGTGTGTGTGTGTGTTTCACCCAGTAACAGACAGGAAGTGCCAATTTGAAAGCATTACACAGAGCTGGGGGAAAAACAGCATGTAGAATGAAAATATAATAGCTTCAAATACTGTAGAACAGTCAATGTTCATGGTTCTGTATATTTCGCTATGTTCACGGGACGGCCCCGAAGATCAAAGTATAAAGAACCATGAAGTATTGTTGAGGTAGGTTACCTGTTTGCTAACTTGTTTATGGCATGCTGGCAACCAAGTTCTGTACTGTGTAACTACTTACCCACCTCGATTGCCATAAGTATCGGGAATAACTGGAAGCTGAAGCAGAAGCACATATTAAAGAAACATTTAATGTTTAATGTTTAATATTCAGTACAGTACTTAGCCATTTGGGAATGCTTGCTGGCATGGTTCAGGCGTGCTCATTGTATGTCTTGCTCACTCAATCCCAAAGTACAGCTTTCTCTCACAATACTCACAAACCTCATTATCCACACAAAACTCCCAGATTAGAAAGTAAAAAAAAAAGAAAGAAAAAAAAAGTAAAATATAGTAAAAATATAAAACAGAAGAAGATAGCAATTCTGTATCTCAAGTTTGTGACCACACTGCAAGGAAGCCATTTGATCTGATCAGTGCAAGTCTAAGGTCTCTGGGCATCTTGCGTCCCCTTCAGTATCCAGCAGAGTTAAACTGGTATACTGTGAGTGGGGGTTATACTGTATAAATGGATCTCCATGAAGCTGGCAGTTTAGTGTAGAGAAGCACATGCTCTGTGACAGGCAGATGCAGACAGAAATTTCATACTTTGCTGCTGGGGGATTACACCTGATCAGCCAATCTGCTAATTACATGGATTACACTGATTACAGCCAGTAATTGCAGTATTACCATATTAACAATGAATACTAAGGGGCAGCACATTTCTATGGCATACAGCATACTGGCGATTTTAACATATGCCTGCAGCGCCAAAAATAGTGTACCACGATGACACCATGGATTTCACACTGTGAAATTCAGTTTCAGGTTCAGTTTATTTATATTATGGAAAGGCCTGTGAGCAAAAGTTGCCAGTTTTCACAAGCATCCAGTTTAGGACAAGCACAAACAATTTATGCATAACCTACAGTTTGTCAATCAAGGATAAGCAGTAAAGTACAAACAGTAAACAGGTCACAAAACATTGACAACAGTAACTAAAACTAAATTAAGTGGGAAGTGCTGTGGTACAGTATGTGGAAGTGCTAGAGGGAAGGATGGGGAAGAGGTAGACAGAGATGGGGGAAAAACTTACCCCAAGGAGGAAAAGGCAATGAAAGGCACTTTTGTGAAGGTTTAAGAAGGAGGTGGGACCAGGAGAAGGGCAGACCTAAGATTAGGAAAACAGTCAAGTACAGGGACACTTGCAGCAAAAAGGCAAGGAGAGGTGTTTCCTGAAGTTATATTTAAAGGAAGCGGTAGTTTGACAGTGGATGAGGGAAGGGGGGAGGTTGTTGAAAACTTTAGTGCCCTTGTAGGAGAGGGTGTTTTGGCCATGAGAGGTGAGACAAAAAAAGTATGGCAAAGGAGAGGGAGGAGGAGGAGCATCTAGTGGCCCTAGGGGGAACTGACAAAGGGAAAATGGATTCAACACTGCGGGGGAAGAGGCCAAGGCATAGCTTATGAAAAAAGGTAAGGATTTTGCTACTGAGCCTGTCTTTGAGGGGAAGCCAGTTAGATCGTCTGTAGAGGTCACAGTGGTTGGTGAGTCTGGGCAGCCCAGAAACAAAGCAGATCATGTTAGGGTAGGTAGTATGGAGCTTGTTTATACTATCCAGGGAGAAGGGCGGGTAGTAGACTAGAGCACCATAGTCAAATGGTGGAAGTAAGAGCTGGTAGCTAGGAGGGTCTATGATTCAGTGGTGAGGAATGGCCTCCCCCCTTTAGAGCATGCCGATCCTTTGGTGGGCTTTCTTGATTAGTTGGTTTCTGTGAGTATCAAAGCTTAACTGGCAGTTAAGGTGCTTACCAAGATATTTGAATTTGTACACTCTGGGCCAGATATTCAAAAGGGTTGCGCCATGCGCAATAGGGTTGCGCCTGCGCAAGTCCGAACTTGCTCCATTCTGTGATATTCAGCAGGAGGCAGTTGCGCCACTGAAAACAGGCTGAGCAACAGCGCAATGCAAATGAATGCATGCAGAACTGGTGGGGGAGGTACCATGCATAAACTGCACAGCCCGATATTCAGCCGGGCTGTGCAGAGTTGTGCAGGCACAACCCCCAACCTGCGCCTGCACAACTTTGAGCCAAAAAAAAAAGGCTTAAGTCGAGGGTCACCCACAGGTGAGCTGCTGCATTGCAGGGCGCAACACAGTAGCTGCCACCTGTGGCTGGCCCCCGCCCCCCCTGCAACCCGATCGTGGGCAGCCAACTGTAAATCCCCACCACCACCCCCCACTGGCCCGATCACGGGCATAGTGTACCCCCACCAGCCCTATCGCGGGCAGCAATGTGGCCCCAACATATCCCCTGGTGGTCCAGTGGACCAAATGCCCAATCGGCAGTAGTTTAATAACCCCTCCTCCCTCCTCGCAACTCTGGTGGTCCAGTGGACCATGGGCTTGATACCGCTGGCAGCACGCTTATAACCCCGAATATGAGCCTTCCTGGTGGGCAAGTCCCCACTCCACTCCATGCCCCACCACTCTCGCCCCCCACAAATCTGGACTGTCACGGACGGTATGGGCTGCACACCCATTGGCTCTTGCTCTGCACCAATGGGCATGCAGCCCTACCGGCAGTCAGTCGGCGGGTGGTGGGGTGGCAGGCAGGTGGGATGCTGCTGGCTGCCAGTGGGGGAGTGGGGTGGTGGCTTCGTGGGTGGGGTGGTGTGGGGACGCTAGCCACCAGGGCTATGTTCGGGGGTTTATTAAATGTACTGCCCGCGATCGGGTATTTCGTCCACTGGACACCAGGGATACATTGGGGAGCCACATTGCTGCCCAGCCGATCGGGACGGTGGGGAGTACACTATGCCCGCGATCGGGCTACTGGGGTGGTGGTGGGATTGTACACTGATTCCCCAGATCAGGCTGCAGGGGCGTCGTCTCGACGGCCGCTGCCTGGCAGGGCGCCAGCGCAAGTCCTCAGGGATCGTGCACCTGCATGCAATGGCATGCAAATGGGGCCATAATCAGATGCAAATGGCCCCTGTGCCTTGCATGAATTATATTCCATTTGCATGTCACCTTTGAATATCGATTTTGTGCATGGCGCACGGTACTTGCACCACCGGCAAGTTGAATGCTCCACTCTGTCAACTTGAGGTGGTGCAAGTTCCACTGCGCCATGCACAGTGGCTGTGGCTGGGGGGTGATATTCAAAGGAGTTGCTCAATAGCGCAACTTCTTTGAATATCGCCCCGGACACACCCCTGCACAACTATTTTGCGCAGCGCAAGGGCTTGCACCTTTGAATGGCGCAGTTTGAATATCCAGCCCTCTTGCTATTAAGTTACTGTCATTGTCGTGCAGGGTGAAATCGAAAGAAGTTATTTTCCGAGGGTTGGAGAAAACCATGGATTTGGTTTTCTTCACATTTAGAACAAGCTCTTGTGTTAAGAACCAGGAGTGGAGAGAGAAAAAAAAGCATGCTGTAGCTTGTCTCGTAAGGACGAGGGATCCCTATCCTTGCAGAAGAGAGCATCATCTGCATACAACATAAGTTCTGTGTATAAGCAGATTTCTGGGAGAGAGTTGACAACAAGGGTGAAAAGAAGAGGACCCAGGATGGATCCCTGGGGTACTCCATATTTTATGGGATAGTAGTTGGAGAGGATGCCATTTATGGTGGTTTAATGAGACCTATGACTGAGGTAGTTGCAAAACCAGCTTATGATGTTGGAAAAGAAGTGTAAAAATGAAGAGCGACCCAGTGTAGAGGCTATCATCAGACTCTCTGTTAATGAAGTTAGTAAATTTGATAAGGGCAGTCTCAGTGTTATGGCCTGCTCTAAAACTGTGTTGTACCTCGGTAAGTAGATCATATTCCTTGAGAAAACCAATGGTTTGTGTGTGTGCAAGTTTTTTCCAACATTTTGGAAAGGGGAGGCGAGGGGGCAGATGGGTATATAGTTGTTGTCATTTTTGTGACCGGATTAATGGAGGGGTTTGATCATGGCCCATTTCTAGTTTAGAGGGAGAGAGCTAGAGCAAAGGGAATGATTGAAAATGTTTGTAAGGGGGACGGCAAGGAATTTGCATACCATTTTAAGGATCCTGTAGTCTGTGTTGTCATGTACTGTAAGGATGGGGGTTGCTTGTTTTGATAAGTCTGACCACGTGGGTGAGTGAAAGGTAGCTAATATAGAAACTAGGGTAAAAAAGTTAGTGTGTTTGTCTGAGTTGGCTGAAGTGAACTGTTATCTGAGCAGTTATCTAGGTGTAAATCTCAGGTGGTTAAAGGGGATTGTTATCTGTGCAATTTAACTAAGTGTGGAAAGATCTATTAAGTAGGGGGAGTGGCTTAGCTAGAAGGAAGCTAGATTTAAACGTTACCCTAGACAGCTTCTGCCAGAAACTTGGCAGAGAACACCACACTACTGGGACCTTCACTTTAGGGTAAAAAAAAAGTTACTGTGTTTGTCTGAGTTGGCTGAAGTGAACTGTTATCTGAGCAGTTATCTATGTGTAAATAGCAGGTGGCAGAAGGGGATTGTTATCTGTGCAATTTAACTACAAGTAGAAAGATCTATTAAGTAGGGGGAGTTGCTTAGCTAGAATGAAGCCAGGTTACAGCCAGGTTTAAACACTGCTCTAGATAGCTTATGCCAGAGACTTGGCAGAGAACACCAGGAGGAAGGACTTGCTGTGTGACTGGACTTCTCTACTGGGACTATATTGCCCTCCTTCCTTCCCCTCCACACCCCCACCCAAAGCCAGTTCTACTTCTATAGGCACAGGATTTGACTGACAACAGGAACTTCCTGTTTCAGAACAGTAAGTGAGTGATCACTGAGTCACCAAAGACTCACCATCCTAATAGGACAAGAGTAGTTCTCTGTTCCCCCTAGCTGCAGGAGGTCTGCCTCTGAGCAAGTAAGGGGACTACTGAGAAATATAGGATCTTCTTGCCTCAGAACAGGAAGATCAGGAGCTTAAAGGGCACAGAGGCAGTAAGTAAGTAGGGAGGAAAAAAAAACAGAGGAAAGAATAAGGATTCCAAACAACAGTTAAGGGGCCAGAAATAAGACATGATGGGAGTGGTACAGTGCAGTGGCTGTGGAACAGCAGTCTTCCAGGAGGCAGGCACCTCTCTGGGCTGAGGGAGAAGGTTGCTCATCTCCAGGCTGAGTTGGCTAGGATTTGTGGGACCTCCTCTCCCATCCAGGGACCACAAGGGCCACTGCCATTGCCTCAGAGGTTGCCAGAAAAGAGGAGTAGTTGGACCACAGTGGGCTCAGGCAGGGTGAGGGTGGTGGAACAGAGGCACATCCCTCCAGTTGTACCTCTCCTCAATTCAAATGCCATTCTGGCAAACTGTGGTTCCTCTATGGAGGCACCCGCAGTGGAGACCATGGAGGATGCTGGGAACCTCCACAAAGGAGACCCACAGGAGGGTGGCATGGGACCCCACAGGGGAATGAAACAACTCCTGGTGGGGGACTCCATTGTTAGGAAGGTAGAACTGGGGAAGATGGGGAGAGGGAGGTAAGGTGCCTGCCTGGTGCCATGGCTTGGAGGGACAGGGAGTGAATCCTCAGGATTGCCGGAGCAGCTGCACAGGGGAGGGAGCTGGATGTCACTGTCCACCTAGGGACAAATGACCTAGCTATGAAAGGGATCAGAGCAGTGCAGGAAGAGTTTGTAGAGTTGGGGAGGGGCCTTAGACAAGTAGCATGCATGGTAACCTTCTCGGAGGTGCTGCCTGTCTATGGCGTAGGTGAGGCTAGGGTGCTCCACACCATGTGATTCAATCAGTGGTTGAAAAACTGGTGCAGAGCTCAGGGATTTGGCTTCATTGGGGACTGGGGATGAGTGATGCAGGCCTATACTGGCATGATGATCTGCATCTGTTCAGGATGGGAACCAGGATCCTAGGTGATTGGTTTAAATGCTTCATTGGTAAGTATTTAAATTAGCCAAGGGGGGAGGCACTGGAAAGGAGCAGGGAAATCCTAGCCCCCCCCCAAAAAAAGTCAGGGTAGTAAGTGAGGTAAACACAAAGACAGAGATGTCAATAGGGAGAAGGGCAGGGGTAAATTGAGAAAGTGACAAAGGCAATAAAGACAGGGATGTGGCAAAAAGGAGTAAGGCCATCAGAAAATGGAGGGTAATGAGTACCAATGCTTGTAGTCTGGGCAACAAGCTCCCTGAACTGATGGTCTTGATGGAAGAGGGATGCCTGGATATCATAGCAGTCACAGAAACATGGTACACAGAGAACCATGACTGGGATGTTAAAATACCAGGGTACACAACCTACAGGAGAGACAGGGAGGGGAGAAGAGAGGGAGGAGTAGCTCTCTATGTAAGGGAATGGATAAAAGCAACTGAACAAAAGAGTAAACAGGGAAGAGAGGAGGCACTGTGGGTTACCTTAGAGACTGGAAATGGCTCCTTAATCCTCACAGGGGTTGTATACAGACCCCCATGTCAGGAGGAGGGAATGGACAAGGATATGATAGAAGGCATTCTTAGGATGGCAAAGAAGAAAAAATTACTCACCTTAGTAATTGCTTTTCTTCTCATGGAGTCTTGCTATATTATAACAATAGCAGTCAGCCACTGCAGCTGAACTGCCCCGGAGAGGAAGGAGTTAACTCCAGAAGATCTGGAGTTCTACAGCGTGAGGGCACTGTGCCCAAAGCTCTATCTGGCAGTTTCAAATGAAACTGTCAGATCTTTACGAAGCTAACATCAAAGGACGGAAAGTCTGTGTGGAAAAAACTACACCAGCCCATGGCTACCTACTAGTAGTAATAACAACAATATAAAGAACGAAGAAACACTCAGAGCCATAATAACAAAATTGATGGTATTATGGTTCGTTTTACCACCCTTGACAAGCACATATGAACCCCCCTTCCCCAAAGACTCAAGTCCAGGAAGGGCAATATAAATAACCTAAATGAAACAATCTAGATCCCTAACCCAAAGGAAAAGAGGGTAAGGAAAACTACAATGGCATGACACAGTGCTTGCAATTACCGCCACCCCTACCCAAGTAGAAGTTCTGAGAGGGTAGGAGGGAGGGTGGTTATAGTATACAAGACTCCATGAGAAGAAAAGCAATTACTAAGGTGAGTAATTTTTTCTTCAAACACCATGAAGTCTTGCTATATTATAACAATAGCAGATTACACAGCAGTACCTCCATGGAGGAGGGTCAGAACCTACTTAGAAATAGGCTCTGAAGCACAGCTGTGCCAAACCGAGCATCTCTCCTGGACTGGACATCCAGGAATAATGCTTGCAAAGGTGTGAACTGTCTTCCAGGTAGCAGCTTGACAAATCTCCAGAATGGGGATGTCTCTAGCAGCCGCTAGAGACACAGCTGTACCCCTGGTGGAGTGGGCCCTCAATCCTGAGGGGGGTAGTCTACCCAGTTTCTGATAACAGAATTGGATACAAGAAACAATCCACCTTGCAATTGTTCTCTTAGTGGCAGGTTTCCCTTTGCCAACCTCGCCATAGGTAAGAAAGAGTTGGAGGGATTCGAACCTATGACCTCTGGTGCGCTCTAAATAGTAGCTTAAGGCTCTTTGACATCCAAGCTGTGCAGTCTCCTCTCACCTGAGGAAGAATGCTCAGTGAAAAATACTGGAAGAGCGATAGATTGATTCAGGTGGAAATCAGAAACCACCTTAGGCAAAAACTTTCTATTAGTCCTAAGGACTACCTTATCTCTGTGGAAAGAGATAAAATCTTCTTCCACTGACAGGGCCTGTAGCTCACTTATGCGTCTGGCAGAGGTGATAGCTACTAGGAAAACGGTTTTCCAAGTTAATACTTGAGCTCTGCAGAAGACAGAGGCTCAAAGGGGGGTTGCATTAACTGAGCAATGCAAATATTCAGGTCCCAGGCGGAGCTGGTTCCCAAAAGGAGGGTTAGTATGAAGTAACCCTTTAAAAACTTGGAGAACACCGGGTGAGAAGAAAGGGAGGCAGGCTTCCTGCTGACAAAAGCAGAGACAGCTGCCAGACGAACCTTCAGGGTAGCTGGTCTAAGGCCTAGGGAATTCAGATGGACCAAATAGTCCAGTAGAATGGGAAGATCAGCAGATTCTGGGATAATCTGCCCTCAGAGCACCAGATGGAAAACCTCTTCCACTTAGAATTATAAGTGGCTCCTAGTGGAAGGCTTCCTGAAGCCTTTAAAATCCATGACACCTTGAGAAAGGTGTGAGTCAGCAATTCTAGCTCCTCAAGAGCCAAGCCTTGAGGTGGAGGGATTGAGGTCCGGATACCACACTCTCCTGTGCACAGGCCAGTAAGTCGTGGACTCTGGGCAGGCTCAGGGCAGGGTGGACTGCCAAGGACAGGAGCAGAGGGTACCAGGGCTGTCTGGCCAAATCTGGGGCAATCAGAATCACTCTGCAAGGTTGAGATCTGATTTTTACTAGTACCCTGAAAAGGAGAGGAAAAGGGGGAAAGGCATACAGGAACTTCCCTTTCCAGTCCAACAGAAAGGCGTCCAGAGGGACTGAGCCCAGAACTGGAGGCCTGCAACAGAAAAGAGGAAGTTGGTGGTTGTCTGGGGCTGCGAAAAGATCTATCTGAGGAGTGCCCCATCTGGCAAAGACAGACCCCAGCACTTGTGGGATTCAGAGCCCATTCGTGATGGCCCTGAGAAATTCTGCTGAGGGCGTCCGCCAGGACATTGTCCTTCCTGGGAGATGAACCGCTATCAGGAGGTGTTCAGGGAGTAAGCCAGAGACCACAACTTCATTGCTTCGGTGCACAAGGCTGAAGACCGAGTGCCCCTGTTGTTGATGTACCACATTGGGTGGTATTGTCTGTCCTGACTTGAACCACTTTGTTCTGGACAGAATCTGAAAACACCCGAAGAGCTAAAAAGACAGCTCTGAGTTCCAAAAGATTGATGTGGAGCAGAGACTCCTGAGGAGACCATACCCCCTGAGTGGCAAGGTCGCCCAGGTGAGCCCCCCACCCTAACAGGGAGGCATCCGTGGTGAGGGTGAGGGAGTGAGAAATGGGAATGAAGGGAACCTCCTGTCTTAAATTGCTCTGGACCTGCCACCAGTGGAGGGCTAGGATCAGAGTTTGAGTAACTGGGACCAACTTGGTAGGGGTCCTTCCTTTGAGACCAATAGGCCCTCAAATGGAACTGAATGTCCTCATCTGGAATCTTGCTCCCTGCACGACAGCTGTGGAAGCAGCCATGTGCCCGAGGGAGTTGCAGAAAATGCCTTGCTGGTCGAGAGACCGCAGGGTAAAGGAGGATGCCAGGGCGATGAGTCTGTCCACCCTTTCCGAGGGAAGAAAAAGCCCTGGCTAACCTTGTGTTCAATTTCATGCCTATGAAAGTTAGGACCTGAACTGGTTCCAGAACTGACTTTGGTAAGTTTAGCAGGAATCCCAGGGAAGTGAGAAGCTGCTGGGTGACTTGCAAGTGGGATTTCACCTGACCTGGAGACTGACCCACAATGAGCCAGTCGTCCAAGTAGGGAAACATAGCAACCCCTTGCCTTCTTAAGTGAGCCACTACTACAGCGAGACATTTTGTGAATACCCTTGGTGCAGAGGTAAGGCCGAAGGGCATTGCCCTGAACTGGTAGTGGCCTGAGGGCAGTTCGAACCTGAGGTACTTTTGGTGAGAAGGCCTGATGAGAACATGAAAATAGGCATCCTTGAGGTCCAGGGAAGCTAGCCAGTCCCCTGGCCTTAGGGAAGGCAATATCATTGCCAGAGTCAACATTTTGAACTTTGGTTTCAACAGATGCTTGTTCAAGTATCTTAAATCTAGAATGGGCCGCCATTCTCCTGTCTTTTGGGGTAAGAAAGTATCTTGAATAAAGCCCCTGCCCTGATGGCAAGGAGGAACCTTTCCACTGCTTTGCAGTCCAGCAGAGCAGAAACCTCTGCTTCCAAAGCAAGGGCTTCTTGAAGGATTTGCAGGTGGAAAATGCCTGGCTCTCATCTTTGAAAGTGTTTGAAGCTGAGAACCAGACCCTGGCCTATTACCTCCAGAACCCGTCTGTCCGTAGTTAGGGACAGCCAGTTCCAGCTGAAATAGGCCAACCTGCCCCCCACTGGTACAAGAGAATCGGCCCTGGACACCCCATCAGGGTGCCTGCTTAGCAGCAGCCTTAGGCTGAGGGGAGGGGGATGGTCTACTTGTGCCACGTCTACCCCTGCCTCTGAAGAAACCCCTCTGCGAGACAGCAGAGGAGGCTTGAAATTGGTAAAAAGGCCTGGAAAAGGCCTGCCCTCATCTTCTGGGAGCATGCCTTTGTGGCATGGCATGCTTCTCCTTAGCCTGGGCACTTTTGTAGGTAGTTCTGTATTCATCCATCTTTTCATATAGTTTTCTGTTTGCTCCCAAAAGAGAATTTCCCACTACAGGAAAATCCATAGCCTTTGACTGGGTATCTAGGGACAGATCAGTGCATCTGAGCCATGCCAACCTCACGGAAGCTACAGAAGTGGCCATGACCCTAGAAGAAACATCATTAACATCAACAGCAGTATGAAATTGAACTTTAGAGGCTTCAATGCCATCAGCAGCCACCTGTTCCAACTCACTAGCCAGCTGGCCATGGGCCTGCTTGGCTAACTGCAATACTGAGTCCCACCTAGATTTCTGATATCTAGCTACATAAGCCATATAATTTGCCTGCCTGAGTCCCAAAGAAGCTGCCATATACTGTTTCTCTCGCCATGGCATCAATCTTCCTGGAATCCTTATCAGGAGGATGTGAGGCCAGAGGAATATTAGCCTTGTCACAGGCTGCAGCTTGTACCACACCTCACATGACTACACTGCTCAGTAAGGAAGTCTGTATCCGAGCTGACAAAGTATACCTTCTGTCCATTTTTTATCTACAGGAGGGACAGAATGAGGATTTTTAAAATCTTTGTTGTTTGCTTCCTAAATGACTTATGCAAAGGAATAGACAACCTCCTAGACTCTGGAATATCCATCATTTCCACATAATCAGGCTCCTCTTGCTCATCCACAGCCTCCTCTAAAGGAAGCTGGAGGGTTTCTGCAACCTTTTGTAAAAATAAAGAAAGAAGGGACTCAGACAGAATAGGAGGAGATTCTAAAGGTCTGTCTGGAGAAATGTCCGTTCAATGGGCACGTCCAGACCCCCAGCCATACATATATTGATCAAATTCCTCCTCCCTCCTGTGGTTCATAAAATCCTCAACTTCAAAATCCTGAACCACTGGGACTGAACGAACCAACCTTTACCAGCTGTTGGTGGTTCTACAGATCCCTGAGACAGTGACTGGACAATCTGAATGGCTTTAGCTATCTCTGCAGCAGTTGGAGACACAATTTTGGACTCTAGACCTACTGATTTCCTTGTCTTTTTACTTGGGACTGGTTCCTCTGAACCAGCCTTCCTTTTTCCCGAGGAAGTCTTGCCCTGGTCAGAGGGCACTCCCTCTGGTCCAGTGGGTACTGGACCGGGCTGGCCATCCGGGTCAGCGGACTTTTTGGCCTCTCGTTCCCTGAGCCGGCCCAATCTCTTCTCCAGGGTGGCTGCAGGGAAATTTTTACACACCTGGCAGTCTGACAGGAGGTGGTCAGCCCCCAGACAATAAACACAAGTGGTGTGTGGGTCAGCCTTGGCAAAGGCGTCCCCACAGACATCACAGTGTTGAAACCCAGTGGGCCCGGTTTTCTTTGGGTTTCAGACATAATGCCAGCTCTAACTAAAACTTGCCCTTTGATGGCAGTGCCAGGCAAGACACCCTTATCGGTTCCTAACCGTGTCACGGGTATTTGAAAAACCGTTATAATTCCGCTTTTAGAACCAATAAGAACGGGAACCGCACTCTAAAACCCACTGTACACTTTTAAAATGCAGACAAAATTCAACCGATCGGTTCAAAACCGAACCGATAATTAATTTTCCACACAGACTTAAATTTTAGTACTTACGGTTACCAGATAGAGCTTTAAAACCGAAATGCGGTAAAATAATAACTTTGCCGGTTCAAATGAACTCAAAAATACTCGCTTGAACCGAGAATGAACCGAGCTGAAGGAGCTGATCTCCGGAGCGACTGTTCAGTGAAGCGGAGTAAAGAATCTGACAGTTTCATTTGAAACTGCCAGATAGAGCTTTGGGCACAGCGCCCTCACGCTGTAGAACTCCAGATCTTCTGGAGTTAACTCCTTCCTCTCCGGGGCAGTTCAGCTGCAGTGGCTGACTGCTATTGTTATAATATAGCAAGACTTCATGGTGTTTGAAAGGGCAGATACTGTTGATGGTAGACCTGATAATGCCAGAAGTTAACTGGAGCACGTTTGCTGCAGCCACATCCAAGAGCAGAGCCATTCTCGATGCCCTACAGGTGGCATGCCTCAGACAGCTAGTTTTGGAACCCACTCATGAGGGAGCAATCTTAGACATCATACTCTCAAATGGGGACAGTAAGAAGATCTCAGAGCAAGAAGAGGGTAGCCATCTGGGAACAAGTGACCATCAAACAGTGAGGTTCATGATAAACTCAGCTACAGAGTCAAGACATACATAATTGAGGGTACTTGACTTCAGGAGGGCCGACTTTGGCAAGATGGGAGAGTGCCTTAGAAAAGCACTTGCAAACAGGCTAGAAGGAGGGGTGGAACAACAATGGGGAAACATCAGATCTGCCATCACAGAGGCAACAAGTCTTTGTGTGAAGCAAATAAACAAATCAAAATGAAAGAAAAAGCTTCTATGGTTCTCAAAAGAGGTGGCGGGGAAGGTCAGGGAGAAAAAGATAGCATTCAGGAAGTATAAGGAAACACAGAAACAGCAGGACAGAGAGCTGTACCAGTTAAGGCAGAAGGAAGCAGGGAGGGAAGTCAGAATAGCAAAGGCCCCAACTGAAGAAAAGATAGCCAACTCGGTTAAGAAGGGGGATAAAACCTTTTATAGGTACTTCAGGGAGGATAGAAAGACAAAGGGAGGGATAGTGAGGCTGAATAGAATGGACGGTGAGTGGGCAGAGAGTGACAGTGAAAAAGCAGGGATACTGAACAAATATTTCTGCTCAGTATTCACAAAAGAGGAGGGGGGGTGGTGCCTAATCCAAGTAACAGAAGCACTCTGGATAGGGGGGTCGATCCCTGTCCTTTCACAGAAGAAAGGGTTCTGAAAGAACTCCTAAAACTGAAGGTGGACAAAGAAATGGGGCCTGAGGGAATTCATCCCAGAATTCTAAAAGAATTAATGGGAGAACTAGTGAAACCACTGACTACTCTTTTTAACAAATCATGGGAGGATGGTGTGGTACCTAAGGACTGGAGGAAGGTGGATGTGATTCCCCTTCACAAAAGTGGGACCAAGACAGAGGCAGGAAACTACAGACCTGTCAAGTTTGACCTCTGTGGTAGGGAAAGTGATGGAATCACTTCTGAAGGAAAGAATTGTTGAGTACCTAGAGGCCAGTGGAGCACAGGACCCAAGGCACCACTGGTTCACAGTGGGAAGGTCATGTCAGACGAATCTAATTGATTTCTTTGACTGGGTGACCAAAGTAGTAGACCAGGGAGGGGCTGTGGACATGGCCTACCAAGACTTTAGCAAGGCATTTGACACAGTCCCACACAAAAGATTAATAGTCAAATTAGCCAGCATGGGAGTGGGTCCCAGGGTGGTAGCCTGGGTAAAACATTGGATGGACAACGGGACACAGAAGATAATTGTAAATGGAGTCCACTCTGAAGAAAGAGGGATTACTAGTGGGGTACCATAGGGTTCAGTACTGGGTCCAGTCCTTTTTAATGTTTGTATAAGTGACATTGCAGAGGGACTGGAAAGAAAAGTATGTCTCTTTGCAGATGACACAAAGATCTGCAACAGGGTTGATACACAAGGAAGCATGGAAAGGACAAGAAGGGACTTGGCAAGGTTGGAGGAATGGTCAGAAGTATGGCAGCTTGGATTCAATGCAAAGAAGTGCAAAATAATGCACCTGGGAAACAAAACCCCAGGGGAAGATTACACCATGGGGGGAGGTGTTAACAACAACTAAAATGGAAAGGGATCTGGGGGTAATCATATCAGATGACCTTAAAGTTAACAAGCAATGTGAGAAGGTAGTAGGGAGGGCTGGGGGGTACTGGAATGTATAGGGAGAGGCATCACCAGCAGAAAACAGGAAGTTGTTATCACTCTGTATAGACAGTTGGTGAGACCCCATCTGGAGTACTGCGTCCAGTTCTGGAGACCCCATCTCTGCAAGGACATAGACAGGATAAAGACATTTCAGAGGAGGACAGCTAAAATGGTGCAGGGTGTGCAAGAGAAGCCATATGAGGAGAGACTAAAGGAGCTTAATATGTATAACCTTGAGGAAAAGAGGGAGGGGGGCATGATAGAAACTTTGAAGTACCTCAGTGGAATCAACAAAGTCCAAGAGGGTAGCATCTTTCAGAAAAAGAGAAGTGCAAGAACAAGGGGACACAGTTTGAAGATAGAAGGGTAGGCGGATCAAAGGCAATGTGAGGAAGTTTTTTTTCACAGAGAGGGTGGTGGATGCAGTGGAACAGCCTTCCTGAGGAGGTTGTGGGGTCTAAAACTGTGGGAGAATTCAAGAATACAAGAGACAGACATACTGTAAGGCAATTTTGGTGGGGGGTAGGAAGAAATAGGCTATGGTTAACTAGGATCTGCAGCTTATCCTGTAGGTAGGTAAATGGGCAGACTAGGTGGGCCAAGTGGTCCTTATCTGCCTTCAAAGTCTATGTTTCTATGTTTCTAGGGTGAGGGTTAGTTTGGGACTGGGGGGCAGGTGTGGGAGTAGGTGGAAGGTTGTGCTTATACTTGTCAAGATTGCCGAAGAGAGCTGAGACTTCATGGGAATCCAAGACCACTTGTCCACTGGAGGACAGAGTGATTTATTCATTGTATTGCCCTCTACCAATGAGCTCATTAAGGATATTCTATGTGTGCTTGGGGTTTCCCTGCGAGCCACATTGTTTCTCAATGAGGAAGCTGACTTTAGAAGCCCATACAGCAGACGTACAGCTGTTGCAGAGGGTTTTTTTAGAGTTGGAGAAGATGAAGGAGTTTACTTTTCTTATATTTAGACCATACCTTATCTCTTTCCCTCATGAGTTTCCTGATGTCAGAGGAGATCCATTCATGGCTGTGGCCTTTAACCCTGATTTTTTAATAGAACGAGATAGTCACAGATGGAAAGGAATTTGTTGCTGAACTCATCAAGGGCAGTGTCTATGTCCAATATGGTTTCAGTGAATGACCAGTCAGTGGCTACAGCTGCCATTGCAAACTCAATAGGATTGAGTTTTTTTAAACCATCTAGAATAGATGAATTTGAGCTCAGGGTGGGGGGGGGGTGCGGTTATGGACCAGCAGCAGTAAACAGCACTGTGGTCACTGATACAATCAGACAGTACCCCCAAAGGAAATGACATGGGAAGGGTGAGTAACGAAAATGCAATCCAGAAGAGATTCATAACTGGTCCTGTAGTTGGTGTGTGTGGTGGTGGTAATCTGGTGGAGGCCAGGGGGTGTTTACAGATTTCCTGGCCACGTTGGACTAGAAGGACAGCCAGCTGAGATTGAAATCTCCAAGGATAATCCATTCTCTTCCTAGGGGGAGAGAGTTCTTGAGGGCGAGAAAGGCTTCAAGGTCATTTGGGGAAGGGGGTGCCGGGGGAAGGTAGATGAGACTGATGGTAATTATCTTGTTGCTACCAAGAAAGATGTTGATTGAAAGGGATTCAAGGATAGGGGTTATGAGAGGCAGATCAAGTTCAGTGACTGATAGCTCACAATCCAGAGTAGGCAACCACTACCATCTCTTTTAAGATGTCTGTCCTTCCTAAAAAGAGAGTATCCATCTAAGTTTAATTCACTAGAGGGGATCTTGTTGGTGAGCCACATTTCAGTGAGGGCAATGACATCAAAAGAGTTGGAAGATAGCCAGGATTCAAGCAGTGCCTTTTTAGCTATTATGTTTTGGATGTTAAGGTGTACAATTTTGAGCTCCCTAGCATGCTTGGCGGGGTGAAGGGTTGTTGATAGCAGATGCAGGAGGGGGTCCAGGATTAGGGTGGATGGACCCATATTTGAGTAGGAGGAGGAATCTAAGGGGTTATAGCTTGGCAGAAGACACCAGGAGAAAGGACTGCTGTGTGACTGGACTTCTCTGCTGGGACTATATTGCCCTCCTTCCCTACACCCCCCCCCCCAAAAGCTAGTTCTACTTTTATAGGCACAGGATTTGACTGACAACAGAAACTTCCTGTTTAGGGCAGGAAGTGAGTGATCACAGAACCACCAAGGACCCACCATCCTAGAAGGGCAAGAGTAGCTCTCTGGCCCCCTCTAGCTGCTGGAGGTCTGCCTCTGAGCAAGTAAGTGGTCTACTGCGAAATATAGGATATTCTTGTCTCAGAACAGGACAATCAGGAGCTTAAAGGGCACACAGGCAGAAAGTAAGGAGAGAGAGAAAAACAGAGGAAAGAGTAAGGATTGCAAACAGTTAAGGGGCCAGAAATAAGACATGATTAGAGTGGTGCAGTGCAGTGGCTGTGGAGCAGCAGTCTTCCGGGAGATGTTCCTGAGGATGCAGTGTTGTCCCATCTGCAGGCACCTCTCTGGGCTGAGGGAGGAGGTTGCTCATCTCCAGGCTGAGTTGGCCAGGATTTGTGGGACCTCCTCTTCCATCCAGGGACCACCAGTGCCACTGCTGTTGCCTCAGAGGTTGCCAAGAAAGAGGAGCAGTTGGACCACAGTGGGCTCAGGGAGGGTGAGGGTGGTGGAACAGAGGCACATCCCTCCCATTGTACCTCTCCACAATTCCTATGCCATTCTGGCAAAGTGTGGTTCCTCTATGGAGGCACCCACAGTGGAGACCAAGGAGGATGCTGGGAACCTCCACAAAGGAGACCCAAAGAAGGGTGGCAGGGGACCCTGCAGGGGAAGGAAACAACTCCTGGTGGGGGACTCCATTGTTAGGAAGGTAGAACTGGGGGAGGAAGAGGAGAGGAAGGTAAGGTGCCTGCCTGGCGCCATGGCTTGCAGGGACAGGAAGCGAATCCTCAGGATTGCCGGAGCAGCTGCACAGGGGAGGGAGATGGATGTCATTGTCCACCTAGGGACAAATGACCTGGCTAAGAAAGGGATTAGAGAAGTGCAGGAAGAGTTTGTGGAATTGGGGAGGGGCCTTAGTCAAGTAGCACGCAGACGTAACTTTCTCGGAGGTGCTACCATCTATGGCATAGGAGAAGCTAGTGTTCCGCACTATGGATTCAATCAGTGGTTGAAAAACTGTGGAGCTTGGGGATTTGCTTCATTGGGGACTGGGGGTCCACCTGGAGTGATGTGCAAGCCTATTCTGGCATGATGGGCTGCATCTGTCCGGGAGGGAACCAGGATCCTAGGTGATAGGTTTAAATGCTTCATTGGCAAGCTTTTAAACTAGACAAGGGGAGGCAATGGAAAGGAGCAGGAAAATCCTAGCCCCCAAATAATCATGGTAAGTGCGGCAAACACCAACATAGAGGTGTCGATAGGGAGAAGGGCTGGGGTAAATGGAGAAAGTGACAAAGGCAAGAAGGACAGGGATGGGGAAAAAGGGAGTAAGGCCATCAGGAAATGGAGGGTAATGAGTACCAATGCCCGTAGTCTGGGTAACAAGCTCCCTGAGCTGATGGCCTTAATGGAAGAGGGATGCCTGGATATCATATAGCAGTCACAGAAACATGGTACACAGAGAATCATGACTGGGATGTTAACATACCAGGTACATAACCTACAGGAGAGACAGGCAGGGAGAAGAGGGGAGGAGTAGCTCTCTATGTAAAGGAAGGGATAAAAGCAACTGAACAAAAGAGTAAACAGGGAGGAGAGGAGGCACTGTGGGTCACCTTGAGACTGGAAAGGGCACCACAATCCGCACAGGGTTGGGTACAGACCCCATGTCAGGGGAAGGAATGGACAAGGATATGATAGAAGGCATTCTTAGAATGGCAGAGAAAGGGAGATACTATTGATGGGAGACCTGAATATGCCAGATGTTAACTGGAGCACATTTGCTGCAGCCACATCCAAGAGCAGGGCTATTCTTGATGTACTACAGGTGGCAGGCATTAGACAGCTAGTTTCAGAACCCACTCGTGAGGGAGCAATCTTAGACCTCGTACTCTCAAATGGGGGCAGTGAGAGGATCTCAGATCTAGAAGTGGGTTGCCATCTGGGGACAAGTGACCATCAAACAGTGTGGTTCACATTAAACTCAGCTACATAGTCAAGCCATACAAAAGTGAGGGTACTGGACTTTAGGAGGGCTGACTTTGGTAAGATGGGAGAGTGCCTCAGAAAAGCACTAGCAAACAGGCTAGAAGGAGGTGTGGAGCAACAATGTGGAATTATCAAAACTGCCATCACAGAGGCAACAAGCCTTTGTGTGAAGCAAATAAACAAATCAAAACGAAAGAAAAAGCCACTATGGTTCTCAAAAGAGGTGGCTGTGAAAGTCAAGAAGAAAAAGATAGCATTCAGGAAGTATAAGGAAACACAGAAGGAGCAGGACAGAGAGCTGTACCAGTTAAGGCAGAAGGAAGCAGGGAGGGAAGTCAGAATAGCAAAGGCCCAAACTGAGGAAAAGATAGCCAACTCAGTTAAGAAGGGGGATAAAACCTTTTATAGGTACATCAGCGAGCGTAGAAAGACAAAGGGAGGGATAGTGAGGCTAAATAGAATGAACGGTGGGTGAGCAGAGGGGGACAGTGAAAAAGCAGGAATACTGAATGAATATATCTGCTCAGTATTCACAAAAGAGGAGGGGGAAGTGCCTAAACCAATTAACAGAAGCACTCTTGATAGGGGGGTCGATCCCAGTCCTTTCACAGAAGAAAGGATTCTGCAAGAACTCCTAAAACTGAAGGTGGACAAAGCAATGGGTCCTGATGGAATTCACCCTAGAATTCTAAAAGAATTAAGGGAGGAACTAGTGAAACCACTGGCTACACTTTTAATAAATCATGGGAGGATGGTGTGGTACCCGAGGACTGGAGGAAGGCGGATGTTATTCTCTTCACAAGTGGGTCCAAGACAGAGGTAGGAAACTACAGACCTGTCAGTCTGACCTCTGTGGTAGGGAAAGTGATGGAGTCACTCTGAAGGAAAGAATAGTCAAGTACCTAGAGGCCAGTGGAGCACAGGACCCAAGGCAGCATGGGTTCACAGCGGAAGGTCATGTCAGACGAATCTAATAGATTTCTTTGACTGGATGACCAAAGTAGTAGACCAGGGATGGGCTGTGGACATGGCTACCTAGACTTTAGCAAGGCATTTGACACAGTCCCACACAAAGATTATTAGTCAAATTAACCAGCCTGGGAGTGGGACCCAGGGTGGTAGCCTAAATAAAACATTGGCTGGACAACAGGACACAGAAGGTAATTGTAAATGGAGTCCACTCTGAAGAAAGGGGGTTACTAGTGGGGTACCGTAGGGTTCAGTATTGGGTCCAGTCCTTTTAATGTCTTCATCAGTGACATTGCAGAGGGACTGGAAGGAAAAGTATGCCTTTTTGCAGATGACACAAAGATCTGCAACAGGGTTGATACACAAGGAGGCGTGGAAAGGATGAAAATGGACTTGGCAAGGTTGGAGGAATGGTCAGAAGTATAGCAGCTAGGATTCAAAGCAAAGAAGTGCAAATAATGCACCTGGGAAACAAGAACCCAGGGGAAGAATACACAATGGGTGGGGGAGGTAGTAACAACAACAAAAAAGGAAAGGGACCTGGGGGTAATCATATCAGATGACCTTAAGGTTAGCAAGCAATGTGAGAAGGCAGTAGGGAGGGCTGGGGGTATACTGGGATGTATAGGGAGAGACATCATCAGCAGAAAACAGGAAGTTGTTATCCCTCTGTACAGACAGTTAGTGAGACCCCATCTGGAGTACTGTGTCCAGTTCTGGAGACCCCATCTCTGCAAGGACATAGACAGGATAGAGGCAGTGCAGAGGAGGGCAACTAAAATGGTGCAGGGTCTGCAAGAGAAGCCGTATGAGGAGAGACTAAAGGAGCTTAATATGTATACCCTTGAGGAAAGAAGGGAGAGGGGGGACATGATAGAAACTTTTAAGTACCTCAGTGGAATTAACAAAGTCCAAGAGGGCAGCATCTTTCAGAAAAAAAAGAGACTTGCAAGAACAAGGGGTCACAATTTAAAGATAGAAGGAGGGTGGTTCAGGGCAATGGAGGAAGTATTATTTCACAGAGAGTGGTAGGATGCATGGAACAGCCTTCCTGAGGAGGTTGTGGGGTCTAAAACTGTGGGAGAATTCAAGAATGCATGGGACAGACATAAGGCAATTCTTGTGGGGGGTAGGAAGAAATAGGCTGTTGGTTAACTAGGATCTGTGGCCTATCCTGTAGGTAGGAGGGGAAATGGGCAGACTAGATGGGCCTAGCGGTCCTTATCTGCCATCAAAGTCTATGTTTCTATGTTTCTATGTTACCCTTGTGAGGTGTTGTGAGAGAACTTTTGGATTACTCAGGAAGTGAGAGCATTTGAGAAGGAGGCAAAGTTTGTTTGTGTAGAAACAGAGTAGAGAAAGAGGAAATTAGAGGTGGGTGGGAAAAGCCAATGTTTAAAGGATGAGGGATATTATGAGGGTGGGAGAAGGTGGAGGGTGAGGGGAAGGTCATCTGGGTAGGGGTGGTGCGAAGGGGGGGCAGGTCGGTGAGAAAGGCAGGGATGCTGTGCTGAGAAAGCGAGGTTGAGGCAGAGTGGAAATGAAGAGTGGGAGGGGGCATTCCACTTGGTGCAGTGTGTAAGAAGAAGAAGAGGCAGTATAACGTCTGTGAGGCATGACATCGTGAAAGGTCTGTAGTAACCCTGAGAAGTGCGAGAAAAGTTGCTTTGTTGAAGGATATGCTTTAATGAACTTAGAAATGTTTTGCTCAGAGCTTGTGTATAAATTAACTTGAAAGTTGGGTTAGGCAGAGAAACAGTGGAAGAGGAGTGAGTGGAGTAGTGTAACTGTGATACTAGACAGAAAAAAGAAGAACAGGCCCTTTTAAGAACTGAAGGAATAAAACTAAAGTTCTAATTTGTTAGAAGGATCTGAAGGGTGGAGTTTTGGGTGCAAAAGTGTATTTAAAGAGTGATAGGGCATGGGAGGGTGGGCAGGAGAAAAATTGCAGTATAAAAGGCAGTTCAGAGAACTGCAGGAGAGCAGTCCAGTGGGAGTGCTGGTGTGAGAAGTTGCCAAAATTCAAAATGCAGCTGAGCAAGTTGTACCTGTGGCAGAAGGATCAGGCAGTGGCAGCAGGATCAGGTAAGTGATGACTTGCAACACAGCTGCACCGCAAATGGAGCACCCAAGATATTGGAAGAAAGGGATTAATGTAAGGAACTCAGGAGTTGGGGGGAGGAAGAGACAGCAGCAGGAAGGGTCTGGTATAAGGGCAAAAGAAAGCAGCTGGAGACAAAAGACTGTGGGGCAGGGGTAATTGGTGGGAGGAATTAGACAGACAAAACGAGAGTAAGAGGGTAGAGTGTAAGCCAAAGAGTGCTGGGCAGGATGCCATGGACACAAGCCAAGGCCAAGGGAAGGAGAAAAAAGGAAGAAAAAAAGAGAAGAGGGAGAAAAGAGTGGGAGCAGGAATAGAGAAATAAGTTTTATAAAATGCAATACAATTCAGTTGTGGCAATTAAATCCCCTATTAATTAGCATAAACAGTTAAAACATTAATATTCATTAAAATGCAGTCCCAGTAACAAACAAGTTGAAATGAGCTAAAACAGCACAGAAATTAGAAAGTTCAGGAGCCACAAAACTTGCAATGTAAAAGTCAGTCCAGGGAGCAGCAAGAGAGCAGTCCAATAGAAGCGCCAGCGTGAGAAGGTGCCAAAATTCAAAATACAGCTGAGCAAGTTGTACCTGCAGCAGAAGGATCAGGCTGTGGCAGAAGTATTAGGTGGGCAGTGGCTTGCGAGGGAGCCACACTACAAGTGAAGCACCCGGTCAGGGCAGAGTGTGGGAGAAGGTAAGGCTGTGGCAAAAGGATCAGGTGGGTGGCGGTGTGCGAGGGAGCCACACTGCAAGTGAAATGCCCAGTCAGGGTGGAGGTGGTCTGCGGCAGAAACATCAGGCTGTGCAAGAAGGATCAGTCAGGTGGTGGCTTGCGAGGGAGACACACCGCAAATAGAGCACCCAGTCAGGGTGGAGTGGGTTTGCAGCAGAAGGATCAGGCTGTGGCAAAAGGATCAGGCAGGTGGTGGATTGTGAGGGAGCCAAACCACAAATGGAGCACCCAGTCAGGGTGGAGAGGGTCTGCAGCAGAAGGATCAGGCTGTGGCAGAAGGATCAGGTGAGTAGCAGCTACCAAGGGAGCCATACTGCAAGTGGAGTGCCCAGTCAGAGCAGAGGGGGTCTGTAGCAGAAGGATCAGGCAGGTGGTGGATTGTGAGGGAGCCAAACCACAAATGGAGCACCCAGTCAGGGTGGAGAGGGTCTGCAGCAGAAGGATCAGGCTGTGTTAAAAGGATCAAGTGGGCAGCGGCTTATGAGGGAGCCTCACCACAAGTGGAGTGCCCGGTCAGGGCTGAAGGGGTCTGCGTCACAAGGATCAGGCTGTAGCAGAAATAAACTGTACATGCTTATTGTCTTTTCTACTGTATGTTAACTGCATGTCAACAATGAACAACAAACACCAGCAATAGTTGATTTAAATTACATGCTGTTTATGTTCCCTTTAAACCGCCTCTGATACCAGTTTGATAACTAAAAAACGTGAGTGTTAGTTTATGTTGTAGTATTTTTGCAATCCATTTTTTCTTCACATGGACTTTATTCACCTGACCTTCCCCAATGGCTCTCTTCTGCTGTTGACCCCAGCCCCTTCACCCCACCTCCAGGACTTATCTTGGTTTGTAATTGGGTGCCAGAGATGGTGGTGGTGTGGTGCCTTTGGAGTCACAGCATCCTCCTGCAGACAGTTTTTTTTTCCCACCTGTTATTCCCCTTGAGTCAGAGCTGATGGCATGCAATGGTGCACATGCAGACCATGAAGACGGTGCAAACTTTCAATGCCCACCTCCAACTTTCAATTCTGATGATTGCTGCTGTGCCACCTATTATCCACTAGGTGGCAGTCAAGCAGTAGTACCTACTGTCTCCTCCATTCCCCCCACACACACACACACACACCAAGGACATCTGTAAATGGACATTAAACCCTCCTTCCCTCACTAGCCCTGAGCAACCTTGGTCCATTCCTGCAGCCAGATCACCAGTGTGGTGGGGTGAGCAGCATGAGGCCATGTCACCATAAACAAAAACAGTGCAGCAATGTACTATGCTGCAAATCACGGCGATTACATGGCGGCACTGAAAAGAATGCCCGAAGCAAAATCAGTGAAGAAGCATGAGGACTTCTTTGTTTTCTGTCGCGTCCCACCCCACACTCACTGCTACGGGCCAGCCTCCAAACCACCCGCATTAATATAATCAACTCTGGGGAGAGGTTCAATATGGGGATGAGGAGAATCACTGCTGGGGGGGGGGCAAAACAAAATGCATGATGCAGTTTGCAAAAGTCTGGGACTTTGATTTGAGCCCTGGGCCACAGACAAATAGCTGCTCTGCACTGCTGCAGCTCATCCCTCTGAGCCACAGCAGCTGCTTAGCAAACCACCTCCCCAGCAGAGGTCTTGACCTCTGCATCACTCGTCCCCACCAGCCATGCGTGACAGGGTACAAAACCATGCTTTCTACATTTGTGCCTTGCAGGGTTTTGTACCCTGTCACTGTAGTTCCCCGCGCTGTATGTGGTGCACCATTTTGACTTTGCCATTATACATACCGCAAATTGACCTGGTACCAAGGTGAGGCATCCAGCGCCTCAACCCTCCATGCCACTGGGCCAGCTGCAGGTTTACTATGGTTCCTATTTTCCTCAATAGTATTCTTAGAGGCCCTGTGAGGGACTGAACCTGCAACCCACTGTTTTATAGTTCTGTGATTTTATCCTCTGTACCATTCAGCCAGAACTATGGCTTTGCAGTTCTTTCCCCTTTTTCTTTATTACTATGGGAAGTGACATGAAAACTAGATTACTGTCCCTTGAACTTTATTAGCTTTGTCTGTTTGTCTACGCATGACATTATAATGCCCTTTTAATGACATCATAATTATCTCCACAGCAACTGATTGGGATGTCATAAAGACTGGAATGTCATAAACAGAATTGTGACTGCAGAAGTAGATAAGCAGACAGAGCAAATAGGGCAGAGATCCTGTTTCCATGCAAATGCCCTTCGTAATAAATAAGCGTGACAATTACAAAAAATAGTGAAATATAAGCTAAAATGTGTCTAGATATGATGGTTTTCAGAGTTATCAAAAAACATGAGTGTCTCTTTAAAGCCCTGTTACACTGTCTATCCTACCACAGAACTTAGTGTCATCTGTGAAGAGACACATCTTGCCCTGAATTCCTTCTCCTACTGTATGTCACTGATGAACATACTGACAAGAACTGGACCCAGGATGTATCTCTGTGGTACTCCACTAGTGAAGTCCCTCTCCTCAGATTTGACTTTATTTACCACTAGCCTCTTTTGTATCCCTTCCAATTCCAACCAGCTTCCCACCCATCTAACGGTGTCCTTCACTGCACCTGGATTCTCTAACTTCTGTAGCAACCTGCTGTGAGTCACTGAGTTGAATACCTTGCTGACGTAGTAGAGTAAAACCACTGCATGACCCCTATCTGCTGTTCTAGTTATACAGTCAATGAATACTATCCGATTGGTCTTACAAGACCTCCCAACCATGAGTCCAAGCAGTTTACTATCATGAAGCCTGTTTTTCTCCAGGTAGCCCACTAGGAGCTCTTTGACTAATGTCTCCATCAGTTTACCCACAACACATGTAAGACTAACTAAAATCAGTAACACTGAGAAGGTCTGTGAAGCGTAAAAAGAGTGACTAACATGTCTGCGCAAAGCGCAATGGTAGCAAAAGACATGTCACAATATAATCTAGGTGTACTGTACATTATATGAATATTTAACAAAAAATTCCCCCTTTATTTCATTGACTGGGTGACCAAGGAACTAGATCAGGGTGGAGCAGTGGACGTGGCCTACCTAGATTTCAGTAAGGCATTCAACACTGTTCCACATAGAAGACTAGTAAGCAAGCTGGGTAGCTTAAGGATAGGTAAAAAGGTGGTAAACTGGGTAAGAAATTGGTTAATGGATAGGTGACATAGGGTGTTGGTAAATGGAGTTTGCTCTGAGGAAGGAAGGGTGACTAACATGATACCTCAGGGATCAGTGCTAGAACTGGTCCTCCTTAGTGTGTTTATTAGTGACACTGCAGAGGAACTGGAAGAGAAGGTCAGCCTCTTTGTAGATGACACCAAGATCTGCTACAGAGGTGACACTGTGTGTGTGTGTGTGTGTGTGTGTGTGTGTGTGTGTGTGTGTGTGTGTGTGTGTGTGTGTGTGTGTGTGTAAAGAATGCGTAGAGACATGGGAAAACGCAAGGAGTGGTCAAGGGTATGGCAGCTTGATTTCAATGTGAAAAAGTGCAAAATAATGCACTTAGGGCACAGAAACCCAGGGGCAGAGTACAAAATGGGAGGAGTGGAATTGATGATAACCAAGCAGGAAAGAGATCTAGGGGTAATCATACTGGATGATCTAAAGATAGCCAGGTAGTGAGACAGGGCAGTTGGGAGAGCTAGTGGGAAACTGGGGTGCATAGGAAGGGGTATCACCAGCAAAAGGAGGAAGCTGGTGTTGCCCCTGTATAGATCACTGGTAAGACTCCATGCTGAGTACTGTGTCCAATTCTGGAGACAACGGGCTGGATTCTCAAAACACTTGGATGGTGCAAAACAAAATGAGCAAGTCCCCAAAATTTGTGCAGTTCAGGAAAAAAGGAGTAATTGTGCTGAGTGGTATACATAAAACTTCTGCAGCTGCAAGAAAAATTCACTGCAGACTGTGGAAAAAGTGCAGCAGTGGAAGTTCCTGAGGAAAAAAAAAGCCATTGAAAAGTATGTCATATCCCTCTAAAGGATATTCCAGCCACTATTATTCTGCAATTGTGGAAAAAATGTTGCACGCATGCTGCATCACAGAGAGTGAGGCATAACTCACCCTGAGCAAAAATCAGTGAACTAACAATTGGGATACAATTATAGTGTGGGTTCAGGCACCAGCAACTGCAGACCTGTGGGCTGTATAGTAGTGTCAGATGTTACAGCATAAATAGCACACATTTCCAATGCAACAAACCACAACCACATGACCCAATGCACCCCATAAAGGAGACCCACAGGCAGTAGAGGCAGAGCTGGTAACAGTCACAAGTGAGTGCTACTGAAGCAGGTAACACTTATTTTATTTTTATTTTATTCATTTGTTAACCAGGTAAAAGACACTGGACCAGTGGTCCTTTTTCAGGCCTGACCCAGAAGATAAGGAACAACAATACATTACCAAACAAAGGTTATTACACACAACATTTACATACAGATTTATGCATTAAATATTGTTAAATTTTACCTTAAAACTTGGTACTGAGGATGCCTGGTGAACAGCTATGGGTAGGGCATTCCAAAATAAAGGGGCAGCTATAAAGAAAGCATGTGATCCAATCTAAAGTTTGGACAATATAGTACTTAGCAAAACACCAATAGGATGAAGACTAGGAAGAACAGAGCAGAGCTTAATCAAATCACATAAAGGAAATGAGGACTTAAAAATAATACACTTAAATATTACACACCCAAAAAAATATTCAGTTCTAGAGACGGGGACAACCAACCCAGCTGGAGATATAAATCACAAGGATAGGTCTGCATTGGCACTGATAGAACAAAACGACAAGTACTATTATAAGAAACTGTCAATGGCCCAGATATTCAGAAATGTGCCAAAGGCCAGCACAAGTCCGGCGCAGTGCAATGCCAATGCACCGTGGTGCAACAGGAGCCATATTCAGAGGTCACGCTAGCCACACTGAGCCAGTGCAACCCAGCTAAATATGGCACAGGTGCACCATGGTACAACCATGGATGTGCCATGACGCAACCAGAGGTGCACCATGGCGTAAACACAGGTGCGCCGTGGCACAGACAGATAAGCCCAAGGACAACCATGGGAGCAGAGCAACAGAGGGGGGGGTATGGCACAGAGAGGTGACCCAGGGACAGAGCCAGGGAAGCACAGTGACAGGCTACAGGAGGCCACCACCAGCTGGGCACAGCAGGGCGCACATAGGCACCCAGACCCCCACCCCAGAACACAACAGTGGCACAGATAGTTGGCAACAATAGGTGACAATGGTGAATGGAGGTTCACCAAGCGGGCACCACCCCCCTGCAGGCTGCAGGCCATGCCCCCACACACTCAGACCAGAGCAGGCCACTCCCAGGACCACGCAGCCAAACACACACACCCACCACACACCCCTGACAGCCACCCCATGGGCCCCCTAAGGCACAGCCACCGAAAGAGGGGAGGGACAACACCACAGTGGGACACACCTCAGCACACAGCAGTGATCCACAGAAGCACAACATGCACCCCGACACATACACACCACATGAACAGGCACTGAGCCACTGCAGCATGGCTCCTCATGCTATCTGCAAAGCAGACACAGACACAGGCAGGTATGTCAAAAGATATATACATTGAAAAATCAACTATGTACAATGAAAGGTGTGGGGGAGGGTAAGAAAGCAAGGGAAAGGGGTAGGGAACAGGTACTGTACAGTGGGAAGGAGGACTGGAGGGGGAGGTACAGCTTGGGAAACAGGGGAATTCAGGGCCCGACTAGCGGCAGCCATAGCCTGCTGCCCCTTGCAGTCTTTGCTGCCTCCTGTCCACCAGCAGCATCCTGTGGACCCGCAGCACCACCTCCATGGTTGTCAAGGTGATGAGGATGAGTTGGCATAGTAGCCGGCAGTAGAGGGGCCTCCTGCACTGCCACCAAACACCTAGGACAAGGGACAGGACAGGTGATCAGTGCAGTGTCTCAAGGCACCGTGCCCATCCACAGTGTGCAATGGGCAGTGGGATCACACACCCCGGGAGGGCCCATACAGGCCACGCATTACACCACAACAGTGCACAGCAATGGTCCTCGCTGCACAGTGGCCAACTGACTGTGCTATGGCCATCACATGGCACAGTGCTCTGGCAGCACATACAGCAATATCAGTGGCAGTCGGGTGCACACCCACCCCACCAACAGCTGACATACATGTCCAATGGATGCGCCAAGGTGGCGGTCACCATGCACAGTGCGACACACACAACTGCCGTGGCACACAGTACAGGTAGCCATGCCCGCACCCATCCCCCCGCCACCTCCCACATATAGTGTGAAGGACTATATCCATGCCTACCTGCTGTCTCTGGCCCCACTGGTGCTGGAGCAGCTCTTCCACTGCCATTACAACCCACTGCGGCCTGCCTTCCTGCCAGCACTGCCACTGACCTTCTCCTGTTTTCAGGCTCTGGGAATGGAACAGAGACAGATACACATCAATATCCAACCACAGCTGCTGCCCACTACCCCCACCATTGTGCACAGGGTGAGCCCCTGCCCGTCATGTCTCACGCAGCGGCATCACAACGCAAGCAGTGGAGGGCGATGCCACCCCATGGTGCACATGATGGCAGTACACTGGCCTGCAGGGCATGCCAGGCAGCTTAGCCAACCCCCCAGTACAGCACCAGGGCACACATGCATTATGGGCCTACTCACCTGGCTGTGGTACAGACCCATGCCTCACATGCACCTCTAGCCTCCTGAGGTGATCTGGGTCCCTCCATGCCAGATCATCATAGTGGTGGTGACACTGCTCTCCCATCTGGCCACCCCTGTACGCTGCAGCAGTATAGCAGCAATGCCCTGCCACACCGCTACCCTTGGCTGCTGCAGTGGCACCTGCCCGAATAGTTGGGGTGCATGGGGCTGGACACAGGCGACAAGGTTGACCAGTTCAACCTGCATCCAATTAACCATACATGGTGCTCTCTGCTGCACCATGCTGTAAGTGTGAGCCAGTGATAAAAATGGCAGCGGGAAATGCATGTGGCCACAGCATGTGCCGCCGTCATGAGCCGAGGAGACATGCGCTGTGTCCACCCATCGCGCAGTCACAGAGATGCGTGGCATGGGTGTGGCTAGGCGGGGTCACCCGGGACAGAGGTCACAGCAGGGGTCAGGGTTTCGACCGCCGCAGTGTGCACATGCGCAATAGCAGGCCTGGCACACCATGCACCATGGCCCCCATCACGCAGTCGGTGTACAGTGTGCAATTGCTGACATGCAATCATCTGGCACATGTGCACTGCGGTCCTGTGCACTGCGCATTTGTGTGCATTGCACTGCGACTTGCTCCAGAGCAAACTCCACACATGGAATAAAATCGCGATATTTAGCCACCACATGCAAATTAGCTCAACATCCAATGCGTGGCACACTTGATGAATTACCATTGCGGCAAAGCTCATTTGCTTGCGATGCGCTATAAAACCACCACGGATCAGCACAGGCCATGGACCGGTATCATATCCTTTTGAGGTAGGTTTTGCATGCTGCTGTAGCACACTGGGTACAGCTATCATAGCAGGAGAGATGGAACAGGGTGTTTCTGCCACTGACACACTGTACTTTATATATCCACAGGAAGCAACATGTCAGAACGTGAGAAGGGTGAGGAGCGTGGGCCTGCTCACAAGCACAGGCCCAATTTCACTAAGGCAGAGACAGAGGCCTTGTTCAAGGCCTGCCTTGACAGGGAGATCTGTTGAGTGGTGCCACAGGCACACCATAGGCCAGGGCTGGGGCCTGGGTGGAGGTGGTGGCATGTGTGAACCAGCAGGGCAGCCACCAGTGCTCAGTGCAGGAGTGCAGGAAGAAGGTGGGTATGGACAAGAGGTGCATCAAGGAGATGGTGGTGGCCATCCATGCCTCCAGGAATGCCACCAGAGGGGAAGGCCTGCTGCTGCATCACTGCTCACGGCACAAGAGGATTTGGAGGCAGCCACCATGTGCCGTAGCACAGTGGAGGGTGTGCCTGGTGACAGCTTCCAGACTGGTGGCAGCCCATCACTGCATGGCAAGTATGTCAGACGTGCACAGCTGGGGGTGTGGAGGGTGAACACATGGCCATGCTGGTGTGTGTGCAGCCAGCATGCCTGTCATGTGCAAGTGTGCGCACCCATGTGCATACCATGCTGCAGGGTACAGGCAGTGACAGTGGTGGGGCACATATGGGCAATGCATCACTAACACACCTCTCTTTCTCTTGCAGCACAAGCACACCTCTGTATGGATGATGGGGTGCCAGCAGCGGCAGCAGCCGTGGCCACTGGACCAACCCTGGAGGACCAACCTTCCACCTCCATGGACATCCAGAGGCCTGACAAGCTGCAGCTCACCACCACTGTGCAGGTGGATGTCTTAGACCTGGGGAAGGATGAGGCCCTGGATGTGTTCCTGCAGGATGCCAGCTTGGGGTCATGTATGCAGACACAGATCGGGGTGGGGTCCGACACCGATGATGACATAACGCCCATCCTGAACAGCATGGCCACCATTGTGGGGGAGATGCCCCTGCTGGCCACTGACACAGGCAGCACGTGCAGCACCCTGATGGTGGCAGAACAGCTGTTCGCCACCACTGCTGATGCAGTGGTGTGCACTGCCCAAGCTGTGCCCTGCAGTGGAGGTGGTGCTCCTGCGCAGGTGCTGGGTGGCATGTGGTGGCCAGCTGGGCAGCAGCAGCGGGCTGCGGGTGCCACCAGGCAGCCGGATGCAGGGTCCGCTGTCGGTGTGCCTGCCATGCCCAATCCCCCTGCAGGCCCCACTGTGCAACGTCCACCAGAGAGGGGGGCCGTGCAGCATGGCCAGTCACCACATGGAGGTCTGCGTCTGCCCCGGAAGCCCCAGGATGCCGAGCCTGTGGCTGAGCACACCCATTTGCTTGGAAGTCCTTTCAGCAACAGGTGCTGTTCGCTACAGGGGTGCTTGCACTGCATGCAGAGGTGCACCAGTTAGCCGAGCAGAAGGAGAGGGACACTGCGCAGATCCTGGCGGGGATGCAACATATGCAGAAGGCCATGACCACCTCCTTGGATCGCATTGCCACTGTGATCTTGGATGGCTTTGTGCTGCTGCTGGCTGAGACAGGCCATGGCTGGGCACAGATGACCCCCCGCAGTGTGCTAGCCACCCTGCGTACCCGGCATCAGGTGACCACTGTGCAGTCAATGCCAAGCTCAGATGTCGGCATCCCAGACACACCCAGGGCTGGGTTGTTTGGGTGCCTCAAAACACCTGCAAGGACACAGTCATGATCCCGTGGTTTGACCCCTGAGAGGCTGTTGCACACCCCCTATGGCTGATGCACAGCCTGTGACTATTGATCGGCCCACACGCAGCCGCCCCTGTGGCTGTGGTGGCCATGGTTTCATGCAGCAGCCCTGATGTGTGGCCCACCCTGCCTTTAGTCTGCAGCTGCTGACCAGTGCATGCATGGGTGATGTGCGTGTACCTGCCACAGGTGTGGCATCTGTGTGTCATGCCACACGCTGCCTATGTGTGTGCTTGCCCTGCCGCTGGGCCATGTGGCATGGGCATGATGACTGCAGTCCTGCACCAGTTGCACCTGTGCACTGGTGCAATGCATCTGATCCACGCCACATACCTGCACCTGTGTGTGTGTGCATATATGTGTGTGTGGGGGAGCTGTGCAGGGTGCTGCGTGTGGTTGTGTGTGGGTGTGTGCCCTTGTTACCCTTACCCCTGCTTCCCACCTCAGTGTGCGCATGCTCATTGCCATGCACACCACTGCATGTGTGCTGTACCTGTTTGTGTGGCCTAGTGTTTCGTACCACCTACCTGTGTGCACCAAGGTGCTCCTGTGCTATGGTGTCCCTGTGCCATCTTGCCTACTGGGTCAGCCGGGGATCCCTCCACCCAGGGGGTGGCTGTCCACCTCCCTCCAGCTCATTGCCTCCATCGTCCCCGCTACTGTCACCCTCATCAGTCTTGACAGCTATCCCATGGTCAATAGCCATGTTGTGCAGTATGCAGCAGGCAAGGAATAGGCCACAGACTTTTGAGGGGCTGTACTGTATGGCACCGCCTGACCTGTCTAGGCAATGGAACCATACTTTCAGCATGCCAAAGACTTACTCAGTGACGTTGCGCGTGCTGGCGTGTGCCTTATTGTAGCATTCCTCTGCTGGTGATGACAGGCACCAGTGGGGGTGAGCAGCCAGGGCTACAGTGGATAGGTGCTGTCCTCTGTGTGGATATTGACATGGTTAGCCCTCTGCTATGCTAGGCTGTGCCCCTTGCCTGTCCCTGCTGCCCATGCCAACATACACACCCTGCTCTCCCCATCCCATGGTATGTTCTGCCCATTGCCCCTTGCCCATGCCATACTCACCCACTAAGTGGCCTGTGGGGATATCCCCTACACTCAAACCTGTGGCACAGTGCAGAGCTGTGCCAGATGAATGCATCATGCGCACTCCCAGAGTGTGTGGTGCAGACATTGGTTATGCGCCCCATTGCAATGCACACCACCTGGCAGCTGACACTCAGGTTCCCCTTCCTATTGATGTACGCCACACCCTCAGGGCTAAGTGACATGTGGATGGTCACGTGGGTGTAGTCAATGGCCCCAATCATGCCAGGCATACATGCTACCCTGTGGAAGTCCTGCATGGTTGCTGTATGCTGCGCCTGTGTGCTGGGGAAATGGATGTGTTCTGACACATGTGGCAGCAGAGCATTGAGGAACTGTGTGAGGAGGTGGGACATGGCTGACTGGGTTATGCCTGTGATGTCCCCGTTGGTCTCTGGAAGGTGCCCATGATAAGCAGGCATATGATGGCTGATAAGCAGGCATATGATGGCTGTCACCTTCATCTCCACGGACATGGCGTGGCTCCATCTGGTGGGTGCCTGCATCTCCTCACTGCATAGCTCACAGAGCTGCCTCAAAATGGCCCTGTTCAGGTGGTACCAGCCCATGGTCTCTGTGTCACTGTACTGCTCGAAGGTGATGTGGGCTCAGTACCACCTGTGTTGGGCATACCACCGACAGGCCCTTCCATGACCATGTTGCTGTTCCTGCTGCCCCCTCACACACCTCATCATGGCCTCCATCATGAATGGAGCACTATCCATGGCCCTTGCTGTCCTCTATCCCCCTGGGTAGTTGGCTGCTGTGGGCTGTGTGCCATCCTGGTGCACTGCCTGGCAGTGTGTCTGCCTGTCTGTCACACTCTCTCTGCCCCTGTCTCCCTCTCCACTGCCACCTCTGTCCCTCTCCCTCTGTGTCTGCCTTGGTCTGTCTGTCTGTCCATCTGTCTCTCTCTCTCTCTCTTTCTTTCACTTTCTCTCTGTCTCTCACTCCCGCTCACCTGGCATAAGTGCTTTCTGTGTGCTTGCACCCTGTATTTATAAGGACAAGTCTGCTCGACGCAACTCAGCTTTGCTCCACACTTGCACCATGATTCCATGGTTGAATATAGCACCGCGCTGGATATTAATGGGCATGCCCCCTGCACTTGTGCCTGCATTCATTATAGTTGTGCATTAGTGCAATGGGATTTGCACTGCGCACTGACTCCTGCTGAGTATCGCTCCTTGGCACAAGTCCGCAGTTGCACCGGCACAACTCTGCAACTGCTTTGAATATCCAGGCCAATGTGTGCAACTCTCTCACTCTCAAGTTAAGATGTATGTTGTAAACATAATCAAAGTGTGGTAGCAATGAACTTATGGCAATAGATTTACGAACCTCAGAAGTAAAATAAGATTTAAACTTGTAAAGCAGTCCCAGTTTTATGGTGCTAGTGACAGAATGTATCTGTAAAGAAAAGGTCAGCCCTAGGCCCAACAGTACCCCAGATATTTAAATTGATGAACTCGCTCAATCATATTTCCCTGCAAATCCTGTAATAATAAACAAGGATTATCTCTAAGCATAGTAGGTATGCCAGACACCATTTATTTAGTTTTTTTAGAGTTCTGCACCACAGAATTAACTGTAAACCAATGACAGACATCTGCAAAATCATGATTTAAGACCTCTGTTAACTCGGTAAGAGACTTAGATTGAGAAAAAAGAATCCAGTCATCTGTATAAAGAATAGATCCACAGTGATTACAAAGTTGAGGGAGTTGGTTTACAAAGAGGAAAAACAATAATGGGCTCAAAATGGACCCTTGACGGACACCATAATAAATCTGAGAAATATCCGAAACAACAGATTCAACATTAACAAACTAAGAATGGTTTGATAAATAATTCCCAATCCAGGTAACAGAGGCCTCCAAAACCCCAGGTCAATCAACTTAGGACAGTCCAAGTCATACTCTATGCGGTTGAATGCCTTGGGCAGGTCCACAAACACCACCCCACGAAGAAACACAACCAACAGTTACAGAATGCCTCTGTGATGCATGGTCCTGCTGCTGCTAGTGGTTCTGCTGTGGTTCCAGTTGTGGGACTGGCTTCTGGTCTCACTGTGAGCACTTCTTGCTGCATCTATGGCACGATTGTCAAAGTCTGCTGCTCCATTTAATACCAGTTTTTCTGGCTACCGAGCCCTTTCCTCAGCTGCGGATCCACACTTGCGCATTTTCCGCAGCTGCAAAATTCCATAACTTGCATTATTTGCAATTTTCTGGATGTGCAGATTTTTTCATTTGTGAATATGCTGCAACTGAATTTCTGCAGTGCTGCAGGCTATTTTTCTGCAACTGCAGGATTTTTGGCTCTCTTTGAGAATCCAGCCCCACATCTGCGGAAGGACACAGAGTGGAGGCAGTCCAGAGGAGGGCACCTAAAATGGTGCAGGGCCTGCATGAAAAGCCCTATAAGGGGAGACTAAAGGGCCACAGTATGTATACCCTAGAAGAGAGGAGGTAGAGGTGGGATATGATAGAGACTTTTAAATACTTTGTAGTGGTAAATAAGGCACAGGAGTGAAGTTTTTTGAGAAAAAAAGGTGCTCAAGAAAAAGGGGACATGCAATGAAGATGAAAAGGGATAGATTCAGGAGAGATGTGAGGAAGTACTTTTTCACAGAAAGAGTGGTGGATGCCTGAAAAAGTCTTACAGTGGAGGTGGTGGGGGCAAAAACAGGGGTGGGGTTCAAGAATGCTTGGGATAGGCACAAGGGAATTATAGTGGAAAGGAAGGGGGTAGAAAGAGCTGTAGATCAGTTAGAGTCTGTGAGAAAATGTAGATAAGTAAATTGGGCAGACTGGGTGGGCCTAGCAACCCTTATCTGCCAACAACTCTGTACAAGGCAGAATTCACAAAACACTTTAAAGGTGAAAAAAATGTGGAAGCCCCCAAAATTTGCACAGTTGCAGAAAAAAAGGGGTATTCGCTTTGTGTCATCTACACAAAACGTCCATAGCTGTGGGTAAAAGACACAGCAAACTGGAAAAAATGCAGCTGCGGAAATTTCTGCACAAAAAATGCAATTGGAAAGTATGGCATAGCCCCTTAAAGGCTATTCTCAGCCACTGTTTTCCTGCAGTAGTAGAAAGAATATTGCGCACATGTTGCACCAAGGACAGAGGCATAACACACCCTGAACAAAAGGCAGCATACTAACAATTGGGAAACAATCATAGTGGGTGTTCAGGCACCAAGCAACAGCAAACTTGTGGGCTGCATAGTAATGTCAGTTGTTACAACAGACATAGCACACATCGCAATTGACAGTCAACAAATCACAACCAGATGACCCAGTGCAGCCTGTAATGGAGCCTAACAGGCAGTACAGGCAGAGGTGGTAACAGCCAGACATGTGTGCTACAGATGTAGGTAAAAGAAAAATCTAACAGAGAGACACACACACAACCGTCACAAACTGCCATTAGGTGCAAGGTTCTGCTGGTTCAGGTAGTGCTACTGTGACCTCAGTTATAGGACTGGCTGCTGGCCTCGCTGGGAGTGCTAGTTCTGCTGCCACTTTTCCAAGACTGTCATCTCCTGCTCCAGTTCACATGGATCACCTGTTGTTCCATCTGCTGGGCTGTTTATAACAACTGTGGATCTGCACATGTGAATTTTCCACCCTTGCGGAATTTTGTAACTCGCCTGTTTTGCAATTTTCTGCATTTGCAGAAATGTTGACTGTGAGTATGATGCACTTGCTTTTCTGCAGTTTTGCAAGCCTTTTTTCCACATGTGCAGATTTTTTTACTCTCTTAGTGATTCTAGTCCATTCTACATTGGGTTTTCCTGTGATGTCTAGATATACAGTACTTAAACATTTACTGGGATATATCTCTGGCTACCTCTGCATATCACTTTCTGATGTCAGAGTGATGGTATTATGAGTCTTTGGTGTTACTGATTAGCTATGGGGAAAAATGACCACCCATACATTACAAAGTCATAATGCCATACTTCTGATCAGATTTATTTGTTTGCTTCTACAGTTTTACCTGGAAAAGCAGGCAAAGCTGGCAACAGCTCATTTTCAGATGTGTTCAGGGAGGATGAAGATGTGAAATAGTATAAGTCAAACTATGCATCTATACAAACAATCTGCAGTATACCATCTGTTGGGGAGAATGCTAGTTAATCTATGCAATCAGCAGGCAGAGCCGTAAAAGTCACCTTACCTACCTCCAGTCCACTGGCATTACCCCTGTTTCCAGCAAGCAGTTAAATAGATTAGCCAGTGGTGCTGACAGTGTGACTTACATCTCGTAACACTCTAGTTAGCATGCTAGTGGGTTCCTGTTATTCACTTTCAGAGCCCTGAGTCCCTTGAGCACTCTTTCCTTTGATACAGTTCCTACCCCTGGCCCACTTTCCTGCACTCCTTGGGCTCTAATCCTACAATCCTTTTTCCAGTGTAAATATTGAACAAAACTATTTATTTAGGATATCTGCATTTTTTCTGTCACCGTAAACTCATGCAGTTAATGAACCTGGATGAATTTCATCTTTCATCTACTTCCTTTCCTTAACATAACAAAAAAAGTCTTTATCTTCATCCCTTACCATGTCAAAAATTTTTAGCTTTGTATATGCCTTTGCCTTCTTGACTGCCTGGTCTTCTTTAACTTTTCTAACTAATCTCCCCTATTGCTCTCATTCTGCTCTCACTTGTACTTCCAGAATGCTGTCCTCTGTCTCTAATTGTCTCCACAAACCTTTGGTAAACAACATTTTTTTTTGTATATTTTATTCTTGCCCACCTGCCTAATGCAAGTATTGGTTGCTTCAGCTATCTCCCTCATAATCACAACACATTTGGCCAACAGCCCCTCTGCCCTTTCTATCTCTACCAATCTTCCCCTGGCCAGCTCACCCATTTCCCCCAAATCTACAATTCTGTAGTCTAGAACCATTGTTTTTGGCTGGAGCGATGGGCCTGAAGGTCAGACTGAAACAACACTGAACTGTGGTCACTGGATTCCAGTGGCTCCATCATCCTGACATCACCAATGAAATCCCCATTAAACTATCCCAGATCCTGGTAGCCCCCTCCCTGATAGGTTCCTTGACCCACTGCACAAAAAAGCAATCCTATAGCACCTCTACCAGTGCTTTGCATCTGACACTCTTGGATGCTAGGATGTCTTAATCTACTGTACATCTGGAGTATTCAGATCTACCATTAGTACTTCCAGACCTCCCCTTTTGATGATGATTTCCTAATTTGAGACCCAAGTGCCCTTTTCTTGTCCACCCTTTAATTGGTGTTCTGTACACTGTCCCCACTCTTATCGTCCCCAGTGTCAGTTGAATTAAAACTGACTGAGTCTCCCTTGTCTCCCATTGATGTGTTCACAGTAGCCTCTATGACCTCTTTTGTATACAGGACCATCCTTCCCCTTACCCTACTGCCTGTCCTTTCTATAGATAGTGTAGCCTGGGACAACAAGGTCCCAGTTGTTACAGCTGGATGCCCAGGTTTCAGTTATAGTTAGTAAGTCTAATTGAGCCCCAGCCCTATTACCCCCTGAAGCTCCTCCATTTTGTCTTCTAGCCTTTTGGCATTCAGGCAAACAGATTTCCATAATCCCATTTTCCTTTTGCCAACAGCCTTCTTACAACCTGCTGTTTGTCCCTGATCCTCAGTCCCACCTTAGTTCATATACTTATCATGATCCCCTCCACCATGTGCCATTTCCTGCCTACCCTCCTGAACCTCCTTTTCCCGCCAGCACCATACATTCATCCTCCATCCTCTCTGATCTGCTTATTATGATTTTTCCTTCCTGGTAAACTGCCCTGCCACATAAGCTGACTGTTTCCCTCAACTTCCTTAAAAGTCTTGCCAGTTGAGGGATGCTACCTAGGTCTCTCTCAAATGAGAGGCTCCCAAGGATTTCCCTAGCCCCAGACCACCTACTAGTTTAAACACCAAGAAATTTATGCCTCAAACATTTGCCCTAGTGCTCTTGCCTCCCCTCCCCACACCGAAGGCTGTTCAGTTTTAATAGGACTTTAGGATAGATAGTTGAAAGTTTCATCAAAGAAAAAATTACTAAAGATTTTGTTGCAAATGGATTTAGGGAGAGGTGAAGAACCTCTGTGCGCAAACACTGAGGCAAGGGTTACCCCAAAGGGCATTTGGCTGGGAAGCCAAGTTTCAAGAAAATACAAAATCACACATGCCCACACAATGCAAAGCATCATGGGCTGCATATGCAAATCACCACAGAATGTTATGCTGGTCCAACTTTAAGCAGAATTGCATGGTGCCGAAAGGCCTCTCACACAGTTTGCAAAGGGTGCTAACAGAAGACATAGACACGTGTTTCGTCCTACTAGGACTCATCAGTATGCCTCGTCTGTTTGACACCCCAGTGGAATGGACCAGCTACCCTAAGGCAGTGTGCCTTGGATATGTTGTGGTGAACCCATTAAATTAAAAAACTATTTAAAAGACAAAGAACCTCTGTGCGCAAACACTGAGGCAAGGGTTACCCCAAAGGGCATTTGGCTGGGAAGCCAAGTTTCAAGAAAATACAAAATCACAAAATACCAAAAACCAAACATACATCATTAATTTGCTTACCTTCTATGAGAAAACATGTGCAAGTCTTGACAATATCGACATAATATACCTGGACTTTAAAAAAGTGTTTGATACCATCCCAGATCAACCATTGGTTAGTAAACTCAATAACCAGAGCATTGACAGTAGGTTAATAAATTGGAACCAATCATAGCTAACAGGAAGAATGCAACAGGTAAGAATCAATTCAGCCATATCTGACCTCTTGCCTATACATGCAGGCATTCCACAGGGCTCCATACTTGGTCCCTTACTTTTCTCAATCTTTATAAATGACCTCCCGCTGCTCGCATCAACCTGCTTATCTCTACTCTACATGGACAACCTTGTCATCTACCACAGTGCAAGAAATATCTCAGATATAAACCACTCTCTTGCTTTGGATTTCTTAAGTATTCAGTCCTGGCTAACAGAGAACAACCTCGTTCTCAATATAAGTAAGTCACAGTCCATGCTCTTTGGCTCACCTGCCAGACTTAAAGCAAACAAAAGCTCCCTCAAATTATCATGTGCTGATGGTTCCCCACTGGTTAGCACTAGCTCCTTTAAATATCTGGGCATTCTTCTTCACAAATCTCTAGACTTTGATCTGCACATCACCACCACTTGTAAGGCTGTCAATGCCAAGATAGGAGGTGCCTACCGTACTCACTATGCCCTCACCCCATCGGCAAGACTAGCTGTGACACAAGGCTTTCTGCTCCCTGCCCTGCCCTGGCCTATGGCTCAGCCACCTACCTCTCTGCCACAAAGACCTCCATCCACAAATGGGACACTACCTATTATTCAATCTGCTAATATGCCTTTGCATCTCCATGATACAGGCACCATTGCCAGCTCTATGCTGACCTAAATTGGCCCAGCCCCTCTGCCCATCAGCTTCAGTCTTATGGCTCTCTAATTAATGATATTGCTAGATCAGGCCTCCCCCAATCTCTTGCCTCTCTGTTTCACTCACATCCCCTGTCCTATGGGCTTCGATCTACTGACCAAGCCCCTCTCCATATCCCCAGATGCAAAACCAATATGGGTGCATGCGCTTTCTCACACAAGGCTCCAAAGTACTGGAACTCTATTTCTAAAACTATTTGTCAAGCTCCTACCCATGCTAGATTCAAGAAACTACACTGTGATCATCTGTGGGCTACTAGTCCCTGCATTTGCTTTCATCCTCCATAGACTATCCTTGTACTACTCTCTGCGGCCCGAGGCAACAAATTATCTGACAACTCTCTCATAACTATTCTAATCCCTCAATCATCCCTTACCAACTTCCTTTGTTTTCCACCACTCTCCCCTTCCCTCTCCTCCCAGCTTCTACTCTCTCCAAAGTCACACAATATCACTTATTGTATACTGCACGTGCTTTCAAGGGTGCCGGAAGATGGTAAAAGCTGAGGGGGCTGAGAATCAAAAGGGCACTTGTAAGGGAACAAAGGGCACTTTTTCTATACTAGTTTTTGCCATACAGAAATAAAAAGTGGAGGGGCTACCACCTCTTCCGCCCCCCCAGTTCCGGCATCTATGCATGCTTTAGAATATCAGTTTTCTCTCACATGCTTTTTGCATTTCTTGCTTTCTTTTGATTGTCAAAACTGTATTGACTATATCATGCTGAAAATGTTTTTCAAATTTGTATTTGATTGTATGTGGTCCTCATCCTTGCTATGTTACATTATCTCATGTGCTGCGTCACATGTTTACTTATGTATGTCCTCTTGCATCCTCCCAGGTCATGCCTGAAAATAGGCATTTCCTATGCCTAGTGCACCCACCCAGTTACCAAAACCAAATAAATAAATAAATGAGGTATTGTCTGATGAAGGTTCAGTTACAAGTGTAGTTCCTCAGGGATCCACTGTTATTTGCCTATACTGTACATACATACAAAATATGGACAGTAACTGTATTAACAGGGTGAACAAATTTTCAAATGATACCAAACTAGGAGGAATCATGGCTACTGAATCAAACTGAGTAAAGCTAGCCAATGACCTTAAACAATTTGAAGATTAGGCCATAAGGAACACAATGTACTTTAATACAGAAAGATGTGTAGTAATTCATCTGGGAACATCAAATACCATCCACAAGTACCAACAAGATGGGGGAAATTTAAATGTAATAATAAATGAGAGGGACCTAAGGGTCAAAATAAATAATGACAAGAGTTTTGTGCATTTTAAACTGTGCATTATAAACAAATGGCTATGAAGGCTATAAGATTAGTAAACTACATTAGGAGAGCATCTGTGAACAAATAAAAACAAATGATTACTGTATCTACCTTTACAGGTCTTACAACAAACTGCACCTAGATTATTGTTCACAGCTTTGTAATCCATGTCTCAGGAAAAACATCAAGTAACACAACACAAAATTATCAAATGAATACCCAAATTGAGGAACAAGCCATATGAGTACAGAATAAGCAATCTAGGACTGCTTAGCCTTAATAGAAGAGTACTAAAGGGGGACCTACTACTACTCTATAAAATAATAAAAGAGGAGTACTAGAGTTGTGCGGTATGAGAGAATTCTGAATTCACTGAATTCAGATGGAATTCCATGAAAATCTGAAATTTTGTTGAATTTCGTCAGAAGTTTGTTGAATCTTTGAATTAATTTGGTCATAACTTAGCTGTCATTGAGCTGGAGATCTGAAATTCGGCAGCATTAGTTGATGATTGGTATTCTAACTGTGTGCCAAATATTTTGACATTAGGATGCATTATCTCAAAATTATAAATGTTTAAAGTCTGTCATTTTATTTTTTGTGGAAAATGTCATGAACGTTTTTATCTGCATGTAACTCAGGCACCTATGGAGCTAGAAATCCAAACCTAAGTACATATATAGATGTAATATTTATTTATTGATGGAATTTTGGTAACCGGGTAAACCCACTGACCCAAGGGTCTGTTTTTCTGAGGCAACCTAGAGTTAGTTACATACAATAGTTTAAGGCACATAAAGTCAGTGAAATACATAACAACAAGTAACAGGAGGGTGTACAATGTGCATATGTGTATAAAACGGTATTAGTTACTACAATGTTCAAACAATGGTACAATATAGATGAATACTGTAAAACATAAACAGCTCTATGAATAAATACATTGGTTCTTTGAAGAGCCACAGGATGTTGTAAGCAACAAACAGCAAGTCAAATGTCAGGTTGAAGGGGGTTGGAGGGCACCTAAGTAAAGGGAAGTATTAGCAATAACAGCTACATTGGTGCCATTCCAATAGATAAACTTTGAGCCCAGTCTTGAACCCTTCTACATAGGTGACATCAGTTGTTTACAGGGAGAGAGTTCCAATAATAGGGGGCAGAATATGGGAAGGATTTTTTCCTTGGTTGGTCCGTACCCTGGGAATCTCCAGTAGATTGAGGCGTGTGGACCAAAGGGGGACAGCTCAGTGACTTGGGGGCTACTTTCCTCTCTAGGATAGGGGATATAAACAATGGAGAGTTTAAAGACCAGGCAAAGGAGAGAGTAAGTGAATCTATCTTCCATTGAGGGCTAGCTCAGCTCAGAGAAAACCTCACAGTGATGCCTCCTTGGTGATGAGCCAGATGTGAAGTGACTGATCTTGTTGTAAACAACACTCAGTTTGCAGGACTCTGTATCCCTGAGGTATTGCAACACTGGAGCTCCATAGACCAGGGAAGAAAGTAACGTACTTCATGCTACAGTAATCTTTGAGTCTTCAGCTAACGGGTCTCCCACCCTGTAGAGAAGCACTAGCTTTTGATGTATAGTGTTAGTAATGTGACCAACATGTGGTTTGTATGTCATGTCTTGATCAAGGTAGACACCAAGGTATTTTACCTTATCTACCACCTTGATCAAGGACCCAGATATGGTGGATAGGGGGAGTAGATTTCATCTGTTAGAACCCAGGTGTTTAGGTCCAAATAGAATTGCCTTTGTTTTCCACTTATTCATCACTAGCATATTGGAGGCCAACCATTCTTCCAGTGCTTTTGAGCTATCAGAGAGACCAGTGGTGATTGTCCTGTGGTCTGTCACTCCAGTACAGCACAGTAACATCTGCATATAGAAGTAGCTTTCTGTTATTACAGTATGGGCCAATATCATTCATAAATAGTGAGAATAATTGTGGACCGAGCCTGGGGAACGCCATCAGTGACAGCAAGGCATCCATAGTGTGCCCCTTTCCATTTTACCTTTTGCAATCTGTTGGTTAGGTAGAGAACCAGAACAGTGCATGCTTGTCAAAACTGAACTGTGCTAGTTTTCCAAGGAGTCATCCATGGTTAACCAGGTCAAATGCCTTGGTGAGGTCAATGAAGATGGCCCCTGTCATTGGCCCTTTATCCAGTGCATTCAATGTGTTGCTTGTGCACTTGATAAGTGCTGGGTCTATACTGCGGTGTTTCCTGAATTTATGCTGAGTATCTGAGAGAAGGTGGCATTGCTCAAGGTGGTCTTGGAGATGATTAAATACCAAACTCTCCTGCATCTTAGCTAATGGGTAGAGGATTGATATGGGTCTGTAATTTTCCACATTGTCTCTTGGTTCCCTCTTGTGCATGGGGACCACCACAGCCACCTTCCACTTGAGGGGGATGGATCCCTCCTTGAGGGACCTGTTTATCAGCATAGTAACTGGGAGTGCTATTGCCTGGGCAGCTACATTGAGGAGTCTGTGTTAAAGTTAGTAAAACTTTGGGGAAGAGTCTGGTTTTAGTCTCTTCAGAAGGGCTAGCACCTCATTTCTTCTGATTATCCAAAGGTGAAATTCAGGGCGATCAATTTCTCTTACATCAGAGTGAAGTGGAGAGGGAGAAAAGCAGGATGATCTGGGTTTATATTTATCCAAATTTTGTGAAGAAGCTGTTAAAAGTGTCAGCCACTGCTGGCCCAGTGGCACTGATGGTTGAGGTGCTGGACATCACACCTCGCACCATGCCGGCAACACAGGTTCAGGAATGGACTTGGGTCAGCCAGGGGTCAGCCGGGGAGGCAAGGATTGAGCATCCATTGTACTGCTCTCCTTCTTCGGGGTGGAGTGTGTGTGCTGCACGTGTCAGCACAACAAGAGAGGTTTGGCCCGCACCCAGGGTACTTGGCTGCCTCCACGGAAGTGGAGACAGCTGCTGCACCCATTGCATGGGTGAGGGTGCAGTGTAGAAAACAGAGAAAAAAATATTGGGACCCGGCAGGACCCATGATGGCCCCCATGGCTGGAGGACGTATCCCTCCAAGGTGGGGGGTCATAGCCCCAGCCAAGTCCACCGAGGTGGTACAAATAATGTTGTGTTAAAAGAAAAGTGTCAGCCACTGCAGATGGGTCATCAATAATCTGACTGCTGGTCATTAGTGTTCCTTGTGAAGAGCTGGATTTTCCCTTTAGTAAGGAGTTAATGTGCTTCCAGAAGCTTTTACTATTGCAAAGACTATTGTCTTGGAGACTTCTCAAATAATGACTCTTGGCTGCCTTGGTCCCCTTTTTACATTTGTTGCTAAGTTTCCTGTACCTTTTCCAGTTAGAGTCAAGGTTAGTTTTCTTATAGAGCCCCAGGCCTTGTCCCTAGGAATCATAAGTTTTTTTTTTAATTCCTTGTTAAGCCACTTGTGGTTCTTTCTGTTCACCTTAAGCTTCCTATAGGGGGCATGCAGGTTGGTTGTGGACGTGAAGACATTTCTAAAGAAATATAGAGCCTCATCCAGGCTGGGGAGATCTAGTATCAGGCGTCAGTTAATGTGTGAGAGGGCAATGATGAAAGATTCCTGTATGGAGTTGGAATAGTCTCTAGTTGAAAAGATTCTTGGGGGTGGAACAGTTTGCTTGTTTCTGCAGATGCAAAATATTGGTGAGTGATCACTTAGGGAATCAGAGAAGATTCCAGCTGCATGTAATGTTCCCATATACAGTATGTGCAACATTTTATAACAGTTCAATGAATGCTTCCAAAATTGTGCTAAAAACACTAAAATCAAAATGTTGGAAAAATGTTTGGCTACCTATAGCAAAGCCCCCTTTAAAGCTTGATACTTAAAACTTGGTTCTCATATCCATGTTGCATGTTTCTCTAAATCCTGACACTGTGGAGAAATTTGGAATAGAATTTGTAAAATTAGATGGAAATAATTTAAAATGTAATTGTTTTTTAAAGTTTGACCACCCACAACTCACCCCCTTTCAATCAAAGGTCTCTGATATTTGGCATTCTCATGAAATACAATAGTGCCTGTGCACCTGCCAAATTTGGTATCATTTGGATACACACTTTGAAAACTAGACCAAAATAACAGAATTTTATAATCTGACAAAATTCAGTGGAATTTTCAAAATGAATTCATTTGACCATAACTCTGCATTTGATTAAGATAGAGGTCTGAAGTTTGGATTGTTTACTTGCTGACAGGAGTGCTAATTGTGTATCAAATATTCCGACATTAGGGTGTACCATTTTAAAATGATAGGTGCTCAAAATTTGTCATTTTATTTTTTGTGAAGAATTTCATTTACATTTTTTTATCTGCATATAACTCAGGAACCATTGGGGATAGAAAACTGAAACTTGGTACATATATAAATGCAGTAATATCCAATACACCTGAAAAACATTATAACATGTTGAATGTTTTCACAATTATACTAAACTAAAACTAAATGTTGTCAAAATGTTTGGCTACCTATAGCACAGCTCCCTTTAAAGCTTGAGATTTAAAACTTGGAGCACATAACCATGGTGAATATTTCCTTAAATTCTGAAATGTTGGAGAAATTTGGATGAAAAAAATGAAAATTAGATGGAAAAAAATGAAAATTACATTTTGACTAAATCTTTAGCCACCCATAACTTAGCTTCCTTTCAACTTAGGACTCAAAACTTTAGGAACACTTATACAGCCTATCAGTACATGTACACCTGCCAAACATTGTATCGTTTGGATACATACTTTAAAACCTAGACCAGAATAACTGAAACTTAAAATTTAGCAACATTCTGTAGAATGTTCACACAAATGGTAATTCCACGGGCATTCCATCAGCAGAACTTTATATTCCACACAGCTTTAAGAAGGACCTAATGGGGGACTTTGATTTTGAAGTTAAGAAACAAAACCATAACTTAAGAAGACATAAATTCTTATTAGCAAGTAAGATACTAAATAGAAATGGGAGGATGTTCTTTTTTATACTGTGCCTAGGGTGACAGGCATCTGAAACAGTTTACCAGAAAATAAAGTCATCTTGGAGAATCTGGATACATTTAAAATAGATTAGATTTGTTATGTCTGATGGTAATTTGAATGGTTACTGCCAATGTGTAGTAAGGAACAGTCCCAATGGGCCAATGACTTCCACTGTCCTATACTCCAGGTATATCTCCAAGTAAAACTTGATCTCTCCCCAAAACCCTACAGTCTCCCAGGAAGCAAAAGAAACCTCTTTCACACACCACCCTTTCAATCAGAACTGACAGATTCTCATCTTTCTGCCTTTCCCCATCTGTTCACTGAAGGACCTCTGAAAAGATCACACTACTAGCTAAACATTCCAGCAAGGAGTCAACTCCCAAAACCTAGCCTTCACTTCTCTTCATAGACTCCCTGACATATTATTTATTCCTAGATAGACTATAATGATTGGCTTCCTACCCACTTTCTTAGCCAACCCTTTCATCCTGGAGAATGCTCTATCAGCGATAACAAACCTTTGCCTATGAGTGTGTGTGGAACCCTAATCCCCAAATATCCCATGTGCTTGGAGCCTGAAAAATGAAAAACAAGAACCAGAAAAAAAAACTATTTGTGCAGACTGTTGGAGGGTAGTTTGATTGGTTGCCCTGACAACAGCTTAAAGGGAGCCCAGGATATTGAGTCCCTGTGCTTTAGGGACTACAGGGCATGAATGGAAACTTATTTATTGTTTTAATAACTTTACCAAGTACAACCACTTAGCACAGCTGTGCTGTGCCATCACTTTTAATTAGTTTTCTTTTAATTTACTTTCAGTTTGGGTGTTTTTTGGATTCCTAACACCCAGTCAATTGGGGTGAGACCTCTGGGATGTGGCAGGAGTACAAAGCTTGGTTCCAAGCAGTTGGAGCTGAGCACAAGCAGAAGTACTGCACAACAGAGGCAAGTGCCATCTGCCAGTGTCAGCCAGATCGGTTGGAGATGAAGACCAGTTACTATACTCCTTTAAAGGCAGCCATACCATTTTGAAAGTAGGACACAGGTAGTTTGTTTTTTACCTTCATTAGGTGGCAGTTACTCAGATGGTTTGCACTCACACTCATTACTGTAATTCCCTGAAGCACACTTTATGGGTGAGCTTAACTAAATAGCATACAATAATAAAAACTGTTTGAAATTCTGCATAAAAGCTTCGTGGCATTACTGTTTGTTTGTTATCCCCCTGAACACAAAAAGCTGTAATTTGACTCTGTGACAGTATTTTGAGTAGTTTTCTTAACTGGGGGATAAGTAATCCTCTGACCCACGATTGTGGGATTGCTGCTTTGTGTCCTGTTGCATTGTGTTCTGCACTTTTCTGGGGACAAGGGGGCACTCTTAAGGCAAACTTCAATCATTCAAATAGTTAAAATGACACATTTTGAGGAGTGCTCATAATTTTCTGACCTGTTTGTGCTGTTCATTGTCTGGCCAACCATTAGCCACTTATATTTCAATAATTCCCTTGTAGTCTTGTTACATTTGTGTTGTGAGTGCTGAAAAAAATATAGTAAAGTGGAATATTGTTTGTGAGTACTGTTGTGCCTGTTCTCTCATAAGGCATGAAAGCCTCTGCAATGTATACTTACCCATTGTGACTATAGAAATAAACATGTTGCTTACCTTGGGGTATTTTGCAATATCAGCAGGGACATAGGACAAAATACTCTATTTAAAGTACAGGTATACTACTAAAATGCATACTAAGGCATGAGGAGCTGAGAAGGTGGTTGGCCCATTAGAGCTCCTGTCCATTTACCCATAGTAGGAAGGTATATTTCCCTTTAGAATACAGGAATCAAGCCTGCTTTTGAATTGTTACTTGTTTTTACTAATTATGATTTCAATCAGGAGTTTATTCCATGGGTTAACAATTCTCAGCACATGGAAGGCTTTCTTTCTATTTGTAATGAATTTTCTAGGTCTTAGTTGTAGAGGGCAACCTCTAGTGCCTTGCATGTCATTTCTGAATTTGAAACTCATCTAATTAAAAAGGTAATCGTCTTGCATGATGTCATAACATAAGAGCAAGTCTCCCCGTATTCTTCTGGTCTCAAGTATCATTAAATCTAGTTTCTTTAGTCATTCTGGGTAGGGTAGTGATTTGATGTCGTATATCAATTCCATGATCTGTCTTTGCACTCTCTCAATTTTATCAACAGTTTCTTTATTTATGGGACCCCATACAGGGCTCCCATAATCTAATATTGGTCTAATATAGGTCCTGTATAAGGGCATTATTACTTGTTCACTTCTACTTGTAAAATTCCTCTTAATGGTACATATTAACCTTCTAGCCTTTGTTATCTGAGTTTCACAGTGAGATGATGGGGTTAGATTTTTATTTATTACAACACCTAAATCTCTTTCTTGAGTTGACTCTTAAAGGGGATCCATCCAGAAAGTATGTGGCATGTTAAGATTCATTACCTTAGAACCATATCCACATGGCCGCTGGGCTAGGCATGCTGCCAGTTACTCTCTGCGATTGAGTTTTAGAATTCATTTTAATTGCCTTTATTCGCTTCTTACTTGTTTTTTACTTGCTTATCCATTCTTTTACTCACTTGTTATTTTAGCGTACTTATTGTTTTTTGTCTCCCGTTTTCATTCTTCCCTGTTCCTACGTTTTCTGAAGTCACTAGTTAGTTAAGGCTTCTAAGTGAGGTAGTTGGTCTTCCGAGTGTTAACAGGATCCCCCTGAATGGCTCTGTTGCATATACAAGGGTAATTTAAATGGCCCCACTGCCGCCCAGATTAAATTGGGGATTTATATTTAAAATCTGCCCATCTAATTCTGAGTACTTCTTTGGAGCGGACAAGATAAGATTTTTTGCTTTGTTGGTGGAAACTGGAATTACTGAAGAAAGGGAATGAGAGGGAGTGAAAGCTACTGGTAGGAAGCTGTGGTACGGAGTGGAGCCTGCTTTTAGATGAGCTGGTGGTAACTGTGATTACTGTAGAAAAGGAACGACAGGGAGCGAGAGCTACTGGGAGGAAGCTTTGGTACGGAGTGGAACCTGCCTTTGGATGAGTCTTTTGCGGGTGGACTGGCCAATCTATGTGATTGTTCGGGCTGCGGGTGTGTGTTAGCCCAACTATTGGTGCAGAGTCTGAGTGTGGTTTTGAGATTGTTCTCTGCAGGGTCAGCTGTTGGCGATACAATTAGGCCCATCTCTGTTGGGTGGCCAAATGGCTGGATTTGCTGCTACAAGGGGGAACGGGCCCTAAATCGGCCAGTGAATTGGCCGACGAGCCTATAGCTCTCCTAAATCCTCAGGGTCTGGTCACAGGTGTGGTTACTCCCAAAGTATTGAGGTGGCACAGTAAATATCTCTGGCTGTGGTCATGGGTAAGGGAGTTTGCTGAGCCATGGTGTGTTGCCGATCGCTGATCTGAATCTTTGGCCAGTCTCTGCCTGAATTTGACTCTCTATTTGGATTACCTGCACTCCTTGGACTTTTTTCCTGACTTGACTCTGGATGTGGGATTTATTTTCGTCTCCTGGACAGTGAGAGTATCCTTTTTCGTGTGGTTTCCCTGGTGGTGACAGGACCTGGGCGTCCACATTTATTTACTCTTTGCCAACTCTGTAAAGAAGATCTTTTGGATATTTAACTGTTCTGCTTTATTTTTAAGTTGACCTGGATCTTTAATTGTGGGCAGTGAGAGTGCTCTGACTTTCTCCACTCCTAGGCTGTGAGAGGGCCTTGGGGGGGGGACTTATAATTCTTCTGCATGTCCAGTGAGAGGGGACTGCAGGATATTTTACTCTGATTTAGTTTTATTTATTGTTATCATTTTTCTTTCTATGCATTCCATGATCTAAGTGCTGGACTGAAGTTTCCATGTAGTGTTGGGAAAGGTTTTTGGGTTTAGGGGGGTTTATTTGTTTAGGGTGGATATTTTATTTATCCATTTATTTTGTTTATTTGTTCAGCTTGGACAATTTTATTATTGTCTGTTCGGGGTCTTTTCCTTGGGTTAGTTGCTTGGGTGTTGTGTGTTTTTTGGGTTTTGGTTAGCCTGTAGGATGTGTAGGCCTCCCCCCCAGTCGTGCGCTATTCATCCTCTGCTATCCACTCCCTCTACCATTTTCCTCCCCTTGATGTTGTCAACTTACCAGCACTGTCGAGCATTGGGTATTTGTTCTTAGGAGGGGTGGGGGTGGGGGGATGCGGACATCAGAGGACAAATAAACAGGTCTCTCACATCAGGGTTGTTGGGTCTAGAAGACGCCCTGGGGTGAAATGGAGTCTGGAGCGTGGTGCTCCATGTTTAGTTCCCATACCCAAGGGCACTACCATTTCTGGTGAGCAGGTAGCTGGGGTGGCCCTTGAAACTCGTCCAACTCGAGCAGTGTTATGCAATGCCAGATCTGTTCAGAATAAGACTGCAATTATTGCAGATCTTATTGGAACAACTGATCTGGCATGCATCACCGAGACCTGGCTGGATGAAAATGCTGTCCCCATATTGGAGGCTGCAATTCCAGCTGGGTACTCTGTGATACACCGCTCGAGATTGGACCGTGGGGGGTGGCAGTCTGTTTCAAGACTGAGTTGGGCCTCATGAGTGTACCAGTTGAGAAGACTGAATCCTTTGAGTGTACAGTGGTGGCAGGTGTAGGTTGTAGGATAGCTCTTATCTACTGTCCACCCAGTGACAAGAGAGATATTCCTACAGGAAGTAGCTGACTTCGTGGTCTTCATGGCACTGGAGTCACCCAGACTGATGGTTCTGGGTGACTTTAACACCTGGGTCGACGACGAACTCTCTCAATTTGGACAGCACTTCCTCCAGCTGATGACATCACTGGGCCTTACACAGATTATTACATCTGCCACCCATCAACATGGTCACTCTGTGGATTTGGTTTTCCTCCTGGGGTTTGAGACCTCCGATTTGGGGGTAGAACCTGTCAGTTGGTCTGATCATTACACCGTGAGGTTCAACTTTTGTGTCTCCATCCGTAGGCCTGCCCCTGTGGAGATGGTCAGTTACTGTCCTTTACAGGAGGTGAGCCCTGAAGGCCTGATGGTGGTGATTGACCTCTAAGAGTTTCCTGTGCCCAGCATGAGTCCAGAGACCTTGGTTTTGGCCTATAATAAGGCCATCTCCATTGCCCTGGACGCGATTGCTCCTGTTCGTGTTCGTCCTCTCCCCCTTCACCCTCGGGCCCCTTGGTTTGATGGGTCCTTGAGAGAGTTGCAGGAACTAGGACATAGGTTAGAGTAATGTTGGTAGAAATCTGCCCTGGAGGTCAACCACCTTAGATTGGTAGAGCATTAACAGGCCTACCAATCGGGATCTCCCGTAAGAAGGCAGAATTCCTGTCCGGGAAGATTGCTGCCACTCAGAATCGACCAGCTCAGCTCTTCCGAACTGTGGACAGGTTGTGCAAACCATCCTTTCTGTAGCTCTGAATACCTTTTTCACAAGTGGAGTGTGATGAGCTTGCTAGATTCTTTGTGAATAAGGTGGCCGACATCAGGTCGGAGAGCCTCTTGACTCGCTCTGTGGGGGATGTTGGTGATCGGCACTCAGTCACTCCACCTCACGCTTCCTGGAGTTCCTTTGCCTGCCAGTGTTCGTGGATGTCATGAGGATTGTCCAGAGTATGCATCCTATGTGCTGTAGTTTGGACCCAGGTCCAACCTCGCTGATTATTGGATGTTGCGATATTATCAGCCAGGTCCTGGCACAGATAGTCTGGTGCTCCCTTGGTTCGGGGGAGTTCCCAAGCTCCCTGAAGGAGGCGGTGGTAACACCCTTCTTGAAGAAAGCTTCGTTGGACCTGGACTCTCTGGCCAACTATAGACCAATCTCAAACTTCCCCTTTATAGGGAAGGTTATTGAGAAAGTATCGGCAGTACAATTGGAGAACCACTTGACTATCCATAACATCTATGAACCTCTCCAGTCCGGTTTTCAAAAGAGTCATAATACTGAGACCACACTGGTTCAGGTGCTCAATGATCTCCTGATGGTGATAGATCAGAGTTCCATCCTGGTGCTCCTTGATCTCTCTTCAGGTTTCAACACTGTTGACCATGGGGAGTTGCTTGAGTGTTTGAGGTCCATCTGTGGCCTGACATATAAGGTTCTCAGGTGGCTTAAATCCTTCTTCACAGGCAGAACTCAGAGAGTGGTGTCTGGGATTTTTTCCTTGGACCCATTTTCTCTGTCATGTGGGGTCCCTCAGGGCTCAGTGCTGTCCCCCATGTTGTTTGCAGTGTATATACTGCCCCTTGGAGACATTGTAAGATGGTATGGGCTGAGGTTTCACTGCTATGCTGATGATACCCAGCTCTACCTGTCTTTTGCACCTGACCAGGATAGTACACTCTTGGTATTTAATAACTGCCTTGCTGAAATCCAGGACTGGATGAATTCAAGTTGGTTAAACTTGAATGTGGGAAAGACAGAGGTGATGGTTGTGGACCCAGGTCATCAGATAGAGGGGTTGCGGACTGGTCAGCCCTCTGGAATTTATCTGGGGGTGCCCAAATCCTTACCTTTGAATGGGTGTGGGACCTGGCAGTGGTGCTTGATGATGGGCTGACTTTATGATCGCAGGTGTCAGCAGTCGTCATATCATCCTTCTACCATCTTAGGAACATCGCCAGGATCAAGCACCTTGTTCCATCCGGGGACCTACCTACATTGGTCACGCCTTTGTGACCTTGTGCCTTGATTACTGCAACTCCCTGTACACCACTTGTTACAGCTTTTAAGATTGAGTAATAGCCATTAATGCAGACTCTCTGTGTTCTGTTATTCAGCCATGCTTTGATCCATTTTACTGTTCTAAAATCCAAATTTAGATCTGTTAATTTCTGAATAATAGCTCCATGGGGAACAGTGCTGAATGCTTTTGAAAAGTCCAGGTTGATACAGTCAACCGGTAGGCCCTTGTCCAATACTGCTGATATTTTCTCATAGAAACACAAGAAGTTTGTTGTACATGATCTTTTGGAGGAATATCTGCACTGTTCTGTGTCTAATGTGTCTTGTTTCTTTAAGTGGTCATTTACCATATCCTTGAGTATGGATTCTAGGATTTTCCCAGGAACAGACCATAGACTAATAGGCCTGTAGCTGTTGCAATTTGCCTTACATCCCTTTTTGTGTACAGGTATTACTAAGGTGCATAACCAGTCCAATGAAACCTCATTATTTAATAAAGACATTTTGAATAATGTTTTGAATAATGTTTTTAAGGGTATAGATACAGTATGTATGGGACTAAGAGTTTTAATAGTCTTGGGGAGATGTTATCTGGTCCAGCTGAGTGACTGTTTTTTAGTTGACTGATTCTACTTGTTATATCTTCTTCCCTTATTTCCATGTCAGATGCATTATTTGTTTGTATATTTATGGTATGTGGAGCCACTTTAGTGAAGACAGAGGCAAAATATTGTAAGTATTAAACATCTCTGCCATAAGTCTTGGATCATCAGTAATCTGATTTTCCATGGTAATGGAATGAAGACCACTGTTAAAATTTCATAGTGAGTTTACATAACCATGAAATTCTTTCATGTTATCCTTACTTCTGTTGTTTGCTAAACTGAACTCCAATTTTTATTTGTTTTTATCTATCTTGTTTTTACATTTCTTTAAGGTTTCCTTGTATTTTACCTAGTTGAGTTCTGATCTGTCTTTCGTATATGAATTATAGAGAGCATATTTTTTTCTTTCATAATCTTTGTAAACATTTTGTTAGCCATTTTGGTTTGATTCCTTTGTTGTATTTTTTTATCTTTCTTATCATGTATGTTTGTGAAATATTGTAAATATATGTTGTTTGATCAATGCCCACATATCTTCAGTAGTGTGCTTTCACAATTTAATTTAATTCTTCATAAATTAAATTTAGAATATCTGAACTGTAATTGTAAACCTCCCTATATCCCTTTATTAAGAGTAACATTTCTGAAATGAAATGAGAAGAGAACACTATAATGGTCATTAGATACCAGAGGTACATCTATTACACAGTGACTATTATTTCATAAGAGCTCAATACTATATCTAAGGTGTTATCTCCCCTGGTAGGAGAATTGATAGTCTGCTTCAGCCCGAGATGTTCAATGATTCTTAAGAATTCTTTGCTTTGATATTTAGTGGCTGTCATTGTGTCCCAGCAGATGTCCTTAAAGGGAGGCAGTATAGTGCAGTGGTTTAAGGCTCTGAGCTGCAAATCTGGAGACCTGGGTTTGAATCCCACAGCCCCCACTTGCATACTGTGTGACCCTGAGCAAGTCACTTAACACTCTCGGATCTGATGAGGTAGAGAATTCCACAGGGTATGGGCTGTGTACATAAAAGCTCTGGACCCAGAGGTTTTCAGCCATACCCTGGGAATCTCTAACAACCCCTCGTCAGCTGAGTGGAGTGGTCGGCTAGGACAGTAAGGATTCAGGAGCTCTTGCAGGTAGCTTGGACCCTGTCCATGCAGGGCCTTGTAGTTCAGAAGACCAACCTTGAAGGTGATCCACCACTGTACAGGAAAGTGCAGCACAGGAGTGATGTGGCTCAACCAAGGAGCCTCCATCAACAGCCATGCTGCAGCATTCTGCACCAGCTGCAAGCAATGGATATCAACTAATGGAAGCCCTAGGTAAAAGGAGTTACAGTAGTCCAGGCGTGAGGTCACAAAGGCATGGATCAGTGTCCAAAGGTCACTGGACGGAGCAAGGAGCTTGACCCGGGTGATGTTCCTCAGATGATAAAGTGAGGACTTGACTACTGCCAACACCTGCAAATGCAGTGTCAGCCCATCCTCAAGAATCACCCCCAGGTTTTGCACCCATTCAGAGGAAGTCAGCTGGTTACCCCTGAGCCAAAGCCCAGAGGGAGACCCTGCCACTGACCCTTCTATCCAGTGACCTGTATCCACTACCAGCACCTCAGTCGTATCAGAATTCAACTTCAACCAGCTGGACTTCATTCAGTCCTGGATTCCTACGAGGCAGCTGTTAAAGATTGAGACAGCACTATCCTGGTCAGGTACAAAAGACAGGCAGAGCTGGGTATCATCTGCATAACAGTAAAACCTCAGCGCATACCATCTCACAATGTCTCCCAGAGGCAGCATATGCACTGCAAACAACACTGGGGACAGCACAGAGCCCTAGGGGACCCCGCATGGCAGAAAGAATGAGTCAGAGGAAAACATCCCCGACACCACCCTCTGAGATCAGCCAGTGAGGAACGATTGTAACCATCTGAGGACCAAACCTGCCAGTCCACAGATGACCCTCAGGCACTCAAGCAGCACCCCATGATCCACGGTGTCAAAAGCTGAAGAGAGATGAAGAAGCACCAAGATGGAATTGCACTTCTGATCTCTTGCCATCAGGAGATCATTTAGCACCCGAACCAGAGCAATCTCAGTACTATGACTCTTCCAGAAACTGGACTGGAGAGGATCATAGATGTCGTGGATGGTAAGATGGTTCTCCAGCTGCAGCACAACTACTTTCTCAGTCACCTTCCCTAGAAAGGGAAGGTTAGCGATAGGCCTGTAGTTAGCAGAGTGGTCTCTAGCTGGTTGAAGGATGTCCAAAAAGACCAAGGAGAGGTGACCAAGCACCGACCACCACCAACCCACATAGAGTGAGCTGGTCAGATCTCGGCCCTGATGTTGGCCACCTTATCAGCAAAGAATCGAGCAAACTCACCACACTTAACTTATGAAAACATACTTCGTACCTGCAGACAGGTTGGGTTGCACAATCTGTCCACGGTTCAAAAGAGCTGAGATGGTTAATGCTGAGCTGCAGCAATCTCCATGGACAGGAACCCTGCCTTCTTATGAGTGATTGCTGATTGATAGACCTGGTAATGTTCCATCATGTTTCTCACTATTATTTGTCTCAACTTCAGTGTCCAACTCCTCTGTGCCATTTCTCTCCCTAGTGTCTCTTTTTCTTTTGTCCTTTGGTGTGGAGTTTACTTGGTGCAGAGTATTACCTCTGATCTGTTCCCTCGAAGTTTTCACTTCAGTAAACAAACAACCCAGCTCTGTGCATTTTGGACAAATGTAGGTATGTATATCAGAATCACTCTGTAACATTTGTTGAGTACATAGAACAGTTACAACACTTAAAGACAGTGTCATCATTACATGTGATAGCTAAAAGGTAATCAGAGGGGTTATATACATCCATGTTTTTTTTCCAGAAAAAATTTAATAAAAATGCAAACACTATATTGGGTTGTCAGTCACCAGATATCAGGAGGTTAACATATTCAAATGGGTTCAATAGCTATCAGGAGTTTAGCAGGTCTCATGATGACAGTATGATTAGAAAACAACAACTTTTATCAATTTTTGCAATTAAATCACCAAGATTACAGTACTTTATACAGCCCTTTCAAATGCTTTAATACCTTGGAGTAATTTAGTCTCCTGCCCCATCCCTCCATCCATGCCAGACAAGCAAGGCATGCACCAACACAGAAGTCTCTGCAAACATCTCCACACATGACACTGTGCACCTGCCCTGCTCATGCTCTCCCCGTTCACTCTGGGCATCCCTTTAGTACTGTACCTAGTGACCCAGAAGTGACCCCCAGGGTACATGACTCCTGCACCTCATTAGCACTCTTTAAAATATAGTAAAAATAAAGTTTTAATACTGTTGCACTATTTACAGCCTCAGAGTCTGCAGCACACACTAGAAAGTGCAAATCTTTGCTGTTATATTAAAAGCCAGTAGTTTCATGAGACGCTCCCACGAACTACAAATATGTCCTCCCTTCCTGTTTCCTCTCCAAGTCCTATTTCTAAGCAACTGCAAACAGGACAACCTCCCCATGTTTAGCTGCACCCAGTGTTTGAGATAAAATGTAAAGGCAAAAGATTTACAATATAATAGCTGTCGCACAGCACAGGATCAGTTTTTGTCAAAACACCTCGCTGGCTCTGGGCATCCCTTTGATACCTAGTGCCTCGGAAGCAACACTGAGTTCATGTGACTCCTGCACCTCACAGGCACTCTTTAAAATATAGTAAAAATAAAGTTTTAATACTACTGCACTATTTACAGCCCCAGGGTCTGCAGTGCACACTAGAACGTGCAAACTATGCCGTTATATTAAAAGCCAATAATTCCATGAGATGCTCCCATGAACTACAAATATGTCCTCCCTTCCTGTTCCTTTCCTCTCCAATTCCTGCTTCTGTACAACAGCAAACAGGACAACCTCCCCACTTTTAGCTGCACCCAATGTTTGAGATAAAAAGTAAAGGCAAATATTTTACAATATAATAGCTGTCTCACAACACAGGATCAGTTTTTGTCAAAATGCTCTGCTTGCTCAGGGTGTCCCTTTAGTACCTAGTGCCCTGGAAATGACCCCGAGGTTACGTGTCTCCTGCACCTCACTGGCACTCTTTAAAATATAGTAAAAATAAAGTTTTAATACTGCTGCACTATTTACAGTCCCAGAGTCTGCAGTGCACACTAGAAAGGACAACCTCCCCAGGTTTAGCTGCACCCAGTGTTTGAGGTAAAAAATAAAGGCAAAAGTTTTACAGTATAATAGCTGTCTCACAACTCAAAGCTGTCTCATAGCACAGGGTCAGTTTTTGTCAGAGAGTTTGTACAATATGGTACAGGCTTGGATGCAATGTGGAAGCTGTAAAATGCACATAAAGGATAATGTAAGCACTGAATTTACATGTAACAAATTCACCTATATTATCAAATTGGTGTTTGAAAAAATGGAGCAGAGAAAGTAGAGCTTCAGTCCGAAATGCTCAAATTAGGAAAGTATATTCAAAGTACAGGGCAGATGTTGCAAGAGAATGAGTTAGCCATTACAGAACTAAACAAACAGGATAACATGGAAAGAGGCATGAACTTGGGGAACAAGAGGAAAAGGAATAATACTAGAGAACTAGAGACAGAGGAGGAGGAGGAGTTGAGGGCTGAAGGATGGTGTTTTGTACAAGGAGGCAAAAAAGGAGAAGGAAGGCAATGGAGACAGTTCCCACATAATTAAGGAACAGATTCTCCTTACTAGATGCCAATGTGGAAGAAGAATCAGAAAGGTGTAGTATAGTGGAAAGTAACAGAGGTCAGTCAGCTAACGATGGCGCAATCTGTAAGCAGTAGGGAGGAATCCAACCCACAAAATATCCATAGTAACCACAAAAGTCAAACTGAGGGAGAACCTAACACACAAATCATAAAAAGAAATATTAGTCATAGGAGATTAAATAATCAAATATACAGATAAGGTCATATGTAAGGGAAGGAACGAGACAACCATGATTAGTTCCCTATATGGAGCGAAAGTATGAAACATTAAAAAATAATATTGAGGGATTCTTGAAAGGAACAAAGGAGCCTATAATAGTTTTACACAGGGGGGACAAACAATATAAGTAGAAGAAAGAAGCTGGATATTCAAAAGGACTTTGAAGAAATTGGTGTACAAATTAACAACAGAGGGAGTAGGTTGATCATATCCAAAGTTCTCCCAGTGCCTAGAGTAGGTAGGAGTAAGACCCAATATATAAGAAATTTGAGGCTTCAACATTATATGGTTGTGATGGCTTACAACTAAATCAGGATGGCTCAAAGTGTAAGGAATATTTTGTGATGTCTGTGGTGGATCCAATTATAATAAAAACACAGGACACAAATTCTGATGATAATCTTCCTTATTATTACAGTTTGCACACAAATAACAGTTACAAAGCAGATAGCATAGATTTCTATATATAATCTACCCGGCAGTTAGCTACACAAAGTATAACCTTTGGCCAAATAGTTACTCTTCTGGGAGACAAGGTGCAAGAGATGTCTTCTATCATCTGGATCCCCCTGACTCAAATCACTGTTCTCTGGAAGACATTCTTATAGTGTACAGTTACATGATACATCTCAGCATAACTTTCCCAAGGACTGCTTGTTATTCCCTTGCTTATCTGTACATGTGAGGTAACTTTCACATGTCTCAGCACTACCCCTTATCAGTAATGTTAAGAGTCTGTGTCTTTAGCCAAAGATGCAGCAGCCTGGAATGTGGTAAAACAGCTAAGTTCTCGTAGCAATATGCTTTTGCAATTCTGGTATATTTCCACACGTGTGTGTGTGCGTGTGTGTGTGTGTGTGTGTGTGTGTGTGTGTGTGTGTCTGTCATGCCTCAACAAGACTACCTGGGGTCCAGAGAGCTAGGCTTGCAGTTGTTACAATCACTAATTGGCACTATGTATTTCTTATACTCAGTAATACATTGCAGTTTGCATAATATAAAGAGAATAATGGATAGGTGACGGTGTATTACCGGTGAGTAATACCATCGAGAGGTTCTGGACATGTAGGAACCTCAAGAGTCCCTTTTCATCCTTTCTACCCCACCTTGTGCATCAACTCTGTTGCAGATCTTTGTGTCATCTGCAAAGAGACATACTTTTCCTTCCAGTCCCTCTGCAATGTCACTTATAAAGACATTGAAGAGGACTGGTCCTAATACTGAACCCTGTGGTATCCCACTAGTAACCCCCCTTTCTTCAGAATGGACTCCATTTACTATTAATCTCTGTGTCCTATTCTCCAGCCAATTTTTTACCCAGGCTGTCATCTTGGGACCCACTCCCAGGCTAGCTAACTTGGATATTAATCTTTTGTGTGGGACTGTGTCAAATGCCTTGCTAAAGTCTAGGTAGGCCATGTCCACAGCCCCTCCCTGATCTACTACTTTGGTCACCCAGTCAAAGAAATCTATCAGATTTGTCTGGCATGACCTTCCTGCTGTGAATCCATGCTGCCTTGGGTCCTGTGCCCCTCTGGCCTCTAGATACTCGACAATTCTTTCCTTCAGAAGTGATTCCATCATTTTCCCTACCACTGAGGTTAAACTAACAGGTCTGTAGTTTCCTGCTTCTGCCTTGCTCCCACTTTTGTGAAGGGGAATCACATCTGCCCTCCTCCAGTCCTCAGGTACCACCCCATCCTCCCATGATTTGTTAAACAGGGTAGTCAGTGGTGTCACTAATTCCACCCTTAGTTCTTTTAGAATTCTGGGATGAATCCCATCAGGCCCCATTGCTTTGTCCACCTTCAGTTTTAAAAGTTCTTTCAGAACCCTTTCTTCTGTAAATGGGCTGGTATCAACTTCTGTATCCAGAGTGTTTCTACTGTTTGTTTTAGGTACCTCCCCCTCTTCCTTTGTAAATACTGAGCAAAAATATTTGTTTAGTATCTCTGCCTTTTCACAGTCACCCTCTGCCCCCCTCCCCCCCTTTATTAAGCCTCACTATCCCTCCCTTGGTCTTCCTTCACTCCCTGATGTACCTATAAAAGGTTTTATCCCCCTTCTTAACTGAGTTGGCTATCTTTTCCTCAGTTTGGGCCTTTGCTGTTCTGACTGCCTTCCCAGCTTCCTTTTGCTTTAACTGATACAGTTCTCTGCCCTGCTCCTTCTGTGATTCCTTGTACTTCCTGAAAACTTTCTTTTTCTCTTGAACCTTCACTGCCACTTCCTTTGAGAACCATAGTGGTTTCTTATATCGTTTAGTTTTGTTTATTTGCTTCACACAAAGGCTCGTTTCCTTTGTGATGGCAGTTTTTATTATTCCCCATTGTTCTTCCACCCCTCCTTCCGGCCCATTTGCTAGTGCATTCCTTAGGCACTCACCCATTTTGGCAAAGTCAGCCCTCCTAAAGTCCAGTACCTTTGCCTTTGTATGGCTTGACTCTATTGCTGTGTTTATTGTGAACCATACTGTTCAATGGTCGCTAGTTCCCCAGATGGCTACCACTTCATCCATCTGGATCCTCTCTTCATCTCCATTTGAGAGAACCAGGTCTAAGATTGCTCCCTCTCGAGTGGGCTCCAATACTAGTTGTCTAAGGCATGCCCCTGTAGGGCATCTAGAATAACCCCACTCTTGAGAGTGGCTGCTGCAACTGCACTCCAGTTAACATCTGGCATATTCAGATCGCCATCGCAATAATTCCCCTTTTCTGCCTTACTAAGTATACTTTCTATCATTTCCTTGTCCATTTCCTCCCCCTGAGAAGGGGGTCTGTATAAAACCCCTGTGCAGATTGTGGTGCCATTGCCGGTCTCCAAATTTACCCACAGTGCTTCTTCTCCTCCCTGTTTTCCCTTTTGTTCGGCTGCTTTGATTCCTTCCCTTATGTAAAGAGCTACTCCTCCTCCTCCTCCTCTATTACCCTCTCTGTCCCTCCTGTAGATAGTGTATCCTGGTATGTTTACGTCCCAGTGATGGTTTTGTGTGAACCATGTTTCTGTGACTGCCACGATATCCAGATGTTCCTCCTCCATCAAGGCCGCTAATTCAGGAAGCTTGTTACTCAGACTACGGGCATTGATACTCATTGCTTTCCATTTTTTGATGGCTTTACCTACAGTTGCAGCATCCCCCACTGACCTTTCTACCTTGGTCTTTTTCTCATTTAGTACCCTGTTTTGTAGGGAGAGGCTGGGATTTTCCTGCTGCTTATCAGTGCCTCCCCCCATGACTAGTTTAAAAGCTTGCCAATGAAGCATTTAAACTGATTGCTCAAAAGACTTGTTCCCTTCCTGGACAGATGCAGACCATCCTGCCAGTATAGGCTGGTGTCCCTCCAGGTGGAACCCCAGTCGCCAATGAAGCCAAACCCCTGTGCTCCACACCATTTTTTCAACCATTCATTAAACTGCATGGTGCAAAGTACCCTCACCTCACTCATGCCATTGACAGGCAGCACCTCTGAGAAGGATACTGTGTGTGCTACTTGTCTTAGGCCCCTCCCAGTTCTACAAAGTCCTTCTGCACTGCTCTAATCTCATGTTGAGCCAAGTCATTTGTCCCTAGGTGGACAATGACGTCCAGCTCAGACTCCCGTGCAGCTGTTCTCGTGATCCTGAGGATCGCTTCCTGTCCCTCAGGCCATGGCACCAGGCAGGCACCTTACTTCAGTTTTCCCTGCTCCCCCCAGTTCTATCCCCCTAATAATTGAGTCCCCCAGGAGCTGCTTCCTTTCCTTGTGGTGTCCTCTGCCTCCTTCCTGTGGGCCTCCCTTGTGACAGGTGTCCTCAGCCTCCTTAATCTCCTCTGTGGGTGCATCCATAGGGGAGCTGTGCTCCCCCAGAATGGTGTATGGATTGTGGAGTGGAGTGGAACAACTGACTGGGTGTGCCTCTGTTCCACCATCCTCATCCTCCCTGAGCCCACTGTGGTCCAACTGCTGTGCTTTCTTTGCAACCTCTGAGGCAGTGGTGGTGGCTCTGGTGCTCCCTGGATGGGGGAGGTTCCCTTCTTACCATCCAGTCTGATCTGGGGGAAGGTTCCCTTACTGCTGTCCAGTGTGGCCTGAAGACGGGCAAATTCCTCCCTCAGGGCAGAGAGTTGTCTGCAAATAGGGCAGCATCTCAGCCTCCAGAAAGTCTCCTGGAAGACTGCTGCCCCACAGCCATTACATTGCACTACTCCCCACATGATTATGTACTTTTTTTTTGTTTGTGTGTGTGTTTGTATGTGTGTTTGGTTTGTTATATAGAAATATATATATTATACAATGTGTATGCTTATATTTTCAGTGCTGTGTGCTAGAGAGGATATGACATTGATAAGCACCTTGCACTCTTGAAATGATGTCAGAACCCCAGGTATAAAGGAACTATTTCCAGGGGTGGGTGGGGTGAGGGTGGGAAGGGTTGGGCCTAAACTGTGCCCTCACAAAACAATCAGCTAAGAGCTCTGACCCACCGCTGCAATGAGTGCCTTCCTGTCAGCAAGATACCATACACAACAATTTGACAGAGCAAATCCCTGCTAATCAAACAGAGAAAAATCCAGACATCCAAGTCAGATACAGTAAACCTCCCCAGCCCCAAAACAGCCTGGTGGTTTGTGCTTCTGAAAGCAGTCAGCCCCAAAATAAGTCAGCTGTGCTTTAAACTCTTCCTGCACTGAAAATCTTAAGAATTATAACAAGACTGTCTTTTCCTGATTAAGTTCCTTATTTCACCTTTCAGTTAGAAGTAGCCTCCACCTGCAGAATATCTGCTGCAAACCAAAGACAATTGTAAGGTTCACCTCCCTCTGTTGTGAGCACAACTCGCTTTCTTGCAAATCCTCTGTTCAGTATTGTAGCTCCCAGCAAGAGGTAGCTTGCCTTAAAAAATATTAGCTGTTCTGATGAGTTTGCTATAAAATACTTGCTTATAATACTATTATAGTATATGGTTAGGGCTTATTGTGGATAAAAATCAGTGGCATTCAAAATCCTGTTGTAGGGCAGTTCAAAGGTCACAGAAAGTTGTTGTAGTATCATTCTGATGTCACAATGATACTACAACAACTTTTCCCCCTTGATCTGCCACCTGATTAGTGGACACATTGCTCCGTAAGAAAAAAAATTCAACCCAACATGGCGGTGCCGCTTAGCGACCACTTCATGAGATAGCATCAATGGATTTGCCCATTTTTTTTTTCTGTTTAAAAAAAGTGCAACTGACAATGTTTTAGTGTCGGGGAAAGGAACGGGATTCAAAACGAGCGTTTTCTTTTTTTTTTTTTTTAAAGCAGGCAGACACGGAAATAGAAAAAGCTTCAGAGCGACTGAGTGGGACTGTCTTAAGCTGCGGAACTAAATGGGGCCATAAACACCAGGTATGAAACCTTGTGAATAAATATTTAACAGTGTTGGGGAACCATATACTATACAAAATAGTGGATGGGTGGCCATCCACAACTAAGGTTGTGTTTCCATCTCGGGAGTTACTGAAATCGAGACCTCTCGAGCTTCGCTCTTGAGGTCTCTCTGATTTCATCAACTCCCTCGATGGAAACACAGCCTTGTTGTGGATGGTCGCACATCCACTATTCTATATGTTCTCAGGTCTGTTACCAAAGCTATTGGCTGATTAAGTAGCTATGGTGTAATCACTTCCTGAGAAAGTCTGGAATTTCCCTTTAAGGCACACAAAAGATAAACCCAAAAAACAAGTTACTGTCTGGGTCAGATACACAACCTGTACCTGCACTTTTTTCAGGATTTGTGACAAATGTTTAGCCCAGGGTTTAAACTCTTTCTGCACTGAAAATCTTAAGAATTGTAACAAGACTGTCTTTTCCTGATTAAGTTCCTTATTTCACCTTTCAGTTAGAAGTAGCCTCCACCTGCAGAATATCTGCTACAAACCAAAGACAATTGTAAGGTTCACCTCCCTCTGTTGTGAGCACAACTCGCTTTCTTGCAAATCCTATGTTCAGTATTGTAGCTCCCAGCAAGAGGTAGCTTGCCTTAAAAAATATTAGCTTATCTATTATTTTTTTTAATATATGGATCCGAGATTTTTATTTTGGGGGGATATTTTAAATGGATTGTCAGCTGCTGAGGTGAAGGACTTCTCTCTGCCCTGGCTGTCTGACCACTACATAGTCTTCACCATTAACACCTCCCTACCGAAAAGTAGGGGTGTACATTCTGAACTTCTGATGCATCGGTAGGCAGTCCTACCTGCTATTTTGTTTGGGGTATGCAGGATCAATAAGATAAATCCATTTCTGGTAGGTTGATTGCTTGCGATACACTCTCGCTAACCGAGAGACGGCCGCCATGTTTTTTAAACTTATCTGCCCGCCCGCATAGAGAAAGCGGCCAATCATCGATCGCATAGAAGACGCTACTGTGTGATTGATAGTTATAGTGTAGTGTGGTGTGGGAGCTCTTGCGCTTGCGCTCTTCAATTTTTTTTTTTCAGTTAAATGTTTTATTAGATTATTTGGAAAGGAAACAAAAAACAGCGTAAAATACAGACATTTATATGGAGTTACAGGCAGATGCATCTGCATATGCATTGTGAGGGTACCACATACATCATGTGTACTGGTTTCACTTGTAGCTAAAATGATCACACTAAGAGAGGAAGGAATATCTCATAGACACTGAACAGAATCCTAATAGGCAAAAACAAACACTTCAAGGCTATTTAGAGCTTAAAATGTCAATCAGTGTCTCTCATAAGTCATTAATATCATTGAGCGTAAGTTGTACACACCTATCACTTTACACCAGGATATGAAACAAAAAAAAAATAACTTGGTACAGTACATACTAATATCCCATAACGACAATTAGGGACCAAATAGGAGGTACTGCTGCTGATTTGTGCCAAGGCTTCATTGTACAGAAAGTCGTACCTTCCAGTGGTCTCCTCAATGGCGAGTGCCTAAGTTGGGAAAAGTAACACAAAGTGAACCCAGTACATCCAGCCCACACTGTCATTGTCCCAAGGAGCTACATTCACCTTAATACCGATGCATTTAACATATGGGCCTAAAAACATAAAAAGAGTCAACAGGTTTACCAGTACATATATCCATAAAAAAGAAACTTAAAACAGGGAGAAGGGAGGTACTATTATCTAACATTGTTACATCTACACTAATCTAAAGCTAACATCAAACTGTCTGAACTATTAAGTTGACCTGAGTGCCAAGAGTATTGTTTAAGATCAGCATAAGGAGACATACCATTAATCCAGCAGTACATCATTTGATAGAAGAAGGAAAAGATAGAATCACTGTCACCCAATGGACCATTCAGCCAACACCGGCTCTGGCCGCCAGATAGACCATGTATGGAGCCCAGGATTTCTGAAATCTGTCCTTCTGGCCTAGAGTGTTGTGGGACCTTCTATCTAGCTCATGTAACTGAGTAAGAGAGGAGAAAATGTCCCCCAGGGTAGGAATGTTTGGCGTTCTCCAATTCCTCAGGTTATTACGTTTAACTTGCATACTGAGTAGCATTAGCCAGCGGAATTGCAGATAGGAAAGACAGGGGGCTTCTGATTGCATACCCAACAATAGCAAGGGAGCATTTAAAGAGATGACAGTGTGTAGAACCTTAGTAGCTGCTGAAGTAATAGCGACCCATAATGGAATTATCAACGGACATTGCCAGAGAATGTGATATAGATTACCACCGGGACTGTGGCATCTCCAGCATTTATCATGTTGTAGTACATTGGCCTTTTTAAGGACCTCTGGGGTTCTGTACCATGAATGAAGTATTTTGTTATGAATTAGACGACTACGAGCATCCTTATATACTAGGTGTCCAGTGCGCCAGCACTGTCCCCAATGGTTATCCGGGATCTGGATTTGCAACATTTTCTCCCATTTCGGTTTCAAGTTAGGAGATGCATGAGGGAGGGTACCTCTGAGTGCAGCATACATCAATCCTGCCATACCACTAGAGGCACCAAGCCATTTACTGAGAAGAGGGGTGAGGGGGGTCTCTAGCATGGAATTTGCTAAGGGTAAGTTTGAGTGCCGCTCTGATCTAAAAATATCTCCATAGGTCTGATTTATGTAGGGGACCATCTTTTACAGAGATTTGCAAAGGATTCGATAGTTTGAGTTTCAGAGTTCAATAGGTCCCCCACATAGGATATGCCCGCATTCTTCCAGGTCTGCCATGACACTAGGTGATTATCAATAATGATGTCTGGGTTTTGCCAGATGGGGATAGTGAGATGGGAATATTAGAAAGGCCTAACTTCTGCTGAATAGCCTTCCAGTATGTGCTTGAAGAGTGTAATACCTGGTGAGACTTAGGATATGTGGCCAGTCCTGAACCCAGAAGAGACGACAGGATAGGGGTATTGGCAAAATTCTGCTCTATTTCTACCCACAGCGGGGATGACTGCGAGGCAGATTTAAACCACAGCAAGGTCTGAGAGCATTGGTAAGCAATTTTATAACCCTCCACCCATGGCAATCCCCAGCCACCTTGAGACCAGTGAGCTCTGAGAGTGTTCCAACTATATCGAGGTCTGTTTAATCCCCAAAGATAGAATCCTATCATTTTATCTATTTTCTGCAGCCAGTGGCAGGGGAGTATAAGAGGAATGTGTGAAAATAAATAAAAAAATTGGGGGGAATAGACATTTTGAAAGCAGCAATCCTCCCTGCCATAGAATAATTTAGCTTTTGCCATATCTCCAAGATTCCTTTACATTCGGAAAGTAAAGGAGCCAGGTTATAGTCCCACCACTTTTCAATTTGGGTAGTAATTTGAATACCTAGATAAGTTATGGTATTTCGCGCCCATTTAAAGCCCAAATTTGGTAAGGCCTGTTGACAGCAATATTCATTAAGAGGGAGGATTTCTGCTTTAGAAGCATTGATTTTGAGACCAGAGACAGTGGAGAAATGGTTTAATAATGAGAGTAGTGGAGGAGTTGCTTGTTGTATATTGCTTAGGGTAATCAGGAGGTCATCAGCGTATAGAAGGGTGAAATATTGGGAATGACCTATTCTTATTCTGAGTATCAGGGGGTGCTGTCGGATTGCAGCTGCAAGTGGTTCCAAAGCCAGCACAAATAAAAAAGGGGACAGAGGACATTCCTGTTTAGTACCTCTGTATAAGTGAAAGGGGGCAGAAAGGGTAGAATTTGTCAGGACTCATGCTTGGGGTGAGGTATAAAGTGTCCTTATTACTGTTTGGAAATGAAGGCCAAATCCAAAGAGCTCAAGAACCGCAAGCAGATAGTCCCATTCAACAGAGTCGAAAGCTTTTTCGAAGTCTATGGCAAGGGCAGCAGCTGGTGTCTGTAGTGCCCTGGCCTGATGAATAAGGCTGAGCATAGTGCGGAGGTGGTCAGCACTATATCTGCCCTTTATAAACCCTGTCTGTGAGGGATGAATCAAGAAGGGGAGCACTGGGTTTAGTCTGGTTGCAAGGGCCTTGGAGAACACCTTGCTATCAGAGTTTATAAGGGAGATACGGCGGTAGTTGGACACCTCAGAGACATCTTTTCCTTTTTTTGGGGAGTACTATTATTACGGCCTCCCGTGAGGTACAGGGTAAAATACCGAGGCTGTTTGCTTCAGTATACACTTGCGATAAAAGAGGGGTAATCAGTGGGGCCATAAGCTGCAGAAATTCTTTGGGGAAACCATCTCCCCCGGGGCTTTCCCTGTTTTGAGTGATTTCAAGGCAGCTGTTATTTCCATCTCTGTAAGTGGTTTCTCTAGGAACTCTCTCTGCTCCAGGGACAGTTTAGGAACCTGTATGGACTCAAGAAATTGTGATATACAGTATATGGAGGGGGACCATTTCTTGAAGTGTCATATAAGCTCGAGTAAAAGTTCCTCATTATTTTATTTACCTCTAAAGGGTTCGTTTTAACACTCCCAGTCTGGGCATCCTTTAACCCAGCTATATGTCTACCAGCTTGTTGTTTACATAATTGGTATGCCAGTACCTTATCACCTATGTCACCTCCCTCCCAATAGGTATGTCTCAACCTTAAAAGTGTCAGATCCACCTTCCTTGAAATCAGTTTGTTAAGTTGTAGCTGGAGTTCTAACACTTGGCGGTATTGAACCGAATGAAGGAAGGGGGATGCCAGTTGCTTGAGGTTATGTTCTGCAGCCACCAGGGCACACTCCAACTGTGTCATCTCCTTTTCCTTGTGTTTCCTTCTGTGGCAGCACAGCCTATTATTTTCCCCCTCATGTTCGCTTTATACGCTTCTCAAGTAATCCCTGCAGATGTATCGTGAATGGGATTTTCTTGCAGAAATTGAGCAGTTTCTTTCTTTTTTTTTTGAATTAAACGTTTATTGGCAGCTTTACACATATTGAAGACACAAGAACATTGGAAGCAAAGAAGTAATACAAAACTAAATTACCTGTTCCGCCTCCTTCCCCCCACCTCTGTCCCTCCCCTGCCCCCCCATACCACAGTACCATGGGAATACATCCAAAATCAGTAGTATTACCCTACACCGACAATACTTCAGGAGTCTAGTAGAGTGTGCAAGGGATCCCAAATTCGCTTATATTTCTGTTGCCTATTATAAAGGCTAGCAATCACTCTTTCAGTTCTGAGGTTGGCAAGGATTTCTTTGAACCATTCCTTGTATGATGGGCATTCCTTGTCCTTCCAGTGCTTAAGGATTACTTTTTTAACAGACATTGCTATCATAGATATATGAAACCTATGTACATTAACATCAATGGGAGATAAATCACACATCAGGCATATTTCGGGGGTAAAGCAGTGCTGAAGGCCCAACAACGGATCTAACTTGGCTTTAATTATATTCCACAAGGGAACTATCTTGGGGCAAGTCCAAAATATATGAAGAAGTGATCCTTCTTCTAAAAAACATCTAGTACATAGGCCAGAATCCAAGAGGCCCCATCTAGCAAGCTTAGGAGGAGAGTAATATAAGTTATGCAAAATATGGAACTGCATGAGACGCAGTCTATCCTGTGACATAAATCTATGACAATTCCGCCAAAGTGCCGGCCACTCAATTGAGAGCTGAGGGAAGAGAGAGGACCAATATTTTGTGGTACCATAACATTCCCCGAACTGCCACTGAAACAGGACCTGGTATACTTTGGAGACTATCTTAGGGGGGATATCAAGGGAGTAAGCTCAGACAAAAAAGAGAATGCAGATTGGTGAGGTGGAATTTTACCCATGGCTTGGACAATGAGTTGTTTAAGTTGAATAACCTTAAAGCAGCTAGATACGGGTATTTTAAATTTGGAGATAATCTTAGCCACCGTGAGCCAGGTCCCATCCTCTCCGAGGAAAGAAGAAAGGACTCCTTCTCCCAGCTGTGGTAGCCATTTAGGGGTGAGTCTCCTCCTTTCTATTAGGAATGAAGGAGTTCCATATGGATTGTAAAAGATCTAAGTGGGGTCTGAAATAGGGAAAGGCACAAAGTTGAGCATGGACTTTTATTGATTCTGCTATAGTGGGATATTTCCAAAATTCCCATAGCGAAGAGAGTTTAGCATACAGGAGATTAGCAGGATCCATCCCTGTGGAGTGAATTAAGTCCAACTCAATTTTTAGCCATGCTGGCATCAGGTTACGGGGACCTGGCTTCACCCACTTAAAGTATTTTGACAAGTGGCCAGCCCAATAGTATAAGCTAAGATGGGGGATGCGGAGACCACCCTTGAGTTTTGAGGCTGCTAATTTATGATAAGCTAGTCAAGGATGTTTATTAGACCAGATACATTTGGAGAATAACCTATGCATAGTGTTGAACTATGATATTGGGATAAATGAATTCAGGAGTGATAGCGGATAAAAAAGTCGAGGGAACACATTCATTTTGATCAAATTAATCCGACCCCATAAAGAGATAGGAAGTTTAGCCCATCTGTTCAGATCCTGATTGATAATTTGAGCCAGGGCATCGAGATTCTTTTTAAAACACATGGAAGGAATACGCGTAAGTGTGATACCCAGATATTTGAGGGAGGCCGGTGACCAAGAGAAACCAAGGGAAGTTATAGTTTGCTTGAACACCTTGTGGTTAAGGGGAAAAATGGTAGATTTAGTAAGATTTAACTTGTAGTTTGAAAGACTACTAAACTTATTAATTGTAACTAACATAGAGGAGATAGATGTTTCAGGATAGGACAACTGTAGAAAAATATCGTCCGCATATGCGGATACTTTGACCATGGTACCACTTATCGTTATTCCCTGGATTTCTGAATTTGCTTGTAGGTTGAGAACGAGCGGCTCTAAGTAAATGTTAAATAGTAGAGGGGAAAGAGGGCAGCCTTGTCTCATTCCAGACTGTAAGAAAAAGGCTTCAGAGAATGCTCCATTTCCAGAAATTTTAGCAGAGGGGGATTGGTAGAGAGCTTGGATCCAACATACAAATTTAGAGGGAAATCCAAATGCGTGTAGAGTGCGGAACAAAAAGTTCCAATTTACACGATCAAAGGCCTTCTCGTCATCCAGGGATACCAACACAGCTGGATAAGGGGTGTCCCTGGTCTCCGAGAAGACATGGGAAATAGTCCGAAGATGATCCAACGATGATCTTCCTTTCATAAATCCAACCTGTGGCATCCCAATTAAGTCTGGAAGAACTAAAGTAAGCTTGTCTGCCAATATTTTTGTAAGGATCTTAACATCCTGATTTAAAAGGGAAATGGGCCCGGTAACTCTGTACCAACTCTAAATCTTTATCAGTCTTGGGGAGAAGGGCAATTAAAGCTTCAAATAGGGTAGGATCAGATTTAGCCCCTGACAGAATATGTTGAAATAATGAAAGGAGGGCTGGGGCAAGTTGTTCTTGGAATTTCTTATAAAATAACGAGGAAAAGCCATCTGGGCCAGGTACTTTATCAGAAGGAAAATTATGGATTACCTCTATAATTTCAGTCAGAGAAACAGGGGAAGAAAGAAATGTCTTATGGGCCTCAGACAAGGAAGGAAGGTGGGCCCTTGGAGATAGGCATCTAGGACTTCTGTATGAGGGGAGAGTTCTCATATTACTGTATAGTTGCTGATAATAATGTGCAAATTCCTGCACAATATCAGAAGGTAAAGATTTTAGAGATCCATCCATGTGGGACCTAATAGGAGGAATAAACCAAGCCAACTCTTGCTGCTTAATCCTTAAAGCTAACAGACGTCCAGCTTTTTCACCTTGGTCTGTATACACATCCTTAGTGCGAATGATTGCGAGTTCATCTTTTTCCCCTAATAAGTCTAGGTATTTGTCTCTAGTGGAAATTAATTTCTGTTGAGTCACCTCCGAAGTTTGGGGGGACAGGTTGTATTCCAATGTCCTAATCTGTGATAATAGTGAAATAAGGTCTGCTTTCGTGGGTTTTCTTCCTATTGGAAGCTAGACTAATCAGCATTCCCCTCATGTAAGCTTTAAAGGCTCCCCATGTGACATCTGGACTTGTGGCCTCTACAGTGTTTAGTGTAAAAAAGAGGTCTATCTGTTCTTTAATCTGATCAAGGAGATGCAAATCTTTAAGTAATTGGTCATTTAGCTTCCAACGAGTGCTTCTTTTAGGAAGGGAAAGTAGGATTAAGCAAAACATAACAATGGAGTGATCTGAGGGGGGGACTGGTTGGATTGTGGAAGATATCATCCCTGAAAGGAGAGATTGGGACATTAATAAGTAATCAATTCGGGATTGTGTTCCATGAACAGGAGAGACATAAGTATACTCCCTATTTTTAGGGTTCAGCACCCCCCACACATCACACAGGCCACCCTTGTCCATTAGGTCACTCAATGCACGTTGTGCAGGAGATAGACCTTTAATCATGGAACCCGACCGGTCTAGGGAAGAGTCAAATACTAAATTAAAGTCCCCACCCCTTATAATCAGAGTAGATAACATAGGTATGAGAAGTGTAATTAACTTGGTAAAAAAAGCCTGGGTCATCTGCATTAGGGCCATAAATGCTACAAAGTAGCAGTGGGGTATATATGGTACCCTGAACCATGATATATCTACCCCATGGATCCCTGATAACCTGTAGGGGGTTAAATGGGATATTTCTATTTGTGAATATCATGACCCCACAGCTACTAGTGGTCCCCTGGGTGGCAAAAACTTGCCCAATCTGCTGTCTCCTTAGCTGCTGGGCCTCGTTTTCCAACAGATGGGATTCTTGAATAAAAGTGATCTGGGATTGTAAAAGATTCAAATGCTTAAGTATCTGATATTGCTTCGATTTCTTCCTGATCCCTTTCACATTCCACGTAGCAAAATGAATATCATTAGCCATCATTAATGTTGTAAACCAATCGGAAACAATACATGCATATGTAGTGGTGACAAATCACATTTACACAGCGATATCCAAGTACTGTGGCAAAACCCTCCCTTCCCTCTCCTTCCCCCCAAACATTTAATAAGAAACTAAACCTACCCTTAACCCCACCAAACCCCCATTTCCCAGCCCGCCCCTTACACATCCTATCCAGCTATACATTCTACAGCGTCCCATATTCCTACTTCTCTCCTCCAACCCCCCACTATCTATAATACTGTATCTCTAACACGCATTAATGTCCTATGTAAAATATAACAAGAAAGTAAAAAAAAAGGATCAGTTAACATCTGTAAACTCTTCAAGGATTACACCCCTTCCCCATAAAACCTCCAATACTTAAAGTTTCCAGGCAAAAACAGTTGGTGTAATTAAACATGAATATTCTTATGTTCTACTCCCCTCTTGTGGACATTAGTAAGAACTACACAGAAACACTACATTATGCTCCCAAATACAGGTAAAATTGTACAGTAAGCCCTTGTAGTAATTTGCACATTTTCTCAGCAAACTCTCTAAACAAATTTGTGTCCACATTCCATATTACTCTACATAATGAAACACTGAACAAAAACAGAGATGAAAGAATTGCCAACTGAGACCCCCAAAACAATCCCCCAACTAAAAGCTTCCCTGTGCTGGGTGCTAGCCAAACCTATTGGCTTCTGAAAGAAAAGGGAAAGAAAAAAAAAAAGGGGGGAGAGCTTCCATATGAAAGTTGTTGCAAGTAAAAAAAAAAAAACACTGAGTCAAAAACATCAGCTGCAGTCCATAGCGATCTGTGCCCTTAGACAGATATTTCAGCCATCCCTAGGCCAAGTACCTGAACCCACAATCTTATGGGGACCATGTTGTCCTGAAGTTTGTTCAAGTGTCCCAGAACAAATCTGGAAGAGCTGACTTGAGGCCCGTGCTGGCCACTTCCACCTCTTAATACGACAGCCACGAACCAGAGACAAGAACTTGTAACTTAGCAGGGTAGGTCATTTTAAACTGGAGGCCGGCAGCAATAATTTTGGATACCAAAGGATGGAAGGCCTGCCTGTGTTGCCAAATCATGAGGGGCAAATCTTGGGCAACTCGAAATTTTTTTCCTTCCCATTGAAGGTCCTGGATATCCTAGATTTTGGCCAAAAAGTGCTGCTTCTCCAAGTAATTAAGAAATCTGAAGATCAGTAGCCGTGGGGGAGCTCCGGGGGGAGTGGGCCAGAGAGCCCCATGCGCCCTCTCAATGATATACTTGGGCCCATATGGGGAAGGGCCAGCCACCTTTTCCACCAACTTCTGTACAAAAAGCACATCAAGGCCCTCTTCCAATTCTGGGAGCCCGATAATCACGGCATTGTTCCGCTGGCTGCACCCCTCCAGATCCTCGATCTTTTGTTCCATTTTGATGAGCTTTTGTCGCAGTGCAACCACATCAGAATCCAATCTGTCTGCCCGCTTCTCCAGTGAAGCCACTCTGGCTTCATTGTCCGTCACTCTCCTTGCCACATCCTCCATGGCCACGGGCAAAGACTTGATTTCGGTAGACATACCTCGCAACTCATCCTGGAATGGACTAAATTCAACTAGGAAATTGGTGAGCATAAGTGGCTCTTGATCTATTTTAGAGGTAGATGGGATGGTGACAGATGACGTGCAGAGAGCCCATTGTTTTTTGGGGGCCTTTTCTGCAGTTAGTGGAGGAGTATGCCGAGGCTGTGGCTTCCACATTTCTATTTTCATACTCCACCAAATTGCTCTACCGATGCAAATAACTTTTCAGCCAGTAGCTTGATAAGATTGGTGGAGTTCAGATGCAGGGAAAGAGTGATTTAAAATGTATTTAACCGCAGGTAAGGTCAGAGCAATGGAGAGAGCATCCTCTAGGCAAGCTGTATCACGTGATCTGTCGAGCAGTTTCTTTCTTAGCCCAGTCTACAAAATGAGGATCTTGCATAAGAAGTGGATCTAATCTCCATGCAGGGGAGTGAGAAGCTAGTGATCCCAATGACAGGCTCAGTTTTACAGGGTCATGGTCTGAGATAATAGTGGGGAGAATAGTGGAGTCAAGCACGAATTGAGTAAGGGAATGAGTGATGAGCTAGAGGTCCAGCCTGCTGAAAGTCCCATGCACTCCAGAATGAAACGTATAATCTCACTCTTTGGGGTGGATAATATGCCAGATGTCCACCAAATTAAGTTCCTCACTGAGTCTGTGTACCTCCTGGACACTTTTAGTATGTGTTTCTTTCCCCTGTGCGCTCCTATCTAATATCGGGACCAGGGTGAGATTAAGATCTCCCCCAAGTATAATAGCAGCGTGCTCCCCCAACATTTCCTGAATTCTGCATAAAATGTCCAGAAAGAATGCGGGATCATCCTCATTAGGGGCATAAACATTAACTAATAAGATGGGACCAATCAGGGTGTCCATCGGAGCCATCACCCATCTACCCTGTGGGTCTGCTTTGCTTTGCAGGATCGACCATGTGGGAGATTTGTGAAGTAGGATGGTCACCCCTCTCTTTTTTGTAGGTGCGCTGGCTTGAACTACTTTCCCTACCCAATCTTTGACAAGAAGTTTTTGATCCTTTTTTTTTTTATTTAGTCTCCTGTAGAAAGGCTGTCTGGGTTTTTCCCCTCTTTAGCTGCATTAGTACCTTTTTGCACTTAGAAGCAGAATTGAGCCCCCGAACGTTCCAAGTCACAAAGGATAAATCAACCATATCGAGTGGGATGGGATAAGACAAAGTAGAAAGCAACGTAAACATCTAAGGGGGGGCACCCAATTAACCACCAATGAGAGGGGCCTTCTGTATGCTGGGGAGACATACCACAGACGTGCCTTTGGACAGTTAACATAACTAACGTAACTAAATGCTGATCATACTCTCGAGACAGTGTGTTAGCAAAACAATTGAAAAATAAACTTAAATAACTATATACATCTACAGTGCAACCTAGCACTTTGGAATTAGTAGGCCACAAAAGGGTCGAGGACATTTTGTCCTCCGCGATCCCACCTACTTATCCGGGAAGGGGGGGAATGTCTCAGCGTTACCCTTAGGCAACTGCACTTGAAAAAACATGTAAGTCATGTTATAACCATAGCCTGAGTAGGCTGGCTTGCCTTAACAACCCGGGTTTCGACTGATGGGTATAAATAGACCAGCCCCTACCCTGGGAGCAGTTAAATCTTTCCATATCGGTCTGTCTCCCAATGGACGTTACTTCAAGTAGGATATGAGGAAGGAAGTGTCCTCCACATGAAGACTGTGGGGGGGGTCAATACATCACATGAAGCATTATACCACATGTCTGTTCCATAAAACTAAACTCTTAATTACAAAGCCAAGGTAAGGGCCATCCATGAAGATTTAACAGGGGAGGGTTTCATAACAGAAAAATAGCTCCAAAAGCAGCTTACTGGCTAGGAAAACTACCAGATTAGACCCTGTCCAGACTAAATAATTAGAGTAAAGTTTGAGGTACTTATCTTAATCTGGGTCTTGTGCTGGTGTTGATTGAAGGTCATTCTTCAACATCTGGGTCTGTGTTCGGTCTTCTTCCTGCTCGGTGGGGAGATGGACTGGAGTGGAGGCTGTGCTTAAAGTAAAGGCTTCAGTCCCAGTCCGTATCTCGTCCTCCAAGGTAGAAACCTCAAGCACCATCTCCTGCTCCGGGTACATGGGAAAGTCTTCTTCCTCTGTTTGTTCCTTGCCAAGAAGGGCAAACTGGTTGGGAGAGGCAAATGCGCTGATCCTGGGGTCAAGTTCTTCTGTGCTGTGCTGTTGCTGTTGGCGGTCTGCAGCTAGGCGCTCCTGCGGGTGATTCCATTTGATGTGTCTGGCAGATTGCTGATGTTTACTGGGTCAGGCAGGCAGGCCAGGAGTGCCACCAGTAAAACTAACATTGGGACCGTGCTCCTTATAGAAGGGGGGCATTTCATTCACTGGTCCTCACTTAGGGGTCAACTCAGTCTGCCCAGTGACAAGCTCAGGAGGGTTTTTTTTGCTTAGTATTAGGCCAATTTCAGTGAAGGTATTCCATGAGGGCCTCAGGCATGGAAAAGGAGACCACTGTACCATTCACTTCTAGGCGCATCACTGCTGGGTAGCGCAGGGAAAAGCGGATGCCCAGGGAATGCATTATCCACCTGGCCTCAGTGTATGCCTTCCGACGCACCACCAATTCCCGAGAGTAGCCCTGGAAGATCAATATTTTCTGATCATGCCACACTAGAGACCCAAGATCCCGTGCCCGGTTGGTGATCCATTCTTTGTCAGTGAAATTAAGTATCCTGGCCATTATAGGCCTCGGTCTCTCTCCCTGTTCAGGCACTGGGTTCAGCGTTCTATGTGCCCGCTCAATAATAAAGCCTGGGGGAAGCTCGTGTTTCAGTACCTCAGGCAGGACATCATATAAGAATTCCAAGGCATTCCCTCACTCTACATGCTCAGGGAAGCCCAGAATCCTAAGATTGTTGCGCCTGCTCCGATTCTTGATGTCGTCCATCTTGGACTGCAGTGCCTGGATCACTCGCTCCTGTTCCCAAACTGTAGCAGTAAGTGCATCGAGATTTGATGCATTAGCCTGTACTTTTGTTTCTGTAGTCGTAAGCCTACTATCCATCTGCTGGATGGCTGCAGTTGTATTGTTGGAGGCTATAGTGACCTCAGACATTTTGTTTATAAGCGCCGCGAACATACTGTTGATTTGCTGGGCATCCCAGGCCTGTCGAGGTATACGTTCCTGCATTGTGCGCCATTCTCCCGACTAGTAAGTCCACATGTAGAAGACCAAGATAGAAAAAAACGCCACTGTACAACCAAACGGATTGTTGCACATACTTAGCGCCAGTTGCTACCCTCTTTCTTAAACCATTTAAAGGGTTTGTTCTGTGCGATTAATGTAATTAATTAACCCCGGGTTTGCTGGACACGTAGATCAGGCAGCCATCGCAGTGCTTCAATTTTATTGATAATAGTATAATTCAGAGCACTGAATGATAGTATTACAGGCTGTGAACGATACCATTATCAGTTGTGACCTGTAGTATTATCGCTGAAGGAGCGATGGTATTACAGCAAATGTTTTGCATGCTTTAAGATACTTTTAATTTGAGTATCCATGTATTAAAATAGCAGATACAACCTGATAACAGTAATAATGATATACTAATATTAGATAAAATAAGCTGTATGTCTAAAATCCTAATAATGTAGGTAAATAATATGCATTCACTCTACAATCCCCTATTTGACATTCTTGACAAAATACCAAAAAATTTTGCACAGTGGTGTCACAAAAATATTGTTACCTAGATTGGAGGGCATGAGCATACTTTAACATAATTCTGTGTAATGTTCATGCAAAAGGCACCTAATGCAGTGTAGCATGTTAAATACAATAAGCACTAAAATAACTTGCAGCATTATTAACAATTTAAAATAAATCTCTATTGAAGTGTTTGATATTAACATAGCATTGCTAATTCTGATTAAATGTTCATCTTTGCAGTTTAGTAACAGTTTTAAGTCTTTAGAGAGTGGAGAAATGTGCACATTAAAGTTGGTAATGTCATTTATGACATCATTTTGATAACCAGGTTCACCCAGAATATATTCTTTGTTAAGTGACACTGAAAGAATAACTGTTTGTCCAATGACAGTGTGAGCAGCAGGTGTAAAACAGAAGTTTGGAGTTGTCACTGGACATGTGAGTATCCTATATGTAAAGAATTTATAATTTGTAACCAGACAATACTGATCAGCCATACTGTATGACACTTTTGCCATAGGAAGGTGCCATTTTGCCAGTCTCACTGGACAAGTGCTATTTTGAATTGATAGGATGCTTATGATCTGTTGGGAACCACCATCAAGGCCGCACATACTGTAGGTGTCACCACATCAAAGATGTCCTGCCACCACATCATGATGGGGTTGTAGACTAACAAGGAAGGAGGCTCTATCCATTCCTTGTAGCTGTCATCTTCCAAGTGATGAATGGACTATAGCCAGTTGTCAAAAAGAGCCACATAAAGGTCAAATTCTGGCAGCATTTGCCTTGGTTGAGATGCATGGTCACATAGCCCAGATTTCTAGCTGCTACAAAAGAAAACTTCTGACAGACCTCAAGGCACATTGTATGGATGTCTTGAGACCTGGTTACACATGTTGGACAATACCACTTGGTCAAATAGTTATCAGAGATAAGATCTGTGAAACACCCTTGTTTCTGCATCTCATGAGCAAATTATAAATTATTGTGAGAATGCATTTCCCATAGGCTGTGTATATTGCTCCTTTACCTATGTGTCTGTGTCATTTGCAACTAATGCACCAATCCTAAATTGTGTTTACATAAACAAGCATGTAATACATACATATTGGTATGATATTTTTTTATTTGTTTGTTTTTTGGTTTTTTCATCTTGGTATTTGGACTTTCCTTGAGGTGGACCCCTGTGGTGATATATCATCCTTTTCTCGGACTGTTATTTACATTACGGATGTAGTGATTTTGGAGTTTGGACTGTTGTTTTATAAATTTTTAATTATGCATTTTAATTTATTGTAATTTTATTGTATTATAGATCTGTTTTGGGTTGGGAGGGTAGTTTATTTTATTTCCTTGAGCCTCTCCTCTCGGCGAGAGCATGTAGGGAGTCTCAGGGAAATTACTGGGGTTTGTTTTGATTTTGGAGTTTAATTAGTTATTTAATTAGAGATTTATTCAGGGGTGTTTGTGTTTTGGGTCTTAGTATGTGTAGGAGACCTGTCTCCCCGGTTGTGCGCTATTTGTCCTCTGCTCTTTGCGCCCTCTACCCTTTCTCCTCCCCTTCATTACAGTTATCGACATACCAGCATTGTAGAGCACTGGGTATCGTTTGTAGGGGGAGGAGGGGGTCAGGGGATGTGAACAGTGGAGGTCGAATGAACGGGGCCATCATATTGGGATAGTGAAATCAAGAAGATGCCCTGGGGAAAAATGGAATCTAAAATGGGGTTCTTCCTGTCTGGTTTCCATACCCATGGGCACCACCAATACTGGTGGGCAAGCAGTCCGAGCAGCTCCAGAAACCCATCCTACCCGAGCGGTGTTGTGCAACGCCAGATCCATTAAGAACAAGACTGCAGTTATTGCAGATCTTGTTGAGTCAGTGGATCTGGCGTGCATTACCAAGACCTGGCTGGATGAGAATGCAGGCCCCATATTAGAGGCATCTATTCTGGCTGGGTACTCAGTGTTACACCGCCTGAGGTTGGACCTCAGGGGAAGGGGGTTGCAGTCTATTTCAAGACTGAACTGAGCCTCACGAGTGTACCAGTTAAGGAGGCTGAGTCTTTCGTGTGTACTGTAGTGGCAGGTGTGGGTTGCAGAATCACCCTCATTTATCGTCCACCAAGTGATGAGAAGCAGTTTCTGCAGGAAGTAGCGGACTTCGTGATCGACATGGCGTTTGAGTTGCCCAGGCTGATGGTCCTGGGTGACTTCAATGCCTGGGTCGATGACGAACTCTCTCAATTTGGACAACACTTCCGCCAATTGATGATATCTTTGGGCCTTACACAAGTTGTTAATTCTGCCACTTATAAAAGTGGTCACTCCTTGGACTTGGTCTTCCTCCTGGGGTCCAAAGCCTTCAATTTGGGGGTGGAACCTGTCGGATGGTCCAATCATTACACAGTGGGGTTCAATTTTTGCACTGCCCTTCGTAGGCCTACCCCTGTGGAGATGGTCAGATACCGCCCTTTGTGAGATGTAAGCTCTGAGGGCCTGGCGGTGGTGCTTGACCTATCGGAGCTTTCTGGGGTGAGCAGTGACCCAGATGCCTTGGTTTTGGCTTATAATAAAGCCATCTCCTTGTGAGGTGTGGGTTTGTAAGGAGGACGCTGTTCCACAGTTGTAGATACTTAGAAGCAAAAATTTTATTGAAGTTGGACAATTACTGCAAACTTCAGACGAAAAAAATAAATAACAATAACTTCATCAAAATAAACATAAGTTACCAAGCAGCATCTCAGACACTAGAAGGAGCTAGTGAACATCATACTGGGGTCAGAGTACGTCTGTACCCCACCAGGCTATCTACAGAACTGAATAAAACCAAGGCTTGTATACCAAAAGGAGAATATGTGACTTGTTTAACTCCTCCCTATGCTTTTCAAAATTATCTTTAAACAGCAAAATAAATATATTTTCATTTCTGAGCTCAGAATAACATTTCCTTTTAAGTTGTAATGTTGTCAACATCACTTTATAGAAACAACAACTGGTTAATAAAATGTTAGTTTCAAACACTGCAGGAGTAACTCCACCTCCTAGTACTGTGCCTTTAAATATGGGAGTTGACCAGCCGGCCAGCTCTATAGTACAGGATAGGTAGTGAGACTCCACACAGAGAAGTAACCTTTTATGAGGGAAACATTTGTTTGTTTTATACATTATTCCAATAGAATGAATTAAAGGCATTCAATCCACTTTTTAGAAGTATTTTAACTAAAGTAAAAACACAAAAAGAAACACTTTTATTTAACCTTTGTTTAACTGAGAAGGGGGGGGGTTACATAGAATTTTTTTTTTTTAAGGGTTAAGGCCAAATAAACCACACTGTTGTCCAACTTGTTTTTACAGGCCTTCTTTTGTTTTTGTAGCTTGTTTAGGTCATGAATTAGTTGTTTTGTAGTTTCTACTGAATTAATTCCTTTTTGTATGCTGCAAATTGTGTAAAATGCAGGCTTCTTATTTATTTACTCAATAGGAAGCGCTTTGTGTGTTACTGCTGCCATTTAGAATGAGTTTCAAACCAGAAAGATCCATTTTCTACAGCAAACAGGCTGAAAGGCACTTTAAAGGGGGTTTATATGCAAACATTTTGGGGCTGCATTTACATTATTTCCACAGAACAACTAGCCTGTAAAACAGGTCTAGCTTACTCCATATATTTACAGGAAGGGGACAAAAGGGGGGGGTACCTAACTCTAAATGGGATGCAAACCAAGACTATATGAGGGTTTGCATACATAAATGGGTCATTACAAGACCCATACCATGGATATAACTAAGCACTTACAATTCCCATATCCAAATGAAATGAAATACTCATTTTAAACAACTATTGTGTTTCTGCATACCTCGCATTAGAAAGGTTCTGAAAGGGGGGAACCAAAGAAAGAGCTGTGCAGAACTTCATATGCCAGGGCAAGAATACATAAGGGATAAGGGATAGAAAGAACGTTATATAGGTGGCCTGCCTATATAATGTGGAAAGAAAGATGAGGAGTTACAGCAAGAAAGGAGGAGAGTAAAAAGGGCTGTTGCAACAGACTTAAAAAAAAAATAGATTTGCCTGGTATATGGAGGTATCTGTCACACTCCTTGGCTCTGGATTCCATTGCTCCTGTCCGTATTTGTCCTCTCCCCCTTCACCCTCGGTCCCCATGGTTTGATGGGACTTTGAGGGAAATGCGGCGACAAGAACGAAGATTAGAGCGCTGCTGGTGGAGATTCACCCTTGATGCTGACCATCTTAGATTGATGGAACTTTATCAGCTCTATCATTCCGCAATCTCCCATAAGAAGGCAGAGTTCCTGTCCGGGGAGATTGCAGCTGCTCAGAACCGACAGGGTCAGCTCTTTCGAACTGTAGACAAACTGTGCAATCCGGCCTGCCTGCAGGTTCGAAAAGCCATTTGACAAGTTGAGTGTGAGGCACTTGCTCGCTTTTTTGTAGCTAAGGTGGCTGACATCAGGGCGTCACTCCAGCCTGCATCCTCTATGGGAGAAGCCATGGATTGGTGCCTGGTCACGGTCCCTAGGCTCTCCTGGAGTTCCTTTGACTGGCCGGAGTTCAGTGATGACATGTGGATTGTCCAGGGTATGCGCCCTACATGCTGTAGTTTGGATCCGAGCCCAACTTCCCTGATAAAGGGTTGTTGTGATATTATTAGCCCAGTCCTAGCATTGATTGTCTGTTGCTCCTTGGAGATGGGTGAGTCCCCTAGCTCCCTGAAGGAGGCGGTGGTAACGCCGCTCCTGAAGAAAGCTTCTCTGGACCCAGACTGCCATGCTAACTACAGACCTATTTCTAACCTCCCCTTTGTGGAGAAGGTGATTGAGAAAGTAGTGGCCATACAACTAGAGAACCATTTGACCATCCATGACATTTATGAACCACTCCAGTCTGGTTTCTGAAAGAGGCATAGTACCAAGACGGTGCTGGTTCAGGTGCTCAATGATCTCTTGATGGCAAGAGATTGAAAGAGCTGTTCCATCTTGGTTCTTCTCGTTCTCTCTTCAGCATTTGCCACTGTGGACCATGGGGTACTTCTTGAACACCTGAGGTTCATCTGTGGCCTGTCTAGTACAGTTCTCAGGTGGTTTAGATCCTTCCTCATGGGCAGACCTCAGAGGGTGGTGTCAGGGATTAATTCCTCTGGCCCAGTATCTCTCTGTCTTGTGGGGTTCCTCAAGGTTCAGTGTTGTCCCCCATGTTGTTCACAGTGTACATGCTGCCCCTCGGAGACATTGTAAGAAGGTATGGGCTGAGGTTTCACTGCTATGCTCATGATACCCAGCTCTACCTATCTTTTGCACCCAACCAGGATAGAGCTCTCTCAGCATTTAACAACTGCCTCACCAAAATCCAGAACTGGATGAATTCAAGCTGGCTGAGGTTGAACTCGGAGAAGACGGAGGTGATGGTTGTGGACCAGGGTTGCCAGATAGAAGGTATGAGAGCTGGCTTGCCCTCAGGACTTTTTCTGGGTGGCATTCAGCTCCCTACCTCTGAATGGGTGCAGAACCTGGGGATGATTTTTGATGACAGGCTGACACTGCGATCGCAGGTGTCAGCAGTCATCAAATCATTCTTTTATCATCTGAGGAATATCTCCAGGATTAAGCACCTAGTCCTGTCTGGTGATCTGCCTACATTGGTCCACGCCTTTGTGACATCGCACCTTGATTACTGCAACTCCCTGTATCTAGGGATACCAGAGGTTGATATCTGCCACTTGCAGCTCGTGCAGAACGCTGCGGCCTGGTTATTGACAGGTACTCCTCGAACCTGTCATATTTCTCCAGTGCTGCGCGAACTGCACTGGCTGCCAATTCAGTGGTGGATCACCTATAAAGTCAGTCTTCTGATTTATAAAGCCCTACATGGACTAGGCCCGGACTTCTTGAAAGAGCTTCTAGTACCTTACTGCCCCAGGCGATCGCTCCACTCAGCGGACGAGGGGTTGCTAGAGATCCTGAGGTTTTTTTTTAAATCCTCAGGGGCCCGTGCTTTTATGTACACGGCCCTGTCCCTCTGGAATTTTCTACCCCGTCCGCTTCAGCAGTGCACATCCACGGAGGAATTTAAAAAGGCCTTAAAGACCCATCTGTGGTTAATGGCTTACCCCTGATGATGATATTTTATTGTATTTTATGAATTCAGCAGTTATTGGGTCACTGTTTTTTATTGTTTTATGTGAATGCTGTTGTAGAGGTGCCTTGGTTTTGAAAAAGGCGCGATAAAAATAAAGAATTATTATTATTATTATTAAAGAAGAATTATTATTATATATAAAACATACGCACCTTTCTTCTTTTTGTGCTAAGCCTTTTAATCCCATATATCATAAATGTGGTGCTCAGAATGATGCATATGTCTCTTTATGGTCTCCATGTCAGTCCTATTCCATGTGGCCAAGCCAGATGCAAATAGGCCTGAGATGGTACCAGTAAGTTGTTCAAGCTCTCAAACCTGTCTAGTATGGAAGATGCCATGTTGGGGTCTCCTGTTTTGCATAGCTATGGGATTGTGGGCTCTAGCATGATCTGGAACTTGAAATGAAAAATAAACCTTTAAAACATGAAGACCATGTAGCACAAGCTTTGTACCTTTTGCTTGGGTCTTGAAGTACCTGATGTATTACCTTATTGCCTCTAAATTGGCCCTGTTCCAAATAGATATCCCTAACCCAAATAGACCTGACAGACACGACAATTCCATCCAGGTCTTGTAGATGCCTACAGTGGAATATGCCACGCTGTGGGTAGGTTTCTTGCCTGGCTACAGCATCTTGTGCTCATGCCTGACAGGCAGCTCTAACATTTATACATTTGTAGGAGCACGACAATGACTATGTTCGGACATGTGCTAAAATGAGAAGACTTTCAAAATCACAGAAGTATGCATCAACTTTCCTCAGTTTCTTTTGCCTGATGAATGGCAATCACATTTAACAAAATATTAAACAATGATACATGGGTTCCCTCACATTCCTATATTACATCATATCCCAATGTAAGCAAATTCACATATGAAAAACAAAATATTGATGCATACAACAGTACATTATTCACTAAAGTTTCAGGGAAAATAGTAGTAGTTAAACCACTACATGGATCCCGTCCCACTGTAGGTCATTGTTCATTCTCTACAGGCATCTATGGTACAAGTGATGATGTGTCACTGGAAAATGTCACAGTTAATTGTAACCTTCAAACTGATGCTTTTCACCATGATTCGTCACAATATTCACAGTATTGGATGACACAGTACTTGGACTTCCCTTGAAAATATCTTTAATTGTCAGTTTGTAAGTTCCTATATCTGAGAGTTGCACTTGTTCAACCACCAAGGAGGCATTGTCCAGAAAAATATGTATACAAAGGTGCTGTGTAAGCAGAAAAAATAGTGTCCACATGTGTGCCTCTTCCCTTGGATGGCATTTAAAGGAAAGTCTGAAATGCCTCTTAATGAGTCTCTGCACAGTCCACTAGGACAGACCATGCACAATAGTACTTTTCATAATTATTAGGCAGTCTTTGACACCACAGCACATGAAATAAAATGGGTGAATCATAGGTGACAGGCAACATGACAGACTCTCCCCCCTTGACTGTCACCACTTGGTCATGTGTCATCACTTGAAGTCACACTCAACATGCCACAATGGAATTAGGATCAACATGAGCAGGAACATCGCTGTCTTGCTGTCAGCTTCTTAAAAAAGAAAGAAAGAAAGAAAGAGAAGGAATACAGAACCCTGCCTCATTACATTAGTGCTGGATGTATTATTTTCATGCAGATGTACCTGCTTTTGGTAGTGTTGTCCAATAGAGCTGGTATCTCCTGCATACAAGCCAGCAAGGCACTCATGAAAAGTTCATGATTATTCAACATCTTCTGCTCTTTAGTTGTGACTGCCAGTCACACATCACTTGATTTCTGAAAAACGCAGACAAATAAAATAGAGAGGAGGGTGTCCCCTCCCTCACTGGTAGGTTAGTAAACAATTTCCACTGATTTACATGAAATCTCTTGTCCTTACACTGTTTCCTTGCTGTCCCTTGTAATCCTGATTTTGTACACGGTGGAGCTGCACCAGTTTGTTACAGGGTAGGGCCCTCCCAATGTTTGCCAAAGGGTCCCTCCTGATCATAAATTCTGACCAATACCATGTCTCCAACCTCTAATTGCATTTCATGGCATTGTTTCTCTGTGAACATTTTATTTACATGTTGAGTCAGACCAACGTTGGTAGCAGCAGAAAGATAACAGTTGTGACATTGCACACACCCTCTTCTCTGGTGAACCATAACAAAGCCTTCTACCAGAGTGAGTTTGTTTTTGTGGGAGTGGTATGCATCTGCCACAATTTTTAGGGTGTTATTCTTCATTAGAACAAATTGGTAAGAAATCATTTGTCAGTGGATACACTGAGCCCGAACAATGTAATTGACATTCAGAAATGGTTGCCTGCATCTAATCGGTACATCAATAATTTTTTATGCCTTTTTAAACAGTTGTTAATCAACTAATGCCAGAAAAGGAGTTAGTTATGGGGCGGGGGCATACAGAAGATCCATGCCTCCCCAAGCTCCTTGAAGTGCAAGGAGAATGGGTTGGACATTGCAGCTTCCAAAGAGAATGGTTAGGAGCTTTAACCATGTAATATCATTTACATAAAATTGACAGCTTGTAATAAAACAAAACAGCATAGACTGGGGGTGTGCCATCTTAGGCAGTTATATTGTTCCTCCAGACATATTAAGGAATGGCTAATCAAAGGTTCAGTTGGTACCCCTCCCCCAGACATAGTGCCATGTCCACACTATAAACCATGTATGTACAGTAACACAGGGAAATCACATTAATAATTATAATAATAGGATAAAGCCTTAGAAAATGTTAGTTTTAGAAAACACACTTTATTTTCTTTAATGAGCACTTGAACAAATTCTTTCTGTCAGTGGACTGGAGTTCAGTCAGTCACTCCTTCTCAATCTCTTTGCAAAGAAATCAAGGCCATAAGATTTATTTATTTATTTCGTTTTTGTTAACTGGGTTAGATGCGCTTGCCAAAGTTGACTATTTTCAGGCACGACCCGGGAGAATACCTACATTAAATGAGATGAGATCATACAATACATAGTATATAGTACAGGTACATAGTATATAGTACAGGTAGGTTAGAATACAGATCAAGTCAGACAGTACTCGAGATAATACATATAGCTATGCAGAGATGACAAAAGTGACATTAGTACATGCAAATAACTGAAACTGGGATAAGTGGCAGCTATAAAGACATTTCATAGCAAAGCTTGTTTAGAAGTGCAGCAGTGTCTTGGGCGAAATAGGGTGGTTAGCTGTGAGGCATTAAGTGGGATCAATTAACCCATAATGAGACAGTTTAGATCAAATGTGCATCCTTTGGAAGTGTGCTCCCCTTCCCCTCTTGGAGAAGGAGAGGAAAAATAAACAAAACATAATAACAAGCAGTACGGCACAAGAAAAACCTATTGTTAATATAATAGGGGTATGCTGAGAGTTGGGACCCCCTTGCAACTGAGATGACACAAATGTACCAAAGTAAGAGAAAAACTATAAATACCTTCAATTGAGCAAACATTAAAAAACATAATACTGGAACAGGAACCTTTTTGTTGCAGGTTTTTTTAGTTGTTTAACCAGGAGTAGCACACTAAACTAAAAGTTTAGTTACAGGTGCAACCTGGGAGCACAGGAAGTTAAGTGACTTGCTCAGGGTCACACAGTATGCAAGTGGAAGCTGTGGGATTCAAACCCAGGTCTGGTCTGCTGGATATCACCAGATTTGCAGTGCAGAGCCTTAACCACTGCGCTATACTGCCTCCCTAAATTAACACTGAAACACTGTGGCCCTCCTCCCCTTTTCCTGAGGTTTAAATCCATGATATCTGTGACAGGCCAGCAGCTCCCTGGACTCTGTGCCACTGGATGATTTCAGTAGAAACACAGGATGAGGGTTAATCACATCAGGTCATACAACACCATCCTATTTGCATCAAAACATCTCTCTGCAAGAAACATGCCTACACATTCAAGCATGGAATAGTGCAAAAATACTCAAAGCAGAATATGGCACTAATATTTAAATAATAATAAGCATCTTTAAATTGCAAGGCAAAAGCACAATTTTAATTGTAAAATGCTTTCTGTCTCCCTGTTGACTGAGCTGCCTTATCTCTTAGCAAGCTAATTGAGATAATATTTCTCAAAACAGTGCATAGCACCAGCACTTCCCTTCCCTCTCAGAGAAGAAATACTTTTAAAACACACACCCCAGACTTGCAGGAATTCAAAAGCTGATGTAAAATACAGTACATAGTATTTGTTCCCTCTCAGCAGCACAAAATCCCACAAAATTCTGAAAAGAAAATGCAGTCTAGTCGCTCACTCAGTCTTGCTGGAATCACATTTTTCAAAACATAACCTCAAGCATGTCCAGCATAAAGCAGCAAATTACTATCACATAGAACTTGTCTTTTTCTAACAGCTAAATGTGTGTGTGTGTGTGTGTGCATGCGCGCGTGCCAGCGTGCAAAGAAAAAAAGAAATAGAACAGTAAAAGATTTCTCTTCCCTTGGTTAATCACACCATGGATCAGACACGAGTTAGATTAGTAACAAAAGCAGAAAGGAAGCTGGCCAGCCAGTAAAAAGAGAAATTAGACAAAAAGGTTATCACGTATGTTGTAAGTCCATCTAACCATTGTCAATAACAAACACCACTATTTGAATTGGGCAGTGCCATGAACTCCCAGCTACCAACAAATAATTTGGTTTCCTGACAGAGTCACTTGCTACTTTAGGTTTAACACAGTTCACTCTAGCTGAATCCAAATTAATTCTCAAAATAGATTTTGCTAGGCAATGTGCTTGAACATACATTGCTGTTTGCATCTTCTGACTTGTTTTTTTCTCAGTTTCCCACTAATCAAACTGTTCCTTGCAAAAGCCATGTAGCTTATGTTTAGTTAAAACTTCCGTAATTATTGTTTCCATCTTGCAGAGCTAACTGGGTTCCCTAGAACCGCAAGCTATGACACCCTACAATAACACTCAGGCTACACTTAGCTTTTACCCTAGAAGCTGGAACAAGGTTATGAACCTTTTAAAATACCAGCTTCACACTTTGCACTTTTAATGGTACAGCTGTTTTGGGTTCAGATCCCACCTTTAAAATTTTCTGGGAGAACTCAGTGGAGTCGCCATTTTGTAAGGAATATTCTGTGATGTCCTTGGTGGATCCAATTACAATAACAACACAGGACACAAATGCTGATAATAATCTTCCTTATTATTACAGTTTGCACACAAATAACAGTTACAAAGAATATGGCATAGATTTCTGTACGTAATCTACCTAACAGTTAGCTACAGAATGTATAACCTTTGACCAAATAGTTACCTTTCTGGGAGAAGAGGTGCAAGAGAAGTCTTCTATCATCTGGATTCCCCCAACTCAACTCCCTGTTCTCTGAAAGACATTCTTATAGTGTACAGTTATGTGATAAATCTCAGCAGAACTTTCCCAAGGACTGCTTGTTATTCCCTTGCTTGCACATGAGGTTAAATTTCACATGTCTCAGCTCTACCCATTATCAGTAATGTTCAGACTCAGCATCTTTTCCCAAAGATGCAGCAGTCTGGAATGTGGTAAACAGCTAAGTTCTCATAACAATATGCTTTTGCAATTCTGGTATATTTCCGTATGTGTGCACATGTGTTTGTCCTGCCTCAGCAAGACTACCTGGGGTCCAGAGAGCTAGGCTTGCAGTTGTTACAATCACTAATTGGCCCTATTTCTTATACTCAGTAATACTTAGCAGTTTGCATAATATAATAGCAGATGCAGTCTGATAATAATAATGGTATACTTCTATTAGATGCAATAATCTGTATGCCTGCAATCATAATAATGTATATAAGTAATAAGTATTCTTTCTACAAGGGGTATTTGGAAACAGAATAAATTGATGCTTCCAGAAATGCTTAAACTGAGTGCAAAGGGGAGAGGGGGTGGAACACTAATTAACAAAAAAGAGAAATTGAAAGTTACGGCTGTTAAAAGAAAGATGGTAATGAAGGACTGGAAGGTGTTGCTTATGTAACCCCCGACCCCTGCCTTTTTGCAAAAATGACAGGTGGCATGCTGTTGAAGCTGACAGCAGTACCTGGTGGGGACTGGGTTCGGGGAGGATGAGGTTACTCAGCACAGGGGGCCTAGGTTTGGCTACTCTGCATAGGGGCACCCAAGTAAATCCGAACACAGGAAGCAATAACTGTAATGTCCAGAACCAGGAATGGGATTCTACAGTGTGGCTTTTATTCACATCCAAGCTGAACAAACAAAGCATAGACAGACTCCCACGGGGCTACATTCCTGGTAATGCAGATTAGAGACAACAGAACATTTTTTCACTATTTCCAGCCCTCGGGCTCTGTACCCACCAGGCACACAGCCCGGACTTGCACGCAGCTTTGGGTACACAGCCCGACTTGTACACTACTTGGGTTTTCCCCACTGGCCCGGCTCCCCCCCCGGCCACTTGATCCGCAGTCCATTTTGGGAAATGAACCAATTTTCCTGTTCTCTCCCCAAACCACCTTAAAACCTTCGACTCCTAGAGGGAATTTTCCTTCCAATCCCATGTCTGGGTACTTCCCTCATCACTGGCCAAGTGCATGAGGCAAAGTAGAAATCCACAGAGCAAATCCGTAGAAGTGGACCTGGTCACTAAAGATGGGGGGTCTCCCACCTCCAGCTCCCATAATCCATACCTGGCCATTTCTCTGGATACTAAACAACTCTTTATCTGAAAGCTTGGCAATGTAGAATACTGGGTAGATGTATGTCACATCTCCTGTACGTGTCTTTTGACTTCCCAATAAGCGCTGGACTTGAACATACTTTTACTTTTGGCTAAGCCTATTACTCTAGGCCTCCCACTATTTCAGTAGTCCAATCCCCACTATCACACAAGTCCCAGGGTGAAAAACATAGGCCCTTTAGTAAGAGCAGAAACTCACCCTCCAGTTGCAGGTGCCCCCACTGGCGATTCACAAATCTTCTTGTTTCCCAAAACCTTCTTGAACAAATAGGCAGCTTCTTCACTAGTAGTAGAATCAGGGGGTTGCCCCAGGAATATGCAGGAAGCCCTTTCCTGCCCCCATCCCCGGAGGGAGGGGGCACTGAGACCCGAATCAGCGGTCTCCACTGCTTTACAAACTGCTTTTGCGTCTCTTTTAAGGTGGAAACACACACCTTTTTCCTAGAATGTAGCCCTATATCAGGGCTGAGGCTCCAAGAGCCTACACAGAGCTGCTGTGCTGCTCCCTCAGCAAGTTCCAAACTCCAACTGAACTGCAGACTACTGTTCAAACCTCCCAACATTCTAGTCCAACTCCCTGCTGCAGATTCCATTGTGGCTCATGCAGCTGCGATAGTTCTATGGTGATGTCATCCCTCAGTCTCAGCTGAGACTGAGAACAGAGTGAGATAGTGTGAAACCCATTTAACTGGAGTTTCACAAGCTGCCTTCCCTGCCTACCACTAGGTCTTACTGGAATTCTAGTAACCCCGGGTAACAAGGGGGTTATACTCGCCCTTGACCAGGAAAATGACTGTCCGCAGTCATTGTTTACCTGGCTTCAGGACATCCCACCCTATGTGCTACATGCGGAGGGGGGGGTGATCAGGCCCCCCTCCTACCATGTGCGAGCACAGGCAGGCAACACTAAGGGCCTAGAGGCCTTTAGCTGACATATCAGCCTCTACACTACCCATTTACTATGGCTGCCTAGTGGCTCTGGTAGAACTGTCCAGAGCATAGCCCTAATAGATCAGCACTGCGGTCCCTATGGCCATTCAGGACCACAGTCTGTCTATCCCCCCTAACCCTCTAGGGAAAATCTGTCTGCCTTGATCTTAACTCCCAAAAAACAAAAATAACCTGGGAACCTCCCTGACCTTGGGCAACCTGCAACCACACACCAAGAATAACACCACATTATTATATCACTTTACTGCCTCCTCCCTACCCCCACAACCCCACCTGTGGAAGGAAAAGGGTTAATACAGTAACAACAACAATAACAACACCACAGTACTTTAAATCACTACACACTAAAAGTACTAGTGAGGAACTCCGATGAGCCCCTCCTCCTCTTCTTGTCTTCTCTTCTATCTTCTCCAGGAACACCTGCAAGAAAAAGAAAGACAACACACACTCCTAATCTGCATACACAGTCTACCTAAACCCCTACCATCAAAACACTGAAGAATCCAAAAAAGATTTTTTTAGAAAAGGTAGAAAAACAGTATATACATTAGAAAACAACGACATTATTTACAATACACATTTGGGGGCATGGAGTGCCCTAAAAAGTCCCAACTAGTGACCACAATGCCCGAAGGCTAGTCCAATAAAGAGTCTCTCCTAGGCCGGAGCCCGGTGAAACACAGTTCTAACAGGACAAAGTCCCGAAGGGGAGAGTCTTTGAGGACAGTTCACACATTTTAGAGTCTGCTAGTGTAGGGTGTGTACTGCAATGTCATAAAGATAGAAAAGTTCGGACTTACCAGCCCCTTGTAGTACGAAAAGTTCTGAATCGACCCGCACCTCTGACGAAGACTCTCCCTGGCAACATTTCTTCCGATACAGCTGGGATGACATCTTCCGGAAACCATAGGAGGGCACATCTGAGAAACGCTGGGTTGATGTCATCTCTGGAGATGGAACCTTAGAACAGGAACAAAAAGAAAACAGCTGGTCTGACGTCATCCGATTACCAGTCGATGAAGCAGGATACAGCTCAGCTGGTGTCCTCTCTGGATCTGAAGTCATCTGGTGGGCCAGTCGATGGATTCTGGAAAGGCCAGTACACTGTAGAACTGATGAATGTGGGGCACCTGAGTCCTGGATGTCCATACTGGCGGATCAATAAAGGCACTTCACAGTCTGGTGTGGCAGTATTGACTACCACTGCTCAGCTTTCCATTTAGTGGGCACGGGCACATTTGCTGGGAGGTCTTTGCACTGAGGCCAATAGTACCAGGGGTTAGGAGCTTGATTTATTACCCTGTCTGAGCACACATAATTCACACAGTAGGAGATTTCACGTCTCTCTCCGTCCACTATTCGCACTTTGTCCATAAACAGTGTCCTGCCTCTCTTCCACTGGGCATATTTCTCGTGAAACAGTCTGTTCTTTACATGCTTGTTGGCCCCAGGATGCACACCTTTCATTGCTTCGGCCCAGATCCCGGATTTCCTGCTTTTCTCAATCTCCTCCCAGACTTTCCGAGGAAAGGTAGGAAAGGTCATACCATAGATCTTATTTGCCTTTCTGTGAACCAGTCTCTCCTCTTTACTTGCTTTGGTCAACCTGAGACCGCTGGCCTGGCTTGGGGGTGGCCAGTCCTGGTTCTGCCAGCTTCGCATCCTTAAAGAAATTAAAAACGGATCCCTGACTTCTTCTTCCTGCATAGCCAGGGCAGTGGCATCACCACTCTCTTCCATGCATTCCTCCAAGGCAAGATCTTGAGGCTGTGTACCCGTTCCTTTTTCACAAGGCCACATAGGTTCCCCCTCATCTTCCTCTTCACTGAAGATCTGAGCCCAGGAGTGAGCAGTGGTCCTCACTCCTGAGACTATCCACTCATCACCAGGCATGGAGGTTGACACCTCCCACTCAAAGGCCTCCTGCATCTCATCTTCTCCTAAGAGACTTGGGCTAGGCCCCCCCTCCAGGGGTCTATTGATGCTTTATCCGAACTTTCCTTCTGGGATCCAGCATCCGAAACTTCAACTTCTGGTTCCTTCTCTAGCTTTGTGCCACATTCCCCCGAGGGGCCTTCCTCCACAAGCTCCGCCTGGTGCTGTGTGCTGCCAACTGCAGATTCCTGAACCTTTGTCCATGTGGGAGCCAAATGAATTTGAGGCGCTTTATACAAGCCATATTTTTTTTAGGCATCCAGCACAGTGAGGAATCATGAAGACGTCCCTTCCAGCTCTCAAGCATATTTAACACACATGCACTGGAAAACCAGGAGTCACCACATGAGGAGGCAGTTGTCCTCCATAGCACCACTTTTCAATATCCCTCAGTCTATTCAATGCTGCTGTTACTGCAACCCGGGCATGATCTGGATAGCGAGCTGGTCCTGAGGCCATAACTGCAGAAAAACAAACAAAACTTCACTGTAACTGAAAGTCCCACTTTACTGAACACTTTCTTTAGTTTTAAAATGGCTCCTCTGCTGCTGTGTTTACTTTACTACCCCACCCTATAATGGCGGCGGCAGCACTCCTGTGCATCAACATTCAAAAATTGGGTCAAGCCACTGCACACCCGATTTACACACACTACTGATAACTTTTGCTCAAACTGCACAAACTTGCACTGTTCTTGCTTTAAACACATTTACTTGATTTTCCATGGACTTTTCACTTGCTGTAAACATTTCTTTGACTCACAGTCCCTTAAAGCTTCAGGTTTTTAGCACAGGATTGCCTGTAAAACTAGTGCTGCACATTTGGCTACAACTCACAGTCTCTCTCTCTGGCTTTAAACTTTAAACTGAGGCTGAACTCATTACTATGCACATAGTCAATGGCTTAGAAAACTTGCACTTGCTGGCAGGACTTGACACAGTCGTTACTTGCAAAGCGACTACACTGCTGCACACACATTTAAATGGCTTTTGCAGAAAATCACTGTTTGAGTATTTTCAGTGTTGGTGCTTACTGTTATCAGAAGCAGTTTGCTGCGATGGGGAAAAACGGCCTGCAGCCAGTTCTTGGAGGCCTCAGAACAGAAACAGGCGGGCAGTCCTACCGATCGTCTCCTTGACCACCACACTTGCAATTCAGACGATCGATTAGCGGGTTGAGCACAATTTTAAACAAACAAATCTAATTTTGGAAGGTTTACAGCGATTTTAACACTCTGCGATGCTCTTCCACAAGCCAGTACATGCATTCACACTCACACTCCCTCTCGAATGCTGGGGCGGGACTGATTGCAGCCTCACCAATCACACGACGCCATACAAATGAGCCTCTTCTTCCTCGCGAGTGCTCTTCTCCTCACGACGATTGTCGAGCAGGCAAATTTAAACTGCAGAATGCAACTTTTTTTTTTTTTAACTGACTCCACGGCGGGAGCCCATTTCAGCTATTTAACATAGCCATTACACTGCAAGTCTCTCAGTTCATTCAGAAAGCATTTCCAACATCCAGGGCACAATTTTCCTGTTGCTACCCCTAGTCTTCCACACTTTTCTTTACCACAGTTCATTTTAAAAGCAGCCAAAAACGCTGTAAACAATTGATGCAGGACAAGGGCACACTCTTTGGCTTTACTGCTCCTTGGTAAACAGTTGGCATGTTAAACAGCAGCATAAGATCCACAGCACACAACAACACATTAGGTAAATTGCTTCAGCTTTTGGGCTACCCACTGCCAGATAGCCAAAATGCTAGCCCCTTGCAAAAGCACCTTCCTCCCAGAATTAAAATCCAAAGCGGTGCCTCCATTTTTGTAACCCCCGACCCCTGCCTTTTTGCAAAAACGACAGGTGGCATGCTGTTGAAGCTGACAGCAGTACCTGGTGGGGTCTGGGTTCAGGGAGGATGAGGTTACTCAGCACAGGGGGCCTAGGTTTGGCTACTCTGCATAGGGGCACCCAAGTAAATCCGAACACAGGAAGCAATAACTGTAATGTCCAGAACCAGGAATGGGATTCTACAGTGTGGCTTTTATTCACATCCAAGCTGAACAAACAAAGCATAGACGGACCCCCATGGGGCTACATTCCTGGTAATGCAGATTAGAGACAACAGAACACTTCTTCACTATTTCTAGCCCTCAGGCTCTGAACCCAGCAGGCACACAGACCGGACTTGCACGCAGCTTTGGGTACACAGCCCGACTTGTACACTACTTGGGTTTTCCCCACTGGCCCGGCTCCCCCGCCGGCCACTTGATCCGCAGTCCATTTTGGGAAATGAACCAATTTTCCTGTTGTGGCTCCCCAAACCACCTTAAAGCCTTCGACTCCTAGAGGGAATTTTCCTTCCAATCCCATGTCTGCGTACTTCCCTCATCACTGGCCAAGTGCATGAGGCAAAGTAGAAATCCACAGAGCAAATCCGTAGAAGTAGACCTGGTCACTAAAGATGGGGGGTCTCCCACCTCCAGCTCCCATAATCCATACCTGGCCATTTCTCTGGATACTAAACAACTCTTTATCTGAAAGCTTGGCAATGTAGAATACTGGGTAGACATATGTCACATCTCCTCTACGTGTCTTTTGACTTCCCAATAAGTGCTGGACTTGAACATACTTTTACTTTTGGCTAAGTTTATTACTCTAGGCCTCCCACTATTTCAGTAGTCCAATCCCCACTATCACACAAGTCCCAGGGTGAAAAACATAGGCCCTTTAGTAAGAGCAGAAACTCACCCTCCGGTTGCAGGTGCCCCCGCAGGCGATTCACAAATCTTCTTGTTTCCCAAAACCCTCTTGAACAAATAGGCAGCTTCTCCACTAGTAGCAGAATCAGGGGGTTGCCCCAGGAATTTATTTATTTATTTTATTTTATTTAGCTTTTGTTGACTGGGTAAGTGCACTAGACAAATCCTGCCTATTTTCAGGCACAACCCGGGGGAGGGGGATACAGATGAATGCCAACTGACCTTGAACCAGATTAAGCTGTTGGTGGTATTTTTAGTGAATGAGGGAAATTTGGCCAGGACACCGGGGAAATTCCCCTACTCTTTTCGATAAGTGCCATGGGATCTTTAACATCCACCTGAACTACCACCAATCCAGGCAGATGGGACCTCGGTTTAAAGTCTCATCCGAAAGACGGAATATGCAGGAAACCCTTTTCTGCCCCCATCCCCAGAGGAAGGGGGCACTGAGACCCGAATCAGTGGTCTCCACCGCTTCACAAACTGCTTTTGTGTTTCTCTTAAGGTGGAAACACACACCTTTTCCCTAGAATGTAGCCCTATATCAGGGCTGAGGCTCCAAGAGCCTACACAGAGCTTCTGTGCTGCTTCCTCAGCAAGCTCCAATCTCCAACTGAACTACAGACTACTGTTCAAACCTCCCAACATTCTATTCCAACTCCCTGCTGCAGATTCCATTGTGGCTCATGTAGCTGCGATAGTTCTATGGTGATGTCATCCCTCAGTCTCAGCTGAGACTGAGAACAGAGTGAGACAGTGTGAAACCCATTTAACTGGAGTTTCACAAGCTGCCTTCCCTGCCTACCACTAGGTCTTACTGGAATTCTAGTAACCCCGGGTAACAAGGGGGTTACACTTACAAATGCTAGGAGCCTTGTGAGAAAAATGAAAGAGTTAGAAAAAATCATTAATGAAGAAAGGGTAGACTTATGTGTGGTTACAGAGACCTGATAGAGGGAGGAAGATACTTAGGACTGGGCTATTCAAGGATATGCACTTTTTAGTAAGGAAAGAAAGGATAGAAGGGGAGGAGGGGTGGCCATTTTTGTTTCTAACAATATAACAGCAGAAAGTATTAAACTGTTAGATAAGGATGAATATGACCTTGAACACATCTTGCTGAAATTATTTCCTACTAATAGTAAAAAGTTCATTTTTGGTTTAATATATAGACCACCAGCACAGTATGCAGAACTAAGTCAAAGGATAATAGAAACTATTCAAAGATTGAACCCAGATGATAGAATAATATTGCTGAGAAATGTTAGCATGCCTGGTATCAGACTGGACATTAGGGAAGGAAGTACTATTATGGAGAAAAACTTTGTAGCTATTATCAATAAGCTCAACATGGGGCAACATGTCGCTATGAGTACCAGGGGTAATAATATATTAGACTTAGTGTTAAGCAACCTGGATGAACAGGAAACCAATTGTAGGGCAATGGAACCACTAGCAGGTAGTGATCATGATATTGTTATGTTTGATGTCAAAGAGTTGAAATGTAGGCTAAATGGAATTACGAAAACTTTTTTTTAATAAAGCCAATTTTCAAGGAATGAGAAAAGAACTAGGGAGGTGGTACTGGAGGCCTTACCTGGAAAATAAAAATCAGAATATGATGTGGGAAATATTAGTAGAGAAATTAAATGGTCTGATAAAAAAGTATGTACCAGAACAGACAAAATACAATAAGAATGGTAGGATACCAGGTTGGATTAATATGAAAGTTAGAACCACAATTAGGAAAAGGAGGAAATCATATAACAAGGTTAAGAAAGAAAATACATACTGTATGAAGCTTGGCAGGTATATAAGATAAAATCTAGGGAATGTAAGAAGTTTATAAGGAAGAAAAAGAGGAATCTTGAACTGAAACTGGCATTCAATGTTAAGGACAATTATAAATCCGTTTACTATCACATACATTATAAGAGAAGTAGGACAACACAGGTGGGACCTCTAGTTGATTCAACTGGGATCTTGGTCACAGAGGAAAGGCACATGGTAGAAATGTTGAACAAATACTTCAGTAGAGTATTCAGGAGAAAGGATAGTAGTAAAAGGCCAAATCAAGATTTGGGAACTAGCCCTAGAATCATATTGGAGGAGGAGGAAGATATACTGTCTAGGTCAAAACAGTTAGATCCAAATAAGGCACCAGGTCCAGATGAATTGCACTCAAGAATTATAAGAGGCCTAGCTGATGAGTTGGCAGGCCCAGTGACAAGAATATTTCAATAGTCCCTGGATAATGGAGTGGTGGTAACAAGCTAGAGAAGAGCAGTAAACGTCCCTATTTTCAAGAATGGTGATAAATCTCAGTGCAATAATTACAGACCGGTAATTCTGATATGTGTATTAGGTAAAGTGCTGAAAAGGTTGTAAAAGAGGAAACTGACACTTTTGTTGGTACAGGAAATTTGAGAGATACCAAGCAGCATGGATTTACGAGGGGGTGGTCATGCCAGACTAACTTAATCTGCTTTTTTGGCAGAGTGAGTAGAGTGTTGGATGAGGGGAAGCCCATGGATCTAATCTTTCTGGATTACAGCAAGGCATTTGATTCAGTTACTCATACTGACTTAATTGATAGTATTTATAATCTGGGATTAAATGATAGATTAGTATTATGGATTGAGTCCTAGTTGACAGACGAGGAACAATGGATTGTTCTTCAAGGTGAAAGGTCAAACTGGGCATTGGTTTCCAGCGGGGTACCTCAGGGATTGATTCTAGGACCCTGTCTGTTTAATATCTATGTTACATCCATGAACTGTAGTGAGGGGGTGTGGCCATCTAAATTTGACAACGATACTAAAATTGGTTCGGTAGTCAAGAATACCACTGAAATTGAGAATCTAAAGATGGAATTGGATAAACTTGATTTATGGGTGCAGGAACATAGGTTAGATTTTAATGTGGACAAGTGTTCAGTTATGCATCTAGGGGGAAAAATAATTGCCTGGCACTGTATTCTCTAAAAGGGGAGGTATTAAGAGCAACCATGGAGGAAAGAGATTTGAGGGTTACCCTGACTAATGGCATGGGATTCAAGAGGCATTGCCAGTTGACTGAAAATAAGACTAACAGTATCCAATCAATCAAGCAATCTTTATTTTACCAGAAGAAACACCATTGAGCGAACTACTTTAGAAGGTGGACCTGGGTAGACCAACACAACAAAGAATACACATACAATGTGAAAACACATAAGATTACCTTATATAATACACAAGATACAAAAAAAGGAATAAATGATACACAGAGGAAAACCCAAGGTTACAATAAAAGCCAATGAGCAAAGATAAAAATATAAAATTTACAATGTGCAAAAAAGAAACATAGAAAAGGAAGAAAAGGCAAGGGTGTGAAGGGAGTAGTAGAGGATCCTGTGTTAAGAAGCATATCAACAGTATAGATAAAAGAGTGATTTTGCCACTGTATACATCGCTGGTAAGGCCACATTTGGATTACTGTGCCCAGTTTTGGTCACCTTACAATAAATTAGAATTCAAAACCTTGCAGGGGGTTCAGTGGAGGGCAACCAGGATCACTGCAGACATTAAATCTCTAGAGTACAAAGAAATGCTGTACACACTTAGGCTCCATACTTTGGAATATCATAGATTGAGGGGGAATCTATGCCTGGTCTATGGGGCTTTACATAATCATAATTTATGGGACTGTCTAGGTCTAGAGATAAGAAATACACAGTGTGACACAAGATCCCATATATTACAATTGAATGGGAAGGTTAGCCACTCTAAAAAAAAGTGCTATGAGGTTTTCCCAGAGAGTGGTAACACTATGGAACAGATTGCTTCTTGATGTGGTAGGCAACAAAGGATACAATACAGTTTAAGAATAAACTGGGTAAATTTTGTGAGATGACCAGATAAGTACATACAACCTTTGAGAAAAAGATGAACAATAAATGGGAAAATTGCCTTCAGTGCTCATACAGGACCTATGATACCTGTGAGCTATGTCCTCTGGGAGACCGTGCACCACACTCCCCTCCTGGTATGAGGCACAGACTAGATTCTTAGTACCCCTCATTATGAAATCCCCTAAGATGAGTAATCTTTTCCTAGCATTCCCACACTGCCTGTTGTCCTGCCTTGAAGGCATTACTGCTACAGCAGCCTTAGGGGATCTGGTTGCAACAGGGTGCTCCCCCATGTGATGGAGAGTAGCATGTGCTGCTTCACTCAGTATTGTATATCAGCTGCTGTTGCAGCACTATGACCCCTCCCTATTCCAGTCATTGCCACCCACTGACACTCCTCCCTGCACACTAGCTTCCAACCCACATTGCAAACTCTTGGAGGTCACCAAGGACAAGGGGCTGCTGCAGACACCTTTGGCCACCACTCCAACCTACTCCAAGCTGGTGTATTTCAGCCCAAGCTGCAGTTAACTCCCCAGCTGGCATATTTCAGCCCAGGCTACAGCTAACTCTGAGTGGAGCTACCCTCCTGCAGACTGGACAAACTCAACATTCTTCTGAGCAGTGTCACCTGATCGGCTGAATTTCAGCAACCACTGTTACTGCTCAGGAGGATGTCATCATTCATTCATCATTCAGCATTGAATAGTGAAGATGAGCTGATCATTCCTACAAGGAAGCAAATTTCTTTTCCACCACATGGCTGTATCCTTTAACTTTTAGGTGCTTGGGGGGAGGAGGATAGGTGTTACTGGGGGATAGGGTTGGGGGTAGTTTATTTATGGAAGCCAGCTGACAGGATGGGATGTGGAAGGGTGGTTACTTGTTAAGACTGGGTGGGGGACAAGATTTTGTATAACATTGTGGGTGGCTGCTTTGTGTTATTTTATTATCACGTACTCTACTGGGACTGAGGGGGAATGGGAGATGGGTGCTAGTGAGGGACTAGGTTGGGGATATATCTGAAACTTTTCTGGAAGGTGTGTGGAGGTGGATGATGTATGCACAGTGGGTGGCGGTAGGTTTGAATTAAAAAAGATTTGTAAAAAACTTTGCCAGGTAAAGATGGAGATACAGTTAAGAACTGCACTACTCTATGCAAAGTGCAAAGTGCAAAGTTTGTACTTCACATCCACTTCACTGAGAAAGATTTAATTTACTGCACCTCTACATTAAACCACTACATCGGCACTTACAGTTCAAAGGTCATCACTGAAAGATGCTATTGAGTGTGTAAACACTTAAGAAGTCACTAAGGAAATACAAATGATAACACTTAAATAATAATGATAATTTCAGAGGGATAGCAATGCTCAGCCGGGTTAATTATATTAGGGGATTTGATTTTACTAAGTTTTAAGTACATTGCCTAAGATTTGAAGGGGAAGAAATACTCCCACTGCCCCACTACTTATCACATCTGTGCATGTAATGTGTATTTCTATTTAGTTTAACAATATTTGAGTACATGCATGTCACATAAAAATAAAGAATAGCTAACTGTTTGTGTAACACAATATTGGGATTCTAATGACATCGTAAATCTCTTGAGCTTCACTTTCGAGGTTTATGATTTAACCAGAATCCTTCAATGGAGTTACAGTTGTGTATCAGATATCTAGCTATCTGTTGTATTTAACATTGAAATATATACAGTACAGGGAATACATAATGGGCTGCAGTCAGATAGCATGTTTATCTCCACTAGCGAGTAGTATGACCCATAACTTATGAGTGGAAAAGACACGTTAGTTATGAAGGTCTTACCACTCATGTGTGGAGATAACTGTGTTATTACACTGCAAACTATTATGTGTATGGTACAGTATATAGTACACTGCTTTTAATATTTACACTGGATTTTCACCTGCTTTTAGCTTAAACTGCCTTTATTCCATTGCAAATTCTCTACGTGGACCATTTATCTCTGGATTCTATTTCAAGATTCTGGGTTTTCAAGTTTCAATACTTTATTTGATCGACCTTTAAGTCTTTACAAAATACAATAAAAAAAATTAACTCAAATTCCAAACTCCGTGGTTAAAATGTGTTAACATTTGTAAATCCTCTTCATTAAGGAAGGAGCACGTTTGTATCTAGATATTCCCAGTATACATCCCATAAATAAGTGTATTTTATCATAAATAACAACATTCTGATACATAAAAATGTCTATAAAGATATCTATAAAATGATTTTTTTGGAGTTTCTTTGAGCATTAATTTTTAGACAGCATAATTTTAAGTATCCATTTTATATATTTCACTATCTCCTCAGTAATAAATTCCATAGCTGAATTCATTAAAATTCATAAGGTTTCCTTCTTTGTAAGTACATTGAACAAGAAATATTGTCCAATAAATATATTCCTCATCCTTTGATGTTTTGGACAATAAAGTAGAACATACTAACATACTATTTGCCAGCAGATTAGGCCTTACGGTCTATCGAGTCTGCTCAAACCTCAGATCCCTAGTTGGGTGCCGAGGCCCTCCCCTCCCTTGTGTTCCAGAAACCCCTATCATCCATCCCCACCCCCGGACAGGCCATCATCTGATACATCCACTTTCTGTGTCTGTCCCACCCTCTCTTGAAGCCCTCCACTGTGGATCTCTGAACCAGATCGCCAGGCAGTGCATTCCAAGGGTCCACCACCCTCTCAGTGAAAAACCTCCTCCTCTTTTCCCCCCTCACCCTTCCTCCTTCCAACTTCAAACCATGCCCTCTGGTAATACCTCCCTGCTTTAGTCTAAAGATCCCCTCCATGTTTACCCTATTTATTCCCTTGAGATACTTGAAGACCTCAATCATGTCCCCCCTGTCTCTCCTCTCCTCCAATGAAAACAGGCAGAGCTCCTCAAGTCTGTCCTCATACGTCAAATCCCCTAGCCCTCATATCATCTTAGTTGCCCTCCTCTGTACCCTCTCCAGGAGCTGTATGTCCCTCTTCAAGTGTGGTCTCCAGTGCTGCACTCAGTACTCAAGGTGTGGTCTAACCAGACCATTGTACAGCAGCAAATTCACTTCCTTGCTTCTAGAGGTGATCCCCCTTACGATGCATCCCAACATCCTGTTTGCCTTGCTAGCCGCTCTCCTGCACTGCTCAGAGTTATTCATACATGCATCCACCATGACCCCTAGGTCTTTTTCCCCTATTGAGGCCTCCAGCGCCTCCCCTCCCAGGGTGTATCTGTGTTTAGGGTTTTCCCACCCAAGATGCAACACCTTGCACTTGGTGATATTGAAATTGAATTTCCATGTGTGAGCCCAGCTTTCCAGGGTGTCCAGGTCCCCTTGCAGGGCCAACCTCCCCTCTTCTCCCTCAACTACTGCTCCCATCTTGGAGTCATCAGCGAAGAGACTCATTTCACACCCTATACCCTCCCTGATGTCAGATATGTATACATTAAACAGGATCGGGCCCAGGACCGAGCCCTGCGGTACCCCACTACCAACCTCTCTAGGGTTCGAGAGTTCCCCAGAGACCACTACTCTCTGGGTGTGTCCAGCTAGCCAGTTGTCAATCCATCTGACCATCAAAGGGCCTACTCCTAACCCCATCAGTTTCTCAACCAGACCTTTGTGGGGGACAGAGTCAAACGCCTTGCTGAAGTCCAAGAATAATACATCCACAGGCTTTCCCCTGTCCAGTTCTGATGTTACCCATTCGTAGAACTCCACAAGATTGGTTTGACATGATCTACCTGGCACAAACCCATGTTGCCAACTATCCAGACCTCCCACCTCCTCCAAGTACACCCGCAATCATTCCTTTAGTATACTCTCCATTAATTTTCCCACCACCAAGGTCAAACTTGATGGGTCTATAGTTACCTGGTACTTCCCTCGACCCCCTTTTATGGATTGGCACCACATGTGCCTCTCGCCAATCCCTAGGTACCCTCCCTGTCTCAAGTGACCTGTTGAAGAGCTCCACCAGGGTGCAGCCAGTATGTCCACCAATTCCCATAGTACTCGGGTTGAATGCCATCCGCCCAGGAGATTTGTCTTTCTTAGGGCCTTGAGGGCTAACCACACCCTTTGGTGGAGATAGCATCATCCGTCCACCTCCTACTTTACTGGCCTTTTTATCCTTGTCCAGATGTGACACCCCTGGGGTACCTCTCCCTCCCTCTTGCTCCATTTCTGTTGCTCCCGTGATCCCACTCACTGCCGCTTCTATCCCCATCGTGCCTTGCTTTGTAGATATCCCATCCCCCTCCCTAGTGAACACAGAGGCAAAGTGCTCATTAAATACCTCTGCCTGGTCCCTCGCCTCTTCCACCCACCCTCCTTCTGATCTCAATCTGCTGAGATGGCCCTTAGATTTTCTTCTCTCCCCAATGTACCGGAAGAACCCCTTTTCCCCTGCATCTATCCCCTGTGCCAGCTGCTGCTCTTTACTGGCCTTTGCTCCCCTCACCATCTGGGTGACTTTTCTAGATGCAAGATGGTACATTTTCTTATCCCTATCCCCTCTTGTTGTTTTATATTTTTTGTAGGCCGCCTTCTTTTCTCTGACCGCTACCTGTACCTCACTGGACCACCAGCATGGTTTATGTGACCTTACTCCCTTACGTTTCAACTTAGCGCAGATCCTGACTGCCTCATGAAGTCCCCGTTTTATGATCTCCCATCTCCCTTCCACACTTGTCATTGATATAATCCCCTTCAAGTGATCCTTGAGAATATTTCCCATGCCCACAAAGTCTGCCCCCCTGAAGTCCACTGCCAGTGTCCTAGATCTCACCCCTCCCCATGCTTATTTGAAACCAGACAGTATTGTGGTTGCTCCCAGTCAGGGGTCCTCTACAACCAGGTCCCTTACCAGATCCCCATCTGCCAGAACCACATCCAGGACATGCCCTCCCTTGTGGGCTCCATCACATGCTGTGTTAGAACACATCCTGGAAGCCATCCAGCAGCCTCTGCTCCTTGGCCACCTTAGAGGACATGATTCCCCAGTTAGTACCTGGCATATTAAGGTCCCCCATCAACACCACTCCTTCCCCTTTTGGTCCACACTGGGCAATGATGTTGTCCAGCAAATCATCCTCTAGAACATCACTCATCCCGGGGGGCCTATATACTACACCCAGCTTGACCTTATCTCCTGCTGGGGATCATAAGGTGACCCATAATGCCTCCACGTTTCCCTCTGCCTCTTCTACCTTATCAATTTCTATGTCATCTCTAATGAACATAGCCACTCCACCCCCTCTGCCCTCCTTTCTATCCTTTCTAAGCATAGTGTACCCCCGCACGTTTAGGTCCCAGTCATGGTTTTTGTTGGCCCACGTCTCCATGACCGCCACCACATCCACCCCCCCCCCCCGAACAGCATGGCCTGGAACTCTGGCAACTTGTTTCCCAAGCTCCTGGCATTTACTAACACCAACCCCACCCTTATCCCTGATCCCCTTTGTCGAACCCCACCCAGGTTCCTTATACTTCCATCCTCCCTCTGCTCCTCCTGAAACCTCCACCCCAGTCTGTTTCCCCTCCCCTTTGGGTTTGAAGGCTACTCCCCTCATCTGGAGGAGAGGGCTTCTGGTCAGCCCCTCCCTTATCCCTTCCCCCCCTCACAAGTTTAAACCCCACCTTTCTTGAATGTAGTCAGCCATCCCCTGTTTAAGGACTTCCTTCCCTAATGGGGCAAGATGAAGCCTGTCCTTGGCATACAGTCCGTTATCCTCCCAAACTCCTTTCCAGTTCCCTAACACCCCCAACCCACTCTCTTCACCCCACTTCCTGAGCCAGTCATTAACCTCTGTGATCTTAATTTTTTTCTCCACTGAGGCCTTTGGTACTAGCAATATCTCCGAAAAGGAAATCTTGCATCCATTATCCCGACAGACTCTGGCAAGTTCTTGGAACCTTGCTTGGATTTCCAAAATGCTATTTCCCTCTAGATCGTTAGTTCCCAAATGCACCAGAAAATCCGGTTTCCCTCCACAATCCCTAACCAGTTCATACACCATGAACTTTGCTCTGTGCACTGTCAGCCCAGAGATACTCACTACTTTCACCTGGCTATGGCATCCACCCCCCTGTCCCTCCTACTGGATACCCCTAATCATCGAGTCTCCCAATAACAGAACCTTAATACCGCCATCATCCTTATGGTTACCTCCACTATGCCCTCTCAGCCCCATCCCCCTTTATTCGTGATTTCAATTCCATGGGAGTCTTTCTGCCTTATTAGAGACCCCTGTCACCCTCCCTTTCTGCCTCCCCTGTTATTTTTCCCACTTAACTCAGACCCTCTGTATAGGTGTCCCTTTAACCCTCTCTTATCCGAACCATTTATCCTGCCCTGATGGTTTCCCCTTCCCCACACCACCATCCTCCCCTTGTAATAGTACCCCTGCCTCTAGAGGGTGCTCTGTGGGTCCCCTTAGCTAGGGCCCCATCCTTGGTACTGACCCCCTGCTGAAGGGGTTCCTCTCCACCTCCTTGTCTCCCAGTTTCTCTCCAGTCATGTTCCTCCCTCATGTCTGCAATATGTTGCATCTCCCCATCTGCTTAACATTTATGTTTCCTTCTCCCTCTGGGACTATTTCTATCCTTTCCATTGCCAGTCTGTGATGCCTATGGGTATCGCACTCCCTCCCCGCCCTGTATCAATTTCCTTCTTCACCAACCCCTTCCTCCCTCTAGGTTGCTTAGTAGCTCAAATTTATTGTGACATTCTATGTCAGCCTCCATCAAGTAACCCGAGTTTCCCCTGACTGCACCTCTAAACTGCCCCTCTTCTTCCCCTCTTGCTCTGTTCTCCTTAGGAGCTCTGTTCCCACAGTCTGCTGTTTTAGGCTTCCCCACAACAGCCCCTCCTGACTCTTTCCCCTCCACTCTCTTTGTATTTGGAATGTTCACCCCGTACGCTTTCCCCTTAGTGTCAACATCCCTATCCAAGGGTCCTCTGTCCCTAATAACCCCCTCCTGCTTGCTGTAACATAGTGTCCTGTAATTTTAGAGTGTTGCCCCAGCCTCCCCTCAGACCCACCCTTCTGCTGCCCATATCCACACCCCTTATCCTTGGACACCCCCCAGCTCCCCAGCTTACTTTAACCAATATACCTCTCCTGATACAAGATAGCTGTCTACAGAGTGGGCAGCCTCCTCTCCAGGCCCAATTGAGAATTATTGCCATCCCACAGCCTGTGCAGCCTACAACCCTTCCGAAGATGCCTGCCATGGTGGAATATGGCCACCCTGTTTGTCCCCCTCTGTTTATAATGGCACACCCCCTTTTCTCAGTCCCTTCCCCTTGGAATACAGTTTCTATCTATACTGACTGCAGTTATTTACAAACCCAATTTCAACCCCACCAATAAAGTTGCCAAGTCTCACAAACACATACAGTCCAGTGTGTGTCCATTCCCACTAACAGTGCAGACATCAGGTACCGTATGATGTCACAGGCCCACCAGTTCCTGTTGCTTCGAATTTCAGTCCCAAACAGAAATACACAGCCCTTCAATCCCGACTCCCAGTGGCTTTTCAGTATTTAAGAAAGCCTACAAAACAGGGTGGGTGGAAGGGCTCTTACCAACACCAGGCAAACATCACATTTAAATTATACTCTAATTATCACTGCCAAACAAGTGTTCCCAAGCCTCAAAAGTTACAATATCACAGCCCAAGTAACAGTTCTAACTCAAAGTAGTAATTTTTAACACATAGAACTAATTTCACACACAAAACTATTCAAATATTTCAGTTAAAACAGAATATAACCCCAGACCTCTGTCCTTACCAGCCTCCTGCTTATGTTCCCAAGTGAACAATGAAAGACAAGGTGATTTCTGCTAATTTCCCTTCCCCCTAACACCAGGCAAACATCACATTTAAATTACACTCTAATTATCACTGCCAAACAAGTGTTCCCAAGCCTCAAAAGTTACAATATCACAGCCCAAGTAACAGTTCTAACTCAAAGTAGTAATTTTTAACACATAGAACTAATTTCATGTACAAAACTATTCAAATATTTCAGTTAAAACAGAATATAACCCCAGACCTCTGTCCTTACCAGCCTCCTGCTTATGTTCCCAAGTGAACAATCAACATGAGTTAAAGTTTCTAATTCTTTAAGACCACAATCAAAATTTAAGTCTTTATATGGTGACCTATCCTTGGAAAAAACATAGCACAGAGTTGTGGATGGATATAATTCCAAACGAAAAAAAAAAAAAACTCTATCCTTTTTTTCTGAGAGATGAAGTAAATACAGTTCTAAAACATATTTTATCTTATGTACAAACCAGTGATGTAGCTTTAATGTTCCAATTTTCTTCATATCAATGTCATAAAATATTTGATTCAGTCTATTTTTAATTACTTTGACAAAACTCTGAGAGATGGTTATCCCTAGCTGAAAATCCCTCCATAAATGATCTAATTTTAAAGACTTTAAAGTCTCCACAATGTGTTCTAACCAAGGTGAGGAGTGACCTCTGGTTAACCAAGCAGCTTTTTCATCCTCAAAATGTCTTACTAATCTGTTAGAGTCCAGATTCGTGCTTCTGATCCAATAGGCTAGTTTTGCTGTGTGAGAGCTGAATGCTTTATTTGGACTATACCAAGCTCTACTCTGGATATTTCAGGGGGTGAAAATCTAGGTACAGTAACTACAACAAAGCTCTGCATAATTGAGTGAAGGGTTTTTCTAGATTGACTTTGGAGTTGTCATACCAAACTTCTGCTGTGTATAAAGCTATAGGGTTCATTTTCATTTCTGCAGCTTGTAAAGTTGAGAGTATGGAATATCCAGCAAATTTAATATCAGATCTCAACAGTGTGCTTTTGCTTTGATAAAGTTTATTCAGGGTGTTTGGGATATGTTTTGTTTTCTTGCAATTAGCTGAAATGTAATAACCTGAATAGCAATAATCTGAAACTACGTCTAATGGTATGTCATTTATACACCATACATGATTTGTTCTACACTTTCCCACTGTTAAAATTTGAGTTTTCTTAATATTAATAGTCAGCTTGTTCTTAACACAATATTGCTGTAGCAATTGTAATTGTTTCTCTAGTCCTAGAGGAGAAAGTGAAATCTGTACTAAATCATATGCATATATAAGTGTGGGAACAGTATAGTTTCTCTGACTGAAGGAAAGTGGGAAGGTTCAGACAAAAAGATATTTCGTAGATCATTAATAAACAAATTGAATAATAATGGCACAAGGATACAACCTTGTTTCTCTCCCTGATTTGCATTTAAAGGGTGTATTTACATTTCCTGCAGGAGTGTATCTTACGACTGTCCAATTTTCTGAAAAAAATTAGTAATCAGTCATAAAACTGTCTGATTCATTTTAAGATCATGTAGTTTATCAAAAAGGAATGCTCTATCAATTCTGTCAAAGATGCCCTGAAAATCAACAAAAGTCAGGTAGACTGGAAGATGCTTTTTAGTGTAGTATTTTTCAACTATATGATGTAAAATAAAACATTGATCAGTTGTAGAATTTTTTTTTCTAAATCGCGCTTGGTATATATTTAATACTTTTTATTGTTCAAGTCAACTATTTCATCTTGTCAGACTTATTCTGGTCAAGATGCTAGGTGGAAATAACATGTTCTAAATGGGAATAATATGATCTAAGTGGAGAGAGGTCACCCCCAAGTGCATTGAACCACCAAGGCGTGCATATTTCAAAGGATAACCACACACCTATAGTGGATTATCTGACTTACAAAATAGCCGAAATTGTTTTTTTGGGGGGGTAGAAAATATAAAGGAAGTGCATGCATGCATTCATTCTGGGATAACACATGGTCATGTTGCATCTTGTGTCCAATCAGGAGACAGCATTTTTACTGATTTTTCTCACTATTTTATAAATACATATACAGTATATCGTTATTGCAAAAAAACTGCACTAATGCACTAGTTAGTGTTCAGCTCAACACAGCAAAAGTAGGGAAATGTGGCATTATGATTTCCAACCCTAATTGTACCCATCCCAATGCAGCAAAATAATGCCACACAAGCAACTACTGACAGCCATCATCAGGTAAGGCAAACAACATATAACGGTTTCTAGGTAACACAAATACAGTAGTTGCCCTGATGTGATACCTTAATAGATTTGTATCTGCAGCATTCACACCACAAGATATACACACTCACTTGTCACTGCAGGTACAAATCCATGATACTCAAATCACAAAACTGCTTCTCTATGTAGAAGCACAGGCCCCTGTAGCCATAGCTACAAGTCCATGGTATCCAAATTACAAGAGTTATTTTGTCTGCAAACGTACATGCCCCACCCCTTCTGTAGCCTCAGGTACTCATGCACACTGTAAGACATGTACACCCTTGATGGGCCTGCCTTTCTATAGTCACAGGTGTAAGACATACACACCAGCCTCTGGCTGCAGAAGTACAGGCACCACAAAATCCTTGATACCAAAATTGCAACAATACTTCAGTCTGATGAAGCACATGCCCTGTGAGGGGCCTGTGCCTCTTCAGCCACAGGTGTAAGACATACACAACTGGCTTCAGAAGTGCAAACCCCCTGTGGGGCCTGCAGTTATACAGACAGTAGTACTGTCACAATATGAGTATAATGATATCCATAGCAGATGTAGAAATTGTTCAAGGAGGAAGCACTTTTACAGTTATGCAGACACATATATAGAAAAGCATGCACTAATGGATCATACTATCTAACAAGGCAGCTCATACAGCACGCATGAGTACATTGGAGCCATGATGCAATGCAGTAACTTGCAGTAAATAACATATCATAAAATACTGCAGTAAAATAGGTCTTAATTGTCACTGAATTATACTGGTCCCTGCAGCATACTGCAGCATTTTTGTAATATACTGCAGCATTAGTGCACTGCATCCTGGCTGGTGCCAGTGTGCCTTTGGTTGCAGAGGTGCAGGCCCAATGGGGCCTTTTATGTACAGAATGGCAGGACCCATTGGGGCCTTTGCTTCTACAGTCACAAATTCTCATGTACACAGTCACAAATACAAATCTATGAAGGTAACACATCAGTACTACTCTATTTGTGTCATCTGGAAACAGTTGTATGTTGTCTTACCTCATTATGGCTGTCTTTGGGGGCTTGTGTGGTGTTGTCCCTTTGTTGCTTTATGTGTGGGGTTAGGGTTAGAAACTTTAATGCCACATTTCCCTTCTTTTGTTGCATTAACTTGAACCCCAACTGGTGCAATAATGCAGTTTTTTGCAATAAATGTCCTTCCCCTTTCAGATGGTGGAATCATATCTTCATTCATGCAGGTCCCTTTGGATCCTGCATGAACAGATCCGTCTGGCTGTGAAAGATCTGGGCTCTCTGGGCCCTGCACTTCAGTGTGGCTACAGATGAAGATATGTTATAATAGATAAGATTAGATGGAGACATACAGGGCCCTCTGTGCCAAGTGTAGAGTCAGCCTGGGCTCAGAAGCACTTCTGCACCAAATGAAGAGTCCATACAGCTGCACAGCTTGGGGGCCTGTGCTTTAGTATGGCTACAGATATGGACACACAGTGCCGTTACTTCACAACTTTGTTGTTTTTTTAACATTTTTACCTCAAATTTTCAACATAGTCTTTTTGTGATCCCAACTCATGAATCACTCATGTGAAAGCTTTCAAATCCTGCCTCAAAGGTAACTCACATAATGACTGTGAAATTGCCTTCTGGGCTGGATTTGAAAAATATCACTCTCCTGGTTCATGGGATGTGGTGAAAAAGGGCCATGTTGAAAATTGCAGATAAAAATCTTTTAAAACATCCTTGTTATAAATAAAAGTTGTTTTTCTGCACAAAGACAACGATCTTTCATGAGCAGTGCTTCTTTCAGATGGTCTCATGAAAGAAGATCATGAAAGAAGAAATTTCATGGAGGAAGATCTTGAAAAAAACAATCTCACCTCACAAAAAAGAAATTCTTTTTTCATTAGTTTCTTTTCATATAAAAGAAGATCATAAATCAATGAAGCTCAAAAAATTATCAGAAAACAAGAAATCTCACAAAAGGAGGTCACTAAAGAAGCTTCTTTAGATATAAAAGACGATCATGAAACACAAAATCTCAAGAAAGAATCTCACAAAAGAAATTTTCTTTCTTTTATGAGATTCAATTCTTCTTTCATGAGCCAAGATTCTTCTTTCATGAGACTCACAAAAGAAGAATTTTGGCTCATGAAAGAAGAGTCAGGAGCCTTCTCTAAGCCTTCAACCTAGGATTTTAAGGATGTCACAAAACCATATTTTGGTTTTGTTTTTTAAACAATGAACTTCATAATTGATCTAAACAGGTCCTGTTACCTAGATCCATGTGTTTGTTTTTCCTCCAGGGCATCATTTTTATGGGTTTTCATTTTTTTTTAAATAATAAAAATCATGGCTGCCTTATGAAAGATATTTTCCTCACGAAAGAATTTCTGAAAGAAGAATTTTGGCTCATGAAAGAAGAATATTCTTTAATTGGCTGGACATTCTTCTTTTGCATCAGATATATAAATCAAAGAATCTACTGAGCATGCTCAAAACTGAAATGTCAAATATTTATAACAGCGGAACAGATTAATATTTTTTCATGAAACTAAAAAAAGGCATCTTTGTAGGCCAAGCTTCTTCTACCCTGAAGATTTCAGAATAAAATTACAAACCTCTGGGCTGTAGGTGAGGGGGGAAATGGCACAAACCCTCCATTGTTTCCACTTTTTGCACTATCTAAATCTTAGAATCCAGACATCCAAGCATCACAAAACTTGCCAAATTGAGATATCTTGCCACGAGACCTCACCTGCAAAATTGTATACAATTCTGTTGAATAGGGGCTGAAGTTATTAAGGTTCAAAATTAGGGGGTTAACTTTAAACATCTTACTTAACCTCAACTATAATGGTGCTACCACTTCCCTATTGATGCAGTGGCTTTATAATAGGGCTGAGAGACAGGTTCTCTGTTAAACGGCTACATTTTCACCTTAATAGCTTTAGTAGTGTTTGACAAAATGAGCTGAACTTTTGCATGTGTTGTCTAGCAGGCAAGGTCTAAATATGTGGAAAATTTTGTGATGGTAGCTTGTACAGTTTCTCAGATATGCATGCACCATTCTCGTGTAGATGTCTAATTATTTTCCTATACTTAACATGGGTTTGGGGTTTTGCTCTAATGTACAGCCTACATAGAACTGCTTTTTTTTCTGAGTGTAGAAGCATGCTGCACCAAGGTAGTGCCTTTGAAAGGTTTTGTGGAAAATTATTAAATGGTTCCAAAGTTATAAGGATTATTTTTTTATCATTATTTTGCTGTCCTGCATGTTCAGTAGGGTTTTTTGGATAACGCTGTAATGCAACATGAAAAATTCCATGTCGCAAGACTGTTTTTGGTTTCTCACCACTTGCTTCTCACAGCACATAAAATGTTTTCATGCCATGACAGCCAACATTATGTTTTTCTTCTCTAACTTAAAAACATGGAAAATACATAAAAAAGATGTAATTAAAAAAAAACACCTGAACCTAGTTAAACAGCACCAGTTTACTATTCTGGTGTTTGTTTGTTTTTTCAAAATGGCCTGAAATACCTTTCTGGGCATACCAAAATCCAGGGTGCCCAGCTTAGTGAGAAGAGCTCTTCATCCATATTCTCTGTCTGAGAGCATTGGGACTTTCTTGAATTCTGAAGCCATAGCTGGAGTCATGCTGCAGACTTCAGTTGAAGTAGTGAGTTGATGATCTCCTGTGCTATCTATTTATCTGTCTGTCTGTCTGTCTATCTAATTAAAATATATTGGCCAATTTAAAATTATAGTGTTTTCTTTGAGGTAGTCTAATAAAGCTTTGTTGTTTATCTGAAAGTGTTTTTTTTTTTTTTAATTCAACATTATTTTTTTTATAATACATCTCTCAGAAGGTGAGTTTAACTCATTTCATTTTTGGTGGGAGACACCCGAAAACTGTGGCTTGGCTGACTTCTGTACTTATCCCTATAGCTACAGTGACCCTATGTAGTAGTAGGGGACAAGCAAGCACACTCCCACAAGTGCAAGCTATTGTTATTAGACAAGCACACACAAATCCATGTGACTGTATATACATATGACTGGCATAGCTACAGAATAAGGAATGGCAAATTAAGACTGACTCTGAGGTGAGACTTGTCAGACTCACAGACAGAAATGGCATTTTAACACACAGAATTACTGTTTTTTGTTGCCATTTCTGTCAACTTAAACAGTATGCCAGCCTACAAAGTGCAACTTGATGTACAGTGACGTGAAAAAGTATTTGCCCCTTTCCTGATTTTCTCTATTATTGCATATTTGTCACACTGGATGTTTTCAGGTCTTTAGACAAAATATAATATTAGATAAAGGGAACCTGAATGAACAAATAACACTTTTTTTTTTTTACTTATTTCATTTATTTAATGAAAAAGTTAACCAACACCAACTGGCACTGTGTGAAAAGTAATTGCCCCTAGTTAAATCAACCCAATTAAAGGGATAATTAGAGTCAGTTGATTGAACACAGCCAGGCTTGATTACAGCCAGCCCTGCTCAATATAAACCTCACTTATTTTGGCCCTTACCATCAAAGTCACGTTGCCAGCACAAAGATTCAACAAGCACATTATGCCATGATCAAAGGAAGTTCCTGAAAAGATCAGAAAAATTCGCTGCCTTCATCAGTCTGGAGAGGGTTACAAAGCTATTTCTAAGGCTCTGGACTCCATCGAACCACAGTGAGAGCCATAATCTCCAAATGGAGAACACTTGGAACAGTAGTGAACCTTCCCAGGAGGGGCGGTTTGCCAAATTACTCCAAGGGCGCAGTGTAAAATCATCCAAGAAGTCTCAAAGGATCCTAAAACAACATCCAAAGAACTGCAGGCTACTCTTGCCTCAGCTAAGGTCAGTGTTCATGACTCCACAATCAGAAAGAGACTGGGCAAAAATGGGCTTCATGTGAGAGTAACAAAGGCGGAAACCACTGCTAACCAAGAAGAACATAAATGCTAGTCTCTCATTCATTTAGAAGCACCTGGATGATCTACAAGCCTTTTGGGAAAATGTTCTATGGACAGATGAGTCCAAAGTGGAACTTTTTGGACAACATGGATCCCATAAGTCTTGCGTAAAGCAAACACAGCATTCCACAGTATGAACACCATACCAACAGTCAAACACGGTGGTGGTAGTGTGATGGTGTGGGGATGCTTTGCTGCCTAAGGACCTGGATGACTTGCCATAATTAAAGGAACCATGAATTCTGCTCTGTACCAGAAAATTCTTAAGGAGAATGTCCAGTCATCCTTCCATCAGCTGAAGCTGAAGCGTAGTTGGGTCATGCAGCAAGACAATGATCCAAAACACAAAAGCAAGTCCACATCAGAATGGCTAAAAGAAGTAAAATTAAAGTTTTGGAGTGGCTAGTCAAAGTCCAGACTTAAACCCAATAGAGATGCTGTGGAGGACCTGAAACGAGCAGTTCATGCTCGAAACCTACCAAATGTTACTGAATTAAAGCAGTTCTGCGAGGAAGAGTGGGTTAAAATTCCTCCACAGCGATGTGAAAGACTGATATTGAATTATAGGAAGTGTTTGGTTGCAGTCATTGCAGCTAAATGTGGCATAACCAGTTATTAAGTGTAAGGGGCAATTACTTTTTCACACAGTGCCAGTTGGTGTTGGTTAACTTTTTTCATTAAATAAGTGAAATTAAAAAAAAAACAAGTGTTATTTGTTCACTCAGGTTCCCTTGATCTAATATTACATTTTCTCTAAAGACCTGAAAACATCCAGTGTGACAAATATGCAATAATAGAGAAAATCAGGAAGGGGGAAAATACTTTTTCACGCCACTGTATGTTGGAGAATCTTAGGAGCTGCTATAACACATTAAAATGATAGGCAGGGAAAATAAGGGCTTTAGAGTCACTCACACTCCCTTATAAAATATTTCATTCTGATACAGTTTCTGTCATAATATGCTAATTGTACGTGATTGTTAGTGACAGAAACAACATCTATTTTGTCTCTGCACATATTAGCATTGATGTTGTTTCTGTCACCAACCTCTCACAGTAAACTTCATTGACTGCCGTGAAGCATGGTCTGTTCATGTAAGATGAGGAGTCTGTCACTGTACAGGGTACCATTTGAAGGAAATATTTTTTTAACAGAGAAAACAAAGGTACATATCATTGCTTCTATTAGATTATGTAGCTACTGTTTATTTTACATAGTATTCTGATATGTGCTGCAGTAAAATTTCAAAAGGGCAGACAATGACAGAAATGACATATACTTTCACTCATTACATAGTCTCTTTATTATTATTAATGCTGATTCTGTCACTGCACAGTACAATTGTCACCAGCTTTAATGTGAATGGCCCATGCTTCAGGACAGTCAAGAAAGACTGGTGCACTGTGAGAGGATGGTGGCAGAAAAGGCATCAATGCTATATGTGCAGAGAGAAAATAGATGCCATTTCTGTCACTGACAACCAGGTATAATTAGTATATTGTGACAGAAACTGTATTAGAATAAAATATGTTTTAAAGAGCTGCTGATACCGCAAAGAAAACTTTGCAAAACATAATATTTAGGTACAATTTAGCTTGCATTCCATATGTATTCAATAGATTTCTCCTCACCATTACTCATTACTGAGAAATTTCCATGGAAACATGCTCTATGGCCCCTATGCACTAATGGGCGGGTAATGCACACCTGATGCGTGTACCCCGCCGATGAAACTACGCTACCTCGGGAGATTTGTGGGTGGCCACATTTATGAATAGTGGCCACCGCGTGACTCCGATACATGGCCCCACCCTCCTGGTGTGCAGGCCCGTGGGGGCAGCCGGGTGTAGTGCAGCGGATCTGTGCAATCAGCTACCTGACCCAGTACCCACAGTGGATCACTTGTGCCTGTGGGCACTAGCGAGGATGCCATTGAGTAGAGTGCCAAATGCTATGTGGGGGTCAAGTGCATGGCCAACCACCTGCTGGCCTCCTGGTGTGCCCAACATGCTGGGGCTTCTATGGTGTGGGAGTGCATGATTCCACCATGCTGCCACAGCCCGCAGCTGCAACTCTCAGGGGGCCACATACCTGGCCACCCACATTTATGACTGCTCTGACCTGGTACAGGCATCGACACCTGCACCCATCATTCTGCACATTCATGCATCCTGCAGCATGCCTGCATGCCCCCTGTGCCTCCCTCGGTCCACCCCCACACATAGGTCTGCATGCTGCTGGGGATCCGGTGTGAGGGTGTGGACATCCATTAAAGAATGCCACACAGGGGGCGCAGGCTCGGTGGGCACAGAGGGCTATGTACCAGGATGTGGCGATACCCACTCTGCACCTTCGGGCATAGGGCCCATTATCCCTTGGAGTTCATCTGCCTCTTTAGCTTACTCCCTACTTCATGTCATAGTCCTCTGTTGTGACATCACAATTGGTTGCCATGGGAGCAATTGTGATGTCACAAGTAGAGCATTGTGACCTCAGGTAGGGAGAAAGCAACAGGAATAGATGACCTTTTCAGGAGCAAAGATCCCATTTTCATGCAAATTGACTTAGTAATAAATAATGGGGAGAAGAAATGCAAATGTGAAACACAAGCTGAACTGTGTCTAAATATTATGTTTTGTTAAAGTTGTCCTAATGGTATCCGCTGCTGTCTAAGGGAACATGAGTAGCTATAAAGCAAGTGACTATAAAGCCTTTACTTTCCCTGTCATTTTTTTCAACTTTATGTTTATTGTATTTAAGACGGATGGTAAAACAGAGCATAATAGTGCATCAGACAGTATAAAAACAAAGTCCAGTAACATAGAGATTGTCACATAGGTGAAATGAAAAGTTAGTGTAGCTAAGCACTCATCACTCCAATAAGTTCTTGATCACCACTATTAATCCAGATAGTCCAAGGTATGCCAATAACATAAAAGGCCCTCACATGGGCCAATGAAGAAATTATGATTTTATCCATCATTATCCAATATGCATCGAACTAACATAGAGCAAGTATGATCATCGTAATAACTGCGTATAAAATCAAGAGCTATTCCTAGGTATTAAAATATGAGGACATACATAAAACAAAATATTGACCTTCAAAATGTATGATTGTCCTCTGGACACTAATGAGAGAAGAGAGGTTAAAAATATAGGAATAGAGATAAAGGAGGGAAAAAAGACAGAAAGTGTGTACAGCAAGAAGTAAGAAACAGAAAAGTATGGGAGTGTGCTCCCCTCCGCTCTCCCCACAGTGTAAAATCAGGATAGTGGGCTATTTGATACAGCACCCAATTCATCAAACAAATCTCAAAGTGGAGTGGTTTTTCTAGGTACAGTAGCTGTATGTCATGTGTTCTATAGTATACATTTTGATCATTATAGATCTCCATCCTTCCAGTGTTGGAATTTTGGGGGGCCAAAGCTATGACGTTCCCTATCATTTGAACATGTTATATCACCTCCTAAGATTCTCCAACACACACAAGCTGCTGTGACTGAAATCAGATGCACTTTGAAGGCTGGCTTACTATTAACTAAGTTGACAGAAACGGCAACTAAAAACAGTCAGTGTTAAAAAAATGCCATTTCTGTTCCTGAGTCTGATAGGTCCCACCTCAGAGTCGGTGTTGTTGCCATTTTTTATTCTCTAGCTGTGCTAGTCATACATGTTTACAGTCATGCACATTTGTGTGTGCTTGTCCACTAACAATAGATCGTCCTTGCAAGAGTGAGCTTGCTCATCCACTACTACTGCATAGCATCACTGTAGCTATAAGGATGAGCATGCAAGTCAGCTGAGCTGCAGTTTTTGTATGGCCCCCATGAATAACAAAATGTAAGTTAAACTCACCTTCTGAGTGATTTATCATAAAAAACACACACACGCTGTTTAATAAAAAACAACACTCTTTCAGATAAACAACAAATCTTTATCAAACTCCAACAAAGAAAAACACATAGTTTTTAAACTGCCAATATCCCTTTAAGTGGGCCAGAGTGCCCACCCCTGATACTGCTTCTTTCTCTTTCTCTCCAGATCACCCTATCTATCACATTATCTATCTATCTATCTATCTATCTATCTCTCTCTCTCTCTATCATCTAACTAATTAAAATATTTAAGTGAACTACGGTGCCCACACCCTGGTGCCACTTCTTTCTCTCCCACTCTATTCCCCGGTGGCCTGCATGGTCTTCCCAATATTTATGTTTTTTATATGTAATATAAGTGGACCAGGGTGCCTATCCCAGGTACACTTCCCAACTGAGGCACCAAATCCCCACTGTCGGAATAGGAATTTGTATGTCCCTGGAACAAAGAAACCATCCCTCCTTGTTTTTGTTTTTTTAACCTGTAACAAAGAAAATGCTCCCTCACTGATCTGAACCACCACACACCTCACCCTGACCTGTCACTAAGCACCAACCACTCCACACACACCCTCACTCACCTGAACGTGTCCTACAACATACACCCACCCTCCAATCAAAGACAGATATTGCTGTTGGAACCAGCAACTGTGATATGAGAAAACAAGATAAGTCTGGTTTAATGTATTTCAATGGGGTTTGAACTTTTATTCATAACTTTGTCATTTGTACATATTTTAGCACCATATTTTCAACATGAACTTTTGGGGAGTGCCCCCATGACCATCGGTGGTGGAATTATGCATATCTAGCCCAAAAGGTGAAATCACCTTTGGGTAGGATTTGAACATTTTCACTGCCCTTATTCAGGAGATGGAGTCATAACAAGGTTATGTTGAAAATTTGTGCTTAAAATATGTACAAATTATAAAGTTATGAGCACTCTTTGCAATTTTTCTGTGCTTGCTCATAATTTTAGTAATTTTCAGTATTTTGACCTCAAATTTTCAACAATGCCATTTTTTACATCACCTCATAAAAGTGACAGCTGCTATTTTTTAAATTCTTGCCAAAATATGTTTTCACACCTATCTATCTATCTATCTATCTGTCTGTCTGTCTGTCTGTCTGTCTATCTATCTATCTATCTATCTCATTAAAATATTTAAGTGACCTCACCCAGCAGACCGCTCCCCTAACACAGGTACGTGGCAGGAGCCCTACGCAGGTGCACCAGCTCGGGGATCGCCAGAAGGGACAAGGTGGCAGCCCATGTCCCCACCTTGTCCAGCAGACCGCTCCCCGAACACAGACAGGAACCCTACACAAGTGCACCAGCTTTGGGATCACCAGAAGGGATGAGGCAGCAGCCCTCATCCCCACCTAGCCCAGCAGACCACTCCACCAACACAGGCAGGAGGCCTACGCAGGTACACCCTGCTCGAGGATCACCAGAAGGGATGAGGTGGCAGCCCACATCCCCACCTCACCCAGTAGACTGCTCCCCGAACACAAGTATGCATTAAGCTTCTTCACCAAGCCTGGGCTGAACTCCCAGTTACGACTCCTCTCCTGATTGGCCACTCCTCGCTCAAAGTCCTCCTGATTGGCTGATTGCCAAACAGTGCAGCACCCCATTGGTGGACTGAATCACCCAGGCTTCTGAAGCCCTCCTTGGAACTATGGTTGGGCTCGGAGCCCTCCTGGTGAGCCGCTGACCTGAACCTCGCCTTGGACTGCCTGTGGCAGTGCTGCAGCTGCATAAGCTCAATTTTTCATGGCAGAGTAGAAGGCTGTCTTGTAGTAAGAAATCCAGATCTCAGCCTTAGCCAAATACTAAATTGTTTAATGCCCTCTGATAGGGAAAAACAGCTAAACTATCACAGAGACATTGCTGGGTATTTTCTCTAGGATCAACCTAGAAGAATTGCAGTCTGGGCATGCTGTATCTGAACTTTCACTTTACTTAGCATATTTTCAAGAGTACTAGCTGGTCTTAGTGTGTAAGTTATTGTCTTGAAATTCCCTGTCAGGCCTAGTCAGGATAACAAAATGTTAACAACAAAGTGATATACAGCCCTTTTCTGTTTTTGGTTTACTAGCCAGAATAAGTAATTTTTTCTACCTGTTTTACAATCCTTTGTCTGACCACTGGAGGAACCAGACACCCTTAGCTTCTAACCCTACCTGGAATCCCTTTGTTTCTTAATCCTAAACTCTTAAACTACTGAATACTTTTGAATAAACCCCACTAACTCCTTCCCACTGAAACTTTCTCAGCACCCCCCATCCTCCTTCAGCCTTTATCCCTAGTTACTGTAACTTAACTGCTCTTTAAGCCTAGTTCCCTGCTGATTATTTGTTTCCACTAACTGTCTGCTCTAGCCCACCAATTACATGGGCTGCTGTACTAATTCACCTCTCCTGCTTCCTTGCTCTGTTTCAGGTCCTATGCAGGCACACCTGTTTGGGGATCACCAGAAGGGACAAAGTGGCAGTCCATGTCCCCACATCACCCAGCAGACCGCCCCCAGAACACAGGTATGTGGTAGGCTTCTCCACCAAGCCTGGGCTGAACTCCTGGTTATGGCTCCTCTCCTGATTGGCTGCTCCTCACTCAAAGTCCTCCTGATTGTCTGATCACCAAACAATGCAGCACTCCATTGGTGGATTGAATCACCCAGGCTTCTGAAGCCCTGAAGCAGCCTTCCTTGGAACCATGGTCGGGCTCAGAGCTCTCCCAGTGAGCCGCTGTCCTGAACCCAGCCTCAGACTGCTTGTAGTAGTGCTGCAGCTGCATAGGCACAATATTTTGGCCCACCCTCCCTCCCCACCTCCAACCTTAATTACATACATGTAGCCACTCACCCCTTAGCCTCCTACTGGGCACTCGTAACAACGCAAGCTCCCCCAGTGGACTCTCTCCTTCTCCTCTCTCTCACCCTCCTTAAAAACTAGCTAAGCCTGCCATCCACCCACACCCATAACCACTTGCTTCTAGCTACTACTGTATCTCCCTACAGGGGTTAAACACAGATGCTCTTCCACCATCTGTAAACTCACCTAGGGAATTCTTTCCCTGCCGTAGCCCACAATATGTTCCTCATTAGAACCCTCTATCTATTTCTATCAGTATTGATACTGGCCCTTTCTACAGGAAAGGACCACACAAAATGCTCACCTCAGTCCGAATATGACCACATCAAGGGTGCATCACAGAATATCAGCAGAATATTAATTCTCCACCTCCAGACTATAATGCCACAATATCACTACCTGGCTAACACTAAAACCACAAATGCACAGATGTCAATAACATGCCACAGCATACCCCCACTACATGGGTCTATATGAGCAGTGGACAGACTGGCTATCCCCTCCCTTCACCCAGTAGTGATGTACCCCTTACCTACCCAAGTACCATGCCAAAACAAATCACACTGCATTACTAAATCACAGGCCCTAACATATCTAAAATGACAAGCAATAAGGCTTGTATGGCTGCTCCTACTGATCTCAGGAAATATTCATCCTAACCCAGGCCCAATGACATACACTGCAACAGTTCATAAGAAACAGAATGGTCTAACTATAGCATCTATAAATATCTGGAGCCTGCTAGTGAAAATGGACACCCTCTAAGTCTGGGTCCTGCAGCACCAGCCTGACATTCTTGCAATAGTAGATACCTGGCTATTGCCTAGGGTGCCAGACTCTGCTATACAACTCACTGGATATGCTGTATTCAGACTAGATAGACTTGGTAAAAGAAGAGGTGGTTGTATTATATATGTTAAAGACCACATCCAGGGCCAAAAGCTAAACCCATGTGACATCAAATGTGGGGCTCATCTGATGGCCATAAAAGTAATACTTGGCAAGAACGGGAAAACCCTAACTATAGTCTCGGCCTATATCTCTCCCAAGGAACACGCAATCGGCTTCAACTCTGTCATCAACTACCTCTCTGAAGGGGGTCCAAACACAGAGCTGATAATGGTAGGAGACTTTAATATCAACTGGTCCTCCACTGAAGCTGGACACTACAAGGACTCATTAGGCACTCTCAACCTTGTGCAATTAGTAGACTCCCCCACTTGGATTAACAGCAGAACAGGCACGGGGTCAATAATCGACTGGGTGGTCACAAACCAGCCTGAAAGAATATCCTCCATCACTTTTCTCCCTGACTCCCTCAGTGACCACTCTTCAGTAATTTTTAAATGGTCAAATAAGGCCCCAAAGGTGCCAGCCAGGACTATTACTACCAGACTCCTGAAGAAAGACAAGCTGGGAGCTCTAAGAGCACACCTCAGCCTCCAAGATTGGAGCTCTACTGACCACAAAACTGACATCAGCACTGCCCTAGAATGCTTTATGAGCAAATTCAATGATGTGTGCAATGTCTACGCCCCCTACACCAAAAGAAAGATCCGCAATTATGACAGACCATGGATAATGCCACAGCTACTAGCCCTCATGAAAAAGAGACAACTTGTGGTACAAAGCAAGGAACTCCAGTACCCAGACAGACTACCAGAATTATAGAACTGCACAGAATAAATGCACCTGGGATATTCGCAAGGCCAAAAACACTCACTTTAAAAGTGAGCTGACAAAGTCTTGTGGTGACAGTAGACGGTTCTGGGAGAACATCAAGTCCCTAACCGGTAAACCTAATAAAACTCCCCCCACCTTTCTGAACATTGAGGGCCAACCTACGCAGGATTACAGTCGCATAGCAAATGCCTTTAAAAAAGCTTTTACTGACCTCAGCAGAGTGTTGCCCCCTAGCTTCCTTCAACAACAATCTGATACTTGCACTGAACGAAACCCGGGGACCCAATCAAACTCCCATCTGCCTTTCTACCTCAGAGTATCACCCCTATGGAAGCAAAAAAGTGCATCCTAAAAGTGCTAGGTAATTTCAGAACTAGCTCTGATCAACTTGACCTAAAACTAGTTCGGCTCACCCTGGACATAACTTTCAAACCCCTCACCAAAATCCTAAATCTCTCCTTGGGATCAGGTGAATTCCCATGGATCTGGAAGATGGTGGTGGTTACCCCTCTTTACAAAAGTGGTGACAGGGACAACTCTACAAATTACTGCCCAATATCTATCCTTCCTCCACTGTCCAAGACACTAGAGCGAATCGTATCCAACCAACTGACTTAATATCTAGACAAACATCATTAACAATGCCAGCAACAACATGGATTTTGAAAACAACACAGTACTACAACCGCACTAACGGAGTCTACCAGCTTTATCCACAATGTGCTAGATAGAGGGCTCTTGGTTGGGGCAACGTATATTGATCTCACCAAGGCCTTCGACACCGTCAATCATAATCTGCTCCTGGATCAGCTCTCCAATACTGGCCTCTCCTCTGCAACAGTAGCATGGTTCAGAAGCTACCTCACTGGGAGGGTCCAAAAAGTGAAAATCCTGGACACCTTCTCCGACAACTGTAGTGTTAACACAGGGGTTCCTCAAGGCTCTATCCTTGGTCCCCTACTGCTCAGCTTGTTCTTAAACAACCTCCCTCAATTGGTAAATGAACAGCTACTACTATATGCAGATGGCATTGTCCTATATTCATGTAATGCTGACCCCAACATACTAAAAAAGCAAATGTAGGCTAATTTCATCACGGCTGAGCACTGGTTCCATCAATCAAAACTGCTCCTCAGTTATAAAAAAAACAAGACTATGTTATTTGTGCCATTACATAACAAACAGCTCACCCACCAACTTTGCATTCGTAACAGTCAGAACACTTCCCTGGAGATGGTTCTAACATTTAAATACCTAGGATTGACACTGGACTGCACCCTCTCATTTAACCAACACATAGACACAGTCGCTAAGTCGTCTAATGCTAAACTAGGATTACTGTACAGGCACCGTAAAGGCCTGACTTCAGAGGCTCTAAAAACTGCAGTAACAGCTGAGTTCTCTCAGTGATAGACTATGGACTAGCAGTATATGGGGCTGCCTCCCAAACTGCTTTAAAATATATAAAAACAACTCTAAACAATATGTGTCATCTAGTGTTAGGTGTAATCTGTCTCACTCACACCTGCAGGTTGTACACTCAAATGAACTGGCTCAACCTTGACAGCTACCTTCAGTATCAAGTATGCCTGTTCACCAAGAAATCTATGCTAGGACTTACCACCACAGGACTGCAAAGCCTTCTTAGTTGACCTAAGTCCATCAGATGCACTAGAGGTGCAAACAACTCGGGGCCCTCTGCATCCCATTCCACAGAACCACACAAGCTCAACAGTCCTATAAATACCAGTGTGCCACTTTGGCTAAATGTGCTTGACCTAGACATCACAAAAGAGGACAAAATAGGTCCCTTTAAAGCTAAACTCTGAGTGGCCCTTGATACAAACAGTAACTGTGACTGCAAGACCTGAACCAGCCCCTACACTCGTCCCACCTCTTTTCTGCTACCCTCCATCTATCCTGCCCCCTTGTCTTCTCCTCTTATCTTGCTAACTCACACACACTTGTAGGCTCCACGTTCCCGCCTCAGCACTTCTCCCTCAAGGAGCCTAGATCTCCCCAATGGCTACTCTCTTTAGCACTTCAGACAAAAAACTGTCACCCAGAAAGTTCGTGCCTCCTTGCATATAGTCTTAGTTAAGTATCCTACAGACTGTCTTATCCTCAGTTCCCTACCTGATTTGTGCAATATCCTATAGATACTCAGTTTGTTCACTTTAACTACTTGTCAACCTAGCCTGCTATAAACTATGTATCTGTTATTTTACTTATGTAACCTCTGTATTGAACTTATGTAACCTCTGTAACCTGATGTATTCATGTTTTACTATGACATGGAACCTCCGTGTACCTGTTTATGTACTTGTAACCTCTGTAAATGATGTAATACTCATGTATTACTACGACATGGAACCTCTGTAAAAGAGCCATTGGCTCAAAGGTACTTCCTAGAAAATAAATAAATAATAAATAAACACCTGTGGTGCAGAATGACATTTCAGTGGGGATTCGAAAATGTTCATCTGCCTTGCTCATGAAGTTGTGTAATAACAATGCTATTGTGAAAATCTGCTGCACAAATATGGTAAAATGCCCAGGTTATGAGTGAACACTGCAGTATTTCAACATTCACTCATAACTTCACTAATTTTCAATATTTTAACTCCAAACTTTCAACAGCCATTTTTCAATACAACCTCATAAATGTGACAGGTGCAAGTTTTTTAAATCCTGGACCAGACATGTTTTCACTTGTAGTGGAAAATGATGTTTTGGAACATATGCTGCAAATGCCACATGTCATGTTTATAAGGAGAGTCATACAATGACTATCCTGAAAATATGGCGTCAAAACAAAAAAATATATATAACTATTTAGTAACGTTGTGTGCATTGTCAGTCTTCACTCCAGTGGGTGTGCATTGTGATACCATAAGAGTTTTGGGCCGAGCTCAGTGACCCACCTACATAGGATGAGGGAGGGGGGTGGCACTGTTATGTGACCCCCCCCAGCCAAGGAATGAAAGCTGCACATGGGCCTGGGTACCATATAGTGAAGATAACTCTTTTCTTGGCATAGGGTCCTGCACTTTTGCACCCATGGGAAGCAGAGGGCCCTGTGCATTTGGCTGAGAGATGGACTCTTTCCCCTGTGCATTTGTGTCAGTGGCCGCATGGAAATGTAGGGACAAGAAGGACTTATACTTCCACAACCCACCAGGAAGTCCCATGAATTCTTGGTATCTGTAGCTGCACTTATACAAAGGCCTTACACTTCCATAGGCAGACAAAGTCTTCCCTTGGTACAGGGCCTGAAGGACCCTGCACCTCTCCTTCTGTTCACGCAGATTAGGGTACGATTCCATTATCTCAAAAATGAACACAAGAATGTAGCTAAACAGCTCCTGTTTAGCTAGGTTCAGGTGTTTGTTTTTTTTAAATCTATCATTTTTATGTATTTTCAGTGCTTGTGAGTTTATAAAAAAAATGGTGACCAGCATGTTCGGTATTTCTTCCACACAAGTAAATCATGAATATAAACACTAATGACAGTTTTTTTTTACCCTTTGCATTTCTTGGTTACCTAAAAAAATTGTTAAACTCTGAAACTGTATAATATTTTTTCACAAAACCTTTCAAAGACACATTCTTGGCACAGGCCCCTTCAATCCTAGAAAAATTCCACACCCTGTAGGCTGTAGGTGAGAGCAAAAAATACACAATGTTAAGTACAGGGAAATCAAATGGATTTTTTTTTCTGTTTTTTTCTTTGGTGGTCCATATCTCAAAAACTGAACAAGATGCCATCACAAAACTTTTCACATCTTGAGACACTGACAGCCTAACCATGCATGCCATATTTTGGGGTATTTCTTCAAATGACACCAAAGTTATTTAAGTGCAAAAACTGTGGTTTAACATTAAACAGTCTTCTCAACCCTCACTATAGGCTCGCTACTGCATCTCTATTAGATAGATAGATAGATAGATAGATAGATAGATAGATAGATAGATAGATAGATAGATAGATAGATAGACAGACAGACAGGCAGGCAGGAAGGCAGGCAGACAGACAGGCATGGCCCCACTCGTGATGTCATAATGTCAAGCTCCCCGGGGGGAAAATATCACAGATATTTTCAGTGGGAGCCATAGCATATTCAATTTATCGAATGCAGATTTGTTTTACTGTTTTTAAACTTTTTTTAACCTTCTGTGATTTATTTTCTTTGTGTTTGGATGGCCAAGCACTGTTGAGGAGGACCATGCAGGGTTTCATTGTTGTGAGAAATGTGATGCTTTTGCATGCACCGATACGTCACATAATTTTGTATGCGGATTGTGAGTAAGCTCCAAGGTGCTGCCTGAGTGATCTGGCATTCGTGGTGGTGGAGCAAGCCAGGGTAGCCTAAAGAGAGGCCGTAGAAGGGACATTGGTTGGCAGCATGTCAGAAGAGAAAGAGACAGTCGGAAAGAGCTACAGTACATGTCAGGGATGTAGAAGGATGTTGCTTTCACCATGATAGGAGAACTAATGTTCAAAACATTTTGGAGGCAGACTTTTCATTTAATGACAATAGTTTTTAAAATGATTTGGGAGGAGAAAGTGAAAATATCTGGTGTAGAGCAGCACATTAACAATAGCTGAGCAGCTGAATTCTAACTGTGCTGCTCATGCTCCTGGCTCCCATGAACCAAAAGCTGCACTGTGGATAAATTCTTGAATGGGTGACCAAGAGTGAGGATAAATGCAATGTTCTCACTCTAGGTCTAATGCAATATTCTCACTCTAGGTTAAATGCAATATTCTCACTCTAGGTCTGACCACCTTGTATACATCAAAAATACTTGCCAAAATATATCCTCACAAGCATTGCATAAATAAGGAATATGATACAGCCTGACTGAAAATATCATATTTATGAGGAGTTAATGATATGGCTCAAGAGTGGCGAAGGCACAAGTGAAATATCTTAATATCACTGGCCCCAAGTCAAGATAAATATGTTATCTTCAGCCATGCCATGTTATGTTCTATTTATACAGACATATGTTTTGGGCTTAAACATGATTGGGAATGTATAAAAATGTGCTTGTGGCTTTGAAATTGTGACTATCTTTTAGTTTCTTTCCTAGTTACAGTACTTGTTTAGGAGTGGTTTCCGAGATGTACTACTACTTTCTATTTAACTCACTGAGACCCATAGCTTTACATTATGGCCAGTACATAATGAAAAAGTGTGGTGTACAATTCATTTGTTTTTGCCTTTTTTGGGGCGGAAGGAGGCATTTGTTTATCAAAAAAGTGAAAAACAAATTTGACTATCTGCTGCTCTCTTGTTGATTACAATAAAATATGTAAGGTATAAATGAAACAGCACTCATTTTGTTGATGCGATTATGCTGAACAACTATTGTGCTCATAGTACCGTGCTATCATTTTTTGTTTTAAAGTTAATTCACATTTGTTCATTGAGAAACTGAAAAAAGATGTTATTTTATTCCCCCGATTCTACTTCACTGCTACACTTGGCTATTGTGATGTCATAAGCATTGTGAGATTTACATTCTGATGGTTCAGTATGCATTGTAACATGCCTAACTGCATTACACTATCATCTTGCTATGTTGGGTCATTGTGACAAACCCTGCTTTGCAAGTTAATATCTTGCTATGTTGGATCAAAATAACACATTTATCTTATTTTTCCTAACACATATGTTGTATAAATATATATAATGCTTATATACAGTATATATATATAGCATCTGATAGCAAAATCCCACATGCTCTTGAAATATTACCCTTTCAGGGCTAACTAGCTTAAAAAGCCCACACGCCTCTGGAGCTCATGGGCCTGTGAGCTTGTTGGCCCTAAGATGGATGCATTTGTTTGTATATGACATTTTACTATCAGACATACTTTGCCTCTTTCTCTGTCCCTCTCTCTCTGTCTCCCTCTCTCTCTCTCTCTCTCTCTCTCTCTCTCTCTCTCTATATATATATATATATATATATATATATATATATAGTATATGTATGTATATTTAAAACAGGTTGTAGAAATCCAGCAATCAGACTGGCTGAGAACTCTTCATATGGTGTCTCATTGTTTCTGCATAACTGAACAGTTTGGCTTTTGAAGCTCATTATTCATCATTTTTTTATATTTTAGAACCATTTTATAAGCACAGTAATACTCTCCAAGATGTTTGGTCATGCATAAACTTTCAAAACACTTGGCTTCACTTCATGCCTCACATTGCCTCAACATCAATATGTTTATGTATTTCAGCGTGACGAGACACACTGTTGGGTGTTCTTGCATAGAAAAATACATATGTTAGTTATGCCCTGTGTGTCTCCAGTCCACATACAAGGTTTGCCTATTAAATCTTATAGTAACCTCCTGTAAACAGTGTTTGTTTTCTTTCAGAGTCACTTTTCTGTAAAGAAGGGGGGCTGCAGCTTTGGGCATTGGCACAGATAGTGTGATTCTGATCAAGTGTGATGAAAGGTACGCTTAGGTTTTAAAGACAATGCCATACCTTCTGTTTATTCATCGTAAGTTTGTTGCAGTGGATGAAGAAGTGTTTAATATATGTCTAGAGTTTGAGTGGAATTGATATTGTGCATACAATTTATGTTATATAACTAGTTTAGGAATATCTAAGGCTACATATGTGTGGATGATGTATCTGGGAATGACTGAGGGTTGAGTGAGATTCATTATATCATTGTGCAGTATGCTGTGATTGGGATGCATGTACAGTATATGTGTTAGTTATCAGAATTTGTTGAGAGTGTGAGTTATGGTCCGGAGTGGTTGTTGAATATACATGTAGTAAGATTATTTTATTAGTGTTTGACTTGTGTGTGAGTGGTTGTTCTATTTTTGTTGGATTGGGTGGGTTTTTGGTTTTTGAGGGTGGTTTGTATGGGGGAGAAAAATTGGTGGGATTTTAATTAATATGTGTTGGATGGGTAGCATTCCCATTATTTCCTACTCCCCAGAGCAGTTGTGTCCACTGCATCCCTGGGAGGAGGCAATGTACCTTGTTGGCTGCAGTCATTGACCATTGCGGGGGGTAGGCATCCTTCAGGGACATGGAGAGAAGCAGCAGCTTTCTCAGTGGGAAGGAACGAAAGGGGGCAGCATTTGGTATGTAAGGTCAATAAGACACCCTGGACAAAGATCTGTCCAGGACAGAGGTTCTCCCTGTCTGGTACAGATCCCAAGGGCAGTCCAGGTTACACTAGAAGAGGTAATAAGAAGGCTGTCTGCACCTACTTCCTCTTTTGTGCAGTTCTGCATAACCAGACCCCTGAGGAATAAAACCTTGGTGATGGAGGCATTTATTGCTGACTCCTCAGCTGACCTGGCTTGTATCATGGAGACCTGGTTATGTGATAACTCTGACCGTGTTGGAGACATCTAACCCTCTAAGTTATTCCATGGTACATTGCACAAGGTGGGGCCGGGGGGCAGGGGGCTATCTGCTTTAGATCCACTCTGTCCACAGTGGCTTTTACCATCTGTGTGCTATCACTCAAATTTGAAACTATCTGGCTTCCTTGGACCTGGAAACACTTGTGCACACTTTTGTCTCCTCCCAAATAGATTATTGCAATGCTGTATTCCTATGGCTATCTGTGGAGCTGGTGCATTGCTTGCAGCTCATGCAGACCTCGGCAACCCAGCTGACTGCAGGGAACTCTTGATCCATCCATGTCATGCCAGTTCTGTGTGAACTACAGTGCACTGGCTGCCAGTAAGGTGGTGCATCAGTTTTAAGATAAGTTTGCTAATCTAGAAAGCACTGCATGATTTGGTCCCTGGCTGTCAGAAAGACCTTCTGACTGAACACACAACCTTTCACCCCCTCCATTCATCTGAGGTGGGACTCCACATGGTTCCACACATGGTTCCACATTCCAACTTGAAATCATCAGGAGATAGGGTCTGCTATGCCAAATTTGTGGCACTCACTTCCTGTCGGTATTAGAGGGGCCCCTTAATTGGAACTTTTTAAAGGTTTTGTTAAGAAGTCATTTGTTTAATTTGGCATTTGGGACCGCTTCATTTCAGCTTTTGGGTAGTATGCTTTTCTTTGGGGTGTCGCATGTTTCCTGACCTGTTTTTGTATTATGTGTATTAGATTTTAAATTGTTGTTTGTACAGCACTCAGAGCTCTGGATGGTTAAATAACAAACACATTTACCTTGCCTTGTCGAAAATCAAAATCTTTATTTTTCTATGTCTGCAGAGGGAAAATGATTCCATCTGACCTTGAACGAAGAATATTTGAAGCCAAACAAAAAGTTGGTAAAATATTGCATGCATTAGTTAATTTTGAACTTACCATTATCATATTAGAGACATGTATCCATAGAATATCTGAGGAAAATATTTGTGAGATTATAGACTGAGGGAGTGCTTCAGACCAATTAGAGCACTCCTTTCCCCTGCACGTAAGACAACATTATTCCTTAAAGAGTATCTCCTGTTTAGGTGCACTGGAAATGGGTCCATTTATGGGGATTTTTATATATGTTCTAATATATTATTGATCAACTTCAATTATTATTATTATTATTATTACTGTATCATTATGATTATTGATCAATAATATATTACCATTGCCATAGAAGGTTCTGAGAGCAGTATCACTCATGTTCTTATGGTATCAGAACTGCTTACTGGTTCTCATACATAATGCATGTGAGACCACTCCTACAACCATAAAAATCATCACTGTGGCAGTAGAAGTGGTCTCAATGGAAGTACTTACACTAAAACAGAACATTTGCAAGGATATTCCTCATACAGTATGTGTATTATAGTACAAAGGTTCTTCTTCCTAAAGGCAGACATTTTCACTACTGTTCCGTTAAAAGTTCAAGTGTAATATGTATTTGAAAAACTACTGTACATTTCAAAGGTGTATCCTGACATTGCACAGGGTTTTCATCATTTATTCCATAATGTCAGAAGATGTACAGTAACTATCATCATATGTTAGACAATTTTTGCTGCATAGTTATTTATAAGAGTTTGCAGTATGCAGGTATATATTTGAAACCACAGACATGACCTAGTGCAATAACTGAGAGACGTATTCTCATAACGTGGGTCTTTTACAAACTGTACCTCTTAATATTTGTGTCATCCAAATGTAGTCACTTACCCTTACCCCATCTATGAAGAATCCCAACTGGTTCACTTACATGGCTAATGCATTGGAGCTATAGGCAATGGGCCCTGGGTTCAAATATACAATTGATGCTTAGTGCCTCCCCCCTGAGAGCACTTTCTGTGCATGTGCTGTTGCACAGGTGGCTGTCTTCTAGGAAATACCTGTTTGCAGCTCTGTTTCTGGGATACCCCAAACCCTCCCAGACCTTGGTGTACCACTAGAAACAATACTGAATGGTGCACATAAATCTATTTACTGTAGCTACGTAATAGGAATGCTTACAACCAAAGTCAAAACAACATGATGACTTTACTGATAACTTAAAAAATAAACTGATACATGACATACAGGCATGCAAGCACAGGTGTGACACTAACATACAATTAATGATGTGATACACAGGGCAAAAGACAATGTAAGCTATCCAAAGCCACATTCATGCAGCCACCCACAGGGAAATATTTATGAGGAATGAGATCCCCTTATTGTAAATGATATGAAGAAACATATGTGGTTGTCACAAAAGGGTAGCATCCATATGGAACAGATTACCTTTATATGTAGTAGGTAGTAAGAGCATGGATGATTTTAAAGGGAACCTGGACTGTTACTGTAACATACCCAAAATTACTAAACTAACCTTTGAGCAAAGGACAAGCAAGTCATGGACAAATTGCCTCAAATGCTTGTAAATTACCTATAAGACCTAGGGCCAAATACATTGTCACCCACCAGAATGAAGTACTCTGTGATAAAGATAGTGCAGATTCCTGAATAATTACCATTGGGCTACATTGAGTTCCCATAGTTTTCTGAAAGACATCACAGGCAGAAACTGTGATAAGAGTACTTCTTGCTTGTGAGCAGTATTGTACGTGTAGCCTCCTAAATGGAGAAAATTCCCATCCACTTCTCCTTGGCGGACACCTTTCATCTTTCAGGCTCAGGAATGGCAGGTCAGCACACAGACTACTTCTGCATACTCACAGCACCGTGCCATCTGCTCACAGGATTATGCATACTATATGAGGAGAGAGGCACAGAAAGTGACATGAGATCCTCAGGATTGACTCATTCCAAAGCTAGGCTGCAACAATGAGGGACTCCTGTGTTGGTCTTTCCTCCCCACTCATCTACAGCTGCCAGAGCTGATCCATATAGAAGCACTTTTACTTTCCTCACCCAGTTCCTGAGCCAAGCCTAGATGTGTTTTTCAGGTACCTTGAAGATTATATTCCAGAGCCCAGCACAAGCCTCACTGGCCTTAAACAATCCCCTGAGGGGGATCACCTTCACTCCTATCTTCTGCTCCTTCAGTCTCTCTCCCCTTCTCTTAGGCCACAGCACATTGCCTGATCTACAGTGTAGACCTCCCTGATGTGGCCTCTTACTCCTCCCTTTCTTCTTACTCCCAATCTAAACAGCTCCTCCCTGTGATATGGATAGGCCTAGCTCATATGGTGAGGGCATTATTCAGCACCCTTCATCAAGGGGTCGAGTGATTACTCTCAGTAACCTACCCCTAGCCAATGGGGAATTAACAAATGTAGGATCTTTTGGGGGTAAAAAGAATATTTATATTACTGTACAGATTTTGTTTGGTTTGCCTTTGGTTTCTGTTAGGTCTGCTGATTAGGTTAGTATTTTGTTGCTTTCTCTGGCTGTAGTGTTGTGCTCCTGCCTTTCTCTAGGGCAGTAGCTTGGTGCTCTTACTCAGTGCTCCCCACTGTGTGCTTTTCATTTGCTTCCACCTTCTATGTCAGAGTTCTATATATATACTGTAGCTCTCTATTTGGTGTTTAAGGGCCTGCTTTTGTCATGCTGTTGTATCTCCCTATGTCTTCCCTGCTGCTCTTTGTCCTGTCTTTCCTCAGTGCTTCCCCGCTGTGTGCTTTCTTGTTTCCACCTTCTGTGTCAGAGTTACTAATTAGGTAACTCTTTATTTTGTGTTTTAAGGATCACTTTTGTCATGCTATTGTACTACCTCATGTTTTTCTGGGCTCTGTTACTTGCTGTTCCTGCACCGGCACGAACTGTAACACTCTCGAAGATTTACCTGCTTTTCATCCTCTTTCCTCATTACTGCTGTTCCTGAATGCTTTACAAGGGTGTGGCTTTAACCACTTCTTACAGGTGCCCTTTCACTGCTGTGAATCAGTGTTACTCATAGCAGCTCTGCTTGCTATCATCATCAGCTTCCAGTTAGTGGTGTTTTCAGCTTTCCTGAAGCTCCAGCTCAGGCCAGATTTGTTATTGTAGCTCCATTGATGCAACTTGGACCATCGGTCCGTTGATGCAACTATTATAGTTCCATTGATGCAACTTGGACCATCGGTCCATTGATGCAACTATTATAGTTCCATTGATGCAACTTGGACCATCGGTCCATTGATGCAACTATTATAGTTCCATTGATGCAACTTGGACCATTGGTCCATTGATGCAACTACTGTAGCTCCATTGATGCAACTCTCCCAAGTAAACCGGCCCCCCCCCCATTTAACTTAATTTCCCTCTTTATCCTGGTTGTCTTGGCCACTCTCGGCCCCAGCTGCAGACTATTTGTCTCTGTCTACCCTTGTCCCCCTTCCTTCCCTTGCTTTTATTTAATTTAAACTCTCCTCTTCTTCTTCCCACAGCCTGCGCTTCCCTGACTGGGTGCTCTTCACTTCCAGGTGGTGCGGCACTGCTGCTGTCCGCCACCTGACCTCACCAAAGAAGCTAGCAAATCCAGGTACGGTCTCCGCAGGACTTGAATTTTGACCACAACCCACTGCTTACCGCCAATTGGCTCTTTGCAGCTTTTGGTTCTGGGACCAGCTGTAGCCCGCTGCCCAGAATTCAAACTCCGCCTGATGATCTCGCTGCTAGTGCCTTCCTTTGAAATTTTTTTTTTTTGCCCGCCCCCCCACCCTGGCACTCTTTAAATGCTCTAACTGCAATCTAGTCCCACTGCACTACACTCTTTAGATCAATACTAACACCTTGAAGAGAGCTGCCAATCTTGGTCACTCCTCTCTGATCTGACTGACTCTTGGTTGCCACCCACCCACGTCGCTTTTAGTCCAATTACCAGTGCCTTGTAGGAAACTGACAGTCCTTTGCTTAACTCTTCCTAGCTCTGACTAACACTCAGCATCCTACGTTCTCCAACAATACCACTATCAGCCTGTAATTAGACAACTATCTCCTAAAAACTACCTGCTTTTGTGTGCCTTGTCCCTAACATTGCACAGCCTACCCTCCCTACTCCTCCTTCTACTCCTTCTTCCTTTCATTACTTTCTCCGCAGCCCTCTCCTCTTCCCCTTCAATTACCTATTGCTACACTTTATCCCTCCCACCTGAACACCTCCTCACTGTATCTTCCTCATCTGTTCGCATTATCTGGACCCACTCCTCAGCCCATCCTAGCGCATCTCTTCTTTTAATGTCTCCTTCGTACTCCTTAAGTTTTACCCTTCTCACTCCTGCTGCAAATCCTTTTCATGTCACCTGTCACGCCCCACCCGGTACAAAAATGAAAAAAATCACTTCCTGATGATTGCAGTCCTGCTTCTCTCCTCAGCAGACATCAACCCCAACCCTGGGCCCTGCCCAACATCTGCCCCATGCCAGCACCCTTATCTGCTGCCTCTGTTATACACGCCCTTCCCACTCTGCCATGAGGCCTCAGAATCCTTCATCTAAACATCCGTAGTCTGCTCCCTAAACTTGACCTACTGCAGCCTATGGCAGTCTCTCTGGTAATGGGCATTATTATACTCAATGAAACCTGGCTTAATAAAAATATTACTGACCCCTCACTCTCTATCCCCAGATACACTTTAACTAGGCAAGACTGAGCTGGTAGGGGAGGCAGAGTGGCTATCTATACCTCTGTATCCTTACACTTCACCACCATCCTCTCCACTTCTGTCCCTTAAACCTATGAGGCAATCATCCTTAAACTCTCCTTTCCTTTCTCTGTTCCAGTTTTTTATTGCTGGAGCCTATTGTCGCCCAAATCTCCCCTCTCTGAAGTCACTGACCTCCTCAGCTCCTTTGTTTCATTTACCCACTCAGGGGAAGTTTATATAAAGGGCGATTTTAACCTTAACTGGTTATCACCCTCCCTCCCTTCATAAAGTCCACACAGATCTCACTACCCTGAACTTAACACAGTTCCTGCTAGAACCAATACAGATGAACCTTAAAACTGGTAACTACTCCCTCATTGACTGGGCCCTTACTTCCCACCCCCACAGGGTAATTAAATCTGGTTTATTGCCTGATGCCCTGAGTGACCACAACATGATGTTCCTGGGCCACAAAATTCATAGGCCCAAAGCCCCATTTAAAACCCTACAATATCGCTCATACAAATCCCTAGACCTTGCCCCTCTCCTCTATGACCTGACCAACACTAATGGGACCCTATAGTCTCATCAGACTTCATCAACGATGCCTTTACTTATTTTTAGGATAAACTTCTAGAATCATGGAATAAACATGCCCCCATTCATTGATCCAGGGTCGGGGGAACCACTTACCGTGGATCTCCCCTGTGCTCTTGGCCTGTCAGCGAGTCCAGGACCAAGCCTGGAAAAAGCACAAAGCCACTAATCTCCCAAAAGACTATGCCACCTATCATTCCCTGGGAAACTGGTGCACAAAAGCAACCCGGCTAGCCAAAGCTGAATACTTTTGCACCACTTTCCAATCTAATATTAATAATCCCTCCAGATTTTGGAAAGTGATCCACTCACTTTTCCCTCCCTACCTCCCTCCCTCCCTCCCATCCCTCTCCTTAATATTAATAACACTCCTATTAATGATCTCTTAAATGTAGCTACCACCTTTAACTCCTGCATTACCTCCTATGCTACCACTCTTCTTGCCTCCCTTCCTCCTACTCCGCCAGTGGGTATCCCCACCCTTCCCCACGTATCTTCCTTGCCTAGTTCCTTCATCTTCTTTAACATCACTCCCACTGACACCTTAAATGCCTTGTACTCCTTCAGCCCCTTCTAAGGTTGCTCACCTGATGGCCTGGACCCCAAACTTTTATACTTATCCACACCTGCCATTGTAGCTCTGCTCACAGACCTACTAAACTGCTCCTTTGCTACTGCCACTATTCCTTCTGACTGGAAGCATGCTGTGGTCCTTCCACTCCCTAAGGGTGGTGACCCTTCAACACCCTCAACTTATCATCCCATATCTCTCATACCCACCCTCACCAAGCTTCAAGAATGCCTTGTCTTTTCCCAGCTCTCCTCCTTCCTCTCTGATACTAACTTCTTCACTCCTTTCCAATCTGGATTCTGGGAGGCAGTATAGCGCAGTGGTTTAAGGCTCTGAGCTGCAAATCTGGAGACCTGGGTTTGAATCCCACAGCCCCCACTTGCATACTGTGTGACTCTGAGCAAGTCACTCAACTTCCCTGTGCTCCCATCTCCACCGGCAAACAAGCTTTCAGCTTAGTGTGCTACTCCTGGTTAAACAATTGGAAAAAAAAAAGAATCACTCCACCACCACCTACCTGATTAGGCTCACTGACTCTATTCTTTCTGGGATGGACAGCGGCCTAATCACCTCCACTATTTTTGTTGACCTGGCCAAGGCCTTTGACACCATCTCCCACACCCTTCTCTTAAATACCCTTGACTTGGCAGGCCTGTCTGAATCTGCCACCAACTGGTTTCATTCTTACTTGATAGGTAGGACACAGCCAATTAGGATTGCTGATTCCATTTCCCCTCATCTCCCCATCAACACTGGTGTTCCCCAGGGCTCTGTCTTGGACCCTATCCTATTCTCTGTTTTCCTAAATGATCTTTCCTCTTCCTGCTCATCCACCTCTTTTCATATGTATGCTGATGACACTGTCATCTTCACCTCAGACCAGACCCCGGCTGATGCAGCTACCAGACTTCAGCATGACTTCAACAACATTCAGCACTGGTTTAGCTTCCATTAACTCTCCCTCAATGCCAAAGAGACAGTCTCTATGACCTTTGGCACTAGGCAGTGACTGTCTAGGCAACTCTCCCTGCCCACATTCAAATCCCTTGATGGCACCGTCCTTGAGGACTCCATTTCAGTTAGGTACCGTGGGGTGTGGCTGGACCAACACCTCACATTCTCTGGTCATGTGGACACCATCCTGAAAAAGCTGCGTCTTAAACTTGGCACCCTATACAGGAACAGCGGTAGCCTCCCGCTACTGACAAGGCATGAACTTGCCCAGAAGATGATCCTACCTATCTTTGACTACTGCAGTGTAGTCTGCAGTGCCACTCCCAAGACTTCCCTAACCAGATTGAACACCATCTTTAACTCCTTCTGACGCTTTGCTCTGGATGCCCCTTCTATCACTCATCACTGTAGCCTCTACCACTACATAGTTTTCTCCTCGCTCAAAAACCTGTGACACATCCATTGTGCCAAATTTGTTTCTAAATTCTGGTTTGGTTCGGTCCCCCCCCCACTTGCCTCTTCATTTACCACCCTCCCACCACCTGCCCATTCTCTCAAATCATATGACTCAAGTCTACTGTTAATCCCTTGATGGACTACCATCAGTGGCCAATCAGTCTTCTCGTATTGCTTACCTAAATTATGGAATACACTCCCTTCCCAGATTTGCCACTCTTTCTCTCCTAACTCCATCACCTCTGCCCTTGTTAACTTCCTATCAGTAAACTGTACCTGTACCTAATCCCCTCTCCTCATAAATCTTACCACCCCTCCTGACCTTTTCTTTCTTCCTCCCTTCTCCAATCTCCTCCCTGCCTTTTCTCTTACTTATTTCACATGCCCCCCAGTCTTGTCACTGGTTCACTGACTCCTTCCCCATACCCATTACCCATTGCCTCTATCGACCCTTTTTCTCTTATGATTCTAGCCCTTACTAGATACTAGTTCTCACTCCTTCTCCATTCCCTTACCCTCTCCTACATTTTTCCTTAGCACTGGCAGCCCCCTTGCAGGGTTCTCAGCATCCTGAAGGGGCCTTACTGTACCTAGGCTTGCCACCCCGGTTCCCTCCCCACATTTTTTATCCCTAGCTTTCGCAGCCCCCTTGCAGGGTTCACAGCATCCTGGAGGGGCCTTACTATGCTTAGGCATGCCTCCTTTGTCCCATCCCCCATCTCCTATCCTTGGCCTTCCTTGCCCCTTGCAGGGTCTCGAGCATCCTGAAGGGTCCCTTGAAACAGGCATCGTCCCCACCTAGGTGTTATTCGCATTTCCCCCCTTTCACTTTCCCTATAAATTCCAATCATCTGGCCCTCCCTGCCCCCTGCAGGGCTCATCGCATCCTAAAGAGTTTTCTTTCTTTTCCCTCCTAGGTGTGTTTCACACTCACTCCCTCTCTGTCTTCCCTCGCCTATCTCCTTTGCCTTCCCTCCCTTATCTCCAATCCTCTGTACCCTCACAGGGTTCCCCACATCCTGATGGGGTCTCTCTGGGCCATGACTCTTCCCCTCCCTCATTTGTCCCTCTCTCTCTCCTTCACCCTTGTTCACTTATTACTATTCCGCTTATAAATTGTTCTCACAATTTACATATGTATGTAACACAGTTTGTAACACTTGCCTTAATTAATGTTATGTTAATTTTGATCTATGTAAGCTGAATGTATAATGTCATATCCCCATTGTACCCTTCCCTCCAGGTCGCACTAGGAGACGAGCAACCTGTTGCTCAGTGTGCCTTCCTGGTAACAAATTTCAATAAATAAACTTGTTTTTGTTTTCAGTTTGTCCTCCCAGCCATTTGAAAAGTTTTCTTTCAGTTTCACAACTCAGTCCTTATTAAATTCACCTGGCTTCTTCTGCTAATCATCCTGCAGCACTCAGCCTGCTCTCTGGCTCTGCATGACTTAAAGAGACAGTTTCCCCTTCTTCTTGCATACATATACGGTACTCTACTGTTGTGCATTCTGACACCAACACCACCAAGTCTAAGGTTCTCATAGTTTCTGCAGTTCTCAACCATCATAAACTGTCTGCAGTGGCATTCCAACTCCACTACCAACAACCCTAAGCATCTGAGTTTTTCAGTCTGCAACCATCCATAATCCATCCGTATGGCATTCCTACCTACTGTGTTTCAGTGTAAGAACAGCAATGCCCTCATAGCAGAAGAACATAAAACAGGAACAACTTCATTGTTCAGACAAAATGAAGGAGTTGACTGCTGTTCACTTCTGTAGAAGTGGGTAGCCATCTGGGAACTAGGGACCATCGAACAGTATGGTTCACAATAAACACAGCAATAGAGTCAAGCCATACAAAGGCAAAAGTACTGGACTGAGGGCTGACTTTGCCAAAATGGGTGAGTGCCTAAGGATTGCACTAGCAAATGGGCAGGAAGGAGGGGTGGAAGAACAATGGGGAATAATAAAAACTGCCATCACAGAGGTAACAAGCATTTGTGTGAAGCAAATAAACAAAACAAAACGATGTAAGAAACCACTATGGTTCTCAAAGGAAGTGGCAGTGAAGGTTCAAGAGAAAAAGAAAGCATTCAGGAAGTACAAGGAATCACAGAAGGAGCAGGACAGAGAACTGTATCAGTTAAAACAAACGAAGCTGGGAAGGCAGTCAGAACAGCAAAGGCCCAAACCGAGGAAAAGATAGACAACTCAGTTAAGAAGGGTGATAAAACCTTTCATAGGTACATCAGGGAGCGAAAGAAGACCAAGGGAGGGATAGTGAGGCTTAATAAAGAGGAGGGAGGGTGGGCAGAGGGTGACTGTGAAAAGGCAGAGATACTAAACAAATATTTTTGCTCAGTGTTTACAAATGAAGAGGGGGAGGTACCTAAAACAAACAGTAGAAACACTCTGGATACAGAAGTTGATACCAGCCCATTTACAGAAGAAAGGGTTCTGAAAGAACTCTTAAAACTGAAGGTGGACAAAGCAATGGGGCCTGATGGGATTCATCCCAGAATTCTAGAAGAACTAAGGGTAGAACTAGTGACACCACTGACTACCGTCTTTAACAAATCATGGGAGGATGGGGTGGTACCCGAGGACTGGAGAAGGGCAGGTGTGATTCCCCTTCACAAAAGTGGGAGCAAGGCAGAAGCAGAAAACTACAGACCTGTTAGTTTAACTCAGTGATAGGGAAAATGACGGAATCACTTCTGAAGGAAAGAATTGTCGAGTATCTAGAGGCCAGAGGGGCACAGGACCCAAGGCAGCATGGATTCACAGTGGGACGGTTATGCCAGACGAATCTGATAGATTTCTTTGACTGGGTGACCAAAGTAGTAGATCAGGAAGGGGCTGTGGACATGGCCTACCTAGACTTTAGCAAGGAATTTGACACAGTCCCACACAAAAGATTAATATACAAGTTAGCCAGCCTGGGAGTGGGTCCCAAGATGACAGCCTGGGTAAAGAATTGGCTGAGAATAGGACACAGAGATAATAGTAAATGGAGTCCACTCTGAAGAAAGGGGGTTACTAGTGGGGTACCTCAGGGTTCAGTATTAGGACCGGTCCTCTTCAATGTCTTTATAGCGACATTGCAGAGGGACTGAAGGAAAAGTATGTCTCTTTGCAGATAACAAAAGATCTGCAACAGAGTTGATGCACAAGGTGGGGTGGAAAGGATGAGAAGGGACTCGGCAAGGTTAGAGGAATGGTCAAATGTATGGCAGCTTAGATTCAATGCTAAGAAGTGCAAGGTAATGCACCTGGGAAACAAAACCCAGGGGAAGAGTACACAATGGGGGGTGAGATACTAACAACAACAAAAATGGAAAGGGACCTGGGGGTAGTCATATCAGATGACCTAAAGGTGGGCAAGCAATGTGAGAGGGCAGCAAGGAGGGCTGGGAGGATACTGGGATGCATAGGGAGAGGCATCACCAGTAGAAAACAGGAAATTATAATCCCTCTGTACAGACAACTGGTGAGACCCCATCTGGAGTACTGCGTGCAGTTCTGGAGACCCAATCTCCACAAAGACATAGACAGGATGGAAGCTGTCCAGAGGAGGGCAACTAAAATGGTGCAGGGTCTGCACTGGAAGACATATGAAGACAGACTGAAGGAGCTTAATATGTATAGCCTCAAGGAAAAGAGGGAGAGGGGGGACATGATAGAAACTTTCAAGTACCTCAAGGGAATCAACAAAGTCCAAGAGGGTAGCATCTTTCAAAAAAGAGGTGTGCAAGAACAAGGGGCACAATTTCAAGATGGGGCGGCTCAGAGGTAATTTAGGAAGTATTTTTTCACAGAGAGGGTTGTGGATGCATAGAATGGCCTTCTGGAGGAGGTTGTGGAGTCAAAAACAGTGGTGGAATTCAAGCATGCATGGGACAGTCATATAGCAATTCTAGGGGTTGGGGGTAGGAAGAAGTAGGCTGCTGGTTAACTAGGATCTGCAGCTTATCCATTAGGTAGGGAAATGGGCAGACTGGGTGGGCCAAGCGGTCCTTATCTGCCATCAAATTCTATGTTTCTATGTTTCTATGTTGCATGCATATTGAGCCTAAGACTATGGACGCATGCTTTATTAGTTCAATAATATCTAAGTTTAGTAACCAGAAAAAATCCCTTCTGCTATCAAAATCATGAAGTAGGCTGTTTTCTGGCTCATAACTACAGGGTATTACAGTGGTCCGACTGGACGTCTATCCACCCATCTTCTCAAGGCCATGCAGCTAATTCAGTCAACCTTATTCTGTCAAATCAGCCTTACTCAGTCCATCAGTATGCTTCAGCTTTTCTTACCTCTGTCATAGCTCCATACAACATTCAGCTTTTCCTGCTTATAGCAGAGTTTTTACTTATGTTTTGGCCTTTTATATGCCTTTATATTTTCAGTACCTATTCAGTCGTACTCATCGATATCAATCCTTTCTTTCAGCAGTTATCATTCAGCTGGTCATTTCCACCTCTATACCATCAGGCTATATGATTGCATCCATACCTCACATGCCTGCATCTCCTCAATCGGTACTATGGATACTTCTCACATGCAATTTAAATTTTGCATGAAACATGATAGAATGAAGCACTGTTGGAACCATTCAAGCTCTCCTGACCCCCTCCAATTTCATCTGCCTTTATGCATGGTATAAGACACTGAAGCCCCCTGGCTCAGTGTCTCAAAACAACATTGCTCTCCTCAGAACCATGCTATTCCAGCAGAAGCTGAATCTGGGGGGTTCTCAGTCTTGCTTTCCTTCAGCTATACCATCCAACCCCATGGAAAATTCAGCTCCCTTCAGATCTGCACAGTGTGAAGTGGTTGCTGACAGTGGGGTTCTTTCTCTGTGCTGCTCATTGATTTCCATTTTAATCTACTGAGCCCTTGGGATATGGTGTCATGACAATATCTAGCAGTTGTATAGAACAGTATCCTGTAGCTGTGTGCCTAGCCTTGGCTTTGTTCAAGAACCAGGTCATGTTCCTAGGGCACATGCCTGGGACATGGGGGACATCTAGCCATTAGTTTCCTCCCAAAGTGAAGCCTTCCTCTAAGCCCACTCACCAGCTCCCTCAACTTCCCTTCCATCCTTAATTTTAGCCACAATGACCTTCTGACCTTTATACATGCACCATTCTTCTTCAGAATAAGAAGATCCAGCATTTAACCATTCAATACTCATCTCCTTCCAGATCAAGAAAATCACTCAAACTCAAGATATGCACCAAGGAATGGACTGCTCCAAAATGAAAGATGCACTTCAAGGCATTCCACATGCCAGTTTAAGCACTCTTTATGAAACAAGACCTAATCAATCTACTTGTCTCGCACCTGTCTAAACAATCTTTTGGTTTCTGTGTGCCTCTCCAGCTGAGCCTCATCCATCTTCCCTTCCAGAATAAACATTACTATTGCAAGTCAAGAGCTTTGTTGCCACACTCAACTTGAGATTTGCCACAGTAGAAACTAAATAATCAATTCAGCTTCTGCTAAGTCCAGTACTCCCATCTCCCACTCAAACCAAACCTGCCCACCTCTCTCTACAGGAAAAATCTTTTGCAACAAATTCAGTGATGAAGCCTAATGTACTTCATCAGGTATTGTCTTTGCATCCATAGTCCTGCAGTGAAGCTCTCGAAACAGCTATGCCACCTGTAGACCTGCCTGACCTACAGTCCCTAATGTGGACTACCATGTTCTATGATACAGCATAAGGCATATTGGTATTTACTCATGCTTGCTATGATGTGTTTATTAATTATTATCCAGTATAGTTATTCTGTTGTGTGAGCATGCCACCTACAGCTATTAGCCATAATGCTATGATCAGCATATTTCATGAATCATTGTATTTTAACCCAAAAGTAGTCTTAGTCAGCATAACACTTACTACTGTGTATGTGCAAAGCCTAACAGGCTTGAGTGTGAGTTGCCCATCAACCCTCCAATAGAATTGCTTCGTTTAGCTTCTCTAATATGCAGATGAACCCGTTACCAGGTAATGGATCCTCTTATCTCAGACTATAACAATCCATGTAAGCCTGTTTTTCACTGAGTTTCTCTATGATGACATCACAGTGTTTGGAGGCTCTGAACTCCCAGCAGGTATTGTTGTCCTTTTTACATGTGTTTGGGGAATAAATCTTTATTCTGTGACACCTGTCTTTTGTGCTGTGTTTCACCATCAGGTTAATAATCATGCCAAATCCAACGAATGGTGACCGTGGCAAGGACCTGATTGGACAGAACCAAACCAATACACAAAATGTGTGCAGATGAACGAGCACGAGAATCATGAAGGTGTTCGAACCTACACCCTCCTGTTTAACCTGTACAGATGGTCTTGCAAGCCCCCCAAGCCCCAAATGGGACTGGGAATCATGAAGGTGCTCAAACCTATGCCCCCTCATTCACCTTGCAGCATCAGTTTGTGGGGCTCTTTGTACACAAGCGTGCAACTGTCTAGCTGTTGAGCACAAGGTGGATCGATATGCTTTGGATTCCCAGCTAGTACAGGAAAGGGGGAATCTTCCAAAATGGTCATTAGCACAGAGCTCAAATTAGATATCTCAAATGTATGACTTCCCATGGAGGTTGGTGCGATTTTACGCTGCACACGAAATCACAAGCCCATCTGTTATGGTATGTTTGCAAACTGTATTCGGAGACAAAACCTATGGTTAAGAAACATGATCAAAAAGGTGTAATGGTTGCCACCCTGTATACTGCATTATAAAAAGTGGAAGTGGAGGTCCTAATGCTGAAAAAGGAACTGGGCTCCAAATTCCGAGAGGCAGGCGAGCAATGGACGGAATTAGAACAAGCAACTGAAAAGCTTTGGAACGAGACCCAGGATGAACTTAAGAGTACTGTACAGGAAAAAAACAGAAAGATTGTTAGGTTGAGAGGAGATTGTGAAAGGTTACAGCAGGATAAGAAGAATGTGTCACATTGGAATTATTTGCTTACAGGTATGAATAATACATTGTGGAGTGAGTATGATGAGTTGGAAGAGGAGTCTGGAAAATGTCAGGATGCATTGGACAGGAAGATAAGAGAATATCATAAAGTGAACGCCGCGTACAGAGTTTTGCAGGATCATGTCAGTAACGGTCAGTTCAAAGGTAAAGTGGATCATTCAAACTGTAGAATCATGATGATGAAATTGCGTCAGCAATTAACAGTCCTAAAGGGTCATGTGAAAGCTATGCTGTGTGCCCTGCCCATCGACCTGTCATCATTGGAGGATGACAACAGAGATGATGGAGGAATTCAAGATGGAAGTCCTTGGGACGCCGGAGGGCTGAGGCCTCACCCACCAGTAGCTGCTTTGAATAAGAAGGACAAGGCAGAAGTGGAGAGCCTGATTCAGAAGGTGATCTCAAAAGTGGGATCTCCAACGCTCAGGCTAGGTTGTTGAGACAAGCAGTCTCCAACATGTTGAAAAAGGAGCTGGGACAGGGAGTAACTAAGCCTGAGGGCCTCTGGACCTATATACATTTCACACTGGTCATACAATCACCACCACCACTACCCAAAACTCTAACCTCAAAGAAAAATCCACACCATAGGATAGACCTCCCACTATCCTAAATCCCATACAGTCACATCCCACAGCCACACAATTTCTAACACAAGAAGTACCTACTCACGCATGCCATCAGACATGCACTAATCAAGATACTATAACCCTTCCCTTCCTCCTCCACCCAACCCATAATATAAATTTACTGCTAAAATTTTGTTTTTTGTTTTTTTGTGTTAATTAAAATCTAAAAAATGAAGAGAATCTAGCAGATGCTATAAGCAGTTCAGCGATTTTAGTTCTCTTTTTGTAACTTGGGAAAGCTGCATATCAGTGCAATTCAAACTCTGCTCTCACTAGAGAAAAGTCCAATATATTGTTCTCACACAAGGGAAAACAGAATGTCTATCCCGCTCAAGCAGCTCTCTCACTGCTGCTGGGAAATAGATTGTTCTCAGGGAAATAATGTCAAGGAAACATGTGTTCTCACTGCCTGCAGTCCTTCATTTAATGTTGGTATAGAATATCAATTTTTGATGCAGCCATTGATATCACAGCCCACCATGCTGCTCCACTCCTACTGGTCCCACTGCGCTGACTCCAAAACTCCACTGGCTTAGAACCTGGGCCATCAGACTCACTGTCAGCTTTATCGTCCACTCCTCTCTGACAACAGACACTTGATTGCCCCTGGAGAACTGAACCTACCACGGAAATAAAGCAGGGAGATCCCCAAAAAGTTCACACTGCTAAATGAGGTGCTAAAAGCAAATGTTCCAGTTACACCAATGAAAGGCATGATGCACTGCTTATAGAACTGTGTTCCCCTAATATAATGTAATATAACTAGCTCCTAAATCTATCTCACTTTAAAAAAAGAAACACTAACTGGCACTTGGTCCCTATGCTTAATTTCCATCTAGGGTGTTGCAGCCACTGCAGTTTATTTTAGGTTAAAACCAATTATATACTTTAAACCAAATAACAGTTTATTGAATTCTAAGATTCCCCTCTAGGTTGTATTCTAATTTACAGGTTTTTAGCAAAGTAGAGGAACAACAAAAGTATTCTGAAGCTTATAGCAGGAGCTCCAAACCAATGGTTAGCTCAGCCTGGCAGACATATTTTCCATTATGCCACAGTCCATCTCCATTCTTGCTCAGCTGCTAACTGTCCATCCATAGCACCACTTGGTATCTGTTCTTCTTTTTAGTAGTCTCTCAATGAACCAATACAAGTTTCCATGCTAGTCCTTCAACTTCTCTAATCTGCAAAGATCTTCAATCCACAGAAAAGACCCTGGCATAGGTCAGGTACTTCTTTAGTAATCAGTACAGAAAGGATTCTTAATACTGTAGGTCCATTCTGAAACTGCCTCCCCTACATACTGCATTAGCCCTGTTGAGATCACAAGTCAAGTTCAGGATAGAAACACCTTATCATTGATTTGTCAGCTTCCCATAGTTAACTGAGCCCAGGATCACTTCCTCTATATCTTCCAAGACCTTTTCTCTCATTCACATGAATGGATGATGTTATACAATGTATTAAACTTTCTGGGTGCCAAACTTGGTTATCCAACAAAGACACTGCTGATGCCTTCATGGTATTACCAATCCGTTCTTATCTATGGCATCTGTATGGTATCAGATGGTATCATCCTGCATCTACCAGATGACTTTCACTCATGGACCTCCAAACTCTCCACCAGCCAAAGACATCACTTGTCTCACTAATCTAATTTAGGCCCTTCATATACTGCTAGTAGAGTATAACATTGGATACAGTCACATCACTGGATGTCGCTAGCACTGTTGTGCATTTGACTACATGGAAGCATGCTTCCCTATATATACCCAACCAGATTACTTATCCAGTCTCTCTACAGTCCAGTCTAAACAATCTTGAACACAGAAAGCTCTTATCCTGTCTAGGACACTTGAACTATACCATGAGGGTTGGACCATAAGATCTTCAACTTAACAGCTAGAAACATTTACAGATGTAACACCATCATATGGCATCTCTGAAATGTATGGAAACTCCTGGATTAATCTTCCAAAGCTTCCTGAAATCTTCAAGATATCTAAATTCACTACAATTTTTGCCTATAGAAATATACTCGATAGTTGCTGTCATTTTAACATAGGCAATGCTGGTCCAAAAATCTTGCTACTTTTATTCGTACAACCAACTGGTGGTAGCAACCATTAATAAAAGCCAATTGCTTAGTCCTTCAGTCATGCTCTTTCTCAGAAACTGACCTGGACATATGTTTGTAACCATTTTCAATTCCACTGTGTACACATTCCAGGAACTGCTAAAACATCTTGCTGACTCTTCTCACTTTCCGATCAGCCATTCTTCAGTGTGAATACTACAGCAGACACCTGTATGACACTGCCTCCAAATCTATCAGATTGTCAAATGCCATGAGCCATCACTTGGAGTCATCCTGGTTAGTACTATGGTCATCATTAGCTGAGGCTATGAAAGCAGCTTTTATTTACTGGTGACCTCCTTTATCAACCTGTTTTCAGGGGTCTCCAAAACACTGAAATAACCCAAAAATTAGTTATTACGGCATTCACTAAACTTGTTTTCACCTCCAGTGCCATTTCTGCGTCACTGCAGTGTACCGCACCACTTCACTAGCTTGTGCTCTGCATGTGGGTGGGCTAAACAGTATTATTAACATAGCAGCTCAGTTTTCCACGTATGGACAAGTCACTTTCCTTCACTACCTTCTCCATGTTTATTTGATTTTTTTTAATTTTTTATCTGGTTGATCCTGTCTTTGAAATACAAAAGAAATATCTGGTTGATCCTGCTGTATCTCTGGATCAACAGACACTGAGTTGCCGACTCTGGGTTCAATCCAGAACAGGATGGACCCCAGTAGGAACCATGGCTGACATTTTTTAAAAGAAAAAAGTCAGAGAAAGTGAGGAAGAAAGAGACAGTACAGTGGTGATCGTATAAAAGTTTGGAAGTGCTAAGGTATACCTCGAGGTACTTCAATATATGTTTGTGTGTGTGTGTCTGGGTATGTGTGTGTGTGACTGTGTGTGTGTGAGACAGTGTGTGTGTGTATGTGTAGGTACACTGACCAAGGGGACTAACCCATTGCACCAGGAATTATAAAAAATGATGTATAGTCAAGTGTGTTTTCAGGAATTTTTTTTTCACACCCTCGGTGTGTGATGACCACATAAACCTCTCAAACCACTTGACCTTCACTCTCAAGGTTTATGGGTCAGACTCATCACACACTTTGGGTGTGAAAAAAAAATTCATAACAGACACTTGCCTATCCATTATTCGCTATTTACTTTATTCTGAGCAAGGTATTCTGCATTCCTAGTCAACCCAACCCTTGATCCTTTCATGGTCTCTGTTTAACAAGTTCTCACTTTTGAATCTTTCTGCTCCCCAGGAAATTGAATGTTCTATACCTCCATAAAACAGCATATTGCCATCATCTAACATTTATAGTATCTTTACTGTTTAACTCAACCTTCATCCATCCTTTTCAATTAATTATGTGTGGCTCATTGCTCAGTGTTTGTGCTCCAACTGTATCTAAATGATGTAGGTTATGCTTGGATACAGAGGCCGGACCGCTACGTAGGGCAATGCTTGCAAGGTAGTATTGTATGACATGATTAGTGCTTAGATACTTCAACATAGACATGAGTAAGTCAGTGATTATAGTACATGAGAACTGGATGGTATATATAAGGTGCTTAGATGCTTGGACTGATGAGTAACTTGTTATGACTTGATGTTTTGGCCTTTCTCTGTATCCCACCACAGGAAGGGGGAATTGTCAAGTAGGATGAGATCCCCCCAAAAAAGAAATAATGATATCATATGATTATCTCCTCCAACTCCAGAGAGAGTTGCCAGTAGCACCCAGGAGAGGAAAACCCCCCTTGGGGGGAAACCTCTGAGGACCCATTGCTACTGACCTGCCTGTCCTTCTGGGCATACTAAAGGAGAATAATCCTAAATAAGATTTTAAGTTGTTGGCTAATTAGACTCCAAGTTATGGGTCCTGATCCAGAGAAGACAGGAGGGCTAAAAAGTACTGATATTAGAGTGTTGGTGAAGATGGTAGTACATCCTTCTAGTGAACTCCTGGTCCAAGAAATCCATGTACAAGGCAGAATCTGATAGTAGATTGGAATCCATAGTTGAGCATAATGATTCAAAGCATTGAAGATGCATTGGTGAAATGATCCAGAAGGCGGGGACATTTTCTGAGAAGAAACAAAACCAATTGGCTAAGTCTCCGAGTCCAGAGTATGAGAAGTGGTGGTTCGTGTTCAGCTTGGCAATCTTATAAAAGAAGGCCTTGATAATGAAGCACAGGAGCCAGGCACAGGCTGTATGATCTGGAAAGGGTGGAGCAGTAGGAACTGTTAGTCTGGAGCAGGTGAAACAAGTAGTGAATCGGAATAGCTCTTAGTGCAAATGGATAGATATAAGTTAGATGGACCTCCAGATCCTAAGGGGCAAAGCAGGTCGTACAATAGACTAAACAGTCTGTGATTAACCTCTAGGCCCTGTAAGGGCAAAGCAGGTAAGTATGAGCAGATAGTGTATATAAGTGGACCTGTAAATAGGTCAGCAGTAGTTGTAAATGAACCTGCATGATGCAGACGTAGTAGCAAAGTATCAGCATTGCATCGATTATGTATCGTATACAGGAGAGCATGAGAGAATGTAATTAGCATGGAAATCGAAGAACTTGTCTGTTGATCAAATAGTTGTCTTGAGTGAGGTAGTTATACACGTTTCGGAAGCCAGAATGGTACAGCAGCTAGAACTGAACTCGTGGGAATAGTCTGATGATTCCTGAATTGTCGTACTTACATTAGTCATGAATGATGATAACTGAAGAAGAGGGCTGAGTCAAATGCAGTAATGTAGTACCAGGATCCAATAAGCCTTAGATGACTGGAGTAGAATTATGTTAAGGCTTAAATGAGGAGATAGAAGATCTTCCAGATAGAGCTCAGCTAAGTGTCGGACAGAAGTGGAGTAGTAGTAATCCAGTAACTAACGTGGTAAGGTAGAAGCATCCAAAGGAAAAATGGTGAATATCCAACAGATTAGATGTAGATCTGTAGTGGATCGAGGGGCTCCTGAGAGGCAGACTGGCGGGCAGGCAGGCATAGAGTAGAGGATGTGTATGCTGAGGCCCTGATACTGGATGAGGCAGGTGTGCAGTGGACATAGTCGAACCTTAGGGCTCTGATGCTGGGAGGCAGGTGTGGAGTAATAGTAGAACTTCCAAGCCCCTATGTGGGAGGAGCAAGTGTACAAAGTCCAGTGTTTAAGAACTGCAGAAGGCAGATGAAACAGATGAGTTGACAATGTGAACTAATTAATAGTCATATGGTACTGCAATAAATTAAGTTTTGAACGTAAGCCATAAATTAGAAGAGGCATAATAGAATTCCAAACAGGAATAGGAGAGGTAGTAGAGTGGAGTGAATTGAAATGTCCCAGTATGAAGTGTCCAAGGGAGTAAAGGGGCTAAGCCCATGGAAGGTGGAAAACGTGCAGCTGGACCGCACGAAGGTCAGCCGATGAAAAGTATGAGGTATAAGTTGTGCGGTTGACCATGTAGGTTGGCTGGTAAGGTGAGTGGAAATTGGATAAACTCCAAGAAGGCTAGTGTGCATGGCTGGACCACATGTAGGTCAGCCAGTAAAGTATGTAGAGAGATGCAGCAAGACCCCATAAAGGTTAGCATGTGCGGCTGGACCACACGTAGGTCAGACAGAAGTGTGGAAGTAACAATAACTCCAAATGAAGTGAAGCAACATGGTAAGCATCCAGGGACAGTCATGTAAAATCCTATAACATAGTCCAAAGTAAATCACAATGGAGGTGCGAACAGGCAAGGAGAGAGCTGAAACATCCAGAGCTGGAGTGGCATGACTGAAGGCGAGATATCCTGGAGTGTGTCCAATCTTGATGGATAAGCTTGGACAGTGGTCCGCAGGAAGGATCTGGAGCAGGGCGCTGAATGCAATGTTGGGCGGATGGCTGAGGTGCATGGCAGAAGTCCAGAGGTCGAGGTAAAGAAGCAGCTAGGCCAGTACAGGTAGTAATGTCAAAGAGATCATGTTTTTAATGGCAGACGCAGGACAGCTACAGAGTGTTGGCAACTGTGCAGCTCACCAGGTGAAGCCCCGTGGCCAGTGGGATGACCAGACCCTGCATAGGCCAGGCAGGAGGAAGAAATGAATAAGAAACAGAGTAGGTTACTGTAGGCTTGTTATGAAGTACATACAAGGAGGAAGGTATTGCCTGTAAGCTTCCAGTAGGCTGTAAAAAAGGGGAGATAATAATATAATTCAAGTGCGTCGGTGTAATGTTCAAAGGAATTCCTGTTTGTATGCCAAATGTTATTGGAATGGTGAATGACCATGTGCAGCTGATCGCGAATTAGAAGTCTTGCTGAAGGGGCCAGTGGCTGCATTACAATGTAGTGAGCTACTAATTACAGAATGCCTAGATTGCTAGCATTCAGATGGCAGTGTAAGCTGCATGTTTAATAAATGCTTCTTAATGGATACAGTGTCTTGAAGCTCTCGCGTGAGGGAAGCAACCGTTGATAAATGTTAAAGCGTCTTGTATACATAAGTGGTACATAGCTCCAAACCTGCCCCTATCCTTTGTCCATTAAACTTAATAATAGTAAGTGAGCTTCACTAAATGTCTGCCCTGTGGCTTGGGTATATGCAAATGAAGTTCATTAAAACGCATGATGCACTATAGTAGCTGATGGCTGGGCGTAGTAGTAAGATAACTAGAAACTGCTATAATGTATATGGAAGGTAGCTGCATTTAAACCACCCCATGAAGCTCAGTAAGGCAAGTCTCCCCTTGATTTATAAGAAATAACATATCAACAGTGCAGGTAATTGGCATCTGCCTCAGGGCTGCCTTAGGGTCTGAACCCAAATGTAAACTGGCCAGGAACGCTGGGAACGAAGAGCTGTAGTAAAAAGAAAAAATATTCAAATGATAGAGTACTGAACTGTGCTACTGAGAAGGAGCTCCAGGTGTGAATAGGTCTGGTAGACAAGTAGCAGGTCAAGCCCCAAGGTAAGTGGGTAAGGTCGTGCAGCATACTGAAGCAGGAGGAATCCATATTGCAGCCAGGGAAGCGGCATTCAGGAAGGAGTGTACGGGCTCAAAGCAGTATCATAGTGAATGGCAGTTGCGAGAGTCAGAAAATGGCAAAGCATAACAGGAGAACAACAGCGGTAACATAGGCAGTATGCGAGGTTCCAGAAGTGCAGAACGGTGAGGCAGCAGAGGTCCATGGAGGAGAGTAAGTGGCAAATGAAGTGACAAACTACAGTGCTGCAGCTGGAGGCGAGGCAACCCCCCACAAAGAAAGCTAAGAAAAACAAATGGGAGGGAGGGCAGGGAGAAAACAAAATGAGAGAGAGCAAAGAAAAGGTGAGGGGGCACGGAATAGAGGCAGGAGCCAGCCTCAGCATGCAGCACGGAACGAGTGTAGCAAGTGCAACTCGCTCTAAGCAGAGCTGCTGTAGTCAGGTGAATTAAGTAGGATGTGGGGGAGGAGCTCTTTCCTCACATAACTACAGGCTTGCCCCTTTCCATTACTCAAAACATTTCTACATGGTGTTAAAAGACAAAGCCCTATAAATTGATCGAATAGACACCAAATTGATTTGTACTTGTAACTCAAGCCTCATGGATCACCTCACCTCTTCAGTAGTCAGACAACCAGTTGACTTCAGTCTACAAGCTGGCATGACCAACACTTATTATGGCTTACTGACGATGAAGAATTCATCCAGTTCCTTAAAGTTAAATCAAAAATAGTATCTCCCTGTAAATAGCTTTCAAGAAAGTCATCTGAAATCTGCCATCTGCCTCTCAAAGAGCCTGACCTATCAGACTGCCTATCCTTTACACTGTTTCTTACCACCCAACATATTCAAATAATGTCCTATTGCTGTATTCAGTTAACTGAGAGAACTGAATCAAAATGGACTGCTACTGACCAAAAAGTCTTGTGAATTGATGTCTACTGTCCATTTGTGCACATATCAGAATGTTAGTCGCTCAGCTTGGCCTCAACACCCTCTTTTTTTTCTGGACAATCATTTATTCATTCCACCACCATAAGCAAGGCTATGGGTAAGTATTTAGGCTAGCTAGTTAAAGCCCAGAGAGAGAGAGAGAGAGAGAGATAGAGAGGAATTGCCATTTTCCTTGGATCACCTGAGGTTTCCTTCACCTGTTCTTTTTCTCTCCTTTGTGGAACTTGTCTGCTTCCAAGAGTGGAGGAGGTTCTCGGTTCAGTGACATTCAGATGTTTTGTGGCTCTATGTTCTTTAACCCAATCCCTGTTGGGCACCCCTTCAAGGATGGAGATGACTGAGAAAGGTCATTGTCAACTGCATACACAAGCACTGTTCACACCAGTCAGCCAGACTTAGAATTGAAAGGTTTAGCCAGCCCATCAGAACTGCAATAGGGCTACCGCTCATGATGTTGGCAACCTAGGTTCGGGAACAAGCCTGGGGCATCTGGGGCCATACTGGGGGGGGAAGAAGGATCAAGCATCCCTGTGGATGTTCTCCTCCACCCAGGCGGAAGGAGCCACATCCCACAGCACTACTGCCACCTGTAGACATACAGGTGGCACAGCGCTTGGGACAAGGTGAGGGAGGGAAGCCACAGTGTATATAACAAGGGTGCATCACAAACACTTGCATCCCTGCGGGGTCTGGGTTTGCAAGACAAAAAAAAAAGAAAATTGGGAACTCACCACCACCCATAGCTCCATGAATTCTGGTATATCCAGACTGACAGGCAGGTACATCCACCATGCTGGAGGGGACACAGAAACAGAATATAAAAGAAAAGAACTGAAAAGCTAAAGCCTGCAGTTCTGAGTCTGGCTGGCCACACACCCTACTCTTATAAATACCCAGCAGCCCCCTGCTTTCCATCACTAGGTGTTTTGCTCATCCTTCACCCATCCTTCTTCCTTCTGCAGCGCTGTTCATCTCTTGGTGAGCCCTCTCACGACATTTATCTGATCTCTGTTGCACACCTCTTTGAAGGTGGAGATGGCAGAAAAAGGCCAAAATAAACAGTATATCCACACTACTCAAACCAATAAGCTGAACTTAGAACAATCAGAAAGTTCCTTTGTGGCACTCTGGAACCTTTGAGAATAAACGTCATGTTTATAAATCAGTATGAAATCTCCTTTTTCTGACAATCCTCTGACTAAGGTAGTGGGAAGAGGTGTAGGAAATTCATTGTCAATAACCCTCAGGGGGTTAGTACTGCACTTGTTTACTGGGATGCTTCAAAAATCACACTTAGGGGTGTTATTTTCTCTGCAGTCCCGAGGAAGTAAGATAAAATTGCCAGACAGACGTCTTTAGGGCACCATATCAAAGAGTTAGAATTTGAACATGAAATTGTCCTAAATTCTGAGGTTAAACATAAGCTAGACCTAAAAAGTGAAAAATTAACTAAGTTATTAGAAGCCAAAACTGAGGAAATAGGGCTGAGTGAAATTTGTAGATTCTACTCAGAGGTGTGCCTGTGGGCAGGACCAACCCTGACCCTGGCCCCTCCATTAAGATCCTGACCCTCCAAAATTTCTTAATTAGCACCACCAACATCAACACACCTTGGCACCTTTAATTCTGTGTAGTCACTGTGCCCTTATTGCTTGCCTGATTGCCAACACATCCCCACCACACATACACACCCCAGGACAGCTGTTACATCACGAGTCACAAGACTGACCTGATGACCCACAGGCCAGTTAGTGGTGGATGGTGTGGAGCCCAGAACCTGGTGTACTTGTTTATGCCTTCTCCCGACTCCCGCGTGAGTCTTAATCTGAAGCTGTTGTTCATCCATTCTTTTGGCCGCCAGTGCAGTGCTGGTTAGAAAGGTACAGCACAATTAAGCTGTCTCGCTTCTGGTGAAGAGATAAGAGTACAGGATGGGAGAGAGACAGAACTGGAGGGAGACTGGCAGTATGGGACATAGTCAGGGACTGACTGCCTGATGGCTTCACAGGAATTTCATGATATGCGGGTACTAGCATGCTAAGTTGGGTGAGAGGCAGCACTACACAGGAATGGATGAGGGTGGAATTAAGATTGGGATGGGAACCTGGCCTGGTGTCATGGAGGCATCCGTCTTACCTCACGCCATGCCAGTGACCAGAGTTCGGGAACAAGTCCAGGGAACCAGGGGTTGGCTGGGGAGGAGAGGATTGAGCATCCAATGGACTACTGTCCTCTTCTGGAAGGGACAGGGGTTCCCATCCTGTGATGCCAGTGATGTCCTGTGGAGACTAGGCACACTGCAGTCAGGGACAGATGAGCAGGGGGAAATGTCAGGCGGCCATCCTGCAGGCATGTGCGGAAGTACTCACATCACGTGCTGGATGGCATTGCAAGTCCTGCATGGGGAACCAGAAAAATGGAAAATGCCCTGGCTCCAGGAGGATGAAGGAGGGTCCAGTGGTCAGCCCTCATGCCCAATGCCTGGCCTTCCAGCCTGCTACAGTACTTCCTCCCTGCCCTGGCCACTCCACCAGATTCCAGATGCAGCGCCAGGTAGGAGTCAGTGGTCCTGTCCCAGGGGGCTCAGAGATGGGGGGGTTGGGTGGTTGGGTGGTCAGACACAGTGGAGGTGGAGACAGATCTATACCAGGCAGGACAGGATGCTTCAGACAGGTGGGAGTAAGGCCTGACCCAGTGATCACTCTGGAGAGAGGTCTAGGAGCCAGTGAGCGAGGGGCCATAAAGAAAGTAAAAAAAAAAGAAAAGATTGTTACGGGATGAGTCACAGTCAGAGTCAGACTTGGAACAAGGTCAGGGACTGACTAGCAGGAGGCACCAGGGTGGGAATAATCCTAACCTTAATAATGTCACATCCAAATCAGCTTTCTCAGCTTTCTACATTTCGGGTAAAATACCCTTAATCAGGAATTGGTTTCTAAAGTAAAAAATATATAAATATAATCATGTTCATATTTCACTGTACAAAAAATATGTTTTCATTAAATGTTTGTTAAATAACATTTATATTGCAGAAGAGACATTATATTATTATTCCATATGTAAAATAGATTATCACCTTATTATAAGGATCGTTCTTGTAATTTTAAATATGTTGTCAGATTCCTCTCCCACCACTACTGAGCTGAAAATTAGTCATATAAACCAAAAAATATAATATAAGTATTACTTCATTTCTAGTGTGTTCCAAATATCAAGTTAACTCAAGGAAATAATAATGCTGACCTTTTCCACACTACTTCTCAAATACTGTCTTAACTTATAATGTTCCATATTGACACTTCACTCAACATGCTTCCTGTAGTGAATTCAAATACATACTAATTAGTGTCCCAATTATTTCCATATACATCCTAAGCTTATTGCCAGATAAAACTTCTGCATTCTAACTTAAATTACCTAAATTTATCAACTTAGTTAACTCTGCAGTTAAATTTCAGTCTCACTTAAGTCATTATGCTTTTAAATTTACTACGCGTAGTGCTGTCTCTCCAAAAGTTCATACTATCCTCATTTAAACAAAATGAAAGAGATTAGCTTCACTCCTTCTTCAGTAACATTCATTATTTAAACAAAAATCTAACCTGTAAATGCCATTTACTTTTTCTCCAAAGAAGCAGCACTTGTCTGTGAGGTCTTTTCTATCTTTATTTCTTTATCTATACAAACAGAGGACAGGCTCTAACTTTTATTTCACAGTCTTTCTCTTACTCAAACAGATTGGATTCGGTACTTCCATATAAGTGCCTCTTACATCTCCTAGGTGGGAATGACAGCGTGGGGGCTTTTCAAGCTAGTTTTATAGCAATAGCCCCTCCCCTGAATCTGGCAATGACGAGTTATGTCAATTAACAGGCTAATTCAGCCTGTTCTGTGTGCCAGATCTGCCACTCTGCAGCACCTAATTACCACAATACTAGGTGTCAGGGGCACTACTAAGAAACCAATGCATGGTGTTTGAATATATGTGCATTTCTTTTTTTTGTTTTGTTATTCCAAGTGTTATTGGTTTTAAGAAATATACACATTACAAGTGAGACACATAACAGTTGAGCATCCTTTGGAAAACACAAACAAAAACAACAACCAGCTTCATTATTCTCTAATCTCCTTCCCCCTTAACCCCCCTCTCCCCCGAAATGTGCCTTAAATAAAACAACAGTGAACCAAAGCCAATAATAAATGAGGAGTTAGTACTCTGTACCAACGCGTATACTCACTTTAAGTAAAGAGCATACAACTTGCCCCATTTCTTGTTAAATGAGGACAAGCTATTGCGAGAACTGGCAATCAAACGTTCTGTTCTAAAACTAATAGGTAGCTCATTTAACCATTCAGCATATGATATTGTCAGTTGGTCCATCCAATGCTTTAGTACAAGCTTTTCAACTATAATAGATATTAGCACCATGTGGAATTTACATTCTTTTACCTTAATGCTGGAATATATACCCAATATACATATGTCTGCCAAGAAGAACTCCTCTAAGCCCAAGAGAAGGTCTAACTTGGATTGTATTATACGCCAGACAGGAACCACCTTTTCACATTGCCAGAAAATATGTACAAGATTCCCTTCTGAACTACCGCATCTAGTACAAGTGGAGTCTGGAAGTCTGCCTAATTTGGCCAAAATGACGGGAGTGTAGTACATATTATTCAAAATATGATACTGGGTGAGTCTATGTCTGTCCTGAGTATGGTAGATATAAAGGTCCTTCCATACTTGAGTTCAGTTAGGGGTTATGTCAGGCATTAGAGAGTTCCAAACTTTAGAACCTAACAGAGGGTTGGGAAACTTGTAATTAATGAGGAAAGTATACAACATAGAAATGGGGTGGGACTTAGCTGCCCGTTCCAACAGTTGACCCAAAAAGGATTCGGCTAGAGATACTTGAGGAGTGAAACTGAAGGTACTTCTTATTAAATGCCTGAATTGGGAGATCTTAAAAATCTGGTCCCTCGGTATACGAAATTTAGTGAGAATCTCAGGGGAAGAGAGAAGGCAATTCTGGGAAAATAAATCTTCTACCCAAGACCCCTGTAATTGTGGGAGCCATTGAAAGGAAAGTCAGGAACCGCCTATCTTTACATTAGGATTGGAAAGCAGGGATTGACCGAAATCATATTTAAGGGGAATCTTGAAGTAGGTGCAACATTAAGAGAAGACCATGAGAGAAGTGTTAATCACAGAATTTTGTAATGGAGATGGTAGCACTGAGTTGGATAGATAGAAAATGGTGGAGGGGTTTAACCCATGTAAGCTAAGAAGGTGGTTTTCTAGTTGTAGCCAGACAGGGGTATAGAAGAAGAAGAAGAATCAGCATTTATATAGCGCTTTTCATACACAGTATCCCAAAGCGCTTTACAAGCAATGCTAGACTGGTAGTGAAGTGACTGAATGTGTGGTGGAGGCCATATCGCACATCATCACCCACACACAGCCTGGATAATTGCATGAACCGGATGAATTGTATAAAGTTGTTACTAGCGGATAGCCATCTTCCAACTTTGGCCAAGTGACTAGCCCATTAATATAATAGAAAATTAGGGAGACAGAGCCTCCCATTCCCTGGGAAGAGAGAGTTTAAGTAAAGAGGGACACAGACACTTATCTAACCAAATAAATTTTGAGATGATAGAGTGTATATGTTGGAAGAAGGATAGCGGAAGCCATATGTTTAGCAGGTTTAAAGGGTAGAAAAGGTGAACGAGAACGTTTATCTTAATGATATTTATACGACCCCATAAAGATAAGGGAAGACTCGTCCATCTCTGAAGATCCTGTTGTATCGTAATCACCAGGTTGTCGAGGTTTAATTTCTTGGATTTAGTGGGATCTGTTGACAGGAATATGCCTAAATACTTAATGTATTGTGATGTCCATTTCATACCAAACTGTGTGAATTCTGATTTAAAAGTGAAAGCATTCAGAGGGAAGATTTCTATTTTAGAGAGATTTAATTTATAGTTAGAGAGGTGACTGTACTAAGCTATGACTTCCAGAGAGTGCTGCAACGAAGAAACCGGTTGTTCCAAGTGAAGAAGAATGTCACCTGCATATACTGAGAAGGTTAAGGTTCGGTTAAGCATTTGAGTACCTCGAATCTGGGAAGTTTGCTTAATATGATGTAGAAGAGGTTCTAAATAAAGATTGAACAGAAAAGGTGAGGGGGGCACCCCTGTCTAGTGCCAGTGTATAAAGGAAATTGGGAAGAGAAGACACTGTTACAATAGATTTTGGCTGAAGGTGAGGAGTAAGCTGATCCACCGAATGAATGGGAGAGGGAAGCCCATTTTCTTTAGTGTTGCCCAAAGAAATTCCCAGTTCACTCTGTCAAACGCCTTCTCTGCATCTATGGAGACCAGTGCCATAGGACAGTGGGAAGACTGGGCAACAGAAAAGATGTGCTTAAGAGTTCTGAGATAGTCAGTAGATGAACGACCCAATACAAATCCAGCTTGTTTGGCACTCAATAAATGAGTCCATACATTTTTAATCCATAATGAAAGAATTTTAGTCAGAATTTTAATATCGCAGTTGAGAAGTGAGATTGGTCTGTAGTTAGCTGGGTCCAATTGGGACTTATTTGGTTTAAGTAAGAGGATAATTGTGGCTTCCAGTAAGGTTGGATCGAGAGTATCAGCTGTGAAAATATGAGAATATAACTTGAGGAGTAGGGGAGTCAGTTCCTTGGAAAACACTTTATAGAAATTAGATGGAAACCCATCAGGGCCTGGTGCTTTGTCTAGATCTAAACTATTAATAGCTTCCATTATTTCAGTGAGAGTAATAGGAGAGATCAGGGAAGTCTGATGGTGAGATAGTAGACAAGGGAGACCGAGAGAATCTAGATAAGCCTCAATAGCTTGGGATGTTGCTCGGGAAGAGTTTGTATTGTAAAGTGTATGATAAAAAGTCTCAAACACTTGTACAATGTCCCGGGGCACAACTTTTGTGGAACCGTCCAGTGCCAAGATGGAAGGTATCGATCTAGAACTTTCTAGTTTACATAGACACAAGGCCAGTAGTCTTCCCGCTTTCTCCCCTTGGTCCACATATTTGGATTTAGTCCTTAGGAGGGCAAATTCAGCCTTCTCTTTCACCAGGTCTGCATATTCATTCCTTAAAGCTAACAGGAGATCTAGAGAAGTCGTAGAGGTAGTAGAGGAGAGAGAGTTTTCTGATATTCTAATTTGATTTAAAAGAGATAGAGGTCTAGCTTCCCGTAGCCTTTTTCTCTGAGATGCTAATTTAATAAATTCCCCTCTGAGGTAGCATTTCAGTGTACACCACATCACATCCTCTTTCTGTGTAGAGCCCTTGTTAAGATCCACAAAGGAGAGGATGAGTGATTTTATGTGGGAAACAGAGGTATTGTCTTTCAGTAATTGCGTGTTCAGTCTCCAAAATGTATCTCTCCGTAGATCTGGATCCAGGGATAATATCAGCCATGCCACTGAGTGGTTGAATATATATACATTTCAACACAGAGTACATTTCAACATAGACAATCTATTGTTTGAACATGTTTGTTAGGTACATAAATTTACGATATCTAGCCACATATATAAGTGTAATCCAGTGCATAGTTTCCTTGCTTGTTGTCCTATTCTGTTCTAAGACTATATTTTTGTATATCATTGCCTGTAGCGGATCCCTTAGGTTGTCATTAGCTATAGCAGCTGCATTGGGCCCCCTCCCAACTCAGGTGAGATTTTAGCCGTTTTTTGAAACCCTCAAATGAGTTACTGTCCTGTAGCTCTCTCAGGATACTATTCCAGAGTTTTGGAAGGGCTATACTAGCTGATCGTTGACCTTGGGAAGATCTGGGTTTTGGGATTTCCAATAGTTTGCATTCTGTAAACCTGAGCTTTCTCCTATATGGTTTTGAGGCCAGCAGGTTCCTCAGGCTGGGGGGTGGGGCATCTTGTTGCTGCAGCTTGTATGCCAGACATAGTGAGGGGTATGTCAGTCTCCCTTCAAGGGGTGGCCAGTTTATGGCATGTAACACATTACAGTAGTGGTCCAACCATTGCGCCTTCGCAGCAAAGTGGCTGACTCTATGGTACAGTTTCCTCAATCACTGCAGTTCTGTGGACCTTAGTGTTTGGAGTATAGTTGCTTCGTAGAACAGAGTGGGGAGGATAGTCCCATTGATGACCACCATTCTGGTTTCTTTGGTCAAGCAGGGACTAAGCCTATATAGGACGCCAAGTTTTTGATTTACCGTTTTTGTAAGGTGGTCAATCTGTTTCCTGAAGGAGACCTCCTGGTCAATATGCATTCCTAGGTACTTAATACAGTCCACCACTTCAATCTCTGCTCCGTTAGAGGTGGAGAGAGATAGAAGATTCATTGCATCTACACCAGAACAGAGTCCCCCAGTCATCATCCAAGTGCCTGTCTTATGTCTGCTGTCTCCTGAGCAATGTACTCCTGCATCAGCACAGAAAGCACCTGAACATCAAGAGGCCAACACTGACACAGATGAAAATCTGACTTTACCAAGGCAAGGGGTTAGAGTTACCTGACTTGTCTGCTACACAGTGAACATTGTATCTTGCCTTGCTCTAAAATTCAGGAAAATGCACCATTTGTAGTTATTTCTTTTTTTTATATTTCCTGGGGACATGCGCCCACACCCCATAGCTTTGTAAGGATTTCGTCCCCCCACCCGTTCATTGTTCTTGCGCATGCCACTAATTCCGCTTCCATAAAAATTTCATGAAATTCAGCAATGTTCATGGAATTTTGCTAATATCCTCCATGGACAAAATTCTCCCAGTACTATGAAATTTTGTTTTATTTGATGCACTAGTCATGGGAACAGTGGAATTTATTTGACGAACTGTGGAAATCTTCTTTTTTTATATGCAGTTTATGCTCTGTCACCCCTAGCTGTTCCCTTCTGACTAACCCCCCAACTCTATCACCCTGGTATCACCAGGACTTACCTTTAAGAGTTCTGCCTAGTCGCCAGGTGCAGAGCCTGCAGAGGGACAGCTGTCATGCGCAGCTAAGGTTTTTTTCTTCCATTTTCTCCCATTCCCATTGATGGGGCGCACACACACCAAATGTGCATACAAGGAAACGCGCATGTCCACGGAAGTCCCACAGCACCTTCCCTCCCTTCCTGGGTGCCCATCAGTCCCACACTACCCTTGAGCCTCCACCCAGGGGGCATTCATTCAGTGGGAGCACAAGTCCTCCCTCCCCAGGAGAGAAGAGCAGTCATTGGGATGCTCGATCCTCTCCCTCCCCAGCTAACCCCTGTCGGCCCACTCAGACCGCGAACATGGGTCACCAGTATGGCAGGAGGTAAGGCACGGATGCCTCAGCCCTCCACACCGCTTGGCCAACTGTAGAACTTTTCTTTACCATAAAAACATTCCATAGTTCATAGGAAAATTCCACTGTTTGCAGTAGAAATACACAGAAATATTCAACAAGTATTGATGTCATGCAGTAGTCTTCAGTTAGGTGGAAATGAAAAGGTCAAAGATGTATTGGCTATAAAAAAAACTATCTATCTTTAGTGAGACTGTCTCTTTTACTAAACACGACTCCTAGCAAAGTGGGCGATACTGAAGGATTACGGCCACTTGCGCAAGTAAACAAGAAAGTATTACGGTAAGAGGCTTGCGTCTAAAGCGACGCACTCTGTCACGCCTCTTCCCGAGTCACCGCACAGTTCATATAATAGTTATATATATAATACAGTGTGTGTAAAGTACAACATTGGACTGGGGGTGGGGTGAAGCGCCCCACAGAATATATAAACAGTTCACTAAACTAACTAAACAAAAAGAAAGATGATATTCAGGGAAGAACAAAGCTACAATAATTTAACTCATAGGACCTGGGGTGTGGGTGAGTGCCCCACAGAAGAAAGGACAAGGAAATATTGTCTTGATTATTTAAAAAAAGTCTAAATATTGATTTTTTTCTTTTTTTTGTGGGGCGCCCGCCTCACACCTCCCGGTCCTCAGTGGTAATTCTGTGTTCAGTAATATTGTATCTGAGATAAAAATAATTTGTGTAGAAAGCACATGCAGTTTCACTCAGCTTCCAGCTGTTTTCTTTACCGCAGCTTCAAGACACATTACCGCAGTCTTGAAAGCTGCACAGCTGGTGGCAATATGGCCGTAATCCTTCAGTATCGCCGCAAAGTGATGTCAATGTTTTATGTATTTTTAAACTTCTACAGTTCATCAACAAATCCTGCCTTTCACTGTTGATTTCCACAGAACACTCACATTATTCTGTCGGCAAAGTGACCACATAATGGTTCTCTGCTCTGTAGGAATGTAAGGGTCAAAGGGTGAATTTCTATAGCAATCCTCTCTTCTCTCTCTTTCTGTCTCTCTCAAGTGACTGCTCCTCCTACTTGGCTAGCAGTTTTACTGTGGGTGCTGATGAAGAAATATATGCAGCTCTTTGTGACTTTTGTCAATCAAAAAGCAATATTTCAAAGCACTTTGTGGCATTTCATATTTGTGCAAGTTTTTTGTGAAGTCCCTGCTGATTTTTTGCAGTGTTTTTTTTTTTTGCAATATATGTGTTAGATTATTGACTTCAGTCGTTGTAAGACACTTATTTGTTTGTATGCAGGTGGGCAACAAGAGAAAGAAAATGGACCTTATGGCTGGGTAAAGTTGAGGCCAAGATGTGTTCATTATCGAACAGTGATGGTGATGGGCATGGAGACAGTACTGGCACCCTCTGCTTAGTGTCAAATGTCCCCACGGTTGAGGGGGGAGCTCGAGCAGCTGAGACCAGCACCAGTATTGCTGTTTTTTATTGGGGCAGAAAATAACACCAAGCCAAAAGGCAACCATGTCTATGTTAAGCACAAACATAATTCAGGCAAACAGCACTATTGCTGGACACAGGAGATGCTGTGTGCTTGTGGAGGTGAGCACAACTGAAGCAGCAGTGGTGACTAAAATATGAGTTGTTGTCTGAACAATGAAAGGAGGATCCACGGTTTGTAGGATACTCTGAGGTTTTCATAGGCCACTGTTCATTTTTAATTTTCTTTTTATACTTGATTTCTGTCTCCCGCACCTGCTTCCCTCAGGAGCTCCCAAGGCACAACAATCCCTTGTGCTCCTACCTGTGGTTGCCATCCTCCATGGAAAGCAGGTAGCCCTGTAAAGTGACCCTTTCAAAATAATTATTTGCCTCAAAAATATTTTTTTTTAACAAATGTCTCCTACTTGCATGTCTCAAAAGTCCTTAAAAAGACTTTATCCTCAAGCTCTTAAAATAGCTTTTTATTTTGTATTTATTTTCTCCTGCCTGCCTGTGTGCCCTCAGAATAAGTTAAAAAAGGACTTTCTTGCCACCAGGCCCTGAAAATGGCTGAAATGCATTTGCATGCCTTAATTAGGCCTTAGTTCCCAAGCCCTGAAAAGTGCTTTTTTATTTTTCATAATGACTTCTCCTGCCTGCCTACATGCCCTCAGACCCTTAAAGGACTGACCAGCCCCTAAGCCCTGAAAATGACTTTAGTGCTAGCCTGCATTCACTAATAAAGCCTTAGCTCCTAAGCCCTGAAAAAAATTTTTTTTTAATTCTTCTAATGATTTTTCTCCTGCCTGCCTTCATGCCCCTAGTCCTTTAAAGGACCCTCACTAGCCCCAAGCCCTGAAAAGGGCTGTTTAAAATTGGCTTGTTTCCTGCCTGACCAGATACAGTAGGTTCTTATAATTATTTGTCCACCCAAGCCCTTAAAAGGACTTTTAATTTTATATATTATGCTGCGCTGGTGACCATTCTAAAAACTCCATATCACTAGCCCTTAAAGGATTATTTCTGATTGTTGATTTTCAGCCCTTAAAAGGATGTTTCTCTGTGCCTGCTGTTCCACCAACTGATTCAGCTCTCAGCCACGATGCATCCTGGTGGGCTGAACAACGCTCACCAGGAACACTTTATGGGGAAGGGATCATCACAAGCAGCCAGCAAGTAATGCCTCTACTTCCGACTGTGACCTGAAGCCTAGTGAGAGACCCTACCATGTGACACAAGCTGTGCGACTGAGTCGGCATGCTTCTCAGTGTACAGACTTTGTGGTCAAATGACAACCTTTCCTTCATGCTGCTCCTTTCTAGTCCTGACTACTCCACTTCACCTAAGGGTGGTACTCTAATGAACTTAGTCGCACAATGTCGATGCTGTATCATCACAGATGGAGAAGGCACTCAGGGAGGGGTGGGCTTGGAGAGATGGAAAAAAAGAAGGGAAGAGGAGAGGAGAAAAAAAATTCAAGATGAAGTACTTCTAGTGTCTTAGGTGCCCCATTGGGCAGACACTAAGGAGCTGTAGGTGTCTTAAGTAAAAAGTGCCTGCTTTGGGGCACCTAAAGTATAGAAATTTTGCTCCCTGGCAGTGTCTCCTCCCAGCTGTGTCAGGCCATTCCACTGTATTCACAGTTACATGTGTTCCCATAGCTTGTTATGTCAAAGTCTCATCCTAGGTACACCAGTGTCTACTCCCAGTTACAGCAGTGTCATTTACAACAGTGTCACTTCACAGTTATTCAGCTTCTCCTCCCAGTTACACCACTGTCTCTACTTTCCAGTTAAGGTCCCAGTTACACCAGTTTCTACTTACAGAATTAAAAAAAAGCAGTTGGTTTTGTGGAAATATTTTCCGCAATTCACCACATCATTCCACCATACATGACAAAATTCCACAGTTTAAGGCAGAATTTCATAAAAATGTCCTCCATTCATTACAAAATTTCATGGAAGCAAATTCTGTATTTCATGAGAATTTCAGCAGTGGAATTTAAATTTCACCCAGCCCTATGAGGGAGTCATTCAGTACTCCAGGCAGAAATTCTACTAACAAGGAAACAGGGCAGGTTGGCTTCTGACAGACCAATTAAGAAAACAAGGAGCCTCCAAAGTAGTATTAAGACTCAGGACTCCAGGGGATAGGATTACTGTCACCAATCCAGATGAAATCAAAGAGGCATTTGTGGACTTCTTTATATATGGAGGCGAGAGGGCCAAATCATACTGAAACAGTAGCGGCATTCAGGATTCAGACAATATTAATGTACCACTGACAGCCCAGGAAAATACTGCCAAAATTAAAACCTTGGAAAATTACAAATCCCTGGATCTGATGAAAATGGCTACCCGGCTGAATTTTATAAAACTTTTGAGGAGGAAGTGATGCCCCCACCCTGTAGCAGTGAGTAATTCAATTATGCAAGACAATCAAGTGGTCCCCCACCTGGCATCAAGCTCAGATGTCTGTTATACTTAAACCCATAAAGGATCCAGAGAAGTGTGGATCATATTGATCAATTTCATTTGTTGAATATGGACTTGGAACATTTTTGCTGCTGTCTTAGCAGATCATTTCTAGTGCCACATTCAGAAAATAGTGCGCTGTAAGTAAACAAGTTTTATCCAAAGTATTTTCTACAGGACAATATATGTTGACTGTTTAATATTACAGCTGCTCAGCAAAACAAAAGGGCTTTCCTGCTGACCACTATTATGGATGCTGAAAAAGCCTTCGATAGGGTTGATTGGACCTTTCACAGTTGAGTTTTACATAACTTTAACCTGGGTGATAATTTTGTTGGTGCAGTGGCCTCTTTATAAGAAGATCCTGAGGTACCGGTCCAAGTAAATGAACAAATGTCTCACAAGTTTAGCCTGTTTAGAGGCACCTGTCAGGGTTGCCCCCTTTCACCACTGTTATTCCCTCTGAACCTAGAGCCTCAGGCCATAGACATCAGATTGAATCCAGACATTTTGGGGTAATGGCCAGGTGATCTGAGCAAAAACTAGCTGTCTATGCAGATGATTCTTGTTTTTTCTAGGCAACACAATCCCCTCCCTGCCACATTTACTTGTTGTATTACACAGATTTGGCTCACTGATTAGGAATAAAATTAACCATACCAAGTCAGAAACCATGATATTGAGTGGTGCCCCATGATCAGGTTTCAGATAAAATGTAGTGTTTGCATTGGTGCCTCATAATTCTTTTTGATATTTGGGAGTATGTATTTCAACAGATCTCACTGAACTGTTCCAAGACGACTATCAGAAACTATTTAATGTCCATAAGGCCAATTTTGCTCTTTGGAAGTTGTTGTCCTGTTCATTGTATGATTGGGTACATGTAATTAAGATGAATGTCATGCTGCATATTCTGTTCTTCTTCCAAATGCTCCTCTTCTCCATTCCAAATTAGTTTTGGGGCACTTTAAAAAAAAAAAAATTTCAACTTTTCTTATGGTTAGGAAAACATGCTTAAATGAATCCAAAGATTTTGCAGCTACTCAAGGAACAACTGGGACTAGTGTTGCCTTGCTTTACGAAATATTATTTGGCAGCACAAGCAGCTTTTTTTATACACCTGTGCAAAGCAGAGAATAGATTCTGAGTGGAATCTCATAGAATATCTTGCCCAGCTGTCCCTCTCTGGAATATCATTACTAGGCCCTGGCCAACTGTCTGATCATTTAACACCTGCCGTTTCAATCCACTCCCTCTGTTCCTCCTCTAGGGGCCTCCTGGTGAGTCCCAGGATGAGGTTAAAAACTGCTGGTGACAGGGCTTTCAGCATTGCCAGCCCCATCCTGTGGAATTCACTTCCCTCAGTCATCAGGGAGGCCCCTTCAGTTGAGGTATTTAAGAGCCACTTAAAGTCCCACCTTTTTTCTCTGGCCTTCCCAGATATAGTTATTTAATTTGATGTATGAATTGATTACTGAATTTATCTGCACCTTTTTATCTGTTTTATTACTGTTTTAAATATGTATTTATGTATATTTTTTTTACTCCTTACTTGTCTTTATGTGAGGTGCACAGAGCCCCTGGGAATGGGTGCCATACAAATAAACTTTGCCTTGACATTCTGCCCAGGGATTTTGGGTGTGTCCTGCAAAATCCATGGTCAAAACACTCAGTTAAAAACCTTAAAAAAGTCTGCAAACTCACTAGCACCTCCCACTCATTGGTACCGCTTACACTAATTCGACGCCATGATAAAACTTTTCCCACCACATTCTGATATGGGTTACAGATTTTGGGAACAGAGGTACCTGGTGAGATCTGTACAATGTGTGGCTGATCGGACATGCCTTTCCTTTCAAGAATAACAGGACAGGCACCAACTCTGACAGGGATTTCTATAGATTCTTGCAGGTCAAATATCTTAGTGCAAGATAAAATGACTGAGATCACCAGACCACCCCCATGACCTAGAACAATTTGTTTACAGGGTCATAGTGTTAAAGGCAAAAGTCAGACTGATCGCAGAATTGTACACTGTTGAATAAATCTGAATCCCCCTTTCAAACCATGTCAGATTAAAATGAAAAGAAGGGACCCAGTTCAAGTAAAGCACTGAGAAATGAGACTTCAGAAAGAGTGGGCAGTGACAACATCTCCCACACTACAGAAGTTTAATAGGAGAATTTTAACATGTTATTTAATGATGCCCACCGTAACTCAACATTTTGGAGTGACCTATTCAGATATCTGCTGGATACAATGTGGAGAAATAGGCTCCCCTGTCATGCTTTCTGGGCCTGTATAATGTTGGTTACCTATTGGCAGGGGTACATTCTGAGATGCGGAAGATTTTTAGCATACAAATACCTAAAACCTTCATTGACTTTATTGATTGATTGATTGAAATGTTTCACCAGGAAGGCACACTGAGCAACATGTCTCTTGTCTCCCAGTGCAACCTGAGGGAAAGGGGTACAACGGGAATGAGACATTAACTTGGTCTTGGTCCTGGGGTTACACATTCTGAAGAGCGGCTGTCTGCATAGACATAAATTGGACCTGATGTTACATGTCACAACATTGACATCACAACCAATTTACCTGAGCTTTGTCTTTGATTTGCCTTTTTTTTTTTTTTACTTTTAACTTTTTCTGCTCTTTTTAGCCACAAGCCCTAATCGGGCACTGCACTTCAGCTGAGTGGCCCTGGCGCTGATTCCTGCTGGTGGCCACACCTCGGCATCCAGCCCACCCTACCTGACCAAGGAAAACATTTATGATCAGTCAGCTCCTAGCCCAGAGCTGCCAGGCTTCAATTTTCATAGTTGACTGGCTCCTGAGGACTGTGGCCACTTCCCAATTGGATGCCACAGAACCCCATTGAGAAAGCGAGCACTCGAGGTGCCTTTTTCAAATCACAGCTCAGCCACTGCCTTGATGTACTACTCTCTGGACAGTTTTTTCAGCCCATGCCCCTACCCACATCCCTCCTTTCTTATATACACTTCCCCACTGATTCCTGCCCCCTGAGGCTTCATACTAGTCAATTACAGTAACTTCCTAAAGGGGCTATCCTCTCCTGCAACTTCTTAAAGAGGCAGTCCTCTCTCATGCTCAAATCTGACAAATACTGCTGACTGCCCTATCTTAATAACACACTCTTTTCAACAGCCTCCCACTATCAATGCCTTACCACTGCTCTACCCCTGGGCATAGTTTCTTCTACCACACTCAACTTTGTACACTACTTCCCTATTCCCTCACCCATTACTGTCCTGTCACCCCCCCTCTTTCTGGCCACTAGCATGGAGTGCTCTAAGCGGTTCCACCTCCCCTACTTATTCTCACTCTTTGTTCTTCCCCTCTGCCCCTCTCTGCTCAACTCCTCTCACCCTGCCCCTCCTCCTCCCTCCCATCCCCCCTCCCACCAGCTTTGTCCCCACAAATCATTGTCACACCCTCCCTCATTTCTCTCACTCTCCCCTCATCCCACACCTCCTAGCCCCCAATCCCCACTTGTGCATCCATATCTGTCCCTGCCCCTCCCCATATGAGCCCCTTCATCAGCCTTTGCCTGTTCCATGAGTTCTCTCCTTCCTACCACAGTCATATCTTTTTCACCCACCACTGCACCAGGCTATACTCCACCAAGCTGTCTTTGCTTGCAAACCGCAGGCACTTAAGGCTCTTCCTTCTACTACTCCTTATCTCAGGCTCCATTCACCCCAACCCCAGCCCCACACCCTCTACCAATTTCACCCCTCACTCCTCCCCAAACCCACTAAACAGCTCACTTTTGCGCAGCTTAACATGCAAAGCCTTTCGGCAAAAAAAAACGTAATCGAGTCCTGGGTGACAGCTAACACTTTTGATGTCATTGCCCTCACTGAAGCCTGGCTGAAGGAGGACATCTCCCCCAATGAAATCCTCCTTGAAGGTTACTCAGTCTTTAGAAAAGACAGGGTGGGGAAGCGTGGGGAGGCTGCCTCATCTGGGTTGCCAATCACATCCTTGCCACCGAATTCAGTCCCACACTTCCCACCTCCTCCATTGAGACCATCTTGACTAACCTCCTCCTTGGAGCAGATAAAATGGTCACAGTCAGCATGGTGTACCTGCCACCCTCCTTCCACACAAAATCACCCCCGTGATCTTGACCTCTTCCTCAATATCAAGACCTCCCTGTCCAAGGGAGAGAATGGATCATCCTAGGGGATTTCAGCCTAACCTGGCTGTCCCCTCACTGTGACTCCACCAAGGAATCCATACTCGGTCTTGGCCTACACCAGTTCATCAGTGAGCCTACCAGAACCAACTACAAAACTGGATCTCAATCTCTCATTGATTGGGTCCTGATTTAACACCCCTCCCATGTCGCCACCTCTGGAGTTCTTCCCGACTCAGTCAGCGACCACTGTGCTGTTTTCTGCTGATGGTCCACAAAAACACCCCCTCACCCACCCACATCCACACAAAATCACCCAAACCACACAACTGAAGAAACTGGATGCCTCCGAGTTTTCCAAGGCCGCCCTAGCCCAACACTGGTCCTTCACTGAAAACATTTATGACATCTGCAAAGTGCTTGAAGCCTTTAGCAGTAGGTTCCTTGCCCTCTGCAACCATTTCATCCTGCTTTAAAAAATCTGGGTTAAGGGTTCTAGCCAAGAATGGGTCACCCCTGAGCTTAGCAAACTAATGAAGGATAGGGACCAAGCTTGGAAGTTGCACAAAAAACACAAAACCCCCCAACTCCTCCAAGACTTCAAAACCCTCAGGAACAGGTGCAAATATTCCACAAGATCTGCTAAATCCTCCTTCACCCTGGAAAAACAACGTGCTGCCCAGGGGAACCCTAGGAGGACATGGAACATTCTTAACAACCTTATTGGTAGGGGAATTTCTGAATACCAAAATTGCCCTCATCAAGTTCACCCACTCCATAGAAAAAGCTAACAATGGAGGCCTCTACACTGGTCCTGCATTCGTAGACCTCACCAAAGCCTTTGACCTTGTTGGTCATGAAGTCCTCCTCCATACCCTGGCTGGCCTCCATTTCTCACCTGAGATCTGCCTCTGGTTCAAGGATTACCTAACTGACAGATCCCATCTCACTATTATTGGTGGTGTCCTCTTAGAATCCTGCCCCATCAAATACGGCATCCCCCAAGGGTCCATCCTGGGCCCTCTTCTCTTCTCTCTGATTGTTCACTCTCTGCCTGACATCTGCACCTCCTCCGAACTCATTCTCTATGCTGATAATGCAGCCCTTTTCTGTCAGGACAAAAACCCCAATACTCTCATTAACAAACTCCAATTCAATTTCAGCAGACTTCACACCTGGTTCACATCCAAAGACCTTGTACTTAACTCAAAAAAAACTAAGTTCATGCTTTTCTCCAGCCCCCCCAAACCCCTTGGCTTTGACCTCTCCCTCTATGACAACCTTGGTAACTCCATTGAAAGAGCCAGTGAATTCTAGTACCTTGGCTTACTCCTGGATACCCACCTCAATTTTGATGCCACCACTAGCCTCACAATCAAAAAGCTCACCAATGCCTCGGTATCCTCCATAGAACCAAGCACTACCTTAACAGGGAATCCAAATCCCTCTTAGTCTCCAGCTTCCTCTTTCCTGTCTTTGACTATGGTTCACTTGTCTCCCTCCCCCACCTCTCCATCAAACATTTCTCCAGACTTTAAAGCTCCTATCACAATGCTATCTGCTTTGCCTCTGGTCTCCCTAAACTCACACACCACTGTGACCTTTATAAGCTCACCAGTCGGCCCTTCCTTGAGGCCTGCCTCAACTGCAAGATGGCCACTTTCTTCTTCAAACTCCATCGTGGACTGGTCCCTGATTGTCTCATCTCTCTCTCTCTTCGAGACAGCCACCACCACCAGGACCACTAGACTGTCCTCCACTTTCTCTTTCACTGTTCCTTTCTGCTGGACCACTCAAGGCCAGAAAACACTCTCATTTATGAGACCCAAGCTCTTCAACTCTTTCCCTCTGGAACTAAAACTCTGTTCCTCACAAATGCCTTCAAACACAATATCAGGAAACATTTCTCCCTCACTTGCACCTGCTCACAGCCCTAATCTGGCTCCCCTTCTTCAATCTTTTCCTCTCACCTTCTGGTTATCCACCTGTGGCACTTACCCTCTCTTTCTAGCATTTACAGTATTGTTAATCCACCTTGGCTAGTTTTTAGATTGCACTTAAATTATTTGTTTCCCGCTGTTATGTTATATTATTGTTGAATCCCCTCTGAATGCTTAATGTCACCTTGTATTTCTTAAGTCGCCAAAGCTAGTTCATGGTTTGACCTTTAGTCTATATTATCCTGATTTTATGTACCATTGTATTAACCCTCACTGTAAGTTAAATGTTTTAGCCTATGTCATGTCTCATGATTGTTGTATGTAACTGGATGCTTGTGTAAACGGGCAGCAATGCTCACATGCCTTTCCAGTATAACTAATAAAAATGAAATGAAATTGAAATGTTTCACATTCCATTGTTTGACCCCCAAGTCCCTACAATAGAACAATGGGAGCCACAAGGTTTCTGAGGTTGAAACCATGGAATGTATTACAGACATTCTTCAGCTCAGAAATCCCAAATTCTCAGAAATCTGGAACCTCTTCCATCAGTATAAAGTGACTATATTGGGGATGATATGAATCTTGCCATCCATCTCCCAGTCAGAATTAGGCTACCTTGCCCATATTAGTCAACAAATAATTTAAATAAAGTGACACAAAAAGACTGAGTTATGGATAATCACTTTTATTCTACATTTAGAAACTGCAATGTCCTCATTAACTATATACCCAGGTTGTTAGAATTTTGACATTCTGAACTTACCATTATTTTTTAACTACTAAGATGAATCTGTAATGGTGCTGAAATTCATGATTACAGTTCTTTTGTTATTATTTATTGTACTGGCTGAAACATTAGAAGATCAGTTCATGGAGCTGTATAACTCATTTATATTACACTCAAGAAATAAGACTGTGAATACAATGATATATACACCTGACTGGGCCATAAGGGTTTACTGGCTATGTTCTGCCTTATGTAATTTTTACCCCATAAACTTGCAGTTAAGAAAAGGATATAGGTGTGTGCTGATTTAGAGAATACAAGCCCAACATAGATATCCCTCAAAGTGAGAAAATGGACCACAGTTACAGTCATTACAGCATAACTGGCTCAGAGGTCTTTCAGAATAGGACTCTAATATTTTAAGGCTTTCTTCATGCTCTTGAGTTGTTACATCACTAATTCTACTATGTTTTCCTTAGGGGTTAGTGCCCTTTTTTGTAAGTGCCACAGCTGGAACAACAGTTTATGGGGCATTCGATCCTCTTATTGCCATTGCTGAGATCTGCAAGAAGTACAAGATCTGGATGCATGTGGATGTAAGTAACACTGTTGAAATCATTGCATGAAGCTCTGTTTTTTAAAAGTTGAATGTTAAGAATTGAATGACTCAATAAAGAACTCCTAACCATACTAAATCCCAGGATAGATGCTGGTCTAGATTCAAAACCCCAGTCCACCAACTGATCAGCAGGAATACCGAGCAAAGAGAAATACCTGCAAAAGGGCCATACGACTTGCTAAAACTGCCTGTTGCAAGAACTTACTCATATATGCCACTGGTGACTCAAAACAATTCTAGGCACATATAAAGAGTTTTATGGGGGTAAACTATACCATGTCCTCAAATGATGTGCTAGTAGTAGTAGTGATTTTTATTCTTCAGTCATGGACCATTACAAAAAGACAAAAACATACAATATACACTCTGTGTCCAATTCATAGTACGACTATAATAACTTGCAGTATAAAAATATAACAAAAATAGTTAAAATACTTTTTTGACATAGTAGGTTTACATTTGACATAATAAAGTGCATCAGTCATATTTCCTGCGTATAACAGAAATAGCTCTAAGGTATCCTGCTACATGCTTGATAGTGCATTCATCTTCTGTAGTGAGCATAATATTTAACCGTAGGTAAGTAATAGTTTATTGTTCGGCAAATTGCCATTATAGTTATATAGAAAACGTACAGTGTGTTATACAAATATTCAACATAACATATATAATTTTACAATAAATACAGTTCTTCATATTAGTACACATGCACATATCTTGTTAAAATGTGTGAGTTATCTCTGCCATTTCCAACTGTTGGATCAATATCCATTTACTGCATAAAACTCTACAGTATGTCTTGCTACCTAGATCCTACTTTTGACCATAATGGAACCAGCCAATATGCCCATGGTTTGGCATATCAGTGGCATGTAAACATTACATGAGATATATCCTCCCTTTCTTGACACAAGCAGCTACAAAAAGTTGCTGATGGGTCAGCTAATTTCATATATCTAGCTTTTAAGATGTTACTTTGGAATAAGTCCATTCGGTACCTAGTATATAATTTTCTTAGGTCAAAATCTGTAAGCACATCCAGGTAATATCTATAAGCATGCAGGATATTGTTTTGGACAATCCACGGTGCAATCTTAAGTTTTGCTATTGCTTCACATAATTTCTCTTTACAATAGTTTATGATGTTCCTAGTACAATATCAGTTATATTTCAGACTGACAATGATACATTTTTCAACATACTCGATCAGGTACTGAAGTCCATATGTATGTAAAGCAGTGTCAAGGTATTTAAGCCAATTTGATTGCTTACATCCCAGGGTAATCCACTTACTCTTTTCCAGTAAACATTCATAAGGAAACCTTTGTGGATCCATTCTGGTGATATTAATTCAATAGCCAATAAGCCTGGCAATTTAGTAGGCATCCAATCTTGGGAAGCCCAGCTCAGCTCTAACTAGGGGAGCAGGTGTTAATCCCACCAGGCCAAGAACTGACTGGAACAATTTGTTTACTGGAATTTCTAGTGAAGTTGTTTTGCTACTTTCCCATATTTCACCTAGGTATACTACTAAGGTTCATACTAAGGTGTTTAGGAGCTAAGGAGGCTGACAGCCCTTTAGGTGCTCCTGTCCATTTACCCATAATGCAGAACAGTATTGCCATTTAATATATGTCTATCCAATCATTGTTTGAAGCTTTGTTTATTATTACTTATTATTATTTCCAAGGGTAACCCATTCCAGGGGGTCACCACCCTTTGTGTGTAGACGGCCTACCTTTTATTTGTATTAAAGTTCTTAGGTTGCAGTTGTAATGGATGCCCCCTGGTGTTGACCAAGTTATTTTTAAATTCCAAATTTAGTTCACTCAGCAGGTAATTATCCTGCACGATATCATAACACATTAAGAGGTCCCCCCTTATTCTTCTTGTTTCCAGGGACATGAGGTTCAGATCTAGAAGTCTCTCCTCATAAGATCTGTATTTTAAGTCATACATCATTTTCATGGCCTGCCTCTGCACCCCCTCCAACATGTTCGCACCACCCCTAGATATTGACCCCCACACCGGGATACCATAGTCCAGCAGTGGTCTCACATAGGCCCTGTACAGTGGCATGATGACCTTTCTACTTCTACTTCTCAAGTTTTTTTTTTATTACCCATAATAATTTATTTGCTTTGCTGACCTGGTTTGTATATTGCATTTTGTATGTTAGTTTATTATCAATTATTTTACCCAAATCCCTTTCTTCTTCTGAATGTCTTAGTGATTTTCCATTTAGGGTATAATTTACCATTTTATTCTGTTTACATAAGTGTATGACACACCATTTCTCTGTGTTAAAGCTCATACCCTTTTATGTGGCCCAGTTATTTCTTTTGTCAAGATCCCTTTGCATTGAATCAATATCCCCCTCTTCTAAGGAAATTCCTGCTAGTTTTGTATTGTCTGCATATTTACTCAGCCAGTTTATTACACCTTTCCCCATACTAGCCATAAATACCCTAAAGAGCACCAGTCCCAAGACTGACCCCTGTGGGACCATGCTAGTCATGGGGACTACAGAGAAGTAGTATCCATTGATGCACACCCTCTGGGTCCTTCCCTTTAACCATGTCTGTATCCATTTAATTATCCCTGTATCAAGCCCTGTGTCTATTAGGCTATTTATGATTTCAGAGTGGGGGACTTTATCTAATGCCTTCGCAAAATCTAAATAAATATAATCCACCAGTTCCCCTTATCCAGGGCAGCAAATATCTTCTCATAGAAACAGAGTAAGATTTTAACACATGACCTCCCCGACTGGAAGCCATGCTGCTCCCGGTCCATCTGTCTGCTATTTAAGAGATGAGAGTTAATTACATCTTTTAATAATGCCTCCAACAGTTTACCCAGCACTGATGTAAGACTAATTGGGTGGTAGTTCATACAATTAGCCCTGTCTCCCTTCTTATGGATGGGTACTACACTTGCCATCAACCAGTCCAGCAGGACTTCCCCTGTTTCCTGGGATTTACTAAATACCAATTTTAAAGGGGTGGCTATTTCTGGAGATAACAACTTCAATATGGTGTTAGATATATCGTCAGGTCCAGTAGAAAACGTACTGATTAGGTTATTTATTTTATCAATGATACTACTTTCTTTTACCTGTATACAGGTAGAGGACATTGGACTTACTGGGTTACTCATTGTAGTCTTTTGGGAGAAGACAGTTCCAAAATATGTATTAAATATGTCAGCCATTTGCTTTGGATCATTTACCGTAGTACGGTGTAATGCCTGTGAATTGTATTTTGCTTGAACTGCCTTTAGAAGTGATATGACTGACTTGCCCCCATACTTATTATTAAACTTTAAGAGTGCACCCACAGTTTGTTTGAGTTTTGTCAGTTGTGTTTTTATGTGTTGGTCCCAGTGACCATTGTTTGAGAAAGTTGAACCCAGGTAGACATACAGTATGTTCTGACTGACTTTAATTTATCCTTTCCTACTTGCCAAAGTTGGAGATATTTTTAGAACCACACACCATAACCTGACTTTTACTTGTATGTGTTTGTAAATTATAAGAGCATGCATATTCATACAGTATAGAATGTTTAACTTCTTTTGCTGCCCTGATTCTGAAAGGGCAATCAATGCCAAATCATCAGCATATGCCAAGACCGGACAGGATCTCGAGCCAATAAGTGGGGAGTCAGAATGAGAATGCAAAAATTGTACCAGTAGCTGGTTTATGTAAATGCAGAATAAAACTGGGGCCATAACACAGCCTTGTCTGACTTCTTTGTTTGTCGTTATTTTGAAGAAATCTGGCCCGATGTTCCTACTCTGATCTGTGCCCAAGTCTCTGTGTAAAGATCTTTTATAATGCTTATAAGTTCTTGTTGAATACCTTTTTGCTGCATGATATGCCACAGGCTATTTCATAAAATATTATCAAAGGCAGCACTGAAGTCACTAAAAGCCACACAGAACTTTTGCGTTCTCAAAAAAATATATATATTTTTCTATCCAGTGTAAGAGGGTGAAACAATTTTCTGAGGTGTTATATCCTGCAAGGAAGCCAGCTTGGAACACCAAGACATTTCCACATAAATCTAGCTGTTCTAGGAGTCTACCAAGAATGGCTTTGGAAAAATTTTTTACCATTAATATCCAACAGGGATATGAGTCTATACATCTTGGAATCAGATTTGTCCCCTTTCTTAAAAATTGAAATAATGGTTGCACCATTCCATGATGTTAAAACACTGCTCTCTAATATGCATGAAATCTAAAAGGGGACCAACAATTTTGTCCACAGGGAGGGGTCAATAAGATAAACCTCTGCAGGAATTAGGTCAGGCCCAGTTGCCTTCTTTTTTTCAGGCTAACAATTGCAAGACACATTTCTTGATATGAAAGTGGCCTGAAGCATGTTCTATCTAATTCTTTTTCCTAAATAAAGCAAAAAGGAAATCAACAAAACATCTGATCATAGAAGACTCCATGATTTGGGGAGTTGATACCTATCTCCAGCCAGGGGTAATGGTCAGATGTCTCCCAGGCACATCAGCATGGAGAGACACTGACCACATTGCTAAAACTGTACAGGAAGCAGGATAAAAAATTGAAGTCCTGGTACACATGGGGACTAACGATCTCACCAACCGGTCAGTTGTGGAGACCAAGGAACACCTGACTAGGCTGGGGGACAAACTATCAACCATTTCATCCAGCATCTCCTTCTCTGAGGTCTTGCCAGTCTGGGAGAGGGGGGCAGATGCACAAAAGGTCAGAGAAAGGGGGATAGGGGAGTTAAACATGTGGCTCAAGGGCTGGTGCCAGAAAAAGGACACAAATTTGTAAGTAACAGGCAACAGTTTTGGGAGCAAAAGTTCTTTAAATTTGATGGACTGCATCTGACTAAGGAAGGAGTCAGTGCATTGGGGCAGAAGTTTGACGTCTTTGCAGAATATTTAAACTAGCAAATGGGGATAGGGGTGCAGAACCCGATACATCAAATGGGAAGAACACCCCATCCCCCTCAGCTAGTGATCAAATGGGAGTTCAGCATGTTTACAGTTCATTTGCATCACCAGGTAAGGAAAAAGGTCTGGCTCCCCATACGACACACAGGGAAAATGCCAGATCTTGCCCAACAACTAACACACCGAAATCTGGCCAATAGAAAATCATGTACACAAATGCTTGCAGTCTGGGAAACAAGATCCCAGACCTGTAGGCAATAATGACAGAGACTAAACTGAACATAGTAGCCATTAGTGAGACATGGTTCACCAGTAATCACACTTGGGAGACTTCTGTACCCGGCTATGTACTGTTCAGAAGAGACCGAGGTGCAAAAAGGGGGATGGAGTGGCCCTTTATGTCAATGAAAATATCAAAGCTACAGAAATTCAGAATACAGTACACATAAGGAGCCAGAAGAACTGTGGATCACCCTGGAAACATGAAATGGGACAGCCATATGAACTGGGGTTGTCTACAGGCCTCCATACCAGGGGGAGGACATAGACACATTACTATTACAAGATATTCAAAACATGACAGCTAAAGGGGAGGTTCTGATAATGGGAGACTACAACATGCCAGATACAGATTGGTCAATACCAGCAGGAATATCTGCCAGAACTAGACACATAGTGGATTCCTTGCCAGGGGAGGGCCTCAAACAACTGGTACAACAACCCACAAGAGACAGGGCTATCCTAGATCTAGTACTGACTAACAGGGAAAGGATCACAGATCTCAAGGTAGAAGATCACCTGGGGGCCAGTGACCATCATATGGTATGGATCAATTTGGTCACTAGAACTAAATCATTCAAAAAGAACTTCCATTCAAAGGCAAAAATATGGGACTTCAGAGGAGCTGACTTTGATAAGATGGCCAACAGAGTTAAGCTAGCCCTGGCAAAAAGAAATACAGGTGAGGGGTACAGGCAAAGTGGGCAAGCATAAAGGACGCAATACTTGAAGCAACATCCCATTGTGTTAGACAGAAAAGAAGTGCAAAATAAGAAGGAAACCACTTTGGTTCTCAAAAACAGTAGCAGAAAAGGTCAGAGCCAAAAGGCTAGCCTTCAGGAAATATAAGGGAACGTAGTGGGATGAACATAGGGAGGCATATCAAACTTCCCTAAGGGAAGCAGGGAAGGCAGTAAGGCAGGCAAAGGCCCAAACCGAGGAAACACTAGCACGAACAGTAAAAGAAGGTGACAAGACTTTCCATAGATACATTAGTGAAAGGAGAAAGTCCAGAGGGGGTATTGCTAAGAGGATAAGGGGACGTGTGAGGAGGAGGACCATGTAAAAGCATCTATTCTAAACAGATACTTCTGATCAGTATTTATTGAAGAGAAGGTAGCGAAGGGCCCACAGCTCAGCACCATGGACACAGGGGGAGGGAGGTGTGCACTAGTCCATTCATAAAAGAAAGGGTCCTACAAGAGCTCAATAAGCTCAGGGTGGACAAGGCAATGGGACTGGATAGCATACATCCCAGGGTACTAAAGGAGCTAAGGGTGGAACTAGCAGAGCCATTATCAGAACTGTTTAGTGAGTCTCTGAGCTCAGGAGAGGTGCCAGAAGATTAGAGAAGGGCTCATGTGATCCCGCTCCACAACAGTGGTAGCAGGGAGGAGGCAGGGAACTACAGACCAGACAGTCTTACCTCAGCAGTGGGCAAGATTATGGAGGCACTCCTTAAGGAAAGGATAGTGCAACACCTGGAATCCATAGGAGCACAGGATCCAAGACAGCATGGGTTTACAACAGGAAGGTCCTGTCAAACTAATCTTATAGATTTCTTTGACTGGGTAACCAGAGTGGTAGACCAAGGGGGTGCAGTTGATGTCGCCTACCTTGACTTCAGCAAAGCTTTCTATACTGTTCCACATAGAAGATTGATTAATAAGCTGGGTAGGCTCAGGGTGGGACAGAAGTTGGTCAACTGGGTGGCAAACTGGTTGATGGGCAGAAAACAGAGAGTGGTGGTAAAAGGTATACAGTCAGAAGAGATGCAAGTCACAAGTGGGGTACCTCAGGGATCAGTCCTGGGGCCAGCCTCTTCAATATCTTCATCAGTGACATTTCAGATGGACTGGAGGGTAAGGTTTGTCTGTTTGCAGATGACACCAAGATCTGCAACAGAGTAGATGATCCAGATGGGGTGGGCAGAATGAGAAGAGATCTGGATAAACTGGTAAAATGGTTGGAAGAGTGGCAGCTGGGGTTTAACGCAAAGAAGTGCAAGATCATGCACATAGGGAAGAGAAACCCTGAAGCCACCTATAGGATGGGAGGGGAGTTGCTGGCAATCACAAGGGAAGAAAGAGACTTGGGCATCATCTTCAAAGATGACCTGAAATCATCCAAGCAAACCACTAAAGCAGTAGGTAAGGCTAGGGGGATATTGGGATGTATTAGTAGGGGTATCACAAGTCGTAAGAGGGAGGCAATAATCCCTCTTTACAAGACATTGGTTAGGCTTCATCTGAGTACTGGCATGCAGTACTGAGGCCACACTTCACAAGGACATTAATCAAATTGAGGCAGTCCAGAGAGGGCAACCAAATGGTACTGGGACTGCATCAGAAAACATATGAGGACAGATTACTGGAGCTCAATGTGTATACCCTAGAGCAAAGGAGGGAGAGAGGTGATATGATCAAAACATTCAAACACCTTAAGGGCATTAACAAGGTGAAAGAGTCTAACATGTTTCAATATAAGAAAAATAGCAGGACAAGAGGACACAACATGAAATTAGAGGGAGGTTGATTAAGGGGTAATGTGAGGAAGTTCTTTTTCACAGAAACGGTGGTGGATGCATGGAACAGCCTATCTCAGGAAGTGGTGGATATGAATACAGTGCAGGGCTTCAAACAGGCATGGGATAGGCATAAGGGAGCAATACAGATGAGTATGAATAGATAGGCCATTGACAGAGTAAAGGCCTATGGCACATTCATAAGGTAGAAAAAATGGGCAGACTGGATGGGCCTTGCGGTCCTTATCTGCCGTCAACGTTTATGTTTCTATGTTTCTATATTCCCATTATCCCATCTAATTTTGGCTTGGTTTCTAATTTCAAAGCCACTTAGTTGGTTTAAGTTTTCCACAGGTTAAGATCCCCATTTCAATGACACAGGGAAGTGATCACTCTCCCCTCTTACTACAATTGACATGGAAGACTAGATTTCCATATGGTCACTCCAGAAAAAAAAAATCTAGATTTGATGCCCTAGTTGCATTACTATATGAGAAGTTTCTTTTTGGATCAAACACAATCCTTTCATTTATTGGGGCAAGACTGTGGGCTGTGAGTATTTCTATGAGCTTTTTCCCAGAATTATTAAGCTTAGTATCTAAAGAGGATCTCCTGAATTTAGAAACATTATTATATAGCCAGCTATGTTTATTGCTGTCAACATAGCCATCAAAATTACCTAACCATGCATTAAAATCACCACAGAGGAGTACATTCTTGCAACATGTGGTTGCCCAGCTAAGATGTATTAGAGAGTCTAATTCCTCCCATATCTTACTCGAAAAATATTTGGAGCTACAGTAGTAGGTGAAATATAAGCATTTAGTAAGCAACAGAAAAAAATATCTATCTGGAGCAAGAAAGCCTGAGCAGATGGAGTATTAGTTATAGGCTGCACAACAAGATTCTTGTTTATTTTGACCCAGGTCACAAGGCTTCCAGAATCTCTACCTGATTTTGCCAGTTTGTTACCTGTGACATGGTAGCAAATATATGCATTCAGTGAAACATTATGGCTATCTGTGAGCCAAGTTTCTTGTAAACAATGTGGTGTTCTTGTACAACACCTGAAAATCTGTTTCTCCCTGATGATATTCAAAATGGCTGCCACGCTGGGCTAGCTGTCTGGGAGCAGTATAGTAGGGACATTTTTAGTTGTTTATTTTATTTATTTAGCTATTTTATTCATTTGTTTATTCATCATTTACGTCTGTGTTATATTTATTTCATTAATGTTTGTTTTATTTTAATATAGATAGTTTAGTAGCAGATAAATAGGGTTATCAAAGTGAGGAAGTGAGGATAGATGCTCTTTCGGGTTCAGATAGGAATTAATATAAGTTGATTTGGAGTCACTAACCCTTTAAAACTGTTGTCTAGGCCAGTTTAATTTAGTTTAGTTTATTGTTCTAGGAATTACTACCTTTGAGCCAGAGGCTCTTTTACAAAGGTTCCACGTCAATTAGGTACAAAACAAAAGGTTACATAGATAACACAACAATTTGTGTTGTGTCAAGAGCAAGAAAACATACACAAATACATATCAAATCATTTGTGCAAAGGACATGAGATACCAATAATCACATTATCATTACAAAAAAGAGATCATGCCAGATTAGGAAAAAATCAAATCGGGAAAAAGTCCAGACAGAGAGGGTAAGAGAAAGGTGAGGGGAGCAGACAATAGCAGGAGAGATGGTATTCTCAAACATGTCTTTGTCAAGCATAGGACCAGGGTGGGTAGTGAGAGATAAGAGGTTTAATCAGGGCAGTCACAGGAGCTGGAGGTGGCAAGGTGAGAGTACAGACTTGATTTGAAAGCACCTAGAGAGGTGGAGACAGTAATAGGAGTGCTGAGGGCATTTAGCCAGCTGGGAGCACGATAGGCAAATGATCTTTCACCCTGAGAAGTCCGGCATCGGGGGACTTGGAGATGCTGATGTTCTGATCTTCTGGTAAAACGGATGCTAGCGCTCGGGCATAACAGGTCTTGGATACAAGGTGGAGTGAGACCCAAGGTGGATTTTTTCGCCATCAGGCAGTGACTCCATTGTTTCCAAGCTATAATTTTGGAGCATACGGATCATCTATTATGACTGAAAGCGTAGTCATAAACTGACCCACTTTAAAATTCTGCACTGTAGTGTACCTGCCTGGGTTGCTGGACATCCAAGGGAGAGGTGAGTTCAAAGGAGGTCTGGATGGTGATCCAGTGTGAGGAGCCCGAGGAACTAACTGTCCCTATAAGGAACTATCTGGTCGGGAACTGGGTGTGCCGAATGCCAGAGGATGATCTACCCGATGGACTATGCCAGAAAATCTGCCCGGTGTTCTTTCAATGTGGGACTGCAAAGTTTGGCTGGTTCCTGAAGTTTAGGGACCTGCTGCTTTTGGGGCTTATTGCTTGCCTTTAAGGGGGGTCTCACTTAACCCTTGGATGGACGGCTGCCAGATCCATGGCCGTGCAGGAGGCTAGGACTGGGCTGGCTGGAGAGGAAGCAGACAGTCCCCAGTAGTTCCTAGGCTGCCAGGGAGGTCAGCTGGTGGGATGACGCCAGCTTGGAGCCAAAGTTACGGGCTCGAGGATTTCTGGTAGTGCCTCCCGGGAGGGGTGTTGTTTGGGCCCCCTCAGCCAGCATTGGTAGACCCTTGGAGGCCCATGGTGAAGATTGCTGGACTGAAGGAGGACATTTGAAGAAGAACTGTTTTGTACCAGGACATGGTCAGACCCTCTTTTCCTGTTGTTTATGACCACTTATAAAATGGGCAAACAAAATCCTGAAGTCTGATTGGCTGAAACAGGTTTTCAGCCATGTCCTTATCAGGCCATATCCATTCAACGAGCACTACTTCTGGCAATCTCAGCCCCATAACAGAAAAATATCAATGTGCCACCTTCTCCAGTCTTCAAGATGACCATGGTATTCTGAAACTGTCATTCCCGCTGCCTCACGCATTAAAACAGACACACTTTCACTCTCCGAGCCACCCGCTTCCATGCCCTAATACTTTCACAAGAGAGACAATCCTGACTAAGAGTGATTTCGTGATGTATACACGTATCCACATCCTCGGACACTACTATACTTACAAGCACTCTCAGTCCATATTTGACTACCCGTACAGTACCTCTTTACAGTGTCAGCACATAATAGTGAGTCTCAGACCAAGGCTTGCTCTCTTGTACTCTGTATGTGTTTAAACTGCATGACTTGCAGCATCCGTACTCCTCCTCCATCATTTTTTCAAGTTACAAGTTAACTGTTCCAAATTATTACCAGATTCTACTGCTTCCAGAGTAGTCTGCCTCCTTCATCCTCTCACAGTTGATCTGCGCCATCTGGTCTCACTCAGTTTTACCAAATGAGTCCTGCATGCAATGGCTTTCAAATCTCACAACAGATATCCAGTGAGCGTGTCACTAGCTGATGGCATCTACCTTCAAATAAAAACAACACACCCGTTTCTCCGCCACAAGTTGCAACCACATATAATAAGTAAAAAACATGAAACTGTCTGAAAAGAACACCACAGTCTACTAAGTTGTTTGAAAAGCGCTTGCTACGGCAGCTGCAGAAGGACACACTCGTTGTCACTGAAATGAGATGGTGTCATGCTATCAAATACATAATATGAGTGCGTGAGGGGAGTAGAAAGGTGGCAAAAGCAGCAGTGATAAAAAGACATCTGCAGAACCCAAAACCAGAGTGATAGACATAGAAACAGACAAAAAATACAGACTCTCTACTGTTAATGAAACACTTGTCCAAGTAGTTTAATAGGGAATTTTTTTTGTATTTCAGCAATTAAAACTTCCCCTTTTTATATTTTTGTGGGGGTTGTTCTTTAAAAAATGAATTGGCTGAGGCCCATTTTATAAAGCATAATAACACATTCTGAGGTGTGGGTTATGTCCTGACAAGAGCATGCCATGGTGTATAAGGCATTCGGTGCAAGTGCCTCGTGTCTTATAATGCACCTGGGCGTGTTCTTATCAGGACATAACCCACACCTCAGAATGTGTAATTGCTTACTTATATTTTATGGGCAGTGAGAGTGCCTTGATAACTATTTATCCTGAATAATTTTGTTGACCTATACAGCCTACATGAGAGGTAGTGCTGGTAGAGACTTTTTGGACATTTTCCTGGAGAGGTGGGACCCCTACGGGCCCATAATTCTTATAGCAGAGACTTTGGTGACTGCTCTTTACTGCTAAAATATTATTTTATATGCTGCTATAAACTTACGATTTTATATATTGTTAACTTGAGTTGAGGGGGGACCTTACTGTTTTGCATTGTATATTATTTAATGTGTGTTTGGCCTGGAGTGGAAGTTTGAGTGGGTGTGTGGGTGCTGTATGTGTTTGGAGCTTTTGATTGTGCGATTGATTGGAGTGAGTGTGTGGTTGAAGTTTTGATATTTGGTATAGTTTATTGTTGACTGTGTGGTACAGTGCAACCCGCTTATATCGGACTACTCAGTGCATAGCCATTTCTGATGTTATAAAGGAGTGTCCGTTTAATTGCAAAGTGCACTTTTTAGCTGTTTGCTGATTTTAATACAGTATACAGTGCTTATTGGTGGTGGTTGTTTATTTCTGGTGTAGTTGATCGAAGCTGTGAGGTTGTGATTGGTGTGTAAACACTTTGAGGGTATACTTGTGCTTGTGTGACTTAAATGTACATGAAATTTTTAAAACTTAACTTTTATTTCTTTTATTAAAACAATTCGCAGCTCTTGTGCCCTAGCATGTTCCTCATTCATCATTTGACTTAACATTGTCCAGCACTGTTTGCCATTCGTTCTTTTTTGTATATTTCTCCCAGAGCTTTTCTGTATCTTTTACTGCTGGCCAGTCGGGGACAACATCTGCTCATTGCTCCATCGCCTTACACAGTGACAGAAGAGCAGTGTGTACATCAGCCGTTGACACCAAATCTGACATATCTTGCTGTGAATCTTCTTCATCTAATTCTTCCTGGGTTGCAGATGGTAACACATCTGCAATCTCATCCTCTCCCTCTTGGAACTCTATTTCTGTGTGATCACCCAGAACGCTGAATTATTCCTCTGTCAGACCTTCAGGGGGCTCTATGGGGGTCTCAACTTCAGATTCCTGTATCTCTCTGAATGCGTCACCACCTGTGTAGAAACCAGCAATTAATGCTTTGAGTGCTTATTCATGCACCTCAGATGGACGAATTACACAGCGACTATAAGTCGTTTTAATGACATACAGTGGTAATCATCTAAAAAATTGACTACCTTGAGGTACCTCGAGGTACCACTGAGACACTCAAGTTACAGTTTTCATTGACTATAATGTGATTCTGACTCAGTATACCCAGGTATACCTCAGTACTGTTCAACTTTTGTATGACTTCTACTGTATGCTAGCACTAATCTCTGTGGCAATGGTTTGGAGTTCTTAGAAATGGCTAATATATATAAAAAAATGGCATATCAGAATCCGATATATCTGGGTTGGACTTATTGCTACTGCTTCTGGAATGTGTTGGGAGGGTAGTAAGACAGTCAGGCGCTATTCCCCCTCCAGGCTCAGGGACCTTCATCCCTTTGAATCTCCCCCTTTGTCAGCTGAGGCATACAGTAGACATCATGCCCTGGGGATAGTTAGGAGAAGGAAGGGGGGGAACTGAGCCTGGTAGAGGAATGGAGAGGGGTTGTCAGATTGAGGTAGTGGGGACAAGGAGATGCCCTGGGGTGAAATTGTATCAGAATAGGGGTCATTCCTGTCTGATTCCCATGCCCAAGGGTTCTGCTGGATGCAGGAAGGTGGCACGGTCTTCCTCGACTGCCCATCCTACTCAGACAGTGGTATGTAATACCAGGTCTATTAAAAACAAGATCTTGCAGATATTGTTGGGACATCTGACCTGATGTGCACCACCGAGACCTGGCTGGATGAGAATGCAGGCAGAGTATTGGCCTCAGCTGTTCTGGCTGGGTACTCGGTGATACACCACTCGAGGATGGATCTGAGGAGTGGGGATGTAGCCATTTGTTTTAGATTGGAACTGGGCCTTGTGGCAGTGCCAGCGGGTCCACCAAATCCTTTGAGTACATTGTGGGTGCAAGTGTGGGGTGCAGGATACTAATCATCTGCTGTCCACGTGGAGATGGGAAAGAATTCCTGCAGAAAGTCACGTACTTCATTGTCGATGTGGTACTGGGATCCCCCAGATGGTTGATTCTGGGTGATTTCAGTGCCTGGGTCGATGGTGAACTCTCACAATTTGGTTGTGACTTCTTCCAGCTAATGACTTTGTTGGGCTTCACACAGGCTGTTACCTCTGCAACCCACATTAGGGGTCACTCATTGGACCTGGTGTTCCTCCTGGGGATGGAGATATCCACCTTGGTGGTGGAACCAGTTGGATGGTCTGATCATCACACCATAGGGTTCAATTTCATGGCTCCCCCCAATAGGTCTGCCCCCACAGAGATGGTCCAGTACCACCCTTTGCGGGGTGTGACCCCAGATGGCCTAATGGCAGTGCTGGACCTATCGAGCGTGTCGAGGGAATGCATGGATCCAGGGGATATGGTACTTGCCTATAATAAGGTGGTGACAGAGGCTCTGGATTCTATTGTTCCTATTCATGTTTGCCCCCTCACTCTTCACCCAAGGTCCCCATGGTTTGATGGGACCCTGAAGGAGCTGAAAAGAGTGGGGTGAAGGTTAGAGAGGATCTGGCAGAAATCGGGCCTGGAGGTTGACAGGCTTAGATTGATGGACCATTATACAGCCTATCAATCAACAATCACCAGTAAGAAGGTAGAATTCCTGTCCCAGGAGATTGCCGCTGCACAAAAGTGACCAGCCCAGCTATTCCGGACTGTGGACAGATTGTGCAATCCAACCTGTCTTCAGCCTTGCAGAGCCTTTTCACAAGAGAAGTGTGACTAGTCTGCTCAGTTTTTTTGCAGATAAGGTTGCCACCATCAGATTTGAGATCAGCCTGACCCCCTCTAAGGGGTGCTGCGGAGATCGGCAGGAAGTTGCGAGTGCCCAGTTTGTTTGGACTGACTTTGGCCATCCGTAATTCATTGACATTATGAGAATTATCCAGACTTTGCAGCCAATCAGCTGTAGTTTGGATATGGGCCCCACACGACTCCTTGTGGGTTGTGTTGATGAAATTGGTCCGATCCTGGCTGAGACAGTCTGGAGTTCTATGAAGAGGGGGATCTTTCCTGATCCCCTAAAGGAGGTGGTTGTGCAATCGCTCTTAAAAAACTCTCCATTGACCTGGACTGTCTGACCAACTACAGACCAGTCTCTAACCTGCCTTTTGTGGGCAAGGTTATTGAGAAGGTGGTTGGTCTGCAGCTGGATGATCATCTTACTGCCCACGATGTTTATGATTCTCTCCCAGTCCAGGTTCAGGAAGAGGCATAGTACTGAGATGGTCCTTGTCTGGGTACTAAATGATCTCCTAATAGCGAGAGATCGGAGGGCTCATTCCATCTTGGTCCTCCTTGATCTCGCTGCGGCATCTGACACTGTAGACCATGATGTACTATTGGAGCACCTGCGGTTCATCTGTGGATTATCTGGTACAGTCCTCTGATGGTTTAGATCTTTCCTCGAGGGTAAGACTCAGAAAGTGGTTACTGAGATTTATTCCTCTGATGCTCTCCCTCTATCCTATGGGGATCTGCAGGGCTCCATTTTTGTCACCTATGTTGTTTGCAGTGTTCGCAGTATAGATGCTGCCATTAGTAGACATTGTTAGGTGGTACAACTTGAGTTTTCACTATTATGCAGATGATACTCAGCTTTACATGTCCTTTGTGCCGAGGCAGGAGGATGCTGTCTCATTGTTTAACTGCCTGTCTGAGATTTAGGACTGGATGAGTGCCAGCTGGCTGAGGTTGAATCCTGATAAGACTGAGGTGTTGGTGTAGACCCAGATCATCGGGTGGTGTGTTTGTCAGCTGGACAACCATCTAGGCTTTGGTTCAGGGATGCTCAGCTGGCTATCTCAGATCAGGTGCATAACCTGGGCATTATTTTTGATGATGGGCTGACTATCTCAGATCAGGTGCATAACCTGGGCATTATTTTTGATGATGGGCTGACTGAAATCGCAGGTGTCAGCTGTTGTCAAGACCTCGTTTTACCATCTGAGGAATATCACCTGGGTGAAGCGCCTGGTTCCTCCTGATAATTGTTCAACCTTGATCCACGCCTTTGTGACCACCCACCTTGACTACTGCAATGACCTGTACCTAGGGCTGCCGGTGGTTGATATTTGCCGCTTGCAGCTACTGCAGAATGTGGTGGCCAGGCTTGTGACTGGTACTTTTCGGACCAGTCCTATTACACCTATACTGTTCGGACTGCACTGGTTGCCTGTACAGTGGTGGATCACCTTCAAGGTCAGTTTGCTGACCTATAAAGCCCTACATGAACAGGGACCCCACTTCCTGAAAAATCTCTTTTATCCCTACTGCCCCTCCTGACCACTCCAATTCACCAACGAGGGATTACTAGAGATTCCCAGGGTGCATTGGAAGACATCTGGGGCTCAATCTTTTGCGTATGTGGCCCCTACCCTGTGAAATTCTCTACCTCATCAGGTGAGGGAGTGCCTGACCATCCAGAGCTATAAGTCAGCTCTCAAGAGTTATTTATTCAGGCTAGCTTTCGTGGGTGAGGTCAGCTAATGGGAATTTATTATATAATGCTGCTGTGGGTTACTATGCTGAATCTGAATATCTGATTTTACGTATTTGATTTTATGACTATGTTTAGTGGAGGTGTTATTTATTTGTATATGTTTTACTGAATTACATGTTCAGCACTTTGGTCTTTGGAAAGGCACTTTATAAATAAAGATTATTATTATTATTATTATTACAAAGCCTTTCCAATCTGAATCCAAAAATTTAGTGGCCAGTCCCACAATGTTCCATGAGAACAATGCCCACTCAGAATCAACCACAAAGCTGCTCTTCTCTTCCACCACAAATGCTAACTCAAGTCAGGATTCATGGTAGAACAGTGCCTGAAACCTGTTACTGACTGATACATTAAATATAGACTGGCCATTATCTGTATTCAATTGATGCTCCTTGTCCTGGGCTACATTACTTTGCTTCTTGCCGTTAGGCATAACTTCTACACAAGTCCTATTTTCATCCTGATTTTCCCAGTCTACTATGTGGATACCCATCCTAATGAGATCCTCTGTATGAGCTAAAAGCTTGTTAATAACATCCCATGAGGTAATATTAATTGGCATTTGATCACTCTCAATATTATGGCCAACATGCCTTAGTGCAAATGTGTCTACTGTCAGCATCAAGACCCTTAATGTATATTCAAACAGATCTTTCAGTATAAGTTTAAGTTTATGATCTGATTCGTAAGGAGTCCTAGCTAAACCAAGTACAGACAATGTTTTGTTGGGCATTTTGTTAGGTGCTAAATTCATTTCTGTTATATGAAAACATCTGTCAATAAGGATTTCACTCTCGACTATATGGATACCAAGAACATTCAGTAACTCTTTGAAGAACCATCTTTGCCATAACCGAGGTTTGTAGTAATATATCAGTCTGTGCATGAGTACTCTTATAAGATCTTCTATCAGCTTTAAGGATTTTTATTTTGCCAGAGGGACTTTGTAGAGAATGCATGAACATGTTAAAAAGAGCATTTCTCAATTTACCCTCATTTTCCTTTGGCAAGATCTTAAAACCAAAAATGCTAATTTGAGAGTCGGACATTTCTTTATTGGCTCCCAAGATGTTCAGTCTGTCTCTGTTTATAAACTCTATGTGACAGCCAAATTTGCCCAAGGCATCATTGTTTATCCAAACATGGTTGGCCAAGTGAGGAGGAATACAGAATAAGAAAATACAATTGAAGCCCAACTCATCTTTGTCTTTCCAAATGTGTACAAAATCTTTATCCATGATGTGTGATCCTGAGGCTGCCCTTAATAGGTGCACAGTCTTATCTCTATTGGCCTGATCTGACTGGTTCGGTTCGCAGGGATAGCCAAAAAGACACAAAATTGTACAAGTGTCTATGTTAACCTTTTGTGATTCATCTGTTAACTGAGAAATCTTAATAGGTTTGCATAGGGAGTCAGTATTATTAAGGTCAGGCCATTTCTTCATGATGATCTTCTAGGGCTGGAACTGCTTTAGTAGTTACATTTACATCTATGTTGGTTATCTGCTGCACTACAGAATTCTGAGATGATGCAGCTGACATATCTTGAGATACCTTATGTAAATTACTTTAATTTTTTAGGTTTACTGGGATCACTTCAGGTTATATGCTCTGAACTTCTGGCTGGATTCCTTCTTTCCCACCTAGTTTATTAATGACCTTCAAATTTGTGGAGTCTGGTGCATTTTTTAACCCAGTAGTAGGCCATTGTCACATCGGAGTCAAAGGCTTAGCAACACTATCTGTGCCTGACTTTTTCAGATTTTTCTTTTTTTTTTACTTTTCTTCCTTTGCCTTGTTTTATTCTGGGAAGGGGGGATTCATACCACTGAGAAATCAGGTCTTAATTGAGTGGAGTCTTCCATGACTAATGAGGGGGGACGTGGGGGATCAGGAGAGATTCTATTTTATTTTGCCAAGATCTCTTCTCATCTAAAGCTATTTATGGCCATATTTTGTTTGATAGTTTCTAACTCATTTTGTATATCTACCATCTTATCAAAAATCATTAGGTGGGCAGCACAGGAATTTTTAATGAAGTCCTTAAGATCTTCACTTAGTGCAAAGGATAGTTAGCTATTTTATCACATGTAGTATTGTTATTATAGGATCTATTAGCTGAATCAGAAATTCTTAGGCCAGGCATGATAGTTCAGGGCTCTTCTGATAGCCCATTTAGGTTTGTATACAAACCATGAAGTCCAGAGACCTTTCTGGTTGTATTGGTGTGAAAACCTCAGGAGAAAAGACCAGAGAACCGAATTCATTTGTCTCAGAGCTGGAATGTGAAAACACCCCACTATTAGGTGGTGTCTGAAGGGAGTCCCTAGTCCTAATCTCCTCAGTCCCAGTCATTTTAATCACAGTAATCTGACATTTTATACTTATTGAGCTCTCTAATGGGTCTGCTGCAAGTATATCATCTGAGCTGCAGATACCTAGATTAGTTATATCAAATAATTTAGGTGTTGATGAGAGGCTAGAAAGATCTGAAGGTTCCAAAGGTTCTATAGGGTTATTAATTAACAGATCTGGCCCAGATAATAGATTAGGATCCTTATTTATTTTATCAAAATGTTCACTAATCTTTGTCTATTTAGGTTTTTGGATTGCTTAATAATTACTTGGTTAGATTTGTTAGGTTTATTTTTAGCACATTTTTGTTTCTTCTTGTTCTTTTTTAAACTAGACTTATTTTGATGTATTGTCTTTAATTGTTGCTTTTTAGAAATCTTTTTATCATCCTCCAGGTCCCTCAGCAGCTGCCTTTCTACATCAGTATTTTCAATGGTGCCATTAATATTCGTGTCTGCAGCATTTATTTTATCCCTTTAAAAAATCATACTCCCCTGCTAGGTCCATGTCAGTCTCGGCAGCATGTTTCCTAGTTAAGACCATGAAACAAAACAAATAAAAGGAAAAGCTATAAATACAAGTAAAAAACTACCCCACTGGTAGTATATATTTTGGGAATTACCCTCAATGGTTATAGGTGAGCAATAATGATCAATTTAATGTTACTGAGAACATGTAATATTTATATACTGGCTCAAACACAGTCTGTGGTACTACACAGCTCCTCCGAGTGTTGTCTTCTTGTAGTAGAACACTGTGTCTTTGTGCAGTTCCTTTGAAAGTATAACAGCAAACAGTGCATTGGAATGAGCCGAAGGCCTTTTCAGGAAAAAAAACTATTGGTTATAGGTTTTTCCTTACCACTGTCTTGGGCCACTTTATGCTCTTAGTATGATTACTTCACCACAGCAGTCTAGGTGTTAAGCCTGACAAAGATCTTGTGTCTCCCAAATTTGAAAATTTCTGAGATACTTTACAGAGTTCCTGAAATTTCTAATGGTTCCCTGCAGAGGCTGTTCATTGAGGAGGCGTTTAGTTCTATGATAGCAACAATTTACAGAGCACAATTTTGCCACAGCCCACACTCAGGTGGTTCCTCCATTCCTTCTGTTCTGCTGCACTCTCCAGAGAGATGGTAAAAAAAGGTAGATGGGCCTCCTTCCTTGCTTCTTGTTGGAATCACTGTGTGGGTAAAGAGAACAGGGCAAGGAGTATCTGAAATAATAGGCAACTTTATTTATTCAGCAGCATTCTGTGGAATAAAATTTAAAGATTCCTGTACTTGCTATATCTAAGGCCTTATTAATGGAACGTTAAGATGCACTAAGATCCCTCGTATCAATTTTTAACAGGCTAGTTAGTCTTAAGTCACACAGCATATGTTTAATTTAAAAACAGAATATTTAAAAGGGGGAAGTAGTTCAGCTGCAAGCACCTAGTCTGTCAGTTGTTACACAGGCTAAAAACTGATTACAAGCTTCGTTATAAAAGAAATGGAAAAAAGTGCTCATGAGAAACTTTCAGTTATAAAATGTTTTTCAGGAGCGTTTTTTAATTAAACATACTTTCAGCAGCAATAATTGAGTTTTAATTCTGTATCACGCTGAAGGTATGGATCCAAACAGATATTTAAATGTTTTTAACAAGTCTGTGCAGGCTCCCTTCTTGACTCGCACACAATGCTGGTAACTGAAAAGATGACGTATCTAGTCCTAGAATGCCACACATGCACATTTGAGCTCCCTGACCAACAGACACATGACCCCTAGCATGGGGATTGAGCCTTTTTGAATATAATTAAACTATTTTAGCTGTAAAGACTGTTGCATTAAGAAAAATAAAACAAAAAGCAGAAAGGATAAAAAGGCAACTAACTGTACACACTAGGACAACAGACTAAAAAAATGGAAGAGTGGTGTTTTATTACATCAAAATGCAATGGTGGTAGCCAGCCGGGAGGAGCTGAGGGTTGAGGGGCTGGACGCCACATCTCACGCCACACTGGTGACCGGGTTTGGAATGCGCTCGGGTCATTGGGGGTTGGCAGGGGAGGGAAGAAAGCAAGCATCTGGAGGACAGCTCTCTCTTCCCAGGGTGGGTTTCGGGGAGCTGTCACACATGACTGCTCTCTGGTGGCAGTCGGGGATGCACAACGCAGCAACGCTTGCATCAGCAAGGGGGCAGAGTTGCGGCTTTACATTGTCTTGCCTTGCCACGCGCCAAAGGGCAGGACACATAAGGCAGAAAAATCCCCTCTCCTGGGGATAGGCAAAGGCACCTTGGCCTCCGTAATCCACACTCCAGACACCAGGACCCATCCTCCTCTCTATGGCTGACTCGTGTGGCCTGGCACTCTATACTGTAGATAGAGTGCCCTGGGCTGGTAGGGTGGCCCTTCCTCCAGGGGGTTCAGATCCAGGGGGTTGTGTTAGGTTGCATGAGGGGGAGAGAGCTAGAGGTCACCAGGGAGAGGTAGAGACTCAGAGTTCTGAGGATGCCAAGAGAGTTTCCAAGGGTACAGCGGAGCAGAAAAAAGAATTACAAAAAAAAAACACAATGGTGGTTGTTTGAGTTAACTTTAGAAGTTAACTTGTTAGTTGCAGTTTTACATCTCACATTATGGAGCTGCAATAATATTCTAGCACACCATGTGCTACAAGCTTCTGAGAGGTGTTTTAGTACTTTTCAGCACAGTTTATGTAGTGGTTTAGCATCACTTAACTTAAAAAAAAAAAGTTCTAAAAGCTGCCACAGCCACAGCTGCTCAAATTAGGACTTTCTTTAAAGCAGTTCATCCTTAGATTCATTCACTGGGTGCTCAGGGTTATGTTCAGTGTTCATCCAAATTGTAAAAAATTAAAATTGTGCAGTTTAAAAGAGCATTTGAAACCTCTATCAGGTATGACAACATTAGCATACCTTTTGTAAGACAAAGGTCAGTGTTTCACCACTCCAACTCACTTGCTCCCCCAGAGTCCTCCACAGCCAAAGGTGAGCTGCTCAGATGAAAGCTCCCAGAATCCTCTCAGCTGACTTGGTGCTAGAAGGCCAGCATTGTAATAATCCTAACACCATTGCTAATGCTTTCCATTAATATTTCTCAGATTTATCTAATTATACTAGCTCCCTCCCTACACAAAATATACCTACCATGGATCCCTCAAACATCCCTCCAAACTCGTCTCCCTGCTTCCATTTTCATGTGGTGACTAAAAGGGAGATCCTTAAGCTACTAAGCTTTTATCTCAGACAGCTGCTATGTTGGTGCAGATGGCATTGAGCCCAGACTTATCTAACTTGTTGCTTCCCTCCTTGCCTCCCCACTGGCCAAGATTTTCAACCTATCAGTTTGATCTGGAATTGTCCCTAGTATCTGAAAAATTGCCAGGATTATCCCAGTTTTCAAAAAAAAGGTGACCCCAAAATCTATTACAAATCATCGCCCAATTGCCATTCTCTTCCCTCCAAGCAAGCTTCTTGAGAAAATCTCCCTTCAAACCGTTGCTTTCCTGCAGTAACCTTCTTTCCACCACTCAGCATGGTTTTTGAAAGAGCCATAGCACTACCACAGCTCTCCCTCAATTAACAAATGAAACTAAATCCGCAATGGATAATGGCCTTATTACCAGAGCAGTGTATATTGACCTAATGAAGGCCTTTGATCTTGTTGAATACACACTACTCAAAGTTAAAATGCTCTCCCTCGGCTTCTCCCCTGAAGTGGTAGCCTGGCATGACAGTTACCTCTCTGACAGACAGAAGTTCATCAAATTCTACTTAGCTACTTCTGAACTCTCTACTGTCAACATTGGGGTACCTCAAGGCTCTATCCTTGGCCCCCTTCTTGTTTTCAACTTAATAATGACATATCAGTGTCAGTGGCTCAGTAGGTAGCACACTCGCCTCTGAGGCCGGGAGATCAGAGGGAAGTGGGTTCAGTTCCCACATCTGGCACTTGAGTTAATATCCCAGTACTGACACTGTAGTGCAGAATGAGAGGGGTGCTGCACTTCTGAGGTGCCATCTTTCAGATGAGACGTTAAACCGAGGTCCCATCTGCCTGGATTGGTGGTAGTTCAGGTGGATGTTAAAGATCCCATGGCACTTAGCGAAAAGAGTAGGGGAATTTCCCCAGTGTCCTGGCCAAATTTCCCTCATTCACTAAAAATACCACCAACAGCTTAATCTGGTTCAAGGTCAGTTGCCATTCATCTGTATCCCCACCCCCCCCGGGTCGTGCCTGAAAATAGGCAGGATTTATCTAGTGCACTTACCCGGTCAACAAAAACTAAATTAAAAAAATAAATAAATAAAAATCTCTTCATGCCCCATCTGCTCTTTTATACTTCATGCTGACGACCTGGTGCTCTACCATAGTGCTAAGGACATCATCTTTCTTAATTCCACCCTCTCCTCTGACTTCCACTGTATCTTTGATTGACTTTCCATAAATAAACTCATACTTAACTCTAGTAAAACCCAATCCATACTGTTCGGATATGCTCCTAGACTAAGGAAATGCTCAGGGCAGCTATCTGTCACTGACACCAATGGTTCCACTCTTACCTGTGTCAACTCCTTCAAAAATCTGAACATTACCCTTGACCCCACTCTTGATTTTGACCTCCACGTCATTATTACCTGCAAAGCCATGAACTCCAAAATTGGTATGGCATACCGAACCAGCCATGCACAAACACCCACTGCTAGAGTCGCTATTGCCCAGGGCATACTTCTCCCAGCTCTTACTTATGGATCAATTTCTTATGCTGGGGATACTAAAGCAAGTCTCCACAAGTGGGCAACAACTTACAATAGTATATGCCGCTTTGCCCTAGCCTCCCACCATCTGACTCACCACTGCCACCTTTATGAGAACCTTCACTGGCTCTCCCTAGCAACAAACCATCTTTACTCACTTGGCACACTAATTGACAATATCGTATGCTCAGGTTCACCCCTACACTAGCTCAGATGCTGGTTCTACCTAGCCCCCATTATTCCCTCTGCTCTAGTGGTCAGCATGTTCTCCTGATTCCCAAATGTAAAACAACAATGTGAGCTCAGGCCTTCTCTTACCTTGCTTCTCAATACTGGAACTCATTACCAGTTTGTGTCCACCTCTCCTCTGCTCACTCAAATTTTAAGCACCAGCTAAGGAGTCACCTCCTAACAACTTACTCATATACATATTTCCATCCCCCTTGAACTCTCCAAGGAACACCTCTCACTATGCTGATCCTGCTCCTTGCCTTCAGCTTGTCCCCACTTGCACTTACAGCTGACAGACTTAGACCTACCGCTCCCTAAATTGTCCCTCATCCCTACCTCGATGGTATGTTTTACCAAATCCTGTCATGCTGATTTGTCTATCCTTTCGCACACTAGATGTCTGGACAGTTCTCTTTTTATGTCCTGCTATTTGGTTTCTACTGAGACACAAAATGTAATGACTGTTGACTGTACATATCTAACTGTCAAATGCATGTTCTAATTGCACAAATACTGCTGTATCATGCCTACTGTTATGCTTTTGTCAACGGTCATAGATCATGTTCTTTGTTACAAAACATGTTCCTTGTCAGAATGTTTTCTTTTAGACCACTTTATGTTTGTTGTGTTGCCTTGTACTCTCATTATGTTTGTAGTATGCGTTGTACTCTCCCAGGTCGTGCCTGAAAATAGGCATGTCCTATGTCTAGTGCACTTACCCAGTTACCAAAAACAAATAAATAAATAAATGTTGATTATTTAATGTAACTTTGATTAGACTAGCTGGGAAATACCCATCTCTTAAATAGCAGAGGGACGGACTTCACTACATATGGCCTCCACACATTTAGTGTCTGGGCTGATAACTGAAGCTTAGATTTAATGTAAGGAAGTAGAAGATACTAAACCTAGAGCCAAGGAATCTGTTGTACTGTATATACCCTGTTTAGTAAAAAAGTGGACAGCACAGCTGAGAAGGATTTAGGAGTAAATGTGGATAGCAAGCTAAAGCCAAGCAAGCAATGTGCTGATGCAGTCAAAGGAGCAAATTCAATGTTGGAATGCACTGAACGAAAGTTAAAGAGTAGGTAAAAGGAGATGATCTTCCCCTGTACAAAGCCTTGGCTAGACCACATCTGCAGTTCTGTATTCAGTTCTGGTTATTGCAGTACAGACAAGTCACTGAATAGATTGAGAGATTCCAACACAGAGCCACCAAGCTGATTAGTAACTCTGGGTTCAAAAGCTATGACAAGAGACTGGACATACCTAAATTATTTAGTCTAGAGAAGATATGGCTGAGAGGGGACATGATCATAGTGTTCTGAATCCTAAAGGGGAAGAATAGGGTCTTGTTAGTTAGGGTTGAGTAGGGTCTTTTCTGTGAACCCATTGTTTTTGACTGTTTTGAACTCTTCTGTCTTCTGACACAGCAACCTGCAAACTGGTATATGTACTCTTTGATGCAGCATCTCAAAACACTCTAAATTTTGTAAACTTTGGTACAGTTGATCAAAAATAGACAGTGTTTCAGATGTCAAGGTGGGAGGCCACTTGGGGTCCAGTGATCACTGTATGGTGTGGTTCAAATATGGATGGCTGCAGAATCAAACCACACAATGGTAAGGGCCCTGGACTTCAGGAAGGCAGATTTTCAAAAGATGGGTTAATGCCTCAGGAATGACCTAGCAAGGGCAGATAACATATGTGGGTAGCAAGAACTGTGAGAGAAGATAAAAGGGAGCATAGTAAAGGCAACAAACCTCTGCATCAAACAAGTGAGCAAAAGCAAGAGGAAAAAGAGACTGCTATGGTTCTTGAAAGAGGTGGCTGAAAAGGTAAAAGCTAATAGGGCAGCATTCAGAAGGTATAAGTAGACTCAGAAGGAAGAGGATAGGGAGGTGTGTCAGGGGAAATAGAAGGAAACAGGGAAAGCAGAAAGGAGTGCAAAGGTGCAAACCGAGGAGAGAATAGCTTAGGGGCAATGATAGGGAACAAGACATTTTTTAGACATGTAAGTGAAAAGAGGAAGACCAGGGGTGGTATTGTAAGGTTAAAAAGGGATGGGGGGACTGTGCAGGGGGGACCAGGAAAAGGCAGGCATCCTAAACAAATACTTTTGCTCAGTGTTTACAAAGGAAAGAGAAGGAGAGGGCCACAAAAAAGCAACAAAAGCTTTGGAGGGAGGGAGGTAGACACCAGCCTTTTTTTGTTGCTATTTTTTTTAGTTAATCTATTTCTCCCAGGTCCCCACCAGTTGGCAATCCTTTCACCCACCCACCCACCCTGCCCCACACCTGATATCAGGCAGCTGTCCCCGTCTTCCCATATGGTTTCCCCTCCATAGCAGGATGGTGAGGAGCCCCAAACTTGACTCATCTTGACTAGGATCCAGACTACGGGGAAGTGTCATTCAGAGTCGGGGCCAGCGGAAGGTGGCTGTTCATTTGGCTCAACCTCGGACCCCTTTTCCTAGTTTCCAGTTGTTCCCCTGGGTGGAACATGCAATGTCAGCAATGGCTGAGCTGTACGCGCTTCCATCTACAGCACGCTGGCTGACTGCTCCACTCCCCTTCCTTCCATACAGGTACTGTGTCGCACTGGCACCCAGCCTCCGCTAGGTATCAGGGAAGTGTCAACTCTGTACTTCCCCCTTCCCCAGGAGAGAAGAGCTGTCCTACGGTTGCTCGATCCTCTCCCTCCCTGGCTGACCCCCCAGGCGAGTGCTCACACTGTAAACAGAGGTCGCCAACATGGCAGGAGGTAAGGCACAGATGCCTCATTCCTCCATGCCACTGAGCCACATACACACTAGTCTTTTTAGGGCTGTGGGTGGAGCCTACAGCCCTGCTGTCATCAATCAGACTGTAGCTCTAAAATGGCTTTTCATGGAGCTCCCTTTTAGACATTTGGAAGTATTCCTCCACAGTTCAAAGTAGTGCACTCCCCCTCTGATTTTTGCTATTTGCTGCTCTATGTTAAAGGTATCTGAAGGAAGGGGGGGTGCTACTGTATTGTGCCTCAGAACTTTTCAGGATATTAACAAAAACACTTTTTAAACTACTGTTTCTATCATCTGTCCAGCTCAGTCTAGTAGATGTATTCTATTTCTTTCAGCAACCTAGGGGTTAACTCATTATATGATGTCTGTAGTCCACAGTGTCAGATTACAGACAGTGGACCTGCAGTCTGTGAGCTATTTCATTCCTATGGGCACACATACGAACTGCAGGGCGGGGGGGGGGCTTTAGCCCCATGACTTTTTTTGGCCTGAAGGATCTTGCCCTTTAAACAAACAAAAAAAAAAGTAAGCATAAACTAGCGTGACAGAGTTAATTAAGTCCTGCTGCCCAGGCACACATAGAACAAAAGAGGTGCTTCATGCTTATTTGCTGTTTCTGGAGTTGGAAGTGTCAAGTGGAAAGTGCTTTTAGGTGTGTGTGTATATATGTGTGTGTGTGTGTGTGTGTGTGTGTGTGTGTGTGTGTGTGTGTCTGTGTACAATCCTGCATTGGGATGGGACATATGATGCAGACTGCTCATCTCTTATCTAGGATTTACGGTCTGAGGCACAGCTACACTGTTTGAGTCAGCATTCCCTCCTACACAACAGAAGGCCAGTGTAAAAGTGTTATGTTTCCATCCTCCAGACAGTCAGTTTCAAAAATAGACCAAAAGGAAAAAGAATAACAGATTTACAGAGAGGGATACAGTAGTTATATGGACTCCATTAGGAGTAGAGAGGTTGATTATTGCATGGATCTGGATTCTGTGTACTGTTTTTTTTTTTTTGAACTTGCTATTTTTTGCTCTCCTCCTCCTCCCCACCCCGCTCTGGTCTCCTTGGGAGCATCTAGAAGTCATCCCTCTGCAGTCTGCCTCACCTGGTAGACCATCCTTCACCCATGTAACCATGGTTTACCCCCCCGGATGGGGACAGGATGAGCCCCGACACCCCGAACCTCTAGTCTTGTCAGTCGGGAAGATGCCAGGAGGGCAGCCGCAAATTGAGGGCAAGCTCCGGTGATCCATCTCTGCCAGAGCTGGAAGGGCTTTTTTCTCCTGTTCTAGGGAGTGGCTAGTGCCCTGATATCAAGGCATTGCCACCGATGTCTGCCACTCCTGACCCCCTTTTTTCTATGCTCCAGCATTTGCTATGCCTCTGGCTTCCTCCAGACGCCAGCCAAGCACTGAGCAGGACCCCCCCCCCTCCTGGGAGAGGAGAGCTGTCCTCCGGATGCTTGATCCTCACCCTCCCCTGCCAACCCCTGACAACCCGAGCTCATTCCTGAACCTGGGTCCCCAGCGTGGCACAAGGTGTGGTGTCCAGTGCCACAAACCTCAGCCCCACCGGCCAGCCCTGTGTACTGGAGTTTAATGTTTGTTTACAGTTTATACATGTAATTTAATAATTTTATATATTTTTTCCTTTCATAACCAGGTATGGCCAACTAGGCATTGGTGCTTGTTTCTAGGGACAACCCAGGAACACTGGGGAGATTAAGTGACTTAATCAGAGCCACACAGTATGGAAATGGAGGGTGTAAGAATCAAACCCATGTCTGAATGCTGAATGTACAAAGCTCATTTATAGCTTATTACTCTAACCTCTAGGCTATACTGCCAGCTCCATAAGTAGTGAACAATTTAGACTGGGCTGTTAATATCTCAAAGGAGAACTACCTTGAATCGCAAACATGCATTTTTGTAGAAGTAGATGCTATTTTTTTAAAATACCAGTTCTCATTCTGTTACTGCTTAATCTTAACTTGCCTTTTGGTAAATTCAGTGAGTGTTTCTGATTCACACACTGCTGGCATTGACCATTTTAGAACATTATGATCTTGTCAAGAACTTACATTGTTGGTACACTGCATCTGTGTTCTAATTTAGAATTCTTAGTTTCATGAGGATATAAACAACATCATACAGTTCTTAGATGGTACTTTGCAGCAGTGTGTAACCCATAAATATCCAATGGGTTAACTAAAAGGCCAGCAAAAATGGGGCAGAAACAGAAGGAGACCCACTATATGAAAAAAAGCTTCTACAGGAAACATTACTCACAGGTTCAGTGCAACTCTCCTTTAACTAAGCTTGTAGGGAATGTCAGGTATTTTATCTAAATGGTAATTAACTCTGTTAACAGGGATTTGGAGCCATCTACAAGGAAATTCTTCCCATTGGCTTGCATTAGTTATATGGGAAAACAGAGGAATTTGTCTTTCATTGGAAATACTGATCTACAGGAAAACGGAGGACAATGGTCCTCCAGTTACAGGAAAAAGACAAACTTAATCTGGGAGCAGTGACACACACACACACACACACACACCAGCAGCATTTACTCTGACTAAATAAATTCAAGAGGACTGATTTAGCAGCATGGCAGTTTTTGATGATTGTGACTAAACAGCACTATATGACACCAACAAGGAAATAACTTTGGTCATTTGGTAGCTTTTCACAGCCCTGTTGGCTCTGGCTAGATCTTGCTTTGGAGGAAAGAGTCCAGACTGGGCTTGCTAATCTGAAGATGGACAAAGTAATAGGGCCAGACGGGATATATCCAAGGGTATTTAGGGAGCTCAGGGAAGTTCTTGCTGCATCTCTGACAGTTCTATTTAACAACTCACTGGAAACAGGAGTGGTTCTGGAGGACTAAAGGAGGGCAGATGTAGTCCCACTACACAAAAGTGGCAACAGAGAAGAGGCTGGCAATTATAGGCCTGTCAGACTGACATCACTGGTGGGAATGCTAATGGAAACATCACAAATTGAAAGAATTGTGGAATATCTTGAATCCAGAGAGTTACAAGACCCAAGGCAGCATGGTTTCACAATGGGGAGGTCATTTCAAATGAATCTTATAGATTTCTTTGACTGGGTAAACAAGGAACTAGATCATGGTGGAGCAGTGGATGTGGCCTACCTAGATTTCAGTAAGGCATTCTACATCGTTCCACACAGGAGACTAGTAAGCAAGCTGAATAGCTTAGGAGTGGGTCCAAAGGCAGTAAACTGGATAAGAAATTAGTTAGGGGATAGGCAACAGAGGGTGGTGGTAAACAGAGTTCACTGCAAGGAAGGGAGGGTGAGCAGTGGGGTGCCTTTAGAGATCAGTGCTGGGACTGGTCTTCTTTATTGTCTTTATAAGTGGCATTGCAGAAGAGCTGGAAGGGAAGGTCTGCCTCTTTGTGGGTGACATCAAAATCTGCAATAGGGTGGACACTCTGGGGGGAGTGAAAAGGATGAGCAGAGACCTGAGAAAACTAGAGGAATGGTCAAAGGTATGGTGGCTGGGTTTCAATGTGAAAAAGTGCAGAATAATGCACTTAGGGCACAGAAACCCAGAGGTGGAATACAAAATGGACAGAGTGATATTGATGACCACCAAGCAGGAAAGAGACATGAGGCAATAATATCAGATGACCTAAAGATGGCCAGGCAGTGTGAAAATGCAGTAAGGAGCACAAGTGGGATGCTGGGGAGCATAGGAAGGGGTATCCCCAGCAGAAAGAGGGAGGGGGTGTTGCCTCTCTGTAGATCACTGGTAAGACCCCACCTAGAGTATTGTGTACAGTTCTGGAGACCGCATCTCCGGAAGGATATAGATAGAGCTGATGAGGTCCACAGGAGAGTAACTGAAATGGTGCAGGGTCTGCATCAAAAGCCCTATTAAGAGAGACTTAAGGACCTCAATATGTACACCTTGGAACAGAGGAGGGAGAGAGAGAAGATATGATGGAGACCTGTAAATACCTCATGGGGGTAAATAACGTATGGGGGGACTATTTTTTTTTGAAGAAAAGGTTCTCATGAACAAAGGGACATGCTATAAAACTGGAGGGGGGCAGATTCAGTAGAGTTATGAAGAAGTACATCTTGACAGAAAAAGTGGTGGATTGCTGGAACAGCCTTCCAGCAGAGGAGGTGGGCCAAAAACAGTGGTGGGGTTCAAGAATGCAAGAGATAAGCACAAAAGAATCATAGTAGAAAGGAAGGGGGAGGGAGAAAGAGTTGTAGATCAGGCAAAGTCTGAAGTAATAGTGTAGGCAGGGAGAAATGGGAAGACTGGATGGGTCAAGTGGTCCTTATCTGCCGTCAAATTCTATGTTTCTAGCTGGCCCAGTGGCACTGAGGGTTAAGGCACTGAATGCCATACCGTGTGCTACACCAGCAACCCATGTTCAGGAACAAACACGGGCTGTTGGGGGTTGGCAGGGGAGGGAGAGGATCGAGCATCCAGAGGACAGCTCTCCTCTCCCGGTGAGGGAGGACTGGCACTCTCACCAAATGACTGCCCCCAGGTGCAGGCCTGAGGGCAGTGCAGGACTGTGGGCACCATGGAAGGGAGGCTGCAGCGGGACTTCCACGGACGCTCACATGCCTCTACATGTGTATGTCCTGCATACGCGCCCCAGCAACAGTGAAGGGAAAAAATGGAGGAAAATTACCCCCAGCTGCGGATGACAACCGACCCCTTGCGGGCTCCACACCTGGCGACTGGGCGGGCTCTGGGTAAGTCCCAGGGAGACCGGGGTCAAGGGGCTGGGGGAGTTCGGTTAGAAGGGGGCAGAGAAGGAGATAAACACCTATACATATATATATAAAAAAATTCTATGATCTATGTAGGTGTACAAAACCCTGATGAATCTGGTTTTAAAGATGTTTGTGCTCACCAATAATGAAACAACAGTTGGATACAAACAGCAGGCTTGCTTTGCCAAATGTATTACAAAAAAAGTAGAAGAAATGGATTGTTTCAAACTAATAAAAGGAAAATAAAAGATGTAACAGTTCAAAAGATGTTTTTAATTAAACAGAAGGATGAAAGTGAAAGTGAAGCATGCACAATAATTTACAAATAGTTAGACCCCGTTTTCTCTGCCCATCCCCTGTGGTCACGCAGTAAGTGTTGGTTGTACAGTTATAACCTGGTTTCCAGGTTCACAGAACCAGTTGATTAGACAGTATTAATCATTTGCTTGGCCCTGAGAAAAAAGGAAGTGGCTGATACACAGATGTGCACACACACACACTCACAAGGAACACAGGCACAAACACACGAATAGATACACTGATGCACAGTAATGCACCCAGATGCGTACACACACACACTAAAGCACTGTGACACTAATACACAAACAGAAGCTTACACACTGACACACATTAATACACACAGATAGATACTCACATTGAAGCACACTTATACACATAGATATGTGGCCTTTCCGCTAGAGCAGAGGCAGGGTGTCCATCTGCGATGCTGATGACCCAGGTTTGGGAATGGACTCGGGACGTCAGAGGGCCAGCTGGAGGGAGAAGGATTGAGTATCCCAGGGACTGCTCTCCTTCCCTGGGAGTAGAGCATTCGGCATACCATGTACCTTTGTTGGAGGCTGGGGTTCCATCATGCTGGCTCTGTCATCTGAGGGGGGGCGGGGTAGACGCGGGATGTCATTGCATGTCCCTGTCCCTGGGTCCTGCCACAAAGCCAACAAATAAATTCTGGTCCCCAGAGCATGATGCCCTGCTCTGCCGCCATTCCCGCTGCCACCAGTGTCCACCAGGGTGGGGGTCCAACTCCCGTAGCCCCACCCTGGGGGTAAGCCAGGGCAAGATACCGATGACCATGGGGAGGGGACACCCACCTGGCGGTCCCTCCCGGGGGGTAGCCTGGGCATGGGGGGACAGTGCACGGGCATGGGCTGAGCTTTTCGGGGGAGGGAGGCCGGACCATAAATACAAAATAAAAAAAAATACACACAGATATGTACACACTATCCTACACCAATACACACATACACTGACCTACACTGAAAAAACATACACATGCAGCCATATACATTGATACACTCATAGACACATAGATACAAACATGCACACACACACACACACAGAGAACTATACTAATACAGAGTACACACCATAATGCTGTCTGAGACATGCGCAGATGCATATAAACACACACACTGACCTACACTAAATACACACACAGATGCATACACACACTGACACACTAAAACATAAAGATGTGAATACACACACAGTGATGCACACAAATATATATGGTGATGCACAGTAATACACACAGATGTGTACATACACTGGTTCACTCTATACGCCTATGCACTAAAATGTTTACTGAGTATTTGGGGGTCCCAAGTATGAACACTCACTGAGTATTTGCAAGAAGTTGCTCAACACCCCTACTATGTAACCTGTGCCATTCATGAGCAGCAGGATAAAAAAATTGTATTTTGGTATGTGGGTTGGTATGACTGGTGCAGATAGTATCACTTACTTCATGGATTCCTTTGATGGCAAGGTTTTTTTTCTTCCAATCTAAATTTATAAATATAAACAATAACGTAGTAATTTAGGTTGGCAGGAAATCCAGGTCCAGCAGGTCCCCCCTCCCCCCCATCCACTGCTTCATTAGCAGGAATTAATAATTTTGCTATTTAAACAAGTACTAATTGAAAGGGATACCTGCACACTATTACTCTGTGTACCCTGTAATTCCCTTAGAAATCAGACATTTATCCAGGTTTTCCATGACAGCCTGTACTGTTTTTCTAACCACTGTCACTATTGGTAGACTGTACCATACATCCACTACTCTCTGAGGGGAGAAGACATTCTTCTGAATGTTACCCATGTATTTACGACCTCTGAGCTTCACGGCATGTCCCCACATCCTTCTAGAGTAACCAGATAGAATATCTCCAGCTGTTAAGTCTTGTGGATAACCTTGAGTATGCAACTGAACTTTCTTTGAACACAGACACTGCCCACTAGCAGGCAAAGCTGTAGTAGTTAACTACTAACTACATGAACTTAAACTGGAGAATTGCACGAGTGTGGCTGGTGAGGTCCTTTATTCTGTTACCTTCCAATTCATGGTGGGTGTGGCAATGGCTCTTATGTAACTGATACCAACTCTGTCTGATCAGTGGCACACCTGATCATATTGACCTTGTTGGTGATGACAGTATGAAACTTGTTATAGTGTCATTAGAAGCTGGAGTTGCTGTGCTGGTGATGAGAATGGTGAGATGGACTGTTGGGCCAGTGTCTGTGCCAGTGGAAGAAGTCCAAGAAGACTTGCCACCAGGAGGTCAGGAGTGAGAATAGTAGTATATTTCACTTGTTGGATATGTGAGTGATCAAATGGGTCCATGGTAAGCTGAGTTTGAGTAAGGCTAAGCATTCAAGATTCACAAGATCTTGCCTTGGATGATGTGATAAGGCAATATCCCCAGTTGTACTGAAACATCTGTCTGCAGTGATTGGTTTTGGAGGGTATCCATGAAAATACAAAGCCACTTTTACCACTGCAAGCCAAATGACTTGCCTGTCTTGCCAGAATTAATTTGGATCACTGTTTCTGCTAGTCAGTGACTCTGCTAGATAAGCCTACATTATGTATGCTGGCAACAGGTCTGAGTCTTCCTCCAAAATGTCCGAGTATTGCTGGCATTTAGTATTGAAAAGCTTCCAAATGTCCTTGGAACATGTCCTGGAGGTGGCAGAAATGTTGTGTGCACAAAGGGAAACATGAGTGGAGGGCAATCTAAAATCGAGAATGCCCCTTTCACTGTCGCCTTTGTTGCGGTGCTCAAATTGCGGCAGCAAAATGTACTTAGCAACTTGATGGGATACGGTTTATGCAAGAACAATGTTAAGGCTCCTGTGACTAATGCCTGCAGCCACGGTGACTGTGCTTCTGACCCACCTCCACATGAGAATTCCTCAGTGGACACTCAGGGTCTAGTGGGATCAGCTGACAGACTAGCTGGAACAAATGGTTCTCATCATGCCTCTGCTTCACAGAGCATTGCTATGTTAGCTGGATCACAAAAACCTGTTAAAGAGTGTCCTATTCCTTGTACCAGCTCTTATACAGATCCTCACCACAGATGCCTTGGACTCCAGTTGGGTTGCTCATCTTAACCCTTACTGGACACAGGGATCATGGAACAATGTGGAGGCCAAGCTGCATATAAATATCCTGGAAATGATGGCTGTCTTGTACAGCCTCCAGGCATTTTAGGAGCATCTTTGCTCCAGTTCACTGTTACTCCAGATGGACAATGCCAATGTGATGCATTACATCAACAAACTAGGGAGCACTCGGTCCTATCTCCCTCCCATGCATGGAAGCATTGAGAGTATAGTACTGGGCTCTGTCCCACAGCCTACAAATACCAGCCATTCATCTCCCAGGTCTCCAAAACATCTTGGCAGACAAGCTAAGCAAGTCACAGTCCAGGATTCACAAATGAGAACTACTGACCTCCGTAGTAAGCAATAGATCTGTGCAGAATATAAAATTCTTCTGGTGGAATGCTTGCAGTATTACCATTCTGATTCCATGAAATTTCATGGAATTTGCATGAAAATTCCACAGAAGTTTGCCAAATTTTCAATGTCAGTTATTTTGGTCTAGTTCTCAATGTACATATCCAAATGATACCACATTTGACAGGTGCTCAGGTACTGATGACTTGCATATGTGTACCACTTTTCACAGCCATAACTTGAAAGGGACTGAGTTATGGGTGGCCAAAGATTTAATCAAAATGTAATTTTCAGTTTTTCCATCTAATTTAAAAATGTCTTATCCAAATTTCTCCAGTGTTTCAGTGTTTAGAGAAACATGCAACCTGGTTATGTGCACCATCTTTTAAGTTTCAGGCTTTAAAGGGGGCTGTGCTACAGGTAGTCAAACATTTTGCCAATGTTTAGATTTTAGTTTAGCACAATTATGAAATAACTCATCGAAATATTATAAAGCTTTCGGGGTATTTGGACTATTACTACATTTACATGTATACCTAGTTTCAGATTTCTAGCATCAAAAGTGCCTGAGTTTATATGCAGATACAAATTTTCATGAACTTCCCACAAAAAAAATAAATGACAGACTTTGAGCACCTATCATTTTGTGACGATGCATCCAAATGTCATGATATTTGGCACACCATTAGCACTACTTTCACGTTTAATCATACAAAATTTCAGATCTCTATTAGAACTCCTATCAACAAGTACTTTTGTCAAAGTTCAGATCTCTAGCTCAAAAGAAGGCTAAGTTATGGCAAAATTAATACATTTCAAAAATTCCACTGAATTTCACCATATTTTAAATTTCAGTTATGTTGGTCCTGATTTCAAGCTACATATCCAAATGATATGAAATTTGGCAGGTATACAGATAATAACAGCTCTCATAAATGTACCAAATGTCAGAGTCCTAGATTAACAGTGGGTGAGTTGTGGGTGGGCAAACATTTTTGCAATCAAAATTTAAATTCCAGTTATTTCCATCTAATTTTAAAAAATGTTATCCAAATTCTCCACTGTGTCAGGATTTAGAAAAATTTGCAACATGGGCACATACACCAAGTTTTAAGTATTAAGTATTAAAGGGGGCTGTGCTATAGGTAGCCAAATATGTTGCCAACATTTCATTTTTAGTTATTTTAGTATAGTTTTGGAAGCATTGATTGAAATGTTATAACATTTTGCAAGTATAAGGCTTATTACTGTGTGTGTGTATATATATATATATAGATAGATAAATTTCAAAGTTCTAGCTTTTGAGATGCATAAGTTACATGCAGACAAAAACTTTCATGAAATTTCCCACAAAAAATAAAATGACAGACTTTGAGTGCTTATAATTTTGAGACAATGCATCCTAATGTCAAGAGCTTGGGGGTGTTGTTTTAGTGTCTATCAACAAGTAACCCTGCCAAAATTGCCGATCTCTAGCTTTAAGGACTTCTGAGTTATGACCAAATTAATGAATTTCAAACATTCTACAAAATTATTATGAAATTCCACAAAATTCCACACTTTCATTGAATTCTGTCAGAATTCCATGAATTCAGAATTTATGGCATTCCACACTGTTCTAGTAAGCAACTTGCAAGATGGGGTCATCCAGAGTTGGATTTTTTGCATCCCCACATAATGTAAAATGTACACATTTCTGCTTGCTCACTCCAGGGCCCAGAGGTTTTTGGCAAGATGTGTAGTCCTGCTCCTGGAAGGGAAACTCCTGCATTCATTTACCCCAGTTCCTCTAATACAGAGTTCACTGCTTAAAAAGTGAATGGAAAGTGCAAATGTCATCATCTTTGCTCCATTATGGCCTCTCTAAATATGTTTCCACTTCTACAACAGATAGCAGTGGAACCTCCTGTCCCTCTACCTCTATGTCAGAGTTTGTTGTCACAGGACAAGGGATCCCTGGTCCATCTGGACCTGAAGTCCCTATATCTGCATGCGTGACTCCTAAAGACATAACCATTGCATATTTTGGAGTATCCCCCGTAGCTGCTGATGCACCAATTACGGCTAGAAAGCTTTCTACCAAACATACTTACTCCTTGAAATGAAAGTGGTTCACTCTGTAGGCTGCTTCCAAAACTTTGGATACATTTACATGTCCTGTAAATGCTATCTTGGAATACTTGCTGTTCTTGTCATACTGTGGCCTACAGTATTCCTCACTTAAGGTACATCTGGCCACTATATCAAACTTTCCATGCTCCTATAGATGGTCGCATAGTTGCCCAAATATAGGTGTCCCATATGTTTATGTGTGGTATTCTTCACATGAAACCTCCTATCTATAGTCCAGGCCCACTTTGGGACTTGCATTATGTGCTTGAAAAACTAACATTGGCTCTTTCTGAGCTGGCCACAAGATGTGGCTTTAATTTCCTATCATGGAAAACATTTTTAGTTGCAATCAGTACTGCTAGAAAAATTTCAAAGTTTCAGGCTCTAATGTTTGAGCCTCCTTATTTGATTTTTCACAAAGACATAGTTTCTTTACACACATATCCTAAGTTTCTGCTGAAGGTGGTATCTGAATTTACACTGAATCAAACAATACGCCTTCCTGTTTTTTACCCTGAGCATAATAATCAGGGTAAGGCATTACTCCATACCTTGGATGTACATAGAAAATTCAGATGTTACCTACACCAAGGACTGCAGAAAGTCCTCTCAGCTTTTTGTTTCACTCACCCCTGGGAAAATAGGGGCCCCTATGTCTAAACAGTGCCTGTCAAAATGGCTGGCACATTGTATTACATTTTATTACAGGAAGTACAGTAAGGAATTTCGTAGTGTGGTTTGTGGTCACTGCACAAGGAGTATGGCCACTTCTGTTGCCTGTTTCAAATTTTCTGATGTTGACATTTGTGCTGCAGCCACATGGAACACTGTTCACACTTTCACTAAACATTACAGTCTGGACATTGTTTCTTGTAGATGTGCTGGTTCCGGGCTTTCTGTACTGCAAGGCCTGTCCTGAATATACGTCAGACTATACCCTTCTCCCAGTTTTACTTAGGATTGCTTTGGAATCATTCCAAAGGCGTGGTCTAATGAAGGAGATATTCTTGAAGAAGATAGAAAAGTTATATATAAATTTACCATAACAGTAGATCTTTGACAGAATCTTCTCCACTAGACCATGCCAGCACTCCCTCCTTCCACCTTCTGCTTCAGTGAGGGATACATCAGATGCTGTGCCTAAAATGTACTCCAAGCATCCAATATCCAGCCCCATGCCACTCCTTGTATGCCTGGTGTTAGTCTTATCTCCTAGTTCACCATAGTTGGATGTCCTCTGAGGCCAATCTCTGGCAGTGAACTGAGGAGTGATGGGGTCACCAATGCATATATAGTCACAGACATGAGACATCATCATGGGCAGCCCCTGGCTAGCAAAAGTTTCCATGTGATCCTAGTGCTGATGGCTATACTTCCAAAGGTGTGGACTAATGGAGGAGAGTCTCTTGAAGATCTACAGTTATGGTAAATTCTTAAATAGCTGTTCTTTTCCACTACTGCTCCAGATGTCACTAGTGAATGCATGTAACCCTTTCTGCCTCCTTCAAAGATGTAACCATCTGCTTACACACTGTCTCATACATACTGGGAAGAATATGGCTGATACATATGAAGCATGAAGGAATGTTGTAATTGAGCTTCACATCATACAACAGTCTTTGAAAGTTTGGGTCTTCTATGATGGAGAATGGCTGAAGCTTTGTCAGGGGCCAGTTGGGGGGAGGAGGTTTGAGCATCCCATAGGATGCTCTCCTCCTCTGAGGGGGGGAGGGCTGTCACACTGTCCCAGTACCACCACCTGTGGATGCATGGGCAGTGGCATGGCACTTGCTGTGTGGGAAGGGGAGGATGCTATTTGGCACTTGACTGAGATGTGCACCTGTTCGTCTACAGCCTGGACTCTCTGTCAGTCATGCCAGCATCCTCAGGGATAGGGTATCGGAAACCAAACAACAACAGGAGTAAAATATATATAAAAAAACCCGTACACCCCCACTGCCGTGCAGCATGATCCCCCACAACAAGTTGTAGGGGGAACGGATCACGGATGGTCAGTAATACTGCCACCAAGCCCCGCTGGCAGTAGGGAGACAAAAAATATGCTCTAAAGAAAAAGAGGGAATGGCTGAAGCTCAAGGGCCATCATCTCCCCAGTGAGTTGTGTCATTTGGACAGTCTTTGTGTGAGTAGGTGGCAGTTTATTGTAGGAATGCAATGACTTGGGCAGTTTAGTTTGTTTTGTTCATGTTAGTTGGAGTGGTGCTTTTAAAGCAGTGCTAGTACCTGGGCTGCATCCATGGGCTGCTGTGACTGCCATGGGGCTGCATTACTAGAACAAAACATCCAATCTCATAACTTCTCATACTTGTCTGTTGCTGCTGCTGCTACTACTATTGCTGGCCCATCAGACCAGAGTGGAGATTGGGAATGGAAGTAGCTGTTAGGAAGGTGCCAGGTTCACATTTTAAACAATCAGCCAAAGTACCGGGTCCCATTGCTCGAGCAGACAGACCCCAACTGATTTTCTTTTTTTCTGTGTATGAATTTAGTGCTGATAAAAGATACTGGATTGACAGCACTGAAACTGAAGTCCTCTGTTTATCCACATTATAGATACACCACAGGTAATCACAGTGCAAATTTCCCCAAACTGCCTCGCCAATGTGCCTCAACCATGACATGGCTGGACCATGATGTGGGTGAGAAGTTTGTTCAGAAGCCATGCCCATTCAGTCCTTGGTCTCACATGTGAGACTGCCAAGGGTGTCAACTGGTGCCAGTGGTGTTGGTGGTTTTGTGATATGGACACCTGTCCACTAGGAACTGGAATACGACAACCACAACTTATTTTACATTGGCCAGTGAACAGCCCTTAGGTGATAATGGCTTTGCCACTACCCACCTGGCCTGGATTTGAATGAGTGATCTAGAGGTGAAAGGCATCTTACCCTGCTGCCAATCCACTGACCCATCCAATTCAACTCTGACTCATCTTTAAGACATTGATTGCAACATGCCTTTAGTGGGTTAGAGGTGTCATCAGTAAAATATTCCTATACTGCAGAAGATCTATGTTTTTTCTCTGTATGCTATATATTAACCTCATACATGTATAGCTGCTAGCAAAGATAATCTAAGTACATTTAGATTGTCCCCCTCCCCAATCCAATTACAATAGCCATTGAGCACCTGCAGCCCCATTCTCTATCTCACCTCATCAAAGTGTAGTTTTTAGGGACAGGGCTGCAGCGCTCAGTGGACGCTTGGCTCATAACAGGAAGTTATGAGCCAGGCTTACGGAGGATATAATTCTTTTTTTAAGTACAGAAAACATTTGAATTATGGATAAAATAGCTCCCAGGGTAGGCAACTTCATGGTATGGGATGCTTGCCTCATGCCAAGAATTGTGACAGTTGTTCTTTAGTTCCCACTGTCACGCTCCTGCTGCAGGTGGAAAAAAATAAATAAATATGGATTTCTGTGCCTCTACACCACCAGCACTCGGTAAAATAAATATTTCTCCAATAAATCCTTCACAAATCCCCCTACTTTCTATTCCTTTCCCAAGTCTGTCCTGTTCCTGCTGCAAGACCTGTAGCTGCCATTACAGGCTCACACTACACGCTCTTTCCTCTCTTCTGCAGCACATTTTCACTAGCCTACCTGCCTCAAACTACAGTTCAAAGTATTGCATTAGCTGACTGGAATGATAATGCATTTTTCTCTGATGATTTTAGAAGTTTTATGATGAAAAGTCTCTCTTTTTGTCATAAAAGAAGCTCCTTCACTAGCCAGGTCCTTCTCCTGTGAGACAGAACTGGAAATTGCACTGAGATGTGTGCAACAGAAGCAGTTCTCGAGCTTCACCATTGCTGATTGGCTGCTTCAGGTCATGTGGCTTGCTAACAACTTTGGTATGCTCAGTGTGTGCTCCCTGTAAAATTTGCTGCATCATGATATCAACATGTTGAAGTATCCAGGCCAGCTTTGCCAGTATCCAAAACATTAAATGTTGGCATGATCACCCAATGCAAATTCAGCATTGACTCATCCTTAGACTATCTGTTCAACAATTATAGCATTTAGATGTGGATTTAGGCTTGTCAGCATGACTGATCACCACTGTATTTTAGATGCTACTTTTTTAAACTAGTTTTTTGGAGGCCAAGTATTTTTGTTTTGCTGGCATTTCTGGAAGTGTTCTGCCAGCACCTAAGGAACCTTTGCACAGCATCATTTAATTACGCAGTGCTATTAAGTGCCCTGAAGCGTATAAGCATGTAGCACACATTTGTGTTTTTTTTTTTATTTTATCATCTACAATACATAATTGAAATCATAAGTTTAGCTAGCTTTCATGGATGAGTACAAACAATGTCTATATTCTCATTAGAAAGTCGTTTTGCACATCTGAATTTGCAGGCTTTATAGTCAGCATTTTGTTGTGGTTTCAATTATTCAGCAAGTGCTTCAGTTGACTGAGTCCTTAGTAGAAGTTGCAGGTAGCTTGTCATGCATCTCATGTACCTTGGGACCAGCATCAGACATTGTTTATTTGAATGATAAAATGTTTAGACTGACCCAACCAATCCTTTCTTTTTGAGTTATGTGCCATGTACCAGAAACATCACAATTTGGAAACAAAGGCATGGATTCAGGTATCAGTACTTTACACAGCAGATCTAGTGGAGTAAGAGCAAAACAGAAAAGTATTCAAAGGCAAGGCAAGGCAAAGTTTATTTAAAAGACGCCCCAATCCCAGAGGCTCTAGGCGCCGTACAAACATTAAAACAAACATTTTAAGCATAATAGGTATATAACTTACACATAATAAATACAAATCTAACAAAAAAACAAACCTTAACTATAAATATTTATCTAAACATTAAATGCTTTAGAAAAGAAAAAGGCCTTAAGCTGGGCCTTAAAATCATCCAGTGACGAAGCTTCTCTGACCATAGTTGGTAAGGAGTTCCACAGAATAGGGGCCGCGGCGCTAAATGCTCTGTTGCCAGCGGATTTCAACCTAGTTCTGGGAATGGTCAGGAAGCATTCATTGGAGGAACGAAGAGGGCGCGAGGAGAAGGCAGGTGAAAGAAGGTCTAACAGGTAACCAGAGCCCTGCCCGTGTAGGGCCTTATAGGTGAGAAGACCCACCTTAAAGAGGACTCTCCACCTGACTGGAAGCCAGTGCACTTCACGCAAAACCAGTGTAATATGACAGAACTTTTGCTGCCCGGTCAACAACCGGGCAGCTGCATTTTGCACCAGCTGCAATCTGTGGAGAGATCCTCCTGTGACCCCGAGATAGAGCGCATTACAGTAATCAAGCCTAGATGTGACTAAGGCATGTATCAAAGTAGGGAGGTCCAGAGGCAGAACAAGGGGCTTAATCCTGGCAATGTTTCTAAGATGATAAAAACAGGTACGAACCACGGAGGATATTTGGGCCTCCATGGTTAAATCTCTGTCCAGAATCACACCAAGATTTCGCACCCAAGAGGAGGCCTTCAATGGCACAGATCCAAGGACAAGCCCAGTTTCTGTGTCAGAGGCCATCCTATCACAAACTCTGTTGGACTCCACTACTAATACCTCCGTCTTATCGGGGTTCAGCCACAACCAGCTGGAGGCCATCCAGTCGTTTATCTCGGTCAGACAGATATTAAGCACATCCACTGCATTTAATGTTCCTGGGGCAAAGGAAAAGTACAGCTGAGTATCATCGGCATAGCAATGAAAACTCAAGCCATACTTCCTAATGATCCCACCCAGAGACAGCATGTACACTGCGAACAACATTGAAGCCAATACTGATCCCTGAGGAACTCCGCAAAGAAGTAGGCTGGGTATAGATGAGAAATTTCCTATCATAACTCACTGCCTCCTGTTGGTAAGAAAGGACTCAAACCATTTGATGACATTACCGGTGAGTCCACATAGGTCCCCAAGGCGAGCAAGCAGCACACAATGGTCCACAGTGTCAAATGCTGAGGAGAGATCGAGGAGAACAAGAATTGTCTTGTCTCCCCGGTCTCTAGCCCTGAGGAGATCATTCTGCACCCGAACAAGTGCAGTTTCAGTGCTATGTCTGGCACGAAAAGCCAACTGGAAGGGTTCGTGACAACTCATGAGATATGAGATGCTCTTCCAACTGAAGCGCTACCACCTTCTCAATAACCTTTCCCAAAATGGAAGGTTAGAGATTGGACGGCAATTTGCCTTGATCTCCGGGTCCAAAGATGGTTTTCAAGAGGGTCTCACCGAGCCTCCTTCAAGGCATCCGGAAAGACACCCTCAGAAAGGGAACACCGTACAATCAAGGCAAACACGGCCTACAGAGTCAACGCATCTCATTAAAAAACACGTTGGCACCGGGTCCAGTTCACAAAAGGTATGCTTCAGATTGGTTGCTACCTCAATAACCTCACTCACCTCCACTGGTCTAAACTCTCCCCAACCAGACAGAGTGCACTCAGAACACATCAGGCGATCACTGCCAGCTATGTCATTGCTGGCTGAAGGACCCTCCAGCCGGATCGCGGACACCCTGTCTGAAAAGAACCGAGCGAAATCCTCACAATCAATGTTGGAAAAAGCCCTCCCGAGCCGTAGACAGACAGGATGTAAAAGTCTATCGACAGTCCGGAAAAGTGAGGCCGGTCGGTTCCTTCTGGCAGCAATCTCCTTGGACAAAAACACTGTCTTCTTACAGTTGATTGCCTCCTGGTACCCAACATAGTGGGCACGCAGGGCCAGTTTGTCCATGTTCCAGATGGGATCTCCTCCAGCAGCGCTCCAATCTCCGACCCATCTTCTTCATCTCCCTGAGCTCGCCATCAAACCATGGTGACCTCAGGTACAAAGTTCTGGGTCGTACACGGACAGGTGCGAGGGAGTTAATGGTGTCAGATAACACCCCATTATAGGCGTCAACCCCAACAACAACACCTCCCGCGCATGCATCACCCACTCTAGACAAATTCGCTGCCGCCAAAAAATCCTCAGGGGTCAAACCCCGTAAAGGGTGACAGCAAATCATCTCAACAGGGGAAGGGCTTATGGCGGGAGCCCCAAGCGTGAACTGCACCGTGCAATGATCGGACCAAAGGACCGGATTGATCTTAAGATCATTAATATCAAGTCCCAGTGAGAACACCAGGTCCAACATGTGGCCATCCTGATGAGTCGGTGCAGTAACTGCCTGCATCAGACCCAAGGAGGACATAATCTGAAAAAATTTGCAGCTATATCTGTGATTCACATCGTCGAACCAAACATTGAAATCCCCCAGAAAATCACATCTGGGGGATTCCAATGATGCAACGGCAACGAAATCTGCGATCTTCTACAGGAAATTTCCCATCGACCCAGGAGGGCGATAAATGAGAAAAATCCTGCAGCCGCATCAGGTCCTCCCAGATGGCCACACATTCAAAGAAACCCGGGGCTCTCACCGGGTGCACGGTGAAGGTCAGGCTGGATCTAAAACAGATGGCTACACCACCACCCCTGCGTTCCACTCTGGGGCAGTGCACCACGGTATACCCAGGGGGGACTGCGGCCTCAAAAATTGGTCCCGCATCGTCTCCTACCCAAGTCTCCGTGACAAAAGCCAGATCGACTGATGAAATCAAGGCAGCAATAATTGCTGTTTTATTTCTGATTGATCTGGCATTACAAAGCACTGCCATCAGGGGATTTGGGGGTGATGCAGCCCCACAGGTTACCTGGCCATTCGGTCTAATAGGCTCCCTGGGGATGGACACCAAGCACGTCTGACCTCTCCCACGTGTCCATTGCAACCCAGGGCGCCTTCTGGACCTGACAACTTCAATCCTCCCATAACCCAAACTAGGGCTTCTTGATGGTGCACGACCAACACCATCCCTTCCAATCCCCATCTCCCAACAACGTCTGATAGTAACATCAGAGACTGGAAGGGGGATGAAAGGGCGTAGGTCACGCAGCATCAAACTATCATAGACAGTTCTAGCCCCCTTTAGTCCTCCCATATAGCCCATATACATCTAAGGCACAGCAAATTCTGAAATATCTAAATTTAAATAATGAACAAGTTAAATTTAAAAAATAACTCGCCAAGCCTAACTTCTAAAATATAACAAAACTACTAATAGCCGTGCCCTCAAATTAACTGGTTCTCAACCTCACATAATAATAGGCTATTTAACTATAACATTTCATTCAAATACACATAATAAAAACATAGCCTAACCCTCCTGTGTCAGCTGAACATTTCCAATACCGAGTGGCGCTCGCGCCACTCACAACGCTCGCACTAGTGAGCGGTGCGATATTTTATCAGGAAGTCACACCTCAGGATGTGCAGGTCCTAACTGCACCCGATCACTTTGGGCAGAATGGAAAAAAAAACACGTACAGACCTGCTTACAGCCTCTCACACTGCGCAGGTCTTACAGTCCCAAAAGCACAGCAGAATCACTAGTAGGGCTAATTCCCAACTTGCAGGACTTCCCAGCCACCTACGAACAGCAGCACAAGTTCTCTCAGTCAGCACACGCTACAAGCCGCTTGCGAGCGGTGCAATGTTTTATCAGGAAGTCACACCTCAGGACGTGCAGGTCCTAACTCCCCCCAGATCACTTCGGGCAGAATGGAAAAAAAACACGTACAGACCTGCTTGCAGCCTCTCACACTGCGCAGGTCGTACAGTCCCAAAAGCACAGCAGAATCACTAGTAGGGCTAATTTCCAACTTGCAGGACTTCCCAGCCACCTACGAACAGCAGCACAAGTTCTCTCAGTCAGCACACGCTACCAAAGTAGTGCCATAATATAGTTTCACCAGTTATATTTTGAAGTCTTGGGAAATAGCTAACAATGTGGGCCACTTTAAGTCATAAAGTAACGGGAGTCATAATTTCAGTGAAAATCTCCCACGTGGAACCTCCTGTGAAATCCTTGGAATTTACTGTGAAAATATGCAAAAAAACCTCTGTTTTAAACAGCTTTTATTGGTTCTCTCAGTTTTTGTGGTTCAAAACCCTGCATTATGTTGTGGACAAACTCTGGAGGCACTACAAAGCACTGGCCTACCCAGAGACCACACAATATACAAACAACACAGAAATTACTGAAAAAAGCAGATAAGGCTTGCAAAAAGTAGGTATTGCCAGAACCTACTAACTAGCTCAGCCCATGACCCTCGAAAATTTTGGGGCCATATTAAGACCTTCCTTGGTACCCCACAATCTATAACCCCCTCTGAGATGGTCCTCGACGGTACCCACTGTAATGACTCCTTCACCATAGCAAATGCTTTCAACAATATGTTCTCAGATCTCTCACCCTACACCTCTACACTACCACTGGCTCCAATCACATCTCAGCCCTCTGCTGATAGCGAACTAGCTGACCTCTCAGCCTCTCAAACCGGGGCTCAAACAATCCAGTCTTTCTACTTCAAAGCCATAACCAGCTCTCAAGTTTTAAATCTACTAAGAACTATCTCTGACAACACCAGCCCTGGGTCTGATTCTCTTGAACCCCGCCTTTTAAAAACTGCTGCACATCTCATTGCCGAACCACTGGCTAGGATTTTCACACTGTCCTTCTCCAGTGGTACAGTCCCTGATCTCTGGAATACTGCCAGAATTACTCCCATTTTTAAGAAAGGGAACAGAAACGAGATCACAAACTACAGGCCGATAGCTAGTCTCTCAGTCCTAAGTAAAATCTTAGAAAAGCTTGTAGCCACCCAGACCCTCGACTACTTAGAATCTACAAATCTGCTCTGTGACGCTCAACATGGTTTCAGGAAGAACCATAGCACTTCTACAGCACTAGCCAAACTCACCTCAGATACTCTCTCAAACATGGATGATGGTCGGCTAACAGGAGCTGTCTTCATTGACCTTACCAAGGCCTTTGACCTTGTGGACCACTCCTTACTCCTGACCACCCTTCAGTCAATAGGTTTCTCCTCTCCAGTTATCAACTGGTTCAGGAGCTATTTAACCGACAGGACCCAAGCTGTAAAATTCAATTCTGCAATTTCTGACAGCACCACAATCAATACTGGAGTACCCCAAGGTTCAATACTTGGCCCTCTTCTCTTTTCCCTCTTCATAAACAACTTACCAAGCAATATCTCATCCTGCTCCTCTCATCTCTACGCTGATGACCTGGTCATCTATGCCAGCTCGCATAATATTGACTACCTAAACTTGTCTCTGACCACAGCCTACAACAATATACAAAGCTGGCTAAGCTCTCATCGTCTTATCCTTAACTCAAGCAAAACAAAAGCTATGCTCCTGGGCACCGTCCAAAAACTTAGATCCTGCACCTCCCCCTTGAAAATACTAGACCTAAATGGGATCTCTCTTGAGGTCGTCACCACATTTCGCTATCTTGGAATCTTACTTGACCAGTCTCTGGACCTTAACCTTCACATCCAAACAACCTGTAAAACTGTAAATTGTAAGCTGGGGGAAGCCTACAGAACCAGCTATATGTTAACGCCATCAGCCAAGCTAGCCATCGCCAGGATCCTTTTACCAACCTTAACCTACTGTGCTCCCATCCTGACTACTGCCCATAAATCAGCCTTGCAAAATGGGACATGACCTATAACAACGTATGTCAGTATGCTTCCAAGGCCCCTCGGCTCAAACATCATTGTCAACTGTATAGTGACCTTGGCTGGCTCTCCCCCACTGCTACCAGGCTATACTATCTTGGCTGTCTATGTGACTCTATTATCAGACTGTACACGCCCACATCACTAGCTGAGCTACTTCGTCCCATTACCTCAATCCGTGAATTGAGATCGTCTGACAAATCACTATTGAGAGTTCCCCGTTGTCACACCTCCAGAGGAACTGGGGCTTTTGGGCATGCTGCCCCCCAGATGTGGAACATGCTGCCACAGGATCTTAGGCATACCTCATCGCACTACCTCTTCAAATGAGGACTACGACACTACCTAGCTACCTCTGACCAATGTACCTGTTTTGACTCTACCTGACAGTACCTTTGAAAGCCAGTCCTACAATCTACCCATTTCCTACCTTTACGGCTGTCCCCCCCTTCCCTCTTGCTCACCCACTTTCCTTTTGCCTTCTCTCCCCCCTGCCTGTTTGTACACCTTATCTACCTGTAGATCTTGAAATTACCCTGTTTTCCCCTAACTATAACTGCTTGGTTTGTTACATACTGTACTATACAAAGCCGTATTAATGATCTGTCCAGTGCCGTCTTATGCAGAATAAGCCCTCACTGTTGTCTGTAAATGTTATTCTATGTGCTGTCTACTGACTGAACTATGCTGTTTTATGCTCTACCCATTGTTGTCTTAACTTGAATATGCCCTCACTGTTTTTCACAGCCAGTCAGATGTGTTAGCTGAGTATTGGTATAACCAGGGGTTTCGCCTCTTTTCCTGCCCCCCTCACGTATTACTCCCCCTGGGATACCTGTGGACCGGGACTGCATGCCGCACTCATGCCCGGCAACAGAACCATCAGCCCAGTTGCTTGTCACTACTTTCAGCCACTAATGCCGTTAATTTGCCAAAATTCCCCCAAAGCCCTGTCGGGATGTAGAGCACTCCTCCCGGCACCCAGCACCGATGTGGACCCACCTAGATAGTCTCAGGGGCCCTCCTCAAGCACCGCTTACCAAGTAGTCACCAGATTTGCCTCTCCTTTTCATCCTGACTGCAGGGGTTGCCAGCCATGAACACGTCCATAAACAGAACCAGGTGTCCGGTCACTCGAGGGTACCCTGTGCCGCCAAAGCCATAGTCACCGTAAAGTCCCCCTAAGCCCATTTTTGGGCTTCGGATTCACTCCTCCTTTTTCCACAGTGCTGCCAGGGTACCACCGTAGCCTAGGGACCCGCATTTGAATTGATTGCCCAAACGACTAACAGCGTTGGACTTCGCTTTACTACCCCCGGGAAGTCTGCTATCAGGGGCCGCCCACCGTGATCATGCCCAGGAAGCAGAACCATGAGCTCGCCTACTTTTTAGTACCCTGAGCCACTAAAGCCGTAATCATGGTGGGGTCCTTACAAGCTCATCGTAACATCAGACCACCCCTCCACTCCTTCTACCCTTCCTCTCCCGCTTGTTTGCACTACGTCTGCCTGGGGAACTCCGAATAACTCTGTCTTTGTACCAGTACCCGCTCTGCCTGTTATATTCTATACAGAACAATGTTGTATTCGTTTTACTTAGACTAGTGTCCTCACTGTTATCTTAGCCTCATAGCTTCAGCTCCTCTGTCTATACATTGTACTGCCACACTAATTGTACTTTATATGTTAAACACCCTCAGTATGTATTGTCTTGTACTCTCCCGGGTCGTGCCTGAAAATATTCACCTGCTGGCTAGTGCACTTACCCGGTTAACAAAAACTAAATAAATAAAATAAATAAATAAATGTCTGCCTCCCAGTTGTTGGTTAACATAACCTGTACTGTACTGTTGATTAAGTAAAAATTGAAACACCTTTCAAAATAACTTTTAATGCTGGCTCCTAAGTGATTTAATGTAGTTCAGGTAGCCAGTAGAATCTGCCACACTTTTATTTTAATTTATTTACCTGGGACATCCTAGCTTAGATATTGAGGTGCAATATTTTTTTGATGGTGGAGACCTATTTTTACACCTGGATGCACTGAAGCACTGACAGATTAAATACCTTGCTCAGGGTCAGACAGAAAGTTGCTCTGATGAGCTTATTTATTTTATTTATTTAGTTTTTGTCAACCGGGTTAGGTGCGCTAGCCAAAGTTGATTATTTTCAGGCACGACCCGGGAGAATACATACATAAAATGAGATGAGGTTATGCAATACATAGTATATAGTACAGGTACATAGTATATAGTACAGGTAGGTTAGAATACAGATCAAGTCAAACAGTACTCGAAATAATACATATAGCTATGAAGAGATGACAAAAGTGACATTAGTACATGCAAATAACTGAAACTGAGCCAAGTGGCAGCTATAAAGACATTTTATAGCAAAGCTTGTTTAGAAATGCAGCAGTGTCTTGGGCAAAATAGGGTGTTTAGCTGTGAGGCATTAAGTGGGATCAAAGCATGTGCAGTGGTCCCGGGACAGGTGGCGATATAGTTCTTTTTTGAAGATTGGGTGAGAGTTAGCCTGCCGCAAGGCAGGAGGGAGGGAGTTCCAGGTGGCTGGGGCGGTGCAGTGGAATGCTCTAGAGCCTTTTGAAGTAAGACACCTGGGTATGGTGAGTAGAAATTTGTTTGCCAAGAGTAGTCCGTGGGCAGGTGTCTATGGTACAAGTAGAGCTGCAAGGGAGGAGGGGGTTTGGTTACAGATTACAGAGTCTGTTAGGGTTCCTAGGGAATATAGTCAGTAGGCAGTTGGGGAGAGCCAGCCTAGCTCGCTATACAGTGTGCAGTGGTGCTTGAGGTGATGGGAAGAGGAGGCATACCAACATGTGTTGTTATACGCGACATCCCATTTATGGAGAGCAGTTTTATGGGCATTAGCAAAAGTGGAGATACTGTATGTCAGCGCTGGAAGCAGAATACCTTTGGAAATTGGTAATTTGGTGGATGGTGTTAGCAGGTGACAAGCCTTATAGGCGATTCCAAGTTTGGCATTTGTTGCTTTACAGGTTGACTGGATGTGCAGACTGAAATCAAGGGATTTATCAAGGAGGACTCCCAGGTATTTGAAGGATGTGACACAGTCGATGAGAGACCCCCAGAATCATGGACTAGGAGGGGTTCCTTACAGGCCTTGAGTTTGAGGGCAGTGCCAAATAGCATGGCTTGAGTCTTTTTTGGGTTGAGGACGAGCTTATTAACATTTAGCCATGTTTGCACATTCCTGAAATCTGAGGAGAGGTTTTTGTTAATGATGTTAACTTTGTCAGTGCTGTAGTAGAGGACGAGATCATCAGCGTATAAGATAGCTGAGCAGGAGAGTATGACATAATCTATGTTGTTGCTGTATAGCGAGAAAAGAAGGGGTCCCAGAATGGAACCCTGGGGTACTCCGATGTCAGTGCTGGTCACATCTGAGAGAGCGGAGTTGAATTTAACAAGTTGTAATCTGTTTGATAGGTAGTTGTTAAACCAGTCAACTACTGAGGATGAGAAGTTAAGTCTATGCAGGGTTGAGAGAAGCAGGGGATGATCAACAAGATCTAAAGCGTTGGTAAGATCGATAAATACTGCTCCAGTGAGTAGGCCTTTGTCCATGTTGCAGAGTACATCGGTGGAGAATTTGAGAAGAGCGGTTGAGGTACTGTGCCATTTTCTGAAACCATGCTGAGAGTCTGAGAGAAGGTTGTTCTTTGTGAGATAGTCAATGGTTTGGGTTGCAACAAGCTTCTCCAGTAGCTTGCTTAGCACAGAGAGGATGGCTATGGGCCTGTAGTTGTTTATATCCTTTGGGTCTCCTTTTTTAAGGATAGGCATAACTCGGGCAATCTTCCAGAGATCTGGGACAAGGCCAAGAGAGAGAGACAGAAAGAAAATCTTGGCCAGTGGCAAGGCAATCAATGGTGCCACTAGCTTCAGGAGTCGTGGCTCGAGTGAATCTGAGCCGGGACTAGTGTTGTCGGATATGCTTTGCAATAGCCTTTGGACCTCAGATCTAGATATAGCTTTAAAGTGGAAAGAGGGGGTAGTAGTTAGTTGGCAGTGGTCAGTACCAGATGCAGATCTCTGGGGTGTGCAGTAAGGCTGAGATGCTGTGGGAGGTGAAGCGAAGAATGAGGTGTACTGAGACAGGTCCGTGAATAATCTGTTAAAGGCATTCGCTATAGTGTTTGAGTCGTTGCAATGTACACCATTTAGGATCATATACCCTGGGGTCGATGACTGGGTAGCCCCAAGAAAGGTCTTGATGTGTGTCCAGAATTTTCTAGGGTCACCAGCAGAGTTTGTGAGCAATTCCTTGCAGTAGATGCTCTTTGCTGTTCTGATTTGTTTTTTACAGGTGCTCCGAGAGGCCCTGTAGGTATTGTAATCCTCTGGTAGTCTGGACACTTTATACTTCTTCCAGAGTTTGTCCCATGTGTGCAGGTTAGCCAGCAGGTCCTTGTGTAGCCATCTTGTTTGTTTATCCCTGACCCTTCTGGTGACCTTCAGAGTATGTTTATCCTGAAGTGCTGTGAAATTATCAATAAAGATATCAAGGGCTATTTGAACATCATGGGAGTGATAGATGTCAGACCAGTTGATACAGGATACATTATAGAGGAAAGCTTCCACGTCCAGTTTGGCAAAGTTGGTAATTGTGATGTAGCATGGAGGGGATGGGGGAGCAGTCTCCGGGCTCCATACACAGAAAGTGGGGGAGTGGTCTGTGATAGCATCTGCCAAGATGCCTGCAGTTTGCACATGGTCAAGGTGATTCACCAGTACCCAGTCTTTGAGGGTGGAGGTAGTTAGACAAGGGGTGGTTCTAGTGGGTTCAGTTAAGATCTGGTGCAGGTTATAGCTCTGCGTTAGTGTCAGCAGTGTGCTGTGAGTTGGTCCCAGCCAGTTTAGGTTAAAGTCACCTAAGAGTATGACCTCATTTTGCTTGGCGTTTGTGAGGGTTTGATTAAGTGAATCCTGAAGACCTGTGATACCTCCAGTGGGTGGGTTGTAGGCACAGATAATGTGGAGTTTTTTTGCACCAAGGGCAATGGTTGTGTGTAGGGACTCACAGACTGAGGGTGAGCCAGTGGGTGGGCAGACCGCAACATCAAGATGTTTTTTCTAGAGGATAGCGACCCCCACTCCACATTTTGGGGAAGGCCTATCTCTCCATATCAAGGAATAATTGGGCAAGGAACATAAGGAGTTCGGAATGTGAGGCTTGAACCATGTTTCAGATAGGCACAGTAGGTCAGGATTGTACACTTTCATCCATGCCTCGAGATCAGCAAAGTGCCTGGTAATGCTCCTAATATTCATATGGGCAATGAGAAGTCCTTTTCATGAGACAGACGATAGGTCAGTGGGAGAGTGGCGGACAGAGGGGCCAGGATTAAGTTCTACGTTCCCTGACAATAGGATGATGAGGAGTAGGAGAAACCACAGTTTAATAGTGTGGAATGGGAGATGAACCAGTTGTGTAATTTTGTATTTTCTGAGCATACTGAAAGCGGTTGTAGGTACAACCCTTCAGAAGGATAAGGGTGGTGTAAGACACACATGTTGTGTTTCGGCAATTTGGTTGGAGAAAGTAAAGTCATTGTGTTGTGAGGTATTCTCTCCATAGTGGTTGTTGACTGGAACAGAAGTAGATACCCCATGTAAGCATAATAGCAGTATCAGAAGCAGGATTCGTCCTCCCAATCTATGAGTTGCCTGTTTTGGCAGGAGACTGCAAATGTTTACTGTAGCAAGGGTGAGTGTTCCTGAGTGACTCATGGTGAGCTACCGTGGGCCAGAAAACTGATAGTTACTGTAGATCAAAGACCCAGAAAGTGTTAAATTCCTGAAGATTATGAACATTAGCCTAGGGCATATGCAGGATGTAAAAATCCTTTGTTAGAATCTTCCCTTTGTTCTCCAAAACAGTTGTGAATAGACCTCAAAGACAAGCACACATCCTTTAAGGAAGTCAGATGGAAATGTGGATTCAATACAGCACTCCACAACCCAGAAACTTGTATAAAAGATTTACTGACCTCACTTTTGCTTTTTGATGTCTTCCAAAAACGTTGATTTATGATGAGAGTGCCTATACCTGGTGGTGAAGTTTTGTAGTTTCTCAGTCCAGGAAATGTTCATAGATGTTATGTCCAAGAATGGTCCAGTTCCTCCAAGAAGAAACACATGAAAAACTACAAAAACTAAACTACTGACAGAGACAAACACAAACAGCCAGCCACACTGGCTACTGAGATTACTTAGGGCCTGAAGAACCTGAAGATTACTTAGAGCTTAGAGCCTGAGTTTCCAGATTTCCATCTTCCAGGTCTATGCTGCTGCCACTAGACCGCACTGATTCAAGTCATACTGTGACTAACCTGCACAATGTTTCAACTGTGCCTGGTAAATTACCGACTGGACCTTAGTGATACACTACTGCATAGTTACACAATATATAGAATAATGTATGGGCAACCATACACAACAAGCCTGTGTTTCCATCAAGAGGTTGAGGTAACAGCATATGGACCTCAAGAGCAAAGCCTATATTTTACTTTTTATAGTATATGTTTGGAGGATTCCTTGGTTATATTGCAAGTTTTCCAGTTCAGGATGAAAAAAAGATAGTATTTGTGAATGCCAACATGGAACAAAACTATTTTTCTCTATTCTCTATAACAAGTGGGCTCTGAAAGATGAAAAAAAAAATTTTGAGTGTGTGTTTTTTTTAAAGTATGACTTTCTCTTGATTGGACATTTCCTTGGAGAAAACTGCTGCTGACATGTATTTTAAACCACGGAGCACTGACAAAAAACAAAAACAGGTAGGAGTCAGCACAGGAGGGAGTCAGCATGAGTGGGAGTCAGCGAGATCGAGACACAGCTGCTTTGATTATGGAACATGCACAACAACAACTTAGAACATGCATAACAACTTAGAACATGGACAACAACAATTTTGAAGTCACTGATTTTTATACACAGTGAGGGTCAACTATATACTATATCTAATTTAATTGCAAATCATCACTTTATTGCAATAATGTTCTAGCCTGATTTCAGCTCTTAGTAACTCTTGTTATTGTGCTCAAAAATGGCTTATTGTTCACTTGCCCATAAATACCATTAAGTTTGTCTTCAGCACTCATGACTAGAATAGAATAGTGCCCACCTAAGTGAATATTGGATTAGTGCATATTCTGGATAAATGCACGTTTTTCTGTTTCTTGATTTTTTTCCTATCACTGCAATTTTAAAACCCTTGCTGTGCTGCGGACTGATATATCAGTTCAGAATTTCTATATATTCTAATTCTGTCGGTAGCCCAAGGATCAACTTTTCCTGGTCATGTGCACACTGGTTAAGTTTGCATTCCTGTTAAGTGCACGTTTTCACAGTTTATCAATGCATCTATTAACATGTAATTAGCACCTATTAGGCACACAGCCTGTTTTCAGCTGGTGGAAGAAACATTATTTTAATGAAGATCCTGTCTGTAATGCCTTTTAAACACAGTGAATTAAAGTAAATAAATAAATACACTAACAAAATGATCATTAATCACATTAATGAATTTTGTTAGATATTGTACTTGTTTATGCTTTTCGAACAAAAATAGATCTCAGACTCAGTCTTGAAAAAATGTAGGCCTGGATAAGTGCACAGCCTGCTTAAATGCACATTTTTTTGTGTACAACAGGAAAGTACATTTAAGGGGGTTGTATGATACAAGTACAGTACAGAACAGAACGGGAGAGAACAAGACAGGACAGAACAGAACAGCCTAGACTAGACTAGAATAGACTGGAATAGAAAAGCTACATTCTCCTGGAGTCCCCCTGTCCTCTGCAACCTACCCCTGTAACCTAACCTTCAGCCCTCCACTTGTCCCTTAAGAGGTAGGCCCAGAAACTTTATTGCCCCACATGTGGCTGCCCCTCCCTCAGCTGACAGCTAACTGTCAACATGGACTATTTATATCTCATCCCATCTATGCATACACCATACAGTACCCATCTGGGTGTTTACTTTAGCTTATATTATCCTGTTGCACTCAGGGCTCTAGATAAGATTTTGGGGATGAGTACCTGTACTCCTCATTTTGAAAGTGAGGTGAGTAAAACAAAATTCAGATGTGTACAAATGTCTTGCTAGAGTGGACTGAGGAGTACATTTATTAAAAAAATGTAGTTTTTTTCTAGATAAAATTTCAGGTGCCAACAATGCTCCAAATAATGTTGGCAGGTAGGAATTTACTCACCAGTTTTAAAACACAGTGAGTAAAACAAAAGTGGGATGCATACAAGTGCTATAAATCTGGCAAAAAACAGTTCCTTTTGAATCACCAGTTATGTTATGAAGCACTGTTCTTTGGCGTGTGGAGTATTTACAAATGTTGGGTGAGTACTGGTACTCATTAAAAAAATTTCTGAGGAGTATTTCCTAAAATGAGGTGAGTAAAATAGGCCGGTACACACCTTATCTGGAACCCTGGTTGCACTGCTTACCTGACCTCTGAATAGAATGACCTCTGTCTCAGCCAGCATATTTTTAATTGTGTAAATTTGTAAATCAGTTTTATTTAGTGTCTTTTTGTACTGCAGTGTACTGTGTCTATTTCCCCCAAGACACAGTAAGTGTTTCCTTTCAGCTCAGCTCTGTATTATTCTTTTTTTTTTACTGCACCCTATTACAGGTATTCAGCGCATTGTGGCTTGTTTCTTCCTCATATATATTTAACCTCACAATGCAAATGTGTTTCTTTCCTGGAACAAAATGTCAAATTAATAAACAATAATGAGTAGAACAGAATGGAACTTGAACAGAAACATTGACCGGAGTTGAGGAATATACTGCGAAAATATGGATCCCGATGGCAAGGGATGAACTATTGATTAACAAGGAGGCAGTATAGTGCAGTGTTTTAAGGCTCTGAGCTGCAAACCTGAAGACATGGATTTGAATCCCACAGCCCCCACTTGCATACTATGTGACCCTGAGCAAGTCACTTAAATTCCTTGTGCTCCCAGGTTGCATCTGTAAGCAAGCTTCCAGCTTAGTGTGTCTCTCCTGGTTAAAAAAAATGCTTATATTGCTTGAAGTCAAAGGCTGCTGTTATTATGACTATTGGAAGGCAATAGTTCATCCTGAGAAACAATATTTTCCCACCATACCCCAGAACAATTCTGGTCCGTATCTCTTTTAATAAGCCTTGTCTGACTCATGTTCCCCGAGACTAACCAGTCCCTTTGTTAAAAAAAGCTCCCTGCTTACATACCCCCCCCTACAGACAAATCTGGTCCTTTGTTTAAAACAAAAGTTCCCAGGTGCCAGTGGTACCCCATCCTGCATCCTGTCTTTTTTCTTTTAAAGTTCCATAGTAGATCTTCCCCCTTCTGATGCTTATCCCTAACATAACCCCCCCACACACACACTCAAACTGATAGCAGCCAGCATATACCCTTCACTCACCTGCACTGCTGGTTGCCATCTCATTCAAGTATAGCCACATGTGTTATACAAGTAACTTCATTAATATTGTACTTTTATTAGCACAAGATTGATAGAGTTACTTGTATAACATAAGTGACTGTACTGTGAATGGAGGTGAGCAGAGGGTAGGTACTGGCCACAGTCAGGATGGAGTGTGTGTGTGCAGCCATGATGTCTGTCAATAGTTTTTTGAACTGTTGCCCATCATTATGAGCTTTTGCACATTCCTTAGGAAAAGCCATGCAACATTTTGTCCTAAATACTGTCATATGATTTGATTTTGACCAATCAGGTAACAGTATTAAGAAACAACATTTAATAAAATAGAATAGCTGTGGGTGAAGTACTTAAAGGCAATGTTGAAGATGTTTGAGTAACTGTATGACAGCACCCAGGCCAAAAGAAAAATATAACAGATACAAAAATAGAAACATAAAATTAGTCGGTTGAAAAGGACTGCTTGGTACACCCAATCTGCCCTGAAAAAAATTCTCCTTTGAGCTGAAATTGAATCAGTGACCTAAGGATTACTTTTAATTTTTACTGCAGTCCTCTGCTCTACCAGTTGAGCTATCAAAGGAATATCAGACAAAAGGGAAGATAGGACAAGGACTAAACATGGAAGAGCAGGTATAAAAAGATCTGCGATAACAGCATGGAAATGTGCATGCATGAATATTAGGAGCCTCACTAAAAAGTAGGAGAATCTGAAATTCAAACTGGACAAAATAACTATGGTATTACATGATGGCAATGACTATACCCAGAGGGGAAATAAATGGGATAGATACTCCTTGCTTGGATGGGATTGTATGGGTGGCAGTCTATGTAATGTATGATACTGAAGCTATGAACAAAAAGAAAATGGGAGCCTGATTCTCAAAGTGCTGCTTATATCAGCACAAGCTGTGACAAACAGCAGCTTGTGCCAGTCACTGATGCACCAGGGATCCTGCACCCCATTCTCGAATGGGAGGGGTCAGACGCCAATCTCCCACAGATAGTGGCAAGCACTCCTGAACATCAAAGGAAAGGTGCATGGAAGGGGAATGCTAAAAACTGTGGGACAGTCCTGAGGCAATGCTACTTCCAGCAGCAGTGTTTCCCACACTGCAGAGCCAATGTCTGCCACACACTTCCAGCTCCACTGCTGGCACCCATGCAGTCAGTCAGCACTGGCACCACTGGCTGACATACAAACAGATGTCCTTGCCTCTCCTGCTGCAAAGTGGCAGAGTGCAACGCATGGCCCACAGGTGCCCCTGGCATGACAGAAGGCACACCTCTTTGGCATCATGCCATGCTGCCAGCATTGCAGCTGGCCAGTGGACCATACCTGGCAGCAGACCACCACCAGCAGTGCAGGTGGGCAGCCCTGCAGGCAGTGTGCCGAGTCCCCAAAGGTCTCCTGGGACTACTGGCATTGGCTGTGGTGTAATGCCTGACTCACCACCCCACAGGTTGCGATGCACTGCCAGCCAACAGTCAGTGTCCTGTGTGGTGGGGGTTGCTTCCTCTGCCACTGCCACTCTCTTGGGGATCTGAAAGTGGGACCCCTTTTGGGAACATGGGTCATTAGACCAGCTCAGGGCTGGTCTAACTCTGGGCTGGAACTGCACAGGGCCTGTCTAGTGCAAAGACACCCAACCTCAATGCAGCCTGCATTTGAGAATCAGGTTTGGTGCAACTTTTGACACAAGGTGCCCCTTGCATCAATTCTTTTTTGATGCAGGTACCTTGCATGAATTGTAAGCATTTGAGAAGCAACCCCAGGACATGAGAAGGATATGAGAAGGGGAAGGGGACTGGAATCCATCTAGCTTGCATTGGCTGCAGGTGCAGTACTAGGAGGAAGCTAAATCTGGGTGTATGCTATAGACCTCCTGATTAGGTGAGGTTTTCAATATCAAGCTAGGAGAACAAATTAGAAAAGCAGCTGCCTAAAGCAACTTGATAATTATGGACATTTATACCTGAAGTTTAATTGAAAATTGAATTAAATTGAAAAAGGAGAGGGCAACCAATAAGGTAAATAATGACTTCCTGGAGTTAGCCAAGGATTGCAGTCTGAAGCTACTGTACATGTTAGTGGGGGGACTGGAATTGGGGTGAAACTGGATCTTGGATTTAAGATTAATAGGGTATCTTGAATCCCATGGGCTGCAAGACCAAGACAGCATGGACTGATGGGGAGAGGTCATGACAGGTGAATCTAATTGATTTCTTCAGCTGGCTGACCAGGGAAATAGAGAAGGGGAGGGCTGTGGACATTAGCAAGGCTGTCAATACTGTGCCACACAGGAGATTGGTAAAAGTATTGAGCAGTTTAGGGGTGGGATCCAAAGTTGTAAATTGGGCTAGAACAACAGTGTCCAACCTTTTCGGGGTCATGAGCCATATTTAAATTTCTGAGAAAGACGTGAGCCACAACAATGTGCGGCCCATTTCATACCCAACGTGCAGCCCTTACCATACCCATATTTACCCATATTAAGGAGTTAAAATAATAACAGTCATAGCCACTAGTCAAAAATAATTTTTTATTGAGTTACAGTTTTTTTTTAAAATAGTTGTAATTTTAAAATTATTATTCATAGCAGCTCTGGAGCTTTAGATTGGCTTGCAGGCTTAGCAAAAGTAGCTTGTTGAGCACATAGGGCACTTTTCAGCTCCTGTACTTTAACTTTTCTCAGATTTACAAAATGCTCCCTTGGCTATTGAGAAGCCTTTAATGAAGAAAACAGACTGTCGGTAGCTCTGATTTCAGCCATGGATCCAGTTCTTGAAGCTTTGCCCAGTACTTGAGTCTTGTGCAGGAAGTGTCCTCACTGAAGAAATAAAACAAATAGCTGCAGCTAATTTACAAACAACTTCAAAAGTGTCAGGCGGACTGTGACAGGGAAGCAAAGCATTTGTCAGTAGCTATGACTTCAGCTGTGGGTCCAACCCTCGCAGATTTGCCCACTAGTTGAGTCTCGTGCAGCAACTTTCCACAGCTTAGAAAACAAACAGGCAGCAGCTGAGGAGCTTCTTCTCTAGACTGGAGGAACAGCAGAGCAGCTGAGATACAATGATGGTTGCCCAGCAACCTGCATCCAAAAGTAACTGACACCGAATTCACATGTCATTCACAAACCAAAAAGCGTAACTGACAAATAACTACAGAGCCAGATGAACACCAAAAGTACTGGTAAGGACTGTGACTCGCAAGTTCAAGGTAATTAAAGACTACAGATGGACATCAAAGACACCAACAAAGACTGTGATGTGTGCTTCACACGTAATTGACAAGCCCTCATGAGCCACATCAAACTGTTTCATGAGCAACATGTGGCTCGCAGGCTATGGGTCAGCCACCCCTGGGTTAGAAACTGGTTATTGGCTAGGCGACAGAAGGTGGTGGTTAACTGCCCTCACTCTAATGATGGGAGAGTGGCTAGAAGGGTGCCACAGGGCTCAGTATTAGGATAAGTCCTCTTCTATGTCTTCGTAAGTGACACTGCAGAAGAACTGGAAGGGTAGGTATACCTTTTTGCAGATGACACCAAAATGTGTAAAAGGGTGAATGGTAACACTTTACTTTCTAGTTACAGTGTAACTACACTATAACTTCATTGCAATTGCAATGTAGTTACATGCAACAAACATGTAACTACAGTGTAATTACCACTATTGCATATAACTAATGATTACCTACTTGACAGTTACATTAAAACTGACACTTTAAATAAAGTGTGAAGAGTTGGACAATCAGGAGTGGTTGGAAAGAATGCATGGGGATCTTGACAAATTCACAGAGTTGTCAGTAGCATGGCAGTTGGGGGCAATGCCAAAAAGTGCAGAATCAAGCAACTAGGACATTGGAACCCAGGAGCTGAGCATAGGATGGGGGGAGGTACTGACCATCACTAATCAGGAAAGGAACCATGGGGTTATCATGTCCGATGACTTCAAAGTGGCAGGGCACTGCATCAAACCAAAGGGTAAGGCCAGTGGGATGCGTAGGGAGAGGTATCTCCAGCAGGTGAAGGAAGGTAGTGTTGCCACTGTATTGCTCACTGGTGAGACCCCACCTGGGGTATTGTGTCCAATTCTGAAGATCACACCTCAGAAAGGACAAAAACAGGGTGGAGGCAATCCAGAGGGAGGAAAGTGAAATGGTGTGAAGATTGCACCAAAAAACCTACAAGGATTTAAAACTGCCCTGGTGCTTAGTGGCCCCCCTCCTCTTGATCACTAGCCCAAGTAATATAATTACAACAGCCCTGGTGCCTAGTGGTCCCCCCAATCGACAGTCCAAATTAAATTTTAAACTTCCCTGGTGCCTAGTGGTCCCCTCCAATTGGCAACCAAAATTAAATGTTAAACTTCCCTGGTGCTAGTGGTCCCCCCTCCCTCTGTTCGCCAGCCCGTACTAACAGTAAAACTTCCCTGTTGCTGGAGGCCTTCCCCCACCTCCGATCACTAGCCTGTACTAACAGTAAAACTGCCCTGGTGCTAGTGGTGCCCCCACACCTCAGATCACCAGCCTGTACTAACAGTAAAACTGCCCTGGTGTTAGTGGTCGCCTCTCCTTCCAATTGCCAGCCTTTATGACAACTGACAACCCTCCCTTGCATCTTGTGCTCCCTCCACTGCATTGAACACCAACCCCCCCCGAACTCACCCTACCAGTATCATTGGTGCTGCAGGTGTGCATATGATGATGAGCGCAGCCCTCCTCACACCTCATCAACTGACATCTTACGTCCAGGCAGGGAGCACGCATCTTATTTATAGGTCAGGATACATCACCCTGTTCTATGAATAAGACATGCGCTCCCTGCCTGGACATATGGCAATATGGCGACCAGCCAAGGAGGTGTGAAGAGGGCTGCACCAGTCGCTGTATGCATACCCACAGCACCGAGAATACTGGTAAGGTGACGGGGGGTGTTTGGTGCCATGGGGGGGCACTGGACACCAGGGATGATTGTCACTTGTCCCACAGGCTGGCGATCAGAAGGAGGGGGAACCACTAGCATCAGGGAAGTATTAGGCAAGGCAAGGCAATTTTATTTTTATGACACCCAATCCCTGGGGCTCTGGGTGCTTTGCAACAAAACAGGTAAGGTCAGTACAACACACACCTTCTGTAAAACATATATAAAACAATAATTATAACAATAAATAATTCTCAACATAATTAAAACTCCTGTAATTAGTGCAGGTCAGTCACTCTCCTCAGGAAAGGCCAAGCAGAACAGATGGGCCTTTAGTCCCTTTTTAAACAGCTCAACTGTCAAGGGCCTCTATGACAGCAGATGGAAAGATGCTCCATAGGGTCAGCCCAGTGATACTAAAGGCATGGTCACCAGATGTTTTGAGCCAAACCCTGGGAACATCAAGGAGGCCCCTAGTTGAAGAGCAAGGGAATGGACCAAGGTTGCAGGTGTAAGAAGCTCAGCCAGATAGCCCAGGCCCATATAGAGCCTTGTAGGTGAACAAGTCCGCCGTAAAGAGGACCCTCCACCTGACAGGCAGTCAGTGCAAGGCCGCAGGACTGTAGTCACATGACTGGACCTAGCCAGGCACATCAGCAACTGAGCCGCTGTGTTCTGCACTAGCTGCAGCTGGCTGAAGGTCCCTCTAGTGACCTCAAAGTATAGAGTATTACAGTAATTAAATCTTGAAGTAACAAAGGCATGCACCAGTGCAGGCAGGTCTTCGGGCGGAACTAGGGGCTTAATCCTAGTGATATTTCTCAAGTGGTAAAAAACACCTCTGACCACAGATGACACCTGAGCTTCAAGTGTCAATCTGCTGTCGAGGATAACACCAGGATCCCACACCCTATGGGAGGCCATCAATGGAGCAGATCCCAAAAACAATCCTGTACCCACTCCAGAAGCACTCCCATAACACCCACAACCCTGCTCAATCACCAGTACCTCCGTCAAGTCCGAGTTCAGTCACAACCAGCTGGAGGACATGCAGTCATTGATCTTGGCCAGGCAGTTGTTAATCACTTCCACAGCATTGTGTGTTCCGGGGCAAAGGACAAATATGACTGGGCATCATCTGCATAGCAATGAAAACCCACACTGTAATGCCAAATGAGCTCTCCCAGGGGTAGCATGTATACCTCAAATAACATTGACGACAAGATCGAACTCTGAGGTACTCCACATGACAGGGGCTTCGGGGAGGAGGAAAAAAATTCCTCATCACCACCCATTGCACCCTACCAGAGAGATAGGACTCGAACCAGCTAATTACAGTACCGGAGAGTCCACAGTACTCTCGAAGGTGATCAAGAAGCACAATGTGATCCATGGTATCAAAAGTTGACGAGAGATCAAGGAGAACAAGAATTGATCTGTCTCCTCTATCTCTAGCCCTAAGGAGGTCATTATGCACCCTAACTAATGCCGTTTCAGTATTATGCCTGGCTCTGAAACCCGACTGGAATGGCTCATAGATATCAAAGGACATGAGGTGTTCTTTCAGCTGTTGTCCCACTGTTTTCTCAACAACCTTGCCCAAAAATGGCAGGTTGGAGACTGAACAGTAATTCACCAGGACATGAGGGTTGAGAAATGGCTGCTTCAGGAGAGGTCTCACCAGAGCCTCTTTCAAGGCCTCTGGAGAGACACCCTCTGACACTGAACACCGGACAATCCCAGCAAATACCGGGGCAACTGTGCAGACACATCTCATCCAGAAATGGGTCAGGGCCAGGTCCAGTTCGCAATAAGTGTGCTTAAGCTTCAAGATCACCTCAATGACCTCGGCCACCTCCACTGGTTTAAACTCCTCCCAGACAGAAGAAGTGCCTCCACTCATTCCAGGCCCAACACTATGAGGCAAGACTTGCCTCACTAATGAGATCCCAGATCAGATGGAGGACACCCTGTCAGGATAAAAACAGAGCAAACTCCTCACACACAGTGGTTGAAAAGGTTTTTTGGGGCTGAAGACAGACTGGATATAAAAGTCTATCAGCAGTCTGAACTAGCTGAGATGGTCTGTTTTTCCCTGTGGCAATCTCCTTGGACAGGAACTGTGCCTTCTTATAGTTGATTGCCCCTTGGTGCTCATAATAATGAGCACAGAAGGCCAATTTGTCCTCCTCCGACCAGGACCTCCACCAGCAATGCTTCAACTTCCGATCCCTGATCTTCATCACCTTAAGATCCTCATTAAACCAAGGGGATCTCAAGTAAAATGATCTGGGTCATATACGGACTGCTGCAATGGCATTGAGTGCTTTGGAGACCACCTTAAGATAGGCGGCTACCGCCTTGCCCATGCCAACTGCACATGCAGCATCTTCTCTAGACAGGTCAGCTACTGCCAACAGTCCCTCTGGGGACAATCCCCTTAAAGGGCGATAGCAGACCATCTCAACAGGGGAAGGACTTTTGGGGAGGGGGGGGCAGCAAACAAGAACTTCACCATACAATGATCAGACCAAATAACCTGATCAGTTTTGAGGTTCACAACCTCAAGCCCCAGTGAAAATACCAGGTCGTGGATGTGGCTATGGTGGTGGGTCTTTTAGTATGTGCTGGCAATCAGAGGGGACCACTAGGCACCAAGATAGTTTCACTTTTAGTATGGGCTGGCAATCAGAGGGGACCACTAGGCACCAAGGCAGTTTCACTTTTAGTACAGGCTGGCGATAGGAGGGAGAGGGGAACCACTAGCACCAGGGAAGTTTTACTTTTAGTATGGGCTGATGATTGGAGGGATGGCAGGACCACTAGCACCAGGGAAGATTTACTTTAAGTACAGGCTGGTGATCAGAGGGAGGACAACCACTAACAACAGGGAAGTTATACTTTTATATGGGCTGGTGATCGGAGGGAAGGGGGAACCACTAGCATCAGGGGAGTTATGCTTTTATTACGGGCTGGCGGTCGGGGGAAGTGGGAACCACTAGGCACCAGGGATATCTACACAGGTCTGGAACCTGGCATTTGGGGGAACAGCGCCATGCTATCCTGCCTCACTACCCATGCAAATGAGCCCATAATGGGCATGTAAATGGCCCCTTAGCACTTTGCATGTCAAATGAGCTAATTTACATGAGTCCCTTTGAATTTGCAGATAGCGCTCTGACGTTATGCACTCTGGATGTGTACTTAGGGATCCATGTCAGGGCAGCACTACTTGACTTAGCACTGTGCTGACATGGACCTATATTCAGTCAAATTGTACCAGTGTGCTATTGGACTGAATATAGCATCTCAGGCTCCCGGGCAATCACAAGGCACAGCGCAAAGTTTTGCATTATTTTGAATATCGGGCACCTGGTGTCAGTCACAGAGACTGGGAGCCATTTGGGGAAGAGCAACTACAACATTGTTACTCTAAGTACCATAGAAGGAGGGTTAAAGAAAGTAAACAGTAACACTATGTAACCCCTAGGTGGTGCTACTCCTAGAGTTGCACCCCTGCCTACTACTTACAAGATAGGCTGAGGGGTTTGTATTCGTAAAACTTATATTTCGTTCTAACAATGCGCAGTGCCTCCACTCAGAGTTACCTTTAATGTGGGCTAGCTGTTACCAGGTATAACCCCCTGAGATGTTATAACACCCATCATAATCATTTACCTTACCCAGACATACTCCAGTTGTTATTTCCCCACATTTCAACATTTAAAGACTCTCTCTAATAATATGCTCACACACAAAAGGATGATTTTCAAAAAGTAACAACAGATTTATTTAGGGGACATAGGAGTTAGGAACAGGGAGATGGAATAGAGGTTGTGCTGATTGGCTATTTACATATGTACACAGGCTTGATTGGTTTTGCTGGTGAACCCTCCAGCTGGGTGGCTACTATACTAAACAGAAAAAGCAATCACATTCTCCAACTGACATTGATACCCAGAGCCCTAGCTTTCTAAGTTGCTAGTTAAAATCAGATGTCACACCATAATTATTTTTACCCACACTGGTACCAGTCCCAGATACAGCTGAAACCCTGCAATCTCACACTACACACTGGGTACCCAGATACCAAACTCCTGGATGTTGCAGACCTGGTGGAAGTTGCAGCTGGCTGAGTTGGCCAGCTTTTGATTTGAAGGGAGGGGGCAAACGTGGAAGCTATATTCCTAAAATGGCTGTAGATCCTAAAGAGAAAGTAGGCAGGGATTGCCCTGCATGTGGCAGAAATAGCAGAATTGACCCTGCTGGTCACAGACAGGCAGGGATTGCCCTGCATGTCACAGAAACTGAATATTCCAGGACAAGCAACTTGGTTAGATCTTGGATTTCACATTCTGAACGTTCAGCACAATACAAATTGAGGTCACAGCCAGTATAGATAGATAGCAATACTTTTATCAAGCATTCTTACTCATCAGAACGAAGTCACATCCAGTACATTCAAATACCAATAAGGCATCCTTACTTCAGGTGAAGTCTCATCCAATGCATTCAGATATTAAACACTTTTATCAAGCATTTCTCATTCTCAGACGAAATCTGGCAAAGTCAGAAATAGGTTATTTCCAGGCATAATCTCAGACAAAATGAGCTCTAGGGCTTCCTGTCCCATGAAGCGACAACATGACTTTGGCTGGAAACTCCTTGAGGGCAGAAATTAACCCATAGGACACAGATGAATATTGGCACATTTATATGATTAACTACACAACATCTAAATGCACCTGCAAGGGGCCATTTGGGCAGCAGGCAACATGCATCCGAACAATCTCTAAACCGACACAGTCTCTTTGGGCTTAGCGGCCCAGACTGATAGCTTCTAAGGTCTCATTCAACAATTCAGAAGATAAACATCTAGTAGAATGAGCTTGAGGCCCCAAGATTACTCGTAGAAAATCCTCCATTGCACTGGGGGGTACAAAGGCACTCATGCAGGTCCTCCATGGGTGGTATCCACAATAGAAGGCATCCTGGTGGCTTCAGTCATCTGGCATAACTGAGGATTGATGTCATCTGGTCTACAGTCCACATCTTTCCCCGACGTGGGAGGAAGGGCTAGTACCTGGAGGACAATTCTGGCAACCTCCAGATTAGTGGTTACAAAATTAAATAAATTACTTTAACTTTAACTAAAATAACAAATAGCCTTCCAGGTTGGAGGGGCATAACTAGATTTCCCAGCATGGCAGGGGCCTGAGCCCCCACCCCTGTAGGGGGCTCCCAGCAGGCTGGAATCTGCTCTCCTCTGTCTCAATCTGAAGAAATGCTGGCACACACTGTCTCTCACAGGGCTCTTTTAAGATTCCTGATTGGCTGAGATGATTGGGTGATTGGCCTCCAAATGGCTGGAGTACCTGTCACTCACTAAACTTGAGGCACAGTTGGTCTGGTGAATTGGCACCTAAAATAATGTCCCTGTAAGTCCCCATGAGCACCTGGTGTTTACCCCTGAGGTGTAGCGAATTTCCCACAAGTCCTGGCTTTATATTCCTGGCATTCCCATTGGCTATGACTGCTTGCAATGGCTGCTTAACCCACTGTCCCTTTAGCAGATCAGATACAGTCCTGAAATAAAGTTCTGGTGCAGCCAGAGAAGAAAAGATATTTGCCCCAATGTCCCACTGTTCTGTAGCCCAGATGATATTCTTGCTGTCACTGCACAGATGAAGGGTGTAGCTCTACTGGTTTTCCTGTTGCTACTGTACATATTTAAGCTCCCCTGCAGCAGCTGACAGGCTGACACTTGGAATCCCAAAAGTTCTGGCGAATCCAGGAAAAAGCATTTATTTTAATTTAAACACTATCCCCCCTTTTTCACAGCCAATTCCCACATGCAGCAGCAGGTTACAATTTAAAATAAACATTGTTCTCTCTTTTTCTCAGCTGAAGCTGATTACATGCTGCCCTGGGGGCAGCCAGACACATTTATGATTTATTCAGATGACCGGGGATAAGCTCATGAATATTTAAATTAGCCCCAGTCTAGTACCTCGAAAAACTCACTTAATCTTCACTGAAGTGGTCCCCCAGCAGGCTGTCCATGGTCACTGGATCCCAGATAGGTGGGAGGGATCCCGGGACCAATGGCACAGTCCCCAAGGTGACCGCAAAATGAAGCGGTTGCAGTTCAACGGTGCTTTTCGAGCCAATGCAATTCCCTCTGCCCTGGGGGCAGCACTAATATAGTGAGAGATCACAAGCAGTGTTTAGAGCCCTGAGGGGCTGGATTTTAACTGTGCTGCAAGCTGGGGCATCAGAGGAGCAAAACGAGAGCTGGGGAAACAAAAACTTTCTGGCAGGAAAATGGGAGAAGCCCAGGAAACAGCAGGAGGACAGAGGGGCAGGGCTAAGGTAAGCCCAAGCAGGCATTTTAGGAACCAACACTGGCAGGGAGGTTACAACTAAATTTTGGGAGTGCTGATCTGGAGTAAATCAGGAATATGGTGAGCAGCCATGTAAGTAGACTTAAGTCAATCAGAGGGGTAGACGCTAGGTGTAACAGGTTAAAGAAAATCATACCATATATAGTGGAGGTGTAGATTCCAAAAAAGCTAGAAGGACCTAGAGAAAACTATCAGAGATGAACAGAGCTATAAAAGTGGTTACAGTAAGAAAAGACAGCTTGCAAACCAGAGTGGGAGTGCAGTACCAGAACAAAACAAGCATTTGCCAATGCTAAATGTTTGTTTGCTGGTATTAGCATTGGAAATGCAGGAGTGAGAGAGATGCAGAATAGGAATGGCAGTAAAGTATTGAACTTCACGCCAACCCCACCTCCACCCTGTAGAGACGGACAGGCATTGGGGTATGCGTTTGGGTCATCACTCATCACCCATAACGTTCATGCCATTTTACTTCACACTATCCTGCAGACACCGACACGTATTGAGGTGTGCCTTGGGGTGTTCAGTTGTACGGTCACCCCATTTCATAAGGACATACACTGAAATGGGTGCAGTATAGAACGGGGAGAACACTGGGGCCGAAGAGTTCAAGGCACACTTTGATGCCTGTCACTGGCTGCAGGGTGGTGGGGTGGGGGTGGAATGGCATGAGTATTACAGTTGGCAATCCAAAGGCACACCCCTGATGCCTGTCAGTCTGTACAGGGTGGGACGTTACAGTTAGACACCCTAATGCCCTGGGTGTTTGTTGGTATTTGCACTACAAATTTTCAACATGGTCTTTTTGTGACCCCCACCTCATGAAAGTATTTGGGACCTCTTCTCATGAATAGTGGCACTGTGAGTTTGTTAATGTGTCCCAAATTTTGAGTTCCCACAGCGACCGTGCCATTCTGCACCAGATGTATGAAAACACAGATCGGGCAAGATTTGAAAAATGACAGCTGTACCATTCATAGGGAGGTGTGAAGAGATGGCAGTGTTAAAAATCTGTAGTGAAAATATTAAAAATACTCAAACTTCCGGGCTTACATGGAAACTGTGCAACACATGCACTTAACACAGTCATTTAGTGGAATTTTTTCATCAAATTTTCAACATGTGCATTTTGTGACCTCTGCTCATGAACAGTGTCACTATGACTTTCCTAATCTGTCCCGAACATTGATTTCCCACAGCAACAGCGTTATTCTGTGCCAGATGTGTAAATGCATATTTTGGGCAGGATATGAAAAATGACAGCTTTACTGTTCATATGGAGGTGTGAAAAAATGCCAATGGTGAAAATCTGGAGTGAAAATATTACAAATGCGTGTAATTACGAGAGTGCATGGAAACTGCGCAGTGTACGCTGGTAACACAGTTATTTCATCAACTTTTGTCACTAAATTTTCAACATAGGCATTTTAGCACCTCTGCTCATGAACGATGTCACTGTCATTTGTTTTTAATCTGTCCTGAACACTGACTTCCCACAGCGACCATGCTATTGTGTGCTGGCAGCGCAAAAACACATTTTGGCCAGAATAAGAAAAATGAAAGCTGTACTGTTCATAAGAAGGAGTGAAAAAATGCCAATGTTGAAAATTTGGAGTGAAAATATTACAAATTTGCAAAGTTATGAGCGTGCGTGCAAACTGTGCAACGCAAGTTCGTAACACAGTCATTTTATGTTTTTTCGTCACCAAATTTTCAACATAGGTATTTTAGGACCTCTGCTCATGAACAGTGTCACTGCAATTTTCTTAATGTGTCCCAAACACTGATTTCCCACAGAGACTGCGCTATTCTGCGCCGGAAGTGCGAAAACACATTTCGGTCAGGATGTGAAAAATGACAGCTGTACTGCTCATAAGGAGGTGTGAAAAAATGCCAATATTGAAAATCTAATTCACAAAGTTACGAACGTGCGTGGAAACTGCGCAACGCACACTCGTAGAACAGTCATTTTTTTGATTTTTTTCACCAACTTTGCAACATAGGCTTTTTGAGAGCCCACCTCATGAACACTGGCACTGTCGTTTCATTAATCAGTCCTGGAAGGTGATTCCACACAGTGACCACGAAATCACATTTCTGGACCGAATAATGCCATGACAGTGGCTGAATTCATGAGGAGGGGTCCCAATAACCCCATGTTGAAAATTTAGGGGCCAAAATTCCCATAAATGCCCAAGCTATGCACCAAAGTTGAAAAAACCCTATTTATGCCATTATACAGCTTACCAGCATTTCTTCAGTTTGCGGTCATTTTTGAAGAGTGCAGACATGTTCCCGGTCCACCGAAGGTTGTCGCGCCAGGCTCTGGAGGTAAGTACGAGGTGAGGGGCCGTGTGGGGAGGTAGGGTGCACAGTGGGTGGGTGCAGGTTGGGGAAGGGGACAGCAACTGGCATGGGACTGTTTCCTTTGTTTCAGGGGAAAAAAAAAAGAAAAAGCTGTTGCAGGAAGGTTTTTTTCCCAGTCTTGATTTCAGCACACTGGGTGGCTCCTAGTGTGCCACCTGCTTTTTGGTGGGGGGTACTTAGCTGATTGAGTTGGGCCCCCATCGGCAAAGAATGACTGTTGGGAGGCATGATGCCAAGGGGGATTGGGCACCCCCGCACACAAACAAATGGGGAGAGGGTTACATCATACCAACAGGAGTGGGCTCCCCCATCAGCAAATGAACTGGGTCGGGGGCTGCCAATAGGGGGATTGGCCACCCCCATTCTGCTTTCATAGGGCTGAGAGGCAAATTGTTATACTTGGGAAGGTACCGCTCTACAATGAGGGTCGCTCCCTCATTGCAGCGGAATGGCTGACGCTGCAATGACGAGGCGACCCCTCATTGCAGCAGCGAAAACGTTTCAACTTGGTGGCACTTTTGGAAACCTGTGTCATCAGCACACTGTGCCTCCATTGGCCCACCAGTGCCAAGCCCCCAAACGCAGTGCCTCTGTTGGCTGCCACAGTGCCGCACCTCCACAACCTGCTTCTCTCCTAGGCTGCCGCATGTTTCTTGCGCATGCGCACAAGCAAACATAAAAAATGGCATTTCAACCTTAATACTGCCTTTGATTACGTTTTAAAAACAAAAGTAAACAGTTGACATTTCTTTGGAAATGATTAAAGAGTTTCTTTGACAGTCTGTTATTTAAAAAGGTTCAAGTAGTTTTATAAATGAACACTGCATATGGTACCAAGAAGTAATAAAATAGGTACGTGTTTTTATACAACACCAGTAGTGATACATTTTTCCAGATAAATTTGTTTATCTCACTGTCTTATCTCCAGAAATACATTTATCTGTAGGTTAGATATGTCACAATGGCTATCCATAATCTAAGGACCAATCAGAGAGCAGCTTTCCCCAATGCTGATGACATCACAATAGCCTTGTCCTGCTCTGAAGCTACAGTAGCTGCTGACTTCAAAGAGCAACAGTTAACACTACACAAACAGCTGATTTGAATGGTATATCTTATAAACTGATTCAATTCAATTCCAATTTTATTTTTTACCAGAAAATACACAATTGAGATAATCATTTGCAAGGTGGTCCTGGATGGACAACACAAGGTACAATAAATCCAGAACAAATGGTTTGATACCTTTTATTGGACTAACAAGGATGTTACAAAAAGAACAAAGAGTTTTAACTTTCAGACCAACAAGTCCTTCTTCACAAGTTATATTTTGAGTTAGGCTTCTGAAGAAGGACTTGTTGGTCTGAAAGCTAAAGCTCTTTGTTCTTTTTGTAACATCCTTGTTGGTCCAATAAAAGGTATCAAACCATTTGTTCTGGATTTGTTCTTACTATGACCAATACGTCATTAACCATTTTGTTTGTCAAGGTACAATAAAGGAACACAAATACAATTCAAAATGAATACAAGATCAAAGCAGGCATAACAGCTACACAGTATAAAAGGCCATAACATGAGTGCAACATTACTGCCCAAGCAATTTACCTGCTAGAAAAGAAGGTAATGAAGACAGCAAAGTTTAAGGGTAGGGGAAAGTATGGGAAGGGGGGTCTCGGTACCATGACAGGGAGGTACTATGACAGAGAGAGGGAAGGTGGGTGCTCAAGGGCTAGAGGATACAGGGAGGGTGATCAAGGGCTAGAGGTTGGAGGGGAGACAGAGGTTGTCAAGAGGGAGAGGGGATAAGTAATGCGAAGGGTGACAAGGAGCACCGAGGCAATATACAATAAGAAGGTATAAGTGCCATACAGGACATCACAGAATGTGGAGTTAGGAGTAGCATTGGCAATTCTCCTTTATCAGGGGTTTTAAAAGTGATTTGAAGGAGGATAGTCTGACAAGGTGAGTCAACTTTAAGGTCAATTGAAGTGAGTTTCACAGAGTGGGTAGGGAATGACTGATAGAGGAGGAGGAGCCAAACTGGGTTCTAATCCTGGGTACATCAAGCAGTATGAATGCATATTTCCTGAGAAGGTATGCACATGGTGTCAATTTAAAGATATCAGTGATGTACTGGGGGAGATTCTTAGTGAGGGTTTTAATAGTTCAGATAGAGGCATTGCGCCACCTTCTAATAGCTAACAAGGTCCAGCCTAACTTGGTATAGAGTGAGCAGTGGTGAGTTTTATATGGTGAGTCGGTCACGAATTTTAAGGCAATATGGTACAGTACATCCAGCACTGATGTTGTATAAATCAAATACGCAATGGCCTTACTCAAAATATACAACTTATCTCCATTAGTGAGGGAGAAGAACTGTCATAACTCACTCATGACTCTGCCAGTCATGTGTTATGGTCCTCCCCCCTCACTCATGAAGATAAACTGCATATTTTGAGTAAGGCCATTGTGTATCCCCTATGACTCTGGACTTCAGAGGTCTCACAGAACAATGGAGATTCCCGTTTGGAAACAACCCTTTTTCTTGAGAACAGTGTTCTTTTTCTGCTCAGAAATCTTTGTCTTTGTAAAAACTGTTCCCCAAAATGTTTATAACCTGTTTCTCTTCCAATGGCCATTGCCTTTAAAAAGGAGCCAGTGTCTTTCAATATTCAGCCAAAGGGCACGATGTTCACTGTACAGTGTTGTTTGAAGCTCTGAAGGCTTGACTTTCTTTCAAAATTTGTATAGTACTGTTAATGTCACAGTCGTGTTGCATCACAATGACCAAACTGACTGGTGTTGATTAAATACGTTTGAGTCTCAGACAGTAAGGTGCCCAGTCATTACGCTGCGGACTAAACCATGCATGAATAACCATGCAATCTATAGCATGTAGTGCTTCAGAGTGACAGGGGTATATGAGCGATATGCAAATATTGCTAACCCTGTCACTCTGCACAAGAAGGGAATGGGATGTAACAACTGCTGGTCAGGTGCTCGGTCAGGCCTCTCCTATAGTGGAGTGGTGAGAGCACCCAACCCAGCAGTGGAAAGGTGGGGAGGACCAGGATTTGATTCCCTGCTAGGGAACCTATTTACTTTTTTTTTTCCTCGTGCATTGAGGACAAGTGCTGATCAAGATATTCTTTTTGCCCCTGTGTCCACACCCCCTCGGAGTTGATTATAATAATTCTGGGGGGGTGGGTGCTCCCCACAAAACCAAAAAGACCATTCAGGTGTGTGCCATTTCTGTTGCGGCAACATTATGTGCCACTGCTCTGTTGCCGCACACTGTTTTCCATGCATGGGTTTGACATGCGCAATTTCGTCCGTGACATAATGACCCCGTGCCCACAGTGATATCCCCTCCCCTACCCAGCTTAATTTCAGAGGAGTGGTCTGCTTAAGAATTTCTTTTGTGTCCCAGTTGGATTCAGGATTCTTAACCAGCAAGTAATTTTAATCTGGGATAGCCATGCCAATAAAAATTATATTTCCATGTCAGTCATTATCCAGGTAACATTTTGGTTTTAGTCTCATTTGTGTTCCACATTTGAATTCTGAAAACCACTTTTCCTTAAATCCAGTTCTGAATATAGCAAAAATCTGAAAACATACCATTGCATTCATTATTTTATTATCCATCAGATAATGTACATTATGCAAATTCATGGTATTTATGAAAATCATTTAATAATATTTATTTATTTATATGGTTTTTGGTAACTGGGTTAAGTACACCATACAATTAAAAGCATATTTTCAGGTATGACCTGGGAGGGTACAGAGCAAAATTTCAGTACAGGACAAATAAATACAAAGACAAATTCAGAAAGACCACAATTCAAGACATAGTCCAGGAAAGGTATATAGTAAAAACAGTAACAAATCACAATTAGTGCACAGTGTATAAAATATGATGAGCAGGTACATTGTGGGATGCTGACAAATTTAAGGCACAATAAATTATACAAGGGTATTGGCAAAGTAGCTGGCCCAGTGGTGTAGAGGGCTGCGGCACTGGCACCTTATTGCTTACCACGTCGACCACCAGGGGTCAGGAGCAACCTCAAGAATCAGAGGGTTGGCCAGGGAGAGGAGGATTGAGTGTCCCACAGACTGCTCTCCTCCTCCTCCAGAGGAGGGTGGGAGGGGATGACCGCAGAGGTAATGGCTCCTGGTGGTGGCCGGGGGCTGGTGCATGCTTAGCGTCCAATGCATGGGCTGGCATGGGCTAACATTAGATGTGCTGCATGCAGAAGCATGTTCAGCAGTGTCCCTGACACCCTTGCATGCCCACGCTGGGGGGACCACAGGGGCAAAAACACAATCCTCTTGTGCTCATAGTAAGTCCGGCCCATTGGCACCGCGACTGATGCACTCAAGTTAGCTCCTCCCGAGCATGGACCCAGGTCTTCCGCAGCGTGTGGGATATGTACCCACTGTGAAGAGGCCTGGGGAGGTTGGGGGTGAGGAGGTCCTGAGCTTTGACTGTAGCCGTGGTGGGAGCCGAAGAAATCGCGCTAGAATGGGGGGGAACCATAGGTACAACCCTCCCCAGCCGACTAAGTAAAAAGAAATTTAAAAAATGGGTATTGGCAAAGAGAGAAATAGCGGACATAACTTAGATGACAACATTGGTAGGTTGGCATAGGAGGCATGGAAGTGTAGGGAAGTTAGGGCTAGGAACAGTTTCAGGTCGTAGATCAATCAATCACTCAGTCAAGTTTGTTTTATACCGGAGAGTATGTGAGCAAAAATGCCCGCTTTCACAAACGTCCTGGTTGTACAGGTTATAATTACAAACTGAAGACATAGTCATAGTACAATATTAGCAACATTATAAGAAAGAAAAAGAAAAAAAACCCATAGCGGTTGGGATATATACAGAAAAATATAACAGTGATGTGCATGAATGAAATGGGAGCACGGGATAATAACATACGATTAGCCTTCAGGGCAATTTTGAAGGATGACAGGGTGGGAGAACTGTGGACCTTGGAGGTTCCTTAGTAGTAGCAGTAGTTGTTTTATTTATTTTTGGAGCCCTTCCTTGGAGGCCCAGGGTGCCATTAAAATAAGATAAAACAACACATCCAATCAATAATAGTCAACAATACCATCATAATAAACAATAAAAGCTCTTAAAAACCATAAACATAATTTAATACCATCTAATAGCCCACATTAGTACCAAATGCCTGAGTAAACAGATGTGTTTTAAGGCCTTTTTTAAAGGCTTCTACCGATGGAGCCTCCCTCAGAGCCCTTGGTAGTGAGGTCCACAGTGCTGGACCTACCACTCTGAAGGCTCTGTCCCCTGATGTTTTAAGTCTAGTCCTAGGAGCAACCAGGAATCCCTCTTTGGAAGAATGGGGGGAGCAATCGGGAAGATACAGATGTCGAAGTTCACCTAGGTAGCCCGGACCCAGCCCGTGCAGGGCCTTATAGGGAAGGGAGAAATTGTTTAACCAGGAAAGGCACACTAAGTTGAAGCTTGTTTCCAGGTGTGACCTAGGAGCACAAGGAAGTTAAGTGACTTTCTCAGCATCACACAGTATGCAAGTGGGGGCTTATGGGATTCAAACCCAGGTCTCCAGGTTTGCAGCTCACTGCCCTTAACCACTGTGCTATACTACCTCCAACAATACCATCATAATGAACAATAAAAGCTCTTAAAAACCATAAACATAATTAAATACCGGCTAATAACCCACATTAGTACCACATTATAGGTTAACAAACTGATCATATAGGAGATACACCACTTAACCAGCAACCAGTGCAGTTCTGCAACGCAGGAGCAATATAACTCGACCTAGCAAGACCTGTCAGCCGTCTTGCAACCACATTCTACACTAACTGCAGGTGTCATAGCACACCTCCACTGACCCCAAGGTAAAGGGCATTGCAGTAATTGGGAGGAGACATCACAAAGGCATGCACCAGCAATGGCAAGTCTTCAGGGAAGATAAGGGAACGATTCCAGCTGATATTTCTAAGGTGGCAGAAACCATTACAGATGACTGCCAACACCAGAGCCTCAAATATCAGCCCTTTATCCAGAATGATGCCCAGATTCTTCACATCTTTTAGGCAGTATCAAGGCTAGAGGCACTGAGGCTGAGATTCAATATTCTCTTGGACCTTGCCATTCCCCTCCTCTTACCCAGCTCAAATACCAGTACTTCAGTTTTGTCCAGGTTGAGTCTCAGCCAGCTCAAGGACATCCAGCTTTGGATTTCGGCCAAACGTTTGTTCAGCACAGCCACTGCTCCCCAGTCCTATGGTACAAAGGACAGATAGAGCTGGATGTCATCTGCTTAACAGTTAAACCCAACTCCATACTGCCTAATAATCTTGCTGGAGTAGCATGTACACCGAAAATAACATGGGTGAAAAGAACTGATCCCTGGGGTGCCCCAGAGTGTAGGTCCCTTGGTGGTGATGAAAAATTACCCATCACAATCCGCTGAGACCAGCCCCTAAGGAAGGACTCAAACCAGCTAATAACTTTGCCAGTGAGTCTCACGTATTCCTTGAGATGGTCTAATAACAACTCATTTTCAACAGTATTGAACACTGAGAAGAGATCCAGGAGAACAAGACTTGATCATGCTCCTCTATCTCTTGTCATGAGCAGGTCACTGTGCACCCTGACCAGAGCAGTCTCAGTGCTGAACCTTGACCGAAACTCTGACTGGAGAAGTTCTAATATATCAAAGGTCTCCAGGTGAGTCTCAAGCTATAACACAACAACCTTCTCAATAACCTTGCCTAAATAAGGCAGGTTAGAGGCACTCCTGTAGTTCACTAGCACATCTGGATCCAAGGATGTTTTTTTCAAAAGGGACCTCCTAGCGCACTTTTCAGTTCAGCTGGAAAGACCCCCTCCAACAAGGAACATCGAATGATTCCAGCAAACACTGGGCCCAAGTGCTCAGCACGGCCCCCTAAGAGCCATATTGGGCCAGAGCCCAGTTCACAGTAAATTGGTCACAGCCCTGAGATCACCCTAGCAACCTCCTCCATCATCACTGGCTGGAACTCACTCCATGACCACTGACCACCATTGTAACATCCAGTCCCTACACAGCTGGATGATGACTTCCCAGAAGAGTAGATTCCAGCCCTAACAGAGGACACTCTGTCTGAGAAAAAATGACCAAACTCCTCGTATTTCACAAATGATGCAGCTTTCATGGGCTCTAGACAGGCCGGATGTAGAAGCCTGTCTACTGCCCGATAAAGCTAAGCTGGTCAGTTATTCCTGGCCACAATCCCTCTGAACAGGAATGCTGCCTTCTTACAAGAGACTGCCCTTTGATACTCACTGTAGTGAGTATTCAAAGCCAGTTTGTCCTCCTGAACCCTGGATCTCCTCCAGCGCCGTTCTAACCTCGGTCCCATAGCCTTTATCATATTCAACTCACCATCAAACCATGACAATTCAAGGCATGAAAGCAGAGGACAAACATGGACTGGAGCTATGATGTCAAAGGCTGCCTTGACCATCCTATAATAAGCTGCCACTGCTTTCTCTGTACCCTCAGCAGAAGCCATCCATAGATCTGAGGTGTCCAGTACTACAGGAGTCCCTCAGGGCTCAGTCCTCTCAAAGGGCAGTATCTGACTACCTCCACAGGGAGTGTACTACAGAGAGGTGCCCTGAACTTGAAACTGATGGTGAAATTGTCTGATCAAATGATCAAATTAATCCTGAGGGTCTCCATCTCAATATCCATGTGGAACACCAGCTCCAATGCATGCCTGTGTTGGTGAGTTCCAGCAGTAACTTCTTGTGTCAGGCCCAGAGCTAACATGCTTTGAAGGAACTCCTGCCCAAAATGTGACAGCCCATCATCAACCCAGGCATTGAAATCACTGAGGATAATCCACCTCGGTGACTCAAACACCCAGTCAGTGACAAACTCTGCAATCTCCCGCAGACAGTCCCCCTCTCACCCAGGTGGACAAAATATGAGGAAGACCTTGCACCCAGTACCTGGACCCCCACACATGGACATGCACTCAAAGGATGAGCTGTTCCCCACAGGATGCAGCACCATACCAAGCTCAGTTCTAAAAAAGATGGCTAACCCCCCCATTACCCTTCTTCGGGCAGTGCACAACAGAGAAGATGGTAGGTGCCACCACCTCCAAAATTGGACCAGTATCATCACCTAGCCAGGACTCTGTAAAGCATGCCAGGTCGACTGAGGAACAAGAGACAAAGTCCACAATAATAGTGGTCATGTTCCTCATCAACCTGGCATTACAAAGCAGCACCTGAAGAGGACGAGTAGTGGTGGCTGGCCCATCAGCTGCCTGTCCACTCAGTCCAGTGGATACCTGGGAGACAGGGATTAAACAACTATCACTCCTCTACAATCCCCGTCTAACCCCGGGGCATCTGCTAGTCCACAGTATCCCAATCACCCACTCAACAGCCCTCCTATCATCTCATACCTTAACCCTTCTGTGATGCCTTCTGGTAATCCCTAGACCCCTACATCATTGATACACTTCTACAGGCAGTGGGAAGTCCCAGAAGGGATGCATTTCACACAACAGGGATAGGGAGTACCTGATCCAACATAATAGCTCAGGAAAACACATTATCGCTGTGTTACAAAACTAACAAGTTTTCTCCCCCCAAATCTAACTAATTAATTATTGAGGGGTCCAGCTCCCATGCACATGAGGGCAATGGCTGTAAGCACCTCCCAACACACAAGTAATATCACTTAAAGGAAGCCCCCACCCCACCCTTCACTCACCCAAATCCTATAAACACACGCAATCAATCACAATTGCAGATAAGCCCCGTAGGCTGGGATAACAATGAGGAAAAAGCCTGATCACCCATTTGGTTGAACATTTTGGGACAACGAGTGAGTTGGCATCCGAGGATCTGAGAGTGTTAGTAGGGTAAGCACCATGAAGTAAGGAAATTGTGGTGGCTGGGGTGTCAGATCAGAGTAGCTTGTAAAGGCAACATCGTAGAACAAATATCTGGAGGCAAAGGTACTATAGATAGCCACTCTAAGGAGAAGTAGGGGAAAAATGATATGTGAGGCAGGGGGAAGATAGAACAAAACAGCAATGGCTGTTGTAGGTAACTCCCCTTTATGCAGTAAAGATAGGGGGCATTAGTAAAGATGAGTGAGCTATACTGTAGGCAAGGCAGCAGGATGCCTTAGCAGATAGCTAAATGCACATTCAGTGTTAGGAAATTGTGGAGGCAAAAGACCACACCAATTCTGGAATTAAAGGATTTACTTAAGTTTGAGATGTGTAAATGGAAATTCAGGACGGGGCCTAAGTTAATGTCAGGTAATTAAATTCCTCCACTAGGAAGGGAGGAGAGCCATCTACACACTGGATTGACAGGGGATGACAGGAGGATGATCTGCATGCCCTGAAGCCAATAACATTTCTTGAGTTTTGGAGGTGTTGAGAACCAAGTTGTTGGCCACAAGCCAGCTTTCAATATAGGTGAAGTCCTTGGTAATTTGGGCATTAATGAGTTGGGGACTCTGGGTGCTGCAGTATAGGACCATGGCATCAGGGTACATACTGAAAGAACAGGAGATGGTTACAGGGAGAAGGCTATTTACGAAAACTGAGAAAAGGAGTGGGCCTAAACTAGGTCCCTGGGAGACTCCTTGGGTAATAGACAATAGGCTGAAGAGGCATCCCCAAATCTGACAAATTGTTACCTAACAAGTAGCAGACCAGGAATTGGCATAAGGGGAGACACCAATGCCAGTTAGTTTTTGGGATAGAAGAGCATGATCAACACGGTCAAATACCTTGGACAAATGAATGAAGACAGTTCAGTAAGAACTGCTTTGTTTATAGAAGTTTTAATGGCATCAGTGATCTTGATTAGGGTGGATATGGTGCTGTGCTCCTTATGGAACCATGCTAACATGGAGTAAAGAGGAGGTGGATTTGCAGGTAGTCCATTAGCTGGGAGGCTACTATCTTTTCGACTTTCAGAGAGGATTCAAACACACCGTGTCCAAAAAACCTATGCGCACTCTGAATAAAGCTCAAATGTTTGCTTTATAATTTCTCTGCCTTTTTTAGGCTTTTATTTCTCAGACCCTTGAGTGTTTCTTTTAGTACATACTGTACACCTTTCGAACACCTTTTACTAACATCAGATATGCTGCTTACAGTTTTGTATTTATATGCTGGTTACATCAGGTAAATGAGCATTTTTCAAGTAAATGAGCATTTACCAAGTCTCTTTTCTTAAGAAAATGATTTTATTTATCTCGGCTGTATTTTCCTTTCAGGATTCGCTGTCCGTTTTCTTGACTTAATTGCCTAAATCCACCGATAGATTGCCATACTTACTCATATTTGGCTCACTTTCTAGCTTTTGGCTATCATTGTGGAAAGATGGGAAGAACTGAACAATTCTAACAAAGTTCAACAAAATTCAGCACACCATTCTGGGCACCATAATTGTGCACTACCACCTCTGCGGTTGCTTCTTTGCGATGCTATGCTCTGGCTGACCTGACTTCGCCTCTCCAGGTGTGTCTGCGTGTTGTCCGTGCTGACGTTTCGGAGTTCCAAGAACTCCATTTTCAGAGCTGTGATGGAACTGCACCTTACCTTCTATTTATCCTCCTACTTAGCTTAAGTCTAATTTGCCCTTTTGACCTTCCACTAAAACTTATAACAGGCATTTTATTTTACACATTTCAACTTACTATTTTGCAGCTTATAAAAAAATAGTTTTCTCTTTTTACTTTCCAAATCTGCTTCTAAACTGACATAAGACTGCCATTAGGACAAAGAATTTTACATATGCCATGGCCAAACATTATGAGGAGGCTGGACTTGGATCGGCTACATCACTGACCCATGTTAGTTTAGAAGCAGTGGCTTTACCAGAAAGAGGTGGTGATATGAAGGAACAGTTGCTTCAAAGGGAAGCATTTTGGATATTTGAAATGCAGACCTTATGGCCCAAAGATTTGAACCATGAAAGTGGGCTAAGTAGTTACTTGTAGGAGAGGTACATGTGGGTATAAAGCCCCTGAAATTTAGAAAGTAATATCTTTAAGATATATGAAGATTTGAACCAGTTATGTAGTTTAAAGTTTAAGTAATCAGTTAGATTAGAAAAACGCAGACCTGTATCTATTTTATTTTATTTTACTTTCTTTCATAACTGACTATATGGAATTAGTCCTATAGGTTGCTAATAACAACAAATCAATGTTCTTAATTGATGTTTGCCAAACATTTGCATAAATGATTAAATTTTCAAAAGAGAAAACAATTTTTTTAGAAGCTGCAAAATAGTAAGTCGAAATGTGTAAAATAAAATGCCTGTTATAAGTTTTAGTGGAAGGTCAAAACGGCAAATTAGACTTAAGCTAAGTAGGAGGGTCAATAGAAGGTAAGGTGCAGTTCCATCTCAGCTCTGAAAATGGAGTTCTTGGAACTCCGAAACGTCAGCACAAACAACACACAGACACACCTGGAGAGGTGGAGTCAGGTGAGCCAGAGCATAGCATTGCAAAGAAGAAACCGAGAGGTAGTGTTAAATTATGTGCATCGGACATGCTTTTGAATTTTGTTGAACTTTGTTGGAATTGTTTAGTTCTTCCCATCTTTCCACAATGATAGCCGAAAGCTAGAAAGTGAGCCAAATATGAGTAAGTTTGTCAATTTATTGGTGGATTTAGGCAACTGAGCCAAGAAAATGGATAACGAATCCTGAAAGGAAAATACAGCCGAGATAAGTAAAATAATTTTCTAAAGAAAAGAGACTTGGGAAATGCTCATTTACTTGAAAAATGCTCATTTACCTGATGTAACCAGCATATAAATATAAAACTGTAAGCAGCATATCTGATGTTAGTAAAAAGTGTTCAAAAGGTGTATGTACTAAAAGAAACACTCAAGGGTCTGAGAAATGAAAGCCTAAAAAAAGGCAGAGAAATTATAAAACAAACATTTGAGCTTTATTCAGAGTGCGCATAGGCTTTTGGACACAGTGTGTTTGAATCCTGTCTGATATTAGTTCCCTGCTATGCGCACCTGGTCCCAACAGTTCCTTATATAGGAGATCAGAGCAACCTCTACTTTTAGTGTACTTTTTCGACTAGTTTGCTGAGGACAGGCAGAAGGGAAATATGGTGATATTGTGAAAAACATCTGAGGTCGCCATTTTTGGGGATGGGGAATACCTTGGTGACTTTCCATCAAGATGGGACCACACCTAAGATAAGAATGAGGTTGAAAATACAGGAAATAGGAATGGGGATTGCATATGAGCCCGGCCTGAGCAATTTAGACTCTGGGCCCAGACCAGCACCCAGGGGTAGGGAGTTGAGAAATTTGCAAACTTCTTTTGTAGTGATATTTTCAGGTGGAAAGAGGGGTGGGTTTGGGGGATGGAAGTCTGGGGAGGAAAAGTGACACTGTCATGGGCAGTGAGGTAGACAGAGGAGGAGAAGTCAATGTGAGCATTGAAGATATTGGCTATGGTGTGTTGGTTCTTACAGTGCATGTCATTGATGATCATGTCCTTCAGTGAAACTCTAGAAGGCACACCCAGGAGCTCTTTTATGTGCCCCCCAAAATTATGTGGGTTACCAGTGGAGGCCAGGAGTTTCTCTTTTTAGACAGAGCTCCTAGCTGAATAGGTAACCTTTTTGCATTTATTTCACAACTACCGGTAAGCAAGCCAATCTTGTAATTTGGATGAGGCTTTAAAAGTGGCCCAGCATTTGTCCCTGCTTTGGTAGCGAGAGAGAGAAGGTCAGTGTGCAGCCAGAGGGTGGCTGTGCCCTGAACTATTCTCTTAGTGATGGGTTAGCCTATCTTGAAGGCAGAAAATGAGGAGTTGAAAAAAATCTAGGACCAAGTTAACGTCGGAGGTGACTAACAGGAGGAACCAGTCAATAAGACAGAGTTCAGTATTAAGGGTAGAGAGGTCTAGATTTGAGAAGCCCTGAGGGTTAGTATCTTGGGAGGGACTTTTGGGAACTGGGAATTCCATAGACAAAAGGTGAGGGAGTGATTAATGAGTGAGTTAGGGAGCACACCAGATGCTTGAATCCTGTCAGACCTATTTGTGAGCATCCAGTCTAGTAATGTGAAGGAAGTACCATGGTGAGGGGGGATGATGGGACTTGAGATTATTTGGGTGAGACTAGCCTTAGTAATAAGCATTTCATAGATTTTGGAGTTGGGGCTTAGCCACTCCAGTCAAGATTCAGGTCTCACATGATAATGAACTTGTTTTAGCCAATTATTGGTATGATGGTGACAAGGAGGGCAATTAGGCCAGATACATGGTGTTTTGGAAGGTTATAAATGCAGACAAGATCAATGTTTTTTATGTGGCCTAATATAAGGCAATCATGAAGTAATCTGCAGGCAGTACCAGTGCCAGCTACATGTGGAATCAAGGACAGGCTGAGATGGGACCTATAATAAATTATTAGACCACCACCTCTTTTGGAGGAAGGGCAATCAGTACAAAAATAACAGTAATTATCTAGGTGTCAGAGTGAGTCAGTAATACTGGGTTTACTGGTAGGTCATTACTCAGATATGCCTAAGATATTGGGAGTGTTGTGAGATGCCCAAGCCTCAAGGTCAGTTTTATTTGCCAAGATACTGCGGGTGTTAATGTAGGCAATTTTGAGCCCTTTGAGGCCTGACCATGGTGAGGGGGAATGGGGACCTGGGTTGGTATGATGTCCCCTGTCAGGCATAGGTAAAGTATCAGGGACCACAGTGCCATGATTTTTAGCTGACCATGCATTGGACATGGGAGAAGGAAAGAGTTCTTCTTATAGATGCACTAGAAAAAACAACAGTTTACGACTTACAAGAGCAACAGTATCAGGGGGTTGGTAAGCTGCCACAGTAGGCTAGAGTGTCAAATCCTTTACCAGATCAGAAGGGGGATATTCAGCAGTGACTTGGGGAGCAGGCAGTGTGTCTCAGGGGAATAGCAGTAAAACTAAGAGCCCAAGGAGTAAGGCCATGGTTAGATTAGTATTCAGAATGACTAGAAGCAGATGGGAGTGGCTTATACAAAAACAGGGATAAATCTGGTGGAAAGTGGGTGATTTTGCAGCAGTTGCTTGGCTTCTGATATAAAAATAGTTACTAAGTAAGTAGGGGTACTATACTGCAGCAAACCCTCTAAGGTAATTCCACAATTAAGTCAGACAAATTAAAAAGCAGAGCAGAGATTGTAATAAAACAACCACAGCAGAGTGAAAATCATTGGGTCCAGTAGACGCTATATGGCATTGGAACCATCCATTACAGAACCTGACCCAAAATGGGCACCAGGACTCAATGAGTTAACTGCAAACACACTAGCAAAGGTGATCCAGATAGGGACAGCCTAATAATGCCCAGATTAAACTACAGTAAAACAAAATAGAAGTGCAGTACTAGTGATTTGGCAACAGCTGTACCCTTGGTGTATTAAAGCAACTATAGAGACAGAACCACTGGGGCTGGCAGCTTCTGAACAGACTAATAACACGTCCAGAGCAAAAACAGCATGATTAGTGCAACTAGTGAGTACATCATAAGGAGATGTAAGGAAAGTATCCGTTTTAGAGAGTTCAAAATGCCCAGCAGACTAATAGCAAAGTACTTACAATCACCAGGGAAGAGTAACTTGAGGACTGGCACTGTGGCTGGCAGACTGCTGCCTGCTGATTGCAGATTCTGACATCCTTTGCACTGTGGTTCTTAATGCAGGACAAGTTGGGACAAATCAGGTAGCCAACTGCCACTAAAAAACTAATTGGTTTGGCCTGCAGATTTCAAAAGTTACCTGCCAACTGACCACCTGCCCTTGGAAGTGATTTTTGAGTCTTTAAAAATGATGGACATTAAAAATGTTGATTTGGCTACCAATTTATAAAAGCTAGGGGCCAAACTGACCACCAGTCACAAACTGATTTGTCCTGCTCTGGCGCAGGTGCTGCAGTGAAGGGGTCCACAGCTTGTGGGTCTGCTGGGGTGAATGATCTTAAGAGAAAAGAACACTCTTCTCTCCAGGAGCCAATTCCACTGCCAGTTGGGGAAGGTAGGAGGCACAGGAGCCACAGATTAGTGGGGCACAAAAGTTCTAAAACATCCTCTAGATGTTGATACTGGAGGCAGATGTTAGAGGGAAGGCTTGAACTTCCCACTTTGTGTGATTACAGCCCTCTCACCCTGGTACTTGTATCCCACCATCAATGCCATCACTCCAAAAGTCTGAGAACAGCTGAGGTTAAAATCCACCAGTTCTCCTGAACACTCCTCCTCCATTGAGCTGATTACATTGCCAATTGGAAGACAGTAGAAGGGCACAGGAGCCACAGATTGGTGAGGCACAAAAGTCCTTAAATGCCAATGGAGGCCAATACTGGAGGCAGGTGGTGGAGGGGAAGGACTGAACATGCTTCTTTGTGTGATTACAGTTCTTTAGACCCACACTGCTTGAGTCCCACCGTCAATGCCACTGCTGTAAACCTCAGATGACAGCTGAGGTTTAAAATCCTCTGGCTGTCCTGAACACTCACATTTGAATATTGTAAAAAGCAATTCTTGTTTGAGCAACAGTGGCTACGTGACAATAATTCAACTGAACTCTTTCTGCTCACCTTGGTGAGTTATAGATTCTGGTCACAAATAGTGGCTTCAAGATACTTCTGGTGCATGTGTGTCTTAACGAGCTTAGAAAGAGCACCAACAACCAAACAGTGTCTTTGCTCACAGTCTCACAGTGATTGCTGTCCCCTTCCTGGTAGAGAAACATGCACTTACATTTCAACTTACGTCATCATCAGAGCCTTGAAACTGTAACTCACTAAAGTGAGCAGAAAAGTTCAGTTGAATCATTGTCACGTAGCCACTATTGCTCAAACAACCTATTGCTGTATTCCTAGACCTACATGTGGGTGAGCCTGCCATTTTTAAATATTTATTAATACATAATAAAGCTTTTTGTTAAACGAGATAATTTATTGTCCGCAGCTTTTATTTGGTGCTGACCTCAGTTTCACTGAGTGGAACACCTGTGCTGTTGATTTCCAATTACACTCCCAGGTATGTACACATACAAACTCAGAGTGTGAAAAGGGTGAGACCCCTATTTCTGTGCTTTTCCAAGTTGTGTTTCAAAAAAGTGTTCACTTGATATACCTGTATGAAAGTATTACAGTTTCAGAGATAATAGTTCTTGTCCATAACTCAGAAATTAGATGCACTATCAACCCATAGGTTAGTCCAACACATTTATCTTACAGTCTTCTTGAAGATTCTATATTGCACGTACACTTTGCATTTGAAGGTTTTCAATAATACTGAGGCAGACTTCACAAATGAGCTTCATGTTGCAGACTTTCAGATTTTCTTAAAATATACAGTATGTGGCTTGAGGCAAGCAATGCAACTGTTTTGACCTTTAAACACTTAGTGCTTTTCTCTAAATGGCACAAAAAAAACAAGCATGAAACAAGAGGTCTTCTCCTATGGTTGATTAAAAATTCTCCTTTTTCTTTTTTTTATGTATAATCTATTTTCTCTCTCCGTGCTCTGGACCCGCCACTCCTTCAGGCATCCAAGGTCACTGGCATCCCCCACGAACCTCCTCAAGCCTCCTAACCCCATATTGCAGCCGACCCCGAGGTAGCTCGGTGTTACTGTTCACTGAGTGGGTCCCTCTCCTCCGAGGGGGAAGGCACTGGTGGGGGCTGCCCAGCACACTCCTTTTTCCTCGGCCTCTGGGTGCTCCTGAGGTAGACTAGCTCACAGGAAGTCTCTGGGGTGCCAGTAGACCAGATGCCATCATCCGGCCAATCCAGAGCGGCGTTTTTCTGTTTTCAGGTATTTCCCACATTGCAACACTTCTGCAGTGCTCCCAGTCTCCACCAGGGGCAGCTGCAGTGCGAAATGGCCCTGTTACCCACCCCAGGAGAGGAGAGTAGTCCTACAGATGCTCAATCCTTCCCTTCCCCTGCTGACCCCCAGCACCCTGAGTCTATTCCCGAACCCGGGTTGCCAGCGTGGTGTGAGGTAAAGTGCCGGCACCTCAACCCACTGCGCCATCAGGCTGGCATTCTCCTCTTTTAAATATAAGAATGTATTATTATTATTGTTATTAATGAAGCCTCTTAATTCTTTTTTATCCAACACATTCATCTTTCTTCTGACCGTACAGAATATATCTTTATCCACATAGAAAATACAAATAACAAAACTAACAAGCTAAAATAAAAAAAAAACTTTGTTCATATAAAAACATGATTACATATAGTGCTCCCTCACTATAACAGACAGAATGGGAGTCATAACATGAGTTTGTTGTGGCTCCCTGCTTATTTCAGTAAGGGACGCTGAAGTAGCCACTGCTGTTGTACACTTGTGCCTCTCCTCCTCCTCCCGCATGCATCCCCAATGGCTTGCCACTGTAAATGCTGTAGTATATTGGCACCATCATAAAGCATTACATTACAGATCTTCTGAGTTCTTACTTGTGGCTTTTACTGTACAAGTTCACTGCCGTATGTACTCTGACTGCTTTTCTCATCTAACCTCTTCCACTAACACACCCTGATTGAATCTCTAAATTCACTCACCTTTCCACACATCCCGACTGCATGTTTTCACAAAAATTTTTTAACAGATTCTTTACCTTAGTTTGTCTTAGTTTTCACTGATTTCACAAGCAGCTTGAATAGAGAAAGAGAGGGAGAACGCTCAATCATGAAGTTCACTGATCAATCACTTTGACGCTGCTGAATCAGCTAAGCAGGCCTGATCAGACCTCCACAATTCTGCCCTCCTGCCATCACTCCTTGTCTTCAGCCACTACATCTTCTGCTACTTAAAACATCATAAAAGCATACTGCAGTGCAGTACATGATGTGGGGAGATGAACAGTGCAAAACTTCCCAACCCGGAAGTTGAACCCATCAGAGGTGAATCTGCAAATACAGTACATTATGTGTATACTGTATATGTGTATGTCATTGAGAATCCAAAATTGTGTTAAAGAAAGAGCAATGATGACAAGAGAGTCTAGGCAACCAGCTAGGCTGTTACTGATTACTATATGTGAGTGTGTGGCTACTGGTTTTTCTTCTCAGGGAGCAGTCAGACAGAACGGTGTGGTGGAACAACAGCTGATTAGATGGGAGCCATGAGTACCATTTGCTATAACCAAGGTTTCAGTACAGCAAGGTTCAGTATAGTGAGGGAGCACCATATGTTAAACTACACTTAATTTGCTATTATAGCAAAGAGCAGCCAAACTTACAAAGGCACACAGAGAGAATGGTAGGACAGTTAGGAAGCAAAACAGAAATATGAAATCCATTTGACTAAAAATGTCACTGATATTAAAATATATTTGTCTAAATATATAAAAGAGGAGATGGGGTAATGTTGCATCACATGGATGTGTATACCTGGATTGCTTAGAATATACCTTCACCAATATTTGAATAGCAGCACTGGTAACATAGCAGTTGGAGAAGATTAACAACTATAAACTGGGAAACTGCCTCCACCAATCAGAGGAGAGCACTGCTGTACCTCTCATTCCATGTACAGTTGCTGCCTCTCGTTCCTCTGCACAGTTGATTCCTGCCGTGGTGACACTGCCTTGTCATACTGTTCCTGTCAGAATTGCCACAGTGGAATCAGCTGTGAGAGGAATCCTAGTTTAAAAAAGCAGAGTCTTAAGCCACAAAACTTTGCAGGAAATTGTCAATGCATTTTATCAAAAGAGCAGTCATTTAGCTACAGAACTGAACAGTAAATTGTCAGCACATTTTATGAAATGGCAAACCTTTAGCCACAAAAGTACGCTCATGGAATGTACCACTACCGTATCCAAAGAGCAGGGGAGACAGACAATAAGACTACAAATAAATGGAACACTATCAGCAAAAGTTATACTCTAAACTGTTATAGAGTACGGTGGAACATTATTGTGTATGAATTTCCATACACTGTATAATGTCATTCTGGTGTAGTAGTGATGTAGCTACTAATGCAGAATGCCTTTTTGTTATGCTGTAGTAGCTACATCACAATGCAACTTCCCCCACCAGTGCTGTTTATAGGATGGGGGGGTTAGTGAGTCGGGTGCACAAGCTGTCTGGCTGGCTGGAGAGACGAAGAATGTGGTCTCCATGGGCAGATACCAGAAAATGTAAGCGAGCCTGTATTTTGGGCACCATACACTATAAAGAACAGTGTATGGCATCCCAAACAACTCGGCAGATCTTCTCCCTCATGTTTTCTATGACAGCAGAGGGACCTCTCGAGCTTCACTCTCGAGGTCAACAGTCATCAGAGAAAAAACTGCAGGTGAAGAATTGTCTTGTTATGTATGGGATGCCATACACCATCCTATATGTTTTGGGCTGGAGGCAGTTCCACTGCTTCATAATATATTAATATGTATAATGAGGGGTGTTTCTTATGGGATTAGAAGTTTATCTCGCGCTGTTTTGGGCTGACAGAACTGCTCAGCTTCACTTTGTGGTCCTCTTGCCCAAAACAGCATGAGATAACCTTATCCCATAAGAGACACCTCACTATATGTATATAATATATATATATATATATATATATATATATATATATATATATATCACATTCCAAGATCCTGATAACCTGCCCCTTAGGAGACTCAAGAAATCAAAAGGGACAGGAAAGGTAAAAATGAGATTAAGCAACTTTGTACTATATATGCTATTTTATAGCCAGAGCCGGTATGCATAATCAGAGTGGCCATTTCCATTTGTCATGTACAGTATCAAAAATTAAAAACTACAGTTTTCTCTGTTAGTCCAAATATAGCTGTTTCTGTAATCTTGTGAGTCATACTTTCTTTCTGTAGCAGAAAGGAACAACTTGTCTCAGAGTGATGATGTTTCAGCATGTACAGTAATGAAACTGCTTAGGTAGGATACTTTTCACTTCTACATTTGTAGGCATAGAACTACTGTCATCTCCAGGTTGTGAAACTTTTCTATAGTATTCAACGAAAAAAGATGACAGAGGTGCTGGGAGTCTCATGCAATGTTATAAGAAGTGGGGACCTGAGTTCTTGTCCAATTTAACCCCTGCCAACTATATGCTGTTTTTACACCTTCATTCAGCAATTACAGATGAAGAAGTGATTATAAACTAATTAGTTAACCGTGACTCTTTCCCTTTGGCCTCAGATAAGATAACCAGGCCAGATTACCTTATAGATAGATTTTTCAAGTGTATTCTGTATTTCACTGCAGGTAGTGTTTACTCACGTAGGCTAGCTTTTAATTTGGGGGGGGGGTTGCTGGTGAACTGCAGGGGCAGGAAAAAGAAAAACCTGTTTCCCATGTTCTCCGGCTTATGCAATTATGTCATGGCTGTAATTAGGATATAATTAACACAGAAAGTGGGCAGATTCACTACGGATTATAAAACTGTCAAGGCACCCAGATGCACAATATAGTATTGATGTTGTAGAAGATCTCCCTCCTGGTAAGATGGCTGCTATTTTGGGTTTGCATTAAGCTGAGCTCCATGCTTCTCTAGATCTGCTACTGATTTGTTTTAGTTTTGTCAGTCCTCTGGCCTGTTTTAGAGTTTGCAAGTAGGGCAGGCTAGGATTTGTTATTTAGAGCTAGTCCATTTTACTGTGAGTTATTTAAGGGTAGATGAGACATTTCTGTTGAGAACAGGTAGAGTGGTCCATGTTGGGGGCTGTCTCACTATTTTGGATCATCTGATTTATGTTTTTAAATACTTTATTGACAATAACAAGATATAGAAAATAACAGAAGTTATAAAATGGGTAGACAGTATTGGGTTCTCAGGTAGATTAATTATAATTCATATTTCAAGCTTGCTTTACATATAGAGAACAATGTATGGGCAACCATACACAACAAGGCTGTGTTTCCATCGAGGGGGTTGAGATGACAGCATATGAACCTCGAGAGCAAAGCTCGAGAGGTTCATGCTGTCATCTCAGCCCTGAGATGGAAACACATGCCGAGTTGTGTGTGGTTGACCATATTTTATTTTTATAGTATATGGTCTTTTACACTAGAGTGACAGATCCCCACTAAAATGAAAGCTAAAAAATAATACCATTTCTTTGTTCTACTCACATATCAAAATCAAATTTCCAAAGGTATGGCTTTGGGCACTGGGTAGTTAGTAAGTAGCTAAGTGTAGAATAAATGAGAAATTTAAAATTGTATGACCTTTGAACTGTGCATCACAACTGTTTGGAATGCGCATAACAACACTTTAGAATGCGCATAATGGTTTAGAATGCGCTTAACAAGGATTTTGAGCAGGCTGATTTTTATACATAACAAAGGGTAATCATATACTATAAATAGATTAGTATTACCATGAGATTTGTATACACAGTGTAATGCAAACTTGAAGAACATACATTGATACAAGAATAGTGTCTAAATGATCCTGGGTGCAAAAACTTGGAGAAAGGAAAGTAAAGGATAGGAAAATTCAAAATATGGTGGTTGTCCAGTTTGATCTTCAGTGAAATTATGTAAAGTCCCATGAGCTTGGAGCAGTCCTAAACTAAGACCACAGCTTTTCGTAGGATTGATTCTTTTTAAGTGACATTTAATGTACTTTTTCAGCTTTATGTACTGAGATCATACAATTGATCCAGATTTGATAATTTGGGGGAAGGGCGTCTTTCCATTTCAATATTATGCAATGTTTTATTTAGACCCAAATAGATGAGTTTACTACAGTGCACAGGTATCCTATCTGGTCCACGGGCCTTACCCAGCATACTCAACCCAGCATCTCTGGTGAGTTCTACTGAAGTGGCTTTATAAAGAGTATTCAGTACCGCATCCCAAAAGCTGTCTAAGGCATTGCAGAACACCATCATGTGTTCCACAGTACCAGTGGAAACTGTGCACCTTGGGTATAGGTTTGACACCTGGTTGTTCATTCTTTTCAATTTACTTGGTGTATAATAAACTATATGAAGTATGTTAAATTTAATTTGGAAAGTTTTGGTGGTATTACATCTGTTGGTATATCGATCACCCAATCCCATTTTGAATCTGATAACATGTATGCAATATTTTCTTCCCATTTAGTTTTTAGCATAGTTAGATCCTTGTTACAGTTTTTTACTAAATTGAAACCTGTAGTCTCTGAAAGTATGCAGTGAAACCATACAATCTCATAGAAGCATAAGGACCCCCACTCCTTGTGAGCAGTGGATGTGACAATGAGTTTTAAACCATATCCAATTTAAATGAATGACTAGAAACGCCTTCAAATCTTGCCTGTATGATTGGCACATTAAAAATAATAGGCCAGTGAATCCGTGACACTGGTAGCCACACTTGAGATATCCAGCGAGGTATGAACCACCCCAGAGATGAACCTCCCTTGAAGCTGGCAAAGCTGGACTGCCAATAATATAGTTAGAAACTGAGGAGACCTAAACATCTATGGGTATATTTTGCTGTAAGCTTAGTGCAGTAAAAGGGGCGGGGCTTGCTTATTAATATTCTAATGAAAATAAAAGACCAAAGTAGTTTCAAGAAATTCTCAGGAATTTTTAATAGGCAGACTCTGAAATAAATATAAATATTTTGGGAGATCATCTTTGCAACATTAAGACAGCCAGTAAGACACAGGGGAAGATCCATCTATCATTTACTTTCTGTTTCTAATCTGCTGATATGTGGGAGGAGTTTGCCTGAAAAAAATCCTCATAGCAAGGAGTGAAAATAAATCCCAGATACTTAAAATGGTCAGTAGTCAACTGAAAAGGAAACAGGTGGCAATACTCTGCTTGAGTGTCAGTCCATAATGGCATCAGAATGGACCTGTCCCAAATGATTTTGTAGCTGGACAGAGCTCCACTTCTATGAATGAGATTCAGGGGACTGGGGAGAGACTCTGCAGGTCAATGAAAAGTCAAGAGCGTATCATATATGTAGAGGGACCGCATGCACCTAGCTCTAGCAAATGGTATGCCATATGTTCTATTATGTTCCCAAATGGCCTGAGACAGAGGCGCTAGGTCCATATCAAAAAGCAGCCAGTAAAAAAGACAGCCTTGCCTGGTATAATGTGACATATCAAAAGGGGGAGAGATAATATTATTGGTTTGAATCGTTGCCTTAGGGCATTTATATATGAGCCTCATTAAAGAAAAAACTTCTTCCCACACCAAAATGTATGCAGAGATCTTAAAAGGTGTTCCCACTTGATGTTGTTAAATGCTTTCTCCGCATCAAGTGATGTGAGAACTAGAGAATGGAAAGCCTGGGATGAAAGCAAGATGATCTGATACCAGTGATAGCAGTGTCAGTGGCTCAGTAGGTAGCACACTCGCCTCTGAGGTCGGGAGATCAGAGGGCTGTGGGTTCATTTCCCACATCTGGCATTTGGGTTAATATCCCAGTACTGACACTGTAGTGCAGCATGAGAGGGGTGTTGCACTTCCGAGGTGCCGTCTTTCGGATGAGATGTTAAACCGAGGTCCCATCTGCCTGGATTGGTGGTAGTTCAGGTGGATGTTAAAGATCCCATGGCACTTATCGAAAAGAGTAGGGGAATTTCCCCGGTGTCCTGGCCAAATTTCTCTCATTCACTAAAAATACCACCAACAGCTCAATCTGGTTCAAGGTCAGTTGGCATTCATCTGTATCCCCCTCCCCCGGGTCGTGCCTGAAAATAGGCAGGATTTGTCTAGTGCACTTACCCGGTCAACAAAAACTAAATAAATAAAATAAATAAATAAATACCAAGGACATATTAAAGGTTGCATTCCTACCTTGCATAAAACCAGACTGATCTGAGTATTTTATGTTCAGCAGAATTGGTTTGAGGCGTAATGCCACCATCTTTGAGAATATCTTCATATCACTGTTTGTAAGATGACACTAGTTCCCATGTGTTCCCTCACTTTGGAAAGAGGGTAATGCGAGCAACATAGAATGTGTATAGGGAGAGAACAAATTGGTCTTTTGCAGCTTGCAATGTAAATGTTAAGTAGAGATGCAGTGAAATAAAATTTTACCAGAAAAACTGCAGCGAAATCAGCAATTTCGCCAGGTGAAATCTTTTGCGAAATTGATACAAAATTTTGCAATTTCGCCCGAAATTTCGCCCATCGCCACCGGGCCACCACAAATCCGTGAATTGAACCTACACACACATACACAAGTTACCCTGCACCTCCATTTGTTTTATTGCGGGCTCACCTCCATTTCCTTGCGCCCAGGTGGCCCCTGAAGCGATCATCGGTCGTATTACGTGAAATAAGCATCACCGTTACCTCAGTTGTTCACTGTTTTATTAAAACAATGACCCTCCACTCCATGGTGTTCAGTGACCTCTCTTCACCCATCAAGATAGCAGCACCACCAGCCTCCTCCAGTAACTCTGATCGGGCTAATCGACATGTCCTCACACTCCTCCACGCCGGCAGCCCGACTGGAGCACCACTAAGCGCTTGAATGAATGAATGAGCACAGTATGTGCTTATTCATTCTCATTCATTCAAGCATTCAGTGGCACTCAGTCGGGCTGCCAGCTGTGAAGGTGAATGGAGGTCTGTACCAGTGGCCTGGTCGGGTTACTGGGGGGGGGGGAGCTGGATGGGTGCTGCTATCTATTGATGGGGTGGGGAAGAGGGTCCACTAGATACCAGGGAGTGGAGGGTTCATTTTGTTTTTTTAATAAAACAAACAGAGGCGGCAGGGTAACTTTAGGGGGGAGTGCTTATTTCATGTTATTACAGCCAGTGATTGGCCGGTGAGGGGGACCACTAGACACCATGGAGTGGAGAGTGAATTTTATTTATTTTTTTTAAATAAAATGAATAGGGGACAGGGTAACTTGTGTGTGTGGAGGTGCTCATTTAAAGTAATTTCAGCCAGTGATCAACTGAGGGGCCTCTGGACACCAGAGAAAAAAGATTTTGGCCAGTGAGCGGCCGGGGGGACGGGGGACCACTAGACACCAGGAAGAACTTTGGCCAGTGACCACAATATTTCACCACAGGAGGCAAAATTGCTCTTGCAAGTGGCAAAATTTTACCTGGGGGTGCGAAATTTCACCCACGGGTGAAATTTCGCCAGCTTGGGGGTGAAATGGCATGTCCAACTGCGGGTAAAATTTTGCCCAGATGAATAGTTTGCTAAATGCTCTAATTACGTGAAATATCGCGATGGGTGAAATTTTCCAATTTCGCACATCCCAAATGTTAAGGTCCTCACAATTGCATTTGCAATGCATATATAGAGTTCAGCGGGTATCTTGTCAGAGCCCTCAACCTTTCCTGAGGGAAGGCTACCCAGTGCTGTGAGAACATCCCCTACAAGGTGCCTCAAGTGAGACCCTATCTTATTCTGAGATCAAAGTTAAACATATGCTTGATAGTGTAGATTGAATGTTTCATACTCCAAACACCAGGAGATGTTTTCCCACTCCAGCTGTATGTTAGGCTGTTAAACATTTAACAAAACCCTTATTGATGTCTACCTGATCATGAACTAGAGGGCCCTCTTCATTTAAAAACCACTAATGATGACTCCAAGATCCCATTCATCAGAGGTAATGCCCAGCTTACCCCTCCCATCTAATATTCCATCCTGGTTTTCTTGTTCCCTCTGTGCATCACCTTGCACTTTTTGGCTTTAAATTTCATCTACCAAATGTTGGAACAGCTCACCAACTGTTGCAGGTCTCTCTGCACCTCCCTCACCCCCTCCTCACTATCTACCCAACCACAGAGTTTAGTGTCACCTGCAAAGAGACAAAGCTTACCTTTAATTTCTTATCCTGTGTCATTGTTGAACATATTGAAAAGGAATCAACTCAGGACTGATCCTTGTGGCATCTTAGTGGTGACCTTCTTCTTCCAGATCTGACTCCCTGTACAACTACCCCTTGCTCTCTCCTTTCCATCCAAGTTTCTACCATTTAATTATGTCCTTCACTGCACCCAGATCCTATAAATTCTTCTGAAACCTTCTGTGAGTTGAATGCCTAGTTACCCAACCAAATAATACTATCATGTTGGTCTGAACCTACCTCCCTGCCATGAATCCATGCTTTTTACTATCCTCGAGCCTGTTTTTTTCCAGGTAGCCTAATAAGTCCTCTTTCTAGTTTCTCCATCAGTTTACCCATATCAGAGGTAAGAGTGACAGGTCTGTAGTTACCCAGCTGCTCTTTGTTCCCACTTTTGTGGAGTGGAACTATGTCTACTACCCTCCAGTCTTTTGTAATATCTTCTGTCTGAATAGAGCTACTAATAGCCCTACCAGGGGCACAGCTAATTCTTTTACAAGATCCCTGAGCACTCATGTGTAACCCCCCTACAAATGGAAGTTCCTGAAGGTCTTCCTTGGGTGTGCCTAAACGCCCACTGCCAGGCAGGAATCCTGTGTCTTAGTACTTTAAAATCGCTTGTGTGAAGAGTGCCTTAATGCCTCTGTGCTCTGTCTCTTTAAGAGTTGCCAATAATGTGGTGCTTATTTAATCTGGGAGGGGACTGAGTGTTTCTATGCTCGGGTCCTGCCTGGCTGCCAGATAATTGCTCCTTTCTGCCATCATTAGTTGTGCAGAGGGAGCTCTGTTAGAAGCTGTACGTATTTGATGATTATCTGTTAGAATAATAATGATATTGTAGTTTGTCTAACCTGCCTTCTTTGCAGCATGGACAGTTATGTTTATCACAACCATCTTGGTCCTGGACTGCCAGAATGGGCCAATCAGTACCTTTGGGGACTCTAAAATGGATCCTGTCCCCAGGGGTCTTGTGGGAGCAAATTTCTGTAGGAATTGTAGTTTCTACATTTTGGTGCCAAAACAGACCTGGAGGGGGAGCCCTTACTTTTACAGACAGAAGAATCAACCAACCAGAACCTTCTGGACTGAAGGGAAATTCCCAAGCTGCCTGCTACAGTCAGTCAGTCTGGAGTTAGAGTTTGTAGAGTAAACAGCTCAAGTGATTTGAGCAGCAGCTCCTGCGTAGTTCGTGTGGGAGATTGGTGGAAAGGCTGAGTCTGGCCTGTCTGCCTGCAGTCCCTCAAGAGGGAATCCTTTGAAAGGCTTAATAATCTGGACTGTATCTGAATTGAGTGAGAGAAAAGCCACTGAAGTGTGACCAGGCTTCAACCTAAAGAAGACAGAATATTTGCTGTATGCAATCGGCCTGTCGGGACATCCATTCACCATAGAACTCCCGGTTTTGCTCAGAGACACCGATATTGCTGCTAGACTGCTATCTGCTTTGTGATATGGTGATTGCTTTACTATAAATGTGCTGTGTGCAGTTAGTGGGTTGCAATTTGGTTCCTCACTGTTTAATTGTGCCACGCTTGCTGGAAGCTACATCCAGCCTTCCCAGACTGATTTCTGAACTGTTTTACCCAGTCTAGGGCCTGCCACACTGTCCCAGCCAGTTACTTCAGGTGCAGAGAACACCATCAATGAGAGATGCACCCGGGGATCAGCCCCCTACTCAATATCTCGAACAGGAATGACACCTTAGTGATTCGTGTGGGCCCTGCTTCTCCTGGCATACCAGTTATCAACCTGCAGTCTCTATTTCATCCCTCCATTGTCTTGCATTGGGTGGCATGTATAACAATCAGGGTAGCTCCCTGCAACAACAGCTAATCTCAAGTGTTGTCATCTGATTGCATTGTTGTTTTTCCATTTATGAACTGAGCCTTCAGGCTCTGGATTACAAATTGTGTATGGTTGTGCGTACCTTTTCTTTTCATCACGGGGCCCCAACCAGCTGCGATGCCAGCCTACTCAGGACAACGTTCCAGGCTAGCCCACCTTACTTCCAACTGGGTATCCAGAGTGCATGACTGTGTAGGGACTAAATGTGAATGCATAATTGCCCGACTAGATCAGTTTTCGAATCAATCAACCTGATTACACCCCTCCCTTGTTCAATTACCCTAAATAAATCAGATCTAACTCTTTTTGCATTTAATCTGACTGTGGTTCCAGTCTGTACCAAAAGCACTGTACTGTTATTATTTGCTGTGCCTTACCTTGTTTTACAGGGGGTCTCCAGGGTCGAACTGGTGGAACTAGCCCTGGCAGTAAGTGCAAACAGTGTGGGGAATTGTATGCTGAATAGGGGCTACTGTGAAAGTGTTTGTTGCACATTATATAGGCCACTAGAGGGGAAAGGGGGGATTACAGTGTCCCAGAGGGATGTACCCAGGTTAGTCTTGTTACTAACAACCCTGTCCTTCAGGTGGAGGCACCTGTTCAGTAACCAGGCCCCTTAACCTGCAACTAGCCAAGCAGGCAGGGGTAGTAGCCCTTTGGATAGCGCCACCTAGGGGTTATACATGGATACATCCCATCTGGCACTGGTGCCTTATCTATCTTCAGGGCTGCTATCCATTTTCTGACCCTTTCGCTAGTAAATACCTGCTGCCTCATTTCTGGGCTCCCCTTTTCAGCAGCCTTTCTTGCTCTCTGACAAAGGCCTGCTGTCCTCTCTAGTGAATACTGAGCAGAAGTAGTCATTCTAAATGGCAGTTTCTGCTTGCCCTTCTCTATTATCCTGCCTTCTTCTGTTAGCATAACAATTCCCTCTCCCATCTTTCCTTTTTCCCTTACATACCTGAAAAAACTGCTTTTCCACTGCCTTTGGCCCACACCTGTGACTTCTTTTGCATCCCTGACTTCTGTCTTTGCTTCGCTAGTTCTTACTTGGTGCACTCCCCAGTTCTTCATCATCCTGCATCTCCATGTACCTGATAAAGGCCTTCTGTTTGGCCTTCACTACCTCTCTGATATTTTCAAAGAACCATATTGGTTTCTTGTAATGTTTCTCATGGTAACCATTCTCAAGCACGACTTTGCTGCCTCAGAAATGTCCCCTTCTATCACTCGCCACCTCTCCTTCACCCCCTGATACTTTCCACACCAGCTATCCTGTCCTGGACTAATCCCCTCACCTGGCTGAAGTCTGCACTTCTCAAATTCAGAACTTCAGCCTTTGACAAGTGCTTACTAGTACCAAGGGCCAGTTCCAACCATATGGTGTTAAGGTTGCTGGACCCCAATGTTCCCCAACCTCCAAGGATTGCAGTGTTGATACTTTTTGTGTGTCTTGACAGACACTGCCAAAGGTCAGACAATATCAATGCTGCATCATGTAATAGTTTGACTCTCAAAGCATGCCAGATCACAGATATACTATGGGTTAGCTGACTTTTATTGTTGCGTTTCCTTACTTTTGTGGTTGAAACAGTCTGCCAGAACAGATGCTTTAGCATAGATTTTGCAGTTAATAACATTTTAAGGGGATTAATACAGCGACTGGAAAAAGATGGGGAGTACAAGTGCAGGGTGGTGCATATGGGTGGAGATAAGTCACAAGAGGGGTGTGGTGAAGTCACAAGAGGGGTGTGGTGAGTGACCATTTGAGGATCACTATGGTTCAACATATATGTTAATGGTGATGGAAAGGGATTCATTAGTAGCATAATATTTGTAGATGAAATCTGTCCGTACAAACTGATCAGCTGAATTCTTGTTGTTAATTGTATATTCCATCAGTGTTGCAAAGACCCATCTGGACATCTCAAAATTCCAAAGGTGGGCTCCCTTCAGTTGGGCCCCCACACACACATTTTAAACTTGAAAATTCTTGTTTGCATTTTATGTTTTGCTAGTTATATAGCAAGTACATACAAAACGTAAAAGCAGAGCCAGTGTATCAAACTTACGTGAAGGGCTGACATGTGTGTAGCACCCAAGGACACTCCCCATTAATCATCTAGCTGAGCCCACAGTATCAGCTTTCCAAGTGGCCCCTGGTGCTGCAGTCCAACTATGTTTTCCAGATATGCAGGATTAATTATTAAATAACAATATACCTTAGACAAAATATTTTGTCTTGATAGGACTTATTTCAATAATATTTTATTGATTTCTTCTAAATTAGTAATATAGTTAATTACATTTCAGAATTAAACATAGTGGCCCAGATATTCAAACTGCACCATTCTGAGGCGCAAGCCCTTGCGCTGCTCAAAATAGTTGCACTGGGGTGTGGCCGGGGCGATATTCAAAGGAGTTGCGCTATTGAGCAACTCCTTTGAATATCACCCCCCAGCCACAGCCACTGTGCATGGCGCAGTGAAACTTGCACCACCACAAGTTGTCAGACTTGAGCATTAAACCTGCGGTGGCGCAAGTACCATTGTCCCATGTGCAAATTTCCGATATTCAAAAGGTGACATGCAAATGGGGCCATAATTCATGCAAGGCGCAGGGGGGGCCATTTGCATCTATTTATGGCCCCATTTGCATGCCATTAGCATGTAGGTGTGCCGATCCCCGAGGACTTGCACCTGGCCGCCCTGCCAGGCAGCAGCCGTTGAGCACCGGCGCACCCTGCAACCCGATCGTGGGCAGTATGTCTGAATACTCTCTTCCTCAACAGCTCTCAATGCTCGATCGTGGGCAGTAACATGAAACCCCTTACATATCTCCCAGTGCCGATCGCGGGCAGAACGTGAAACAACCCACCCCAGTGCCTGATCGCGGGCAGAATGTAAAAGCCCCCCAACCTAATATCTCCCTAGTGGTCCAGTGGACCGTAATGCCCAATCGCGGGCAGAATGTCAGTTATAATCCCCAAACATCTCCCTGTGTCTAGTGTCCCCCACCCCACCCACCCACGAAGCCCTCCACCCTGCTCCGCCTCCGGCAGCCGGGCGAGGGTAAGATCCCACCCGCCAGCCGCCTCAGCCGCCTCTGACTGACTGTCCAGTAGGGCTACACGCCCATTGGTGCAGAGCCAGCCAATGGTGTAGTTTAGCACATACGCGATAAAGTCCAGATTTGTGAATGATGTTCATTCACAAATCTGACTGTCATGATGGGGAGTGGCTGCATGCCCATTGGCTGTAGCTCTGCACCAATGGGCATGCAGCCCTACCGGACAGTCAGTCGGTGTGGGCGGGGGGCGGCAGGTGGATGGCTGCCGCCTGCCGCTGCCGGGAGGGGGGGGGGTGAGGGGCTTCGGGGTGGGTGGGGTGGGGACACCAGACACCAGGGAGATGTTTGGGGTTGTAACTTGACATTCTGCCCACGATCGGCATTATGGTCCACTGGACCACCAGGGAGATATTCGCTGAGGGGCTTTACATTCTGCCCGCGATCGGGCACTGGGGGTTTGTTTCACATTCTGCCCGCGATCGGGCATCGGGAGATGTTGGGCGGGTTTATGATACTTTCTGCCCGTGATCGGGCATCGGGAGATGTGTGGGGTTTCGATACTTTCTGCCCGCCATCAGGCATCGGGAGATGGGGGGTTTCATGATACTTTCTGCCCGCGATCAGGCATCGGGAGATGTGGGGTTTCATGATACTTTCTGCCCGCGATCGGGCATCGGAGATGGTGGGGGTCTCATGATACTTTCTGCGCGATCGGGCATCGGGAGATGTGTTGGGGGTTTCATGATACTTTCTGCCCGCGATCGGGCATCAGGAGATGTGGGGGTTTCATGATACTTTCTGCCCGCTATCGGGCATCGGGAGATGTGGGAGGGTTTCATGATACTTTCTGCCCACAATCGGGCATCGGGAGATGTGTGGGGGTTTCATGATACTTTCTGCCGCTGATCGGGCATCGAGGATGTGTGGGGGTGTTTTATGATACTTTCTGCCCGCGATCGGGCATCGAGGCGTGGGGGTTTCATGATACTTTCTGCCCGCGATCGGGCATCGGGAGATGTGTGGGGGTTGTTTTATGTTCTGCCCGCGATCGGGCTGGTGTGGGGGCACAGGGACTGAGTTGGGGGCCAGCCACGGGTGGCAGCTGCTGTGTTGCGCCCTGCTATACAGCAGCTCACCTGTGGGTGGCCCTCAACTTGATCCTTTTTTTGGCTCAAAGTTGTGCAGGCTAGGTTAGGGTTCTGCGATGTGACATCCTGCACAACCCGACTGAATATCGGGTTATGCAGTTTATGCATGGTTCCTCCCCCTCCTGTTGAGCATGCATTCATTTGCATTGCACTGTTGCGCAACCTGTTTTCAGTGGCGTAACTGCCTCCTGCTGAATATCGCAGAATGGCGCAATGTAGGACTTGCGCATGTGCAACCCTGTTGCGCATGGCGCAACCCTTTTGAATATCTGGGCCAGTGTATACAAAAAATAAACTATTTAAATGCAAGCATAAAACTATGAACAGCACACTTTCAATGCATGTATCAACCAAGTAGTCTAAGTATAGCTCTCTAATAAATATAAATAATTATTCAAACTTAATTTTCAAACAGTGTTTCCAGCAATCTCAATCATTAAGAAAAGTTTTGGGAAGGCCTCTTCTATCCATTTCTTGAAAAAAGTTACTCTTTCTCTCTTACCTTTTCTTGACAGGAATGAGTCCCCAAGCAGTCTGAGAATATAGGTCCCCCTCAAAGAATCTTTTTAAGAGTTGCAGATTATTAAAAATAATTCTACTTACCTAAAATATTGCTATAAGAAAGGGAAATCATAGATTATGAAAAAGAAAGCAAACTGAAGAGTACAGAATAGAGAAAGAGAGAGAATGAATAGCAGTAACATGATTACTTCATGTTTCAATTGCTTAGTGTGATTTTGTTCAATAATTGTTAATGAGCTGATTAATAGCAGAATTATACTATGTTTGAGCTGCGAGTATAACTGAATAGGGTACTCCAAGTTGTATTAAAGCTGTTAGAATAATTTCTTAATCCTCTGGGTGACATGTTTCAGGGTTTCTATGAGTTCACTTTTCCACTCTGTAAGAGTAGCAGTTCTTTGTTCTAGCAAGAGTTTTAAAAAATCTTATTTTTTGTAACCACTAATATTAGTGCTAATGTGTATCGTTGTTCCCTGGTGATATTTGGAATATCAAAGTATTTCCCAATAATGAACATTTTAATGTTCATTACATTGGCTATTGAGGGAATTTTATTTATTACATGTTTTATTTGCATCCAGAAATTCTGAATCATTACAATCCCAAAACATATGGACTGCGTTAGCATTCTCTTTTCCACATTTTGGGCATTTGTCATTGTTTTAAAGTTTCATTTCTTGCATGGGTTTCAGAGTGAAGTATAGAAAGTGTAGGCACGTATAATTCATTAGCATATAATTAACTACAGTGAAAGCTTTTAGTGAGAAATCTCATATCTCATTCAATTTCCAACTGTTAGCTTCTCATATGATTTGGGCCCATCACATTCTAACTTCAGCAGCATCCCCTCTGATTGTTTTTATTAATAGATTGCATACTGAGCATATTGATGGTTTAATTGAGAGTAAATGTGATATATTTATGGTGTTTTCAAGACTAACTGAGAGGACTAATGGAACTGATAGATAAATAGATCTTTATTTAAATACACATTTCAAAAAGCAAGACAGTTTGTAACCAAATACAAACTCGCTTACAGAAACTAAATACATGGTCCAAGCAAGCTCTACATAAATAGCCATACTAAGTAGTGATATGAAACTCTAAACACTAATCAGCTATCCAGAAAGACATGCCTAAACATTTGTATTTTAAATATATCTCTAAAATACATGATGACCATGGTGGCAGTCCGAATGTCCAGCGGAGGGCTGTTCCTTAATTATAGAGCAGCAACAGAGAAAGCTTTGTCATCTGCAGATTTTAGGTGAGTTTTGGGAACAACCAAAATACATGATCCTACAGATCTTAAAACACAGACATTGGTGCAAGTTGCAAGAAGCTATCTAAGGTATTGGGGTTTCGCTTCATAGAGGACCATATGGGCAAATAACAAGATCTTAAAATTAATAAGCTAAGTAATAATCAGTGCAAAGCATGTAGTGCAGGATAGTCAATATTATCACATTTTTTCTAAACTTTGCATACATTTTGAAAGTCCAGGAGGGAATTCTAACTGAAACCAAAGTTTATATTCAATACCTCCTCACGTTCAACATGTCATACTTCTCTCTGAATTATCATAAGTAAAGAACTATTCTTATATGGAAAATAGTAATTTTTAAAATAAAACTATTGTTTGTCTCATTCCACAGGCTGCATGGGGTGGTGGTCTGCTAATGTCCAGGAAGCACAGATGGAAGTTAAATGGCATTGAGAGGTAAGAAGTGATTAAACATTAAAATTGAAACAAGTTTTTAATATGGATCAACTGGACTCAGGATGAATTCATAGGAAGGTTACTGTGTGTTATACAGTCTGCCTTGGATTCTTTAAAGTGGTATTTGTTAACTGTTGAAAATAACTTGTTACATAAAAGGGATGATGTCATTAGTGTGCTAAAATAAATAGTGTACTCAAATAAATAGACTAGAAAGAATAGAATTTAGCTTTCAGTTTCTGTGGGCATTATGTTTATTTTTTTGCTAGCATGGTTTATATCAGTCTCCATAGTAAAACTCAGGAGGTGCTGGTCTACAAAAATAATAAAAAAAAATATCCCAAACACATTGAAAACTATCATTCCATTGCAATCTTGTCAGTGCTCAGCAAGTTGTTTGAGAAGCAAGTGGCCTCTCGGGTTACAGAGTACCTTCAAAAATATAACCTTTTATCCTCAACTCAGCCTGGTTTCAGACAGGTCAATAGTACATCAGCTACCTTAGTCCAGTTTACTAATTATGTCAAACTGGCTATGGATAGGGATATGTACATGGGGTCTGTTCTCCTCTACCTTACAAAAGCTTTTGACCTTGTGGATCATACCCTAAGCAACACTAAATAATCTGCCCTTTGATTTTTGCACTCTGTTATTACCTGATTTTTTAAGTTACCTTGGTGATTGACAGCAGTTTGTCAAATTCAGTCAATCCAGATCTGACCTCAATGCTCCATATTGTGTCCGTTGCGTTTTACCATGTTTATCAATAACACACCTTGTTCCACAGCTTCCTGCTCCACCATGCTTTATGCAGACAATATGGTGCCATGTACCAGCTCCAAGATTACTGAAAGCAATTTGCAGCTTAATGCTTACTTTGGAAGTGTTCAGTCTTGACAAACTCAACAAGCTCCTCTTGAACTCTAACAAAAGTCACTCCATACTCTTTGGTTTGGCAACTAAGCAGAGGGCTTGTTCCCCTGCCTGAACTATTTACGGGTTTGATGGCTCTCCCCTTACTGCTGTTCACTCCTTTAATTACCTGGACTTAACCCTTGATCCTGCCCCTGATTATAGCCTCCATGTATCTAATCCCTGCAAGTCTATTAATTCAGAATTCTGACTTGCATGTAGGATCAGATATACCTTGACCCCTGCTGCTAGGCTAGCTATTATTTGGAGTGTTTTGTTGTCTAGCTTCACTTATGGTCTTTTACCTTAGTCTGAGGCAAGCAAATGTAACTTAAATAAATGTGGCACTAGCTATAACATGTGCCTCTTTGCTTTATTTGTGCCCAAGCTGACTCACCACTGCTCTCTCTACTCAAGCCTAGGATGGCTATCCCTAGCCTCATGTCAACTAGAGTATATACAGTACCTTGGAAGAAATACAAAATCACACATGCCCCCACAATGCAAAGCATCATGGGTTGCATATGCAAATCACCACAGAATATTATGCTGGTTCAACTGTAAGCAGAAATGCATGGTGCCAAAAGGCCTCTCACACAGTTTGCAAATGGTGCTAACAGAAGACATAGTCATGTGTTTCATCCTACCAGGACTTATCAGTATGCCTCGTCTGTTTAACACCCCTGTGGAATGAACCAACTAACCTAAGATGGTCTATCTGGATTATGTTGTGGTGAACCCAACCAGTACCTTGGACTGTACCATAGACAAGATTATCAGTTCAGCTAAACTTGCTGCCCTGGCCAATATGTTTACTAAACCTGATCAGGCTTACCCCCTGAAATCTAGTGATCTGTCACTTCTCTCTGTGCCCAAGTGCACTAAAAATATAGAAGAGCAGGATTTTTCAGTTGTTAACCCTAGACTCTGGAATCTACTTCCCCCTAACCTTAGGATCTCTCAGTCAAATCTTGTTTTCAAGGATGAACTTCACAAGTTCCTATGGACCTCTGATAAATGCTCATGTAACTGTATTGCTGCTAGAAGTTGCCTTTTGTTTGATTGTTCCATTGTACTCAGGATGTACTCTGCTCACAAGTTTCTGCACTATAGTACTGTTTGACTTCTACTGCTGATGTATGTAAGATTGTCTTTATACCCTTGTGCCACTGTGCTACTGTTATTTTATGTTGTACATCTCCCAGGTTGTGCCTGAAAATAGGTATTGTATTATCTAGTGAACCTACCTGGTAAACAAACAAGCAAACAAAAAAATGAATAAATATGTAAATAAATAAAACTAAAATTGATAAATTCCTAACATACTTCTCTTAGCCTATATACCAATAGCTATTTGTCAATTTGCAGATCTTAGTGAAATGCTAACCAAACACTGGTATACACACTTAAACTAACATTTTTATTTGCATGTTTTTAAATTCTGTACTAAGCCTCATTTTATGCTTCAATCCTGGAAGAAATTGGTCCTGTGTATAAATGGCACATAAATGGCTCACAACACTCTATGGCTCAAGGGGCAACAGAGCATCTTCTGTTGACAGATATGAACTATGACATGGGTCTTGGGCAACAGATCGCGAGTTTCACACATAAAGTAAGGGGTGGGTAAAAAATACAGTATCCTAAAAAAGGACAGAAGACTTCCCAAAAATGCATTATTACATGATCTTACTGTAAGTAAGAAATCCTTTTGGATGGATACTATTAAGCTTATAGGAATGCTTTCTACAGGAACAAATAATCAAGATAACTTGTGGTCTGCTTTTGGCATATCCATTTCTAGGAAGCAGATTCTGTAAATGTGACTATTCTGATTATCCAGAGTAGTGTGAGACTCTCTAGTAGAGCTATGTGGAGTTTCCTAATTCTGCTGCCACTGGAATTCCACTGCATATCAAAACTTACAGCAACATCTGTGGAATTCTATCAGAAGCAAAATGAATAATTTCCAAAAGGAGCAAAGCAAAACAATGCAGTACCTGGAATGGAGCCCACATGTTTATACACACAACTTATACAGGATTTGGAGAAAAAAATAGTGTACTGAAGGCAACAAGACAAAGGAAGAACTCTGAATCTAGGTGCTCAATTTAGTAGCATTTATTATTGAAACTGTAAGAGGCAGTGCAAAAAACTGATAGTACTTACAGGCTTGGTGTTTGTAACACCTTCATGGCAAGAGACCAATGTGACATGCTGCATCTTACATTTCACCTGAGCAGCTGCCAGGCTTCATCAGAGATGAAGATAGCATGCACCCCATCCCTTTAAATAGTGCAAGAGATTAAAATGATATACACACATACTTAAAAACACATCATGGCATTGATAAAATATTCTATTACCAGGCAGATACTCAAGGGTAAAAAAGATTCCTACTGCATCTAGATTGTGTTCTAATAAATAAGGCACATTTTATATGCACCATACATAATTCATTATTGTTGTGGGTTACAGTTCCTTACTTGATAGTAAAATGCATCATCGAGGCATCAGTACAAATAAATATATTGTGATTTGCTATAAATTGGAACACTCATATTTCTGGATTATCTTGTATGTAACAGCCCCACTATTTGTGCCATATGGTACTCCCATTTTTTGTGTATCTACCCCCAAGCCAACCTTAACCCTACCCTTATGACCATATATGGGCTTAAAAAGGGGGAAACTGCTATATGGTTATGGAATATCTCAGAGTCTACAAATGTCAGATCCCCCCCCCCCCCTTAGGTTGCTACTGAAATTCCTGCTGACTCATCAGGGATGTTGAATCTAACCCTGGCAGTCCATGTCCTAATGTTCCAACTCTGTCACCTTCTATGGCTGTCTGGGCTAATGCCAAATGTCTGAAGCTAGTCCACATGAATATTAACAGCCTCAGACCTAAAATGCATGAACTCAAAGCATGGGTAAATATGCACTCCCCTGACATAATTGTCATTTCTGAAACCTGGCTCAAGTCTAGTATCCTAATGCTTGAGGTTGAGCTCCAGGAGTTTAAGTCCTTTAGACATGATAGATGTGGTAGGAAGGGTGGTGGAGTTATCATCTACATAAAAAACTCCCTAAATGCTTCCCTGGTGGCAACACTAGACCATACCCAATCAGGTGGCGAGGCAGTGTTCGTCAAAATACTGCTTGACGGGACTAAGCCCCTGCTAATAGGCTGCATCTATAACCCACCTAAGACTGAAAAAGATGCCTTAAAGAGATTTTTGGCTATGATGCTGGGGCTTCCTCAGTGGGAGAAAATAATCCTTGGCAACTTTAATCTTCACTGAGGTCAGCACACCATTAGTGACCTAAAATCTGAAAATCTAAATCTAAATATAAAAATTGAGGCAATATAGTGCAGTGGTTTAAGGCTCTAAGCTGCAAATCTGGTGACATCCAGCAGACCAGACCTGGGTTTGAATCCCACAGCTTCCACTTGTATACTGTGTGACCCTGAGCAAGTCACTTAACTTCCCTGTGCTCCCTGGTCACTCCTGTAAAAAAGCTTTCAGCTTAGTGTGCTACTCCTGGTTAAACAACTAAATAAAAAAAAATCTAGCTTGCTAGAGGCCAACTTGACCCAATTGATAAAAGGACACACTAGGATGAACATTAAGTCAGGAAGCCACACCACATTAGACTGGATTCTCACTTCCAACCCCAGTGGTTTCAAACTGGCTGGGACACTTGCGGACTCCATAAGTTACCATGCCCCTATATTTGGCATCTGGAAAAACCACCATCCCAACTCTCCACCCAGAATCTTTTGGGCTCGGGATTATTCCAGTTTAGATACCTGCTCTTTTCTTGAAACCCTAGCAGTGGTGGATTGGATTCAAATCAAGCTAGCCCTCAATCTGGACTTGATTTCTTCATCAATAACTTTTTCTCGGCAACCAAAAAGCATGCCCCCCTTAAATAAATCAGAGTCAAGGGAAATCACTCAAGGTGGCTGACCAGAGACCTTACAAAACAAATGAGGGTGAGCGACAAAGCCTGAGAAAAATTCAAATCTATAAATCTAACTAAGGATTGAGTGGAATATAGAAAATTGAGAAACAAGTGTAAAATGGAACTAAAATCAGCTAAAAGACAATATCTTCAGAACCTACAAACTAAAAACCTTTTGGATCCTAAAAAAATATGGTCACAAATTAACTCTCTCCTAAAGGGGAATACCACCCATGACGAAAGTGACAAAGTAGCAAATGGTGTTCGCTATACCAATCCACAAGATACTGCTAATGCACTAAACACATTTCTCACTGACCTGGACAAATTTAAAAATAATCCCACTGGGTCCAACCTCCCCCCAGGATCATTTACAAGAGCAATCCCCTTACCCTAATTTTCACTTCAAACTTGCAACTACCGTAAATCTGAAGTCCTGAAATTACTAAGAAAAATCTAATTCTCTGGCTTAGTTGGGTTTGACAAGCTGGAGCCCAGACTCCTCAGAATCACAACCCACATCATTGCCTCTCCAATCACTTGGCTCCTAAACAGATCGCTGCTTGAAGACAAAGTCCCTACTGTGTGGAACATTGCCTTGGTCACTCCAATCCCTAAAGGTGGGGATATTGAGCTTGTTGAGAATTACAGACCAATATCCATCATCTGCACTCTAAGTAAAGTGTTAGAGAGGATTGTATATCAGCAGGTCCAGGAATATGTTGAATGGAACAATGTACTAACTGAACAACAACGTCGTTTTAGAAAAAATCATGGTACCAACACGGCCCTGATTAGCCGTACTGAGGATATATTCACAGCTCTAGATGATGGCCTTCCAACTGGTGCAGTCTTTATAGACCTCACCAAGACATTTGACTTGGTGAGTCATCAGCAGTTTATTATTAAGCTAACATCTCTTGGTCTTGATCGTCTGTCTACTGAATGGTTTATGGACGGCAGATCACAAATTGTCAGATGGCATGGAGCTAAGTCCAACAAAAGCCCTATCATGGATGGTGTCCCCCCAGGGTTCGATACTGGGAGCACTCCTGTTTTCCCTATTTATTAATGATTTGCCTCAACATTGTGGAGGGGCAAAGGTGACCGTATATGCAGATGATGCCATTCTTTATAGGTCTTCCCCAGACACTGTCCAACTAAATAACCTTCTCAGTCAAGACCTTGGTCTACTTGAGGATTGGTTTCTTACTAATAAATTGGCTCTAAATAGTAAAAAGACCAAAAGTCATGATACCATAGTAGCCGCAGCATTGGCAGCTATTTCCAGATATTTCAAGAAATTTCTAGACAGTTTCTCTCTGCTGCCCCTACTGTAGAAATGCAGAAAGCAGGAGAGTTCTCTAGAATTATCACAGAAATTTCAGGAAATAGCTGGCAATATCGGTGGCTACTACTGTATTTTGCCCTGAAAACCTGGGCCCAACCCATTCACATTTATTGTCCCCAGCTCTTTCTAATGGCACAAAAGTTGAAGTGATCGATTGTATTAAACATCTAGGTGTATACTTAGACCAAGACTGCACCTTTAAGAGCCACATTAACCATCTAACCAAGAAACTCAACCAAAAGTTATGGCTATTATGTTGCCTGAGACCTTTCTTCACTCATGAATCCAAACTTAAGGTTTCCACTGGTACACTTCTTCCAACCTTGCTATATGGGGCCCCTTTACTACATTCTGTAAGAAGCACTGAAATGCAAATGCTAAAAACACTATCACAGGATAGGGCACTTCACTGCAGGTGCACCACCACGGGAGCATCACTGCAAGGTACTATTATCTCTAAGGGGACCTTCTCTTTAGGGCAGATTATCATATCCCTCACTGTTCCTTGCTTTTAAGCTCCAGCAGAATGGCACACCTCCTAGCCTAATTAATACATTAGCTCCCAAAAAGAATGGGAGACCAGCTTCTCCAAGTCTGCAGTGTAAGGACTTCTGTAGGACTCCAGTCCTATGCTGTCTTCATCCCTCCCATCTGGAATGATCTCCTTAGCAGTCTCCAGTCGGGGGCTTCAAGAAGGGTGTTAAAGCCCACATGTTGGAACTGAACCTCTGCACCTGCTACTGCTGAGTCAGCTGACTCCCTGCTGCCAATCTAACCTCATTGGGACATCAATCTGACTGTGATTGTCTCATGTATAATAGTACTTCTCCTGTTGATTGTAATTAACCTGCCACTATATTCTTGACTGGGTCAGTATGTCTATATTGACTGTTAATTGTGAAATGACAGTTATGTATTTTGTTATGTTTATGCTGTAGATGTATGTAATTAATTCTGGTCCCCTGAAAAAGGGACTGTTTCAGTTTCAGTGGGCCTACCCGGTCACCAAAATTTAAATAAATAAAATAAATAAATAAATATGGTAGCAGTTGGATAGTCTACATTTTCATTTAAGTCCTAGTGAGCTCTTGTCCCAAGTTTGGCCGGGGCTTAAATAAAAATATAGATCTTGTGGCATTTTTGTAAGGTATACTAACTGAGCTGCCTATGTTCGTACAGTAAATGTAGGACAACACTCTAACTGCTAAGATATGGCATACATAGTTGGGCTGTTACATATGTGGTAATCCAAAAGATTAATGTTGCAATATATAGCAAACCACAATATTTATTGATGCCCCAATGATGCAGTGAAAGGCTCCTGCACTGGAGCTTGTAAAACTGATACACAATGCCTCACTTAGGTGGTAAAACTTGATAATAGTGATCCTGCTGTTGATATTACCATAAGTAAGAAATAACACATGATATGGTGCACAGTTATAAGGCAATGATGCACACCTTTTGCGGTTGTTAGTCAAAAGGCATAGCCGAATTCCCTTACAAGCATGCACCCTAGAGTGTGCTATCCTGTTTATAAAATGTGTTTTTCTTTTTAAATGGCATACATTATGTGATTTAGGTAGTTAGTGTAAGAGAATAATCAACAGTCATGCAATATGTTTTGGCCAATGAAGGGGAAGGGAGAGGTTATTTAACCAGGAACGGTACACTAAGATGAAACTTGTTTCCAGGTGCTACCTGGGAGCACAAGAAAATAAAGTGACTTGCTCATGGTCACACAGTATGCAAGTGGAGGCTGTGGAATTCAAACCCAGGTTTCCAAGTTTGCAGCTCAGTGCACTAAACCACAGAGCTCTACTGCCTCCAATGAGGTGACAGGATTTACAGTAAAAGCTGTTTGCAAGCTATTCAGTATACAGGTTGGTCCTAACTTGATTGAACTCTAGTGATATGATCTATTGATTTATATCATGCTGTGTCTATACAAATAAAATAGGAAACATTTATGTTTTAAAGAATGCATCAATGTAAATTTCAGATTTCATGATACTGAAGTTAACCAATGAAAACCTTTTAAAGTTATTTGGTGAAATGCTGTCAGTAGGAGGCTTCTCCCATGCTAACTCTTTCTGTGTATAATTCTGAATATAATTAATGTCTCATACTGTACACTGCTTACATCTATCAGTCTAACCCTTCAATATTTTACTTCTGACACCTTCCTAATGCTCCACTAAACACGCCAAACACTTCCACATCACACTTCAGTGCTCCTAAGGCAAAATAGCTTTCTGTTCTAAAACATTTCTTCATCCACAACTTTGAAAAATAGATCAGTGTCAGCCAGGCCCTTAACTTTGTGGTTTCCTGATGTGTTTTAATAACTCTGCTGAATAACGACTCATTATTTCATTCAGTTTGTATCTTCCTTTCAGGGCCAGTTCAGTCACATGGAATCCACACAAGATGATGGGTGTTCCACTGCAGTGTTCTGCCCTACTCGTGAGAGAAGAGGTCTAGTCATATTTTATTTCCCTGTATCTGTGCCTTGAACTATACCTTGTTACAGTACAGTAGCTGGCCCTTGTCCTCTAGTGACAGAGGAAAGGTGTTGTAAACAGCTGGTTTGTGAGTGGTAAGACGTGATAATAGTGGGTTACTATAAAGTAATCACAACCTCCCTGTTTAACCAAGGAATAAGGCAAAGCTGAGTGCTGTTTTGGTCTGGGGAACGGGCCGGTAATTACTAGAGGGCAATCCACTTACATTGTGCCTTACTGCATTTATGAAACATGGTAAGGCATTTACCAACTATTTAAAATATAAAAAAGTGCTTTCAAAAAACAAGAAACTCACAGCTGCCTCCATGAGCATGTGCCTCTGCTTCATTTAATGGCAGGAAGTGTACATGACCTGTATTAGAATACAATGAGGTATCCATATGAGTTCCAGCCCATTACTGCACTATAGGAGTAGCCTTCACTCTCAGATTTGAGTTGGTTCGGTGGATGAGTTAAAGACTACAGCTTCTTTCAGCTACTATTTCTTTGAAGTACAGTGATGTCCTGGACTGGCATTTGCTACAGAAGCAAGCCTACATACTAATAGACAAGAACATCATGCAGTAGCTCTACAGTGCCAGCGCTACTAAGTGCCCATTCCTCAATAGCCCCACACCCCCTTCCACAACCTCCAGAGGGGCTTTAAGAGGGTTAGTGGTGCACAGAGGTACCGCTCCGCACATGTGGGGACAGCCATATATCCACAGCCCTGGCAGCTGGCCCCCTCTGTAGCTGATCCTGAGCTGTGCTCATGGCTACATGGTAGACCAGGACAGGACAGTCCAGGGGGAGGGCATGAAAGGCAACACATTTAAAAAACACAGTGCTGTGTACCAGCGGAGGAGGAAGCCATTATGTCTGCCTAGGACAGTATTAGTGACTATGCACTCCCCTTTTCATGGCCATGACAATCTTGTCCATGGCAAATCAGCCTTCCCTCCTTCTGTCCTCCATCATAAGATCCTCTATGTGGGGTTGGGGGCACCATTTTTATACATTACTCCCATTTCAATGGGAATACAGCAGTCCTGCTAGATCCCGATATTTCCAGCACCCTGCACAGGCAGACGGTCAGTTGCAGGCTGACGGGGCATCTGATTTGATGCCCATGGTCTAGACCTGCACCACTCACCCCTGCCTCCTCTGTTCCAATGTGTAGCCCCACACTAGTGAAGCAGGGTGGGTGGCGGCTGCAGATGCCATTTGGTGCAGATGAGCACTGGGGGTGAAGAGTTATGGCTGGGATAAGTTGGATTGGCACATATCCTGGCCACCTATGTGGATCTGGTCCTAAGTCTCATGCCCTCTCACTGAAACACGAAGAATGAGCCCTGTATTTAAAGGGTGCTGGCCTAATGTGTGCATACAGAACAGTGGTTGTTGTAGAGAAGAGCAACTTGTGACAGCAGCCAACTATATGTTCAAAATGGTTTGCTCAGGCTCCCTTAAAAAAGAACATATTTTAGGTTACTCATGCCAGATGAAAAATAGAGTAGGCACCATATTTGCCTGTGTTAGTAAGCCATACTTAGTATGGCAGCAAAGCCACAAGTGTAATATGACTGAAGGGGGGTGTCTGGGTGCACTGGAGATCATTGAGAAAAAAAGAAGAAAAAAGCTGAAAATAAGAGAAATAAAACCTCTTAATGGCAAAGATATGTGGCACAGACAGCGTGAGGGAATGGGCCAACTTCTGGCTTCAGTGCATATAGCACATGCCTTGAAGACACGTGAGTCCGATTTTTAAATCTATGAACAGGGTTTGAAAGCCCATAGAGGGCTTGTAGTACAGTAGCCCCCATCCACAGCACTATGTGGCTCATATACAACAGGGGATTTTGAGGAAGCACAGTTGGATAATACTTTTTTCCTCACACAGGACAGAGAATGAGTACAGTTCAATACCGCATAAGTGGTCTTTGGTTTATCTGAGTCACAGGAGCAGCAAATCAAGCCATACTTTAAATATTATATCCCGGATCATCTTTAGGATGCTGGGCTGTCTATATGTGCTGTTTGTCACTACAGCCTCCACTGTTACATGGCTGATACAGTAGTTGTTACCATACAGTATTAACATCTGTTTAATCGGGCTTAAATGACATTCATCAATGTCAAGAGCCTGCAGTAGGTTGTTCATAGTTACAAGCTTCATACTATGCATGACACATGAATGTTTAAAAACAATACATCCTTTTAGTCAAAATGGAAAGTCAAAAGACCAGAGAAGCTACATAGTGCTTGTTTAATCTGTAGAAACTGTAGACTTGATTGAAAGTGACAACCTCAAAAAGCTTCCAGTCATGAATGTCCAGGTCCCCTGGTTGTGATGATTGCATAGGAAACTAGACATGCGTTACATGCTTTGTGCTTTACAATCCAAATAGAAAGTGTCCTGGTAACATACACTAATTTTATTTATTTTATTTTAATTATTTTAGTCTTTGGTAACTGGTTAAGGCCCACTAGGCACAAGTGCCTGTTTTCAGGGGCAACCTGGGAGCACTGGGCGGTTAAGTGACTTGCTGAGAGTCACACAGTATGCAAGTGGAGGTTGTGAGAATCAAACTCAGGTCTGGTCTGCTGGATGTACCAAGCTCGTTCAAACCTCATTCCTCCAACCTCTAGGCTATACTGCCAGCATCTGATGTAGCATCTTTCATGCATTGTATAGTAAAATACTCTAAAATAGAGAGCAAGTTCAGCAGAACAAAAAAACATAACAAACATTCAAGTACAGCCATGTTAAATACAATCAACAGGGACGCATTACATGGACTCCATAGCTCTGTACTTAGGCTAGGGTGGCACTGGAGGCTTAGAAGTTGAAGGTAAAAGGTACGTTTTGAGGCAGAATCTGAAGATGGGTGGGGACTCTATGATGTATAGTGAGGAAAGAAGATTGCTCCAGACTAAAAGTGCAGCTGTGGTGAAGAACCTCCCTCTAATTCTAGTGGTAGTTTATTTTTTGTATAGGCCCGGCTCTTCTAATTCTCAGGGTGTTTTCACAATAATTCACATTAATAATGCAACAACTGATGGCAATTAGATTAGAAGACAAAGTGAAGCACACTTCAGAAATGGGGCATACAGCAGCTAGAGTATGATGCAAAATCAAACCGTGGGTCACACGGAAAACTTAAGACATACAACACAGAAACAAAGAAAGGAAAGGACAGATAAAGACACTGTCCATCGAGTTTGCCCTGGGTCCCTACCTTGAAACTGCTGCCCTTTTGCCACACCCCACATCCATCTCCTCCCCTTAGACTATTTCTCTGAAACTATCCCAGTCAACTTTGAGCCTAACAATCATACCAGCATTAATCACTGGGCTAAGCAAGCTGTTTCTTCTATCCACCACCCTCTTAGTGAAGAAGTACAGTACTTCCACAATTCCTTATTGAATTTGGCCCAATCAATTCAAAATGATGCCGTCTTGCAGTGGAATTCCTATACACTTGGAAAACTTTGGCATGGGCTATTTTACTGAACCTTTCCAAGAACTTGAATGTCTCTATCATATCTTTCATCTTCCTTCTTGCCTCAAGTGGTCCATGTTTAGATTTGAAAATCTTCCCTCATATGACTTTACCTGTTGCCCAAGGATCATTTTAGTGGCCTCCTCTGGGCTGTCACCAGTCTATCCCTGTTCTTGTTGAAGTGCAGTCTCCAGAACTGAACACAGTGCTCAAGAAGTGGCCTCACCAAAGACTTGGAGAGTGGCATACAGTATTTGCCTCCTTCCTGTGACTGTTAAAGATGACTAATATCCCCCAGCATTTTATTGACATTCCCATATAGAAACATAGAATTTGTCAGCAGATAATGACTACTTGGCCCAGCTAGTCTGCTCCTCTCCTCTTTTCCCTGCTTATTCTGCCGTAACAGACCCTATCTAGTCTCCGATCGCCTCCTCCCAATCTTTAATACCGGTTTTCCTTGATACCTATCCCATGCATGCTTCAAGCCCACCACTGCTTTTGCCCCCGCCACCCCTGCTGGAACATTGTTCCACGCATTCACCACCCTCTCAGTGAAAAAGATACTTCCTAACATCCCTCCTAAACATGCCTTCCTCCAACTTCATTGCATGCCCCCTAGTTTTTGTACACATTCTTTTTTGAAAAATGATTCCTTGCTGTACCTTATTCAACTCTGTGAGGTATTTAAAGGTCTCTATCATGCCCCCCACCACCACCACATCTTCCAAGGCATACATGTTTAGATTCCTTAGTCTCTCCTTATAGGACATTTGGTGCAGCCCCTGAACCATTTTGGTTGCTCTTCTTTGGATGAACTCTACCCTGTTTATGTCCTTTCTGAGGTGTGGTCTCCAGTACTGGACACAGTATTCCAGGCGTGATCCACCAGTGACAGATATAGTAGCAACACCACTTCCCTTCTCTTGCTAGTGATACCCCTCCCCTATGTCCCCCAGCATCCCACTGACTCTTCCTACTGCTTTTTCACATTACCTTGTCACCTTAAGGTCACACATTATGATTACCTCTAGATCTCTTTCCTGTTTAATGACCATCAATTCCCATCCCCTTTCTATACTCTACTTCTGGGTTTCTGAGCCCAAGGTGCCTGATTTTGCATTTTTTACACTGAAACTAAGCTGTCATACTCTTGAGCATGCTTGAGCTTTTTCAGGTCTCTAAGCATTCTCTCCACCACCTCTGGCGAGTCTACTCTATCGCAGATCTTGGTGTCATCTGCAAAGAGGCACACCTACATTTCCAGTTCTTCTGGAGTGTCACTTATAAAGGCATTAAAGAGGACTGGACCCTGCCACTCTTATGGAGTGAGTCTCCATCTGCCTTTCTCCAGTTCTCTGGGATCACTCCTCTACTTAGTGAGTTATTGGATAGGACTGTCAGAGGTGCAGTCAGTACCTCCCTGAGCTGCTTCAATACCATTAGCTGTACCTCATGCAACCCCATAGCCTTGTCCACTCTTAGATTCTCGGGTCCTTTCAGGACTCTTTCCTCTTCAAACAGACTTGTGTCCTCCTCCTCCCTCCCTCCAGTAGTTCTGCAACCTGTACGTGGCCCGTCCCCTCCCACTGTGAAGGCAGAACAGAAGTATTTGTTCAGGATATCTGCTTTTTCATGACCATTCTCTGCAGTCTCATGCTGCGCCCCTCAGCTTCACAGTTCCTCCCATTGTTTTTCCTACTTCATTGACATACATAGAAAAGATCTTGTCTCCCTGTGTACCCCCTGTCTATTCTTTCCTCAGTTTGTGCCTTAGCACCCCTCACCGCCTTCCCTGCGTCCCTCTTTTTTTGCTGTGCACCTCTGTGTCCACTTCCCTCTGTGTCTCCCTGTATTTCCTGAATTCTGCCCTTTTTGCTCTTACCCTTGCCGCCACCTCCCTTGAGAACCATATTTGTCTGTTTTTTTCCTCCTACTTTTGTTCACTTCTTTTGCACAGAGGTTTATTGCCTTCACTATCCCATTCCTTAATCTGGCCCACTGTCCATTCACCCACTCAGGGTAATCCCCTACCATGCCAGCACGTCTCAGAGGCATTCACCAATTTTTTTTTAAATCTGCCCTCTGAAGTCCAGAACCTTCGTCCTTGTGTGGTTCAAATCTGCTGCCATCTTATGTTAAACCCTACTGTCTGGTAATTACTGGTCCCCAGGTGATATCCTACCCTGATGTCTGCAACACTCTCCCTAAGCTTTGTTGCATTTAGGGTCTATCCCTATTGGGCCTTCATATTGTCACTAATGATTACACCCAAATCCCTTTCTTCTCATGATTGTTCTACCCTCACACCATTAATCCAGTATTCTGTTTTTGGATTTCTGATATAAATATGCATGACCTTGCATTTCTTGGCATGAAATTTCAGTTGCGATATAAATGATCATTTTTCCAGCCTCTTTACATGCCCTTTTATTTTTTGTATGCCCTCCATACTGTTAACCATCCCAGAGAGTTTGGTTTCTGCAAAGAGACATACTTTGCCACAAAGTCCTTCTCCTATGTAGCCATTGTATGTCCTGAAAAGGGTAGGACCTAGAACAGACCCCTGCAGGACCCCAATAGAAAAACTCCTTTATTTCCAAAGAATTTATCATTTAGGATAACTTTCTGGGCTATACCATCCAACCAGTTCTTCATCCACCTTGTTAGGTTATCTCCTTAGCCCAGATCTCCCACCTTCCTTACCAGTCTCTTGTACAGAACAGAATCAAAGCCCTTACTGATATCCAGGTAAAGGGCACCCATTGCCTGGCCTCTGTCCACCAATTATACCACAACATTTAAGAAATAAATTATATTCTTTCAGATGATCTTGCCTTGCACATCCATGCTACCTCCATGAATTCCATTAAATGTTGCTTAACCATAGTTTCTAACAATTTCCCTACAATGGAAAATGGACACACTGGTCTGTAGTTCCTGAGGTCCTCTCTGTCCACTGCTTTATTGAGTGGTACCACATATGCTAACCTCCAGCCTCTAAGAACCTTACTGGTTACTGAAAAAGGTCTGCCAGGGGTGTAGCAAGAGCCTGATTAGTTTCTTTCTGCACCCTTTGGTTGAATTCCATTTGGGCCAGAAGACTTATTTTGAGATTTAATAGCACTTTATGTACTTTTTCCACAGAAATTACACCAACCTTTTTTTTTCGTTCTGCAGGACCCCATAATGTTACCCCACTTTTCAGTACATGGCCAAATGCCTCTACCATGAGCACAGAACTGAAAAACTCATTCAGGACATCCATCTTGCCCACATTGTCCTCCATGCTTACCCACTCCTTCTTCATACTTTCAACACTCTCCTTCATGTGTCTTTTTCCCTGCTGTATCTAAAGGAATCTTTGTCATTCTCCTTAACCCCTTCTTAAAGCCTCATTTCTGTTGTAGTCTTTGTCTCTATTACCAGCCTTTTAACCACTATCTGATTACCCATCTAATCCTTTCTCTTTGCCTTACACTCACCCCCTTTGTATCTCCCAAAAGCCTTTTTCTTCCCCCGATTGCAATTTTTACTTGTGCCAGTAATCAAACAAGTTTTCTATAGCTCTTGCCCTGTCTAACATAACTTGACACAGCCACTTATAGCTCTTAACACCATATTCTTAATTTCTGCCCATTTGTTCTCTGCTAATCCCTTTCAGCCTGTTTTAAGGAATCACCACTATCCTGGCAATGTTTGCTGCCCTAAAGTTAGGACCTTGGTACTGGAGTTTTATCTTCGAGCCTCCAGAGCAATGTAAAATCTCACAGTATTGTGGTCACTTTCCCATAAGGGTGCCTCAACTCATATATCCTTTATGATCTCCTGATTCGACAATACAAGGTCCAGGATTTCATTCTCCCCTAGTTGCGTCTTCTACCATTTGACCCAGTAAACAGTCCAGTATTGTCTTCAACAACCTCTGGCTAGTTTGCTTTTTGGCCTCTGAAGTTTACCAATTAATATTCAGGAGGATGCCAGCTCCGTGGCACCGAGTGAAGGGGTTCACTTGGCATGCTGGCGACCCTGGGTTCATGTCCCGAGCCTGGGTGCCAGAAGCTGAAACCAGCAGGGAAGGAGTAAAGAGCATCCACTGGATGCTTCCTTCCCTGGGGGGGTGGGCAGACATGTGACTCCTGGTGGTGGATTAGAGATGTACTTGGAGGTGTGTAGCCATACCTCTCAACTGTCCCTGATTTTCAGGGATGTCCCTGATTGTGCCTCAAAATTTTACTCTGTTCTTCCTAAAAGTTTTGTTTCCGTGGCTAAACAGTGAGGATTGTAAGCACAAAATAATGTCAAGTGATAAAGTTACAGACTTGTTCTTCTTCAGAATATGCATTTTGCACTAAGCCCTATATTCTACCAGCTTTGTGGGTGGATATCTCTAATTTTGAGGATTGGTCCCTGATTTTGGTCCTTTGTCCCTGATTTTTTTAAGCCTTGTCCCTGATTTATGAGGCAAGAGGTTGAGAGGTATGTGTGTAGCATCGACACACCTCTGTAAGTCTCCACCACAGGATGTCCCTGATAGGTTAAGTGGGAGGTGGGTGGGTCAAAAACAGAAAAAGGGGCCACCCATGCCACTGGGATGATGGTGGCTTACCTTCCCACTACTGCTTAGCCCAGGAAAAAGCCCCATCCCGTGCCCTCACCTCCCCCTGGTGAGAACAGAAGATTGCACCCTTGGGAGCATAAACACCTTCCCTCCCAGTCGTGACCACAGGAGGGACCCCCCCAATGAAGGAATATGTCAGGTTATTCAGGGAGAAGGCACCAAGAGGGACAGTGGATGGTGCCTGGAGGGAGCAAGAACAGTGGCATGCAGGCTTAGGTCCCCTGAAGGTGAAGGCAGAAGGGACAGCAGCAGGAGGTAAAAAAGCATAATAGGGAAAAAAAATATTCAGGAGGTAAAAATCTCCCATGAGAACTATTTTGTCCTTTCCAGGTTTGCAGACCACACCAATCCTCAGGTTCCTCTCCCTTCTATCTGACACGTGCACCATAAGAACTTCCATGTCTCTGATAGATTATCTGAAATATTTAGTTAATTTCAGAAGTTTTACCAGGAAAGACATACTGAGCTAATAGCAGCTCATTTCCAGATGCATCTTGGGGGTAGGGAAAGGGGAGTACAGTAAAATCTGACTATTGTAAGATTTTGCCTGTAGTTTGGAGGGACAGCAGACAACCCTGCCATGCACCCATCATTATGGTTAAAACCATGCAGGTCCAGGGCCAGCCTGGTGGCGCAGAGGGCTGAGGCATTGGATGCCACACCTTGAACCATGCCAGTGACCCGGGGTTGAGAATGAGCCTGGATTGCCGGGGGTTGGCTGGGGAGAAGAAGATTGAGCATCCATAGAACAGCTCTCCTCTCCTGGGGAGGGTTGGGGTTTAGAGCCGCTGCAACACTGGCTCCTGGTGTCAACCAGGTGGTGGTGCGTGGTAGCTCAGCGTGCATGGGATGACGGGGGCAGACATCAGATGCATAGCATGGGTGCGCACATGCTGCAACATCCCAGATGTCATTGCACGCCCATGCTGAAAGGAAAAAGGAGAAAAAGAGGAATCTTCTGGTGCAATTAAGCCTCGATCTTCTGGCGCCACACTGGACACAACAAGGATTCTCCCTCTAGCCTGGCTCACCAGGAACTCCCCAGTGCATGGACTACATACCTGCTGGGTCGAGACCTGGGTTATGTGCAGGAGAAAGAGGTCAAGAACAGGAGCTACGGCTGGTGGGGTGCCAGAGATCATTGGGCTGAAAGGGGAACCAAAGGCAACACCCCTAGCTGAGGAGGTAGGAGCATAAAAAAGAATAAATATAAAAAAAATAAAAAATGCAGGTCAGATGTGTGGAATTTTTGTTGTGTTGCTGTGTAGCTGTTCGGCTCCCATTCATGCTTGGCCATACCTTCTGTGCTGCACAGCGGTTCTCTGGTGTCCACCCCCCCCCATATCTCCTTGAGAGCAGCCCCAGGTCATTTCCTTCTGCCTCCCAGTTTGACTTTTGGGCTCTTCCCCCTGATTTTTCCTGTTTCGTGCACCTGGTCAGAGCTCTGGCTTCTGGCACATTTCCAATGACTTCAGGCTGTCCCAGGGTTTTTCCAGACCCTTATAAGCTTGATAGCAGCTGCTCCAGCTTAAGTGGAGCTCATCCATTATCAAGGACTTTGTTCAGGTCTGGGATAATTATTTTGCTTGCTTGCATTGGGCCTTTGTTCTAGCCATGTTGACCTGCTTAATGGCTGCTGCAGCTGCCTGCTGCCCCAAGGCACTGCTGCCTCTTTCTTATAGCAGCTAATCTGACAGCTCCCGGTTGTACTCTGCTTGAGCCATTGCCTTAGCATAATCAGTCACGCTGTCCATATTACAGTTCTCTGTCTCAGTACCACTGCACCAACCTCCAGAAACTTCCCTGTCTATGGGTGGCAAGCATCCATCATATCAGTCATTTTGTCTCATTTTTACTTTGGCTGCACTTGTGCACCCAACATTTAGTGGCAATGATAGTGATTTCGGGGGTGTCACTACCGAACCCATTGCAGTTCACAAAAGCAAGGGCTTGGCAGTCTACACCAATGACAATGGGCTGCGGTCCTGACATCACCCTCTGCCTGGTGGGCTAAAACTTTGTGTATTTCAAAGGACCAAAACCACTCCAGTCAAAGGCAGCTTCGGTCCTTTGGTTTGCATGAAGCTGGTCAGCAAACAGCTAAGTGGCTTTCAATGTTAAAAAAACTCCTGCTCCCTCCCTCTGTGTGCTGTCCCACCCCCACCCTTTGTTCCCATCCCAAAACAAAACAAAACCCCTCCTGCTGCCTCCCTCCATGTGCTATCCCTCCCCACCCTCCATTCCTGTCCCCATGTAAACAGAATGAAAACCCTCCTGCTGCTCCCTCCCATGTGCTGTCCCACCCCACCCTCCCTTTCTGTCCTCCATATAAATGGCAGCTCGAAAATAACAAATATATCAGCACATGTGCATGCAGTGCTGACACAATTTGGTACTCGATGGGGGGGTTCTGTTGCTTGTAATATATCTGCTCACAAAGTAATCTGTTTGCTGGGGCAGGATGCCCTTGCTTGCATATGGTGCAGGTGTGTTCCTAACAGGATGCACAGAAGGAGTATCTCTCAAATGCTTTAGAAGCAGTTTATTTTGTGGAGAATCTCAGGTTGAGCTGGAGCCGCTCAGTCCAGCTTCAGTTGCCTGGGAGCAATTAGTTTGGTGAACTTGGATGAAGGCTGTCCCTTCACTGAGCTGCCCTTGCTGGGCCTAGATTTGCATTTCTGCGATTGATCTGGTGAAGTCCGGTGTGTATGAAGACTCTTCAAGAACCACTGCTATTTTTTTTAGTACTGCATGCTTAATCCAGTCATCAAAAGGGAGAGAAATGTTTTCCCATATGTAAAACCCACAACTTAAATTCTGCCATTTTGCATAATAAAATTCAATCACACTGCAAAATAATGAAAACAGCAGAAACAGTAGAAGTACATGCATGTAAAACACATACAATATCTATACATATCTACAGTTGAACATAAATAAATATTTCAATCGAAATGAAGATGGGGGGCAAAAAAATCAAGCAGGCACTCAAACAAGCATATACTAATATAACACACATATGCCTGCACTGAATTCTGCAAAATTAAAAGGCAGAAATTTGGAAGGGGGTTACATACTCACATGCACACAGTAAAATAAAATGTATTTTAAAACGCAGGTGAATAAGAATCATAAGAAAGCAACAATAATACAGCACCTACCATTCATGCAAATGCAGCCCATGGAAAATCTGAACATTAAAAACAGCAACATAAGACAGTCCCAAAAACAGGAAAAATAACAGCTGAATTTTCAGCAGAGAAGAACCATGTGTATACTTGTATTTGTTTATATATATATTTTTTAAGAGGTTTGATCTGGTGGGGTCACTCCTACCTTGAACAGATACACTAGAGTGACGCTTGTCAATTTCTATGTCTCTGGTATATTTTTCCTGATGAAAAATAAAGGAAGGAAAAAAAGGAGAGGCTATCTGTACAATAATATATTATAACATTATTTAAAATATACACTGCCTGCTTCTTTAGGACACAGTTTCTTATCCTACTCAGGTGGTGTTGTGTAATGCCAGGTTCATTAAGAACAAGATGGCTATTATTGCTGATCTTGTTGGGTCAGTGGACCTGGCTTGCATCACTGAGACCTGCCTGGATGAAAATTCTGGCCCCATTTTGGAGTCAGCGTTCTAGCTGGGTTCTCAGTGATACACAGCCCGAGGTATGATCAAAGGGGTGGGGGTGTAACAGTCTGTTTTAGATCAGAATTGGACCTTGTAGCTGTACCTGTGGGAGATATCAGATCCTTTCAGTGTACAGTGGTCGCAGGTGTGGGATGCAGGATTCTTTTTGTGTACCATCCACCCGGGAGTGAGAAGCAATTCCTGCAGGAAGTCATGGACTTCGTTGTCGACATGGTGTTGGAGTCCCCCAGATTGATGGTTCTGGGTGACTTCAATGAATGGGTCGATGATGAACTTTCATATTTTGGTCAGGACTTCCTCCAGCTTATGAGTTCACTGGGTCTCACACAGGTGATTACCTCTGCAACACACAATTATGGCCACTCATTGGACCTGGTCTTCCTACTGGAGATGGAGACATCCGACCTGGTGGTGGAACCAGTTGTGTGGTCAGACCATCACACTATAAGGTTCAATTTCCTGGCTTCCTCCTATAGGCCTGCCCCTGTGGAGATGGTCCGGTACTGCCCTTTGAGGGGTGTGACACCAGACAGTCTAATGGTGGTGCTTGACCTATCGGGATTCCCGAGTGCAAGCGTGGGTTCAGAGAACCTGGTGCAAGCCTATAACATGGCTGTGGCAGAAGCTCTGGATTCCATTGCTCCTGCCCGTGTTTGTCCCCTCACCCTTTGCCCCCAGTCCCCATGGTTTAATGGGGCCTAGAGGGAGCTGAGGTGGGTGGGTCAAAAGATGGAGCATTGCTGGCAGAAATCGGGTCTTGATGCCGACAGGCTTAGATTAATGGACCACTTTAGGGGCTATCAATCAGCTATCTTGCATAAGAAGGCAGATGTCCTGTCCAACAAGATTGCCACAGCACAGAATCAGCTGGCTCAGCTCTTTTGAACTGTAGACAGACTGTGCAATCCAGCCTGTCTGTAGGTTCGGAGAGCATTTTCACAGGAAAAGTGTGACGAGTTTCGCTTCTTTGCTGATAAGGTTGCCAACATCAGATTCAAGATCCATTCAGCTCATCCTAATGGGGGTGGCGGTGGGAGGTGGGAGGTTGCTACTCCTTGATTTGGTTGGTGTGACCTTGACTGGCTGGAGATCATGGAGGTCATGCAGATTGTCCAGAATATGTGGCCGACCTGCTGTAGCTTGGATCCAGGCCTAACTCACCTCCTGGTGGGGTGTGTTGATGTCATCTGCCCAGTCCTAGCAGAGACAGTCAGGTGCTTGTTGCAGTCAGGTGAGTTACCGGACTCCCTGAAGGAGGCAGTGGTGACACCCTTCCTTAAAAAAGCCTCTCTCAACCCAGATTGTACTGCCAACTACAGACCAGTCTCTAACCTTCCCTTTGCGGGGAAGGTTATTGAGAAGGTGGTCATGCAGCAGCTGGAGAATCACTGAACCATCCATGATATCTACAATCCTCTCCAGTCGGGATTTTGGAAGAGGCATAGCATGGAGACTGCCCTTGTTCGGGTGCTCAATGATCTCCTGATAGTGAGGGATCGGAAGAACCATTCCATCATGGTTCTTCTTGATCTCTATGCAGCATTTGACACCATGGACCATGGGATGCTGCTGAAGCATCTGCAGTTCATCTGTGGCCTGTCTGGAATGGTCCTCAGATGGTTCCATTCTTTTCTCACCGGCAGATCTAAGAGGGTGGTGTTGGGGGTGTATTCCTCTGACTCATTCTTTCTCTGCCATGTGGGGTGCCGCAGGGCTCTGTGCTCTCCCCCATGTGTTCGCAATGTATATGCTGCCATTGGGAGACAATGTAAAATGATATGGGCTGGGTTTTCACTGCTATGCAGATGATACCCAGCTCTACCTGTCTTTTGTGCCTGAACAGGATAGTGCGGTCTCTGTATTTAACAACTGTCTTGTTGAGATCCAGGACTGGATGACTACCAGCTGGTTGTGGTTAAATCCTGACAAGACTCAAGTGCTGATAGTGGGCCCAGGTCACCGGGTAGAGGGGTCAACGGCTGGTCAGGCCTCCAGACTTTGGCTCAGGAGCAGACAGTTGCTGACCTCTGAGCAGGTACGGAATCTGGGCATTATTTCTGATGATAGGCTGATGGTTCTCAGGTGTCGACTGTTGTCAAAACCTCTTTTTACCATCTGAGGAATATCGCCCAGATTAGGCACCTTGTTCTGCCCGATGATCTTCCAGCTTTGGTCCACAATTTTGTGACCTGCCGTCTTGATTACTGTAACTCCCTTTACCTAAGGCTGCCGGGGGTTGATAGCTGCTGCTTGCAACTAGTGCAGAATGCAGCAGCCAGGTTGCTCTCTGGGTTGTCTCAATCTAGTCATGTTACACCTGTGCTGTGTGGACTGCACTGGCTGCCAGTTCAGTGGCCGATCACCTTCAAGGTTGGTATGCTGACCTATAAAGCCCTGCATAGACAAGGTCCGAGTTACCTGCAAGAGCTCCTTCATCCCTACTGCCCTCTCTGACCACTCCGCTCTGCCAATGAGAGATTGTTAGAGGTTCCCAGGGTTTGGTTGAAGACATCTGGGGCTTGGCCTTTTGAGTTTGTGGTCCCTACCCTGTGGAACTCTCTACCTCATCGGATATGAGAGTGCCTGACTGTGGAGGGCTTTAAAACTGCTTTAAAACGTACTCGTTTGAACTTGCCTTTCCCAATTGTAATTGTTAAAATTGGCTTATACTCTGCTGATTGTATGATTTTAGTACTTATTTATTGAAGTTTAGTGTACAGGCGCTATGATCATTTGGAATAATGCCTTTTTAAAAATAAAGCTGAACTGAAATTGAATTGAAGTTTAATTTTCCCAGCAACATACCTGGCTTTCTGCCAAACTGGGCATTACAATGTAAGTCTGGGGAGGGACTGGCTGAAGAAACGTGATATACAGTATCTATAATAGAAACATAGAAACAGAAACATGGACTTTGACAACAGACAAGGACCGCTTGGCCCACCTACTCTACACATTTCCCTACCTATTGGATAAGCTGCAGATCCTAGTTAACCAACAGTCTACTTCCTCCTCCCCCCTCACTATAATTGCCTTATGCCTGTCCCATGCATTCTTGAATTCCACCACTGTTTTTGACCCTGCAACCTCTTCAGGAAGGCCATTCCATGCATCCACCACCCTCTCTGTAAAAAAATAGTTCCGCACGTTGCCCCAGAGCCGTCCCCCCTCTATCTTCAAATTGTACCCCCTTGTTCTTGCATATCTCTTTTTCTGAACAATGTTACCCTCTTGGACTTTGCTGATTCCCTTGAGGTACTTGAAAAGTTTCTATCACGTCCCCCCCTCCTTTCCTCAAGGGTATACATATTAAGCTTTTAGTCTTTCTTCGCACAATTGTAGTTGACCTCCCTCTAGACTGCCTCCATCCTGTCTATGTCCTTGTGGAGATGGGGTCTTCAGAACTGCATGCAGTACTCCAGATGGGGTCTCACCAACTGTCTGTACAGAGGGATAACAACCTCCTGTTTTCTACTGGTGATGCCTCTCCCTATACATCCCAGTATCCCCCCAGCCATCCCTACTGCCTTCTCGCATTGCTTGCCTAGCTTAAGATCATCTAATATATCAACCCCCAGGTCCCTTTCCATTTTTGTTGTTGTTAGTACCCCCCCCACTGTGTACTCTTCCCCTGGGTTTTTGTTTCCCAGGTGCATTATTTGCATTTCTTTGCACTGAATCTAAGGTGCCATAATTTTGAACATTCCTCTAACCTTGCCAAGTTCCTTCTCATCCCTTCCACTCCCACTTCTGTATCAACCCTGTCTCAGATCTTTGTGTCATCTGCAAAGAGGCATACTTTTCCTTCCAGCCCCTCTGCAATGTTTCCTATAAAGACATTAAAGAGGACCGGTCCTAGTACTGAATCCTGCGGTACCCTCTAGTAACCCCCCTTTCTTCAGAGGGTACTCCATTTACTATTACCCTTTGTGTCCTATTGTTCAGCCAATTTCTTACCCAGGCTATTACCCTGGGACCCACTCTCAGGCTGGCTAACTTGTTTATTAATCTTTTGTGTGAGACTGTGTCAAATAGAAACATAGAAGCAGAAACATAGACTTTGACGACAGACAAGGACTGCTTGGCCCACCTACTCTACACATTTCCTTGCTAAAGTCTAGGTACGTCATATCCACAGCCCCTCCCTGGCCTACTACTTTGGTAGCCCAGTCAAAGATATCTATTAGATTCATCTGACATGACCTTCCCGCTGTGAATCCATGCTGCCTTGGATCCTGTGCCCATAGTGAGATAAGTGAGAGCCCCTCCATTTAATAACAAACTGTTTTAAAGACAAGAACATATTTAGAATGAACTATCATTCAAAGGGTTGGCTGTCACATATTCACTTATTTTAATTATAGCTATTAATATGCTTATTTTTCAGTTCCCTCACCCCTTCCAAAGTGGTTCTTCATAACTCCAAACTGCTGTACTGTTGCAGCGAGGGGAAGGGAGGGATTCCAAATTCTGACAGTCTCACAAGGCAGGTAAAAGGGCATAGACTGTGAATTTATTTATTTATTGCAGTTTGGGATTAATACCTTTGAGCTGAGGGCTCATTTACAAAGGCTACAAGTCATGATAAAAACAGTACAAAGGAAGACAAAACAGTACATACAAGTGAACATAAAATAAACAGCAAGCTAACAAGTGCTTTCATAGCAAGTATAGTATTACAGGATTACAGGAACAGAGAACAAGAATACAAGGTTAACATGAGCAATTATTCTAACCAGCACACTAAATGAGTGAGGCCCAATGAAAAAAGGAAGGGTAGAAGCAGCCAGAGATAGTCCAAATTGAAAGGTGGGGGGTAGGGGGAGTAAGGGCAGGGGCTGGAGTTGAAAGGGAGAGAAGGAGGGGACCATTGGTGAGGGGCAAGAGTGAGAAAGTTGAAGGGAGGGGGATGGGGAGTGATTATGGGGTGTTACCAGTTACATAGCACAGTTGCAGGCATATTTGTTGGCTAGGTGTGCATGTAGCCCTAATTTGAACTGGCTAGGTTTGTTACATTTGAGTTTTATAGACACTTGACAGTTATAGAGTAGTAAGGATCAACCAGAATCTGGCAGCGGGCAACTACTAGCAACAGCCTGTACTAACCTAATATTAGTAAAGTGTGCTACTAACCATGTTCTAAAAATTACAAAGAGAATAGTGTAAGCTAGACTTCTCTGGTGCCACAAGGCACATGGTTCCATCCTCTGATGTCCACATGTGGCTTGGATATTTTAAGCTATGGAGGAGCCTTGTAACTTTTGTAATTTTCAAATTTTGCCCCAAGATTTTCAACATAGTCATTTCTTCACTTTTCAAATCCCGGCCAAAATGTGTTTTTGTATCTGTGACATAGAATGACGTTTTGCTGGAGATTTGAAAATTTTCACCTATCGCATTCAACTATGAATGGCATATGTCATCAATCAATCAGTCAATCTTTATTTAGCCAGACAAAACATTGTTGAGTACAAAACTCATTTACAAGATGGATCTGGTAGTGGTTTACCAGTTGTTTACAAGTTCACAAGGTAAAACAATAAGAACAATTAGAGTATTCATCATAATAAGTAGAAATATACACTTGCAACACAGATTAGCATTTGCTATAAAAAACTAGACAGGCTAGTTTACATAGGTGCGACAGCAAGACGTTAAACTTGGAGTACAGGTTTGTTTGTAGTCTAGCAGACATAAGGAGTAGCATGACAGACATAAGAGTAGGGGCAGATGTCTGCCACGGGGGCAAGACCGACTTATTACATCTGTAAGGTGAATCCTAAAACAAATGTCTTCAAAATTTGGAGTCACAATTGCACACAACAAATTGTTTAACAAGTGGTCAACGTTCAGCATTGACAAATACTTGTTGTCTCAGTCACTATTCACTCATACTATGCTCAGTCACTTATTCTAACCTCCCCTGTTCACCTTACTCCTGAACAGTCATTAGGCTTCACCACTTAGCCTCCTACTGCAGTTCTGCTTCTACTGGCCATGGACACATGCTTCCTATGACCTCCCATGTCCCCAGGGATCCCTGCCCTGAAGGCTGACAGTCTCACTTTGCTTCTGTGAAGTCTGCATCTTTAGGGTGAGTCCCTTGACTTGGAGGGGATCCTTCTCTTTCTGCCCTTTGGGTGAGAATGTTCCATGCTAAGAGAGAAACCTGAGCCATGCAGAGTGACTCATGACACCTCTTCATGCAGCATTTAAGGCTTCAGCTACCAGATGGCGTGTCTCTACATCCTCAGGGGCTCCTTTAGTTGTTCAGATCATGTCAGCAGCACCTTTGATGGCTATCCTCCCTACAGCCACCTAAAGTTCACCTGTTCTCCTCCTACTTCCCTTCTTCTGCCCCTCAATGTCAGTATAGCCTAGAGGTTAGAGTAATGAGCTGTGAACGAGCTTGGTACATCCAGAAGACCAGACCTGGGTTTGATTCACACAACCTCCACTTGCATAGTTTGTGACTCTGAGCAAGTCACTTAACAGCCCAGTGCTCCCAGGTCACTTAGGGCTACCACCTGTCCTTATTTTCGCAGGACAGTCCTGATTTGGGCAGCTGTGCAGTGCAAAAAACTTGAACAATACTACATGTCCTGACTTTATAGTAGAAAAATATTTTTTTACTTTCCTCTAAATGTTGCAAATAAATTATAATACCTTAGCTAAAATATCTTATAATGATAAGAAACACTAGAAAAAACTAAAAAAACTAAAACACTTCATCTTAATTCTGATTATTTAGATAAAATAAGTCTGTTGCATGGTTGAGGTTATATATTGCCCTGCAAAATAGCATGTTTCAGTAAGAAATGTCCCGCTTTGGGCTTCTTAAAAGGTGGGGACCCAAAGGTCGCCCCTGAAAACAGGCACTTGTGCCTAGTGGGCCTTACCCGGTTACCAAAGTCTAAACTAAAAAAAAACAAACAAAAAAAAAATGGTGAAGATAATACAACTATTAAAACTCTGTGCCCCTCAAGGGCCATCTCCTAGCCTTGCTTCTCAAGGGTCCAGCTTCCTCCCTAGGCTTCACAAAGGTTGGAGGCCAGGTGAGTATCTTTCATTGGCCATTGCTCTCCTGCTTCCCACCCCGGCGGTGGAACTCCTTCATGGGCAACCTCCTCTAGCTGCAGAGATTGGCTTGAGGCACCCTCACAGCATTCCTGCTAGAGGGACAGAGTGAGAGCCCTTACTCTAAAATCTTGCACTGAATTGTGTTTCTAAATTCCAGTAGCTAAGCCATTACTAGTTCTGTCCCTATCCCGGAGGGAAGGTGACCAAGGCCTTGGATCCTCAGAAGTTTCCTCCTTTATTAGGGTTTTTCTCCTCTCCTCCATGCCAAAAGGTTATAAAAGTTAGGTAGTCTCTGCAGGAGTTGGAGCTGGCTCTCCTGGATCCAGGACTCTGTCTACATCAGTACTCCTTGAGGAAAACTGTTCTTGTCTGTCTTCTGTTGTGCTTTTGGGCCTTCTTCCCTAAGGTGCCTTCCTCCGCTCCTCGTTCTATGGTGCTTCTCTCTCCTTGGGTTGGCTCCTTCTTCCTTAAGCTGCTTTTGGTCCTGGGATCCCTTTCCTGCTAACACCTTGATAGACTAGAACCCTTCCTTAGGATTCTGCAGCCTTGTGACACCCTGACAGGGTGGTAGTCCCTGTAGCAGGGACAGAAATACAGTTGCACATGCACTACGTACTACTCAGTCTTAGTCATTCCTAACTCACACGAGAGCCTAATGATCCCTTGAATAATATGTAATAAATAGGATAATTTATATAAAAAAATTATAAAAGTAGTAAGACACAGTTGATAGATGAGTCAAACATCAACTTAGAATAAACATATATATTTATTTATTTATTTATTGAGTTCAGGGACTAAGACCTTTGAGCTAGCTAGCTCGTTTACAAAGGTTCTACATTGGTAGAAAACATACAGTAGACAAATACATGCAAATTACAGTTACAGGACCATCTGGGATACAATATTCAGGGATCAATAGGTAATATAACAATTGAACACAGTTGCAGTTAAGAGCAAGAGTTTCATCATCCAGGGAATAAACCTTGACCATGTAGGAGTCCAGGATAGCATAGAGGGAGATGGATTCAGAAAGTAGGGGGGTGAGAGAGAAGTTAGATTGGAGAAGGGATCTACCCAGAGGGTTTCGCTGTTAAGAGGGTAGTGAGAGTGCAGGATCCACCCATGGGGTTTTGTTAGAGAAGGTTAGGAGTATAGGTCTATAGGAGTATAGTATAGTGGACTTAAGGTGGATGGGGAGGAGGTAAGGAGAATTAGGAAAGGATCCAGGTAGTGGGGTTACAAAGGATTAGTGCAGGGGTGGAGATAGCCTGAATGGACAAAGAGGTGAGTTAAAAGGAGTTCACAGTAAACAATGATAGAAGGGAAAATTCAGGGGAGGAAGAGGGTAGAAGGTACGTGTGCTGTTACAGGATGCTAGGGAGTGAACCTAATGGCAGCTAGGGAGTAGTGTCACAGTCACACATACTGAGGGCTCTAGGTGCACCTGTAGATTGGTTTTGAAGGAGCCAAGTTTTGGTTCCGCAACCAGTTCAGTGCTGAGAGAATTAAGCCAAAGGCGGATCTGTACTCAAAGGATCTCTGCCCTAGCAATGTGCAGTGAAAAGGGATATGGAAGATCACATTGCTGGAACCCCTGTTTTTTTAGGAGGAGGTGGAGTGGCTAAGAAGTTTCTGCACTCCAGGGGGTACAAAGCCAAAAGTGACCTTTTTGGCTAGCAGACACACCTGATAGTGAATCCTGTTGCTCAAGTTGAGCCATCCAGTACTCGAGTAAAGATCACATGTGTGAATTAACCGGTGTGCTCCCAATACAAGTCTGCATGCTTTGTTAAGGGTAGTCTTAATTCTCTTGAGGGCAGTGTCAGTGCCTGCCTCATAGACAATGAGACCATTGTCTGTTAGCTATAATGACAGACATGCACTAGATTTAGCACAGAACATGCGCAAAAACCAGATGAGATGATGCCTACAAGGAAAACAGCAGGGGATTGGAATTCTAGGTCATGGTGCAGTCAGGGGCAGTTGCAAGAGTAAGTAGAGAGGTCATCAAGGAGGGACTTGAAAGAGAAGAGGGATGGAGCAGAGAGGATAGCAGGAGGAAGGAAGGAAAGACCAGAGCTTAGGAAATGGAAGCTTACTCACCTGGTAATGATGATTATAGGAGCACTTTTTGCAGCAATCAAATTCATCACTAATGGGTCATAAAGATGTCTTCTGATAGACTGAAACTCTGAATCCAATCTTGTCTCTGCCCCTTTCTGTTGGATCTTCTTTGGTACAAAGCTTCACAAGCGTTTCCTCTGTAAACTTGTATAGACTCATCTAAGAGAAAGGTTTGGTATAAAAATAGCACAATAATAGCTAAGATCATGAACGCAGAGGAGACTAGGAACTCAAATTCAATGGACTTTATTCCTTACACACAAAGTATCTGAGCCCAGAAGTAAAATGCAATATCAAAGATAACAACAAACAGGGTGAAACGCCTACTAAATTAAATCTACACAACAGGTTTAACCACTGCATAATATTGACAATAAACCAATCAGATATACGTAAACTACCATATTCCTTATATGACCACTGCATAATATGGACAATAAACTGATCAGACATACATAAACTACCATATTCCTCCTCGCCGGGTGGGCTGCAGCACTGTAAAAGGGGAATCACCAAGGGACTGTGACAGTGAAGATACCGACGTCCCCGACAGTGACGGCACAATACCGACACCGGTATTGTGCCCTTGCAACACATTGTCTTTTTTGCTCTGTCCCCCTCACCCCCCACATTTATTGATTATCAACTCCAGGTCAGAGCTGATTCGGGAAGGGGGCAGGAAATAGAATTGCCAAAAACAGACCATTATAGCGAATGTCGCTGTAATGGTCTGTTTTCAAGTTTCGCAGTGGGGGTGTTGAACTCGAGTGGGCCACCACTGTAAAAGGTGCTCCAATAATCACCTTTACCAGTTGAGTAAACTTCCATTATCAATCTCGCTTTTTACAACACTCGTAATCATCACTAATGGGTGACATTGCAGAGGGACTGGAAGGAAAAGTATGCCTTTTTGCAGATGACACAAAGATCTGCAACAGGGTTAATACACAAGGAGGCGTGGAAAGGATGAAAAGGGACTTGGCAAGGTTGGAGGAATGGTCAGAAGTATGGCAGCTAGGATTCAATGCAAAGAAGTGCAAAATAATGCACCTGGGAAACAAGAACCCAGGGAAGAATACACAATGGGTGGGAAGGTAGTAACAACAACAAAAAGGAAAGGACCTGGGGTAATCATATCAGATGACCTTAAGGTTAGCAAGCAATGTGAGAAGGTAGTAGGGAGGGCTGGGGTATACTGGGATGTATAGGGAGAGGCATCAGCAGCAGAAAACAGGAAGTTGTTATCCCTCTGTACAGACAGTTGGTGAGACCCCATCTGGAGTACTGTGTCCAGTTCTGGAGACCCCATCTCCGCAAGGACATAGACAGGATAGAGGTAGTCCAGAGGAGGGCAACTAAAATGGTGCAGGGTCTGCAAGAGAAGCCGTATGAGGAGAGACTAAAGGAGCTTAATATGTATACCCTTGAGGAAAGAAGGGAGAGGGGGGACATGATAGAAACTTTTTAAGTACCTCAGTGGAATCAACAAAGTCCAAGAGGGTAGCATCTTTCAGAAAAAGAGACTTGCAAGAACAAGGGGACACAATTTAAAGATAGAAGGAGGGCGGTTCAGGGGCAATGTGAAAAGTATTATTTCACAGAGAGGGTAGTGGATGCATAGAACAGCCTTCCTGAGGAGGTTGTGGGGTCTAAAACTGTGGGAGAATTCAAGAATGCATGGGACAGACATAAGGCAATTCTTGTGGGGGGGTAGGAAGAAATAGGCTGTTGGTTAACTAGGATCTACAGCCTATCCTATAGGTAGGGACATGGGCAGACTAGATGGGCCAAGCGGTCCTTATCTGCCGTCAAAGTCTATGTTTCTATGTTTCTATGTGATTTAAGTAACAGTACCAGAAGGATATAGGGTGGGCCAAGGAGGAAGAGATTGAGAAACTGTTTGAAGGACCTTGCACGCAAAGATAGCTCTATCACTCTCCCAGGTGTCTAACCTGTAGTGCCAGGAAACAGTATGCACAGAAGACCAGGTAGCAGCCACACAATTGTCTGCTTTGGAGGCCAATCCTCTTTCCACCTAGGCGGTAGCCACTATCCTCGTAGAGTGAGCTTTAATCTGAAGGAATGGCAGAAGAGAATGCTTACACACCTTCATAATGGTAGCCTTTCACCATCTGGTGATGGTGGAGTGAGAAGCAGGGAGATCCTGCCTGTATTCTTTGATGAGGAGAAACAGCATCTCAGAATTATTGAATGAGGCTGTTCTGTCCAAGTAAGCCATAATGGCATGAGCCACATCCACCTTGAGAGGTCATCATTTGATGATATTAAGATTGATGATATTAAGTACAAAGGTGGGGAGACAGAGATCTCCTGTGACAAGTGGAATGGAGCTGCCATTTAGAGAGCAAAGGAGGGGATCATTTATTTATTTATTTATTTATTCATTTAGTTAAACATCAGTTTAGAAACCTTTGAGCCAGAGGCTCATTTACAAAGGTACCTCGTCACAAAGAGGACATCAGAACAGTAGTACAAGGGACACAGTACTTACAAACAAAAAAGTTACAGTTCAATTACAATTTTGTTTCAATAGAATACAATCTCCAACGAAGCAAAAGATAACAAAAGGTGCAAAACTTATGGTCGGGAGAGCTGGTGGGAGTAGAAGGGAGGGAGATAGGGAGGAGGAATTAGTAGGAAGAAGGGGGAGCCGCCAGTGAGCATTGTCAAACAGAGTATATATATATTTTTTTTACACTAGGCTAGCGGCAGTTGCATTTGCGAGAGCTAAGCAGGAAGTTTCTGAGCCTGGGCTTAAAGCAAGCTAAGGTTAGTGAGTTTGAGACACTGGCAGGGAGGGAGTTATACCAGTGGGGCACACGGTAGGGGAATGCCCTCTGACCTTGGCATTTGGAGGATCACCCTCTCTGGGTGGAGCACCTGAAAAGGTTCCACACAGAATGGGGCCTGATGTTCACTGGCTGTATGAGCTAAGCATATGACAATAAGAAACACAGTCTTTAGTGTCAAACAAATTCAATGAACTAGAGTCCAATGGTTCAAATGGTTCTCTGGTGAGAGAGTCCAACACAAGGTTCAGGTGTCAAGGTACTATGATAGACCTAGGTCGAGGCCTGATATGGTCAGTGACCATTAGAAAATTCTGTACTTGCAGGTGTGCTCCAAGTAAAACTCCTTCCATTTACTGGGTGAAAAAAATGTAACAATTAAAAGGAGTAGGTTCTTTACTCAGAGAGTGGTTGGAATGTGGAATAAACTGCCTCAACATATTGCTAATGGTGGGAATTTATCAATTTTTAGACATAGACTGGATCACCATATGGGAGACAAAAAATTTGAATTCCACCCATAAGGCACATGGGTGGCGAGTTCAATAAAGGGTCTTGTTACCTACTGTACTCGTATAACTCCTATGAACCTATGAACCTATGTGACCCCTGATTGCCCTATTGTGGCTATCTGCACTCTGAAGGATGCTGGGGATATACCTTTGTTGAAGCCATCCTGAAGGAACTCCAGTAACTGGGTGATGGTGCAAGCAGTTGGTAGCACAGATTTAGAGATGCAACACCTGGTGAAAATGAACCAATATCTATTATAAGTACAGTTGATGGTTGGTAAACTTTCTGTGAAACTGTGACGTAGTATCCATCATCTTATTGGAAAGTCCTGATTATAACCGTCTTTGCCTCTGAGTAGCCATGCCATTAACCAAAGGGTGTGTGGGGGATGGATGGAGAATTGGACCTTGGGACAGAAGGTCCGACTGAGTTGGGAGTGGAAAGGTTTGTCTATCAGCATTTGCATTATCAAGGCATACCATATTCTCCTGGACCAGTTTGGGGCTATCAAAACCACTGTGTTGTTGGACTCCAGAACTTTTTGAACTACTTGTCCTATCAAGGAGATTGGGGAGAATACATGAGCTGTCTTGAACTTCCCTGTGAATGTCGGGGCATCTACTCCTGCTGACTTGTGTTCTCTGTACCTAGAACAAACCTTTAGTAATTGTCTGTTTTCCTTCATGGCCATTGGTTGTGAATTGCAAGGAACATCTGTTGATTCAATCTCCACTCTCAGGGGTAGACTTGGGTGTTGAGTTACCCAGGCAGACAGATTGCTGATAGGCTCAACAGGTGGGTCTTGGCCCATTTCAGAAGAATGTTTGTCTGTCTTGCCATTTACTTGCTTTTTGTAACCGCTTGTTTGTTTATGTAGGACATTGTGACCCTGCTGTCCATCCTTATTCTCACGTGGTGGCCCTGTACTAGGGGACATAAGTGAATGAGTGCCAGTCTGATTGCCCTTGTCTCTAGCATATTGATGTGCAACCTTGCCTCCACTGATAACCATTTGTCTAGCATCAGACTCCAGGACCCCACCCCAGCTTTGCAGCTGAGCTGTGTCTATTGTCTATTGTTTTGGTAGTGTGTTTGTCAAATGTCACCCCTTTAAAGAGATTGTTGCCCTGAGTCCTCCTCTGAATGGACTTTCTTACTGGTAGGGGAAGAGACAGCCTTTCCTGATAGTTCTAAGACACACGGCACCAATTGTCCAGTAAGAATTTTCATGGCAGCCTCTTGTGTAGTCTAGCCCAGTCGTGTAGATCTATGCATGAGGCCAAACAGCTGCATTAAGTCCCAGATGGTTGGGTGATGGCGTGATAGTATTTGGTTACAATGGATGGGTAGGTTGCAGATGTGACTGTCCAATGGATGTACAACCCCCCTGGCGGTATCAAACACAGCTCCCAAGTGTTCTAGTGTGGTAGATGGATTGCAGTTGCTCTTAATATTGTTGCTTATTCATCTGTGTTTCCGAGAACCTGCCGTGCCCTCCTTGTGGCCTTCTCTGCAGCTTCCCTGGACTTTGATCTTATTAACTAGTCATGCACATAAGGAATGACGTTGAATTCCTTCTGTCCTGAGATTTGCTGCAAGAGTTGTCATGACCTTGGTGAAGACTCTAGGGGTTGAGGCGAGACCGAAGGCTAGGCATTTGTACTTGAAATGAAGATTCAGGATGCCAAATCTCAGAATCATGTGATGAGCTGTATGGATGACAGTGCAGAGATATGCATCTTTTAGGACTACTGATGTTAACAGGTCTCACGGTCTGACTGCTGCTATTGTGGTTCGCAGAGGCTCCACTTTGAACCATGTGTTGCAAACAAATTGATTTATGAATTTCAGATCAAAAATCGAGTGCAGGTCCCCATCTTTTTTGGTAATAAAAAGAATACCGAATACACTTCTGAACCTTGCTCATGAGGTGGAACTGGGACTATCGTGCCATCTAATAGAAGTTGATTCAGCTAGGCTCACACCTAGGGAATTGGAGACATCTTGGGAGATATGTGGGACAGAATGAATCTGTTGTTCTTTGGCAGATGACTGAACTCTATGGAATAGCCTTTGGAGACTATTTCTAATACCCATCTATCTTTGATTGTTCTGACCCAGGTGTTAGCGTATTGCAACAGACATCCTTGTACTGCTTAATCCATTTACTGGGCCTGGGTCTGCACCTCCTCATACATGAAATGGTCTGTTGCTGATGCTGACTGTGAATCAGTTCCATTTTTGGACTGTCTGCTTCCTCTTCCATTGTTTGTCTGACTTCCTCTGCAGTTGAAGAAGTTGGCTTTAAATCTGAAGTTACGTAATTCTTCCCCTTGAACATAATTATTTCTGTGGGCCTTCTGAGAATAGTTGTGAAATCTGTTGTTATGAAAGGAGATGAGAGTGTCCCCCCTGTTCAGGTCTTTGCCATCACCTTTCTGTTTGATGTATTTGTCCATCCCTGTGCCAAATAACATATTCCCTTTAAATTGCATCTTAGATAGCATGGTCTCTGACTGATTGTCTGCCGGAGCTTCAACCATAGGTTGTGTCTTGCCTTGTTCACAGTGGCCATGGTGCATGATTTCATTTTGAAGGTGTCAATAGAGGCATCCACCACATTTTTGATTGCCTGGACTGCATAGTCCATGGTCGTCTTGTGTTTGTTAGTCTGGCGCAAGTTTTCCTAAACGGCTTCAAACCACCTAAGGATAGCTCATGGGGTGCAAATGGATGCTGTGGACACTTTCATGGCCATAATCAACATGTTATATATCCTTTTCATAGCATCTTCTGCCTTTTTTGTCTGTCAGGTCTTTTAAAAGTGTGGATCTCTCCAACAAGAGAACTGTCCAGTGACAAGGCCACAGCCTGTTTGTCTTTGGGAAGAGTATATCTCCTGTCAAGCAAAGTTTTTTCCCATGCTTTTGCTGGGTCTGGGGCATCCCATTCTTAGTTAATAGCCCCTCTAATGCCTTGCATACAAGGAAAAAGTTGCAAGACTTCTTCCTTTCCCTTACGAGGGGTTCAAGCTTCTGCTTCTTGGGGGGCACAGACTCTTCAAATTTTATTGTTTTGCACACCACCCTAATTATCTCTAGGATGGTATCAAAGGGACACAGCCTGGCAGCCAGATTTTCTCTTGGCTCATCTTCCTCTTCATCCATGTACTCTCCCTCTGACAGAGATGTCCCATCCGGGTCATCTGGAACAATGTCTCCATCTATTCTGGGTCTTTGTGGTTGAACTATCAGGAGCCTCCGGATGCTTGAGTTTCTCCAGAGCCTCTATTCATTCCAACAGTTTGCAGAGCACGTTCATAATCACATACTGTGACACATTCGACACATTGTCCTCCACATTTGTCCAATGCTGATGCGCCAGAGTCCATGTTGTCATCTTGGGAGTTGACGTCCACCATACAAAGGGTACAAAGTTCCCCCAACTGACTGGAAAGCAACAAATCCAGACACTTTCTGCATATCCTCTTGGAATGGCCCATGATGCAGCTCAAATCTGGTGACCTGATATTCTGAGGGGGAGAATCAGTCAGACTCAGCTTAAACATTGTTTACAACTACAATAATTTGCAAGGGGCTACAGAAAGAACATGATGACAGGCTAGGAGAAGCCAGGAAGCTACCAAAAAATGGCAGAAAGGACACGATATCCAGCAATCGTCTGAATCAGAACCCCTAAAACAAAACAGCAACAGCTACCAAGGAAACCAAAATGGTTGCTGCCCCACAACTCTCAAGAACAAGACACAAAATGGCTGAAGCCCAAGCAAAAATGAGAAGAAAGCACTACAATGGCTTCTGTTCCAGATATTCCCAACACAAATACAAAACTGTTGCTGTAAGAAACATATCCCATGGCAATCAATTGCCAGGTTGCCACCTTCAAAATGGATGATGAGACTGATGATTTTGTGAGATCTTGTAGCCTCTGCTCCTCATAAACAAGCCTAACCACCTCTCTGAAGATGGCCACCAAGACCTGGGAAAGCTTACGTGAACATGACTCCATCTTTAAAAGGCAGAGGAGAAGGAGCACCCTGCCTAACATGGTCAGCAAGAAGTTGAACTCACATGATCTTGGCATCCATATTGCTCAAATCCCAAAATACACAGTAGAAGCTGAGTACCCCCTAACCTGGGTGAGGATGCTGAAACATAGAAGTTGTCAGCAGATAAGGCCCTATTAACCCACTTAGTCTGCCCTATTTTCTAAAACTACAATGCAACCACAGACCCTGCTCAGTCTCCGGTTTGCACCCCCTTGATTTACTTCTAAGATTCCCTTGTGTCAATCTCATGCCTTTTTGAATCCTGTAACCATTTTAGCACTGACCATCTCTGCTGGGAGGCTGTTCCATGCATCCACCATTCTTTCCATGCAGAAGTAGTTCCTCACATTTTCTCTCAGCCCCCCCTCTCCAGCTTCATAGTGTGACCCCTTGTCCTGAGAGGAAGAACTGGGCATGCAGAGGGCCACAACTGCACAAAATTAAAAAAACTGGCTAACCCCCAACAAGCAGCTACACTACAATAGCCAGATGGTCCCCACTGAGGAAAACAGAAATCATAGGTGACATCACCAACAATGCGGCACACCTCACACAACTCATGAGATTTTGAGCAGGTTCAGCCCTGAGCTCAGTGAGTGTAACCACAATGTGGTGACCGTTTCCCTGAGAAGAAATCAAAGGGAAAGCACTACTGAATCACCAGAAAGAGAGCCATGGTTTATCTGAGCTGGAGCAGCCAAGGAAGCAGGCTCCCACCCAACTAGCACAGTGAATCATGCTATCAAGGCTTCTGTCCCTGAGCTGAGCTGGTGAGGAGAGAACAGTCATCAAAACACACCTAGAATCATCCATGAAGTGTGGGCATCTGGCAGCTGCGAGCACACCACAAACAGGCAACCAGCAAGCAGGATTGCAAATGATACAAACAGGCAGCACCTGGGAGCAAATAGTGCCAGAGCATGAAAAGGCAGAAAACACTCACATTAAATGCAAATTACAGCTCTATGTGCCAGAGAGCAGAAATGCAACTGTGTAAAATGCCTTGGCTAGATTGACAAAGACTGCAGATGTAATGACATATGATACTACCCATACCCCACCCTTTTATTCTCCCTATCCTTCCTGAACCGGGCATAGCTCAGGACTCTGCGGCCCCTGTATACATCGCATACAGAGGGCAAGATGGGCTATGCTGGCCAGCCGCCTCTGCAAGGTCCTTTGCCTTCTCTGTTTAAAATTCATTTTTAGCTCGTTTCTAGCTCCTTGCTATTGTTGGTGCCATCCGACGCTTCTTATTATTTTATTTTATTTTATTTATACTTTGTTGTTCATTTGCCATTTGTGTGTTAGAGACTCGCTGCTTTTTCAGTAAGATTGTTGCGGCTTGACCGATCCATTGGTGGGATGTTTGCTGCAAGCAATTTGCACACTGAACGCTGTTTGTGTGTGCCATGGAATTGATGTGGAGCTGGAAATCACTGAACATCTAGAGTTGCTGGAGGTGGATCTGGTGTTGTGGAGTGGATGATCCTGGGACTTCCAGTTGGAATTGTTGCTGCCTTTGTGTTGCGAGTTGCTGGCTATCTCGTCGTTTAGAATTGCTGGTGGTGGACGTTGTGGTGGAGTGGAGTGGCTTCTTCAAACTGAGATTGCTGCTGCTCCTGTGTCTTTGGACGTCTATGTGTATTCCCTGATGAACTTTTTAACGTGTGGATATACTGAATATTCTGATACTGATTTTGCAGTTTGCAGTCTACTCTTCATGGTTTGCACACCACACTTCAATTTCTGTGTTTTGGAACTGTTGATGAGAATCCTGACTGTGTAGAGAAATGGACTTGCTGGTCTGTGGTTTGTGAGTAAACACATAAATTATGCTGCAGCATGATGGTTTTATCTGGAAAGTACTCAAGGGGATTTAAAGTTCTTATTTTAAGCCATGGTGTGGTTAGCTGCTGAACTGTGGGGAGTCTATATTTATCGGACTTATAGGCCTGCATTTTTGTATTGGCTGGACTTATTATTGTGTTCTATTTTATGATTATCCGGAATTTGGGCAACTGTAAATATTTGCTGTAGAGTGAGCTGCCAGGATACTTGCTGCTCCAGCTGGGGCTTGGAATGGGTGACACTAGTTTTGGGCCTGCCGAAGGGCGGGTGTGAAGCATTTGTTGTCTCCTAGGCCTACTGGGGGGTCTGTTGGAGGGTGGCTTCATCTCTAGGGGCCATAGTTCTGATCTCGGCTGGGGTTGACATAACTTTTTATGGTAGCTATTTCCCCTCGTGAATGTTATACCGGATTTTTACCTTGTATGTTAAAAAGATTATTATATGGAATTTGGATAAAAGGAACTGTTTTTTGTAGGATCCACAGAATTCAAATGGATTATTAGTATTAGTATTTATTATTGTTTATTTTTTGAAATAATTGTTTGTTTAGTTAAGTTGATTTATTGTAATGAGTCTGATAGACTAAATTTGTTTAGTTGTTGATGTGTGTATTGGATATTATTGTAGTGAGATATTTAATTTGAGTATTTTTGATTATTTGGCTATTTATTGTATATTAAGATGTGTTGGGAGGGCTCCAAGATGGTCAGGTGCTATTCTCCCACTCTGCTCTGGGACCTCCACCCTTTTCAGTGTCCCCCCTTGTTAGCCGATGTCTATAATAGATGTCGTGCATTGGGGACAGTGAGAAGGTGCTTGATGGTTGGATGGACTGGGCAGAGTGGGAGAGTGGAAAGGAGTGGACAGATAGAGGTAGTGGGGACTAGGAGACACCCTGGGGCAAAATGGAATCATAAGAGGGGGTTTTCCCTGTCTGGTTTCCATATCCAAGGGCTCTACAAATTGTGTTCAGATACTGCGATCCTCCTTGAAAACTCAGCCAAACCGGGCGGTGTTGTGTAACGCCAGGTCAATTAGAAACATGACTGCTACTATAGCAGAGTTTGTTGAAACATCTGACCTGGCATGTATCACCGAGACCTGGCTAGATGAGAATGCAGGCCCTATACTGGCATCTGCTGCTCCGGCTGGGTACTCGGTGATACACCGCCCGAGGTTGAATTGTAGGGCCGGGGGAGTAGCCATCTTTTTTTAGAACAGAGCTGGGTCTTGTGGATACTCCAGTGGGTCACACTCGATCCTTTGAGTGTATCCTGGAAGCAGGTGTAGGGTTCGGTATTCTCCTCATCTACTATTCACCTGGTGATGGTGGAGAATTTCTGAAGGAGTTTGCAGACTTCATCATTGACATGGCACTGGAGTCGCCCAGGTGGTTAATACTGGGCAACTTCAGTGCCTGGGTTGATGATGAACTCTCACACTTTGGGAATAATCTCCTCCAACTTATGACCACATTGGGCCTTACACAGGTGGTTATCTCTGCTACCCATATAGGGGGCCACTCATTGGACCTAGTGTTTCTACTGGAGTTGGAGGTCATGCATTTGATGGTGGAATCAAATGTGTGGATGGACCATCATACCATAAGATTCAGTTTTGGGGCACCCCCAAATAGGCCTGCCTCTACAGAGATGGTCCAGTATCACCCTTTAAGGGGAGTTACCCCAGAAGGCCTATTGGTGGTACTGGACCTATCGAGTATTTCAAGTGAGTGCATGGATCCAGGGGATCTTGCTCTTACCTATAATAAGGCAGTGGGTGAGGACCTGGATCTAATTGCTCCTGTTCGCATTCACCCACTCACTCAGCGCCCAAGGACTCCATGGTTTGATGAGTCCTTGAAGGAGCTGAGGAAGGTGGGGCGAAGGATAGAGAGGGCTTGGCGGAAATCTAGCCTGGATACTGACAAACTTGTATTGATGGATCATTATAGTATCTATCAATCAGCAATCACCCATAAGAAGGCAGAATTCCTGTCCAGGGAGATTGCTGCTGCAAGGAACCGACCAGTTCAACTCTTTCAGACTGTCGACAGACTGTGCAATCCACTCTGTCTACAGTCTGGAAGAGATTTTTCACAAATGAAGTGTGATGAATTTGCTCATTTTTTTGCAGATAAGATTGCTAGCATTATGTTGGGCATCGGCCCAGACCTCTCTTTAAGGGATTGTGATGATCGGCAGGAGAAAACGAACACTCGTGCTGCCTGGTCTGACTTCAGTAGGCCGGAATTCATGGATGTAGTGAGGATTGTTCAGACTGTATGACCAACCAGCTGTAGTTTGGATGCGGGCCCTACGCCACTATTAGTAGGTTGTGTAAAGGTTATCTGCCCGATCCTTGCTGAAATTATCTGGAAATCTCTGGATCAGGGTGGGTTTTCCTGATCCCCTAAAGGAGGCGGTCGTTTGACCACTCCTTAAAAAAACCTTCATTGAACCCTGATTGTTTTGCTAACTACAGACCTATCTCTAACCTTCCCTTTGTGGGTAAGGTTATTGAAAAAGTGGTTGCATCACAGCTAGATGACCATCTCACAAATCACAATATCTATGATACTCTCCAGTCGGGGTTTAGGAAAAGACATAGCACTGAGACTGCTCTCATCCAGGTTTTAAATGACCTCCTAATTGTGAGCGATCAAAAGGCTCGTACTATCTTAGTCCTTCTTGATCTCTCTGCAGCATTTGATACTGTGGACCATGGTGTGCTGTTGGAGCATCTGTGGCTTTTTTGTGGACTGTCTGGAACAGTTCTACATTGGTTTTGATCTTTTTTCACAGGCCAGACACAGAGGGTTGTCACTGGAATTTATTCCTCTGACACCATCTCTCTGTCCTGTGGGGTGCTGCAGGGCTCCATCTTGGCACCCATGTTGTTTGCAGTATATATGCTGCCATTAGGAGACATCATTAGGTGATACAATCTGGGTTTTTACTGCTACGCAGATGATACCCAGCTGTATTTGTCCTTTATTCCTGGTCAGGATGATGCAGTCTCTTTGCTTAACAGCTGTCTATCTGAAATCAGAGACTGGATGAGTGCTAGCTGGCTGAGGTTAAACCCGGATAAGACTGAGGTATTGGTTGTGGACCCAGGTCGCCTTGAGGTGGGTCATAGGGCTGGGGTTCCATCGGGCCTTTGACTTTATGGTGTCCAGCTCTCTACCTCAGACCAGGTATGCAATCAGTGCATTATTATTGACAATGGTCTGACCCTGAAATCTCAGGTGTCGGCCATCATCAAGTCCTCTTTCTAGCATCTTAGGAATATCGCCAGCGTGAAACACCTGGTTCCTCTGGCTGACCTTCCTACCTTGGTCCATGCCTACAAGACCACCCACCTTGATTACTGCAATACCCTGTACCTAGGGTTACCAGGAGTTGATATCCACTACTTGCAGCTAGTGCAGAATGCAGCGGCCAGGTTGTTGACTGGGACATCTAGATACAGTCACATTACACCTGTGCTGCGTGGACTGCACTGGCTGCTGGTTCAGTGGTGGATCTCCTTTAAGGTCGGTTTACTGATCTATAAAGCCTTACATGAACTGGGACCGCAGTATCTGCAAGATCTCCTTACTCCCTACTGTCCCTCTCGTTCACTCCGATCCACCAATGAGGGATTGCTAGAGGTTCCCAGGGTTTGTTTGAAGACATCTGGGGCACATGCATTCTCCTACACTGCCCCTGCCTTTGGAATTCTCTACCTCATTGGATACAAGGCTGCCTGACCATCAAGAGCTTTAAATCGGAGCTTAAGACTTATTTGTTTTTGAAGCCTATGGAGAATAAATTTATCAATATTGTTTTAAATGTTGTTCTATTTGTGCAGCGCTTTTGTTTTTGAAAATGCTTAAAAATAAAATTTACTTACTTACTTACTATTGTTCTGCATTGTCCATGTCTCCATGAGTTATACTATCCAGCTCTTCCATAGCTGTTATTGGCAGTAGATTATCCATATTATTCCCCAAATTTCTGGTCTTTCAACAGACAGCCTTCAATTTACCCATCTTTCTTCCACTTATTCCACAAATACTGTTCCCTGGTGCCCACTGGATATTATTGATTCTGCTCCCCCCCCCCAGTCCTCCTTTTTTACCCTGGCTTTCTTTTCTATAATCTATGTGCTCTGAGGGGAGAACTAGTTTGGCTCATCTTGTGAAAGTTAGTGGAATGGTTTGACCTAGCACTGCCCTCTCTGCTCCTAGTTTAAATGCTTATCCATCGCCACAGCTAACTGCTGGCCCAGGACACTGGTTCTCTCTCTCTCTGTTATGTTGCAGATTGTCACCCCTGAATAGTCTACTATCATCCCAGAAAGAACCCTAGTCCCCCATGAAGTCATGGAACTCTCCCCCTCTTGCTCTGTCTACCTCCATCACTCCACTCCTTTTTACAGAAACTTTCCTGCTCTCTCCCCTCCTCCTGTACATGCTTGCCACATCTCCAGTTTCCTCTCCTGATACAGTATTTCTTCTCTCTCTCTCTCTCTCTCTGTCTCCCAACTCTTCTAATCTTTGTTCCTCTCCTATTCACCTCCTCCAACTTCCTACACCTACAGAAACATAGAAACATAGAAATTGATGGCAGATGGGGAACCAAAGATCCATCTAGTCTGCCCTGAGCCCTACCCCCTCTTTAGGATTTTTGTGAGACAATCCCCTTGTGTCTGTCCCAAGCTGCTTTGAATTCCCCTACTGTTTTGGAGTCAATAACTCCAGCTGGTACACCATTCCAGGGGTCAATCACCTTCTCTGTGAAGAAAAACCTTTGTATGTTGCCCCTGAATCTTCCTCCTCTCAATTTCATCTCATGCCCACTTGTTTTACTGGTGCTATTAACCATAAACACCTCCTGGGTGGAGACACTGTTTATACCTTTCAAAAACTTGAATGTCTCAATCATGTCCTCTCTATCCCTGCATTGTTCTATGGAGTACATGTTGAGTTCCCGTATAACAAGTAACAAGACTCATGTCACTAACACAGGTTATGAAAATATGTTTTACATGGATAGACCATTAAACCAAATCATATAGCTTGATTATATTAAGTTATGGATGTTAAGTGACAAGTCATGGTATGTAACATGATCAGTAAGGTTTGTTGGGTAGAGAAGCACTGTAACCTCTGCAAGTGGGTGGGCACATCATCCATAGTCGGCAAATATGAGGTTTAATGGGAAGATTTATTGACAAGAGGCACACTCTGTAAAGAAAAGTCATTTCTAATACCTTGATTGTCACATAGCCTGTAAGGTCACATAGCAACAGAGAGAAGTGTTATAAAAGCCATTAAACATTTTTCTTTGTCAGTTGGCTGTACATTCCACTCCAGCATGCACTGTGACATCACACCTCATGAACAGGCACTGACCAAGACATGCAGCCAATCACAGTCCCAAGTCCTTGTCTAAAACAGGGAATATATCCTGTAGTTGTTTATGCTACAACTTCTGCATTTTCCAAATGTTAGATTACTATAATAAGACTGTTATACCCTGTACTTATTTTTCTATATAAAAAGTATGTGGGCCTATCAGAAATGGCTATATGTTACTAGGCAGAGAAGACAAAAGAAAGCAAAGTTAAGATTAATGGCAATTTCAGAAAAGATACTAACATATGTCAAACTATGCTAATCTATAATAAATAGACTAAGAGCTGTTTTGAGTAATACAGCTAAGATAAAATAACATGCATTCAGTGTCTGGTCATTGTGTGGGGATAGCAACTCAATAGCCATACTTTACTAAATATCAATCTTTTGGTTTTTGCAGCATGTGGCTGCTAGTGGTTGTAGGCTTATGTGCACTATTACAGTAAACTCAATAATGCTTGTGCTTGTCTAAATAAGCTATAAGAAGGTCAGTTAACAATGTATGGACCACAGGGAGCTGTGGTAACATACAAAATGCATGACCTTGAATTGCCAGTATAATGGAGTCAGTCTGGCCAGTTGGGTCATAGGGAGCTATGGCTGTAATTGGGTCAGAGGACTTTATCCATTACAAAGTATGTATGATGGTCTTTAACATGGAACTAGGTTGTGGGGAGCTACAAAAAAATACTACATATCAGGTCTAAACAGTCAGTAAAGGCAAGCGTGGAAAAAGACCTGACAGTGGCATTTATTTGTAATCACCTGCTCCTGCATGCTAGCAAATAAATAACCTTTTAATTTACTGGTTAATGCTAAAGAGGCATTGAGTGCTAAATCCATACAATCACCAAGATCTTACTGAAATGTACTGAAAAATATTGGGATTCCTAAGTTTGGCAGTGTCTCAATATAAGTGCTGCTATAAAACAATGCTGCTAATAAGACAATGCTGCCATCTTCAGGCATAATATAAAGTTAGCAACTAGCAACACGGCCAATGCAAGCTTAACATTGCCTTCTATACAATCATAACCTGTAAAGTTAAGCTTTTCTTGGTAACAGCTTAATCGCAATATCAGGTTATAACAAATAACTAATCAGATATTGACAAATGTTATATGGCTAAAATATTGCCTTATATGTCAAGTTCCTCAAACTGTTTGTTCCAATCAGCATGTAACAATTCTGTTGTAATGCAGTCAAAAATGTATATAAGCTGTGTTATTTCTGTACTCAGAGAGAACCTGATGCAATCGTAACAAGATCAAGTCGGTCCCAGCCGGCCATGCTAATAAACAGTGATTGATTCTCCATGATACGTCCATGTATTTTATTGCTAGAACCTAATTACATATCTTATAACTAAGTAACTAAGTAGTGTTTCACCAGAACATAGCACTAACAACCAAGTTAGTCCATTACATCCCATAACATGCTTTCGTATGGCAACTTATGGAGACTGTGTGTCATTTTTGTTGCCCTTCTCTGTACTGTCTCCAATCTATCTATGTCCTTTCTGAGATAAGGTCTCCAGAACTGAATGCAGTACTCAAGGTGGGGCCTCACCAGGGACCTGTACAGTGGCAGGATCACTTCCTTTCTTCTCGTTGTGATATCCCATCCTATGCATCCCAGCATCCTGCTGGCCATCTTTGCTGCATTTTTGTACTGTGCACCTACTTTCAAATTGTCTGATATGACAACCCCCAGATCCCTCTCCTGATGGGTGGTTGCTAGTTTCTCTCTTCCTAGGTAGTAGACTGTCTCTGGGTTGCTTCTACTCAGATGCATAACTTTGCATTTTATTGTGTTGAATTTTAACTGCCACAAATTGGACCAATGTTCCAGCCTGAGTAGATCACTCTTTATTTGCTCTAACCCCTGTGCAGTGTCCACCCTGTTGCAGAGATTTGTATCATTTACAAACAGGCACACCTTCCCACTCAACTCCTCTGTGATATCTCTGATGAAGATATTAAAGAGTAATGATCTGAGGACAGACCCCTGTGGCACCCCACTTGTCACTTCCCTATCCCCTGATGCTGCTCTATTTACTGTCATGGATTGAGTTCTCAGTTCTAGCCAACTACTCACCCATGCTACCACTTTCTGCCCCACTCCTGTATGGTTGAGTTTGTTTAGCAGCCTTCTGTGTGGTACAGAGTAGAATACCTTGCTAAAGTCAAGGTAGATAACATCAACAGCTCCCCCCAGTCCACAGCCCTAGTAACTGAGTCAAAGAACTCTATCAGGTTAGTCTGGCAGGACCTTCCCATTGTGAAGCTGTGCTGTTTGGCATACAGTTGTCCAGATTTCTCCAGGAATGCTAGTATCCTTTCTTTGAGCAGTGACTCCATCATCTTACCCACCACTGAGGTGAGACTGACCGAGCGGTAGTTTCCTGTCTCCTTGCTGCTACCACTCTTGTGTATGGGAACCACTATTGCTCCTTTCCACTCCTGAAGAACTGTCCCTTCTCTCAAGAATCTGCTAAAAAGATCCACTAGTGGTGCTGCCAATTCATCACTAAGTTCTCTTAATATGTGTGGGTGGATTCTGTCCGGCCCCATAGCTCTATCTACCTTTAGTTTTTGTAATTCTGTCCTTACCCTCTCTATTGTGAATGGGCTTGTGTCCATTCCCATTAGGTAACTTCTGTCCCCCTTTGGGGTGGATCCATTACCAAATGCTTCCTTAGTAAAAACTGAGCAGAAGTACTCATTTAAGACTTCTGCCTTTTCACCGTTGTCTTCTACCCTCCTCCCATCCCTGCTTATGAGCCTGACAATGCCTTTGTTTTTCTTTTTGTCACTTATGTACCTAAAGAAGGTTTTATTGCCTCCTTTAACCCCCCTGCATTATGTCTTACTCAGTCTGCATCTTTTCTTTTCTGATCACCATTCCTGCCTCCTTCAAGCTGCACTTGTATGCCTCCCTATCTATTTCACTGTTTGAGCCCTTGTATCTTTGGATTGCTAGTCTCTTTTCCCTCACTTCAGCTGCTACCTCCTTTGTGAATCATAGCAGATTTCTTTTTTCTTCATCTTACTGACTAGCCTGGAGTATTTTGCAGTAAGCTCCGCTAGTGCTTCTCTTATGTTTATCCAACATTCCTCTACCCCTCCTTTTGCCTTCCTCTTGAGGATATCCCTAAAGCATATTCTCATCTGATTGAAGTCTGTTCTTCTGAAGTCCATGACCTGTGTCTTAGTGTGGCTTGTTTCCTTGGAATTTTTGACCTTGAACAAGACAGATTTGTGGTCACTTGATCCCAAATGGCACCCCACCTCCACCTTCTGGAACTTGCCGCTCTTTGTGAGCACCAGGTCCAGGACTGTGTTTTCTCTAGTAGGGGCTGTGACAAGCTGATTAATTCCTGCCCCTGCCAAGGTGTTTAGGAAATTTCTGCTCCTAGTTGTGGATGCTGTACAGGAGTTCCAGTTCATGTCCAGGAGGTTGAAGTCCCCCATCAGCATAACTTCTCCTTTTTTGGCCATCTTTAGTATGTTTTCAAGCATTGCTTTTTTCTCCTTCTGCCCCTTGTGAGGAAGGCCTGTTTATCTCTCCTAGTCTGAAGGCTGAGCACGAGCCCAGTTTGAGAGGAACCCAGAGTACCTCAGGTTCATCTAAGGATCTTTGGACCATTATGGCTTTTATGTCCTCCCTTATATATAATGCAACCCCCCCACATCCTTTTTGGGTCTTTCCTGAATAATTTGTAACCTGGGATTACAACATCCCATTCATGGCTCTCATTTAGCTATGTTTCTGTGACTATGACCCAGTCCAATCCTATATCTGCTATTGTGCTGGAGAGTTCTGGGATTTTGCTTGCCAGACTCCGGGCATTGGTCATCATTGCCTTCCAGAGTCCAGAATCTTTGATCCTTTGTTTCCATGTTCTTTGTTTAACTTGTACAACCTTTGTACACTCCTATTGTTTATATCTATGTGATTGACGATTGGTGCTATTACATGGCTCTGGGGTGGTGGTGACTGGGATTCTATATTCCTACTTGTGAATGGTCACCACCACCCCATATGTCGAGTTTTTGTCCTAATGCACTTACCCCCTCCCTGTTGAAGTGAAGGCCATCAAATTTAAAGTATGTCCTTTCCCAGAAATCATTCCAGTTACCGATGAAGGTGTGGCCCTTTTCTGAGCACCAACTGTGGAACCAAGAGCTCAGTTCTCTGATTTCAGCTTCCATAACCTTTCCTTGGCCTTTTACCTTCTCCCATACTGGGAGTACCTCAGAGAAGGCCAAAGTGGATGAAAAAGAGGTGAGTCTGTCCCCTAGATTTGAGATATGCGGCTTGTCCTGTTCTACGGAATGGTTCGTGATATCATTAGTTCCTATGTGAACGACAATGGCCTTGATGTCTCGTTCCTTTCTGATGCCATTTCCTATGTGACTTGCATCCATTTTTGCTGTGGCCCCAGGGAGACATCTAACCACTATCTCCATTGGTTACATTTAACTGAACTGTGATTTGGCCCCACATATCATGGAGTCCCCCACAATGATCAGTTTCTTCTTTCATTTGGTGGGAGGGTTTGCCCAAGCATCTATGTCCTGATGAAGTGTTTGGTGCCACTGCACCCCTTCCCCCTGGCCCAAGTCAGAGTGCTCATCCTTCTCTGGCTCAACAACATGTGGGTCCCTACCTCGTGATCCCCTATTGTTTTTTAGGGTGATGCCAGGTTGGTGCTGCTAAGCCCTAGCTCTCTGGCTTGAGCAGTCACCTGATTCATTGTGTGTTCTTGCCAGTGGAGCAAACCTGTTATGCAGCTGCATAACTGCCTCTTGAGAGCTGCTCACTTGTTGAGCCTTGCTGCGGTATGCTTTGCCCCTTTGCACTACCTTCCAACCCTCTAAATGGCCTGTTCTCTGTGGTAGAGGGTCAGTGCCAGATACTGGTGGTACTGGGGCTGTTTCCAAGTCCTTGTGACCTGGCGTAGTTCCTGGTTTAGGTGGGATATTGTTGTCCATGCCTCCTGAAGTTGGGCTTGGAGGTTGTTTATGGACCAGCATGTGGAGCAATATTATATGTCCTGGACCCAGGCCCTGTAAAAGTGTGCTCCTCAGTGGTTACAGGGCATGATATCCATTCCTGTTGGCTTGGTATTCTTTGCTATGGAAATTACAAGTGTTAGTCTGGCCTGTAAATAGTTACAGAAAAGAACTGAAAGGTAGGAAAAAATAAATTCCAACTTTTTTTTGTTTTGTTTGCCTTCTAGTCAGTTCAGGTAGGAAATGGGCGGTGACATGCAGAACCTGCAGTATATAGGAAGAGGACCCGGGGTGGGTGGGATTAGGGGTAGGGAGTGGGTGGGGCAGCAGAACCTTTGTTTTTCCTTCCTGCTGAAAAAACAATCAGTTTGTTAATGTCTGCCACTTAGTAGTGCAACTGGAGACTGGAGGAGAGGATATCTCTCTCCCAGTTGGTGAAGATCAGTGAAACTCAGCAGACAGTAAGGCTGGACCACACTTGTCATATGCCTCCCAGGGTTGACCTTTGTGTCTGAGATGTTGCTTCTGGTTGTTTCTGGCTGAAAGCTTTCTATTAGCCAATCACTATTTCAGTAGTGTGTACAGCAGACAGTAAGGTTAGGGACTGGACCGCTCTTGGCGTATGCCTCATGGGGTGCCCTTTGTGTCTGAGCTGTTGCTTCCAACTGATAGCTATTAGTCGACCAGTATTTCAGTAGTTGTACAGCAGTGCAAATGCTGATTTACATACAGCAGCCAGGAATTCTGGATAAGTGTTCCAACTGCTCCTTATGCTGAGAGAGCAGCCGCTGGCTGGGTCTGAGTAGAGTGATCAAGTAGAGAAGTTGCATCAGTGGACAGAGGAGCCCAGACTGTGCACTCCAAGTGGGATTCACCCAGATAGAACTACTGTCAAGGAATCCCTGTTTCTGCACCCATCAGAGTCTGCCTTCCCTCCATGATTGATCTCTCTCCCAGTTGGTGAAGATCAGTAAGGTTAGGTGCTGGACCACACTTGACGTATGCCTCCTAGGTTTGCCCTCTGTGTCTGTGGGGGGGGAGCCATAGCCTATCTACCACCCAATTCCTCTCTCATGCCCCCTCTACTCCTATTATTGATTCAAATCAGATTCTTCTCAGCTCAAACCCATGACATATCCTTGTTAGCTGCTGTAACTGTAACTTGTTAAATGTTGGTTGCTGTAATATCTTGTGCTACCTTGCTCATTGAAATACCTCCACACTGTATTTTTGTTCTGTTTGCATAAAAAGCTTTTCCTTGTATATATTTTGTATCTATGTATATACTTGAAACGTTACCTTGTATTTCCTCCAGAATTGTTCAATTGTTGTACTACTTCTGTACTCCCCTTACCCAGGTCACACCTGGAAATGAGCCTCACCTAAGTGTGCCTCTCTCAGTCACCAAACTTTAAATTAAATAAATAAAATGAAGTGACACCCATTCTTGTTGCACTATCCCTTTAACTGGCTGTAAAACTCCCATATTTTGGGCTGGCCCAGTGGCACTGAGTGTTAAGTTGCTGGACACCATGCCAGCAACCTGGGTTCAGGAAGCAAACCAGGGCCACTGGGGGTCAGCAGGGGTGAGAGAAAGTTAAGCATCCAGAGGACTGCTCTCCTGTTTTGGGGGAGGGAGAGATTGTCATTCTGCCCACTGATCACCCTCTAGTGATGGCTGGAGGGGGATACAGGTTGGATAGCACACTGCCAATGCCAGCATTGGACAGGGAGTGGGGACAGTTGTAAAACTTGAAAATGGAGCTGGCAGGCTCTGTGATGGCCCCAACTGCACATGCACTGAGCTCTGAGGTCTGGATGTTGGCTACCCAGGGAAGGGGAGAATGCCGGCACTCCTTGCCCATGGCCTGTCACGGGGGTAACCTGTGGGGTATTTCCTAGGGAGGAGCAGTGTGGAGGTTGGGCCCGGAGAGATGAGCTCTCCCAAGGGGTTAGCCATAGCCACCTGCCAGCTCTGCCACGTAAAACCTCTATAGAAAAAAAACTCACATATTTCAGTTTGCCTACTCACTCCCTCGCATGGTGCCAGTAACACCTCAGAGAAAGTAATTTATTCTGCTGCTACCTTTAGTTTCCTGCCTGACACACAAAAACTATCCTTAAGCCTCTCTTCCTTACAGACCTGTGTAGAGTGTTTCCAAGTGAATGAACATGTCTGCCTTCCTTTCTCCAACTATGGTGAGTTCTTCCACCCTAGGACTGATTATTTGCCCTGTTCGCCCCTGGTAGATGGTGCATAGATCATTCCTCAGGGTTGGTAGCACACACCACCTATTCTATTTCTCTAATATTGAGACCCTTAGCACTAGTCCTTTCCTCTTCATCATCCTGCTACTACCAGTCAACGTCCCAGTGATCTCAACCTTTCCAGATGCTGCCTGTGCTGCAGAGGTAACAGCTTCTGACTCCTTGTATGAAAGTGCAGGTTGATGCATATTACCTAGTATCTCAAAGTGATTCCTGGTAGTCAGTCCCCTGCCCCTATCCCTCTCTTGTCAAGTCCCTCTTCTGTTAAGTTTATAATGCACTTAACTTTATGGCACTTCATCAAGTGGCTTGACTTTATTTCCTTGTCATTCCCATCCCAGAAGTGCTTCCTCAAACATCCTGTCTCATTCTTCCTAGAAGAACTATGCCCTTCCCTAGTCTCTGGTTAGACCCTGTGCACCTAATGCAGGTTAACTAATCCTTCACATAAGAAGTCTTCCTCTTTTATGTCCTACCTATGGAGATTTGCACCTGTACTCAGTATGGACATTATGGACAAGTCAGGAGCAAGTTATGACCCCTAGCTCCACTTCTAATAATCCCCTATTTAAAAAAACCTTCCCTGGTTCCCTGTTTAAAAAAAAAGTCCCCTGGTATACTTGTTTACACTTAGTGCCTCCCTGCATGAACATCATCAACAACAGATTATACAGGGTTAACCTGTGGCTGTTTGATATCACTGATAAAGATTTGGACTTAGCCTAGCTCTTATGCTTTACAGCTGTGACCATCCTCCAGTGAATTCATTAGCTTCAGTCTCCCTTGCTCACTCAGAGCAAACTTATATCCAGAAAGAAACCACTTATATTAAAAATAAAGCAGTTTGTTTGCTCAGAGCACCCCACCCTCCAGCCAACTGCAAAATGGCTCTGCTTCCTCTCTGTCTTCTCTGCAGTAAACTAGCTTAGTGACTGATTAATGCCCTAAACAGTTTTAACAGCATATCCTCCCACTTTAAATGCTTCCCCTAAGCCTCTCTCATTCACCATGTACTGGGAATGCATGTTACAAACACACTAAGAGCTGTGCCTTTTTTTAAATCAGCTTCACACCACTCCCTTGACTCTTATTGACAGTCTTTCCTGTCTGTCTGCAGCACAGCAGATCTGCTTTCTCGCTTGTTTTTCTGCAACAAACTGACTCAAATAATACTTAACATCTTAAACAGTTTCAACTGCAGATCCCCACTCAAAAAGCTTCTGTCAAGCCTCCCTCCTTCACCAGATGCTGTGATTGTCCGCTATAACACATATGAAGAGCTGTACCTTTAAAAAAAAAGTTCCACTCCACCCCCTTGGCTCCAATTGGTAGTCTCACCTGTCTGTCCGTAGCAAAATGGCTGTGCTTCCTCCATGTCAGTCTAAGTCATGTATACTAGAAGTCCACAGTGGAAAATCTTGATTAAATAAATATTTATTCAGCTTGGCCTTGGAAATGGAGAGGGAGTAAGAACAACAGGCCTAATTTCAGAGAGTTCTAGTGAGCAGGTGCTGCCACAGCAAAAGACTGGTCACCTTCCAACTTTAACCTAGAAGGTGGCACCCTCAAAAAGCCACTGCAACATGGATTGCACCATGCTAGCTATGGTACAATGGGGTCAGGAGCTCAGAGGTACTGAGAGCCCAGCTCATTTAAGGCTGTATACACAAGTAAATGTACCTTGTAGTCAATGCACCACCTAAATGGCAGCCAGTACTTCGCTCAGAGTGAGAAGATGATGTGCTCAGACTTCCACATGGACGTTGGAACTTGGAAGCCTCATTGCAGCAATTTGAATTACTGTAGCTGTTGGTGATTCAATTGACCACTAACTCAGCCCTTGTAGAGTGCATAACAGAGGTCTATTCAGAAAGAGATGACGGCCTGCACCAATGTTCGGAGGTTCTCAAGTGCAATCTGACAATGTTTTTCAATGATAGAAATAGACCCAGACCACAGAAGACACCTGAGAAAAAAATATAAACTGTCTATCAAGGACCACTTCTAGACTGCAGACTTCCCTTTCCACCTCCAGCTAAACCCCTGCAAAGATAGGAGGCTTCAGGCTAACATTTAAGACTTATAGATAGCTGATGGTCAGTCTCTACAAGAAGCCTTTCAGACAGTTATCACCAGTAGACACTGATCTAACTCCAGCACTGATTACCACCATCTCAGAGCCAAAGGATAGACAGAGTTGGGTATCATTGGCATAACAATGAAACCTTGTGTATTTTCACCTTATGATCTCTGCAGGGGAAGCTTGTATACTGCAAATAACAGAACAGCCAACCTGCTGTAATATCTTCAGAAACCAGACTGAAATGGTTCAAATATGTCATTATATACAAAGTGAGCTACTATGCCCATCTGCTCTGCCACCACTTTCTCTACCATCTTAGCCAAAATGGAAGATTGGTGTGTAGAGTCAGCATGTTCTAACCTGATGGTAAATCATCATGCAGGAGGCAGATTTGCAGAATAAAGGTTTATTGCCCTGACACTATACAGAGGACAACCTAAGTAAGTGATCTTACCAACTGGGAATCTGGAACAATCATAGAGGCATCTAAACCAAAGGGCTGGCCTGTGTCGTTATTACTATATAGTTAAGTACATACTTTAGCTAAGCTCCTTCCACTGGCCAGCAAGCTTTCTCCAAGAATTTCAGTATAAATAAAGGCCACTTGGGGCCACTGTCACCCTATATTTCTAATAAGGGAAGGAGCCCTCCTACAGGCAGATAGTTCATATTAATACAACCTTGTTTCATTTCTTAAATACTTTTATTACCAGCATTATTATTTCTCGTATCATTTGGAACTAAATATTAAACAAATGAACAGAAGTCTTTAATTATAACTCAAGGTATGGGCTTAGGGTGTCTACTCCAAAAAAGCTTTTACACCTGAGGCTCAGTGTCTCAAATAATAATTTTATTTTACTATTTTCAGCCCTTTCTTTCTTTTTTTATTCTGAGGGCAGCAGTAGCATATATACATTTTAGGGACTCCACTGTCCTTATTGTATCCTTATGGTGTTCATTTCTATCTAGTGGGGTGGCTTTCTGACAAAAGTGAAAGTTTTGCCACGTCGCTTTGCACTGCACCACAGCGTGAGGAGAGAGAGAGAGAGCGAAGAGCTATTGTGCTCTTCGTACTATTTTAATAAATATAGAAACTCTCTCTCTCTCTCTCTCTCTCTCTCTCTCTCTCTCTCTCTCTCTCTCTCTCTCTCTCTCTCTCTCTCTCTCTCTCTCTCTCTCTCTCTCTCTCTCTCTCTCTCTCTCTCTCTCTCTCTCTCTCTCTCTCTCTCTCTCTCTCTCTCTCTCTCTCTCTCTCTCTCTCTCTCTCTCTCTCTCTCTCTCTCTCTCTCTCTTGTATTTAGACCCTGCAGGGTCTTTTCAGTAAAGGGGCACCAGGGGAGTAGAGCATAGACATTGAGACACAGAGTGGCAGTAAAAGTAAATGTATTGCCACTCTGTGACACATTAGCTTGCTACATTTCAGGAAGGGAGTGATTTACTTTGGAGCAGCTTTCTGCACTGAACTGAAAAGTAAACCCACTCTGCTCCTATGTTACACTTTAAACAAGAGAGCGGGGAACTTCTACCACATGGAGCAGTCTAGTCTCTAAAAACAAAACAGCTTGCTGTTCTGTTTCCTAAAATAACATAATGCCTCATGTCTTTTCCAGAGAGACAGTCTAGTTAAAGAAAGAAAGAAAATAAAGAGAAAGCAGCATTTTTCCCCCGGACAGATTTTGTATAGCTTCCTTGTACTCTCTGTGCACATCTATATGCATATATCTAGGTTCATATATGACATAAATTATCTAATAATTATTGTACAACAGCATTTTCTATCTGAGTTCCAACTACATGGAAGCTAATATGTATTTCAACTACTACTTCTGCTCAGTTTTCACTGAAGAGAAAGGGGGACATACTTAAGGTTTGGGGAGGATAGGATCAGAGGAGGAGGGGGTGATGGACAGGGAACTCACAGAAGGTAGAGTGTTAGAAGAGTTAAGGGCACTGAGGGTGGACAAGGCATCAGGACATGATGGCATACACCCCAGGTTACTGAATGAGTTGGCAGAGGTCCTGGCAAGCCCATTGGCAGGCCTATTTAATGCCTCTCTGGACTCAGAGTGTGTACCTCAGGACTGGAGGATGGCTCACGTGGTTCCACTCCATAAGAGAGGTCCCAAAGATGAACCAGGGAACTATAGACCAGTGAATTTCACATCCATGGGGGGAACTGATGGAAACAATCCTGAAGGAGAGGCTGGTGACCCTGCTGGAGGTCAGTGGGGTGCAGGACAGTTGGCAGCATTGCTTTGTAAAGGGCAGATCCTGCTAGACCAACCTAGTAGACTACTATGACTGGGTGACTAGGGAAATGGACAAAGGACATGCAGTGGATGTCATGTACCTGGACTTCTGTAAGGCATTCAACTTAGTGCCACATGGACGATTAGCATGCAAGCTAAGGGGCACAGGGGCAGGGGTAAAATTGGTGGGATGGATGGAGAACTGGCTGCAGGGACAGCAGCAGAGGGTGGCGGTGGGAGAAGAATTATCATCCCCAAGGGCAGTGACAAGTGATGTCCCACAGGGATCAGTTCTGGGGCCGGTGTTAATTGGGGGATTTATTGCAGATGTCTGGGTAGGCATAAATAGCAAGATAACTTTATTTGCAGATGACACCAAGATGTGAGCAGTGGCGAATGACCACGGGGGATGGCAGGTTTTGCAGGAAGATCTAACAAGGCTAGAGACATGGTCTAACACCTGGCAACTTAGTTTCGATACCAAAAAATGCAAGGTGCTGCATTTCGGGGCAAAGAATCCAAAGAAGAGCTACCATCTGGGGAGGCTGCAGCTAGCTGTGACTGAGGAGGAGAAACATCTGGGGGTGCTAATTACGGGAGCAATGAACAACTCAGCACAGTGTAGGAAAGCAGCAGCAGTGGCCAACAAGATGCTGGGTTGGATTGCAAGAGGTATAACCTCTAGGAGGAGGGAGGTGATTCTGCCGTTATACAGATTGCTGGTCAGACCCCACCTGGAGTACTGCATTCAGTTTTGGCACCCTTACCTAAAGAGGAACATTAGATTCCTGGAAGGGGTGCAATGTAGAGCAACAAAAATGATCCAGGGTCTGGGGGAGTTACCACATGAGGTTAGACTGAGGGAGTTGAACATGTACTCTCTGGAGAAGAGGAGGGACAGTGGGTATATGACTGAAACCTTTAAGTACATGAGAGGAATAAACATGACAGTCAAAGAGGGACTGTTCAAGGGGAGGGTGGGGAGAGACACTCGGGGTCATGACATGAGATTGGAGGGTGGAAGGTTTAGGAGGGAAATGAGGAGGCATTTCTTTATGGAAAGGGTGGTTGCAGAGTGGAACACACTACTGGCAGAGGTGGTGGCCTGTAAAACAGTGGGATGCTTCAAGAGGGGCTGGGATAAGACAAAAGGGAGGATCATGGGAAGGGGTGTAGGGTGGGAGGGGCAGCTGCAGAGTAGGGGTGCTAGCTGCAAAATCGAGCAGACTCGATAGACCAAATGGCCTTTTTCTGTTGGCAGTTTCATTGTTCCTATGTGTATATAGGATTATATACTGTAGATAAGAAAGTCCCGTTACCAGAGTTACGAGCTCATATGTGTATTAGAATTCTTGTATTATGCTTTCCATTGGTGAATACATTGAGTGTCTCACACCCAAGGACATGAGATGTTGCACTTGCACAGGATACAGTATTATGCTGACTATCTAACTTTGTAAAACAATATAATGGTTCTTGTATTATTGCTGATCATAGCATCATGACTTTGTACCATAAGTGGTGCGCTAAGACCATAAATATATTATTAGACTTGTGATATCATACAGTAGAAAAATAACAGTTGTCAGTAGGTGGCATACTAAGGCCACAAATATATTATTTTGCTAAACAATTATACAGTAGTTATGTCAGTACATCCGAACTACATTAGCACATATTATTATCCCTTCTCTGTTGTGATAGGAAATGTTGGTCCACATTAGGGACAACAGGTCTGGCAGGACTACATATCCCCCCTCTGTGGCCTGAATAAGGAGGCAACATCAATAGAGTAGTAGGATAAGTTACTTTGTTGCATTAGATTCATGTAAAAACTTTGAGCACAATCTTGCTTTAGAGTCTTTCATAAACAGAGCAAGGTTATAATAAGAAACATGATTAAAAACACTTGAATTACAAGAAAACCTTTGAATGTAAGTTCTAACCATGTATTAGACAATGCGGTGCTGAGGTCACTGTCATAAAATAGAGTATTTAGAGAATTTTCTGCCTTTGTAATATTACTACTAGTGTGTACTAAATGTGTACACTTCCTTTCTAATGAGCATTTAAGATTCACGGTCAGGGGATCGGTATACACATTGAAAACTAGCAAATACTGTGCTATAGCATACAGATAGTCAGGGTCACTCTCCATGTAATCATGTTCCAGGGTGGGAACTGTGGGGCCAATGATAAGAGCATTCCTGGGGAACAAAGCAAAAGTTCAGCATGGGAATGTCAAACATCAAGGGCCCATAAGAGAAAGTCTGGTGGTTTGTCACAACACAGTATTGTCCATCAGAGTTGTAGGTCACATGAACTTGAGGAAGATGCCACTTTGTGAGCTGGATAGGGCAGGTGATGGAAGTATTCATCATATGGCTGATGTGGTGATGGATGTCTTCTTGGAAAGCATTCCTGGAGGCATTCAGACTGGCTTGATCTGAAGAGACACTGGCTTGATACATTGAAACAGTTGAAGAAATAGTGTTATTATGTTGTGGGTCATCAGGAAATGCTAATGACCAGTCCATAGAGTCAGGTGAGTAACCACAAACTGTGCAGTTACATCAAATACAGCACATCCGTAGAGATAGTGATAGCCCCTTTTTGCACAACGGTCTGTATGTGGGGCACCCCAGGAGTCATAACAAGGATGAAACACCAGCAAAGGAGGCAGATTAATCCATTCTCATTAGATGCTGCCCTCAAGATGGCCCACAAAGTGGATGACTGTAAGCTTATCAAAGACTGAAGAATATTTGTCAAAAACTGGAAGAGAAACTGTGAATGTGACATACATAGTGTCCCAAATACTGCAGTGGTTTGTAGTGTAACAAGGCCTTTGATTTGGGTGTAGTGTAACATAACCCAGATTTCGTGCAGTGGCTAAAGAGAATGATACTGTCTTATCCGTACACTTGATCATACAAGAAAGGGAATTGCAGTGGAGGCAATACCATTTAGCCATACATTTATCTTGGATAAATCTGGAATCCTCCCAGATTCCAGATCCTGGAAGAGATCTGTGATAGTGTTGAGTGCAAAAGAACCATATATTGAAAATATGATTTCCCTGCCTGTTTGTTGCTCTTGAACTTCTTCATTGTTTAGAAGAACCCATTGGTTAAGTTTGTTTTGGATTTCATCAAATAAACATGCAATATCATTCAGGTTCAACACCGTGAATCTTTCCTCTTATGAAATACCATCCATACCATGTAGCATGGGCGTTACCACATAGTCAACTAATTTGGAATTGAAAATATTGCTATGTCTTTGAATTTTGGCCAGATTGACTCGCTTCTAAATTGACATTCCAGAACTAAATGGACCTGTAACAGTGCCTGCTGCACCCAATGCCCACTGTGAAGTTTAGGCTTGAATACCCCTCGGTGTTCAGTTGTATGATGCCCAGCTACAGGGTCCTGCGCTCGATATGCTGCCATTAAATCTAACAACATTATGGAATGAAAATGTGATACATTGGTTGAAGCACAATGACCAAATTCAGCCATATTACAATGTGTGAGATTTAATACCACTTGTATGTACATGTGCTGTGCGTTATTTATTAAAGTCCCAGGTATGGTTGTTGCTGCCAGGCCACTTTCTGGACCAGGCTGCAAAGTAAGGCATTGTAGAGGTCCATCTTTGGCTGATGGAGTCACTGTAAGGAAAAGTGCAACTGAAGCAAATGTGTAGTTAAAACAGATTTTTCATATTGTAATGTGCACAAATGTCTTTATTAAACTTTGCTGTAAAGTTATAGAGGCCTGTATGTTGTGGGGTAACTTGGTGTACACAAAAAGTTCCATTGGGGAAAACACAAGTGTTGGGACAACCTTTAAAAGTTTCTTTGGCAAGGTGGGTTACTGAAAGTTGCTGTCCATCAAGGTTATCAGTTTTCCAGTCAATCTGTAAAGTGGAATATGGCTGTGCCATCACCAATGTACTTAACTAGGCATCTTTTCCTTCTTGAACAGAAACATGGGCAGATGGGAGGACAATTATGATACCAATGCCAGAGGGAGGGGCAAGTTTGGGTAAAGGGAAGTAGGCCAGGTCATTGGGATTCATGGCATGAAGAAATGCACAGATGTGTGCCAGGTTCCCTTTGGTCTTCTGGAGATTCTGATGATACTCCTTGCTTTGCAGGAGCTTCAGATGAAGGATCAGGTGGGATAATGCTAGGTATCTTGGCCATAGATCCAGGAACAGTAGTAGTAGAATCAACTTTCCCCTGGCATCCATCTTTCAGGTTTTCCAGATTTTTGGATTTTCGGCAGCTGAAAAGAAAAAGAACAAAAAGGTTAGTCAGACAGGTCTCCTTCCTCCTTGAGTGAGGAAGTATTTAAACAATATTTTCTGTAACTTACTCTCTATTGAAGATCTTCAGTTGAATGGCATGGTACCACTTATCAGCTGGTTTCCTGCTGTCAGTGACGAGCACTTGGTAAACAGCAGGACTCATTTTGTTGATGTCAAATGGGCCTGCCCATTTACTTACAAATGGATGTGCAGGAGAGGAAAATTTCAGTACCATAACTCTGTCACCTACTTGCCAGACAACTTCTTTGACAATTTTATCAAAGTACTGCTTGGACAGTTGTTGGGCTTGACCCAAGTTGTTGGTGGCAAACACATGGGTAGGGACAATGTTGTTTCTCAGTTGTGGGACATAAGTATCTACTGTCACTCTGTCTGCAGTGGGGGAGCTACGATCAATCATCAGATGTTCTGGTAATCTCATTTGTCAACCAGTCATCACCTCAAAGGGCATACACCGGGTTGATGCAAATAGGGTAGCTGTAATTGCCATTAGGAGTAAGGGCAACAAAGTATCCCAAGTTTTCCCATTTTCAGATGCAAATTTATATAACATCAGCTTTATATGTCTGTTAGCTCTCTTTACCTGCCCTGATGATTGAGGACGGTATGCTATGTGAAACGTTTGGCTGACTCCTAATAACTTCAAAGTTTCCTGCATTAGTTCTCCTGTGAAAGTAGTTTCTTTATCAGAGTCCACCTTATGAGTTAGGCCCCACCTGGTAAATACTTGTTCTACCATGATTTTGGCAGTAGTTCTTGCCATTTTGACCTTACATGGGAAGGCCTCTACCCATTTTGAGATTAGGTCAGTGATCATAATTGCATACTTATTGTTTCTGCTAGTTTGGGGCAGTGATCCAATGAAATCAGTTTGAATTTCATTCCAAGAACCAGAGTGCCTTTGTGCAAGGAGTTTGACATTTTTCTTGCCTGGAATGGGGTTGTTCTGTGCACAGGTAATGCAGTTATCCACATAATGTTGGATGTCTGTTGTTATGCCAGGCCACCAGCTCACGGTTTTCAGTCTTTGGACTGTCTTGTCCACCCCAAGGATGACTTTGATCAAAGTGTTTTGGGGATCACCCAACGTTTTGATCACCTGAGTGATATAGGATCAATTTCTGATCCTGAGACAGGTGGAGACTGTCAGAATGTCGTTTGAATGGATTATTCATAGACATCTCTTTTTCTGTTTTCTTGCAGAGGTATTCATGCATCTCTTTTATCTGTGGATCTGCTAGTTGTAACTCAGTCAAATCCAAAGGGACCACTTTGGTTTTCTTGTTTGCAGCCACTGTTAGTGTTGCAATGAGAGGAGGCATGGTCCATCTCCCCCCCTCCGAGCTCCATCTTTGTCTATGGTGTCAGCTCGATCATTGTACTCATGGAAAGGTTCAGACTTGCAGTGGGCTTTGAGTTTGTGAATGTACAGCCCAAAGATTAATTGCTCAGCAAGGCTGACAATGTGAACAAACAGATCCCTGTATTTGATAAGGGTACCTTCTGAGAACATAAGGTAATGGGCCTTCCAAAAAGGAAGAGATTCTGTCAAAGAACTCCATACCCAGGATTAATCAGAGAAGAGGATGGTGTCTTCTTCTTTCCCAGTGATGATCTCCAAGGCACAGGCCACAGCAGCACGTTCTGCATACAGGGATGACTTGATAATGCACTTCCTGGACATCTCAAGAGTGTCTACTGCTGGAACCAGGATCAAGACCCCAAATCCTGCAATTTGCTCTCCCTCATGGTAAAATAAAGATCCATCCATGAAGATGCAACATAGGGCAGGGTCTTTCAGAGTGTTCTCTGTTGCTTGGAGGAATGGGCCCTGTTCTGGTAGGGCAGAAGGCTATAGACCACACTCATGTGGCTCTCCTTGGTACAGGAGGCCATGTGCCAAATTTAATGGCATTTTGGCAGGAAGCACAGTGATGTGTCAAATAGAGACCAATGTGTGAATCTGGTGTTAGACACATTGCCGTCCTTGATTCTATCTGTGAATAGGAAGTTGATTGGGGTGTGGTTGGTGTGCAGTATAATAGGGCAAAGCCCTATCAAGTAGGTGAGATTTGTGACAGCCCAATAGGTTGCCAGCAGATTCCTTTTGCACAGGGTATACTTTTGTTCTATCAGACAGAACATTTGGGATGCACAGGTAATAGACCTCAGGGTGCCATTGGCCTTTTGTGCAAGGACTGTTGACATACTCACCTCAGAGGTGGCAGTCTCCAAATGGAACAGGAGATCTGGGTTGGGATCGACCAATGCTGGTGCACAGGCAAAGGCCTTCTTCAGAGATGTGAGAGCGGTGGTGTGTTCTGGTCCCTGAGTCCAAGGGATATGCTGTTTCAGGAGCTCATACAGATGGGTGTCCTTTTGTGCAAAATTGCAAATAAAGTCCCTGGAATAGTTGACCATACCCAGGAAACATCTCAGAGTTGCTACACTGGTTAGTAATGACAAATCTTGAAGGCACTGGATCTTGTCCAAAGCAGGGCTCCTGCCCTCTGTAGTTATGCATAGGCTCAGAAAGGTGACCTCTGACTGACATAACTGAACCTTTGCAGGATTGCATTTGAGGCCTGCCCTCTGCAAAAGGGCGAGAAGCTCATCCAGGAGCTCTAGATGTCTGTCTAAGACAGTTCTGGCCAGAAGAAGATCATTCACATACTGGAGGAGACATTCAGATGTGGAGAAGCCATGGATAACATCATTCATGTGGATGTGGAACAGTGAGGGACTGTTGTGGAATCCGTGGGGAAGACAGTTCCATGTGTACTGTCATCCTTCAAATGTGAAGAAAAATCTGTAATGGCTCTCAGGGGCCAATGGTAGTGACCAGAATGCATTGGAAATGTCTAAGGTGCTGAACCACTGGTGTTCAGGCTTTAGAAGTTTGAGCACATTCAGGGCCAAAGCCGTAGCTGGTACACAACTAGGGGTGACTTGGTCAAGTTTACGGTAGTCAATGGTGAGCCTCCAACTATTGCTGGGTTTCTTTACAGGCCAGATAGAAGAACTGACTGTGGATAAACAAGGCCTAATGACCTCTTGTTTCAGAAGGGAGTCAATGGTGGCCCTCAGAGAGGGTATTGCCTCTGCTGGAAATGGGTACTGCCTCTGGCATGGTGGATCATTGCCAGTGACTTGAATGAGGGTGTCCATCCTCCCACAATCATGTTTGTGTTTTGAAAAGGCCTCGCTGTGCCTTACCAGGATAGGGCCTGAGTTGAGGGAATAGCTCATGATGCTACGGCATGAGGATGACGTCATACTCTTTATTATTGATCTTGACTGCTGCTACCACATGTGAGTCAGAGATGCGAAGCATCTGGCCATGACCTGGAATCTGAAGTAGTAGCCTGTTGGCAGAATCCAAGACACATCCAAGACATGCCAGAAAGTCAATTCCCAAGTTACTTTGGTGGTGATATAAGACCATGAGGTCAAAATGGTGTTGCACCTCCATGGTACCAACCATAACTTGTATAGGTTTGGATCTGTAGGTTGTGACCATGGTCTCCTCAGAGGTCTGGGTAGAAGTGGCACTCCCCCGTAGACTATTGAGTTAGCTGCAGGCCTTCTTGATGCAGCACTGAGACAGCGGCACCCATATCTAGAAGTAGTTCAAGCTGGTGGCCCCCAACCAGTGCTTCTATACATGGGCAGCTGGATTTCTCCATCACCAGGGTGGTGATAATGCGTACCTGGGTCTGACACCACATTCTGATCCATCTGGCTCTGATGGGGGATGGGGATCCACTGCTTGGAGCATCTCAATACATTCATGATATGGAGACTTTTTGGTTTCCGATTTCTCAAGCTCCTTCTCCTGGTATGGAGGTGCCAATGGAACAGTCACCGAAGGAATGGCCACAATAGGTTCCTGTGGGAGAGTGATTGAAAGTGATTTCACTTTGGACTGCAACTCCCGGAGTAGATTGTTTTCTTCCAGCAACTCCTTGTAGGAAGGGCCGGACCACTGTTTTTTGTCCATCGTTACCCTTCTCTTTCTACTGTTGACGGTAGTACTGTTGCCACTCCTTGCATCGGCTCTTACTACTTCCTTCTTTGGTTTGATAGGAGGTTTTCTGGACATCCTTTTGTTTGCCTTCCACCACATACTGTGTGGATGGCTCGGTGCTACTCTGTACCATGGCCACCTTGGCCTTGGAGCAGGAGGCCAGGTCACGCACATAGTTCTGGTATGCGCACTCCACCCTTTCCATGACCTCAGTGAAAAGGTCCATTCTCACGAAAACTGAGCCTCAACCTTTTCTTGGTAGGCTGGCAATACGTTTCTCAAAAACAAAGCTTTGTACTCAACAGAGTCATGAGCAGCATTCTCATCAGCCAACCCTTTTCTAGTACAATAGACCATCCATAAATGGCTGTCATACTGGGCCAGAATTTCCTTAGTGAATTGTTTCACCACATGGGCCATCATTGCACCATCCATGTTGGGATTGTGCACCACCAGAAGGACGGCGGTGACTTTCTCAAACCCAGTTGTGTCATCCTCATGTATTGCTTCTGGTAGCTTGGCCCACAGCATAGGGTTGACTGTTTCAAAAGCCATACTCTATGCATGGATGGGAGGCTGAGCATTTCACACTGATTTCAAACTTTCTCCAAATGGCAACTCAAATTGTCACCAGAGGCCATTCGGCCTATCATGTCTGCAATGTTTTCGATGGCTTGTGTGGACTGCAGCACATTCGGGGTGTGTTCCAGCTGTGCTGCCATGGACTTGACCACTTCCTTGGCCATAGCCATGGCCATGCCCAGAACAAGGGTGTTTTGGTGCACTTCATCCTTCAACAAGTCGATTATGGCCTGGCGGATCACCAGGGAATGGGCCTCAGCCACACCTGCCTTTGTAACCGCTTATTAAACCAAGGCCTCAACCTCAGACTTGTTGGACTTACTCAAGCTGGCAACAGGGAGTTGCCAAGGCCTCATCCCTCCAGCATCCCAGGGTCCGCCATCTTAGAAATTTCTGTCATCGCCTTAGTCATCCATCAATGATGCCAGGTCAACAGGCAGGGCACACTGTAAAGCTTCCACATGACCATTCAGGATTGCCAACTGCTGACATAATTTCACCAGTTTTCTTCTACACATAGAATGATCTGTTCTACTTTCATGCTGTCCCTTGCTAACATGATTTTGCACGTGGTGCACACTTTGTGATTTTCCATGATCTCTTTGTCCAGTGCATGTTGACACCCATTTCTGCCAACAACTCCTCATTCGCATCTCTGAAGGCATCATTTGCATCAGTTATCACATCATTCAACTGCAGTGCCTGCTTCCTATCCTGTTGTAACCTTTCACAATCCTCTCTCAACCTAGCAATTTCTCTGTCCTTCTCTAGCACAGTATTGTGCAGTTCCATTTGTGTTACATTCCTAAGACTTTCAATTTCCTGTTTCCATTCTCTGTGTTGCTTGCCCACTTCTCTGGATTTGAAACCCAGCTCCTCTTTCAAAGCCAGGACCTCCACTACAACTGCCTGAAGGGCCACATATAGGATGTGTAACAGGGTTGAATAGGGCCCTCTCCCATTTGTTATGCAGAAAGAGTTAAATGTAAGGATCTGTTCTATCATCTCCTTTTCTGTCTCTTGTCTGTCTAGCTGCACAACCAAATTTTCTTGTGAGACCTAGGAAGTGATCCCTCCGAGGGTTTCACAATTCTACACCTCTCACTATCTCTCTGCCTTCCCTTGCTATTTCTATCTTTTCTTCCCCCTTGCATATCTGCAGTTATAAAAAATATATGTGAATCTCTGTGTAAAACTGCATGTGATACTGGGATCCCTTTGTTTAAAACTGTTTATAATTATATTGTTGAAATGGTTGCAAAAAGCTATTTGGAACTCAAGGGTTTAACCTGAGATGCAGTTTTTAAGCCCTTTGTAGAGCTGTCAACATGAAGTCAATTCTGGGACTCCATGTACTGTTTTGCTGCACTTGCAAGGAACAAAACTGACAAGAACATTCTGTAAACTGACAAGAACATTCTGTGAGAAGCAGGATGTCAACAAGGCACATATTTGTTATAAAAAGAACAGCAATGCTTTTGCTAGCGAGACAAGGAGAGTGAGAGACTGAGAGACTGAGAGACTGAAACTGGGAATTAAGAGAAACTCTCAGAAGAAGGACTCTGTTTTTTGTGTTTGTACTGCCTTTATAAATAGTTATACGGAACAATTTTATTTTTTATTTTGCTGTTAATAATAATAATAATGAAACATTACTTGGAAATTTTACAACTGCTCATGGTTTTCCTATGCTTCTTAACCTGTGCCTCGATGACAGGGTGGCAACCATAACCCCTTTTTGGTCATGTTTCTTGACCATAGATTTGGTCCCCGAGTACAGCAAACAAACATGCTGTATTGGGTGGGCATGAGACTTGGCACTTAGTGCAAAATCACCCCTTCTCCATGGGAGGCTAAAAGGTTTGAGATGTCTAATTTAAGTTCAGCACTGATGGCCATAGTGAACATTCCGCCTCTTTCCTGCACTAGCTGGGGAGGCCAAAGCATACTGGTCTACTTTGCACTCTCCTTCCAGGCAGTTACATTGCTGGGCTATGGAGTCCTTCAGGCCATTCCACTTTAGAACATGGGGCATAGGTTCAAACACCTTCCGTTATCCCATCAAGTTCAAGTACAGGCAGCCTGAAAGTTTGTCCATATTTGTTGAACTGGAGGGCGCAGGTTCAAAACCCTGCATTTTACTCCCTTTTCCACCATTCCCCAAATTCTCTAACACCAGCTTTTCTCAACTGGTGTGGTTTTAACCAATCAGATCCGAGCCACGGTCGCCAATTTGTAGAGTCGGCACATTCTAACTGAATAGTAAAACATCACTCACAAAGCAGATGTGCAGAATAACGGTTTATTGCCCTGACACTATACAGAGGACAACCTAAGTAAGTGATCTTACCAACTGGGAATCCTGAACGATCATATACCTGGTGTAGAGGCATCTAACCCAAAGGGCTGAGCCGTGTACATAGCACTATATACATCACATAAGAAAATCCCATTACCAGAGTAACAAGCTCATATTCAAAATAGAATTTTTGTATTATGCTTCCCATTGGTGAATACATTGAGCCTCCTTGCACCCAAAGCTGTGAGATGTTGCACTTGCACAGGATATATTATTATGCTGACTAACTTCGTAAAACAATAGAATGATTCTTGTATTACTGCTGATCATAGCATCGTGACTTTGTACCATTGGTGGCACACTAAGACCACAAATATATTATTAGACTCATAATGTCATAGAAAAATAACAGTTGTCAGTAGGTGGCATACTAAGGCCACAAATGTATTATTTTGCTAAACAGTAATACAGTAGTTCTGTCAGTACATCCTAACTACATTAGTATATCTTGTTATCCCTTCTCTCTGTTATTGTAGGAAATGTTAGTCCACATTAGGGATGGCAGGTCTACAGGTGACTGTTCTATATTTTGCAAGGTTGCCAAAATCTAACACCTTTATGAGCATGGGATTCACTACCACCTCTTTCAAGTGTGGCAGTAGGAGAACCCTATGCAAAGAAGCATTGACATTGACTGCAAGGCCAAAACTTCTAAACCTGACTTGAGCAGCTAAGCCTGAGCAAGATCCAGTCTCAAAGTAGTGCACCACAAGCTGGCAACCAACCTGAGGACATACAGTATATCTCCCTCATCCAGTGGGCAGACCTGTCTCCAGGACCTAACCACACTTCACCTTTCCCCTATCTTGCTTCTGTCACTGATCCTTTTAGCAGTGGAAGAGATATGGCCCCACTTAATGGCAATTTTGACCTTGAAAAACATGGTTAAACCATTTTCAACCTCTTCAAGGAAGCACATTCTCTGCACTGTAGACTGTCAGAATGTAAAAGAAGGTCTACTGTGCATTAAAGTGCTGCTGGATGGTGCTTCTTTACTGCAATCAGGACATAAATATGTTTCTTTTTGCCACCCTGATTTCATGGCTAAAGAATTATTTAAAATGACATTGGGTAGGGAGAGTTCAATGTGCAGAGAGTGAGGCATGTGGTTTTATGCTCACAGGAATAAGGACTCTGGGGTGAAGATGAAGAGTGATGTGAATTTAAGAGGGGGCATGAGCAGAGGGGAAGACAGAATGGCTCAGGGTCTGGATTGGAGGAGGAAGTAGAGGTATAGGGAAAAGGATGGCCAGTAGAAATAGACATGAAGGGACAAGAAAGATGCAGATGAGTGAGCTTCAATATCTGTGGTTTGGGAGTGTGGAAATGGGCAGAGCTAGGGTGGGGTATGGGCATGAGTCATGAGGAGGTGAGCAGTATAGGAATGCTGGGGAGTGGGGATTGGGAGTGGGTGGAGTGAAGGTAGTAATGGGAGTACCAAGAAATAGAAAGGAATATGGTGAATAAGCAGGATCGAGAATTTATCAGAAAGTGGGAGAAAGTAGAGACAGATAGTTAGGATGGACTCGATATGAAATGGCAGGGGTGGCAAAGAGTTGGAGACAGCAGAGAAGTAGAAAGGGCAGGAACAAAGATGTGAGTCACGGGATCAACATTGGGTGACACATAAGATGCCAAGGGATTTGCATTGGGAAGCAGTTTAGTGTGATGCACAAATAGGATGGGGCAAGATAAGAGAAATGTTATTACAGAGCAGCAGTATGGGAGATGTGCTGATGAGGAAAGTAAGGGACTTGGTAACAGGAAAGGGGCAGGATGCATAATGAGTTAAAGTGTGCAGTAAGAAGGAAGGGTATAAAAATAGATGCTGAGAAAAAGGAGGTGTAGGGAAATGGAAGTGGAGGAGATGAGGTGGATGAGGCAGAATGTGGTGGGATTGCCTTTTAGGAAACAAGAGCATCACTGAGTACTTGAGATAAGGAAGATGTGAAACAATGAGGGGGAAGGAATAAGTAAAGTATTATGTGACAAGAAGAGGTGTGGGATATTAACCCAAAGATTAATGTCATGATCATAGTAGCATCAAGCTTTGGCAAGGTAATGCAAATATATGATAAGCGACAGCTAATAGGAAGATAAATGTGGGGGGAAATATGCAATCAAAGGCTATGCAGATTAAAATGGAGCTTGAAGATGTCCCTCAAACCATTTGCATGGGTGGTACAAAACCACATTGTTATTATTCAAATGTGTTTCTGCTACTGTTGTGTTTGTCCTCTGTTCAATGTATATTTCACTGCAAAATGTTATCTTACCAAGAGTACTCTGTCTGTGTCTGTCTGTTTGTCTTTCTGCCCAAGTGTCTGTTTCAATGAACAAGTCAGCCAGAGGCGGGGAGTGATGCATTTCACTCTGGGAGGAGTTAAAAATTTGAGATAGGTATTATGTCAAACAAATCAAAATATGATGCAAAGTAACATAAATCAGAGCATGCAGAGTAATGGAGAATAAAGCAGTAACACCGAAAGTAATAAAATTACAATTGTGAAATCTATATGTTGAATGACAATTGGGCCACTGTAGTCAGCAATATTGAGAGACACTAACTAGTGTAAAATGCGACCATCACAATAAATATTAATAAAAGGGTATTGAATGAAGCGAACAAAGCAGTACATTAATTAAAGTATAAAAACCAAAGCCTTAGTTTGTGTTATTTTCTTTAAATACAAGATGTGTTTAAATGACATCTCTGAAAAGTCTGAACGATTTTTGTTATAATATGCTATGCAGCCAATCCGATAGCACAATGTAAGCTGCTTATTACAACAGTAACTCAGATTTGTGCCTCAAGCTTAAGGCACCAATGTGCACATAAAGAGGAGTGCTGAGCCACCTAGAGGATGTGCTCTTTCTCTAGGAGTGATGAGATGGAGTTCTTTCTGCCACAGGTGGCAATGCAGCAATGAAGCACAGAGGGAATAAATAACACTGGAGTATTGCATCTGGCATGCTGATATCAGCATTCTTGATTTACAAGAGAAGAGTCTGTGAGGCATAAACCTGGAGGGAAAATGATAGGGCACCTGGCAGATGACGTATCTGTGTCTCATCCTCCTTGTTGAGTAGCCCAGACTCCACCCATCTTCTCCTCCCACAACCACTCTGGACATTTGTAATGTCCCAGCTGGAGATGAAAGGAGCCACAATTGAGGTAGAAAGTTACAGCGGAAGTAGTTGTGGGGAACTGAGTGCTGGGTGGGGATTGAGCTAAATTTCTACACTTTAGAGAGAATTGGGACATGCTGACAGTCAAAGGTGTTATTTATCCCACATATAAGGAATAAACATCATGTTTTTAGAGACTGGTGTGGATGGAGAGGAGTATCCATGTAAAGACTCTCCTCTCCAGATAGGAGGGAATGGTTTGCACTTCTCCCTGAGTAGCTCCTGGTGGTAGCTTGGAGGAGACATGCTTCACAACATGAGTGACCACACAATGCCATGCATCTCTCCCAGAATGCTGTGATGTGTGGCCATGAAGTGGGAAGGAGGAATGGAAGGAACAGAAAAAATGAAAGAAAAACTATGTCTGGTGCACCAGATGATGGCCTTCTGTGTGTGCCCCCCCCATGCTACCTGACTGCCCAGCCCACCATCCTTGCTCCCCCAACCATCACCACTGACATTTAAGTCATTTCCTCCCTGGTGGCAGCAGAGGAGCCCCCTGGGAGGAATAAGCCAGAACTGAGGGGTTGTTGGAGGATCTCTGGAAGCCTGGAGGTAAGAGATGGCAATAGAGGGGAGAATGTTTGGGGCTCAAAGGAGAAGGGGAGCATGGGAAGGAGCCAAAAAATTTTAATTTTGTAAAATCCTGTTCTGCTTTATTTTATGTTTCAGGGATTGATGCAGAGCTGCAATCAGATGCATGCTTGCTATCTTTTCCAGCAAGATAAACATTACGATATGTCTTATGACACTGGAGACAAGGCCATGCAGTGTGGACGACATGTTGATGTTTTCAAGTTATGGTTGATGTGGAGAGCAAAGGTCAGTAAATATCAGTAGTATTAAGTTCATGATGAAAGAACAGTAATTGGGAGAGGTCACCTAAGCACGAGGGAGAAGTCTGGAACAAGGATGGTCAGAGCCAGTTCTGGCAAAAAGAGCACCTAGAACCTAACCTGTTCTAAATTTTAAAAAGAAAAGAACCCTCCCTCCCACACACAGACATAATGCAATAATTTGAGACGGTCAGATGACAGGCACGTAATTTGAAAATATGGTGATATGCAAATATATGCAAATTGCTAGGTTTAAAGGGACACTGTCACCTTTTTATAGTTTTTTTAATGAAAACCCATCTGTGATGCCTGTTGACAGCACTTCTATCAAATGTGCTACACTGTGCCCATGAACATCATAAAATGCCATTTTGAATGAAATTTCATACAAAATACTGTTACCAGTGATCTGACTTTCTGACTGCCTCCTGATGCAGATGCATGTCCATGTGTTTAATATGGCACTGAGGCACTGGTAAACTTGTGCCTGCACAAGTACTTCATTTTATATGCAGACTGTGCTAACTGTAGTTTTTGATATACTCCAGCTCCCTGAATGTTGTAACATTAATGAAACTTCAAAACGCGTGCTCTGACATAAGAAATAGTTTCGTAAACTAAAGCCATGACTCCTGGCATGTGCATCAACATTGATAGAAAATAGGGGGGTCTGCAACCAGAGCCTGTAATTCAGAAATGTGTACATCATAGCCACTAGAAACAGTGTCTTCCAAGAGAGTAAGCACAGCTCACAAGTATCAGTAGACTCAAGGGGAGGTACAGTGAGGGTCTCTAAGACCAAATTAAAGTTCCATGCCACAACCGAATCAGCCCGGAGGGTGCTGTTGGAGAATGCATCTTAGGAATCTTCAGGAAATCTTCATCTGGGCCACCATCCTGCCTACATGAGGGCATTAAAGGCTGGCACAGAGGCCGTGTGGACCTTAATAGAGGAATACCCAAGTCCTGAGTCCTTAAGGAGCAAGAGGTAGTCCAGCACTTTAGGAACTGGACACATAAAGGGATCCAAAGCCGAGAACACCAGACTTGCAAAACATTTCTGTTTTTGTGAATAGGTGTACCAAGTAGACAGCTTTCTAGCAGACAAAAGAACATCTGCTACATAAGAACATAAGAACCTGTCAGCAGAAGGGGACCGTATGATCCATCTAGTCTGCTCAGATTGCCTTCCCCCTATTCTGTTCTTCTTCTGAGATTACCACATTACTTTTCCCATGCTAGCTTAAAAGCAGTGACTGTCTTGGCCTCCACAGTCTCTGGTGGTAAGCTGTTCCAAGGGTCCACCACCCTCTCTGTGAAGTAGAACTTATGAATGTTGGTTTTAAACTTACCCCGTTAGTCTCAAACTGTGCCCCCTCATTTACATGGTCTCATTTCTGTGAAAAAGGTTTTCTGCTTGCACCTTATTTATGCCCTTTATGTATTTGAAGGTTTCTGTTATATCCCCCGTTTCTTCTTCTTCATTCAAGGGAGTACATGTGTAGTTGCTGTAGTCTAGATTCATATTGCTCCTGTTGCAGTTGCTGTACCATTTTAGTAGCTCTCCTCTGTACAGCCTCCAAGCGTCTATGTCCTTTTGTAGGTGTGGCCTCCAGAACTGTGCGCAGTACTCGAGATGTGGCCTCACCAAGGACCTGTACAGAGGGAATATGACCTCTTGCTTCCTACTTGTAATGCCCCTGCCGATACATCCGAAGATGCTCCTACCTTTCTGCGCCGCCTTTTCACATTGTCTACCCACATTTAAATCATTGGAAATAAGCACTCGGAGGTCCCGCTTGAGTTTTCTTTCTGTTAATTGTTCACCATCAAGTTTGTATATTTTCCTTGGGTTTCCTTTACCTAGGTGCATGACCTTGCACTTTTTGGCATTGAATTTCAACTGCCAGTACCTAGACCATGCTTCTAGGCTCATTAGATCTGCTTCCATTGCTGCCATTCCTTCAATATTATCTACCCTGTTACAGAGCTTTGTGTAATCTGTGAACAGGCATACCTTACCCTGCAGGACATCAGCAGTGCCGCTGATGAATATATTGAAAAGGACTGGGCCAAGGACAGATCCTTGAGGCACACCACTGATCACCATTCCCTCACTAGACAGTGTTCCATTGACTATAACCCTTTCTATTCTGTTGTATAGCCAGTTTTGAACCCACTTGATTATTCTGTGCCCTAACCCAGAGTGCTCTAACTTATTGACCAATCTTCTGTGGGGACAGAGTCAAAAGCCTTGCTGAAATCTAGATAGACTATGTCTGCCGCCCCTCCCCGGTCCACTATTTTGGAAACTCAGTCAAATAATTCAATCATGTTCTTTTGACATGGCCATCCTGCTGTAAATCCATGCTGTTTAGTATCTAGCTGCCCTGTTTCTGTAAGGAACTTCACTATTCTTTCCTTAAATAGGGACTCCATAATCTTCCCCACTACCAAGGTCAAGCTCACTGGCCAGTACTTTCGGCCTCCTCCCTGCTACCACTTTTGTGCAATGGTACCACTGTGGCCCTTCTCCAGTCTTGAGGTATTTCCCCACTCTCTGGAGACTGTGTGAATAATTCTGCAAGTGGGCCTGCAATTTCCTGTGCCAGCTCCTTCAGAATTCAAGGATGGATTTCATCTGGGCCCATTGGTTTATTTGCTTTTATCTGAGAAGCTCTTTTTGGACACTGTCTCTTGTGAATGGTCCAGCATCTGATTCTATGTTGAGTCTGCCTGTGTTCTGCATTTTGGGTCCATTGCCATCGCCTTCTTTTGTGAAGCTTTCCAAGTTTGCTCTTTCTGGCAGTTGCCACTGGCAGCTGCTATTTTGGCGCGCCTTTTCTTATACAAGATTCTCGGATCTACTCCCTCCCTACTGTCTTGCCTACCCGGACCGCAAGCGCCATCAATTATGCATAACATGCCTACCCCTCCCTCCTTGTCCTCCCCTTCTAATTCTCCTCACAATTATTTCTACCCCAGCCCCTCATGCTCCACAATCTAAGACACCTGTTTCTCCTTTCCACTCCGCTTTCATAGCCCCACCTTCATTCTTGCTGTAACCCCTTACACTGGTCCCACTTCCCTCTCTAACTCCCTACCACTTTATTCTCAGTACCTAGCCACCTTGCTCTCCTTCGCCTCCTGTTAATCCACTTACCTGACCCCCATCCCCCCCCATAGACTTCCCAAATACCCGGCCCGTCACAAAAGTTCAAAAATCCACTTCCTCATAATTGCACTTCTGTCACTTGCTTCAGCTAATGTTCATCCCAACCCCGGACCCATTACACCTTCCCCTATCAGTACAGTAGCCATTCTACCAATAACAGTTAATCTTCTCACCCCACCTCTGCCCTCCCTAAGGGTCTGAAGATTCTCAATTTAAATATCTGCAATCTTGTCTCAAAAATCGACCTACTGCAACCAATGGTAATCTCCCTCACACTGGACATTCTAATCTTAACAGAAACCTGGTTGAATGCTAATATACCTGATCTTTCCATAACCATCCCTGGCTACTCCATAATAAGGCAGGACTGGGCCGACCTAGGAGGCAGTGTTGCTATGTACATCCTGTCCTCACGTCGGTACTTTACCATTCTTTCTTCCTCTTTACCTTCCACCTACGAAGCCCTTGCTGTAAACATTACCTTGCCTTTCTCCACCTCTATCTTCTTAGCCTGGATCTACTGTCATCCTGGAACCAAGCTCTCTGACACAATGGATCTCATCACTTCTATAACTTCCTTCTCACATAAAGGTGAGTTATATATTCTAGGTGACGTAAACCTAAACTGGCTGTCCCCGACCACTTCCAAGACACAGAATGACATCTCTGCACTCAACCTCTCCCAATTCATCCTGGAACCTACCCGTCTAAATCATAAAACCCACCTCCCACCCCCCACAGAGTCATTAAATCAGGCATCCTCCCAGATGCCCTCATCGACCATCACCCAATCTACATAATCAGGAAAGTCCATAGACCAAAACCATCACACACAATCCTGCAACTCCTCTCCTTCGGCTCTCTAGACTGCAACCCTCTTCTAAATGAACTAGCCAGCTCTGATTGGACCCCAATAGCCTCTTCCCCATTCATTGACCAAGCCCTCGCATATTCCAAAGATAAATTTCTAGCTACCTGGAACTCTTATGCCCCTTTCAAATGTACCAGACTTCACGGAAATCATCTTCCTTGGATCACCCCAGAGTTACTGACCTGTCTCAGGGATCATGATAAAGCCTGAGGAAACATAAGGCCTCCCAGCTTCCTCCAGACTATACCAAGTATTGTATGCTAAGAAATGCCTGCACAAAAGCAACCAGGCTAGCCAAGGCTGAATATTTTAAATCATCTTTCCAAAGGGACACCAATTCACCATCCAAATTCTGGAAAGTGGTCCATTCCCTATTCTCCCCTCCCTTGCATCCACCCCCCATCAATGCTTAAAATAAACAACATATTAGTGTCTGAACCATGCTTAGTGGCTCAGGAGTTTAACTCCTATTACACCTCTTGTCCCTCAACCCTTCCAAGGTCTCTCCCCCCAAATCTCCCTTCTCCCCATTCTTCCTCTCCTAGCACCCAACCTTTCTGGATCTACCTTTCCTACTCCTTCACATCTGTCTCACCTGAGGAGACACTAAGGGTCCTTCTCCCTCTCAATCCTTCCAAAGGCTCCTCACCAAATGACCTAGACCCTAAACACCTTTACCTTTCTGCTACTGCTATCGTCTACCCTCACTCCTTAATTCTAAATCTCTCCTTTGCATTCTCATCCATCCCTTCATCCTGGAAACATGCGGTAGTCCTCCCTCTCCCAAAGAGCAGTGATTCTTCCTCCCCTGCCAACTATCATCCAATCTCCCTTCTACCTGCCCTTGCCAAACTCCATAAACACCTGATCCTTTCTCAGCTTACCTCCTTTCTTGCTGACTCTTCCTTTTTCACCCTCTTCCAATCTGGCTTTTGGAAGAACTACTCCACTACCACCTCCCTCCGCAGGCTCACTGACTCCATCCTCACCGGGATGAACAATGGCCTTATCACCTCTGCCATCACTGCCGACCTCGCCAAAGCTGTCGACATTGTCTCCCATGCCCTGCTTCTAGACTCCCTTGAGACTGCTGATTTGTCTAGTCCTGCTCATAACTGATTTAGAGCTTACCTCACAGGCAGAATGTAATCAGTTAAGATTCAGGATGCAATCTCCCCCCCCACCCAATCTCCAGAGGAGCGCCTCAGGGCTCTGTGCTTGGCCCCATTCTCTTCTCCATATTCCTAAATGACCTACACATAGTCTGCTCCCCTTCCTCCTCTATCCACATGTATGCTGATGACACTGTCTTGTTCACCTCCAGTGAATGCCCCATTGATGTAGCAACCACTCTTCAGCATGACTTCCAACAGATTCAGCTCTGGTTTGCCTCACATCAGTTATTCCTAAATGCCAAAAAGACTGTCTCCATGGCCTTTGGCAAAGGGCAGAGACTCTCCAGGCTACATCCCTTGCCCTCTTTCCACACCTTCGATGGGACAATCCTTGAGGCCACCTCCTCTTTCAGATACCTTGGGGTTTGGCTGGATCAGCACCTCAGCTTCTATGACCACATTGTTGCTATCCTGAAAAAACTGCACCCCAAGCTTGACACCTTATTTAGGAATCATAGTTGCATTCCTCCTACGGTGTGGCATGAACAAATCCAGAAGATACTACCTACTTTTGACTACAGTGATGTGGTCTATGGTGCCACTCCCAAATCCTCCATAACCAGATTGGACACCCTTTTCACCCTTGATGCCCTATCTCATGCACATCATTGCAACCTCTACCATACCTTGTCCTTTTTCCTGCTTGCAAATAGATACCTTGCTCACTGTGCCAAACTCACATCTAAATTCTGGCTAGGGAAACTTCCCCCCTACCTCTCATGCTCCCTCTCTGCCCCCCTCCTCCCTCCGATCTGCTGACTCCCATACTCTGTTGGTCCCTCGTCCAACCACCCTCTTTGGCCAGTCAGGCTTCACTCATCGCTTCCCAAAAAATCTGGAACTCCCTACCCCCAAATTCATCACTCCTCCTCCTTCTTCTCCCTTGCCTCTTCCTTATACAACTTCCTCTCCTCTAGCTGCTCCTAATTTAACCCTCCCTAAATAGCTCCCCTATGAGCCTTCACCACCGCCCACCTCTATCCCATTCAAATCCACCCTCCCCCTTATGTCCTAGCTACTTAGCACTCACACTCTGCCATTACCTCTTGCCCCTTGCTTCTACCTCTCTCCTTCATCTACCCACATTATCAACTTGCCTGTGCCTACTCTTGCCCCCTGGCAGGGTTCTCTGCATCCTGGAGGGGTCTAGCAAGGGGCGAGTCCTTTCCCCTCATTCCTCCTTCCCTGTTATCCTTTTCTATCCAGTTCTTGCTCTCACCTTGAATCTAACCCTCTGGCAGGGTAATCATCATCCTTGAGAGGCCAAGTTTTTAGGCAACATCACCATTTAACACACCACTACCAATACCTAACATTCCCCCTTTCTTTCCCTGCCTCTCCCCTTCCAAGTCACCTCGTTGCTCTGCCTCTTGCATGGTTCCTGCATCCTTAAGAGGTTAGCACGTGGCTCGACTCGTCCTTCACTGCCCCACTCCCTCACCCCTCCTCTCCTCTCTCCTCTCCTCCCTCCTCCCTCTACCACTCTCTACCACCCTGCCCTTAAACTTAGTTTAGCACAATTGCACTAACTACCTGCACTTTTTCTTTTGCCTAGTCTAGGTTGCTTCCAGCTTGTATTAGTCTGGTGCTATCCTTAGTCGTTTTTAAATTAACTGAATTCTTTCTATATAAATCTTTGAATGTGTCTTTCTGTAGATGTAATTGAATGTGTACACTAAATGTAAATGTTTGCATAATCCTCAGTCATGTTAAATGGTAAGTGTATGTCATCCTACAAATGTAACTACATGTGTCCTCTATAAATGTAACCAAATGTACTGTATATTTGCCATGTATGTTAATATTAACTATATGTTTTATGTCACATCCATATGAACCCCCCCCCCCCGGTCACACTGGGAGATGAGCAACTTGTTGTTCAGTGTGCCCTCCTGGTGAAACATTTCAGTAAATAAATAGAAGAAACTGTTTAGAATCTCTGCTTTTTTGTTATCATTTTCTGCCTGTTTGCCATCTTTGGTTGCTATTCTTATAATGCCTCCTTTTGTTTTCCTTTTTTTCTGATGTATGTATAAAAAGTTTTGCCACCCTTCTTCATTTCACGTGCAATTCTCTCTTCTGTCTGGGTTTTGGCTGCCCTTACTGCCTTCCCTGCTTCTTTTAGCTTCATTTTGTATACTTCCATATCTGCCTCATTGCTAGTATTCTTGAATCTCTTGAATGCTTTCCTTTTATTCTTTATTTTTGTTGCTACATCCTTGGTATACCATATCGGTTTCTTCCTTTTTCTTGACTTGGAGATCTGCTATATGCACTGGGCAGTTACTGTGAGTAAAGCTTCCTTCAGGGCTTTCCACCTCTGCTCCACTGTGCCCCGTTTCCTTGCTAAGTATTTGTTTTATGGAAGCCCTCATCTGAGTAAAGTCGGCCCTCTTGAAATCCAGGACCCTGAGTTTGCTGTGGCTGAATTCCTCTTTACTGGTGATGGTGATCCAGATGGTTCTATGGTCACTGGTACCCAGATTGCTGCCCACCATTGTGTCAGATATCCTGTTGCTATTTGAGAGCATGAGGTCCAGGATGGATTCCTCTCATGTTGGTGTGGTCACCAACTGTTCTAGTCCTTCTCCCTTTAGTGTTAGGAGGAATTCTCTGCTCCTTTCCATAGAGGCCATGTGTAAGAGTCAATCCACATCCGGTAGATTGAAATCACCAACCAGCAGCAGTTCTCCTTTGTCTGCCATCTGTAGGATGGCCTCCAAGAGTTCCCTGTCCAAGTCTTTCTCCTGAGCTGGGGGTCTGTATATAACCCCAACTTGGATAGAGTACTTACTTCCTGCTCTGAAGGTGACCCAGAGGACCTTCATATTGCTGCTGTGTCCCTGGGTTTCCATAGCATTGATGCTGTTTTTTACATACATTGCTACCCCTCCACCTTTCTTAGCTTTGCAGTCTCTTCAGGATAGTGTGTATTCTGAGACAGCTACATTCCAGGTGTGGTTCTTAGTGGACCATGTCTCTGTGACCGCAACCCAGTCCAGGTCTGCCTCCACCATTATGGTGGTGAGATCTGGGATTTTGTTCACCAGGCTATTAGCATTGATGCACAATACTCACCTTCCTTGGTTAGAAATGATCACTGTGGCACTTCCCTTTTTCTGTATATTTGTAGGAGACGTTGTTTTTATACTAAGTAGCCTTGTAGGGTCCTTAAGTATACCTACAAAATGTGTGCTAGTGTTGTCTTGATCTGATTGTATGTTAATAGGAGATCGTTAGGGAGTGGCAACAGTTGTCCTTAGTGGTTCACTGGGTGCTGCTGCCCACTCCACATTAACTAGTTTAAATTATAAATGAAAATGTCAAATTTCTTGCCAGGTGCCCTCCTTGGTGAGGTGCAGGCCATCATATCGAAAGAACTGCCTTTCCCAAAATGTATTCCTGTCCCATATGCATTTGTAGCCCCTCTCTACACACCAGTCTCTGAGCCAATTGTTGAGCTCAGAGATGTCTGTATCTCTGATCTTCTTCTTGCTAGCTCTTTTTTCCCAGACCAGAAGAATCTCAGAGAACAAGACAGTGGGTGAAATAGGAGAAAGCTTATCACCTAGAGAGATCAGATGCCTCTTGGTCTCCTCCAGTGAATGATTGGCCAGGTTGTTGGTGCCTAGGTGGACAAAGACATGTGGTTTTATCCCTGTGTTCCATACGATTTTCTCAATGCAGTTAGTGTCTCTGTGCACTGACAATCTTTGAAGGCACCTGACCACAACGTTTGTATTTTTGCTCTGTTGTTGGTGATACTCTATTCCCTGAATCATAGAGTCCCCTATGATTAGTACATGATTTGCAGTTATGTCCTGTGTCTTTCTGTAGCTTGTTTATTGCTCACATGAGCCATGTGGTAGGTCTGGGCTCCCTGTGGCCTCTGCCTTGATGAACGGCATGGGTGACAGTGGCTAGAATCTGTTTGACCTTTTTATTGGATTGTTTGTGTTGTGTTATGTTATGTTATGTTATGTTATGTTATGTTATGTTATGTTATGTTATGTTATGTTATGACCATGCAGCTCAATGGTTTCTGACTGTCTGCCAGCCCCCAGATTTAGTTGCCCTCTGTGGTAAAGGTATCCATGGCTGGGGTGTGTGCTTAGGGGCTGATGGAATATAGTGCTGTGTGGTCTCCTGAATCTTTGCTCTGAGAAAGGCGATTTCAGCCCAAGTGGCATGGAGCTGGTTTCTTAGATGTCTCAAAGCATAACTTGTGGGTCAATGTCCTATATTATGAGCAATTGTTTGGTTGAATAGAGTCCCACAGTACCTGCAGTGGACATATTCCATTATGAGTTTGTTGAGAAGCAGATGGAAGATGAGATGATGGTCACTACTTGTGAAAGAGTAGCGGCCGAAGAAGAGTTGCAAGTTTTTTATTTAGGAGGGAGGACAGATGGCAGCAGATGAAAGAAAGAAAGTGAAGGTTAGCGAGAGAAGGAGGCTGTTTTTTGGGGGGGGTTTGCCCCTGATGTGCCTATATGTGGGCAGAAAGTATGGGATTGTGGACAAAATATGCAAGCAAGTCTTAGATAGTGGAGATATAAAAGTAAATGTGACACTCAGGATGAAATATAAATACAGGTAGTGTATGTATGCCCCACCTTTGTAATTAGGAGAAGCAAAAAGGGGGTAGAGCCATGTAGACTCTAGAAAGAATGATAACCCAGGGGTGGGTGGGATTAGGGGGTAGAGTGGGTGGGCAGAATCTTTGTTTCTGCTACCTGTAAACACAATCAGTGATGTTCTGCCTTTTAGATGTACCAAGACCTTGTTACATCAACTGCACATAAAACCAAAGTACACACAGAACTGATAAGATGGAAAGGAAACTTGTTGTTTTTATGTTAAGGGGGAATGGAGTAAGTGTTCCAACAGCTCCTCATGCTGAGAGAGCAGTGGCTGGCTGGGTCTGAGCAGAGAGAGTGAGGAGAGAAGCTGCCTTAGCAGAGGAAGGAGCCTGAACTGTGCACTCCAAGGGGATTCAGGTAGAACCACTGTCAAGGAATCCCTGCTTCTGCACCTGTCAGAGTCTGCCTTTGCTCCATGACTGGTCTCTCTCTCCCAGTTGGTGAAGATCAGTGAAGCTCAGCAGACAGTAAGGCTAGGGGCTGGACTGCACTTGGAGTATGCCTCCTAGGGTTGCCCTTTGTGTCTGAGCTGTTGCTTCTAATTGTTTCTGGCTGACAGCTTTTTATTAGCTGACCACTATATCAGTAGTGGGTACAGCAGTCGGTGAAAATCAGTGAAGCTCAACAGACAGTAAGGTTAGGGGTTGGACAGCTCTTGGTGTATGCCTCCTAGGGGTGTCCTTTGTGCCTGATCTGTTGCCTCTGGCTGAGAGCTTTCTATTAGTCAACCACTATTTCAGTAGTGGGTACAACAGTACAAATTCTGATTTAAATACAGCAGCAAGGAATTCTGGGTAAGTGTTCCAACAGCTCCTTATGCTGAGACAGCAGCCGCTGGCTAGGTCTGAGCAGAGCAAGTGAGGAAAGAAGCTGCCTCAGTGGATAAAGGAGCCTGAACTGTGCACTCCAAGGGTATTCAGGTAGAGCCACTGTCAAGGAATCCCTGTTTCTGCACCTGTGGGAGTCTGCCCTCCCTCCGTGATTGGTATCTCTCCCAGTTGGTGAAGATCAGTGAAGCTGAGCAGACAGTAAGGCTACCACCTGGGAAATCCCAAAGTGGGAGAGCTTTATGTCCTCAGGAGCTAGGTGTGGAGGTGCAAGGATTGCAGATCTGGGTGCACTAGAGCACCCTGCTCCTGTGTTAGAAGTCCCACTGGCAGGGGAAATGGGACAGGAGATTCCACTGCCAATTGCAGGAGTAGTGGAAAACATGCTGTCTGGTCCAGTAAGAAGCCACTGAAATCAGGGTAGCAGTTTTGACCCTTAGCTTGACCACAACTCTGTGTATTAGATGGAAAGGGGAGAAGCATACAGAAGCCTCCCTTTCCAGGTGATGGACAACAAGTCTCTACTGCATAATTCCAGGGCCTGGAGAGAGTGAGAAGAAACACAGCAGTTTTGAATTGTATGAAGATGCAAACAGGTCTATGTCTGGATGAACCATTTTTAGAAGAGGTCAAGCACAACAGAGTCTGAAGTTTCCCATTTCCAGCACAGCGTACAGGACCAGCTGAGGTGATCCACCAGTTCAGGGTACTGGGGAAAAACACTGCTGACAAGAATATGTTATGTTCCACTGCCCAGTGGCAAACACTCCTTGCCTCTCTGCCTTGTCAGTTGATGCAGTATATCACCAATATAATGTCTGTATGGATCAGCAGCTGATTCTCTGAAAGGAGGGTGGTGAAGGCCTGTAGGCTATTCAGAACAGTCTTCATCTCCAGAGTGTTGTTGTGAAGAACCATATCGAGGGCCCCATTGGATCTGGTTTCTGAAGAGGCCCAGATGAGCACCCCATCCTGAACCGAAGGCATCCATGATCATCACCAAAAGGTAGTATGGCCAAAGGAACTGGGACCCCATCTCTAGGTTGGAACTATCCAATCACCAGAGCAGGGAGCGATGGATCAAAGGAGTCACTTGTATGAGACACTGCAGCTTGTCCAAATTCTGTACCCACTGATGGCAGCTGCCATCAGGCTGATTAATTTTAGAAGACATCCAGCCAATGCATAATCACTGGTGGAGGCCAGCTCTGCCTGGGCCACCAGTGCTGTGTCACAGTTGGAGGGCAGAAATGCCCAACCCTGCTCTGTGTCTGGAACAGCACCTATGTATTAGAGCATCTGGTAGGGGATACGACTGACTTCTGCTCATTGACTGGTACACCCAGATGATAGTGCAATTGTCAAGTCCAAAACAGTGTGTAGACAATGGCTTCCCAAGACAAGGATTTTATCGGTCAGTCATCTATATAGGGGAAGACATATAGTACCTATCTGTCGAAGGCAGCAGCTACCACAGCAAATACTTTGATTAATACATGCAGTGCAGACGCAGACCAAAGGGCAAGACACAAAATTGGTAGTATGACCCATGGAGCATGAAATGCAGATAATTTTCTGTAAGACTTGCAGATCTTGACATGAAGGTATGTGTCTTTCATGTCCAGAGCAACCATCCAAACACTTTCAGTAGGTGAGGCAGGAGGGACTTCAGGGAGGCCATTCTGAACTTCTTATATTCTATGAAAAGGTTCATTCCTCAATGGACTAGTACTGACCTTAGATCCCTGGCCATTTTGGAACCAGAAAGTACCATGAGTAATAGCCTTGTTTCTTTTCCTGAAGCCAGAGGAGTTCCATAGCCTTCTTGTAGAAGAAGGTTTGATCCTCCTTCTGTAGGAGGGCAAGATGTCCTGGGGGGATATCTGATGAGCAAGGGGGGTTGCCAGAGGAACAGTAAGGAGTTCTAAGGCATGTCCTTGCTGAACCACCTTCCATACCCATGCATCTGTAGCTGCCTCTCTTCACTTTTGTAGAAGGATGGGTATGCAGCCTACCACCACAACTTCCTGAGGCTCTGAGGCTGGTGGAAGGGGAGGGGAGTCAGAAGGTACTGGGGGCAGTGGGCATGCCTGTGATGGTTTGACCATTTGTAAGTCTGTGGGTACTTGGGAGAACATTGGAAGCTTAGGAAGCAGTAGGTTGAGGTCTCTGGGACCCACGGCTGGTGCCCCTTGAATAGTTATGACGTGAATGGGCATAGGGCTTGTGCGAACCACAGCCCCTTCCCCATGGCCTAGGGTTCAAAGTGTGCAGGGATCTAAGAACCATTTTAGAGAACGTTAAATCACTTAAAAGAGACCTGTCATCTTTGGGATTTCTTAATTTGAGTGAGCATTTGTGTTTATCTGTGAGTCATTGCAATCCAGAGTATTCACATGTAAATCAGCCTGTAATTAAGGGCTGGGGCAGCCATGTGTTTTAGACACCTGACAGGCAATGATGTCACTGAGGGTTTGGCCCTGCTTTGAAAGTAAATAATCCAACTGGTTAAATTGAAAATCATCTGTTTTATTAAGTGTTTTTTAAGGTGTTATTACCACATGTTCTACATTTATAGTAATTGTTTTGTATGTGCATTTGAACTAGTAAGTTATCACCTTTACATTTTAGTAAAAATTATCCATCTTCAGGGCTGATTTAACATCTAGGCTATACTACCAGCTGATCATCAAAAACTACACATCTGAAGGCTGGCTCTGTGGTGCCAATGGGTACTGGGGCCCCATATCAGGAATACTAAACCCTGGCTGTGTTCATGTCAGCAGAGATTTCTGGGACTGCCACAGCACCATCTTCTGTCTTTTTCTGTTCCCTTTCTTTTTTCTTACAATTTCTGGTGTGAACATAGGTCTACAAGATGCAAATGTGGCTACCTACAGTAGTAGCCACAGACATTACCAGCTATGTCCAGATATTTCACAAAATTTCTAAAGAGTTTCTCTCTGCTGCACCTACTGTGGAAATGCAGAAAGCAGGAGATTTCTCTAGAAATATCACAGAAATTTCAGGAAGTAGCTAGCAGTGTCTATGGCTACTATTGTACCTACTGCCCTGGCATCATGGGGCCAGCCTTGAAATGTGTAGTTTTTGATTATCAGCTGGCAGTATAGCCTACAGGTTAAAGCCAAGAGCTGTAAACAAGCTTTGTTCATCCAGCAGAATGGGTTTTGATTCCAACATGCTCTAAGTGTATATTGTGTGACCAGAGCAAGTCACATAACCTCCCTGTGCTCCCAAAACACACCTGGGAACAAGCTACAGCTCAGTGTGCCTTTACTGGACAAAGATAATAAAAACAATCTGAGCATGTCTTATGTTTCTGAAAATATTATGCTCTTTCTATCCAGATGAGACTTGAAAATAAAAAAATAGAACACAATTACTTGCTTATTAATTGCAAAAACACATAGATGGACAACATTGTTAAAACATGCATAACCTGAAATGCATTATTAAAAGAATATTTTACTTCTTTTGATGAAGTTGATAGTATAACAGTTTCTTACTGAAATACTTTGGATTGAATGGGATTTTCTACTGTAACAATGCCAGAATTCTATTTAATTATTTTTATTAACAATTTGAAATGTAAAGGTGATAACTCACTAATTTCAATGCACATACTAAACAATTATTATAAATGTAGAAAGTGTTGTAATAACACACTTAACAAAACAGAAAATTTCCTAGTTAAGCTGTTGGATTATCTACAGCCAAATCAGGTCTAAGACCCTCAGTGACATTGTTGCCTGCCAGGAGGTAAAAGCAAGCTGCCCCAAGCACTTAATAACAGACTGATTTATATATGAACAACTCTGGACTGCGAAGACTCACAGTTAAGAACAATGGCTCACTCAAATTAGCTTTTTATGAGCTTTCAGACTCTAAGAAATCCTAAAGATGACAGTTCCCATTTAAAGCATTTTCAACATCAGTGCCAAATAATGTTTTGCCTCTGAGTGGAGCATGTATCACAGATTGTTGTACATCTGAGGCAAAACCAGCCACTCTTAGCTCATCCAACCCCTGAATCTTGTCCCTGGTTGCCTGAACCCCAGCTGCCACTAGAAGTTAGCACTTCACCAGGTACAGCAGCCCTCCTCCCCGGAGGTGGAAAGCAGTCCTATGAATGCTCAATCTCCCCCCCACCAACCCACCAAAAACCTGAGTTCACTCCCAAACCTGGCTCATTTGCACTGCGAGCAGTAGTTCTACCACTACACTGGCAGGCAGGCAGGTAACCTTCCAAAGGTAATTCTGATATTTAGTCATATTTGCCTGCTAGTTAGCAATTCCAAGGCCCAGGGAAGTTGAAGCAAAAGTTCTCTTCCCCATCTCACCCAGCTTCCTTGGCTCCTTTTCACAAGGAAGAGAGCTCATGTTCATGGGAGCATTGAATTGGTCATAAACAGCCATACTCACCACAGAGTCTGTTTAAGACTGTGAGAAATAAAAAGGCTTTGTAGTAGGGCTGAGTATTGTTTATCAGTTTTCCAGGGAACTGCAGGCAGTTGATCCGGCATGTGCCAGGCTGCCAAAGTTACATCCTCAAGTGCAGAATGCACAGTCAGAATAATGACTGTATGAGAGGCAGAACTCTCCAAGAACTCATAGAGATTTCTCTTGAAGGAATTTTTCTCTTCTGCTTGAAATCCTAGTTTAGCCTGAATCCTTTTTAAGAAAGGCCTGAAGTGAGGCAACCTCAGGTAGAGACCTTGGTGCTTTTTTTCCACACTCTCCTGAACAAGACGACACAGAGGAACATGATCCTATTACGTTTATTGCCTCTTCTTCTTCCATGACCTCCTTCTCCTCCTTCATGTACTGTGGATTGTACTCCAGGTCACTATCAACCACCTTTGTTTGAGGGTTGATGGAATGAGGAGAGAAATGAGGAGGAGCCATTGACGGAAGTCCCATTGACAGATGCTGTTCAGGGCCCAGCACTGTGGCAGGGACACAGAACTGGATTGGTAAGCTTGATAACAGACCAGCCAAGGGTGCCGGCAGAGTGGGTGATGATGGTGGTAGTAGTAATAGACACTGGAACACCTCAGACATTATCATATATGATATATACTGTATGCAACTGTAGTGTAGTATTGTGAGGTGCTGCTAGAGGGTGGCATGGACTTTACAAACTCTAAGAGAATATAGATCTTGAGCAATAGTAGTATTGTTGTTAGAAAGATCCAGAATCGCTCTCTCTGTATTCAGAAGAAGGCTGCCTTGTTAGAAGCATGTAATAAAGCTCTGCTGTTCCTGAAGAAGTTCCCTGTGTAGATCGCTTGGCTTTTCAGGATACAACATATTATTTGGCAACAAGGATAAAAGAAAGAGGAGGTTTTTGCCCAGAGTGAGCAAAATTAAATTCTTCAGAAAGTGAAAGTAAAGAAAGTAGTGGGAGCTACGCATACAGTAAGTGGCTGTCTACATTCAAAGAGGAAATGGCTGGCACAGTAGGAACTGTGGCTTCTTTTAATTCTCAGATTCAAACCTGGGAGGAATACTATGAAATCGTGTCACATTTCTTTATTGCAAATGATATCACAGAGGCTAGTAAAAAAAGAGCCATTTTACTAAGGGGAGTGGGTGCACAGACCTACAGCTTAATGAGAAATTTGTTGAGCCCTGAAAAGCCTGGTGACAAATCATATGAAGACTTAATAAAATTATTGAAAAATCACTTTAACCCAGAACCGAGTGAAACAGTACAAAGGTTCAACTTTAATTCTAGAAATAGACAAGCTGGAAAGACTGTGGGAGCATATGTGGCAGAGTTGAGAAAAATGGCTCAGGACTGTAATTAAGGAGAAACTTTAGAGCAAATGCTGAGAGACAGACTGGTTTGTGGGATAAATGATGATAGAATTCAAAGAAGGTTATTGTCAGAAACATATTAAACGTTTAAAACAGCATTGAAGTTGGGGCAAGCTGTGGAATCTGCTAGTCAGAATGTATAAGATTTACAGCTGCAGTCGAGAAAAATGTCTGAGCACAGTTGTAGTTCACAAAAGCCACAGGACTCTAAGCAAAATGTTTAGGAACAAAGAGCAGATGCATAAGAACATAACTAACAATTGTTGTAGTTGTGAGGGCTAGCGTTTCCCACAGGAGTATCACTTTAAAGATGAAAGATGCCACATATGTGGAATGAAAGGCCACATCAGTAAAGCCTGTAGAAATAAGATTAAAGAGAAAAGGGAAGCACACACACCAAGAAAAACAGGGAAACAGAGTAAGAGCAATCCCAAAAGCTGTCGGTATACCTTCCACTTGCAGAGGGAGGAAGAAAGCGAGGACATGGAGGAAGAGCAGGCATATGCTATGCATAGTATGAAGGAGGCAGATATTCCCAAAGTAACACAGATCATTCAGATGTTGGACATTAATGGCAAAAATGTACAATTTGAGGTGGACACCGGCTGTAGTGTCACCATAATGAATCAAGCAGAATACTCTGTTTGTGAAATAGGAAGGAAGTCCCAGAGTTGGAGAAGTGTGCAATTAAATTGAAAATTTATACAGGGGAACTTGTAGAGATAGTGGAGTCAGTGAGAGTAACAGAGATGTACAAAGAGACAATTAAAGAATTGCCATTGGTAGTGGTGATGGGGAGAGGTCCAAACTTGTTAGGCCGAGGCTGGATTGCTGAACTGGCCATAGACTGGAGAACAGTCAATCAGGTAACACCGTTACAGCAGTGGACACTGCAGGATGTGCTTGCAAAACATGAAGCAGTATTCAAGGAAGGTCTGGGAATTTTACAGGGTACCACAGCAAAAATATATGTGGACAGTGATGCAACTCCACGTTTCTTTAAACCGAGATCTGTACCTTATGCAATGAAACCCAAGGTTAAGGCTGAACTTGATAGTCTTCTGAGAGAGAAGATTATAGAACCAGTCAAGTTTTTAAGCTGGGCATCACACATTGTTTTTGTACGCAAGCTTCATGGCTCTGTGAGAATATGTGGAAATTATAAACTGACTGTTAATAGCATGTCATGCTTAGAACAGTACCCAATTCCAAAAACTGATAATTTGTTTGCGGTCCTTGTAGGAGGAAAATGGTTCACAAAGCTAGACATGAGTCATGCATACCAACAGATTGTGCTGGATGAAGAGTCCAAGCAGTATGTTACTGTGAATACCCACAAAGGTCTGTTCAGGTATAACCGCTTACCCTTCGGTGTTTCATCTGCTCCTGCTATTTTTCAATGAACCATGGACGGGTTGTTGCAAGGAGTCCCCCATGTGGCAGTGTACCTAAATTATACTTTAGTAACAGGCAGGACAGAAGGGGAGCATCTGCAAAATTTGGAAGAAGTGTTAAACAGACTGAAAAAATCAGAACTTTGGTTAAAATGGAGCAAGTGCACTTTCCTAGGTAAGGAAGTGGTGTTCTTGGGACATAAAAGAGATGCAACAGGACTGCAGCCTGTAGAAGAAAAAGTACAGGCAATTCAAAAGGTACCCACACACAATAATGTGTCTGAGTTGAAAGCGTATCTGGGACTGTTGAATTATTATAACAAGTTTCTATCAAACCTATCAACCATTTTGACGCCCTTGTATCAGCTCTTGAGGAAAGGAGTGAAATGGCATTGGGGAGCTGAACAAGAGAAAACTTTTGAGGCTTCCAAGAAGTTGCTCCAATCATCAGATGTGTTAGTTCACTATGACAGAGACAAAGACCTCATTCTCTCCTGTGATGCTTCACCATATGGTGCTGGTGCAGTTTTGTCACACCGCATGCTTGATGGAACTGACAAACCCATTGGATCTGTGTCAAGGACTTTAACAGCTGCTGAAATAAATTACTCATAGCTAGACAAGGAGGGATATGCTGTGATGTTTGGGGTACAGAAATTTCACAAGTATATTTATGGGCGACATTTTATCATCTGCACAGACCACAAGCCCTTGATTTCTCTCTTCAATGAGATGAAGGCCATACCACAGATGGCCTTACCAAGGATCCAGAGGTGGGCTGTCACAATAGTGTACAAGACAGGTAAGGACCATGGTAACGCTAATGCCTTAAGTTGTCTTCCTATATCAGAGGGCCCAACCAAAGCTCCTTGTGAAGAGCGAGTGTTGTTAATGGACCACATGGATGCCTCTCCAGTGACAGCTGCTCTGATCAGGTTCTGGACTGGAAAAGACTTTGTCCTGGCAAAGGTCCAGGAGTACATCTTGCAAGGATGGCCTGAAGTAGTCCCAGAAACTCAGTTCATACCATACTTCTCCAGAAAAACTGAGCTCAGTGTGCAGGATGGATGTGTCTTATGTGGAGCTCATTTAGTAGTGCCGCCCCAAGGTCATAAACTTGTTCTTGAGCAGTTGCACCAGTGCCACCCTGAAATGACATGAATGAAAGGACTGGCTAGAAGTTATATGGGGTGGTCCAAGATGGATGAAGAAATTGAAACTAAGGTTCAAAGTTGTGACACGTGCCAGGAACATAGGAAACCTCCAGCCACTGCTCCACTCCACCTATGGGAGTGGCCTGAGGAACCCTAGAGCTAATTACATCTAGATTATGCTGGTCCATTCCTTGCAAAAATGTTCCTAGTTATTGTGGATGCACATTCCAAGTGGATAGATGTGTAGCCAATGACTTCAGCGACGTCAGCTGCTACTGTAGAGAAACTCAGAATGAGCTCCAGTAACCATGGCATAGCCAAGATGGTAGTATCTGGCAATGGAACTCCTTTTTTTAGCATGGAATTTAAAGAGTTTATGGAAAGGAATGGAATTACCCACATAACTTCTACTCCATATCACCCTTCGTCAAATGGGTTAACAGAAAGAGCAGTACAAACATTCAAAGAGTGTTTAAAGAAAATGTCACGAGGTACATTAGAAACAAAAGTAGCTCACGCATTGTTCAGCTACAGAATAACACCACAGTCGACAACGGAAGTGTCACCAGCCGAGATGTTAATTGGTCAGAAATTGAGGTCAGCCTTGGATTTTTTACACCCTGATTTTAAAGGAAAGGTGATACAGAAACAGTTAAAAACCGAGGAAAAGCATGATAGGCATGCAAAAGCACAATGTTTTGTGACAGAAGATTCAGTATGCAGCCACAGCTTTGGTCAAGGAAAGAGATGGATACCTGCTTTCATTCATGAAGTGACAGGACCTCTGTCCTACAAAGTGTTGCTGGGAGATAGCAGAATAGTGCGCTGTCATGTGGATCAAATCCACAGGAGGTACAGTGAACTGTGGAGCTGTGGGCATAGAGGATGAAAACTCTGTGAAAGGGGCCAATTTCCATAACCAACCCAATTCCTTAAAGATTCATGAGAAATCAGGAGAGTTATCACTTACCGCAGAAGTCCCAAGTAATCCAGAGACATCTGTCACTGACATGACATCTGTACCGGTTGCACCGAAATTTAAAGAAGTGACTTTGTCAACTGTGTTTGGAAATTCCTCACCTGTAGATAGTTCAGTACCAGATTTAGAGCTTAGATGCTCTTCAAGGAACAGAAGACCTCCCTCATATTTGAAGGACTATGAATGTTAAATAACAATAATAATAAAAAAAAGTAGTAGCCTCTTTAAGGGAGGGGGGAATGATATATACTGTATGCAACTGTAGTGTAGTATTATGAGATGCCACTAGAGGGTGGCATGGACTTTTCAAACTCTAAGAGAATATAGGTCTTGAGCAATAGTAGTGTTGTTAGAAAGAGCCAGAATCTCTCTCTCTCTCTATATCTGTATTCAGAAGAAGGCTGCCTTGTTAGAAGCATGTAATAAAGTTCTGCTGTTCCTAAAAAAGTGCCCTGTGTAGATCGTTTGGTTTTTCAGGATACAACAATATATAATAGCAGTGTATTGATGGGCCACAAAGGGCTCAACAATGGCTGACAGTGGAATAGGCTGTGTATCCCTAGGGGGGGAGACACACCAGTGCCAAACCCCAACCTTAGTGTCTGAGAGATGGTCAAGGGGCGTCAGGACCCATGGCCAGTGTCTGAGACCCGTGTTTGTTAGTAGACTTACATGTCTAATAGATAAATGGGAATGGTCTGGAGATTGGGCCTTGTTCTTTTGCCAGTTGTCTTTCTGTGAGTGATGGTGTTTCTCTGCCAACTTTTGTTTATTATTTATACTTTTTGCCTGATCACGCCCCCTTTATCTCCATGGCTCACCATCGGGGGACCGGCAGGGGGGCATGCATTCTGGCATAGTCCTTGGCCCCCATCCTGCCTCAGAGTTCCATCCGGGTGAGGAAGCGGGGAGGGGGGCTACCCCCATGTGTACCATATGTTGGGCCTCCGACTGACTCGAGCAGCACCTCCATCTGCCAGCCCCATAAGCAGGGGAGCCACAGGCCCATTTTCCTTTTTCTTCCCCGATACCCACTGAGGATGTAGATGGTTGAGAGGGTCCATAGAGAAGGCACAACCAATGTCCTCCCCTCCCACATAATGCCCTGCTGCACCTCCAACCATGTGCACCCAGGTGGTGGCATTGCAGCAGGAGTGGCATACCTACCTCCCCAGAGGAAGAGAGTGCCCCTAGGGTGCTCAATCATCCTCCCCCCGCTGCCCCTTCAGCTCCCATGGCTCATCACAAGCGGTAGCGCTACCGCTGCACTGACGGGCCGGCCCATTCCTCTGCCACCTTTAAGGACTTACCCTATTTCTTGGATGAGTCAGAAATGGCTTCTTCAACTACAGGGATCAACAGGCTGATGGTGAACTGGGAACAGAAGCAGTTGATGACAGCAAATCCACCTTTGTCGTAACATGGTTCTCCATATCTTGAAGTTTAAGAAATTCCTATAAAGCCTTCTGGTGCCATCTCCTGGTTGGTTGGTTAAAGCTCTGGCAGATTGAGTAGACTTTAACATTGTGATTGTATTGAGGCAATGGATATAAATGGATATAAACAGAGTGGTCATCGTCTTTACAAATCTTAACATTGCCACAAGGGCAATAATGGAAAAGCAGTTTCTGCTCTTTCAGTGATGGCTGTGACCAGGTGAGCCCGTCATTGGTGAGGTGCCCTGGTAGGGAGAGACGTGGGTCTTTCCTTCCCCCCACGCCATTAACCTGTCTTATGCCTATGTTATATAAAGTGCATGGGAGGAATAGATGAAAGTGCTGGAGTGCTTTAAAAGCAATTAAAGATTAAAAGCACTAGCTAATAAAGTGCAGGGATATGTTAAATGCTATGGTTAAAGTACCAGAATAGTGCTTTCTGTACAAAGAAAGAAAATAAGAAATATAAAATGCATCTGTGCCTTTAATTGCAGTAATAAAAAAAATAAAGAAAGGGAGCCACTGAGCAAGGACCCATCTGTATTGTCTGTTTTCTATGGTTGCAGCCTCTATCTTCCTTTCTAGTGCAGCTATCCCTTTCTTTCTTGGTTGGAGGCAGGCCACCTCTAAGCAGCTACCCCCCTTTTCATTGTCTAAACCCTCTTTCAAGTTCTCTTCCTTCTGGGTCCAGGTAAAAAGGTTTACGTAAGGGAACCTTGTAGTTATAAACTAAAACACAAGTGGCAATATGTGTTTTACTTAGTGGCTGGTTAAATGAGTCCAGGATTAAATAAACCAGTAAGCAGTATTCCCTTTCCCTTTACTTTATTATGCATCCTGTGCTGCCTTGCTAGAACTATAAAGATAACATAAGTGGGGTATTACTAAGATACAGTATTATTAGATGCTCTGTTAGCAAGTAGCAGTATTGTTGGGTCTATAGGAAGAGTGACCACCCCCCCCCCTTTGTGGCTGGTAATGTCCCCTGAAAGAGTAGTAACAAAAGGAAGGCCCTTGGGTTTTACAATAAGGCCAAACCATTTTCTGCTGAAGTAAAAGTATCAGTGTCTAGTGATGCTGTCTGTATAGTGCTGCTGTTGTGCCTGCATGAATTGTTGCACATAGCACACTATGCAGCAACCTAAAAATAAATGAATACAGTAAATAAGTTACATTAAGCCCTAGTACGCATTGTTGATGTGGATAGAAATTGGGGATTTCTGTTAAAAATCCTGTCACCTTCCAGCCTGTGTGAGCAGAATCAGGAATGCCTGATATGGATACAAAATTAAAGTAATTCATTTAAACATAATTAAAGTAAAGATCTGACAGCCCTCCCCCATAGCCAAATGCTGGGTCAATAACTAACCTCAGGTTAATTTGCTAGTGTGTAAACAGTCCTGCAAAGGGTAAAAAGAAGGAGAAAAGATACTGTTTGGTGACCTAAAAAGCTGCGGCCTTCTCTGCAGCAGGACAGGGTATCGGCTGCACAAACTCTTCTGCTGCACTCTGTCTGTTGCTACAGGGAAGCAGCGGCCCTTAGTGGCCTGTATTTATTCAAACCCTAGCTTCAATAATTATTGATAGAGGGAGGAGCTTACAGTAATTAAAAAAATAATCAAGCATTTAGAGTCACTTTCTAACCAGGATTATGGTGTGTAATAAAGATGTTGGAGAGACATGGTTATTAAAGTAATAAGGCTTAGAAGCAACTTTTTGTATTATGTATAGGAGCAGGTTGTGAGCCTAGAAACCCAAAAATGTACTAAATTGGAAATGTATTGATGTCACATGACAGTCATGTCATTAATAAAAACATATATAAGCCTACCACTATGGTGGAGTGTTTAGATAAGGTGTCAGTCTTGAGCTGGCTGTGCGAGGTATAAGACCTTAAAGATAAGAAAGCATATGTCTACACCCTGGAAAGCACTGGGTGTTGATGAATTAATGTTTATTTTCTTATTTTTCTGTTATGTGTGATTATCATTTTATGCTAAAAATAATAAAATGATAAATGCCAACCTGTCATTTTGTATGCACTTATGAAGTGATCTGCCTGAAGTTTGTATCCTGAACAACAACCCTGCTACAACGGCATAAATGAAAATTTTAAAATAACAAACTTGTGAGAAGTAGTAGTGTTAGCAAATACTTTCAAATGTTTGATGATGTTCTTCAGCAGCAGTGGACTGATGAGCAGTTGACAGCAGGAAAAAGAGCTGAGGCATGCAGGGGACACCTGCATTATATAGGCGCCTATGAGGCACGTCGACTTGGAGAGTCATAGCCAGCAAAAATTTCCAGAAGGTCCTGATGCAAATGGCTTACAGTTCCATGATGTGGCTCAATGGAGGGAGATATCCTCAAAGAAGTTCAGTTGTAAGCACTTGCTGCAGTACCCCATTGAACGTTCTGGAGCCTAGTGCCCCCCCAGCTGTTGTTCCTAGCCATCTCATATGGCATGGAGGGCTGAGGGCATGAACATGTGTAATTTTAATTGTATGAAGACTCAATGCACTCTAGAAACATAGAAACATAGAATCTGATAGCAGATAAGGACCACTTGGCCCACCTAGTCTGCCCATTTTCCTACCTAACAGATAAGCTGCAGATCCTAGTTAACCAACAGCTTACTTCCTCCTACCCCCCACTAGGACTGCCTAATGTCTGTCCCATGCATTCTTGAAGTTACCCACTGTTTCTGACTCCACAACCTCCTCAGGGAGGCTGTTCCATGCATCCACAACCCTCTCCGTGAAAAAATACTTCCTCGCATACCTCTGAGCCGTCCCCCCTCTATCTTCAAATTGTGCCCCCTTGTTCTTGCACATCTCTTTTCTGAAAGATGCTACCCTCTTGGACTTTGTTGATTCCCTTGAGGTACTTGAAAGTTTCTATCATGTCCCCTCTCTCCCTTCTTTCCTCAAGGGTATACATATTAAGCTCCTTTAGTCTTTCTTCATATGTCTTCTGGTGTAGACCCTGCACCATTTTGGTTGCCCTCCTCTGGACAGCCTCCACTCTGTCTATGTCCTTGCAGATATGGGATCTCCAGAACTGCACACAGTACTCCATATGGGGTCTCACCAACTGTCTGTACAGAGGGATAACAACTTCTTGTTTTCTACTATTGATGCCTCTCCCTATGCATCCGAGTATCCCCTCAGCCTTCCTTACTGCCTTCTCACACTGCTTGACCACCTTTAGGTCATCTAATATAATTACCCCCCGGTTCCTTTCCATTTTTACTGTTGTCAGTATCTCACCCCCCATTGTGTACTCTTCTCCTGGGTTTTGTTTCCCAGGTGCACACATTACCTTGCACTTCTTTGTATTGAATCTGAGTTGCCATACATTTGACCATTCCTCCAACCTTGCCAAGTCCCTTCTCATCCTTTCCATTCCATCTTGGGTATCAACCCTGTTGCAGATCTGTCTGTCGTCTGCAAAGGGACATACTAGAGGACTGCCATATCCCGCAATCCCCTGCTTTGTGCAGATTAGGGAATCCACTCTGGTACTGACCCAGGAACCAAACTGGATACCCAGTATCCAGAGTCACTCTGTCCTAGGAATGCTCTGTGTATCTAGTGTGGAGGTCAGCAGGCTTGTGATTTGGCCATGAGTGTCTGAATCCCTAGGAGTGCTTCACACATACTAGATATGTATGATTCACACATGTCCAGCACCATCTTTGTGGATAGGGTCCAATGTCAGTACATATCTCTTAGAATCTCATTTTTATGTACCATAATTACCATTTCTACAAAAGATAGTCTGATCTATGATCAGATCTTTCTTTCTACCTAGTTTTGCCCAGTGAAAATTGCAGTATGTTCTAAGCATCACTAAACACAGAGTGCATAACATGAATATAAAATAGTTGGCATGCCTTGAGAACAGGTGTTTAACTTGTCTGTTGCATAAAATATTTGCACTTTGTTTTCTTGTGGTTTTGCATGGTTTAAAGAGGAACATTTTTAATGGGTCGGAATTCCATCTGGGTTTCTTGCCTTTGTTCTTAAACTTGTAATGGCATTTTCAAGCAAAAATGTGTATGCCAGTACGTAAGGATGATATGTTGTCATATTTATTGTTTCAGGGTACAATAGGATTTGAGGCACAAATTGACAAGTGCTTGGAACTTTCTGAGTACTTCTATGACAAAATAAAGAACAGAGAAGGATTTGAGATGGTGTTTGATGGAAAAGTAAGTGTTTCTTTCAGATGTATTGTATATTTTGGATTATAAAATGGATAGAACAAATCCAGAATGTTGAATGGCAGAAGCTAGGACTGGCCCACGAAATGATAATATGTATGTATACCATAACAGGTCAGAATTAATTATCAAGATCAGCAATATCTTGGTGCTTGTGGACTATTTTATTATTGCAGTAATACACTCCAGTGTGAGAATTATCACGGGAAACCATCACTTGTCAGGTGGTGGCTGAAAGCCTTTGGCTTCATTGTGTCCTTTACAACTTACCCAAGGAGTGATATATACTGTATTATAGGCAGAGATTATTTATAAGTAAAAGTTATCCCCAATTGTTGAGTAATAACAGACCCTCAGCTAGTGATTACACTAACCTACCTATGTCATAGAATGATTACAGTAACCTGACTTTGTCATCACAAAAGTGATTACACTTACCTGCCTGCATTGAGTGATACACCAAACTGCCTATGCCAACATCAGAATAATTTTAGTAAATATCCTATGTTGCTATGCAAATGCCAGTCTTCTGACCCCAGTTTGCATTCTGCATGATGCTTAAGAATTCTTTCAGCTGTTTCCATCAAAAAGGGAAAAACTAATTCTTATTTACTTTAACATTTTTCTCAATGAAAATTCAAGCATATGTGTGATAAAGAACAATGCATAGTAGATTGTTTAATACCGGCTATATTTTATATCTCCAGGTTCTGAAGTCACTGAGCTGTCCACTTTAGCTTTATGCTCACAGTTAAAGCACATCATTTGAAACCCTTTATGCAAAATATAACCCCTTAACACACAGCTCACTCTGCATTGCCCTCAATATATACAGTACCATGCAGTCATGTATTTATGCTTAACTGAAAGTCACCTTTGCAAGGCTCTCTGATGCAAGACTATATATTGCACTGTATATAAACTATACTTCGTACTGTGTATATGCACCATTTCTTAAATCCCAGTTACAGTAAAGTCTACACTAATTCCAAATATTTCTCATAAAATTCTGAACACTAAAGAAGGAGCAGCATACACTGTAGTTTTTAAAGTAAGAAATGCTGTTGTGATATAATCAAATTTGAAATGACCAAACCATGGCCCTCCATATTCAGGTATGACGTAATTCTCTAAACAATGTAGACTTTTTTGCTGCTGTATTTTAAAATGTTTCTTAGACTTAGCAGGTCACAGTATATTCTGTTTTACATTTTATACTACACCATTGTATAATTTTAGTTGTATTGTTCTGAACATATTCTATTGCTATTGTTAAATTATTCTGCTATCTGGCATGTGAAGCTGCTGAGAGTACTGTATTTTAGAAAATGCCAGCAGTGCAGGAAAAATGATCACTAAAATTCTAGCAGCTGTGGGATTTATATCATTTCTTGGCAGTAACGTACTATAAGGGTCTCTGCATTAAATGCACAGACAAGTGACATTCCAAATTTGGTTCAAGTCAGGGTACAGTTTGGTCAGCTAACACCATAAGAGGAACATAAACATAATCATTTGGGCCATTCTTAGGAAACAACATTTATGCCATTCTTAGGGAACAACATTTGGGCCATTCTGAGGGAACAGCACTTGGGCCATTTTTAGGGACCAATATTTGGGTCATTCTAAGGGAGTAATCTTTTTGGCCATTCTTAAGGAACAACATTTGAACCACTCTCAGGAAACAACATTTGGGCTATTTTCAGGGAATAACATTTGGGTCACTCTTATGGAGGAATATGTGGGGCATTTTTATGGAACAACATGTGGGCCATTCTTGAAGAGCAACATCTATGTCATTCCTAAGGAACAAAATTTTCACCACTCCTAAAGAGCAACATTTGGGCCATTTTTAGGGAGCAACATTTGGGACATTCTTAGGGAACAACATTCAGGCTACTTTTAGGAAAAACATCTGTGCCATTCTTAGTGAGCAACATTTAAGTCATTCTTAGGGAACAACATTTGGGTCATTATTACGGAGCAAGATTTTGGCCATTTGTATGGAACAATATGTGGGACATTCCTAGGGAACAACATCAGGATAATTCTTAGGGAACAACATTTAGGTCATTCTTAAGGAGCAACATTTGGGCCATTCTTATGGAGCAATATCTGGGACATTCTTAGGGGGTAACATCTGTGCCACTCTTCGTGAACAACATTTGGGCCACCCTAAGCATAATTTGGACCATTCTTAGTGAGCAACATTTGGGCCATTTTTTTGGAAACTTTTGGATCATGCAACATCTGGGGCATTCTTATGGAACAACATGTGGACCATTCTTATGGAGCAACATGTTGGCCATCCTTAGGGAGCAATATCTGGGTCATTCTTGGGGAACAACATTTGGACCACTCTTAAAGAGCTACATTTGGGCCATTCACAGAGAATAGCATCTGAGCCATTCTTAGGGAGTAACATTTGCATAGTTCCATGTCGTAACAGTGAAAATTCTTGGGTGACTCATAAAACAACGAGTACACCCTGCCAAAAAACAATTCGGCACACAACAAAAATACCAATGACCAACTCGGCACACACTTAAAATAATGTTTAATGTGGGTGGGCTACGCCGCCTGCACCCCTCTTTGTGGGGGGGCAAGCCCCCCACTCCTCCATACCTAAATAATTATCTCTGAGGGGGGTGGACACTGGAGGAAAGACGAGGGACTGGCAACGGCAATAACTTAAAAAAAAAACACACACACAAAACACCTGCTAAATAAAAAAACAGACCTGTATGCAGTCACGAACTCGGTACCACCAGCACTGCAGATGGTGTCCCTACCTGCTATGTTAGGTGGATAGCTCTGTGCATCATGCTCCATGACCCTATTTACCCCACCACTCTTCCTCTCTTCCTCCATTGTTATTCCTTCCCCTCACTTATCTTCCCATCCTCCCTCGCTATTCCCACCCCTCGCTATACCTTCCCCATCACTGATCCTGAAAGTGACTACACTGAAGTGTTCATTTCTGAGTTGCTCAATTTGGTTCACTATTATAACATGCTATCCATTTGTGCCATTCTTAAGGAACAAAATTTGGGAAAGTCTTAGAGAACAACATTTTGGCCAGTCTTGGGGAACAACATTTGGGAAATTCTTAGGGAGGAACATTTTGGGCAGTCATGGGGAACAACATTTGGGAAATTCTTAGGGAGGAACATTTTGGCCAGTCTTAGGGAGCAACATTTTTGCCAGTCTTAGGAAATAACATTAGGACCATTTTTACAGAACAACATTTGGGCCATTTTTAAGGAACATTTGGGCCATTCTTAAGGAGCAATATGTGGGACATTCTTAGGAAGCAATGTCTGGCCATTCTAAAGGAACAACATTTGGGCACTCTAAGGGAGCAACATTAGGGCCATTATTAAGGAGCAACATGTAGTTAACTCTTAAGGAGCAACATTTGGGTCATTCTTAGGGAACAACATTTGGGCAATTCTTTTTTATTCTTGGGAAATTCTTAGGGAACAACAAATTGGCCATTCATAGAAACATACAAAGAAACTAGAATTTGATGGCAGATAAGAACCACTTGGCCCACCTAGCCTGCCCATTTCTGTACCTACCACATATACTGGACCTTAGGGAACAACATTTGGGTCATTTTTAAGGAACAATATGTGGGGCTATTCTTAGGAAGCAACATTTGTGCCATTCATTGGGAGCAAGATTTGGGCCATTTTTAGGGATCAACATTTGGGCTAGTCTAAGGGAATGAAATTTGGGCAATTCTTAGGGAGCTGCATTTTGGCCATTCTTAGCAACATTGGGGCTATTCTTAAGAAGTAACATCTGAGCCATTTCTAGGGAACAACATTTGGGCCATTCTTGGGGAATAACATTTGAGTCATTTTTAGGGAACATTTTGGTCATTCATAGGGAGCAACATATGAGCCATTCTTAGGGAGAAACATTTGGGCCATTCTTAGGAAACAATATCTGGGTCATTCTTAGGGAACAACATTTGGGCCATGCTTAAAGAACAACATTTTGGCCATTTATAGAGAACAATGTTGGGCCACTCTTAGGGGCAATATTTTGTCATTCTTAAGGAACAATATTTGGGCATTTCTTAGGCAGCAGCATTTGGGTCATTCTTATGGAACAACATTTGGGCAATTCTTAGGAAGCATCATTTTGGCCAGTCTTAGGAAACAACATTTGGGCCATTCTTAGGAAGCAACATTTTGGCCATTCTTATGGAGCAACATTTGGCCATTCTAACAGAACAACATTTGAACCATTTTAGGGAACAACATTTGGGACATTCTTATTATACAATGTTTTGCCATTCTAAGGGAACTACATTTGGGCCACTCTAAGGGAGCAACATTTGGGTCATTCTTAGGGGAACAGCATTTGGACAAATCTGAGGAGCAACATTTTGGCCAGTCTTATGGAACAACATTTGGGCCATTCTTATGGAACAGAATTTGGGCCATTCTTACAGAACAACAGTTGGGCTATTCTTAGGGAGCAATATTTGGGCTAGTTGTAGGGAACAACAAATGGGCCATTCTTAGGGAATGACATTTGGGCCATTTTTAAGGAACATATGGGCCATTCTTAGGAAGCAGCATTTGGGCCATTCTTAGGAGCAACATTTGGCCCATTCATAGGGAGCAAGATTTGGGCCATTTTTAGGGATCAACATTTGGGCTATTCTTAGGGAGATGACATTTGGGCAATTCTTAGGGAGCAACATTCTGGCCATTCTTAGCAACATTTGGGGCATTCCTAAGAAGTATCATTTGAGTCATTCCTCGGGAGCAACATTTTGGCCACTCTTAGGGAGGAACATTTGGGCCATTCTTAAGGAGCAGCATTTGGGCCATTCTTAGGGAACAACATTTGGGCCATTTTTAAGGAACAATATTTTGGGCCTTTCTTGGGGACTAACATTTGGACCATTTTTACAGAGTAACATTTGGACCATTCCAATGGACCACCATTTAGGCCACTCTTCGGGGAAAAGATTTGGGCCATTCTTAAGGAGCAACATATTGACCATTCTTAGCGAACAACATTTAGGCCATTCTTAGGGCATAACATTTGGGACACTCTTAGGGTGCAACATCTGGGCCATTCATAGGAAGCAACATTTGAGCCATTCTTAGGAAACAATATTTGGGTCATACTTAGGGAGCAACATTTGTACCATTCATTGGGAGCAAGATTTGGGCCATTTTTAGGGATCAACATTTGGGCTAGTCTAAGGGAATGAAATTTGGGCAATTCTTAGGGAGCTGCATTTTGGCCATTCTTAGCAACATTGGGGCTATTCTTAAGAAGTAACATCTGAGCCATTTCTAGGGAGCAACATTTGGGCCATTCTTGGGGAATAACATTTGAGTCATTTTAAGGAACATTTTGGTCATTCATAGGGAGCAACATATGAGCCATTCTTAGGGAGAAACATTTGGGCCATTCTTAGGAAACAATATCTGGGTCATTCTTAGGGAACAACATTTGGGCCATGCTTAAAGAACAGCATTTTGGCCATTTATAGAGAACAGTATTTGGGCCACTCTTAGGGAGCAATATTTTTGTCATTCTTAAGGAACAATATTTGGGCATTTCTTAAGCAGCAGCATTTGGGTCATTCTTATGGAACAACATTTGGGCAATTCTTAGGAAGCATCATTTTGGCCAGTCTTAGGAAACAACATTTGGGCCATTCTTAGGAAGCAACATTTTGGCCATTCTTATGGAGCAACATTTGGCCATTCTTACAGAACAACATTTGGACCATTTTAGGGAACAACATTTGGGACATTCTTATTATACAATGTTTTGCCATTCTAAGGGAACTATATTTGGGCCACTCTAAGGGAGCAACATTTGGGTCATTCTTAGGGGAACAGCATTTGGACAAATCTGAGGAGCAACATTTTGGCCAGTCTTATGGAACAACATTTGGGCCATTCTTATGGAACAGAATTTGGGCCATTCTTACAGAACAACAGTTGGGCTATTCTTAGGGAGCAACATTTGTGCTAGTCGTAGGGAACAACAAATGGGCCATTCTTAGGGAATGACATTTGGGCCATTTTAAGGAACATATGGGCCATTCTTAGGAAGCAGCATTTGGGCCATTCTTAGGAGCAACATTTGGCCCATTCATAGGGAGCAAGATTTGGGCCATTTTTAGGGATCAACATTTGGGCTATTCTTGGGAGATGACATTTGGGCAATTCTTAGGGAGCAACATTCTGGCCATTCTTAGCAACATTTGGGGCATTCTTAAGAAGTATCATTTGAGTCATTCCTCGGGAGCAACATTTTGGCCACTCTTAGGGAGGAACATTTGGGCCATTCTTAAGGAGCAGCATTTGGGCCATTCTTAGGGAACAACATTTGGGCCATTTTTAAGGAACAATATTTTGGGCCTTTCTTGGGGACTAACATTTGGATCATTTTTACAGAGTAACATTTGGACCATTCCAATGGACCACCATTTAGGCCACTCTTCGGGGAAAAGATTTGGGCCATTCTTAAGGAGCAACATATTGACCATTCTTAGCGAACAACATTTAGGCCATTCTTAGGGCATAACATTTGGGACACTCTTAGGGTGCAACATCTGGGCCATTCATAGGAAGCAACATTTGAGCCATTCTTAGGGAACAATATTTGGGTCATACTTAGGGAGCAACATTTGTGCCATTTTAAGGGGGCAACATTTGGGCCATAATAATATGGTGGAGACCTGTTTGGTGTAACTTCAAACATACTATTCATACAGCACAGTAGTTGCACTGACAGTAGTGTTTCAAAATTTCCTGTTCAGTGCTATGTGCTGAGTGAAGATGCTGTGCCATTAAAATGTCACTGGCAAAGTTGGTGTGAAGTGGAAAACTTTTGCCTTCACCAAGGGAGCAAAAGTTAGGCCATTTTTGGTGAGCAACAATGGGGCCATTCTTAAGGAACAATATTTGGGGCATTTTCAGGGAATAACAAGTGAGCCATTCCTACAGAGCAACATTTGGGACATTCATATGGAGCAAATTTGAGATGTTCTTAGGGAACAACAGTTGGGCCATTGTTAAGCATCAACATTTGGACCATTCTTAAGGAACAAGAGTTGGGCCATTCTTAGGGAGCAACATATGGTACATTCTTAGGAAACAACTTTTGGGCCATTTTTAGGGAGCACCATATAGGTTGTTCTTCTGGAGCAACATTTGTGCATTTTTAGGGAGCAACGTTTTGGCCATACTTATGGAGTAACATTTGGGCCATTCTTAGGGAGCAACATTTGGGACATTTTAATATGGCAGAGAGCTGTTTGCTGTATTGTTCTATATACTATTCATACAGCACAGTATTTGCACTTACATGGGCATAGAGTACATATGTTGTGCAGTTAAAAATTCACTGGCACAGTTAGTGTGAAGTGTGAAAAGTTTGTCTTCACCTGGGAAACAACATTTGAGCCATTCTTATGGAGCAACATTTAAGACATTCTTAGGGAGGAACATTTGGGCCATTCTAAAAGGTGGAGACCTGTTTGGTGTATCTTCAAATATACTAGTCACACAGCATATTATATGCACTTACAGTGGTGTTCCAAAATTTCTTGTAAGTCCCATTGTCTTAAAGTGGAGATGTTGGGTATACTGTTGAAACAGCGAAAATAATACAGTGAAGACCATTGCAGCTATGAAATTGGCATGGTCACTGTAATGGTCCCACTGTACACTAATGCTGCTTCATCCAGTGTTTCACCCCCTCTCAAAATCAACTTCAACTTGGAGTTGGTCACTTTAGAAATTATGGGGTGTGGGGGTCATTGCCCCCCGCAAAAAAAAAACAGCGTGTTTCTTATGGTACAATGATGACTATCAGCTATGTGCCTGTCAATATAATCAATTTCAACAACTTCATTGTCGAAGCAGCTTGGTGGAACCGAGATGTTGTGATGTTAAAACTTTGCCAGTGAAGTTGTTGCAAAGTGCAAAAACTTTGTCTTTCTGAAATTCCTACCTCTAGCACCAACTTCACACTTCACCACTTCTCAATTTACTGCCTGATGAAGAGGCACGTTTCCAATGAAGTCATAGCAAAGTTGCAACTTTGTCACTGAATTTGCATGACTGTATTGAAGAAAGTGCCACTTCACCTGCCAAGAGCCTTTACAAAGTCAGCACTTTGTGCTTCACGAAGTTTGCAAATTTTGCAATTTAATTCTCAAAGTGAAGTTTGCCAACTTTACACATCTTTAGCTTACAAATCATTGACTACTGGGAGGTATGGGACAACTGCATCTCATTGGTTGTGCTTGCCACACACCCCAATGACCATGCTAAACTATTGGCTGAATTCTTGACAATTACCTTTTCAATAGGGGTTATCTCCATGCCCCTTCTATGCAGGGTAGTCGTAATTATTAGCAAACCACTATGTCTTCTTATGAGTGATCACAAATACACAAGATATCCCTTTATATTAACATAAGAACTATGAAAGCAGTCCATTTAATTCACTATGACCACCTCCTGCTGCTTGAAGTCAATTAAAAGCATGTCTATCAGTTTTAATTTTTATGACGAGAAAATAACATTAATTAGCATTGATTCCTTTGACCTGGATGTCCTGGATTTGGGCTGAAAGTTCCTCTTTACTGCCTTTATACATTCTCAGGTCCCAAGAGGAAGAACAATTATTTCAGGGTTGATAAGAGGTAGATTCTTACCCCAAAATGCCCCAAAAGGGGACTGAGCACCATGGTATACAGTAGATAGAAACATAGAAATTGTTGGCAGATAAGGATCACTAGGCCCATCTAGTCTGACCGTAAGCACTAGACTAGTTTGTGGCCTCTGACCCTATCTGGTCAGTGGCTTTTTGTCCTTCCTTCCCACCACTAAGGTTCCCTTACGCCTTTCCTAGACATGTTTAAATTCCTCCACTGTGATTGCTCTCACCACCTCTTGTGGCAGACCATTCCATATGTCCACCACCCTCTGTGAAAAATAAAACTTTCTTACATTTCCTCTTAACCTGCCTCCCTCCAATTTCAAATGGTGCCTCTCGTTCTAGTACTCCTTCTAACTTTGAAGATGTCTCCCCCCTGCACCTTATTTATGCTTTTGAGGTACTTGAATGTTTCTATCAAGTCCCCCCACTCCCTCATCTCCTCCATATTGAGCTCCTTTAATCTCTCCTACAAAGGAGGGTTACAAAGATGATAGTGGGTCAGCAGCGTAAGGCATATAAGGAGAGGTTGAGGGCACTGAACATGTACTCCCTGGAAGACAGGAGAGAGAGAGAGAGGGGACATAATTGGGACGTTCAAGCTCTTAAAAGGGATAAATAAGGTTAATAAGGAGAGTCTCTTTAAGCTGAGTGGCAACCATAACAATAGGGGGCACAGTCAAGCTGGAGGGTGGGAGGTTTAGAAGGGAGGTCAGGAAGCACTTCTTCACAGAGAGGGTGGTGGACACTTAGAATGCACTGCCAGAAGAGGTCATCTCTTTGAAGACAGTTGGCAGCTTTAAGAAAGGCTGGGATAGGCATAGGGGAAAAGTAAGGATCATGGATAGGGAGGATGTGAGGAGTGGGGAGGGAGGGAAGGGACATTAGTTCAACCTGTGGGCCCTGCAATATGATCATACTTGATAGACCAAATGGCCTTCTTCTGCTGGCTTCTTCATATGTTCATATGTTTTGTGGTGTAAACCCTGTACCATCCTGGTTGCCCTGCTCTGGACTTCTTCCACCCTGTCAATGCCACTGCTAAGGTGCAGCCTCCAGAATTGCACACTCTAGGTCAGGCCTCACTAGTGTTTTATACAATTGCATCACCACCTCCCATCTTCTCCTAGGGATACCTCTGCTTATGCACCCCAACATGCCACTGGCCCTCTCTGCAGCCTTTATACTCTGCTTTGACACCTGTAAGTCATCTGAAATGATAACCCTCAGGTTCCTTTCTTCCTTGGTGATCATCAGCTCCTCCCCTTCCCCATCCTGTAGCTCTCCCCAGGGTTCCCTCATCCCAGGTGCATTATTTTGCACTTTTTCGTTGAACCCCAATTGCCATACCTCAGACCATTTTTCAAGCTTCCCCAGGTCCCTCCTCATTTTCTCCACCCCCTGTGGCAGATCTTGGTGTTATCTGCAAAAAGGCAGACTTCCCTCCAGTCCTTCTGCAATGTCACTAATGAAGACATTGAACAGGACTGGCCCAAGGACCGATCCCTGAGGCACCCTGCTTCTCCACCCCCTGCCTGGATTGGACCCTATTTATCACCACCTCTGCCTCCTGTCCTTTAGTCAGTTCTTAACCCAGTTTACCACCTTGTGGCCCATGCCCAGACTACCCATCTTGTTAAACAGCTTCTTATGTGGGACAGTCTCAAAGGCCTTGCTGAAATCAAAGTATGCAATGTCCACCGCCCCCACCCCAATTTACTTCCTTTGTCACCCAGTCAAAAAAATCTATCAGATTTGTTTGACATGACCTTCCTGCTGTGAATCTGTGTTGCCTCGGATTCTGGGCACTGTTGGAGTCCAGGTGTGCCACTATTTTTTCTTTCAGCAGTGTCTTCATGATCTTCCCCACCACTGAGGTGAGGCTGCCCAGCCTGTAGTTCCCTGCTTCCTCCCTACTACTGCTTTTGTGCAGAGGGACTACATGTGCCCTCCTCCAGTCCTCTTGAACCATTTCTATGTTGCATGACTCGGTGAACATGGCTGCCAGAGGTGCCACTAGTTTCCTACGCAGCTCCCTTAATAGCCTCAGATGTATGTCATCTGGTCCCATTTCTTTGTCCACCTTCAGTTTTGTGAGCTCTTCCAGGACTCTATCCACTGTGAATGAACTGGTGTCCTCCTCCCCTTCCCCTTACACTTTTTGCCCAGCTGTGGTCCCTGACCTCCCCCCTTTTCAGCAAATACTGAACAAAAGTATTTGTTCAGTATTTTCACCTTGTCTGTATCTCCCTCCTTACACTCTCCTTATCCCCTTTGAGCCTTACAACCCTCCCATTTTTCCTTCTTTCACTGATGTACCTATAGAATGTCTTGTCCCCTTTTTCACTATCTGTGCTAATCCCTCCTCAGTCCACACCTTTGCTCTCCTAACAGCCTTCCCCGCTTCCCGTAGACACACCAGATATACCTCCCTGTCTTCCTTCCTTTCGGCCCCTTTATATTTTCTGAAACTTACCCTTTTAACTCGTACCTTGGCTGCCACCTCTTTCAAGAGCCATAGTGACTTCCTCCTTTTCTTCACTTTGGACACCAACCTGGTGCATTGGTTTGTCTCTTCCACTATGACTCCTTTTAGTTTCCCCCACTGTTCTTCAACCCTCCCCACCTCCCCCTTTTCCAGGGCTATGCTAATACATCTCCCCATTTCAGCAAAGTCTGCCCTCCTGAAATCTAAAACCTTTCCCCTTGTGTGACTTGATTGAGTCCCTGTCTCCATGTTAAAACCACACTATGTTGTGATCTCTGGACCCCAGTTGTTCATCTACCCAGACCTCTATGACTCTGTCTCCATTGGTCAGTACCAGGTCCAGAATCACCCTTTCTTTGCTGGGATCAAGCATTAGCTGCCTAAGATCAGCCCCCCTACAGGGAATCTAGGATGCCTTTGCTTCTTGTTGAAGCTGCTACCTGGGTGGTCCAATCCATGTCCGGCGTATTGAAGTCCCTCAGCAGCAGAACTTCACCTTTCATTGCCATCTCATGTATTTCATCCACTAGCTCCCTCTCTACTTCCTCACCCTGTGCTGGAGGCCAGTATATCACCCCTGTGCGTATCGCTGCACCATTACCAGGTTCAAGGGTGACCCACTGTGCCTCGGCCTCCCCCTGCCTACCCTGCACCTGTGTTGCCTTTATACATCTCTGACATACAGGGCAACTCCCCCACCATTTTAACCCCCATCCCTCCGGAACATAGCGTAACCCGGTACATTTATGTCCCACTCATGATTTGCAGTGTACCAAGTTTTAGTTATTGCTGCTATGTCCAGGTTTGCCTCTCCTATCAAGGTCTCCAGGTCTGGGATTTTATTTCCCCAGCTGCGGGCATTAGTTACAACGGCCTTCAATGTCTTGCAACCTAGATTACGTCCCCTGCCCCTTTTACTGCTCCCCCTGCTGCTTTCCTCTACCCCAGTTATCCTTCCTGAGAGGTCCCAATTCCCCCACTTTGCCCCCCTTTCCCCGACTACTTCTGTTGTTTTTGCCATCAGTTTATTTTCCTGCCTGTGCCCACTGGGGGTGATACTAAGCCTCCTGACCCTCCTGGCTGTCCTTCCTTGGCCAGTTTAGATGCATGATGCTGAAGCATTCAGATTTCTTACTCAGGATCAGGGTCCCCTTCCTGGACAAATGCAGGCCGTCATCTTTATACAGGCTCACATCCATCCAGGTTGGACCCCAGTCCCCCTAGAAGCCAAACCCTTCCCTTCTGCACCATTCCTTCAACCAGGACTTGAATTTCTGCATGTGGAGTGTCCTAGCCTCCCCCTTGCCATGGACAGGTAGTATTTCCAAGAAGGAGACAGAGTGTAGATACCCTTGGAACATAAATGTTTGAAAAGAAATACCAACTAGCAGGTTTAGATCAAATCCTAAATTTCCTTCTTAGGTATGACTGCTTCAGGCAAAACTTTCTTGTATCTCTTTTGCCTCTTTCACAAGTCTCACCTACATTAAGTGCATCAACAACTGCGACCTTCTCATCTGCTGCACTTAGAGACTAGGATACATTTCCCTTCAGAATTCTTTAGCTTTTTCTCTGATATCCATTGGTGCCCCTCGCCCACACTTTCTCTTAGCGTCCTTATTATTCTCTTGCTCTCTCTCTCTCTCTCTCCCCCCCCTCCTTTGTCTTAATTTCTGTCTCATTGACCTCTTTGTTCATCTCTTTAAAATGAACTTCCTTAATCATCTATGTAACCCCCTCAGTAGAGGGCTTATCTGAACTACCATCCTGCCACCCTCCCAAGGCTACTGACTGCTGTGCAAATTATGTGCTGCAGCAGCTGCCTTTCTCTAGCTTGACTACATGTGTAGCATGGAGAGAGACCCAGACAGCAATAAACCCTTGTTGCCTCCTTTGCCCATTGCTTTGCAGCTGTAGCCGCATTTCATAAGCCCGCTCCCCTGATTGTGTCAGAGAGGAGTGGGAGTCTACCACCATATCTTCTCTTTAGCACTCCATGCTCCCTGTCGCAGACCGCTGCCAGGGGCACCAGAGTGGGAGCTTGTGCATCTATAAGGGGCTCCTCCTCAGCACTTCCCTCTCTCCTCACCCCAGCAGCTGCGACTCTTGAACTGACGAATACAGGACTGCAATGGCACCACTGGATAACAGTCCTAAGGGAGCTGCAATGAGCATTGGGGCCAGCCCACAAAAAGAGAGCAGCAAAATATAAAAATAAAGATGTTTAGCGCTAACGTTCCTTCCAACTATGGCCAAGGCCATGTTCATAACCCCTAACCCCGCTAGCCAATCAATGAGAGGGCTAGAAAGCCCAGCAGGAGGCTGCAAGGGACTGTGGGGAGGATGATGCAATCGGACCCTCCCAAATGGACTGATAGGCTTAAAGGGCCAATCAGAATGCTGTACAGGAGAAGAGAACAGACAGACAGCTCTGTATAGCCAATCATGGATTGAATCTGGGAAAGAAATTTCTAGGCCTTTCAGGAGTTCAAAGTAGTTCTGCTGGGACATTAAGCAGGGGAGAGCTGCAGTCACTGAAGGGGAGCAGGAGTCTTGCCAGGCTTGCTCCTGGGGATCCTCGTCTGGGCCCATTCCTCTTCAAAATGCCTGTGAGTGTTCTTCTGTGCTCACCCAGGTAATAAGCTTGCTCCTGGGGTCACGTGATGGCTTCAACCTGAGCTGCAGCATTTCTCAGAGCTCCATGGGCAAATAACAAAATGTGGCTAATTAAACAAATCTAAGTCAGATTTTCAGAGCTTTGACTACACATTTCACTTTATAAAAACAATACGTATCGAAACCTGCTAAGAAATTACAGGATGGATAGAGACTTAAATCAACAAATGAATATCTCCGACAGCTCCTCCTCACACAGCGAGCCAACCCTCTAAAAGAAGCAAGACAGATTCTCTGACTGAGCTTACAACGCCAGCTGATCCGATGGGCATTCTTACTGAAAAACTAGATCACTTTTTCATGGAGATAGCTTTGGTGAACATAAAACTAGAAGACATGGCATCGGACATAAAAACAATAAAAAACACAGTAGATCATCTGTCCACAATGGTATCTGACACTGAAACAAGAATCAGCTCAGTGGAAGAGAAGCAAAACAGAAATGCCAAACATACAACTGAGCTGAGGACAAAACTTGGGGAAACTAGAGGGCAGAATTGAAGATCAGGAGAGTCGACTGCGCAGAAATAACTTGATACTGAACATGAAGAGGGAGACAACTTGCAGAGCTTTACACATAAATTACTGGCAGAGGTAGCGGGACCTCTACCCTCCAGTAACAGTTACCAACTAGGTTATGTGCATAGATCCTACTGTCCACCTCCAAAGCACGGGGGAAAAGGCAAGGGTCATAATAATATGATGTGCCATCCTGCAAGATAAATCACACATCCAGAATCAAGCCAGAATCAAGAGAGCTCTCTTATGGAATGGGCGGCGATTCCCCGTCTACAGTGATGTTACCCCTGCGGTACGGGACAAGCAAAGGGCTTATAATGATCTTAGAAAAGCTCTCCACAAGGCCAATGCCCCCTTTTGAATGCTGCATCCAGTCAGGCTAGTGATAAATACTCAGTCGAGCACTAAGAAGTTTCCCAATGCTGAGACCACACAGAGAGAGCTACCAAAACTTATGCCACACATCTGCCTCACCACATCAAACCAACCAAAAAATCCACAGCCCAAAGTAGGCTAGAGGGTCGGTAAGAGACGAGGGGTAGAGTTACATAGAAAATACACCACCCACACAGACCCAACACTACAGTCACTCAACCCTAATATGTGTGCCCTGACCCACGAACCTTTCAACTGATGGACTAAACCCTATCAATCCTGGGGCATTAACCACCCTCAAATAATTATCAAGACCTGCCACCAATCCTAAGGTATGTTTAATTTCCAACTAAAGGTGTGCTAACATAACAGGAGACTTTCAGGTTTACAGTAATGGTGGAAGACTAGACAGTGAAAACCCCCAAGCCTTACAATGACAGCCTTCTTCCTGACACACTTCCTGCCAAACAGTTTACTGCCTTTGTCCACAGGCCAGCAATCAGTCAAGACAACACTCTGGGTTAGACAAGTGGAACATAATCGCACCCAGGACTCATTGGCAACTTACCTAGCACACCCCCACAGAGGAAGTGCTGTCACTCTTAGGACCACTGGCCATGCTGATCTCAGCGCCACCCCCTGCACTCCAACTACGGTGCAGGAACAAACCATCAGTGAGAACCCAAGAAAAGTTAAATGGCACAAGTCATCATACTCACCCACACAAGGAACATAGACATCGCTCACCTGTATCAAGCCAACAGCAAGACAAGCACCCCACACAAATACCCAACTGAATAGGACACTGCTCAAAATAAGCCCTGGGACATGCAGCGTTATACACCCTTGACCAACCCAGAAACTGACACGCATTGGAGAGCAAGACGTCCTGACAGAACTCCAATCAGGACTTACTTTTAAACCACATAGGACAATAAACTGACACCACCCAGTGCAAGGATGTCAGCACGACAGTGATATCCTTGAATCAAGGTATAATCGTGACGTTTCCATTTTTCTTTCCTCCTTCTTTCTTTCTTTAAAAGTGCTGTACCTACATTCATTGCCCAAAATATTTTTGAGTAGTGTCTACAGAGGGTAACCTGGGCAGTACAGGCATGGCCCCACTAATAATACCCAGGAAGGAAATGGGGGGGAGAACATCCAGGAACAGGCCAGTGGAACCACAACACTGACAACCAACACTCAAGGAGGAGGGGGTATCAGAACCGGACTGTTGAATGGTCAAATGATCGGGGGGTGGATTTATCTGGAAGAATGGCCACACACACAGGCTCTACCCCCATTGAACAGGGCAGACAGCCAAGCATAATATGCAGAAGAGTCAGGGAGGTGCCCGTACACAAGGCAACAAGACAAGAACAGAGAGCATGCATCACAACCAGGGAAACACCATAAACGGAGGTCCACCCATGCCCCTAAGTTACCCAGTGCTTGAGAAGTAGTCCTGAGAGGAAAGTTCAATGGGGGGAGCTTCATTCAACACTATGGCTAAGCCCTTGAAAGAGGTAGACATCCTCACAACTAGGCACACTCCCCAGACAGCTTACTCCAACCCCGGGAGTTCCCCAGCACTCGGGCTCTATGGTGGCCATATAAAAGCAGTATAATCCCTTAGAGGAGCTCTACAGCCTGATTACAGTGGGGGAGGCAAGGCCAATGTGCAAAGGAGTCTGCAGCCTTAAACCACACAGAGCTTTGGAATTGGAGGGAGACTGCCTCCACAAACTTACTCGGGGTATGGGTGGGAGTTTGACAATACCGCGACACAGCACACTCTAAGGAGAGATATGGGGAAGCTGACACAGGAAATGATATCACATGCCAACAAATTGGGGACCACAATTTGCAATACATACTTGCAGCACAGTGCTCCTCAATTGACCTGGCCAAGTCTCCTCCTGACAGACTCCTGGTCCCCTTGCTGTGGCACCCCAAAGCAGGCATTGTCAGATGTGGGGATTGAACTGTGATGCTCTCTGGGGCAGCTGGGACACACAGGCAGGTGGGGGGAATGTGTGGTAGGGTTCCCAACCCCTGGGGATGCACAACCACCAGCAGAACCTGCAATAGGCCTGACACCTTACACAGAGACACGGGGGAGGGGGTATTTTCTGAAAAGCTGATACCCAATGAATATATAACTACAAATGGGGGACAGAAACACACGAGCCAGGGGACCACTGAAACTCCTTGTAGTCTAGCACAAGACTTTTGTAGACCAGCAATAGAAAAGTGACACCAGAGTCACAGGCACACCAGACACTGGGGTGCAAGGAGGGAGAGCCTATATGGATTAAAACAAGGAGAGGGACCCAGTCTGGAGCACACCCCGAGGGTGCAAGTGGGGAAAAGATGCCACCCCAGGAGAGTCAGTCCCCCAAGGGCCTGCGCGTACAGCTATGCTAACTGGGAACGGTCAGTGTAAAGGGGAGAACTGGTACAATATTTAAAAGGAGAACAGAGGCAAGGAGAGTTAACTGAACATTAAAGACAGCCAGCAGGGCAAAAGGTGGCTATGGTTTCCATTGCCACGACAGCAGAGAAGATGGGAATGGCTATGGAAACTCACAGCTAACGCAACTGTTTACATACCAAGTGACAGACAGTCTTTGACCATGGGTGGAGAATGGTAGCACTCTCGGAAGCCCTTCATGGTCAGATGATTTGGGAGGCTCACCACCTCTCGTCACAACCCGGGGTGTTTTGGATGCCAGGGAGCAAGAGAAGGTGAGACCTCTCCTTTGTACAGATTTATTTTATATATTTTAGTTAGATCTGTATGTTGTTATGTTGTAGGTTATCCTGTAATTTATGCACTGCATGCACAGAATGTCATCACTGATGATGAGCAGAAGCTAGTGTCACGGGGCCAAGAGCTAAGGATCCACACCTGGTCAACCATAATTGCCCCAAGGCAATCATGGAAAGGTAAAGTATGTAACCAAAACCAAACTAAGAAACGGCGGATTCAGCTGTGGTCTGTCCCAAAAAGTACAACCTACAGGTACGCCCACGCAGGTACACAACACAAAAAATGACAGCCACCCAATACACATGCACCACATGGAATGTCAAAGGGGTACAAACCAAAGAAAGAGATATTTGATCCTAAAGCACCTCAGAACCCTAAACACACAAATCACTCTCCTCCAAGAAACACACACACCCGAGCACCAAGCCCTATTGTGGAGGAGAGATTGGGTGGGACAGGTGTTTGCTGCAGGAACCAGCAAGAGGAAGGCTGGGGTTATTATCCTAATACACAGAAACATTCCCTTTACCCCCATAGAACAACTTTCAGATCCACAAGGGAGATACCTGATAGTGAGAGGAGAGCTTGACAGACAAGAATTGATAGTAGCAACAATATATGGACCCAATAAAGAGGAATCATGTTTCTTCACAAACCTTCAATCAATCTTAGCACCAATGCCCAGCCATCCAATAATATTGGCGGGAGACTGGAACCGTGTACAGGACAACAGTATAGACAGATCCAACCCCAAAAGAATCAGGCTATACTCATCACAGCGGGCGCTGGGGGAACTTGTAGATTCTCTTAAGCTGGTAGACATAGGGCACATACTGCACCCCAATGCAAAGAAATACACCTTTCTGTCAGGGGTTCATGAGTCACTCTCCAGACTTAATTACTTCATGGTTAACCAATCTGTACTAAAGACAACCATCAGTTGTGAGACAGGCCCCAGGATAGCCTCTGACCATGCCCCAGTGTCCCTAGCCTTCCTTCCATCAGAACATAAATAAAGGGATAGGCTTTGGAGACTGAATAATAGCCTACTCAAAAACCCACAGTGTATGAACAGGATAAAAATGAGTGTGAAGCAATACTTCAAAACAAACACCACTCAGTCCCCACACAGACACTACTCTGGGGGGCCTTCAAATGCACCCTGAGGGGAGAACTCATCCGAATGGCCTCTACCAGAAAGAGAAAGAGACAAGCAGAGGGTGCACAACTGCTGCACACCATCCAAGAGCTCAAAAAGAAGGTGTCTAGCCCACCAACAGGCACAACAGGAAGGCAACTCACAGTAGTCAGGGCGAAATATTGCAAGCTCCTCAGAGAGCAGGCAGAGTTCGCCATTGTCCGAGCCAAAACACAATACGTAGACCGGGGGAGATGGCAGGAAAGTTGCTTGCCCTCAAACTTAGGCAACAAGAAACCCACAGGGCTATCACTATGATTAGTAGCCCAACTAACAACCTGATCACGAAGCCCAGAGACATAGCAGTGGCCTTTGGGGACCTCTGTACAGAACTGTATGGCGGGAGAGTGCCAGGCAACAATCAAGGATAGAAGAAGTTTCCTCCAGGGAGCGCAGCTCCCTAAAGTGGAGTCAGATGCCCTTAACACCCTAAGCTGCCCAATCTCCCAGCATAAGGTAGAGGTGGTGATCTGCTCACTGAAGGTGGACAAAGCACCGGGACCAGATGGCTTTATCCTCAACTTCTACAAATCCCTACTACAAGAAATAGCCAGACCGTTGACAAACCTCTTTAACGAGGCACATGAGAAAGGATGATCTGGCCCCACACATGCAGGAGGCACTCATTACTCTTATCACAAAACCGGATTAAGAACCAACCAAGATGGGCAGCTACAGACCCATCTCACTACTTAATACTGATCTCAAAATACTGGTGAAAGTGCTGGCCACCCGACTAAGCCGGGTTATCAGTGAACTCATAGGCCCACAACAAGTCCGCTTCATGCAAGGGAGAGTGGTGACTGACCAGGTCTGAATGCTGGCCCACATCCTAGCTGCATCTAGGGACCCCACCATCCCAGTGGCACTGATGTCCCTATATGCTGAGAAGCGCTTCGACAAAGTGTCCTGGAACTTCTTCTTTGAAACCTTACAGGAGTTTGGATTCCCAACACCCTTTATAAAATGGGTCAAGCTGCTCTACTCCCATTCGAGCTCTAAGGTGATGTGTAATGGAATCCTCTCCCCCCAATGGCTCTAAAGTCGGGCACCAGGCAGGGCTGCCCGTTCTCTCCTTACCTGTTTAACTTGTATGTAGAACCCCTAATCAGATGAATTCTGTTGAAGGAAACCATCAAGGGTGTCAAGGTGGGAGACTCCCAACACAAGGTGTCTGCCTAGCAAATGGCATTCTATTCCATGTATCAGACCAGACCCACTCAATCCCTGCTGCTCTGGACCTCCTGCAGCAATTTGGTAGGGTGTTGGGCTACAAACATAACCTGAACAAGACTTCCATTATGCCCCTCAACCACAGCACCTTCCATAGGCCCACAATGAGATGGGATGGCACATAGAGCCCAGATTCCATCAAGCATCTGGGTATAATAATCTCACAAAGTCACAAGACTCTAAGAACCAAGAATCTGGACTCTCTCAGGAACAGAATCAAACAGGACTTAACTAGATGGTCTGTTCTCCCTCTAACCCTGTGGGCCCGTATAAAAATCATTAAAATGAACATACTACCCCACCTCCTCTACCCAGTAAGTATGACAGGATGCATTTTCTCCATGGCATGGTTTGCTAAAACAAGGGCCATCTTATCTTCCTTCCTTTGGTCCGGCAAAACCCCCGAAGGGCTTACCACAAGGTCACCCCAGCAAACAAGGAGGGGGGTCTGCGGCTTCCAGACTTCAGACTTTACTACGTGGCCTCACATGCCACATGATTCTTCTGCTGGAAGAAATACACTGAACTCACCGATCCCCAGGCTTATACCCCACAATGGAAGCTAATGGACCTGAGTCTATGCCAAGAGACGGGTATCAATATCAGAGCAGTCATAAGTATCCCACATGAATCTCTACCCATCAACCTGAAAACCACACTGATAGGCATTTCCTTACAAGTGAGCAAACAGCTCCATTGCTTGCTGGGCACACACCCCAAATTAGACGCAGCTCAGCCCATAGCTGGCAACCCAAACTTCAAAATACAAGGTAAACCAGTCCCAATGAACTTCCTGGGCACAACAGGTCACTACACAGTGGCCTCCTTCATAGAAGGAGATTCGCTTCTTGCTTACCACGAATTCCAGCAGAGACAAACCCCGAATGCAATCAGGGCTTTCCCCTACCTGCAGCTAAAGCATATGCTCACCACATCTCTGGGCAATAGGCCCTGGGAGACAAGAGCCTTTAGCAAATGGGACAAGCTGTGTAAGCTGGTACACCAGAGGCATGAGATATCCCTCATATACTGCTGCCTGCTCTCAATAATAACAGCCCCAGACAATGTGCAGTACACATACTGGCAAAAGGAGTTCTGAGAGCTAGATTCCCCTGACACCCTGGCAGCAATGTAGAAGGACACACATAGGCTCCTGAAGTTTGATGGACTCAGGCTCATACAATATAGACTCAACCACAACATGTACTACACACCAGTCAAACTATTCAAAATGGGAAAACTTGGCTCAAACCTATGCTCTAGATACAAACAGGACAAGGGCACCCTTAAACATATATTATAGGGCTGCCCAAAAGCAAAATCCTTGTGAGAATCAATCCAAGTGAACCTAGACCCTATGTTGGGCTTGGAGGGAGCTTTCTTCCCACATATCTGCCTCCTAGGGCTCAACATGCAAGAACTCATGGGAGCTAGGAAATACTATATATCTCTAATTGCAGCCATAGCCAAAACACTGATTCTAAAACACTGGGTGGATGAGACTACCCCTTCATTCAGAGAATGGCACAACTCCATGCTTGAGGCCCTGCGCATGGAAAAGATGATTTGCCACAACGAACACACCCCAAAGCAATACTATGACAGGTGAGGAATGCTGGAAGCCCTACTGCTTGACACTGGTGACTGCTCCAAAACAAATAATAGGTAATCAAGACTCAATGTATGGACAGTTGACTCTCTGCAAGGGTAAAACATTGGACTGGGAAACATAAAAAACTTCGTAACTCGTATGTAAGAGATGTGAGGACTACAACACAAAAACATTACATTCACTTTTGAGATACCAAATGTTCTCAACAGCCAAGAGATTTCTGTCAGACAATTAACACCCTCTTAAAGGGCCAGGGAACTGAAGCCCCAAATGTGTTCACCATTGATGGACAGACGACTCTCATGTCCCAACTGGTGGTAGAAAGATTTAATGATTTTTTTCAGTAAAATAGGCCCAAATAATATTCAAGAGGGTGATACTGTGCAGCAGGGTACAGATAGAGGCTTATCAAAAAAGTTGTCCTTTTCAGATATCCGGGTTGAGATGGTCATGAGGGAATTACTGAAAATAAACACCTCTAAGGCCATGGACCTGGATGGCATACCTTCTAACTTACTGAAGTTTGCTTCCCCAGTGGTTGCCTATCCATTAACATACCTATTTAATTTTTCTTTAAAAACAGGAAAATTTCCTAAGACATGGAAACAATCAAAGATTGTGCCTATTTTTAAAGTGGGTAATAAGTCAGAGTTGGGCAATTACCACCCAACCTCTCTTTTACCCTGGATTTCTAAGATCTTTGAAAGGATTGTGGCTACTCAGATTGTGGAGCATCTAGAATCACAGGGTCTTTTGAATGGCCAGAAGTCTGGATTCAGAAAATCATATAGCACTATTTCAGCCCTAGCTAAAGTTGTTGGGGATGTCCAGGCAGCCCTGGATGGGAAGACACCTGTCGGTGTCATCTTTGTTGATTTATCTAAGGCATTTGATTCCTTGGACCATGGTGTCCTCTTATCCAGGGCAGCCTCTCTGGGGATAGTGGGTTCCAGCTTGCGCTGGCTTACATCATATTTAACTAAAAGAACTCAAATGGTCTCTGTGGGAGGCTGGCCTTCTCATTTTGTTCCTGTTGGATTGGGCGTCCCACAAGGATACATATTGGGTCTGTTATTGTTTATTATACAATGGCAGGAAAGAATCTTGGACTGTGATTGGTCAGTTTGGGTTGGACCCATGGTGTTATCCCAGTACAACATCACAGGCCTAGTCTCAGCCTCACTGTGAACCTGCAGATGAGCATTTTATGGAGCTTTGGATTGATTGTTTCCTCTTCTCTTAAAAACAAAAAATATTTTTCCACACAAAAACATCTTTAAAATAATTTTTTTTATTCTGTATAACAACGAACCATTGTATAATAGGAATAAAGCACTCCAGGGTGCGTGTCGTTTGGGATAACGCCACACATGGGGCATTGGACGCATTCAGCCTGCGGCCTTGTGCCCAACCCCCCCCCAGGCGTGGCGTTATCCCAGCATGACACACACCCTGTCATGCATTATTCCTTTAATATATATATGTTAATGGGCCAAACTTCTCAGATTCACCTGTACTATATCATTTATACACTGATGACACTATTATTTATACTTCAGACCTTACAGTAAATAAAATTTAAGATAAGTTACAGAAGGCTTCTAAAGAGTTGCAGGTTTTTCTCAATGATAGTAGACTAGCCTTAAACAAAAAAACACAGTCCTTATTGTTTTATCAACCCTTGGATGCCCAGGAAAATTTGATCCTGAATGTGGCTATTTTGGAGGGATCCCCAATCCAGCAGATTCAGTCTTATAAATATTTGGGTCTTTGGCTTGACGAATCATAAAACTGGGGAGCTCAGTTAAACAATTTAATTAAAAATGTGGGAAAAAGACTTGGAGCATTGTATAGGGTTAGATCCTATATGAGTTTAGAAGCTAGAAGGAGAGTAGTTAACTCCATGGTAATTCCCATGTTACAGTAGAATATGGAGATTTTATTTATGCCAGCTGTAAAAAAAGTGACTTGGAAAGACTGGAGGTGTGGCATGGCAGACTTGCCAGATTTATTTTAGAAGCCCCTCACTCTACACACAAGTGCTTTTTACATAATAGCCTGGACTAGTTAAGACTATCTGAAAGCAGCCAGGAACACTTCCTTGCATTTACCCCCTACCTTGTAGCCAGCACAGCCCTCGAGATTCAGTGACCGGAGGGGCTCCGAGCTGCCAGCGGGCCGGTGGCGACCGCCTAGCCGACCGAGGGATCCAGGAGGCCGGGAGAAGCAGGCAGAAACGGCACAGCCCTCAAGATTCAGTGACCAGAGGGGCTCCGAGCCGCCAGGGCCGGGCGGCACTCACTCTAGCCGACTAAGGATCCAGGAGGCCGGAGGAAGCAGGCAGAAAGCCGGGCACAGCCCTCGAGATTCAGTGGACGGAGGGGCTCCGAGCCACCAGCGGGCGGCGGCGACTGCCTACCGACCGAGGGATCCAGGAGGCCGGAGAAGCAGGCAGAAAGCCGGCACAGCCTCGAGATTCAGTGAACCGAGGGGCCCGAGCCAGCGGGCTGTGGCGACCGCTTAGCCGACCGAGGGATCCAGGAGGCTGGGAGAAGCAGGCAGAAAGCCGGCACAGCCCTCGAGATTCAGTGACCGGAGGGGCTCCGAGCCGCCAGCGGGCCGGCGGCGACCGCCTAGCCGACCGAGGGATCCAGGAGGCCGGGAGAAGCAGGCAGAAAGGTACGGGCAAAGCCGCAAACCAATCAGAAAGCGACCGCTGACTCTGCCTTGCTTCCGATTGGTGCGCCTTTCCCATAGACTTTAGCTGGACTTTGTAACACTATTCTGGCCGGGATTTCTGTTATTTTTATTCTATTCTTAATTCCACCTAAAAAGAGCTGTTTTTCTCTTGAATTGTGCCCTATTTAAGGGTTGTATTGATGTATTGTTAGATAGTGATTACAGCCTTTTTGAAATTCTGTGTGGGCTAGACGCTTAGGCGCCTAACCTCCCCCCACACCTCCCAGTCTTTTATTGTGTAGATCCTGATTTTTAGCACCTTGTTGCAGATTGCTGCAATAAAGTACCTTACTTACTGCCTTCTCCTCTGTCCCCTACCTTGTAGCCGGCACAGCCCTCGAGATTCAGTGACCGGAGGGGCTCCGAGCCGCCAGCGGGCCGGCGGCGACCGCCTAGCCGACCGAGGGATCCAGGAGGCCGGGAGAAGCAGGCAGAAAGGTACAGGCAAAGCCGCAAAATTTTTGCCCGCTCCCCCTCGGTTGATTCTTTTTATACACTTTCTCCCGCCACTTCTCTAATCCACGCCCACAGCTATTTCCCTTCCTCTATTAACCCCTTCCTAACCTTCACAATGCTACTTTGCTTCCTTTTGCTCCTGAGCCTCTCATCTTCCCCAATCCCATATGATAATCATTAAATACCCCTGCCATGGTGAATAAGGTAGTGAATATGGTCTGCCCACCCTGCCATCCCCAGTGGACACCCATTTATTCCTTTATTTATATCCAGCCATTTTTGCACTGCAACCCTGGGGTATCCTACATAAAGTCTCTAACCCTACAACATTCCTCCAAGTATCTTACATTTATCCTGGCTTTATATTAACCCACTATGCCTGTCCATCAGATTATTATTTTGTGATAAACTTCATACCTATATAACAGGACCATCACCCATTATACAGTGGTTACCCAAGAAGAGGAGGAAATGCTCTGACCACTCACTATCCCTTTCACTTGGTGCCCTCCTCAAACTAATCTTCTTCCTTCTGATCTGTATTGGTACTATTGAAATAAATCCTGGCCCCATTGAAAGTTTCTTATCCCCTGCTGATCTAACCTCCATAAATGGCCTAAGTTTCCTTCACTTCAATGCTTGCAGCCTTCTAAAAAAGTTCTCCTTAATACAGGCCTGGGTTGCACATACTCTACCTGACTTCCTGGTTATCTCTGAAACTTGGCTCAGACCTACAATAAAAGACAGTGATATAAACCTTCCCAATTATCAGCTCTTCAGATCAGATCGCCCTTCCAGGGGTGGTGGGGTGGCCATCTACATCAAGGACACCATCTCTGCATCCTGCCTCATCAATACATCTGAACCAAAGGAATTTGAATGTTTGTCAATTAAAATATCCCTTCCAAACTTGTCTTCATTTAAATTGATTGGCTGCTATAGGCCCCCCTCTGCAGGCCTCAAACTCCTATCCCACCTAGGATCAATACTCAATCAAGGCCCTGAAGATACCATCATCCTTGGTGACTTGAATTTAAACTGGCTATCTATGCATCTGCACCACTAATAACCTTCTGTGATACCTATGGATTCACACAATTAATCAAAGATCCAACAGGACTAACCTAAAAATTCTATCAACAGCTCGCTCCTGGATATTATGTTGGTAAACAAGCCTCATTTATATTCACATGCAGGAGTACTACCCAGTGATGTAAGTGATCATTGTCCTATAGCTGGCATAAGATCTACATTCAAACCATCCAATCATGCAAAATTTGTACTCAAAAGGTCAAAAAAGAATTTCAACATCTCAGGATATCTCCATGATTTGTGCAATACAATATATTGGCAAGACTTTTACCTTACAACCTCAGTTGAAACAGCTCCAGATCTTAAAGGACATCATCACTAATGCTCTCAATACTCATGCACCAATCACCAGTATCAGAACTAAAGTAAGATCTTGTCCTTGGTTCACTGCTGACCTTAAATCAGCTTTGTTAGCCAGAGACAAACTCTGGAAAAAGAAGAAAGAAAACAAAGGATACCAAAGACTGGCTTCAATTCAGAAGGCAAGAAATTCATGTACAAAACAAATAAGAATTGCCAAAGCTGCCTATTATAGAGCTGAATTAGATGCTTCCTACAATAACCCATCCAGACTTTGGGGTACTATAAAGGGAATTCTGAGCAAAACTCTACCCCTGTCTTACCCTCCAAACTGCTATTAAATGACACAGAAATCACGGCAAGCAAGAAATCTTAAATACCTTCAATGACCACTTCACCACAGCTGGCCTAGCATTGACTCCTCACCTGCAAGTCTCTTGAGATCATCTTTAAACCTTCAATCCACTGTGGGACAAAGGCTACTTCAACGTTCTCCTTCAATCCAATATCCTTGAAAGAAGTAGAAGACCTCCTATCTAATTTAGATACTTCTAAGAGTGCAGGTACAGACTCCTGGATCCCTACTTTCTTAAAATAGCATCACACACCTTATCTGCCCCCCTCACTCATCTCTTCAATCTTTCCCTAGCTACTGGATCCATTCCCTCCACTTGGAAAACAGCTCAAGTAGTTCCACTACTTAAATCAGGTGATCCCACGGACCTTAACAATTATAGGCCCATTTCCATCCTACCGGTACTATCCAAGATGCTTGAAAAATTAGTAAATTCACAGTTAAGGGCCTATCTGGATAAAAACAACCTCCTAAATCCAGCACAATCGGGATTTAGATCAAGGCATAGCACCATTTCTGCCCTAGCCAAAGTAACTAACGATTGGCAGATTGCCTTGGATAAGAAGAATAGTACCTATGCTGTGTTCCTGGATTTGAGTAAAGCATTTGATACAGTGGATCATGAATCATTAATCACCTCCCTTAGCTCTCTAGGCCTGGATTCTCTCTCACTCAATTGGTTTAAGTGCTATCTATCTGATAGGTCACAATTGGTAAAAAATGAAAAGTACCTATCCACCTCTAAACCACTGCTAAGAGGTGTACCGCAAGGCTCTATTCTTGGCCCCATCCTCTTTGCCATTTATATTAATAATATCGATGCCAACCTCTCTCAATCTAACATTCATCTGTTTGCTGATGATACTGTATTATATGTCAGCAATCCCTCATTATCAAAAGCCTGTGAACTGTTACAGTCAGAATTCTCCATCCTACAACACAATCTATTGGAAAAAAAATTACTTCTAAATGCCAAAAAAACAAAAGCTATGTTCTTTGCCACAAAGAGTTGCTCTGCCATTACCCCATCACCCATCATCCCACAATTATCCACCTTACTTGGAGAGAAGCTGGAATTTGTGGACAAATTCAAATATCATGGAGTCTGGATTGATAATAAGCTTGACTACTCTCTCCATATTGAAGAGCTACTAAAAAAGTTGAGACAAAGGCTTGGCCTATTTTTCAGAATAAAACACTACCTTACCAGAGACTCCAAACAAAGATTAATCCAGGCATCATTCCTATCCCTTATTGATTATGCTGACTTTCTCTATGGCCATTGCTCACTTTCCCTCTTAAATAAGCTGGACACCCTGTATCATAGATCCATCAGATTTATTACTGACCTTCCCTCCAGCACCCATCAATGCTCTCTTTACATGGCAGTTATTGGTCATCCCTACAACACAGAAGAAATAGGAATGCTGCAGTCTGGATCTTCAAAGCTTTATCAGGCAAACTCCTCCTATATCACAGACTGTTTTACCCGAATTACTTTAGGCCATACACCTTAGGATCAGTAAACTCATCATGTTAAAGATTCCCAATGCTCTGCACCCGGTTTGGGAGGGCTGCTATCAGCTACTCCCTAGCAGTTACTTGGAACTCACTCCAAAATCTATGAATCTAAATATCCTCTTACCCTTATCATCCTTCAAAGATTATTCTCCACCCTATTTCCAGAGTCCTGCAATTGCTTCCATAAGACCTAGTCTCCCATCCAACCTACATCCCCCCCTTCCGTATTCCATTCTGTTTAGTTCTCCTTCTATTATCCAGTCAGTTGCTATATTCTTATAAAAGCCATAAAGACCCTATTATTTGTACACTATCCCTGCTATATCTATTATTATCTCCATTTATTTATTTTTTTTTTACAGGTTAAGTGATTTTTATTGTTCCTTGTATATATGTAAATTTTTGTATATTCTCAATTTATGTCATTGTACTATTGTTTATGTTATTATCTTGTCCATGTAAAAATACTTGTACTCTTATTTGTATGACCACTCAGGTCCATCTTGCAAATGAGCTACGCTCAATGATGTTCACCTGACTAAATAAAGATTTTGATTGATTGATTGATTTATGTGCAAGTGTTGGCTGGGTGAACTCCCTCCCTATATAACCTTTAAGCTGACCTATCAGAACAAACTTAGTTAATTAAGAACAGCTAATTCCCCAGATTTGGAAATTCCAAAATGTAACTTAGAGAATGGGTATCAATTAGTTTTTTACAGGGGCCCTCTTGAGTGGAATAAAATACTGGCAATTATAAGGGTTAATAAAAGGAGAGAACCCTGGAAAGGGATTAAGTCCTGGTTTAGGAAAGCTGTCATTAGTGTCAGACAATGCTGTTCTCCTTGAAATTTTATTGTTTTATTATAGGATGTTTTGTTTTAATTAATTTGCAACTCAGTTTGAGTGTATATATTAGCTAATATGTAACCTGTATCCAATGTATATGGAATGTCCACAGTTATTTATTGTCTTACTTTTTCTGTTTGTACTTGGAACATTGTTCAACTGCTCTGTAACCCCATGGAACTTGTTGTAAATGAGCTGCAGCTCAGTCGAGACAATCCTAATTCATATGATTTTATATGAATAAAATATTTTACTACTACTGCAACCCTTGCAATCGGGCAAATGTAGACTCTCCAGTCGACATGCCAGTATACTTATTGCAGCCTCAATCTTGAATGTTGAAGGGGTGGAGGCACCCAGTAATGTGCATGCATAAACGACTTCAACAGTAGTGTAAATATATTAGTCTGATTAAGAATTTCTGTATTGTCCAACTATGTTTGTCTGTCTTCTGTATTTGTTTGTTTTGTTTGGAAAAAACTTAATAAAGTACACTTTGTTAAAAAAAAGTTTGCTCCTGGACTCAGTCGTCTAAGAGGAAAGCTGAGAGATTGTGCCAAAAGGGCAACAACCAAAAGAAAAGCTGAGGGCCTGTGCCAAAAAGGCAACGACCAAGAGAAAAACTGAGAGACTGTGCCAAAAGAGCAACAACCAAGAGAAAAGCTGAGGGTCTGTGCCAGAAGGGTAACAACCAAGAGAAAAGCTGGGGGACTGTGCCAAAAAGGCAACAACCAAGAGAAAACTGAGGGACTGTGCCAAAAAGGCAACAACCAAGAGAAAAGCTGAGGGATTGTGCCAAAAAGGCAACAACCAAGAGAAAAGCTGAGGGTCTGTGCCAGAAGGGCAACAACCAAGAGAAAAGGTGAGGGACTATGCCAGAAGGGCAACAACCAAGAGAAAAGGTGAGGGTCTGTGCCAGAAGGGCAACAACCAAGAGAAAAGGTGAGGGACTGTGCCAGAAGGGCAACAACCAAGAGAAAAGCTGAGGGTCTGTGCCAGAAGGGCAACAACCAAGAGAAAAGCTGAGAGACTGTGCCAAAAGGGCTACAACCAAGAAAAAAGCTGAGGGACTCTGCCAAAAGGGCAACAACCAAGAGAAAAGCTGAGGGACTGTGCCAAAAGGGCAACAACCAAGAGAAAAGCTGAGGGACTGTGCCAGAAGGGCACCGACTGAAAGAAAAGTTGAGAGGTTATGCTGGAAGGGCACTGGATGATGTGAAAGAGACACTGAGGTGTTTAGACCTACTGCCAGTGACATCAAGTGAGAGGCCTAGCCAGGACAACAGTCCTGTGAGCCCTCACCAGGGTTCATCCTGCAAACTCACTGTGAGCACATGCTGTGATTACCTTGCTCAAGGACTGTGCCAGGGGAAAGTCCCTATGTAGTGAAAGCTGTGAAGTTGTGCCAGATGAGCACCTGTTGGAAGAAACTACTGAGAAGTTTGAGCCTGTGGGGCATTGCTGCATACTAAAGCTGCTGAGCTGTACAGAGCAGAGACAGACACTTGTGTCCTACCCAGGTTGCTTTGGAGTCAGGTATGGAACCTGCTAGCCCTTATCTAGTGGGGTGGATCAGAGAACAGGGAGCCATGGAGTGTGTGCTCTGAGTACATGGGTACTCTCCATCCAGAGGGGAGTTGTGCCGTGGGGGTCACTCCTGGGATCTGGGCTTCATAGTAACTAGGAAGTTGCTGGTTAGTGCTCCTGTGACTGAGAGCTGAGACAGAAGGGCTGTGTCTTGAGAAATGTGAGCCAGAAGGGCTGTGCTGCTGTAGAATGTCTTAGGGAATTAGAAGTTCTTCATCCCCAGGCCATTGGGCCCTGTTCCTCACTGTTGCTCACCCTGATGCTCTGTGCTGTCCCTTGCCTTAACTAAACATCTGCATCTGTGGATCATGTGAGTGCTGGCACTGCTGGCTGGGGTCTTTTTGACTTTTCTGTTTCAGATTACAATTATTGCATTTGGATTACAAGTTGGTTTTGTTGAAGTTTACTTCTGTGTATGTGCTGGGTTTGTATAACCTGATGGAAGTGTTTATTGGTGAAGGTAACACATGTCTTGTTGGTCCCTGGGGGTGTTTCAGTCTTGTGTAAGGAGGTGGATAGGTACTGCGTCTGAGGGGTTGTACCACACAAAACCTCTGGCCCACTTATTCTCTCTGAGGGGAAGCACCATGCAATTTCTTATTTGTTCTGGGATAAACCACTCTACCAATCTGGCTCTTATTGGTCACCTGGGGCTTCCTGTGGACTGTGTGCTATAAATTTAGGAACAGAAGCTTGAAAATGGTCCAGCAGGGAAAGAGTCAAGCAGCAAGCCCCAGCTCACATAAGTGTATACAAATTAAAATAATTGGGTAGGTACCTGACCTGTATAGAGTCATCATGTTGAGGTGGTCAGACTTAATTCACTGTTAGCTGAATTATGAAGACTAAGAACCCATTTTTAAGTAATGGTAAGAATTAAAAAAATACAATTAAGAATAAAGATCGAAGCCTTACGTGATTTATATGCTGTTTTGGCCTGAGGTTTTTACTTTTTTGTTGGGGGGTACACTGGACTCTGTTGTGTGAGGGGGGACTGCAGTGGACTCTGTTGATTCCAATTTGAAAAATAGACAGCTAATGATAACCCTCAGTCTTGACCTTTTCTAATCTTTATCTTGAAATTAGTACTTCTATTTCAACTCATTAAAACATAGTTATATACTGCTTTCATTGTGAACAGATGTGTGCATTGTGGAACTGAAGAAGGTAAAACGACCTGTATAAATTTGTTAGCGCAGTAGCCTCAATGTCAGAGATATGTTGAACAGAGTTTTCCAAACTTGAAGAAATAAATATTTTTTAACATGCTTTTTCGTACCAAATTATCAGAGGCCTTCAGACTTGGGGTCCCTTTACTCCCTCCCACTCACTGGTAGCCTGTTTATTGTCCCTTGTGCAGGGAGCCCTCTCAATTAGGACCAACACTATATAATAGATTTGGGCAGGATGTCCCAATACACCTTATGCTGTTATGCTTGCATGGAGTCATTAAACATCCCCCTCCAATTGACTGTGAGGTCCTTTACATCTTCTCTTGAGGGCCACCAGGGAACAGTCACATGCTGTCTTTGCTGCACCAGCCAGACCACAAGTAAAGAGTGTCCTTGGGATGCATCTCAGTGTCCAGCATCCCCCCGCCACCACCAGTCCTGAGCTGATGTTTCCTGCACAGGAGACAGCAGCACTGCTAAAGCTGACTCACTGATACATGAGTCATTAATTATCTGAACTAATGGGGTTGCTTAATTTTTGCTGTGAAGTAACATTTAAAAGTGCAGGAATACTGCATATCATTCAGAGCTGGGTCTACTTTCCAGTATTTTTCCTTCATTAACATGAAATCTCTTTATTTAGCCTCAGCACACAAATGTATGTTTCTGGTATGTGCCGCCAAGTTTACGCCACATGGAAGATAAAGAAGAAAAAATTAGATGCCTCAACAAGGTAAGAATAAAATGTCAAGCAAAGATGTAATCCAGATTCACAGCAGAATAGTTTCTGAAAGTGCAAAGTTTCAGCCTTCCAATATGAACCAAACAATGGTTCTAAACACAAAGACTGCTATCTTGCATACATAAGCAGTAAAAACTACAAACCAGATGAGAGAGAAAAACTGAAAGAAAACAATGGCTTTAACTAAAAGTCTCTCCCACTTATGACATGATACTTTATTTGTTTAACTGCAGCTATGTACCTCAGCATGTGCTTTCATGAATATAATTGTTCAGCTGTTTTACATTACTAAATAACACATCTTTTATTTTCAGATTTCTTTTCATGGATACATAACTCGTCATTGGTATCCCATCCAGAATTTCTGCAAATAAAGCATTTGAACACCCACTCCCCAACAGACCTCATACTGCCATTGTTTATTATATCATAGTGCTTTCCAAGACAATGGGCTTTGATGTTTCAAACAATGCAGTAATTGTGGGGTCAGCTGTGGACAGTTAGATGCTTTTTGAAAAATCAGTGAAATGCATATTGCATTGCCTGAAATATGCACTAGACAGAAAACAATAGGAAGTGAAAGAAAAAGCTAGAAAGAAGTAAATACAAGTGTTGTTAAATGTAATAGTTTTAAACATTTAACTTGGTGCATACCTGGTCTTTTAGAATATTTAGACAGGGTACCTACTTGGGCACACAAATAGTGCATTTTCAAGAAGAGTTAACTTCACTTATAAATTTAGCACATAACAGCAATACATTAGATAAAACATTAAACCTACAGAAATGTAGGCCTAGCCTCAATGGCGGGTAAAATTATGGAATCATTGCTTAAGGAGAGGATAGTAGACTACCTAAGGGAAAATGGAAGACTCGACCCAAAGCAGCACGGGTTCATGGCTGGGCACTCGTGTCTAACAAATATAGTGGACTTCTTCAGTTAGGTAACCAGAACAGTGGACCAAGGTGGCACATTGGATGTGATTTAGAGGATTTTAGCAAAGCTTTTGGCATTGATCCCCACAGGAGATTAGCCACCAAACTAGAGCACACAAGCATAGACCATAAAATAGTCAGCTGGAATAAGAACTGGCTTCAGGATAGGTCACAGAGAGTCCTAGTCAATAGGGCATTATCAGAGGAGGGCAGAGTAACCAGCAGCATTCCACAGGGGTCAGTACTTGGCCCAATCCTCTTCAACATATTCATCAGCAACATTGCTGATGGACTTTAGGGGAAGGTCTACCTGTTCTCAGATGATACAAAACTCTGCAACAGGGTAGACAAAGATGAAGGTGCCTCTGGGATGGAAGCTGATCTCAAGAAATTAGAAGGGTGGTTAAGAATATGGCAGTTAAAATTGAATGCCAAGAAGTGTAAGGTGATGCACATGGGTAAATGTGACCCAAGAAAGACATACACAGTGAATGGGCATCAATTAGAAGAGTCAAAGATGGAACAGGACCACAGAGTAATTGTTACCGATGATCTAAAAGTGGGGAAACAATGTGAAAAAGCAGCACAGAAGGCCAGCAGCATCCTTGGCTGCATAGGTAGAGGGACTACGAGCAGGAAGTGCAAGGTAATCATCCCACTGTACAGGTCCTTGGTCAGGCCATACCTGGAATACTGCATGCAGTTCTAGAGGCCCCACATAAAAAAGACATTGATCACTTAAAAAAGGTTCAAAGAAGGGCCACTAAGATGGTGCAGGGTCTGCATCAAGAACAGTATGAAATGAGACTCAGTGAATTACACTTATACTCTCTAGAGCAAAGAAAAAATAGGGGGGACATGACAGAAACATTCGAATACATAAAGGAAATGAACACAGCCCAGACAGGAAACCTATTCCAGGAAAACAAAACTATGCATACAAGGGGGCACAATCTACGCCTAGTGGGAGGCAGATTTAGAACCAATATAAGGAAATACTTTTTCACAGACAGAGTGATAGAACCATGGAACAGCCTGCCCTCAGAGGTGGTAGCATCGAAGACAGTACGGGAGTTCAAACTAGCATGGGACAGGCAATGCGGGCACCTGAAGAGGAAATAAAATGGGAAGGGGGTAGAAATGTTGGGGTAAACTAGATGGATCATGTGGTCCCCATCTGCTGACTACTTCTTATGTTCTTAATACACATTGGGATAGTAAATAACATTTAAACAACACCAGTGGAGATAATAATTACAAAATATCAAGTGATATCTTTGTAGTTAACCTAAAGGTTTCATGATATATTGTTAGTTTCATTGTAAATGATATCTTGAAGGTTACTTTCATCACAGTGGAGTCCTGAGCCAGAGTGCAGCTTGCACAACGCTGTGACATGACAACTGCCAGTGCAGCATTGAAGCCAGTAGTTGAAAGCAAAGAGAAACAGATAATCTTCAAACCACCAGCAGGTTTAAAATTTATAACTAGTAAACTGATTACGTATAAATATAATAATAGATAGGGGACTGTGTATTACGAGGCTATAATGAGGTTCTGGTGAAGCTTGAGAGGTTCAAACATGCTATCAGAATCTCGAGTTGGTATTATAGCTGAGAAATACCCAGTCTCCTATTTGTTATTTTTTGTCATATATGGATCCAAGAAATGTTCAGTTTATTTATTCATTTTTTATTTGGAAAATGTTTCACCAGGAAAGACAACATGAGCTATAAACAGCTTGTTTCCAGAAGCGTCCTGGAGGGGGGTACAAGAGTTGGGAGAACATGCAAACACATAGCAATACAAGTACAATTACTAAAACAGAACAGTCTACTACAATTACAGACTAGAAATAACCCAGACCAACCAGTCAGAGAAAACAAAACCATATTTGGATTTAGCATACATTGCAACAACCCAAGAGCAGGTGATCCAGTAGGGTAAAGGTTAGAGGATGCATAACACATTTAAGTGCTAGAAGCAGTAGGCTGAGCACAAGATTCAAAGTGCTATTGTATACAAAAGGGGGGGCAGTTATAAGACAAATGGGGAAGTGGATGGGTAAGGGGTAGAGGGTGGGGGATGGAAGAGGAAGAGGGAGAGAGAGAGAGACAGCCAAGATCTATACCCATTCAGGATGCTGAGAACCCTGTAAGGGGGACAGAACCAGGCAGAAAGGGAGGGGAGAGAAAGGGAGCGGGGTGGTAGAGAAGACAGGGGTGGGCTACAGGAGGTGAGGAAAGGGATAAGAAAGAAGGGAGGTGGGCGGGTGATAGATTTGAAAGGTGGGGAAAAGGGAGAGAGGGGGAAAAGAGAGACAGAGAGAGAGAGAGGAGACAATCTATACCCCTTCAGGATGCAGAGAACCCTGCAAGGCAGTCAGGATTAGAAAATGGGGGGGGAGAAGAGGAGGAGTAGAAAAGAGAGGAGCCTAGATCTATACCCCTTTAGGATGAGAGAGAACCCTGCAAGGGGGACAGGACCAGACAGAAAGGAGGGGAGAGAAGGGGTAGGGAGGAGGAGGAGGAGTGGAGTGGCGGGTGACCAGAGGGGAGAAGAGGATAAAAGAAGAGGGAGGCTGGAGAAAATAGGGGTAAGCTAGGAATGGAAAAAGGGAAGAGCATCAGTAGGAGGAAGAGGGGGTTGTGGTGGGGAAGGACAGCTGTAGAGTGTCACAATAGCACAGTAGGTTGTGAATGGTAGTAGAATGTCAAAATGGCACAGTAGGTTGTGGTAGGGAGTGGGAAGAGGGGGTATAATAGGAGGTACCATTTGAGAAAGTAATCAGAGGAAGGGTTCAGTTAGGAGACAGGAGGTAAGTCAGGGATAGAGGAGTAGGGGAGAGTGCGCAAGGGTGGGGAGGGTTGTGAAGGGGGCTAAGAATAAGTACAATTAGGAGAATAGAAGTAAAGTAGGGCTAAAGGATAATGCACCTGGGTTGGGAGTGTTGAAGGGGGCTAAGAACAAGTGCAGTTAGAGGAAAAGAAATTGTGAAGGGCTAAGGAAATTGAAGATGGGGAAGAAGAAAGTCTGATAAGAAGTGGTAGTGAGTTCCAAAGCTTTGGGAAGCGGTAGGAGAAAGCTTCCTGGCCTATGGAGGTAGAGCGATGAGGAATAGCCAGAGTGCATGCATCAGTAGATCTGAGAGGGCAGGAGGAGGGAGGTGAAGCAGAGGGTAAGGAGGAGAGGTAAGAGAGGAGAGTCCCAAACCAGAATTTAGATGTTAACTTGACACAGTGAGAGAGACGCCTACACTCAAGGAAGGGGAAAGCTGGAGAATGATACAAGTTACAGTGATGTAAGCGGAAGGGGGAGTCAAGAGCAAAGTGACAGAAAGCATTGAAGAGAGTATCCAACCTGGTAAGGGAAGACTTAGGAGCAGTACTGTAGACTATGTCGCAATAATCAAGAATAGGGAGTACCATTTTCTGAACAAGATCATGCCTAACCAGTAGTGGTAAGGAACTACAGTCCCTGCAAAGGGCACCGAGCTTGGGGTGCAGTTTGTTTAGGATGATACAGAAAAGTTAAGGTGTTGATCAAGTCAGACACTCAGGTATTTGAAAGAGGTGGCGTCCTCTAGTGTTGTCCCATCAAGGGTTCCTTTATAGCTTAATTGTAACAAGCATTTGTCAGTGCCGAATATTTGCTTGCTGGTATTAGCATTGGAAATGCAGGAGGTAGACAGATGTAGAATAGGAATGGCAGTGAAGTACTGAACTTCACGTCAACCCCACCTCCATCCTGTACAGATGGACAGGCATTTGGGTAAGTGTTTGGGTCGTCGCATCACTCTGTTCTGCAGACACTGACGCATGCTGAGGTGTGTCTAGGGATGTTTGGCTTTACAGTCACTCCATTCCATAAGGACATACGCTGAAATGGGTGCAGCACAGGAGAATGGGGTGAACTGTGGGGCCAAAGAGTCCAAGGTACACCTCGATGCCTGTCACTGGGTGGGGGTGGGATGGCATGAGCAGTACAGTCGGCAATCCAAAGGTACACCCCGATGCCTGTCAGTCTGTACAGGGTGGGACATTATGGTTAGAAACCCTAACACCCCAGGCGTTTGTTAGTATTTGCACCACACATTTTAAACATGGCCTTCTTGTGACCCCACCTCATGAAAGCATTTGGGACCTCTTCTCATGGAGAGTGGTAGCCTTAGAACTGCTCTGGAGGTGAAAGAGTTAACTTCCATGCAGAGCATGGAGCTTAGAGCACAAGCTCGGTTCAGAAGCTCTGTTTGGCTGGTTTCAAACCGAAACCGTCAGATTCTTTACTCCCCCTCACTGAACAGTCGATCCGGAGATTCCTCCTGTTGCTCGGTTCATTTCTTCAGTTTAAAGCACTATTTCTCGGTTTAATTTAACCGCGATTTCATTATTTTAACCGCAAAACCGATCGGTTCAGGCTCTGTCTATGGTAATCGTAAGTAATAGATAGGGTTTTTTCTGTGTGGAACTTGTAAAAGTATTATCGGTTTGGTTGAACCGATCGAGCTGTATTTAAATATAAGTTTAAAGCCTTTTAAGGCTTTTTAGAGTGCAGTTCCCGGTTCTTATCGGTTCTAAAAAAAACGGATTTCATTACGTTTTTTTCCAGGACCCGTGACACGGTTTGGAACCGATAAGGGTGTCTTGCCTGGCACTGCCATCAAAAGGGCAAGTTGGTTGGTTAGGCTGGCATCATGTCTGAGAAATCCAAAGGAAAAACCGGGCCCACTGGGTTTCAACACTGTAGTGTCTGTGGGGAAGCCTTTGCCAAGGCTGACCCACACACTACATGTGTCTATTGTCTGGGGTTTGACCACCTCAATTCAGACTGCCAGATTTGTAAAAATTTCCCTGCAGCCACCCTGGACAAGAGAGTGGGCAGGCTTAGGGAACGAGAGGCCAAAAAGTCCGCTGACCCAGATGGCCAGCCCGGTTCGGTGCCAACCGACGGAGGGAGTGCCCTCTGACCAGGGCGAGACTTCCTCGGGCAACGAAAGCTGGCTCTGAGGACCGGTCCCGCAAAGAAATCTAAAAAATCAGCAGGTTTGGAGTCCAAAATTCCTTCTCCAACTGCTGCTGAGATAGCCAGGGCAATACAGATTGTCCAGTCCCTGTCCCCGGTTCCCTCCGAACCGCCACTGTCTGGCAAAAGGTCGGTTTGGTCGGTTCCAGAGGTTCAGGATTATGATATAGAATAGTTCTATGAACCAGAGGAGGGGGATGAGGATTATGATCAGTGTGAATGTGATTTTGAAAGTCTGGATGTGCCCATTGAACCGGACATCTCCCCAGACAGACCTTCAGGTGAGTCTCCCCCTAGGCTTTCTGAGTCCCCTTCTCATTTTTTGTTTTATAAAAAAGTTGCTGAGACCCTCCAGCTTCCCTTAGAGGAGGCGTTGGATGAGCAAGAGGAGCCTGACTATGTGGAGATGATGGATATCCCAGAGTCCAGGAGGTTGTCCATCCCTTTACATAAATCCTTTAGAAAACAAACAGTAAAAATTTTAAAAGCTCCTAATTCTGTGCCTCCTGTGGATAAAAAGATGGACAGGAGGTACACTTTGTCAGGTCCTGATACAGATTTTCTTTCACAGCAATGCAGTCATGTTGAGCAGTTCAGGCTGCAGCCTGTGATAAACTAATATTCCACTGGCTTCACATCCTCCTGACAAGGATTCCAGGAAGATTGATGCCATGGCCAAAAACAATACATGGCAGCATCCTTGGGACTCAGACAAGCTAACTATATGGCTTATGTTGCAAGATACCAGAAATCTAGATGGGATACTGTCATGGCCTTAGCCAAACAGGTCCCTGGCCAGCACGCAGAAGGAGCTGGAGCAGGTGGCTCTGATGGTATTGAGGCATCTAAGGTGCAATTCCATGCTGCAGTGGATTCTAATGATGTATCCTCTAGAGTCATGGCTACATCTGTGGCTTTTCGCAGATTGGCCTGGCTCAGGGTGTACTACTTTGTCACAGGATACCCAGTCTAAGGCTATGGATTTTCCTGTGGTGGGAAAATTCTCTGTTTGGGAGCAGACAGAGAATTATATGAAGAAATGGATGAATATAGAACCACTTACAGGAGTGCACAAGCCAAGGAACGGCAAGTCACTCCTCAGAGGCAGCCCCCCAGGGGTAGGGGTAGGCCTTTTCACAGGCCTTTTTACCAGACTCAGGCCTCCTCCTCTTCAGCCTATGTACAGAGGGGGTTCTTCAGAGGGAGAGGCAGACGGGGTTCGAACAGGCCTGCTCCCACCCCTCAGCCTAAAGCCCCTGCCAAACAGGCACCCTGATGGGATGCCCAGGGTCGGCTCTCCACTACCTGTAGGGGTAGGTTGGCTCACTTTGTCCAGGACTGGCAGTCTTTAACTTCAGACAGGTGGGTCCTGGAAGTAGTGAGCCAGGGTCTGGTTCTCAGCTTCAAGAAATTTCCAAAGATGAGAGCCAGATCTTTTCCACCTGCAAACCCTTTAGAGACTCTTGCTTTGGAAACAGAAGTCTCAACCCTCCTGGCTCTCAGAGCTGTAGAAAATGTTTCTCCCCTTCACCAGGGCAAGGGTCTGTACTCCAGGTACTTCCTTACCCCAAAAAAGACAGGAGAGTGGCGGCCTATCCTGGATCTAAGATATCTAAACAAGCACCTTTTAAAGCCAAAGTTCAAAATGGTGACACTGGGAATGATTTTATTCCTCCTAAGGCCAGGGACTGGCTAGCCTCCCTGGACCTCAAAGATGCCTACTTCCATGTTCTTATCAGAAGCTCCCATCGAAAGTACCTCAGATTCGAACTGCCCTCAGGCCATTATCAGTTCAGAGCAATGCCCTTCGGCCTTACTTCTGCCCCAAGGGTGTTCACAAAGTGTCTGGCAGTAGCAGTTGCTCACCTAAGAAGGCAAAAGATTGCCATTTTTCCCTACCTGGACGACTGGCTCATTGTGGGTCAGTCTCCAGACCAGGTCAAATCACACCTGCTAGTTACCCAGCAGCTGCTTACCTCTCTGGGGTTTCTTCTCAATCTTCCAAAGTCAGTTTTGGAACCTGTCCAGGTACTCACCTTTATAGGCGCAGAACTGGATACAAAGCAGGCCAGAGCCTTCCTTCCCTTGGAAAGGGTAAAGACCTTAGTGGCCCCAGCCGCCTCCTTCACTCTGCAGGTTTCTCGACCAGCAAGGCATTTCCTGCAGCTCCTAGGGCACATGGCTGCCTCCATAGCCGTGGTGCAAGGAGCAAGATTTCAGATGAGGGACATTCAGTTCCATTTGAGAGCTTTCTGGTCTCAAAGAAGAGATCCTCTATCCAAATTAATCCCAGTGACTCGAACCCTGATCCAGGCCCTTCAGTGGTGGCAGGATCAGAGCAATCTGAGACAGGGGTGTTTCATCCTCTGTCCCATTCCTTGACCCTTACTACAGATGCATCCCTCTTGGGATGGGAGCTCACATGGGCGACCTCTCCACCCAGGGATTATGGTCCCTCAGGAATCTCTGCTCCACATCAATCTGTTGGAACTCAGAGCTGTTTTTCTAGCACTTCAGGTTTCTCTGCATCTGTTCAGAACAAAGTGGTACAGGTCAGAACAGACAACACCACTACAATGTGGTACATCAACAAACAAGGGGGCACTGTCTTCGGCCTTGTGCACCGAGGCAATGAAGTTGTGGTCTCTGGCTTACTCCTGAACACTTCCCTCATAGCAGTTCACCTCCCAGGCAAGGACAATGTCTTGGCAGATGCCTCAGCAGGATTTCCCAGGGCCATCACGAATGGTCACTGGATCCCCTAGTACTGGGGATAGTGTTTGCCAGATGGGGCAATCCTCAGATAGATCTTTTCGCAGCCCGAGACAATTATCAACTTCCACTGTTTTGTTGCAGGCCCCCAGTGTTGGGCTCAGTTTCCCTGGATGCCTTTCTCCTCGATTGGGAAGGGAAGTTTCTTTATGCCTTCCCCCCTTCCCTCTCCTGTTCAAAGTACTAGTCAAAATCAGGTCTCAGCCCTGCAAAATGATCCTGATTGCTCCAGACTGGGTCAGGCAGCCCTGGTACCCACTCCTTCTGTCCTTAGCAGTCCATCTTCCTGTGTCTCCCAGGAACCACAATCTGTTAACCTGTGCTCAGGGGAGAGTTGGTATCCGAATCTCAAATCCCTCAACCTCAAGGCTTGGCTCTTGAGCAGTTAGAGTTTGCTGATTTGCAACTTTCTCAAAGTGTTCTCGAAATCCTGAAGGCTGCTAGGAAGCCTTCCACCAGGGCTACCTATAACTCCAAGTGGAAAAGGTTTTCCATATGGTGTTCCGGGAAGCATGTTTCCCCAGAATCTGCTGATCTAACTACTATATTGGACTACATGGTCCATCTTAATTCTTTGGGACTGAGACCAGCCACCCTAAAAGTGCACTTGGCTGCTGTCTCTGTCTTCATTTCAGCAGGGAAGCCCTCTTCTCTCTCTGCTCATCCTGTAATTTCCTAGTTTTTTAAAGGATTGCTTCACACCAATCCCCCATTCAAGGACCCTGCCCCGGCTTGGGATCTTAATGTATGCATTGCTCAGCTAAAGCAACCCCCCCTTTGAGCCTCTGTCTTCGGCAGAGCTTAAGTATTTGACTTGGAAAACTGTATTTCTGGTAGCCATCACGTCTGCCAGACGTATAAGTGAGTTACAGGCTTTATCAGTAGAAACTGACTTTATTTCCTTTCACAGGGATAAAGTGGTCCTCAGGACTAACAGGAAGTTTTTGCCTAAGGTGGTTTCAGATTTCCACCTTAACCAGTCTATTTCACTTCCAGTGTTCTTCACTGACCATTCCTCCTCTGGTGAGAGGAGGCTGCACAGCTTAGATGTTAAGAGGGCCCTAAGTTACTACATAGAGCGTACCAAGGGTCACAGGTTTGACTCCCTCCAACTGTTTCTCACTTATGGTGAGGTTGGGAAAGGGAGACCTGCCACTAAAAGATCCATTGCCAGGTGGATTGTTTCTTGTATACAATTTTGCTATCAAAAGCTGAGTAAGATTCCCCCCTCAGGCCTGAGGGCTCACTCTACCAGAGGTACAGCTGCATCTCTAGCTGCTGCTAGAGACATCCCTATCTTGGAGATATGTCAGGCAGCTACTTGGAAGACAGTACACACTTTCACCAAGCATTACTCCCTGGATATTCAGGCCAGGAGGGATGCTCAGTTTGGCACAGCCGTGCTTCAGAGCCTATTCCCTAAGTAGGTTCTGTCCCTCCTCCATGGAGGTACTGCTGTGTAGTCTGCAATAGTCATAATATAGCAAGACTTCATGTTGTTTGAAGAAAAAATTACTCACCTTAGTAATGTTGTTTCTTCTAATGGAGTCTTATATTATGACCTCCCCAGCCTGCCCTCTCAGAACTCCTACTTTGGGGTATGGGGTGGTAGTCCTCTGTTGGCATTTATTGATGTCCTCTTTCATGTTTGGGTGTTGTGTTCATTTAGTTATTTTATCTTAATTTTCTGGTCCACTGACTTGAGTCTTTGTGTTGGGACCAGTAAAATGTGTTAATATATTAGTAGCCAGTTGGCTAGTGTAGGTTACAGCTTCCACACAGAACCTTAGTGAGTTTTCGCTCGTAGAAAGATCTGACGGTTTTGGTTTGAAACCAGCCAAACAGAGTTCTTGAACCGAGCTTGCGCTCTATGCTCCATGCTCTGCATGGAAGTTAACTCTTTCACCTCCGGAGCAGTTCTAAGGCTGGGGCAAACTGCAATAGTCATAATATAGCAAGACTCCATTAGAAGAAACAACATTACTAAGGTGAGTAATTTTTTCTTTCCAACAGTGAGCATGCTATTGTGCGCCAGAAGTACAAAAACACATTTTGGCCAGGATGTGAAAAATGACAGTTGTACTGTTCATAAGGAGGTGTGTGGGAAAATGCCAATGTTGAAAATCTGGAGTGAAAATATGACAAATTTGCGAAGTTATGAGCGTGCGTGGGAACTGCGCAATGCACGCTCGTAACACACTCATTTTATGGACTTTCATCACAAAACTTTCAACATAGGCATTTAGGACCTCTGCTTATAAACAGTGTCACTGTGATTTTCTTAATGTGTCCGAACACTGATTTCCCACAGTGACCACGCTATTCTATGCCAGAAGTGCAAAAAAAATTTCAGCCAGGATGTAAAAAATGACAGCTGCACTGTTCATATGGAGGTGCATAAAAATGGCAATGTTGAAAATATGGAGTGAAAATATTGCAAATTTGCAAATTTACGAGCGTGCGTGCGTGGAACCTGTGCAACACACGCTCGTAACACACTCATTTTATGGACTTTCATCACAAATTTTCAACATAGGCATTTTAGGACCTCTGCTCATGAACAGTGTCACTGTGATTTTCTTAATGTGTCCTGAACACTGATTTCCCACAGCGACCATGCTATTCTGCACAGGAACTGTGAAAACACATTTCAGCCAGGATGTGAAAAATGACAGCTGTACTGTTCATAAGAAGGTGCAGAAAAATGGCCATGTTGAAAATCTGGAGTGAAAAATATTGCAAATCGGCTAAGTTACGAGCGTGCGTAGCAACTGCGCAATGCACGCTCATGAAATAGTAATTTGGGGGATTTTCCCACCAAATTTGCAACATAGACTTTTTGAGAGCCAACCTCATGAACACTGGCACTGTTGTTTCGTTAATCAGGCCTGAAAGGTGGTTCTGCACAGTGACTGCAAAATCACCTTTCATGACCGATTAATGCCATGACAGGGGCTGAATTCATGAGGAGGGGGCCCGGTAACACCATGTTGAAAATTTGGTGCCAAAATTTAAAAAAATGCCCGAGATATGCACCAAAGTTGAAAAAACCCTATTTATGCCATTATACAGCTTATCGGCATTTCCTCAGTTCGCGGTTGTCTTTGAAGAGTGCAGACGTGTTCCCGGTCCATTGAAGATCGTCGTGCCAGGCTCTGCAGGTAAGTATGGGGTGAGGGGGTTGTGGGGAGGTGGGATGCGCAGAGGGTGGTTGCGGGTTGGTGGAGGGCCACCGGACTCGATGAGAGACCATTTTCTGCTTTGCAGGTTACAGAAAAAGAAAAAAACATTGCAGGATGGTTTTCCTTTTACAGAGTCATTTGGCACACTGGGGTGGGCTCCCAGTGTGCCACCCACTGATTTTTTTGGGGGACTGTAGCCAACAGGGGATTGGGCACCCCATCGGCACATGGGGGCAAGAGCTGAGGGGATTGGGCACCCCGCACAAACCAAATGTTTTGGGGATATTATGCCGATGGGGAGGGGCTCCCTGTCAGCAAATGACACCGGGAATGAAGCCAATGGGGACTGGGCCCCGTCAGCAAAACAATGTTCCTGGGGCACATGATGCTGAGGGGATTGTGCACCCTCACAGGGTGTAACGTTGTTTAGAACATGACAGCGCTTGCCACCACGCTCACAAACAATAACACACTAGGCAACTGCTTCGCCCAGCAATGACGGGTCACTCCCTCATTGCAGCAGAATGGCTGATGCTGCAATGATGAGGTGGCCCCTGATTGCTGCAGTGAAAATGTTTCAACTTGGTGGCACTTTTGGAGACCAGTGTCATCAGCACACTGTGCCTCCATTTATCCACCAGTGCCAAGCCCCCAAACATAGTGCCTCTGTTGGCTGCTACAGTGCTGCATCTCCACAACCCGCTTCTCTCCTAAGCTACTACATAATGTTTCTTGTACATGCGTGCAAGCAAACATAAAAATTACTGTACTCATCAGTAGGTTAGCCAATGATTCAGGGTTGAAAATTGAAATTCTAACAATTGCTGAAATAGACTTGCCTTCTCCATGAGCTTTGTTTTACTTATTTTTTTTATAAAGTTTTTTATCTGCTAGGGCTGACTGGAAGGCTGTTCAGCCCTGTTCCTGGATACCATTGGCCATCCTGCTGCCTCTCTTCTGGGGGGTTGTTTTCCCTATGTATTGCCCCCAACAGTAGGGCCAGGGGGTGTCCTCTCCAGTGACACTCACGCAGAAGTCCCCCTTTCCCGGCAGAGTGGCAGGACAGGCCATGTCACCTCGGGCAAGGCTTCATGTAGCCGGTCCCCTCCATTTTCTTCCAGTTTTCTTCCCTACTTGCCTGGAACCATGGTGCAGCACAGAAGTGCATGCACATGGAGCTGCACACGTGTTCTTGAACCGCAGCTTCATTCCACCCACCCAAATGTTTGTCTGGCCCCCCTGAGTATCAGTGCTACCACCAGGCCTCCACCTGGTGGCACTTAAGAGCCAGAAAAGTGAGCCACCCCTGCCCAGGAGAGTCAGGTCGCTGGTGCGACACGAGGTAAGGTGCTTTGAAGTGTCTCGGCCCTCTATGCCACCAGGCCAGCTCTTTCAATTTTATTTAAAACATTTATGTGTTATTGGGAGAGGGAGAGAGTGGAGAGAGAATGAGATGTGGGTAGTGGGGACTATGAGAGAGAGACAGACTGAAGTGAAGACAAGTGACATAAGCGCCCTTCATGAGCTTCTCTTTCCTATTTTAAAATTTGCATGTGTTTTCTTCTGCAAGGGCTGTAAGAGAGAGTGTAGAGGGAGAGAGAGAGAGAGAGAAAGAGGTGTGAGCAAGAGAGAGACTGGAGGATTTCTGAGTCAGTGGAAAGCCAACATTTACAGTACTTAATGGTTAAAGTGAATGCCAGCTCACACTCAGCTGACAGACTGCATGCATCACGTAGAAACCTTCTTTCTCATAATGTCATTGTTCAGAGCTTAGAACGATAGTATTATGAGATTTTGTAATACTATAACTGCAGCTCTAATGATGGTATTACGTCAAATTTTTTATATGGGTTTCGATGCCATTATTAGCATTATTCATATACTTTATTACAAATCAAATACACAATGGTCCGACTCACAGTACAGAGTATTCTAACTCACTTGTGGGTCAATCACTTGTGAGTTATGGTCCTCCCCAGTCACATTTGAAGATAAAATGCATATCTTGAGTTAGGCCTTTGAATGTCCTCAATATATTCAGATTATCATTACAATATTTCTTTATTAACCTAAGCCCCATAAGAAATCCATGCATTGTAGAATGTATTATGGAGAATGACAAAACACTTTGCATTACTGTCGGTCCAAAATAAGTTACTTCAGGGGGAAAAAAAAACAGAATCCTTTTTTTCAGCAATTAAATGTAGTGTCTCTAGGTGCCTCTAGTATTTGTGGCACAGTAAATAAGCTTGTCAGGCCTTTCAGTACTGGAAGTGGGTACTGTCATTTGTAATACAGGCCTGTGTCAAGAAGCCCAGTTCAGTTTAATAGCTATCTGTTCCCAAAGAAACATCTTCAAATGGATAAATCAGGAATCTAATAGCAAATGAATCAGTCATTTTGAAAATTAGCACCAAACAGGTTCACTGTACTGAAACACATGCCTATGGTCAGAGTAAGGACATGAAGTCCCCAGTGTAGTCATCTATTACAATAAGATGTAAAGTTTACCAATGTATAATATTTATAACCCATTGATGTAAAAACCTTGAGCAGGAAAACAAGGGGCTCCAGTCTGCAGCCAAACAAAATCCCACTTGTCATCAGCAAAACTGTTATGCCACATTACAAATTATAAAATTGGGTAGACAATATAGAGAGCAATGATTGGTCAAAACTCATCACATGGCTGGGTGGCTGTATTATTTGGTTTAACTTCAAGGCCATCTGAAAACTGAAAATGATAATTGTGCCCCTTGTATTTCACTTAAGGTGATTTTACAGTCACTGTGTGAAATCACCTTTTGGGTCCAGTTGATGAAAGGACAGTGTCACAGTTCATGAGGTAGACCCCCAAACACCCTATGTTGAAAATTTGGTGAAAAAATTCCAAAAAATGACTGTTTTATGAGCATGTGTTGCTCTGTTCCTACGAATGCTCGTAAGTTCACGAATTTTCAATATATGTTTCAATATGTTCACTCCAGATTTTCAACATTGCCATTTTACCACACCTCTTTATGAGCAGTACAGCTGTCATTTCTCACATCATCAAAATGTGTTTCCCTGCATGTAGCGCACAATGGCGCAGTCAGTGTGCAAAATCAATTTTCAGGACAGATTAAGAAAATCACAGTGACAATATTCATGAGCAGAGTTGTTAAAATGGCTATGTTAAACATTTGGTGAAAAAATTCCCCAAAATGACTGTTTTACGAGCATGCGTTGCGCTGTTCCTACGTACGCTCATAAGTTCGTGAATTTTCAATATTTTCACTCCAGATTTTCAACATTGCCATTTTACCACACCTCCTTATGAGCAGTACAGCTGTCATTTCTCACATCTCACCCAAAATGTGTTTTCGCACATGTAGCGCACAATGGTGCAGTCAGTATGCAAAATCAATGTTCAGGACAGATTAAGAAAATCACAGTGATACTATTCATGAGCAGAGTTGTTAAAATGGCTTTGTTAAACATTTGGTGAAAAAATTCCCCAAAATGACTGTTTTACAATCATGCATTGTGCTGTTCCTATGCACACTTGTAAGTTCGCGAATTTTCAATATTTTCACTCCAGATTTTTAACATTACCATTTTAACTCTACTCCTTATGAGCAGTATAGCTGTCATTGTTCACTTCTTGCCCAATATGTGTTTCCACCCATGTAGCACACAATGGCTCAGTCGGTGTGTGAAATCAATGTTTGGGACAGATTAAGAAAATCACAGTGACACTGTTCATGAGCAGAGGTGTTAAAATGGGTATGTTAAAAATTTGGTGAAAAAAGTCCATAAAATAACTGTGTTATGAGCAACCATTGCTCAGTTTCCATGCACCCTCGTAACTTCATGAATTTCTAATATTTTCAGTACAGATTTTCAACATTGGCATTTTTCCACACTTCCTTATGAACAGTACAGCTGTCATTTTTCACACCATAGTCAAAATGTGTTTTCGCACTTCCAGCGCAGAAATGCATGGTCTCAGTGGGAAATCACTGTTCAGGATAGATTAAGAAAATCACAGTGACACTGTTCATGAGCAGAGGTTCCAAAATCCCTGTGTTGACAATCTGCTGTAAAAATTCCCCAAACTAATTGCATTAGGGGTATGCATTGCGCATTTTCTATGCACGCTCATGACTTCACCAGTTTTTTAAATATTTTCACTGCAGAATTTCAACATTGTCATTTTTTGTACCTCCCCATGAACAGTATAGCTGTCATTTTTTACATCCTGTTCGAAATGTGTTTTCGCACCTGTGGTGCAAAATGCCATAGTCGCTGTGCGAAATCAGCTTTCGGCTAACTAACTGATATTGCCACTGTTCATAAGGTGGGGTCCCAAAAAAATCCATGTTGAAAATTTGGAGTGAAAATGCCAACGAACGCCTGAGGCAGTAGGGTTTCCGACCATAACGCCCCAGCCTGTAGAGATTGACAGGCATCAGGGTTGTGACTTGGGATTCTCGCCTGCAATGCTCATACCATTCCACACCCTGCAGCCAGTGAGAGGAATCAAGGTGTGCCTCGGACTCTTCGGCCCTAAAGTTCACCCCATTCTCCTGTACAGGACCCATCTCTCCATATTTCCTGATGGAATGGGGTGAGCATAAGGGCCAAAGATCCCAAGGCACACCATGACACTTGTCAGTGTCTTCAGAGTAGGATGTGGTGAAATGGCGTGGCCGTTATGCCTGTCGACCCAAAGGCACACCCCAATGCCTGTCAGTCTCTGCAGGGTGGTGGTGGGGTTGACTTCAGTTCAATACTTCAGTGCCATTCCTATTATGCAGGTGTCTAACTCCTACACTACCAATGCCAATGCCAGCAAGCAAACATTCAGCATTGACAAATGCTTGTTCTTTTTTACTAACGTATCTGTAAAATGATGCTAATTAACCCACTTCAAAATTGCAATAAGTCACTCCAAGATGTGTGTTTTGTAGTATAGCAGCCGTTCTCAGGTTGTGAAAACCCACCTGGGGTTAACCCACCCAAAGTGTGCCATTATACCCATGCAACACACCCTGTTTTGGCTTGCTGGAAATTCAAGCCAATTTTTTTTGCTGGTGGCTGGACCCCCACTTTAAACAGCAACTGCAAACAGGCACATTTATAACTATGGGACAAAAATATGTCATTCTGAACTTACGGTAAATATTTAATAATTCTGAAACTCATTTTATGTTCTTATTGCTTTATAAAGTCATACATGTTCATACTGTATAACTATACTTATTTGCCCGTCTATGGCAAGGGTGAGGTGAGGGTACTTCGCACCATGCAATTCAATGAATGGTTGAAAAAATGATGCAGAACACAATGGTTTGGCTTCATGGGGGACTGGGGTTCCACCTGGAGGGATACCAGCCTATACTGGCAGGATGGTCTGCATCTGTCCAGGAAGGAAACAAGTCTTCTGGGCAATAGGTTTAAATGCTTCATTGGCAAGCTTTTAAACTAGTCAAGGGTAGAGATTCAGTGAATTTAAATTCCGCTGGTGAAGTGAACATGCAGTGGGCACTTCACATTGCCAATCCACTATGCGAAGTGGGCAATGCAAAGTGCTCACTCCGCCTTGTCATTACCACTTTGAGTTAAGGTGGAATGGCAATGCAAAGTAAGGCGAAGTCATTGTTTTTAATGGACTTCGTGTTCCTCATTATGATTCTAAGTGATCCACTTAGTGTTTCAGATGTGGCAGCCCCCCCACACATCACATGGCTTACAGTACTGTAAGTCACATGCTCTTTAGCTAGGCAGGAAGGAAGTGAGTCATACAAGCAGACACTTTTACTTTCTCCTGCACAGACGGAGAGAGAGTAGTGTGTTTTGTGACTGCTGATACTTTGAGATCAGAGCAAGGAGGAGATTTAAACTTTGATTTAGACCCAACAGCTTTTTTAAAAGCTACATTTTTTTGTCTTTTCTGTACTCTTTTTTTACTTACTTTGTTCTTTCTGTAAATTTTATTTTTCTTACCTTTATAAGTAGTTAGTTGTTTGTCTGTGTGACTGTGTGTGTGTTGTGTGAGAGTGTGAGGAGTAATTGCTCGGACTGAGGGAGCTCAGTAGGAGAGATGGACCAGGGTGAGGGAATGTCTGGGGTGGGGCCAGCTCTGGGAGAGTGTGGTAGTGGTAAGCATCGTACCGTGCTCATGTGTGAAGGGCATGGGCACCCATTCCTGTTGGACTGCTCGATACTTGTGAGTGCTCCCCCCCCGGAAGCAGGACTAGCACCACCTCCTGTCCTGACTCTAAGGCAGTTGAACCACCACCACCAAGTCCAGGTTCTCTGGAGCAGGATGTGCCTATTCCCCTGGGCCCAGGTGTGGATCCCATCCCTGTTCAGCACTGTAACCAGTCAGCTGCCAGTTCATCTGGCCATCCCCTACCTGTGCCTGGTCCTCCCCGCACCTCCATTGTTTGGCAGTTTTTTTACTGTGTGGGGGGACAGCAGTGTAGTCAAGTGCTGCCTATGTGAGGTGGAGGTGTGCCGTGGCCCCAAGGGGGACTCACCTGGGGACTGAGGGCCAGTGCACCCATATACTCAATCACCAGCATTTGGAGTGGCAGACTGCCACAGAACGGACTATGCCTGTGAGTGCTGGCCATTCTGTGGCAGAGGGTGCAGCTGCGCATTGCAGCATCCCTAAGAAGAGGAGGGCCACAGCAGCACCTGCTGCTCCACCAACACCCCACCACCACCACCACCAACACCAGCAGGTCAACCTGTAGAATGTGTGGACCCCAGGGAACTGCATGTAACACAGGCTGACTTGGCAGTTCTCTGGAGTGCTGTTGAGGATAACAACAAGAGGGTGAGTGTTGTGGAGCAGCAGCTGGATCACATAGAGGAACATCAGTTGCAAATTATGTCCATGCTAGAACTGCTGCTGGATCACCATGGGATCCCACATTATTTTTTTTCCCCTCACACCATGTGCCACCCCACACCTTCCTTGCTGTGTTATAAAATGTATTCCTCCGCCATCCCCGACCCTTGTATGTAATTATGCCCTTTTTTTGTTGTCTTCCTTATGCATGGCACTTTGTATTCTGAGCAGTGCAAGTATACTGTACTAAACTGCATGTGTGCATTCAGTCTTCTTTCCAGTCTGTGTATGTACTGCAGACACTTTTCAACTCCCTGACTTAAAAACAAACATTAATGAGTGCAATGGTGGGGTGGTGAAGCATGTAGAGATACTACAAAACAGGCTTACAATACATCCAAATAACTATTAGTTAAAATTAATGTTGTGATTCATGACGTGATCATGAATCATGATTTGTGACTGCATTTGTGACCGTGATGATGAAGAAATGTGAATGCCTACCACCTACGGCTGTACTTCCCTGATGAGCTGTAGCTTAAAACTCCCAGACTTAAAAACACGTATCAATGAGTACAATGGTGGGGTGGTGAAGCCTGGAGAGATACTACAAAACAGGCTTACAATACATCCAAATAACTAGAAAAAAAATTAATGTTGTGATTCATAATGTGAATGAGCGTGAATCGTGATTTATGACTGCATTTGTGACCGTGATGATGAAGAACATGATTTGTATCACGAGTGACTCGTGATGATGGTCCTGACTTAAAAACACATATTAATGAGTACAGTGTTCATGCAGAATTAAGCACCATACCTGTCCAGTACTCTGAAAGGAAGTCAAAGAAACAACTGTGACTTAAGTTACAGATGGAGATTGGGCCCTAAAGAGATGCAAATGCACAGACAGATAAAGCCTGCACTGTACGCTGAAGAGATGCAGACACAAAGGCACAACACCTAACCAGTGCTCACCATCAGAAATTCAAATCTGGAAAAAAATACCTTTGCCTGTTGAGGCGGGCCGTGGGGGGGGTGGGGCAGTGTAATGCACCGCTGCAGTAATAGTCACTAGTACTAGTACCAGTAAAGATACCACAAAGAAGTACAAAAATCACACAGCTGCAGTGGATAGCAGCTTCACATTGCTGAAATTATTATGTGGCACAATAAAAGGGGTCTGATTTGATGACACGCGTCACACACATACTCACACACACACACACACCAAGTAATGCATAGCAAATTGAAAACTTCAGTAATATAACTACATATTTTAAACAAACTAAAATTGTGCACTGCTGCACCACAACAATCAACAAAGAAAATGGCAAGAAATATTGAAAATATTACTGTGTGTACATTAACACAGTTATACAAGAAAAATATCACCAAAACAGAAAGCAGTCTTTTTCTCCAAGTTAATCTACCTACACCACAGATACACCCCTCCCCCAAAGCACACTTCGACTGTCTCTCAGTACACAGACTGAATGTTGTACATAAACATTCAACATCCATACTCAAACAAACGCTCGATGATATGAGCACAGGAGGGTTTCCTATAATCGATGAACTAAAGTTTCAGCAAAAAAAATGACTCAAAAAGGCTTTTGTAACAGCTTTTTGAAGGTTTGAATTGCAGAGAGCTCTCAGAGCAGATTGTCTCCTACAGCTTCCTACACACACTACCCCAAACTGAGGCTGTGCAAACAATCTAGAGCCCATGTGACCTGAAATCCCATGAAACACTGCAAAATTCACCTTTGGAGCTTAAAACAAGCAGAAGTAAGGCAAAGGCATTGTTTTCAATGTACTTCCTTATAGAAATTAGTGGAGTAGTGGTTTGGGAGGCAGAAGTATTGTGAAGTCATTGTTTTCAATGAACTTCACGTTACTCAATAACGTGAAGTACTCTGCTTCGTGTTGCGGAGCACTCCACAAATTTGCCTTCACTCCTCGAATCACTCCGCGGAGCGAATTGGGGCCACTTTACTTATCACTGGTCAAGGGGGGAGGCACTGATAAGCAGCAGGGGATTCCCAGCCTCCCCCTACAAAACCGGGCACTAAATGAGGTAAAGACCAAGGTAAAAAGGTCAGTAGGGAGCAGGACTGGGTAAATGGAGAAAGCAAAGTCAATGAGGACAGGGATTGTGCCACAAGAGGTAAAGCCATCAAAAAATAGAGGGCAATGAGTACCAATGCCCGTAGTCTGGGTAACAAGCTTCCTGAATTACTGGTTGATGGAGGAGGAACATCTGGATATTGTGGCAGTCACAGAAACATGGTACACACAGAACCATGACTGGGATGTAAACATACCAGGATACACCATCTACAGAAGGGACAGGGAGGGTAAAAGAGGAGGAGGAGTAGCTCTCTACATAAGGGATGGCATCAAAGCAACAGAACAAAAGGGTAAGCATGGAGGAGAGGAAGCACTGTGGGTCAATTTGGAGACAGGCAATGGCACCAAAATCAGCACAGGGGGTTGTATACAGACCCCCATCTCAGGGGGAGGAAATGGACAAAAACAAAATGATAGAAAGTACCCTTAGAATGGCAGAAAAAGGAGAGATATTGCTAATTGGAGATCTGAATATCCCAGATGTTAACTGGAGTGCATTTGCAGCAGCCACTTCTAAGAGTGGGGTCATTTTAGATGCCTTACAGGGGGCATGTCTTAGACAACTAGTATCGGAACCCACTCGAGAAGGAGAAATCTTAGACCTGGTACTTTCAAATGGAGAGGGTGAGAGGATCACATATTTAGAAGTGGGTAGCCATCTGGGAACTAGTGACCATCGAACAGTATGGTTCACGATAAACACAGCAGTAATGTCAAGTCATACAAAGGCAAAGGTACTGGACTTCAGGAGGGCAGACTTTGCCAAAATGGGTGAGTGCCTAAGGAATGCACTAGCAAATGGACAAGAAGGAGGGGTGGAAGAACAATGGGGAATAATCAAAACTGCCATCACAGAGGCACCAAGCCTTTGTGTGAAGCAAATAAACCAAACAAAATGATGTAAGAAAACACTATGGTTCTCAAAGGAGGTGGCAGGGAAGGTTAGGGAGAAAAAGAGAGCATTCAGGAAGTACAAGGAATCACAGAAGAAGCAGGACAGAGAATTGTATCAGTTAAAGCAAAAGGAAGCAGGAAAGGCAGTCAGAACAGCAAAGGCAGAAACCAAGGAAAAGATTGCCAACTCAGTTAAAAAGGGGGATAAAACCTTTTATAGGTACATCAGGGAGCGAAGGAAGACCAAGGGAGGGATAGTGAGGCTTAATAAAGGGGAGGGGGTTGGGCAGAAGGTGACTGTGAAAAGGCAGAGATACTAAACAAATACTTTTGCTCAGTATTCACAAATGAAGAGGGGGAGGTACCTAAACCAAACAATAGAAACACGCTGGATATGGGGGTTGATACTAACCCTTTCACAGAAGAAAGGGTTCTGAAGGAACTCTTAAAACTGAAGGTGGACAAAGCAATGGGGCCTGATGGGATTCATCCCAGAATTCTAAAAGAACTAAGGGTAGAACTAGTGACACCACTGACTGCCCTCTTTAATAAATCATGGGAAGATGGGGTGGTACCTGAAGACTAGAGGAGGGCAGATGTGATTCCACTTCACAAAAGTTGGAACAGGGCAGAAGCAGGAAACTACAGACCTGTTAGTTTAACCTCAGTAATTGGGAAAATAAAGGAAAGAACTATTGAGTACCTAGAGGTCAGAGGAGCGCAGGACCCAAGGCAACATGGATTCACATTGGGAAGGTCATGTCAGATGAATCTAATAGATTTCTTTGACTGGGTGACCAAAGTAGTAGATCAGGGAGGGGCTGTAGACATGGCCTACCTAGACTTTAGCAAGGCATTTGACACAGTCCCACACAAAAGATTAATATACAAGTTGGCCAGCCTGGGAGTGGGTCCCAAGATGGTAGCCTGGGTAAAACATTGGCTGGAGAACAGGATACAGAGGGTAATAGTAAACGGAGTCCACTCTGAAGAAAGGAGGGTTACTAGTGGGGTACTGCAGGGTTCAGTACTAGGACCGGACCTCTTTAATGTCTTTATAAGTGACATTGCAGAGGGACTGGAAGGAAAAGTATGTCTCTTTGCAGATGACACAAAGATCTGCAGAGTAGATACACAAGGTGGGGTGAAAAGCATGAGAAGGGACTTGGCAAGGTTGGAGGAATGGTCAAATGTATGGCAGCTTAGATTCAATGCTAAGAAGTGCAAAGTAATGCACCTGGGAAACAGAAACCCAGGGGAAGAGTACACAATGGGGGGTGAGATACTAACAACAACAGAAATGGAAAGGAACCTGGGAGTAGTCATATCAGATTACCTAAAGGTGAGCAAGCAATGTGAGATGGCAGTAAGTAGGGCTGGTGGGATACTGGGATGTATAGGGAGAGGCACCTCCAGTAGAAAACAGGAAGCTGTTATCCCTCTGTACAGACAGCTGGTGAGACCCCATCTGGAGTACTGTGTGCTGTTCTGGAGACCCAATCTCTGCAAAGACATAGACAGGATGGAGGCTGTCCAGAGCAGAGCAACTAAAAAGGTGCAGGGTCTGCACTAGAAGACATATCAAGAGAGACTTAAGGATCTTAATTTGTATAGCCTCGAGGAGAGGAGGGAGAGGGGGGACATGATAGAAACTTTCAAATACCTCAAGGGAATCAACAAAGTCCAAGAGGGTAGCATCTTTCAGAAAAAGAGGTGTGCAAGAACAAGGGGGGAATAATTTGAAGCTAGAGGGGGGATGGCTCAGAGGTAATGTGAGGAAGTATTTTTTCACTGAGAAGGTGGTGGATGCATGGAACAGCCTTCCTGAGAAGGTTGTGGAGTCAAAAACAGTGGTGGAATTCAAGAATGCGTGGGACAGACATAAGGCAATTCTGGGGGGGGAGGTTGGAAGAAGCAGGCTGTTGGTTAGCTAGGATCTGCAGCTTATCCATTAGGTAGGGAAATGGGCAGACTGGGTGGGCCAAGCGGTCCATATCTGCCGTCAAATTCTATGTTTCTATGTTAAATGCAGAAGTAAAATGATTAGATTTCAAATTGCTTATTAATAGTACAAGTAATGCAAAGTTCACATTTCAGCAGATGTACTCTCTGTATCCCTGACATCTTTCCCTTCTGTACCATACAGTACACAAGTGCTTCAGTTTGTACCCATTATCCAGGGCACATGAGAATTGAATGACAGTTCATTTTGACCAGACAAGCTGTGTTGGGCCAAAGAACTGAACAAAGTTTTTGGTTTGGATCACCTCTACATGCATGTATAAAACCATTTCAGTATATCTTTATTTTTTGTTTAGTTTTTTTTTTTTACAGTTATTAACACAGAATATTTATTTAAAATTCTCTCCACCAGGATTGCTTCATGAGATGCAGCATCCTGTTTTCATGGTGGCCCCAGGGAAACAATTACAAAAAATGAACCCCTATTTCTAGCATTCTCAACCTTTCATTTTTCCTGGGTGCCATCACCAAAGAATGGAAGAGGGGTACTGTTATCTGGCCTTCCTAAAGGGTGCTACCTCTCTATCCCTGGGAACTACAACCCTGTCTCTTCACAACCAACCCTGGCTCAGTGTCAGTGGCTTAGCAGCCTCACACCAGGAATTTAGGATTAAATCCCAGTTAGATTCCAATACTGACACTGTAGTGCAGCATTGGGGGTGCTGCACCCCTGAGGTGCTGTATTTAGTTTTGAATGAGATGTTAAACCAAGGTTCCATCTGCCTGTTCTGGAAGTTGTTCAGGTATCCATTAAAAATGCCATGGCACTTCTGGAGAAAAATTGGGGAATTTCTTCAGTGTCCTGGCCAGATTTCCCCATCAGCAACTTACTATGGTTCAGTATCAGTCCGTTTCTATCTGTACCACCACTTCCCCAAAATGAGCCTGAAAACAGGCAGAATTACTTCCCTTCAGCAAAAGACTAAATAATAAAAAAGAAGTTCCAAAAATACTGTGTTCTCCCCCAACTCTCCATTTTTCCAGATTCCACTTCCCACTTCACCCCTTTCTAATCTGGATTTAGGAAGTCTCACTCCATTACCACCGATCTCCTCCAGCTCACCAACTCTGTACTGAATGGATGGATAAGGCCAAATAACCTCCACTGCCATCATCAATCTTGCAAAAGCCTTCAAAGCTGTCACACACTTCATGGTCCTGAGCAAGTTTTTTTTTTTTTTTACTTTTTCTCCCAGCACATCAGTTGGCCCTCACTCTGCCGATGCCCCCCCCCCAACCCCATCACCCAATATCTCTGGCACTTACCTCTGGCCTTGTCTCGTATCCCCACAGCTTTCCCCCTGTGCTGGGCCCAAGGGAATGTACCCCAGTTCCCCCTCCAGGAACCTTCATAGGTTAAGCGTCCCTGAGCCCAGTAGGCAATGTGGGATCTGCAGAGGGCCATCAGCTTCCTCCTGGGACAGTCAGTGGGATTTTCCTCTTTTCTTCCCCCCAAGAATGCTCAGTGGAGCAGACAGCATGGTACTGCATGCAGATCATGCTGATATCGTCCACAGGGGGCATCCCCCCACCCCTTAGCCACTCAGCATGCACCACCACCTATATTCACCTAGGTGGTGATGTTGTGACAGAACTTGCTAACCCCCAAAGGAGAAGAGAATCCTCTGGGACACTTGATCCTCCTCCCCCTTGCTGGCTTTTGATGACTCTGAATCGCTACTGAACCTGGGTAACCAGCATCATGAGCGGTAGTGCTTCTGCTGCACTTATGTCTGCCAGTCCTGGACAAGTTTAATAGCAGGGAACTCACTGAACATTCAGTTACATGATTCAGTTCCACCTAGAAGGCAGATCTCAAGGGGTTGACATAGGAGAAACCCTTTTACCCCAATTTTCTATTTGCCCAGGTGTTCTCCAAGGCTCTGCCCTTGACCCTATTCTGCACTCAGTATTTTTCAATTACCTTCCTAAAGCATGTATCTCCACAGACATTCCTAGCAGACATGAAAGGAAGGGGAAACACAAGACACCAAGGTTCTTAGAGAATGGTGATGGGGAGGGCAAGTAAGAACCAAAAGAGGTATGGTCACATGTTGGAGGGTGGTATGCCTCAATGTCAGAAGACTGAGCAATAAGATTAGTGAGCTCTTGGATTTGGTGGCAGGGACTGGGCTAGATATAGTGGCTATTATAGAAACTTGGGCCAGTGTGAACAACAATTGGGACATTTCAATCCTTGGCTATACCTTATATAGGCATGATAGAGGGATGGGTAGAGGTGGAGGGATGGCTATCTACAGCAGGCGATAGATTAAGGCAGTGGAAGACACTACCATTGAGGGGGAAAAGGGAGGTGTAATCACTGTCTGTTCAGCTCACGGAGTTTTCAGGTAGGAAGACTCACATAGGGTATGTTCACAGGACACCGGGGCAGGAAAAAGAGAGAGCTAAAGAACTGGGTGCTAAAGTGGGGGGCAGCAAAGGGGGAGTTTGTAATAATGGGAGTTCTTAACCTGCCAGACATCAACTGGGTCAGGCAGAGTATGGGTCAAAGAACCACTGAGGTCCAGTGACCACAGTACTATATGGTTAGAGGTGGCCCTAGGCACGTGTAAGCCCTTGTCTAAGGCTGACATGGTAGACTTCAGGAGGGTAGGTTTCAATCATATGTGGCTTTCAAAGAGGAAAGAAAAGGAGGGCAGGGGTTGTCTGTGCAGAGGAGGATCAGGAGAAAGCAGATCTCCTGAACAGATACATCTGATCAGTCTTCACAGTAGAGGGAGAGGGGGACAGATCACATAGAAGCAGCAGGAATACTGGGGAGACTGGCTGACACAAGTTCATTCACAGAGAAAAGAGTCTTGAGGGAACTTGCAAATCTGAAAATGGATAAGACTATGGGGACAACCAGGGTACACCCAAGGGTATTGAGGGAGCTCAGAGAGGTACTGGCTGCACCTCTGACAGCCCTATTCAAACATTTACTGGAAACAGAAGTGGTTCCAGATGACTGTAAGAGGGCAGATGTAGTCCTGCTTCAGGAGGCTGGCAACTATAGGCCAGTTAGTCAAATTAGGGGAGAGTGACCAGCAGGGTACCTCAGGGCTCAGTACTGGGACCAGTCCTGGTCAATGTCTTATTAATCAACATTGCAGAAGAGCTGGAAGGGAAGGTATGTCTGTTTGCAGATGACACCAAGATCTGTAATAAGGTAGATACTTCTGGGAGTGGAGAGAATGAGTAGTGACCTGAGAAAACTCGAGGAGAGGCTAAGGGTATTGTAGCTTGGTTTCAATGCAGGAAAGTGCAAAATCATGTAACTATGGCTCAGAAACCTAGAGGTGGTGTAAAAATGAGGGAAGAGGTATTGATGGTCATAAAACAGGAAAGAGACCTTGGGGTTATCATACCTGATGACCTCAAGGAAGTAGGACAGTACAACAAGATAGTGGGCAGGGCAAGCAGGATGCTGGGGTGCATAGGGAGTGTAATCACCAGCAGAAAGATAGATGTGGTGTTACCTCTGTATTGATTTTCTGTGATTGTTGGTGAGACTCCACCTGGAATACTGTGTCCAGTTCTGGAGACCAAACCTCTGAAAAGACAGACAAGATAGAGGCTGTCAAAAGGAGGGCAACTAAAATGGTCCAGAGGCTCTATCAAAAGCCCTATTAGCAGAGACTGAGGGATCTCAATATGCACACCCTGAAAGAGAGAAGGGAGAGGGTGGACATGATAGAGACCTATAAGTTCCTCACGGGGTGAATAAGGTACAGGACAGCAGTATTTTTCTGACGAGAAGGTGCATGAGAACAAAGGGGCATGCAGTAAAGCTGGAAGAGGGGACATTTAAGAGGGATGTGAGGATGTACTTCTTCACTGAAAGAATGGTGGACGCAAAACACTCACAACACAAAAAAAATGGAGTGGTAGGTTCCACCTGGATTAAGTGTTTTGACCAAACGGATTTTGTGGCTATGAGGGCTGATTTTCCAGGTTGGAAATGGGAACAAGATTTTAAGAATAAATCATTAAACCAGATGTGGGATATTTTGGTTTAACAAACTTGACAACTTGGTGGATAAACATATGCCAACTAGGAGAAAATATAATAAATCTGGAAGGATTCCTCCTTGGATGACCAAGAAACTGAGAAGAAAATTAAAACGTGAAAATAAGTCATACGTGACTGCTAAAAAAAGCAAGCCAGACAGAGACTGGGAGAAGTGCAAAAATATACTCAATAAATGTAAAACACTCACGAGGCAGTCAAAAAAGGAATATGAGTTGCACTTGGCCACTAAGGTACAAGACAAATATAAATCTTTGGGAAAAGACAAAAAGCTCAGGCTCACTTAGTGACCTACAAAACTATAAGACGGCTTATAACAACTACCCTGTCCATTCACCAGGTGGAAAGACAATACTTTAGGTCTGCACTTGACAACTCCTGGGGAGATAGCCATAAATTCTGGGCAAATATGAAGGCCTTAACAGGTAACCCAAATAAATCATCACCTACCATGCAAGACCTAAATGGGGTTTTAACACAGGATCCAAAGACCATTACTAATACGTTCAACAAAGCCTTTGCAAACCTCAGTGGGGTTCTCTCGCCCGACTACCTGAACCCAATCAGTAAGGCCCAAAGTAGCACAACAAATCCCTCTCCCTCTAACACTGCTCCCCCTTTCTACCTTCGAATAATTTCAAAATCTGAAGCAAAAAAGTATCTCCTGAAAGCGACAGGAAAATCCCGGCACAGTGGGGACAGTCTAAACCTGATGCTTATTACCCTTGCTATTGACACAATTTTGGCTCCCCTAACAAGAATACTCCACTTCTCCCTAATCTCCAGACAATTCCCAAAAGTCTGGAAAGCAGAAGTTGTTACCCCAGTTTTTAAAAATGAAGAAAAGACTATCCATACCAATTACAGGCCGATTTCCATACTACCCCAATTTCCAGGGCCCTAGAACAAACTGTCTACGATCAGCTAATCGATCACCTTGACAAATACAATCTACAATATAGGCAGCCACACGGGTTCAGAAAACAACATAGCACCACAACAGCACTGATAGAGTTCATTGGGTTCATACATGATTTCCTCGATTGGGGGCACTTTGTTGGGGCTACTTTTATTGACATCACTGAGGCCTTTAATATAGTGTATCACAAACTCCTACTAGCTCAATTAGGTGCAACCACAGTACCCAAGGCATCACTTTGCTGGTTTCGGAGCTAACAGGACATGTTCAACAAGTGAAAATTGGTAACACCCTCTCCGATAGCCTGTGTGTTAGCACAGGATTCAACAGGGGTCCATCTTGGAACTACTTCTTGTTTAGTCTTTTCTTAAATTGCCTCCCACAAGTATGCCAAGGTCATATCCTCCTCTATGCAGAAGATGCGGTATACACAAGTCATCCGGACATCAAAATCCTGGAACAAAGCATGCAAAGCAACTTCAGTCTAGTAGAAAACTGGTTCATCAACTCGCATTTATTGCTCAACTACAAGAAAACCAAAATCATGCTGTTTGCATCAACGCACAGCAGATACAAATTAGCCAAGCTAGTCATTCGCAACAAATAAAACAATATTCTTGAAATGGTCAATAATTTGGGAATGTAGGAATACTCTATCAACAGGACAACCCATGTTGACATGACTTCAAGCCATTACATAAAAAGGATTAGATTTCTAGTCCTAATGATTTTAAGCTTTGCCCTTTTGTATGTTGGCCTCCATATACAAATGGTTACTGTGGCTCCAACTGATGGTTGAGGCAGGCCATATTCAGAGACCCTCAGTGAACCGCACTAACACAGCAGTGAGATCCCACAAACTATAATGCTGTGCCTATGAAAAGTGAGGGATCCCTTATGCATAAGGGAAGCAGTGGTATATTCAACAGTTTTGGCAGTGCTAAACAGTGGCCATTGCAGTGCTCTTTAACGCTGCCGAATTCCTGCCCTTAACTTGGCCTAGTGGCTGTGTCCCACCCTCCCAATCACCCATTCCCTATAAATATGTCTATTCTCTAGTGTCTAGTGAATTCCCACTCCTCAATTGCCCATGTTATGTCATATAATGTTATACCTTGATGTCTAGTGGCCCTCCCCATTGCCAATGCTGTTGCATATAATGTTATACCCTTGTGTTTAGTGGACCTTCCATCCCTTGAAAAGTAGCCAAACCCCTTCTCCTGACCCATTGCCCTGCATTCCCCTCACCCTGGACAGTGGTCTGTACTCAAGATGTTGACAGCAACCGGCACAGCCCTCTGCTCACCTCCTAAGTAGTACTGACGAAGTATGTTTTTTCAAACTGCAGTGTGCTGTATGTATACTGTTGAAGGTACTACATCAGTGCTACTGCATTTCTGTCTTCTGGAAACAGTTGTATGTTGCTTGTCCTACCTGATAATGGCTGTCTGCGGTTGCTTGTGAGGTCTTGTCTTTTTACTGCTTGGGGTGGGGGAGTTAGGGTTGAAAACCCTAGCACAACATTTTCACAGTTTTGTGGTGTTAAGTTGATGCCAAACTAGTGCATTAATGTAGTTTTTTTTTGCAATGAATTTCCCTTTTTACTTGAGAAAATTAATAAAGTACATACATATAGGGGATATGCAATGGGCTGGCTAAAAAATATGCAATTTATCTTCAAATGTGAGGCAGGGGTGTAGCCCGGAATTTCTGAGCTGCACATCAAGTGGACTCACTGCTACCCGTCCCCACCTTAAGGTGAGCTACCCCTCCCCCACCGTCCATGCCCTCTCAGACGCTAGTGTCATTTTCTGTATTGTATGCCAGCACACCACCATCCCACCACCATGGGAGTTTCTTGTGTGGGGCCCATCCCAGAGTGACTGTTCCACATTTATATCCCTAGACAGCTGGGAGGGTGACCTTACATAAAAACCTTATAGTTATACACAGGTAGGCTACCATTATTATTCATGCTGCTTTATTGCAGAGTCCTGCTATGAATTTATCAATTTGTATGTGAAGAGGCTGATGTTTTGTATTATCAATTTAAAAATTTTCAATAAACAGAAAATATATATGTAGTTGCACTGATATGAACATTAATAGAAGTTAGGCAGCAATAAAACATATAAACTATACCTAGTGTACAGATCATTAAATGTTAATTATCTGAGGACATCAACGTACACAAACAAAAATATCCTGGTGTTCACACCTTGTTGGGAAAATTACAAACTAACAAGATGAAAATGCTGTTTTCTATAATGAAATGTTCTGAACGGATTTTTGATGGCAGCTGGTAAGACATGTAAAGGTTCTAATTTGATGCTGACTATGGGAAATAGGGGTAAAGAGAGAAAAATGTAATTTGAGAGACTGCTCTTACTTTAGCCCAGGCTGCTTGGATTCCTAGCCACAGAGATGTGCAGCTCACTGCCCTAACTGATAAACAGTTTAGAGGAGGAAAAACTAGTTCTCTTTCATCAATGGCTGCAGTTTGAACATGCTCCCCAAGTATCAAGTGGTTGCTGGAATACTGGAGGAGTAAGAGGAGGAGTGTCTCCTAGAAGCAGCAGCTGCTTGCTGCAGTAATAACAGTCCAGAGGTACTCGGGTAAACAAAACTATGCAATGCTGTTACATTTCAGAATGCTGTGTCTCACTGTTAGCAATCACACCCGACCTGATTTTACTTTCCATTGCAACCCAACTCATAACAGCATTGCACAGTTTTGTTTGAAGAAAAGCCTTAAACTGAAATGTGAAGCAAAGGCTTGGAGTTACAGTCAAGAAAAGGTAAAAAATTGGGTGCATTTGCAATGAAATAAGATAGGACACAGACCACACTACTCTAGTCTCGGCCTGGCTCTTACCTCTCTGTCTGTGCCTGTGACCCTGTCTGAGATGGATTAATGGACTCCTCTGCAGTGCACTAGCACATCAATGGCTCATCTCTCAGTATCAGGACAGTAGTCTGCCTCCTCAGTCAAGTCCTCTGTCTGCGATTGTTGTTAACTAGCGTGGCTTGGCTCTCTCAAGGACTCCCTCATTCCCATTCAGAAATTCGTGCCCACCTCTCAAGGCAGCACACACTGGCAGCGCAGCTCTGTCCCAATCCCAAAATTTGGAAAAATCCTCCTAGTCCTGGCTCCGGCTCCCAAACAATGCACTCCAGATGAATCCCGACTCTCTTGTCTTCTCTCTCCGGTCCCGACAAACAGACCGCTTTACTTTTTAACAGGGCATTTAAAGAGCCCACCTGACTCTGACCTGACCCTTACTAAGCACTGCCACATGCCTCTTTTCTTCAAGTGGACCTGATTGAGAGGTAGCAGCACATTTCTCAATCAGGTCCGATGGGGCTAGTAGAGGGCGCATCACTCAAAGTTCTAGTCAGAAGACCCCAACCCCCCCCCACACCTTAAACCATTCGAGGTCAAAGATCAGCTGGGAAAGCCCTCAGAAAAAAAAAGAACAAAAGAATGCTGAGAGACTAGCATGCTCTCCTGCTACTCCTGCTGATCTCTGCAGCACGCCATGGTGTGTCGGGCGTATCAGTCGCTACGCCCTTGGTGTGAGGAACAGGTAAGTATACTGCATCTCAAATGCTTGCTAGTTTACACTGGTTAATTTTAGTGATTTACATTCCTGTTCTAGTTTGTGTTCTGCTTAGACCTGTCGCCTAGTTTTATTTGAAAAGTGATAGTATTCCTGATTCCTTGATCCACCCTGTCTAGATGTATCCTGTTTTCAGAGTTCATACTGCAAAATTTATGTGAGTCTTAGTCATATTCAGTTTGTGCAATTTGCCTAGCTAGCTTGCTTATTCTAGCCAAACACTGCAATTTAAAGGGATGGTCCCCTCATCATTTTATTCTGCTTACATGTGTAGTTTATAAGCATCAACAATGATTGCCTCTGTTGCACCCTCCTAATTTCATAAGGATTCAAATGTAAATAAAGGTAGTTAAGTCTGGTGTGAAAACACCTGACTCCATTGCAAAGGTTATAATCCAACTCATGTAAGTCATCCTGGAATTTTATGTTTTAGTGCTAAAGCCTGCAGTAGTTATACTGTGAAAGACAGTGCTGTTCCTGTCTTCTGCAGTCACTATATTCTTGTCTTATTCTGGCCATTGAACTTTTTAAGGCAGAGTAAGCACCTTGCTGTTTTCTGTAGTTTTAACTATATCTGGATTAGAAACAAAATACTTTTAGAGAATGCAGGGACTTCACAAGACATCTAACAGAACTGAATGAGAGCATAACGTATTCTGGCTTGTGCAGTTATGCATTAGCAACTCCAATGATATCTTGCATGAGTGGGGTCATGACCTTTGCAAAGGAGACAATCATGTTTTCTCACCAGGGCAAAACAGGGTGAAGCAACCAATTTATATTTAAATTAGGATGATGCAAGAGAGGGAATCATTGTTCAAGTCTACAGATTACACAGGTATACAGAAAATAGGTTGAGGGGACCTTCCCTTTAACTGCTGTGTTGTTTAGCCTCTTATTTTAGCTCCGTTGGTTAAATTTATTTCTGCTGTCGACAATCATGTTCCTAGCCCCACTCTTCTGCCTTATCCTGCTTCTTCTACTCCTGTCCCCATTCTTTCCCTCCCTCCTCACCCATTCTCCCTCCCATCTACTCTTTCTCCCATTCACTTCAATTCTCCCTGGTCTTCTGTCCTCCCCCTCTCTAAATTTTGAGTTCCCCACTGAGCCATCCTTTCCCTTCCCCTACCCTCTACTTGCCTCTCTCTCCCCCCTGACACAGGGGACTCAAGTCCCACTCTATCCTTCTCCTTATCCTGCTCCTCCATTTAGATGGTGATGTTAAACTTAAATCTAAAGTGAAGACTGGAAACAAGCAGCCCACTCACCCAGAGTGTGTATAATAAATGTATTTATATATCTCTCAGAAAAAAAGGAATGACCACTGTGTTCGTCACAGCTAACTAAAGTCAATGTTTCAGAGAAATCATACTTCATCAGGATAACAGTGGTATTCTATTTTAAATACATAATACAGGATGATTAATATGAATTCAAAATTCAGATGAATAGGTGAAATCATGTCTAAAATTCTATATGCTCACTTAAGATTTATATAAATCAACTTCAAAAGTCAGTCCCTTACTTCATTTGGCACCTAATGGTTAATCATCATAATTAATATTTCTAACCATCAGCATAATATTATATCCAAATTTAATAAAGAGTACTACCTTATGTTTCAGCTGCTGAATCATTTAAATATGATTTTACTGTTCTTATTTAAGATTCTGCACAAAAGAAAAAAATATTCATGAGAATAACCACATTTATAGCCACCCGTTAACATCATTTTTACTTATAAATGTGTTTTATGTTATCCTTTCACACAGACTACCTTAAATGATTTTATTTGCTCAAGCCAGACAATATTATAACTTTTATGTACTGTATTTAAATACCAGTTACTTTGTTTCATTCATTACAAACCATTTTATTTGCTAAATGCCTCTCTCTCTGTAGTGTCAGCCAAAAATGTACGACATATTTAGCCCAATAGTTCAGTAAATCATTTTTTTCCTGTAAGGTGCTTGTTGTACATTAGTTCTATTTACTTTAGCCCTGTTAATTTGCTGATGTTCAAACTGCCCGCCTCAATGCTACTTATTTAGTAAAATCATTCAGTAAAAGTCATTTTTATGTTTGCTTGCACGCATGTGCAAGAAACATAGTGCCACCATACAAGTTTTTGTAGGTGTGCCTCCCCCACTTCCAATGCCCTGCTCCCTTTTGTAGGCACGGCTGCTCCACGCCAATGAATGTCAGAGCTGTCTGTGAGAAGCTGTTCAGTTGCAGTGGCGTACAGTTGAAAGCGAAAAACCGCTGCAATCAGCGGTGGTAACGTGTAGGCAATTCGCATACTGCCGTCGGGCAGGTAATTTACATGCTGCCGTCAGCAGTATGCAAAGTGCCTGCACTCTGCACTGCATCTGTACAGCTGTCATAGACAGCTTCGTTTTGTCTACCCCCCCCAAGTAGCATGCTGAGCCCCACCCAGTGTGCTCATGCACTTTCTCCCCACACACCGTATGGCCAACGGGGGTGCCCAATCCCTCGTCAGCTTCATCACCGCCCCCCCCAAACAGACTTCCAGGTGCCGTGCTGGAAGCCCACCCCAGCATGGCAAATGTCCGTACGACCAACTGGGGTGCTCAATCCCCGTCGTCTTCACAGTCCACCCCCAAAAAAAAAACAAAGTTCCACATGCCACACTGGGAGCCCACCCCAGAGTGGCAGAAGTCTGTATGGCTGATGGGGGGTGCCCAATCCCCCATCGGCTCCACTGCTCCCCCCAAAAACAAATTCCAGCTGCTACGCTGGGAGCCCACCCCAGCGTGGCAAAAGTCCTGCATAGTCTAAACAAACATAAAAAGTCTTGAAAAAAAAAAGTTCCTCGTTGACTGTCTCACCCCCCTGCCCCAACCCTCGCCCACCCTCTGCGCACCCACCTCCCCACACCCCCGACCCCATAATTACCTCCGGAGGCCAGCATTATGATCTTCAGTGGACCAGGAACATGTCTGCACTCTTCAAAGCCAACCGCGAACTGAAGAAATGCTGCTAAGCTGTATAATGGCTTACATTGGGGGTTTTCAACTTTGGTGCATATCTCGGCCATTTTTGAAAATTTTTTCACCAAATTTTAAACATGGGGTTCTTGGTGCCCCACCTCATGAACTCAGTCACTGTCATTTTGTTATTCGGTTGCAAAAGGTGATTTTGTGGTCACTGCGCAGAATCACCTTTCGGGACCGAGTAATGAAACAACCGTGTCACAGTTCATGAGGTAGAACCCCAAAACCCCTATGTTGAAAATTTGGTGGAAAAATTCCCAAAAATGACTGTTTTACAAGGGTGCATTGTGCAGTTCCTACGCATGCTCGTAACTTTGAGAATTTTTAATATTTTCACTCCAGATTTTCCTCATTGCCATTTTACCTCACCTCCTTATGAACAGTACAGCTGCCATTTTTCACACCCTGGCCAAAATGTGTTTTCGCACTTCCAGCGCAGAACAGCACAGTCGCTGTGGGAAATTAGTGTTCGGGACAGATTACGAAAATCACAGTGACACTGTTCATGAGCGGAGGTCCCAAAATGTCTATGTTGAAAATCTTCTGTAGAAAAATCCCCAAACTGCTTACATTAATGGGTGTACGTTGTGCAGTTTCTACGCACGCTCGTGACTACACCAGTTTTTGTATATTTTCACTCCAGATTTTCAACAATGCCATTTTTTACACCTCCTCATGAACAATACACCTGTCACTTTTCATATCCTGTTAGAAATGTGTTTTCACATGTGTGGCGTCAAATTGCACAGTCGCTCTGCAAAATCACCTTTTCCATAACAAACTGATAGTGTCACCGTTCATATGGTGAGGTCACAAAAAACCCATGTAGAAAACTTGGGGTAAAAATACCAAGAAACTCCCAGAGTGTTAGGGTTTTTGACCATAATGCCCTACCCTGTAGGGACTGACAGACATTAGGGGTGTGACTTGGGAATGTCGACAGTAATGCTCATGCCATTTCACCCCCATCCCCACCCTGCAGCCATTGACAGCCATTGAGGTGCGCCTTGGACCCTTTGCCCCCAGAGTTCACCCCATTCTCCTATACTGTGCCCATTTCAGCATATTTCCTTATGGAATGAGGTGAATGTAAAGCCCAAATACCCCAAGGCACACCTCGACACTTGTCAGTGTCTGAAGGGAAGGGTGAGGTGAAATGTCATGACTGTCATGGGTGACGACCCAAAGGCACACCCCAATGCCTGTCCATCTCTGCAGAGTGAGGGTGGAGTTGGCGTCAGTTCAATACTTCACTGCCATTCCTGTACTGCATCTGTGTAACTCCTGCACTTCCACTGCTAATGCCAGCAAGCAAACATGTGGCATTGACAAATGCTTGTTACCTTAGTTTCGTACCTTAATCTGTGATGCCTATATGGGAATGAACTGAAAATTCGCATTGGTAACTTTTAATTCATTTCAGATCTTTTCATGCAATAATATCAGGCTTCTTATCTTTTTTGTTAAACACTCACCAGTATTTCAAGGTTTTGTTGTGTCTCTTTTTTTGCAGCATGGCCCCTTGGTCTTTCTATTCGGGATGGCAACATGCTCTCACTACCCTCACCTTTTCATAGTGAGAGGAGAACAGAGATTCGAACACTGGCTCACATGATGTAGCAATATCATGTGACTCACACTAGGGCACCTAGCTGCCCCCCAAGTGCCTGACCCAAGAATGTGGCACCAAGCCCATAGAAAGACAAGGCTAGGTGTCCCATATGCTTTGAATGATCATGAAAAAGAGCATCTTTTATTTATTAATTTAATATACTAAAATTCTAATGCTCTTATGCATTTTATCATCTTGTTCTCTAAATATCTTATTTTATTTTATGATCATTCCATTTGACCTTTGAACTCAGGACAGTTGCTGCTAACCAAACAGTCCCTTCACTTTATAGTTTCCACTCATATCCCACTAAATTAAAAATAAAAGCATTCAGATGAAGCAAAAAACCAGAAAAAATGGGGGTGGGGGGGCAGACCAAAGGAAGGGCAACTAAAGGTAGGGAATGGAGGGGAGAGGTGAAGAGCTGGACCACACTGATTGCATTCAATCACTCACAGCTCTTCTCATTAAATGACATGATCAGAGAGTTAGATCAAACCCTCAGAATACAGAGTGGGCCTTGAGGTATAACATTATACAAGTAAATTTAGTACAGATAACTCCTAGGGTACAGATCATAATCTGTAATACTGGTCGGCAGTCAATGGCATAATTAAGTCCATACTTGGGATCTGTGGATTGAAATCTGTCTACGTAGTAAGCTTCCCTCAGCAGTACATATGAACATACAAAATTGCCAGGAGAAAAAGGCCCACAGGTCTATCAAGTCTGCCCAATTGTGTAGCTCTTAGTTTCATATTACTACAGCTGCCCCAGCATCACCCAAACCCTTCCCTTCCCTTCCTCCCCTTTCCTGGCCTTCCCTCCTTTGTGTTCTTGTCTGTACTAATCCTGCCCTTGACTGTATCCCAACCCCACTTAAAGCTATCCACTGTCCTCAGTTCGATTAACTCCTCCAGCAGTGCATTCCATCTCGCCATCACTCTTTCTGTAAAGTAGTGCCTCCTCATCTTTCTCATGAACCTTACCCCTTCCAACTTCAGACTGTGCAGCCTAGTGACCCTTTCCCCCTCTTTAAGTGGAACAATCTTCCCTCTCTGAATTTGTTCATGCCTTTCAAATACTTAAAGGTCTCTGTCATGTCCCCCTCTTTCCCTTCTCTCTTCCAGTGAATACATATTGAGCTCCCTCAATCTTTCCTCATACAGCAACTACCCCAGTCCCATGATCATTGTTGTAGCCCTGTGCTGTACCCCTTCCAGTAATCTCACATCATTTTTGAGGTATGGGCACCAGTACTGCACACAGTACTCCAAATGTGGCCTCATCAGTGATCTATACAAGGGCAGGATGACCTCCTCCTTTCTAGAGGTAATCCCTCTGGCAATGCACCCCAGCATCCTATTTGTCCTTTCTTCCACCCTCCTACACTGTGCTGATGCTTTCGTGTCCCCTGTGACTATGACCCCGAGGTCCCTTTCCTCCTCTGAAGCTGTTACCTGCACTCCCCCCCCAGCCAGTAGCTGGTCCTGGGATTTCTTGCTCCGAGGTGCATGACCTTGCACTTCTTAGCATTAAACCCCAACTGCCATTCCCTAGACCAGTGTTTGAGTTTAGCTAGATCCTCCCTGAGTGCCTGCCTGCCTCCCTTCCTCATTGTCCATTTTTGCACAAATCTTGGTATCATCTGCGAAGAGGCTAATCTTACTCTTGACCCCCTCTGCAATGTCGCCAGTGAAGACATTGAACAAAACAGGGCCCAGCACTGAACCCTGGGGTACACAACTTGTTACTGGCCTTGGCTTGGATGTCTCCCCCCCATACAACTACCTTCTGTTGTCTGCCCTGAAACCAGATCTCAACCCACCCCACCAGTATCTCCCCCACCACTATGTCCCTCAGCTTGCTCATTTACCTCCTGTGGGGCACTGAGTCGAAAGCCTTGCTGAAGTCCCATGGCCTTCATCAACTGCACTAGTGACCCATTCAAAGAAGTCCATCAGGTTAGTTTGGCACAATCTTCCTAAGACAAAGCCATGCTGTCTCTCATCCTGTAGACCATTACTATTGAGAAAGGTTATCAACCTCTCCTTTAAAATGGTCTCCATCAACTTCCCCACTATGGAAGTCAAGCTTACTGGACTGTAGTTGCCTGGTTGGTCCATGGGTACGGTCTTGTGAAGGGGCACCTTGTGAGCCATCCTCCAGTCCCTGGGTACCTTCCCCATCTCCAAGGAGGTGTTGAAGAGATCCATCAGAGGGCCTGCCAACACCTCCGCCAGTTCCTTCAGGACCCTTGAGTGTACACCGTCTGGTCCTGACTTTAAGGCCCTTCAGAACTCTATCCTCTTGGATGACCCCATCTGTTATCTCTGCCCCCCCTTCACCCTTACCCCCTTTCCCCTGTGGTATTGGGCCATCCCTTTCTTTTGAGAACACCAAGCAGAAGTACTCACTGAGTGCCTCTGCCTGTTCTTCCCCTTGTTCCACCCATCCCCATCCCTCTTGATTCTAACAATGTCATCTCCACAACTCCTCTTCTCCCTTATGTATTTAAAGAACCCCTTTTCCCCCTCTCTGTTCCCATGAGTCAACTTCAACTCCTTTGCTGCCTTGGCTGCCCTGACTGACCTGGTCACCTCCCTAGATGCCTTCGTGAACTTCTCTCTATCCTCCTCATGCCCCAATTTTTGAACTTAATGAAAGCCAGTCTTTTTTTCCCTCACCTTTCTCTCCACCTCCTTGCTGAGCCAGCTAGGTTTTTTGAACCTGGGCTGCTTAGTCTGAGATTTGGCACATGTATTCGTGGCCTCATTCTGCCCTTTCCTAATGATTTCCCACTTCTGTTCAGCATCCATCACTGGGTTAATTTTAGCTAAATACCCCTCTAGGATGTTGCCCATTCTGGCAAAATCTGCCTTCCTGAAGTCCAACACTCTTGTCCCAGTCTTAGCCAACTCCCTCCCTGTGTTGAGGAGGAACCACACTGAGCGGTGGTCACTTCCTGGTCCTGTATTACCACATCCTGGACTTGATCTCCATTTGTTAGCACCAAATCCAGTATGTGCCTCTCTCTAGTAGACTCCATCACTCTTGTGCTAGGTAGCTGCATTGGATAGCCTCCAGCAGCACCTGTTCCCTGGTGTGTGCTGTAGTTACTGTCTGCCAGTCAACCCCAGAAAGGTTGAAGTGTCCCACTGTAACAGTATTTCCCTTACCTCTGACCTTCCTGATTTGCTCCCCCAACTCCCTATCCACCTCCTTGCTCTGTGAGGGTGGCCCGTACACCACCCCCATCCTGAACTTCTTACCTTTAGGGCTTTGGAGTAATACTCATATGGCTTCTGGCCTCCCCTCATCCCCCTCCTCCCTGGTACACAGTATCTGCTCCCTGACATAAATAGCCACACCTTCAGCCCTTCCCCTCTCCTGGTTCCTGCAGAACACCTTTTAACCCAGGATCGTAAGATCCCAGTCATGGTATTGGGTGGCCCAGGTCTCTGAGATGGTGGCAATATCTACCTCTCCTTCTACCATCATTGCCTGGAACTCTGCCACCTTGTTTGCTAAGCTCCTTGCATTCAAGGATAGTACAGTCCACCTTGTGCCCTACCCCTCCTCTTCCCATCTATCCCCCTTCCACTTTTGTCATGGTAACTTCCCCTCATTCTCCTCCTCCCTCTCTGGGGGAGGGGCCTTTGGGTCTCCCCTGGAAGATGCCTCCTCCCTGCTATTCAACTCAGCCCTCCCCTCCTCAGTTTAAATCTATGTTGTTTTTAATGTACTTCTCCAGCCCCTGTCCCAGTGCCCTTCTAGCTTCTATGCTGAGATGCAGCCTATCCTTGATATAAAGCCCCTTATTGTTCCATGGCTCATCCCACTCCCCTACTAGCCCATATCCCATTTCTTCACACCACCCCTTCAGCCACCCATTAAACTTTATTTATTTATTTGTAAATCAGTTTACAACCTTTCAGCCAGAGGCTCATTTCCAAAGGTACCTCGTCACATTGAGGACAAATACATAAACAGACTTTTTGGTTACAGCATAAACTTCTGTATTCTTAGTTTCCTTAGCATGCTTGTCCTAGGTACTGGGGGTACCTTGGAGAATGTCACTGAGCTTCCCACCCTACTGTAGATACCCCCCACTTCTCTGAACCTCTCCTGTAATTCTTCCACTGTACTGCCCTCTAGGTCATTTGTTCCTAGATGCACAAAGATATGAGGCTTCCCTACCTTCTTCATACATTTCTGAATGCACTGCCCTACTCTCCCCACTGTCATACCTGGAATACACTCCACCCAGGTTTGGTTCTTCCTTACTCCCTCACTTCCCCATCTCATTCCCCTGAGCATAGACTCCCCTAATACAAGTACTTGCTCCCCCATTCCTTGCACTTTCCCCATGGTTTGCCCTCCTATGAGCCCCTTTTCCTCAGTGTCCTCTCTTTCCATATACTGCCCTTCCCCCTCCCTTCTTGTTCAATTGCACCTCCACCTGCTCTCCTCCTCCTCCATCCCTTCTGCACTTTGCTCCCTTCTGCAACCCCTCCACTAAATGTACCACCTCCCACTGCCCCCTGCATTGTGACTCCTTCTACAATCCCTCCATGTTCTGTTCTCCTTTTTCCAATCCAAAGAAACTTAAGCTTCGTAGTTGGTGTTGGGATTCAAGAAAATGTCTTGCTAATGGTGAGCATATATCTTGTCTATGAACAGCACTTTTATGCTCACCTACTCTCATTTTTAATGTTCTTTCTGTTTTTCCAATGTAAATCATATCACAAGGGCATTTTAATAGATATACATCCCCTGTTGTTTGAGTTTCCAGTACAATCTAGACTCAGACCCATCAGTATACACTTTTGGAAGTGATTCTGAATGAGTCAGGACAGGTGACTGGAATAGGGGAATGCATTTTTTCAGGGAGAGGTGGATTCCCTGGATGGAGACCTTACAGATACTTGGAAGAAAGGGTACTAGTATGCAAGAGATACAGGACCACATGTAAGGGAAGGTCAAGAACCAGGACCCTCAGGAGGAACAGGGCAGAAGGACAAACAGGGCTAAACACAAGGAAAAAAGAAAAAAAAAACAGGGGGGAGTACCAGAGAAAATAGCCATGAGGTCACAGACTGACAGCCAAGGGCAGTTAGTCTTTAATATTTCAGATAGGTAACTTACCCACTTAGAAACTACTGTTTTGTCTAAAGGCCTATCCTTTTGTCCTCAATCCAGAATAAATGAATTTGAATTGAAATTAGATGTAAACTGTTTCTTTAGGAAACTAGGATTGAAGTTTTTCTTTGCTACAATACCAGATAAAACAGAGGAAAATGCTATAGAAAAACAGAAGAAAATAAGTTTAAGCCTAAAACTTCAGTTAAAATCTTCCTTTATACCACCTGGCCCAATACCCTATAATACAGAAACTTACATATGCATGGTAACTAAAGATATTGACCAGTTATTGATGAAGGATAAGAACATACTGTACAGTAGTAGTGCCAAATTAGTCAAGGGATTTTTAAGAATTTTGGAAAATCCCCATTGAGAATTGTGAAACCTTTTGTTAGTGCTTTTTGTTTGTTTGGTAGTGTGTTCTCTGCTACCAAGAAAGGGTGCTTCCATCTGATAGTCTAGTTGAAAATCCACCAAATGACACTTGAATACTGTAATAGGAACTAGACTCTTTCGACAGGTACAATAAAAAGAATTTTAGAGAATTTTTTTCCATAACATTTTTCAAAGGATAAATAGGGAATCTCTCAAGATTGCTTGACAAATTCAGCGCTACTACTGTAGATAGAAGATTTAAGTTTAACTTAACGGCTGTAGAATTTGGGGCATTAAGAAATCTAGAGTATGACTCTATTATTACAAAGAAAAATGCAGATAAAGGTGGAGCAGTGGGGTTGACGGACTACACTCAGTATGAAGACATGTGTAATACACTATTGTCTGACATGCAAAATTATTTGAAACTGGGAAGGGACCCCACAGTCCAGGTTGGAGATCTAGTTAAAAGTTATTGGATAGAGCACACAACAACAATTGGATAACAGAATGGGAGAAAAATGCACTTTACAGAAAAACTCCATTTATCACTCTATGCTATACCCTCCCTATAATACACAAAAATCAAGCAATACCCCCAGGCAGACTAATAGTATCTGGTATCGGCTCCATTTTGGAACCTTTTTTTGGTTTACATAGATCATCACATATGACCTTTAGCAGAAACCACAGAAGCATATTTAAAATACTCTATGGATATAATGAATATTCTAGAAAATCTAAATGATTCAGAGGAAAGCATTGGGGAATTTCTCTTGGTGACTTGGGATCTAAAAGAGTTATATACTTTGATTCCACATAATGAGGGCTGTCAAGAATTAGAAGAAGTCTTGGAGCTTAAAAGAATGTGGTCAAATCTCCTAATTACCTTCTGGTCAAAATGCCAGAAATAGTTTTAACCCAAAACTATTTCAGATTTGAAAAACAGTATTTTTTCCAAATAAGAGGCACAGCCCCATCACATGCCAACCTATACAAGGACTCATTTGAGAGGAAATATGTTTTCAATGAAGTGAACCCTTATCGGCCTGAGATCTGCACATGAAGTGCTTTATTACTGACATAATTGTCATCTGTAAAGGCAACAGGGAACAGTTAGATTTATTCATACATATCTAAATGATAGAACTGGCCATCTGATTTTTGTAAAGAATGCTAGTGAATGGAGATCCCATTGTTAGACCTCCTGATTTATAAAGAAAATGGACAACTGGCAACTAAATTATACAGAAAACCAACTGATCGCAATGCCATCATAAGAGCAGCTAGTTTTCACCTGAAGAAATTACTTGAATCAATCCCATAAGATCAGTTATTGAGAACAAAGAGGAACTGTTCCATGGATTTAGAATTTTAAGATGCAGCAAAAGATATGACAGAAAAGTTTTACAACAGGAGTTACCAGAGATCGGTCTTGTAAACAGCATTAGGAAGGGTTAAGTCATGGGAAAGACAAAATCTGTTATAAGGAGCACATAGAAGAGAGGGAGTTAAGGGGGAAATGTGATGTTAACTACTGCATACAGTGGTGCTTTCTTTTCCATTAAAAAATCATAAATAAGCATTGGGATTTACTGCAGTCCACAAACATGGGAGCACATGTATTTCTGAACAGACCATTAGTATAGCAAAGAAGAATACATCTATAGGGGATAGAGTAGTGCACACACAACATATGGTACCAGAAAGACAACAAGGGAACTTTATTTCAGATCTTGACTCAAGAGACAATTGCCCTTGAGGACATTGTGTCCATTGCAACAACACCTATAGGGTTAAAAAATTTAAAACATTGCTCGTAGTGAGGAGATTGAAATCAAGCATTTAACAAATTGTCAAACTACCGGGGATATATTTCTATTAAAATGCCCTTGCAATAGGATTTACATTGGAAAAACGTAAAGAGCATTAAAAACCAGAGTAGGCAAGCATAAAAGTGTTGTTCATAGACAAGATATATGCTCACCATTGGCAAGACATTTTATTGAATACCAGCACCAACTACCAAACTTATGTTTCTTTGGATTGGAAAAAGCAGAACAAAACACAAGGGGAGGGGACTACAGAAGGAAATTACTGCGAAAGAAACTTACTTCATAGATAGATTTCAATCCACAGATCCCAAGTATGGACTAAATGATGCCTTTGACTGGAAACCGATATTATAGATTATGATATGTACCCTAGGAGTTGATCTGTACAAAATGTACTTTTATAAATGTATACCCTGCTCTGCTACTCTCTGTTTTGTGGGTTTGACCTAACTCTCTGACCATGTCATGTAAGGAGAAGAGCAGTGAGTGACTTGAATACAATCAGTGTGGTTCAATTTTTTTTATTATTTTTGCTTCATCTGAGTGCTTTTATTTTTCATTTAGTGGGATATGAGTGGAAACTATAAAGTGAAGGGGATCTTTGGTTAGCAGCAACTGTCCTGAGTCCAAAGGCCAAATGGAATGTTTGCAAAATAAAATATTTCAAAAACAAGATGACAAAATGCATAACAGCATTAGCATTTTATTATATTAAATCAAAAATGAAAGATGCACTTTTCATGATCATTCAAAGCATATGTAACATCTAGCCATGTCTTTCTATGGGCTTGGTGACACATTCCTGTGGGCAGAGCACTCAAGGGGCATGTCACATCATGTGAGCCAGTGCTGAATTCTGTGCTTTCCTCTCACTATAAAAGGATGCAGGTAGTGAGAGCATGTTGCCATCTAAATAGAGAGAGCAGGGAGGCCATGCTGAGAGAAAAAAAATCACACAACAAAACCTTGAAATACTGGTCACTGTTTAACAAAAAAGATAAGAAGCCTGATAGTATTGCATGAAAAGATGTGAAATGAATTAAAAATTACTGATAGGAATTTTTAGTTCATTCCCATATAGGTACCACTGTCTAAGGTACAGAACTAAGGTAAAAATTACTTCTACTGAATTATTCTACTAAATAAGGAGCACTGCATAGGTAGTTTGAACATCAGCAAATTATCAATCAATCAATCAATTTTATTTGTATACGGGAAGGTATGTGAGCAAAAATGCCCATTTTCACAAATGTCCAGTGTAGGAAATACAACAGATGAACAAATACATAGGCCAATGGAATACATAGGACATACAATGAACTATCTACAACATACAATGAAGTAAATACATTATACAGTATATACAGATGTATAGAGGTACAATATGTATACAGGTGTAAAGAAGTGCAAGGAACTAACAAGTGCAAAATAAAACTAGCATATTACATGGGTAAAACTGTACAACAGTTGACCAGAAGGCAGACTGATAAACAGAAATGTTTTCAGGTATTAAATAGGGCAGAAAGTTTTAGTGCACTCAGTGGAGAGAAGAAAAGTGTGGGTGATGTGGGTGAGAGAGCCACTGGAATTTACAGAAAGGGCCATTGGAGGAGGCCTATCAGGGCAGCTGCAGGTGGATGATAGGATGATGTGCTCCTTTAGGGAGGAGTTGAAAGAGTAAATGGACCTGCAAGCCTGGATTTCGGGGGGTAGATTGTTGTAAAGCTTCGTACCCTTGAAGGTAATGGAGTTCTGGGCATGCTTTGTCCTGTAGACAGGGGTGTCACTGGTTGTATTTCTGCTTGTGACATCAGCAACCCTGGTTCGGGAACAGACCCAGGGAGTTGGAGGGCTGGCCGGGACAGAAGGATTGAACATCCCAAGGACTGCGCTCCTTCTCTGGGGGGGGGTGGAGGGGTAGAGTATCCGGCACCAGAGGGATCCCTGGCAGAGGCTGGGGGAACCACAGGCGACCTGTATTAACACGCAAGAGGGGAGAGGCAGATGCTGGATGTCACTGCATGTCCCCGCCCCTGGGGGATCCTAGAAAATAGCTGCTGGCTGCCCTTGATGAAGCCTGCCCTTGGCTTCAATTAGCTCTCTCAGGTTGGCTGCCTGACCTATCCCATTGGATGTGGCGCTCTAGGCTGGTGCCACAACCCCGCCCTGGGGGGGCAAGCCAGGGAGTATCAGGGAGTCACAGCCAGTATGAGAGAGTGGAAGCCGAAGGGTCTGTGACCAGGCTGAGATACTGGGCAGCCAGGGGCAGAAAAAGCACAGTAAATAAAAAATAGAAAGAAGTGTCAAAAATCAGACTCAAGGCACCTCTAGTCAAATGCCCAGGTGCTGCAAGTGGAATAGGAAGATAACGCTGGGAGGGTGGAATATTGAGGTATATCTTATGTAGGAAGGAGAGCATCTTAAGATGTAACCTCCTTTCTAGAATGGGCCACTCAAGGGAGGAATAAAGTGAGCAGTGGTGTGTTTCCAGGGGAGACCGGTGACAAAACCTGCTATGCTGTTCTATGTGACTCTAAATTTGGAGAAAAGGAGGGATGAGGTAGGGGACAGAAGACAATAAATCCATAGTCAATAAGTGGCAGAAGTAGAGAGCTAGCAAGGTGAAGTTTGGATGCAGGGATGAGGAACTTTAGAATCCTGTAGAGCAGACCAAGTCTGACATGCACCTTCTTTATGAGGTTACTGATGTGGAGATTGTATGAGAGGTGGGGGTCAAGGTGGAGATCTAGATATTTGAATTCTGACACCTGTTCAATGAGGTTGCTGGAATTGTCAAGCAGTTTAAAACCAGGGGCTGGGGCTTTCCTGGGTCCTGAGAGGATCATGAGCTTGGTGTTTTTGGAGTTGAGGACAAGGAAATTACCTGAGAATCAGGAGTGAAGCTTAATGAAATCAGACTGCAGATTGTGGAACATCGTGGCAGGGTTTTTGTCACTGCAGAAAAGGGCTGCGTCATCGGTGTAAAGGACAATTTGAGTGGAATGGCATATCGAGGGAAGGCTATTTATGAAGAATGAGAAAAGAAGGGGGCCCAGGATCGATCCCTGGGGGACACCATATTTAATTGGACATTCCGAGGAGAAGTGGCCTTCAATTGTGGTTCTTGTGGGATCTGCTGAAGAGGTAACTACCAACCCATTTTATGGCATCATTAGAAAGATGTAGGCCTTTTAGGGTGTTAAGGAGGAGAGCGTGGTCCACAAGATCGAAGGCCTTGGTAAGGTCAACAAAAACGGAGCCAGTGTACTGGCCTTTGTCATTAGCTTTAAGGATTTCACTAGTGAACCAGACCAGGGCTGTTTCGGTGCTGTGCCCAGATCTGAACCCATGCTGGGCACTAGAGGGTAGCTTGTTGGATTCCAGGTAGTTGACAAGTTGAGTGCGCACAACTTTTCTAAAATGTTTGAGAGAGAGGCAAGGAGGGAAATAGGATGGTAGTTGCCCACCTCATTTCTAGGCCTGGACTTGAATAAGGGTCTGATGGTGGCAGTTTTCAAGATGGTGGGGAAGAAGCTAGAACAGAGGGAGTGGTTCAGTAGGTTGGTGATGGGGACTGCCAAGGCATTGATGGAGAGTTTAAGAATTGTATGATCTATACCGTCGCCACTTTTACTGGGTTTGGGGTTATTCCCACGGATGAACTTTTTGGTGTCAGCAGGTTTTAGGACTTTGAAGTACAAGTTGGGGAAAAGCCTGCCTTCAGGGTTGGGGTGGGGGTGAGGGGGATGGGGGGCATATGAGAGGATGGGGTAGGTTTGTATTTTTCGAGGTCACCAAAAAGGTTGTTGAAAATGTAAGCCACTTCAGTCAGGTCATTAGTCTGGTTGGTGCCATGGTGCAACGTGATGGGATCTGAATTTTTGGTCTTGCCTAATAGCAACTTAAGGGTCCCCCAAAGCTGACAGGGGTTAGAGGATTCACTGAGTTGTTTGTCATGCAGGAAGTTGACTTTTGTTTTTCTTATGGATGATTTACACTGGTTTTGCAGTGACCTATAGAAGGAGTGCTGGGCTGAGGCCCTGTGCTTTTGGTAGTGGGCCCAGGCTTTGTCCCTGGATCTCATGAGTTTGATGATATTAGGTGAGATCCATTCATTAATTTGACCCCTGGTCCTATTTTTTTTTTTTTTTAGGGAGCGTGCCTGTTGCAGATGCTGCCAATGATCCTGGAGAAGTTATCTAGGATAGAGTCATAGTCACAACTTAATTAACAGGGCTAAAGTGAATAGAACTTATATGAAACAGACACCTTACCAGAAGAAATGATTTACTGTAGTATTGGGCTTAATACGACACAGAAACTTAGTTTTGTTGCCGTATTGGTCCTTGTGACAAAAGATCCAAAAAAGAAGTGATTTGATACCTTTTATTGGACCAATATATATGCTACAAAAGAAAATCGGTGTTTGAGCTTTCAAATTACATTGAATCCTTCATCATAAAATAATGACAGTTAATTTGAAAGAAAACATTTATTTAAAGTCCAGATCACACATAAAAAACAGATAAAAAATTGTTTAAAATCACATTGGCCAAGGATGCTTTTTAATGAACAACATAGAACCATATAAAGATATCAGAGTTCCATCACAAGAAAGGTATTCCAAGGTCAAATGTCACTGAATGGAGAGCTGCTTCCCTGAAAACAGTCATAAAACATATTGAGACTACATTTGTGCATCTATACATGCCTTAGTAAATGTCTACAATTTTAAACCACAAGATAAAATAAGCTGAAAAAATACGTAGTATATAATGTTAAACGTCTTCTACCGTAAATAAGAAAATATTGTATTAGGCAAAAACTGGATTTAAAGACAACCTGCCCCAGTGTAAAATTAGTATTAATTAGCTGTGTCCCACATTTATATAGTGTATTATTAATGTATGTCTTAAAACCTTTGTACAATAAATCAATATTATTCATGAATATTCAAACTTAAACTGTTTAAACAAGATTTATCTGTAACTCTGTAAAAAGTGACTAGTGTTTCTGCACATTCAGCCCCCAGACCTAGCACAGACCCCTTTGTAATTGAGATACTGTTATCCAAATAAGTCCATGTACCAGCATGTGTCTGTATATACCTAATATTCTGCACTACTAAATAACATTTCTATCAATCTGAAATCAATTAATGTATAATGTATCATTAAAAATCAAACCTAACAAAGACTCCCTAGTAACTGAGATCCTGTATCCTACTATGTTCATTGTTTTAAAATGTGTCAGTATACAATTGATCTGCTGTATATACAGTAGCAGTCCTAAAAATATGAAATAAAATCTAAGGGAATCACCCCCCCCCCCCGCCATGGGGAACACCAATGTATTGATAACTAGTCAGATGGAATTATGTATCCATTTTGTTATGTGAACAAATAGTCATCACACAAAGCAACCCCCTTGTGTCATGTACTAGATGTCAAGAGTTTGTGCACATAAAATGAACAGGCACAACCAAACTACCTAGTAAATGAAATACTATACCTAAAATGACCATGTATGAACATGTATCTGTATATAAGCTTTACCCCATACCCTCAACCTACCCCACACCCTCATTTTGGGGAGGGGGGCGGGTGAAACCAACATAGTAACCAGTTAAAAGGGATTCTATATCCATTTAGTATTAAAACATATACCAAAATACAATGTACTCCCAGTATACGTTCATTCATTGTTCCTGAAGTCGGTGTGGGAAATAACTGGTTAATACTTGTTTTACACTAGGACAGGTTTCTGTTTTTTATGTATGATCTGGACTTTAAGCAAATGTTTTCTTCCAACTGAACTGTCATTATTTTCTGATGAAGAATTCAATGCATTCCAAAATATCAAGCACCTATTTTCTTTTGTACCATCTAAGTTGGTCCAATAAAAGATATCAAATCATCTCTTTTTTTCTGGGCTAAATATGTCATACATTTTTGCCTGGCATTACAGAAATAGACATTTAGCACAAACAATGACTTGCAATGAATGGAACAAAGTAATTGGTATTTAAATACATAAAAGTTATAATGTGGTATGGTTTGAGCAAGAAAAATCATTTAAGGTAGTCTGTTTGAAAAGATAACATAAAACACATTTATAGGTAAAAATGATGTTAACGGGAGGCTGTAAACGTGGATGCTCTCATTAACACTTTTCTTTTCTGTAGAATCTTAAATGAGAACAGAAAAATACTATTTAAATGATTCTGCAGCTGAAACATAAGATAGTACTCTTTAATTTGGATTGGATATGATATAATATTATGTTGATGGTTAGAAATATTAATTATGATTATTAATCATTGGGTGCCAAATAAAGTAAGGAACTGACTTTTGAAGCTCATTTATACAGACATGGCCAGATATTTCCAGATATTTCATAAAATTTCTAAAGGGTTTCTCTCTGCTGTCCCCACTGTGTAAATGGAGAAAGGAGGAGGTTTCTCTAGAAACATCACAGAAATTTCAGGAAATATCTGGCCACGTCTCTTGGCTGTAATTGTATAAATCTCAAGTGGGTCTATAGAATTTCAGACATGATCACACCTTTTTATCCAAATTTTGAATTAATATGATCATAATGTATTTATGTATTTAAAATAAAATACCAGTGTTATCCTGATGAAGGAAGAGTTCTCCGAAACATTGACATTACTTAGCTGTGATCAACACACTGGCCATTCCTTTTTTCTGAGCGATAGATGAATACATTTATTATACATACTCTTGGTGAGTAAGCTGCTTGTTTCCGATTTTCACTTTAGATTTACTGTGGGCTGGGTTGGAATTGATTACTCCCTAATTAAGCTTTTTCTTTGTTCCAAGGTTGGCTGTGCTGGGTGCCTTCTAGATATTTAACGTAAGCCTGGCACCTTTCCCCTTGCTCCCTCCCTTTCCTCTACTTCCAAATGCCTTGGCATTTTCCATCTTGACACTAGGAACCTTCTCCCTACAATAGATCTGAATGTCTGGGTCTCCCAGCACTCTCCTGACCTTCTCTGCATTTCTGAATCATGGTTCCTCCTTGGAACCACTTAACTATCACCTATTTAGGCAGGACCATGGCAAACAGGGTGGTGGTGTCGCCGTCTATGGTCCACTAGAACTTTTTTTGCTCCATCTGTCTCAGAGAGTTAGTATGTCCTCCAATTAGTTTCTTCTTGCCCATCTTCATTGGGGCCTTCTATGCCTTCTCTAAAATCTCCCTTCCCTTCTCTGGTAACTCTCTTTATCTCTCTCTACTCTTGCTTCCCACTCCTCCAGTGAACTCATTCTCCTCGAGGACCTCAAGATCAACTGGCTCTCCCTGACCTCTAAGCCAGCTTCCCCTAGTATTGTGTGCTTAACCCCATCCAACTCATTCCAGAACCTACCCAACTCAATCGGCACTCCCCCAACCTCAACCTCCTGGATTGTGTTCTTTCTTCACACCCCCAGCAAATTGTTGCAGCTGATATTGTACCACATGCCTTCAGTGACCACTGCATGACTTTCTGCACTAGGAAAGTTTGATTCCCTCCATCCTTCCCCAAATAAATTTGGTCCATGTCCTTCTGGTCACTCCACACTGACTCCCTCCTAAATGATCTTGCTACAACCAGCTGGCCCCCATTCTTTCCATCCCTGACATTGATGTGGCCCTCTACCTGTTCCATTCCAAATTTTCACTCATCTGGGATAAGCACACACCCTGCTCAGGAAATCTAGGGTCAAAGGATCACACCACCACTGAATCACGCCTGACCTAACTGACCAATGCAAGTTCAATGATCAAGACTGGGCCTGCTTCAAATAATCCTGCTCCCTACCTGACCTCCTGACCTACAGGAAGCTCAGAAACCCCTGCATAAATGCTGTCCATGCTGCTACATTACTCTCTTTTAAAACCAATCTCCAGAACAACCTTATCTCCTCACCAGAATTCTGGAAGGTTATTCACTCTCTTTTCGACTCCCCTGACCAGTCCACCCCTGCATCCTCATGGTAAATGATTCACCTGTTTCTGACCCTTCATCTGTTGCTGCTCAGTCTAAATACTTTTTTACTACTGTATTTGTGCTCTTCCCCTCTCCCTCTTCCTGGTATCTCTTCTCCCCACTCTCTCTCCCATCTTCTTCTCCACCTATCCTGTCCCAGCACTTCTCTCATGTAACACCTCAATAAACATTGCTCACCCTTTCCCCCTTAACCTGTCTAAATCCAGTCCTTATGGTCTGAATCTTAAACCTCTCCATCTCTCAGCCTTAGCCATTGCCTCCTCCCTTACTCATCTTCATAATCTCTCCTTATCCCTCTGTTCCTCAGTCTTGAAAAATTGCCAAGCTTCTCCCCCTTCATTAAGGGGGGGGGGACCCTAATCCCGTGGCAACTTCCATCCTATCTCCCTTCTCCTGCCAAGCTGCAAGATAAACTCACTTCAGGCTAATCAATTTTCACTACTCCTGTCACCTTTCTCCCTTCCAGTCTGGTACTTGGAAACATCACTCCACTGCCTCATCCCTTCTGCAGGTCCTTAACTCCATCCTCACTGGGATGGATCAGGGGCACAACAGGCTGGCATTTTTATCTACTTTACCAAAGCCTTTGATTCGATGCCCCCCCCCTCCGACAAGCTGAGCTCTGCTGGCTTCTCAGCTTCTGTTGTTGATTGCTTCCATTCCTGCCTCTCAGGCCATCTGTAGTCAGTACAGGTTGGAGGCACCCTGTCCCTTCCTGTTCCTATTCAGACTGGGTTCCCACAGGGATTCATCCTGGGTCCTGTCCTTTTCTCCATCTTTCCATGTTACCCCCCCCCCACTTTGCTTGAGCCAACTTGCAAATCCATATGTATGTAGTTGACACAGTCATTGACACCTTCAGCCCCTCAGCCTCAGTAGTGGAAGCTTCAATTCAGCAAGACTTCCACAGTGTCCTATGCTGGTTTCACTCCAACCAGCTCCAGGTCAAGACTAAAACACAATGTCCATGACTTCTGGTACCAACATGAATCTGGCCAGGCTTTCCTCTGCCATCTTCACAACCCTGGATGGCACCCCCCCTTGAAGTGGTCTTCTCCTTCAAGTGCCTCAGTGTTTTGCTGGATAGTAGGCTTGACTTATATGCCCTCATCAATGCCATCTATTCCAAGCTCCACCCCAAATTAGGTGCCCTGTACTACAAAAAAGACTTATTTTCTCCCCACATCCACTGGGAGCTGATCACCAAAATGGTTCTCCTGATTTTGATTATGCAGATGTGGTCTACAGCATTGCCCACTCCATTTTCCTCCCAAGACTGGACACCTTTAGCTATGCTATTTGTCTCTTTGCTACCAATTCCCCCTCTCGTACTCACCATTGCTCCCTTTACTCCTCCCTCCCTATCCCCTTCTCCCCTTATGTCACCTGTCCCACTGTGCATCCTTCATTTCCAAAAACTGGTTTGGATCCCTTCCTCTGTATACCATTAGGTGGGCAATGCAATTAGGGAGCCACAAACAGGGCAACAGGAAAAGGTCATGAGTGACAGGGGCATGCTGGATTTCACAGCACCCTGTACTAATGACCGTTTTCACTGCCGACACTGTTGTCCTCCAGTGCACTCATTTCCGGATCTGGAGAATGTTATATTAGTGTCAGAGGGTGCGGGGGCCCTGCCCACCCTTGTCACCATAGCTGGGATGTGGCAGAACATGGGGCCATTACAGGTGACATGTTTCTTGTGCCCTAATTTATGGTGACCAAATTCATGTAATCACACAGTGGGTGAACCCCCTTCCTCCATACCTTTCCTCACTCCTCTCTCTCATCCCCTCTTCTTCCTACTCCCTATGCTCCAGGTACTTTTGGACCATTTCCCTTCCACATTCACTTTTCTCTGAGGGCAGTGTGCTTTGTCCTATCACATTCCCTCCCTCTGGAACATGCTTCCCTCCACTCTCTGTCTCTCTCCCTCTCCCCTCTCCTTTAAACACCAACTCAAACTCCTCCCTGCCACATCCTGCTCCTGCCAATCCTCCACTTGACCACTACCTCTACTACACCATCCTCATCTCTGCCAGAGATTTTCACTCACCTGTACTACCACTGCCTGAACTAGACTTGGCCCCTCAGGTATTATTTTTCCACCTGTCCTGTTGCCACTTTATTGCACATAAATGCTGCTCATTATTCTGCCATTATGACTGTGCTTTTCTCTTGTTAGTTGTACACTTATATGCACTTATTTTGTACTCAATCATTGATGCTGTGTTCATTATACTACTCTATCCCTCCCCCCCCCGGTCACACCTGGAAATAAGCCTTGGCTTAGTGTGTCTTTCCTAGTTATCAATTTTCCAATACCCAAATAAGTAAATAATAAATCTTTGATAACACACCAGCATCTAAACAACTAAGCTTCATTGCATATAAACCATGAGCTAAAGCTCAGACCTACCAGTACTTCATAATGTTGCATGGGTGGTATCTTACACCAAGTTGCCCACAGAACCAGTGAATTGAATAGCTATAGCCTGCAGCACTGTGAGCAGTGGATAGCATTCTGTTATGAATGTTGCTTGGCGTGCACATAGTTAAGCATCCACTAGATACTCAATTTCTTGCTTTGCCATCCTCCCCTCCTCTGCTGACTCACTTCTCTTCCTTAGGGGTATTTTCTAAAGTGCTATTAGTAAAAGGCAACTTCATTACTGTGGCACCTCTAGGGGTGGAATTCTCCTTAAGGTTGCTTAAGCACCTTACACTAAGTTGCCTGGGAGTCTAGTGAATAACTTGCTTCCTGGAAAAAGTGTTCATGCCATTCTTTGACTTGTATAGTATACTGAGCTTCTGACTGCCATTAGCACAGATCATACTGACATGCTTGCTGCAGGAAGGAGAGATACAGAAAAAAAGGGGGGGATCAAGCAGTATGTCAAGATATTTATATTGAGGGACTTTTTCCAGTTCTATGTTATCAGCTGTGTATACATATCATTTACAGTGGTAGCCAGCAGAATCAGTAATGATACCATAAGTTATAATCAGGGCCACTGGAAAATTGCGGGTGCAATTTTTCCGCAATTTCCACAATTTTCACCCTTCTCCGCACAAAATCCGCAATTTCTTGCAATTTCTTACATTTATGGAATTTTTGACTGAAATTGTATAAAAAATTTAAATTATCAAGGAAATCTACTCAGATATGGTAACAATTTAGTACACAGACTTGGATTTGACCAAAACAGTACAGTGTGAGGTGAGAAAGGGTCAAATGTGACTCTGCTTTCATTTGCTTCACTTCCCTGCTTTGGTTTCAAAATCCTCTGGTCATACATATGCATGTTTGAATTCCCCCACTGTTTTAGACCCAACGACCTCCTCAGAAAGGCTGTTCCATGTATCCATCACTCTCTCTGTGAAAAAAAATTTCCTCACATTACCCCTGAGCCGTCCCCCCTCTATCTTTAAATTGTGCCCCCTTGTTCTTACACATCTCTTTTTCTGAAAGATGCTACCCTCCTGGACTTTGTTGATTCCCTTGAGGTACTTGAACGTTTCTATCATGTCCCCCTGTCCCTCCTTTCATCAAGAGTATACATATTAAGCTCTCTCAGTGTCTCTTCATATGGTTTCTGCTGCAGACCCTGCACCATTTTAGTTGCCCTCCTCTGGACTACTTCCATCCTGTCTATGTCCTTGTGTAGATGAGGTCTCCAAAACTGCACACAGTACTCCAGATGGGGTCTCACCAACTGTCTGTACAGAGGGATAACCAATTCCCTTTTTCTACTTGTGATGCCCCTTCCTATGTATCCCAGTATCCCCCTGGCTCTCCTTACTGACTTTTCACATTGCATACCCACCTTTAGGTCATCTGATATGACTACCCCAGGTCCCTTTCCATTTTGTTGTTGTTAGTACCTCCCCTGCTATTGTGTACTCTTCTCCTGGGTTTTTGTTTCCCAGGTGCATTACTTTGCACTTCTTTGTATTGAATCTAAGTTGCCATATGTCTGACCATTCCTCCAACTTGAAGTCCTTCTCATCTTTTCTACCCCCTTGTGTATCAACTCTGTTACAGATCTTTGTGTCATCTGCAAAGAGGCATACCTTTCCCTCCAGACCCTCTGCAATGTCACCTATAAAGACGTTAAAGAGGACTGGACCCAGTACTGAGCCCTGAGGTACTCCATTAGTAACCCCCCTTTCTTTGGAATGTGTTCCTTTCACCAATACCTTCTGTTTCCTGTTGTGCAGCCAGTTTGCTACCCAGGCTACCACCCTGGGACCCACTCCCAGGCTGGCTAACTTGATTACTAATCTTTTGTGCAGGACTGTGTCAAATGCCTTGCTAAAGTCTAGGTAGGCCATATCCACAGCCCCTCCCTGGTCTATTACTTTGGTCACCCAGTCAAAGAAATCAATTAGATTCATCTGACATGACCTTCCTGCTGTAAATCCATGCTGCTTTGGGTCCTGTGCCCTTTGCTTCTAGGTGCTCAATAATTCTTTCTTTCAGAAGTGATTCCATCATTTTCCCTACCACTGAGGTCAAACTTACAGGTCTATAGTTTCCTGCTTCTGCCTTGCTCCCACTTTTGTGAAGGGGAACCATATCTGCCCTCCTCCAGTCCTCAGGTACCGCCCCATCCTGCCATGATCTGTTAAAAAGCATGGTCAGTGGTGTCACTAGGTCCTCCCTTAGTTCTTTTAGGATTCTGGGATGAATCCTTTCAGGCCCCATTGCTTTGTCCACCTTGAGTTTTAAGAGTTCTGTCAGGACTCTTTCTTCTGTGAATGGACTGGTGTCAACCCCCCTACCCAGAGTGCTTCTATTGTCTGGTTTAGGTAACTCCTCCTCTTCTTCTTTTGTGAATACTGAGCAAAAGTATTCATTCAGTATCTCTGCATTTCACTGTCTCCCTCTGCCCACCTCCCCTCTCCTTTATTAATCTTCACTATCCCTCCCTTAACCTTTCTATGCTCCCTAATGTACCTATAAAAGGTTTATCCCCTTCTTAACTAGGTTGGCTATTTTTTCCTCGGTTTGGGCCTTTGCTAGTCTGACTGCCTTCCCCACTTCTTTCTGCTTTAATTGATACAGTTCCCTGTCATGCTCCTTCTGTGATTCCTTATACTTTTTGAATACAGCCTTTTTTTTCCCTAACCTTCCCTGCCACCTCTTTTGAGGACCATAGTGGTTTTTTACTCCGCTTTGTTTTCTTTATTTGTTTCACACAAAGGCTTGTTGCCTCTATGATGGCAGTTTTGATTTTTCTCCATTGTTCTTCCACCCCTCCTTTTTGGTCATTTGCTAGTGCATTTTTCAGGTATTCACCCATTTTGCCAAAATCAGTTGTTGGAGAACTGCTGTCCATGATAAAGGGATTCAAAATGCACCAAGAGGCAATATAATTCCTGATAGCACTGTTACCTAATGCATAGAAACTGATATTAGTAAAATGAGATCTTCCATGTCCTAGTATTGCTCCTGATGGTATTGTCTGGCAGTGCACATGATGTAGAGTTGACTTGAACATGCTGGGGGAATCAGAAAAACATGGGTTTAGTTTAACTCACATTGAACACAAGGAGGTTCTTAAAAAACATATTCTGTCTTTGAAAGGTCAACTTCCTGTGAAGCTGAGATAAGGGGAGGAGCTGTGCACTGTAACAAATATCATCTGTGTACATATGGAATATGTGGCAGGCTGGATAGGCTGATTCAAATTTGGAATGCAATTTATCTTCAAGTGTGAGGAGTCAGGATCTTCAGGCAGTGGTGGTGGAATCCTAAGCAGAGTCAACAGCAGTCACAGAAACAATGGCAATGCAGAACCATGGCTGGGACCTCCCTATCTCTGAATATGCCCCAATGTAGAAAGAATGTTTTAAAGGCCAGGGGAGGGTGGTACTTTAAAATCGCAGACAGTATAAAAGTGATGGTAGCCAAGGATCTAGCAGGGAATGGGGTGATAGCAACAGTATTAGTACAGCTGATAGTTTAAAACAGGAAGCATTTAAGAGTGGGAGTGGTCTACAAGCCATTGAACCAGTCCAAAGAGGGGAACAGGGAACTAAGGGAGTGAGTCAGAAGGGTTATCACCCTTGTGAATGTGGTACAAATGAGCAATCTTAATCTCCTAGATGTGGATGGGGAAACGCAAACAACCAAGTCCTTGTACTGTAGATTCATTACAGAAGGGCCTCCTCGTACAGTGGATGAAAGAATCACAATGGAGGAAGCCATCCTTGAGCTGGTTCTGTCCAACCAATACATGACAGAAAAAATTAGGGTAAAGGAACCCCTTGGAATAAGTGGTCATAATTCAGTTTGTTCACCTTTTTCCTATATCACCAGAAGTCAAAGTTCATGATAAAGGTCTTACATTTCAGGTTGGTAGAGTTAGGAGAATAGAAAAGACTCTCCAGGACAAACAAGGGGGTGGAAAGTTTTGAGAAAGTAGAGGAAATTTGAGAACTCATTAAGGGTAGTCCTCTGGAGGTAATTAAAATCTGTTTGAAACAAGTAAGTAAAAAAAAAACAGAAGAAACAACTCTGCTTCATAAGGGAACTAAGAAACTCAGTCCAGGCAAAGAGGGCTGCTTTCAAAAAGTATGAAGTTGATCAATGAGAGGGTAATAGAGATGTCTACTACGTGGAAATGAAACAGGCATGCAGCAAAGTAAGGAGGGGAGGACAAAGATGGGATTGAGGATAGCTGAGGGAGTAAAATAAAATGAAAATACCTCCTTTAGATATGTCAGAGAGACAAGGAATACCAATGAGAGTATTGTGAGAATAAAATCAGGAAATGTATGTGTAGAGGAGGATGGGAAGAAAGCTGACATCCTCAATGAGTATGTTTGCTCAATATTCATATCACAAGCAGGGTGCCCCATAGCAGGCTACAGGTGACTGGAGGGAATTGAACTTGGAACCAGTTTTAGGGGATCAGATACTTAAGGGACTTAGGGCACATAAGATGGGTAAGTCTCCAGGACCAGAAAGGTTACACTCTAAAGTGCAGAGGGAATTGGGGCAGAAACTTGCATGATCATTAATGAACTTGATCAGCCACTCATTGGAGATGGGGTAGTCCCAATGTATTGGAGGAGGGTTTACATGGTCACGCTGCACAAGGTTGGGAGCAGGGAGGACCCATGAAAGTAAGGTCTAGTTAGTTTGACATTTATAACGGGAAAACTCCTGGAGATGATCAAGGGGCATCTGGTAGTATTTCTAGATGTGAATGGGCTTCAAGACAGGAGGCAGCATGGTGTTGTGAAGGGAGGATTGTGCCAGATAAACCTGACTGAGTTATTCATGTCTGTCACAAGAGCAATGGAAAATGGTCAGCTGTCAATGTGCTGTATCTACTGTATATATTGATATTACTTTCTACTCAGTGCCCTGTAGATGGCTTATCAAGATAAAAGCAGGGGTATCTAGAAGTTGGAGAAAAGCTAATAAGATGTGTAGCAAATTGACTATGTGGAAGGACCTAGAGGGTGATTGTAAATGGAGAACATTCAGAGGTCAGAGAGGTCACAAGTGGGATACCATGATGTCAGGACCAGTACTGTTTAATGCGTTCATATATGACACAGGGGAAGGGATCATGAAAATAATGTGCCTCTTTGTGGATGGCAATAAACTGTCTGGCAGGGTATGCTCCAAGTAGGGGATCAGGGACATAAAGAAGGACCTAGGAAAGTCAGGGTGGTACAAGGCATAACAACAACTGCAAAGGTATGCACCAAAAGGGCAACCCAAAGACTGAGTATTGGTTATGGGGTGAAAAAATCAGTCTGACCACTGAGGAAAGGGATTTGGGATCATCATTAATGATAGCCTCAAGTCAATGATCCAGTACACCAGAGCACATGGGAAGGCAAACAAGATGCAGGGATGTATAGGGAGAGGGTTGTGCAGTAGACAAAAATAGATATTATTGTCCTCCTATGGATCACTAGAAAGGTACATCTGGAGTACTGTGCCCAGTTCTGAAGCCCACACCAGAAAACATATAATGATCATGGAAATCTTTCCAAAGGCAGGCTACAAAGATGATAGAGGTTCAGCAATGAAAATCACATGGGGAGCATTAAACAGCCAGAATATGTACTTGACAGAGGACAAAAGGGAGAGGGGACATGATAGAAACTGACTGAAATTGATAGACAGTACCCAAAAGGGATAAACAGGGTAGGGTTACATGATCTGTTTAAACATAGCATGAGATTAGTAACTTGGTTGCAAGAGTATAAATTGGTGGAGGTAGGTTCAGGAAGAATGGAAGAAAATACTTCTTCACACTGATGGATAGCTAGAATGGTTTCAAATGGGAGGTGGTAAATATCAAGGCAGTGACAGCTTTCCAGAGTTTGGGGCAACTATACAGGGTTGGAGAAAACTAAGACAGTGAAGAGGATTGAAGGGGACAGGAGTCAATCTAACAATGGGCATTTACTATAGGCATAAATCAATGGTAGGTTGGTACAGCTTAGGTAGAAAAATGAGCAGACAAGATGGATTATGAGTCTTTTTCTGCCAGCACCTTCCTATGTTTCTATGTCCATAACTCACAAGTGGTGGAGCTTTTATGAAAACTTTTATGTTATGGAACTTTTAAAACTCACATAAGGCTCCTCTAAGCTGAGTTATGATCCCATCCTCTCGCTTGTAAAGGTAAATTGCATATTTTAATTCAGTCAGTTGCATATCACCTATTTATCTTATCATTTTAGGTACATTGATGTTGAACAATTAAGGGACTTGGCATGGGCCTGTAAAAAGGTATGCCTTATAGTTTTTATGAGTGATCTGCAACCCCATGACATCATGAGTGGTGTAGTCACAAGTAATGTCACAGGGGTCACAGATAATAAGGCATATTTTATTGGTCCACTGCCATATTTGATTTATGTAAAGGCATGGGTTTAGAAATCCAAACAGGAGCTGCACGTGGGCTGGGGTGCTCACAATGCATATGATAAACAAAAGCAGAGAAAATCGGGCACTCTTCTCTCTGAAATAAAGAACAATGCTACTAGACAGAAGCCAAAATTTGCAGTTTATTTTATTTAATAAACCACAAATTTTGTGACTTCTACAGAGCAGTGTCATTCTTTATTTAAGAGGGGTGAGTGCTTGATTTTCTCTGCTTTTATAGTTAAAGGTAGTAGTTTGCATGGTAAAATGTTTGAATGTGCTGCTGTATCACGGAAGTTACAGTTAAAGATCTGTAACTAGAACATTTAGTCAACACTCAAGTCCCAGAATGAGATGATGTCAGCCTCTATTCTAAAGGACCTATAGTAAGAACAGTTGTTTTGACATCCACTTAGAATGAGAATATCTTGATATTCTCAATGTAGGGGCATGGCAAATAAAAACAACCTTGATAATTGTGACTCTTTATTTACACTGCCATTTTTGTAAATATAAATATTGCACAAGGTACATTGCTTAAATAGGTCATTGAAATATGGAAAGAATAGGAGCAGACCAATTATTAAATCTTGAGGTATTGTGTCCCAGACTGGATTTTGCAAAGCTCAGATCAGTGCACCCTGAGCATAGCTACTTGTGCATAGTTTTGCAGATAGCCAGAGAACTGGTTGACTTTGGAACTGTTCAGGAATATCTGTCTCTCACATTTCCCAATCCATTTTCATTATCAGGTGGTTGCAATCATCAAAGCCAGAATGATGGAGTATGGAACCACCATGGTAAGTTACCAGCCACAAGGGGACAAGGTGAACTTCTTCGTATGGTCATCTCCAATCCAGCAGCAACATATGAAGACATTGATTTTCTTATTGAAGAAATTGAGCGTCTTGGACAGGACTTATAATCAAGTCTGCAAGAATATTGCAGAATATTGGTTGCACAATGAATAAAGTTATTGCAAACTGTGTGAATGTATTTGTAATTGTTCCAAAGTAGTATATTTCTGTATTGTGGTGTAAAATGGAACTTAGTTTGTCAGGAAATGTTGCTTCTCTAAGAACATTAACTTACATTGTAGTAGTTCTATAATATTTATTAAGTAACCTCTGGGGTCAACTCTATCAACATGATAGTCATGTGTACAACATGGAAAAATTATTTTCAGAAACATGGGTCTCAGATTTTGATAATTTTAAATTTTTGTCATGTCAGAAATATGACAAAGATGCCCAATGACCTTTTAAAAGACAAACCTTTACTGTTCTCCAAATAAAAATAATACAGTATTTAAATATAGTTGAAGAGATAATATTTACAGTTACTTAATGAAACTGCAAATAGTACAAAAAAGAAGAAAAGCACAAGAAAATATCTACTGTCTACTTGATTAATGTATTGCACTAAATTAAACTGGTTCTACTAATGCTTGATCTTTTTGGGGCTATTATTGGCCTAGCTAAATGCAATGCAAAGAAAGAATTCAAGTAAGTTGTGGAAAGGGATGACTGTATATTAAATGCTGCATATCATATCTTACTTCAACATGGGTTTATATACACCATAACCCTAAAATTTTATGGAATTCCTTAATAGTATTTCTCTCTTTCAGGACAACTTAAAGCAGCAGTGCATGTTAGGATGAAAATACTGCATCCGTGCTATTTATTCCATTTTAGAGTGCCCTTGTCTCCTATAAGATGTATTTCACACATTTTAACTCTGCTTTTGAATTTTAAGATATGAAATAATTAAAAGAGTGCTCATTTAATCAGTATTTCAGCTCTTTCTGAACACCCATTATTTAATGTCACATTTTTTGTGACTAAGGGTTATTAGCATGCAACAGTCACTGCTTCCCAACCTTAACGGATAATGGGTGTTATAAAACTGTGGAGAATACTAATGAACATGCAAGGATAGCCCTATTTAAATTAAAAAAAAATTCTAACGCTGTATCAAACTAGGTGACGATCATATCTTACTACTCTTGCTGCAGTGAAGCAAAGTGACTTGGGGGTTATAACAGACAGGGAGCTAAAGCATGACAAGCATCACATAACCATTGCCAAGAGAGCCAACAGAATGCTGGGTTGCATCAAAAGGGACACCCAGCTGAGTAGAGGAACTATTCCAGCCACTTTAAAGGCCTGATTGTACCCAGTATGGAGTACTGTGTGCATTTCTGGGTTCGTCAATGAAAAAGGATAGTCAGTTGAGAGGGTGCATTGCTGGACCACAAGAAAATCTAGTTTGGGACAAATACCATGAGGAAAGGAGCCTGGATACATAGATACATAGATACATAGATGCTGATGGCAGAGAAGGGCCTATGGCCTATCTAGTCTGCCCATGTGTGCACGTACTTTGCTTCTTCAAGCTTCTGTAGAGCTAGATTGTCCCCTTTCCCTGACTACCAGGATCCCCTGATGCCTATGCCATGCATTCTTAAATCATGTAATCATGTCTGCCCCCACTTTTGTCTACCACCCTCTCTGTAAAGAAATTCTTCTTCTTCACATTCCCTCTGAACCTCCCTCTCTCCAGTTTCATCTCATGTCCCCTCATCCTAGAACATCATTTTCTATGCAAAATTATGTTCTCCTGCACCTTGTTCTTCCCCACGAGGTACAGTACTTGCATGTCTCAATCATTTCCCCCCTCACTCCTCTCCTCCAGGTAGTACATATTCAAGTCTTTCAGTCTGTCCTCATAGGATCTGTGATGTAATCCTTACACCATCTTGGTTGCCCTTCTCTGAACTGCCTCCACCCTGTCTATATCCTTACATAGGTAAGGCCTCCAGAACTGGACACTACTCGAGGTGTGCCCTCATTAGTGTCTTGTATAGTGGAATTATAAGTTCCCTTTTCCTGCTGGTGATACCCCTGCCTATGCAACCTAGCATTCTGTTTGTGTTCCCTGCTGCCTTATCGCACTCAAGCAGATCAAGGAAAGGTGTGCTCAGCAGAGCGAAGTCTGGTGTTCTCCACAAGGGTTTCTGACCCCAAAAATGATAACAGGTACAATCAAGCAAGGAAGCACTCACTGGTACCTGATAATTAAGAAAAATGCCACGGAATCTAATAAGTTAGGAAATCTCCAAATTTATTCTTCACAGGTAATTCAGACATGTTTTGAATTCTGCTATGCCACAGAAACCCCATTTTCTGTGGTGTAGCAAGTTCAAACTATGTCTGAATTATCTGAAAAGAATACATTTGGAGATTTCCTAACTGAAGTATTGGACTCCGTGGCATTTTTTCTTAAATATCAGGTATCAGTGAGTCCTTCCTTGCTTGATTGTGCCTTATAGCACTGATTCCTTTCCTTGAGGTAATCAGAGATGAAAACCCCTAGATCCCTTTCCTGCTTGGAGCATTCTATTGCCTCCCCCCAGCTGATATGATGTTCCAGGGATTTTGTGCCTCATATGCATTATTTTGCATACCTTTTTTGTATTAAATCTCAGCTGCCACTCCCTTGACCAATCCTCAAGCTTTTGCAGATCTCTCCTAATTCTATCCATACCCTCAGGCATGTCTACCCTGTTGCAGAGCTTTTTGTCATCAGCGAACAGGCAAATTCTCCCTTCTAAGTCTTCTTAAATCTCAAAAACACACAACAGAGACGAGCTTTTGAGATTAAACTTATTTTACATCTCAATATGGTAGCAGATGGGATGAACTTGGATATTGGCTTAATGGGACACTACAGAAACTAACATCCACAGATCTTTTCTTCTTCAAACTGACATATTATAGGACTTCAGCAAGTGTGAGATGTGGATGTGTGTGTGTATGTATGTGTGTGGGTATGTGTTGTGAGGTATGTGATATAACAGATGTGGGGCTTGCTGTCACATTGAGGTAAGTCTCTATTTAGCTATATGGAGTTATAATGTGTTACTATTTTTATTTCACACACATATAGAATTTCTCCTTACTTTTTATCTTTGCCTGTGTGGGGGGGGGATTGATTCCATTGCACTATATTCAGATTACCCAGCCTGCTAGTGTACATACAGGAGTGTTATCTTATACTGTTATATATAATTTTTGTAAGTCTGTACATATTGGGATGTGTGATCTCATTTGCTTGGGGGTCCTGCACATATCTTTTTACATTAGGCTAATATTGTAGTAATTTACTCAGGATTTCATGACAAGTTGTATTCCTTTGGGGAACAATTACAGTGACTGAAGTTAATATAGGTTCACTAGGAGAGAGATTGAGTGTGTGTGTGTGTGTGTGTGTGTGTGTGTGTGTGTGTGTGTGTGTCTGTGGGAGAGAGAGAGAAAAGGAGGGGGAGAGAGAGAGAGACATCTCGTTTAAGCTATGTATCTCCCCCACCCACATTATTGTGATGTGGGGTGGGTTAGGTTGTATTGTTTGTATGAACAGGAGGAGATAAATTACATTTTTATCTCTTGTTCAGATTCCCTAGACTCTTGTGGTACATGAAGTTGCTACATTCTCAGTATATATTGACATCAGTACATATCAGGCTGCATGGTCTGAATTCCTTGAGGTTCCTCGACTAGAGTTTTTGTTTAACACTAATATTATCAATTTATATTTAAATTATCATTTATATAGTCCTGAGGTTTTTGTAATTTCTTGGGCCTTTTATTTAGCTTGAGAATACAGCTGGGTGGCATGTCCAGCTAGGTTTTAACATCACACAGTGTGCACTGATGTTTTTAGACAACTTTACTGGTAATTCTTGTCTTTAATGCATACATTGTAATTTCATGAGCCCTATAACTATCTTAGTTTGTCTTTAAGCTGGGTGGGGGTTGCCTTTCAGTAATCACATCCTTATACTGACTGTGACACTCATGGCTTGATTTGGGAGTTATCTGCTTCAGCAGTGTTATCTTATGTCAATTAAATTTATGTGCAGTAGGATTCTTTGTATGTGTGTTGCACCAAGCACATCTGAACCCAAGGTTTATTCGGACTGAGGGCAGTATTGTACTGTTAAACTTCTCTGACATCATCTTCTGTTTTTTTTTAAATGAGTATTTTAAACCAATGGGGATTTTTTTCTGTTTTTCTCTGCATTATCTAGCTGTTATAAGTATTGTATTTTCTAAACAACTGCCATGAGCTTCTGAAGAAGGACTGGTTGGTCCGAAAGCTAGAGCACTTTGTTCTTGTTGTTACATCTATGTTGGTCCATTAAAAGGTATCAAATCATTTGCTTCTGGATCTATTCTAAGTCTTCTGTAATGTCACTGATAAAGATGTTGAAAAGGACTGAACTGAGCACTGATCGCTACGGCACCCCACTGGTCACCCTTCCCTCTGCCCTTTCTGGCCATTAGAGTGCCTGTAGACCATTGGCTACCAGGTGTTCTGCTATTCTTTCCTTCAATAGTGTTTACATGATCTTCCCCACTACTGAGGTTAGGCTGACAGTTCTGTAGTTCACCGCTTTCTCTCTGTTTAGGCTTTTGTATAAGGGAACTACATCAGCTGTCCTCCAGTCTTTGTGTACCTCTCCTGTTTCCAGTGACCAGCTTATCAGGGTTGCCAGAGGTTCAGTCACCACCTCTCTTAGCTCCCTCAGCACCCTGGTGTGTACCCCATCTGACCCTATAGCTTAATCGACTCTTATTCCTTCCAGTTCCTTTAGGACCCTTTTCCATGGAAAAGGATTTGTATCTAGTGCTGTGCTCTTCCCACCCTTTCTATTCCCTTCTGGCCTCTAACATGTCCACCCTGGAGAAAACATTTAGAAGGAACATTATTTCCATATTCCTCACACTCAAGAGTACCACAAGTTAATGAGAAGGAGATTTTTAATCTGCTGTGGTCCAACAGGATTGAAGGACACACCATACAATTCAGAGGAGGTAAACGTTATAATAAGTGGAAAAACCTCTTTATAATAAATATTGGTAAACCACTTATGGTAGAGGAGTGAGTCAGGACATACGGACAGATCATGGAAAAAGGTACAAGGCACAAATAGCATTATTTTGTTCAAGCACAACAACAAAAATATGACTTCTGTTGGGTAGCCTAAGAATGGTACACAGGTCTAGAAAACTGATTTGCCAGCTGCAGCTGCAGCTACTTTACATCAGTTGTAAGCAAAAAGTTCAGCAGGGTCTTTTATGCTCTATAATGGCTATAAAAATGTTGCTGCTGATATTAAAATTGTAACCCCCTTTCCTAAACAGTAAGAAGTAATACTTTGCAGTGTCAGGTATTCCTTGTTCTAGTCCTCTTGCTGTAGGTAGTTGCCACCTTCTTCTCAGAGAGTTCAGAGTGTGTGTCAAAATTTTCCCTCCTGCAGCCGTCTATGTTTCTTTTATTTTCTAATCTGACCTCCCTGCCCCTTTGTTCTCAGAATACTATACTCAATTAGCTGTCCTTTCTGAGTGTCTTGAGATAAGTAGACAAGAAAACAACTCTAGCTAAGGCTGGAGAACAATGACCCCTTCCTGCCTTTGAAGTTATTTATTCTTTTAACATACTCCTAGTTTGTAGAATTTTTATTTTCCCTAAATAAATGGGACAGGGCTTTAGTCCTGTCATGGCACTCTCCCCATTGAAAAAGATGTCTGAGCCGGCCTGGTGGCACTGAGGGTTGAGGCGCTGGATGCCACACCTCACGCCATGCCAACAACCCATGTTCGGGAATGAGCACGGGCCACCAGGGGCAGGCAAGGAAGGAAAAGGATTGAGCATCCCAGGGACTGCACTCCTTCTCTGGGGAAGGGAGATGCCAGTGGTCAGTGTATGACTGGCCACATTGGAGGCTGGGGGGCAGCATGCCAATGCTGTCAATGTGGGTGGAGATGGAGCAGACGCCTGGAGGAGCATGTACGGGAGCATGCATGCTGCCACCACCAGCACCGTTGCACACTCCATCTCCAAAAGGGGAGAAAATGGAGGAGTAAAGGAATGCTGCAGTGCATGGCAGAGGATGCCTCACAGGTCCCGCTCCCAGCTAGCCACGGTGCTGGCTACGCTGGATCCGGTCTTCAACAGAGGCTTAGGGATTCCTGCCAGCCCCACAAAGGGGGGTATGCCTTGGGGGTAAGGGTCAGTGCCGGCTGGTGGATGCCAGGGGACAGGGCTTGGGGCTCCCTCCAGAGGTAGGGGCCGCAGCAACATGAAGCACAAAAATGACAGCAAAAAAAAAGAAACATGTCTGAATAAAAAACACACATGGATAACCCAATACATCATTTGTGAAATTATGAAGCAATAGCAGTAATCTAGTGAAATCATTTCTGACACCAACAATAAGAAACACTGAAAACTAAGCAGTCAGTCATGATATCACCAAGACAATACTTCTAAAACTTTACCTCATTTTCAAAATTATACTTTGATAAAAGCTTACAATCAGCATTCCTCTCCCAACAATGCTAAAAACGTTGTTATGCACAACTCACGTCAAACAAAATGCTTACTTACTACATGATCTTTCACATCTCACTTGACCTCCCACTGCAGTACTACACAGAGCTACATAAATGGGTCAAATCTGAACCACGACAGCAAAAACAACTTACATCTCAGCAGGACATTCAAAAGCAAAACAAACAAAAAAAGATTTTAGAAGCAAAGCATTACATTTTACAGACAATTAAAATGCAAAACTCTACCAATACAACAAAATACAAGACAAAAAGTATACTCGGGTGCACCACTAAGAAGGATTGAAATGCTATTTAGACTTAATGAAATACAGGTCTTTGAATCTCTTTCAAAAATAAATGAGAGAAAGGTGACTATGAAGAGAGGCACTCACCTTAACCACAGTAAGCAAATTGCTGGAGATAGAACAGCAAATGCAAACATATTCAGGAATATAGCAAAAAGTACTTTCAATCATGTTCACACTGTAAGAACTACAGTCTTTTCATTCAATGCAAAGAAGTGCAAAGTAATGCACCTGGGAAACAAAACCAGGGAAGATTACACAATGGGGGGAGGTAGTAACAACAACAAAATGGAAAGGGACCTGGGGGGTAATCATATCAGATGACCTTAAGGTTGGCTAGGCCTTCACATTGCTAGCCAACCTTAAGGTCATCTGATATGATTACCCCCAGGTCCCTTTCCATTTTGGGGTACTGGGATGTATAGGAGAGGTATCACCAGCAGAAAACAGGAAGTTATTATCCCCTGTACAGACAGTTGGTGAGACCCCATTTGGAGTACTACGTCCAGTTCTGGAGACCCCATCTCCGCAAGGACATAGACAGGATGGAGGCAATTCAGAGGAGGGCAACTAAAATGGTGCAGGGTCTAAAAGAGAAGCCATATGAGGAGAGACTAAATGAGCTTAATATGTATACCCTTGAGGAAAGGAGGGAGAGGGGGGACAAATGAGTTATTGCTAAACACTGCATGCCTTACTAGTTAAAACAATTAAAATATTTTAGATAAATAAATAAATACAGGAATAACATTAGAAGGGTCTTCCTCTCCCAGAAGAGGTGTATACCTATAGAACAGCCCACCAGCAGAAACAGCTGAACACCGTGCAGGCCTTCAAGACATGTTTGGACAAATTTCTCATTGCCAAGAGAATTACTGGGTGCCTAGGGTAAGAGGTATAGTGGAGCATCTCTTTAAATTAGTACTTATTTGTATAACATATTTACTAACTCCATGCTGATAAAGTAGGGGATTGATTTATTGGACCCAGAGTACTTTCCAGCATTAAATTACTATATTATTACAAGATAGAAGAGAAAGGGCAATCTAGAATAGAATAGAATAAAAAAGTATCATAAGTCATTTTCAGTATTATGTTCACTGCTGCTTACAAAACTAGCATTTAAGAGGCTTGTTAACCATGTGCCCACACACGCAATCAATATAGAGCTCCTATCAAGCTGTAGTTATCATCTGCCTGCTTTTGTCTACCCAAACAAATACATGACTTGACTAAGAATAGTCCATGGAGGTATCTAGCTTGCTGCTAGTTTTGTCTTGTTTTTCTTGCTTTGTTTTTTTCAGCTTGTTAAACAATGAATGATGCATCAATGTAATATAGAGTATCTCACGTCTTTAGAGTCTGCTTACTGAGGACAGATTAGCCTATAGGTTAAGAATGCAGAACTGAGAACCTGAAGACCCACGTTTGAATCCCACAACCCCCGTTTACTCACTGTGTCACCCTGTGCAAGTCATATAAACTCCCTGTGCTTAACCTTCGTACAGTCTCTCTCTCTCTCTGATCGATCTGTGCTGTGTGCATCTCCCTGTATGCCTATAATGTTATCAACATTGTCTCTGCACTCTCTACTGCATTACAATGCACTGTTAGATGCAGTTTGTATGAAAGGCACTATATAAAATCAACTTCTTTCTTACTTCACTATGTAAGGAAAGCAGAAAGTCTTTCATCAAACCAGTCATGACCAACAGCCTTATATCAATGTAATCCTAATCCAACAGCTCACACATCAAGCCATTTTCTTTGGTTAGCTGGATCACTGCATTCCATGCTTACAACAGTATGCATTCCATACTTGCATTCTATAAGTATTTATATGAATATGTAACTATAAACTGCAAGATAATTCCTTTCAGATAAGCAGAACCTATGATCGAGGCCCCAGGAATTCTGTGATTCTGTGGGCACAGAATTTTCTGCAGAATTTGCATCAAGCCACAAAATACAAATAGTGTGACAGAATTCACTGGTCTTGGTGAATTTTCATTCAAAGGTACAGGGTTTACGCAGTGACTGGCTGCCTTCCCCATCACATTTATTCTGAAGCCCCTCCTCTATGCTCGGCATGTGATGTCATCATTGACATCATATCTTAGCCAATGGCAGGGCTCCATTCTGCCACATAAATGAATAAATCATGCTGCAGAAATCAGAAAATGCTACTACAGAAGTCTAGAAGCCCTGCCACGGAAATCAGGACAAAGTGTCACAGAGTACTAAGGACCCTGCATATGATAAAGATACAAGTCCATACGCAAGTGATGAAAATAGTTATCAGTGAACAGTGTACAAGTATAGCAGGCCAGCTATAGGATGAGGATTAAAAAGTTCCCTTGTGATCCTGAAGCAGTAGGTTATATTTACATATACAACCTCGGGTCATAGTTGTTTTACTGGGTTAAAGAGAGACAAGTGTTAGTTCCAGGATGCCCACTGCCATCTAGTGACAGAACTGTAGGATAATTAAGAGGAGAAAACTTCAAAAGGCATCCAGAGATAAGATGCAAAGAGAGACATAAAGGCACCACTTATAAAGGTCAAAAATCTATTTTTTTTAATTAATCCAGCCAACGAAATCCAACATTTTGTGACACGGCACTTCATCAGGGTACCAGTACTTCACTGTGATTGGTTAATAAACCCAGAGATGTCACCTTACTGCTTACACCTGCTTGCCCAACTGTCCCTTATTCTAAATATGAACTCTTCAGATTTTCAGGCAGCATTACTGTGTTAGTGGTTTGAGGGAATACATAAACTGAGGCGCAGCCCACTCCCCTCCAATGAGCTAAATAATTTCCTAAACATGCTTAGTTTTTTGATTCACATTCAGACCAGATAGTTAAGCTTCTATTTATGTCTATAATCATTATCCACTTGCAGTTTAAGTACTGCGCAGTATTTCCTGCAGCAGTTTTGCATCCACAAAGGGAGCACATGCTCACTTCCCAGTTTGAGTCGTGTGTGTGCCATGAGCCAAAGGGGATACAAGAATCTGATTAACCTGAGGGGGCAGACAAGGCTCAATGGCATATTACCTCTGCAGATTTTCCTCCTCAGATGGCTGTGCAAGGGGGACAGAAAACACACACTGTGCAAGTTCACATCCCTGTAAAAGAGTATTAAAAATAGAATTAACTTTGCAATTATACACCACTCATTGAAATGGGACAAATATCAATTTATTTACCATTTCTGGCCACTCTGCTTGTAATCTACTTTTTAAAAACACTGGGGCATTTATTGATTTCAGTGGCCAAACACAGGGGAAGAAGGGTCTGAAATTGTTTGTTAAAAAAATGGGCTGGCTTTTGTAGTTCAAAGGTGACTACACTGTGCTCATGTGAAATTGGGAGGGGAGAGGTTGCATGAACACAACTGTATTGACTTGATTTGCCTGGCTGTGCGAATGACAGAAGGTTCCTCCCATGCCACTTATGTAGTTATTATCATTTTTGGCCCCTGCATATCTGAATTGCACAAACAGTGGGCCCAGCCTTGCACAGCACTTTTGTGCTATTTCCTTGCTTGCAACCCCCAGGCTATACCCAAAGGACTGTACAGTGCTGCTGGCCCCTAACTCTTCTGTGCCCATGCAAAGAAGGGGAAGGGGTCCCCTGAAAATAGCTCACAGTGCCATTCACAAAGCACCAATGAGAGAGAATTAGGGGACGTCCACTACAGATTAAGACAAGAAGGTTCAGAACAGATAAAAGGACGTTTCTTTTATACAGATAGAGCAGTTCATCTTTGGAATGGCTTACCTAAGAATGTACTAATAAGAGATACAAAAGAGAAGTTAAAGAATGGATTGGATGAATATATAAGAAATGGAGGTGAACTAAGATACTACACTTGACGTACAGGAGCTTGGACTACTAGGCTTTTCAGCTCCTTATACCTTAGAGAACATTAGAGGATTAGTGAAGGTGCAGGTAAAATAGTAAGGCACTGTAGGGACAAGTACAGCAGTTATCAGAGCAGATGAAGTAGGTGTGGGTAGCTCTACATATCACTGCCAGTGCCTATTCAACATGCTACAAGCAGTAATTAAAGGAACCCAACCATTATATATGATTAATGGCTTTCTCCTCAGTATGACAGCATTGTCATATTCCACTTAGGATGTATAATTAAGGCAAGGAAGACTAAGCAGGTGCAGCTTTTATCTAAGCAACTGAAATAACTGTCATCTCTGTAGGACAGCGTTATTGCTAGTCCCTACATGACGAAGGCATGCATAGATCCAACTAAATGAACTTACTGCAAACTTCAGAAATATTCCTCTTTTGGTGCACTTGGATTGTTTGATAATGGAATCAACAATAAAGTGCAGGATTGAATTTGACAGCTGCTGACTAAATCTCTTGCCATCTATCAAAGCACGCTTTGTTGGGCAGGTTATATCAAATATTTTAATTAAAAACAAGCAACAATTATAAAACTTATAAATGCTATCTCAAGGTGGTGGATGACCTGTGACAGCTATTGCAATGCACTGTATGTGCTTCGAATGGGACAATGGAAATGTGGCATTCCACAGAGCTGAACTGACTTGCCTCCGGAAAGTATTCTGTTCCCTCCAAGGTACCATAGGTAATATATTGTGTATGCTGAAGACTGATCATACTGACACACAATGTCAGTGGTGTACATTGCCTACAATTACTTGATCTTGTGACAATGCCCCTGCCCTTGCTGGCTGCCAGTGCTGCACACCCCCGGGAAGCCATCCTCCCTACACAGCTGTCACCATCTTAGATGCCATCGCAGAGTCAATCAAGATTATCTGTTTGTATGACTGGGAAGGGTCAGAGAAAGAAGCCAATGACGTGTATGCCATTCAAGTCACCAGAAATATGTTCCTATTATGTTCCACCTGCTATACTATGTCTAGACTGTTCTGCTGGTGCCTGGCCTGCAAAGAAAGGGGTTATCACTATGTGCTCACCCACTGCAACAAGGCTACTCCACCATTCACCACAAGAGGCACTTAAACTGTAGGGCATGTGCCATCCTTCCTCCAGATTCTGAGTATGCTGCCTCTATGGCGCTTCCAGACTCCACTGGCCTGGGGCTTAAAAGTCAGGCTCCACACGTAAATCTGGGTTTCCTGTATGGAAGAACAGTGTGTTCTCCCTAGCACTACCAAGCCAGGTGAGCAATAGCAACTATACCCACATGGCAGTTTTATGCTCATGCTCTGTGATTCTGTGCAGTATTAGAAGAGAGTGGCTTTTTCCAGTAGTAGTTCTTTGGATGCAGACTCTCCTACGTCTTCTCCCCATACATCTGTATGTTTTCCATCTGTCTGCTGCGTGGCATATCCCACTTTTTTACTTGCCCTAGTAGGACTGAGAACACCTTCTGCTTCAGGTTCTGGCTGGTGTCACTTGCTGGCAGCCTTACTGGTCTCTCTGTCTGTCTCTCTGTCTCTCCCCCGCCTTGCTCAGGTGGCTGTTTTTGACATCATTGCCACTCCTCACTGGCTTCTCTGTGCATTCTCTGATAGTTGAGCAGCTCAGCTATCAGTCTTGGTCACTTCCGCTTAGTGCCTGTGTTGTCACTGTAATGTCATGTGTGTGTGCTGCTCCCCTCCCCGTCCCCATTGCTGCTTACCTGAGTTCCAGCAGCTGCTGGCCTTGCAGCTTGGCTGATTTTACTCCCCCCACCTGCTGCATTCTTGCTTGTTCTGGGGGGAGGGTTACTGGTCTGCTCGCTCCTGCCCAGGCTTCCTTGTTTTGGGAGGGCCTACTGCAGGGGCACTACCTGCTGCTGGGACTTGCTTTTCCTGCTCACATCCTGCTGCTGTAGGCCATTGTCCTTGCCTTCTCACTGTGGCTGCTGCCCTTTGCCCTTCTCTTTTGCTGTCTGTTGCAGGGCCATTCTCCTTGCTCTATGCAGACATTCTCATGGCCACCCCTGCCCCACTTCCCTTCTTCCAGGGGTTGTCTGGTGGCCTTCTGCCTTTCTCTGCTGATGCTCCCCACCTCTGTAGATGTGGCATACTTGGCTTTGTTGATATTTGGGCCTTTTGCTCCCTGCCTACCTGCCTGCCCTTCACTGGGCCTCTATTTCTGCTCCATTTGTATCCTTACTTCATTTGCACCCTTATCCCATTTTGCCTTACTGCCAGACAATCACCTACATATCCAGGTCAAGCAACCATCTACACATTGAGCACCTGCCCTACGAACACTGGGCACATATCTTTACAATCATCAAGCTCACACCTTTTCGACCACTGGGCATATGCCCCAATGACCACTGGGCTTCTATGACTGCCAGGCTTATGCCCCACCAACAGCTGGGATTCACCCTGTTAATAACTTCAGGATCAGTATGCATTGTCCTTAGTGGTAAATAAATAATGTGGCATCCTACTACAACTAACCAAGCTCCTCCAGGGCTTACTATGCTTGCCTGCATGGCTCCATGCTGTATCCATCGAGTATGCCTGATCTGTCTCTGTCTGTGCTCTTTTCTCCTAGCACTGTCTCCACTCCTCCTGGGACCAGTTAGTACCTAGTTTGCTAAGGTTAGTTTGAGGGCCTAGGCTGATAAGGACAAGTGGTAGTCGAATTTCACTTTGTGTACAGCAGCCCGTATGTCTAACACGAGCTATTCTGAAGTCTGAGTGATAGGTTAGTTCTGTCCAATAGTCTGAGCATAGCATAGGGGTGAAACCCTCTGCAAGAGTACCTTTTGTCATATGATTGCAACTCTGTGGCATCCTCAACCTATTGAACCAAGGAGGTGTTTGGTCAGCACATTTTGCTTGGCACTGATTTGTCCACTGCACCTGCTATGTACATGCCCAGTATTTCCCCATATCCGTTTCTTTATGGGGACCTTGCTCCCTATCCACTGGGGTGAGGCCTTAATGCCAAGGGCTTTTTTGGTACTACAGCTGCAACTTTGTGACATCCTCCAAGGTTTATGTTTGCTATGGGTTTGCAGGTGAGGCATGCCTCCATAGCAGAGTTCAACTCTTCGCAAGAGGCTAATTATTCTTATGGGAGCTGGGTCTCCTTCCTGCAAGGGTGTAGCCTTCTTCTATCTAGTTTTTGTTGACCAGGTAAGTGAACTAGACAAATTCTGCCTATTTTCAGGCATGACCCAGGGCAGGGGGGATACAGATGAATGCCAACTGACCTTGAACCAGATTAAGCTATTGGTGGTGGTATTTTTGTGAATGGGGGGAAATTTGGCCAGGGCAATGGGGAAATTCCCCTACTCTTTTTGAGAAGTGCCATGGGATCTTTAACATCCACCTGAACTGCCACCAGAACAGGTAGATGGGACCTCGGTTTAATGTCTCATCCAAAAGATGGCACCTCAGGAGTGCAGCACCCCCCTCATGCTACACTACAGTGTCAGTATTTGGATATTAACCCAAGTGCCTGGTGCAGGGATAGAACCCACAGCCTTCTGATCTCCTGGCCTCAGAGGTGAGTGTGCTACCTGTTGAGCCACTGACACTGATCTAACTAGCCTTTTTCTATGGGTCCCTTTAGTCATACAATGTGAGCTCTATGACACGTTTGAGAATAATGATCCTGCTAGATGGATGGAGTGAGTTCCTAAATCCTCCATGGTATGTCACTTACCTGTCCCTTCTTTGACCGTACACCAGCCCAAGGTATTGAAGTTCCCCAGTTTTCTTTTTGTTCACATCTGGTTTCAGCTTTTCAAGTTGCATGTCCTGGAGGGATAGTGACCTAAAGCCTTGGAGGTCATAAAATCTAGATAGGTAATTTGCATTCTTTAGTTGTATCTGCTGATCAAATAGGGATTGATGGCTCTTTCACTCAGTACAGCTGTGGCCTGCCCTTGCTGTTTAGCAGAATGAAGTCCCAATGGTTTCTCTACCTTCAGCTCTGAGTTTTGGGCATCTTTCCTAAGGTATCTTCAGTCAAGGGACCTCACTTCTGCAGCACATCTGGGGTGGAACCCTCATCAAGAGGGTTTCATACCATCATACCCCAAAAGGGTAGCAGTTCCTCAGAACAAAGAGCACAAAGGGCCAAACACATAACAACCATATAATCTCTCCATAGTAGTACAAGCACTACTATGTTGCACAAGCATCTTTCATCTGCTGGACCAGTAAAATGACAGGCTTGTCTGAGGTTCTCTGGAAAATCTGGTGACCTCACTGTGCTCACCACAAAAAGCTATATGTAGTATGCATGCCCAAAGCACATACAGTAGGTGCCGAATCCATGGGTGCGGAGTTGCTCAAGCACCCACAGAGCTGATTTAAGCACCCTCAATGTTTAGAGGGCAGCCTGCAAAAAAACATTAAAAGGGAACCTGGCCATAGAAAAAATATTGCCTTGTGGCAGTGAGCTCTTGCAAAGGTTCAGAAAAGTCAGCACCCCCCAAGCATCCTCTTGATGCTTGTTTCAGTGCTCCCACCATCCACCCCCTTCTTCTCCAGTGGCTTGCCTCTCTATGTCTGGGCATCTTGCCTAAGCTACCTTAAGCAAAGGGACCTCACTCCTGTGGCACCTCTAGTGGTGGAACCCTCCTCAAGAGGATTCTGTGCCATCATGCAACAATGAACATTATGTAACTAGCTGGCCATAACTATACTATAACAACTGGTCAGCAATTTTTCCCATTGCCTGACTGAGTTATAATTTGCCGTTATAACCCACGAGTATATCTGCAAACATGTGCCACATCCATCAGCTGCAAGCTGACCCTGATTGGCTCTGCTCTTCTAATGTGTGGGCTAAACAACGCTACTAACATGGCAGCTCCTCATTCCACTTACTGAGGAGCCAGCACAGCGGGAGTCATCATGTTTTGTTTTATTTAAAAAAAATATAATTTTTTGCTTGATCCTGTTGTCTGGGACCCCAGGAATGGCTTCGAACTACAAATGACTCTAAAGCACATCACAACCCTGGAACAGCTCTGCAGCGCTTCACAGTGGTAAGAGCCATCCCAACAAATGCAAAAGCAAATTTAATGTGTGTGTCTGTGTGGAACAGAAAGCAACAGCACAATCCATTTAGGGAAAAAATTGCTAACCAGCAATTATGAAAAATAATGGATGGGGTGGTGTGTAAAACTCAATTTTCACACACCCGAGTTGTGGAATGCTTTTCATAAACCCCGAGGGCTTTACCCTCGGGGTTTATGTAGCATCCCACAACTCAGGTGTGTGTAAAATTGAGTTATACTCACAACCCCATCCATTATTCTTTATATATAAGCATTAAAAGTACAAATAGTCCTGTAGGTGGCAGCATTACTCAATTAGCATTCTTCCATAAGTAAATGCATGTACAATACAGGTAAATACAAAATCACACATACCCCATAATGCAAAATGCACCTTGTGCTGTATATGCAAATCAATACAAAATATTATGCTGGTTCAACTTTAAGCAGAAATGCATGGTACCAAAAGGTCTCTCACACAGTCTGCAAAGAGTGCTAACAGAAGACACATACATGTGTTTCGTCCTACCAGGACTCATCAGTGTGCCTCATTTGTGTGACACCCCAGTGGAATGAACCAGCTACCCTAAGATGTTCTATCTGGGTTATGTACAATACAGGTAACATTAAATCCCTTTATCAGTGAGTTGCCAAAGAACTAGTACTTGCAGAAACTGGGATGGAATTAATTTGTGTCCATTTAGATAATGAGTTGACAGTCAATTGTCAATGCACTTCCAACTAATAAAATTAACTCAGTGTAAACTCAGTGGTAAATTACTTATTGGGGAAAATGGTTTACTATGTTCTGCACTGTACTATAAGTTACAGTAGTGATGCTGCAAAATTGTTAATGCAGTGTTATACTCAGTAACTTGGGACTGCTTTTGTCTTGTTTTACTTTAACATTATAATAGGTTTTGGTATTGTAAACAAACTCACCATCCTTTGGAAAATAAGTTTTCTGATTCAGTCATAATTACATTAACATGACTTGATCACAAAACATGGTGCATTTCTGTTCTTTTCATGGTTGGTGTTGGCCTCTTAAATCAACTGGAAACTATTTAATGTTGATCAGATTAGATACTTTTCTGTCATTTCTGCATTCATTCGACTAACTTCACATACATCAGATTCATAGTCAAGCAGAAGCATGCTTTATCATGCCTTATAAGGGAAAGCAATGACATTGAACAGAAGTGAAATGTGGAAGTATGGCAGAGTGTGCCTTTTACAGAAGTGATGTACTTTGCCCTCCCAACACCATGCTTAATATTGATGGAAGTTCCTTACAAAGTTGCAAGATGCAATTTTTTTAAATTGGGTCATTAGAACCACAAATTAGTGGGTTTCAAAAGCAGCTGTCTCTTAATGCAACTTTATTTTATGTATTATTGTACCTATTTATTCTCTGTGTACCGTCTTCAACAAAACATTCTGATTAATTTAGATGAAACATTTTTTCCTCCATGATGTTTCTCAGGTAAAATTCAGACAAAATAACACACAGGTATGGTCAAAAATTATAACCGTTCTTATATTGTTGGCTTTAGATTTAACTGAACTGAAAATCAATCTTTTTTTTTTTTGCCAGAAACATTTTTATTACTTGTATTACTATATTACATGAAGAATGTGTGCAACAGATGGTTATTATGTTTAGCCCAACTACTACAGTATGTCAAATTTTCTGTAATGTAATAAGAACCTTGTTCCAAACAGATTATAAGTGTATTGTGTATGTACAGTACTGTAACTATGTTGCCTTCATTATATTGTTAGTCTTGTTCTCCTCAGATTGAAGCTGTGCACTTTAGATTTAAACTGTATAGTGTTATAAATCAAAATGTGTTGCTGTATCAGCTTGTACAGTATTTATTATGGACATGCCATTTCTATGTTGTAGTTGTTATTGTCAAAACAGCCTTTATACCTGAGCCAGTCTTAAAACTCAAACCGACATTTACAGAGCAGTAGTACTGAGCAAAGTTTCCTCAAGATGCACTTTGTCACAAAGCACCCTATCCTAAGAATGGTTGCACTGACAATATCTGACATATTTGTGTGAGAATGCAGGTGTATAGGCAAACCTTTACCTCACAGCTTTTGTGGGAAATGTTCCTATACGTCCTGTGTTCATTCAGGGTAACAGTGTTGCTTGGGAAACTAGGCCAATCATTTTCAGGCAAGTGCAAAAAGAAGTCTATCTTGCCAGCTACTTGAATATTTTCAGAATTTTTGAACTAAAAACAACTAGATTATAGGTGACTGATACAGTCATATAATGAAAGAATGAATCCCCATTTAGAAAGAGGTTTTCAGCCATAAGAGGAAATGAGGTTTGTGCTTATCTATAAGGGACTGATCCATAAATCAGGCTGGAACACATGCAAGATGCACATAGATGGCCCAAGCAGCTCCACATCCCAAAGGTACTCTTTGAGCCTAACTCATAACCCCATCTTTGAGCCTAACTCATAACCCCATCTTTGAGCCTAACTCATAACCTCATCTTTGAGCCTAACTCACAACCCCATCTTTGAGTTTAACTCACAACCCCATCTTTGAGCCTAACTCATAACCCCATCTTTGAGCCTAACTCACAGGTGGTATTCACAGACCCTAGCCACTCCTTTTCACAGGCCCAGAATTCCCTTCAGTGACAGGGTATGACCTAGAAGGTGATGCTGGGCTGTACAATGGTTTTTTAATCTGAAAATCAGGTTGGCCTTCTACTGGATCCTATCTTCCGCATGAGCTGGAATCATGGGATATGACGCTTCTGTTCAGACTTCTGTTTCCCATTTAAGACAAAAATATTTGTTTTTTCAGTTATGAATTTTGCACACTGCTCAGTTTCATTACTGTTTGTACTGAGGAAGGGTTGGGCCATCATGCTGGGGGGGGGGCTGATCTCAGCTGTAAAGGCCATTGGATGTTTCAAGATAGGGAAGTGGATCAGTTATAGCAGGGGTCCCATCCACCCATATACCATCTGTACCCTCCCATTTATTGAAGCCAAGTTTATCTAGCTTCAGACATGACCCAGAGCCATGATCTACCCACTATCCCACCTGCCTTCCAACCCTGCCATATACATAGTACCAGTGGCATAGTGGGATCAGGTTGGAAGGCCTGAACTGTGGCAGGGTGGGAGGGATTATATATGCTGTAGGGCATTATTTATATGTGGGTGGAGCATTCTGCAGCAATATTTAGCCCTACGGTATGTACTGGCATAGGGCTTTCAGGATTTGGCCCTTAGTCATTAAGCTATTGAAACAACTATTGTTGAAAAACACACCATGCAAGAATTTCATCAAGGAGATTTTTGCCTGCAGCATTGGGCCAGAATTTGATGCCAAACAAGTTGCTTTGTGCCAAAAGAAGCAGAGCCACTAACTCTGCTTACGTGTTGTGCAATAACATTTCTGAAAACAACACTGGTTACAATTAAGGGATAAAATAGACCACAAAACATTAAGCTGCAATCAGGGGCATTTTCCATACATTTTTCTTTTTTTAATCCAATGAGTAACACTTTGTTTCCTTTAATTAACTTTGCCTGAAACATGACTTCAAATCTGTGAGGCACGATATCAGACCTGGCATCTACAGAACCCTCAAGAGATTCTGAAGTAAATACAGTAGTGCAATACTTAGAGGGATTCATTGATCTGTAATGTCCTTTAAGAAAATGTAATTAGTTTTCAATAGAAAACCAGCCATGAGTGAAGAACTGATGAAAAAGCACATTAAGAAAGACAGAGGTACAGGTGATATATTTTCTAGATTACGTATAACCTAAATTTATGATTCTATTTTTAAATGCTAGTTTCAGAAACAGTATTTATTAGTTCAATGTGCCAATTTACCCAAAGTACAGTACATACAGTGTACTGTAGATGAGAGTTTACGCTGCATCATGATTCCTGCAACCTGTATTGCTGTGTGGCAAGCTGTTCCTTTTTGTCAAATATGAGGTTGTATTTCATTGGATAACATTCTTTTTCTGTACTGTACTGTCTAAACTTGAATAAAAAAAGTAATGTGTGGTGGTTACAGAACTGAGCTGCGAGAAGTAACTTTCTAAACTGGAGCACAGTCTTTATTCACCAGCAATGTGTCATTTTCAGTGACCATAACACCAGAATAAACTTGTGAAAATTCTCTTTCAGATGTGATCATCTCCCTTCAGATGTATTCTTATGCAGCTTTGTCATACAATCACTACTGTACCTCATTTTCTTACACATACTGTAGTTAGAAAACGTTTGTATCTTGAATCCTGTTCTAGGTATTGTTAATAATTGAACTGATTTGCAATGAAATACATGAAAAGTAATACTGTAAGAAGCTCTTGCAGTTTAAACAGTTGAACACAGTCACTCAGAATGGGAAATGTCCGAATTATTTCATAAACATTTGCTATGGTTTAACCCTGATTAATGCCTTCTTTTAGGCTGTGTGAGTTTTAGGTTATACAACACTCACTCTCAAAACAAACAGCAGAGCTGCAGTTCACATTTGTTCTAACAGCACATTCAATACATAGAGGGAACACTACAAAATGATTGGAGGCACTTTTGTTGGTGTCAGTTTTAATTGTATTTCACAGGTGATTGCACTGGCATCGAATGTAGTCATCTCCATCTCTGCAAAACTGAAAACAAAAAATATTAGGAGGGAACAGCTCTGATACAGTCTCAAATGGGCACACAAGTGATATGAGAAACAAGGCCCCCTAACCAAAGATATATTTCAGTAAAAATTCTTTATTAATTATTTATTAAATTTTGGTGACCGGGTAAGCCCATTGGGCCCCAGAGGTCCCTTGTTCAGGGGCAACTCAGGATTACATAACATTGATAAATATCACAGTACGATAATGAAAATATACAGTATGATACAAGTTACAATTTAAATACAGTAATGCTAAAATTCATATTTAGTATTACCTGATTGCACTGCTGCTTCAAGATGGAGTCTCTTCTTCAGTGTGTGCAGTTACTAACTGTAATGGGCATAAGTATCAGTACAGTAATTAGGGCATAATAAAACAAGGAAAAAAATCATACTTACCAAAAAAAGGGGGGGAGGGTGAACAATCCCCATCCCTGCTGCATAATGTAAAATAAATACATGTTACTATTTATCAACCACTATGAGCGTCACTCTGATGATAATGCATACACAAATATATGACATGGTGATGCAATAATACAGTATTTATATAGACAACATTTGTAATGTACAATACTTGTTTTGCTTTACTTACAGTACCTGATTACCGATAATAGCCAGTATGCATAATATGATCCATTACACATGTTACAAGGTTATTATGAGGGCTGTTATTAGCATTTATGGACAATTAAAATCAGATTTAAAAAGACTATCAATTTATACAAAGTTTACTTTGGAAAGAAATTTCTTATTTTAGTGTGTCTCTATGATGTTCTAATGGAAAGAGCTTTTGCCTATGATAACAGCAGATAGAGTTGCATTACCTTTAGAGGGTGTGTTTCCTGGCACTGCAGCCACTCAAGTCCAGCTTCCAGCCAGTCAAGTGCTTCATGCAGTGTTGAATTTCTTGCCATGTCCTCTTCATAGGATTTACCAGACTCCTCCTCTACACCTTGTATTGAGCTAGCCTGAGGATCAATTAAAATGGCAGTCCCTCCTGTGGGTTTCTTGAATGCACTGCTTAGCCTTTGTTATAACAAGGGATACAGACACCGGTACTCAGTTGGCATAATGTTGGGAAAAACACAGCTGAGTGGCCTAGTCAGTATCACTCAGATCACCTCACCTCAGTTTCTTTCTACCAAGCCCTGCAAACTCAGAGCACTCATTCACAAACTCTCTTGGAGTCCCCTCCTGTTTACACCATGCAGAGATTATGGACTTTAAATAACCCATTTCTGCTGAAATTACGATGAGACTTTCTCTTGAATTGAGCTGGTTAAGAAATGGCCGCTTCATCTCAGCTGAGTAATCAGACTGCTTCCTTGCTGGTGTGGGAGTGAGTGTGACATCAGAAGAAGAGGGGGGTCAAAAATGGAAAATTAACTGCAGCCTACCGAAACTTGAGCATATTGCTCCATAATTCTCACATATGCATAAACAGGTTATCATCAGTATTCTCAATCAGTCCATCTGTCTAACAGCGCTGTCAAATTGGTTGTTTACATGGGAGACTAACAAGTGATTTGTAATAACTGAGAATTCAGTGTGGCAGGGTCTGGTACAGTGGGGGAGTACTGTGTTTATTGACTTTCTGGCATGCTGGCAAGGAGGAAAAGTCATGTGTTTCAAGTTTATTTTCTGAAGAGAAAACGGAGGGTGTGGCTCTCTTTTTACCAATTGCACCCAGTACATGACAGAAAGTACAGAATACACAGTTAATATTTGATCATAGAACCACTTTACTATCCAAACCAACATTACAGACATAAAGTAAGCAAGGGCAATCACAAGTCATGACAGGTATACTAAATTAAAGAAAACCAACCCCTTATTTTCAGTAATCTAATGAAAACTCAAACACTGCAAATAGGATTGTCAGAGGCACAGTTCCAGTTCTAAATCATTGTTGCAAAACCATTCTTCAACATAGTTCACTGGTTGGAAAGGGTAGCAATCAGAGACAAATATGAAACCATTACAGATGCCCCCCCTCCCACACTGCATAATTTGAACAAAATAAATTCCTTCTTTAAGGACACATAATAATCACTTATTATGCAGTGCACATACTGTAGGAAGGTGGCCAAAAGATCCCAAGATTAAATCTGTTTGGAACCTGAAAAAAGGGAGTAATCTTTATAGCAAGTCCAGTGGCTTTTTTTTCTGACCTTAACTATAAGTTCTTATTGCAGCAATCCACTGTAATAGCCCTGGTTGAGACATACTGTAGATACCTACTCACTAATCTTGGGGAGATACTCCTCTAACCCACTAGTAGATTTGTTCACTTCTATGTTTTTCACACATGCAAGCTGGATTTCCAAGCTAGCCATACAAAGTGAATATTTTCATTTTATTGTTTATGTAATTGAGTGTTTGGTCACTGGATTGTAGTATAAAGCATTAACTGCCTCTCTGCCCCTGACCAGGGCACACAGCTCTACCGGTTCTTCTTGACCCAGCCCCTGGATGGATGGCATTCCTGGAGCCGCTGCCCAAGACCGCAAGCCTGGCCACAAGGCCTGAAGAGCTGCCTCTCTGCCCCTGACCAGGGCACACAGCTCTGCTGGTTCTTCAGGACGCAGCCCCCGGACAGACAGCATCCCTGGAGCTGCCGCCCGAGACTGCAAGCCAGGCCGCAAGGCCTGAAGAGCTGTCTCTCTGTCCCTGACCAGGGTGCACAGCTCTGCTGGTTCTTCTGGACCCGGCCCCCGGACGGATGGCATTCCTGGAGCTGCTGCCCGAGACTGCAAGCCAGGCCACAAGGCCTGAAGAGGTACTGCTGCTGAACCACCAATCGGAAACTGAGTGCTTCCTCCGGCTATGCTCCGATTGGTCAATTCCTGCTCTCAGTCTGTTTGCCACCTGGAGCTTTTTTAAACTGCTCTTCAATTTGAATATGTGCCTAAGGGACCTGTAATTACTGCTGAAAAGCAGAAAATTGTTTAAACTGTTGTATTTTAGAGCTGATTTACTGTGCTAAGTGATTACAGTCCTTTCTTGAATATCTGTCTCTCTGTAAGCCCCTCTGGTGCCTCTACCCTTGTCTTGCTAAAATCTCCTGCTACGACTGTCTGCCACTTAGCCCTCAGCCAGCACTTAAATTCCTTTTTTTCCCTCTCTCCTGCTGCTGTCTCTCTGCCCCGACCAGGACGCACAGCTCTGCCGGTTCTTCTGGACCCGGCCCCCAGACGGACGGCATCCTTGGAGCCGCCGCCCGAGACGGCAAGCCAGGCCACAAGGCCTGAAGAGGTACTGCTGCTGCTGCCCCACCGGCGCTGTGCACCGGCTCCCCACCCACCTCCCACCTGCCCCCCCATGTCAACAATTTTATTTATAGCTGTGGTAGTCACATGAGCTGAAAGTTATTAACGGTCAACTTCCCCATTGGCTCCTTATATTCTCTCTCCACTAGGGGGACATGGTAACCTTCTTTTTTTTGCTCACCCTGCAACTATCTCTGCATTACCCTCACAGGCACCAAAAACTATCTCCTGACACTATGCCTTCCTATCGCATGCGCTTACCTTACCCACATCACCTAATCTTGGTGATATGGATCAGTGACATCCTAGGGATGACAGGTACACCTGCTTCTCTGGCCACATATCCAGTTACTCACCCAGAAACAGCCACAGTAAACTACATTGGAATGATACCACACAGCCTGACTCTTTGCCACACTAAATACCTGCACTACCCTTCCCAACCGTGCACCTCCCTTACTTGCCTGCCTGAACTACTGATCACACTGCTCAATACATCTTCAACTGCACCCTGCAATGTACAACTACCTGGCCATGCTCGCTGCAACTCAGCAACCTATAAATACCGCAAAGCTAGATTCCTCGCTCTCCTGCTTCTCCTCCTGCTAACTGATGATGTCCACCCAATCCTGGTCCCCCTTCAATGAACTCTCCTACCCCCCTTCACACACCCTCTACTCCCCTAGCCCTCCTGAATGGCCTAAACATTATCTACCTAAATGCCCGCAGCCTCACCAATAAACTACCCATACTGCAGGTCATGGTCCTTGAGTATAAACCTGACGTCATCATCACCTCTGAAACTTGGCTCTCGGGCCATAACATGGACCAAGAAGTCCTTATTCCTGGATTCATCATAACTCAAATGGACAGAAAAGGAAGAGGTGGCAGAGTGACAATCAATGTCTCTACCTCCCTACAGCACACAGTCATGTTGAAAGTCATATCTCTTTCCTCCCATGAAGCTATCCTCCTCAGCCTGAAGCTTCCATACTCCTGCCCTCTATTTGTCGTTGAAATATACTGCTGTCCGGGCCAACCCTCCTCCCAAGTCACGGATCTGATCAAGAAAATAATGGCCCTTGCTCACTCTGGTGAGCTATACATACTGGGCGACCTTAACATAAATTGGCTCTCTAACACACGAGCCAAAACTCGCTCTGACATAGAGTCACTAAACCTGACTCAACTAATACAGGAACCTACTCGCCTGAACTTCAAAATTAATAACCATTCCCTTCTGGACCTAGTCCTCACGTCGCACCCACACAGGGTCAAGGCTGTTGGCCTCCTACCTGATGCATTAAGTGACCATCATCCTGTATACATGGTTCACAAAATACATAGGCAAAAAATATCCCACAAAGTCCTCTTAACCTGCACCTACTCCTCCCCAGACACTCTACCTCCGCACCGTGACCTCACCAACACTGACTGGTCCCCACTTGCTGCCTGCACTTCAACTGACACTACTCTCCAACTGTTTTGTGATAAGTTCCTCCACTTTTGGAACCAACATGCACCACTGCGTAAAATCAGAGTCTGGGGAAACCACCTGCCCTGGGTATCCCCTGAACTCCTGTCCCGTCAAAGAGTCTGGGACACTGCTTGGCATAAATACAAGGTAACCAACTGCCCCAGGGACCTCCAATGATACAAGGAACTTCAAAAAAAGTGCACCAAAGCTATCAGGCTGACCAAAACTGAACACTACCAGGTTAACCTCTATGCCAATACAAACAAACCTTCCAAATTCTGGAAAGTTGTCCAGTCCCTCTTTTCCCCTTCCACCAAGCCCCCCACTCCTACCTTTAGGCTAAATATCTCAGGCATCTCAGATCCTTTGGCAGTCGCTGACAGTTTTAACTCCCATTTCACGTCCTGCTCTGCAATGCTCCAAACGGCCCCCCTAATGTACATACACTCCTCCACAGGCCCACCCCCACTCCCTGCTTCCACCTCTTCTACTCCTCCAACTCCCTCTCCTCCTACCCTGTTCTCCTTCACCCACATCTCCCCTGCTGCTGCATTCCAAGCCCTTTGGTCTATTGATTCTGCTAAAGGCTCCTCCCCAGATGGCCTGGACCCTAAGTTCCTCTCTCTGTCTACTCCCGCCATAGCCTATTCTATATCCATTTTGCTAAACCTCTCCTTTGTCTCTTCCACTGTCCCTGCAGCTTGGAAACATGCTACAGTTCTACCACTCCCCAAAGGGGGAGATCCCTCCTCCCCTAGTAACTACCATCCTATCTCTCTCTCCTTCCTACTCTGGCTAAGCTCCAGGAGCACATAGTACTTGAACAACACTCCTCCTACATTACTGACTCCTTCTTTCTCACTCCATTCCAAGCTGGCTTTAGAAAACACCACTCCACTGCCACCTCACTGTTACACCTGACTGACGCTATCACCACAGGCATGGACAAAGGCCATATAACCTCAGCTATTTTTATTGACCTGGCCAAGGCCTTTGACACGGTCTCCCACCCTATGCTCCTATCCTGCCTCAGGACCTCTGGTCTCTCTCCTAATGCCACTGAATGGTTCAAATCCTATCTGTCAGGTAGAACTCAATCTGTTCACATAGCTGATGCCATCTCCTCTCCCCTCCCCATTACCATGGGAGTTCCCCAAGGATTGGTACTTGGGCCTCTCCTTTTTTCAGTTTTCCTCAACGACCTCCCTCAGGTCTGTTTATCATCTGACATACACATGTATGCAGATGACACTGTGCTGTTCACAACTGGCAGTTCAGTCCCTGATGTCGCTGCCAGGCTACAACTGGATTTTGAAAAGGTACGATGCAGGTTAAGCGAGCACCACCTCTTCCTAAACTCAAAGAAAACAGTCTCCATGACTTTCGGTACTAGGCAGAGGTTGGCAAGGCTGCCCTCCTAACCCACCTTTTTCACCTTAGATGGGACTGTATTAGAAGACACCTCTTCCTTCCGCTACCTCGGAGTTTGGCTGGATAGGAACCTAAACTTCTCCATCTACATTGATGCTACCCTAAAGAAACTCCGGCCTAAGCTAGGGGCTCTCTATCATAGCAGGGGTAGTATCCCAGATCTGGCTAGGTGGGAATTGGAACATAAAATGATACTTCCAACCTTCGACTATTGTGATGTTGTATATGGAGCTGCCCCTCAATCCTGTTTATCCAGGCTTGAACCTCTCTTCAGCTCCTTCTGCCAGTTTGCCCTGGATGCTCCTGCTCTGACACATCCCTGCACTCTTTACCGCTCTCTAAATTTTCCATCACTTGTCGACAGGAGAACACTGCATGCGGCAAAGTTTACCTCTAAACTCTGGCTAGGCTTGCTCCCATCATACCTATCCACCTCCTTATCCGCCCCCACCCATCCAAATACACCCTCCGATCTGAGGACACCTGCTCACTAAATATACCGTACAGAAATACTACATCTGGCCAATTGGCATTCTCCTATCACCTATCTAAGCTCTGGAACCAACTACCGAACCAAATCCGCCACTCCTCATCAGCCTATTCTCTCTCTCTACATCCCTAGCAAACTACCTAGTGACGAACTGTAACTGCACCTTGCCCTGTGGGGCCCTGCCTAACTGTTGGTCTTTACCTCCCACTTCCTCCAGCTGGGCCAACTACGCCCTATCCCAAACACCTCTTGCAAGCCTGCACTTTCTGCAACTTAGCGCTTTCTATTCACCTCTACTTCCCACCCCCCCATATACCCTTTTCTATCCCCCCTGTCAGTCGCTCTCAAATGTTTCCTATCTAAAAATGTTGTTAGCAATTGTTTGGTTGTAAACTGTTCTGTCTGCTTATATATATATATATACACACACATATATTGTTACTCTAGTTACTGATGTACGTATCATGTTATATTACTCATTGTCCCACTCCCCTTCCCCAGGACATACCGTGAGATAAGCTTCTTGCTCAGTGTAACCTTCCTGGTGAAACATTTCAATAAATAAATAAATAAAAACTATGTAAGTTTGATATGTCTTGTGCTTTATAGTGGTACCTGACATTATGAATCCTAGACCAGACCTTCTGCAAAAAGTATCATCACATCAGATAGCACAGAAGTAATTTAGAAATGGTCTTTTATGTGGTGGGGAAGAATGTATTGGATATGAACATACATGCATAGGAAAGACTGAAGGAAGATATGGAGGGTATCGGCTGATATTATAGTAGCTGACCATCTGTTTTGGAAATGTACCACTTTTATCTGTGAGAATATTTATGGATAATATTACTAAATATCCCTTCCTTACTACACTTTGTAGTGAGGAAGGGTCACATAAAGTATACTTCGTGTGTGGTGCAACACTGGTCAGCAGAACTAAAGTAAATGACTGAGAGGTAGCTGTGGACAGTAAGATAAAGCCAGACTGTCAATGTACTGCTTCAGGCAAGACAGCAAACAGAATTTTGAGATGCATTAGGAGAGTTGGGTAAGGAGCACGTCAAGGGAGCTGTTTCTCCCACTGTACAAGGCCTTGTTCAAACACCACCTGAAGTCTGATGTCCAGTTCTGGTCACCACAGTACAAAAAGGAGATAGAAGCATTGAGAGGGTCCAGCACATGGCCACCAATGCTGGTTAGCAAATTCTGGGTAAAGTTCTACAAAGAGAGGTTTTACGTATGCAAATGTTTCAGCCTAGAGAAAAGAAGAGAACAGAAGGCTGAGGAGGCATATGTCACAATGTTTAGACAGTCTGGAGGATACATAAATGTTTGAGCTGGTGAGTAGGTATAAGAGAAGGTGGCCTAAGGCAGATTCTGTCCTGCTTCAACATGGCCCATTTTCTTCTATTTGACTTTAAGAATTTAGTAGAAATGCTTCAGCAAAGCAGTATTATCATGGAGGTGAAATAAACTACAAATGGTGTGGTATAAATGAAGATTTATTACTCTAGCTTCCTTGTGGCAGGTGGTGTGGGCATGACAGTGCTGTGGATTGCTGTGTTTGTGGTGGTGTGACGTAGTCTGCAGCCTATTAAAGGTGCTGCTCAAAATAATATTTACTGCTAATCCCTGGGTTTATACCCTCTGCAGTCTGTTTTAAGTTCCATGAAAGTTGTTACATTCTTCCTAGCAGCACAGATTTTCAAAATGTATATAATATCACCAATACAACCAGCAAAAAAGAATATACGAACATACTGTACAAATCAAAATAAATTTATTTCATGTATATTTCCTATCACTGCTAATTATATGCTAAAAAAGATTGTCGTATTCATTCAATAAACTTTTTTATACTTACATACATATTTTTTTATATATGTAAAACAGACTAGAAGCCAAAACCAAATAGGTGCACCCACTCTAGACTGGCATATACTAAAATTGCACTGCATCATGTGAATATTATTTCAAAAAACACACTCTCATTCTAACCATTTAGAAAAGTATACTCACATTTTATTAAAGGAATAATGCACGACAGGGTGTGTGTAATGCTGGGATAACGTCATGCCTGGGGTGATTAGGCACGAGGCTGCAGGCCGAGTGCGACTATCATCCGTGACGGTATCAACCCTGGGATCAATATCATATCTAATGGCTCATTTCTAATATTAAAAAAAAGATATGAAAAAGTACATTTAAAATAGATTTTTGGTCATTTTTTTATATGCGTATGGTTACTTTATTGGAAAATAGTGCTGATTTTCACTTCCAGCCAGCAGGTGGAGCTGTGTTTGTGCAGTCCTCCTAGTAACTAAGCAACTCTTCTCAGCATAGCACCATTGAGGCTGGTGCTTGGTTTGTTTACTGTGCCCTATCCTTTTTTTTTTAATTCAGATTTTCATTTTGTATCTTATCTCTGTATTGAGTAAATGCTGGTGGTAATTTGGGAATCGTAAGCCCTCCACCCCCCATGTGTTTTGTCCGTCGGCTCACTCTCTGTACAAAATTCCTCCGACAAGGAGACGAGGTAGGGAAATGGCAAGGAGAATTTGTTTTATTTTCTGTAGAGCACGGTGTCATTGAAAAAACAAGCAAACAAGAAGAGTGGTTTGAAAGCGAGCGAGGGAGCGGTTTGAAGGAACGAACCGCAGTGTCTGTTAATCCATGCTTAGCTCGCTCACTGACCAGGTGCATTGTTCAGAGAATCGGAGATGGGTTGCTGAGTGGGGATCGAGGCACTGGGTTGTGAAGCATTTCCAAGAATTACCACGGGTTTCAAGGCAGTGGATTTAAAAAATAAGAACTTTTTTGGGGGGTGGGGGTGGGCTTGGGTATGTGTCACAGTTGTGTGCTGGGTTTTGGCTGTTTCTGTGTAAGGGAGGAATTTATAGCACCGTGAAGAAACACTGGGCGGTTTTCTGCAGTGTGGTGACGGAGATGAAAGTAACAGCTGTGCAGTGATTTTTCCCCTTTCTTTACATTTCATGCAGTCACTATGTGTGCTGGGACTAGATCCTTGATGTTATGCCAGGATAACATCATGGGTCCAGTCCACATTGATCATTGAGAGTTCTAGATTCTTTCTTGCCATTGTATAATCAGATATAATACACTTAACATGGTGCAAAGCAGTGCAAATGAAAGTGTATGGCAAGACATAAATAGCAGCATCAAAACATGTTTGAAGAGACAACAAGAGGAGATGGCAGTCCCATACGCTACAGCATCACCCAGACATAGCGAAACGTTAAGTTTTTCACCCTACGGTGATGCTGTGGCATGCAATGGACGACTTCTGTTGTCTCTTCAACTACGATGCTGCTATTATATCTTAACGCTCTGCGTTACGTTCGTTTGCACATTATACACAATATATATAAAATCAAGCTATGGTATGCTTTTGACAGATTTGGAATGAAAGTGTGTTTTTGAAATAATATTCACATGATAACAGTGCAATTTTAGTATATGCCTGTCTAGAGCGGGTGCACCTATTTTGTTTTGGCTTCTAGTTGTTTTAAGCGAGCACCGCTTTCTATAGACAGTTTTTTGGAGTGCCTATTTCTGGTTTTTTTTTCTGTAACACAGATTAGTAGACAACAAGGTGGTATATTTGCTACAATAGTGATACATAGTCCAGGGATATCACATCTTGGTTGTGAGTTGAAGTTGGCACTGCCTACTGGCCCTATAATACATCCCCAAGATGCATCATGTGGTACTTATGAGAGAATTACTTAACAAATATTGTAACATCCATTCAACATTGTAACATCCATCCAATAAACTTTTTTTCAGACTTACATACAGTCCCTTATATTTTTTATTATTTTGTGTTTTGTATACTAATTAGTTATATAACAATTATCTATTTGTGTTCTGTATAATAAACACTTACATAATTACCTATCAAGAGTTTAGAATCCATTTAATATTTTTGTATTACTTGAATAGTTTTATTTATTATTTACTATTGCTGTCATAGAGATAGTCCTAGTGAAATTCATTTTACCGTGCTCTGCCACCATCCCACAAATGTGTCACCATCTTGATATGCTCAGCATTGTACATACAATACTGGGGTTAGCATGCCAGAAAAATGTGTGCCATGATAGAATGCTGTTTAATGGTTGGATTTACTCCAAAAGTCCTTAAAAGCCAAAATGACTAAAGGGTAAGGGTGATCACCTATGCCATGTTATTTACACAAAATGTGGGTGATTATGTGAAAGTTTAGTTCAAGTATGCAATGACTCCAGCAGTGTAGTTTGTTTTGTTACAGTAACACTGCTGGTCCTGACTGGTGGTGATTGGATTCCTTGTGAAGCAGCGCTACTAACTATGGATGCATCTCTTAGATTATGTTGCTGGAATTAACTAAATCAACTTTTTCCCTACCCGAGTAGTTTCCAACTTGGCCCTGGCTGTCCCTAGCTCTGACCTGGCATAGAAACATAAACATAGAAACATAGAATTTGATGGCAGATAAGGACCACTTGACTCATCCAGTCTGCTATTTCTATCTACCTACACCATTACATTAGATCAAACCTGATCTACGGCTCTTTCTCCCTTCCCCTTTCCTTTCCACTATGATTCCTTTGTGCTTATCCCATGCATTCTTGAACCCCACCACTGTTTTTACCACCACCACCTATGCTAGAAGGCTGTTCCAGGAATCCACCACTCCTCCTCTGCTGGAAGGCTGTTCCCAGAATCCACCATTCTTTTTGTGAAGAAGTATTTCCTCACCTCTCCTGAATCTACTCCACTCCAGCATCATAGCATGTTCCCTTTGTTCTTGTGCACCTTTTCTTCTAAAAAGAAAATACTCCCCTCCTGTACCTTATTTTCCCACTGCAAGGTATTTAAAGGTCTCTATCATATCTCCCATCTTGCTCCTCTGTTCCAGAGTGTACATATTGAGGTCCTTTAGTTTCTTCTCATAGGGCTTTTAATGCAGACCCTGCACCATTTTAGTTACCCTCCTCTGGATTGCATCCAGTTTGTCTATCTCCTTTCTGGAGATGTGGTCACCAGAACTGGACATAGTACTCTGGGTGGGGTCTTACCAGTGATCTATACACAGGCAACACTGCCTCCCTCTTTCTGCTGGTGTTACCGCTCTCTATGCACCCTAGCATCCCACATGCCCTCCCAACTGCCTTGTCACATGGCCTGACCACCTTTAGGTCATCTGATATGATTACCCCAGGTCTCTTTCCTGCTTGGTGGTCATCAGTATCACCTTGTACTCCACCTCTGGGCTTCTGTACCCTAATTGCATTATTTTGCATGCCATACTCTTGACCACTTCTCTAGTTTTCTCAGGTCTCTGCTCATCCTTTCCACGCCCCCCCGCCCCCCCCCCCGGAGTGTCCATGCTATTGCAGATTTTGGTGTCATCTGCAAAAAAGGGAAGACCTTTCCTTTCCAGCTCCTCTGCAATGTCACTTATACAGATATTAAAGAGGACTGAACCCAGCACCAATCCCTGAGGTACCCCATTGATCATGATACCTTCCTTTGAGTGAACTCCATTAATACCGTCCTCTGTCACCTATCCCCTAACCAATTTATTATCCAGTTTACCACCTTTGGAACCACTCCTGAGCTACTCCACTTGCTTACTAGTCTCCTATGTGGAATGGTGTTGAACCCCCTTACTGAAACGTTGGTAGGCCATGTCCACTGCTCCAACCTGATCTAGTTCCTTGGTCACCCAGTCAAAATAATCGATCAGATTCATTTCACATTACCTCCTCCTTGTGAAACCATGCTGCCTTGGGTCCTGTAACCCACTAGATTTAAGCGGTATGGCTGTTTTTCTAAGTACTATGCCATATCACGTTTTTTCTTAAAGTATAAGTAGACTGACCTATTTTTATGTTTGTTCTTTTATTTTATAGTTGCAATTGTAAATGAGAGTCCTTCTCAATTTACTTACCAGTTTAAATATTATGAAATAAAAATGTTGTTTGAGAATTTCTGGGCTCATCTGTAAAATATTCTCAAACTGTGGAGGATCCCTTTGGCTTTTTAGTAACTATTTCTGTGGCGGGGGTTCATTCTGCTGGAACTGGGATGTGACATCAATGTGACTTTTTGGAACACTGTTAATTTATGCCCCTGGCAATGGGCAGGAGCAGGTGGTGCAGCACTATAGAGCTGATATGTGTGTGTGTGGGGGGGGGGACTTGAGATCTCCCTGCTTTTCTTTCTATTTTGATTTTGCCATCTTCACCTTTGGTTTCCTCCACTCCTCAGCATCATGGTACATAAAAACTACCACTAGGTTTATGGTGTGTGCACTGCATACAAGGTACTGTACATGACAGATACCACAATCTTTCATAAGTGCTGCAATATTTTATTTATTTAGATATGTATTAAATGTGTATATCCAAGAAGAAGCACATTGAGTTGTAGTGTTTCCAGGCATAACCCAGATGTTGGGAGGAGAGTGTTTCATGGAGAGACAGATGGGTAGAATAAAAAAAGTACTACAATTGTGTAAAATAACAGCAAGCAGCACTTCTAAAAACATAAGCTAAATACATAGGGTAGCCAACAGCAGTGCAAAAGGACAAGCAGCAACACCTGAGGGCAAGGTGCTAACAATATGAGCCATAGTAATCCTTTAGCAGGGTTTGGCTGTTAGAGAGCCCTGAATCTGATGAGCTGCGAGACGACAGGCATCATAGATTCACAAGAGGAACATCATACCAGATGAATGTGACTGATTTCATCAACTGGGTGAAAAGGGAATTACTGTAGATCAGGGAAGGGAAGGGAAGTGGATATGGTCTATCTGGACTTTGTCAAGGCCTTTGATATTATGTGGTACAGAAGACTAATTAAGAAATTGAGTAGCCTAGGGGTGGGATCTAAAGTAGTGAACTAGGTTAGAAATCAGTTAACAGATAGATGTTAGGGGTGGTGGTTAATGGCACTCAGTCTAATGACTGGAGAGTGAACAGCATGGTTCAGTACTGGGATGGGTCCTCTTCAATGTCTTCATAGAGATCATTGCAGAAGAACTGAAAGGGAAGGTATGCATTTTTGAAGATAATACCAAAATCTGTAACAGGGTGGACACTCAGGAGAAGTGGAAAGAATGTGCAGGGATCTTGGGAAATGCAAGGAGGGGTCAAGAGCATGGCTATTGGGGTCAATACCAAAAAGTGCAAAATCATGCACCTAGGGCATAAAAACCCTGGAGTTGAGTATAGGATGGGAGGAGAGGTACTGACAGCCACCAAGCAGGAAAGGGACCTTGGGGTTATCATATATGAGGACCTCAAAGTAGCAGGGTACTGTGACAAAGCAGAGGGTAGGGATAGTGGGATGCTGAGAGGCATAGGGAGGGGTATCTCCAGCAAGAGCAGGGAGGTGGTGTTACCACTGTCTCACTAGCTGGTGAGACTTCACCTGGAATATTATGTCCAGTTCTGGAGGCTACACCTCAGAAAGGATGTAGACAGGGTGGATTAGTACAGAGGAGAGCAACTAAAATGGCGCAGGGGTTGCACCAAAACCCTGTGAGGAGAGACTCAGATATCACAACATGTACACGGAAGAGAGGAGAGTGAGAGAGGACATGATAGAGATCTACAAGTGCTTCATAGGGTTGAACAGGGTGCAGTGGGGGCTCTTTAAAATGAGAAAGAGCACCAGGACTAGAGGGCATGTGAAGAAGATGGAAGGAGGGGGTTTAAAAGGAATGTGAGGATTTGCTACTTCACTGATAGGGTGGTAGACACTTGGAACAGACTTCCAGCAGAAGTGGAGAAGGCAAAAACAGTGGGTGGGGAGGCTTCAAGCCTGTATGGGATAGACATAGGGGAAAATGAGTAAATTCTGAAGGCAGGGAGGAGGGAGGGTCGCCAGAGACCAGTTAGGGTCTGTGGAGACAGAATAGGCAGAGAACATCTGGGCAGACTGGGTGGGCCAAGTGGTCCTTTTCTGCCAACAAGTTCTATGTTTCTGTGTTCTATACTTAAAGTAAAACACCCCAGGAGTGAGAGACAGGGCAGGTGGGGGAGTGAATAGGAGGACAATGGTGCAAGGAAAATTGAAAGTGCAAAACCTTGATGAGGATGGGTAGTAGAACAGAGGCATAGGTGGGCATATGAGAAAATCGTGAGGACCTAACAGTTTTTCAAGGCTGACCAACAATTTTTACCATGTCTGCAGTGGTAGCTGTTGTGATGTTCGCACAAGACCAATGGGAAGAGGTTGCTTTGTTTTCATTTATGGCAGTATCTTCTGTGCCATTGCTGAGTGTTTCTTTTCCTGCTGGCCCAGTGGAAAAGTCAATGTACTGTGATGTGAGATAAACCAGTGTCACCCTGTGCAATCTGGGTGAGAGGACTTGGAGTGAAGCAGAACTGAGGGTAGTTTTATGTTTGTTCAGTACTACAAATAAAAAAACAATATAGCCACACAGTATCGGCCTATTAATATATTTCACAGTTATCAGGCAGAAGCCTTTCACTTCCCAATCATCTTGTAGAAATCACAGGGATATATTGTAATTGTTCTCTACATATTCTTGAGCCTCCTGTGCAACTGCACTTCCCATTGCATTTTTTTTTCTGTTTACTCTTAACAATGATCTGACTCCCCTCTCAACATCCCTCCCCTTTCCAGATTCCTCTACCCATTTCTGCTTTTGGGTGGACTGTGGTCACACAGCCAGTATTTCATAACTTGTTGGCTCTAACAGGGATAAACCATCACTAAACTCTATTGCCCCCAAATGTATTATATTAAATTCACCTCAGGCTCTCTCTCTAGCCATTAGTAAGTAAAATAAAAATAACCTAACAATTCTGAGCTGTCCTAGCAGAAGTGCAATGTACTTCTGATTTGGTAACCTGGGCTCAGGAGGGGACTCATGGAGAAAGGGTCATGGTGGCCAGCATAGGCGAGTGCTGAACAGTGCTGTGTGAGCCAGCCCATGGGAGAATGCCATTGGATTCTGGAAGAGCTGTGACCCCCAGTGGTGGGTCGGGGAGCCTGCTCACTCAGGCGGGATAGCACTTGAGCACATGGGCACTGTGTCGCTGGACTGGCAGAGGCTGTATATCAAAGTTGGGGTAGTTGGAGGGACTTGAAATAAGAAAGAGGGAGAACTCCCCCCAAGTGCTCTCAGAATGATGACTTGGGTACACTCAGGCCCAGAACTGTCTTTTCTGCCATTCATAGAACTGTGCTTGCCAGGGGGGCTAGTGGTCAATGGGGCTGAGTAGTTGCACTAGACCTGTGGAGAGTAATTAACATGGGCCAGGTAAAAATATATAAAAAACAGATCAAAGCTGCAAAAATCTTCTGACCTGACTTCCAACCCCAGTGCTCCTCTAGCTTAAAGAAGTATGGAAAACACCCTCAAACACATTCTTTTTGGTGCAGTTCCAGGGCAAGCCACACATGTAGCACAATAACATTGAGGTAAAAGCTGGATACACCAAGAGTTCCTAATTCTAGTAAATGTCAAAGTAAAACAGGGCAGATGTAATTATAAAGAAAAAACTGTACACTTACCCCTCTGCTTTTCCATTCCTGTGTTGAAATAAAGTCATTTCCACCACAGATGCTCTGAAATGTCTAATTTATTTAAAAAACAGATTAGGTCATAAACACAAGTTGCAGATGGACAGCAGACATGGGCCTCCACTACCCAAAAGTGGAGGGGTAGGTGCACAGTCTTTTCTTTTTAACTCTGAGACCTTTGGCTGGTGTACACCCACATCTCCTCAGTGCTGGCTTTTCTCTTTGATGACAAGGCAAACACCAGCTTCAAAGTTACAAAGATTTACTTTATTGCAGCCCTAAACATTGTGGTCTGGATAAAAGGCTCACAAAGGGAAGTGCATACTGTTTTTGTCTAGGCCTGCTACTGCTCTAGCCTGCTGCAGCAGGCTGTCATAGTTAATGTAGTAATTTAAGCTTGAAAGCGATACTAGGTCCCTCATGTTGTCCCCCCACTTCACAAGCGGGAATGAAATATTTGTCCTGTACATTCACAGACACATGTACAGGGATTTGCTACCCACTCTACTACCCAGTTGACACAATGAATATATTTGTACAGGCATACCTTAAAGGCCTGTACTGCCTTCATGTTCACTGTCTCTGCTGATAGGCTGTTCCATGGGTTCATCACCCTCTGGGAGAAAAGGGGCCTTTTAATTTTATCCCTGAATATACCACACTTGAACTTAAGGGCATATCCCTGCATTTGGCTAGAGGACACCAGGGCAAATATCTCTGATTATTCAAGCTTTTCAGTACTCTTGAGTATGCAAAAAATTGAGATCATGTCCCTTATCAGTCTCTTTTTCACCAATGTCAACATAGTAAGGACCTCCAGGTAAGGATGAGCTGATTACTACAGTTCCCACTATGTCTTGGCAGTCTTAGTGTATTTTGCAGCCTCTGTCACAACACCACAAACAGTAATCCTCAGCAGACACATGCCAATACCACCTGTCACAAGTCAGCTACAGTAATTAATATTCATAGCTGATCTCAAAGCTTTTTAATCCCCCCATTTGTAGTCTACTTTACCCCATGCCAATTACTATATTGGGTTCTAAAGTAGTTCAGCTGAATTTTTGTAGTCAAATCAAATCTGTGGGGGGCCAACTCAAGGCCAAACTGAAATAGCCACAGGCCCACTTCTTTAACCCTTGGCTTCCAGCCTCTCTGCACATCTTTTGTCCCCCTTACTACAGAATATTTGGGTGGTCCTTTGTTCCACGCTTTCAACTTTCTTAATGTCCTTTTTTGTTTTAAAGAGACCTACACTGCATACAATATCCCATGTGAGGCCTTGTAAAGTGAAAGTTACTTTCCTTGCTCTGCTGGTCACCCCCCACCCCGAGTCAATGCACCCAGCATCCTGCTGGGATGTTGGGGGAGGGGGTTAGAAGAAGACTCAGACAAACAGGAGAAGCCAGAAGGTGAAGGAAGGAAACATATTCAATTCAGTGCTTCAGAGTAACTGGTAACTGGTATTTTTCTTTTAAACTTAGATTGTAGGCTTGTAGTGACACTATACTTTCTTTCTGTGTTGTCTTTACTTATAATTGTTTTTGGGCTGTTGAAAATTTAAAAAATAGTGGTGGTGTAATTCTGTGCTGTCTTTAATTGCTGCAAATTTTATCTTGGCTTGTCTGACTGTCCTGTAGCTGGGTGAAGGGTGTTAATTGTCTGGCCTCTGACCTCAGCTACGTGATAACTGGAGGTGGGGCTTAGTCACAGTTAAAGCAGCAAACAGAAGTTCATCTTCTCAGAAGAAGCCAGAAGGTGAAGGAAGGAAACATATTCAATTCAGTGCTTCAGAGTAACTGGTAACTGGTATTTTTCTTTTAAACTTAGATTGTAGGCTTGTAGTGACACTATACTTTCTTTCTGTGGTGTCTTTACTTATAATTGTTTTTGGGCTGTTGAAAATTTAAAAAATAGTGGTGGTGTAATTCTGTGCTGTCTTTAATTGCTGCAAATTTTCGCCCCCCCCCCCTTCCCCCAACTCTTAATTATATGCCCTGATAAATCTGATTGACAGGAGCGAAACACAGGGTATAGTAAGAGGTGTGAAGTAGGAGGGGCATAAGGGGGAAGACCACCCTCAGCACGACAAGTGTTTTGACTCATTTATTTATTTATTGGTTTCTTTTTCCTTAAAAACATATTATATCTGAGGATCAGTTACAGGATTTTAGTACTGTAAATAAATAAAGAGAACTAAGAGAGCTTCAGTAGCAGATAAGTAGTGGGATTGCAGTATAATGTGGGGAGTGGTGCAATGCAGTGGCTGTGGGGCAGCCATATTCAGGCAGACCTGCTGGACACTGGGGTGCTGCCCTATCTGCATGCATCTCTCAGGACTGCGGGATGAGGTAGCCAGACTCAGGCGGAAGTAAACTGGGTCAGGAGTACCATCACCCCTGTCCAGGAACCACCCAGTCAATGCAGCTGCCTCAAGGATGCCGAGCGAGGAGCACTTGGATGACAGTGGGCTCAGGAGGGTTAGAGCAGTCAGGCAGAGGCACATCCCAGATCCTATTCCTCTCAAGAACTCATATGCCACACTGGCAAATGAGGACAACCAAATAGAGGTACCCAGGAAGTGGAAGGAAAGGATGTGGAGGTTAGGCAAGGAGGTGACCTCAGTGGGAAAGCAGTGGACCCCAGAGGAGGAGGAAGTGAATCCTGGTGGGGACTCCATCATAAGAGGATTCAGCTAGGAACACAGGAGGGGAGGACAGGAGGTGAGGTGCCTACAGGTGCCACGGCATGGAGGGATGGAAGGAAGATACTGGGGATCACTGGGAAGGCAAGACAGAAGGGTGAGCTGGATGTCATTATCCACCTAGGTACTAATGACTTGGCAAATGGGGGCCAAAGGAAGTTCAGGAAGAGTTTAGGAAACTGGGAGGGTCTCAAGCAAGTAGCTACTTCTGTCACTTTCTCAGAAGTACTACCTGTGAGAGGCAAGGAGAGCATAGGAGTGCATGCACCAGGAACTTTAACTCATGGTTGAAGAACTGGTGCTGTGAGGAAGGGTTTGGATTCATTGGTGACTGGGGACCCATCTGGAGGGATGGAGGTTTATTCAAGCCTGACGGCCTGCATCCATCCTGGAGGGAATCAAGCACTCAATGATAAGTTTAAATGCTACATTGACAAGCATTTAAACTAGCAAAGGGGTGGCAGGCCAGCAAGGACAGTACCTACTTGCTCACCCCACAGCTAGTAATGGAACCAGTGAACCAGAGGTGGCTATCTCTGCAAAGCAGTGTGCAAAAGATGGAGATTAGTGTCCAAAAGGTGGATAAGCAGAAAAGGGCAAAATTCAGCAGAAGGGCAGACAGCAAGGAGAACCAGGGATAAATGACAACCAAGGAAGGGGCTGGAGTAGAACAGTGAAGCAGTCTAGGGAGGTCAAATCATGGAAAGCCATGTGCAAATGCCAGGAGCCTTAGCAACAAGATGGAAGATCTGGAGGCTGTCATGGTACAGTCAGACCTGGACATTGTGGCCATCACTGAAACCTGGTGTAATGATAACCATGACTGGGAGATGGCCATACCTGGCTACAACATATTCAGAAGAGACAGAGCAGGCAGAAAGGGAGGAGGAGTGGCACTGTGTGAAAAATGACATAAGGGCCACACAGATCCAGGAGAAACAAAATGGGGAGAGATACTGTGGGTTAGCTGGAAAGGAAAATGGGGCCAGCCATCCGCACAGGTGTGGTCTATAGACCACCAGCCCAGGAGGAAGAAACAGATAGGGAGCTGATGCTAGCCATCCAAAGGATGGCAGACAAAGTGAGGTAGTACTGGTTGGAGACTTCAATATACCAGGCGTGGACTGGAGCATCCCAGCAGCAGCATCAACTAGGAGCAGATTTATCCTGGACTCCTTCAGGGTGCCTTCCTCAAGCAACTGGTCATGGAACCAACTCGGCAGAAGGCAATACTGGACCTTATGCTCACAAACAGGGACAGTGTGATGGGGTAACAGTGGGGGAGCACCTGGGTAACAGTGACCACCAGTCATTGTGGTTTGAAATCACAGAAGAGCAGAACCAAACCACACAAAACACATATCCTGGATTTTAGGGGCAGACTTTGGGAAAATGGGAGATGCTTGAAAGAGGCATTAAGGGAATGGGACAGGAATCAGGGATTGAGGAACAGTGGGCAGTATTTAAAATGGGGATTATAAGAACAACAGAATTATGCATTAAGCAGGTTAGCAAGAGGAAAAGAAGAGGAGACCATTATGGTTTTCAAAGAGGTAACAAAGAAAGTGAAAGCCAAAAAGATTGCATTCAGGCAATACAAAATGACACAGGCAGAAGGGGATAGGGAGAAGTACCAGGAGAAACAAAGGGAGGCAGGGAAGTCAGTAAGGAAGCCAAAGCTCAGACAGAAGAACACATTGCAAAATCAGTGGTTAAAGGGGACAAAACCTTTTACAGGTACATAAGTGAAAAAAAGAAGGACAAGGGAGGGATAGTGAGACTGAAGGGGAGGATGGGAGCAGTGGAGGATGACAACAGTAAAGCTGACATATTGAACAGGTATTTCTGCTCCAGTCTTTACTAAGGAAGAGGGGTAATGGGTCTGAAGGGAGTACAAGGGTGAGAATGGTGCAGAAATGGACACAAGTCCCTTTACACGAGAAAAGGTCCTGAAGGAACTGGAAGTAATAAGAGCTGATAAAGCAATGGGGCCAGATGTGGGTGCACCCCAGGGTCCTTAAAGAACTAAGAGAGGTGGTGGCTGAACCTCTGGCTATCCTGTTCAGCCAATCACTGAAACAGGGAGGTACCCAAAGACTGGAGGACAGCAGATGTAGTCCCTTATACAAAAGTGGGAACAAGAGGAAGCAGGGAACTACAGACCAGTCAGCCTCACCTCGGTAGTGGGAAAGATCATGGAAGCACTACTGAAGGAGAGATTGGTGGAACATCTGGTTGTCAATGGACTACAGGACCCAAGGCAGCATGGTTTCACCAGGGGAGGTCATGTCAGACCAACCTCATTGAATTTTTGACTGGGTGACTAGGAGGTGGATCAGGGGAGGGCAGTGGACATGGCCTATCTGGACTTCAGCAGGCCTTTGACACTGTGCCACATAGAAGACTATTACACAAACTGGGGAATATGGGTGTGGGCAGGACAGTAGTGTGGTGGGTAGGTAACTGGCTGGGTGGCAGGACACAGAGGGTGGTGGTAAATGGCTGGCTCTCCCACAGAGGGAAGAGTGACCAGTGGGGTACCACAGGGATCAGTGCTGGGACCGGTCCTATTCAACATCTTCATCAGTGACATTGCACAGGATCTAGAAGGTAGAATTTCACTGTTCGCTGATGACACAAGCTCTGTAACAGAGTAGACACACCAGAGGTGTAGACAGAATGAGAAGGGACCTGCAGAAACTTGAAGAATGGTCAAGGTTTGGCAGTTGAAATTCAATGCAAAGAAGTGCAAGATAATGCATATGGGGCACAAAACCCTGGCACAATATATCAGTTGGGGGTGAGGATATAGCATGCACCAAGCAGGAAAGGGATCTTGGGGTTGTCATCTCTGATGACCTCAAGGTGAGGAAACAGTGTGACAAGGCATCAGGTAAAGCAAATAGGATGCTGGGATGTATAGGCAGGGCATCACCAGCAGGAAAAGGGAGGTCATAATTCCGCTATACAAGACACTAGTGAGGCCCACCTGGAGTACAGTGTACAGTTCTGGAGACCATACCTCACGTAGGACATAGACAGGGTAGAGAAGGTTCAGAGGAGGGCAACAAAGATTGTGCATGGGTTGCATCACAAGTCCTATGAAGACAGGTTGAAGGAACTGAACATGTACTCCCTGGAGGAGAGGAGGGAGAGAGGGATATGATAGAGACATACAAGTATCTTACAGGAGGAACAGGGTGCAGGAAAACACTATTTTAGCGAAAAGATGTTTCAGGACTAGAGGGCATGGGATGAAGTTGGAGGGAGGACGATTCAGAGAAACATGAGAAAGAATTTCTTCACAGAACGGTGGTGGACAAGTGGAACACCCTGCCAGAGGAAGTGGTGGGAGCTGAAACAATCACGGGATTTAAGAATGCATGGGATAGACATAAAGGAATTCTAGAGGTCAGAGGTAAGGGGAAATAGACTTCTAGGAAAACAAACTGAACTTACAAGCTCAAATGGGCAGACTAGGTGGGCCATAGGCCCTTATCTGCCGACACTGTCTATGTATCTATGTATCTATGTATCTATGTAACAGGAATATAGTGCAAGGTACCCAAATAGGTGTTGTTTTATTAGGTAACTATTTACAATAATGTACTTTATGGTATTATCAGGATGTCAAAGTTGTGACAAATCACAGAATGCAACTGAGCAGTCCTGGAAGAAGTCTCTTTCTAGCATCTCTGCAGTGAGACACCGGGAGCCATTGCCTTCTCACCAACCAATAAGGCCATTCATCAACAGTTTCAGATAGAACAGTCCCTTTGTACTTTGCATCTTGCTGCCTATCTCACCAGAATTCCATCAGTTGCCAAGAGCGTAGGCAATGATACAAACTGGAACAACAAACAAGCTGGCCATGTGGAAACTGGCTCTGCCAGTATGGCTGCGGCATATTGGTTTGTTTTAACTTTTGCCTTAATTTGTGCTTTGCGCTGAAGGGTAGGGGGAGGGGGGCAGTGAATAGCAGGCATAGACAGAATGCAGAGCTGACCATGGAGCTCAGTTCTGTCTATTGCTCATTTCATTGGCTGCTTTAGCGGCAGGGGATGTGACTAGCTAAGCAGAGCCATATTCAAAAAACTGAACAGCTGAATGAATGTAGAACTATAGCAGGAAGAGTTTGAAATTGAAGAACAGGCTAGAAAGTTATGGTGGCAATGTAGGTCCTCATCTCAGTGACCCTGGTAGCAACAGGTAATGGTGACAATGAAAGCTGGTGACTGGCAGTGCAGAAGATCACATCTGCATCACTCTCCATCTCTCCAGTCTCCTCAGATGGTTCTTTGTTTGGGTCCTCTGAGTGACTTGGTCAGCTGGTTGGCAGCAGCATATCTGTCTTCTCTCTGGTCTCTTCTCTCATGCACTGTTCAATTGGCAGCTGTATGCCAGAAGAAGAAAAGTGGTGGTTCCAGCAGGCTCCATTACCACAGCAGTGCCTGCGTGCACCCACAAGCCACCTACACCTGAGACACAGAGCTGGACGGCAGTATAGTGCAGTGGTTTAATGCTCTGAGCTGCAAACCTGGTGACCTGGGTTTGCATCCCGCAGCCCCCACTTGCATACTGTGTGACACTAAGCAAGTCACTTAACTTCCCTGTGCTCCCAGGTCACATCTGTAAACAAGCGTTCAGCTTAGTGTGTCTCTCCTGGTTAAAAAATAAATGAATAAATAAAAAATATAAGAAAGACGCATGGCACAGAAGAACAGAGAAGCAGCACAGAAAGGTGTTTCATTAGGAATTTCATTTTCTTTCCCTTTAATGGCATTTGAACAACAGTTTTTTTATGGCTGCACATCAGAACAGTGCGATGTATTGCTATTGAGTAGTAGAGAGAAGGGACTCTGGAAACACATAACTGAGTACCTTGACTGTGTCCTTCCACAGTGGAGTTGAAGCATATGCGGTCCTCTTTATCTACTACAGTGCTGATCCTCCCTCCACCCACACACTATTTTCCTGCTAGGTGCTCACTTCTAGTTCACTTCTGGAGTTCAGAGATACATGGCACCTCCACCCTGTAATGTTTCCCTGGTGATTAGTGGCACACCCATCCACCCACTACCAGCCCTGTATTTATAAAAAATGTTTCCTTAGTGTCTAGTGGCAACCTCCGCAATCTGATCATCAGCCCCATATTTCCCTAATGTTTCACCGGTGTCTAGTGGCACCCCCCTTCCTTCCAAATGCTGTCTTCATATTTCAGTAATGACCCCCCACCTTCCAATTACCATCCCCATATTTTAATAATGATTCTCTGGTGTCTAGTGGCACCCTTCCCCCCACCCTCTGATCATCCCCACCTAGATATATGTATTATATATATTATATATATCTTATTTCCTGGTGTCTAGTGGCACCACCACCTCAATCTCTGTCCCCATACTACTTTAGAAAATGTAACCTGCAATAAAGAAATCTGTCCCTTGATGTTTTTTTTTCTGTAAACCTGTAAAAAAGAAAACGGTTCCTCACTATTCTGATCCATGCCACCCTGACATCCCACTCAGCAGTGACCACCCTACACCCCTCATACACCCTTACTCACCTGAACAGGTCCCAGGGCAAAGATCCATTCTCCATCTGAAGATATGTCTTGCTGCTGGAACCGCAGACTGCAATATGAAAAACTAAGGTAAGTGCAGTTCAATGTATTTCAATGGGGTTTTGAACTTTGAGGCACAACTTTGTCACTTTTGCATGTTTTTACCCCAAAATTTTCTACATGGCCTTTTTGGGACCCCACCTCATGAACAAGGTGAGAGAAGTATGAAAATTGGGTCTGAAAGGTGATTTCATGGTCATTTGGCGAAATCACCTTTCAGGCAAGATTTGAAAATTTCCACTGCCATTGCTCATGAGGTGGAGTCATAAGAATGCTATGTTTAAAATTTGGGGTTGAAATAAGTAAAACTGACAACGTTATGAGCATACATTGAGATTTTTCTCTGCTCGCTTATAAATTCCAAAATTTCAATTTTCAACATAGCTATTTTTTCACACCACCTCATGAACTATTATTTTTCAAACTGTCCAAAATGTGTTTTCACACCTGTGGCCAGGAATGATGCTTCGGCCGATCTCTCTGCTTCCTACCTTATCGAAAATGTTGGAAAAAATTGTCAGCCTGCAGATTAGAGACCACCTTGAACTACATAACCTACTTACCCCTATACAATCTGGCTTCAGACCTCAACATAGCACTATCTCTGAACTTGCAAAAGTTACTAACGACTGGCTGAATACATTGGACAATAAACTCTATGTAGGTGCCCTATTCTTGGATCTAAGCAAGGCATTTGACATAGTGGACCATGCCCTCCTGCTGGATATTCTCCGTAACTTTGGTCTGGACTGTACTGCTCTCAAATGGTTTGAATTCTACCTTGTGGGATGATTGCAGCAGGTTAAAGTAGAAGGAATCTTTTCCCCCCATGAAAACCCTCCATAGAGGTGTACCACAAGACTCAGTACTGGGCTCCTCATTTTTGCCATCTATGTAAATAACATCCATGCTTGCACCCATCATGCCGACATCCACTTATTCGCAGACAACACTGTATTATACATTTCCGAACCTACCCCTGACAAAACATGGTCTGACCTCCAACTTGAATTTAACCATCTACAGAACAACCTATTGCATCTTAAACTACTGCTTAATGCAAAAAAAAAAAATGTTATGCTCTTTTCTCCTTTTCAGAGGTCTACCCCTACTAATGTCGTGGGTGGGCAAACCTCAATTACTACTCTCCTTAATGAACCTCTGGAACTGGTACATACATGTAAATACCTAGGTATGTAGATTGACCACAAACTGTCCTTTCTTGACCATATTGAAGAACTTTCCAAAAAACTTAAACAGAGGCTTGGAATACTCTTCCGTATTAAGCACTTGCTGATGTTAGAAGCGAGAACCAGAATAGTACAATCCACCTTCCTCCCCTTATTCAACTATGGGGATATTCTATTCGGACAAGGGAACAACACAGCTCTAAAAAAGCTTGACATCTTATATCACCGGGCCTTAAGATTCATATTGGGAGCTCCCTATGCTTCATACCACTGTTCCTTTATGCCCTGGTTGGCTGGACCTCCATCGACACAAGGCAATACAAAAATGCAGCAATCTGGACCTACCATGCAATCATCAAGAAACTGCCCTTGTATATCTTGAACTGCCTCCCTATTTGTATCCCTGGATCGTATGCACTAAGAAGATCCACCTATATCACTCTTGTTATTCCCAAAGTCAAAACTCGTTTTGGCAAATTTTTCATTGGCTACTCCCTCCCTACCCTATGGAACAAGATCCAAAATGTACTACAAATTGCCACTTCACTTCCCCTGATTACTTTCAAAACCCTACCGGCGAGGACAGCCACACAAAATTGTAAATGTGCATCACAAAACCTCTGTGCTAACACCTTTTCTTCCTTCCCCTACCGTACATCTACTGGTCAGGACTGTTACAGAAAATTATAAGTGTGCTTCATAATACCCCTATGCAATCACTTTTCATTTATCCCCTACCACAGGTCCACACTACTATGATTTCCCACTGCCTTTTACTTTCCTTATATGTGGTCCAGCATACCTACTTTTTCTGGCCCACATATTTACAATGCCGCAGATAGCTACTTTCCTCCCTGCAGACCTTTGACCTCCTGGCCTTTGGCTTGACATCCTGCCAGACAGTTTACACACTATCAGTATAGACTGATACAGCTAGTTATTAGAATTGCTTGCGTATTTTGAAAATTGTATTTTCTTTAAACCAATCTGTGCTCATCTTAACCAATCTAGCCAATAGAATGTCTATTGTATTTTGTTTTTGTACTTTGCTTCAACAAATCTGTATATATCCTAACCATTCTGTATAAACAGTCAATTGTATGTTGTAATTGTTTGGAATATCTACTCTATGAGGATGTGTTGTAATTATTACCAGGTCCAACTTGTAAATTAGTTCTTCTCAATGATGTTTTGTCTGGCTAAATAAAGATTGATTGATTGATTCAGCAGTGCACAATCACATTTCGACAGGGATTTGAACACTTTCACCGATGTAGTTCATGGAGGGAGGTAATAAGAAGGCTATGCTGCAAATTCATCATTTTGCAGCCGTATTGACTCTGTCCAGAGTTTTTTTTTTTTAACTAAGCATTCATTTTATTTTAGCTAAACTGCATTCAAACACACAACTATTTGTTCTGGCAGTGTGAGCATAGCGAGGTTGGGAAATGGAAGAGTGATTCTTTCTTCTTCCATGATCTGACACTACAGAAAGTAGTTTTATGTACTCTGAGCCATCTCTTTCATTATTTTGATTCATTTTGGCAGCATGAACACACAGAGGTTATTTGACTAACCACAGAAGGGAGCTTTAAATTATCACCTAAACCAGTAGAAAGTTTTTTATGGTATATACCAATAACGTGCTTTTCAGTGGATCTTGAACAGCTATTACACATGGGTGGGGGGGATGAATGAGCAACATAGTAGAACCCGTTGTTGTAATTACATCCATTTATCTCTGGCTCAACATCTTGCTCCTTAACAAATATTATTGCTGTCAAAGTGCATAAAATCAGGTACATGTATCAATCACAGCCATAAAGATTCCCATCAATTACCTATTTGCTTCTAACATAGGGAAAATGATACTTAATCACCTCTAGTATAATATCAGGTTACATTACGTAATGTCTTAGTACAGTACTTTAAACAAGAAATAGATCTGTTTCTCATTTAGAGTTCTCAGACATTACATTATGTAGCCAGATATTACACTACCGATGATTTCATGTGTGTGATAGTGTTGTTAACAAGCAGTCAAGTGTTGGTGAAGCTATAAGCTACCACACTTATTTTAATATAAACAATAAGGAGGCATTGAGGGTAGGTCTGAGTCTTCTTTGCAAACTATATGAATTGTGAAGAACTAGGTACTGTTAATTCTGGAGAAAGATAGTTGGTGTTTTGAAATTTTGTGCAGTTTCTGTGTTACTCAGAGTGTTATTGTGAGTGCAGAGGTACTGGAAGGAAAAGTATGCCTCTTTGCATACAACACAAAGATCTGCAACAGGGTTGATACACAAGGAGGGGTGGAAAGGATGAGAAGGGACTTGGCAAAGTTAAAGGAATGGTCAAAAGTATGGCAGTTTAGATTCAATGCAAAGAACTGCAAAATAATGCACCTGGGAAACAAAAAGCCAGGGGAACATTACACAATGGGGAGAGGGGGAAAGTACTAGTACTAACAACAACAAAAATGGAAATGGACCTGGGGGTAGTCATATCAGATGACTTAAAGGTAGGCAATCAATGTGAGAAGGCAGTAAGGAGGGCTGGGAGGATACTGGGATGCATAGGGAGAGGCATCACCAATAGAAAACAGGAAGTTGTTATCCCTCTGTACAGACAGATGGTGAGACCCCATCTTGAGTACTGCTTGCAGTTCTGGAGACCCCATCTCTGCAAGGACATAGACGGGATGGAGGCAGTCCAGAGGAGGGCAACTAAAATGGTGCAGGGTCTGCACCAGAAGCCATACAAAGTGAGACTAAAGAAGCTTAATATGTATACCCTCAAGGAATGGAGGGAGAGGGGAAACGTGATAGAAACGTTCAAGTACCTCAAGGGAATCAGTAAAGTCCAAGCGGGTAGTATCTTTCAGAAAAAGAGATGGGCAAGAACAAGGGAGCACAATTTAAAGATAGAGGGAGGACGGCTCAAGGGCAATGTGAGGAAGTATTTTTTCATGGAGAGGGTGGTGGATGCATGGAGCAGCTTTCCTGAGTAGGTCATGAGGTCAAAAACAGTGGGGGATTTCAAGAATGCATGGGACAGACATAAGGCAATTTGGGTGGGGTAGGAGGAAGTACTGTAGGCTGTTGGTTATCTAGGATATGCAGCTTATCCACTGGGTATGTAAATGGGAAGACTGGGTGGGCCAAGCGGTCCTTATCTGCCATCAAAGTCTGTGTTTCTATTTTTCTCTGTTACTGAATTATCTGGTGTGTACATGTGCTTGTATATCTGTAATGTCTAAATAAAAGTCATAAGAAACAATGTTGTTTGTCAGTTTATTTAAAATATAGCATTTTGCAACATTTGATACACAAAATATAATAACTATTCAAATTATAATACGTATGTACCACTAAATGATAACCACTAAGAATCCCTATGGGAATTGTTAAATTTTTTTTGGGGGGAGGGGGTGCAACACTATTCAAATTATACTACTTGTGTACCACTAAATGATAACCACTAAGAATCCCTTTGGAAATCACTGATTTTTTTTGTTTTGTCTTTGCAGGGTGGGCAACAGATTGGCTAGCTGGTGAACAGTTAATAAATAGCTAGCTACCCCCCATATGGTGCTGCAGCCAAATTGTGTCAGCGGCATCTACCAATAGCAATAAGCCCAGACAATCAAGTAACCCAAATCTATACCTCTGCAGTCACAGTTCCTGCCAAGGACTACTGTCATCTCTCCAGTCTTTTTCAGGCTTTAAAAACTTTGCCTCTCAACTGACTTGTGCTATTCTCACCTTAGGGCCCTCTATGACAAGTGGTCTGTCTCTCTACCCACTGGCTCTCACTTTGCAGGCTCCACACTGCACTGAGCAGAGGCTCCTCCTGGCTCTTTAGCTCAACGTGAATTGATTCCAAGCTGCCTTAGCAGCTGCTTTTATACCAACAGATAAGTGACCTGTCAGTCACATTTGAATTTCTAGCTTATTACAAGTGTAACAGGCTTAAAATAAATTAATGATAAATTTCACAGATAAGAGAAGGGAATACATAATTATATGAAGTTAGTCTCCTATTTTAATATTAAACAACAAATAAAAAAAAACATAAAAATATACAAAACCCTAAACAGGAAGTCTCACATCCTGGGTTAGGTCAGTCCCTTCTGATGATCTCACCAGACCTTCCAATAAATACAGGAGCATTAAGGCCTGGTTCCCCAAAAAGAATTCAGTGGACAGCATCGCTGCAGCCAGTTCAGGACCCAAACACTCATGAACAAACTTCGAGGTATGAGAAACCATTTTTTTTGTGTTATCTTCTTTATCCACATCTGCTTTTGCCCCTCTCTTACCACTCCTTTAGGCCACATCAACATCCCTGATACCCACCGGTCCACCCTCTGCTGCCAACTCCCATCACAACGTGACATCCCAGCACTCTCCTCATGGCTCGCAGGGATCTGGCCTATCCCTGACAGGGGGGGCCCCCGGGGGACTGAGGAAGGGAACCATTTCCATGGGGTATACCATTGTATCAACAATGCTGTTACAACGAACCCCCTCTCAGCGACACCAGCCATTCAAAAACCCCAGTGTCAAACAGGTTGTCACAACGAAGGTCCAAGATGCTGCCTGCTGGTGTTCGCCACTCTCCCCTGACTTCCACTCCCCCCAAAGTTGAGAATCTATCATTCTTGGGGGCGTGGGGGGCTCTTGGGTGATGCAGGGGGAAAAGCCTCCTGTAAACAGTAAATCCCATGTCACGCTGTTGCGGTCCTTGACTCTTTGCCATGGCGATGTGATTGCCGTCGGCAAAGTGTTGTCACTGTCAAGTCCTTTGACAACTTTGTTGTTGAAGTGGCTTGGTACATCCTTCCATGGGTCCTGCAAGACCATAAAAGCTTGTGGGGGACAAAAGTGGTGTGCTTAGGGGCACAAGTGGCATGGTGGGACAAGGTGGCCATCATCCAGTTTGCTGAGGGGTCGGATTTTCCATTTTCAGGGTTCACCCATCTTCCTTGTTTGTATGGTCACAGAAGTGTCCTGGGGGCCATGGAGTTCAGCAGTGTGTGGTCATCCATGACACCAAAAATGCCTCCACTAAGCCACCACCAGAAGCTGTTCCAAGAGTAGCACACTAAGAGCGTCAACCCAGGAGGGAAGCATCCGACAGACACTCTGACACCCTCCCTGCCGGTCTCTACTCCTGACATCTGGGCTCGGGGCATGAACCCAGATCAACAGCATGCCAGAGCAATGCCACATCACTTGATGCCATGGAGCCAGCTGATAAACCATTTTAAATACACTCAAGAATGTACTTCCCACCCAGGGAAAGACTCCATCCTATATTAGCTTTCTTCTAGATGGGAGGAAACCCTGAAATACCAAGAAATGTTTTTGTCTTGTGTTTTCTTTGTACATGCTTCTGGGCTTGTCTGCTCATTAAACATCACTCTTAGTAACTAGTAGTGGTAGTGATTTCTATTTAATATCTATAGGACTTAGCTGTCCAAACACAGAAACATAGAAACAGAATGTGACAGCAGATAAGGCCCACTAGGCCCACCTCGTCTGCCCATTTTTGATAGCCTTTATTTTTGCCTTCAGACCCTACTTGATCTACTGTGCAATCTCTTCCTACCCTTCCTTAACCCTACAATTCCCTTGTGCCTGTCCCAGGCATTTTTAAATCCAACACTGTTTTTGCCCCCACCACCTCCACTGGAAGGCTGTTCAAGGTATCTGACACCCTCTATGTGAAGAAATACTTCCTCAAATTCCCCCTGAATATACCCCCTCCAGTTTTATACCATGCCCCTTTGTTCTAGAGCACTTTTTCTCTAAAAAATACCCCCTCGCATACCTTACAGTGGCAGCCATAGACAAGGTCAGATATTTCTCGAAATATCTGTGATCTATCTGGAAATTTCTTGCCTGCCTGCAGTACTACTATGGGCCACCAGAGAGACTCCCTTTAGATATTTTATGAAATTTCTAGAAATATCTGACCATGTCATGGTTACCACTGTATTTACCCCCTTGAGGTATTTAAAGGTCTCTATCATATCCCCTCTCCACCAGGATGTATGTATTTACCTCCTTTAGCCTCTCCTTACAGGGAATTTGATGGGGACCCTGCACCATTTTGGTAGCCCTCCTCTTGACTGCCTCCACTCTCTCTATATTCTTCCTGAGATGTGGTCTCCAGAACTGGACACAGTACTCAAGGTGGGGTCTCAACATCGATCTATATAGGGACAGCTCCGCCTCCCTCTTCCTGCTGGTAATATCTCTTCCTATGCACCCCAGCATTCCACTAGCCTTTTTGACTGCCTTGTCACAATGCCTGACCATCTTATGGTGATCTGATATGATTATCCTTAGGTCTCCTCCCTGCTTGGTCTTTGACGGTATCACTCCACCCATTTTGTACTTGGTTTCCGGATTTCTATGGCCCAAGTGCATTATTTTGCACTTCTTTGCATTAAATCCCAGCTGCCATACCCTTGATCACTCTTCCAGTCTTTTCAGATCCCTCCCTATCTTTCCATCCCCCCCAGAGTGTCCACTCTATTACAGATCTTGATGTAATCCACAAAGAAGCAGACATTCCCTTCCAGTTCCTATGATATGTTACTTATAAAGACATTGAAGAGGATAGGTCCCAGCACTGATCCCTGAGGTACCCCACTGGTCACCCTCTTTTCCTCGGAGTGAACTCCATTTACCACTACCTTCTGTGCCCTGTCCACTAACCAGTTTCTTACCCAGGTTACCACCTTATTACTCCTGCTCCAAATTACCCTACTTGCTTACCAGTCTCCTATGTGGAATGGTGTTGAAAGCCTTGCTGAAGTCTGGGTAGGCCACATCTACCGCTCATCCCTGATCCAACTCCCTGGTCCTCCAGACAAAGAAATCTGTAAGATCTGTCTGGCATGACCTTCCCTTTGGGAAATAATGCAGTCTTGTGTTCTGTAATCCATTGGTTACAAGATATTCCACAATCCTTTCCTGTAGTAGTGTTTTCATTAACTTACCCTGCACCAATGTAGGGCCTAAAATTGTCTGCCTCTTCCTTGCTACTGCTCTTGTGAAATGGGACTACATCTGCCCTTCTCTAGTCCTCCGGGTCCATGCCAGTCTCCAGTGATCTGTTAAATAGGTCTGTCAGAGGTGCAGCTAGTGCCTCCCTGAACTCCCTCAGTACCCTTGGATATACCCCATCTGGCCCATAGCCTTGACCACCTTCAGGTTAGTGAGTGCCTTCTGAACTTTCTCCTCACAAAATGGACTAGTGTTCATTTCCTTCCCAGCAAAGTTCCTGGTGCCCTTGTGTGGTCCCTCCCCTTCCCCTTCTACTGTGAACACTGAGCAGAAGCATTTGTTTAAGATGTTTGCTTTTTCTTGATCCACTCCATATAGCCACCTCCCGCTTTAACTGTAAAATCCCTCCCTGTTTTCCTTTTTTCACTAATATGCCTAAAAATTGTCTTGTCTCCTTTTTATATCCCTGAGTTATTCTTTCCGTAGTTTGCACCTTTGTGTGCTTTACTGCTTTGCTTGCCTCCCTCTGTTTTCCCTGATACACTTCATTATCTTCCTCTCTTTGGGTCTCTTTCTGAATGCTGTTCTCTTAGCCTTCACTTTTTCTGCTACCTCCTTTGAGAACCATAGTGGCCTCCTGTTTCTTTTACTTTTGCTTATCTGCTTGACAGAGGGGTTTGCTGCCTTCACTATGCCTCCTTTTAGTTTGGCCCACTTTTCCTCCACCCTCCTGTCATCTCTTCCTGATAAGTCATTCCTCAGGCATTCACCCATCTTAGTAAGATCTGTATCAGAGTCCAGGACTTTTGTCATTGTGTGATTGGATTCTGCAGCTATATGTTGAACTACACTGTACGATGATCACTGGTCCCTAAATGTCTTCCTACCTTGATATCTGCAACGCTGTCCCTGTTAGTAAGCACCAGGTCCAGTACTGCCCCACCATGAGTGGGTTCACTGACTAGTTGCCTGATGAATGCCCCCTGCAGTGAGTCCAGGATATCTCTGCTTCTAGCTGAAACTGCTGCAGGGAGGCTCCAGTCTACATTCGGCAGACTGAAGACCCTCACCATCAACACCTCCCCCTTTTCTGCCATTTTGCCAGTTGTTTCTAACATTTCTTTGTCTAAATCCTCCCCTGTGCAGGAGGCCTATAAAGCACACCTGTTCGAATAGTGGTTCCATTTTCTGACTTGAGTGTGACTCACAGTGCCCCCCAAATTCCCTGTATTTGTGTTGCTTTTATGCTTTACTTCACATAAAGCTCCACTCCCCCTCCTTTGCTTCTTACCCTGTCCCTTCTGAACACCGTGTAGCCTGGTATGACCATGTCTCAGTCATTGCTGTCAGTGCACCATGACTCGGTAATGGCCACAATATCCAGGTCAGCCTCTACCATGATGGCCTCGAGATCTGGGATCTTATTTCTCAGACTTCTGGCATCTGTACACATGGCCTTTCAGATTTTGGTAGCTCTCTTCTTATCATTTCCCCCTTTTTCCTTATATCCCCCCTTCCTCCATCTTCTCTTCTGACTGCTTTGTTTCTTCCCTTCCTCCTCCTTTTTTATGATCTAGTTGTTTAAAGTGTGTGTTTACATAGTGTTTAGCTTATTATGGGGGTTGGGTTGAAACAGTAGTAAACAATACAAGCACCGAAAAAAACTACCAGGCAGCCTTGAATTCACTCTCACAGGAATCTAACTAATCTACAGCTTGATAATATAGGAATGAAAAACAATAAATTAGCCAAGGCATGCCACTGGTTGATCAGGCCAGAGGTAGCAACATTAGGAATCAAGAAAAAGCAAGGCAACAGATGTTGTGCAAAGAAAAGAAGGTAAGTATGATTGCTATGTTAAGTAGCTACCATCCTCTTTATTATGGCTGAATATCTGAGAGCTATGCTGATGGATTGCTATCATATAGTAGAGAAAGTGGACAATTTAGCCGACCCTGCCCTCGAGCACCCAGTAAGCACCGGGACTCCGAGTGCAGTGGTGAGGCGGCGACAGCAGGCGAAAAAGAGAACCAGGAGGCTGGGAGAGACAGCCAGCAAAGGTGCGGAAAGCTGTGACCAATTGGGCGAGCGCCACTCTCAGCCTTGCTTCCGCCATGTCCTCCTTCTTCATTGCCTTCTGCTCTAGCTTGCACTTCCAAAACTAGTCCGGGAATAGTGGGTTTTACTTTAATTTTCCCAAAAGAGCTGTTTTACTAAATTGTTTAAAATTCTAGGATTTATGTTATTTTTCTTGTAAATGCCTAAGTGATACAGTCCTTTGGTGAGATTTCTGAGTGGGCCCAGGCGCTGCAGCCATACCCCCCAGTCTTTTGTTGTGCAAAACTTTTGAGCACCTTATTGCAGAATCATTTGATTACTGCAATTGTGCTTTCCTGACTGTCCTCTCCTCTGTCTCCTCCACTTTAGTTGACCCTGCCCTCGAGCACCCAGTAAGCGCCGGGGCTCCGAGCCGCCAGCGGGCGGCGACCACGAGGCCGAAAAGAGAACCAGGAGGCCAGGAGAGACAGCCAGCAAGGTATGGGAAAGCCACGACCAATCGTAAGGTGAGCGCTACCTCAGCCTTGCTTCCGATTGGTCCTCCTTCTTCATTGCCTTCTGCTCTAGCTTGCACTTCCAAAAACTGACCGGGAATAGTGGATTTTACTTTAATTTTTCCCAAAAAGAGCTGTTTTTACTAAATTGTTTAAAATTCTAGGATTGATGTTGTTTTTCTTGTAAATGCCTAAGTGATACAGTCCTTTGGTGGGATTTCTTGTGGGCCAGGCGTAGGCGCCATACCCCAGTCTTTTGTTGTCAAAACTTTTAGCACCTTATTGCAGAATCACTTGAGTACTGCAATTGTGCTCCTGACTGTCCTCTCCTCTGTCTCCTCCCTTTGCTGACCCTGCCTCGAGCACCCAGTAGCGCGGGGATCCGAGTATGCGGGCGGCAACCGCCGAGCCAAAGAGAACCAGGAGGCCGGGAGGGCAGCCAGCAAAAATCAGGAAAGCCGCCAAATTTTTGCGCCCCCTCCCCCTCTTGGGTGTTTCCTTTATACACACCTTCCATCAAATTTCCTATCTCCGCCCATGGCCAAATTCTAGCCAATAATCTGGAAACAGTCCCCCACTGCCTTCACTATAATTAACCCTTAGTTACCGTAATCATGTTGATGCTTCTCCTACTGCTTCTTTCTCTCTCATCTATTATATATCTTGAGGATGATACCTTTCCAGTCCATGCCCTTTTGAATAATGTGGCTTGCCAGGGTGACCTCCCTGTCTCACCTCCAGTGGATGCCTATCAATTCCTCAACTATGCACTACCGTTGCTTCATTGTAATCCATGGGGTAGCCCTCAAAAAGGGTCACAACCAATCATGTATCTCTTACGCCCCATGCTCAAATCTTGGCTCTATAGTGCCCCCTTGTACCTGTCCATCAAGCTGGTACTCTGTGAAAAGTTATTAAGCCTTAACCCATCCTGGACCGTCTCTAAAGATTGGACCCCGAGCAAGAAGAGAAAACCATCTTTTTGGTCCATCCTGCTATCACTTGAAGCCCTTATTAAACTATTTTGCTTCTTGCTGATCTGCGCTGGCAATGTTGAAATCAATCCAGGACCCCAGAGGCTTTACCTCCCCATCAGACCTAGCCTCCATTAAAGGTTTAAGCTTCCTTCACATCAATGCATGCAGCCTCTAAAAGATCTCATTAATCCAGGCCTGGGTCACCCACACCTTGCCAGACTTTCTGGTAATTTCTGAGACATGGCTTAAACCTGCTACACAGGGCAGGAAATAAATCCACCAACTACCAGCTATTCAGATCGGACCGCCTGACAAGGGGCGGTGGAGTGGCTATCTATGTTAAATCAAATATTTCTGCATCTTGCCTTAGTGTAACATCAGTGCCCAAGAATTTGAATGTTTATCCCTTAAGATAGCTCTCCCCAATATGACAGCTTTTCATTTGGTTGGCTGCTACAGGCCTCCCTCTGCCGGCCTTCAACTCCTAACCCATTTGGGAAATATAATTAAACTGGGCCCTGAGGACACCATCATTTTAGGTGACCTGAACTTAAACTGGCTCTCCAATGCATCTGCACCCCTAGTATCTTTTTGTGACACATATGGATTCACTCAATTAATAAATGAACCGACAAGAATTAACTCAAAAAACAAAAGTAACAGCACCCTACTTGACATTATGTTGGTAAACAAACCGCACCTGTTTTGCATGCTGGAGTGCTATTCAGTGATATAAGTGATCGCTGTCTTATTGCAGGATAAGATCATCAGTCAAGCCATCCAACCCTGCGAAATTCCTCAAGAAGGTCAAAAAGAACCTTAACATCGAGGATATCTCCATGATCTATATCATTCTGTCGCTGGCAAGAATTCTACCACACAGCTTCTGTGGAAACAGCACTCAAGGTGCTAAATGACATTATCATAGGCGCCCTCAATACTCATGCACCTTTCACTAGCGTTAGAATAAAAGCAAATCCTGCACGCTGGTTTTCTGCCGATCTTAAATCTGCATTGCTGCTGAGATAAACTCTGGAAAAGGGCTAGAAAGACCAAGGATCCATTTGACTGGCTTCAGTTCAGGAAAGCCAGAAACAGCTGCACCAAAAAGTGAGAGAAGCCAAGGCTGCCTTCTATACAGCTGAGCTTGATGCCTCTACCTTAACCCAGCCAGATTCTGGGCACCATCAAGGGATCCTAGGGCAGGATTCCAGCACTTCCTTGCCATCCCAAGTGCACCTTAACAATGTTATTATCACTGACAAGCGTGAAATTTTGAAGCATTCAATAATCATTTCACTACAGCTAGCCTAGCTTTTGACTCCTCCCGCAAATCAATACGGTCACAACTTAAATTCCAGTCTATCGATGGTCAGAAGGCTGCTTCTTCATTCTCCTTCAAGCCAATTTTATTAAAACAAGTGGAAGACCTACTGCTACACCTAGACACCAAGAAAAGTGCAGGTGCAGACTCTCTGGACCCCTACTTTCTAAAAATTGCTCTACATGCCATTGCAGTTCCCCTAACTCACCTTTTAATCTGTCCTTATCCACTGGTTCTGTTCCTACATTGTGGAAGACAGCACAAGTGTTTCCCCTCCTCAAATCAGGGGACCCCATGGATCTCAACAATTATAGACCTATATCCATCCTACCGGTGCTGTCTAAAATGTTAGAAAAACTAGTGAGTATCCAGCTAAGAGACTACCTCGATGCTAATAATCTCCTTAACCCTGTTCAGTCTGGGTTTAGGACCAGACACAGTACCATTTCTGCATTAGCAAAAGTAACAAATGATTGGCAAACTGAGTTAGACAAAAAGCAGCATCTGTGCTGTATTTCTGAGACCTAAGTAAAGCCTTTGATACAGTGGATCATGAGCTGCTAATTTCCTCACTGCACTCCTTGAGGCCTGGATTCAACCTCTCTTGGGTGGTTCAGATGTTACCTCACTGATAGAATACAGCAGGTGAAAAATGAAGGTGTCCTAGCCTCCTCAAAACTACTTCTAAGGGGAGTACATAAGGATCCATCCTGGGCCTATCCTTTTGCTATCTACATCAACAACATTGACTCCAACCTCACTGTTGCCAATGTTCACCTTTTGCTGATGATACTGTTCTTGTATGTCAGTAATCCCTCACCATCAAAGGTCTGTGAGTTATTACAATCAGAATTCTCCCTGCTGCAACATCAACTACTTGAAAAGAAACTACTATTAAATGCCAAGAAGACAAAGGCTATGTTCTTCTCCCCAATATATATTCTACCACTCTCTCATCAAACACTCTTCCCCAACTATCCACCATCCTTGGAAAAATCTTGATTATGTGGATAAATTCAAATATTTAGGGGTATGGATTGATAACAGACTTGATTACACTCAACATGTTGAGGAGCTCCTGAAAAAACTCAGACAGAGGCTCGGCCTATTCTTCAGAATCAAACATTATCTAACCAGAGAGTCTAAACAGAGACTAATACAGGCATCATTTCTTTCTCTCATCGATTATGCAGATTTCCTATATGGCCACTGTACTATGTACTATTTAAGTAAGTTGGATACCTTGTACCACAGAGCTCTAAGATTCATCACAGATCTTCCTTTCAACACTCATCCTGCTCTCTCTAAAGAATGCTGTTGGCTGGACATCCTTACACCTTAGGAGAATAAAAATGCTGCTTTATGGATTTACAAAGTTCTGTCAAACAAACTTCCATCTTATATTTCCGATTGCTTTGCTCTGGCTACACCTAGATCATATGCCCTAAGAAGCAATAGCCTTATCACCTTGAAGATACCTAAAGTCTGTACCCGGCATGGGAGATCTGCAATCAGCTACTTTTTAGCATCTACCTGGAATTCTCTGCAGAAGACCCTAAAATTGAACACCTTCATCCCTATAGCCTCCTTTAAAAAGCTCTTCATAAGTCTCTTTCCTGAGATATGCAACTGCTTTCACTAAGCCTAGTCCCTTCTTACCCTTTACCCCCCTTTTTTTCTTTCTATCTCCGTTTATATGCTTTTTCTAAACTTAACTACAATATCCCCTACAATCCCTTGCCATTCCTTTTTTTATCCCCCCATATCTATTTGCTTAAGTATCTATCCAATTAAAACACACCTGACCAGTTTTACAATCCCAATACCTTATAGTCATTTGAGTCAAACCTGTCTGACTTATTTTGTTTTGTGGTCCAAAACCTTTAGCTACCTTGTTTGTATATACGTTTTTTTATTACTGTACCTGTTTATTTATATTAAAGTCTTTGTCTTTTTCTCTGTATTTGTTTATGTATGCTACTGTACTTTATTTTGATCTTGACCTATCAGGTCCATCTTGTAAATGAGCATCGCTCAATGATGTCCGCCTGAATAAATAAAGATTTTGATTGATTTATTGATTGATTGAATTGTCTCCTTCCACAGGGTGCTTCAAATGGAATTGAATCACATCTCTCTGTCCTCGTCTGCATCCTCTCCATTGACCATGGTACTGTTCCTTTGTCTTTCACCCCACTCTCTGCTGCACCCGACACACTATTTTCTTGCTCCCATGCTCACTTCTGTTTCCAAAAGGACAAATTAAAATGGAATAAAAAAAGGAAAGGCCACAATTTTCGCTGTTAACATGCACTGCTGCTTTAACAGGTACTGTACATTTAACTAATTCAGGCCAATATACGCCTGTAGGTGGCATCTGAAAGCATAGCCACTTCAGCCAATAATGCCTGTAGATGTACTCAGCTGACTTACACTCAGACCTGGAAGCATCTGAGGAAGTCAGCAGTTTTTACCTAAATATTAAACAAATCAAATTGCTTAGAACTGATTGCATAGCACCGTTAGAAAGCTACTTTTGTGCTGAACAATTTTGCTGCTGATACTTTGTGTCTATCATGCATACTTTAGGAGTTATTTGTATTTGTTTAAGGTATGGTGTACATGGCTGACATCTGTCTCTCAAGCCTCACCTAAGCATCTTGAATAAATCTAAAAAAAAAACACAGTTGTTTGGTATTTCAGCTACCATAAAATAAAAACTAAATGGATTACAATTGATTGCATAGCACCGTTAGAAAGATAATTTTGTACTGAAAAATTTTGCCACTGACACTTTGTGTCTACCATGTATACTTTAGGAGTTATTCACATTTGTGTAAGGTATGGTGTGCATGGCTGACATTTGTCTCTCATGCCTCACCTAAGCACCTTGAAAAAATCTGAAAAAAACACAGTTGTTTGGTATTTCAGCTAGTATAAAATAAAAGCCAAATTCATCACAATTGGTTACATAGCTCCACTGGAAAGGTAATGTTGTTCTGAACAACTTTGCCACTCATACTTTGTGTGTAGCACTTACGGTTCAAGAGGTATTCACATTTGTTTGTGGCATGCTGATTATGACTTGATTTTGCTTAGAAAGGCCCAGGATGCAGTGCTAAGAGTATACAGGGCACCAGTGGTAGAAGTCTCAAAGAGCTCTTGTGGTGTGAATGAGTTAAGGGGAGTGCTGTCTTTTCAAAGAAAAGCACTATACTCTCAGTTCTGATGTTTGTGGCCCCACCTCTTTCCCAACCCCCTGCCATATATCAATGGGTAGCTGTCACTGTCTAGCAGGTTCCACTCCCCATTCCATGCCATCCGAGCTCCTCCTGAGCTGGAGCTGCAAGTTGTTGAGTGCAGTCTGCACTGGCAGTCGTGACTACAGAGCATGTGTTTAATAGTCCGAGAGGAAGGATCAGACTGGAGCCACAACTGTACTACAGCACGGCAGCAAGGAACAGACTCAGACACAAAGAGACAGGCTGAGACTGGATGCATGGGGGGGCCTCCGGTCTGTCACAAGCAACGTTTTCTGCAGGAACCAGCCAGCGGCAACTGCACCACCATCAAAGTAAGTGAACGAGAAGCAGGTTCTTCTGCTTTCCTTCATCTTCCTCATTTCCTCCTCCCTCAGTTCTCCCATACTAGAATACTCCTCTGTCTGCTTTATCAGTCCTCCTCTCTCTGTCCCCTTCCATTTACTCTTATGTTCACCTTGATTAAGCATAGCTAAAACAGGGCTGGGCACCTCATATTGGGTATCTGCTCCCAGTTATTTATTTTTTTTTTATCTTAAGTGATTTAAGTCTACTTTACCAGGTTGAATTCAATGTTTTTCCAGGTTGTAAATGTTAATGCTTGTTTTTCTGTTGCACATGTTCTGTATACAGTGTGCCTGCCAAACTCACAAATGCAGCTTACAGAGCTGGCTGCAGTGCTCGATTCCTGTGGTTATAAATAGTTAGCATCTGCAGCCCTGCACCCAGTTACCAAGTTGGAGACACTGAGCTGAGGCCAGCTTCTGAAAGTGTTGTCCAAGGACAGTGAAGGGCCTTATTTGTGCCCCAACCTGTGGGGAAAATAAAAGTTGGGAGCCAGGGTGGGTCTGATGAGCTGAAGTGTAAAATGATAATTATCATTGGTGCTGTAGCTTGAGAATGACAGGCAACACCCACCTCTGACTCCCTGCTACTTTGGGGCTGCTGCATGCAGTTAGCTCTCTTTTTGGCTAAGGAGGGAGGGGAGGGAGCAAGAGAGCAATGAGGTAGAAGCTGCATAGGATAAACACTGGTTCTCAAGTCTGAAAGCTCAATGGCCTCTGCACAAATGCAGTGTGGCCACCAGAACATACTGCTGGCCAGGCCTCACTTTTGATCTAGAGGTTCTTGCCTGCCCTGATCTCTCACCAGGACAGTCCTGGTTTGGATGACTGCATCCTGACTAAAAGCAGGAAATAAAAATGAAAGATATCCTGCTCCAAACTAGAAAAGCAGGATGCTGCATCTTCAAATAACAGACCTACATAAAATGTAAATAAAACAAGAGCTAAACTAAATGCATGCTGAAAATGGAAGATAAAGATAGAATTGTAGGCTGCTACCATAGGTCTTCTTCATCAGTCATTGCCTTGAAAGGGAAAAAAAAGTAATTTAGCATGAAACTCAGATATTTAAATTTGCTGTTTTTTCCAAATGTAAGTTGCTGTTTAATCTATGCGAATGGGACAAAACAGCTCTGCAGTTGCACCCCTAAACTGTATTGCATCACACTTCAACAACTAAAACAGCCAAAGTAGACTATATCAATTAAAACATTAAATTTGTGAAGGACTTCGGTAACAAGAAAAAAACAAACAACAAATCAGACTTTGTGTCAGCTTAACATATTGCAGCAGTGTTGTCTCTGACCAGAGTTTGTTTATAAATCTAGGCACTTTTCTGTTATCTGATGCAGTGTGTGTGTGTATTTTTCTGAGTAATAAAAAGAGGATAGGGTCCCACCCTACCACTAGGCCCTCTTGGCAATGACCACACACTGTTTGTCCTGCTTCAGACCTTTCCTATTTAAGAAATAATGCCCAACAGGGTGTTTGCTGCTGTGGGATTTACCATCACAATGTGTGGTGTGTCACGAGCTGCAGACGAGAGATTTTAGCAACACAAGAAGAGGGTAAATCCCACTATTATGTTAGGGTCAATGAAAGTGAACATTTGGTCAGTGAGATCTTTACCTGTTGTCTGTTGCAGGATTTACACATGTTGTAGTCATGTGACATGTTTTGACCAATGAGGTACAGGATTTTTGTGACCCTTTTTATAATAGGACCACCATGTCCTTCCCATCTAGTGCCATGGCCACAATGTTGAAGGAAAATGGGTGGCATTCAGGAGGCAAAAGGAAATGCAGAGGGAGGAAGACAAGGAAGTGTGCCATGCAAAACAGAAGGAAACAGGTACAGCAGTGATTGTGGGAAGCAAAGACACAGACTGAAGATAAGATAGCCAAAGGGGTAGAAAATGGGGATACGACTTTCTTCAGGTATGTAAGTAAGAAGTGAAAAGCAAGGGGAGAAATAGTGAGGCTAAGGAGGGTGTCAGAGGGAGTCTGCTAAAAAGAGAATCAAGAAAAAGCAGACATCCTGAACTGGTACTTCTGCTCAGTCTTCCCATTGGGGGAGGGGACTACCAGTGATCAGGTGGAACAAAGGGGAAGGGGAGGTGGACTCAAGTCCATTGTCAGGAGAGATTCCTGAAGGGACTTGTAGCTCTGAAAGTGGGCAATACAATTGGATCAGACGGGATGCACCCAAGGGTACTAAAAGAACTCAGGGAGGTGCTGGCTGCCCCGCTGATGGCCTTATTCAACAGCTCACTGAAATCAGGCATGGTTCTGGAAGATGGTAGGAGAGCAGACATGGTCCTGCTTCATAAGGGTAGCAGCAGGGATGAGACTAGTCATTATAGGCCAGTAAGCCTAACCTCAGTGGTGGGCAAATTAATGGAAACACTGTTAAAAGGAAAGGTAGGTAGAGTATCTAGAATCCAATGGGTTGAAAGACCTAAAGCAGCATGGATTTATGGGGATGGAGGAGAGGTCATACCAGATGAATCTGATTGAGATCTTTGACTGGGTGACCAGGAAACTTGATCAAGGGAGGCAGTGGGCATGGTCTATCTGGACTTTAGTAAGGTCTTCAACACTGTGCAGCACAAGAAACTGATTAAAAAATTGAGCAGCCTAATGGTAGGTTCCAATATGGTTAATTAGGTTAGAAACTGGTTAACGAATAGTTGGCAGAGGGTGGTGGTTAACAGCACTAACTCTAATGATGGAAGAGTGACCAGTGGGGTCCTATTCAGTGTCTTCATAGTGACATTGCAGATGAACTGGAAAGGAGGGAATCCCTTTTAGAGGATGATACCAAAATATGTAATAAGGTAGACAATAAGGGAGGGATGGAATGACTGTGTAGGGATCTTGGGAATCGCGATGTCAAGAACATGACAGCTGGGGTTCAATGCCAAAAAGCGCCAAATAATGCACTTAGGGCAAAGGAACCCAAGAACTGAGTACAGAATGGGGGCAGGTACAGTCAGTCACTAAGCAGGAAAGGGACCTTGGGATTATCATATCTGATGACCTCAAAGTGACAGGGCAGTGTGACAAATCAGTTGATTGGGCCATCAGGATGATGGGATGTATAGGGGAGGTATCTCCAACATGAGGAGGGAAGTGGTGTTGCCACTCTGTTGCTCACTGTTGAGACCACACCTGGAATATTGTGTCCATTTCTGGAGGTGCATCTCAGAAGGGACAATGGGACATAGATAGGGTGGAGTCAGTTCAGAAAATGGTAATTAAAATGGTGCAGAAGTTGCACCAAAAGCCTTATGAGGATAGACTAAGGGATCTCAACATGTATACCCTGGAAGACAGGAGAGCAACAGGGGACATGATAGTGATCTACAAGTAGCTAATAGGAGTAAACAGTGCAGGAGGGGAATCTCTTTCAAATGAGAAGAAGCACCAGAACCAGAGGATATGCGATGAAGCTGGGGGAGGGGAGTTTAGGAGGGCTGTAAGGAAGTAATACTTCACTGAAAGAGCAGAGGATGCATGGAATAAGCTGCCATAAAAAGTGGCAGAGGTGAAAACAGTAAGGGGCTTCAAGGATGCATGGCACAGGCATAAGGAAATATTAGGAACTAGACAGGGAGGAGGGAGGATCGCCGGATACCAACTAATGCCTATGGAGATAGATTAGGCAGGAACCGTTGGGGTAGACTGGGTCAGCCAAGCAGTCCTTTTCTGCTAACAAATTATGTTTCTGTTTCCTCTTCCACCGAAGCATAAGGAGACTCACACAGTGTGTAAGTCGTATCTCTTTTTTCTTCCCAGTTGCAGCACCTTGCATTTGTCTACATTCTAGGAGTCAGACAATTCACCCAGCTTGTTCATGTCCTCCTGATGTTTCTCCCCATCAACTCAGTCTGCCTCTATCTTCTGCAGCAGTAGCACTAGCGAACTGGGCTGGACAGATCACCCTGCTCAGATTCACAGGCACACACTAGCTCATAAAAATGACACATAGGGCTGTGCATGGGGTGAATTTTTCATATTTGTATTTGTGTATCTGGTCATTTGTATCTGTATTTTTGGCATATTAGTGTTTGCAAAACATTTTATTTTACATTTTCAGACTTGTTACTATTGTTAATGATGACACAAGGTCAAGGGTTTGAGAGGCTCCAATAAAATATGTGGAGTTATCAACAAAATATACAGTTATGGCATGAGCAGTAGTTGTCATGTGTGTGAGACATAAACCAAGGCCTAATACTACTTTATATGGTCAAACACAAATGCAAATATACACAAGAGTAATATCTGCATTTGTAAAAAGTGCAGTATTTGTGTGCATTTGTCCCAAATAGTATTTGGTTTGCAGAGCCCTAAATGATGCTAAACATTTTTTGATAGGAAATATTTATTTTGGTGGGATGAACTGTAAGGGCTCTCCCACAAAAGTCTTCCAAGTTTTTTGGGAATTACACTAAGACATGTGCAGCTCAAGGCAATTGCTATTTCCAGAAGTATCACACGACTTGTAGAGCTGAGTTTTGCTGTATATGATTGTTGTTAAAAAAAACTGCATCATGCAGTCAAAGTGCTGAAGGAATGACATTTTTCCATGGGTCCATTTGCTACCTCTTAAATGTTGGGTTTCAGTAGATCCACCGAAGTACACTTTGGTTTTGTCTCACCTCTACCAATAAGTGCAAGCAGAGCTAGAGAAAAAAAAGAATAATCAGCGTTTATATAGTGCTTTTCATACACATTGTATTCCAAAGCACTTTACAAGTAATGCTAGACTGGTAGTGAAGTGACTGAACGTACAGTGGTAGCCATTTCGCACATCAACACCCACACACAGCCTTGAACAATTGCATGAACTGGTTTTATGGGAATGGGAATGTTGACCAGAACACTGGGGAAAATCTCCTACTCTTGCAAAAAGTGCCTTGGGTTCTTTTACTTCCACCTTGACACCCACCAGGACAGCACTAGAGATGGGTAGACAGGACCTCAGTTCAACATCTTATCTAAAGGACAGCACACCCAAACAGTACAGCACCCTCCTAGTATTGCACTCAGGTGCCAACATTTAAGGCATGAGACCAATCCCACTGTGGGGCTAGAACCCACAACCTTCTGGCTCTGAGGTGGCTGTACTACCAACTGAGCCATGCTGACATAGACATGCACTAAAACTGAGGGGGGGGTGAAGAGGGAAGCAAAAAACATTACTGCACACAGAAGGTGGTTAATATGTACAATAACCTACAAAGCTGCACTGTAAATGTTACTACCATTTTGGCTTTCAAAGCAAAGCAGGACAGCTAACTAAGAACACATGGCAATGAGGTTTGCACAGCATTAGTATGGATAGCATTCTCATTGGTAATCTTGGACATCTATCCATACTCAGAGCTGGTATAGTCACTGCTGAATGTCAGGAGGGGAAGACAAGATGAACACCTTTCATGGCCACAATACTATGTTATGTTATTCAGACCCATTTGCCATTTATTTACCTATCTTCTAATATTAGTAGGTCATTCTAAAGCTCATTTATATCATTCTTTGGGGTTAACTAACAGGGGCTGGATTCTCTGACCTCTCTGTTGGCTGATACTGCTCCTATTAGCCTGACTGGAATCAGTCAGTTTTTGCTGATGCCCTCTTCCCCTTCCCGACTGTTTCAAAGCTCCCATAGGGCTCTGTTCTGGGGGCCTATTATTTTCCTTTTTTTCCTAAATGATCTCCATAAAGTCTGTTCCTCTCCACACATATGTATGTTATGTGGATGACTCGGTGCTTTTCCTCACTTGCTCCTAAACTGGAAGTAGATCCACAACAGAACTTTTTCTATGCCAACCAACTAACCCTAAAAGCTAATAAAATGATCTATATGAACCTTGTTAGCAGTCAGAAGCTGGTCAGAACTTCTTCCCCTCTCACCCGGTCTACTTGATTTTAGATTCTGTCTGGAGAATTATCCTTCATTTAAATACCTTGCCATCTGGCTAAATCCACACCTCAATTTCTCCAGATGTATTGTTGCCATCCAATCAGGACTTCTTCTAAAACTAGCTGCCATCAACAGGAATAAGTCCAGTATTCCCATTCCTACGTGTTGTGAGCAATGATCCTCCTGGCATTTGAGTATGAATATGTTGTCTATAGTACTGCACCCAAACCCGTCCTTGACTGACCGGACCCCCTCTACAAGACCTTCTTCTGCTTTGCTCTAAACTGTCTTCCCCCTACTGATTAATGCTCTCTCTACTCTGAACTACCCCCCCCCCCTTAAAGCCAGACAGATCCTTCATTCTGCTTCTCTCTTTTCTAAATACTGGGCCTCTACACTTCCTCACTACCTTTTCTCCATTGTCTCACTCTCTTTGTCCCTATCTCTTACTCAGCACTTGCTCAGAAACTCAGACAATCATTCCTTTTTAATTCCCCTTTTCAAAATGTATGCAGGGCAAGCCTCCTTTCCCTTTACACTCCCTTCCATCTGGATTAATCTCTCTCTCTCTCACTATGATCCACTCACTCAACTCCATGACCATATGGCCCACTACTATTCCTGTCACTAGTATACCAGGGGCTACCTCTCCAGGCAGGCCCTGGCCCAGTCTGTTCTGCTGCTATTAGCTGCTGTTACTTTCTGCACATTTTTAGACATATCTATTTTTTACAATGTATTGTTGTTTCTCCAGTCTACTGTAAACCTCTATAGGCCTGCTTTGTTTGTACTGTAGTCACTATTAGAAGATGCCTTCACACATGAATAGTTATTTGTATACAATAATTGGGTCTGTGATTTGTTGTAGCATTTACTGTAAGCTGCTGTAGTGTGTTTAATCCTATGACGCCCTACCTCTGATCACACCTGAAAATTAGCTTAGGCTCAGTGAGCTTTTGTGGATCCCAATTTTAAATGAAAAAAATACTGTACTACTCTTTCAATTTGTTATAATCACCCAATTTTGAAACCCAGCTATTCACCTCTATGTCTAGGTCCCTTATGAATATGTTACAACCTGTGGGTTACAATACTGATCGTTGTGACATCACTACTTATCTGACACCATTCAGAAATACCTTGTACTACCACTCTATCTTTTATCATCCAAGCAGTTATTGACCTGTGTTGGCACATTTCTATAATGCCCTGCCTTTTCATTTTATAACTTAATCTCTTATTTAGCACTGAATTAAAAGCTTGACTAAAGTGCAGTTATACATTAATTCAGTTTGTTTGCCATGATTTCTCTTTACTGAATTCATATTGATACACTGGAAACAATTTTCAAAGCCCCAAGAATGCTACAAGCCCTTGGTGCAATCAGCGAACGTGACTTAAATGCTGCAAGTTAGACAAGTCTTTCCCTGGTCTAACTTGTGGCATTTGAGGGACCCTTTTTAATGGGGTTTACACCAAATATTTGGCACAAGCTGATGTAAACTGAGGAAACTGTCCTAACTGTGTTCGACAATAGAAATTCAGGTTCAGTTGCAGCAAAGGAGTTTGGTGAAGCTAGGCCCAAAAACATTTTTGTCGCAGGGTTTGATCCAAGCCCTGCATCAGCCTTTGAAGACTGAGCCCATTGTATCTAAGTTGCATTTCTTTCACTTCTCAACAGTCCTATCTCACATAATTGTTTCAAAGAATGTTTCCAGTAATGATGTAATGCTCACTGGTCTGTAATGCCCTGGTTCTGATTTGAAACCCCTTTTTAAGTATAGAGGCTACATGGGCTTCCTCTAGTCATCAGACAGGTATCCTGCCAAAAACTGGCTCATTTAATGTCATTACAAAAGGTGTGGCTAATAAATGAGTACATGCTACTCAAAATATTGAATAATCCCATATAGTCCCAAAGCCTCAACATTAATTCTACTGAGACATTTTTCTACCTCATCTCGGGCCTCTCAACACCAGCCTCTCAAATCAGGGACAAGGCTTAAAAATCAGGAACATAACTGCAATCAGGGATACATCTTAAAATGGGAAAATCAGTGCAAGTAGCTGTTAGAATAAGTGTATAGATAATTCAAAGGTGAACTAGTCTGTAACTGTAATATCTGACATGGTTTTATCCAACTCTTCTGTGACGGAAACATCAGTATTAGGACTGACATTGGAGACATCTGAGACTTCCTAGTTACAGGATATTCAATTCCAGAGAAACTAAGTGTATACAGGAGCCCAGGTCCAAGCATGTGAGCCCAAAACTCAGTGGTGAGAGCACAAGGATGGTATTCCGGGGGTCTGGGTTAAATTCCCAGTAGGTCACAATATTTATTACTTAGTACAATTTGTCATATAAATTGCTTAGCAGTGGTTAATACTGTACTGTACCAAAAGCATATATTCCTAGTTACAGAATATGCAATACCAAAGAAATGAAGTGTGTCCAGGAACCCCTGGACCTACCCTGTGATCCTGTAGCTCTATGGTTAGAGCACTGGAATTGTATTCCAGAGGTCTGGGTTCAATTCCCAGTAGTTCACATTATTTCTTTCTCTCTGCAATTTGTGATTCAGATTGTTTAGCAGTGGCTAATACCACACCAAAAAAACATCTATTTGTCATCTTGATTATCCCTCATTGCAGGATATGTGATACCAGAGAAAGAAAGTGTGTCCAGGAACCCCAGATCCAACCACATGAGGCTGTAGCTCACTGGTTAGAACACTGGGACGGTATTCCAGGGGCTTGGGTTCGATTCTCAGTAGATCACATTATTCCTTTCTCACTACAACTTGTGATGTATATTGCTTTGCAGTGGCAAATACTGCACCAAAAACATCTACTGCAATTGTCAGACTTCTGAGACAAAATCAGGAACAGCAATGAAAATCAGGGGTAGCTGAGAGGTATGCCACAACCTTTGTTATGAATAAGTTATTTAACATACCTGTATCAATAAAATCACCAAAGAACAGAATATCAATATCGTTAATTTACACATTCCTTCATTTGTAAATATTGATACAAATATTAAGTCTGTTATTTTTTCCATCCTTGTCAGTTACTGTAGATCTCATCCTCTTGAAGTCCTCAGTAGTCCAAAAGATTTCCACATTTTTATCCCTGTTTATTGCATCTCAAGAATTTCTAATTATCAGTTCAAAAATTTGGCAAGACAATGAGGCACACAAATAAAATGATTTATAAGGACAAACAAAGTTGGTTAATTCACCGAAGAAGTTTTGGTCTGATGTAGTAGCACTGAGACATGCGCTATCCATCCCCATGACTGAGCTACTGACTGGATTTATGGCACAACCAGCCCAAGGATGGGATGTGGTATGACCAGTATCCACTAAAAGAGAGAACTAGGATGGTTAATGTAACCTTGAAAAAAATGTAGGAGACAACCAATAAAATATAGGGTCACTTACAAAGATTTAGAGTCATCACTGATAAAGATAATTTTAAGGTAAGAACATTAGGAGTAAACCACCACAGAGAAATTATGCAAGGCATTGAAAGGAGGACCCCGCCCCCATCCCCTTCCAATTTGTGTAGTAAACCACTGGGCTTACGTGGACTGTGTCATGTTCCCTCCAGGCTATGCAGAATACATGCACACTGAACACTGAGAAAGACTTAGGGTCTTAGGTTAGTGCCATGGAAAGTACCTTTTGCTAGTGCTATTGTGTGCTGTGCACAAAAGGTGGCACATTTGTAAAAGCACAGTGCAAACTGTGAGTGTGCAAAACATGTACAAATATGCTGCCAGAGTGCAGCACGAAGCAAGGCACTAACAGCTTTGCACAGTCACAAAGTACAACACCCTGATGGCCAATGAAGGGAATGACACTGGACAGAAAGCAGGCAGCCCATGCACAAAGTATTGTTAGTGCATCCTAAACATGTTAGCACTGTTGCATACAATGTATGAGCTATACTCAAATGTCCTCATGCAAATAAGTCCAATCAAGGTGCTAAGGGGTCATTATCAGCTCATCATGTGGTCATTTCAATCTCATTAACAGGACTCAGTGCCTCGAGTTACGGGTAGGCTAGGCCAGAGTCCAATATTACCAGATGACTATTGGAACTGCAGTACAACACAGTACTAGGTTAAATTTTTCATGAGTCCAGAAACAGGATATGTTCAAGAGCTTGTACCTTTAAGGAAAAAGTTCACAATTATTCTATACAAATTAGCGAGTTACGCTGAATATTATTTTGTAACTAACCAGTTCAGAGTGTACATGAGAACTGGATAGGGAAAGATCATGCACTCTAGGAATTTGGTGGTGCTCTAGTAGACTTTGCCAACTCAAATAATCACATAGAAGAAAAACTAGGCATATAAATTGCTGAAAATATGCCAGTGCAAAATGTATTTTCGGCAGAATGCCTGAACAGACCTAGCCCTGCGCTTCAACCCTGATGCTGTCTCGGTCTTTAATAACTGTCTCACCAGCATTCAGGACTGGATGACTGGGAGCTGGCTGCGGTTAAACTCTGAAAAAAACGGAGGTGTTGGTTGTGGACCCAGGTCGTCGAGGGGCAGGTTTGCTGAAGGGGTCACCCTCAGGTCTTTGGCTTGGGGGGACCCAGTTAGCTACCTCAGACCAGGTGTGGAATCTGGGCATTATATTTGATGATCACCTGACCCTTAAACATCAGGTGTCGGCTGTTGTCAAAACCTCTTTTTACCATCTGAGGAATATAGCCCTGGTGAAGCATCTGGTCCCCGTCGATGACCTTCCAACATTGGTCCACGCCTTCATTACCTCTCGCCTGGACTCCTGCAATGCCCTGTACCTAGGGCTACCGGGGGTGGATATCTGCCACTTGCAGTTAGTGCAGAATGCGGCGGTCAGGCTTTTGACTGGTACATCTAGGACCAGTCATGTAACGCCTGTCCTCCGTGGACTGCACTGGCTGCCAATATAGTGGCAGATTACCTTTAAGGTCGGTTTGCTGACCTATAAGGCCCTACACGATCAGGGACCTGGCTATCTGCATGATCTTCTTCATCCCTACTGTCCCTCTCATCTGCTCCGATCCACCGATGAGGGATTGCTAGAGATTCCCAGGGTTTGGTTAAAGACATCTGGGGCCAGATCTTTTAGTTTTGTGGCCCCAATCCTGTAGAATTCTCTACCTCATTGGGTGCGAGATTGCCTGACCATTCAAAACGCATTTATTTAGCCTGGCGTATCCGGATTTTTAAAGCACATTTTATAAATTGATTTTAGGATGTTGTTTTAACTTTATGTATTTGTTTTATTTACTGTTAAAGTGCCTTGGTTTTGGAAAGACGCTCTTAAAAATAAAGTTTTGATTGATTGATTGATTGATTGATTGATTGAAGTGGGTCTTCCTTAGGGGCGGATCTGAATCACCCACAAACATGAACTTATTTATACAATTTAAACCTTAATTATTGAAGTGGTTAGGAGGGGCAAATTGGATGCCCCATCACTCAGTGCTCTCCAACATATCACCTCCACAAACCATATAAAAACTATAAACAGGTATCTGCCTCTATCTCTGAAATCAAACAAAGGGGCAGAGGACACTGCAGAACAGGACACTGCAGCACAGGAGCTAGCACAACAAAACTCACCCAAAACAGGAACCAAAACAAAAAATGCAAAAAGCAAATCAAAAAAAAACTTCTGATCATAGGAGATTCCATGATTCGGGGAGTTGATACCTATCTCCAGCCAGGGGTAATGGTCAGATGTCTCCTAGGAACATCAGCGTGGAGAGACACTGACCACATTGCTAAAATTGTTCAGGAAGCAGGAAAAAACATTGACATCCTGGTACACATAGGGACTAATGATCTTGCCAGCCAGTCAGTTGTGGAGACCAAGGAACACCTGACCAGGCTGGGTGACAAACTATCATCCATTTCATCAGGCATCTCCTTCTCTGAGATCCTGCCCATCTGGGAGAGGGGGACAGATGGACGGAAGGTCAGAGAAGGGGAGATAGGGGAGCTAAACATGTGGCTCAAGGGCTGGTGCCAGGAAAAAGGACACAAATTTGTAGGGAACTGGCAACAGTTTTGGGAGCAAAAGTTCTTTAAATCTGATGGACTGCACCTGACTAACGAGGGAGTCAGTGCATTGGGGCAGAAGTTTGACATCTTTGCAGAATATTTAAACTAGTAAATGGGGAGAGGGGTGCAGCACCCCATACATCAAATGGGAAGAACACCCCTCCACTCTCAGCTAGTGGTCAAACAGGAGTTCAGCACGTTTGTAGTTCATTTACATCACCAGGTAAAGAAAAAGGTCTGGCTCCCCATACAATGCACAGGGGACATGCTGGACCTCGCCTAGCAACTAACACACCAAAATCTGGCCAATAAAAAATCATGAACTCAAATGCTCACATTCTGGGAAACAAGATCCCAGACCTGCAGGCAATAATGATAGAGGCTAAACTGGACATAGTAGCTATTAGCGAGACATGGTTTACCAGTAACCACACTTGGGTGACTTCACTACCTGGCCATGTACTGTTCAGAGGAGACCGAGGTGCAAAAAGGGGGGATGGAGTGGCCCTTTATGTCAATGAAAATCTCAAAGCTACAGAAATTCAGAATATACATAAGGAGCCGGAAGAACTGTGGGTCACCCTGGAAACAGAAAATGGCCAGCCCTACAAACTGGGGTTGTGTACAGGATTCCAGACAGGAGGAGGACATAGACATGTTACTGTTAGAAGATATACAAAACATGATAGCTAAAGGTGAGGTTCTGATAATGGGAGACTCAACATGCCAGATACAGATTGGTCAATACCAGCAGGGACATTTTCCAGAACTAGACACATGGTGGATTCCCTGCAGGGGAGGGCCTCAAAAAACGTATACAACAACCCACAAGAGACAGGGCTATCCTAGATCTAGTACTGACTAACAGGAAAAAGATCACAGATCTCCAGGTAGAAGGCCACCTAGGTGCCAGTGACCATCACATGGTATGGTTCAATTTGGCCACTAGAACAAAATCATCCCATTCCAATGCAAAAATATGGGATTTCAGAGGAGCTGACTTTGATAAGATGGCCAACAGAGTTAAGCTAGCCCTGCCAAAAAGAAATAGAGGTGAGGGGGCAAAGGCAAAGTGGGCAAGCATTAAAGATACAATACTTGAAGCAACATCCAATTGTGTTAATGAGAAAAGGAAGTGCAAAAGAAGAAGGAAACCACTTTGGTTCTCAAACACAGTAGCAGAAAAAGTCAGAGCCAAAAGGCTGGCCTTCAGGAAATATAAGGGAACGCAGCAGGATGAAGACAGGGAGGCATTCCAAACTTCGATGAGGGAAGCAGGGAAGGCAGTAAGGCAGGCAAAGACCCAAACTGAGGAAACACTAGCACAAACAGTAAAAGAAGGTGGCAAGACTTTCGATAAATACATTAATGAAAGGAGAAAGTCCAGAGAGGGTATCGCTAAGCTCAAAGGGGATAAGGGGGCATGTGAGGAGGAGGACCATGTAAAAGCATCTATCCTAAATAGATACTTCGGCTCAGTATTTACTTAAGATGAAGTAGGGCAGGGCCCACAGCTCAGCATCATGGACACAGGGGGGAGGGAGGTGTGCACTAGTTCCTTCACAAATGAAAGGGTCCTACAAGATCTCAATAAGCTGAGGGTGTACAAGGCAATGGGACCTGATGGCATACATCCCAGGGTGCTAAAGGAGCTAAGGGTGGAACTAGCAGAGCCATTATCAAACTGTTTAGTCAGTCTCTGTGCACAGGAGAGGTCACAGAAGACTGGAGAAGGGCTCAAGTGATCCCACTCCACAAGAGTGGTAGCAGGGAGGAGGTAGGGAACTACAGACCAGTCAGTCTTACCTCAGTAGTGGGCAAGATTATGGAGACAATCCTTAAGGAAAGGGTAGTGCAACACCTGGAATCCATAGGAGCACAAGATCCAAGACAGCATATGTTTACAAAAGAAAGGCCCTGTCAAACTAATCTCATAGATTTCTTTGACTGGGTAACCAGAGTGGTGGACCAAGGGGGGAGCAGTTGATGATTCCTACCTTGACTTCAGCAAAGCTTTCGATACTGTTCCACATAGAAGATTGATTAATAAGCTGGGTAGGCTCGGGGTGGGTCAGACATTGGTCAGCTGGGTGGCAAACTGGTTGATGGGCAGAAAACAGAGAGTGGTGGTAAATGGTATACAGTTAGAAGAGATGCAAGTCACAAGTGGGGTACCTCAGTGATCAGTCCTGGGGCCAGTCCTCTTCAATATCTTCATCAGTGACATTGCAGATGGACTGGATGGTAAGGTTTGTCTGTTTGCAGATGACACCAAGATCTGCAACAGAGTAGATGATCCAGATGGGGTGAGCAGAATGAGAAGAGATCTGGATAAACTAGCAAAATGGTTGGAAGAGTGGCAGCTGGAGTTTAACGCAAAGAAGTGCAAGATCATGCACATAGGGAAGAGAAACCCTGACGTCACCTATAGGCTGGGAGGGGAGTTGCTGGCAGTCACAAGAGAAGAAAGAGACTTGGGCGACATCATCACCGATGACCTGAAATCATCCAAGCAGACCACTAAATCAGTAGATAAGGCTAGAGAGATGTTGGAGTGTATTAGTAGGGGTATCACAAGTCAGAAGAGGGAGGTAATAATCCCTCTTCACAAGACACTGGTTAGGCCCTATCTGGAGTACTGCATGCAGTACTGTAGGCCACACATTCACAAGGACATTAACCAAATTGAGGCAGTCCAGAGAAGGGCAACCAAAATGGTGCAGGAACTGCATCAGAAAACATATGAGGACAGATTAACTGAGCTCAATATGTATACCCTAGAACAAAGGAGGGAGAGAGGTGATATGATTGAAACATTCAAACACTTTAAGGGCATTAACAAGGTGAAAGAGTCTAACATGTTTCAATATAAGAAAATTAGTAGGACAAGAGGACACAGCATGAGATTAGAGGGAGGCCGATTAGTAATGTGAAGAAGTTCTTTTTCACAGAAAGGGTGGTGGATGCATGGAACGGTCTACCTCAGGAAGTGGTGGATATGAATACAGTGCAGGGCTTCAAACAGGCATGGGATAGGCATAAGGGAGCATTACAGATGAGTATGAATAGATAGGCCATTGACAGAGCAAAGGTCAATGGCACATTCATAAGCAGGGCCCCTGGTGTTCTGCGGCAGAATTTTCTGATTTCTGCGGCAGGGCGCCTTGACTTATGCAGCAGCATTTTCTGATTTCTGCAGCATGATTTATTCATTTCTCTGTCCGAATGCAGCCCTGTCATTGGCTAAATATGATGTGATTTCACTGATGACATCATATGCTGAGCCTAGAGGAGGAGTTTCAGGATAAACGAGGTGGGAAAGAAAGCCTAACACTATGGAAAAACGGTATATTTATATGAAAATTCACCAAAAACAATGAATTCTGTGGCACTATATATATTCTGTGGCATGATGCAAATTCTGCGGCAAATTCCACAACCGCAGAACCGCAGAATTCCAGGGGCCTTGTTCATAAGGTAGAAAAAGAAATGGACAGACTGGATGGGCCTTGCAGTCCTTATCTGCCATCAACTTGTATGTTTCTATGTTTCTAAGTGAACATTAAAACTTAAAGAAATATATACATGTAAAAAAAGAAAAATAGCATAGAAAGTTTTAAATAACTTTAAGTTTTAAATGCTTTACTTTTTTATAAAAGGCATAATACCATTTTCTTTGAATTTTATAATTACAGTACCAGCTCACTTCCAACAGGAATATAATTTATATGTAAAGTACAAATTTCTTATTACAACAAAAGATCACTTTAAGAGCAGAAACAATAACAAACATTAATAATGCTTAAATTTGATTATATACGTGGAAGATCAACCCCCATTGCAAAAGATCAAGTCTCAGAAAATTGGTTTAAATGGCAATTCCTTATTATAACAAAAGATCACTTTATAAACAGAAGCAGAAACAAACATTCCTGGTACCTAAACATGAGTATATACTTGGAAGGTCTACCCCAGTTGCAAAAGGTCAAATCTCAGAAAATTAGTTTAAATAATTCCTTATTATAACAAAAGATCACTTTATAAGCAGAAGCAGTAACAAACATTACTGGTACTTAAATTTGATTATATACTTAGAAAGACAACCCCAATTGGAAAAGGTCAGATCGCAGAAAATTGGTTTAAATGGCAATTCCTTACAAATAATGTTCAAAACCACAAAAATGGAAATAATAAACTAAAGAAAAATGAAAAATAAATCTTTCTAGATTTCTATGTCGGAAGATCAACCCTATTTGCAAAAGGTCAAATAACTAAAATGATTTTAAATTTGTGACTTATTAAACTCCCAAAAATAAATATTAGCTCAAATGAATATAAGCAAGGGAGTTTTATTCTTCAAGATAGAAGGTTAACCTCTGTTGCAAAAGGTCAAATTTAAAAAAAGATCAATTATAAAAAATGATTTTATTTGTACATATTTACTTTTTAGTAAAAAGCAAACAATGAATTAAAGAAATCATTTCTACCTCACAGACCGTGAACAAAGGGTAAAAATAAGTAACACGGTCTCTGATCCTCTGCCAGTTTCCTCCGGGGTCTCCCAAGGCTCCCTACTGGAACCCCTCCTCTTTAGCCTTTTCTTAAACTACCTTCCACAAGCATGTCAACATAAAATACTCCTCTATGCAGATGATGCGGTTATCTACTCCAGCCACACTGACCCAACCACCCTAGAACAACGTCTGCAACAGGACTTTAACAAAGTTGAGGACTGGTTTACTGATGCCAAGCTACTAGTTAACCACAAAAAAACCAAGTCCATGCTCTTCACCCCAGCCCATAGCCACCACAAGTCGTCCACTATAAATATCCACACTAATCAAAATGCAGCTATTGAAATGGTCCCTAACTTCAAGTACCTTGGGCTTACGTTAGACAGCTCTCTCTCCTTCTCCTCTCATGTTGACCACGTTACCGCATCAGCTAACAGAAAGATAGATCTGCTGTACAAACACCAAAACTGCCTCACCAACTAAGCCTTTCGGCTCACCATCACCAGCTCAGTCTTCTCAACCATTGACTATGTGCTTGCCGTCTACAGTGCCACTCCGGACAACACCCTCAAGAGGCTTGCCACCACACTTAACAAAGCCTGTAGACTAGTCCTAGGAGCCCCAAGTCTCACCTATACCTGCAATCTATTCACAAACAGGATGGCTTAGACTAATTGACAGGGCCCACTACCAAGTCTGTCTTCTTGCCATAAAAGTGGTCTTGGGACTGCTGCCCCCAGCCACCAGTTCCATCCTCCAGCAGGTCAAACCTGCCAGGACTACAAGGGCATCTAATAAAGCCTCTGTCAAGGTGCCTTTCCATCGCACCTCTCAAGGGCAGCATTCCTTTGAATACCGGGCTCCACTCTGGCTGAACTCTCTCCCACCTGAGATAGCCTCCATCACCAAAATTGGCCCTTTCAAATTCGCACTTAAAACTCACCTGTCCAGCCAAGTGCAATGCTCCTGTCACCTCTGACCACTGCCTTCCAAAGCACACCCTGTGTACACAACTATGCACTTCTTTATGCCCCTACAATCTACCTCCACCCTCTTGTTCTTCCCACTCACTCCTTTTCCCCCTTCCCCTCACTATTCTAGACACTCTTACCTCTCTCCCCCAATTGCCTACCCTAGCTTACCCCCACATCCACTGACAAGGTTTCTCGACCCTGAGGAACAGCTTCCCCCACCTCCACTCCCCCCAACTGACCACCTATCCTTGTCTACCAACCACCTACACCCCCCAATACTTCCCCACACCAGCACTGCCCAGCAGCTGCTGAACTTGTATGTCCCTTAGTATCCAATCTACAATATGTTAGCTAGGATTCAGTTATGTCAATGGCTACTAGAACCTGTATATGCCTGTGTTTTCTTAGTGACTTTAAATTGCTCTACTTTTTGCCTGTGTCTTGATGTGGAACCTTTGTAAATGAGCTGGTAGCCCAACAGTTATAATCCGAGAACTTAATAAATAAATAAAAATTAAAAAAATAAAATAACTGAAAAGTTAACCAAAGTAACAAAAGGTAATAATTAAAGAGACCCAGAGCTACTATATATGTGAATTTATCAATTAGAATGCCATTACCCTAAAAAATAATAATGAACTGCAGAGAGTCCCATATAGTAAAGGATATCTATAGTGTCTGTACACTTTATTATATTTTTATGGAAACAAGCAACTAATTGATAAACATTTTCCACTTAATGTATGAATGAGAAAAAAAGGAAAAAGGAGGGGGAAATAAAAACGTTTTTTTTAGAACTAGTATGGTTCAAGTATACTTATAATACATTTTCTTTTTAATCTAAAAATATGAGAAAGAAAAAGATGGAATAGAGTGGGGTGTGTGTTTGAAAAAGACCGTGAAAAGTTCACTTCAAATCTATGAAAATCAATAATTCGGTTCACTTAAGACCTACATATTCCAAAATACACTTACAAGTAATGTATAAAGTCCACTTCTTCATTCACTCCATTTGGAACTGCAGTATTTAAATCTATAATCCACTTTGTTTCTTTCTGTGACAGGGTAAGGACCCTATTTCCCGCTCTTGGGTGTCTAGGAACATGTTCCAAAGCTGGAAAGTGAAAAGACTCAGAATTACCCTGATGACACTCCAGAAAATGAGCTCCTATCGAGTTACACACATTGCCATTAATAATGGCTCTTACATGTTCTTGGATTCTTTGTTTAATTAGTCTAGTTGTCCTTCCTATGTAATATTTTGGACAATTACACCAGTAAACATAAATCACAAAGGGTGTCACACATGTAATAAACTGTTTAATTTCTAATTTCCTCTCTCCTTTGTTGAAAGTATTACCTACAGTATCAAGGCATGTTTGCAAATGTTACACCTTCCACATTTAAAAAAAACATTAGGTTTATCCCTTATCCAAAACATGAATTACTTGATTCTACATAATGGCTGTGTGTAATTCTCTCTCTAATGTTTCTCCCTTTGGAAAATGAAACCCTGGGTTTTTCAGAAACTTCATTTTGAAGCATTGAATCTGAAAGTATGATTGGCCAGTGTTTATGAATTAATGTTCCCACTCTCCCTGCCACTGGGCTGAAGTCTGTAATGGATGTTACAGTTTTGCTGTGGGCTTCATTTTTAGAAAAAATTATTTCTTGTTTTGGTCTCAACAAGCCAGTTCTATTTAACATCCTTACTTTCTGATGAACCTCCGCTAGCTTTTCCATAGAATAATCTCTCTCACTTAGTCTTGACTTTAATTCTGATGCTTGATTTTCAAAGTCTTGTTCAAAAGAACAGTTTCACTTTAATCTAATAAGCTCCCCATATGGAATAGAATCAATAAGCTTTTTAAGGTGTGAGCTCTGAGCGTGTAGGATGTTATTAGCTGCTGTACTTTTTCTAAATACCCTCGTGATAATTTTTCCCCAACTTTCCCTTCAAGCTCCAAATACAAAAATTTTATTTTTTCTCTATCGTAAGAATATGTAAATGTTAAGCTTAAATCATTCTGGTTTAGATATGTCATGAATTCTGAGATTTCACTTTCTGGACCAATCCACACAACACACACAACAATCACATCATCAATAAATCTAAACCATGTGTCTAAAAATGTAATAAATCTGTTCTGTGTACTTTTAATGAATTTATGTTCAAAATATCCCATAAACAAATTTGCATATGATGGGGCAAAAGCTGCCCCCATCGCAGTCCCACAGATCTGTAAATAATACTCACTATTGAAAACAAAATAGTTATGATTTAAAGCAAAATCTATTGCCCAGTGTAAAAAATGTGTGGATATCAAATGTTGGTTACCAAAGAAAAACTCTATTGCTGAAATTCCCAAATTATGTTTTATAGAAGTGTAAAGCCTACACATGTCAGTTGTAATCCAGCTGTAGCCAGCATTCCAGATTTTGTCTTTAAATGTATCTATCAAATCCATACTATCTCTTATATATGAATCTAGTTGGAAAACTTTCGGCTGTAGAAAGCTATCAATAAATAGGCCAAGGTTGTGTGTGAGAGATCCTATGCCCAAAATAATTGGCCTCCCAGGAGGGTTTATTTGTATTTATTTATTTATGTATTTATTTAGGGATTCGGATCATACCTTTCAGCTCAGAGCTCTTTTACAAAGGTTCCATGTCAAACAATGACAATGACAGCAATAACAAACAGTTTACATACAATAATCGAATAGTAGGTAGGTAGCTAGTATACAGTAAGGTTACAACGTCATTCATAGTACCAATGATGATAGTACAGCATCAAGAGCATTCAACTAGGGTAAAGGACAGTGTTTATATGTAGCAAGGAGATAAAGAGGTGTGACACCTAGTGTGAAGTCCAAGGAGGAGTCAAGGTGAGGGGGGGAGACTGGGGGGGGAGAGTAGGCAGCCAAAAGAAGTGGCTTTGTCTAGGAGGTTGGGAGGTAGTGGTAGTAGGTTGGTTTTAAGGTTGATCCAGTGGGAGAAAAGGCACAGGGGGAGAGGATGACAGAGGGATAGGGCAAGAGGGAAGAGTGGGGTTTAAAGGAAGGGGAAGGAGAATGTGGATGAGTGGGCATTATGGGTGTTAAATGGGTTAGTAATGTCCTTGTGAATTTTGGGTAAAATATACAAAGTTGGAATCACTGGATAATCTGGTTTAATAAAGTCTGCTTCTAATTTAATCAACCATCCACAATATAACCCCCAATCAAGGAGTTCACAAATCCCGGACTGGAACTTAATAGTAGGATCCTTTTTTAACTTTAGATAATTGGTGTGATCCTCTAAGAGTTCTAAGCACTTTCTTCTATAGAATGTCTCAGTCATTAATACTACATTACTGCCTTTGTCCGATTTTTTGATTACTACGCCTTCTAGATTCTCTAGTTCTTTAAGTGCCTGAATCTCAATAACACTCATATTTCTACTGAATCCAGCATTTAAACTGTCATACATTTTATCTACATCTCACAGTAAACATTTTTCAAAAACTGAGATAGCTGGACTTAATACCTGAGGACAAAAGACTGATTTAGGTTTAAAAGTAGAACACCCAGAATACTGGGTTATATTATTGTATCTCTACTTACGTCAAGTGCATTCTCAAGTAGAGCAGTGACATTGATTTTGTCAAGCAAATTGAAGTCCCAGTCTAATTAATTCCAATTAACTGTAGTTGAGTCCTGGAAATTCAGCAAATCATTTCCTTCTGTAAAGAACAATGTTTCTTCCATGTTAATTAGTTCTTCTGTCCCATTCATTTTAGCATCGGATGTCTTTTTCCCAAAAAAATGCTTTAACTTAAGTTTTCTAATGAATTTAAATATGTCCATTCTAGTTTTGAATTTATCAGGCTGACTCATAGGAACAAAAGTTAAACCTTTTTGTAAGACTTGTATTTGAGGATTTGTTAACTCAACATCGGTTAGATTTACAATCCCGGTTCCTTGGTTCTCAGTGATCTCTGTTGTACGGGTTGAGTTCTTTCCACCTCTCCTTCCCCTGTGCGATTTTTGTGCTGCCTTTTTGGTTTTTGGGAATTGCCCCCTGTATTTTCCTTTCTGCTTTTCTCAATCTCTGTTCCTCTTCTTCTAAAAAAACTTTTTCTGTATTCTTAGAGTACCTGCTGATGCTTCTTTACAATTATCTGAAACAGTCCTTTCTTCATCAAAGGTGACTGACTCTTTTGTATTAGAGAGACCTCTATTTCGACTTCTGTTCCAATTCTGGTTAATAGATCTAGACCGTCCTCTACTGCTTGAATGATCTCTTCTTTCCCATAAAAAACTTCCTTCTTTCAGGGGCATAGCTACAAGGGTGCAGAGGGTGCAGTGGCACCCAGGCCCATGAGGTTTGAGGGGCCCAAATCATAATTTTGATGTTTATTCAAAACTGGGGAGGGGCCCTGTAACATTGCCTTGCACCCAGGCCCTCTGGGAATTTGCTACGCTACTGCCTTCTTTGAATAGTCACCCAAGTCTTTATTGATTTTTGTTCATTTTCTTACTGTTAGGTCTTTCTCATGTTTGTTAATTTTCTTTGAGTAAAATTTATTTAACCCATCAAAGTCCTTTCTACTTCTAAGTGTTTGCAAATGACCTTGCACCTTCTTAATTTCGGTATTGGTTTCCAGTTGTAACCTCAGATCTCTTTTAATTAATGCTTTAAGCCAGCTATTAATACAAGTGGTAAAGGCTTCTTTCCAGGTGAATTTTAACTCATCATCATCAAATCCCGAGCTTGGAATTTTATCTATTCTTAAGCCACAGGGTGTAATCTGTAGTTCCAAGTATTTCTCAGGTGTAATTCTGTTGTAATAAAGATTAAGCTCTCTTACCCGCAATTTTTCTAGTTCTTGAAAAAGATCTTTTAAAGTCAGGCTATTATCTTCAATGTTTCCTGATGAAAAAATAGCAGTTCGATTCCTCTCCCTATGTTTATGGAGGTCCTCAGGGTCTTCCAGGCAATCCAGAATTTTGGCTTCCTCCTCGGAGCTATCAGCTGAAACATTTATATTATCTACCTCAAAAATCAAGTTTGTTGTTGCACTAAGGTTTGTCATAGTTGAATATATTCTCTTCCTTTATAAAAAAAAAAATGAAGGATTCAACAAGTGCCACTCCAGTCACTCTCAATGGAAAATATTGAAGCCAAAAGTAATTCTTCTGCCAAAAAAGAAAATTATTGTAAATGCAATGTCCCAATTAAACACTTTTAGTGCTTTCCCAGCTGCACTGATAAGCAAAAAATGAACAGGATAGGGAAATATCATGCACTCTAGGAATTTGGTGGTGCTCTAGTAGAGTTTGCCAACTCAAATAATCACATAGAAGAAAACTAGGCACACAAATTGCTGAAAATATGCCAGTGCAAAATTTATTTTCGGGAGAATGTCCTAACAGACCTAGCCCTGTGCTTCAACCCTGATGCTGTCTCGGTCTTTAATAACTGTCTCACCAGCATTCAGGAAGTGGGTCTTCCTTAAGGGCAGATCTGAATCACCCACAAACGTGAACTTATTTATACAATTTAAACCCTAATTATTGACGTGAACATTAAAACTTAAATAAATACATACATGTAAAAAAAGAGAAATAGCATAGAAAAGTTTTAAATAACTACAGCTTATATACTGTATTACATTTCAAATGCTTTACATTTTTATAAAAGGCATAATACCATTTTCTTTGAATTTCATAATTACAGTACCAGCTAACTTCCAACAGGAATATAATTTATAAGTAAACTACAAATTTCTTATTACAACAAAAGATCACTTTAAGAGCAGAAGCAATAACAAACATTAATAATGCTTAAATGTGATTGTATAAATGGACGGTCAACCCCCATTGCAAAAGGTCAAGTCTCAGAAAATTGGTTTAAATGGCAATTCCTTATTATAACAAAAGGTCACTTTATAAACAGAAGCAGTAACAAACATTTCTGGTACTTACATTTGATTATATACTTGGAAGGTCAACCCCAATTGCAAAAGGTCAAATCTCAGAAAATTAGTTTAAATATCAATTCCTTATTATAAAAAAAGATCACTTTATAAGCAGAAGCAGATGTGATCTTGAACATTATTTGTAAGGAATTGCCATTTAAACCAATTTTCTGAGATTTGACCTTTTGCAATTGGGGTTGACCTTCTAAGTATATAATCAAATTTAAGTACCAGTAATGTTTGTTACTGCTTCTGCTTATAAAGTGATCTTTTGTTATAATAAGGAATTGTTATTTAAACAAATTTTCTGAGATTTGACTTTTTGCAATTGGGGTTGACCTTCCAAGTGTATAATCAAATTTAAGTACCAGGAATGTTTGTTACTGCTTCTGTTTATAAAATGATCTTTTGTTGTAGTAAGAAATTTGTAGTTTGCATATAAATTATATTCCTATTGGAAGATAGCTGGTACTGTAGTTATGAAATTCAAAGAAAATTGTATTATGCCTTTTATAAAAATGTAATACAGTATATAAGCTATAGTTATTTAAAACTTTTCTATGCTATTTCTCTTTTTTTACATGTATGTATTTCTTTAAGTTTTAATGTTCACTTAAATAATTAGGGTTTAAATTGTATAAATAAGTTCATGTTTGTGGGTGATTCAGATCTGCCCCTAAGGAAAACTCACTTCAGGGTTGAAGTGCAGGGCTAGGTCTGTTCAGGCGTTCTGCCAAAAATAAATTTTGCACTGACATATTTTCAGCAATTTGTGTGCCTAGTTTTTCTTCTATGCACATGAGAACTGTTTGCAAATCTGTTAGAAAAGTCAAGTAGTACATTGCTACATTGTTAATAAAAGTGCCAGTGCATGAATGAACAGTTGCCTTAACTGGTTATTTCTGAAACTTGTATGGTGTTTCTGAAATTATGGGATACATAGCTGTGACATACATTCTCATTCTTGCTCCACAAATTGGTTACCAAGATATCATAAACAGAAAAGGATGGGCATCACATGTGTTGTAGGTTGTTGTTGATAACAAGCATTGGTATGTGTTTAGGGAATAATATGTTATGTAATATGTTTGATGATGTGTACATGCAGAAACATAACAATGGTTCGAGTCATAAAATTGCAGACAATTCATCTCAATAAATAGCACTTTGTCTGATGTGGGGTATCTAGCAGCCAGTTGATTTCATTCTGGAGGGAGCCACACGCCTGACCTGTTGTACCAGTGCTCTCTTCTGAGTTCCTTCTCCAGAGAGTGTAACTCAATTCATTCATTTGAAATCATGTTGGCTGCCACTGCCAGAGCGCCTCCGCGGGGAACAGCCCAAAGACCAAGAAGAAGAGGCTGAGTGGGAACTTTGCTTCAGAAAAAGGAGGAAAGAGGTGGACAAAGGTGGATGATGTAGCTATTGATTCAGAGGTGAACTGTAGGTCTTCCTAATAGAGTGACAATTCAAGCACCCTTCAGTGCCCTCCCTCCCTGCACCTAGGCAGGAGACGGTGGGAGGGTGGAAGATGACTTTGGCCAGTGTTATCCAGATATGGAATTTTCCTAATTTTGGTGGTGAAACAGCCAATTTCAGACAGTTCTGAATGACACTAATCGTACAGGATGTAATAAGTTGCTGGTCATAATACTAACAAAATGTAATGCAAATCAAGACAAAACAAGTACTGAAGCCATTGTAGCAGTAAAAAATATCAGGTAAACAACTGTATTATTTGCCTGAAAATACATTACACATCAGTAGTGTTCAATAAACGTAGACCTCTGCTTTCTGTGTGGAATTATTTATCTATAAAACACTGCACAAAAATACATTGCCCTGTAGTAAAGTTTTTAATAAATGTGCATATTTCTGCTTTTTGTGTGGAATTATTTACCTAAAAAACACTCTGCCTAGAGATACATTCACCATACCCTGTTTTAGCAGCACTGAATGCACAGCAAGTCCTGTGAAAGTGTGTTTAGTGCATATTCACTAATGCAGATTTACAAATGTATGCATATGCATGCTGCCTACAGATATGAAGTACCTCTGTGAGGTTACTACTTGTCCTAATCTGGAAAAACTATGTGCGGTATCAACCGAGCTGCATGGCATTGCCAACTCTACCTGTGCCACATAGCTGAGTTTGGGCAGGTGATCTTGTATGGTTTGTCAAAATGTGTTAAGACTGTGTTAAGATTCAGCCACCACTTCATTTGTAAGTTTTATGTAAACAGACCATTCATTTTCTATGGCTGAATCCAAGAGGGGCATTGTCTTGTTGCAGTTCTCAGAGTTCTTTCTCAGTGCTGGAACTTGCTTTGGGTCCAAGCTTCTGATATTCTCAAAAGAACTGAAGTGCTGGTTGTTCGTATTCAAATGGCCTTACAATTGTGTGACACTGTCCTGGAATACTTGTCTCTTCCTTTAGTCTGGGACATGCTCCTCTGTGTACTGGAGGCAAGTCAGGAGGTCACTTTCAATATTGTACACATCAGTTGGAAGTATACTACAAGCTTCAAACTTTAGCAATGTTTCAAAAAATGCCAACTCGGCTAATAAAATTCAATAAATAAATAAATAAAATAATAGGTGCTACTTCTTGTTGTACTGTATGAACAATAGGTTTTGTTGACACACCTTATTCTGCTGACAGGTGGACAGTTCACTTAAAACAATGGTTTCAGCATTTTTTTCAATATGTTGGGCAACAAATCCTTTATAGTATGCAACATGTGTGCTGTGACAGTCAACAGCCCAAAATCAAGAACTCCACCATGTTACAGTACAACAGGCTCTGGCAGTAAGTCAGATTTTGTTTATCAACATCAATAAGATAGTCATGGCATCATGCTCGGCAAAGACGGGCTTTGCAGAATAACTCTTTTTTAATGCACATAAGCTGTCAACCTCTGGGAAAACTAAATAGCAGCATTCACCCAGTAATGCAGTAATGTGGACCCAACATGTCACACAAATGCAGTCCTTTAGTTTGCCAGTTAAATTGGCCTGAAATTAATTTCTGCATATATTTAGCAATATCAAAAATGCATCCAACAACCCTTGAAAACATTTTAACAACAACCTGTGAAAGCATGGCATGGTTCATATCATCAAGCTCAATAGTTTCAACAAGCTTTACACATGCATCACCCTGTTTAAGTTCTGAGCGCTGGAGCAAAATATTAGCAACATACTTATTCAGGCTGTCTATGTATTTATTGACAATAATTGCAACATGTTTATCTTTCAAGGCATCCCTCACTTGTTTGTATGCGTCATAGCTATGTGGGAGATAAAGCCAGCACTGTGTGGTAGCCTTTGGAATAACCCCACCATTTTTTGCATACTTCACCAAAAATGCACGCAGTTGCGGGTTGTCAGTTTTCTCCACAGGGATATTTGCTGCTGAGCATGCCCCAACTCAGTCAGTAACAACGTTCTCCCTGAAAAGCTGTATTTCATTCTGTTTCTGAAGTCAGTGGCTAATGTTACTTGCCTTTTTGGAGCTGGACTTTCACTATCTTCAGCTTTTCGTTTTCTGCTGTGAGCAATTTTTTCATGTCTAAGGCCCCTTCAAGTGATATACGATTCTGTCACACTTTGCATGTTTAAGACCTTGCTGCAGACATTACAGAACAAACGCTGCTTATAAGCATGCAGAACGTTTGCTCCAAATTTTCTAAGATGGTCCTCTGACTTAAGCATACTTGAGACTGTCTCTCATAAAACCCTCTTTACTGATCGATGCTGTGTGCTGATGAATGCTGCTTACTGATGGATGCTACTTGCTGGGGGTTCGATGCTGGCTGCTTAAGTAGCTCTCCCCAGATCGCTCCCAGGTGATCTCATTTACAGGGGTTGCATGTGGAGAACAAGAATCTCAACACCTGCCCCCCAACACATAGCAACACACACAGATAAATGTATATGGCAAGAATAACAAAAACATATTTATAAAATGTATTGATTTCATATATTTGAATGACACTTATTTTTTGGCACTGGTTGTAATAAAAAAACATTGTGACCATGCTGTAAACTATATCCATAATTTAGCTCAGTGTCTATGTACCTGTTACAAGTCACAACCTGATCCTGCCTAAGTAAGTACAATTACTTCCTAACGCTTTATTTCATGTGGGGTTTTTTGTTTGTTTGTTTTTTTACATTTTCTAATGTCTTGTAATATTTTATTCTGTATCTACTCCTCTTCTGCCTCCCTCAGGTCACACCTGGAAACAAGTCTCAGTGGGCCCTTCCCAGTTACCGGTTTTAAAATAAAATAAATGTATCTAGCACAAACACAGAACTCAGAATGATTATGAAATGAAACAGAGATGGAGGAGAGCATGGGCTGTGTGATTCATTTATATATTTATTCAGTTGTGCATTGTGGGGGTCAGGTAGGAGCCTGCAAGGGAGGGCTGGAGTGCAAAGCATTGATCCTTGACTTCTGTTTGTGAACTTGCAGTCTGTGTTCGAGTAAGTGTGGACATCGAAAATAGCAGAGGCTGGAGTGGAGAATGCTGCCTGTAATCTGTAAGTCAAAAAAAAAGAAAAAAGAAGGCTCCCTGGCCCCAAAACAAACACACACACACTCACGTATATATACGCACAATCTGCTGGATTGTGGCTGTCAGTAAGTTTGAAATTTGGTTAACTGATGGTTTTATTTAATTAGAATCTTGATTCTGTGTGCAAGGAGGTGATTGGGAGTGCGGTCATTAAGGGAGTCTGTTTAAAGGAGAATGCCAGCCACTGACTTCCTGCATATACAGTCAATGTCTGGGCAGCCTCCTGGTTGCTCTTTCATGTAAGCTGTATGTGACAGCAGTTTAGTAATTCAGTGGTATGCTCAGGGAGATGGAATTGCATTTCAGACAGCAAGGAGGAATTTCAGTGACTGAACCCAGTTTTGGAAAGAACTGTGGTAATTTCAGTAAGTGCTGGAGTTCACTGGCCCTAAAGACAACCCAGTGAGATAGATTTAGACAGGAACCCTCTACACATTGGGTTCAGTACTTGGAAGAGAGTGGAAGGCGGCATATGTGGCAGCCATGCACACCCAGGGGGTGTCTGCCTCTACCTGTCTTTTTGAATTTGTGGAAATCCACACTGACCCCCAGAAGAGGAACATAGCTAGAAAATGGTAATTATTGGGATCTGGACCCTCTGCCCACATTGGGTCAAAGGTTGGGAGAGGGTGGGAGGTAGCACATGTGGCAGTCTCAGACCCCCATGTAGTGACTGCCTCCCCTTGCTACTGTAAATTATTAGGCCTCCCACACTGGTCTGAGCCCTTTGTGTCTGTACAGTACAGCTGATAGAGCATTAGTTGACCTAAGGGTCTGGAACTTGCAGTCATAAGTCCCCAAGGGGCAGGCAGTTGGTGACTGGTACCAGGTCTAATGAATGGATGAATGGTAGAATTCTCTGTGCAGCTCTACAGAGCTGCATGCCCCTTGCAGTGTCTTGGAGTCTGGCAGAATGGAAGTCTCTGAGACAAATACACAAGTAATGGTGTCCCTTTGAAAGACCCTCTGTGGGTCAGGATGAATGTCCCTAGAAGCTGTAGGGTCAGAGCTATGTTTCAGACACTGTCTCCACAGCAGATCATGGAGGTCGGCTTTGGAAATATAAAATGGTATTACTGTATTGTGCTATTTACAGAGATCTCAGAGCTGTACCCCACAGGGTTGCCTGCAGCCACTACATCAATTTTGGACTGTTGCACAGGAAACATTAAGAAGATTAGATTTTAGAAGACTCAAAGTGTACCTCCCCAAGGGAATTAACAAGTGCAAAATGGACTTTGAGTGGGGATCTGGAAAAAGGACTAGGGAAACTGTACAGTTGACTGGGTAAAAGCATGCATACTTTGAATTTTCGGTATATGCTCATGAGCTTGGACAATAAATGGATCCAGTTTAGACTTTACAATTCGTGTGGGCCTTCAGTTGTTGTTGTTGGAGTCTGTTGTGCTGCTAACCCCTTGTTTTGCAGCCCTGTACTGCCCATGAGTGTCCATGCACCTAGGAGGTCACCCCAATCTCAGAAGGTCAAGTAAGTGCAAGTTGTTGTTTGTATGCTCCCCTTCCTTTTTATTCCATCAGTATACCCCTAGACATGGGAAAGAGGCTTTATACTGTATGTAACTCCCTGGAAGGATTATCCATGCAACAATTATGCTGTATGCTGATGATCCTGTGTTAATATCCATGAATAAACAGAACAAAAACTCCAAGTTGGCTTTAACAGTCTCCAAAAATGATTTACGAATGCTAGAATGTTTCTAAGTGACAAAAAATATAATTGATTGTACAGTATTTTCCCAAAAATAAAAAAAACTAAAGAAACCTTTGTCTAAATGTAAGAATGCTGGATGGAGGGGAAATTAAGCCCACAAGAACATTCAAATACTTGGGTGTGGAAACTGATGATTATTTGTCCTTTAAATCATATTTAAAATCTACTGTTAAAAAAAAATCAATAGCAGGCTAGGGGCACTACAAAGAAATGTCCACACGATCCCTAAGCAGGCCAAGAACATGTTAGCCACCCAATTATTATTACCTGTGATATGATATGGGAGTGTTGTGCATCAATTCACAAGCAAGCAGTTATTAGGGAAATTAGATACCATATACAGGTACAATAACATGGCCAGATTTGTTTTGAGGCGTCCATATGACAGTCATCATTGCAAGATGCCACAAGACCAAAAATGGGAATCTCTACAGAACAGAAGGGGGAAATTAGGGAAATGATTAGGGGAACCATTAACGAGTACCAAGACTTAATATCAAATGACCCATATCACAGATATTGTGTGCTAGAAGTGATAAACAGGATTACTTATTCTGAAGGTGAAAACAAGATATGGAAATATGATCCTGAAATATTGGATCTGAAAAAGGTGGAATTAACTTACACCAGAGGCTACAGGAAGTGGGACCTTGAATAGCTTTAAACTAGCCCTAAGTAATATATATGTTGACATATGTAAATACACACGACCCACCCACACCTGTGTTGTCTTCAATTATATCAAATTTCCTGACTGAAAACAAAAAGCAAATTATGTTTACTGTATTTTATTTATTGGTGTTGTGTCTCTGAACTTGAACAGATCAACTAAGCATTTCTGTATTATTCAGTAATTTGACTTGATCATATTCACTGTCCGTATTGTCAAATATGTAGGTTGTTTGTGAACTGTTGTATGTAGTAACCAAAACATGCACTGTTTGCTCTTAAAGTTTTTCATCCTGTCAAAAAATAGAAGTTTTTCTACCACTAAATGTCCCAGGTTGGAATTTCTGTTTCTAGACGTCGGTTATTTTTAATTATTTATTTTTTCGTTTGTTTGTTTGAATCAGAACCAACTATCCCACAGGTAGATATGTACAAACTACATGAAACCTATTTCAAATTACTAGTAGTTTCACCTTCACCCATTTTGGCCCCAAAATATTTAACAAGTAGTCTCTGTTGTCCACTGCCCTCCCCACCCACCCACAATACATTAATCCACTCCTTTAACAAGCATAAGCAGTTCTCTGTGACCAGTTGAATCCTCTCCACATACTGTCCCAAGTCAAAGCATACCTGATAACCAATGTTGCACTCCCCCCAAACACCATGCCTTATGTATAATTATCACAGACACCATGATTCTCTTTACAGTGCCTCTTTAGTCTCCTATAACCAGCTATGAAGTTCTAAGAAAATACTCAATTGCCATGTGACATGTTTTGACTAATGAATTTATTTCACTTTCATGACCCAGTTTAAAAAAGGGCAGTGGAGCGCCACCAGTCCACTTGCATGAGGATATACCAGGTTAGCAACTTTCGCAACAGTGTTTGGTGGGAGAAAAGAAACAGATTTCACTAAGTAGCAGGTGCCACCAGTCCAGTGCAGAGGCAGGGGCAACAACACCAGCACCACTGTATCTGAGGAGGGGATTCAGAATCCATAAACAAAATCAAAATAAATGTCTGATGTGGAGCTTTAACCAATTCGGCATGTAGGGAGTAATTCCATTCCCATGGGTGTGGAAGAGTAACCGTAACTCATTGTGTGCACATCACCAATCTTGATGTTAACAACTGGAAAGGTTTTTGTCAGTGCATTCAGTCATGGAACCCTTTGTACTGGTGTTCCAGGTGGGGCAAATTTAATTTGATAAAAACAAGTTGCTTGATATGGCTAGGGTCCAGTTTTGACTGGTGAGGCTCCACAATATCACCAGCCATGTTGAAAACCTGCTCAGATGGCACGCTGGTTGGGGGCTTGCTGAGGTACTTTATGGCCAACTGTGCCAACGGAGGGATGAAGTCAGTCTCTGGTTCCAATAATCCAAAGGATTACTTGAAAATGGATCTAGTTCTTCAATAAAGTAGCAGTTCAGCAGATAGCTTGCAGCCAGAGGCTGCTCTACTGTCCTTTTCTTCTGCTCAGCCTGCAAAAGAGGAACTGATTTTTGCCCAACAATCTGTTAAATTGTGGGTGTCCTCCTCCAGTGGTTCAAGGTCATCCGGCTCAGTATCTTCATGGCCACCTGCAGGTGTCACCATGCCCCACATATAGAAATAATTTCTGCCTGAACTCAACCACCCTGTGTGATGGCATAAGCAGATGTAGAGCCTCACACTTAAAGCCAGGTTCAAGCATGGCGGAAATATATAAGACTTGCTACCACACACTTCTGGGAACTGGCTCTTCACCCAAAGGCTGAGATTCTCAGCAAGCTCAGTTACAGCATGCAAAATGTGCACTGGATCTTTATGTGCTTTATCTGTAAGGCATTTAATTGCTTTTTTGAGGATCTGCACTGTTGGGAGGACCTGGCTGAGGAAAGGTGATTGTGCACTTATCCTGTGTGCTCCTTTCAAAAGCTGTAAGCACCCTGACAGTACCTCAATAACTGCCCAGTCCTGGTGGCTGAGGACACCCCAATATCAACTCCATTGACAGCTTATGCAGGGCTGACTTCTGTTCAATAAGCCATTCCAGCATGTAATATTTTGAATTCTAGTGGGTCGTGACATCCTGGATGAGGCAATGCCAAGGAAACTGCAGGCATTCCTGCAGAAGGTGCAGTTGCTTTGCTGTCTTAATGGAATGGTGGAAATGCCCGCAAATTCCTCATGCAGTTTTTATATTCTTCTCTGCCTCTGCTGTTCTGCCCAGGACCTTGGTCTCCACCAGATTTACACTGTGTTCAAATTAAAACTGCAGATACCCTCGAAGTTGCTATCCCACAAGGCCTTAATCATAGTTACAGTATTATCAGTGACTACACTGTTATTCGCAGTATATGTGCTACCCCTCGGAGACATTGTAAGATGGTTTGAGCTGAGGTTTCACTGCTACACTGATGATACCCAGCTCTACCTGTCTTTTGCACCTGACCAGGTTAGTGCTATCTCGGTGCTGTATAACTACCTCGCTGATATCCAAGACTGGATGAATACCAGTGGTTTGAAGTTGAATCCGGGAAAGACCGAGGTAATGGTGGTGGACCCGCGCAGGGTTGAGGGTTTAGGGGTGGGGTCTCCCTCTGGATTAATTCTGGGGGGTAGACCAGATCCCTACCTCTGAACAGGTGTGTAACCTGGGTGTGGAGCTTGACACTGGTCTGACCCTTCGTTATCAGGTGTCTTCAGTTGTCAAGACTGCATTTTTTCATCTTAGAAACATCACCAGGATTAGGCACCTGGTTCCACCTTATGATTTGCCGGTTTTGGTCCACGCCTTCGTGACATTTTATCTTGATTACTGTAACTCCCTAAATAAATAAATAAACTCCCTTTACCTAGGACTTTCTGGGGTTGATATCCGCCGCTTGCAGCTAGTGCAGAATGCGGCAGCATGTTTGTTGACTGGGGCTTCGAGAAGGTCTCATATTACTCCGGTGCTGTGCACTCTGCACTGGCTGCCGATACAGTGGCGGATCACCTTTAAAGTGGGTCTTTTGACCTACAAAGCCCTACATGGTCTTGGTCCTGACTACTTGAAAGAGCTCCTTGTGCCCTACACCCCTCTGAGACAGCTCTGCTCGGCTGACGAGGGGTTGCTGGAGATTCCGAGGGTAAATTTGAAGTCCTCTGGAGCTCGCGCCTTTGGTTTTGCAGCTCCTACCCTCTGGAATTCTCTGCCTCATCAACTCAGAAAGAGTACGACAGTGGAAAGTTTTAAAAGGGCTTTAAAGTCCTTTCTGTGGGAGAAGGCATTTCCGGTTATGTTGTAATTGGTTATTTTAACTTGTAATAGTTGTTGTGTTGTTTTATTGTATGTATTGATTATGCTGGTGTGCTCATGTTTTTATGTACAGCGCCTTGAAAATTTGAAAGGTGCTTAACTAAATAAATTTTATTATTATACAATTTTTTTTTATTACAAAACCAACCTGTAGCCCACTACCCTCAATTCATGGACTCAACATCTCCTGCAAGAAAATCAGGATATTCATAGACTGGTGGTCTTTGTCTAACATGGCTATATCAAGCAATGCAGACCTGCACTGACCACCACCAGCTGAGGATCCAACCCTGTTACAGATTCTGAGCCACCACTGCCACTCTTTACCTCTATTCCAACAAACCAGCATGCTGTCAAGGACATATAGGCAAGGTTGGAATTGGTGCTGTTCCATATAGTGTGGCTAATGTGGGTTAGAACCTTAAATGGACAATAGGTCCTGAGTTTGTTAGGGTTTTATGGACAGACTAGATGGACCAATGATCTTTTTCTGCTATCATTCTATAATTTTCTGTACTTCTGTATGTTCAGAGTACAATGGAACATACCACCAACAGCTTTCAAAAGTAGGTCATACACTGCCTTGTGTGCGTCACTTTATCTCCCTGGCAAAACATTTCTGGAAAAAGTGATGTGGAAAGGGATATTATATTAGGGGTGTAGATACTGCAGCAGTCACTTGAACCCAGTATCTTCAACAATTGAGAATGGCTGAAGGCCAAGAGCCATCATTTCCCCAATTAACTGCATGATCTGTTGTGCCATGGGGTGTGCAGTGGGGTATTTAATGCAGGCATGGCATGCCTGCCTGATGGGGGTGGTGCTGGACTTAGACAATGTGACTTTTTGGGCTCTCCAGCAACTCATACCACTTAGCTATCGCCCTTTCCATGAAAAAGCACCCCCTTATTTCTCTCTTGAATCCCCCTCACCACCACCACCAGCTTGAAGCAATACCCCTAGTGCTTCTATTCCCACTAAGGCTGAAGAGACTCTTTGAGTTCACCCTGTTGAAACCCTTCAAGTACTTGAAGGTTCTGATCATATCACCCCTCTCCCTTCTATCTTCCAGGAAGTACATATATAGAGCTCTGAGTCTGTCCTCATATGATCTGCCTCACTGTTACTAGATCATTTTGGTTGCCCTTTTGTGGGCCATTTCCAGTAGGTTATTGTCCTTTCTTAGGTAAGGTCACCAATACTGCACACTGCATTAGAGGTGTGGCGGAAGTAGGGAGCTGCACAGTGGCAGAATGACCTCCACGTTCTTGCTGGTTATACTCCTGGCTATGCAGCCCAGCATCCAATTCATTTTGGCTGCTGCTTTCTTGCAGTGTGCTAAGTGCTTCAGGTCACTTGTGATGATCACACTCAAGTCCTTCTCCTCTTCTGACCTTGTAAGCTGCACACCACCCAGCCAGTACTTGGTCACCAGGTTCTTCACCCCCAAGTGCATTAGCTTACACTTTATAGCATTGAATCCTAGTTGCCAAATACCTGTCCAATTCTCTAGCTTAGCCAGGTGCTCCCTGAGGTCCTGTCTCCACTCCTCCATGTCTACACTCCCACAGAGTTTTGTGTCATCTGAAAACAGGCATATTTTACCTTTTATCCATTCTGCAGTATCACTGATGAAGATGTTAAACAACACTGGCCCATGCACCGATCCCTGAGGAGCCCCACTAGTAACTCGCCTAGCCTCCAAGAACTCTCCCCTCAAGCACCACCCTCTGACTTCTGTCCTGAATCCAGTTTCTAATGCACATAACCAGTTCACCCCCTACCCTCAGGTCCTCCAGCTTTATGAATAATATCCTGTGGGGAACAGAGTCAAGGGCCTTACTGAAATCTAGATAAGGATGTCCATCGCTTGGCCCCTGTCTACAGTCCTGGTTATCCAGTCAAAGAAATCAATCAGGTTAGCCTGGCTGGATTGCCCTGACACAAACCCATGATGCCTCTCATCTGGGAGTTTATTTTCTTCTGGTAAGTTTACCAGTCTTTCATTCAGTATGGTTTCCATGAGTTTCCCAACCATCGAGGTCAGACTGACCAGTCTGTAGTTACCAGGGTTGTTCCTCAGCCTGCACTTGTGGAGCAGCACTACATGAGCTGTCCTCCAGTCCAGGGACACTTTCCTCAACAACAGTGAGGTGTAAACAGGTCCGCCAGGGACCCACTAACTCCCTCAATACTTCTGGATCTATGCTGTCTGGTCCCAGGGATTTGTATATTTTCAGGGCCTTTAAGCCTTTTCTCACCCCTTCAACTTCAATCTTCCCATCTGTGTCACCACCCCTGCCCCCGAGGTACTGGACCATCTTTCTCCTTAGTGAAGATTGAACAGAAGTGCTTGCAAGTATTTCAGCTGTTTCTTCACTTCCCTCCCCTCCGCCCATCCCCCTCACTTCTCAACCTAACTGTACCATCCTTCATGTCCCTTTTCTCCCTGATACACTGGAAGAAAGCCTTCTCCCCTACTTTTACCCCCACTGCCAGCTGCAGCTGTCTCTCTTGGTGTTGCCTAGCTGTACTGCTCTTCTCACCCCCCTTGTTTTGGTAAAGTACTCTTCTCTACCCTCCTCTTTCTGGGTGTACTTGTACTTCCTGAAGGCTGACATCTTACCCTTTACTGCCTGGGCTACCTCCCTGTCATACTAGTTTGACTTTTTGGTTTTAGAGTTTTTGCTATTGAGTTTGGCACACTCGTTAGTGGCGTCCAACAGTCCCTCCTTGATTTTAGCCTATTTCTGGTCCACCTCTATCTTCTTCCTGATCCCAGCAAGGATCCTCCCCAAAAAAAACTCTCCCATCTTGCTGTAGTCTGCCTTCCTGAGGTCTAGCAGCCTTGGTCTGATCTTATTCTTCTCCCTGTCCATGTCCCATTAAAATGGCATAGTGTGGTGGTCACTTCCTGCAAGTGGTGTCCCTACTTTCACTTCTTGGACCTGCACACCATTAGAAAGGACAAGGTCCAGTATGACCCTCTCCCTGGTGTGGGATCCAGGACACATTGAGTCAGGAACCCACTCTGGAATGCATCCAACAGCACCCGAGTCCTGATACAGGTGCTAGCTGGGATCTTCCAATCTACCTGGCACAGACAGATGTCCCCCTATAATCACTGCCTCCCCCCTGCTGGCCATCTCCACAGTTTTGGACCCTATTTCCTTGCCTAACTCATCTTCCTGGTTTGGGGGCCTGTACACCACCCATATCCTGAGCTCTCTACCTTTTGTGGTTTGTACCTCTACCCACAACACCTCTGTCCTTCCATTTGCCTCCTCCTCCATAGTAACAGTTATCCCTTCCCTCATGTACAGAACCACTCCTCGCTTGCCGCACCCTGTCCTTCCTTTATAGCCTATACCCCAGGACAAAGGAATCTGTACATTTGCCTGACTCTTACAATCCCGACACACATTAGCCCGACTCCAAATTCCTGACAGTATCAAAATATCAACGGTCATGTTCCCAACTATTGAAATCCCGTAGCATAGATTACCAACTGTAGGACTGTTCAAGGAATACACAGGCTATTTGGCTCCCCTTGTCTGTGAAAGACTATGTCTGTGGCATCGCCCATAATATGGACCTTTGATGTGACCTGCCTATGCCCAAACAGAATAATGTGTCAAAAGATGCCCAAACATTTTTAAGCTGACTTAAATAAAGGTTGATTTTAATGAGAACTGGCTCTGTACCTGGTGTTCTAACATATGCTGCTGTTTGAAATCTGCCTGGTAATTAATGCAGCATTCTGGCAGTAGTGTAATTCTGGAACTGCTTATTTTCTGCTGAGTGCATGAACTAATAACACAAACGTACCATGGAACTTCTAGCTGGAGACACCTGATGCCTTTACTTCCTCCACGGACATCCGGTAATTTCCAACATGTTCTGACAGCGGTAATGTAAAAAAAACTACTAACTTAATATATCTTCTCTGCCTCACAAAAAGGTACAACTTGACATAATTTTACTGTTTGAAAGTTGCACTACTTTTACTGTTTGCTTGAGAGTGTGATAAACGCACATTGCATTGGCAAGATGGTGCTTTTCTGGGAAATGTTTTGCAGTTTGCAGTTCGCAGATAGCAGATTGCTAAATGTAAAAGCCCCATAACATAGCAGTTTGCTCCAACTCCAAGTCACAAATTTCCTGTGTTTGTGGTCTGATTTTTATTCATTCTTTTTACTCTCTACAGTATCTAAGTTGACAAGTGCTGTTTCGGTGACATGTGCATTGTGCTTATGTGGTGGCTCAGTATGCAGTCAAATATAACATTTTAACTAAACATGGGGAGCCAAACACAGGGAGTCAAATAGCCTGTGTATTCTTTGGACACTCCTACAGTTGGTAATCTGAGCAACAGGATTTCAACAGTCGGGAACATGAGCGTCGGTATTATAATACTGTCAGGAAATCAAAGTCAATGTAATGTGCGTCAGGATCTTGAGAGTCAAGCAAATGTACCATGCTCCAGAATGGAGAGGTTCCAGTCATGATTTGGCATGGACCATGTTTCTGTGATGGCTGTCACGTCTGCCTCTCTGTCAGCCATCAGTGACTGCAACTCAGCCATTCTGTTCACTAGGCTCCTTTCATTTAGATACACTACCTTCTACCATGACTTAAGTCCCCCTCCCCCCCAATCTACCTGCTTCCCTGTTCCCAGACCCACCTGCCTACCTCCATCCCTCTGCCTCTCATCTGAAACTGCCTTCTTCTGCTCTGAATGTGGGGGAGGCCATTCAGCCTCCTCCACTATATGACTAAGGGTACTCTGATCCCTGCTGTCCCCACATCAGTTTAAATTAAGATCCTTGCCAATATAGTCCTTAAATCTGGTTTTCAGCACCCTAGTGCCTCCTTTGCTAAGATGTAGACTATTAGGTGCATAAAGAGCCTTATTCTCCCAGGTACTCCCCTGAGTCTCCCAGTAGTCCATAGCTTTTCTCCTGTACCACCCCCTTGGACAGACATTAAATTCCATGATCCTTTTCTTTCTTTCAGTGCTAGTCCTCAGTCCTGTTAGCACCTCCAGGAAGGCTACCAACCTACTTACCCACTGCAGAGCCTCCTCACCTGCCTGAACCTCTCCTGAACCACCACATCACATTCAGCCAAGTCATTCATTCCCAGATGAATGATGATGAAGCCCCCAATGAATAGAAAAACTTCCCTCATCACCAACATCAATAATGCAGGGTCAAGCAGAAGCACTGCTCTAGGGCAACAGGTCAAGGGTTGCAGTGCTTTCATTTGGAGTCAAAGACACATTCACAGTGTCTATGGCAGTGACGGTAGCAGGGGCAAGTATGGGTATAGCTGTGGCATCAGCAGTAGTGGAGGTCAAAGTGGCTGGGGAGGTTACAGTGGTTGTGGTGGTAACAATATCATCAGGTATGCTGGTGTCACCAGTTGTAGCAGTAGTGGTGGTGGTAGTCACAGAAGCTGTGGTGCAGTGGCAGAAACACGGAAAGTACATGCTGTAAGGATGGCACTGGTGAACGTACTGACTGGGAACACACAAACTGGTGAAGAACTAGTGGTGACAATAACAGCTGTGCTAGAAGATGTGGCAACACTGCTAATGTTAGTGGCAGTGGTGGCTGCTGCTTGCAGAATAGGGTGTCTGTGCTTTAAGAACCTCTTGCCATAAAATGTTGGAGCTAAAAAAGCTGTATCACTGGTATAGTACTACTAGTGGTTGTGGTGGTAATGATGGATTCAATGGTAGTAGCTAATAGCCTTAGTGCTGCTTCTTCCTCCCCCCCCCCACCACACACACACTGCTACCACTACCAGAACCTGGTTTACTTGGAGAGATAATAAGTTTAGCACACCTAATATGCCAGAAACATCTATCCCCATCTTCTGCACCACCAGGGGCTGGCTGCTCAGGAGATTTGCTGGGGCAGAACCATGGGCATTGTGTGGTGGCTGACCTACAATCATTATTTAATTCAGCCCGGGAATTTAGCTAACCAATAACGTCAGCTAAAGCTATATAGAATTAGAAAAATACAGTGCTATGCTACAGCCAGTTGCTGTAAGTTACTACTGCAGCAGAATTAACTGACTTACTAGTAGCACAGGTATATCCTAGGCAGGGTATACTGTGTGTGCTTGTATTATTTAAATGCTAGCGCAACAAACTGTTTTATGTCACTAAAAGCACTGCTAGGAGGAGAGTCAGTCGACATCCTTGTTTGAGATAGAAGCGACCCTGAAACTGATAAGGCTGCCACAGGATTGCAGCAGACAGCCATTTGTCTGGGGCCTTGCCCCCCTGAGGTGAAACTATGTGGGAGGGTTCCTCCTCTCTGGGGCAGAGAGCAGGCCCTGGCACCACCTCAGAAGAAGGAACTACAAGGTCTGCCTACAGGGTTCTGGTCATCTGGAGATGGATGGAGAGAGAGGGGTTAAAAAGAGCTGAGGCCAGCATCTCCCCCCCTCTGGTCTTCTCCCTCTTCGGACACACTAATTCTTTTAGGATCGGGGCAGTAACGACAACTTGGAACAAAGGAGCTAACAGATGCTGAGATACAGGCTCTGGGGCACTGAAAGTTCCAGGCACTCATGTACTACATATGCCAGCACTTGCTGTAATGACCTTGTTTTGTCTATTCCAGGTTCCTCAGAGAGCTCCAGGAGCATATGGATCTGTGGTCATTCCTTCAGGGGTGGAATGTAGCCATATCACAGCAGAAAGTGCAGATGATTGATTGGGCATGAGAGACATGCACTGGGGAAAACTGCTACCCAGGTGGTGGGGGAGGCCAGGATAAGGTGGAAGCTGGACATTTCTCTGATCCATCTTGACAGTGAGGACCTAAGGCCTTGGAAGGCAACTGGTCTGCTCCTGATGATGAAAGGGGACCTACACTCCATTCTACAGTGGTAGCCTGAGACAGTAATCATATGGTCATACATAATTCAGCAAAGGTACTGGCTACATGCAAGGGATTCCAAAGCATTAAATGCAGCATGTATTTGCATTAATAGGGAAATGCAACCATTTATGGAGACCATAGGGGGAATCATGGTATGACACAAGGAAATTAACATCTCCCACCAGGGACTTTATGTTTGGGATGATGTGCATTTGTGGGATGAAGGACAGGATATGCTGTTGAATTCTTTTTATGAGGTCTTGGTAGCACAGTTGGAGTGAGCTGCTTGGGGGTCAGACTGCGTCTGTCCCGTGGCGGCTTGGGAGTATCGCAGACTGATGGTACAGGGGAAAAAAGGAAACAAGTCAAATTCTTCCAAAGTGCTCCTTGCCTCCAATCATCATGAGGCCTGGGACTGCAAGACTTGGACTCTGACTGGGGGGGGGGGAGTGACAGTGCAACCTCATCTAGTTAACCTGCAAGGGCAGTTGTGCCAGACATGGGCAGCTGCTAGCCACCTGGCCACATGACCTCCCTGCTCTTGGGATCGGTTATTGACCCAGAGAGTACATCTATTATTTGGCCCACATAAGGGTTGGCACTTTCAATTATGGAGAGTGTGTGGCCAGAAGAGTCTGCAATACCTCCCTGCTGTGCATGCTACTCCAATAACGTAATGTGTTAAATAAACATATGGCTGTGGCCATTTTCTGCAAGACCTGTGCCTGTGTGTTTATTCAGGGAAAAGGATGTGAGGACTACCAAGACAATAGCAAGTCTGTCAAAGGACTGCAGCAGAGGGTCATCTGTTTGGGGCCTTCCCACCACCCAACCTGAAGCTAGGTAGGAGGGTTCTTCCTCCTGGGGCAGAGAGCAGGCCCTGGCACCACCTCAGGAAGAGGAACCACAGTAGCTGCCCGCAGGGCGGTGGCTGTCTGGAGAGGGGTGGAGAGACAGGAGTTAAAAAGAGCTGAGACCAGCAGCTGCACCTGTTTTCTTCTCCCTCTTCAGATCCCCACTCAGCCTGCCCATGTAAAAGCAGAGTTAGGGTCGGCCAGGGCAGACAGGGAACCCATTGACCCAGGAGGGATGACTGCATTAAGGATTGGGGAGTGAGCTTTCCTGGTTTTCCCAGCAGAAAGGGTTTTTCCAGGTTTTTCACCTCCTCCAAAGGGATAAGCCTTACATTATATGAAGAAGCTTTAAACTGTTGCAGTCATAAACATGGCAGCTGGGGAGTATCACAGACTGATGGTACAGGGCAAAAGGGGGAATGAGTCTAATTCTTCCGAAGGGCTTATCACTCCTGCCTGCATGGAACCTGGGGATTGGAAGACCCGGACCCTGGCTGGTGGGAGGGGGGCATGGTCCAACCTCATCTGGCTAACATATGAGGGTGGTGGTGCCAGACAGGGGGCAGCCACTAGCCACTTGGCCACACGACCTCCCTGCTCTTGGGACTGGTTACCTACCCAGGCGGTACATCTATTACTTGAACCACACAAGGGCTGGCACTTCCAAAGATGGCGAGTGTGGGGGCCAGAGGAGTCTACAAATCCTCTGTGCTGTGCATGCTACTCTAATAATGCAATGTAGAAAATAAACATATGATCACGGCCATTTTCTCCAAGACCTATGTCAGCATGTTTATTCAGGGAAGGGAATGCGGGGGCTACCAAAACAATGGATGACAGTGACACTACACAAATTCACATACACACACACACACACTCATATACACTTCAATGAGTCAAGCCTGACCCACTGAAAAAGCAGCAGCAGTTTACAAAGAAAACCTAGGTGCACACAGCCGAGAACAAACAGAATGCAAACTCACAAAAACAAATTCTATGCACACAGAGGCAAAACATGCATAGTGAGTTGCAGGAGGAAGGAGTCAGCCGACAACATCCTCGGTCATACAGGGAACTGAGACCACATGTAGATGACGAACAGGAACAGTTCAGTGAGTCAAGCCTGACCCACCGAAAAAAAAACACTGCAGTTTTAAAATACAGAAATACTGCATTTGCAAAGCCGTGCACATGCAGAACACAACCTCAAAAAAAAAATAGTATGCACGCACAGGCAACATGTGCACAGTGAGCTGCAAGAACAAGGGAGTCAGTCGATATCCTCCTCAGTTATGCAAGGAACCGAGCCCAGACCCAGATAACAGAAAAAAAAAATACTTCGCAAAAAAATCACACTAGGGCTGTGTGGAAGTGATACAGTAGCAAAGCAGTGGGTGAGACCTGCCAGCAAAAAAAAAAAAAAACACTGTTATACTGATCCCAGTAACACTGGCCCCCACTAAATTTAAAAAAAAAAACTGGCTTTGCTGTCATAACAAGAATGTAAACTTAGAGCAAAAATAGAATGTGCTTCAGCAACAAAAATAACACTGAACACCAGAGCTGTGTAAAAGTAAAGGCAGTGGGGGAGGGGTGTCAGTAGACACACTCTCCTGGTCCCTGAAACTCAGCCCGGCTAAGGGACAAAAACACAAAAATGCACTCAAAAAGGTTAAGCCTGATCTTCCTGATGCTGATTAGATTTTAATATTGACCAAAAAAAGCCTGTTGAGCTTACCAAAAAAATATTTTTGGGCAAGTTTATGGTCTCAGAGGTACTACAGAACTACATCTCAGAAATGACTGTCTCCTGTCCAGTACCAACACGGAGTAAGGAGACCACATGGTGTTTCTGGTTTTGAGCTCCAGAAATGGCCTCTGACTGACCAACAAAGCTCTATGAGATTTTAAAATCTCTCTAAATAGTGAACTGTTCTGGAGGTCCATCTGAATATTCAGAAAAACTACTTTTTGTGATATTCAGAACTATTATTCGGTCAATGCACACTCCTAATGAGTGGAGATTTTGGAGGGGTGATTAGAAATTAATATATTTGTACAAAAGCTATCTATGAATTTATGCAATAGGCATGGACACTAATCTGTTTAGATAAATCATTTATCTCAATGCAAAACAGTAAGCAATGAGATAAATGTATTTATGCAATAGGAGTGGACCCAAAATCCATTACATAAGTAAGTAATGACCCTCAACAGGTTATGGAGTTATTGGGGATTAATAAACACCCCAAGTGCATTGTGAGGCATAAGGCCACGGGTTGAGTGTTCTCACAGCACTCGGAGTGTTGATTAATCCCCAATAATCCCATACCCTGGAGTGGGTTATTGCATTTATGACATGGGTTATGTCCAAAACACAGGAAAACCCACAGAACGGGATTTGTTTCTCATGTATAAAGACCAAAAAAGGTACTGTATCCTGCCACCTTGAAAAATAGTCCCTAACAAATAATTCACATTTCATTGCTCTTATGTACGTAGAAATGTCACACATACTGTACTGACATGATTGGTGACATTTCTTGTGCATTATATTCTCTGCTTCCTTGCCTAAGACATTTACTCCCCCCCCCCAGCCGGGACATGGACATGCAGCTCAGACATCACAGGGAGCTGCAACACTGGCTGTCACTGTCTGAGTGTCTGTCTCTGTGTCACTGTCTGTGATTCCTTACAAAACAGTACTGCACACAGACACTGACTTTCCCCAGCCCTGCTGCAATGATCACCCCCATTAGCAGGCTGCTGCTCTCTCTGTCTATAACAGCATACTCTTTTACAACTAAATGGAAACACTTGCCGCAACTCGCTCCCGCCGTGTGTGTGTGTGTCTCTCTCTCTCTCTCTCTCACCTCGGCAAACTTTCCTTTGTGGTCTTTTTCACACTCTGACTCTTGGTGAACTACTGTATCTGTCTGTGTGTCTGTTTCAGTGCGGTCAGCTGCTCTCAGACTATCTGATCCTATGCCCCCCCACACACACACACAGGATTGCAGAACTTCATGAAACATAGAAACATAGAGTTGAAGGCAGATAAGGACTGCAAGAGCCCATCCAGTCTGCTCATTTTTTCTACCTTATGAATGTGCCATAGGCCTTTACTCTGTCAATGGCCTATTTATTCATACTCATCTGTATTTCTCCCTTATACATATCCCATGCCTGTTTGAAGCCCTGCACTGTATTCATATCCACCACTTTCTGAGGTAGGTCATTCCATGCATCCACCACCCTTTCTGTGAAAAAGAACTTCCTCACATTACCCCTTAATCGGTCTCCCTCTAATCTCATGCTGTGTCCTCTTATCCTGCTATTTTTCTTATATTGAAGCATGTTAGACTCTTTCATCTTGTTAATGCCCTTAAGATGTTTGAATGTTTTGATCATATCACCTGTCTCCCTCTTTTGCACTAGGTATACAAATTGAGCTCTGTTAATATGTCCTCATATGCTTTCTGATGCAGTCCCTGCACCATTTTGGTTACCCTTCTCTGGACTGCCTCCATTTTCTTAATGTCCTTGTGCAGGTGCAGCCTCCAGTACTGCACATAGTACTCCAAATGGGGCCTAACCAGTGTCTTGTAAAGGGGGATTATTACCTCTCTCTTACAACTTGTGCTACCCCTGTTAATACACCCCAACATCCCTCTAGCCTTACCTACTGCTTTAGTGGTCTGCTTGGATGATTTCAGGTCATCTGTGATGATGATGCCCAAGTCTCATTCTTCCCTTGTGATTGCCAGCAACTCCCCTCCCAATCTATAGGTAGCTTCAGGGTTTTTCTTCCCTATGTGTATGATCTTGCACTCCTTTGTGATAATCCCCAGTTGCCACTCTTCAGACCATTTTTTCCAGTTTTTCCAGATCTCTTCTCATTCTGCCCACCCCATCTGAATCATCTACTCTGTTGCAGATCTTGGTTTAATTTGCAAGCAGGCAAACCATACGCTCCAGTCCATCTGCAATGTCATTGTTGAAGCTATTGAAGAGGACTATCTCCAGAACTGATCCCTGAGGTACCCCACTTGTGACTTGCATCTCTTCTGATTGTATACTATTTACCACCACTTTCTGTTTTCTGCCTGCCAACCAGTTTGCCACCCAGCTGACCAACTTCTGACCTACCCTGAGCCTACTCAGCTTATTAATCAATCTTCTATGTGGAACAGTATCAAAACCTTTGATGAAGTCAAGCTAGGCAACATCAACTGCACACCCTTGGTCCATCACTCTGGTTACCCAGTCAAAGAAATCTATGAAATCAGTTTGACAGGACCTTCCACAGCAGTCAGCCATACTGACAGTGGGTTGGACCTGTCACCAATATGTCATATGATCTATGACCCACTAATATGACAGGCGCACTGCTCACACGGGTACAACTGCTGTGGAACACACCTGCAGGGTGAACACCAAACGGCAGCTGCACAGCTGTGTGTGTGTGTGGGGGGGCTGGAATTGTCACTTCAGGGACAATTGCATGCTTCATTTGCCCATGTGCTCTGCTCCTATCTCGCACGTCACTGAGTCTCTGTGACTCCAACCTCAGTGCCCTGTAGTCGCACTCCATTGGACACTCATCCACAAGTGTCACTTCTGCCACAGTGTGCAGACATACAGGGACAGCATGATCACTTCCTCCACAGTGAAGACACGACCACAGCCAGGTTGACTCACCCAATTTTGCAGTCCGTGTGCCTATCTCGTTGTCACTGTCTGTGTGTCTTTGTGACTTGCTCTGTCGGGGGTGGGGGAACCTCGACACACAGATATAGTAGCAGCAACAACAGGAGACAAATTAGTTGCTCACTGTCACACAGTATGCTGCTAAAAGAACTGCTCACGCCAACCAAAAATGAGAAAGTATAGGACAGATACCGAAGTCCTGATCACTTACTCAGGATTTTTAATGGCTGCCAGAATACTTTGCTTCAGACTTCAAAGAAGAAGCAGATCTAGTGGCACATCTCCAGAGTTCTTCTGCGCAACCATGGATTAATGCTAACTTAATCCATGGGCATGCAGAGGGACTCCTCCAATGGCATTGCTCAGTTGCTTCAACCCATGTTCTAAATGTTATTTGACCTACCGCATACATAAATATATGTACACAGTAGATATATCATCAGCATTTATGTACATAGTGGCTATGTCATCCTGCACTTATATACACAGTAGCTATGTCACACACACACCCGCCACCCAGTCAGCTGGCACTAATTCCAACTGACAGCAATGATAGAGAAGCCATTTCTAGCTACAGTTCCTCTGTACAGTACACTCTGCAGTCTCACACATAAGTTGCTCTCTGGCTAAAAACATTTCTGCAGTGAACTTATCTGCTAAAACAAAGTTATTTTTGTAACTCACTCTGCAATCTCTCTTCTGTTGTCTGCCCCCCCAATGAACCCTCAGTCTTGCTCTCACATTGTTGCTCCCCATCTACCCTGCAGTTCCAATTTTGAGAAAAGAAAACAGTGCCAGTAATCTCATCCGCAATGACAGCCGTCACTTATTTTTCTTCTGACTGCCCACAGCACTCAGGTGTTCTCACCGCTCACATCTCCTGCTAAAATAAACTTTTTTATCTCACCCTGCTGTTTCCCATTTTTGCCCCAGCAACACCCCCATGGCATCAACTCTCACTCTGACTTCTCACTCTAACATTTCTGCTCCATACCTCCCTTGCAGTTCCAAGTTTGAATGAAAGCCCCGTACCAGTAATCTCCTATGCAAACAAAGGCAGCTGCCACTTCTTTTTCCTCCGACTGAACACAGCACTTCTTCTCATCACTCACAACTTCTGCATGATAGTCTTTTTATCTGTGGTATCCCCAACAACATAAAAGTAACCCATACCCACTGCTGAAGTAAACCTCTTACCACTTGCAACTGACACTGGCAATAACATAGAGACATGCTTCCCGCTAAAGCCATCACCATTTTTCTTCAAAATTTTCACAAATCTCACTTGAGCCACCACTGAGCAGCAATATTGGGGTTTTAGCTTGGTGTCATGATGCTGCATCCGTAGCAATGGCCATGGTAATGGAACTAACCACAGGGGACCTAACTACAATTCACAGAAAAAAACTACAAATTTCTAATTAAAAAAAATAAAACATACTAATAATAAATACCAAAAACACAAGCTCCCTGCCTATTGCATAAACGAAATACACAACAGGGACCTAGTGGAATACATACAGTAACTTATTTTCATTTGAGCTTTCTGACCTTGGGCATATCACTTGTGGTTTATACGTTACATGTGAGGTTACCCAAGGTCAGACAGTTCTTGTGAAAATAAATAATGCATTCTACAGCTCCCTGTTGCATATCCCTTAATAGAGTATAGTGGAACGTTTTTAGGGATGGAAATACATCCTTTCAAAATCATTGTTATGCTGCACTAGCTATGTCAGCTAGTTTGTTATGCTGCACTAATTACGTATCTAGTACAGCTTAACAACTAAGAACGCGGTTGTGCATACGCGTTCTTCTGACCTGTGATCCTGGGTGAAAAGCCACAGTGGTGTAAGCTCTCCGGGGAGGCTAAGAAACACAAAAGTAAGGACAACATTTAAATGTATGAGTGACCATACACTATAAAAAATTGTGTATGATCGCTCATACAGCCCAAGGATATTCTTTATACTCTCCTTTGTAAACAACCTCTTGAGCTGCACTCTTGAGGTCTCCGGTTATCACAGAAACCTCCTGAGTGAAAAATATCCTTGTTGGGTATGAGTAATCATACACAGTCATCTATTTTATCAAAACAGTTACTTTAATCTCAATAGTTACCATGTCATCCTCACCATCCTACCTCCATGCTAACTGGCATTTTTTTCTTTGATACCACCTTCATTTTTAGCAGTCATTCCCTCCTTCCTCTGCCTCTTCTTCTGCAGGTTCTAATTCCCAAATGCCAGTTCCACTTCTAACTGCGTTGTTAAAAAAGTTTTCTTTCTAAAACTCAGACGTCTGTTTCTGCCCACCTGCTAGAAGACCCACCTGCTTGCATATCCAGACACCTGCTCACACATCTACATTAATTATAAATAACTCTGTCAGTAAGTTTTTTTTTTAAAGCAGCAAATACCTGATGCCAGCTACAAGTATGACAGAGCTATCCCCAAGACTCATGCAACTCACTTCTTCTTGCTAAGCGTGGTCACCATCTTGAGATAAAAATTTTGAAGATCCCTAGTACCTGACCAATGAAACAAGAGTCTGAACTTCATAAAGTCAGATGCACATGACACGTCCCTACCAACCCCTAACCACCACTACAACTGGCACAATAATACTGGCACATAACCAAAAAATCCATACAATTTCTAATTAAAAAACAAAACAAAACAAAAATAAACATATTAATTCAAGTCTACCTCCACTACTGTAAAGGTTTATTGCATAAATCCAATATGCAGTGGGGAACCAGTGTGATTCCTGATTTATCTATGCTTGTGCTGTTTGACCTCTGATACCTCATTTGTGTCTTTTGCCACTGGTGAGGTTACCCATGGCCAAACAGTACTTGTATAGATAAATCATGTATCACACTGATCTTCTCCCCATTGCATATTAGATAGATAGAGCGATAGATAGATAGATAGATAGATAGATAGATAGATAGATAGATAGATAGAGTAGACAGAGATGTACTATATAGGTGTAGATAATCATTGCAAAAAATACATAAATGCACCCCAAGCAGCAAAAGGACAAGACCACACAAGCAACCATAGACAGCTATCATCGGTCAAGACAAACAACATACTACTGTTTCCAGATGACACAAATAGAGTAACACTGATGTGCTACCTTTGTGAAGTTGTATCTGTGACATGCACACTGCAAGGCATATACCATCACTTGTGGCTGCAGATAGAAATCCACGATATTCAAATCACAACACTACACCTGTCTGCAGGAGCACAGGCTCCTGCAGCTACAAATGAAAATCCACTATATGCAAATTGCAACAGTTCTTCTGTCTGCAGAGTGCAGACCCCTATGGGGCCAGTGCTTCTGTAACAACAGGTGCTCATGCACACTGTGGAGCCCTGCACTGCTGCAGATGGATAGAAATCCATGCTACCCAAACTGCAACACTACAGGTTTGTCTGTAGAAGCACAGGCCCCTGTGGGACAGCCTTTTTGTGGTCACAGGTACTCATGAACACTGTAAGACATACACACACTTCTGGCTGCAGAAGTGCATTCCTCAGAGGTTCCCGCACTTCTGGAGACACAGATAGCAGACATATACACTGACTTCAGGGCTGCAGGAGCATAGGCCCCTGTAAGGCATGCACTTCTGCAGCCACAGATAGAAATCCATGATACACACATTGCAACACTGCTTCTGTCTGCAGAAGACAGGCCCATGTGGGGCCAGAGCTTCTGCCACCACTGTTACTCATGCACACAGTAAGACATACACACACTTCTGCAGCCACAGTTACAAATCCACAAAGGCAGCACATCCTTTCATGTGAAAACAGTTGCATATTTTTGGTCTTACCTGATCATGGCTGTTTGTGGTTGTTAATGTGATCTTCTCCTTTTTCTGTTTGAGGGAGTGGAGAATTAAGGTTGGAAACCCTAAAGCCATATTTCCCTACTTTTGTGGGGTTACATTGAACCCTGACTGGTGTATTAAGGCATTTGTGCAATGAATTTCCTTTATTTTTGAGACAATGGAATCGTATCCTCATTCATGCAGGTCTCCGAACAGATATTGATGAACAGGGCTCTCTGGACCCTTTGCCAAGGGGAGAGTCTGTATGTCTGCTCTCTGGACCCTGCACATGTATGTGGATACAGATACATATGCGCAGGGCCAAGAGCCCATCTTGCTGTGAAAGTGTAGGGCACTCTGAGTCTTCTGCTTCCATGTAACCATGAGTGTAGAGTTGTTGGGCCCTCAGGGCCCTGTGCAATGAGAAAAACATATCTTCTTCTCTTCACTATAATGATTACTTTTTGTCCCTGTGGCCAACACTGCCTGTCCCTCTTAAGGCTAGGAGTGGGGCTGTCAGAACAATAGGTCATACCAACTGTTATTATGAGCACTCAACTATGCCTCCAGCCTTATGTCACAAGATTTGCATAATTATATAAGCAATTATAAGATTCAAATCTTATATCTATTGTAAATAAGTTCTGGATAACAGTGAATTATGTTTTTGTCACACCCAGATATATGTAGAAAACATAGATTTTATTTATTCCTATACAGCAATTCTAGTTCCTACTAAGTTGCATAAATATAAAACACTGTAAACCATAAAAGCAATGTAAACATGTAATAAGGAAGATTTCAGAAAATAAAATAAAGCAAAACAAATACTTCAGGAAATAAGCAAAATAACAAAGGAATAGCAATAGTCAAGATAAGAAATCATATCGACTGTATACTATGCCTTCAGCATGTTTGTATATGGCATAACCTTCTTGCATAAGAACTTGCAAACTCATTACATTAGTGTCTTGGATTATATTTATGTGTAAAACTTGTTTCAATACCTTATAGCATGCAAAAATGTATTTATTTTTGTTTAACCTATGTACCCAAGATTTTGTATTTGAAAAGTTAAGTTTACCAGGCCACCTCTCCAGCTAAGCCAAATTAGAATATTATAAAATTAATAAAAAAAAATAATACTCAGACATCTAGTTATGTTGAGGCTTGGGTTTCCTTTCATTTACCTTCAAAATCTTGATAAGTTCTTCTCCTCCTTGACAATAGAAAATTCTTTAGTGGCTGGACCTCACTGTAGCTCTGTTCCTTTTCCTGCTCATACTCGAACCCTGGACTCTGGACTCCTCTGGCATAAAATCAGCAGTGCAAACTTGCTTCTTCTGACTTAGACATCAATGACCATCTCAAGTCCATCATTCTGGTTTTGGCGGGAACCTCAAATAGCATGACCAACAGCAACAAATGTCCATAACACCAGCAGCAGATCTTTTTACCATCTCAGTTGGAAGCAGAAAGGGCTGGATCTTGCAGAGCTGAGCTTTATTACCTCTGGTTAGAGCATTGTCCTGACATCATTTCCTGCAAATTTTACCAACCTTGATTGAGTCATGCAAATGATGTAGGTGTGGGTCTTCACCCTTTTCAAGGACTGCCCCTTGCTCAAAGCCTTTCAACTCATAATTAATTTTTTGCTTAAAAATACATTCTCTCTTGCATCCAGATGCAATTAAATACAGGCTTGAAACTTATATTTTCAGATTCAGCTTAAAATCTGGAGTATTTAGATTTCAAACACAACAGGTTTATTTCCAGTATAAAGTCCATAATTTATAAAGTCTTTCAGGGAACCTGTTTTCTTGTAGATTTCTTAAAAATATTTACACTAGCTTAATCTACATTTCTTGCAGTTCAAAGGGATATATTTTTCCTTCAGATAGCACTTTAAGGAGTTATTAGAAAGTCATATTCCTTTGCAAAGAGCTGTTCCTTTTTCTGTGGTCAGTCAAGCTTGAAACTATGCTCTCTGAAACTAGTAAAGAAATCTCTCAGTTGGTGTGACATCTTCCTGCATCCATGCACCCATCCAAAAGTCATATTTCTGGATTGGTCATGACATCAGCTTTAACTTACAATAAGACCAAACAGCCTTATTTACTTTTTGTAGTTTTTGACACCACAGTTCTTTATAAATAACAAGGCTTATAAAGTTGGTATAGTCATGAAACGTGGTTACCTAACAGGGCCACAAAACTTTAATCAGTTGATTTAATTTGGTGCATGTAGTATTTAGAACTTTTTTGCAAGGAATAAAAGTATATTACTTTCATTGAAGCCAATGTAACTTCAAACTGACTCTTTGCACACACCATTTTTTTTCTTTGAAGGTACCAAGCTGTACCAACATCCTAAATTTCAATAAAAAGTGACATCCTAGTAGTGGTTACCATAGGAACATCTCTTAGACCTTGTTTTGATAAGCTGGCTAGCAGATATCCAACAGATAATGTCACAGACTCCAGGGGACAGCTTTTAGGGTAGTCCTCCAGTTTAAATGAAAAGTTTTGACCAGACCATTTTTTTTCTCATGTTAGAAAACTGCTGGGTAGGCATCTCCCCCTTCTTAGAGTTCATGTAAGCAGCTTTTATTCTCTTTGCTGGTAGAGCTCATATAGACAAGGACAATGACCAGATGTCTTTAGTATGACCTCCCAATTACCCTATTTAATAATTAAGCGTTTATAAAGAATATAAAATAGTAATTAAAATAATGCAAAATAAAAAATAATAAAACATTTTTTATAACTAAGTTTTGTTCCTACATTTTCCCCTTTTGAATTAAAAATGCACACAATAATTCATTTTCTAATTCCAAACTGTAATTCTACTATATGGGTATATAGTTTAAGTATTATAGGGATAATGAAACACAGAACACAAAGTTGCATCATCATGTGGTAACTTATGACATCATCAGAGCATGACATCATCAGATGTGACATCACTAGATGACATCATTGGAGATGTACCTTTTGGCATAGAAATATGTACAGTGTGACACTCTGCCATCGGTTTATGGCTACATGTATGATATTTGTATTATAAATAAATGGTATGTGACAGTCTGCCTAAGACACACCAGTCAGCAAGTAAGCTTGACCTTTGACCTCAAAAGTGTCAGTGTGAGGAAGCAGCAGGATGTCATAAATTGACCAGTGAAGAGAAACCCTAATTAAAATTTCCTGTTCTGGCTTTTAACAAAAGGACTTCTTGCCACATGCCAAGTGAAGACATCTTAAAATATTCATTTTGAAGTTGGTTCCCATGTATGCATTTTATGACATAACAGGAAGAGAAGTAATTTGGCTGATTCCTCTCGGTTTTCTCACCTAGAAGAGGACTAGTGACAGGATGTGGGTTTATGAGTCATCAAAGAAATCTGCTTGCAAAGCCTGTCACTTTTTTTTTCTTTGTTTTATTGGTAACAGCCAGCAGAAGAATAATATCCTTTTTTGGATATCCATACTTAGATTACAGATTTATCACAGATCTAACAGTGACCTCATGGGTGACATCACCAGGAGGTGGAGAAAACTGACTTTTGAATATTGCTTACAAGAGAAGTTGGTGCAGAAGGACTCCCTGAAAAGCAAAGACACACTTAGTCTGTGGACTGGTAACTAGGCACTTTAAAAAAAAAATTCAACTGGAATGATTTTTTTTGGTAGGCATTTGTGTTCTGTAACTTCCCATTTATTTTATGTGACTGTAAGTTGTTGATATATTTGTTCTGTGTTTGATTTTACCTGTTTTACAATTTTTAGTAAACAATATTTTCTTTAAAATAATGCCTGTGCTTTTTCTCAGTTTTTTTTGTATGTGAATGCTGAATCAGTGTTTAAGTCTGACAGCTGTTAAGGGTTTGAATGTGTTACTAATCTTGAAAAAGGTAAGAATTGTACTGCATTCCTGGAGAGGGTACATATCTGAGCCTGTTAACTGGGTATGCTAGCAAAAGGTTCACATTTTGATCCCCAGGACTTGAGGCTAGTAGGTGATTCAGACCCAAAACAGACAGGAGGGTTACCCTGTCTGTCCCCTGTTCACACTATCACGCTTTGAGGTTGGCACTCTGGGAGCAGAGGGCCTGACCTGCAGAGCACGTTTGTGACATACAGTACTACATGAATAAACATGATTACAACTATGTACATTTTTCTTTTAACTGCTTAAACAATTTTCTTTTACATTGTTTTAAACATTTTACAGATACAATAAATTTACTTTTTGTTCATCACTTTCAAAGGTCAGTAGTACAACTAGCATTTTAACGTGACTCTTGTTCTTGATCACCACTTTTAGATTCATTTGAAATGTTTTGCAATGTCTTGTTGTGTTTACGATATTGCCTCAGCTGATTAATGTGAACCCATTTAGGTACCACTTCTCCAGTGTTTTTCATTTTGAGTTTAATTTGATACACTACAGATGAGACTTTATCAGTGATCACAAAGGGTCGCTGCCAGCTTGGAAGGAACTTTTTGACCTTAGTTTTATCCCCACTGTAGTTAAAGTAAAACACCTTTTCTTCAATTTGATACTTTTTTGGATTGGTTTTTCAGTCATAGTATGACTTAGAAGCCTCAACAGTTTTCTCTAAGTTCTTTTGCAAAGGTTTCATGCAAGCACTGCTTTAAATGGGTTACATATTCATGCACTGTAGTAGCACGTGCTGAATTCATATTTCCTGTAGTAAACAGGAGATGTAAGGGCAAAGCCATTTGTCTTCCTGTCATCATTTCAAAAGGATATTCACTTGTAGAATTACTAGGTGTATTCTGTATGGCCATTAATACTAGCAGCAATTTTACATCCCAATCTTTTCCTGAAGAACTAAGATATTTCTTCAGTATATACACAATTGTTTGATTGGCACGGTCCACCTGTCCAGCTGATTGTGGATGGTGAGACACATGTAGTTTTCTCTGAACCCTAGTATTTTCCATATGTTTTCTATACCCTTCCCTACAAAATGAGGACCTCTATCAGATTCCACTCTCAACAGTAGACCCCAGTGACTCAACACAATTTATTAATAAGAAAGCTGTGGTTTCAGCTGCGTTATTTGGAGCAGGTAGACACTCATCCCATTTTCTGAACAGACAAGTAACTGTCAAATGGTACTGATTACGCCTTGAAGACCTTGCAACAGGGCCAATCCAGTCAATCTGTATGTCCAACCAAGGCATGGCAATCCTTTTGGACTGTAGTGGTGCTCTATGTCTGGGAGAAGCCGGATGAAATTTGCAACATGTTATACACCCTTGCACATACTCTGCAACATCACTGTACATGTAGGGCCAGTAGGCTACCTCTTTTAAGGTTTCATAAGTTCTTCTATCCCCCCTATGTGCTCCTAATGGTTCATCATGAGCATACTGTAACATAATTCCCATGTGGCCTAAAGGAGCCACCCATTTGGCCTCAAGAGTTTTTATCAACTCTCACTAAGAGATTATTCCTTAATTGGAATTTACCCTTTTGGTCATACATGACTCTCAAGTCATAGTTATTTTGTAGATCACTTTCACAAATCACATTTATTGTGGGATTCTTCATGAAACAATAAAACTTTCCTACTACTTCATCATCTTGTTGCATTGTTACCAAATCAAAATTAGGTTTATCACTATACAAGTGACCTTATTTTCCTGTTCCTATTGCTTTTGCCTGCAGGTAACCTCATCCACATTAGCTTGGATGGGCAGAACAAAGTTCCATTCTTCTCCATTTAAAGCACCTTCCCTAGCCAGAGCATCTGCTACATCATTTTCAGTTTTGTCTAGTCCCTAAATTTTTGAATGCCCTTTTACCTTCTTCCAATAAACAACCACATTATGTTCCTGAACTAACTGATCTGTAGCTAACATAAGTTCTGCATGCATCACCTTGCTGCCTCTTGAATTGATCATACCCTTCACCTTTAAACCTGGTAAGTGTGTAAGGAAGTTATGCCTAACATATTCAGAACCAGCACAAATTACAATGTCTTGTAAATTATGTTGTACTTCAGTCTGTATTGCTATATAGGTGGCTGCCAAGTCTGTATATTGGTTAGACTTGGGGCCAAGCTTGTATTTGATAGGAGGACATGGCATATCTTTATGCCATACCACCCCCTAAACCAAAATACTGGTCTTCACCTTGCTGGAATGAACAACCATCAACATGTGCCCTAGGAACATTCTTGCACACATTTTCATCATAGTGGTGGTGCCTGTTATGTTTTTGTACCATTTCCAATTCAGGAGATAGGTCAGGATCTTGTACTGGATGTTCCTGTACAGTACAGTCATGCATCTCCAGATCTGCCAGCCCTTGAGCTACTGTATTTTTAATTTTTTTGCTCTTAGCATATTTGATCTCTAAAGGTAGGCCCTGGAGTGCTAAGAGCCAGGCCACAATTCTGCTGCTAGATACAATATCATCGTTAAGTTTCTGACTCCCCAGAAACATAATAGGTTGGTGACAGGTCTCCACAACAACTTTTTTACCACAAATGTAGTTCTTTAACCATTGTACTGCCCATACAGTGGAAAATAATGCCTTTTCACATTCAGAAAACTTTTTCTCAACATCACTTAAAGTTTTACTCGCACAAGCACTAACACGGTTGTCCGAATCATGTTTCTGTTCTAATACTGCACTAATGCCGCTGTCAGTGAACCCTGTTTCTAGATAAAAATCCTTATCCATCTGTGGGTAAACAAGATATGGTGCTTGACTCAGACTATCCTTTAAAGCTTGCATGAATTTTTTTGTCCGCCCCCCCCCCCACACATACACACAGGGTTCTGCTTTTTTTTAGTAGCTTGGTGAGGGGATTAGCAATTTCAGCATAGTCCTGGATAAACTGTTTTGAGTAATTACAGATTCCAAGGAAGCTGCGTAACTCTTTTAAAGTTTTGGGTGGATCAGTCTTTTGAACTGTCTCTATTTTGTTGTGCTGAGGGTGCAGCCCATCAGGTGCAACTTTATACCCAAGATTGTTTATTTTATTTCTGAACCACTGCCACTTTGGTAAGGATAATCTGGCACCAGCATTTTTTAGCTGGTTTAACACATAGGTTACTTCTGCTAGGTGTTCCTCATAATTGTTGCTTTTCATTAGTACATCACCCACATAAGCCAGATTTCCTCTACTTTCAGCATCAGGCATGGCCTGATGCAGAAAGATATTACAATCTGCAGGTGAATTAAAGTACAGAAAAGAACACATGTTCCATGTATATTGTCTTCTTCCAAAGGTAAAAGCCAATTCGTATTGATCTTTTGGATCGACCTTTAATGTCCAGAATCCATTTGCTATATCTAGGGTAGTGAAATATTTTGCACCTTCAACTCTGGCCAAACTTTGGTCCAAATATGTAATGGGCCAGTGAGATAAAGGTACCTGTTGGTTCAACTTTCTGTAGTCAATAGTGATCATCCACTTTCCTGTAGGTTTTAATACAGGCCAAATGGGGGATTATAAACAGAATTCACTTGTCTTGTAATCCTCACTCCATCAAGGCATCCAGTATCTCTTGTACATGTTCATAAGATGCTACTGGTATTCTTTACTGGTGTACATAAACTGGACCTTTACTAGGGACTGAAGGTACCCTGGTAACATGGAGGTCAGTTACCCAACAATCATGAGCATCTTTTGTGAACATGCCCTGGAACTGAAGGAACATTTCATGAGCCTTTTCTTCTTCTGCTTCAAATTCACAATTACAGTCCTGTATAGCTTGTTCAATCTGTTCTTTAAAATCAGGGAAAGGTAAATTTTCACCTACTTCTATCTCATCTTCTATTATCTCAGAAACATTCTCAGTATTAATCACATGTACTTCTTTAAAATTGCTCTGCTTCATTAATCATAGTGGACAGTACAAGATAATCATTTTCTACTTTACATGCATGTATTTCTTCCTTATCTACTGGACAAATTTCTTGTAAACCAATTAAACCATTTGGTATAGACCTAATCTCTTCATCTGTCTTATTCTTCTGAACAATGTTCTCTGGTAGCTCGCCAATAACTGGAACAACTAATTCCAAATCATAAAGGGATTTCCCTATCGCTACCCCTAACTCACAGTTAGCTTCTATAGTGATAGGCTCTGCAGTTGGGTTCTGTACCAAGATGTGCATTACTCTGTTGCTCATGTCCAAGCGAGGTGTAGAATGGATTTTTAAACCTGTATCACTAAGTTGCTTTTCAAGCACAAATAGTGCAGTTTGGTCAGGCACTTCTTGGCCTTTCTTTACATTAACCCTAAGAGAGAACTCCTTTACATTACCTGGGATTGTTGCAGTGAACTCACTCCCCACCTGGCATACTTGAAGAATAGTTTGTCCAAACCTCAAGGCCTGTGGTGTCACCTTTACTGGGTAAGGCTCCCCCCATTTGTTATCAAAGAACATCATTGACTAGGTCAACATACACACCCAGTCATACAAGGATGTCTAACCCAAGGTATATGGGGGATTTTAGGTCTTGTACTACCGTCACAGGATGTTGTATTTTCTTTTGCCCTATTTGGAGGTTTAAATCACAGATACCGATGCTTTTCAAGCTGTTTTTCTCTTATAGAACATTTTTCAACTACTCCTGTTTCTTTATGTATGTTGAACTAGGCCTCTGCCTTTTTAACACCTTGTAAAACAGTTCACTGATTAAACAGTGCTCATAGCCTAAACATAACACAGAATTAGTAGTCTGCAAACTCTCTGCTTTGATGAGCACCTTCAATCTGCCTTCCTCTGACCTTATATTGCAGAGAAAGAACCCGTGATTCAGTGGCAGTGTTTCTTTTCCACCATCCCAAGAGGGGGTTTGGTACTCAGAATCCAATGTCCCTGTGTCAGGTGCAAGATGGGTCTGTGAGATAACAGGGTTCACTTACTTTGTGAAGAAAGTTAGGCCTCTTGCATTAACCTCAGGCTTGACCACATCATGCTTTGAGAGACAAACCACAAACCTACTTCTCCATGGAGCCAGATTTTTAGAATTACCCAGTATGGATATATCAAGTACATCAGAATGTACAAAATTCAGTTTAATCATTGCATCATTTTTCTCAAGATAACAGGATTATGATTGTTTAACAACCTTAAGACTCTTCCCAAATGGAATAGACCTGTTTACCTGTGACCAAAAGATTCTATGAAAATAGTCAATGGTGGGTTGAAATCTTTTTAGAACGTCATTTCCAATTAATAAATCATCTCCAGTTCTATCAGTGACATACCCTGGATGGGTGACTTCCATTTTGAAAAGCCTTAACCTCAGCCACACTTTTCCTAGGGTCTGTTGAGTACCCCCTCCATAACCTACAACTTGTAAGCCATCAGAGAGGGTTTTCAGCACCTTGGAACCACCCACCACAGCAGTCAACTTATCATAGAAGTTCCTGGACATTAAGGTCACTTGTGCTCCTGTGTCCACTAAAGCTTCATGACTTAGACTGTTTTCAATGTTTATGTCAAAAGTGAAACCTATCTGCCCCTCTTTAGGAATTAAATTGCCTAGGTATAATTTGTTTGTCTTAACTCCTGGCAACATGGCAGGATCACTGTGACCCAATACACTGTTTGCAGCAGTAACTCTGGATACCTCTAAGGAAAGGTCAGATTCTGAGCTAACATTTTCATTTTCCTTCAGCATGCATTCATTTTCCAATTGCATAGCAGTTTTATTACCAATGTCTGCAATCGCAATTTCATTTACCTGGGCAGCATTAGGGGGTACAGAAGGCATTAGTCAGTTAGGTCCAAGATTGGTGTTGGTTCCACCTGCTCCGGATGTTGCAGAGCTTGGCACAGGGGAAGGAAGCACAAAGGGTAACTGGGTGGTTCGGGACACGTGGTTTTAGAGAAGTGTTTTTAAATCTCCCACTTGTTTTTTTTTTTCACTCCCTGTATCTCCCTCCTCACCTCTTCCTGTGACTTTTTGATTCTGACATCTAGGCTGGAGGAACTAGATCTAGAACTGTTTTGGGGCCTGTAATTGTTTTGATCCTGGTCATAGTTTTGGTTCCCCCCCATAGGCAACTCTACCACTTCTATAGTCATTGTAGTGTCCCCTATAATAACCTCTATGGTCATTATAGTATCCTCTCTCATAAAATTGGTCACGCCCTCTACCAGGATCATATTCTCCATAGCAGGGACCCTGGTTTTGGTACAGCTCAGGTTTTGGGAATTGCTGAGGGCTTTGGTAGAACTGAGGCTCAGGAACAGACTGCAGGACCACAACAGGGGAATGTTGGGCAGGGTTGGTAGGTTGGACTACCACTACAGGGTCAGGTACAGCCTTGGGATGCTCCAAAGCTTTTTCTGGTGGAGTATTGTTGCCCTTTTTCTTTTTCTGCTTTTAATTTTTGGGAGAAGGTCACTCACTACAAATGCAGATTGCCTCAGTGGTACTTCAAGATACCTCGAGGTAGGAAACTTTTAGATAACTACCACTGTACCTGCCATAGTCAAAATATTCGAGGTAGTTACCTCAGACACTTGGACTTTAGGAGTGGGTGCCCCTCTTTTTCTGCAGAGGAGATTTCATCACCTTTTCCAGAATCCCAGATGTGTTCTGCCTGCTTTAAAATCTCGTGGACATCTCTTGGCCTCTTTTTAAGCTCAAGTGCCAATTGTGCCCTGAGAGAAGAGGGTAAACCTTGATAATATGTGTCTTGAAAGTCATCAGAGTCACTGTCTGAGTGATCTTCTGCTCCAAAGTACACATACTTTAGTTTGCAATAATATTTCCTTGGAGTTTGATCAATACCACACCGCATCTAGTAGGCAGCATGCCTGGCCACCCCCTAAGTGCGATATCTACCTAAATCCTTCTTTAGGAATTTGTACAGCCTACCTAGTTTATTCCTACTGACTGTAGGTATTCTTGATCCCACAGCTTGAGGGTCATCAACTGACCACCTGATTACAAAACTCTGTTCTCTCTCATCAGTTATGGACAATGATTTAAAACATTCTTTCAATTTATGAATATGCTGCTCAATGGCCCCTTTGTGACTCATCTTTGGAACCAGAACTTCTTTTCTGTTTAGTTTTATGTCTCTTTTTATGCTTATCACGTGATTCCTCTTCTGAACAGGAATATCCCTTTTCAGAGGAGGAGCCATTAGAGCCTGATTCCTCAGATACTCTTGGCCTTACCTGATTTTTACTTTTGGCCTTGGTGTCTCTAGGCTGTGCCTTTAAGTCTTCACATTTTCCTCCCAATTTAATAAACTCCTTTTCCAAAAGGATACAATACTCCTTTAATTTCTCACCTTCTCCTAGCTCATTCTGGGTAGCTATGACATCTGCTTTCTTAAATGTACCTTTCTATTTCTCTAGCTCATTAACTCCTTTATTTCCATGTTTTATCTCTCTTTTTCTTCTATCACTACTTTCTCTAATTCTGATTTCATTTTGTCACCAAATTGAGAAAGGGAATGTGGTTGGTAGGAAACTGTGTCTCTTATAGATTCTGGGTGGGAGAAAGTCCAAAATGGATTATATGCCCTACTGGTATCTTCTTCCTGTCAATTACTCTGAGACTGATTGCTTAGGAATGACCAACTTAAGCCTCTTAGTTTGGAGGTTTCCTCTTTCCTTTTGGCTAAGAGATATTTTTCGGAAGAAAAGAGTCGAGCAACTCAAAGGACCACATCCACTTATAAATCAAAGTGAAAATAATAGAAATTTATTATAAATGGATAGTATAGTAGTAGCAGCAAAAATATTACCACTGTGCAAACAATGCCATAACACACGAACACACACCAAAGTTTCACGTTTTCCAACGCTTTATCAAGGTACCTTGATAAAGCGTTGGAAAACATGAAAAGTTGGTGTGTGTGCGTGTGTTATGGCATTGTCTGCACAGTGGTAATATTTTTGCTGCTACTACTATACTATGTATTTATAATACATTTTTGATATTTTTTGCACTTTGATTTATAAGTGGATGTGGTCCTTTGAGTTGTCAGACTCTTTCCTTCGGTTTATACTAATAATTGTCTGAGCACCTTTGATTCCAGTAGCCACCTTCCTTCTCTTTTTTTAAGAGGTATCTTTCCCTACCTGACCACCGTTTTTTTTCACTTTCAAATTGCTCATTATACCTTTGTGGTATTTTAGTTAGCTGCTTGGTAACCTGTTCGTTAGCATTTATTTCAGTGTTTTCCTTTTCCAAAGAGGCACACCACTCCTTACACTGTTTAACATCATGTAAGGTGACTTGTAAGGCAGCAATCTCAGTCTTTAGGTTAACTAAGGCACGATCTTTATCAGTTATATCATTCTTACTTTCCTCTAACTGTTTTTGCAATAACTCAACTTGACTTGTAAATTTACCACATTCAAGAGATTTATCCTTTAGCCACTTTCTTAGCTGGTTTACTTCAATAATTAAACATTTGTCATGATCCAACTGGTTAACCAGCTCTGAATGCTTTTCATTAGTTCTTTCTAGATCATTTAATCTTCCCTCATTACTCATAATAGAAGGCTGAGAAAGTACTGGAGAATGTTTGTTTAATTGTTTAATTAGTATTTCGGAAAGACCTTTGAGCGTGAGCTCTTTTACAAAGGTTCCACGTCAGGGTGGACAATAAGACAATACACATATTCAGTGGTTACAGAGGCCTGATCATTAGACATTAAAGAGTGATTACATGAAAATTAGACAAATAGGAGAAAAAAACTGAGCAGCTGTAATTGAATACTAAGCTATTTCTAATCAGTTGCCCTAGGCAGCACACCCCTGGAAACCTCCAAATCCATTGATAGACTATGGCAGAGTAACTGCATAGGGTTTAATGCTATCCCAGATGGAAAGAGGCTGGGTGACAGTGAAACAAGGGGGATTGGGCTTGAAACCAACCACAGGGAGCAACAGGTGGGGGAGGATAGTGAAACAGGGGGGCTGTGATGGGGAGCAGCTCCAGAGGGCTTTGTAGAGTATGGTATGTGTGGGGGAGGGGTTTGGGAGGGGCAGTACCAAGTGCGTTTAAAGAGGACTGATAGCTTACTTAAGCCCTTGGCTAGGCTGGAATGGAGGCAGGGTTCTCTAGGTATTCTCTTGTATCACTGCAAATTCAGACAATTGGTAGATGAATGAGCCACTCACTAAATGTATATGAATATCATTGTTTATTTTATTTATGTTGTACTTATTTTCTTTTTCAAAATCAAATTCAGAAAGTGCAAGAATACAGCATCAATATCTCTTAAACGTTTCGAACCACATCCTTCCTCAATAAGATTGTGCTTGTATCCTAAGCACCACTTAAGGCTCATTTCTTTTCAGCTCATATTCAGTCCCAACAAGTAAATTGCCTAAGTTATGTATGTGGGTTCCTGTGTGCTTTATGATTCCTTTTTAAGTTTAGTTCCTGAATAATTTTCAAATGTAGAACCACTCTTCAAATGTGTCCAGCAGATGCACTATCCCCCGAAACTCTCTTGTGTAATGGAGATCTCCATAACTTAGGCAATTTACTTGTTGGGACTGAATATGAGCTGAAAAGAAATGAGCCTTAAGTGGTGCTTATGATACAGCACAATCTTACTGAGGAAGGATGTGGTCTGAGACATTTTTAGAGATATTGATGCTGTATTCTTGCACTTTTTGAATTTGATTTTGAAAAAGAAAAAAAGTACAACATAAATAAAATGAACAATGATATTCATATACATTTGGTGAGTGTCTCATTCATCTACCAATTGTCTGAATTTGCTCATTTGCCCTTTTTGGTAGAGAGCTACTCCCTTTAATTATTTTTAATTTTGTCTTTACTGAGGTTGTCTGTAACGGGACTTTTCCTATGAATGTATCACTGCCTCAGATTTTATAACTTTTGCACATATACCTTGCACTGACATTGTTGATTAACAGTTCTTAGACAACAATAGTAAATAGTTTAACTCTTACACAACACAACAGTTTAAAACCCAAATAATCAAATCTTTTTTTGTGATGCTTAAAAAGGTCTTTTCTTACAGCTTTACTGAGTCAGACAATTACTTCTTTCTGTCTTTTTTCACTTTGTCTAGGGGTGTCTTTAGTTTTCATTGAGAATCAAAAGCAGAAAAATATATTATTTATGTTATTCAGTAACTTTGCAAATAATAATAATATCTATTTTCATACACACTAGGGTGTGAACTGTTATTTACTAAACAATTATCCCAGACGAGCCCCCAAAATGTCAGAACAATAGGTTACAATACCGACTTTTCAACTATGCCTCTAGCCTTATGTCATAAAATTTGCATAATTATATAAACAACTATTAGATTCAAATCTTATATTATACCTATTGTAAATACGTTCTGGAAAATGGTAAATAAAGTTTTTGTCACATGCAGATATATGTAGAAAAAACAGAGTTTATTTATCCCTATACAACAATTCTAATTCCTACTAATTTGCATAAATATAAAACATTGTAAACCATAAATGCGATGTAAACACAAAATAAGGAAGGTTTCAGAAAATCAAATAAAGCAAAATAAATACTTCAGGAAATAAGCAAAACAACAAAGGAAGAGCACTATTCAACATACGAATATACTATACCTTCAGCATGTTTGTATATGGCATACCCTAACCTTCTTGCATAAGAACTTACAAACTCATTACATTAGTGTCTTGGATTGCATTTCTGTGTAAAACTTGTTTCAATGCCTTATAGCATGCAAAAATGTATTTTTTTTTGTTTAAACTTACACTTAACCTGTGTACCCAAGATTTTGTATTTGAAAAGTTAAGTTTACCAGGCCACCTGCCCAGCTAAGCCAAATTAGAATATTACAAAATTGATTAAAAAAAATAATACTCAGACATCTGGTTATGTTGAGGCTTGGGTTTCCTTTCATTTACCTTCAAAATCTTGGTGAGTTCTTTACCTCCTTGACAATAGAAAATTCTTTAGTGGCTGGACCTCACTCCAGTATCTGTTCTTTTTCCGGAGCACACTCAAATCCCAGACTCTGGACTCCTCGGTCATCAAATCTGCAGTGCAGACTTGCTTCTTCTGGCTTAAACATCGGTGACCATCTCAAGTCCTTCATTCTGGTTTTGGCAGGAATCTCAAATAGCATGATCAATAGCAACAAATGTCCATAACAAGGAACACGGAGGTTGTGAGGGCTAGGAGAAGCCCTCCCCCACAGCCAGGAATCAAATCGCTGCCCAGACGACCCACCAAAGAACACGGAGATCACGAGGGCTAGGAGAAGCCTTCCCCTCAGCCATGAATCAAATCACTGCCCAGGTACAGAATCAAAGCTGCATACTGTTCACCCTGTTTGCCTGATCACGACCGTTGCTGATCAGCTCAAATGGAGGATTCAAAAATCTCCTACTTGGCACCTTTTTTATTAGACATTTAATTTATCGGCATACCAGTGGAGATAGTATTTTCTTGCCAGCTTTTTGTCTCTGAGCATAAATCCGAGTTATTTACAGCATGTTACCTTAATTATTGCAACTAAGATTCCAGGTGGTTGAGCACTTAATGCAGGGAACCCTAATTAACTTCACCTTAAGAACCTGCTTGTTAAATAACCAGATTGTTTAATACCCTATTCTGAGAGTTTGCTTTTAAAACCTAGCCTAGCAACTGTGGAAGTAATTGCTAGATTCATTTAGTCCAAGCAGGGCTTTTTCTCTTTTTTACTTGATTTTTGCCCCAAAATGAACCTGTAACTGCAATCTCTGTACTTCAACAGTTAAACCCAGTAGAAAGTAGCAAGGCATTTGTTTTATTTTTAAAACTCTGTCCCTTAGCGAACCTAAACCCGATGGAAAGTAGCAAGGCATTTGTTTTATTTTTTAAAGCTCTGTCCCATAGTGAACCTGTAACTGCAAACTCTATACTTCAGCTAATAAGCCTTGGGAAAGTAGCAGGGCATTTCTTTTATTTTTTTTTCTCTCCCTGTCCTGTTGCTGCAAACACTGTAAGTCAGCCAGCTAAAATCCCGATGCAGCCCAGACACCCCTCAGCATACTTCCCTCCCCTTGCCTATTTAATTGAGACTCACTCTCTCTCTCTCTCTCTTCTTCCTCCACACCTGACCCCCTGAGGAACATGGAAGTTGCAAGGGCTAGGAGAAGCCCTCCTCCACAGCCAAGAATCAAATCGCTGCCCAGGTACAGAATCAAAGCTGTGTACTGTTCACCCTGCTCACCTGATCGTGACCATTGCTATTCAGCTCAAATGGAGGATTGCCCTGCAGAACACTGTGCGTTCGGCTTCCCACTGCCCCCACCACCACCCTTGGTCAGCTTTCTGTTATATAGGCAGTATCACATGACATGTACCTGAAATTAATCTAACAGCTCACTTCTCCAGCAGCAGCTTATACCAGCTTACCACTAGTGGCCACTCATCTCAATCACTTACACCTAACTATCTTAATAGTATACAGTGGCGTGAAAAAGTATTTGCCCCCTTCCTGATTTTCTCTGTTATTGCATATTTGTCACACTGGATGTTTTCAGGTCTTTAGACAGAATGTAATATTAGATAAAGGGAACCTGAGTGAACAAATAACACTTGTTTTTTTTTTTATTTCACTTATTTAATGAAAAAAAGTTAACCAACACCAATTGGCACTGTGTGAAAAAGTAATTGCCCTTACACTTAATAACTGGTTACACCACATTTAGCTGCAATGACTGCAACCAAACACTTCCTATAATTCAATATCAGTCTTTCACATCGCTGTGGAGGAATTTTAACCCACTCTTCCTCACAGAACTGCTTTAATTCAGTAACATTTGGTAGGTTTCGAGCATGAACTGCTCGTTTCAGGTCCTACAGCATCTCTATTGGGTTTAGTCTGGACTTTGACTGAGCCACTCTAAAACTTTAATTTTACTTCTTTTTAGCCATTCTGTTGTGGACTTGCTTTTGTGTTTTGGATCATTGTCTTGCTGCATGACCCAACTACGCTTCAGCTTCAGCTGACGGAAGGATGACTGGACATTCTCTTTAAGAATTTTCTGGTACAGAGCAGAATTCATGGTTCCTTTAATTATGGCAAGTCATCCAGGTCCTTACAGCAGTTATCTCCACACCATCACACTACCACCACCATGTTTGACTGTTGGTATGGTGTTCTTACTGTGGATGCTGTGTTTGCTTACGCGAGACATTATGGGATCCATGTTGTCCAAAAGTTCCACTTTGGACTCATCTGTCCATAGAACATTTTCCCAAAAGGCTTGTGGATCATCCAGGTGCTTCTTGGCAAATGAGACGAGCATTTATGTTCTTCTTGGTTTGCAGTGGTTTCGCCTTGCTACCACATGAAGCCCATTTTGCCCAGTCTCTTTCTGATTGTGGAGTCATGAACACTGACCTTAGCTGAGGCAAGAGAAGCCTGCAGTTCTTTGGATGTTGTTTAGGATCCTTTGAGACTTCTTGGCTGATTTTACACTGCGCCTTGGAGTAATTTTGGCAGGCCGCCCACTCCTGGGAAGGGTCACTACTGTTCCAAGTGTTCTCCATTTGGAGATTATGGCTCTCACTGTGGTTCGATGGAGTCCCAGAGCCTTAGAAATAGCTTTGTAACCCTTTCCAGACTGATAGAGGGCAACAAAATGTTTTTCTGATCTTTCAGGAACTTCCTTTGATCATGGCATAATGTGCTTGTTGAATCTTTGTGCTGGCAATGTGACTCTGATGGTAAGGGCCAAAATAAGTGAGGTTTATATTGAGCAGGGCTGGCTGTAATCAAGCCTGGCTGTGTTCAATCAGCTGACTCTAATTATCCCTTTAATTGGGCTGATTTAACTAGGGGGCAATTACTTTTTCACACAGTGCCAGTTGGTGTTGGTTAACTTTTTTCATTAAATAAATGAAATAAGTAAAAAAAAAAAGTGTTATTTGTCCACTCAGGTTCCCTTTATCTAATATTATATTTTGTCTAAAGACCTGAAAACATCCAGTGTGACAAATATGCAATAATAGAGAAAATCAGGAAGGGGGCAAATACTTTTTCACGCCACTGTATATGTTCCCAATTCCACTAATGACTATCCTCATTTCCTCTATGATCCCCCAAATGGCTCTTCTACCCCCCCAAGGAACTAACTCTACATGGCAACTGCGCTGCCAGCCACCACATAATTACCTGGTATGACCTCATACTGTGCACCCCTGTGCCTCACTGCCCCATGATACATGACCTTGTATACACATACTCCCTCCCAGCGCTAGTCTCCAACCCCATACATGCCTCTCTCACTGTACTACTACTCTGTTACCCCTCAGACCACTGCATCCTACTCATCCTGCTACCATCCAACCTGGAGCCCAGCATCTTATCACCATGATAACCCACCTCCTACACACCCTCCCAGTCCCTATCACACACAATAAAAGGCCCACTAATAACCAGTCTAAAACTGCCTCCTCAAAGCTGCTCAGATTTGCACTTCTCTGACACACACTCCTCCTCCTGCTACTCTCAGGTAATATACACCCCAACTCTGGTCCACCCCCTCCTGCTGTCTCTTCAAACACCAGACAAGGAGGCCTCCTGCTGGCTACAATTAACATCTGCAGCCTCCCAAAAAAGTTCACCAGCCTACAGGGCTGGATTGCCCAGCATTCACCAGATGTCTTAGCTCTATCAGAGACCAGGCTTTCGGATAAAATACCAAATGGATCTATCACCCTCAGTAGCTACACCATCTACCGGGCTGATAGGATTGGCAAGAGGGGAGGCGGCTGTGCCATCTACGTAAGATCCTCCCTTCGCTCCCTTGAGGTCCACACTCCGCCACCTATGCATGGAGCCCAGACCCTAACAGTCAAGCTCAGCCTGGGCAACCCAGGTAAAACCCTTTATATTATGGCAGTTTATATTCCCCCTAGCAACCAAAAACTCACCTTTGATTCAGTACTGGATAGTATCTCCTACCTCCCGCCTCGGAGTGCAGTCATCTGACTGGGTGACTTCAATGTCAGCTGGCTGTCACCTGCCTCGTCCCCCAGCAAAGACTCAGCTTTAGCTTGTGACCTCACCCAGGTCATCAATTCCCCAACCAAACTGGATACCAGAACAGGGATCTCAACCCTCATCGACCTTATCTTCACCAACAGCCCTAAAAACATCTCCCAAGTCACTGTGCTCCCGGACTCGATTAGTGACCACTCCCCTGTGATCTGCCAGTGGTCCACAAGAATCCCCCCTCCCCCCCAAATGACACTATACACAGATGACTTAAAAAAGGTAATCTAGCATGTTTCAAGTCCCACCTTGCCTTCTGTGACTGCTCCCCTATTCACACAGCCTGGTCAGTGGACGCTGCGCTCACCTACTTTATTGCTATCTTTAATAAAGCCTGTGATATATTCGCACACTTCTCCAAACAAATATTAAAGAAAAGAAACACACCTTGGATCTCCCAAGCTCTACTTGATCAAATGCACCAGAGGGATAACCTTTGGCATAAGGCCCTTGACTCACAGCTCCTGCAGGATCGGCAACGATACAGAGAGACCCGTAACAAATGCACCTGGGCCACCAGGCAAGCCAAATCCACGTACTATAAATAAACTCTCACCTCCACCTGGGGCTCTGGGAAAAATTTCTGGAGCAATATCAAGGATCTCTGTGGGAAAACTGTTTCCCCTACCCCTGTTCAGCTTATAGTAAACGGGGCTACCACTCATGACCCTATGGCTATCTCTGATGCCCTAAACACCTCCTTCACAGACCTCTCTCATATTCTCCCACCTCATTTCTTTGACCCTACCACCCACACATCCTACATCACCTCAGCCACCAATATCCCTGCCCCCTTAAGGCTAAGAGTCATCTCTTATAATGAGGCCCAAAGATATCTCACCAAGGCTCTGGCGAACTCTCGTTACAGCAGTGATTCCCTGGACCTCAAACTCATTCTGCTTTCGCTGGATGTGACACTGCCACATCTCATTAAAATCCTCAACCTGTCCTTATGCCTCAGCCAATTCCCCTGAGCCTGGAAGAGAGCAGTAATCACACCCATCCTGAAGAGTGGAGACCCCACAGCCGCAAGCAATTATAGGCCAATATCAATCCTCCCATCCCTCTCTAAGGCCCTTGAAAAAATAGTATTGGATCAACTAACTAACTACCTATCCAAGCATGACCTGCTCTGCCATGAACAACATGGTTTCCGTAGGGGCCACAGCACCTCTACTGCGCTCATTGAACTCACTGCTTTTGTCCATGAGGCACTAGAACAAGGCTCTGTGGCTGGAGCTATGTTGACCTGGCCAAAGCATTTGATACTGTCAGCCACAAGCTCCTACTCTATACCCTTCCATCCCTTAACTTTGCACCAGAGGTCTCCACCTGGTTCAAAGACTACCTCTCTAATCGGACACAACAAGTCAAAATAAATACTACTATCTCCACATGCAAACTGGTTCATACTGGTGTCCCGCAAGGGTCTATACTTGGCCCCCTACTCTTCACCCTCTTCCTTAACTCCTTCCCTAAATCCTGCAGTGGTCACATGCTATTATATGCTGATGATGCGGTTATATATTGGAAACATCCTCATCCTAATTCCCTTCAATTGACTTTACAGGGCCACTTTAGGGAGATAGAAACATGGTTCTCTGAACACCATCTTATAGTCAACTACAAGAAAACAAAGACCATGATCTTTGCAAACCACCAAAGCCCCCATTGTCACACACCCCTAGTGATAAAAAACACCCATGACTCCACTCTTGAGCAGGTCCAGTGTTTCAAATATCTTGGAGTCACTTTAGACACCTCCCTCTCCTACCACTCTCACATCCAACAGGTCATCCCTCCTCTGTTAACACTAGATTAGGGATCCTTTACAGGCATAAACACACCTACCCCCCAGGCTATGCATCTGGCTGTGTCCTCGTCTGTACTATCCTTGGTAGACTACGGTATTATCATATATGGATCAGCTGATCAAACTGCCCTACGCATCATCGACATTGTCCTTAATAAAGCCTGCCATCTAGTCCCGGGATGTGCCAGATTAACGCACACATGTGAGCTTTATAATCAGACAGGATGGCTAAATTTCCAAGGCAGACTTAAGTACTTTACTTGCCTCCTTGCCAAAAAGATACAAGTTAAGCAAGCCCCCATTGGCCTTCACCCACTCATCCGCACAGCCCTCCATAGACGGACCCTAAGACACTCAGCAAACTCTACCCTTCTAGTTCCCCACTGTAGAACCTCGCTTGGACAAAGATCCTTCTGCTATCGTTCCCCTCTATGGCTGAACAGTCTTCCGTCCTCCATCTCCATGACCCATAGCCTCAGCCAATTTAAGTCAGGTCTCAAAACCCTGCTCCTGGACTCAGCAACCTGTGGCTGTAAATAATCCCACTCACATACTGTTACCACCCCCCCCACCATAATTACAGAGACAGTTGTTACACAGGAGCCTACTCCATCTCAGTAAATTATCCTGTAGCAAATGGTTAGGATGCCACCCCTGTCCCATGTCCCCCCCCCGCTGTCCCAAGCACGCGACTCTGGGTCCTCCAAGACCCTACAAAACTGTATCATGTACTAGCACTGACCAGGGAACTTCTCTATGCTCCCAGTTGATGTAACCCACAATATAAGCTATAACCTGGACATTCAGTCCTTGTATTATGACAAGTTACTTGTTTACCTGTGTTACCTGTATATATCTTATTGTTGTATTTTGTTTTACTCTGTATGTTTACTTTTACACTCTGTATTTTTACTTTTATTGACATGGAGCCTTTGCAAATGAGTCTATGATTTAAAGGATTGTAATTCTGATTCTATTCAATAAATAAATAAAAATAATACCAGCAGCAGATCTTTCTACCATCTCAGTTGGAAGCAGAATGGGCTGAATCTTGCAGGGCTGAGCTTTATTACCTCTGGTTAATGCATTGTCCTGACATCATTTCCTGCAAATTTTACCAACCTTGATTGGGTCATGCAAATTTTTTTTTTCCAACTAGAAGAGACACACTAAGCTGTAGCTTGTTAACAGGTGTGACCAGGAAGCACAAGAAAGTTAAGTAACTTGCTCAGGGTCACACAGTATTCAAGTGGGGGCTGTGGGATTCAAACCCAGGTCTCCAGGTTTGTAGCTCAGAGCCTTAAACCACTGTACTATACTGCAAATGATGTAGGTGTGGGTATCCACCCTTTTCAAGGACTGTACCTTGCTCAAAGTCTTTCAACTCAAGACAAGTTTTTTACTTTATTTATTTATTTTTTTTATTAATTTTGGTAACCAGGTAGGTCCACTGAGCCCTGGAGGTCCCTTTTTGAGGAGCGACCCAGGTGAACATTACATATTATAGACAATTCAGTTATACAGTTATGCGGGGTACCTCAGGGTTCGGTGCTGTCCCCCATGTTATTCGCAGTATATATGCTGCCTCTTGGAGACATTGTAAGATGGTATGGGCTGAGATTTCACTGCTATGCTGAAGATACCCAGCTCTACCTGTCTTTTGCCCCCAACCAGGTTAGTGCTATCTCAGTACTGAACAGCTGTCTCGCAGAACTCCAAGATTGGATGAGTACCAGCAGCTTAAAGTTGAAACCAGGAAAGACCGAGGTTCTGGTTGTGGACCCAGGTCGCAGGACAGAGGGGTTGGGGACTGGACTCCCCTCTGGTTTAATCTTGGGAGGGGCCCAGATTCTCACCTCCGAAAGAGTGCATAACCTAGGAGTGGTGCTTGACGATGATCTGACACTTCGTCATCAGGTGTCAGCAGTCATTAAGCTGGCCTTTTATCATCTTAGGAACATTGCTAGGATTAGGCACTTTGTTTCACCCAGCGACCTTCCTGTTCTGGTCCACACCTTTGTGACATCGCACCTTGATTACTGTAACTCCCTTTACTTAGGGCTTCCTGGGGTTGATATCCGCCGCTTGCAGCTAGTGCAGAATGTGGCAGCATGTTTGTTGACTGGGGTATTATGAAGAACTCATATTACCCCTGTGCTGCGCGATCTGCACTGGCTGCCTATTCAGTGGCGGAGCACCCTAATGGTAGTCTATTGACTTACAAAGCCTCATATGACAGGGGCCCCAACTACTTGAAAGAGCTCCTGGCACCCTGCTCCCCTCTGTGACAGCTCCGCTCGGCTGACGAGGGGTTGCTAGAGATTCCAAGGGTAAGTTTAAATCATCTGGTGCACATGCTTTTGGGTTTGTGGCACCTACCCTCTGGAATTCTCTGCCTAGTCAGCTTAGGGAGTGTGGGACGGTGGGGTGTTTTAAGCAGGCTCTTAAGACTTTCATGTGGGGGAAGAGTATTCTGTACTGTCCTGATTTTATTGTATTTTATTGTATGCTGATTGTATTGTATTTTATTGCATGCTGATTTTATTGTATTTTATTGTATGCTGATTTTATTCTGACTGTACAGCGCTTTGAAATATGAAAAGCACTAAATAAATAAATTTTATTATTATTATTATTACAGACACAGAGAAATTGCATAGATAACAGTGATTATTGTACATATACAAGAGATTCAGTGATATATACAGTTGTTCACAGTGGTACAATATAAGAATTTAGGAGTTGGGAAGGAAGGGATGAGGGTGGGTAGGGGATGGGGGAAGGGAGCCTGAGGAAGGGTTTCCAAGCTGAGGTTGGGTGAGGGGTGTCAGGTGCCCTGGCAGAGGCATAGGCTAGGTGCGAACAAGTGGGCCTTGAGTCTGGTGCAGAAAGTATTTGTTGTGGATGGGGCTTCCTGTACCGTGGGCAGAAGTTTGTTCCACAAATGAGGGGACGTATAAGAGAATGACTTTTCATGAGCCTTAGTCCTTAGCCTTGGTACAATGTGAAGGGTTGCTGAGGGGGTCCAGAGGTTCCATGGGTTGTGCTTGGGGGCAATGAGCCCAGCATGACTGGGAGGAGGTGATGAACCCATGAGCTTGCAGGCTAGGGTGAGCAGCTGGTGCTGAAGTTGGGCTTCAAAAAAGGGCCATTTTAGAGTTGCTAGGATGTCACAGTGGTGGCTTCTGGATTGTGCCTGTGTGGTGAATTGAGCCATCTTGTGGTACAAGACTTGCAGTCTGGTGGTCTCTAGCTTGCCCAAGCTATGCATGACAGGGGCGGCATATGTCACTGAGGGTAATAGCATGCTTTGGGCAATTGAGATCTGGGCTTGGGGGATCAGCTAGTCCTTGAGGTGATAAAGGGAACCAAGTTTGCTATGGATAGTTCTGGCCACATGGTCGATGTGGGTTTTTAAGGTAAAGCCTTGGTTAATTGTGAGGCCTAGGTATTTGAGGGAGGTCATGACTTCAATCCCATTGCCAGAGACCGAGGTAAGCTGAAGGGCTTGTGTTCTGTCTTGGCCAAGGGATCTTGGTCCAAGCATCATGGCCTTGGTTTTGGCAGTGTTAAGGACCATTTTGTTTTCTATCAGCCAATTCTCCAGCGCTGTTCAGTCAGATTGGAGGAGGTGGCCAAGGTCAGTCAAGTCATCCCTGGAGAGATAGATGACTGCATCGTCAGCATACTGGACAACCGAGCTGCCTCCACAGTTCTCAGTTAACTCATTAGTGAACAGTGAGAACAGGAGAGGGCCCAGTATTGACCCCTATGGTACTCCCTCTTTTAGTGGAAGTGGGTCCGATACCGCACTCCGCCACCTAACTCTTTGTATACGCCCTGTCAGGTAGCTCTCAAACCATTTCAGAGCATGGGAATCAAGGCCTAGTCTGCCCAGCTTAGTCAACAGGAGTTTGTGGTCAACCAGGTCGAATGCCTTGGAGACGTCGATGAAGACTGCTCCCATGGGTACTCCTTGGTCGATAGAGGTGAGAACATCGGCCGAGAATTTGGTCAGGACTGTGTCGGTGCTGTGGCTTGTTCTAAAGCCATGCTGTGAGGGAGCAAGAAGCTGGTGAGAATTGAGGTAGTCCCTGATCTGGCCATAAACAAGTTTTTCCTGTATTTTCACCAGTAAACAGAGCAAGGAGATGGGCCGGTAGTTGCCAATAAATTGTCAAGGGCCTCCCTTATGGATTGGGACTACATGGGCCTGTTTCCATAGATCTGGGACAGCACCCTCCAGGAGGGATCAGTTTATGAGCCAGGTCAGTGGTCTGGTGGGGGCAAGGGCTCCCGCTGTAAGCAGCCTTGGGTTAAAGCCATCAGGTCCTCCTGATCCCTTTGGTTTCAGGGTCTTGAGAAGGACTAGGACCTCTTTTGTTTTGACCAGCCATAGGTGGAATGCCAGTTGGTCAGTGCAGGGAGACTCCTGTGTGCAAGGTTCTGAGTTTTGGGCTGGTAGGCCAGTCTTAAATGCGTCCAGGTCAGTGAAGTGGTGGTTGAGGGATGAGGCAATTTGGAGATCATCACTCAGCAGTTGCCCATTGACCTCAATGGGGCCAGGAACTGACTTGTTTTTACCCTTGATCAGTTCATTGATATGGGACCAGAATAGTCTAGAGTTGCCTAGATTGGATTTCTGGAGGTGCGTGACATATTCCCTTTTGGCAAGTTTTGTTTCCTTCTTACATTTGTTTCTGAGGGGTTTGTGTGCCACAAGGTCATTGGAGAGTAATGAGTGCCTGTACCTTTTCCAGGCCTTGTCACAGCTTATCACTAGTTTTTTAAGGGCAGGGGTGATCCACTTGTAGCAGCTGCCTTTTGCATGGAGCATTTTAAGGGGTGTGAAGAGGTTTGCTGCCTTCATGAGAGTTATAAGGAGGTAGTTCATAGCTTCATCCAGGGTAGGGAGGATTCTTAGTGGGTTCCAATCAAGGTTACCTAGGTGATCGTTGAATTGGCCAATATCTAGTTTTGAGTAATCTTGTGTGGTGATTACCCTAGGTTTTGCCTTAGGTGCACTATTTTTTCAGACACAGTATATTGGTGAATGGTCACACAGTGCATCTGCCATTGTGCCGGCTGGCCGGATGTTGGCAGAGCTGGACACCATAGCCCAGTCAAGGATGGTGTGTTTCTCTATTTTGTAGTTTTGTCTAGTTGGTTCCGATATAACCTGAGTTAAATTTGTTTCCTGTAACAGGGACTTCAGGACCGTATTAGTATCCTGGGCCCAACTGAAGTTAAAGTCCCCGAGGATAATGAGTTTGGATGTGACGTCTAGAGCTAGGGCTTTTTGTGATTGACTCGAGGGACTGGTGGGCATTCTTGGGAGGGTTGTAAACACACCCAATTGTGAGGTGCTTTGACTGGTCTAGGGTGATCTTAATGAAAACTGGCTCACTGTCAGTGCATGTGTTGCTCTGAATGCAGGTGGTTGATGTGTTGAGCATATCTATAACATAGATAAGAACACCTCCTCCTCTATGTTTGTCCCTGTCCTTTCAGTGGGTGTTGTATCCAGGGACTGCAACTTCATGCTGGGGATATGGGCCTTTAGCCAGATCTCTGATATGGTGAGAATGTCAGGCTTGTAGAGGTCTAGCCACGCTTGTACCTCATGTGTCTTAGGACATAGGCTGCAAGCATTCATATGGGCTATTTTCAGCCCCTTGAGGACACCCAGTGTGGGTCCTGTGGGGAAGATATAGAGAGATTGGTGAATTGGGGACCGGGGTTTGGCTGTATGTCCCCCACAAGTATCAGTAGGGTAATGAGTAGGCACGTTAGTCTTCGGTTGATGGATGGAAGAAGGTTCCTCCGTAGAAGTCTCTTGGGGTACTGGAATGAGAGTTAGCATATGCCCTTCCTGGCCATTTCATTGGCAATGAGGAGGGAGTGCATGCTGATGGGGGAGTGGCAGTGGTATTGGTGCATGGGATTAGTGTTTTGACACCAGGGTCCTTTGTTATCTGGGCCTCCTAGGCTCATGAGTCCATCCACCCAGAGGAGCATGAGGATCTATAGGGATACTAGCAGTACACCCCTGTTCGGGAGTTGGGGGTAGTGCTTACCTGGTCCCATTGTGCACAGGTGCTGAGGGCTTGCACCTCTGCTGACTACTGAGTTACAGAATTTTAGCACACAAGATCAGGAGGAAGCTTCCTTGGTTAGCAACCTGGCAGCTATGGATGTTCTGAGATTGGGCATGCACAATTTGTCTGTGACCAGTCTGATCTGTTGTAAAGATTACAAGACAGATCTAGTATCCACAGGATTGCTTTGGCTACCTAGCAGCACTGGTCTGATCTTTGCTAAGGATTGCAAGACTGGTCTATTTTCTGTTCTTACTCTAGTGCTGTACAATGAGAGGTGGTTACAGTCAGCTGTCACACTTAATCAACCTGGCAGCATGTGCTGCAATCCAAGCAATATACACAGACAAGTGAAAGAGCAAAGCAGGCTCCAAGCAATATACACAGACAAGTGAAAGAGAAAGGCAGGCTGCACCTTGTCCCATGTTAAGTACCTAGAAAGGTCCAGTGTCTGAGTTACCCCTTTACTTAGGCAAGTCAGCTCAAGTTAAGTCTGTGCTGTGAGCAAGAAATCGGGTGTAGTGATTAATGATCAGGAAGGAGTTTGAGTTCAGGTTGTGGCCACTGATTTGTCCCCTAGGACTAGTGGGAGGAGTTTGAGTGCTTTTAAGGGAGGAGGGAATGGGGCAGGTGGGCAGGAAGATTTTTCCAAGGCTGAGCTGAGCATCACTGGGAGGAAGCGAATCAAGCACAGTAGCTTACTTTGAAAGTTGGTGCCCAAAACAAGCGAAAATCGGTCGGTCAATTCAAGGCTCCAGCTCCTTCTTAGCTGGCAAAAATATTTGTACAATTCATGCAGGTAGGCAGTCCCAGAGATTTATAAGTCTGTTCCCAAAAAGAATGCTGATGTTTGCATCAGGGGAGGCTACCCAGCATGCAGATCCAGCCAGTGCCTCAGCCCTGAGGAATTCTGCTTGCTAAAATCTGTGGTGAGGGGGACCCTCTGCTTGTGGTCTCCCTCACCTCCCCTGGTCACAACAAAGTCTCTAGTGGTGCCATGGGCTTGGGTGCAGCCTTTTGTCCAAGGCTGAACTGAGCATCACTGGGAGGCAGCCAATCAAGCACAGTAGCTTGGTTTGAAAGTTGGTGCCCAAAATGAGTGAAAATCAGGCGGTCGATTCAAGGCTCCGGCTCCTTCTTAGTTGGTGAAAATATTGGTGCAGTTCATGCAGGTAGACAGTCCCAGAGATTTATAAGTCTGTTCCCAAAAAGAGTACTGCTGTTTGCATCAGGGGAGGCTGCCCGGCATGTAGATCCATTCGGCGCCTCAGCCCTGAGGAATTCTGCTTTCTAACATCCGTGGCAGGGTGGACCCTCTGCTTGTGGCCTCCCTCACCTCCCCTGGTCACAACAAAGTCTCTAGTGGTGCTGTGGGCTCAGGTGCAGCCTTTTGTCCAAGGCTGAACCGAGTGTCACTGGGAGGAAGCCAGTCATGCACAGTAGCTTGGTTTGAAAGTTGGCACCCAAAACGAGTGAAAATAGGGTAGTCAATTCAAGGCTCCAGCTCCTTCTTGGTGAAAATATTGGTGCAGTTCATGCAGGTAGGCAGTGCCAGAGATTTATAAGTCTTTTCCCAAAAAGAATGCTGCTGTTTGCATCAGGGGAGGCTGCCCAGTGCGTAGATCCAGCCAGCACCTCAGCCCTGAGGAATTCTGCTTGCTAAAGTCCATGGTGGGAGGGGGACCCTCTGTTTGTGATCTCCCTTACCTCCCCGGTCTCAACAAAGTTAAAAAACATTTTCTCTCTCTTGCATCCAGATGCAATTAAATACAGGCTTGAAACTTATATTTTCAGATTCAGCTTAAAATTCAGAGTATTTATATATCAAACATGACAGGTTTATTTCCAGTATACAGTCCATAATTTATAACGTCTTTAATTGAACCAGTTTTCTTGTAGATTTCTTAAAATTTTTTGCATGTGCTTAATCTACATTTCTTGCAGTACAAAAAGATATAGTTTTACTTCACATAGCACTTTCAGGAATTAAAACGTCAGATTCCTTTGCAAAGAGCTTTTCCTTTGTCTATGGTCAGTTAAGATTGAAACCATGCTCTCAGAAACTAGTAAACAAATCTCTCGGTCGGTGTGACATCTTTCTGTATCCATGCATCCATCCAAAAGTCATATATCTGGATTGGTCATGACATCAGCTTTAATGTAAGACCAAACAACCTTATTTACTTTTTGTAGTTTTTGACACCACAATTCTTTATAAATAACAAGGCTTGTAAAGTTGGTATAGTCATGAAACTTGGTTACTTAACAGGTCCACAAACCTTTTATCAGTTGATATAATTTGGTGCACATAGCATTTAGAACAGCTTTGCAAGGAATAAAAGTATTTTACTTTCATTGGTGCCAGTGTAACTTCAAACAGATTCTTTACGCGCACCTTTTTTTCTTTGAAGGTACCAAGCTGTACCAGCATCGTAAATTTCAATAAAAAGTGACATGCTGCCAGTGGTTACCATAGGATCCTCTCTTAGTCCTTGTTTTGATAAGCTTGCTAGCAAATATCTAAAAGGTAACGTTACAGCCTCCAGAGGCCAGCTTTTAGGGTAGTCCTCCAGTTTAAATGAAACGTTTTGACCAGACCATTTTTTTTCTCAAATTAGAGTACTACAGGGCAGGCATCTCCCCTTCTTAGAGTTCATGTAAGCAGCTTTTATTCTTTTTGCTGGTAAAGCTCATATAGACAAGGATGATGACCAGATGTCTTTAGTATGACCTCCCAATTACCCTAATTAATAATTAAGCATTTATAAAGAATATAAAATAGTAATTAAAATAATGTAAAATAAAAATACAATAAAATATTTTTTATAACTACGTTTTGTTCCCACAGGGCCACACCGCAGCATTATCTCAGCCTCAACCCATCCAGTTGGCTCACTGAGCTCACCCCCAAACTCAGCTCACTAGCACAGAATCACAATGGACTACCTACGAGGCCAAAGCTGGCTCTGCACAAAATGTTTCTTTATATTTATTTTATTACATTTGACCCTACATCATGAACCTGGTCTCTAGAATATGTTAAATCCAGCTCGAAATGTGGCATTGCACAGCAACCACAAAAATCACTTTTCGACCTCTATTTAAAAATTCCCACCATCCTTGTTCATGAAGTAGGGTCATGTAAAGTATATTCAAAATCTGAGAATAAGGTATTGTTAAATGGCCAAGTTATGTGTAAAAGTATATGAGGTGCAAAAAACAATCACATTTTAATGTCACAAGCCAGCATTCCACTACCCTACTTAATGTGCAACCTAAAAATTCTAAGATCACACTTAAAAATCTTCAACCATTCAACAAAACAAGAACTTTAAGTTTACAAAAAAAGTTATTTGTTCGCACTTAACGAACGAGCAAAGAATCCTTCATCCTCATATCAAAATTGCCATCTGGCACCAAATTAATTTTTTTACTGTGCACAAAACAATTATTTTTATCACACTTAATTGTGCAACCAATGCAGTAATCCAGAAGAAAAATGAGCATTTTTGGTAAGCATGAAATGTTCTTTGGTTGCACTTAAATGTACAACTAAAAAAATTCCATTTTTGTTGTGCACAAAAAATTGTTCAGTCGCACTTAAATGTGTAAACCAAGAATCCATGGCTTGTGAAAGAAGAATCAGCCATCTTACTAAACTGGTGGCCAGAGAACTTTTTTTGACATTTTGACCACATGTTATGAACTTGGTTGCTAGAATGTGTTAAATCCCGCCAAAAGGTGGTTTTACAAAGCCGCTGTAAAATCACAATTTTGGCTTGTATTTGAAAATTCCCACCATCCTTGTTCATGTACTAGGTTCATATAAACAGTATATTCAAAGTCTGGGACTAAAATACTGTAAAACAGACAAATTATGACTAAAAGTATAAGAAACACAATATATTTTTTGTGGACACCAGAAATGGAATGCATGTGTCCCACCAACCCCAACTCATCCACCTCTATAGAGGAGGTGCTGCATCATGGTTGGTGGCAGGCACAGCCAGGGGCATTCATCCACAAATTCTTCTGCCTTACCTGAACATCTAGGGACACTACCAAATAGCACAACAGGGGTATAGCACGTTACAGAAGTAAGGCTATGGGAATAATATAAAAAAAAGTTGATGATATAAAGGTATCATTTGTGATGGGAGTGTGTGCAAACAGGATATAATGGATATCTAGGAGGAGGGAAGGGCAAAGGGTTGGGGTGGGAAGACTTCATCTGGAGGAGCAGGGCTGGGGGGATATGGTAGAGATATGGTGAGGGATGTGGGAAGTGTGGTAGCTGCAACAACTGTGGGGCAGCTATCTTTTTAGGGATTGCATGGAGGGCGGGGGTGCTTGATATGCAGACAAATTGAGCTGCTTCAAGACAAGATTAGTTGGCTAAGGACAGAGCTGAGAAGATAGATTGAGGCAGAAAGGTGGAACCATCAAGCACATAGGGGGCATAGGAGTGCTCCACCAGATGACAGAAATCCCAGACTCAGGGGGGAGTGGGGAGGAGGGTTAAATGCACCAAAACTGTCACCTGCTCAGGAACCTATGGGTACAGAACCAAGGGAGTGAATGAGGATTGGGAATAGGTACAGAAACAGCCCTAGAACAGGTAGTAAATGGAAGTCACAAAACAGTTTACCTGGCTCAGGGTGGGGTAGGAGCATCGAACAACAGATTCTCAGTGCTGGCTACAATGGATGGTAAGGAGGAGGAGCTCATAGAGTGGGCAGGAGGAAAGGGGAAAAGTAGCAACTCAGAGGGGAGCAATATGGCAGAAGGAGGAGGCAGGACATTGCTCAATACAGTAGGAGTGGGAAGGCTAAGGTAGTGGGTAGGGGGGACTGACACCAAGGAGGGAGAGAGGGAGCAAGGGTGTAGTGGGAATGGAAGAGATGGTGCTGATCCAGGAAGTGCAGTAGGGAGGGATGATGTTGAGCAAGATAGAGGGGATAGAGGGGGTGTTAGACAGGCTAGGGTAGGGGCAGGGAAGGAGGCTGGTGGAGCAGAAGGCAGCAGGGATATGCAAGATGGGGTCAATTTTCAGAACTGGGCTAGAAAAATGGGACGCATCCGGGGTTGAAGCATGTAAAAGGAGGTGGGGTCTTAGTTCTAGGGGATTCAGTACTAAAAGGGATGAGATGGGGAAGTAAGGGTGAAAGCAGAGTTGAGTAGTAACGCATTACAAGTAACGCATTACTGTAGTTAGAGTTTTATGGTAGAATATGTGGTTATATTTAAAAATATAACAGATTAAAGAAATATAATTTAGTTTGACATTACATTTTTAACAGAGGTCAAGAAATTGCCAGCAAAAAAATTAAGTTCTGTAATCAGCTGGTACAATCTTAAAAAAGGTATCAATTAGCAGACTGCAAGAACCAATGCTCATTTACACTTTAAACAAACTTGTTATAGCAGGTTCTATATTGACTACAGTTTCATAAATTTAAGCGTACTGAATTAGAAATGAAAACTATGCTTGCACTTCAGTTTACCAGGCTTTCTATTAAGAATTTCAGATTATATAATTCTTGTAGTAGTAGAAATAGTAGTAGTAGTAGTAGTAGTAGAATTTCTTTCTTTCGGCACCCTTCCCTGAAGGCTCAGGGCACCCTTACAACGAAATATAAGATATACAATACACATACACATACAGCAGTAAAGAATGAAAAACATAAATACATAAAATGCCACAAACCCACTAAAAAAACAACTAAAAACAGACTAATTCCCATGATGGCTAAGGTCCCATAATAGAATCTTCAGGTCCTGAAGGCCTACTCAGAAAGGGAGGTCTTAAGATGTTTTTTGAACAGCTCCATGGATGGTGCCTCCAGGAGATACACCGGCAATGAATTCCAGAGGACCGGGGCTGCTATTTCCAATGCTCGGTCCCCAAAAGATTTCAACCTAGCCCCAGGGACCTCCAGGAGGGCCTCTCCAGTCTATGTGAGAGAGCAGGACAGGGTGTAGGGCTGCAGAAGCTCCTGCAGGTAGCCCTGCCCCAACCTGTGAAGGGTCTTGTAGGTCAAAAGACCTACTTTAAAGGTGATGTGTCAGCACACTGGCAGCCAATGCAGTTCGCGCAGCACCGATGTAATATGACTGAACCTCGAGTGTCCAGTCAACAACCAGGACACTGAATTCTGCAGAAGCTGCAGTCATTGTGCACCTCCTCCGACCCCGAGGTAGAGTGCATTACAGTACTCAAGCCTTGAAGTGACAAAATCATGCACCAGCATGGCCAGGTCATCTGGGGGAATAAGGGACTTAATACGGGTGATGTTTCAGAGATGGTAAAACCTGGACCAGACAACAGCCAACACCAAAGCATCAAATGTCAGCTCATTGTCCAGAACAATGCCCAAATTCTTCACCTTTAAGGAGGCCTTCAGTTTGGTCGGGCTAATAAAAAGTCCCAATCTATCCCCAAAGGCCTCCGTTCCTCCCCTTCAACATGGCTCAACCACCAGCACCTCAGTCATCCCCAGGTTAAGTCCCAGACTGTTCGACAATGTCCTAGCCTGGATCTCGGCCAAGCACTTATTTAGCACGTTGACCACGTCAGATCTTCCAGGAGCAAAGGACAGGTAGAGATGAGTAGCATCAGCATAGCAATGAAAAATCAGCTCATATCACCTTATGACCTTGCCAAGGGGCAGCATGTACACTGCGAACAGCATGGGGGAAAGGACAGAACCTTGGGGAACTCCACAGGGCAGGTTCTTAAGGACAGAGGAATAATTCCCCAATATCACCCTCTGAGACCTGCCCTGGAGAAAGGACTCAAACCAGCTGATGACCTTGTCAGTGAGTCCTACATACTCCCTGAGCCTGTCCAACAACACCCCATAGTCCACAGTATCAAAAACTGAGGAGAGATCAAGGAGGACGAGAATTGTTCACTCTCCTCTATCCCTCACCCTGAGCAGGTCATTCAGCACCCTGACTCATGCGGTCTCCGTGCTGTGCAAGGCCCTAAATCCAGACTGGAATGGTTCATAAATTTTGAAGTCCACAAGGTGACCCTCAAGCTGTTCCAAGACCACCTTTTCAAGAACCTTCCCCAAAAAGGGGAGGTTTGAGATAGGCCGGTAATTTTCCAAGACTTTAAGGTCCAAAGATGTTTTTTTCAGCAGGGGCTTAACCAGAGCCTATTTAAGAGACTCCAGAAAAACCCAGCTGACAAGGAACTCCCGACTATTTCAGCAAAAACCAGACCCAAAGCCTCAACGCAACCAACTAGTAGTCACGTGGGACCCAGGTCAAGGTTGCAGAACATTGGTTTGAGATCAGAGATCACTTCACAGACCCCCATCATTGTCACTGGCTGGAACTCACCCCAGGGTGACTGAGTGCAATTGCCCACCCAGGGACCACTACTGTTGGAGGATGGTAATCTGCTCGGAGAAATCCCAGCCCTCACAGAGGACACTCTGTCTGAGAAGAACTAAGAAAAATCTGCACACTTGTGAGCTGAAAAAACCCTGATGGGTTCCGATAGGCCAGATGTAATACCCTGTCTACAGCCCAAAAGATATGAGCTGGCCGATTCTTCCAGGCTATAATCATCCTAGACGTAAAAGCTGCCTTTTTTGGACGATTGCATTCTGATGCTTATCATAATGAGTAATCAGAACCAACCTGTCCTCCCGAGACCTGGACTTCCTCCAATGCCTCTCTAAACTCTGCCCACTGGTTTTCAACTCTCTTAGCTCACCATCAAATGATGGCGAGCCAAGACATGATACCAGGAGGTGCACACGGATCAGCACCAGATGATCCAGGGCTCCAGTGACAGCCCTATTATAGGCCATCACGGCATTCTCTGGACCGCCAGTGCAAGCCTCAAACACAGACAAAACATCCAGTTGCACCATCAGTCCCTCTGGTTCTAAACCTTTCAATGGGCGGAACTGGACCATTTCCATGGGGAAGGGACATTCAGGGGGGCTTTGAAGCTGAACCTGATAGTGCAATGATCTGACCAAATGATTGTATCAGTCTCGATGGTGTCAGTTTCGAGCCCCAGGAAGAACACCAGATTGAGTGCATGACCAGAGTGGTGTGTCCCAGATGTGGTTTCTAGGGTGAGGCCCAGAGCCTCCATATTTAACAGGAAGTCTCTGGCCCCAAATGACATCTCATCATCCACCCAGGTGTTGAAGTCGTCAAGAATGAGCCATCTCAGTGACTCCAACACCCTCTTGGCGACAAAAGATGACATCTCCTAAAGGAAATTCCAGTCCCACCCAGGTGGTCAGTAAATCAAGAGAATCCTGAACTCTACCCTGGGATCCCCCTGCACCGCCACTCACTCAAAAGAACTGGTGTCCCCCACTAGGTGCACCGCTAGGCCCAACTCCGACTTGAAACAAAATGCCACCCCCCCTCCTCTGCAGTTCTTCCTCGGGTAGTGAACCATGGTAAACCCAGCCAGGAAAGCCGCCTCTAGCACAGGACCTGAGGTGTCTCCCAGCCAGGTCTCCGTAATGCATGCCAGATTGACTGACACAACAAGCACCACCATTATAGCAATATTGTTCACCATCGACCTGACATTGCACAACACCGCCCAAAGAGGATGAAAGGTTGGGGCCAGTCCCTCAGGTACCTGTCCTCTCGGTCAAGTGGACACCCTGGGCAAAGAGACAAGGCACGGGGGAGCCTGCTTCAACTGTCTCCTCTGCCCAAGGAGACTCCTGGTCCCCACCACCCGAATTGACTCCCCGGCTATGTCCTTCCTCCTATCTCCCCCCCCAAACTTGTAAGCTTAGATTTATCATTTTAGGCATCAGTCTAAACAAAGTAATTATAATCTACTTTGAGTATTAAAATCTCCCAATGCTTTTCAAATTTGACTGATCAATGAGCACGTACTATATACTGTACGCACTCCAGTACAGCAGTACAGCTCAGTCGGTGGCTAGCTGTGGCAGGGTAAGGAGGGTTGTGCCAATCACCAGCATGGGTTGGGAAGGAGGGGTACAGGGTGGTGGGTTACTGCCTACCGGGGTTGGGGGGTAGGGGGAACTATTAGTCACCAGGGTACGGGGATTGGGGTTTTGATTGGTGTCACAGTGATCTGGGCTGGGGTGATCCTACACTATGGAAATGGGTATCTGTGATCATTTTCATTTCACTGGGATCGGGGCTGGGAAGGGGAGACACTAAACTATGGAAATGGGTATTTGTGATTATTTTCATTTCACTGGGATTGGAGCCGGGGAGGGGGGACACTACACTATGGAAATGGGGGACTGTGATTATTTTCATTTCACTGGGATTGGGGCTGGGGGGACACTACACTATGGAAATGGGGGACTTTGATTATGTTTATTGTGTAAGGATCGGGGCTAGGGAGAGGGGACACTACATTATGGAATCAGGGGTTTGTGACTATTGTTTTTCACAGGGATTGGTACTGGGGATGGGGAACACTACACTATGCGAATGGGCATTTGTGACTCTTGTTTTTCACCTGGATTGGGGCTGGGGAGGGGGAACACTACACTATGGAAATGGTGGAACTGTGATTATGTTTATTGCACAGGGATCGGGGCTGGGGAGAGGGGACACTATACTATGGAAATGAAGGACTGTGATTATTTTCATTTCATTGGGATCAGGGCTGGGGAGGGTGACACTACACTATGGAAATGGGGAATGTGATTATTTTCATTTCACTGGGATTGGGGCTGAGGAGGGGGGACATACATACATACATACGAACATACAATGACACTACACTATGGAAACGGGGGTCTGTGACTATTGTTTTTCACTGGGATTGGGGCTGGGGGACTGTGTATCCATCCCTAGACTGTGAGAGGAGCACCAACCCACCCTGCACATACTTAAAGTAGGGTTTCAAAAGCATAACTATGCACTGGTGCAGCTGGTCATAGTTACACTTGGGAAGGTTTCAATATTGTGATGTACGGCATATGTATGAGGGACCCCTCATTTCCATTGGCGCATCATAATATTGTGTGTGGCGACACAGTCGGGGGTGCACGGTGCATTGGTGGCCTTTGAGTATGACCACGCCCCCAACAGCCTGTGCAAGTCCAGAGATGCATGGCACATCCAGGGATACATCATGTTCTTGTCTGAATATGTTTGAAATATACAATTCATAGTTTTGATCAACATTTAATTTACAGCCATACAGGAAGAGTAATGATGTGCACGACACTGAGTTTGTGTCTCTGAGGCTACTCAGGTTTTAAAAAAATGGTGTTTGTTAAACAAAACTGAGCCTTCTAAATTGTGCACTTTGATTTGTGTGCTCTGTCAAGGTTGGCAGCACTTGTTTTTGCCTGTGTATTAGACAGAGCTAATGTACAGGTAAGAACCACTCACATTTGAGAATTTTCTCATCATGTAGGTTCGAAAGCTTAAGGATTTTTTTAAGTCATTGTTGGTCCAATAAAAAGTATCAAATCACCTACTTTGTGCATTTCTACAGTACATATCAAAAGTATGCATCAGGCAAGAAGCTAAAGAGAGGGGTACAACAAGCCTATATTTAAAGTGTATAAGGATGTCTAGATGGGGTTAAACAGGGAGCTCTACCTTATCAAAGCTAAAGATGGCACTGAGGAGAGCCAAGGAAAAGATAAATCTTAAAGAGCCACTGACGCCTTGAGAAGAACTTTTAAAAACATAATATTTGGACACAAGGCAGCTTATATTTTTCATTAGCTCTGTAATTCTTATCCCAGTTATTTATTACTGAGATCATATGCAAGAAAACAGAATAGTTGTTCCTTGAGAGTTCACCAGCTCCTATTGCTTCTTCCCAACTTGATGTCATAATACTTTGCTTGTGGCATCATAGCTATTCCCATGGCAACAAACTGTGATGTCACAAAAAGGCATTATGACATCAAGTTGGGAATAAGCTATAAAGGCAGCAGGACTCTAAGTGCTAAAAATCTTGTTTTTGTGGGAATTTCTTTAGTAATAAATAATGGAGATGAGAAATTTATAGAAGATGGACAAAATACAAGCTGAATTGTGTCTAAATATTATGTTTTCTGATGTTTTCCCAAAGGTGTCAGCTGTTCTTTAAGTTTGCAAAAGTGGATGAGGAAAAGTGATGAGGCCATGTTTTGGTATGTCATATAAAGTATATGATATTAATTGATATCGACGAAGGTACAGAATCAATGCGAGCAAGAGGAGCATGAGTTTGTTCTAATGAGCTGCCAGACTCTGAATTACAGGATGTATGATGGGTTATGAAATCCTTAAAGTAATGTGTCAGACTTTAAACGAGGTGAGAGCAAGACACAATGCATAGTTCCTTCTGTAGAGGCAAATGTTTTAGATGTTTGCAAGGTTCTTGAAAGAACTTGTTCTCAGTACTGTTTAGGAAAAATGCAGGAATCGAATAAAAGCTAGACAATGAGGTAGTAGAAGCTCTGACATCTGAGCTAGTGTCTAATGGCATAAAGTTCAGCAAATTCACAATGTTTCACTCTGTAGGCATCTATAGGGAGACAATCAAGGATTCGGCGAGAAACTTTAGGTACTTGGCAAGAGGGGGTAATTGAAAGATTTCAGACCGATGAAGGAAAGATGAAGTTTGCTGTAAGGACAGTAGTAGTTGAATACTGATTGGTATCCCTAGTTAGCTTTTGGCAGAGAGCAGCAAGGGGAAGGAGATAGCTGCTAGAACTCTTCTACTGGGACTAAAGAACTAGAACTCTACGACTGGGACTAAAGAACTAGAACTCTTCTACTGGGACTAAAGAACTAGAACTCTACTACTGGGACTAAAGAACTAGAACTCTTCTACTGGGACTAAAGAACTAGAACTCTACTACTGGGACTAAGAACTAGAACTCTTCTACTGGGACTAAGAACTAGAACTCTACTACTGGGACTAAGAACTAGAACTCTTCTACTGGGACTAAAGAACTAGAACTCTACTACTGGGACTAAAGAACTAGAACTCTTCTACTGGGACTAAGAACTAGAACTCTACTACTGGGACTAAAGAACTAGAACTCTTCTACTGGGACTAAAGAACTAGAACTCTACTACTGGGACTAAAGAACTAGAACTCTTCTACTGGGACTAAAGAACTAGAACTCTACTACTGGGACTAAAGAACTAGAACTCTTCTACTGGGACTAAAGAACTAGAACTCTACTACTGGGACTAAAGAACTAGAACTCTTCTACTGGGACCTTCAATTAGGGTAAAACAAGAGTTGATGTGCTGTCTGAGTTGAGCGAAGGGAACTCTTATCTGTGCTGATAGCTAGGTGAAGAGAAGAGTTGTAAATTAGGGGATGTTGCTTAGGCAACAGAAAGCCAGGTGTCTGCATTTAAAACTTCCCTAGTTAGCTTTTGGCAGACAGCAGCAAGAGGAAGTAGGCAGCTGCTAGAACTCTTCTACTAGGACTAAAGAACTAGAACTCTACTACTGGGACCTTCAATTAGGGTAAAAAAACAAACAAAAAAGAGTTGGTGTTCTTGTCTGAGTTGGGGGAAGGGAACTGTTATCTGTGCTGTTAGCTAAGTGAAGAGAAGAGCTGTACATTAGGGGGTGTGGCTTAGGCAACAGAAAGCCAGGTGTCTATTTAAAACTTCCCTCATTAGCTTTTGGCAGACAGCAGCAAGAGGAAGGAGGCAGCTGCTATAACTCTTCTACTGGGACTATATAGCCCTCACTTCCTCCCCTCTCCCACCTTTGCCACTTCCACTTTTATAGGCACTGGATTTGACTGACAACAGGAACTTCCTGTTTGGGAGAAAGAAAGGAGTGATCACAGAGGTACAAAAGACTCACCATCCTAGAAGGAAAACAATAGCTCTCCCTCACCCCCTAGCTGCTGGAGGTCTGTCTCTGAGCAACTAAGAAGGAGACTACTGAGGAATACAGGAACTTCCTGTTCCAGAACAGGAATGGCAGGAGCTGTAAAGGCATGGATGCAGCAGTAAAGTAGGGAGAAAAAAAAGTAAAAGGAGAGAGGAAAAAGTAAGCATACAAATCAACAGTCGAGGGGCAACAAATAAGACATGAAGAGAATGGTGCAGTGTAGTGGCTGTGGAGTGGCAGTCTTCCGGGAGACATTCTGGAGGATGTGGTGTTGTCCTATCTGCAGGCACCTCTCTGGGCTGGGGGAGGAGGTTGCTTGTCTCCAGGCTGAGCTGACCAGGATTTGGGGACCTCCTATCCCAGCCAGAGACTACCAGGGCCAACGCCGCTGCCTCAGAGGTTGCCAAGAAATAGGAGCAGTTGGACCATGGTGAGCTCAGGGAGGGTGAGGGTGGAGGAACAGAGGCACACCCCTCCAGTTGTACCTCTCCATAATTCATATGCTGTTCTAGCAGAGTGTGGTTTCTCTATGGAGGCACCCACAGTGGAGACCAAGGAGGATGCTGGGAACCTCCACAAAGAAGACCCAAGGGAGGGTGGCAGAGGACCCCTACAGGGGAAGTAAACTACTCCTGGTGGGGGACTTAATTGTTAGGGGGTAGAACTGGGGGAGGGAGGTAAGGTGCCTGCCCGGCACCATGGCTTGGAGGGGCAGGGAGCGAATCCTCAGGACCATGGGAGCAGCTGCACGGGGAAGGGAGCTGGATGCCACTGTCCACCTAAGGACAAATGACCTGGCTGGGAATGGGATCAGAGTAGTGCAGGAGGAGTTTATGGAGTTGGGGAGAGGCCTTAGACAAGTAGCATGCACGGTAACCTTCTTGGAGGTGCTGCCTGTCTATGGCATAGGTGAGTCTAGGGTGCTCTGTACCATGGGATTGAAAAAATGGTTGAAAAACTGGTGCAGAGCTCAGGGTTTTGGCTTCATTGGGGACTGGGGGCCCATCTGGAGGGATACAGGCCTATACTGGTGCGATAGTCTGAGGGTGACAGTGAAAAAGCAGGGATCCTGAATGAATACTTCTGCTCAGTATTCACAAAAGAAGAGGAGGGGGAGGTACCTAATCCATTCAATGGAAGCACTCTGGATGGGGGGGTCAATACCAGTCCATTCACAGAAGAAAAGGATTCTGAAAGAATTCCTAAAACTGAAGGTGGACAAAGCAATGGGCCCTGATGGGATTCACTCCAGAATTCTAAAAGAACTTAGAGGAGAACTAGTGACACCACTGACTACCCTTTTTAAGAAATCATGAGAGGATGGTGTGGTACCCAAGGACTGGAGGAGGGTGGATATGATTCCCCTTCACAAAAGTGGGAGCAAAGTGGAGGCAGGAAACTACAGACCTGTTAGTTTGACCTCAGTAGTAGGGAAAATGATGGAATCTCTTCTGAAAGAAAGAATTGTTGAGTACCTAGAGGCCAGTGGGGCAGAGGACACAAGGCAGCATGGATTCACAGGGGAAGGTCATGTCAGATGAATCTAATTGAATTATTTGACTGGGTGACCAAAGTAGTAGACCTAGGAGGGGCTGTGGACATGGCCTACCTAGACTTAAGCAAGGCATTTGTCACAGTCACACGCAAAAGATTAATAAACAAATTAGCCAGCCAGGGAGTGAGTCCCAGGGTGATAGTCTGGGTAAAAAATTGGCTGGACAACAGGACACAGAGGGTAATAGTAAAGGGCGTCCACTCCAAAAAAAAGGGAGGTTACTAGCAGGGTACCGCAGGATTCAGTACTGGGTTTGGTCCTTTTTAATGTCTTTGTAAGTGCCATTGCAGAGGGGCTAGAAGGAAAAGTATGCCTCTTTTCAGATGACACAAAGATTTGCAACAGGGTTGATACACAAGAGAGGGTGGAAAGGATGTGAAGGGACTTGGCAAGGTTGGAAGAATGGTCAGAAGTATAGCAGCATAGATTCAATGCAAAGAAGTATAAAGTAATGAACCTGGAAACAAAAACCCAGGGGAAGAGCACACAATGGGGAAGGGGGTACTAACAAAAACAAAAATGGAAAGGGACCTGGAGGTAGTCATATCAGATGATCTAAAGGTAAGCAATCAATGTGAGAAGGCAGTAAGGAAGGCTGGGGGGATACTGGAATGTACAGGAAGAGGCACCACCAGTAGAAAACAGGAAGTTGTTATTCCTCTGTACCGACAGCTGGTGAGACCCAATCTGGAGTACTGTGTGCAATTCTGGAGACCCTGTCTCTGTAAAGACATAGACAGGATGGAGGCAGTCCAGAGGAGGGCAACTAAAATGGTGCAGGATCTGCACCAGAAGCCATATGAAGAGAGACTAAAGGAGCTTAATATGTATGCTCCCAAGGAAAGAAGGGAGAGAGGGAGCATAATAGAAACTTTCAAGTACCTCAAGGGAATCAACAAAGTCCAGAGGGTAGCATCTTTCAGAAAAAGAGATGTGAAAGAACAAGGTGCACAATTTAAAGACAGAGGTGGGACGGCTCAAGGGCAATGTGAGAAAGTATTTTTTCCCAGAGAGGGTGGTGGACCCATGGAAAGGACTTCCTGAGGAGGTCATGGGGTCAAAAACAGTGGGGGAATTCAAGAATGCATGGGACAGACATAAGGAAATTCTGGTGGGGGATAGGAAGAAGTAGGCTGTTGGTTAATTAGGATCTGCAGCTTATCCGATAGGTAGTGAAATGGGCAGACTGGGTTGGCCAAGCGGTCTTTATCTGCCATCAAAGTCTATGTTTCTATGTATGTTTCTGTGTTTCTACAGTGAAATATTCAGTACAATTAGTTCAAGGTTGGAAGGTGAGTTGGAGCTGCTATGATGAGGTTTGCATGGGCTCATGTTCAGGAAGGACTGCTAGTGCAAAATAGTGGATATGGGTGTTGCTGTAGCTTGGTAGCCCATGGCAGGAACTTAAGTGGCTACTGCGGCTTTGCCTTGCTGGTGGATCCAATATCTGTATGCTGTTAGGAGCCCAAACAAGAGGGGTCTTTGACTGAGTCTACTGACTGGTAAGGCAAAAAGGAGTTGATATCAAGAGTAGAATGCAAAGCCAACCAAGTGGTGCTGAAGGCTGAGGTGCTGGATGCCACACCTCGCGCCATGCTGGCAACCCGGGATCAGAAACGGACTCGGGCCACCGGGGGTCGGCAGGAGAGGGAAGAGATCAAGTGTCCAGAGGACTGCTGTCTCTTCTCTGGGGAGGGCTCTGGGGATGCATCACATAGGAGTGGCCTCTGGCGGCAGTTGGAGGATGGCCAGGATTGCGATGTCATGCAATAGCGAGGGGTAGAGCTGTGGCAGGCATTGGCACTCTGTGCCCAGATGTCATGGCATGACTGAGTACTGGGGGAAACAGGAAGTAGAACCCCCCCCGGAGGATAGTCGAAGGCACCACTTCCTGTTCCACACTCCCAAGGTTGGGTGCTCCACTCTCTCCTCAGCTAGTCACTCCGGCTGGCACTCTACACTCTAGATAGAGCACCCTGAGAGGACAGGGTGGCCCTTCCCCATGATGATTCAGATCCGGGGGTTTTGTCAGTCGGAGTGAGGAGAGCAGCCATAGCGGCACAATGGGAGGTAGAGAGCAGGCACGGAGGATGATGGAGAGAGTTCCTCTGGGTAGGGGTGAAGAAATAAAGTTCAAAGAAAAAAAAAAGAGTACAACACAATAGGTGCATTGACTGCTTAGTCTGGCGTAGAACTGTTGGGGAATGTAACTGTGATAGGGGGACAGCCAGGTCAGTTGTGAATGTGCAGGACGATGAATCAAATGGAGGCCTGCTCTTGGTGATGTATTCACTGGAAGGAGTATGGAGGGGATGAATCCTGTCAGGTGAGTCAGATTAGTGGCATAATTAGAGTGTTGTGATGAAGAGATGTAGATAACTTCGAGAAGTATGGTGAAGTCCAGGGGCCAGGGAGCAGCGATTTGGGATAGTGTAAATTTAGGAAGGTAGCCATACATCAGAGATCCAACAATGCATATTCTGGGATAGTAGATGAAAGAAAGGTCCTGAGAGCATCCAGTGGCTATTCAGGGAAATACAAGTTGGTTAACATGGTCGATCTGAGTCAGCACTGTTGAGAGTAGGCTATAACTGGAAGATATAACAAACAATGCCAGTACTGCTATGTGACATCTTGTGGTACCTGTTATCCTTGAGGGTTATGGTTATTATCAAGTTGATATATCCCAGGAGGGAAATAGGTACATGATTCCTGTGTATGATAATAGGTGTGAAGAAGACTCCACCAAAGTCTGGATCCTGTGAAGATATCGGATGGTAGTGACATTCATGCTGTTTGAATTAAATGAAATATGTAAAGAAAGATCCTGAAGAGTTGATTGAGAGGTAAAATCTTCTATAGTCCAGATGAATGGGATTCTGGAAATTGATCATGGAGAGATTATCAGGAAGTACTGATATTTTGTGTAGTGACTTAAACTCTATATGCCATGCTGTTTGAGGGCTGTCACTGGGCAAGGGTGTCTTTAGATGAGAAGAACAAGTAATCCTTAGAGCATTGGATGGGAGCAGTAATGTCAGCTGAGGTCGGTGTATGAGGTGGATGAACTGGTAGAAGTAATTGAATGGGCAAGTTGATGCCGGACATTGGTGGTTATGAAGCACACCCAAAGAGACACAGCAGCAAATTTGCAGGAGCCTGGAGCCACCAGGGTAGCAAGAAAGAAGATAATAATCCAATCACTGATGGAAAAGTTTGAAGTGGAAGTCCAGTGATGGAGGATGGAGCATAATAGGAAGTCAGCGGAGACCAAGTAGTACTGACACCAGAAGGTGCAGGTGAGGTCCAGGATGGGGGCAGTCAACAAAGCATGAAGGAATAGATGCAAGAAGCTGAACTGGGTCACATGCATTAGATCCAGGTAAAACTGAGAGACAAATCTAGAAACAAGGTGATAGGGTATGAGGTTCATATCTCCGGAAGAGATGATGAACTGGAATTGCTGATATCAGAAGGTGCAGCGATGATGTGGTATGAGGTTCCCACCTCTGAAGGCGATGGTGAACTTGAATTGTTGACAGATGAAAGGTGCTGTAGTGATGGGGTATGAGGTTCCCACCTCCAAAGCAGATGGTGAATGAACTGGATTACTAATAGCCAAAAGTTGCTGGGTGATGGGGTATGAGGCTCCCACCTCTGAAGGAGATGGCAAACTAGAATCGCTGATGGTAGATTTATGGCGAGAGAAGGGTAGCAGTAGGGGAAAACTGTAGGAAGCCATGGGCTCCCATCCCTGGAAGATGGATGAATCTTCATATATCCAGCATGCAGCAAGGGAAAACACAGGCAGAGACAAGTCCAGGAGGAAGGCCACAGAAAACAGGAACATCCAGAGTAGCAGTGATGGAGGAGGTGGCAACATGGAGCCAAAGGTCCAGAGACTGTAGAAGGCTTTGCCGGAAGGCAAGCCACAGGCAACAATGTGGAGCAAAGAAGTCTGGAAGTCCAATAGACAGGACAGAGAGCAAAGGAGCAAACAAACTGGCGGGGTCCAAATCCAGAACATGAGAAGGCTAAGGCAAGAACAGGTAGACAAATCCCAGATGTGAGGAGAACCAAGCATGGTGCAGGAGGGAAAGGGCCACCATGAGGCCAAAGCAGTTCAATCTTCCACAGAGTAGCTGGAGGCTGAAGCCCAGGGACTGGCCAGAGGAGCAGATAAGGAGGTTTGAGAGATTGGGAAGAACACATAGCAGAACTGGAGACAGGCTAAAGTATGGGTGCTCGAAGGCTGATGGATACAGAGTTCCATTCCGAAGGAACAGGGTGGGCTCACATTGCCGGCAGAGATTTCAGGCTGTCTAGGCAGGAGAGTGGAGACTGAATGGGTACAGGGGTCCCATTCCTGAATGGAAGTGGCAAACCCATGTTGTACAGGGTGCAGTTAGTCGAGATGATGAACCACGTTGACATGATGGAGAACAGAGGTCTGAATCCTAAAGGGAAGTGGTGAACTCAGACTGCAGGTTTAGGATGCAAGTAGTTGAGATGAAGTACAGAGGTCCCATTCCCAGAAGGAAGTGGCAAACTCAGAGTGCTGCTATAGAACATAATGTGGATGAATCAGAGATTGGGGGCGGATGGGGTACAGCGGTCCTGCTACCAAAGGGAATGTGGCAAGCAGATAGTAGGTACAGAATGCGGTTGCTTGAGACAGTAGATGAAGGATACAGGCTCCCATCCCCGGTAGTCGGGATGAGCTAACCTTCACTCAATGCCACACCAGGCAGAGTTAGGGACAGAGACTGTTTGCAGTTGGCAGGGAACATAAATGGTTGAGACCGTAGATAAAGGAAACAGCTCCCATCCCCAGTAGACATGGGAAGCCTACCTGCACTGCTATGCTTCAGTAGGCAGAGTTAGAGACAGAGGCCATCAGACTGCTGGTATGGGCTGAGCGAGGAGAGAGCAGCTGAGGTTACTTGAAAGAAAGGCAATGCAGCACCAGGAAGCAGAAGGTCGAGGAGAGCAGGGAAGGAAGATAGAGAGCAGCCAAGAGGATAACAGACACTGCCAGACAATTCTGAAGGAATAAACAAGGCACAGTACACAGGGACACTATATAGACAAATGGGGAGTATAAGTAGGTGAACAAGTTGCACAAGATATCATGGTTCACAGAAGGGTATAATTGAGTGGTAAGAACAGTGGATTGAGGTATAGAGAAGAAGTGATGCAACAGGTAACGAAGGCAGGAGGAAGCAAACAAAACAACAGGGAGGGGTATGGCAGCAGTATGGGAAAGAATTGAAAGGGGCAGGTGAGGTGCTAAAGCAGAGGGCTAAGCACTAAGGGGGATCACACCCCAGAGCACAGGGGCGAATATGGGGTGGTAAGATGGAATAGGGAAAAGGCCCAAAAAGCAACAAAGGAAGTATCAGGGTCAGCACAGCAGAATTTATTTTTTTTTTATGTGGAAACATGATTTAATACTGGAAGAGAAAAGGGGTATGGAAGGAGACTGATGGGAAGAGAGGGAAATGCCATAAAACTGAGTTTTCAAAGTGCAATGCAGGAACCATTTATTTATTTATTTTATTTATTTATGACTTTGATAACCGGGTGAGTGCACTGATCCCAGGGACCGTTTTCAGGCACGATCCGGGCCATGACACATGGCACAGGGTAAGAGTGGAGTACAAGGTAACAGTAATACACATGAAAAAGATTTGATACAAGTAACAATAGTAGACACAATATACAGGTTTGATGCATAGGTCCATTTGAGAACAGTGAATACAAGGTTTCAATATCAGACATGAGAAGACTTGGTACAAATAAACAAATCATAGGCACAGTGTACAATGTGAGACTGCATCGTCCAGTGAGCAAGTAATGCACAGAATACTCAGTAAAAAAATGTATATACAATACATACAGGCAAGGAAGTCAGATATTACTGTGAAAAATGCAATATAACAGTTGTGGGCAAGAGAGTTGACTAGTGTGGGTAGGTGGGTAACCCCTGGGCTTCGGAGTTGACTAGTGTGGGTTGGTGTGAGACCCCTGGGAGCATCGGCAGGATGAGTTTTCCAGGAACCAGACTTTAAGGTGGGACTTGAAACTGGAGTGTGTGTCAATGGAATGGAGTTCAGCCGGTAGTTTGTTCCACTGCAAGGGGGCAGCTGCAGACCAAGCTCTGCTACCCATGTTGGTGGATACCCTAGGAACAGCTAGAGGGGGAGTACCATTTGAGCGGAGGTTGCGGAGGAGTTTTCAGAAGGGCAGTTAGGGGGAATTCTGGAGCCATGCGGATGACATTGTCCACCATGCAGCAGAGGGCTAGGTCAAAGCCACCTTGCAGTGGTAGCCATCCAAGGGTATTATAGAGGGTACAGTGGTGGGTGGAGAACGGGGCCAATAAAGCAAAGCAGCAGGTGCTGTTGTAGGCAGCGGAGAGTTTAGCCAGAGCAGTAGCTGAGATCCTGGCATAAATAGGGGAGCAGTAGTCAAGAATAGGGAGAAGATTACCCTGGACAATGGCTAGTCTATATTCAGGGGTAAGGTATTGCCTGAATCTATAGGCAGCACCTAACTTTTGCTGGAACCTTCTGACAAGGGAATTTGCATGCTCAGTGAAGGTGAGGAAGGGGTCAAGCAGTACTCCTAAGTATTTGTAGGTGTTGACATCCTCCAGGGCTGTACCAACTGGGGTGAGAATGAGTAAGGGGGCATGGCTTTTAGTTTTGGTCAGGAAGAGCTTAGATCCAAACAGCATGGATTTAGTTTTTTTGGCATTTACTTAAAGGAGGTTTTTTGAGAACCAGCTGTGAGTTGCAGCATAGTTGTGTGAGAGAACTGAGGAAATTGCAGCCGTGGATTTGTCACTGTGGAAGAGGACAAGGTCATCGGCATACAGGAGAGAGTTACAGTTGAGGCAGTCGAAGGGAAGTGCATTAATGAATAAGGAGAAAAGGAGGGGACCCAGGATTGAGCCTCGAGGGACCCCAACAGAGACAGGCAGAGTGGGGGAGCAGGTTTGACCAATACACATGAATTGTGAGCGATCAGTAAGGTAGCTAGTGAACCAGCTTGTGACTTTCTGAGAATAACCAAGGAGGCTAAGCTTGGAGGTAAGGAGAGAAGAGGAGGAGAGGCTAACCATGTCAAAAGCCTTTGAGAGGTTGATGAAGACAGCCCCGGTGGCTTTACCATTATCCATGTTAGAGAGGATGTGGTAGGTCAGTAGATTGAGGGCAGTGGCAGTGGAATGATTCTTGTGAAAGCCATGCTGTTGGTTGCATAAGAGGGTGTATTTGCTTATATACTCAGTGAGCTGATTGTGGACTGCTCTCTCGAGTAGTTTACTGAGATGAGGAAGGATGGATATTGGACAGCAATTGTCGGAGGATTTGGGGTCACCGGATTTAAGAATGGGGATAACCTTAGCTATCTTCCATTGGTCAGGCATGGAGGAGGTGGAAAAGGCAAGGTTAAAGATGAAGGTGAGTGGCTTGGCAATCGCCGAAGAGATCAGCTTAAGAAAGATGGGAGATAGGCCATCAGATCCGGAGGAGCCGTGGTTAGGTAGATGTTTGAGTAGCTTCACTGTATCATGTATGGAGAGGGCTTTAAAATAGAATGGGGGTATTTTCAGGTGAGTGGCAGAGCTGGAGGAGGATGGCAGTGTGTCAGATATTAGGGCTGGGCTTTGTGGTTGGGCAGTTGGCAGCTTATTTAGGTACATGGATAAGTTGGTGAACTTACAGTTGAAGACACTGGCCACATCGTGAGGGTCGGTCTCAGCAGCCCATCCTGGGAGTTGAGATGTGGTGCAGCATAGCTGGAGCGGGGGTTTAGGAGGGAGCTGATTGAGTCCTAGAATTTTCTATGGTCTCCAAGGTTGGCCTTTTTACAGGTTGCGGAAGTGGGTCTGTTTCAAAAATTTGGCCTGTTATTTACATTTGTTCCTCATGTGCCTGTAAGCATCCCAGAGGGCAGGAGAGGGGGTTGCTTTGAAAGTGGACCAGGCGTGGTCTCTGGCCTTCATAAGGGTTAGGTCTTTAGAGACCCAGAGCGAGCACCCACCTCTGGCCCGTCTAGTAGTGACAGGTGAAAAAGCGGTCCTGGAGTGTTAGTAGTGTCTGGCTAAAAGTGGAAACTGCCATGGCTACATTGGAAAGGGAAAAAAGCGTGGACCAGTCCAAGGACTGGGCCTCCTCGAGGAGATTTGTGGAGACTGGGCAGCTGAAATTTCTTAGAGATAGGTATTTGGGTGGAGGGTGCTTTAGTTTGGAAGACCAGAGGAGATAGGTCGGTGAATGATCACTTACAGAGTCAGCCATGGCACCAGCGTGTAATGCTCGGTCCTGCCTGTTTATGAGGATCCAGCCTAGAAGAGTCTGGGTGGCTGAGAGTGAATTAAGTCTGGTGGGAAGAATGATCACCTGCACTAGGTTGTGCTGCTTTAACAGGGATACATAGTCAGGCTGGTGGCAGCTGAGCCAGTTTAGATTAAAGTCGCCGAGAAGGATAGATTCCCTATGGGGAGTTAGAGAGCTCAGGCCTTGGAGGAGGCTGGTGAGTCCAATGGTTCCATTCACGGGGGGGTTGTAGCAGCAGCCAATATAGAGTTTCTTGCAGGATCCCAGGGTCAATTCAGAGAGTAGCCATTCACTAGGTGAGGAAGGGTCAGAGTGTAGGACAATGCTAGCTGAGAGGGGTTCCCTTAGGAGCAGGGCCACACCGCCACTTTTTTTTCTGCCTGGCCTGTCGAGGTGTAGGTAACAGTAGCCAGGTATTTTGAAGGTGTTTTTGGTGTGGTGTGGCTTTAGCCATGTTTCAGTGAGTCCTAGAATATGGGGCTTGTGTAACTCAATCCAAACCTCAAGGTCAGTGAATTTAGATGGAAGGCTGCAGACATTGATATGTGCAATTTTAAGACCAAGGGTGTTTGTCCAGATGCTGGAGGTGGGGGTGATATGGGAGTTTGTTGGGCCAAGGGTTGCATTCAATGTCCCCAGCAAGGGAGAGTAGTGATAGTAGGAGAATGTATGGGCAGGAGGGAATAGAAGGAGACCAGGAGAGGTTAACCAGGTAGTGGCCAAGGAGGCGGCGTTCTCCTATAGTGAGTAGTATGAGAGAGATGTACCCCAGGGCGGACTTATCCATAGTGGTGAGTGAAGAGGGTTGAGACAGGGGAGAGGGGGAGAATGAGAGGAAGGAGAGGCGCTGTTGATCGCAGGCCAGCACTGTCGCACAGAAGTCGGTCAATACCAGCTCAGTAGTTAGGGAGATGGCACATAATATAGGTAGTGCCAGCTTCATCTTTCTGAGGGAGAGTGGGGACAATGGAAAGTAGTAGGAGGGAATTAGCTTGGTTTGCCTTATTAAGGGGGGAGAGGAGGGAGTGGTGAGGCAAGGGGCAGTTAGAGATGTAGTTCTCTGGGGCAGGAACACACTCTAGAAGGTGTTCTGTAGCTTTAAATTTGTGTATGGCAAGATGGCCAATGGGAGAAAGATGCACAGAAGGGGCAGTGGTTTAGGTGTACTTAAGTCGTGGAAGAGGGGATGAGGGGGAGGGTGAAAAAACTCAGCTTCCACTGGTACCAAAATCCAAAAGGCAGGGCTAGTACCTTGCAGTATAGAGGATTTCTGAAAAACTGTTTAGGTTCCAGAAATTGAGGGGTCCGTGGCCAGGTCAAGGCACACTGGATCCCTGAAATAAAGTAGAAAAACAGGATTTTTAAAGGCTGGAAGAGGAGGCTTTTTACATCAGAACAAAGAGAATAATAGAAGTGGGCAGGGTCAGAGAGCACAGCACACTGTTTGGGGGTTGGGGAGGAGACACAGTGCAGGCCAGACAGCAGAAGGATTTACACAATCAAGGCTCACAATTCACTTCTAATATCAACTCAGAACTTAAAATGACTGTAAGGATTAAATAAATTATTAAACCCTGGCACACAAATTCAACTAGAGAGACAGAGGAAGATACAGTAGTTAGAGATATGTTCAGCAAAAATCAGCTTCCACTGGTACCAAAATCCAAAAGTCAGGGCTAGTACCTTGCAGTATAGAGGATTTCTGAAAAACTGTTTAGGTTCCAGAAATTGAGGGGTCCGTGGCCTGGTCAAGGCATGCTGGATCCTTTGCAGTATAGAGGATTTCTGAAAAACTGTTTAGGTTCCAGAAATTGAGGGGTACGTGGCCTGGTCAAGGCACACTGGATCCCTTGCAGTATAGAGGATTTCTGAAAAACTGTTTAGGTTCCGGAAATTGAGGGGTCCGTGGCCTGGTCAAGGCACGCTGGATCCCAAGATGAGCACCATGCCTGAGTATCCTTATAAATGCCAGTTGAACTTGGGGGAATTCAGGATGAAAGAGAAAACTTCGTAAGCTTGGCATTTAGGAAGTATGAGGGGTCCATTGGGACAGGATAGTGTACCATATGTAGAGATATGAAAGTAAGAATTCTGAGGCAGGCAGGACAGTGATAAGTTAACAGCACATAGGAACTGGAAAAGTAGAACGGTATTAGTGAAAGAAGCAAAGGAAGCAGAGAAGAGGGGAGGGAGTAGAGGGATAATCTGAGATAAAGCAACACAGTGATATGCCATAGCCTGCTGGTTGTGCTTACGGTAATGACAAAGACTGAAGACTGTGACAGCAGTCCATGGTGCAAGTTGTAAAGTATTGTCAGAACAAATCAGCAAATACAGAAGTGAGTAAAAATAAATGTGAGTTCCGAACAGCTGGGACTCAGAAGGCAGCAGCAGTAGGAAGGTCTGGGTGCTCGTAGTATGTAAATCCAGGAGTCAAACATTGAATAAACAAAATGAAGGAAGGAAGGAATTCAGACACAGCAGGAAATGGTATGGTAGTCAGAGGAGTGGGGGTCCAGGGATGCCGCTGGAAGCTGAGCACTAGTGGATGACATTGGGCCCTGGAAGTGCTTGCAGAGGAATGGAGCCACAACTGTGAGAAAGGGTACACGGAGAAGCCCAAAAGAAAGAAACAAGAACAACAGAAGGAGGAGAAATTCAGAAGCAAAGAGGCAGAGGTAAGAGAACAATGGGAGGGAGGAAGGAGTGGGGAGAGGAACGAACAAGGGGGAGGCAAGAAAACACAGGGGGGCAGGAATGAGCAAAACAAATGGGAGGGAAGAGACAAGCACAAAGAGCAACAGAGCCAAGGAAGAGGGGAAAGAACGGAAGAAGCAGGGAGAAATTCAAAGAGGCTCAGCCCACGAGCCACACAGTAGCCTGCGCTTGTGAAGGGGGGGTTGCAACATGCTTAGCAGGGAACTGCAGAGGGAGGTTGGCTTTTATTAGGGATATGGGAGGAGCTATGCCCCCACATTGAACCTCGGGCTTTAGCCCTCCCAAAATCTTAAAAAGTTGATGATATGTGCAGAGAGAAATATGAATTTTCAGCACGATGAGCACATAAAGAAATCTAATAATAAGTCAACTTTTAAACAAAGGGGTCTTAGACTTCCAAGAATGGACCCTGAAACTGCACTGAGGAATGAGAAGAGGTCTCAGGTGCTAGATCAGGCACAGACAAGGTAAAAGACTCCAGAAGAGGACCAGGATCAAGGAGTGGGAGACAAAGAACCATGACCAATGGGTTGCTTTGATTATGCTGACAAATTGCAATAGCCCTTGTTGTAAGAAAACAAGTAGAATTATATAAGTCAGCATCTCTGAGGGATGTCTTTTATGCTATGAGACTCAGACTGTAAGGTTTGGCGAGAGGACCACAAAGTGAAACTGAGCGGTTCTGTCCACCCAAACCTGACAAGAGGAGTCTCTTATACCATACGAGACATCCCTTGGAAGCCCCATAATCTTACTATAAATCATTCAAGTTTAGCTCAAATGATTTATAACAAGTTTAGTGTCCTTTTACTTTATTTTATTGTACCGTCCTCCACCCTAGTGCTGAAGTGGAGCACTCCCTCCTAACAATCCTGCACGAGAGCACACTGTACACAGAAGAAGACGTACAGTGACTCTGCACACTGGTAGGCTGAAATCACATTAGTGAGTTATAATGGGCAAAATACTTGTGATCAAAAAGTACGTTTACAGGAAAAAAAAATGTTAAGGGAAAGGAATGAATAGGACTGGCACAAAACAGTGGATACTGAGTTGTTATCTACAAGCACCCTTAGCACAAACCAGTTCCTTTGGTAAAAAAACATGAATAAATCAAAAGGGAAGAAATAACCAAGACAGCACAGCAACTGAAGTGCATTGTATCCTGCCACACAGAGTCTGCAGTAGGCTTCGGTCTGCAGCTTCCACAGAGTAGGACAGCCACCAGTAAAAGTCAAAGGCATTTATTGTGGAGGATAATGGCGATGTACTGAGGGCAGCATCTTTCAGAAACAGAGATGTGCAAGAACAAGGGATCACAATATGAGGCTATGGGGGGGGAGACTCAGGCAATGCAAAGAAGTATTTTTTCACAGAGAGAGTAGTAGTTGCATGGAACAGCGTCCCTGTGGATGTCGTACGGGCACAAATGATAGGTGAATTCAAGAATACATGGGCTAGACAGAAGGCAACCCTAGTGGTAGGAAAGAGAAGGTAAGCTCAAATCAATTAGGATCTGGAGTTCATGCAGTAGATAGGGAAATGGGCAGACTGGAAGGGCCAAGCGGCCTTCATCTGCCATCAAATTCTATGTTTCTATCCTAATGCACCATAGTTCTATCAAGGACATTCCCTGGTAATTCAGAATCACATTTTTCTGATGCACTTAAAAACATTTTCTAGTTTTTTTTTTAGTGGCACAAGTACATTCTTAAATGCAAGAAACCACTATTAGCTTAATGATTTACTCAGTTATGGAATGACCAGTTAAACCAGTAGCATTTGTTAGTTGGCAAAAAAAAATAATAATCATTTAATTTTTTAGTAATGTATTTCTGACATAATTAGATCATCATCAGTGTAGTTTTTCTCAGGTGTTTCTAAAACAGCTTTCATTACTCATTTTTATGTTTGCTTGTGCTCATGCGCAAGAAACATTATATGGCAGTTTAGGAGAGAAGCGGGTTGTGGAGGTGCAGCACTGTGGCAGCCAGTGCCAGCACTGTGTTTGTGGGCTTTGCAGTGCTCAACCAATGCAGACCCAGTGTCCTGATGACACTGGTTCTGCAGTAGTGCCACCAACCTGTAACGATTTGGCCACTGCTATCAGGGGCGGCCCCTTCATTGCAGCATCAGCCATTCTGGTGCAATAAGGGAGCAACCTGTCACTGCAGGGTGGTACCTTGCCTGGTGTAACATTTCCAGGAACATGGCGGTGGCATAGCCACCACTCAGAGCCCCATGAAAGCTGACAGGGGTGCCCACTCCCCCTGCCGGCATGCCCCCCGACCCAGTTCATTTGCCAGGAGGGGAGCCCACTCCCCATCAACATAATAGCCCCCAATTTGTTGTGTGCTGAGGGTGGCCAATCCCCTGCTCTTGCCCCAACACCTCAGGCATGTGCCGACAGGGGTACCCAATCCCTGCCGGTTACAGCCCCCCAAAAAAAGCTCTCAGGTGGCACACTGGGAGCCCACCCCAGAATTCTAAAAGAACTAAGAGAAGAACTAGTAACACCACTGACTACCCTTTTTAATAAATCATGGGAGGATGGTGTGGTACCTGAGGACTGGAGGAGGGCAGATGTGATTTCTCTTCACAAAAGTGGGAGCAAGACAGAAGCAGGAAACTACAGACCTGTCAGTTTGACCTCAGTGGTAGGGAAAAGGATGGAATCATTTCTGAAGGAAAGAACTGTTGAGTACTTAGAGGTCAGTGGGGCACAGGACACAAGGCAGCATGGATTCACAGCAGGAAGTTCATGTCAGACAAATCTAATTGATTTCTTTGACTGGGTGACCAAAGTAGTAGACCAGAGAGGGGCTGTGGACATGGCCTACCTAGACTTTAGCAAGGCATTTGACACAGTCCCACACAAAAGATTAATAAACAAATTAGCCATCCTGGGAGTGGGTCCCAGGGTGGTAGCCTGGGTAAAACACTGACTGGACAACAGGATGAAGTGGTTAATAGTAAATGGAGTCCACAGTGAAGAAAGGGGGGGTTACTAGCAGGCTACTGCAGGGTTCAGTACTGGGACTGGTCCTTTTTAATGTCTTTATAAGTGACATTGCAGAGGGACTGGAAGGGAAAGTATGACTATTTGCAGATGACACAAAGATCTGCAACACGGTTGATATGCAAGCTGGAGTGGAAAGGATGAAAAGGGACTTGGCAAGGTTGGAGGAATGGTCCAATGTATGGCAGCTTAGATTCAGCGCAAAGAAGTGCAAAGTAATGCACCTGGGAAACAAATACCCAGGGGAAGAGTACACAATGAGGGGTGAGATGCTGACAACAGAAATGGAAAGGGACCTGGGGGTAGTCATATCAGACAACCTAAAGGTAGGCCAACAATGTAAGGAGGGCTGAGGGGATACTGGGATTCATAGGGAGAGGCATCACCAGTAGAAAACAGGAAGTTGTTGGCCCTATGTACAGACAGTTGGTAAGACCACATCTAGACTACTGTGTACAGTTCTGGAGTCCCCATCTCTGCAAAGACATAGACAGGGTGGAGGCTGTCCAGAGGAGGGCAGCCAAAATTGTGCAGGGTCTGCACCAGAAGACATATAAAGAAAGACTAAAGGAGCTTAAGATGTATAGCCGCGAGGAAAGGAGGGAGAGGGGGGGAAATGATAGAAACTTTCAAATACCTCAAGGGAATCAACAAAGTCCAAGAGGGTAGCATCTTTCAGAAAAAGAGATGTGCAAGAACAAGGGGCACAATTTGAAGATAGAGAGGAGACAGCTCAGAGATAATGTGAGAAAGTATTTCTTCACAGAGAGGGTTGTATATGCATGGAATGGCCTTCCTGAGGAGGTCATAGAGTCAGAAACAGTGGGAGAATTCAAGAATGCATGGGACAGACATAAGGCAATTCTAGTGCGGGGTAGGAGGAAGTAAGCTTTGGTTAACTAGAATCTGCAGCTTTTCCGTTAGGTAGGGAAATGGGCAGACTAGGTGGGCTAAACGGTCCTTATCTGTCATCAAATTCTATGTTTCTATTTTTCTATGTCAAAGGTCCCTGTAAGACAGAAAATCTTCCCGTGACATTATTAAATATTTTTAAACCTGTAAACTTGAAAACAGTCCCTCGTTGATTCTGGTGGCACCTCCCCCAACCCACGCCCACCTACTGAGCACACCACCTCCCCACCTCCCCACATACCCCCACCCCATACTTACCTCCAGAGTCCAGCGCGATGCTCTTCAGTGGACCGGGAACACGTCTGCACTCTTCAGAGCAGACCTCGAACTGAAGAAATACCAGTAAGCTGTATAATGGCATAAATGGTTTTTTTTCCAACTTATGTGGATATCTCGGGCATTTTTGGGACTTTTGGCACCAAATTTTCAACATGGGGTTATTGGGAGCCCTCTTCATGAATTCAGTCACTGTTATGGTGTTATTCTGTCCCAAAAGGTGATTTTGTGGTCACTGTATGGAATCACCTTACAGGACCGATTAACGAAAAGACAGTGCCACTGTTCATGAGGTGGGCTCTCAAAAAGCCTATGTTGCACATTTGGTGAAAAACATCCAAAAAATGACTGTTTCATGAGTGTGTGTTGGGCAGTTTCCACGCACACACGTAACTTCACGAATGTGTAATATTTTCACTCCAGATTTTTCACATTGGCATTTTTCCACACCTCCTTATGAACAGTGCAGCTGTCATTTTACACATCCTGGCCAAAATGTGTTTTCACACTTCCAGCGCAGAATAGCATTGTCCCTGTGGGAAATCAGTGTTTGGGACAGATTAAGAAAATCACAGTGACACTGTTCATGAGCAGAGGTTCTAAAATGCCTATGTTGAAAATTTGGTGACGAAAGTCCATAAAATGACTGTGTTACGAGCGTGCGTTGCACAGTTTCCATGCACCCTCGTAACTTTGCAAATTTGTAGTATTTTCACTCCAGATTTTCAACATTGGAATTTTTTCACACCTCCTTATGAACAGTACAGCTGTCATTCTTCACATCCTTGCTGAAATGTGTTTTCACACTTCCGGCACACAATAGCACGGCCACTGTGGGAAGTCAGTGTTTGGGACAGATTAAGAAAATCACAGTGACACTGTTCATGAGCAGATGTCTTAAAATGCCTATGTTGAAATTTAGTGACAAAAGCCCATAAAATGACTGTGTTACGAGCGTACATTGCGCAGTTTCCACACACCCTCGTAATTTTGCACATTAGTAATATTTTCACTCCAGATTTTCAACATTGGCATTTTCTCACACCTCCTTATGAACAGTACAGCTGTCATTTTTCACATCCTACCTGAAATATGCATTTACACATCTGGCGCAGAATAGCGTGGTTGCTGTGGGAACTCAATGTTCAGGACAGATTAAGAAAATCATAGTGACAGTGTTCATGAGCAGAGGTCACAAAATGCCTATGCAGAAAATTAGGTGAAACAATTCCACTAAATGACTATATTACATGCATGCATTGCACAGTTTCCACATACGCTCGGAAGTTTGAGCATTTTTAATATTTTCACTACAGATTTTCAACTTTGCTATCTCTTCACACCTCCCTATAAATAGTACAGCTGTCATTCTTCACATCCTGCCTGATCTGTGTTTTCGTACATCTGGCGCACAATGGTACGGTCGCTGTTTGACTTCAAAGTTCGGGACACATTAATAAAATCACAGTGCCACTTTCATGAGAAGAAGTCCCAAATGCTTTCATGAGGTGGGGGTCACAAAAAGGCCATGTTGAAAATTTGTAGTGCAAATACTAACAAACACCAGGGACGTTAGGGTTGCTAACCATAATGTCCCACTCTGTACAGACCGACAGGCATCAGGGGTGTGCCTTTGCATTGCTGACTGTAATGCTCATGCCATTCCACCCCCACACCCCAACTCTGCAGCCAGTGACAGGCATCGAGTTGTGCCTTAGACTCTTCGGCCCCAGAGTTCACCCCATTCTCCTATATTGCACCCATTTCAGGGTATGTCCTTATGGGGTGGGGTGACTGTAAAGTCGAACACCCCAAGGCACACCTCAACACTTGTTGGTGTCTGCAGGATAGGGTGAGGTGAAATGGCATGAACGTTATGGGCGACAACTCAAACGCATACCCCAATGCCTGTCCGTTTCTGCAGGGTGGAGGTGGGGTTGGCGTGAAGTTCAATACTTCACTGCCATTCCTGTTCTGCATCTGTCTAACTCCTGCATTTCCAATGCTAATACCAGCAAGCAAACATTTGGCATTGACAAATGCTTGTTATAATCAATGACTCTAGTCATTAAAAATGGCCACTACTAGCAATTTTTAAAATCCCTTCCCTGAAGCACATGTTTAGACTTTGCATACTGGATTCATGCTGTGCATGTATTAAGCTAGTGCAAGTACACATTTCTGATGGTAAATAGCACAGCACCACACCAGGCTGTTTAAGGCATTCTAAGTGGGCGTGGCCAGAGAGCAGTTATTTTTAAAAACTTCAAGACTCCATTCCTTAGTTCAAGAATGAAATACAAGGAAATGAAAAATGGATATACTGATGTTTTTGCCAGCAATACAGTACTACTAAAAAACAAAACGATGATTTTTTTTGCAAATACTGCTGTATTTAAGAATCTAAATAAGATGGCAGTGAGGAAATGAGCTCCCACAACAGTAGCTGTTTACATCTTTCATGACACTATTCACATCTTTATGTCTCATGCAGTTTTGTTTCTACTATATGTAAGACTTTGCCATTCTGTATATATTTTTGAATTGTTTAATTGGCTTTCTGGCATGTTTCATTTTTAGCTGGATTATTTAATTTCTTTTACCCTGAGCGGACTAGCTCTGAACCTGGTACTTTGAAAGCAGATATATCCCAAAATAGGTTGGCAACCCAATATTGCTTTCTTATGCTATGTTTACTACCATGTTCTACAGCTAACAAAATGTTTTGTGTAGAATATATGGGATTTAAAGGATTTTCTCGTTAAAAACATACAGAAATTTCCCACAATTTTCTAAACGTTAGCACAGGTAGGGAATCATAGAGATGATAACCAGCACTGCATTGCTACACTGGTGGAGCAAATAAATCAAACATCATGACAAATGCTTTATTTTTTCTCTAACACTGATTATGGCACCTAAAATAATGGATGTTGTTACAGAGAAAAATGATCTGACACCTTAGTGAATTTTTCCAGCATGGGGCATTATTTGAAACCATGTAACATACTGTAAAAACAAGCACTGGCAGCCTTTAGTTCATTTTTGTTCAATTAAAATGCTTTGTTAACCCTCATACACTATGTAGTTAATTATAAGCATGATATGGGGCGTAGAAATACCAGGGAATGTCCTTAGCTTGCAGTCCTGTAATGGGAGAAAACAACACAAGAAGGCAACTAGTAAATACTTTCAGGAATGGTTGGAAGTTGAGAGTAACACCATTCCCCCAGCCCAAGTGACAAATATAACCCTTCTGTAATGATTCCTTTTGCTACAAAAAATAAATACATTGGCAGCCAGAGATAATCCACGACATATCTGGATCTATCACAGCATAGTCTCATTCATTTCAATGGAATTTCACAGTGATAGGCTGTACATAGATGTACTGTTACTGTACCTATAGTATCTCTGGCTCCCATTGTAAAACATAAAACAGTAATAAAAAAATATATAATCACAGTGATGGGCCATCACAGCAGTGACAGAGCTACCATTAGCAATGCCAGTGTCCCACATGTGGGTTCCAAGTAGAGATGCAGCAAAGTTAAATTCCGCCTGCGAAGTGGACACGAAGTAGCCCACTTTGTGTTGCCATCCCACAATGTGAAGTGCCCATTTAAAACCATTACTTCACCACTTCACGTTGTAATTATGACTTTGCGTTGCTCACTCCGCCTTACTTAGCTTTAGTAGGGTGAAATCACAGGCAGCCCACACACATCACATGGCTTACACAGTGTAGGTCACATGCTTCAGGCAGGAAGCGGATCATGCTTGAAAGAGAGTTTCACTTTCACCGTGTAGCAGGAGAAAGAGGTTGTGTTGCTTAGAGTCAGAGAGGAAAATCTATATAAAGTAGTGCAAAACTACCATAAACCTTTTAATTTTTTATGCTAATTAGCTGATTATTTTTGCCTATTTGTTGTCTTGATTTCTGTTTGTGCAGTATTTCAGTTTAGTACTTGTTAATTGTTAATTGTTTTTGTGTATCTGTGTGTAAGAGAGACAGAAAGAGAGAGAGAGAGCAGAATGGAAGGGGAGAGACTAGGTGGTTTTCTGAGACGTAGCGGAGGAGAGCGCATCCGTGTATGCACACATGGTGGCAGACTGCCTTTGGACTGGAGCACCATCTTGAGTGTTCCCCCCCCCAAAGCAAGAGATAGTGGAATTGGTGCCATGGAAGCACCACCTCCTGCGTCACCTATCAGTGCCCCCCCTCAGTGCCAGCGCCTGCTATATCCCCTGTGCCAGCGGCTCAGCAGCAGCAGGTAGTCAGGGAGGAGGAGCCACAGCAGTTGCAGCGGCAGGTTTCTGCACTCCCTGCCCCAACTGTACAGAGGCAGCCCCTGGCTCCAGCAACACCTTGCCCCCCCACCTGTGCCTGGTCCTCCCCACACCTCATTAGTGTGGGATCTCTTTACTACACTGCCTGGGGACAGCAGTGTAGTAAAATGTAATTTGTGTAGAGTGGAGTTGCGCTGTGGCCCCAAAAGAAGTCACTTTGGCACAGGGGGTCAGCGCACCCACCTGTACAATCACCACCATGTAGAGTGGCAGGCTGCCAAGGTTACAGAACATGACAGTAATGCACATGTTGGCCCTGCTGGGGAAGAGGGGGCAGCACAGCGTCCACCTGTGCGTGGTGGTGTGAAGTGAGGGAGGACCATGGATGAACCAGCTGCTCCACCACTACAACCTGCAGCACTTCCAGGTGACGGTGGCAACCCTCTCCAACTGCCTGCCATACAGACCAATTTGAGCTTGCTGTGAAGTGAGTTGAAGGCTGCTAACCACCGGCTGGACAACATTGAGCAGCAGTTGGAGTGAACTGAGGGGCACCAACTACAGATTATGGGAATGCTTCAACTGCTGCTGTCCCGTCACAATGTTGATTATTAGTTTTAGTTTGTCCTTGCACCCACCACCCCCTGTGTGAAAAGATTGTTCCCAATGTTGCCCCTGATCCGTCCCCCTCTATTTTCAAATTTTGGTCCCTTCATGCACATCTCTTTTTCTGGCCGAGGCAACCCTCTTGTTCATTCCATTTTGGTACTTGATAGTTTCTATCATGCCCCCCCCTTTTCCTTGTGTTTATATGTAATGTCCTTTAATGTCTCTTTGTCTGGCTTCATTCTGGTGCATACCCTTCAACATTTTAGTTCCCCTCTTTTGTACAGCCATTTTTTGACTTAATTTTAATGTGATGGCTCCCAATGCATCCCAGTATACCCTCTCCCCCAGCCCTCCTTACTTCCTTCTGGCATTTCTTGCATGCCTTTAGGTCATCTGATCTGACACAGATCACTATCCATTTTTGTTGTTGTTAGTCTCCCCCCCATTGTGCACCATTATGTGTATAATAATGTTAAGTGTGTGTTCTGTCTTTCTTTCGCATAACCTTGTTTAACTCCCAAAAATGGTAAGAACCATGCCCAAAACAGCTGAAATAAAATAAAGTACAAAAGTGGTGTCCTTGCCCTCATTATATTCCTACTTAACAAAACCAGAAAGCCAGCACTCCAGACAAATAAATGCCAATAAAAAAGGTCCACTGCTAATGCAAATGTATTTATGGCAAAACAAGGCACTCTAATGACCCTTGCGCTTTGGCTGTTAGGATTTCATTAGGGGGCCCCTAATGAAGGCCTAAGTGCTGATCAACAGTGGACCAACTCATTTAATATGTTTTCATGGGGCTCAGTGGGTAGTGGCAACGTAACAGTGCACATATGCTGTTTAGCAGATTATTGCACTGCTCCCTCCTGCTTTTCAAGAAACAAACCACGACAAAAATGAAACATTACTGATGCACCAAAAATATTTCACAGTAAACAAACATTATTAAGCAGGAATATAACTGGTCCAGAAGCATGCTGCACTAACACTGGGGCCTGGTGCTGGTGGAGAGCAGCTAGCCTCGAAAGTGCAAGACAAAACCAGAAAGCCATCACTCCAGATGAATAAATGCCAAGAAAAATTAACAGCTAGTGCAAATGTACTGATGGCAAAACAAGACACACAAATGACCGTTGCGCTTCAGTGGGTAGGCCTTCATTAGGTGGCCCCCTAATGAAGGCCTAACCGCTGAAGCGCAGGGGTCATTTGCGTGTGGCTTGTTTTGGCATCAATAAATTTGCACTAGCAGTGAACATTTTTTCTTGCCATTTATTCATCTGGAGCAGTGGCTTTCTGGTTTAGTCTGGCACTTTTGCAGCTAGCTGCTCTCCACCAGCACCTGGCCCCAGTGTGAGTGCAGCATACTTCTGGACCAGTAAATTCCTACTTAATAATGTCTGTTTACCATGAAATATTTTTGGTGCCTCAGCAATGTTTCATTTCTGTCGTGGTGGTTTGTTTGTTGAAAAGCAGGAGTGATCACTGCAATGATCTGCTAAACAGCATGTGTGCACTGTCAGGTGCACACTGCCCACTGAGCCCTCCGAAAACATATTATATGAGTTGGTCCACTGTTGATGATGGTACAAATAAAATATATGTTACATATTCTTTATAGCATCAACAGTGGAACAAGTCAGCTATTTCAGGGGGCTGGGAGGTGTGCATCTGATAGTGCACTGCACACATGCTGTTCAGCAGATTATTGCTCTGCTCACTCCTGCTTTTCCACACAAGCACACAGCAAGACAGAAATAAAATATTACTGAGACCAGTAAAATCATTTATTTTTGGAAACAGAGATTATTAAATCAGAATATAACAAGGAAGGGAAGGACACCACTTTTTTAGCTTATTTTCTGTAGAATGTTTTTGGCCAGTGTTCATACAAATCTTGGGATACTGTCTAATGTCCCACAAATTCCCAACTCCAGACAAACAGAAATGAGAGCATAAAATGGAATGAAAAGTTTCCATTAATTCATGCCATACTCACTCGTGTGTGCAGTGCACCCAGTCCCCACATAATTGTGTACCCCCAAAATGCTGCTGTCTTATGTCCAGAAAATTCCCAACTCCAGATGAACAGAAATGAGAGCATAAAATGGAATGAAAAGTCTCCATTAATTCATGCCGCACTCAGTCATGTGTGCAGAGCACCCAGTCCCCACAGAATTGTGCACTCCCAAAATGCTGCTGTCTTCTAATGTCCCAAATATTCCAGACTCCAGATGAATAGAAATGAGAGCATAAAATGGAATGAAAAGTCTCCATTAATTCATTCCGCACTCAGTCATGCGTGCACACACTCTAATAAGAACTATGTCAACTGCTGCTGCTGTTGGAATTTTATGTAATGCTTCTTGACCTGACTGGGCTGATGCACAGTGTATTGCCAAATGATGTGATAGAAGGATGACCCAGCCAGTGAGTTAACCATGATGATGTGATGATGCTGTTGGTTGCCCAAAGTCTGCTGCACTGACCCAAACAGGAAGGATGCCCTCTGTGTGTACACTCATACTACCCTTGGTAAGTTAATGCACCTGGCACCATCAGGGGTTTCCACAGAACCTAACTTTAAATGTTTATATCCACATTTATACAATAGGGGTGTGTTGTATTAGTTGACAATAAAATCATTTATGCAACATATGTAGCAAAATAAACCATGGGATAAATTCATTTATTCTCACTGCCATGGGATAAACAGTGGTTCTAATATTTATCCCACACCCTGCCATCACTCAACCACCATTTATCCCACACCTTGATGTCACTCACAGCACACAGCACCCTCCCTTGTTTGCCAGCCAGTCGGCACTACTTACTCACCAACTGTCCAGCCAAAGCGGCCTCGCCCATATTCAAGAGCTAGTCAGCTTTCAGCAAGAAAAACAATGAATACACCATCCAACAATCTGGTACACCTCTTTTTTTGTATCTACCTTATTTTCTTCTGTCTCTTCTCCAAGTCCCTTCAACACAGTACTCTTGCCCAAAACGAAATCCGACTACATCGTCTCAATAAGTCAATCCCTGCATCCTCACTCAGTAACACATTTACAATGCAAAAAAAAATAAAACAAACTAAAAATAAATAAAAGGCCACATAAATGGACACGCTCACCCAGATAAGCAATTTTACGCTGTGACTACCAATTGCTGTCGCTAAGCGAGAAATGAACCGCCATCTTTTCAGAAACCTCTTGCCTGCCCACAAAGCACTAACAGCCAGTAATAACACATGCTACTGCCCTATGGACGTGGACTCCATGGCAACATTGCACCCACCCCCCAGCAACCTTTTCCAAAGCATGCACTAACGCACTGGGCACCACAATATAATCCATACTACTTCATACAAAAAAATGCACAGAAAACAAAAAACAAAATAAAAACTGCACAAGAAAATCATCCCTGTTGCATAGCTCAAATATGCAATGTGGATATTGTGGAATACATGATTTATCCACACTCGAGCAGTTTGCCCTCGGACACCTCACGAGTGGCTACGCCACTCGTGAGGTTACCCAAGATCAAACTGCTCTTGTGTGGATAAATCATGTCTTCCACTCTTCCCCATTGCATATCCCCTATGTATTCTCACCCCAGTGAGATAAATGGTTGATGACATAGCTACAGTGAAAATATTTACATTTGCACATACTGTAGCTATGTCATCAGCCCAATATTCTCACTCCAGAAGCATGTCCCCAAAGTAAGTTAGAACTGCTTTTAAATGTGAAACTGAAATGTTTGAGGTACCTAATTAAGCAGCTGGTCTGCATTCTTCATTCTTTGCTTGCAGTTTCACAATCGCCAGAAGCCTGCAGCAGTGCAGTCCTCACTGCACCAAATGGCACATACCTAAAACAGCACATTTCTGTACTACAAGCTACTGAATGGTCATGCAGTGCCTCACACTGCATCCAAACTGTAGACCTATCGGGTCCCATTTATGATCTCTGCGATAACAAACATAAAGAAAATCTGTCTACAGACTCTGACTCTGACTAACATACCAGTGAACTGCACAGCACACGTATTTCCACACCGAAGCCTTCAGTTCTTAATTTCATTTCTTCACATGTTACAGCAACCTAAACATGACCTCTTTAAACTGATATTACTTACAGTACATGATATATACTCTGAAACGGTATAATTCTTGCTGTCAGTCTCCATAAAAACTAAAGTTGAGCATCTCAATGACAACAAAAGCACCTCGCACAATTGAAACTGCTCTCTTACCTGTAGTTCCCATGGAGCTTCTCACACACATTCCAAAACAAATAACATATAAGCCAACCACAAATGAAAAGGTTATGCACAGCAGCATACAACAAAAATTAAACACTACACATAATAAAATATAGGGAAAAAGGAAAATCATACACAGTATCTACAGGAAACCTCCCAGACATGTCCCACCTACCAAAACATATCATCCAACCATGGATCACACTCACACACTCATCAACCTATTACCACTCACTCACACACACAATGACCAATCGCTCAACATATACAAACCCCATTCACTCACAGCAGCAACTCACAGCAACACAACAACATAAGATAAAACAAAACAAATTAAAGCTTCCACACCTATTGTATAAATCGCAGACATGGGGCCAGATATTTAGACTGCACCAGGCTATGGCACAAGCCTGGGCGCAGCGCAACTTGGCTGCACAGGGGCATTGACAGGGTGATATTCAATGGAGCTGCACCATGGCACAGCATCATTTAATATTGCACCCCGGCAACCCGCAGTGCGCATGGTGCAGTGGCACTGTGCCAGCGCAAGTGGTCAGAGTGGAGCAGGGGGATGCACTAGCACAAGTTCCGTTGCGCTAGGTGCAACAACCACGATATTCAAAAGTGCACATGCAAATGGGGCCATAATGTATGCAAGGCACAAATGGGGCCATTTGCATGTCATTATTGCCTCATTTGCATGCAGATGCGCCAATCCCCGGTGACTTGCACCTGGCGCTCTGCCAGGCAGCAGCCGTCGGGGACCGACGCCCCCTGTACATTGTGGCAAAGTGCCCCAATGCCCGATCGCGGGCATGTGTATAGTGCAGAACATGTCCAATATCCCTGGTGGTCCAGTGGACTGCTTGCAGCCCGATCGCAGGCATAAGTATGTTTCAAAATGTTAACTCTCTCCCTGGTGGTCCAGTGGACCACTTGCAGCCCGATCGCGGGCATAGGTATGTTTCAAAATGTTAACACTCTCCCTGGTGGTCCAGTCGACTGATCACAGCCCAATCATGGGCATAGGTATGTTAAAATATATTAACTCCCTCCCTGGTGGTCCAGCGAACCACTCACAGCCTGATCATGGGCATTTGAAGTAGAATAAAAGTCCTATATCCCTGGTGGTCCAGTGGACTGCTTGCAGCCCGATTGTGGGCATTTGAAGTAGAATAATAGTCATATATCCCTAGTTGTCCAGTGGCCCACTCGCAGCCCAATCACATGAATTTGAAGTTGAATAATAGTCCTATATCCCTGGTGGTCCAGTGGATCGCTCGCAGCCCGATTGTGGGCATTTGAAGTAGAATAATAGTCCTTTATCCCTAGTCGTCCAGTGGACTGCTTGCAACCTAATCATGGGAATTTGTTATACAAAATGACACCTCAATCAAACCCTGGTGGTCCAGCAGTACCCCCCTCCCCACCTGCCCACTGATCCCCACCACCCCACTCCCCCCCAGTCAGCAGTGGGCGGTAGCTCCCCACCCACTTGCTGCCCTGCCGCCCACCGACTGACACCATGCGGTAGGGCTGTCCCAATGGTCCACAGCATGAGCCAATGGGCGTGCAGTTCATACCATACTACACAGTCCAGATATGTGAATGGATCAGGCTGCGAGCGGTTCACTGGACCACCAGGGAGAGGGTTAACATTTTGACACATACTTATGCCCGCGATCGGGCTGCAAGTGGTCCACTGGCCCACCAGGGATATAGAACTATTATTATTCTACATATGCCCATGATTGGGCATGGGGGGCACCACCAGGAAGGTGCAGCTACAGCTTGGGTGGCCACCCACAGGCGGCAGCTGCCGTGTTGCACCCTGCAATGTAGCAGCTCACCTGTGGGTGGCCAGCTATTGCTCCTTTTTATTTTGGCTCACCTATGTGCAGTGCAGGTAGGGGTTGCACATGCATGGGCTCAGCACATCCTGGGCTGAATATTGGGATGTGCAGAGTATGCATGGGCACGCCTCCCCACCTGCACCGCATACATTACTGATGTGCTCCGGCACATTGGGAGTTGTGCATGGCCCAATCCCCCTTTGAATATTGCACCAGGGTGCATCAGTGGGTTGCACATGGCATAACTCTGTTGCGCCATGTGCAACCCTTCTGAATATCTGGCCCATGATGTGCAGATCATGGGATATGGCAAATATTCTCACTCCTCCATCATGAGGCATGGATATCTCACTTGTGCCTGTGGCACTCATGAGATATCTATGCCTCACTCTGCAGGAGTGATAATATTTTCCATATCCCACTCCTGCCCATCATGTATTCCCTATATTCATTGAAAAAAACTCTGTTTAATGGATCAGTTAGGGTTGTTCCACAGCGACAAAAGCGAGGAAATTCGATGTTAGGGTTGAAAATCCCCTTGCACCCTTACCCGCCCCACCAACTGACATTGAATTAATGCGTTGGGGTGGTATTCTTTCACTTAATCATGTGTAAACAAGCTGAGGTGGTGAAGTATAGGAGAATGGGGTGAGAGTTAGGACCGATCACCCTAACGCACACCCGATGCCAGTTGGGGGGCGGTGGGGGGTGCAAGGGGTTTCAGCCCTAACATCGAATTTCCTCGCTTTTGTCACTGTGGAACAATCCTAACTAATGCATTAAATGGAGTTTTTTTACCATGAATTTCCCTTCTTTTTGAGAATGAGGACTATAAATAGTGAATTAAATGTGGTGGTGGGAGCGCGGGGCCCTTTGTACTACAGTCCTGAGTCCTCCAGTCCAGGAGAGTGCTTGAAACTGTTAACCTGTAAAAAAAGAAAATAAGTTGACCGTATGTGTTTCTCAACTGCATCTCAGAAATCCAACAGGAAGCATAACACAGCTCAAGGAAGTTGCATAGTATGAAAAACGAGTACACATACTCACTGTAAAGTATTGCTAGTAAGAAGCCTTGTGGCTGTGGCTGCTGGATGCAGTCTCCATCTGCCATGGCATGGGCAGGGTACAGGATGGAAAACAATCACATTCCCTCTGAATGAGATAGTATCTGGCGTATTTGGCTGACTGCAGTTTACTGGTGGTGGTCATGGGCACATGATGACATTCCCTCTCATTATCTGGTGGCTTTGGCTCACAGCGGTTTACTGGTGGTGGTTGTCATGGGGAGCAGCTGCAACACATTCCCTCTTGCTGTCAGATACACACTGGTAGGTGCCTGGATACGGTGTGTATTGTGTTACAGTATTTCACTCTCAGTCAGGAGGTAGATATCTTGAATCAGCAGGTTTTAAGCGGCTAACACCTAGTACTACAAATGAACAGTTGTGTTTAAGAGGCTGACTGTGTTTGCTAATGACAGCAGCACACATTCTGTCTAATCAGAAATAATACCAAGGCAGGGAAGGTAAAATAGAAAGATTGCGAATTTACTTGTGCCAAATTGCCAATATGAAATTATGGAATGAGACTCATTCAGAGTGGGACACTGATTTTACGTTATGAAAAACAAAGCATGTACCATTGAAAAAATGTGATAGCCTTTCAACCACTTAACTTAAAACTCATCAACATCAACCTCATCATCATCATACAGGAAGCTGCCCTCGCAGTCATCAATGTCTGAATTGTGCCCACTAGGGAATTCTTTCCCCATGTTTTCACCATCTACCTCAATGGTATGCCGTTTCATGTTGCCACCAGGATGGTCTACTTCTCCCACATCACCAATCCATGGGATATGAATACAGAGGTTGTAGTTCAAGCTGGTATGTGCCCTTGATTCATTTTTATGATTGTCAGCAAGCTGACATTTGAAGGAGAGAGGTTTGTACGATGGTCCCAAACTACTACCCCCTCAGAACTGAACACCCTCTCGACACTTTCACTGGAGGGTGGGCAGGTCAAGTACTTCAGTGTCACTGAGGTCAGCTCTGGCCATTCACTGACCTTTCCACTCCAGTATAAAAGAGAATTGTCAATTACTGACAGATGCCTGTTTTCAGCCAAATATGAGTCAACCATTCGCTGTGCTGCACGAAGTCAGATGGTTGTCTCATCATCCTGTTCTCCGGATTCATTGATGTCACAAATCCTAACTTGGCACAAAGCACCCCAAAGTGGGTTAATGGCAACCAGTTTTGATGACAAACCACCTGGAGCCACAGCCGCCTTACAGGATGTGTTTGGTGGTACTACTCCAAACTGACCTTCAGCCTGGTTATGCTGCTGGGGTTTACTGACCTTGGCACGTTATTGCTGTGCCCCATGAACCAAGCACACCAGTTGCCCACTGACATTTTTAACCTGTTCAGGTGCTGCCTCCAGTAGTGATGCAATTCCACGTTTGTATCGCAGGTCCAGCATTGTTGCTATTGTGAAGTGGTCACTTTGCTGAATGCTCAAGATGTGCCAATTGCAGTCGAATAGTTTAGACCACCCTAAAAAAGGAACTACTGTATGAAGTCCTGGAAAACTGGGATTTTATTGTGCCTTGTCTCACTTGCACTGATATCCCTGAGCTGCTGCCAGCTGCCCTAACTCACCCTCAGGTAACTTTACTCAATGCATATGGCATGACGACTTCTACCAAGTCCTGGACAAGCTCATACTCTATGAAAGGGCACCCCATGCATTGTTTCCAGGACCACAGGCCTAACTATCCTTCCTTAGTCTGGCACATCCATGGATTCCTTGTCCACTACAGCTTCTCTAAAATGCTGATATAAGGGAAACAGCAATGCTCAAGAAGCTACAAAGTCCTTCTGAACCACATTACCCTCCTACTACTGCTACTACTAATGCTATCGGGTAATGTACACTCTAAACCTGGCCCTCCTCACTCTCAGAATAACCCACAACAAAAATCTACAGGACTCACCCTTGCCACCTTACACATCTGCAGTCTGCTGCCCAAACTGGGCAACCTAAAGGTATGGGTTATCAAACACAACCCCGATATCCTCTCGATTGTGAAAACGTGGCCATCGCCCAAGATACCAGACTCTGCCATTGTGCGGCCTGGATACACCATTTTTAAGCAGGACCATACCTCAAAGAAAGGAGGGAGCTGCATAGTCTACATAAAGGACACACTTCAGGGGCATATCCTTCCCCTCCCCAACAGAAGCACCAATCTGCAAATCCTACCCATCAAAATCCTACTGACCATGCACAACAAGGTGCTTAGAATCCTCACAGTCTACATCCCACCCAAAACAACAATTCTCAGTGCTAGTGACCTCATGGACTTTATTGCCACCCTGTGTTTTAACTCCGAGATCATTCTTCTTGGGGATTTCAACATCAATTGGGCCTCTCCCCCAGCTGCTATGGTGATAGATGCTCTAGTGACTATCCACTTTTCCCAGATGGTGGCAACCCCAACAAGGGTCAACTACAAAACAGGTACTAGCACACTGCTGGACTGGATCCTTTCAGTCTGACTAGCCCACATCACCAACACCACTGTCCTCCCTGACTCACTGAGTGATCATTCACCCATTACCTGCACCTGACAAAACAACTTCAGCAAGCCCCCACCCAGAACCATAACCAGTCATGTACTCCTCAAAGGGCACCTACCACAACTCAAAGCAGACCTTCAAGGCCTAGAATGGTCTGACCTACATGAAACAAATGATGTAGACATCACACTCAGATGCTTCATCACAAAATTTAACGCTACTTGCGACAAACATGCCCCCTTAAAAACAAGAAAATCTAAAGCTCCCTGCAACTCCTGGGTAATGCCAGAACTCCTGCTACAACTCAATGCTCAGCACCAACTTTGGATAAAGGAACACGCTCAATACAGCTGCCAATATCCAACTATATAAAAAAGCTAGAAACGAGTGCACAAAGACTATTCACCTAGCAAAATGCTCCTACTATAAGGAAGCTCTCTCCAACTCCTGGAACTGCAGCAGATCCTACTGGGACAACCTCAGTGATATTACTGGCAAGGATCCCAAAACAGCCCCCTCCAGGCTCCTGGTCAATGATGTACCCACAGTGGATCCACTACAAACAACAAATACCCTAAATACTGCCTTCACGGACCTAAGTGGAGTGCTCCCAGCAGACTACTTTGACCCTCCAGTCCAGGGCACCTAGTAGGTGATCAGTCCCCTATGGGGAACAGTCTACTATTTTACTTTAAAGAAGTCAGCACTACCAAGGCTAGAAAGTACATTGAGAAGGTGCTGGGCAACTCGAGGCTTCTGTAACACTGGTTCACAAAAGTGGATACTGGGCACTGCAGAACAACTACAGACCGATCTCCATACTCCCGTCACTCTCCAAAGCACTTGAACGGATAGCAGCAGATCAGCTTGTGGAATACCTGAACATGCACCAACTCCAGTGCCCAGAACAACATGGGTTCCAAGCGGGACACAGCACAATCAGAGCCCTGTTGGAATTCACTGGTTATATCCACCAAGCCCTGGATCAAGGACAGCTAGTGGGGGCTACCTTTATCGACCTATCAAAAGCTTTTCATACAGTTCACCACACACTCCTCCTTGAACAGCTACCTGACACTGGTCTCTCTTCTGATACAATTCTATAGTTTAACAGCTAAAATATGGGACTTCAGAGGAGCTGACTTTGATAAGATGGCCAACAGAGTTAAGCTAGCCCTGGCAAAAAGAAACACAGGTGAGGAGGTACAGGCAAAGTGGGCAAGCATTAAGGATACAATACTTGAAGCAACATCCCATTGTGTTAGACAGAAAGAAGTGCAAAGAAGAAGGAAACCACTTTGGTTCTCAAATACAGTAGCAGAAAGGTCAGAGCCAAAGGCTGGCCTTCAGAAAATATAAGGGAACACAGCAGGATGAAGATAGGGGCATACCAAACTGCCCTAAGGGAAGCAGGTAAGGCAGTAAGGCAGGCAAAGTCCCAAACTGAGGAAACACTAGCACAAACAGTAAAAGAAGGTGACAAGACCTTCTATAGATACATTAGTGAAAGGAGAAAGTCCAGAGGGGTATTGCTAAGCTTAATGGAGAAAGGGAGCATGTGAGGAGGAGGACCCTGTAAGGCATCTATCCTAAATAGATACTTTTGCTCAGTATTCACTGAAGAGAAGGTAGGGCAGGGCCCACAGCTCAGCATCATGGACACAGGGGAGGAGGTGAGCACTACTCCTTCACAAAGAAAGGGTCCTACAAGAGCTTGCTAAGCTCCAGGGTGGATAAGGCAATGGGACCTGATGGCATACATCCCAGGGTACTTAAGGAGCTAAGGAGGAACTAGCAGAGCCATTAGCAGAATTGTTTAGTGAGTCTCTGAGCACAGGAGAGGTCCCAGAAGACTGGAGAAGGGCTCATGTGATCCCACTCCACAAGAGTGGTAGCAGGGAGGAGGCGGGGAACTACAGACCGGTCAGTCTCACCTCAGTAGTGGGCAAGATTATGGAAGCACTCCTTAAGGAAAGGATAGTGCAACACCTGGAATCCATAGGGGCACAGGATCCAAGACAGCATGGGTTTACAAAAGGAAGGTCCTGTCAAACTAATCTCATAGATTTCTTTGACTGGGTAACCAAGTGGTGGACCAAGGGGAGCAGTTGATGTAGCCTACCTTGACTTCAGCAAAGCTTTTGACACTGTTCCACATAGAAGATTGATAAATAAGCTAGGTAGGCTCAGGGTGGGTCAGAAGTTGGTCAACTGGGTGGCAAACTGGTTGACTGGCAGAAAACAGAGTGGTGGTAAATGGTATACAGTCAGAAGAGATGCAAGTCACAAGTGGGGTACCTCAGGGATCAGTCCTGGGCCAGTCCTATTCAACATCTTCATTAGTGACCTAGCAGATGGACTAGAGGTAAGGCTTGTCTGTTTGCAGATGACACCAAGATCTGCAACAGAGTAGATGATCCAGATGGGGTGGGCAGAATGAGAAGAGATCTGGATAAACTAGCAGAATGGTCAGAAGAGTGGCAACTGGGATTTAATGCAAAAGTGCAAAATCATGCACATGGGAAGAGAAACCCTGAAGCCACTTATAGGCTGGGAGGGAGTTGCTAGCAGTCACAAAGGAAGAAAGAGACTTGGGCATCATCATCACTGATGACCTGAAATCATCAAGCAGACCTCTAAAGCAGTAGGTAAGGCTAGGGGGTGTTAGGGTGTATTAGTAGGGTATCACAAGTCGTAAGAGGGAGGTAATAATCCCTCTGTACAAGACATTAGTTAGGCCCCATCTGAGTACTGCATGCAGTATTGGAGGCCACACCTTCACAAGGACATTAACCAAATTGAGGCAGTCCAGAGAAGGGCAACAAAATGGTGCAGGGACTGCATCAGAAGACATATGAGGACAGATTAGCAGAGCTCAATATGTATACCCTTGAGCAAAGGAGGGAGAGAGGTGATATGATCGAGACATTTAAACACCTTAAGGGCATAAACAAGGTGAAAGAGTCTAACATGTTTAAATATAAGAAAAATGGCAGGACAAGAGGACACAGCATGAGATTAGAGGAGGCCGATTAAGGGGAATGTGAGGAAATTCTTTTCACAGAAGAGGGTGGTAGATGCATGGAATGGCTTACCACAAAGTAGTGGCTATGAATACAGTGCAGGGCTTCAAACAGGCATGGGATAGGCATAAGGGAGCAATACAAATGACTATGAATAGATAGGTCACTGACATCGCAAAGGCCGATGGCACATTTATAAGGTAGAAAAAGAAATGGGCAGACTGGATGGGCCTTGCGGTCCTTATCTGCCGTCAACTTCTATGTTTCTATGTTTCTATCTCATCAATCACTCACAGTGGGTCAAGATTGGGGACATTATCTCGGATAGCAAACCTGCCTGCTCAGGGGTCCCCCAGGAATCAATACTGGGGCCCCTCCTCTTCAGTATTTTCTTAAATAAACTTCTAGGCTCTTGCACCTGTCACATGTTATTGTATGCTGATGACGCCATCATTTTCATCTGCAACTCCAACCCCAAACTACTTTAAAACAACCTCCAACTAGGATTTCCTGCTGCCGAAACATGGTTTAAGGAGCATATACTAATCCTTAACTACAAGAAAACTAAGACTATGATCTACTCCAGCACCCACAGCAAATACAAGATCTTCCCACTATCCATCCTGAACAACAGTGGTGATGTGCTGGACCTCATACAGCACTTTAAGTACCTAGGTATCACCCTTGACTCCACCCTGTCCTTATGTACAGCATATAAACAACACAGCCAAGGCCATCAGTTCCAGAATCAGGATACTCCACCACCACAAGCACAACTTTACATATGAAGCACTCAACATTGCCATCACCAGCTCAATTGTTATCCTCATTGACTATGACCTGGTGGTTTATGGCTCTGCACTGGACTCAGCGCTCCATCGCATCTCTCTGGCCCTTAATAAGGCCTGCCGACTCCTCACAGGTGCTGCAAGGCTTACACATATCTGTGAGCTCTATTCAAAGGCAGGGTGGCTCAAGCTGAAGAGCAGAGTTAAGTACCATGCCTGTCTACTGGCCAAAAATATCACATTAAATCTGATGCCACCAGGACTCTGCTCACATGCCATGTAAGTGCCAGGCTGACCAAAAAGCACCCACAGCCAAATTTTCAATGAACCTAAATGCTACACTGCACAGGGTCAACATGTATTCTACCACCGGGCACCACACTGGAGCAACGCCCTTTCTTCAGCCATCTCCAATACCACAGCCATTGGTACTTTGAAGCATAAGCTCAGGTAGCACCTTGCCACAGATGACAACTGTGACTGCGTTGGCCATTCATGATGACCAAAACAACTTTCCTACATTTGGACCACCATAAAGCAGTAGCACTTAGTGTTCCATCTAATCCTAGGAGCACAGCACTTCATTGTGCCACCCCTTCGTCTGCCCCCCTCCCCTCCCCACTGGGCACCCATTCCTCTCTCTGTCTCCACCCTCACCCTGTCTGCTGCTCTTCTAGCCCCATTGTCTCCAACCTTCCTTAAGTCTGCTCTTAACTCCTTACGCAGGCATACACTTCACCATGCCACAGCTGTGCCTGTTCTCCACTCTGTGTCTCCCCTCACAAGTATGCTTAACTTTCTGATGCAGGCACCTTCTCACCAATGCTGTAGCAGTGTCTAAATGTTATATCCTAAGCTAAATGCTATCCCAATCTTGTAATTCACACCAATTTTTCTACCAGTGCAATTGTGTACTTGCTTGTAATGTAATGCTATGTACTTGTTCAAGTTTTTCTTGTAACTGATGTGGAACCTACAAATGAGCATCTGCTCACAAGTGTTCTCCAAGATATCATTAAAATAAATAAAAAAATAAATAAATAAATGAAATAAAAAAGCATTTGCCGGCTCTTCAGTGCAGCGGTTGGGTTTCCGCTTGCGACGCCAGCGACCCAGGTTCTGAAACGGACCCGGGTCGTCGGAGAGCCAGCCGGGGGAGAAAGGTTGGATCATCCGTAGACAGCTCGTCTTCTCCGGGGGGAGGGTGGGGATGTGAGCTGGGCACCTGCTGGTCCCTGGCAGAGGCCAGGAGCATAGCAGGGCTTCAAGGCTCTAATTACCAGGGGAGTGACGGACGTCGGCGTTCGTCTTGACGTCAGGTGGCACGTCACTCTCCAAGGGAGAAAACAGCTCCCTGGCTAAGCCAGATGATGGTCTCTGGCCCCCCGCTGCTGCCAAGGCTTCACGACCTCCTGCTGCTTCAGCAACACCCAAAGCCGATTGCCTGAAATAATGGATGACGGCCCCCACCGGTGCCTTCCCTCTTGGATCAGGGGGATCCACTCGGCAAAGGGTAATGCCAGGCTACCTCCAGGGGGTTGCGATCTGAGGTAGGGTAGGTGGTGGAGATGGAGGACAGATGGAAGGACCTAAAGAGGTCTGAAGGAGAAGCTGGCCGGGGAGCAGAGGAGCAAAAATTAAATAAATAAATAAAAACACCCATGGCAGTGGAATTGATTCACTGCCTGTGTCTCATGTTCAAAAGGCCTCAAACTTGTTATAGCAGAGTCCATGAGGTACCACTGTTCAGTCATGAGAGACATGGAGGCCCTGGAAGTGTCACGGCTAGTGTGCATGATGAGATATTCGGAGATTGCTTTGTATTGTTCATTCAACCTCTCTGCCATCTATAAAGTTGAGTTCCACTGGGTGACAACTTCCAGCTTGAGGCGGTGCTGTGGGAGGCTGTTTTGGATCTGCAGCTGCCGAAGTTGGTTACGGGCCTTTGCAGAGCATGAAAAGTGTGAACAGATATGACGTGCAACTGTCAACATTTCCTTTATATCAGGGTGCTGCAGAAACTCCTGGACCACCAGATTTAAACAGTAGGCCATGCATGGAATCCAAACAAAACCACCATCCATGATGCATTTAACCACATTTGACCCATTGTCACTTGCTATAAATCCAGCTCTCAGGGATCTGGGGTTCAGCCACTCATCAATTTCGATCAGCAGCAAGTCCCAGCATGTTTTCACCAGTGTGGGAACAGGCCACACTGCGCATTGCAAGCATTGCATGCTGTCGAATTCCCAGAAGGTTGCTACCACAACAGTCTGCCTTACTACACTGATTATTCACACTACCACCAGCACAAACAACCCCCGGCACCTGTGCCCAATGTGCAGTAATACACAAATATGAACTCCCCCGCTGTTTTGCCACTTGTCCACATATCCATACTTAAATGGATGAACAGAGAGGAGGAATGTTGAAGGGCATGTCTTACAGAGTTGGACACAGTCTGGTATAACTCAGGACAGCACAGGTGGAAAAGTATGTCCTAGATGAGACTTTCCATTTCGGACATGCATATGCCGCACACCACCGGAATCCTGAATTCTCCATGAAGGAGAAGAGCAAAAGATCAATTGCCAGCATTTCAACTACAGCAGCATTAAGTTCACATGACACTGAATGATTGGGTGGGTACTTCAGGTTACAGGCAAAAACACTTTGCAACGTGGGCTGACTTGTTGTCACACATTTTGCACGGGGTGTGACAAATAGCTCTGCTCTGCGAATGGCCAGGGGTGGGGTGCAGACGTGTGATGAAGAGGGGGTGCACAGGTGACAAGTCCACAAATGAAGTTATTTTCCCTGTTTTAAGTACAGGGGTTGATGTACCACTTGCACTAGACATACTGCATAGACCATAACCACCACCACCACTGCTGCTACTCTGACCACCACTTGACAAGATTTCTATATCATAATCCTCCCCCTCATCATGCCTGTAGTAATCCTCCAGTGTTCTTTCATTGCTACTACAGACATTCCTACTTGGTCTTAGACTCATGGAAGGGGATAACATGCTCAATAAGGCTAATGATGAGGGTGAATGCCCCACTATGGCATTAGCTGTCATCTCTTGATGGGTCCACAATGCCATGTGCCTGTTCTTAAGATGTGTATGCTGGGCCCCCATGCCCAGATGACTCCCCTTGTTACCTCAACTCACACGCATATGGCAAAGCTGGCAGATTGCAATTGACTCATCATTTGCATCTTGGACAAAAAAACAAACAAACAAGGGATTGTGATCCCCTACTGTTAACATGTCCCTGATGCTGCTTATTGTACTCTGGCTTTTTAACCCCCGAAATGAGGGGTGTGCTACATGATTTTTCAGGCTGGACACACTTGGACTCTGACTGACCACCACGACTACCTATGATTATTACTGGATCATCATGATCATCATCAACAGGAACCACTAAATCACAACTTTTTGGAGGAGGTGGGATTTAACACCAACAGACCCAGACACAGACACCTTGACTTTCTTTTTCTCCAGTTCCAACAGGGGTCACTGACATCATCATCATATTCATCAACATCATCCGCATCCACATTTTCAGCTTGGATGTGGTCATGTGGAGAACATGTTCCAACCACAGCATTATCATCATCCCCCGATATTTTTGCACCACACTTTGAATCATTGGATGACAAAGGAATGACCTCAACAGCACTGGAAGAAATGTGACATTGTGAGTTATCGTCATCAGGATCAGAATCATGTTCAACTACCATGGGGATGTTGGGGAGTATGACATCATCTACACTATTAGTCACGGCTTTAGATTCAACTATATTTTCTAAAATGGTTAACTGGTCAGAAGTGGAACTTGGCACAGCAATACTCATGCCAGTAGCAACTGCATTAACACCACCAGCAGGGACAACATAATCTCCTCCAACTATCAGCGAAGCAACAGATTGCGCTGTAAAAAACATTGATGGAGAAATCCCTTTACTGACATCAGCTATACACTTCTGCGTACTACGACGCCCATGGACAATCTTGCCACTGGCAGCAGTGCCATGGCCAGAAACAGCTTTGCTTGCACATCTCTTTGCAGGCATTTTTGGGGATCACCAAGAAAATTCTAAACAAATTTAGATATATGAACTTTCAGTCTGTGCCGGTGGATGGGAAGCCAAAAAACAACAACTATGGCTTGCAGATGGAGATTGGGCACTAAACAGATGCAAACGCACAGACAGATTAAGATTGCTCTGCACACTCAAGAGATGCTGACACAAAGGCACAACTTAACCAGTGCTCACAAGTCACAAATCCAAATCTGGAAAAGAATACCTTTTGCCGGTTGGGGGGGGTAGTGCACTGCAGTAACAGTCCACTAACAAGATACCACAAAGCAGTACAAAATAATGCAGGTGGATAGCAGGTTCACTCTGCTGCAATTACTGTGTGGCACAATAAAATGTGTCTGATTTGATGGCACGGGTCGCACACACACTCACACACACATTACAGGTACTGCGCAGCAAACTGAAAACTTCAGTAATATAACCAAATCTTTTAAACAAACAAATTATGCACTGCACCACAATAATCAGCAATAAATGTAAAAACTTACTGAAAATATTACTGTGTGTACATTAACAGAGTTATACAAGAAAAATATAACCAGAACATAAAGACTGCCTTTCTCCCAGACAGTTTATCTACCTTCACCACAGATACGACCCTCTCCCAAGCGCACTTCAAGTGTCGGTCACTACACAGACTGAATGTTCTAAATTAACATTCAAAATCCACACGGTAAGCAATAATACCCAACAGGGTGGGCAGTATTGTGCTATACTGGACCGCCCAGGGGCGTAATGAGGCCTGACGCTGCAGGCAGAGGGCCTTATAGCCCCTGGAAGGTCTGGTATAGCACAATATCGCCCACCCTGGAGTTTATTATTGCGCTTAGAAAATGGTCATTGTTAAAAAAAAATAATTAAAAGTGTTAATAAAAAGTTAGTTTACAATAAGTTTTGTCATAAAATAGTTCCTCCACCTGCATTATACTGATTTTTTTTTAATCTGGGGTGGTAGTGGAGCCTCTGTACTTCTGCCTTTCATTTGGTTGTCAGGGTTAACACACACACACACACAGCCGGAAGCAATGGCAAAATTAGTTGAGCGAGATAGAGATAGACACAAACCCTGTCCTGCTTTACATCTCTGGAGCTCCCGATCACCAATTCTGGTAAGTTGTGGAGAGATGGGGAGCAGTCTCAGCAGTGGGAAGGAAAGAGACTCATTGCAGCTAGGAAGGAAAGAGATGTGTTGCTGTTGGGAAGCAGTGGATAGGCATATTTGTTTCTGGGAGGTAGCCAGTGTATTGGAAGAAGCACGGCAAGCAGCACTTGTGAGCTGCTGTGGAGAGGCGCACAATGCTCATTTGAAAACTGTCCATCGGAATGACAGCTTCCTTTTTTTCTGCCTTCGTTTTTTTTTTTATGTGTTACTGTATACTGCTTACAACGCATACTGACTCGAGCGAGTGAGTGGGAGACTGAAAGTGAGAGCGCTAGATACGCGGTCTGGGAAACTAGAAACTGCTTTACATACATTACCAGCTACACTACCAGAGCTAGCCACATCTGTCTCGCTTAGCTTGTGATTTTTAGGCAACCTGTGTTCTTCCCAAGAACTGCATTGAATTTTAACTGTTCAGTTGCTAAAAGTGGCCACTGTATTAAGTAATGAAAGCAGTATCTACGATAGCGCTATGGAGCAGGAGAAGAGCTGTATTTTCTTTGTTTTCCATACCACAGATGGATGTCCATCTGCGGTATGGAAAATTAAGAAAATGCCGCTGCTTTCATGCTCAGTAGCGGTACCGGAGATAATGCTCTGTGACACTTTTGCAGCCAGAAAGCAGCTTTAGCGATGCAGGGTGAGAAAAAAAAACTATTATGTCGGGTTGTGGCAGTAGGGTATACCGGAGGGGGATGGTTGGATGACAAGGGCTGGGTGTAAGCTCTCGCTAAGTGACAGAAAAAATGGCGGACATTTGAGAATGAATTGAGGGTTTTTTGCCAATTAGGGAGCAGGGTGGGGAGCAGGATTCTGCTGATGGGGCTGGCTGGGCTGGTACTTTTAATAGCCGGGCATCTGTTGTCTGATAGATGCCCAGCTGGAGAAGTACCTCAGCCAATCAGAAGCCTCTAATACTTTTACCCATTTTCTAACAAACAATAAACACTCAATTATATGAGCACAGGAGGGTTTCCTACAATCGATGTACTAAATGTTGAGCAAAAAAAAAAAAGGTTCAAAAAGGCTCTCTGAATGGCTTTTAGAGGGTTTGAATGTCAGCGCTCTGAGAGCAAACTGTCTCCAACTACCACTATATACACACTACACAGAACTGAGGCTGTGCAGAACAATCTAAAGCCCATGTTACCTGCAAACCCAAGAATCACTGCAAAATTCGCCTTGGAGCTCACCAACAAGGCGAAATGATGCAAAGTACATTGATTTTAATGTACTTTGCATTAAAATTAGTGCAGAAGTGGATGGGGAAAGGCAGAGTAAAGCAAAGTCATTGTTTCCAATGGACTTTTCGATCCTCATTATGACGCGAAGTACTCCGCTTCACATTGCAGATTACTTTGCAGATTCTGCCTTAATTCGTGAATTGCTTCACATAGTGGATTTTGGCTACTTCGCCCACCACTAGTCCCAAGACTGGGTTAAAGGGCCAGCAGAGGTGGAAGACTGAGCATCCCAGAGGATGCACCCTTCCCCTGTGGCGGGAGGGTTGTACTCTGTGTCTGGAAACCAAAAAACTGCCACCTGGGTAACCACAGGTGGAAGTGAAGTGGTTGGGTGATATGTGAAGGGGGACACTGCCTGACTCCAGTGTTCTGTCATGCATGACCATGAATATGTGAACATAGGAGTCCTAGATGGTGGCATCCCAGGGGAGCAGATGCAATAAGTAAAAAAACTGAAGGAAGACTGAGCATGATGAAACCAGTGATCTTGGGCCCTGATCATCCAACTAATTGTGCTGTATCCTGCATATGAGGGCCAGAGGGAGCTATTGAATGAAGTACCCTGATGGAACCACTATGGTACAGAGGCAGCACCAAGGTAGTTGAACAGAGGTAAGTGCCAGCAGTTGGTATGTATGGGGCTGTGAGTCATCACAGTAGATGAGGGCAGCACCACTGTTGGGGGAGAAAGAGAATAATGACAAAATAAGAAATCACAGTGCTCAATGCCAGCCACTAGCCCAGAAGTAACACGTAAGTCTACCAGGCAGGTGACATGGGTTCAGGATGGGACCCAGTAGTCAGCACAGTAGTGGCCAGAGTGAGGAAATGTGTAGCTATAGGCAGCATGATCCAGTTCAGGGTGAAATGGTGCCACAGCCTACCACTAACACAGCTGCCCCTCTTGGTGGTCTGGAGGAACTTTCTCCCTCCACGAAAAAATTGCTGCATGTACTTAGGACCCTAGGTGGGGCTGCACATGTGCCACAGGGACATGGAAGGATCAAAAGGCATTAACAGCACACACATCACATCCCATAGTACTGAGTTTACAAGGGAGAAAATCCCTCCCTGGTTTTAGAATGCCGGCAGTTTCTAGCACTCTTTGGCCCAATATAGTACACCTCCGCCCACCTGATATGAGCTTAGCTGAGGTGGAAAATGTCCCCAACCTAAGGGCCCCAACACAGAGGTCAATCTATGGAGGATGCAAAGGTAGGGGAGCTGGCTCAGGGCTTGCAGGCCATCCACAGTACAATAGCCTACAGGCTGGTCAGACATGGTAGAAGGAAGCAGCTTGATTAAAAAAACACATCACAGTGCCCTTATCTTCCCCTTACAGATACACTACAGGCTTTACACTATCCAGCACTAATTACAGTAATGACAGTCAGTAGAGTATAACACACTCATACAACCAGGGCAAGCAAAGCTCCCCCTTTAGTCTGCTGCTGGATAAATGTGCATTCATGCTTTTTGGCTCAACAAGACGCAGGTCTGATCTAGCCAGAGGTAAGTGTATAACTGAACTGCATTTCATACTGTACGAAACTGAGTCTGGCCCACAAATACATTTTTTATATATTGATATTCAGATGTTGTACTGTAGCAACATGGTACAACAGCTTTAATACTATATATTTACTCTACAACACACAGGACGGACTGTCAATGATTCAAAAGGCAGGCAGTATAGTGCAGTGGATTAAGGCTGTGGGCTGCAAATCTGGAGACCTGGGTTTGAATCCCACAACCCCCACTTGCGTACTGTGTGACCCTGAGCAAGTCACTTAACTTCCCTGTGCTCCCAGGTTGCACCTGTAAACAAGCTTTCAGCTTAGTGTGTCTCACCTGTTTAAATAATTGGAAAAAAAAAAGATGTCCATTCAATTTGAACCTGAAGAGAAGTAGTCATGACAAAGTGCCTGTCTTTCTAGCCACGTTTTGCACTTGTAGCTGGTTGCTGTGACCCAAACAGGGCAGACTTTCAAAATTTACAAAAAACAATGCTCAAACTCTAAAGAAAGGAAGTAGTAATTCAGTCAAATTGCTTTTTTTCTAGTTGTGACTAGCTGTGTCAGTTGCAAATGCCCACAAAAGGATGTTCACAATGGCACAGCAATGACTGCGACTATGCCTGTGTTGGATCTAAAGTAGCATGGTCTCCCAAACAAAATTGGCTGCATTAAACAATTATATTTGAATGGGACCTGATGAATAGAGGAATTATCAGAACCAGGCAGGTACAGTATTTTGGCAGACATACTTGTTTTGTTTTTTCTAATACGTGGACTCAAGATTCAGTGGCAGTGAGCAACACAGTAATCAGCCATGTCTTGCAGGGGAGTAACAACCTTGCTCATAATAAAGTAATTGTATTACTTGCACCCTGTACCTGAACATATCTATTTATCTATTTATTTGTATATGCATGTATGTACTGTATGTATTTAGTTATAATTACTGGCCAGCATTTTTTTTACATAGGGAAACCCAATTATAATTTGCTGTTATAACCAACTGGTTATAATGCCAAACACGAGCCAGGTTTCCCTCAGACCACGCATGCACCAGCAGCCTTTCTTCCTTTTCTGTGCTTCCTTATCACTGGAGACTTCACCGCTTTTTAGAGTCAGCGGTAAGTCACTTTAAGTAATAAAAAAAAAAGGAATTCAGATTTCTGCTCCTACTTGTAATCTTTGAAAAAAAGGGGAGGAGTTATTGTGGCAGCTGCTTCAGATTGTGGACCGCACTGAAACCCTCCCGATCCGTGGCTCCACAAGGATGAGATAACTGTTTATTTTATATAATTCCTGTGGTGAAAAAATGCTAGCTAGCAATTATATAAAATAAAGGCTAAGTAGGTGTGTAAAACTCAAATTTTACACACACCCTCAGTGTGGGGTGCCTTAATAAAACCCTCAAGCTTTGCTCTCGGGATTTATGTAGCATCCAACACCTCGGGGATATGTAAAATTCTTGTTACAACCCCCTACCCAGCCATTATTCTATATATTCTGTTAGATATTTATTTCTTTAAACCAGGATTGCCAACATAATTTATTGGAGAACTCTTTTAACAGAAGAGTCCTGAAACATTCATATAGTACATTCATAAGGTTCAGCTACACTACAGTGCAGTGCTGTCATATATTTCTGCCATAAAACAAGATGTCAAATTCTTACATATATGCAGTACAATGCAATGAATTCATAGAAATTGAATACAGTCATGCAAACATTATGTTATCTCAAAGTGTCTGATTCATACTTATTGCTTACTTTGATGCTGGTCAGAAGTAATTGTATAGCCTGTCAGAGTTCTATATTTCAAGAGGAAGGGAGTTCCACAGCATGAAACCGTAGAAGAAGAAAGATCTCTTCCCTAACTCTGTTTTATACTTTGGAGCTTCAAGGAGGAGCTTGGACTGGTTTCTACGTGTCTGATCTGTCTCTTGGTACCTAGACAGCATTACCTGTGTCAAGCTACATTTCTGTGAGGTAGCAGTAGAATGTTAATTGCAAGAGTGGTTTGAATGAGTGGAGTGAGGATAAAAGATTAAAAGTATGAAGTAGCTTGTTCCATGGGTTAGGAAGGCAGACAGAGTATAAGAGTAGAAGTTCTTGTACTTATTTGGTGAAATTTTAGATCATCTGTCCTACATCCTCCTTTTCCCCTTTGATTTTCTTTTTCAATTTAGTTTGAAAATCTTTGCTCAAGGCTCTACTTGCACTCATTATTGTTGGTCATCCTATGTTTCAACGACTTCTTTTCTCTTTCGATAACTTTCTTAAAGCAGCAGTTAAACAAACAATTATTTTTCCGAAAAGCTAGTTTCACTTACAATTAATAAAAATATTAGCATGCACATCAAATCGACTTTTCTAGGTACCTCCTACACTGCAGACCATGGGCCCAATATTCAAAAGTTTGCAGAGGCACTAACCGGTGTTTGCCCACACAAACCAGGTTTTGCACTGGAGCCCAATATCAAAAAAGGTTTGGCTGCAAAAGCAAACAGGGTTGGCACCTACACAAACCAAAAAGGTGGGCTATGCAAATGATAGGACAGAGACAGGAATATCGGCACATGCCAGTATTCAGCAGATTTTCATTGCACCAAAGGGTTTTGCATGGTCCTTTTGCACCACACAAATACCACCGAACAAAACCTCCTCTTACTCCATGCAACCCTAGTGGCTGATGGAGACAATATAGCCAACTAGCGGGTTGGCCACTAGAAGAGTACACCCACCTCTTTGGTCCATGGCACCCCCCCAATCACCAGCCTATAGTGTTAACAAATACTCCCTGGTGCTAGTAGTCACCCCTCCAATCACCAGCCTGTAATGTTAACAAACATACCCTGGGTCCATTAGGTCCCCCCCCCACTCACCAGCCCATAATATTAACAAAACTCCCTGGTGCTAGTGATAACCCCTTCCAATCACCAGCCCATAATATTAACAAACACTCCCTGGTGCTAGAGATACCCCCCCAATCACCAGCCCATAATATTATCAAACACTCCCTGGTGCTAGTGATACCCTCCTCCAGTCACCAGCCCGTAATATTAACAAACACTCCCTGGTGCTAGTGGTCCCCCTCCAATCACCAGCCCACAATATTAACAAAACTCCCTGGTGCTAGTGGTCCCCTTCCAATCACCAGCCCACAATATTAACAAAACTCCCTGGTGCTAGTGATACCCCTTCCAATCACCAGTCCATAATATTTACAAAACTCCCTGGTGCTAGTGATACCCCCTTCCAAACACCAGCCCATAATATTAACAAACACTTCCTGGTGCTAGTGCCCCCCTCCGATCACCAGCCCATAATGTTAAAAATAAATCCCCCTGTGTTAGTCGTCTCCCCACTGATCCCCAGCCCACAATAAAAAAAAACTCCCTGTTGTCATGTGGTGCTCCCCCTGGCACTGATCCATGGTACTGCTGATCAAAATTCCATAATCCCTGGTGTCTAGCGGCACCAAACACCTACTCCCCCACTCACCTTACCAGTACCCTCAGTGCCATGGGTGTGCATACGGCAACTGGCACAGCCCTCCTTACACCTCCTCAATTGGCCACCATATGTCCAGGCAGGGAGCATGCCTCTTATTTATAGGAGAGTGTGCTACACCCTGTCCTATAAATAAGATGCACACTCCCTGCCTGGACATACAGTGGCCAGTGGAGGAGGTGTGAGGAGGGCTGTGCTGGTCACTGCATATATATCTGCAGCACTGGGAGTACTGGTAAGGTGAAGGAGGGTGCTCAATGCTGTTGGGAGGGCCAAGAGATGCCAGAGATTATTCAATTTCTTGCAGTGGTATTATCGATCGGTGCCCCAGTGGGGAGGGCCATTGGATGCCAGAGAGGGATTTTTCTCATTATGGGCTAGCAATCAGAGGGGAGACCACTAGCACCAGGGAGTTTTTATTTTAACAATACAGGCTGGAGATCAGAGGGAGGGGTGACCAGTAGCACCAGGGAGTGTTTCCTAATATTATGGGTTTGTGATCGGAGGTGGGCCCACTAGCATCAAGGAATTTTGTTATACATTACAGGTTGGTGATTGGAGGGAGGGGGGCCACTAGCACTAGGGTGTGTTTGTTAACATTACATGCTGTCAGTCAGAAGGAGGTGGGGACCACTAGCACCACAGTGAGGTTTGTTATACATTATGGGCTGGCAATTGAGTGGGGAGAGTAGCACCAGGGACTGTTTGTTAACATTACAGGCTGGGGATCAGAGGGAGGGGTGACCACTAGCACCAGGGAGTGTTTCTTAACATTACTGGCTGGTGATCGGGTGGAGGGCCACTAGCACCAAGGAGTTTTATTATATATTACAGGTTGGTGATTAGAGGGAGGGGGTCCACTAGCACTAGAGAGTGTTTGTTAACATTACAGGCTGTCAATCAGAGGGAGGTGGGGACCACTAGCACCACAGAGGTTTGTTATACATTATGGGCTGGCAATCGGGGGGGGGCACTAGCACCAGGGACTGTTTGTTAACATTACAGGCTGGTGATCAGAGGAAGGGGGACCACTAACACCAAAGCTATAGCCACATGTCATGAACCAGAAAAGGAGGGATGGTGCCATGCTAGCCTGCCTCTACTACCCATGCAAATAGGTCAATAGTGGGCATGAGAATGGCCCCTTAGTGCCTTGCATGCCCAATGAACTCATTTGCATGGATCCCTTTGAAATTTGCAGATAGCGCTCCGGCACTATCCATTCTTCATACCCACGTCGGGAGCTATGTCTGGGCAGTGCTACTCCACTTAGGACTGTGCTGACATGACCATATATTCATTCGGATAGTGCCAGTGCATTATGTGACTGCATATAGCATCTTCTGACCCCTGTGCAATTGCAAAGCACAGTGCAATCCTTAGCGCTCAACTTTGCACTTCTCTAAATATCAGGCTCCATAAGATTTTTTTTTATTTTCTCAGTCCTAGCCCTTGCCAAGTAAACAATGCTATTTGTAAATCAAATGTAGTAGCCATCTTTTTTTCTTGACAAAAAAAAATAAATTAAAACATTTATAAAACACTCAAATATTGGTGGAAGTAGAACATTTTACCAGCAAATAAAACTGGAAGATGTCTGGAATCTTTCATAGTGAATAAAGGCAGGGTCACATTTTTTGCCCAGTTTTGTTGTGCCACTGCTTTAATCTTCCAATTAAGCCAAACTAGTATCCTCCCTTTTAAATAATATTTATTTTTACTTGGTTTGAAGTTCTCTTCTAATGCCTTGATTTTAGTCCTAAACATTTTCACATTTTAGCAACCTCTTTATTTACCTTACACTTTTCCAATCCCAAAAAGCTGCATTACAAAAAAAAACCAAGGCACTTTGATCCCATTTTCCTCAATGTCAGTTCTATTTGTAATAAATTGGACAATACCATGACTGCTTCAATCAATCAATCAATCAATCAATCAATATATTTATCCAGGCGGGCACCATTGAGCAAGCTCATTTACAAGGTGGACCTGCGGTCCTACAGTAATAATACAGAAAGACAAGTTACAATAGTACAAACAGTAAAAATAGCTGCTATTATAGTAAAAATGCACATTTATAGGTAATATACATTAAACATATAATTACAAGGAGTCATGGATAATGAACTTGTGCTGGATCCAAGCCCAAAAACTGTGCATTTTGTAGTGGGAAATGTTAGGGAGAGGGTAGGCATACCAGATAGAAGATATCAAGCGCATAATGTAGGGAGAGGTGGGGAATAGGGGCGCAAACGAAGAGGACCCAATTGTTAGGGCCATTATGTAGTGAAAAATTATTATCACTTAACATTTCCACAGAGGGTTTTATAGTGATACTTTTCCCTAGAGACCTTTTCCCATTCAGTATCAGACATGTTAGCATTTCTAAGTTCCAGGTCTCTTTCAGTGTTACAGTCAGGAGGCCAACAGAACACAGATATTAATATCATTGATATAGATTGCCACACCCCTATCTTGCTTCCCTTTTCTGTCCTTTCGTACAAGCGTACAGTACATCTATTACTATCTCTAGTTTGTGTATCTTCATCAGATCATCGGGTCTCGGTAATTCCTCTCAAGCCAATATCTTCAGTACAAAATAAGCATTCAAGATGTTCAGTTTTATTATTCAGACTTCTGGAAATGTAATTCAAGTTTCTAGCCTTCCCATTATTTGCCTTTTTTCATGTTCATGTTCAATAACCTTTGTACACATAGTTGTTTGAGTATCCTTATTTAGCATAAGGTAATGAACTTGACTTAACATTTAAATTCTCACCTGTTGGATTAATGACGTGTTCATTACTTACTGGTCCCCCTAAGCTATCTAGTTTAAAATCTTATCAATGGTTCTGCTCAATTTCCCCGCCAATAAATGTGCCCCTTCCGGTTCAGATGTAGTCCGTTATTTCAAACTACAGTAGTTTAGATTTCCTATTAAAAACATCCCAGTTGCTATATCTGTATCTATTACTTGTAGGCATCTTACTAAACTCAGATTTTTGCATAACGTCAGACCCAATATACTGCATGCTGTGTATTTATGCCCATGACTGTGAAAAGTTCATTAACTGGCATTTACAAGTGACTTTGGCTTTGCACATGCCTTTGGTAAGGGTTAGGCTCATCATTACAAACACACAGAGAAATCATTTTCTGCAAAATTGTAAACTTTTTCTTTAAGTGCATCGAGTGAGACAATAGCAAAATATTCACATAAGCTCTCATGTCCTGTTTCAGTAGAGTAAGAGACCCATTAGCCTCTGATGTAGCAACTCATTAATTGTTTGCACAGTTTTTGGCACTAACTGCTCCAATAAAACAGATAGCTAGGCAATTTTATTTCAATGGTGCTCTTTCCCTGAGGCTCAGGGCACCACACAGAGTGAGCACAAACACAGTATGAAACAGAATAAATACAAAATAAAATTGGAATGTTTTCATTAATACAACACACTCTAGCTAGACACTGATTTCAAGATATAGTAAATAATAACTTGTTAAATAATGAAATAATAAACAGTGTCAGGCAACTGGCTAGTTTAACGACATGGTATTTTAGGGACCCTTTAAAGGCCCCCACCATGCTGGCATATCTAATATGGGCAGGTAAAGCATTCCAGAGTTTCAGCCCAGCTACCAGGAATAACCAGCTTCCACATGGACCATAGGACAGACAGTAAGCCAGCCCCTGTGAAGCAGAGAAGGTGAGCAAAGGTAAATGGAGTTAGGAGAGCCTTCAAATGGCAAGGACCAAGACTATGTAGGGCCTTGTATACCAACAAGCATATACTGAAGCTGACACTGCTGGATGGGCAGCCAGTGCAGTTCATGCAGCACCAGAGTGATATGATCTCTACAAGATGTTCCAGGGATCAAGCTAGCTAAAGCATTCTGGACCAACTGCAGGCAGTGCATTAGACTTCCAGATAACCATAGTTAGATGTCATTACAGTAATGCAGCCTGGATGTGATTAAGGCATGGAATGTCTTCAGCAGGTCACTGGGTGATAGAAATGCATTGATCCAGGTGATGCTTTGAAGGTAGAAAAAGCTGCTTCACAACCACTGACACCTTGTTCTCCAAGGTCAAATTGGAATCCATAATGACGTCCAGGTTCCTAACCATTTCTACAGCTCCAAGGACAGCATCGTTTAATGATGGCAACCAGGTATCACTTCTTCTTGTAGCCAGCCCTTGATGGCCTGGTTCAACAGTCAACATCTGGTCTTACACAGGTTGAGACTTAACCAGTTTGAGGTCATCCAGTCATTGATCTCCTTCATATAATGGCACTGCACCAAGCCAACATTATCTCTGTCAGGTGCACACAACAGGTACAGTTGACATATGACAGGTATAGATCTTTTCCCTTACTACAGACAGCCTTTTTTTGGTTCATGTTTAGTCCCACATTTCCCACAGTGTGACACACTGCCTTGTGTTGCACAGCTTTCCACTTGCTAGGTTGTATCATCCTTTTCTGTATTAATGAAGTTTTAATGTACTGTAGTTTTATACCATTTACAGGATCAACAGTTATAGTACATCAAACATATTATTTATTTATTTTATTTAAAATGTTGGTAACCAGGAAAGGCACGCTGAGCCAAGGCTCATTTCCAGGTGCGACCCAGGGTAGGGGATAGGGACAATAATATGACATCATATATAGAAGGATTATGCATATAAGAAAATGCCATAAATACACTGTTTACATTGATGGGAAAACATTACACCTTGTGGCTAATACACATTGAGGCTAAAACAGCAATAAGATACAATATTTACATTGATGAGAAAACACTGCACATTGTGGCTAATACAGCAATCAAGTGTAAGCAGAATGTAGTGTTAAAGACCTGAGAGTGCTACAGTATCTAACAAAAGCACAGGGAAGCACAGACAAGCAGGTAGGGGGATCTTAAATTTCTGTTGCACCTAGGTGCATCTGTCATTTCACTGATCACAGCATATATGTAACCAAGTTGAGAGCTGAATGCCAAGGGGAAAAAAACTAACTTACAGAGATCAGATGCTCTTGAGATGAACAAGTGATAATTAAATAGGCCCATCTGTGAAGTAATCAAACTATAGGTTGTAAGTTTTCAGTATGGTACCATGAAAGGCAAAACTCTATAGCTCCCTGAACCACATGGAGTTAAACAAAAGATAACAATTCAAACTAATACCTATACTATATGTCAAGAACTTTACAAATTTCTCTAGATCCAAACATGGCCTGAATTAGTAACAAGCAAGGCAGTAGAGTACCTCTCCTATTACAAATCTCTTTTTCTCTCACTGTGGATACTCATCATACAGTATCTTCCCGTCTGTCACCACATGTCTACTATGTAAACACCCTGATTAAAAAGACAGCGAAGAAAAGAGGGGAGACATGACAGTGAGTCAGGAAAATCAGTAGATAAGGTGTGAAGGGACATGACAGCTCAGGCATAAGGGTCATGAGAGCACTTGACACCCTTGCTCTGTCCTTTGATGTTCTTTAGTAACCTCTAGTGAAATGGAACCATGGTGCCCATGCCTTACAGTAGACCTGGAGTCTGCCCAACCCTGAGTATGATGGCTTATTAAAGTCACCACCCCAGTTTCTTCCTCAAGCCATATCTGGTACTCTGGACATTTCGGTTGCCATAAGTTCAGCAAAGGCTAATATTTCACCTCTAGTGAGAGGGTATATAACATGCTAGTATGATTACTAAATTGTATCAGAAAGGCAGAAATATCCCAAAAATCCAGAAGTTTAGTGTCAAAGGGAGAGAGGAATCCATTAGTTCTTGACAAAAGTCCTGAACTTTGGTCCAAAAGGCACATAAAACTGGGCATGATCAGACAATATGAGACATTGTCCATTGCTCCTGCCCACACCTCCAGCATTTATCAACCCATATTAGACTTATGTGTTGTAAGTTCAAAACTGTTCTGTGCCATGGCCCTATTAAGAATCTCAAATATCTCTAACACAAGGGTGCACTCACCCAGCACTGTCCTCAGATCTCCTGATAAAAGAAACCCCCAGGCCTTCCTTCCATTTAACTCTATGTTGTCAACTGAAGGTTGTGTTCTTTGTTGATTGTTTATTGATAAGAATTAGAATTACAACCCTTTGAGTCACAGACTCCTTTACAAAGGCTCTACATCTGGACATTATGACATTGCACAAGGAAAACGATCAAGGTCCGATAGAAAACAAATACATAGCATAGGAAGGAAACCCTGTATCAGAGTTACAGATGATCGAGGGGTGCAGACCCTGTGTCAGTGAATTAAACATAGATGGCCAAAGAAGCAATGAGAAGCTATACAAATTTATGCATAATCATAAGCAAAGTGAAGCAGTAATATACAGTGGATTAAACATAGCTGGCCAAAGGAGCATTGGGAAGCTATACAAGTATGTACATAATCATAAGCAAAGTGAAGCAGTAATATACAGGGGACACATCACGGGCCCATGAAAGGACATAGTCCGATAGCCCTGGTGGGAGGGGGGAAGGGCAGGTGATAGGGGTTAAAGACAGTCACAGAGGCTAGAGGCAACAATGACCTCCCTTAACTTGACTTTGAAAGGGCCTAACTTGTCAACAGTGGAAATTTCATCCCGGAGGACATTTAGCCAGAGGGGGGCTCTGTAGCCAAAGGACAATTGCCCCAGAGAGGGACATGGAATAAGGTTTTTGAAGAGCTATGGGTGACCCGAGCAAGGAGAGCAAGTTGTAGCAGGTTGTGAATGCCCGGGGGGGGTGATCTTTTTGGTGAATAGGCAGGTGTGGTATTTTAGCCTACCCTGGAGGTTGAGCCAAGAGGAGCATTGATAAAGATTGCAGGATTGGGTCATCCAGTCACACCCAATGACCAAGCGGCATGTCTTGTTTAGGGCAACCAAGACCCTGTGGAGGGCAGTAGGGTTGGCAGCACCATATCTATCAAGCCCATAGTCAATCAGTGAGAGGATGGAGGAGTTTACAGCTAGGCAGAGAGCCTCTAGAGGTAAGCACCTTTTATGCCTGTATAGGAGGCCCAGCCTGGAGTTAATAGCAGAGGAGACATTATGGATGTGCTTGGAGTAGGTGAGGGAAGAGTCCAGTGTAATACCTAGGTATTTAAAGGAAGAAACTTGTTCAAGTGAATCGTTGTGAGCATTGAGAATACTAAATGTGAGAGTGGCATGACTATTTTGCCAATGGGTGAACAACATTACCTTAGTTTTTTTTTATAATTTAACACCAGCTTATGTGCAGCAAACCAGTTTTCAGCCTCACTGAAGAAGCTCTGGAGTGTGAACTGGAGGGCGGTAAGGTTAGGATGGCTACTAAGGAGAACAGCACCATCTGCATAGAAGAGTATTTGTCCGGGACAGGATGAAGGGAGAGAATTTAAGGAGATGCTGAAGAGGAGTGGGCCTAGGAAGGAGCCTTGGGGAACACCAGAGTGTACAGAGAGTGTCTGAGAGGGTGGAGTTTATTTTGACTCTTTGGAATTGGCCACTGAGGTAGTTCTTAAACCAGGATGTAGCTTTGTGGGTCAGGCCAGTAGCATATAGTGTACTGACGAGCAAGGCATGATTTATGGTGTCAAATGCCTTAGTCAGATAGATGTATACCGATCCAACTAAGTGATCCCTGTCAAGTGCTTTATGTATGAAGCTGGAATATTCTAGTAAGGAGGATGTCGTGCTGTGACCTTTTCTGAATCTATGTTGTTCCCAGCAGAGGAGGTCGTATTTGGATAGGTGGTCTGTGAGCTGACTTGAGACAATTTTCTCAATGGCCTTGGAGAGAGGGGGGTGGATAGAGATAGGGTGATGATTATTTGGAGAAGTTGGATCCCCGGCCTTCAGGATAGGAGTGATGACGGCCTGCTTCCAGATGATGGGGAATTGGCCCAGACATAGGAAAAGATTTAAAATTTGTGTTAGGGGTGCAATGACAGTTTCAAGTGCTAGACTGAGCAGTTTTAGGTCTAGCGAGTAACCACTGTGCAGAGTTTTACCCAGGGCTTTGATTAGGTATGGTTTAGCCTCGCAAGCAGAGATAGCCCTTAGGTGGAAAGGGGGGGCACGAGGGGTTGGGGAGGAGGTGGAATGAGGAGACTGTGGATCAAAGAAGCTTAGAGGGAGGATGCTGCTGAGGTCTGAGAAGGAGGAACTGAGGGAGTTGGTGATATGATTTGGGTCCTGGATGGGGGAGCCATTAATGTTTAGTTCAGATGGGGGAGCAGATACAACCTTGCCATTAAGCTCTTTAATGTTGTTCCAATATTTTCTGCCTGAGCCTCAAGAGGCAGAGAGTACATCCTGGAAGTGCACTGCCTTCACCTTCCAGATCTCCCAGGTGTATTTGTTTCTAGCAGCTCTATATTGCTGTCTGACAGTGGAATTTCTTCATTCCAGGGCCTTATGCCAGAGGGCATCCCTATGGTTCATGAGATCCTGGAGAGCCCGAGTAATCCAAGGGGTATTAGGACCTTTGATAATCCTTTTAGAGTAGGGGTGAACTGGTCATAGGCTGAGTTAAACGTGGTAATGAAGTATGAAAGGGCAGCATCAACTGACCATGCCAAAAAAAAACGGCATCCAGTCACTGTGACAAAGGAAGTGTTTGAGGTGGCTGAGGGCACCCTTTTTAGACTACACTAATAGATGACTTTAGGTGGGTATTTATTGGGTTTATAGTGACCAGTCACATAGGATGAGCAAATGGTCGCTCAGTGCATCAGGGAGAACATAAACATTGGAGAGCCTGTCTGGGTGATTAGTGAGCACTAGGTTGATTAGGGTGGTGGTGCCAATGGAGGGGGTTCTTTAGGGTTGGGGATGTGACTACTTGGGACAGATTTAGGGATGTGATGGTGTCCTTATAGTGTGCGGTAGTGGGGGACTGCCAGTTAACACTGTAGTCACCTGTGGCAATGATTTCTGAGTTGTTTGCCAGCTGGGAGATGTGTTCAACAACTGAATCAAATGTCAGCTTCTGGTTTTGAAAAGGGATGTACACAGCCATGATGGGGCTTTCTGGAATTGCCAATCTGGATTTTTACAGTTAACGCCTGGGCTCCATGGCTTGGAACCGTGACTGGGACAACATGTCCTTGAATGGAGTCATGTATGTAGATTGCACAGCCACCACCTTTTTAGCTAGCCTATCTAATCTGAAAATTTGGTACCCGCTTAGAGCCACGGCAGAGTCCTTCATGTTGGGGGATAGCCAGGTTTCAACCAAGGCCAGGATATCAGGGTTATGCTGAACAACCCAGCCTCGGAGGGCATCAAACTTTTTTTGCAAACTGCAAATGTTAATAGAGGTGATATGGAGTCCTTTAACAAGACCAGTAGCAGGAGGGGGGTGCAGGCCCGGGGTTGGGGTGTATGCTGCCAGATAATTTATTCTCTACAATTAAAAATTTTATTCCCATAAAATCAGTATCACAAATATTTAAAAGATGTTATTCAAAATTTAATAGTTTATCATTTAGAAAGTATCTTCAGGGACTCCCTTGGTATAGTATTTTTCTTATTCCAGATTTAAATGAGGCTGTATTGGAATTTACAACAATGTTTATTAATGCTTGTGATAAATTTGCTCCATATAAAAAAGTAAATCATAGGAAAAAACATTTACCATGGCTAACTGTAAAAATAAAGAAAACGATTAGGATTAGAAATCATTATTGGAAAAAAGCAAATAAAACATTAAACAGTGAAATTTGGGAACAATACAAAAGGTTAAGGAATCAAGTAATACAGGAAATCGGGAAATCAAAAGCTCGTTATTATAAACAGCGGATTAAAGAATCAACAAATCCAGGTGCTTATTGGTCTGTTATAAAAAAATCTTATGAATCCAAATAGTAAACAAAGTGAAATAAAATTGAGTCAGAATGGAAAAGTGTTTGAAACAAATAAAATTGCAGAAATTTTGAATGATTATTTCATAAAGCTCCCCGATCTGAAATTAGATTTCATAACTAAAACTAATACCTTGAATGAAGTAAAGGGTGAGAGTTCCCAAGATGAGAAATAACTCAAATTCAGGTTTAAGAGAGTGATAAACAAAGAAGTTCTAAAAAACATAAATAGATTAAAATAAAGCAAGTGGCCCAGATAGAATAGATAATAAATTATTAAAAGAGGCTGCTATGGAATTGTCACCTATACTAAGGGACATTTTTAACTGGAGTCTAAGAGGGACAGTTTCCCTCTAGTTGGAAATTAGCCAAAGTGATACCAATAGATAAGGAAGGGGATCCAAAGGATGTTTCAAATTACCATCCAATAGCCTTGCTGTCCACAGTATCCAAGTTATTTGAAAAAATTGTCCATGATCAGTTAATGGACTACTTGGAAAAATATAATAAATTGACTCAACAACAGTATGGTTTTAGGCAGGGTAGGTCCACGGCTACCGCAGTCACTGACTTTTTGGATCTTATAGCAACCCCTCTTGGGGAAGCAAGGTCCATGGGTGCAGTATACGTGGACCAATCTAAAGCATTTGATTTAGTAAACCATAGTATTTTGATAAACTCATTAATGAAAATAGGGTGGAGGAAGAAACCTGTAACTGGTTTATATCATACCTTGATAAAAGATCACAATTTGTTGTCCTAAATGGACACCAGTCAAGAACAGACTACGTAACAAGAGGGGTTCCCCAGGGATCTATCCTGGGACCCTCCTGTTCATAGTCTATTTAAATGACTTACCAAAGAAAATTGGACATTCAAAAATTCATTACATGAGCAACGATACAGTTGTAGTAGCAGAGGGAAAAACTATAAGTGAAGTAGAACTAAACTTACAGAGTGACTTTAGATCATGCAAGGTCACTTTTCATCTCTGGGTTTATTAGTTAATAGTAAAAGACACAAGTTATGTCATTTGCATTGGACTTAAAGGAATTTCAAAATTAAATATAAAGACACAAGAGGGTAAGTTTTTAGAACAAACTGAAACATATAAATATTTAGGGGTACATATAGATCAATGTCTTACTTTCCAATATCATGTAACAAATTTAATGAAGAAAACACATGTTAAGATTGGAGCTATGATACGAATATCAAATTGTATGACAAGAGAATCAAGACTGATTATGATCAATCAATTAATAATGCCGGTTATTGACTATGGAAGTCATATTTACAGACATACAGCAAAAAAACATTTAAATAACTTGGATACACTTTATAATAAGCTTGCAAGATTTGTGTTAAGGTGTGATTTTTAAAACTCACCATTGCACTATGTATATGGATTTGGGTTGGATTCCGTTAGACTTACGGGCTAGGGGAATCTGGTTAATTCAGGTTCATAATATATTTAAAAATCAATCCTTAGATAACTTAAAAAACAAATTACAAAAACCAAAACGTGGTTTAAATTTAAGAAAAACTGGTGCTAGAGATTTAATAATACCAAAGTTAAAAAATCGATTTAGTGAAATGACCCTTCAATATCAAGTAGCTAAAAGTTGGAATTGTCTTCCTCCTTTTTTTTACGTGAACTAACAACTACTGATCATGTTTTTAAAAATGGCCTGAATCACAAACTTAGTTTTCATTGTTGTTGTAATAGGTGAAATTAATGTGAATCTAAAAATGCTAATATGCCTGTTATTGATACGTTTGTAAACTCTGATGTATTGTTTTGTACTTTTCTGTAACCTGTATTGTTATAAATGTATAGTTGTAATAATTTTGCATAATGTAAACAGGTAAGCCTTGTGAACAGGGATTTTCGGAACCCTAATGGCTGTATCACTGTATAAATAAAATTTTACCATACCATACCATAAGAGAAGAAGGAGGAGAGCTAGCCTGAGAATGGCGCTTTGTGGTGTTTCATTCTAAGGTGAAGGTTTCTGGGTGGACGGGCAGGATTTCTGCTAGTAACTGGCAGCGGGAGAGCATGGATATGGGGGGCCAGAAGTACCAGACAGGTAAAATGGAGATGAGAGTACTGCAGACATATTGGGTAGTCAGGTGGTGGGGATCTGTAAGGTGGGTGCTAGCACTCCCTTTAATGCATGCGAGCGAGGGGACAAACTTGTTAGGTTCAGCCCAGGAGGGAACCTCCCGTATGAAACAGGGGACAGGATTTGTAGCAGGGACTATATAGAGACCTAGGCATAGTGTGCCAAGTAGCATGTGCAGAAGACACATAGTTAGTCGATTGAGATAACGTTATGCTCCGGGAGGAAGGGGCCACAAGGCAGAGGATAAGAATAAGGTAAAAGATGATGATGGGTTTAGCAGAATAGGGAACAAGGTTGTTGTGTTGCAGGTAGTAGAAGGTGTGGGATAAGGTAAAGTTATGGCTGAGTAGGAAGCATCAATGGTTAAACACCCAAGCAAGAGTGCAGGGAGAAAGGGAGAGTCTTTACCTTTACAGGCTTTCCTCACTGTCCACTCCTAGGTGAGGCATCCTGTCGGTGACTGGAGTTACTGTATGCAGGAGGTCCCAGTGAAGAAGCCTAAAGAGGGTGAGAGACAAAAAGAGGGGGTAACGTTACAGGGCTCTGGTGGGAACAGGAGACAACAGGACTGCCAGCCTCAACTGTGCATGCACAACAATTGTGAGAGGCAGCAGGGAGCCAGAGACAGGAACTGATCCAGATACAGGGAACCACAGGTACAATGCAACCCTTACACATTCAAACAGCAGAAATATAGAGCAAATGTGACTTGCTACTTGCACTAAATGACTCAAAGTAACACATTCAAACAGTAGAAAAACAGAGCAAATGCAGCTTGCTACTTGCACTAAATAACTTAAAGGAACACATTTAAACAGCAGAAAAATAAAGCAAATGTGACTTGCGACTCATGGTACAAATTAATCAGTCCTGGTTGGCCCAATTAAGGCACCCACAGAGTCCATATAGTAGCAGACATGAAACACCCAAGCAAGGGTGCAGGGGACAGTCTTTACTTTAGACTTTAGCAAGGCATTTGACACAGTCCCACACAAAAGATTAATAGTCAAATTAACAAGCCTGGGAGTGGGACCCAGGATGATAGCCTGGGTAAAACATTGGCTGGACAACAGGACACAGAAGGTAATTGTAAATGGAGTCCACTCTGAAGAAAGGGGGGTTACTAGTGGGGTACCGCAGGGTTCAGTATTGGGTCCAGTCCTTTTTAATGTCTTCATCAGTGACATTGCAGAGGGACTGGAAGGAAAATATGCCTTTTGCAGATGACACAAAGATCTGCAACAGAGTTGATACACAAGGGCGTGGAAGGATGAAAAGGGACTTGGCAAGTTGGAGGAATGATCAGAAGTATGGCAGCTAGGATTCAATGCAAAAGAGTGCAAAATAATGCACCTGGGAAACAAGAACCCAGGGGAAGAATACACAATGGGTGGGGAGGTAGTAACAACAACAAAAAAGGAAAGGGACCTGGGGGTAATCATATCAGATGACCTTAAGGTTAGCAAGCAATGTAAGAAGGCAGTAGGGAGGGCTGGGGGTATACTGGGATGTATAGGGAGAGGCATCATCAGCAGAAAACAGGAAGTTGTTATCCCTCTGTACAGACAGTTGGTGAGACCCCATCTGGAGTACTGTGTCCAGTTCTGGAGACCCCATCTCCGCAAGGACATAGGATAGAGGCAGTCCAGAGGAGGGCAACTAAAATGGTGCAGGGTCTGCAAGAGAAGCCGTATGAGGAGAGACTAAAGGAGCTTTATGTATACCCTTGAGGAAAGAAGGAGAGGGGACATGATAGAAACTTTAAGTACCTCAGTGGAATCAACAAAGTCCAAGAGGGTAGCATCTTTCAGAAAAACAGACTTGCAAGAACAAGGGACACAATTTAAAGATAGAAGGAGGGCGGTTCAGGGGCAATGTGAGGAAGTATTATTTCACAGAGAGGGTAGTGGATGCATGGAACAGCCTTCCTGAGGAGGTTGTGGGGTCTAAAACTGTGGGAGAATTCAAGAATGATGGGACAGACATAAGGCAATTCTTGTGGGAGGTAGGAAGAAATAGGCTGTTGGTTAACTAGGATCTGCGGCCTATCCTGTAGGTAGGGAAATGGGCAGACTAGATGGGCCTAGCAGTCCTTATCTGCCGTCAAAGTCTATGTTTCTATGTTTCTATGTTTACCTTTGCAGTCTTTCGCCATTGTCCACTCCTGGGTGAGGCTTCCTGTTGGTGGCCAGAGTTGCGGTGTGCAGGGGGTTCCAGTGAAGAAGACTTTACAGGCTTTCCCCGCTGTCTGCTCCAGAGTAAGGCATCCTGTCAGTGGCCAGAGTTGCTGTGTGTAGGGGACTCCAGTGGAGAAGCCTTTACAGGCTTTCCCTGCTGTCCGCTCCTGGGTGAGGCATCCTATCAGTGGCCGGAGTTGCTGTGTGCAGGGGGTTCCAGTGAAGAAGCCTTTATAGGTTTTCCCCACTGTCCGCTACTGAGCGAGGCGTCCTCTTGGTGACCGGAGTTGCTGTGTGCAGAGGGGGTGCAGTGAAGAAGCCTTCAGGCTTTCCCCACTATCCACCCTGCGAGGCCGCGCCCTGTTACGTCGGAGTTGCTGTGTGCAGGGGCTCAATGAAGAAGCTTTTACAGGCTTTCCCCACTGTCCACTCCTGAATGAAGCATCCTGTCAGCAGCCAGAGTTGCTGTGTGCAGGGGGTTCCAGTGAAGAAGCCTTTGCAGGCTTTCCCCACTGTCCGCTCCTGGATGAGACATCCTATCAGCAGCTGGAGTTGCTTTGTTAAATGGATGAATGAAAATACTGCACTAACCACCTTTCGGGGTCCCTTAATCCATTTGTTGACTACATAATCTGCTTATGATTGCATCACCACATTCATTGGTCCTAGTCAAGACTGCAAGGAGAGCCTCAGTTTTAAGTATTTCCACATGTCCCTTTTGAGCAGACAGAAATCTTCCTTCATGGTGTCATGGTGTAATGAGAACCATGACTGAGACATAGCCATACCAGGCTATACTTTGTTCAGGAAAGACAGGGGAGGGTAAGAAAGGGGGAGGAGTGGCTCTTTATGTGAGGGATAGCATAAAGGCTACAGAGGTACAGGGAACACGGGGGGGGGCAGAGGTACTTTAGGTCACCCTAGAGATAGGGAATGGAGCCACTATTCATACAGGCATGATGTACAGACCTCCATCAAGCACAGTGAGGAGATGAATAAAGATCTGGTGGAAGCCATTCAAAAGATGATAAATAAGGGGGAGGTGCTGCTGGCAGTTCCGGTCATCAAGGAGCTGGCGGCAGTGTGCCCATCGTTAGGGTGCCAAAAAATGGAATTCGCCACCCCCTCCCCAAGGTCCACCACCCCCGGAGTTAGAATATTTAGAAAGGGGGTGTGGGGCGTGCAGCTCCCCACACGGGGGGTATGGGGGTTACAGCCCCTGCAAAAAGAGGGGATTGTGACTTGAAAACGTGGTGCCCTAATGACCGGGTGCACTGCTGCTGCTGCTCTGAATGGGTGGAACCGCTGCTGGTGGGGGACTTCAATCTGCCAGATATAGATTGGAGCATCCCTGCTGCAGCTTCAGCTAGGAGCAAGGACATCCTGGACTCCCTGCAGGGGGGGTTTTCCTCCAGCAAATTGTAAAGTAGCACACAAGAGAAGGAGCAATATTGGACCTTGTACTCACTACAGGGGACAGTGTTGCAGACATCACAGTGGGTGGCCGCTTGGGGACCAGTGATCACTGTAAGGTGTGGTTCAATATTATGATGGTGGCAGAAGTGAATCACACAAACACAAGGGTCCTGGGCTACAGGAAGGTCAATTTTATGAAGATGAAGAAATGCCTAAGGGATGCTCTGGCAGGGAGAGAGGACTTCGGTGGCGTGGAGGAATAGTGGGTAAAACTAAAAGCGGGTATAGTGAGGGCACCAAACCTCTGCATCAGGCAAGTAAGTAAAAGCAAGAGGAAAAAGAGACAGCTATGGTTCTCAAAAGAGGTGGCCAGGAAAGTAAGGGCAAAAAAGCTAGTATTCCAGATTTATAAGGAGACAGGAAGGGAGAAGGATAGATGGGTGCATCAGGAGAGGCAGAGTGAGGCAGGGAAAGTAGTCAGGAGCACAAAGGTGCAAACAGAGGCAGTAAAGACATGTTTTAGGTATGTAAGCAGTAAGCAAAAGGAGAAAGACCAGGGGAGGGACTGTAAGACTAAGAAGGGAAGAGGGTTGGGGAGTGTGTGGAAGGGGACAAGGAAAAAGCAGACATCCTGAAAGAATACTTTTGTTCAATGGTCACAGAGGAAAGAGAAGGACAGGGGCCACAGGTAAGTGTTAGGGGCATTGAAGGAAGGGAGGTGGACACTAGTCCATTTAAAGAAGAGAGAGTCCTTAAGGCAGTCGCAAATCTGAAAGTGGATAAGACAATGGGGTCTGATGGGATACTCCCAAGGATACCGATGGAGATCAGAGATGTGCTGGCTGTGCCTCTGACAGCCCTATTTAACACTAGAGATGGGAGTGATCCTTGTGGACTGGAGGAGAGAAGATGTAGTCCTGCTTCACACAAGTGGGAGGAGGGAGGAGGCTGGCAATTATAGGCCAGTCAGCCTGACTTCTGTAGTGGGGAAATTAATGGAATCATTACTGAAGGAAAGGATTGCAGAATATCTTGAATTCAATTAGCTTACAAGATCTGACGCAGCATGGATTCACAGCAGGGAGGTCATGTCAAACAAATCTGATAGATTTCTTTGGCTGGGTGGCCAGGGAATTAGATCAGAGTGGGGCGGACAATGCGGCCTACCTTGATTTCAGTAAGGCCTTCAGCACCGTTCCACACAGGAGACTCATGAACAAGTTGGGCAGCCTAGGGGTGGGTCCAAAGGTAGTAAACGGGGTAACAAATTAATTGGGGACAGGTAAGAGTGTGGTGGTAAATGGAGTTCACGCCAAGGAAGGAAAGGTGACCAGCAGGGTGCCACAAGGATCAGTACTAGGACCGGTACTCTTTAATGTCTTTATTAGCAACATTGCAAAGGTAGCCGGCCCGCCGGAGCAGGGCAAGGTGCCGACCTCGCGCCGACGACCTGGGTTGGGAACAGACCCAGGTTGCCGGAGGGCCAGCTGGGGGAGAGGGATCGAGTGTCCCGTGACTGCTCTCCCTCTCCAGGGTGAGGGTGAGGAAGTGCATTTGGTGCAGTAGGAACACCTGGTGGAGGCCGGGTGCACCACAGCACCAACGCCAGCACATAGGGGGCGGGGTGGATGCTGGTCTTCATTGCATGTCCCTGCCCCCGTATACCCGGGGAAACAATCTCGCAGTTGGCCACCTCCATGAAGCTGGCCTCCAGCATCAATTAGCCTCCGAGCTGGATCTCCCAGTCAGTTACTGGTTTTACAGCACTATAGGGCCAGTGCTGTGACCCCACTCCTTGGGGGGTAAGCCAGGGGTTTCAGGAGAAGGGCATGTCACTGAAGGTGGGAATGTGGAGGTCCATGACCGGGCAGATGATCAGCAGCCAACTGCAGGGCAAAAAGAAGGAAATAAAATAAAAACATAAAAATAAATAAATTAATTAATTAAAAGAAACATTGCAGAGGGGCTAGAAGGGAAGGTATGCCTTTTTGAAGATGACACTAAGATCTGCAACAGGGATGGCACTCCAGATGGTGGAAAAAATGAACAGAGAATCTAAGAACGCTTGAGGAGTGGTCAAGAGTGTGGCAACTAAAGTTCAACATGAGGAAGTGCAAGATCATGCACTTAGGGTGTAGAAAGTCAGGGGCAGAGTACAAAATGGGGGAGTGGTACTGGAGACCACCAAACAGGAAAGAGACCTGGGAGTAATCATATCTGATGGCCTAAAGGTGGCCAAACAATGTGACAAGGCAGTGAGAAGAGCCAGTGAAGTGCTAGGGTGCGGAGGGAGGGGTATCACCAGCAAGAAAAGGTAAGTGGTGATACTGCTGTATAAAATCAGTGGTGAGACTGCACCTAAAGTACTGTGTCCACTTCTGGAGATGGCATTTCCAAAAAGATATAGACAGAGTAGAGGCAATCCAGAGGAGGGCAACTAAAATGGTTCAGGGTCTGCATCAAAAGCCCTATGAGGTATGGGCCTGGTAGCGCTGAGGGCTAAGGCATCCATGCCAGTGATGCAGGTTCAGGAATGAGCCTGGGGAGCCGGGGGTCAGTCGGGGAGGAGAGGATTGAGTGTCAGATTGGGCTGCTCTCCTCTCCTGGGACGGAGGGGAGGTTCCCATCCCGCGACGCTAGTGGTACCCAATGGAGAGTGAGTTCACTGCAGTCAGGGACTTGCAAGGGGGACGACATCAGGCAGCCATCCTGTGGACATGGGCGGGAGCATTCACATCATGCACTGGATGGCATTGCATGTGCTGCATTTGGGGGGGAACCAGAAAAAGTGGAAAAACCCCAGCGCTGGGGAGGCAACTGTGGAACCCCAATGGCTGAGTCCACATGCCCACTGCCGGCCTCAACCCCTGACTTGACTCTTCGTGATCCCCACTGCCTCCCATAAGGGCCAGCAGTAGAAGGGGGACCCAGTGCCCATTTTCTTGGTCAAGGGAGAGGTTCAGGCAGGCAGCAGAGGCAAGGACGAGTGGGTCCACCCGAGAGATGCCTTGGTCACTGGAGAGAGGAGGGATAAAGAAAGTAAAAAAAAAGCCCTATGAGGAGAGACTGAGGGACCTGAATATGTACACCCTGGAGGAATGAAGGGAGAGGGGAGATATGATAGAGGCTTTCAAATACCTCACGGGTATTAATAAGGTTCAAGAGCAATTCCTTTTAATGCTCAAGAAGAAGGGGTCATGCTATGTGGTTGGAGTGGGGTAGGCTCAGGGGAAATGTAAGAAAGTACTTCTTCACAAAAAAAGTGTTGAATGCCTGAAACAGTCTTCCAGCAGAGGTGGTGGGGACAAAAACTGTAGTGGGATTCAAGAAGGCATGGGACAGGCATAAAGGAACCTTAGTGGTAAGGAAAGAGTGAGGAAGCCAGACATCAAGTAGGATCTGCGGTGTTACAGTAGGTAGAGAAAATGAACAGACTAGGTGGGCCAAGCAGTCCTCATCTGCCATCGATTTCTATGTTCTATGTATATGTTTCAAGTTACTGAAAGGATTTCAATGTGACAGAGGATGAACAAATGAGGTGATGTTTCTGGTGAATCCCTGCCTCCTGCCACTAGTGCCATCAAATTATTTTTTTTATCAGTGACACATTTAGGTTTATGCCAAATTGTTTCTCTAGGGCCTAGTGAGTGAGTAGACCATTGTCCAATCTTCGTCAAACTGTGGCACACATGCCTTGAGCATTTCATGGATGTTGTGTGATGGGGGAGCACAGGTAGGAGGAGAGACTACAGTAGCAGTGATATGGTACAGCACTCATCAGCCTCTGTTCCACATGGATCCATTGAGGAGTTATCCTTGGATCACTCTGGACCCAGTTCAAAATTTGTCTCATTCTGAAAACAACATGATAAACAAACCTTCCCTTCCCCTATCACACTTAGCCCTCAGATTTGCTTTACTGAATTGGGGGCACTTGTCTTCCACAAGAAAAGAGAGAGATAACCTTATCTATCTATTGCCATAATGTAGGTTGTAGTACCATTGGTACGTTGCCTAGGCAATAAAGCAGTTTATTTTTTCAGTTATTAAAAACCATCAATTAAAGGCTGCTGTCTTTCCTACTAGGGATAATGACAGCATCTGCTACCTTTGGCAATCTGAGGAAATTTCGTTAACTATGGAAGTAGTGTCCTTTGAAGATAAGGTCTCAGTAAAAGGAGTGAGGAAGACGCCCAAGTACCAAATGCTAAGGTGTGACCATCTTTTTTTCCCCATAAATGTTTTTCTGCCATGGGGTGGATGGAATGGCTATTAGCCAGGACCATGCTCTCTCTGACTGTCAGCTACCTCCCCAACTACCAGTTGTCCTCCTGTGGATTCACAGGCCAGGAAGGGAAACTCTGTCATCCCCCCGCCCCGGATACATTCACATCCACATTCAGTGGTTGGGTGGTGCCACCTTCTTGGACTTTGTTGATTCCCTTCAGGTACTTAAAAGTTTCTATCATGTCTCCCGTCTCCCTCCTTTCCTCAAGCTCCTTTAGTCTCTTCTCCTATGGCTTCTGTTGCAGACTCTGCACCATTTTAGTTCCCCTCCTCTGGACTGTCTCCATCCTGTCTATGTCCTTGCAGAGATTGGGTCTGCAGAACTGGATGCAGTATTCCAGATGGGGTCTCACAAACTATCTGTACAGAGGGATAACAACTTCCTGTTTTCTACTGGTGATGCCTCTCCCTATACATCCCAGTATCCCCTAGCCACCCCTATTGCCTTCTCACATTGCTTGCTAATCTTTAGGTCATCTGATATGATTACCCTCAGGTCCCTTTCCATTTTTGTTGTTGTTGCTACTCCCCCCCCCATTGTCTACTCTTCTCCTGGGTTTTTGTTTCCCAGGTGCATTACTTTGCACCTCTTTGCATTGAATCCAAGCTGCCATACTTCTGACCATTCCTCCAACCTTGCCAAGTCCCTTCTCATCCTGTCCACCTTCCCCTGTGTATCAACCCTGTTGCAGATCTTTGTGTCTGTGAAGAGGCATACTTTTCCTTCCAGTCCCTCGGCAACCATCATGACGATGAATTGAGGTATCTTTGCATAGTATGGCCAACATCCACTTCACAGATGCAGTCCCTATTCTCTACAGTAAAATGGAACATCTTGGTGTAATGAGTATGGAATACTAATTTTGTGATTGATATCATTAGTGTCACTGTTTGTTCTATGCAAAATCCACACACCCCCAAAAAAAGGATAATATAGAAATATTCCCAAGGTGACATATGTATTGTCATATATTAAATAGCAGTAGCCTAATATCTGAAATTGGACTGATCCAAACTCTATAATTCCTAGGTATAAGTCTGTGTATAACAGAAACTGGAATGAGTGTTGCTATGTAAAATAGGAGCACCCATGTGTTATCTGGGAAAAATGTATGCATTATCCTAAATATTTTTTTGTTGTTCTAATTGTGCATAGAGGAAAGTGTCACAGTACAGATGTTAATCACAAAAGGAGCAATCAGTAGGCCATAGATAAAATGTTGCATCTTAGTGTAGAGAACAGGGACTACATCTGCAAAACAGGAGTTAGCCATACCATGCAAGTATAAGCCAACTGAGTCATGATGTTTGGTTTGATTGGCCTCAATATGAATCATGAAATGTGCATTCCTAATTGATACTGATGGTGGGGTTCCAGGGTTCTGAATCAGTCTGTTTCTATCGCTATGAGTATATGATCGTTACACAAAACCTTTATTGCTTACCATTCTTTCTATTAAATCGACACCTCCATATCTTTTCCTAATAATGTGTCTGCCTTCCTTAGAATAGAAAATAAAACAAATCTTACTAGTTAAAAAGCATTGTGTTGTTTCTCCATGTATCCTTCACAATTCAACACAATCTCACTAACTTCATTATGCAGCCGTGGTGGATCTGACCAGATTTTGTTTCTGTTGTTATGAGTGAGTCTAAACAACAAGTCTCCACCTCTGAGAGCTTTGGGAGGGTGGTGGTTCAGAGATAAAAAGTCTGTCTGTGAGGTTTCCCCACTACTTTGCTTGGAACTATATAGCTTTTTATAGAAATATCTAACTACCTTGTTTGTTGCCCTGGGTTCTTATCTTCCTGTTGAATCTGTGATATACAGTAATAGCTTCTGATTTCTTTCTGTTTGGCCTGTAGATGACCAGTTTATAATAAATGTGACACGCTCTACCTAGTGATGTAGAATATTGTTTATTAAATATTTTAGGCTTAGGATCTCATACAGGCCTCCTGGTAGCCATTTATGGGAGGCATAATCCACCTTCTCCTTTTCATTATCTTTTAGCTTTTTTCAAGGCATCTAGTTTTTATTTCCTCATTCTGTTTTGGTTGGCCAAGTAACTGGTAATGTGGCCTCTGATGTATGCCTTAAAATCATCCCATGTCATATGATAGGAGGTACCTTTATCAACATTGTTTATGAAATGGTTCATAATCTCTTTCTGGATCACCACCTGGAATTTGGCAGATTGTATTAAAAATACTGCAAGTTGAGTAAACAACAGGGTGATGATTTAGTGTATTGTACCAGTGTGACAGTATGTGCCACTAGAGTATGGTCAAATGGATAATATTGGTTGGATTGAAGCATCTACCACCTCATGGAGGATCTTGGCACATACCAGAAAGCAAATGATACAATCAGTGACCCGTGTGTTTATGTATGAAAAATATAGTCCCGATCTTAAGGATTTAATACTCTCCATGGGTCTGACAGATTATGCTCTTTGCACACAGGATATAGTGCTTCCCTTGAGTTCTTATATGTAATTAGCTGGCTGGAACCAGGTAAATTATTTAAGAGCAGGTCCAACATTAGATTAAAGTCCCCCCTAAAACTGCTGAGTATTTGAGAGAGATGAACTATGTTAGTTTATTGAGTCGGAGAAAATAAAACTAGCTTCATCAACACTGGGGATATATGGAGTGTAACAGCCCTGATACCATTACCTCCCATCCTTGTTGATCTGATTTCATTTTCTAAACTTGAAATACACATTCGTTAACTATAATGATGGAGATCCCTTGTTTCTTGGAGGAAAAACTACCAGAAAATTCTGCCCCTCAAGTCTCTTGTTAATTTTACCACTTCAACCAACATGAGATGGTTCTCCTGTAGGAGAGCAACACTGCATTTTAGGTACTTGAGATAGGACAGTCTGTTTATCCTAAATTACATGATTGGCCCTTACACATTACATGAAAAACACTTTACGTGAAAAACACCCCATATCAGCCACAAGGAAGAGTTGCAGATACTAACTTATGCCAGTATAATCTCTCCTACCTTTTGGAGACAGAGGCTATCATCTACTTTTACCCAGACTCCCAAAGAATAATCTGTAGAAGATGAAAGATCAGAGAAGAGAAAGGGAAGAGAGGAGAGAGTAGCAATAAGGATGCCAGACTTCTACAGATGTGAAAAAACATTGTTAACCTTATTTTCAACACCTACAGATGTGTCAAGCCAGGACAAAGCACAGAAATGCTGCAGAATATCACAGAATACAGCAATTTACTGCAGGGGCCATTGTAAGTCAACGTCAATTAAGCCCTTTTGTCATGCAGGATTTTGAGACATGTCATTACTGCAAATTACTCCATTTCATCTTGGCTGACACATCTGTATATCCAAGTATCACTGCAAAACCAGAATTAAGAAGTCTGTACTGCCATCAAGTGGCAGTACGACAGAATTTGTTATGTACACATAAAAATACTAACACATTAAGTTAAAAGAGGGATAGATCATAAGAGATAAAGTAGACTTACTTGTACAAGTCCCTCAGCTACCCCTCCCATAACAATACAGCTCTGTTTTCTACTGAAAAAAATGAATGCATAGCTGGACAGTTAAGCAGTATGCAAGAAGTGATCATAAAACAGTGTAGCCTATGCACAACTGGAAACCAAATATGCATTTACTGTGTCCCAATGCACAGCATATTAGCATGGTCACAGCCAAGCCCGACAGCTCCAGCCTCCAAAGGAGGCATGTTGCCTATCTTCCTATTTGCTTATCTCCATTCCAATAAGATAAGGTTGAGATTAGGTAAAGCCTCTGACAATTTGAATGCAGACATCACCCACAGCTACGGGACTGCTAGATGAACATCCCTGAGTGATCAGAAAGTAAAAAAGGGGCATATTAATGCCTGCTGCACACTGCACACCCCATGCCTTTGTAGTTGTCCCTTAGTGTAAATCAGTTGTGGAAGCCACTACAGGTTGGGGGAATAGCTGAAACATTCCATAATCCCCAACCACCCCAACCACACCCTCAGCAAATCATCCCTCTGGGGGATGCCTACAGGCCGTGTGGTGTGAGGACTATTACCAACAGATGTACCTGTCTTTCTGTAAAAACCTGCAGGGAATGGTAAGCCACAGAGGTAGAGGTGTAGGTAATCTTTGCAGGGACATTTTTTTGGGCCTGCCCAACCCCCCCAAAAAAAACTATGGGGTGTTCACTGACTGGTGAAGTCAACTGACATAGAGCCACTGTCAGATCCCTAACATGAAACTGTGGCCTTTTGGAATTCTGCCTCCCATCTATTGCCGTCACAGATGGCTATGCCTACTTACCCCATCACTCCCTTATCTCCCCCCAACTATCCATTTTTCCATATACACTTTCACTTTTTAACACTAACTAAATGTAAGAACATTTGCCAAAATTGTTATGGAAAAACATTACTTGCTCAGTTAAGTCCACAGTGTTTGTTATTGTGTAGCCCTCTGGAGCATGCTAAGAGAAAAGTGTCTCACTGTTCTTGTTGTGGTAATGGAGGGTCCCCCAACACTTAGAGGGTTGGCAAGAGAACCTTGGCCAAGTCAGATATGATCTTGACCCAGCTGGGAGCTAGCCATGTTTTCATCCTGCAGTCTGTTACTTGGACAGGCTTGGCTGGTTCCTTTGCTGTAACAAATGTTGTTCAGATCTGCCATCCACTCATCATGCATCTTTTCCTGCTCGGCACTGGGGCATCTTGGTTACCCTCCTCTGCACTGTCTTCTCTTTGTTCCTGTGTCTTCTTGTACATGTCAATGGCCTTGTACACAACACTGACTATGGCGTTGCCTTCCTTACTGAATGTTTCCATGTGCAATCATGCTGATTCTGAGGCTTGGCAAATCTGAATAGCATTTGCTAATGTAATATACACACTGGTAATGGAGCAAATTTAATCTGCACCAGTGAAGTTCCAGTAAAGATGATCACGTCACACTTCACAACTCTTATGGTGTTTTCTCCTTGCTGGCCAACTTCATGAAGTGAACTTCACAAAGAACTGCATGAACTAGATTCACTGGTGAATTCCTACATACTTCACAACAAATTGAGGAGGCGGAGAGGACGTCTAATTATGTCCATTGGCTAAATAAAGCATAGCAGTGTCCATTAGGACCCACAGCATAGCACACAACAGGAAGAGGAGGAGGAGGAAGAGGTGGCAGCATCTGTCCAAGGATGGCTATGCCCTGTAGAAAGCATGCAGCATGGTGCACAGACAGTATATTTAGCTATTGCAATGCCCTGGTTAGCCATGAATCTGGTGCCCATAGAGTTAATCCCCAGTGGGTCTATTTTACAGTACTGATGAACCTGACTCAGTAAGTGAATGAAGTAGATCTCTTCTCTGTATCCCTTACCCACTTGCAGACTTGGGAGGTGGTATGTGGTACAGAATACTACCTGGGACAAAAGTGCACATCTCTTCTTCAGTTTCTGCATTTCAGAACACCTCTTAGGTCCAAATGGGGAATCGAGTTGGATTTCACGAGGCAGAACCTCTTGAGGGCAAACAACCAATTGGCCCCCATCATGCCACTGATGTCCTCATCATAAAATGTGTGATGTCCTTGTACAGCCTTGCACCCCAGCTGAGGCATGAAAATGGGCAAAGACATTAAAATAGTCACATATTTCTCAAGAGGTGTAGCAACAAATATGGCAACATGGAAAACTGGACGCAGTCATGCTAAATGAAGTGGCATATCTACCACAGTTTGTGGGCATAGTGGTAACACTGATTCTCAGTCACATGGACTATCAAAACATATAAGAAAAAACTGTCTCCAGCCATCACCATAGAAACAGCAAATCTGTCAGCAAGAAAAAAGACTGTTAGCCCATCGTGTCTGCTTATCTATACCTAACTAATGTTGAAAGAGAGAGCCCTAGAGGCTCCCCACACCAGCCTTTCCTCATCCCTTTCTGGTGTGGTCTTTACCAACCCTTGTATCTGCTCTACCCTTGTTTGACCTCCCCATCACTGATTTTGCACAGACCTCTGCTAGCAGTGTATTCCACCCCTCCAGTACCCTCTCCATGAAAAAGTACTTCCTCCTATCTCTCTTAAACTTGACCCCCCCTGCCAGCTTCATGGAGATGCCCCTGGTGTTTGTGTTCCCACTCAGTCTCAATAATTCCCCACTTTGTTTAACATGCGGTGGTATTTGTACATTTCAGTCATGTCATCTCTCGTTTTTCTCCTCTCCAACATGTAAATGTTCAGATCTGCCATCCACTCCTCATGCATGTTTTCCTGCTCCTCACTGGGGCATCTTGGTTACCCTCCTCTGCACTGTCTCCTCTTTGTTCCTGTCCTTCATTAGATGCAGTCTTCAAAATTACTCCAGGTGAGGATGAATCAGTGACCTATACAGTGGTAGCAGCACCTCCTTCCTCCTGCTGGATACCCTCCTCCCTATGCACTCCAGCATCTTATATTCCCTACCCACTACCCTACTGCATTGTGCTGACACCTTCAGACTGATGGAAATTATTATTCCTAAGTCATTTTCCTATGTAGTGCTTTCCACTAAAACTGCCCCATTCTATGTTCGGTGTAAGAATTGTATTGACCCTGTGTGCACTATCTCAAACTTCTTGGCATTACATTTTAAGAATCATACTTTTGACTATGATTCCAAACTACCCAGTTTCTCATTCATAGTTTTGAAACCCTCTTCACTATCTACCTGGCCAAAGATTTTAGTATCATCTGTGAAAAGGCATATCTTGTCCTGACACCATAACTGTGTGTCACAGATAATGATGCTGAAGAGGATGAGTCCCATGATCACCCTGCTAGTGATGCCCCTGATATCCTAGAATGCCCCATGTATTACTGCCCTTGTGTCCTGTTGATTAATCCATTTCCCACCCACCCAATAATTTTATCCCCCACTCCCAGGTCTTGCATCAGCTAACCAGCCACCAATGTAAGATGGAATTGAAGGCTTGAAGGCTTTACTGAAGTCTAGGTACAGTATGTCCAACACACCTCCCTTGTCCACTGGTTTTGTCACCTAATCAAAGAAGTTAATCACATTTGTCTGACATGACCTCCCCCAATGAACCCATATTGTCTTTTATACTGCAGTCTATTTGCCTCCAGGAAATGTAATGTCCTTTTCATTACTATAGTCTCTAGCACTTACAACAGACATAAGGTTAAAAGGTCTGTATTTCCCTGTATCATGCAGATTAATGGGGGTGGAGGAACTCAGTCACTTTTTTTCACAAAAAGTGAAAAAAGAAGCCTGCACACTGTAGTTCCTTTTCCTCTAAATGTTTATTGTCACCTGCCCCAAGTTTTCACCTGTGCTTGTTCTTCTGCTGTAAAGTGATGTGTAAGTAATGTCCCTTCTGCATTTTGCTGAAATTCTTGAAATGGTTCCTGTCTCACACTGGACCCACCCACCCCTTGGTTCCTCTTCATACTTCCCTTTGTTCTTTACCTATTCCCAGAGTTCTGAGCAGTGTATGAGATGGAAATGGGTGAGAGGAAGAAGCAGGGGAGGATACGATTACAACAGCAGAAGGAGACAGAGGAACCAGTAGTGGTTTTTAATTTGAGTAATAGAGTCATTACAGATATGGCAGTTCAGGTTCTGAGCAAAGGTCTGTCCTTCTTACCAACCAAAGGTATAAATCTTTTTCAGTTAGAAATAGATCTACAAAAATTTTATAGAAAATTAAGGTTAGCAGATTGGTTTAAAGATAAAGTGGAAGAACAACTAATGAGGAAACAAAATCTACAGAAAGCATTAGGAATAAAATCAAATTTTTCACCACCTGGGGGAGAGAGGTAGTAGAAACCTACATAAAAGTGATAGAAAAACTGATAAAAGATATGACAAGTAAAAAATCAGCATTTCCAAGATACAATAATATGACAAGGAAGGAAAGGGAGATCTTACAAAATTTAGAGGAGGACAGATCAGTTGTGATTAAACCTGCAGATAAGGGTGGGGGATAGTGTTGTGGGATTATAAAAAATATAAGGAGGAATGTTTGAGACAGCTAGGAGACAATGAAAAATATTTGAAACTGGATATGAACTCCACTGAGAAGATAACAGCGGACATTAGAGAGTTTTTAGAACAGGCAGTAGCTTTAGGGTGATGTACAGACACAGAAAGGGAGATGTTAACTAATATAAAAACCAAGGATACCCCTCTTCTATGTCCTACCTAAAGTACACAAGGATTTGAAAAACCTCCTGGTAGACCCATAGTTTCTAGGGTGGATTTAGTTTTGGAACCTTTATTTAAGTACGTAGATTTCCACATTAAAGATGAAGTAACGAAAATGGAGATATATGTGAAGGACATGAGTCATGTGATAGAAATCATTGGGGAAATAAATAGGAGTGACCTAAATATGGAGGAATTGTGGTTAGTGTCCCTAGATGTGAAGGATCTTTACATGAGTATCCCACATGAAGAAGGACTGGCATCATTAAATCAGGTATTACATACTAGAACAGAAGATTTTCCACCAGCAGAATTTTTAGGGGGTCTGGCAGACCTGGTGTTAAGCAAAAACTACTTCAGTTTTGAGGAAGATTTTTACTTACAGTTACATGGGACAGCAATGGGGAGCACAGTGGCTCCTTTGTATGTGAATTTATTCATGTGGAATTTTGAGAAAACACTTATTTTTCATTGAGACACAAATCCATTTCTTGACTGCGACAAGAGGTGGAAACGTTTCATTGATGATGTATTGCTAATATGGGAAGGGACCAGAGAAGAATTAGGAAGGTTTGAAACCTACTTAAATAGCAGAAACCCCAACCTTCTTTTTTCAATGAAAACAAGTCAGACAGAGATAGCTTTTCCAGATTTAAAAATCTGCAAGGGGGAGAGGGAATTAGAGACAAAACTACATTGAAAAGAGACAGATAGGAATACATTATTACATTTTAATAGTTTCCATGATCCAAAATTGAAAGAAAGCATACCGAAATCTCAAATTATAAGAGCAAAAAGGAATAATAGTGAAGAAAGGGAATTTTATAAAGAAGCAGATAGAATGACAGATAGGTTTCTAAAGAGAAGCTATAAGAGACAAAATATTGAAGCAGCTATTCTAGAGGTAGCAGAGACACCTAGGAAGGAACTCCTTAAAGGAAGAGAGGAAGTAACCACAGAGAAGAGAATAGTATTTTCTACAGCCTATAGTCATCTGAGTGGAAATATCAAAAGAATATTAATGGGTAATTGGCACATATTACAAATGGGAAAATCAGAATAGAAGATTTAGAGAACAACTATTAGTGACATCAAAAAAGAACCAGACAATAAGGGACTAGTTAGTTCACACTGCACATTATGTCCCTAAAAGACAGGAGAAACAACTTTTATTGGGTTCTTGAAAGAATGGGAGTTACCCGTGTGGACAGTGTTTTCAATGTAGGAACACTAATAAGAAGCAGTATTTTGAACATCTGCACACAAACAAAAAGCATGAAATAAGACAACACATTACATGTAAGTCATAGCACATAGTGTACATTTTACAATGTCCATGTGACAGATTATATGTAGGGAAAACAAAGAGGGAGCTATGAACCTGTATAAGTGAACACAAAAGTGACATCAGGATGAAGGGCCAAAACTCTTCAGAAGTGAAACATTTTAATGAAATAGGACACTATGCAACATCTTTAAGATTTTGGGAATTAGAAAAGGTAGAAGAACCAGTGAGGGGCGATACTAGTTGGGATGATCTCCTGTCAAAAAGAGAAGTCTTCTGGATTTTCAAAATGGACTGCATGAACCAAAGGATTAGTATGAATGAGGCATGTGATTGGAGCCTTTATTGGTGAATGATTGTTTTAAGAATACTGCAAATCAGTTCAGTTCAGTTTTATTGTTCTTCAAATAAACCTTTACAATGTGCTAAAAACATTACAAATTCATAACACACCATACAAATACAGTACATAAAACCATTTTTAGGCTGGCCCGGTGGCACTGAGGGCTGAGGCGCTAGATGCCTTACCTAGCGTCATGCCGATGATCCATGTTCGGGAACGGACATGGGGCGCTGGGGGTTGGCAGGGAGGAGAAGGATTGAATGTCTCCAGGACTGCTCTTCTCTGGGGAGGGTGGACCACAGTGCTCAGTGATTGCCTGCCACCTAGCAGAGGCTGGGAGGTGGCACGCCAGCATTGAATCTGTGGGTGAGAGTCTGTGGCAGGCACTTGGCGAGGATGCGCATGGGAGTGTGCATGCCACCGTTGCTGGTGCCATTGCATGCTGAGACCTCAGGGGAAGGAAAGAGGGAAAATGGGAGTCCTCTGCAAGGATGACAATGGCCCCTTCGGCGACGGCCCGGGAAGGCACCTCCCCAAACACTAAATCCGGTCCAGTGGGTCGAGTCACTCCCCGCCCCCTGCCATGAAGGGTAAGTTGTGGGGTCTGGGAAGGGGGTCTCATACCCAGTGCCAGGTGTGGGGGGACATCAGAAGGGATGCAGAGGACTCCAGGAGGAGAAAAAAATAGATAACTGCAAAAAAAAACAATTTTAAATATCACTGCTGCTCAAATTATTTCAACAATATATAAGACTCAGTACTCCTTCAATTTTATATTAATATTCAGCTTAAAATCACAACCTTGCATAGACTGGATTTAAGCCAGTATAAATTCCTAGTTGACTTTTAGATACGTGGAACAATATGTGGTATAATCCTACCCTGAATATTTAAAAAAAAATTTCTATTTCTTAAATATATAGCTGCCTACACAGTAGAAATCCTTCTGTTCTCACATGTTAATACCATTATCTTCTGATAAATGATAAAAGAAAACAAAAAGGAGAACTAGAATGCTATAATAGTTGGAAAATATTCTCACCTACTGGCCACAAGAACTTTCAATGCTTTATATATATATCTATAATTGCTTTTCCCCTGTCTTATCCATTCCTATCCTTCACAGGTAAAAGAAAAGTAAAACAAAAAGAAATAAAAATGCTATACCAAGCAAGCAATTTCCTCACTTAATAATCTACAATAGCTTAGGAACTCTTAATACCTTATATATCCAAATGATTAGTTTTGCTCTATCAAATCAACTCTTGATTGTTATTATTGATTTTAAAAAGCTAATACTTTTAACCGTTTTAAATTTCCACCCCAGGTTTATTTTTCCAAGGCAGGGAGATGTTTTTCTTTATACTTCATCACTTCATAGAAAATTGTTTAGGCCATCCTTCCATCCTCTACTGTATGTGGGTGTAAAAGGACAAACAGTGGATCATATTCTGCAGTTACATATCTTATAAGAAAATGATTTAATAAATTAAACCGTGGGGTTTTATATAATGAACACTGCACCATAATATGATAAAGATTTTCCTCAAAACCCATATTACAGCTACATAATTCCGAGTGAGGATTAGCAAGAGTCATATTCTATAAAAGTTTGCATATTTAGAGCATATAATTCCCATTCTTGCCCGAGTAATGCTTTTCCTATCTAAAGGAGTAAGAGTAAATAATTCTCTAAAATAAATCTATCTTATTTTGAACTAACCAAATAGCCTGACATTGAATTCTAAGCAGCTCCAGTTGTTTTTCTTGGGCAAACCTCATAATTTTCTTCTTAACAAGCTGCTTAAATGAAGGCGATACTATAATTGATTTTTCAAAATCTAGCCAAAGATGCTGCATAGAGATTCTTCCCAAAATTCCCTTGAGTTTTTACCCAAGGAGATGTATAATTTTGTCCTTGCCAAGTAATCTTTTCCTTCAAACACAGCAAAAGCAAACAGTTGACCTGCTGATTAATAATGTTTAACCAATAGCCCACCATACGTATATTAACTATTGTAACAATGGGGACTCTTCCCAATTCAGCCCTTATTATAACATTAGACATAGTTATTGGCACCTGTAATAAGGATTTATAAAAAAAGGAAAGGGGAATCTCCAGGCAGGAAGGGGAATTTGTCCCTCAAACCTCAGCTCCATACATAAGAATGGGATTAATTTTCGCTTTTCCAGCCACTAAGGCAGGTAGTACCGAGTGGCCCCCATATTTAATGTTAAAATGTAACAAAGCTTTGGCAATCAGTCTTGCCTTCACTGCTTGGTCCATCCAATGAGCTGACCATGCTCCATTTGAGGAAAATTTAACACCCAAATATGTATATGAAGTTACCCTGTCTATAGGATTGTTATTTAAATAAAACCTTGGTTCCTTTGTTTTATCAAAATGTGACCCAAAAATCATAAACTTAGTTTTCTTGATGTTTATTATTTAGTCTAATTGTTTACACTTAATATTAAGTTGTGGTATTTTATTTTGCAAACCTTGACTAGAAAGCGCCAACAGAATTAGATCATCTGCATAAGCAAAAGTATGTATAGGGAGATTCTTGATTTTAGGAGAATCAAGACTAGATACCGACTTAAAAATCAAAATGGAATCAATACACAAACTAAATAAAGGGGGCCAAAAGGCATCCTTGTTTTACTCAAGATGTCATTTGAAAATAATCAGAGATACTACCCTTATTATCATATCTAACAGCTGATGCAGTATATCTATATAACATATAAACTGGAACCAAAAGATTCAATGGAAATGTTTTTCCAGTAATATTTCCCAGAGTTTGCCTCTGTTTACAGAGTCAAACGCTGCCGAAAAGTCAATAAACAACATGTATAACTTCATTTTATGGAATGACTTATACTTTTGTGTCAGATGTGAAAGAATGTAAATATTGGCCAAGATATTCAAACTGCGCCCGAAAAGTGCACAATAGCAGGAGCAAGTGCAAGTCTATTGCACCCATGCGCAAGAGACGCGATATTCAAAAACGGAGCAGGCCAAATTGTGCCTACAGCCGATGACTAAATATTGCACCACCTGCACCATAGCGCAACTAGGGAGGGGAAGCTGAGCAGATCTGATGCGCCATAGCGCAACAAGGGATGCTCAGCTGAGCAGTCCAGAGGCACCATAGTGCAACCAGGGAGCCCCTCAGCTGCAAAGCAATGTAACTGCACAACCAGGGAGGTAGGTGCCCACCACCCATGCCACAGATGGGCACAGGAACACTCAGCAGAACAGACATTGTCCCCCCACACCCCAAGCACAGCTCAACTGGGGAAGGGCTGGAATAACCACTGGCCCATGGAGACAAGCAACCAACCCACAGCCTGACCATGATGCCCCATCACACCTACCAGCAAGCTGTGACTGGCACACAAGGAGGGCAGACCACTGTGTGCCACACATCCCCCCAGTGCACAGCACACCCTGCACTGTGACCCCCAGACACCCCCCCATGAGCAGTGACCACCACTGCAGGAAACCCCATGCATGCCACCACCTCCACTGTGTCAATGCAACCCTGTGCACCATAGAACCATGCAATCCAGCCCCACCATGAGCACCCATCAGTGGGATGCAGCACACGGCAATGCAACAACGGCAGACACAGTGCCACCATGTACATTCCCCCTGAGGTACTGCTGAGAGACCAACCATGCATTGGCACAAGAGGTACCCCACATGGGACGGGCGTGCCCTTGATACCACCACCAGTGGTACAGCACCCTGCACAGTATTCCAGTGACACACCCCAACCCACCACTGGCTGCAACAGCCAGCACAGACACCCACAGTGGTGCATGGAAGCATGCACCACACCAGATGCCACACAGGGTATGGACAGACACCCACCCATACCCAAGGGCACAACAACACAGGGACGCAGTGGTGGGGCAACCAAGCCCCCATTGTGGGCCCATGTAAGCCGTGTACACACAACCCTCAGTCCACCATGGCACTGGAGTGCCAGTCACCCTGTGCAGGCACCGTGGACCCGTACACCACCAGTAGTCACCCAGAGCACAAGCCACAGACAGTGGGGCACATCCCCTGCAACACACACAAGCCACAGCATGGAGGTGGGACAATGACCGTGTTGCCCACAGTGCCACCCGAGCCAGGTATGCACCACAACAGTGACATGGGCAACCCAGCAAAGTGACGGGTACAGTGTCCGCCCTGCAGGGAATGCCACCACTGACATGCCAGCAGGCCGTGCAGGTCACAGACAGGCATGTGTGTCAGCTGCACAGGCCATGGATGGGCCGATGGGTGCACCATGGACACAGAGCACGCGCCATGGACCACTGCACACAGTCATCCAGTGCACAGGGAACAACACACAACACAGACACTGACTGATATCTACCCCACACCATAGTCACCTCCACACGGACACACACACATACCCATGACTGCACCACCTGATGCCATGCACCACTGCAGCTGAGCACCTATAGCCCACTGCAAATCAGAGACCACCACAGTATTCATATCAAATTCAAATGTATTGTTAATATAAAAGTGAACTATGTACAATAATAAAAACTATATACAAGCTTGGGGTGGGGGACACAAACAAGGTGGGGGTGTGAAGGGGTGGACATATGGGATGGGATAGGAGGGGTGTGAGGGTGGGTCCAGGGGGGTAGGGGAAGTCAGGGACCAAAAGACTGTCATCTTGACCACCGTTTCTGGCTCTGGGACCTCCTGCCTCTGTGCCTCTGCAGCACCCCCGTTGTGTCGAGCCTCCTCAATACGTCTAGGGACTCACGGGCCAGATGAAGGAGCTCCCGTAAGGTGTCCCAAATTTCCTGGAGATGGCATGTACCTAGGACAAGGGAGCACAGTCAATAGGTGTGAATGCACAACCCCATACAGCCCGCCCACTGTGCATGGCATACGGCCATGGGACATACCACTGTGATGGTGTGTGACCACCCGCAGTGATCACGTCCACAGGATCTGCCCACCCAGGTGCATACAGCCATGCGGAATGCTGCACACACCCACTGGCCATGTCACACACAGCACCACCATGGCCGTTCAGTGACATGGCTATGTGGTGCAAAGGCAGTGGCACAGCCATGCACCTGGTGCATGCATGGACCACCAGTGACGCACACCCAGACATGCATTGCCACTGGACAGTGTTGACTGTAACAAGTGGCGTGCATGGCAGTGATGTCGATGAATGGTGGCCATGCTCCGCTGCCCACCCTGTCACACAGCATGCAATACTAATCATGGATGTATGGCACTCACCCTCATTGAGCCGGTCAGGTGGGCGTTGATGGCCCTCGGCCCGCCTGGCTGCGTTGTCCTCCCCCCTCCGCCACTCTGCCCAGAATTTGCAGATTTCATCCGGGCCTGTGGGGAAAAAAAGGAGAGAAGAACATCAGTACATTCCCGAAGTAAAGTCCCCTGCCCCAAGGTGTGCCCTCCCACCCAGCCAGACCCACCCACCCACACCCTGTGAACACCGCCACGCCAACCCCATACGGTCCCTCCCTATGTGCTGGACACATACAACACTGTGACTCATATGGAAGATAAAAGTGTGTTGATGGAACCCCTACCTGGATGTGGCACCGTGCCCCTCCTGGCATGTGCCCGCAGTTGGGTCAGTAGCTCCGGCTCCCTCCTGCGCAGGTCACCATAGCGGTGCCTGCACTGCTCAGCTGTACGCCCCCATCCTGTGGCCTCTTCCAGGGCAGTGGCCACCTCCTGCCACACCTGGGTCCTGGCGCTGTCCAGGGGGTCCTCCCGGAAGAGAGGCCCATGGTGTGGCTCAACAATGGCCACCAGATTGGCCAGCTCAATAGCCATCCATGGTGCTGCCCATCTCTGTGCCATTCTAGCAGCTATAGTAGGCAATATGGCACTCTGCAGCGTGGCTCCCTATGTGCAGATGCTGCATGGTACAGTGCTGCCATTCCCTATCGCGCTGTTACCGAACAGTGCGATAGAGGTGCACCTATGCCTGATGCATGGTGCCAAGGGGGCAAAGGTCGGGCACAGGGTGAAGGGTCTCTGGCACAAGGCCATGCACAGCACCATGGGATGACAATGCGTGTAGCGTGATTGGCTGCCTGTGTGCCAGCGCCATAACGGACTACCGGGCAGTTGGGCCATTGAACCTATTATGGCCCAGTGCCACAGCGCCATGTAGTGACCATCGCTATAGCGCCACTGGCACAATGGTGGCCATGCCCTGCATTGCCTACCATGCACAGCACATCATCAGCGCAGCAGACGCCTGCGTCATCAACCCGGGCATGCACAGTGAGGTGTACTACGCATGTCACAGGACTGCGCCATTGGCTCAGCACATTTAACACAATTGTGCAAAGCGCAATAGCGCGATATTCAGCCGTCATATGCAAATCATCTAATCAGCCATTCAATGGTGCAGCACTGCAATTTGCATCTACTTAAAGTTGCTCCTCGCCTCATTTGCATGGATTGCGCTATAAAGGTGTGACAATGTGCTGCAGTGGCCATAGTCAGTTACTGCAGTTTATTGGTGAGTTGCATGCTGTTTGGGAGTGTGGACTGTGGATTCAAGGACATGCATGGGACTGCACAGTCACAGGTAACAACTGCCATTCTTACAGGCTACATAATGACTGAGCACGTTGTTGGAGAGGAGGAAAACAGTGGTGGGAGGAGGAGGAGGCTGAATTTTACTAAGGCTGAAACCGAGGCCCTTTTCGAGGCCTACCTGGATCAGGAGCCACTGCTCAGTGGACGGTGGGGAACCCCTCAGGCCTGTGCTGCTGCATGGGAGGAGGTGGCACGTGCCATGAACCTGCATGGCAGTCACCAGCGCTCCATGTAGGAGTGAAAGAAGAAGATGGGCACGGACAGGAGAAGGAGGGTAAAGGAGGAGGTAGCTGCCATCAGGGCAGCACATGCTGCAACAGGTGGGGGACAGCCGGAGGTGGTACAGCTCACCCCAGTGGAGGACAGGCTTGCTGGAAGCATGCAGTGAAGTGCTATTGAGGGTGTTCCTGGTGGTGGCTTCCAGACGGGTTGTGGCCCATCACTGCATGGTAAGTCATGGTCTGTCTGGGGGGGCAGGATAGGTCACATGCAGTAGCGTGTTTGCTTTCCCTTACAGATCCTGAGCATTTGCATGGGTCACGCGGTGGTGGAGCCTGTCCACTGCAGACAGTGGATGGGTCGGAGGTGGGACCATCCACCTCCACAGGTATATGTGGATCACTGCGACAGTGGGGCCGCCTGGCTGTCCACACTGATGTCATTGTGACAGGTGTGGAGGAAGCCCTGCCTGTGTCCCAGCGTGCTGGCATCCATGGATGCCATCACGCTGTGGCTGTGGCCGGGGCAGAGTCCGGCACCAGTGATGATGACACAACCATCATGGGCAGTGACACGTGTCTGCCACAGGATGAACACACAGCAGGGCAATTCGTGCCCATGGCTGTGGCTGGTGCCGCCATGGAGGCCTGCATGTCAGCACAGTCCCAGACTGTGCCTGTCAGCACCAGTGGGGAAGCACTGGTGCCTGTTCAGGAAAGTGGGACTGTTGCGGCCACTGCGGTGGCACCACTGAGCCCTGGGGTGCGGCAGCCAGAGGGGCAGCATCAGCAGTCACCCATTGGGCTTGGGGGTACAGGGTTCAGTGGCAGTGTCTGTGCACCACCTGTGGACATGCTCAGACCTGGTCCTGTTGTGCAGCACCCACCCTCAAGGGGTGCTGAACATCAGGGCCTTGCACACCTTGAGGGTACAGGATGCCAAGGAGGCTGATGACCTCTTGGACGAGCACACCCGCCTACTGCGAGCATCGGTCCAGCAGCAGATGCAGCTTGCAACGTCTGTGGATGCACTGCATGTGTCTCTGGAGCGGGCAGAGGAGCGTCGTAGCAGGGACACCGAACTGATCATGGCACGGATGGACTGTTTGCGGGAGGATGTGACCGCTGCCATTAACAGGCATGCACAGGCGTTCATTGCTGTCATGGCCACAATGGGCACACAGTCAGGTGCCCATGCATCGCGGACACCACGCAGTGCACTATCCACCCCGCGTTCCCGGCATCATGCGACTCCCACCCTGTTGATGCCGGGTTCAGCTGTGGGCATCCCGAGCACTCCTGGTGCAGGCATGTTCGGTGTGCTGCAGACCCCTGCGTGGGCATGGTCGCATTCACGCAGTGGAACCCCTGGGGGACCATCGGTGACACCCCATGAGGCCAATGGTCAGCCTGCCAGTGCTGGTGGGTCTCAGCGGGGCCGCCCACGCATCCGTGGTGGCCGTGGCACTGTGTCGCGGGACTGACCTGTCTCCCAGCATGGCTACTGTCTGGTGCTGCCCTGTGTGCATTGTGTGTGTCAGTGGGCAGTGTATGGGTGGGTACCCGGCCCTGCAAGTGGACACACAGTCCACCTGCACACCCTCCTGGCTGCTGTCCTCAGCTGCATGTGCATGATGATGCCTGCATTGCGCTGTACATCAATGTGCAATGGTGCTCAGCATCTGACACATGCACATGGACAGGCAGTGGGCGTGGTGGCCTGTGGACATGTGTGTTGCTAGGGTGTGCATTCTGGGTTGGTGTACCTTCTGCCCTCTGTACACGTTTGTTGCATTGTGTGTGTGCATGTGTGTGTGTGTCCTTCAGCGTGGCATGTTAATCCTCACCCATCCCTGGCTGTGTGTGTGCCTCTGTGCCCTGCAACTTCCCTTGATGGCATGCACCCCGTGTGTGTCCATGCGTGTTTGTGGGTTGTGCCTTGGCCACTGGTGGTTGCGCATGGCCCCATGACTTACCTGGGTTGGCTGAAGTGCTCCTCCGTGATGGTGTCCCGGTGCAGCTGTGCCAGCTGGAGCAGTCGGGGGTCCCATCAGCCAAGGGGCTGCCATCACCATCGTCACGGCGTCCCATTGCTGTCCCCTCTTCAACCTGTACGGCTATCCCACATTCATTGGCCATGTTGTGCAGGATGCAACAGGCCAGGAATATCCTGCAGGCCTTTGAGGAGCTGTACTGTAGGGCACCGCCGGAGGTTGCCAGGCAACGGAAATGTGCCTTCAGCATCCCGAACACCCGCTCAATGACATTACGTGTGGTGGCGTGTGCCTCATTGTAAGCATTGCTGTGATGGGGTCGCGGGCCGCTGGTAGGGTGTGAGCAGCCAGGGACGGAGTGGGTATCCACTGTCACCTGTGTGTAGAGGGTGGAGGTTAGTTTGGTGATCAGCATCGTCCTGCCCCAGGCCATGTAGGCCACTACCTATGCCACCTCTGGCCATGCCCCCCCAGGCCCTATGATTGTCCATGTGGTTTGCATACTCACCCACTAGGTATCCAGTGGGGATGTCCCTACTCTCGAATCTGTGGGACAGTGCAGACTGGTGCCAGATGAAAGAATCATGTGCTCCCCCAGGGTGCGTGGCACAGACATTGATGGTGTGCCCCCGGCATTGCACACCACCTGGCAGTTGATACTGGCATAGCCCTTGTGATTTATGCATGCGCCCCCCCTTGGGGCCAGGTGGTGTGCGTATGGCCACATGGGTGCAGTCTATTGCCCCTAGCACGCCAGGCATACATGCTACCCTGTGGAACTCCTGTATGTTTGCTGTGCACTCCACCACTGTGCTGGGGAAATGGATGTACAGTACTCCTCAGCATGTGGCAGCAGTGTGCTGAGGAATTGGGTGAGGTGGCATGACATGGCCAACTGGGTTATGCCTGTGGTGTCCTCAGTTGGTCTCTGGAAGGTACCTGTGGCGAGCAAGCACATGCAGACTGTTACCTTGGTCTCTACTGACAGGGCATGGCTCCGTCGTGTGGGTGCCTGCATCACATCACTGCACAGCTCACAGAGCTGCCTCAGAATTGCCCTGTTCAGGCGGTACCAGCCCACAATCTCAGTATCAGTGTACAGCTCAAAGCTGGTGTGGGCTTGGTACTGCCTATTGGGGGCATACTGCCGACGGGCCCTTCCACGGCCACGCCCCCCTGCCACCCGCATTTTCACCTGCCTCGTTATGGCTTCCATGTGGAAGGTAGCACTGGCCATGTCCCTGGCTTGTGTTCACCCCCCCTGGCAGCTGTTACTGTATTCCTCCCGCTGTCCTGGCTGCTACTTCCCCTGCACCGGGGACACCTGCCTGTGCTGGCCTCTGTGCTGTGTGGCTCCCCACACCTTCCCTGTGCCTGGCTGTTCAGTGTGACCTTTCCCTGGCCTGCCCTGTTTGTGCCTCCTGTCCTGTCTGTCTGCCTCTGCCTCTGACACATGTGGCTTCCCTGTAGCGTTCTTGTGCCTCTTCCATGCTCCTTTTTATTTTGGCTCATTTCTGCTATGGCACAACTTCTGCTTGCTCCATTATTGCGCATTGCGCAAGTCTTTGAATATCACACTGAGCCATTTATGCATGGTTCCTCCCCCTTCAGTTGTGCATGCCTTCATTATCATTGCGCTGTTGCTCAGCATGATTTCAGGGGCCCAACTGCCTCCTGCTGAATATGGCAGAATGGCGCAATTTCAGACTTGCGCAGGCGCAACCCTATTGTGCATGGCTGTACTCTTTTGAATATCTGGGCCATTGTCTATAGTTGAAAAATTCTTACGAAAACCAGCTTGAAACATGGACAGAGGGGGAAATCATCTCTGTCCAATGCTGCAGTTTGTGTAATAATATTTTAGGAACAGTTTTCCCACTGATGTCTATTAAACCGACTGGGCGATAATTAGATGGAGGTTGAAAGTGTCCTTTCTTATGAATTGGTATGTTTATGTTTCTAATCCATGATGGTGAAATAAATCTCTCTCTTAAACATATATTGAAAAAAAAATTGTAAAAAAAAAACTACCCAGTAATTCAAATGCACTTTATAGACTTCTCCGGGAATTAGGTCAGGCCCTGGGGCTTTATTATTTGGGAGGTTCATGATGGCATCTTCTACTTCCGGCAATGTAAACCCCAGTGGAGTGCAGTCCCCCCCCACATAACTATCTACCACTTCTTCCCTAGAGTTGGGATGTTTATTAAGAAGTGAATTATAGTATACTATCCAAGTCTCTTTAGGAATGTATAGGTGGAGTTGGACTCTGATTTTTATTTCCTTTGGCTACTAGTGTTCAGAAAAGCCTAGAGTCACCCTCATTAATGGCTTAATACATAACTTCCCATTGTTTATGTGTAAACTCACTTTTTTTTTTGCACAAGAAATTTTTTTATAATCACTGCGAGCTTTATTTAATCTTAACATCACCCTCTTTGTCGGATTCTTTTTTGTTTGCCTAATAAGCTTCCCCAACTTCCCCTTCTCTCTTACACATTGGGTATCAAACCAGGATAATAATTTATGCTTACTATTATTTATGCAATATATCTCTTTATTTATTTGTTGATATCCTAGATTCAATAACTGATTAATTTTCTCACTTTTAGTACCTTCCTCTGTGCTTGAGAAGAGAAGTGAAAAGCTGGGGGAATAGATTAAGTTTGTTACCCCATTCATGGTTTTAATATTCAACCTCAGTCTCACTTTCCCTTGGATTTCCACATCCGTCATTGGTTTTATTGGTGAAAAAGTTTTAGTATTATAATTCCTAAAGGCATGCAAAATTGCTGCATGATCATTTTCTGGGTGCATAACCATCTCCAATCTCTTAAAAGACTCATAACTAAGTGGGGAGCATAATATACAATCAATCACACTCTTTCCTATTGGAGAAAAAAAGATGTTTTCCCCTTCCTGTTCCCCATCCAATCTCCCATTAAGAATCAGAAAATTATTATCCATAATAAAAGTTTGAAAACATCTCCCTGCCTCATTAAGTACCAAGTCTGTTGTTTTTCTAAGTTCGAGGTCTGCCATATATATTTGTTCTTGTAAATCCAGTAAATTATCAAAATTATCAATTCTAGCATTAAAATTTCCTGCTAATAATACAGTATCTACTAAGTTTGACTGTGTAGTTGCATCTATTTCTATAGTCAATTTAGACCATATATCATATGTAGGATGAGAGTGAAAACTCGGAGAAATGTAAACATTCACAATCAATACTACACTACAGTCCCAATTGACTGCTACCATAAGGATTTCTGGGGTAGGGGAATAACATTTTAATACCCTTAAACCATCCCTGATCTTTATCAAGGTTACTAAACATTCTTTATTTCTCCCATGCACTTTCCCTTTAGTTGCTGGAACATAGCATGATTTGAAGCCATTAAAATAGGGCTGTGTTAATGCCCATGTTTCCTGAAAAATAATGGCTTCAAATTTAGAAACAAAGCTGACCCATTGTGGGTCTGCATATTCATTATGAATTCCCGCTATGTTCCAGTTAAGGACATTACAAATGTCAGTACTTATTAACCCCCAGTCAAGTTGTGATAATTTATCATAATCTGTAGTTTCAAATGTTTGTAGTCATGGTACAGCTAGTGTAGAGTGAGCTTGAGTCTCCCACTCATTCAGTGCCACCAAGTAAATACTCAACTCATCCAACATTTGCCTATTTTCTAAAAGCAGTGCCAATAATTGTGCGGAGCAAGTAAAACAATTAATTTGGGTTCCCCCTTTACTCTCCAAAACCTTTTCAGCCTGAGCTAATTCATCAGCATGTATTTGAATTTTGGTAATAGCTGAGAGAATCGCCCTAATGTGGGATGCTAGATTAGCAGCAGTTTCTACCTCAAATGTATCTATTCCAAAAATAGAAAACACATACCGAGATTGAGTAATTCCAAAATATCAATTCAACTGAACTAGAGTGAAATCAAATTTGTCATGTGATAATATTTTTTCAGGTTTTGCCCCATTATAGGTACATTTCCAAATTGTGGCCCAAGTGACCGGTGATGATAACATCATGCCCAATGAGTTTATCAAATCTTGCTTTGCCCACACCTGTTTTGCCATATTCATATTAGGTAACATGAAATAAACTGGTTTAACAGGATCATTAGTATCCCTGGTCACAAGGTTAAGAGCAGTAGCCACCTCTGAAAGCCCCAATTCAGCTCTTAACAAGTGGCCTATCAAGTTCATCAATGAAGCATTAGTTTCATCCTCTTTAACATGCATCCAATCTAATTTAAATACTATTTCATTACTGGTGCATATTAGATTATATGTCTCAGGTTCTTCTTTATCTAACAAATGGGAATCCTCTATCAATAACAATGGGTTGCATCCTTAAAAATTTTTAGGTTGATCGGTGATAGTAGGATTCTCTAAGGCTGTTATCCTTTGATCCACTATGCAATTTAAGCCCCCCATCTATGTTTTTTAAGAGGACTTATTTCTTTCAATGTGCATCTATTCGCAGTACCTTTATCAATTTCCCCCTGATTTGATGCATGAGGATTTTCTTGTACTACCTGTAGCCCATCCAAAATATTTTGGCCATTGATCTCTGCCCTTATAGGAAATCCCTTTTTCTTACTTTCACCTATGGGCATCTTATTATTATTCTGTTTCCTAGATTTATTAGTTTTAGATTTTCTAATAGGTTTTGTCTCCTTTTTTTTTCTTGATTGGCCCATTTCTCTTTTTACCTTTTGGAGTCTCAGGTATAATTAGTGTTGAAAATGATAAGTGATGCTTAGTTCTATAAACCTTATTTTATTTCAACCAACAGTAAAATACATTGTTCAAGCAAACTAAACCTCTCTGAAAAAAAGTGTGACAGATTTTCTACGGCTGCTTTAATGACATTGTAAGGTTCTAGCAGCACAACATTGGACATCACTGGATGGGCTAAAGCCTTAATTGTATATTTGGATATAGTATTGGGGCACTGAACAAAAAAATCCTGATCTAACTGGATATTCAATACCTCTTTATCCAATTTTTCAAAAACCTCCTCAGGGGATCCATCTAAAGTTTCATTCCTAAACTCCTCTTTATCCACTACTGAACTAATAGACTCTTCTGACATCTCCAGGGGGCTAAATAAATTCATTCTGGATGGAAAGCAAGAAATGCACTTGTCCTGCCTAGCAGAAACATCAAGGTTTATATCAGAGTACAATGAATTAGTCTCTGAATCCTCTATCCAGCCATCTTTATTAAAAACCCCTACCAAATCTTTTTAATATAAAAAAAATCTGTTATTTTGGCTTGATTCTTCAGGGGGTCTCTTGACTGTGACATTACTGAGATTGACCTACCCAGGGCTTCTGTAGTGTTATAGGAGTTAGGTAATGAGTTAGATGATTTCACATTTATAAAACATTTACTATGTTCTGTAATAGACTCCTTATTAGCACTGATGTGGTTACAATTTACCCCTTGTGGGGATGGTATGAATGTAACAATTTGAAGGTCCTGTGAAAATACACACCCATTTCTAAATTTCTTGGGTATCTCATGCCTAACCGTGTGTCCCTTTGGCATTTTAATAGGGTCCTGAGATCCTTTTTTATCCATTTCATTTTCTCTAGAATTCTTAGACTAACCTTGCTTAATTGAGGAAGAGTTTTTAAAATTTTTTGGAGGACTTTTCCACTTCTAGTTGCCATGAACAAAGACTTTGAACAGTCAGACATTTCTAAACAGGGTATTAGTAATGTACTTTCAAAAAAAAAAAAGCACTCCAGACGGGTGAAAATAAAAGTAAGAACATGCACTAGTTTGAAAATACAATATCAGTTTCAAGGACAGATCTCGTTAGATCAAACAAATGTTACTTCGATGTTTCAAAACTTTAAAAACTTCAGAACTTCAACACTTCAGTTCAGTTCAGTTGTATGTCCCTTTGTCTGTTCAGAACGCCCTTAAGAGGAAATGAATGGGCACCAACTGACTCCAACTCTCGTGATAATATAGCGCACAATATAATGGACTTTTCATGGGTGCAGTTCAAATTGTGCCTTCCATCAGTCCCCACATGGATATATAACCACGCACAACCTCCCCGAGCAAGCCAAATAATAAAACAAGGAGGTTCATTAAGCTTTGCAGCAGGACACGGACATTCCTTTTTATGGCTGTTTTCATGCCTGTTTCTGCTGTTAAATGATTGTTAGATGAGTGTTAAATGAATTGCACCTCTTGGTCACTCGCTCTTCTCAAAACTCCCCAGTTCAAGGTCACACGACTCCTTCTATACCCGGCTGCTTTTACAGCTCTCCCAAACAGAGATTCTAGGGTGTCAGCATGTGGGAGGCCAAACCCCCTCATCTGGCTAGTGCATAGATCGATGAATCGAACCACTACCAAACAAAACGAGCAGAAAAGACAAAATCAGTATACTTTTACCCTTAAACCAATTAATTATTAAAATGACTACTCTGTGGTCTCATTTAGCTACCTCACAAGCTCAATAACTCAATATCTCTAGTCTCTAATCTGTCAAATAAAACATAATATTACCCTATTATAAATTAAATTAAATTAAATAGGTACAAAGAATACAAATGGATCACACTAGATCACACTTACTTGTAAAGTGCTTCTGGAGAAATTAGGGAACAATAAATGGCAGTAGATGGCAGGTAAATAACAACCTCCAAACAGAAGTCATTTTTTTTTGTTTGTTTGTTTTACTAATAATCTTTATCTCTTTATGTCTCTGCTTTCACACGGCTTTTACCATCAACAAAGAAAGGCAATTCTGACTTAAACACTAAACGACCAGAAAAATAAACGCAAAGACAATCAAATACCCTCAGCTACCAAGCACATTTTTTAACCGTCTGCTTCACTAGTGCTTCTGACGCATCTAAAGAAAGAGAGACACTGTGCATGTGCTTTTGTAACAGGGACGTAACAAATATGCTTCCGATTGGGTGATTCTAGTCACATGGGCTAAAATCCCTGGGAATTTTTTAAAAAGATGTTATCTTAAACTAAATAAAACAAATACATTATTAAAAAACTCCTATTTTAAACTAGGCCACTAACATTAATCTCCAAGGAGAAACACCCCCCAGCCCCCGACAAGAACACTTAACCAAACAAACTGAACAGAGCCACAACAGACGCCAAACACAAAACACAAAAAAAACTGCGTACAGACACCAGACAAATAACACAAGTAGAAAAAGAAAAGATGCAGCCCTTATAGGCACCAACAGCCAAATCTTGAATAAAATGCAGGCTCTGGGAAAGCTTCTTATAATTCTTAAGGGCCGGACAACAACTTCTCCTCTCCGATGTTCCAAATGGTGTCTCTTTCAGCTGCAAACCTCTGAATTGTCACCCTTCAAAAAAGATTCAGGGCTTCCTAAAAACAGCAGGAAAGACAGAAGAGGAAGAGTGGGCCCAACTGAGACTCACAATAAGCTGATCTGGAAAGACTGTATACTTTTAGCATAGGTGGCATACCTTTTATAAAATAAAACACACAGAACAATCCTGCTATCTGCAGCTACTCCTCAACCACAGATGCACGTAGTGAGTACTGATTGCCACCTTGTTTCAGCACAGGAGGATTATCCCTCTCCACGACAAGTCAAGAAAGGAAATGGATTACGTTAAAAAGAAATCAGGAAATTGCAGAACACCAGCAAAGCAAGAAGCATATTTTCAGAAGGGTATTTTTAGAAAACAAAATATGGACTTTGATTGTTGATTCCTGCCCCCTCCCAAAATTACATAACAGCAAAGCAAGAAGCATATTTTCACAAGGATATTCTTATAAAACAACAAGATATAGACTTTGATTGTTGATAACCCCCCACCCTTTTTTCTCCCCAGGCAGATCCTTTGCTTCACATTCCTCTATGTGACACTGTATAATCTGAATATGTATGTTTTAAAAAAGAATTAGGATAGAAAAAGTTACTAAAAAAAAAAGGAAAGGTTAAAGTAAATAAAATAAATGAAAAAAAAATATTTTACAGCATTCAACGGAGGTTGGGGGTGAACTGCCAACCTAGACTGCAGGGCTAAACTTCCAACTATCCGCCTTAACTGTTGAGCCACTGGAGCTACTAGGATGTCTCATGCAACAACAGAGACAAAAGGCAACACCCCTAGGTTGGGGAAAAGGGGTGTGACATCATAGAATGACATCTCCTCCCCCCACCAATGGAAGAGTATTTAAACTGAGCATGTGCGAGGGCTCAGCCTCTCCTGTAACCAGGAAGTTGGCCAGACCCTCAGAGCATTGTTGGTAAGCTTCTCAAAACCTTAACGAAGAAGTTTTAATATGTACTAAACCAAGAGAAGTAGTAAGAAGGAAGACATTTTGTAATTAGAGCACCTTTTTCTGTATTTAAATCTGTAGAAAGGCCAAGAGAATAGCTTAACCACAAGTGCTAGAGCAAGGGCACCGTAAAACAAGCACAGGTAAGCAAAATTTGTAAGAAGTTTGATTGAAAGAATAAATTAAAGTGTGGGTTGAATGAGAAATAATAAGTGAGAGAAGGAGTTCTGGAATAAGAATTCTTTTCTTTATATTTGAATTGTAGAGACGCTAGGTCAGAAAAAGAAAAAAGTTGTGAATATCAGAATGAGGGTGCTACAAGAAAGCACAGCTAAGCAAGATTTGGTGTAAACTGAATGAAAAAGAAAGTGAGCATTAGGAAATAAACACAGGGTGAGAAGAAAGAGTCACATAATTATTTAATGTTATTTCAGCCAAGAAGGAAAGCAGGGGAGGTGACTTTAAAGGCACCATAAGAGAGGAGCCATGTGGAAGCGGACTGTGAACAAGTTAAAGTAAGAGAACGGCAAGCTGATTTATGAATATAAAAACAAAAAAAGGTGTGATAAGAACAAGAAAAATTAGGCAACTTTTGCCTCTCTTGTTTTGCTCTAGAATTGGAAAAGAAAACCAAAAAAATAGAGATTGAAGGATGCTGTGAAAAATTTAAGGAGGTTTAAACAACAAGGTTTGTAGGAGTATACACAAACATGCTGTTATGTAGCTCATGTTAAAAAGTATAAATCTGATTAAGAAAGTAAAAATTTGTTTAAGAAAGTAAAAAGAAAGGATTATGAAATAGGATGTAGTAACCATCAAATTTAAAAGGTGGAGATGAAGTCATGAGTTTGCTAAAAAAGAAAATGTTTTAGAATACTGCATATTTATGATGTGTTTGTGTACTTTATATCTCTAGAGCAACACTGTATACTGGGGCCTGAGGAAGTGATAGTGGCCACGAAACTGTTGCCAAGACCTTTTTGGTGTGGAATAAAAGAAATGAAAAGAAGTTTTTCGGCTGGAAATATTTTATTTTGAATAGAGTTCATCCCAATCTAGTTATTTAACCTAGAACCAAAGTCCCACAGCTTGCAGCAAATGTGACCAATTGATGAACAGACTGCACACCTGAGAGGTTTGCCACAAGCTGTGGGGTGATTGGGCAGCATCTGTGCCCTGGACATGAGACCCTCTAGGAGGCTGCCAGGGTAGTGGGGGATGGGGCAGTGTACGGGGAGAGATGGTGGCACAGTGATAGGGACAGGAGGGGTGGCACCCGCACCCCAATGAGGCAGCAGAGGGGTTGCTGTGATACTAGTATGGGGGGTGCCCACATGCTGGGCATCATAGGGGGGTGCTGCAGGCACCAGCACCTCAAAAAGCTCCCTATTAATGTCTCTCTCTCTCTCTCTCTCTCTCTCTCTCTAGTGGGTGGTTACAGGGTTGGTGCACTAGACAACTACATTGCCATGGACCACAGCTGGCAGCACATGTTCCCTGCTGCCCAGGGAGGGTTCTGGAGGTGGCACATGGAGCGTTAGACCAGCACCTGGCTGATCTAACTGTCCCGGACCGTGCACCCTCTGGGAAGGTTTCCTGAATCCCCCTGTTGGGGATATGGCAGCTTGTGTCTGCCACAAGCCCCCTAGCACTCTGGTACAACCGTACACCTGGTGCAGACCTGGCACAGGCTGGTCTAGTGTGCAGGGTCCCTGGTTTGGTACAGTGAGGGTTACTGAATTGGGAACTCTGCAAGTTGTGGTGCAAGGTACCACTTGCATCAATTTTGTTTGTTGCAGGCACCTTGCACAAACTGTGGAGCTTTCTGAATTGAACCCCATGTTTTTCCCTTATTTGCATATCACACACTCTGTTTCATATTGTGTAATGTGATAAATTGGGCTTTCAATCTATTGATGCACACCAGTGCTCTTGTCTATCTGATTGCATCATCACACTTCTTTCATTGCCCTATTAGATCTCTTTGAAATACAAATACTTCTCTGCCCTGTCTTGAAATAGCACTCTAGGGATAAGAAATACAAAAGCACACATGCCCCCGCAATGCAAAGCATCATGGGTTGCATATGCAAATCACCACAGAATATTATGCTGGTTCAACTTTAAGCAGAAATGCATGGTGCGGAAAGGCCTCTCACACAGTTTGCAAAGGGTGCCAACAGAAGACATAGACACATGTTTCGTCCTACCAGGACTCATCAGTATGCCTCGTCTGTTTGACACCTCAGGATAGGGATAAGTCCTTCTGTTTATTATAAGTAGCAAAGCCCATTCTTGCTTACCTGACTACATGCTCAGTACTGTTTATTTTATGCTTTCTGCTATCCCTTCATCTGTATAAGGTGTACAAAAAACAGCTTTCAAACATATTGTTAAATACTTTCAGATATCAACATCATAAAAAATGAAAAAGGTATGAATTCAAGGTGTAATGTGAAAGGCGGAACCTCCATTAAGCACATTTCTCTCCGTGCTGGCATGCCCTGTACTGACCAATGCATGTCATTTTTTGTCCTGCAATTATACAAACATGACAGACAGTACATGGGGGTCCCAACTTACGTGACCTTGCCCATATTCTGCAGGAAATGTGCACCCAGCTCACACGTCACAGGTTTGCATGGGCAGGACTGCCAGTCTGGGATGAAAGAGGCTTTATGTGATTTAAAACCTCAGATATGTTCCTTTATGTCTGGCAACACCCCCTGTTTTGGTGTGATTAGAGTGAATTTTGAGCATAATGAAACATTTTATCTGCACTATATTACTGCCTCGGTGTTTTTGTGCAGCCATTGATTTTTTTTTCTGTGAGAACGATTGGGCACCATACCCAGTAATGTAGCAACTTTATATAAAAAATGTTTTTTTTTTAATCCAGAAATCATTATGATATTGGATTGCTATAATAAGTAAATATAAGAATGTCCTAGATGGGATATTACTAAAATAATATCTTCATAAAAAAGAGCGTTATAAAAGATTAACTGAATGCTATTGCTACATAAATAACATGGGTGAAGATACAGTAATTACTGGATTTTAAACCAGTGACAGGGGAAATTTGGTATTTCAGAATTACAGTGCATGTTTATGTGCACACAAACACTGGTGATTATGTGAAGTACAATAGATGTACAAACAAAACTGAAAGAAACAAAATAAGAAAGCAAGGGACATGCTGGCTCAGAAACTTACTATGCTTTATTTGTTTGGTACCAGATCACCAAAAAAATTATATTTCAATATTAGAGAAAGGGATACAGTCTATTTAAAGAACTAGCATATGAAACAGGTATGACAGGGTAATATATCATGTATGGAGAAGTTTAAACAGCTAAGATGCTCATAATTGATTTTATATGGCAAACAAATTATACTTCTTTTAAAATTTTAGAAATAAGTTCCGTGAAGAAGCCCCTTTTTCTTGTGTGGAACATTGGGGCAGGTGACAATAAACCTTTCAAGGAAAACGAGCTACAGTGTGAAGGCTGCATTTGATTGAGCTCCCGCATCCCCATTAACCTACATAGTTGAGTTGACGGGGGGGATAGCATACCAACAATATCATCCCTGCCACACTCTTGTGCACAGGGAACTACATTTCCTGAATACACACAATTTGCTCGCTCTCACCATTGCATAGATCCCAGTGCAGCTGCAGAGAGAAGCATTCCCAAAGCTTCACACAATGCACAAAGAAGCATTTGCACTTGACCCAGTGAATTCCATGACTATTATGTTCACTGTACCAGCAGCTTAGATGCTAAGTTAGAACTATTCCACAGGAAACAATGAATTCATTTGAAGCGCTTTATTTACAGAGATATTTCCAGTGATAGTAGTGAAACATTAACATCCTTGCCCCACAATGACCAGGTGTCCCAGTGCTTCACTTAGATCGAGTTTCATCAGGGAACAGTACACTTCCCATCCTCCACTTCCTGGGTTCCATCACTCTTTCCAGTGATCTATTAAATAGCTCAGCTACAGGTCCTCCCAGGATCAGCCCCATCTCCTTAAGCATGGATTTAGTCAATCTGGTCCCATAGAATTATACACTTAAACCTTCCAGTACCCTGTTGACCTGAATGGCATCCACACTGACTCCTTTACTCTCCCCCTGCTCTGAATGCACAGTCAGGCATTGGCCCCTTGCCCTTCATTGTGAACACTGAGCAGGCATATCTGTTCAGGATGTCTGCCTTACCTTCATCTTACTCTTCCCACTCCTCTGCTTGCTTCAACCTGACTATTCCTTCCCCTGCTTTTCTCTTCTCCCTTATTTAAAGAAAGAAGGTCTTATCTCCACTCTTTGTATCTTCTGCAGTTGTCACATCTGTATGAGCCTAAGCCCTCTTCACTATTCCACTGGCCTCTTTCATCTTGCTGTGAACCCCCACCCTGCTCCCTCTGCTTGGCTGGTTTTGTATTATATAAATGTCCTTTTCTTATCTCTCATAAGAACATAAGAATGTGTCGGCAGATGGGGATCACTTGATCCATCTAGTCTGCTTGTGTTTGTTTGACTACCCTCCCCAGATATACTTCTTTGTTTCAGTATCCCACAATGACTATCCCAAGATAGCTTGAATTCCCTAACCGTCTTTGCCTCCACCACCTCCTGTGACAGTCTGTTTCAAGGCTCCATGACCCTTTCTGACATTGCTCTGGAATTTACCCCCACCAAAAGTCTGTTGTGCCCTATGGTATGTGCCTCTTTATTCTCATTGAAGAGGCTCAGCTCCTGTGCTGAGGTGATACCCTTGAGGTATTTAAAGGTCTCTATTATGTCTCCCCTGTCTCTTTGTTCCAAGGAGTACAAGTTTAATTGCCTAAGTCTAGTCTCATAGGGTTCGTGGTGGAGGTCTTGGACCATCTTTGTAGCCTTTCTTTGCACAGATTCTAATCAGTTTATGTAATTTCTGAGGTTCAGTCTCCAGAACGGGATGCAGTACTCCAGGTGAGGCCTCACCAAGGTCCTGTGCAACGGGATTCTCACTTCTCACTTTCTGCTTGTAATACCCCTGCCTATTCATCCTAGGATCCTGCTGGCTTTTTGTGATGCCTTTTTACATAGTCTTAACACCTTCATGAGCTCCCCTACAGACAGTAGAGTAGCCTACTAGGGAGGCAGCTATCCCACAGTTACTGTAGTTCTTATCAGTAGGATCCTCCAGTCACATCTGGCATGTTGAAGTCCCCCAGTAGCAGCACTTCTTCACTCCTTACTTCACACTGCCTTCCCAACTTCATGAGCTCCCTTACTTTCCTCATGAACCATAATGGTTTCCTTAACTCTCCTCTTCTTAATCATTCCTCGATACAGAGATTTGTGATCTCTATTATCCCATTTTTTTATCAGTTCCCATTTAAATGCCACCCCTTCTAGTTTTACCCCCCTCTAGTTTATCTGCAGCAGATCCTTCATTTGTTTCCCCAAAATCAGTGCTTCTAAAGTCCAGACTTTACTCTGGGGCTGATAAAAGTTTGATGATGAATCAGACTGCCTGATGGTTGCTGTTCCCAATGGGCTCAGCACCATAGCCTAATCCCACACAGTCCCTATTGATAAGAACTACAGTAACTGTAGGATGGCTGCCTCCCTAGTAGGCTACTCTACTTTCTGTATTAGGAAGGCATCCTGAGAGACTTCTGCAAGCTGTTGGCTTCTTACACTTGCTGCTACTGGGATTCTTCAATCACATCCACCATGTTGAAGTCTCCTGGTAGTAGTACTTCTTCACTCCTTACTGCCCTTTTAATCTCCTCACCAATTCCCCATTGGCTTCCCTCTTTTGAGTTGGTGGCCTATATACCACCTTTATTCTGATACTTCTTTCTGCTTCTGTTATTACCTACACCCATATTGTTTTACTGTGCACTATATCCTCATTTTCTGAAGCTTTGATAATGTGTTGTATACAGTACACATAATGTCACCTCTACTCCTCTCTTTCCATTTCTATCCCTCCTGAGCAAAGAGTACCCCAGCATGGTCATGTCCCAATAATGGTACTGGGTAGTCCATATTTCTGTGATCACCACCAGGTCCAGGCTTGCCTATCCTGAACTAAATTAAAGTACAGAACCTTAAGTTGTAGCAATGCCTCAACTGCTGGAAACTTCGACCTTAAGGAAGAACTACTGTATGTTCAACTTGTGCATCATTGTTTCCTGTAGAAGTTGTTTTTAAGTGGTTGTTACCTGCTCACAGTCTTTCTGATTGTGCTAATAATTTCCCCTTTAGTGTGAATGAAAATGTTCTATTATTTATGTATTATACATACTGTTTCCCACTTTGTTACTGTACCATCGGTACTGGTCATTTTAGTAAACACAGCAAGGGTTTCTGATTTACACACCAGTGTAAGTACCATTTATAGCTGTATGATATAGTTTTATGTTCCTTTAAACAGCAGCATTCGCTAGCAGAGCACAGATTCCTTGAACTTCTATGTAAGAGTTTAACAAGGATATAAACTACAGTATGTCATACAGGTCTAAAATGGTACTTACCATCAGTGTGTAACTCAGAAACACTCAGAAACACACACTCAGTTTACTAAAACAAAAAAATAAACATGGGACAATAATGAAATGGAAACCAGTATTTCCAAAACAACTTCTACAGAAAAACAGGTGTGCAAACTCGATGCAGTTCTCCTTTAACCTAAAGCACATCAGCAGTTGTGCAGTAGATCTTGTGCCATCAGTTGGGGTATTAAGGCAGTCAAGTAGACTACCATAATAAGTATCCGTCATCTTAATTCACTTTTTGTAGCTTTTGTTTCAGAGTACAATCTGTTCTTTCTGCAAACTCATTTGAATGCTGATAACTGAGAATGCTCCTAACATTTAAATTCCCACTCTGGTTAGTTTCTGAAACATTTTACAGCCGAATGGAGATCCTGTGTCAGATTTCATTACACGGAGTATAGCATGTCTGGAAAAGATAGATTTCATGTGATTTATTACACCACCACCTTTCATATGTCCAAGTTGATAGATGTCTCAGTATCTAGAATAGCAACCCACAATTTAAAAATAGTCTCTTTGATGCCACAGAAAGAAATCAGTTGTCACAATTTGCCAAGAGTGGCAAGGCACCTCATGACTAATGGTTGCTTTTGATTTATGCTTCCTTTTTCATGTGTATTGAACGCTTAGAATCTACTGTATTGAAACTATTCAAGCTCTTATCCCAGGCTCCAAAATCATTTTTCTCAATCTTGGTTTACTTTTTTCTATTTCCCAATGGCCCTGATGGATAATCAAGCATTTCAGTCCTCATGAATGTAAGTATAATTTGTGTCTATTCCTTTAACACCTGTCCATCACATTCTGTAAGTTCCTTCCTGAATGTAAAACAATCATTGTTTTTACATGTTAATTTTTTTCAGCATTAAGCCAACAATCTTTACTTTTTGCTTACTCTCATATGTCAATCATTTTTGTTTTTACATTTAATTCAGTCTCTCTGTCACTATGTGAACTTCATCAGCAACTTAAAGCAGCAGTGCAAGATAAAAAAATTTGAACTTTTGCAATAGTGCATTCCATGTGCTCTGTCGAGCATTTATAGTACTGGTAATCTTTCTCGCTGGCATTGTACTATCACCACCTAATTTGCTCTGTTTTTCTTTGTTTTTGTTTACATTTCTGCCACCCGCCATGTTGAAAGCAACAGTACTACACAGGCAGCCACCATATTTACTCTAGCACTATAAAACTGGAAACTGATCACTTTCTGATTATCTAGTACTGCTGCTTTAAAGTAATAGTTGAAGGTTCCCCTAATGCCTTTTTCACATAGTATGCCATTACCAGCCATACTTCAGGTGCTGAAGCTGCAATTTGTTTTGTAAAAAAAAAATCTGTCATAGTTATTTCATTATGTTTTATCAGCGGTTTGTTTATGGCTGCCTTCTAGTTTCTCTGTGTGGCCACACCCCCAGAATGATGCCATACAAGGGAGCTGTCAATGTTTTACATACAGCAACAAGGAAGCCTGTGTAATTTATGACATTGACTTAAATATGCCTTACTCAGAAGTACAGTCTCATATGTTGGAAGTGGTGAGCACCAAATAAGTATGTAAATGTCCATAGTAAAGTATTGTGGGTACAATAAGAAGCTGATTTCCAGGTTCCTTACTGTGAGGTGCTGTCTCATATTTCTATAGTGGCATCAACAATATAAGCTCCTGTATGTTTATTTTCAAAACAAGTAATTGTGCATACCGTATCTACCTACAAGATTTCTTTACTGAGAGATGTAGTCTCCTATTTCTGTAGTAAGCACAGAAATATAGTAGCCTGTATACCAGTTTACATAGTGAGACATTGTGAAACATTGTGGATACAGTAAATAGCTGATTTTTCTATCTTCCTAATCAGAGTGCAGTCTCCTATTTTGTTAGTGTTTAAAGCAATACAATCTGTAACAAAGCTTCTTGAAAATTGTTTTGTGATGCAGGTAGGCTACAAGGCTCTTTTGCCATTCTGTGTAGATGTTTCACTTTTACTGCCAGGTGGTATAGTGACAGATCTGAAGAAACAGCTCCTGTCAGAATGTGGGAGAGTGGTGATACTTTTCTGTGTTTATGGTATAGGGCTTGAATGGCTGTACATGGTTCAGGAATGTAATTATGGGTCAATGATTACACAGCTGTGAGCTGCTTTCAGCCAATCAAATCATTACACTTTCTACACGTTATAATGCTAGATAAAGCCACTTGCAAACAATGTAAAGAGGCAGATAAATGCTGACAGTGTCCCTTTATATGCATTGTTTCCCTGGTATGATGCCATGGTTGGGGGTTGCAGCACTGAGAAAAAAAAGGTGCAGATTATGCAAATGAGGCAGAGCACTGAAATAAAAGGATTTATTTTGTGGAAAACAGCACTATTTGGCAGTTTGAATTGTAGGAGACCGAGTCACAGCTCCTACAGGTTACTAATCCCATTTGCTATGTCAAACTTGCAACATCACTTTAACTGTAACCACCATGTAAATGTGACCCATTTTTTTAGTAGCTCTAATTTATGATTCCTGTAAATAAGCACTGGAAAGTACATCAGTTGCTTGCATCTCTTTTTCTGGTTTGTACTTTATTAAATTAGCCATTTAGTAAGGATCTGATCACACTGTGATATTCCCATTTAGATGAATCAGCTATTGTAGTTTGCATGGGTTTCCAGAGGAGCAGCATATCAATTTGGTATGTGAATGTTGCAGTCAACAGCAAAGACTGCATTCTTGGAGATGCATTTATCATTGTATTATTCATAATAATCTGCAATGGATTACACTGAGATTCAGTCGTAATCCTTTAATCTGATTTTATGATGGAATTATCTACATCTAGATACCACACCCAGATTTCTTGCTCTATAGTAATGCCCAACATGAGGCTCTCTCATGTCTAGCCATGTTAATCCATATCTTGAGAGAAGAATTTTCATGAATAGTCAAGGTCATAACTTTGTACTTGCCTGTCTTCCCTGCAATTTACCAGCTTTACCACTACATCCTGCAGGGTTAAGGGCTTGTCGAGGCATGCATATGTACAGAACTGTTTCTATGCAATGCCACCTGCTGACTCTTCAACCACCCTGCAGATGATAATCTATATTTATAGTATTTGAAAATAGTGACACAGATTGACATCAAGCATTACAAGTAGTTGTGACTGAGAACATTGTAACAGTAGTATCTGGATACGGTATATGTATCTGTGATGGAACTTGATGCTAGGCACTACTGTGCATGTCTGTGTATAGTTGTTTTGTTTTTAAATTATAGATGTAAAACTTTACAGTATGATGTACGTTTACCTTCAGGCATCAGGCTTAAGCCTACAGTATAGTCTTTTCTAATTATTTCATTTGTAAAAGATATTACAGCTACGTAAACATACATCCTTAGTTTATGCCACAGTGAAACACAAACATAGCAACCACATGACAGGACTGGTAAAACAAAAGAAGAGATTTGGTTTTATATAGCACATTTCATACAAACTGAATCCTGAAGTGCTTTGCTATCCAGGAGATGAAGGGGAATAAATATTGTTGTCATTTTCTGTGCACAAGGAGGTTCAAAGAGAGAGACTGAGCACATGGAGGTTTTGTGATTTCTCTAGGGTCACACAGTGGCAAACGATTGCATGTGGGATTCAAACTCTAGCCTTCAGGTTCACAGCTCTTAACTCCAAGGAAAATAATGGCTATAATACACTAACCAATTGAGTCTGTTTATGTAGTGGAAACTAAATAGGGCAGTGCCCTTAAAACATTGAAATTGAGGTCCTGTGGTGAGAATATACTTAAATACACAATCATAACATAAGAGCAATTACGCTGCAAAACGACTGCTTATTCCCTTTTAAAGAAAATAGCAATTTCTTAGCACAAAAGCACTATAATGGCTAAATCCATCTGAATCTGAGACAAATAAATGAGATCATTTGTTCTAATTCTTTACTACTCCATAGTTTCAACCCCACTAACTCCATAAATACAATGATGATGTAACGAATGGTCCTTTTACTAGGTAGAATCACTTTAAAGTCATTAAATGCCAGTCCCTCAAAAGTAGGTTTTTACAGGAACTCTAGCATGCACTGTGTCTGGGGTTTATCGCCCAAGGCATAACATTTCCCAACAGGGTATTAATTGCAGTATGTAGCAATGCCCACTTCTTCAGGCATTTATTTATGTATTTCAAGAGTTCCACCAGGAAAAACATACTTAGCTGAAAAGCCCGTTTCCTGATGCATACTGGGTGGATGGGGATGAGTAGAGGGCAGTAATAAGTTACATTAGTAAACTTACAATTATAGTAACAATAATGAAAAGTACATGGCAGACAATTAAGAGGAAGCACAGTGTTCAAGTAATGAAAAACAGCACATCAATAACTGCATCTCAGCAAAGTGCAATGGCAGCAAAATGAAGGAGGGAAAGGAGTCTGCAAGTACAATGGGAATAGTGGACCAATAAGTCAGTGCAGTAGGAGGAGGATGTAATGTGTAGTGAGGATGAGTGGGATGAGCCTGGGATCAGTGGTAACTGCAGGAGTGAGTAGTGAAGACATGGAGGGGGTATTTTAGAGATAAAGAAGAGGAAGCATTGCAAATGCAGTGGGGAGGGTGCTCCAATGTTTGGAGAAACAGAATGAGAAAGTAACTTCATCAGCAGAGGGTTTTGTGGGAGGGTGAGTGAGTGAGAGAGTGAGTGTGTATCAGTGCTGCAAAAGGAGTAGAAGGTGGAAGGAGGGAAGCATAAGAGGGAGGAAAGGAGGGGGAAGGGAATCCCAGTCAGAATTTGGAGATGAAGATGGCACAGTAAATGAGGTACCTGGTATCAAGGGAGGGAAAGGAGAGGGAGGAATACAGGGAACTGTGGTGGGTTCTCGGGAGGCAATGCAGGGCAAAGCAGAAGAAGGGTTAAAAGAGTGAAACAAGCCTAACAAGGGTGGACTGGGCAGCAGCTCTACATACAATGTCACAGCAATCAAAGCTAGTTAGAATCAGCATCATGACAATCTCTCTATGGGGAGGAAGTGGGATATCTGGTTTGTTCCTGTAAAGTGCCTCAACTTTAGAATGCAGCTTCTGGTAGATGGCATTCATGTGAGTAGAGAAGTCAAGACGACAAGCCAGCCATATCCCAAGATATTTAACGGAGCAGACATCCTCAATCACAACACCATCAAGGGTCTAGAAGGATGGGGAAGAGAAGAATTACTCAAATCTTGGCTTAGTGCCAAAGGGCATAGAGACCATTTTTTGGCATTGAGGTACAACTGTCACATGCTGTTGAAATACAGTTGGAGTCAGGTTGTTAGGTCAGAGGCAGAGGAGTCAGAGGCATAGAGAAACATGTCATCTGTGTACATGTGAATGGACACAGGGCAGCCAGAAAGGGAAAGGTCATTTAGGAAGATGGAGAATAGGATATGGCCAAGAACAGATCCTTGGGGGGCACCAGAGCAGATAGAGAGAGAGATGGGGAGATGACATCACCAAACATAGAAATGTAGACTTTGATGGCAGATAAGGACTGCTTGGCCCACCTAGTCTGCCCATTTCCTTTCCTAGAGGATAAGCTGCAGATCCTATTTAACCAACAGCCTATTTCTTCCTACACCCCACAAAAATTGCCTTATGTCTGTCCCATGTATTCTTGAATTCTCCCACAGTTTTAGACCCCACAACCTCCTCAGGAAGGCTGTTCCATGTGTCTACCACCCTCAAAAGGACATATTTGGTCCTACCTTTAATGTATGAGCAAAACCACTCAACAAAGGAAGAGGAGAGCCCAGTGGCTTTGAGGATAGGCTTGGCAATAGTTCTGACAGCTTTGGCCACACCAACAAAGATGGCAGAGATGACCAGCCCCGAGTCCATGACAAAAACAATGGAATCAGTGAGACCGAGGAGGTAGGCAGTGGTAGAGTGGGATTTCCTGATGCCAGACTTGTAGGGAGTGAAGAAGGAAAAGCTATCAAGGAAAGGGGAAGTTGAGAAAGAATCAAATATTCCCTAAGTTTAGTCAGGGAAGGGAGATAGGAGATGAGGTGGTAGTTGCCAGCAAGAAAGTGGTCACCCCCTTTGGGAAGGGGGATGACTGTGGCCTGCTTCCACAGATCATGGATGGAGGCAATTGACAAAGAGCAGTTTAATAGGTTGGTGATGGAAGAGCAATGGCCAGAACAGAGAGAGAGAGAGAGAGAGAGAGAGAGACAAGGGTCTGGGGTCAAGGCTGTCAGGGCTTCCTCCTTTGTGTGGGTTAAGAGCAAGGTGGGCCTTGAAGGTAGCAGAGGGAGTGATAGAGGAGAATGAGAAGGGATGGTGAGGGGAGAGATTTGAGGAAAAAGGAGAGGGTGTGTTTGGCAGAGGGAGATCAAGGGAAGGAGAGAGGGGAGACAGGTGGTGAAAAAGGAGTTAAAAAATAAGTGACTGCTGTGAGGTAAGAGATGGGAGAGTCCCCACCTTAAGGATGGGGGGGCTGGGAGGGTGAGGAGAAGAGGTTGTGAATGACCCTTAAGAGGTGGTGATGGTTGTTCTGGACTGTGGATGCAAAGTAGTCAGCCTTTGCAAGCCTAGTAGCTCTGGTACAGGCATTTTGAAGTGACATGTATTTAACAAGTTCAGTTGAGGGAGCCAGTGGACATGTGGGTCTGCCAAGCAAGCTCATTTGCAGAATGACAGGCCAGAAACTCTGCCATGATCCCTGGGAGGTTTGAGCATTATAGCTTCAATAGATCTATGTCTATATCTACTGTATATTGATATATCACCTATACTGTGTTTATATCTACAGTATATCTATAGCTATATCTGTATCTGTTTCTTTATATACACACACACACACACATATATGCATATTCATTGCAAAAAAAACTTTGTAAATGCACTAGTTAGGATTAAAGTGACAAAAGTAGGGAACTTTGGCATTAGGGTTTCCAACAAAACACCCTACCCCTACCCTACAGGCAGCAACAGACATGGGGTGTGCCTTGGGGTTGTCAACCTAATGCTCTCCTCACTGCATGAGTAAATAAGCTGAGATGGATAGAGTATATGAGAATGGGGTGAACGTTAAAGTTAACAACCCAAAGCACACTCCATGCTTGTTGCTACCTCTAGGGTAGGGGGTGGGGTGTTAGGGTTGGAAACTCTAATGCCACATTTCCCTACTTTTGTTGCTTTAACCCTAATAAGTGCATTAGCAAAGCTTTTTGCAATGAATTTCCTTACTTTTTGAGATAGTGTAATCATATCCTTATTTGCCTGTTGGGCCCTGCACTCCAATCCCTCCACAAATGTGTATTTGTATGTTGCTGTAGAAGTGCTGTGAGAAACAGCTTGCTTGGTGTGCACTACAAGGGTGTACCCGAATGGTCTTATTACACTTTGGAGCCTGAGTGTACCTAGGGGCTGAAAAGAACATCAGGGCAGGAGCCTGACTTATGGGGAAATTTGTCATATGACCTCCACCTACTGTTCCCAAGGGGCAGAGGACAAATGGACTGCTGCACTACAAAGGGCAATTTGGAGGAGCCCATTAGCACTCCCTGACAGTTGATTGGGTTGCCTTTTTAAAGGCAGTCTGTGGCTGTAGTCCAAGTATTTTATTTCTGCTTTTACTTTTAGAGAGTTTGGATGGTTTCTAGGCAAACAATAACAGCAGGGAAGCACCAGTTCCACCCTGAGTGCTATTTAGCCAATGCCTCAGTGATCAGAGGTGAGCACGAGGTGGAGGCAATGCAGGCAGAGGCCAGTGGCATCTTCTGGTATCAGCTGAACAGTTGGGCAGTAAGGCGAGGAAGTCTGGCAATGTGAGGCAAAACAAAGGTACATTATAGTATGGTATGGTGGTATGGTAAAATTTTATTTATACAGTGATACAGCCATTAGGGTTCCAAAAAATCCATGTTCACAAGGCTTACCTGTTTACATTGTGCAAAATTACTACAACTATACATTTATAACAATACAGGTTACAGAAAAGTACAAAACAATACATCAGAGTTTACAAACTCACCAATAACAGGCATATTAACATTTTTAGATTTACATTAATTTCACCTATTACAACAACAATGAAAACTAAGTTCGTGATTCAGGCCATTTTTAAAAACATTGATCAGTAGTTGCTTGTTCATGTAAAAAAGGAGGAAGACAATTCCAACTTTTAGTTACTTGATATTAAAGGGTCATTTCACTAAATCAATTTTTTACCTTTGGTATTATTAAATCTTCAGCACCAGTTTTCTTTTTTATTATTTAAACCATGTTTTGGTTTTTGTAATTTGTTTTTTAAGTTATCTAAGGATTGATTTTTAAATATATTGTGAACATGATTTAGCCAGATTCCCCTAACCTGTAAGTCTAATGGAATCCAACCCAAATCCATATACATAGTGCAATGATGAGTTTTAAAATCACACCTTAACACAAATCTTGCAAGCTTATTATAAAGTGTATCCAAGTTATTTAAATGTTTTCTTGCTGTATGTCTGTAAACATGACTTCCATAGTCAATAACCGGCATTATTAATTGATTGATCATAATCAATCTTGTTTCTCTTGTCATACAATTTGATATTCATCTCATAGCTCCAATCTTAACATGTGTTTTCTTTATTAAATTTGTTATATGATATTGGAAAGTAAGACATTGATCTATATGTACCCTAAATATTTATATGTTTTAGTTTGTTCTAAAAACTTACCCTCTTGTGTCTTTATATTTAATTTTGAAATTCCCTTTATGTCCAATGCAAATGACATAGCCTGTGTCTTTTTACTATTAACAAATAAACCCAGAGATGAAAAGTGACCTTGCATGATGCTAAAGTCACTCTGTAAGTTTAGTTCTACTTCACTTATAGTTTTTCCCTCTGCTACTAAAACCATATCATCTGCGTATAGACGTTATAAAAACATATCAGTTAAACAACGTGGTCTAGACTTTACTAGGTAACAAGATGGAACAGAATTTGATAGCATTAGCTGGTGGAGAACTGGGGGTGAGGTGTGTTAGTTGCAACATGATTACACTGCAAGAAATACTGGAATTTAACCAATATGTCTTCAATCAATGCACTGAAATAAAGAGCCTGAGAGTAAAGATTCTAGGATTAGAATTAAAATGTATCAACAGTTTGTTACTGGAATAACAAAAGATAGTGAGAGTTCTAGAAGTAGTGGGGACACAAAAAGCCATGCCAAATTAAGAGGGAAACAATAATGTGAACAGGATGAAGGGGCAGAAGTATCCAATATATCCATCAGTAGCCAGTCTAAAAAAAGGAAGGAGAGTCATGGAATTTACAATACCAGTGCACAATAAGTATTGACCTTTAGAACATTTGATGGATAAAATTAGTGAAGAGGCAGATGAACTGCTGTAGGTAGTCTCAGAAATAAATCCAGACTCAAACAATCTGCAGGAAATAAATACAGAAAGCACAACTGTTGCTTTAAACATACAAATAGAAGTTATGGAAACACAAGAACAGGAGCAGTTAACAAACACAAATTGTAATGAGTCACAAAGTCAGACTGATAAACAAGTAACAAGACCCGTATATATTTTAGGTGACTCAGTTATCAAGCACACTGATCATTACACCACAATATTAAACAAGGAATTGATTAGCAGGAGCAGAAACTAAGGCTATCTTGTCACAGATTCCCAAAGCCATAAAACAAACAGATGTTAGGCCATTAGTTCTCATTCATGTGGGCATAAATAACATTAAAAGAAAGTCATTGGAGGAAATTTATAATGGTCTTCTAGACATATACTATATACTTGTTAATTTAAACTGTGAAGTAATCTTTTCAGAACTACTAGCTTTACCAGGTGCTAATCGTTACGTCAATCACAAAATAATGAGACTTAATTGGTTATGACAATGGCATCTAACAAAAGAGGTAAAGTGTATAAGAACATGGGAACACTTTGTGAATAATGAAAATTTATTCAGCTGAGATGGATCACACCTAAGTCGGGCAGGTAGTAAAAAACTAGGACATTACTTTGTGGAAAATATAATAACATATTTAAACTAAGTAGTCAGGGGAGAGGGGTCAAAGCATATTCACAAGCTTCCGAAGGCCAACACATGAATAAAACCACTAAAACTAGAAGTAACAAAAAGTAAGAGAACACCAAACAACTGAACTGTGTACTGATTAATGCACAAAGTTTGAAAAATAAATGGGAGGAACTGCAGTATATTCTCTAAAGAGATAAGATATCGATCTGTGGAGTCACTGAGATATGGTGTAAGGAAGTGGACTGGGGAATGCAAATCCCAGGATATAATGTTATACATAAGGAAAGAACCAACAAAGCCGGGGGTGGGTTAGCACTATAAGTGTCAAATAACTTAAGAGTAGTGGGGTTAAAATATACAGATGTGCAAAAACTAAACAAGATACTCTGGGCAGTGATACATTTGGTAAACAAGAAAATAACAATTAGTTTAGCATACAGACCCCCAGGCTATAATGTGGAACAAAATACCACCTTTCCAAATACAATAAAAAGAGTAAAACCTAAAGGTGACTATATCTTAATGGGAGACTTTAATATGCATATATAAATTGGTCAGTACCTTAGGGGAAAAGCACTGTGGAAGAAAGATTAATAGAAATAACAGTGCACAAAAATTTACAGCAATTAATCACAAGTAATACCAGAGGAAACAACATCCTAGATGTAGTCTTCTGCAATTTTCCAGACCAAATTAATATTATTAAGATGCTGGAACCCTTGGATTGTAGTGATGATTACATAGTTGGTTTTAAAATTAATATATAATGGGATTCATTCAAATGGTCTACCAAAATCAAATGTTATAACAGGCATAATTTGAGGGTATCAGAACATATCTCTCTTCCTGGAACTGGGAAATTGACTTAAGAAATAAAGAATTAGAAACAGCCTGGGAAATCATTAAAGACAAAATCCATTTCTGTATTAACAACTTTGTACCTGAAGTGGATAAATATAATGGTTCTGGTACGGTACCCCCATGGTTTAATAAAAACATCAAAAAAACTTATAAACAAAAAGAAAAAAGCATTTAAGAAGTATAAGAAAAAGCTAACTAATGACAACTAGACAGACTATAAAAATAAGATAAATATAAGTAAAAGGGCAATTATTGCCAAGAAAAATACAGAACTTACCTTGGCAACAATGGTACAGAAGAACACTAAAATATGTTATAACTATAAAGGAACATTATGGGGAAATCAAACTACTGCAGAGCCATCAGTAAAGGATGGTAATTTAGTTATAGATGAGTCTGACATGGCTAAAGAATTTAACAACTATTTTCTAAGCATTTTCCAAAAGAAAAAGCGTCTCCATACCTATCAATAATCAACTCTGAGTATACAATGAACTTAAAATCACTGGAAAAGAAGTACATAATAAGATTAAAAAACTTAAAACAGACAAATCTACTGGGCATGATGGGATACACCCAAAACTTATTAAAACCCTATCAGATGAACTCGTTGGACCAATAACCACAATATCGAACAAGTCACTTCGTGAGGGGGAAAACAGTTATGGAATGGACAGAAGCTGTAGTAACCCAAATTTATAAAAAGAGCAAGAAACATAGGCCCAGATATTCAAACTGCACCCAAAAAGTGCGCAACAGCAGGACCAAGCGCAAGTCCACTGCGCCCATGCGCAAGAAGCGTGATATTCAAAAACTGTGCATGCCAAGATGCGCCTATGGCAGACGACTGAATATCGCACCACCTGTGCCATAGCACAACCAGGGATATGAAGTTGTGCATATCTGATGTGCCATAGTGCAACAAGGGATGCTCAATGGAGCAGTCCAGATGCACCATAGTGCAACCAGGGGTGCCCCCTGGAACAGGACAGCAATGCAACAGCACAACCAGGGATGCAGGGGCCCACCACCCATGCCATAGATGGGCAGAGGAGCACACAGAAGAACAGACATCGTCCCCCACACCCCATGCACTGCACAACTGGGGGAGAGCTGGAATAACCACCAGTCCATGGATACCAGCAACCAACCCACAGCTGGGCCATGGTGCCCCAGCACACCCCCTGGCAAGCTGTGACTGGCACACGGGGAGGGCTGACCACCTGTGCCACACCATCCCACCAATGCAGAGCACACCCTGCACCACGATCACCATACACCCTTCCCAGGAGTAGTGCTCAACAGTGCAGGACACCCTATGCATGCCACCACCCCCACTGTGACAATGCAACCCTGTGCACCACGGAGCCATACAAGGCAGCCCCACCATGTGCACCTTGCTGTGGGTGGCAGCAGACAGCAATGCAACAACAGCATACACAGTGCCACCCTGCATATCCCCCCGAGATACAGCTGAGAGACCAACCATGCGTCAACACACGAGGTACCCCACATGTGAAAGGGCATGCCCTGGACCCCACCACCAGTGGTACAGCACCCTGAACACCCTCCCAAGGACACATCCCATCCCAACACTGGCCACAACAGTCAGCACAGACACGCACAGTGTTGCATGGAAGCAAGCACCACACAGGATGTAACACAGTGCATGGACAAACACCCACCCATACCCAAGGGCACACCAAGACAGGAACACAGTAGCGGGTCAACCAAGCCACTGGCGCGTGGCTATGGCTGATGTGTACACATGGCCAGCACCCCTACATTGCACAGGTGTGCCAGCCACCCTGCCCAGGCACCATGAAACTGTATGCTACCAGCATGCTGCCGGAGCACACGTGACAGATACTGGAGCACATCCCCTGCAACAGACACAAGCGACAGCATGGAGGGGGGACAATGACAGTGGAGGCCACAGTGCCACCGTAGACAGACATGCACCATACTGGTGATGGAAGGCAACCTGGCATTGTGCCGGGTACAGTTGTTATCCAGCATGGACAGCCACCATGGACACGCCAGCAGACCGTGCATATCACAGACATGCAAGGGTGTCAGCTGCACAGGCCATGGATGGTCTGACAGGGGTGCCATGCACACAGTGCATGCACTGTGGACCACTGCACACAAGCGTCCAGTGCACAGAGAACAGCACACAAACCACAGACAGTGACTGATCCCCCTGCACACACCATAGGTGGTTCCCTTCTGCACACACACACACACCCCATGTGTGCGCCACCCCTGACGCCATGCACACCACTGCAGCTGAGCACCTGTAGCCTGCTGCAAATCAGAGACCACCACAGTTGTCATAACAAAACAAATGTATTTAAAACAGGAAATACAAAAACTATATACAACTATGTACAATGAGGGGGAAGGGCCACATACCAGGTGGGGGCGGGTAAGTGGCAGGGGTGAACATATGGGAGAGGGAAGAAGGGGTGTGATGGTGGGTCCAGGGGGGAAGGTGTAATAAGGGGAATGGATTGATCAGTGTCTGCCCCGGTCTTCCTCCACATGGCGCCGATGTCGTCTCCGCCTTCTCACCCCATGGCGGTCCATTCTTTGAAGGAGCTCCAGGGTTGTCCTCACCACCTGGAGCAGCTCCTGCAGTCCACGCTCCAGTGCCTGGAGTCACCGTCCACCTAGGACAGGGAGCAGAGTCAATAAGTGTGACTGTCCAGCCTCCTGCAGCCCACCCATTGTGCATGGTATACAGCCATGTTCCATGCCCTGTGATGGTGTGTGACCACCCACAGTGACCGTGTCCACAAGGCCTGCCTACCCAGGCAGCCACAGTCATGTGGACCACTGCACACATCCACCACACACGTCCTGCACAGCACCACCGAGGCCGTACAGTAACTTGGCTATGCAGTGTGAAGGCAGTGGCACTGCCATGTGCCCAGTGCACGCATGGACCACCATTGACACAATCCCAGACATGCAGTGCCACTGGACAGTGCTGACTGTAACAATTTGCATGCATGGCAGTGGTGTCAATGGATGGTAGCCATGCCCCGCTGCCCGTCCAGTTATACAGCATGCAATAGTAATCATGGATGTAAGGCACTCACCATCATCAGGCTGGTCCCTGCGCCACTACACACCTTCACCCCTCCTGTCCTGCTGGTCGTCCAGGTGGTGCCTCTTCTCCCTCACCTGCCTGCGCTCTTCTGGGCCTAAGGTGAAAACATGGAGAGAGGAACATCAGTACAATCCAGTAGCAAAGTCCCCCTGCCCCATGTGTGTGCAGTCCCACATGGCCATACCCATCCACCCCACACCCCGATAACACCACCACAGCCAACACTGGATGGCCACCCCATGTGCTGGACACATGCAACCATGATACCCATATGGACAATAACAGTGTATGGATGGGGCATCTACCTGGCCATGGCACCATGCCCCTCCTGGCACTTGCCCACAGGTGGGCAAGCAGGTCTGGGTCCCTGCACCTGATATCCCATAACGGTGGTAACAGTGCTCTGCTGTGTGCCCCATACCAGTGGCCTCCTCCAGAGCATCAGCCACCTCCTGCCAAACTGCACTCCTGGCCCTGTCCAGGGGTGCATCACCATATAGAGCCCCAGCATGGGAGTCTACAATGGCCACCTGGTTCACAAGCTCCACCTGGCTCTACATCACTGCCCTTCTCCGTGCCATCTCAGCAAAGTGGTGGATTCAAAATGGTGCTTAGCAGTGTGGTCCTGCCACGTGCAGATGCTGCGTGGTACAGCACTGCCATTCCCTATTGCGCTGTCACCGAACAGCGCAATAGTGGTGCACCCGTGCCTGACACATGGTGCCTAGGGGGCAAAGGTCGGGCACAGGATCAAGGGTCTCTCACGCACGGACAGCCACAGCGCGATTGGAACCCAATGCATGTAGCGCGATTAGGTGCCTGTGTGCCACCTCCTGTAGCTGCCTACAGCGCTGTGGCCCCAGTGCGCCTACGGTGCACCAGTGCACAGCACCATATATGTAGCACCACTGGCACAATGGTGGCCATGCCCAGCATTGACTCCCATGCACAGCACATCAGCAGCATGGCAGGTGCCTGCGTCATCAGCTCAGGCATGCACAGTTAGGTGTGTACTGCGCATGTCACAGAACTGAGACCTTGGCTCAGCACGTCCAACACAATTGAGCAAAGCACAACAGTGCGATATTCAGCCGGTATATGCAAGTCAGATAATCAGCCATTCAGTGGCGCATTCACTGCATTTGCATCCACTTAAAAATGCACCTCGCCTCATTTTCATGCGTTTCACTATAAAAATGTGACATTGGGCTGCACTGGCCATAGTCGGTTACTGCAGTCTATTGTGGTGAGTTGCATGCTGTTTGGGAGTGTGGACTGTGGTGTTTGGGACATGCATGGGACTGCACAGTCACAGGTAACACCTGTCATTCTCACAGGAGGAATGACTGATCATGAGATGGAGGAAGAGGAACAGAGGCATGGGAGGAAGAGGAGGCCGAACTTCACCAAGGCAGAAACAGAGACCCTGTTTGAGGCCTACCTCAACCAGGAGCCGCTGCTCAGTGGATGCCAGGGAACACCACAGACCCATGCTGCTGCATGGGAAGAGGTGGCGCATGCTGTAAACCTGCATGGCAGCCACCAGCACTCCGTGCAGAAGTGCAAAAAGAAGATGGGCATGGACAGGTGGAGAATTAAGGAGATGGTGACTGCCATCAGAGCAGCATGGTCTGCGACCGGTGGGGGACAGCCGGAGTTGCAACGCCTGACCCCACAAGAAGAGCGGGTTGCTGGCAGCATGCAGTGTTGCACCATCGAGGGTGTTCCGGGTGGTGGATTCCAGATGGGTGGTAGCCCGTCACTGCATGGTAGGTCCTGGTCTGTCAATTGGGGGGACAGGGTAGGTCGCATACATTAATGCTACTGTTTTTCCCTTACAGATCCTGAGCATCTACATGGGTCGGCGGTGGTGGGCTTCTCCACTGAGGGCGATAGCATGGAGATGGAGGAGGGCCCATCCACCTCCACAGGCATATGAGGGTCAGGGCAACAGTGGGCCCGCCTGGATGTCTGGACTGATGTTGATGGAGCCGGTGCAGAGGAGGCCCTGCCCATGTCCCAGCGTGCCAGCGTCCATGAATGCCAGCATGCTGAGACTCAAGCTGGTGCTGGATCCATCACCGATGATGATGGAGCTAACATCATGGGCAGTGAGACATGTGGGCCACAGGATGGCCACACAGCAGGTGACATCACAGACATGGCTGTGGGTGGTGCTACCGTGGAGGTCTGTGTGACATCACAGTCCCAGCCTGTGCCTGTCTGCATCAGTGGCACAGCACTGGTATGTGTCCAGGACAGTGGGACTGTTACAGCCACTGCAGTGGCACCATCGAGCCCTGGACAGCTGCAGCCAGAGGGGCAGTATCAGCAGTTGGCCAATGGTCATGGGGGTACAGTGTCAGGGGGTGGCATCAGTGCATTGCCTGTGGACATGCCCAGGCCTGGCCCTGGTGTGCAGCACCCACCATCATGGGGTGCTGACCATCAGGGCCATGAACACCATGAGGGACAGCATGCCGATCAGGCAGATGACCTCTTAGATGAGCACACCCGCATACTCCAAGCATCAGTCAATCAGCAGATGTGGCTTGTGATGGCGGTGGATGCACTCAGTTTGGCTCTGCACCAGGCAGAGGAGCAGTGCAGCAGAGATACCGCTCTGCTCCTGGCAGGGATGGACCAGTTGCAGGAGGATGTGACCACTGCCATTGACAGGCAGACACAGGCAATCACAGCTGTCATGGCCACAATGGACACACAGTTATTTGCCCGTGCATTGCAGACACCACACAGTGCAATGTCCACCCCCTGTTCCCGGCATCATGTGACACCATCCTTGTCGACACCGGGTTCAGCTGTGGGCATCCCGAGCTCGCCTGGCACAGGCATGTTCGGTGTGCTGCAGACCCCTGCGCGAGCACGGTCACATTCACACAGTGGAACCCTTGGGGGACCATTGGTGCCACCCCATGAGGCCAGTGATCAGCCTGTCACTGCTGGCAGGTCTTGGTGGGGCCGCCCATGCATCCGTGGTGGCCGTGGCACTGTGGCGCAAGACTAACCCATCTCCCAGCATGGCCACTGTCTGATGCTGCCCTGTGTGCATTGTATTGTTCAGTGTGCAATGCACAGGTGGGTTACCCGGCCCTGCACACACACACACGTTCCATCTGCAGACCCTCCTGATTGCTGTCCTCTGTGGCGTGTGCATGATGATGCCTGTGTTGCGCTGTCTGCCACTGTGCAATGGTGCCCAGCATCTGACACACGCACAATGGCAGGCAGTGTGCGTGGTGGTCTGTGGACATGTGTGTTGCTAGGGGTGGCAGTCGGGGTCAGCGTGCCTCCTACCCTTTGTGCATGTCTTGTGAGGTGTGTGTGTGTGTGTGTGTGTGTGTGTGTGTGTGTGAGAGACCGCGTGCCATATTACACCTTGCCCATCCCTGGTGGTGTGTGCGGTTCCATGCTCAGCCATTTCCCTTGACAGCATACACCCCTGGTGTTTGTCCATGCATGTTTGTGGGTTGTGCCTTTGCCACTGGTGGTTGCACATGGCCCCATGACTTACCTGGGTTGGCTGAAGTGCTCATATGTGATGGTGTCCCAGTGCAGCTGTGCCAGCTGGATCAGTTGGGGTCCCATCACCCAAGGGGGGCTGCCCATCACCATCTTCACCAGCGTCCTCATCGTCCCCATCGCTGTCCCCCTCTTCGACCTGTACGGCTATCCCACAGTCGTTGGCCATGTTGTGCAGGATGGAACAGGCCAGGAATAGCCCACAGGCCTTTGAGGGGCTGTACTGTAAGGCACTGCCAGACGTGTCCAGGCAACAAAAATGTGACTTCAGCATCCCGAACACCCACTTGATGACATTGCATGTGGTGGCATGTGCCTTACTGTAGCGTTGCTGTGATGGGCTCATGGGCCGCCTGTATGGTGTGAGCAGCCAGGGACAGAGTGGGTATCCACTGTCACCTGTGTGTAGAGGGTGGAGGTTAGTTTGGTGATCAGCATCACCCTGCCTTGGGCCATCTAGGCCAATACCCATGTCACCTCTGACTATGCCCCTCCCAAGCTCTATGTCTTTCCACGTGGTTTGCATGCTCACCCACTAAGTGGTCAGTGAGGATGTCCCAACTCTCGAATCTGTGACACAGTGCTGACTGGTGCCAAAGGAAGGCATCATGTGCTCCCCAGTGTGCATGGCACAGACATTGATTATGCACCCCATGGCATTGCACACCACCTGGAAGTTGATGCTTGATACCCCTTCCGATTAATGTATGTGGCCCCTTCGGGGCCAGCCGGTGTGCAGATGGCCACATGGGTGCAGTATATTACCCCTAGCACACCAGGCATAAGTGCCGCCCTGTGGAACTCCTGTATGTTTGCTGCGTGCTCCACCGGTGTGCTGGGGAAATGGATGTACTCCACAGCAGGTGGCAGCAGTGCGCTGAGGATCTGGGTGAGGTGGCATGACACAGCTGACTGGGTTATGCCTGTCATGTCCCCTGTTGGTCTCTGGAAGGTACCCGTGGTGAGCAGGCACATGCAAGCTGTCACTTTTGTTTCCACTGACAGAGCATGGCTCCGCCGTGTGGTGCCTGCATCACATCATTGCACAGCTCACAGAGCTGCCTCAGAATTCCCCAGGTTCAGGTGGTACCGGCCCACGATCTTGGTATCGGTGTACAGCTCGAAGCAGGTGTGGGCTCGGTACTGCCTGTTGGGGGCATACCACCGATGGGCCCTTCCAATGCCGCACCCCCCTGCTGCCTACCTTCTCACCCCCCTCATAACTGCCTCCATCTGGATGGTGGCACTGGCCATGTCCCTGGCTTGTTCCTCCCTGGCTGTTTCTGTGTCCCCCCCCACTGTCCTGGCTGCTACTGCCCCTGCACCGGGAACACCATCCTGTGGTGGCCTCAGTGCTGTGTGGCACTTCCCCCTTCTGCACTGCACTGTGGCTGTGGCTCCCCACATCTTCCCTGTGCCTGTGGGTTGCAGGTGCTCGGTCTCTGTCCTGCCCTGTGTGTGTGTGTGTTGCCTGTGTGGCTGGCTATGGTTCAGCAACATGTGCCTTCCCTGTGCGTTCTTGCACCTCTTTCTTGTTCCTTTTTATTTTGGCTCATTTCCACTATCGCACAACTTCCGCTTGCTCCCCTATTGTGCATGGCGCATGTTGTTGAATATCGCACTGCATCATTTATGCATGGTTCCTCCCCCTTCAGTTGCGCATGCATTCATTATCATTGCGCTCTTGCACAGTGTGATTTGGGGGGGCGCATCTGCCTCCCGCTGAATGATGCATTTTCGGACCTGAGCTGGCGCAACCCTATTGTGCATGGCACAACCTTGTTGAATATCTGGGCCATAGTGTCTCAAACTACAGACCAATTAGTCTTACATCTGTTATAGGTAAAATTATGGAAGGAATTATGCAGAACAGAATCAATAAGCACATCATAAAATGTGGAAACACTGACATTACACAACATGGGTTTAAGTTCAAGAAAATCATGTCTCTCAAATTTACTGACCTTTTTTGAACCAGTTAGTGTTGCACTTGATTTAGACCTTTCTGCAGAAGTAATTTATTTGGACTTCTCCCAGGTGTTTGATATTGTTCCACACAAAGAACTAATATAAAGATTAATTGAACTTCAATTAAATTACAGTATACAGTAATAGCTTGGGTGGACTCGTGGCTGAGTAACAGGTGACAGATGATGAAAATAAGGGGTTACTACTCAGAATGGGGTGCTGTGATAAGCGGGGTGCCCCCAGGCTCGGTGCTTGGCCCTACATTGTTCAATATTTTTATTTCAGGAATGCAGACATCAAAAAATACATGGATGGCTAAATATGCAGATGATCGTAAAATAGGTGCAATTGTTAACAACCGGAACAATGTGAATTTATTACAAAAAGATTTCCATCAAATTTATAAATGGGCAGAAACAAACAAGCCGAGGTTCAATGCTGATAAGTGCCGGGTCATGCATTTTAGATATGAGAACCCATAAATCAATTACCATTTGGGTAACACCATACTCCAAGAAACCAGCAATGAAAAAGACCTAGGGGTGACCATGACGAATAAATTATTCTTTAGAACACACTCAAAGACCATTGCACAGAAGAGTCATAACATTCTTGTCTGTATTTTCAGAAATATCAAGAGTAGAGACCAACAGGTCCATTGTAGTCATCACTTGTCAGACCCTATTTGGAATATTGTTCCCCCTTTTCTGCTCTTCATATAATCAAGGATAACAAATCACTAGAAAGAGTACAGTGGAAGATGACCAAGAGAATTCTTAACAAGAAAGGGGAAGAGGGTACTGTTAGAACTTTACTACTGTACTGGGAATTAAGAACTAGAACTCTACTACTGGGACCTTCAATTTAGGGTGAAAACAAAAAAAACAAGAGTTAGTGTGATTGTCAGAGCTGGGTGAATAAAATTGTTATCTGTGTAGTTAGCTAGGTGAAGAAGGGAACAGTGCATTAGGGGGAGTGGCTTAGATAGCAGGAAGCCAGGTGTTTGGATTTAAAACTGCCCTAGATAGCTTTTGGCAGAGAACAGCAAGAGGAAGGAGGTGCTGTTAGAACTTTACTACTCTACTGGGACAATATTGTCCTCCTTCCCCTCCACCCAAAGCCAGTTCTACTTTTATAGGCACAGGATTTAGCTGACAACAGGAACTTCTTGTTTGGGAACAGGAAGGGAGTGATCATAGAGGCACAAAAGACTCACCATCCTAGAAGGAAAAGAGTAGCTCTTCACCCCCCTTAGCTGCTGGAGGTCTGACTCTGAGCAAGTAAAAAGGAGACTACTGAGGAATACAGGAACTTCCTGTCCCAGAAAAGCAGAAGCTTTAAGAACATGGATGCCATAGGAAAGTAGGGAGAGAAAAAAATAAACAGAGAAAGGAAAGAGTAAGCATACAAAACAACAGCTGAGATGCCACAAATAAGACATGATGGGAGTGATGCAGTGCAGTGGCTGTGGTGCTGTGGTCTTCCAGGAGACATTCTGGAGGATGCGGTGTTGTCCAATCTGCAGGCACCTCTCTGGGCTGAGGGAGGAGGTTGCTCGTCTCCAGGCTCAGTTGGTGAGGATTTGGGGGACCTCCTCTCCCACCCAGGGACCTCCAGAGCCACCGCCGCTGCCTCAAAGGCTGCCAAGAAATAGGAGCAGTTGGACCACAGTGGGCTCAGAGAGGGTGAGGGTGGTGGAACTGAGGTGCATCCCTCCTGTTGTACCTCATCACAATTTATATGCCATTCTGGCAGAGTGTGGTTCCTCTATGGAAGCACCCACAGTGGAGACCAAGGTGGATGCTGGGAACCTCCACAAAGAAGACCCACAGGAGGGTAGCATGGGACCTCACAGGGAAGGAAGCAACTCCTGGTGGGGGACTCCATTGTTAGGAGGGTAGAACTGGGGGTGGGGGGAGGGAGAGAGGTAAGGTGCCTGCCTGGCACCATGGCTTGGAAGGATAGGGAGCGAATCCTCAGGATGGTGGGAGCAGCTGCACGGGGGAGGGAGCTGAATGTTATTGTCCACATTGACCTGCTGAGAAAGGGATCAGAGTAGTGCAGGAGGAGTTTGTGGAGTTGGGGAGGGGCTTCAGACAAGTAGCACGCATGGTAACCTTCTCAGAGGTGCTGCCTGTCTATGGCATGGATGAAGGTAGGGTGGTCTTCACCGTGGGATTCAATCAATGGTTGAAAAACTGGTGCAGAGCTCAGAGTTTTGGCTTCATTGGGGACTGGGGGTCCACCTGGAGGGATGCAAGTCTACACTGGCATGATGGTCTGCATCTGTCCAGGAGGGGAACCAGAATCCTAGGTGATAGGTTTAAATGCTTCATTGGCAAGCATTTTTTTATTTATTGAAATGTTTCACCAGGCAGGCACACTGAGCAACAAGTCGCTCATCTCCCAGTGTGATCTGGGGGGAAGGGGCATAACTGGAATAAGACATTAAACATTCATGTTACATGATCAACATTAGCATACAGTTGTAAGGGAGGTGTTACAAACAGTGTTACTACAGTGTTGCGCATAACATGTAGAAAGAGTGGACAATAATAAGTGCTGGGTTAATAAGTAAACAAGTGCTTACATGAAAGAAAAGGGGGAAGAGGAGGGAGGAATGAGATGGGGAGGGGGAAGAGTCACACCCCTGGAGACCCCCTTCAGGATGCAAGGAACCCTGCAAGGGGACTACGGGGACCACAGAGAAGGGGATAAGGCAGTGTCCCAGAGAGATCCCTTTACAATGATAGGGGAAGGGAGTAGATGAGAGATACAAGCCTCTTGGGGGGTATGAGAGGGGCCCATGGAGAGCATTCAGGATCCTTTACAGTCTGTGAGTGATCAAGGGAGGCCAGTAAGTGGAGCAATTAGAGGAAAGGGGAAAGGGGCTAGAGATTTAGGGTTGGGTATCCACAAGGTAAAATGAAGGTGATGGTGGGGGAGGTAGGGTTTGTCCAGGGCTTACAGGAGGGAATTAGGGAGGGACACGGCAGGAGCAGCTAGGTGCAAGGCAATTATTGGGGGCAGAGCTAATGGAGTAGGCAGAGGATAAATGCCAGATTGGGGAGGGATTCCACATTTTTGGGAGGCGGTGAGAGTAACTGGACTGGCTGATTTGGGTGGATCTGCGGGTGACAACCAGGGTATGGGAGTCAGTTGATCTAAGGAATGGGAGGGTGGGGGTGTTATAAAGGAGGAGGTGCAGTAGGAGGGCTCATCCAACCAGTGCTTGGAGATGAATTTAGCACAGTGGGAGAGTTGCCTATTTGTAAGAGAGGGGAAGGATAGGGCATGACAAAGATCTCAGTGATGGGTGCGAGGAGGGGCATCCAAGGCAAAGCAGCAGAAGGAATTGAAGAGTGTGCCCAGTCTGGCCAGGCAGGATTTAATGGCAGCACTATAGACCACGTCACAGTAGTCAAACATGGGTACACATTTAAGCTAGCCAAGGGGGGAGGCACTGAAAAGAAGCAGGGAAATCCTAGCCCCCCACAAAAAAAATCAGGGAAGTTTCAGGGAAGTTAGTGAGGTAAACATCAGGATACAGAAGTCTACAGGTAGAAGGGTGAGGGTAAATGGAGAAAAAGGCAGAGGCAGTAAGGACAGGGATGGGGCAAAAAGGGGTAAGGCCATCAAAAAATGCAGAGTAATGAGTACCAATGCCTGTAGTCTAGGTAACAAGCTCCCTGAACTGGTGGCCTTTATTGAAGAGGGATGCCTGGATATCATGGCAGTCACAGAAACATGGTACATGGAGAACCATGACTGGGATGTCAACATACCAGGGCACACAATCTACAGGAGGAACAGGGAGGGTAGAAGAGGAGGAAGAGTAGCTCTCTACATAAGGGAAGGGATTGAAGCAATGGAACTAAAAGGTAAACAGGGAGGAGAGGAGGAGGCCCTGTGGGTCACCCTGGAGACTGGAAATGGCACCACAATCCACACGGGGGTTGTATACAGATCCCCATCTCGGGGGGAGGAAATGGAAAAGGAAATGAGAGAAGACATCTTAGGATGGCAGAAAAAGGGGATATATTGCTGATGGGAGATCTGAATATGCCAGATGTTAACTGGAGCACCTTTGCTGCAGCCACATCCAAGAGCAGAGCCATTCTTGATGCCCTACAGGGGGCATGCCTCAGACAGCTAGTGTTGGAACCCACTTGTGAGGAAGCAATCTTAGACCTGGTACTCTCAAACGGGGCAGAGAGAGGATCTCAAATCTTGAAGTAGGTAGCCATCTGGGAACAAGTGACCACCAAACAGTGTGGTTCATGATAAACTCAGCCACAGAGTCAAGTCACACAAAAATAAGGGTACTTAACTTTAGGAGGGCTGACTTTGTCAAAATGGGAGAGTGCCTCAGAAAATCACTAGCAAACAGGGAAGAAGGAGGGGTGGAGTAACAATGGGGAAACATCAAAATTGCCATCACAGAGGCAATAAGCCTTTGTGTGAAGCAAATAAACAAATCAAAATGAAAGAAAAAAACACTATGGTTCTCAAAAGAGGTGGCAGAGAAGGTTAGGGAGAAAACAATAGCATTCAGGAAGTATAAGAAAACACAGAAGGAGCAGAACAGAGAAGTGTATCAGTTAAAGCAGAAGTAAGTGGGGAAGGCAGTCAGAATAGCAAAGGCCCAAACTGAGGAAAAGATAGCCAACTCAGTTAAGAGGATAAACCTTTTATAGGTACATTAGGGAGCAAAGAAAGACCAAGGAGGGATAGTGAGGCTTAATAAAGGGAGGGAGGAGGGTGGGTGGGCAGAGAGGGACAGTGAAAAGCAGGGATACTGAATGAAACTTCTGCTCAGTATTCACAAAAGAAAGAGGAGTGGAAGGTACCTAATCCAATCTATAGAAGCACTCTGGATAAGGAGGTTGATACCAATCCATTCACAGAAGAAAGGAATTCTGAAAGAACTCCTAAAACTGAAGGTGGACAAAGCAATGGGGCCTGATGAGATTTACCTCAAAATTCTAAAAGAACTAAGGGGAGATCTAGTGATACCACTGACTGGATGACCAAAATAGTAGGCCAGGGAGGGGCTGTGAACATGGCCCACCTAGACTTTAGCTAGGCTTTTGACACAGTCCTACACAAAAAATTTATAAACAAATTAGCTAGCCTGGGAGTGGATCCCAGTGTGGTAGCCTGGGTAAAATATTGGCTGGACAACAGGATACAGAGAGTAATAGTAAACTGAGTCCATTTTGAAGAAAGGGGGGTTACTAGTGGGATACCGCTGGGTTCAGTTCTGGGTCTGGTCCTTTTTAATGTCTTTATAAGTGTCATTTTTTTTTTATTTATTTTATTTTATTAAAGTCTAGAAATTACAACCATTTGAGTCAGGGACTCATTTACAAAGGCTCCATGTCATACAATGAACAAAGTAAAATACAGAAGATAATAAGAAACAAATACAGAGAATAAGATACAGAGGCATATTACATAACAAACACTTGCACATGAACATTGCAGAGGGACTGGAAGGAAAAGTATACCTCTTTGCAGACGCGGAAAGATCTGCAACAGGGTTGATACACAAATGGGGGTGGAAAGGATGAGAAGGTACTTGTCAAGGTTGGAGGAATGATCAAAAGTATGGCAGCTTAGATTCAGTGCAAAGAAGTACATAGTAATGTACCTGGGAAACAAAAACCCAGGGAAAGAGTACACAATGGGGGGAGGTATTAACAACAACAAAAATGGAAAGGGGTTGCAATATCAGATGACCTTAAGGTAGGCAAGTAGTGTAAGACAGTAAGGATGGCTGGGGGGATACTGGGATGTGTAGGGAGAGGCATCACCAGTAGAAAACAGGAAGTTGTTATCCTTCTGGAAAGACAGTTGGTGAGACCCCATCTGGAGTACTGCATGCAGTTCTGGAGATCCCATCTCTGCAAGGACATAGACAGGATGGAGACAGTCCAGAACAGGGCAACCAAAATGGTGCAGGGTCTGCAACAGAAGCCATACTAAGTAAGACTTAGGGAGCTAATATGGATACCCTTCAGGAAAGGGGGGAGAGGGAGGACATGATAGAAACTTTCAAGTACCTCAAGGGAAATCAACAAAGTCCAAGAGGGTAGCACCTTTCAGAAAAGAGGTGCAAGAACAAGGGGACACAATTTGAAGATGGAGGGGGACATCTCAGGGGCAATGTGAGGAAGTATTTTGTCACAGAGTGCATGGTGAACACATAGAACAGACTTCCTGAGGAGGTTGTGGAGTCAGAAACAGGGGAGGAATTCAAGAATGCATGGGACAGACATAAGGCAATTCTGGTGGGGGTAAAAAGAAGTAGGCTGTTGGTTAACTAGGATCTGCAGCTTATTCAATAGGTAGGAAAATGGGCAGACTAGGTGGGCTATGCGGTCCTTATCTGCCATCAAAGTTTATGTTTCTATAACATGGCTAATTAATCATACCATGACAGATTAACTGAGTTAAATTTGTATTCTGTTGAGTACAGAAGACTAAGGGAAGACCTCTGTTATGTGTACAATACAAGCAAAAATAAATTCCTGTGGGAATCCATTGGATTGCAAAAAGGTCCAAATTCAATGGCTACACGATCACATAGTCAACAAATAAAAGGGGATTTATACAGAACCAGCACCAGAGGCAAATGGTTTAGTTAGCAAGTGGTGACTGCTTGGAATGCGCTACCAGAGGAAGTTGTGTCCTGTAGTACTATGACATCATTCAAACAAAGTTTAGATCAATATAAGAGAACACTAAAATGCAGACAATATCACTAACAAGTGGCAAGTCATAGAATTATAGAAGGTGACAGCAGAAAAGGACCTCCCAGCGCATCCAGTCTGCCCCTCCCCTCCAGTACAACCTATCGTATCTTGAGACACTCCCCTTCCCCTTAGTCCCATGTGCCTGTCCCAAGTGCTCTTGAATCCCTCTACAGTCTCTGAATTCACTACATCCTCTGGAAGCCCATTCTAGTTCTCCACCATCCTCTCCATGAAAAATTGACCTCTCACATTACTCCTGAAGTGCCCCCCCCGAGTCTCAGTCCATGCCACTTTGTTATATTTCCTTCCTTCCTGTGGAGTAACTTCCCTGGGCCTCCCTTGTTGTTGGTTGCCCTTCACTTAACCCTGTCAATCAAGTCTATATCCTTGCACAGGTAAGGCCTCTAAAACTGGATACAGTACTCAAGATGTGGCCTCACCAGGGCTATATACAGGGGCACCAGGACCTCCCTATGCCTGCTGGTGATCCCCTTGCCAATACTTGCTTGTACTCAGCCCTTTGGTTCCTGTGTCCCAGGTGCAGAACAGCATACTTCTTGATGTTGAATTTTAGCTGCCAGGTCTCCGTCCACTCCTCCAGTACTCTCAGGTCCCTTCTCATGTCCTCCCCCCCCCCTCCTCGGGAGTCAACTCTATTACAGATTTTTGTGTCATCCGCAAAGAGGGCTACCCTCCATTTCAGCCTGACTGCCATGTCTTATATATAGATGTTGAACAGGAGGGATCCTAGCACTGATACCCAGGGAACTCCACTCCTCATCTGCCCAATCTCTGAGTACACCCCATTCACCACCACCCTCTGACTCCTATCTGCCAACCAGTTTTCTACTCATCTTGTTATTTTGACCCCCCACCCCTATGGTATCCAATTTGTTGACCAGTCTCCTATGGGGTACAGCACCGAAGGCTTACTAAAATCCAGATAGGCCACATCCACCACACCCCTCTGGTCCACTACCCACATCGCTCAGTCGAAAACTTAAATCAAATTGGACTGGCATGACTTTTTCCTAGTGAACCCATGCCATCTGTCATCCAGCAATCCATTCACCTCCAGGTACTTCGTTACCCTTTCACCGATGAGTGCCTCCATGACCTTCCCCACCACAGTGGTTAGACTGATGGGGTGGTAGTTTTCCCTCAGCTCCCTGCTTCCCCCTTGTGGATCGGCCCCACAGTCTCCTTTTTCCAGTCCTCCAGTACTCTACTGGTGTCCAGAGACAGATTAAACAGCCTCACCAGTGGAGCAGCCAGCTCCTCTCTTAGTTCCCAAATCACCCTTGGATGCAGGCCATCCAGACCCATGGCCTTATCCACCTTCACTCTGGTTAATTCCTCCCTAACTCTCTCCATGGTGAAGTGATCTGATACCATCCCTATGCCCCCCCCCTCCTTTCCAACTCTGGCCCTCTTCCCCCCTTTCCTCCATAGATACAGAGCAGAAATACCTGTTCAGATGTTCTGCCTTCTCCTGTGCTCCTCCATGCCCCCTTCCCCCTCTGCCTTTCAATCTCCTGATAAGCCTTTCTCTTCTCCCACACATATCTAAAAAATGCATTTTTCCATCTCCTGGCCTGTTTTGCTATCCTTTCCTCCATGTCTGCCTTAGCCCTTCTAATGACCTTTCCCGCTAGTCGCCTCACCTCCCTGTAAACCTCTCTATCCCCCTCCCCCTGAGTACTCTTATATCTCCTGAATGTCCTCCACCTACCCCCTACTGCCCTTGCTGCATCCCAACTAAACCAAAGTGACTTCCTGCTTCTTGCCCCCTTCCTGACACTTTTGATGGATGCCTCTGTGGCCTCCCAGATTTGGTCCCTGATAGCTACCCACAGTTCATCTGCATCACTTATATCCCCTAATCCTTCCATTGCCTTCCTCACCAGCCTTCTTAATTTGTTGAAGTTTGCCCGCCTAAAGTCTAGCATCGTTGTGCTGGTTCGGGTCCCCGTCCTGCCTGCCCTCACCTTGAACCCAACAGTCCTGTGGTCACTGTCCCCTAGTTTTTCTCCCACCACCACCTCCTTCACATTTTCCCCATTTGTCAAGGCCACATTTAGCAGGTTGCTCCCCCTGGTAGGCTCCATGACCAGCTGTTTCAGGAACATCCCACTTAGCCCATCCACTATCTCCCTACTTCTTGGTGAAACTGCTTCAGGAATGGTCCATTCCACATTTGGTAAGTTTAGGTCACCTGCCAGTAATATATTCTCCTTGAGAGCCATCCTCTCAATATCTTGCAGCATTACCCTGTCCTGATCTTCTCCCTGTGTAGGTGGTCTATATATTACTCCCAGACTCAAATATTCCCCTGCATAGCTTCACCCATACACGTTCCATAGCCTCATCTCCCTAATGCCCCTCCAACACCCATATGTCCTCTTTGATGTAAACAGCTACCCCCCTTTCTGTCCTTCCTGTACAGCCTGAAGCCTGGTATAGCTGTCTCCCATGTGTGGAGGTCCATCCACCAAGTCTCAGTTATGGCTATAGTGTCTAACTTGTCATGCGCAATGATGGTCATTAGTTCCTCCATCTTATATGCCAAGCTCCTAACGTTCACCACCAAGCCCTTCCACCAGCCTTCCCTTCCCTTGTCCCCCCCTGCTTGCCAGCACCGTGTTCATCAATCTTTCCCCAGGGGTCCCCCAACTCATTCGTGGTATGGTGTGGATTTACATCCAGCCCCCTTCTCCTCAGTTTAAATTTAAATTTAATTCTTTTTTGAAAAAACTCCTCCATCTGACACTTCAGTATGGCTGCCCCCCTCTGTCGAGGTGTAACTTGTCCATGAAAAAGAGGCTTTCCTCCTCCCAAGGTGCCCCCCAGTCCCCTATCATCCCATACTCCATCTGCACACACCATTCCGCAAGCCAGCTGTTAAGCTCCCATATCCTTTGCTTCCCCTCAGTACTAGCTCTTGGTCATAAAAGGTTATTTGACCTCCCGACTTGTAATCTACCTATGAACATATCCAGGCCCTGCACTTCAAGTTTTTGCAAAACTACAACCAGATTGTCACCATAGCCTTCTTATTACCCCACCTCATGAACCCGGTACTGAAAATTTCCTAATTCCCACAAAAATGTGATTCTGTGCCACCTCAACATCATTCTATGCTACAGGTGCAAAAAGACAGCTGCTCCAGGATTTGAAAATTGACAGCTGTCATGTTCATGAGGTGGTGTAAAAATATGTCTATGTTGAACATTTGGGGTGAAAATATTTAAAATTTCAACACATGCACATAACTTTGCCATTTTAAAATATTTTGACCCCAAATTTTCAACACAACATTCTTATGATCCCAGGTCAAGAACAAGGGCAGTGAAATTTTTAAAATCCTGCCTGAAAGGTGATTTCACCAAGCAATCATGAAATTGCCTTTCAGGCTAGATTTGTGGATTTCCACTGACACAGTTCACGAGGGTCCCAATAAAGCCATGTGGAAAATGTGGTGTCAAAATATGCAAAAATGGCAAGGTTATGAATCAAAGTTGAAAACCTCATTGAAATACATTTAACCTTATTTACTTTAGTTTCTCATAATTCAGTCGCTAGTTCCAGCAGCAATATGTGTCTTTGATCGGAGAGTGGATTTCACCCTGGGACCTGTAACAGTCACATTAACACAGGTATTAACAGTCACAAAACAGGAAAGAGACCTGTGGTGATCATTACTGATGACCTAAAGGTAGCTAAACAGTGCGACAAGGCAGTAGGGAAAGCTAGCAGAGTGCTCAGATGCGTAGAGAGAAGTATCTCAAGCAGAAGGAAGGAGGTAGTAATGTCTTTCTGTAGATCACTGGTGAGGCCCCACCTAGAGTATTGTGTGCAGTTCTGAAAGCCCCATCTCAAAAAGGACATACTGTAGATAGGGTGGAGGTGGTAAAAAGGAGGGCAAACAAATTGGTGCAGGGCCTACATCAGAAGCCCTTGGAGGACAGGCTCAAGGATTTAAATGTGTACTCCTTGGAAGACAGGAGGGAATGGGGGAATATGATAGAGATATCCAAGTACCTCACAGGGCTAAACAACGTACAGGAAGGGAGCATTTTCCAAAGGAAAGATACTCAAGGACAAAGGGGTACAATATGAAACTGGTGGGGGGAGGCTCAGTGGAAACATGAGAAAGTATTTCTTCACAGAGAGGGTGGTGGATGCTTGGAATAGCCTACCACAGGAAGTGGTGGGCGCTAAAATGATCACAGGATTTAAGAATGCATGAGATAGACACAAGGGAATCTTAGAAGCAAGAGGGGGGTGTAAGCTGGAGTCCAAGTAGGGTCTCGGTAGGTACAATAGGTAATGAATTTTTGGCAGACTAGGTGGGGCAAGTTGTCCTTATCTGCCAACAGCTTCTAGGTTGCTATGTTTCTATGTCTCTATGCTTCTTGTCAGGTGAGTGAGGGTGTGTGGGGGGGGGGTGTGGGGTGCAGGGTGGTGTGTGCTAAGTGGGAGGTCAGAGTGGGGGAGTGGATTGGCAAGTTCGTACATGTTTAAAAAAAGATTTTGAGGAACCATTTTCTTACTTACAGATAAAACAGCCATCAGTGCAGGGCTACAACTGGACACCAGGGAAAGACAATATTTCAATGGGGACGGCGACCACATGGTGTGGGGTGCCACTAAACACCAGGGAAACTAAAATTACTATGAGAATGGACACCAGACCAGGGAAAAGAAAGTTACTAGGGGAACAGCAAGCAGAGGGTGTGGGGTGCCACTAGACACCAGGTATAAATAAGATGTCAAGGGGCGCAGCAATCCGAGGGTGGGGATACCACCAGATACCGGGGAAAAACAAGTTAAACATGGGGACAGCAATTTGACCTCATTGTTTTGTTGCTGTTTTTTGCCATTGGCTTGCAGCTAGAAGGTTTGGGGTTTTAAATACTAACATACTAAAATGCCAGCAGAATAGGCCTAACGGTCTTTCGTGTCTGCTCATTTGGTCAGCCCCCACCCTGGGTGCTGACCTTGCTGCCCTCCTCGCCTTCTCTGGCTTCTCCCTTCCCAGTTCCGGATATTCTTGCTGCATTGGATTTTGCTTCCAGAACCCTTCCCCTGTACCTGTCCCACCCCCTCTTGAGCCCCTCCACTGTCTCTGCCTCCACCAGCCCCTAGGCAGCGCATTCCATGGCTCCACCACCCTCTCAGTGAAGTAGCACCTCCTCCTTTCTCCTGAATCTTCCCCCTCCAGCTTCCACCCATGCCCTCTAGTGGCCCCTCCTCATTCCTTGCAAGCACCCTGACTGTTCCTCCCTATTTACCCTCTTCATGTACCTGAAGACTTCTATCATGTCCCCTGGTCCCTTCTCTCTTCCAATGTGTACATATTTAGCTCTTCAAGCCTCTCCTCCATAGGTCCTGTCCCCCAAGCCCCAAATCATTTTGGTTACCTCCTCTGGACCCTCTCCAGGAGGTTAATGTCCCTCTTTAAGTGTGGCCTCCAGAACTGCATGCAGTACTCAAGGTGCGGCCTCACCAAGCAGTTATACACAGGAGTATCACTTCCTCCTTCTAGAGGTGATCCCCCTAGCGATGCATCCCAGCATCCTGTTGGCCTTAGCTGCAGCCCTCCTACAAGTCTCAGAGTTGTTCATCTTGACATCCACCACCACCCCAGGTCCCTCTCAGCCATCGAGACTTGTAGCATTCCCCACCCCCGGGTGTACACTTGGCCGGGTTACTGGCCCACAGGTGGAGTACCTTGCATTTCCCAGCATTGAACCTCAGCTTCCACTTTCTAGACCATCTTTCCAGAGCCTCCAGGTCCCCCTGTAGGGCCACCCTCCCTCCCTCCTCCCCATCCACCACCTCCCCAGTTTCGAGCCATCCTAGAGAGACTCATCTCACTCCTGATTCCTGTCCTCACGTCAGGGCGTGAGGCATTGAACAGAAGGGCCCAGGACTGATCCTGTGGGACCCCACTAATGACCCTCCTTGGGGATGAGACTATCCGCCAACTACGACCCTCTGGGTCCGGTCCTGGAGCCAATTGCCCATCCATCTGATCATCTGGTTCTCCACCCCCATTTCTCCCAGCTTATCCAACAGGCCCACATGAGGAACAGAGTCAAATGCCTTGCTGAAGTCTAGAAAGATGACGTCCACTGGTCTACCCAGGTCCAAGGCACTCGTCACCCAGTCATAGAACTCCACCAGGTTTGTCTGACATGATTTCCCCGGGATGAATCCATGCTGTCTATCATCCAGGCACCCTGACTTATCAGGTCCCCCAGCCTCTCCTTGACAATGCCCTCCATCACCTTGCCCACCACCGATGTCAGGCTGACAGGCCTGTAGTTCCCTACCACCTCCTTGATCCCCCTTGTGGATAGGCACTATATCGCCACCTTCCAGTCCTGGGGCACCCACCCTGTCCTCAGAGATGATGAAAAGCTCCGCTAGGGGTTTCACCAGGACATCCGCAAGTTCCTTCAGCACTCTGGGATGTAATTTATCCAGCCCCGGTGCTTTCTCCGTCTTAAGGGAGCTGAGGGCTTCCCTCACTCTCTCTGCTGTGATTTCCACTTCTGGTACCTCTTCTCCCTGCTTAGCCCTCCCCACTCCTGCCAGTGATGCCTCCCCCTCTCCCCAGACCTGCCGATCGGTAAGGGTCCCCCCCTCCTCAGTATCTCTGTCTCTTCCCATGTATGATGCAGCACCCCCATTTTCCTTGGTGAAAACTGAGGTGAAGTACTCATTTAGTACCTCAGCCTGCTCCCCCGGGTCTTGTGCCCATCTCTCCCCTGATTTAATCCTGCTAATCTGCCCCTTCACCCTTCGTTTTTCCCCAATGTATCTAAAGAACCCCTTGTTCCCTCTCCTAATTTCCCTAGTCAGGTTCTGCTCCTTCCTTGCCTTAGCCACCCTCACCACCCTAGTGGCCCTTCTAGCCATCAGCTCATACTCCCCTTGATCCCTTTCACTCCTTGAGCACTTGAATTGCTTATAGGCTGCCTTCTTTCCCTGCACCACCTCCTGGACCTCCCTGGCCCACCAGCAGGGTTTTTGGGCCCTCCCGCATTTTCGTCTTACTCTTGCACAGGTGCTGGTAGCATCCTGCACCCCTCTCCTGATGATTTCCCACCTACTGTCAGCGTCCATGTCTAACCCAATCCCATCCAAATGCTCCTTAAGGATTCTTCCCATTTCCTTAAATCCACCCCCTGAAGTCGAGTTACTTCCGTCTTTGTGCAGCCTTCTACCCTCCAAGGTCCAGGCAGAACCAGACCCGTGGCATGGTCACTCCCGCCAATGGGTCCCTTACCTCCAGGCCCCAATCTGGTCACTGTCTGCCAGGACCACATCCAGTACCAGCACTCCCTGGTCGGCTCCCTCACCTGCTGAGTTAGGAGCGCGTCTTGAAAGACATCCAACAACCTCTGTTCCCTGGTCACAGAGGATGTCATAGTCTCCCAGTCTGTTCCTGGCATGTTTAAGTCCCCCAACACCACCACCGTTCCTCTGCCCAGTCTGCAGTGTCTCCCAAAATCTGCCACCAGACTGTCCTCCAGCTCCTCCGCCAGGGCAGGGGGTCTATAAACCACTCCCTATTTTTACTCTCTTGCCCACCCTTGTTATCAAGGTGACCCAAATCGCCTCCATGGTTCCCTCCGCCTCCTCTACTCCCCCTATGCCAATGCAGTTTTTGACTACCATTGCTACCCCTCCTCCCCTTCCCTCCCTCTGTCCTTCCTGAACATAGTGTAACCCTCCAGGTTCAGGTCCCAGTTGTGTCCTGCAGTGGCCCAAGTCTCAGTGACTGCTGCCACATCCACTGCTCCCTCAGTTAGCATCGCCTGGAGCTCAGGCATTTTATTGCCCAAGCTCCTGGCATTTAGCAGGACTACCTTCCACCCTTTCCGTATAGTTCCATTTCCCCTGCTCATGTTCCCATGGGGATTCTGTTTTCCCCTGGTCTGCACTTTGCCAGTCGGCCTTTTCCCGCAATCCTCCAGCTCCCCAAGGGGGTGGAGACAGAGTCCCTCCTTTATCGGCACCTCTTGACAGCCTTTTCTCCCATCCTCCCCCTTCACAAGTTTAAACCCCACTTTTCACCAATGAACCCCTCTATTTTCAACTTAAGGATTCCCTTCCCCTCCAAATTGAGATGGAGTCTATCTCTAGCATACAGCTCCTTATCCTCCCAGGTCTCCCCCAATCCCCCATCAACCCATACCCTCTGGCCTCACACCACTCCCTGAGCCACTGGTTTATCTCCTAATCTTCCTTCTGTGTTCCCCACTAGCCCTTGGCACTGTAAGGTTTCTGGGGAAGGACTGTGCATCCTATGTCATGACAGACCTGGCAAGCTCCTGAACCTTGCCTGTATCTCTAGCTCGCTATTTCCCTCAATGTCATTTGTACCCAGGTGGACCAGTATGTCCGGGAACCCCACAATCCTTTGCCAGCTGATATACCTCGTGCTTAGCCCTGTGCACCGTTAGTCCAGGGAAGCATCTTGTTCTAACTGGCCAGGCTTCTCCCTCCCTATCCCATTTGATACCCCTGATCATAGAATCCCCCAACAGGAGCACTCTGACCGCTCCTTTTCCTCCATTCCCCTTCCATGTCCCTCATCCTTTCTACCAGCCCCTCCACCCAGCGCTCCTTGTTCCTCCCCCTATCTGGGTGCCACATGCCACCCCCTTCTTATTTACCATGGCCACCCCCTCCCCTCCAATCCTATGCCTCTCCTCCTCCTGAGTATCCTTCTGTACCTTGCTAATTCCCCCCTCACTGCTTGCAACTGGTCCTTCTCCCCCATCTGCTAAACTAGCCTGGCTTGTCCTCCTTTCCTTCCTGTCTCCATTTAGTTCCTCCTTGCTCGTCGTGCTCCCCTGCCCTAAACCCTCAGCTCCCTTTACTGAATCCTTCTTGTACTTCTGGTCCTTCTCCTTTACCTTTCCTCCCAACTGGTCCTTCTCCTTGCGCTTTCCTCCCTCTTCCCCCTGCCCCTCCTGCTCTGATTCACTGCTCACCCCATTTTCCTGCATTCCAGGTCCCCCCCCTGTTCTTCCTGCTATCTGGCCCCTGCCTTCTGCTCCCCCACTCCCTTTCTGTCTCTAACTACCCCTGTCGTGGCTACATCACCCCCCTCATCCTCTAGCAGAAGAAGAGATTTGAAGCAGTTACTGAGTGTAAGGTCTGATCCAGCTCCCCGTCTTGCTTCCTTCTGTCCAGCCCTGGCCATCTGCCTACATCCCTGAGAATGTTGTCCCTCCGTCCCTCCTTTGTGAGGGTCCCCAGTTACCTGCCTGCTTCCTTGATAGTGTCCTTTTGGACCCCCTCTGCCAGGGTCCCTATGTGACCCCTGAATATTCTCCTGCACTCCTTTCTCTATGCCCCCCACCCCCAGTGCTTGGTGCAACCCGTGAGAGATCCCCAGCCCCCTTCCCCAACCAGCAGCCCCCTTCCCCCAGCTCTCCTAATCCCTGCAACCTCCTCCCTAAGCTGTGCAGGCAACCACTGAACTTCCAAGCCCAGTCCAGTATCATGGCTGCTCCACACCCTGTGCACCCCACCACCCTCCCAAAGATGCCGCCCCTAATGCGTGTGGTTCCATCCCCTTCCAAATAGGTTTCCTTGGGTGAGCCACCAGGTTCCCCAGTCCAAGATACACCTACTGCCTAATCAGGTCACCCACTAATCTTAGAGACAGTCCCACTGTACACCAGTAACCCTGTTACTAGGTGCAGTACAACACATTAAACTTATAAGGAAATGAACAACTCCCTAAGCTCCTCTCTCCTAGTCTTTAAATCCAACCCCCAGTGGCTAGAACTACATAAGCTGCACCTGCAGCCTTTTCCTCCAATTGCAGGGCAGGTGTTCCCCTATAAATTAGCAGAATTTTGGGGACGGAGGGGTGGGGAGGTGGGTCTTGGGCAGACACCTGACTCGAGAGAGAGTGTATCAACCTGTGTCTCCTCCAAGCCCAGCAGCCAAAGAACCAGGCACAAGCAAATCCCACCAAATAGGTTTTAAATCAGAAGAAATAGGCCTCCACCAGCGCAGCCTGTTACACAGTGAAACATCCACAAAATGAGCCCACTTACAGCCACCAAACCAGTTTTCAAACTTCCAGCATCCCCCAAAACAATACCCTGCTAGCCCCTTAGAAGTAAGAAAGAAAATAACTAACCTTCTACCAAGTAAAATCCACAAGAACCCTGTGAAAACAACAAGCAGCAGCTACTGTCCTGGAACACAACTGATCCTGTCCCCTTCCAGTTCTTTCTGGAAGAACTTGGTATGAAACTTTCAGGGTAGAAGGGCTTGGCCCAGAGATGTTTCCTTTACTGGTTTGGTGAACAAATATTGATCCACTCTAAAGTTATTCATTTTTAAAATTCCCACAGAATATGAAAAACCCAGAAGTGAGCCATGAATAAGGATTTAAAAAGCACAAAACAAAATTTTAAAACAAAATACCTTTAGAATGGATTAATATTTGTTTTCCAAACAAGCATAGGAAACATCTGTGGGTCAAGCCCTTTCCACCCTAAAAATTTCAGATCAAGTCCAAACCATGTTCAGTCCAGTGGTGCAGAGGACTCAGGCACTGGATACCTTACCTTTCACCATGCCAGCAACCCATGTTTGGGAATGAGCACAAGTTGCCAGGGGTCAGTCCGTGGGGTGGGCTGGGAGTAGATGAAGCAGCCATCAGGCAGCTCTCCTCCCAGATTGGGAAGGTAGGCCTCCCCAACTCTTGGCTGCCACTAAGAGGAGGCTTGGTGGTAGCACCAGCCGTGGAGGGGCTGGCACTAGCCTTGGGGTGGTGGATCAGGGTCAGTGCATGGTGCCGTTGCCCATGTGCACCTCCATACACATGTGTGACCATGTTGGACGAGGTCCCTGGGGATGTAAAGGGAGAAAAATTGGCAGAAAATACCCCCCGGAAGGCAGGATTAAGACTGACCCCCCTGGTGGCTGAGCCTATGCTACAAGTCCTGTGGCAGAGGACACCAGGCATAAGGTAAGTCCCAGAGGAGCTGGATGATGGGGATGGGGGAGCTAGTTAGAATGGAACCACCGGGGGGAGAAAAGGAGCATAAAGTGTGTATAAAAGAAAAGTCCAAACCATTGTGCCAGGTGATAGCAAAAAACAGCAACAAAACCCTGTTATGCCAACATTTTTTTATCACATAATATGAAAACACTCAAAGTGAGTCACAAAAAAGGATTTAAGAAACAAAAAAAGCACATTTGGGGCTCTTTCTTCCAATAGTTAACTGCAGAATCCATCTAATGGAGTCCCGATCACCAGTATACATGTCGTCATTTTTGTGAGTTTTAATTTTTTTTATAAAAACAAAAACCAAGATGGCAGCATATGAAAAAACTCATAAAAAGGATTCCCCATATAAGAACTTCATACAGCTGCTTTTTTTTTCATACTGACTGAGCATGATCAGAGCCCAAAATTTTAAAATGTAATAACTTTGGAATGGATTAATATTTTTTCACCAAACTACAAAATGAAATCCTTCTGAGGCAGGCCCTTTCTACCCTGGAAATTTCAGACTAAAATTCCAAACCATCTGGGTGCTACATGCCGGCAAGAAAAAAACAGCAAACAAAACAGCAATTTTTTATGTTTTTCAATATGCGCAGCTCAGAATTTGCACATCTGACTGGAAAAAAACTTGACATGTTGGGAGATCTGCCCCACGAGGCTGTGTAGGCAAAATTTCTTGCAAATCCGTTGAATGGTTATGAAGTTATTAAAGAACAAAATATGGGGTTCAACATACAGTAGAAAACCCTGCTCAGCCCTAACTAGAATGGTGCTACCGTGCTACTATAAAATAATATTCATTCAAAAAAACTTTGTTAATGCACTGGTTAGGGTTAAAGTGACAAACACAGGGAAATGTGGTGTTAGGGTCTCCAACCCTAACACCCCATCCCCACCCTGCAGGCAGCAACAGGCATGGGGTGTTCCTTGGGGTTGTCAACACTAACGCTCACCCCATTTCATGAGTAAGTAAGCTGAGATACAGTAGGTATAGTATATGACAATGGGGTGAGCATTAGGGTTGACAACTCCAAGGCACATCCCATGCCTGTTGCTGCCTGCAGGGTGGGGGTGGAGTGTTAGAGTTAGAAACCCTAACACCACATTTCCCTACTTTTGTTGCTTTAACCCTAACTAGTGCATTAATGAAGTTTTTTATAATGAATTTCTTTACTTCTTACTTTTTCTGTAATTAGTCTTATAAACGCATGAGTGTTTTTCTATAATTAGTTTTTTATAAATGCATGAGTTACTATTAAAAAAAAAAACTTGATCATATTCATTGGGTGCTGTTGGATTCAAACCCAAGTCTCCATGACCATAGCCCAGAGCCTTAGTCACCACACTACATTGCCTCCTGTGATATCACTGTGTCAGTGTTCTCTTATCCCAATTCAAGACAGATTCAAACTAAAACAGTCAATAATGCTTTCCTGTTTCTCTGCATTGCCAAAAGCCTCTTTTAAACTTTGCATATTTCTAAGCCATTGAATTATTTGAAACTTTTTAAATTCACATGAACACAAAATCAATACTCTACTGTCTATTTTAACATACATTAAAAAAGGACTACTTCCCTTCTATAACCTAATGTTTAACATACTGATTTGTAGCCCATGTTTCAAAACAATTCACTCTCCAAAAAAGGATAGCATGTAGTTTTCACCTGATTTTTCAAATTCCCTCAATTTTAAAAAAAACAGGTATGCAAGTAATATTCATGAGCTACTGTAACAGTGACATTTTTGAAAACATGGGGCACATAAGGAACTGATCTTCTTGCAATGTGAACAGGTGACACCAGCAATAAATTATTGTAAACAGTGATTTTGAATTGACCCAGCTTCCCAAAGAGGGATAGCTTGTAGTTTTAACTGATTTTTCTGATTCCCTCAATTTAAAAAATAGGTATGCAAATAGGCTCATGATTATTCAAGAGCTGTGAAGTGACTCTAGGCATCCAAGCCGGACCCCTCTATACATCTATTTTGAAATACTCACTGAGTATGCTCAGAATCCAACATTTTAAAATTTAATAACTTTAAAGCAGATTAATATTTTTTTCAGCAAACCAGTGAAAGACACCTCTGTGGCCCATGTTCTTTCTACCCTGAATGTTTCAGACCAAAATTCCAAACCATCTGGGTACAAGGTGATGAAAAAAAAATGGCAAAAAACAGCAATTTTTCATGTTTTTTTTTTTTTGCTGTACACATCTCAGAATCCATACATCCAACCAGAACAAAACATAGCGAATCAAAAGATCTACTTCACAAGACCATGTATGCAAAACATTGTGCACATCCATTGAACGGTTGCAAAGCTATTAAAGTGAAAAAGGTATTAAAGTGAAACACTTAATGCTCACTATTGAAATTTGTAGGGCAGTCACTGAATTACACATCATACACTTATCCTGTCTAGACCTGATCCCTCCTGCCATCTATAGGGCAGTTACTAAATTACAGATGAGTTCCATTATAAATTATACATTTAGCTGGCTAGAACTGATCCTTCCTGCCATCTGTAGGATAGTTGCTAAATTACACGAGTTCTGCTATAAATTATACACTTACCCAGTTACAACTGATTCCCCCTGCTATCTGTAGGCAGTTGTTGAATTACTCGAGTTCTGCTGAAGCAATAATGTATGACGGGGGGGTGTTATTGTGATATTTACACACACCTAATAATAACTTTGGAATGGATTCATATTTTTCACCAAACCAACAAAAGACTTTTCTTTGGGCCAAGCTCTTTCTACCCAGAAAATTTCAGACCAAAATTCCAAACCATCTGGAGGCAAGGTGATGACAAAACAAAAAAAGCAAAAAACAGCAATTTTTTTTCACATTTTTCACTATCCATGTCTCAGAATCTGCATATCCAACTGTAAAAAATCTTATCACATCAAGATATCTACACCCATGAGACCATGCACACAAACGTTTGTCCAAATTTGTTGAATGGTTACAAAGATATTAAAGTGCAAAAATTAACATGCACTACTGGTATCTGTAGGGCAGTTTCTGAATTGCTCATGAGTTCCATTATAAATTATACTTATCTTGGCTAGAACTAATCCCTCCTGCCACCTGTAGGGCAGTTTCTAAATTACACATGAGTTGCGTTACAAATTATACACTTACCTGGCTAGAGCTGATCCCTTCTGCCATCTGTAGGGCAGTCATTAAATTATGCATGAGTTCCTGTATAAATTATAGACTTACCCAGCTAGAATTCATCCCTCCTACCATCTCTAGGAAAGTCACTGAATTATACATGAGTTCCATTTAAGCAATAATGCACAACAGGTGGTGTGTTACTGTGAGATTTACACACGCCTACTAATAAGTTTGGAACTGATTCATATTTTTCATCAAACCAGCAAAAGGCCCATCTGTGGGCCAAGCCCTTTCTTCCCTGAAAATTTCTGATCAAAATTCTAAACTGTCTTGGTGCAAGGCAATGAGAAAAAAAACTGCAATTTATTAAGTTTGTTTTCGCTATTGACATCTCAGAATTCACACATCCGACAGCAACAAAACTTTGCATATCAAAGGATGTACCCCATGAGACAATGCATACAAAATGCTATGCAAATCCATTGAACAGTTGCAAAGACATTAAAGTGCAAAATTGTATGCTTACTACTGCCATCTGTAGGGCAGTCGCTAAATTACACATGAGTTCCATTACAAATTATAAACTTACCCGGGCTAGAACTGGTCCCTCTTGCCATCTGTAGGACAGTCACTGGATTATGCATGAGTTTCATTTCAGCAATAATGCATGACAGGAGGCATGTTGTTGTGAGATTTACACACACCCAATGATAACTTTGGAACAGATTAATATTTTTCACCAGACCAGCAAAAGGCACATCTGTGTGCCAAGATCTTTCTACCCTGAATATATCAGATCAAAATTCCAAACTATCTGGGCACAAGGTGATGACAAAAAAAGGGAAAAAAAGCAATTAGTTACATTTTTTCACTAGTGGCATTTCAGAATCTACACATCCAACAGCAACAAAACTTGGGACGTCAAGGAATCTACCCACAAGACCATGTATGCAAACTTTCGTGCAAATCCATTGAATGGTTGCAAAGATATTAAAGTGCAAAATTTTGCACTCATAATTACCATCTGTAGAGCAGTCATTGAATTAGACATGAGTTCCATTTTAAATTATACACTTACCCTCACTAGAACTGATCCCTCCTGCCATCTGTAGAACAGTCAATAAATTACCCATGAGTTCCATTATAAATTATAAATTTACCCAGCAGAAATTATTCCTCCTGCCATCTGTAGCCAGTCACTGAATTAAACATGAGTTTCATTTAAGTAATAATGCATGACAGAGTATGTTGGTGTGAGATTTACACAAGGTATAATAATAACTTTGGAACAGATTAATATTTTTCACCAGTCCAGTGAAATGTACATCAGTAGGCCAAGCCTTTCTACCCTGAAAATTTCAAACCAATATTCCAAACCATCTGGTGCAAGGTGATATAAAAAAAATCCCTTCTGCCATCTGTAGGTCTGTCACTGAATTACAGATGAGTTCCATTTAAGCAGTAATGCAGGAAAGGGGTATGTTGATGTGAGATTTACACACACCTAATAATAACTTTGGAACAGATTAATATGTTTCACCAGACCAATGAAAAGCACATCTGTGGGCCAAGCCCTTTCTACCCTGAAAATTTCAGACCAATATTCCAAACTGTCTGGGCACAAGAAGATGACAAAAAAAAAAGAAAAAAGTGATTTTTTTAAAATGTTTTTTCACTATCTGCATCTCAGAATCCAACATATGACCAGAACAAAACTTGCCATACCAAGAGATCTACCCCACAAGACCATGCATGCAAAATTTTGTGCAACTTACCCTGGTTAGAACTGATCCCTCCTTCCAGTGTTAACTCCCCTACACAGTGGTCTGGTTTTGCTTCTCTCCCTATTTTCTCTGGGTGTCCAATTGTCTGAATGTAATCCACTTTGTCTGACCCTCCTGTGTTGGTCCAGTACAGGTTTAATTTATTTGTTTTTCATTTGTCTCACTTCTACGTGGGTGACCTGTGTGATTAATGGTGATTTGTATTTTGACCCTCCTGTGTGAGGTCCTGCTTGTCACTGTGCATCATTTTCTACTGTTTATGCTCCCTGTAATTTTGTATCTCTGTATTCTGTATTACCTTGTGTCGTGCTTGAAAATAGGCAGGTCCAATTGCCTAACACACTTACCTGGTTACCAAAAGCTAATAAATAAATAAATATGTAGGGCAGTCACTAAATTACATGAGTTCTATTATAAATTATAACATATAGAAAAATTGTTAGAGTTGTAAAATTAAAAAAAATTTTAAACTGCTTTCAAAAACATTGTATTAGTCTAATTAAGTATTCATGAGCCTAAATAGACTCCTGATTGGCTACTGGATCAGTCAGTAACATTTTAGAAATTACAGCTCCAGCTGCCATCTGACACTGTGTGGCATGCACGGCTCGCGCCACTCTGCTTGAAAGCTTAACCTCAAAGTTGGTCATTTCCTTGGATTAATGACTGGCTGGAGGGAGAAGGCCTAAGGCACACCCAACCCCCAAACTGGTTGTTAATCCTTCAGAAATTATCAGCTTGTCGGTCATTATTTCTTAAATAATTTATCATTGTAACTGCATTTGGATTTGGACATAATGTAGTCCCTTTTTGTTAAATCGGGTAACTCTTATTTTGGAAATGGTTACAGCAGTATAACAGCTAATTGGCTGATTTACAAACAGCAATGAGGAATTCTTGGTAGATTATAATTCTTACTCAGAGGTGCAGTCTCCTATTTTAGTAGTGATGACTGCAGTATAGCACCTGATATGTAAATGTGCATAACATGGCATTTTGGGTACAATATGAGGTTGTCCTCTATCTTACTGGGAGGTGCAGTCTCCTATTTTTGTAATGGTTACAACAATACAAGATCTCAGGAAGTTATTTTTATAATGAGACATTGTGCATACAGTATATAGCTGACATGATTTCTTTACTGAGAGATATAGTCTCCTATTTCTGTAGTGAGTACAGAAATATCTAACCAGTTTTTTAAATCCCCTCAATTTTACAAAAAGGTATGAAAAATAATCTTATGATTATTCATGAGCTAGGCTTACACTGACTGTTTGGAAGACATGGGGCACATAAGGAACGGTCTTTGCAATGTGAACAGGTGAAACCAAAAAGAAGTTCTTGTAAACAGTGATTCTGAATAGACCAAACTTCCCAAGGAGGGACAGCTTGTAGTTTTCACCTAATTTTTCTAGTTCCCTCACTTTTAAAAAGTGGGTATGCAAATAAGCTCATTATTCATGAGTTATGAGGTGATTCTAGGTGTCCTGACTTGGATGCTTAGAGTCACCTTATAGCTCATTAATAATTATTGTTACAGCTGTTTTTGAAGTGTTGAGTGAGCATCCTCAGCACCTGAATTTGTAAAATTTAATAAGTCTGGAACATTGATATTTTTTAACCAAAACACCAAAGGAAATCTTTCTAAGGCAAGACCTTTCTACGCTGAAAATTTCAGATCAAAATTCCAAACCATTTGAGCACTACATAATGTCAAGAAAAACATAAAAAAAGAGTGATTTGTTTTAAGTTTTTTCACTATCTGCATCTTGGAATCCACACATCTGACCAGAGGAAACAGGTATGTCAAGAAATCTACCCCATGAGACTGCATGCAAAATTTCATGCAAATCTGCTGAACAATTGTGAAGATATTAAAGTGCAAAAAATTGAGGTTTAACATTAAACTGCATACTCAACACTAACTATAAGGACGCTGCCACGCAACTATAATATACAGTAAGGCGTGTGTTATTCAGGTACAAATTATGCAGCAGATCGGTTATGTTAAAATGTGCAAGGATTGCTTAGGTAGTTTACAGCCTGGTTTTGCTGTTGTTCAGCATGAAAAGAGTGACTGGTTTTTGGTATTCTTGAATCTTTTACCAGGACTAGGGAACCAAAAAATGAAACCTTTCTTCCCATCTTCCATCATTATCCATGTAACCCTTCAAGGAACAGCAAATGGGGCCTGAGACAATAGGATGACACAAAATTTCCCTTCAGATTTAAAGCGTCAAGTGGCTACAATGGTGTATTCCTAGTAACATGTTACTTCTGACTCCATGTAATGGTCTTTTACTTGGGTTTAAATTTTATAAGTGGAGGAGTACAGTGCAATGTACTCGTGTGGCAGAGTAAGCTGGGCTTTTTTACACTTGCCAATCAGCACGCAGGTGATTGCACAAAAGCTCCAAACTTAGCAGCACTTTCCCTATTTTTGACTGGCAAAAATAAGAGTGAATGGTAAAAGTATTTCATACCAGACCCCCTCAGAGACCATTTCCCAACATACTGAATTGTTATTGGAGCAGCAGAAAACCAAAATTAAAAAAAAATTATTTTGGCTACTAGAAATATGACACAGTTGGATGCAACTGCCTTTAAAAGTGACAATAGGAACACTCGGTCTTGTTTGAACTATATCCTAGGCATAGATATAACCTTGGATTATTTTCAACTGAATTTGGTTGAATATGTAATGTATATGCCCCTACGTGATAGTCAGAGCACCCTGCAGTCCCCAGTGGTCCTTTTTCTCTCACTCAGGCTTTACTGCTTAGACTGTCTGGACCAACCTTGCTGCCATCATGGTCTCCTCTTTAGAAGGAGTGTAGACTCTGTTGCTCTGATAACCTCTTTGTCAATCACCTTCTATACTTCACACTCTCTATACCGAGAGTCTCTGTGCTAACTAGGCACAGTCTGCTGTCTCAGACATGTTTTACCTTGCACATCTTATCCATATAACTTTCCTTCAGGGATGCAGCCACACACAAATCAGTTATTCCAGTCTTTGTAAAAAATATCAGATTAATTAGTAAGCACTGGTCAGCTAGTTATTTATGTAGCAAAACAGGTATATACAGTAGTTCTCATTTATTCCGAAGACAAATCCAAGACCCCGCGCTTCGGCTCATGCCTTCAAGGGGGTATGGCAGGACTATTCTTACAAAGGTGCATAAATACAATCTAGGTAATGACATCATCATGAGACAATTAATCAGGGAGAAATAAAGTAAGCACATATCCATTAAAGTGGAATAAATTCCCCATCCCATCAAGAAGCATTCTAATCAATACAAAAATATTATACAGACAAAAAAATTCTGTGTATCCAAATAATATATATATATACACACATTTATACAAACAAAACAAATATAAATCACATTGTCAACTTCTCCCACTATATGTATTTCTACCTTTCACTTTATAAGTCCCCTTTATTCATTTATCCACTTTTATTTAAATTAGTTACAATCCAAAGTTATTTTCTATGGACATACAAAGTGATTCTTATATACATACAAAAAACAGGAGAAAATTAACAAATTCACAGATTCAATGGGCTGCTAATAAGAGAATATCTTATTCTTTTCTTTCTAATGTGCAACTTTAAATTCAAGTACCCTATTCTAGGTAACTTAATATTACTTTAATTTTTATTTTTTTTTAAATGGTTAAGAAACACATTAGATAAAGTACATGTAAAGCCTATGTGTGCAGAAAAAGAGGAACATGAAATACCTAAAACATCCACTAGATGGCAGACAAATGACACAGTTTAATGGGGTGAAATGACATGAATGAAAACATGAATGAAAAAAAACACTCACGCATAGTGATGGATAAAGACATAAGGATGGAATGATAGATGTCATTTTTGGTGATCACCCAAGTCCATTTCAAGCCTAGTAGGGAGAAGGGATACCATTGAGGCAGGGATCTACTTTAACAACATCCGGATGGGATCTGGAACAAAAACAAAAGACATGAATATTTAGATATAACATTTACAAAGTTTATACATTTTCATTGCTTGCCATTCTGTTTATTTTCTACTATCTTTAAGAAAGGGTTTCAAATCCCACTGTTCATTTAGTCCCTCAGGTTTTACAATCTTAAGTTTGTATATCCATCTACTTTCTCTCTTTAGTAACTCATTCACTCTGTCACCACCAAGCTTCCGAGGCAGTTGCCGCACTAATCCCATAAATTTTAAATTTCTTGGGTCAGAGCCATGTTTCTTCAAAAAATGTTCTGCAACTGGGGTATCCATCTTGCCGTTTATTATATTCCACACGTGCTCCTGTATCCTCACTTTTAGGGCTCTTGTAGTGCGACCAATGTACATCTGTTTATACTCACTCCAAAGGGCATAAACCACAAATGTAGTATCACAGTTAATAAATTCACTGATTTCATACATTCCACCATCATGTGGATGTACAAATCTAGAACCAACGATGTAATAATTACATATATTACATCTCTGACATTTGTGGTTTCCCTTTGGCTTAGTACCCAGCCACATATCTTTCGAAGGTTCTACAATTCTGCTATGGACTAGTTTATCGTTAAGGTTTGGCCCTCTAGAAAAAGTGATTATTGGTCCCCCCCCCCCCAATTTTGGGTTAATATGTAGTAAATACCAATTTCTGTATATAATATTACCAAATCGGTCCTGCCCAATTGTTAAATTCAGTTACAAAAGTCACTGGAAATTTCTCATGTGATGATGGGGGGGATGGAACATGGGGCATCAAATGATTTATCCAATAATTCTTGTCTATTTGTCATCAAAGCTTTATTAAATGCAGTTGTCAGTAAATCTTCCTCATATCCCCTATTCCTAAATCGTATTTGTAGTTCTTCTGCTTGTTTTAGGAAATCTCTTTCCTCAGTACAGTTCCTTCTCAAGTGAAGAAACTGTCCATAAAGAATAGATTTCTTAAGGTTCTTGGGGTGTGCTTTGTCCGCTTTTAATAAACTATTGGTAGCAGTTTGTTTCCTGTAACATTTCGTTACAATTTTACCACCAGGTTCAGAAGGTCTCACAATTTCTAGATCCAAAAATTCTATCTTGTTCTGGTCCCATTTAGAAATAAATCTCATGTTGATTTCATTGTTATTCATCCAATCAACAAATTCTTGTATTTCCGACACCTCACCATCCCATACACATAAGATATCATCTATAAAACGTGTCCAAAATACAATATTTTTTTAAAATGGGTTTCCATCTTGAAACACTATCAATTCTTCCCATTTTCCTAGAAATAAGTTGGCATATGAATGTGGCATAGAGGCCCCCATTGCTGTGCCACATGTTTGTAAGTAGCTTTTTTCCAGGAATTCAAAGGTGAATATGTGTCACAATGAACTGTAAAGCCTTTAGCATAAAGTCTACAGGTATATTGTCTGTGTTTGTTTCTTTTTCCAGGACATATTTACAAGCATTAATCCCCCTAGTGTGGTGGATACGAGTGTACAATGACTCAGCATCTATTGTAACCCATGTCATACCATCCTTCCATTTTAGTTTTTCCAATTTGAAAATGACATGTGTAGTGTCCTTAGTGAATGCTGTAAGTTTTCTAACCTCCCCTCTGTAAGAAGAAATCCACTAATAGACCTAATTTTTCTGCAACCGACCCTATTGAGGAGATGATTGTTCTCCCTGGAGGGTCCCATAAATTATTATGAACTTTGGGTAAAATATAAAAGCTAGGGACCAAGGGATTTTCACGCCATATAAATTTTAATTCTTTCTCACTGATGTCACCATTATGTGCTGCTTCCTCCAATAGGTGATTGTATTCTACTCTGTACTGATATATAGGATTATTATTCAGTTTCATATAACTAGAGGTGTCTTTCAACATCTCTGAAACTATAGAAACATAGTGATTTTTATCCAAAATCACCACATTTCCCCCTTTGTCAGCATGCTTAATTATTATAGTGGCATCAGTTTCCAGTGCTTTCAAAGCTCCTAACTCATTCTGTGTTAGGTTTTAATTTTTTGGTTGACCAGCCCTCTTAAGTACATTGTTTACCTCTTTCAACACTAGATTTTCAAAAGTTATTATGGCAGTATTGAATATGTATGGTAAAAAATCAGAAGTAGGGGAAAACAGTAATTGTCTTTGAAAGTCAATATGTGAATTACTCACATCACTGGGGCTCGAACCAAAAGACCTCATATTGTTCTGTTCAGTTTCAAACAGTATGTAGTCGATGTCCTCCATAGGTTCAGGTATTTCATTGTACGTTCCTGCTGGTTCCTCTATATGTTGCAGTCCTTCTCCATTTGTAATGAAACCCATCACTCCTAATTGTTCATCACAATCCATTTTTTTTACAAAAAAATGCCTTAAGCTTAATATTCCTGAATAGTTTATAGAGGTCCACCTGAACTTGTAATTGGTTGATTTGGGGTGTGGGAACAAAGGACAGTCTGTTTTTCAAAACTTTTATCTCAGGCTCCATTAGTGTTCTAGTAGAGATATTGATTACCTCAAATTCTTCCCTCTGCCCTTACCCCTCCCACTCCCTCTGGTTTTGTGCTTTCCTTGCTTTATGGCGCTTTCCTCCTCTGGTTCCCCTTCTTCTTCTTCTCTTGCATCTTCTCCTGTTGCCCTTGCTTCCTCTAAAACAGTACTTCTTTCCCTGTTCCTGTTATCACCATTTTCCTTTATTGAAAAACATGCCCTTGAGTGGCTTCTACTCCTGCTTTGGACATTCCCTCTCCTTCTCCATATGAAAATCCTGTCATTTTCAAAGTCCTTTTGATCCCTTGCTAGTTTTCTTTGTTTTTTGGCCATGGATATGTGCTTACTTTATTTCTCCCTGATTAATTGTCTCATCGTGATGATGTCATTACCTAGATTGTGTTTATGCACCTTTGTTAGAATAGTCCTGCCATACCCCCCTTGAAGGCACGAGCCAAAGCGCAGGGGTCTTGGATTTATCTTTGGAATAAACACTAATGGAGACCAAGATAAAAGTTTTGAAAAACAGACTGTCCTTTGTTCCCACACCCCAGATCAACCAATTTCAAGTTCAGGTGGACCTCTATAAACTGTTCAGGAAAATTAAGCTTAAGGCACTTTTTTGTTAAAAAAATGGATTGTGATGAACAATTAGGAGAGATAATAATAATAATATTATTTATTTATAATGCGCTTTTCAAGAAATCAAAGCGCAGTACAAGTTATGAAATCACAGTGTAATAGAACATTAATATAAAATACAATGAATAATTAATACATTACAGTAAACATTCATAAAACAATAATAAAATCAAACCCAAATCAATCAGTCACTTCCCCATAGGCCTTAATCCATAAAAAGGATTTTAAGGCTTGTTTGACACCCCACTGTCGTGCACTCTCTAATCCGATGTGGTAGAGAATTCCAGAGGGTCAGAGCCACAAACACAAAAGCCTGGGCACCAGAAGACTTCAAAATGACCCTCGGAATCTCCAGCAACCCCTCGCCGGCTGAGCGGAGCGGTCACTCTGGGACATAGGGAACCAGGAACTCTTTCAGGTAGTCAGGGCCCAATCCATGCAGGGCTTTGTAGGTCAACAGACCCACATTAAAGGTGATCTGCCACTAAACCGGCAGCCAGTGCAGTCTCCACAGCACCGGGGTAACATGGGAAAAATGAAAAGTCCCAGTTAACAACCTGGCTGCAGAATTCTGCACCAGCTGCAAGCGGTGGATATCAACCCCAGAAAGCCGGAAGTAAAAGGAGTTGCAGTAGTCGAGACGTGAAGTCACAAAGGCGTGGATCAACGTGAGTAGGTCCCCGGATGGAACAAGGTGTTTAATCCTAGTGATGTTCCTAAGATGGTAAAAGGAAACTTTAACAACGGCCGACACTTGATCACTTAGTGTCAGCTGATCATCAAGAATCACCCCTAGGTTCCACACCTGTTCAGAGGTGGGGAGCTCCACACCCCCCAGGAATAAACCTGAGGGATGGTTTATCCCCAACCCCCCTGTCCGGTGACCAGGATCCAGAACCAGCACCTCCATCTTCCCAGGGTTTAACTTCAACCAGCTGGACCTCATCCAATCTTGGATTACCCGAGGCAGTTATTAAACACCGAGAATGCTCTATTCTGGTCAGGTGCAAAAGACAGGTAGAGCTGAGTATCATCGGCATAACAATGAAACTGCAGCCCGTACCATCTTACAATGTCTCCAAGGGGAAGCATGTACACAGCAAACAACATGGGAGACAACACTGAACCCTGAGGCACCCCACATGACAGAGAGACAGGATCAGAAGAAAACACTCCCGATACTACCCTCTGAGTTCTACCGGTGAGGAAAGATGTAAACCATCTGAGGACCAACCCAGAAATCCCACAGATGGTTCTCAGGTGCTCAAGTAAAACCCCATGGTCTACTGTATCAAATGCTGATGACAGGTCCAAAAGGACCAAAATGGACCGTTTTTTCTGGTCTCTCACCATCAGGTGATCATTGAGCACCCGAACCAGCGCAGTCTCAGTGCTGTGCCTCTTCTGAAAACCCGATTGAAGGAGATCATAGATGTTATGGATGGTCAAATGGTTGTCTAACTAGGTAGCCACTACTTTCTCAATTACCTTCCCAACAAAGGGAAGGGTTGAGATAGGCCAGTAGTTACCGATGCAGTCAGGGTCCAAAGAAGCCTTCTTCAACACTGGTGTCACCACTGCTTCCTTCAGGGAGCAAGCATATTCACCAGAGTCTAAGGAGCACTGGACTATCCTCATCAGGACCGGGAAGATAGTCTCCCCACAGCCCATAACCAAGGCTGTGGGGCCCAGATCTAAACTACAGGATGTAGTGTGCATACCCTGGACAATCCTCATAACATCCTCGATTTCTGGCCTCTCGAAGAAACCCCAGGGAGTAAGAGGGCAAGTTACCACGGCCGGATCCACGGCAACTCCCATAGAGAGTGTTGTGTAGGTCTCCGCCCTGAAGTCTTACACCTTATCTGCAAAGAACCGAGTGAGCTCCTCACACTGATATTGCAAAAAAGCTCTACGAACCTGCAGACAGGCTGGGTTGCACAGTCTGTCTATGGTTCAAAAGAGCTGAGCCAGTCAGTTCTGAGCAGCAGCAATATCCCCGGACAGGAATACTGCCCTCTTACGGGAAATTGCTGACTAGTAGAGTTGATAATGTTCTAGCAGTCTAAGGTGGTCGGCATCTGAGCTGGATTTCTGCCAACACCTCTCTAACCTGCGTCCAAGTCGACGCATCTCCCTCAAGTCCCCATCAAACCATGGGGACCAAGGGCGAAGAGAGAGAGGATGCACACGAATGGGATCAATAGAATCCAGGGCCTCGGTAATGGCCCTATTATAGGCCAGAACCAAGGCCTCAGGATCCATGCTCATCATCTGAAATTCTGATAGATCAAGCACCGCCGATAGACCATCGGGAGTCACATCCCGTAAAGGATGGTACTTGACCATCTCCACAGGGGTAGGTCTATGCAAGGGGGTGCAGAAATTGAATCTCACAGTGTGATGATCAGACCATCCGACAGGTTCCATCCCCAGGAGGAAGACCAGGTCAAGAGAATGGCCATATTTATGAGTGGCAGAGGTAACAACCTGTGAAAGGCCCAATGAGTTCATCAATTGGAGGAAGTTCTGACCAAAATGCGAGAGTTCATCATCAATCCAGGCACTGAAGTCGCCAAGCACCATCAACCTGGGGGACTCCAATACCAAGTCACCGACTAAGTCCACCACTTCCTTAAGGAATGGCTTTTCATCTCCTGATGGACGGTAGATGAGAGCCACTCTATAGCCCCCACCTGCCACTACAACACATTCAAACGATCTAGTCTCCTCTACTGGAACACTAGTGAGACCCAATTCTGTCTTAAAACAGACCGCAACTCCCCCACCCCTGTGATCCAATCTCAGGCGGTATATCACTGAATACCCAGCCGGAATGGCCGCCTCAAGAACGTGGCCAGCATTACCATCCAGCCAGGTTTCGGTGATACAGGCCAGATCCACCATTCCCACCAAGTACGCCACTACGGCCATCTTGTTGACAATGGATCTGGCATTGCACAAAACCGCACGAGTTGGACAGAGTTCCAAGGATCCCCCACCCACCAGCCCACTGTTGTTAACGGCGGTGCCCTTGGGTATGGGGATCAGACAGGGAAACCCATGTTCTGACCTCCATTTCACCTCAGGGCGTCTTCTGGACCTAACAATCCCGATTTCAGCGCTCCCCTCGTCCATCCTCCACTGTTCAGTCCCCCCGCCCGACCCCTCCTCCTTCGTACAATTCCCAGAGCCCTACAATGTTGATAAATGGAGAACAGTAGAGGAGGAAGAGAAAAAGGGCGGAGGGCCAGAAGAGCAGAGGATGAATAGCGCACGACTGGGGGGGTACATACTAACACATACCTACAACCTACAGAGAAAACTAATAAAGTCCTTACTTTAACAATCAAAACCAAAAAATAAACCCCCCAAAATTCAAAACATCTACTAAATAACATAAACAAGAATTAAAATGAATCCCATTTACCCCCTCTTTCTCAGAACCAAAAACAAAACCCCACTTTCCGGGACCTAACAATGAAAATAACTAAAAATAACTAAAAATAAACTACAAAAAATAATAAAAAATAATAAATACAAATACAAATGGGAGACCCTCCTCTCACAAGGATGTCCCGTCGAAAACTCAAAAAACAAAAACAAAAAACACACATAAAAACCAAAGAGCTCCAAAATAAATAATAAATATACCAAGAAAACATGTACTCCCACTACACATTAAATTGGTACCAGGTCCTCTCACTACCTGAAAATAAAATAACATATAATACACAGAACAATAAATGAATTGTGAGTGGGTAGGTACTCACACTCCCCAAAAGACATATGCAATCGAGCACTTTCACTGCTCGAATGAGGAATTTAGGTCCAGGAAAACAGGTTTCAGTTCAAAAATGCATCCAAAAAGCAATAGTCACCAAAATTAGTTCACAGTCACATAAATCTTCAAAACAGGTAGGTACTCAAGACTGATTTAGCCCCCTAGAACATGCTGGGTGGGAGAGGGAGCCCAACAGACCCTACCCCTCGGGTTAGGACCCCGGAGACAGGGCGGTATCACAACCACCCCAACACCACAGGCCCCTTCAGGGCAGCCAAAGGCTCAACCCTCCAGTTGGTCGATGACTAGCCCCCCCACCCTCGGGTAGCAGGGACTGATGGATCCCACCCACCACAGCTGTCTCAGGGCAAGGACCAGCTGCAGAACTTTCCTTCCACGATGACAGGAAAACTTGCGCCCGTTAAGAGTATCAAATTCCCCAAACGCCTACCAAGGGGGAAACAAGTCCAAAAATCAATAAAAGCCGGTGAGATCTGCTCCAAAAGCTTAATAATCACATATAAATAAAGTAGAAAGACTGTGAGCATCAAAACAGCTACACATGTTTGTGGAAATGACTAAACAAAGCCAGTCTGTAGTTCTTCACATCCAAAGACAAAAAGTTTGTCTAAGCTTTAAGTTAATATCAGTACCAATAATAACAACTCAGCCAGGTCGTACTCACGAAAATGAAAATTGGTCCTGTTAATTCTTCCTCGACCTTTACAGTTTGGGCTTGCTCACAATCACCTCACTAATGTTTCCAGAGCAGAATACCAATTCCACTCATCAGCCGCAGCAGTCCCACCTAGGCTAACTCCATGTTGGAACAAGATTCCAATAAAACAGGGCACCAAAGCTCCCAAACTCGATCGCAGTCCTCCTGAGTCGTTCTACACATCAGTCGGCCACCAACAAGTGCCAGGCGATAGCTCCCAAATCAGCTAAGGGACAAACCTCTCTGGTGCTATGCAGGCACTTTAATTCGAAGTTCTGCACTCTGCGCCAAATAGACACCGGCAATGCAAGCAATCCCAACAGGTGAAGATGCCGGGCAGACCACGATTATACCAGAGCCGGCAATCGGAATTAAAAATGAAGCTGACTGTGATTTACACTATTCCCGATTACAGATATTTAACCGCCAAACTGACAGATACTATCAAACAAATTAAAACAAATAAGGTGTAATAAAAACTTTTAAAAACAGCACACTACAGCACGCTACAGAGCTACATTGATGGCTGACCCAGCGTGGATGACCCAGAGATGGGTTTCATTACAAATGGAGAAGGACTACAACATACAGAGGAACCAGCAGGAATGTACAATGAAATACCTGAAGCTATGGAGGACATCGATTACATACCATATGAAATTGAACAGGACAATATGAGGTCTTCTGGTTCGAGCCCCCCCTGATGTGAATAATTCAGATATGGACTTTCAGAGAAAATTGCTGTTTTCCCCTACTTCTGAGTTTTTACCACACATATTGAATCCTGCCATAACAACTTCTGAAAATGTAGTGTTGAAGGAGGTAAACAATGTACTTAAGAGGGCTGGTCAACCAAAAAATAAAAACCTAACACAGAATGAGTTAGGAGCTTTGAAAGCACTGGAAACTGATGCCACTATAATAATTAAGCATGCTGACAAAGGGGGAAATGTGGTGATATTGGATAAACATCACTATATTTCTACATTTTCAGAGATGTTGAAAGACACCTCTAGTTATATGAAACTGAATAATAATCCTATGTATCAGTACAGAGTAGAATACAATCACCTATTGGAGGAAGCAGCACATAATGGTGACATCAGTGAGAAAGAATTAAAATTTATATGGCGTGAAAATCCCTTGGTCCCTAGCTTTTATATTTTACCCAAAGTCCATAACAATTTGTGGGACCCTCCAGGGAGAACAATCATCTCCTCAATAGGGTCGGTCGCAGAAAAATTAGGTCTATTAGTGGATTTCTTCTTACAGAGGGAGGTTAGAAAAATTACAGCATTCACTAAGGACACTACACATGTCATTTCCAAATTGGAAAAACAAAAATGGAAGGATGGTATGACATGTGTTACAATAGATGCTGAGTCATTGTACACTCGTATCCACCACACTGAGGGGATTAATGCTTGTAAACATGTCCTGGAAAAAGGAACAAACACAGACAATATACCTGTAGACTTTATGCTAAAGGTTTTACAGTTCATTTTTACACATATTCACTTTGAATTCCTGGAAAAAAGCTACTTACAAACATGTGGCACAGCAATGGGGGCCTCTATGGCACCTTCATATGTTAACTTATTTCTAGGAAAATAGGAAGAATTGATAGTGTTTCAAGATGGAAACCCATTTTAAAAAAAATATTGTATTTTGGACGCATTTTATAGATGATGTCTTATGTGTATGGGATGGTGAGGTGTCAGAAACACAAGAATTTGTTGATGGGATGAATAACAATGATATCAACATGAGATTTATTTCTAAATGGAACCAGAACAAGACAGAATTTTTGGATCTAGAAATTGTGAGACCTTCTGAACCTGGTGGTAAAAGTGTAACAAAATGTTACAGGAAACAAACTGCTACCAATAGTTTATTAAAAGCTGACAGTGCACACCCCAAGAACCTTAAGGAATTTATTCCTTATGGACAGTTTCTTCACTTGAGAAGGAACTGTACTGAGGAAAGAGATTTCCTAAAACAAGTAGAACTATGAATACGTTTTAGGAATAGGTTATATGTGGAAGATTTACTGACAACTGCATTTAATAAAGCTTTGATGAAAAATAGGCAAGAATTATTGGATAAATCATTTGATGCCCCATGTTCCACCACCCCCCATCATCACATGAGAAATTTCCAGTGACTTTTGTAACTGAATTTAACAATTGGGCAGGCCAGTTTGGTAATATTATATACAGAAATTGGTATTTACTACATATTGACCCAAAATTGGGGAGGATGGTGGGGGAGAAACCAAGAATCACTTTTTCTAGAGGGCCAAACCTTAACGATAAACTAGTCCATAGCAGAATTGTAGAACCTTCGAAAGATATGTGGCTGGGTACTAAACCAAAGGGAAACCACAAATGTCCAAGATGTAATATATGTAATTATTACATCGTTGGTTCTAGATTTGTCCATCCACATGATGGTGGGATGCCTGAAATCAGTGAAGTTATTAACTGTGATACGACATTTGTGGTTTATGCCCTTTAGTGTGAGTGTAAACAGGTGTATTCTGGTCACACTACAAGAGCCCTAAAAGTGAGGATACAGGAGCATGTGCGGAATATAACAAATGGCAAGATGGATACCCCAGTTGGAGAATATTTTTTGAAGAAACATGGCTCTGACCCAAGAAATTTAAAATTTATGGAATTAGAGTGGCAGCCGCCTTGGAAGTTTGGTGGTGACAGAGTGAATGAGTTACTAAAGAAAGAAAGTAGATGGATATACAAACTTAAGACAGTAAAACCTGAGGGACTAAATGAACAGTGGGATTTGAAACCCTTTCTTAAAGATAGTAGAAAATAAACAGAATGACAAGCAATGAAAATGTATAAACTTTGTAAATGTTATATCTAAACATTCATGTCTTTTGTTTTTGTTCTAGGTCCTATCCCGATGTTGTTCAAGTAGATTCCCGTGTCAATAGTATCCCTTCTTCCTATTAGGCTTGAAGTGGACTTGGGTGATCACCAAAAATTACATCTATCATTCCATCCTTATGTCTTTATCCATCACTATGTGTGAGCGTTGTTTTTTCATTCATGTTCTTTCATTCACGTCATTTCACCCCATTAAATTGTGTCAACTGTCTGCTGTCTAGTGGATGTTTTAGGTATTTCATGCTCCTCTTTTTCTGCACACATAGGTTTTACATGTACTTTATCTAATGAGTTTCTTAACCCTTTTTAAAAAAATAAAAATTAAAGTAATATTAAGTTACCTAGAATAGGTACTTGAATTTAAAGTTGCACATTATAAAGAAAAGAATAAGATATTCTCTTATTAGCAGCCCATCAAATCTGTGAATTTGTTAATTTTCTCCTGTTTATTGTATGTATATAAGAATCACTTTGTATGTTCATAGAAAATAACTTTGGATTGTAACCAATTTAAATAAAAGTGGATAAATGAATAAAGAGGACTTATAAAGTGAAAGGTAGAAATACATATAGTGGAGAAGTTGACAAGGTGATTTATATTTGTTTTGTTTGTATAAATGTGTATATATACAGTATATTATTTGGATACACAGAAATGTTTTGTCTGTATAATATTTTTGTATTGATTAGTATGCTTCTTGATGGGATGGGGAATTTATTCCACTTTAATGGATATGTGCTTACTTTATTTCTCACTGATTAATTGTCTCATCATGATGATATCATTACCTAGATTGTATTTATACACCTTTGTTAGACTAGTCCCGCCATACCCCCGCCCCCAAAGGCGTGAGACAAAGCGCAGGGGTCTAGGGGTCTTGGATTTGTCTTCGGAATAAACGAGTATTGTAATATCCCAATTCCAAGGGCTCATTTCATTCTTTGTATGGATTTAACTTTTGAGGCTTGCACCTCACGTAGTGAGCATCCGCTCATGCTGTCGTGCAGTCTCTATCTTGTTTTATATACAATAGTTACATGGAATCTATACAGACAGTAAGCATAACAGCATTTAAAAATTGAAGCGTACACTCCTGTGAAGGGAAACGCCTGGCTATTGTTGTAACAGTTACAGTGCTTACTAAGCTTTCTATGCACACCACACTCTGTTACCACAATCCTTTTTACAGGCACACAGCCTAAGCCTTCTCCTAGGAATGTTTCACAAAGAATTTCCAGCAAAAGAGAGCATGCCTTCTGTGCCAATCCCTCTTAACTTTCCCCTTGAGGTTGGGTGACATTTTAGGTCTGTGACCTCACTTCCCCATACCAGAGTCAGAAAAACATAGAGGCATACACTTTTTTGGCAGAAAAGAACCTCTTGGCCTACCTAGTCTGCTAAGTTGTTCCCTACATAATTTGCCTCAGCAGAGCTTATCTGATCTTCAGCAACTTTCTATCCTCCTTCTACTATACCCCTATACCACACATGCTTGTAGCCCCTCACTGTTTTAGCCTCTTCCACTTCTGCTGTAAGTCTGTTCCAGGTGTCTACCACCCTTACAGTGAAGAAATATTTCCTCACATCACCCCCACTCCTCCAGATTTATCACATGCCCCCTTATCCTGGTGCTGTTTCTCATTTGAATGAAATTTCCCCCTGCACCCTGCTCACACCTGTGAGGTAGTTGTAGGTCTTTATCATGTCATCTGTCTCTCTCTCTCTCTCTCCTCCCTTCCAAGGTATGCACATTGAGATCCCTCAGTCTCTCATTGTAGGGATTCTCATGCAAACCCTTTACCATTTTAGTTTCCTTCCTCAGAACTACCTCCACCCTGTCTATGTCCTTTTTGAGGTACAGTCTCCAAAACTGGACACAGTACTCCAGGTGGGGTCTCACCAGCAAGAGATACTGTAGCAACACCACCTCCCTCTTCCTGCTGGAGCTACCCCTTCCAATGCACCCCAGTATCCCACTAGACCTACAAACTGCTTTCTCACATTGCCCTGCCACCTTGAAGTCCTCACAGATATGACAACCCCAAGATCTCTTTCCTGTTTAATGACTGCCATGCCCCTTTCCATCCTATTCTCACTTCCTGGGTTCCAATGCCTTAAGTTCATGATTTTGCACTTTTAGCACAGAACCCCAACTGCCATACTTTTAACCGTGCCTCAAGTTTCCCAAGATTCTTGCGCATTCTTTCCAACAACTTCTGAGTATCCACCCTTTTGCAGATTTTGTTATCTACAAAAAGGCATATCTTCACTCCCAGTTATTCTACAGTGTCACTTATGAAGACATTGAAGAGAGCTGGTCCTACTACTGAGCCCTGTTGTATCCTGCTTGTCATTCTCCATTATTTGAGTGAGTGCCATTAACCACTGACATAGAGGCATAGGTCAGGAAGCATTGGCAGACCAGGAGAAGTTATAAAATTCTCATGTAACATTTTATTATTATCAACAATAGTAGAATAGAGAAAAATAAAAAAAACTGTACAAAATAGCTCTTTCTAAAGATAGTACAAGCAAAAAGCCTTCATCTCAGTCTATCTCTCTCTCAGTTTAAATCTCAGTCTCTCTATATCTCTAAACAAAACATTGCTCTCTTTTTATAAGATGTCTTTTTCTGGCAGTTTAAACTCTGCATCCTAATTATTGTAAGTTACATCTTCTGTTTCTCACAACATGTACCAGAACTTTGACAATTTCTTTTTCTGAGCCCAGCCTGAACAGCATATCTAGGACCCAGTTTTAAAAAGGACATGTGTGACACAAGGTGCCTGTGCCAAATGGGTATGACACAAGTGGTACCTTGCATCAAACTTTGTGGCAATACTAATTTTTGAGCACAGGCAGCTTCAAAGTCAGAATGCCTTCTGCCCAAGTTACCCTGTACCATCCTTGTGACAGAATTGCTCTTGTACCACATTGCAAGGGGGAGGGGCTTGTGTAATGGAAGGGCTACACTATCCTCTCATTTTTAATTTTGGAAGCCCTGCCATGGATGCAACAAGGGGATCAGGTTAGACCAACCGGGAGGTGGTCTAAGGGCCATGTGCCACTGCAAGACACTGTGGCAATTGGGGGAACCTGAAAGGAGGAGGCCAGTGGTAAAAGGAGGATGGGGTGCTCTAGGGGGCATCATGGAGACAGCAGCAATGACAGGGTTGTAATGTGTCACCCGGCCAGGGAACCATTTGCAAAGCCACACTGCTGATCAAATGAGACTACTTCATGGGGGGCTGGCAGGGATGGACAGTGACATGGCCCCACATGGACACAGCCCTGGCACCTGCCCCATAGGTGCAGTAACTCCCAACCCTTTAGGTGGGAAGCTGTGGCTGCAGATTGAGGGCTGCCAGTGGTGAAGGGAAATGTTCTCCATCCACTACAAAAGTCCCCTAGTACCCAACTTCCTGGGTTGTGGCAGGCTGCCTCCCACCTACAGGGTTGAGAGTTGTTGCACCTATGGAGCAGGTACCAGAGCTGTGCCCATGTGGGACCATGTCTCTGTCTGTTCTTGCCAACCCCCTTGAGGTGGTCACATCCAATTGGCTGTGGGGCTTTGCAAATGACACCCCTGACAGGTGCCACATCTCAACCTGTTATTGTTGTTGTCTCCCCAATGCCCCTTAGGGCACCCCCATGCTCCTTCTGCCCCAGGGCCCCCTCTTGGTATGCATATTCACCGCCCCCACCCTCAGGGGCCTTCTACTGTTGCACCAGGTGGATGGGACAGATCCCTGCATCAATCCCCACAGATGAGCCAAATATTTGGCATAAGGCTGTGGCTGCAGCAACTCTTGGGTCTTTGGTGAAGGGACACCCTTTTATGCATTTTAGTGTAGGTTCCCTGACACGCTCAGAGTTTGCCACAGCCCTAGAATGACACAACTTGCATCACTCTATGGAATCTTTTAAAATAGATCCCCTAGACTTTAACAGTTGCAACAAAATAGAGCATTTTATCCTAGAGCTGGCCTCCAGTTGACAGTTCTGTAAACAATCTTTTGGAAGTCAAAATATATCTCAAGCTCAGACCCTTGTATTACAGACTGTTTTCTTTTATGAAACCCAAATAGCTTTCTGCAGTCATTTCAGCAATATAATTATACATATTTGCAAATCAAGGGATCATAGTTTCACATACAGATTAGTATGTTTTTATCCACAGAGAAGCAAAGGGACAAAGAATAGAAGCAGCAAGTGAAGAAAGGCAGATAACAGGGGGAAATTGTGAGACTATCAGATGGCCAATTCCTAATTGCCACAAAAAAAATTGATAGAGCAATCAGACAGGCAAGAGTAGACAAGTAGCAGAGAAAGAGAGGACAAAATAGATCCCTGCATTTTAACTTTTTCTGCATAACAAATGGGACAGGGTCTTACACAACCCTGTCACAACCACCACCCTCTGTCTCCTATCCATTAACCAGTTTCTAGCCCAATTCACTACTTTGGATCCCACCCCTAGGATGTTCAATTTAATTATCATCCTCAAAGGCCATGCTAAAGTTCAGAAAGGCCATGTTCACTGCCCCCCCCATGAGCTATTTCCCTAGTCACCCAGTCAAAGAAATCTATCAGATTTGTTTGACATGACCTACCCCCACCCCCATCCATGAATCCATGCTGCCTGTGGTCTTGCTACCCACTGGATTCAAGATACTCTACCAGTCTTTCTTTCTGTAGAGTTTGCATTAATTTCTCCACCACTGAAACAAGACTCTCTGGCCTGTAGTTGCTAGCCTCCTCCCTGCTGCCACTACTATGTAGAGGGACCATGTCAGCCTTTTTCCAGTCCTCTAGAACCATGCACGTTTCCAACAAGCTGTTGAACAGGGTTGTCAGTAGAGAAGCTAGCAAATCCCTGAGTTCCTTTTTTTTAGGACAAAAGAAGTCTCATGGCCCATCATGACTGTCCCCCACAAATGTGGACATCAGCTTAGGGGATAATGTTGGTGTAGCCAATTATCAAGGTTTTGCTTAAAGGTGTCAAAATTAGAAAAATGTACTAATTCTTGAGGTAGTGCATTCCAGCTTTTGGTTACTCTAATGCTTAAAAAAGTATCCCACTTGTTGGTGTTAGCCCAGCTGACAACCAATTCCTTTTTGTGCAACCTACCAACTCTACATTTGGTGGCAAATGATAAACTACATTGTTCCATTAAGATTGGTGATTTTAAGAGCTCAAATGTGAACAAAATGTCTCCTCTATGTCTTCTTATGTGCAGAGGGAATAGACCAGTAGCCTTCAATATGGAATTATAGTTTAGAGAAGATAGTCTGGGGATAATTTTTGTGAGTCTCCTCTGGATCTGTTCCAGTCTATTAATGTCACTCTTGAGGTGGGGATTCCAAAAAGGGGAGCCATAATCAAGGTGAGGTCAAATGTATGCCCTATACAAGGGTACAAGGTAGTGCTTGAATTTACTAATGAATGTTTTTTTTTATTTTCTTAAGGATGATGTTGGATGTACGTGCTACTTTATTGCAGTGATTAGAGGGAGACAGTTTATTGTTAATTAGAATGCCTAAGTCACATTCACAAGTGGAAGGCTGGAGCATTGATTTGTTAAGACAGTACTTATTTAGTGGATTATTTTTTCCTAGGTGAAGAACTGTGCATTTCTCAGTATTGAAAGTCATGGAAATGGATGTTGCCCAAAATTCAATAGATCTTAAGTCTTGTTCAAATGATGATATACTGGAAGGACTGTCTACTCTGCCACCCAAGTTTAGTATCATCAGCAAATTGTGAAATGAAGTTACTGGTGCTAATTGACATGTCGCTAATGAAAATGTTGAAAAGAATAGGCCCAAGAACAGACCCCTGAGGTACACCACTTGTCACACAACCAGATTTTGACTTTGAACAATGTACTCTTATAGTTTGTGTTCTGTTTTTGAGCCACTTAGATATCCAATTAACTAGGCTAGTAGTGAAACCAAGGGAGTAAAGTTTGTTTATTAATTTAGAGTGGGATACTTTGCCAAACACTTTGCTGTAATCAAATAGAATAACATCAGTAAACATATTGCTATCAAGGAATATACTATTGTTGTTGTAAAATGATATGAGTTGGGTAGCACATGAGTGACCAGATTTGAACCTGTGTTGTGAGTTGTCGTGGATGCCAAGTTTTCAGATTTCTTGTTTTAACCGTTGTTTGATTAAATGTTCCATAACTTTCCCTATATTAGATGTTAGGCTAATGGGCCGATATTTTTGGATGTCAGACTTAATTCCCTTTTTGTTTATTGGTGTCACAATGGCTTGATGCCAATCTTCCAGGATATCGCATTCAAAGATTTATTAAAAGTAATGTTAGAGGGAAAATCAAAGCATTGGTGGTTTCTTTAAGGGTATTTTAGGGGTGTTCAGTACCCTTGGGTGTACACATCATGTCCCATAGTCTTATCTCCCTTCAGAGCTGCAAGCCCCTTCCAGACTCTTTTCTTAGAGTCCAAACAATAGAGTTGTGTCCACCTCTTCCTTTCTGCTGTGCCTTAATGGTTCATCCACTCCTCCCTCCACTGTAAAGATTGAGCAGATATACCTGTTTAGGATGTCAGCTTTTTTTTGGTCCTGTTTTGTGTAGTATTTCCCTTGCACCCCCTCTAATTATCACTGTTCCTCCCCTTGCTTTCCTCTTCTCACTTACTTATATATCTGAAGAAAGCCTTAGCCCCTTTATTGACTCCTTTGGAAATCCTTTCCTCTGTCTGCACCTTTGCTCCCCTTACTTCCTTGCCTGCTTCCTTTTGCTTTACTTGGTCCTACTTTCACAGTATTTCCTTATACCTCCTGAATGCCACCCTTTTCTTCACCACCTTTGCCACTTCCTTAGAGAACAAAAACAATCTATTTTTCTTTCTGTTTTTACTCACTTCCTTCATGTAGAGGTTAGTTGCTTTAATTATGCCCTCACTTATTCTTCCCCACTGTACCTCCTGGCAATCCTCCCCTTTGAGGTAGTTTCTGAGACAGTATCCCATATCTTTTAAACACACCCTCCTGTACAGCGATCACTGGTGTCCAGGGGATTTCCCACTGTGACATCTGCAATGCTTTCCATATTTGTAAGCACCAGATCCAGCACTGCCCCATCCCTAGTGGGTTCTTTGAGTAGCTGCTTGAGAAAAGCAACTTTTAGGGAGTCAATGATATATCTGCTCATTGCCAAAGCCACCATGGACGGCTCCATCCACATCTGGAAGACTGAAATCACCAACTAGCAGCAGTTCACCATTACTTGCTGTTCTGATGATGGCTTCCCCAAGTGCCTTATCTGGCTCCTCTTCCTGTGCTGGAGGTCTGTATGCTACCCTTGTACAGATTGTGGCCCACAGCCTACCTCCAGGGTGACTCATAGCACCTCCAGCTCTCCTTTTCCTCAAAGTGCCCCTGCACCTCTGTGGCTTTGATTCCCTCCATCATATATAATACAACTCCTCCTCCCCCATCCCTGCCCTGACTCTCCTGAACAGAGTGTAGCCCAGTAAAGGCATGTCTCAGTTGTAGTACTCAGTTCACCGCGACTCTGTTATGGCCACTAAATCCAGGTTAGTCTCCACTATGATGGCTTATAGGTCTGGAATTTTGTTTCCAAGACTCCTTGCATTAGCGCACACGACTCTCTACATCTTCTTCCACCCTGCCTGCCTACCTACTTCCCTCTCCCATTCCTGTCTGTGTTGTCCTCTGAAGACCTCTAACTCACCTCTTCTCTTTTTACCTTCACAATTCCTTGTCTCCTTTAATCCTCTACTCTCACTTACCTGAGTTATAGACTTTTCTATCTGTCTTATCCCCATTCCTGCCTTCTGCACCCCTGCCCTAGCAGAATTTTCTCCCTTCAGGTCCTCGCTCCCTGATGTGCCATCATCGGGGGGGCAACTTTTACCTCCCTTGGTTTTAGTTTCTCCTCTATGGCTAGTTTTAAATGCTTATCCAAGTACCAGTTAAACTTCCCACCAAGGACTACACCCCCTTTCTGGAATGATGCTGGCCATTTTCCCTACAGATCCCTGTATCTTCCCTAGCTGGACCCTAGTTCCAAAAATAATCAGAGCCTATCTAATTGGTTTAAGCTGATTTCAAACCAAATTCAGGGGTTGCAGTTCTGCCTCAAAACTATAGTGCCATAGGCTGCTGCACAAACCACTTCCCCTCAAAGGTCATTTAACACAACAAAATAGTTAGCCATGCCCTGCCTTTTTCATTTCCAGATGAAGTGGGGGCAGGTCTATTCATGAGAAAATATCTCATTGTTATTAAGGCTGCCAAACACAATAGATCTTTGACACTTACGGCATTGCTGCTCATAAAATTTCACATAAAGTACACAGTCCAAGATTTTGTCAAACAAATAATTCAATTTATCATATATAGGATAATGCCTGAGTAACAGTGGTTAACCATGATGTAATCACCTCAAGCAGTTGCCAGGACAGCCATATAGACCTAGAGAGTACAGCTTGAGAGGTTTACAGTTGTCATGGCAACTGAGAGAGGTGATTACATCTGCAGTCGACCACTGTTACTCAGGCATTGTATTTTATTGTGTATGGAAAAGCTAGCCACTGTGGCAAAAAAATACTCTTTTTTCAATGTGTATTTGTTCTGCTCAGCTATGAATGCCTCCTGGTTTGTACGTTGAGCAACTGATGTGCTGAAATTAGCTATTGTGATCTATACTGCAGCAGATCTGTAACTGCCTGAATGGAATGTGTGTGTTTTGAATGAATGTCCAAGCAGCAGTTCACCTTTCCTTTCCTTTCCAAGAATTTTGACAGGTGGTGACATTCTATCCTGTAATCCCATCAATATGATATAGTTAAGCAAGGTGTACAGCATACCGATGTCATAATGATGGAATTATCAGGTTATAAACTGATTATAACAGGGGTTAATAGACACTGTCCATACATTATATAAAAAATAATTTAATCATATCCTAAAAGAAATATTAGACTGTGTAGTTAAAAAAAACAATATTGAGTTACCCCAGATTAATAAAAAGTAATGAAAAACATTGATAAATCTGGAGATTAAAAGTACTGATGGCTCAATTTTTTGTACAGAGAGATAAATGTAAGTCAGTGTCTAAGTCTTCTGAAAACAGCATCTTTGAAAGATAAACAAAGAGAAAATAGTTTTAACTTCCCTAAAATTTGGAATATTATTATTTCAATGTTAGAACAACCTAATGAAATAACCCAGAATAATTCAGAAGTGGAATGTAAACTGATTTGGGTCAAAAGAGAAATTGTTGAAAGCTTTAATAAATACTTTAGCAACTTGAATAAATGAGCCCCTAAGCTATTTAGTGTCACCTCTTTGGGGTCTTTGGACAGTGCTGACCTGGGTTACTATTATTTTTTTTTTCTTTTTATTATCCCCCCCAACACACATATCCAACAGCAAATGTAGCACTAACAAATCCACCCCAAGTCATGCTCAGAGTCATGGCTTACTACTTCAAACAGTAAATAGAACACTATAGAGTGCTCATTTCAGCACAACACTGACTTTGAAGTACTCCGGGAACTGCCCTCTCTTAGAAAGTATCTTTCTCTCACAGAACTTAAAAACAGCAAACTTGTTACATGCACAAGACTACAGGTACTCTGGTGCCATGTTACCAGTGCGCAAACAAGGAGAACAGACCATGGGAGTTGTTGGGCTATACATATGCAAAATATGGAAAAAGCTGTGCAGCTGCTCTTTTATTTTTAATCAGGAACTGTGGGTATAAGTTTCAGTACTAAATGTGTCTCAGGTATAGCTTTTAGAGGTGGGCGAAGTGCTCCCACTTCTCTATGCGGATCACTTCGTGTATTATCCCCAAATCCATGTAGTGCTCGGCAACGCAAAGCAAATTACTTAGCCTATGAATTTGAACATGAAGTGCATTGTTTCTAATGGACTTTGCCTTACTTTGCCTTGTTATCACAACCTTCCCCTTAATTTTAACGTGAAGTGCCATTGATTTTAATGGACTTTGCTTTGCTTCGCCTGTTTATTGCCATTTGAGGCAAATTTTGCATTGATTCATGGGATGGCAGGTCACATGGGCTCTATATTGTCTTGCACAGCCTCAGTTCTGCATAGTGTGTATAGTGGAAAGCTGGAGACAGTTTGCTCTCAGAGCTCTGAGAATCAAATCATCAAAAAAGCTTTAAAAAATCACTTTTGATCCAATTATTTTGTTCCAAATCTAGTACATCAACTGTAGAAAAACATCCTGTGCTTAGATCATCGAGAGTTGATTGTTTTTGTGTGCATTTTGAATGTTAATTTAGAATATTCAGCCTGTGTACTGACAGACACTGTTGAAGTGTGCTTCAGGGGAGGAGAGTATCTGTGTTGGAGTGAAATTCACATGAGGAAGGCAGTCTTTAACTGTTTTGTACTAGTAGTGTGTGTTAGTATTTGTGTGTTTATGTACACACACTAATACTTGAAGAAATTTTTGATAATTAGTTTCTGTTTGTTGTGGTGCAGTGCATATTTTCATTCTGTTTAAAAGATTTGTTTATATTGTGTACTTCACTGTTAAATTTTCTGTGCATTACCTGTAGTCCCCAACTGATGGTAACCCGTGTCCTCCCGTCCCGATCCTGAGTTGGTTATTTGTCAGCAGCAGCACTAGTCTGTCTCAGAGGGAGCCGGAGTGGACACACCAGTCCAGCTGATCTTATTCTTTTGAAACCTGCATCCTGTGGTCACTGTTGTACTGATTTTGAGGCAGACTCCTCAAGGTCCTGACCTGGACTGGACCTCTGCCCACCGATGATGACTGACAGTAGCCCCCTGTGTTCAGAACTGAAACATAACAGTTTTCTATTGCCAGCCAGCCAAGCAGCCCAATTATTTTGGTAAGTAGTTGCACAAGTTAAGATCCAGACAGAGACAGACCAGACTCACAACTGGTGCTCAGTTGTAACATCAAGTGGTGAGGGGATTGTTGTTGTTGTCAGAAGCCCAATTTGGTAAAGGCAAATTGAAGGAGATAAGACTGGCACTGACAACCAACCATGATGCTAAGTGAGACTAGTGCTCAGATAAATGTAACATCACTGGGGGTGGATGTTAAGGTTGTCAGCCCAGTAAAGTGGATTGGAGATCAAACTGGCCCACTGGCACTGACCATGCAGCTGAGTAAGTGCTCAAATAAATGTAACAAGATCATGGCGGGGTGTTAAGGTTGTCAGAGTCATAACAAGTGTCCTCCTTTTGGTGTCCCAAAAAACCTAGTAACCCTACATATATAGAATGTGGGTCAAAATATCATTTCATACCACAAGTACCAAAGCACATTTCTACCAAGATTAGAAAATGACACCGTCACATTCATGAGGTGGTGTTAAAAAATGACTATTTTGAAATTTTGAAGATAAAATATTAGAAATGACCAAAGTTATGAGCAAGCATGGAAAAATGTCAATGTACATTCATAACTTTGCTGTGTTTTTAATATTCTGACCCCAAATTTGGAACATAGTCTTCTTATGACCATATCTGATAAACCCAGTAGGTAAACATAAAATACTGTACTGCCTGAAAGGTGATTTTGTGGAGCAATTGCTAAATTGTCTTCTGGCCTGGATTTGAAACATTCTACCTGCCTTTGGGGGTCCCAAAAAGACCATGTTAAAAGTGTGGTGGAAAAATATTACACAAATAGTGAAATTATGCATGAATGTTTACACATTTAAATGTTCACTCATAACTTGCTCATTTTACCATATTTATTTCACAGAGTGTTCAACATAGTCTTTTTAGGACCCTGTATCAAGAACCTGTTAGGAGAAATCTTTCAAATCCCACTCAAAAGTTGTTTTCACAGAACAGCAAAATTCCCTTTCAGCCAGGATCTGAAAAAAAATTCCACTACCTTATTTGTGAGGTGTGGTCACAAAAGACCATATTGAAAGTTTGTTAGAAATATATTAAATAATAGTGATGTAATGAATGAACGTTAAAATATTTCGGTGTTCATTCATAAGATGGTCATTTTACTGTACTTTTTCACCAAACTTTCAATATGTTTTTTTATGATGCCCCCTCCAACCTCTTAGTTGAAAACTTTTTAAAATCCTGACTGAAAGGTGATTTTGTATAGGAACTGCAAAATCACCTTTCAGCCCAGATCTGAAAAATTGCACACAGCTTATTAATGAGGTAGGGTCCCAAAAAGGCTATGTTGAAAATTTGGTGGGAAAGTATTTAAAACTGACAAAGTTATGAGTAAAAGTTCAAATTGCATTGAAATATGCTAACCGCACTTACCTTATTTCCTCATTTTGCAGTCACAGTTCCTGGAGGAGGATCTTTTAGGTTGGAGACTGGATCTACTTTTCCTCAAGTGGCTGAGGGTTTGGGGGAGTACGATGATGGTGGGTGCTAAATGGGATTGCTTGTGTAGGGGCTCTGAGATCAATGAGGGACCATTTCCTTCTTTTTCAGGTCTTTAGCAAGAAAAAAAAAGATCTGTGAGGGACAGTTTCCTTTTTTACAGGGGGACAGGAGTGACACTGGGGACTGGGCACACCAATGTCAGCATACTCTTTTGTGGCACCAGAAGTGGGCATCCCAGTGTTGCCAGCTATCAATGGTGGGGGCGGGCAATCTGGAGGGGATGGGGGATAATTGAAATTTTATTGTAAGTTGGGCATCAGGTAAACTGAGGGAGGGCTGGCAGAGATGGGATAGGAGGGAAAAAAATGTAACATGCAATATAGTGGGAAATATGGATTAAACAATGTGGAGGGGAAGCCACATATTGTGGTGCACCTGAGAACAAATGATCTGGAAGACAGAAGGATAGAGGAGGTACAAGACAGCTTCAGGGAAGTGGGAAAACAATGCAGCAAAGAGGGAACAATGGTAGCCTTCTCAGAAGTTCTGCCAATGCCAAGAGCTAGTACAGACAGGAAGAGAAGAATCAGTGACTTCAACAAGTGGCTGAGAGAATGGTGTTTGACCAAGGGGTATGGATTGGTGGGGGACTGGGGTAGCACATGGGATAACACAGATATTTATGCAGGGGATAGGTTACACCTCAGCAGGGCAGGGTCACAGGTGTTGAAGCAGAAGCTGGGGGATTTCATCAACGATAGGTATCATTTAACCTAGGTGGGGGGAGGCATTGGAGCTGGGAATCACCAGGAGAGGGGAGTCCCATGGACCTCTCCCCACCACAGGGATAGATGTGATCTTAGGCAAAATAGGGGTTGAAGTGAAGGGTAAGGAAGCAGGAAGGATAGGAGCAGCATGGAGAATTGTTTCACAAAATGCTAGGGGCCTGGGGAACAAGTTGGCAGAGTTGCAGGCATTAATGGCAGAGGGGGAGGTGGACATAGCTGCCACTACTGAGACATGGGCAACCAGGTACCATGACTGGGACCTAACCATCCCAGGGTACAAACTATTCCAGAGGGATAGAGATAAAGGGAAGACTGGGGGGATTACCATTTACATAAGGGAAGGGATCAGATGTAATAGGGAGGAAGAGGAGGAGGGCAGGTCAGAAGTAATCCACCTGCAACTGCACAGCCAGAAAGGGATCAAGGTCTGTCTGGGGGTTGTTTATAGACCTCTGGCCCAGAAGGAGGATACTGACAGGGAACTTGGGGAGCAGATAAGGAGGCATAGTGGCAAAGAGAGCACAGTGGTGGTGGGAGATTTTAATCTACCGGGGTGGATTGGAGCATCCCAGCAACCACTTGCGCCAGGGAGCACATTCTCCTGGAAACATTCCAGGATGGCTTCCTTACCCAGAGGGTAACAGAGCCAATGAGGAAGGGGAATATACTAGACCTGGTTCTGGAAGATGGTGAACAGGTCAGGGATGTAAGGATGGAGGAACCTCTAGCAAGCAGTGACCACTGCACAGTGGGATTCTCAGTCAATCTGGGTAGAGAAGTAGCCACTACAAACACTAGGGTCCTGGACTTCAAAAAGGTGGACTTTGGCAGGATTGGACGCAAGCTGGAAAGTCATATGGCAAGCATCCGCCCAGAAATAGACATGGAGCAAGAATCGGCAGTCATCAAGGCAGAACTGGCTGAAGTCACTAAAACTTGTGTCAAGAACCAGAGCAAGAAAGCCAGGACCAAGAAACCAAGTTGGATGAGTAGAGAGGTTGTGGAGAAGGTGAGGGAAAATAAGAATGCATTTTGGATCTACAAGAGAATCAACAGGGCAGAAGACAAAAAAGAACATGTGAAGAAATCCATAGAAGTGAGTAGAGTGGTAAGGGCAGCAAAGGTGGCTAGGGAACGGAGGTTAGTGCAGGGGATCAAAGAAGGAGAAAAGGATTTCTTCAGATATATCAGAGACAAGAGAAACAGCAAAGATCACATTTTTAGGATCAGAAGGGGAAGTGGGTGGGTAGAAAAGGGGGTTGAGCAGGCAGAAGTACTTTATAAATACTTCTGTTCAGTCTTCACCAAGGAGAGGGATGGGCCAGTACCTGAGAAGAAGGGCGAGGTGGAAGAGAGTGGTGGAGCAGCAACCATGGATGGGGAAGTCATGGTGGAAAGGGTGAGGGAGGGCCTTATGTCCCTGAAGGTGGATAAGGCTCCTGACCCAGATGAAGTCCCCCCCATGGTGCTGAGAGAGTTGGCAGAGGTCCTGGCAGGGCCATTGGCAGACCTGTTCAATATCTTCTGAACTCGGGGTGCATGCCCAGGAACTGGAGGGAAGCACATATGGTACCTCTCCATAAGAGTGGGCCCAAGGACGAATCATGGAATTATAGACCGGTGAGCCTTACTGCAATTGTGGGAAAACTGATGGAGACAATCGTCAAGTAAAGACTCATGCAATTTCTTGAGGATAACAATCTCCAGGACAGCAGGCAGCATGGGTTTGTCTCGGGCAGATCCTGCCAAATTAACTTGGTTGATTTTTACAACTGGGTTATGAGGGCACTGGACAGGGGACATGAAGTGGATGCCCTCTACCTGGATTTCAGCAAGGCCTTTGACTTGGTGCCACATGGCAGGTGGACCTGCAAGTTGAAGAGTCTGGGAGCAGGGAGAAAACTGGTCAGATGGGTTGAGAACTGGCTGCAGGGTAGACAGCAGAAAGTAGTAATGGGTGGGGGGAGGCTTCTGAACCCAGGGCAATAACAAGTGGTGTACCACAGGGCTCAGTGCTGGGACCAGTTCTGTTTAACATTTTCATAGTCAACATTGCAGTAGAGATTAAGAGCAAGATGTCTCTTCGCAGATGACACAAAGATTTGTGCCGAGGTAGATGGAGGAAGGGAGGGAGCAAAAGTACTTCAGGAGGAGTTGGCAAAACTGGAGGAATGATCTCACACTTGGCAGCTTGGTTTCAATGCCAAGAAGTGTAAAGTGATGCATTTAGGAGGCAAGAACCCAGGACACAATTACTGGCTGGAGGGTGTCCCATTAACAAAATCCAAGGAGGAGAAGGATCTGGGAGTTCTGTTAACTGGGGAGATGAACCACTCTGCTCAGTGCAGAAAGGCAGCAGTGAAGGCAAACAGGATGCTAGAGTGCATAGCAAGGGGGATTAATACTTCTAGGAGTGTGGAGGCCATCTTGCCCCTGTACAGGTCCCTGGTGAGACTGCACCCAGAGTACTGCGTGCAATTCTGGTGCCCCTGCTTGAAAAGGAACATCAGTAGTTGCCCCTACTGGAGGGGGTACAGTGCAGGACAACAAAAATTATCCTGGGGTTGGGGGACAGACCATATGAGGAGAGACTGAGAGAGCTCAATATGTATACCCTGGAGGAAAGAAGGGAGAGAGGGTATATGATTGAGACCTTCAAGTACCTGAAGGGTTGGAACAAAGTAAACACCAGGTATATGTTCAATCTGAAGGGTGGAATGGAAACCAGGGTACACTCTATGAAGTTGAAAGAGGGCAGGTTCAAGAGGGAAATGAAGAGGCACTATTTCACAGAAAGGGTGGTGGCAGGGTGGAATACTCTGCCACAGAAAGTCGTATCACTGCTGACTGTTGGGGGCTTCAAGAGGGGGTGGGACAGATTCAAGGAGGCACAAATCGGGACGGGTGGAGATGGGAGGGCATATGAGGTTGGGGGGCAGCTGTAGTCTAATGGACTGAAGTGCTGCACACTCAAGCAGACTAGCTAAACCGAATGGCCTGTATCTGCTGGCAATTTTGTATGTTTGTAATGTGCCCTACCACAATTCCAATGGCCATGAAAGGACATGATTAGTGATGTTTAGTGTGTGTCCCAGCACTTTGTGGCAAGAGGAGAATTCTTTGTACAGTAGTACAGAAAGAAAGAAACTGGGCACACACCAGGCATCCAAGAAAACAACACTACAGAACTTTTATTTAATAACAGGCATGACAAACGTAGCCAAGCTAACAACCTTTTGTATCAACTTGGGATAATGAGGCTTCTTCAAGGGGCAGAGGTAGCAAGGAATCTGATACCATTCTATATGTAGTAGTAATAAAACTATTTATTTTTAGACAGGATATACAAAACTTTAGGTCCAAAGACCTATTTTCTAATATCCCAGGTAGTTAGTTAATTACAACAATCCATTCCTTGTGATAAGTCAATGGTGCAGAATGCAATTAAGTGCAAAACACCTGCTTTGTAATAAAAACTTATCAATTCAGTAAATCCCTAAATCACATCTGTGACATTAAGACAATATTAAGAACATGGGGCCCGATTCCCAAAGGGTTATGACAGGTGTAAATTGACTTACACCCCAAAAAATGGTGCAAGTAATAATTTACACCAGAAGTTGCGACATTCGATATTCCACAAAGCAGTCTGTGACATGTTGCAGGCTGCTTGCGCCAAAGTGGATTTATGCTACCAGTTATGCTATAAACCCCCTTGCAACATGATGCTAGGGGGTTTACGACAGCAGTGGCACCCTATTCTGGAAGGGCAGCTGCAGAACCCCCAATGTCGCTATTCTGGAACAACCCCTGGAGGACATCCACAAAAAAGTGGCTATTAGCTGGTGAGAGTGTACTTTGTGTCCACTGGGTCATTGCACCAACATGCTGCCAGCTTATCCCTCAGGATATGTAGCCCCATAAACAGTAGTCCCCTCAGCACAGATCCCCCATAATATTTATAAAATCCCCCATCCTGCCCCAATTCCCTTTATGTTCATAAACACCCCCTCTATTTGACCCCATAATATTCATATATAATCCCCCTCAACTCCAATTCTCCCATAATATTCATACATAACCCCAGATTCCCCGTAATATTAATACAATCCCCCCCTGCCATCCCCAAGCCCGATCCTGATCCACACACCCTGCAACCCAAGTAGTATGGCAACTGTAAATGTGAAAAAAAATAAACATATCTAGTAATCCATTATATCCCTGGTAGTCTAGTGGCCCCCCACCTGGCAGTGCCAAACCACCCACTCCCTCCACCCATACCCAGCCAGTTACTGGCACAGCTCATCTGTCACCACCGTGGCCAGTCCTGCCAACTGAGCTCCACTAGGAACGTGTACTGTAAATACTGTAGTACGTGCTCAGTGAATGGCAGTGCTGTCATTCACTGAGCACATACTACTCATGGTATGCTCTCCTAGCAGAGCTCAGTCAGTGGCTGGCTGTGTGGTGAGAGGTGGGCTGTGCCAGTCATCAGCTAGGTATGGGTGGGGAGGAGTGTGGTGGACTGACACTGCCGGATGGGGGGGCTACTAGACTGCCAGGGATATCACAGACCACTGGATATGTTTTTTTTTTTTTACATTTACGGCTGTCATACTATTTGGGTTGTGGGGTACGCTGATCAGGATTGGGGCTTGGGGCTGGGAGGGGGGATTGTATTAATATTATGATGAATCCAGGCTAAGGGGGGATTATATATGAATATTACAGGGGGATCTGGGCTAAGAGGGGATTACATATGAATATTATGGTGAATCGTGGCTAGAGGGGAAGTTTATGGGGATTGGGGCTGGGGGCACTTTAACCCTTTTACAGGGCAATGCCACAGGCTTGCGGCAATGTCTGCAGTTATGCTCTCCATTTGGCACAAGTCTCCTGTTGGCATAAGCTGCAGGACTTAGATGCCAGGACCCTGCCCAATAGAGAATCAGGCACAGGGTCCTTGGCGCGACGGCACCCCTACAATGTTGCAACTTGCGACATGCGTAGGGGTGCTTCTAGAATTTGGACCATGTAGTGATAGTCCAAACCACTACAAGCAGAAAATAAGGAAAGAGAAAAAACATGGTAAAAGGGTGGGAAGAAAATGACCGATACCACCAAGGACATTTTTTCAAACAAAGGAAATATTTAATAAATCCAAAGGACTACAAGGGGTCTAGTCAAAAATAGGAAATGTTATGACTCTTTAATCAGGAGAAATTTATATTACTCCCAAATGCAGCCATCTAAAAAGGGCCACTCCAGTCTGACAATTTTGTTTAGAGCAAGTCATAGCAAATGAGAAGATAAGAAAAAAAATGAGTACATTTTTTTTTGGGGGGGGTAGAAATGAGAAATAAAGAAAAAAGGGAGAAAACAAATTGCTGGTGCACTCACTGTATGTTTTTTTTACAAGATATACTGTATGTCCCTAAAAAAGAGTAAACTGGGGATCTGGTCATAGAGATACCTGCATATAAAGTTACAAAAATACATTATCCAGAGTGATCTGAGCCATCGCCATCTTTCTTAAATATCAAATGCACATGTTACTTACCTGGCAGGGGAGAGACCACGATCAAGCAGGTGGTTTTCCCACGGTGAGGCTGATCCACTGCATTTCGGATTTGATGACCCCTGTGATGTCCCCACATGCAGGATACTCGACTGCATAATTTGTGGTAATGGGGGACTGCGTTTGCGCTGTTCCCGGCACTGTGTTAACAATAGCTCTGGATACTAGTAAACTTTTTCTTTCTGCTCATTTACTGCTGTGGGATGCAATACATCTCATTCTACCCCACAAACAGATCATGCATGTGGAGCCAGCCTCTCTGCTCAGACTTCATATAGTGCAGTGGGTTAAAGCTCTGAACTACAGATCTGAAGACCTGGGTTTTAATACTACAGTGTGATCCTAAGCAAGTCACTTAACTTTCTTGTGCTCCCAAGTCGCATCTGGAAACACGCTTTGGCTTAGTGTGCTACTCCTGATTAAACAATGCCCCCTATCCATTTCTAGATTTGCACAAAAATATTATAATGTTGCCTATCTTGACTTCAGCAAAGCTTTCAATACTGTTCCACATAGAAGATTGATTAATAAGCTGGGTAGGCTTGGGGTGGGTTAGACATTGGTCAGCTGGGTGGCAAACTGGCTGACAGGCAGAAAACAGAGAGTGGTGGTAAATGGTATACAGTCAGAAGAGATGTAAGTCACAAGCTGGGTACTTCTGGGATCAGTCCTGGGGCCAGTCCTCTTCAATATCTTCATCAGTGACATTGCAGATGGACTGGAGCATAAAGTTTGCTTGTTTGCAGATGACACCAAGATCTGCAACAGAGTAGATGGTCTGAGCAAAATGAAGAGATCTGGAAAAACTAGCAAAATGGTCAGAAGAGTGGCAACTGGGGTTCAACGCAAAGAAGTGCAAGATCATGCACATAGGGAAGAGGAACCCTGAAGCCACCTACAGGCTGGGAGGGGAGTTGCTGGCAATCACAAGGGAAGAAAGAGACTTGGGCGTCATCTTCACCTATGACCTGAAATCATCCAAGCAGACATGGGAGGCAGTATAGCACAGTGGTTTAAGGCTCTGAGCTGCTAATCTGGTGATATCCAGCAGGCCAGACCTGGGTTTGAATCCCACAGCTTCCACTTGCATACTGTGTGACCCTGAGCAAGTCACTTAACTTCCCTGTGCTCCCAGGTCGCTCCTGTAAAAAAGCTTTCAGCTTAGTGTGCTACTCCTGGTTAAACAACTAAATAAAAAATTAAAAAAAAAGACCTCTAAAGCAGTAGGCAAGGCTTCAGGGATGTTGGGGTGTATTAGTAGGGGTATCACAAGTTGGAAGTGGGAGGTAACAATCCCTCTTTACAAGACACTGGTTAGGCCCCATCTGGAGTACTGCATGCAGTATTGGAGGCCACACCTTCACAAGGACATTAACCAAATTGAGGCAATCCAGAGAAGGGCAAACAAAATGGGGCAGTGACTGCATCAGAAAACATATGAGGACAGGTCAACGGAACTCAATATAACCCTAGAGCAAAGAAGGGAGAGATGTGATATGATTGAAACATTCAAACACCTTAAGGACATTAACAAGGTGAAAGAGTCTAACATGTTTCAGTATAAGAAAAATAGCAGGACAAGAGGCTACAGCATGAGATTAGAGGGAGGCCAATTAAGGGGTAACGTGAGGAAGTTCTTTTTCACAGAAAGGGTGGTGGATGCATGGAACGGCCTACCTCAGGAAGTGGTGGATATGAATACAGTGCAGGGCTCCAAACAGACATGTAATAGGCACAAGGGGGTAATACAGAAGAGTATGAATAGATAGGCCATTGACAGAGCAAATACCTATGGCACATTCATAAGGTAGAAAAAGAAATGGGCAGACTGGATGGGCCTTGTGGTCCTTATCTGCCATCAACTTCTGTGTTTCTATGTTTACATAAAAAACTTGAATTCCCATCCCTGTGTCATGAATAGTGTTTCCTGAAAATATCATGCAGTTTGGTTTTGTTGTTTTCCTTAAATCAGCATCTGTTCATGTGCTCTGCAGTAACAGAAAGCAGTGAAGAAACAGTGGAGATGTTGCTGTCCCTGTCCATTTTTTTGGGTGCCAAGAAAAGGTATTTCAGGACCAAATGTAGAAAAAAAAAAAAAAAAAAAAGAATATTGCAAAATGAGTCCAGTTTACTCAGTTTCAGGTGTCTTCTTTTTTTGAGAAATCATCATTTGTATGTTTTTTTCCATCTTTTTGGTTAAAAAAACAAGATGGTGGCTGCTATGACCCTACATGTTTTTTTTTTATATCAAGAAAACCTTAATTGTGTGAAAGGAAAACTTTTGTAGAAGCTAAATGTTGGTGTTGCATCAGAGGGTCATCCTAAAACTCTACTGGGCATGCTCAGAAGCAAATATTTCAAAACTTTATAACTCTAAAACCAATTAATGTTTTGTTCACAAGCCCTTTAAAAAGCATACATTTGGCACAGGCCCGGTGAACCCTGACAATTTCAGGACAAAAATCTGTACTGTCGAGGCTGTAGGTGAGAGTAAAAAAAATGGCAAAAAGTGTAGCTTTTTCTGTAAATGTGACACATCTGGATCTCAGAAACTCAAGCACCCATCAAGCAACTTCCCACATCACGAGAACTTGCCACCTGGGCAATGCATGCCAAATGTTGGCAATTACGCCGAAGAATACCAACATTATTAAAGTGCAAAACTAGGGCTTTTACATACAACGCTGAATTCAACCTTAACTATACTTGTGCTACCATGCAAGAGTTACATATATGTTTTGCACAAAAATTCCACTAATGCACCAGTTTGGGTTCAACTTCATGCCACAAAATTAGGAAATTGTGACATCAGGGTTTCCAGCCCTAACTCCCCACCCTCCCAAGGCAACACAAGGACAAGATCACATTAGCAACCAGACAGATATCATCAGGTAAGACAAACAACATAAACTGTTTCCGGATGACACAAATGCAGTAGCACTGATGTGCTACCTTTATGTATTTTATCTGTGGTATGCACACCACAAGGCATACACACTCACTTCTGGCTGCAGATAGAAATCCACAGTACTACAATCACAATGCTGCATTTGTATGCAGAAGCAAAGACCCCTGTAGCCACAGATAGAAATCCATTATACCCAAATTGCAAGAGTCATTTTGCTTGAAGAAGTGCAGATGCATGTTAAGCCAGTGCTTCTATAGCCACAGGTACTCATCCATACTGTAAAACATGTACAGAGCTTGGTGTAAGACATACACACTGACCTCTGGCTGCAGAAGCACAAACACCACAAAATCCATGATACCAAAACTGCAACAGTACTTCTGTTTTTCAGAAGTGTACCCCCTAAGGGGCCTGTGCCTCTTCAGATACAGGTGAAAGACATTTACATCGACTTCTGACTGCAGAAGCACACTTATGCAGCTGCATATAAAAAACACATGTATAGTGGATCCAGCTATATAGCAAGGTAGCAACTTTTTTTTTTTTTTGAAAGTGCTACCCTTAAACAACCTGCTTCCTTTTAAAACATGTCTACATCCACTGCTGGAGCTATGATAAAGTATCCACATTGAAACTGTACTTCTATCTGCAGAAGCACAGGCCCTTGTGCCACAGATACTTATACAGATACTTAAGTACGATGTATAATGTACACACACAGGTCTAACTGTAGAAGCACAGATTTAGGAACAGCTGTATGTTGTTTATCTTACCTGATTATGGCTGCCTGTGGTTGTTTGTGTGGTCTTCTTCTTTTGCTTCTTCGGGGGGATGAAGAGTTAGAGTTGGAAACCTTAATGCCACATTTTGCTACTTCTATAGCATTGTGTTAAACCCTAACTGGTGCAATAATGCATTTTTTGCAAAGTATTTCCCCTCTTTTTGAGATAGAAGAATTATATCCTCATTGACTCAGACTCTCCGGGACCTGAGTTAACAGTTGCAGATGCACAGACCCCTCTGGGCCCCACAGTCTGCCTGCCTGTGTGCACTTCCATGTAACAACAGATATCAAGAATTTGTGGGGCTATCTGGTGGGCTGCGGAAGCACAGGGCACTCTGGGTCCTGCACTTCCATATGGCTACAGAGACAGACATGCGGGGTGAGGAATCTATCTGTCAGCCAAAGCACAGGGCCCAATGGCAGCCATGGGTGCAGAGGTGCAGGGCCCTATGCCATGAGAAGATTTATCTTCAGTATATTGTACTTCGGCACATGCAGACAAACCCTGCGCATTCTCATCCCAGCCTAGGGGTGGTGCTGCATGATAGCCCATTCAGCTGGCTCACTCAGCTTGCACCCAAACTCAGCTCACCAGCATGGGATCACAAAGCACTACCCACTAGGGTAAAGGTTGGCAGTACACACAACATTTCATAGTAATAAATTTTTTTTTATGACTCCCTCTTATAAACATGACATAGTGGCATTTATAGAATAGTGGTCAAAATGTAATTTTGCACCACAAGTGTGAAAACAAGTTTTCTCCAGGATCTGAAAAATTACACAAGTTACAATTATGATGAGGTGTGAAAAAAGGCTATGTTGGAAGTTTGGAGTGAAAATATTGATGATTTTATTTTTTTTATGTTTTTTTATTACGAGATTAAGCAATTTACAACACAGTCAATATGGCTTGTAAGAAATATCATACATTTAAAAGCTTTACAGTTTTAGAACTACAATAGATTAAAGATGTGGTGTGTAAGCTCAACAATCTACAAGTACCAAACATTAAGTATAATTCAATAGTTCTCTTACATATACAGTTACTGTAAACACTTCCTGTCATTGGGACATCCCACAGTTTGCAAAGCGAGAAAACAGGGTGAGGGGCATTGTATGTGGTTCAGAATGATGTTACCTTAACTGTACTGTATTTGTGTCTGATTGTTTGGGTGTTCATAGGGTCCGCCACCCCATTCCCCAGGGCGAAGATATCCTATGCATAGAGTCAGAAGAGGGGCTCATATCTTATTTAATCTGTCTATAGAGTCACTTGATATTGGGGGGAGTCATTCATATTCAGTTAATTTGAATATGGCATCCATTTTCTCCGGAGGATGGGTATGATGTTTGTGCACCACCAGAAGAGTAGTTGCCATTTCACCTCCAGGACCACTGGTAGCAGACATTGCTGGGCCCAGGGGTTCATGCCAAGGAATGATTAGTCATTTCTCAGGATCCATAGAGAGGGATTCTTGGGTAGCATCATCTGTAACACGATGCCATGAAAAGCTATGATTCTTTGCCAGTAGTGAGTGATCTGGACAGCTCCATCGGATGTGCAGGAGTGTGCCTGGAGCTTGATTACATTGCCAGCAGAGATTATATGGGAGAAGACCCATTTTATGTAGGATGAGTGGCATGTTGTAACACCTGTGTAATATCTTTTTTTTTTTTTAATAACTGATAGCAAATATCCTGGAAAGCTTTTTGTGCTTTTTGAAGTAGCCTCTGCCATCCTTTCCTGGTAATTACGGTGCTAATTTCTTCACCCCAATCTATACGCTGCTTTTCCAGCTTTGCACAGTGAGACTCTAAGATGGTGGCACTCAGTCCTGTGTGGCTCAGGAGCCACATGAGTAGTCAGCATTAGCCAAGGAGCCACAACAAATGTCTCATAAGAAATTTGGCACACACACTTCAGAAGTACAATAAACAATAATTTAATAAACATTTATAGTTTTTACTATACACAATTGCACATTCTTACAGTGGAAAATACTCTCAGTATAATTATACTATGAATACTTACTGAGAGACTGCAGTGCTGCAGTACTGCTTTATTTAAGTGATAACATTGAGCAAGCTGATGTACTACACTTCTTAAAAAAGCAACACCTTCACATGTTTAATCAAAATAAAAAGAGCATAGCAAAATGTCACACACAACTAGAGATGCAGTGAATTTAAAATCCGCCGGCAAAGTGAACACGAAGTGGCCACTTCGCCTTGTCACTTCGTTACGTGGAGTGTCCCATAGGAAAGGCTCACTTCGCTTTGTTATTATTACTTTGCATTGTCATTCCACCTGAAATGCAAAGCAAGGCAGAGTGACAACAACATTGGCAGCTTCCCACTCATACAGTCACCAGAATGAATGTGCATCCCCCAAGTACCACTGTCTTGTGTCCAGAAAACTCCCCAGTGCTGATGAAGTGAAATGACAGTGTAACAAGAAATGCAAAGTCTCCCAAAATTAATAGTGCATTCAGTCATGCGCGCAGTGGTCAGGTCACACACAGAGTCACCAGAATTAATGTGCATCCCCAAAATGCTACTGTCTTGTGTCAAGAAAATTCACAGTGCTGACAAAGTGAAATGAGAGCTTAACAAGAAATGCAATCTCCCAGAATTAATGGTGCCATGCAAATGCACAGACAGATTAAGATTGCACTGTACACTCAAGGGATGCATACAAAAAGGCACAGCAATGCCTAACCAGTGCTCACAAGTCACAAATCCAAATCTGGAAAGGAATACATTTTGCCAGTTGGGGGATTAGTGCACAGCAGTAACAATCCTCGACTACCAGTAAAGATACCACAAAGCAGTATAAAAAATGCATGCAGGTGCAGTGTACAGCAGGTTCACACTGCTGCAATTACTCTGTAACATAATAAAAGGTGTCTGATTTAATGGCACACATCGCACACACACGCACACTCAAGTAATGCGTAGCAAATTGAAAACCTTTAGTAATATAACCAAATGTTTGAAACTAATTGTACACTGCTGCACCACAACAACCCGCAAAAAAATATCAAGAATTACTGAAAATATTACTGTGTGTACATTAACTCAGTTATACAAGAAAAATATAACCAAAACAGAAAGACTGCCTTTTTCTCCCAGTTAATCTATCTACACCACAAATACGCCCCTCCCCCTCACAGTACACAGACTGATTGTTCTAAATTAACATTCAAAATCCACGCACAACAATAAACACTCGATGATATGAGCACATAAGGGTTTCCTACAATTGAAGTACTAAATTTTGAGCAAAAAATATTATTCAAAAGGCATTTTAAACAGCTTTTAGAGGTTTTGAATTGCAGAGCTCTGAGAGCAAACTATCTCCAGCTACCACTGCACACACACTACCCATGCCAGAATTGAGGCTGTGCTGAATAATCTAGAGCCCATGTGACCTGCAATCCCATGAATAACTGCAGAATTTAATTTGGAGCTCAATTACAGGGCAAGTTACATTGATTTCAATGTACTTCGCCTTAAAATTGATGGAGAAGTGGTTTGGGGAAAGCAGAATAACGCAAAGTCATTGGTTTCAATGGACTTAGTGTTCCTCATTATGAAGTGAAGTACTCCGCTTCACATTGTGGAGTTCTCCGCAGATTCCATGTTACTCAGTGAATCACTTCACGGAGCAAATTGGGGCCACTTCACCCACCACTACTTACAGTGCTGTACCTCACATGCTGTATGGGAAGGAACGCAAATACCTATGGCTGTACTTCCCTGATGGGCTGTAGCACAAAATTCCCAGACTTAAAAATGCTTATTAATGAGTACAATGGTGGAGTGGTGAAGTCTGGAGAGATACTACAAAACATGCTTACAATACATCCAAGTAACTAGTAAAAAAATTAATGTTATGATTCGAGACGTGATCGTAAATCATGATTTGTGACTGCATTGTTACTGTGATGATGAAGAACATGGTTCGGTGTCAGCGGCGTGAGATAACCAATATGAAAACTGTATTGGGAACGCGAATGCCTACAGATGTACTTCCCCGATGAGCTGTAGTGCAAACTCCCTGACTTAAAAACGTTCATTAATGAGTACAATGGCGGGGAGGTGAAGCCTGGAGAGATACTACAAAACATGCTTACAACACATCCAAGTAACTAGTCAAAAAAATAGTGTTGTGATTCGTGACGTGATCGTGAATCGCGATTTGTGACTGCATTTGTGACCATGATGATGAAGAACGTGATTCAGTGTCGACGGTGTGAAATAAACAATATGGAACTGTATTTGGAGGGGAACGCAAATGCCTATGGCTGTATTTCCCCGATGAACAGTAGCACAAATTCCCTGACTTAAAAACGTTCATTAATGAGTATAATGGTGGGGTGGTGAAGTCTGAAAAGATACTACAAAACAGGCTTACAATACATCCAAGTAACTAGAAAAAAAATTAATGTTGTGATGCATGATGTGATCATGAATAGTGATTTGTGACTGCATTTATGACCATGATGATGAAGAACGTGATTTGTATCACGAGTGACTCGTGATGATGTTCCTGACTTAAAAATGCATATTAATGAGTACAATGTTCATGCAGAATTATGCACCACACTGGTCCAGTACTCTAAAGGGAAGCCAACGAAACAACTGTGACTTAAGTTACAGATGGAGATTGGGCCCTAAAGAGATGCAAATGCACAGACAGATTAAGATTGCGCTGCTCAGTGAAGAGATGAAGATGCAAAGGCACAACACCTAACCAGTGCTCGCCATCAGAAATTCAGATCTGGAAAAGAATAACTTTGCCGGTTGGGGCGGGCTGCGGGGGCAGTGTACTGCACTGCTGCAATAACAGTCACTAGTACTAGTACCGGTAAAGCTGCAGTGGATAGCAGGTTCACATTGCTGAAATTATTATGTGGCACAATAAAAGGTGCCTGATTTGATGAAACGCATCACTCACATACTCACACACACACTAAGTAATGCGTAGCAAATTGAAAACTTTAGTAATATAACCACATATTTTAAACAAACTAAAATTATGCACTGCTGCACCACAACAATCAGCAAAAAAATGGCAAGAATTATTGAAAATATTACTGTGTGTACATTAACACAATTATACAAGAAAAATGTCACCAAAGCAGAAAGCACTGTCTTTTTCTCCAAGTTAATCTACCTACACCACAGATACGCCCTTCCCCCAAAGCACACTTTCACTGTCTCTCAGTACACAGACTGAGTGTTGTACATTAACATTCAAAATCCACACACAAACAATAAACGCTGAATGATATGAGCACAGGAGGGTTTCCTATAATCAATGAGCTAAAGTTTCAGCAAAGCAAATGACTCAAAAAGGCTTTTCTAACAGCTTTTAGAAGGTTTGAATTGCAGAGACCTCTCAGAGCAGATTGCCTCCTACAGCTTCCTACACACACTACCCCAAACTGAGGCTGTACAGAACAATGTAGAACCCATGTGACCTGAAATCCCATGAATCACTGCAAAATTCACCTTTGGAGCTTAAAAACAAGGCAAAGTGAGGTGGAGTACATTGTTTTCAATGTACTTCTCCTTAAGAATTAGTGGAGTAGTGGTTTTGGAAGGCGAATGCTTAAGTCATTGTTTTCAATGGACTTTGCATTACCCATTATAGCGACAGGTACTCGCCTGCATTGCGGAGCACTCTGTGAATCACTTCGTGGAGCGAATTAGGGCCACTTCGCCCACCACTACACACAACACTTTGTTTTCTATTAAACTATGATTTTGTTATTTTATCATCTGATGCAATAGTGACTAAATAATAAGCACCACCACAAACATAATTAAACAAAGTCATTCATTATTTTATTGGGAACCATCAGGGGTTTTACTGAGATGAGGAATACAGCAAAATTTAAACATAAAATAAATTTTTGTCTCCATCATAACAGCCATTGTACCTGCCCTTATTTGTGCCTTCTCCCTCGAGGTAACAGATCATAACATTTTTGACCAAAAGCATTTTTTGCTTAAAGCTGCCCATCAAGCAGATCACAGCATTTCAGAGCTTTAAAGCCTCAGAGCACTGGTGCACCTCCAAGAAATCCATATACTTCTGACTTGAGGAGGCACAGGTGATAACTGGGTGACTACATTTTTCACACACCCACAGAGGTTCATCGTGAGTTTGTACCGCCACAACTGTAGTTTTCTAAGTGAAAGACTTGCATGCGATAATGATGTTATTATGTGTTAAAGAGCCACAGGATTTACTGTGAAGAGTTGTTTGCAGCTCGGGAGCTGCAGAGTGAGTATCACTGCTCTAAGAGGAAGCTGCATATTTTTCCTGCTAGTCTTTTTGGAAATTTAATCCGGTCATCTATGTGGGAGATTAGATTGCTCCATTTGTGCTGTGGTGGAATGTAGTCATGGGGGTAGGGCATGTCTGAGCTGGAGGTATTTCCAAAAGTCCTCTTTGGGGAGGGACAATGCCTCTGCTATGTGTTGGAATGGATCCAGGGTCCTGGATTCCTGGTGGAAGAGTTGTTGGAGGGAATGTATATCCTTGGAGTTCCATGTGTGAATCACCTCAAGGGTTTACCTACTGTCTGGATATATGGCTTATGCCAGATCAGTTCCCATTTTCTCTGTACAGCTTCCTTCCAGACCCTGGTTTTAACCAGCAAAGTCAAGGCCTTCCTTGCAAATACATATGTTGGGGAACTTCTGCTATGGCCAAGGAATTATAGGCTCTCTGTGTTTTCTATGGTGAGATGGAAATGCCACTTCTCTAGAGGTGCACCCATAATGGGTTGTGGGAAGATTCTGGCAGTAGCAGTGCAGGTTCTGGCAGATTATTGACACCTGGTGGTAAGCCCATAACCAAGGCAGGCCCCATCCTCTTTGCCTGGCTGGTGTGTGGAGTTTCTGTGTGCTGAATTTGTTATTTATTTATTTATTACACAGAAGATCCTTTAGGCAGTACCTATTTTCAAAGGGCTAGAGTCATACAGTATACAATAGCTTAGTATCAAAATAAAGTATATTACATATTTACAGTTGAGGTTGACAGAAGTACAGTGTACTTAACCCTTGCTGTGCTGTGGATGTGTATACACATCCTAAAAATCTATATGTTCTAAATCTTCTGGTTGCTTAAGGGTTAATGCAATTGGAAATATTACAGATACATTGAGATGAACTATACTGAATATGTGATTAAAAAAGGAGAGCATGATACAAGTGGGTAACAACAGAGCACAGGTGGAGGGAGAAGAAAGCATAAGGGTCAGGGGAATATTGGCTGTTTCCCTTCCCATAGGAAAGGAAGGAAAATATGCTCCAACCTGCAGAAGAGGGAGTTTGGTATATGCAGAGGGAGGTTGTTTAGGTTGAAGAGGGTTTTAAGAAAAGCCATCATTTTAGAGGCTGCGATTTTATCTCCGAAGGTGAGATTAAGTTTCCTGCTCCTATTCAGGTTCAGCTCGAATTCCACAATGAGTTTATGGATATTTTTGGACCATATTGTTGAGATTGGGAGTAAAGGTCATCCCCAGGTATTGTATTTGAACTGGGCCCCAGCTCAAAGGGGGCAACATGTTGTATGGTACAGAATTTATTGAGAGGTAATACCTCCAGGTGTTGGAAAGTATCAAGGACTTCCAGGACCACAGGTAAGGAGCTGACTGGGTTGAACAGGAGAAAAGCAAATCATCAGCATATGCTAGCATTCTGAGGTTTGCATTCCAACCTGTATCCCTTGTATCGAGTTTAGTTGCTTTAGCTTATAAAACAATGGCTCCATCACCAGTAGGTATAAAAGGGGGGAGAGGGACAGTCCTGTCCCATGCCTCTGTGCAGGCTGAGTGGTTCAGAGATATGCCAGTTTGTCAATATTCTGGCCACTGGGGAAGTGTAGAGTAATATTGAGACAGAGATGAAATTTGGACCTATTGCCATTCTCTCCACGATTTTACACAAGCAAGCACACTCCACTGAGTCAAAGGTTTTCTCAGTGTCTATGCTTACAAGGAGAGCTGTGTCCAACTGACTTGAGGCTGCAGCTATGACATGAATGACCACCCTCCTGTTATCCATAGCCATGCTCCTCTATACAAAACCAGTTTGGTGCTTATCAACTAATACCGGGATCAGCGATTCAAGTCTAGTAGCTAGTGTTTTAGCCAGGATTTCGGCATTGACATTTAGTAAGGATATAGGGCAGAATTTGGTGATTAACTTGGAATTCTTTTTTGGTTTAGGAAGGAGTACAAAGAGAGTCTCTAACTTTGTGTAAGGGAGTGCTCCTGTTTCCATGGCATTTTTTGTAGGTCTGGAGAAGTCTGCTGCCTAGCTGTTGCTGGAAGGCCTGAGAGAATTCAGCCAGCATACCAGCTACAGTATTCATGGGGTTTGCCCTTTGGAGAAGGCTGAAATCACTGTCTGTATCTCCTGGAGCCTTAATGGTTCCTCCAGCCACTGTTGTTGCTCCTCTGTGAGACAAGGTAAATGGGTCAACTGCAGGAAGAGGTTTAGCGCCTTCTCAGAGAGAGACTCTTTAGAAATGTACTGTTTCATAGAGACCTGAAGGAAGGTCTTACTGACATTGGCATGTTGAAAAGTGACCTTACCATATGATAATTTAATGCGGCCAACATGGGAAGTAGGATGCTCAGCTCATACTCTGTAAGCTAGGAGGCTAGCGCTCTTCCTAGATTCCCATAATCTGTGTGCAGGTCTCATCATTGCTCTTTGGGCTACTCCTTGAGTAAACATATTAAGTTAGAATCACAGTTATTTCATTGGCCCGACCAACTCTGTGGAGGGTTCCCCCAGAAATGTGTTAAGACTTTTTCCTTGTCCTTTAACTCCTTCTCCAGTTCCTGTGCTTCCTTACCTCATTCTCATTTTTTTCTGGGCAGCATTTGCCATTATTCTGTCTTGAATATATGCCTTCCAAATTCCTTTGTTTTTTCCAACTCACATCCTCCCTGGGATGTGCTTTCTATCTCCCTGGCATCAACCCTTATCCTATCTCAAAAATTAGTTATTTGAGCCATCTCGCTCACTTATGCATCTGCCCCATTCTACCTATACCCTATTTCAAAGCATTCTACCCCACTACTGACACACAACACCACTTGTCACAAGAAAGAGCATACATTCCAGTGGCACAGGTTAAAGAAACTTATGACAATACTCCTCTGCTCAGGAAATATCGAAGTAAACTGAGGCCCTATCTCTACCCTATCTTCCATGTCTGAATTTACATCAGCATCCAGCCTAAAAAATGATGTTGATTAATGTTTGCAGCCTCCAGAAGAAAACTCAACATGGTGAAAACATGGATTTCCCATACAAATCCCGACGTTCTGGTAATTATTAAAACATGGCTAAAGGGCTCCATCTCAGATGAACAGATAGCGCTGTCATCATAGAAACATAGACTTTGATGGCAGATAAGGACCACTTGGCCCACCCAGTCTGCCCATTTCCCCTACCTACTGGATAAGCTGCAGATTCTAGTTAACCAACAGCCTATTTCCTGCAACCCCCCCACTATAATTGCCTTATGTCTGTCCCATGCATGTTTGAATTCCTCCACTGTTTTAGACCCCACAACCTCTCCAGGAAGGCGGTTCCATGTGTCCACCACTCTCTCCGTGAAAAATAATTTCCTCAACACTTTTCGATTGGACAGACCTACAAGGGGAGGGGGGAAAGATCATATATGTTAATATTAAATATCTAGCTATCAAAATCCTTGCTGTTACCAAACCTAGGGAATTTGAATGGCTAACCTTAAGACTCTCACTGTCCTCATCTGAAGCACTCAATGTAATTGGCTGCTCTAGACCGCAATCAGGGGGATGTAGAACTACTTTCAACCCTCAAACCTTATTGACACCGACTCCAATAAGTCTATCATCCTTGGAGACCTTAACCTGGATTGGCTCAGCCACACAGCGAATACCCTAAAGGAGCTTTTTGATGAACTGGGTATCTCCCAACGGATCTCTGAACCTGCCAGAATCAATATAAAAAAGTATGCTAAAAGCTTTGTACTAGACCGGATCCTCACAAATAGACCACACAAAATTTCACTTACAGCCATGTTCCATGATGATTTAAGTGACCATAATGTGGTTGTCTGTATAAGAAGTTTGGTAAAACTTACCTCTTGTTCTAAATTTATCACTGAACGAAGCTTCTGCAAATTTAAGATGGAGAACTACCTAACTGACCAAAGAAGTATAAATTGGAGAACTTTGTACTTAGCCCCTTCAGTGGATGAGGCTGTCAACATCTTTAATACAATGCTTACAATCTTATAAACAAACATGCCCACTCATAAAATGCAGAGTAAAAAAACCTCCTACTCCAGGTTCACTGCTGAGCTGAAAACAGCCCTAACCCAACAGGGTAAACTCTGGACCACAGCCAGATGTACCAAAGCCCCTACAGACTGGATGGTATTCAGAACTTCACAAAATGCCTGCACAAAACTTATCAGAATTGCCAACACCAATTACTATGTGGAAGCTCTAGAAGGTGCTAAGCAGGACCGGATTAACCATAGGGCAGAAGGGCCAATTGCCCTGGGCCCCCTAGTTTGAGGGGCCACTGATTTCTTTTTTGTTGTTGTTGTTTCTTTTTCTGTTTACCTTTTTTTTCTTCTTCCCTGACCCCCCCTGTACTTTCCCTCTGTGTGTGTGACTAAACCTCAGTGGTGGGGGGCGGTCGATCGTCGATCATTCCTTTGCCTGCTGTCTCGACCATCCAAACAGCTTGCTGTTTGCGGCAATTTTGTTTCCCCATGGACGTTCTCTCTGTGGGTCAGGTGAAGCACAACATGCTGCTAGCCAATTAAATTGTTCCAATATGGTCCGTTGATGATTTGAACCCCTACCCAACCCTGGACCAGATCTTTTCAGTCCCCCCTCCCTGGCCCTCAGGTCTATGCATCACACACGGTGCATGGTGGTCCTGTCACATCACGCTCACGTGAAGTAAGTCCTGCCCAGATCAAGAAAACGGCACCACATGCCAAGAGATTAATTCCCTCTCAGTGTCACCGAATGCCCAAATCCTGTCATCATCGATACAGAGAGAGACCATCCCTCCACACTCCACACAACAGCACCTGCAGCCTGTCACTAGGCTCACTGTCTGGCCTGGCTGTTGACTCAGTTGTTGGGTTCTGAGATCCGGAAAATAGCTGACTCATGTCAGAGAGCCTGTCGAGTAAGTCTTCCTACAGTGGTTGGATGCAATACAGCCTGTAGCCTCCCCAGAACAGTCAAATACTGTGCAGCCTGCAGCCTCCACAGCAGCTGGATATAGTACAGTCTGCAGTCCCCCGATCCCAGCAGCTGAATAAGGTGATACTGTTCCTGCAGCTTTCCAACAGCAACTGTCAATGATGCACCCTGCAGCCCCCCAAAGCAGCTGCCTACAATGCATCCTGCAGCCCCTAACCAACTGGACACAGATCAGCCTGCAGCCTCCCCACAATGTCTAGATACACTGCAGCCTACCCCCTTCCCACAGAAGCTAAATACCATGCAGCTTGCAGGCATCTAACAGCAGCTGGATGCAGTGTGGCCACTAGCCTGCTCACATCAGCTGGGTACAGTGCAGCCTCACTACAGAAACTAGATGCAGTACAAACTGCAGCCTCTCCAGAACTGGGGGTGACTTTCTGCCTTGCCACAGCAGCTAGATACAGTACAACTAGCAGCTCTCTCCCAAAAGCAGCTGGAAAGTGAAGCTTGCAGCCCCCAGTGAAGCTGGCTACTGTGTAGTCTGCAGCATCCCCAGCAGCTGGATATAGTGTAGCCTCCCCACAACAGCTGTATGCAGTACACTTTGCAGCCTCTTCACAGCTGGGTGTAGCCTGCATCCTTCCCACAGCAGCTGGATACAGTACAGCATGCAGCAGCCCCCTCTGCAGTTGACTACTGTTCAGTTGGCAGCCCCCCCCACACCATCTGGAGGCACAGCAGCCAGACCCATCCCTACAACAGCTGGATACGGTGCAGCTCTCATCCCCCACAGTAGCTAACTGCAATGTAGCCTGCACCCCCAGCCACTGGATTCAGTGTAGTCTGCAGCTTACCCAGAGCATTTGGACACCATACAGTATGCAGCCTTGTAGCAGCAGCTGGATACAGTGAAACCTGCAGCCTTCCCCCCAGCTAGATATGCAACCCCAACAGCAGCTGGATACAGTGCAGCCCTCACTGCAGCTGTATGCAGTGTGGCCTGTAGCCCCTCACACAGCAGCTGGATATAGTGCAGCCTGTAGCCCCCAACAGAGGCTGATACACCTCAGCCTGTACCTCTCCACTGCTTGTCTAACTGCTTAATTCCATGCACTTGCAGTATATCTGCTCATTTCACTTTCACAGCAATAACCTGTCAGCAGCAAGCTTGCTCACTTATTTATTTATTTATTTGAATTTTGATAACTAGGAAAACCCACTGAGACTATGCAGTCCCTTTTTCAGGGGGCGACCCGGGGGAAGGTACATAGGATGTTAGAATACAAATGTTTAGTACAAAGCCATACACAGAAGTAACCAGTGCTAAGTACATACACACAGTATGAGACAATTATATCTTAAGGAGAAAATGAATTCAATGCACAGAGGCGCTGCATAATCCATCCTGGTGAGGGCAGGGCTAAAATATAGAGTTGATTCTGGCAGTCCTTTACATTGTCTACAACCAAAACAAATTCAATGTACAGAACCTCTACATAAATCACACAGGTAAGAGCAGGGCTAAAATATAATGCTGTTCCTGACACATAGGACCTTTGCAATTGCAGCTGGTGTGCAAGATAGTGTAGGTCAATATATGTAAAGCAGGAGCAAGTACCTAGGTCACATAAATAGTTATGTAGGGCAAGAGAGGATAGACAGAGGGAGGGAGTTGCAGACCAAAGGTGCAGTGTAGGCAAAGGATCTTCTACTAGCAGCTAGACATGCCGACGGTACAGATAACAGTGGGAGAGAGGAGGAGGAGGAGCGAAGGGTCTGGCAGACAGGTTTTCTAACAACAATGTTGGATAGACTTGGGGGAGTGAATAGGTGTGTGAGTTTATAGGACAGACAAAGAGAGAAGTACTGGAATTTATGTTCCAGTTGAAGCCAGCCCAGAGATGCCAGTACAGTGCAACGATGCTGGCAGGGGGGGCAGCTCCTGAGGCAACGCACTCTTTCCTATGATATACTTGCTTTAGTTGGTCTAGGGGAGAGCACTGAATTGATGAGAATAGGGGGAGCCATAGGAAAGTAAAGGGAGGAGGGAGGCAGTGGCGAGCTTCAGGCAGGATGCTTTAGATAGTAGTGGATGGAGTCAGTAGAGCAAACCCAGCTTTTGGTGAAGAATAGTAATAGTTTCATTGACATGAGCCTCGAAGGAGAAGCTAGGGTCGAGGAGAATGCCATGATATTTAAAAGAATGTACTTGTTCTAAGGTTTCACCATTCCGAGTGGTAACAGTGAGTTGGGGGTAAGATTGGTTCTATAGGTGTGTGTGTGGAAAAGCATTGCTTTAGTTTTGTTAGTGTTCAGGAGCAAGTTGTTAGCAAGGAACCATGCATCCAGTTGATGAAAGTCAGAATACAAGCGATGACTGAGCAATGAGATGTCAGCAGAGGACCTATATATGATGACATCATCCGGATATAGCTGAACAGATGCCCCTTCCGCAGGAGCTAGGCAGCTCGTTAATGAATAGTAAGAAGCATAGAGGCCCCAAGAAAGAGCCCTGGGGTTCGCCAAGGGAAACAGGTCTGAAGGTAAATTGGCAGTTGGCCCATCTAACACTTTGGGCATGGCCAGTGAGGTAGTTTTGAATCCAGGTAGTCGAGTGTTGGTCAAGCCCCAATAATTTTAATTTCAGAATAAGCTGTTCATGGTTCACCAAGTCAAAGGCTTTGGTGAGGTCCATAAAGATGGCTCTGGTTTCCTGGCCACGGTTGATAGCGAGTTTAATGTCCGAGATGCAATACCATCTTTCAATGCCAGTGTGTGCAATGCACAAATATTCCCTCAGAGTATTAGTAGACATCAGTGTCCCTCCACTTTGCAGTAAAATGGAGGTGCAATACTATGCAAGTTACAAGAATCGTTACCTCCCTCACAATACTAGTGAGTTCAATGATATGTACTGTAAGTACTGTGTTTTAAATAAATCTTTACACTGGTACTGGTGCTGTACGTCTTTTGTTTTGAGATTTTTTTCGTATAGCGCAGTGTAGTAGTGGAGTGGCTTTTCTGTGTTTCTAAGTTCTGTAAGTTACAGCAATTGGTCCAGTCCCTCACAGGGATCTATTTTATGAATACAGTTTTCAAGGGATTGAACCTTCTAACAATTTAAAATGTTGATATTTAAGAAGTATTCTTTCAGTTTCTATTAGTTGTAGGTGTATAGGTTTGATTATTTTAAATGTTTTTCTCTTATGCAATGTTTTGCTAAGGACTTTAAACCAGGAAAAGGCACTATATAAATACAATGTATTCATTCTGTCGATCTATCTAACTAACTAACTATCTATCTGTCTTTCTATCTGTCTATCTATCTATCTATCTATCTATCTATCTATCTATATCAGTACAAGGGCCAATTAAAATATTGCAGTGACCCACTCACAATACCAGGGTATGCAGACCCACTCACAATATGGAGGGGGGCCTAATGCCATGTAAGTCTATATCAATCACCACACACACACACACACACACACAATGCCTATATGCAAAACCACGCACGGATCCAGCAATGCCATGCAACTCACTGTGATACCCACTTTGTCCCCAAGCCTATTCTAGTGAGCCATACTGAATACTGTTTTTTATTGATTGTTTTTATGTTATTGGCTTTTATTAATTTTTATGTACAGTGCCTTGATAGATCTGAAAGGCACTTAATTAAAGTTTATTATTATTATTTTATTATTATTTTCAGAGGTTCAGTCTATTCCCTATGGGATTGCCACTGGTACCTAATGAGCTGTCGACGAAACATTACAACATCAGTCCCACTTTAGGCCATGAGGGGGAGTTAAAATATAGTCTATAGAAATATAGGGTTTTTGGGATGTTGTCATGGTCAGTCCAATCTGATTCAAGTGAGTTATCCAGAGTGCTGGGTTCCCCAGGTTACAAGTCTGAACACCTTCCTGCCTATTTGGGGTGGTGGGGTGAGGAAACTGGCTTATTGGCAGAAAAGGAGCCTTCAGTTGTGAAAAATATGTTGAAAGAACCCACTACAGCTGCCAAGACTGCAGCTTCTACCACACCCCCTGATGCCTTCCAAGTGGGAAAGTTGCTTTTATATTACCCTTCCCTCCAAATGAATCTAAACTTATCACAAAGAAAATGGCTGAGCAGTTGAATAAGATTTGGTTGCCCTCAGGTAAATTGGATCACTGTATGCTGACAAAATTGTGTAAGGCCAATAGAATCATCAAAAGGAAGGTGGAGACAGAGAATGGGTACTGCTTCCCACATATGCCAGGCTAGTTCTGGCAAGACGTTGAAGGAACTGAGGATTGGGGTCTACTTCAAGAGGCCAATCATTCTCTTTCAAGAGGGGACAAATCCATCTACCAGATGTAAAAGGAGGAAATAGATAAAAGAGCAATTTGGATGTTAAAGACCGCTATCCAGTGATATGGCGAATGAAACTGAGCGACTCAAATTGAGCAACTCAGTTTGAGCGCTTGCAGAAATAGCTACCATTACATAATAGCAAGTGTAATAAATATCCATTGAGTGAATAGCAAGGCAGAAGCAGTAGGATTCGGTTATAGTGCTTTATTAGCAAGCCAGTTCCAAGCTGGCTACCTGGCATAGTGATTATAGTCACCACCTCTGAAGCTGATGGCCCTGGGCTCAGGACTGAGTATGTTTTTTTTTGTTTGTTTTTGTTCTCTTTAGTTGTTTAATTTTTATTTTTTGTAGATGACCTCCCATTTCTCTGACTTTGTTCCCCCACCCACCGGTTGCCTCCCCCCCCCAACGTTCTACCCCTACAGACAAGTATCTCACCAAGGAGTAACACCCTCCCGAGTTTTCCCTGTCCCCATTGTCAGCCCCTCTCAGAGTTGATTATATTATATGGGGTGTGGGTAGCCTCACATAAATAGTAACTTCAGATTACCCCCATAGAGAGAGTATGGAGCAGTCGCTGTTTTTACTTCTTGGTGTAGTGCTGATTGCCATTTTGTTTTTCGGCAATTTCCACTCACTGTATTTGCTGTCGCTGTTTTATTTTCACTTTTATCACATGGAACCTTATAGACTTGGAGAGGATTCACTAAAAATCACAAAGTGCAGTGCAAAAGTTTGCATTTCGTCTTGTGATTGCCCAGGTGTTAAAAAATGGTATTCACAGAGGGATAGCGTATGGCACTATCCAACTGTGAATAGGGCTAGGTAGAGGCAGCAGTAATACCAGTGCCGCAGCCTCTAATCCTACCAGCACAGCCTCGACCCCAAGCCACAGGAATACCCCAGCAAGCAATAGCACCAGTGCGCTAACTCAGTAGTCACAAAGGCAGCCATGCAAATAAGCCCATTGGACATGCATGGCGCTAGTGGGCCATTTGCATACCTATTATGGGCCCATTTGCATGTGCTGTTGCAAGTATAGTGCCCCCCCATTGCTAAGTGCTGTCCAGTAAGAAATAAAGTGCAACCCTGGCAGTCTAGTGTGCCCTCCCCCTTCCCCATGCTCCGATTGTCATCCCATAATAAGAAAATAATTCCTGTCAGTCCAATGGTGCCCTCCCTCCTCCATATGCTGCAATCGCTGTCCCATATTAATGAAACGTTATACCTGGCAGTCCAGTAGTGCCCTCCCTCCTATCCATACTCTGACCACCATCCCGTATTAATGAAATGTTATCCCTGGCAATCCAGCAGTGCCCTCTCTCCTACTGATACTCCGATCACTGTCCTATATTAATGAAATGTTATCCCTGGCATTCCTGCAGTGCCTTCTCTCCTTCCTATGCTTCGATCGCCAGCCTGTATAAATGAAATGTTATCCCTGGCAGTCCAGTGGTGCCTTCCCTTCTCCCCATACTCTGATCACCATCCCGTATTAATGAAATGTTATCCCTGGCATTCCAGTGGTGCCCTCCCTCCTCCCCATGCTCTGATTGCTGTCCCGTATCAATGAAATGTTATCCCTGGCAGTCCAGTGGTGCCTTCCCTTCTCCCCATACTCTGATCACCATCCAGTATTAATGAAATGTTATCCCTGGCATTCCAGTGGTGCCCTCCCTCCTCCCCATGCTCTGATTGCTGTCCTGTATCAATGAAATGTTATCCCTGGCAGTCCAGCAGTGCCCTCTCTCCTTCCCATGCTTCAATCACCATCCTGTATTAATGAAATGTTATTTCTGGCAGTCCAGTGGTGCCTTCCCTTCTCCCTATACTCTGATCGCTGTCCCGTATTAATGAAATGTTATCCCTGGCAGTCCAGTCGTGCCCTCCCTCCTTCCTCTCCATGCTCTGATTACTGTCCCAGATTAATGAAATGTTATCCCTAGCAGTCCAGTGGTGCCCTCCCCCACTCTCGTCCACCAATTGCCATCCCATACACAACAATAATAGTCCCTGGTAGTCTAATGGCCCTCCCTCGATGTTCCGATCACTGGTTCCATTGTAAAATAATGCATCCCTAGCAATCTAGGGGTCCCTCTTCCCTCCCCCAGTTTCCAATTACCAGTCCCGTAGTATAAAGAAAGATCCCATTCCCTGGTAGTCCAGTGTTCCCCTCCCCAGTTCTTTGATCGCCATCCTGTAGTGAAAAAATACATCACCCCTGGTAGTGTAGTGGTCCCTCCTCATCCCTGAACCCTGTTCCTTGAAAGATGCCAATCCATAACTCTGGTGATCTATTGGACACCCCCACCCTATCAGACAGTGTCCCACCACCCATTCCCCACCACCCCGCTCCACAGCCAGAGACCAGCACAGCCCTCCTCTTACCACCACGGCTGGCTGCTGACTGAGCTCTCAGTGAGCAGGTACTGTATACAGTATGGCTTACTGATAGTGGCTGACAATCACTGTCAATGAGCCATACTATATACAGTACATGCTCATTGAGAGCTCAGTCGGTGGTCAGTCGTGGTGGTGAGAGGAGGGCTGTACTGGTCACCAGCTGGTGATTGGGTTGGGGGGAATGGAGTGGAGCAAGGGCATAGCTACTGATACTCCAAGTAAGCCATGGTATACCAAGTTTAGTAGTGGGGGTAGCAAACAAGCTGGCCAGCATTGCTCTGCCCTCTCTAGTCAATCGCATTTAAATTCCTTTGTTTGGCTTTCCAGGCCTTTTCTTTTCTCTTTCAGCTTTGTGTTGGGGGGCGGCAGAGTGGACCATGGACGTTGAAGCTGAAGGTCTCAATTAGGTCCACATTGTCGGCCTGCATAGTGATTGGCTGTGGCATCTGGTAGGGGTGTGGCAAGTCTTGGACAGTGAGTTTAAATGCCCCAGCAAAGTTAGAAGCCATACTATTAGTTCAATTGTGCTGGGAGTGAGAGAAGCAATAAAAGAACTGAGGAGCAGCAGACAGAAGAACAGACTCGGAGCCAGCTAAAAAAATGAGGACTTCATGTGTAGTAGCAAGTGAAGCAAATCTGCCTACCTGCAGGGGAGAGAAGAAATTTTTGCAGTGGTCTTGGACTCATGGTGCAGTCAGTGGCGTTTACCAGCAGGCAGCGAGTACCACAGTAGCAGCACAGACAGACAGCAGGTCTAGTGTAGGAATCATCTGATTGAAGCCAGGAACTTTGGACTTGAGTCGTGGGGTGGGGGGCAGGCATGGACAGTAGTGGGTGAGGGGGTAGCAGTGTGGCAGGTTGGTGTACAAATCTGAAATGCCTGGCTACACCCTTGGAGTGGAGGACACTGTCTGACAGGGCGGTGTCCACTAGACCACCAGGGCACGGTTTGGCATCTTTCATGGTACGGGGTTCGGGGATGAGGAGAGACCACTACACTACCAGGGATGAGACAGTTTTTCTACTACAAGATGGTGATCAGAGAACTTGGAGGGGGGGGGAAACACTGAACTACCAGGGAATGGGATCTTTCTTTATACTATGGGACCAGTTAGTGGAGACTGGGGAAGGGGGGAGGGACCACTAGACTAGCAGGGATACATTATTTTACAACAGGACCGGTGATCGGAACATTGGGGAGGACCACTACACTACCAGGGACTATTATTTTCATGTACAGGATGGCAATCAGTGGATGGGGTGGGGGAAGGCACCACTGGACTGCCAGGGATAACATTTCTTTAATACAGGACGGCAATCAGAGCATGGGGAGGAGGGAGGGCACCACTGGACTGCCAGGGATAACATTTCATTAATACAGGATGGTGATTAGAGCATGGGGAGGGAGGAAGGAAGGCACCACTGGACTGACAGGTATTACATTGTTTTCTTAGGGGATGAAGACCGGGGGGTAGTGGGAGGGCTGCAGTGCCTCTGCCAACCACTAAGGTTGCACAGAATACTGCCAGATCTCAGTTGATGGTATTTTCTCCACACAAGGGCCATCATAAGACCCTTGCATGGGGAAAAATCTTTGTGAATGGGACTGCGTGGATATGCATGTCCCCTTCCCCTTATTTGCACTGCAGCCACCCTCACAACTTTGCCCCGGTGCAAACCCAGTTTCCGAGTGCAAACTGGGCTTTGTGCATACCACAATGATACAAAACCAAGTTTGCATCGCGCAAACTGGGTTTGCGCCCGGGCAAGGTTTTGTGAATCTGGACCCTGGAATGTGGGGCGTAGCATCAGGATGCAATAAGTCATCTGTACTGATGTGGAAGAGCTGCAGAATGGCCATTCCAACCACTGTATCCTGTCCAGATGGTACCAGTGTGAGGAAATATTATCTTCGCCTTTAGTATTGAGAAAAGTGGGTGGGAGAGAATTGGCTGGCTGCCCACCAATGGGCCACTGTGTCTATGTCTGAAAATTGCTGCATGCTGAGTTTCAGCAGCCTGTTGCTTTCCCATGTGGGGGAAGAGAGAAAACTGAATCCCCCAGTTAAGAGAGTCATCTACTAGCTTGGCTGATCCTGTGGCCACCCTCTCATTGAGGGAGGCATGTTTGCCAATTCTAATTCCAGGGGTTAAGGAGTAAAAGGCAGAAGTTGACAAATAGTGCAGTATGACATTCTACTTCTACACTTGTTCATGTGTAAATTGAGGAAAACTCCAGGGAAAGCATTCGACTGAGACTTTGGATCTCCCTTGTGAGGCCCTACCTTAACAGAATCAGGCCACACTCTAAACCTGTGAAAGAATTCCTTGTTGACCCCCTTTTACCTTTCCAGATTTTAATCCCCCTTGTTTTATAAAGGAAAGTAAATATTTTAGAGTCATTCAATGTGTGATGTCTTGTATAATGTTTTGTTGCAGGAATGAAAAGATGAAAGATCAGAAGGATGTGTTAATGAAAAATGGTTATGTGGGAATGCAAAATGCTAAAAGGGGGAATGTGTATGTACACCAAAGTGCTAACCTTTCCTTCTAGAGAGAAGAAATAAAGAAAGGAAAAAGGTAGGTTGTAATTATGAGTTTTCTTTACAGATGTTTGTGGCTCACATCTTGTGACCATGTATGTTTGTAAGTTGTTTCCTTTTTGGTATCAGGAGAACGGGATATCATGCCAAGTTTAGGACAGTAACCACCACTATGGGTGGCACTGGCAGAGTGCAAGACCCCACCCATCAGCATATGGTATAGGTGTATGAACCACTAAATAATGTGCATTGTAAATTGTATGTCATTGTATAAGTGGAAATATGAAGTATTTGCAGTGGTGAGGCACCCCCTAATAGTTGAAGTAATCAATGGATACACAGGATGGCATGGCCAAGAACCATGATATTGGGGCCCCAATCCTTCCACCCACAGTCTCACCATATAAGTGACTTTTTGTGTATTATGTCTCCTTAGTGTTCCTGCCTATGCTGGTCGTGGATAGAAGGTAGTAAGTTATGATGCCACCTTACAGGGGAACAAGCAAGGGATTATCCTTTCCTGTCCCTTAAAGTATGTTGAAAAAACTACCTTGAGAAGGACCACATGTGTCTATGGAGGTTGTAACCAGGCTCTCACCCCCTGCTTGTTTGAACCTGAGTTATTAATTGTTAATGTTACATGACAGAGTCCTAGAAATGTCCATGCTCCCCTCCCTCCAGCTTTCTTTGACTTCTAGGGTGCTAATCTGCGGATCAATTGTTACTTCTGCAGATGCTGTACCCCTCTTTATTTGTTCAGTAATTAGCCCAGCATACCATTTATTAAACAGATGCTTCATATTGTCTTTGAAGATTTTATTTAAGATCAAATCCAGTGGTTGTAACAGATCTGGACTGGAGGCTGGCACAAAGATACAGTAGGTAAAATTATTAACTCCTTCAGTGTCTCAAGCACAGCCTGTGTAGTGTGTGCCCTGAATAAATCCCTACTGAGCACAGACCTCCATTCCTTTAGCAGTTCCTTTTTTATGAAGTTAATCTAGGCCAGCAATATTTTTTGACATATTCAGTCATAGCCTCCTACTGATCTGTTCCACTTTATAAATACCTTTCTAGCTACTCAAAATAAACCTGCCTCCACTATTAGGAGGTGCCCAAGAAGCTCTTCTATCCTATGTACGTCCTGGGAGTTGCTGGATAAGCTAAAATACATAGACAGCTGCTGACAGAATTTCAACTTGTCAAATCTTCACACTGGATTGAATACAGGAAATAGAGAAATAGCTCTAAAAAGGATATTAGGCTTAAAAAATGTACCTATTGTTGACATCAACTCAACCGTACTATGACTGGTCCCCGAAGATGTGAGGCATAATATAAAACATTTCATAGGGCTGAAGGATCTCTTGGCTTCATGTAGAGACATAGGAACATACCAAAATGCCAACAGAAGCAGGACATTATGGTCTATTGAGTCAGCCTGATGCAGAGCACATTCATCTGGTGTTACATGGCACTCCACAACCACACTCCCCTGATACTCTTACCCTCCCTTTGAATTTATTCCACCCCCTCTTAAAAACACAACCATTTTCTGATTTACAGCTTCCCTAAGTAACCCATTCTACCCTCCAGCATGCCTCCAGGCCTCCTACTGGAACCTTCCTTCCACTGATTTGCAGTTATGCCCCTTGTTTTCTTGTTTTCACTGAACCTAAAAAGATCAGCCAGATCAATCATGTTTATACCTTTTAGGTACTTAAAGATCTCTGTCATATCCCTTGCACCCTTCATTCGTTGAGCAAGCACAAGTTAGGGTTCTCCAACCTTTGAACATACGAGAGTCCCTGTTAACTCTGAATCATGTTTGTGGCTCTTCTCTGTACCACCTCCAGCAGGTTGATGTCCTTCTTGTGGTAGGGGCTCCAGTACTGCACACAGTTCTCCAGATTTTATCTTAGCATAGAGCAGTGCCAGTTAGGATGAACTACAGTACTTTGCAGTGATAACTGAAAAATTCTGCAGTATGCTGTAAGGAACAGTGTAAAGCAATAGCAATGAAGAACTTTTGTTGTGCAGCATTTTATGAAGTTGTTTACTGCAAAGTACAGTGTTGTATCCCATCTGGCTCCACTGTAGATCTGTACAGCAGCAGAATGACCTCTTTCCTTCTGCTAGAGAACCCCCTTATTGTGAAACCCAGCATGCTATTTGCCCTTGCTGCTGCCTTGCTGCATTGTGTAGTGGGTTTCAGATTGCTCATGATCCCCAGGTCTTTCTCTTCTTCAGACACTGTGTCAGTCACACCTCCTAGCCTGTTCTTGGTCCTGGGTTTCTTGCTCCCTTTGTGCATGACCATGTGCATTTTTGTGTTGAATCCCAGCTGCCAGATTCCACAGCATCATTCTAACTTGCCAGACACCTTCTCAGATCCCTTACTCTCTCCTCCATGTCCACCCTCCTGCAGAGCTTGGTGTCATCTGCAAAGAGGCAGATTTTGCCCTATATGCTGTCTTCAGTATCGTTTATGAACACATTGAACAACACCGGCTTGAGCATTGACCCCTGTAGAATCCCACTGGTAACCTCCCTCATTCCTGAGTGCTCCCCACTACTACCAGCCACTGGCTTCTTCTCCCTAGCCAGTTTGCCATGCACCTAGTCAACTTTTCACCTGCCCCCAAGTCCTCCAACATCTTGATCAATCTCTTGGGGGGATCAAGTCAAAGGCCTTTTCTAAAGTCCAGGTACAGTATGTCTACTGCATGACCCCCGCCCAACCGCCTTTGTAACCCAGTTAAAGAAATTGGTCAGATTTGTTTGGCATGACCTCCCTGACATAAACCTGTGTTGCTGTCATCCTAGAGCCCATTCACCTCAAGGAGCTCAATCAACTGTTCTTTGAGAATGGTCTTCATCAGCTATCGATGTTGACCTAACTGGTCTATAATTTCCTGGTTTGTCCCTTACCCTGCTCTTGTGCAGAGGTACTACGACAGCAGTCCTCCACTCTCATTGTACTATGCCTGTATTAAGGAAGCAGTTGAATATGTCAGCTGGGGGGGGGAATGAAAGAATTGCTGTCAGTTCACTCAGCACTCAGGGCTGGATGTCATCTGGCACAGGGGATTTATCCACTTTGACAACCGTGAGCCCCTTGAGGACCCTGTTCTCTATAATCACCTCCTCACTCATCCTACCTCTCCCCCACCCCCATCCCTATGTTCCTGTGGAACTGCTCCAACCCTTTTCTTTTATGAATACAGAGCAGAAGTATTTATTTAGAACCTCTGCTTTTCCTCTGTGATCTTCCATCCACTCATGCCCCCTTCTCAGCTTGTTAATATGTTCTTCCATCACCCTTTTTTTCCCTGATGTACCAAAAAAGGTTTTCTCTCCTACTTTGATCCCCTCCTCAATATTTAATTCAGTCCCTTCCTTGGCCTTTCTTACCTTCCTGCTAACTGTTTTCAGCTCCTCTAGGTACCAGTAGTCTAGCGTGTACTCTTACCTCTGGGTTGTCCTTTATTTTTTTGTAGGAAAAACTTTTCTCCCTCACTGCCAACCTACTCTGTAAACCAGAGTGGTTTCCTGTGCTTGTACTGTTTCTCCTTCTGCTTTAGACAGGTTTTAGTGACTGCCTGTGCCCCGTCATGAATTAAGGATCATTTGTGATCCACTTTCATGTCTGCCCTGAGTTTTGTCAGGCACTCTTCTGTATTTACCCCTACCTTAGTGAAATCTGCCCTTTTTAGGTCCAGAACATGTTTTCAGTTCTTCCCTTCCCATACTGAGATTCATTTATGTTATTTGTTTCAAAGGATTTACCAAGAAAGACATACTGAGATGAAATAGCTAATTTCCAGATGCATCCTGGAGGGAGGGAGAATGGGGATAGTACAGCAATAAGCTACAACAACAGGCTGCAAAAGATAACAAATATAACTTACAGTAATAACAGTTGAGCTTGACAGAGACTGTGCTGATTTTTCTGGCATCATCCAAGCTTGTCAGTGTTAAGTTTGAAATGGTCCAATCCCTTGGTGGCTGTATCACCAAAGAACCCATCTTAGAGTGCATTCAGCAGTGTTTGACTCCTGTTGCTATTTGCATGTGGGTTCCTCTAATCCATGTAAGGTGGGTTAAAGTCTCCCACTATCTCCACTTCTCCTTTCTCTGCAGCCCTTCTAATCTGGTCCTCCCACACCCAGTCTATGGTTTCACTCTGATTTGGTGGCAGACACACCACTCCCACCCTTATTTTATTGCTGCTCCTGCTTGGATCTGTACCCAGACTGACTCTCTCCCCCCATGTCATCCCTTGTGGCCGTGATCACCTCCTTAATGTAAAGCACTACCCCTTCCCCCTTCCCCTTGCACTGTTCTTGTCAAATATTGTTTTCAATGATGATAATACAGTAGTAGTGATCAAGTCATGATTGCTAATGCCTTTAATACTAAATGTTCTGGTCTATCTAGTTACACTATTACTGATTCTAGTTTACTTAATGTCCCTTCTCCTACTGAAGCTGCAAACCAAGGACATACAACTCTGCCTCTTCCTCATTTTACTTTCATCTGCTTCTTCTGACTGAGGTCATAAATTTATTTTCCTGTACAAAGTCTTTTGTTAATGGTGGTTTCAACAGCTTACAGCCTAAATGCTAAAATTAATCAGACCTTATTTTGGTGTACCGTCAACCAGACTCTTCAGTCTGTCTCTTTCAGTTGGTAATGTTCTGATATTTGGAAAATTGCCAACATAGAATCAGTGTTTAAATTATGAGAGCATAGCTGCTAGGATAGTTATCGCCACTCTATGCAAATGTCTGGAGAATATCGGCTCCCATCAATTTACAGATTATCTGTCAAAATATTTTCTCTTGATGGATGCCCAGCATGGCTTTATGAAAGATCATAGGACAATGACTGCCCTTTTAAAGCCATCAAATAACATTAGTATAGGGATAAATAATGGTTTGCTTACAGAGGTGGTATCGGTGGACCTAATTAAGGCTTCTTATCTTGTAAATCAATTAATGTATTACAGCTGTTTGTTATTTAAATGTTTTTATTGTATATCTGTTTTTACTCTGTATTTGTGCTTTGGCTTTGGAAAAGCGCATTATAAATACATTTGATTTGATTTAAATCAAGGTCTCCTCCTTGATAAGCTTTCTGCTTTGGGGGTATCTAACACTGCTCAAAAATGGTTTATGAGCTGCTTCAAAGGTAGATGTCAGCAAGTCAAGATGGGAAACTCATTTTCTAGTCTGAAAGTATGTCTGTTGGTGTTCCCCAAAGCTTCATACTGGGATCTTTGCTTACTTCCTTTTTATTAATGACCTCCCTAAGTCTAATGCTCACTGCAACAGCATTCTCTGTGGATGACCTTGTAATTTATTACTGCTCTACTAATCCAGCTACTGAAAGTTCATATATTAAACCCATGCTTTTTGATTCTAAACATAAACTTTGCTCTGGGTCTTACAATCTCTGTCACCTGCCTGTATGGCTCCTTACTTGAGAGGTATCCTCCTTCATGTACCTTGGAGTTTTTTTTTTTCTTTGTTTTTAGAAATCTGAGAAATTGTTTAAATTGCCATGCTCAGGACTCAGGTACCACCCTCTGATGAAGAGCGATACATAGGGATGACAGTAATCAAGAAACAGGGCTGTCCCCAGAGCAGCAAGCAGTGCATTGGATCTTGAAAAATCCAAACAGGGAAAATGTTTGAAATAAAGCCATTCCTGTAAATACAGATTTTGTGAGAAGTTCAAAGAATATATATGATACCACTGTTGATATTACACTTATTGAATATATATGGTTGTATTCTCAGTCATGTCTGTTCTCTTTTAAATTTAGATAGTTTGGGTTTACATCCACTCTGGGAGAGGTGAAATGATGGCTCCAGGAAATGACTTGCTAATTGAAAATCAGCACCTGATGGACAGAATACAAAAGAAGTACAAGAAATGGAAATGAACATAAAGAAGTTCATTAATACAGCTAAGAGCCATAAAGTTATGCTGATTTCTTGTTGTGCTAATTATCATCCTAGATTTAAATAACTTTCTATGATGGAGCCAGAATAATTGCTATAATTAGATATAATCAAGGAGCTTATTATTTATGTATCTTAGAAAACTGAAGGGGTTGATTTTTAAATATTTTCTATTTATTAGAGATGTGTGTTTTTAATCAGTTGTATAAACTGTGAAATGAGGAACCTAATAGATGCTCACTTATCTAAGTGTAGACCTATATATGTAGGGGGATTTAAATATCTGTAAGCTGCTTTTTGAGAACATAACCTTGAAAAAGTGCCAGCACAGATGCAAAACAGTCATCAGGAACTTCTCTGTTTTTTTGCACTTTGGGAGAATGTGTACCTGTTTTTATAACATGTGTCTGCTGTTCTAAATAAAACATTTTTTTATATGACAAACAAGATATGTTTGTAACTTTACTCCAAGGGAGGCACTGAGCGAGATACATAGGGATGCTTGCTCCTGTTAGCAGTGCATGGAGGTGTTCCTTCCAATGGGAGGTTAAAATGAATTCATTTTCCTCCAAACAAACACCAGTGTTTGCACAGATTTTCTTTATTTTTGTTTTAGTATGTAACAGTATTTGTTACTTATGCTATTTGTTGCTTATCTCACTGATCACTGTGACTTGTACTCTTCTTTGGCTTGGAGAGCTCTACTGTTTGTTTTAGCCAGCCCTCACCTTACCGACCCAACTGACTGCTCCAGTCTTTGTTCACCCTTGGAGTCCTCAAGCTTGAGCTTGCATCTTGGGCCTTCTTCTCATCCAGCTTCTTATCTTTTTTTTTTTTAGACTCTATTTTTGCTCCCCTATTGGAGGAACTCTCTCCGGCAGCCCCCTAACCTGCTCTCTACCTCCCCTCACTCTGACCAGATACTCCCCCGGGCCCGAACCCCCATGGGGAAGGGCAGGCCTATCCTCCCAGGGCACTCTAGCTACAATGTTGAGTGCCAGTTGGAGTGTCGGGTACAGGGGGAGAGAGAGAGGTGCCCAGCATTGGGAGTGTGGTGCAGGCTGTGGTGCCATCGCCTATCCACCAGAGGGTTTTTTTTTCTGTTTTTCACATCCCTCGTTCCCCCCCCCCGGAGTTCAGTCATGCAATGACATCCCAAGATGTCTGCCACAACTCCGCCCCTCTACTTGGTGCCCAGACATGCGCACATCCCTCCAGTCTCCACCGGGGGCCGCTGTTGCACTGGGCAGTCCCTGGATCCCTCCCCAGAGAGAGAGAAGAGCAGTCTGCAGATTCTCAATCCTCCCTCCCTCTCCCCTGCCGACCCCCGATGACCTGGGCTCATTCCCAAACCCGGGTCACCAGCGTGGTGCAAGGTATGGCGTCCAGTGCCTCAACCCTCAGTGCCACCGGGCCGGCACCAGATTTTCATCTTTGCAGCACTCTTTTTTTGCTATATAGCTTTTTCTCTCATCAGGAGGTTAGCAGGCAACTTCAGCTTTCTCTTACTTGAGAGCTCTGTTCAGCCTTGAAGGGCATCATGACCCATGCCAGCATCCTTTTTCCATTCTCTCCTGCTCCCTGTTGCTGGGACATATACATCAGCATACACCTGTGGAGGCATACACATGCTGCAGACGTCCCACAGCACCCTCCCTTCTTTGTCACCCTCAGACCCACATTACCACTAGACCTCCACCTGGCAGCAGTCATTCAGTAAGAATGACAATCCACCCACCCTGGGAGAGGAGAGCAGATCTCCAGACACTCAATCCTCTCCCTCCCCAGCTAACCCCTGGTAGCCCCAGTCTGCCACTGAACATGGATCACTGGCATGGCAGGAGGTAAGGCACCCAGTGTCTCAGCCCTCCATGCCACTGGGATGGCCATCTTTGCAGCACTCTTTTCCAGCCTCCCACTCAGACCCTAATGGCTATTAGGTGTGCCACCGCTACTATCCAGTCAAGACTTGGTGCCACAGCTGCACTCCCAAATGGGCATAGATAGTAACAAACTACAGCCCCCTTTGGGTTGTTAAAATCACATACTCTGTGTTCCAGTGACTCCCTTTTACACCTGAAATGTAGGTGCTCCACTAGAATGGGTTAAGCAGCCTTCTCTTCCTCTGCCCCCAAGCCCCAGAAGTGTCTTCCACTTCTAATAATTTGTTCAGGTTCTCTTCAGCACTTCAGAAAACTATCACTTGAGCATCATGTCAATGTATTTACTATACACTGTTTTTACCCATTTGTACTGTTTCATGTGCTGCGTCACATGTTAATTGTTATGTCTGTAAACTGTTTTCTCCTGGGTCGTGCCTGAAAATAGGCATTGTTTGCCTAGTGCACTTACCCGGTCACCAAAAGCAAAATAAATAAATAAATAAATCATCTAAGACTAACAAACTACACGTGCACATGATTTTAGTATCTACAAAATATTTTGTGCTAACATACTAAGAAGCCAACAGAGTAGGCCTTATGCTCTCTCAAGTCTGCTCAGGGATCAGCACCCATGCCATGCACTGTTACAGCCTCCCCCCAACATGGTCCTCCACCCTCATCCTCTGACAGTGTTCTGAGATGCACCCTCCCCCTGTACCTGTCCCAGCCTTGCTTGAACCCCTCCACAGTTGTTACAGCCACCAGTTCCATGGGAAGAGCATTCCAGGGCTCCATCACCCTCTCAGTGAAGTAACATCTCGTAATCTCCCACCCGAGATTCCTGCCAACTAACCTCAGTGGGTGCTCCCTGGTTACCTCTTCCTTCCGCAGCTGGAACAAACTATCCCAGCCCACACTATGGAACCCCTTGAGGTTTATGAAGACCTCAATCATATCTCCTCTGTCCCTCCTCTCTTTCAGTGAGTACAGGTTGAGCTCCTCTAGTCTCACCCTGTAGGACTTCTCCCCAAGATCCTGTATCATTTTGGTCACCCTCCTCTGGACCCTCTCCAGTAGGGCAATATCCCTTTTCAAGTATGGAACCCAGAACTGCACAGTATTCGAGATACAGTCTGACCAGGCAGTTATATAACAGGAGGAGCACCTTCTGGCTCTTTGAGGTTATCCCCCGGCTATGCACCCAGTATTTTATTTGCTTTGGCCACAGCCCTCCTACACTGCTCTGAGTTGTTCATTTTACCATCCACAACCACCCCGAGGTCCTCCCCCCACCCCGTAGCCTGCCGTGTCTTCCCTCCCAAGGTGTGCACATGTGCTGGATTCCTGGCCCCCTAGGTGAAGAACCCTGCACTTCTCTGTATTAAACCACAGTTTCTAGGTGCGAGACCATCCATCCAGTCTCCAGGTCTCCCTGGAGGGCTAATCTACCCTCCTTCCTGTCCACTACCACCCTCAACTTTGAGTCGTCAGTGAAGAGGCTCATCTCAATCCTGATATCATTACTGATATCTGCTATGTAAGTGTTAAACAGGAGTGGCCCCAGCACCGACCCCTGAGGGACCCCGCTGATGATCCTTCTGGGAGATGAAACCTCCCCCCAAGCTATCTCCCTCTGAAAATGCTCTGTTAGCCAGTTCCCTATCCATCCATCAGACCATCTGTACCCCCACCCCCATTTCCCTCAGTTTCTCCAGCAGCCTGAGGTGTGGCACCAAGTCAAACACCTTGCTGAAGTCCAGAAAGAGGATGTCCACTGGCCCACCCTGGTCCACTGTCCTCATCACCCAATCATAGAACTCCACTAGGTTAGGCTGGTATGAGCTGCCCTGGACAAAGCCATGTTGGCAGTCATCAGAGGTAATTTAAAGAAGTATTTTTTCACAGAGAGGGTTGTGGATGCATGGAACGGCCTTCCGGAGGAGGTTGTGGAGTCAAAAACAGTGGTGGAATTCAAGCATGCATGGGACAGTCATAAGGCAATTCTAGGGGGTGGGGGTAGGAAGAAGTAGGCTGCTGGTTAACTAGAATCTGCAGCTTATCCAGTAGGCAGAGAAATGGGCAGACTGGGTGGGCCAAGCGGTCCTTATCTGCCGTCAAATTCTATGTTTCTATCCAGGAGGCCCCTCGACTCCAGGAACACCTCCAGCCTCTCCTTTAGGATGACCTTCATCACTTTGCCCACCACCGATGTCAGGCTTACCAGCCTGTAGTTTCCCGGCTCCTCCCACGAGCCCCCCTTGTGTATGGGCACAATGTGCACATCCTTCAGTCCTGAGGCACCCATCCTGACTGAAGGGAGGAGTTAAAGACATCTGCCAGAGGTGCGGCCAGGACATCAGCCAATTCTTTAAGCACCCAGGGGTGGAGACCATCCGGGCCTGAAGCCTTCTCCGCTCTTAGGGCCTTCAGAGCTTCCCACACCCTATCAACAGGGATTTCAACATCCAAGGGCTCCCCCCCTTCTGCAAATCCACTCTGCTCCTCCCCATGTGGTGCCACCCGGCCCTCCTCCCTGGTGAAGACCGAGGAAAAATATTAATTTAGTAACTCTGCCTACTCCCCTGCCTCCTCCACCCATATATCCCTGCCATCAGTCTACTGATCTGCCCCTTACCTTTCCTCCTTTCCCTGATATACCTGAAAAACCCTTTCTCTCCTCTTTTTATCCCCTGAGCCAGTCTCCTCTCTGTCTTCACCTTCGCCAGCCTCACAACCCTGGTGACCTTTCTGGTGAACATATCATAATCCTCCTCATCTATAACCCCTTGTGAGCACCTGTAACAGCTATAAGCAGCCTTTTTTTCCCTTACTGCAACCTGAACTTCCCTTGATCACCAGCTCAGCTTCCTGGCTCTACCGAACTTGTACCATTCCTTCGTGCAGGCCTTGGTAGCTTCCAGGAGCCCCTGTTTAATGATTCCCCACCAGTTCTGTGTCCCTACCTGACCTGATCCCTTTTAGGTAGCCCCTAAGGATCTACTCCATACCCTCGAAGTCTGCCTCCCTAAAATCTTCGACCATCGTACACGAGCGATCAACACCTTCCCCCAGCTCAAGAGAGAACCAGACCATGGCATGATCACTTCCTGCCAGTGAGTCCCCTACTACTAGGTCCCTGATGAGATCGCCATCTGACAGGACAACATCCAGGATGCGTCCCCCTCTCATCGGGTCAGTTACCAGCTGGGCAAGAAATGCATCCTAGAATATATCAAGCAGATGATGCTCCATGGCCAATGAGAATGTCATAGTTCCCCAGTCAGTTCCTGGCCTGTTCAGGTACCCCAGCACCACAGTTTTGCCCCCCCCTTGCCCACAATGTTCCTTAAGGTTTACCACCAGGCCTTCCTCCAGGTCTTCTGCCTGCCTGGGTGGCCTGTATACCACCCCAGCTTCACCCTCTTGCCCCCAGGAGCCTGCAGGGCAACCCATAATGCCTCCATGTGCCCCTCTGCCTCCTCAACCCTGCATATCCCTATGCATCCCTAATGATAAAAAGCTACTCCCCCTCCCCTGCCCATAGCCCTGTCCTTTCTGAACGTGGTGTACTCTATTAGGTTCAGGTCCCAGTCATGCTCAGAAGTGGCTCAGGTTTTAATGACAGCTGCCACATCCACTCCCCCTCCTCCCCCCAACAACAGTGCCTGGAGCTCGGGCATCTTGTTCGCCATACTCCTGGTATTAATTAGGACCACTCTCCAACAAATACCCCTGCCCCCCTCCCCCACCCTGTGGGCTCTCAGGTAGTTGCCTGCCAGAGCCCCTGCTTGTACAATTTGGTGCTCTTGATCTGTCCTCCCTTCTCCTTGCTTGTGGAAGGAGGTGCTAGGGCCCACCACAAGCCCCATCCCTTCCCCCTTCACAAGTTTAAACCCCACCTAGATTGTATGAACCCTGCCAATCCCTGTTTCATAACCTCTTTCCCACCCAGTCTGAGTTGGAGCCTGTCCCTTGCATACAGTTCCTTTTCTTCCCAGGTTGCACCCCAATCCCTGACCAACCCATATCCCCTGGCCTTACACCATTCACCGTGCCATTCATTTACTTCCCTAATTTTATGTTTATTCCCCACACTGGCTCTAGGTACTGGTAAGATCTCAGAGAAGGAGACTGAACACCCAGTGGCCTGACAGATCCTGGCTAGTTTCTGGAACCTAGCCTGGATCTTCAACACACTGTTACCCTCAATATCATTCGTGCCCAGGTGCACCAATTTATCCTGGGTTCCTCCGCAATCTTTCACCAGTGCATAGATCAAGTGTTTGGCTTCATACACAGTCAAGCCAGACATACTCTTGACCCTGACATTGCAGAATGACCCCTCCCCCAACCCTCCCACTTGATACCTCTAATCATGGAGTCGCCCAACAGGAGCACTCTTACCGCCTCCTTTTCCTTTGTCCTCCCCAACTCCAATCCCCTTCCCTCACTACCTCGACCACATTCCTGGCCCCACCCCCCACTGTCACAGTGCCAGTTGCTATCCTGTTCCTTCTGTTCCAGCTCCTTCTCCTCACCGACATGTCTCCCCAACCCCCTTCCTGCAACGGTTCTACGGTCCATCCCCGTATACCCCTCAGGAATGAATGACCCCCCTGCCTCACAGGGGAATGTGTTTGCCCCCTCTCTTCATCATTCTTCATACCACTCACTCCCTCACAGCATCCGTGTTTATTACTGTCCTCCTGAGCACCACCACTTCCTCTCACAGTCCTCTTCCCTCTTATCCATTGACTCCCTCTTCCAAGCCCCATTTCATACTGCTCTCTCCCTCGCAGCATCCATGATTGCTACTTTCCCCTTGAGCACCCCCCACTTCCCCCTCACAGTCCCCTCCCTCCTTTCCAGGTACATCCCTGTCCAAGCCTCCCCACTGATGCTGGTTCTGACATCTCTGTTACCCTCATTGCCCTTGCTCCTAGCCATATTCTCACATTCCCTATGGTTTGCTCCCCCAGCCCCAGTTGAGACCTTGTGCAAGGGAATATCCCTGTTGATCCCAATTGCATGGCTGTTTGCCTCGCCCCTTTATCCTGCCCCCTCTGGAGCCTCCTCTGCCCCAGAACTATCCCCCATTCAATTGTACTAATAGTGCAAATCTGTTGTGTTCTAGGCATACTACCTTGATCCCCCCGACTCATTGCCCTCATCCACTGTCTTTGTCGTATATCTAGTCTCTTTTTCCCCAACCACCTGCCAGGTCTCCTGGCCCACAACCCACACTGGACCAGTCCTACCCAGGCCCACTTGAGTACCCCTCACACCCATAATTCCCATCCTGTCTCTTTCCCCCATAGTTGTTTGGTCATATATGTCTTTACCATCCTTCACCAGACATCTCCTGCCCGTTACTGGTGGCTCTCGTGGAACCCCTGCATCTCCACCATTATTCCCCCTACTACCCTCCCCCAACTACCCCACACAGCAGGCTTCCTTCCCTCCCTCCACCTCCTCTATTCCTTGCCACTCCTAACATCCAACCTAACCTTCTGACCTCCTCTTAAGTTGTGCCAACTGCCGGCACACCATGCACCCCCCCATCCTCCAAGCCAGGTCAAGCACCATGGCCGAGCCACACGCTACGCACCTTACCACCTTCCAAAGATGCCTGCCCTAGTAATCTGGGGATCATGCCACCTTTCTGACCCCATCCCATTTTTTTTTTTTTTTTAGTTGTTTTAACCAGGTATAGCACACTAAGCTGAAAGCTTTTGTACAGGAGCGACCTGGGAGCACAAAGGAGGTTAAGTGACTTGCTCAGGGTCACACAGTATGCAAGTGGAAGCTGTGGGATTCAAACCCAGGTCTGGTCTGCTGGATGTCACCAGATTTGCAGCTCAGAGCCTTAGTCTACTGCGCTATACTGCCTCCTATTTTGATTGTCCCTCCACGTTGGTTGTCCCATCTTGCTTCCCCTAGTCATGCTGGAGCCTCTTATGAAACTCCCCACCCCCCCAAGGCCTGCTGGTCAAGCTACCCAACAGAGAGTACCCCCGCAGAGTCAAAAATATGACACTAGATAGACACCAGCCAGGCATAAACAACCTACCAAAATAACAGTCCCAAACACCCTGCCCAAGCAGAAAGAGCACCAGCTGCACCAGAGCTCATAGCCCTTCCCCAGTTCTTCCCCACCCACAAGACCTGCCCCTAGCCTCTGCCCCCTTAGCTGGCATCTCCCTCTGAGACCATTTAATAGAGGTTGGGGCTCTGTGGGTGGGTGAGACACAACAGCTCCTCTGTGCAGTGACTACAGGTCCTCCATTGATTTGTTACTTTGCAGCTGGGCTCGGCTATTGATAGAATGGCCACCAGTCCACAGAGCCCTCTCTGGATCCCAAGTGCTCCTCCCAAAGTGCCACTAGCAGTGGTGCCACAACCCTCTTGTCTTTCCCTGCTGCTTGTTCTGGCCCTGGCCCACTCCTCGCAGCTGGGTAAAGATCACCATGCAATGCCCTGGCCTACTCCTTGCTGCCGGGAGCAACAGCCATCCATAGCCCTGGCCAGGTACCTTGAGGCCGGGAAAGATCACTGACCATTGCACAATACAGCTCCTCTGCACAGTCACTACAGCTCCTCCAATGATTTGTTCCTTTGTGGCCAAGCTCGGCATTTGATAGCCTGGCCAACAGTCCACAGAGCCCTCACTGGGGCCAGAGTGCTCCTTCCGAAGTGCCACAGGTGTGGCCACCTCCTGCTCCAACACATCAGCTACCAGACCACAATGCCTTCCCTCTCCTTCTCCAGTCAGTGCCGCTGGTGTGGCAGCCTCCTTCCTCCTCTGATAGCGGTGATCCCACTTGGTCCTCTACGGTTGCTAGAGTCAGCTTTTTAAAGCCTGAGTGGCACTTGGACTAGTGCACCATGGTCCCTGATTGGTGCGACTGCCCCACTTGCTGATTGGATCCTGCAGCCCCTCCTGGATGCCACCAACCCCCTCCTATTCAGCAGTGGCACCGCAGCCCTCTTGTCTTCCCCTGCTGCTTGTTCTGACCCTGGCCCACTCCTCACTACTGGGAAAAGATCACTGTCTGATGCCATGGCTCACTCCTTGCTGCTGAGAGCAATCACTGTCCATAGCTCTGGCACGCTACTTGCAGCTGGGAAAAAGATCAGCATCCGTAGCCCTGGCCCACTCCTTGAGGCCGTGAAAGATCACAAACCATTGCACAATACAGTTCCTCTGTCCAGTTTCTACAGCTACTCCATCGATTTGTTCCTTTGCGGCCAGTCTTGGCTATTGATAGCCTGGCCACCAGTCCATTGAGCCCTTACTGGGGCCCAAGTGCTCCTCTCAAAGCACCACCAGTGTGGCTGCCTTCTGCTCTAATATACTGGCCACCAGACTGCAAAGTCTTTGTGCTCCTTCTCCCATGAGCACCACCAGTGCAGTCGCCTCCTTTCTCCTCCAATAGCGATGATCCCGGCTGGTAAAAAAAATGAAACTCTTTTTTTCCCTTTATCTAATTAAGATGGCAGATATAGGTTCTTCCTGGGAATCAAATCTCTAACCCTTTGCTTGTAAGGCAAGGATATATCCAGTGTACCACCTGCTGTATTGTAAGTTTCTATGTCTCTTGTTCTGTCTTATTGCTTTGTGTACTATACTTACCTGGTTACTGAAAACTAAATAAATACATAGAATCTTGGTTGACCCAATGGTTGTACAGGTATGGGCAAAATCATTAATGCTTGAGTGGCTATTACTTGTTCTGTCCTGGTAGATTACTGTGGTGGCAGGTAATCACCAGCCAGAGTACATGACAAAACAAGAGAAATCTAGGGCTTGTCCCTCAGACCAGTAACCGCCACGTGTGAGCCACTTACCACCATCATCATAGCAACCATTGGACAAGGTTAAATTCAGTCTTGTCAAGATTAATGACTAACTCAGTAGGTATAGGTTTCTGCTTTACAGCTGCGCTGACCCTTTGTTAGAAATTTTCTTCAAAAGTTAGAGGTCCACCAGTCTTTTCCAGACAGCCTTTGCTTCCTTGTGTTTGCAGTATCCTACACAACTGACAAACTGCCTGGCCTATTGCCGTGTTATGGAAAGACTCCCCCTGTAAAAGGTGTTGATTGTTGGCATTAATCATACCAACTGCAACAACCACCACTACTCGTGTGTTGACAACTGCTCCCTCAGTCCTAAGATGTGTAATGATTTTTTAAAGCGCCTGTTCAATTTCCTCAATTTAAAGTGTTGGTCTGTGTGAGAAGTGCCTGGGTTAGCAAACTGGGGTCAAAAATATGTTTACAATTTTCAAAATAATCAGATTTAAGCTTTCTCTTGTGCTTTCATTAATTGTTCTTTTAACAGTGGGAATCTCTGACCATGCCCTACCCTGGTTCAGATGTTACCTAACCAATAAACAGCAATATGTCAAGTTTGGTTCCTCTCTATCTGACAACCTACCTGCCACCACTGGTGTCCCCCAGTGCTCCATACCCGAGCCACTTCTTTTCTCTCTACATGACAATTCTATTCACCATTGCTTCACCAACAGTACCCCTCTCCTTTAGGCTGATGACCTATTTTTTTTTTCACCAGTGCACAGAACATGGCTGACATCAATAGTACCCTGTCAGCAGATCTGAAGGCCTTTCAAACCTGGTTCCAAGAGAATAGGCTACTAATGAACCTTACTATGTCACAAGCTATGCTATTCGGAACCTCACACCATTTAAAAAACATCCATACTCTGCTCTGCATTGTCTGTGAGAATGGCACCACACTGGTTTCTGCAAACTCCTTCAAATACCTGTGAGCGATACTTGATCCCTCCCTTGATCTCTCTCTACATATAACCTCCATCTGTAGGGCTGTTAATGCTAGACTCTGATTTGCCTATCGAGCCAGTCCAAATCTCTCTCTCCATCCATCCATATTGCAGTAGCCCATGGTCTCCTACTCACCAAATTATTTTGTGGCCTGCCCATTTTTTTTCTAATGCCTCAAACTCAGTCCTGCACTAATGGGATGTGGCTTATAACAATATTTACCAAATTTGTATTTTTCTTCTTTTGGTAACCAGGTAAGGCCCACTAGGCACAAGTGCCTGTTTTCAGGGGCGACCCGGGAGCACTGGGGTGGTTAAGTGACTGACTCAGAGTCACACAATATGCAAGTGGAGGTTGTGGGACTCAAACTCAGCTTTGCTAGATATACCAAGCTCATTCACAGCTCATTACTCTAACTTCTAGGCTATACTGCCCTTGCCTGCAATTGTCTTGCCCATCACTGCACCTTGTACTCCAAACTAGGTTGGCTTTTCCCTGCTCATCAACTGGACCTCTTCTCTAGTACAGTAGCATTATCCACAGTGCAATACACAACCAAGTGCCCCAATCCCTTGCTTTCCTCCTAGTGCTTTATAAAACTACCTACCCACTTAGATCCTCAGACCTTGACTGTCTAACTATACCCAGAACTAGGACCAAACTTGGAGATGGCCTTCGCTGTTGCAGCCCTGAAACTATAACAGTATACCTGCTCACATTAGACATTGCACTGTGGTCCAAGCTTTCTGGTGTAAATACTGGCTACATTTGTTTCAACAGGCAGTATGCTGTTCCTAGCCGTTGCCTATAGTGGCCTTTAGCCACCTGTACTTGACTATTCCTTGCACTCATTTACTGTGTTACCTGTTAATAATGTCTGCATCTTTGAGCTTCTGCCAGTTACGATGCTCTATTACTAATAGACATGTGTCATATTATTTTCTCAGCACTGTCTCTTCCCTCTGGTACCTGAGGGCCTAGCCGAGTGCAGGACTCACTGCTTTTATTTGTATACTTGCAGGTTAGTACAGAGTATAATAAGTTGACAAAAATGTTGCTTTAATCTGATTTTGTAGTTTAAATCTATCCTGTTAGAAACTGTTCCACATGCATTGTTTTGTTACCCACCCATTTCGTTACCCACCCATTCTCAGTTAAGAGAATGCCTGACCATCAGCAGTTTTAAATCTATGCTGAAAACATATTTATTTTCCTTGGCCTTCCCTAATTAGTTGACTAGTTAACTGATCATTTTTAAATATTTTATTATGTCATTGACTTATATTGTATTTTATATTTTTATACTCTGTACAGCACCTTGATTATGAGAGGCACAATATAAATAAAGTTTGCTTTGCTTTGCATTATGTAGTTATATTCATGACAAAAAAACTCCTTTAATGCATCAGTTAGGGTTGTTCCACGTGACAAATGTGAGGAAATTTGATGTTAGGGTTCCCACCCCCTTGCACCCAACCCCCACCCTGCCCCCACCAACAGGCATCGGAGTGTGCATTGGAGTCGTTGTACACTGTAGTTAGAAAAACTTAACATAAATACTATAATTGTTATGTAATAGATAAGTGAAAACACAACACAGATAGGTAAGGTTTAAAAAAAGGATTTATTTCCAAATTATTAGGTGATTAAAAAGGCAGAATTGAAAGCCAATTTGAGAAACACAGTCAGACTCGCAATGCAATATTGGAAAAAAATTTTAAAATTTGTGAAAGTGAAGCATATACTTAATATAGTATTACACATATCTGTGAAGCATTCCTTGTTGTATATAAAAGTAAACATCAGATAATCATTGCATACCAAAGACATGTGTGCACACTTATTAGTATACATCTAACTTTTATATTGCTATTGTCACTGTGTGACTGACAGTGTTAATGTTCCTGGAGTGGGTGAAAAACCAAATGCTACATGTTTAACAATAACTAAATTTATGAATTATCAGAGCAACGCAAAATAGAACTATAGTATTAATATTTACATAACATATTGATATATATATATATATATATATATATATATATATATATATATATATACATATGAATATATATACACATAGATATATGTAGAGAGAAAGGTACATAGATGCAGTTGGAAAATTTGCACTCGACCCCTCAATTGAGCAGATACAGAAAATAATCAGGAACATGAAAATCAGTTGTTATTAGTGCAAGTGTCTTATTTAAAATAGTTAACAGACATATACATAAATAGACAATAAATCACATCTTAGAACAAACAATAAAACAAACTGTAATATCTTTATGAATGATAATGGAAACATGTATAAATGAATAACTTCCAAGATAACAGTAAAATAAATAGTAACATAAGCATATCACTATGTACTCAATAATAGTAAAATAGACAAATTAATAATACGTTAAGAAATTATTCAGTAATGTGGACAGTATATGCAACATGAATAAATAGTAAGTATGGCAGTGGTTATTATAAATCTGTTAAAAAATCTTTAAAATTTAAGTACATATATATCCTACTGTTATAATAATTATATTAAAATTTTGTAAACTTCAGTTCAATATTCAGTAAAATTACAATATTAAAACAACTAGCTTAAACCCTATGTGGTAAAATGAACAGTATGATGAATATCTACATGTGGTATTTATTAATGTTTGAAGATGAACAGATTAATATAACAGAGTTGTAAAAAAATGAACACTATGGTATGTTTCATAAAAGTATGCAGTGGTACAGTATATACATTTACACAATAAAGACTATAACATAACAGTAAACACATAGTAGTTTAGTGTTGCTATTGTGAAGGTATGGTTGATGATAGTCTGTAACATGTAAGAAACAACAGAGTCACAAATGTTAGTTCTTTGCTGTAGCTGCAGTTACAGTGCTACATCAGTGTAATAATGGTAAGTACACTTCCATGAAAAGCAGTAATCAATAGTTCTAAGGTGTGTGAACATGTAAAATGTCACATCAACTTAGAAAAGAATTGTTTCAAGCCATTTAAGATCTTTAAAACATGTAATGGATGCTGAAACATGTAACATAACATGCACAGATGCTTCATGTACATGTACAAGTGCAATACCTGAATAGGTGATAATGTCGGAAAGTATGCGAAGTCATACTACCAACGATAGAATGTAGCTTGTTAACAATGTAAGAGAATATCAGCACAGTTCAAACACATAGTTATATCTGCACATGTTCATATAACTATTGTACAACTATTGAAGTGTGGTTTCTCAAGTGATTATGAACACAGTTGGCACTGATTGAAGACCACTTCAACCATGTTTTCGGGATCACTGAGTCACACACTGATCTTAGTTGCATGGTTCATAAAAGCATAGTTACATGCTGTAGATAAGTTAGTGTGAATTTAACTCAGTAACTCAACACATCAATCAAACAATGGGCATAGTTTGCTGTTGTTTGAAGTTTAACACAATGGGACAGCAATGTATGTCACATGGTGTGTGACAATTCTTCTGCTTGATGAAGATTGTTGTAATTCTTCAATATCAATACATAAGCATCTTTTAATTTATGAGGTAGCCTCTGTTTAAAAGTACTTATTGAGTCATTGCATTCAATCCAACCAGTTCTGAACCTCAACCAAGTGACGTAATGTCCAGAATGTACAGACTGACCATGGTGGTAGATCACAGCATGAGTATCAAATAGTGCCTGAGCCAATAACACTCTACTGGTTGTGAGATCTGTGATAGATGTGTCAACTCTTAGTCCATGAGAGTCAAATCTATGCAATACAAGGATAAGGTATTGAGAAGAAGTCACAATCAGTATAGACTGAGACAATGCCCCTCCACACCTAACACAATGGTGACCACTTTGTGCATTCCTAATCAGCTCTCGAAACTTAACTGTTCATGACTGAGGTACGTACAGAGAAATCCAAAGCATGTTCTCTGTAGTTTCTTGCTGTGAATGACCACAAGACAGGCATTTACATTTGATGACATAGTTGACAGTAAAGTAATGTCACATTTGGAATATGCCCATCATCCAAGCTGTTTATGATGGCCATCATAACACGTAACAGGATGTTACTGAGTTTATCTGTAAATGTTCTGTGTCCACTGTAGGTACCTAAAACATGTTGCAGAGGTGTGAGTGAGTGACTGTACATTGGCAGAATGTAGTCAAGTCACATGTACAAGCTGCTTCAATGACTTTGATAAGGGAGTGTCATGAGAACCTGTTATTCTTTGTACAAAGTGAGGCATGTGGAGAAATCCTTGCATTGCTGAATTTGCATAGCAATTAACTCCAGTACTGTTATTAAACACTGGGACAACAGCCATACCAAGTGATTTCTTATGAGGAGGTGACTTTGTATCTGTGTGTGGTATTGTAACCTCAATAGTATTAGAAGTTAATTCAAGAGTGGTTGCTTGGTTCCTCTTATTGGCACCTGAAGCTGTGACTGTAACATTTGAGTGTACTATATACATGGGTAGTGGTATTAGAGGCATGTCTGGCTGGTACAGAGTACGTAATCTATTGTACTCGACAATACATCGTTTGTCAGCGTGGATCTTATGTGATGTCAGAGTGATTATGTGCAAACCAGTAAGACTGCGAACACGGGAAAGTACAACATAGTTCATGCCATCTTTGAAAATGCCAGTGCCTATGTCAACCATTGCTGAGTCCAAACTTAAGCCCTGTGACTTGTATATGGAAACAGAATATGCAACACATAGTGGAAACTGTTTCCTGGTCACATATATGTCCTTCAAAATCTGGAACTTCACAGAAGTTCGATCAATTTGCATAGACTATTCAATGTAGTCAAACTTAACAAGTGCCTCTATGAATGTTTTCTGAACATTGTACTGAAAGTCGATAATGTGACCCATAGCACCACTGACCATGTCACGTTCACTGTCAAGGTTCCTACGTAGCATAATACGTGCATTCTTACAAACAGTAAGAACAGCTTCTAGTCCAGCTGTATGTGACAAATCTGACTTAAGTTCAGACAGTCATTCAGTCAGTTTACCTACCAGGCTGTGACTTAAGCAAACACCATCAACTGTATCAACAGCATACAGAGTTATGATTTCTTGACCCTCTCTCTGTAACATGATGCTATTGAATTCAGCAAATTGCTTAAGCCGTGGCATAAGACATACAATATGTGTACTGTTTGAGTACACTTCACTAAACACATCACATGCAGTATGTATTGATGCACCATCAGCAGTGATTCTACATGTATGCAACATCGAAAGATGTGGTAGTGATAAACTGCCAGTGCGAGCTTGATCCAACAATGCCTTGTAAGCTAGATCACCACTCTGTCGCATGTTCTGAAGCAAATCAACATAGCTGAATAACTCCCATAGATTAAAACCTCCAATGCACCCTAGTGTCTTTTTAGCCTGCTTGACAGTGCAGTAAAGACATGTTCTCCACTGGTGGGCGCAAGTTGTAAAAGGTCCCCAAATACAATACTTTTTCCACCAAATGCATCACCATACTCACTTCCCAGACTCTCCTGTTGCCAGAGGTGTATGTAGAAAAGCATCACATTAGAGACCATGCTGATCTCATCAATGATCAGTAGCTTCATTTTTGTAAACATAGAACGAAGCTGAGATGCCACCTCAAAAGACAGTTTCCAGTACTCTCCAGATTTATCATGCTTCTGTACTGCTAACATAAACAAATGGTGCAGGGTAACTCCACCAATATCGTATGCAGCCAGCCCAGTTGGAGCACTAACAGCAACAGACATTGCTGTCCCTGTGTGTTGCCTTATGTCAGCTATGATTGCCTCAATAAGAAAGCTCTTGCCTGTCCCTGCAGAGCCACTAACAAGCATTAGCAATGGTTTGTACTCATCACATTGGCATTGTTTCTGTTCACACAGTATACCGTGTCTAACTGCATCTGTAACAGCAGCATAAACCACAAGCTGTTGTTCATTAAGACTTTCTTTCAGTCAACCAGGATCAACTGTACAGTCGGGGTTTCATGCAAGGCATAACACGGAAACTGCACTAGTTCGGGTGCATCATGACCTCCTTAGGGCCAGAGATCGAGGGAAGGGGAAAATTCTTGTTCTCCTCAATCTCTCCTCAGCATTTGACACGGTGGATCATCGAGTGTTACTTGACCACCTGAGGGAATTCTGTGGACTTGCCGGCTCTGTCATCTGCTGGTTTGAGTCTTTTTTATCCAACAGGAGGCAGAGGTTAGTGATGGGGAATTTCTCCTCCTCCCCTGACCACCTGTTGTGCAGAGTTCCCCAGAGTTCGGTCTTGTCACCGATGTTATTTGCCATGTACATGCTACCCCTGGGCGAGCTCATTAGGAAGCACAGCTTGGGTTTTCATTGCTATGCTGATGATACCCAGCTGTACTTTTCCTTGGCCCCTGGAACATCTTGTGCAGTAGAAGTGCTTAACAGCTGCCTTGCTGAAATCAATGACTGGATGGCCTCCAGTTGGTTGCGACTCAACGCCAGTAAGACGGAGGTACTGGTGGTGGAGTCAAACAGAGGACGTGATAGGTTGGCCTCTGGTGCAGAGACAGGACTTTGCCTTGGCTCTGTACCATTGAAGGACTCCTCTAGGGTGTATGATCTGGGTGTTATTCTTGACAGCGGTTTGACACTTGAATTTCAGGTGTCTTCCGTTGTACGTACTAGTTTTTATCATCTGAGGAATATCGCCAGGATCAAGCCCTTAGTTCCACCTCTGGACCTCCCCACTTTGGTACATGCCTTTGTGACGTCCAGTCTTGACTACTGTAATGCACTCTATCTCGGGGTCTCTGGGGGTACCCTCCACCGACTGCAGTTGGTGCAGAATGTGGCAGCAAGGTTGTTGACAATCTAAATACTGTCATATAACCCCAGTGCTACATCATCTGCACTGGCTGCCAGTTAGGTGGAGGGTCCTCTTTAAGGTGGGTTTGCTCACCTTTAAGGCCCTACACAGCCTGGGCCCAGGCTACCTGAATGACCTTCTTAATCCTGCTGTCTCGGTCCGTTCCCTGCTTTCCTCCTCTCGGGGCCTCCTTGCGATTCCCAGGACGAGGTTAAGAACTGTAGCTGACAGAGTATTTAGTGTCGCCGCTCCCATCCTGTGGAATTCGCTTCCTATAGTTGTTAAGGAGGCCCCGTCTGTTGAGGTTTTTAAGGCCTGACTAAAGACGTTTTAATTTGATCAGGCATTCCCTGACTATGTTTTATAAACTTATACTGTTTAATTTTTAATTAGGAAACAAATTGTGTAGTACAATAAGGTTTTAATTATTTGGAGTTGTATATTTTATTGATTGTATGGTGTTGGGTTGTATTTATTTGATTAATGTACGGCGCCCAGAGCCTCCGGGATGGGCGTCTCTTTAAATAAAATTTGCCTTGCCTTGCCTTGCCTTGATCCATGCTACATAGCACTTTCCACTTCTGCCATGATTACTTCTGAGTCATTGATAGGTAGAGGTACTCCAAGTGTGCCCTGTCCTTCTGGATCAAGGTTATCTTTTGAACTAACAGGAGTATCCTCCTCTAGCTGTTTCTTTGCTCTTTCAAGCTGTTCTTTCTCAAGTGCTAGTCTGCATATGTACATCTCTGAGTGCTCTGTTTTGAAGGTGTCATAACTGTGGTTGAATTGCTCCTCAAACATATCATAACAACCTTTCAATGTGGTCTCATCCCTCCAGGGTTGGAACAAGAACAGTAGAGCAAAATAATGATGCTCTCTGCTCTCAGAAGTGGACAGACTTAACTTATGGTGGTCAGTCAGCCAAGGCTTATGTCTCTTGATGAGACAGCCATCCACTCTTCTGACCTTGTAAATGTCATGTGTACTATCAGGTGAAACATCCGTTTTATAGTCGTACCATTTTGCTATCTCAAATAGACACATACTGTCCATGGAACTGTGTCTGCTGGGGTAGTATGTGACGGCCAGGTTGTTCTTCAAGATATGCTTTGAGGAAGGTCAATTGAGAGCCAGTTCCTCCATCTTATCATGAGGCTTTAGCACACATTTGCATTTCTCTTTATAATTCAAACTGAGAAACTGCACAACATCAGATTTGCCGTACAAGTGTGTACCGATCAAACGATCACTGGTCTAATATGCACCGCATTCTCTGTGTGACAGTGTCTTTAACCCAAGCGACCACAACTGTCATGTGAGTAACTTGCTTGAACTAGCAAAATCCTCTCAAAGTTCTTGCAAGTTGATCTGCTCATGCTTGGTAATGTAAGAAGTTACGTACTGAACAAGAGCCAAAGAATTGTCAGCCACAAACTGAACATCAATGTTTACTTGCCACATGAATAGAAGAGAAGGGCTGTAATCATTGATGTACACCTCCTTCTCCTGTCTGGGTAACTCATATACCCACTTCTTTGATTTTGCCTTCAAGTGATGGTGCATTGATGAAAACAGTTCATTCATGTGACCATTCTGACAGACACGTCTAGGAAAATCAAAGCGACATCTGATGTACCAATCAGAGTGACTTTTCACTGCGCAATGACAGTATTTGTCTTTGGGAATTTTGCACCAACTTCCATAGTATAGGACTGTCATACTTTTCAGGTATGTGACAAGTTACGTAATGCTTGATAAAGCTTAGCATTTCTGCTGCTTCATGTTCGCCAATGCTCGGAGCATCCTTGATCCATAGTAGCATATGAATATGAGGAGCATCATGTGCCTGATATTCTGTCCTCCAAAAGTAGTGTTCAACAAGACCAAGAGGTCGATTGCCTGTCAATAAAATGAAATTTAGAATGTCATGGAATCGTTGATGGAAATGTCTGGTCACAGACACTGGGTCAAGTGAGCACATCTCGCCAAGAGTCATTGATGAAATGCCCTCAATATCAGCATTAGCCCACTTTAGAAGTTCAATTAGCTCATCCCAGGTGTATTCAGCACAGCTAAGAGTGACAAATGACGTTGCTGCACCATACTCTCACAGCATGGCCATGACCTCAGAGTGCCTGTGATACCAGTATTCCTTAGTGCCATGTAGATTTGAAAGTATAGATGACAAATTAACCTGCAATGTGTAGTCCTTTTCTTCAATTTCTGAAGAAACTGTATGGCAGTGATTCCATCAAGTGGAGTCGTGAGCCGCAGAGTGTGTGCAATGGATGCAGAGAGTATACTAAGCTCACTCTCCCAGAGCAGGTGAAACAGATATTGAATGTTTCTACAGAATTTGCCATTCTTGTTCAAAACTCTACATGAATGATATTCAGCACCTGGTACACACACTTCTCTGTTATCCAAATGACCACCTGATCTTTGTGGAAACAAATCAGGAAAGCAACGTGCTTATAATGTGGCCTCCCAGATACTAACAGGGGCGACTTCCACCTGTTTCATCTGATAAAGGTCAATATTGTCTCCAACTGGATCCCTGCCATGTAGAAGGTGAATTGTGTACTGTTCGTACACAGTTTCATTTGTTTCTACGTTTACCTTCTCGATCATTGACTTCTTTGTGTTCAGCACTCCATACTGAGCAGATATGCTGCTCATTCTGTCAATGTCAAAGTCTACATAGAAGGGATTATTACTCTTCAAGTAACTGAGAGCTGTTTTCACCTTCTGTACATTGACAACATCCCACCAGATAACCTTTGACTTAGTTGGCACACCATTAACAAGACTAACTAGACTGTTTTCATTAGAAATTGCCTCCACATTTTCTTGTAAAGGAAGTGGCAGATACATGACAGAGCACTTTAGAGACTTAATGAGCTCTTTCTGGGGTATGTTACATGTCCTAGTATGCAGATGTAGAACAGTGTGGAATGGTTTCATAGTTTGAATAAGAATCCATTCAAACATATTCAACATAGCAATCTCAATGTGTGTAACATGTGCCTCCATGTTGTTTAGAACTGACCTAGGTGGCATTGTGGCATTTTTCATCTTAGAAAAACAGTATTTGCACATGACAACCATTGGTTCTAGGTCAAAGTCATGTACTAATAACTAAGAACACCAACAACCAGGCCCACATCTCATTAAAAGACTGCATCTTTTCCAGATCTACCATAACAGTTTGCTTCTGGTAACAGAGTCTATTACCTGAGATACACACAGAGTCAAATTTTTCTCTCTTTGCCAACTCAAATTTGGCAATGGATTTGCCAAAGACTTTCACAACCTCTGTTTCCATGAGAGACACACTACCGTAAGCAACAGCTGATGTCTCTTGAAGAATTGTATCCATAGCATGAGTGCTACATTGTACCTTTTTAATAAGTTTAGTTGCACCATTCATGTCACCAGACTGCAACAACTCAGATAGGCATGTGTACAGTGAAACAGCTCACCTTACTTTATATATCTTGCACACAAAGCTAACTTGCAACACTGATGCACTGCTAGCATCCGCATATGGTGAAAGACACTGTCACAAACACCACTGTCTAAGCGTGCCAATGAATGATCCATCAGTTCAGTATGTGGGCAGATTTCACAATTGCCTATTGTCTGAAACAATTTTTATCTCTCTTTATGATTAGTGATGACAAAAGAGATTAATAAACTGTTCAACTTTATCAAAAGATGACTGCCTCAGATTACATGTAGCATCACATGTCCATGTTAGACATTTGCATCTATGTGGGCATTCTGTTGAGACATTGTCATCATCAGACTGAGCTGGTGTGTCATGATATACAGTCAATACATTGGATACTTTTCCATCCCCATCAATGCAGAAATTGCTGTCCTTCTTTTGTGTGCGATATGACTTCCCCCAGAAATATGCCTCTGAATGCTGCATGTGTAGCCAGCAGCCTGTGAAAATTTCACAAAAGTTGTGTTTGTTCAGCTGTGGAAAGTGTTGCAACTTCATCTTCACAGCATTCACAAATTTTCTGAAGCATTCAAGTACGTCTGCCATTTTACGTCACAAGCGTTGAAGCACAACTAGTGCTCTGTTGCCAAAAGTGGGCACTCTCAGGCATAACTTTGTTAAGGACAGATGACTTTTCAGTCTCCTGCCTTCACATTGCATGACAGCTGCAATAAGTCTATCAACCTTAGCTTTAGCTGCTAATTATCAATAATACTTCTGCTTCCTCAGATGGCAAGTGACAACAGTGATAGATCTCTGTTGTGTACTACATATTTTTGTACATGACTGTCCAATAGTTTTCTTCAATTTTGTTCTGATTTTAAAGTGTGGAGTAGGTTTACAATTCTTTTCTTGCAGTTGAGGAACCACATAGCATTCCAGTGGAATCAGTAAACGGCAACCTAGGTCTCTGTACACACCGAGTGCTCTTCACACATTTTGATGTGCTGTGTCTACCATTGTTTGAACTTTTCAGCAACACTACACTACTGTGGTACCTGTTACATCTTTGTTTGGCATTCCGTCTCTGCTTTGATGGCATGTTTATTATGTTGTCATGGAACAAACTTCAGAAATAGCAGACCAATATCAGACACCTACAGGAGAAGTAAAGAAAACATGCAATTACTGTAGTATCAGCAAGAAACTTACAAATTTTCATTCAACTTTCAATAGTTCATGGCCTTATCTTTAAAACAGTATATTATCATATCAGTAACATTCAAAAATCCACACCTATTGGTATACAAGCATGGCACACATCAGCTTTTACATATTTAGCTTGAACCATTTAATTGGAATTAATGTGTAAATGATTTTAGCAGAAAAATATGACATTTTTGTGTTTTGCAGCAACATTTCATGAAAGTGTTGTGTTTGCAGTATTAAATATGCAAAGCATTCATGTTTGTGAAAGTGATAATAGCGTTGTTTCATGTTTATGTAAAGGTGTTTGCTACACTATCGCATTTGCAGAACACATTTGTATTTTCATGATTTGATAAACTTTCATGTTCTTTCTTTTACGTTTGTGAAAGCACCCACTGGATCTTTCACAAATGCGAAAGTTCGCAAATGTTCTTTTGCAAAACACAATTACCCAAAGTAGTGTCGCAAATGCAAAAGTTTTGCATATGTCCTTTCGCAAACAAAAAACTTTTGCAAAATGAGCAAAATTGACCTCTGAACCAAGTAATTCCCATGATGCATCACAACCAGGAAATGCTGTTAAATCATGTAAAAAAAATCAGCAACCCGAAAACACAGTAAAATACAGCCTTGCAAAGCATATAACAGTAATACATATGGTAAACAGCCTTAAATTAACTTACTTTGAAGGCTAAATGTCATAATTTTAAAATGTTACAGCCTTTACCCACTAGGAGTGGCCATGTTTTTTTTCTGAAAAAAACACCGGCATAGCATCTTCTTATATAGGCTGTTGGTTAAATAGGATCTGCGGCCTATCCTGTAGGTAGGGAAATGGGCAGACTAGATGGGCCTAGCGGTCCTTATCTGCCATCAAAGTCTATGTTTCTATGTTTCTATAGCAAGCTTAACCAATCAGATTGTCTATTACAGTTGTTTGACACCCACTTCAACCAATCATATAGCATGTTATATGAATATTTATTTATTCAATTGATTGTGTCTGGAGGCAAATGTGTGATGTTAGAGCACCAATGAAACATACAGAAAATCAGAGAAGAAACACTCAGCAGCCATCTTAGAATATACTGCAGAGCAGCCTGTGACACAGATGTAAGTACAGCAACTTTCTTCTATATTTTTAGTAAACTAATAAACATTATATTAGCACAAAAATAGCATTAAACAAATTTTTTTGAGGTGTACTAGACAGTATTAACATTAACAACAAGTAATACTGTGAAATAAACGTACCAACGTTTAAAGTCAAAGCAGTATTGTAAACTTACCACCACAAATAACTGCTGAAAATGGAGGCACCACACAGTGTGTATGTGTCCTGCAAAACAACTAGCAGCCAATAAATGAGCAGCAGTCACTTGTTGTTGTTTAAAATGACCTATGAACAAACTGCGTTTTTCCCTCTCAGTAAGTTTGCTATCTTGCAGTTTTCTACCTGTGTAAAGGGTTCATTAGCATAATGTTAGGTGTACTTGCTTAATTTTCAGGCAGCAAAAGATGTAAACCAGCAGCTTGCTTTTTTCATGAGCTTGGATCCAGACCACAAAAAGCAATATTAAGTAAGGGAGGGAAAAACTTTTTTTTTACTCAGTCTGTGCTGATAGGACACTGCAGGAGACAAGCTGATTTTTTAGTAGCCATCTGTTAATTTCTCAGTTTAATCAGCTTAGACTGGCAGAAAACAGTAAATGTACTCTGTGGATGGTATGAAGCAGTTTAATTAGAAGAGGTGGTCGATATGTTTGATCAAGTGAATCTGGCAGTGATCTGCAGTTGCCAAATTGTTGTGTCAAGTGGTTTGGTAGTGGAGGCATGAGGTGGGAGCACCTCATGCCAACCATGCAGAAGCTACTGAGCAACCTACCTTCTCCAGACATACTGTTGATCCATCTTGGAAGTAATGATTTAGGCACTAAAAGATGGGTAGATTTGGTTGATGAAGTTAAATTGGACCTGGCTTCACTAATAGATATGTTACCCAGCTGTACAATTCTGCATTCAGACATTACAGAACAGATGTTCTAGCAAGCAGAATAGCACATGTACCTGCTTGACAGGGCTAGAAGAAAGTTTAACATACAAATATTTGGATATTTACACATGCTTGGGATGCACACTATACGTCTCCCACAAATTAAGTATTATAAAGATTGGCTATATTTACAAGATGGTGTGCACTTCTCACATGCTGGCAATTGCCTGTTTTTGGGAGACCTCTGAGATGGCATCCTGAGAGTACTCTAAACTTCAGAGTGTACAAATGTGATTGGTATAAATAAAATGGCTCTTTTAAGAGCCATCTAATTTCCTTGGTCAAAAAATAGATAAAAATGCACATCACCTACACAAACACCATTGTAAGATAGGAGAATAAGCTAAAACAATATTTATGTTACCATAAGTTGAATGATAAATATTTACATTCCACATCATTTCATTTATTAATATGGCAGATAATAGATATATACTGTATTTGGATGGCCATTCATTATTTGAATCACTGTATGGCAGTAACTGCAATATGTGCATCATGTACTTTTGTATAATTTAACAATAGAATTGGGTTTTGTAGTCTGTAGAGGTTTAAGAATTATGTTGAACCACAGAAGGGCACAAATAAATTACATAAATCAGCTTTTGTTAAGTTATGGCCAAGTCCACGCTTTCCTGGTGTGGGCTTTCCAGCCTTCTCCCACATTTCATGGTGAAGTACAAATGGAAGCTGCTGAGGTAGCATTTCTATCACTTGTATGTAGATTACCCTGAGATATTAGGCCAGGATCTGTGGTGGTACTACCTTGTCCATGAAATGTGGGAGAAGGCTTTACAACACACGCCAGGAGAGTGTGTGATTCACTGTAACAAAACATAATTCATGTAATTTAATACCCTTCTTTGGCTCAATAGCATTGTTAAACCAGTACAGAATGCACAACTCACTTTCATTTTAAATCACATAGCATTAATAACACTCTTAAAGGGATGTTATAGTATACAGCACAACACTGTACTATGCACAGTGTTAAAAATACTATTATAATATGTAACACATGTGCTTTGCTCATTTAGTAAAACAAATGTTATTGCTTTGCAGAAAATGGTTAAAGTGTAGACCACAAAGGAGGTGTATCTCCTAGATGAGGTGGTGGAGAAAAAAGGAGACCTCAAAATTTTAAAGAGGAGTACTAACTTGAGGCTGTATCGGACCTGGAAGGCAGTGAACACTTACCTAAATAAATATTTAAAGGTCCATAACAAAATGCCAACTACATGCAAGTGAAAATAGAAGCTACTGAGGCAGCGCTTCCACATTTTGTTGGATCACCCTGAGATACCAGTCACAGATCTAGGCTGGTACTACCTTGCCCACGAAATGTGGGAGAAGGCTGGAAAGCCCAGGGCAGGACAGCACATTGTTGACTATAAGTAAACATAAACTGAGTGTGTGTGGCTGTTTTATTTTTGTGGGGAGGGGGAGCAAGCCATTCACAGAATGAGTCCAGCTAGTATTGTTAAAAATATCTTGTACTTATTACTGGAAATTGTACTGTTAATGATTTATTAATAATTAACAGTGCAGCATATGTTGTTTAAGCAATAATACCCAATAGGGTTTGTGTCATGCTGGTGTGCAGTCCCATCTCACGTGGTTATACACAAGGCTGCAGGTCAAGTGCATCCAGTATTTGAGATGTTAACAATAAATCACCAAAGGGTATGTGTTACATAGTTAAACGCATGGCTAGAAGGTGTAGTGAAGCATATGGGTTCAGTGTAATATCTATAAATGTTAATAGTGACCAATATCATCTTGTTTACAACAATGTTTACATTGTACCCAGTACTCATAGCGTAAAATTTAACTGGTTTGTGAAATTTGCAAAAATAATGTTTGAATTAACTGCACAGTATGTGTGTCATGGGTATGGTGGTGGGGTCATATGATTGTGTGTGGAGGGTAAACATGACAGAATATAACACAATTGCACAGGGTTTTAACATGTATGTTCCTCATATAACATTATCATGTACTTAATCATTTGTGAAGTATCACACGACTGTACAAATGTCAAGGAACTTGATGCAAGTACAAGAAGGTCAAACTATTCATTTTCTACAATGAATTATTGCTGTTTGCTTATTCTGCATACTTTATTGTTTCAGAGCCTCTAAGAAGAGGACCAAGATGGGCAGAGGTAGTGCCAGTTCAGGGTGAACAAATGGAGGAGGTGGGAATCAGAAGAAGATGATGCTGTCATCTTTGTCGAATCATCTGGTAAGTACATCATATAGTAAAAATAAACCATATAACTATTAAATAACACTGTGAAAACAGTTTGTTATGGTGCCTGAGAGAAGTACTAGATTTCTGGCATATGCAGTGTTGTGTTAATAAGAAAAAGCTCAGTATTCATTCAAAGAAGAAGTAATTAAACAACAATGCATAACTGTGGTGTTGGTCATATTTGGCTAGCCTCACACCTAGAACTCTGGGCATGGAGTCGCAGGACAAATGCATACAACATCACATAAGTGAGGTTATTGCATCACAACCCCCACCCTTGAGTGCCTAATTGCCATAAGACAATGGCTGATTGTTATACAAATAAGAAAAGAAACATTATCAAAAGTTTACTGGTACTTGTTCATTGTGTAAATATATATATTTTTTTCGAGAGATATAATGAAACAATACAGTGAGTTACTGTCCAGAAAAGTCACTCTTGGGAAATGTTAATATCTGACCATTTAACAATACTTTTTCTTATCATTTTTGTTATTGTTTTCTTTTGTTACAATCAGTAAAACAACAGGACAAAGTTATGCAACTAATACAATACTGTGTAGGAATACTATGTATGTTACTTGGTACTATCGTTTACTGTAAAAACAGGGCAATATCTCAGAATCCCAAAAAGGAGCCAGTATTTGTTAATAGATACATCAATAGTAACAATTAAGTAGAAATAAACCTACACATAAATTAACAGAAACCAAATAATTACGTAAGCTATAAAAATAAAGTTAAGTAGCATACTTTCAATTTTTTTCAACCAACAGCCCCAAGGGAGACTGGAGATGGTTGCACACCTGCTGTGGTGAAGTAGGAGAGAGACGATGACACTGAAAGTTAGTTGAATATTTAACATGATAGTTGTTGTGTGTGGTGGTGGTGGGGGGGGTGGCTGCTGGGAAGGGTAATGAGTACTGAAAGGGCAGGATTCACATAGATAGTGCTCCGAAACTGACAAAGAGTAGTATGCAATTGAACACACACTGGCAGTTCATTCACTAGCCATCCATGATGCTGTGTGGAGGACTGTGGCAGAACAGAATTGGGCTGTGGGTGCAGGGTGTTTGGAAATACTTGCTGGGGTGGGGGGGCTAGATCTCCAGGGATTTGTTTGCACGCTAATTTTTCCACATAATCAGGCTGGGTAGAGCACTAAGGGTAACTGCGGGGGGTACCAATCACAAGGAGATCAGGGCTCAGTCGTGGGTGTGTTATGGCAGTGTGGGGGGTTCAATATCACCATGGCTAATGTTGTACACTGTGGCATACAGGTTACAGGCACATCAGGGGTGATGTACTACCTTACAGCCCATTGCTTGTGCAGTCACACAGTGGCACATGGTGGACTACTGTCCCGGGGATATCAAGCTGAAAGAAATCAAATAAAAGAGCTTGTCATGTAGCTGCAGATAATATGCCTCCCCAACGTGTCTTTGCAGGTTAAAGTTTTCATTACACATCTTGGTTCTTGCTGTCTGCCACACACAATCTCTACACCAAGGGGGAGTTGTCTAATGCCCAGTATTGGCATGTTACCCCTCCCCACACACTGTATTTGCCGGCATGCTTCAATACCCGTCGACATCAGTCACCCTCACACCCCCCACACACGCGAACACAAATACACACTTCATTTGCTGACAAGGCCCAATACCCATCAGCATCAGCCCCCCCACACACACACAAAAAAACTCACTGGGCACACTGTGTCTATTTGTCTCAGTTGTATGAAGGGGCATTGGATATGGTGATTGTGGGGGGGCAGCTGTGGTTCAGATTTCCTGGCTGTTAATACACAACTAGTATACATTAACGGTAATGTGTGGTATAAAGACACAGACAGATATATAATATATGTGTGTAACCTCCACATCCAACTAGATGTACATCCAAGTGCAACAGACATTATAAATAATATCCAAGAAAGGCATGACAAAGAATAACACTTAACGCTGTGAATCTATGAACAAATGGAAAAATATATGGGCTTCCGTTAATTATCATGCTGTTTCCAGATTGAGAGTTTGTCAAGGCATAATAGTAAAGCTCGAGAGCGCACCTCAACAGTTTGTTTTTTTCAGATAACATGGAACCTCAACAAATTTTTTTTGTGTTATTGTCATCAAAATATAGCATATGATATTTAATAGTGTGTATAGACTACCAGGGTTTTGTAATTGTGATTTGAATAACTTTATGACTTACTTAACAGAACGTGGATTCTATTGACTATTCAGATTTTTTTTAGAACATTCATTGTTGTGAGCATTCAATACAGTAATGATACTATTGTTATAACAAACAACAGAGTAGTATAATAAACAGAGAATAATGGATAGGCAAGTGTGTGTTATGCATATTTTTTTCATACCTAAGTTCTTTGATGAACAATAAACCTTGAGAGCAGAGCTTGAGAGGTTTATTTGTTCATCAAAGAACAAGGGTATGAAAAAAATATGCATAAGTTAACACTTGCCTATATTTTATTTTTTATAATAACAGGTGACCCCCTTTAATACCCTGAAAAGTGATAAGGAAAAACAGTTTGAGAATTGTTGTGTGTTGTTTTTTTTTATTTCAACTCATTTAACAGTCTATCTTATCTATGTTTTCATTCTTAAGGTTTCTCAAGCTATACTACTTTATAAGTTATACTACATAAAAGTGCAAACGTTTTAAAATATTACAATTACCAGTTCAAAACATCGTCAGGGAATCCATCTTGTAGCTAGGCTGAATGTTGTATCATTTTTTAAACTATTAATAAATACGGTTAAAACGAGCAAAACAATCTACTTTTGAAATGTTTTTAAATAGTCTATTCTATCAAGCGGTTGTTGTTTTCTCGATGTGCCATGCAGGAAATCAGTCTGTATCTGTTAAAATACTCCGGTTGCTGTGGTGAACCTAGGGACAGAAAAAAAACTCTGTAAGGGACCGGGTTCAAGTACTTACACTCGTAACATTTTTTTTTTACAGTGACAGCTGGTAATTAACTGTTTTCTTGGTTATTTATGTGTGCTATGTAATGCTGAAATTGTGGTACTCACATGCTGCCGCATTAGTCGGAATCAGTGTCATAGATGATGCGATGCCTGGGTTTTTTCACAACAGGACCTTGATTTGTGATATTTATGGTCACTCCCTGATGGAAGACACAGTTGGGACTGAACATACTGTGGAGGCTTTCAGTGTTGCCGTCCATAGAGCGCCTCGTGGGTGCTAGTCTTGTTGGTGATGGTGATCTCTGGGGCACTGGGTCTGGACACAAGAAATTTCTTGAGGTACTTGGGATGCCATCTGGAATCTGAACTTTATTTAGGATGTTAGAGATGTGTCTTTGCTTTTTTTGACTTAGCACAGAGTAGTTGTTGATGCTCTGTAAGCTTTTATGTCCTGAGACCTGCTGAACATCTGTGGGTGGCACGTTGGCATCGATGAGATGCTGAATTGATGTTTTGCGAGTGCTGTGATTAGTTATTCATTTTTCTTCTGGTATTCCTGCAGACAGCTTCATGTTAAGCATCATTTTACATAATTTGTTCATTCCTATTTTCATGAAACGGAACCACAGTGGTTTACCAGGGACATAATTTATGTTTGGTGCCAGATAAAAGGGTGACTCTGCTGTTAGTGTTGATTTTGGAAGGTTGGATTTATAAATGTCATAGGCAGTAAGTGAGTATCTACTTGGATTGCGGGGGTTCTCATATAGTCGAGGAGCCACAAGTCAGACATCACAGGAGTTTTCCCTCGTTCTTGTTTTTGTCTGCCTTTCAGTATATTCTAAATAGTGATGCCCATCTGAGTCTTTCCCTTCACTTATGTCTCCCCATGTTAAATCGTATTGTTCCTTTGTTCACAGAGTGAAATGCAGTCCAATGTAGAAAAATATTAAATTCAGTAGTGCTGTTGGAGTTCGCATGGATATGGTGCCAGACGTATGTAGGAGGTTTATGTCTTCCTCTGAGAGAGCTTGCGCTTTCAGTGGTCGGTTTCCCTTTCCTTTTTTTTTAGGAACTTTTGTTTTGCTCTTAATGTTTCTTTTGTCTGTGTGAATTCAGATTCAGTACTTTGGAATATGGATGTGGGGTATTTTTCATTTCTGAGGCGCCTGACAATGCTCGCTAATATCCCTCGTAATGTGCTGGGTTCATATTTGGAACCATCTGCTTTTTTTACACAAAACATAAACTCTGCCAACAGGAGGTCCAGCTCTGTGGCACTTATAGATTTTAGCTCTCTTGTTTCATTTTTCTGTACCATGAATGCTTTTAACAACTTTAAGTCGCTACCTGTCTTTCGTGCTGTGTTTTGATTCTCTTGATCAAGAATGAAGTTTTCTCTCTCATTTACTGACGGTAGCTGAAATCTTAGTGCCATTTTTTTTTTTTTTTTTTTAGGAAATGTGATGAACGATACACTTTATAGGCTGGAATGATGCTGCTCTGAATCTAGCAACTGTAAGTTTAACTGATTTGCAGTTTAAATTTGTTGCTTCACCGCTCAGAATGTCTCGAGCTCAGACACGCCCGAGAACTGTGAATGAAGAATGTTTTGAAAATGCCATAATTACTCAATTTTGAGTTATTACGGCATTTCAGCAGAGTCTGAAAACAGGGTATTAAAGGGGGTCGCCAGTACTTATCATTGCTTTAACAAAGTTGTGATGTGCTTGCTTTCTGTTAACAATGAAGGTGGCCCATAAATTAGATATCATAAACTGTATGTATACTAAAAAAGAAATCATTTATTTATTGAAATGTTACTCTTTGCAGCTCCCAGCACAACATAGCCTGCCAGTCAGGAGTGCCATGGTCACTGCAGCTGTATCAACATGCTGTTGTAGAAGATGGACAAAATGCAGGACACCTTCACAGCACTGCTGCATGTCCAGCAACAAATATTGAGCCTGCCACAATGCCGTGAGGGATCTATCCATCTTCTGCTCCAGCCTGCTGACACAGCTGCAGAAGTTGCACCACTGACAGTCACTGCTTCTCCACAGTCACAGGGTGAATCATCATCTACCATGAAGATCCCACCCTACATTGCAACTGGTATGTCAGGGCTAGTTGCCTCAGCAGCTTCCATTTTCATGCTGCCTTCCGCATCTGATCCAGCCAGATCCTCTCCACCGCCTTGGCCACAGAGACACACCTCCTTAACAATTGCTATGTTCATATTAAACCAAAAAGACTTTTAGACTATTTTTCATAGTAATTTAATTTCTTTTTTGCCCACAATGCAACTATTTTTATTTTGTAAATATTAAAGAAATATGTTTTTACATTTTCTTCCTTTTATAGATGTTGTTATAGCATCAAAGACCTATTTTTATACTAATATTTTGTTAAACTGATAAAGAAAAAAATTAAGATTCTATTTTTACATTAACATTTGTATACTCCTTGTACATATTTATATATAATACTTCTCTGTGTGTGAACAGATAGGTGGCAACACACTAGTGAAAGTAGTACAAGAGCACAGTATTCACACACACACATATAAATATATATATATATATATATATATAGAGAGAGAGAGAGAGAGAGAGAGAGAGAGAGAGAGAGAGAGAGAGAGAGAGAGACAGTTCAGAATTACTTAGCAGGTACCTTAAAGATGCAGACATAGTGTTTTGCCATGGTCTCATCAGAGCAATTCACACAGCATTAAGATGAGTAAAAATGTTCACATACTACAGTATATGGCTATGAGGCATAAGTTAAATTATATGCACCTCATAGTCCACCCCTATATCTACTGCAATCTGTTACATAGATATCTCTGTGTGTGTGTGTGTGTGTGTGTGTGTGTGTGTGTGTGTGTGTGTGGGAGGGATATTATGGTGTTGTTGTCGGGTGGTTGTGGTGCTGGGGGGGTGTACAGCAGTGGTTAACAGCACTGATTTAGTATAACATCACAGCAAGAGTAATAGTTAAATCCATTCCTTTGTTGTAAGCAAGTCACATTACAGCAGATGTTGAGTGTGGGCTCTACGATGTCGAGTCAACAACGAACTCATCGACTGGCATCACAGCACCAGGCTCCCTGTTGACTGCGATTTGCAGTCGGCAGGGAGCCATGCACAACTGGGTCTGTTTTTTTCTTCCAGGTGCTTTGCCCCCTCGAACACCCCACGCAGGGAGCTCTGCCCCCCACTCCCTCTGTTACTAAGGATACCAACTCTGAGTCGGAGTTGGTGCAGGGAGGGGGTGTAGGATGGGAGAAAGTGTTGCCAGGTCCCTGGCACAACTCGTACAGTGACATGTTGCTGTTGTCAGCAGTGACATATGTCGCTGTAGGGGTTTCACCATGGGAGATGCATACCTTGAGGGTGTCGTGATATCATTTCACTCATATAGTGCAATCACACACTGTCTCTCTCTTTCTCTCTCTCTCTCTCTCTCTCTCTCATATATATATATGTGTGTGATTTACATTTTAGTAATACACTCCAAGCTGTCTGCCATGACATCATTGTAAACCTCAAGATCACAACTCAAAAGGTTTTTCAGATGTATTAGAAAACTCAAGAAGTGTTTTCTGCAAGGTTCGTAAGCAAAGTTCATAAACTGAATAGTGCATGACCAATCAGAGCCAGGAAATGTTCTTGACATTTAATGATACACTCCAAACATGTCTCTAGTGACAAGATAACCTCACACCTTGGGTATAACAACCTAACAATTCAGTGGCCAGGCATAAGACACCAGGGCAAGTGGTGGTCCATCACCACCCTGATCAGGGGTGGGGGGAGAGGGGGTTTGGAGTCTGTGAGATAACAGACGGTAGTATAGAGTGTACCAGAGTCTTCAAAAGGCTAAAGGCACTCAAGGTGTATAGAACATCGGGACCACATGGTAACCACCCCAGGGAGCTGCGTGAGATATCAAAAGTTGCAGCAGAACCACTGATGGGCCTGATTATCACCTCCCTGTAAACAGGGGAGGAAGATGGCTCACAACTGAAGGATGGCCCATGTTGTACTGTTACACAGAAGTGTTCCAAGGGATGAGCCATGGACCTATAGGTCAGTCACTCTGATGTCCATTGTGGAAAAGCTCATGGATATGACACAAAAAAGGAAAAACTAGTGGCATTTGTGTAGGGCAACAACCTGTAGGATGGGAAGAAGCATGGGTTTGTTTCAGGGATATCCTGCCTGAACAATCGAATACAGTACTATGGCTAGGTGCCGAGGGAGTTACATGGGTGGTTATGCTGTGGTTGTGCTATTCCAGTGCCGTTGTAATCATGACAGCAAGTACTCCACGCAAGATAAGTTGACCAAATCTGTATCTTGCATCGTTTACAAGATATGGGCACCGAAATACGATGAAAAGGCACCCTTCGAACCCCTGTGACACTAATTTGCCAGTGTCTCCATAACCGTAGCAAGTAGAAAAAAAATTATACTGCTGGTATAATCTATTATTTCCAAACTTGTTTCAGTAAGTTAGGTCACCTGGAAGTGACCTAACTTGCAGGTAGAGAAAACTCTGTATCTCACTTCGTTTGCAAGATACGGACGCTGAAAGGTGTCATGGGCACCGCAATATTATCCTACGGGAAATTTCTCAACTTCAGAATGCTGTAACTATGGTCCAGTTGAATGTTTTGGCACCAAACTACCAAAAGGCACATCTGTGGGACCAGGGATTGCCACCCTGTAAGTTTCAGCCCAAAAGCCCTAACCGTTTTGTTGCACGGGGGTAGCAAAGAGTTGCAGTTTTGGGGAATGTTCTTTCACAAATTGCGAAAGTTTCACAAAAAACAGCATGACACTTTCATGTTTGTGAAAGTGTGTAGCCCGTTCTTTCACAATTTGTGAAAGTGGGGACACCAATTTTAAAACTGTATTTCTGAGGGGGATCCCCTCAAAAAGATAGGGCAGGCATCCTCAGGACCCGACTAGGTAAACCCAACAGTCGGTGATTACCTAGAGGGTCCCGAATTTGAACACCAGGCATTTTTCTCTCATGCTAACTGAAAACAAGACAGTGGCAGCACAAACGTAAAAGGGCGATTTGCAAAAGGAAAATAAATTATACTTGCAACACTTTAGTGAGTCACATATATTTTTCCCCATTGACTGTAATGAGAAATTTAGTTTTTGAATAACTTTTGAACACTTTATTATTTTTACACCCAGTCTTCAAAAGGCTCATCAGTAACCCAGACTACATCTTCCCTTAAGATTTCAGACCAAACAGACAAGTCGTGCGGGCTTTAGCAGTGAGCAAAGAAACATGCAAAAAGTCCTTTTTTTACATTTTTTGGCATTCTGCAGCTCCACAACCATACATCCGACTGTAAAGCAACTTGCCAGATCCAGAGATTTATGGTACCAGAACATGCATGAAGATTTTCATGCAAATCCATTGTATGGTGACAAAGTTATTAAGGTACAAAATCTGATGTTTAACATTAAAGTGCTTAGTCTCAACCCTAACTATACTGGCGCTACCGCACCATTATAATAATATATATAATAGTGGCACTGTAGTGCCACTATAGTTAGGGTTGCATGGCCACTTCTATGTTAAACCTCAAAGTTTGCACTTTAATAACTTTGCAATAGTTTGTCCAATTTGCCTGAAATTTGAAATGTAGAACCGCCTACCATAGATCTCTGGATCTGGAAGGTTTTGTTCTGGTTAGATGTATGGTTGTGGAATGTAGCATGCTCAAAAAGTGAAAAATCACACTTTTTGCGAATTCTTCAGTAAGCCATAATGGGCTGAAGAATGCGTTTGAGTGGCTTCAGATTTGGTGGTCTACATGTGACCTGGGTTGAACTGGTGCCTTTTAAAGATTTGGTGAAAAAATATTGCTCTGTTCAAAAGTTATTAAATTTTTTTCATGTCCCATTATAGCCTATGGAAACATTTATGTGTTTATTGCGAAAACTTTCGCGATCACGTTTTTGTTGTCAAGCTTCCCGAAATTGTTTTCATTCTGCCGCCATCTTGTTTTTCAGAGAAAAAAATGCTGTAATTCCAAAAATAATGCAGTTTGGTAAACACCAACAGTTGTGATTACCTAATCAGGCCCTGAGGAACATGATCCTGGCTTTAGTTTGTCTCTATCTTGTCTGCAAATATGTTTTTCAAGTTTTTGCCATATTTGATCAGGCCAACATTTTTTGTTGCCACGCAAACATTCAAGCTCAGGAACAATAGTAGCCACTGCAACATTTTTGTGTGCACGATAGTATTTCCATTACAGAGATAGGAGACTCACAAAAACATTAAAGTAATCGCGTCAAGACTGCACGAACACATTTTGCTATGTGTTGTTTTCTTTGTCACTTCATTGTGGCAAAGTGGATTGTACTATTGGCCTGAAATATTCAGGGTAGCAATCCCTAGTCCTACAGATGTGCCTTTTTGTGGTTTGGTATGAAAATATTTAATAGGCTCATAGATATAGCATTTCAAAGTTCAGAAATGTTTCCATAGGATAACACTGCAACATCCTTGATGGCTTCCGGTGCCTATATCTCGAAAACAGTTTGATATACAGATTTTTCTTAGCAAAAATTCTAAGTACAGAAGTAGGATGGAAAGCCATGAATACCATGACATTTGAATTTTTTTCTACCTTGTACGGTTACTGAGGTATCTGAGAATTAGTGTTCCAATTGCTCATTTTCATGTCCATCGGCCACTATTACATCCTTAGAGTTAGCACTCACAGCAATTTTTGGTGCCCATATCTCATAAATGATGTGAGATATGGATTTGCTTGACTTATGTTGTGTCATGATTACAACGAAACTCAATTTTTTTTCTAGCTGCAACGGTTCCTGAGATATTGGCAGACTAGTGTTACAAGGGTTTCTTGCCTTATAGGGCTGCTGTATGGCTCCATACTTATGTGTAAGCAGGAACGCAGGACTCAGAGAGCCCACGCTCCCACAGACACATATCATTATGCACAAATGGGCAGCTTGGTGGGATCATGGGTCCACCAACACATAACATTTACTACTTATATTACACTTTTCCAAAAAGGAAGGAAATTCTTTGCAAAAAACTTTGTTAATGCATCAGTTAGGGTTGCTTCCACACCGACAAAAGTGTAAGTTAGAAAATGGCAAGAATTAATTCTGAAACCCGTTTGGCTGAGACAGGCTCCAAGCTGGACATTTATTTTTCAATAGATGCCCAGCTTAAAATAACAGCCAGTCCAAGTGCCACTTCACCAGGTACCCTTGTGTACTGCTGCCCAGCCTGCTTTCTCATTGGCTGAAAGCACCCAGCGAAAGTTCAAATCCTGCCATCTTTTTCTCTCGCTTAGCAAGAGCAACTGCCCCCCCCACACACACACACACTCCTTACTTCAGTCCAAAAAAAAAAATGATAGCTCACACTCCGGATACTTTGCAGTTGGGAAGAGCAATAAAACATCAATTTTACACAGCCGTCTTCTTATACAACAGCACCACTTTCCCAAACCCGCTTTTCCAGTACCACGCTAAATGAAAAACAAGATGTTGGTCCATTTCACTTCATGCTAGCAAGCACGTACAAGAAAACAGCTCAAATACCACAGAGTCCTCACAGTTAGTTAACCTGCTGCCTCAAATTTAAAATAAATTAATTTATATCAGGGCTGTCCCTCAGTATCGCAGATGCAGCTATCCATCAGTGTCACGCAAGGTCAGTCACGTGCTTAAGACAGGCATCCTCCAATGACTACTGGATAAAAAAAAACACTTTTGCACAAAAGGAGACACACAATATCCAGACACTGCTGGAGTGAACATTTTCTACACACTTCTTGTTCAGGAGTGTGTGTGTGTGTGTGTATGAGTGTATGGGGGGTGTCAACAGATTAGAATAGCTCTGCAGGGAGAACTAAGAGGAGCTGGAACAGCCTTTAAAGAAATGGACTATTTTTTCAAGAAAAAACAATTCTACTGCTTCTATTCATTTTTAAACTTATTTCCTTTCTTATTTTATTGAAATTTCTAACATGCCCATTTTCTAAGCGCAATAATACCCTCCAAGGTGGACATAATTGGGAAATACCAGACCTTCCAGGGGCTATAAGGCCTTCCGCCTGTGGCGTCGGGTTCTCTACGCATCACCGACAGCTCAAATTCAATGTAACTGTGTTTTTTTATACTCCTTTTTCCCTATCCCAGGGTACCCGTCAAGGTTGTCCCCTTTTCCCTTATCTTTTTAATCTTTATTTGGAACCTCTCATTAGAAAAATCAATCTCTCTCCATTTGTAACGGGCATAATAATAGGTAACACGGACTATAAAATCCCGGTGTATGCAGACGACCTACTTTTACATATCTCTAATCCTGCTCAATCCCTCCCTGATGTTTTTTGAATTATCTCCCAATTCGAGTCTTTTTCAAATTACAAAACTGAATCTGGCAAAAACGGGACTTCTTCCCCTTAATAAATATACTGTAGAGGCTGATCTGGCCAATTTAGGACTACATTGGAATTCAGACAAAATGAAATATCTTGAGATTTATCTTGACCCCTTTTCACAAATCATGAAGAAACTTAACCTAGATGCTCTCGTTAACGCTGGTAGAAATTATCATTAACCTTGTGGGGATGCATGAGCATTATTAAAATGAATGTGCTACCACTTTTATTATACCCTTTACAAATGCTCAACCAGGCCCTACCGCTTTCGTGGTTCTCACAGGTACATGGTATTCTTAGTAAGTTTATATGAAAGGGTAAAAAAGTTAGGCAGAACTATTTTAACCTTACTAGACTAAAAGCAGATGGCGGCCTACAAGCACCAAATTTCTATATATACTACTTAGCAATTCATTTAGCTAGAATACGACATTGGCTACAACTTTTATATAATGCTCGGGGTGCTAGTTACTCCCCTCCTTGGGTCAAGATTGAGCAGGATTTCTGTGCAGCACATGGTATGGATCCCAAGGCTCTACCCTTTATCCCCAAAAAGAATCTCCCTAAACCTCTACATGATACTCCCTTAAAGTCCTTAATTCAAGTTCAGCATCAGCTAAATGCTCTTCTCAAAATGGATGTTTATAGAGATATAGCACAACCCCTGTTCCAAAATCCTAACTTGTTAATCTCGGTTAAAACAATCAAAATTCAATCCTTCTGGCCACAGATAGGTATAGAGCATGTGGACCATTTAGTATGGGATCAAAAGTTGCTCCCTTTCAGAGAAGGCTGCTCACTTTTTAACTGGCAGAATACCTCCATTTTCAAGTATCTCGAGTTATCCCAAATGCTGGCACATTTCTTTGGAGCAGGGACTTGGTCCAACTCTTTCACCACTATTTTGCTCCCACACTTTAATGATCTTAGTACTTCTCATCTGACATTTTACTCCTATAAATTTCTTTTATCACTGGTAGCCACTCTGGAGGGCCAGATATTTTATCGATGGGATAACATTCTCCCATTATCCTCTACAGCCAGGGACTGGTCTTCTGTCTTGGCCCATTTATACAAATACATTAAATGGGATAGATATAGATATATGCAGTTTTCCATTTACCATAATTTATATTACACCCTTTCCAAACTATACCAAATGGGTATCCTACCTTCAAATCAGTGCTCTAAGTGTCACCAAGATCCTGCTGATCTAATCCATATGCTACAGTCATGTGAAAAAAATTGCTCTCTTTTGGCATAACATCCAGAACAGGTTGGATCCATTACTTACTTTAACAGATAGTTTTAACTTGGAAATCTGTATTATAGGTGATTACACATTATTACCAGGGTGTAATCAGAGGGCCCATATGGTACTAATTTCAGCATGTGCTAAAAAAGTTATATTGAGACATTGGCTAGACTCAGCTACTCCTAGCTATCTAGAATGGTTCAAGGAAATCATGTTTGCCCTACAAGCTGAGTGTACCATAACTGGACTCTCAAAATGTATGGGTAAATGCAAGTAAAGATGGGAACCACTTTACAACCTTGTTTTAATCTCTTAGACTCTGTCTATTGATGACTAAACTTCCTGGTAGGACTTTATCTATTGAGTGTCCTAATAATCTCGTCCCCCCTTTAATATATATTCTTTTGTTTCTTTTACTTTTATTTTATTTTTCCCCTTATATTACTGTAAATTTTATTCCTATTCTTCATTAGAGGCAACCAAATCAATAGTAAAGAAAAAAAGTCAGACTAAGGTGGGAGGGGTAGGTTGGGGTGTGTGGGGAAATCAAGAGCAAACAAACAACTCTATTTAATTAATTATTTTTCATTTCAGAAGTGTTTCTATGATTTTTGCATTGTTTTCTTCTTGTTGCAATGTAATTTCTGTATTCAAGTGCTAAAATGTAATTATGTCTTAACTAGAGTTATGTACTATGTTTGCAAAAACTCAACAAAGCATACTAAATTAAAAAAAGAATGTACTGTATATACAGTATATATATATATATATATATATATATATATATATATATAAATAAACCACTCTGAGAAGTGCAGTTGCACTCTGATATACTCACGCCTTGGTGTGCGTTGTTGCGCATGAGGCTGTAGGCTGACTGCATCAACCACCCAAGGTGTGCATATATCAGAGCCTGACCGCACACCTCAGAGTGGTTTATCTGTCTTATAAAATGTCAAAATTGTTTTGGAGGGGTAAAAGTGCAGGTGTGCGGTTGCACTCTGATAACACATGGTCATGTGATGTATTTTATAAATCAGAAGACTGGATTTGCAACTAGTTGACCTACCCATTTTATAAATTATAAATACATATATATATATACAGTATATATACATACACACACACACACACACACACACACACACACACACACACACACACACACACACACATGCAAAATAGGAGTGGGCTCAAAACTCATTGAATAAATCCATTTATCGTCACAGTCATTGAATAAATAAAATTTACCCATATAGTAGCTATGTCACAATCACTCCAGAACTCATTTAGAATGTTCGGCCTCAGTAGCAGTACCACCCATATTCAAATGTGAATAACTTTAAAACTAAAAAAGATAGCATGGTACTGTGAGCATGAAAGTTGTTCAGTGCAACATTATCTACAAAACGAGTGGTGTTTCATTTATAGATACCTTATAGATGTTATAATAATTAGCAAAAGAGCAGAAAATGCCATTTTTGATTCACTTTTTGACAAACATATGCAAAAAAGATAAGCAATCAAAAGCAAATGTCCCTGCTAACAGAAGATCTCTATTGTATAATGAAGAGATGAGAGTTGTTGACAATGATTTTCTATTATGCTGTTTAACCTTGGGTAACCTCATGAGTGGCGTATGCCATGAGTGAGGTGTCCAGATCAAACAGTTCAAATGTACATAAATCATTTATCTGACAGCTCTCCATTCTATATCACTTATTTATGCAATAGGGGTGAGCTTAAAAAACTTTATGGCCCAGATATTCAAACTGCGCCCAAAAAGTGCACAATAGCAGGAGCAAGTGCAAGTCCATTGCACCCATGTGCAAGAGGCGTGATATTCAAAAACTGAGTCAGCCAACATGCGCCTACAGCCGATGACTGAATATCGCACCACCTGCACCATAGCGCAACTAGGGAGGGGAAGCTGAGTAGATCTGATGCGCCATAGCACAACAAGAGATTTTCAGCTGAGCAGTCCAGAGGTGCCATAGTGCAACCAGGGATGCCCCCAGCAGCAGTGCAGCAATGCAACTGCACAACCAGGGATGCAGGGGCCCACCACCCATGCCACGGATGGGCAGAGGAACACACAGCAGAACAAACATCGTCCCCCTACACCCCATGCACTGCACAACTGGGGGAGGGCCAGAATAACCACTGGCCCAAGGAGACAAGAAACCAACCAACAATCGGGCCATGGTGCCCCATCACACCCCATGGCAAGCTGTGACTGGCACACAAGGAGGGCCGACCACCCCATGCCACACCATCCCCCCAATGCAGAGCACACCCTGCACTGTGACCCCCAGACACCCTGCCCAGGAGCAGCGTCCACCACTGCAGGAAACCCCATGCATGCCACCACCCCCACTGTGACAATGCAACCCTGTGCAGCACAGAACCATGCAAGGCAGCCCAACCACAAGCACCCATCAGCAGATGGCAGCACTCAGTGATGCAACAACGGCATATACAGTGCCACCATGCACAGCCCCCCCGAGGTACAGCTGAGAGACCGACCATGTGTCGGCACACGAGGTACCCCACACAGGACAGGGCATACCCCGGACACCACCACCAGTGGTACAGCACCCTGCACACCCTCCAAAGGACACACCCTGACCCAGCACTGGCCACAACAGCCAGCGCAGACACCCACAGTGGTGCGTGGAAGCATGCACCACACCGGATGCCACACAGTACATGGACAAACACCCACCCACCCATACCCAAGGGCACAACAACACAGGGACACAGTAGCGGGGCAACCAAGCCCCCAGCATGGGCCCATGGAAACCGTGTTCACACAGCCTGTAGTCCTCCATGGCATAGGAGTGCCAGCCACCCTGCACAGGCACTGTGGACCTGTACGCCACCATCATTTGCCCAGAGCACAAGTCACAGACAGTGGTGCACATCCCCTGCAACACACACAAGCCACAGCATGGAGGTGAAACAACTGCGGAGGCCACAATGTCACCTGAGGCAGACATGTACCACACCAGTGACAGGAGGCAACCCAGCATTGTGATGGGTACAGTGGCTGCCCTGCATGGACAGCCACCACTGACATGCCAGCAGACCATGCAGGTCACAGACATGCAAGGGTGTCAGCTGCACAGGCCATGGATGGGCTGACAGGGGTGCCATGGACACAGAGCATGCACCATGGACCACTGCAGACAGTCATCCAGTGCACAGGGCACAACACACACACCACAGACACTGACTGATAGTTACCCCCACACCATAGTCACCTCCCCACGGACACACACACATACCCATGACTGCACCACCCCTGATGCCATGCACACCACTGCAGCTGAGCACCTATAGCCCACTGCAAATCAGAGACCACCACAGTATTCATATCAAAAGATTTGTATTCAAAAAACATATCAAAAGGAATTATTTACAAAAATATCTACAAATGTGGGGGGGGAGGGCCACAAACAAGTGTGGGGTGGGTAAGGGCAGGGGTGAACAAATGGGACAGGAAAGGAGGGGTGTGAGGGTGGGTCCAGGGTAGGGGATATCAGGGGCAGAGGGATGATCAATGGGAGCCCTACTCCCCACTCCAGCTGCTCTGCCTCTGGTTTCTTCTCAAGACTCCAAGCTGGTCAACCCTTTGCAGGATCTCCAATGATGCCCGGCCCACATTGAGGATCTCCTGCAATGCCTTCCTTATCTCCTGCAGCTGTCGGACACCTAGGACAAGGGAGCACAGTCAATAGGTGTGAATGCACAGCCCCATACAGCCCACCCACTGTGCATGGCATACAGCCATGGGACATTCTTCTGTGATGGTGTGTGACCACCCACAGTGATCATGTCCACAAGACCTGCTCACCCAGGCACATACAGCCATGCGGACTGCTGCACACACCCACCAGCCAAGTCATGCACAGCACCACCATGGCCGTTTAGTGACATGGCTATGTGGTGCGAAGGCAGTGGCACAGCCATGTACCCGGTGCACGCATGGACCACCATCGATGCACTCCCAGACATGCAGTGCCACTGGACAGTGCTGACTGTAACAAGTTGCGTGCATGGAGGTGGTGTCAATGGATGGTGGCCATGCCCCACTGCCCACCCTGTTACCCAGCATGCAATAATAATCATGGAGGTATGGCACTCACAATCATCAGGCCGGTCCCTCGGGCGCTGTTGACTGTCACCCCTCCTAGCAGCTCTGTCATCCTGCTGGTGCCACATCTCCCTGGCCAGACACCTCTCCTCCGGCCCTGTGGTGCAAACATGGAGAGAGGAACATCAGTACAATCCTGTAGCAAAGTCCCCCTGCCCCCATGTGTGTGCACTCCCACCCAGCCAGACCCACCCACCCCACACCCTGATAACACCACCACAGCCAACACCAGACGGTCCCTCCCCCATGTTCCAGACACATACAACTGTGATACCCATATGGAAGATAAAAATGTGTGGACATAACACCTACCTGGCCGTGGCACTGTGCCCCTCCTGACACATGCCCGCAGGTGGGTAAGCAGGTCTGGTTCCCTCCTCCGCAGGTCGCCACACCTGTGGTGGCACTGATCCACTGTCTTCCCCCTTCCTGTGGCCTCCTCTAGGGCACTGGTCACCTCCTCCCACACCTGGTTCCTGGACCTGTCCAGGGGTGCCTCCCAAAATAGTGGGCCATAAAGTGGCTCTACAATGGCCACCAGGCTGCTTTCTCAGTCAGCTCAAAATGGTGCTCTGCAGCGCGGCTCCACGACGTGCAGATGCTGCGCGGTACAGCGCTGCCATTCCCTATCACGCTGTCATTGAACAGCTCGATACTGCTGCACCCATGCCTGACACATGGCGCCTAGGGGGCAAAGGTCAGGCACAGGGTCAAGGGTCTCTGGCGCATGGACAGACACAGCACCATTGGAACCCAATTCGTGTAACATGATTGGATGCCTGTGTGATACCTCCAGTAATGGCCTACCGCGCTGTTGCCCCAGTGTGCCTATGATGGCCCAGTGCCACAGCGCCATATAGATGAACATCGTTTTAGCGCCACTGGCACAATGGCAGACATGCTCTGCATTGCATCTCATGCACAGCACATCAGCAGCATGGCAGACGCTCGCGTCAGCAACCCAGGCATGCGCAGTGAGGTGTGTACTGCACATGTCACAGAACTGCGCCCTTGGCTTAGCACATTCAACACAATTTCACAAAGCGCAACAGCGCGATATTCAGTCATCAGATGCAAATCAGCTAATCAGCCATTCAATGGTGCAGCACTGCAATTTGCATCCACTTAAAGTTGCACCTCGCTTAATTTGCATGGGTTGCACTATAAAAGTGCGACATTGGGCTCCACTGGCCATAGTCGGTTACTGCAGTCTATTGGTGAGTTGCATGCTGTTTGGGAGTGTGGACTGTGGATTCTGGTACCTGCATGGGACTGCACAGTCACAGGTAACAACTTTCATTCTCAGTCATACTGTAACTTTCTGCCAATGTACATTCTTGGAAAATTACAATTTGTGCAGTCAGCTTTGCTTACTACTAGGTGTGAAATTTAACAAACTCTAACATAGACAGTTCTACATTAACACTTATTGAAACATGGGAGAAATGTGAGGAGTACAGGGAAGGATGGTGATAGGTGAAATAGGGTCAGGTGGGGCAAGAGCAACATGGCATTATGTCACGATAATGGCGTGTTGCTTTAGAACATTCGTTCCAATAATCCCCGGTTGAAAGCATGAGCGTGCATCGAGAAGTGAATGAGAACTAAAGGGAAATTTTGTCAAGATTTGGACCAATAGGTGGCGGTAGAAACTGAGATCGGGCACCGAAAAGGCAAAATGTACTCAATCTGTCAGAAGCGCCACCTATTGGTCGGAAAACCAGTGACGTGGTCAGGGAAAAACGCTGTGTGGTGTCGTCCGTAGCGGAGTGCAGCACTGGAAATCATGGAGACCAGAGAAGAGATATATTGGAGGCACAGAAGAAGTGATGTATAGCAAGGTAGGAAAGCCACTGATATGATAGTGGGGCCTTGACACTAGGAAAGCAAAACTGGTACGGTAGGAAAGAGACAAATGGAAAAACGACAATGAAATGTAGGAAGCGCCACCTGTTGGTCGGAACAGTGACAGCCCTGCAACAGACTCCGCTCAGAGAACTGCTGTAGACTAATTGAGAAAGTAAGCGATGTAGCATAAACAATCTCCCCAGAAGTCACCGTGGCAGAAATCTCAGCTGTAAACGGACAGACAGCAACATAGCAGCCGATAAGAAGGACGATATTTCTAGCTGCAATGATTGTGTAGTTTAGGTGCTAGAATGTAAATGACAGTTGTAAGTCTGGACAAATCGGTACACACCACAGTACTGCATGTGGGCTGTAGAACGTGCACGCGCATAGCTGTAGTTAGTCAGACCTTACAAAGTAAGACAGATAAAGCAAGAAACTGGAAGGCAAGTAAGTAGTTGAGCTCATGTGTCATTCTCACCAAAGAAATCAGCATGCAACCAATATTTGCCTTGCACTTTCCATGTTACAAGCGTGTTCATCCACTCTGAAGGTGGCATCTAATGGTGAGTTAATGCATGGTTGGTCGTTGTAGGCACTCAGCCTACAGCCTCGAGCTCCAATGGCCCCAACCATGCATTAACTCCCCATTAGATGCCACCTTCATCGTGGATTAATGCTTACTTAGGTCTGGTGGGATGGCTTCTGGCTACCTGAGGCCTTGACTCCCCAGAAGTTTCCTCCACAAGTGGAGGTTCATCTCTTTCCTGCCATAGGTCATATTATAAATAATAATATATAATTCCACAATGAATCAAGTCTGAATTTCTTAAATTGGAGAAGTTAACAAAGTGCTTTCGTAAAGTGCTTAACCACTCTTTACGAAACAAACACCTCACCAGGCATCTCAAAGTGCTCCATGCTGGGGGGTTGCATTTCGGATTTCCTAAAAACAACATGCTGGTTTTTGTGTTGAATACTGTAGCTGGAACAAGGGTTGCAGCAGTAACAAGTATTATATGGAGAAAGCTGGTGATGGATGCTGGAATGCATGGGCATTTATTCAGCTTGAATAACAGAGAATAGCGGTGAAAAATAGCGTGGATTGCACAGCACAGAGAACTTTTGGAAAACTGAACTGCAACTGCACAGCTCTGAGCACCTTTGCGATGCCGGGTGAGGTGTTTGTTTTGTAAAGTTTGGTTAAGCACTTCAGGAAAGCACTTTGAGAACCTCTCCAATTTATGCCCACTACTGGTAACACTGTTACAACATTTAAATAGATGCTGCTGTGGACATTGTAGAAAGTTACTATAAATAATTTCTAAGCACTTTTGAGGAAACAAATTAAGTTATCAAAGGATTTCAGGCTACAGACAGTTTTTTCTAAGAAATTTCATTTTTTGCTACTAATGGTAAAACTCTAATAATGGCAAAATTACAAGACAAAAAGGTAGAATAGAATACTATTAGTTTTAAGGAGATTGGAAATGTTGGAGTTTGAAGGCCATGAATGATGGACTTGATTTGCTGATGTTATACAATTCAGAGACATTATTTAGGTTAATGTGTGGTAAAAAGAAGAAGAAAAAACTTGTGTGAATACAAAATACCAATGTTTATTCTTCTTGTGACAATGTAAGTGGATCCCCTCTTGGAGTATGTGCACAACGTGGTGGAGCCACTTATAACTGATTGCTTGTGATATGGTGTGTAGCAGCTTTGTCTGATTGTTTCTATTCCACATAAGTAGCACCTTCAATTCAAATTAGAAAAAAGTGCAATACAAGTATATTTTAAGGATGTTCATTTCTGTAGCTTATCATCTTTCTATATAAAGCAACAATTCCATGCAAATGTTTTATATATAATTTCTGTGGTTTTTTTCATTATTTGTTTATTCATGCTCCTCTCCATTACTTGCCCCATCTAGCCAGCCCACTATCCCCGTTACCTACTTTTCCCCAGTACTTTTCCCAGCTTCTATCCCTGATGTCTTGCCCCTAATGACAGGGCCTTTGTGATTTTTACCTCTCCAGATGTCCAGATCCAGTGGACGAGGGTGCTTTGCCGGTGCTGTGGGGTCTGTCAGGGGCCTTTCATCATCCTACACAGATAACATTATTTCATCTGCGTTTTACTACCAACAACTCCAGCTGGCATGCAAGTGCATGGGGGGACCTGCCTCAAGTGGGTGCAGTGTGCTTCTGCCAGGAAAGTGAGCCCACCAGCAGGGGCCTTTGCAGAAACAGAGCATGCCACCACTCCTCCCAAAGATAGGATGAGCTGCCATCAACAGCACTGCCTCCCAGCCTGGGCACCTGATTGCTGGCTCCTGTGTTCACTCCAAAACCCTGATCTCCAGCATGGAAGTATGGCATGTTTTCATTGAGCCTTCAGGCGGCCCCTCTGTGACTTTGTTTTAACTTGTCATCTTCCATATTTACTCAGAACCACATATTAAATGACCAGAACAGTTGAAAATGATTTTTGTGCATATACTGTGGGGCTTCTACTTTTTATCCTCTTTCCATGGTCCCCACCCTAACAATCAGGGCCCTCCCAGCTGCACACATTCTCAAGCCATGAGGGCAAACAGCAAGTGGATGCCTTCAAAACTGACCTCGGTTCTCCTCATTGACCAAATTGTGGAGTACTTTGTAAGGTGCGTACATCTAGAATTAAGTGGCAGTGTATTGGCAACTAGTGGGCTCACACTTTAACACTGAAAAGAGAAAAAGCTTTTTTACTTAAAGATTTCTTGGTGGCCATTGGAAGTCTTTACTCCCTGGTGTAATGTAGTCTCTTGTAATTCTGTAATTCAGTTTAAATACCAACTTGATAAACATGTGAATAACTTGGTAATTAAAGGGGAAGTCTCCCATAGTTCCACACCAATATTTTCCCAACTCCTTATGTGTAACTGTTGTGTGCCTCCTCCAGTTGCCAGCAGTCCTATTGCTGTCCAGATCTAGATTATAAATAAAAATATACAGCCCCCCAAAGTTATCAAAGTGTTTGTCCTCCATTTTACCATCAATGTTGCTGGAGGATGATGTCATCAGAGCAACAGATAGTGGTACTGCACTAAATGCAGTTCCACCAGTAGACCAAACCCACAATGTTTGGTTCCCCACTTGAGTAATGGAGGAACCCTTAGTGTTGTTCACATCCTGAAGTGCAGGTCTAATAGGGACTAGGACCATGTGAGTGTGATGCAGCACTGATTTGAGGTATATATAGTATTCATGTAAGGAAGTACCTGTATGTGTTGTTACTGTTTCTGTTAGCAAAAACAGTTTACCCAATAAATGACTCTGGGTACAACAAGAGTTTTAAGTGGTATTATGCAGCTGTTGTATTATGGTGTGTGTTAACATTCTCTGTTTGATTGACACCAGCAGTGAGAAACAATCTTGCAAATAGGCCCCTTTCCCTTTGTAACTAGGCAGTCAGTGATTGGATGGCTGCTATAAGGCAATAAAGAATTCAGCTATGGCAAGGAATAGGTTACCAGGAGAGCACAGACACAAGCACTGGGGGGGACTCTGGTTCAAATCCTACTAGAGTGCCTTACCCTCTAACCCCCTTAGAAACTGTGATGGCCCCGTAGGTCCATGGTTTAAAAGTGCCCCAAATCCAATTATAAATCATTAGCAGTGATGTGAGAGCTACAGCACTTCACTTTCAAGGTACTAAGGATAAGCTGTGGCAGCCCCTTCCCCCCTTTGTAATGCCAGCATTTGAAGTAGGATGTCCCTCACAAATCAGATGCTACACCTCAGCTGTTGTAGGTAAAGACACTAATCGGTTTCTGTTTGTAGTGCTCTGTATTTGCTTAGCTCATTCCTCCCATGCCATATGCATTCTGTGTCTTGGTATTTCCAGTCAGAAACTCAGATTTAAGGAGCATTTGAAATGTAAAACAATACACTTTATAAAGTAAACGATCTAGCTCTCCACTTTCAGGCTGCTGAAAGGGGATGTGTATAAGTCAGTCTTGTGTGATCCTTTGGTAAACTGCCCAGGCTCATCTTGTAATAAATCTTCTTAAGGGTGCTCACCTGGTTCAATACAGAGTGACTGATTGACTGTTCGATTGATTGATTGGTTGATTGACTGATTCAGTCTACTGCTTTCCACAACATGTGACAACTGTCTCACAGAGAGAAATGAGCAGTGCAAAGAAACAGCTTTTGTTTCTTGTGAATAAAATACTATTAGATGTATTATTTGCTCTACACATACAGTATTAAGGCTACAGGTACTACTTCCTTTGTGAACTGTATGACAGAACTGCCTCTATTAGAAAAACTTAAACTAAAATCAGGCTAGACAGCATTGACACCCTTTATGTTTTGTTCTGCACTGTTGCTGCAGTGACATCAAGGAATGGGAGGGCTGTATTACAAGTACCTCATTTGCATGTAAATGGAGGCTTGCTTGACATTTTACTACTTTGTATCAGAGCCTCAAACTCTAGATATGTGTTGCAACAGAAGAAATGGCTGATCTCTTATTGACATATGTACATTACTTGATGTAATGTATTATAAATACATCAGATATATCCAAATCATACATATACAGGAGTCTTCTCCTTTAACAGTTATGGGTGCCGAGAAGTTGTAGACGGACTAGATAAACCTTTTTGCTTTCCTACTAACTGTAATTTCCTGTCCTATGTCTTTATGCTGGGTGGAAGGGAGAATGCTAACACAAGGCAGTCTGCACCCTTTTGTACACAAGTGTCTCACCCTTACAATGCAATTAGGTGGCCTCAGGCTCTCCTACTTCTTGATTTGTTGCTGTACTTTTTAATAAAGGACTAAATATGCAGTTGTGTAGATCCAATGCAGCAGTTATGATTTCCTATGAAGATGCCCACTCAGTGGCCTAGGTTGATTGAACACTTTTTGAGTGGTATAAGAAATTGTTTCACCTTCTAATTCAAGAAGCAGATTTTCAGTATCATTTTTACATTTATTCTTTTTTACCTCCACTCCTGATTCAGCTTTACCCTTTCACGAGTTGAATAAAGCATAAGGAAAAACAACATGAATCCAAATGAAACCAACATTACATTGAAAGACTTTCATGAATGAAGGAGTAAAATAAAGCTACAACATCACATGAATACCAAGGCTTCATGAAATCAGGCCAGTAGGTTTTAACTAAGATTTTCCACTAGATGGCACTGTAACCACAGACTATAGCTTGCAACAGACAATCCTATAACTCTGAAGTGCAGGTTTGTGTCTAGTGCAAAACTACAGAATAATGTATAGTTCATTTGGGCAGCTTCACATCTTTTTAACACCTAAACCAAGAAAATATGTGTGAATCCTAGACATTTCATTCGACAAAATATTGTCTGCAAACCCAAGAAAGCATGGTAAATTTCTTTAAGTTCTCAAAGTTTCAGATTTATTTATGCATTCATTTAGCTTTTGTTAACTAGGCGGGTACCCTAGACAAATAATGCCTATTTCCAGGAGCAGCATGAGAGAGTACAAAAGAAAAACATTGCAATCGGTCAGGAATTACAAATAAAGCAAGGCAAGACGAAATTACAGGTATGAGTGAGCAGGATACGACTACCAGAAACAAACTAGAGCACAATAAGATTAGAGATAACAATATGTAGCAAGCAATAGGCAGTCACAAATAGCAATTTGCCAGGTAGAATGAGAACCAATACAACATTATACAGTAAATAGGCAATAATACATAACAGTCAGCCTTGAACGAGAAAGTCATTACAATATAAGTGGTGGTTAGTTCCTCGGGTACAGTTACAAGCAGAGGAGCCTTGTAAATGTTTTCCCAGGGCATCTCTGAAGAGGGGTTAGGATGGAGTACTTTTTAGGGGCACAAGGAGGGATTTCCAGAACTTTGGTGCAAATGAAGGGAAAGCCTGTAAATTCCTTTGGGTGGCACATATTGTACGAACATACAAACATTCCAGCAGAAGTAGGCCTTACGGTCGATCAAGTCTGCTCTATTGTGCAGCTAGCCCTCATCTTGCAGCTGCCCCCACCCTCCCCACCCCTCATCATCATAAATCCCCCACCCTGCCCCAACCCCTCCTAAAGCCACCCACTGTACTACAGGATACCACCTCTCTAGTAGAGTATGCCACCTGTCAACCACCTATTCTGTGGAAAAAGGTCTCCTGATTTCCCACCTGAATCTTTCCCTCTCCTATCTTAGCTGATGCCCTCTCGTATCACTCCCCCTTCTAATCTGTAAAATCCCTTCTGTATTAACCTTGTTCATCCCTTTAGTAAGCATTAATCCATGGCAAAGGAGGGCTCTGCTAGGGAATGAATGCCTGGTTGGGGGGTTGGCATATGAGTCTGCAGGCTGAGTGCCTCAAACTACCAACCAGGCATTAATTCCTTAGTAGAGCCTGACTCTGGAGTGGATTAATGCACTTGTAACATGGCAAGCACAAATTAGGTAATGTTAGAAGTCAATGGCATGTGGAACATAAATGAACAACAAGTTACAATATTGTTTCATACAATACTAACTGCTTTTTAACTGTGTACTTCTCAATACACTTCCATGTCCAATGGTCGCATGTACGTTCAGAATTCACTTTCTATTTATATGGCGACTGCTGTTTTATCTCAGTTTGAAACTCATGTTTAAAAACACCTTTGGAACACATATCATGGGACACAGTGACTTTTTTGGTAGCTAGATGGCTCTTTTCACTTGTTTCTTTCTTTTGTATTTGTGGTTCACTACTACATGCACTAATATTTGCATATGTCGCTTTTCACTTCACTGTGCATAGCGAGGTATGCAAATATTGGTTATATCGCCACAATGCACTGTTGATTAGCAAGGAATACCCACCAGCAGTCATTGAGGTTCAGGTATACAAACAGCATTCACAGTATGCTTTTTGAGCTCCCTCTCCATCAAGGACCGTATTGTGCAAGTCTAAATCATTCTAATTCATCGCACAGCACTAAATAGTTATGATCGCATGGATACCTGCCTCTCAGCTGCAGTGCCCATGGGTTTGCTCGGGTCAGCTATCCAGCGCATTCAAGATTTGTGCAGCTCATCCACAGCACCAACAGTGCTCTAATTCTTTCTGCTGCGTGCTCTCGTTCTGCCTCAAACATAGAAACATAGAAACATAGAATTTGATGGCAGATAAGGACCGCTTGGCCCAGCCAGTCTGCCCATTTCCCTACCTAATGGATAAGCTGCAGATCCTAGTTAACCAGCAGTCTGCTTCTTCCTACCCCCACCCCCTAGAATTGCCTTATGACTGTCCCATGCATGCTTGAATTCCACCACTGTTTTGACTCCACAACCTCCTCTGGAAGGCTGTTCCATGCATCCACAACCCTCTGTGAAAAAATACTTCCTTAAATTACCTCTGAGCCGCCTCCCCCATCTTCAAATTGTGCCCCCTTGTTCTTGCACTCCTCTTTTTTTGAAAGATGCTACCCTCTTGGACTTTGTTGATTCCCTTGAGGTACTTGAAAGTTTCTATCATGATCCCCCTCTCCCTCCTTTCCTCGAGGCTATACATATTAAGCTCCTTAAATCTCTCTTCATATGTCTTCCGGTGCAGACCCTGCACCATTTTAGTTGCCCTCCTCTGGACAGCTTCCATCCTGTCTATGTCTTTGCAGGAGATTGGGTCTCCAGAACTGCATGCATTACTCCAGATGGGGTCTCACCAGCTGTCTGTACAGAGGATAATAACTTCCTGTTTTCTACTGGTGATGCCTCTCCCTATGCATCCCAGTATCTCCCCAGCCCTCCTTGCTGCCCTCTCACATTGCTTGCCCACCTTTAGGTCATCTGATATGACTACCCCCAGGTCCCTTTCCATTTTTGTTGTTAGTATCTCACCCCCCATTGTGTACTCTTCCCCTGGGTTTTTGTTTCCCAAGGTGCATTACCTTGCACTTCTTAGCATTGAATCTAAGCTGCCATACATTTGACCATTCCTCTAACCTTGCCAAGTCCCTTCTCATCCTTTCCACCCCACCTTGTGTATCAACTCTGTTGCAGATCTTTGTGTCATCTGCAAAGAGACATACTTTTCCTTCCAGTCCCTCTGCAATGTCGCTTATAAAGACATTGAAGAGGACCGTTCTAATACTGAACCCTGCAGTACCCCACTAGTAACCCCCCTTTCTTCAGAGTGGACTCCATTTACTATTACTCTCTGTGTCTTATTCTCCAGCCAATTCTTTACCCAGGCTGTCATCTTGGGACCCACTCCCAGGCTGGCTAACTTGTATATTAATCTTTTGTGTGGGACTGTGTCAAATGCCTTGCTAAAGTCTAGGTAGGCCATGTCCACAGCCCTTCCCTGATCTACTACTTTGGTCACCCAGTCAAAGAAATCTGTCAGATTTGTCTGGCATGACCTTCCCACTGTGAATCCATGCTGCCTTGGGTCCTGTGCCCCTCTGGCTTCTAGATACTCGACAATTCTTTCCTTCAGAAATGATTCCATCATTTTCCCTACCATGGGGTGGTTGATGTCTCTTCCCCACATATTAAGGTTTCATGTTCTTCTACACACTGTTGCTTAGGTATGACAACATATTCATTGTGTACTGTGATAATAGTATCACCTGGTATTTGGAGTCTCATGATCTGGTCATGTATTAATACTCCCAAAATTACTGATTTGCCACAATATTTTTGGTGGTGCAAAACATACAGGTATTATCACTAGTATGGGAATCACATGTCGCAGCACGTGTGCATATTGATTTGGTGAGTTCCATACCTTTACCACAGCTAAGGGTAGTAGGAATACAGTGGGATGATCCAATAATCTAGTGACATTGGTCTCACCTATTCCTAAAGGTAATCTATTTGTTTCAATTCTATCCATATAATTAACTAGATAAGCATGTGCTTCAGCAGCTAATTGAGAGGAAGCCAGTTCTATATAGCTTTCTCTAGACATATTAGAAAGTGAATTATAAAAATGGACTGCTACCTGAACAATAATTTTAAAATCCTGTAAGGTTTCTCTAAATGCAAACCAATCAATTTCTTCATTATCAGCTGCTAATTTCACAGTAGTTGATAATAGTCCAGTAACCAGATTTTTCAAAGTTGTTTCTAAAGAACAAATATGACCCTTTAAAACCATAGAATCAATACCATTAGCAGTTCCTAATCCTGAGCCTACCCAGCCCCACACGTTTCTTTTACGATGAAATAAGCCTGGTGGTGCTTCTGCAGGAATTTTAAATGACCACATTTTGTGTCTATCATGGTATTGATTCAAAGTATTATTATAATACTGTTGCCACACTATTACCGAAGCCCGATCCCTACACTGAAGCAGTAATCGTGGAAGAGGCAAATGTAGCAAAACATTATAATACTCCAATTTACAAGGATAATATAATGGATCTACATTTTGTGTCAAGATCATACCATCTGATGGAGGCAAGAATTTTTGCCCTGATATACCTAGTTTTTGATATACTACATTCCATGGGGAGGTAGTATAGTGCAGTGGTTTAAGGCTCTGAGCTTCAAATCTGGTGACATCCAGCAGACCAGACCTGGGTTTGAATCTTACAGCTTCCACTTACATACTGTGTGACCCTAAGCAAGTCATTTAACTTCCCTGTGCTCCCAGGTCGCACCTGTAAAAAAGCTTTTGACTTAGTGTGCTACTCTTAGTTAAATCAACTAAAAAAAAAAAAAAAACACACATCGCCATGCCAGGCCAGGCTTCTGGCAAGCATCCCCATATCACATTTTGACATTGTCCATAGCAAATAAAGTACCATTTGATAAGAAGATATCCGATGTGTTCATGTTGTTCTCCTAATAGTACAGGGATACCCCACACGGTATGATTTTTGGCATATGTTTTGTTATATAAACTGTTCCAGATATGCCCCGGACATCTGTTTATGTCAGAAGTTACTAGGATCAGTAAAGTACTACCCAGTATAAATACAGGAAATATCATTGTGCCTCACCTGTTGGGAGAAACAGAGCAGTATCAGTTGTCATCATTTAAAGACTGATACAATTTACATTGGTCCACATGGACCCATTTGGTCTCTGTAGACCCTTGTCAGATTCAATGGAACTGAATGACCTATGGACCCAAAACATCAATGACGGTATAGGGCCGCATCCAATTAGCATCCCATGGTCCCTTTTGACCAAAATTTTTAATCATGACATGATGACCCCTTTCAATGGGCTGTATCATTTTTTCATCATGTCTCTGTTTGTTTTTCCAGTGAGTCTGCGCCATATTTCTGGGAGCATGGGGTAAATACAAATTTAATTGTTTCTGCAACTGTTGCAAAAACACATCAGTTTTGATACGGTCTAACACAGGTGTTGACAAATCTGGACCTGATGGATAATACAGCCTCATATCTCATCCAGTCATCAAATGATATGGGCTATAGCCAGTACTCTTGTTTTCCGTACCTCTAATACCCATTAGGATTCCTGGAAAGTGCGTCACCCACCCTTTACCAGTATCTAACACTGCTTTTTACAGTGCATTTTTCAAAGTGTGATTTAATCTTTCTACCATCCCTGATGATTGTGGATGGTAGGGTAAATACAAACGTTGAGTGATACCCAAAATATCACACAAAGCTGTCATTATTTTCACTGTAAAGTGAGTTCCTCTGTCACTTTCAAGTATTCTAGGAAAATCTCATCATGAGAACACTTGTTCCCATAATGCTTTTGCAGTAGCTTGTGCACTATCATTTCTAACTGGTAGTGTTTCTAACCATTTGGAAAATATGTCAACAATGACTAATAAATATCAGAACCCCCCTTTTGCAGTAGGCAAGGGCCCCACATAATCAATTTGTAAGCTGGACCAAGGACTCTCCGCCAGGGGTACACGCCCTAACAGAACCCTCTTGCCAGGTACTGGAGGATTCATCTGTGCACAGATGAGACATGCCTCCAAGCATTGCTTGACATCTTTTCCCATTTTTAGCCATCAGTATTTTTGTGCCAACATTTTACAAATTTTGTGGAGTCCACAATGACCCCCAATGCGATGATTATCCATGATAATATATTTTCTAAATGAAGTGGGTGGTATCCACTTCCTAAACCCAGGCTGTCATTTCCATACTACCATATCTTCCCATATGGTAACATGTTTGGTTGCACACTGTCCAGTGTCTTTCCATTGGTTCCAACAACCCACTATCCAAGCATCTGTATATTGGCTACGCCCCAAACTTGGGACTTGTGAGATGGCTGCTATCCATTTAATATGGTGTTTGTCAAATTTATCCATCTCCCACAATTGTGTAGAGTCACCTCCTAGAGGGTCTACCCAGAAGTTTGTTTGTTTGGCTGCAACTTGAGCCAGGTTGTCCACTAAGTTATTATTTAACTCATGGATATCCTTTGGATTCTTTTGGCAAGCTCTTACTTTACAGATTGCTATTCTCAAAGGTGTTTGAGCCCCTATGTCCCATATATGTTGTAATATGGGAGCAAATGCAACAGGTTCTCCATATGCTGTCCACATTCCTTATTTAGTCCACAGTGGCAAAAATTGCAATAAGGAATTCACTACAAAAGCACAATCCAAGAAGATATTAATAGCCACCTGCGGGTAAGCCATAATAGCTCTGTGGACTGCCTCCAATTCTGCTCTAAGGGCAGAAAATGATGATGGGCATTACACTAATAATTTTAGATTAGCACTCGGTGTCCATATGGCATATCCTGTATGGAGATGTCCATCCTCCCAAAAGTGACAGCCATCTACATAAACATCTTTTGCTTCAGTATTTGGCTCTGCAGCAAATATGGGCTTATAAACAATTCCCATTATGGTTCCACAATCATGTGCCTCCCCCTCCCATGCCATTAATTCAACTAACATAGGTGAGGTACATTTTTCTACAGTGATATTTTCCCCTGTATTGCTAAAGCCCATTTAACCAATTGCTGTGAAGACACACCTTTCACATCCCTTTCCAACAGAAATTTCACTGGGGTGTGAGATGTTTGCAGGATAATTCTATTAAACCCCACAATATGTTCTGTAGCTTGTATAGCCCAATATACAGCTAACAAATGTTTTACACATTTTTCATATGTCTCTTCCACAGGTGTTAATACATGAGAAAAATATCCCACAGGATGTAAAGTCCCTGCTCTCTTTTGTAAAAGTACCGCATTGATTACCTGATCTGTCGCATGCACCTGTATTACAAAATCAGAGCATTCAGAAAGACTAATGAGAGCTGGAGCTGTCATTAGTGCTTGCTTTAGAGCCAGAAAAGCTATCTGATGTTCTGGTCCCCAGCTGAAGATACCAGTTTTCTTTTCTCCCTTTAGCAGATTATACAGAGGTTTTGCTATACTAGAGAAGGCTTCAATAAAATCTCTGCAAAATCCTACCATGCACAAGAACTGTCATAATGCAGTCTTTGTCTTAGGTCTTGGTAGTTGTTGTATCACATGATTTTTATCAGGATCTACTGTTCATCCTTCTTTGTTAATACATATTCCCAAAAAGGTAACTTGTGACTGTCCAATTTGTGCTTTGCTAGGGTTCATTTTTAACCCTCCTTTACCTAAGACTGTTAGTAACTCATTCAATAAACTAACATACTCTTGGTATGTATCAGTCTGCAACAAAATGTCATCAACATATTGTATTATTGCTTCAGAAACTGAAAAAGCCAATAATATTTCAGCTAAACATTGATGAAATAAAGTGGGTAATGAGTGGAAACATTGTAGCAAACACTGAAAAGTGTATTGCTTATCCTGAAAGGTAAAAGCAAACTTATACTGACTATCTGGGTGTACCGGGATGGACCAAAATTAGTTTGATACATCTAGTACAGTATAGATAGTTGCAGTGGGAGACAACTGAGATATTAAGTCCGGAAGTCTAGATACCACCTGAGTGACTATAGGCATTACTTTATTCAAGACCCTATAGTCTATAGTCAATCTTCAAGTACTGTTCGATTTGCAAACCGGCCAAAGAGGAGAATTAATAGTTGAACATATCGAGTGAATTACCGTTTGTGATTGTAACTGTTTCAAAATAATTCCTATCTCTTCCTGTGCTTCCTTTGGAAATGCATATTGCTTTTGTGGTGGTGGGTCTGTAGCTTGTTTAGCCCAAATTGATTCATGTCTTTGTACAACAGATTGTATCCATTGTGGCACTTGTTTCCATAAATCACTCATGTGATAAATCTTTATGACTTTACTGTGTACACACTATGTGAGTCATCCACATTCGGTCTTGGGTTAGTAGTGCTTCCTTGCCATAGAATCATATTACTAAGATCCACTACTAAACCATGTTGTGCTAGAATGTCCATACCCATGATGGTACCTTCATGTGTACTACATTTCCAAAACATGCATTTTAATTGTTGTTCACCTATCTGAACCAAAACTGGTTTGGTTAAATATGCTGTTAACACACCCCCCCTGAGAAATCTTGCATTGTTAAAGGCATATGTTATGCTAACAGTAGCACCAGTATCAGCTAATATCACAGTCTGGCAGCCCCTGACCATTGCTGATATTGTTGGACACCCTTGCCAATCCTCTTGTAATTGACCAAAGATTTGGAAGGTGGGGGCTTCATCCCATTATTTCTTTTTCTTCTCATTTTTGGCTAGAAGCTCTTCCTCATCTCTTCTTCCTCCTCACTATCACTAGGGGCCGTAGGTTCCCTTCGCACAACTTCAGCTATCTTAGTATTAATCAAATTACTAAGTACTTCAATATATTTTTGTAAGTCTGCTTTACCACCTGGTTTAGCATTATTACCAGGATTTTGAGCTTGTCTCCTCTCTGAGACTTGCTTCTGTTTTCCTTCCATATCTCCACCTTTAGCCCAACAATCTCGTTTAAAGTGGTCTTCTTTATTGCAATTGTTGCAGGTTAACCTACCCTTGCCTTCTGTTTTCACAATAGTGGCTACCCTTTGTTTGTCCTTTCCTTTTTCAGGACTATCATCTTGTTGCATTCGCCACCACTCAGTGAGTACTTCATCCTTTCCTGTAGCTCAGTTTTCATGTTTACATAACATATGTATGGATGCAGGCACAATAGTAGCCTGTTGATCAATCAAACTTAGAAAAGGTTCCGTATCCTTACTTGGATCTGCCACACCTCCATATGTTGCATAAGCAGCATATAGGCGATTAATAAACATAACTGGGGAGTCCCCAGGCTGCAGCGTAATCTCATAGATTTTGCTCCAATCCATGTGAGACACAGCGTGCATAGATTGCAATGCTGTTTGTAGCTCATCTACATTAGCCAATTTGTATCAACCTCTGGTCGTGCCTAATGTCCTGTCATTTTCGCAGGTAAGCTTTGTAACAACACTGCAGGAAGTGACAGGGTTACTATTTTACAGGCATCTTTATTAGTCAAATCAAAATTTTCAACTAATGTTTTCAGTTTAGCACAATATGGTACCGGATACTGACCTAGTTCCTACTTTCCCAACTGATCCACTAACTGCATTGACTCTTGTATGGAAATATCTAATTGACATAATTCCATATGTACCTCAACTTGCTCCATAGCAGCCTCAAGCTCTTGGGCTTGCTTTCTAGCCTCTTCATCTTGGTCATATGCTTTTTCATGTATCTCTAACAAATCTCTTTCCATCCTAATTTGCTCTTGGAGATATTGTTTATCATTTTCGCTTAGAGTATCAGCTTCATCCTTAAGCCATGCTTCCCATTCTTTAATTGGCGTATGTACCCTCTCATCCTCCTGCTCCATATCTTCTTTCTTTTTCCATATTAATCTTTTCTTACCCCAAGTCTGTTTAACTTAAGGCCCCTCTCCTTTTGTCTTAGTGACAAAAGGAGCCATTTTTCTCCTACACAACTGGGTATACCCATCACTTTCAGAGTCTACCTCTTCCGATTCGGAAGAGCTATGTCCCTTTCCATAACGCCCACATGCTGATGGTATTTCTTGGTGGTGTATGGGTGCTTGTTTATAGTTTTGTACTTGATGCCATAATTCTAATGAGATTTGGCATTGTACCTGGGCTTCCGCTTGTAACGTATACAGCGACTGTTCTTTATAATATAATTCTTGGGCATGTTCCTCATTGGCATGGTCTAATCTCTCTATGGCTTGTTGTAATTGCTGAGATAATTCATTAATCTGGACTTGGCTTTGTTTGTTAATAAATTTAACATTTTCTTCCAATTGGTTGTTCTTAATCTTTAGCCCACATACCTCTCCCTGAGAGATATTTAACTTATATTCACCATCTTTAGCTTCAGTAACATACTTAGCTACACCTAGAAAATACTTTTCTTCACTGTCAAGTAACTGCTTCTTTAATAGATAGGTTCTAGTTGTTATTTCACACTGATACTGTACATACATCTGACAAATATTGGCTAATTTGCTTTTATCTACCTTTACTTTCTCATTTCTTTCTAGGCATTGAGTGGATAAACATAAGTACGCATCTTCCTTTTCTTCAGGATAGCGATACAGACCTTCTTTAAGGTGTGTCTCTAAAAATTTACGTAATATGGTGTCTATACTTATGTCAGTTATCTAGTTGACAAATCACGTCTGACTTCAAACCAGTCTGTTTCCTCGAGTCCCTCTTTCGACTCCCTTCCATACTTGATTGATCAGATCAGGTTCAGTAAGGTGTTCCTTGCAGTGGCTTCCTTTTTGGTTCATTTGGTGTCATCAACAACCATATAGACTGTCTTCAGACATCCGAGTCACAGCACCAATTGTAAGGTTTGTGTTGTGTTTTCTATCCTCAAATAAGTCAAGCCACACAGAGTGATTGTTTCCCTTTTGTTTATTTTCTTGTGAGTTCATCAATTCATATACATGTATATTCTTTTCTTCCTTTGGTTCTACCTTATTTAATTTACATACAGCGCTTATATCAAGATTTCTTATCTTGAATAATACCAACACCCCATTATAAGCCAATCATATAACAAAGTAACATATTAATCTTAGGGAGTGGTGAATGTGTGTCAAAACATAAGTATGACTTCATTTCTTACACAACATCAAAGGTGTTTACTACATTTCTTGCCCAATATTCTGCAACCTTCTGTGTTGCACACCTTTCTTAAACAGGTGTATACCATCCCAATAAGGGCACACCATCCTGATAAGTTTATTATAGGACATTTGATATTAAATGTTGTGAAATATAAAGTGTTGTGAAATTATTAAGGTTATTACAAGACATTTGATTATACTGTAAAAGGCTACACTGAAGTGAAAATTACACTTTAGTAAAATGTTACACTACAGGAGGGGTCCCCTCATTCCCCATCTCACCCCCTGCATGAGTGCAGCACAGTGCAGATTGTTTGTCCAGACTTTGACATGAAGAGATTAGTTAAGATGCACACAGCTGCCCTACATTGGCAGTACTAGGCACATAACATATAAAGTGTATTGTAGCATACAGTAGTATTGTGATGATGGAAGGGACATTGGATCTATCCTGTCCACCATTCCAGTGCACGGCACTGACTATACCATACATCCGGCCTTAAAGACCTAGTGGAACCAAGACAGGCAGACAGGAAAATAATACAATGTTAAGAAGTAGTCAGTTGTACTTTTTATTTCTGAAGTGTTTTTCTTTTTCCTTTTGCCTATTAGACAGTCTTCTATGTGATAATATTGTGCTGGATGTGTGAAACAGCTCTCAGCCTGGCAGCTGACATATCTGTCTTTAGCTCCCCCACTACATCATCAGCATTGTGATCTCACTGACAGTGAAATAGCAGGTGACTAACCTGGCAGTTACTGAGTGCCTGTTCCTAAGCAGCAGCAATGTCACAGTCAGTGAAGTCACAGTGCTGATGATGCAGTAGGAGGAATGCAGCTAGATACATCTGCTGCCAGGCCAAGTACTGTCCCACACATCACACCTACTAGCACCAGACAAACAATCTTCTCATTAACCAAAAGGGAAAGAAAAAAGTACCTCATATATAAAAGGCAATGGTTGACTGCTTTTAAAAACTAATATTAGTTTTAGGCAGTATACTAGCTCGTTAACAACCAGAATATTACCCTACTCATCCTGTGTAACTCTCAGTTGCATTCTTTCAGGAATCTGTGTAAGAAAATACAAACATACTGTACGAATGTGCCAGCAGATAAAAACCTTACAGTCTGTCTAATCTGCATGAGTGTGCAGTTCCCAGTGTGTTTACAGAGGGAAATGCAACCCCTCTCCATATCCCCCTTGACTCCTGTCAAATACCACTCTTCCTCTCTCCCTCCCCCACCTACAACTTTCCCCCTTAGCCTGTCCCAACCTTTCTTGAAGCTGTCCACTGTTTCTTAGGGATACCACCTCTTCCAGCAACTCATTACACTTAGCCACCACCCTCTTGGTGGAAAGTGCCTCCTCATCTCCATCCAGAACCTTCCTTTCCAACTTTAGGATGTTACACCTAGTGACCTTGTTTCCACTAAGGCTGAAAAGCCCCTCCCTGTTCACCGTGTTTATACATTTTAAGTTCTTGAAGGTCTCAATCATGTTCACCCTCCCCTCTCTTCTGTCCTCAAGAGAGGACATGTTGAGCCCCCTGAGCCTCTCCTTGTAGGTGTTGCTTTGCTAGCCCTGGATCATCTTGGTTGCCCTTCTCTGGACCATTTCCAACAAGCGGATAGGCTTCTTAAGATAAAGGCACCAGTGCTGCACACTGCAGTCTAGGTGTGGTCCCACAAGAGACCTGTACAGTGGCAGAATGACCTTCATTTTCCTGGTGGTAATTTTCCTGGCTATGCAGCCCAGCATCTGATTTGCTTTGGCTATAGCTTTCCTGCAGTGTGCCAAGTGCTTCATGTCACTCATGATAATTATACCCAGATCCTTTTTTCCCCTCTGACCTGGTGACCTGCATACCACACAACCAGTATTTGGTCCCTGGATTTTTTGCCCCCAAGACCTTAACTTTACATTGTTTAGCATTGAACCCCACTTGGCAAATTCCAGATCACTTATCTAGCCTAGCCAGGTCTTCCTAGCTCCTCCTCCCTGTCCAGTGGGAGGAATCTGTTCCACATCTGAAACTCTGGAGATGCTCCCACTGCCCCCCATCCACTCTTACTATTTCCCCTTACTGTTATCCACCCCCTTCTCTGGACCCTTTCTTTTGCAGGAGGAGGGTGACTACTGAGACCTGCCTAGGCACCTGTTTTTTCCTATGCCTGTCTTAGCCCCCCTCCTCTTCTTGTGTCAGTTCCTGCTCTGCTCCCCTCACCAGCCCCTAAGCCCTGAATTTCATCTGCCCCTTCCTCATCCTATAAATCTCCTCTCCACCAATGCACCTATTTGATGCCTCAGCTGTCACACCTCTGCCCTCAGCTGACTAAACTTCATGCAAACCAGGCATCCTCTATCTCGCAGAGTGCTCCCAGGAACACCATTCCTTCACATCCCCTGCAGCCCACAACCCTTCCCATCCCACTCTGCCCCCACTGTATGCTCCCCCCAGCCCAGATATTAAGTTTCTAGGCCCTCCAAGCAGCATACTTAGGACACCTCCTTAACCTTTTGTAGCTTCTAATTAAGACTATTTATAGGCCTGTTTTAAGAATGCACTAGTCTACTACTGCTTTGAAAGCCAGAATAGTGCTAGGTTTCACAACCTCACTAGGTATGCTATTCCACACGTTAACCACCCTTCGTGTGAAGCAATGATTTCTAATAGTTACCTTAATACTGTCTTCCCACCAGTTTGAGGGCACATCCTCTTATTCTGCTTGCACTCATCAGCTCAAACATCTGTGTTTACTCTTGAGGTGTGCAGAACCTTACTGTGCAAAAACAAGCCTGCCAGAGCTTAAAAGGTTTGGTTTTGCTAGAACTTGAGTCAAACTTTGAGGGTTCAGCTCCTTTTTTTTTATGTTTTAAAAAATAGTTATGCCTGTATACTTTAGTGTTTGTCACTGACTGAACATGATGGCATGTCACTCCACTCTATCTGCTAAATCATGAGATTAAGCTGTATATTCCTTTCTACTCTTTACCTGAGTCCCAACAACTCAGTACATGGATACCACAGCCCTGTAAAAATGCACAGTCCAAGAAAGGTCCCCAGCATGAGGAAATCTTGTGCTGCCTGTATTGTCCAATTTGTGGGACAGAGTGTGAATGCACCAGTGCATTGTATATACTATATCACTGTGATGCGAAGTCACTCTGTGCTATTGATTATTAACAACATAACAAACCTGGTTGGGACCTTGTTTATTTAGTTTTTTGCTGACCAGGAAACAAGAACTAGACAATTCTGCCTATTTTCAGCCTCATCCCTGGAGAGGGGGATACAGATGGTTGCCAACTGACATCGAACCAGGTTAAACTGTTGTTGGTATTACTATTAGGAGGTCTGGGGAGCTCAGCAGAGGGTGGTGGGGTGGCAGACAAGCAGACCATATTAGGCTAGACAGAAAAACAAATATAAAAAAAAAAAAATAAATGAAAGCTATCCATAGCTATAGGTAATGGCCTGCATCCAGCCGGGAAGGGAACCACAGTCCTCAGTGGATGGTTTAAATGTTACTTTGATGAACATTTAAACTAGCCAAGGGGGGTGGTGGAAAGAATTGTAGAGGCAGAAACTGCCCCCAAAGGCTGAAGTTTGAGTAAAGAGAATGTGAAGGGAGAGGAATCCCTCAGGGTGAAATTTAATAAAGGAAGTAGGGTGACAGAGATAAAGGGGGATGGGAATGGGAGCATTAAAAAAGGGGGGGAGGAGGAGGTAGGCCAAAAAAGAAAACTGGAGGGCAACAAGCAGAGTGGAAACAAAATCCGGAAGGCTATGCATGCAAATGTTAGAAATCTAGGAAATAAGATTCAGACCTATAGGTCATCATGGCAGAGGCCAGCCTGGATATTGTGGCCATTACCAAGTCATGGTGCACTAAAAACTATGACTGGGATGTGGCTATACCAGGCTATACTCTGGTCAGGAAGGACCAGGTGGGAAGGAAAGGAGGAGATGTGCTGTTTTATATGAGGGAAAGCATAAACACAATGAAGATATAAGGAACAGGGGGAGGCAGAGGTACTGTGAGCCACCCTGGAGGCAGGGAATTGAGCCATTATTCACACTGGAGTGATCTACCTCCAGAACGGGGGGAGGAACTAGATAAGGTACTGGTGGAGACCACTGGCAAGATTACAGAAAAGGGGAGGTGCTGCTGCTGGGGTTGGACTTCAGTCTGCCAAATGCAGACTGGAGCCTCCCAGCAGTGGCTTCACTTAGAAGCAGGGACAACCTGGGCTCTCTGCAGAGGGCATTCCTCAGGCAACTAGTCAGTAAACCAACTCGTGATGGGGCAATACTGGATCTGGCATTCACTAAAAGGGACAGTATTGCAAACGACAAGGTGGGAGGCCTCCTGGGGACCAGTGACCACTGTATGGTGTGGCTCAATATAAGGATGGCTGCAGAATCAAACTACACAAGGGAAAAGGTCCTGGATTTCAGGATGGCAGATTTTATAAAGATGGGTGAATGCCTAAGGGATGGCCTGGTGGGGAATGGCCAGGGTGGGGTGGAGGAACAGTGGGCAAAGCTAAAAGGAAGTACAGTGATGGCAACAAACCTCTGCATGAAACAAGAGAACAAAAACACGATGAAAAAGAGGTAGTTACAAAGGTAAAGGCTAAAAGGGTAGCAATCAGAAGGTATAAGGAGACACAGAGGTGTGGAGGGGTTGTGGGATAACATATGGGCCAGACACCGAAGTTCAGGTTCAACACACAATCTCTGTGTGATGTTTATTTAAAATACAGAAAATAAGCTTCTGCAGTGCCATAATCCTTCTTCAGTACATCAGTTTGCAGCAACAGACTATGTATGTCCTCTCTCTGCACTTAGCCAGCAGCTACTGACACTGATCTCTGATCTAAACATTTTTAATGAAAACCTTTCATCCCTATGTGGGCCTCATTTGCTTGGGTAGTGGGGGATCAAAAACGGAAAAAAAAAACTATAGACAAAAAACCTCAATGCAGAATCACTGAAAAAAAGGTTACCCCAAAGGGCACTGGCAACAAATCAAGTTTCAAAGAAATACAACATCATACATACTTCCATAATGCAAAGCATCATGGGATATATGCAAATCACCATAACATTTCAGACTTGTTCAGTTTACAGCAATTTACATGCATTTTAAATAGCACAACTAACTTAATTTCTATAATAGTCACCTAGTACTTTTTACCATTATCAAAAACACCTTGGCCCAGATATTCAAAAGAGTTGCGAATGATGCATCAGTGTTGCTCCATGCACAACCCACTGATGCGACATGATATTCAAAGGGAAGAAGTCTTTTAAATCGATCGTAGGCGCATCAGTAATGTACGAGGCACAGGTGGGGGCGTACCCATGCATAACCTGCACAGCCCAATATTCAGCCTGGGATGTGCAGAGCCATGCATGCGCAACCCCTACTTGTGCCTGCACAAAGTTAAACCAAAAAAAAAGGAACAAATGATGGCCACCCACATGTGAGCTGCCGCATTACAGGGCACAACACGGCAGCTGCCACCTGTGGGTGGCCACCCGAGTTCCTGCCTCAACTGGTGGAGCCCCCCCATGCCCTATCAGAGGCATCTGTGTAAATAAATCCCCCTCCAATATCCCTGGTGGTCCAGTGGACTGAGTGCTGCCCGATCGCGGGCATCTGGTTAAATAAACCCCTCCGTCCTATATCCCTGGTGGTCCAGTGGACCGCTATGTGCCCAATCACGGGCATCGGTATAATAACCCCCCATCCAATATCCCTAGTGGTCCAGTGGACCAATCGCTGCCCGATCATGGACTTCTGTTTAAATCACCCCCCGCCAATATTCCTGGTGGTCCAGTGGACTGCACTCTGCCCGATTGCGGGCATCTGTTAAACATAAAAAGGACCTATTACCTGGTGGTCTAATGTACCCTCTCCCCACCCACCCACTGAGCCCACCACCCTGCTCCCCGGGTCAGCGGCGGGTGGCACCCACCACCTGCCGCCCCCGCCCGCCGACTGACAGCTCGGTGGGGCTCAACACCCATTAGTTCTGGCGTGAGCAATGGATATCGCTCATACCGTACTACAGGTCCAGATATGTGAATGAATCATTCCTGCATTGTCTGTGTAGTCAATAATGTCTGTTATGAAGCTACTCATGCTGTGAACCAGTGGGCATGCAGTCTACCGAGCTGTCAGTCAGCGGGCATGGGGTGGCAGGAGGGTGGGTGCTGCCGCCGGCTGACCCGGGGAGCGGGAGGTGGGGCTCAGTGGGCTGGTGGGGAGGGGGGGTACATTAGACCACCAGGGTAATAGATCCTTTTTTATGTTTTACAGATGCCCACAATCGGGCAGAGTGCAGTCCACTGGACCACCAGGGATATTGTCGGGGGGGTGATTTAAACAGATGCCTGTGATCAGGCAGCGATTCATCCACTGGACCACCAGGGATATTGGATGGGGGGTTATTATACCGATGCCCGTGATCGGGCACATAGCAGTCCACTGGACCACCAGGGATATTAGACGAGGATTTTTTTTGTAGATAAATGCCTGTGATCGGGAACATAGTGGGCCACTGGACCACCAGGGATATAGGACGGGGGGGGGTTATTTAACCAGATGCCCGTGATCGGGAAGCACTCGGTCCACTGAACCACCAGGATATTAGACAAGGATTTTTGTTTCAGACAAATGCCCACAATTGGGCTGCAGGGGGCGTCGGTCCCCGACAGCTGCTGCCTGGCAGGGCGCCAGGCACAAGTCATCTGGGATCGGCGCACCTGCATGCTAATGGGGTGCAAATGGGCCATAATTTATGCAAGGCACACATGGGGCCATTTGCATGTCCCCTTTTGAATATCGCAGGTGCTGTGAATGGCGCAATGGCACTTGCGCTAGTGCATCTCCATGCTCCACTCTGGCCACTTGCGCTGGCGCAGTGCCACTGTGCCATGCACAGTGGGGGTGGCCAGGGTGTGATATTCAAAGTTGCTGAGCCATAGCGCAGCTCTGTTGAATATCGCCCAGGCCACACCCCTGCACAACAAAGTTGAGCTGCGCCCAGGCTTGCTCCACAGCCTGGCGCAGTTTGAATATCGGGCCCAAGTGCCATGGTATTTTCAACACTTACAGGTTTCATAAACATAAGGTATATACATCGAGGAATTTTATGACATAGTACTATTACATACTAAATCCAACAATGATAAACACAACCTGTTTTACATACATTTGGAAGTCACCACAATAATCTCCCTGTATCAGGACCTGGGGGGGGAGTAAAATTTAAAGAGGACACTGTAGTGTAGTCAAGAAAAGGAAGCGGGTGCTCATAGGTGGCCAACCTTATGGACTAGAAATTGTAAAGGATAGATTAGGCTAAGAAATAGAAGAATTGTTGCACCAGATTTAGGAAAAGGTTGGTCCTCAAAAGTGGCAGGAGCTCCCAGTTACAAGATGGAGGAGGATATGGTGTTGTATCAGGGGAAACAGAGGAAAAGCAGTAAGGAGGGCAAAGGTCTAAACTGAAGAGAGAATAGCCCAGGAGGTGACGACAAGGGGCAAGACAATTCTTAGGTATGTAAGTGAAAAGAGGAAGACTGGGGTAAGATTGTAAGGTTAAAAATGGAAGGAAGGGGGGACTGTGTAGTTCAAGTTCAAGTTTATTTCACCTGAAATTCTCCAGAGGTAGACTAGGAAAAGGCAGCCATCCTGCACAAATACTTTTGTTCAGTGTTTACAGAGAAAGAAGAATGGAAGGGGCCACAACAAAGTAACAGAAGCTTTGGAGGGAGGGAGGTGGACACTAGTCCTTTTTAGGAGGAGAGGGTCCTGAAGGGACTCATTAGTCTGGAGGTGGACAAATCAATGGAGCCAGATGGGGTGCATCCAAGGGTATTGAGGGAGCTCAGAAAAATACAGGCTCCACCTCTGACAGTTCTATTTAACAGCTCACCGAAAAGAGGAGTAGTTTCAGAGGACTGGAGTGGGGAGGATATAGTCTCAAAGGTGGTAGCAGGGGGGAGGCTTACAATTATAGGCCAGTCAACCTGACATTGGTGGTCTTAAAGTTAACAGAATCACTGCTGAAGGATAGGAGTGTGGAATATCTTGAATCCAGTGGGTTACAAACTCAAACTTAAAGGAGAGGTTCTGATAATGGGAGACTTCAACATGCCAGATACAGACTGGTCATTACCAGCAGGGACATCTGCCAGAACTAGACACATGGTGGATTCCCTGCAGGGGGAGGGCCTCAAACAACTGGTACAACAACCCACAAGAGACAGGGCTATCCTAGATCTAGTACTAACTAACAGGGCAAGGATCACAGATCTCCAGGTAGAAGGTCTCCTGGGGGCCAGTGACCATCACATGGCATGGTTCAATTTGGCCACTAGAACAAAATCATCTCATTCCAAGGCAAAACTACGGGACTTCAGAGGAGCTGACTTTGACAAGATGGCCAACAGAGTTAAGCTAGCCCTGGCAAAAAGAAATACAGGTGAGGGGGTACAGGCAAAGTGGGCAAGCATTAAAGATGCAATACTTGAAGCAACATCCCATTGTGTTAGTGAGAAAAAGAAGTGCAAAAGAAGAAGGAAACCACTTTGGTTCTCAAACACAGTAGCAGAAAAGGTCAGAGCCAAAAGGTTGGCCTTCAGGAAATATAAGGGAATGCAGCAGGATGAAGATAGGGAGGCATACCAAACTTCCCTAAGGGAAGCAGGGAAGGCAGTAAGGCAGGCAAAGGCCCAAAACGAGGAAACACTAGCACGAACAGTAAAAGAAGGTGACAAGACTTTCTATAGATACATTAGTGAAAGGAGAAAGTCCAGAGGGGGTATTGCTAAGATTAAAGGGGATAAGGGGGCGTGTGAGGATGAGGACCATGTAAAAGCATTTATCCTAAATAGATAGTTCTGCTCAGTATTTACTGAACAGAAGGTAGGGCACAGACCACAGCTCAGCACCATGGACACAGGGGGGAGGGAAGTGTGCACTAGTCCCTTCACAAAAGAAAGGGTCCTACAAGAGCTCGATAATCTCATGGTGGACAAGGCAATGGGACCTGATGGCATACAGGGGTACTAAAGGAGTTAAGGGTAGAACTAGCAAAGCCATTATCAGAACTGTTTAGTGAGTCTCTGAGCACAGGAGAGGTCCCAGAAGACTGGAGAAGGGCTCATGTGATCCTGCTTCACAACAGTGGTAGCAGGGAGGAGGCAGGGAACTACAGATCAATCAGTCTTACCTCAGTAGTGGGCAAGATTATGGAGACACTCCTTAAGGAAAGGATAGTGCAACACCTGGAATCCATAGGGGCACAGGATCCAAGACAGCATGGGTTTACAAAAGGAAGGTCCTGTCAAACTAACATCATAGATTTCTTTGACTGGGTAACCAGAGTGGTGGACCAAGGGGGAGCAGTTGATGTTGTCTACCTTGACTTCAGGGTTGTGAGGGACTGGAGACGCCAGCCCTCCCCAGAAGGTCTACGAGGGTTGTGAGGGCCTTGAAACTGCCTGCCCTCCCCAGAAATTGACACGCAGAACTCCCCCCAGAGCAAACAAGTTGCAGGGGTCGTGAGGGCCTGGAGAAGCCAGCCCTCCGCAGAAGGTCTACGAGGGTTGTAAGGGCCTTGAAACTGCCTGCCCTTCCCAGAAATTGACACACAGAACTCCCCCTTCCCCCTCCGAGCGAACAAGGTATGGGACAACGCGATCACAGGACCAGCGCCAGCTTCTTGCAGTTGGCGTGTGTTTTGGTGCCAAAACATTTTTTGAAAAGGACCTTTGCTATAAATCTAATGTTGTCTTTAAGAGTCGGCGCAGCACTACAGATAGTTTTTCTGTGCTGATTTCTTTACACATAGCCAACAGTTTGCCTGTAGTCTATCAAGTACCTTAAGAGTTCTTCTGTACAGATTTTGTTACACAAAGTCAACAGTTGTCTGTAAATCTATAGAGTAACTAAGTCGCTATAGCCTGCAGTTCTCCTTGTGCACTTTGTACTGATAGCCAACAGTTTATATAGCAAATTCTGTGCTGCTCCTGAGGTTAGCTTGTCTTTTACCTAGCTACAGTTTAGTTTACTTAGCTTTCACAGCAAACAGATTATTCAGTAACCTGTGCAGTACCTTAAGACTGCTCCAGCTGCAACTGCGTAGTTTTGAACTCCTTGCTCATACCTGTAGTTTAGCTCCGCCTCTCCAACACGCTTTACATTTACTCCCCTCTCTCCTTCTCTCTCAGTTGCAGGGGTCGTGAGGGCCTGGAGATGCCAGTCCTCCCCAGAAGGTCTATGAGGGTTGTGAGGGCCTTGAAACGGCCTGCCCTCCCCAGAAATTGACACGCAGAACTCCCCCCGCCGACACAAACAAGGCACGGGACAACGTGCTCACAGGACTAGTGCCAGCTTCTTGCAGTTGGCGTGTGTTTACCCCACCCCCAACACCACCCTTGGTGGGCTCTCAGCTTTATACGAGTTGTCACGTGGCTGTTCTAGTGGTGTAGAACCAACCAGTCCACTCTCGCATTAGCAGCTTATCTGCTGTCACCACTAGAGGCCGCTACCCATGCTTGCTGCAACAATTTAGGCAAGATGCTACTTTTTTCCTCCCACTATTCCTCCTGTAATTTCCCCTAGCCTCTCTCCCCCCAGCAACCCATCCACAATGGCACCCCAACCAGCCCCCCATTACACCATCACTACCCCTGCCACCCCTCCCCTCCCCTCAACCACCGACCCACAACACCTACCAAATGGACCCGCTCAAAATTGGGAGTTCGGAGCTGCCATCCTTCCTCCCTCCTTTTTCCCAGGGCTATCTGTCCTATGTAACTCTGCAGCTGCCATCACTGCACCCACCCCTTATGCACTCATCTCCTTTCGCACAGCTAGACCTGCCTTGCACAAAACCAAACACATTCTTATGCTGCTTCTTCTACTGGCAGGAGATATCGAAGCAAACCCAGGTCCCACCCCTCCCAGTCCCCACACTCCACTGAGTATCCCCAAGGGCCTCTGACTACTGCACCTCAACATCTGCTGCATCCTGAACAAATTACTAGAACTGCAACTTACTGCCCTATCTCTACGACCAGACATCTTCATACTATCGGAGACCTGGCTAAAGCCACACCACGCGGACTCCGCTGTAACCATCCCTGGCTATACATTGATCAGGCAAGACCATCAAGGCAAGAAAAGAGGGGGAGGCAGTGCCATGTTTATCTCCACCAGGCTACAGTTCACCCCGGTCCAAATCCTCACACCTACACCCAAAATAGAGTCCTTATTAATCAAACTTGCACTGCCTTACTCCACCCCTGTCTATGTTGTGGGTTCCTACTGTGCCCCTAGTGCCCCCCTGCCCAGTGTCCTAGACCACCTAGCCACATTAAAGTCTACTACCACAGCTGGTGAGCTCCATATCCTTGGCAATTTCAATTTCAACTAGCTAGCCAAAGACTGTACCAAACTACGCACCAAAATAACCGCCCTAAACCTCTCCCAGCTAATCTCCCAACCCACCTGGTTGAACCCTGAAACACTTAACTACTCCCTCTTGGACTGGGCCCTCACTTCCCACCTACACAGGATTATTAATGCTGGTCTCCTCCCTGACTCCCTAAGTGACCACCACATGATATACGTGGTCAGGAAAGTGCACAGACCCACAAACCCCCCCCCAGAACGATTCTCACGAGATCTTACAAATCCCTATTTCTACCTGCTCTCCTGAATGACCTGGCTCATGTTGACTGGTCCTTCATACCAAAGGCACCCTCCATTGACTATGCTTATGAAACATTTAAGACCAGATTTCTCGCAGTATGGGATAATCATGCCCCGCTAAGAAGCACACGAGTAAAGGGCTCCCACCTTCCTTGGGTCTCCACCGATCTCATTAGCAGATGCCGCACCAGGGATCAGGCATGGAATAAACATAAATTAACATGCTCCCAAGAATCCCTACAAAGATACCATACCCTCCGCAACTCCTGCACCAAACTGATACGTCGGGCCAAAAAGAACTGCTTCACGTCAACTCTAAACTCTAACCTTAACCACCCAACAAATTTTTGGAAAACTCTCAAATCCCTCCTCTCCCCTCCTATCCAACCACCAACCCTAACCCTATCCATCCTAGGCTCGACCGTCACTGACCCTGACAAAGTAGCCTCTGCCTTCAATACCTTCTTCACTAGCTGCACAGCTTCTCTCCTACCCAGTCGCCCACCCACCCCATGCACACCACGTACCCAACCGAAATCTCAGAACTCCAAACACGCCACCAGTTTCTCTTTCCATCCAGTAACCCCGGCCGAATTACTACAAGCACTGAGCTCACTCAACCCCAACAAAGACAAATGCCCCTCAGGCCCGGACGCCAAATTACTTCACTTATCTGCCCCCGCCATAGCCACTCAACTAGCCGACCTTCTCAACCTCTACTTCTCTATGGCCAAAATCCCAGTCGCATGGAAGCAGGTGACTGTTATCCCCCTCCCTAAGGGCGGCGACCCCTCCACACCGAGAAATTACCACCCTATCTACTTCTCCCAATTCTGGCCAAAATTCAGGAACACCTTGCACTTGCCCAACTTTCCCAATACCTAGACACATCATCTTTCTTCACCCCTATCAGTCTGGTTTCCATAAGTCTCGCTCTACCATCACCTCCCTATTAAGAATCACCAATGACATCTTTTCAGGAATGGACGAAGGGCATATCACCTCAGCCATTTTCATAGACCTGGCCAAGGCCTTCGATACCATCTCCTACCCTAAGTAACTAGCCAAACTAAACGATGCCGGCCTCTCCAGCCATGCCACTAGTTGGTTTCATGCCTACCTGGTAGGCAGACACCAATCAGTGAAAATTGGCCCCCACATATCTTCCCCCTCCCTGTCACTACTGGGGTTCCCCAAGGCTCAGTCCTGGGTACTCGGCTTTTTTTCAATATTGCTGAATGACCTCCAGCAGGTCTGCACACACTCATCTATCCAAATGTACGTGGATGACACTGTGCTGTACACCTCAGGCCCTTCCACTGGAGTAGTGTCCAATGTACTTCAGTGGGATTTCAATGCTGTATATCAATGGTTCCGGTTCAACCAGCTATTCCTAAATATGAAAAAAAAAGTCTCACTCACCTTTGGGTCACAACCACGGCTCTACCACCTAGTTTCACGCCCCTCATTCCTAACCTTAGACGCCCCCACCCCGGAGTCCTGCACCTCATTCAGATACCGGGGAGTCTGGCTTGACCAATACCTAGATTTCTCCACCCATATTGAATCATTACACAAGAAGTTACACCCAAAATTTGGTGCTCTATATTGCAACAAGGACTGCATGCAAACTCAGGTCCAGAGGGAAACTGTTCAAAAAATGATTCTCCCACTAATTGACTACATCGACGTAGTATATGGCACTGCACCCTTATCTAACTTGGTCAGCCTGGACACACTTTTCCACTCCTTCTGTCATTTAATCCTGAATTACCCACCACTGCGACCTGTACAGCGACCTAGCCCTGCCCTCACTCACGACTCGCAGACATATCCACTGCTCCAGAGTCATTGCCAAATTCTGATCACAGACCCTTCCCCCTTATCTCGATCCCACCATATCAGCTCAACCTTCCCCTGCCTACTCACTCAGAAGCACAGACTCCAAGCTTCTCCAAGTCCAATTCATGCACACCTCCAAGGGCCAATCAGCTTTCAAATATTGCATGCCCAAACTATGGAATGACTTGCCTGCAGACATCAGGTGCTCCATCCCAACCCACTCCTCCATGCACATTTCACCACCACATGCACATGCTCCCAGAAACCAAAAGCACAAGACCGCATGCCCTCTGGTTCCTGCTACCTGGTAGTCATGCCATAATCAGCTGCTACACTGTAGGGTCCTAAAAGTTAATTGATGTTCTGTTCTCTATGTTGTAGATACTGTACAATTATGTAAAAACCTAGCGTCCTCAATGTCAATGATCTTCAGCCCTCTGGTTGTATATTCTGTACACTATGTAACTCCTGTACTGTATATAATAATCATCATATGTTACCCTATACTCCAATTTCCACCAGGTCATGTCTGGAAACGAGTGGTTCTCCACTCAGTACTCCTGCCTGGTTAAACTCTTAAATAAATAAATAAATAAATAAAGCTTTCAATACTGTTCCACATAGAAGATTGATTAATAAGCTGGGTAGGCTCGGGGTGGGTCAGACGTTGGTCAACTGGGTGGCAGACTGTTTGATGGGCAGAAAACAGAGAGTGATGGTAAATGGTATACAGTCAGAAGAGATGCAAGTCACACATGGGGTACCTCAAGGATCAATCCTGGTGCCAGTCCACTTCAACATCTTCATCAATGACATTGCAGATGGACTGGAGGGTAAGGTTTGTCTGTTTGCAGATGACACCAAGATCTGCAACAGAGTAGATGATCCAGATGGTGTGGGCAGAATGAGAAAAGATCTGGATAAACTAGCAAAATGGTCAGAAGAGTGGCAACTAGGGTTTAACGCAAGGAAGTGCAAGATCATGCACATAGGAAGAGAAACCCTGAAACCACCTATAGGCTGGGAGGGGAGTTGCTCACAGTCACAAGGGAAGAAAGAGACTTGGGCATCATCATCACCGATGACCTGAAATCATCCAAGCAGACCTCTAAAGCAGTAGGTAAGGCTAGAGCGATGTTGGGGTGTATCAGTAGGTGCATCACAAGTTGGAAGAGGGAGGTAATAATCCCTCTTTACAAGACACTGGTTAGGCCCCATCTGGAGTACTGCGTGCAGTACTGGAGGCCACACCTTCACAAGGGCATTAACCAAATTGAGGCAGTCCAGAGAAGGGCAACCAAAATGGTGCAGGGACTGCATCAGAAAACATATGAGGACAGATTAACTGAACTCAATATGTATACCCTGGAGCAAAGGAGAGAGAGAGAAGTGATATGATTGAAACATTCAAACACCTTAAGGGCATTAACAAGGTGAAAGAGTCTAATATGTCTCAATATAAGAAAAATAGCAGGACAACAGGACACAGCATGAGATTACAGGGAGGCTGATTAAGGGGTAATGTGAGGAAGTTATTTTTCACAGAAAGGGTGGTGGATGCATGGAATGGCCTACCTCAGGAAGTGGTGGATATGAATACAGTGCAGAGCTTCAGGCAGGCATGGGATTGGCATAAAGGAGCAATACAGTTGAGTATGAATAGATAGGCCATTGACAGAGCAAAGGCCTATGGTACATTCATAAGGTAGAATAAGAAATGGGCAGACTGTATGGGCCTTGCGGTCCTTATCTGCCGTCAGCTTCTATGTTTCTATGTTTCAAGGCAGCATGGGCTTTTGGGGGGGGTCATGTCAAATGAATCTGATAAATTTGTTTGACTGCGTGACAAAGGATTTAGATCAGGGTGGAGTGGTGGATGTGGCCTTTCTAGATTTCAGTAAGGCTTTCAACGCCATTCCATATAGGAAACTAGTAAGCAAGCTGGGTAGCTTAGAAGGGGGTCCAAAGGTGATAAACTGGATAAGAAACTAGTTAAGGGATAGGAGACAGAGGGTGGTGTAAATGGAGTTCACTCAGAGGAAGGGAGGATGATCAGCGAGGTGTCTCAGTGATCAGTGCTAGGACTAGTCCTCTTTAATGTCTTTATAAGTCCTCACACCCTGACAGCTCCCAAATTTTCTACACTCTGCCCTGATTCTTCTCTCTATCACTGCCATATCCTTTGTGCTCCCTCTCTCTCACTCTCCCCCCATACCACTCTACTCCCCTCCCTCCAACCCTCGGCCTGGCAAAGTCTCCTTGCTGACTGCTCTGCTTTTGCCCCTTCTCCTTCTCTCCACTCTGTTACTTGACAAGACCAATAGTCTGACTGCTCAAACATTGCTGCATCACACTATTGGTGCACCAACCTGTAATTCATATTGTAAACTTGTATTTTTTACCTGAACCCCACCCCTTACCTGTTTCCCTATACACATTCATGCTGTTACTGTTCCTCATTATTTATCCATTTGCACTGAAATTGGAACTCCATGCTCTTCTGACAATGTCTCCTCACTGATGGCTCTAGTATCACCTAATGTTCTCATTGTCTGTGCCCTCTATTATCATCTGCATCCACTGTATCTACAAATGTACACAATGCCAACTGTTACTCAAATGTGTATACATTAGTTTACCACATAATTCTGCCTTGTGATTCAATATCCCATTGTCTGTACTATTTTATTGTACTTCGTCTGTATTCTAACCTATTGTATGCTCAGACATGGACCCTTTGTAAATGAGTCTCTGACTCAAAGGTATTTGTAATTACAATAAATAAATAAAATAAAATAAAATAAATAAGTGACATTGCAGAAGAGCTAGAAGGGAAGGTCTGTCTCTTTGCTGATGACACCAAAATCTGCAATAGGGTGGATACTCCTGGGGGGTGGAAAGGATAAGCAGAGAAAGGACAAGACAGTTGGGAAGGCTAGTAGGTGCAATGTAATGGCTGTGGGGCAGCAGTCTTCCGGGAGTCTTTCTGGGGGCTGAGATGCTGCCCTGTTTGCAGACAACTCTCTGCCCTGAGGGAGGAAGTTGCCCGTCTTCAGGCCACACTGGACAGTAGTAAGGGAACCGTCCCCCAGGCCGCACTGGACAGTAGTAAGGGAACCTCCCCCATCCAGGGAGCACCACAGCCATCACCACTACCTCAGAGGTTGTGAAGAAAGCACAGCAGTTGGACCACAGTGGGCTCAGGGAGGGTAAGGGTGGTGGAACAGAGGCACACCCAGTCAGTTGTTCCACTCCACAATCCATACACCATTCTGGGGAGCATAGTTCCCCTATGGATGCACCCGCAGAGGAGACTAAGGAGGTTGCAGACAACTGTTACAAGGGAGGCCCTCAGGAAGGAGGCAGAGGACACCACCAGGGAAAGGAAGCAGCTCCTGGTGGGGACTCAATTATTAAGGGATAGAACTGGGGGAGCAGGGGGAAAACTGAGTAAGGTGCCTGCCTGGTGCCATGGCTTGGAGGAACAGGAAGCGCATCCTTAGGATCACGAGAACAGTTGCACGGGAGTCTGAGCTGGACATCATTGTCCACCTAGGGACAAATGACTTGGCTCATCATGAGATTAGAGCAGTGCAGAAGGACTTTGTAGAGTTGGGGAGGGGCCTAAGACAAGTAGCACACACAGTATCCTTCTCAGTGGTGCTGCCTGTCAGTGGCATGGGTGAGGTGAGGGTAGTTTGCACCATGCAGTTTAACGAATGGTTGAAAAAATGGTGTGGAGCACAGGGGTTTGGCTTCATTGGGGACTGGAGTTCCACCTGGAGGGACACCAGCCTATACTGGCAGGATGGTCTGCATCTGTTCAGGTAGGGAACAAGTCTTTTGGGCAATCGGTTTAAATGTTTCATTGGCAAGCTTTTAAACTAGTCAAGGGGGGAGGCACTGATAAGCAGCAGCAAAATCCCAGCCTCCCCCTACAAAACAGGGTACTAATGAGAAAAAGGCCAAGGTAGAAAGGTCAATGGGGGATGCTGCTACAGAAGGTAAAGCCATCAAAAATTAGAGAGCAATGAGTACCAATGCCCATAGTCTGGGTAACAAGCTTCCTGAATTAGTGGTCTTGATGGAGGAGGAAATCTGGAAATTGTGGCAGTCACAGAAACATGGTACACACAGAACCATGACTGGGACATAAACATACCAGGATACACTATCTACAGGAGGGACAGGGAGGGTAAGAGAGGAGGAGGAGTAGCTCTCTACATAAGGGAAGGAATCAAAGCAACAGAACAAAAGGGTAAACAGGGAGGAGAAGAAGCACTGTGGGTTAATTTGGAGACAGGCAATGGCACCACAATCCGCACAGGGATTGTATACAGAACCCCCCTCTCAGGGGGAGGAAATGGACAAGGAAATGATAGAAACAATACTTAGAATGGCAGAAAAATGGGAGATATTGCTGAAGGGTGATCTGAATATGCCAGATGTTAACTGGAGTGCAGTTGCAGCAGCCACTTCTAAGAGTGAGGTTATTCTAGATGCCCTACAGGAGGCATGCCTTAGACAACTAGTATTGGAACCCACTCAGCAATCTTAGACCTGGTTCTCTCAAATGGAGATGGAGAGAGGATCATAGATGTAGAAGCGGGTTGCCATCTGGGAACTAGCAACCATCGAACAGTATGGTTCACAATAAACACAGCAATAGAGTCAAGCCATACAAAGGCAAAAGTACTGGACTTCAGGAGGGCTGAGTTTGCCACAATGGGTGAGTGCCTAAGGAATGCACTAGCACATGGGCAGGAAGGAGGGGTGGAAGAACAATGGGGAATAATAAAAACTGCCATCACAGAGGTAGCAAACCTTTGTGTGAAGCAAATAAACAAAACGAAACGATGTAAGAAACCACTATGGTTCTCAAAGGAGGTGGCAGTGAAGGTTCAAGAGAAAAAGAAAGCATTCAGAAAGTACAAGGAATCACAGAAGGAGCAGGACAGAGAATCATATCAGTTAAAGCAAAAGGAAGCTGGGAAGGCAGTCAGAACAGCAAAGGCCCGAACCAAGGAAAAGATAGCTAACTCAGTTAAGAAGGGGGATAAAACCTTTTAGGTGCATCAGAAGGCGAAGGAAGACCAAGGGAGGGATAGTGAGGCTTAATAAAGGGAGGCGGGTGGGCAGAGGGTGATAGTGAAAGGCAGAGATACTAAACAAATATTTTGCTCAGTATTTACAAATGAAGAGGGGGAGGCACCTAAAAAAACAATAGAAACACTCTGGATACAGAAGTTGATACCAGCCCATTTACAGAAGAAAGGGTTCTGAAAGAACTCTTAAAACTGAAGGTGGACAAAGCAATGGGGTCCTGATGGGATTCATCCCAGAATCCTAAAAGAACTAAGGGTAGAACTAGTGACACCACTGACTACCCTCTTTAACAAATCATGGGAGGATGGGGTGGTACTTGAGGACTAGAGCAGGGCAAATGTGATTCCCCTTCACAAAAGTGGGAGCAGGGCAGAAGCAGGAAACCACAGACCTGTTAGTTTAACCTCAGTGATAGGGAAAATGATGGAATCACTTCAGAAGGAAAGAATTGTCGAGTACCTAGAGGCCAGAGGGGCACAGAACCCAAGGCAGCATGGATTCACAGCAGGAAGGTCATGCCAGATGAATCTAATAGATTTCTTTGACTGGGTGACCAAAGTAGTAGATCAGGGAGGGGCTGTGGACATGGCCTATCTAGACTTTAGCAAGGCATTTGACACAGTCCCACACAAAAGATTAATATACAAGTTAGCCAGCCTGGGAGTGGGTCCCAAGATGATAGCCTGGGTAAAGAATTGGCTGGAGAATAGGACACAGAGGGTAATAGTAAATGGAGTCCTCTGAAAAGGGGGTTACTAGTGGATACGCAGGGTTCAGTATTAGGACGGTCCTCTTCAATGTCTTTATAAGTGACATTGCAGAGGGACTGGAAGGAAAAGTATGTCTCTTTGCAGATGACACAAAGATCTGCAACAGCATTGATGCACAAGGTGGGGTGGAAAGGATGAGAAGGGACTTGGCAAGGTTAGAGGAATGGTCAAATGTATGGCAGCTTAGATTCAATGCTAAGAAGTGCAGGGTAATGCACCTGGGAAACAAAAACCCAGGGAAAGAGTACACAATGGGAGGTGAGATACTAACAACAACAAAAATGGAAAGGGACCTGGGGGTAGTCATATCAGATGACTTAAAGAGCAGCTCTAGACTAGCCCCCCACTGACACATATCCTGCAACTGACCTGGCCAGGAGTTGTTTTCCATCAATGATTCCTTTGTGGGCTACCATTTAAAAATGTTATTTCACTCGTAACTTTATTCTGCTGAAAACAGAATCCTACGGCCACGCCCCCATGCCAGCACACGCAGCCCCATTTTGTGATGTCAGTAAACAAAGGCTGCATGTGCACGGCCACATTGACTTGAATAGGGGTGATTTCCCAAAGGCTTTATATATTAATGTTGGGATTTTAAAGCAGTGACGACCGAGAAGAGGACCTCTTAATCGGGCAGTCACTTTGATTTTAAACCCAACATTAAAGATACATAAAGCCTTTGGGAAAATCACCCCATTCAAGTCAATACGCGTACACGCAGCCTTGTTTACTGACATCACAAAACGGGCTGCATGTGCAGCATGGGGCGTATGAGGATGCTAAACTGGTTCAGTTTTTGCCACCGGTCAGGGAAATGAAGTTACGAGTGAAATAACATTTTTAAATGGTAGCCCACAAAGGAATAATTATAGAAAACGACTCCTGGCCAGGCTGGGATTGAAGATATGCGGGGGCTAGTCAAGAGCATATAAGCTGCTCTTTAAAGGTGGGCAAGCAATGTGAGAGAGCAGTAAGAGGAGGTTGGGGATACTGGGATGCATAGGGAGAGGCATCACCAGTAGAAAACAGGAAGTTATTATCCCTCTGTACAGACAACTGGTGAGACCCCATCTGGAGTACTGCATGCAGTTCTGGAGACCCAGTCTCCACAAGGACATAGACAGGATGGAAACTGTACAGAGAAGGGCAACTAAAATGGTGCAGGGTCTGCACCGGAAGACATATGAAGAGAGACTAAGGGAGCTTAATATGTATAGCCTCAACGAAAAGAGGGAGAGGGGGGACATGATAGAAACTTTGAAGTACCTCAAGGGAATCAACAAAGTCCAAGAGGGCAGCATCTTTCAAAGAAAGAGGTGTGCAAGAACAAGTGGGCACAATTTGAAGATAGAGGGGGTGGCAGCTCAGAGGTAATGTAAGGAAGTATTTTTTCACAGAGAGGGTTGTGGATGCATGGAACGGCCTTCCGGACGAGATTGTGGAGTCAAAAACAGTGGTTGAATTCAAGCATGCATGGGACAGTTATAAGGCAATTCTAGGGGTTGGGGGTAGAAAGAAGTAGACTGCTGGTTAACTAGGATCTGCAGCTTATCCATTAGGTAGGGAAATGGGCAGACTGGGTGGGCCAAGCGGTCCTTATCTGCCGTCAAATTCTATGTTTCTATGTTATCTGAGAAAACTAGAGGAGTGGTCAAGTATGGCAGCTGGATTTCAATGCGAAAAAGTGCAAAATAATACACTAAGGCACAGAAACCCAGGGGTAGTGTACAAAATGTGTGGAGTGGTATTGACAATCACCAAGCAGGAAAGAGACCGGGGGGTAATCATATTAGATGACCTGAAGGTGGCCAGGCAGTGCAACAAGGCAGTTGGGAGGGCTAGTAGGATGCTGGGGTGCATAGGGAGAGGTATCATCAGCAGAAAGGGGGAGGTGATGTTTCCTCTGCATAGATCGCTGGTAAGACCCCACCTAGAATACTGTGTCCAGTTCTGGAGACCTTATCTCTGTAAGGACATAAACAGAGTGGAGGTGGTACAGAGGAGGGCAACTAAAATGGTGTAGAGCCTGCATCAGAAGCCCAACAAGGGGAGACTAAAGGAACTCAATATGTACACCCTGGAGCAGCGGAGGGAGAGGGGGATATGATAGAGACCTTTAAATACCTCACAGGGGTAAATAAGGTACAGGAAGGAAGTATTTTTTAAAAGAAAAGGTGCTCAAGAACAAGGGGACATGCTATGAAGCTGGAGGAAGGGAGGATAGATTCAGGTGAGATGTAAAAGTACTTTTTCACATAAATAGTTGTGGATTCCTGGAACAGACTTCCAGCAGAGGTGGTGGGGGTGAAAACAGTGGTTGTGTTCAAGAATGCATGGGATAAGAACAAGGGAATCATAGTGGAAAGGAAGTGGGGGGAGAAAGAGCTGTAGATCAAGTACAGTCTGTGGTAATTGTGTAGGTAGGGAGGAATAGACAGACTGGATAGGCCAAGAGGTCTTTATCTGCCATCAAATTCTATATTTCTATGTCTGACTGCTGACCACAGTGCAGGAAAAGATGAAGGGGCAAAGGAAAAATGGGCTGGCAGATGCAGGCGCCTGTCCAATCCATGCTACTGTATGTGTGAGGGTTCAACCATGCTGACCTGGTATGACTGGATTGTTTGCATTAAACACTCTCCTTCAGTTCATGGTGGGGGCTAAAAATGAATTGAAGCACTCAGGAAAGAAGGGCCTAAAAAGAGTGATATCTTTTGAAAGACATCAGGCAAACCGACACTTTTTATTTGCAGACCTCATCAATAAAAACAAATGTGTGGTGGTATAGACTTGAACATATGAGTAACTTCTGGCTTGTACCCACTGTTTTCTTGAGTGGGTGAGGGTAGTGCTCTGGTATTCCAGCAGCCCCTGGTTGACAGCCATGTTTGGGGTTGGTGTTCCAGTATTTCAGCAGCCCCTGGTTGACAGCCATGTTTGGGGTTGGTGTTCCAGTATTAAAGCAATCCCTGGTTGATAGCCATGTTTAGGGTTGGTGTTCCAGTATTTCAGCAGCCCCTGGTTGACAGCCATGTTTGGGGTTGGTGTTCCAGTATTTCAGCAGCCCCTGGTTGACAGCTATGTTTGGGGTTGGTGTCCCAGTATTTCAGCAGCCCCTGGTTGACAGCCATGTTTGGGGTTGGTGTTCCAGTATTTTAGCAGCCCCTGGTTGATAGCCATGTTTGGGGTTGGTGTTCCAGTATTTCAGCAGCCTCTCATTGATAGCCATGTTTGGGGTTGGTGTTCCAGTATTAAAGCAGCCCCTGGTTGATAGCTATGTTTGGGGTTGGTGTTCCAGTATTAAAGCAGCCCCTGGTTGTAGTTATTTTGGGGAGGGTAGTACTCCGCTATTTAAGTAGCCCCCAAGCTTAGAGTTACTATTGTTTTTGAGTGAGGTTGTGCTCTGGTATTTCAGATGCTCCTTGCTCATAGCAAGTTTGGTGTGTGTGTGTATTTAGGGGGGTAATGTTCTGGTATTTGAGTAGTTGCTGGACAGTGGTGTAGCGCTCCAGCATTTGAGTTCCCTTAACATATACCGTTGTTTTGGGGGTGGGGTATAATTGCTGACCTATTTCTTTTTCTTTGCTTTCTGTTTATGCCCCTGTCTTTCCAACTAGGCCCATCCTTCTGCCCCCCCAATCATTCCAGGGACTTACTTCTCTTCTCTTATTGCCTCCTAGATCATGCCCCAGAGTGGGTCTCTTTCATCAGGGCTGACAGAAGGCCCCAAAAGTCTTCATCAGTTAGCTTGAGGGAAAGGTGCCATAGTCAGAGTACTAGAGCCAGCAGGGAGAGTGAGGAATTATCTTGCCACAACAGGAGTAGTATCCTTGATGTTCATTTGCCCCCATGGGACACTGTGGATGAAGATGCCCCACAGGTGTGCACTTACAATGTATTCCACTGCATCAACTTCAGCAATGTCTGACCTCTGACCTACAGGTACCTGCCAGCCCTCTGGCTGCACTATCACCTGTGGTCTCTCAGGTGGCAGTGTTGTAGCAGACAACAGTACCCTCCCTCCCTCCCAGAAGGACAAAGAGCATCCTCTTGGTACTCTGATTGTCAATCCTCTTCCCCACAGCTGGCCCCCAACATCCCAGCCAAGCAAGGGTCGCCAGCATCACGAGTAGCAGCCCTGCCTTGACAAGCAGGCTCTGCTGACCTGTTTCTTTCACTGGAATGTGCTTGTTTTTATGTTTTACTATACTTTAAAACTGAAGGAAAGAGTGAATATTATATAGATCTCATCCAAGCCATGAATCAAATCTAGACTCAACCCCTGAACCAAAATCTACCTGATATTGTCCACCATTAGCACACTCCACCTTGCATATATCCTTTACTATTCAGAAAACTGTGATCATGTCCCCATTCAGCCTTCTCTTTTCTAAGCTAAATAATTTGAGTGCATTCAATCTTGTCTTATAGCTCTTGCCTCTAGAACATCTTATCTGTTTGGTGACCCTGTGTTGAACCCCCATAATCTCTTCAGTTCCCTTTCTGTAAGGTAGTGAGCAGAACTGGAAATACAACAATACTATAGGTGTAGTCACCAAGACCTTGTTAAAAGGACCACCTCACTTGCCCTGCTCTTCCCATCACACAGAACATTCCACCATTGCATTTGCTTTCTTGACTGCAGCAGCACACTACCTAGCTTCAGCATATGGTCAACAATTAACCCAGATCCTTTGTCTTTGTTGTGTTGTCAGCTGCTATACTACACAGGGTGTACTCTATGTGTGACACAGATTCTTTGCCCATATGTGAACTGTAGTACTTTGCACACTCCCACATTAACTCTAAGTCCCCACATGGCCGGGTTTGAAGCTTTGTAAGACAGGTTTGCAAATCATGTAAGGGTCATATTTGTTTCAAGACTAGGCCGCAAGGGGTGGTAGCTGACATTTTGAGAATAGCCAGTAATGCAAATTTGTCATTTCAACATCTTTTCATTCAAAAGTGAATCAAACTGAACTCTGTAGGATAAACTCTCTGTGAACAACTTAAATATGTGAACCCAAGTTCACCTTTTTTGTATTTTGCGTTTCCAAGAAAAAATAAACCATGTCACTGTATACATTCCCATTATGCACTTTATAAAACAAATTACAGCATCTGTACTTTAAGGTGCATACACTAAATGAAACCCAAGTTCACTTGTCAGTCAAAAGTTCTGATTATGTGTTGCAAACCAGAATACCTTTATAGATTCAGTTGTTTGCAACCAATTTACTAAAATGGCATTTTCAACTTGAACAGGGATCTCAGTGGTCATTAAATATGTTGTTTCCTTACAAAATAAAGAAAACATCAGTCTAAAATTATTAGTATACCTCAGTAAGTTTACTGACTGTTGGTGTAGACCACCAAAAAATGGTCTGGTTTTTTTTCTATAAATCCAGTAGTTTCAGTTTTCACATGAAAATAGTATTTGCTTATAAAAAATTCCATACAGTACACATATTCTGTAGTGTCTTTAAATACAACCTCCTGTTTTAGTTACAGAACAGCTAGCTACTAAACCAAACACTTTCAAATCCTGATGGTTACTATAATTGCTTGTAGCTTTATTATTTTTGTAACTCTGCCCCATGGGACCTTTTAAATATTTCACCTAAACAAATACTTTTTACACTGCAGGTTTCTGAAACATGCTTGTCAGCCACTGACCTTTCAGCTAATGTGGCACTCACCGCACAGCCTTCTGTCCTTTATTTATTTATTTATTTGTTTGTTTATTTATTAAACTTGGACTCAATACTATTGAGGCTTTAACTGAGATTAGAAAAATGAATTAATGCATGAAGCTTACTAGATGTGAAAACTATACTCTGATGACTTTGGCTTTAAAAGAAAAGGAAATATGGTTCAATTCTGGTTATAAAAATGGATATTGGTTTACTTCATTAATCGCCATATTAAAAAAACATACAGTGGCATCCCCCAGGATGAAACACACTTTTAATGCACTCTGCATTATGCTGCAGCAGACCTACTGAATAAAGCAATGTAATTTTAATAGCAAATTTGTCATGCAGAAAACTGTGGCATTCACTTTATCCTGGAGGTGTCACAGTTTCCTGAATGACAAAGGGAACTAATTACCATTGAAATTACATTGCTTTATTCAGTGGGTCTTCTGCAGCATTCTGCAGAGTGCTGCAAAATGCTGCAGAATTGTGTTTCATCCTGGGGGATGCCATTGTATATATAGTAGGTTACTAAATTTGAAACAGGCAGTTGATAATGGGATCACTTTGAGTTTGAAATATAAGGCTTACGTTGCCAAGAAAATAATGAATAATTGGAACTCCATGGATCTACAATTAATTAGGAAATCCCACTATTCTTAGTGATCCTCACAAAATAATTATTACTTTGGCTTTAAGCCATACTTGGAAATCTTGACAGATCCAAAATTAAGAAGGATTGTCTCCAATTATAAATTCGAACAATGTAAGAACAATATGCTACTCTTTAGATGCAAGAAAAATGGACTTACATCTGGGGAATGTGACTGTAATAATGGGGGAGAAGAAAATCCCATACATACTGTATTTTGTGGCATTGTACTTGGTATCATGTGCAACAGGCCTATTGGATGGGTCCCTTTCTGAGTAATCTTTATCCTACTGATAAATTGCTCCTGACTAACATATTGTTTCATATAGAGGATGCCTGGACCATAGAACAACTTGCAGAATTTTTATTTATAATTGACAAATTAAGATGGAAAATCAATGTTATTTCGAGCGCTTTGTACCGAGTTGCAACTGTTTCAATTTTCAGGACAAATGAACAGTGGCACTTTATGAAGATTGTATTATTGTAGGAATTGTTATACACTTCTCTTTATGTAAATTGTTCTTATTTCTCAAATGTGTATGTATTTCTGTTTTAATTATGTTTTTTTGTATTGTATTGTAAGAGCTTTTCAGTTATACACAATAAAACTTGATTGATTTATTAAACTTTGTTTATTGAGAATATATATAGTAGATACATCAGTACAGCTAATAAAACCAATAATTATGTCATACAGAATGAATACATATATCATGATGCATGCATCACAGAATAAGGCATACATATACATATCAACATAATTAATAAGGATGACCAAGCCCTTGATTTCCTCTGCATGCCACCAACATAAAGCTTTTAGTTCTTTTGAGCTGGTATGTGAGTCTGTCTAACAAAGTCAATTTTTCAGGCAAGTAAATTAATACACACACTGAGCTATACCTAAAAACAAAAAAGAAAGAAATAATCCAAACTATTGGGGGAAGGTAACAGTCATTATTCTCCTTAACTAGGCTTTGCTGAAGGAAATCCAGAGGTGTTTCTTAGGCTAACATTTACATTCTACTGTGTTGTTCTGGGCTCCTGATAGGGTGCAATGAAGTGCAGTAGTTCCTTGTGTTGATTGTTTTCTTAGACCTTTCATATTCTACATATATTTATAACAGCTGATCCAAAGTAGGAGTTCCCTCTTTTTTTTTTTTCTAATAATAAAAAAGAGAAGCAATCTAGAGTTAAAATTGTCTTGTTTGATCCTGAAACGTGTAGTAATTGATTCCATTTATTTAATCTTTTCACATATGGTCAGAATATTTGAAGTTTGGGGGGCTTATCATTGTTGCCAAGAAAACAAGGAATGTGTATTTTTGATGTCCTTTGCGGGCCCCCTTTGTGGCAGAGTCCTAGGGCTACATTTTGAAATTCATGTGGGGAGGTGAGCCTACTATCTCCTGAAGCATCTTGTTAGAGGAGGTCCAGAAGTGTTCCGACTTAGTGCACCTGCAATATATGTGATAGGCTGGTACCAACTCTCTATACTGTCTATATTTGGTTATTATTATTTTGTAATTTTTGACCAAGAAAGGCATACTAAACTATTATAGCTTGTTTCCAGGTGTGTGCTGGGGTGGATTGCATGGACCTGTTTGACACTGTTGACAGGGGGAATGTTGACCATGGCAGCGGGGAAACTTCCCTGCTCTCTTTTGATAAGTGCTATGGGATCTTTTACTTCCACATAGACAGTAACCAGAGATAGGCAGGACCTTGTTCCCTTGATTAATAATTTGATTTCCATTAATAGTGGAATTCTTCTATTGTTAAATAAAGCTAGCTTATATTTCTGATGGTAAACAGAACAGCAACACACTGAGAGATTTATTTTTTTTTTCATTATGTACATGGCAAGAGATCAAGGACTTAGAAACATATTAATACTAAAAAAAACTATGCGATGACATTTTTTACAGAACACATACTTTTTTTTTAAGAATTGGAAACTAATTTTGCTTGCAGTCTGATGAACCACAGCAATGGAGAACTTTAATAGAAGTAAAACATTTTGATTTAAATATTTTTATTATTCAGGTGCAGTTCTAATGCATAATGTCTATTTTTGCAGAAACAAGTACATAAAAGAAAAAAATAACAAAATCACTCTGTAGTAGGTCTCAAACCAATAGATTATCTTCTTACAGCAGAAGCAAATGAACCTTATGAACTGATCATCTTATTCAATTCCTTCCTGTTTGTCCTTCAAAGAATTGCCATATCACGTATACTGTCAGTGCACCATGAGGTTAAAAGTACTTCCCGACTCCCTAAGTGACCATTCGCCCATCCTATTCCTCTGGACCTCCTCCACACCCAAACCCACAGCCCAAACCTCCTTCCGAAGGCATCTCTGCCCAGGGGGGTTAAAAAAATGTAAATAATTTCTCACTCGAATGGACTGGCCCCCCCATCAACCTAGCCCCCACCATTGACGTTGCACTCCTTCTATTCATCCAGGCTTTCACCAAGAATTGTGACCTCTGTGCTCCACTCTCCAAACACTGCACCAAGGGACCAAATGCCCCCTGGATCACCCCATTGCTACTCCAAAAAATGAGAGAAAGGGACAATCTGTGGCACATAGCTACAGAATCTGGCAGGCTGACTGACAGACAGTCCTATAATGCCACTTGCAATAGGTGCACTCGAGCCATCCGCAAGGCCAAAGCAGACCACTATCAACATACTCTCACCTCCACATGAGGGTCTGCATGGACCTTCTGGAGCAATATCAAAGAACTTAATGGGAAATCTCGTTCCCCACCTCCCAGCTCATCATAAATGACACCATTTCCACTGACCCACGTGCCATAGCAAACTGCCTAAACACCACCTTTACAGACCTCAGCACTACCCTCCCCAGCTGTTTCTCTGACCCGGTCCCTGAATCCCAACCCCCAATCCTTCAGCACCCACATTTCCTCCTGTGCAAAATATCTACCCAGAAGCCCGCCCTTACCTACAAAAAGCACTAAACAGCAATAACCCTATCAACGACCCCCTAGACACCAGGCTCCTTCGTTTGGTCCTCGATGAGGTCCTAGGCCCACTAACAGACATACTCAACAAATCCCTCTACCTGGGGCAATCCCCCAGCACCTGGAAGTCAGCCGTCATTACCCCCCATACATAAAAATGGTGACAAATCCATACCCAGGTAACTATCGACCCATTTCCATCCCCCCCCCCCAAAGCCTTAGAAAAAGTGGTGGCTACACAGCTCACTGAATACCTAAACAAGTATAACATACTGTGCACTGAGCAGCATGGTTTTGCTCGGGACTGCACTACAGCCCTCCTTGAATTCACAAACTTCCTCACTCCTCCCTAGACTCAGGTAACATTGCTGGAGCTGTGTTTATAGACCTCTCCAAGGCCTTCGACATGGTTTGCCATCCCCTCCTTCTTGACTCCCTCTTCCAAATTGGTTTCTCCCCAGGCCTCTTAGCATGGTGTGCCAGTTACCTCTCCACCCAGTCCCAATGCATCAAAATAAATGGGACCCTATCCGACACCCTACCTGTCTGCTCTGAGGTGCCCCAGGGCTCCATCCTGGATCCACTTCTTTTCACCCTCTACCTTAACTCCTTACCTAAGGCCTGCTCCGATAAAATTCTGCTTTATGCAGATGATGCCATGATCTATGCCTCACACCAAAAACACTCTCCCCTCCAGGATTCCCTTCAACATGCCTTCCGTGAGACCGAAACATGGTTCAAAGACCATAGACTGGTCATAAACCTGGGAAAGACAAAATCTATGCTTTTCTCCCACCATCAAAACGTAGTGAGCAGTGCCCCTCTCGCCATCCTCCCCCACACCCAGCACCCCCTCGAACAGGTGTCCTCCTACAAATATCTTGGACTTACCCTTGACTCTGCACTTACCTTCCATGACCACATAAACTCCCTAGCAACTGCCACAAACACCAGGCTTGGACTCCTCTACCGGCACAGGGACTGCCTCCTTCTGGATGCCCTCAAGCTTGCCATTACCTCCTCAATACTGTCCCTAGTAGACTACGGGCTCCCTGTGTATGGGGCAGCAAATAACTCTGCACTCCAGAAAATTCAGACCACCCTCAACAAGGCATGCAGGCTCCTAACAGGGGCCCCTAGACTCACCAACACCTGCTCCCTCTATTCCTCTGCCAATCTTCTCAACCACAATGAAAGACTCCACTACCAGACCTGCCTACTGACCAAAAAAATCCTACTTGGTCACTCCCTTCCCAGGATCACAGCCTCTCTCCACCTCATCACCCACCCCATCATCACCCACAACTCAGAGAAAGCTATACTAGCTGTACCCAGGGTAAAAACCACCCTAGCCCAGAGATCCTTCCACCACAGGGCCCTGGCTTGGTTTAATGCACTCCCGGTCACCATCACTGGCACACCCAAGATCTCCCATTTCAAAGTCACCCTCCGCAACCACCTCCTCAATGTTCGCACCTGTAACTGCAACTAGCCTGTGCTCTCAAGCCCACCATGACCCATGCCTCTATCAAAATCCACTTGGACGGCAACCTCATGCAACTATTCTTATCTCCTTGTCCTTTCTCTCTGCTATGCCTCTGTAATGATTGTTTTCTTTTTACCAACCCGTATACAATCTATGTTGACAATGTCTGTAAAACCGTACATGACGGCTTCCTCTGTCAGTTGTAACTGTCTGTTTTCATATTCTGTCCTCCTTGTGACAAGGTACCTTTGTAAATGAGCCACACCGCTCAAAGGTTGTAAAATCTGATATTCAAATTCCTCGTCAGATCTTTTGGCAGCCATGTATGGATACACTGACAAAAATGTACTGCAAATTCTAGGAAGCACAAGTAAAATAAAAACATGTTTTCCATTAATTTGTAAAAAAAAAAATTAAAAATACTGTCTATTAATTTATAATAGCTAAATAACTAATCTGTAGAAATACTGTATACTTTGGAATACTATATATACTTGCTATTTAAAAAAATATCTTTTGAGGTTGGTGGGGTTTTAAACATTGACAGCATAGCCTACAGCTTAGAGTAATGAGCTGTGAATGAGTTTGGTACATCCAGCAGACCTTGGCTGGATTCCTGCAACCTCCACTTGCATACTTTGTAATCCTGAGCAAGTCACTTAAGCTCCGCAGTGCTGCTGGGTCACCCATGAAAACAGGCCTTGTGCTTAGTGTGCCTTACCTGGTTAAAAAAGAATAAAAAAACAGATGTCTATCTTCAGTATATATTTCCATAAACTAGTTATCTGAGTACAGTGCTACTGTTTTCTAGAATACATTGCCTATACTCAGGTTGTCCTTCCAAGGTGTAAAACATCTTTTCACTTGCCTGTAAGGTCTGTATGAAAATGTCAGAGGGTCTTCTGATCTCTTTATGCACCTACAGTATGCATGACATTGCAGTCCTCAGTAACAGAGCAGACTGTGATGTCACAAACATAGCAACTGTGTGGCTACTTTCTGGCTATCAGATATTTTTGAAATGTGCAGGGGAATTAATAGTACTTTAAAGTGAAGAACACAATTTAAGATTGGAAGAGAATTTTGACTCATTGGGTGCAATTCACAAAGACTGGCACAAGCAGCACCGAAGGCAGCTTGGGCTGATTGCCAGTGCACCAGGGACCCTGTGCCCAATTCACTATCGGGTTGGGTCCTGGCACCAAAGTCCTGCAGCTTATGGCAACTCTGGCCCTGCACCAAACAGATGGCACATCTAGAAGGTGTGCTGCAAGCTGCAGGGCAGCCATGAGGCAACAGCAGCATGGGTAGCAGTCCCTGCTGGCTATCGCGCCCCCCCCAAGTCCTGATCCCAGTTAATGAAAAATTAAAAAAAATCCCTAGTGGTCTAAAGGACCCCAGACCAGCACCAATACAGTTATTAAAGAAATAAAAACATCCCTGGTGGTCTAGCAGATCCCCAATCCCAGTTAATAAATAAAGAACAAACATCTCTGGTGGTCGAATGGACTCCCGATCAACCTTGATCCCAGTTAATAAATAAGGGAAAAAAAACAACCTTGGTGGTCTAATAAACCCTCCACCCTGGCAGGCAGTGCCCCACCACCCCACTCCCCTCCATTCCATCCCAGAGCTGGCACCCGGCACAGCTCTCTGCTCTTTACCACGGCCAGGCGCTGACTGAGCTGTCAATGAGCCTGATTGGGGGTCCACTAGATCACCAGAGATGTTTCTTTTTTTATTTATTAACTGTGAGCATTAGGGTTGAGAACCCCAAGGAAGACCCCACCCCTGATTTGCCAAGACAGATGGCAGCGAAAACCATAATTTTTTTTCCCTTTTGCTGCTTGGGGGGTGGGGAGTTAGGGTTGGAAACCGTAACATCACATTTCCCTACTTTTGTAACTTTAATCTTAACCCTAACTGGTGCATTAACAGTTTTTTTTTTCAAGAACTTACTTACTTTGTTATTTATTTATTTATTTGAAAAGTTGTGGTCAGGAGAGGCACACTAAGCCATGGCCTGTTTCCAGGTGTGACCCCGGGGCAAGGGAAGGGGAACCTGTGTACAGATGTAGACTGACTTATAGAACCAGATGAATCTGTTGGTGGAATTTTTAGTGAATGGGGGAATCTGGCCAGGATATTGGGGAAATTCCCCTACTCTTGGTAGGGGGCGCTGGACCCGTGCAAACCATGGCTGATTCCAGCATTCCATGTCTGGAAGCGGATGAAGGAGGAGGGTGTGTTGTGGGTGCAAGCAGTATGGAAGGAGAGTCTGCTGTACTTATCTCCACAAGCTCCATAATGGCTGTTTTGCAAGGTGGAGTTGGCACTAAAGAGAAACAGTATATAGTGGGTATCCTGAATGATGAAGCGGATGCGATGACTGTATTGGAAGCCGGTGCAGATTGGTGCAAAGAGGAGCTGCATTTTTCAGAAGGAAAGCGGCACTTACAGGAAGAAGAAAAGGATTACCTGGTGGCTAAAGCTCGACTTGAGGAGGAATGGAAAAGGAAAAGGTCGGTGGCAGATTCTCCGCATACTCCTGAACTGAAGGTCCCGAGGGTTTTCGTGTTCTCCAGTAACAAAATGCATCCAGATAGCATTAAAGAAGGGGAGAAATTGAGTGAAAAACCTTATCTGGAAACTTCCTGATCACCAGAGCAAGCGCTACAAGGAGCAGACTGGCTGCAAAGAGAAGATGGGACTTGGATGCCAGATTTGGGAAGTGAGAATTCTGTGGTGGAAACAACAGTAAATAAAGATCTAGAAGTAGTAATCATGACAGGGGAGAATGTAAGCACCTCAGTTGGATCAAATACCTTGGAGTCTGAGTGTTCTAATCAGCAGGAAGGTATGATTTCCTTTTCCCCTATAGACTTACAGTCTCAGGATGAATTTTTTGATGCTTCAATGGACTCCCAAAGCATAAAAGAGCCTGATTTACAAAAGGGGGAGAATGTTGAAAAACAGGGGACTTCAAGGGATGATAACTTAGACCAAACAGCTGCCCCTACATATGCAAGCCTATTAAAAAAGCCAGTAGAACTAGCAAAGTGGAGGAATGCAGTTAGGCTGAGGTTTACTGGAGATGTAGACAACATGTCTGATTGTTTTTATGTGGGGAAAGTGCTTCTTAAACAAATGTTAGGATTCTGTCCAGCAGAAGTATACGCTGTAATCCACACACCTGGAGAATTCACATATGACATAAGTTTTTGTACTTCGGACATTATGGATAGGTTTTAGATGAAGTCACTTTGTTAAAAACAAATCCAGCTTGGGCCCAATTTCAGGCTATTCCCTTGACAAAGCAATGCTTTAAAGTAATAACAGTATTATTCTGTAACAAAGGAGTAAATGTCATGGATATTTCTTACTGGTTGGAAAAGAGATATAAGATACAGGGAACTCCAGAGCCTATCCTAGATGCAGAATGGTTCTGGAGCAGAGGGTGGTGATACAAGCCGAACTTATTTCAGACCGATTCAGGTTTGCAACATCTGCTGAATGATTTCTACCTGGAGAAGGATAAAGGATTTATTTTTTTATCCAGGCCAGCCCCAGCACTGTTAATAATGTGGTTCTCCAAGACATTTAAGCCGTACCTGTGATGCAGTAAAATGTGTAATGGGTGGGGAAACAGGACAGTCTATGTTTCATTGCCATAATCCCCTAAAGTGTAGCCTTTGTGAAGAGGAACATGCATTTACTGACTGTCCTTGGGTGGCCTAAAATGATATGGACGGAGATTTCAGTATACAGGACTCTTACATTAATTTGGATCTTCAAACAGCTCATATGGGCCTGCCTAACTGAACTAATGACATTCCAGCAGTGTCCCACCTAAACTGGTAAAGGACCTAGCTAAACAACAGGAACTGACAAAACAAGCACCAGTTGTAGGTGAGAATACTTCCATGGTCTCCGATATTGGGCTTAAGTCTGACATCTCTTTACATCAACTTCACGAGGGGCCAGTAATGCCTCCCCCTCCGCTGCCTGTTGAAGAACTTTTTAAAATGGTCCAGAGGTAAAAAGGTGGGAACAAGAAGAAAGATTTAAGCAAAAACTTTGATCCCCCTTCCCAAGTACAAACAAGAAATCAATTTGCTGTATTACAAGATAAAGAACCCGAAGGGAGTATTGAATCTGATTCCACCTCCATGCATTCATCTCAACATGAAGGGGCTCTGATATTGAACGGGTGGGAGAAGATGTTGAATGTAGACTAAGACGAACTTGTATGGGATCTAGAAAATGGGTGAAAAAGAAAGAATGTGTTTGAATAAACAGCTTATATGATTTAACTGTTGCTTCTCTGAATGTAAACAGCATCCAAACAGAGAGGAAAAGGTTACTTACATTTGCTTTATTTGAAAAAACTAGTTATGACTTTGTATTTTTTCAGGATACCAGATTGCATACTGTTCAAGATATGGAAGAGGCAACTAGTGCATGGATTTGGGGGAGAGCTTATTGGTCTTTAGGGGAAGATCCATGTAGTGGGTAGGAATCTGTATAAATAATAATGGAGCGAAAGTTATACATGGTATAGATATTATCCCAGGCAGGACTTTTCTATTAGATGTTTAATTACATAACATAGAGTTATGTTTCATAAATGTTTATGTCCCCCAGACTAAAGCTGGCAAAGCTGAGTTGTTCCAGCAAATTCAGCCGTACCTTTTTTACATCCAGATATGTCTTCCTTGGAGGAGATTTTAATTATAGCAGATACATTACAGACAGAGGGTTAAAAACAAACAATCTTTATTGTGATACTACATTTTTAAACAACCTGATCTCTCAAACAAGACTAGTTGATGTATTTGCTCAAGGGGGGAACCACAAAAGACATATTTTCAAGGGAATTTAATAACAAGAATTGATTTCTGGTTTATTTCTCTTTCTTTGGAAGTTAAGCAAACTTTAGTAACACCTGTTGCTTCTTCTGATTATGTAATGTTAAGTGTAACAGTGTCCAATTATGATAAAATGAATTGGGGACCAGGTTACTGGAGAATGAACCTAGATTGATTATCTTCACCTCTGGTTTTAAAAGGGTTCAAGTATCTCTTACAAGCTAGAAAGTCAGTCTATTTTCTATACAATATCCCTTAGGAATGGTGGGAAGATACAAAAAAAGATATGCAGGATTTTTTTTAAACAAATAGGGAGAATAAAGGGGAAGATAAAAACAGATTTATATCAGAATTATAGAAATCAATTCCAAAACTTTCTATCTCAACGATACTTGGGTAGAAAAGATCTAGTGGAAGAGGTAATAGATATTAAATAACAATGTTAGAAATACAGTATAACAGATTTAAATCTTTAGAAAAAGAACAGAGATTTGGAACACAGGGGCATCAAGAATTTATTAATCCATTCTAGTTTTGTCAGATGCAGCAACAGAAGAAGAATATTGAGTGCATTACCACTCAGCAGGGAGACATTCTTACCTCAAAATCAGATGTTCTACATGCAATAGATAAACATGTAGAGGCACTATTTCAGGAAATTAATAATCCTAGGTTAAGTCCAATAGATTGGTTAAAACAATGTGATCTACCGCAACTATCTAGTCAAGGCTCAGATGAGTTAATTAAGCCAATTACTAAACAAGAGTTGTTATGGGTGCTGAAGGGGTTAAAGGAAGGGTCAGCACCTGGGCATGATGGGATCCCTTATTAGTTATATAAAATCATTATTCCTATTTTATTGGAAGAAATGGTAGATCTGTTTAATGAAATTATATGGTCCCAATCTTTACCTACAGTAAGAGTATGGGTACAGGATTAATCACCTTGATGTACAAAGCAGGAGACTGGAGTGTCTTAACTAATTGGAGACCAATTACTCTTTTAAATTCAGATTTTAAAATCCTTACAAAACTTTTGAATACTAGATTGGCTATGTAAGCAGAAGCACTTATTCATCCATCTCAGATTTGTGCTATTCCAGGAACAGCAATTACAGATAGTTTAATTCTTATAAGAGAAATTTTGGCTAGAAGAGACACAGGAGAGTTAACAAGGTTTTTGTTTAGTATTGATCAAGCCAAGGCATTTGACAGGGTCTCTCATACCTTTCTATGGGAATGCATGGCAGTTTATGGCATCTTGAGTCAATTTATTCAATGGATTAAAACATGCTACAAGCAAGTGTGATCCAGCCCCTACACTTACTGTCTGCTGAGCTTCACTGATCTTCACCGACTGGGAGATAGACCAATCACAGAGGGGAGGCAGACTCCAACAGGTGCAGAAGCAGGGATTCCTTGACAGCAGTTCTACCTGGGTGAATACCTCTTGGAGTGCACAGTCTGGGCTCCTATCTCTGCTGAGTTGACTTCTCTTTGATCTCTCTGCTCAGACCCAGTCAGTGGCTGCTCTCTCAGCATAAGGAGCAGTTGGAACACTTACCCAGAATTCCTGGCTGCTGTATGTAAATCAGCATTTGTACTGCTGTACCACTACTAAAATAGTGGTCAACTAATAGAAAGCTCTCAGCTGGAAGCAACAGCTCAGACACAAAGGGCACCCCTAGAAGGCATACACCAAGAGCAGTCCAGCCCCTAGCCTTACTGTCTGCTATACCCACTACTGAAATAGTGGTCGGCTAATAGAAAGCTCTCAGCCAGAAACATTCAGAAGCAACAGCTCAGGCACAAAGGGCAACCCTAGGAGGCATATGCCAAGTGTGGTCCAGCTCCTAGCCTTACTGTCTGCTGAGCTTCACTGAGAGAGACAGATCTCTGGTCTCTAGTTGTGCTACTAAGTGTCAGACCTTAACAAACTGATTGTTTTTTTCAGCATGAAGGAGAAACAAAGGTTCTGCCCCCTTCACCATACCCTCTAATCCCAGCCACCCTGGGTCCTCTTCCTTTATAGGTTCTGCATGTCACTATCCACTTCCTACCTGAACTGATTAGCAGGCAAAAAAAAAAAACTTTGGAAAAAATGTTTTTTTCCTACCTTTCAATTCTCTCCAGCAACTACCTACAGGCTGGACTAACACTTGTTATTTCCATAACAGAGAATACCAAGCCAACAGGAATGCATATGGTGCCATGTAACCACTGCAGAGCACTCTTTTACAGGGCATGGGTCCAGGACATAGGATATTGCCCCACATGCTGATCCATAAACGACCTCCAAGCTCAACTCCAGAAGGCATGGGCAACAATATCCCACCTAAACCAGGAACTATGCCAGGTCACAAGGACTTGGAAACAGCCCCAGCACCCTAGCACTGTCCCTCTGCCACAGAGGACAGGTCATCCAGAGGGTTGGCAGGTAGTGCAAAGGGGCAAAGCTAACCGCAGCAAGGCTCACCAAGTGGGCAGCTCTCAAGAGGCAGTTATGCAGCTGCATAACAGGTTTGCCCTGCTGATAAGGACGCACAGTGAACCAGGTGACTGCTCAAGCCAGAGAGCTAGGGCTCAGCAGCACCAACCTAGCATCTCCCTAAAATACAATAGGGGATCATGAAGAAGGGACCCACATGTTATTGAGCCAGGGTAGGATGAGCACTCTGACTTGGGCCAGGGGAATCAGTGGCATCAAACACTTTGTCAGGACATAACTAGTAGGGTAAACCCTCCCACCAAAGGAAAGAAGGAACTGATAATTGTGGGAGACTCCATGATACGTGGGGTCGAATCACAATTAAATGGGACCAACTAAATGGAGATAGTTGTCAGATGTCTCCCTAGGACCACAGCTAAAATGGATGCAGGTCGCATAGGAAATGATATCAGAAAGGAGCGAGACATCAAGGCCATCGTCGTTCACATAGGAACTAATGATATCACGAACCATTTCATCGAACAGGCCAAGGCACGTTATCTCAAATCTAGGGTATAGACTCACCTCTTTTTCGTCCACCTTGGCTTTCTCTGAGGTACTTCCAGTATGGGAGAAGGGAAAAGGCCAAGGAAAGGTTAGGGAAGCTGAAATCACAGAACTGAACTCTTGGCTCCGCACTTGGTGCTCAGAAAAGGGCCACACCTCCATCGGCGACTGGAATGATTTCTGGGAAAGGAATTACTTTAAATTTGATGGCCTTCACCTCAACAGAAAGGGGGTAAGAGCATTAGGGCAAACATTCAATGTATTCACGGTGAGTTTAAACTAGAGGACAGGGTGGTGGTGACCAGATGGGAGCAGAAATATAGAACCCCAGTCACCTCCCTCCCGAGCCTTGTAACATCGCCTATCGTCAATCACATAGACATAAACAACAGGAGTGCATGAAGGTCATACAAGTTAAACAAAGTAAAAGAAAACAAAGGATCAAGGATGCTGGACTCTGGAAGGCAATGATGACCAATGTCTGGAGTCTGGCTAGCAAAATCCCAGAACTCTCAGCCACAATAGCAGATGCCGGATTGGACTGGGTTGCAGTCACAGAATATGGCTAAACAAGAATCATGAGTGGGATGTTGCAATCCCAGGTTACAAATTATTCAGGAAAGACAGAAAAGGATGTAGGGTTGGGGGGGGTTGCGTTATATGTAAGGGAGAACATAAAAGCTATGGAGGTCCAAAGGTCCCAAGATGAACCTGAGGTACTCTGGGTCACTCTCGAACTGGGCTTATGCTCAGCTCTCAGACTAGGAGTGATATTCAGGCCTCCCTCACAAGGGGCATAAGGAGACAAAGCAATGCTTGAAAACATACTAAAGATGGCCAAAAAAGGAGAAGTCATGCTGATGGGGAACTTCAACCTCTCAGACATGGACTGGAACTGCTGCACAGCATCCACCACAACTAGGAGCAGAAATTTCCTAAACACCTTGGGAGGGACTGAACTTAATCAGCTTGTCATGGCCCCCACTAGAGAAAACACAGTCCTGGACCAAGTGCTCATAAATAGCGGCAAGGTCCAGGAGGTGGAGGTGGGGTACCATTTGGGGTCAAGTGACCACAAATCTGTCTGGTTCAAGGTCAGAAAGGCCAAGGAAATAATTCACACTAAGACACGGGTCATAGACTTCAGAAGAACAGACTTCGATCAGATGAGAATATGCTTTAGGGTTATCCTCAAGAAGAAGGCAAATGGAGGGGTACAGGAATGTTGGATAAACATAAGAGAAGCACTAGTAGTGGTTACTGCAAAATACTCCAGGCTAGTCAGTAGGATGAAGAAATCCGCTATGGGTCACAAAAGAGGTGGCAGCTGCAGTGAGGGGAAAGAGACTAGCATACCAAAGATAAAAGGGCTCAAACAGCGAAATAGATAGGGAGGCACACAAGTGCAGCTTGAAGGAAGCAGGAGGGATGATCAGAAAAGCAAAGGCACAGACTGAGGAAGACATATTGTGGGGGGTTAAAGGAGACAATAAGACTTTCTTTAGGTACATAAGCGACAAATGGAAAAACAAAGGAGGCATTGTCAGGCTCATAAGCAGGGATGGGAGGAGGGTAGAAGATGACAGTGAAAAGGCAGAAGTCTTAAATGAGTACTTCTGCTCAGTGTTTACTAAGAAGGCACCTGGTAATGGATCCACCCCAAAGGGGCACAGAAGTCACCTGGGGGAATGGACACAAGCCTGTTCACAATAGACAGGGTAATAACAGAATTAAAAAAACTAAAACTAGATAAAGCCATGGGGCCAGACAGAGTCCACACATGCATATTGAGGGAACTTAGTGATGAATTGACAGCATCACTAGTGGATCTTTTTAGCAGATCCTTGAGAGAAGGGACAGTTTCCCAGGATTGGAAAAGAGCAATAGTGGTCCCCATACACAAGAGCTGTAGCAGCAAGGAGGCAGGAAACTACCACCTGGTCAGCCTCACCTCAGTGGTGGGTAAGATAATGGAGTCGCTGCTCAATGAAAGGATACTAGTATTCCTGGAGGAATCTGGACAACTGGATGCCAAGCAGCATGGCTTGACAATGGGAAGGTCCTGCCAGACTAACCTGATCGAGTTCTTTGACTCAGTTACTAGGGCTGTGGACCGGGGGGAGCCGTTGATGTTATCTACCTTGACTTAGCAAGGCCTTCAACTCTGTACCACATAGAAGGCTGCTAAATAAACTCAATCATATAGGAGTGGGAAAGGAAGTGGTAGCATGGGTGAGTAGTAGGCTTGAACAGAGAACTCAGTCTGTGACAGTAAATGGGGCAGCATCAGGGGATAGGAAGGTGACAAATGGGGTGCCACAGGGGTCCATCCTTGCACCATTACTCTTTAATATCTTTATCAGAGATATCACAAAAGGAGTTGAGCAGGAAGATGTGCCTCTTTGCAAATGACACAAAGCTCTGCAACAGGGTGGACATTGCACAGGGTGTAGAGCAAATGAAAAGAGACTTACTCAGGCTGGAACATTGGTCCAACTTGTGGCAGTTAAAATTCAATGCGAAACAATGCAAAGTTGTGCATTTGGGAAGTAGCAACCCAGAAACAGACTATTAACTGGGAGGGGAGAAGCTAGCAACCACCCATCAGGAGAGGGATCTAGGGGTTATCATATCAGACAATTTAAAGGTAGGTGGACAATGAGAAAAGGCAGCAAAGAAGGCCAGCAGAATGCTGGGATGCATAGGAAGGGGCATCACAAGTAGAAGAAATGAGGTGATCTTGACACTGTACAGGTCCCTGGTGATACCCCACCTTGAGTACTGCATCCAGCTCTGGAGACCTTATCTCAGGAAGGACATAGATAGATTGGAGACAGTACAGAGGAGGGCAGCAAAAATGATACACAGTCTCTATAATTTGCCATACGAAAGCAGGTTACTGGAACTCAACATGTACTTTCTGGAACAACACAGGGATAGTGGGGACATGATTAAGATATTCAGGTTTCTGAAGGGTATAAACAGAGTCTCCACCCAGGAGCTCTTCATGATCACTAGCACCAGTAGGACAAGAGGACATGAGATGAAATTGAGGGGAGGAAGATTCAGGGGCAACATGCGAAGGTTTTTCATCACAGAGAGAGTGGTTGACCCATGGAATGGTCTACTGGCAGGAGTCATTGACTCCAAAACAGCAGGGGAATTCAAAGCAGCTTGGGACAGACACAAGAAAATTGTCTCACAGAAATCCTAAAGAGGGGGGGTACAGCTCAGGGCAGACTAGATGGATCTTTGGTCCCCATCTGCCATCAATTTTTATGTTTCTATGTTACAGAGGTGAAGACTATTGCCTATGCGGATGACATTTGTATAATAGCAGCAGACAGTAACTCCAGCTTGAAAGTAAGGGGCTTATTAAAAGAATATGGAGATATTTCAAATGCTAAGATTAATTATAAGAAAAGTAAATGTCTCCCCATAGAAGACATTCTTGTAACTTCTGAGAAGATAATTAATATTCCATTTGTACAAGGAACATGTTCTACACTAGGAATATTTTTTGGAAAAGGAGATATGGCCTTTATAAACTGGGAAAATAAATTACGAGAAGCTCAGGTAAAGGTTACTCAATGGAGTAAGTGGAGGTTATAAAAATTAGAGTGTATATGGTTAAGACCTTTTTATTATCTTCATTCTTGCACCTAAGTTGTGCATTTTCCTCACCCCTTCAATTAGAAATGAAGATGTATAGTTGTTTCTTTTCCTGTATATGACAGGACTGGCTAAACCCTGTAAAAAGGGGGATATTATTTTCAGACAAAGAATAGGGAGGGTTGAAAATGATAAATCCGATAAAGTTTTTCTTTTCCATGTTCCTAAAGGTAAATGTACATCCATCATTGATAGGACAGGAAAAGATATGGATTCCGTGGGTACAGGATGGGGTGGAAGATATGCTTTTGGCATGCTCTAGACATCAAAGCATTCAGAGACAAAAATCTCTTCAAGGGATACTAAAACACTTTCAGGGGTGCTTTGGGAAAATAAAATTATGGGGACTGACAAAGGAACATGTAATTCGGCTACAAAGGAAGGAAATCTATGAGCATATTATGGTTAGGTAGTTTAAAGAACTGACTCATTTTGACCAGATGGCAGAGGTAGAAAAAGTAACTATTGAAAAAATGCTTATGTCCCCTCAGACTCCACCACCACCACCACCACCACCAGATGTGGGATGTAATGTGGCTTTCACTTCACAGTAAATTGAATGTTAAGGGCAATCTAAAGCATAGTGATATAGAAGAACGGTATTGTCCTAGGACTACATGTATATTACAGATAGAATCTATGACTCATTTACTATTAGAATGCCCCTTTATTGTAAGTTTGTAGTCTATAGTGAGACGAAAGTGGCCTTCTTCTTTAATTTATAACATAATGATGGAAATATTGTGTTTCAATATTCTTCCATTTTTATGGACAAAACTTGATAGGGTTACCATGTGGTTAATTCTGACATGTTTTAAGTTTTATATATGGCAAGTGAGGTATAGGCTCACTATTCAGCAGAATTATATTTCAAAAGAACAATTATTCTGTATGACATAGTCAGCTATAAAGAAATGTAAATCTTATGAAAAGACTTTGGTTTCCTCACAGGTATTTCATCAATGGTGGGACACCGTTTCCTGGATTTCTTGAACGAAAGGAAAGGGGGACGATAGCAGGATGACACATATGATAGGATAATAGTGATTAGATACTTTAGACAATAGTCTCTCAGAATACAGAGACAAATAAGTTCCACTTCAATCTGGATACTGTCAATGTATGAGACCTGTGTTTATCGGGTGAAAACACTGATTAGAATGTATTTAAACACAAGATATTCTGGGAAAGCTTTATCACTGTAGTTTGATAGGGAGGAGAAGTATGTCTTTACAACTGAATGGGTACAGATGATTTTTTCAGTTATTTGTTTTGATTTAGGAAGTTTGGAATGTCGTTTGACAACGTATTCCTCCTTTTCCTTTTGGAAGGAAGGGGATGGGATACAGGGATGGCAGAAGGGGTATATTCTCACCATTATATAATATGGACAATAGCCTTTGCTCTAAAGGTGAAAAGATTTACTTTTGTTATTTTTACAGTATGAACTGCATACTGCATGATTTCTATTTTTTCTTCCTTTAATTTTCTGTATGATTGAAATACTTCTTCTGTGTTATTTATTTTTCTGTTATACCATTTACACATGTTATTTATAATATGTATTGTTTTATTTTGAAGTTATAATAAAAATTCTCCCCTACTCTTATCGAGAAGTGCCATGGGATCTTCAACATCCACCTGAACAACCACCAGAACAGGCAGATGGAACCTCGGTTTAATGTCTCACCCGAAAGACGGCACCTCTGGACTGCAGCACCCACCCCCCTCCCCTTGATGTACTACAGTATCAGTATGGGGATTTATCCCATGTTCCTGGTATGAGGCAAAAACTCACCACCTTCCAATCTTCCAGCCTTAGAGGTGAGTGTGCTACCTGCTGAGCCACTGACACATAGTAGTATCATATCCTCATTCCATGCCTGCATTGAGAACCTCCCAGGACATCCAGTTGTCTCTGGCATAGGTTGTGTGACAGAAAAAGTATCCAAATTCTTGGATTTGTTTTTCTTTAAGATATAGCAAGTAAGTCACCAACCTATGTCAGAGACACTATAGACATCCTGGGGAAGTTAAACAGCGTTAAATGGGAAACTTCCTTTTTTATGGCTTACAGTGGATGTAAAATGTTAGGACACTTCTATTAATCATGATTTAGAATTGCATGCAGTGGAAGAAATGCTTTTACAAGTAGATCTTGAAAATATTATATAGACCCCAATTTTTTACTCCTGGGCTTGGTATTAGTACTTAAACATAATTATTTTATGTTTGATGGAAAATACCATTAATGTAGTGGCACAGCATTGAGAACAGCATTAGCACTATCTTATGCAGATTTAGTTTTAGCATGGATTGATCAAGAATTTATTCTTAGTACTAAGAATCCATGCCATAAAAGAATTTTCAAATGGTATAGATATCTGGACGATGTGATTTCTATTTGGGATGGAACACATGCAGAAACAATACAGTTTGCAAACTGGGTGAATGACAGTTCTCGAGGTTTAAAGTTTACATTCAATGTTCATCCAAATCAGATTCATTTTTTGGATTTGTGCTTAATCAGCACTACACAGGGTACTATCAAGGCACATGGGTTTAGGAGACCAACTGCAGACAACACTCTACTTTTGCCAAGCACTGCCCATCCATGTAAGGTTATTGAAAATATCCCCTACAGTCAATTCTTATGTTTGTGGCATAATTGCAGCAACATAGAAAGATTTAATGTAGAATCACAAGATTTAATACACTGCTTTCAAAATAGAGGTTACAGTTTACAGCTTCTTATGAAAGCATATAAAAAAGCAGAAAATATTAATAGAAATGAGTTGCTTCATCCTAAAATGAAGTTGACACAGGGGATAATGAAATAATATTTGCAAAGGAATTAAATCATGTTTCAGGCATTGTAGCAGGTATAATCTATTCAAATTGAAAAATTTTACAGACAGATAATATCCTAGGACCAACTGTTAGTGAGAAACTGTAGAGTAGCTAATCTGGCAGATTTACTGACCCATAGCCACTTTCCAAATCCAGTGCCCAGGAAGGATAGTAGGGGCATAAAGGGTTTCTTTTGCTGTGGATCATGCTCAGCCTAGAAATACACAGTGAGATTCAAACCATGTACTCTATTCAACTGACATCAGGTTAAAGTGCGGATATGAGGAATTTTTAACTGCAAAAGTACATACAGTATGTGATCTATGCTATCTGATACAACTGTAATAAAATACATATTGGTGAACTGTGAGCGAAGCCCGGATAAGAATATTTGAGCATTTAAGATCTATCAATCATGCCAAATGTGATAGTGCAGTAAGAAAACATTTCAGAGATGTGCATAGAGGTGACATGTCCTTATTTAGATTTTTGATATTTAATGGCAAGCGACCCCTTCCGCGAGGTGGTGATAGTGGTAACATTTTAGAGCAAATGGAATCTCATTGGCTTTTTGTCCTTAATACATTGATTTCAAATTATCTACATTGTGATACTGAGTTTACACCATTTCTGTAAGCTGAATTGTAAAATGAAAAATGCTGTATGTCATGATTATTGTAGCTGTGATTTAAAGGATATTCAGCACAAGTATTTATTATTTTCTGAGAACTTGGTGCTGTTTTGAATTTTTTTTTTTTTTGCATTGCATAATTTACCTCCTGGTATTATGTCATTATTTCTTAAAGTGTCTCTCTATTATTCTAGTAAAAGAATTAATAAGAATTAAATAATTTAAGATAAATTAATGAATATATTAGTGATAGTATTTGGAATTTGTTTTGCAATCTTCAAAATTAATGTTTTTTAGTTTTGATAAATCTTTTGGCAGCTATGATTAGTATTTTTTTTAATTGGTTGGAAAATAAAAGGGGGGTGAGTCCAGTAATTTTTTGCTCTGAATTTCTAAAAGATTGTGGGACAGATTCACAAAACTCTGATCCTGCACAAACACAGTTTGCATGGTCTAAACCAGGTTTAGTGTCAAGTAATAGTCACAAAAGCCCTGTTTGCAGGTGCAAACTGGGTTTGTCCTGGGGCAAAGTGTGGAGGGGGCCGCAATGCAAATGAGGGGGACGGGACCTGCATATCAGTGCAGCCCCATTCACAAAGCATTTTCTGCTTGCAAGGGCCTTGTGTAGAGAAAATACCACTGAGCCAGACCTTACCTTAATTCCATGTAACCATAGTGGTTGGCAGAGGTACTGCGGTGCCCTTCCCCTGCTGATCGCTGGCCTGATTGTCAAATAATACTTTCCTGGTGGTAGTGGTCCCCCCAATCACTGATTGCTGCCCAATATAAAAAAAAGTAATTTGTCTGGTGGTAGTGGTCCTGAGAAATATAAAAAATTAACTTCCCTGGTGGTGGTGTCCCAACCTCCATGATCACTGATCACCACCCAATATTATAAATATAAGTTTTCCCTAGTGTCCTGTGGTCCCTCCCCTTACCCGATCACCCACATGAAATATAAAACATATTTCCCTAGTGACCTTTAATCACACCAGGAAGTTTCTTACTGTACTTCCTGTAACAAAAAGTAATATAGTTTGCTAACCATTTGGCTAAGCACTCTTTACAAACTGAGGCACCCTCTTTCCCAGGGGTGAAGGAAACAAAAATCTGTGAGGACTTGATGCAGTCCTTAATACGGTGTATACAGCACTTACTATATGTACATCCAAAGTACATGCTCCGGAAAATAAACTGATAGGGGGATGGTTTGATTTAAAGTAAATTAAGACATCACCTTTAGGAGAAACTTAGAATAAGTACATAAAGATGTCCTGTCTTTGTGAAAAATCAAATAAGGCTGCTCAGACAGAGCCTGAAGCTCTGAAATCATTCAAGTAGAAGTGATTGCAACTAAAAATAACACTTTCCCTAGACACAAGTCATGGCTAGCTCAAAAGGAGCCAAAGTAAGTATTTTCAAAGCAAAATGCATGTCCCAGGCTGGGACTGGATTACAGATGTGAGGCTTTGTATGTACAATGCCCCTGAAGAATGTACAAGCTACCTCCAGCTGAACTACCATACGCCCCACTATAGGCACATGGAAAGCTGATATAGCAGTCAAGTGCACTTTGATAGAGGAATATTGCAGGCCTGAATCCAATAAGAAGAAGAAGAAGAAGAATCAGCATTTATATAGTGCTTTTCATAAAAAAGTATCCCAAAGCGCTTTACAAGTAATGCTAGACTGGTAGTGAAGTGACTGAATGTGTGGTGGCAGCCATATCGCACATCATCACCCACACACAGCCTGGATAATTGCATGAACTGGTTTATGGGAAGGGGAGTGTTGGCCAGGAGACTGGGAATGTTCTCTGCTCTAAGGACAACATAATAAGGACAACTGATACTCCAGAACCTGATTAACGAGACAGGTAAAAGGATCCAAATGGTGGGAAGTGGCCCATAAAGGAAACCCCTTCTACTTCATCGAATAGGTGGATCTGGTGGAAGGTTTTCTAGCAGCCACCAGAACATCCATCACTTTTTGGGAAACCCCAAAATAAGATATGGCTATGTCTTCTGGTGCCATAAATGCAGATGTAGAGACTTCAAGTCAAGATGAACCAGGGTGCTCTCTTCCCGTGACAGTAGGTCCCTGCACAGAGACAGAGGCACTGTGGGATCCACTGCTAGCTATTGAAGCAAGGGAAACCAAATCTGTTGAGACGATAGGGGAGCAATCAGTATCAGAGCTGCTGCCTCCTGTTGTAGCTTGAGCAGCACTTTCTGAATCAAAGGAAAAGGATGGAAGGTCTACAGAAACCTCCCTTTCCAAGATAAGAGCAATGCGTCTCACCAGAAAACTCCAGGCCCTGGAGCGAGCAAGCAAAAACACACCAGTTTTGATTTGTGTAGGGACACAAAAAGGTCCAACTCTGGATGACACCATCTTTTGAACAGGCCATTTACCACTGAGGTCAGCAGTTCCCACTTGTGCATTCTGAACTGTGACCTGCTTAGCCTGTCTGCCAAGGCATTTTGGATGCCTGGAACATGTAATGCTGAGAGTTCTAGACCATGTTCCAGAGCCCATTACCAAACTCTCATTGCATCCCTGCACAGAGGATAGGAATGTGCCCCCCCTTGTTTGTTGAAGTAGTGCATCACACTGACATTTCTGGAAGGCCTAGAGTCCATACAGTACAGCCCACATTTCGAGCACATTGATGTGAAAAGTGCTCTCCAGTGGAATCCACGTGTCCTGTGTCTGGTGAGGACCTAAGTGTTCTCCCCAACCCATTCCTGAAGCATCTGTTGTAAGGATCTGCATGGGGAGGGAAGCAGAAGGGAATCCTTTTGAGCAAATTGAAGGGTTCCATCCACCATTTGAGCTCTTTACACATAGGGCATGTGACTAGAACCATCTGTTTCAGATTGTCTGTGAGTTGGTCCCATTGGACTCATAAGATCCACTGGGGAATCCAAATGCGCAGTCTGGCCAGTGGTGCTGTGACAATGGCTGCTGCCGTAAGTCCCAGAAGGCGTAAGGACGTCCTTGCTGAGACACAGCAGCTGTTGTACACTAATCATTCCTGGGCTATCAGGCGATCGGCACAGTCCAATGACAGGAAAGCTGAGCCCTGGGCCATGTCTAGGACTGCCCCCATATACTGCAGGCACTGACAGGGTGTCAACACTGATTTTGGGATGCTGACTGTCACACCTAGAGCATCAAACATTTGTCTGGTGTGAACTAAAGTCTTCAGCAGCTGGTACATGGAAAGGACTTTTAATAGCCAATTGTCCATGACTGCCAAGTGTTTATTAAAGATCTGCAGCACAGAAGACAACCCAGAGGGCAACACTCTGAACTGGTAATGTGCCCCTTGGAACAGAAACCTTAAGTATTTTCTGTGAAGCCTGCAGGTATTGATATGGAGGTATGCAGCCTTCATATCGAGGGAACATATCCAGTCCCCTTTTTGCAGAAATGGCAGGAGGCCCTGCACAGTGACCATCCAAAACTTCTTGTGTTCTGTGAAGAACCTGAGTTCCTTGAGATAAGAATAGGCTGTAGGTCTCCTGATGGGTTGATGTTGCCTACCTTGACTTCAGCAAAGCTTTTGATACAGTTCCACATAGAAGATTGATTAATAAGCTGGGTAGGCTTGGGGTGGGTTAGACGTTGGTCAACTGGGTGGCAAACTGGTTGACGGGCAGAAAACAGAGAGTGGTGGTAAATGGTATACAGTCAGAAGAGATGCAAGTCACAAGTGGGGTACCTCAGGGATCAGTCCTGGGGCCAGTCCTCTTCAATATCTTCATCAGTGACATTGCAGATGGACTGGAGGGTAAGGTTTGTCTGTTTGCAGATGACACCAAGATCTGCAACAGAGTAGATGATCCAGATGGTGTGGGCAGAATGAGAAGAGATCTGGATAAACTAGCAAAATGGTGGAAGAGTGGCAACTGGGGTTTAACGCAAAGAAGTGCAAGATCATGCATGTAGGGAAGAGAAACCCTAAAGCCACCTATAGGCTGGGAGGGGAGTTGCTGGCACTCACAAGGGAAGAAAGAGGCTTGGGTGTCATCATCACTGATGACCTGAAATCATCCAAGCAGACCTCTAAAGCAGTAGGTAAGGCTAGAGGGATGTTGGGATGTATTAGTAGGGGTATCACAAGTCGGAAGACAGAGGTAATAATCCCTCTTTACAAGACACTGGTTAGGCCCCATCTGGAGTACTGCGTGCAGTACCGGAGGCCACACCTTCACAAGGACATTAACCAAATTGAGGCAGTCCAGAGAAGGGCAACCAAAATGGTGCAGGGACTGCATCAGAAAACATATGAGGACAGATTAACTGAACTCAATATGTATACCCTAGAGCAAAAGAGGGAGAGAGGTGATATGATTGAAACATTCAAGCACCTTAAGGGCATTAACGAGGTGAAAGAGTCTAACATGTTTCAATATAAGAATATAGCAGGACAAGACAACACAGCATGAGATTAGAGGGAGGCCGATTAAGGGGTAATGTGAGGAAGTTCTTTTTCACAGAAAGGGTGGTGGATGCATGGAACGGCCTACCTCAGGAAGGGGTGGATATGAATACAGTGCATGGCTTCAAACAGGCATGGGATAGGCAGAAGGGAGCAATACAGATGAGTATGAATAGATTGGCCATTGACAGAGCAAAGGCCTATGGCACATTCATAAGGTAGAAAAAGAAATGGGCAGACTGGATGGGCCTAGCGGTCCTTTTCTGCCATCAGCTTCTATGTTTCTATGTTTCCTGTCCACTTTGGGACACAGAAGTACTGGGTGTAAACACCTGTGTTCTGTTGTTCTAGAGGCACAGGTTCTAAGGCTCATTTCTGAAGCAAAGTCTCCACGTCCTCCAGCAATAGTGGCAGGTGCCATGGAGGATATGTGGTAAGAAGTGGTGGATGAACTGGAGGGCTGTCCAGAAGTCCCAGAGCATAACCCCTTTCAATGATCTCCAGAACCCATGCATCTGTAGTTATCTCTGTGTAGGAGTCAGGTGGAGCCAGTGGAGGCTGCTGCCCCTGCCCCACCACTTCTAGGGACTTTTGAATGAGCTCCTGGTGTGGTCCCTGGAATTGGCAAGTTCCTGCACCTTTGCCCCTGCCCTGCTGTCAAGTGGCTGGGCACTGTCTAACACCAGTCAGATGAAAGGAACTCCTACTCCCACCAATCGGATGGGTATGGTAGAGAGAATGCACAAATTTCAGAGTGTTACCTGAGGCCTGAAGAGAGTTCAGAATCTCTTGGACTTCAGGGCCAAACAACTTCTGCCCTCAAAATGGGGCATTTAGGATGGACTGTTGTACATCATTTGCAAAGCCTGCCACCCTAAGCCAGGAGTACCTTCTGAGGCAGATGGCCGAGGCAGCAGCCCTGGCAGAAGCATCTGAGACATCATAGACCACGTGTAGTAAATACTTGCCAAAATCAGCCCCAGTAATGAAATCGTTCAGGATTTTTTGCTTTGCAGAACCCTCAGGCAAGGCCTGTGCTGCTGCTTTGGCCTTCCTCCAGGGAGTGTTCTGATATTTCATTATATGGGCCTGGTAATTAGCAATCTGTAGGCCCAGCGATGCTGAAGCATATGTCCTCTTACCTAAAACATCAAATCTCCTGGACTCTTTATCAGGATGAAGAGAGCTCAGGTGTTTTGATGCCTAGCGCTATCATGGGCAGCATTAATCATCACCGAATCTGTTTCAGGTTGGCTGGCATAGAAAGGTTTCCCAGAAGGTGCCATGCACTTTTTGTCAACCTTTCTGGGGACAGCAGGGATGTTATTTGGCCTGTACCTGGCAGCAAGAGTGGCATCCTCTAGGGCAGGAAGTAGAGGTGGCACCTCAATTGTAGGAGATTCTGGAAGTTCCAGAAACTATTAAATTTGTCTTTGTGGTGTCCTGTTCCTCAAGGTCAAACCCATGGCAGCCTGTAACTACTGCATCATGGTGAGGAAAGTGGGATCCTCAGGAGGAGACCTCAGGGTGTTGAGCACTGAGTCCTCACTGCAGGTTGAGACAATGGAGCTGGTGCCACAGTCATAGTGGCTTTCAGCATAATCTTCAGCCTCCTCTTCCTCATCCTGCATAATTAGTTCTGGGGTGTATTCATACTCATTGTCAACAGGGTCGATAGGGAACAGAGAGCATGTTGGCAATGTCGTCGGTGGCATAGCAGGAGGCTGAATGAAAGGAATATCTGGCTGCATTGTTGGGGGGTTAGTAGCTGGCCCCCGTGATGAACCCCCTGGAACTAGCAGGCCAGGTAATAGGTGACTTATCATATTGGAGAATGACAAGAGGAGCACCCATGTTGATGGGTGCAACTGGAGGAGCTGATGGGGAGGCTGCATTCCTGACATCGATGGTGACATACCAGCTGTGCTAAGCCTGGTTGTGCCAAACCCTCACCTCGGTGTCATGTCGACAGTTGGGGGGCAAGCAGCAGCATTGTGGGAACATGTGACTGCCCTGCGGAGGTCATGCCCACTGGGAGAAGTGGTGACCTAGGAACACACCAGGGAGGTCCTCTCCTTCCCCTGGTGTTTGTGTTTATGGCTCCCAGATGTTTTTTTCCAGGACTAAGAAGACCATGACTTGGTCAACTGGGCTGGTGAGGCTGCCGCCTTCTGCTGTAGCTCCTTCTCTGTTCTGGCCAATTTCTGTTGCAGCAGGCGTTTTTCTGGGGCTTGCTGGTGGTGTCACCTGGTAGCAGCATTGAAACCCTGGAAAACTTTGCAGGCCTTCGCATTGTGGTCTGGGTCTAAGCACAAACACAGATGTCATGAGAGTCACCACTGTAGATCTTTTTTGCCACACTTGCAATACCCAAACAACTTCGATTGGCCCTTTGATGACATACAAGCTGTCGAAGAATCACTGTAATAGTAATTAGTTTATATAAAGAAAATAAAACAGCTTCACAGCAGCATTTTCATGGAGGTACAATGAGTTAAACAACAGCAAGAAATGAACTGAGAAGAGGAGGCGCCGTCCACGTTTATATACATGCTGATGCCTGACATCATCATGGGCAGCCCCAGACTGACTGCTTGCAAAAGTTTCCATGTGATTCTAGTGCTCGGCGGCTATATGTTCCATAGGTGTGGCCTAATGAAAGAGATATCCTTACAGAAGATCATAGAATTTGTCTGCAGATAAGAAACCGCTTGGCCCACCTAGTCTGCCCATTTCTCCCCGCCTATGTTATCACCACAAATCCTACTTGATCTTCGGCCCATTCACCGCCACCCCTTCCTTTTCCTTAAGATTCCCTTATGCATATCCAATACATTCTTGAATCCCACCTCTGTTTTTGTCTCTACCACCTCCACTGGAAGACTATTCCAGGAATCTACCACTCTTTCTGTGAAGAAGTACTTCCTCACATCTCTCCTGAATCTACCCCCCCCCTCCTGCTTCTTATCGTGCCCCTTTGTCCTTGATCCAGGCTGTGGTGCTGGACAGGCACCTAACCTCCTTCCCCCCTTTCCTATTCCCAAATCTAGCCACTTCACAATTGCACAATCAAGTCCCTACCAGAAGCTGCTTCCTTCTCCTCTGGGGATCTCTTCCTCCCTCCTTGGGATCTCCGCTCCAGAGAACCCCCACATCCTCCTCAGCCACAACCATGGGGGCCTCCTCCTGGCAGTATGCCTTGCCAGAGTACTGTAGGAATTGTATAGTGGTACAATTTGAAGAATGTGCTTCTGACCCACCACCCCTTTCCTTTCAGAGACCACCATAGACCAGCCATTCTGCCTCCCTGGCATCCTCTGTGGGAACACTGTCAAACTTGGTAGCCCCTGGGTGGGGGAAGAGGTCCCCAAATCCTTGCCCACTCAGCTTGGAATCTAGAAGCCTCCTCCCTCAACACAAAGAGGTGCATGCAGACGGGGTCGATGCACAGTCTCCAGAAGGTCTCTCTGGAAACTGCCATTCCACAGCCACTGCACTGCACCTCTCCGAGCATTCCCAACTTCTATTCTCCCTGTGTTACCTGGAAATACGTATGTACCCTTACTCCTGATATGGAGTTCCTAGTTTTCCATTTTTTTCTTTCTTGCTACTTATGCTCCCCCATACCTTTCTACGTACCTTTATGTACACATCTTTCATCTTTCAGGAGGCAGTGTCTTGTGGCAGCTTTGGAACTAAGAGATCACAGGTTCAAACCTCACTAGAGCCAAATACTGAATGTGTGGCCTTGGGTAAGTCACTTAACCTCCCAATGCTTCAGTCCACACAGCTGTGGAAATGTGTAACAGCAGGACCACACTGGAAATGAGATGTTGTATCTTAGCTGGGCTATCCTAGGTAAACGAACTGTAACATAAAATACAAAAAATACATATGAAGTATGGCAGAGAGCTTAAATGATTCCCTAAGTCAAAATCCATCTAAATAAAAGTTCTGGTGCAGGTAACATGGAACCCAAGCCTCTTAAACTGACTGCACCATCCATTATCTTGCCTATTATTGAATTATTTAAACTTCCCTTAAATTCTGCTGAAATAACATCAACAGTATATGTGGCAAAATCTATTTAAATTAAGTGGCCTAAATAGTAAATAAACATAGTAAACAAGGCATTGCTACTAATTAGATGTTAAAATGGCCCAATAAGCAGTGCTATGCTTTTAATGTGGATGTAACTGGTTCTAGAATTCTGGCAGAAGCAGAGTGGCTGTGTTTCTGAGGAGCTCCCTGAGTGAAGTGACATTTACATTATTTTTCATATTAAAAATGACTTTTTTTTCATAGAAACATAGAATTTGACGGCAGATAAGGACCGCTTAGCGCACCTAGTCTGCCCAATTTCCTACCTAACAGATAAGCTGCAGATCCTAGTTAACCAACAGCTTACTTCCTCCCTCCTACCCCCCACTAGGACTGCCTTACGTCTGTCCCATGCATTCTTGAATTCTCCCATTGTTCTTGACTCCACGACCTCCTCAGGGAGGCTGTTCCATGCATCGACAATCCTCTCTGTGAAAAAATACTACCTCACATTACCTCTGAGCCGTCCCCTCTCTATCTTCAAATTGTGCCCCCCTGTTCTTGCACATCTCTTTTTCTGAAAGATGCTACCCTCTTGGACTTTGTTGATTCCCTTGAGGTACTAGAAAGTTTCTATCATGTCCCCTCTCTCCATTCTTTCCTCAAGGGTATACATATTAAGCTCCTCTAGTCTTTCTTCGTATGTCTTCTGGTGCAGACCCTGCACCATTCTGGTTTCCTTCCTCTGGACAGCTTCCACTCTGTCTATGTCTTTGCAGAGATGGGGTCTCCAGAACTGCACACAGTACTCCAGATGAGGTCTCACCAACTGTCTGTACAGAGGGATAACAACTTCCTGTTTTCTACTATTGATGCCTCTTCCTATGCATCCCTGTATCCCCCCAGCCTTCCTTACTGCCTTCTCACATTGCTTGCCCACCTTTAGGTCATCTGATATAATTACCCCAGGTCCCTTTCCATTTTACTGTTGTCAGTATCTCACCCCTATTGTACTCTTCCCTAGTTTTTTGTTTCCCATGTGCATTACCTTGTACTTCTTTGCATTGAATCTGAGCTGCCATACATTTGACCATTCCTCCAACCTTGCCAAGTCCCTTCTCATCCTTTCCACTCCATCTTGTGTATCAACCCTGTTTCAGATCTTTGTGTTGTCTGCAAAAGGCATATTTTCCTTCAGTTCCTCTGCAATGTCCTTATAAAGACATTAAAAGGACCGGTCCCAGTACTGAACCCTGCGGTACCCCACTAGTAACCCTCCTTTCTTCACTGTGTACTCCATTTACTACTACCCTTTGCATCCTGTTGTCTAGCCAATTTTTATCCAGGCTACCACTTGGGACCCACTCCAAGGCTGGCTAACTTATGTATTAATCTTTTGTGGGACTGTATCAAATGCCTTGCTAAAATCTAAGTAGCCATGTCCACAGCCCCTCCCTGGTCTACTACTTTGGTCACCAGTCAAAGAAATCTATTAGATTCGTCTGACATGACCTTCCCATCGTGAATCCATGCTGCCTTGGGTCCTGTGCCCCACTGGCCTCTAGGTACTCAACAATTCTTTCCTTCAGAAGTGATTCCATCATTTTCCCTACAACTGAGGTCAAACTAACTGATCTCAGTTCAAATCATTTGTGGCGATTGTGAAAGAGGACATTGTTGTCTCTAAGTAGGTATAACATTTATTTAATAGATGTTGACTGGGAGTCAGGACAGTTATCACATTTCTTTTGTGATTGGTTAAATCTGATGTAGTTCATTTCATTACAATATTTTTAACAGTTTATGTGAGTGCCTTTTCTGGGGTCCAGTTTTGAGGATCTAGATGTCATTTCTGGACATTTTGCTGCTTTGGTGGCTGTTTTTTGTTAAACAGAAGTTTTTTAATGATATATGCATAATACACAATAGTACATCAGATTTTATTGAGTTTTCTGGCAAGTTCGTATGTTTGTATGAGTTTAACTGACTCTCAGTTAATCAGGATAGAGGGCCACTGCAGAACTCACACTGAGACATCCGTCCTGCCTGCTGAACATTTTGTAATAGTCTTACAGGGTCAAAAAGTTCATGTGGTACAGGTTTCTTTCTATATACAGCACCACTGGACTGGACCCCCACCCCCCAGCACCACTATAATAAAATATCTGAAACTTTCAAAAGGGCCCCCACCCACTGGTACTTGGGCACATTACAAACTATGGAAGACTATGGATTTAACATCTATTGTATAATCAAATATGATGGTTTAGGCAGTGCAGGCAACTTTCAGCTGCAATAATAGAGCTAGAGTATCACATATAAGTGGAATACTGCTCGGCTTGCATGCCACTGGGTCCTCCATTTATTAGTTTCCAGTTTAGCCCATGAATAAACTTTCAAACTGTGACCACATTCAACCAGTCCAACAATGCTGCATGGCGTCCACTTGTTGCCCATGGGGTCAGTCAATTTATCTACAACTGTAAACATGTGTGGACTTTCATTTAAATCAGAGAATGCACCATGACAACTGATAATACATCCATTGTGTAAACAAGGTAACTGAGGAAAGGAGAGGGGAAAACAACCGTGCTCAAAGTGAAGACTAATGATGTTTAATAATATAGAGCACAATGCTGTTTATAGATGTACCTAAATGCAGTGTGAGGTACATAAGTATGCCTAGCATTATGTGCTAATATAAGCATTTAAACAGTATTCAGACTGAACAAAATTGTCAAAAAGCATGGCAGGAGAAGACGGAAGGTTTGATACCTTTTATTTGACCAACAAGTGTCTTGTACAAAGATGGACTTATACACAAGCTTTCGGGGCCACACAGGTCCCCTCTTCAGGTTGAAGAAGGGACCTGTGTGGCTAGCACAATAATATCATCATCTTCTGGGCTGTTGATCAAATAAGGTATCAATCTCCGTCTTCTCCTTTTACTGAGACCAATGTGGCTGGATCTCTTTTTTCAAAAGCATGACAAACTCAAACAGTGCACTTTTAAGTTAGCATACATTTAGTGCACTACACTGCTTTGTGGGTTACACATATACTTCTACTGCTAACCATGGACGTGACTTCATAAAAAAAAGAAGCTACAGAGTGCTTGCTAATGTTGAAAATAGTAAAACAATTTTTGATAATGTGACATGGTGTGTGAAGTGTTTTACTGCTGCCATTCCACATCAGAAACTGGTAGAAATAGGTTACTAATGTAAATGATATGTTGCAAGTCAAATCTGTGCTCAAGATACATTAAAAATTATTAAAATTAGCTGTGTTCACATGCCACTGTGTTTACCCCTGTGCAATGTCCTAATGTTTGGAGGCTTGCTAATTCTAGCTCCCAAAAAAAAAAAATGCAGCACCAGGTTCTATTCCCACCACTAACTGCAGTTGAGGCAAAGATGAGGAAAAACCAGCTGGACCCAGCCAGTATGGAGAAGCACAACCACACACAGAAAATCTTCTGCTGTGAATGTGGTAATAAACATGTAACGGCGCAGACAGCCCACTAGCTAGTATCCATCAAGCGCAGGAGAAGCGCAGCAAAAAGTACTCTCTAATCAGTGTGTGCATGTAGCAGGTGGGTCTCTCCTACTAATCAAACCATCTGCTTCTGGTGTTTTGTGCTTACAGTAAAGAGGGGTCTGAAATAAATAGCTAAGCTCCAAAGCCGCACAATCTTTTTTTTTTACCAGTGGGCAAATCAGATTTAGAATGCAGGTGCCATAACCATAAACAAGGTAAAGATTTTCCCAGCATTGGGGCCAGACTGACTGGTGTGTATTGCAGCATGAAAAAGGAGTCATTAAAGAGATACCTTGGGTTTCCAATGGATCTGAGTTTCAATTCATTCCAGTGCAGTGTAGTTTCAGCCTGTGTGTGTAATTACTTAAGGCTGGGTCATCACACTTGCACTGTCCATCAAGTGCTACATCTGTTCGGAAGCGCAGGGCCAGCACGGGGTTGGGGGAGAGATGAGGAAAGCCTTTTCTGTATTAATGGAAACACAAGAACCATGCACATTAACCAAATGGCATGTTGTGCTCACCAAAAAACAATGGTAAAAAGAAAAGAAAAAATAGGATGCACACCAGTATAAAGAAGATGAATGTCCCAAAAAGTACATGTAAAACTCATGGTGTATTTGGTACTAGGAAACCCTGGCAGCTTGGGTCCAACATATGACCCTTTGTCAGGGGGTGCAAAAGTCAATAAAGTGTTCAATACCTCAAAGTTAAAAGCAGTTTTTAGAAATACAGAATAAGCCTGAGAGGATAAACACATTTCATGCCCCCCCAGTAGAATCCACCAAGGGTCAGTATGTCCAGTGAACTTCATATGTACTGTTACTAGAAATGCTAGAGAATGAATTGGGTGTAGCTTGCCATCAGCCACATCAGAGACAGGAAGCTCCAGCAACCAGGAATAACATAAGAAGAATTATGCAGTACTGTTTGTCAGTATTGCTGCATACCATCAGATTGTGCCTGTGGCCAGGGGTATTGAGAGGGGAGTAAGCTGACGACTTAGTTGGAAAAAAAACAGGACTAAAATAAAGAAGTATGATCTCAGCAATGGCAAGGTGACTCAGGTTATATATTTCCCTTCTTTTTTTTTTTTTTAAAGAGCAACTACTATTTATGTCCACTTGTACCAACCTGACAGTCCGATTCTGTGATGCTGCCAAGAATACACTTCTGCTTTCTGATGCACTCACTGACTGTACCTCACAAGGAACTTAAAGTAAAAAAAATAAATAAATAAAAATCACAAATAGAACAAAATGAGTTATTGCAGGGTGATGTCTTTATTTCAATCAGCTAAGATGGGTAATATTCAGACTGTCAGCTTTAGTTTTTACAGCCAGAGGCAGTGCCTCCAGGAATGTTACTATTATTTCTGGTACTATGGTCTCCAGCAGTTTACTCACTCATGGGCATTAGGCAGACTGATCCGTAGTTCTCGGAATCACCCCTGCTCCTGCTCTTGGGTAGGGGAACTACATTCAACATCCTCCAGTCCCTGGGTACTATCTCTGTCTCCAGTGAACTATTGAACTGCTCAGCTAGCAGTTAAGCTAGGACCTGCCCCATCCCCTTAAGCACACGTGGATGCATCCCATCTTGGCCCATGGGCACATCCACTTTAAGTGCGCTTAAGCTCTCTAGTACCCTTTTCACTGTGACGGAATCAACATTGATCTCTTCTACAGGGCTGTCACACACAGTGTACAAATTCCCATCCAAGTACTGCATTTTGTGCAGAAGAATATCTGTAAATGTGTAAATTCATGCCCTCCCTTGATTAGTTTTTGTGTGCACCCCCAAAAAATAATTTTTGCATGATAACCCTCCCTCCCTTTGCCCAGCTGGTACAGTCAGGCATTAGTCCTTTGTCCTGCACTGTGTACACTGAGCAGAAATATCTCTTCAAAATGTTCACCTTTCCTTTATCTTTTTCTTCCCATTATATTTACAGTTACATTTTTAAAGCATGAGCTTTTAAAGCAACAGTGCAATAAAATTAGGCCGTGTCATTTTTTACTATAAATGATTCCAGGCATTTTCCACTTTTGTTTGGTGGTAATATTTTCTAGTTCTACCAAAATAAGGGTATATTGTAAATGTTTTAATTTATTTTTTTCTCAGTGAAAAGGTGGCATCCATATATGGCTTAGAAACATATAAACAAGGAATTTGACAGCAGATAAGGAACACTTGACCCACCTAGTCCACCTAATCCTTGCCCACCTAATTAGAAATATCATTGTAGACCTACTGTAGCAAGGGTTAGGGTTGAGAAAATAAAACATCAGCATAGGAGATACCTAAAAAAGTAGACTTAATAGGTATGGTAATATTTTTATTAATTGTAGCTCAAACTAGCTATTGGAGAAAACATGTTTTGTTGCATTCAGGAAGTATAAGGGATCACAGAAGAAGCAGGGCAGGGAACTGTATCAGTTAAAGCAGAAGGAAGCAGGGAAGGCAGTAAGAAAATCAAAGGCCCAAACAGAGGAAAAGATAGTCAACTTGGTTAAGAAGGGGAATAAAAGCTTTTATGGGTACATTAGGGAGCAAAAAAAGACAACGGGAGGGATAGTGAGGCTTAATAAAAGGGAGAGGAGGTGGGCAAAGGATGACAGTGAAAAGGCAGAGATTCTGAATGAATACTTTTGCTCAGTATTCACAAAAGAAGAGGAGGGGAAGGTACCTAAACCAAACAATAGAAACACTCTGGATAGGAGGGTTGATACCAGTCCATTCACAGAAGAAAGGGTCGCGAAAGAACTCTTAAAACTCAAGGTGAACAAAGCAATGGGGCCTGATGGGATTGACCCCAGAATTCTAAAATAACTAAGGGGAGAACTAGTGACACCATGGACTATCCTTTTTAACAAATCATGGGAGGATGGTGTGGTACCTGAGGATTGGAGGAAGGCAGATGTTATTCCCCTCCACAAAAGTGGGAGCAAGGCAGAAGCAGGAAACTACAGACCTGTTAGTTTGCCCTCAGTGGGAGTAAAAATTATGGAATCACTTCTGAAAGAAAGAATTGTTGAGTACATAGAGATCAGTGGGGCATAGGACCCAAGCCATCATGGATTAACAGCTGGAAGGTAATGTCAGATGAATCTAATAGACTTCTTTGACTGGGTGACCACAGTAGTAGACCAGGGAAGACCTGTGGATGTGGCCTACCTAGGCTTTAGCAAAGCATTTGACACATTCCCACTCAAAACATTAATAAACAAGTTAGCCAGCCTGGGAGTGGGTCCCAGTATGTGGTAGCCTGGGTAAAAAACTGGCTGAGCAACAGGACGCAGAGGGTAATAGTAAGTGGAGTCCACTCCAAGGAAATGGGAGCTACTAGTGGGGTACTGCAGAGTTCAGTATGGGACCGGTCCTCTTTAATATATTTATAGGTGACATTGTGAAGGGGCTGGAAGGAAAAGTGTGCTTCTTTGCAGATGACACAAAGATCTGCAACCTGGTTGATACACAAGAGGGGCTGGAAAGGATGAGAAAGGACTTGGCAAGGTTGGAGGAATGGTCAAAAGTATGACAGCTTAGATTCAGTGCAAAGAAGTGCAAAGTAATGCACCTGGGAAACAAAAACCTAGGGGAAGGGTACACAATGGTGGAGGGGGGAGGTACTAACAACAATAGAAATAGAATGGGATCTGGGGTAGTCATATCAGAGACATAAAGGTAGGCAAGCAATTTGAAAAGGTAGTAAGGAGGGCTGGGGGGATACTGGGATGCGTAGTGAGAGGCATCACTAGTAGAAAACAGGAAGTTGTTATCCCTCTGTACAGACAGTTGGTGAGACCCCATCTGGAGAACTGCCTGCAGTTCTGGAGACCCAACCTCTGCAAGGACATAGACAGGATGGAGGTAGTCCAGAGGAGGGCAACTAATATGGTGCAGGGTCTTCACCAGAAGCCATATGAAGAGAGACTAAATGAGCTTAATATGTATACCCTAGAGGAAAGGAGGAAGGGGGGGACATGATAGAAACATTCAAGTACCTCAAGGGAATTAACAAAGTCCAAAAGGGTAGCATCTTTCAGAAAAAGAGATGTGCAAGAACAAGAGGGCACAATTTGAAGATAGAGGGGGGACGGCTCAGGGGCAACATGAGGAAGTATTTTTTTCACAGAAAGGGTGGTGGATGCATGGAACAGCCTGCCAGAGGAGGTAGTGGGGTCAAAAACAGTAGGGGAATTCAATAATGCATGGGACAGACATACAGCAATTCTAGTGGGAGGTAGGAGGAAGTAGGCTGTTGGTTAACTAGGATCTGCAGCTTATCTGAAAAGTAGGGAAATGGGCAGATTGGGTGGGCCAAGCGATCCTTATCTATAGTCAAATTTATTTGTAAAAGGTGCTTTTCAAATTGATCAAAACGCCTGTACACAGTTAAAACAAACAGCAATAAATTTAGACAATAAATAGTGGAGTTAAAATTATGCAGCACTGTCAATTATTAAGCATCTAAAAACGCTAGACTAAATAAATGAGTTTTTAATGCAGTTTTAAACATCTCGGTGGACAGGCACTCTATAACCTGATGAGGTAGAGAGTTCCACAGGGTCAGGGCCATAAAAACAAAGGATCGTGCCCTTGAGGTCTTCAAACAGACCCTGGGAACCTCTAGCAATCCCTTGTCAGTGGAACGGAGCGAACGGAGGGGACGGTAGAGACACAGGAGGTCTTGAAAATAGTGCAGTCCCTGTCCGTGTAGGGCCTTATAGGTCAGCAAACCAACCTTGAAGGTGATCCTCCACTGCACAGGCAGCCAGTGCAGCCCACAGAGCACAGGCATGATATGGCTAGATCATGAAAAGTCCATCAACAACCTTGCTGCTGCATTCGGCACCAGCTACAAGCGGCAGAGGTCCACCCCTGGGAGCCCTATTATAGGGCATTGCAGCAATCTGCCATCAAAGTCAGAAGTCTATGTTTCTATGTTCTATGTTTCTGCATTGTTTCTTTAAGGCATTTGTTTGATTGACTGGTAAATCTCATAACAGGAATGCATTGCATCTAACCTGTGAAGGAACATCAGCGCTGGGACAAAATCTGTTTTTAAATTAGAGCAGAGGAAGCTAGTGAACTCATAACCAGCAGGTGCCCAGAAAGGGAGGTGTTACTGGCACCCCACAAGCTATGTTGATCGGAGAGGTGGGTATAACCATGACAGGGCAGGATAGGCAGGGAGAAAGCAGGGCACCTGAAGAGATGAGATGGGGAAAAAAGAACAGTGAAAGGGAGTTACCAGCAGGCTGGGGGAGGGAAATCAAGAGGGGATAAGGTGGTGGGTACACAGGAAAATACAACACAGTGGGAGGAGACAGAAGAAAAACAGGGTGCAGGGACAGAGATCACAGGGAAAGTTAGTGCACATGAGCATAAGGGAAGTCTGTGAAAAGCAAGTGGAGAGTAATAAGCCTCAATGCTAGAAGTGTAGGCAACAAAATAAGCTACCTCCAAGCAGTGGTGGTAGAGTCTAACCCTAATCCAACAGCTGTGATCAAGACATGGACGGTCTAGCAGTTCCTGGGTACCCCCTGTTCAGGAGGAACAGATGGATGGTTGGGGGTTGCTCTATATGTGACAGAGGTCATCGAGACAGCTGAGGACTTAATTAAATAAGGGGTTGAAGTGGAATCACAATAGGTCCAGCTCACAGCAGGGGCAGACAAAGATCAGGGTGGTATGGCATACAGGCCACCAAGCCAAAAAGAGGAAGGGGATGGGGATGGGGATTTGAGAGGGGGAAATACAGAAAGTATCTGTAAGGGGGGGGTAATAACCGGAGACCTAAGCATGCCAGGTGTAGACTGGGAGGCTCCAGTAACTGGATGTCCTACAAAACTGCTTCCTGTTGCAATTGGTAAAGGAACCAACACGAGAGGATGCCACCCATGATATGGTTCTAACCAACACAGAAATGGTGGGGGGGTGAAAGTTAGGGAAGTGCTAGTGTCCAGCAATGACAACTCACTGTTATTTGAAATAACCATGGGACGCAGACACTCAACATTAAAGACTGTAGTCCTGGACCTTAGAAAGTCTGACTTTAAGAAAATGAGGGCATTGCTCAGAGGAAAGTTAAGTAAGTAAGTGAGCAAGTAAGTAAAACTTTATTTATAGAGTGCCTTTCCAAAACCAAGGCGCTTTACAGTCATAAAATCACATCACTTTAAAACAGTTTAAAATAAATCATGACATCCATAGACAGCTGCAAATGTTAAAAACCATCAGGAAATGCTAAACAAAACAGATAGGTTTTAAACTCAGATTTAGAGCTTGAGAAGGTCGGGCATTCCCTTAACCGATGAGGTAGAGAATTCCACAGGGTAGGGGGATAAACAAAGTGGTGAAACTGGAAGGCAAAGGGGAGGTACATCCTCATATCTTATAAATATTATTTGTTTCCTTGTTAACAGGCAACTACTCTTTCCGTGTAACTGTTGAGGATGTATGTGTTTGCTTTAGTTTTTTTCACTGTTCATATCAGTCCCTGTAACTATCCTGGGGGTCTCCATTTTATGGTTGTTGAAATCTCATTGTGCCTGAGAGCTGCATTGGCACATTTTATTTATTTATTTATTTAAAATGTTGGTAACTGGGAGGGGCACACTGGGTTGAAGCTCATTTCCAGGTACAACCCAGGTGAAAGGGAAACAGGAGGATGGAACCAAGGGAACAGTCAGATTACAATATAAATATGGCGCACAATTATTAAAATAAAAGGTAATGAAATAACAATGGTAAATATTGTTAGACATTTGTAGCCCAAAGTTAACATAGGATGCTAGCTGTAAAGGGAGAAACTAAAGGAGGCAAGGAAGGAGGGAAAGATCATAGGGGGATGAGGTGATGATTACAGTTGGTGTTAGAAGTCAGATGGGTTAGGGAAAGTGGGGTGTAGAAGGAGGCAAATTGAGAATGTGTGGAGAGAGAGTGCTTCACCTTGGTTGCTGGGAATGAGGAAGGACAGGAGCAATAGTGGGGGATTGGGAAAGCATACATTTTAGAGAGTGCAGGGAAGGAGATAGGTGAAGGGAGTTTGGAAGAGAGTTTCACATGTAGGGAAGTCAATACGAGAAGGCTGCCTGCCCCGAATTGGAATGGGGACATGGGAGAGAGAAGGTATGAGGACCTCTGGAGCATATGAGAACGTGACATGTCAGCACCCTTTAGACTCCACAGTATATCTATCTGCTTGCTTAGAATTCAACAAAATAAGATGCAGCAAGGTGTGAGATATCACATTTACCTTCAATTAGTTTTACAAACTCTTAGATGTAATGAAGGTTTTTTTCCTTTAAATTGAATTCAGTATGTGTGTTTCTAGAATGTTTTTTCATGTTAAGTGTACTTTCAGCATAGAGATACATTGTTGAAATGGGTGCTGTGGCATCATGTTCTCACATGCCAATGCAGCTCTCAGGGACAATGAGATTTCAACAACCAGAATATGGAGACCGCAGGCTAGTTACAGGGGCTGGTGTGAACAGTGAAAACAAACTTAAGCAAACACATGTATCTCCACCAGCTACATGAAAAGAGTTATCTGTTGACAATGAAACAAAATGTATAAGATATGAGGGTGTACTACTCCTTTAAAAGGGGCATCCTTGAAGTAACAGGAAGCTGTATGAGAAAGATTGTAAATAATCAGAGTTGCTGACTTGTCATCATGCGTGTGACCTTGTCTGGAGGACCTACAAGTCCACTGGCACCCCTTCTGACCTTACAAATTACGGGGCCCTTTTTGATGCCTGTACTAGGGCTACTAGGATTGTGAAGTCTGAAAATGTTGCATCCACTCTCCAAAACAACCTTAATCACCCCTTTAAGATGTGAAAGATAATCCATGCCCTCTTCTACCTTCTGACCTAGTCCTTTCTCTCTTCTCTTGAGGTAGGTGCCTCTCCTATCTCGGACCCCACTACAGTCACCTCCTCTTTCAATTCCTTTTTACCTCCTGCGCCTGCTCCTTCCCCTCATCCTCATCCTCCTCCTCCACAGTTTTTCTCAAGGCCTCTGCTCTTCCCCACTACCCTCCCTACCACCCTCCCTTTTTTCCTTCTCTCCCGCCACCCCTGCTGCTTCTGTTAAGACCCTCTTGGCTATAAACCCACACAGGGGTGGCAGCCCTAATGATCTTATTCCCAAACTACTGCATTTCCCTTCTCATGTGATTTCCCTCCATATCTCCTACCTCCTCAACCTTTCTTTCTCCTCATTCTAAGTCCCTAACTCTTAGAAGTTAGCTAGAGACATTTCCCTTCCTAAAGGGGTTGAGCCCTCTTCCCTTGGAAACTACCATCCAATCTCTCTGTACTCCTCATTCCGACTACTCTGCAGGATTACCTTGTTCTCTCCTAACGCTCCTCTTTTCTTGATTTAGCCTCCTTCTTCACTACTTTTCACTCTATTTATTTATTTTTTTTATTTGGTTTTTGTTTACCGGGTAAGTACACTAGAAAATAATGTTGCCTATATTCAGGCACGACCCGGGAGGGTACAGACAGGGGAGACCAGAGTCAACATTAAAGAGTATTTCATGACGCAGCATGAGGTGAGAACAAACATTTGAACAGTATACAGCCAGGTACAGTCATTATCAGTGATGACAAAGAGAAACAGATATCATTACATTAATTATTTTCATCTGATGATACATCAATGACTAAATTGAAATGACAAACAGCAAACAAAACTTAAATGAAGTAGCATTATAACAATAGGATTTCTGCTGGATGTGGGAAACTTTCAGATTTTGGAGACCAGCAGGAAATCAATAAGTGCCATAGGGAGGAGAAAATGCTAGGAGAGAGACTCAAGTTACAGCACAAGAGCAGCAGTCGGATTCTAATAGGTGTGCCCAAAGACCCAGTTTAAAAGCCTCGTGAGATTTGGAGAGTTTGATGTGGGAGGGAATGGAGTTCCAGGAGTGGGGGGCAGATATGGCAAATGATCGTTCTCCTTTTTTTGTGAGATATCTGGGAATTTCAAGTTGGGTTTGAGCAGATGCCCTGAGGAGGTATGCTTGGGAGGGCTGAGTTAATAGTTTGGCAAAGTATTTAGGGGACCCCGTTCTGATCATATTATCAATTGTACAGCCCGCAGAATAGTGTCTGAGCGAGTCTGGGGAGAGCCAATTTAGTTTTGAGTAGAGCAGGCAATGATGGGTAAGTCTGTGAGCAGAGAGAGCAAATCTGTATATACTGCTATAGAAGGTGCTCCATTTCTGGAGCGCTCCTTTGCTAGTTTTAAGGTAAACCTGAGAACAATATGTCAGAGCAGGGAGGAGAAATCCTTGTGCAATAGCAAGCCGGGCAGCATCATTGAGGGAGGACCTAATTTTAAAGGCAAGACCAAGTTTTGAGTAAACTGTCTTACATGTAGCCGCAATGTGGAGGTTAAAGTCAAGAGATGGGTCGAGAGTGACTCCTAGATACCTGAAGGAGGTAATGAATTCAAGAGGGGAGTCATCTAGAGAATGTAGCAATAAGTCTGGAGTAAGAGATCTGATTCTTGACGGGGGGCCAAAAAGCATAGTTACAGTTTTCTTAGCATTCATTAGGAGCCTGTTGTGTAGTAGCCACTCCTGCAAGCAGTTGAAGTCTGCTTGAAGATGTGCTCTTACTAATAAGGGATCTTTACCACTGGAGAAAAGCACCATATCATCAGCATAAAGGATCAACGAGGAGGAGCAGGGAAGGAAGGGCAAGTTGTTAATGAAAAGGGAGAAAAGTAGTGGGCCAAGAATAGATCCTTGGGGGACTCCAACAGAGGTAGGGAAAGATTTGAGACAGTGGATTCAATTTGGACAAATTGCAACCTCCCTGAGAGGTAGCTACAGACCAGGAGATGGTCGACAGGTCAAAGCCAAGGCGGACAGTTTGGAAAGTAGCAGAGAGTGATTCACAAGGTCAAATGCCTTTGTAAGATCGATAAATATGGCCCTGGTGAGCAGGCTCTTATCCATCGCTGTAAGGACTGCATTTGTCAGCTGAAGTAGAGCAGTTGTGGTGCTGTGTCCTGTTGGAATCCGTGCTGGGTGGGGATATAAGGTTGTGAAGGTGCAGGTAACTTGTGACCTGAGTAGCGATAGCCTTCTCGAGAAGTTTATTTGGGTAGAGAAGATGGCAATCGGTCTATAGTTGACATATTTTGGTATCCCTTTTTGTGAACAGGGACAACACAGTGCTTTCACAATGTTGGTACCGTTTGGGTTATTATGGAAAGATTAAGATTCTTGCATTAGGAACAGCAAGGGCAGGGCTGCCTGCTTCAAGAAGCTTGGCAGTAGCCCATCGGGCCAGCATATCCATAGGTGGATACCGATTTGAGGAAATGCAGCACTTCAGTGGAGGAGACTAATGTGAGACGAGAAGGGGTTTCATGCGAAAGTTGCACCTCAGGAGGAGGTGAAAGAGGTTGGTTGAATTTCTCAGTGTATTCGGAGAGATCCAAGAATTGTGCATTAAGAGCATTAGCAATAGTAGGTAACTTATTACAGTTTGCGTCATTCAGTGTCATGTTGGTAATGGCCGTCTTGGGCCTTTGCCCAATGAAATTTTTGATGTGGTTCCAAAAACCCCTGGTATCACCCGCTGAAGACTGAAGAAGCTTAAGGCAGTAGCTCCTGTTAGCCTTCTGAATATCTTTTTTGCAGGCATTTCTCAGTTGTCTATGCCTATCCCAGTCTGTTGATTGTTGGGACTTCTTTGCCAAGGTCCAGACCTTGCCTCTTTTTATCATGGCTCGAAGGAGGTCTTTTTTAGCCATTTATTAGGGGAGCCCCTGAGACGCCTTTTTTCAGAGGGATGTGCAGATCCTGAAGGGCAAGAAGCTGAGACATCAGGTATTCAAGTGCAGGGTTTACATCATCAGTGTGACAGATGGGAGACCAGTCTATATTATTAATATCCTCGAGAAGTGCAGTTCGGTTTAGTTTGGAAAAATCCCGAAATTGAATGATTCTTGGTGTGGGGGTTTAAGGCAGTGGCCATTCCAGATACAGAACGTAGGCAGGTGATCACTAATAGAATCCGAAAAGGTCCCTGCAGCAATTATTTTATTTGCTGTATTTGTAGCCATCCAGTCCAGGAGAGATTGGCTCCCAAGTTGGAAGAGATGCGGTAGGCTAGAGATGTTGAGTGAGGTTACAGTGGTAGGGCTTCAGTATATGTACCAATGACTCTCTGATAGGTCTAGGTTGAAGTCTCCCATTAGTATGACTTCAGATCTACCCTTTAGAGTGGTCAGATAATCCAAGAGCCCATTTAAGCCAGGGACAGCCCCTTTGGAGGATTGAGAACTCAATCAGATTTAGCCTTTATCACCCCTCAGTTGTAGAACCATATGCAGAGCTGCACAGTGATTTGTTATCCAAGACTGAGTACAGAGACATTGAGATGCTCTTTATAATAAAGGCAACTCCTCCACCTTTTGTGTGGGGGCGATCTGATCTGGACAAGCTGTTAGCCAGGTATTTTGTACATGGAATCAGGCATCTCTGGCCTGAGCCATGTTTCAGTTAGTCAAGTATGTCCAGACAGTAGAGGGCTATCCAGGCTTCAAGTTCAGGAAAGATTGCTGATAAACTACTGATATTCATGTGGGCAATTTCATGCCTTAGTGGAGAACCATGGGAGTCATCGTGGACCTGGCATTCCAATGGGGCCAGGGTTAGATTCTATGTCTCCTGATAAGCATAAACACAGAAGCATCACCCAAACTTCTTTGTAGAATCTGTAATTGTGCTTGAGGTATTTGGGCATGCTAGGGGTGGTAGAAGAAATGCTCAATTTGGAAGGATGAGTTATATGGAGGACATGTTAGGAGAAGGGAAAGGTTCTAGTTGGTATAAGGTTGGAGAAGACAAAGGAGAATTCTTCATGGCAGTGGGACCCAGGGTATCCAGCTGGTATGTTACATGAGAGATAGGAGAGGACGATTACGGTGGGTAGTAATCCTGATACCACCAGAAGTGACCCTGGGCATGCAAGAGAGAACATTATGCATGCCTTGTATGAAACCTCTGTAAATCAGAGGTGGATTGTCCCTTGTAAGAGTAGAATATAAGTGACAGAAATGGTGACTTAAGGGCAGGGTGACACCTACAGTGAAGGCAGTTTGAGTGAAACCCTTAGTGGCCAGAGGTTGGCAGTCAATTATACAAGTTATTCACAAGAGGCAGGTATTCCAATAGAGTGCAGTTTATGAGGAGCGGACAAGAGCAGGGGGAATTTGAAAAGGTGAGGGGAAAAGATAAAACTGGGATACCCTCAGTCTGAGTTACTTTTCCAGACAAAATAAGTATAGAACAGAGGCAAACATAGAGAATAGGCAAGAGTGAGTGGAGGAAAAAAAAAGAAAAGGACTGCCTCGCTGGTTTGAATTAGGACTGATGCAGCAAGGGGAAGGGGGTAGGACTGCCCTTCAAGTGAGTTTATAGGTTGGAACAAAAGTGGGCAGGATTACTAGCATATTTAATTAATGGTGGAGGAGGGGGTGGGCCGAAAATGTCAAGCCTGCAACAGCTGCTGTGTTAGAGGATCTGCTAAAATTAATTAAACAGCAGCTGCAGTGTACCAGAATCAGCAAAAGTTAATTAAATCAAGGTAGGCAGGCTAGAGTTTATCGTAGGCACAGTCTTAGGCACAGTCTTGTGAGTCGAAATACATTAATTTCCTTGGGTTTAAAGTGGCTGCAGCAGTGAATACTACAGTGCCAGGGAGCCGAACAGAAAAAAGGTGCCAAGGTTTAAGACCGAGCGCAGTCTTGAGATCGCGTACCTTCCTGCTGCCAGTCTTGTAGCTTCGGGGAACTAAGGGGAGCTGGGGAGGGCTTTTCAACAACCGTTGCCCTGTCGACCCTTCCTACTGCCAGCCTTGTAGCTTCGGGGAACCGAGGGGAGCTGGGGAGGGCTTTTCAACAACTGTTGCCCTCTCGACCCTTCCTGCTGCCAGCCTTGTAGCTTCGGGGAACCGAGGGGAGCTGGAGAGGGCTTTTCAACAACCGTTGCCCTCTCGACCCTTCCTGCTGCCAGCCTTATAGCTTCAGGGAACCGAGGGGAGCTGGGGAGGGCTTTTCAACAACCGTTGCCCTCTTGACCCTTCCTGCTGCTAGCCTTGTAGCTTCAGGGAACTGAGGGGACCTGGATCTTCAGGAAGTCCCACTTCACCACCACCTCTCTCTTCTGGCTAACTAATATTACTCTCTCTGGCATGGATCAGGGCCTAGCCACCTCCACCATCTTTGTCAACTTGGCCAAAGTTTTTGACCCTGTTGTCTACCCAATTCTCTTGGATAAGCTTACAGCAGATAGACTCTCTATATCCTCAGGTGAGTGGTTTGGCTAGTACGTTAATGGCAGGTAACACGCTGCCCATATACGGAATCTTCCTCTCCCAATCCCAAGGGTCTGTCCTTGGCCCAATTCTTTTTCTCATTCTTTTAAACAACCTCACTGCCTGTTCCTCTATGTCCATTCACATGTATGCAGATGATATGGTACAGTGCCCACCGCTTATAACGGGCATGTTTGTGCAGCTCAATAATGCCCACTGTATTTCTATAATAGTCACCTAATACTTTTTACCATTATCAAAAACACCTAGTGCCATGGTATTTTCAACATTTACAGGTTTCATAAACATAAGGTATATTATGACATAGTGCTATTACATACTAAATCCAACAATGATAAACACAACGATAAACACAACCTGTTTTACATATGCTTGGAGGTCACAACAATAACCTCCCTGTATGAGAACCTGAGAGGGAAAAGGAAAATTAAAGAGGACACTATAGAATAATCAAGAAAGGGAAGGGGGTGCCCATAGGTGGCCAACTTTATGGACCAGAAATTGTAAAGAATAGATTAGGCCAAGAAATAGAAGAACTGTTGCAACAGATTTAAGAAAAGGTCAGTCCTCAAGAGTGGTAGGAGCTCCCTGTCACATATTCCTCACCTTAAGAAGGAAGCAGTTATTGCAGACTGCTTGCCACCTTCCTGTCCCAGGAAGGAATGGAGCTTCCACCCATCCATCTTCAGAAGCTCTGTCTCAGGGTCCCTATTAACGATAAAGTTTCTATCCTAAACGTAGTGGATATCATCATTCTTTACCCTGAGGCATTAACACATTTCTCAACAGAGACTAACAGTACCTTCTCATCTCCTTTTAGGGAAAGTCTGTCATATTTTACTGACATCAATTCCTGCACCAAATCAAGACATGAAATCAGCATTTACATGTTTTGTCCCTGCCCTGTGGGACACCGTAAATCGATAAGGCTGAAGAGTCAAGTACCACCGCATTATACTGGGATTTTTTTCTCTTATTTGGTGCAACCAGCAGAGGGGGTTGTGATCAGTTACAACCTTAAATTCAGCCCCCCACAAATAACGTTTCAGAGACTCAATAGCCCACTTCAGAGCTAAGCATTGTTTCTGTATGGTAGCATATCTTCTCTCCCTCTCATGTAGCTTCCTGCTGATATACATGATCGGATGTTCTTCCCCATCTATTTTCTGAGATAAGATTGCCCCAATACCATTCTCTGATGCAGCAGTTTGAACCTAAAACACTTGGCTGAAGTCGGGGTTTTCCTTTTTCTTCTTTTTTTTTTTTTCCTCCTTGGCCACCTTCTGCATCCCCTATGTTCATCGCATCCTGCCGGAGATTCGACCGCCATCTGTCTCTACTGGAACCACACACTGGCACCCTCTAACCCCTGTGGCTAACCCCCTGCAGCAGGGCAGCAGGGAGCCCCCATCTCCCCACCACCATGGATCCAGTTCGAGTGCCAGAGCAGCCCGACGAATGCTCGCGGACCGCCATCAAGCCACATGAGGTGCCATATTTTCACTAGTTTTGTCCCCTAGGAGTCTCAAGTGTGCAATGAGACCAGCAGAGGGAGACACGCATGTGTCCACATGCTCCTCCTCCAGGCATCTTTCCAGACTCCTCCTGAGCTGTCACCCCGCACCCTGACCCACAACCTCTGCCAGGGGGCAATCAGGCATCGGGAAGTGAAACCCCCCCTCCCTGGAGAAGGAGAGCAGTCCATTGGATGGTCAATCCTTCTCCATCCCACCAACCCCCGGCAACCCATGCTTCTTCCTGAACACGGGTCACCGGCACAGTACAAGGTAAGGTGTCCAGCACCTCAGCCCTCAGCACTACTGGGCCAGCAAAGTCAGGGCTTTTCAATAAAGGAGCTGTACATAGAATTGTCTTGATATTCCTAAATGCCTCATCACAAATAGGGGTCCACTGAACCTTATTCAGGCACCTCTTTTTAGTGAGATCAGTCAAAGGATTAGCAATGGCTGAGAAATTAGGAATAAATCTCCGGTAATAACCAGCCAAGCCTAGAAAAGATCTCACATGCTTTTTTGTGGTAGGTATTGGGCTGTTTGCTACTGCTCTAACCTTCTCTACCTCGGGCTTCACTTGTCCGTTTCCTAAAATGAACCCAAGGTATCTTGTCTTAGTCTTTGCTCGGACACACTTAGCAGAATTAATGATCACTTCTGACTCCTTTATTGCTTGCAATACCTGAGACAAGGGTCAGGACTGAATATGACCACATCGTCCAAATAAGCTGCACAGTACTCAGTGTGTGGTCTTAGAATGTGGTCCATAAAATGCTGAAAAGTGGCTGGGGGTCCATGTAGTCCAAATGGCATTGTGACAAACTGGTATAAACTGACTGGGGTGCTAAATGCAGTTTTATCTTGAGAATCAGGTGACAAGGATTTGCCAGTATCCCTTAGTAAGATCCAGGGTGGAGATATACTGAGCATCGCCTAGCCTGTCAATGATGTCATCTATTCGGGGCATTGGATAGCCATCAAATAGTGACACGTTGTTAAGCTTTCTAAAATCTAGGCATAGACGTATCCCACCCTCTTTCTTGTCCACTATGGCCATGGGTGAAGACAATGCACTCTTTGAGGGCACAATTATGCCTAACTGCTCCATTTTTTTGACTTCCTGAATCGTCTCATTCTTCACCTTCATGAGCAGTCTGCAGGGGTTTTGGTGTATGGGCTTGTCTTCCATGGCAGTTATGGTGTGCACAATTCCTTTGGCCCACCCTGGGACATTTATGAATATGAGTTAAAATTCTTGTAATACCCCCTGCAAATCTTTTTGTTGCTGAGAGTCCAATTCAGGGTTTATCTGAATCTCTTCCAATGGTCCTGACAGCTCTAGCCTTTTATAGGCAACCTCCAGCTCTGACTCCCTAACTTCAGGATGGAGATAAAGGGAGGGGTTAGGCTTCTCAACCCATTTCCTAAGGAAGTTCACATGGTAAATTTTCTGGGCAGGTCTCTTTCCAGGCATGCTAACTCATAGTTCACTGCTCCTGTTTACCTCAAAATGGTGAAGGAGTCCTGCCATTTCATGAGTAGTTTGTTCTCTGTGGAGGGAAGGAGTAACAACACTTTGTCCCCTGACTGAAATGTTTTAGTCTTCAAACCTAGATTGTATCTTTCTTTCTGCAAGTCTTGCTTCTGTTCTAAGCTCTGATGTGCCAAGTTGATATACCTCACCAGGTGTTTGCGTAACCGAGTCATGTACTCTACAACATTAAGATGTCTCATCTCCTTCCCTTCTTCCCAGTGTTCCTTAACCACATCCAGTGGCCCCCCTCGGGTTCCTCCCATACAATAATTAAAAAGGCGAGAAACCAGTGGACGCTTGAGGGAGTTCTCTGTAAGCGAAAAGTAAATAAGGGAGGTACCTATCCCAATCTTTACCTTCTTCTTTTATATATTTCCTCAACATTCTCTTTAGTGTCTGATTAAACCTCTCTACATGGCCATCAGTCTGTGGGTGGTATGGGGAAGTATGCACTGCTAACACACCCAGCAGACGGTACAATTCTTTTAGCAGGTATGCATTAAATTGACTCCCCTGATCAGTAAGTATTCCTTGGGGGATTCTCATCAGCTAAATACCTTTGCTAGCTCCTCTGCTATCCTTGGGGCTGTGACAGTTCTCATGGAGATAGCTTCTGGGTAGCGGGTAGCGTAATCACATATGACCAGTACAAATCTGTTACCCTTGGAGCTCTTTTCCAGGGAGCCCATTATATCCATGGCTATCCTGTCAAAGTGGTGAGTCGCAATGTGGATTGGTTGTAGTGGTACTCTATCCCTTTTTCCTGACTGAGCTACTTTATGACACTCAGCACATTCTTTACAGTACTCAGCTATGTTCTCATGGATAGAGGGCAGATAAAACCTGGGTAATATCCTATTCAGGGTGCTATCTCTGCCTACGTGGCCTGCTAAAGTGATGTCATGTGCCAGATACATGATTTGGGAGCAGAATTTTTCTGGATCCATTAGTTGGTCTTTTACCTCTCCAGTTCTGGGGTTAATGTATTCTCTATACAGTATTCCCTGTTTTACAGCAAACTGAGGGGTACCTTTTTCCACCTCCTTCCCCACCTGTAAAAAAAAGGGTTAAGTGAAGGGTCTGCTTTTTGCTCATGCTGCATATCACATTTAAAAGTATGTCCCAAGCCTGGCTGTACACCAGCATGAGTATCAATCTAGTCCTTCTTTAGCTTCGTCTTCTCCGACTTAGTTTTACAGTCCTTGCCAGGATCCTCAAAAACATCATCATCAAATGGAAACACATATGGTAAATGTCCCTTCTTCACTTGAGCTCCGGTGGTTACAGCAACTATAGCAGAGTCCTGGGCGGCATGATAATGTATAAATGAAGCAAAGTCTGGGTGGTCATGCCCAATAATAACTGGAACAGGTAGGTGAGGTAATAAACCCCACTTCTACCTCATGTGTCTTTTCTTGAACAGTCATTTGTATGGTGGCTGTAGGGTTGCAATGGGTATCACAGATGACTGCTGTATTCAGTCCTTTATTATTCCCAGTCACCAGATCTGCTCTCTCAAGAGTCTGGCGGCTCCCTGAATCAATTAGTCCCATCATCTGCTGTGATGCAATCTGCACAGTAGCCATAAAGTGACTCAAGTTCGCTAAGGCTACATGAGCTGTCTCTCCCTTTATGTTAGGACAGTTTCTTACATAATGACCCTTCTTTTGGCACCCATGACATACAATCTCAGATACTGGAATGCACCCCCTCTCTCTGCTCTTCAGTCTTGTTTCTCTGGGGCTGGATTAGACAGTTTATAAGTAAAAGGGTTCCTTACCGAATTGCTGATGGTCACAGCTGCTGATGTCTCTTGGAACCCTCTGAATCTGGATGGTCGGGCTGCCAGGTAGTCTTCTGCCAACGTGATGGTTTTATCAGCAGAATCCGGCTTACGCTCCTGAACCCAAAGTTGTACATTCTGGGGTAAAACTTTAATAAACTGTTCAATAATCATTACCTTCAGAAGCTGGTCCTTGCTCTTATTCTCCGGTTGTAACCATTTGTAGCAGAGCTCCTTGAGACAGGCACAAGTCTCTCAGGGGGTATCCAGTGACTGCATTTTAAGAAACCTAAACCTCTGATGATAGGTTTCAGTGTTTATGTCATAGCACCTGAGGATCTCCTGCTTCACATGGTCATAGCCCTCTGCCTCTCGGGAGTCCATGTGGCTATAAACCAACTGGACACTGCCTGTCAGGTGTGGTGCCAGTTGAACAACCCACTGTTCCCTTGGCCATGCGCATGTTAGAGCGATCCTCTCAAACGTTGTGAGGTAGCCTCGATGTCATCACTGTCCGAAAGTTTAGACAGTTTCATGTCTTTTGGGCTACTGGCTCTTTCTGTTTGCCCTGCATTAATGGCATGCAAGACCTTCATGGTATCCACCCATTTGACATCTTCACTTCTCCGCTCAATATATCTTCCTCTTTCCATCTGCACCGGTTTCATGCAGAGAAATTTCAACATCTCCCCTATGTCCTCAGGTGGAGCATCTTCAGGAGGAGGCAGTTCCCTCGATTCTTCCACATCCTCTTGCATCTCTTCGTCATCTTCAGGCTTGGCCTTCCTCTGAACTCTCAGGTCCAGTCCATGCAGTAGCTTCTCTCCCAGTCTGTCAGCCATGGTTCTGGTCAGAACTCCACAGACTTTCTTCTCCAGGTTTCTCTTCTGGCAACTCCTGGTGCATTGGTCCACCTGGGATATCTGGGCGATATCCACCAGAAAACATCCCTTTTCGGCCAGTCCAGATGCTTCCAGCAAGTTATCCCACTTCTGAGCCCAAGTCTGTGGAGGGATTGTGGGATAACAGATGGACCAGATATCAAACTTCAGGTTTAACACACAATCTCTGTGTGATGTTTATTCAGAATACAGGAAATAAGCTTCAGCAATAGCATATTCCTTCTTCAGTACATCAGTTTGCAGCAACAGCCAATGAATGTCCTTTCTCTGCACTTAGCCAGCACCTACTGACACTGATCTCTGATCTAATCACTTTTCAGTGAAAACCCTTCATCCCTATGTGGGCCCCACTTGCTTGGGTAGCAGGGGCACAAAAGGAAAAAAAAAACAAGCTAAAAACAAAGAACCTTAGTGCAGAAACATTGAAAAAAGGGTTAGCCCAAAGGGCACTGGCAAAAAATCAAGTTTCAAAGAAATACAACATCATACATACTTCCATAATGCAAAGCATCATGGGATATATGCAAATCGCCATGAAATTTCAGACTTATTCAGTTTACAGCAATTTACATACATTTTACGTAGCATAACTAACTTAATTTCTATAATAGTCACCTAGCACTTTTTACCATTATCAAAAACACCTAGTGCCATGGTATTTTCAACATTTACAGGTTTCATAAACATAAGGTACATTATGACATAGTGCTATTACATGCTAAATCCAACAACAATAAACACAACCTGTTTTACATATGCTTGGAGGTCACAACAATAACCTCCCTGTACGAGGACCTGAGAGTGAAAAGGAAAATTAAAGAGGACACTATAGCATAGTCAAGAAAGGGAAGGGGTGCCCATAGGTGGCCAACCTTATGGACTGAAAATTGTAAAGAATAGATTAGGCTAAGAAATAGAAGAACTGTTGCAAAAGATTTAAGAAAAAGGTAGGTCCTCAAGAGTGGCAGGAGATCCCTGTCACACACCCCCACCGCCAACCTTCTCCATCCCCTGAGGTAGCTGTTCACCCTTCTCCTTCATGAACACAGAACAGAAGTACTCATTTTGTGCTTCTGCCTGTTCCACCCCCTACTCCACCCATCCCCATCCTTTCTAATCCTCACTATCTGGTCCCTGCAGCTCCTTCTCTCCCTTATGTATCTGAAAAAGTATTTCTCCCCTTCCCTGATGCCCTGTGCCAGCCTCAGCTCCCTGAAACCTTGGCCACCCTGATCAATCTGGTTACTTTCTTGGACTTCTTTGCATACAACTCCCTGTCCCCCCCCCCTTCCCGGACTTCTTGAACCTCAAAAAGCTGCTTTTTTTGCCCTTACCCCTTCCAAAACCTCCTTGTTCAGCCAGCTTGGCTTCTTAGCCCTACTCTTCTTGCTCAGCGTTTTGGTACATGGCCCAGTAGCCTCCATCAGCCCGAGTTTGATGATTTCCTACTTCCAATTTATATCCATATCAGGCCTAATTCCTTCCAGGTGCCTTCCTAGAATTTTCTTCATTTTGTCAAAGTCTGTCCACCTTAAGTCAACCAGCCTGGTTCCTGTACCTTCAGTCTCCCTGCCCATGCTGAGCATGAACCACACCGATTGATGGTCACTCCCAGCTAGCAGGTCCTCCACCCTCAGCTCCCCCACAGCCTCCCCATTAGTTAACACTAAGTCCAGAGTTTTTTCCAACTGAGTTGGCCCACTAACCATCTGCACCAGGAAGCTATCCTAGAATGCATCCAGTAGCACCTGCTCCCTTGTGCTCGAAATGGCTGGGATTCCCCAATCTACTCCTGGTAAATAGAAGTCCCCCATGATCACTGTGTTCCCTTTCCTGCTTACCCTTCTAATCTGCTCTGCTAACTCCCTGTCCAAGTCCTCTGTCTGAGCTGGTGGTCTGTACACCACCCCCAACTGCTGTGTCCTACTTTTAGAATCAATAAACTGCATCCATAATGCCTCTATCTTACCCTCCTCCCCCTCATCCCTTGTACACCTTATCCCTTCTCTAATGTAAATTGCCACCCCTCCCCCTCTCCCCTTTCCTCTGTTTTTTCTAAATATCCTATACCCTAGTATCATCAGATCCCATTCCTGGTATTGGGTGGCCCAGGTGTCTGTGATGGACACAATGTCCACCATCCCAACAGCCAAGAGAGCCTGTAACTCAGCTGTTTTGTTCCCCAGGCTCCTTGCATTTAGGGAGATCACTCTCCACCCTGTTCCCTTCTTTACCTTACCCCGTTACCCCTCATCCTGACTCCCTCCCATGGCACTACCCTGATACTGTCCCTGATAGCACTGGGGGTTAGCTCATTTGGCTCCTGTCTCCAGCGGCCCTGCATACCTGCTGCACCCTCACCACCCCACATACCTAGCTTAAATCCACCCTGGATGCTATGTACTCCCACAGCCTTTTTTCAAGACTCCCTGACCCACCTTACTCAAATGCAATCTGTCCTTTGCATATAGTTCACTGTTGTCCCAGGCGTTTCCCCAACCTCCCACCAGCCCATACCCCTGGGTCTGACACCACTCTCTCTGCCAAGAGTTGAATTCCTCCATCCTTTCTTTCCTCACCATGCTTGCCCTGGGTACTGGGAGCACTTCTGAGAAGGTCACTGAACTCCCTACCTTCAAACACAACCTCCCCAGTTCCTCAAACCTCTCCCTTACCAATTCGACCTTACTGTCCCCCAAGTCATCTGTGCCTTTGTGCACCACCACATGCGATTTATCTCTTCTCCTCCTAACACACTTGAGCATGGACTGTCCCGCCCTACCCACTGTCAATCGAGGCACTGATTCCACCCATATTTGACTATGCCAGTCTCCCTTCCCTCCCCATCTGACCCCTTTTAGGAATGAGTCCCCTAGCACTAAGACCCAGCCCCCTTCTCCCCACTGTTCCCCTATAATGTCCTACTATCCCTACCCCCTCCTTGAACTTACACCCTGTCCTGCACACTTGCGGATTGATCTGCCCCCAACCAAACCCCCAACCCTATCCCTCTGAACTGACCCTCCTGCTATGCTCACCACCCCTCCACTGTTTTCCATCACACCCCTATGGCTCTCCGTGCCTCATCAACCTCCTTTACTTCTGACTCCTCTGCCCTGCCCCATGCCCTCCCTTCTACCCCTATTGATTTCTCCCTTTCTCCCACTGCTCCCTCCACTGCCAGACAGTTGCCCCCTGTGTTTTCCCTACCCTCTTTCCCTCCTGCCCCTTCCTGGAGAGCCCCTCCTGCATAATCCACCATTGAAGCCAGTACTGCAAACCTATTTCCTGAACCTGAGCATCTACTGAATGCATCTCCCCTAATGCCACCCCAAGGTCCCCCCCTTATTCCTTCTAAGATGTTTCACCCCATCCTCTATCCTCCATGATATCACTGACTCTGTACCCCTAATCCCCCAAGGAGGTGGCCATCCTGCTCCAATGCTCTCCCTCCCTCCATTAATCCTCATTAAGTTCCATCCCTAGCCACTGGACCTCTGCCTCCAGTCCCCACAGCCTGATGCAAATGGGACACCCCTAGCTTCCACAGTGTGCCCATCCAGATAGCCACCCTACAACCATTGCAGTTCACTATTTTACCATGGTACATCTGCTGTCCTACTGCCCCCTGTACCAATCCCCCAACTCCTGCTGCCAGCCCCACCTCTGCTTCCTGTACCAGTCCCCCATCCCCTGCTGCTGGCTCCTCCCCTGCAGCCCTTTTCCCCTCCGACTTCCACCTACACCAAGTTGCCATATTGCCATGCTATTATGAAAGTACCCACCAACAGATAGAACTATAAAAGAGCAGAAATATAGAGATCTCTTCAAGACAGAGTCCATATTAGCAGTACATTCAGTTATTTCACACTACACTCACAGTATCTACTGTGAGTTTCCCCCTAGAGTCACAGAACCTATAACAGCCACCATTGACCCATACATGCCACAGCACCTTTGTTTCAAGCAGAACAAGCTTGTCCTTAATTACAAAAAAAAACCACTGGTACCCATCTCAGGAGCAAAGTTCCCCTCTGTACATCTTGAATGACTATGGCCTCCCACTTGCACTGGTGTCCTCCTTTAGATAACTGGGGGTCACATTAGATAAGTCCCTCACCTTTGCTGAGCATGTGGATAACATGGTTAGCCTAGCAAACAGAAAGTCAAGATCCCTTTTCAGGCAGCTTCTGAACTTAACCAATGAGACTAAGAGCCTAGCTGTAGCCAGCTCTGTCCTTCCTCTCATTGATTACGGCCTCACAGTATATGGAGCAGCCTCCCCTACTGTCTTAAACAGGGTGAGAGTTTTGCTCAACAAGGCCTGCAGATTTGTCAGGGGCTTCCCTTGGAAGCACTCATAAAGTACCAGAGCATCCTACTGGTAAAATAAAAGCACTTGGTGGCCTTGCTTCCCCAACTGTGGCCTCACTTTTATGCCCAGTTCATAATCAGTACATCACCAGAAGCATGGCAAGATATGCACTGATAGTCCCCAAACAAAGGACCAACCAGGGCCAAAGAGCTTTTGCCTGCTGAGCTGTACACTGGCTAATCAACCTTCCCACCTCCATCACAGAGATACCTAAATTACCTCAGTTCAAAAGATCCCTCAAGAATGAACTCATCCAAGATTCCAATGCAGTTGCCTAACCCAACCCTACCTCTGCCTCACCCACATTACTCTACCCACCCCTCTCCCAACTCCTTACTCCCCACATCCTGTCTACCTCCTCCAACATCCCTCCTCCTCTCATAACCAAATGGTTATATTTGTATCCAACTGAGGTGTTATAATCTTTTATTGTACTTTTGTTTATTATTGCTCTGACCAATGCTCTTCTGAGCTGCCTGTAATCTACATTATGAATGTATTGACAAATGCAGTTTTGCTGCATTTATACAAATGTGTGTGTTAACAACACTTGATGTGGAACCTTTGCAAATGAGCACTTAGCTCAAGGGTACTCTGATGTGCAAATAAATAAATTAATAAATCTCAAAATTATGGTCTGGCTCCCACCTCTCATATCTTGCTTCTCCCCTCTCTTACCACCTCCCCCCCCCACACACACACACACTCCCTTCACAGCACTTTCTCTCATGCACTCTCTGTCTCTCTCTCTCTCTCACACCAGTGAAATCCACTGCTGGTCAAGCTGCCTTCTCCTTCTGCTTCCCTAAATTCTGGAGCTTTCTCCTCCCTTCCATTTGCTGTGCTCCGCCCTTTTATGCTCTGACGTTTCTCCTCCAAGATTTCTCTATTCACTCCTACAGTTGCTCCTGATGCTGGTTTGGACTTCTGTCTGCTACCTTCCACCTCCAGGATGCATCTGGAAATGAGTTGATACCACCTCTGTATGACTTACCTAGTAAAATGTTTGAAATAAATGAATAATTAAATAAATAACTACAAGCACAGAACACCACTCTGGTTATCCAGAGCAGTGGGGAAGCAGCAAGGGTCAAAGGGATGGCATTTAAGAAATACAGGAGTAGGCAAAATGATCCAAACTGGGAGGAAAAAATCCAAATAAATAAGACAAGGCAAGGAGTACAGTTGAGAGTTCAATGGCAGATACAGAAGAAAGGATAGCTGTGGGCTTAAAAGGGGGGAAAATAATTATTTAGACACACTAGGGAAAAAGAAAGACAAAATGGGGGATTACCAGGCTGAAGAAGGAGGGTGTGTGTGGAAGGTGATGTTCAGAAGGCACTGAACAGCTTTACTAAACAGCTATTTATGGTCTGTATTTATGGTTGAGGTGGGGGGGCTGCCAGAAAGAAGCATAAAAGCAGTTTTAAGGAGAGTAAGGGAAATTGAGCCTCTTGAGAGGATAGAATATGAAAAGAGCTTCCAGCACTCAGGGTAGACAAGGCACCGGGGTGTGAACGATTGAACTTGAGGGTCCTGAATGAGCTAAGACTGGGACTGACTGCACCCCTGACAGATCTGCTCAAGTGCTCCATAGAGAGTGGGGGAAGCCAGGTGACTGAAGGACAGAAGCTATAGTTCCACTCCACAAGGGCAAATGGAATAGAGGACCCAGAGAACTACAGGCCAGTCAGCCTTACCTCAATTGTGGGTATCCTCATGGAGAGCATAATCAAGAAACAAATAGTGGGGTAGCTGGAAGCAAGTGGGCAACAGGACAATAACTAGCATGGATTTATTGTGGGAAGATCATGCCAGGCAAACCTGATGGTTTTCTTTTACTGTGATAAAAGAGAAATAAACAGGGGACAGGCTGTCAATGTAGTACACCTTGACTTCAGCAAGGCCTTTAATTCTGTACCAAACAAAAGATTTTCAAGGAAACTGGAGGATCTGGGATTAGGGGAAAGACTAACTAGCTGGATAGAAAATTGGCTGTGGAGGAGACAACAGTGGACAGTGGCAAATGGGGAGGAATGGGCACTGGGGGTCACTAGTCAAGTGTTGCAGGAGTCAGTCCTGGGCCCTGTCCTGTTCAACGTGGTTATTAGTGACATCGGGGAAGGTATGCAGGGCAAGATAAGTCTCTTTGTGGATGACACAAAGTTGTGCAAGAACGTTGATAGCAATGAGAGTGTCAGAGAACTGATGCAAAAGCTGGAAAAGCTGGAAAGATTATTTGAAATATGGCAGTAGAGGTTCAACATCAAGAAGTGCAAGCTCATGCACATTGGCAAGAAGAACCCATGCATGAAGTATCATATGGGGGTGAGGATCAAAGAGACTGGGGATGAGAGGGATCTTGGGAGTATTATCAGTGACAGTGTCAACATTTTAGAACAATGCAACAGGGCACACCTCAAGGCAAATATTGTACCACGATGGTGTGTATAGGCAGAGGTTTGGGCAGCATGAAGAAGGCCCCCTCTACAGGACCCTAATGATGTTGAGGCAGCATCTTGAGTACTGTGTTCAGTTCTGGAACCCACATTTGAAGAATGATACGGCCAGGCTGGAGATGATGCAGCATAGGACCACAAGGATGATCTGGGGGAAGCAGGGATAGAAATATGAGGAGAGGCTGGCAGACCTCATCATCTACTTTCTGGAGGCCAAAAGAGAGAGGGGGATTTGATAGAGATTTACTTGAAAAAGTTTCTGAGGGATTATAAATAGAGTGGATAGTGAGGATCTGTTTACTAGGAACAGAAATGCAGTAATGGGGGTCAGGAATTAAGACTGAAGACTGGTGGGCAGGAAGTTTAAGGAGGACATTAGGATGTTTTGCATGGAGAGAGTGGACAGTGGCACAGGCTGCCATAGGGAGTAGTGGAGGTGAAAACTGTGACTGCATTCAAGTGTGGGTGAAACTGAGTCAGGGATCTAGTGACTCTTAAAAAGGAGGTATAGAGGGTGTAAAATTAGACCTGAATCACGGAAGTCTGATGGGACTACACTTAGCAATTCAAGGGCGGACTGGATGGACTTTAAGTTTTTTTCTTCCATCATCTTCTATGTATCTATGTATATTTCTACGCAATTCCCAGATAGCTGTGAATTATGAGATTCACTGTGAATTAGCATGTTGTAAAAGTGTTTTCTCTTTGTGAATTATTGCCCTAATATATATAATATAAAAATATTTTGCAGGTGCCTAGACATTATTCTAAATATATATTCTCTCCATAATGACTTAATAGGAATGATAGGTTGAAGATTAAAGAACCTCTGGCATCACAGGCAAAACATTCAAATATTTAGGTACATTTTTGTTAAGTAACTATATGGTCACCATATTTAGTTTCTGGTTTCTCATAATCATGATGCGCATTAACATGAAAACAAAATCCCCATCCTCTCGACTGCATCTCCTTGACTGACTATTATGTAATAAGCAGAGGTCAGTGATATGAGGTGTAGACAAGTATCAACATCAGATGAATGCTAGGGGACAGTGATCCTGTTTTCATGCTAATGTGCTATATGTAATTATGAGAAAAAGGGGACACAAAATAGACAGCATCTGAAATATAAGCTAAAATCAGTCTATTTTTGTCAGGGTTTCTCCTGTGACATCAGAGACCTTTTTAATTAACTTTGCATTTACTGTTTATTTTCATCATTTGCAGTTATTGTCCAAATAAACTTGTACTGCAGTTTTCATTGTGATTTTTATATACATCCCATGATGCTTTGCATTATGAGGCTATGTATTAGTTTGTATTTCTTTGAAACGTGGCTTTGTTGCCAATGCCCTTTTTGGGTAACCCTTGCTTAAGTGCTTTAGTGCTGTGGTTCTTTCTCCTTGTAGCTTGCTTTCTTATTTTGGGCCCACCATGACACAAACCTATAAGAGTACATAAGGGTTATTCCCCTGGTGGGTGGGTGGGTGAAATATAGATGTGGAGCACTGATGAGTCCTCTGAATAATTAAAACACATGTCTGCTGTCTTCTGTTCCTAGCTTTGGCAGACTGTGTGAGATGATCTTTGACACTTTGCATTTCTGCTTAAATCAGAACCAGCCTAAGTTTTAATGATGATTTGCATATACTGGATATCCATGATGATTTGCATTATGGGGTATGTGTGACTTCGTATTTCTTTGAAACTTGACTTTGTTGCCAATGCCCTTTTTGGTAACCTGCATCTGTGTGCCAGTGTTGTCTTCTTAGCTTCTTTCTTTATTTTTGGGCCCACCATAACCCAAACATGTAAGGCCAGATAAGGGCTGGTTCCTCCAGGGTGAGGTACAGATGAAGCACAATTATGAATCTGGTGTAGGACAAAACATATGTCTGTGTTTACTGTTCTCAGCCTTTTCAGATTGTATGAGAGACCCTTTGAAACTTTACAGAACTAATCTAAATTTTCATGGTGATTTGCATATACATACATCCCATGATGCTTTGAGGGTATGTGTGAGTTTGTATTTCTTTGAAACTTGGCTTCGTTGCCAATGCCCTTTTTGGGAAACCCTTGCTTAAGTGCTTTTGTGCTGAGGCTCCTTGTCTTTTTAGCTTGCTGTCTTACTTTGGGCCCCCCATGTCCCAAATCCGTAAGACCAAATAAGGGCTGGTTCCCCTGGGGTGAGATAGAGAAGAAACACAATGACGAGTCCTGTGTAGAATGAAACATTTGTTTGTGTCTTCTGTTCTCAGCTGCTGCAAATTGTGTGAGAGGCACTTTGTCACCATACATTCCAGCTTAAAACAGAAGAAGACTACATTTTTACAGTGATTTGCAGATACATCCCATGATGCTTTGCATTATGGGGTGTGTGTGTGGTTTTGTATTTTTATATTTCTCTCTATATATAAACCATTACAGTCTCTGTTAACATTTGGAGACCATATTACTCATAAAAATAAGCTTTTTGCCATTGCAGTCAGTTGTTTTAACTTTCATTTACTTCTGTAACTGTGATTAGTGAACATACTGTATGATATATATTAGTACACAAGTTCAGATCCTTAGGAAGGTGCTGTTAGACCACAGCCACAGTATTTGGGGAGATCATTATATTTACATGAAATGTTTAATTTTTCTAAGAATTACACTTTTAAGTTAATGAAACATAGTATCAGTAATCAGAAACTGAGGCCTTTATAGAAAATTTCTAAATATTTGCTTTCACGGTAAGTTAGTCAGTATTATGAGTGTAGTTTATTGTTGTTAGACCATGTGACTAAATGCTGTTAAGCACAGACACTGTTATAACAAAATGGTATATTTTAACATGCTTCATTATTTTAATATACTGTTGTTTCTCAGTGTTGAAAAATGTAATGGTCATTACAGCCTATGAGGTACCAAAAAGGAAAAAATTCAATAGTGCCACATTATTGCATAGACCTGCATGGCAATGTATTGGTTTATATTGAAAAATGCTGGTTCACTTTAACTATATTTGTTTGGATGAAGATATTTTTATTTGCATTCAGTTACTGTAGCTACATATATTGATTAACATGTATATCTATTTGTATATGTTAACATGCACTGAGGGAGACAAGCAGAAGGAAGTCAGCCAGGAGTCTTAGAGGTCAAAGACTCAATGATTGGAGGGGTTGAGAAGGTGGGAGGAGGGGAGGGCCAGGTGCCTTCCTGGTACATCAGCCATCCAGGTTATAGACATGATAGGGAAGTTAGTGGAGAGAAAGTGGGTGAGCTGGGGGTGCTGGTACACCTGGGTACCAATAAGCTGGTGAACTGGCCTGTGGAGACAATGAAGCAGAACTTTCACCAACAGGGGAACAGATTGACGACACACTCGGCTTTCCTGTTTTTTACTGAGGTCCTTTCTGTGTGGAATAGTGAGGTGGGGAGATTAAATAAGGAGAAATGAGATTGAGGAGTTTAACAGGTGGTTATAGTGATGGTATCTGGTGTTAGGAGATGGGTACCATTGTCGAGTATTGGAGAACTTCTGGGACAGGAGGCTCTTCAAGGGTGATGGTCTTCATTTGATAAGAGAGGGGGCCAGTGTACTGGGGCAGATGTTTGACATCTTCATTGAACAGTTAAACTGACCAGTGAAAAACTGGGGCTAAGGGGACAATAGGAGAGAGGAAAGGGTACTGACTAGTATCCCCCCAATCTGGGAGCTTGTAGCAGCACAGTGGGCAAAAATAAAGTAGAAGTTCAAATTGGGCTAGGGGAAGGGACCAAGGAGAGAGGACTCACAAAGCCTGCAATCAATAGGGAAGAATAATAGAGAAAGACAAGTAAAAAGCAAAAAGGGGATCAGAAGTCAGTTGGAAGGGGTTCTACCTTAATGCCAGGAGACTGGGTGATAAACTTCAGCGAGCGCCATACAATGAGATGGACCTTGTAGCCATCACAGAAATTTGGACCTTAGAAAATAACAACTGGGAACTGACAGTCCTTGCTACACAATGTTTTGGAGGTATGGAAGAAAAGGTAAGGGGGGAGGGTATAGACCTATATGTCAGGGAAGGCACTGAGGCTGTGGAAGATGGATACATCAAGGGAAGTAATGGGAGACAAAGTCTCTGCAGGTTCAGCTCATGGTGGCCTCAGGCAAGAAACTAAGGTTGGGGGGGCTCAGTACACTGCCAGGACAAGGGGAAGAGAGGAATAGGGATAGGGAGCTTGGTTAAGAACTAGGAAGAGGAGTGGCAAAGGAAGTGGTAGTGGTGGTGAGTGATGTGAACCTGCCAGATAGTGATTGGAATGTTCCAGTTGCCAAGCACACCAGAAGTCAGGCCCTTCTGGATACATGAAATACAAAAAGTTAGCACTAGACGAAGAAACAAAATATTGCCAACATTTTATTACAAATAAAAATATCCATGGAACAAGCCTTGGCACTTCAGAGAACAATCCTCTTCATCGCCTCTCGGCGAACAGGGACTGCACCGGCTCTGTGGTTTGCTCCATGGATATTTTATTTGCAATAAAATGTTGGCAGTGTTTAGTTCCTTCATGTAGCACTGACATTTTGTATTTCATGGTTTACCAACTGCTGCTTTAGCTGCTCCAAAGAACTCCATGCAGTGCACAATGCATTTTGTGTGCCCTGCTGAATACATTCCAGGACTATATGCTGGTGCAGCTGGTTAAAGAACCCACCAGGTAGGCTGCCATTCTCGATGGGGTCCTTTCCAACTCAGAGGTGGTAGGGAGTATGCAGGTAGGGGAACCACTAGGTTCCTGTGACCACAACTCTGTTTTGAGCTGACCCTTGGGACCAGAAAGCCCCAATCAAGGAATGAGGTCCTCGATTTCAGAAGGGTGGACTTCAAAAGGATAAAGAAATTAGTCTGGGACAAGTTAGTCAGGGTAGACAGCATTGGCGGTGTGCAGCAGTGAAGGGGGCAATTAAGGAGCCATTCTCAAGGCATCCAAGTTACGCATGAGAACAGTAACCAAAAGAAACAGGTACAAGAGACCAATATGATTCTCAGAAGGGTCAGGGAAGCAGAAAGTGCCAATAAAAAGGCCTCCGCCAGGTACAAGAAAATGCAGGGGGAGGAAAAATTGGGAGAATACCAACTGAGAAATAAGGAAACAAAGAAGGTGGTTAGGGAGGCAAATCAGACACTGGGCAGTGTATTATGGATGGGGTCAAGGGGGAAGCAGTTCGGCATGTGTACTAGGGAAAAAGAAATAAAAGAGGGGTAATTGTTAGGCTATCTGAGGGAGGTAGGGTGATAGAGGAGGATGTGGAAAAGGCAGCCATCATTAATGATTATGTTTGCTCTGTCTTTACAAGGGAAGACAGCAGTCCCATGCCTGAGAGTGAAGCTTAAATTTATTTATACTTTAACAGGATTAGGCACTAGACAAAGCCTGTTTTCAGGAACATTCTGTGTTTAAGCATGCAAGGTTACAACAAATAGGGTAATAACATACTGTACATAGTGAAATGACTAGTCTTACTAGCATTCAAGTACAATCACATGCAGACATGAACCATTTAGCAAGTGCTACCTTGAAATTATTATAAGTGGGACGATTTTGAATCTTTGGAGGTAATGAGTTCCATACTGTGGTTGCAATAAAATTAAATGACATTGTACCATATCTTAACCTTGTCTGTGGAACTACAAATCACTTGAGTGGCATCAAGTCATCCATAAAGGTGGGTCCCAAAGATGAGGCAGCCAATATTTACCAATGAAAGGGTCTGCTAAGGGCTAGCAGCCCTAAAGATAGATAAGACCCCAGGGCCTGATGGAATGCACCAGAGAGCAGTCAAGGAACTGGTAGTGAAAATGGCTGAGCCCCTTGTAGGGCTATTCAGTAGCTCATTACAGATGGGGGATAGTTCTTAAATACTGGAGGATAGTGGAACATAGTTCTGCTTCATGGGGGGGACAAGCAGCAAGTGGGGAACTATAGACCTGGCAGTCTTACCTCTGTTGTAGGTAAACTGATGGAGTCACTAGTCAAAGAGCACTTTGTGGACTACCTAGAGAGTAACAGACTTCAGAATAGTAAACAGCATAGATTCCTGGCAGGGAGGTTTTGTCAGATCAGTCTGACAGTTTTCTTTGACTGGGTGATGAGGGTATTAGATGGGACCATGCTGTGGATTTTCTCTACTTTAACTTCAGAAAGGCTTTCAACTTTGTGCCTCACAGAAGTGTATCCCCCCTGCCTACGTGCCACCATTCCAAAAATTGGACTGCTGCCTGCTGCTGTTGCTGCCAGCTCCCTCCCACCTGACTGTGTGTGTGGTTAGGGAAGCGAAAGCATGGCAGCACTGACAATTTTGGTGTATTGTGCCTTTTTCCAGTGGCCGCAGCCACATTCTTCTGACCTGATCCCCCAATCTTGGCATTGGTAACTGGGAGCCAACACATGGATGCCTCCTCTTTCTGGCTCCTCATGCACCACTCACAAACTGTAGCTTATGGCATAAAAGCAGAAGCGTGTGGCATTAAGGGGATCCTCCCAATGCTCAGTGCTTACAGACCCAACCAGCCCTCTGTACCCCTTTTTAATTAAGTAAACTTTATTGATTTTCAAAGCAACATAGAGTTACATTTCAGTAAGAATTGTTTTGATTTGATTTTTATTTTATTTTGTTTTATTTATGTCTCAGATTACAATACCTTCGAGCCAAAGACTCTTTTCCAGCAGTTCCACGTCAGAATGTTACATGGTATCAGAATATACCCACACTATATCCCCTAACCCAACCCCAGCCTTCCAACTATGATTAAACAGTAATATAAGTACACAGGGTGAAAAGAAAAACACAGCAAAGTTAAAATGAAATATGTGCTATTCCAATATAAGGGAGGACAACCATGTTTCTGAGGGGTCCCAACTCTGAAGATAAGTTTAAAAGGAATTTCTAATTGATGCTAACATGCATTCAATGTGCAAAACTTGAAACATCTCCTAGTGCCATTCAGCAAAAGATGGGTAATTTTGATCCAGTCAATGTCACAATATTATTTTTTTATATAACCACCATGATTAAACTGAAATGGTAGTGATTCGGGCTTTCTAGATTATGAATGTCCACCCCTAAGATGCAGTTTCTTACAGTGAAAGACTGATTAAGTCTAATATTTGGGTCTAAAATTTTCTTGATTTTCAGCCAGAGAGATTGAGCCCTTGGGCAGTTCCCCCAATACATGGAGCAAATTACTTATCACTGAATTACATCTAGTGCATGTGGGTGAACATAAAAGTCCCCATTTGTGCAACTTGGGGGGAGTGTTGTAAATTGCATGTATTATTTTAAATTGAGGATATAGGTAACCATCAAACTTTATATATCGATAAAAATGTTGTCATATTATTGTACATTGAGAGTCATTGGCTGTCCATCCCAAGTTGACAGGCCAATATGTTGGAAATGGACCATATTTATAGGCCCATAATTGTTTAATTGTTTTATATAATCTAGAAAAAGCATGGTGCTCCTCAGTCAATTTACCAAATGTTGTGAAAGTGATGGAGGTGACTAGCATGGGATTGGGATCACCTAATTTAGAAGAAAGCAAATACAGTATTATAGTTGCTGGTAAAAAAAAAAGACATTCCCTATTACGTAAAGCATAGATTTGTTTAAAAGATAGAAAAAGGAATCCAATTATTGCCTTGTGTTAATTGAAGAGGCGTTTCAATGCCTTTACTCTGCCACGTGTGGTTGAATAGTGTTTTACCTTTAAGTTTGAAATTAGGATCCAACCAGAGGAGTTATTCCCATGAGCTTGTGATAGGGATCTTTAAATGTTTTTTAAATGGACAAAAGATGGATATAGATATACCTATTAGAGTGTTCCTTAAGTGTTTTGGTACCATATTAAACTTAAGATAAAACAATGATCCTAAAGAAATCCCAGCTTTCTGACAAATTTCACATTCTATTATCAACCAGAGGGTACTATAAGAAGGTAATTGTTTATCCTCCTGGGTCATCCAACAAAAATATTTTCTGCCTTGGGTCACATGATAATACATATACAAATCTAGGGCAGCAAGACCACCATTTTCTTTTGGGGCAGCAAGTTTAAGATAGCGTAGGCGTGATTTATGGCCTTGCCATAAAAAGTGTGTAAGCATCCTTTGAAGGTCTTGGAACCAAAGTGTTGGAAGTCTAACCATTAACATATTCACAGGATAAAGTATCCTGGGCAATATATTCATTTTAAGGGTACTAAAAATTCCCAAAGAGATAAAGGTAATTTTAGTTCACATAAAGCCTTTTGATTTGGGGTGATAGAAAAGGCAGAAAGTCCAGGTTTGTTTAGATTACCAACAAGAATTACATTCCAGTCTCCAACTACAATATATGGAATGTCAGATCATTTCACTAAATGTAAAGACAAGTCCACAAAAATATTTGGGTCATCCTTGTTAGGTCCATAAAAAGAGATGAAAATAATCTCCTTATGATCTAGGACACCATAGACTATAATAAATGTAGATTGTGATACTGTGAACACCTGGTGCATAGTAAAATCCACTTGTCTGGCAATAAGTGTGGCTATATTAGTTATTTTCTTGTCTGTGCCCACAGCAAAAACTTGCCCTATCCAACTGCATTTTAATGAAAGTAAATCCACTGTGAGAAGATGGGTCTGCTGCAAAAATACAACTGATAGATTATATTTATGAAGGTGGGCCAGAACACATGCTCTCTTTATTGGGGAATTAGAACCTTTAATATTCCATGATATTAATGAATAAATCATTATCAGTAAAAAAAAGAAATACCTTTTTTTCACATTATAGGACTGCCCAATGCAATAATCGTCATAACCTAATTTAACCAGCACATATTTCCAGGACTATAAGCTTACAAACAATATATAAAAAAAAAACATGAAATGTCACCCTGTGTTTAAATTACAGTTACAATGTATGTGTCCCCCCACCCAAAAAACATGCTTCAGAATACCCCCCAAAAAAGTGAATGAACAACCACAGTGTAACATTTATAAAAGAAAAATAATTCTGTACAATATCAACAGACACAAAAAAAAAACTCCCCCCCTCACATTACTTCACGATCAGGGTATCGCCATGTTGAGATATCGCATAGGCAGTTTACTTAGGGTCACTATAAGAATGATATAAAAAAAAAAGGCTTCCACTAATAACATACTATCTGTGTAAATCTGAAATATCAATTTTAAGATGCAACCGAGCAGGGGTAACTTAATATATAAAAAATGCATAATAAAAAATGAGTTCACATAAAAAGTTGCCAAGTTCAAATTTTACAGTAAGTAACATGCTCTTACTACTACTTTCACTTTTCGAGCTAGTAACTCTTCATCAAAAAGCAGAAAACAGCGTAGCTCGCAAGTCAGCTCTGTATTACCAATCATTCTTAAATCAACCCTCGCAATAAGAGATGGAGCCAATAAAATAACTTAAATAAGGGATCCTTCATTTCCACATGCCACAACTAGAAATCAGCAAGATAAGGCTCTGGTGTCTGCACATAGGCTGTTATATGTCACAACAAGCTACAATATAAAATAAGTCAGTACCCGATTAAACATTAGTAAAATCATTATTAGAGGAATTGTTCATTCCTCAGCAAACAGAAGATCTATTTTAAAATGACAGAGGGAAACAAGTGAGCTGACTTGCATGAAATGGCAATGCGAAGTACGATATCTCAAACATTTGAGATGTCCAGTTATGACACAGATATAAACAAATCGGGGACAGCCTAACTGTAATCGCAGCTATTAACATTTTTGTTATAAACATTCCTGGTTCAAACAAGCTTGGGATGCTCAAAGACATTTGCCTAAAACTATAAAAAAAATCCTTCCTATATTAACAAGGACAAAACCATGACATGCAATACCATTATGAAAAGTACTGCAGAAGAAAGCAGTGCAGTAATAGATTAAATACAAGTCAACATTTCAATAAGTTTCAACGAATGCTGCTATCGAACCCATGCTTTCGGAGCTATTATCATCATAGTACACAAACAGCAATTAAAGCTGCATATACCAATCCAGACAGTAACAAGCAATACCTTCACAAAGTACACAAACATCATAGGCAAGGCAAGTTGTATTTATAGGGTGCCCATTTCCTGTGGCTCTGGGTGCCTAACAAAATACATCAAAGAAAAGACAACAGGTTAAACACAACAAAATTCTGAGAATAAATAAAATTCAGGATCAATAAAATTCAGAGTTATTCAGAATTACAGCTTTAAGATAGACTTTAAATAATTAGGCTAGATGGGCTGGAAGATAGAACCATAAAACATGGGAAGGGTGCCTAGTCTATACCAAAACCAGAATAAAGGTGCAGGCCCTTGACTCCACCCTACACACAAAAGAAGTCCAGATCCTGAATCTTAGGCTAAGCATAGGTCAACAGAACAAAACTCTGCTACTCTCTACAGTACATATACCACCTGGACACCAAACTACTGGACTAAAACTAGTTGCAGACAAGCTGCAGCAGTCAGGTAATCAATGGGAGAAGATCATTATAGGTGACTTTAATATAAAATGGCAAACACAGAAGGAGGCAAAAGCCAGGGATCTAATATGCAGCCTATTCCTTACCTAGATGATAACCGAAAACACCCGGATCAACTATAAAACAGAGAACAGCTCCCTTATAGACTGGCTCCTGTTCACACATCCAGAACATGTATCAAATGTCATCATCTTGCCTGACAGCCTCAGTGATCACTCACCAGTGAAGTGCACCTGGACAAACAATTTCACCAAGGGCCCACCTAAGGTGTCCAAAAATCGCTGCCTGAGGCCAGGACTACTTGACCATCTCAGGCAGTACCTAGCACAACTGGACTGGTCTCCTCTGGCAGGAGGTATTGATGGTAATGAGGCACTGAACTATTTCATAACAAACTTCAACCGTGCCTGTGATGTTTTTGTCCTGTGCCAAACAAAGAAAGTCAGGGGTACCGCCAACCCGTGGCCCACCAATTCCCTGATCGGCCTAATAAAGAACTGAGACAATCTCTGGCACATTGCAAAATCATCAGGAACTGCTGCATCACTCATTGCCTATAAGGCAGCTAGAAACACCTGCACCAAGCTAATTCAGCAAGCAAAAGCTTCCTAGTATAAGGACCTCTTAAGCAAGAGCTGGGGCTCCGGAAGGGAATTCTGGAATGCCATCAAATCCCTAACAGGAAAGACTCCCAAGGCCCCACCCGATCTACTAGTAACCTTGGAGGGCCTTTTATAGGAACCCATTGACATTGCAAATGAGCTCAACCATGATTTTACAGACCTCACTGGCATACTGCCCGATGATTACCTACAAGACCAGCCTGGGCAACAACACACCACTACCCCCACCTTTCTACTTTAAGCTGGTCACCGAGTACAAAACCGTAAAGCACATAAAGAGGGTTCTTGGCAAGACCAGGATGGGGGCTGATCTAGTGGACATGAAACTCGTCGGTCTTTTCCTAAATTAACTGGCTGGCCCCCTCACAATGGTGTTTAATGCATCTCTGAGAACAGGGGAGTTCCCAAAAGTATGGAAGTTAGCCAACATCATGCCTGTCCATAAAGCCGGGGACAAAACTCAAACATCCAACTACAGACCTATACCCATTCTACTCCACTCTCTAAAACACTTGAAAGAATGGTCTCAGAGCAGCTTACAGAGTATCTTGATAAATATAACCTACTTTGCCCACAGCAGCATGGGTTCCGAAACAAGCAATCCACACTTACCGCCCTTGTTGATTACTCTTCCCAGCTTTATAACACTTTAGATAATAGAGAGGCAGTAGGCTCAGTCTTCATCGACCTTACGAAGGCCTTTGACTCTGTTAACCACAAACTACTCCTAAACTGCCTCCTTTCATCAGGCCTTTCCCTGGACGAGGTACTGTGGTTTGAAAGCTACCTTACAAACAGATCACAAAGAGTCAGAATTGGAGACACCCTATCATCAACTAGAGGAAGTGTCCCTCAGGGTCCCACAAGGCTCTATTCTTGGCCCATTGCTTTTCAGCATCTTCATAAACTGCACCGTCTGCATGTACAGCTTGCACTGTTCTCTATGCTGATGATGCAGTGATATCTGTTGCTGGCAAAGATCACAACTCCATCACAACTGAACTCCAGGACAGCTAACACAAGCTTGAATCCTAGTTTGCTGAAAACAAACCACTACTAAACCATAAAAAGACTAAGAGCCTACTCTTCTCTACTTCCCAAAGCAAAAGGAAATACCAGCCTCTGCTCATTCAAAACCACAGGGGGGAAACACTGGAAAAAAGTAACAAAGTTCAAATACCTGGGCATCACCTTTGACAATACACTAACCTTCTCTGGCCATATAGATTCAGTTGTCAAGTCAGCGAATACAAAACTCGGGGTCCTCTACCACCACAGGCACTCGCTGACAATTGATGCTCTGAAACTTGCCATCAGTATTTCAATACTGTCCCCCAGGCTGCCTGTCTATGGGGCAGGCACTAAAACTGCCCTAAACAGGGTCAGCACTCTACTAAATAAGGCCTGTCGTCTGTCAATAGGGGCTGCTCAGGACACCCACACCTGCACGCTCTACAACGAAACTGGGTGGCTCCCACTCCATCTCAAAGCACAATACCAAACCTGCCTACTCCTGAAAAAAGTGCTTCTGGGGTCCCCCCCCCCGCACTGGGCTGCCTCTTCACGCCAGTGGTTCCCACCAAATCAACTAGAAGTGCAGCTACAGATAAGCTGGTGATCCCCTTCAAAAGAACAAAGCTCGCCCAGAGCTCCATCCTGTACCAAGGACCAAAATGGTACAATGAGCTACCCTCTAACCTCACAGAATCAACCCAGATTAGCACCTTCAAATCTGGGCTCAGATCACTTCTTGACACTGAAAAGAACTGTACTTGCCTGCACTAATGTGGCAGGACCCCAGCCACCCAACCCCTCCCTTTCACACACTCCTTTCTTTCTTTCTCTTATACCTTCAACCCCCCCTCCAAACTAAGCCCACTTGGCTGACAAACCACCTCTTCTACGACGAAGCCATACCTGGCTGACCTACAACCCCCCTTTCCGCCTATTCTGACTAGTGAACTACAAGGCAGAACCCTATTTTACCCTAGCCTCTTCTACCTGTAGTTGGAGGTATATAATTTCCTGATATTTGAATGCCTGTGAAACTGTTTTCCATTATCTGTAAACACTGTTATTTGTAATGATTGTACCATAACGAATTGGATGTATATAATCTCTTGATATTTGAATGCCTGTGTAACTGTTTTTGGTTATCTGTAATCACTGTTATATTTGTAATGTTTGTACAATAACAACCTGGAACCTTTGACAATGAGTCCTGGACTCAAAGGTATTAATCCTAAACTGAAATAAATAAATAAATAAATATATAAATAATGAAATAAATAAATAAATAAAATAAGATCAATCCATAAAGGCCTTCAGCCTTAGCTTGAAAACATCAATCGAGGGGGCAAGTTCCACAGGATCAGCCAAGTGATGCTAAAGGCACAGTCACCCGATGTCTCAAGCCGAACCCTGGAAACGTCCAGGAGACCCTTCGAAGAAGAGCGGAGTGAGCGAACAGAGGTTGCAGGTGTCAGGAGCTCAGACAGGTACCTAGGACCCAGTCCATATAGGGCCTTATAGGTGAGCAAGCCCACCTTGAAAAGGACCCTACACCTGACAGGCAGCCAGTGCAGGGCACGCATGACCAGAGTTACATGACTGGACCTAGACAGGCCCATCAGCAACCAGGCTGTTGCATTCTGCACCAGCTGCAATGTCTGGAGGGTCTCTCCTGTAACCCTGAAGTATAGAGCATTGCAGTAGTCAAGCCTAGAGGGGACAAAAGCATGTACTAGAGTCTGCAGATCCTTGAGTGGAACAAGGGGCTTGATCCTGGCAATGTTCTGCAAGTGCTTACTACAGACATTACCTGACCTTCAAAGGTCAGCCTGCTCTCCAGGGTCACACCCAGATTATGCAACCTCGGGGAAGTCACCAATGGAGTAGACCCCAGGAAAAGACCTCTGTTATTCCCAAGCGGCAAACCATCATGCCCGCGACCTGACTCGACCACTAGAGTCTCAGTTTTATCCGGATTTAGTCTCAGCCAGCTGGAAGCCATACAGTCATTGATTTTAGCCAGACAGCTGTTAAGCACATCAGGAGCACCAGGTGTTCCGGGTGCAAATGACAAATACAGCTGGGTGTCATCTGCATAGCAGTGAAACCCCACTCTGTATTGCCAAATAATCTCAGCCAGGGGCAGCATACACTGTGAACAGCAATGGCAACAAGATCGAACCCTGTGGTACTCCACATGACAGGGGCATTGAGGAAAAAGCAGCTCATGAAGGACTTGCAACAAGTTACAACCACAAACCTGGTACTTGACTCTGTCCTCTCGCCACTCACTGACCTACTAAACTGGTCACTGTGTCTGAGCCAGTTCCCGACTTTGTGGAAAACGGCCACTATAACCCCTATACTAAAAAGTGGCGACAGCTCCTCCCCTAACAATTATTGGCCCATCTCAATTCTTCCCCCGCTTTCTAAAGCCATTGAAAAAATCGTGGCCGACCAGCTCACAGAATGCCTTCTCATGCACAGACTACTGTGCAGAGAGCAGCATGGTGTCAGAGCTTTTCACAGCACTACTACCGCCCTGACAGAATTTTAAAAATGTTCTAACCTCCTTCACTTTGCGCTAGACAAAGGACATCTAGCAGGGGTTGTGTTCATAGGTCTGTCTAAGGCCTTCGACACAGTTTCCCACCCTCTTCTACTTAACACCCTATAACACATTGGTGTTTCCCAGAGCCCCCTCTCCTGGTTCTCGAGCTACCTGTCTACCAGAACCCTGTGTGTTAAAATCAACAATACCCTATTTTCCACACTGCCTGTCTGCTCTGGTTTACCACAAGGATCAATACTGGGTCCCTTGCTTTTCAGCATATATCTCAATGCGCTGCCCAAATCCTGCGCTGGGGCCATTCTCCTCTATGAGGGCGATGCAGTTCTTTATGTTTCATCTCCTGACCCTTCCACACTTCAGCTCTCGCTCCAAGCCTCCTACAAACAAATAGAAAACTGGTTTGCTGAACACAGGCTAGTTGTCAACATAAAAAAGACCAAAACTGTACTCTTTGCCCACCACCAAAACAGGGCAAAGGATCATTACCTGAATATCCTCTCTAGTTCACTCCTCCCACTGGAGCAGGTCAAAACATATAAGTACCTTGGGGTCACCTTCGACACCACCCTCTCATACCATGACCACATAAAAATGGTATCATCTGCCACCAATACCCTTATCGGTCTACTATACAGGCACAAAGATTGCCTACCACCTGAAGCACTTCACCTGGCAGTAACATCCTCAGTCCTGTCACTGGTGGATTATGGACTCACTAGCTGTCTCAGACCCAACAGCGCTCCTCCAAATCCAGCTAGCTATCAATAAGGCATGCCGACTCCTCTGCGGTGCAGACAAGCATACACACACTTGCACCCTCTATGCACTCACCAATGTATTCACACTAGAGGAAAGGCTGCAGTATCAAACCTGTCTCCTCACCAAAAAAATCCACCTGGGCTTAACCCCAACAGGTGTGATGGCCTCCCTGCAGTTGGCCACCCTCCCTGTGGCCACTTGCACAGCTTCCAAGACTATCTGGAAGGTACCCAGGGTCAGGACCTCATTAGCCCAAAGATCCTTCCCATTCAGAGCCCCATCTTGGTACAACGCACTGCCCCCTGCCATCGTCACAACCCCCAAACTAGGTCCTTTTAAGGCGGCCCTTAAAGCCCATATTCTATCAGGGTGTAGCTGCCAGTACAACCGCTAATTTTACCCTATGTGCTGCCTTATCACTATATGCTGCTCCTGGCACTAACAATGTCTGAAACGAGGCTGCATGCATTTCCTCGGCCTTGGGGGCCCTATCCTGTCCAGTTCTTAGCACACTGCCTTTTTAGGACCATGACAAATACCTCCTGGGAGGCTGCACCTTGCAAAGCAGCCTCAAGGTGGTACTCTGCAACCCAACTGTAACCTGTATTGCTGCATCTGTTAGCTACCTCATGTATAGGCAATCCCGCTAAGTATGTTCAATGCACATCTGTATGTTCTGTATGCATGTAATGCTGCCTTTATCTTGTAATACCTGTTTTTGCTCCCTCACTTATATGACTCTTGACCCTTCCCCGTTGTTAACTGTAATTACCTGTTGTTCTTGTTCTTTGTAAACCTTGTACTTGACGTGGAGCCTTTGGAAATGAGTCTATGACTCAATGGGTTGCAATTCCTATACTATGAATAAATAAACAAATAAAATAAGTTCTGCATTAGTTAAAGAGCAGGTTCTGTGTAGCTGCCTACTCCAGTCTGCTTGACAACTTACCCCCTCAGTAGTGTTGTCACCAAGTGTGGCATAAAAAGTCTTTGTAGTTTAAAAGATATGTCCCTCGTAAAATTGAAATTAGCACCCGGGGCCAAAAATGCACTGACTTCCCGGTCCTGAAAACACGCCCCTACATCGGCCACAGCCCTGTTTTGTGAGTGTCAAAAAATGAAGGCTGCATGAGCGCGCCCCATTTACTTGTATGGGACCAGTATTTTCTAAGTGTTTTATGCCCTTTGGTATCAGGATTTCATTCAATCAAAGCGATCAATTGACTAATAGGGTCCCTATTAGTTTTTGTCCCCAGGTGCTAATTTAAATTTTACAAGGGACATATCTTTTAAACTACAAAGACTTTCTATGCCACACTGGGTGACAACGCTACTGAGGGGGTAAGTTGTCAAGCAGACTGGGAGACAGCAGTAACATGCAGGGTAGGAAACTGCTCTTTAAATGTATTTATTCGGTGAGTCATATCATCTTGCAGAGGCATCTTCAGGACTTGTTTAGGAAATAAGTCGGGAAGGAGACTAGGCAGATGTTGCTTTGTGGAGTCCCCAGAATTATAAGAAAAATTGTCATGGGGTAGTTCTATTACCAGCCTGGCAGGGAACTGTATCCTGAATTTTATCCCACCTTGTGTAGACGTTTATTAATATTTATTAATATCACCATACACTCTCTGCTGTTCTCAAACAGTCTGGCTTACATTGTTGAATACATAATATTGATATTGTTGCCAACAAAATGCCAGTTGGTACTTGGCAGTCCTTTGAATTTCCAGCTTGTTCTGAAACTTAAGGAGTCTACAGATTAATGCCCTCAGCTTTTCTCCTTGATTAGATTTAGGGTGAAGAGTCTTGTGCGTCCTTTCAATAAGATATGATGTGCCAGACTCCAACCAGACCACAATTTGACAAAATAGAGAGTTAATAAAATGAATAGTATCAGATTGTTCACCCCCTTCAGGATTCCTGTATTTAAAAGATTATTTCTACGTGACCTGTTTTCCAGGTCTTCAACTTTCTCCTATGTCTTTTGCAGTTTTCGCCTTGGGTGAATGAGTTCTCTGTCCTCTGTTTGGGCCCGATCCTCCAACAAACTGACCCATGCTTCCACATCTGTAACATGGGTAATTAGAGCAGCCATAGAAGCTTTAATATCCTTTCTGTCTGTGGCAAGTTCTGATAAGATTGTTTTTATAGAAGGTAATTCTATTAGGTAAGTATCCTGGTCCTTATCTTGAGGCTGTTCCTTTGTAATCATGGAACATCTTGCTTTGGATTTGAGCTTATGTCATTTAGAAGGTTTCTGCTGATTGGGACTTTGTAGCAGAGCTGCCAGTAATGTTTTCCTATGAGAATCTTGGTCAGCCATCCCTCGAGCATTAATTATCAATGGCATGAAAGTACAGTTAAATACCAGACCAAAGTAGCGTGATTATCTGTGCCTGGGAGATGAAACAATAAAAATAATAGTTTGATATTAGTGACCCTCTAAGGGGCTTACTGCCCTGCAACTGTCACCGTGGCCCATACCCTTTTTTCTTTATAAATGTTTATTAAGAATGTAAATGTTAACAATTACAACATATACACTTTCATATTATACAACACTGAAAGTTACATCAATTGGTGTATATTCTAAGTGATGACAATTAAGGTTTCAGATATCAAGAACTCTAGTACTACTCTATGCTTATAATTTATCTACTCAAATGTTATTAGATTATATTTTATAGTTTTACAGATTTTTTGTAATTGTTTACAGAATAAATATAATTTAAATATGATGATGCTGATACATGAATTATATTTATCATATTATTACTACCTGAGCAAAATGAAGCAGAATATTTCTAATCTATTTTGTATGACATTCTATATTGCTATTCTTATAAGGTTATGCCTAGATGTAGTTGCATATATTATTCAGTTTGTTATGTTTCTTAACCCCTATCTTTAACTTCCATGAAGGGTGTCAATACTGAATTATAGATCTCCAATTTCCTTAAAGTTAAGTAGCTTAGTCTTTCATTACTCCCAAGCTTTCCCATGTAGTTTAACCAATCTGTAACAGTAGGTACCAAATCAGTTTTCTAATTGGATAAAATCATTATTTTTAACCCAGTGATGCTGCTAGTAACCAAAGTTGGAAGTGTTTAGGGATAAATGGAGTTATGGAAATATCTCCAAAAATCAAAAATAGAGGGTCAGAGGGAATATTTAATTTTAAGCTCCAAGTATAAAAAGACATATCCTTTTGCCAGACTCTTAACAACGTGTTGATAGTCCCATAAAATGTGTAAAAGGTTAATTAGCGTCTTTATTTGAACACTCCTACACTCTCTTTGCCCTCACCACTTATTTTTGATAGTCTAGCAAGTGCACAGTATGTGTTATGTACTATTTTATATTGGACCTCTCATCCTCTTACCTCTTGACTTGTTTTATAAGCAGTATCCCACAAAGCTTCCCCTGATTCCATGGGGATTTTTCTTTGGAGTTCCTTTTTCCATTTCTGTCTGGAATTATTTGTGGAATCAGTATCACTGTTATTCACAAACTTTTTATAGAATATCCCTGCTTCTCCCTTTCTTCCAACAAATTCTATTAATTGTTTAGTCTGTTTGGTTTGGAGACTCTCGATATTCCTCCATGAGTCCTTCTGTTACTTGTCTTATTTGTATTTCAATCTCTCTCATCTTCCTATCTGTTCCTAAGTTCCAGGGATATACAGATCTTATGTGTTAGGGGATTTAATGTCTTCTATTTTTTTATTCCATTTTTCCCCCATCCGTTCTTCATGAGGGGCTTATCCTCAAATTGTGTACATTCATTCCCCCATGAAGGCATTAGTTTAAGTAGGAGTGGGATCTTTCAAAATTTAAATATTTCTTTTTATAAATTCACTTGTACTGTAAGTGGCAACAGGTTAATTGTTTGGTGAGTTTTAATGTTCTGGTTGGGTTTAACAAACAGCAAATCTGACCATAAGTTTGGTCTCAGAATAGTAGTTTTGTATGAGACACAGATAGTTTTCTGGGATGGGGTAGTTTGCTAAGTCATTAAGAGATTTGTCTAGCTGCAAAGGCTATGTGATCCAAGTTAAAATCAAGAAGTCTAAAGCCACCATACTTCTTAGCTTGAATTCATTTCTTAAGGCTAATGCTTGGGGCTTTAACTTCCAACAAAAATTATGAGATTCTACTGCAAATTTTTGTGAACTAGATCTTGTCACTTTTTTTGGTGCAGAGATTGTTTAATGTATAAATAATTTTAGGGACAATTATTACCTGTATTGTACAGATTTTCCCCCATAAGGATACGGTTAGTGATTTCCATCTAGTAAATTCTGCATTTATTTTCTCCAGCAGAAATTCTGAGTTAACTTTCTCCATTAGCGAGTGGTTTCTCATATCCTTAGGGATGACCAGGTGGGGGGTCCTCGGTAGGGTGGAGGAACAGAGGGTGAAGAGAAAAGAAAGCATAGTAAAGGTAACAAACCTCTGCGCCAAACAAGTGAGAAAAAGGAAAAAGAGACTGCTATGGTTCTCAAAAGAGGTGGCTGAAAAGGTAAAGGCAAAAAGGGAAGCATTCAAAAGGTTTATAGAGATGCAGAGGGAGGAGGATAGGGAGGTGTATCAGTGGAAACAGAAGGAAGCAGAGAAAGCAGTATGGAGAGGAAAGGTGCAAACTGACGAGAGAATAGCCCAGGAGGTAACAAAAGGGGACAAGACATTTTTAGGTATGTAAGTGAAAAGAGGAAGACCAGGAGTGGGATTGTAAGGTTAAAAATTGAGGGGTGGGGGCACTGTATAGAAGGGGACCAGGAAAAAAACTGAAATCTTGAATTAATACTTTTGGTTACTGTTCACAGAGAAAAGTGAAAGAAAGGAGCCACAAAGTAACAGAAACTTTGAAGTGAGGGAGATGGACACAAGTCCTTTTTCGCAGGCAAGAGTCCTGAAGCAATTTATTAATTTGAAGGTGGACAAAGCAACTGGCCAGATGGGGTGCATCCAAGGGTAATATCTAAAATAGAACAGTAGTGTGGTCACTGCTCACTTTAAGGTGTAACAGACCAAAATACTTTTGCAGATGGAAAGCATGTGGATTTGTTAAGCCATATGGTTTAAATGACAAATAGGATATTAAACTATTTTTGAGAAAGTAGCAAGAGCATATAGGCCCCCCCCATTAGTTTTTTTTGTGTCTCTGCAAGATAAAATTGCAAGAAAACCTGATCCTTCATTTAGTTTATGCAAAGTATTTTGTGTTTGTCTGGTATATTTATATATATAAAAAATAATAAGTCTGTGAAGTTTTTTACTAGAGTCGATAAGGAAATTATTACTTTTGCATGATTTGACTTTAAGGAAGCCAAAGCAAAGCATGTAGCTTTAAAATTAATGAAATGTTAAAAATATTTATATGTTTGGCCTAGTATATAGACCTTAATTAAGTTCTGTTGGCTTTTTTACAAGACCAAATAGTACGTAGACTTACCTCTTAATATATCTGTGTGAAGTACCTTACATGTGTCATTTATATATAAAAAAACAGAAATATGTGAAAGTCAGTATGGTGAGATTTGAACCATATTGAAACATTTGAAGGATTCGATATTTGGAAAAAGCTAATTGTAGCTAGGTAGCTTTGAAATTATCTAGAATTATTAGAAAAAATTATTTTAAATATCTCACTTCTTGCCTTCTCATTTCTTTTTAGGTTCCATCTGCCACTCACTACAAAAGCACAGTACCTGGGAACTCCGCCTAACTGGTTAGAATCACTCAAAAGAAGTTTGATTGAATGTGCGATGAAATCAATCTGAGCAGCACACTATGTGCTACCACTATTTTCTATATTTTGCTTTTAAGCTAGATGTCTGAAATTCATAGCTGAAATGTATAATGAATGACTTTTCCATAAAGTCTAGCATTAGCAATAACATAATATTTTTATGTGTTTGGTATGTTGTAATATTACTTTGACAGTAACCTGTTTGTATTCCTTTACTTATAAATTCTGTGTCATTGTGAAGTCATACAAACATAAATAATTAATGAATGTTACCAGTGTATGAAAGATTCAGCTGACAGCCTTAGCCTCTCCCCCACTGAAGACTCATGAGTTGAGGCACTAGGGGAAGCTATGACCAGGAAGCTTTTTGAAAACTGCCATTGATTGCTGTATGGAACTGCGAGCACTTCTAAGTAAAAAACTTAGAATTACACGCTTTGTTAGTGACTTCCTTGAGCGCACTACTGTTCTGTTTTGGATGCTGCCATTGTGGAGGTAAGCCCCCTCCATTGGTAGTGCAGCACAGATCAGAGTTTGTTGTTGGTGGGGCTTACTTCTGGACTTTGCATCCAAGGGTATTGAGGGAGCTCAGGGGAATACTGGCTGCACCTCTGACAGTTCTATTTTAATGCTCACTGGAAACAGGAGTGGTTCCGGAGGACTGGAGGAGGGTGGATGTAGTCACACTACATAAAAGTGGTAGCAGGGAGGAGGCTAGCAATTACAGGTCTGTCAGCCTGACATCAGTGGTGGGAAAGATAATGGAATCACTGCTGAAGAAAAGGATTATGGAATATCTTGAATCCAGTGGGTTACAAGACATGTGGCAGCATGAGTTCATAGAGGGGAGGTCATGTCAAATGAATCAGATGGATTTCTTTGACTGGGTGACCAAGGAACTAGATCAGTTTGGAGCGGTGGACATGGCCTACCTAGATTTCAGTAAAGCTTTCAATGCTGTTCCACATAGGAGACTTGTAAGCAATCTGGGTAGCTTTGGAGTGGCTCCAAAGATGATAAACTACATTAGAAATTGGTTAGGGGATAGGTGACAATAAGTGGTGGTAAACAGAGTTCACGTCAAGGCAGGGATGGTAACCAGCAAGGTACCTCAGGGTTCAGTTCTGGGACTGGTCCTCTTTGATGTCTTTATAAGAAACACTACAGAAGCGCTGGAAGGAAAGGTCTGCCACTTTGTGGATAACATCAAAATCTGCAATAGGATGGACACACCAGGGTGTGTGTGTGAAATAATGAGCCGAGACCTGAGAAAACTAGAGGAGTGGTCCAGGGAATGGAAGCTGGGTTTTAATGTGAAAAAGTGCAAACTAATGCACTTAGGGCACAGAAATCCAGGGGCAGAGTTCAACATGGGTGGAGTAATATTGACGACTACCAACTAGAAAAGATTCCTGGGGGTAATCATATCAGATAGAATAGAGGTAACCAGGCAGTAAAGAGGGCTAGTAAGATGCTAGGGTGCACAGGGAGGGGTATCACCAGCAGAAAAAGGGAGGTGGTGTTGCCTCTGTATAAATTGCTGGGCAGACCCCAGCTAGAGTACTGTGTCCAGTTCTGGAGACCACACCTCTGTAAGGACATAGACAGAGTGAAGGCAGTCCACAGGATGGACATTAAAAGGTACAGGGTCTGCATCAAAAGCCCTATGAGGAGAGACTAAAGGATCTCAATATAAACACCCTGGAACAAAGGAGGGAGTGGGGATATGATAGAGACCTTTAAATACTTCAACGGGGGTGTGAATAAGGTACAGGAGGGAAGTATTGTTTAGAAGAAAAGGTGCTCAAGAACAAGGGAACATGCTATGAAGCTGGAGAGGGGTAGATTCAGGAGAGATGTGAGGAAGTACTTCTTCACAGAAAGAGTGATGGATTTCTGGAACAGTCTTCCAGCAGATGAGTTCCATGTCATAACAGTGATCACCTTTCATGATCGCTGTTATGACATGGAACTCATCTGCTGGAAGGGGGCGAATATACATCGCCGAAAATCAATTTTTGCAGTGTGCACCCCGTGCACAGCAAAAGGCACCAGGGACTTAGGATTTACTTGTTTTATGGGGGGCTGTGTCCCCGCACTTCTGCAAAAAGGATTCTCAGTCTGGGAGGGGGGTGCAACTGGGGTGCAAATGGGGAAAAAGCCTGGCCGGGTGCAACAAAATGTATGTGTGACCAGACCCAAACCCGGCACCATCGCAACCCTAGCCTGCCACCCACCCACCACGTCATTGGGCCAGCTTGGCAGCCCACCGCCACACAAACCCTCCCTCCCCTTTTGCCCATCGCTCGGCATGCTTGTCCCCCCCACATGTGTACATATAGCGACAACCTGTTGCTATATTCACGGACCCTCCCCATCCAGTCGCCCTCCCTCCTTGGTAGCCCTGTTGACAGGCACTGGCGATTGGAGTCACCCTTTTGAAAAGCGCCCAATCGCGGTTGCCAATGTCATGGGATACCCAGTAGATGTGGTTGTGGCAAAAATGGTGGGGTTCAAGAATGCATAGGATAAACACAAGGGAATCACAGTGGAAAGGACTGGAGGGAGAAAGAGCTGCAGACTGAGCACGGTCTGCAGTAATAGTGTAGACAGAGAGAAATCAGCAGACTGGATAGGCCAAGCAGTCCTTATTTTCCATCACATTCTATGTTTCTTGGAAGTTTGGATTCCTAAATCTGTAACACTATCTTTTGACCACTTCAACAAATCTGCTAATCTTCCCATGTTGTCTATTGTGGACAATTTTCCCAGAGGCATAATTTCTGATTTGTTTCAACTTATTTTAAATCCAGAGAGCCCATACCTGCCTCACCATAAGCCACTCTATATCAAACAGATGACAGCCCAGGGAGGCTTCAACAAAACCTGGGGGATCAGTACATCTGGGGAGGACAAGAGAAGTAATAAAATGAAGACTGGAGCACAAGGCTCATATAGAGACATGGGCATGGCTGTTTTACCATCCTCTGGCCTGCAACTGACCAATCAGAGGGCTAGAAATCCCTAGCAACAGAAGAAAAATATTCATACTGTCAGTATAGCCTAGAGGTTAGAATAATGAGCTGTGAATGAATTTGATCTAGCCAGCAGACCTGGGTTTGATTCTCACAACTTCCACTTTCATATTGTGTGACTCTGAGCAAGTCACTTAACCTCCCCAGTGCTTCCAGTTCACCCCTGAAAATAGGACTTGTGCCTAGTGGGCCTTACCATGTTATTAAAAGAACAAAAAAATGATGGGGTAATGATGCAATTGGCACCTCCCCAGCTGTGCTAGTGATCTTAAACAGTAAATTAAAGTGCAAAAGTGCAGGACAGGGTAGCAGGACTGATGGACAGCCCTGCCTGACTAATAACACACAGAGTTGAAGGAGAGGGGTTTCTGGATTATCAAGGAGCTTGTGGTAGTTGGAGAGCAACTTGGAGTTGAGCAGGCCTGCTGCTTGTGAGAACTGGAGACCTGGCCAGGCCCAGATCTTGTGAGTCCTATCTTAGGCCTATCCTTCCAAATAGTACTGTGAGCTTTATCCTGGACTTTGATCTGTGCAACTGTGTCAGGAAGGCACCTGTAGAATGCAACTTCTGTGAGAAACTCTGAGTTTCAAATTTCGAGAAAGTTAAGGAGATGAGGAATCGTTGACAGAGACCTGCATGCTACCCAGGTTGCTTCAGAGCCAGATAATGGGCCAGCTAGACTTTCTCTGGTGGGGTGGATCAGGGAACAGGGGACCACAGGGTGTGTTTCAAGAGTATGTGGTTACTCTCAATCCAGATGGGAGCTGGATCATGGGGGTCACTCCTGGAGCCTGTGCTCTTTGTGCTCCTGTAACTGAGAGCTGAGCCAAAAAGGTTGTGTCCTGAGACATGTGAGCCAGAAGACTTAGTGGTGTGAGTCACCTAGAAGAGCAAGTACAAAATATCTTCATCTCCAAGCCTCTGGTGCCTTGTCCTAACTGTTACCCTGCCTGCTGCTGTGTTCTGGTTTCTGCCTTGACTGATCTTCTGCATCCGTGGGTCACATGAGTGCTGGTGCTGCTGGCTGGGGACTTGTATTTCTTTGGATTACAACAACTTCATTTTGGATTACAAAGTGGAGTTTCCAAACATTTGGAGTTTCAAGTTCTTTAAATTGGGCTAGCACACTATGCCCTGTTGGGGGGAATTAAATTGCAAGCTTGCTAAATTTCAACAAGTGTGCCACCGACAGAACCCAGGCAACATAGCTACCCAGCCTGCACCAAGACCTTGCTACAATTCCTGGATACCCAGAGTCACTAGTCCTGTGTCATACATAAAATCATAGTTTTAGTACTTGTACCAGCTAAAGCATTCACTGCTCCATGTTTTCATCCTTTTGTGGCCCTTGATTGGGTGGGTGCTTCATAGACCATGTGGGATCTGAAATGGTGGTAGTTACCCATAGTACAGTAGTTGCCAGGGAGCATTGCTACAAGGTGGGAGTGCTCAAGGTGACTTGCAACTGTCTATTCAAGCCCCAGGAAATTTTTACTGTATTCTGACATATGCAGTTAGCCTTCGCCGTTCAACTGCCCTGGAGAGGAAAGAGTTAAAGAACCTATGCAAATAGTGGAATGTTGATAGGCTTGAGCTCGGTTTTCAAACTACTGTCCCTGGTGCATTCTATGTAACCTTCAGATTCTTTACTCCACCTGCCAAAGTTAGATGCCTCAGAGATTGCTCCTTCAGCTTCTTGAAGATTTTTCTTTATTTCTTTGTTTTTTCAAGTTACTAATTCATCTATTTTATTTTTCTTTATTCAAAGTACTGTCCTTGGTTAATACAGGTAGACTAGTCTAGATTTAGCTTCAGTTTGGTAAGTTTGTGGTTCCTCATCGGTTCCCTGAACTGGTAAGGAACCAACATTTTTCTACTATTCTTTCAGGAAAAAGTTGTTTTTTTTTAAGTCATAAGTCCTAGTAAATTATAGTTGCTGGTTCTTAACTATTTGTTCTGTGTGTTGAACCGGGGTTTCTCGTTTTTTCCCTCGGTCGCTGAACTGACCAAAAAAAAAAAAGACAATTATTAATTATTGTTTGTTAGTTGGCACAGAACCAGCATTTATTGGTTAAAGAGTTATGTCATGGTGTGGCAAACTGTTTGTTAAGGCTTATCCCCACACAACTTGTGTTGTCTGCCTAGGATTTGACCACCTGAACACAGACTGTGAAATTTGTGAAGTTTTTCCTCAGTCTACACTTGACAGGCACCTTAACAGACAGAGAAAAAATGTCTGACAAAGCTGCTGACCCAGCTCCTGAAAAACTAGTTCCTTCATCTAACAAAGAAACATCTAAGGAGCCAGAGGCAAAGCCCTCTGACAAGGGCGAAACCTCCTCAAAGTCTAAGAGAAGTGCAGAACCGACCGCTGAACTGTCCTCTGCCAAAAAGAAACAAAAGGAGAAACATATAGTGAAGAAACCGCAACTGAAGATTGTGGCAGTTTCAACCACTGAAGAAATAGCAAATGCTATTAAGGTGATACAATTGCTGCAGAGTATTCTTGGGTCATCGATTCCGGTTCTTCAGCAAGCACCTCAGCAACCACCAGTTCAAGCTCCACTTCAACCACCATTTCTACCAGCAGTTCCTTCTTCGGTTCCTTGTTCAGCTGAACCAGACCCTTACTATGAAAGAGACGAAGAGGAGGAGGACAACAACCTTGGGTAACCAATTGAGCCTGAGGTCTCATCAGAACAGCAGGATTTCAAGTCTACCCTTTGACATCCTGAAGATTACTCTTTCCACTTTTCTTTTATGAAACAAGTGGCAGAGACTCTGGACCTTCCCACTCAGGAGACCACTGTGGAGGAGGAGGAGGAACTAGAGTATATGGATATGATGGGGTTGGTAGACATTAAATGTTTGCTGTTCCCCATCCACAAGTCATTAAGGAGGCAAGTCCTGAGAATCTTGCACACCCCTACTTCTGTCCCTCCAGTGGACAAGAAAATAGACAGAAAATACCACTTGGCCAGGGGTGAGGCTGAATTGCTCTTCATTCGTCCCAGCCATGAGGTGGTGGTACAGGCAGCTGCCTGTGACAGAGCTAATGTACCATTGTCCTCTCACCCCTCCCCTGACAAGGACTCTCGAAAAATCGAGTCTATGGCCAAAAAAGGCTACTTAGGGGCTTCTTTGGGTATCAGGCAGCCCACTTATATGGCTTATGTGTCGAGGTACCAAAAAAGTCTCTGGAACTCGGTGTTGGAGCTGGCCAGCAAAGCTCCTCCTGCCCTAGCAGCTGATCTAGCAGAGACTCCAGATGTGGCATTGAGACTTCCAAATACCACTTCTACATGTCAGTGGATACCACTGCTGCCAGACTTATGGCAACCACAGTGTCTCTGAGAAGGTTTGCTTGGCTCAGAGCCACTTTTCTTTGTCAGGATATCCAAACCAAAGCATTGGATTTCCCTTGTTGCAGACTTCTCTGTTTGGTGAGCAAACAAAAGCTTACATGAAAAAGATGAAAGAGTACAAGACTGCTTAGAAAAGAGCTACTGCCAAAGAGAAGCCATTCACCTCCCAGAAGCACCAAAGTAGGGGAGGTAGGAGGAGATCCTATACCAGGCCCTTTTATCACAGCCCAGGCTCTCCCAGACTACCAGCAGCAATGTGGCTACTTTAGGGGCAGGGGTAGAAGGGGCAATAAATGCTCTGACCCCAGCCCTCGGCCCAGAACACAGGCAAAGCAGAACCCCTGATGTGGTTGTCAGGGTCACCTCCTCATTACCAGTAGGTGGTGGATTGGCTCTCTATTTCCAGGCATGGCAATCCATCACCACAGACAAGTGGGTCCTGGAAGTAGTGAGCCAGGATCTTGCTCTCAGTTTCAGGAGCATCCCAAAATCGAGAGCAAGGCTGTTCAAACCTGCAACCCCAATAGAAAAAGCCTTACTGGATTCAAAGGTAGCCATCCTTCTACTGGCAAAAGCAGTGGAACGTGTCCCAATCTCCCAGAGGGGAAAATTATTTTACTGAAGGTATTTTCTAACCCTAAAGAAGAATGGGGAGTGGTGACCCATACGGGATCTCAGATCCCTAAACAGATATCTGACAAAGCCGTTCAAGACGGTCACCTTGGCAATGATTCTCCCCACTCTCAGTCAGGGAGGCTGGCTGGCATTCTTAAACCTCAAGGATACTTATTTCCACATTACCATCAGACAATCTCACAGGAAGTACCAAAGGTTCAGATTGCCATCAGGCCATTACCAGTTTGGAGATCTACCTTTCGGTCTCACTTCTGCCCCAAGGGTGTTGATAGACCACTAGGCCTTTATCTGCTGGCAAATTTCATAAGTTCATATGTTTGTATGTCCCTCAGGGTCTCTCTCTCTCAGCAATCCATCTTCTAGGGAAGGACAACGTCCTAGCAGATGCACTGAGCATGATCAATCAAAACCTCCACAAGTAGTCTCTGAAAAGGCAGATCTTACAAACTGTCTTCAGAAGATGGGGCATTCCAGAGATAGATCTCTTTGAAGCCCCAGTAGGGTTGCCACCTGTCGGGGTTTTTACATGGTGATCAGGTTTTCAAGGTCTCTGTCAGGTAATCCGGTTTTGCTCTGTGCTGGTCAGGTTTTTGAGCCATTCTGAGTGCTCACATACTTCTGAAACAGATTTTGTCATATCATAAAGGAGCCTGCAAGGCATGGCAGGTGGTGAGGCTTGTCTGGGGGCAGGTATTGAGGGACACCTGGGTGGGCAGGTAGGGGGTAGGTAGCCGCGCACTAGGGGTGGGAAGGGGCAGACAGGAGGGAGGTTCCCAGGGGGAGGATGGTGGAGAGGCAGGGGAGGATCCAAGCATATAAGATGGGCTGACGAAGAGAGGATTCCTCTCTTCTAGGCTGCTCCCAGGTTTCAACCCCTCCTGAACCTCACCCTCATAAAAGCAGGGAGGGAACATGGGGGGGTATAGGGACCTTGCCGACCCAATATGGTAGATCGCATTAGGGGTTGAGGAGGAATTTCCAATTTTTTTCCCACTGGGTTTTCCAGGTTTTTGCCTTCTCCAGCAAGGGGGGGGGATGATAGGCTGGTGGTTAGTTTTAGATTAGGATGTCACAGCTGTGTTATTGTAAGCGTTACGGGCAGTTCAGTAGTCTTGGAAGGTAGGTTCACAGGGGGTAACGGGATTGCAAGTCTATGCAGCTGAATCCCCTGAGGCTGACGGGAGGTCGGTGCCAGACGACAGGAGTTACCCCAGTAAAAAAGGGGGGACAGTTGGGATGGCAGACCTCTCTGAGCATATGCTCATGGCAGGGTGGTGTCTTCTGATGGGGGAGGACACATCCGAAGCCGGTCTTGGGAGCCATCCCTCATGCCCTGGAGCTGGTGTCCTCATGGGATTTGGGATTATCTGGTTGGTGGCCTCCTAATAAGAGGAGGTCGACCATTGGTGAATCAGAGCAAGCTGATTCAAGATTTCCAAGACTACCTTGCTGCATGCATCATGTTGATTGGATGTATTGATAATTACAGTTTGGTTTAATAAATACATGGCTGCGGCCATTTTTCTCCATAACTGGTTGTGGTCTCAGTTTGTTCAGGTGAAACGAAATATGTGCCCTAAAAGACAATTCATTGTTTCAGCCAAATGTCCAGGTTATAAACAAGTTCTGTTGTCAATGTAACCCTTTGTTTATGAAAGCAGTCAACTTGGGAGGTGTAAAGTATGGCCATTAACACCATTAACACTTACTCAACCTAATCTTTTCCACTGTGTCTTAGAGTGGTATAGCAGCAAAGCTGCCCCCATCTTTTGTAACAGTAACAGATCCCGTTGTCTTCCACTTTAATTTACTAGTAAGCATTTTCATCACTAACAGAATTTAGGCATTTTTAAATGTTTTAAATGATTTCTTTTTCCGCAAGGAAAAAGTATGGTGACTTCTGTGGCTTTGAAATAGTACTGTGGACTTGAAAAGGAAATGAAGCCAGAAAAATATATAAAGTACACATTATAGCAAACAATTTATTTTGTATCTATTATTATATACCATGGCCAGGATATTCAAAAGGGTTGCGCACAACCCACTGATGCACCACGGCGTGATATTCAAACAGGGATTGAGCCTGGCACAAATCCCAATGTGCCAGAGAGCAGCAGTAATGTATGCAGTGCAGGTAGGGGGGGCGTGCCCATGCATATTCCGCACATCCCGATATTCAGCCCCGGATGTGCTGATCCCATGCATGCGCAACCCCTACTTGTGCTGCACACAGGTGAGCCCAAAAAAAAAAAGAGCAACAGCTGGCCACCCACAGGTGAGCTGCCATATTGCAGGGCACAACACGGCAGCTGCCACCTCTGGGTGGCCACCTGAGCTCAGGCTGCACCATCGTGGCAGCGCCCCCCCATGCCCGATTGTGGGCATACATAGAAAATGGATAGTCCAATATCCTTGGTGGTCCAGTAGACCACTCACAGCCCGATTGTGGGCATATGTTGTAATAAAATGTGTCCAATATCCCTGGTGGTCCAGTGGACTGCTCACAGCCCGATCACGGGCATATGTTGTAATAATACTTGTCCAATATCCCTGGTGGTCCAGTGGACCGCTCACAGCCCAATCGCGGGCATAAGTTGTAACAATATGCATCCAATATCTTTGGTGGTCCAGTGGACCGCTCTCAGCCTGATCGTTGGCATATGTTGTAATAAAATGTGTCCAATATCCCTGGTGGTCCAGTGAGCTTCATGATCCGATAGTGAGCGGTAGTAAAACTAATGCCACCAATCTAACCCTGGTGGTCTAGCAGTACCCCTCCCCACCCGCCCACTGAGCCCCATCACCCCACCCCTCCCAGTCAGCGGCAGGCAGCAACTCCCCACCCACTTGCCGCCCACCGCCTGACCACACACAGTACGGTAGGGCTGTATGCCCATTGGTCCACAGCATGACTCAATGGGCATGCAGCCTGTACTGTACTACATAGTCCAGATATGTGAAGGGATATGGGACACATTTTATTACAACTTATGCCCACGATCGGGCTGCGAGCGGTCCACTGGACCACCAGGGATATTGGACGTGTTTTAACATGTACACATGCCCGCGATAGGGCATTGGGGAACTTTGCCACAATGTGCAGGGGGCGTCGGTCCCCGACGGCTGCAGCCTGGCAGGGCGCCAGGCACAAGTCACCGGGGAGCGGCGCACCTGCATGCAAATGGGGCCATAATGACATGCAAATGGCCCCATTTGCACCTTGCATGCATTATGGCCCCATTTGCATGTGCACTTTTGAATAGCATGGTTGTTGCACCTAGCGCAATGGAACTTGCACTAGCGCATCCCCCTGCTCCACTCTGGCCACTTGCGCTGGCGCAGTGCTACTGCGCCTTGGGCACTGTGGGTGGCCAGGGTGCAATATTCAATGCTGCTGTGCCATGGCGCAGCTCTGTTGAATATTGCCCTGTCAACGCCCCTGCACAGCCAAGTTGCGCTGTGCCCAAGCTTGCGCCACAGCCTGGCGCAGTCTGAATATGCGGGCCCGTGTATACTGTTTCACTTAGATTTCACTTAGATTGTAAGAAGCATAAGCAGTGATGGCACAAATGAGCTCCTTTAGGATAAGATATAATAATTAATGTTTCCCCCATTTACAATATACTTATCTAGATACTTTTCATGAGGATCTTTATTTTCAGTTATCACAATAGATTCTGGTAATCTGTTCCATAAATTTGCCAATCTTTGTGTGTAGAAATATTTTCTCTTATTGGTTCTGTAGTGTTCAATTTTAACTTGAAGTGGATGTCCTGTACTTGTTACCAAGTCTGTCTGGAATTCAATATTTAAATCTGACATTAGGATTGTGTCATTTATGATATTGTAATGAAACAATGTGTCTCCCCTCTGTCTTCTTAACTCCAGGCTGTACAATCCTAAGTCCTTAAAGGAAGGCTGTCATAAACTCCAGTTTTCTCCCAGCCTCTACTCAGCTGTCAACCTGCAGGGAGAGACTTGAATTTCTGCTGTTGGGCACTCTTTTTCTTTTAACTTGCTATTTTTATGTCCTGGAGTGAGTGGCACCCTTTCATTGATTGCAGCGGACAGAGCAACTTCTATGCAAATTAGCATAGTATCCTTCCTGTAATCTGCTGGAACGCTCGTTCATGACGAGCCGGGTACATTTTCACAAAGGGAAAAGAAGCGCTGTGCCATGTAGTACTCGTTGAGCTGCAATTTTAGAAGCAAACCCGACTGAAAACAGAGCACTGTAACCTACAGTATTTATTTTTTTTATTGAAACTTGAAGTTCAGTATAACATTTTTGTTGAACTACTGCTTTAAGTGTTGTCGGCCCTATTCACAGAGTCACTCAACACCGGTGTCATTCCAGAGGACTGGAGGACGGCACATTTAGTCCCTCTACACAAAAGTGGCAGCAGGGAGGAGGAAAAGGAACTAGAAACCAGTCAGTCTCACCTCAGTGGTGGGAAAGAGCATGGAGACACTGCTGAAAGAAAGGATAGTGACACATTTGGAAGCCAGTGGTGCTCAGGATCTGAGGCAACAAGGATTCACAGCAGGAAGGTCATGTCAAAAAAATCTAATAGCTTTTTTTGATTGGGTGACAAGGGAACTTAATCAGGGTGGGGCAGTAGACGTCGCCTACCTGGATTTCAGCAAAGCCTTCTACACTGTCCCACATGGAAGGCTAATTAACAAAATGAGTAGTCTGGGCATGGGAGACAAGGAGGTGAACTGGGTTAGGAACTGGTTAACAGACAAGAGACAGAGGGTGGTGGTAAATGGGGTACAATCTGGGGAGAGGGTGTGACCAGTGAGCTGCCTCAGGGATCAGTACTAGGACCAGTCCTGTTCAATGTCTTCATTAGTGACTTTGCAGAGGGGCTGGAAGGAAATGTCTGCCTGTTTGCAGATGACACCAAGATCTGCAACAGGGTGGATACTCCAGAAGGGGTGCAGAAAATGAAGAGGGACCTGGAGAAGCTTGAAAGATGGTCAGAGATGTGGCAACTGAGATTTAATGTAAAGAAGTGCAAAATAATGCACCTGGGTAGAGGAAACCCTGGGGAGAGCTACAGATTGGGGGAAGAGGAGCTGACTGTCACCAAGGAAGAAAGGGACCTAGGGATATCATCTCTGATTACCTTACAGTATCAAACTGGTGTACAAAGGCAGCAAGGAGGGCCAGTGGAATGCTGGGGTACATAGGCAGAGGTATCACTAGCAGGAGATGGGAGGTGGTGATGCCATTGTATAAAACATTGGTAAGGCCTCACCTGGAGTACTGCATGCAGTTCTGGAGACCACACCTGCACAAGGACATAGATGAGGTGGATACTATCCAAAGAAGGGCAACAAAGATGGGGCAGGGCTTACACCACAAAACATATAAGGAGAGACTAAGGGACCTCAATATGTACTCACTGGAGGAGAGGAGACAGCGGGGGGACATGATTTAAACTTTCAAGTACCTTAAGGGCATAAATAAGGTGCAGGCGGGGGAGCTTTTCCAATGTAGAGAAAGTACTAGAACAAGAGGGCACAATATGAAATTGGAGGGTGGTAGATTAATAGGTAATGTGAGGACGTTTTTCTACACAGAAAGGGTAGTTGACACATAGAATAGTCTGCCAAAGGAGGTAGTGGGGCAAGCACAGTGGAGGGGTTTAAGCATGCTTGGGACAGGCACAATGGAAGCCTGAGATGGGAGGGAGGGAGGGAGTGATGACAAGCCATTGATTACATAGGATCAGTGGCCACATACAATGTACTGTATAGGGCCTATGAGCAGACTGGATGGGCCTAGCTGTCCTTATCTGCTGGCAGTTTCTATGTTTCTATGTCTTTAATTGATATAACAAATGGCTTTCTAGGAGGAGCAATGCATGATGGGTCATGTAAAGGGGTGGGGCTAGAGGCAGAGCTTAGGATTTATTTTTTGCCTCATCCAAAGGTGGCAACCCTAAACCCCAGACAATCACCAGTTGCCACAGTTTTGTTGCAGACCCCCTGCAGTGGGCACAGTTCCACTGGATGCACTGATACTGGATTGGATAGGGAAGTTCCTGTATGCCTTCCCTCCATTCCCTCTGTTGCTCAGGGTGCTGAACAAGCTCAGGTCCCAGCCAGCAACAATGTTCCTCATAGCTCCAGATTGGGCCAGACAGCCTTGGTACTCCTTGCTCCTGTCCCTGTCTATCTCCAGACTGATTTACCTCCCCAGGAAGCACAACCTGCTGACATCCTCCCAAGCGAGGATCCTCTACCCCAGCCTCAAGTCCTTCCGGCTCATGGCCTGGCTCTTGAGGACCTAGAGTACGCTAATCTGCACTTTTCTGAAGGGGTCTTTGAGGTCCTAAGGGTCTATCGGAAGCCCTCTACCAGGAAAATATACACCTCAAAAATGGAAGAGGTTCTTCATTTGGTGCCAACAGAAAGTCATAGATCCTTTCCAGGCTGGACTCCGAGTCCTGTTGGACTACTTTGTCTATCTTCATTCCCTATGCCTTATGCCATCTACCTTCAAAGTACACTTGGCAGCTTTCTCTGCCTATCTCTCAGTGAGTAAGGGCACTTCTTTGGCTACCAATCCAATTTTCAGTAAGTTCTTCAAAAGACTGCTTCTTCTGCATCCCCCACTTAGGGAAACTGGTCCCCCTTGAGACCAGAACACATACATTGCATAGCTAATGCAACCTCCATTCAAGCCCATGTCCTCAGCAGATCTCAAGTATGTGACTTGGAAAACAGTCTTTTTAGTGGCGATTACTTCAGCCAGTAAATATTTTCAAAAAAGAAACCACGAAACAGCCTTTTCCAACCCGGTGCATTCAAACGAGCAGCCAGCCCGCAAAGGTACAGAACAAAGCAGGACTGAATGCATTCAAACTCAAAACTCTTAGAGCACAAAAATATTCAAAATAAAGTAATTTTATTAAAGTAACAACCCCAAAACATGAATAACAACAGAGCACGCCAGCTAGCCACCCAGCGCTTAGACTCCTCATGAGTCTTCCTAAGGGGTGTGGCCAGAGTATAGAACAAGCAGTTTTTAAAGCCAACAGCATCAATTTGCATATTACTTTGTATAATGACGTCAGCATGACGTTTTCATTTTATTATATTACTGATGCCAGATCTCAGTATGATGTTGTCTCAATTATAGCTCCAAAATCACAATTACACCAAAATGACTAATAAAAAACTAATAGAAAGGGGGCTCATATAGGAAAATTAGAAAAGTAATAATTACTAGCATCAAGATTTTGAAAGGGATGCCGCTTTAGCGCAAACCCATTGATTAAATTATTTATCCCATTAGTTCAAACTTTCCAAAAATTGACATCATAAAGTTGTGCTAGTATACAATATATACTAAAGAAAGATTTACTTATTGCTATATACATTAATTCAACTGTAATTATGAAATTTTCTTAAGATATTCATATAATTATTTCCAAAATATAAATTGCTATAATTTTAAAGTAGAAGGGGACCATGAGAAGTACTGTATATAAATGATATAGTAAAGGGAGGAGGGAAGGGAAAGGAAAAGGAGGGAGGGGAAGGAAAGAGGAGGGAGGAGGTAAGGGAGGAATGGGGAGGGAGGGGAAGGGAGAATGGGAGGAGGGGGAAGGGGGAAGGAAAGGAAAGGGGAAAGAGGTCAATTTTCTATTATTTAGAATTGCTTAATCCATTATTCCTGTTGTTCCCTTATTATGAACAATGGTAAAAGCAAGATAAAAAGAAAACTGGGATTCAGTCTCTGGTAAGGGCTGTGTTCCTTTATAAAATAGGTAAATGCCATATTTTTGTTTCCAACCTGATGACCTGGATCCAGAGTACAGAGTGTTCCAGAGTTTACAACCTGCAATGAAAGAAAAATAGGCAAAGAGTCCGTTCAAAATATTGACGGCTACAATTCCAAGTTAATTTCTAACATTCATAAAAGACAACCATATGTTCTAACTCTTAAGAAATGGTTTGAGATCCCATCTTTCATTCAGACCATTTGGTTTCACACTTTTTAGCAAGTATATCCACTTGCTTTCTTTCTGCAACAACAGGTTGGGTCTATCTCCCCTAAATTCAAATGGTGGTATCCATTCAATTCTCATAAATTTAATGGAGTCTGGTTTAGAGGAATGTACCTGACTAAAGTGTAGTCCTACAGGAGTGTCCAGTCTGTTATTAATAATAGAGTGCACAAGCTCTTGAAACCTCTGTTTTAGGGACCGCACAGTTTTACTTACATATAGTAGGTCACAGCTACACCAGAGTATATACCCACAAAACTTGTATCTCTTGTAATGAGTTCTCTGATATCAATTCTACTATTTGAATGATGTGGATGCTGAGATTCTTTGCTAACCATACAAAACTTGCAAATGTTGCATCTAGTATGTTTAAAACATCCATTGGTTCTCCTAGGTAGCTAAAAGGCTTTCTGTTCTTCTTTGGTTGTACTTGGACCAGCACACAGATGTACATTCATTTTACTCTGGGTGTATATTATTTAGAGTGTCATGTACTGTTGTTGTTTATACATACAAGTACTGTCCAAAGTAACAGCAGTATTGTACACACTGAGCAATAAAAGGCACCCTTGGTGTAGGTATTGTCTCTCAAAAAACACTGAAAAATGTTAACAGATCTGGGACCATCTGCCCAAAAGTAAAATTCATTAAGTTTTGATACAACTGCCAGTCAAAGTGTCGACACTTCCGGCAGGTAGAGTAGGGACTGCAAGTTAGAGGCATCACTGGTACATTCCCTTAAAGCTATGCTACACGAGACTAAACTGTATTTCACAACCTCTACTCCTGTAATAAACCTGGATCACAGAATGTTATTGATTTGGGGTAAGGGTAAGAACATGGATCTATTCAAGGCCATAACAGTAGATGGAATCCTAAAGGAACAGAAATAGACCATATACAGACTATGCTAGGAACTCTGAAGTTATTGGGAAAGTGACTCTCTGGGAAGGATTCCATCACCACCCAGAAAATAAGCATGTTTGTTGAGTTTTGCAGTAAGGTAGACCCTCAAAAGGTTCCCCTTTTAAAGTAACTGCCTATGGGGAGGATGCCCATAGGGAAAAAGTGACTCAGAAAACTCAGTCTACTTTCACTGAGAACAATAAAGAGCTTTTTGATGTTGGGAAAAGTTGCAGCCCTTCCTGAGTGCAGAAGGGAAGAGTACCTATGATGTGAAAAAGGTGACTAAAATGGATTTCCAAACAATGTTTTCCACAGAGGACAGAATGTCTGACCATAGGAAAATACTGGTAATAACCCTCATAACTCACTGTAAGAGTGGATGCATCAAAAGAATGAGCTTCTCAAACATTAAGCCAACCCCTGCCACAGAAGAATGATTACGGCATTTAGATGGACCATTCCTCTCATATAGTTACTGACTGGCAGTGTTCTGATGGGGTGAAACATAAAATGCTGGGTAGAGTTTATATTGATCTGCCATGGATGCAGTATGGCCACTGTAATTCAATGGCCCAAAAACCACAATGTTTGAGTAGTAATCTACTCTGAAGGGTATAGTTGGGACCACAATGAGCGGAAGAGACATATATCTGTGGTTGAAAACCACTAGCATTATGAGAAGGGGAAATGCTTTTTGATTACTTGACACACTTAGGATTGCTGTAGAAAGCATACAGGAAAGGTGTGATACCAACTGAGGATGTGAACTGGATTCTAAAGGGAGATTTCCATGCTGATCTAATGCTGATCAAACTTCATCTGGGAGCACAGAAAAGTGACCCTCCTTAATTTGAAGCACTTGTAATGAGGTGTGGGAATAGATAACTCAGACCACCAGATTTTCAGGTTTAAGCACACAACTTTGTGTGATAATTGATTGTGAAATCAGCGTTAGCATGCTGTGTACCTGACCGATGTCTGACTTCAAATTTATATGGTTGCAGAGCTAAGTACCACCTCATGATTCTGTTGTTTTTATCCTTCATTTGGTGAAGGAAGCAAAGGGGATTTTGATCAGTGATCAGGGTAAAAGGAGCTCCTCACAAATAAAAATGTAATGTTTCAATGGCCCATTTGACAGCCAAACATTTTTGTTCTATTGTGGAGTAACGTTTTTCCCAATCATGCAGTTTCCTTGATATATAGACCACAGGATGTTCCTCTCCCACGATTGTTTGACTCAGGACTGCCCCAATGCCAGTACCCAAGGCATCTGTCTGCACCTCAAAAGGAAAGTTAAAATCCTAGCATTTTAACACTGGGGAGGAACATAAAGTGGCCTTGATATCTTGAAATGCTTGTTTCTATATGGTTATATGCTAGCTCCATCTCTGTATCTTGACATTCGGGAAGTATTAACATTCCAATGCCTGCTGTAGAGGCCTCATACCACTTTTTAAATAAATTAGCATGGTAGATCTTCCTACCTGGTCTTTTATCAGGGGTCTCTATTTCGTATGTTACAGGGCCAGTCTGCATCAATACCCGATTGGGTCCCTGCCATTTCATAACTAACTTATTAGCAGATGTGGGTAACAATAGCAGGACACGTTCTCCTACAGAAAAGTCTTATTTCTAGTACCTTGATCATATCTGTGACTTCTGTGCTTGCATACTAGATTCATGGGCCTTCTGGGTACATTTAGCTAATCTCTCCCTTAGCTGTTTCATATTGGCTCCTATGCCAGGGTGCTTCATATCCTGTCCCTCTTCCCAGTATTCTTTTACTATGTCTAAGGGACCTCAGGGATTCCTTCCATACAGCAATGAAAAAGGGGAGTGGCCTGTGGAGGCTTGTGGCACTTCTCTATACGCAAATAGTACAAATGGGAGAAACTTATCCCAATCCTTTCCCTCATCACTAACAAATTTCTTTAACATGTACTTTAGAGTCTGATTAAAGCACTCAGTTAGTCCATCAGTTTGGGGGTGATAGGGGGACGTTCTCACTGCTACTATCCCAAGGAGTCGATAGAGCTCTTTTAGTAAGGCTGCATTAAAATTGCTGCCACAATCTGTAAGGATTTCCTTAGGGATGCCAACATGACTGAATAATTTAACTAGCTCTTCTGCTATTCTTGGGGTTGTAGCTGCCCTCATAGGAATAGCTTTGGGATATTTTGCAGCATAGTCAGTGATAACAAGAATAAATCTGTTCCCCCTCGAGCTTTTAACCAGGGGCCCTACCACATCCATTCCGATTCTCTCAAAGGGGGTGGTTACCAGCGGTAGAGGTATTAGTAGTAGTTTTTTTTTTCCCTAATGGGGTTATTAGTTGACATTCTGGGCAATCTTTACAATACTTAGCCACATCTTCATAAATTCCTGGCCCCAAAAAAACGTTGAGTTAGCCTGCCTAACATCCTCTCCCTCCCCGCATGACCTGCCCAAGCTAGATCATGACTAAGGTACAGGAGATCCTGACTAAAACAGGCAGGGACCATTAACTGCTCTACCTTCTCCTGAGTTACAGGGTTAACACAAACTCTATATAATAACTGGTCTTGCAGTATCATTTCAGGTTCTCCTGTCTTGTGTGGCTTCTCAACCTGTAGAAAAGAGGGTTAAGACTTTTGTGTAATTGTTGTTCTTGTGAACCATTAGCTTTAACAAACACACTTGCCACATTTTCATGAGTCAATCCCTGTTTCTGCTGTTTTTTGTTGGTAGCCTTGGATCATCTAGACTTCCCTGGTTCTCCAATTGCCTCCCTTTCAAAAGGAAACATTTCCCCTAAAGTGTGTTCCTTTTTGCTCTGGGCTCTGGTGGAAACCGCAGCCACAGTAACTTTTTCTCTCACAAAGAGGTAAAGTTAGGAAAGTCATTGCCTAAAACAATGGGTACTGGAAGATGTGGCACTACCCCCACTATAATGTTTCTGCAGTGTCCCACCATAACTTGTAAGTCCACTTTAACAGTAAGGTACTGATGTGTATCCCCATGTACACACACCACACTCATCACGGGTCCTCTTTCCAAAATATATTACTAATTCTGGTCTTACCAATGAGTGTCTGCTGCCAGAGTCTATGAGAGTGACTGTGAAGTGTTCTCCTTTCTGGAGTTCTATGGTGAAACAGCCCATATTCAAAAGAGCAAGGTTAGTGAGATCTATTTTCTTTGTAGGACAAAACTAGGCTCTATGTCCCTTTCCCTGACAGTTTCTGCAAATGATGTCTGGAGGAAAGGTTCTCCCACTGGTACTGTTCTTGTTCTCAGTTTTTCTTCCATACTTCCTTTGCTGACCAGTCTGGTTTGCCTTGTGGATTGGGGTACTTTCAGAGTGGATAATTCAGGGGCTCTGACACTCCCCTTTTTGAAAGATTGATGGTTAGCCAACAAAATCTTCGGCAAGGGTGATGTCCACCTCGGCTGTCTCAGGATTATGTTTTTTCACCCAGAGTTGCACTTCATGGGGTAAAATTTGAATAAATTGTTCTAGTAGCAATATTTCTATTAGGTCAGTCACTGTTTTACCTTCCAGCTGCAACCATTTGATACAAAGTTCTCTAAGGCTGGTGAAAGTCTCTCTAGGATTATCATGGGTATGGAACTTCAGGGCCCGAAACCTCATCCATATGTTTCAGAATTAATGTCATATCTTTTCAAGATTTCCCTCTTTACTAGTTCATAGGTGTTGGCACTTCTAGAGTCCAAATTATTGTATGTGAGTTGGGCTTTTGTGGTTAAATAAGGGGCCAGATGCACTACCCATTGATTTGGAGGCCATCCACACGCCCCTGCAACTCTCTCAAATGTAGTCAGATACCCTTCTATATCATCTGAGGCAGTCATTTTTTTCAGCTTTATATCTCTCGGATTAGCCCCGTCTCCACCAGTTCCATGGCCAACCCCAAGGTTTTTTAATACCCTTAACGTCTTGGCCCACCCTAGAGCTTGGCATCTTCTCTCTTGTTCCCTTTCTCTGTCCATTTCCATCTGTTGAATGGCAAGCCATCTTAACAGGTCGGAGATCCACTCAGGAGGTTCAACTATGGTGACTCTGCATTCCTCCTTATGTCCCCAGTCCTCCTCATCAAAGCTAGTCTCTGACTTCTCCCTTGGTGTCCTCTGTCTGACATTGGTCTCCAGACCTGGTAACAAAGGCAGTCCAGTCCTCTGGGTCTGGGATCAGGTCACTGTGCCAGTAGCCATGTCACTCTTCCATTCTTTGCTGTTGTCTTCCATCTTTGTCTGAGGCTATTCTGATACCAGTACTGGAATCCGTGGCTGACGTCCCCCTCCAAGCCTGGAAAATCAGCCAATCCCACTCTGACACCACTTGTAATTAGGTTTGGGAATGGATAACTCATACCACAGGGATTTTCAGGTTTAAGCACACAATTTTGTGTGATAATTTATTGCTAACATCAAACAGAAAATAAAAAAAAATGATAAGGCAAATATAACTTTCACAGAATTGAATAAGGCATTAACAAGTCCACCATCATCTGTGTCTGTCAGAGTTCCTTCTGGTACAACTTCCAGTCTGAAGTGAACCATACCTAACTTTAGAAGAGCATTTTTATAGGACAAAAAGGTCACCTGACCATCCTGATCCACCTCAATCTAATACAGAAAATTAAACTCTACTAATACAAAGAATAGAGATCAGGAAAATATTCAAGGCATGTCCAAACATTAATATAAAACAAAATAAGTGTTTGATATATACTTTCAGACTTGTATAAATGATTTTAAAACATATTTGTCCCAGAGCCCTTCCCATACCCCTTTGATGGACAGCAGGCCATGTATAAATATGTTGTCTGTTTGGGGTCGCTGCCTCCTATAGGGACACTCTTTACTCAGAGGTAGCAGTCCAGCATGTTTCGGGTAACCTTACTCATACCTTTTCTCCTGGTATTATTCTTTTCTCTAAACTTAAACTGCATTTGTTTAGAACTAGCAAATTAAAAACATTGTGAAAACACTGAATGTAGCAGGATAGCTAAGTTTACTGAAAGCTTTAAACAACCACTTTCCATAAGTCATTTTTCAAAAAAAAAAAAAGTGGAAGGACTGAACTGCTATAGAAAAGAGGTGCCTCCAAATATGCAGGGTTCCACTAAACAGAGGAGTAGCACACTTGCAGTGTTCATGGTAGAAATTTGAGCAGCTTTTCTGTCCCACTTCACAAACATTCAAGCAGAGCCTGCTATTTCACATGTGCAGCTGGACCAGAAAAAGGAGGGGGGGGGGGTGGAGAGACAGTCAACCGCACCCTGCAGTTGAGCCCTTTATATCACTTGTATATTTATTGTTTCTCTTTCAGGCTTGACAACTAAAATGTGTGTTGTGTGTTTGCATTATTTTTTTACCATTTTATACCACACTGGATATTTACTTGCAGACATCTCAGAGCACAGGGAACTCAGCTCTAAGAACAACATACAAAGAAAATGGGGGTGGGGGGCCCTTTGAATAATCCAAAAATGACTTTTAGTCACTTCAGTCTTGATTTATTTGATCCCCTACGTTTCACCTAGAAACATAGAAACATAGAATTTGATGGCATATAAGGACCGCTTGGCCCACCCAGTCTGCCCATTTCCCTACCTAATGGATAAGCTGCAGATCCTAGTTAACCAGCAGCCTACTTCTTTCTACCCCCACCCCCTAGAATTGCCTTATGGCTGTCCCATGCATGCTTGAATTCAGCCACTGTTTTTGACTCCACAACCTCCTCGGGAAGGCCGTTCCATGCATCCACAACCCTCTCTTGAAAAATACTTCTTACATTACCTCAGAGCCACCTCCCATCTTCAAATTGTGCCCCTTGTTCTTGCACACCTCTTGTTTTGAAAGATGCTACCCTCTTGGACTTTGTTGATTTCCTTGAGGTACTTGAAAGTTTTTATCATGTCCCCCCTTTCCCTCCTTTCCTCGAGGCTATACATATTAAGCTGCTTTAGTCTCTCTTCATATGTCTTCTGGTGCAGACCCTGCACCATTTTAGTTGCCCTCCTCTGGACAGCTTCCATCTTTTCTATGTTCTTGAGGAGATTGGGTCTCCAGAACTGCACACAGTACTCCAGATGGGGTCTCACCAGCTGTCTGTACAGAGGGATAACAACTTCCTGTTTTCTACTGGTGATGCCTCTCCCTATGCATCCCAGTATCTCTCAAGCCCTCCTTACTGCCCTCTCACATTGCTTGCCCACCTTTAAATCATCTGATATGACTACCCCCAGGTCCCTTTCCATTTTTGTTGTTGTTAGTATCTCACCCCCCATTGTGTACTCTTCCCCTGGGTTTTTGTTTCCCAGGTGCATTACCTTGCACTTCTTAGCATTAAATCTAAGCTGCCATACATTTGACCATTCCTCCAACCTTTCCAAGTCCCTTCTCATCCTTTCCACCCCACCTTGTGCATCAACTCTGTTGCAGATCTTTGTGTCATCTGCAAAGAGACATACTTTTCCTTCCAGTCACTCTGCAATGTCGCTTATAAAGACATTGAAGATGACTGGTCCTAATACTGAACCCTGCGGCACCCCACTAGTAACCCCCCTTTCCTCAGAGTGGACTCCATTTACTATTGCCCTCTGTGTACTATTCTCCAGCCAATTCTTTATCTAGGCTATCATCTTGGGACTCACTCTCAGGCCGGCTAACTTGTATATTAATCTTTTGTGTGGGACTGAGTCAAATGCCTTGCTAAAGTCTAGGTAGGCCATGTCCACGGCCCCTCCTTGATCTACTACTTTGGTCACCCAAAGAAATCTATTAGATTTGTCTGGCATGACCTTCCTGCTGTGAATCCATGCTGCCTTGGGTCCTGTGCCCCTCTGGCCTCTAGGTACTTTACAATTTTTTCCTTCTAGTTTATGGGCTTATTCACGGGGTTACATACTCAATTTCTTGTTTCACAGTGCAGTCTGTAACAATCCAGATAAACATTTATTATTAACAAGTAAATAAAGCTGAGAAAAGAAGAAGAAATGGGTAATTTCATATTATGTCTGTGCCCCATACCAAAGTGGCTATGTAAGCTGTAATGGTAGCTTCAACTTATAAAAGGTTTCCATACCAATGGATGACCAATATTTTTTTTTTAGAAATCTAAAGACAAAACATACCAAAAACATTTATAACATTTTTTTATGTAAGGCACATCGTGGCAGTGATTAAATGTTCACACAGTAAAATACTTGTGCTCCTTTCTCACTGGAGACTTCTCCTACCTTATCACAAATGTGCTATTTCTCATATGGATAGATTTCTGTAAGGTATATATACAAAATATTCCTTTTAGTGAGGCTATTAATATGCCTAAAACACCTAAAATATACACTCAATGGTTCCCAAAGGGATATTTACAAAGTCCTGTGTGTCAGCCAAATTAGTTAGAAAACTTCACTACGCCATACAAAATGTCTCCTTGCCCTAAGACCAACTTGTAGCTGTAAAAAGGAGTGCTCCTATGAACCTCTTGTGCCCGCTTTGCTGTAATCCTGCGAGAGGACGTCATAGCGTGATGACATCACAGTCGCACCAACGCGCATATGCGTTGCACTGCTTTATCGCGCATGCGCGAATTGACTGACTAGCAGTCAAATGCTGTCTCAGAAGAGACAGAGATTAAACAGCAAAATGGGCTCCAATTCACTGCCACAAAATGCCCAAACACACTACATAAGATACTTAAATACTCCAGTTATAGAAAATATATATGCAATATGTGCTAGGGGGAGTAGAAATCCCGAATAGCAACTAAATGTACAAAGGGATGAAGGAAACACTGGATATTTAATTCTAGAATATCCTAACAGTTGTTATACATTGAACAAGACTAAATTCATACAGTTACAGCTGAAACTAAACCATTAACCATTTTAATTCAAACTCCTAGTGTCTATAACGCATTACTTTTACTTAAACAGAAAGCAAAATTTCAGAAAGAGGGTCCTAATATGCTTGTAGAGCTATTAATATTATTCTATCATTTCTTATTACCAAACATACCAAATTTAGGATCCATATACATTATTATAAAGATATAGTCTAACATTATGTATAAATTTGAAAAGTCAAAAAGATCAGAACAGTTTATAAAAAGTCCAGTTCTAGTGATGGAGCTGACCTACTTATAACTATTTTAGTCTTAATTAGAAAAAATATTATATAGAGGGGTCAACGGTCAATTTGCTAAAAATGTAAATAATCATTATTTATTGTGTATAATGGCTCACAACCTGTGAGAATAAAAATAAAGACTCCTTTTACAAAGAAAAAACTTCTGTGGGCTTATATTCAACCCATGTGTGTATATATATATATATATATATATATATATATATATATATATATATATATCTTAAGAGGTGCCTCCAAATATGCAGGGTTCCACTAAACAGAGGAGTAACACACTTTCAGTGTTCATGGTAGAAATTTAAGCAGCTTTTCTGTCCCGCTTTATAAACATTCAAGCAGAGCCTGCTAGTTCACATGTGCAGCTGGACCAGAAAGGGGGGGGGGGACAGTCAACCGCACCTTGCAGTTGAGCCCTTTATATCACTTATATATTTATTGTTTCTCTTTCAGTCTTGACAACTAAAATGTGTGTTGTGTGTTTGCATTATTTTTTTACCATTTTATACCACACTGGATATTTACTTGCAGACATCTCAGAGTGCAGGGAACTCGGCTCTAACAGTGCAGCTTACAATTTAAATGCTACGCACAGTCGCACTACTGCAAAGGAGTTTAGCGGAGCAGAGCTAAAGTGTGCAGCACTCAAAATACAATTATAACTATCATTCTTTCACAGGGGCAAATGGAAGAAATGGGAGGAGGCACCACATTTGCCAACTTCCTCTTTTAATCATAAACCGCAAAATAAAGCAGTGCAAAGTGGTCACACAGGGCTTCATTACCAGGCTGCAGGGCAATTATTTCTCTCAGGCAAAATGGCAGGGAGCAGAAAAAGAAAAATAGATGCAGCAGCACAGAGTGCAGAGAATACCAGAGTAGGTGGCCAAGTCTATTCTGGTAGAGCATGAAAAAACAAAAGAACAGCTGAAAGAAAAGAAATTCGCTACTGCAGTAGCCTTTTTTGGGGAAAAAGAAGAGAATGCCCAACAGTGCCTGAATGGAGAAGCAAAAAAGGGTGGGGGTCTATCCACCAACACCACCACAGAGATGATTAAGAAAGTCAAAGAGGAAGAAGATCAGGTGGCTTGGAGCCCCTACGAAGTATCAGCAATCAGTTGTTTCAGTCATCATCAAGACCAATGCAGCATGTTTAGAAGAGTGGCTCAACTTTACTGAGAAATGGTCAGCTCCAGAAATCTAAAAACACTGCCCATCCATGCCAGCTTCCTGTAGGCCTATCAAAAACAGGAAAAAAAGGGAGTCTGGTACACAAGAGGTATTTATCAGTTTGAAGGAAACATAGAAACATAGAATTTGACAGCAGATAAGGACCGCTTGGCCCACCCAGTCTGCCCATTTCCCTACCTAATGGATAAGCTGCAGATCCTAGTTAATCAACAGCCTACTTCTTCCTACCCCCACCCCCAGAATTGCCTTATGTCTGTCCCATGCATGCTTGAATTCCACCACTGTTTTTTGACTCCACAACCTCCTCAAGAAGCCTGTTCCATGCATCCACAACCCTCTCTGTGAAAAAAATACTTCCTCACATTACCTCTGAGCCATCCCCCGCCTATCTTCAAATTGTGCCCCCTTGTTCTTGCACACCTCTTTTTCTGAAAGATGCTACCCTCTTGGACTTTGTTGATTCCCTTGAGGTACTTGAAAGTTCCTATCATGCCCCCCCCCCCTTTCCTCAAGGCTATAGTAAGTAAGTAAGTAAGTAAAAGTTTATTTATAAGCGCTTTTCAAAAACCAAAGCGCTGTACAATAACAAACATTTAAAATAATAAACATAGTTTCAACAATAAAATCATTCTTTAAATGCTTTTAAAAACATATTAAGCTCCTTAAGTCTCTCTTCATATACCCCCAGAATTGCCTTATGGCTGTCCCATGCATGCTTGAATTCAACCACTGTTTTCGACTCCACAACCTCCTCCGGAAGGCCGTTCCATGCATCCACAACCCTCTCTGTGAAAAAATACTTCCTTACATTACCTCTGAGCCGCCCTCCCATCTTCAAATTGTGCCCCCTTGTTCTTGCACACCTCTTTTTTTGAAAGATGCTGCCCTCTTGGACTTTGTTGATTCCCTTGAGGTACTTGAAAGTTTCTATCATGTCCCCCCCTTTCCCTCCTTTCCTCGAGGCTATATATATTAAGCTGATTTAGTCTCTCTTCATATGTCTTCTGGTGCAGACCCTGCACCATTTTAGTTGCCCTCCTCTGGACTGCCTCCATCCTGTCTATGTCTTTGTGGAGATTGGGTCTCCAGAACTGCATGTACTACTCCAGATGGGGTCTCACCAACTGTCTGTACAGAGGGATAACAACTTCCTGTTTTCTACAGGTAATGCCTCTCCATATGCATCCCAGTATCCTTCCAGCCCTCCTTACTGCCCTCTCACATTGCTTGCCCACCTTTAAGTCATCTGATATGACTACCCCCAGGTCCCTTTCCATTTTTGTTGTCAGTATCTCACCCCGCATTGTGTACTCTTCCTCTGGGTTTTTGTTTCCCAGTTGCATTACTTTGCACTTCTTAGCATTGAATCTAAGCTGCCAAACATTTGACCATTCCTCTACCCCTGTCAAGTCCCTTCTCATCCTTTCCACCCTACCTTGTATATCAACTCTGTTGCAGAGCATTATGTCGTCTGCAAAGAGACATATTTTTCCTTCCAGTCCCTCTGCAATGTTGCTTATAAAGGCATTAAAGAGGACCAATCCTAGTACTGAACTCTGCGGTACCCCACTAGTAACCCCCCTTTCTTCAGAGTGGACTCTGTTTACTATTACCCTCTGTGTCCTGTTCTCCAGCCAATTCTTTACTCAGGCTACCATCTTGGGAACCACTCCCAGGCTGGCCAACTTGTATATTAATCTTTTGTGTGGAACTGTGTCAAATGCCTTGCCATGTCCACAGCCTTTCCCTGATCTACTACATTGGTCACCCAGTCAAAGAAATCTATTAGATTCATCTGACATGACCTTACCACTGTGAATCCATGCTGCCTTGGGTCCTGTGTCCCTCTGCCCTCTAGGTACTCAACAGTTCTTTCCTTCAGAAGTGATTCCATCATTTTCCCAATCACTGAGGTTAAACTAACAGGTCTGTAGTTTCCTGCTTCTGCCCTGCTCCCACTTTTGTGAAGTGGAATAACATCTGCCTTCTTCCAGTCCTCAGGTACCACCCCATCCTCCCATGATTTGCTAAAGAGGGTAGTCAGTGGTGTCACTAGTTCCACCCTTAGTTCTTTTAGAATTCTGGAATGAATCCCATCAGGCCCCATTGCTTTGTCTACCTTCAGTTTTAAGAATTATTTCAGAACCCTTTCTCCTGTGAATGGGCTGGTATCAACCCCCATATCCAGAGTGTTTCTACTGTTTGGTTTAGTTACCTCCCCCTCTTCATTTGTGAATACTGAGCAAAAATATTTGTTTAGTATCTCTGCCTTTTCACAGTCACCCTCTGCCCTCCCTCCCCTTTATTAAGCCTCACTATCCCTCCCTTGGTCTTCCTTCACTCCCTGAGGTACCTATAAAAGATGTTATCCCCCTTCTTAACTGAGTTGGCTATCTTTTCCTCGGTTTGGGCCTTTGCTGTTCTGACTGCCTTCCCTGCTTCCTTTTGCTTTAACTGATTCAATTCTCTGTCCTGCTCCTTCTGTGATTCCTTGTACTTCCTGACTGCTTTCTTTTTCTCCCTGACCTTCCCTGCCACCTCCTTTGAGAACCATAGTGGTTTCTCGCATCATTTTGGCTTGTTTATTTGCTTCACACAAAGGCTTGTTGCCTTTGTGATGGCAGTTTGATTATTTCCCATTGTTATTCCACCCCTCCTTCCTGCCCATTTGTTAGTGCATTCCTTAGGCACTCACCCATTTTGGCAAAGTCAGCCCTCCTGAAGTCCAGTACCTTTGCCTTTGTATGGCTTGACTCTACTGCTGTGTTAATCATGAACCATACTGTTCAATGGTCACTAGTTCCCAGATGGCTATCCATTTCTAAATCTGTGATCCTCTCACCATCTCCATTTGAGAGTATCAGGTTTAAGATTGCTCCCTCTCGAGTGGGTTCTAGTTGTCTAAGGCATGCCCCCTGTAGGGCATCTAGAATGACCCCACTCTTAGACGTGGCTGCTGGTGCTGACTAACCCTTCTCTGGCCAGATGTGCCATTAATGGACTTGCTGAGTTTTCCAAAGCTGTACAGTATCAAATGCTGAACAGTGATGCCCCATAGGAAGACAGTTTGCTAGAAGGCAACTAGTGAAGAGGTGAATTTTCCATGATCCAACTATTGTGAGAGTGAAAGAAAGTCACAGTGATGGTAAAGAGTAAATTTGCGAAAGACATAACTCTTCACCAGGGAAGACACTCTGGCATGTCAGCTGAACAGACACATTGCCAGTACAGTGACTTTCAGAGGAGAGCCCACCAGCCATAAACTCTGCATGTTTATAATTGGAGACTCTCCTGTGCTAAAGATGTGCAAGATACATTTAAGTCAGAAGAGGTTCAGCAGAGCCAAAGGGTAGGATTTTTAAATGAGTGGATACAGCATTTGCATTTGTATTTTGGACATATGCTGCAGATCTGGTCAAATGTGTGTGCCTTATTCATAGATATTTGGATGCATTTGCGATGATTCCCACAGTTTACAGCAATTTCTGACTCAGTTTCAGGAACTGTGTCCTTACTTCACACGCAACTAAGGAATTCCATCCTGGGAGTTAGACCAACTTTTTCATGGTCTACTTTCTGGGATGGTTTTTGGCTGCTGTGTCTAAAAAAAGGGATGTGGCTCTATGAAAATCCCCTGCCTTTTAGCTTGCGGAATGGGATGTAAGCTGCATACAGGAGAGAAACATCACATGTTCCTGAGTGGTGCCTGCCCATTCAGAGAGAGAGAAAGAGAGAGAGAGACAGTAATCTAGAAGACTGGCATTAGCAGATGTTGAAGTCATTGGGTGACACCTACAAGAACTGTTGGCAGCAGGGATCATCATTGAGTCAAGAGGTTCCTATACCACATCCATTCTGGTGGTCAGAAGAAGACTGACACAGTTTGGTTATGTGTTGACTACCATACACTAGCTCAACTGATCATTCCTGCTCAGTGTACCATACCTATAGTAAATGATACTCTGGATAATTTGACAGGAAGTTGGTTATTTTCTGTTATTGCCTTGCATAGCTCCACCCCATGGGAGAAGAAGACAAAGAGAAGACTACATTCTTCTGCCCATTAAGTTTCTACCCATTTGGGAATATTCCATGTGGAATATCTGGTGTCCCAACAACCTTCCAGAGGTTGTTGGAGAAAGCAGTGGGAGGCTTTGGTCTACTGAGTGTACTTATACACTGGCATGACCCAGTAGTGTTCTCTGGAGGACCTTTGAAGAATATGAGTCCTGCATGCTAATAGTTCTGGACAGGCTGGAGGAGTATGGACTGAAGCTTTCTTTAGAAAATTTCCAATTCAGACAAACTTCATTGACGTATGCTGGCACATTGTCTTTGAGAAGTAGGTGAATACCAATTCTGCCACAGTGCTGGTACTTGCCACCTAGCCCTAATCTCACAACCTGAAAACTTTACAGTCATTGCTGTGGTTTTGTGATTGCTGTCAAATATTTCTCAATGCCTTTTCTCTATGGTAAGGCTGCTGTTTAAAGTGACATAAATATCCACTCACCCAGAAGAAACAAAGCTCTTCGGAGAAGGTGAAGCCAAAGACTGAGTACTACAGAGTGTCAGGCTCATTTGGGCCCAGTTGGGATGACAAGTGAACAAGCTTTTCAAGAAATTATTTGACAAATGACTCAGACCCCAGTACTGTCTACTGCTGATTGCAGAAAGCTCTACACATTAAACTTTGATGCCAGCATGGAAAGACTTGTGGAAGTATGGTACCAGGAACAGAAGACCAGTACATGGCCTATAGCTTTTGTCAGTCATGAACTTACTGGTTCCAAAAATAGCTACCTGTATCCTGTGTACAAACTAGAATTCCTTGTCATGACATGAGCAGTGGAGGACAAGTTCTATGAATATCTCAAAGGAGCAGTGCTCTTTGTGAGAACCGAAAGCAACACCGCCACCTACTGTACATGCTAAATCATAAAGTTGGATGTCACTGGACACCAGTGGCTATCTGCATGATCCACCTAGAATTAGATCCTTCAGTATCTCCAATGATTAAATGTCATCCATGTGAATGCATTGTCATGGTACCTCATCCAAACTCTGATACCAGTGGTCTCTGTATGGACATCCGCATCAGACATCAAGACAATGCACCCGCAATCTGAACCAGATAATCAACATAACCACATCAATACAGACAGCTCTGTTAATACAGACAGAGCTGTGAACCAGTTAGAGATTCACCTGGATCTAGTTCCTGAAATGTATGCCTACATCTCTAAGTTGGACCTCACAGGCCAGCCACAGTGTAACGGATTTGCAGAAAGCACATCCGATTGGCCCCAGCTTGAGATACATCATCCCTGTGCTGTAAAATGGGGAGGACAAGACCCACATCTGATCAGTTTACAAGGACATACTGTACTTCTACTATTACAGAAGTGGAACAAGTTGAAAGTGAAAGATGGCCTGTTAAACAGAATAAACCAAGGACTGACTCTTTTCTTGTCAAAGCAATTGGAACACCCAATCAAATTCAGAGAAATAGAATTGCAAACTTTGCATGAGAGCAAAAGACATCTAAATTAGAACACAATCCTGCAGCTGATAAGGACTTGATTTTAGTTGCCTCAAATGATCACTGAGGTGGAAATGCACGACAGGGATGTGCCTGATACATCAAAAGAAAGACTTTACGAGGGGCACTATTGAGCACACTCGCTAAGTAGACATGCTTCATCTCATCTCTGCAGACTCTGGACATTTAAGATTAAAATACTCATAATATTATTAAATTTTAGACTTCTGAGTTGTCGCACTAAATAGAGATCAATGAGAGGAATTGAAAGAGACCACTCATTCCAATGGGTCACTCAAATAAAGGAGCAGCGGGAAGTTCTAGAAATCCACCACTGGCACAGCAGCAGGCCCAGATAGTGTCAAATGGATTCTTGGAGTCAAGTGCACCAGCATGGACCTCCTTGGCCATATCCATAAAGGCAACTGACTGCAAGGTGGAGGAGATCCTCTGACGCCTAAATAAACAAGACCTAAAAATTTAAATGGCCACTGAACCACATCCTCAGCCAAATTGCAAGCCATGACAGCTCTCTCTGCAACCACCAAACTTGTACAGGAAAACAGCCAGTTCCATTACAGACTGGAGGCACTTGAGAATGCCCAAAGATCTGTAAATCTCCATCTGGTTGCACTGCAGCAGGGTAGTGAAGGCTCCGACCTTACAGCATTTCTACAAACCTGGCTACCAGGAACTTTAAGAATAGACACTGACATTGCAATGGCTCCCCAACTGCTAAGGATATACCGGATCTCCCAGCAAGCTGCACCTCTACAACCCAATCTTCCCAGAATGATCCTTATTGTAACTACTAGAGTGGCTATCAGAGATCTAGTTCTTCAAGCTGCTAGAGATTCGCAATGTTTTAACTTCAATGGAAAAACCTTACTTTTATTTCAAGATCTGTCCTTTGCCATGCGACCCAGGCGAAAGAAATTTATTGGAGTCAGAGCATGCCTAAGGAGTCTTGGGATTGTGCATTCTCTTCTAATGCCTGCTCGCCTTCACTTTCATCATGGAAGTCAGACCTACCAATACCCTAAGGAAGCTGGCAAGAAGGTAGAGGCACTGGAGCGTGAATTCAAAATGAACAGATGGCCAGGAGAAGACAATGCAGAAGAAGAAGAAACTTGAGAAGAGACACACTGCAGTAACCTTTCTTATTTTGCCTCATTTTTTACACAGAGACTAGATAATGGGTCTGGGCTATGGGTCAGTAATGGCGGCTGTCTCATGACAGCGCTATTAGGTTGTGCCTTACTACCTTTTGGTGCAGATTTTCATTTTTAACATCCATTACGATTTTGTCTAGAGACTTTAATCCTATCTGATTCATATTTTATTACATTAACTGTTTATACCTATACTGTTCCTACAAGTCTAGCTCTCTTATAATCGAAGTAAGATTGTATTGCACTTCTTCGAATGTTCCTAATGTATTTTTGTTATATCTATTAACACTGCCATGTTTTGTTCATTCTTGGCAGTATAGGTGCCTTATGTTGAGTATTTGTTTCTCTAAGTAATGTTGGTTTACCTAATGTGGGATTTCTAAAGTTCTGAAGAGAAAGATTGAGTGCTAATATTTTTGAATTTCACTCATGTGTGGATTGGGATCACATCAGTCTCTGAACTTAATATAAACTTTTATTGGACTACCTTATTGGTGTAAGATTGCCTCATTATTGCGAGGTGCAGTTATGTTTGGGATAACTTTAGTAACCATGTTGGGTTACCCCCAATTCCTTACACCAGACTATTGAGGCTGCCTTTACTCTGTCTTCCACTGAATGGCTCTGTATGCTCAGTATTGTATGCCTGGTAGGAGGTATCAACTGTGTGTTATTGTTTTGATTTAAAACAATAAAATATGAGTTTTAAAAAAAGAAAGACTTTACCTAAGAAAGATGTTTCTTTGGTCAACTTTTCAGTGGTGGACCCCAAACATTGTCTGCATGGTCTTCTTATCCTTAGAATCCAACAGTTAAGACATCTCAGACATTCTGGTGGCCACTGACTATTACACCTGCTATGCCCATACATATTCCTCCAAGGAGCAGAAAGCCTCCGCAGAAGCTTAAGTTCTTTTTTTTTAACTTTATTTCTTGTCATATATAAAGTATACAATAAATTATGTGAATCCTTTGTTCCAAGGCATAGACATGATGAAGAAAGCGCCATACTAAGGATTTTATACTTATCACCCCTCGTTACAACACAGTGGGGGTACATCTATTACAAAGAATAAATGTTCAGTATAAGAAAAACAAAAAGGCTATTGCAGCCAAGATCATGAACTATCAGGCAGAATGGCTAATACCCAATAATAATCCTGAGTGTAATACACTTGTGAAGCGTCTACCGACTTCACAGTTCATATAAGTGCCAAGACACAATAACATTAGTCCAGTAATAAGAGGTGCACCTAGCTGGTCCCCCACCACTCTCCAAAAAACTCCAGATGCAGAACAAAAAAAACTTTCTAAACTATACTTTCCTATTTTGATAAGACAGGGTTCTGTTAGTATCATTCTGCTGTTCTACAGTGCTAATAGATATCATGCAATGGTTTTGATTTCAAATAGTAAATTAAACTCAAATTTTCAGTTGATGCTGTTAACAGTAAAAACTTCAAAGGGGGGCACTGTGGAGCCCAAGCAAGATGGCCACTAAACAATAGAGCTCCATCTAAACACTCGGTATACTTGTTAAAAAACTACAATTTTTTGAATCCAAATGCAGCAGAAATTAACATCGCAACGATTGGAAACTGCCTACTCTAAGACGGGGAACCCACATAGAAAACAAGCACATGGTTCAGGATCAAAAAATAAAACAAGCTCCACAGCTCTTAACATGCTCTCAGCACCAGGCATTGGTGAAGAAAATCAGCCAGAACCAGGGGAATAAACTCTCCAAACGATCAGAGCTAAAATAAACCAACATCACCACAGCTGCAAGTCTGGCTGATAAATTCAATGGCCTAACTAATTGGGTGGTGGCTCTTGAAACTAATGTGGAGGTGCTTCAGACAACAGCTGTTGATTCCACCTGGAGAGCTGATGTGCAATGGGAGCTGTCTCCACAGTGGTAAAGGAGACTAATCACTTTAAATCTAGGCTCTAAACCATAGAAAATCAAGCTCGAGCCATGAACATCTGTTTGGTGGGGCAACCCGAAGGAGCAGAGGGTGATCACCTACTTCTATTTCTCCAGGACTGGTTCACACAACAACTGGGTGAGGAAGTAGCCTCTAAGCTTCAGTCTGCTCAGAAAGCATATTGCATTGCCCCATGAGGATGTCTGGTAAATCCCGAGGCCCCAGGTACTGTAGTATTAGTCACTGATGGAATGGGCACTCAGGACCACCTATTGGCACTAATCAGGCAGAAGGGACCACTCCTGCACGATGGTCAATCTGTCCAGATTTACCCAGACATCAGCTATGCTACACATCAAAAAAGAAAAAAATTTGACGGGGTGCATGCGGCGTTGAGAGAGCTAGAATACCACATGGAGTACTATTTCCAGCATGAACGAGGATCGTCTACGACGGCAAGGTGTTTATTTTTTCAGACCCAGTGGAAGTGGCTAAATGGAGCCAGAAGCATGTTAGGCCTGCCCGTAACAGGCCATTGCAGGAGGCTGATTCTTCTTCTGAAGAAGAGGAAGAGACTTGATTGGTATGTTTTTACCCATAGACTTTCCTAATGGTCAAGGGCTGGTTTTGACTGTTCCCACTGGGGAATAACTCTGATTTCTGAGTATTATTTTATTTCTGTCAATGAGTCCAGGACACTACAAGCTCAAAAATGTTAAGTTTATACAGTGACTTTTTTCTGGCCATTGTACTGGATGCTAAAGGATGGTGGGCAGTTGATAGCCTGTAGTACCAATGCTTCCTTCCGGTTTGGAGGGGGTTTCTCCCATTTATCAATCGGAATTTAAATTTTATATGCAATGATGGGATTGTTGGGGAGACAATTTTAAGCTTTACATTGTTTAGTAAAGTAATGTTAAGTGTAACAAGTACCGACATGTTATAAGATTGATTATTGCTAGTAGTAAAACAAGGGGTAGAGCACCATAAGGTGCATAACTGGGATAAGGCATGGCTTTATTGTTCGCCTATTGATCAGGTGAATTTACAGAGAATTACTTACTATTAATACATAGTAATATATGTACCATGCAGCTCATGGGCTTAAATATCAGCTTAGGTGGATGTTTGCATTAATTTGTTTTCCATATAGAGTCCCTCCTATGAAGTATCAAAAAGGCTGGGATGGTTTATCATGTGCATATTAAGAGGAGTGGTGACCTCACTGATTATTGTATTAATTTGCAATGTCCTGATCTTTTGCATAAACTGTATGTTGTTTGATAAAACAATAAACATAAAGTTTAAAAAAAAAAACTTCAAAGAAACTATTAGAGCGTTAATCTGCAAACATGATAATAATACCTCAGGTCTTATGCTGTGAGAACAGAAATCACCATCATCAGCAGCAACCATGGAGCAAGGAGAGCAGGCTTCATGCAGGGAGTCGACTCTGCAGTCATACACCCATCTTGTCTCCACTGGCCTACACCAGCAGAGGCAATGTAGCACTGGCACCCAAAATGTACCTGCTCTTATCCTTACATTTCTATTCAGTCTCCCTGCTATTTGAAAGAAGGCTCACCCCACTCAGTGTGATGCATGCCCATGCATTGAGCATCAGAATACCAAGTGGCACTAATACATTATAAGAACTATATAGGTATAGACAGTTAAGAAATGTTACAGCCATAATTTTAAGTGTCCATATGTCCCTTGTACTTCAAAACTGGGAAAAACTTCAGTTCAGTTGTTCCAGTTAATAAGAACCCCCCCCCCCCATAATATTGGGAAAAGGTTATGAGATAAAAATCAAAGTCTATTTTTTAAGGTTCAGTCTGCAGCATCCTCTGATTCGGGGTCTTGCCTTTGACAGTTAAAGTCTTCTTTAATTTTTAGTACTTATCATTCATCTCTCACAGATCTTTTAAAACAAATACCTTAAACTGTTTTAAATTCAACCTGACCCCATCAAATGCTTTCTGATGCTGTTGGTAACATAAGACAGGTCCAGAAAGAATAAGTCTAGTGCTGTCCTGTAGCTGAATCTTTCCCTTTGTTTTTGCTGCTGTGAAGATGGAATTGCTTACATGGATACCTGCTGTGGTAAGTGGAATTGTCCTTGAGCGTTCTCCTTCGGTTTGTTGCCTCCTTGCGGTAATGCAGCACACTTTTAAAATTTAACCTGATGTGACTAATTTAGGTGTGTTTCTTATGATTTCAGTCAAAAAGTGTTACACATCTTCTCCTTCAAAGCCTTCTGAGATCCCAAGAAGTCTAATAATGGATTGCCAGGCACTGTTCTCCAAATGTTCCAAGCGAATTCTGAGAAGCTTTTTCTTGGCCACAACTCCCAAGGACACCACCGTTGCTTTCTCCATCTTGTCAGCTGCTTGTTTTGCTTCTGCCAAAACTCCATCCAGTTTGGGTTTCACAATGGCTACCCGTGCATTGAAAGTGTTTAATTTCTTGTCCAGATGTCGGAGCAACTTCTCCAGGTCTTGAATCGCTTTCAGTACTTCACTTTTGGGTGACTCAGGCCAGTCATCCATGGCTTTCCCCTTCCCAGGCTCCAACACAGTTGCTCTTTTGGGCTTTGCCATAATGTAAAACTTCAAACTCTTACTCCAGTGTGGTGCTGAAATGACAAATCTTGGTAATACACCACAAGCTGAAGAAGTGTAGAGCCTTTTGAAGAAACAATAGGACCTTCATCTAGTTCAGCAGCAGGAGCTCATGCAGAGCATGTCTTTTTTCATTGACTGCTGGCAATGTCCCCCTTAATTTTTTTTTCAAAACAGTACTTTGAGCAGTATGGACTGCCTAAACGGTTGTAATCTAACCAAGGGAGAGACTCTGAACACTGTCTTGTCAAAGATACAGTATGCTGATAATGATAGGGTAGAGAAGTCATGAACCAAACCATATCATCACCAGATAGATCCTCAGCCTTCAAGATTCAACTGGATGTTTTTAAACATGTTGGACACTTTGGACCTTGCTAAAACACCAAAGCAGAGCCAGCAAATCAATTCTCAAGTGCATGCCTACAATTGCACGTTTTGTTGAATGATGCTTAACAGACCCCACCTAAAAACAAATGTATCCTTTCTGCAATGTATCCACTCTGCCAAACCAGGAAGCAAGAGACAAAACCTAGGTATCCAGTCCTGCAGCATAACAAACTGTAACCAAGCCACCAGGACAACTAATTTTTTACTGTATGTTTATGGCTGTACTCACAAGGTCACACCACCAAAAACTGGAACAGGACTCAACTCATACTTGTAATGAGCAAGGTAAGCCATTTACACTGATTGCACTCTAAATGGCCTGGTCGTGTCAGGGCACAGGTCCACCCAGCCACCACTTGGAGGGAAATGTACATTCTAAATATGGCAACCACTTGGAGGTGGATTTTTCTGGTGACACCCAGCCAGTGGGTGTTGAGGAATTTAGGGGAAGGTGGCCCAGCCCAAATGCCGCTAACTGGAAACATACAAGTGACAGGCATGATGCTGACTTGAATGCAAACAAGGAAACATTTTATTAACCATACCTAAATAACAATGACACACTAAATATCTAAACTCTAAACAGATCTCTAGCATACTAAATTGTAACTATTACTCTAAATTCTTATACTCTAAAAAGATCTGTAACACCTCCTACATTTATGACTATTACTCTAAATTCTTATACCCTAAATATATCTGTAACTTCACTAAGTTATGAAGAAGAAGAAGATGACGCAAAGGATACTGGACTGAAGAACTCTTCTGAGGTGGTGAGGATCATCAGCTGCAGGTCTCCAATGGACCATTGGGACAGGACACCCCTCCAGGAACAAGTCGGAAAAAACATCACCCAACCACAACCCCTCCATGGACTGCTGGGACACCAGGACAAACAGGACAAAGCAGGATCCTCAGAAGGAACTGACAAGGACAAGACAACTGGTCCTGGAAAACAGGGCTGGGACACACCGGGACCACACGGAGTGAGGTTTGGTGGCACAATAAAACATTTTTGAAAACCTTGTGGTGGCCATTATTTCAGGCAAAGCTTTCTGTGTAATACATTCACACAGTTTGAGCAACTGCAGGTTGCATAGCACAGTTCAGGTGGTTGCCAGCAATAAAATACAGGGCCCACAAACATCAATTAGTCATTTGCATACAGTTCTACCAGACAGTTCATCATTGGAGTATACTTTCCCTTTAAATTTAGCTTCTGCTGTATTGCCCCTTTAAAACCAACTTTCAGGCATTAATACAAATGCAGTTCATCATTTCAATAGTTCTTGCCCCTTTTCATACTGTCTCTATGGGGCTTTCTTGACTCCACCCCACGGATGGATCCATTGGTGGGGATTGCCTGCCCCCACAGTATCGGGCTCAACGAAGCCCTTCCTGATACTCTGCCCTGTGGATTTCCCATGACTGGGACCTTACCTGTCCCCACAGTCCTTGGCTTACTAAGCCCTTCACTTTACTCTGCCCCGTGGGCGGTCCATGACTGGGGCCTTGCTCGGCCCCAGCACTACTGCTGCTGCTGGCACCTGGGATCACCCAAAGTTTATTTTTGCTCCCTTTTTTCTGTTTTGCTCCAAAAAAAAAGATTCCTTCTTTATTGGATGGTGGCCAGTACCCAACTGTGGTGTTGCTGACACTCACCCTGCTGCCTGCATTTCTCTTCTGGGCCGGGACTATGCTGGGAGCAGTCAGTGGAGAGGTCTGGACCTGCCTCCTCTTGTGGACAACCTCTGCTGCTGGATCCCTGGTGCTGGAGGAGATGACCTTTCACTACCACCACCCTTCCCGATGGACTACCACTGCTGCTGACCTGGGTCATCGATGGGGAGCCAGGAGGAGGAGCCGCTGACCTGCCGGGACTCAGAAAGGACATAGGAACTTAAAGTAAGTCCCTCCCTACAGGATCTGCCCCTGCCAGCCAATTGCTCCCCCTCACTCTTGCTGCTGCTCCCTTCGCTGCTCCAACCAAAGATTGAACAGCTGTTGCTATTCAAAATCGTTGAGGAGTCCATTTCAGAATCTTCATGAGCCTGGCCCTGCCTGTCTGCCTGCCATCGTGACCAGGAGCCATCAGCACAGGTACCCAGTGCAAGGTAAATGTGGGGAGAGAGGGGTTTCTAAAAATGAGCAGCAAGTAGGGAAAAACAGAACAGAAAAATTATTTTAAAATGCCGCCCAGCTGCAGGTTTACGTTTCGGGGGGGCACCTAATAATGGGGCACCTTATACTGAGGCACATTACCTTGGGCCTAGCCTACCCTGGGGCACCTATCTCACCCTAACAAGCCCTGGAGCACCTGGAGCTCTGGGGCACTACATACTTCTCAGAATGACTTCCAATTTATGCAATTAGGCTAATTTGTACTCATGGGGTCTCATTATTATTAGGGATGGGAGAACCTCAAAAGGTTCTGAGGTTATAAAAGGTTCTGATAAGCAAAAAAAGGTTTGTATGCTTATCCAAACCTTATCCTTGCCTTTCATAATCTTTATTATTTTATGTTAAAAAATAATTTTAAACAGCTTTTAATCAACATATCTGTAGAAAAAAGCAATTAAACTACTGTTTAGTAGTAATAAACAGCATGATTAGTGAAATGAGATGAGAAGGAGTGAATGACATAGTACTTTACTTTTCCTTCAAGGATTATTTATTATTATAATTTATTCCACACAATGGAATGCCCACTGAGCCAAAGCTTGTAGATTTACCCCACGGAGCACAGGGAAGAGGAGAAGAGAGCTGACTGACTTTTTCGGCAGGGATCACTCAGACAGTATGCAAGAAGTGGCACTGGTTGGTGGCTGTCTGTCAGATTTTATTTCACACACAGGTCTTTCACACACTAGTTCACACACTGGACCTAGGCTATATAAGGGCTGATGCTGCAGGTGCTGCTGTCCACAGAGATTCAGGGACCTGGCCTAACCCTCTATGATACAGTATTACTTTATTTTTCCTTCAAGGATTATTTATTTTTTATTCATCCCACATGATGGAATGTCCACTGAGCCAAAGCTTGTAGATTAACCCCACGGAGCACAGGGAGGAAGCGATGAGGGCTGACTGACATGTTCAGATGTTGGTGAGTCACACAGTGTGCAAGAAGTGGCACTGGTGGCTGGCTGTCAGATTTAATTTCCCACACACACTCACACACACAGTAGTTCACACATTGGACTTGGAAATATAGAAACATAGAAGTTGACAGCAGATAAGGACCGCAGGGCCCATCCAGTCTGCCCATTTCTTTTTCTACCTTATGAATGTGCCATCGGCCTTTGCTCTGTCAATGGCCTATCTATTCATACTGATCTGTATTGCTCCCTTATGCCTATCCCATGCCTGTTTGAAGCCCTGCACTGTATTCATATCCACCATTTTCTGAGGCAGGCCGTTCCATGCATCCACCACCCTTTCTGTGAAAAATAACTTCCTCACATTAATCTTTAATCGGCCTCCCTCTAATCTCATGCTGTGTCCTCTTGTTCTGCTATTTTTCTTATATTGAAACATGTTAGACTCTTTCACCTTGTTAATGCCCTTAAGGTGTTTGAATGTTTCGATCATATCACCTCTCTCCCTCATTTGCTCTATGGTATACATATTGAGCTCTGTTAATCTGTCCTTATATGTTTTCTGATGCAGTCCTGCACCATTTTGGTTGCCCTTCTCTGGACTGCCTCAATTTGGTTAATGTCCTTGTGAAGGTGTGGCCTCCAGTACTGCATACAGTACTCCAGAAGCGGCCTAACCAGAGTCTTGTAAAAAAGGATTATTACCGCCCTCTTACGACTTGTGATACCCCTACTAATACACCCAACATCTCCCTAGCCTTACCTACTGCTTTAGGGGTCTGCTTGGATGATTTCAGGTCATCTGTGATGATGATGCCCAAGTCTCTTTCTTCCCTTGTGACTGCCAGCAACTCCCCTCCCAGCCTATAGGTGGCTTCAGGGTTCCTCATCCCTATGTGCATGATCTTGCACTTCTTTGCATTAAACCCCAGTTGCCACTCTTCCGACCATTTTACCAGTTTATCCAGATCTCTTCTCATTCTGCCCACCCCATCTGGATCATCTACTCTGTTGCAGATCTTGGAGTTATCTGCAAACAGACAAACCTTACCCTCCAGTCCATCTGCACATTGAAGAGGGCTGGCCACAGGACTGATCCCTGAGGTACCCCACTTGTGACTTGTATTTCTTCTGACTGTTTACCGTTTACCACCACTCTCTGTTTTCTGCCCATCAACCAGTTTGCCATCCAGTTGACCAACTTCTGACCCACCCCAAGTCTACCCAGCTTATTAATCAATCTTCTATGTGGAACAGTATCGAAAGCTTTGCTGAAGTCAAGGTAGGTGACGTCATCTGCTGTCCCTTGGTCCACCACTCTGGTTACCCAGTCAAAGAAATCTATGAGATTAGTTTGACAGGACCTTCCTGCTGTAAACCCATGCTGTCTTGGATCCTGTGCTCCTATGGTTTCCATGTGTTGCACCATCCTTTCCTTAAGAAGTGCCTCCATAATCTTGCCCACTACTGAGGTAAGACTGACTGGTCTGTAGTTCTCTGCCTCTCCCTGCTACCACTTTTGTGGAGTGGGATCACATGAGCCCTTCTCCAGTTTTCTGGGACCTCTCCTGTGCTCAGAGACTCACTAAACAGTTCTGATAATGGCTCTGCTAGTTCCACCCTTAGCTCCTTTAGTACCCTGGGATGTATGCCATCAGGTCCCATTGCCTTGTCCACCCTCAGCTTATTGAACTCTTGTAGGACCCCCCCCCCATGTCCATGGTGCTGAGCCATGTGCCCTGCCCTACCTTTTCTTCTGTAAATACTGAGCAGAAGTATCTATTAAGGATAGATGCTTTTACATGGTCCTCCTCCTTACACACACCCTTATCCCCTTTGATCTTAGCAATACCCCCTCTGGATGTTCTCCTTTCACTAATGTATCTATGGAAAGTCTTGTCACCTTATTTCCCTGTTTGTGCTAGTGTTTCCTCAGTTTGGGCCTTTGCCTGCCTTACTGCCTCCCCTGCTTCCCTTAGGGAAGTTTGGTATGCCTCCCTATCTTCATCCCGCTGCATTCCCTTATATTTCCTGAAGGCCAGCCTTTTGACTCTGACCTTTTCTGCTACTGTTTTTGAGAACCAAAGTGGTTTCCTTCTTCTTTTGCACTTCCTTTTCTCTCTAACACAATGGGATGTTGCTTCAAGTATTGCATCCTTAATGCTTGCCTACTTTGCCTGTACCCCCTCACCTGTATTTCTTTTTGCCATGGCTAGCTTAACTCTGTTGGCCATCTCATAAAAGTCAGCTCCTCTGAAGTCCCATATTTTTGCCTTGGAATGGGATATTTAGTTCTAGTGGCCAAACTGAACCATACCATGTGATGGTCACTGGCCCCCAGGTGACCTTCTATCTGGAGATCTGTGATCCTTTCCCTGTTAGTCAGTACTAGATCTAGGATAGCCCTGTCTCTTGTGGGTTGTTATACCAGTTGTTTGAGGCCCTCCCCCTGCAGGGAATCCCCTATGTGTCTAGTTCTGGCAGATGTTCCTGCTGGTATTGACCAATCTGTATCTGGCATGTTGAAGTCTCCCATTATCAGAACCTCCCCTTTAGCTGTCATGTTTTGTTTATCTTCTAACAGTAATATGTTTATGTCCTCCCCTGGTCTGGAGGCCTGTAGACAACCCCAGTTTGTATGACTGTCCCATTTCCTGTTTCCAGGGTGACCCACAGTTCTTCTGGCTCCTTATGTGTATTCTGAATTTCTGTAGCTTTGATATTTTCATTGACATAAATGGCCACTCCACCCCCCCTTTTTGCACCTCAGACTCTTCTGAACAGTACATAGCCAGGTACTGAAGTCTTCCAAGTGTGGTTACTGGTAAACCACGTCTCACTAATGGCTACTATGTCCACTTTAGTCTCCGTCATTATTGCCTGCAGGTCTGGGATCTTGTTTCCCAGACCCAGGCTATAAGGGCTGATGCTGCAGGCACTGCTACCCATAGAGATTCAGGGACCTGTCCTAACCCTCTCTGACTCAGTAAATTAATTTACTTTTCCTTCAAGGATTATTCATTTGTATTATTTATTCAATGTGACAGAATGTCCACTGAGCCAAGGCTTGCAGATTTACCCCCACGGAGCACAGGGAGGAGATGAAAGCTGACAGACTTGTTTGGGGAAGGGTTGCAAAGACAGTATGCAAGAAGTGGCACTGGTGGCTGGCAGTCAGATTTTATTTCACACACACAGTAGTTCACACACAGCACCTAGGCTATATAAGGGCTGATGCTGCAGGTGCTGCTACCCACAGAGATTCAGGGACCTGGCCTAATCCTCTATGACACAGTATGTACTTTTTCCTTCAAGGATTATTCCACATGACGGAATGCCCACTGAGCCAAAGCTTGTAGATTTACCCCACAGAGTGCAGGCAGGAGATGAGAGCTGACTGACTTGTTCGGGGGCACACAGACAGTATGCAAGAAGTGGCACTGATGGCTGGCTGGCAGATTTTATTTCACATATAGAAACAGTAGTTCACATGCTGCATCAAGTTTATAAGAGCTGATGCTGCAGGTACTGCTAGCTACCCAGGGATTCAGAGACCTGGCCTAACCCTCTCTGACACAACTTTACTTTTTCTTCAAGGATTATTCCATGTGGTGGAATGTCCACTGAGCCAAAGCTTAAAGATTAATTTACCCCACTAAGCACAGGCAGGGGATGAGAGCTGACTGACTTGTTCGGGGGGGGGGCACACAGCAAGAAAGCTAACTTGACTGGGTAGTGATAGTGGGTGGCACAGCTAACCCCCTCTGTTGCCAAAACAAAAATTCTGCCACTTGATTCATTCACTTGCCCCCAGTCTTTTTCCTCCCCTCCCCTCCCCAAGTCTCCTACTCCCTGACACCCAGACCCAGTGCCCCAGTCCCCACCCCGAGTTTTCTTGTTTGTTGTTTTTTTAAATATATATATATATATATATAATTATACATTTTGGTTTTTGAGAGTCCAATGAGTCCTCCCGACTAGCTACAGTTGCCCAACTGGCAAAAAAAGCAGCAAGTTTTGCAGAGCACACACGGAGCAGCCAGTAAATGCTGCTGCTCCTTCTCCATTCTGTTTCTCTGCACCAGCTCCTAAGGTGGACCACGTGGGTTGCTACAGATCAAGCCCAGTCAGATGTCACCTTAGGAAGATGGACAGCTCACCCATTCAATGAGGAAGCAGAGTCTGCTCTCTGATCCCACCTGTGCTCTCTTGCCGCTCATGCCAAATTCCCACGATGGAGCCGCCGGAACCGATCTGAACAACCAAAAGTGTTCAGAAGCTGTTCGTTTATGAACACTTTGGCTTGTTCTGGTCAGTTCAGGTTTTTGACAAACCAGTTTGCACACCCCTAATTATTATAAAAGGTCTCCTGTGCAATGGTTGGATTTCCATTTGTGACGTCGATGACCTGAGTGCGGGAACGGACCCAGGAAGTCAGAGTGCCGGTCGGGGAGAGAAGGATTGAGCATCCTTTTGGACTGCTCTTCTTCTCTGGGGGAAGGGGGGGTAGTGTGTCCACCACTTCCTGGACCCTGGCGGAGGCCAGGATGCCACCACACTTTGTGCCAATACATCGAGGGGCAGGATGGACGCTGATCGTCATTGCATGTCCCCGACCCCAGGGTTCCAGCATGCACAAAAAAAAAGACAGCCCTCTAGCATGAGACCTGGCTCTGTGGCCATCCCCACTGCCTCCAATGCTTGCCAGGGGTGTCCCTCTCCCATGATCCTGACCCGGGGGGTAAGCCGGGGCTAGCCAACAGTGATCATTGAGGGGAGCCCTGCCTTTGGCCCCACCTAAGGAGGGGTAAGCCAGGGCATGGGGGACAGCTGGAGGGGCACTGGGCTGAAGGCCAGATTAAGGCAACCTGTGGCCCTAGACCAAAAAGACACCTCAACCCTCAGCGCAACCATGACCCTTCATCATGACTGTGTCCCTTTGCTGTGACTGCACCCCTTGGCCACTGCATATCAGTTACTGAAACTTGAAGAAAAGTAGAAACATAGTAACATAGAAGTCAGCAGAGAAGGACCTCTTAGCCCACCTAGTCTGCCCTATTTTCCCTACCTACTGTGCCACCACAGACCCTGCTCACTCTTTGTTCTTCACCCCCCTTGCCTTATTTCTAAGGTCCCCTTTGTGTTTATCCCATGCATGCTTGAATCCTGTTTCCATTTTAGCACCCATCACCTCCACTGGGAGACTGTTCCAGGCATTCACCACCCTTTCCGGGAAGAAGTATTTCCTCACATCTCCTTTGAGTCTCCCCCTTCCAGTTTCATAGCATGACCCCTTGTCCTTGAGCATTTTTTTCTATGTAAAATGCTACTTTCATGTACCTTTTTAATACCTGTAAGGTATTTGAACATTTCTATCATGCCTCCCACTTTCCCTCCTTTCCTCTAGAGAGAACATATTTAATTGCTTGATTCTTTCCTCATAGGGCTTCTGATGGAGACCTGCACCATTCTGGCTGCCCTCTTCTATACTGCTTCTACCCTATCTATGTCCTTCCAGAGATGGGGCCTCCCAAACTGGACACAGTACTCGAGGTGGGACATCACCATCAATCTATACAGGGATAACACTACCACCATCTTTCTGCAGGTTATGCCCCTCCCTGTGTTCTTACTGTCCCTCAAAAGTGGCATAAAACATAAATAACCTAACTAAAATGCTTCAGAATTAATTAAACTAATAATATCAGTATGGAAAAATAAAAATAGTCTGAGTTTTAATTATTTAGGTGAAAGGGGAAATTGTTTAACCAGGAGAGGCACACTAAGCCAAAGCTTGTTTCCAGGTGCAACCTGGGAGCACAAGGAAGTTAAGTGACTTGCTCAGGGTCAGACAGTACACAAGTGAGGGCTGTGGGATTCATACTGAGGTCTCCAGGTTTGTAGCTCAATGCTTTAAACCACTGCACCATACTGACTTCCTTATTTAGAGAACATAATTACTTATTGGCCTGGTAAAAACATTTTTTTATGTGAATTGTCATGATGTGCACGTCTCCAAAGCCCCCCCCCCACCCAAACAAACATGTATGTACTTGCAGTCCAGGTGTTATCATGTTGTCCTGTCAGGTAAGGTCCAGAACAGTGTAGCACTCTACAGTAACCCCTTAGACCATAGAACCATATATTGTGCTGTGAACTTAAATAAAACATGCACTAAAATGTTTACTTTGCCTATCCATGAATGGAAGTACAAAGCTATAAGAGAAACTTCAACTTAATACACATTAATGCACACTGACAAAAGTAAGCATTCTTTTCTTTAGAGCATCATTTCAAATTGAGAGCAAAGACGTTTGAATGGGTTTATCAGCCTGATAGGGAAGCATTAAGTTGAAGTTTCTCTTATAGCTTTGTACTTCCATTCACGGACATTATCAGCATTTTATGGAGTTTGTTAATTAGAGCTTATTAAGAAGTTAAAATGATGTGAATATGGAGAAACTATTTTATGAGAGCAGGATCTCAATATTTTAGCTGGAAACAACAAAGATCTGTTTTTAAAGGGACAGTAATGCCAGACAGATAGGCAAAGTAAACGTTTTAGTGCATGTTCTATTTAAAATTCCTGTCAGAGCTTAGAATTTTGTTTTCATTTTATTATTTCTGTTTTTGAAAAGAATTCAGATATCACAGGGGATGACTTAAAGTGGCTTTAACCATATGAAATGAAAGGCAAAGTTAAAACTGTAAGAATTACGTTTTGATTATAGAGCTTTGTACTCACAAAAAATATATTCACAGAAAAATATATTTTGAGACACTAACACTGATATTTGTTTTACGCAGTATGTATCTTAAAGTATTAAAGCATGTGTGGCAGACATCAGAAGGCATAGGCCCGGATAACAGTAGGTAGCCAAAGTTGGCCCTGTTGACTTCTAGTTACAGCCAGTTTCAGCTCTGAGATCATGTTACATTATACTGTAATATTTTTGATACATATAGTATTTTATGCATCTCATGAATTTGGAGTGTGGTTAATTAAAAGAATTTGAGAAATATAAAAATAAAAATCATAATTATCTGACTATAAAAAAGCATATATTAATTTCACTTTATGGTATTGTTTAACAGAAAAAAAAAACAGAAGAAGCCATTTGATTGGTGAAACCTTGGCGTATGTCTTAAGAATAAAGAACTTGAGAATAATTACAAGGACTCCAGTTTTTGGCATTCTTGCCAGATCGGTTGCAACTGCTTTTGTTTGTGAACTTGAATATAAAATAAATGTCTTGAAATTTCAGTTGTTTGAATGTTTTTAACTGTTACTGCAGAGTGCTACACTGTTCTGGAACTTGTTAAGCATTTGGGCTGGCCACTTATTTGTGTGCGCACCACCTTATCCCTAGCAAGTTGTTGCAGCTGCTTCTTTGGACTTTGTCCTGTCTGGTATTATGAACCAGGATGTGGGGCTTTTGTGGGGTGGGATAAAGATCCATCTCTAAAGGAGGCCAGGTCCTCAAGCGGTGTAGGAATTAAGTTGGTAGTTTACTAGAAGAGTCATGAACTTTAGAGATTATATTTCAAAGCGAGAGATTGTTGGAAGAAATCATTCCCAGGATCAAAAATGTCTGTTTTTGATAAGCTAGGATCAATAAATGACAAGATTTATTGATGGGATCCTGGAAATACATTCATTTTTATTCATCCTGAAAACAGAGCTATATCAAGGTCAGAATTTCAATATGAGTGACATGAGGGAATTAAACAAAGAGTACAATTTTTAATTGTACCACTGAAATGCATTGTAGATTTCTTAATTTTAGGAAAGAGATTAAATATAACGCACACCCATTGAATTGTACTGTTAATCTATTATATTTGAGAGTAAAACTTGATTCTAAGTGGGGATTGTAAGTGGGGCTGGGAGGCAAAGCAAAGGAAATGGGCCTGTTCACACCTTAAAGGTCAGCCTGGCCAGGGCCCCTTAAACTATCATCTGCACTTCACACCTAATCAAAGAGGTGAGAGTCATTTCACAGTTAATCCTCTGTCTTACTCCAGTTACTTAGTGGCTGAGTCATTTACAAAACAGACAAAAAATTCAGCTCAGGCAAAAAGAAGAGTATATAATGGTAAATATATGTTGGGGATTGCTGGGGTCCCCTGGTAGGCTGGGGCCCTAGGCCTGTGCCTATGTTGCCTATGCATTAATCCAGTCCTGATTGTACAGTACCCAGAGTCAATGGAATTGGGTGCTCTATAAATAAAATATCTATCTATCTATCTATCTATCTATCTATCTATCTATCTATCTCTCTCTCTATCTAATTGGAAGGCTGTCCCTACAAAATACACATCGGGAAAACCTGGCCAGGGTAGATGGCCACAGAGTAGCTCTGTAATCTGGGTGAGCTATTGGAAGCCCTACCCCATTCTAAACATTAGGATATAATCAAGGAACAGGGTAATGGTAACTGGTAGTTACCTGTCTGTGGATGTGGCACAACAGAAAAGCCTGCATGGCCTCCTATAAGGCAGTTGTGCAGCCAGTACTACCTCACCAAAATGTATTTAAAGTGTGGCACTCTTCTTCAGTTGTCAGAGCACAAGTTTGTGAACCAGGAAACCCAGGTTTACATCCCACCAGAGCTGATTATTGTGTGAGCATGAGCAAATTTTCTTGACTCCTAGTGTTTCAATCAATCCAATTGTAATAAGAGGTAAAATCAGGACACCCCAGAAAACAAAAGCTGAGCTATCTTGGGTGAATAAATAAATAACAAAAACAATCCCTTCTTTGCCTTTGTAAACAAACTCCCATCCAAATCTACCTTGTACACAAGCTAGCTTGCCATTAGAATTCTTATCCTCCCTTGCATCAGCAATTGGGGTTCTGTTTATTACAATTCAGTCTGAGTTCTAGGAGTCAAGTTTAAATGCAAAACAAACTGACACATTTTAGGGGGAGGGAGAACTGTGTACCCCATGTACCCTCCCACCCAAAGTCTCGTTAGCCAATTCCCTGAAGCATCATTATGTGGGAGGACTGGGTAATGAGGGGCATGCAGCTGGATCAGCATGGGGTAAGGAAGGCACCAGGTTGGCAGTAAGGGTGAGTCTGTACCATTGTCTGGGAGTAGGACTTACATGAGTTACAACCACAAACCTCATCCCTCTGACTCTGCCTGCATCTGCCTGCTATTTTCTTTACCTCACACTTGGCCAGCTGTATGTTCCTCATTATACTGCTTCCCCACATAATAGAGCCTGTGAGGAGCAGCTAGCAGGACTTGAGGGGAATTATGGTTGATGGGAGGCATGCAGAGCTGTGCCCCAAAGATAACGCACTTTTGTTTTATATGGTGTTCAAGACTTCGTCAGTGTAAATGGAATTTCTCTCTGCCACCCCAGGTGTAGTTTTGGACTGAATATTAATTCTCGAATGCCACAAATAGGGTAGTCTAAGTATTTTTCCTTGTAAGGGGAAACTTACTTAGGTCAATAAAAAAAGTTATTAAAAACAGGAATAGCTTCTTGGCTAACATTTCCCCCACCATAGCCATTTACTGCTCTATGCCATCCTCATGGATTGATTTGTTGAAAAAAAAATTCTGGCTCCTGACACTGCATCAGGATAGGCACCAACACTGTCTTCAAAATGACCCCTCCCAACCTGCCATCATTTCTAAATTGGTAAATACAGTAGGTTAATGTTCTGCTGTACTGACTTGTGATCCATAATTTGAGGAGGGCACTCATATACAATATCTAGACAAGTCCAGTCACCCCATTCCTAACCCAGTTTATGTGTTTAGTTCTATTTGTAGGTATGGGGTGGTACAGTAGCTAGGGGCAGATGTGGTAAGCCCAGTGATAGAGTAGAGGTCAAACATGGCACAAGCCTGCCATCTAAATGCTGTTAGGATTGTGTTTATTTGGCTAGTACAAATTTCTTTTCACTAGTCCAGCTGGCACATATTGGAGGCAGGAATATTTTTAAAACTATGTCAGTGGATCTACTTGCTCTGCTTGTTAGAGGTACAGAAAAAGTTAACTTCTACCCATGAACTAGGCATACAATACTGATTTACAAAACAAAAGGTTTAGGCAAGTGGGGTGGGGGTATCATAGAGCTGCAAACTATTGAGTGAAAGCTGGCAAGGGGCCAAGAAGGAGACTTCATGTGCTTTGCAGACGATGCAGTGAGGGACCTGGGCTAGGAAGGGAAGTTCCGCTGGATGTCACACTGTGCTTATAATATTGGGAAGGAGGAACAATGGTCTAGATGGGAAGGTCACAGGACCACCAGAAAAATTATTTGAATATGAACATATGTACATATGAACATACAAAAACATCAGCAGAAGCAGGCCTTATGGTCTATCGAGTCTGCTCCATTGTGCAGCTAGCCCCTCAACTTGCAGCTGCCCCACTCTCCCCACTCTCCCCACCCCTTCATCATAACTCCCCCCCCGTTCCAACCCCTCTTAAAGCCAGCCACCATTCTACAGGACACCACCCCCTCGGGCAGAGCATTCTACTTGTCCACCACCCTTTCTGTAAAAAAATGTCTCCTGATTTCCCTCCTGAATCTTCCCCCCTTCCAACCTCAACTGATGCCCTCTCATATCCCTCCCTCTTCTAAGCTGGAAAATCCCTTCTGTATTAACCTTATTTTTCACATTGAGGTATTTAAAGGTTTCAATCATATCCCCTCTATCCTTCCTCTCCTCCAGGGAGTACATGTTCAGTTTGGCTATTCTTTCTTCATAGGACTTTTCTTCAAATCCCTGGATCATCTTTGTCACTCAGTGTTGCACCCCCTCCAACAGCTTGATGTCCTTCTTCAGGACCGGGCACCAGTACTGCACACAGTACTCCAGGTGAGGCCTGACCAGAGACCTGTACAGGGGAAGGATCACCTCTCTATTCCTGGAGGAGATTCCCCTTGCTATGCACCCTAGCATCCTATTAGCCTTTGCCGCCACCTTCCTGCACTGAGCTGAGTTGTTCATGCTGCCCCTTATAATCACCGCCAGATCCTTTTCCTCCTCGTTACTTTCCAGCTGTATCCCTCCCAGCTGATAGCTGCTCCCCTGATTTCTAGCTCCGGAGTGCAGTATTTTGCACTTCTTGGTGTGAATCCCAACTGCCATGTTACTGACCACTCCTGTAGTTTGTTCAGGTCCTCCTACAGCCCCTTCCAGCCTTTGATGTCATCTACCACAGCTCCCATCTTTGTATCGTCTGAACAGACTAATCCTACTCCGTATCCTGTATGAGATATCAGCTATAAATATCCCAAACAACACTGGTCCCAGTACTGATCCCTGTGGCACCCCGCTTGTCACTTCCCTTGGTGATGAGAGATCCCCCCTCCCCACCACCACCCTCTGCTGCCTTCCATTCAGCCAGTTGACAATCCAATTGACCATCTTTGTTCCCACCCCATGTATTTCAGCTTCCCCCCAGCTTCCCATGCAGCATGGAATCAAAGGTCTTGCTGAAGTCCAAATACAGGACATCCACCGTGTGACCCCTGTCCAGTTCCCTGGTTACCCAGTCATAATACTCAATTAGATTTGTCTGGCAGGATCTGCCAGTGACAAACCCATGTTGATGACAGTCTTGAAGACCATTGTCCTCTAAGAAGGTCACCAGCCTCTCCTTTAGGATTGTCTCCATGAACTTCCCCACAACTGATGTGAGGCTCACTGGCCTGTAGTTGCTCAGCTCATCCCTGGGGCCACCTTTGTGAATGGGCACCACATGGGCCATCCTCCAGTCTTGTAGTACACATCCTGTGTCCAGGGAGGTATTGAACAGGTCCATCAGTGGCCCTGCCAGGATCTCCGCTAGCTCTCTGAGTACCCTGCCTAGGGTGAATGCCATCTCGTCCCGGTGTCGTGTCCACCCTAATGCCCTTAATCCTTCCAGAACCCTGTCTTCTACAATCCTTACATCAGTCACCCTCCTCCACTACCCACCCTACCCCCTTGGGGTATCTGCCCCTTTCTCCGTTATGAACACAGAACAGAGGTATTCATTTAATGATGCTGCCTGTTCTCCACCCTTCTCCACCCACCCTCCGTCCTTCCTAATCCTCACAATCTGGTCTTTGTTCTTCCTTCTTTCTCTAATGTGTCTGAAGAAGTTCTTTTCTCCTTCCCTAATATCCTGTGCCAGTCTCAGTTCTCTTGAGGCCTTGGCCACTCTGACTAGCCTGGTAACCTCTCTGGACTTCTTCATATACTCTTCCTTATCACCCCCCCCAACCAATTTCTTGAGTTTCAGAAATACCTTTCTCTTGGCCCTTACCCGCTCCATAACCTCCCAAATCAACCAACTGGGCTTCTCTGCCCTTCCCTTCTTACTCCGTGACTTGTACACATCCCAGTGGCCTCTGCCAGGTCCCTTTTAATAATATCCCACTTTTGACTAGCATCCATGTCTTGACAAATGCCTACCAGATACTTACTCAGAATTTCCCCCATCCTACTAAAGTCTGCCCCTTTAAAATCGAACACCCTGGTTTCGGTTCCCCCTGTTTCCATACTCATATTGAGCGTGAGCCACACTGAGTGGTGGTCACTCCCAGCCAGAGTGTCCTCCACCCCCAGATCTCTTACAGCCTCCCCATTTGAAAGTATCAGGTCCAAAGTCCTGTCCAATCTAGTAGGCACATGTATCAACTGCTCCAGGAAGCTGTCCTGAAATGCTCCTCTCCATCCCAGGTAGGTTGAGGTCCCCCACAACCACTGTGTTCCCCTTCCTACTGACCCTTCTAATTTGCTCAACTAGCTCTATGTCCAGGTCCTCCCCTTGCACTGGAGGTCTGTATACTATCCCCAGCTTCAGTGTCCTACCTCTCACATCCTGAAATTGCATCCATAGGGCCTCTGTTCTACCTTCCTCCTCCTTCTCCCTTATACACCTTATTCCTTCACGTACATAGATTGCCACACACCCCTTCCCTTTAGCCTTATCCTTCCTGAATATTTTGTACCCTGGGATCATCATATCCCAGTCCTGGTACTAGGTAGCCCAAGTTTCTGTGATGGCCACTGTATCCACCCTCCTCACTGCCAAGAGAGCCTGCAACTCAGCTAACGAATTACCTAGGCTCCTTGCATTCAACATGACCACCCTTCATCCTGTATCCTTCCTTGCCTTACCCTGGGTTTCCCCTGCCCCCCCTCCATGCCTCTACCCTGACTTCTCCATTGTTATCTTGGAGGGTAAGCTCATCGGCTCCCCTCTCTGCGTTCCCTGCTTACCAGCTGTCCACTTGCCACCCCCTATCTAGTTTAAACTCACCTTTGCTGCTGTATACCCCTCTATCCCCTGTTTTAATATTCCCTTCCCTTCCCCTCTCAAGTGCAGCCAATCTCCTGTGTATAGATTGTTGTTGTCCCAAGTCCATCCCCAGCCCCCCACTAACCCATACCCCTTGGATCAACACCATTCCCCCCCTCCCAGCCATGCGCTGAATTCTATAATACTCCCTTTTCTCACTGTACTCATGTATGGCTCTGGGAGCACCTCAGAGAAGGCCACCAATTCCCCCATTTCTTCACACACCCTACTCAGTTCCTTGAACCTCTCCCTCACAACTTCCACCTGTCTCACCATTCATATCCACATGCACCACAAGATGTGGTTTCCTCCTACCCCTCCTTGCGCACTTCAGAATTGACTGCCCTGCCCGCCATTAACCCAGGTATGGACTCCACCCATATATGACTGTGCCTTTCCCCTTACTGCCAAACCTTATCCCTTTTAGTATGGAATCACCTAGCACTAGTATCTCCCCCTCATCATTCCTGGTTCCCACCCCACCTTATTACCACAGTACCTATCTCTGGAGTCCACCACCTTTGTTTCTCTGCCATTCCCCCTAATGATGTTTCCCCCAACCCCTGATCTGTCCCCCCTCTCTCTCCCTGCTCCATCCCTATCCTCCAGTTCCCTCCCACCTCCTGGATCCCCCCCTCTGCTTATCTCATCCTTCATCCCATCCCTGTTCCTCTCTCCTTCCTCTCCCTCCCTTGACCATCCTTCCAGCTGTGCCCCTCCCCATTACCCATGGCTCCTTCCTCTGACCTACTTCCATCTCTTGTTCCTTCCTCTCCCTTCCCTCCCCTGCCCCCTCCTGGTGAACCTTCCCCCCTTCCCTCTCCACCAATGTTGCCAGGACCGCAAACCTATTACTTGCCCCCACTGTCTTGCTGTGTGTTGGCTCTCCCCTCCCAACTGCAGCCCACCCTATAGTGTCTGAACTCCTGTTCAGTTTACTCCTGCACCCCTTCCCCATCCCCTCTCTAGACCCGATGCTCCTCCTGTGTGGTGCCCTTGTATTACCTTCTGGGGTGGCTCACTTGCCTTAGCAGCCCCCCTCGCTTTTCCCATCCTCTCTACCAAGCCACATCACCTCCTCCTTGAGCCTTCTCATTCTGTGACAGATTGGATACCCTCCCAGCTTCCACAAAATGTTCATCCAAACTGCCACCCCACATCCATTACAGCCCACTATTTTAACCATATTTAAGTAGACTTAGTTAGCAGGAAAGGGCAATGCAAATGAATACAGTACTACCAATAAAATTAACCAGTACTATTTGGGCATTTTTAACTAGTCCTGACCCTCAAAAATAAACTTACAGGACAGTAACAATGATAAAAATCCAGTACTACTTTCTCTCCTCTAGTCCCTGCCTAAGATACCTTCCCACTAAGGTAACCTACACTACAAATACAAGCTTACTCTACAAATACAAATACAGTGTTGTATGCCAAAGTACAGCTCAAGATGCCACTCACTCTCCCACACCCCCTATAGACAAAATAGTGCCAGACTGACTCATCATCTGCATTCAGTCAGAGTCCCTCAAGTCCAGATAGCATTCAGCTCCATCCTCTAGAAGGCGACACCTTCTGCTGCTCTCCAGCCCTTGGCTCCTTGCTGCTCTGTGGCTCTGGCTCCTCCCACCTTAACCATTTAATAGAGGTCGGGGCTGGGGAGGCTGGGTGGGCCGAAAACCTCTGCTCTTCTTCTGGTCTGGTCCTCCAACTCCCTCGAGCAGATCCTGCTGCACTCTCAGGCTGCAGATGTGGCTCTTTCTGCTCCCCAGCTCCCTTGAGCAGCTCTTGCACCACTCTCAGGCCACAGATACGTCTCTTCCTGCTCCCCAACTCCCTTGAGTGGTTCCTGTGGCACTCTCAGGCCTCAGATGCAGCTCTTCCAGTACCCCGACCTCCTCACCGGCACCTGCTGCCAATTCTCAGGAGACTGGGTGAGTGAGAATATCCAGCGGCACTGGCAGTCCCTAAAAAGTCTATGTATGACACAGTTCCATGTAATTAATGCCATAATAAATATTGTGGAATGAATACTTTTCTGTGTTATTTTTACCTTCTTCCTGTTGTCCCTATAGCTCCGCTCCTTCTGGCTTCCTATTGGTGGGTATCTCTGGCCACCAGTCTCATAGCTGACACTGAGGCATGCCAACCATCTTTCAGTGTGATACCCCTGGTCTGTATCTGTCACTTCCCATGGGGGGGCATCTAACCCCTCTACAGTGCAGAAGATGTGGGAGAAGTTCCTTGAGTTCTGTGAGACCAGGGCTGGGGAGCTTGAACACTGCCAAACAGGGTCTGGTGGTGCGCAGAACCAGGTGCACAGAGGCCATTGTCCAAAGCAGCTGAGTAAACCTTTTTCACACTTTTATGTGGCCCCACCAATCTCCCCAAGCCACGTCCATCATGGTATCCTTAGGCGGGAGCATGTTTGACATGTTTGACCTATTGTGTGTTATGCAGACTACCTCATGCCAAGTGCCAGGAGCTGCTCCAAGAGCCAACAGCACTTCAACCCTATCTCAGGAGGAGAGCATCCACAGAAATGCACTGTCACCCTCCTGCCAGGTTCTGGTCCTGACATTCCAGGCTCACGGTGTGAAACTGGGTCACCAGTGTGCCGAGCAGATGCCTCATCACTCAATCAATCAAATCTTTATTTATCCAGGTGAACACCATTGAGCAAGCTCATTTACAAGGTGGACCTGCATCACACAAGGTCGAAATACAATGCGTTTATGTACAGGCTGGAAGACAAAACATGTATATACATAATAAACAAGCTATATAACAATAAGATAAGCAGTGTAATATTTGAGCACATAATGTATTAATTCTAACTAAATACATATCATGTTCAGGGAAGGAAAAAAAGGAATATGCTGGCCAGTTGGCACAGCGGTTGGATTTCCGCATGCGACGCCAGCGACCCGGGTTCGGGAACGGACCTGGGGGCACTGGAGGGCCGGCCAGGGGAGATGGATAGAGCATCCCATGGACTGCTCTCCTTCTCTGGGGGGAGGGTGGGGAAGTGCCCAGAGCATTGGCGACCCCTGGCGGAGGCCGGGAAGTCGCGCAGCTGCTGGAGCTGGCACGTTCAGGAGGCGGGGCAGATGCTGGACATCATTGCGACCCCACCTCCCAAGACGGAAAAAGAGACAGCTGCCTGCGCCTTCCATGAAGCCCACCCGCGGCTTCAGTGGCTCCTCAGCCAGCCCTCCAACCCATCTCCGACGTCTGCGGCATGCAAAGGGAGTGCCCACGCGGGGGCAAGCCACGGTCTCTTGAGGGCTCGCGCGTTTGAGGAAGTGGAAGCTCGTGTCCGTGACTGGGCAGATAGTACCGGGCAGCAGGCAGCTCGGGAGGAAAAATAAAGAATTAAAAAAAAAAAAAGGAATATTGGTAGGGGAGCTATAAAGAGAGGAGGATGCAGTAACAATATTAACAGAAACCTCACACAAAGCGCAGGTATCAAGGGGTAAGGGAGTGAGGAGGGCATGGGTGGGAGTGATGCAGAGAGTAAAAACTCAGGTCGGCTAGGGGTTGGGAACACAGAAGTAGCATTAGGGTAGGAGTTACAGTGCAGGGTTCCTAAATGGTAATGCTTGTGGAGGGTAAGGAGAAGTGCAAAAGGTGGATAGTACGTAGACGGGGAGTGATTAGAGATGGTGGAAACAGCGGCATACTTCTGTGACCGTTTTGGCATACAAGGTCTTGAATACTGCAAGACTAATTGTGGAACATTAATTTCAAGGATTTCTGCAGCTTATTCCAGAGAGTCGGCAGTGAGAAGCCTATTGCCGCTCTCCCAAAACGTATGCAAACCCTAGGAACCTTCAAAGAAATTATGGAGCTGCTCCTTAGGGTATAGTTTCGGAGCCCACTTAGAGGCAGTAAATCAATAATATACTGTGGTAATTTGCCGGTAACAGCTCTGAATGTCCATACAGCTGCATTTCTATTTCACCTGTATTGTAGGGAGGTCCACCCCATGGCAGCATATAAGGAGCACTGGTGGGTGGAGAAGGGGAGACCGGTAATGAATCGTAATGCTCTGTGATATAGTACGTCTAGTTTTCCCAGATATGAGGCATTGCATTGGCTATAAATGAAATTTGTGAAGTCAGTTAAGGAGATGAATGTGGACTGGACGAGTTGCCTTTTTGCCTCTGTGGCTAGAAGGTAGTTTATTCAATAGAAGAGACCAAGCCTCTGCCTCCATTTTTTCAGTAATTCCTCCAAGTGATCCACAAAGGAGAGTTTGTGGTCTACACCCCCAGGTATTTGAACTTCATTTCAAACTCCAAGTTTTCACCTAATAAGGTAGCGATAGGGGGTAGGGTACCAGTAATAGCAGGGTGTGCCATGTGGTTGCCAGGTAAAAGTATCATCACCTTTGATTTCTTGGCATTGAGGAGCAGCTTTTTGCTAAGAAGCTGGTGTTGTGAGATATTAAAGTCCAATTGCAGGTCTTCGCAGGCAGGTTCAGGTGATGGCCAGCTTAGGTAGAGTACTGTATCATCTGCAAACAGGTGTATGTTGGCCTCCTTAATGCCAAAACTTTTTGTTGTCTAGATCATGCTGCCAGTCATTTGTTACCTTAGCCAACACCGTAATTGTACTATGGTTAGCTTGGAAACCTGACTGTATAGGGTTTAAGAAGTGCCATGAAGCCATGAATGGATGCTTTTTAATGCTCTTCACTATCCCAATCCACCTGAATCAATAACAATATGTTTTGACATGCCTATGGCAAGCAAACCTAAAAAGGGGGCATGGGGACAGTTTCTTTAAAATGTAGTGGAGGGGGTGGGGTGGAGTACAGTATATTTAAAATGGGAGGAGGGAGATCTGTAGATATAAAATGGGGGTACTGGTCACCTTAAAATGGGGAAGGGGATACATAATTTTTCAGCTGTAGGGGAGGACACCGCTATACCTTAATGCACCCAAATATGGGAGACCTTTGAATTGTACCTGAATGTACTGACACGTGATGCAACAAGACAACTCTAGCCATCTCTTACTTTTCCAGGTACTTGTTTGCTCCATGTCCAGCTGCCATATAATGAGAGATAAGAAGTGAAAGCAGTTTTGTCAATCATGGTTAAATATAATTCTATGATAACCATTGTGGACCACGATCTGGCCAAGTTTCATTGGCAATAGCTTACTACAGTGGTCAGCAACCATCTATCTGACTGGCCTATCAGAGCAGTGGTAATGCTACCGCTCAAGACGCCAGTAACCTGGGTCGGGAATGAGCCTGGGTCGCAGGAGTGCTGGATGAGGGAGGATGGTGGAGTGTTCCAGTGGATGCTTGCCTCCTTGGGGAGGGAGGGATCCTGGTCTCCACTACAGTACTGCCACATGGGTGACCACAGGTGGTGGTGGTGGAGGTTGTAGTCAGCATTAAGGGAGTGGGAATAGCATTGCACTGGCACATCTTGCATCAGACACACCACCTCCATGGTACCCGGGACTGGGGTGAAAAAGTCAGAAAAACCCCGACTGTGCAGTATGCCATCTGTTGCCTACTGCAGGTCCTACACTGCCGAATGACAGCCCTTCCAATGGAGTTATTCATGGGGGAACAAGGAACATAAGGCAAGTCACAGAGATGGTGGGTGACAGGGATGTGCAGAGCGGCAGACAGAAGTGGACCGGTTGGCACTGTGGAGAAAAGTATAGTAAATTTAAAAAAACACGTTTAACAATTTCCAGCTGTGGTGGAACACAGTACTATGGTCAGATCCTTGCTTGGGCGTTTACTGAGAGTAGGGAGGAGAGTGAGTGAGTGAGCTGCTCTGTGATTGTGTGAGTGGAGTGGTCAGTAAGTAAATAAGTCAGCCAGTGACTGAGTCAGTGTAGACTGCCTGATTCTTTATCCTGTACAATAAAAAATGATTGTGGCTGCCAGTTCAGGCCTATGCTAGAATACAGTTTAGATATTTCCAGTGTCATTTTCTATGATATTTTTTGAATCACTAGTTGTAATGACTTCTTTAGTAGCTGTCCTGTGTACAGGATTTTCAACAGTGAGGCAGAATCATATGCTAACTGTGTTTGCATATCATCTGTGTCAGTATATTGTGTATAAGAGGGAGGGAGCATCTGGAGACTAAGTAGTGTGTGGCATGTGATAAGATGAGGGGACCTGAAAATGCTTGTGGTGAGGGAAGGACATGCCAAACAACACCAGGGTGTTTTAGGCATAGCAGTGGATAAACAAGGGGTGCCACTGGACATAGGAATTGCTTGGCATGGGACAGAGTGAGCAAGGTGGGCCATTGACTAATGTAGGGAAAGATAGGGGTTGCTACTGGACATCAGAGGGTGTGCTTGGAATGGGTTGAGGGAAGGGTGACTGTTAGGAGGTCTAAACCTCACTTTTAGATTTTTGACGATATTGGGAATGCAAATAATCACAAACATGTTGCATTAGAGTAATAAACAAGTTTATTACTACCAAAAGGATAAATCACAGTTGCCCTAAGCAGTTCTTACCAATACGAACCGGGAGTCAGTGCTAAGTGTTCCCTATACCTCGAGGTTTCTCTGTGTCTCTTGGGGTCTCTCCTGAGGTCTCCGAGGTATAAGGCTTGTGTCTTACATAATATGCCTATGATAATTACTATGGTTACTGTGAGATAGAAACATTTCTAGTTACAAAGATGAGCCCTATTGACTAAATTAGAGGTGGCTCCATGGTCCAAGATAACATTATACAATTCTGTAAAGTTATTAGTTTGAGAACAAAAGAGTTCTTATACAGAGTCTTACATAACTCAGTGTAGTAGTACAAATCACCAAAAGGTGGCAATGCCATCTTATATATTATAATTACTTTAAGGACACAGGTGTCTTGGCATCTTACAAGTAAGAAATACACAGAAAATACAAATCAGAATATATGTATTAGCAAGCAAAGTGTATTACAACAATATGCGTTCACATCCTGACATCTACTCTTGTACGGTAGATGCCCTTAGCCCTATATGTTAGTATAACACATACTTAAGTGCTAGTTGTCTACGGTGTACCTCTGAAGGTATCAATTAGGGTGCAGGGACCTCGTGTAGCATTCCCCCTTGTTGCCTCCAAGGGCAACACAGGCAAAGCTCTAGGGACAGGATGGGAGCAGTGGTCATTTACAAACCCAATGCACGAGCTTTGTAAAGGAACTCGAGCTGCTCACGGTGTTGGCGCAGTGTGCACTGTAGGTAGCAGAGCATAATAATGAAAATAATGATTAAAAATGCTTGTATAATAACAAAACCTTTAAAAGTAATGGGACAGGCTAAGCAAGGTGTACCATTGGATACCTGGGTGTGCTAAACACTGGATGGGGTGAAGAACATATTGCCACTAGACACCAGAGTGTTCATCGCAAGGGACAATGTGAGGGAAAGGGTACTAGATGCCAGGGACTGCTTGGTTCAGGATAGGGTGGAGGACAGCATCCTAATGAAGTGCCCTTTGAGAGAAGCACTAGGGTACCTGATGTTAGTGCTGCTGTATTTGTGTCCTCATTGTACCTGCCTATTTGCTACGTACTCACAGTGATGTTTGATTTCTACATGCTTGCAGAAATATCCCAATTAATTTTCATTTGGGAGTGTTGATGTCTCAGGGATTCTACTTTAACCTGAAGGTACCAGTGGTTGTTTGAGTTTGTAATGCAGTGACTACATGTTTCTTCTGTGTTCTGGACTGGCAAGCAATCCTGCGTCACTTCTGCAGCACAGTGAGAGCATTCTATGCTTGTGTTTCTAGGATGAGGAAGGGGGCTGCACCAGACACCAGGGTTTTCGTGGCATGGAACAAAGTAAGGGAGGAGTCCTTGCACCCTGGGGAATGCTTGTCAGAGGATAGAAAGAGGGAGGTGGTGCTACTGGACATCATGGCAGGTTGATATGGGATGAAGAAGGTTAAATAAAAATGCCATTGTGCACCAGGAATTGCTTGGCATGGGGTTGGTGTGATGAAGGATTAGTGCCACTGAACACCAGATACTGTTTGGCTTGGGACAGGAATGGATTGTCTCTGGATACTAGGAAGCCCTTGGCAAGGAATGAGGAAAGAGAGAAGGGTGCCAATGAACAATGGGGAATGTTTGGCACAGGATGCATTCATTTGCAGTTACTTTTTCAGACCAGCTATTTGAGATGCCAGCCAGCTCTTGGATTTTTAGTTCTTCGCTTTCTTGTTTGCAGTATTTCTTTACTTCTGCTTTGCTTTTTTCCCATTCACTTTTTAGTTGTGCTGTGCTTTTTTGTTTGCATTAACTTTTTAGATGTGATGTGCTTTTTATGGCTGCAGTGGGAGGAGCCCCGCAGACATCTTGCTTCAAAAAGGCACTCTGCATTACTTCAAAGCATTCTTTCCAACCGAAGAACATGTTGGACTTGCAGCAAGGTCTCCTACGCAAGATAAGTACACTAGATAACAATGTCTCTTCCCAAAAAACAAGAAAAAACAAAGTGTGTTTCCTTTGCAGTTGCAACACCTCTTCTACTTTGCCAGACTCACATATCAGTCATTAGCCCAGAGTTCCTTTACATAACATCCCAGTTCTGTCTGTAGGCAGTAAGGGTTAACAGTGCTGTGATCAATCAATCACTGCCATGTTGTTTCCTCCTAGGTTTTAAATTACACACACACACACACACACACACACGCATGCACGCATGCATGCACGCATGCACACACACACACACACACACACACACACATACCACTGTGTTTTAGCCTCGCTTTGCTACCTTGGACTTACATTGTCCAGCATTCCTTTACATTCCAGTTCTGTCTGCCTGCTCTCCTAGTGGTATTGTAAAGAAATTAGATTTTTGTCATGTGATTGATAGGTTTAATAGGTTAGTACAGAGCTATGGGGACTTGACATCCATAATGCTTGCCTGATTGTAAATCTAAAATTTACCCATTTTGTACAACCCATCTAAATGATGCTTAAATGGCTCCACCATAGTGCTTTCCACTACCTCTACTGGTAACGCATTCCAAATAGGTATGATTCTCTGGTTGTACCACATCTCTCTGTGCCAAATCCTACAATTTTCCCCTTGCAACTGAAAGGAGTGTGCACTGGTGTTGTATGTTTTGTACTTGAGTTTTAGACCTAGTTTGTTCAAGAGGTCCTGGTCTATGAGGGCTTTAAATAGAAGGCACATGTCCCCCCGTAGCCTTCTATACTCAAGTGTGAACAATTTCAATGTGTCCAGCCTCGTCCTATAATCCTTTCCTTTCATCCTTTTAACCTCCAGTGTTACCCTTTTCTGCACTTTCTCTAGTCTTGTGATATCACCCTTGTAGTAGGGTGACTATACCTGAGCCCCATATTCCAACAGGGGCCTAACAAGCGTTCCATAAAGTGGCAGTAGTATCTCACTTTCTCTGCTGGAAATGTTTCTAAGTAGGCAGTTCAACACTCTGTTGGCCTTTCTTGTAACCTTAGTGCAGTGAATGGAAAAATGGAAGTCATTGGTAATTGAGATTCCCATATTCCTTTCTTCTGTTACAGATTTGAGGTAAATATTGCCGAACTTGTATGAGGTGCAGTTGTTTTTGGATCCTAAATGTATTACCATGCATTTATTGAAATTTAGGTATAATTGATAAGTATTGCACCATTTGTTAATATGGTCCAATACCTACTATAACTCCAGATGATCATGTTGGCCCACTAATTCTGTCCTCAGGTGGCAATCATTAGCAAATTTAGTAAGCCATACCTTTTCCTGTTGTACCATCAATGTTGCCACATAAATGTTAAACAGACTTGGTCCGAGGACCGAACCCTGTGATACCCCACTGGTCACATCGGTCCAATCAGATGAGGCCCCTCTAATATTAACTCTCTGTATTTTATTTGTCAACCAAGAGCTAATCCAAGATACAATATTATTATGTAATCCCATTTTTTGAAGATGTTCAATAAGTTGTATATGGGGGAGTTTGTCAAAAGCCTTTGTGAAGTCCAGAAAGACAATGTCCACAGATCCCCCTTTGTCCGGTACTTTACTAACCCTATCATAAAAATGAAGCATATTTGTCTGACATGAACGCCCCTTCCTAAACCCATGCTGAGTCTTGTTCTCTAGTTCATTTTCCTGTAGGAATTCTGTGTTATATTCCTTTATGATGCCCTCCAGTACCTTGCCCAAGACACTGGTCAGACTCACTGGTCTGTAGTTGGAAGGATTTTTTTGCTCTCTTTTTTATAGAGTGGTATTGCCATAGCTTTCTTCCAGGTATTTATTGTTTCACCTTTATCTAGAGACATTTGATAAAGGTGGCTTAATGGTAGAGCCAATTCCTTGGCCACCTCGCTCAGTAGTCTAGGATGAAAACCGTCCAGGTCTGGTGATTTTGGGGGGGTTTAGTGCTGATAATCTGTTTTGCACATCCTTAGCTGTTATTTTTATAGGGTTTTCTGTGGTATTTTCATCTCTTCCTGACAGTGATATTCCTGCTCCTCCTTTATTATTAAAAAACTGAGGGAAAATATTTGTTTTGTATATTAGCCATCTCTTTATTTGTAGTTGCCAATTTTCCATTGTTTCCTTCTAAGGGTCCTATTTTTGGTCCACCACCCTTTAATTCATTTATGTATGTGTAGAAGGCTTTGTAATTCTCTTTTGTTTTAACTGCCAGGTTTCTTTCATGTTCCTTTTTTGCTTTTCTTGTATCCTTTTATATTTTATTTTGTAGTTTCCTGTACTTGGCCCACCCAGCACCTTTCTCAGTTCCTCTTATGTTCTTATAAAGCTTTTGTTTGTTTTTTGATCATCTTTTTTATTATATGATTTATCCAGCTAGGTGTTTTTACCCCCTTGTTATACTTCTTTTTTGAAGGGATATGATCTTTTATACATTTACCAAGTACCTCTTCCATGATCACCCACTGTTCCTGTATTGTTTTATTCCCAAAATCTTTTTTCCAGTCCCAAGTAGACAACCTTTCCTTAATAGCATGAAAATCTGCTTTGTTCCATAATAGTGTGTGTGTATTTCCCTCAATCACGGGACTGTTAGTATTAAAGTAAAAAATTACCATATTATGTTCACTACTTCCTAGGGGCGCTAAAGTATTGCAATTTGCAATCTCAGTTGCCATGTTAGAAAGAACCAAATCTAAAGTATTTGGTCCTCTTGTTGCCTCTTGCACCATCTGTTTTAAGCCCACTTGACTGAGTGTATCTACGTACTCTTTCTCTATCCTATTTGTCCCTTTCAGGGAGTCCCAATTTATACCAGGAAGGTTAAAATCCCCTAATAAAATAATCCTGTCTGCTGGGTTAAATTGTTGGATTTGTTGCTGTAGTAAGCAATCATTTTCACTGCTAATAGATGGTGGGCTATACAACACTCCCAAAAGGAATTTTGGTGTACAGTTCGGGATAACTTTCATCCATACTTGTTCCAGATTGTCTGATCCAAATTCCACCTCTTCCACTTGAATGTCTTCCTGTATATACAGGGCCACTCCCCCTCCTTTTTTTGTATTGCCTGGATTTGTGAAAGAGCTGACACCCTTTTATGTGATGCCCCCAGCTGTTTTCTTGGTCCCACCATGTCTCCGTTATTGCGCAGATTTTAATATGGTTTGTTTCCATGATATAGTTCAATTCCTCTATTTTGTGGTACACTCCTCGCATTTAAAAGTAGACATTTGCAGTTTCTTTTTTTTTGTTTGGGTTTTTCTGTTTGAACCATATTTAGAAGGGATTTCCCTGCTCCCCTCACCCATTAGTTTAAATGGTTGGTGATATGTTGGTTTATTGACCTAGCCAAGTGTCTCACCCCTAATTTGTTTAAATGCAGCCCATCGTGTGCCAAAAACCTGTCATCTCTGAAAGTCCGCTAGTTTTCAATAAACCCAAACTTCCTGACAAAGCACCAATGTCTCAGCCAGCTGTTTAACTTCAAAATGCCATTGTTTTTATAGGGATATTTACCTTTCATCAGCAGTATTTCAGATACAATGATGCCCCCCATTTTCTGTATTTCTTCTGCCACCATACTAAAATCAGCATATATGTCATTTAAATGCCTGTTTGAAATATCATTAACCCAAACATGAATAATAACCAAAGATTTGTGAGGTTTGACAATAGGCTTTTTAACATCCCCTTAACATTGCTCATCTTGGGTCCAGGTAGTGTACTAACAGTAACCTGTTCATTTCTGCCCTTGCATAACAGGGTGTCCAACTCGCTGGTGATTGAGTCTCCAATCACCAAGGTGTCCCTGTTTACTTGCTTTTCCCCTTCTTGCTCAACCTACAATGATTTTGCTTGTTACTTATTTAGAGGTTCAAATCTATTTTGGAGTACTATAGGCAGCCTTATGTGAATTTTCCCATCCGTAGCAGTACCTCCCTCCTCCTTTGTAAGTGGTTTGGATGTCATTTTGTTTGTTGCACCACTATAGCGTGAGGTTTTTTTTTTAAGCCGCACTCTTCCATTGGAGTCTGTATTTCCCCTGCATTTCTTCTAAGTATGTGGTTGCTCTGTATACCACTCCTCTGATTTCTGTACCTGTGTAGTTAATTTATCAGAAAAGGTAAGATGATTGTCAGTAGTGCCCTCTCTGTTTGGCTCTAGGGGATTTTCCTGGCAGAAACTTTCTGTGGCCTGGTCAATAAACCCCTCTAAGATAGTAATCTCCTCTTGCACTGTTAGCCCATGTTTTGCAGCTTCTATTTCCCGCAACAGCATAGTTATTAACACACATTTGTCACACTGCATATCCTCTGATAAGTTACCTTTAGTGTACATATCACAGCTTTTGCATAGCTGCCACCCTATGATACTATCTAGTGATAGATCCTGCTTACATACCTCACATTTGACCTCCTCCATATTGCTAGGTGTTTTTATTCTGTTTAATGCAATCCGTAATTTCACCATGTGGTTCCTACCTAGATGGTGGTTTACCCCTCTACGCTTTCCAGCTGTTCCTTATATATTGTAATCATTTTATAAACTCTCCCTTTTCCACTGTAGGCTTCTTACACACAGGGCATGACTTTAAGCAGCCGCGGACCCAGAAGTGAAACCAAGGGTCACGATGCAGCTAAAATAATCAAAAGTATGATTTAAGCAGTAAAATGCAGGTAAAGGCCACTCATCCATGACCATGGCACGCTAAAGTGCAATAGTGCCTGTCTAAAAACAAATCAGTAGCACCTGTACAAGCTGGTAGCTCAATCCTATACAAGACTGAACTACACAGCTTCTCTTCCTGCTTCCGTATAGATGTGCAGGGCTCCAGCCCTTTTACCTCAGTTCTGTCACACTATATTTAGTCTGCAGCTTACAAAGCCCTCCTGTCCCTGACAGCAGAGCAGAGCTCACTACAGTGTAGCTCTTTGCTGCCTGAATGTACACATTCCAACCTCTTTTTCATATATATACTGCTCTTGCATCATAGCCTCAGTCTATATATTTATTCAGGGACTGGATTCCCCAGTTATGTCACTAATCGTATTTATTTACCAAACTGTAATTTTATTATGCCAACAATCAAAAGCACATAAGCAATTACAATGGAATAGATAAGTTGGGCAGTGAATATAATTAATCATGTTTTACATTTTCTTTTTACATTTATCATTCTCTCTGATCCCTACCACTATAGCCTGTAGTGCTTTGTGTTAATCAGAGCTGTATAATTCATAACCTCGCAGTGTCCTCACACTGGGAGGTCACCGAGGTCAGTGGGGGACTGATTTGCTCATGTGTTTTAGAAAAAAAAATTTCAACCAGACAGAACCACAGAACTTCTCAAAGGAAGTTGGGGGGCTGCCTTTTTGTATAACAGGGGAGTGCAGCAATACCTCTGAGCTAATTCATTACACAGAAAGAAGAACAACCAAAGCTGTATCAGCGAGGTCAGCACTAAAACATTGTGTACAAAAGGGATCTTTGAACCATCTGTCAAAAATAAATCACCTTTATTAAATACACATAATACAACATGAAATGACAAGGAAAGTTCTGGTCTCCTGCCAGTAAAATCTCATGCACACAAAGGAAACGGTCCCGTTGGAGAAAAAGTTCCATTGTAAACCAACTCACTACTATTCCCAAGGTTTAATCCCAGTGGTGCAAACTGCCAACTCGAGACATGCTGAGCCAATTGCTCCAGCTACTAAAGCATGAATGTAGCAAAAAAAGAGCACTCACATTAAGGATTTTAAACTTATGTTGCAGCTAACAAAATGGGCGTGCAGTGGACCGACTTCCAGGTAGTGCGCTTACGTATTGACCTCCCCTAGGTCATTGTCAGAGCAAGATACCTCATGAAAGCAGTATCATTTTATGCTAAGAATGACAGAATTACCATCCTGCAATATAAGTATCCACACTTAGACTATACAGTTTATATCTGAACTGATATGACCACAAAATGAGATCTTTACAAAATAGTGTGAGAAACATCTACAGTATATCGTACATTTCCATTCTGTGCCAGGCATTTACACTCACCCCATGACAAAACGTTCTATAATTGTTTAAAAATCATTTTCTAAATCCATTTCAGGGAACACTAAGGGGTAAGGTGACAGCATTGGCAACCATTAACAAATAAAGAGCACAAAAGTTTTCCTTCAAGAACTGCACTAACAGGGCCACTGTTCACACTTGTTAGTCCTTATTTTTCAAACTAGTTTTACAAAATTGCAGTACCCAACTATTAATAATTTGATTCCATGTCCCTGTTACATTATCTCCCCCTTTTTAATTGGGTTCTGTGGACCCTGCTAGTGCAGTTCTTAAAGGAGAACTTTTGCACTCTTATTAGTTTATGATAGCCAATACAGTCAACTTGGCCTTTAGTGAAGTTCACAGAAATGCATTTATAAAATATTTTTTTAAGAATTATAGAACATTCTGTCATGGGACGAGTGTACATGTATGACAGAGAATGAAAATGTGTGACACAGTTATTTCTTTCGTTACTTCTACAAATATCTCATTTGGTGGTTAATATTGGTACAGATATAAACTGTATAATGTAACTGGGGTTGCTTAAATTCCAGGATGATAATTCTAACAGTGAGAATTTTTTTATAATGTATGTTAGAACGCTGTTAACCTTAGGAAATCATCATTTCCTAAGGTTGTTAACCTATCGATGTGACGTAGATATGTTGTTAACCTATCGATCCTACATCACATCGATAGGTTAACAACAGCGAGTGGTCTGCGCATGTGCACACTTTTTTTCGATGGGGAACCGACTGAAGGGAAATCGACGGGGAAGGACTGAAGGGCAGCAGCGGTGACTTTTTAAAAAATGTAAGCCGTTTAACTTTTTAAGTGGGACCATACACTATAAAAAATAATGTATGGTCCCTCTATCGGCAACCGGTCAATTTTAACCGTCTCGAGGTTGCCATGGCGATGTAAGCCTCTCGAGCTTCGCTCTCGAGGTTTACATGGTCGCCCTGGCAACCTCTCGACTGTTAACTGACCGGTTAACGATAGAGGATCATACATTATCCTCTATCTTAAACACATGAGCATAACAGTCCCCCCTCTAACCTCCATGACCTTCCACTGTGACGGCATGGATACTACAACTCAAATTAACACACAGCCCTAAAAACTGTAGTGGTAGGGAACAGAGGGAACATGTAAAAGGAAAAAGTATAACATGATTAATTATATTCACTGCCTAGCTTCCTGTATATAGTCCATTGCAACTGCTTATGTGCTCATAATTGTTGATGCAATTAAATTGTAGTTCGGCAAAGAAATAACATTAGTAGCTGACCCAGTGGTGTACAGACCTGAGACACTGGATGCCTTACCTCTTGTCATGCCAGTGACCCTGGTTCAGGAATGAGCCTGGGGTGCTAGGGGTTGGCCGGGAAGGAAAGGATTGAGCATTCATTGGACTGCTTTCCTTTTCCCAGTGAGGAAGGACTACCTCACCTGCTGAATGACTTCCACCAAGTGGAGGTGTGGTGGTAATGCAGGTCTGGGGATGGCAGGGAAAGGAGGGAACTGTGGGATTCCACAGGCATGCACATGCCTCCATGTATGCACATCTGGCTTGCATGCCTCAGTGCAGGGATGGAGACAGAAAATGGAAAACTGAAAGCAGAAGCAGGCCCCATGACTCTCCTACCATGCTTCCATCCTGAGGTGTCCTCAGGTCCTGAGCCAATCTGGATTGTTGCACCGGGGGGGAGGGGTAACCCTCCCTCCTGTACATATATAAAAAATTAAAAAAGAGGTTGTAATGTGCAAATTAATCACATGATCAAAATCTCATCACTTTATATTACCAGTAGTTTGTGAAGAAGGGATATGATGGAAGGTTTGATACCTTTTATTGGACCAACAAGTGTCTTGTACAAAGATGGAATTATATATAAGCTTTCAGGGCCTCACAGGTCCCTTCTTCAGGTGAATAGCAAAACTGAGCAACATAAGCAGTATTTATATCCACTGTGGAACAAATTAAAAAAATAGCAGGAAGTGTAGTAGGAAAGTGATAAAAGGGGATTAGAAATAAAAAGTCTATAAAAGATGCAAAGTAAAAAAATGAAGTGTGAAAAGAAATGGGGGGATCTAAGTAGGAACAGGTCAGTAGGAGATGAAAGGAAACTTGAAAGGGAAGAAGAGGGAACTTGAAGAGGGAAAACAATCCAGATGGAGGAACTAGAGCCTTTGTTTAATGTCCAAATGCTTGTGCTGTTCAAAAAACACATATAGTATATGCTTGTTATGATACCATCTTTTTTACTACCACCAATAATATCATTCTGCAGCCACATTGGCTCTGGCTAGAGTCTGTTTTGTTTGCATTCACTTTTTAGTTGTGTTGTGTCTTTTTGTTTGCATTCACTTTTTAGTTGTGCTGTGCTTTTTGTTTGCATTCACTTTTTAAATTCTTTACATTTCTTTTTGTTTTGTTAGTTTATTTTTTTGTGGCATGACACTTCACATTTGGTTTTGTTGCTTTATATTTTGTTTGCATTTCATTCTTTTGGTTGTTGATCTACTTATTAGATTGCATTTCACTTTTTTGAGGAGTGTTTTGCACTTTGGGGCTACTGTAGAGATCCAATCAGATTTCTTGCGTCTTATTTACATTTTTTTTGTAGGGTATGATTGTTTTTTATTTTTCTTGTTTCTTGGAGTAATATGTTTGAGCTAGAAGCTCATTTACAAAGGTTCCACATCTAGCAAACACAATACAGTACAAAACAATACAATACAGTTAGCAATATACAATTTTATTTATTTATTTATTTGTGTTTGTTGACCGGGTAAGTGCACTAGACAAATCCTGCCTATTTTCAGGCACGACCCGGGGGAGGGGGATACAGATGAATGCCAACTGACCTTGAACCAGATTAAGCTGTTGGCAGTATTTTTAGTGAACAAGGGAAATTTGTCCAGGACACCGGGGAAATTCCCCTACTCCATTGCAGTTGCGCTGTGACCAGTAGGGGGAACGGCCATTGGGATGGCCACTTGGGGCTTGGAGATGGAGCAAGAGGACATGTGGGAGATAGGGGAGTTGGTCTCCCTCCCTCCCTATCTCTGTGTTTCAGGAGACCATACCTGCTACACACATCGGACCACCAGAAGAAGCTTTGTCCAGCCAGCAGATTGTTTTATAGCCTAGAGATTCTCTTACTGTGATGATGGATGCTATGGTATCTGGAAAGGACTTGACACAGGATGCAGGGGCTAGTGATGTTTTTACCTCCTCTCAGATGGTTTGCTCTCCTATTGCTAGTATCTCTCCCCCAGAAGTGAGTAGCTGGGCTTCTCATGGCCCGATTCGTAGCAATGAGGTCAGCCACCCTGCACCACATGAGACGCTGAGCATTCTACGGGAGCCCAGCAGGAACCCGGAAGTGCTGGCGGTATCCCTTTGCAGTGATGTTTGTTTGTTGGGAGCAGGGGAGACTGGCAGTGAATTGCAGACAAGCAAGTGCCAGAAGTTTCCCCTAGGCTCCTCCACACCACTACCTTGCCACAGTTCTACACATCGGGAGACAGTGAGAGTCGAGAAGACGTCTAACAGCCCCTCGGAGCCAGTGTTGTGTTGTCTACTCCACTTTTCCCAGAGGATTCTGCTTGTATTGAAGGTACTGTACACCCTAAGAGAATTTCTTCTGATATTATGGGGGATCACTAGCCCGTTCTACCGGGCCTTATCATGTCCAGCCCAGTTGGTGGTGGGTTTGATTCCCACCTGTCGGCATCTGGGCTTACTATCACAGCAGCACTTAGGGGTGCAGGGTGGGAGAAGTCCCCTTTGGATGATTCTTGGACCTCCCCTGCACGGCCTGGCCTTGCTCCCAGAGGGGATTTATTAGACATCACAGACCCTCTTGAGGTCCCTTCAGGATTTAGTCTATCACAAACACCTTCTTGGCATGTTGGAGGGGTGCAGGTTTCTACACCAAGGTTATTTCAACACAATGATTTGTACACTGCTGAACCTGTATCACATACCCCCATATTGCCTAATATGGTTGTTCCTTTGTCTCCCGCTTCCAATTCTCATGTTGACTTGGTGGGGACTGGGGTGCACTCTGTTTCAACACCGGTATCTGATTCAATCCCTAAACCCTCCTCTACCCCTGCATTGGATGGCAATAGGAACTCTGCTACAACGGATTCTGGTCCATCCTTGGGACCTCACCAGACTAAAACTTTTGCTGGTTTGTTCCATTCCCCTCCTGAACAGGCCAAACAGCGTAATACTGTTCAGCTCCATTATAGGGGTGGCCTGGCCATATTCCCAGATCGTCTTTATGTAGGGAAAAAATTGCTTAAATCCAGTCTACAATTCTCCCCCTCTAAGATTTATGCCTTAATTCATACATCTGGTGATAATTACTTTGATGTTAGTTTTAAAATGCTTCTGGGTTAGACACTTTTTGGAATAGATATCAAGCTGTTAGTCATACTCCATTGTGGGCCCCTTTTTTTGCTATTCCCCTTACTAAACCGACTATAAAAACTGTTACGGTTTTGTTTAAAAATGAGGGGGTGGCAATAGAAGATATTGTATGGTGGTCGTCTTCCAAATGTTCTGTTTTAGGTTTGCCTGATCCAATCATTGATTCAGAATTTTTCGGGATGGGGGGGTGGAAATTACAGGTTAAATTACCTATAATTAATGGGACTATTCAGCACTTGCCAAGTTGTTTTTACTTGGGTAGAGATCTGGGTTTTGTCTTCTATCCAGGGCAGTCAAAATCTTGTTTCTGGTGTGGAGCCCAGACCCACCTCAGTAGTGCCTGTGACCAGCTAAAATGTTCTACATGTCTTGGTTCTGGTCATGTAAGTCTAAATTGCCCACATCCTGAGTATTGTAATCTGTGTGAGGAAACCTCTCATTCTTTTAAAGATTGTCCCTGGGCTTCCCATAATAACCCTGAAAGGCCTACTGATTCCCAGTATGAGACGGTGACTCAAGCACAGAGGCCAGGCCCCAGTTTCGGCCTTTCGCTACTACAGTGGTACCCCCCCATCTGATTCTCCTTCTTCCCCTGTGGATCCAGGGTTGGAACCTCCAATTCTGACTGTTCCTCCATCCAGTAAAGACTTACTGCCTGAGGACTCAGGTTCACTGCCCCAGGCTTTCCCTTCTTCCCCAGTGGTGGAAGAGGTGCAGGCTTTGGCCTCTTGTACAGCAGCTTTCCCTTCTATAAAGGAAAACATGCGGCCCCCTGGGGATACCGATTGGGTCCCAGTGAGAAACAGGAGGTTAATGCGGAGCTCTCTGATGAAAGGAGTACCTCTGCCTTCTGTGGTTCCACCCCCCCCGACCTGATGGTTTCAAACCGGTTTGCATTTTTTCCTAAACGGAAGCAAACTGTGGATACTGAGGAAGATTCTGATGCTTCCTCTATTGTGTCTTCCCAAGTTGAGATGTTCACTGACTCTGAACAAGTTTTGGGGGATATCCAACTGAATTAAAAAAAAGAGATGTAAGCTAAAATCTCCCGGGAAAGGTCGAGGTAGGAAAAAATCTTGATTTACTCTCTAACCAAGATGGGGACATTATATCTTTTGGGAGCTTAAATGCCAATAGCCTCAAAAATATTAAAAGACTCCGGGCCATTTTTTCTTTTCTTTTGTCTTTGCCCTTATGTATTATTTTTTTACAAGACACTAGGCTCCATTCTTTACAAGAGATTGGGAAAGCCTCTAGGGATTGGAGGAATGGTCTGTCTTTTTAGTCTTTAGCTGAAGATGTGTGTTCTGGAGTAGGGATACTGGTTCAGGGGGTAGAAATTCAGGTCACTAGATTAATTGACTTGATTCAGGGTCAAGTATTGATCCTAGATGTTACTCTCCAACAACAAGAATGGAGATTTATTAATATTTATAACCCTCAAGTTAAAATCCAGAGGATTCATATGTTAAAACAGATCCGGCCATTTCTTCATTCCTCCAAATCTGTGATTTTTGGAGGAGATTTTAACTGTATTCTATCCTTATCTGATAAAACCGGCCTTACCCAAAAATGATATTCGGATTCCAATTTCCTCAACACTTTGTACGTTACTGCTAACTTCACGGGATGGGCCCTTCTGGTATCACACCACCAGAACACACTTTTCATCAAGGTAGATCTTCCACGCGAATTGATTATTTTTTTATTTCTCACTGGTTAAATAATGTACAGTATTCGGTTATCCCTTGTGAATTCTCAGATCACTGTTTATTACTGTTACACACCGGTTGTCCCATTAACAAACCTGTAACACATACCTTTTGGAAAATGAATATATCTGTGTTAGGAGATGAAGATGGGTGGCAGGACCTGTTTCGGCTTCTCCAAGACAAGGTTTCTGTTTTTGAATTATATGATAATCTGGCCTTTTGGTGGCAAGATACTAAAACTGAAATTATGAAATTCTGTAAACGTTTCTCAAAAAAAACATCTTCAGATCATTATTTTCAATATCTTAAGTGTCGACACCACTTACAAAGACTATTGTCTTGGCAATCTGAATGGGATTTAGACTATTCTGCACAAATCCGGCAGGTTAAAACAGAGGAATGCGGGCTTCTCAGTATGAGAGAATTACATTGCTTTTCCTGGAACAAAAATATGGATGGAAGGGTTCTGCTAAAATAGTCAATCCTTATGATAGTAGCCACCAACAGGTTGCATCTAAATATATATCTGCTTTAGTTACTCATTCTGGTACCAGGATTACTGATAACCGAAGGATTTTGGAGGAGGTTTCTTTCCATACTAAATCATTATATGGACAGGCTTATGACTCACATTCCTTGGATGGACTTTTGGGTACCTTAGAGTTTCCTCTTCTCTCCTCAGAGTGTCTTATGATCTCGAGTCAGCCTGTTACATGTGCCGAAGTAGATTCTGTTATAAGCCATCTGAAAACTACAGTTACCCCTGGTCCTGACAGGATTCCCAACGAATTCTATAAAAAAGCTAAATTCTTGTTACTACCATATTTAACACAAGTTTATTATGCTATTGTACAAGGCCTATTACCTATTCCCCTTGCTTTTTTGGACAGCTATTTGATTTTTTTGTATAAAAAGAAACATGATAAAACTAAGTTAGATAATTGGCAACCTATTAGTTTATTAAATTCAGATTGGAAAATTTTGTGCAAAATAGTTTCTAATAGGCTAGCTCAGGTGGCGGCCCAAGTAATTTCTTCTACACAAACTTCTGCAATCCCAGGTCGCTCCATGCTCTCAAACCTGAAAATTTTGAGAGAAGTATTTGATGGGAATACCACTCAGGGTTATGTTTTTAGTTTAGATCAAACCAAGGCTTTTGACCGGGTTCCACATGAGTATTTATTTTCAGTATTGCAAACATATGGGGTCCCTGTGGTTTTACTGGACTGGATCAAAATTTTGTACCGATCGGCTTACACCACACCATTGGTTAATGGTTTGCGAGGCTCCTGTATCCCTATTAAGAGAGGGGTCCATCAGGACTGTCCTTTAAGTCACCTGTTATACATCTTTTCAATTGATCCACTTCTTCAGACATTAGGTGGAGAGGAGAACATTCAACATATCTCCATAACTCCAGATTTTGTCTTTCCGTGTGTTTTAACCTATGCAGATGATATTTGCATTCTGGTAGCAGATCCAGCTTCTGGGGAATGGGCAATTGAGATTATTCATTCCTTTTCCCGAATTTCTGGATCTGCTTTAAATACCCAAAAAAGTGTGGGGTGTGCTGTACACATTCCTTCACCAGACATATTACCAATGATTGGAGGGATTGCTATTCATTCCCAGAAAATTTGCGTACTGGGGGTTATTTTTGGTCCAGTTGATGCAGCGACGTGCAATTGGAGTTTGGCTATGGAGGTAGCTGAATCTAAAATTGTTAGATGGAAACAGTTTCCTATGACCTGGAAAAAATGGATTTTTTTACTTAAAACTTGTTTTTTGCCACTCTGTTTACTAATTAGTTATATTTTTCCTCTCCCTTTTTCTCTTGAAGCTCGGCTGTATAATTTATTTTTCCAGTTACTTTGGGGTAGTAGACTGAACCCAGTTAAGAGATCAGTTACTTACTGGCATATAAAACAGGGGGGATCTTCAAATGATAAACCCAGTTCTATTTTATTTTTCTATCTTTGTGAATGCCAATATCTTTCCTAGTTTAGTCAACCGGACAGATTGTTGGGCCCGTAGCCTTGCATCCCGTTCTCAATATTTTATAGAAAAATGGCAAGCTCCTGTTTGGAAACCGTTTACAAAAAATCCACTCAGTTCATCAGTATACCTTATTGAAATATTTAAAAAACTTAAAATTTGGAAAGTGTCTCCTGATGTGGAGTTATTGCAAAATAAAAAACATTTATACTCCTCTTTTCTGCAAACCATGTTCTTGGTGTCGCCTTGTTTTACGGTACCTTGTGAGTCATAGTATTTAACTAAGCAATTATTGGAAAATAGGATTCCAGCAAAGATGTGGGACATCTTATGGTTATGTTGTCATGACAAACTGAATGTCAAAGGAAATCAGAAACATAAACAATTGTCTGAATGTTACTGTATTCGTGACACATGTGTCTGTCAACTAGAATCTATGCAGCATCTTTTTTTTTGAGTGCCCATATATTGCCCCTTTATGGCCTCAACTGAGTCAGTCATGGGGCTTACCTGCATTCTCGGGGTTGACATATACTGAATTGGTTTATGGGGACTTTGGACCAGGTTGGAAGATTTTCTTTCCAGGTACTTTGTGGGTGCTGTTTGCAGTCTGCAAATGGTGCATCTGGCACAACCGCTGTATGTTTGTGTTACAACAAAAAATGGTTGCTTTGCCTGCCCTCCAAGAACATATCAGAAGTGAAATCTCTAGAATTTATTATTTAGAGGAAAAAACTCTTCCAGCACCTTTAGTGGCATTTTGGTGGAAAGCATTACCGTTAATTTTCTTTGAAGGGGTTACTTGAATATAGAGTATTATATTGTCTTGCAATTTTTTTTCCCTGTTTCACATATGTGCGGGGGGGGGGAGTGGTTGATTCTATAATGAACATTTTTTTTGTGTGATTTCCTTTTTTTTGTTTTTTTTTTCACCTGTAAATTGGATATTGTGATTTTCCTTATTGGTTTTCTTTCTCTGTATGTAGTAAGTGGTATGCTTATTGTGTTATGTATTACCTTTGTTTTGTTTTCTTATATTGTTTTCCAATAAAAAATTCCCCTACTCTTTTCGATAAGTGCCATGGGATCTTTAACATCCACCTGAGCTACCACCAATCCAGGCAGATGGGACCTCAGTTTAATGTCTCATCCAAAAGATGGCACCTCAGAAGTGCAGCACCCCTCTCATGCTGCACTATAGTGTCATTACTAGGATAGTAACCCAAGTGCCAGATGTGGGAACTGAACCCACAGCCCTCTGATCTCCCAGCCTCAGAGGTGAGTGTGCTACCTACTGAGCCACTGACACTGCTAATTTAAGTGCATAGGAGGAAAACAAAGATATATTAGGCATACAGGTATATACTTATTTAACAATTACTGAGGAAACAGTAAAAGGTTGACCTTGTTGAATAGTGGGAGGAGGTAGGGGAAGAGGCAGGCAGGGTAAGAGGTAAAGGAAGGGGAAGGGAGGGGCGGAGTGGGGAAAAAGATGTTGAAGTGTGGAGGGAGCAGGTGGATAGGTGGAATAGGCAAGGGGAGGTGGGGATGGGCTTTAGATCAGTTAGGAATAATTAGGGTAGGCTGTCACATCTGCTTAGAGAGATAAGATATTGGCTGAATTTTTTTCTAGAACATTCTGTCATGGAGCGAGTGTACATGTATGGCATGGAATGGAAATGTGTGATATAGTTGTGTCTTGTGCTACTTCTGCAAATATCTCATTTGGTGGTTAATATTGATACATATATAAATTGCATAGTGTAACTGGTGTTGCTTAAATTCCAGGATGATAATTTAGTTATTTATTTTTTTACCAGGAGAGACACACTAAGCTGAAAACTTGTTTACAGGTGTGACCTGGGAGCACAAGGAAGTTAAGTGATTTGCTCAGGGTCACACAGTATACAAGTGGGGGCTGTGGGATTCAAACCCAGGTTTTCAGGTGTACAGCTCAGAGTCTTAAACCACTGTGCTATACTTCCTCCTAATTCTATCACATACTGTATTAAACATGTCAGACATTCTTCTAAGGGCAATATCAGTATTGTCAATGGAATCCAGGACAGCACAATCCTGTCCAGAAAGGGCTTGATTAAACACTTAGGTACCCAAACATTTGAAATAATGGGAAGTAAAAATGACTTGCTGCACCTTAATATTTCTTGCAGACCAGTGACAAAAAAAAAAGAAAAAGAGAAAAAAAAAGAACAATGGTCATTTATTTCATAAAGTAGGATTCCTACACCAACAATTTTGCAGGGATGGAAGACCAGAATTCTATCAAGAATTGATTGATAGCCTGATTTATTGTTAAAACATGCTACTGTGTTTATTATTTGATGAAGACCGAGGTCCTGAAATAGGCCAACTAATAAAAAAGGAACATAGGCTTAGCAGTAGTGTGAACCTCTACTGAGGACTCTATACATACTTTTTAAATAAAGTATTAGCAACAACCTCAGTGAACTATTGCTTTACATAAGAAGTTAGAAGTGCTGGGGTGTGTCCTGAGGCAGAATGGTTGTGCTCAGAGGGACTCTGTAACAAAGATAAAAAATTAGTTTGTTCTGTTTTCTGTATGATTGTAAAATAATTTAAAGTCAGGGAGACCTGGGATGCATCTATGTTTACAAAGGCTCAGAAGAAAGCTTTAAAGAATGGTAGAGAAGTTATTGGAGTAGGTTAAGCATGCTGCTGCTTAAAGGATACTCAAAGAGTACTGTATATCAGGCAAGGAGAAAGTCAATGACCACTGCAGGAGCCGGAGACCGTAGATGTGCATGAAGCCTCCAAGCCTGAAATAGAACATATAACAAAAGGACACTGGTCTTAAGAAACAATGTGCAAATAGGGTATACATGAGAACAACATCTTATAGCCGGTGATGGAAATTGTGCGACAACTGCAGTCTGTGAGGGAGAAGAGTGCAGTGGAATGAGAACAGGATAGCATGAAAATCAAGCCCCAGCTTGATGAGAATAATGCAGCTGTAGCTGGGTCAGTGGCTGTGGTCAGAGTGCTCACAGAAAAGACCAACAAGCAAGAGGCTGTAATTACAGAGCCTAATCAAGTTCAGGACTATTAGTGCAATTGCCTTTGCAGGAACACGGGACGCAACTACAGTGCATTAACGTTAAAATTGGAGAGATTAGAAAACATAACAAAGGAATTAAATCTGGAGGAGATTACGCCATGTGAAACATTACTAGAATCAGCAATATTGCTTGTTTATGACCTATTTACAACAGTGTTAGACTTTAACCCTGTAAATGAATGCACCTCAGCCTGCAGACATTGGTTTGAAATCTCAGCTGGAGGAGGAAATTGTTTGGAGGTAGTTAGAGAGCTAAAATATTAGGGCATTTTGCTAGATTCACAACTAAATTTTTGATAGACATGTTGGGTATACTGCTAAGCAGCTGCATAAAAAATTGGGTTAACAGTATACAATAAAAGATTATTTGGTTGATGATACCAGGAAGGTGTTGGTCCAAAGCTGCTATCTTTCCTCTGTTGAGTATAGGAGTATCATTTGGGTGGGGGGGAGGTTGGGGGTAGTTAAAATAACGAACTTGCATGTACAATATGATATGCAGATGTGCACTGAGAGCGAGACAAAGAGGACATCATTGCACTCTTTATGAAAAATAGAATTAGTTACCACTTGTTCAAAGAGATGCACTGTATAAATCTTGTTTTGTACACAAAATCCTGCATATGAAAAAACAGTCCTCTTGCAGACTATTTTGCCAAAAACAAAATGTAAAGTCTTTGACAGCAGATCAGGCAATGACACTCATGGTACCTCTATGCAGCACTATAAAAAATCATAAGGCTTTTAAACAGACTGTTGTGAAACTCTGGAATAGTTTAAAATCGGAAATAAGAAATGCCCAAAGTGTCTATCGATTTATATTTACGTAAACACACACTAACTTAACTTAAACACTAACAATAACTGAAGCTCAGTGTAAATGGTTATAAACATCGTTCCCAGTTCTGAGTCTTGTAAAATGTGTAAAATTAAAACTCTCACACTTTTAATATTTGATTGTCTTATGGTTATGAACACTTTTTATGATAATTAAGTATGTGAATATATGTTAGTAAATGTTGTGTAATGTTTAATTTTTAGTTGAGTGTTATGTCTTGTTGTATTATTTATACTTAATTATTGTCTTAAGATGTTAATATGTTTGTGTAAATATACCCGGGTCATGCCTGTGACTAGGCCATGTTGCCAGTTCTTTTTCACCTGGTTAACAAATGAAAAAAATAGTGTCCATTTGCAACAAAATAGAAAGAAACTCTGTATGGACCCATGCAAGAAAACACAAACGTCTTAAAGTCAATGGAGAGACAATTCACACAGAAACATAGAAATTGATGGTAGATAAGGACCGATAGGCCCATCCAGTCTGCCCTTTTATCCTACCTACTTTGAAAGCCACAGATCCTACTTGATCTTCAGATGTATCCAGAGACACCGACTAGTGCCATACAAGTATCATTTCTTTGAAACTAGGCTTTTTGGAGTTAGGTGCATCAGTTTTCTTAATGCATTCTGCCCACTTGTGTATTAAGTTTGAAGGGCATAAATATATATTAACTGATTTCGATGCACAAGGAACTCAGCAATTTCCTGGTTCAGCAGGATACCTGAAAAGGGAACAACAGATAGACCAAGCAAAATTGATATCCATAGAGAATTCACTCAAACCTAGGAAGCAGAACAGTTCTACCAGAGTGTCACTGGCGGTGACATTCCATCCTTGATTACCCCCTCTACAGCGCATGCTAAAGAAGCAACAGTACTCATGAATTTTAATGGCTTTCCACTATCCCCCTTTTCTTGCATGATTTTTTTGATGTAAAAATATAAAAACAAATACCAGTTCAAGCAACCCTCCCCCCTCATCTACCCAGTTTACACTCCTGGTTGCTTCAAATGAAAACCAAAAGGCCGATTTACATGACCTGAACTGCACCAGTGCAAGAGGTGCTGATGAGTTGCAGCAGCACAGATTAGGCTATATAAATACCATGGGGAGCATTGTAAGTCACTGTGTTGTGGCAAACTGCAATTGGTGTTTTGGTGGGGAGTTGTACCAGTGCAGGTGTTATTTGCTGGCATGTAACACATTGCTCTGCCATAACCGGTGCAGCCCCCCAACACATCTCATCACACTGAACTGCACCCTTCCCCGACAGTGCTGTAGTCCTGACAGGACAGCTTATTTTTCTTGTTTTAAAAATGTTTAACTGTGCACCAGCATGTTATCCTGCATATCTGCTCTGCTTTACCTCTGCCGCTGTAGCAAAAGTCTGATTGCACAGCTCCTATATTTGAAAGATCCCCTCTCCAGACCCCAGTGGAAATGTGGCTGGCAATGCAGGAAGTTCCGTCTGAACTGTAGACTGACCATGCAATGATGCACAGTTCTGGTTGTGTCAACAGGCATTGGGTGTGATATGGGTGGAGCGGTGGCAAAAAGGAGGAGACTGCACTGTAACTGAGAGGTAAGTGTAAATGTGCCTCAAGAGATGCTCTATTTGTCAGTATCTGAGAGGAAATAACAGCTTTTAGAGCCACTCCACAGGAGCTCTTCAGAAGATCAAAGAAAACAGTGTGGGACAAAAACAAGTGATTTACGTTGTCAATTGTTAGCAACATGGATTGCAATACATAGGCCAAACAAAGAACTCATTAAGGAAATGCTTTAGCAGCAACAAATATTCTTCACCTGATTCAGCATGGACCCAGTACTGAGCCCTGTGGAACCCCACTGGTCACTTTCCCTTCCCCTGAGTGAGTGCCATTAACCACCACCCTCTGTCGCTTAACTGTCAGCCAATTAGATACCCAGTGTACCACTTTGGTTCCTACCCCCAAGCTTCAGTTTTTTATGAGCCTTCTACGTTGCACAGTGTTGAGTGCCTTGCTGTAGTCTAAGTAGGTGATGTCCGCTGCTCCACCTAATCTATTTCTCTTGTCATTCAGCCAAAGAAATTTATTACGTTTGCCTGACATGATCTCCCCCCATGAATCCATGCTGCCTTTGGTCCTGCAACCTGCTGGAGTCAAAGTAATCTACCAGACTTTTCTTTAGAAGTGCCTATATTTGTTTTCCCACTACTATTGTCAGACTGACCAGCCTGTACTGTAGTTGCCACCCTCTTCCTTCCTGCTGCTCTTATGGAGTGGGACTACATCTGCCCTTCTCCAGTCCTTTGGAACCACCCCTGTATCTAGTCAGTTATTGAATAGAGCTGTCAGAGGTGCAGACAGTACCTCCCTGAGCTTCTTCAATACCCTTGGATGTACCCCATCCAACTCCATAGCCTTGTCCACTCTTAGATTCCCAAGTCCTTTCAGATCCAGAAGCAAATGATTTGATACCTTTTAATGGACCAACATAGATGTAACAACAAAAACCAAGTGCTCTAGCTTTCGGACCAACAAGGCCTTCTGCTTCTGATAAAGGACATGTTGGTCCAAAAGCTAGAGCACTTTGTTCTTGTTGTTACATCTATGTTGGTCCATTAAAAGATATCAAATAATTTGCTTCTGAATCTGTTCTTACAAGGACCAGTATGGCAAATACTAAATCTAGATTTCACGTCCTTTCAGGACTATTTCCTCTTTGAATGGACTTGTGTCTACTTCCCTCCTTCCAGTGGTTCTATAACCTGTAAGTGGCCCATCCTTCTCCCTTCCACTGTGAAGACAGAAAAAAAAGCATTTGTTCAGGATATCTGTTTTTTCCTGATCATCCTCTGCACAGTCTCCTTCTGCACCCCCTCAGCCTTACAATTCCTCCCCATGTCATTCATTTTCATTTACACACCTAAAAAACATCCTGCACTCCTTTGTTACCCCCTAGTTATTTTTTCCTCAGTTTGTGCCTTAGTGCCTCTCACCACCTTCCATACTTCCCTCTGTTTTTGGTGTTGTGCCTCTCTGTCCTCTTCCCTCTGCATCTCCTTGTACCTCCTGAATGCTGCTTTTTTACCCTTACCCTTGCTACCACATCCCTTGAGAACTATATTGGTCTCTTTTTTCCTTCTGCTTTGGATCACCCCTTTTGCACAGAGGCTTGTTGTCTTTACTATTCCCTCCTTTAATCTGGCCCACTGTCCTTCCACCCCATCAGGGTAATCCCCCCCACCAGAGTATCACTGAGGCATACACCCATTTGTTTATTTAAATCTACCCTCCTGTGAATGGTTTTAAATACTTAATTTGTATGATGGACCGATCCTGTTAAATATTTTTAACTATGTATGCTTCCTGTTTTCTACCTCCATCTAAAGTGCCCAGAGACTCAGGGACTGGGTCCTAAAGAAATAAAGCTTGACTTGACTTTGACTTGACTCCTGAAGTCCAGTACCCTTATCCTTGTGTGGTTCATATTCACTGCCATCCTAATGTTAAACCACGCTATCCAGTGATCACAGTCCCAGCTGGCATCCCACCCTAATGTCCGCAACACTCTCCTTGTTTGTAAGCACCAGGTCCAGTACTGGTCTATCATGATTGTGTTCCATGGCAAGTTGCCTCAGAAATGTTCCCTCCTGGGAGTCTAGGATGACCCATCTTCTAGCTGAGGCTACTGCTGAGAAGCTCCAATCAATATCTGGTAGATTGAAGTACCCAATCAGCAGTACCTCCCTCTTATCTTACCTAATATTTACTGGTTACTGCCATAATCAATGTTTGTGGAATAGAAATGGGGAGAGATGTAATATACAGTGCTTGTGTAACTTGTAGTACTTTTTGTGGCTTTACTCTATTCCCATCCTTGAGTAGTAGGTATGTAGGTAGTAATTTGTAGGGAATATAAGGCCCATGAACAAGGGTGAGAAGAGCGCTGGAGAAGGAGGAGTAGAGGATGATGGTGGAAAAAAACACTCCCTAAGCAAGGGAGATGCGTTAGTGGAGGGCTTAAATAGAGGCTGTGGGAGGAGCTATTACCTACCTTGAACCTCAGGCCAAACCCTCCCATTCAATGTTTGTGGAATAGCAATGGGAAGAGAAAGGGTATATAGTGCTTGTGTAACTTGTAGTACTTTTTGTGACTTTATTCTATTACCACCCTTGAGTAGTAGGTATGTAGGTAGTAATTTGTAGGGAAAAGAAGACTCAAAAAGATACCTTCTCCAACTCATGGAGAGTATGACCCCCTGGCACTCAGGAGAGAAAACCCCCCAACTGGAGGAAACCTCTGAGAACCCATGGCCAGAGGTCTGCCCGACCTCTGGGCATACTAAAAGGAGAAGGACCTATGTTCTAGTAACCATAGCTAATTTGAGGTTGGTGAGCTGCTTGGAGAGACGATGATCCATCCTTGATCCATGGATGATGCAGATTTAGCGATGATCCTGAGGTTGAAGAGTAGGTCTTTTCTGAAGGAGTGCTAGAAACATAGAAACATAGACTTTGGTGGCAGATAAGGACCACTTGGCCCACCCAGTCTGCCCATTTCCTTACCTATTGGATAAGCTGCAGATTCTAGTTAACCAACAGCCTACTTCCTGCAACCCCCCACTATAATTGCCTTATGTCTGTCCCATGCATGTTTGAATTCCCCCACTGTTTTAGACCCCACAACCTCTCCAGGAAGGTGGTTCCATGCATCCACCACTCTCTCTCCGTGAAAAAGAATTTCCTCACATTACCTCTGAGCTGTCCCCCCTCTAACTTTAAATTGTGCCCCCTTGTTCTTACACATCTCTTTTTCTGAAAGATGCTACCCACCTGGACTTTGTTGATTCCCTTGAGGTACTTGAAAGTTTCTATCATGTCACCGCTGTCCCTCCTTTCATCAAGGGTATACATATTAAGCTCTCTCAGTCTCTCTTCATATGGTTCCTGATGTAGACCCTGCACCATTTTAGTTGCCCTCCTCTGGACTGCTTCCATCCTGTCTATGTCCTTGCATAGATGAGGTCTCCAAAACTGCACACAGTACTCCAGATGGGGTCTCACCAACTGTCTGTATAGAGGGATAACCACTTCCCTTTTTCTACTTGTGATGCCCCTTCCTATGCATCCCAGTATCCCCCTGGCTCTTCTTACTGACTTTTCACATTGCTTACCCACCTTTAGGTCATCTGACATGACTACACCCAGATCCCTTTCTATTATTGTTGTCGTTAGTACCTCCCCTGCTATTGTGTACTCTTCTCCTGGATTTTTATTTCCCAGGTGCATTACTTTGCACTTCTTTGCATTGAATCTAAGTTACCATATGTCTGACCATTCCTCCAACCTTGCCAAGTCCCTTCTCATCCTTTCTACCCCCCCTTGTGTATCAATTCTGTTACAGATCTTTGTGTCATCTGCAAAGAGGCATACATTTCCTTCCAGACCCTCTGCAATGTCACCTATAAAGACGTTAAATCCAAATAGATAGAATTCGAAGTGTGAAGTAGATCCAAGCGAAGGAGGGCAAAGGAAGTCCAAGTTTCCAAGATGATGAATGATGCCTGTACCAAGAATTTGCAAGGGTGTAATGAGCAGAGGGAACATGATTTGATTGATAAGTTACTTGATGGGGAATGGTGAAAATGCTATGGTATAACAAGTCATTGGTGAATGATCCAACTTGTGAAAGGTTTGAATGTCAAGATATGGACTGGAGGCCAGGAAGTCAATAATGAATGAGGAGTCACTAAGGAAGCATCCAAGAAGTAGAAATGAGTAAAAGAGAGTCTTTGAGTACCTTAGAGATGATAGTTTGTTCTTAATCCAATGATGACGCAGACTGAATGATGAACCTGAGGATAAAGGATACTTTTTTTTTCATAGGGATGGTAGAATCCTATGTGAGGAGCATATCCAGTTGAAGGAGGGCTAAAGTAGTCCATATTTCCAGGATGATGAAAGATGCATGTCCAAAGGGATTATAGGGGTGTAATGAATCAGGATAGCATAATTAGATCGACATAATATCAGACATTTCACTATGGGATTTGCGATGATTTGTAAAGTTAAGGGTGACTGATTCAATTTGTGAAAGGTTTGATATTCACAGTAGTCTGTAGGTAAAGAATCAATTAGTGAATGATAAGTCACTAAGCAAGATCACAGCGTAAAATGAGTAGAGGATAGTTTGAGTGACTGATGAGAGTAATGCCATGAGTGATGAGTAAACGAATGGAGGATGATTTGTGGAAGCAGTCCAGCTGATTGCCTAGTGTATATGGGGAATGATTGGAAATTCAGTATAAGGGATGGATGGCTTCTTTGGTCATGATGTTCGTGACTTTGTATGAAAATACTCTGCTGGTACACTGCCTGAATTAAGTGTGGGTATTTCTGTGGTGTGATCATCTAGGAGATACACTGAGGTGACATATGGTTGGTTAAATTTACAGGTGATCTTGATGTCGAAGTACTTGAGAGAATCTTGGAGGCGGATATAAGGAAGAGTCTGTAGGCTGAATTGGTAGTGAGATCGATAGTGTACGAGGCCATGGGATCTTAGCGCTACAGCTGATTAAGACCGCTTGGGAGGCAAGACTGAGTTGGTGAATTCAACTTGACTGTTATGGATTGCTAGATAGAATTCAGGAGAGCCTGTTCTTGGTGATGGTCTTTACTGCAGAGATTAACAAAGGCAATTCGAGAAGAAGAGGCTGAAGGGTCCGCTGGAAGAGCAGCTAACCCGGCTGAAGGTACTCGGTGAAAAGGTGCAGATGATTGTATAAGGAATGGCAATGTCCAGGAGTGAAAATGATGGTTTGGATGGCATGGAGTTAGTAATCAGCTAGGCGGTGGATATCCCACGACGAATATTCTGGAAGACATCTTTGAAATACTTAAAACAAGCAATGACTGTTGAGAAATAGGAGTCAAGCAACATGGTCAGCAGAGTTGGTGGTAGTAGGAGGAGCTACAGAAAGTAAGCCAGATGATATTCGTCATCGAATAGGTTATCATGTGATTCCTGGTATCCACAGAAGAGATACCAATTACAAAGTCAGGGCACAGCAAAGGGATTTACTTTCTTACCATGTATGAGGCTAGCCAGTGAGATGAAGTAGACAGGGAAATCATGGCAATAGAATGGACGAGAGTTGGAGGGCATATCCATTAAAGACTGAGAAGCTCTTCCTATGTCCAGGTGAATGGGATTTCGTGAATCATTCCGAGGAGCTGATTGGGCAGTGTATAAAACTCCATGATGACGAAAAAGTCTATGAGGCCTGTTAGCCAAGAAATGTTTGCTGACAGTAGTTTTTTTCCAGAGTAATGAACTAGTGATCCAATGAGAAGTGGAAGGGTACTGTTAGAATGGCCAGAGAAGGAGTATGAAATGAATAATATGGTAGGACTATGTTCAGAGATAAGCTATTAGGCCCAAAAGAGCCACAGCAAACAGCACAAAGCCCTTAGCCTGCAATGCAGAGTGGAAAGGCAGCCAGCCAATCTAGAAGGTAGTCTAGATCGAGTCCCAGGGAACTGGAGGAACTATCCAAAGAAGGGATGAGCTAGGCAAAGCCGGATGACAAACTGTGCAGGAAGGAACAGAACTGGGTTGTCTCCCTGTGAACAGCAGCAGGATGCGGAAGGCTGTAGCAGCCACTAGAAGATGATCCATGGAGGTCAAAAGTGAAGCTCAGTACTCAGATCATCAGGGTTAAGGTATAGTAGTCACACGTCCAACGATGGAGTAAACTAACTAGAGAAGGGACGAAAGGAGGTGGAGCGAAGAAGGATAAAGGTCCCACATCTGAAAGAGATATTAAACTCAGCCATCGACAGGAAGGGTGACCTACAGCAAGGAAGTCCCAGAGGCATCAAAGCAGAGGGGTCCTGTGATTGGAGAGAAGCAGCAAACCGGCAGGATGGAGGTGAATACTGCAATGAGGTCCAGGTTCAGGAAAGAGGCAGCAGCCTAGCATGAGTCAGGGGATGCATTAAGGAGCGGATCCATTAACAGGCTATCACTCCCGGTAGACGGTGAGAAGACCCATGGTTGATGTCATCAGGCAGATCTGAGAGGTGGAAGGCAAGTGGAGTGGAAAGGCCCTATCTCTGAAGGAAAGCAGCGACTGTCATTGGGTAGAGGAAGCAGACAGTGGACACAGCAATGCAAGCTCAGGCTAAGGACCAGGCAAGGTAGTGTGTGAGGCTGGAAGTAGGGCCATGGGAAATGAGGAATGGAGATCACTGGCAGTAGGAGGTCCAGTTCCAGGAGGGTCATGGCATCAGATAGCAGGTGGAGAATGAACACGTGTGAAGCAGCAGAATGGAAGGTCATGCGTCCAGGCGAGATGTTGTAAGTGAGATGATTGTGACTGGATATGGATATTAGAGGTAGGATGATGAGAGTACATGGTGAAGAAGTTCCATTCCTGAAAGGAAGTGGCAGTTCGCATTGGGATTAGGATGCAAATGGCAGAAATAGTTGATTTCGGAGTCAGGCTTCTAGCCATGGATGTCAGCAACTAGGATGATAAAACAAGGCTGCAAATGGGGTAGGGTGGAGAAGGCAAGTCGGGCAAAGTCATGGTCTTGGAGGGAAGGAAAATGCAGGCAGCAGGCTGAGGACATAGAAGCTGAAGCAGTAGACTGTAAACCCAGGTACCTGTCAGAGACAGCAGAGACGAATGATGGTGATGCGAGGCAGCCATGGCATGGTTAGAATGATGAGATTACGTGGGGGATAAGAGTTCTGTTCCTGAAGGGAAGTGGCAACTGGTATGAGATAGAGGAGGTATGGTACAGTCTGTAGTTTGAAACATGGCTCCCATCCCTGGTAGTCGGAGAGAGCTAACCTTCACTCGATGCTACGAAGCAGAGTTAGGGACAGAGGATGTCCAGTTGGTAAGTAGAAGGTAGTGGATGTAATGGAATTCCATCCCCGGTAGTCAGGGGCAGCCTACCTTCACTCAGCACCTCAGAAGGCACCAGTTAGGGATGGAGACTGGAGTACTGCTGGTATGAGCTGGCTGAAACTCAGAACACTGCTGGAAAAGGAAAGTAAATTAGGAAGCTGAGGTGAATAGGATGATGAATTAAACATAGGTATGGGAAGACAGGCAAAGCATGATGAGAAAGTAGGCATAGAAACAGAGGTACTGTACTATAGGGAAGGTGTGGTTTGGAAGCAGTAACTATACAGGGGAAGAAAGTGTCAAGAAAACCTGAAGCAGGAATTGGGGAGATAAGGAAGTGAGCACAGGCAAGCAGCAATGGAGGCAGGAGCAGAGAATAGGCCAAGGGGATGAAGATCAGTGAAAAGGAGCAACCCACCCCCATGTCCCAACCCCCGCACCACCACATACCTCCCACACACACACACACACACACACACACACACATGCTGAGGGTGTACTAGGTAGAATGGGTTAGTGCAGTGCAGTACAAAATCCAGTTAGCAGCTACAGGATAAGATATCCCATTAGGGAAGCAGCAGACGAGCAGTCGAAAATGGAGATGGTGTTTTTCCAAGCTACACAACCAGCCCACAGCAATGGAATCACTGTAAGGTTCATTTCATAGGAAGAGGAGAAGTTAGGGCAAGGCAGAGCAGGGCAAGGTAAAACCTTCATGGGTTAAAGTCTTAGGTTCCCAGTTAAAACATTGTAAGCAATGCAGATCATTAGCAACACATGTAGTTAGCAAATACAGTAATGCAAGGTGTTCGCTACTGGCAGCAATCAGGGGATTCAGTGAAGACCACTGAGAGCAGAGTAGAATAGGGCTGTATGGTGCAACATGGTGTGAAGCAACCAGAGTACACAGCATTAGCTGAAGGTACAATTCTTGATAGGTGTGCACATGAAAACTGGAACTGAATTACAAGGAAGAATTTGTAAAACTGAAAGGCAAGCTGGTTCAGTAGGTATCCACACGAAGATATTGTGGATAACGTAGTGTTGGAAGTCCAATGCAAGGACACACAGGACATTCATGCAGGTATGAGGTTGTTTGATATACAGGGCTAAATTTGATGGTTGGCTAGGTGCAGAATCAATGATGTACCCCACTTGGAGTTCATACAGTGGCCTGTGGATTGCAAGAGAAATAAAGCGCATGTAGGAGAAGGCAAAGTCAACCAGGTTCAGATGCATGCCAGAGGTGATGGAAACGGAGGTACTTACTGCGGTAGAGTGTCATGTAGAAGTGACATGGATTCCAGCAGGAGTGCCATGTGGAGGCGGCGTGCAGCAGTCGGGAGTCGAGGAGGTGAATGGATGCTCACAGGGATGGAAAGGGAGCATCAATTGTTGGGAAGGGGGAAGGAGGCAGCAATGAAAGGTGAGAGGAATTGGTGACACTCACAAGTATTGTAGATAGGGGGACTGGAAAGCGGGCCAGGAGCCCAAAAGAAACAAGGCAAGGGGAGGACCCAAACACAGGGGAAGGGAGACAAATGAAGACAAAGAGCGGGGAGACGGAATGGGTCATGGAAGAGGGAAAGGAGCCAGGACACAGACAGTATGGAAGACAGAGCAAGAAAACAACGGGAGGAAAAGGGGGACACAGAAGCCAGCGGAGGAACAAAAAGAAGCAGCCACGGGAGCTGAACAGCACAGCCACAGGGAGCCGAGGGCACACAAAAAACACTCCCTAAGCAAGGGAGGTGCATTAGTGGAGGGCTTAAATAGAGGTTGTAGGAGGAGCTATTCCCCATATTGAACCTCGGGCCAAGCCCTCCCATAGAAGTTAACAAACTCCGTAATTCACATGTGTAATTTATGGAGTTCCGTAAACCACCTTTCAGAAGAATTAAAAGAAAAAAAAATTCTCACTCCAGCTGCACACCTGTGCCACTACCTGTCTTCATGCTGGCTATTGGCTTTCTCTCTTTCAGGAAAACCACTAGTACAAAGGACTGAGCGAGATAGCCTCCTCCCCCTATACCTTAGCGAAGTCTGTACTCCGCGGCTCTCTTCCTCCTCACCACACATGAAAAAATAACCCCACACTTTTTTTTTAATATCTGCATTTTTTTCCTTTTGTTCCTGGCTCACTCAAACTCCCACCATTCATAATGCCCGACATGTTATCCTAAGTCCCGTTCACAATAAAATGAGCAACCACATTGCACTTCCCTTGCATTTAAAACAAAATTAGAAGAAATTGACAGAACAACAAAATAAATAAATAAAACAAATGCACTCCGGTTCTCTGGAAAAGCGAAGTTATTATCCAACCCGTGTTCATGTTGCGGGGGGGTAACTATGACCTATGGCAGTGACCTCAGCACAGCTATGCAGGCGCCACTGGGCCAACAGTCCCTACTTTCATGCAACAACCAGTAAACATAAAAAATAAAACATGAGAAAGTGTACAAATTCAGATTTTATATAAACCCTTGGTGTGGGATGCTCTGATAAAACCCTCAGGCTTCACCCTCTGGGTTTATGGGACGTCCCACACCTTGGATGTGCATAAAATCCTCATAATACACGCTTTTCTATTCATTATTCCATATATATCTTATCTTAGCCTGTGAGTGCTTGGTTAGCCTACATTCCTGATGTAATCAATTTATATTGGTATTAATTATGCCAATACAATACTGTGTATTACTGTACATTGCTGTGCCTTATTGCTTTATCATGTTACTGCACTTTTTACTTGTATTATGTACTTATCCCTTCCCCCTCTCCCCAGGATACATCTGGAGACAAGCTCTACGGCTCAGTATGTCTTTCCTGGTAAATCCCTTATAAATAAATCAATAAATGTCGATCATCTTGCTAATAGCTTCCTCCATTTCCTTGTCTATATCCTATCCCTGTATTGCAGGTCTGTTACTGTGTTTTACTATTTACAGGTTTGGGCTAGAAAAGACTTACTAAAACATGACTTGTTTCTAGGTACATGCTGGGAGCACAGGGAAGTTTAGTGACTTGCTCATGGTCACACAGTATGCAAGCTGTGACTGTGGGATTCAATCCCAGTTCTCCAGGTTTGCAGCTCAGTGCTCTTAACCACTTTGCACTACTGCCTCCCCACTACAGTGCAATGCAAAGAAATCACTCCAATGTGAATAGAGGTGCAGGCTGTGGTCTCCAGGGTGACCCACAATACCTTTAGCCCTCCTAACCCCCTTGCATTTCTGTTACCTTGACATATTCCCTGATATGTAACACAGCGCTCCACCTTTTCTCCCCTACCTATCCTTCCTGAACTACAGAAAGTGTATCCTCATGTGACCATGTCTCAGTAGTGGTTTCCTATGCACCATGACTCAACGATGGTCACTATGTCCAAGTCTGTCTCTGAAATGATAGCCTCAAAAAGTGGAATTTTATTTCCAAGATTTCTTGAGTTTGCACACATAGCATTCCACATCTTTCTCCCTCTGTGCTTGCAACTCCCCTTACTTCCTTTGGCTCTACCTCATTTTCTTCTCCTGTATTACTACTGCAGGTTTTGCTACTTTCCCCTTTGTCTTCAGTTCTCCCTCTTTTACTTTGAACCTGTTCCCTGAGGGAGTTTCTCCACTCAGGTTATCCTTCCCTCCTGCTTCATTTGGGGGGGGTAGCAGTATGTGTCTTCCTCTGTCCTTCTGCCACACTTCTCAGTTAGTTTAAATGGTTGTCAAATCAACATTTAAACTATCCACGAAGGACTGAAGTTCCTCTCTTGGATGCAGGCCATCAACTTTGTACATTCCTACATGCTTCCAGGTTGGTTCCCAGTCCCCAGTGCAGCCAAACCCCTCCTCTCTGTACTATTCCTTCAACCAAGAGTTGAAGCTCCTGATGTGGAGTTCTCTGTCCTCTTCTCCCCTTGGCCATATACAGGTAGCATCTCAGTAATGACCATCATGCAATCTACCTGTTTTAGGCCCCTGCCCTGATCCTGTCACTCACCCTGAACAATCCCAACTGCATCCCTAGCTAGGTCATTGGTCCCCATGTGGACAATGACATCTAGCCTCCTCCGGGCCCTGTCTCCTTATTGAGCCCTATAATTTGCTGACCATCCTTCCAAGCCATGGTGCCAGATAGGCACCTTACCTCCTACTCCACCCTTGCTCTATTCCCAAATCTATCCCCTAATGAATGAGTTCCCCACCAGAAGCTGCTTCTTCCTCGGATGGGGTCCTCTGCAACCCATGTTTGGTTCTTCCATTCAGGGAACCCCCACATCCTTCCCTGCCACTGTTATGGGTGCCACCTCCCAGAAGTACCATCTTGCCAGAATGGCGAAGGTGTTGTGTACTGGTACTGGTGGAGGAATGTGCTCCTGCCCTGTTACTCCCACTCTCTCAGAGCCCATCACTGTCCAACCCTCCCTCCTTCCATTAGACTTTCTCTTGGGCAGCAGTGGTGAACTTTATGGCCACTGGATGAGGGACAGGTCCATCTGGATCCTGGTCAGCTTGGCCTGGACTCTAGTGACCTCCTCCCTCAACCCAGAGAGGTGCATACATATGGGATAGCACCTCAGTTTCCAGAATGTCTCACTGAAGACTTCTGTTCTGCACCACTCCCATTTATGGTATATGTTTTTTCTCCTGCTCCTTACTGCACCCTGTCCCTCTGTTTGAGTCTACCCCCTTGAACCTTCTAATGGTCTTTCCTATGTCACCCTATGCCAGATACGGTGTCTCCTGTCTTTCCCTTTTACCCTAACTTCCCCATTTACTACCTTCTTTAAATTTCTACCTACTTCCTTCTGCTATTTATTACTTTTAGATCTTTCCTCTGAGTGCCCTACTAGAAATAGAGGATAATGGCTGTAGTTCTGCAGTTAACAGTGTTGTAATCACCTTGAGCAGTTTCTGCTGTATCTCCAGTGCACCTTTATGATGAGTCCTGGTAGGACGAAACATGTGTCTATGTCTTCTGTTGGCACCCTTTGCAAACTGTGTGAGAAGCCTTTTGGCACCATGCATTTCTGCTTAAAGTTGAACCAGCATAATAGTCTGTGGTGATTTGCATATGCAGACCATGATGCTTTGCGTTGTGGGGGTATGTGTGATTTTGTATTTCTTTGAAACTTGGCTTCCTGGCCAAATGCTCTTTGGGGTAACCATTGCCTCAGTGCTTGTGCACAGAGGTTCTTTGTCTTTTAATTTAATTAGTGATTTTATGATTTTTGTTCAGAGCCTGGGCACCTTTAATTTAATGTCAGGACTTATGATTTAGTAAATTATTTGTGGGTTATTTGTTCTGGACACAGCCCTCTGCACTGTAAGCCTGTGCACTTTTGATTAACTGTGGGTTTAACTATTCTACTTTGTGTGCCTCTGCTTTTACTATAGCTGCAGTCAGCCCCTTCATTCATTTACTGTGGTCTGTAGTGCACCTCTGCCCGCCCCTCCCTATTAATCTCTCTGCCCCCCTCCTCCATTGTACCTGCTTTTAAATTGTGTCCTATGTTTTCTCTCCACAGTTGCCCTGGTCGTCTAGGTCATGAGGGTTTTGAAACCCTCTCCCAAGTCTCCTGAAGCTCTTAGATGCTGCCGTTCACTGCCAACGACTTCAGGTACTGAGCCAGACAAGCTGCCTAGTTGAGGAGTGCAAAGCAAATGGCAGGCGCTGCAGTGCTGCTGTTTAAATGTGAACTTGAATTTTGGCACCATTTTACAAATTTGGACTGTAACTGTCAATGCATATGCTGTGCCAGAATTCAGACTTTTGTATCTTAATTAGTGGGACTTATGTGGGTTTCTGCTGTCTCTTCAGTGCACCTTTAATTTAATTAGTGATTTTATGATTTTTGTTCAGAACCTGGGCACCTTTAATTTAGTCTGTTAGGATTTATGATTTAGAAAAATTATTTGTGGGTTATTTGTTCTGGACACAGCCCTCTGCATTGTAGACCTGGGCACGTTTGATTAACTGTGGATTTAACTATTCTACCTTGTGTGCCTCCGTTTTTACTATAGCTGCAGGCAGACCCTTCATTCATTTACTGTGGTCTTTAGTGCACCTCTGTTCTCCCGACCCTGTTAATCTCTCTGTCCCCCACCCCCTTCCATCTCCTCCTCCTCCTCCCTCGTACCTGCTTTTATATTGTCTCTCCTGTGTTTTCTCTCCGCAGTTGTCTCGGTCTTCTGGGTCATGAGAGTCCTTTTAAGAAGCCCTCCTCCAAGCCTCCTGCAGCTCAGAGATCCTGCCATTTGCTGCCACTGACTTCAGATACTGAGCCAGACAAGCTGCCTGGTTGTGGAGCACAAAGGAAATGGCAGGCAGTGCTGTGCTGCTATTTAAATTTTAACTTGAATTTTTGGTGCCATTTTACAAATTTGGACTGTAACTGTACACACATACGCTGTGCCAGAATACAGACTTTTGTACTTTATTTAGTGGAACCTACATGGGTTTCTGCTGTATCTCCGGTGCAGCTTTAATTTAATTAGTGATTTTATGATTTATGTTCAGAACCTGGGCACCTTTAATTTAATCTGTTAGGACTTATGATTTAGTAAATTATTTGTGGGTTATTTGTTCTGGACACAGCCCTCTGCACTGTAAGCCTGTGCACTTTTGATTAACTTTGGATTTAACTATTCTACTTTGTGTGCTTCCATTTTTACTATAGCTGCAAGCAGACCCTTCATTCATTTACTGTGGTCTTTGGTGCACTTCTGCTCACCCCTCCCTCTTAACATCTCTGTCCCCTACCCTCCTCCCTTGCACCTGCTTTTAACTTGTCTCTCCTGTGTTTTCTCGCCACAGTTGCCCTGGTCATCTGGGTCATGAGGGTCCTTTAAAGAAGCCCTCCCCCAAGCTTCCTGAATCTCCGAGATGCTGCTGTTTGCTGCCACCAACTTCAGGTACTGCGCCAGACAAGCTGACAGGTTGTGGAGTGCAAAGGAAATGGCAGGCACTGCTGTGCTGCTGTTTAAATTTGAACTTGAATTTTGGTGCCATTGCCCTGGTCGTCTGGGTCATGAGGATTTTGAAGCCCTCCCCCAAGTCTGTTGAAGCTCTTAGATGCTGCCATTTGCTGCCACCAACTTCAGGTACTGAGCCAGATAAGTTACCCAGTTGAGGAGTGCAAAGCAAACGGCAGGCGCTGCTGTGCTGCTGTTTAAATCTGAACTTGAATTTTGGTGCCATTTTACAAATTTGGACTGTAACTGTCAATGCATATGCTGTGCCAGAATTCAGAGTTTTGTACTTTAATTAGTGGGACTTATGTGGGTTTCTGATGTCTGTCCGTTGCACCTTTACTTTATTTAGTGATTTTATTATTTTTGTTCAGAACCTGGGCACCTTTAATTTAATCTGTTAGGACTTATGATTTAGAAAAATTATTTGTGGGTTATTTGTTCTGGACACAGCCCTCTGCACTGTAAGCCTGTGCACTTTTGATTAAGTGTGGATTTAACTATTCTACTTTGTGTGCTTCCATTTTTACTATAGCTGCAGGCAGCCCCTTCATTCATTTACTGTGGTCTTTAGTGCACCTCTGCTTGTCCCTCCCTGTTAATCTCTCTGTCCCCCCTCCTCCTCCTCCTCCCTCGTACCTGCTTTTAAATTGTCTCTACTGTGTTTTCTCTCCGCAGTTGGTCCAGTCATGTGGGTTGTGAGGGTCCTTTAAAGAAGCCCTTCCCCAAGCCTCCTGGAGCTCTGAGATGCTGCCATTTGCCACCACCGACTTCAGGTACTGAGTCAGACAAGCTGCCGAGTTGTGGAGCGCAAAGAAAATGGCAGGTGCTGCTGTTTTGCCTGGCCTCCTCTGCCACCACCCTTGGTGAACTCCTCCTAATATTGGGTAGATCACATGATATGTAGAGCCTATCAGCCAACTCTACCATTTGCAGCTTATACACTCTCCCCACCAGGGTACGCCCCAATTCCTTGAAGTTTAGCTGCATCCATTCTTTTAATCCAATACCATTTTTCTCAGACTGTCTACACAGAATTTTTCTCCCTAATCAGCCCTCTTTCCCTAAACTGCAGCTGCATGCTTTACTTTAACCAGTACTATTTTTCTGCCGGGGTTTTCTCTTCACTAAATTGTGATGTGCACCCTTTGATGCTATGTCCTCCTCCTCCTATGCTACATGTCTCCTACTCCCACTCCCCCTAGAATCTCTCATCCCTGTTCCATGATAGTAAAGCACACATACACCACCATTACCTCTACACCTAGCATAGTTACCTGTCACACCTTAACCCCTGTCAAACTCGATGACCCCTGCCCATTTCACTATCCCCTCCTTACCCTATTAGCCGATTGCCTACACTCACTTCCTTCACCATTAACGAGAAACAATGTCACAAACAACCACTCCAAACACAGCATAGGTAAAAGTGCTAAAGGCTGCACTACTATGACACACCATCCTTCTTCTGCTTCTATCAAGGAATGTCCACCCCAACCCTGGCACACCCCAATCTAACTCCTCCTACCATGGCAAGTCTGGTGGTCTTCAAATTGCTTCACTTAACATCTGCAGCCTACAGAAAAAGTTCACTGCCCTACAAGGCTGGCTGACTCAACACTCCCTGGACATTCTTGTCCTTACCGAAAGCTGGCTATCCAATGACACCGCTGACGTAGACGTAAGTATAAATGGCTGTCCCATTTTCCAGGTCAATAGACAAGGGAAAAGGGGAGACGGCTGCACTCTCTACATAAAGGACTCCCTGCAAGCCATCCCAGTGTCCCTCCCCCTACCTGCCCATGGTGCCCAAACCCTGACTGCCAAACTGCTACTTGGAAACCCTGGTAAAACCCTCTACCTTCTGGTTGCCTATATCCCTCCTGCAACCAAAGACTTGCTTTTGCCACAGTCATGTCCTGTATCTCTCAGTTGCCCTCCAATAGCAAGGTAATCACTGTAAGGATTTAACATCAACTGGCTATCCCGCCTGCTCCTCCTATTTCAAGGACTCTACCTCATCCATGGATCTCACCCAAGTTGTCCAATCCCCACTAGATTCAATGATAAAACAGGCACCACAACTTTGCTGGACCTCATCCTCACCAACCACTCCCTGATGACCTCAGCGACCCTCCCCAGTCATCTGCCAGTGTAATCTGCTGGTGGTTGAATAAGGATCAGTCTACACTCCCTATATACTCCCTCCGGAGGTGCCTAAAAAAGGGTTCCCTTCCCAGCCTCATATCTTACCTGATAGCATGTGACTGGTCCCTTATAGAGACAGCCAAGTGTGTAGACACTGCCATCTTCTACTTCATTACCATCTGTAACTCTGCCTGTGACATTTTTGCCCCTTTCTCTAAACACTAGGCAAAAAACAGAGACACCTCCTGGATATCACAAGCATTACTTGTTTTGATGCGCCATCGGGACAACCTCTGGCATAAGGCCTTGGAATCTCGACTGCCCCGGGACAAGCAGCTATATAGAGAGGCCAGAAACAAATGCACCTGGGCTGTCCAACAAGCCAAGGCTCCCTACTATCGCCAAGCACTCACATTCTCCTGGGGCTCGAGTTGTGACTTCTGGAAAAACATCAAAGAGCTCTGTGGAAAAGTGAGCTCCTCCCCCCACCTAGCTTGCAGTAGATGGAACCATTATTCAGTGCCCACTCGATATCTCAAACACCCTCAATGAAATTTTCTCTGATCTTAGTAGCGTCCTTCCACCAAACTTTTTAGAATCCCCTCCAACCCAGCACCTGCCCCTAGCTATCAGGTGAATATCCCACCCTCTTTTTGTCTTTGTATTATAATTTTCCACATCACCAGGAAATTCCTGCTCAAAGTCCTGGGCAAGTTGTATCAAAGTGGTGACTCCCTTGACTTAAAACTTCTTTGCCTCACCCTGGATGACATTCTTTCTCCTCTCACCAAACTGCTAAATCTATCCATCTGCCTTGGCAAATTCCCATCCACCTGAAAACATGCTGTAATTACCCCAATTCTAAAAAGTGGTGCCCACACCTTCCCCAACAACTACCATCCTATCTCTATTCTGCCCCCTCTCTCCAAGGTGCTTGAAAAAATCGTATCTGACCAGTTCATGGACCAGCTATCAAAGTACAACCTGCTGTGCCCTCAGCAACAGGGCTTTCGCTGGGGACAGAGCACCACCACAGCCCTTCTTGAGTATACTTCCTATATTCTCAATGCCCTCGATCGCAGGAACTTGGTTGGGTCAGTCTATGTTGATTTAATCAAGGCATTTGACACTGTTAACCACCCCCTGCTCCTCACTTCATTGACGTCACTGGGCTTCTCCTGGGATTCCATATCCTGGTTTGGAGACTACCTCTCCAAGAGATCCCAGCAAGTGAAGGTTGGTACCACTCTGTTCGACAGCCACCCTGTCCACTTAGGAGTTCCCAAAGGATCAATACTCAGACCCCTGCCCTTTAGTCTCTATCTTAACTCCTTCCCCAACTCCTGCTCTGGTAAAGTTCTGCTTTATGCTGATGACACAGTCATCTTTGAGAGCCACCCTGACCCCCTAACTCTCCAAATTACCCTCCAGGACTGTTTTACTGAAGTTGAATCGTGGTTTGTGGATCACAAGCTAGTCCTAAACTATAAAAAGACTAAAATTATGATCTTCACCCACAGACAAAAGCCCCACGCTACAGCCCAACTTAGAATTCTTAAGTCCCAAGGTACCCTACTTGAGCAAGTAGGCACCTTCAAATACCTGGGTATTACGCTAGACTCATCATTCACCTACCACGCACATATCCAACTTCTATCTGCTGCCCTAAATGCCAGGCTTGGCCTCCTGTACCACATTAAACATTGCCTCACTCCCGAGGCCATCTGACTCACAGTATCCTCCTCGATGCTCTCGCTTTTGGACTATGGAATAGTAATATACGGTGCGGCAGATCCAACAGACTTACACCATGTAAAAACTACCCTAAACAAAGCTTGTTGTCTAGTCACTGGCTGCTACAGGCAAACCCACACCTGCGATCTTTATAGTCTCTCCAACTGGCTAAACTTTAATGGGAAGCTCAAGTATCATACCTGTCTTCTAGCAAAGAAGATACTCCTTAAACAAGCCTCCCCAGTGCTCCATCCTCTTTTAATCCCTCCTCCCTCCTCCTGGTCAAACCACTATAAGCTCCTTAAAGTCATCCCTCACAGTACCACACTGTAGGACCTCCCTGGACCAAAGGGCTTTCCTCCACCGTGGCCCCCTCTGGCTAAATGATCTCCCAGACTCCATCACCCTTGAGCCCAGACTTGGCCCTTTTAAAACCAACCTAAGAACCCATCTCCATGAGCTTTCATCCTACGACTGCTACTAACCTCCCCACCCTTTCTTGCCTCACCCCTCTTTGTTGGGGACCCTCCCCAGGCTGACCAGCCCGAGCTTCTATCTTTAGGAATTTTCCTGAACAAATTGACGATGGGTAAACCCACTTTACCCTAGACAACACCAAACTACTATGTAATGCTGGGTTTACCAAACCCTAGATTGTCTTCCTATTTTTAACTTTGTGTATGTACGTTATTGCCTATGCACTCACTGAAATGGAGCCTTTGCAAAGGAGTCTGTGACTCAAAGGTTGTAAATTCCAATTGTATGTAAATAAATAAATAAATGAATTGCAATTATTCATGCAGGAAAGTGTTACATGCTTATCCCAAAATATTACATCCCTGCTGACTCTGCTGTAAATAAATGTTACCGAAAAACATTCAGGTGTATCACAGTTCATTATCTTAGCCATTTTCAATTCTGAAGGCCTACCAGTATGTCTGAAAGAAGTTTCTTAGTAAGTTTGATACCATTTAACATACGAGGGCACAACTTGGTAAAAATTATAAAACTTCTGAGAAATTCAAATTGTTGCAGACAATAATGAATATTGTTGATTCTGCAGTTAAACTTTTTTCTGACCCTCCTTCTGTCACTTCAGCTTGCAATTCCTACTTCACTACCAGTGTTTCCACTCTCCTTTCTGCACTCTCTGTCACTCCCCCCTTCCTTCTTCACCTTTGTCTTTCCCTCTTTCCCCCTTCTCCTTCTCGCCAGTTGCCTCTGCCTCTTCACTAAAAGCCCTCTTCACTCTTAACCGCCAGAAAGGCAAGTGCCCTGACTGGATGGATCCCAAGCTGCTGCACCTTTCTGCACCTGCTACTGCTTCACCTATCATCACCCCTCTCCTTAATCTTTCTTTTTCTCTTGCCTCCGTCCCAGAATCTTGGAAGCACACTACTGTTACACCCCTCTGTAAAGGTGGTGACACCACTTCTCCAGGCAATTTCCATCCTATTTCTCTCTTACCTGCCTTATCCAAGCTCCAAAAACACAAGAACACATAGTCCTTTTCCAGTTATCCCCGTTCCTTGATTATTATTCTTTCTTCACCCCCCTTCCAGTCTGGCTTTTGTAAACATCACTCCAACACTTCCTGTCTACTCAGGCTCACAGACTCCATCCACACAGGCATGGAGAAGGGCCTCCTCACTGCTGACATCTTTGTCAATCTAGCGACAGCCTTCAACACTGTATCACCATTCTCTGCTTCAGGTCAATCTAAAATCTGCGGCTTTATCTAACTCCCCGATCAGATGGTTCACTTCCTATATTATAAGAAGATTACAATGAGTGAGAACTGGTGAATCCATGCCTTCTCCCCTACCCATTCAAACTGGGGTCCCCAAAGGTTCTGTCCTTGGCCCCTTGCTCCTCTTCATATTCCTAAATGACCTTCCCTCAGCCTGCTCTTCTGCATCCATCCACATGTATGCAGATGACACAGTCCAGTTTTTATCTGGCTCATCTACAGCTGAGTTAAATGCCAAACTCCAACTTGATTTCAACTCTGTCCAGAAATGGTTCAGGGTAAATCAGTTATCTCTTAACGCCAAGAAAACTGTCTCCATGTGTTTTGGCACTCATCAGAGGCTCTCTAGACTCCCTTCTCTCCCCATTTTCACCACCCTTGATGGGGGTGTAATTGATGATGTGCACTCATTTAAATACCTTGGTGTCTGGCTCAACCGCCACCTTGGCTTTTCTCAGCACATAGATGCCATGTACAAAGAGTTTCATCCAAAGCTTGGTGCCCTCTTTAGGAACAAGAGCTGTATTCTTATTTCTGCCCACCATGACATCATCATTAAGATGATACTACCAATCTTTGACTATGGTGACATTGTCTATGGTGCTGCTCCAAAACCCACCCTGGCCAGACTGGATCCCCTCTTCCACTCCTTTTGTCATTTTGCCTTGGCCTGTTCCCCCCTCACTTACCATTGCTCCCTATACGTGGATCTCTCACTCTCTTCCTTGTTTGACCGCCGCTTGACCCATTGTGCCTCCTTTATCTCTAAATTCTGGCTGGCCTCGCTCCCTCCTTACCTCACTTCTCTTCTCACATCTATGCCCCCTCCTCATATTCTCTCCATAACGCTGGATACTGTTCCTTTATGGTCCTCTCTCGCAAATCCCAGGTTGGTCAATTTGTTTTTTCCTACCGTCTTCCTAATCTCTGGAACTCCCTTCCTCAAGCTATTCTCTCAGCCCCTTCCAAATGCTCCTTTTCTTCTCTCATTCTATGACTACTCTTCCCTCCTGTAAATGCCTAGACTTGACTTGACTTATGTCCTCCCCTACTCACCCTCATTTCTTCCTCTGAATTCTTAATCTCCCCCGCCCTCCTTCCTCTCCTCCCTCCTCCCTCTCTCTGTTTCCTTCTTTTACCTCACTTATTCCCTTTGTTCACACTTACTCCCACCATTTTTCCCTTCTCACCTCACTCTTCTCTTTCCTTCAATATTTCTCCACCCTTGGTCACCCCCTACTCCGTTATTCCCTTCCTTCACTATTCTTTATTCCTTATCTCCATATTTCTCCCCTTTTTTATTTTCTCACATTACTCTCCTACTGACTTACTTCCCCCATTTCTGCGTGATTGCTGTCCTACACCTCCTACCCCACCCTAATTCATGACATTATCTGTTGTAATGACTGGTATTCTCTCTCAGTCTGTTGTTTTAATCATGTTTTATTTCTGCATTTGCCGAGTCATTTGTTTCATTGTATATACAGTGTAAATTGCATTTATAGTTATTTCTACTTATTGTAACTCCCTTCCCCCCTTCCCCCAGGACGCATCTGGAAACAAGCCTTTGGGCTTAGTATGTCTCTCCTGGTAAAATGCTTTTAAATAAATAAATAAACTGTGGACATCATTTTCCAGTGTTTGTACTTTTGTCCCCCATGTCCTTGACAAAGAAGAACTGGTATCAAAATGTATTGGATTGTCTTTTGGTTGCTGTTTAGCACAGTGTCCTGTTTGTATTGTCTGACGGATTTTGAATGTAATACAGGATAAGCACTGTGGAACCAGCCTGTGATAATTTCCAGAACATGAGTTGGTGAGTTTATCACTCAGTCCTGACTACAGTACTTTGATGTTTTTGCTCAGAGCAACAGCACTGTCATTTGAACTGTAGTATGCCAATCAGTAGTCCTTATACTTTTATTTTTTTTATTCGCATTGATTTTTTTTTATACTTTTGACCCACTGTTTAAGTGCAATAAGACACTTTGGGAGTTCAGAGTATGGGCTATGCAAGCAATAATACCCAACAGGGTGGGCAGTATTGGGCTATACTGGACCACCAAGGGGTATAAAGAGGCCCAACCCAGCGGGCAGAGGGCCTTATAGCCCCAGAAAGGTCCGGTATTGCTCATACCACCCACCCTGGATGGTATTATTGTGCATAGAAATTGGGTTACTCGTAAAAGTCTAATAAAATATTACAAAATTAAAACCAAAAACTTACAAATTAGTTAAAATCAATAGAAAATCAATTTCCTTGGAAGAGGGCACTGCTGTGTTTGAGAGACTTTTTAAAATCTGTTTTTCACTTTTCTTTTGTGTTGTGCATTTGTCGCTTGCTGTTTAACCCCCTCCCCACCCCAAAGTAGCAGTGCCCCCATCCAAAGCAGTCTGTACTCCTGGAAGGCAGGATGAGCACAGTCAGTGGTCAGGTAGTGAGAGCACGGCTGGGGAATGAGAGGAGTGGTACATTTCTTAATGCTGCTCCTGCAGATGGAGACGCACTGCTGGGTAGTGGCAGCACAGACAGCGGACAAGCAGCGGGAGTATGGAACTGTATACTAAGCATGGTGTGGAGGTGGAGAGTGAGAGAGGTGGAGCAGAGAAGATATTTATTTTTAAAAACACATTTCTTGCATTTAAACCACTTTTAGTAATTTTGAGTTGCATGTGAGAATTGATTGGGTAGGGAGCCCGACTCACTCATTCCTCTTGCTCATTGGCTGGGAAAAATGGCAATCCCTAAGTTTTAAAATCCATACTGGCAGAGTGATACCAGTTTGGTAGTAAGGCAGGGCAGGATGGCACTTGTTCTTTCCAAGGCTTAGAAAGCAGGCAGTATAGCGCAGTGGTTTAAGGCTCTGAGCTGCAAACCTGGAGACCTGGGTTTGAATCCCACAGCCCCCACTTGCACACTGTGTGACCCTGAGCAAGTCACTTAACTTCCTCGTGCTCTCAGGTCGCACCTGTGAACAAGCTTCAGCTTAGTGTGTCTCTCCTGGTAAAAAAAAAAAGACTCTACCAGTACACAGAAACATAGAAATTGTCAGCCGATAGGCAGCGCTTGGCCCATCCAGTCTGCCTGTAGGCCCTATACATTGTATGTGGCCACTGACCATATGTGATCAATGGCTTTTCATCACTCCCTCCCCTCTCAAGCTTCTCTTGAGCCTGTCCCATGCATGCTTATACCCCTCCACTGTGCTTGCCCCCACTACTTCCTGTAGTAGACTATCCCAAGCATCAACTAACCTTTCTGTGAAGAAAAACGTCTTCACATTACCTCTTAATCTATCCACTTCCAATTTCATATTGTGCCCCCTTGTTCTAGTACTTTTTCAACATTGGAAAAGGTCTCCCACCTGCAGTGTTGGGTATTGTTACTTTTAAAAAGTAATCAGTTACAGTTACTAGTTACTTTCAAATAAATGTAATCTGTTGCAGTTATTTATTACTTTTATATAAAAAGTAATTAGTGACTGTAACTGTAATGCATATTACTTTTTATAACATGGTTGTGTTTACTCATTGAACATAGCTATGTGCTCATGAAACCCCAAGAAATAAAACAGATTACAAAGACAATGAATATGTTAATTTGTAATACAGTACCCATCTGACATTGCCAGCCACAACACTCCCTTTACATTTCCATAAATAAGAGCTCTATTAAAAAAAGCACTCAAACACACACCCTGCATCTACTGCTGCCCTCTGCAATATTTTCCCCCCACAGCTGAATCCTGGCTTTGCCAGCTACTGCTGTCCCTGAACATTTTCATTTCCATAACACCCACACTCACCCTCCAATACACACACTCCCTGCATCTAGTGCCAGTGCCCTTGGTGGTCTTTCGCATACGGCTGTATATCCTGACAATGCCAGCCACAACTACTCCTTTACATCCCACCCTTACCCCACTGCCTCATACACCCTGCTGCATCTTCTACAGTTGATGATCTTTCCCACATCTAGCCTGTATTTTCCTCATGACTATGCAAGAGCCGCAACTATCCAATTAAATTTCTATAATAAAATCCCACCCTCACATAGCTCCTCCTACACTCACACACATGCACCTTGCAGATCTACTGCCCTTCCTTGCCTTGGTGATCTTCTCCCATTTCCCCCCAGCAGCCAGACTCCTAACTTTGCCATTGCAAGCCACAGATCCACCCCATCCACATCACATACAATACATTCCACCAGTACACACCTGCTTACCCCAACAAAATGCAAACTCTTTCCCACAGCTGAACCTTGACTTGCCACTGCCACTGAGACACAGTTATAATTATAACTAAGTCTACCATGACTATTATGCCACTGCTAGTTTGCCACAACTGAAGTCAGACAGTGTATCTTACAACAATCAAATTATTACACAACACAAAACACTTGTTGCCATCTGGCCCAGTGGCACTGCGGGTAGAAGCACTGGACGCCACACCTCGCGCCATGCTGGCAACCCAGGTTCGGGAATGGACTTAGGCCACTGGGGGTCAGCAGGGGAGGGAAGGGATCAAGCATCTAGAGGACTGCTCTCCCTTCCCAGGGTGGAATCCAGGGTTTGCGCCACATGAGAGCAGCACTTAGCGGTGGCTGGGGGCTGCGCAGTCCAAGGCAAGGCAGATGCTGAGGGGCACAGCGACAGTGGGTGTGTTTACACCATTGCACAACCATGCTCTGTGGGGGAAGGAAAAACACCAGAAAATCCCCACTTCTGGGGATAGGCGAAGGCATCTCAGCTGACAGGACCACACTCCCAATACTGGCCCTTCTCCTCTCTGGGTACGCTGCAGAAACCTGGTACTCTGTACTGTAGATAGAGCACCCAGGGAAGATAGGGTGGCCCTTCCTTTGGGGGGGTTAGATCTGGGGGTTGTGTCAGTGGATATGAAGGAGAAGGAGCAAGTGCCTCAGGTGGGAGGTAGAGCCCTGGGAGGTTGAGGATGCCAGAGAGCGTTCCCTGGAAGTGGCGCAGAAAAAGAATTGAAAAAAAACAACACTTGTTGCACTCCAGTACATACCCCTTTGATGAGGATTTTCTTTGAGATGGGACTGGTGATGGTGGTAGACCTCGTAGATGGGTGGATGGATACTCAAGTGACCTGCTGTGGCAGCTTGGCACATGTTAAAAAAATGGGCCCTGAGCACTGCATGCAGATGGACTACTTGCCTTTTTTCCTATAACAACTATGCTGGCCCTGATTCCCTCAGGGCTCACAATAAAAACCATAGAAGGCCACGACTGATGACATGCAGGGGTGTAGCAAACTATCTATAAATTGCACATCAAGTGGCCAATCTGTTGCCCCCCTCAAACAGATTTCATCAATTCATATAGCGATTCTTAGCTGTACCATGTAGTGGAGCACAAGTAGTATAATTTGTATATCAAATGTTGCAAAATGACATATTTTAATAATAAACTGACAAATAAAATGATGTCTTCTGACTTGTATTTCCACAGCACGTTACAGATGTAGAACAAAATGGTAGTACTGTATTAAATGCATGCTGAAAATAGAAACTAGAGTTAAAATCAATGTTTCAACCGTAGATCTTCTTCAGGAATTATCTAAAAGAGAAAAAAGCAGTAAGGGAAATAAGAGACATATTTGTGAGGAAAGAAAATAAGGGAAGGCTGTAGAAGAATATAGAATAATAATTGGGTGGTGTGTTTAACAAGATTTTACACACACCCAAGGTGTTGGATGCCACATAAATCCCAAAAGCGAAGCTCAAGGGGTTTATTTAAGCATCCAACATCGAGGGTGTGTGTAAAATCTTGAGTTAAACACACTACCTCATGTTTTATTTTATATAATTGCTGGGAGTTTTTTTCACCACAGCAATTATATAAAATAAAGCCTCATCCCCATGTAGCCGCTATCCCAGGGTTTCAACTAGGTCCGCTATCTGAGCTTTACTGCTGAAACATTTTCTTTCCCCTATTTTCATTGTTTTTTTCAGCTGAAACATAATAGTAGACATAGGCAAGTTATTTCCTTTTTTTTTCAGTTAACTTACTGCCAAGTGCTAGTCGCAATGAAGTGTGCAGGCAAGCTGTGCTACAGAAAGGCAGAAAGGGAGAGAAGAGCTGTGGCTGGCGAGTGCATTGACCAAGAAATAGCCAGCATGTGTTCACCGTTATAACCCATGGGTTATAATGGAAATTATAACCAGTTTGCCTTAGGGAAAAAACGCTAGCCAGTTATTATGTAAGTAATAATACCCTCCAGGGTGGGTGTTATTAGGATATAACGGACTGCCCAAGGGTATAATGAGGCCCGACGCCGCAGGCAGAGGGCGTTATATCCTCTGGAAGGTCCATTATATCCCATAACACCCACCCTGGATGGTATTATTACACTTAGAAAATAGGCTATAGGTGTAATTTTTTGAAAAAATATAACAATGAAAATTTATATATAAAAAATAAATATAAAATAAAAAAAGAGAAATTTTATAGTAAAATAATCCCTGTGATGCTGAAATAACCACAGGAGGGCGCTGCCACATTTGTGTGTGCCATGATCTTGTTCACTAGCTTTGTTTCTTCACACATTGCTTCACAGACACGAGAGCTGCTTCTTGAGCTTGTTGTCTCACTTTGTCTCTCGTTCCTTACTTAGTGACACATGGAAACAGACAGAGAGGAGAGCCGTTTATTTTAGCTACTTGCTTGGATAGTTCTTCAGAATGGGGGAATGTTGCCTGGTTATTTATATTTGAAGAGAGGTACTTTTTTTTGTTTTTGTTGTTCTCTGATATATGGTGCCATGCTGGTTTGCAGGTTACTGTAACAGTCAGCTGTGTGTTGACACGGAGCACAATCGCTCTCATTGAGGAAAGATAAATTAGTAAAAAAAAAAATTATTGTGGTTGCAGGCTCTTTTTTTTCCACTGTCCTGTGGCAGTGTTCACAGAAGTCAGTCTCACTAAGCGAATGGGGCAAAAATGGCAGCTGTCTGGTTTCAAAATTAGGGGTGCCCTAGGATAGTCTTAATAATACGGCACCCCCAATTGGAACTTGTTTTTGACTGGCCATTGTAAAGAAATAACAGCCCAGGTGCCAGGCTGTTTCAGCCAGTCAGGATGCAAGTTTTCCTTTACCCATTTTCTAAAAAGTGATAATAAGTAAGTTAAGAATAGAATCTGGAAAATGAAAAGGTGATGATAGGTATGTAAAGGCTGGGTAGAAGTGAATGGGCTGAGGAGTCCTTAAGTGGGGACTAATTAACAGGATCTAGTAAAAAGGCTGAAAAGTGAAAGCTATGTGTGCACACTCATTTTCATTTTCTACAGATGAAAGAAATACTCAAACTGGAGGGACCAGTGAGTTACTCCAGATATGTGACAATTGGTATAAGAACACCCAGCGCACTGACACTTCACCAGAGCCATTCAGCGTAACAGTATTTTCTGTAATGAGACAACCATCAAAAACAATCCCGACATCCAATGGTAGTGAGACTGTAACCAAGTAGAAAGCAGTGGTGCGATAAATGAGGCAACCCTGTAGTCGTAGCCACCGTGTTAGAGAAAAGATCTTGTTGGGCAAACCAGTATTAGGTGAGAACTTCTAGGTTTAATGTTACAAGGCTGCATGTCTTTGCTCCAGTTGCTGTGCCATAGGTTTACACCACCCCATCCCTCTGGCAGCTCATAATTCCTAGACACTATGACTACTCAAACCTGAATATCAGCAAGGCTACAAAAAATGCCACCTCACAGCCATGAAATGTTGCCAAACTTTTTATTGTGAAAAAAGGCAAAAAGTGGTAGCCAACTTGCACTCAATGTACAAGGTGAAGATGCTGGGTGCTCACGCAGTGTTTGTCAGAAGGCATTTTTTTTTAGCCTGATGTTGTAATAAATTGAGCGTGCAATCAGTTGAGCAGCCTTTGTTTACACTGAAACCTGAATATCAAAAGACACCTGCACAATCTTTAGATTTCTGTGATGTCATAAACCTCCTGAACTTCACTCTTGGGGTTTATGAAGTCACAAGAGCCTTTGATGGATTACAGCAACCATAACAGATGTATGCCAGTCTGTTTTTCTATTTATAGTACAGTAACTAGTTACTTTTACGGAAAAGTAATGTAATTACAGCTACTCATTACTTTATTTTAAAAGTAATCAATTACTAGTTACCTAGAAAAGTAATCAGATTATAGTAACTGGTTACAGGTAACTAGTTACTACCCAGCACTGCCCACCTGCACATTGTTTATGCCCTCGATGTACTTGAGAGTTTCAATCATGTCCCCCCACTCTCTCCTACAGTCAAAACATATTGAGGTCCCTTAGCCTCTCCTCATATGTTTTGTGGTGCAAGCCCTGCACCATCTTTGTTGCCCTTCTCTGGATAGTCTTCACCTTATTTACAGTATGTCCTTGTGCAGGTGTGACCTCCAGAACTGCATACAGTACACCAGGTGAGGCCTTACCAATGTTTTATACAATGGCATCACCACCTCCCGCCTCCAGCTTGTGATATCCTTGCCTATGCACCCCAGCGTGCCACTGGCCCTCCCTGCTGCCTTTGTGCACTGCTTTGAACCCTTAAGGGTCATCAGAGATGATAACCCCTAGGTCTCTTTCCTCTTTGGTGACAGTCAGCCCCCCCAACCTGTAACTTTCCCCAGGGTTCCCTCTACCCAGGTGCATTACTTTGCACTTTTTTGCATTGAACCTCAGTTGCCACATCTCCGACCATCTTTCAAGCTTCTCTAGGTCCCTCTTCATTTTCTGCACCTCTTCTGGAGTATCCACCCTGTTGCAGATCTTGGTGTCATTTGCAAACAGGCAGATCTTTCCTTCTAGCCCCTCTGCAATGTCACTAATGAAGACACTGAACAGGACTGGTCATAGTACTGATCCCTGTGGTACCCAGCTGATCACTCCCCTCTTCTCATATTGTACCCCATTTACCACCACCCTCTGTCTCCTGTCTGTTAACCAGTTTCTAGCCCAGTTCACCACCTTGTCTTCCATGCCCAGACTACTAATTTTGTTTATCAGCCTTCTATGTGGGACGGTGCTGAAGGCTTTGCTGAAATCTAGGTAGGAGACGTCTACTGTCCCTCCCTTATTTACTTCCCTAGTCACCCAATGAAAAAACTTAATACACCAGTTTGGCATGGCTTTCAGCCAATCACAGAGTAGGAAATCTTCCACCCATTTTCTAAACACTAATAACCACTCTTCAAGGTAACTGAAGGTACGAGGGGAACACAACATTATATTGTCATTCATTTGTTATAGTACAAACAGCATCTTGTCTTGTCTTGTACCTTACCTATTTTTATATTTCAGTGTGACTGGGACTAACATGCATATGTAACCCCCCTGTGGGGGCCGGCTTACCAGTTTGCCTCCTACTGCCCCGATCCCTTGCTTGTGTTCCCACCACCTGGCCTGTCCAATTGGTGCCCCTAAAGCATCCATCTGTCCCCAGCATGGTTTGCAGTGGAAAATGGGGCTGGAGGAGCTAAACTGCAGATCTGCCATGCTTTGGCTGCACAAATGTGTGAGCCAGCAGTCCGCGAATGTGCACCGGTGCATTTGGGTTTTCTTACCAAAACTGTGGCTAATCTAAAGCCTCTCTGGTGCTCTTGGTCCCCAAGTCTGGCTGGTTGAGGGCTGGAGACACAAAGGAGGCATAAGAGGAGTCTCTAGATACTTTATTTGAGGAGTGCCAATCATGTCTTTGATCTGCCTCATAAATATTAATGAGGCAATATGAATATTAATGAGTGAGCCTGCCTGCTGCCTGGGGACGGTGTATTTCGGCTACAGCGATAGGCAGGGGGCTAAACAGAAATGTTGAACTCTGCAATATTTTAATAGAGCACTGAAGCTGCTATCAGACTGAGGGGAAATTAATCAATAAAAATATTTATTCTGGCTGCAACAGGACTTTGAAGTTGAAACACTGTATGGACTGCCTCTAAGCTGTTTTGCTAGCAGCCATGCTAACAGCCTTTGACCTCTGCTTAGCCAATCGTAAGTCAAGGACTGTGCCAAGGATTTGTGGGACTGTGCAAAAGCCTTATTAGGGAACAAACTGGGGAAATTCTTGGTGCCCATTTAAAGAGCCAATCAGGCATTAAAGAAGCCTGATGAATATTAATTTTGCAAAGGGATACTTGTTTCAACCAATCAGTAGTGGCCATTTTTGGAGAGAACCCCCCTGGGACTGTTACAGCTTGGGACAGTCTTGCTTGGGTCCTCAGAGAGACAGGAAGACTCAGACTCTGTTGTGAGGAGAGTTTGGAAGTCGGTCCAAGGCTTTCACAGCCCAAGACTGGAGATTTTGCTTGCATTCAGCACCCGGAAGCTCCTGGGAGAGAGAGAGAGTGTTTTCTGCTGATTTCTGCATCATCTTGAAAAAGCCCTCAGCTTGGAGAAAGTGTCTGGACTGTTTGTCAGAAACTGCAGTTTGCCTAACTTGGCTTGAAGCTGAAGACAGCAGTGGAAAAGATGCCAACGGATGCTCCTGTGTCAGGGAGCCAGAGAACCTTGTGAACTCCTGCTGTCTGAAATAGGGGGCTTTTAGCTATGAGACTGTGTGCTATTTGGCCTGAAGCCACCCAGAGTTGTATGCCAAAGTGTTTGTGCTCAGGCCACTCTTGGAGCCACGTAAGGATCAGCCAGCCTTTATCAAGTGGGGTGGATCTGGATGCAGAGAAGCACGAGCGAATGCCAGACTGCCAGACAAATCTAATAGATTTCTTTGACTGGGTGACCAAAGTAGTAGATCAGGGAGGGGCTGTGGACATGGCCTACCTAGACTTTAGCAAGGCATTTGACTCAGTCCCACACAAAAGATTAATATACAAGTTAGCCAGCCTGGGAGTGGGTCCCAAGATGATAGCCTGGGTAAAGAATTGGCTGGAGAATAGGACACAGAGAATAATAGTAAATGGAGTCCACTCTGAAGAAAGGGTTACTAGTGGGGTGCCACAGGGTCAGTATTATACAGGTCCTCTTCAATGTCTTGTAAGTACATTGCAGAGGTACTGAAGGGAGTGTGTCTCTTTGCAGATGACACAAAGATTCAGCAACAGAGTTGATGCACAAGGTGGGGTGTAAAGGATGAGAAGGGACTTGGCAAGGTTAGAGGAATGGTCAAATGTTTGGCAGCTTAGATTTAATGCTAAGAAGTGCAAGGTAATGCACCTGGGAAACAAAAACCTAGGAGAAGAGTACACAATGGGGGGTGAGATACTAACAACAACAAAAATGGAAAGGGACCTGGGGGTAGTCATATCAGATGACTTAAAGGTGGGCAAGCAATGTGAGAGGGCAGTAAGGAGGGCTGGGGGATACTGGGATGCATAGGGAGAGGCATCACTAGTAGAAAACAGGAAGTTGTTATCCCTCTGTACAGACAGCTGGTGAGACCCCATCTGGAGTATTGTGTACAGTTCTGGAGACCCAATCTCCGCAAGGACATATTCAAGATCGAAGCTGTTCAGAGGAGGGCAACTAAAATGGTGCAGGGTCTGCACTGGAAGACATGAAGAGAGACTAAAGGAGCTTAATATGTATAGCCTCGAGGAAAGGAGGGGGGGGACATGATAGAAACTTTCAAGTACCTCAAGGGAATCAACAAAGTCCAAGAGGGTAGCATCTTTCAAAAAAAGAGGTGTGCAAGAACAAGAGGGCACAATTTGAAGACAGTAGGGGGGTGGCTCAGAGGTAATGTAAGGAAGTATTTTTTCACAGAGAGGGTTGTGGATGCATGGAACGGCCTTCCGGAGGAGGTTGTGGAGTCAAAAACAGTGCTTGAATTCAAGCATGCATGGGACAGTTATAAGGCAATTCTAGGGGTTGGGGGTAGGAAGAAGTAGGCTGCTGGTTAACTAGGATCTGCAGCTTATCCATTAGGTAGGGAAATGGGCAGACTGGGTGGGCCATGCGGTCCTTATCTGCAGTCAAATTCTATGTTTTTATGTTAGGGCACTCTTGACCCTTTTGGGAGAGTCAGGCTGTGGAGTCACTCCTTGGGTCTGGGCTTTTTGTGTAGCAGGAAACCCTGTGCATGGCTCTTGCTCTCCAGTAAAGAAAGTGACAAACTGCCAGACTGCAATCAAGGCAGGAGGTGACAAGCTGCCAGACTCTGCAATCAAGGCAGGAGGTGACAAGCTGCCAGACTCTGCAATCAAGGCAGGAGGTGACAAGCTGCCAGACTCTGCAATCAAGGCAGGAGGTGACAAGCTGCCAGATCCTGCATGCTGGCCAGAAAGTGACAAGCTGCTAAACAATCCTACTGTTTCCAGCAAGCCTACTGAAACACACATTGCTGCTCCAGGCCCCAGCTCTCCAGTCTGCCTTCACTCAGACCCTGTGAACTGGGATGTCAGAACTGTGAGTAAAGCAGGGCCTTCCCTGCCCCGGGGAATTTGTTTAAGGTTGCCTATCAGTCTAAAGTTTAATCATGCTACAGCTCATTCAACATGGTTGTTCAAAGTTTGTAACCAGCTGCAGTTATTTAGAGTTTACTGCAAGGGCCCCAATGCCAGCCAACCCACGGCAACCTCAAGCCTGCACCAGTCTGGGGGTTCCATCAGCAAGGACTGTTTGGGGGAGCTGGTACCAGCTGGGGAGTTATGAATGCATGTTGGTTGGAAGGGGTGTATTGCAAAAAGGTTTACTACTGAAGTTATTCATTGCCAAAATTACATTTATTGCATTGCATTGTTTATGGTACTCCTTTGTCCAGGTATCCTCTTTTCCTAGCCCTACCCTGTAAATACAGCTGTGTTTGATCTTTGCCATTTCGGTGCATGAGCATATTATTAGCTACATTCATTAATTGCATGGGTTTTACTGTATTAGAGTTCAAAGTGGTATTCTGCATGGGGGGTGACTGGAAGGGGAAGTGGGTATGTACAGCATCCAAGCGGGTTGTACTACGCAGACATCTGGCCCACTATAATTTTACTCTGCCTGAAAGCACCATGCTATTTATTTATATCATTGGGAAATAACTCCTGATTGTCACCTGAACAGAACCCAGGCTCCCTAACCAGTATTATGGTCATCAGGCAGGGGTAGTAGCCCATAGTAGCCTGGTACACGGTGCCCAGGGCTATACGTATCTGGAAACTCTTGTAGGAGTCAGAAGTTTGGATACTCTAAAATTCTTAAAAACCTGTACATGAAATATTCTAGTTACAGATTTCCACCTACTCTCTTGGTTTTTGACTCTGCAAATTCATGTCCAGCAGAAGGTTAGATTTCAGAAAGGACTTGCACGTTGTATATTATTTGCATAGGCTTCACCTACATTTGGAAGCACTTTCTTAACTAATAAAATGTCTCCTCCCAGTTTTTGGGACATCAGTCAAATGTATAAATAACTGATAGATGTCCAGTACCATTTATGTTTGTGGGGATGCACATACTGTTAAGAAATATTATTGTAAAATTTAGATAAAAATTGAAAAAGATACTGTGGGCAAAGTATGAATGCCTTTGAAAGTCCTGCAAGCCAGCACTGAGGAGGGAAGTGGAGGGACGGGGAGGAAGGGAAGGGGAATAAATAAATAATAAGCCACGGCAGGGTGTGCATTATAGAATTTTAATGTATGCCCCAGGGATGTAGTAAGGTATGAGGTCAAAGGATGAGTGTTTGTACACCCCTGGGAAGTGCATTAAAATCATAGAATGCACACTCTGGAGGGGCTTATTATACTTATAAAATGGCTTTAAGTAGTTTTTTGGGGGGGAAGGAGGAAAATGAAATCCAGCTCCTGACTGTATATTTATTGAGTTAATGCATGATCAGGTGATGTCTCTAGGCCAATGACATTTCTAGAGATGTTCTTGCCTTTTCTTGCTTTCCACCCCAAGTCAATACCCCATCCACGTTCCTGTCCCCTAACCGCTGCTCTTCAGTTACTATGCACTCTCGCCTACTGTTGAATATGTTATTGTGCTTGCTGCTGCACGTCTGCTACATCTTCACTCCTATCGCTACCTCCATGTACACTGGTTTCCTAGATAGCCTAATTATACTGTCACCGCAGTGTTCTTTTATTGCATAATTACTCTGCTCACAGCTGCTACAATTGATGTACCATGGCTGTGTCTTCAGTTTTTGCTATATTCTCAGAGTTCATCATTACTCTTGCATTCAATATGCTGATTTCTCATTTTTCTATTTTTGTTTTGTTTGTATTCTTGTATCTTGTATTTGCACTTGTACATGTTCCTCCATTTCCCCTTCCCGGGTTGCACCTGGAAACGAGCCTTGACTCAGTGTGCCTTTCCTGGTTACCAACTTTTAAATAAATAGAAACATAGAAATAAAGAGTTTGATGGCAAATAAGGACTTCTTGGCTCACCTAGTCTGCTCATTTTCCCTACCTACTGTACACCGCAGACCCTATTTGATCTCCAGCTGTAAACCCCCCTTTCCTTATCACTAAGGTTCTCTTATGCCTATGCCTATGCCATGCCTTCTTGAATCCCATTACAGTTTTTTCCCCCACTACCTCCTCTGGGAGGCTGTTCCAGGAATCCACCACTCTTTCTGTGAAGAAGTGGTTCCTTACACCTCCCCGAGTCTACCCCCCAGCTTAATAGCATGATCCCTAGATCTTGAGCATCTTTTCCTCTAAAAAAGGCTTTCCTCTTCCTTTAATGCTGCTGGCAAAAAAAAATATATATATATCAACTGGTAAGAGGCATTTTAATCAATCAAAGGATGATGTTTTATGACTGTAGCAATTAAGGAATTAATGTTATTCACTAAAGTGTCTTGTGCTAAAACCTTAAGAGATAAATAAGGACTCTCTAGGCTTTCCTGAAAGCAAATGTCATGAAACCTGCAGAAATATAATTTTTATGTGTGCAAGTTGGTGCAGGATCGAGACATGTTGTTTTAAAAGGTTTGTGGTAAACAATCGTCATTAAGTGATTGATGCGTTCCAGGAGCTGAAACAAAGAACGACTCTCTCCAGAGGAATTTGGGGCATTTAATGGACTTTCTAAAGACAGCTTTGGATGAAAGATACCTTATTTTGAAGCTCAGGACATCAGAAGTAAGATGCTTATTTTGTTTTGGAGAAATGTTGCTAAAAACTAATGTTATAACCATTATTAGCTTAGCTCAGAAAATATTTGCCTCACAGACATAAGAGTCATTTCGAGACATTGCCCTTGATGAGTTGTGTTCCAAAATGTTTGTTTCAAGACTTTACCTTAATATGTGCAAAAATGAGAGAAAATTAACTTTGGTCTTGAAAGTGTGCAGTACGAAGAGAGGTGGAGACTCAGAAGAACAACTAGCCATGCCTACCTCAGTTGCAAGAACCAATCAGAACTGTTGAAATTATGTCATGATGATGCAGCGATGATGCTCTGGCCAAGAGGTTATAAAGCCTACCACCTTGACAGGCAGGGCAGAAGACTACTAACCCTGATGCTGTGAAGACCTGTGTCGCTAGAGTTTGTTTTATGGTTGAAAAGGTTTCTCACCAAAACCTTGGACTGTCTTTCTGTGCTTGCTAGGAGGAGCCATATGTTTTTTTCTGTGTTTGCAACAAAAGAGACTGCTTTGTCCTTATGCAACTATACCAGGAAGGACTTCCAATAACTGTGTGGAGGCTGAGCCAAAGACTGTAGCAGAGCCCAACAAGGACTTTTGCCATCAAGGGGAAGATGAATTCTCACCAATATTTTGAAGTTAATAAGAAAACTCAAATTCTGCAACTAACCAGATGTCTTGAGAATCACTCTTAATATCATTTTAATATTTCTAATTTAACTTAGGCCTGGGTTGCATGAGGGAAAAATAATTTCTTAGATATCAAAATATGGGTATGTAAAGAAGCTCTCAAATCTATACAAAGGAATATTTAAACATTTTGCATCTGAAAAATTATTTGAAGCTGGAAATGTCACAATCAACCAGATAAGTAAAAAACAAAACATAAAGTGATGGGGGGGGGGTGGATGATTTGGCAAAGACAATACCAGTATTGATTTTTTTTAAACTCAGTGGATAGTGTATGTGGACTGGAGGGCATGAAAAGAGAGTAATTTTAACAAAATAAAACATAAGAAGTAGTTACGGTTCATTTTTTTTATACAGCTGCAGTGCCTGATATTTGCACAAACATGCGAAAATATGAACGAGCCAGCAGAAACAGACCTCCTGGTTTATCAATGTCTGTTCAGTTGCATAACTAGCTCCCTAGGTTGAAACTGACCCCCCTTTCAAGCTTCTATCTCTCTCTACGTTTATAGACATCACACACTTTGGATCTGTAAAGAAAACTTATAATACAATACTTTCTATGCATTATTCTACAGTATATATACATACAGCATCAATATGCAAGATTTAAACACTGAATACCATGTACTGTATGCAATATTGTTTACATCAGTGCCAATAAAATTAACTTTTGGATCATTTATGGATAGGTCTACCATCTAGTAATACCAGACTGGATGTTTCACTTTCTAACAATCTCTAATAGTTTTAACTTGCTCATTTATACATTTATAAATTACCCAGAGGTCCAAATGACCCCTTGTGTGAGCAACCCCAAAACATGAGTTCCACAAAGCAGGAGTGTGGTGTCCAACTAAGTGGTTTCCAGGGGCACCAGCAGGGCATCCACAGGGAGGACCACAGGCTGTGCTGCTCAGAGAGGATTGGAAAGGTAAGGATGGGATGAGGGATAGAGTAACAGAAAAAAGGGGTTTCAGGTGTAGAGGAAGTAGGTAAAGATGGTACTCCCTATCGGGGTAAGCCTACGTGGAAGTACATGGTGTAATCTACACCCTACTTTGAGAAGGACACTAGAATACTCCCATCCTGAGTAGGCCCAGAGAACAGGGAAATAGAGGGACTGAAGTAAAACCCCTTTTTAGGGTAAGCAGTATATCTTATAGAGAGTTAACTAACAAAAGAATCTAAGGGGTTGCAGCTAGTTCCTATCTCGGGTCAGCTAACAAAGTATACTGTGGGGTTGCAGCTTTGCAGCCAATCCACATCTACAGTTAACTTTCAAAGGGGCTGCAGCTAGTCCCTATCTAGGTTCAGCTGACAAAGTACACTGAAAGGTTGCAGTTTTGCAGCCATCCCCCATGTAGGGCTCACCAACACAGGAGCTACAGCTAGTCCCTCTCTAGGATCAGCTTTCAAAGGAATTGGAGGGGTGCATCTATGCTCTATCTAGGCTGTATAGGTGTAGCAGGAAGGAACTCTTAGCTGTTAGGGCAGTGATAATCATATCTATTCTATACGAGAAATGCACAGGGCTGGAGATAGGTAGAATTTGGGGAAGTGGGACCATGCAAAGGCAGCAGGCAACCAGGAGTAGGGTGGTATGTTGTAGAGGGTTGAGGGTGGTGGCAGCTATATTCCTGGGGATGCTGTGGGAGTTGGTTATTGTCTAGTGTGTAGAAACCTGAATCGCTTGATGGCACAAGTGAAGCAGCTTAGATGGACATTAGGAAGGCTTGTGAGGAACACAGGAAGGGGGATGGGGAAGATGGAGGGTTGTGGATGGGGCAGCCCTGGTGAGAGAGATGGGTAGAAAAGGGAGGATTGAGAAAGGGAGAACCCAGATGCGATGGGCACCCTTACATCAAAGGTGAGAGGTCCCAGGAAGGAGGGGTGGAAATTGCTAGGTGGAAGAGGTGGGGTCATGAGGGGTACAAGAAGACAGGTCAGAGCAGAGGGAGAGAAGGCAAGTGGAGTGACTGAGGGAGACAGAGGGAAGGACAGTCAGACAGGGGGTGAGGAGCAGGGAAGGGGAGTGGCAAGCAAGACTGGTGTGGACCACAGAGGAATGGGGAAAAACTTGAGGGATAGTTAGAGTGGTGGTGGGGGACAAGAAAGGGAGAGGGGAGGCAGTGCTGTAATCCTGGGGAGTTCAATAGTTAAAAGTATACACTGGAGGGAGAATGAGGATCCATGTATGGGAGGGAAGGTGAGATGCATGCTGAGGATGAAGGCAAAGCAGGTGTACCCAAGGATTTCTCAGACAGTGCAGGGAGTTGGGGAGAAACCCCATGGGATTATCCATCTAGTAACAAATCACCTATCTGGAGAGGAGATGGGGTGGTACAAGAGACATTCAGGGAAGTGGGGAGGGCCTGTGAGGGGATAGTCAGATCAGTAGCACTGTCTAAGGTGTTGCCAGTCCCTGGTGCCAGCATGGTCAGAAAAAAAAGGATAGAAGCATTTAATGTTTGGCTGCAGGAATGGTGCAAACAGGAAGGTTACAACTGGATTGCTGGGTGGGGGAAGACCTGGACCAACAACTCGTTTTACACACCAGACGGGCTGCACCTCAGTAGATGGGGTTCAAGGGTACTTGGGGACAGACTGAAGGGGTTAAAAATCCAGGGACCTTAATTTATACTGATGGGGGGAGCAGAATGGATCATCAGGCCCATGGTCTCCAGAAGGAGGAGGAGGAGGTCGGCAGTCCTCCCCCCCAATCTGGGCAGGGAGAATAGAGAGTAAGATCTGGAGTGAGAGTAATTGGGGGTAAAGGATGGGGTGAAGGAGCAGAAAAAGGACAATATGAGGGAGGACAGACTGGTTGGGGGGGAGTCTCAGATTTAAGGTAGAGGGTGGTGTCCCTGAAAGCAAGAAATCTCAGAATCAAGATGGATGACCTGCAGGCATTGTTGGCAGAGAGGAGTGTGGACATTGTGGCAGCTACTGAGACATGATCTACCTCTGACAATGACTGGGACCTCTCAGTCTCTGGGTACAAATAGTAGAGAAGGGATGGGGTGATAGGAAAAGGAGGCTGTAGTGGTTTATATAGGGGACAGTATGACAAGCAAAAGGGAAGAGTCAGAAGAGGGGAAGGTAGATGTGATGTGGGTGAATTTACTATCCAATAATGGAGGAAAGGTGAGACTGTTTTTTTTTTTTTTTTCAAACTTCCAAACCAAAGGGAGGAAAAGGACAGGGAACTGGGTTCAGTGATAAGGGCAGTTACAGGGAAGGGGAGGTGGTAATTGTAGGGACTTTAACCTGCCTAAGGTGGATTGGAAGATCCCTGCCATGCCCTGAGCCAGTAGTCAGGTAATCCCTAATGCGATGCTGAGGGGATTCCTTACCCAGGGTATCACAGTACCAACTAGGGAGGGGGCAATCCTTGAATTGGTGCTGACCAATGGGGACCACATCCAGGACATCTAGGTTGAGGAGCTTTTGGGTGGGAGTGACCACTGCACAGTGTTGTTCATGTTGGACATGGGCAGAGAGAAGTCACCCACAAAGACCAAAGTCTTGGACTTCAGAAAGGTGAACTTCAGAAGGATGAGGGAGCTGTGAAAGAGGCACCTGGGGGGCATTGACATAGAGATGGGGTGAATCAAAAGTGGTCCATCACTAAAGAGAGAACAGCAGCAGCCACAAAGTAAGTAAGTATGTAGGTTTTTATTTCTTGAGCGCCCAATCCAAGGGGCTCTGGGTGCTTTACAATGGTAGAGATGCACTGAAAGTGACATAGAATAGTAATATACAATAAACAAGTATTAAACAATCAATAAAAACTCTATAAATATATAAAACATCTCAATAAAATGGCAGTGCTTCAGGAAATTGATGAGTTCTAACTGATTTCCAAAAGCCTCTCTAAATAAATGAGCCTTTAGACCACGCTTAAAAACCTCCACTGATTTAGCCTCCCTTATAGATCTTGGGAGCAAGTTCCAGAGGGATGGGTCAGCCATCTCAATTGCGTGATCTCCCAAGGTTTACAACTGGGCCCTTGGAACTGTTAGGAGGGAACAGGGGTCAAGAGGTCACTCAGATAACCAGGGCTTGACCTGTATAGGGTCTTTTAAGTAAGCAAGCCCACCTTGAAGGTGATTCTCCACCTCACCGGCAGCCAGTGCAGATCACACAGGATTGGTGTCACATGGCAAGACCTCGGAAGACCTGTCAGCAACCTGGCCACTGCATTCTGCACTAGCTGCAGGTGACAGAGAATTCCCCCACTGATCCTGAAGTATAGAGCGTTACAGAAGTCAAGCCTAGATGTCACAAAGATGTGCAACTGTGAAGACAGATCACTAGGTGGAATTAGGTCTTTAATCCAGGTGACATACCTTAAGTGGTAAAAACCACTCCAGATGACAGATGATGCCTGGGCATCAAGTGTCAATCCATTGTCAAGGATGATGCCCAGATTTTTCACCCAAGTAGAAGCCGCCAACAGGGTAGAGCCCAGGAACAACCCTGTTCCCAGCCTGTCAGCAGCCTCATCACGCTGGCAACCAGGCTCAATCACTAGTACTTCTGTCTTGTCAGGACTGTCTCAGCTAGTTAGAGGACATCTACTCTTGGGTGTCAGTCAGGCATTTATTTAGCACCTCCATGCCTCCATTCATCATGGGAGCAAAAGACATACACAGCTGGGTGTCATCTGCATAGAAGAGGAAATCCAAGCTTTAACATCTAATAATCTCATCCAGGGGAAGTCTGTACACTGCAAAGAGCATAGATGACAGGACTGCACCTTGGGGAACTCCACAGCACAGGGGCTTTGGGCAGGGGAGAAATTCAACATCACTACACATTGCGCCCTGCCCTTGAGAAAGGACTCAAACCAGTTGGTGACAGTACCGGTGAGTCCACTACACTCCCCAAGGTGATCCAGTACTACTGTGTGGTCCATAGTATCAAATGCTAAGGAGAGACCAAGGAGAATGAGAATTGACCAGTCTCCTCTATCTCGCGCCCTGAGGAGATAATTTTGCACCCTGACTAATGCCGTTTCAGTGCTATGCCTAGACCTAAATCCAGACTGGAGTGGCTTGTAGATGCCAAAGGCTGCAAGGTGCACCATGAGCTGCAGAGCCACCACTTTCTCAACAACCTTCCCCAGAAATGGGAAGTTTGAGATTGGTTGATAATTCACCAAGACATCAAGGTTGAGTGATGGTTTCTTCAGGAGGGGCTTCACCAGTGCTCCTTTCAAGGTGCCTGGTGAAAGTCCCTCCGAGAGCAAACACAGGACAATCTCAGTGAACACTGGACCAACGGACTTGACACATCCCACAAGCAGACGAGTCGGGCCTGGGTTCAGCTCACAAAATGTGAGCCACAGCTTTGAGATTACCTTAGTGACTTCCACCACCCCCACCAGCCTAAACTCACCCCAGGCAAAAGGAGTGGCTTTAGCAATGCACGGCCCTCCACTGCAGGGCTATTTATGACCCACTAGATAGATCCCAGTCCTGATGGCAGATACCCTGTCAGAGAAGAACTGAGCACACTCCTCCCACTGAGTGACTGAAACTGCTCTTTTCAGCTGCAGACAGGCAGGATGAGGTAGCCTGTCTACAGTCTGATGGAGCAAGTCTGTTTCTCCCTGCAGCAAGCTCCCTGGGCAGGAACTCGGCCTTCTTATCAAATCAAATCAATCAAATCAAACTTTATTTTTATAGCGCCTTTCCAAACCAAGGCACTTTACGTAAAACCAAATACAGCCAATATAAAGACATTAAAACAGTAAATCAGTTTATCCATATTCTGGAAAGGCTAGGTTAAATAAATACAATTTTAGTTCAATTTTGAACCTATCAACAGTCAGGCATTCTCTCAACCGATGAGGTAGAGAATTCCACAGGGCTGGTGCCGAGAAAGAAAAAGCTTGAGGACCAGATGTCTTCAGTCGAACCCTGGGAATCTCTAGCAATCCCTCATCAGTGGAATGAAGGTGGCAGAGGGGGCAGAAGGGTATCAGGAGATCTTGCAGGTAGCCGGGTCCCTGATCATGTAGGGCTTTAAAAGTTAGCAAGCCAACCTTAAAGGTGATCCGCCACTGAACAGGGAGCCAGTGCAATTCGGGGAGCACAGGCGTATTATGACTGGTCCTAGAAGTCCCAGTCAAAAACCTGGCTGCCACATTCTGCACCAGCTGCAAGCAATGGATATCAACCCCTGGTAGCCCTAGGTAGAGGGAATTGCAGTAATCAAGATGGGTAGTGACAAAGGCATGGACCAATGTTGGAAGATCATCTGGGGGAACCAGGTGTTTCACCCAGGTGATATTCCTGAGATGATAAGAAGAAGATTTAACAACAGCCAAAACCTGGGGCCTTTGAGTCAAATCATCATCAAAAATAATGCCCAGGTTTCGCATGCGGTCTGAGGTAGTGAGCTGTATACCACCAAGCAACAAGCCTATTGGTTGTCCAGCCCCCAAACCCACCCCTGGATGACCAGGGTCCGCTACCAACACTTCAGTCTTGTCCGGATTCAGTCTCAACCAGCTAGAACTCATCTAAATTCTGATCTCAGCAAGGCAATTATTTAGCACGGAGAGTGCATCATTCTACCTGGGCAGAAAGGACATATACAGCTGAGTGTCAACTGCATAGCAGTGAAAATTCAGACTGTATTGCCTGATGATATCTCCCAATGGCAACATTTACCCTGCAAAAAACATGGGGGCCAAAACGGAGCCCTGCGGCACCCCACAGGCCAGGGAGTGAGCACCAGAGGAATAAATTCCAGTGGCAACTCTCTGAGACCTGCCCATGAGGAATGAGTGGAACCATTTGAGGACTGTACCAGACAGCCCACAAAGGAGCCGCAAGCGCTCCAGTAGCACACCATTGTCTACAGCATCAAATGCGGCAGAGAGATCAAGAAGGACCAGAATGGTACGTGCCTTTCAATCTCTAGCCATTAGGAGGTCATTCAATACCCGGGCAAGAGCCATCTCCGTGCTATGCTTCTTCCTGAAGCCAGATTGGAGAGAATCATAAACAATACTTGTTGTAAGATAATCATCCAATTGCAACGCAACCAATAACCTTACCAACAAATGGCAGATTAGAGATAGGCCGGTAGTTAGCTAGACAATCTGGGTCCAAGAAGGATTTCTTAAGGAGTGGTCGAATGACCGCCTCTTTGAGGGGAGTCAGGAAAGACCTCACTCTCCAAAGACTTCCAGATAATTTCAGCTAGGATCGGGCAGATAGCATCTACACATCCCCCTAAGAGGGGTGTAGGGCCCGGATACAAACTACAACTGGTTGGGCGCAATGTTTGGATGGTCTTTACAATGTCCATGAATTCCAGCAGGCAGAAATCTGACCAGACAGACCGAGTGCCTGCCACCTCCTGTGGATCACTGCAATCCCTCGAAGGAGAGACTGGACCAATGCCAGACCTGATGCTGACAACCTTATCTGCGAAAATTCAAGCGAACTCCTCGCATCTTAGCTGAGAAAAAGCTTCTCTGGGATGAAGACAGATTGAACTGCACAATCTGTCAACAGTCTGGAAAAGCTGAGCCGGTCGATTTTGCACAGCAGAAATCTCTCTGGACAGGAATTCTGCTTTCTTACGGGTGATTTCTGATTGATAGCTATCATAATGTGCCATTAACCTAAGCTTGCCAGCATCATGGCCAGACTTCCGTCAGGCTCTCTCCATCCTTCAGCCAACTCGCCTCAACTCCTTCAAGGAGCCATCAAACCAAGGGCTCCTTGGGCGAAGGGTGCGGGGTCGAATATGAACAGGAGCAATCTTGTCCAGAGCATCTCCCACTGCCTTATTATAGGCTAGTACTAGACCATCTGGACTCATGCATTCACCCAACAAGCCCGATAGGTCCAGCATTGCTGATAGGTCACTGGACTTAATCCCCCTTAAAGGGCGGTACTAAACCATCTCCGTAGGAGCAGACCTATTGGGGGGGCCCTGAAGCTGAACCTTATGGTGTGATGGTCAGACCAGCTGATTGGTTCCACCCCCAAATCAGCTATCCCCATACCCAAAAGGAAAATCCGATCCAACGAATGACCCCCTACATGGGTCGAGAAGGTAACTGCCTGTGTAAGGCCCAGTGTTGTTATCAGCTGGAGGAGATTTTGACCAAAAGATGAGAGTTCATCTTCAACCCAGGTTGATTGTCTTATGGTTGACTTATGGTTGATTGCCCTTTGATATTCACCATAGTGAATTCTAAAAACCAGTTTGTCCTCCTCAGGCTGAGTCTTCCTCCAGCAATGCTCCAACTTCCGACCCGTAGTCTTCATTTCCTTGAGAGCCCCATCACATTGGCATGGGGTCATAATGTCGCAATCTTAACCGCGCATTACAACAATGCTACACAGAAAACAGCATGTGGCAAAATAAGACCTGGTAAACATGCTGACCTTACTATGAATGCGCACATTGTTAGGAACAATAGGGAACATTTGTTTATGCTGGGGTCTCTGCCCCACATGTCCCTCAATGCACCTCCCAAACTAGTATAACTAACAATGAGGGTAAAATAGACTGAGGGGAAAAGGGAATACTCAGAGTGGGGGCACATAGTTTTTTTTGGTAGAACACACAGAAAAAATCTTGGAGGATGGAACACCACTACACCAGGTACATGTGCCTTAGCCTTTCCACCACAGGAGTGGCTCAATCAGGCACAGCACCTGTGTCCTCTTCAGACCTTTATACCATTCATAGAGTGTGACAGGCGTAGCGGTAGTGCCCTACCATTATTATACCCCTGTTGCTGTAATGCATTCTGCGCTATATACTGCGCGGTTTTTCATGTGCTGTTTCGGAAACACTATATTGACTCGGTACCCATCACACCACAGGAACCTCAAGTGAGAAAACCTGGGTCATATATGGATTAGTGTGATAATGTCAAGCGCCTTGGAGACAGTGCTATTGTAGGCTGCCACTGCCTCGCCCATACCAGCCTCACAAGCATCACTCACACCAGAAAAGTTTACTACTGCCAACAGTCCCTTTGGGGACAACTTCTTCAATGGGCAGTAGCAAACCATCTCAACAGGGGAGAGACCAATGGGGGGGCCAAAAATGAGAACTCCACCGTGCAATGATCTGACAAAGAGATCAGGTCAGTCCTGAGATCGGTGACCTCAAGACCCAGAGAGAACATCAAGTGCAAGACATGGCTATGGGTCAAGAAGCAACTACCTGTGCAAGGCTCAGCAATGTCATCGTCTGGAGGAAGTTATAACCAAACTACGAGAGTTCGTTGCTGACCCAGGTATTGAAGTCAAAAGAGTGTGTTGGGCTACAGGGGGAAAAACTCAAGGCCTAAAGCACCCAACTGGTTTAGTTGTGAGGTTGCCATGACAATCAGAAATAAGAGGATCACCTATTGAATATTCAGGAGCACTGAGAGGGAGGATGACAAGGAAGACTATCGGAGGAAGGCTAATGAGGCAGGAAAGGTAGTCTGGCAGGCTAAAGCTCAGAAAGAACTGAAGCTAGCTGAAAGGATTGAGAAAGGATTAGTGAGAAAATGGGTAAAAAGAGTGGAAGAGTATGGCTCAGAAAGGGTGAGGAGTGGCAGAAAGTGAATGGGTACAAGGCAGAGGTACTGAATGAGTACTTCTGTTCAGTTTTTACAAAGGAGAGGTATGGCCCAGTACCGCAAGGGGGGAGGTATGGATAGAATAACAGAAGTGATGAGGAGGAAAGGTTTGTTACCCTTGAGGGTTGACAAATCCCCAGGCCCTGATGGCATCCATCCAAGAGTGCTACGGGAACTAGCAGAGGAACTGGTGGGCCCCCTGACTGACCTTTTCAAGAGTTTGCTTGAATCAAAGGTGGCACCTCAGGACAGGAGAATGGCACATGTAGTGCTGCTCCATAACAGCGGACCCAGGGATGACCTGGGCAACTACAGACCGGTTAGCCTAACCTCACTAATGTGCAAGCTCATGGAGGCCATAAATAAGGAGAGGCTGGTAGGATTCCTGGAAGAGAATGGCCTCCGGGATGAACAGCAACATGGATTTATGGCTGGGAGATCATGCTAGACAAACTTGATTGACTTCTTTGACTTGGTCACTAAAACAGTGGACAAGGGCCAAGCAGTGGATATCCTGTATCAGACTTCAGCAAGGCCTCTGATTCTGTGTTCTGCAAGAGACTGATCAAAAAGCTGGTGGGTCTGGGGGGCAGGGGAAAAACTGACTGGGTGGGTAGCTAGCAGGCTGAAAAGCAAGACAGAGGGGTGCTGCTGGTAGTGGGGGGGTCTCAGGTGCTGGGGGTGTCACCAATGGGGTCCCATGGGGTTTGGTGCTTGGTCCAGTGCAAGATTTGCTTATTCGTGTGTGGCACCAAGCTCTGTGGGAGGGTGGATACAGTGGAAGGGATATGTGACCTAAAACAAGATTTGTCAAAGTTTGAGAAGTGACCTGGAATTTGTCTACTTGACTTTGATGCAAAAAAATGTAAGGTTATGCACACTGTAGCCAAGGGACCAAAGATGGAGTGCAGCCTGGGAGGGGTCCCGGTAAGCAAATCTGAGGAGAAAAAAGATCTGGGGATTTTGATCACTAGAGACCTGAAGCACTCCACACAATGCAAGCAGTGGAAAGGCCAATAGAATGTCAGCTGCATTGCAAACAGGATCAGTAGGAGGCAGGAGGAGGTAATACTGATTTTGTACAGGTCACTGGTGTGGCTGCACCTGGAGTACTGTGTGCAGTACTGGCATCCCTATCTACAGAAGGACATAAACTTTCTGGAGGTTGTCCAAAAGAGGGCAACAAAGATGGCGAAAGGTCAGCAGGGCAGTACATATGGGGGCAGTCTGGTGGCCCTAAATATGCACTCCATGGAGCAGAGGAGGGAGAGGGAAGACATTATTGAGACATCAGGTATTTGAAAGGTATAAACAGGGAGGACAAGGAATGTCTCTTCAGGTTCAGTGGAAACAAAAACATGAGAGGGCATTGTCTTACATTGGGGTGGTGATTCAAGATGGAGACCAAGAGGCATTTCTTTATGGAGAGTGTGGTAGAAGGGTGGAATGGGCTCACTGAGGAAGTGGTATCACTTGAAACAGTGGATGGCTTCAAATTAGGTTGGGACAGAGTAAAGGGGAAAGTCTGGGTCAAAAGAGGTGTAGCTAGAAAGGGGATGTTGGTTGGGGTGGGGCAGAGTCCTTAGCTGGCACTGGGGGACTCTGCAATATGAGCAGACTTGATAGACCATAAAGCCTTATTCTGCTGGCACCTTTGTAGGTTCATATGTTTGTATTTCAGACCATTTCTGGTGCTAATTCAAAACCAATCGAACATTAATCTTATTCTGTTTTAGACATGTCACCAGAAAATACAGTGGAAAACATAAAATTAATTGTGCATGCTGGCCTGGTGGCACTGAGGGTTGAGGCGCTGGAATGCCACACCTAGCACCATGCCGGCGACCCATGTTTGGGAATGAGCCAGTGCCGTCGGGGGTCGGTAGGGGCAAGAGAGGATGGAGCATCTGGAGGACTGTTCTCCTCCGACGGGGAGGGAGGGCATGTTGTCCCGCCTGTCAGTCACCCCCTAGTGGGGGTTGGGGGCAATGCAGGCCAGGAGGCAAGGAGTCGGCCGGGTGTGCTGCTGCGTGCTCCACATGCATGTAATGACTCCTAAGTGCTGGAGGGGCACAGAAAAATGGAAAATCGCAGCTGGGGGCTCTATGAGATCTCCAACCTCACCCAGCCGGCGCACCACAGCAGCCTCCCCGGATTTGGATTATGCTCCAGGGTGGGGGTCTCTCCTTCCCAGCCCCACCATGGGGGGAATCCGTGGGGGGGTCTCAAGGATGATGGTGGCAGTTGAGCTGGCGAATGGGTTGAACAGGGACGAACTTCCTGCCCTCAGTGCGCCCGGGTGGGAAAAATTATGAGAGAAAAAAAAAATTCATCATGCAGGGTGTTTTGTCTAAAAGGAGTAACCCATTTTACAAACATGACAAAAAAAACAAGTTGGTCATCAGTATTTGCCTCTTCTTATTTTAAAAAAGTGTTTGTTTTTTTTTACTTTGATTCTGTTTTACATGAATATTTACTAGGTTACTATGTTGCAGGAGGCCAACATGGAATTTCTGATTCTGATTTTCACCTTGGACAAAATATATAAGTAGTATTTATTATTATAACTCAGAAATGGAAACCTCTAGAGGAAAAAAATAAATAAAAAAAATGTACTTGTTGCTCCAGGAAAATGCCTTGAAAAATATGAGGATCAAGATACAGTACACATGTTTTTGGCCTAAAGCAGTAACTCAAGCTATTTGATCCAGCCTCTTAAAAGTGGTTATTGGTCTGGCCCCTTTGGGATGCATAAATCGAGGCAGTCTCAGATATTAGTTTTGGATGTCAGTTTTGGCTAGGATTCAAGGCCTCCTGGATTTTGAGTAGTACATTAATTGCTGTTTAATGTCATTATAAAACTGAAGTCTCCTTGAGACAGGCAATTTATTTCAGATGCAGACCACGCAGACTCTAACAGCATGACTTCAAGCACCATGTGCAATACCCAGAATATCAAAAACTAACCTTTAAAACAGCACATATCTTGCTGATATATTCATTGTGCTGTGATGGTCTTGTTATTCTTTGAACTAAAAGTTAAATAAATGGCAAATTTTGAGTAATGGTTGTGTCTTTATGTGTTCTGTAGAACCTGCAGAAGCTTCGAAATTAGTATGTTTCACCACTTCTATGAATGTATCATTCTCAGTCAAAATATGACCTGATCCTAGGTGTTTTAGCAAATAAAGAAACAGTGACAAGATCAACATAATTTGTGAAAATTGCAAGCGGTAAACATGCAATGTGTAGCCCTCTTTTGCAATGTTCATAAAAACCACAGGCACTGTACCATTACAAACTTTCACAAACATTTTATTACACGTACAAAACACTGCAAGTGGACACACTCACATGCATACTCACTACAACTGTGTCTCTCCCCAGTGACAGAATGGGAAGTGCGTCAGTAACTTGGCCAGCAGTCCTGGTCCTGGGGCAGGCAAGACCAGTGACTGAAAGGTGTCTGATGGTTTGTATCAGCTATTTGTAAATGACAGACAGATTATAATCATGCATTATGGCCAACTGAAGCCTTATTCTGGGGCCAAGCCCACTGAGGAGACAGTCCTTGAAACACAGCACCCACCTCAAGTGCCTTGGTGGTCACTAAAGCCAAATTAGGATGTCTTAGGGAAAAATATGGGTAATAGCTGATGAGACATTTTCTGGGTCTGCTTTTCTCCACGGGCTAAGTACAGTCCTCTGAGATTGTACTTAGCTGAAGGAGGACAGCCGGGCCAGCACACAAAAGATCAGAGCTTATATAAACTCAAACATGCACTGCAGGCTATTGAATCTCACACTGCTGCCTACTGTTCTGATGTCAGCTGCAGGGGATTCTGGGATTTGAAGTAGCAGAAGATTCAGCCTACAACTACTCAAAATTAGTCTGATACAATCTACTATACTACAATAAACTGTAAGTAAACCAAAATGTTTTTGCACACAAAGTGCAGATTGGGACCCAGCCTCACACTTAAGCATGGGGCACTTGGTGCTGACTGTTTCCCTTTAAAAAAAATCATGTTACTGATGATTCAGCAAGCAGTACTAGCAATGCCAGTGATGCAGATGATGACCATGAGAATGACAAACAGAAGGCTGAAAATAGCCTTACTATAATTACTGAAAATGAAAAAAAATGCTTGTAGTGATAGTGAGTATGAAAGTGAACCAGACAGAGTAATTTCCAAACCCAAGTTGAGACCTCACCAATCCAGTTCTGGAGGAGACTCTGCAGAAACAAGATGTTCAACCTCTTATGCCTGGCACAAAATCTGTGGGGGCTACATCTGTAGTGTGAAATCATTTTCATCTTAACCACAGTATGCGTGTCATGCTACAGTATATGTTTACCATTTGCCAGCAGAGGCAGGAAAGTTAGCAATAATAGCACATCAACTACGGTAAGACACTTAGTCCAATCACGTCCACACCGAGGACAAAATTAAAGGCAGCAGGGAGAGGGTTAGAAGGTGAGGCAGAGGAGCCGCATGCCCCTATAAGTGGGGACACAGTCAGAGATTCCTCCATCTCACAGAATTGACTTATACAGATATTTTGTAAATTCTCGGAAAGAACCAGAAGGTTGTTCATCATTGTCCAGCTCACAGAGTAGTACCTTCTCTTTCTCTCATTTTGAGAGTCCTCTCAGCTCACCAAGTCAGGCTGAATCAATCAAAATGGAACTTTTACCCTCTTCAGCTTCAAGTACCCCAGGAGGCCGAAAACAGTTATGCATGAGAGAATCATTTAAAATGTCTTCCAAATATGATGCAAGTCATCCAGTGGCACAAAAGTTATCCAAGGCAATTGCAAGAAAGATAGGAGCAGATTTGTGTCCCTTCTCATGTGCAGAGGCTGCTGGTTTTCAGCATCTGATCTGCACTGCAGTGCTCTGCTACCAGGTGCCATCTCGATTCTTTTTTTTTTGTTAAAGCAATACCAAATATATACCATGAAATGCGTCAACAATTTAATCATGATTCAGTGCAGGCTTTTGTCCCAAAAATACATATCACCACTGATATGTGGACAAGTAACTGATTGTTGACTACATGACAAAGACTGCCCACTGGGTTTCTTTTGCACATTCCTCTGCCTTAGTCTCCAGCCCAACCAGTAGCGGCAACATGCAGCAGCCTTTCAAAAAACTGACTGCCCTGTGTATCACTGCATTTGAGAATGATCACTCAGGCTCAGATATAGTATATTAGATACAGACTCAGATACAGTATATTAGATATAGGCTCAGACACAGTATATTAGATACAGGCTCAGATAGTATATTACATACAGGCTCAGGCACAGTATATTACATACAGGCTCAGACACAGTATATTAGACACAGGCTCAGACACAGTATATTACATACAGGCTCAGACACAGTGTATTAGATACAGGCTCAGAGACAGTATGTTAGATACAGTGTCAGACACAGTAGATTAGATACAGGCTCAGATACAGTATATTAGATACAGGTTCAGACACAGTATATTAGATACAGGCTCAGACACAGTATATTAAATAAACTACACAGGCGGTCTCAGGAATGGCTGTCCTCTCATGGCCTGTCAGCTGGCTTTGTGCCTTCCAACAATGGTAGTAACATTCTGAAGGCAGTGCAGCTTGCTGTGTTCACACGTGTCCTTTGTTTTGCTCATACCCTTAACTTGGTAGTGCATGATTTTCTCTGAAATATAGAGAATATGCTTGCTGTTACCTGAAAAATATGTGGCCATTTTAGCCTCTCTGCACAGGCTTGCAAGTCATGCAAAAGGAAAACAATCCCCCATATTATCAGCTAATACAAGAAGTCATTACACAGTAGAACTTGACTTTCTACAGTACATGTGACAGAGATTTTCTGAACACTGTAAAGCAGTATACCAGTATACAACAGAGCACCAGACAGGAAGGGGGGATGTGGTACTACATTCTGCACAGTGGTCACTCATGACAGTCTCCTTCCAGATACTATAGCCATTTAAGGAAATCACATGAGAAGCAGCTCAGACAGTACATAGATTTTTACATAGAAACAAAAGCCTTGTTCATACGGCAGGTATCTGGATTACTGCCATCCCCATCGGATCCACGGCTGTATCTGCAGTGCTCCCAACCAGCATTCACATGATACAGCTGTGTACTGTTGCAGGCTTGCCTCCTGCATTGCCACATTCTTCTGGAAATTGCAGCCTAGTATTCAGCTGGCATCGTTATGAGTGGTGCCAGGTGTTCAGACGGCTGCATAATATGGTACAAAGCACCCGCATCACTATGCGATCCCAAGAAAAAAGGGATTGCAGTCAAAATGAAACACTACCCAAGAACAGCAAAAATGTGGCATTCAGACATGCACAGCGACAATGATCTCCATGCTGTGCACCACCAACAATGGCCCAGAACTGGCAGTGTGAACATGGCTATAGATTTTGCCAACAGAAAAGGACCAGTTGGCCTTTCTAGTCTGCCCTGATTTTCCCTGCTTATTCTGACACCTCTGCCACTTCTTGGTCACTGGCATTCCCCCTCCCACCTCCCTGTCCTCTAAGTAGTTTTCCCTTGTACCTGTCCCACACATGCTTGAAGTTTCCAGCAGTCTTTGCCCTCACAACATCTGCTGCTAGGCTCTTCCAGTTGTCCATGACTCTCTCTGTGAAGAAGTATTTCCTCACATCCCTTTTAAACTCCTCCCCCAACTTCATTGCATGCCCTTGTGTCCTGGTGCCTTCCTTTCTCTGAAAGAGATAGCCCAACTGCACCTTGTTCACCCCTGTGAGGTACTGTACTTATAGGTCTCAGTTATGTCCCCTTTCTCTCTCCTCTCTTCCAGGGAGTACATGTTGAGATCCCTCAGCCTTTCCTCATACAATTTCTTGTGCAGTCCCCATTCCATTTTGGTGGTCCACCCATGTACCACTTCCACCCTGTCTATGTTCTTTTGGAGGTGCCACCTCAAGAACTGGACACAGTACTCCAAGTGGGGTCTAACTACTGAATGATACAGGTGTGATACCACCTCTCTCCTTTTGTTAGTAATCAACCTACCTATATACCCCAGCATCACACTAGCCTTTCCAACTGCCATGCCACACTGATCAGCTACCTTGAAGTCATCAGATATGATACCCCAAGGTCCCTTTCTTTCTCGGTGACCATAAGTACTTCCTGCCCAGACAGTGCCACTCATAGTAAAATATTCTCACTTACATGAGACAGGGAATGGAGCCACTATTTGCACTGCTATGATCTACAGATCTGCAGCACAGGGGAGGAGCTAGATAAGGTACTGATGGAAGCCATTAGCAAAATGGAAAAAAGAGGAGAGGTACTGCAGGTGAGGGACTTCAGTCTGTCAGATGTAGATTGGAGCCTCCTAGCTACAGCTTCAGCTAGAAGCAGGGGCAGCCTGGATTCCCTGCAGGGGGTATTCCTCAGACAACTAGGCAGTGAACCCACTCATGATAGGGCAATACTGGACCTAGTACTCATTAACAGGGACAATGTTGTGGACATCGAGGTGGGACGCCACCTGGGGACCATTGATCACCGTACAGTGTGGTTCAATATAAGGATGGCTGTGTAATCAAACCACACAAGAGCAAGTGTCCTGGACTTCAGGAGGGCAGATTTTACAAAGATGAGTGAATGCCTCAGGGATGACCTGGCAGTGGGGACAACCTGGGAGGGTTAAAGAAACAGTGGGTGAAGCTGAAAGGGAGCATAGTTAAGGTGACAAACCTCTTCATTAAGTAAGTGAGCAACAGCAGGAGGAAACAGAGACCACTATGGTTCTCAAAAGAGGTGGCTGAGAAGGTAAAGGTTAAAAGGGTTATATTCAGAAGGTATAATGAGATGCAGAGGGCAGAGGATAGGAAGATGTATCAGGGGAAACAGAGAGAATAGCGCAGGCAGTAACAAAAGGGGACAAGAAATGTTTTTTTAGGTAGGTAAGCAAAAAGAAGAAGACCAGGGGAGGGATTGTAAGGTTCAAAAGGGGGGGGGACTATGCAGGGGAGCAAAAGGAAAGGCAGACATCATGAGCACAGACATCTGCTTGATGTTCACAGAGGAAGAAGAAGGGCAGGGACCACAAAAAAGTAACAGGAGCTATGGAGGGTGGTGGTAAGACACTAGTCCTTTTACAGAGGAGAGAGTCCCGAAGGAGTTCACTAATCTGAAAGCGGACAAGGCAATACAGCCAGACAGACTGCATCCAAGGGTATTGAGGGAGTTCAAAGCAGTACTGGCTGCCCTCTGACAGTCCTATTTAACAGCATGCTGGAAACAGGAGTGATTCCGGAGGATTGTAGGAGGGCAGATGTAGTCCCACTTCACAAAAGTGGTAGTAGGGAGGAAGCTGGTAATTATCGGCCAGTTAGCCTGACATCAGTGGTGGAAAACTTCATGGAAACACTGCTGAAGGACAGGACTATGGAATATTTAGAATTCTTGAACCCAACAGGTTACAAGACCCAAGGCAGCATAGGCTCATGGGGGCATGGTTTGTATCAAAGAATCAGATGGATTTATTTGACTAGGTGATCAAGGAGTTAGATAAGAGTGACACAGTGGATATGGCCTAACTAGATTTCAGTAAGGCTTTCAACACTGTTTCACATAGGAGACCAGTAAGCAAGCTGGTTAGCTGAGGAGTAGGTCCAAAAGTGGTAAACTGGGTAAGAAATTGGTTAGGGGGTAGGAGACAGAGGGTGGTGGTAAATGGAGTTCACTCAGGGTAAGGGAGGGTGACCAGCTGGGTGCCTCTGGGACCAGTGCTGTGACTAATCCTCCTTAATGTCTTTATGAGTGATACTGCAGAGGGAAGGGAAGGTGTGCCTCTTTGTGGATGACACCAAAATCTGCAACAGGGCAGAAGGGATGAGCAGAGACCTGAAAAAACCTGAGGAATGGTCAAAGATATGGCATCTGAGTTTCAATGCAAAAAAGTGCAAAATAATGCACTTAGGGCACAGAAACCTGGGGAGAGGGCAGAGTACAAATTGGGTGGAGTGGTATTGATGACCACCAAGCAGAAAAGAGACCTGGGGGTAATCACATCAGATTACTTAAAGGTGTCAAGGCAGTGCAACAAGGCAGTTGGAAGGGCTTGTGGGATGCTGGGGTGCATGGGGGGGGTGTCACCAGCAGAAAGATGGAGGTGGTGTTGCACCTATATAGATCATTGGCAAGACTCTACCTAGAGTTCTGTGTCCAGTTCTGGAAACCACCTCTCCAAAAGGGCATAGACAGAGTGGAGGCAGTCCAGAGGAGGGCAGCTAAAATGGTGTGGGTTCTGCACCAAAAGCCCTACAAGGAGAAATTAAAGGACCTCAACATGTATACCCTGGAAGAGAGGGGAGAGAGAGGGACAATATGACAGAGACCTTTAAATACCTCACGGGGGTAAATGAGGTACAGGAGGGAAGTATTTTTCAGAAAAAAAGGAACTCAAGAACATGGGGACATGCTCTGAAGCTGGAGGGGGTAGATTTAGGAGAGATGTGAGGAAGAACTTTTTCACAGAAAGAGTAGTGGATTCCTGGAAGAGCCTTCCACCCGAGATATTGGAAGTGAGAACAGTGGCAGGGTTCAAGAATGCATGGACTAGGCATAAGGGTATGCTATTAGAAAGGAAGGGGGGTGCCAGAGACCGATTATGACCAATGGTGATACTGTAAGCAGGGAAAAATAAGCAGGCTGGGTGAGCCAAGCAGTCCTTATCTGCTGTCAGATTCTATGTCTGTATGCTGAGGAAGAAGTTAGAAATATAGAGACAGGGTTTTTACCAAGAACTTGAAGAGCAGCAGGGTTCTTCACCTTCAGCAGCTGCTGCAGCATCAGCTGTTGACTTTATAGATCAGTTATCTCTAATGGAACCTAGAACTGACAAGATGCAAATGTCAGAACATTATATCCTAACTACAGTGCTGTACCCTCAATTTAAACACAACCTCACATCTTTCCTTCCATGTGGTACTGGCCTTAACAAATACAGAGACATTCTAATTTTGAAAGTTGCAGGTCAACTGGAAAGTCAGACTGATGTGGAAAAGGATGAGGATCTTTCCATTTCTCCTCACCAAAACAGAGCGGAAAAACGCATGACTTCCCCAGCACCACAACAAGAAAATCAAGACATGCATCTCGAGCTGATGATGAAGCTCAACAAGAGCATTCTCCTGATGACACCGAACAAGAAAATAATAATGTTTGTGCAGGCCTCCAGCTCATCAGAAAAACCCCACTCCACACCAAGACACAATTCTGTCATCTGAGTCAGCCACGACATGGGGTATGTACTCTAAGTGGCTATAGGCCAAAGGCAGGTAGGTAGGGGTTCTGGGCAGACTTGCCCTGTTTTCTCTGTTTCACTTATGGACTGCTATCTGTGCATTTATTTACCATCTCTAAAGAGGCTTAACCACAAGTATGACTTTTCTAAACTTCCCGATTAGCTCAAAAAGCCCCAGGCCCTGCAGGGTGACAGGAAAAGAGGAAAATACTCCAAGTATGAAAGTGTTACTGTTACAGGTGTAGCTTGATGGATAATGCTGTGATATTAGCTAATGCATTTGGAAACATGATAGCTTTGTAAAGTATTAAAGGAATAGATGAAGATGCATTTAAAAAGTTTAGGCTTCCAGATAGGGCAAAAGAGAGATTTCCATTGAATTATAAAAAAAAAGCATATGCCCTGAATGACTATTAGGACAAAATAACATCAGAAATGTGCAGGCAAAAGAAGGTTACAAAACTCATATAAATTGCCTGTTTGCACACACTACTATTGACATTTTAGAGTCCCGCCTCACTAGCCGACTTCTAAAGGGACACTGTCAACCTCCTTAGGCCTCAAAGTATCCCCAGTTTAAAAATGCATTTTATAATCGTTCACATTTTGTTCAGATTGCTGATGTAGCTGGTATTTTCATTCTGATTCCTTTTTTCTTTCAAAAAAGGGGAAAAACAGACTGCCTGCCATACTTGTGTTACTATACAAAAACATGTTTGTTTACATGCTTTGATGAACTCTCACTACAACTTTCCTGGACTTAGGAACACCCCCAACACAGTCTAGTAACTCATGAAGCAGTGGGAGTAGACCAGGCTATTGCACAATGAGCAGAGGCACTGTTTTGGGCGTGTTTCTGATGTTCAGAAAGTATGCAATTAGTGTAGATCAAGGATTTGAAACAAAACAAGGTTGAGTATAACAATACATTAACATGCCTTTCAGTTCTGCTAAACAAGGAGGCAGATACAATGACCAGTAACATAAATGAATTTAAGAGAAGGTATGCAATCATAAAATGTGGGGTTTTAACTAGAAATAATATGATGCAAAAAAGGTTGATGGTGTCCCTTTAAAGATGTTCACATTTTCTGCTGTAAACCACCTCTTCAGGAAGTCTGTCCCATTGGCATAGTACTTTCTGAGTGAACCATCCCCTTCTACGGTTTTACTTTGATCACCTGACAGCTTAAGCGTATGTCCCCTTAAGCCACCCCATGTGTAGTTCTCTTTTAAGTTAACAATTTCCAATAGCTGTGGATCCCATGCTGCTCTGCATGTTAAAATCATATCTTCCCTCTGTCCTCGCCTCACCAAAGGGAACAGGTTAAGCTCATGCAGCCTTTCCTTATATGACTTATCCCTGGACTGGAGCACACTAATGGTCTGTATATGGGACCACAGTAGAGCAGCACATAGTGACTGTTCTAGACTGAAATGGCCCACAGGAGTCCAGCTGAGATAGCATAGCCAAACTGGGATAATGATAGGGCTCCTGTGAACTATATTAAACTCTACCATACTAAAGAGCCCATTAGGTATGCAAGGTGCTATGGGCAATTTGTATTCCCATTATGGGCTCATTAGCATGTCACACAATGCTGTCACATAATGTGGAACTGCTCCCCCACCCCAACCCCCTTGACTGCTTCACCAGGTGGGCATACAGTTTGCACTTTCTTAAGTCATTGTATTGTGATCCATGTCAACATCATGGAATGAATAAGGCAATTCTGGTTAGAATGTTCATTATTAGGGCAAGGATTCTATGTCCCATTGACATTGATGTTTTGGGCCAGCATTGAAATTTGAGTGTGATCAGTTCCTTCATTTCTTTAAGGTTATAGAAACATAGAAACATAGAATTTGATGGCAGATAAGGACCGCTTGGCCCACCCAGTCTGCCCATTTCCCTACCTACTGGATAAGCTGCAGATCCTAGTTAACCAGCAGCCTACTTCTTCCTACCTCCACCCCCCAGAACTGCCTTATGACTATCCCATGCATGCTTGAATTCCACCACTGATTTGACTCCACAACCTCCTTCGGAAGGCCGTTCCACGCATCCACAACCCTCTCTGTAAAAAAATACTTCCTTAAATTACCTCTGAGCCGCCCTCCTCTATTTTCAAATTGTGCCCTTGTTCTTGCACACACCTTTTTGAAAGATGCTACCTCTTGGACTTTGTTGATTCCCTTGAGGTACTTGAACGTTTTATCATGTCCCCTCTCCTTCTTTCCTCGAGGCTACATATTTAAGCTCCTTAAGTCTCTCTTCATATGTCTTCCGGTGCAGACCCTGCACCATTTTAGTTGCCCTCCTCTGGACAGCTTCCATCCTGTCTATGTCTTTGCAGAGATTGGGTCTCCAGAACTGCACACAATACTCCAGATGGGGTCTCACCAGCTGTCTGTACAGAGGGATAATAACTTCCTGTTTTCTACTGGTGATGCCTCTCCCTATGCATCCCAGTATCCCCCCAGCCCTCCTTGCTGCCCTCTCACATTGCTTGCCCGTCTTTAGGTCATCTGATATGACTACCCCCAGGTCCCTTTCCATTTTTGTTGTTGTTAGTATCTCACCCCCCATTGTGTACTCTTCCCCTGGGTTTTTGTTTCCCAGGTGCATTACCTTGCACTTCTTAGCATTGAATCTAAGCTGCCATACATTTGACCATTCCTCTAACCTTGCCAAGTCCCTTCTCATCCTTTCCACCCCACCCTGTGCATCAACTCTGTTGCAGATCTTAGTGTCATCTGCAAAGAGACATACTTTTCCTTCCAGTCCTTCTGCAATGTCGCTTATAAAGACATTGAAGAGGACCGGTCCTATTACTGAACCTCTGCGTACCCCACTAGTAACCCTCCTTTCTTCTGAGTGGACTCCATTTACTATTACTCTCTGTGTCCTATTCTCCAGCCAGTTCTTTACTCAGGCTGTCATCTTGGGACCCACTCCCAGGCTGGCTAACTTGCATATTAATCTTTTGTGTGGGACTGTGTCAAATGCCTTATTAAAGTCTAGGTAGGCCATGTCCACAGCCCCTCCCTGATCTACTACTTTGGTCACCCAGTCAAAGAAATCTATCAGATTCGTCTGGCATGACCTTCCCGCTGTGCTTATGTTTAGTAGTGTCTTCTAGTGTTTTTGTACAGTTTGATTCCTACATAACTGATGTGCTGCTTAGCTTATCCTAGACCATACTGTGCAAGTTGTGCTCTTTGGCATTGGCAAATTAAAGGAGGTAAGTTTTATCCTAGTTATTCCAGTACTCAGAAATGGACCCCAAATCTTCAATGATGTGTAAAACCCAGTGGTATGTAGTCTCCTGATTGTTGCTCCTGGTGACCTATAACATATGTATGTACATATATATATATATATATATATATATACAAAAGAACCTCTTGCACAAACACTGAGGCAAGGGTTACCCCAAAGGGCATTTGGCTGGGAAGCCAAGTTTCAAGAAAATACAAAATCACACATGCCCCACAATGCAAAGCATCATGGGCTGCATATGCAATATATATATATATATATATATATATATATGGGATACATGATGGGCAGAAGTCGGATATGGAAAATATTCTCACTCCTGCAGAGTGAGCTGTGTATTCTCATGAGTGCCAAAGGCATGAGTGAAAATACACAGCTCATGAGGCAGGAGTGAGAATATTTTCCATATGCTATGGGTCTGCCCACCAATATGCGACTTACTGTATACCACAGGGTGAGAGCTGCAGGAAAATTTTTTTTCTAGTCCGTGTGTTTCCTCTCCATTCTGTGTGTGCTGCCAGTGTGTGTGTGTGTGTGTGTGTGTGTGTGTGTGTGTGTGTGCATGTGTGTGTGTGTGTGTGTTTGCGTGTGTGTGTGTGTTCTGAATGGACTGGGAGTCAGAAACACAGGTGAGTGCATTTTGCAAAGCTAACTGAGTGAGCCAGAGGCTCAGTGAGAAAGACAAACTGCTGCAGGTAGCACTGAGAAACAGAACCTGCTTTGTAAAAGACTTTCATTTAGAATTCAGGTTGTTTTGAAGCTGAGATCAGCACAGTAATGGGCTAGCAATGTTAGAAACACAATGGGACATAGGTGAGAGTCTTTTGCAAAGCAAATTGAGTACGTTGCAGCTTCAGTGAGAAAGAGAAACTTTTTCTGAAGCAGTTTCCTTTAGAATGCAAGATGCAGTGCATTTATCCTCACTCTGGTGACATCAGTAGAGTAGGGATAAATGTTGATATCCTCACTCTGCTGATGTCATCAGGATTTATCCTCACTGCAGTGGAAATAACACAGGTTATCCTACTGAGAAAGCTCTCACCCCCGTGGTGTGTGTATATATGTATATATATATACATTATTTATTTAAAGATTTGGAAATAACATTTGAGCACAAGCTCTTTTACAATGGTTCCACATTGAGATAACAAGTTAAACAGACACATTACAACACAGGTACAAGATAAAAGACAACAGACATTAAGATTACAACATTACAATATCATTACAAGTACTTGAATTGGTACAGCGTCAGAGGTAAACCAGCACTGGATAACAATAGTGAAGTTAGGAGAGAAGGAGAGAGAGAGAGAGAGAGAGAGAGAGAATCCCCTCTGAGGGGGGCAGAAGACTTAGGAGCAAGTAGCAAGCAAAAGCATAGGGCAGAGGAGACTACCCTAGGGGTAGGGAGCAGATAGATAGCCTCTGGAGGAGGCTTTGTTGACATCAGATGGGGGTTTGGGCTGGGGATGCTACGGGGAAGGAATGATGGCACAGGCTGGGTGGTGGGAGGAGGGGAAGGGCTGGAAAGCCACGAGGGGTGGGGCAGGGAGGAGGGGGCATGGGAGTGAATGGGTTGGGATAGATAGTTTCACAACTGCACTACTGGGTAGGCACCATGCACCAGGGGCCTTTGAATATGACAATTCACACACTTCTCAGTTAGCAAAGAACTACAATGGTTAGCGCCAGGCTGTTTGAATATTAGATGTACCTTCTGTGACTCGAACTAACGTTTACAATAGAGAATAGTTAAAGAGGCGCAGTCAGCACTAACAATCCCACACCCAATTGTGGGTCTGGTCCCACTCTGCAGTTTGTGTGCAAAAGCATTTTTTTACTCACTGTTTATTGCGGCATAGTAGATTGTATCATGTTGATTCTGTTGACATCCAAGCTTATATTTGCTGTAACCTGAAATGCCAGACTCCCCTGAAGCTGATGTCAGAGCTAAGCTGCAGCAGTGCGACATTTATTTATTTATTTCAAAAGTTTTAACAGAAAAGTTTTATCTGAGCTGGTATCAGCTAATTTCCAGATGCATACTTGGGGGGGAGGGGGAAGGTAAGAGAACAGAACAGTTCCAAGGAAACATATACTAAAATAATACAGCAAAATAGAAACAAGCAAAACAATATATGCAAATTACAAGAAAACACTTCAGAATAAAAATTGCCATACAGAAAAAGATTACTGTACAGTAAATTACGAGACAAGCAAAAGAGCATTAAACTGTGAGCAATAAAACAATAATAGGAGGAGTAGGTAGTAGTGACTGACTAACTACATGAATTAATGGTCTGCAGTACGTAAGAGTTTTTATAAGCTCTAATATTTTGTGTGCTGATCCTGCTGTCTTCCTGGGACTATGCACAGTCACAGAGGACAGAATACTGACAGATGCTCACTTCACTCCACTGAGAAATCTTTTTTGGCAGTCCCGACATCCTGTTTACAACAATCTGGTGACTGAGTTTTCTCAGTGGTGGCCCCATCCATCTGAAACTCCTTGCCATTTAAGGAGCCTGAAACGGGGATACAATGTAATCTTTTTGCATTAGCATTTTGGCACTGAAAAATTATATTTGACTTCATACTTCTGATATTTTATTGTGTAATGTATCAATTTACAAAATCTCATGATTATATCTTCATTGTGTATTACTTCTTGTAAAGTACCCTTGTCCTCTTTTGGATAGGACACTCTAGGAATAAAATTGCCTTGCCTTGCCACCCTCTGCTTTCATTATGTTGGTTGTCCTTCACTCTGCCTGTCTGTGCTCCCCTGCTTGCTGCATACCACACTGGAGATCAACCTGAGGACTATTCCTTGGGGGGGGTGGGTTCATAAAGGGACTCAAGGCTCATCTTTTAGAGACTAATCAATGCACTTGCTACCATTGAATTACCGTATCATCATCATCTGTATTTCCCTGCTGCAACACTTTTGTCTGTAACCAAAAATGTATCCTAATTGCTAACCTATGCCAAGTGTTGAAACTTGTCAAACTATAAACTGTAAACTATAATTTGTGTTATTAACACTGCAGTGTTCAACTATATACCATTCTTTTTTTATACTTAAATCTTTATTGAAAAAAAATAAATCACTCAGAGTGGTACATTGTGTTGATACATGTAATTATTAGATAAACAACTTAAATATACGGTATGAGTATTTTGCATCACTATACAATCTATTCAAGTAAATTAATATACCTCTCATTTTATGCATCTGTTTTCAAAGCCTAAAATTGTCTGCCTGAATTTGTTAATTGCTTACATTTCTTCCCGATGTTTAAATTAATTTGTAATGTGCAAACAAGACCAGTCCATTTTTGTGAGGATTCAGGGGAGCTACTGAGTCTCCAGTTAAAAGATTCCAATGTGCTTTTGTCCCCAAAGTTACCTCTCATCCAGCATTACCCTATACCTCCCTGATTTATAATAGCATCTGTAGCTCCCAGCCATGTCCACCCTCGCAAAAGAGAAAAAAAAAGGGAAGATAACATTCATGGCACAAAGTCAGGGTGTTTGTCCACCTGGTGCATCACGTATTTCCTCCATCGGATTTCAGAGGACTCCATTTTGTTCATTAGTTTAGCTGATAATCTTTCTAGTGCATAGATGTTTCTTGTAATAGTTACCCAAGAATCCTGGGGCGGACATGTTTTTGTCAGCCATAACTGTGTGATAGCCTTATGTGCAGCTGTTATAAGTTTGGCAGTCTGCCTATAGGTGTTACTCTCCACCCTGACTCCCTCCGGTGAGGTTAAAGTCAGGACATATGTAGGCGTAAGCAGGTCTTTACAATCATATATTTCTACTATGTCCTTTAGTACCTCCCACCAAAAAGAGGCACTGTTGGGGCAATCCCACATAATATGAGGATGATCTCCCTGCTCCCTCCCACAAACACTCCAACACTTTCCCCCTGGGGTCTCCCGAGTATACCTAAATCACTGCTGGGGTTCGAAAGAATTGGCTTCTCAGCTTCCTAGCATATTCTTTCCAGTAAGTTGTGGTGGAAGCCTTATATGAAGCCAATGCTGCCTTCAACCAATTCTCCCTTGGCATATCTGTTGCTATTTCTTGTGCCCATTTTAATGTAATATTCTCTGTCAAGTCCATAGGTCTTTCCCGTAGTGCTTTATATATATTACTAATAAGGTGCCTTGTGTGTGTACCCACTAAGTGTGTGAGGATCAGTTTTATCAGGATGCTTGGTGTGTCTGCTACTGTAGACAATTCGTCCTCATGTATTTGTGGGTAGGACTTTAATTGTAAATAAGTATGAAATTCCCTCTGTTGGAGATTGCATTTAGTTTGTATGGAAATAAATGGTAGTATACCTGTGTTTCCCACTACTTGAAATATATATCTTATTCCATATTGCTGCCAATGGGACATTCTCCTGTCTATCTTATTAGGTTGAAAGGAGGTATCTTGGGCCATTGCCCTTAATTATAGCCTCTCCGACCAGGTTAGATGTTGCCTGTTCGGAGCCACCAACGAAAGGGTTCTTGTGTAAATTGAAAGAATTTACTCAGTGAGAGACACTGTGGTTGGGTCTCCAAAAAGGTAGCCTGAGAGATCAAATAAGTCATTTAGTGTGAGCTGTCTTGTCTTCCAATGGGCAGTGTAATGGGGGTTCACCCAGCATAGGAAGATTTAGAGCTGTACTGCCAATGTATAACGTTTAAAGTTAGGTAAATTTAAACCTCCTTTATCACGAGGTAATTGTAGTATAGAGAAGTGAATTCTAGGTGTTTGTCCTCTCCAAATAAACTTAGATATTAATCTGTCCCAGGTAGCAAAGTATGTGTTGCCAGGAGTGATGGGGAGAGTTTGAAGATAAAACAGGATTCTTGGGAGCACATTTTGCTGCATGGCCTCTACCCTATTAAAAAACCTCAGAGGAATTTGAGACCATCTGGACAGATCTTCAGTTATTTATTGGGTTATGGATTCGAAATTTAGTATGTAATGTACATTACTATTAGATTTTTAGTTAGTTTAATACCGAAATATCTCATTGCCAATTTATGCCACTTAAAGGAGAATTATTTTTTTAATTGTTGTGCGGGCTTATAGTTGTACAACAAGATCTCTATTTTCTGGTCATTTACTTTGTATCCAGCAATCTTTCCAAATAAATGTAATTGTTCCCATAGTATGGCTATAGACTGGTCTGGGGAAGTCACAGTTAGCAGAATATCATCTGCGAATAATGATAATTTATGTATACGCCCCCCCCCAGGGAATTTCTTCTATATTTGGATGCCTTCTGATAGATTCTGCTAGAGGCTCCAGATATAGTACAAACAGCAGAGGTGACAATGGACAACCCTGCTTGGTTCCCCTTGAAAGTTCAAAGGGATCAGAAAGTGCCCCATTCAGCTTCAGATATGCTATAGGAGAGGTGTATATATTCTTCAGCTGTGTAATCAACTCAAAGGGAAATCCAAAATAGGACAGGGTGGCCCAGAGAAATGACCTGGCAACCCTGTCAAAGGCCTTTTCTGCATCTAGCTCCAATACGACCATAGGGGTGTGACGGGTTATGGCATAATCCAGCAATAAATATGTGTATCTTACTGCATCATGAGCTTGACAGCCTCTAACAAATCCCACCTGATCTGGGTCTATTAAAGTAGGTAAATAGTGTTCCATTCTATGGGCTAATATTCATATGTGTACTTTATAGCCATAATTCTACATTGATATGGGGTGATAGGACACTGGATATCTAGTATTTTTCTGCAGTTTAGGGACTGCAGCTATTGTGGCGTAGCACCAAGAGGGCGGGGGAGGGTCACCTTCCTGGATGATATGGTATGCCGGGAGAAGTGTTGGGAGAAGAAGGTTTTTAAATGCTTTATAAATCTCAAATGGGTGTCCATCTGGTCTAGGAGCTTTTTGGGTTTTGGCCTTAAGGAGAACCAACTCTATTTCCTGCCTAGTGATCGGGGTCAGAAGAGCTTTTGCCTGCTCCTCTGAGAGCTTGGGCATTTTCAATTCACTAAGATGCTGTTCTGTCTTCTCTCCAGTCTGTCCATGGTCCGGGGTATATACTACACAGTGATATTTGGCCAGTGCTTTTCTGATAGCTTGGGGGTGTGTGAGTAGTGTCGCCATTTCAGAGTCATAACATGCTAGTCACACAGGCCCAGGCTTTTCGTTCTCTGAGCCTGCGGGCCAATCTGTGAGCTCCTTTGGGTTCCCCTTCATAGTGGGAGTGTTTCAAGTAAAATAATTGTTTCTCTACTTGTTGATCAACTAGCCTTTGTAACTTCTGTTTAACCGCTAAAAGGTGTTGCTTTATTGAGTCAGCTCCCTGTTCCCAAAAGGTCTGTAGGGTTTTTAATTCCTTCTGTAGGGTTTTATATGTGGCCTCCCTCTGTTTCTTTTTATTGATTGAATATTTTATTATAAGGCCTCTCAGAACGGCGTTTAGTGTATCCCATAAAATGGTGGGTGCCACTTCTGATCCTGCATTTTCAGCTATACTACGGGGAATGGTCTCCTTAATCTCATGTTTGAATTCAGGGTCTCATAAGTGTCCGAGGTTCAGACGCCAATGGGTGAATTTGTTCATCCGTCCCAATTGTAGCTTCATATATACTGGAGCATGATCAGAAAGAAATGTTGCCCTGTGCCAAATATCAGATAATGTGTCTAGATGTTCAGCAGTAATAAATAGGTAATCAAGCCTAGAGGCTACTCCCGTATGTGCTGATATGTGGGTGTATCCCCTAGTTGAGGGAAAGCAGTTTTTCCAAGTGTCCACAAAACCTAGTGAGGCTAAAATGGTTTTAAGGTATTTCTATAGGGGATTCACTCTGTGTGGGAGGGTACGTGAGACATCCAAAAAAGTATTCAGGGTTGTGTTTAGATCCCCCCCCCCCCCAAGATAAGCTGCCCCTTTAAAATTGTCAGCAAGTCTGAGAGAAATTTTTGCACCACCAGTTTGGGGGACCCCGGGGGGAAGATAGACTGATGTCAGAGTTACCACATACATAGATATATAGATACATAGATACATAGACAGTGTCGGCAGATAAGGGCCTATGGCCCACCCAGTCTGCCCATTTGAGCTTGTAAGTTCAGTTTGTTTTCTTAGAAGTCTGTTGCACCTTACCCCTGACCTCCAGAATTCCTTTATGTCTATCCCATGCATTCTTAAATCCCGTGATTGTTTCAGCCCCCACCACTTCCTCTGGCAGGGTATTCCACTTGTCCACCACCAGTTCTGTGAAGAAATTCTTTCTCATGTTTCCTCTGAATCGTCCTCCCTCCAACTTCATCCCACGCCCTGTAGTCCTGGAACATCTTTTTCGCTTAAAAATAGTGTTTTCCTGCACCCTGTTCCTCCCTGTAAGATACTTGTATGTCTCTATCATATCCCCTCTCTCCCTCCTCTCCTCCAGGGAGTACATGTTCAGTTCCTTCAACCTGTCTTCATAGGACTTGTGATGCAATCCATGCACCATCTTTGTTGCCCTCCTCTGAACCTTCTCTACCCGTCTATGTCCTTACGTAGGTATGGTCTCCAGAACTGTACACTGTACTCCAGGTGGGGCCTCACTAGTGTCTTGTATAGCTGAATTATGACCTCCTTTCCTGCTGGTAATGCCCCTGCCTATACATCCCAGCATCCTATTTGCTTTACCTGCTGCCTTGTCACACTGTTTCCCTACCTTGAGGTCATCAGAGATGATAACCCCAAGATCCCTTTCCTGCTTTGGTGCATGCTATCCCTCACCCCCAACTGATATATTGTGCCAGGGTTTTGTGCCCTATATGCATTATCTTGCACTTCTTTGCATTGAATTTCAACTGCCAAACCCTGACCATTCTTCAAGTTTCTGCAGGTCGCTTCTCATTCTGTCTACACCTCTGGTGTGTCTACTCTGTTACAGAGCTTTGTGTCATCAGCGAACAGTGAAATTCTGCCTTCTAGGTCCCAAGCAATGTCACTGATGAAGATGTTGAATAGGACCGGTCCCAGCACTGATCCCTGTGGTACCCCACTGGTCACTCTTCCTCTGTGGAGTGACAGCCATTTACCACCACCCTCTGTGTCCTGCCACCCAGCCAGTTACCTACCCACCACACTACTGTCCTGCCCACACCCATATTCCCCAGTTTGTGTAATAGTCTTCTATGTGCACAGTGTCAAAGGCCTTGCTGAAGTCCAGATAGGCCATGTCCACTGCCCTCCCCTGATCCACCTCCCTAGTCACCCAGTCAAAAAATTCAATGAGGTTGGTCTGACATGACCTCCCCTGGTGAAACCATGCTGCCTTGGGTCCTGTAGTCCATTGACAACCAGATGTTCCACCAATCTCTCCTTCAGTAGTGCTTCCGTGATCTTCCCCACTACCGAGGTGAGGCTGACTGGTCTGTAGTTCCCTGCTTCCTCTTTGTTCCCACTTTTGTATAAGGGGACTACATCTGCTGTCCTCCAGTCTTTGGGTACCTCCCCTGTTTCCAGTGATCGGCTAAACACATGGTTATAAAATCTGCCGGTGACAATTATATACCTCCCCTCCGAGTCCACTACCCTATCAATCTCCTCAAAGGGCACCCCCCTCACTAGCAGTATTGCCACCTTTCATCTCTTTCCCACTCCATGGGATGCGGCTGCTAACAACTGATATTCCAGGCTTTGTAATTTGTTGTGTTCAGGTAGGGACAAGTGTGTCTACTGTAATAAGGTTATTTCTGGTCTTTCCCTCCACAGGAACTGAAGAAACCTTGAAAATTTGACCGGATTATATATCCCATCTATATTTAGGGATATTAACAGAGATTGCTTATCCATCATGATGCCTTATATACATATGAACCTTCATCAAGGGCACCTCCCAAATCCCCATATTGGACTGGTTCTAACAGATAAAGAGGTCTTGAAGGCTGACATAATAATGCTATTTGAAAAGAAAATCTAACACCTATAACAAAGTTTCTATCCATCTCCCAATTCTGGGAGCTTTTGCACATTGTTACCTGTAGGTATTCAAAAAATCAACTTCTCTTCCTGTACCATCTTAAAATCGACTCTCTGAGTGCTGACTAAAACTTTTTCAAGAATGCAAAAACATACCCTTAAAACTGGATAACAATGCTGGAATGCTCCAACATGAAGGACCCCTTTGAATAAAAAACAACAAGGGGAGCTTGAACCAAGCTTGGTGGGGGTTCTACGCCTGTGGGTACAGGGCCCCCCAGTTACCCAGCTAGCACTCAATCTACGGTGCTTTAACAGGTATGTTATAGCGCTGACTTCCAAGGTGGGGAGGAAATATGTATTTCCTCCTAGTTCAGCAGTCATTCTGTGGTTAAAAATCCTCAAATGCTGCTGAAGAGGGGGGGAATCCAGTCAAAGATTCTGGCTGGACCCTTCAAGGTATAAAACAAAATAGGGTATGGGAAATAAAAAAGCGCCATGTTGACCCAATCAGGTTGTGTGCTGATCCTGGCCTGAGAATATCTGCTAAGAAAGAAAGAGAACTCCCTCTCTTCCCTCTTAATCTATCTGCTAGAGGTCTTGTACATAACCAATCTTGATCGTAGATATTACTTGTTGTTTATACAGGGGCCTTACTGGTTATCTTTATCAAGGTGTTATTTGCCTCCATTTACTTTTTGAGATGACCAGCCTTACATATTGCATTGTGGGAGATCTGACCCATAATCACAGCTATTATACTGAAATATCTTTCACTTCCACTATTTCTAAGAACATCCTATGATCATAATCTACATTTTTCATATTCTACTAGGTCGAGGGGTGCAGTATTAGTTTGACTTACTTGATCTCGGGTACAGTTTATAGGCATGGGACTTCTAATAGCCTTAGAGCCCTGAGGTTATTGAATATCTTATGTATTCCAAATTAGAAACCACATAGTCTTTCCCCTCCTCATTCGTACCCCCCACCAGTCAACTGCAACCTGCGACACTCATTCCAACAGCAATTCAGCTGATTTTGTGCCTCAAGGTCAACCAGGCAAGAGTTAATGTTGTCGCCCGCCAAGTGGGGATGTCCACTGGGAAGGAGTGGGTTTCTACAGTTCCCAGCAGAACAAAGTCACATTGTTAGGTCCCAAATAATCCTCAGGTTCAGTCCTGAGAAGTTTACGAATGTCAACCTGTACAACATATATTATTCATTATTTAAGAATAGTCTTCTCAGGGTATTCATATTATCCTCCCTTCCCTTTCCCATGGTCCGATGTACCTGGTCAGTTCAGTAATGTCCGTTCTGGTGGATTCAGGTCGCCAGTTCCGTGACCAAGTGGTGAAATGCTGCCAAGGTGTCCACTACATTTTTTGCTAGAGATCAGGTGTCATTCTTTCCAAACTTCTTCTTTGCTGCGAGTTGCCACCATGAGGGCTGCTGGGGTCTTGGAGGTTTCGGCGTGGGCTTTTCAACAATTTGGAAACCTTGTTCCTTCAGTGCTTCCGTAGCTTCTTCAGCTGTGCTAAACTCTCTTGTACCTTCTGGGCAATTCACAATCAATTGAGCTGGGTATGGTGTTGTAAAGTGGAGACCCTTCTCCTGGAGAGCTGTGAACAGGGACTGATAGGCACATCGAGCTTTCAGAGTATTGGCTGCATAGTCATTATCTAAATAAATCCTGCATTGCCCATAAAAACCTTTTTGCCTTCACCATGCCGTTGACAGTACTTGCTCCTTCCTGGTATATTTATGGAAGCTTGCCACTATTGAACATGGGCGAGCATCCAACACTGAAGGCCTGGGGCCAAGGGCCTGGTGAACTCATTCAAACTATAGTGGGAGGTCAGGTGGCAACTTGAGGGATGTCCAAAGGACTGTGGTAAGAAAATCTACTATATCTTGTCCCTCAGACCCCTCCTGTATTCCGTAAATTCTTAAGTTTTTGTGCCATGCTCCATTCTCTGAGTCTTCCTGTCTATTTTTAATCTGGGTTTGCTGCTCCTGTAGGATTAGAACTTGGGCTTCAGGATCATCAGGATCATCAATAAGGTTCTTTGTAGCCATAAGTTGCCACTCCATATCGTCCGTTCTATGCTCAAGGATCTCCACATCATTTCATATCTCACCATACAGCTGTTACATTTCAGCTCGGAAACCAATTAATTCTTCATATATAGTGTCCAATTTAATTTTTTTCTTTGATGTTGTAGCCATCTGACCTGTTCTCAGTGTATGCACCAGTGCTCCGACATCTACCGAGGCCTCAAAGAACAATCCCTTGCCATCGCTCTCCATCTCGTTGTTTTTTTCGCTTAAATTAAGATCTCTATTTGAATTCCTCCTCTGCATTTGTCTTTTTGGTTGATTTGGAAGGAAAATGGTCATGTTTGAGGAGGTTATTTCCAGGCTCAGCATGGAGTTATATCTTCAAGCGGCCATAAAAGGTGATGATGCAACCAGAAGTCCAGCTGTACACCATTCTATGCTCGCTGCATAATTGTCTGCTGAAAACTGTGCTCACTCATGAAATGTCATCCTGTACCGGTTGTGTAACTTTATGGGTTGTCTGCCTGTAATTAACCCCGGGTCACCCCTGAAAAAGGGACTGTCATGGTCTCAGTGAGTTTACCCAGTTACCAAAACTTAAATAAATAAATAAATTTCCAGCTGCACCTGCTCTGCTGAGCATCTGCAGTGGCTGTGCTTCACCTTCCTGGAATTTCTGGATCTCCTGATTGTGCAACTCCGACCTGCAGTCTGATCCCGGTAAGCAATATCCACCGAATGACACGCATGTAACTGGGTCGCTGTGCAGATGGTGGATGTTACTTGTGGTTACTACTCCTGCCTTGTGCCCATGGGGCTACAAATAAGGTCGAGAAGCCTTGGTTCATTAGGCTCCTCCCTGGTGGGGGGTCATTCTAGAAGACTACAAAGTAGTGCAATGCCTTCACTCAGAGAAAGGTAAGTGGGCTAGGTCAAATGTGTATCACTGCCTCTAGGATGCAATACTAACCCTCCTCCTCCTCACCAGATTATGGACACTACACTGAGGCCAACCAATAGCAATACTCAACTTTGGCTCAGACACAACTGGATGCATCACCAATTATATGACCACTAATAATATGCTCGCACACACAATTTAGAAAAATTACAACAGGACTTTATTGATGCCAACAAGCTATGTAAAAGTAAAGGTTGGTTAAGCAATTAGCAGTACTAATGTTTGTTAAGCAATACAGGCCCCACTGGTGGGAAACAGGCCCTCTCCCACATCACGCATGGGATCACTTAGCCAAAGCTGTCAACCCCCACTACCCACTGTACTGGCAGTCCCACTGTATTGTTCAAATTCCAGAAAATACTTTTCTTTCCAGAATATTTAAATTACTGCCATCTAAACAGTTACTGGGAGTACCCAGGCTACACTAGCAGTTGAAGGCCTGATGTCGAAGAACATGGGATCTTGCACTGGTGCACTTAAAGATTTACTGCAAGCTTGCAGTCATTAACCCCACCCAACAGACTTTGTGTTAGCAATTTATGAAAGAAGGCAGTTGTAATCCAAATGGGAAATGATAATCCAGCTAACACGGTGCAGGAAGCAGAGGCAATAATTACTACAAAAAACAGGGAACAACTTCGGGAACCACAGGAACAACAGAGATGGATAACACATTGATGTTAGCAACCAAATTCAATAATGCATTTAAAGAAATTTCCTATGAACAAGCATTAGAACTGGCTTGGCACATGCCACAAAGACATAAAGGCCTTTCAACTAAAACCAATCATGGCAACCTAAAGAGTGCAGAATTTTAATGACAGAGTGGTGCACTCTCAGTTTAAGGAAATGGAACAGCCTCTTAGACAGTTCATTTTGGGATCCTTCCAGCAGGGATGACACTCTGTGGAATGAGCTCCGTTTATGTGCACCCCAGTAAGGAAATAAGTGTTCAAAAAATCCACAGAGGGCATGAACATCAGATAAAATAACATATACAGTAGATTGCAACACACCAAGAGTAATATATGTATGACAGTGTCCCTGTGACCTACTATATGTAAGGAAAACAAGCAGGACACTTAAAACCAGAATCCAAGAACACAAAGAAAACATCTGAAGATATTATGAGAAGCTGCCAGTAGCCCTATATTTTAAACAGGCAGGGCATCAGGGGCCCTCACTCTGTTTCTGGGGACTGGAGGTGGTCCTACAGCTTGACAGTCTGACAAGGGAGGAAAGTACAGTAAAAAACTATACAAGGTAGAAATTAAATTGCTCTTCCACATGAAAGTCCTAGATCCACTGATTGGTCTGAACACTGACACCAACTGGCCAGCCTGTGGGTGAACTGCAGATGACTATGTTAACAGGGGGCATATTGTATTATTTATTTATTTATTTAGTTTTTGTTTATCCGGTAAGTGCACTAGACAACAGTGTTGCCTATTTTCAGGCACGACCCAGGAGAGTGACAAACAATGGAACATTGTACAGACAGGAAATACAATGGGCATATCACAACAGGAATTAAGCAAAATTTGAACAACAAAGCAGTGTTTACAATTGGAAAAAGACAGTTAAAATGGCAAAAAGAACAGAACACGCATTTGTCAATGCCGAATGTTGTCTTGCTGGTATTGGCATTGGTGGTGCAGGAGTTAGAGAGATGCATAATAGAAATGGCAGTGAAGTATTGAACTGATGCCAAATCCACTCTCACCCTGCAGAGACTGGCAGGCATTGGGGTGTGCCTTTGGGTTGTCGGCCATAACACTCATGCCATTTCACCTCACCCTACCCCAAAGACACTGACAAGTGTTGCGGTGTGCCTCGGGTCTTTAGGCCTTACGCTCACCCCATTCCATAAGGAAATACGCTGAGATGGGTGCAGTACAGCAGATTGGCATGAACTTTGGGGTCAAAGAGTCCAAGGCACACCTTGATGCCTGTCACTGGCTGCAGGGTGGGGGTGGGGTGGAATGGCATGAGCATTACAGCCAACAATCCAAAGTCACACCCCTGACGCCTGTCAGTTTCTACAGGGTGGGGCATTTTGGTTGGAAACCCTAATGCCCCAGGCATTTGTTGGTATTTTCTCTCCAAATTTTCAATATGAGCTTTTTGTGACCCCACCTCATGAACAGTGACACTATCAGTCTGTTAGCCGAAGATGATTTTGCACAGCGACTGCACCATTTGGCGTCACAGGTGCGAAAACACATTTTGGGCAGGATGTGAAAAATGACAGCTGTACTGTTCATGAGAAGGTGTAAAGAAATGGCAATGTTGAAAATCTGAAGTAAAAATTTTAAAAATTGGTGAAGTCATGAGCATGCTTAGAAACTGCGCAACACATGCCCGTAATGCAATTATTTGGGGAATTTTTTAACCACTTTTTCAACATAGGCATTTTGGGACCTCTGCTCATGAACAGTGGCACTGTGATTTTGTTAATCTGCCCTGAAAGTTGATTTCCCACAGCTACCATGCCATTGTGCACCAGATGTGGGAAAACACATTTCAGACAAGATGTGAAAAATGACAGCTGTGCTATTCATACAGAGGTGTGAAAAAATGGCAAAGTTGAAAATTTGGAGTGCAATATTAAAAATTGTTGAAGTTAAGAGCGTGCATGGAAACTGTGCAATGCATGCTCATAGCGCAGTCATTTTTGGGAATTTGTTCACCAAATTTGCAAAATAAGCTTTTTGGGACCCCACCTCATGAACAGTGGCACTGTTGTTTCATTACTCAATCCCAAAAGGAACTCCGCACAGTGACTGCAAAATCAATTTTCAGGACTGAATAATGAGATGACAGTGCATGTGTTCATGAGGTGGGGTCCCAAGAATCCCATGTTGAAAATTTGGAGCCAAAATTAAAAAGAATGGCTGAGATATCCACCTAAGTTGAACCCCCACCCCCACTGATGCCATTATACAGCTTACCGGCATTTCTTCATTTTGCAGTTCGGCTTTGAAGAGTCCAGATGTGTTCCCACTCCAACGAAGATTGCAGCACCAGACCTCTGAAGGTAAGTTTGGGTGAGGGGGGGGGAGGTGGGGTGCACAGATGGTGGGTGTGGGTTGGGGGAGGGGGGCGCCGTGGACAACAGACCGTTTTCTTTTTTTCAGGTACCAAAAAACAGACAATGCTCAGCAGGATGGTTTTCTTTCTTTACAGGTGAAATAAAACAAATGTTGGGCACACTGGGGTGGGCTCCCAGTGTGCCCCATGACTTTTGGTGGGGTTATGTTGGCCACACTGGGGTGGGCTCCCAGTGTTTCACACAATGGAGGTGGGGCGGGGGAAAGAAGATGTCGGTGTGGTCAGCTTTCTGTGAGTGGAGGCACACTGGGGTGAGTTCCCAGTGTGCCACACAATCTTGGGGGAGTGGAGGACATGCTGACATAGGGATTGCACCCCCGATGTCAGCTTTCTTTGGGGATTGTGTGGCAGCGGCTCCCGCCACTACCGCCATGTTTATTGAAATGTTTCACCAGGAAAGGCACGTATGGGAGGTGTATTATCTGTGCTGCTGCATGATGAGCTTGTCTCTGATTGCAACAGCACATGTCTTTAAAGTTGGTGGCACTTTACATAATACTTGTGTCAGTGCTAGCGTGCTGGCTAATTTGGGAATGAAGGATGCACCTACTAAAGCGTGCCCTGCATTCGCCAACACTGACACACCTCTGTATTTCTCCAGCTACCACAAGATGTCATTTGTGCACGTGCAGGACAACATAAAGATACATTAATTAAGAGCACTACACAAGAATGCTAGCTATTTTCAGGCAACAATCAGGGGAGTGGCATACAGAGGTACTGGCAGGAGTACAGTAGACAAGTCACAGACTGATTTATGCAGCAGTGGGTCCACAAGACAGTCTATTCAGTGGATTAAATAACATTCTTATTTAATATTGAGGAGGCAGTACTCAGGCAGGTGATACAAGTGCAGATATGAGAGTAAGTGCTGTTTAGTAAAGCAGGTATAGCAACTAGTTGGGAGGCACAAGAATGTCAGAGCAGGAGCAAATGTCAGAGTCCCTAAGGAAGGATCGAAAACCCTTTTTAGAAGCTTAGTAGGATTTGGAAAGTTTCACATTTAGAGGAAGGGAGTTCCAAGTTTTGGGCGCAGATATCACAAAGGGAAGTTTCCCCTTTTTTGTGAAACTTCTAGGAATTACAAGAGAAGATTGTTTAGAAGACCTCAAGGGGTAAGCTAGAGTGGGATGTTTTAACATATTAGAAAGGGGCTCTGGAGCTCCAATTCTATGTTATCAATCAGACAGCCAGCAATATAGATTCGATTCGAGGATGGGGAGAGCCAGCCTAGGCGGGAGTAGAGTTGGCAGCGATGAGTTAGTCTGGGTGCAGAGAGTGCAAATCGGCATATGCTATGGTAGCATGTGCTCCATTTTTGGAATGCACCTTTGCTCACATCAAGATAGGCCATAGAGCCATATGTTAGATAAGGACAGAGTATACCTAGAGCTATAGCAAGCCTAGCAGCAGAATTGAGGGAGGAGCTGATTTTGTAGGCCAGCCCCAATTTTATGTTAACCACCTTACATGTGACTGCAATGTGAAGGGTGAAATCAAGAGGTGGGTCAAGTGTGACCTTGAGATACCTGAATGAGTTGACCATCTCTGAAGGGAGCCTTCCAGGCCCTGGATTGAGAGGGTAGAGGTACAGGATTTGATTCTAGGTGAGGAGCCAAAAAGCATGGCCATCGTTTTCTTAGAGTTTAGAAGAAGCTTGTTTAGTAGCAGCCATGCTTGTAGACAGTCAAAATCAGATTGAAGATTGGCATTTATGGAAGGCAGGTCTTTAGCACTCGAGTAAAGTACTATGTCATCCACATAGAGGATCCTAGAGGAGGAACATGGCAGAGTGGGCAGATTGTTAATAAAAAGAGTAAAAAGGAGAGGCCAAGAATAGATCCTTGGGGGACTCCGACAAGGGTAGGGGCAAGGTCAGACATTGCAGTTCCTATCTGAACAAATTACTTTCTTCTTGAGAGGTAGCTCTCAAACCAAGAAGTGGCATCCTGGGAGAAGCCAAGTGAGGACAACTTGAATAGCAGTAGTGGGTGATCTACAAGACTGAATGCTTTTGTGAAGTCAATAAAAATAGCCCCTGTGAACGTGTCCTTATCCATCGCCATTAAGACGTCATTGGAGAATTGAATTAGCAAGGTTGTTGCACTATGCTCTGATTGGAAACCATGCTGAGCAGGGGATAGGAGCTTGTTTATATGGAGATATTCAGTGTCCTGGGTGGATAAGCAGTGCAACTTGTAATGCCATGGCAAGGAAAATTAATATGGTTACTTAAAATAACGTACTGAATTTTTGATTTTGGCTGAACCCCCGCCAAAATGCTTATAAATTGGATACAGTAAAAAAGATCATCCTCAGAATTGGTTTACATTATATAATCTAAGGAATTTTTCCACTGCTATAGCAAAGTGTTTAAACACACTTCTGTATATGTACATTCTTGAATATGCAAATCTGTTTAAAGCAGAGCAGCATTGTTCCCCTTACCATGGTGTTATGTGAGCCTGCTTACAAGCCCCCGCTACACACAACTCCAGCCTGGGAGCTGGTGGTGTTGTCGATTGCTAAGCAGCCAAACGTGCATGAGCACACACGTCCTGATGATGTCACAACATCACATGGGATGTCTGGGGACTCAGTAGACTCTAGAGGAAACTGCTTGGTGAGTGGCATCCTGTCTGCACAGACAACATTGGCAACATGAAACTCCGCAGCACAACTAAGCAGGTAACATAAAGCTTTAGATTGGAGCATGTCAGTCTGTTTCAAAGTAGCACCTAGTAGGAGAACAAATTAAAGATTAAAGTTTGTTTAAAGCACCTAAAGTTTATCTGTGAGTTGTTCCCGGCTCGTGTGAACTAGTACAAATGCAAAATTGTGCAGCAGGTGCAGCTCCCAAATGGAGATACGAGGGTGAGGGCACTCAGCTTATTTAAATACAGAGGCAATATTGGTGATAGACAAAAAGAATGTGTAGACACTCATAAGTGAGAATAATACTAAAAATTGTTATTGTGATTGTTCACAGCCTTAAACAAAACTATATGCCCTGAGTAGTAGGAAATGAACTTTAAAATGCAATAAGCAGCTCACAGGTATGCCTTAAACACCAATGTATGAAAAGAGTTTAATATTTGTGCTGTATGCACTACAATGGTACTGAAATAAATGTTATATTTTGTTTAATATTTAGATAATTATGAAATAAGTTCTCTTGGTAAAGCTCAACTGAAGGGGTGAAACATATGGGTATCTGAAAATAAATTATACAGTCTGCAGAGAAGTGTTTTATGACTGTGTATTGAAGAAGCACTCACAGTGACCCCTCCCGCGCCCCCAAACAGCGAATACTAAGAATCTTCAGACGGTCCACCAAATTTCAAGACAGCCATTTCTCACAGTAGCAACTTTCTTAATTAATTTGTTATTATGTTGGCTTGCTCGCGGCATGAAAACCAACATCTCACTTCTCCGACTCCAGCTCAACAGTTTGAGGTGTCGGTGTGATGCAGGCATGCTTTAGTAGGTGCATCCCTCATTCCCCAATAAACTAGCATGCAGGCAGTGACACAAGAAGTATGTAAAGTGGACAAAACTTGTAAAGAAAGTGCTGCTGCAATCAGAGACAAGCTCGTCATGCAGCGGCACAATAACATGCCTCCCGACGTGCCTGCTTTCCTGGTGAAGCATTGCAATAAACATGGCGGCAGAGCCTGCCGCCATCTCTTACTTGATCCCTATAAAGCCAACTTTGGGGGTGCCCAATCCCCCTGTCAGCATGTTAAATACCCCCCCCCCAAAGATTGTGTGGCCCACTGGGAGCCCAACCCAGTGTGCCTCCATTGTACAAAAGCCAAATGCCTTTGGCATGTTCCTGCCCCCGCCGCACCCACATTGTGTGCCACACTGGGAGCCCACCCCACTGTGGTCAACATCACCCCGTCCAAGTCACCCAGTGTGCCCAACATTTTTCTCATACCTGAAAAAAAGAAAACAGTCCGTGATGTGGTTTTTTTTTTGTTTGTTTGAAACAAAGAAAACGGCCCCTCGTTATGTTTGGTGCCCCTTCCCCTAACCCGCACCCACCCTCTGTGCACCCTACCTCCCCACACCACTCTCACCCCATACTTACCTCCAGAGGGCCAGTGCTGTGATCTTCGGTAGACCCGGAACACCTCTGCACTCTTCAAAGCCAACCGCGAACTGAAGAAATGCCGGTAATCTGTATAATAGCATAAATGCGGGGGAGGGTTCAACTTAGGTGGATATCTCAGCCATGTTTTGGAATTTTTCCTCCAAATTTTCAACAAGGGGTGCTTGGGACCCCACCTCATGAACACAAGCACTGTCATCTGGTTACTCTGCCCTGAAAGGTCATTTCACTGTCACTGCACAAAATCACCTTCTGGGACTCATTAACAAAAGGACAATGCCACTGTTCATGAGGTGGGGTCCCAAAACCCCTATCTTGCAAATTTGGTGGAAAAATTCCAAAACATTACTGTGTTACGAGTGTGCATTGCACATTTACAATGCATGCTTGTAACTTTGACAATTTTTAATATTTTCACTCCAGATTTTCCACATTGCCATTTTTTCACACCTCCTTATGATCGGTATAGCTGTCGTTTTTCACATCCTGCCTGAAATGTGTTTTCACACATGTGGCGCACAATGGCACTGTCGCTGTTTGAAATTAATGTTCAGGACAAATTAACAAAATCACAGTGACACCGTTCATGAGTGGAGGTCCCAAAATGCCTATGTTGAAAATCTGGTAAAACAAATCCTCAAAATAATTGTGTTACGGGCGTGTGTTGCGCAGTTTCTATACATGCTCATGACGTCATCAATTTTTCATATTTCCACTCCAGATTTTCACCATTGTCATTTTTGTACACCTCCTTATGAACAGTACAGCTGTCATTTTTCACATCCTGTCCAAAATGTGTTTTCACACATGTATCACACAGTGGCGCAGTCATGTGGGAAATCAATGTTCCGGACAGATTAACAAAATCACAGTGACATTGTTCATGACTGGAGTTCCCAAAATGTCTATGCTGAAAATTTGGTTAAAAATATCCCCCAGATACTTGTGTTACAGGTGTGCATTGCTCAGTTTCTATGCACGCTCATGACATCACCAATTTTTCATAATTTCACTCCAGATTTTCAACAATGCCTTTTTTTAACACGTCCTCATAAACAGTGCAGCTGTCATTTTTCACATCCTGCCCAAAATGTGTTTTTGCACCTGTGGTGCCAAAATGCACAGTCGCTGTACGAAATCACCTTTCAGCAAACTAACTCATAGTGCCACTGTTCATGAGGTGGCATCACAAATGACCCATGTTGAAAATTTGGAGTGAAAATACCAACAAACGTCAGGGGAATTAGGGTTTCCAGCTGTAATGCCCCATCCTGTAGAGACTGACAGGAGTCAGGGATGTGACTTGGCATTGTCGGCAGTAATGCTCACGCCATTCCACCCCCACGCTGCAGCCAGTGACCGGCGTTGAGGTGTGCCTTGGACTCTTCAGCCCCAAAGTTCACCCCATCCTCCTATACTGCATGCATATCAGCATATTTCCTTATAGAATGGGGTGAATGTAAGGCCCGAAAACCTCAAGGTACACCGTGGCACTTGTCGGTGTCTTTGGGGTAGGGTGAGGTGAAATGGCATGAGCGTTATGGCTGACAACCCAAAGGCACACCACAATGCCTGTCACTCTCTGCAGGGTGGGGCTGTGGTTGGCATCAGTTCACTACTTGACTGCCAGTCCAATTGTGCATCTCTCTAACTCCTGCACTACCAATGCCAGTGCCAGCAAGCCAACATTCTGCATTGACAAATGCTTGTTTCCCTGTTGCTTTTGGTCTGCTCTCCCTTGTATTCCCTGAATGCTGCAATTGTTAGTCCTTACTGCTTCTGCTACCTTGCTGGAGAACCAAATCAGCCTCGTATGCTTTCTATGTTTCCCCACCTGCCTTATGTAGGAGTATGATGTCTCTGTAATCTCCTTTTTAAGTGTCTTACATTTACATTCTACCCCTACTACTTCCCCTATCTCCTCCAGTTTTTATCTAAACATCCATTCCATCATTCCAAAGTCCACCCTCTGAAGCTCAGCATCATCATTTTTGACTCGGAATGTTGTACTCCCAATGGATTCTGTCATAATAGCAATCGCAGAATGGCAATTACTATTGTGGCAAGTGTATATCTCCAAAAAGCAAATTGGCAAGATGCACTTACCGGCGAACCAAAATCCAGTAACCTAAATTGTTTTTGTGGAGGGGCTGTGCTCCCCGTGCCCCCCCTCGCAGGGGGCTTTGCCCCCCACATCCCTATGAATTAGGATTCCTAACTCCAGCGGGGTGCATGTCAGGGAGGGGGCACAAATTCAGGTCCAAAAAATTTAAGTCCGAGAGCTGCTGACATGCGGCAAAATTTAGTCCCTCCCATCCCTAGCCCCGAATCCAGTACCTGCTGTTCCAGAGTCAGCCTCCTTCACCACCACACCACACGGCTGGCTCAGCAGCAACAGCAGGGACAGTTCCTGTACATAACTCTCTTCCTCATCCCTCCCCTTTCCCTCACCATTCCCTTTTTCCTGTCACTTTTCCCTACCCTCGCGGTAGAACCAGTTGCTACCCTTGTGGGTAGCCCATTCCAATAATGCTGAATATGGAGTCGTCATTTTGATGGTTGCCCATATTCTGGCACTGGATACCCTCCCAATGTTATGCTGAACCACAGTGATCACTGATCACATGCTCCCAAATTTGTTTTTTTTACCCTGATATCCTCTACCATGGGTGCCCCCTATTTATTACAACTGGGTCAAACATAGCCTCCTGCCTGGTGGCTCTTTTTTTTTTTCCTATTCTTTTTATTCACCCTTTACTACCGGTCTCTTTCCAGTGTGGTCTCTTGGTCAGCTGGCTCTGCCCATCCAGCCTGAAGTGCAGATTGTCCACAGTCCAGCTGCAGCCCCCCTCACCCCTGTGCAGCCTGCCCTGACCCCTTGAGTCTGAGTCCTCTGAGGAAGGACCGCCATTCTCCTACTGGTGCTCTATCTTAGATACTGGAAGGGCTGCTGACACAGGAGGAAGGAACTGGATCAGACATCGTGATGCCCGGCGTGGAACTTGGGGCCATTACCACTGGACCCACTTTCGCCTACTGGGGAAAGGGGGTGTATTTCCTGTGTTTCTTCCTTTCCCCCGAACTTGGGATGTGTAACGCTGTCCAGCCCGCTATGTTTGCACACCCGCACACATCCAGAAGACAGACACCCAATTGTTCCCCCATTCCAACTTGATCCCAGCATCTGTAGTGCACCTGGTCACCACCAGGTGCTGCTATCTGCCTAGAATACTTCCCCTTCCCTCCCAGGATAGGACAGCAGTCCTACGGACACTTTTATCCTCACCTTCCCAAGCCGACCACCGACGTCCCGAGCACGTTCCCTAACCCGGGTCACCGGTGTGGCGCGAGGTGTGGCATCCAGCTCCTCAACCCTCAGTGCCACCAGGCCAGCCATCTGGCAGCTCTTCTGCCCCCTTGTGCCAGAAAACAATTGTGCATTACATTCACAAGTGTCTGACTCCAGCGCTCCTGGCCACAGGAATTTCACAATCTGTGTCTGGCATGTTGAAGTCCCTGATCAGTCAGTACTACCTATTTGTTGTAACTTTCTAATTTTCTCCTAGAGTGTCCTGTCTTCATCCTCATTCTGGTTTGGTAGTCTGTATATGACACCTACTCTGATGCTCTTACATCCAGTTCTACCCACACTGATTCCACGCCATTGCCATTCCCCCATGGTTCTGTTCTCTGTAGCTGTGATATCATCTTTGATGCACATGGTCACGCCACCACCTCTGCCTTACTGTCTGTTCCTTCTGAATACGATATAGCTTGCGGTGGTAATATCCCAGTGTCAGTTTTGTGCTACCTAAGTTTCAGTTATACCTAATAAGTCTTGTTCAGCCTCTGTCACCACTGCCTGGAGCTCACGCATATTATTTCCCAAGCTCCACACATTCATACAGGCTATCTTTCATGATACCTGTTTTATTCCTCCCTTGTCTCCCTGTGCTCCCTCCCCCTCCCCTCTCTCTGGTTCTGCTGTTATCTTCTTCCTATATTTATTGCCTTTTCTTCAGCCTGCTTGGCTCCCTTATACCCCTGTGCTTTTTTCTTTTGTTAGTCTCTGTTCGTGCAATCTAGTCAGGGGAGTGCTAGCTAGGCCTCCAAAATGTAAGTTAGTGCCCCTGCTGCCCAGTGAATTGACCTCCTCCTAATAGTTTTAATTGCCCATGACGAATTCATTGAATTACTTACACAGTGCAAGTGATGTTCCCCTCATCACTAGGGTGGAGACCAAGCCTTTTGAACACTCTCCAGTGTCTTCAAATCACAACCCAGACACCAAAACATTGACCCCCCCACACCAGTTTTTTAACAATTTGTTAAATTGAAAAATTTAGAGTTTTCCTACTTCACTCTTTTTTGTGACTGGTAGCACTGCGGAAAAGGTCACCAAGGCTGCCTCTTCCTGAAGATTCTTGCCTAGGAAATGGAAGTGACATTTCACTTCTTCCAAATTCTTACTGGTGAGATCATTTGTCTCTTGATGGTCAGTCATTTTCAAGTTTGCCTCCCAATTCATTAATTAGTTGTCTAGCTCCGAGAATGATCCTACTGGCTGTTACTCCTGGGATACAGCACACCACTTTGTCCCCCTGCCACTAGCACTGACCTTCTCAATTTTCTTTACTATGAAATCTCCCACCACTAGGACTTTGCTTACTGGCCTCTGATGAGCTGAACATCCCCCCACCCCAGACTTGACCTTACTAGCAGAATTACTTAGTGCTATTGTGACTGGCGAAGCATCTCTAACTGGAGGAGCCTTTTGAACAGTCTCACTTGATGGAGTAAATCAGTTCTGTGCCACAGTCCTTTGGTTTCCATTAATCCTTAAGGGCACCCTTTTCCCCTTCCTTCCTCTGTCCTCCTTTCTATTACCCTCAGCCCCCCCCGACCCTTGGAGGCCTCAGAGGGAGGGGAATGTCCTGTGTAACCCTCAGCCCCATTTGGATCTGTCATTCCACTGTCTTATTTCCACAGTCTGCCCAGCATTATTTTTTTTTCCAGACCCCTGATCGGAGCTCAGCCCCACTCCCACAACCACCCCCCCCATGCTCAGTCTTGCCTCCCTGAGCGGGGCCACCAGGCAGGCACCCCCTCCCAATGGACACTGGGGCAGGCAAGACCCGACTTACCCCCTGGGTCGGGCCATAGAAGCGGGACCCCTGGTGGGCAGCGGGGATGGCGGCAGAGCTGGCATCATACACAGGGGCCAGCTTTTCTTCCCAGCATTATTAATGACCCAGACCATTCTGCCCCTCCCTCCTGGTCATGTGCACCCATTCTCTGATAAGTAAAGGGGGATGGTGCACTGCAGGTTAGGATAGGGGATAACTGATTTTGCCGGGATTTGTCAAATTGTCCCTTCTTGCCCAAATCATGGAATCCAGTCAGAAGGAGGGGGTTGCTATTGGATGAGACTATATTGGAGCCTGATGGGGGTAAGCCAGGTAGGAGGATTGACATGAAACATAGTTTCAGCTGCTGGGACAGTGCAGGAAGCTGATGATCTTTTTTTTGAATCTGTCAATGGGAAGATGGGAAGAACATTTTAGCAGCACCCCTGAGTGTGTGAGGGGTTGTACATCATGTGGCTGCAAGTGAAGGCAGCTTGCTTTTATTGATTTTATCTAATTGCTGGCAAAGGGCAGCAACTTCATTTTACTGAAGAGCAGTCTACAAGGGAAGGCAGCTGCTTACGGTTACTGTATCTGCTGCAGGAGAGGGCGACAGTACATCTTGCAGCACAGCTACACAGGGTGGAATTACTGCACAATGTCACAGAGACCCCCACTCTACAAGGATCTCTGGAACTGGAATGGACACCTTTGTGGTGTCTTGGAGAAGTATTTTGGCTGCCACACAGGGTATAACTCGCTCTTATAAGAGCAGGTTACCCTCATGGTCAGCTGTGTAGTAAGGCTGTGTATGTGGGTGTTGCCATAGCAGCAGGCTAATGTTACTAGGACAGCCATAAAAAGCTCGGCTCCAGCGAGCATGGAGAGAACATTTTAGCAGCCCCCCTGAGTGTGAGAGGGGCTGTACATCGTGTGGCTGCAGGTGAAGGCAGCTTACTTTTTTTTATTATAGCTAACTGCTGGAAAAGGCAGCGATTTCCTTTTACTGAAGAGCAGTCTACAAGGGAAGGCAGCTGCTTATGGGTACTGTATCTGCTGCAGGATGGGGGATAGTACATCTTGCAGCATAGCTACACAGGGTGGAATTACTGAACTGTGTCCCAGAGACCCCTGTTCTACGAGGATCTCTGGAACTGGGACGTTCTTCTTCCTCTTGTTTTTGCTCAGTTGTTTGAAGCAGAGATTTGCTGCCTTTGCTATGCTCCCTTTTAGTTTTGCCCATAGTTTCTCCACCTAACCCAGGCCACCACCCCCCCAACCTGGTCATCCCCAAGGCTTACACCCATCTTTATAAATCTGCCCTCCTGAAGTCCAGAACCTTTGCCTTTGTGTGGTTCAGTTCCACAGCCATCCTTACTGTATGGTGATCACCGGTCCCCAACACTATTCCTGTTAGAGAGTACCAGGTCCAGTATTGCCTCATTATGCAGTGGGTTCACTGCCTAGTTGTCTGAGGAATGCCCCCTGCAGAGACCAGAACTTCCCTGCTTCTAGGTGTTGCTGCTGCTGGGAGGCTCCAATCTACCTCTGGCAGGTTGAAGTCCCCCACCAGCAGCACCTACCCCTATTCTGCCATCTTGTCAGTGGCTTTCACTAGTAACTTCTCTAATTCCTGCTTCTGTGCCGGAGGACTGTAGATCACTCCAGTGCAAATAGTGGCTCCATTCCCCATCTCCAACATGACACAAGTATAGTACCTCTGCCTCTCCCTGTAGTCCCTATGTTTTACTTTTGTCACTTTTATGCTTTCCCTCACATAAAGCACCACACACGCTCCTTTCCTTCCCACCCAGTCCTTCCTGAAGAGAGTATAGCCTGGTACGGCCATGGCCCAGTCATGATTTTCAATGCACCATGACTCGGTTATGGCCACAATACTCAGGCTGGCCTCTGCCATGATGGCCTCTAGATCGGGAATCCTATTTCCTAGACTTCTAGCATTCACACCCATGGCCTTCCAGCTTTTGTTTCCATTTATTTATTTATTTTTGTTGTCCCCCTTTTTTCCTTTTTGGCCCTCCCTCCCCCTCAATTTCTAATGCTTCTGTTCCATTCTCCTTTGTCTGTACCACATCACTTCCTTTATAAATCTGCACTCTGGAGGATTCCTCTCCCTTTGGGTTCCCTTACTCTCTACTTCAGGCTCTATGTGTGCGTGCGTGTGTGTGTGTGTGTGTGTGTGTGTGTGTGTGTGTGTGGTGGGCATTTGCTGCCTCCCCAATTCCTTCTGCTGGGGGGCATGACAGAGACCAATAAGTACCTCACAGGAGTGAAAGATACAGGAGAAGAGTATTTTTCAGAGGAGAAGCTGCACCAGGACAAGAGGGCATGTAATAAAGCTGGAAGGCGGGAAGTTTCGGAGGGATGTGAGGAAGTACTTCTACACTGAAAGAGTGGTGGATGCCTGGAACAGTCTACCAGCGAAGGTTGTGGGAGTGAAAACAGTGGTGGGCTACAAGCATGCATGGCATTGGCACAAAGGTATTATATTAAAAAAGCGAGGGGGGAATAGCCAGAGATGATGTAGGGTCTGCGGTGACAGTATAGGCAGGGGCAAACTGGGCTGATTAGGTGGGCCTGGCAGTCTCTATCTGGGTTCCATCATGTCGGTGCAACAACATTTTTGTTGACGCCAGCATGGGTGTAGGGAATCTGCCATCTGGCTTTACAGCACCAGGCAGTGTGGCTCCCTGATGGCAGAGTGCCAAACTTTATTTTCAGAGGGCCATGCCTCCTGCACCCCCCTCTCAGGAGTGAATCAGTTCTGTGCCACAGTCCTTCGGTTTCCACTAATCCTTAAGGGCACCCTTTTCCCCTTCCTTCCTCCATCCTCCTTTCCATTACCCTCAGCCCGACACTTGGAGGCCTCAGAGGGGGGGAATGTCCTGTGTAACCCTCAGCCCCATTTAATAAAACACTACTGTTATCAAAAAAATAACACATTGTCTCCAGCCATGTCCCCCCAACAACTTCACTAATGAGCCTCGGAGGGCTGCTACACATTTACCAGATGATCTGCTCTTCCAGAAATCAGTGGCCACCTCTCTTCAGGGTGCTCAGCAGTCATGTGTTCATTATGATGGACTGGCTCTGTTCTGGATCAAGCAGAAGTGCTCTTTCTTCCTTACTCAGCTCCAGATCCAGCTTTTCAGGCTATTCAGTGAAATGCTGCAATGTAACAAATACAGCATGTTAGATAAATAATAACAACACACTTAAAGATCATGTGCAACGGTTTTTACATAGTTTAGCACAGTGGTTTAAGGCTCTGAGCTGCAAATCTGGTAACATCCAGCAGACTAGACCTGGGTTTGAGTCCCACAGCTTCCACTTGCAGGCTGTTTGACCTTGAGCAAGTCACTTAACTTCCCTGTGCTTCCAGGTCGCACCTGTAAAAAAGCTTTCAGCTTAGTGTGCTAGTCCTGGTTAAACAACTAACAAAAAAAAAACAAAAAACTCCGGGGTGGGGGGTGCATGTTGGATGAAAGAGGAAAAAACATTTGTGGGCAAAAGTCGACCTGACAGCAGGTGACCAGAAATCACAGTCGCCCCTGTCAGTGTCGGCAACAGTGAGTCACTGTAAATGCCGCAACATATAATACATCGCTGTTGCAATGGTATTATGTTTTATCTGCTGACAACTTCTATGTTTCTACACTGCATCCTGCTGCTTGATCTGCCTAACAGTGGATTTCTTAAAATATTTAACTCTGTTGAGTTGCTTGTATAAACATATTTCAGAATAAAGGTAATTTATTTAACATGCAGTGAAACTTTGTGACTGCCCCTCGTGATAGTTGCTCTACGTTGTATAACCTTGACTTGCTCAATATTCCTATCCCCCAGCCCTCTATTCCTAGTGGTGCTCCTCTGAGGCCTCACATTGGGTCTTTTCCACTCTACACTTAGTTCTCTCCGCCTCTCCTTTTTCCAACTTCTCCCATCTCATAATTTCTGTCTCTCCACCCCAGCCCTCCCTATTCCTCCTATTTTCTCCTCATTATTCCCCTTGTTATCCTGACAATGCCTGTTCAGGCTGCTACCTATACACAGGTTCACACTTTAGTAGATAATTAGCATCTTGCCCACAATGTATCCAAATTTGATGGTACTGTTATCTGACCGTATGCTCTTCTGAAACTATGTAATGCTACGATTAATCTGATTAACCTGATTAATCTGATTATCCTATGCAGTCTTTGTTGTATGTTTGTCATATCTGTTCCTCTTCTGTTGTATTGTTTGTGCTACCTCAACTTGGAACCTTTGTAAAAAAGCCTTTTTTGTGTTCAAAGGTATTAATCCAAATGTGAAATAAATAAAAATTCATGACTTTTTATGACTTTTACATTGATTTAAATTACTTTTGTAATTTTGGCCATGACAATGCCATGATTTTCTCCAAGCATTTCCATGAAAAAAGTACAGCCTTACCTTTTGCCCCAACATCATAAGCAGAAGTACTACATTCGTATATTAGCCATCTAGCACATTCAACACATTGTCTCCACCCTCTCTTTTCATTCCCTTCTTCTCAAGTTTCCTCTTCCCTTTCCTAACCTGCTCACTGTCTCATGATGGAGTCCTCCACCCACCTGACTTAGGCCATGATCTAGCTTAGTTGAAGGCAAAGACTGCAAGGTAGACAGGCATCCATACTCTGCATCTTCATCATTTACAAGGTCAACCTAGATTAGTCATCCTTGAAATTGTTCTACTAAGCCCCACCTTATAAGGAAGCAAACTAAGAATATCTACCAGATCTTCAGAACAATTCAACAAGAAAGACAGGGGTGTTCATGCCCCTAACACAACTGCATTTTCTATAGGATCCCTCCAGGAAAATAGGCCATACACTGGTCATGATGACTTTATCTGTTTCTAGACTTTATTACCCTGTAACAAATTTATAGGTGATGTGGATATGTACAATAATTGTATTTTTTATGAACCTAACTTAAAACTTTAATAAAACACTACTGTTATCAAAAAAATAACACATTGTCTCCAGCCATGTCCCCCCAACAACTTCACCAATGAGCCTCAGAGGGCTGCTGCACATTTACCAGATGGTCTGCTCTTCCAGAAATCAGTGGCCACCTCTCTTCAGGGTGCTCAGCAGTCATGTGCTCATTATGATGGACTGGCTCTGTTCTGGATCAAACAGAAGTGCTCCTTCTTCCTTACTCAGCTCCAGATCCAGCTTTTCAGGCTATTCAGTGAAATGCTGCAATGTAACAAATACAGCATGTTAGATAAATAATAGCAACACACGTAAAGATCATGTGCAACGGTTTTTACATAGTTTTAATAAAAGCTTGAAAAGCTGACATTCAAGTCATTGGGTCATGATTAGTGTTTCCTGAAAATGTCATGCTGTTTGGTTTTGTGGTTTTCTTTAAATCAGCATTTGTTAACTTGCTCTGTAGTGGCTGAAAACAGTGGAGTTATTTATGTCTCTCAGTCAAACATAGAGTATGATGACATCATTTTGGAGTAGCAGGCTGTTTCAGATTTCCAATCAGAGCAGCACTTTGCTGAGTTTATGGTTTGCTGAGCTCTCCATGTTTCTTACAAACCCAGTCTCTGGTTTGTGTTTAGATAGATCAGCTTAAAATATATAATTCTCTTCCTTTGAAAAAGCTGATCATTTCAGTTTCAATGCTGAATTGAAGTAGTGGAAATATTTTTTCTGTGAGAAATCAGCTTGCCTGTATCACAGCTCTGTTCTTTCTAATTAAACCTCTATTTTCTTCTAACTATATAACACAAGGCTGCTTAATGAACACAAAATAAATCTAAATTGTGTTCATTCATGAAAACAGTTTGTCTTTGATGTAGTCTTCATAAATACAATCATGTAAGAACATTTTTATTCATGTCAGATTGACAAACAGGAGCTTGTCACACTCTGCTACAGTATTTCAAGTACATGTACTGTCAGAAGGCACAAATTTCAGTTCTTTGGTGGTTTCTGTGTGAAAATACATCATGTATGTGTATAACTAGAAACACTATGTGGCATCCCGATGTACTGTGTCTCTGCCTCACAGTTGAGGCAGCTGAAGTCTACTGCCATTTCTCTGCCCCATAAGCCCCCTGGTTTCTGCTTCACATTTGAGGCTGCTGCACCCTGTTGCCCACTGTCTTCTCCCACACAGTCAGGGATTGTGCACCCTGCTGCTTCCATCCCCTGCCTAAAGAATCAGGTCTACTGTACCCTGCCACACCCCCGCCCAAACAATTGGAGTTGCAGCACCCTGCTATCCTCTCTCCCTACCCTGACAGTTAGGGATTCTGCAAATGTTGCCCCCTATTCCTATCTCCACAGTCAGGGCTGCTGTGCTAAGCCCTAGAGTGCCAGGTTCCCTGCCTCCACAGCTGGGGCTGTTGCACTGTGATGCCCTAGCCACCAGAGGTGGGGCTTTTGCTGCATCCTGCTACTCACATCCATTGCCCCAAATGGTCAGTGCTGCTGCACCACATGTACCCCATCTCACAGTCAGGGCTGCTGTACTCTGATGCTCCATGTGTCCTGCCCCACAGTCAAGGCTTCTGCACCATCCTGTCTTCTATCCCCTGTCACCACAGACAGGGCTGCTGCACCCTGCTCCTTTCTACACAGCTGGGGTTGCTGTGGCCTGCTGTGCCCTAGAGCCCCATGTCTCTGCAGTTAGGGCTGCTGCACCATGCTGCCACTTGTCACAACATTCAGGGCATTTGCTGTACCCTGTTGTGTGCCTCCACAGTTGAAGCAGTTGCACCCTTCTATCCCCCTGCACCAGAGTCAGATCCTTTGCTATACCCTGCTGAGACAGGATCAGGGGGCAACATGTGCAGTGTCCCTGTGAAGGTGAGAGAGAGAGGGTAGCAGGGTGTAGCAACCTCAACTGGTCAGGAAGGGTGCAGCACAAGAGTAAGGGCATTTGCTATACCCTGTCCCCTGCCTGTGGAGGTAAGGGGCTCTGTGGTGCAGCAGGGCACAATGGTGGCAGGGGAGAAAGGACAGCATGGTGCAGAAACCTTGACTGTGTGGCAGGACACAGTTGGGCATCAGGGTATAGCAGCCTTGACAATAGCATAGAGTTCACATTGTGCAGCATCCCAGCCCATTTGGGCCAATGGAAGTGCATAGTAGGGTTCACCAGCCCCAACTGTGGATGCAGGTGACATGAGACTCTAGGGTGTAGCACAGCACAGCAGCCCTGACTGTGGAAATAGGAACAGGGAGCAACAGGGTGCCAAGGCCCTGACTGTGGGGTTGGGGACAGAGGGGCAGCAGGGTGAAGCAGCCCTGAATGTTCGAGCAGGAGATAGGGGTGGCATCAGGATACAGCAGCCCAAACTGTGGGATGGTGCAGCAGCCATGCCTGTTTGGGACAAGGGATGTGGGCAGCAGGGTGTGGCAAAGGATCTGACTCTGCTGGCAGGGGGACAGCGGGTGCAACTGCCTCAACTATGGAGGCATGCAACAGGGTGCAGCAAATGCCATGAATCTTGTGACAATTGGAAGCATGGTACAGCAACCCAAACTACAAAAGGCATGGGGCTCTAGAGCACAGCAGGCCATAGCAACCCCAACTGTGTGGAAAGGAGCAGGGTGCAGCAGCCCTGTCTCTTGTGACAGGGTATAGAGGACAGCATGATGCAGAAGTCTCAACTGTGGTACAGAACACATGAGGCATCAGGGTACAGCAGCCCTGACAGTGAAATGGGGTACATGTGGTGCAGCAGCTCTGCCCATTTGGGGCAATGGAAATGGGTAGCAGGGTGTAACAAAAGCACCACCTCTTGTGGCTAGGGCAGCATGGTACAACAGCCCCAGCTGTGGAAGCTGGGAACCTGGCACTCTACGTCTTAGCAAAGCAAAGCAGCCCTGATTATGGAGACAGGAACAGGCAAGAGGTGCAGCATCCCTAACTGTGATGGTGGGGGAGAGAGGGCAGCAGGGTGCAGCAACCCCAACTATTTGGGCAGACGGTGGCAGGGTGCAGCAGCTGTGATTCTTTAGGCAGGGAATGGAGGCAGCAGGGTGCACAATCCCTGACTGTGTGGGAGAAGACAGTGAACAGCAGGATGCAGCAGCCTCAAATGTAGAGCAGAAGGCAGGGGGCTTATGGAGCGAGGACAGGTGGCAGTAGACTGCAGCTGCCTCAACTGTGGGGCAGAGACACAGTGCATCGGGATGTCACATAGTGTTTCTAGTTATACACATACATTATGTATTTTCACACACAGAAACCACCAAAGAACTGACATTTGTGAGTTCAGACAGGTGCCTGTCACACTTTGCTGTAGTATTTAAAGGACATGTACTGATCTGACATGAAAAAAATGTTCTTATATGAATGTATTTATGAAGGCTACATCAAAGACAAACTGTTTCTGTTAATGAACAAAATGTAGATTTATTTTATATTCATTAAATATACCTGTGTTATATAGTTATAAAAAAAATCTGAGTTTTGATTAGAAAGAAGTGAGAGCTGTGATACAGACAAGCTGATTTCTCACAGTGAAAGATTTCCACTACTTCAGTTCAGCATTGAAATTGAAATGATCAGCTTTTTATGAGAAGATAATATGTTTTAAGTTGATCTATCTAAACACAAACCAGAGACTGGGTTTGTAAGAAACGTGGAGAGCTCAGCAAACCATTAACTCTACAAACTGCTGCTCTGATTGTTAATCTGAAACAGCAAGCTACTCCAAAATGGTGTCATTACACTCTAAGTTTGACTGAGAGGACAGAAATAACTCCACTGCTTTCAGCCACAGTACAGCAAGTTAACAAATGTTGATTTAAAGAAAACAACAAAACCAAACAGCATGACATTTTCAGTAAACACCAATCATGACACAGTGACTTGAATTTCAACTTTTCAAGCTTTTATAAAAAAATATGTAAAACCCATTGCACGTGATCTTTAAGAACCTGCCCACTGCTCTTCTTTTGAACCTATTTGCCTACCAGAGTTGAATTAAGCAAGTCCTAGTGCCAACTCCATATCCAGGTATCAGAACTGTAACATTCTCCCAAAATCAAGGATTGTGAGGCCTCCCTGTGCTGCTCCATATCCAGGTATCAGAACTATGACATTCTCCCAAAATCAGGGATTGTGAGGCCTCCTCATGCGGCTCCATATCCAGGTACCAGAACTGTGACGTTCTCCCAGACTCGGGGATTGTGAGGCCTCCCCATGCGGCTCCATATCCAGGTACCAGAACTGTGACGTTTTCCCAAAATCAAATGATTGTGAGGCCTCCCTGTGCTGCACCATATCCAGGTATCAGAACTGTGACATTCTCCCTAACTAAGGGATTATGAGGCCTCCCCATGTGGCTCCATATCCAGGTACCAGAACTGTGACATTCTCCCAAAATCAGTGATTGTGAGGCCTCCCCATGCGGCTCCATATCCAGGTACCAGAACTGTGGCATTCTCCCAAAATCAAGGATTGTGAGGCTTCCCCATGCTGTTTCAGATCCAGGTACCAGAACTGTGGCATTCTCCCAAAATCAGGAATTGTGAGGCCTCCCCGTGCTGTTTCATGTCCAGGTACCAGAACTGTGACATTCTCCCAAAATCAGGGATTGTGAGGCCTCCCCATGCTGCTTCATTCCTCATTTCTCTAAGGGATAACACATGAAAGGGTGTGTGGTTAGAAGGAAATAATGCTTGCCTCAGGTGGTTATTAGGGCTGAGATGTAACTGAGTGGCATAACCACCCAAGAAGTACATTACTGCCTTACAACCATGGAAAATGTATTGTGTTATCACACTAATAAAATGGACTTTCATTTGTTAAAAAATATGTAGTTTTGGTGCGGTGTGCAGTTGTCAGAAAATAATCAGTGTCATATGATGTGTTTTAGCCAGTGAGGTTACAGGATGCTCATAGCCCATTAAATAACTAGCAATAATTACTGTGTTTCCACATGTCCCCCATTTCACAATATGGTTCATGTCCACTGTGACAGTGTCCCTCATAGAGCTACTGCTATCACAGTGGGGTTGGGGACTCTGGAAAAAGATATATTTATACAGTTCATGCATATTATTATGAAAACAGGATCACTGCCCCTGGGCTTTATCTGCTCTGGTTACTTTTCTACATCTGGCATCATAATTCTTGTTTTATCATAATTATTTCCACAGCAATTGTCACAAGCAGGGGGTTGTAATGTAAGATGTAGACATGCAGCAAGAGCAGGTGACAGCTAAGGAACAGTGATTCTGTTTTCATTTTATTGTACATATTGACAACAAAAATCAGGATGCTAAACACATAACTTTTGGGTGAAGCAGAAGCTGTACTGTGTCTATATGGTATGATTTTTGCAAAGTTCTCTTCAGATGTCTGGGTTTATTTAAGGTGCAGTTACCAAATCGAGTCACTTACTGAGCCACCAGCTGAAATGTTTACACACTTTAGAGTCTGCCTCAGTGTGTATATACATTCCCAACCACCACATACACCACATCTGTGTACCACGTGTCTACTGGGGTTCTCTTATTTGTCTAATTCAACTCCAAATTTGGAAGTCATTTCCATTTTTTGGAAGTCAAAATACTTCCCAGGCCTCAAAAGTTGGAAGTCAGTAATGTAAAAAAGGCTTGCTTGTAGAAGTTAATATAAAAATATTATTTGTAATAACCCTACTTTCAGAATCTATCAACAATTTCTGACTTCCTTGGCTGCAACAGTGGATGTCACCTAACTTGTTGCCCCTTTGGAGGTCAGATACTTCCTTTGCCTTTATTTCAATGTTTTAACCTTATTTTTGAAGTCAAATAGTTTCAAAATTGAGTCAACTGAATCCCTGCATTGCTAGTACCCCTTCAAACAGCGTCCAGTGCACACCTCCATCATGGTAATTTTAAAAAGTTATAAATCTCTTTCTGACAATACTGACTGGTTCCTTACTTTGTGTCCCTGAGAAAGAGGATCTCTTAGTTTTCTTATCTGTGTACTAATGTGAATTAAGATGAACCACAAGATGTCAAGTTGGACTCCCTCAATTCAGTCCTATCTAACGATGAACTGCCTAAAGTGTCTTTTCTTATACAGAGTACATTGCCTAAATGGCTTCTTTTAAACAAAGTGCTTCCACCTACATAACTCACAAGTGATTTGAGGGGAGCATTCTATTGGAGTGCCACACACCTCCACAAAGTTTTAAAAATATCCAAATCTAGCAAGCTCCGTCCTTGATTAATTTCACAACGTTGAATCAACTCACATTTCTCACAAGGTGTAGTAATGAGGTGTGACTTTAATCAACAAACAAACTGAGTCCAGTGCATAACCCCCATAGTAAATCTTTAAAAAGATACACGTTTCTTTCTGCCTTAATGTCTTGCACCCTGCATGTAAACCTTTAGTGCCCTCATTCACAAGAGAAAGAACAGGCAGAGATGCACCCAGCACTACTAATGGACATTCTTCTCTACGGGGATGAGTTGGAAAGGAAAAGAAGACAACACCCCTCAACCCATGAACTTTCACATCATGTCTGCAGTTTCATGGTTTGTGGGACATCCAATGCCTGGCATGCTTTAATATTCATAGAGATACTGTCATAAAGCTCCTTCACATGCTGCGTTACCAGCTGGGCAACAGAACTCAGCATTCAACAGCTATATCTGTGGAGACCACATATTAAAACAGCCAGCAGTGCAATGACATTGGACAACAATTTGACCCATCTTTTTTTTACAGTATAAAAGATTCCAGGCATCTTCCAGTCCTATTTGTGGTATCATTTTCTAGTTGCTCTAAAATTTGAGTATTTTATAAATGTTGTAATTAAGTTTTTTTCTCAAGAAAAAAAGATGACTTCCACATTTGGCTTAGAAATAGCATAGCATTGTAGACCTAGCAAGGGTTAAGATAAAGAAAATACAAAAAATGTGGCGTGTAGCATAGGAGATGCCTAGAAAAGTAGATTTGCCACATATGCTAATATTTTTATTAACTGTAGCTGAAACTAATGAAAAAAACATTTTTCATTGCACTGCCGCTTTACACTAGATTTCTGAAAACATCACTTAAGCTAGTCTGCACGATTGCAACTTAAGTATCTTTCGGGGTGGTTGTTCACCTACATCATATCTTATGTAGTACATGACAAGAAAAGAAATAGTGCAGGAGCACAGCCCTTATGCATCAACAGCTTGATTTTCAGTACATCTGCAAGTCTTTCGTCTGTGGTGTTCAGTAAGATTGCATATTACCATGAGGATTGCATTTTTCAGTCCCTTTCCTTTCGTTACATTTGTGCTGATTTACATCAATAAACTCTAATAGTTTACAGGTGGGCCTGCAGACCCAGACTGTTACTGTAACATAAAACTTGCGGTAACAGTATATGCAGGTTTTACTGTTTCTTTGTCTACAAAGTCACTTGTTTCATATTAGAGTGTCAGCCCCTACTGTTCTTGCTGTTTAGCATCACCAAAAGGGCTGTAAAGATGTTCCAAGTGCATCCATGTAATTTATGCCTCAACATAAAGATATGTAGAATAAATATTTTTCAACCTATTCTAAACCAACTGATTTGCACTTAGAAAAGAGCTGGGAAAACCTCTAGTACTGTATTCATACAACCCTTAGGCCATCATGAACTTGGAGGCCCTCACAGTTAGAACTATAGCATTAAAGTATTAAGGACTGAGACATACAAGTACCTCACAGGGGTGAGCAAGGTGCAGCTGGGGTGTCTCAAAGAAAAGAAGGCACTAGAACATGTGGGCATGCAGTGGAGCTGGGGTGGGAGTTCAGCAGAGATGTGAGGAAATGCTTCCTTTTTTTATTTAAAGTTTACTGATTTTACAATGGCCACAAAAACAACAACCACAAGAGAAGAAAACATAAGTATAAAATGACAGACACAAACAAGCAGTCAACTAATCCCAAAAAACAAACAACCCTAGCTCCCCTCCCCCCACCTGCAACCTACCATCCCAATCCCACCTTCCCCAGAGCACAACTATCTAACAAAGAAATCCACTGAAGGAAGGAAGACAAAAGGGTCAGAAAAAGAGATAACACTATCTAGTCAAGCATCCTCTGAATAGAGAGAAGAGTATGGAATTGCTCCCATCTGTGTTTATAAAGGTCTGGTTGCCACTGGAGTCTGGCAATCTGTTTCTCCACCGCAAGCACCTGCATGATCTCATTATACCACTCCCTATATGGTGGGACACAAGCGGAATGCCAGTGATGAAGGATAATAACTTTCGCCACAATAGAGATCAAAGCAATATGCATTTTGCGATCTCCAAACAGCGAGGGTGGGTAGTCTCCAACTAAGCAGATCTCAGGAGTAAAGGCATCCTCCAAACCCAAAAGAAGGTCCAGGGAAGCCTTAACACAAGACCAGAAGGGGGCCACCATAAGATATTCCCACAGCATGTGGAACAGATGACCTTTCACCATGCTGCACCGAGTACAGAGGGCAGAGTCAGATCTTCCCGTCCTGAACAAGGTAAGGGGGGGGGTATAATAGAGATTGTGAAAAATGCGGAACTGGGTCCACCAATATCAATCCCTCTTAATAAACTTATACAAGTTGTGCCAAATGCGCCTCCAGCATTCCGAATTCTCTTGCCAGTGAAAAACTTGCTGCCAGTAAAAACCGACTCCTGAAGGGGCGTCAGGGGTGAGAGATTGGGGACAGGTATACAGTCTGGCCACAGAATGAGGCTGGCCATCCAAAGGCAATAGCCAAGAATGGGGACCCTCTGCAGGTAGGAGCCAAGGCGTATGGCCAAAAACAGAAGTGAAGGCTGCAGCTAGTTGCCAATAATTGAAAACATGGAAGGTGGGAACAGCAAAATACTCCTGGATCCATTGGTGTGGGATGAGTTTCCCATCTACAACAAGAGAAGAAACTGGAACAGTTACAAGCTGAGGACAAAAAGCAACAGGGATCCAGTGGCGGCTGATCCTAATGTTAGGATTCACCAGAATAGGCTGAGAGAAGGCACGGGACCAGTCATTCTGGAGAAAGCATTCCAGTTGTAGCCTGGCCTTGCTAGACCATGTAATTGGAGGAATTTGAACTGCAACTGGAAGGGAAGAAAGCTTAACATGTAGAAGGCTGGCACATTGGACACCAGCTGTTTGACACATCCTAGACTCAATACGGAGCCACAGTGGGGAATAATCCCCACCCTCCTGCTCCATTGGGGTATGTCCCCAGTGCAAAAATTTAGCAGCATGGAGAGCCAGGTATTAAAGGTAAAGGTGAGGGAGACATAAACCATCCAATTCCCAGGAAAAGGTGAGTTTAGTGTAAGTGCACCGAATTGCCCCTTCCCTCCAGAGGAAGCGGTTCAAGAGCCTCTGCAAAGAGATAAACTGGGCCTTGGGAAGACGAACCCCAGTCATGCCCACTAGATAAAGCAGCCAGGGAAAGATATTCATCTTAAGGATATGAAAATGACCCCAAAAGGTCATAGGAAGGGAGACCCAGCTAGTCAAGTCATCTTTACTAGTTTGGAGTGGGGGGGGGATTCAAGGAGACCAAATCTGGAGGGGAGGAAATACTTCTTAACGGAAAGGGTGGTGGATGACTGGAACAGCCTGCTGAAGGAGGTAGTGAGGACAAAGACTGTAGGTAACTTCAAGCATGCATGGGATAGGCACAGGGTCAAACTGGGTAGAGGGAGGGATGCCTGTGATCAAATAGGGTCAGAGGTGTTGGAATAGGCAGGGAGAAAGGTCAGACTACTGTAGATGGGCCTATCAGTCCTTTTCTGCTGACAATATTACTGTTTCTATATTTCCTTTTTTGCAATAATGGCTGTTTATTCTCCTAGTCCAGGGCAGTTGGTCAGATTTGTCCATTCCCCTGAGCCTGCCACCACCTACCCTAGGACCTACCTCAGTCTAAAGGTCTCTCACAAATGTTCCCTTGTGGTGGAGCCAGAGAGAGGAGGGCTGTCCTCCCTCCACCCCGATGCACATATCCAGAGCAGACAGAGCCTCCGTCCTGAGTGATGGCACAGACCCATGCTGATCAGGCAAGGTTTCAATAAGCCCCTGACTTCTTTTCCACTTTTTCTCCCCACGCCAGCTGTAGGATGTCCAGCACGTGTGTGGAGATACTCATGCAGAATGTTCCTTGGCCCCCTTCCTTTGTGCCACCTGCACTGCACTACCACCAAGCCTCCACCTGGTGGCAGTCATAGACCAGGCCGATATGCCTTTCCTCCCCAGGAAAGGAGAACAGTCCATCGGATGCTCGATCCTCTTCCACCCTGGCCAGCCCTCGGTGACCCGAGCTCTTTCCCGAACACGATTCAACAGTGTGGGAACAGGTAAGGCATCAACAGCATCTCAGCCCTTTGTGCCACTGGGCTGGCATTATGTTTCCATATTTCTAAGGTAAGGAATGTTCATAATATGTAGAAAAAAGAAACCAGATGCTCTAGATACAGTACAAAGACAAGATGTATTCTTAGGGCCCAATCAACAGACCAGTCTTCTCTCACATAAGGGTGCTTGTACAGGATTGTGGAACTAAGAGGTCCTGCTCTGCACAACCAGGGACCTCTGTACATCTACAGCCCTTTGGTGTATACCTCCACCTCACTTGATCTGGTGCTGCCAATGCTCCTATTTGAACACCCGGGTTGGGGACAGGCACATGGGCAGAGTGGCATCATCATGCACCAGTCTCTATGGCAAAACTCCATGCTGTGGGGGAATGGCAAAGGAGGCAGAGATTATATGATCCGTGGGGCTGCGTTACAGTAACCAGCCCCCTCTGCGGCTTCTTTGTGGACTGTCTGGAACAGTTCTACATTGGTTTCAATCTTTTCTTACAGGCAGGACACAGAGGGTTGTCACTGGAATTTATTCCTCTGATGCTCTCCCCCTGTCCTGTGGGGGGGCTGCAGGGCTCCATCCTGGTGCCCATGTTGTTCGCACTGTATATGCTGCCATTAGGAGAGATCATTAGATGATACAGTTTGGGTTTTCACTGCTTTGCAGATGATACCCAACTGTATCTGTCTTTAATTTCTGGACAGGATGATGCAATCTCCATGCTTAACAGCTGTCTAGCTGAGATCAGAGATTGGATGAGCACTAGCTGGCTGAGGTTAAACCCGGATAAGACTGAGGTGTTGGTTGGGGACCCTGGTCACCGTGAGGAGGGTCCTAGGGCTGGGCTTCCATCTGGCTTATGGCTTGATGGTGGCCAGCTCCTGATCTCAGACCGGGAGCGTAACCTGGACGTTATTTTTGATGACGGTTTGACCCTGAAATCACAGGTGTCTGCCGTTGTCAAATCTTCCTTTTAGCATCCTCGTAATATCGCCCAGGTGAAACACCTGGTTCCTCTGGCTGACCTTCCCATATTGGTCCACACCTTCATGACCTCCCTCCTTGATTACTGCAATGGCCTTTACCTAGGGCTGTCAGGGGATGCTCTTCACCACTTGCAGTTAGTGCAGAACGCGGCAGCCAGGCTTTTGACTGGCACATCTAGGTCTAGTCATATTACACTTGTGCTGCGCACACTGCACTGGATGCCGGTTCAGTGGTGGATCACCTTAAAGGTCAGGTTACTGACCTATAAAGCCCTACATGAACAGGGACCCCAGTACTTGCAAGATCTTCTTACTCCCTACTGCCCCTTCCGCTCACTCCAATCCACCGACGAGGGATTGCTAGAGATTCCCCGGGTTCAGTTAAAGACATCTGGGGCATGTGTGTTCTCCTATGCTACCCCTTCCCTGTGGAATTCTCTACCTCGTTGGATAAGAGAATGCCTGACTGCCTCGAGTTTTAAATCTGAGCTCAAAACATGTCCGTTCTCTAAAGCTTACTCTGAAGGATTTTAAATATGACTGTTTAATTTGATTTAATTGTATGGTTTTAATGTGTTTGTACAGCGCTTTGGTTCTGAAAAGTGCTTTAAAAATAAAGTTTTACTTTATTTTACTTTTACTGCTCGGCCACGGGACTGTCAGATGTGTCCAATCAGTGGCCACATCACCCGCTGCAACCCTCAGAGCCTCTAAAGAATGCTTGGAGGCCTACCATCACATGACATGGTCAAGAACATAGTTTTTTCAATAAGAGTATGGCAGTCCTTGGGGGACTGCTGTATCTCACCAGTCCCTCTTCTGTTCAGAGATAGGGATCCACTACAAAACCCTCCCAGGCATTCGATTGGATTCCTGTTGTCTGGCACAGCACTTCCCACTGACCCAGTCCCCCTGCCCAGTACTCCCCATATGGAAAATAAATATATTTTAGATATAATTATAAAAGTATATTTCAAATGTAGGTTAGATCATATGTCTGAAGTATACGCAAAATATCTCAAATTGGCTGGTTTTGAAATATCTGATTTATTTGCAGAATATATGTAACAGATATATTTAAGATATATCATAAATATGTTTCTATGATATATTTATTATAGGTGCAAGATATTTATTTTATGTATCTGCTTATATAGTTTGAATATTTAATAGATATACTTTTTATGTAGTTGACATATATTTAAAATATTTTTTTAAATATATGTATTGTAAAAACATCTTAAAATACCCAGACAATAGACACTTTGTACTATTATACTTTGGCCCAGATATTCAAAAGGGTTGCGCCATGCACAACCCACTGATGCGACACGGTGCAATATTTAAAGGGAAAAGGCCAGATAATCCAGATGCGCCCGGGGCGATTAGTATCGTATGCAGGCAACAGGTGGGGGGTGCCCATGCACAAACTGCACAGCCCGATATTCAGCCTGGGCCGTGCAGGTTATGCAGGTGCAACCCTACCTGCCCACTGTCACCATGATGACCAAAATAAAAGGAACAAGTGAGAGGCCACCCACAGGTGAGCTGCCGCATTGCAGGGCGCAACACAGCAGCTGCCACCTGTGGTGGCCATTGGCAACTATTCAACGCATCTGGTGGCGCCCCATGCCCCGATCGTAGGCATCCAGTATCCCAAGTTCAATATCCCAGGTGGTCCAGTGGACGCGATTATACCGATCAGCAGGCATAACAACACCCACCTGGTAACCCTGATCGCGGGCATAACTGTACTCCCCCAGTAGCGATCATGGGCATAGCTGTAACTTCCCCATTAGCCCGATCGGCAGACATCAGTACCCAAAGTCCAATATCCCTGGTGGTCCAGTGAACAAAGCGGGCCGATCGCGGGCGGCATTCCTCATCCCAAATGCGAAATCCCTGGTGATCTAGTGGACCACCACCCCACCCACCCACGGGCCCTGCCTCCCCCCTGTCAGCCAGCGGGTGGCATCCTCACCTGCCGCCCCGCGCCCATGACCCAGCAGCTCGGGTATGGCTGCACTAGTCAGTCCAGATATGTGAATTAATTCATTCACATATCTGGACTGACTAGCACGGCTATGGGCTGCATGCCCATTGGCTCATGCTCTGAACCACTGGGTGTGCAGCCATACTGAACTGTCAGTCGGGCGGGTGGCGGGCGGTAGGCGGTGGGTGCTGTCACCCCAAGCTGATGGGGGAGCGGGTGGGGCTCCGCATGGGTGGGGTGGGGGGTCCACTAGATCACCAGGGATTTTGACTTGAGGTGAGGAATGCCGCCTGCGATCGGGCTCCATTCAGTCCACTGGACCACCAGGATATTGAACTTTGGGGATACTGATGCCCACATTCGGCTAATGGGGAGTACAGTGCTATGCCCGCGATCAGGCTACTGGGGAGTTACATTATGCCCACAATTGGGCTAATCGCAGTCCACGACCACCAGGGATTGAGACATTCTATTGTGTTTTATGGGACATCCCGCGATCGGGCTGTAGGGTGCCGTCCTCGATATTGCTGCCGCCAGGATGCCAGGCGCAAGTCATCGGGATCGGTGCACCTGTGCAGTAATGGCATGCAAATTGGGCCATAATCAGATGCAAATGGCCCCCATGCACCTTGCATAAATTACGCCCCATTTGCATGTCACCTTGAATATCGTGAGGTGCTGTGCATGACGCAATGGAACTTGCGCCACCGCATCTCAATGCTCCACTCTGACCACTTGCGCTGGCACAGTTCCACTGCACCATGCACAGTGGGGGGTGGCCAGGGAGCGATATTCAAAGCAGTTGCGCCATAGCGCAACTCCATTGAATATCACCCTGGCCACATCCCTGCGCAACTATTTTGTGCGGCACACAGGCTTGCGCCACAAACTGGCGCAGTTTGAATATCTGGGCCTTTGTGTTTTAGATCAACAGAAGGCATATTGCCCATTTAGTCAGTTTCTCGTATTAACGGGGTCATTTTGTAGCCTTTATGGGTAGTAGGTGATGATGCAACCTGTTTTTAAACAGATTGAAGGAGTCAGCATCATTATTTCACCAGGAAGATTATTCCATATTGATATAACCCTTTGTGTAAAGAAGTGCCGTCTAGCATTCTTTTTTGGATAGGTTAATTTAAATTGATATTTATGACTCTTAAGAGTTGTGTTTCAATTATTCAGCTCTAATCCAAGATTTTCCATTATTTGGATATTCCCTAATAATTTGTATATTTCCAAGAGATCACCTCTCTCCCATCTCTACTCTAGTGGGTGTAGTCCTAATTGTTGTAATCTAGACTATAAGGCATATAATTTTGCTTTTGGATAAGTTTTGTAGCCCTCCACTGGACTATTTCCAGTTTTTTTATTTATTTATTTTTTGAAATCTCAGATTACAACCTTTGAGCTGGAAGCGCGTTTACAAAGATTCCATGTCATGACAAAACAGGGATACAGTAGTTAAATTATACAAGTCAAAACAATGTTAACAAAGAAAACAAACAGACAGCCATTTAACATGTAGAATTATAAAAGTACAGATATTATGGTACAGTATATGCAACAACAAAATCACGTGTAGCATAAGTGTGCTAATAATGTAAGGCAGAGGAAGGAGAGAGGACCATGGATGGGAAGGCACTGGTAGCAGGGGGTGAGGGGAGGAGAGGGAGAGTGAAGGAAGGACTAAGAGCGGGGATGAGGGAGGACTGGAGCAGCCAAGGAGGCCTTGTCAAAATTTAGTGGATGAGGGTAGTAGCTAGAGGGGGAGCGAGGGGGATGGGGAGGGGGCATGTAGATCTGGGTGAGGGGTGTGGTAGAGATGGAGAGAGGGACATGGCTGGGGAAATAGAGGCAGGAATTGAAAGAAATATGAAGACGGGGGATGTAGGAGGGGGAAGTGGAGGTGTTGATAGGGGCTTGAGAAGGTTAAAGGTAGCAATCACAACAGCTAAGGGTTGCAAGATAGTCATGAAGCTTAGCTTTGAATGGTCTAAGTTTAGTATTGGATAGCATGACCTCGCTGAGAGAGTTCAGCCAGAGGGGAGCACGATATAAGAAGGAGCGCTGGCCCTAGGCATTGTGGCAGAAAGGGACTTTTAAGATCAGGATGTTTGACCCCCTAGTGGTGCAGGTATTGTTGGTAGGGGAGAGAAGGCTTTGAACACCAGGAGATGCAAGCCCTAGCATACTCTTTTTAGCTAGAAGGCATACCTGGTACCGAATTCTACAGTCCAAGTTTAGCCACCCTTACTGGGAATAGAGGTCACAGGTATGTTAGGCGGGAAGCATCAAGAACAATCTGTCAGGCTTTGTTGAGGGCCACTTTGACCCTCTTGAGGGTTGTATCAGTGGCAGCACCATATACTACCAGACTGTAATCAATCACAGATAGGACAAAACTGGTAACGGCTAGGTTTAGGGCATCATCTGTTAGTCAGTGCTTATGCCTAAACAGTTGACCAATCCTAGTATTGGCTGCTTTAGCTACTAGGTCAATATGATGAGTGAAAGAAAGGGAACTATCCAAGATGGCCTGAGGTATTTGAAACTCTGAACCATCTCTAGGGGGGCATTTTGAGAGTTCAATATGTGCATTTGGTAGGATTTGTGCCGGTTATGGGGGCAGACAAACAGCATAGTTTTGTTTTTTTGTAGTTTAATAGGAGCTTAGAGTTGATGAACCAGGCAGCAAAATTAAGTTACATCTGTTTTTCCAGCATTACTGTGTCCAACTGGCTGGAAAAAAGCACTGCACCATCAGCATAGAGGAGGACCTTGTCCAGACATGCTCGGGGGAGGTGGTTCAAGAACAGGCTGAAAAGCAGGGGACCAGAATTGACCCCTGGGGTACCCCTGTAATTACAACCCAGCTTTTGAAGAGGACATCAGTGATTTATACTTGTATTCCCTCAGAGAGTTAACTCCTATATCAACATACAGTTTCGGGAGAGACAGTCCCAAGTGGGTTAACTGATCCAGTAGAAGTTCATGGTTGACTGTGTCGAAGGCCTTGGTGAGGTCGATATAAGTCATTCCCACCAACTGGCCCCAGTCAAGAACATCATGGATGTAGCCTGTCAACTTCACCAAGGCGGTCATGGTGCTGTGTTGTTTTCAGAAGTCCATGTTGCTCTGGGCATAGCAGCTGATATGTGTCAAAGTGGTCAACGAGCTGGCCATAGACAATTCATTCTAGTGCTTTTGAGAAAGGGGGAGAATAGAGATTGGACTATAATTGGCATGGTTTGCTCTATCCCCACTTTTGAAGATGGGGGTGACCACAGCCTTCTTCCATGCTGAGGGAATTTGCCGTTAATGAGTGAGAGGTTCAGGATTCTGGTAAGGGGTGGTAGTACCTCATCTAGGGTTAAGACAACAAGCTTTTGATCGAGTGCATCACTGCCCACTCTGGTTTTCCCAAAGATCTGTGAGAGGTATTTTTTTGCTTTGGCCTGGGAAATAATTTAAAAGTGGAAAGGTGGGGTGGGGCCAGCCAGGGAGACAGATGAGTTGAGGGGGTTGGATCTGTCTGGAGGTAGAAAGAAATCTGGAGGGAGTATGTTACTTAGGTCTGTAAAAGCCCTATTAAAGGTGTTAGCTATAGTTACATGGTCCTGGATTATTGTACCATTTAGATTGAGTAGGGTTGGGGGGATTTGTTGGGTTTACCAGTGAGTCTTCAAATTATCCCAGAATTTGCAGCTATCTCCCCAGTTGTTAGACAACTCGTTCTTAAAGTAGTGACTCTTTGCTAAGTGAATAGCCCTTGTGCAGTTATTTTGAGCAATTTGGAGCTCTGGAAGTCTATGGAGGAGCGAGTATTTCTGGCTTTGTGACAGAGATTATCCCTAAGTTTCATCTGCTTGAGGTGGGCTGAGGTGATCCAAGACTTACTACACCCCTTGGTTTTATTTTACACTTGATGGAAGGGGCATAAATATTGCAGACCATATTGAAGGTCTGGATGAAGTTATCAAGTGTGGAATCGATGTCATTAGTTGCAAAAAGATACGACCAGTCCAGTTGCAAAAGGTGCGCTCTGAAAGAGGCCAGCTGCCCTTTTTTAGTACTCTGGAAGTGTGTGTTTTAGCAGGGGTTCTGGGGGATTTATTTGACCAGATACAGATTATAGGTGAATGATCACTGATGGAGTCGGGGAGGACAACTGGATGGGTAACTCTCTTGTGCCAATTCGTAATCAGCCAGTCCAGCAGTAAACTGGAACTTGTTCGATAATTCCTTCTCATGGGAGAGTCTGCTAGCTGTGACATGTAGATAGGAGATGGCATCTTTGAACGGTGCTGTATCAGGCAAATGCCAGTTGATGTTGAAGTCACCTAAGACAAGAACCTCTGAGTTCTGGTCCAGGTTGGAGAGGTAGTTGAGGATTTCAGCAAAGCCTGTTTATCACCCTTTTGGGGTATCTATATCTTAACAATTGTTAGACCTTTGCTGTGAGTGCCTAGCATGAGTTTAATTGCCAATATTTGTACATTTCTGCTGGTGGAAGGGCATAGGAGGACACATCATAGGATAGTGTCCTTGGTATACATGACACAAGCCCAACCCCGCTTCCCAATCCTATCTAGCCTGAAGGAGGTATACCCATCCAGCTGAATGGCCGTGTCTGAATTCTTGTTGAGAGCCACGTTTCTACAATGGAAAGCATGTCAGGGCTATGTTGTGATACCCAGACTTGTAATGAGTCAGATTTGGCCATGAGGCTGCAGATGTTAATGGATGCTATTGTCAAGCCACCAGATCTCTTTACTCTTTACCTTTCCCTCTGGTCTGTAAGCTATTGCTGTCAATTCAAAACTATTTTACAAATAGAAATTATCATGCTTTTGGTTGATAAACTGTACTTTTGAAATATGCAAATCAGTTATGCAAATATGTACACAGTACCTCATGAGGCATTTGCAAAAATATATTTGACATATATACAAATACATATTCTACACATACTGTATCTTGCAAGCAAACAAGATACGTATTTTACTAACAGCATAGGTTGGGCATACACACACACACACACACACACACACACACTGGGTCAGGAGCTCCAGAAGGCACTTCTTGAATGTTCCATTACAAATTTATTTGCACAGTAAAGAAAAATTTTTAAAACTTATGCCAAAAGTAGCAACAGTAAAAAACTAACCTCAGCACAGGACCGACATTTCAGACTGTTCTTGAAAAATCATGAGAACAGCATGAAATGTCAACCCTGTGGGGAGGTTTAATTTCTACTATTGCTACTTTTGGCTTTGGTTTGGTGGCAAAATCTAAGACTTGTCTTCTTGAGTTCCTGATCTGGTATGTGTGTGTGTGTGCCTAACTTTTAACATGAGTGCTGTTTACATTTAACGTTGTGAGCACCACTACATTTTGGAGTTGCCTTTTTTGCTTGTATGCATATTTTGCTATAAGAAGATATGTAGAAATAGTGCATTCAATATATATTTACAGAATGTAGACTATATACATATTATAAAGGTATATGTAATATACTGTATTTTCCAGTCATATTTATAAACTGTAAAACATAACATTGAAAGAACAAAAACTTGAATTTTTAAATAGTATAGCAAAAATATATTTCAAATATATGTATCAAAGATGTTTCCCAAATATGATACATCTTGGATCATTCTGCGAATATCTAGAATATATCGAAAAATATATCTGAACAGTGTGAATGTATCTGACATATTTGAAACATATTTGGGAATACAAGGATATATTTATGATATTAGAAAAATATAGATCTTTTCCATATGGGTCTGTATGTGTATCCTGGGGGTCAGGGGTCATGAATGCCAGCAAGCGTGCTGGCTTCCAGTGGAGCAGAGCAACACACCCCAGATATGCGGTATTCCCATATATTTAGATTGTCTTCATGGATAAGACCCTTGAGGTGAGATTACTGTGAACAAAAGGTGACCAGTTCTGTCACCCTAAGGCTACAAGTGGAGACAGTCATATAAACATAAGTGTGTGGCTCACTGCTCCAATATATGTATTAGAAACTGATTTTCGATATACATATTAAAATAAAGTTTAAAAAAATGTTTTCATAATAAAAAAAGCATTCCCATCCTTGAAGTGAACACTCATGTTTTTTTCAGTCACACACGAGAGGCATCTTATGGTTATAAGAGGGCCTCACATGCATGTAATCATCATCACTGATTGGCTGAATTAGTGCTCATAATTTATAAATAACAATAAAAGACCCAACTCACCCTGAAAAATCTGGTGCATGGATTCTGAAGGTGTGTGAATCTGACTCTCAGACAGACCAGAAAAAAAACAACGGGAGGCTTACCATTAGAAGTCAAACAACTGGGAACTAGATGGCTTAGTAGACTGGTAGTGGGTTACAGAGCCTTTCACCTCTAGGTCACTGGTTCAAATCCAACCCAGTTCAGTAATGGCTAAAGGCCATTATCACCTGAAGGTTGTTCAGTGGCTGACGTGAAATAAGTGGTGGTGGTCTCAGTCCAGGTCACAGTGGGCAGTTGTCGACATCACAAAACCACCAACACAATAGGTGTTAATTTAGGCCCTGGACACACTGGGCAACTTAAAACGGTTTAAGTTCCTTAAAACAGTTCAAATCACTCTAGCACTGTTTGCAGACAGACTACAAGCCCCTTAAAATGTTTTAACAAAAGTGTTTTTAAACCCTGCTAGATACCTAGTCTTAAAACCATTTTTAAAAACGTTTTGGGGCTAGCATGGTTTTACTCACAGGTCTGTCCAGGAGTAAAAGTGTTTTAAGCTGTAATGGTTTAACTAAAACAGTTCTAACTGCAGTGTGTCCAGGCAAGCACAGTTCTGTGTGTTGGACTTCACGCAAAATAGTTACAAGGAGAACAGGTTTAACACTAGCAGTGTGGCCACACTAAACCATTTTCAAAAATGGTTACTGAGTAGTGTGGCTGCACTGAAATGATTTAGCTAAACTGTTTTTAAAAATGGTTTTCAAAAACAGTTCTGTAGTGTGTCCAGGGCCTTACACCCTTGTTGGCAGTCTGCCATGAGAGGCCAAGAACTGAGTGGCCATGGAGTCTGAAGTAGCCTCTCATCTACATGGTGGTCCCTCCATGACAGAGTTAAGGCACATTGATGGGGCAATGTGGGGAAGCTTGCATTATGATTGCCCGTGCTGTATCCATCATGTGGATAAACAGAGGGCTTCAGTTTCCAGTGCTGTCAGTCTAGTACCTTTCACAAGAACTAAAACATTCACACATAGAAAAAAAATCTAAAAAAAAAACAAGTCAAGCAAAGAGAATTAAGAACAGAGAAACTGGTCTCAGGTCTGTTTGCAAATACAGAACAAGACCTTCCAAGAAAGATGTGTATTACAAATCAGTAATGCCAATTTCATCCAATCAGCATGCAGAGCCACTGTACCTCTTATTTTGAGTACTGTGTGCTCTCATGCAGGAGCTCTAGGACAGAGTGTTCCCCTTTGGTACTGGTGGAGGATGGTACAATAAAATAAAAAAAAATAAACTATATATAAATCACTCCAACTAAACTCGAGTGATTTATAAGAAGATAATGGGGCCTCCAAGGGATGTCTCTTATGGTATAACAGATTCCTCTCATGAGATTTAGGCAGACAGAACCCCTCAGCTTTTTGTTACAGTCCTTTCACCCAAACCTCATGCTTCGAGTCTCTTATACCATAATACCATAACAGACACCCCTTGGTGGCCCCATTAACCTATAACATTATAAAGTTAGCATTTCATGAGTGTGCACACTTTTAAGACAGCTGCCTGCGGCTCTGGATCACCTGATAATGTTGGGGAATTATTAATCTGATGCTATAAGGCTCCTGAGCTATTGTTAACCTTGTCCTGTATTTGTGAAGGTTTCTAGGACCAATTCAGGCAATAAACGATCCTCTTTGTTTGAGTTATAAAGGTAAGCCACCAGTTGTTTTGTTCTGGTTGGTTTGAGTGTCATTCTCTGTAGGGCTGCAGTCATGCCACGGTCTCTTTTATATTTATAGTAGAATAAGCAAAAAGCCAGGCACCACCATAGGTTGTCACAAGGAGACACACACACACACACACACACACACACCATAGAATGTAGTGCAAAAAGTAACTTTCATTTATTCAGTACTTACTGTAAATAAGTAAAAATGTGATCCATGACACCAGTTTGACAAATTCATTGTCAAACGACATTACAATGACGACTTTATGTTGATCACAATTGTGGTTGGCATAAAGCCGATATGTGAAGACTTTGTTTTCTTAGTGGGGCTTCTCCCCCAAACCCCCCATGTGGGGGGCTGTGCCACTTACACCCCCATAACTTAAATAATCAACTCTGAGTCAGAGTTGATTTGGGGATGGGGTGCAAGACCCCCAGAAAGCAGTGCTGATGTCCCACGCCAACATTACAGTGACCTGTCACTGTTATGTAAGTTGTGGTAAAATTGTTGAACAGGCATCGGCATATGGTAAAAATGTTGAAAAATGTGGTACAGACAGTACACAGAAAGCCCTGACATTTTGCACCCAATGCTTTTTCGAGAGTTAATGCATTGCCCCTTTCAAGTTGTGCTTTTATAGGGCAATTAAATCAATTCATTAACTTACACAGATTCCTTAAAAAAAACTTGCAGACATGTACCCCCAACAATTAAACTCACATCAGTCAAGTGATAACATACATTGAATACCCCAAAATACCAATGAGAAATGACACACTTCAAAAGTCAAAACTATGGCACAGAGATATATTTAGCTTGGCTCCTACATAAGATGTTGTTGGTGTCCCCTGTCCCTTGTTTGAGAATGAAAACCTGCTACAGCAAAAATCAACGGTTTTAATAAAGCAGGTGGAGGTCATTAATCTTCCCCCTCCATTTATTCAATAGCTGCTTTTCTTAACTCTGTGTTTGGGGTCTTACACATTCTTACAGGGATAGTACTAGCCCTGATCTATGTGAGACATTAGATCAGAACTTGTTTATTCCCTTCAGGAACTTGAAGGTTTCTACTATAGCCTCCCCTTCTTGCCTAGTCTCCAGTGAGTACATGTTTAGTGCCTTGAGACAGTCCTCATAATATCGCCCCTGTTGGCCCGGAATCATCTTGGTCACCCTGCATTGCACTGTCTCCAGCCTGCCCCTGTCCTTCCTTAGGTGAGGACTCCAGAACTGAGCAGAGTATTCCAAGTGCAGCCTCTCCAGTGACCTACATAGAGGTAATAGTACCTCCTTTCTCATGCTGTCAAAACCCCTTCGATACACCCCAGCATTTTATTAGCCCTACTATAGTCCTTGTCACACTGGCTTGATTGTTTGAGTGAGTCACTAATGATGACTCCCAGGTCCCTTTCCTCTGCCGTAGTCCTCAGTTTAACCCCTCCCATCCAGTACTCTGTCCTGTTTTTTTTTTCCTAGGTGAATAACTTTGCATTTGTTGGCATTGAATTTTAACTGCCAAACTTTAGACTGCTTATCTACCCTTTGTAAACCCTCAGCATCTCCCTGGTCCCTTTGTCGCTATCTACCCTACCACAGAGCTTCATATCATCTGTTAAGAGACACAACTTGACACAGAGGCCCTATCAAATGTTGCTGATGAACATAGTGAAGAGGACAAGACCCAGGACAGATACCTCCATCACGCCACTCGTCACCTCCCTCTCTTCCAGTTTGACCCCATTTGCCTCCACACTCTACTGTCTCTCCTTCAGCCAGTTTCCTACCCATCTAACTATATCCTTAGGTGTGTTCAGGCCTTCCAGTTTCTTCAGCAATCTTCTGTGTGGCACTGAGTCAAAAGCCTTGCTGGAATCAAAGAAAAGTAAATACACGGTGTGGCCCTTCCTTTGTTACCCAGTCAAGGAAGACTATCAAGTTGGTTTGACTAGGCCTCCCTGCCACAAAGCCATGCTGTTTACCATCCTGTAGACTGTTGCTGTCTAGGCAGTCCACAGGGTACTCTTTGGTCAGTGACTTCATCAGTTTACCCACTATAGAGGTAAGGCTGACAGGTCTGTTTTCCCCACTTGTACCTTGCCTCCCCCTTGTGTAGCAGGACTACATCTGCTACCCTCCAGTCTTTTAGAACTACCGCTGTCTGAACTGAGCTATTAAATAGCCCTACTATGGGTTCAACAGTTTTGCAGACAATTCCTGGAACACCCTTGGGTGCATCCCATCGGGCCCTGGGGCTTTATCTACCTTTAGGGCTTCTAGCACCTTCTGGGCCCTTTCTCTGGTAAACACTGACTGCCTTATTTCAGGACTGGTCCTGACTGCCACCCTGATGCCACTTTCAGACAGAGGCCCACTACCTTCCTTTGTGAAGACAGAGCAGAAGTGATCATTATGAATGGCTACTTTCTGTTCAATAAACCTGGAGAGGCTGGCCCTGGGCTCAGCTTGACGACTTATTGATGTTTAATGCCTCCACCGGAGTGGCTTCTGCACTGCAGCATGGAATCAGGTTGCTACCTCCTTGTAAACATTTGGTTGACCCCTGCACACAGTGGATTTTGGAATAATCAAGGTTTCCATGATAACCTGAGCAGATAACTGGATTTACTTTGACAGCAAATGATAAAATGGCTAGGTCACACATAATTACAGATATACAATCAAATATATTTTCCTTAGGCACATAAAAAGGACAGCCCATACAAGGGAAATGAAACAGTTTACAGGCCACTATGGTGATTAAAGAGAACACTCTTAGGTATCCCTCAGTGCAAGCAATCATTACTGCATTTAAACTCAAATGCTTGCTTCTGAGAGGCTGATGTTACAATGCTCTGAAGCTCTGAAGTTGTCCTCTGCATGATACCCTACCCTCATCCCTCAACCTACTGTATAAGAAAATGTATTGGAAACCTGGGGTAATGAGGATAAACCTGTCACTGGAGCACATCCAGTGGCAGTAGTTGGTTTTGCAAGTTATTTTCCAAAATCTCTGGCGATCTCTAAGGATATTTTCATGAGGCTTCATGCTGCACAGGCAGTCCCAGAGATTTTTTCTCTAGGTATCTCCAGAGAATCTCAGGAGATAACTTGCCAACTTGACTGTTACTTCTGTACACCCAAAGGTGGATCTCAGGGACATGACAGCTTGAAATTACAAATGTACGGGGTCTGCTAACCTGTCCTACCTCTACCTGCTCAGGAAAAACAACTTCTTCCCAACCCTACTCTGTCTGTCAACCCTACAGGGCACTAACCTCCATACACCGTAGTCCGTATTCAGGCCTGCAGAGGCCTATTTGATGGCCCTCTTGAAGGAAGCCCTCCCTGTACCATTCTCTTCTACTGCGTTTCTTCTCTGTTCTTTCTCCAGTCTTCAGTGTAGCTCTACAAACTGTCTCCAACTCTTTATAGTGGGTCCCTGTCACGTGGCAGGGACCACTGAACTGCAAGGAACTAACCATCCAGGAGCAGGGCAGGAGAAAGGTATGCTAAGCAGTACCCACCCCCATACTTTGGGTGGTGAGGGGCAGGTTACACTTACTTCTAAAGGGTTCATGCTTAAGTGCAACATCTCTCAAACTGAAGTACTGCATCAAAGTGTAATATCTACAGTCTTAGCAGAAGTATAGATCATAGAGGATGATGTGTGGGCAACCATACACAACAAGACTGTGTTTCCATAGAGGGGTGAGATGACATCATTCTTAAGAGTGAAACTTGAGAGGGCTCTATGATGTCATCTCACCTCGAGAAAACTTTAACCTTATGGTGCACGGTTGCCCGTCATAATCTTTTTTTATAGAATACATTTATTTTAATTATTTACAGTACCTTCTTTTTAACTATGTCTTAAACTGCAGTCAAATTAACAGAAAATAGCAAACAGGATAATATTAAAACATTTCATATGATTATAGTAATAGCTACATGAGCTGGCAACATTTCTAGTAATTTAACTTAAAAAACAGTTCACTTGGAGTGTTTTCAGCATTGCTAATATCGTATTTATAAATTCTGAAATCATTTTTTAACCAATCAGGATTGTTTATTTCTGAACATTCCAGGTACCCTTACAGTATAACCATAAGTGTGTCTCATGCATGCACAGTAGTTCTGAAATTCTGCAGTTCTTAGTTCAGTTGGCATGGTCAATTTCCCACAATGGGGATTCTATGATATTCTGTAAAGTAAAACCGTTTAAGTTTGAATTCAAATTATTTTTTTATTTAACAAAAGACTTAAACATGATTTATGGTATGTTTAAATATACAGCTCCTGTGTTTTTATGTTTGCTTGCATGCATGTGCAAGAAACACAGTGCCACCATATGAGTTTTCGTAGGTGTGCTTCCCCTACTTCCAATCCCTGCTCCCTTTTGCAGGCGCGGCCGCACCACACCAATGAATGTCGGAGCTGTCTAAGACAGCCATTCAGATGCAGTGGCGCAGAAAGTTGAAAGTGAAAACTGCTGCAATCAGCAGTGGTAACGTAGTAGGCACTTGCATACTGCCGTCGGGCAGGTAATTTACATGCTACCGCCGGCAGTATGCAAAGTGCCTACACACTACACTGCATCTGTACAGCTTTGTTTTTGCCTACTCCCCCAACATCCAAGTAGCACGCTGGGAGCCCACCCCAGCATGCTCATGCACTCACCCACAGCACACCATATGGCTGATGGGGGTGTCCAATCCCCCATCAGCTTCATTGCAGCCCCCCCAACCAGTCTTCCAGGTGCCATGCTGGGGACTCACCCCAGCTTGGCAAATGTCCATACGGCTGACTGGGGTGCTCAATCCCTTTCAGCTTCACTGTCCCCCCCCAAAAAAACAGTTCCGCACGCCATGCTGGGAGCCCACCCCAGAATGGCAAAAGTCCTGCATAGTCTAAACAAACAGAAAAACACCTGGAAAAAAAGACGGTCCCTCGTTGACTGTCTCACCCCCCTCCCCCAACCCATGCCCACCCTCTGCACACCACCTCCCCACCCCTCACCCCATACTTACCTCCAGAGGCTGGTGCAATGATCACGGTGGACCCGGAACACATTTACACTCTTCAAAGCCGACCACAAACTGAAGAAATGCTGGTAAGCTATATAATGGCATAAATGGGCTTTTCAACTTTGGTGCATATCTTGCCCATTTTGGGGAATTTGTTCACCAAATTTTCAACATGGGGTTCTTGGGGCCCCACTTCATGAACTCAGTCACTGTCATTTTGTTATTCAGTCACGAAAGGTGATTTCATGCTCACTGCGTGGAACCACCTTTCGGGACTGAGTAATGAAACAACAGTGTCACAGTTCATGAGGTAGACCTCCCCAAAACCCTATGTTGAAAATTTGGTGGAAAAATTCTCAAAAATGACTGTTTTACGAGGGTGCATTGCACAGTTCCTATGCACGCTCGTAACTTTGAGAACTTTTAATATTTTCACTGCAGATTTTCCACATTGCTATTTTACCACACCTCCTTATGAACAGTCCAGCTGTCATTTTTCATATCTTGCCCAAAATGTGTTCGCGCACATGTAGCGTACATTAGTGCGGTTGGTGTGCGAAATCAATGTTCGGGACACAGTAAGAAAATCACAGTGACACTGGTCATGAGCAGAGGTGTTAAAATGGCTATGTTGAAAATTTGGTGACAAAGGTCCATAAAATGACTCTGTTACGAGCATGCATTGCGCAATTTCCACGCACCCTCGTAAGTTCACGAATTTGTAATATTTTCAGTCCAGATTTCAACATTGACATTTTGGCACACCTCCTTATGAACAGTACAGCTATAATTTTTCACACCCTGGCGGAAATGTGTTTTCACACTTCCGGCGCAGAATAGCATGGTTGCTGTGAGAAATTAGTGTTTGGGACAGATTACAAAAATCACAGTGACACTGTTCATGAGCGGAGGTCCTAAAATGCCTATGTTGAAAACCTGCTGTAAAAAATACCCAAACTACTTACATTACGGGTGTACATTGTGCAGTTTCTATGCACGCTCGTGACTACACCAGTTTTTGTATATTTTCACTCCAGATTTTCAACAATGCTATTTTTAACACCTCCTCATGAACAGTACACCTGTCACTTTTCACATCCTGTTCAAAATGTGTTTTCACACCCATGGTGCCAAATGGCGCAGTCACTCTGCAAAATCACCTTTCCCGTAACAAACTGATAGTGTCACTGTTCATGCGGTGGGGCCACAAAAAACCAATGTGGAAAACTTGGAGTAAATATACCAAGAAACTCCCAGGCATTAGGGGTTTTTGACCATAACGCCCTACCCTGTAGGGACTGACAGGCATCAGGGGTGTGACTTGGGATTGTTGACAGTACTGCTCATGCCATTTCACCCCCACCCACACCCTGCAGCCATTGACAGGCATCGAGGTGCACCTTGGACCCTTTGCACCCAGAGTTCACCCCATTCTCCCATACTGCACCCATTTCAGCGCATTTCTTATGGAATAAGGTGACTGTAAAGGCCAAAAACCCCAAGGCACACCTCAACACTTATCAGTATCTGAAGGATAGGGTGAGGTGAAATGTTGTGACCGTCATGGGCGATGACTCAAAGGCACACCCCAATGCCTGTCCATCTCCACAGAGTGAGGGTGGAGTTGGTGTCAGTTCAATACTTCACTGCCATTCCTATACTACATCTGTCTAACTCCTGCACTTCCACTGCTAAAGCCAGCAAGCACACATTCGGCATTGACAAGTGTTTGTTTATGGTTATCATGTATTGTGGGAGCATCATGTGATGCTCCCAACCAATCACAGCATTTGTTTCAGTTATGAGTGAGGTACTCTTATTTCCAGAAGAGTGTCTTATGCACTGTGCCACACTACTGGGCTTCTTGCAAGTTCTGCTTGTGGTTCACAGTCTGGGACTACTGTATGAATAAAAAAAGGTAATTCAAAAAAGAATTAGCACACAATCTATAAAAATTTTATAGGGATGCTAGGAGGACCGCCTATGGATATAAAAGTGTTACCTCTTGCGTTCTTAGGGAACCAGAACTGCTCACTTTCAGTCTGCAGTTGTCTTGCCCTAAGAACACATAAGGCAATAGTCTAATATCCCTAAGAGGCCCTCCTAGCATCCCTGTGCACTTACCCAAGAGTTTCTTCTCATGTCTGTTTGTGTGCCAGAACTGTTCAGCTTTGCTTTGCAGTTCTCTCTCCCAAAGAACTAGACAGTACACACGCTTATAACCATAGGAGACAAGAAACACTACATATAAACATATATTATGTGTAATCTGCAGTGTAGGTAAGCATAAGAAATCTTAACAGGCACATGATTCTAGTCTGTTGTACTACAGCAGTGACATCACGACTGGTGTAACAGCATTCTGACATCACTGCCATGGTAAAACCGGATCTGGGAAGTGAATGGATTTCCATACGAAACAACATGGAACCATGTACTATAATAACCATTACCATATTCTGCCTTTATACAGCTTCATAAACAGCATGGTGCCACTAAACTCTGGCCAGCTGAAGTGAGTATGGGCACATATATACTGTAGGAGAATAGTTGATTTGGGTATATGGTGAGTATGTACAATAGCAAAGCAACTGGTTGATATAGATTTGCACGTGATAGTCTGTACAATGTACATAACTGACTTGGGTGTTCAAGCCATAGTAAAATGCTTGCACAGACAACAAGGTCATTTATCGGAAAAGCTCAACTAAAACCCATGATTCCCTTTTCTTTAAAAAAAAACATCTTGCTCAGGATAGGTCACCACCACAAGCATAAGGCAACTCCTTTTCTGTACAGTATGGTTCATGACTGAGAGGTCCCCCCCTTTTTTTTCTTTCTCTGTAAAGCTGAAGGTAATGGGGCATTCAGTTACAGAAAAACACTGTGTTGGCACATTTTACTAGTTCAGATCCTGCAGAATTTGAAGACAGTTATTATCACTGTTTTCACTTAGTTTGGTTTTCCGGATTTTTTGTGCTCTGGATCTCATTAAAGAAAATATCTTTAAAGTCATCATTATCATCTGCTTGGCCATAAAGTGATGTATATATTCAGGGACAGATGTGGAATGTTGTTATCCAAAACCAAAGCAAAACAAAATAGTTGCAATATTATATTAATTGGTCATGATTTTTAAACAATGTGACTTGCATGAAAATTCTTCTTAAAATGTTTTTGGCATATTGTGTGAAGCACTCTTCTGCAGTTATGTGTATTTAATAAACATTTTTGTCAAAACATATAAGTCTGTCAGTGTGGCCTCTATCCCTGTAGTAAATTAAACAACAGGGAGGTGTCTGACCCCCACTTGACCAGTACTGAATATTGTAGGTAGGGTTTGGAGAAAGAAACTCACTTACCCAGTAATGTCAATGAAAACAATGTTTTATACAAACATACAAACATACATATGAAGAAGCCAGCAGAAGAAGGCCATTTGGTCTATCAAGTCTGCTCGTATTGCAGGGTCCACAGCTTGAGCTAATGTCCATGCCCTCCCTCCCCACTCCTCCCATTCTCCCTGCCCATGATTCTTACCTCCCCCCTATGCCTATCCCAGCCTCTCTTAAAGCTGCCCACTGTCTTCAAGAGACGACCTCTTCTGGCAGCGCATTCCAAGTGTTCACCACCCTCTCTGTGAAGAAGTGCTTCCTGACCTCCCTCCTAAACCTCCCACCCTCCAGTTTAAGACTGTGCACCTTTGTGATATGGTTGCCACTCAGCTTAAAGAGACTCTCCTTATCAACCTTATTTATCCCTTTCAAGTACTTGAATGTCCCAATCATGTCCCCTCTCTCTCTTTACTGTCTTCCTGGGAGTACATGTTCAGTGCCCTCAACCTCTCCTCATATGCCTTGCCCTGCTGACTGGCTATCATCTTTGTAGCCCTCCTCTGTACCTTCTCCAGCAGGTTAATGTCCTTTTTGAGGTGTGGGCACCAATACTGAACTCCATACTGTAGATGCAGCCTTACCAGTGACCTGTACAAGGGCAGTATAACCTCCTCTCTCCTACTACTGATCTCCCTAGCTATGCATTCCAGCATCTTGTTTGCCTTTACTGCTGCTTTCTTGCACTGCGTGGAGTGCTTCAAATCACTAGTGATCATCAATCCTAGGTCCTTCTCCTCCTCTGATGCAGATACTTAGACTCCACCCAGGTAATACTCTGTCCTGGGATTCTTGGCTCCAATATGCATAACTTTGTACTTCTTGGCATTGAAGCCAAGCTGCCAGATCCTGGACCACCTCCCTAGCTTTTCCAGATCTTCCTGTAGGTCCTGTATCCCTTCAGCTGTATCCACTCTCCCACAGATCTTGGCGTCATCTGTGAATAGGCACATTTTGCCTTTAATGCCATCCCCAATGTCATTGATGAAGACATTGAACAACACCGGCCCCAGCACAGAGCCCTGTGGGACCCCTCTGGTTACCTCTCTGGTGCCAGATAACTCTCCCCCCAACACCACCCTCTGGGTTCTGTCCCTCAGCCAGTTTTCCACCCATCTGACCATCTTTTCCCCAACTCCAAGATCCACCAACTTCCTGATCAACTTTTGTGGGGCACAGAGTCAAAGGCCTAGCTGAAATCAAGATAGAGGATGTCTACCACTTGGCCCCTGTCTACTGTCTTAGTGACACAGTCAAAGAAGTCAATCAGATTTGTTTGACATGATCTCCACCCCATGAACCCATGCTGCCTCTCATCCTGGAGACCATGTTCCTCTAGATATTCCACCAACCTTTCCTTTAGTATGGTCTCCATGAGCTTGCCCACAATGGAGGTCAGACTGACTGGTCTGTAATTCCCTGGATCATCCTTGGGACCGCTTTTGTGAAAGGGCACTACATGTGCTGTTCTCCCGTCCTGTGGTACCACGCCTGACTCTAGTGAACTATTAAATAGGTCTGCTAGTGGCCCTGCCAGCTCCTCAGCCAGTTCCTTTAGTACCCTTGGATGTACTCTGTCTGGGCCTGGTGATTTGTCCACTTTCAATGCCAGCAGACCCTCCCTCACTCTATCCTCCTCTACCACTATGCCTGTGTTCCACTTCCCCCCTGCTCCTCTTTTCCCTCCTGAAGACACTAGTCCGAGAAGTATTCATTTAGTATCTCTGCTTTTCCTCCAATATCCTCCACCCACTCCACACCTTTCTTAAGCCTAACAATCCCTTCTTTCTTGTCCCTTTTCTCACTTATATAGTGAAAGAAAGCCTTTTGCTCCTTCTTAATTCCTTCAGTTATTTGAAGCTCCTTCGGTGCCTTTGTTCACCGTACTTCCTTACTTGCTTCACTAGCCAACCTTAGGTAATTTTCCCTATCCACCTCTCTCTTGATCTTCCTGAATTTTCAATAGGCCAACCTCTTTTCCCTTACTGCCTTGGCAACCGCAGAACTGAACCAGGTGGGCGCTTTGGCCCTTGTGTTCTTCCTTCTGAGTCTAACACATCCATCGGTGACAACTAGTATTCCTTCCTTAATGATGGACCACTTTAGGTCCACCCCCAAATCTGCTCTCATACCCACCAGATGGCATCTTAGGACCTCACCCATTTTCCTGAAGTCCACCTTCCTGAAATCCAAGATTTTGGTCTTAGTCAGGATGCTTTCCCCTGCCCATATCCAAATGGAACCACACTGTGCAATGGTCACTTCCGCCCAGTGGCTCCCTGACCATTATTTCCTATACATGTTCCCCATTTGTGAGCACCAGATCAAGAATTGCCTCAGCTCTTGTTAGTTCAGTGATGCCCTGAGTCAGGAACCCACTCTGCAGTCCTTCCAGGATCACCTGACTCTTAACACATGTTGTAGATGGTATACTCCAGTCCACCTTGGGCAGGTTGAAGTCCCCCACAATTACCACCTATCCTTTCCCTGCAGCTTCCAATATTTGTGAGATCAGTTCCCTGTCTCTCTCCTCATCTTGACTGGGTGGTCTGTAAACCACCCCCAACCTCACCTTTCTCCCTCTATTGGACCTTAACTGAACCCATAATGCCTCCACCTCCCCTTCCTCTGACTCCTCCCTCATGCAAGTTATTCCTTCCCTGATATAGACTGCCACCCCTCCCCCCTTCCCGACTACTCTGTCCCTCCTATATAGTTTATATCCAGGGATAGCAAGGTCCCAGTCATGGTGTGATGATGCCCAAGTCTCGGTTACTGCAACTATGTCCACCCTCCTGTCTGCTAATAGTGCCTGCAGGTCATCCATCTTGTTTCCAAGACTCCGCACATTCAGAGACACCACCCTACACCTCTAATCTGACCTTCCTTCTCTTCCCTCTTTTCTTCTATTCACATTTATCCCCTCTGTGTGCACCTCTCCACATACCCTTGTTATGTGTTATGGACAGGGATACTGGCTTACCAGGACTGAAAAAGGTCAAAATCTGTTTTGCTGATGCTAAATGGAAGAACTGGTATTGTCACTGGTGTCTACAATGCCAGAATCTGTTTTTGCCAGCGTTTTGTTTTGTGAGCTTTGTATAACAATTGTTTTTTCTCAGCTAGCATGTATTTTAGCAATTTTGCTGTTTAGTATTGTGCATCAATCCTTTTGGTTATAAAAATGAATAAACTCTATGATAAGTTCAACCTGTACCTTATTTGCTTTGGCATTTTATATTTACACAGTCCTCCCAATATTATCAATGCATATTTGCTCCAGTGATCTGTGTGTGTAGATCATGGAGGCCAGCATGTGTGTGTGTGTGTGTGTGTGTGTGTGCGTGCGTGCACACAGCTGACCTAATGTTTAGCATCTCAAAGTTGCCAGCCCTCATATGTGACAGCAACAGCACTATGGCCCCCATCACTCAGGCATGACAGCCACAGCACTATGTCTCCATTCCTGAGGAGTGACAGTGAAAATCAGTAGGAGCAGCACTATGGCCCCATCCCTCAGGGGTGATGGAAGCAGCAGCAGCAGCACTAAGCTTCCATTCCTAAGGCATAGTGGCAGCAGCATTATGGCCCTCACCCCTCAGGGATGATGGCAGCAGCTCTATAGCCCTATCCCTCAGAGTGACAGCAGCAGCACTGTGGCCCCTATCCCTGAGGGTGACAGCAGCAGCACTGTGGCTCCTATCCCTAAGGGTGACAGCAGCAGCAGCTCTATAGCCCTGTCCCTCATGGTGACAGCAGCAGCACTGTGGCCCCTATCCCTCAGGGTGACAGCAGCAGCACTGTGGTCCCTATCCCTCATGGGTGACAGCAGAAGCTCTATAGCCCTATTCCTCAGGGTAACAGCAGCAGCACTGTGGCCCCTATCCCTCAGGGTGACAGCAGCAGCACTGTGGCCCCTATCCCTCATGGGTGACAGCAGCACCAAGCCAGAAAGCACACTGAGGTGCACACAAAAGGTATGGCCCCAGTCACTGTATGATGCCAGTGGGCAGAGTGGTGCTCAATTCACATCTTAGCTCAGACAAGAAAACTAAGAGACACCCTTTTCCTAGAGACCAAGTTAGAAAAAAAAAGTATCTGCATGTTTGTGGGATGGGGGGGGTATACCTCAGGGAGAAGGGGGGGCTGCCATAATGATGTGGATGACCACATACTGTTGTAAGACCCCCTCCAGTTCGACTGATCCCACACAATGACACCAAGATCAGCAAACATCCCTTGAGACTTCTAGTTCAACAAGACTAACAGTTCAACTTCCCAGAGACACTCATTTAAATAAATGCACTTAAGGACACCTGAGCAAACCTTGCCCCCCCCCCCCGATTCTCCAGATGTGCTGATACTAAGCTTTTGGGGGCGGGGTTAATCATGCAGTGTAAAAGTAACTGAAGTACATACTTATGTTTCTATAAAAACTCTTTACTGGCTGGGTGGAGAGCAGTTGCATCAGTTGATCAAAGAGTTACTATACATGCAGAGCCATTCCACTTTAAACCTGAGACCCCACCTCTGCTGCCCAGTCCAATTCTCTGAGTGGGCTGATACTTTTTTGTTGTTGTTTTAAATCATCAAGTGTGAAAAATGTTTATGCAAATACTTTTTCGACACAAAACATTACTTTTAGGTTGGTGAGCAGTCACATCAGCCTATCAAATGAAGGTTAGATGAAGGAGCAGTTAAACTTTAAACCCGACTCTCCCACCCCTGCTGCCTATTTTGATTCCCCGACTGTGCCGATACTTAGCTTTTTTTGTTGTTATTGTTTTTTAATATCATCCAGTGTAATACAAATAATAAAAGTCATTTTAGGCACATACTAAATGAAAACTGTGCTTTCAGGATGGAGAGCTGTCCTCAGCTGATCAAAAAGGTTAGAGGGAAGCATGGGTGGTGAAACTACAACACTGGTGGTTATAATGAAGCAGAAAGGGTGGTTTCCTTACTGATTCTATAGGAGCAGAAAAAATCTGCAGCAGAGCAGCATTCATTTTAAGATGCTGCATTCCTGGGCATTTCATCCAGTGACACATCATTTCCATGTGGCACTGGTGGAAGAATTAAAAATCTGCAAACCAGTCAGAATTCTGTGATTTCTGATGTGTTTTTTTTTTTTTTGTGAAATATGGAAAACCAGGGTCCTTGTTTATGGTTTACCTATACTTTTCATTCACATTTTGTGGGGAAAAAAACACTTCTTCAGAATATATAGGACTGTTCAAAGTGAAATTCTCTCATGTTTGAATTACAACTGTAAAGTTTTCTTAGACTTTTCAGTGTATGTCAGGGTGACATAAAGTTCTATATGTAGCACCTTTCAGCATTTGAGATCATTTTAATTAAAATACAAGCTACCATACAGCAGTCCCCTTACTCCACATTGTGGGTTTCTTTCGTGGAAAGAAATCATTCCTTGTGCTTTAAACGTCATGCATTAAAAATGGTCTTGTATCTACATGCTACTACCATTTCATAAACAACGTGCTGTAGGCATACATGCCTCAGTTGCTGTAATTTATTACTGCTTTCATGAAGTACATTCACTAACCTGCGTGCTCCCTGACCACATACTGTTAGAACTGCTACAGACTGAAGGGGGGAATCCCACGTTGTTCCATTCTCCCCATAAAATTGCCATACATGTTGTTAAAAGACTTTTAACATAAAACAACAAGATCACATGCAGAAGGGGGGGTTACCTCTTTACCTTTCTTGTTTTGTTTTTTTCTTGCAACTCTCGTTAATTTTAGCCCTTGGGAAAATGATGACATTAAGTTCCTTCGATTGAATTACCATTTCTTGGAAAGTGAAAGAAACAGCAGGCTTTACCAAAACTATTACTTACTCTCTGGGTACTGCAAGAGTGTACAGGAGCCATCAACCTCTTCATTATATGCTGCACCTTTTATGTCCAGAGAAGATGCCAAATTGGGAGCCAGAAGTGCTCTGCCCAGTCAGTGCTTGACATCAAGGTACAGTATATGATATCAGATGCTCCCGACATGCACAACGGACCTTGTCATGGCCCATGCAGGTCACTAGGTGGTTTCTAGACCTTTCCTGGAGGGGGAAGAGATCCATGGCAATCTTCCCCAGTGCAAGAGAAAATACTGACAGAGTGACTTTCAAGGAGTCAGCCATGGTTAACTCCACTATTGTTATCAGATCGGGAGTTGTGGAAGGGAAAAGGACTAAAGTTAAAGGCTAAGTAGGTCTGCACAGGCTATACTTTTGCATGTTCACTAGTCTCCTAATTATGAAAGTTTATTTTAGTTTATTAAAATCAACCAGGGTAGTCTACATGCACTTAAAAAGCTCTTTTAGAGAAAAATCATGAGGAAGTACAGTAGCTTGTACACTTGGTGATTCCCACTTGAAGGGTAAAAGTGAACTGATTTGCTTAGTGTTTCAGCAAAGTTACAAAAAAAGGAGAAGCAGGAGGTGACATCAATCTCACCCCAAGCAAAGATTGATTCTTACTGCAGATATTTTTCAAAATTACAGTTTAATTTTGGAGAGAGCTGTACCATTCCCTAAGCCGAACAATACACTGGCATGAAATCGTGCAGAAGACACCACCAACCTCAGTGTTTGTTGAGGAGGGAATGAAAGGAAGATTGAACCTCTCTCACTAAGAAAAAGGTGTAAGCAAACTTCTTCAGTTACTTCTGTCATTTCTCTCCAAACAATATACCCTCTCCTTCCTGCCCTGCCTCCTAAGGAGCCAAGTTGGCTCCTGAATGGAATTTCCTCTTGGAAAAAAAGAGCCCTATTCATGTCCCCCCCCCCCCGCCAAAAACGAAAAGGTTTTAGACTAGCTCTCTACTGTAGCTACCACAAGGTGTGCTCAGACCCTCTCTTAATACCCTCTTCTGTCACCTTATAGAACATCACTAGTGGGCCTGCTCTAGAAGATCTCATGATTTATCAGGGTTGGCGGGAGGTTTCATTAAATACATTTTTTAGGGTCTTCATGAGGAAGTGACTATCAACGTACTGTGGCCAGACTGCAAATCAGGAATATTTTCTTATTGGTTAAATGTCAAAGAAATAAACATTATAAGATTACAAGCTCTTGCTTATACAGAAAGTGAGAAATTTAAATGTTGGGGTTTAGATTCTGGATGGTTGAAACATCTGGATACCATTCTTCATGATAGCAGGTCTTCAGTTTTTCTGAGAGTTGTTAGTGGCGTTAGTATGCACCCTTCCTATAGGAAGGTGGTCCTAGAAAAAATAAATGAAAAGGACTGACAAAGAGACTTGGAGACTCTTACCAAATACAGGTTTAGCCCCGGTATATTAATAAAAAAAAATCACAAGTATGAACCTTATCTGGACTTACTTAAGAACCCAGTACTGAGGAAAGTACTTACTATGTTCAGATTTCAGCTATTTGAATCAAATGTATTAAAAGCCCATTTTGAGAGTAAGTCTAATTATTATGCTCTAACAAAATGCAGGTGTGGGCCAGATATACCAGAGGATACAATCCACGTGGTAAATTGTGGCCCCAGGTATAATATTTTACAAACAAAATTACCAGATTCTTTCTCTGCCGATAAAATGGATTTCTACCTAAGCAGTTACATTTCTTATTGTCAGGAGAAGACCTTTTAACAATGAAATGTGTACATTTTCTAAATGCTGTTTCTAATTTAAGGAGAAATATGTATAAATAATCTTGTTTTTCTAATGCAAGAAAGTGATGTTGATTGTATCATTGTTTTTATTGTGTGTTTTTATTGTATGTTACATAGAAGGAAAGAAAAAAGGAAAAAAAAAACTTTTAACTGCTTTTGAAAAGGCAAATAGCCAATCAGTAAAAGTACTGCTACTACTACATACTATAGTGACACAGTATTGTTGTAACGGATGGGACTTTGGGCCATCTTGTCTGCCACTCATCAGCACAGCAGTGCCTGTATTAAACTGAGATGTGGACACTTATCCAAACTGTTCACTGTAGCAAGCAGAGAGTAAGCCACTTTACAATCTTTGGCCACATCTGTCATGGGAGATACCAACCATTGGTGTGTGCGTGTTTGTGCATGCATGTATGTGTGTGTTGGCACCTATTTGAGGGGTGTTTAGTGTGTGCGCAGGGCTGGAATAGTTCTCTGTCATTTGAGAGTCAGCTCAGAGGGTTCTGCTAATGGCTCTGAGTCAGCATCTAGGATTAACTCCCATCCCTCACTCAGCCACTTCCCATTCTCCCACACAGAGGGTTGCGCGGACAGTCATGAACTGCTGCCCAGATGTTTCCTGAAGGCTGTGACTGAGCACCCTTATCATTCCCAAACTTGACACGTGGCACCCTGTACTGCTATCGCTGTGCATCTTTCTGTTTCCAAACTAAAACCTTTTGCACATTGTAGCACACTGTAGCACAGTCACTGTGCACCCATTTGAACTTGGCCCAGTCTACCTTCCAAAATCTGCTGATGCAGCTACTGTGTTGCACACTGGTTTTGTTTAATCAGTTCTGCATACAAAGACCTGGTATGTAAGGTTTGGAAGAGTAACATATTCCATTTACTGAAGAAGCATGGGGGAAGGGGTTTATAACAATGTCATCCTGATACACAGTTAATCATCAAGTTTTTGTTTTTTTAACATACTAACATACTAAAATGCCAGCAGAGTAGGCCTCTCAGTCTATCGAGTCTGCTCGTGGGTCAGCACCCTAGCAGGACACCAACATCTTCTCCCACTCCCCTCCTCAGTACCCCCTTTCCCCCTGCCCCAATACCTTCCCCCAGGTAGCAGTTACTCACCCTTATCCTCCTCCTATACCTGTACCAGCCTCTCTTTGAATCCGTCTACTGTGCCAACTTCCATCAGCTCCTCTGGAAGAGCATTCCATGGTTCCAGCACCCTCTCCTTGAAATACCGCCTCTTCCTCTCACCCCTGAGTCTCCCACCCTCCAGCCTCAAGTCATGCCCCCTGGTGGCCCCTCCATCCTTTCTGTGAAAAACCCTATCCAGACCCACCCCATTCAACCATTTTAGATACCTGAATACCTGTATCATATCCCCCCGTCCCTCCTCTCCTCCAGTGTGAACAGGCCGAGCACTGCCAGCCTATCCCCACAGGATCTCATAGGAGCTCAGCATTTTTATTCCCTGCTTATCTCTAACACACCAGGTTCAATTACATTCTGACACTGCCTTGCCATCTCCAGTGCCATTATAATGCCAGCCCTTTGCACGCAAGTGGTTTCCTTCCCCAAACAGTGAGACCGTGGCTACCTTCACACAGATCCAGCGTGAGAGTTAGGGGCATACCAAAGAGTAGCATCATGATACCACACTGCTTCCTCTATTTTCTGTCCCCCTTAAAGAGAACAGGAAATCATTTCTAACCAGCAGCTGTTTATAAAGTTCATATTCTCAGAAATGATATGCATTCACCTAAATTATCCATATTTAACTGTACCTGAATAAAAAGTGATCTAAGACGCTGTATTTTGCATTGTCTTGTTTTTATGGTCAGCATTATGTTACAGTTCTCTTCATGGAACCAATAATTTGGAGTTTTAACTATGTCATGGTTTGTGCACAGAACTCTAAACAGGGTTTTGATAGGTCAGCAGCTCATAATTTGCCAGTGTTTGGCAAGTTTCATTTACATTTTAATTTTTTATACTTGTAAGTCTGATGAGCAAAACTGCCCATTTTCACAGACAACAAGTCACAACATATGTAACAATCACAGAACAATTAGTGTACAAAATAGATTAAACAAACATACACATACTTTACAGGTATACAAATAACATCAGAGTAGGTATAATTGGCAAGTATATTCTGTTTTATTGGTTATAATAATAATAATAAAAGACGTTATTTATACAGCGCTTTTCAAAATATATCAAAGTGCTGTACAAAAAGTAATAATAAAATCATAAAGAATTAAAACACAATTCCATAGTTTCATATTCCAGAATAAAAAACAATTCAATCAGTTATAAGATACCACCGAATGCTAGTTGAAGCAAATGTGTCTTAAGAGCAGTCTTGAAGCTCTCCACTGTCAGGCACTCACAAACCCGACAAGGCAGAGAATTCCAAAGGGTGGGGGGCCACAAACAAAAATGCCCTAGCACCTGATGTTTTTAGTCGAACCCTGGGAATCTCCAGCAATCCCTCACCAGTCGAGCGGAGCAGTCAGAGGGGGCAGTAAGGATGCAGGAGATCTTGCAGGTAGCCCAGTCTCAGTCCATGTAGGCTTTATAGGTCAGCAGGCTGACCTTAAAAGGTGATCCACCACTGAACTGGCAGCCAGTGCAGTTTGTGCAGCACAGGTGTAATATGACTAAATCGGGATGATCCAGACAAAAGCCTTGCTGCAGCGTTCTGCACCAGCTGCAACAGATATCAGCCCCTGAAAGCCCTAGGCAAAGGGAGTTACAGTAATGAAGGTGAGAGGTTACAAAGGCATGAATCAGAGTTGGCAAGTCGCCAAACAGAACTAGGTGCATAATCCGGGCAATATTTCTCAGATAGAAAAAAGAGGACTTGATAATGGCAGACACCTGAGCACTAAGTGTAAAATCATTATCAAGAATTACCCCCAGATTTCGGACCTGTTCAGAGGTCGGTAACTGGGACCCTCCAAGCCACAGACCTGAAGGGCAACCCATCCCTGACCTCTCTATCCAGCAACCAGGATCCACCACCAACACCTTGGCCTTGTCGGAATTAAACTTCAACCAGCTGGAATTCATCCAGTCCTGGATTTCTGCAAGGCAGTTATTAAAGACCGAGAGTGCGCTATCATGGTCAGGTGCAAAGGATAGGTAGAGTTCTATGTCATCTGCATAACAGTGAAACCTCAGCCCATACTGTTGTACAATATCTCCCAATGGCAGCATATACACCAAGAACAACATGGGGGACAGCACGGATCCCTGTGGCATCCCACAAGACAGAGGGAAAGCCTTGGAGAAATAAACTCCCAAGACCACCCTCTGTGATCTACCAGTGAGGAATGAATAAAACCATCTGAGGACTGTACCAGACAGGCCGCAGATGGTATGCAGGTGATCCAGCAGCACCCCATGGTCCACAGTGCCAAAAGCTGAAGAGAGATCCAGAAATACCAAGATGGTGTGGGATCTCTGATCTCTCACAATCAGGAGATCATTGAGCACCCAAACCAGAGCAGTCTCGGTACTATGCCTTTTATGAAATCCGGACTGGAAAGGATCACAGATGTCATGGATGGTAAGATGGTTCTCCAACTGTAGGGCCACGACCATCTCAATAACCTTTCCTGCAAAGGGAAGATTAGAGATCAGACAGTAGTTGGCAGGACAGTCTGGGTCAAGCGAGGGTTTCTTGAGAAGGGAGTCACCACTGCTTCCTTTAGGGAGCAAGGAAACTCACCCATCTTCAGTGAACACCAAACTATTTCCACAAGGACCAGGCCGATGACATCAATACAGCCTAATAAAAGGCAAGTACGGCCTGGATCGAAATTACAAGTGGTCAGGTGCATATCCTTGAGAATCTGCATGACATCCTCAATCTCCAGTTGATCAAACTCCATCCAGAAAAGTCAAGGTGTTGCAACCTCCAGCTGACCACCAACAATTGTTTGAGATGGATTTTAAAACACACAAACAGATTTGCAATTGATAATTTCCGATTGAACATTATTATAAAAAAGAGGTGCTCTATACATATATAATGTGTATATCTATATATATATAAAAAGTAAACAGTTACGTTACTAGTTACTGTCCCAAAAATGTAATCGGTTACAGTTACAGATTACTCTTGACATAAAAAGTAATCAGTAATTATAGCTTTAATGCATATTACATTTTATATTACTTTTGAAACATGACTTTTTTTAGTTATTAATCATATTTATGAGCTTTTTGAATGCCAAAAATGTATCCAAAACAACAGAAATGGAGTCTTAGGCAAGAAATCAATTTGAATGTTATTTTATTTCATGCTTTCCATGGAATATAGGAATACAGTGAAAGAGTCACTTTGCTTTCATGGGCGGTTTTGTTGTACACAAATAATGTAAATATTTTACATTTATAATTAAGAACATCACATCATGACAGGGTGACAGATTTTCTTTACAAATTTCAACCATACTACTCAATATTATCTATTAATGCAATATATTATATTATATTATGCCTAATTTTCTTTTTACATGTTGTTATTTTACTGTCATGTGCAGAAAGCTGACAATGAAATATTTCATAGTTATCACCACCAAGTCTGAAGTTAAATATATCTATGGTACCTTTACCTTACAACTTATTTCTTTTTCTTTATCTCTCACTCTCTCTCTCCTGCTCTCGCTATCTGTGTCTCTTTCTTTCTTTCTTTCTTTCTTTCTTTCTTTCTTTCTTTCTTTCTTTCTTTCTTTCGGGACAGAGAAAGAATCTCAGATTTAGAAGTGGGTAGCCATCTGGGAACAAGCGACCACCAAACAGTGTGGTTCACGATAAACACAGTCATACAATCAAGCCATACAAAAACAAGAGTATTGGACTTTAGGAAGGCTGACTTTGGGAAAATGAGAGAGTGTCTCAGAAAAGCACTAGCAAACAGGCAAGAAGGAGGGGTGGAGGAACAATGGGCAGTAATCAAAACAGCCATCACAGAGGCAACAAGCCTTTTTGTAAAGCAAATCAACAAAACACAACAAAGGAAAAAACTGCTATGGTTCTCAAAAGAGGTGGCAGGGAAGGTTAAGGAGAAAAGGATAGCATTCAGGAAATATAAGGAAACACAGAAGGAGCAGGACAGAGAACTTTATCAGTTAAAGCAGAAAGAGGCAGGAAGGCAATCAGAATAGCAAAGGCCCAAACCGAGGAAAGGACAGCCAACTCTGTTAAGAAGGGTAAGACCTTTATAGGTACATTAGGAAGCAAAAAAAGACCAAAGGAGGGATACTAAGGCTTAATAAAGGGGAGGGAATGTGGGCAGAGGGTGACAGTGAAAAAGCAGGGATACTGAACGAATATTTCTGCTCAGTATTCACAAAGGAAGAGGAGGGGCCGGTACACAAACCAAACAAGAGAAACACTCTGAAGGCAGGGGTCGATACCAGTCCACTTACAGAAAAAAGGGTTCTGAAAGAACTAATAAAATTGAAGGTGGACAAAGCAATGGGGCCTGATGGGATTCATCCCAGAATTCTAAAAGAACTAAGGGTAGAACTAGTGACACCACTGACTACTCTCTTTAACAAATCATGGGAGGGTGGGGTGGTACCTGAGGACTGGTGGAGGGTGGATGTGATTCCTCTTCACAAAAGTGGGAGCAAGACAGAGGCAGAAAACTACAGACCAGTTAGTTTGACCTCAGTGGTAGGGAAAATGATGGAATCACTTCTGAAGGAAAGAATTGTTGAGTACCTAGAGGCCAGTGGGGCACAGGAATCAAGGTAGCATGGATTCATGATGGGAAGGTCATGTCAGATGAATCTAATAGATTTCTTTGACTGGGTGACCAAAGTAGTAGACCAGGGAGGGACTGTGGACATGGCCTACCTAGATTTTAGCAAGGCATTTGATACAGTCCCACACAAAAGGTTAATACAAAAGTTAGCCAGCCTTGGAGTGGGTCCCAAGGTGGTAGCCTGGATAAAAAATTGGCTAGAGAACAGGACGCAAAGGGTAGTAGTAAACGGAGTCCACAGTGAAGAAAGGAGGGTTACTGGTGGGGTACCGCAGGGTTCAGTACTGGGACTGGTCCTTTTTAATGTCTTTATAAGTGACATTGCAGAGGAAATGGAAGGAAAAGTAAGTCTCTTTGCAGACGACACAAAGATCTGCAACAGGGTTGATACACAAGATGGAGTGGAAAGGATGAGAAGGGACTTGGCAAGGTTGGAGGAATGGTCAAATGTATGTCAGCTCAGATTCAATGCAAAAAAGTGCAAGGTAATGCACCTGGGAGACAAAAACCCAGAGGAAGAGTACATAATGGGGGGGGTGAGATACTGACAACAGTAAAATTGGAAAGGGACCTTGGGGTAATTATATCAGATGACCTAAAGGTGGGCAAGCAATGTGAGAAGGCAGTAAGGAAAGCTGGGGGGATACTGGGATGCAGAGGAAGAGGCATCAATAGTAGAAAACAGGAAGTTGTTATCCCTCAGTACAGACAGTTGGTGAGACCCCATCTGGAGTACTGCGTGCAGTTCTAAGACCCCATCTCCGCAAAGACATAGACAGAGTGGAGGCTGTCCAGAGGAGGGCAACCAAAATGGTGCAGAGTCTGCACCAGGAGACATACGAAGAAAGACTAAAGGAGCTTAATATGTATACCCTTGAGGATAGAAGGAGAGAGAGGGGACATGATAGAAACTTTCAAGTACCTCAAGGGAATCAACAAAGTCCAAGAGGGTAGCATCTTTCAGAAAAAGAGATGTGCAAGAAAAAGGGGGTACAATTTGAAGATAGAGGGGGGACGGCTCAGAGGTAATATGAGGAAGTATTTTTTCACAGAGAGGGTTGTAGATGCATGGAACAGCCTCCCTGAGGAGGTCATGGAGTCAATAAAAGTGTGGGAATTCAAGAATGCATGGGACAGACATAAGGCAGTCCTAGTGGGGGGGTAAGAGAAAGTAAGCTGTTGGTTAACTAGGATTGGCAGCTTATCTGTTAGGTAGGAAAATGGGCAGACTAGGTGGGCCAAGCGGTTCTTAGACCATCATCAAGACGTAACTTAATCATGCTCATTAATTGACTTATCTAGAGACAGAAGAGGAGGGGCGAGATCAGATAAATGGCTGATGGTGCCTGTCAGTGTGTGTTATTAAGCTAGACGAGTATGCCGTCATCAAGATACTAACTTAATCCTGCTCGTTGATTGACTTGCCTGGAGACAGAAGGAGAGGGGGTGAGATAAATTGAAAGGTCAGGGAGTGTAAGCACATGGCTGGCTGGCTGTAATCAGAAAACATTTCCGTGTCATGTACAGGGTTTTGTCTTGTATAGAATATCGGAATTCGCCAGAAGTATTGGGTAATGTTGGGTTGTACTGTAAAAGAAGCCCAAGAGTGATGAACAATGGATGAAGGTTAAAGAAAGTCACAGTTTCAAAGGAAAAAAGGAATCTAACTCATGTCATGTTATAGGAGTCAGATGGGGTGGGGGGGTCAAGTTATGATGACTACTAATAATTTTGAAACATGGTAGGTTTCTCTGTATACTACGCAACAGAAATTTGAATAAGTATTTTTTTTTACTTAGGCGGCAAGCAGACATACAGAGTCAACATGATACCATTCCTAGCATTGCTACAGCTTTGCATGCCAGTAGCAGTCCATGACCATGACCAGAATACAACTATTTCCAATATGTTTTGTTGCAGTGTAAAAGTATCTGTATTTCAAAGTTTTCATCACCAAGTCTGTTTCATCTAGCTGTAAGGACCTGTCCCCCAACACTGAACAGTCTTTCTACAGGAGCACTAGATGGCAATGCACTACTGCAACACAGGAATAATTTCTTGATTGTGGGGAATGTTTGCAAAGCTTCAATAGTTTTATTTGTGACTTTCAGGTACTGCTCCAGTTCATGAAGAACTCCACCATGGCTAGGTTGCTGATTGCCATCAAATTTGAAGAAATCGTCATTATCGTCTTCAGGACTGTCTTCAGATGATGGTCTGCCACGAACAGTATCTTCCTGATGTGACAACAGTACTTCATTCTCAAGCATGTTTCTCACAGCTCTGCCTTCTTCATCATTCCCTACCCATCTAAAATGAAATTGTGATGATGTGACGCTAGCTAGAATCAACTCTCTCTGCTCAAAACTGGTAACAAACCGAGTCTCCACAGCTTTCAGAATTGCATCAAGAAGTGGCAATGCATACTGTAATCCTGGTCTTATATCAATCAACTTTTTGTTTAAAGCCACCAATGTTGGAAGAAGATAGCCCATGTAACATTTCATTTCTGCCTGCAAAATATCCAGTGAGTTTGCTAATGGCTGCATTACTTTGCAGTACTCCACTAAGAAAGCAATGTCATTTGTTTGAAATCTGGTGAGGCCAAGTTCACCACAGGTGTTATGCAAATCATCTCCATTTTTTTTGACAATGAATCTTATTTTGTCAACCACTCTATAGTATGAATTCCACCTTGTGTCACTGGGGACAACTAGCTTGGTACCAATTGTGTCAGAGACAGTTTCACTGGCCTGAGAACTTCAGTGTACTTTGTTCCACAGAGCAGAGCATTTGGCCATTGTGCCATGGAAGACCTTTTTGTAGGCAGCATTTGATGTAGCAGATTCTATATCCTTCACTGCTATTAAGTTAAGGGTATGAGCTGCACAGTGTTGATGTGAAGGAAGATAGTAGGTCTCTTCCAAGTCTTCATCCACATCATCTAAAATGTGGCATACATCAATGAAACTTACATCTTCTTCGGTGTCGTCTTCTTCAGCATTACGACTGCTGCTTCCCCCTGCCTGCTGCTGCTGATCATGGTCATCATCATCATCATCATCATTTTCCTCATTGTGAACCAGGACAGTGCCACTGGTGGATGTGGTATTATCAGATCCAAACACGTGAAATGCCTTTACAAAGTTGGATCCATTATTCGTAACTGTTTTAACAACCTTGTTCTGAATGTGATAATTCAAATGTATCTGCTCACGTTTTGATGCAATCACATAATGCATTTGCATACCTTTTAGTCGCATGCGTGCTAGTGCGGCTGATTTTCTTATCAATGTTTTCACATCAATCCAATGTGCAGTGACACCTAGGTAGTTTCTATTATGCGCTGTCCAAATGTCAGCAATAGTACACATGTGGAGATACACTGCTGAATTCAGAAATTAAGTTTGATTTCATGTTCTGGTAGATTTTATCTATTCTGTCTGTCAGTGTTTTATGTGTCATGACATTTTTATTGGGCTGTAGATACGTGACTAATCTGACAAATGAAGGCTGTTCAACAACATTGAATGACTGTAGAACTTCAACCACAAACTGAATAATAAGAGTGTCAACACAAGCCTGACTAACAAGGAAACTCTTTGTGGATTCAAATAATTGTTGGAGAAAAAAATTCTTCATTTTATTCACAGCTGCCTCGGATGGCACAGAATTTTTACTGCTGCTTGACTGGAAAATTCATCATCCACCTCTTCTTCATGATCATCTCATGGCCTTTTCTGAGAAAGGGTGGTCATGTCTGGATTAGTATGACCACTGCTGATGCATTTTGACACAAGTTTTTTGAATTTTTCCGAAGATGAGGGATGGATGCGTTCCATATGTTTTTTTAAAGTTTGACGTACTGTTTTTTGAGGTTGACAGAAGTTTCACTTTCGCATACAAAGTTTACACTGAACAGAAATGTTCTTTCCCTTCTCAGATTTTACCTCAAAGTACTCTCCCAAATGCCACTTTTGAAAAACAGACACACTCCTTAACTGTGACTTGGTATGTGGTGACGTAAAAGAGGATGAAGAAGAGGAGAAGGATGCATTTTGCTGCTTAGGTTGACTAGCCTCATTCTCTTGTGTTTCTTTCTGGTTTACAAACATGTTAAGTGCTGAGGAACATGCCATAACTTGACAATTTAAATTGCAGATTCTATCTATCGGGTTCTGCAATTTTGTTTCTATTGGTGTGGTATCTTTTTTTACCTGTTTCCTGCTTCTTTAAGAAGTTCAATGCTGATATGCCCAAAAAGAGAAAGCAAAAAAAAAAGAAAGTTGCTGCTGCTCCTCTATTGTGTGACCTGACCGTGCTGTAACAGGTAGGGCAGCAACTCAAGTCACAAATTGCAATCCAGACTATGGATGCCAGAAATATATTCCTTTAAAACACAAGTCACTATCTGTGGCCGTAAGGGCCGTAGTGCTGCAGTGGCAGGCAGCAGGAGGTGCAGGGCATCAGACATGACACACCGTCACACTGAGTGATGACCAAACAACTGTGCCTCAACCGGTCCAGGTGGTGGCACTGTCTGACTGACACAGTGACACACTGGACACTGCACACTGACACCAGAATATTACAGTACAGTTTCCCTAGAAATTCGATTATAGTTTTCAGACTAATTCAGAAGTATAACAAAAAGTAATGTAAGTGCTTCGACCATTAACAATTACAGTGACTATATTTACAGCTGTACATACTGCTGGTTTGTCTGGTTCTTACTTATCGACTGAAGTGATAACCTTTCTTTTACTTTGCCTATGTTGACACTAACTAACCCGGCCAAAGACTACACATTGAGCCATGAATAATCAACAATGAAGGTCACACAAGCAGATTGATTGCAAATTTCAAAACATTACATGTCTAATGTTCATCACTGTATGAAAACACAACTTACAAATGTCAATGATACTGTCTTTTTGCTTTTTACTGGCCTGGACCTCCTGGCCGGATGCAACAAGATAATACTTCTTCCATGCTCTGTCTCTGAGTCTGGTATTTCTGCCTTGCTGAAACCTGATGATGGATGGCGATGATGAGGGATATACTCTCCTAGTCTGTGTTTTTCCCTGCTCTTGCTGAACTCTTGATTTTTCTTGTGTTAAAAAACATGTTAATAGTAGTTCTGTCTATCAGTCTGACCAGACTCTCTCTTCAGGATGTTTGCCATGTGGTAATCTCAAGAACCTTAAAAAAATAGTATGCAGGCTCAGTCAGCACACATCCATTATCCTAGCTGCTATACACAACTTTATTTAACTACTGTGTCTGTGCAGTAAGTAGTAACTAAAAACTATTCATTCCCAATTCTTTCAACCTACTCTATCTGGCTGTATTATGCATACTACTAGTCATCCCTTCCTCCCACAGCAACATTACTGGGGGAGGGAGATGGAGTGTGTATTACCAAGAAAACAAGGGGAAAATGCAGCACTTGGTTTGTAACAGTAAACAGAAACATGGTGTTGGAATCCCCCAGATGGTTAATTCTGGGGGATTTCAATGCCTGGGTCAACAATGATCTCTTGCAGTTTGGTCAGGACTTTCTCCAATTGATGACATCATTGGGCCTCACACAGGTAATTACCTCCGCAACCCACATTCATGGTCACTCATTGGATCTGGTGTTCCTCCTGGGGATGGAGATCTCTGACTTGGCGGTGGAATCTGTTGGGTGGTCTGACCATCACACCATAGGGTTCAGTTTTATGGCACCCCCAAATAGGCCTGCCCTTATGGAGATGGTCCGGTACTGCCCATTAAGGGGTGTGACCCCAGATGACCTAATGGCGGTGCTGGACCTATTGAGCATACCTAGTGAATGCTTGGATCCGGAGGTTCTGGTACAAGCCTATAATAAGGCAGTGACAGAGGTCCTGCATTCCATAGCTCCAGTCTGTGTTCACCCCTTCACTCTTCACCCAAGGACCCCATGGTTCAATAGGACCTTTAAGGAGTTGAGGAGAGTGGGGTGAAGGTTGGAGAGGAGCTGGCGGAAATCAGGTCTGGTTGTTGACAGACTTAGATTGATGGATCATTATATGGTCTATCAATCAGCAATCACCCTTAAGAAGGCAGAGTTTCTGTCCAGGAAGAATGCTGCTACACAAAATCGATCAGCTCAGCTCTTCTGGACTGGCAACAGATTGTGCAATCCAATCTATCTTCAGGCTGGAGGAGCTTTGTTACAGGAGAAATGTGATGAGTTTGTTCGGTTTTTCACAGATAAGATTGCCACCATCAGGTCTGGCATCTGTTCAGCCTCCTCTTTTGGGTGTTGCAGAGGTCAGTGGAAGGTTGCAAGCACCCAGTTTGGCTGGTCTGACTTCGGCCAGCCGGAAATCACCGACATCGTGAGGATCATCCAGACTTTGTGACCAATCTGCTGTAGTTTGGACCCTGGCCCAATGCGCCTTCTTATAGGGTGCATTGAGGAAATCAGCCTGGTCCTTGTTGAGATAGTCTGGAGGTCATTGGAGAGGGGGGTCTTTCCAGACTCCCTAAAGGAGGCAGTTGTACGACCGCTCCTTAAAAAGCCCTCCCTTAACCCGGACTGTCTGGCAAGCTACAGACCTATCTCTAACCTGACCTTTGTGGGTAAGGTTATTGAGAAGATGCTTGTGTTGCAACTGGATGATCATTTATCCAGCCATGATGTCTATGATCCTCTCCAGTCTGGATTTAGGAAGAGGCATAGTACCAAGATGGCACTTGTTCAGGTACTTAATGATCTCTTAATAGCGAGAGATTGGAGGACTCATTCAGTCTTGGTCTTCCTTGATCTCACTGCAGTGTTTGACACTGTGGACCATGATGCGTTGCTGGAGCATCTGCGGTTCATCTGTGGACTGTCTGGTATAGTCCTCAGTTGGTTTTGATCTTTCCTCAAGGGTAGGACTCAGTGAGTAGTGTCGGGAATTTATTCCTCAGCCCCTCTCCATCTATCCTGCGGGGTACTGCAGGGCTCCATTTTAGCACCCATATTGTTCACAGTGTATATGCTGCCATTAGGAGACATTATTAGGCAGTATGGCTTGAGTTTTCACTGTTATGCAAATGATACTCAGCTATACATGTCCTTTGTGCCCTCTCAATCTTTAACAACTGTCTCTCCCGAAATCCAGGATTGGATGAGTGCCAGCTAACTGATGTTGAACCTGGCATAAACTGAGGTGCTGGTAGTGGACCCATGTCATCAGGGCACAGGTTTGCCAGTGGGACAACCCTCCAGGCTTTGGCTTGGAGGCATTCAGCTGATGACCTCTGACTAGGTGCGAAACCTGGGTGTTATTTTTGACAATGGTTTGACACTTAAATCTCAGGTGTCGGCCATTGTCAAGACCTCTTTCTATCATCTGAGGAATATTGCCTGGGTGAAGCACCTGGTTCTGCCTGATGATCTTCCACCTCTGGTCCATGCCTTCGTGACTTCTCGTGTGACTACTGTAATGCCCTCTACCTACGGCTACTGGGGGGGTTGATATCTGCTGCTTGCAGCTGGTGCAGAATGTGGCAGCCAGGCTACTGAGGACTCCTCCTCATTCAGGTATCTGGGAGTTTTGCTTGACCAACACCTCACCTTCTCTTGACATGTGGACGCCATCCTAAAAAAGCTGCACCCCAAGCTAGGCGCTCTATTTAGGAACTGGGATTGCCTCCCTCTTCTGGCTAGGCTGGGACTTGTCCAGAAGATGATCCTCCCCATCTTCGACTACTGAGATGTAGTCTACTGTGCCATGCCTAAGATCTCCCTACTCAGACTGAATACTCTCTTTAACTTCATCTGCTATTTTGCACTTGATGCTCCTCCCCTCACCTACCACTGTCACCTCTACCATACCATAGCTTTTCCATCTCAAAAACAGACATCTCCACCACTGTGCAAAATTCGTCTCCAAAGTTTGATTTGGCTCCCTCCCTTCTTATCTCAATTCTACATTAACAATCCCCCCTGCCACCCACTCATTCACTTAGGTACTCAGTTCCCCATACTTTAAGTGTCCCTCATCACAATACTACTGTTGGTCAGGCAGCTGTCTCACACCACTTTCCTAAACTGTGGAACTCCCTCCCCCACCAGATTCACCTCTCTTCTTCCCTATCATCTATCTCCTCAGTCTTACACAACTACCTCTCTGTGAACTGTAACTGCAAATGATCATCCCAAGTTGTACCTTAAGCGCTGTAATTAATAGCAATCCTCCCTTTGCACTGCTGGTCCCTCTGAATTGGGACACTCACAGAAGTCCTGTTGATCATGCATACAAATTGTCCTTTTTTTATACCTGTGCTGTTGTAAATACTTTCCTCCACTATGTAACCACGTATATTGGCACTGTAACTACTTCACTCCACACTGTATCCATGTATTTTGGCACTGCACAATGTTGATTGTTGCCGATTGTTTTATTGCTGTTGTTGTCTATGATTATTGCTTGTCTTAACTATCTTTGCACTGTATACTGTTTATGATTCATACAATTATTGTATGCCTCCCAATTCCCCTTCCCCCCAGGATGCACCATGAGATGAGCAACTTGTTGTTCAGCATGCCCTTCCTGATGAAACTCTTAAATAAATAAATGACTGGCTCCTCAAGATCGAGCCATATCATATCTGTGCTCGATGGACTGCACTGGCTGGCAGTACAGTTGTGGATTACCTTCAAGGTCAGTTTACTGACCTACAAAACCCTACACAGACTGGGACCCTGCTACTTGCAAGATCTCCAGTGTCCCTATTGCTCTCCCACTCACTCTGCTCCTCCAATGAGGGATTGCTAGAGGTTCCCAGGGTTTGACTTAAGACATTGGGGGCCCGCTCTTTTGCCTTTGTGGCCCCCACCCTATGGAACTCTCTACCTCATTGGTTGAGGGAGTGCCTGACCTTCGAGAGTTTTAAGAGTGCGCTGAAAATTTATTTATTTAGTCTTGCCTTTTCCAACTGCCTTAAGTATTTATATGATTTATATAAGTTATCAGAAATAGGATGAATGTAAAAGTAATTATAAGTTTTGTTATTTGAAGTATGGTTTTAAGTAATACAGCAGTGTTTGTTGATGTTTTAAATTATTGTTCAAGCGCATTGAATAAGTTTGGAAATGCGCTTTTTATTTTATTAATTTTATTGAAATCTTGGATACACCTGTGAGTGGATGCTCGTTGAGAGTTTCCACATCAAATACATTAAACAACAAGGCAAGAAAAACTGAAGACAATATACAGATACTACGACGAGAGTACAGTAAACAGATAATAAGAGCATTAAACATAAGGGGTACATAAATCCAACCAGGAACAGGTAAGCTGTGGCATTGTACAAAGTATGCCTACGTCAGTAGGAGGAGCAGGAGAAGGAAGGGGGAAAGAGGGGCAGGGTAAACAGAAGAATGTGGGGAAGAGGCAGGGGTTTGACTGGGACAGGATAAGGGTACAAGAGGTTGAGGGGATTGCTAAGTGCAGAGGTTTGCCTATCCCGAAGGTTAGGGACAGGGAAGTGCTGGAGGTAGTCAGTGGGTGCGTGGGATGTCTCAGCGGTGGCACCCGCAGGTACTCATGTCAATAAGGTGTTGGTGCAATCTGAGTTTGAAGGATACAAAAGTAGTACAGCCAGAGATATCAGGCGGTAGTGCATTTGTCCAGAGTGGTGCCCGGTGAGAGAAAGCACGTTGTGCCATGGATGTGTGGCATCTAGGCACATGGATGGTTTGTGTGGAGGAGCTCCTGTTTGTCTGGTGTTTAGCGGTAGGGACAGTAGGTTCTGCACTCCAGGAGGAAGCCGGTTTAGTGCAGCCTTTTTGGCGAGAAGGCAGGTTTGATATCTTATTCTGTCATTAAACTGGAGCCAGCCAGCATGAGTATAGAGTTCGCAGGTATGGGTTAGTTTAGGTGCATTTGTAAGCAAGCGGCAGGCTTTATTTAGGGCAACTGAGATGCATTGGAGTGCCATGTCAGTTTCAGATCTGTATATTACCAGTCCATAATCTATAAGGGATACAATCGAGCTGTTAATTGCCTGATTCAGCGCTTCATAGTGAGACAGTGCCTGTGTCGGTAGAGCATGCCAGTTCTGGTGTTGATGGCTTTAGCAGTGTTGTCGACGTGCTGTGTGAAGGACATGGAGGAGTCAATTGTAACCCCCAGGTATTTGAAGTGTGGAACGAGTTCCAGTGTGCTGCCAGTGTCATTCCTTATTGCCAAGCAGTAGTTTTTAGTTTGCTTTGGGCTGTTGCGTAGAGCATGGTTTTGGTCTTTTTATAATTCATGACCAGCTTTTGTTCTATGAACCATTTTTTGGCTGCTGCAAAGCCTCTTTGGAGATCTGTTTCAAGGAGTTCAGGGTGCTGGTTGCTGTAAAAGATTACCACATCATCAGCGTATAAGAACATGTGGCATTGGCAAGCAGCCGGTAGGTTGTTTAAGAAGACACTAAATAGCAGCAGTCCCAGTATTGACCCTTGTGGTACATCAGATCTGACAGGTCAGCTATCAGATAGAACTTCCCCAATCCTGACTTATTGGGAGTAGAGGCTCAGGTAGCTGCTAAACCAGTCCATGGTTTCTGTTGCAAGTCCAGATTCAGAAAGCTGCTCTAAGAGGAGGGCATGGTGAACCATATCAAAAGCCTTTGATAGGTCAATGAAAGATGCCTTTACTAGGTGGCCCAAGGTGTTATTGATGAACCCGGTGAATTCTAGAAGGGCCGTAATGGTTCTGTGGCTGCCCGGGAACCCATGTTGCTCTAGGCAGAGGAGCTTGTGTTGGTTAAGATACTCCACCATCTGGTCAGCCACAATCTGCTCCAGCACCTTGGAGAGTGGTGGGACTATGGAGATTGGTCTGTAATTGTTGTGTAATGTTCAGTTCCCACTTGCACATACAGGAGTTACTGTGGCAGACTTCCATCTTTGAGGGAATTGAGAGTGGCAGAGGGAGAGGTTAATTGCTTGTGTTAGTGATCCAATTATTTTGTCCAGTGTCAGACGAATGAATTTGAGGTCCAGTGAGTCCCCACTATGCCTTGACTTTCCTAGGACCTTCTCTAAGTATTTTCTTGCATCTGCCTCAGATATTATATTGAAGTGGAAAGGGAGTTGTGGGGAAGTGGTGTAGATGCCCTTGCAGTGTCTCTTGGGTTAGGGGCATTGAAGAAGTCCACCAGGAGAACACTACTGAGGTCAGTAAATGCCTGATTCAGCAAGCTGGCAATGAGTAGAGAGTCTAAGGTAGGGACACCTTCAACAGTAAACATAGCAGGGAGTGTTTTTGGATCTTTCCCTGAAATATCCTGCAGGCTTGCCCAGAAGGACTTGCTGCCGTTCCATGAGTTGGTGAGGGCTTCTTTGTAAATTTTACTGTTTGCCTGTCTGATCGCTTTTGTACAGTCATTGCAAGCCTTTTTGTGTCACTGAATGTTTGCTGCAGGGCCCTGTGATCGAGTTTTTAGCCAGTATTGATCTCTTAAATCAAGCAGTGCCAGTAGTTCAAGGGTAATCCAGGGATTAGGAGGTCCTTTGGCTTTCCTTGTTTTGACAGGGGTGTGTTTGTCACAGACAGCACTAAATTTTGCAACAAAGAGGTCGAGCGCTGCATCCACATCATTGTATTCTATGAGGTCTAACCAGCCGAGGAGTTTGAGGTCAGCTTTTAGTTGTGGCAGGTGGCCCTTTATGAGCAGCTGTTTTTTTATGATGCTGGTTGGGGGCTTACAGTAGTTGTTGATCCATATACATTTGACAGGGGAGTGGTCACTCAGGGCATCAGGGAGAGCAGTAAGGTCAGAGATAAGTGCAGGGCAGTAGTGTGCTGGTGCCAGTCTTACAGTTGAATCTAGTCGGGGTCTCCACCATTTGGGAGAAATGGATCGTGGAAAGGGTATCCTTGATAGCAGTAGATGCAGGTGACAGCCAGTTGATATTAAAGTCTCCTAATAGTACTATTTCAGTGTCAAATACATTTTTTAATTAAATAAACTTTATTGAATATAATAAATCCAACAAGAGTAAGAAAACATTCTTAACATGTGAAATTCCAGACCCCCTCCTTCCTCCTCCCATATACCCCTCTCTCCCACTCGGTGGAGCTACCAACATACAAAAAAAAAAAAAATACCATGGAAACATTAAAAATGAGAACCCTTGTTGTCCACTCTAGGCCACTAATAAGCTAAGTGACCAAACAATAAAACCCAACATTAGGAGCAAACCTTCAGGAGCTTATATAGTATATAATATATATAGTTTCCCCCATTTCCTATCAAAACTAGGAAGTCTATGGCAAAGGCTCACAATCATACATTCCACCTGAAGATTATACAATAATTCCTATAACTATTCTTGATATGAAATAGAGCTCTGGTCTAGCCAGTGCCTCAGGACCACCTTCTTCCGGAAAAGGGAAATTAAAGACATATAATATTTGCACTCTTTGACTAAAATAGTACTATAGTCCCCTAAAATACATATTTCCAACTTAAATAACCACTGCAATCCCAACAGAGGATCTGCCCTAGTCTCAATCAAGCTCCAAAGAGGAGCTATTTTGGAGCAAATCTAGAGAATATGAAACAGAGAGCCCTTATCCTGGCCACACCTACTGCAGTTGGATGATGGCAGCCACCCCATACATGCCAATTTCTGTGGAGTATAATAAAGGTGATTTAAAATATTAAACTGAGCAAGCCTCAGTCTATCCTGTGTGACATACTGATAAAAGTCATTCCAGACAGACTGCCATTGCAAGGGAGATTTAGGAAACAACTGATCCCAGTAAGAGGAAGAGTCATCCAACTCAGGAGAAAATGTGGAAAGTAATAAAGAGTAGAGAGTAGACACTGCATGCTTTTGAGATACTAAAGCTGCAACAGAGGAAAGGAGCACTGAAGAGTCAATGGTCCATGAGCCTGGTCCAAACCAATGAGTCAAAACATGTCTCAATTGATAAATCTTAAAAATAAACCTGTTCCCCAGTTGCAACCATGTCAAAATATCTACAGATGACAATAATACCCCCCCCCCCCACCAGCAGATCATACACTCTAATCTCAACCAGCTGGGGAAGCCAATCTGTCTTAATAGTCTGACCTCCAATTTTAAAATTAAGGTTATGAAGTATAGGTTGTGTAATGTCTTTGGAAATAGGACATTTGATTAAAGACAAGAATTGGGAATAAACTCCAAGAGAAGTACCATAACAGAATCCTTCAATTCCGAGGGTAGTGTTCTCCAAGAAGTGCACAATAGGGAGGACAAAGACAGTCCAGTCTTTTGCAAAAACTTTAATTCCAACTCAAGCCAGAGGGGCCTATATCCAAGGGAGCGGTCCAATGGGGAAGGGAGAAACCACTGAAAGAACTTACTAAAGTGACTAGCAAAATAATAAATAAAGAAGTGAGGAATTTTAAGACCCCCTAAATTTTTCAGGGCAGCAAGCTTCTTATAAGCCTGCCTGGAGCCTTTTTTTAACCAATTAAAGTCAGCAATCATTCTATGAATACGCCAGAGCCAAACAAGTGGAAGCCAGCAATTTATCACGTAGGTAGGATAAAATAAATGGGGCAAAACGTTCATTTTAATAATAGAGATCCGTCCCCAGACAGTCAGAGGGACAGCCTGCCATCATCATAAGTCCTGTTGCATGCAGATCACTAAGTCATCTAAATTAAGCTTACATGTATGTGAAGTATCCTTAGCTAGATACAATCCCAAATATTTAATATGTCGGGGGGACCAGGTCACACCCAGAGACACCATCTCCTGTTTATTAACAGTCGACGTGAGAGGTAGCACCTCAGTTTTATTAAGATTAAGCTTATAATTAGAGAAAAGCCTGAACTCCTCAATAACATAGAGAGCAGCTGGGTGAGAAGTCTCGGGGTAGGCCATGTGCAGCAAAATACCATCTGCATAAACAGACAACAAAAAAGTATCCGATCCCACAGAGATATCAGTTATATCCGGGCAAGCTTTCAATCTACAAAGTAGAGGTTCCAAGTACAGATAAAAAAGAAGAAGTGAAAGGGGACACCCCTGTCTAGTACCAGAGGCCAAATGAAATGAAGTAGATAGCACTCCATTGCAATAAACTATTGCAGATGGGGAAGAGTACAGGACCTAAATCCTATGGAGAAAGGCTTGCAGAAAGCAAAAGGCTTCCAGTGTCAAAAGCAGGAAACCCCAGTCCACCCTATCAAATGCCTTCTCTGCATCTAGGGAAACCAGAGCCATTGGAGTAATTGATCCCCTGGATGCAGAGAAGACATGGGCCAATTTCCTGAAATGGTCCATGGATGAGCGATTAGGGACAAACCTCGCTTGTTCTCGACTAAGGAGGCCCTCCATACCTGGTTAACTCTGTTGGCAAGAATTTTAGATAGGATCTTAAAATCACAATTAATCAGAGAAATAGGTCTGTAATTAGTGACGGATTCTGGGGGTTTGCCAGGTTTAAGTAAGAGGACAATTAACGCCTCCAGCAATGTGGGATCCAAAATACCCGACTCATGTATAGAGAGATAAAAACGGTGCAAGAGAGGGGCCAGTTGCTCAGCAAAGAGCTTATAAAAATTAGAAGTGAACCCATTGGGTCCAGGGGCCTTATCGGGTGGCAGATTAGAAATAGTCTGCCGGATTTCAAGTTTGGAAATAGGCTGAGATAAAATAGCCTGTTGTGCTAGTGTCAGTTGTGGCAGAGAACTATCCTTAAGATAGGTTATACACTTGGCAGGGGATGGAGGGGAAGCTCTGTAACCATATAATTCCATATAAAAAGAAGCAAACTCCCAAGTTATGTCCCTGAGTTAGGTCTGGAGAGACCCAACACCTGTCTTAATAGCAGCTATCAATCTGGAAGTCTCCTGTTGTTGAAGATGGAGAGCTAATAACTGACTCACTTTGTCTCCTTGGTCAATGTATTTTGCTTTAGTTTTCAGGATTGTGTATTCAGCCTTCTCCCTCAAGAAATCTGCATACTTATCCAGTAAAATTGTAAGTTTCCATAGGGTACTCTCCAGGGTGTGTGAGAAAGTATTCATTCAATATCAGTAATCTGCTTAAGAAGATCAGCAGAGACCTACATACAGATACATTTACGCCAACAGGCAAGTCTAATAAGTTCCCTCCTAAGGAAACACTTACATGCGGACCACTCTAAATTCGTTTGATTAATGGAGCCTAAATTTTGCTGCATATATAAAATAATCTGATCCTTAATCTGCTCAATGACAAAATTATCACTAAGAAGCTGGTTATTAAGTTTCCAGATTGAGTCCTTCTCTAAATTAGGATAAAGAAGAAGCCTAACCCACACTAAAGAGTCATCCGAGAGGACCCTAGCACTAATCTCCCCCTCCAGCACCCCAGCAAAAAGAAAGTAGTTTAGAAGCACGTAATCCATCCTGGAGTAGGAACCATGAGTGGAAGAATAAAATGTATATGTTTTGTCCTGCGGGTGCAGAATCCGCCATGGATCACAGAGCCCCAGGAAATGGATCATGTCATGCAAGGAGCACTGGACAGGAAAGAGTCCTTCCATGGGCCCTCCTGTCCTATCGAAATCTGACATGAGAGAGACATTCCAATCCCCTTTGGTAATTAATGGGATAGGGGAAAATGCAGATAAGAGGTTTGTCACGCTCATAAAAAAGGAGGGGTCGGCTACATTGGGACCATAGATGCTACCTAGTACAATATCTATATAATCTAAAGTCCCCCTGACAAATACATATCTACCCTGGGGCTTTATTAGGCACTGATGGCTTTGAAAGGTAGCATTTTTTTATATCAAAATGGCCACTCTCTTACTTGCTGTAGCACAACCCGCTGCAAAGACCTGCCCGACTGATTGTCTCCAGAATAAGTTACCTTCCGAAGACAAAAGGTAAGTTTCCTGAAGAAAGATAACCTGACACTGGATATGCTGCAAATGTTTAATGATCTGGTGTCTCTTAGTGAGAGACCTGGCCCCCTTAACATTCCAGGAAGCAAATATTAGAGGACTAGCTGTAATCACAACAAAACCATTGTAGTTCAACACGTAGGAGTGAATTAATTCAAAAGGAAAAGCCCCAGGTAAGCTCCACCAACCTAACCCCTCTACTAATCCCCTTCCTCCCCCAACATCCTGAAAAAATACCTCCAAAACCAGTATCCTTCCCAAACCCCAATCATCCTCCCCACCCAATACTACTCTCCTCCACACTAATGAATCAGACTAGCTAGATGGAAAATAAAATATTACCGGAGGAGAGATCCACCCTAATGGCTCGGCTCATGCCAACCCCATCCACGGCTGCATCCACTACAACATCCCCCGCCCCACCCCACCCCCGCCAATAAAGCCCAGAGACCACAAATTAAACTGTTAGATATAAATCTAATTGTACCACACAACAACAACAACAGTATCTAATTGTATCACCCAACAACAACAGTCCCTTCACCCCCCTCCCCAAAAAAGAGTAATTAAAAACCAAAGCAACTAGAAATAAGCAGAGAGGGTGAGGGAGTACATGACGAACATGTGAGGAGGGCTCAATGCACTCAACCTTTAACCCAGAAGTAAATAACACTGATCCCAAGTAGGGGTATGCACATCAATGCCTCCCTCATTACCATGAGCTCCCAAGAGCCAAAAAAGATGTCCTGTATATGAGAGGCAGAATGAGCACCTGGGCAGTTCATCCATTGGGGGTTACCTGGAGAAGGACCATCTCGAAGAGAAATAGCCCAACACCACAGTCCCCTATTAACAGGCGTGATCAGGTCTACATCATAAGGGTGACTGCCAAAAGGCGACTGCCATTATGGTGAGGGTACATCCCCGGCGCACAGGAAAATGGCTCCAGGAACTTAGAATTTTTGTGTTAATGCAGGGAGCTTCATCCCCTCACCCTCATACTAAAGGATTCTTAACTCCAGGGGGTGCATGTCGGGGGGGTGTGAAAATTCTAGGAAAATTTTTGGCCAGGGCATAAAATGTAGGTGGGCCCAGACCCAAACCCAGAACCCTCAGTGAGCTTTAGGCTGCCACCCACCCACCCACCACGCTATGGGGCCAGCTCAGCAGCTCCACTAAACACGCCAGGCCAACCATCCCTCCCTTCCATCGTGTTTCGCCCCCACCCGCGTATACATATAGCGACATCCTGTCACTATATGCGCAAGCCTCCCCCATCCTGTCACCTTCTTCACATCCTCGCCCTGTCCTTCCTGCACCACAAGTGGGTCGCTGTTTTGGTAGGCACCCACTTGCAGATAGTCCACATCACAGGATACCGGCATGATCCTATGCCCATTAGGGAAGTATAATATTACTCAAACGACTATTGGGATGCTCTTATGAAAACCAGTAACAATGGAAAAACTGAAATAATGACATGCAGAGCCCATTAAGCAGAGTTCAGTTAGAGAAAAAAAAATGCCCGGCCCACCCAAACCAAACCACACCTCCCCACTGATAAGAGCGCACACTATTTAAACTTTGTCCACGATTCTATAAAACTCGATCCAGGTCTTCCAAAGTATGCATTGTAGAGATGGAGGGGAAAGTCTGGAAGATCTCCTTGATGCCACCGGTTCCTCAGGGGGTGAAACAAACCACCAGATATCTGATAAAAAGACGGTAAGTCCAGTCCACAGTCTTTAAACACCCAGCAATATCAAGCGGCCTTCCCAGATCAGCATCCCAAGAAGACACATCCCTGGAGCTTAAACCTTTGAGTCAAATACAGTGTAGTGACAGCATGTAAACTTAAGGAGGTAGTGCTCTTAGGCAGGGACAAAGTGAACCAACAGGAGGCAATATACTGAACTCTTGTTCTACTTCAAAGGAATCCAGTCCATGAAAAGTTAACAGAGCTTGCAAAAAGTATTTCCCAACACAGGTGTGCAATTTGCAAAAAGTCACTCCTATAATTCCACCAACACTAAAGCCACAGATTATTCAACTGGTCCATCAGGTGCTGTTAAATAAATCAGGCAGTAGGCGTTTTAATTCCAAGCTTGTTTGTTCCACAGTATCAAAGGAGTGCCAGGAGTCTTTGGAAAAAAAAAACTGAGCCTGGCCAGGCACAACATTCTGAATCTGATAGTGGCAGCCAAAAGCTTCACAACCAGGGGATGAAAGGCAGCCCTCTTCTTCCAGGTCACTGCAGGTAAATGTTGCGATAGCTGAATTTGCTGGCCCTCCCAGATGACTTCTTTAAACGCTCTGCATTTTTGCAAAATACATTGCTTATCCAAGAAGTTAAGGAGCTTTAAAAGAAACAGCCGAGGAGGTGCACCTGCTGGTGATCTAGGGCATAAAGATTGATGATCCCTTTCCACAATCTAGCAAGCATGATTTGGAGAAGGTCTGGCTATGTGCTCCAGGAACATTTGCTCAAATATGACGGGAGATGAAGCTTCAGTGTCTCCAAGCAAACCAAACACTACTAAATTATTCCTCCTGCTCCTTCCTTCTAAATCCTTCAGCTTGCTTTCCATTCTGCCTAGCTTTAGATGGAGCAGTACAACTTAAGGGTCAATCGTCACACGCCATCCTTCCAGTGAAGTAACCTGTGCCTCCACATCACCAACCATCCTCGCAGTAGTGTTTAAGTCTGCGTGCAATGATTTCAGCTCTTCCGAGAAAGATTTCATGAGGTCTTTAAGGGGCTGCATTTCAGCCAGGAATTTTTCTTCGGTGAGAGGTGAAGCCAGCACTGTAGCGGTAGAGGAATGCTCGGAGAATATCCCTGCACCTTGGCTTTCTTAGCACTCTTTTCCCGTGTTGCAGGCAGCGTGTGTGGTGGCGGAGCCTGTCGCATCTCGGAGCCCATCCTGGCTGGAGACGTGGACCAAATGGGACAAAATGTCATCCGGATAGCTCTTGAGAGGTAAGCCAAAGAAGTTAGCAGGTGATATCTGCAAATTGCCAGGAAAAATGACCGAAATTAGGCAGGTTAGGCAGGAGTGGTGTAAATCTGCAGCCACTAGCTCTGAGGCATCACGTGACCCCTCAGTGTCAAATAAATTTGATTTGATTTGACTTTCATTCTTTCAATTCAGACTGAAACACAAGATCAGCATATATGTACTGAGTCTGCTAGATGTGATCAAAGTTCATATTCTAGTCTACATTCCAGGTCAGCACTTCCTGTCGCCCCCCCCCCATCAGAATCCATTCTTCCATATGATGAACAACTACCAACAGCACGCATCACTATCTCAGTCATCATCAGGACAAGTGAAACCGATGGGAGACAGACTGGTAGTCAGAGAAATTATTTGTCCCAACCCCCACCCCAGTAACAGATTTATTTCAACCTTTTCTCCCAAAGACAGTAAGACCCCTAGACTGGCTTAGACCAAGCAGAAGTTGATGCACAGCTTTGTTACTTCACCAGCTTTGTTTTTTTAAAACATATTATTAATATTGCACAAAAAAAATGGTTCATATGGCTAGTCAAATCAAACACTGACAAATATCCACTCACACAAGAGGAAATCCATGTGCATTTCCCACTAAGCAACTTCTAAATAAATAAAAAATATGATTCTTTAGATCTTTCCCTCCCCTACTGCAGCAAAACCCAGCAGCAACATACCTCAGCTGAGCTGTCATACAGGGAAGGTCTTTTGCAAATTTAATTCATTCATTCTTTGGATGCACTGTGAGGATAAGAGGCCCAACCAATCTTTCAACAGCAAGTGCAACACATTTTCACTGTTCGTCCGACTCCAACATAGACTGGCCAACAGTGGCTGAATGAGACTCAAACCTATTTAAACAAATTGTAAATTTTTTTAAGGTCCCCACTCCTAGCAGCTTCGCATCAGCACTCAAGCTATTCTGTCTACTGGGTGACTGTAAATGGCATGCATGGGTGGCTTCTGAATTGAACATCTGAACCATACGTCTCAATCTCCTGCCTCACAAATCAGGGACAATGCTTACAAAAATAGGTACAAAGGAACAAAAGCAGGGACACATCTTCAAAACTAATGATATCCACCCAAGAAGCTGGTAGAATAAGGGGCTTAGTAAAACATGCATTTTCTAAAGAAGAACAAGTCTTTAACTTTAATGCTTGACATTATTTCGTACTCACAATCTCTACTATTGAGCCATGGAAATACAAATTTTAGGAGGGACAGAATAACATTTTGATGCAAAATCAGGGACATCCCTGAAAATCAGGGACAGTTGAGAGGTATGATCTGAATTACTATGACATCAGGAGGGTTTCTTTTGTCCCATTATAATGACAAATCCAACCCCATTCAGTACCCTTGTTGTCCCACACTTGCAAAAGGTGCAGCAGCAGCCGCACTTACAACACTGCACAATTAAACTAACTTTTGACTGACTGCAACAAAAAAAATGAACATTTCTTATTAGTCACATTTTTTTCACACAGCACAGCTAACACACACTGAGGCTGAGACTTTGCCCTTCCTTCCAATGACACTTGTCACTTCGACTTCATCAATATTACTTTTACTTTACTTGCTAGCTAGTCTGTCCCTCCCTGGCATCAGTCATTCACATCCTTCATGTTATCGCTTGCTTAGTTCAAGTACTAGTAGCCTGACCACAAATAATAAAGTATAATACCTGATAGCCAAATAAAATTATGGACATTGCCTACTGCTGTTTTTTGCTTGGTTTGTTTTCCACAGCCTCCATTTCTCTTCTCACCAAACTCCTCCTCGTCGACGTCGTTGTGGTTGCTGGCCTACGGGGTGGGGGGGGGTTGACAGGTTATCTCCTGCCTGGACAGGGCTTTGTGCAGCCTGCAGGGTGCTGTGCTGTGCAGTGGTGTGATTCTGACAGCTACTTGGTTCCTCATGCTGATTGCAGCCTGCATTCATGCTCAGTCAGTTCACCACTGCATGCTGCCTGGCCTACCAAGCTTGAGCAGGTGGTGGCGAAGTAGCCACTAGGCAACTTCTCCTGCCCCCTCTCCTCCGGATCCTCTCCAGTCCCACCTGTGGCCACCTCAATACAGTCTGAGTGTGGCATGGGCAGCAAGCGGGTGGCTAAAAAACCCGTCCCACCCAGAAGATGCAGTTTCTTTTAAATGTATGTGGGCTTGTTGCCTACCTACCCTTTCACAAGGTGCAGCAGATTTAGATATTTATTTTTAAGCCATCATTGAGCACTGATTTCTTCACTTGAGGGGTTCTGCTATCAACGACCTCCTGGCTTGCTCCCGGTCCCCCTCCGAGAACCAGATTCCCTCCCAATCCAAGATCCCCCAGTTGGACTGCCCAGCCCACACCTGCCCAGCTGTACACAAGTGCCAGTGATGTCTGGGCCTTTCTCCTGTCCTGGACTGGTCCACTCCTTCATCTTGATTCTTCTCTCCTGCTGAAACCACCTGTTTGCCTTGCGCAGCTGCTGACAATTGCAACACGGCCAGCCAGCCCAACACTCGCTTTGTCGCACTCTAAAATAAAACTTTTAGATAGATTTTCTTTTCCACCACAACCGCTCTCCTCACTTAAAATGGTGAATGGCACCAATAAGGGATCAGTCACACAGTGCTTCTGCTCTGGTGCTCTGCTCTGCTTCGTGAGGTGAGGTGACTCCACCTCCTGAGTCCTCTACATCAAATCAGAGCACTGACTAGGATTAAACCAATAGACACCTCAGCCAACCAGAGGTACATATAATAATTGTACATTAATAATTATTACAAGCACTTGTTTTTTTCAAACTTGGAGTCACTTGAGTCCCTCCCTGCCGCCCCCCCCCCAACGGACACAGAAACCATCACAAAAGAAGCAATGCAATAAAAAAATTAAAAAATAAACATATTGAGCCCCTGGGCCAAGTAATATGCAATATGCATATAGTAATACATTATTTACACAAAAATGTAATTAGTTACTTTACAAAATTACATTTCCATCTAAGTAATCAGTAACTGCCGCACGTTAATGGTATAAGTAATCTGATTACAGTAACGGGTTACTTATAACACATTACTATCCAACACTGTAATTAGTGTTCTGTACACAAATCGTGACATAGTAAAAACTCCACATAAATGATTCCATGATGTGAACTGTAACCGAATGCTGCCCATGAAAACACAACAATGCAAACTACAGTTTTACCTATCACTTTTTATTCAAGTACAGTTAAATATGGATATTGTAAGAGAATGCATATCATTTCTGAGAATAAGAACTTAATAAACAGCTGTCAATTAGCACAAATTTCCTGTCCCCTTTAAACTCCACGTATCCAACCCCCTCTGCAGCCATTTCCATTATATCTGATCATTGGAAGGGGGGTCCAAATGTTGCATCATAACCCACAACATCTATCCTGCCCTTTAATCCACCAAAAGATGAGCTGTGACAGTGAAGTAAGTGCACCCTATACAGCGTCAAAGTGCAGAATTTCTATGATGAACCCAAGATTCCTCTGACCTCCCAAAGAATGTGCAAGGAGATCTTTTATTTATTTATTTTTCTTTTTGGGGGGGGCGGATCCTCTGTCCTCCAACCGAAGGTCAGCCCACTCACACTAACTATAGTCATCCTGTTCTAAGCCAAGGTTATGAAATAGGGTGGAAAGCCTTAACATAAACTAAACAAAAAGGGGGCACATTAACATAATAAATGAAATGAGAGCTTAAGGGCTAGAAAATAAAATGAAGCCCTGGAAAGCATCCACAGCTGTTGTACCATAGGTAAAGTGCATAAGAGCAAAAGAGTACTCTGATTGGTTCTTTTCTTTTTCTTTCTGTTTCAGTTTTATACAAGAAAATTAAGCTAGGAGAAATAAAAAGGCTTAGTGGCTTACCTGGCTCCCTGACGGCAGATGTTTTTTTTCTATAGGGGAGCAGCGCCCTCTGCATTCCCCTTTATATACCCTACTACCTGTCACTCACATTAACTAAGGTGGAACCATATGCTTAATTAATATGCAATTAAGCATGTTTAGGGATATTGCAGACCATTATATAGAGGATAATGGATGGGCATCAGATGGTAACCAAGCTGTAATCACTTTGAGAGGTTTCCATGACAACTTGGTGAACCTTCAGAGTGCAGCTCAAGAGGTTTACCAGTGTCATGGAAACCTCGAGAAGCAATTACACATATGGTTACTGTCTGACGCCCATCTATCAGCTTTCATAGTGTATGGGCACCTTACATTATAAAAGCTAATGGACACCCACGTTTTAACCTTCACTCCTTACACACCACACACCTTACAACTGTAAATGCACGTACGAGGATTACAGCATGGGTGCGGGTCAGGGGGGCTGCTATCAGATGGGGAAGCCGTTGTTTTTCTCACTGAGGAGAAACTGATTTTTGAATGTTCACATGGCAGCGCTAGCTTACTGCCAACCTTGTGACTTAATTCCATGTTGTTAACCCATCGATGGTATTACCACACAGGGAAAAGATAGCATACATTATAAAGCATTAAGTATGGTTCTTTGATTCCAAACTATGTGGGTTCTTGCTATAAAATGTATGGTGGGTGACCATGTGTTTATATACCTAACTAAAGATGGTTTTCTTTTATAATAAGTTAAGGGCTTAGTCAGGTGACCCCACCAAAAGGTATAAAACCTCTCCAGAGTTGCAAGTATTGCAGATCAGCCTTGAGTGTGAAGGTGAGAGGTTCTACTGTTGGAGTAGAGGTCTAGAAATATAAAAGAGGTGGATCTTAGAACTAAGATCTAGGACTGTGTTAAAAATGGAAGCTACTGGTGTTAAGTAGCATTTTTCTTTGAATTTACTTCTTTATTTTGATTTTATGAGAAAATAAAAATTAAAAATGCATGTCTGCATTTTTTAATGCACTGAAATATTTGTCTGCCTTGTTTTGGTATCCTGTATACCCACACGAGGTGACAGTGGGTATCCTTGAACCATGAATGGGACATGATCATACCAGGGTACACACTATTCAGGAAGAACAGGGCAAAAGGCAGGGGAGATGGGGTAGCACTGTATGTTAAAGAGGGGATTGAGGCAACAGAATAGATAGCCTAGGGGCTCAGGTAAATTGGAAGCCCTGGGGTGCCAGCAGCAACAGGGACTGGGAAACAAATCTGGATTGGGGTGGCCTGACCATCAGGACAGGATCAAGTGGCAGACAGAGAATAAGAGGAGACACTTAGGATGAAGGGCAATCTAGCTGAAGAGGTGGTAGTTGGGAACTTCAGTATTCTGGATGCAGGCTGAAAAGTCACAATCATGGCTATTTCTATTAATCCACTCTGGACTGAGGCCTGCTAAGAGGTGTTCCTAAAGCAACTAGTTCAGGGTCCAATATGTGAGGAAGCCTTACTGAATCATGTGCTCACCAATAGTGAGATGATTCAGCACATAGCAGTCCTGAGTGGAAAAGAGAAGTGAATAGTTTTTAAAAAGGCAGTGATAGAAACAGCACAGTATATTTATTTGCAAAGTTATTGAATGGAAAAAGAACAAAGGGGCCAGTGCAGTTTCCATCTGAGGTAAAGGCAACTGTAAGGCCAAAAGTAGGGCATCCTCAGAGTATAAGGGTTGCCAAAGGAAGGAAGACAGGAACAGTACTGGGAGGCAATAATAAAAGCCAGCAGGAAGGTGAGGGATGCCAGAGTGGAGATGGAACTCTAATTGGCACTGGGTGTGAAGAAAGGGGAAAAGGTATTTTTCCAATACATCCAGGAGAAGCGTACGGTCAAAGGGGGAAAAGTGAGAATAAAGTGTAAGGAGGGGTGAGAGAAGTTGAACAAGCAGAAGGCAGAGATATTGAGGCATTATTTTTGCTTAGTACTTATGAGGAAGAAAGTTTGGCCACTGCCAGAATGTGGGATTGAAAAGGGAGGGAGCAAGGGCACTGGAGAAATAGACTAGATAATGGAGAAAAAGGTGTTTGAAAAGCCAACAGGATTAAAAGTAAATGAATCTATGGGACCTGATGGCTTATACCTAAGAAGGCTAAAAGAGTCAGCAAGGGGTTACAGCAGGGTCACTCACAGATATATTCAATTGCTCACTGGACATTGGGGTTGTCCCTTAGGACTGGAAGATAGTGGGTGTGGTCCCGATGCACAAGAGTGGGAAGATGGGTTAGGAGAGGAACTATAAGCCAGTCAGCTTGATGTCTAAAGTGGGAAAATGATAGAGTCTTTACTAATGGAGTATCTATTGGACTTCCTAAAGGGGAATTAGCTAACAAGCTGCAGGACCCCAGACAACATGGCTTCATACAAGGAAGGTCATACCAGATTAATCTGGTTGACTTCTTTAACTGGGTGACCACAGCAACAGACAAGAGACTAGCAGTTGATGTAGTATACTTGGACATCCATAAGGCATTTGACTCTGTTCCCCACGGGATTGGTAAAAAAGGTTAGAGACCTAGGGGTTGAGAAAAAGTCCCAAATTGGGTGGAGAGCTGGCTCAGGGGAAGAATGCAAATGATGTTAGTTAATGGGGAGTTATCAGAAGTAAGGGAAGTAATAAACAGAAGGGTATCAAGTGTAAGATCTGCACAAAGGTAGTCATGGAGGAAGGGAGAAGGAAACTTAGGGAGGATCTGGGCAAGTTGGATAGCTGATCAAAGATATGGCAGGTGGGCTTCAATGGTAAAAAATGTAGAGCTATGCACACTGGGAAAAGGAACTCAAGAGGGCAATATGAAACGGGGGTGGTGGTGGTGGTGCTGGATAACACAGCGGAAGAAAGGGTCTTGGGGTACAGATGTTGCAGAGCCTAAAAACAACTGTATGCTGCAACAGGGCAGTGAGCAAAGGAAACAGGATGCTGAGGTGTGTAGACAGGGGGATAAGCAATAGAAGGCAGGGAGGTGATCATCCCACTGTACAGGTCTCTAGTGTGACTGCAGCTGGAATACTGCACAAGGTATTGGAGTCCACACCTGAGGAAAGACTGCACAAGGTGAAGGCCAGTACAACCCAAGGCAACCATGATGGTCCATGGCCTTGGGAAAATCATATAAGATATATAATGTGTGGCTACAGGACTTAAAACATGTACACCCTCAAAACAAGGAGAGAAAGGGGCAACATGACAGAGAAGGACAAGTAGCTGCACAGGATAATAGGGTGAATTCCAAGGAACACTTCTCCTCGAGTTCAAATACTGGGATGAGATGGAATTCACTAAAGCTTGCAGGAGGGAGATTTAAAAAGGATGTCCGTAAGCACTTCTACAGAATGGGTGGTGGACAAGTGGAACAAGCTGCCAGTGGAAGTGGCACAGGACAAATCAATCATCAGCTTCAAGATGGGATGGGACAGGCAAGTGGGATTAGTTAGAAATGGGGTGGGGGCAGTAAATAAAGGCGATGAGTGCCACTAGGGCAAGTACACAGAAGTCAGGTAAGATAGGCAGACTGGATGAACCAAAGAGCCTTTTTCTACCATTGATGGCTATGTATCTATGTATGTCCCACAGTAGTTTAGTTCAGGGTTCACTTGGTGGAGTGATCCACACACCCTCCTGAGGGCAACCTATAAGTGGTATCTGCCACTTCACCTTTGACTTGCTAACTGGAGCACAGAATACAGGCATTCATGCAGGCAAGCTTCCAGAGCGGCAAAATAGTCTGCACTCTCCTGCAGAACTGATAAAAACTGGGCTTACAGGTTGCAGCCTGCAAGGTGAAAACTATCCCTGCCCCCACTTCCTGCCTCTGGTCTTTAAACATTCAGTTCACTGGACCATTTATTTATTTTATTTATTTATTTAACAAATCGGAAAGACCTTTGAGCCAAGGTTTTTTTTTTACAAAGGTTTCACGTCAAGTCACAAGAATAACAAATTACAATGATTTCAGTAAGTAGTACAACATGAGGAAAGTAATTACATAAACAAAAGAATAATATAGCAAGATAAATATTGTGTCAAGTGCAGCCAGTGGCCTTGTCTGAAGAGGGATGAAAGGGATTACAAGGAGAGAAGGACAGGGGGTGAATTGGGGGGTGGAAGGAGCAAAATAAGATCAAGGAGGGAGCTGCCACAATGAAGCTTATGCAGGAAAAGACCCACGGGCGGGGGTAGATGGAGAACACGGTGAGGAAACAGAGAGGAGTGGGGGGAGTGGGAGGGGGGTAAAGGAAGGGGGCATAAGGTAGGATGAAAAGAGGGCAGGAATGGGGATGGGAAAGGGATGAAGGCAGGAAGTGCTGTATGTGGAATAGCACAGCAACAGGGTAGGGCTATACAGGGGTGAATGGTAAATCCCAGTGCATTTAGCTGTCTGCAAAGATTAGGTATAGCAGTCACAAGATGCTCTGGAAACTAGGAATTTACGCAGCTTCTACTTAAATGGTTCCAAGGTTGCAGTCATCACAATCTCAGGAGGAAGGGGATTAAATAAATTAGCAGCTCTAACTGCAAATGGATCACTGTCAGAGTGAGGTTAACAGCAAGGGACAGTAAACATTTGGCTCACAGAACCTCGTGTGTTACGAGTGCCCTGAAAGGGAACAAAAAGCTGAAGGGTAGGAGACCAAGATCTGCTTTCTTAGCCAGAAGGCAGGCTTGATATTCAATGCGAGCCTGGAGTTGAAGCCAGTTTGCTTGTCAGTAAAGGTCACAAGTGTGAGTACGATACACTGCACCAGTAAGCAGATGGCATGCCTTATTCAGGGATGTGGCCAGCCGCTGTAGGGCTGTGTCTGTGGTGGTACCATAAATGACCAAACCATAGTCAATAATAGACAAAATTGAACTTTGGATAGCCAATCTGAGGGCTTCGGTAGTAAGGCAGCGTTTGTACCTGTGTAGAAGGCCTAGGCGAATGTTAACTGCCTTGGCAACATTCTCAATATGGTTGGAGTAGGAGAGCGTACTATCCAGAGTAACTCCTAGGTATTTAAAAGATTGAGTCTGATCAAGGACTATACCGGCACTGTTTTTAATCACCAGTTGTTTGGCTTTGTGCTTGCTGTGGGTACCATGGAAGAGCAAGACCTGTTTTTTGTTGCAATTAAGCACCAACATATGATGTGAACCAGGACTCAGCTTCAGTAAAATGTTTCTGAAATTGGGCTTGAAGGAGGGTTGGGTCAACAGTCTTTGAGAAAATGGCTGCATCATCTGTGTAGAGGAGTACTGGTTTGGAACTGGATGCAGGAAGATTATTGAGGAAGGTGCTAAATAGAAAGGGTCCCAGTATTGATCCTTAAGGAACCCCAGAGCAGACAGGCAGTTTAGCAGAAAGGGTAGACCCTATTCTCACCTGTTGTGTGCGGTTTGCTAGATAGCTGGTGAACCACTTTAGGGGTTCTGAAGATATACCAAGCCCAGCAAGTTGATTTGTCAGCAAATGGTAATTGACTGTGTCAAATGCTTTAGACAGGTCAATAAAGGTTGTGCCAACAAGGTGACCCTGATCAATAGTATGGTGAATGAAACCTGTGAATTCCAGTAGGGCTGGAGATGTGCTATGCCCTTTCCGAAAACCATGTTGTTGGACACATTGTAGGTTGTATTTTTCCAGGTACTCCACAAACTGGTCAGCAACAAGTGCTTTGGACTATGGAGGAATAATAGATATTGGCCTATAATTCCCAGGTAGCAATTTGTCCCCACTCTTAAAAACTGGTGTAACCAGAGCAGATTTCCAGATCTGGGGGAACTGTGACAGTATGAGGGAGCAATTGAGAAGCTTGGTGAGGAGGGATAGGACTTCATCTAGCATTAGGGTAAGAAGTTTCAGGTCGAGGGAATCACTACTTGTCCTAGTTCCTTCTAGAACTTTACATAGGTATGTCTTGGCCTCACTTTCCAAGATAGCTTTGAAGTAGAAACATGGGTGGGTCAAGGCCTCTTCTGATTTGGTGGACATAGGAGCTGTGCTCGGTGGTTCAAAAAAATTTGGGGGTAGAGTCTGGCTAAGGTCTGTGAAGGATGAATTAAATGTGTTGGCAATTAACATGGGGTCATGGGGGATAGACCCATCAATATTTAACATAGTTGGAGCCTGCTTGGATGCTTTCCCAGTGTTTTCTGAAAGGTTTTCCCAGAATTCTTTCCCATCCACCTAGGTCTTGGCAAGGATGTCCTTATAGTAACGTGCTTTCTGCTCACGGATAGCCTTAGAACATGTGTTCCTGGCCATCATTTAGGCCTATATGTCAGGTTGGCTGCCAGAGGTCCTGGCCCTATGCCAGAGGTGGTCACAAGCTTTCATTTGAGCCAGAAGGTTAAAAGAGATCTGGGGATTATCAAGTCCCCTGATCCTACTTGTCCTAAAAGGGGCGTGGATGTCACAGGCCGCATTGAAGTGTTCAATGAAGTATTGTAGAGCTGAGTCAATATCAGGAAGGGTTTCAATGTAAGACCAGTCTTGTTATTGGAGGAGAGACTTTAGTGGCTTCAGGTGGCCACGGGAGAGCACTCTACTTGTGATTGTTCTGGCTGGGGCTTGATAAATTTGTTAGACCAATAACACTTGGTAGGAGAGTGATCACTGATAGTGTCAGGCAATACTTCAGAATAGGAGATATGTGTTGGACGATTTGTTAGAATCCAGTCCAGGAGTGTGCTAGTCCCAGTGTTATAGTTTATCCTGGTTGGAGTTGTTATTAACTGGGTAAAGTTCAGGCCTATTAACTCATCCTTATGTCTTAAGGCACCTGACGAGAGCCAGTTGACATTAAAGTCACCTAACAAGATAGTTTCTGTGTCTTGTTTTAGACTCATGACACAGTTCATTAGAGGTTTTAAGACCCATTCGGCAAGGTCAGGGGGAATATAGACTAAGCCAATATTGAGGACCTTGTTGTGTGCACCGAGCATAACCTTAACAGCAAGGATCTGAATATCCATAGCTGGTTCAGGGAGGGAAAGTGGATAGGCCAACAATGACTCCTTTAGGTATATGGCACAGCCACCTCCTCTTCTACATAGTCTGTCCTGCCTAAAAAGTGAGTAGCCTGGTAGGATGATGGCCAAGTCTGGGGTAGATGGTGACAGCCATGTTTCGACAACTGACAGGATGTCAGAGTTGTGTACTACAACCCAAGCAGTGAGCGCATCAAATTTTTTTAACAGACTGCAGATGTTCATACTGGCCAGGACAAGTGTACCCTGTTTTTTGTTGCCATTGACTCCATATGAAGGAGGGCCCCAATTAGGATGTACACTTCCAGAGATTAGGGGAAGTAAAAGAATGAGGCATTTCAGGAGCTGTCTTAGTAAATAAAGTGTAAGAGGATGAGATTTCCCCTTTAGACGTATTTTAACAGGACCCTTAGGAACAGAGAGGCTTTTAAGTAGCATGAGAACAGTGGGGTCAAAAAAGGACAGACATCTTCCATGTTTCATGTGCAGCCTGCTGTAGTGCAGCTCCCATGGGAAGAAAGGGGTGTAGTATGTTACATCGACCTGGTGACCATGCCAAGTGTGATGAGAGGAAGCTCTGTGGTAGGGAGAACAGGGGTATGCAATGTGGGGTTCCATCCAAATGACAGTGGGACCCACAGTGTGCAGAAAAGCACCAGAAATAGTTTTACACCCTGTGATGTCATTGAACAAGAGAGGAACTAAGTGAGGTCCAATAGGATTTCGAAGGGAGGTAGTACAAGGAAGGTATATAGCAAGTAAAGCTACTATGACTTTAAGGGGGTAGACTTCCTTAAATGAAAGAACAAGATCCCTCTAGTGGCAGATCTGTATAATCTGCTAATGGAAAAAAAATAGCAGAAAACAGTAATCTTAAGTATAAAAATCAATTGCGACATCAGGAAGAATTAGCCAAGGGAAAAGCCACTCGAGATGCAGCAACAGAGGGGAGTGTCCAGTCAGGATTTGTCTGTGCAAAGCGCCAAAAATTAAACCTGTTGGCAGAGTCCTGTCGTACCTTTGCAGGGTAGGGGAGCTTTCTTCCGGGCAGACCAGCTGAGCAGTGCAGGTGGAGGCTTAGTTAGAGTCGACCGCACCAGGCAAGGCTTCGGGAGGCAGCAGAGATAAGATCCACGCTAGAGGGAGCACCCAAGTTGAGCCTCCACTGAGGGGGAAAGAAACAAGCAAGAAATTAAATAGCAGTTAGGGAACTGTGGGTAGGGGCAGGACACAACAGCAGAGATAGAAGAACAGCAGGAGGTATGAGAGGTATGGGCCTACAGATTAACTTAACAAAGGGGGAGAAAAGGACAGGAGATCAGGAATAAGCTCCTTATGTAGGAATGCTTAGGGAACAGAGGGAAGGACTGGTAAGAATAGGATTGGAATGATAGAGGCAGACAAATGAAATGGTTGAGGATAGTGTTGTAGTCAGGCAGTGGGTTCGTATAATGTCTGCGCAGCATGATTGTAACTTTGGCTTATGCTCTTTGCCCCTGCTGCAGTGACTACCATCCTTCTGGAGTGCATCAAAGACACAGGAATGCTCTTGAGGAGGGTTTCACTCCTAGCAGCAATACAGGAACACAGTCCCCTTAGGCAAAAGGTACATTAGGGAAGAAGGTCCAAAAGAGCAAATGGGTGAACAGATAAGCACTTACTTTCCATAAGAGAAGGAGACGCAGCCTGTGCAAGGGACACAAGTATTTGGGAACAGGAATTCCAGGATTGGAATGAAAGCCACCATCCACCTCGAGCTCTCAGAGGACATTAAATGAATACAATATTAGATTAGGACCTTTGGAATGGGGGAGAAGATTTCCCCCTCCCCCGTGGATGAAACCTCTGCAGAAACAACACCTTGCTCACAATCCCTCTCAGCATGGGCCACAAACAACTATGAGTGCTCTGATCACTGCTAAATTTAAAATACAATTCAGGGAAAACTTTTGAATGGGAAGGCACTCACTCTGTGTCTCTAATGAGATAATACAGGGGGTTATTGGGTAGACCTGCACAAATAGAGGGGCCCCCTCCATCCACAAAGTGGACTCCACTCTCATGGTATGGGAGTAAGGAGAGTAGCAACAGCTGGATGTTTTTTTCCTGCCTCAGGTTTGAGGAGATACATAACTTATGGCTGATGATGCTGATAGCAGGAGTAAAGGAATCAACTTCCTGGGCTGGATAACCCAGCAAGTGGCTAAAAATGGCCCTTGGTGGTCAGGCGAGTTGAAAACTAATGAGGAATAGAGAAAGGGGGCAAGGGTGAGATAAGAAGGATGATTGACCAGCTGTCAGATGATCTAATAGAACAGGATAGTGAGGCGCAATATGAACTAAAGTGAAAGGGGAAGAACAGCGAGTGAGGAATAAAGTGAACGGTAGAGGGAACTATAGGGCAGATGCATGTGGGAGGTGGTTGGGTCAGGCAGTTCCTAGCTGGCCACTTGGTCCTGTGGCTTGAGTCACTGCCTGCAGTGTGAGAGGACCCAGGTTTGGAGCTCAGTAGGTGTGTGCATATACAGTATTTTTACTGTTGTGTTGTGTTTGGGTGTTTATTTTTTTGTGTCTCCTGATCCCGGAACTGCATTCCATGGTCCCCTGCCCCCCGAATAGCACTCTTCTGAGTTACCTCCACCCAGTGTCAGGCCCCCCCCCCAGAGTTGATTATCTTAAGGAAGGGAGGTGTGGGGGGTGCAGCCTCCCAACATAAAATGTTAGGAAAAATCGACCCATAGAGTGTGTTCCTCCACTTGCTGTTGTTGGGGTTGCTGTAGTGTACAGGCGCCATGTTTGTTTTTGGCTTTGTGCACTTGCTGAATTATATGACTATTTTCTTTCTTCACTGTTATGACATGGAACCGGCTAAGCCTGGGTAGGTAGTGGGAATGCTAAGGAGGGTGACTGCCTAAGTAGGTAATATGGTAAGGGAGACATTGTACAATGTGAGGTACAGTATAGGACACAGAAGTCTGAGGGAATGAATGGAGTCCCAGAGAACAACATAGACAGAACATCAGCTAAGCGGAAGGCCAGGAGGTTTGGGAGCAACAGGGTCAGAGGAATGGAGGCCGAAAAGGGTCAAGAACAGCAGGGAAAGAGGGATGCAGGCACAGAAAGGAGGAAGAGATGGCGGAGTAAGCAACAGAGAAGGGGGGAGCAGTTTGGCAGCAGCAAAGGATGTGAAGCAGACAGGGAACTGAGGCAGAAGCAGGGGTGGCAGGGACAGGAGTGAAGAGCAAGTTAGGCAGGTCGGGGAAGCAGCAAGCAGAACACCATAAGTGAAGCTGAGGAACTGCCCATCAGGGGTGAGTAGAAAGAAGGAACAACAGCAGCAGGACTGACAGGAGACCTAGAAGGGGAATGAACAGAAAGGTGCAGGAATGGCAGCAATGGCCATACATCAAAAAGAAGGTAACCATGGCTGCAGTAGCTCTGAAGGCAACACAACCACTAGCAGCGTGAGGCAAAAGAGAGAGGGTGGAAAAGAATGGAGGAAGCATCCAGGATGGCAAACACTGTCAAGGAAGAGAGGGACATCAAAAGCTGCAGCTGGCACTAGCCCACAACAAAGCAGCATGCAACAGGTAGGGAAGGGATGGGAGAAAAATGAAACCGCTGCATGCACCAGCCACAGCAATAAACCAAACATCTCAGGGACGCTTGAGCATCATGGTTAAGTAACTCTTGGTGGGACATGGTGGGAGCCACCTGCTACTTCACTGAAACATGAGTAAAGCCCTCCAAATTAATTCCCTGGGCTGCGATCTGTTCCCTTGGTTACTATTTGTTCCCTGGGCTAGCAACCCAGTTATAGATCACTTACGTGATTTCTGCTAATGAGTACAAAGAGTCACTGTACCTCTTATCCTGCATACAGTGGTCTCTCATGCAGGACTGTAAAGAGTGGTGTGTTTCACTTCACAGCTGGGGGAGGGTGGCTTCATTTAACTTTTAAAATAAAATATACTTAAAACATTATAAATCAGGCAGGCCCAGAGGTGTGGAGGGTTGAGGAACTGGATGCCACAGCCCCTGTCTTTCTGGCGACCTGGGTTTGATAATGAACCTGGACCACAGAGGGTTCACTAGGGGGGAGAAGACTGAGTATCTGCATAGTGCTCTCCTCTCCTGGGGAGGGCTATGCTGCACCACTCCTGTATTGCCACCATGTGGAGGTGTTGCGGTGGGGCAATGGTTGCAGCTGGCTAACTGCTGGCTGACATGTAGTGCATACCCCTGCATAAGCATCCTTGCATGCTGCCAGCCAGAGGGGAGAACAGAAATGGAGGAGAGAAAAAAAACATTTTAATTACTAGACAACTTAAGTGGTTTATAATAAGTTAATAGGGTCCCTGCAGGGTATCACTTATGGTATAAGAGACTCATGTTAATGTAACCCCTAGGCACAGGTTGAGGGGCTTGGATTCAGTTTTAAGGTGCCTTCACCCAGATTAATGGTATTGGGGTGTTCGTCTATTCTGCTATAGCATTCAGGGAAGCTATAACCACCAACCAAGCCCCTTGTGGCCTAGTACCTGATGCAGTAATGAATTCACAGTCAGTATGAAAAAGTAATAATATGCACACACCGTTCACACTTACCACCAGGGTTGGACTTGCATCAGCTTTCCTGGAGACTGACTCCCTGGAAAATAAGGTTAGTGATACAATAGCACACTCTTAACACTGTAACCCAACTAATAATATGCACACTAGCCAGGTTAAATGTGAAGAAAGACAATCAGGTTTATTTAGGGGCAGTGAACAAGGAAGGGTCATGAATCTAGTCAAACAATTAGAAATCTGACTGTGTTCAGTGATTGCATGTACTTTCTGTCCCAAACTGACAGTCACACAACACTGGGTACCCAGGATGGTAAGTCTGGCTAGCCAGAGACATTGCCCAGGGGTGGCCGGCATTGCAGCTGTTGTTGGGGCCCTTGAAAGCAAGGCAGTTAGCATACAAAAAAACAGATTATTTGTAATCCGAGCTAGTTTGCTCAGTCCCTTGTAAACCCAAGAAACTGAAACAATTAGATGGTACCACAGATAATCTGACACTTGCTGCAGGGAACAACCCCGATTTGTTCTCACGCTACCAGGTTTCCGCTGACAGGAAGGTGGAATGGAGACCTCGTGGTGTTCACCAATGAGTATGGGGAAACAGGGCTGACACAACACACCTTCTTTTCACTGCCTTTCCTCCAGGTGGCTGCAACCTGCTAGAGGCTGGATCCCCGAGCTGGTCTCTCACCGAAACAGTCTCTGGTGCCGGAGGTACAGCTAAGGCCGAATTGCCCAGGCAGGATGAGCAGTCCAGCAAAGTTTGTAAGTTCTACTGGTGATGCTTCCAGCTGGCATTAACAGGTTTGGCTATGGGTGAGCAGGTCTCAGCCCACATAACACATTTAGCACATTCAAAATAAACAGCTATCTTCGAGTACAGTTCGAATATAGTCCAGTTGCAATTCAGCAACTTTACTGAGCAAGCCTTTCGATCCGAGCACGTCCCGCACACAAGCTCAGCCGATAGCTTCAGAAGCAAGTCTTCGTTCCAAATTGCAAGTAGCACTGACAAACTTCTTCTTTTCTTTCTGCCACAGTTCCAGGCTGGAATCAGACAAGTCCGACTTCTGCTGTAAGACAGTCTCAAGCAGGAGAATGTGGTAGGGAGGCAAGTTGGGCCTCTTCCTGCCGATTCCCCTATGCTCCTTCTAGGAGCAGCTGCTCGAAAGCTCGAGCTGTTCACACTTCAACCTCCAACTCTAACTGATCCACTGTCTCTTGGCACACAGGGGGTTTCCCTTGTAAATCCAACAAATCGGTTGACTGAAAGACCTGTCAGTCACAGTTAGGGCTCCCCCTCCAGGTCAATTTGGCGCAAATTGAAAAACTACAAAACTACAGAATTTCTTTCCCACAGAACACTGAGGTTCGGATCCATTTAAGGTCCCCAGTGGTTCTATTGGTCCAATTACTGGAAGTCCCAGAACTAACATGGTGGCTTCCATCCAAGTAAGCAAGATGCAAATAAAGCAGGTTAGACAAACTTCTCCATCTCAGATATAACAACACACAAACAGTAAATAAGCACAGTTCCTACACAGGCTCCCCCTGAGCATATAGCGACTGCAGAGTGGAGCAAAACAAAGCACTGTCTGGCTGGTCTCAAGCCCTAAATTGCTTGGATCCAGCACAGACCATTTACTTAACACAGATGAGCTAGTCTCTTAAAGGGACAGGCATGGAGGCTCACTGTGGCACTCTCACGTAAATAAACAGTATCACACAATGACAGGACACCAGCCTGACAGTGGGCATTAAGAAGCCCAGGAAGGCATTAAGTAAACCCCAAAATGGTTACATTAGGTTTGGTTGGCCAGAACCTCTCTGCTTCATGGTCTTCTCACCAAAACCTCACACTTAGAGTCTCATACCACACAACACTCCATAGCCCTATTAACTAATATACTATTAGTGATGTAAGCAACAAAATTATACAGCATGATTTTTGAGCCGGGGCTACATATACAGTGCTGTCCACCAGCATCAAGTGCTCTTATCACAGTGTTTACTGTGATATCGTGCAGGCTACTGCAGGGACTCAGCGTAGTCCAATGGTAATAACTCCAGTTTGTCAAACAATAAACTGAAATCTCATACAGAGTGATTGATCCTGGTGGACAGCACTATAGTAATTTCAAGCAGAATTAACTTTTTTTTTCCAATCTAGATTTTTCTCCACTTCTGGTGGGGCTGGCAGGCAACTCCAGCCCTCCCTCTGAGAGGTTCAGTCTCCGGTCCCCGATTCCCACTCCTGACCCACCCGGTAGAGCCCCATGGGTTTGCCCCATGGCAGGGGCCGAGGTGAAGGGCGCCAACTTTCCCGGAGACCAACATCTAGACTCTGGAGGCCCGGCGTGAGAGCTGCAGGGCCACCATGGAGCCTGCCAGCTCCAAGTTTTCACTTTTCTTCCCTCTCCTTTGCCGTAGCCACCCTAGCGCGTGTGGAAGCACTAGCATGCAGCGATCCACAGCATCCTCAAATTCTAGCCGTTCCCGTCTGCATTACCTTCGGGCCTCTACCTAGGACAGCTTTGCAGTGGTTGTGACTGGGTACCAACCCAGAAGAGGAGAGCAGCTCAGTGGTTGCTCAATCCATCTCTGGGCCTTTCCCTCTGCTGACCCCCGATGAACGAAGCTCATTTCCAAACCTGGGTTGCTGACATGGTGCAAGGTGTAGCGTCCAGTACCTCAACCATTGGCACCACCAGGTTGTCTAGGCAGAATGAACTCTTGAATTATCATGTTCACCTCACCCACCCTCCCTTCACTGCTTCTAAGCTTCTGAGCATTGTCTGCATCTTGCTGGAGGACATTAGATGAAACATCTTTATCTGTTTGATCATGTCTATAACATATGTAAGGGATGGACATCTGGCATGTCCCCTCGCAGCCTCTTTTTTTCCAAGGTACATATATAAACAAAGAAAAGACCAGCAGAAGAAGGCCCGAAGATCTATCGAGTCAATTGATGAGGAGCTCATGCACGTATGCTACATGTTGTTTTGCCCCTCCCCTTTGACCCTAAACGTCAGCTTGAATCTGTCCTACTCTCTTTTAAATTCCCCAAGAGAACTGTTATTCACTACCCTGTTTGGCAGTGCATTCCAGCCTGTCACCACCATTTCACTGAAGAAGTATATTCTGGCCTCTTCCCTGTACCTCCCCCTGCCAATTTGTAGTTGTGCCCTCTAGTGTTTCTATTCTTACTTCTGCAAAAAAGATCCCCTATGTTAACCTTGTTAATGCCTTTAAGGTATTTAAGGTGTTGATCATGTTCCTTCTCTCTTCTGACCTGCAGTGAGTATGTGTTCAGGTTCATCAGCCTCTTTTCACAGAGGATATCCTGTTGCCCCATAACCATCCTGGTTGCCCTCTTGTGCACCACCTCCATCTGGTTTATGTTTTTCTCCATACTGCACACAGTACTCCAGATGTGGATGCACCAAGAACCTGTATAGAGACAGAATGACCTTATGTTAAGGACCACCATCCTTTTCTCATAGTTGTTATCCCTCATACCCCTAACCATTTTTGTGAGCCTGTGAAACTCTTGACTGCCTCAATGCCCTTTCTGTATCAAGGAGCGCAGAACTGGAAGCAGTATTCCAGGTACGAACAGACCAAGGTGTTGTAAATTGGCAGTATTTCATCCCCTGTCCTGCTGGACACCCCCTCTTGATTGACACCAGGATTCTTCCATCCTCCTTGACAGCAGCCATACACTGCTTGTCATGCTTTAGACCCGTGTCTGTTTGATGCCCAGGTTCTTTACCTCCTCATCCTCTGCAGCAAGAGGACAACTGGTTTTCCCCTTCACGTGTTGCACTTTGTGTTTGATCACATTTAGTATAAGACTCCAGGAATCCAACCAACTAACCACCCATCTTGTTCAGATTTAGGTCCTTACAGAAGATTGTCCCCCCACCCTCAGAGGAGTTCACCAACCTTTGCTGGCTTAGCGTCATTCAGCAGTCTTTTGGAGGCTGCTGCTTACACATCGTTGGTTAAAATGCTGAACATCATGTAACAGCGAGCTATCATTGATTATGAAAATGCTTAGGACAGTACGATAGCCATACTAAATGCCAAGTATAAAAGGTCAGAGAAATAGAGATTTCTGATTGTTCGTAAGCATTCTATCACAAGGTACAACACTTAAAACATTTTTTTTTATTATAAGAGCAATAATGTATTTCCAGAGGTTATGTTAGTGAGTTAGTGAGTCCTCTGCCCTCACTAACTTCCTTGCACCAAATTGTAACTGCCCCTGACCTCTCTCCCACTGATGGATTCTCTTCCCCCGTCCCCCCTTTGCGCCTGACTAGCGGCTTGGCCTTCGCCTAATTGTCTAGCTTATACATTGCCCTAAAAAACCCTAAGCACTTACACTCTTATTCACTTCTACTATCTCCCTTCTCTTCCCCCACCTTCCTAAATAACCTATGCTCTTCAGTCTTACTCACTGCTACTATCTCCCTTCTCCTTCCCCCACCATCTCACCTAAAGCACCCCCCCCATACACCTAGTGTTTACTAGCCCACCTCTCCTTTACTCCCTGTCTTTGCTTTCCATTTCCCGCTGCAACCTTGGTGCATCTCGCTTCAATTCAAGTTCTGTTAATGGCACTTATGTAATCATGTATTGCCCATGATGTGTACCCATGTTATGTATACCACTGTCCTTGATGATCATGTTTTGTACTGTTCTCCTTACGTAACAAGTTCAAAAGTAATCGCACTCAATTATGTTCATTGTCTGTATTGCTCTACTGCTAATTTCAACTGTAGTATGTATACCTTCCTCCATTGTAACCCCCCGCCCAGGTCGCACCGTGAGATGAGCATCTTTTTGCTCAGTGTGCCTTTCCTGGTGAAACATTTTCAATAAATAAATAAATGTTAATGGTCTGTTAATTACCATCTGGGTGTAATGTATTACATTCTAAAGCAGTATAACCCTAGAACCATTTGTCCCTAATTCCTGCAGCACCCCAGGCCTTTTACTCTCCGGCTGTCCATGATACAGACAGACCAAACAGACCACATTCTTCTAGTCATTCTGTGGACCACAGAAGACTTGTATCTTTAAATATCCTGTTCCTTAAAAAAATTCAAAATAGCACAGTAAGTGTGATTTACAGCCGCATATGTTTCTTTCTCATACTCAGGGACCTTCTGGTTGTCTGAGCAATACTTTGCATGTGATAGCTGGAGAAATGTGGGAAGTTTTGCATGAATTTACCAGCACTGTTTTTTTTAAATTAATGCAAATTTGCAGAATGTAGCCCCCTCTTTATAACCAGTTTGGGGGCTTACACTTTTGTCCTGGCTGGATCAGACTACCCTCCTTGACAGAAATGGGTTAATTAATTTGTTTACTGCTCCAGCAAGCTCCTGCTGAGGAACTACAGTATGTAACCTTTGGAACATTCTGTACTTGCTTTTCCTGTAAACAAGAGACACTATCCTGTCAGGGTTGCACTGCCCTGGCCAGCCCACTAGTGCAGTGGTAGCGCTACCACTCATGACACCAATGACCCAGCTAGGGAAGTGAGTCCAAGGCATTGGAGAGCGCCGGCCGGGGGGAGGAGGATTGAACATCTGCTGGACTGCTCTCCTCCTCTGGGAGGGTGAGGAGAGGGTGGGCAAGAGCTCGGAGCTTGACTGACTCCTGGTGGAGGCCAGGAGAAGACGCAGCCCAAGCTATGGAGGTGGGGAGTTGTCGCAGATGTCGGTGCATGTGCCTTGATATCAGTGCATGTCTTGGTCGGCACGATGACCGTCGGCCTCCATAGGCCCCTTACCTGGCTTCTCAGGTGCCTTCCAAATCTGGATCCAATCTGGCAGGTTGAGGGGACTCCCTATCCGCTGTAACAGAGGGCAAGCCATGGGTGATATAGGGAGAGGTGAGTCCTGGGAGAACCCAAAGGTGATGGGGCTAGGAGGACCATTAAGAAGGAGAGACAGCTGGGATGGGGAGGGAAAAAAAAGGGTTGCACTGCCCTGGAAGATATAAAAAATGGACTGCAGACCATTTAAAGAGGGGATTTGAAGGGAGAGAAGAGATCCATGTTGCAATAAATGTGGTTCACCTTGCTTACAATCTGGCTGCAACTGGCTAGAAGGGACTTAACAGACTTGGGAGTGGCGGGGCACTTGGGTCCCAAGCTGGGAAGTGACACCTGCCCCCTCCAGGCTGAGTCTGCAGTGGTCTACTTGTGCAGATATATAAAGACATCACAGAATGGTGGGTGTTTGTTGGTGATTCACCCTCAAGGAGTTTGGTCTGATACATCCGCCATCTGTATCTATGAGGAGTGCTGTACACAGAGTAGAGGAGCGTAGTCAACTTCTAATTGGATTGTTAACCAGTATCCAGTGCCTCATACCTCTCTTTGGGTTCAGAACTAGAACGATGTGAAGAGACATCATCTACATCATTCAAGTTGTCAGTTGGGTGTGTCTTTAATGTAAAATAGACTCTATGAGGATTAGCCTCAGGGGCATCTGATTCCCAACTAGCCAAGGCATAGTGTATAAAGGTACCATGTCTTACCATTTAACTTGTGCATTGATTTTTACAAGGATGAGCACCCTCTCAACAGGCCGTCCATCTTGTAGTAGCATTGTTACCATGTTAATATGTATATTTATATTTTGCAGCAGTTTGCAAACCAACATTTTCTTTTGGACTAGTGTCTGTAACCCTGCTTCTTGGCTTGGAAATTGGAGATTGGTTATTGCCAGGAGCTGGACACGTATCTGCTCTGAGCTGCCTCTTTTGCTTGTTCTATTATTTTGCAGGCATCCTAACAGGGTCACAAGATTTATGCCCTCTAGGGTATTTTAAGTCCACACTGTGGCTGCAGGTGGATCAGTCTTTGAATTACTGAATCCCAGACTATTCAAAATAGCCCAAGGGCACTGGTTTCTACTGAGACATCTGAATTGAGAAGTACTACATTACCATCTAGCACTAACACCTCTGCCTGCATGCACCAATCTTGTAAATAAATGTGTTTGTTAAAGTAGCTTTTAAATTTGACTTCGTGAAGTGATACAGTGATTTTTTTAGTTGCCTAATGCTTCATTAAGATGTAAGGACTGTTATCAGGAAACTAACTATGTACTTAATGTTTGATGTCAGTTACAATTTAGTGAGAAATGTGCCCATACGCCGATGCTAAATACATTAGTCTATATCCCCTGTGACAATACTGTCTACCCCCAGCCACCCTTCATATGAAGACCATGTATAGTAAACCATCAACTCATTTGGTACTGAGTGCACAAATGTCTTGGGGCACGCTCAAATTTCCCAGGTGGAGGCACCATGAACCAAGACAAGCCAGACTGGCCCCCTTAGGGAAAAGGAGGGAGAGGAGGACTTTGAGAGTCCCTGTAGAGAGGCCTAGTTTCCCTCTGTGGAAATCTGGACAATACTTACAAGAACATTTAAATGGAATCATAAATTTTCAATAAAGTTGTTTTCTGTTGTCTGTTTGGTGCCCAATCTCTTGGGCTCTGGGCACCTTACAACAGTACAAAAACATTTTAGCACAGAGATACAAATATGAACTATAACCCAATAATTTAAAAATAATAATAAATACTGTGATAACAATATAGGTGGCACAGTGTCATAGACCTCACTTATCAAAAAGTGCCAGGGAAAAATGGAGGCCTTTCAGTCGCTTTTGAATAGCTCAACAGAGGGGGCCACTCTGAGTCTGAGACCACAAGACAGCTAGTTCCATGGAATATGCACTGCTACAGCAAATGCCAGGTACCCCAATACCCAGATGACTTTAAGCAGGACCTGGGGACCCTCGGGAGGCCTATCTTAGAGGAACAGAGAGTGCATCAGAAGCATAGGGACAGAAAAAGCTCTTTCAGCTACCCAGGGCCCAATTCATGTAGGGTTTTGTGTGCAAGAAAAACTGTCTTGACAGAGACATGCCACCTCACAGGAAGCCAAAGCAGTGTGCACATTACTGGAGAGATATACTTGGAGTGAGGAACCCCAGCAATCAATTTAGCTGCGACATTCTCCACCAGCTACAAGTAGTGCACCAAACCTCCAATTAGCCTGAAGTAAAGCGTAGTGCAGTAGTTCAGTTTATGTGTCCAAAAGGTATACACCAGTGTCTTAAGGTTCCTGGGATTCCAATATGGCTTAATCTGGGTGACATTCCTTTCATGGAAAAATCCACCACAGCCAACATTTTATATTTGAGTGTCAGTTTATAGTCCATGATGATACCCAAATGTTTCACCATATCCTTGGCAATGAGAGGAGTGGTACCTAGTGGCAATCCTGACACCACTGATCCCAAACCTGCCACAATCCCAGTGCCTGCATACCCTGGTTGCACTTCTATCTTGTCTGGATTCAGCCTAAGTCAACTGGATGCCATCCAGTCCTTGATATCAGCTAGGCGTGCGTTCAGCACATTGCTGGCATTTCTTTCCCCAGGACAAACAACATATATAGCTAAGTATTATCAGCACAGTAGTGAAACTGCAAACTATTGTATATTGTTGAATTAATTCTTCTTGTAGCAGCACATACACATCAAACAACATAGGTAACAAAATCAAACCTTGAGGGACCCCACAAGTCCAGGGCAGCAGGGATCACGAAAAAATGTCCCCATGCAACCTGCTGCACCCTATTGGAAAGAAAGGACTCCAAACACTTCAACATGGTGTCCTGAATTTTGTCAAGCATTCAGCTAAGTTGTTAGAATCCTATGGTCTAGTGTCAAAAGCTAATGAGAGGTTGAGGAGACCAAGGAATGGAACTCTCTCCTCTAGCTCTAGCTAGAAGAAGATAATTTTGCACCTTAACAAGTATTCATTCTGTAATGCCCCCTGAATTCTGATGGGAATGGCTCACAAATAGAAAATGTATTCAGATGGGAGATTCAAGATGACCATGGCAGGATGTGTGTGTGAGAGGGCCTGAGAGCGGGGCTGCAGGATAATTTCTGAGTCTATGCTAAATTATTATTTGTCTGGAGTTTGTACTGCATTGTAATCAGACTGAGACAGGAAGGGAAGTGAAACAAGAATGGGAAGCGTTCTCTGTGATCGGACTACAAAAAAAAAAAAAAGACGCATACTGAGCTAAGTACCGCAACATCTATAATGTTGATAATGCTGCATGTCAACGCTGTTTACATATGCTGGTTTGGCGTGCCTGCTTGTATGCTTGGGTTTCTTACCATACATTTTCACTTGTTAATCGATGTCTGTGTGTTCTGCCCCCCACCGTGGTTTACAGATGGCTTTCAGTGGTTCCGTTTAGTATAGGTGGATCTGTCTCGCTACATTTACTCTGTGTTTTTTCCTCTACAAACTATTGTGCCTCCATCTGATGCATTCTTCCCCCACAGCCAAAGGCAAAAGCATATCACTGTGAGGTGGAGGTTAGGGAATTAAGAGCTCAAACACATGTAAAATGTTTCCCCTAGGCATCGAGTAACCCCCTTCCAATCTGAGTCAGTCTGTTCTGGGTGATAGAAATAAAAAGTCTCACAATACAGTGAGCATAGATAACAGGGGTAAGCAGGAAAACATTACAATGTTTGGTGTGCTTAAAGAAACACCTACAGTAAAGTCTGCAGAAGGAGCAGAATTTCAGGCTGTTTTGGACATAAATATTGTTGATACTCAAAATTGACAAGCAGCAGTCACAGTTGGGGAGGACCTGCAGAGTTTCAGTTCAAGCCCCAATTCAGACACACCAGCCATTCATGATACTCAGACACTGGATAATCCCTCTGAACAAAGTGAGTTAGCACATGAGGCTGGTGACGTGGCTGATCCTAAACCCTCTTCTAGTAACAAAGTATATCTACCACTGCTTTTCACAGTGGAGAAAGGGAAATTCATCTAATTTATTCAATCTTCTATTTGTGTTCCCGGCTCTTTTAAAAAGTTGTGAGGTGATTTAAACCAGCAAATCTATTGTACCTTCAGATCTGGAAACAGGTCCTGGCACTTACTGCGGCACAGAAATTCCCTTGCAGCCAGCTGTCCAGACGTCTTCAGATAATCAAGGCAGTCTTATCAAGATGACTGGTGGGAAACAAAATTAAGTCAGAGCCTAAACTGACAATTCAAGAACTGAAAGAGAGTGAAGCAGATGATGTTGTTTTGAATGGTGCATCACCACCTCCCAAAGTTTCAGATTTGGACTTAATGGCCAAGACGAAAGCCGGGTTTGTCCAAATGAATAACTCTCTGAGCTCATTTACAGAGGCACTCAACATGCTGACAGGTAAAGTGGAGGCTATGTCTCTACATACTAAAAATGTAGAGAACAAAGTTAGTCATCAAGAATATAAACAACATCCATTAATTACAACAGTGGAAAAACAGCAAAAAGAACTGGAAGAACATAAAATAAATTAGAAGCCCCGGAAATACGTAACAGGAAGGGCAACTTAAAAATCAGAGCAATTCCAAGGGGAATGAAGAGGGCTGACCCCCTAAGATTCTTCGAAAACTGCTATCAAGGCCGGTCCGGTGGCACTGAGGGTTGACACCACACCTTGCGCCACACCGGCAACCCATGTTCGTGAACGAGCATGGGCCGTTGAGGGTCGGCAGGGGAAGGAGAGGATCGAGTATCTGGAAGACAGCTCTCCTTTCCTGGGGAGGGAGGACTGGTGCTCCCGCTGAATGACTACCACCAGGTGGAGGCCAGAGGGTAGTGTGGGTCAAAGCAGCCAGACGTAAGGGAGGGTGCTGCGGGACTTCTGTGGATGCGCACACCTCTACGTACACACGTCCTGCATGTGCACCCCAGCAACGGGGAAGGGAGAAAAAGAGGAAAAGCACCTCTGGCTGCAAGATGACTACCGACCTCCCACAGACTCTATACCCGGCGACCGAACAGGGGTAAATCCTGGTGATACTGGGGTGACAGGTCAGGGGGTCAGTAAGAAGGGGGCAGCCAGGGGCAGAAGGAGGATAAAGTGTCTATAAAAAAAAACTGCTATTGGAAGCAATGAACTCGACTACAGAGTTGAGAAAAATTGAACTAGATAGAGCCCACTGTGCAGCTTTGAACCCAGACTATAAAGGGAAGCTGCCAAGATTCGTATACATTAAGGCCCACCATTTTCAGGATAGGGAACACATTCTTCATAAGGCTAGGCTGGAGAAAGGCCTTCATGATAGAGGTCTTACATTTAGGTTCATCCAGATTTTGGTCCAGAGGGTCTCTTAAAAAGGAAAGCCTTTTCTTCTGTGTTAGATCTGTTGGAAGAACATCAGATCAGATTTTCACTTTTACCTTTAGCCAAATTACGAGTTTTCTTTAGGTATCTAAATCAGGGGTAGAATTTAAGAAAAAAAGGAGTATTCTTGGTGGAATACCAGATGCAGAATTTTGGTATCCCGCCTGGAAATCTGGTATTCCACCTAACTTCCAGGGGTTTTTGTTTTTAAAGCTAGAATACTTGAAATACAATGAATCTTTTTGTGAAAACTTACTGTTCGTCAGTGTAGTTTGATTTGTGTGTATGGAGGGTGATGGCAAGTGGATGTGTACCCTTGTTTTCAGCACATGCCACTCAAGTCATTGGGGCTGGAGGAAGCAATAGGGGAGTAGCTGGTTCACAGACAATTTCTGAATCTTGTGCCACCACCATGCTGACTGCACACTAGGCCAACACAGGCGTTGTGCTTCAGTGCTGTGTTGATGGGATGTACCACATGCAGTCTGACAAAGCATGGCAGTGGCTGTTTGGGGGGGTTGTGGATGTGGCTGTTAGGTGTATGGGCTTGCTGTGGGGGGTTGTGGGTGTGGCTGTTAGGCGTATGGGCTTTCTGTGGGGGTTGTGGAGTGTGGCAGTTAGGTGTATGGGCTTGCTGTGGGGGTTGTCAGTGTGTGCTGTTAGGCATATGGGCTTGCTGTGGGGGTTGTGAGTGTGACTGTTAGGCATATGGGCTTGCTGTGGGGGATGGGGATGGCTGTTTGGTGGTGGTGGCTGTTTGGGGGATTGAGGGTCTGATGTTAGTGTATGGGCTTCCCGGGGGGGGTTGTGGGTGTGGCTGTTAGGCATAAGGGCTTGCTTTGGGGGGTTGGGGTTAACAAAAAACATGGATGGAAATCATAGAAGGGAGCAACCATGTACAAAACAGAGGTAGTTTGTGACAGTATAAATGTCTCGATTAGTCCCTGTGCTTTGCTGAAATAAATTCAGGTTGGGGACATAAAACAAATAACTTCCTGGTCCATTGGTTGTATAATTTGTACGAACAGTGGTGAACTGCAATAACTATGGTGGGCTTGAGGTCTCTGAAGTTCGAAAGTTGGTTGTGTGGTTTTTTTTGGCTGTTTTTTCAAACTGTCCCTAGCAGCCCAGGGTTGCTAAGACATGCACAGCATGGACAGGACATTGGCGCGCTTTTCCAGAATGCACGAGAGGTCAATCAAGGTAAACACACAGGACGCGTAATGGTGCCATGCAACAGAAGAGTTCCGGAATGCATACAAAGAGTATTTTGGAATGCGACAGCAAAAGTAAGTTGCCACGGATTTTTTTTTTTGCCTAAGCGACTAGCAAAGTGATAGTGGTGGCAAGAAATCACAGTGAAAAGGTGCTATAAACATGCTTGAGGACACTGTGAGAGACGTTTAATTTTCTGCTGCCTCGCTGTTCCCCAAGGGTAGACCGATAACGTCTCCCACAGCGTAATAGTAATTTGCATGATCAGAGCACAGAAGGAGCGTTATTCAAGCTCAGAATGATGCAGTGCAGGGGAAACAGAAACAAATCAAAGTAAGGGTTCAGAAGCAAGGACAGGTCAAGAAAGGCAGGGTGACCAGACAAAAGTAATACTGAAGACCCTATATTGAAGCAGTTTAGATGTTTCCACTGTTTCCCTTTAATTTTTATGCAATTCAAGCCCATTTATGAGTGAATGAGAACACTGAAACAGTGCCACCACCATGCGCCATGGTCGGGAACCGGCACTGCGCAAAAGTGACCGAAAAAAATCTGGTATTCCATATGGAGCACCAGGGCTCGAATTTTGGTATTCCAATATGAAATTTTGTACCCAAAATGTACCGGAATACCGCTAAATTCGAGCCCTGTAAATGCACATTATTTTCACCTCGAGAAGCTAAGAGAACCATTATGTGTCTTCTGGGGAATCTAAACAAGGGTGCGGCATCACCAGAAGCAACAAATGCAAGATGAAGTTTAGAACAGTCCACTCAGGAGAAGAATAGAATGGCCATACAGTACATCAGAAACTTTCTACCTTGAAAAGTTCCAGGAAAGCATCATGCAATCACCAGGAGCAGACAAAAATCCAGGCTTGCCCAACTGAGCATGGCTCAACTACAGAAGGAGAATGCACATTAGTGACATATTTATTCATTTTTTATTCATTTATTTAGTTCTCGGATTAATTTCTGTGAGATATAAGCTTATTTACAAAGGTTCCACATCAACAGCAAACAACACCAATACAGCAAAACAATACAGACAGTGGTTACAAAATTACATTGGATACAAAAATGATGTTCAGCTCCTTTATAACTAAAATTACAAAATTCAATCACATTAAGCAATAAGTACATTGAGAGGTGTGAACAGAATGGAAAGGTACCTTGCTACAGAGAGAAAAACTGGTAGAAACAGAGGCTGGTTGCTGACAGAGTGTCGAGTAGGTGAAGAAGGTATATGGGAGAATAGGCGGAGAAAACAGGAGCAGCCATAAGGCCTTGTCATTGGTTTGCTGGAAGGGGAAAATTCCATGAGGTTTTGGAGTGGGAGGATATTGTGAGGGGAGAGGGGAAGCAGATTAGGTGGGGGGAAGGTGGAAATGGATGAGGAATGGAATGGAGGATGAAGGCAGAGTGGGACAGTAGAGGACAGAGGTAAATAACAAGGCAGTTGGACAGGGGAGATTGTAAGCCCTATAATTTTTTATTTTTTTGGCCAATTGTTTAACCAGGTGAGACACACTAAGCTGAAAGCTTGTTTACAGGCACAACCTGGGAGCACAGGGAAGTTAAGTGACTTGCTCAGGGTCACACAGTATGCAAGTGGGGGCTGTGGGATTCAAACCCAGGTCTCCAGATTTGCAGCTCAGAGCCTTAAACCACTGCGCTATACTGCCTCATGAACAGAAAGAAGACAGGAGTTAGCTTGTGCAAATCAGAAGTTACAATCACACCCACTAAGTGTTGCTAGATGGTTGCGAAGTTTAGATTTGAACGGGCCAAGTTTGGATTCTGCCAGCAGGTCGTCATGCAGCGAGTTGAGCCAAGGGGGTGCCTGGTACTCAAAAGACTGCTGACCCTGAGAGGTGCAACAGAAAGAGACTTTCAGTGGCTGGCTGTTAGTTCCTCTGATAATTCTAGCCTTGTTGGTGGGGCAGAGGAGACTCTGAACGTCAAGTGGTGTGAGACCTAGGGTGGACTTTTTAGCCAGCAGGCAGATCTGGTATTGAGTTATACAGTGCAGATTTAACCACCCAGACTGGGAATAGAGATCACAGATGTGTTTAAGGCATGGAGCATCTAGGACAAGCCTACAGGCTTTGTTTAGGGCCAGCTTTATTCTCTTGAGAGCTGTGTCAGTTGCCGCACTGTAGACTACGAGCCCGTAGTCAATCACGTGATCGTGCTACACATAATGAGTTTTAATGCCTCCTCGGTTAGGCAGTGTTTATGCCTAAATAGTTGGCCAGTTTTGACATTTGCAGCCTTGGCTACAAGATCAATGTGCTGTGAAGATGTGAGGGGAACAGTCTAGAGTGACCCCAAGATATTTAAAACGTTGGACCATTTCTAGTGAGGCGTTTTGGTTGTTTACTATTTTTAATAGATGGTATCTCAGATGGTTGTGAGGAGAGGCAAACAGCATTGTCTTGATCGTCTTATAATTAAGCAAAAGCTTTGAATCAAGAAACCAGGCCTCACCTGAAGAGAAATTAACCTGCATTCGCATTTCCAGTGCTTCTGGGTCTGTATGGCTTATGTAGAGTACCACACTGTCAGCATACAGTAGGACCTTATCCTGGCACACTAAAGGAAGACAGTTTAGGAACAGGCTAATGAGCAGAGGGCCCAAGATTGAACCTTGGATCAACCTTGGTTTATTGAACCTTGGTTCGGGAAGAGGATAACAAAATGTGGTTCTATAAGGAAGAACCAAGGCATATAAATCCAAGACTGAAGATCCTCAAATACTGATATTGAGAGAGGGAGGGGGAGAAAGAGGGAGAGAGAGAGAGAGAGAGAGAGAGAGATAGGGAGGGGGGGAGAGAGAGAGGGAAGAAAGAGGAGAGAGAGAGAGAGAGAGAGAGAGATAGGGAGAGAGAGGGGCAGAGAGAGAGAGGGAGAGAGAGTGATAGAGGAGAGAGAGAAGGAGAGGAGAGAGAGAGGGAAGAGAGAGGGAGAGGAAGAGAGAGGAGAGGGAGAGAAAGAAAGAAAGAGAGAGAAGGAGGGAAAGAGAAGGAGCAAAAGAGAGAGAGGGGAAGAGAGAGGGGGAGAGGGAGAGGGAGAGAGAGAGAAAGATAATGTGTTTCTCTTCTTTCTCTTGGTAAAGAATTAGGTTTATATAGAAATGCAATTGTTGTTATTTCTTTTCTTCATCTGTGCACTCCTGTCATCTTAGGTTATCTGGGGGACCTCTTCACTCATGTCTAGTAGGCACCTTCTTGTTGATAGGTCCACAGTCATCTTTGTGAAGGATGGGGTGGATTGCTCTGTCTGCTGGGTCAGCATTAGGTGTGACCAGCAATCCAGTTGCAAGAGGGGTTGAGGGTAGAGAAAGGGGTAATTTTAAGTTGTGGAATAAAAAAGGCACTATAATAAATGTCAGCTTCTTCACTTTTTATTTATGTCTTCACTCACCTGGTGTCATTTAAAAGGGGTTCAGTATTGCTATCCAGCTGTCTCATTATCACACCAAACAGTTATCAGACATAAAGGATGCAACCAGGATTCATTAAGGTTTTATTGTAGTCTTTTACTGTACTGTACATTGTTGCTTTGTTGCATTCTGTACTAACATCTAGAAACAAAAACCGTGGAATTTAGATTGTTTAACTTGGAATGTTAAGGGTGCCCATAGTTGATCAAAAATAAGAAAAATTATTCAAGAAGTTTAAAACAAGCATGATACTGTTTCATGTTACAAGAAACATACTCTTTGGATACAGACTTATAATAGATATTGAATTTATTTAAAGAGATTAGTGTGCATTCTTCCTTTTCAATATCAGACAGAGGGATAGTTATTATTATTACAAAATCTGTACAGATTCAGGTAATTGATTTCTATATAGATTCAATCACAAAATTTGTGTTTTATACATTATGTAAAGATGGATTTTTTTTTATTTTGGCCAATATGTATGCTACAGATGAGGAGGATTCTAACTTCTTAGTCGATCTGTTCCTAAAACTGTCTCATTTTCAATTTCCATATGTAATTAGAGGTGACATAAATCTGGCTTTATATGACATGCATAGATCAGGAGGATCTGGAAAAAAAAACTAAATAAAAAAAAAAAAACTAAAATGTTATCACTGATTAAGGGCTTCATGGAAGAATTGACCCTGACTGATCCATTTAGTGAATTATATCTGAACCTTAAGGTATTTTCTTTCTATTCATCTGTGTTAAAGTCTTATTCAAGAATTGGTTATATGTTGATCTCAAAGTCCCTTCTACATGTGGTGAAAGGTATTTCATACAGTCCTATAAAAATCTCTGATCATGCTCCAGTGTTTACAGATTTTGAGTTTAATTGAACCAGAAGAGTTTTTTTTTATGGAAGGTAGATGCAATTATTCTAAAGGATACAGTGTTAAATGAAAGGCTTCTTGAAGCAGCAGTACTAGATAAAAACAAGCATTTGTCAATGCCGAATGTTTGCTTGCTGGCATTGGTAGTGTAGGAGTTATAGAGCTGCATAATAGGAATGGCAGTGAAGTATTGAACTGAAGCCAACCCTACCACCACCTTGTAGATACTGACAGGCATTGGGGTGTGCCTTTGGATCATCAGGCATAACGGCCATGCCATTTCACCACACCCTACCCTGCAGACACCGACAAGTGTCAGGTGTGCCTTGGGGTCTTTTGCCCTTATGTTCACCCCATTCCATCAGAAAATATGGTGAGATGGGTGATGTGTAGGAGAATGGGGTGAACTTTGGGGCCAAAGAATCCAAGGCACACCTCAATGCCCCTCACTGGCTGCAGGGTGTGGGTGGGGGTGGAATGGTATGAGCATTACAGGCGACAATCCCAAGTCACACCCCTGATGCCTGTCATTCTCTACAGGTGGGGCGTTATGGTCAGAAACCCTAACGCCTCAGGCATTCATTGGTATTTTCACTCCAAATTTTCAACATGTTTTTTTTTGTGACCCCCACCTCATGAACAATGGCAATATCAGTTTGTTAGCCAAAAGCTGCTTTTGCACAGTGACTACGCCATTTGGCACTGCAGGTGCAAAAACACATTTCAAACAGGATGTGAAAAATGACAGCTGTACTGTTCATGGGGAGATGTAAAAAATGGCAATGTTGAAAATCTGCAGTGAAAATATTAAAAAAAACTGGTGAAGTCACGATCATGCGTAGAAACTCTGCAATGCACACCCATAATGTAATTCATTTGGGGATTTTTTAAAGCACATTGTCAACACAGGCATTTTGGGACCTCCGCTCATGAACAGTGTCACTGTGATTTTCTTAATCTGTCCCGAACAGTGATTTCCCACAGCGACCACGGATTTCTGCGCTGGAAGTGCGAAAACACATTTCGGCCATAGTGTGAAAAATGACAGCTGTACTGTTCATAAGGAAGTGTGGAAAAGTGGCAGTGGTGAAAATCTGGACTGCAATATTACAAATTCATGGACTTACGAGGGTGCGTGGAAACTGCGCAATGCTCGCTCATAACACAGTCACTTTATGGACTTTTGTCACCAAATTTTTAACATAGCCATTTTAAGACCTCTGCTCATGAACAGTGTCACTGCAATTTTCTTAATCTGTCCCAAACATTGATTTCACCCTCCGATTGCGCCATTGTGCGCTACATGTGCGGAAACACATTTTGGGTGAGATGTGAAAAATTAAGGCTGTACTTCACATAAGGAGGTGTGGTAAAATGGCAATGTTGAAAATCTGGAGTGAAAATATTAAAAATTCATGAACTTACGAGGCATGAGGAACTGCACAACGACACTTCATAAATCAAGTCACTTTTAGGATGCCCACTAAATTTCAACATAGGGTTTTAGGCCTGCCTCATGAACTGTGACACTGTACTTTCGTAGCTCAGTCCCAAAAGGTGGTTCCATGCAGTGACCACGAAATCACCTTTCAGGGCCAATTAACGCCATGACAGTGTCAGAATTCATGAGGAGGGGTCCCAAAAACCCCATGTTGAAAATTTGGTGCCAAAATTCCAAAAAATGCCTGAGATATGCATCAAAGTTGAAAAAACCCTATTTATTCCATTATACAGCTTACCGGCATTTCTTCAGTTCGTGGTCGACTCAGAAGAGTGCAGACGTGTTCCCAGTCCACCGAAGATTGTCTCGGCCTCCAGAGGTAAGTATGGGGTGAGGTGGGGGTGTGGGGAGGTGGCTGCAGAGAGGGTGGGTACGGGTCGGGGGGCAAGACAACGAGGGACTGTTTTTTTTCTTTTCAGGTGTTTCTTTTCTTTTTAGGAGGACGACACGGAACATGTGCCATGCTGGGGTGGGCTCCCAGTGTGGTAGCTGGAAGATTTTTTGGGGGGGCAGTGGAGCCAAGGACAACAATGCGGGACTTGTGGCATGCTGGGGTGGGCTCCCAGCTTTGCAGCTGGAAGATTTTTTTTGGGTGGGACAGTGGAGCCGAGGACAACAACGTGAGACTTGTGCCATGTTGGTGAGCTCCCAGCGTGGCAGCTGGAAGATTTTTGGGGGCTGTGGAGCTGACAGGGATTGGGCACCCTATTAAGAGCAGACGCAGCTACACTGTGGGCTCCAAGCGTGGCAACTGAAGTCTGTTTCTTTTGGGGGTTAATTGAGCTGACGGGGATTGGGCATCAATGAAGGAAAAGAAAGGAAGAGAAAGCAGAGATGTATACAAGCGGGATTGCCGGCAATATGCTAATCAACACTATCTTATCACTGCTCACTGAAGCAGAGCTCTCCCTGTCAACTGTACGGCACTGCATTTTCAACTGCTGTCATAGACAGCTGCAGCATTCATTGGTGAACTGTGGCTGCACCTGCAAACACACTGACTGAATTGGAAGACAGGGTGCCACACCTACAAAAACTTGGATGATGGCACTATGTTTCTTGCACATGCTTGCAAGCAAACATAAAAATTGGATTTTTTGCAACACTTTGTTTCCTCTGCTCTATTGAGCACTTACCTGGTAATCTTTCTCATTTTCGCTGTACCATCACCCCGTAATTTGCTCCATTTTTCCTTGTTTTTGTTTACATTTCTCCTACCCACCATGTTGAATTGGAACCCTCTGCTGCCAACTGCACATGCACATGACTCACAGCACTACACAGGGACAGCGGGAACATGCAGCACAGGGTCCCATGGAGGAAAGCAAAATATGTGATATAATGCAAGGGGGGAGTTCAGCTGCAAATTAGGCAGCAGCCATATTTACTGTAGAGCCACAGCAATGGAAATACATTTTAGATATCTAAAACACTAAAGATCATCAGAAAAAAATATTTACAGATATGGAACCAGAACTATGGCTGCATGTTTCCAGCCAAAATCAGAATTTTGATAATCACTTCCTGATTATCTAGTGTTGCTGCTTTAAGGAAATAGAGATCTTTGGGGAGTAAAACATGAAAGATAATGTCCCATTAAATATAGGCTGGGATGCCTTGAAAACATATCTAAGAGGTATCTTGATCAGCTATAGTGTACATAAAAAAGAGCATAATAGAAAATTAAAAGATCTGGAAATAGAGAATAATGCCTATGCAAGTGTGTGATAATCCATAAACCCCGAGAATGAAGCTCGAAGGGTTTATGAGATTATCACACACTGAAGTTGTGTGAAAAAGCCTCATAAGACAAACCTTGCACATGCATTATTTTTTATATTAACTGGTGCAAGGTTTGGACAGAGACAAAAACTGTAAGCTGTTTTGTGTGAGGGAGCATGTCTCTGAGCAGCCACCATAGTCACACAAATATAGTGTGCCTTCTTTGCGCGTCAATGAAGTGAGAGTGTGAGGAAGAAAACACTGTAATAACCCACTATCAAGTTATTACAGAATTCAGTGGGTTATTATGGTGTTTTATCAGGACTGGATATCCAGTCATTATAGGGGGTCACCAGTTATGCACAGCCCAATCAAAACAGATAATCACAGGGAAGAAAGAAGATCTGTTGGAAGTTCATCATCCCTGGGAGCTTTACAACAAGGAGGCTAATAAGCAGGTGGAGAGAGCTATGACAAGGGGCAAAGTCTAAATATTACTTCATTAGTGATAAACCTGAAAAATTACTGGTCTATCAGATAATATAATGTGAACTAGAGCCTAATAATAGTTCTAGTATCCCAGGACAATATAGTTTATGACCCGACTGAAATTAATAATATTTTCCCAAAGTATTATCAACATCTTTATACTCCAGAATATAATGCTGAAGGTTTTGTTTTAAAGAAATGCAACTTGAATTTAAAATCAAACTGAGGCGGGTTCCAACCATAACACTTTCTTGGGGCTACTACTTAATATACCCTTCTAGGTGTAGCCTTTCACTCAGCCCACTTCCACACAGCAAGCATGATATAATTACAGAATGGTCCTATTGTACTGGGGGCTATTGCAATCTTCCACCTGATACTAGGATAGTTCCCTTATAATTCTATGGGAGCTTCCTTACTGACAGTTCCATGGTACTCAGGGTTGAAGAGTGGCAGGTCTGTTGATATTATCACAAGTACCCAAAGGCTTTGCAATTACTTAAACAACCGAAAAAAAAAACACAAACATGAAGTATTTGTAAAATCCTGGCCTGATGGCCAAAGGCAAGAAAGAAATTCCAACACAGACAGTTCAATTCCCTTCAAAGTCCTGATCTTATTCATCATCTTTCACAGCCCTGACCTTGTTCATTGTTCCTAAGTCATTTCTCTGTCTGTTGACTCCCTCCTCACCCTGCAAGCCTCAGGACCTTCGATCTCCACAGTAACTTTCGATCAGCTGGGCCACCTCTCAAGTCTCACTTCACTTGGTCTCAGGTGTTAACTTCAATGGTTCCTCCTGGAGGTTTGGCTGCCTTTCTCCTCCCTGACCACTGTGCCACTGTGTTTCCACACAATGCATTAAGACTTTCAATCCCTCTGCTAAGTCACAGTCGAGCACCCGGCTGTGGTGCCTGCTATGGAACCCTGCAGCAGCACTGCTTCAGCTTCTCTTCTCTTTCTCCTTCTCTCTTTGCAGAGCTATGCACTGGAAGAGTGTCTTCCTATGAGCTGGCTGGAATGCAAATGCCACTCTTTTTCTCACCAGGAACTTTACTCACAGTTCATCTTTCACTGACACTTAGTCTGTGATGGCGCAGCTTGAAGCCTCTATCCTGACAGCAGTCCTGCCTCTCTAAGATCTCTCGCAGATCTGGTCTCAGTCAATACAGCCCCTTCTTCTTCACAGAACAGTCTCCAGGTTTTTATTTGCTCGGTGGCCTTTCAGTGAGATCCAGGCCCTCCTGAATATCAATGCTACAATAGTTCATTGGTCCACCAAAAGGGAACCAGTATCCATCAGTCCTCCTGCATCACGGAAGCCTCTGAGGTCTGCTGTGGCATTCCTTCTGTCTTATTAGCTGCCAGTCTATGTCAGAGAGTGTCAAGATGGTGGCAGCTATGGGCTTCAGAGTCACTGGACTCAAAAATTATTATGTGATGGTTCCTGTCATGTTTCAAAGTGTCTTCCCCCTTCTTTCATGCTGCAGTGGTACACAACAACATCTGGTGTGGTTGGGGTAGGGGTCCATATTTCTCTCCATCACTGGTGGCCAAAAGCCTTTGATTTATGGCACCAGCCACAATAGAGTATGTCTCAGGAAGTGCTGAAGAAATACAGTGCCTAGCAGATCTGTGCTAGCCTCCCTGCAGCACAGTTCAGAGAGGTGGCAGCAGCAAGCAGATTTATTTATTGAAATGTTTCACCAGGAAGGCACACTGAGCAAGAAGTCGCTCGTCTCCTGGTGCAACCTGGGGGGAAGGGGTACAACTGGAATGAGACATTATTCATTCAAGTTACAGGATCAATATTAACATACAGTTGTAAAGCAGGTGTTACAAACTGTGTTAGTATGTGTTACAACAGTGTTGCACATAACATGTTGAAAAAGTGGACAATAATAGGCGCTGGGTTAATAACTAAACAAGTGCTTACATGAAAGAAAAGTGGAAAGGGGATGGAGGTGTAAGGTGGGGGAGGGGGAAGAGTCATGCCACTGGAGACCCCTTCAGGATTCAAGTAATCCTGCAAGGGGACTGAGGGGACCAGAGAAAAGGAGAAAAAACTGTGTCCCAGAGAAACCCTTTCAAGATGGTGGGGGGAAAAGTAGATGAGAGAAACAAGCCCCTTGGGGGGGCAGGAGAGGGACCCATGGAGAGCATTCAGGATCCTTTACATTCTGTGAGAAATCAAGGGAGGCCAGTAAGGGGGAGCAATTAGGGGGAAGGAGAGAAGGGGGTGGGTGTGCAAAGGGTAAAATGAAGATGACTGTAGGGGTGTAGGATTTGTCTAGGGCTTAGAGGAGGGAATTAGGAAGGGACGTGGCAGGAGCAGCTAGGTGCAAGGTAATTATTGAGGGCAGCACTGATGGAATAGGCAGAGGATGAGTGCTGGATTTTGGTGGGGGGGGCGCAGCTGTAGTCGGTCCGGGCATGGAAGCCCCGTGGTAAACCTCATACTTTTTGCGGGGGGGGGGTAAGGGTTATGTTTGCAGAATTTCAATTTCTGATTAATAATGCTCCTCTTGTGCAAGTGGAGCACTTCCATTTTTTTATACTTCACTGCAGTTGTAGGAAGTTGAGATGAAGCCAGGAGTTGCCCTGTTAGGACAGACTAACAGATGGGTGGACAGACAAATTGATAGTCAGACAGGCATGGTGAGAAGGGAGAAAAAACTGAAAGAGCCATAGATACTGTAGGTACTGTATGGTTGAATGTCAGTGATAGTAGATCTCTCAGATCCACAACATTTTGAGATTGTCATTAGGCCAACAGTATTTAATTATTTATACTCCCAGATGTTCCGTTCTTTAAAGCAATGAGGTATAAACTTACAGTGACATGATTAACTGCTTTTTATACCAAAGGGTTTAATATGTTACTTTGTAGCTGGCACTGTGGTCTTGTGGTTATAGCACTGACTTGGGAACCACAGGTTCAGCCCCCGCTAGCATCAGATACTCACTGTGTGACCTTGGGCAAGTCCCAAGGAATGTGCCAGTGCTCCAGACCACCCAGGTGCAGAAAGGGATAGAAGCAGCAACCCACTGGAAACAAGATGTTACATCTCAGCTGGACAATCCTGGGTAAATAGATTGTAAAATACAAAAAAAACTGTGCTATTGATGAGATCATGTTTCTTTCCATGGACTGTTGCCACGCTGAAAAATGCAGAGGAGCCACAAACAAAATCACTTTACTGTGATACATTTCAGCATATTTTTATTTAACATCCATTATTAGTTTGTTATACATATATGTTAACTCTATCACAAAAAATGGAAAACAAAACAGATGCATTTTATGTTCCAGATAATTTTTAAAGCATGTTGAATTGAACTTAAAAACAAGAAGTGAAAACTTCTGCTGGATATTTTAAATTGTTATATGCAGAAAACCCCTTGAAATACAGCTGTGTGATTCAATAGTTTCAGACTGGGAAACTCAACCACATTGCCCTTCAATGGCAGGAAAAAGAATGCAGTAGTAAGAAAATTCTGACTTGACTGAGCAGGCTTTAGACACAAGAAAATGTGAGAAGTTGTAACATTCATATCTTTATGTATGTATATTATTCACACTTTCTGTAATTTATTTGGGGATTGGAGGCTGAGATGAATATCAACTGTCTGCTTGCCTGTCTTACCATCTGTTCATTTGTCCATCGACTGATCCCTCCACTTATTCATCCATCCATCCATCCATTTGTCTGTCTGTCTGTCCATCTGTCTGTCTGTCTGTCTATCTATCTATCTAGTGTTGTGGTGTTCCTTAGGTTCTCAACCATAATACCCACCCCCTCCCATGGTTTCATGAACTAAGCACAAGCTACAGGTCCAAGCCCATGCCCATGGGGATAATCCTTGGAATTAGACAACCATGGCTCTTAACATCGGGCCAGCAGAATCAGTCATACCTTTTCTTTGTGCAGGTCTGTGCACAAAGCAGAAGGTCATTTAAAACTGTCTTCATAAAGTAACCACATGTCCTGGACCTGTAGCTTGTCCTTGGGTCAGGAGACTATGGAATTGGGTAGGGAGCAGGACATTATGATTGATAACCAAAGGAACACCACAGCACTGACTTGACAAGACTCCTGAGACTCCAACCCCAAATTTTTTCATTGCCTTTCTTTATGTACTTTATGTTCTTCAACCTTAATGCTTACATCAATGTAGTTTTTTTGCAATAAATGTCCTCCCTTTTTGTAATAGTGGAATCGTTTCCTCATTCATGCATGTTTTGGTAGAAATGACAAAATATCTGACATATTTCATTGTTATATTTTGAAGAAAGTCCAGATGTTATTGAAAGCACTTCTGCTTGGTGTTCTCATACTGAATGTGAACTTATTCAATTTTATGTAGTACTTGGTGGCTGTTATAAACTAAAGATCTGCACAGTTTGTAATCCTCCTAAAACAGCCAGTAAGGGCTTGAATGATTTGTTAGAATTCTTAGGTAAAACTGGGGACTTATTGGTCCCTGGTGATTTTAATATAAATTGGTCTCCTGATAACAATCCAGAATTGCAATCACTTATAACTATTAATTTATACTTATACTAGAATGAATTTAGTAAGTAAGAAACACATTATTATAGACTGGATTCTCACTAATAATTCTTACAAGGCTGTAACCAGAGATACTCTTCCTGACGTGGTGAGTGATGACCTTGCAGTATGTTGTACATGGAGCTGTAATACTCCTAAGCCCTCTCCCAGGTTTATTTCATTTAGGAAATTTCTGCTATAGACTGGTCATACTTGGATGCAATCCCTGAAGTTGATTGTGCAGTAGATTATTTTAATAAAATCTTAGTTGACCTACAGAATAGTTTTTTTCCTTTAAAAACTCGTAGGGTCAGAGGCACCAAAAATAAATGGATTACCCCTGCCCTATTTCAACTTATGAAAGAAAGAGACTCTGTTTGGAGTCTTTATAAAAGGACTAACATAGAGTCTGACTTTAATAACTATCGCCGACTGTGTAATCTATGTAAGGTCAAAATAAAATTAAACAAACCTGAATTTTACTTGTCCAAACAACAGACCAATTTATATAATCCTAAGAAATTCTGGTCAGTGATTAAGGACCTAACTGCCCCTAAGGATAGAAATGTCTCCAATCAGATGAAGAGAAACATAGAAACATAGACTTTGACGGCAGATAAGGACCACTTGGCCCACCCAGTCTGCCCATTTCCCTACCTATTGGATAAGCTGCAGATTCTAGTTAACCAACAGCCTACTTCCTGCAACCCCCACTACAATTGCCTTATGTCTGTCCCATACATGTTTGAATTCCCCCACTGTTTTAGACCCAACAACCTCCCCAGGAAGGCAGTTTCATGCATCCACCACTCTCTCCATGAAAAAAAAAATTCCTCACATTACTCAAGAGCCGTCCCCCCTCTATCTTTAAATTGTGCCCCCTTGTTCTTACACATCTCTTTTTCTGAAAGATGCTGTCCTCCTGGACTTTGTTGATTCCCTTGAGGTACTTGAAAGTTTCTATCATGTCCCCCCATCCCTCCTTTAATCAAGGGTATACATATTAAGCTCTCTCAGTCTCTCTTCATATGGTTTCTGATATAGATCCTGCACCATTTTCGTTGCCCTCCTCTGGACTGCTTCCATCCTGTCTATGTCCTTGCATAGATGGGGTCTCCAAAACTGCACACAGTATTCCAGATGGGGTCTCACCAACAGTCTGTACAGAGGGATAACCACTTCCCTTTTTCTACTTGTGATGCCCCTTCCTATGCATCCCAGTATCCCCCTGGCTCTTCTTACTGACTTCTCACATTGCTTACCCACCTTTAGGTCATCTGATATGACTACCCCAAGTTCTTTTCCATTTTTGTTGTTGTTAGTACCTCCCCTGCTATTGAATACTCTTCTTCTGGGTTTTTGTTTCCCAGGTGCATTACCTTGCACTTCTTTACATTGAATCTAAGTTACCATATGTTTGACCATTCCTCCAGCCTTGCCAAGTCCCTTCTCATCCGTTCTACCCTCCTTGTGTATCAACTCTGTTACAGATCTTTGTGTCATCTGCAAATAGGGATACCTTTCCTTCCAGACCCTCTACAATGTCACCTATAAAGATGTTAAAGAGGACTGGACCCAGTACTGAGCACTGAGGTACTCCACTAGTAACCCCCCTTTCTTCAGAATGTGTTCCATTCACTATTACCTTCTGTGTCTTGTTGTGCAGCCAATTTGCTACCCAGGCTACCACCCTGGAACCCACTCCAAGGCTGGTTAACTTGATTATTAGTCTTTTGTGCGGGATTGTGTCAAATGCCTTGCTAAAGTCTAGGTAGGCCATATCTACAGCCCCTCCCTGGTCTATTACTTTGGTCACCCAGTCAAAGAAATCAATTAGATTCATCTGACATGACCTTCCTGCTGTAAATCCATGCTGCTTTGGGTCCTGTGCCCCGCTGACCTCTAGGTACTCAACAATTCTTTCTTTCAGAAGTGATTCCATCATTTTCCCTACCACTGAGGTCAAACTTACAGGTCTGTAGTTTCCTGCTTCTGCCTTGCTCCCACTTTTGTGAAGGGGAATCACATCTGCCCTCCTCCAGTCCTCTGGTACCACCCCATCCTCCCATGATTTGTTAAAAAGTGTGGTCAGTGGTGTCACTAGGTACTCCCTTAGTTCTTTTAGGATTCTGGGGTGAATCCGTCAGGCCCCATTGCTTTGTCCACCTTGAGTTTTAGGAGTTCTTTCAGGACTCTTTGTTCTGTAAATGGACTGGTGTCAACCCCCTACTCAGAGTGCTTCTATTGTCTGGTTTAGGTAACTCCTCCTCATCTTCTTTTGTGAATACTGAGCAAAAGTATTCATTCAGTATCTCTGCCTTTTCACTGTCTCCCTCTGCCCACCTCCCCTCTCCTTTATTAATCTTCACTATCCCTCCCTTAACCTTTCTATGCTCCCTAATGTACCTATAAAAGGTTTTATCCCCCTTCTTAACTGAGTTGGCTATTTTTTCCTCGGTTTGGGTCTTTGCTATTCTGACTGCCTTCCCCATTTCTTTCTGCTTTAATTGATACAGTTCCCTGTCGTGCTCTTTCTGTGATTCCTTATACTTTTTGAATGCAGCCTTTTTCTCCTTAACCTTCCCTGCCACCTCTTTTGATAACCATAGTGGTTTTTTACTCCGCTTTGTTTTCTTTATTTGTTTCACATAAAGGCTTGTTGCCTCTATGATGGCAGTTTTGATTTTTCTCCATTGTTCTTTCACCCCTCCTTTTTGGCTACTTGCTAGTGCATTCCTCAGGTATTCACCCATTTTGCCAAAGTCAGCCTTTCTAAAGTCCAGTATCCTTGTTTTGGATGGGAGTCTTACATCTGATTTGTCCAAAATTATTGAGGCTTTCTTGACTAAATTCACTGATCTAACTCCTTATCTTAAGGACTTCTCCTCCATAGACTTTCAGGATACTTCATGTCTGGAGAAGAAATCCTTTTCTTTTTATTTTCAGATAATTAAGTCTAGGGAAGTTCTGAGACTGCTAAATCAGCTGTCCTCTAATAAAAGTTCTGGTCCAGGAAAACTTTATACAAGGTTTTTAAAACTTGTGGCTGAATATATATATTGTCCATTAACTAAAACCTTCAACTTATCTCTTATTACGGGAGAATTTCCTTCTCCTTGGAAAAACACAATTATAAAACTCATATTCAAAGGTAGCCTAGTAAATGAGTTGGATAGCTATCATCCCATCTTCCTTCTTCCTGTTTTGGCTAAAATGCTTGAAAAATTGTAAACCAACAAATGGTTGAGTTCCTTGACTTGGCAGGTCTCCGATCCACAGAGCAGCATGGCTTCTGTAAACATCATGGTACTGGCACAGCCCTGGCCAGGTTCATAGATCACACAGGTAGAGCAATGGATTGTGGTAAGCGTGCCGGTGCTGTATTCATGGACCTGTCCAAGGCCTTTGATCTAGTGGATCACCGCCTGCTTCTCTGGGGACTGGAGAACCTTGGAGTCGGGAACCCTCCTTTGCAGTGGCTCAATAGCTATCTAACTAATCGTCCTCTGTGGGTTAGCTGCCAGGGAGCTATGTCAGTGAGTAAAATGTTGCAAGTAGGGGTATCCCAGGGTTCTATCCTGGGGCCCCAACTATTTTTCTTGTTTAGTGATAAGTTACCAACTTATTTGACTCATACAGATGTTTTGATGTATGCAGATGACATAATTCTCTTTACTAGCTCACCCTCAGAGGATAAAATAAAATAAAATCTGACTGCTGACTTTCAGGCACTTGATTAATGGTTACTTAAATATCGTCTTCTTTTAAACACGAAAAAAACAAGAGTATGCTTTTCAGCTCTAAACATAGGCTGAATAGGTATAATCCACTTGAAACTGTAAGTCATGATGGTCTTGCTTTGGAACAAGTCTTCCAATTCAGATACCTAGGGCTTGTCTTAGATCCCTGTTTATCCTATTCATGTCACATAAAACCATTTGTAGAAGTGTTAACCAAAGATTAGAGGCATTATTTAAATTGCAAGATTTATTAACCAAAGAAGCTAGATTTGCAATAGCCAAAAATGTACTGTTGTCCATCTTGAATTATAATTCATTTTTATTTTTAAATCTGGCCAAGTCAGAAACTTCATTGCTTACAACTACTTTTCATGCCATCTGTAGTTTCACTTTAAAAGTTCCATTCTGAACTCATCACTGTAACCTATATTCTTCAAAAAGCTTGGCTCCCTCCACGTCTATACTCACAATACAGCTTAAATTGTTTAATTCATAACACTCTGGCCTTGGGTTCAGTTTCTCCTCTGTTCTCATTAACGGACATTAAAACATCTAATAGGGAGTTACGTTCCAATGCCTCCATCAGATTGTCTCTTCCTAAGATGAAATTGAAACTGGGCTTATATGCGTTTTCCAATTATGCTCCAGTATATTGGATAAGATTCCATCTTCTTTACAGCATTTGTTGGCAAAGATGCTTTCAAAGTATCAGTGAGGCAGTATTTTTTAAACAAATTGAAATGTGATTGTTTCTAATGTATTTATTGTCTGTTTGTGTATATTTTGTAAACTTTGTATCAACATCTTGACTGTATATAATTTATGGTCCTGGGTCGCATTTGAAAAAGGGCCTTTGGCTCATATTGCTCACCCAGTAAACAAAAGTTTAAATAAAAAAAAATAAATAAATAAAAAATTTCAGGCCTTGTGTCATCAACCACCTTTATGCCAGGATGCAGACAAAGGTCTGTCTGACTATGTACAGGGCCCTGTGGGCCCTGCACATTGGCCAACACAAAAGACTGCTAAGCCAGAATGCATACATCTCTCTGAGCCCTGCATGGTGAGACGACAGACACATACCAAAGACTGCCATGACAGGGTGCGCAGGGCTCTGCACTAACAGAACAGTCAGACTGACTGTGTGCAGGGCCCTGCAGACAACAAGCACCGCCATGCACCAAAGCAAAGGGTCGTGCAGCTGCAAACGGGGGCCAAAAGCACGCATACACTGAAGACCACCATGTCAGAACTCAATGTCTTAATTCAAAAGACTCTGAACATTTCTTAAAGAAAAACTCCCCCCCTCAAAAAAAAACACCTCCCGAAAGCATTTCCATACATCACAAAATCTATATCACAAAGGCAAGAATCTGTTTTTGGTTTCTTCACCTGTGACCCTACAGATTTTCATTTTGGTTAAAACAAGTGCCATGTTTCTTCAAAACACACCTAAAGAATTCCCCAGACAACTTAATCAGTCAAACACACAAGTCACAGATATGAAATTCAACTTGCTTTCAGATTTTAGTGTACAATCATTTGCCGGAGTTTGAAACTGTCATGAAAGGAAAAATAACATACAAAAGCATAAATGCTAGTTTCAAAAGCATACTAATGAAACCATAAAATATGTACTCTTTTGTCAGTCATGATTTTTAAAAATTCGTATTTCAAGCAAATAAACAAAAAAGGCAATATCTATTCATAAAAAAATACCAAGGATTCTTCATTTAAGGATAATATGTAAATCATGTAAACCTCCATTACACCTACATTTTGTTTTCAGTGAATAAAAATGTGTGTTTTTGATGCTTTTGTATCATAACTCGTACGAAAGATAATTTGTTTACCTCATGAAAACATTGTTTCATTATGCTTTTGTCACTTGCTTTTTCGTATTATAGTGTTTACTGAAGTTTCACAATAGGACAGAACAGTATACAAGAGAAATACATAGTCATGCCAGTTCAGCTGTACCAAACATTATTCTTCATTATTTGATTGTAAAGAGGTGAGTTTATACATTCTATGTGTAAGTTTGTATACATAAGGTATTGAAACTAAGAGGGAGAACAACAGATAACCCAGATGCAGCCAATGGCTTCTATTCTTCAATATGTATAGCCTGCTACACACTGCATAAGTGGGCTCCAGAGGGCTGTACACGTGAATCATGTGCATAGTTTATGTATGCCTCTGGAGGCTGTGCTTTGGGGTATCAGAGAGCTATGTGCTGTATGTGTGGAGTAACACAGATTCATCATCCAGTGTGTGCCAAAAAGGCACCTGTGGAGGCCGCCACACAGTTATGCCAGGCAAACCCATGCTGTAAACCCAGACCTATGTCCCACATGCTGTTGTCCCATAAGGATGTGCAGAAATTTGCTGGCTGTAACTGCCCCCCCATGGCACACACATTCCGCTTATGTTGGATGGCAGTAGTTCCATACCCATACAGTGTATGCTGCCCATGTGGCAGTGCATGGCCATCAGCCCCTGCAGGCATGGCCATTGGGCACAGCACATGAGTTAGCTGAGGTGGACACTACATACTACACAGCACACAGCATCCTTGATGAAGGCCATGTGCCCCAAATACCCTGTGGTATGGTCATCCATACTGTCACCTGGTGCACCCACCCTATAGTCTCGTATGTCTTCCCTCACACCCAAACGGGGTGTCCATATACACAATGCCAGTGTGTCCTTTTTTTTTTGGATATGATAGAAGGCATTCTTAGGATGGCAGAGAAAGGGGAGATACTGTTGATGGGATCCTGAATATGCCAGATGTTAACTGGAGCACATTTGCTGCAGCCACATCCAAGAGCAGGGTCATTCTCGATGCCCTACAGGTGGCAGGCCTCAGACAGCTAGTTTCGGAACCCACTCATAAGGGAGCAATCTTAGACCTCGTACTCTCAAATGGGGCAGTGAGAGGATCTCAGATCTAGAAGTGGGTTGCCATCTGGGAACAAGTGACCATCAAACAGTGTGGGTTCACGTTAAACTCAGCTACAGAGTAAAGCCATCACAAAATGAGGGTACTGGACTTCAGGAGGCTGACCTCTGGCAAGATGGAGAGTGCCTCAGAAAAGCACTAGCAAACAGGCTAGAAGGAGGAGTGGAGCAACAATGGGGAATCATCAAAACTGCTATCACAGAGGCAACAAGCCTTTGTGTGATGCAAATAAACAAATCAAAATGAAAGAAAAGCCACTATGGTTCTCAAAAGAGGTGGCTGGGAAAGTCAAGGAGAAAAAGATAGCATTCAGGAAGTATAAGGAAACATAGAAGGAGCAGGACAGAGAGCTGTACCAGTTAAGGCAGAAGGAAGCAAGGAGGGAAGTCAGAATAGCAAAGGCCTAAACTGAGGAAAAGATAGCCAACTCAGTTAAGAAGGGGGATAAAACTTTTTATAGGTACATCAGAGGGCATAGAAAGACAAAGGGAGGGATAGTGAGGCTGAATAGAATGAATGGTGGGTGGGCAGAGGGGGACAGTGAAAAGGCAGGGATACTGAATGAATATTTCTGCTCAGTATTCACAAAAGAGGAGGGGGAAGTGCCTAATCCAATTAACAGAAGCACTCTTGATAGGGGAGTCGACCCTAGTCCTTTCACAGAAGAAGGATTCTGAAAGAACTCCTAAAACTGAAGGTGGACAAAGCAATGGGGCCTGATGGGATTCACCCAAGAATTCTAAAAGAACTAAGGGTAGAACTAGTGACACCGCTGACTACTCTCTTTAACAAATCATGGGAGGATGGGGTGGTACCTGAGGACTGGAAGAGGGCAGATGTGATTCCTCTTCACAAAAGTGGGAGCAGGACAGAGGCAGGAAACTACAGACCAGTTAGTTTGACCTCAGTGGTAGGAAAAATGATGGAATCACTTCTGAAGGAAAGAATTGTTGACTACCTAGAGGCCAGTGGGGCACAGAACCCAAGGCAGCATGAGTTCATGATGGGAAGGTCATGTCAGACGAATCTAATAGATTTCTTTGACTGGGTGACCAAATTAGTAGACCAGGGAGGGGCTATGGACATGGCCTACCTAGATTTTGCGTAAAGGCAAGGCAATGATACAGTCCCACACAAAAGATTAATACACAGTTAGCCAGCCTTGGAGTGGGTCCCAAGGTGGTAGCCTGGATAAAAAATTGGCTAGACAACAGGACGTAAAGGGTAGTAGTAAATGGGTACACAGTGAAGAAAGGAGGGTTACTAGCGGGTACACTTAGGTTCAGTACTGGGACTGGTCCTTTTAATGTCTCTTATATGACATTGCAGAGGAACTGAAGGAAAGCAAGTCTTTGCAGACGACACAAAGATTCAAAACAGGGTTGATACACAAGATGGAGTGGAAAGGATGAGAAGGATTTGGCAAGGTTGGAGGAATGGTCAAAGATAGGCAGCTCAGATTCAATGCAAAGAAGTGCAAGGTAATGCACATGGGAAACAAAACCCAGGGAAGCGTGATACAATGGGAGGTGAGATACTGACAACAGTAAAAATGGAAAGGGACCTGGGGGTAATTATATCAGATGACCTAAAGGTGGGCAAGCAATGTGAGAAGGCAGTAAGGAAGGCTGGGGGGATACTGGGATGCATAGGAAGAGGCATCAATAGTAGAAAACAGGAAGTTGTTATCCCTCTGTACAGACAGTTGGTGAGACCCCATCCAGAGTATTGTGTGCAGTTCTGGAGACCCCATCTCCACAAAGACATTGACAGAGTGGAGGCTGTCCAGAGGAGGGCAACCAAAATGGTGCAGGGTCTGCACCAGAAGACATACATAGATACATAGATACATAGACAGTGTCGGCAGATAAGGGCCTATGGCCCACCTAGTCTGCCCATTTGAGCTTGTAAGACATACGAAGAAAGTCTAAAGGAGCTTAATATGTATACCCTTGAGGAAAGAATGGAGAGAGGGGACATGATAGAAACTTTCAAGTACCTCAAGAGAATCAACAACGTCCAAGAGGGTAGCATCTTTCAGAAAAAAAGATGTGCAAGAACAAGGGGGCACAATTTGAAGATAGAGTGGGGACGGCTCAGAGGTAATGTGAGGAAGTATTTTTTCACAGAGAGGGTTGTGGATGCATGGAACAGCCTCCTTGAGGAGGTCGTGGAGTCAAGAACAGTGGGGGAATTCAAGAATGCATGGGACAGACATAAGGCAGTCCTAGTGGGGGGTAGGAGGAAGTAAGCTGTTGGTTAACTAGGATCTGCAGCTTATCTGTTAGGTAGGAAAATGAGCAGACTAGGTGGGCCAAGCGGTCCTTATCTGCCGTCAAATTCTATGTTTCTATGTGTGGCACTGTTGCCATGATGGCACCTCCACATGCACGTTTGAGCATTCACATTGGGGTGCTGTGCTTCCCACTGGAACAGATCACCTTATGTGGTGGGATCCAGCCCCCGGCAGACCCTCCCATGTTCTGCTCTGTATGCTCTAGCATGCCCATATGCACCACACCATCCACACATAGGGGCATTGGTGAATTCTGAATGGTTTGCGCACCTGCAGGTGTGTGCACCTGAACACCAGTCACTACACCCATTTCAGGCATAAATCACCATATTCGTGAACAGAGGCCAATGTCCCTAAGGCATTAAAGATGTACCAAGATCCATATACAAAATTATCCACCTATGCCATAAAGTATCAAAAGCTTCTTGAGGGTTGGTATAAACTGCTGTTTTACTTTGCAATTTATAAATATACTGAATGAAATTATATCCTTTCATCACTTGTGATTTTAAAAAAAATCATATTCCCAGAAAAAAAAAAAAACCAAACGGCGATATCTACCCCATACAAAATACCTAGGATTCTTTCTTTAAGGCTGATATGTTAACAACACAAACTACAAACCCCATCCTTCCACCTACATTTTCTAGTTTCAGTGAGCAAAAATGTGTGTGGTTTTCATGGTTTGTTTTAAAATGGGTAGAGAAGGTCCAGGCGCCTGATTGTCTCAGGCAGGCTGGCACCAGCGAAATTTTTGTTTTTTGTGTAACTCTTTTTATTACTTCCAACCCCAGACTGTCTCAGGCTGCCCTGTCTCACTGTGCTGCTCTACCACCCACTGTGATCTCCCTCCTCATATATGTTACTGCCTCCCCCCCCCCACCAAACCCAAGCCAGATAGGCCTCCCCCCGGCTCTGAGCCATCCTGAGGCAGGGCCGCCAACCACTCACCTTGTGCTCTATCAATAATCCAGTTTGTCTGGCTGGATCAGCGAGGAGACTGAAGGGGCAGAGAGGAGATCTGGTCCTGGGTGCGTGGCAGCCAGTCCTGCAGGGAGCCATCACCTATCAGGATTGGAGGGTTTTTTTCTTGTTTTACGCCTTTTCCCCCCTCCCCCCGGCACAGCCCGAGCATGCAATGATGGCAGGGATGTCCATCGTGGCTCTGCAATCTACTATTTAGCCCTGGAGCATTGCAATGCCTCCAGTCACCACCGGGGGCCGTTGCGATGCCAGGCTTAACCCTGGATCCCCGCTCCCCCCCGGAGAGAGGAGAGCAGTCCCACGGATGCTCTAGTCCTCTCTCCCTTGCCAGACCCTCGGTAGCCTGGGTCATTGCTGGAAACTGCAATGAGGGATAAACTAATAAAAGTTATTAAGCAAAATTAATCTGTACTTACACTTGGTTCTGGTCCTCACAGCAGACAGCGAGGACTGGGAAATGACAAAAAATGCGTGTAAGCTACACAGATGACAAACTGATAAAAACAAACCGAACAAAACATAAAAATAAACAATAAAGGTCTGTCACAGAAACATAGACTTTTTAATCTGCTTGGCCTAGCCATCTGACCATTTTCAGGAGATATGAACTGCTTGTCCCATCCAGTTTACCCATTTTGTCCCTGCCTATACTGTCATTGCAGACCCTACCCAGTCACTGGCTACTCTCCCTTCCCCCGATTTTCTACCAAGATTCCTTTGTACCTATCTCATGCATGCTTGAAGACCACCACTATTTTCACCCCCACCATCTCTGCTAGATGACTGTTCCAGGCATCCACCACTCTTTCAGTAAAGTAGTACTTCCTCACATCTTTCATAAATTCCCCCCTTTCAGCTTCATTGCATGCCCCCTTGTTCTCGTGCATCTTATCTTCTGAAAAATACTCCCCCTCCTGTACCTTATTTACCCTCTTGTTACTCCATGCTAGTACATAGAACTGGCAGCGAGGTCCAAGACACAGCAGGAAACACATGAATGGAAAAGCTCACAGCTCCCCTAGTGATGGCTAGAGTAGGAACTATTTAACTTTAAAAGAAAACTTTAAAAAAAATGTTTTCTTGTTATTTTTATTTTCTTATTCTTTTTATTCATTTGAAATACTACTTATTAACCATTTATAAGCACAATAAAACACTCCTGGGTGGGCCTTATGCTGAGACAGCTGCCCGCTTAGGGGTTGTAAGGCCCTCCATCTGTGGCTTCAGGCCTAACTATGTCCCTGAGTGGGCAGTTGTCTCAGCATAAGGCCCACCCTGTTGTGCCTTCTTGCTTGCATAATGCTGACTCCTACAAAAGCTTACCTCACAAAAGCAATTTTCCTGCAAAGTCATAACAAAATGAAAGCACTTTTGCATTATGCTTTTGTGATGTGTGATTTTTAAAAATTAGTATTTCCAGTAAAAAACAGACAATATGTACAATAATAACAGAGAGTCTTCCTTTAAGGGTAATATGTTGACCACACAACCACAAACTACCCTTCTGCCTACATTTTCTGTTTTCATTGAGTAAAAACGTTCATAGTTTTTATCTTTCCACATCACTAACTTATACAAAAGCTAATTTCCTTACCCCATGAAAGCATTTTTGGTACAAAAACCATGACAAAAGTAAAACCTTTTTTCATTATGCTTTTGTTACTCAGAATTTTTAGTAATTTGTATTTCCAGTAAAAAAAAGACAATATCTGCACATAAATAAACTCTAGCAAAAGCCAATACTGCTGCAAACTAATGGTATTGTGGGCAGTGAGAAATGTTTAAACTTGCAATTTTTGCACTAACCACTGAGCCACCTAACTGCACTTTCTAATTGTTGTATACACACACACACACTAGTACATATACACATATATGCATACATATTCCAGTATAACATAGCAGTGTACTGTCTACACACATTTTTACAGATTAAAAAAAAAGACATTGAGGGACCATTTTCTTCTTTTCAGGCTCCAAGGGACATCAGAGGGTAGGGGGTTGCCACTAGATACCTCATTTAAATCAGCAATGACATGCATAAGGCTGAAACTGATCTAGATAGTGAGGGAATGTAGACTAGTAATGTTTGCACTAACCACTGAGCCACCTAACTGCACTTTCTAACCGTTGTGATACACACACACTGACTAATACATACATATATATTGCAGTATAACATAGCAGTGCACTGTCTACACACACAGAGTAGTGCCACACATACACACACACACACACACACACACACACACACACACACACACACACACACATACTGCCTCATATGGCATTTATTTACTTATACATCTAACCCTAACTTTTACTGTATTTGGGATAAGCACTATGTTTTGCACAAACTGATTGTACTAATCTATGTCATGACTGGGTAACTAAGGTAGTGGACCAGAGAGGTGCTGTGGATCTGGCCTACCTGGACTTAAGAAAGGCCTTCGACACAGTCCCCCTTAGAGGGCTGATTAACAAACTGCGCAGCCTAGGGGTTACTCCTAAAATAGTTCTGTGGGTGGAGAACTGGCTGAATGCCAGGAGTTAGAGGGTTGTGGTAAGCAGAGACTACTCCGAAGAGGGTGAGGTGATGAGCAGGGTTTGCAGAGATCGGTGTTGGGGCAGGTCTTCTTCAATATCTTTATTGAGGACATTGCAGAGAGACTGGAGGGGAAGGTATGCCTCTTTGCAGGTGTTACAAAGGTATGCAATAGGGAGGACACTCAAGGGGGTGCTTAAGGAATAAGGGAAGACCTTAAAAAACTGGAGAAATGGTCTGAAGAATGGCAACTGAGATTCAATGCAAAGAAGTGCAGGATCATGCAAATAGGGAAGAAGAACCCAGGGGCAAAGTATGAACTAGGAGGGGAGATACTGACAGTCACAAAGCAGGAAAAGGACCTGGGAGTTATCATCTCAGGGGGACCGAAGAGAAACTAGGTAGCGCGATAAGGTGGCTGGAAAGGCAAGCCAGATGCTTGGATGAATAGGGAGGGGAATCAGGAGTATAACGAGAGAGGTCATCTTCTCCCTGTATAAGACACTCATGACAGACTGCACCTGGAATACTGCGTCCAGTTCTGGAGGGCCCCATCTGAGAAAGAACATATATAGGGTGGAGGTGGTGCAGTGGAGAGCAACTAAAATGGTACAGAGCCTGTGGGATAAGACCTATGAGGAAAGACTGAAGGAGTTAACTATGTATTCCCTGGAGGAAAGGGGAGGGGGCATGACTGAGACATACAAATATATCATCAGTATAAACAGAGTACAGGAAGGAAGCATCTTCCAAAGAAAGAGATGCTCCAAGTCAAGGGGGCACGGCATGAAGCTGGAGGGTGGAAGGCTAAAGGAAAACGTTAGAAAATATTTTTTCACGAAGAGCTTGATGGACTCCTGGAATAGCCTACCAGAGTGGGTAGTATGGGCTAAAATGGTCATAGAATTTAAGAAGGAGTGGGATTGACACAAGAGTATCCTGGAGGGAAGGGGGGATCCAGAGTTCAGTTTGGGCATGGGGCCTCACACTAGATAGGGATTAATATGGCAGACTGGGTGGTGATGCGACTCCCACCCCCCAGCCTGACCTCCCCGAAGTACCCATCACCCCACCACCCCTAGACTCACCCTCACTCACCTGAACAGGTCTCAGTGTGAAGATCCACTCTCCCATCGAAGAGGCATTTTGCTGCTGGAACTGGTGACAGCTGCTTCACCAGTGAATTTCTATTTATATAAAAACTATGTTAATTCATAAGTTAGGGTTCATTATTAAAGTGATAAAAGTAAGGAAATGCAACATTAGGGTTTTTTGAATCCCAGCTGCCCATACCCAGCCACCTCCCCTGTGACCACCCCAAAGTGAATGCCAGTGCATCACCAAGGTTTTAAACATGTACTTTAACATCATAAATAAATACCATAGTATAAGGAATACAATTGCACCAATGATGAACACTGCACTCATATGTTGTGAGACACAGGATATCAAGCTGAGTCAATGTGTGTGTGTGTGTTTGTGTGTGTGTGTGTGTGTGTGTGTGTGTGTGTGTGTACGTGTACCACTTGTAAAGCAGCTCCATCATGACATATGTTGTCCCACTCATGAAGCAGCAATGTTACACAAATTTCCCCAGACTAGTAGTGGACTTCATGAGTGGCCGTGTGGGAAACTCATGAAGCAGTGGCAATGTCACACGCATTGGCCCAGGCCTGTATTCTGCAGCCATGCGTCTCACAATATAAAAGTGCCATGGATACACATTCACCCAGTCTGCCCATTTTCACCTCCTACATTATCACCACAGACCCTACTTGATCTACAGTTCTTTCTCCCTCTCCCTTCCTTTCCATTATAAGTCCCTTGTGCCTATCCCCTACATTTTTGAACCACACCACTATTTTCACTCCCACTACCTCTACTGGAAGGCTGTTCTGGGAATCCACCACTCCTTCTCTGAAGAAGTACTTCCTCACATCTCTTCTGAAACTAGCCCCCTCCTGCTTCATAGCATGTCCCCTTGTTCTTGAGCACCTTTTCATCTTTCTGAGGTCTCTGCTCGGATGCCATGAAAACACAGGAGCCCTTAGGAAAGGGTTCCATCCCCTTGAGGTGTCACAGGGATGAGGTCACCAAGAACAAAAGCTCCTTAGGGAAGAAAGCCTATCCTCAATGGGAGAGAAGCACTGCTGGAAGAGTAGAGCAGGATGGTGGCAACAGAAACCCAAGTGTCTGAGGGATGCTTAAGCCCAGTACAGTACACATGCTATGCAGAATGGGGACATGGAGAGCATCATCCCCTGTCCCTCTGAACTGCAGGCAAGCCTTTCTATTCAGAGTGTCATCAGGCTCCTTAGGTAGGAATGGTTTAGGATTGAACAGAGAGGATCAAGTCCAGTAGTTGGTAATAGTATGTAACCATTGTGCAATTTGTTTTAACTTTGGCTTACACTCTCTGTCCATGCTACAGGGATTTCCACCCTGTCAAGGTGCCATGAAGACACAGGATTCCTCAGTAAACAGTGGCCCATGAGGTGTCACAGGGAAGAGGTCTTCATGACCAAATGCACCTTATGGAAGAAGGCCCCACAATACAGTGTTGGCAAACATAATACATGCTTCTTAAGGAGAACAGAGATATTGTCAGAATAAAAGACAGACTGCAAGCAAAGATGGACTTTTTCTGGTTATGACAAGCAGATCTAGGCAGGGCAGAAATAGGAAGCCAGGTAGGCTGGTACTAGATAATACAGTAAAATGCAAGCAAATATTCACATTGCAGGCATAGGAAGAACATTAGCTAAGCAATGATTGAAGGTGACTGCCTGAGATTCAATGGCTGGTCAGGTTTGGAAATCATAGACTAGGTTAGACAATAGACATGCAGAGGAGTATAAGTAGGGAGAGAAGCCAAACACACATAGTAAACACAGGGCATAATATGGTTGGCTAACTTAGGGAACATAAAGAATGAGGAGGAAGGCAACCAGAGCAAGTAGCAAAAATTGTGCTAGAACTAGGAAAGCAGTACAAAACAAATACATAAGGCCAAAGAGCAGACAGGTAGGTTAGCCACAGTATGACCAGCAGCAAACAAAAAGCCCAAAAGGGCACAGGAAACAGATGGCAGCAATGAGATGGCCATACCATGAGACAACAGAGAAGAGCAGGGAGCCGGCATGAACAGGCAGACACAAAAAATCACCACAGAGACACAGCCTGAGGACAAGATGTGGAAAAAAAGAAAGGAAATGGCTGGGACACAACAGAAGCAGCCATGCAGCTGGAGGATATGGGCAGGGTGGAATGGAAAGGAGCTGCATGTGAATAACAAAAAAACAGAGCATCTCAGGGTCACTTGAATATGCCTGGTTTAAGAACTGCTTGGGAGGGGCACAATGGGTATCATCTGCTGCTCCTCCAAACCACAGGCAAGCCTTTCAAATGTTGCTTTCAGTCATATAGACATTTTACTCACCACTGTGAAATGCTGGCACAACTAAACTGGTACATGCTGGCTCAAAGGCTAGAGGCAAATTGACAAACAATGGAGACCAATCCAGTTAATAAGCTGACTACACCATACATGTGAAGAATTCTGGTGCCCATGCAATGTAGTGCCTATTCTCTATATGATATGGACAATACATTATTTTGTAGCCAACATCAACATGTGTACAACTGACATTTTGTTGCTCCTCTGTCTGCTCTTGGAACTTGGTCTCTGATTACAGTGAGTATTTTACAGCGACTACATTTAGGTGACTCAGTATGAGCGGTGGCTATGACAGCGACCCCCACTAAATGGCGACTGGGCAATATGGGCTACTTTAGTTATGCTAGGCACCCTCACTATCAGTGAGTGACGTGGTGTAAGAATAATAGAAATGGGGGGGCGGGTTGCACAGGCCCCTGCTGGGAGGTGGGGGTACAGAGCCTCCTGCATGACACAGATAGGAAAGGGCACACCTGAGCAACTGGCTACACCTGTGTTAGTGCATTGCTGAAGTTTGGATGGAGTAGTTGTTGTCAGCATGCAAGATCCCTACTGTTCGGCGACACTACCAGGACCTTACCAAGAGACTAGTACAAATTATGTGTGAGTATCACATCTGGGTTTGAGCCGGTATAGCCGCTATTGTGTGCATCGCTGTAGTTGGGTATCACTGTTATTGCAATCGCTCAAATGTAGTTGCCCATATAATGTTCACTGTTATTGCCTCACTGTATTGACATGGAACCCTGATAACATAATATCAAATCGAGATTTTTCCAATTTTTGATTAGCAAAGTTTCTGCAAAGTGGTTAACTTTGCACTTTGCAGAGTTTTCTTGAAGTGGGTCTATCCCACTTTGTAGGAAAGCTATGCACTTCACGGACTTATTTTCTGAGACATGACCACTTTACAAGGAAAAATATCACAAAGTGCAAAGTTCTTCATAAAGAGTTCACAGTATGGTAAAACAAAACAAAAACAATGAAAGTATAAAGTAAAGACTACTCCAAGTGTGGGAACTTCACAGATTTCTACATGAAGTGAAGAGCAGTGACTTTCTGTCTCTAATATCAGAATCAACTCTTTTCAAATATTCAAGAAAAAAATTACAGAACATTAAAAGGTGGAATGTGACTGCTTTTTAATTTGTTGCAAACGAATATGCTGTATAACGGCATGTGCGACTGTTTTACAATCCACGTCTGTCAGCATCGACAGGATACCTCTGTAAATATCTTCCTTCTTAGTGGGACTGTCCTGTATAAATAAATTTAAATGGGCAAAAAAATAAACACTAGTGGCGATGTCTAGATTTCCAGCTTTCTGTACCAAACACAATGCATTCCAGTGGTTTGCCTACCCAGAAAATACACATCATAACACAAGCTGAACAGCAAACCCCATGGTAGGCAACCACCATCCTGAGTCCCATCAGGCTCCAATCCAGAGATTTCTCTCATAGTTTCACATCAGACCTATTTTTCATTCTGATTGGCACCCCTCCTAAAGTCACTATGTTCAAAGTAAGTTTCCAGTTTCCTGCAAAAAAAAAAACCAGTTAGCATCGGAAAGACTTACAGTATGTCTCAGAAGATTCCAAAAAAATGTGAACTTCAAGATATTCTGTTATTTTTTTTTTTAAACATTAACTTGAAAACAGGCTTGTAGATCCTCAGACATCACCTGCCATTGTCGCTTTTCCTGTTTTGAAGTCATACTCCACTGTATGTGACATTTATGTGGCAACAGGTTGTGATAGCATTAGCAGTGGATTATGACTTCCCATTGGGAATAAGTAATGCCAGAGGAAGTCTAAGGAAAAACATCCTATTTTAATGGAAATTCCTTCAATAATAAAATAAAGCAAACAAACACAAACAAACAAAAAAACAAAAAAAAAAGAAAAAACTGTAAGGTCCTGAAATTCAAATGTGGGGGGAATTTTATGTAATTGCTTACTGCTGGTGCCAAGTATGAAGTTTTCCTGTAACCAGAATATCTCTTTGAGTAATAACATCCAAAGTAGCAAGCCTTATGTGTGATATAATGCCCATGGGGGCTTGAAACATTGAGGTGTAGCAAGGATGATTACTCTTCCACAAGCATTGTGATAGAGGGTCATATTGCTATTTTAAATTTTTTGTTTGTGGTTTTTTTTCAGATTCAAACTAAAAACGAATTATGGTTCTCCTGAGTTGAAAAGCACTTGCATCCTCTGAAGTGTCACAGTCACACATTTCATGCTTAAATAACAAGAAAGTAGTTATTGTAAAATTTTATAAATCAAAGTTTAGAAAGTACTGCATATTTTGAATTTCATGTTGGGGGGGCTTGCACTTTATTTACCTATTCACCTAATCTGTTGTGGGACTATTTTCCTCTGTATGATGTAATTAAGTGATGGCTTTTGCAATGTATTCTGTTTCTCCCTATCCTTCTGTTTGTAATGCTGTATAGCCTTTTTAATGATATGTAACTGGCAATGCTTACTAGCTGCTTCTGTTTTTCTCCACTATCCATGAACTTGATGTTCCCCCATCCTCTGTTCAATGAGGATCCTTTGTAAATGAGCTTTTAGCTCAAAGGTTGTAATTCTGATTTTATAATAAATTAAATTAAATTAATTCAAACTAAAAGTATCAGAAAAGGGCGCGGTTTGTCCTTTATGGAATACCACTGCTACTGTATCTTTTACGAATGTGACCCTAGCTATTAAGGGAATGTATGATGATTTATTTGAAAAGGGTTAATATTTGAACCATTAGGGCTGGAAACCTAGGGTTTTAAATTAAAGCTTGGATTCAGACCACATAGATAAGATCTACCAATACCATTTAAACCATATTGCTATTTATTTATTTAGTTTTTGTTAACCAGGTAAGCACACTAGACAAAACAGATACCTATTTTCAGGTACGACCTGGGAGATTGCAAGGAAAATAAAGAGACATGTTCAAACAGAGTAACACATAGCAGCAAGTAAAAACAAAGCACACAATTCAGGGTAGTAAGGACTGTACAAAGTTCAGGAGACAATAAACAGACATTTCAAATGATTTTGACAAGGGCAAAAAATTTAAATGCATACAGTAAGAAATGTACAAGCAAAAACAGAAAAATGGACAGGTGTGGCTAGTCGGAGGAACCGGCACAGGAACTCTGGAAAGTGCCAAACATAGATGTCCAGAGACAAGTATCCTGCATTTGCAGGAGAGGTCATTAGTGTGATTTAGAGCAGCTGCATACCGAGGAGAGCTTCAAGTAATCACAGAGGGTCTTTCGGAAGCAGGTGTGGAGGGGGTAGAGTGGACCTGGATAGGAAGAGAGTTCCATATTCTGGATGCAGATATGGCAAATGCCCTGTTACCCATTTGCGTATGGGTAGATGGAACCATAAGAACTGCTGAGCCATGGGACCATAGGGAATATGAGGAGGAAGCAGGTTTGAGGAGCTCAGCCAGTACCGAAGGAGTAGCAGTTCTAAAGACCTTGTCTGTGAAGCATCCCAGGATAAAGCTCTAATGGTTGTTTGGGGAGAGCCAGGTAAGTTTGTTGTACAGGTCACAATGGTGGGTGAAACGAGGGGCAGAAAGTGAGAAGTGGAAAATGTTGTTATAGGCTACATCCCATTTTCAGAGGTGCGACTTAGCGGTTTGCTCAAATGTGATAAGCCTGTATCCGAGGGTAGGGAGGAACACACCTCTAGCTAGGGCAAGGTGAGCAGCAAATGTGAGGTTGTTCTTTGCTCTGTAAGCCAGGCCTAACTTGCTATTTACTGCCCTACATAAGTTTTGGATATGCTGGGCAAGGTCAAGCTGGGGATCAAGGGTAACTCCCAGGTACTTGATGGAGTCAACAACCGTCACAGAGGATCCATCTGTCCCATTTATGCTCAGGAGAGCAGGGGAAGCTTTCATTTTTGCCTGGGATCCAAAGAGCATGGCCTGTGTTTTTTTAGGTTGAGGATGAGTTTATTAGCTCTAAGCCAAGATTGGATGTTACTAAAATCAGCACTAAGTTGGTGGTTAATGGCACTGATGTCACGGGAGGGGGTAAGGATTACCAGGTCATCTGCATATAATGTGGTGCTACTGTGAGATGGTACAGATGAGAGATTATTAACAAATACAGAGAAAAGAAGGGGCCCAAGGACAGACCCCTGAGGGACTCCAGAGGTTACCGGGGTGGGCTCCAAGAGGTCCTTATTGAATTTCGTGAGTTGCTGTCTTCCCTGAAAGTAGTTGGAAAACCACCCAAACACAGGGGCAGACATGCCAAGTGACTTAAGTTGGGAGCATAGGAGTGCATGATCAACCAGGTTGAAGGCCTTGGAAAGGTCTATGAAGATAGCACCAGACAGCTTACTTAGATCCAAGGCAAGCCTGATCTCAGAGGTAACTTTAACTAGGACAGAGGAGGTACTGTAGCCCTTGCGGAAGCCATGCTGTGCAGGTGACAACAGCTCATGAGCCTGAAAGTATCTGTAAGTTGTGCTGTGACAATTTTTTCCAGAAGTTTGCTAATGGCTGATAAGATGGCTATGGACCGGTAATTGTCAAGGCTTTTGGGATTACCTTGTTTAAAAACCGGGACAATCCTAGCCACCTTCCAGAGGTCCAGGAAAAGTCCCAAGGAGAGCGACATGTTGAAGATGTGTGCTCTGGGTAGGGCAATGAAAAGGGCATCAAGATGAAGGAGTTTAGGCTCCATATTATCGTGACCAGCACTAGAGTCTCTGCATCTCCCTGATAGTCACTGTCTTTTTTTTTTTTACTATTCTCTTTAGTCGTGCTCCTAGTTGGAACTCTCTCGGGCCACTCAGCTCACCAGAGCTGCTCTACCACCCACTGTGACTCCCGCCTTCTTCAAGGACATTACTGTCACCCTGCACCGGAGAGAGTAGAGCCTGGGGTGACTGAAGGGCAGAGGCGGGGATCCAGTGTTGGGCATGTGGCGGATGGCACTGTGAGGGCTGTCACCTATCCAACAGGAGGGGATTTTCTTGGGGGTTTTTTGTCCTGTGAATTCCCCACCTCCCCCCCTCGAGCGTGGGGTGCTCTGACGCCATGGCGCATGGCAACCCTGCCGGTGTCAGCCACACTTGATCCCTGGCTCTTGGTCTGCATCCTGTAATGACTTCGATCACCATCAGAGGCCACCAGGATGCCGGACAACCCGAAGCCCTCCCCCCGGGAGAGGAGAGCAGTCTGTTGGATGCTCAATCCTCTCCCTCGCCTGCTGACCCCCGGCACCCAAGTCCGCTCCTGAACCCAGGTCACCAGCGAGGTGTGAGGTGTGGCATCCAACACCTCAACCCTCAGTGCCACCGGGCTGGTCACTGCCTTGAAATAGAATAATGGACAAGAAGCAGGCTCAGGCTGGGGGCTAAGTGGTACTGCTTGATTATCAAGTGCATGGGCAAGTAATAGAGAGGTATAGGCAGACAAATCAGAAAAGTGGGAGTTGAATGCATTAGCAATAGTTAGGGCATTATTTCAGTTTGAACCATCTATAGTCATATCAGAGACACCACCATATAGTTTAAAATATATCAGTATAGTTCTAAAAGTATAACAGCACGGTTTGAAAAGTACATTGCTACAGTTTAAAGGTATATTGATATAGTTATGTCCTGATATTTTTTTTAAAAAACAACTTTAATATTATTTTTAATTGTTTCTAATTTTTGGTGCACATTGACACCAAAAACATAATATTCACGACATTCTTAATAACCCTAAACTATTTATGAAGTACTACAATTGTGACACAAAGCTTGAACATTTTTTTCTTCATTTTTATTGAAAAACCAAGTAAGGAACAACAAGAACAGTTAACAGTAATACTCAATTACATATCAATCAAATGTTTAAAAAAGTACAGTAACATGACTTCAAGGTTTTGCCCCATGACTACAGCCAACAATTGAAATAGCAATAAAAAATAAGCTGCTTACAAATAAGCGTGCTATTTAGGTAATAGGAATCAAATAAATTTGTATATATACCCAACTAACTTACAGAGCATAACACATTATCCATACAATTATCCAGCTAATAGAAAATAAATACAGTAGAAGGCAGGACATGGCCTGTTACCTTATTAAGTATGGTAAAAGCAGTAATTACTGATACAGCATTAATATCCAAGAAAACAAAATGGTAAAGTCAAACATTATATTTTCTTGTTTCGTGGAACAAAACTAGAATCTGTTTGAAGTTTATATAAAACCCATCGGCCCCAAATCTCCTCAAACATTTGTAGACAATTTCAATATATTTATAACTGTCCTTTTCAAGCCTATAGATTGAGTCCACAACATCTGACCAGTGCGTAATCTTTGGAGGTTAAGAGTTAAGCCAAAATCTGGTGATAGCCTTTGTAACACACACCACAAGAACCAATAACAATTTTAATTGTCGGTTACGAATCAGTGAATCGACTGGGGGAATATGAAGTAATACCAATGTAGGGCTAAGTGGAAGTGAGAGACTGAACATCTGAGCTATCACTTGGGAAACAGAAGCCCAGAATGACTGCATGAGGGGACATGCCCAGAAAATATATACATGATTAGCCATGGGTTCACCACACGCCCACCAACAGCTGCCCACAAGAGGATCCTTGTATGTGGCAATATGTGCCAGAGTCATAAAAGAATGCATCCTACATTTCCAAGAAAATTCCTGCAAATAGGGAATTGTCAAGCATTTGTAAGTTGCCAAAGAATATTTCTCCCAATGAGTCGGTCACTTTGCATTTCTACGTCTGTCAACCATTTAGTTAAAATTGACACAGTAGACCCCGTTGACTGGAAGTGGAAGATAGAATAAATAGTACCTATTAAATCATCCTGGGAACCTCCTGTCTGAAGGGACATTATTAAAGCAGTCATTGGAGAGATCTTGTCCGAGAGGGTCCTAGTCCAAATTGGCAAAGTTTATAAATAGGTATGCTATGGAAGACAGCAAAAATGATCCATGTTACGTAAGCTATACTGAGATTGGAGATCATTAAAAGTGTGGATTCCTCTTGAATCCAAAATCTGATGGTGGTATATTATTCCGGACTGGGCCCAGCATTGTAAAAAACAATTTGTTGTATTAAGAGGATTCTGCTGATTCCAGGTCAAAGCAGATAGACATACAATATTCCCCAGGTCATACCGTGAGACAAGCAACTTGGTGCTCAGGATGCCTTCCTGGTAAAACATTTCAATAAATAAAAATAAATCAAACAATTTCATCCCCTATTAGGTGTTTTCGATTGCTATGCCAAGTTCGAAGTACTTCCCTAGTGTAACAAGAAAAAATTGGAAAATGAAAGGAAACCTGGCGGAGAGGCATATAACATGCGTGGTATATCATGTAAATCATTAAGAGTGAACTTGATGTCCTTCCAATGATTGAAAAGACTCCGAGGTCCACAGGCAGAGAATGCGTAATTGACAAGCAGTGACATACCAATGAAGGTTTGGAAGATTAATGCCACCTCTACTTAGTGATAAGTGTAATATTGTAGAATGAATTCTAGGTGCATTTCCCTTACAGATAAAACAGGAAATTAAAGGCCGGCCCCGTGGTGCTGAGGGTTGAGGTGCTGGACACCACACCTTGTGCCACACCGGCGACCCCGGTTCAGGAACGAGCCCAGGCCATCAGAGGCCAGCAGGGGAGGAGTAGGATCAAGTGTCCGGAGGACAGCTCTCCTCTCCTGGGATGGGGTGGTTTCTCCTGCACACTGCACTAGTGACCTCTGGAGGAGGGAAGGGCAGTTGCAGTTAGCGTGGGGAAAGTGGAAGGGGATTGGGTGGTGGCAGGTGTCTTTCACCCGAGCACGGGAACGTGCCTGGTGTGAGCAGGATGCCATTGCAAGTCCATGCCTGAACAATGCAGCACTGTAAAAAGCCCTCTGCAGAGCTGTGGAGATGATGGGGACCTCAGGGGCAGGTCCACATCTCAAACGCCAGCTCAGCACACCAGTGGACTCCATGGCTGACCCGATGTCAGGTAGGTCCCCTAATCCTGGTACCAGCCACCAAGGGAGGCGGACTAGCCCCGGGAGCAATCTGGGGGCTGGACCTGCCTGGGCAGTCAGGAGAGTTCACTGGCATGTGGGGGTTCAGGCAAGGGAGTACAGACCCCGCCAAGTAGGTACCTCGGAAGGATGCCCAGGCTGCAGGGTGAATAAAGAAAGTATACAAAAAAAAAACAATGAATAAAGAAAGTATACAAAAAAAAAACAACAGGAAATTAAATGTTGCCATTCCCAGAGATAATTTGGGTGGAGGAAGGGGAAGAGTCTGGAGGAGAAATAAAAGTCTTGGCAGAATATTAAAACGGCTAGTTTCTATATGTCAGAAAAAAACAAAGAGACAGAGATGACCATCGAGTAATATATGCTGCTATTGCATTTGCTTAGGGTTCATAATTCAATAAATCAAGTAGGTCAGGGGATTTAGTGAGAAATACTCCTAAATATTTTATGGAATTTCTATTCCAGCAAGCCGGTAACAATTCTTTAATGCTCGGTGGGGGAGAATAGTGATGCGCTATTTTATCAGTTTTGGTTCTATTTAATCAGAATCCAGCTAATTGCTTGAAAACTTGTATAATATTAAAGACTGCTATGAGAGATGGAGTAGGGTCTAGTACTGTTATAGAGTATCATCCACAAACAAAGTAATCCTGCAATTGCGACCTCCCAGAGGAATACCATTAATGTTTGGAGAGCGGTGAATATGGGAAGCCAGCGGCTCGATGTATAAAGCAAATAATAACGGTGAGAGAGGACAACTCTGATGGTTGCCCCTCCCTAAAGAAAACACAGAGGATAACAATCCATTAACTCTAACATACGGTAGCGGAGATTTATATAGCTGTTGCAACAAAGTGATGAACATAACTGAAAAACCAAAAGGCTGCAAGACAGATGAAAGGAAGGGCCACAAAACATGATCAAATGCCTTCTCTGTGTCCAAGCTGGCCAGGACCAGTGGAATGGAATGCTGATGGACATAATCCAATAACAGTAAAGTACACCACACATTACTGTGGGCCTGTCATTTACAAACAAAACCAGCTTGGTCCCAGTCCAGCAGAGTGGGGAGAAGGCCCCCCAACCGAAGCGCCCATATGAACATACAATATTTATAATCCAAATTTAGACTGGAAATGGGGCGATAAGACTCAGGAATTCTAGGGTCTTTGTCTGGTTTAAGAAGGGCCATTACAACACGTAATTCCAGGATGGGGGGCGTCTCCCTCCTGTAAAGAATCAAATACCCAAAGCATGAGCAGAGATCACAAATCTCTGAAAACAGCAACTTTGTAAAAATCCGACTGAAAACCATCTATGCCTGGGAACTTGCGTGTCTTTGCCCATTGAATGGTGATGTGTACCTTGAAGAGGGTAATGGGAGTGGCGAGCTGAAGAGCTTGTTGGGACGGAAGACAAGTTTGAGAAAGAAAAGACTGACTGCACTGATTGGAAGGGGAGTGAGCTTCAGAGGAGTAAAGGGAAGAATAATAACTTCTAAAAATAGATAAAATGTTAGCACCCCGATATGTTAGTATGCTTGTATCAGTATAACAAAAACAGCAATTGAAGCTCAACTCACCTGAGGTGCGGTGTTCAAAATGTATATCATATGCTAAGCAAAAAAACGCACTCACTGTTCAGTAACATCCATTATATTTATTGATTAAAAGGTATCGCCAAACGCCACAATCAACTGCAGCAATGGACAAGAACCCCGACTGGTTTCGTGGTTAACACGTCATCAGGAGGTGTTATACATAGTGTTTCTAAAAGGTGCTTAAATAGTAAAATTCCTTAAAGGGACCTACGTTTCCCACTTCATACAATTTTCAGTTTTAAAATGCCTCATTACATTTATATATACAATAGTTATAGAATAATACCATCACCCTTCACAACACACATATAAAGTAACAAAATTAGAAATATTTCATAAATAGCTGAAGAAGCAGCAATTTACATACCCCTCTCATAAGTTAGGAACATACTAGTCTTTTTTCCGATGTGGTAGCCAATGCATCTTGTCTCAAATATCTGAAAAAAATGTAAAGAAATATGTAAATTTATAATCAATGATTAACAATAATAGATTTGGCATTCAGTCACTGAAAGTGATGAGCAAACTAATGAACATTCTGTCACTACCTTCTTTTAATGCAGGGGAGCAATTCTATTTTATCATTTAGACCAGGCAAGACTAATCCACCCAATGTAAAAATCCAGCAGGATTCCCTTTGGGTCAGTACATCTTCTAAATTGCCACCTCTCGGTCCCTATTCTAATTTTGTTACTTTATATGTGTGTTGTGAAGGGTGATGGTATTATTCTATAACTATTGTATATATATAAATGTAATGAGGCATTTTAAAACTGAACTTGTATCAAGTGGGAAATGTATGGTCCATTTAAAGAATTTTACTATTTAAGCACCTTTTAGAAACACTATGTGTAACACCACCTGATGACATGTTAACCACGAAACCGGTTGGGGTTCTTGTCCATTGTTGCAGCTGATTGCGGCGTTTGGTGATACCTTTTAATCAATAAATATAATGGATGTTACCGAACAGTGAGAGTGCAGTTTTTTGCTTAGCATTTTGTATCAGTATAACAAACCTTAATTACAGTGGCAGCTGCTGCTATATACATATGGAGTCGATGAGCCAAGTAAAGTGAACCCTGAGAGCTGCCTTGATAACATTTCTGTCACAAATAATACAAGGCACATTTTATTTTGTGGTCCATAAGCTTCTGAAGGTCATCCTGAACCTCAAGAAGTTTTGGACTTACAAGCTTATCCCCTTGCATGCATCCAGGCTGTTTGTAAAGAGTACAAGGTTTTATATAGTTCATCCATCTGTTGTTGGGAGGCAGTATAATACAGTGGTTTAAGGCTCTGAGCTGCAAATCTGGAGACCTGGGTTTGAATCCCACAGCCTCCACTTGCATACTGTGTGACCCTGAGCAAGTCACTTAACTTCCCTGTGCTCCCAGGTCACACCTGTAAACAAGCTTTCAGCTTAGTGTGCCACTCCTGGTTAAACAATTGAAAAAAAAAAAAAAAACAAGAAAAAAAGTTCTCACTCCCTATGCTTAGCTGAGGCATAAGCAATTATTGTTCCCTAAGCACTGCCTTCAGGGTATCCCAAGGAATATTGGGAGATGTACGACCATCATCATTCTCCTGAAGAAACTGAGTAATCTGAGTAGTTAACTTTTCTAGTAAGACCTGATCTTTCAGGAGACCCAAATGTAGCCTCCAAAAATTGTGGTGGGGTTGGGGAGGGTCATCTAACAAAAGTGAAATATGAATCGGGGAGTGATCAGAAAGATAACTGGGGCCATGCTTGACTGCATGTATAAAGCCTATATGTTCTAAGGTCATAAAAAAATAATCTAGTCTTGCAAAACTCCCGTGTCTCAGAGAATAATGGGTACATTACTTTAGGGAGGGGTGCAAAAAACGCCACACATCTACTATACCTAAATGTTGTAGGGTTTTATACAAGTATTTATAGGTAGAGGAGAAATGGTGGGCTTTAGGATTTGAGGTATCTAATTCTGGGTTCAAAGTCAAATTGAGGTTTTCTCCCCAAATTAGTTGTCCCTTTAAATGATTCAGCAATACTGAAAAAAAAAACACTGAAAAACTCATATATCTGTACCTGGTGGGAAGTTTGAGTCACATTGTTCTATACCCAAACAAAAATAAGGAAATATAAATATTTTGGAGAGCCTCCATACTTTGACATAGGTCATGTCTTGCCTTGAAACCATACTGGAGTACTGAACAATATCAACAGTAACATCCACTATGTAAAGCTTACCCTGAAGCAAAAGTAATGCTTAGTCCCATAAAGGAGGTCTATAATTAGCAGAAATATAGTCTAAACCTCAGCTAGAAACTTACCAGCGGAAAGCTTAGGCTGCTGCCATAAAAAGGAAAATGTAACCTTCTGAGTTGGGGGGGGGAGGGTACAGCACATCATAGTTAAGAAGATAACCAAATCTGCCAACTGGGCAGACCAACTAAAAAATAACAAACAGGACATTCAAGAACCGCAGGAAAAAATAAAATGGCTGCCAAGGTAGGGAGCTGAACTTTGCTCATGGCTCTTTGGTAGCACTATAAGATACATTTGCACTACAGGTGGTAAGATATCAAGTAGGTAAGAGCCCCCAGGTTCCAAAGGAACTAGTGCAACAATGGGAAGGCTAAGAAAAGCCAATAGCAGCTGATTTACCCCATTGTCCACTATTTCCTATGAGCTATGAAGGAAAGGCAAAGGGCAAAGTCCATCATGCAACATTTTAGTATGTGTGACCTTAGCTCGCATCTAAAAAGGAGAGATAACTCTCCCCAATGATGGAGGCAAAGACACTCTGAAAGTAATTACCAACAGCCCCAGTACATTATGATGAACCTTGCTAACGGGGTAACCACTGGGTAGTAATAGAATAGCGAAGTGTAACCAGTAGATTGACCACATGCCCAGTTTCCCAGAACGACCCAGACATAGGATATGTCCGAAAATAGAAATTATTACTACTGATCACAGGGAAAATGCACCCTCATGGTCCTGCCCAGTAATAGAAAGGTTCTATAACTATATAAAACAGAATGATAAACTGACAGCACGCCTTTGATCATAAAAGAAAAATGTAATTTGTGGATACACTATAATGCAACAATAACTCCTTTATTATCCACCAACTGGGACTCACATTGCACCTAAGCCAAGAAAGCACCCAAGTGAAACTGAAACTGTGGTCACTCCTTATAAAAACTACAGTATTTTGACAGGGCCAGGGGACCGGTTATAATTAACTTATAACTTAAGTAGACGGAACGCTGCAGAAGGATTTCACACTTAGCTAATTAAAGTGAAACAGCAAATAGAGGTAATCTTGACACAGCATAGTCCTGGTCCAACAGAAAGAAATATAGCCGGTCTAAATTGCAAAGTAAAAGCTATGAATGTCAGAGTGAGAAAGAGGGAAAAGAAAAAGAAAAAAAGAGAGAAGTTTAGAAGAAATAACAGTAAACTAAGAGGAGAATCAATATGTGAAATCGCAGAACGATGAACTCAGGGAACAGAATTGATAAAGAATAAAGAGCATAGAACAAGTTAAAGACAAAGGCAACAACCATGTTGCAGCAAAAGGCATAAACGGGCTCTCTAAAAACAGCAAAACCATGAAAGAACAATTTATGATCAGACTGTAAGAAGGTAAAAAGTAGCTGGGTGCTAACTTTATATAAAATCATAAAAGAAAGCACCATAAGAGTATCCCAGCTACTACATGGGAGAGAAATAAACAATGGAGTCCAATTTGAACAAAGGGTGCACACTAGTACAGAAAGCTTTGTGCAGTTACAACAATAGCCTGAAAAAAGCCTCTATGAAGAGTCTTCATGCCAAAAAGCCTGCAGCATAGCTTTAAGTTCCTGTAAAGCTGCCTCCATATGGCATTTTTTTCGAGGAGAAGCTCAGGTTAATGTTCATTGGCTCGTCTGTTTTGTCCAGGTGTTGGGATTAAAGCTCTTAAAGAGCTGCCTGTAGACTGTCAAACAGCTTTGTTGCATCAGGAAAATGTACACTGAGTAGGGCCGGGAAGGGGGTGGAAAGTTTAGTTTATGAGCCTTTAGGATACGCAGTATTGGAGCAAAGACACAGCATTTCACCAGTAGAGCAGGGCAATATTCAGCAAAATACAACCGACTGTCCTTCTAGAAAATAGCTCCTTTACATCAAACATGATGGAGTAAATCTTGCTTGCTGGTATAGTTGTAAAACCAGACCATTATTGATCAAGCTCATGCTGAGGTGTCCAATGGCTTAGACAATAAGGCTCTATGAGCTCGCTCTATGGGCAAGTAACATAAATCAGCAATGTCCAGAATAGAAGGGAGAAAAGTTTGTAAGAAAGATGACAAGTCTCCAACAACTTCTTCCCCTTCTGGAAGGCCATAAATTCACAAATTGTTTCTACAGAAACGATTTTCCAAATCCTCACACCAGTCTGATAGCAGCTGACAATCTTGTGGAACTCAGATCAGTACCCACTCCATCCTGTCGATCCGAGTATCCGTGTCCATTGCTTGTTTACCTAAGTCACTGACTTTAGTTTCTGGCAAAGAGATTGAGTCCTTAAACTCCGTATAGATAGTGTGAGTTTCCATTTGAAAATCCTTTAACTCTTGCAATACAGCTGCATTAGTGGTGTATGCCTGAGGCTGTGCCGGTGCTCTGCTGATGACCATAGCTTCAAGCTGAAGAACTTGGGGTGGAGTAGGTGGTGAGTTTTCAGAGAGACAAGGCAGACTTTGATTTTTTTCACTTTGCCCACATAATAAGGAATAACCTGTTTGTACTGTAAGTGAAAAAGCCGATTGAAGAAGTATAATTTCAGAGGCTTATTGAGTAGGTTGTGTCAAAGCTCCACAGCTAGCCATCCATGTTGCTTGGTGACATCACTGGAAGTTGCAAGCTTGAACATTTTTTCATTCAATGTTCAGTAACCTCATATCTTCTTGCTTTCACTGGTGAAAGCTTCAGAAGATAATAATGCTATGAAATGCATTATTTTAATTTAAAAACAATTACAGCACTACATGCATTTAACAGGTGCTGTATTCTGTTTACACTGATACTCCATTATGGGTGGGATAGTGACCACTAGTTAAACACTCAGAACATGGGATTCCGCACTCCATATTCTGGGGGTTCATAATTGTCATTATCATTGCCTGTCATCAACCTAGGTGCAGGACTCAGGAGCAATAGGAATGAGTGGACAGTTATTGAGAATTTGCATAAAACAATGCAACTTATGCATATTGCCTCGGCTCAGGGTCTGCACTGTTTGTTGCCGGGGGAGGAAAGGAGAAGGTGGTGGAATACACAGCTCTAATTTTAGAATGTGACAGCTACATGGTGCCTGGTCACATTTGTAAGGTTCTTGGGCATTGGCACTGATTTCTGCCCACGGCCCAGGGTTCCAGCCAGGCAATCACACCAGCCTAAGACATCAAGTGGTTTTTCCATGAAGCCTTAATTCGAGCCTTTCACTGACCCTCCTTTTTCTTGGCATGGTCAGCCTTGTCTCACAACACAAGCACTACAGCCGCATGGCTGCATTGCACCTTCCAAGTAGGGGGCAGATGTTTGTACACCTGGGAAGTACTGTGTTTGACATGTCTTCTGTCTGTCACTCTGTTATGTATATAGTTGCACCTGTTGTGCATTTACCTGGTTTGCTATGTTTTTTCTCTCTACTTCCTTGTTTGTTATGGGTGACTTTGCTGAGACTATTTTTAATTGGGTTTTGGTGGGGACCCATAGAATTTGTGCATATGGGGATTGGTGTGGCCATAAGTTCCTCGGCTCATTTTGCCTTTAATCACAAATGGGGACACAAAACTTAATCTCCTTCAATGTACAGAAGATTAACTCAGTGGTGAAGAGGATGAAGATTCTTACATACCTCAAACAACTTAATTGTGACATAAGACTTTTGCAGAAAACCAGACTCTCAGACACTGAACATGCCAAGTTTCAATGGATGTGGGTTGGTCACGTGGTTTTGGCTTCCCATGTTTCTGACAAAAGGGCAGGGGTGGCCATCCTGCTTTGAAAAGATATCCCTTTAGATATTTTGCATGTAGAAGTCCTTGAAAATGGTAGGGTGGTTATAATTTCTGGAGAGATTTTTGGTAATAAACTACATCTAATAAATTTATATTCCCCAAATTTTGACACCCCAGCTTTTTTAAAGTGGCTTTCCAGAAGGTAGCCTCTTTAAGGGAAGGTATAGTAATAATAGGTGGTAACTATAACTGTGTCCTTTATCCCCAGGTAGATTGTTCTTCAGGATGTATGACCACTAACTGATTAATGGGCAAAACAGTCAGGATGGGTATGGAGGAATTGGCACTGGTTGATGTCTGGCAAGAACTGAACCCTGGTCAATTAGATTATTCTTTCTTTTCTGCTATGGATAAGATCTATTCTCACCTGAACTTTTTTCTTCATTCCAAAACAGATCTCCACAAATTTAAGAGCTGCACCATTCATCCCAGGGTTCTGTCCAACCATGTGTCAGTTTCTACAGTACTGCAACTGGGGGATTGGACTAGAGTAACCTTCTGGCACATGAACACTTCACTGCTTAATGACAAAGAATTCAAACATTTAATAGAAGAAACTATCAAGGGTTACCTTCTAGATCATCAGAACTCTGACAATAAAATAAAATGACTCTGGGACACCTTAAAGGCTACCCTGTGAGAAAGAATAATTTCCTACGCTTTGCAGTTAAAAACCAGCACCTAGAAAAGTACTCCAAACTAGAAACTAGGATCAGGGCCCTCGAGGAGAGACATACAATAGAGGGATATCCAGAGGTTATAAATCAAATAACTGATGCCTAACAGGAATTATAGTCTCTGCTAGATACTAAAGTGGAAGGTAAACTCAGATATACTGTACCAATCAAACTAACTACGAACATGGTACAGTGCGGGTCATCTCTTGGTCTTTTCCTTACATAAACAACAAGCCAACCAGTATAGAAAGAATTTTCATCCTCTCCATAATCAAGTCACCTTTACACCAAAAGATACAGCATCACACTTCAATTATTATTACCAAATGTTAAATAAAGCACCAGATTATCCACCTACAGGGCTGAGCTATGTACAAGACTTCCTTAGTTGCATACATCTCCCTCGTCTCACAGACAAAGAAACATTACTGTTAGAGAGCCCCGTTTCCTCACAGGAGGTTGAACAAGTTATCCTAGACTTGAAGACAGGTAAGTCTCCAGGTCAAGATGGCTTTAACGCAGAATTTTTTTAACACTTTTAAACAACACTTGATTCCCCTTTTGACTAAAGTTTTCAATGCCATTGAGATCCCTGAGGATCTGCCTGATTCTCTGCAGCAAGCTTTTATTACAGTGATATCTTAACCAGGTAAGCCATTGCATAAATGTAAATCCTATTGACCCATATCTCTACTTGATGTAGACTTAAAAAGTTTTACAAAAATACTGGTGAACAGGTTACATTTTTTTGCCCAGGCTAGTGCACCCTGATCAGTCCGGCTTTATCACTCAAAGACACCTCACGGATAATACCTGCAGACATTTAAATATTTTTCATACTAATAAACACTTTCCAGAGTCACAAATTGCTATAATTATTGATGCCAAAAAAGGCATTCAATAGGCTGGATTGAGATTTCCTCTTTGCCACCTTATCTAAATTTGGACTTGGACAAACTTCTCTCATCTGGCTTCATGGTATTTATCATTCCCCGACAGCTCAAATTAAAGTTTGTGGCATGGTTTCCAACCCTTTCATTACTGGTAGGAGCACCAGACAAGGTCGCCCCCCCCCCCCACACACATTTTATTTGCCCTGAGTATAGAACCCCTAGCTGCACTGGTCAGGAGCACCAGCACCTGGAGGGGGTCAAGATGGGAGGGGAGGAGAACCGAATTTCACTTTACGCTGATAATACTATGTTGTACCTAAGTAACCCTGTTCACACCTTTCCGGTGTTGAGATAAATCCTGAAGGACTACAGTGTGGTCTCCCGTTACAAAATCAATGACAGTAAAACAAAAATAGCTCTTCTTAGTGGAATTTTAACCCCGGAGCTTCGCAACCTGATTCTCTATAAATGGGTTACCACACAGTTTCGTTATCTCGGTATTTACAGCTCGGTTGAGCTACATGGATTATATTTGGCTAATTACAATAAATTGATCACAGAAATTAACACTGACCTTAAACATTGGGAGCTGCTTCCCTGTCTTTATTGGGGAAAATAGAAACTATTCAAATGAACGTTTTACTCTGCTTTTTATTCCTCTTTCAAATTCTCCCACTAAAGATACCTGCTGCAGATTGGCAGAAGATTAACAAAGCCCTTCATCACTGTATTTGGGGTAAAAAAAAAGGCACATGCTAAATGGCGTGACATGCAGCAACCTAAATCAGAGGGCAGGGCAGGTCTCCTGAACTTGAAACTCTATTACCAGATGGCACAGCTTCTGTCCTGGATCAACTGTAAAAAGGACTTAAATGATGGAGTATGGACGGCTATGGAACTTGGTAGTAACTGGTATTTACCCTCTAGAAATTTTTGATGCCCCCTTACAAAAACGTACAGCGCAGGTGACTTCAAATCTTTGGCTCAAACAACTAGATACCATTTAGGGGATGGGTTTGAAGAGACCGTAATCACACTCATTCACTCACCAGGTACATCTTGATAGATAGCTGCCTAGAGTTCCTGCCACTCAGATCAGATGGGACTTTTAAGCATTGGAAAAGGTTGGGTTTATGCCATTTTTGGCATTGCTACAGAACTGGACTCTTAAAACTTTTGCTCAAATGCAAAGGGAATTTCATTTAAGAGGCTCTGACTTGTTTTGTTACCTGCAAATCACCTCTTTTATCTGGGAAGGGAATAGACTACAGTACATGCCCTGCAATGGGATTCCCACCCACTAATTGAGATAATTGAAAAGGCTAGGGAGTGCAACATCCCAAAAAAAGTATATATCCCAGATGATACAGGGCTTCTTACATGGGGGAGAGAGAATGCCTCTCCGCCTCATGTTCATGTTGCCTGGGAAACAGAAATGGGTTGCAGCTTCTCCCCTCAGGACTGGCATACTGTCTGGTATGGAGTATTTCATACTTCAGCCTTTAATAATTGATGAGAATTCCAGTGGAAAGTGGTCTCCTGGTACTTTCCTACTCCATCACATGCAAAATATTATTCTCGTGACCACAATGACAAATATTGGGAGGCTGTAGTGGGGTAGGCACTCGATTTCATATTTTTTTGGAAATACCCTATTCTGCAACCCTTTTGGTGGGAGCTTGGTCTGAGACTGGGAATCTAAAACCCTGCTTTTGGCAATATGGCCCTAGGCTCATCGCTCTGTCAGGCAGCCTTCTTAGATATTTTATTAGCAGCTGCCTGTAAATCTATAACACGGCATTGGCTCTCCCCCCGCATGCCCTACCTTGCAGGAGTGGGTGGTGCTAGTCAAAAATATTTTTAGAATGGAGAATTAAATACCTATTTATGGCTGCAATCAGATAAATGTCTGGGAGTCAGGTTACCCTTTATACACTTGATTGAATGCTCAAGGAAGAATGGGGTTTGAGGGGTTTTAGGTTCAAATGGTCAAGTCATTATGGCCAAATGGCTTACGACTTGTAATTTCCTATGAATCCTATAAATCCTATGAGCTAGGGTGATGATCCATACTGTCCCAGCAGGCAGAAGGTTATTGAGTTATGTCCTTGTTACTGTGGTCTGACATCAATCCCTATTGTCCTCTTTGCAGGACCCCACCCCCGTGCAGTAATTTTTTTTTTCCCAATTCTTTTTATCCTCCTACATCACTGGTCCCTTAGGTCTCTCTCAGGTGTAGTCACTCGGACCAGTCTTTTTCCCGCTCTGCCTGAGGTTCTCTGCATGCCAATTCTCCAGTGGGGCACACCTACCTCTACATGTACCAACACCCCCATACCCCCCAGCTCTGAGCCCCCAAGGTGGGGCCACCTTACTCCTCTGGCAGTCTATCTATAATCTGGACGGGGCTGTCGGAGTGTGGAGGAGGGCAGGAGACTGGCTGGGAGTAATCCAGCGATGAGCACGGGGACCATCCATTGGACTCATCATCACCTACCCAGGTGCCAGGGCCATTTTACCATGTTCTTTTGCCCTGGGAGTGCAGACATACAATGACATCCAGCGCAACATGAGTATGCTCCCACACCCGCTTGCAGGACGTCTGCTATCGCTCCCTTACCCCCATGCATGCTCCTCATCTTGCTGCAGCCTTCCAACCTCTGCTGGGAGCCACTAGAGCAGCGAGGAGCACCACTCACCCATCCCAGGAAAGGAGAGCAGTCCTCTAGATGCTCAATCCTCTCCTCCCCTGCTGACCCCCAGCATCCAAGTCCTTTCCTGAACCTGGGTCGCTGGCGTGGCACGAGGTGTAGCTTCCAACCTCTCAACCCTCAGCGCCACTGGGCCAGCCCCCCATGCACTAATTAATATACACTTTAACATCACCCCAATGTTAGTTCAATTTTCTATTTCTTCTCTTAGTTTACTCCTTTTTGTACCAGTAGTCATATTTGTACATTTTAGCAACTGAACCCTTTGGAAGGACTCTCAATGCTTGTACTTAACCTGAATTGAAGAGCTTTGGACAGGGATCCCCTAATCAATGTTTTGTTTCTTACTGTAATTCAGTTGTGGTATAGCTCTTTCTATAAGCAACTTCACTTACAGTTGCATTGTCTTCTAACTCAACAGCATAATGATCAGGAGATCCAAGGTTCTCTATGAACGTTATTCCTTCAAGTCTTGCTCTTGTGATGGACTTACCTTTATTGCAATTATTGTTTTTCAACTATGAGCAATGTATATTCTCACTACTGAAATAGATACACAGATGTATAGAATTTGATAGCAGATAAGGACTGGCAGACCCACCTAGTCTGCCCATTTTCGCTACCTGCTGCAAAAACCAAAGCCCCTACTTGATCTCTGGCTTTGTTCTATGCATTGGGACTCTTATTGTTCATGAATTAGAAGTTATGTCCTACTTTTATGTCTGTGTATATTGTACTTTATATGACTATCAATAAAGAAGTTTAAAAAAATAATGTAACTTAAACAAATAACTTTGCCATCTGTTTTGCCCCTCCCCCACCCCAAATTCAGCACAGACACAGCATCATCTTCTTTGCACTCAATCTAGGAGAAAATGGAGCATAAAGAGCTCTTAAAGGTACAGTAACAAACAGGAAGTGAAGCACCCAGTTCACAGATTCTGAATAGTTGGCTTGGTTCCCTCTGCTGCAGGCAAGCTCTGGTGATTGCATTAAATTATTTCCCATTTCATTGTATTTATTATACTGTACTGGTAAGCTTAGTGAGCAGAGAAATGCCCGTTTTCACAGGTGACCAGAATTAACATATAAAAAATAGGACAGTATATAACAAAAGAAATAATACATTACAATAAATACATAACTTCATACTAATTCATTCTACATTACAGCTACATGACAAAATAGATTTATACAGTCTATTCAAATTATCCTTAAAAGAGGGGACTGAATTGCACTTAGTAACAGAAAGATGAAGATTGTTATACAAATGCATGGCTTGAAAGGATAATTCTCACTGACATTGTTAGGTATGTCAAACTGGAACAGAAAAGGGTAGAGACTCCATTGAGAGAGTAACTGCTTATATTAGCCATGGAAAAGAACTCAGTAATACTCTGTGAAAATTTACCTAGTGCTACGTTATGAATATATGTAGCTAACTTTACTTTTTTATAGTCCTCAAAAGGGAGATAATCCATAGTCTTATATAAGGTACCGTGGTGAATTCTAATAAGCTGATTAGTTACAAAGTGACACATGGAATTGTATAGAGTTCTGATTTTTGACATGAGCCCTTCCCCAGCAGCTGAGTAGCAGACTAGTCCATAATCAATGGAAGAGAAAAGGAAGCTATTGGCCAATATCCTCTGTGATATGAAAACCAATGATGGGGAACGAACAGTCAGCACAAAGGACCCCATAATGAGTTGTGGGTTGGTCCTAGTGTGCACTTTTTGGGCAAAAACATTTTTGTTTACATACTGTTTACTGTAGTATAGTAGATTATATCGAACTAATTTTGCTTAGTTGTTGGCTGACATCTTCATTTACTACAAATCCCAGAATCCCCTGCAGCTGACATCAGAACAGTAGGCAGCAGTGGGAGATTCAGTAGTCTGCAGTGCATGTCAGAGTTTTTATAATCTCCGATCAGATGTTTTCCATGGATGTTTTTCTCCAGGGGCTATGTACAGTCCTCTGTGACTGTACATGGCTCAGTATCCTGTGAGGTGGGCTATACACAAGTGGGCTTCTACCAAAATGGTGACCCACTTGTGGTGCAGGAAAGGTAGGGTGAGGGTGTGAGGAAGGTGACAGGATGGGGGAGACTCACACATATAGCGACAGGACGTCACTATATGTGTAAACAGGGGGAGCAAGCATGATGGAAGAGAGGGATGGTTGGCCTGGCATGGTTGGTGTGGGGCTGTCAAGCTGGCCCCGTAGCATGGTGGGTGGGGGCAGCCTTAAGCTGCGAGGGTTCTGGGTTCGGGTCCAGGTGTACCTATATTTTAGTGCACCCAGCCCGAATTCCTTTTTGCCTCGGAATTTGCACCCCGACGTGCACCCCCCTGCAGTTAAGAATCCTTTACTAGAGGGGTGCGGGGGGCACAGCCCCTCACATTAAGATTAAAAATTTAAGTCCCCGGCACCATTTTCCTGTGCACTGGGGATGTAATTTGCCAAAACTTATTTTTGGCGCTGTACCCTCGCCAGAATGATGGTCACCTTTTGGCAGTCGCCATTATGACATAGAACCACATGGCCCACAGAGGACTGCAGGACCAGCAAACAGTAGATCAGAGTTTTTATAAACTCTAACATGCACTGCAGGCTATTGAATCTTCTCACTTCTACCTACTGTTCTGATGTCATCTGCAGGGTATTCTGGGATTTGTGATAACAGAAGATGTCAGCCTACAACTAAGCAGAATTAGTGTGATATGATCTACTTTACTATTGTAAATAGTAAGTAAACCAAAATGTTTTTGAACAAAAAGTGCACATTAGGACTAGCCCCACACTTAAGTGTAGGAGCATTTGGTGGTGACTGTTCCCCTTTAACTCTGAAAAGCATTCCCTACCTTTGATGGGAAGACTAAATAAGTCTAGTAATATGAGGTTCATATGTAAGGGAACTGTCAAGGGTCAAGCCCAGAAACTTGAATTAATTTATCATTTCAATACATTCACCATTCTTAGCCCTAATAGAAAATTCCTGGTTAACCTTCTTTCATGGTCCAGAGAATATCATGGCCTTAGGTTTTTCTTTAGTTAAGAAATAATTATTTTTATGGGACCAGTCTTGAAGGCAATTAAAATCCCTCTGGACTACAATATTCAGGGCATCTTGGTCCTCTCCGTGCTTGTCAATAATGGCATCATCTGCACAGAGGACCATCCTGGTAGTAGGACATGCACTTGGCAGCCGATTTAGAAACAGGGAGAAGAGCATGGAACCCAAGATAGAGTTCTAAGGTTCCCCACATTTAATAATCCTGAACTCAGAAAAAGACTCTACTGTTTTGTGGACTCTATTTGATAAGTAGCTCTGTACCAATTAACAACTTCCCCAGAAATATATAAATGTGAAAGGCATTGTAAAGGTAGGGCATGATCAGCAAGGTTGAATGCCTTGGTGACAGCCACAAACACAGTGGTCACCAGATCACCAAATCGATAGCCTGGTGGACGTGGTCAGTGAATCTCACCAAGGCGATCTCAGTGCTGAACTGTTGTCTAAAGGTATGTTGTACCAGGGTGTGAAGATCATATTTGGTAAAAAAAGAAAAAAAAACTCACCTGGTCAAAAAGTCTTCATTTGAGTATCTTGGATTAAGGTGCCAGGAGTAGACTCAGTCTACCGTTACCAGGGTCTGCCAGCGATCCATCTTTATGGACAGGTCAGATTGTGACCTGCTTTTAGACATGGAGAAGCAATAAAAGGCACAAAGCAAAAATAAACAATTTTGTAATCGGAAGGGCCATGGCATCTTTTGCAGTTTTTATCAACCTAAAATCCAGGCCATCAAGGCTAATGCAAGGTATGGGACTGTATTTGTACAAATAGGCCAAACTTCTTCACAGGTTAGGAATTTGAAACCAAACTTTGGAATCAGAGAATTAACAGATAGTTGATGAAATGGACAATTATTATCACTACCAGGAAAAGGATTTCTGTATTTATGCAGATCTCCAGATTGCTCATTTAGTGTTACAGCCATAGTACTATGATCAGTGATCAAATTTTGCTTATGCTCAAGGGTCTGGATATCACAACCATTCTTATTCCCTGTTAACTCTTTGAAGATTTGTCAGATGTTGCATTGATTTCCATGGTTTTTAAGTTGTTTGTTTTGATAATATACAATTTGGCCCAGATATTCAAAAGGGTTGCGCCATGCGCAACAGGGATGCACCAGCGCAAGTCCGAAAATGCGCCATTGTGCGATATTCAGTGGGAGACAGCTGTGCCCCCCAAATCGCAATGCATGAGAGCACAATGGTAATGAATGCATGCGCAACTGAAGGGGGAGGAACCATGAATAAATGGCACCGTGCGATATTCATTAGCATGCGCCATGCGCAATAGGGGAGCAAACGGAAGTTGCACTATAGCGGAAATGATCCAAAATAAAAAGGAACAAGACAGAGGCACAAGAACGCTACAGGGAAGCCAGATTTGGGAGTAAGGTGACAGCAACCAGGCAGACAGTAGCAGTGAGCAGGACAGGGCAGGAGCAGGACAGAGCACACCTGGAAACTACCAGGAACAGGAAAGGAGTTGGGAGCCTGTGCCACTGTGCAGGAGGAAAAGGGAAGTGCCACAGTGGACTGAGGGCAGTGACAGTGGGCAGGACATCCAAATCTGGGAGGTGTTCCCGGTGCAGGGGGAGTAGCATAAAGGACAGTGGGGGGAATGGGAATACAGCAGCCGGGGGGGGGTAACACAAGCCAGGGACATGGCCAGTGCCACCATTCAGATGGAGGCAGAAATGAGGGGTGTGAGAAGGCAGGCAGCAGGGGGGCGCAGCCATGGAAGGGCCTGTCGGCAGTATGCCCCCAACAGGCAGTACCGAGCTTGCACAAGCTTCGAGCAGTACAGTGACTCCGAGATAGTGGGCCAGTACCGCCTGAACCAGGCAATCCTGCGGCAGCTCTGTGAGCTGTGCAGTGATGAGATGCAGGCACCCACAAGACGGAGCCATGCTCTGTCAGTGGAGACAAAGGTGACAGCTGTCATGTGCCTGCTTGCCACGGGTACCTTCCAGAGACCAACAGGGGACACAACAGGCATAACCCAGTCGGCCGCATCGCGCCTACTCACACAATTCCTCAGCGCACTGCTACCACATGCTGCGGAGTACGTCCATTTCCCCAGCACACAGGCGGAGTGCACAGCACACACACAAGAGTTCCACAGGGTAGCACATATGTCTGGCATGCTCGGGGCCATTGACTGCACCCATGTGGCCATCCGCATGCCACCTGGCCCGGAAGGTGCAGCATACATCAATCAGAAGGGCTATGCAGGCATCAACTGCCAGCTGGTGTGCGATGCTAGGCGGCACATAACCAATGTCTGTGCCACGCACCCTGGGGGAGAACATGATGCCTTCATCTGGCACCAGTCTGCACTGTACCACAGGATCGACAGTGGGGACATCCCCACTGGCCACCTAGTGGGTGAGTATGCAAATCACGCAGAAAGACATGGATCTTGGGAGGGGCATAGTCAGAGGTGACATGGGTACTGGCTTAGATGGCCCATGGCAGGGCAACGCTGATCACCAAACTAATGTCCACCCTCTACACACAGGTGACAGTGGATACCCACTCCGTCCCTGGCTGCTCACACCATACCAGCAGCCCGCAACCCCATCGCAGCAACGGTACAATGAGGCACATGTCACCACATGCAATGTCATAGAGTGGGTGTTCGGGATGTTGAAGGCATGTTTCTGTTGCCTGGACACATCTGGTGGTGCCCTACGGCACAGCCCCTCAAAGGCCTAAGGGCTATTCCTGGCCTATTGCATCCTGCACAACATGGCCAACGACTGTGGGATAGCTGTACAGGTCAAAGAGGGGGACAGCAATGGGGATGATGAGGACACTGGTACAGATGGTGATGGGCAGCCCCCCCTTGGTCGAAGGGACCCCCGCATGATCCGGATGGTGCAGCTGCACCGGGACACCATCACAGAGGAGCACTTCAACCAACCCAGGTAAGTAATGAGGCCATGTACAACCACCAATGGCACGTGCACAACCCACAAACATGCATGGACAAACCTCAGGGGTGCATGTCATAAAGGGAATTGGCTGAGCATGGAACCGCACACGCCATCAGTGATGGGCAAGGCCTAACATGGCATGCGGTCACGCACACGCATACACACACACACCCCCCCACAAGACATGCACAAAGGGTAGGAGGCATGTCGACCCCAACCACCACCCCTAGCCACACACACGTTCACAGACCACCATGCCCGGTGCCTGTCATTGTGTGTGTCTCAGATGCTGGGCACCATTGCACAGTGGCGGAGAGCACAATGCAGGCATCATTATGCACATGCCACAGTGGCCAGAAGCTGGGAGGGTGTGCACATGGAATGTGTGTGTGTGCAGGGCCGGGTACCCCACCCGTGCATTGCATGTTGAACAACACACTGCACACAGGGCAGCGTCAGACAGTAGCCATGGTGGGAGACAGATCAGTCACGTGGCACAGTGCCACGGCCAGCATGGATGCTTGGGCGGCCCCGCTGAGACCCACCAGCAGTGACAGGCTGACCAATGGCCTCATGGGGTGGCACCAACGGTCCCCCAGGGGTTCTGCTGCAGGAACGCGAGCGTTATCGAGCAGGGGTCTGCAGCTCACCGAACATGCCTGCGCCAGGCGTGCTCAGGATGCCCACAGCTGAACCCGGTGTTGACAAGAAGGGTGTCACATGATGCCAGAAATGGGGGGTGGACGTTGCACTGCACGGTGTCTGCGACGCATGGACAAATAACTGTGTGCCCATTGTGGTCATGACAGCTGTGAATGCCTGTGTCTGCCTGTCAATGGCGGCGGTCACATCCTCCCGCAGCCGGTCCATCCCTGCCAGGAGCAGACTGGTGTCTCTGCTGCACCACTCCTCTGCCTGGTGCAGGACTGCACTGAGTGCATCCACCGCCGTCACTTTGCGCAACTACTGATCCACTGAATCATGGAGTATGCGGGTGTGCTCATCTAAGAGGTCATCCACCTGATCGGCATGCTGTCTCTCATGGTGTTCACGGCCGTGATGGGCAGCACCCCTTGAGGTTGGGTGCTGCACACCAGGGCCATGCCTGGGCATGTCCACAGGCGGTGCGCTGACACCGCCCCCCGACACTGTCCCCCCATCGCTATTGACTGACTGCTGACACTGCCCCTCCAGCCACCGCTCTCCAGGGCTCAACAGTGCCGCTGCAGCAGCCGCAATAGCCCCACTGTCTGGGACACACACCAGTGCTGCCCCACTGGTGCAGACAGGCACAGGCTGGGATTGTGATGTCATGCAGGCCTCCATGGCGGCACCACCCACGGCTATGCCTGTGCTGTAACCTGCTGTGTGGTCATCCTGTGGTCCACATGTATTACTGTGCATGATGTGAGCTCCATCATCATCAGTGATGGATCCGGCACCAGTCTGAGTCTCAGCATGCTGGCATCCATGGACGCTATCATGCTGGGACACGGGCAGGGCCTCCTCCACACCTGCTCCACCAACATCAGTCCAGACATCCAGGCGGGCCCACTGTCATCCTGACCCTCGGACACCTGTGGAAGTGGATGGGCCCTCCTCTGTGTCCAGGGTATCACCCTCAGTGGATGAGCCCACCACCGCTGACCCATGTAGATGCTCAGGAGCTGTAAGGGAACACAGTAGCATTATTGTATCTGCCCTACCCTGTGGCATCCCTCCCCCTCCACAGTGACAGATCAGGACCTACCATGCAGTGACGGGCTACAAACCCATCTGGAAGTCACCACCTGGAACACCCTCAATGGCACAACACCGCATGCTGCAAGCAACCCACTCTTCCTGTGGCATCAGGCATTGCACGTCCGGCTGTCCTCCATCAGTCCCAGCCCGTGCTGCCCTGATGGCAGCCACCTTATCCTTAATCCTCCTCATGTCCGTGCCCACCTTCTTCTTGCACTCCTGCACGGACCACTGGTGGCTGCCATGCTGGTTGACGGCACGCGCCACCTCACCCCAAGCAGCAGCATGGGCCTGTGGTGTTCCCTGCCATCCGCTGAGCAGCAGTTCCTGGTCAAGGTAGGCCTCAAACACGGCATCTGTTTCTGCCTTGGTAAAGTTTGGCCTCCTCCTTCTCCCACATCTCTGTTCCTCTTCCTCTACCTCACGTTCGCTCATCATTGATCCTGTGGGAATGACAGGTGTTACCTCTGACTGTGCAGTCCCATGCATCTCCCACACACCACAGTCCACACTCCCAAACAGCATGCAACTCACCACAATAGACTGCAATACCAGACTATGGCCTCTGCAGCCCAATGTCGCATTTATATAGTGCAACGCATGCAAATGAGACGAGGCTCAATTTTAAGTGGATCCTAATGCAGTATCTGCATCATTGAATCGCTGATGAGCTGATTTGCATATGCCGGCTGAATATCGCACTGTTGCGACTTGCGCAATTGTGTTGAACATGCTCAGGCAAGGGCGTAGTTCTGTGACGTGCGCAGTGGACACTGAATGGTGCATGCCTGGGGTGCTGACACCAACGCCTGCTGTGCTGCTGACGTGCTGTGCACGGAAGGCAGTGCAGAACACGGCCACCATTGTGCCAGTGGCACTACTGCACTGTTCACATGTATGGCGCTCTTGTACTGGAGCACCGTAGGTGCCGTGGAGCCACAGCGTGGTAGGCCACTACAGGGCATCTCACACAGACACCCAATCGTGCTTCACACAGGTAGTACCAATCGCGCTGTGGCGATCCGTGTGCGAGAGACCCTTGACCCTGTGCCGGACCTTTGCCCCCTAGGTGCATGCATCTGCAAGGGTGCACCACTATTGTGTTGTTTGGTAACAGTGCAATGGGGAATGGCAGCACTGTACCGTGCAGCATCTGCACATGGCGGACCGCGCTACAGAGCACCATTTTGACTCTGACCAGCTTCAGCGATGGCAAGATGGAGGGCTGCTGTTTGGAGCTAGGTGGAGCTGGCCAATTTGGTGACCATAGTGGAGCCCCATGCTGGGGCACTTTTTGGAAATGCACCCCTGGACAGGGCCAGGTGTGCTGTATGGGAGGAGGTGGTGGTGGCGCTGGAGGAGGCCACAGGAATGGAGCACACAGCTGAGCAGTGTCGCTACAGATATGGGGACCTCCAGCGCAGGAACCCAGACAGGCTTTCCCACCTGTGGGCACATGCCAGGATAGGCGCAGTGCCATGACCAGGTAGGTGCCCCATCCATACACTGGTTGCATCCGTACAGGTATCGCAGTGGGCATGTGTCCACCACATGGGGGGTGGGCCATCCAGTGTGGGCAGTGGTGTTGGTGGTGGAGGTGGTGTTGGGGGGGTTGCGGCATGGCCGGGCTGAGCAGGATCGCACACACACCCAGGGGTGGGGGGCCTTTGATACTGGATTGTACTGATATTCCCCTCTCCATCTTTGCACCCTAGGCCCTGAAGAGCAGCGCCGAGCCTGAGAGGACCGACACCGAAGTGTGGGTAGGGGAGCTGGTCAACAGCCACAGGCAGCCGGTCGCATCAGAGTACAGAGCCCAGATCAGGCCGATGATGGTGGGTGCCTTTCTTCCAGGATATTCTGTGCATGCTGTGTTGCAGGGCAGGCGGCGGGACATGGCCACCATCCATTGACACCACTGCCGTGCATGCCACACAGTACAGTCAGCACTGTCCAGTGGCACTGCATGTGTGGGTGTGCATCGCTGCTGGTCCATGCGTGCACCGGGTACATGGCTATGCCACTGCCTTCGCACCGCATAGCCATGTCACTGTACAGCCACGGTGGTGCTGTGTGGGACTTGGGCAGTGGGTGTGTGCAGCGGTCCACATGGCTGTGTGCACCTGGGTGGGCAGGTCATGTGGACACGATCACTGTGGGTGGTCGTACACCATCACAGGGGCGTATCCCATGGCTGTATGCCATGCACAATGGGTGGGCTGCAGGGGGATAGGCATTCACACCTATTGAATCTGCTCCCTTGTCCTAGGTGGACGGAGTATGATGTACCTGGAGAGGGCTGTGCGGGGACTGCTACAGGTAGCACGTGCCTCGCTAGATATCCTTCAGCGAATGGACCAGCATTGCGTCAGGAGGAGATGTGGTGAGAGGCACCACAGGAGCGGGGAATGGGGTGCCCGCTGAAGTTACCATGCCCCGGGTTCAACCCTACCCCCCGGACCCACCCTCACACCCTCCTTTCCTCTACCATTTGTTCACCCCTGCCCTTACCCACCCACCCGGATTGTGGCCTCACCCCAACATTTTGTACATATTTGTAAATAGTTGTTTTCTGTCTTTTAATATACATTTGTTTTGTTATGCCTACTGTGGTGGTCTCTGATTTGCAGCGGGCTACAGGTGCTCAGCTGCAGTGGTGTGCACGGCATCAGGGGTGGTGCAGTCATGGGCGTGTGTGTGTGTCCGTAGGGGAAGCGACTATGGTGTGGGCATAGCTATCAGTCACTGTCTGTGGTTTGTGTGTTGTTCCCTGTGCACTGGATGACTGTGTGCAGTGGTCCACGGTGCATGCACTGTGTCCATGGCGCACCTGTCAGACCATCCATGGCCTGTGCAGCTGACACCCTTGCATATCTGTGACTTGCACGGTCCACTGGCATGTCAGTGGTGGCTGTCCATGCTGACACAACAGCCACTGTACCCAGCACAATGCCAGGTTGCCTCCTGTCACTGGTGTGGTGCATGTCTGCCTCAGGTGGCACTGTGGCCTCCGCTGTTGTTGTCCCACCTCCATGCTGTCACTTGTGTCTGTTGCAGGGGATGTGCTCCACTGTCTTTCACTTGTGCTCCAGGCGCATGCTGGTGGTGTACAGCTTCATGGTGCCTGCTCAGGGTGGCTGGCACTCCTGTGCCATGGAGGGGTGCTGGCCGTGTGTACACGGTTTCCATGCCCACATGCCAGGGGCTTGGTTGACCCACTACTGTGTCCCTGTGTTGGTGTGCCCTTGGGTATGGGTGGGTGTTTGTCCAAGCACTGTGTTGCATCCTGTGTGGCGCATGCTTCCATGCACCACTGTGGGTGTCTGCACTGGCTGTTGTGGCCAGTGCTGGGTCGGGGTGTGTCCTTAGGAGGGTGTGCAGGGTGCTGTACCACTGGTGGTGGGGTCCGGGGCATGCTCTGTCATGTGTGGGGTACCTCATGTGCCGACACATGGTCGGTCTCTCAGCTGTACCTCGGGGGGGATGTGCATGGTGGCACTGTGTATGCAGTCGTTGCATCGCTGTCTGCTGCCACCCACTGAAGGGTGCTCCTGGTGGGGCTGCCTTGAATGGTTCTGTGGTGCACAGGGTTGCATTGTCACAGTGGGGGTGGTGGCACGCAAGGGGTGTCCTGCACTGGTGGGCGCTGCTCCTGGGCAGGGTTTCTAGGGATCACGGTGCAGGGTGTGCTCTGCATTGGTGGGATGGTGTGGCACGGGGTGGCCGGACCTCCTTGTGTGCCGGTCACAGCTTGCCAGGGGGTGTGCTGGGGCACTATGCCCCGGCTGTGGGTTTGTTGCTGGTGTCCATGGGCCAGTGGTTATTCCAGCTCTCCTTCGGTTGTGCAGTGCACGGGGTGTGGGGAGTGATGTCTGTTCTGCTGTGTGCTCCTCTGCCCATCTCTAGCATGGGTGGTGGGCCCATGCATTCTGTCCCTGCGCATCACTGGTTGTGCTGTTGCGCTGCTGCCCTGCTCCACTGAGCATCCCTGGTTGTGCTATTGCGCATCTGACCTGCACCACTGCACATCCCTGGTTGCGCTATGGTGCAGTTGGCACAATATTCATTTGTGTGCCAGGCGCATCTTCGACCCGCGCAGTGTTTGAATATTAATATTAAGATGGGCGAAAGTGGACTTGTGCTTGCTCCTGCTGTTGCGCACCTTTATGGCGCAGTTTGAATATCTGGGCCTTTGTGTTTTTCTAATTAAAGATTTGCACAAATTGTGCCCCTTTTTATGTTCCGACAGCTTGTTTACATCACCAATTATCCTGTAGTGTGACCATTTTATGTCCATTTCTTTAAGCTTTTTTTAAATCTCAGGGGATATCTACAGTGGCCCCGAAGTGCAAAACACTCCCCGAAAAAAGTGAACTGTAATCTAATAAGTAGAGCAACAACCAAAAGAATGAAATGCAAACAAAATATAAAGCAACAAAACCAAATGTGTAGTGTCATGTCACAAAAAAATAAAGTAACAAAATAAAAAGAAATGTAAACAATTTATTATAGTACGAGGGAGCACTTCTGACCAATCGAAGCGCTCCTTTCCTCTGCGCATGAGGCACTCTTATTCCGTGAGGAGCGTCTCATGCGCAGAATAGATGCCCTGAAATGGGCATGTTCTGAGAAGTTTATTTTTTTTTTAAATATATTATTGATCACTCTCGATCAATAATATATTAATACGTCCCTCGGAACAACTCATTGCTGAAAACGAGTGGGTTCACTTGCCTTCAGCTTAAGCCAGAACAGCTCAGCTTTGCTTCGCTGTTCCCACTCCAGCTGAAGGCGCATGAAACCACTCATTTTCAGCAACGAGTGGCTCCAAAGAATGTATTATCACATAAGAGTGAATGTTAACAAAAAGTACAGCATAACTAAAAAGTGAATGCAAACAAAAAAAAACACAACACATCAAAAAAAAACAACACAATGAAAAAGTGATAGGGATAGTGAGATAGAAGAATCAGCTATTTACTATACCCACCATGCCTCAATATGTAAATTGGTATACAGGCTATTATATTCCTGTACTCACTACAAAACTAGGAGACTACATCTCTCAGTAAAGATATCTTGTCAGCTATATAAGGTACGCATAATGCCTCATTTTGAAAATAAACATCTGAGATCTTATATTGTTGTAATCACTTCAGAAATAGAAGACTGCATCTCTGAGTAAGGAAAATGTAAGTCAGCATTATAATATGCCCGTAATTTCTTGGTGCTGTATATAAATCAGCATATTAACTGCTGTTCTGCTGTAACCATTACCCGGATAGGTGATTTAACAAAAATGGACTACTCTATGTGCAAATGCATAGGGACTATCTATGTGCAAATGCAGTTGCAATAATACATTTTTTGTTTTTATGTTACAGCTTTTAACAATTTTTATGCATTTTATAACTGTGATAAGATACTTCAAGGATGTGTAATTATGCTGTAATAATTGCATACTCTGGAGTGTCTTATTGCATACATAACATACAACAGGGTGTGCGGTCAAGCTCTGATATACGCACGTCTTGGGTGTGTTAGGAGGTACAAAGCAAAGCAGAGTACTTTCCTCCATCCAAGAAGTGCATATATCAGATGTAACTGCACACCCTAAAATGTGATACTGCATTTATAAAATGGGCACAAAATAAATTTATGGTGGGAAACACATGAAAAAGGTGCAGGTGTGCGGCCTTTATGGAGTAATGCATGATCATGTGATGGGTTTGCACCACAGGTAGTTGAGGATTTTTCTTACCCATTTTATTAATATTTATGTGCGAGTGTGTGTAAGGGTCAAAATTACAAAGGAGGCTATGCATAAAAGTGACTACGATGCATGCGTGCATTGTCTGCATGCCTATGTGGCTGCAGGCAGGCACAAAGTGTGTGAATTCATGACCCCAAGCACCCACAGGGCACCTTTCTATGGTCCCACTTCCTGGTGCATAGGACCATGGGGTTGGATGGGTGCATAACAGTGGACTTAGGCAAGCATCCAGTCAGATGCCCATTCTGGATCCAAGACTAGATTCCTTGCACCACAGGTGCAGGGGAGTGTGGGAAGATATGGAACTGGGATGTGTAAAAGTACAGGCACTCACCCAAATGGCTGCCCGCAGCCCACCCTGACAGCCCAGTGGGTTGGGGCAGCAGTGAATAGGGGGATCCTGTTGCCATTGCACCCTGCCAGTAACCACTGGGGGGCATGTACACACAGCAGGCTCCCCCATGGTGTAAAATTCCCCAGCCTGGCACTCTGCACCTTAGTGAATTACATGGAGTGAGGACAATCCTCCTGGCACACCTCCAGACCACCAGTGGCACATTGCTGCTCGGGCGGCCAGGAGATCTGGTATGCAAGTGGCTAGCGCACAGATACTGAATGCTGCAGGGTGTCTGCTGGACCCCTGCTGTGTAGCATTCACATTTAGCATTGTCTACACACCACATATACGCAGCATGTAGACTTTGTGCATAAGAGTCCAATATGTAGTTTATTTATTTGTATACTGGAAGGTATGTGAGCAAAAATACCCATTTTCACAACTGTCCAGTGGAAAAATACAATATGTACAGCTGATAAAATACAACAGAAAATAACAATTACATCATATTTAAATGGGTATAATTGCACAAATCAGGAACAAGGAGAGAATCAAGGAATACAAGGCAATCAGTTACAATAACGTTGACAAGACAGGTAGAGCATTAGGTAGGAGTGATTTTTATGGGAGAGGACAAGAAGACAGCAAATGAGGAGAATGAATAAAGGCAAGATACGAATGGGGCAAATGCTTAAAGTGCAGAAGGTGGGGACAGTGCAAGTAGTGCAGTATTGGAAGCATTCAATAATCCTTAATGAAAGGGATCTATCCAGAAGTCTGTGTCAATGTAATTCACCGGGAGTATCCGGAAAAAGCAATGAAACAGTCTACAGGCTAGGAGAATAGGAAGGGTAGAAAAAGAGAACATTGTTTACCAGGAGTAGCACACTAAGCTGAAGCTTGTTTCCAGATATGACCTGGGAGCACAAGGAAGTTAAGTGACTTGCTCAGGATCACACAGTATGCACCTAGGCGACTGTGGGATTCAAACCCAGGTCTCCAGATCTGCAGCTCAGAGCCTTAACCCAATGCGCTATACTGCCTCAATAGGTGGGGAGAGTGCTGGGCAGGGGTGAAAAAGAGATGGAGGGTAAGGAGAAACTGGGTAAGTCAATTGGGGGGGGAAGAGAGTGGAAGGAAGGAGGGGAGGGGCAGTTACAGAAGTGTCTGAGGGGTGGAGAGGGGGTGTCCACAGGGTTTAGCTGGATGGCTGGCCTGGCCAGATAGGGGTGGATGATTTGAGGAGGTGAACCTTGAGGGAGGAGTTAAAGGATTAAATGGACCTACAGGCCTGGATTTCCTGGGCACTTTGTTGTATAACTTTGTGCCCCTGTCGGTGACCATAGTCGATGAGAGGCAGGAGTAGAGAGCTTGCTAAATGCAGTCTGGATGTGGGAATAAGGAACTTTCTAATCCTATAGAGAAGACTAAGTTTACATGGATCTTCTTTATGAAATCGCTGACATAAATATTGTAGGAGAGGTGAGAGTTGAGGTAGAGACCAAGGTGTTAATTCTGACACCTGTTCAATGAGGTTGCCCATGTTGTCAAGAAGAGTTAAGCCAGTGGCAGAGGCTTTCCTAGGGCCCGAGAAGATCATGAACTTGGTCTTCTTAGAACTGAAGACCATACCATTGTCAGAGAATCAAGTGTGCAACTTTATGAAGTCAGACTGCAGATTGTGGAATATAGTGGCAGGATTTTCATTGCTGCAGAAAAGAGCCACGTTGTTGGCATAGAGGACAAGATGAGTGGTTTGGCAGATAGAGGGGAGGTTATTGATGAAAAGTGAGAAAAGAAGAGGACCCGGGATAGTGCCCTGGGGACCCCATATTTGATCGAACATTCAGCGGAAAAGTAACCTTTGAAGGAGGTTTTATGGGATCTCCCAGAAAGGTAGCTTTCAACCCAGTTGATGACATTATCTGAAAGATGTAAGCTTTTTAGGGTGCTGTGGAGTAGGGCATGGTCCACAAGGTTGAATGCCTTGGTCAGGTCCACAAAGACGGACCCAGTGTACTGTCCTTTGTCATTGGCCTTAAGGATGTCACTAGTAAACCTGACCAGGGCTGTTTCAGTGCTATGTCCCGATCTGAAACCATGCTGGGCACTAGAGAGTAAATTGCTGGAGTCAAAAAAGTCAGTCAGTTAAAAGTGCACAACTTTCTTGATGATTTTTGAGAATGAGGTTGAGAAGGGAAATAGGTCGGTAATTACCGACTATGATTCTAGACCTAGACTTGAATAACGGTTTTATGGTAGTGGTTTTCCAGGTGCTAGGGAAAAAGCCAGAACAGAGAGAATGGTTGAGTATATTGCTGATTGGAACCGCTAGGGCATAGATGGACAGTCTGAGGATTTTATAGTCTATTCCGTCTGCCCCTTTGCTGTGCTTGGGGTTGTTACTATGAATAAGCTTAATTGTAACTGCAGGTTTTAGGGCCTTAAAATAGAAGTGGAGAAAGGCCTAGACATGGTGTCAGGGCAGGGGTGGGAGGGGAAGAAGTGGGCACTGAAGAGGAGGGGGTAAGTTTGTATTTATCTAGATCACTGAAAAAAGAGTTAAAGATGTTAGCCACTTTGGTTGGGTCATTTATCTACCACCATGGAACAAGGTGATGGGATCAGTATTTTTGGTTTTGCCAAGTAGTGAGTTAAGGGTACCCCAAAGCCGTCGGGGATTCAAGGAAGCATCGAGTTGTTTATTATGTAGAAAGCAGATTTTTGCTTTTCTCGTAGCTGATTTGCATCTGTTTCTAAGAGACTTGTAGAGGGAGAGCTGGATAGGGTCTCTGTGCTTAGAGTAACAGGCCCAGACTTTGTCCCTCGTTCTCATCATTGTGATATCAGGAGAGACCCATTTATTGATTTGACCCCTGGTTCCAATTTTTTTAAGAGGAGCATGTTTATCACAGACACTGGCAAGAATGCTGGAAACTTTTTTGATGGCAGAGTCACAGTTGCCTGGCCCATCAATGAATGACCAGTTGACTCAGTTGAGATCACGGGTTATTAACTCAATACTCTGATCAGTTAATCTGGTGAAAATAAACTTAGGTGGGTGTTTGGGAAGATGGGCAGACCATAGACAATAGATGGCACAATGATCGCTGATACTGTCAAGCAGAACTCCGAAGTTGGTGATGTGGGTGGGGTGCATGGCAATGATCCAGTCAATGAGTGTATGACTTCTGGTCTTGTAATTATATCTAGTGGGTGAGTTGATAAGCTGGTGGAGACCTAGATTGGCAATATAGGAATTGGCAGTGTTGGCTTGACTGGAGATCCATTTAATGTTCAAGTCCCCACGGAGGATCTACTCTCTATTCAGTGGGAGGGAGTGTTATAGAGCTAGTTGTGACTCAAGGTTGAAGAGTGGGGTACCAGGAGGGAGACAGGCTATGGTGAGAGTGAGGGTTTTATTTGGACCTAGAAGAAGGTGAAGTGAGGGTTTCGAGTAGTGCAAACTCGGCATTGGGATCGTGTTCAGTAAAGGAGAACTTGTTTGAAACATAGAAAATGCAACCCTCTCCTTTGTCTGTCTTTTCTTACAGAACTATAGCCACTGAGCTCGATCTCCCCATCCGAGATTTTGTGGGAAAGCCAGGTTTCGGAGAGTGCTATCATATCGAAATCGTTCATGGCAACCCAGGCGCGGAACATGTCAGTTTTAGCTGTGAGAATCTGAATGTTGAGGTGGACTAAGCTGATATTTTTCTTTTTAGTAGGGAGGGTCTGTATGAGGGGGCAGGGTTTCCTGGGCTGGGGTTAGGCTGGATGGTTCCAGAGAGGAGAAGGATGAGGATGAGGGTCCTGGAGAGACATGAGATTAGAGGCAGTGACTTATGCTTCTTAGATCTGGAGCATTTAATTATAGTGGCAGGTGCACACTTGGAGAGAAAACAGGGGCAGTGGAGGGAGAGGGGAGGGAGGGAAAGGACGTAGAATAAACTGGAGTTGGTTGGGGAGAGGACCGGGGGCAGTTGAAAGGATTGAAAGGTAGTATAAGGGTAAAATGGCCCGGAGGGAGAAGTTCAAAAGGGGAGGAGGTGGGTCGAGGGGGCCCCGGAGTGTGAGGGCATGCAGGTGCAGGCTGGAGGGGGGAATGCAGGAGTATCAAGAGAAGGGGAAGAAGTGCCATGGCAGGTGAAGAACAGGCAGAAGGAGAAAGTGGACAATGACTACCGAATGAGTGTGGGAGGAGTAAACAAAGTTCTTTTATAGGTTGGCTAAAGGGTTGCTAAAAGCATTTAGTAATTGAGGCTCCCATATAGTGTAGAGGTTAGAATCAGTGCCTTTGGTGCAAAAGATGAGGGTTCGAATCCTGGAGAGTTACAGCAAAGAAACCTGAGAAGAGTGGGGTACTGGAAGTGAACAGAAGAGAGCAGCGGTGAGTTTTAGATCTGTTGGTTACAACAGGGTGGAAAAAAGTAAAGAGGGGAGGAAGAAGTGGGTGCCAATAGTGACTCCTAGCGGTTGGCTAGTATAGGAAGCTAGTGCAAAAATGGGATGTTAGAAAACCTAGCAGGTGTCACATGAACTATCATGTGACTAAACTGCAGCAATAAAGGAAATGACCACCAAGGGTGGGCATGGTGGTGGGGAGGGTGGGGCAGTCACCGTGCAGTCATGACAGGCTAACACAGTCAGTACCTGTGCTCCTAGGACACGGTCTCTGTGAGGGGAGGGAGGGCTCCATTGGTGCAGCTCCTCACACAGGAAGGGCTCTTGAGGAGTGGGCCTGTGAGGGAACCTGCTGGATAAATGGGACAGAGTTAGAAGAGGAAGGGCAGAGGTAGAACAAAGGGACAGAGGGAGGGACGTGGGGGGATGGGGTGTGAGACAGAGTGCACATGCACTGCCCAGCAGACTGAATGGTGCCCTAAGAGAGGGAACAAAGAAGGGAACAAAGAACGCCTAAGAGGAGAGAGGGTAAGCAAATCCAAAACACTACAGTGCATCAAACAATCCTTGGGCTAAAAGGCACATAACGCTATGCTGTACAGCATGAATAACTAAATAACAGATTCTGCTACTACAGACTTAGAACAAGCTTAGTGATATGGTGGTTCAGCTAATTAAAGTCACGGTTCAGACAGATGCAAAACGACAGTCTGTACAAAAGGCCTCCGTGGTGCAGAAATAATCAGTGGAGTCTGCCATGGGAACTCCTTAAAGTGCTGGCTAGCTGAGGCAGAATGCTCTGAGGCACAGGGTCCAAACAAATGATTTTACAAGTCAGTACCTGTGCTCCTAGGAAGCTGGCTCTGTGAGAGAAGGAAGGGCTCCGTTGGTGCAGCTCTTCATGCAGGAAGGGCCCTCGAGGAGTGGGCCTGTGAGGGAACCTGTGCTCCTAGGATGCTGGCTCTGTAAGAGAAGGGGGGGCTCCGTTGGTGCAGCTCTTCATGCAGGAAGGGCCCTCGAGGAGTGGGCCTGTGAGGGAACCTGTGCTCCTAGGAAGCTGGCTCCATGTGGGTACAGAGGGAGGGCTCCACTGGTGTAGCTCCTCATGCAGGAAGGGCTCTGAGGAGTGGATCTGTGAGGGAACCTGCTGTGTTTCTAGGAAACTGGCTCCGAGTAGGGAAGGAGGGCTCTGTTGGTGCAGCTTCTCACACAGAAAGGGCTCCTGAGGAGTGGGCTTGTGAGGGAACCTGCTGGATAAATGGGACAGAGTTAGAAGAGGAAGGGCAGAGGTAGAACAAAGGCACAGAGCAGAGTTTATCTTCAAATGTAAGGGGGCATGATCATATCTCATGAATGCCAGAGTCTTAGGCGAGTTATGAAAGTCCTGCCTCTTAAGAGATGATAAACTGCATAGTTTGAATCAGATCATTGCATATCCAAATATATATATATAGCCCTCTCTTCCAAATTCTAAACTGGCCTGTCAAATGATTGTTCAGGGTGGGTAGCATGATGCCATTTGTCCAGTTTCCTTGGAAAGGGGGGAGTGTGTGGCTCGTACTGGATCTGGGCAGGCAATTGTTTTGATAAATTGCTGCTGTGTGTATCCTGTTTCTGACTCGTATTGTACACAGGGCCAGATTAAGGTAACCTGGGGCCTTAGGCACAAGAGAAATCTGGGGCCCCTCTTGCCATGATTATGCCCCTTTGCCACAAAGGGACCCTGTCACAAACTGTAAGGCACCTTGGGAATCCATTTATATACAAACTATAGCTGATGTTAGGATACAGTTTGTGAGAGATATGGGCAACAGAATACAAATCAAAATTCCTACCCTTCTGCTCCCCTCTGTCATAAAAGTTGTTGGTGGATAAGGACCACCTGACCCAGCTAGTCTGCCCTGTTAATCCTGTCTATAGCCCCCTGCAAGTCCTCAGATTTTTCCCATGTTTACCTAGGTGCTAGTATTCCTTTATGTCTATCCCACACGTTTTTGAAGCTTGTGATCGTTTTAGCTTCTACCACTTCCACCGGGAGTCTGTTCCAAACTCCCACCACCCTGTCCATAAAGAAAAACTTCCTGACATCCCCCCTCAGCCCCCTTCCCCTCCAGTTTCATTGTGTGACCCCTGGTTCTTGTGCAAGTGTTGCCCTGGAAAATACTCCCTTCCTGTATCTTGTTCACACCCATGAGATATTTATATGTCTCTATCATGTCTCCCCTCTCCCTCCTCTCTTCTAGAAAGTACATATTTAATTCTCCAATCCTGTCTTCATAGGCCTTTAGGTGTAGGCCCTGCACCATCTTGGTTGCCTTCCTTTAAACCCCTTAAACCTTGTCTCTGTCCTTTCATAGGTGGGGCCTCCAGAACTGTACACAGTACTCAAGGTGAGGTCTCACCAGTTTTATGACTTCCCTTCTACTGCGGATAATCCCTCTACCTGTGCCCCCCAGCAACCTGCTGGCTTTCCCCACCACCTTGTCACACTACTTAGCCACCTTCAGGACTTCAGAAATAATTATCCCAGGTCCCGTTCCTGTCTTGTGACCATCAGTTCCCCCCCAAGATGGTATTTAGCCTCAGGGTTCCTGTGACCCAGGTATATGATCTTGCACTTCTTTGCATTAAAGCACAGTTCCAAGGCTCTTGACCACTTTTACAGTTTGCTAAGATCCTCCCTTATTTGCCCCAGTGTCCACCCTCTTGAAAGTTTTGGTAACATCCGCAAACAGACACACCTTACATAGAAATATAGACTTTGATGGCAGATAAGGACCACTCGGCCCACCCATTTCTCCTACCTTATTGGATAAGTTACAGATCCAAGTTAACCAACAGTCTACTTCTTCCTACCCCCCCACCAGAATTTGCTTATGTCTGTCCCATGCATTCTTGAATTCCCCCACTGTTTTTGACCCCACGACCTCCTCAGGACGGCCTTTCCATGCATCCACCACCCTCTCTGTGAAAAAACTTCCTCACATTGCCCCTGAGCCGTCCCTCTATCTTCAAATTGTGTTCCTTGTTCTTGCACATCTCTCTTTTCTGAAAGATGCTACCCTCTTGGATTTTGTTGATTCCTTGAAGTACTTGAAAGTTTCTATCATGCCCCTCTCCTCCTTTCCTCAAGGGTATACATGTTAAGCTCCTTTAATCTCTCTTCATGTAAGCTTATTGCAGACCCTGCACCATTTTAGTTGCCCTCCTCTGGACTGCCTCCATCCTGTCTATATCCTTGCAGAGATGGGATCTCCAGAACTTCACGCAGTACTCCAGATGGGGTCTCACCAACTGTCTGTACAGAGGGATAACAACTTCCTGTTTCCTACTGGTGATGCCTCTCCCTATACATCCCAGTATCCCCCCAGCCATCCTTACTGCCTTCTCACATTGCTTGCTTACCTTCAGGTCATCTGATACGACTACCTCCAGGTCCCTTTCCATTTGTGTTGTTGTTAATATCTCCCCATTGTGTACTCTTCCCCTGGGTTTTTGTTTCCCAGGTGCATTACTTTGCACTTCTTTGCATTGAATCTAAGCTGCCATACTTTTGACTATTCCTCCAGCCTTGCCAAATCCCTTCTCAGCCCCCCTCATGTATCAACCCTGTTTTCTTCCAGTCCTTCTGCAATGTCACATATAAAGACATTAAAAAGGACCGGACCCAGTACTGAACCCTGCGGTACCCCACTAGTAACCCCTCTTTCTTCAGAGTGGACTCCATTTACTATTACCCTATGTGTCTTCTTGTCCAGCCAATTTTTAACCCAGGCTACCACCCCGGGACCCACTCCCAGGCTAGCTAATTTGTTTATTAATCTTTTGTGTGGGACTGTGTCAGATGCCTTCCAAACCAGCCCTTCAGCAATATTGCAGATAAATATATTGAAGATTACTGGGCCACACACTGACCCCTGTGGCACCCCGCTAGTCACGTTGCCTTCCCCCTGAGTGCATACCATTTACCACAACCCTCTGACTTCTACCTTCCAGCCAGTTTCTCACCCATCCAACTACCTTCAGTTCTACCCCAGGGCTATTTAGTTTGTTCAGTAGCCTTCTGTGGTGAAAATTAATAGAAAACTCAGCCCCTTTTTCCTTTTTTTCATAACTTTGATCATCATTTTCATGACACTCATCGCCACAGCCCAAACTTAACCATGAACACTCCTACTAATTTTCCCTGATAGGAGAATTACATTTAACAATGACAATCCAATTCCAATCAAGGAGTGTAAAAATTAATTGTGGGGGATGATCTCTGAGGCACTCCACATTCCTGACATCATAGGTTGTATACACCTGATAGGTTGTCTGATGCACATGTGACATAAAATAATCCTTCCACTTAACAATGACAATCCAATTCCAATCAAGGAGTGTAAAAATGTATTAAAACATTAGGCAGTATGTACAGCCTAGTAGTTACAGCTCTAAGTAAAGAACCTGTAAAACATGTAGACTCAGAATACTTTGATGTGTGAACCGCAACCTCTATGTTGCCTATGCCTTAATCCAGCCCTGAGTGTGCAGCGTTTTGGTTTTGGAGCAGCGGCTGAAATTGACAAATGTTCCCGAAGCTGCCGGCTCCACTTTAGATGCTGCGTCTGAGCAGTGAGAGAGAGAGAACACTGGAGCTAGCATGCTAGCATGCTCTCTTGTTTCTTTAGTTCTCTCTCTCTCTCTCTCTCTCTCCTCTCTCTCTGTGTACATGAGGAGTTATTTTACTGTAATATTGTTCACTCTTCGAGTGAACAGTCAAGTCTGAGGAGTAACAGCGGCTACCATATGGGTAAAAAGCCACTTGGTTCCAGGAAAAGGTTTTCAAATGCTGCCCCAGGTGGGAGAGAGAGTGAGACGACCATATTTACTCCCAACTTCCATTCATGAATTAAGAGTCTCTCTCTCTCTCTCTCTCTCTCTCTCTCTTTCTCTCACTCAAGGTTTTACATAAATCTTATTTCTTTTGGTCCTTCTATGAGGGGAAGGAAGAGAACTGCAGCAAAATAAATTGGGCTGCTTTCTGAACAGAAGCTGCAAAGAAAGCCAACCCACTTCTCTTTTCACCCTAGCTCAATCAAATTGCAGCTACAGTATATGCATGCTATTTTTGAAATAAAAAAAAAAAACATTTCAAACAGGCTACAACAACCTAAATGTTGTACACAGCAAAACAGGAGAACAATTATTTTCTACAATTCATTGTAGGGCATATTTACTTCCCTACTCAGTCTCCTTAATTATTATTTCAGAAAGAGCCCTATCAGGTTTATATAGTGTGAATGATGGTACCTTAAGGATGTAATTAAGTTTTATTTTCCATGATGAAATGTTAATTATAGCCCAGTTCTCCAGAGGCACCTTATTTTTTTAACTTCCATGTCTGCAGGCATACATAAACTTGTTTACTATATACATACTTCTTCAACACCTTTTTGGGTGTTATACACTTGTTCTGGGGGACTATATGGATGGAAAAGATGAATGGAGGACTAAGGAGATAGTAGGGATAGGAAAGTACCATGCTAGGTGGCCGACCTAGGGTAGGGTAGAAAAAAGAATAAAAAACAGAGGGATAAGGTTTACTGTTGCTCAACAGAAGTGTTAATTTAGCTGGATATAAAGGAGATAGGAAAGCTGTCCAAAAGTCAGATTCCAAAGGTGCAGCCTATCTGTGCCACACCACATTTCTGTTACTGCCACTGGATCAAAGTCTCCGGACCATTACAACAGTTCCAGCATTTCGTTGCCAATACTCCTTGATGCATATCATTTTCTAACATCTCTCCCTGCATTCCCCTTTTCCCCAGGGTATACTAGATCCTCCTGTCAGTCAATGGAGGGAGGTCTTACCATTCTGACTCCCCCACTTACTAGCTTAAACTAGCTATATGTTGCACCCACCCTTCTCCCAGTACCATCCTGACCTCCTCATTGGGGTGCACTGTCCATTTTGAACACCCTCCAACCCCTCCAGGTTGGGCCCCAGTCCCCAAGGAATCGAAATTCCTACTTCCTGCACAAACCCTTTACCCATGCACTGAATTGAAACATTTGGAACTGTTCCTTTTGGTTCAGGTATGACCATTGCAGTACCTCAGAGAAGGTTACTGCTACAGCTCTTTCCTTCTCTACCTTCCCAGCACAGAAGTCTGCTTTCACCTGTTCCATACTTTCGTTTGCTCAGATTATTCATGCCCACATGCACAATCATATCTGACCTGCCCTCCCTCTCTCTCCCATGAGTTCTGTCACCCTGGCAATGTCTGTCTACTCTTGCACCAGGAAAACAAAAGACCACCTCTCTGCTATTGGGGGGTGAGATCTAGTTTCCTTTCAGTGCCCCTCACTATTGAGTGCCCCACTACGTGTACTATTCTCTTGACTTTAGGACTTTACCCTCCCCTGGTATGCTCTCTGACAGTCCAGGAAGAGGATAAGACTTTATGTGTGTCAGTCTCTTTATTACTGAAATAACTGGCCAGCTCAACATTTCACTGTGTGCAGCTTATTCATGAGATCATCCTGAATCCATTTTTATCTTGGCAAACAGCAGCTACCCTATGTTACTTCAACACTTGCATGAATAATTTTTTGTTGTGCTGTTCCCTTTCCAAGCAGTTTAGACTACCACATAGCATGTGACTTCATGTTTCCAAGCCGAGCAGTAATAAAGAGATTGGTGCACCAAAATAGATTCTTGTTCTCTTTTTTGTCTGTTGCAGTAAGGTCAAGGCTGGGTCTTGAAAAACTCTCTCAGGGAAAGGATTTTTGGGGTTTCTCTAAAAAATGGGGCAAATCTGAATTTGCTGAAGCTGCCCTCTAGCAGTGCCTACCTGCTGGGTGTGCTGACTCCTTCATCTCTGAAGGGGGGAGAGACTGGGGTACCTCTTTTTGCAATAGGGTGAATCTATTGCTGGTGCACAGCTCTGGCTTCTTAAGCATGGGCTTCCCACTTCCCCCCCCCCCACCTACTTTCCAGCTGCGTTCTTGGACCTGACGTGGCCTGTCAGGTGGAAGTGGCAGATATGCCCTGTGGCTCAGTGGCTGCAGCTCGCAAGTGGTATATTTCAGCCCTTGCTGCTTTGAGCTCTACCCTTATGACCCGGAACTTTCTGCAGCTGAGACAGTGGCCAAACTCTCAGAGCACCCTATTGTTCACCACAGTCCCCACACTCCTACACTGCCTACACATCCCATCAATGTGCACCCCTGCTTTACACTGCTTTTGTAATAATATGAGTAGTAATATGAGTTGTGTGTTCCTACCTGCACCCTTTTCAACCAAGTGCTCTAATTAATAACTGTTCACACTATTAGTGTTGCTACCCTTGCGAGGGCATCACTATGTCCTTCTGCTCAATATACCTTCTTCAAATTACCAATTCGCAATATCAGGCTACCGCAGTTAGGGTCCCTCTAGGAGGCATATATTACAGAACTGTTGTCTGGCCATTGTCCCAGACTCAAAGAGTGAGATCTCCAGGCAATTAAAGTTCTGATGCATTCTATGGATCCCTTCCAGGTCCTAATGTGAAAATGCAAATAAAAGATTTTTTGCCAGTAGTGGGCTTGGCAGTAAGGAGCCCTTTAGGCACCTCTTATGTGAGGAACAAGTCCCCCTTGATTCCTTATAGAGTGAAGGTCCCTTCCCTCTGTGCCAGAACAAATACTTTTTAATATAAAGGAGTTGTCAGTTCCCAGAAGACAGATGCAGGGGATGGTCCTAAATGTGGTGCAGAAAGTGTTATGCCTTAATGCTAGAATTCCATTTGCTCTGTCCTCGCCCCCCTGTCCTCTGTAGAAAAAGTAACTGTGTTTTGTGCCTGTGCTGCTCTGAAGAGGGCTACAGGAGTATCATACCATCTGCTTAAATAAACGCAAAGCTGCTTGATTTCGGTGCTGGTTGTGGACAAAGTAAACCCACTGAGGTTCTGGGTTCTGGTCTAGAACATTTCAAATAGTTCTATGTGTCTAACTTTTTTATAGAGCCCAAACTCTTGTGCACAGAACTGGAGAGAAAGAACAGAGAGAGATACTGAGAGGAGGAAATAAACTAAAAAAACTACCCTCTTAGCATAGCAATAATAGTTTCACTTCACATGCAGAAAAGAGAAACACTGCATGCCATTAAACCTGCAGAAGCTAAGAGTCGCAAGTGATGTTTTGTAGTTTAGTGCAGCAGCATATGCAAGTACTGTATATGAGCAGCAGTACATTCTTTCATGTGTAGCTGACTAAACATTTTGGAAGGTAATTCCAAATAACTGCTTTGCTTTTCAGACTGACAGCTCTTGTTTCTGAAATGTCAAAACAAAAATATCATTTTAACAAAAAAGCAAGTTTCTCAGGCAGGAAAATCCGAAGCCCAATCCCCCAGGTTCAAAAGCAAAATTGCTGAAAAAACTGACCCTGGTGCACTATGTTTAGGGAAAATAGATACGACAGGTAATCAGCTTACTGATCAATGCAGATGCACGCTCAAGTTTGTCCAAATACATACATGTTGCAAAACATCTCTCACCTTGACAGATTTGTATTTCAAAACACATACATTCTTCCCCCCCCCAACTGTTTGTCACTCTAGCTCAGAAAGGGATGTACACTATGTCTGCCCCTTGGGCTGCCCACCCAGCATCCTCCTCAAGCTGCCCAGAAAGAGCAGCCTGCAGTTTGCCCCATGCAGCAAGGCTCCCCGTGAGGGGGGAGGGGAGAGACTGAGATCAACTAGAGGCTCCAGCTGAGGCTTACACTTGGGGTGTCATTTGGGAGGGTGCCCCAGGAGCATCATCCTGTTGCTGTGCCTGATAGGAAAAAAAACTATTTACAATTTCCTCTGGAGGCGCAGATGTGCAATGATGTCAGCACGTCTATGTGTGTACCCCCACTCATGTCCCACAGACAGAGAAAGGAGAAAGTCCAGAGGGGGTATCGCTAAGATCAAAGGAGATAAGGGGGCATGTGAGGAGGAGGACCATGTAAAAGCATCTATCCTAAATAGATACTTCTGCTCAGGATTTACTGAAGAGAAGGTAGGGCACAGAAAAGGTGGTGGATGCATGGAATGGCCTACCTCAGGAAGTGGTGAATATGAATATAGTGCAGGGCTTCAAACAGGCATGGGATAGGCATAAGGGAGCAATACAGATGAGTATGAATAGATAGGCCAATGACAGAGCAAAGGCCGATGGCACATTTATAAGGTAGAAAAAGAAATAGGCAGACTGGATGGGACTTGCGGTCCTTATCTGCCGTCAACTTCTTTGTTTCTATGCTTCTATCCGTCAGGCCTCTGTGTGGAGGGGCTGTGGGATGACAGATGGACGAGACACCAAACTTCAGATTCAACACACAGTCTCTGTGTGATGTTTATTCAGAATACAGGAAATAAGCTTCAGCAATAGCATATTCTTCTTCAGTACATCAGTTTGCAGCAACATACTATGAATGTTCTTTCTCTGCACTTAGCCAGCACCTACTGACACCGATCTCTGATCTAACCACTTTTTTTTCAGTGAAAACCCTTCATCCCTATGTGGGCCCCATTTGTTTGGATAGTGGGGGCTCAAAAGGAAAAAAAAAACAAGCTGAAAACAAAGAACATCAGTGCAGAAACACTGAAAAAAGGGTTACCCCAAAGGACACTGGCGACAAATCAAGTTTCAAAGAAATACAACATCATATATACTTCCATAATGCAAAGCATCATGGGATATATGCAAATTACATGGCTTTTCAGACTTGTTCCATTTACAGCAATTTACATGCATTTTAAATAGCACAACTAACTTAATTTCTATAATAGTCGATTAGTACTTTTTAGCATTATCAAAAACACCCAGTGCCATGGTATTGCCAACATTTACAGGTTTCATAAACATAAGGTATATTATGACATAGTGCTGTTACATACTAAATCCAACAATGATAAACACAACCTGTTTTAAATACGTTTGGAGGTCACAACAATAACCTTCCTGTACGAGGACCTGAGAGAGAAAAGGAAAATTAAAGAGGGCACTATAGCATAGTCAAGAAAGGGAAGAGGTGCCCATAGGTGGCCAGCCTTATGGACTAGAAATAGTAAAGGATAGATTAGGCTAAGAAACAGAAAAACTGTTGCAACAGATTTAAGAAAAGGTCGATCCTCAAGAGTGGCAAGAGCTCCCTGTCACACTCTGCCCCTACAATACGTGGTCCTGGCCAGTGTACACTGAGTCTCCACTGGGTGTGACTTGTGTGCCAGGAGATCGCAGCCCCCCCATCCCCATCCCAGCGGTGGAGAGCTGTCCATAGGAGTCTCATCCAACCTCCCCACAGTTGGCCGTCTGATGCTCCAGGCTTGCTCCCAAACCTGGGTCACCAGCATTGCACACAATAGTGCTTCCACTCCACCAACACTTTGGCTAACAGATACACTGTTGAAAGGGCTCATTTCCATAGTCCAGAAGCTTTTCAAAAATGTTCCTGTGGCCCTAGACCAGAACAACTGTTGGATTCCACAACAGTGCTCACCACCTAAATAGGTGTAGCAAGTAGGCCGAAAAAAAAAACAGATTCACCCTAGAGACTCTGGAGACTTGCACACATGTACCAAACTGACAATTCAGTGTAATGTCACACCTTCAGATTTGGTAGGTGCAGGTACCTCACGTGCTCACAGATGAGTAAATCAAGCCACTAGGGTGCCTCAAAAGTGGCAGTGCAGCATTCTAACTCCAGCTGTATTCGATGCAGGAAACAAAATCTAAGCACTACCTGAGAATCAACACTATCATTGGTGTGGAAGTTTGACTATAGTGGCAAATACAACATGCAAAATGTGAAGTCACAAACCTTACAATATACCATATAAATTTCCTACAAACAGCAGACTGAGCAGATAGCTAACTAAATCTCAAACTAAATGGCATAATCCAAAGGAGTATGGTACACAATGAATTACTGTAGCAGCAAATATTGTTACTCATCAGCCCCCTGTGTATGTGAGTGGGCATGAAAAATTGCCAGTCCACCTTGGTGCACTCTAGACCCAAATCATGTATCAATAGCAGAAGCAACCAACTCAGTGCTGCTTCTCAGTCATTCTGTAATAAATGTGACAGTAGGTCTGGGTCTGATATGGACACTATGGTTATCTTGTCACCAATGGACAAAGCACACTTGTTCATGGTAGCACAGGGAAGAGCTGGGGCAGGGCAAGGGAACACCAACACCACAGTTCTACAAAAGCAAGTCAGCACTGCCACCAAAACAAATTCTGGAGATTGTCAGTGAAGAGGATATGGAAGTAGAGCTGTCAGAGTAGGGGACATGAGAATGCGGAGGGAGGGGGAAGCCCATGAGGAGGAACTAAAAGCACTGGGAGAAACACTTGACTGATGCAAGAAAAAGGGGGGGCAGAGGGAAGACGTATAAGAAAATGAAGAGTGGGGAAAGAAGCAGGAGAGGAGGAAGGGCATGAGGAAGCAGATGAGGAAGAGGGAGATGAAGAACAAGAGGATCTTGAAAGTCTGCTGTTAGTTACATCATCAACTTCTGCTGTGACACTGAGTACTGGAGGCCATTATAGGAGGAGAAGGCAATGGTTTAAAAAGTAATGAAAAGGAGAAAAGTTAAGAAGGCAGGTTTCTCAGGCAAGAAAATCTGAAGCCCAGCACCCCCCCCCCCAGCATGCTCAACTGCATATTACTGTGCCACTGCTGCTGTTGCTGCTGACGCCCTCTTCTACCCTGCCTCGCCTGGCCGTCCCAGCCATATCATGCCACAGTGGTGGAATAAAAGAAATCATCTTTCCCAGCAGTCAGCTCATGTAGCAAAAAACACAAAGGGATCTGAGGTGCGGTAGTATTTTAGTGGTGATACCTCAAATCCTGAAAGCATGTTGCAATCAGTGTTATAGAAAGATGAGTCGAGTCAGTCTACTCAAAAATTGAGAACAAGTGTTCTGGCTGTTCATTTGAAATGTGAGCATAGATTCTTTTTTTTAAAAGCTCTGTTGTAGGCAGCAGCTGAAATTGCATGCATGCACATAGACAAAGCAGTTGATAGAAAATGCAGTGCTATAAAAATTGATCAGGCAGTTGTTAGGCACATCTATATTGTTACATCTTCATTTCATTGGACTTCCGGGTCACAATGTCAAATGTCTTGAGTTGTCAATGTCCATGTCCATGGTGGTAATCCGGACTCGTGCTGTAACAGTTCAACATGGCAGGATGACAAAACTCTACCACCTGGAAGAATAAACTAGTAACAGTATTTAACAACAAATGATGGGTGTTGTGCAGCCTCAGGTGGATCTATAGCATCTTGCAGTGGGGATCAATGGGTGGACCCTTGGGAGTGGTAGTCAGCAGGGATGCAACCCTGAACCCCTGTCCCTGTCAATTTCTCTGGACCCTCTATCCCTCTCATGGTATCTTATAACAGCCACATCCATCCCCAGTCTGCACTCCGGTAAAAATGGGCCAGCAGCAGGGACAGTTGGGTATGGGAAGTGATGGTAATATGCAGTTTCCTAAAATAATGCAGCCACAGTGGCAGCCACAGCAACAGCCACAGCAGCAAACTGATGCATTCCCAGGTACTGGGGCTGCTTCAAAATTACCACTCCTCCAACCACCAGCAACAAACAAAGTACACTGCCCATTACATGCCCACGCTCATTTGCAACCTGCTCACGCATGTTCTGTCCAAATAACAACTTATTGGGGAGACGATGATCCTTGATCTTCATGATGACAGCAGAAAAAGAACAATAGTCCAACCAGTCTACCAAATTCATGTTTAGCCCTGGGACCTACTGTCCCTCCAGGGTCCTAACCCTCCCTATCCTCCCCCATTCATCCCCTAGATTCTGCCGTCCCCTAGCAACCACTATATGCTTCATTCTGTCCGAACCATGCTTGAAACTACCAATGGTTTTATTACCCACCGCCTCAGCTGGCAGACTGTTCCAGGGCTCCACCACATTCACCGTAAAATAATACTTCCTCATGCCCCTCCTGAACCTCCCTCCTGTCAGTTTCCACTCATGTACATGTGAATACAAGCTAGATTCAAGCTAAAAGGTTCCCCTTGTTAATTCTTTTTAAAAACTTGAAGTTTTTTATCATGTCTCCCCTCTCCCTTCAGGTCTCCAGTGAGTACATATTCAGTGCCTTGAGATGCTCTTTGTAGAACCTGCTTTGTTGGCCCAGAATCATTTTTGTTACCAAGCACCACACTGTCTCCAGCCTATTCCTGCCTTTCCTGAGGTGAGATCTCCAGAGCTGGACACAACACTCCAGGTGTGGCATCACTAAGGATCTATATAGAGGAGGTATTACCTCTTCCCTTCTGCTATTAATACCCCTTCTAATACATCCCAGTGTCCTATTCGCTTTGTTGCGTGCCTTTTTGCACTGACTCAGCTGTTTGAGGGAGTCACTGATGATAACTCCAAGGTCCCATTCCTTAACCTGTAGTGCTAAGTCTCAGCCCACCCATCCAGTACTCTGTCATGGAGTTCTTGTTCCCATGGTGAATAACCTCGCGCTTTCTGGCACTGAATTTCAACTGCCAAACCTTAGACCACCTCTCTAGCTTTTGTAGGTCACCCTGCATTTCGCAGATTCCCTTGTCACTATCCACCCTCCCACGGAATTTAGGGTTATCTGTGAAGAGACACAACCTGTCTGGATTCCCTCATCAGTGTCATTGGTAAACATATTGAAGAGGACTGGACCCAGGAAATATCCATGTGGTACTTCAAACGACTTTTAAAAATGAAATCCGTGAACAGAAATAACAACCCGGTGCACACAAATGAGCAGCCAGCTCGAAATTACAAAGTACAAAACAACTTTTAATTCTCCTACGTTTAGTCCCACTCACAAACAGCATGCCAGCTGACCACCCTGTTTGTGAGTGGGACTTAACATAAAAGAATTAAAAGTTCCTAAGGAATATTCCTGCAGTATTTCTGTGCTATTGTAATTTCTTTCATGCACAAAAGCTGGGTAGAGTGCCACATTGCTTGTTTTGTATATCCATGTGGTACCCTACTCATGACCTCCATCTCTTCTGATTTGACCCCATTAACCACAACCCTCTGGTGCCTCCCCTGTAGCCAGTTACCTACTCAGTTTACTATGACCTTAGCCACACCTAGATCCTCCATCTTCTTCAGCAAGCATCTGTGAGGCACTGAGTCAAAAGTTTTACTGAAGTCAAAGTAGAACAAGTCCACAGCATGGCCATTATCTAATTTCCTTGCCACCCAGGCAAAGAAAATAATCAGGTTAGTCTGACAAGACCTCCTAGCCACAAATCCGTGCTATTTACTATCCTGGAGACCATTGCTCTTCAAGAAGTCTAGCAGCGTCTCTTTGACCAGTGACTCCATCAGCTTTCCTAAAAGAGAGGTAAGACTGACAGGTCTGTAGTTCCCCACTTGTTCCTTATACCCCCCACCTCATGTAGTGGAACTGTGTCCCCAACCCACCAGTCCTTCAGAATTATCCCCATCCTTAGTGAGCTGTTGAATAGATCTACCAGGGGTTCAGCCAGTTCTGCCAGTTCCCATAGTAATCTTGAATGCAACCCATCTGGTCCTAGGGCCTTATCTATCTATCTTTATAGTTGCCAGTCTTTTCTGGACCCTTTCGCCTGTAAATATTGGCTGCCTCATCTGCAGAGACCCCTTTGTGGCTGCACTGATTACATTCACTGGCAGGCATTTACCATCCTCCCTAGTGAAAACTGAGCAAAAGTAATCATTAAGGACAGCAGCCTTTTTCCCGTACTTCTCTATTACCATAATCCCCCCCCCCCCGCTAGCCTTATGATTCCATCTCCTTTCTTCCTTTTTTCCCCCAATATATTGGAAGGACTGTTTTTCTCTACTCTTGACCCCCTCCACGATACGCAGCTCCGTGTCTGCTTTTGACTTACTTACTGCCCTCTTTGCCTCCCTATTTTTCAGTAAATATTCTCCTATTCTTCTGACCCCTGCTTTCCTTTGTATTTGCAGAAGGCCTTTTTCATAGCTTTCACTGCTTCCCTGATTCTTGCCAAGAACCATAATGGTCTCTTGAACCTGTTCTTTTTGTTTTCTGTTCTGATGCATAAGTTAGGTGCTTCTAGAATGGCCCCCTTAATTGCCCCCATCTCTCTTCCACACCATCTATGTTTTCCACCCCAACTAACGTTTCCCTAACCAGCTCCCTCAGCCTGTTGAAGTACACCCTTCTAAAATCAAGGACTTCAGCTCTCAATTGGGTTTTTTGGACCCAAGGGCTAGTTCGAACCAAACGGAGTTATGGTCACTGTTCCCCAGTGGCTCCCCTATTCTCACAGCTTCTGCCACCTCCCACTTTGTGAGCAAAGCATCCAGCAAGGTCTGACTTCTGGTGCTCCTGGCCATTGGAACATCCAAATCTATTTCTGACAGGTTCGGATCACACACCACCACTACTTCCCCATTTATCACCCCTCTTTCATGTTCCTCCCCAAGCTCTCTCTCTCTTCCCCTTGCCCCATAGGTCTATAGAGCACCCCCTAAGCACAGATGCTTGTCTGAAGCTGCCATGAGTTGCACCCACAGTGACTCTGTCTCCCTGTTACTACACCTGATGTACCCATCTTCTTCCACCTTGATGCCATCCCTGAAAAAAAAAAGGGCTACACCCCCCCAACTGTTCCTCTATCCATCCTGAACACTGCATACCCAGGGACTGTCAGGTCCCATTCACTATTTTTCCTAAGCCCACGTTTCTGTGATGGACACAAGGTCCACCTCAGTGTCCACCACTGAGCTCCTGAAGTTCACTAATTTTGTTGCCCAGGCTCTTGGCGTTAAGGCATACACCCTTTTATCTGATTCCTGACCCTACTTTACTACTACCCTTGTGCTTTCCTTATCTTCTCATTTTCTTGTTTATCTTGATGTTTGCACACTTTGTGTTCTTCCATGCTGATGTCCCCTCATCTATTCCAGTTACAGCCACAGCTCTCTTTGTGCCAGCTATGCTGCCACAAGCTGCTAGATGTTGAGGAGTACTAGCTAGGATCCCCTTCCTCTCATCTGCCACCATGGTTCCCATTCCCAGTCTCCATCACAGTCAGTTTACATGTCAGATATTGATGTCAAACTTCTGCCCTAGCGTGCTGGCCCCCCTCTTGTCAGGTAAACTCTGTCACCCATGAGTCTCGTGTTCCAGAATTCGCTCCATCCCCCACAAAGTGGCATCCCTTCTCCTGATACTATCCCTTAAGTCACTCAATAAACTCTTCTATTACATCACGCCTTATCCTATCCTGCTTTCTCTCCTTGCCCCAAACAAGGAGGACTTTGGAGAAGCCAGGGAGGTTGAGTGTGCCGCCAATAAGTCCCCCAGTCTACAGATGTTCTGCTTCACCATCTCCATCCACTGGGTCACCAGATCTTTAGTACCTAGATGTACCAGCACCCCCTTCTCCACCTGCTCCTCTCCACCATCTTCCCTATCCTGTCTAAATCCTCAAAGGCTGAGGAACCCGGAAGGCACCAGACCTTCCCCCTTCCTTCCAACCCCCCCCCTTCACCACCCTCTCTACCTCCCTAATCACTGAGTCCTTGACCACTAAGACTCTTTTGATAGACTTGCACACCTTGGGTGCCATCACCTTGTCCTGCCCTTTCCCATTGACTGACTCAGAGCCACCACCCTCACCCCCACAGAGTTAGGTTCTTGAGCCTCTTCTAGGTGTATGCAGTGGTTCGCTGTCTGGATAGTGATGAGCTGGACAACCTCCTTCTGGCTACCTCTGCCCCCTCCCCACCACTCTCCACCTCCCAGGACCAGTGAGTCTCTGGGGGAGTGGGGATGTGGGGGGGTGGGTTTCAGCTGAGTTGATGATGCAGCTGTGATATTTCTACCCTTGCTGCCACCAGCTGAGCAAGGAGCTCCACCATGGTCCTGCAGATAAGGCAGTGCCCCCTCCTCCAGAGCATATCACTAGAGAAGAGCACCCTACAGCTGCCACAACTGAGTGCCTCCCCTCTGAATTCCATCCGTGTACAGGTCTATGAAATGAGGGTAAATCTTGCTGTTGTGGATTTCCAGCAGTTTCACAGATTACAATGAGTGGTATTCACCTAACCTATGATATTAAACAGAAGTCAGCAAGCTTGTCACGTAAAGTACAAAACAGCTGATTAAATTAACTTGTAGTGCTCATCCAGATAGGGTGTAGCTGTAAGGTCGCACAAACAAACAGAACCCATTGCACAACCCCACTCCCCCCCCAAAAAAAAACATGGCAAATCTGAGAAATAAAACATTCAAACTGCCTAAATTGGTTATTTTCTTACTTTCAACTCCATGAAAATAGGGGTCCTCTTAGTTATCAGATTGGAATTCCAATGTGAGCAAGCCAAACCACCAATCGTCAAGGTGGAACCCCACGGTTTGGTCCCTACTCCCAAACTCTGCATGCTAGTTTTGGAATGTGTTGAGTTTTGAGAGTTGTTGTTCACCTTTTAGCATGCTCCCTTTGATCACCTGTAAAATTTCCTGGGTGGAAGCACTATATTAGAAAGGAGCTAATTAGGCAATGCATTGTATTTAAGGGTAGCCTCTGCAGGCATTTCAGAGTTTGGAAATAGGGACCAAACCATGGAGTTCCATATGCCACAGACCAGTAGCACCCCTCAGAAGAAACGTGAATTGAATTTTGTGAGCAATGCAGAGGTTAGAGTGTGCTAGTTTTGGAATGTCTGTAGCTGTAAGGTTCAGCTATAGCACAGAAACAGGAATAACAAGCATTTGTCCATGCCGAATGTTGTCTCGCTGGCATTGGTAGTGCAGGAGTTAGAGATGCATAATAGGAATGGCAGTGAAGTATTGAATTGACACCAACCCAACCCCCATTCTGCAGAGACTGACAGGCGTTGGAGTGTGCCTTTGGGTCATCAGCTGTAACGCTCATGCCATTTAACCTCACCCTACCCTGTAGACACTGACAAGTGTTGTGGTGTGCTTTGGGGTCTTTGCGCCTTATACTTACCCCATTCCATAAGGAAACATGATGAGATGGGTGCAGTATAGGAGAATGGGGTGAACTTCAGGGCTGAACACTACAAGGCACACCTCGATGCCTGTCACTGGCTGCAGGGTGGGGGTGGGGGTGGAATGGCATGAGCATTACAGCCAATGATCCCAAGTCACACCCCTGATGCGTGTCAGTCTCTACAGGGTGGGATGTTACAGTTGGAAACCCTAATGCCAAAGGCATTTGTTGGTATTTTCACTCCAAATTTTCAACATGGGCTTTTTGTGACCCCATCTCATGAAGAGCATTACTATCTGTTTGGTAGCCGAAAGGTGGTTTTGCTCAGCGACTATGCCATTTGGTGACACAGGCATGAAAACACATTTTGTGCAGCATGTGAAAAATGACAACTGTATTGTTCATGAAGAGGTGTAAAAAAAATGTAAACGTTGAAAATCTGGAGAGAAAATATGAAAAATTGGTGAAGTCATGAGCAGGCTTAGAAACTGCACAACACACGTCCGTAACCCAATTATTTTTGGGATTTTTTCAACCACATTTTCAACATAGGCATTTTGGGACCTCCCCTCATGAACAGTGGCACTGTGATTTTGTTAATCTGTCCCAAAAGTTGATTTCCCACAGCAACCACACCATTGTGCGCCACACATGTGAAAACACATTTTGGGCAGTAAGTGAAAAATGACAGCTGTACTGTTCATAAGGAGGTGTAAAAAAATGCCAGTGTTGAAAATCTGGCATGAAAATATTGCAAATTTGCGATGTTACAAGGGTGTGTGGAAACTGCGCAACTCACACTTGTAACACAGTCATTTTATGGACTTTCGTCATCAGATTTTCCACATAGGCACTTTAGGACTTCTGCTCATGAACAGTGTCACCGTCATTTTCTCAAACTGTCCCAAAAACTGATTTTGCACAGCGACAGCTCTATTCGTCACCGGATGTGCAAAAACACATTTTGGCCAGGATATGGAAAATGACAGCTATACTGTTCATAAGGAGGTATGGAAAAATGCCAATTTTGAAAATCTGGAGTGAAAATATTACAAATTCACGAAGTTATGGCGTGAAGTGGAAACTGCTGTGTGATGCTTCGTAAAAACGACCATTTGTTTATTTTTTCACCAAATTTGCAACATACGCTTTTGAAAGCCCTTCATGAACAGTGGCAGTGTCATTTCATTAATCAGTCCTGAAAGGTGATTCTGCAGTGACCACAAAATCACCTTTCAGGACTGAATAACACCATGATAGTGACTGAATTCTGTGATGGGGTCCCAAAAACCTCATGTTGAAACTTTGGTGCCAAATTCCCAAAAATGCCCAAGATATGCACCAAAGTTGAAAAAATCTTATTTATGCCATTATACAGCTTACTGGCATTTCTTCAGTTCGTGGTCGGTTTGAAGAGTGCAGGCGTGTTCCTGGTCCACCAAAGATCATCACGCTGTTCTCGGAGGGTAAGTATGGGGTGAGGGGTTGTGGGAGGCAGGAGTGCACAGAGGTGGTAGCGGGTTGGGGAAGGGCCACTGGAATCGACGAGAGACCGTTTTCTGGTTTGCAGGAAAAAAACAAACATTGCGTGATGGTTTTTGTTTTACAGGGGCATTAGGCACTCTGGGGTGGGCTCCCAGAGTGCCACCTGACTATTTTTTGGGGGGGTGCTGCAGCCGATGGGGGATTAGGCACCCCCGTTGGCACATACCGAAGGGGGGAACAAGAGCCAAGGAGGATTTTGGGCACCCCCTCTTGGCACACAGCAAAAGTGGTGGGGTCATTATGCCAATGGGGAGTGGGCTCCCCCAACAGCAAAATAAATGGAGAAGGGGGAACTGAAGCCGACGGGGATTGGGCCTCCTTTCGGCAAAGAAAGACAGTTTGGGGAGGCGCATGATGCCGAGGGGGATTGTGCACCCCCTCGACAAACACTTTAAATGGGAGGGGGGCATTATGCCAACAGGGAGTGGGCTCCCCCATCGGCAAATGAAGTGGGTTGGGGCACTCTGTGCGGCGGCAGTCAGTGCCGCCATGTTTATTAAACTGCTTCACCAGGAAAAGCATGCCACTGCATGACGAGCTTGGCTCTCACTGTAGCAGACCATTTCTTAGATCTGCTAGCCAGTTTACGTGTTGCTGGTGTCAGCGCCTGCAGCTGCCTTATTGGGGAATGAGGGACACACCTACTGATGCGTGCCCTGCATTTACCCAGTGACTGCACCTCCAAATCTTCTTGCAATATGTTGTCTGGTGCGCACGCGCGAGCCAACATAAAAACTACTTTGTAGTACCCAGATAGGGTGTAGCTATAAGGCTCAGCTACAGCACAGAGAACAGAAATAAAAACTACCTTCTAGTGCTCACTCAGAAGAGGTATAGCTGTGAGATTTAAGTATATCACAGAAATAGCCTAGGAAGTTACCCCTACCTTAGCTATATGTACGGACTTTACCTCATTGTACTAACCCAGATAGAGTACAGCTGTAAGATTTAACTATAGCACAGAAACAGCCTAGCAAACTGAACCTACACTAGCTATAACCCAGAAAACAGGTATGATATTAAACCTACAGTACATAACCAATTAGTGACAACTGTAGCAGGAGCAGACTACTCCATTAACTTGTTCTGCACACCTAGATAGGTTGCAACTAGGACCTAGCAGTAGTACACTCACACTAACAATGCAGTTAACGTGTTAAATACATTTTTACCTGAGATGAATCAGGCAGGATTTCCAGCTGCCAGCTGCCTCCTCTGGCTGACTCTCCCTGCAGACTCTCCCAACGTCCTTTGCACTGCGATCCTTAGCGCTCCAGACCACAGTGCTCTGGACTGTTTGACATGGAGACATATTAAAGATCGTGGGAGCAATCCCAAGAACAATATAGGCAGCTTCCAATTAGCTCTTAGTGGTGGAGTAGGCACAGCTTGCCCAAATGCCGGCCACAAACTGGAGGAACCCAGGAGCACGAAATCAAGGATTTTGCAGTTTAGTTCCCTGAGTTAGGAAATTTCTCATTGTTCCAATGGTGCTGTACTGTGAAGGGGAAGGGCAACTCCTGTTCTGCTGGCTAGGACCCCTGTGGGAGCAGTGGTGAAGGAGGCTTGAGAGAATTACAACTGCTGAGGGGAGGCTGGCTGGTCCTGATTTGAAAGCCCCTGATGCTCTTGAAGTGCAGTCTCAAGAAAAATTACAGGCAGCTTCCTATGCAAGCAATGATACCCAACAGGGTGGGCAGTATTGGGCAATACCGGACCGCCCAGGGGTGTAATAAGGCCCAATGCCAAAGGCGGAGGGCCTCAGAGCCCCTGGAAGGTTCGGTGTACCCTACCTACACCCTGGAGGGATATTTTTGACTTAAAATAGGCACTGTTAAAAAAAAAAAAAAGTTTAATAAAACAAGTTTATAAAAAATGGGTTCAAAATAATTTAATAACAAAATAGTTCCTCCTCCTGTATTGCTATGATGTGTTTTGTCCCATGTCAGCTTCTGTACTGTCTATTGTAGTTAGTTGTCACGGTTACCCCCCCACACACACACACAGGGCTTACAGTTTCTAATACAATCTTTTTTACTTTTTTTTTTAAATGTTTTTGTATATGTTGTCTGAATTCTGCTTTTTTATGTGTGTTAATGTACCGGCCAGGGCCTGGCAAGATGTAGCCGTAACCTCACGCGCATGCCGTTATATCCGGAAGTACAGTAAGGAAGGATGGCAAGGGTCGGCAAACCTAAGTATGTCTTTATTTTGTCATTTTCCTCTTTGGTTTATTTTTTGTGCAGTACGTGCATTGTGCAATTGGGGAATGAGCCGAATAGGAGTTTGGCAGCAAGCCGACAGGGACCTCAGGAGTGTTGGCAGCGATGATCTGTCGAGACACATTTTGTGAAGTATGTGTCTTATTTTAAATGAAGAATTAAAGTAGTGGTACGTGGCGACTGAAAGAAGTTTGAGTTTGTTTCACATGAGGGTGGGTTGGGAGGATTGTCACCCGCTAAGCGAGACATCAACATGGCGGTCCTTGCTATTTTCAACATTCCACTGGCCAAAGACTAGTTAGAATGGTATGAGGCAATGGAGACTTGGACTAATTATTTCCCAGTGACTATTGTCTCATACCGGACTGGCAGATTGGGGCTTGCAGCCAATCAGAAAGAAGAATTGCATTTGCCCATTTTCTAATGGCTCTTTGTGGTTGAGGAGGTATGACTTGCCCAAATGCTGGCTGCCGATTGGGGGAAGTCAGCAGCAGGACATCAAGGCTTTTGCAGTTTAGTTGCCTGAGTAAGGAAACTCCTTGTCAGCCCAGTGATGTGTCAGCCATTCTACATCATAGACATCAACGACACAGGCTTTAGAAGATTGCTGCATGAAGTGAAGCCAAAATACAAGATTGCATCACGCTTCATATTTTCCAGCCATGGTTTCTCCTCTATGTGCTGGACAAGGCTCTATACATGCAGGTAGTAAAACTTCTGCAGGAGGTAAACGGGGTAAGGTGCATTTCACTAGTGATATCTGTAGCAGTACCAGAAGCACAAATCAAAGCTTCGTAAGTTTCATATCCCATCGAGCTGTGTCCAAATCAGCTCCACCACCATTCACATCCTACTTCCACCACCACCAGCACCTTCATGAGTCATATGGAAGTACACAGCCACGAAGAGGCACGCCAAGTGCCTTACTTCATGTGTCGGTCATGGAGGGGAAGCACAGTGGGGAAAACATTCTGCAGTTCATCCAATCACTGATAGACATTTGGAAATACCCTCATAATCTGAGAGTGGAAATCCTCCTGATGGACAGTGGCAGTAACATGTTGAAGGCTATAAATTATGTGGGTTTCACCCATGCAGCTTGCTTTGCACACACACACACACACACTCTGAATCTTACAGTGAGTCATGTGCTTAACAAACATATGCAGTTAAAAGAAACACTAAATCTTACATAGAGTCATGTGCTTAACAAACATATGCAGCTAAAAGAAACACTAAATCTTAGTGAGTCGCCAGCCCGATGACACTGAGGGTTGAGGCACTGGACACCACACTTAGCCTACTACGGGTGACCCGGGTTTGGGAGGCGACTCGGGTCGACAGGGGTCGGCCGGGAGGGAGGAGGATCGAGCGTCAAACGGCTGCTCTCCTTCTCGGGGAGGGGGGAACACGCTTTCCGCCGTGATACTGCCACCTGTTGGGAGATGCTCAGGGTGGTTGGTGCAGCTGAGGGGCGCCTGACGGAAGGGTAGACGCTGCTAGAGGACTGGCTTCAATGTGTGTCTCCATGCACACCGGCAGCCTTGCTCCTCATTGTATGCCAACACTGGGGAAGAATACAAGTAGGAGGAAAATGCCCCTCCAGCCACCTAGATGGCATCCTCCGGAGCCAGTTTTGCCACCCGCTGACCAGAACAGGGCAGACCCCACTGTACAGCTCACTGCAGGGGAAAGAGGGAGGTAAGGGGGGGATCTCTCCTCACTCCACCCAGGGGGTAATCCATGCCATCAAGGGCCCCGATGGCAGTGAGTGTGTACTCTAGGGGCAGACCCGGATAGTCAGTAGGGTTGGGAGGGTGTTATCTCCTTGGGGGACTGAAGGAGTGGAGGTTGAGGGGATAGTAGGTGCAGAAAAATAATAAGTAAAAAAAAAATCTTAGTGAGTCACGTGCTTAATAAACATGCAGCTAAAAGAAACACTAAATCTTGCAGCAAGTCATGTACTTAACATATGCAGTTAAAAGAAACACTAAATCTTGCAGTGAGTCGTGCTTAACAAACATGCAGTTAAAAGAAACATTAAGTCTTGCAGCGAGTCATGGGTTTAACAAACATATGCAGTTAAAAGAAACACTAAATCTTGCAGTGAGCCATGTACTTAACAAACATGCAGTTAAAAGAAACACTAAATCTTGCAGCGAGTCATGGATTTAAAAAACATATGCAGTTAAAAGAAACACTAAATCTTGCAGTGAGCCATGTACTTAACAAACATATACAGCTAAAAGAAACACTAAATCTTAGTGAGTCATGTGCTTAAAAAACATATGCAGTTAAAAGAAACACTAAATCGTGCAGTGAGTCGTGCTTAACAAACATATGCAGCTAAAAGAAACACTAAATTTTAGTGAGTCGTACTTAACAAACATATGCAGCTAAAAGAAACACTAAATCGTGCAGTGAGTCATGTGCTTAACAAACATATGCAGCTAAAAGAAACACTAAATTTTAGTTAGTCGTGCTTAACAAACATGCAGTTAAAAGAAACACTAAATCTTAGTGAGTCATGTGCTTAATAAACATATGCAGTTAAAAGAAACACTAAATCGTGCAGTGAGTCGTGCTTAACAAACATATGCAGCTAAAAGAAACATTAAATCTTACTGAGTCATGTGTTTAACAAACATATGCAGTTAAAAGAAACACTAAATCTTGCAGTGAGTCATGTGCTTAACAAACGTGCAGTTAAAAGAAACATTAAATCTTGTAGTGAGTCATGTGCTTAACAAACATGCAGTTAAAAGAAACGCTAAATCTTGCAGTGAGTCGTGTTTAACAAACATATGCAGTTAAAAGAAACACTAAATCTTGTAGTGAGTCATGTGTTTAACAAACATATGCAGTTAAAAGAAACACTAAACCTTGCAGTGAGTCATGTGCTTAACAAACATATGCTTTAAAAGAAACATTAAATCTTACAGTGAGCCATGTGTTTAACAAACATACGCAGTTAAAAGAAACATTAAATCTTGCAGTGAGTCATGTGCTTAACAAACATATGCAGTTAAAAGAAACATTAAATCTTGTACTGAGTCATGTGCTTAACAAACATGCAGTTAAAAGAAACACTAAATCTTGCAGTGAGACGTGTTTAACAAACATATGCAGTTAAAATATAGAAACATAGAATTTGACAGCAGATAAGGACCGTTTGGCCCACCCAGTCTGCCCATTTCCCTACCTAATGGATAAGCTGCAGATCCTAGTTAACCAGAAGCCTACTTCCTCCTACCCCCACCCCCTAGAATTGCCTTATGACTGTCCCATGCATGCTTGAATTCCACCACCGTTTTTGACTCCACAACCTCCTCCGGAAGGCCGTTCCATGCATCCACAACCCTCTCTGTAAAAAAATACTTCCGTAAATTACCTCTGAGCCGCCTCCCCATCTTCAAATTGTGCCCCCTTGTTCTTGCACACCTCTTTTTTTGAAATATGCTACCCTCTTGGACTTTGTTGATTCCCTTGAGGTACTTGAAGTTTCTATCTATGTTCCCCTCTCCCTCCTTTCCTCGAGGCTATACATATTAAGCTCCTTAAGTCTCTCTTCATATGTCTTCGGTGCAGACCCTGCACCATTTTAGTTGCCCTCCTCTGGACAGCTTCCATCCTGTCTATGTCTTTGCAGAGATTGGGTCTCCAGAACTGCACGCAGTACTCCAGATGGGGTCTCACCAGCTGTCTGTACAGAGGGATAATAACTTCCTGTTTTCTACTGGTGATGCCTCTCCCATGCATCCCAGTATCCCCCAACCCTCATTGCTGCCCTCTCACATTGCTTGCCCACATTTAGGTCATCTGATATGACTACCCCCAGGTCCCTTTCCATTTTGTTGTTGTTAGTATCTCACCCCCATTGTGTACTCTTCCCTGGGTTTTGTTTCCCAGGTGCATTACTCACTTCTTAGCATTGAATCTAAGCTGCCATACATTTTACCATTCCTCTAACCTTGCCAAGTCCCTTCTCATCCATTCCACCCCACCTTGTGCATCAACTCTGTTGCAGATCTTTGTGTCATCTGCAAGAGACATACTTTCCTTCCAGTCCTTCTGCAATGTAAACATAAAGACATTGAGGACGGTCTAATACTGAACCACGGTACCTGGTAACCCCCTTTCTTCAGAGAGGACTCCATTTACTATTACTCTCTGTTTCCTATTCTCCAGCCAATTCTTTTGCCAGGCTGTCATCTTGGGACCCACTCCCAGGCTGGCTATCTTGTATATTAATCTTTTGTGTGGGACTGCGTCAAATGCCTTGCTAAAGTCTAGGTAGGCCATGTCCACAGCCCCTCCCTGATCTACTACTTTGGTCACCCAGTCAAAGAAATCTATCAGATTTGTCTGGCATGACCTTCCGCTGTGAATCCATGCTGCCTTGGGTCCTGTGCCCTCTGGCCTCTAGATACTCGACAATTCTTTCCTTCAGAGTGATTCCATCATTTTCCCTACCACTGAGGTTAAACTAACAGGTCTGTAGTTTCCTGCTTCTGCCTTGCTCCCACTTTTGTGAAGGGGAATCAAATCTGCCCTCCTCCAGTCCTCGGGTACCACCCCATCCTCCCATAATTTGTTAAAGAGGGTAGTCAATGGTGTCACTAGTTCTACCCTTAGTTCTTTTAGAATTCTAGGATGAATCCCATCAGGCCCCATTGCTTTGTCCACCTTCAGTTTTAAGAGTTCTTTCAGAACCCTTTCTTCTGTAAATGGGCTGGTATCAACTTCTGTATCCAGAGTGTTTCTACTGTTTGTTTTAGGTACCTCCCCCTCTTCCTTTGTAAATATTGAGCAAAAATATTTGTTTAGTATCTCTGCCTTTTCACAGTCACCCTCTGCCCACCCTCCTCCCTTTATTAAGCCTTACTATCCCTCCCTTGGTCTTCCTTCACTCCCTGATGTACCTATAAAAGGTTTTATCCCCCTTCTTAACTGAGTTGGCTATCTTTTCCTCGGTTTGGGCCTTTGCTGTTCTGACTGCCTTCCCAGCTTCCTTTGCTTTAACTGATACAGTTCTGTCCTGCTCCTTCTGTGATTCCTTGTACTTCCTGAATGCTTTCTTTTCTCTTGAACCTTCACTGCCACTTCCTTTGAGAACCATAGTGGTTTCTTACATCGTTCATTTTGTTTATTTGCTTCACACAAAGGCTTGTTACCTCTGCGATGGCAGTTTTATTATTCCCATTGTTCTTCCACCCTCCTTCCTGCCCATTTTCTAGTGCATTCCTTAGGCACTCACCCATTTAGCAAAGTCAGCCCTCCTAAAGTCCAGTACTTTTGCCTTTGTATGGCTTGACTCTGTTGCTGTGTTTATTGTGAACCATGCTGTTGGATGGTAGCTAGTTCCCAGATGGCTACCCACTTCTACATCTGTGATCCTCTCTTCATCGCCATTTGAGAGAACCAGGTCTAAGATTGCTCCCTCGAGTAGGCTCAATACTAGTTGTCTAAGGCATGCCCCTGTAGGGCATCTAGAATAACCCACTCTTCAAAGTGGCTGCTGCAACTGCACTCCAGTTAACATCTGGCATATTCAGATCACCCATCAGCAATATCTCCCTTTTTCTGCCATTCTAAGTATACTTTCTATCATTTCCTTGTCCATTTCTCCCCTGAGAAAGGTCTGTATACTAACCCCTGTGCGGATTGTGGTGCCATTGCCGGTCTCAAATTTACCCACAGTGCTTCTTCTCCTCCCTGTTTACCCTTTTGTTCTGTTGCTTTGATTCCTTCCTTATGTAAGAGCTACTCCTCCTCCTCTTTACCTTCCTGTCCCTCCTGTAGATAGTGTATCCTGGTATGTTTACGTCCCAGTCATGGTTTTGTCGTACCATGTTTCTGTGACTGCCACAATATCCAGATGTTCCTCCTCCATCAAGGCCACTAATTCGGAAAGCTTGTTACTCAGACTACGGGCATTGGTACTCATTGCTCTCCATTTTTTGATGGTTTTACCTTCTGTTGCAGCATCCCCCAATGACCTTTTTACCTCGGTCTTTTTCTCATTTAGTACCCTGTTTTGTAGGGAGAGGCTGGGATTTTCCTGCTGCTTATCAGTGCCTCCCCCCTTGACTAGTTTAAAAGCTTGCCAATTAAGCATTTAAACCGATTGCTCAAAAGACTTGTTCCTTCCTGGACAGATGCAGACCATCCTGCCAGTATAGGCTGGTGTCCTCAGGTGGAACCCCAGTCTAATGAAGCCACCTGTGCTCCACACCATTTTTCAACCATTCATTAAACTGCATGGTGCAAAGTACCTCATCTCACTCATGCCATTGACAGGCAGCACCTCTGAGAAGGATACTGTGTGTGCTACTTGTCTTAGGCCTCCCAATTCTACAAAGTCCCTCTGCACTGCTCTAATCTCATGATGAGCCAAGTCATTTGTCCCTAGGTGGACAATGACATCCAGCTCGAACTCCGTGCAGCTGTTCTCGTGATCCTGAGGATGCGCTTCCTGTCCCTCAAGCCATGGCACCAGGCAGGCACCTTACTTCAGTTTTCCTGCTCCCCAGTTCTATCCCCTAATAGTGGGTTCCCCACCAGGAGCTGCTTCCTTTCCTTGTGGTGTCCTCTGCCTCCTTCCTGTGGGTCTCCTTGTGACTGTTGTCCTCAGCCTCCTTAGTCTCCTCTGCGGGTGAATCCATAGGGGAGCTATGCTCCCCCAGAATGGTGTATGGATTGTGGAGTGGAACAACTGACTGAGTGTGCCTCTGTTCCACCATCCTCACCCTCCCTGAGCCCACTGTGGTCCAACTGCTGTGCTTTCTTCGCAACCTCTGAGGTAGTGGTGATGGCTCTGGTGCTCCCTGGATGGGGGAGGTTCCCGTCCTACCATCCAGTGTGGCCTGGGGGAAGGTTCCCTTACTACTGTCCAGTGTGGCCTGAAGACAGGCAACTTCCTCCCTCAGGGCAGAGAGTTGTCTGCAAATAGGGCAGCATCTCAGCCTCCAAAAAGACTCCCAGAAGACTGCTGCCCCACAGCCATTACATTGCAATACTCCCCACATGTTTATCTACTTTTTTGTGTGTGTGTATATGTGTGTGTGTGTGATTAGTTTGTTATATAGAAATATATATATTATACAATGTGTATGCTTATATTGTCAGTGCAGTGTGCTAGAGAGGATATGACAGTGATATGCACCTTGCACTCTTCAGGAAATGATGTCAGAACTCCAGGTATAAAGGAACTATTTCCAGGGGTGGGAAGGGGTTGGGCCTAAACTGTGCCCTCACAAAACAATCAGCTAAAAGCTCTGACCCTCCGCTGCGATTCCTTCCTGTCAGCAAGATGCCCTACACAACAATTTGACAGAGAAAATACCCCGCTAATCAAACAGAGAAAAATCCAGACATCCAAGTCAGACACAGGTAAACCTCCCCAGCCCCAAAACAGCCTGGTGGTTTGTGCTCTGAAAGCAGTCAGCCCCAAAATAAGTCAGCTGTGCTTTAAACTCTTCCTGCACTGAAAATCTTAAGAATTGTAACAAAAGTAAAGCTAGAGCCACCCCCCTCTGTTGCTTGAAAGACTGTCTTTTCCTGATAATTCTAAGTTCCTTATTTCACCTTTCAGTTAGAAGTAGCCTCCACCTGCAGAATATCTGCTACAAACCAAAGACAATTGTAAGGTTCACCTCCCTCTGTTGGGAGCACAATTCGCTTTCTTGCAAATCCTATGTTCAGTATTGCAGCTTCCAGCCAGAGGTAGTTTCACCTGAAGAATATTAGCTGTTCTGATGAGTTTGCTATAAAACACTTGCTTATAATACTATTGTTCTCAGGTCTGTTACCAAAGCTATTGGCTAATAAGTAGCTATGATGTAAGCACTTCCTGACAAAGTCTGGTCTGGCTTTTTAAGGCACACACAGATAAACACAAAAAACTGTTTCCACCCCCTAGGGCACTGTCTGGGTCAAATACACAGCCTGTACCTGCACTTATTTCAGGACTTATGACAAATTCTTAGCCCAGGGTTTAAACTCTTCCTGCACTGAAAATCTTAAGAATTGGAACAAAAGTAAAGCTAGATCCACCTCCCTCTGTTGCTTGAAAGATTGTCTTTTCCTGATAATTCTAAGTTCCTTATTTCACCTTTCAGTTAGAAGCAGCCTCCACCTGCAGAATATCTGCTACAAACCAAAGACAATTGTAAGGTTCACCTCCCTCTGTTGTGAGCACAACTCGCTTTCTTGCAAATCCTATGTTCAGTATTGCAGCTTCCAGCCAGAGGTAGTTTCGCCTGAAGAATATTAGAAACACTAAATCTTGTAGTGAGTCATGTGTTTAACAAACATATGCAGTTAAAAGAAACACTAAACCTTGCAGTGAGTCATGTGCTTAACAAACATATGCTTTAAAGGAAACACTAAATCTTATAGTAAGTCATGTGCTTAACAAACATATGCAGTTAAAAGAAACACTAAATCTTACAGTGAGATATGTGCTTAACAAACATATGCAGTTAAAAGAAACACTTGAAAAGCTGGCCCGGTGGCATGGAGGGTTTAGGCACTGAACGGGTTTGAGAACAGACTCAGGTCACCGGGGGTCAAGCAAGGAAGGAGAGGATCAGGCATCCGAGAGACTGCTCTCTTCTCCTGGGAAGGGGAGGGATGTTGGCCAGGCCTTAGACTGCCACCAGGTGGAGTTCTGTTGTAGTGCAGCATGGATGGCACAATAGGTGGGGGCTGCAGGAAAGTTGGGCATGTGCACTTCTATGCATATGGATTGATATTCTCCGACAGGGGTGGGGAGAAAAACAGAAAAATGGGTGTTGGAAGTTTAATGAAGCCCTGCCCACTTGTCCCCAGCCCATGCCATCACTCTGGATGATGATTACTGGGGGTGGATGGCCCTCTTCTCTCTGACCCCACCATGAGGGGGAATTGATGGGGAAAATTACTTACCAGGTGAGTCCCAGGGGAGGTAGATGCCAGCTAGAGGACAGGGATAATCACCTGCCCTTGAACACAGGCAAAATAAACATCTTTGTGGAAAAAAAAAACACTTGACACTGTATGGGACTTCACAAGACATTTCCTTCACTCCCCCAAATGCACTGAGCTTCTGTGCCATTACCAACAGAAGCAGAATATTTCCCAGCATTACTTAAAGATTGTTTTCACAAGGTAGAACTTTATCTTTTATGTGGTAGAAAGACTCAGAGTGCAGAAATGTGTTCTTGACTATGGAATTCACTGAAGTGGCCTGTAGGGCATATCTGTCATGGGTACAGTGATCTACACTGCAAAAGCATGTGCCACTTGTGCGACTATATAAGCAAGCCAATAAAACTTTCAGTGCTGAATCAGCAACCCTTGGCATGGTCATTCCCATGGTGAGTTCACTTGAACACCACACATGCCATTATTTACTGTTTCTACAGCAACCCAACAAAGCAAGGCTGGTGATTGTGGTATGTGTGGTGGCACTGGTGGTGAGGGCAAAAATGACAGCAACAAACTTGGGGGAGGACTGGGTGCTGACATCATTAATTCACCCAAGTCATAGCAGCCATAGCAGCAGTAGCAGCAGTGGTAAGATGCAATGCTCATTAATGAAGTGGCAGGTATGTTTCTAACACAATTTTTAGACAGTTTTCACAGTATTAGATTGCACTCACAACCTGGCATGGCAGCACTACCTTGTCTCAGATATAAGGACGTGTTTATTCACTCTGAATTCATAGACTAACATATATCTTCCAAATGAAGCTACAGATTATATTGCAGTATCCTGTATGCTCCCATGGCTTCAATTAAATGGTGGTTTCAATTGGAGGGGGCATTTATTAAATCAACTGTTCTGACCTGTTTCTTTATATTTTTTATGTACACCAGTATCATTTTCTTTTTTTTTATTTCCCTGAAACTGGTGCACTGATGGATGGAGAGAGAATAGTCAGCCAGTGGGTAACAGCAGAGAGCAATCAAGTAGAGAGTGTGTATGGAGCACAAGTGAGAATGCCAAATACAAGTGCTGGCATCGTTTGTCTTTTTAAATTCCTTCCTTACCTTAAACCAATTCTGCAAACTGATTGACTCTAAACTAATTCAACACCCAGTCTACTTTTGATGACCAACCTGCCATCAGAGGAGTAAGTAATGGAAATTGTAATTACCATGAGAGTGAAGAGAAGGCAAGCAGAGAGACAGAGCAAGTAGAGAGCAAGTGAAAGCCACAGACTCAAGTATCGTTCTGTTTTTCTTTTTTCCCTGAGAGTGCAGAGTGCATTCGGTAATATCAGAATCAGCAGCCTTAATGAAGGCATTGAAAAGAAATATAGCTACAGTTTCCTTACTCAGCACTTTGTAAATATGGTGGGGCCTCCAGATAACACTAACAGATATTTGGTTGAAAGAGCTCATCCATTTAGTAATCCTGAAAACCCCCTCCACAAGAAAGACCAAGGGCCCTAGTCAACAGGTTGCTGAATGTTGCTGACAAAATAAAAATTCAGAAGTTGTGCAGAGAAAGAGCAGGAATACCAGCATACTGTGATCTCTACCTGCAGTAGAATGCCAGACCACATCGTAAGGATATGGTCTCTCTCTAATACAAGTTACAGCTTTAGTTAGAGGGCAACAGTTATTAATAAGCTTGAATTCTGATATGGCTTCAGTAGGAGGATGGCTTGCACTAGAAGGTGGCTTCAATTAAAATATATAAAGTATATCAAACAGAAACTGTTGTATACACTGATAGTGGAATAGTGGAGCTGCAAAGAAAGCTTCAAGAATGTGCATACGGAACCTCCTGATCATACTCCTCTTCCTTCTCTGCTGCTGAATTTCCATGGGGCCACTACCAGTGCCAGGCATCAGAATGACATGGAAGAAAACATGGATGATCTGAGACAACCAAGGACATTTGGGAGCTTTTTGGTACTGAGTGCTGGTGCCATTTGGACATTTCAGAGTAGGACTTGGAGCTGCTACCAGAGTATATGGTGCAGACATGTCTAGCAGAGCTGCTGACTAGCAGAAGCAGTGATCCTATCAGATTCTGATTAGACAGGCAAGCCAGTTGACAGGCAGCTCATTTGTCTCTGTGGACTAAGTCATTTGGTCTGCAGTGACTAAAGTAACTTTGCATATTCATGGGTGCCCTCTAACGTAGATCACTTCAGAAAGATGTTTCAGTACAACTGGGGATATTGCCGCAGCTGGGCCCGAGTTTGGTAGGTCCAGTACAGTTGGGACACTTTACCTAATTTACAGCAGCCTGCACCAAATCTTTGGCTCAAGCACCATAAAATTGGTCCCCGGGATTGCCACAAGCTAGACCAGAAAAAGATGGCCTAACCTGCAGTAATTGGGACATGGGATTGAAAATCATGATCACCAGCCAGATGACTGCCACAAACCCCATGCACCATGTCTTTAGCACTCCAAGGGCTTGCGGCTATCAGGGGCTTTTGAAAATCGAGCCCAATATCTTTTCATTTATTTTTAGTTTTTTATGTTTCTAGATGCATGACATTTTTTTGTGGGGTGGTGTTATTATTATAGAATTTGAAAATGAACAGGGCCACAGAGAATACCATATACATCATGGAGGCAAAGCAGGCAATATAGGGGATGTACACCTTTAGGTCTGCAGTGAAAAGTAACTTTTACTGCAGCTCACACTGGGCCATGACAGCCGTAGTGAGTTATGCAGACTCTGTCACAAGATCACAAACAGTAATCCACAGAAGATGGACATTCCTGCTGGTTTCTTCATCATCTACCACAAGTACTTTACCGTAATTAATATGCATTGCTGACCTCAATACTTCTTTTACCCCATATTGGTAGTCTGCTTTACCTCGTGTCAATCACTGCTTTAGGAGCCAAAGTGGTTCCGCAGAATTCTTAAAGTTGAACCACATTTGTGGGCTCCAACTTGAAGCTGAATAGAAGTAACCACTGGCCCATTTCTCTTATCCTTATAATACCGAATTACCTCACCTCTAGTAGAGAATAGACATGCAGGAACTATTCGCACATTACATATAAAAAATGTATGCTCAGTTTTATTTTATGGACTACAAATGTGCTTACCTTAAAGACCAAGAAATAGTTATACATTGGTTACAAAGTACATTTTTATCCCCAGCAGTATACAGTTACAACAAGACACTGTGCATGAATTGTGAGAAAGCGTCCATGGGGAGCATATTTTAGACAAAATCCAGATGGAAATAACATCAGCAATAAAAACTACACTGACCATCTCCTTAAAATTTGTTTTGCTAAGACACGTTTAATCCTGTCATCTGCAAAATCTCCTTGCATCTCTGCTGTTTCACAAAGCGCACTTCAGGAAGACAGCACATTTCTTTGTGGGAAGCAGACCCTCCCATTTGTTTCTTCTTCAAAGCAGGGCATTCATTTCTTCATCCCAGACAAAAGAAACTGTCAGGAATGCACGTCATATGTCTAAGTGAAGTCTGCCGGGCTATGTCAGTGAAGCTGGCTGGCTTTGCACCTTAACACCTGTTTTGAATACTTTCTCTGGCCATATAGCTGTAATTCTAGTTAAAACTCATTTAGTACTTCTTGTAAATCAATAAGGTGTATTTGTGGCTTATACCTATCTATTATTTTATTCGTTGCTAACTAGCTAAGGCCCACCAGGTGCAAATCCTTTTTTCAGGGGCGACCCAGGAGCACTGTGGAGGTTAAGTGAGTTGCTTAGAGTCACACGGTATGCAAGTGGAGGTTTTTGGAAATCAAACCCAAGTCTGCTGGAAGTACTAAGCTCATTCACAGCTCATTACTCTAACTTCTAGGCTATACTGCCAGTATGTATGTATGCATACATTACTACACATACATTAAGATAACTCCAGAATTGCCCCCCCCAAAAAAAATATTTTCATAGAATTAAATGGTGTTCGTAATGATCATCTTCTCAACCTGACCTGTTTCCCACTTCCTTTTTTTTCTAATGGGTGTATCTTTTAAGAAAGCTTTATACTAGTCTGTGTAACCCCCCCCCCAACTGTTTGCACACAGCATTACTGCAGGCCTTTGGAAAGAAAATGTGAAAGAGCCCAGAATCTGAAAGAGTTTACCTGAGTACCCCAAAAGCATCCCACTACAGAGTGAATGTCTCCTTAAAAGCCTGTTCAGCTTTGGAGTATATTGTCAGACTATTCTTGATGTCAGTAACCCACTACCATGTAGACCATGCACATCCACAGCAAATGTTCCAGTTCTGTTTACTGGGCATCCCTTAATTATGCTGTGCTTCCTTTTTCATTTGGAATACTTCTCAGTAAACCATGCGCTCTTAGGTATTTCCTTTCACAACTTGCCAATCTCCATAATGAAACTGGGAGACAAAAACATACATTTTGTACAAAAGTATTAAAGTGGTATTATAAAAGATATGTAAATATTAGAAACTGCTAAAAAGAACCCTGTGATCCCAGCTCACTGGTACAGGTTGAGCGTGCCGTGCGTCAATAAGTGGCCAGGGTTAGCTGCATGAACCAGTCCCATTGTACTGGGACAGAGGAATATTGGAGTATTGGGAGTGATGTGAAAACTCCAGGGCGTGGGTCACAGGACTCCAGGTCCAAGAGTGACACTTGTAGCAGTTCTGGGAGCATGGGACATTGTGGGTGACCATGCAACATCCTGTCTGTCCCCATGGGCCTTTACTCCCTGGGAACCATGTCAGCATAGGGCATAAGCTACATAAGGGGGAGAAAGTCCCTGGGTGGTCTAAGATGGCACTTCTGAACCCATCATTAATGTTCATTACACTCCCCCACAAGCTGCTCTGAAAGAGCCTGCGATTTTTTTTTTTTTTTTACAGTTTATTCTTTCTTACTCATATCTTGTCACTCCATTATTTTCAAAATGAGTTTCTTAGTCTTCAGATGCCAGCTGGTATTTTAAGCCCATCCACCAATGGCAAGGTGAAACTCTTGGATTGGTAACTGCTCTAACATTCTAAATATAACTCGTTCATCTGAGCTGGAGTACTCACTGCTTCTCTGTGAGACTCCTCTCAAGCTTCCCCATGTTCACTTCTGTAAAGAGAGCAGAAACTTTGCAGCTTATGACTGGTGTGTGGGGAGCTTGCTACTAGAGAGGGCCACATCTCTCCCAATTAATGATCACATCAGAAGGAAAACAAATTTCTACCACTGCTCATTCACCAGATTCAATCACATTTCTTATAAAGTCCTGCATTTTTAAGGGGTGTGCTACTGGTTTGTGGCCTACATCAAAACAATCATTATTGTCCAGTACACCGCCCCCCCCCCCCGCAGCTGCTCTGAAACAGTCTGCAATGTTTTAAATATTTTGCAAATCTTACACTTTCTTACTCGCATCTTGTCACTCCATTATTTTCAAAATGGGTTTCTTAGTCTTCTGGACCTATGCCAATGTTCTAGCATGCCCCCCTCAGTTCCTTCCTCCCTCTGCAGCACCAAAAAAGAGAACTTCCAGGACCTACAGTTGTGGGGCTTTTCCACTAGGTTTACACTGGAGGATACAGGTTGTGTGGAGCAGGTATAGGTGATCCTCTAGAGATTCAGTTCACGGGATGTAAAAAAATATTCAGGGAAAGCTTGAAAAATGCTTACCCAGAAGAGGGAAGTGTGTCCATGACCCTATGCCCACATTTGTAGTAAGATCTTGACTAAGGCCTCCAATTATGAATCTGCCCTCTGTGTATTCATCTCAGGTAAAAAGCATTAAAGGTAACCAGTTTAGGAAATAGGTTTGAAACCAAGGAATTAAAAATAAAAAATTCTAAATACATTCAGGGATAACCCCCCTCCCCCCTCCATCCTTAACAATCATCTTTCCACACTGGATCAAGTCCCCTGCTTCAAATATCTTGGAATCACCCTTGACCTCTCTCTCACCTATCTTGACCACATCAACCTAGTCTGTTCTTCCATGAATAACAGAATTGGCATCCTATATTGACTGCGCAATTGTATGCCTCCTGAAGCCTTCCGGATGGCAGTCACCTGTTCTGTACCCTCTCTAGTTGACTACGGTTAGTCATCTATGGGTCAGCAACCAACGATGCTCTCCGCAGGTTAAAGGTGTCTCTTAACATAGCCTGTCACCTGGTGAACGGTTGTGACAGGCTCACTCACACCTGTGAATTGTACCGCCTTGCCAACTGGCTGAATTTTGACGGCAGGATAAAATACCATATCTACCTCCTCGCCAAGAAGATCAATGCTGGTCTCTCCCCCCTGGCCTCCCCCACCTAGTTACCCCCTCACTTCCACTAGGGCCACTAGGAGCTCTAACAGGCCTTCCTTCTCCACCCCCACTGCAAAACATCCCAAGGCCAGAGGGCAGAGGGCATTCATGTACCAGGATCCCCTCTGGCTCAATTCACTTCCTACTGAGGTCTCCTCCCTTGCCATTTTGGGCCCTTTTAAAATTAGCCTCAGGTAACACTTCCTCTCCTTAGGTCGATGCAACTGTACCCGAGCTATCTTCGCTGCCTGCCACAATTTTCCCACCTGTTAAGGTCCTATTCCGGACTGCCAACTAGCCTGCCTGGAGCTATTTGTAAAGTATGCCAGACCCTGCATGGTCTGTAACCGCCTGTTTTCCAGGCGTACATTACATAATGTTATCTTCATCTAAAATGTCCTGTTCTCTACACTTGTACCTTGATTGTTTGTTGTTCTACTGTACCCTTGTATTTTACTGTGTGTTTTGTTTTCCCTCTCTACTCGTTCATGATGTAGAGCCTTTGCAAAAGAGTCTCTGACTCAAAGGGTTGTAATTATGATACTTTCAATAAATAAAAAAAAAAATAAATTGTAATTTTACAAGTAATTGCATTGACCCTCTGATGTGCATGTTGGTATGAATTGAACTGCAATTTTGTTGCACTGCTGAAAGAAAGAGAAAGTCAAAAATGTCAGAAACATAGAAACACAGAAAGTGACGGCAGAAGGGGACCATATGATCCATCTAGTCAGCCCATGATCCTACCCCCCTTAACTGCTACTCAGTGTTATTATGCCTTTGTATCTATCACCTTCTTGAATGCACCAACTGTTTTTGCTTCTACCACTCTATGCGTCAACCACCCTCTCGGTGAAGACAAACTTATGGGTGTTTCCCTTGAATTTCCCCCCCACAATCTCCTATCATGTCCCTTAGTCCTTGTCTGGTTCTTCACCTGAAAGAGGTCATGTACCCTATTTAGCCCCTTCATGTATTTGAAGGTTTCAATCATGTCTCCCCTCTCCCTCCTTTGCTCCAAGAATACATGTTGAGATCCCTTAACCTCTCCTCATAAGGTTTCTGGTGCAGGGCCTGCATCATCTTTGTAGCCCTCCTTTGCATGGTCTCTAATCTATCAATGTCATTTCTGAAATACGGTCTCCAGAACTGAATGCAGTACTCCAGGTGTGACCTCACTAGTGATTTTTAGAGGGGTAGTAAAACTTCCCTTTTTCTACTGGTTATACCCCTTCCTATGCATCCCAGCATTCCGTTAACCCTTAGTGCAGCCTTTTCACACTGTTTGATCTTTTTCAGGTCACCTGACATAATCACTCCAAGATCTCTCTCTTGCTTGGTGATCTCTAGTTTCACGTCCCCCCACCCCCACCCCCAAGGTGGTGGTCTTCTTCAGAGTTGCCTTTCCCTATGTGCATAACTATTGCACTTTTTAGCACTGAATTTCAGCTGCCATGTTTCTGACCACAGTTCCAAGTTTTTGAGGTCTGTCTTCATCTTTTACACACACACACACACACACACACACACACACACAAACACACATACCGCTGTGTGTATTGTATTACATATCTTTGTATCATCAGCAAACAGGCTGACCTTGCCACCCAAGCCTTCTGCTATATCTCTAATAAAAATATTAAAGAGGTTGGGACCTAACACCGACCCCTGTGGCATGCCACTAGTCACCTCACTTTCCTCTGCTAGGGTGCCATTTATAAGTATCCTCTGGGTTCTCCCACTCAGCCAGCTTCTGATCCACTTCACCACTTTCTGACATACTCCTACAGTTGTGAGCTTGTTTAGCAGTCTTCTGTGTGGCACGGAGTCGAAGGCTTTGCTGAAGTCCAGATATACTATGTTCACCACGCCCACTTGGTCCACCATTTTGGTAACCCTGTGGAAAAAGTCTATTAGGTTTCTCTGGCATGATATTCCTGTAGTAAAACCATGCTGCTTTGTGTCCAGATTACCGCTCCCCTCAAGATAGGTTAGAATTCTCTCTTTGAGTAGGTCTTCCATTATTTTGCCCACAATCGAGGTGAGGCTAACCGGTTGATAGTTTCCACCTACTTCCCTACTCGCACTTTGGTGTTGAGGCACAACATTGTCCCTTCTTCAGTCTTTTGGACCTCACCCAGTTTGAGTGGTAGGTTGAATAGTTCAGCCAGCGGTGCTGAAAACTCCTCCCTAAACTCTCTTAGGATCCTAGGATGAATTTCGTATGGCCCCATTGTTTTGTGCACCTGGAGTTTTCCTATTTCTTCTAGGACCCTTTCTCTTGTAAATGGTCCTGGGTCAGCTTCACAGTTACCCATACTTCCTCCACTCAGTGTGGATCTGCAACCTTCCTCTTCCTTTGTAAAAATGGAACAGAAGTATCTGTTTATGATTTCAGCTTTCTCCTTGTCTTCTTCAGTTTGCCCCCTTCATACCTTGTGATTCTGACTATACCCCCACTCATCTTCCTCTTTTCTTGTATGTACCTAAAGAAGATCTTGCCCCCCTACTTGACTTCCCTAGCTATCCTTTCCTCTGTGGATGCCTTTGCAGCCCTAATAGTCTTGCCTTTTTCTTTCAGTCGTACCTTGTACATGTCCCTGTCTTTGTCACATCCAGTCTCCTTGCATCATCGGAAAGCCAGTCTTTTATCTCTTACCCTGGTGGCCACCTCCCTAGAAAACCAGAGTGGTTTTCTTCTCTTCTTAGTTTTGCTCACTGTTTTGAGACACTGAGTTGAGGCCTCCATATTGGCCCTCTATAGTTGTGCCCAGCATTGCTTGATCCTCCCTTTCCTTGTATTGTTGGACAGGTTTCTTTTGAGATACTGTCTCATTGTAGTAAACTCTGCTCCTCTAAAGTCTAACCTTTTAGTTTTTGAATGTCTAGTTTCAGTAACTGTAGCTACCTGGAACCACAGCAAACAGTAGTCGCTGGATCCCAGTGTGGAGGGATTGTGGGATAAAGATGGACCAGACACCGAACTTCAAGTTCAACATACAATCTTTGGGTGATGTGTGATGTTTATTCAAAATACCGGAAATAACCTTCAGCAGTGGCATATTCCTTCTTCAGTACATCTGTTTGCAGTAACAGACTATGAATATCCTTTCTCTGCGCTTAGCCAGCATCTACTGACACTGATCTCTGATCTAACCACTTTTCAGTGAAAACTCTTCATCCCTATGTGGGCCCAGTCTGCTTGGGTAGTGGGGGCTCAAAAGGAAAAAAAAAAAAAAACAAGCTAAAAACAAAGAACCTCAATGCAGAATCACTGAAAAAAAGGTTACCCCAAAGGGCATTAGCAACAAAGCAAGTTTCAAAGAAATACATCATCATACATACTTCCATAAGGCAAAGCATTATGAGATATATGCAAATCACCAAGAAATTTCAGACTTGTTCAGTTTACAGCAATTTACATGCATTTTAAATAGCACAACAAACTTAATTTCTATAATAGTCACCTAGTACTTTTTATCATTATCAAAAACACCTAGTGCCATGGTATTTTCAACATTTACAGGTTTCATAAACATAAGGTATATACATCAAGGTATTTTATGACACAGTGGCTATTACATACTAAATCCAACAATGATAAACACAACCTGTTTTACATATGCTTGGAGGTCACCACAATAACCTCCCTGTATGAGGAACTGAGAAAGAAAGGAAAATGTAAAGTGGACACTATAGCATAGTCAAGAAACGGAAGGGGGTGCCCATAGGTGGCCAACCTGATGGACTAGAAATTGTAAAGGGTAGATTAGGCTAAGAAATAGAACTGTTGCAACAGATTTAAGAAAAGGTCAATCCTTGAGAGTGGCAGGAGCTTCCTGTCACATATCCCTCGCCTTAAGAGGGAAGCAGTTATTGCAGACTGCTTACCACCTTCCTGTCCCAGGAAGGGATGGCGCTTCCACCTATCCATCTTCAGAAGCTCTGTCTCAGGGTCCCTATTAACAATAAACATTCTGTCATAAACATAGTAGATAACATCATTCTTTACCCTGAGGCATTAACACATTTCTCAACAGAGACTAACAGTACCTTTCCTGAACTATCTCCTTTTAGGGAAAGTACGCCATATTTTTTAACCAAATAATCTGGATGGCTGTAAAGTCCAGTACCATAGAAACATTTTCTCTGGGGTGAGTAATCACCTGCTCCAACCCCACCAGACATGTCAGTTTTAAGCAGGGGGCCAGTCCTAGGTTCAACCCCTTTACATAAACCCACTATGTCTCTTTATTCATTTCACTTGCTACAGATACAGACACCTGACAGTAGACACTCTTTTGGTGTTACCCCAGCACAGGTTCCTATCCATTTTCCACCCACCTCCTCCTTTGTAGGTTATTCATAAAAAAAAAAAAAACACATGTACCACCTACTTGATCTTAACATATTGTAACATTTTGGCAATATTAGCATCTTTAGCCTGCAGTATACACCAGTCAATACTGTTAATAGATTTAGAAGAAGAAGAATCAGTATTTATATAGCGCTTTTCATACACAGTATTCCAAAGTGCTTTACAAGCAATGCTAGACTGGTAGTGAAGTGGCTGAATGTGAGGTGACGGCCATATCGCACATCATCACCCACACACAGCTTGGATAATTGCTTGAACTGGTTTATGGAAAGGGGAATGTTGGTCAGGACACCGGGAATGTTCCCTGCTCTTTGTGAAGAGTGCCCTGGGTTCTTTTACTTCCACCTGGACACCCACCAGGATAACACCAGGATGGGCAGAAGGGACCTCGGTTTAACGTATCATCCAAAGGATGGCACACCCCAGCAGTACAGCACCCCCAATACTGCACTCAGATGCAAGCGATTTTTAGGTGCAAGTCCAATCCTGGTGTGAGACGAGAACCCACAACCTTCTGATCCAGAGGCGGATGTGCTACCAACTGAGCCATGCTGACACCAATGCTGCATCAATACAAGAAAAAGCCCCTTATGCCTCATAGGTTTCTTCTTGCTTGCTTGGAGTCTTCAACCCCAGCACAATATCACCAGGCACAGTCTTACCTGGGGTCTCACATTCAAGTTCCATATTTGCATGTCTGACCTCCAACAGGTAACATCCTGGGAACACAGGAAACAAAGGAATATCCTACTCAGTCAGGGGGTCCTCCTCAAACAGCCAATGAAAAATCCTCCTCTGACTCTTTATCCAAACTCTCTGTCAGGAATCTCTCGAGCACCTGGCACCGGTGTGCTGCCTCTATATGTACTCAGTCTGCCTCCAGCCATTGCCCACTCATCCAGTGGATCACTCTCATCAGGGTCTCCACCTCCAGGGTGTTGTCTCTCACACCTCCAGTCTGCCTCGACCTGAATCTCTTCATTGTTTTCAGGCTTGGCCTTCCTTGGAGTTCCCCAATCCAGTCCAGGCAGCAGCTTTTCTCCATCAGTTGGCCATGGTTCTGGTCAGAACTCCACAGACTTTCTTCTCTGGAGTTCTACTCTGGCAACTTCTGCTGCATCGGTCCACCTGGGATATCTGGGTGATATCCACCAGAAAACATCCCTCTTCAACCAGTCCACATGCGTCCAGCAAGTTATCCCACTTCTGACACAAAGTCTGAGGAGGGGTTGTGGGATAACAGATGGACCAGACACCGAACTTGAATTTCAACACACAATCTCTGTGTGATGTTTATTCAAAACACAGGAAATAACCTTCAGCAGTGGCATATTCCTTCTTCAGTACATCAGTTTACAGCAACAGACTATGAATATCCCTTCTCTGCACTTAGCCAGCACCTACTGACACTGATCTCTGATTTAACAACTTTTCAGTGAAAACTCTTCATCCCTATGTGGGCCCTGTTTGCTTGGGTAGTGAGGGCTCCAAAAGAAAAAAAATGAAACAAACTAAAAACAAAGAACCTCAATGCAGAATCACTGAACAAAGGGTTACCCCAAAGAGCACTGGCAACCAATCAAGTTTCAAAGAAATACATCATCATACATACTTCCATAATGAGAAGCATCATGGGATATATGCAAATCACCAATAAATTTCAGACTTGTTCAGTTTGCAGCAATGTACATGCATTTTATATAGCACAACTAACTTAATTTCTATAATAGTCACCTAGTACTTTTTACCATTATCAAAAACACATAGTGCCATGGTATTTTCAACATTTACAGGTTTCATAAATATAAGGTATATACATCAAGGTATTTTATGACATAGTGCTATCGCATACTACATACACTGTGGCTCTCAACTTCTACTGTCAAAATATTCTCACCAGGAAGTGGGAACTAGACTCAAGGAGAAGGAAATTGAGGTTTGCAGTGGTATAAAGGCCACCATCCCAGTCTGAGGAGCTTGACAGGGAGTTAGCGGGACAAATCAAAAAGGTATGTAGAAAAGGGAAGGTGGTCATCGTGGGGGATTTCAACTTGCCGGGGGTTGACTGGAGCATTCCAGTGCTAGGGAGCAAGTGCTCCTGGACGCAATCCAGGAATGTCTCCTGACAAAGTTGGTTGCTGTACCTACTAGGCTAAAGAACACTTTAGATCTGGTATTGTCGAATGGGGAGACAGTGAGGGAAATAAAGGTAGAGGACCCACTAGCTGACAGCAATCACCAAATGGTGTGGTTTAATATCACGATGTGCAGGGAGCCAGAGAAATCAGTTACTCGGGTGGTAAACTTCAGGGGGCGGACTTTGGGAGGATGCAGGAAGTACTGAAAGGGAAACTGGAGGGCATAAGGCAGGAGATGGATGTGGAGCAGAAATGGGATATTATTAAATGGGGGATTACAGAGGGAACAGAAACCTGCACCAAGGCACAGAGTAAGAGGAGCAGAGCAAGAAAACCATGCTGGCTGAACAGCGAGGTTGTGGAGGTGGTGAGGGCAAAATGAGTGGTGCACCAGAGGTTTAGGAGGACGGTGAAGGAAATGGACAGGGAGAAATATGCAAGATGGTCCAGGGAGGTGACCAGAAAAGTGAGAGAAGCCAAGGCCCAGAGGGAGCTGAGATTAGCACAGGGAATTAATGGGGGGAGAAAGACTTTTTCAGATACATTAGGGAGAAAAGGAAGTGCAAGGAGACAATAGTGAGGATGAAAAGGGGGGTGGACGTAAAAGTGGGAGGAGCAGGCAGAAGCACTGAATGAATATTTTTGCTCAGTCTTCATGGAAGAAAAGGGGGGACTGCTACCAGCATGGGCTGGGAAGGTAGGGACGGGGGAGAGGAGGTGACAGATAGAAGAATTGAGGCAAATAGAGTCCTAGAGGGACTGAGGGCACTGAAGGTAGACAAGGCACCAGGGCCGGATGGTATCCACCCCAGGGTGCTGAGGGAGATGGCAGGGTTGTTGGCGGAGTAGCTGGCAGATCTGTACAGCACCTCACTGGAGTCGGGATGTGTGCCACTGGACTGGAGGATGGCACATGTAGTACCATTACACAAGAGTGGGCCAAGGGATGAACCGGGTAATTATCGTCTGGTATGTCTCACCTCCATAGTGTGCAAACTCATGGAAACGATATTAAAGGAAAGACTGGCATTGTACCTGGAGGACAATGGCCTCCAGGATGTGAGGCAGCATGGTTTGTTTCAGGGAAGTCTTGTCAAACCAACCTCATACAATATTATGACTGGGTGACAGGTGAGCTGGATAAGGGGATATTCTTTACTTGGACTTCAGCAAGGCCTTCAATTCGGTGCCTCATGGGTGGCTTGGGGGAAGCTAACTGTTGTAGGGGTAGGGGCAAAAATGATAAACTGGATTACAAGCTGGCTGAGTGGCAGGCTGCAACAGGTGGTGGTGAGAGGGGAGCTCCCAACTCCAAGGCCAGTGACAAGGGGGGGTGCCACGGGGTTCTGTGTTGGGGCCAGTATTGTTTGGGCTCTTCATATCAAACATTGCACATGGGGTGGTGAGCAAGCTAAGTCTGTTCGCTGACAACACCAAAATCAGAGCAGTGGTGAATGGAGAGGAGGGATGGAAGCAGCTGCAGAGTGACCTACTCAAGCTGGAGGAGTGGTCAGAGAGGTGACAGCTGGGGTTCAATGCAAAGAAATGTAAGGTTATGCACTTTGGGGTGAAGAACCCAAGGAGGGAATACTGGCTGTGGGGGGTTAAGCTGGGGATCACTGAGGAGGAGAAGGACCTAGGGGTAATGATAAACGGGACCATGAACAACACTGCTCAGTGCAGGAGAGTGGCCACAAAAGTGAACAAAATGCTGGGGTGCATAGCGAGGTTTTTTTTGTCCAGGTGAAGAGAGGTGATCTTGCCCCTCTACAGGTCACTGTTAAGGCCGCACTTAGAGTATTGTGTGCAGTTTTGGAGGCCATACCTAAAGCGTGATATCAGGCTACTGGAAGGGTGCAGAGTCGGGTAACAAAGATGATATGTGGAACAGAGGGGCAAGACTATGACAGCAGGCTGGGAGACCTGAATATGTACAACCTGGAGGATAGAAGGGACAGGGGGGACATGATAGAGACATTTAAGTATCTGAGGGGAATCAATAAGGATAGGGCAGACGGAGTCTGTAAGTTAAGGAGGGGGAGGATCACCAGGGGGCACAGGCTAAGAATAGAAGGGGGAAGATTTATGAAGGAAATGAGGAGACACTATTTCACAGAGAGGGTGGTAGCAAAATGGAACGCCTACCAGAATGGGTGGTATCATGTAAATCTGTGAACAGCTTCAAAAGGGCATGGGACAGGGAACAGGGGAGAGTGAGGGTGGGGGAGGTGTGGGGTGGCAGTGGGATGACAAACAGGAGGGGGTGGGGCAGCTGCAAACTAGGGGTGTTGGCTGCACACTCGAGCAGACTTAGATAGATGGGTGGTCTGTTTCTGCTGGCACATTCGTATGTTCGTATGTAACTACTATGAACAAATAATGCAATGCAGATTCGGTCTGTGACTATGGGAATGGCTGTAGCACCAACAGATGAGAGTTCTTAGACTCCAGCTAGAAAGCCAAGCCTTAGAGAAATTATTGGGATGCTCAGGCACTTGTCTTGGGGGGTTGCTGCCAACTGCGTGACCCTCAGTGTACTGTGACCACTGCGTCAATCATGCAGGCAAGGTGTGGACAGTGAAATTATGTAAATCTTGCTACAACCACAAAATCTTGGGTCCCAGGATAGCAATGGTTCTAGACCCCCACAAGCTTATGGTCCACTGAAGAGGCAGAGAAAAGTGAAACTGCCACACTTGTCCCCACCACAGCCATCCTCAACCTGTGTCTCAGCAGATGTGAACATTCCTGCCAAGGGCCTAAAGGACATAGAACAGGCCTTAGCAAACACACAATGGAAGAAGTGCGCACCTATCACAGCTGCCTCAGGCCTAGGAGGTGACTGCTCGGACAAAGGGGGGGAGGTATTTATTTATCTATTTAGTTAGTTTTTGTTGACCGGGTAGGCACACTAGACAGTATAGCTGCCTATTTTCAGGTATGACCCGGGAGGTTACAACACAGTGTAAGTAGTCAAAACAGTAAAATACAAGGAAAATCAGGTGCAACTAAGAAACAGGCACATAAGCAGTCTATAGATCAGTCACAGTACAGCTATTCACAATCATCAGCAAAGTCAGTACATTTACAGGAAGGGCCATTCAGCTAGAGATCTGGTGATGTGGTCATGAGCTTCCTCCCTGGCTGACTCTGCGATGAGCACAGGGTCCAGTGTGCCTATCAGTGAGAGTGGGTCATAGTCAGAGGTCAGTCTGACTGGCAGTCTGGAGTGGCTAGGCCTCTCACTGGCCTCAAGATGCCTGCCGATTTCACTGCACTGTCTCCTGCTGTGGTTATTGACCCTGTGGCCTACCCAGAGATTGGTCTTTAGTTAGTCCTGCCTGAATTCAAGAAGAAAGACAGTAGCCAGACTGTCACACCAAAAGACATTGAAGAACCAGAACCAGAACAGGAGTCTGCAAATGTGATAGTGCAGGAAGTAATAGAAGCAACAGCATCAGCCACAGTGTCTCCCCCAGGGGTCTCCAAGTCCCACCAACTGGAGGTACCAAAGCAAACAGAAACCCAGGCACCACAAGTGACTAAAACAGAGGCCAAGGTCAGAGAAACCCAGCTGTCTCCTCAGTAAGCATTTGAGGAGGACATGAAGAAATGGTAGCAAGGACTGTGGCTACATTGCAGCAAAGGCCACTTTCGAATTGTCTCAGGTTTACATTTGGGATCTCCACCAGAAGACCCACCCCACAATGAAGCAGGTATTACTGCTCTCTCAGACTCTGACAAGAAATGGACTTCCTTGTACCATTAGGTAAAACAATTGTTGCAGTGGGGGGGGGGGGTATGTGTGTTGTGTTTTCTTTTCTTCTGCTTTCTTGCAGGTGGAGCTGGGCCTCATCATCCAGTCTCTGCAGGAACCGAAAGAAGAAAGGGCAAGTGAAGAGAGGCTGAAGATGCTGTGAAAGTGAATATTGCTGCCAGGTGTCTGGGTGTCATCCAGGTGCTTAGGCACTTATTGATGGTTTAAGTGTCCTAATGGTTAAAGTAAAAGGAAAATACTTTTAATGGTTAAAATAAAGGGAAACGGTTTAAGTGGTAGTAATATGGTAAGCGCAGTATGTGCCCAACTACTCCTATAGTATAGGACTTACAGCACATAGGCCCACATGGTACATCGTAAGGTCTTCTATGTGCTTCAGACTGTGCTGGCCATAGCTAGAGGGAGATCCTGCACAGTCACCATTGTTAGGATGCTAGGAGAGCAGCAACATCCAGAAAAGGGAGTTGGCACCAGTTCTGGGTTACCTTACAGGGGACCACATGGTTTTTAGACGAGAAGAGTACAACCAGCCTCCCTCCTCATCCAGCTTGAGGGAGATTACTAGAAAAGCACTCAAAGGCAAGGAAATAACAATGTGTACAGCATGACTGTATTTGTTGCCCTATCTGGCACTGTAACATAGAAACTTAGAATTTGTCGGCAGATAAAGACCCCTCGACCCACCCAATCTGCCCATTTTTCCCTACCTACAGGATCACTGCAGACCCTACTCAGTCTCCAGCTCTTTCTTTCTCCCTCCCACCCTCCCTTCCTTTCCACTATGATACCCATATGTCTATCTCATGCATTCTGGAACCCTACCACTCTCTTTGACTCCACCATCTCCAGTGAAATGCTGTTCCAGGAATCCACCACTCTTTCTGTGAAGAAGTATTTCTTCACCTCTATCCTGAATCTACCCCTTCCAGCTTCATAGTATGTCTCCTTTTTCTTGAGCTCCTTTTTTCTGAAAGATACTTCCCTCCCGTACCTTATTTACTCCATATGGTATTTGAAGGTCTCTGTCACATCCCCCCCCCCTTCTTCTCTTCTAGGGTGTACATGTTCTTTTGTCTCTCATCATAGGGCTTTTGGTGCAGACCCTTCACCATTTTTGTTGCTGTCCTCTAGACCACCTCCCATCTGTCTATGTCCTTCCAAAGATGTGGTCTCCAGAACTGGACATAGCACTCAAGGTAGGGTCTCACCAGTGATCTACAGAGGGGCATCTCTACCTCTATAGAGGACAGAGCCTTCAGTGTCACGGACCAGTAATATGAAATTCACTATCGAGGGCTCTGAAGAAGGCCTCTTTGGTAGAAGATTTAAAAGAAGGCCTTAAAATGTATCTATTTGCTCAGGAGTTTGGTTCCTCTGTGGATTTTAACTGATTTTATTTGATTAATAATATTTGTGGTTTTAGAGTTTTTATTGTCATGTTTATGATGGATGTCAGTATTAGTACTGGTTGATTGTGTTGTTGTATTATTTTGTAATAGTGCCCTGGACCTCTGGGGAAGGGTGCCAAAAACAAATAAAATTACTACTACTACTACTACTTCCCTCTTTCAGTTGGTGAAATCCCTCCCAGTGCACCACAGCAGCCCATTAGCCCTCCTAACTGTCTTGTCGCACTGGCTGACCACCTTTAGGTCATCTGATATGACTTCCCCAAGGTCTCCATCCTGCTTGGTGAACACCAATACCACTCCCCCCATTTTGCACTCTGCCCCTGGGTTTCTGTGCCCCAAGTGTATTATTCTGCATTTTTTTGCATTGAAACCCAGCTGCCATATCCTTGATCACTTCTCGAGTTTTCTCAGGTCTCTGCTCATCATTTCCACCCCCCAGAATGTCCACCCTATTGCAGATTTTGGTGTCATCCGTAAAGAGGCAGACCTTCCCTTCCAGCTCCTCTGCAGTGTCACTTATAAAGGCATTAAAGAAGACTGGTCCCAGCACAGATCCCTGAGGCACCCTGCTGGTCACCCTCGCTTCCTCAGTGTGAACTCCATTTACCACCCACTACTGTCACCTATCCCCAAACCAATTTCTTACCCAGTTTACCACATTTGGACCCACCCCTAAACTACCCAGCTTACTTACTAGTCTCGTATGTGGAATGGGGTCGAAAGTCTTACTGAGACTTAGGTAGGCCACATCCACCACTCCATGCTGATCTAATTCCTTGGTCACCCAGTCAAAGAAATCCAGCAGATTCATTTGGTTTGACCTCCCCCCATGAATTCATGCTGCCTCTGCCTCGAGTCTTGTAGCATTTGGATTCAAGATGTTCCACAATCTTTTTCTTCAGCAGTGTTTCCATTAACTTTCCCACCACCAATGTCAGGCTGACTGGCCTATAATTGCCAGCCTCCTCCCTGCTACCGTTTTTGTGAAGTAGGACTTTATCTGCCCTCCTCCAGGCCTCTGGACCCACTCCTGTTTCCAATGAGCTGTTAAATAAGACTGTCAGAGGTGTAGCCAGTACCTCCCCAAGCTCTTTTAATACTCCTGGATGCATTCTGTTTGGCCCCATTGCTTTGTCTACTTTCAGATTTGTGAATCCCTTCAGGACGCTGTCCTCTGAAAAAGGACTAGTGGCCACCTCCCACCTCCAAAGTTTTTTTTTTTTTTTTGTTTGTGGACCCTTCCCTTCTCCTTCCTCTATGAACACCTAACAGAAGTATTTGTTCAGGATTTCTGCCTTTTCTTGATCCCCCTCTGCACAGTCTCCCCTTCCCTTTTTAACCTTACAATCCCATCCTTGGTCTTCCTCTTTTTGCTTACATACAGTACCTAAAAATGTCTTGTCCCCTTTTGTTACTGCCTGCACTATTCTCTCTTCAGTTTGCACCTTCACACTCCTTACTTCTTTTCCTGCTTCCCTCTGTTTCCCTTGATACACCTAATTATATTCCTCCCTCTGCATCTCCTTATACCATCTGAATATAAGCCTTTTAGCCTTTACCTTTACCTTTCCTGCCACCTCTTTTCAGAATCCTAGTGGTTTCTTTTTACTTTGCTTGCACTTGTGCAAGAAACATTTTGCTACAGAGAACAGCATTTCAGAAGTGTGTCACTGACTAGCCCAATGCAGGTCAAGCTGCGATGGGCTCGTCCTTGGCAGACCAATGATCATGCAAGTTAAGTAAGACAGTGGTTCACAGTTTATATGCGGAAACTTTGTGTAGTTGAAATGAATGAAGTTCTCCAATGAGAGAGCACTTCATCCATTCCATTTGCATAACACTGTCCTCCCACCCCTCCATCACACACAAGTACCAGCAATCACAGAAATGTAGGCGGAGTGACAGGAATGATATGCAGCCATGAGGGTGTGCCAGAGAAAGACAGACAGCTGTGACAGAATGCTGTGTGTTTCTCTGTGTCTGAAAACCTCTCCTTTCCGTGCTCCGTAGTGACAATTATGTGTCCCCCACAGCAGTGTGCTGCTGCAAGTTGATTGCTGGCTCACATCCACTCTGTCCCTCTTTCACAGTGGACAATGATAGTGTTTGGCTCCCCACCCATCTGCCCCATGGATCTCTGGGTACCAATGCAGACAGTGCAATCCCCACCCAGCAGCACCAATGTGGTACTGTGGAACAAAGTTGGAGCAACTTCATTCCCCAGCTACTACCGGTGCTGTCATTCATGTCCACCGACTTCTGTCACCTGTGACACCGGTGCTGTCATGCAGCTCTCCCAACTTCTGTGACTGTCAATTCCTCAGTTTGTGTGTCATCATACCCCACTCACAGTTCTCCTTGGCTCTCTCAGTGGGTGTGTGAAGCAGCTGAGGAAAACTGGGACACAGGTATGATTACAGACAAACTGAGTAAGTCACTGTCCCTCTCACTCTGTCGGGTTCTGTACAGTACAGCAATAGAATTATATATGCTGCTATCTGTTTGTCGCATGACTGTCTGTGCCCCCCCCCTCCATGCTGGTAAGAGAAAGAGGAGGAGAGAGAGAGAGAATGGCAGCACACCCTTAGGTCCCCTGAACAGCGATGTGCTCATTCACTGACTCCCCAGCATGAAACCCTCCTCCCAGCAGCAATAGTGTGACATGGAAGCCTGTACCATGGCACTTCAGAGAGCCCCTCTGTGTCTTCTCATCTGTGTGTGTTACCCATGGGTGAGTGAGACAGGGAGTGTGAGACAAGCAGAGGGAGGAGACTGGTGAGCAAGATGGAAAGCCTGGAGTTGGCCGGGAAAATGACAAGTTGAGTGGAGGCCTGGCTGTCAGGAACAACTCAGGGGGTGGTGCTAAATGGGGTGCACTCCGGGACAGCAATTGTGAAGAGTGGGGTGCCACAGGGGTCAGTTTTGGGTCCACTTTTCTTCAATATCTACATCGGTGATATTGCTGAGGGTTTGAGGGGGAGGGTGTGCCTATATGCTGATGATACAAAAGTATGAAATAGGGTGGACATCCCAGGGGGGTGGAGGACATGAGGGAGGACTTAAAGATGCTTGTAAAATGGTCTGGGACATGGCAGCTGAAATTTAATGCCAAGAAGAGCGCTGTGATGCACTTGGGGAGTAGGAACAGAAGAGCAGGGTACACCCTAGGTGGGGAGGAAATTAAGGTAACAGAACAGGAGAGGGATCTGGGGATCATAGTCTCCTCGAACCATAACATTGGAATCCAATGTAGCAGTGCATCAGGAAAGCCCAATGGAATGTTGGCATGCATAGGCAAGGGCATTACTAGCAGAAAGAGTGAGGTAATAATGCCCCTTTACAAAGCCATGGTGAGGCCGCACCTGGAGTATGGGGCTCAGTTCTGGAGGCCACATCTCCACAAGGATATAGATGTGTTGGAGAGGGTTCAGAGAAGGGCAACCGAGATAGTGCAGAGTATGCAGGAAAAGTCATACGAGCAGAGGTGTAAGGAGCTGGATCTGTACACACTGGAGACAAGGAGGGAAAGAGAAGACGTGATTGAAACTTTTAATATGTAAAGGGACTCAATAAAGTGGAAGAAGAGGGTTTACTTAAGAGGAAGGAGTGGGTCAAAACTAGAGGGCATAGCCTCAGACTGCAAGGAAAAAGATACAGGGGCAATATGAGAGGGTGTTTCTTCACGGAGAGGGTGGTGGAGCCCTGGAACAGGCTACCAGACAGAGTTTTGGGGGCTAAATCAGTGGAAGAATTCAAGAGGGCATGGAACAAGCATATGGGGCTGAGTATTGGGGAAGGGTAGGGCTGGCAGGGAGGAGGAGGTGAAGGGGGAAAAAAGGGCAGACTAGATGGGTCAGTATGGTCCTTTTCTGCCATCAAGCTTCTATGATCCTATGATTCTATGATAAGAGTGAGCAGGAGTGCAGGAGAGAGCCCCCTCCCAAGCCTGTCCTCCGTTCCCGTACCACCTCCGATCCCTGAGAGTATGTACCCAGATGGGTTTTACAGCAACGCAGTGTAGATGTGTCTCCCCAAGAAGTCACTCTTGATCTCTGTCATCCACGCACATAACACCACTTGCCATGTCTTGTTCCTCATACTTTTGCTCACTTGCTTGATGTCATAAGCCAAACTACAGTTCCTGTACACCATGGAATTGTTTCTTCCCCCCTCTTATGCACTGGTGCAGGAACTATGGTTGGAAAACTTTGCTCCCCCCAGACACCCACATACCACCCCGGAGTTTGTAATGTATGAACCCAGGGATGCAAAGACAGTCTAAGTGGCCAACCCTTCTAGTTTTTTTGACTCCTAAGAATAAAAGTACAGAAAGCTTCAGACGGTCTTGTGTTGTGTTCCATGGAAGAAAGGCAGCAGTGCATAGCCTTACTGTTGCCCTCTTAAAATAAAATTGTACACCATAGAGTACATGGAGTATGCCTTCCCACACCCATGTTCGAAGGGTTAAACCTGACCCTGAGAGATGTTCTTTAGTGGGCCCCGGCATGGAGATTTGATCTCTGGAGTTTTTACCCAGAGCCTCCAGACTCAGCCAGAAGCAGGAGACTCAGGCATGAATATTCCTGGCCCTGCCCTTCCCACTTTATAAGAGGGGAAGACAAGCTTTGGGTCCCGAGAAAAAGTGCTGGCCTCCTTTTGGTGGGAAGCATTCTGCTCACCACTCCATGAGTATCATATGGGAGTACCCAGACAGTGCAAGTCATTCTGGGCTGGCAGTGGGAGGGTAGATGCAGGGGACATTGTGGCACCTGTTGGGTACTACACCACACGTTCCCAGCCCAACATCTCAGGAGAGGGAGAAACACAGCGGAGAAAATCCTTCAGCCTTGGCAGGATGACGTTGGCATGTTTAGGACCCTTACTGCCCAGCTGACCAGCATGAAGAGCCCTACTGCTGCTGAATTTAGAGTACACCATACATGAGGTTTGCCCTTCCACCTGAAGGTCCTGCCGTGGGAAGGTTAAACATGGAGCAGGTAAGTGGCGCTCTCTGAGGATCAAGACGATAATGGAGCTGGGTGGTAACTTGGCAGATGGAAGGCTTGACAGGAAGAACAAATGCTAATTAAAAAAAGTACAGAGTTGGCTCCGTGGTTCCAGGCAATAGGGGATCGCCTGGCAGCTGGCAACCTGGGTTTGCGCCCAAGCCCAGGGCAACAGGATCGGAGGCTGATGGGGAGAGTTCGGAGCATCCAGTACAATGCTCTCCTCCTTGGGGGTGGTGGGCGCAAGCTGGCACTTCTGTAGAGCGACTCCTGGTGGCCCATTAGTGTGACGCATGTTGCAGCATAGGTGACCACATGCCGCTGTGCATCTAGCCAGGACGCCATGTGTGTGCCACCACATTGTGGGCAGAGGGTGGGCAGGATGGGAGAAAAGGGGAAAAATGCCCCCTGACTGACTGGATGATGGCTGTCGGCCCCTGCCATGCCAGGGGTACGTGAAAGCCCTATGGGGTGAATCTCCTCCCCTGGTTGCCCCCACAGGGGTAGGGATGAGCCCTCCTGATGAAGGGTTGCATCAGGTTACCCGGGAAAAGACATGGCATTAGTAAGGGGCGATGGGTGGGGTACAGGGATCGGTGGCAGTGGTGGGGTCCTTGGCAGCCCAAAGGAGTGGTCAGCCAAGGGTTGGAGGAGGAGGAGCATAAGAAAAAGTACAGAGTTCTGAACCCGGAGATGCAAGGCAAGACAATTTTATTCGTAGGGCGCCCAATCCCGGAGGTTCTGGGCACCTAACAGGAGTTAGAACAAGACATAACGAGAAACAGCATAAATAAGTAAAATAATAACACTACAGAAGTATAAATATAACCATTTAAAATAACTTAAAAGGCTTTCAGACAGTCACAGAAGGGACCAGAACAGGATGTACTCAGAAATCTGGAAAAGCCAGGACAAAGAGGTGGGCTGTCAGCCTCCACTTGAACACTTCAACTGAGGGAGCCTCCCAGACAGAAGATGGTAATGAATTCCAAAGAATCAGCCCAGAAACATGGAATGCACGATCTCCTGAGGTCTTGAGCTGAACCCTGGGAACATCCAGGTGGCCCCTTGAAGAGGAGCAGAGGGAGAAAGCAGAGGTCACCGGTGTCAGGAGTTCTGACAGGTAACCAAGACCCAGTCCATATAGGGCTTTAAAGGTCAAAAGACCCACATTGAAAAGGACCCTCCACCTGACCGGCAGCCAGTGCAGAGCCCACAGGACTGAGGTCACATGACTGAACCTCAAAAGACCCATCAGTAACCAGGCCGCTGCGTTCTGCACTAGCTGAAGTCAGGGTTTCTCCCATGACCCCGTAGTATAGAGAGTTGCAGTAGTCGAGTCTGGAGGTCACAAAAGCATGCACTAGCATCGGCAGATCCTTGGATGGAATGAGGGGCTTAATCCTTTATCTTGTGGGGGGGGTAGGAAGAAATAGGCTGTTGGTTAACTAGGATCTGCGGCCTATCCTGTAGGTAGGGAAAATGGGAAGACTAGATGGGCCAAGCAGTCCTTATCTGCCGTCAAAGTCTATATTTCTATGTTTCTAATCTGAGCAATGTTCCGCAGATGATAGAGACTGCTACTGACAACAGATGACACCTGGTCTTGATAAGTCAGTCTGTTATCAAGGATCGTGCCTAGATTTTGCACCCTTGGGGCAGCCACCAATGGCACAGAACCCAGGAAAAGCCCTGAGTCAGCCCAAGCTGGCAACCCATCACATCCATGACAAGGCTCGATCACCAGTACCTCTGTCTAGGCCAGATTAAGTCTCAGCCAACTGGAAGCCATCTAGTCATTGATTTTAGCCAGACAGTTGATAAGCACATCGACCACTCCTGATGTTCTGAGGGCAAAGTACAAGTACAGCTGGGTATCATCTGCATAACAGTGAAATGCCACACTGTACTGTCGAATGGTCTCGCCCGGGGCAGCATGTATACTGCGAACAGCATCGACGACAAGATCAAGCCCTGTGGCACTCCACAAGACAGGGGTGTTGGGGAGGAGAAATTCCCCATCACTACCCGCTGCACCCTGTTTGAGAGATAGGACTCAAACCACCTAATGACAGTACCGGTGAATCCACAAAACTCACAGAGCCGATCAAGAAGCACATTATGGTCCACAGTGTCAAATGCTGAGGAGAGATCAAGGAGAACAAGAACTGACTTGTCTCCTCTGTCTCTAGCCCTGAGCAGATCATTATGCACCCTCACTAGAGCTGTTGCTGTGCTGTGTCTAGCCGGAAAACTTGACTGAAATAGCTCATAGATGTCTGAGGACACCAGGCAATCCTCGAGTTGATGTGCCACTAACATCTCAACAGCCTTTCTCAGAAAGGGCAGGTTGGAGATAGGACAGTATTTCGCCAAGACGCCAGGGTCAAGGGAAGGTGTCTTAAGAAGGGGCCTCACCAGCGCTTCTTTCAAAGCTGCAGGGAGGACCCCCTCCACCATCGAGCACCTGGCAATCCTGGTGAATACCGGGCTGACAACCTCAACACATCCCATTAAGGAATGCATCGGGGCTGGGTCCAGTTCGCAGGAAGTGTGCTTAAACTTTAAGATCACCCTAGTCACTTCAGACACCTCCACTGGCCTAAACTCTTCCCAGACAGGCGGAGTGTCTCCGCAACCCTCACCCCAACCACTATGAGGCAAATGCCTCCCCTGGCTGGATCCCTGACCTGATGGCCAACACTGTGTAGGAGAAAAGCAGAGCAAACACCTCACACAAGGTGGATGACAATGCTTTCTCGGCTGCAGGCAGGCATGATGAAGAAGCCTGTCTACAGTCTGAAATAGCTGAGATGACCTGTTTTTCACCACAGCAATTTCCCTGGACAGGAATTCTGCCTTCTTATGGAAAATTGCCCTCTGGTACTCCACATAGTGGTCATGTAGGGCCAGTCTATCGGCCTCCAGCCTGGTCTTCTGCCAGCAACGCTCCAACCTCTGACCCTTGATTTTCATCGCCTTGAGGTCCCCATCAAACCAGGGCGACCTCAAGTGAGATGATCTGGGTCATATAGGAACTGGTGTGAGGGCATCCAGAGCTTTGGAGACCACCCTGTTATAAGTGGCCACCACCTTTCCGGAACCCATCACACATGCCACGTCAACCTAAGATAGGTCAGCAAGCACCAACAGTCCCTCCGGGTGCACACCCCTTAAAGGGCAGAAGCTAACCATCTCCACAAGGGTGGGGACTACTGGGGGGGCCCCAAATGTGAACTCCATGGTACAGTGATCAGACCAAAAGATCTGATCAGTCTTGAGGTTGTCATCCTCAATACCCAGCTGGAACACCAGATCAAGTGTGTGGCTATGCTGGTGGGTCACAGAAGCAACCACTTGTGACAGACCCAGTGAATGTATCAACTGAAGGAGGTTGTAACTGAAACACAAGGATTCATCATTGATCCAGGCATTGAAGTCCCCCAGGATTGAACACCTGGGGGACTCCAGCACCTGCTCGACAATGCAGTCTGCCCCCTCCTGCATGAAATCTCCCCCCACCTCAGGAGGGCAGCAAGCAAGGAGAATCCTGCAACAGCACCCATGTCCCCATGCATGGCAACGCACTCAAAAGATCGGGTGTCGACAACCGGGTGCACCGTGAAGCCCAAGCAAGCTCAAAAAACAATGACCACATCTCCTCCTCCCCTGCAATCCTTCCTCGGGCAGTGCACTACAGAGTACTCGGTAGGGACGGTGGTCACAAGAACTGGGCCAGCATCGTCTCCAAGCCAGGTCTCCATTATGTAAGCCAGGTCGACGGCGGAAATCCAGTCTGCAAAAATAGTGATCTTCTTCCTCATTGACCTGGCATTGCAAAGCATTGCCCGGAGAGGATGAGAAGACGTGGCCGTACCTCTAGCTGCCTGCCCACTCAGTCTGGTGGGAACCCTGGGTACAGAGACCAAACACATCTGGCCTCTCCCTCAGCTCTATTTAAACCCAGGGTGTCTACTGGACTGGACATCCTCAATGCCGCTCACTACCCCCTCCTCAAATGCCCTCGGCTCCCAGCAGATCCCTCACCTACTAGTAATTCTGACCTCCCTACAGCATCTCGCTGCGATGGCAGGAACAGGGAGGTCAGTAAAGGAGTGAAGGTCACGGATCCAAGTGGCAGCGTAGGTAATTCTGGCAGGGCCATTGCACCAACACATCTTGCCTGGCTTCTCTAGTCCCCACCAGAATTTTGAAAATGCACAAGGTTTCACAGTGCACAAAAAACGCACCCCACTATTACAACCACCTCCAACCACTTACTCAAAGTTGGACCCCTAAAATTAAGTTACCCCACTAAAAGAAATACCCTAATGCATACTAGACACAGACACACACTATACAAAATACAATTACCCCATTCACTCCACTAATACAAGTTCTTTATACTTCATCCACACACCCCAATCAATGACCCCCCACCAACCCAAACACAGTAAAAAGAATGGATAATTCACAGGACCAATGAGGGGAGAAACCAGTGAGTGTGGGCTGCAGCAAAAAACAAAAACAGAAGATTCCAAATCAATAAACTAAAAGTCACACTCAAGATCCAAACTGAAAGTCTAGAAATGTCTCAAAGTGCAGTCCAAACTATTTGGTGCTCTCACCACCAATGCTCGGATAATGATTTTACCACTGCATGACCAGTTCAGAAGCAGAGTGTTCAGAATTTTATGAAGTCCCTCCAAAGACACTAAGTCAGAAATGGCTCAGCTCTCACCAAAGCAGCATGACTGAACAGTTTTTAAAAGTGTGTGCACTCACCCCAGGAGTAGAAAAAGTCCAGGGAAGGAACACCAAGCTCTCACCAAGTCCTTCCAGGAAAATCCTTCACCTCTTACCACCAACAGTTCTTACAGGAGTAATACGGGCAAGCCACCTGAAAAGGTGATGGCTGGAAAGATGTAGTCATGCCAGGAGCCGGAACAGAAAGTCCTCAGGGAAACGGAATCCTCTTCCCCAGCAAATGATCTTCGGAACAGTCCACCTCGCTAAGGCCCAGGAACCGCAGCTAAGGTCTATATCCAGGAAAGCGGGAGAAAGGCGGGGTTCGACTGGAGGGCAGTGGAGCTCCCACCACCTGCCGTGCCAGTTACCCCCACCGCTCAACCGCTGATGGACCCCGCAAGCTCCAATTCACCTCTGAGGTGGCCCCAACAATGGACAACCCAATCCCGCTTTCAGCAAGAGTCCAGCAGATGGATACTAGTCAAGGACTCTGGTATCATCAGCGTCCACTCCTCATTCATTAGAGATACAGGTGAGTGCCAAATGTTTTTGAGAGCGGCTTCTCCAAAATGCTGAAAACCGATGCAACACACTGCAGCACAAACTTTCAGCAGCTCTCCTCAAAAAATCCCTGACTTAAAAATACCTACGCTCCTATGCTGCCTCACTAAAGTGCTCTGCCTAACACTAAGAACCTTACACTAACAAACTAAATAAAAATTAAAATAAAATCCCCCAATGACTATTCAGAGAAAACAAATGTTCTAAGTAGCAAAACACTAATTTAAAAACTTTCCAATAGCATCTTTGCAGCACAAACTTTCCAAGAGCATTTTTGCAGCACAGACATGACTCGGGCAGTCAGAGTCCAAGCAGCAGCAGCCCAGCGTGGCCGCCATCAGGTTAAACTCATCCACCACCATTTATTTGTGTGACCTTAAGCAAGTCACAGAACCTCTATTTTCCTTTATTCACACACTGGTATCCGAATGAAACTCCAACTTTAGTAGAACCCTTGCAGCCATCCTCAGTTAGAAGCTGATGAGGTTCATTCAGAATTGGGTTCCTGTCTGGCTTGGTTCAGATTCAAGTGCAGTGGTTCGAGTGCGTTTATTATTTTGAATCTGGTTACTTTGTGGTGTAAACCAAACTGGGAACTGATTCCATTTGTTTTGTTTTTTTTATTTAAAGTGTAGCAAAAGGAATACAATCGGATTCAAAATCCTCAGCTGCTGTGTGATGACATGCAGTGGAATTCTATCATTTTGTAATCAATTGAGTTACTTCTGATAAAAATCTGGAAAGGCTTGTAATCGAAATGAAGTGACTTGATTGTAAAGTAACACGTAAACATAGCACATGCTTACTAAACTTACTCTTTCTGTTTGTCTGTCCATCTCTCCCTCTCTCTGCCTGATCATTCTAAGTTTTCCTGAACTACCTTCTATTTCACATTGCTTCTAATCCACAGTTGGTCAGTCTGGCATATGGGTGATTTGTGCTTCGCAGGTCTGCTCTGCTCTGCTCAGCTTCCTGATGCTGCTCTGCAAGACCAACCTGGAGGTGGCATTAACAGCCCTATGCCACCCCTGTCTGTAAGCATGGATTACTGTGTGGACAAGGGGAGGCAGTCTAAGAGACAGAGCTTGGCAGGTCATCAGGCTTCCAATTAGAAGCCCAGGCTGGCCAGCAACTGGCTCCCCTACTCTGCTGGAGCCGGAACCACCATATCCCATTTGCAAGTGGAAATGATGTCAAAGAAATATAAAACAACAATGGAGCTTCCTCCAGCATTCCAATACATTTGGGGAGTTGGTGGATAAGGATGGGAGTCCCTTTCGGGATCCTGAAGCACACTGGTTGGTGTGACAATGGGTACAAAATGGTAATAGCAGGGGTCTGACCTGAATACTGTTTTATCCCTCACTGAGCAAAAAATCCAGAGTACCTGGCTTTGAGGATATCTGCAGAGCATGGCTCTGTTCACCGCTTACCTTCCAATGTGCCCAGCCACCATTTCCACTATCAATGCAGAACAAGTCATGGCAGCCATTATCGTGGGTGGATGGAGGCCTTTGGGGATGCTGGAGTGTGCTCTGTATGTGTGGAGGGGCACTGGCATTTAGATGTCCTCTGTACCCGCAGGGATGGCACTGAAAATCTGGCCTTATTCTCCCTGGGCTCACCTAATGGCTAATGCAACTTCTCATGGCCTGTAAATCATTTCTGGGAACTCCTGTGCAGGCTCTCCAGATCATAATACACTCTGTTTCCACTTGTAGCAAAATGATCTTTTTTCTCCCAACTCTCCTGAAAGGTGTAACATGTATTTATGACTGTCAGATTCATGCCCTGCTGTTGGTTATCTCATCAATTATGAAGGAATGGGCAAACAGGTTTGGAAAAACATTTTAAAACACACCATCCAAACTGTGCCCCTTCAAATGTTTCAAAAAATGTAGAGCCACTTGTGTAAAATTGGTCTGAATGGTTTAAAGGGTATGCCACGAAACTCTTAGCAAACCCATTCAGATCTAAAACAATGGTCCCTAAATGCTGCTGGTGGCCAGGTTAATCCCCAAACCACCACCAAATGCAGTCCTGGATCCCTCTAAGCTCAGTCCATGCCTCCTAATCTAACCCAACCCAACCCACCAATATCACCCAAGTTCTCACCACAAGCACGCACAAGTATCACAAGTGGAGGGTAGGGCCAAAGCTACTAAGTACCACTGGTGGTGGGGTTCTTGTGTCTGAAAACCTTTGTGCATTTTATGTTTTTAGGGAAAAGACAGATCAGATACAAAAATGTTTTCAAACTTTGTGGGTTTGTTTCAAAACTAACGGAAGCTGATCTGGAAATGATTCACCTATTGCCAGTGTATAAATTGTATATAAAAGTGGACATAAACAAGGGTGGGAAAATGCACAGTGGCAGGGGAAGCTGCTTGCTATGCCAATGACCCAGGTTCCTGCCTTGACCCTGGGTCGTGGCTGCACATGGCCTGAGGTAGAGGAGGCTTCCCGCAGGATGCACTCCAACTCCGGGGAGAGCTGACCACACCCCTCACTGATCACTCACTGGCCTTCTGGATGGGGCAACTTAGCAGAATAGTGTGACCCCATCAGTTTGGCAATCTAAACATATTCACATATGCCATGGAAAGATGGAAGGGCTAAGGAGGAACAACAATACACACACACACACACACACATACATACACACAACATATATACACACACATAAACACATACACACATATACATACACACACACATGTCACACACTTACGATGCATACATACACACACATATATACACACATATACATACACACACACACACCACACTCACACACACACATACACACATCCCACATACATACACACACACACACACATATACACACACACACACACACACACACTGATATGGGTCAATCAAGACCACCTGAGGTTATCCCTTTCAACTGGCCAAGTCCCTGCAGTAACAACTGACACAGGCTCTGGGGCCCAGCCATGAGGAGAGGGCATATTAGGAAGCTGGGCCCCAGACCAGAGGTTGAGTGGCATTAAGATGATGGCAGAAGCGTGTTAAGCCCATACAGATATGGGGGGAGGCTCACACTTATTCATTTATTTAGTTGTTTTTGACCTGGAAAGGAGGAATAACAATGCAGCTTATGTACAGCCTTGTCCCAGGTGGGGATATAGAAGCAGACCATTGAAACTGAACCAGATTAAGATGTTGGTGGTATTTTACATACCAGATGAAAGGAGAGTCCCTCTTCTCAGAACAAAAACAAGCTGGAGAAATTGTAAGTATAAAAAGAACTGTATAAGAACAAGCCATAATTTGGATGAGCAGAGACCTGAAAAACTAGAGGAGTAGTCAACGGTATGACAGCTGCTTTCAATGTGACAAAGTGCAAAAGAAAAAATTACTCACCTTAGTAATGTTGTTTCTTCTAATGGAGTCTTGCTATATTATGACATATGCAGTGAGTCCCAACCTTGAACTGCTCGGAGGTGAAAGAGTTAACTTTCCACGCCCAGAGCTCGGTTGAAACTCTGTCTGTCGTTCTTCAAACTCAAACCGTCAGATCTTTACAGAGCTAAACTCACTGAGGTCCTGTGTGGAAGCTGTAAACCTACACTAGCCAACTGGCTACTAAACATAAGAACATATTTTTGGTCCCAAACAAAGACTCAAGTCAGGAGACCCAAAAATGAAAACACAACACCAAGTCACCCAAAAGGAGGGGTGAAACAACAAGGTGGGCATCTACTAAGTGCCAACACTGCACTGCCCACCCACATCCCAAAAACAAAGGTTCTAGAGAGGCAGGCGGGGAGGTCATAATATAGCAAGACTCCATTAGAAGAAACAACATTACTAAGGTGAGTAATTTTTTCTTCAAACAACGTGAAGTCTTGCTATATTATGACATATTTGAACTTACAAAGCAGTACCTCCATGGAGGAGGGACAGAACCTACTTAGGAAATAGGCTCTGAAGCACAGCTGTGAAGCAAGCATCACTCCTAGCCTAGATGTCCAGGGGAGTAATGCTTGGTAAAGTGTGAACTGTTTTCCAGGTAGCTGCTTGACATATCTCTAGGATAGGGATGTCCTTGGCAGCAGCCAGGAAGCAGCTGTACCTCTAGTAGAGTGAGCCCTCGGCCTGAGGGTGGAACCTTACCCAGTTTTCATAACAAAATTGGATACAAGAGACAATCCACCTGGCAATGGATCTTTTAGTGGCAGGTTTCCCTTTTCCAACCTCACCATAAGTGAGAAAAGTTGGAGGAGTCAAACCTGTGACCCTTGGTACACTCTATGTAGTAGCTAAGGGCTCTCTTCACATCTAAGCTGTGCAGCCTCCTCTAACCAGAGGAGGAATGGTCAGTGAAGTACACTAGAAGACATAGATTGATTAAGGTGGAAATCTGAAACCACCTCAGGCAAGAACTTCCTGTTAGTCCTGAGGACCACCTTATCTCTATGAAAGGAGATAAAATCAGGCTCTACTGACAAAGCTTGTAATTCACTTATGCGTCTGGCAGAAGTGATGGCTACCAGAAACACAGTCTTCCAAGTCAAGTACTTAAGCTCTGCTGAAGACAAAGGCTCAAAGGGGGGTTGCATAAACTGAGCAATGCAAATATTAAGATCCCAGGCAGGGGCAGGGTCTCTGAATGGAGGGTTGGTGTGAAGCAATCCCTTAAAAAACTTGGAGAATACAGGATGAGCTGAAAGAGAAGAGGGTTTACCTGCTAAAATAAAAGCAGACACAGCTGTCAAATGTACTTTTAGGGTAGCTGGTCTCAGTCCCAAGGTATTTAAATGGCCATATAATCCAGGACTGTGGGTAAATCAGCAGATTCTGGGGAAAGATGCTTCCCAGAGCACAATATGGAAAACCTCTTCCATTTGGAGATAGGTAGCCCTGGTGGAAGGTTTCCTAGAAGCCTTCAGTATATCCATTACACCTTGGGAGAGGTGCAGGTCAGCAAACTCTAACTCTTCAAGAGCCAGGCCTTGAGATTGAGAGATTTGAGGTTCGGGTACCACACCCTCCCCTGGGCACAGGTTAACAGGTTGTGATTCCTGGGAAGACACAGGGGAAGATGGACTGCTAAGGACAGTAGGAGTGGATACCAGGGCTGTCTGGCCCAATCTGGAGCAATCAGGATCATCTTGCAGGGTTGAGATCTGATTTTGACTAGCACTTTGAACAGGAGAGGGAAGGGGGGGGAAGCATAGAGAAACTTCCCTTCCCAATTGAGAACTAAGGCATCCAGAGGGACTGAGCCCAACACTGGGGCCTGCAGCAAAAAGGGAGTTGGTGATTGTCTGGGGCTGCAAAGATCTATCTGCGGGGTGCCCCATCTGGCAAATATCACCTCCAAGACCAGGGGGTCCAGTGACCATTCGTGATGGCCCTGGGAAATCCTGCTGAGAGCATCTGCCAGGACATTGTCCTTGCCTGGGAGGTTAACTGCCGTAAGGGAGGTGTTCAGGGAGTAAGCCAGAGACCACAACTTCATTGCTTCGGTGCACAAGGCCGTAGACCGAGTGCCCCCTTGCTTGTTGATGTACCACATTGTGGTGGTGTTGTCTGTTCTGACCTGTACTACTTTGTTCTGAACAGATTTGGAAAAAACTTGAAGTGCTAGAAAAACTGCTCTGAGTTCCAACAGATTGATGTGGAGCAGAGATTCCTGAAAGGACCACAACCCCTGAGTGGTGAGGTCGCCCATGTGAGCTCCCCACCCCAAGAGGGATGCATCTGTAGTAAGGATTAAGGAGTGAGACTGAGTGACAAAGGGAACCCCTTGTCTCAGATTGCTCTGATCCTGCCACCACTGTAGGGCCTGGATCAGGGTTCGAGTTACTGGGATCAATTTGGTTAGAGGGTCTTTCCTTTGAGACCAAAAGGCTCTCAAATGGAACTGGATGTCCCTCATCTGAAATCTTGCTCCCTGCACAACTGCTGTAGAGGCAGCCATGTGCCCCAGGAGCTGTAGAAAATGCCTTGCTGGTCGAGAGACCTGCAGGGTGAAAGAGGAGGCCAGAGAGACCAGGGTCCTTGCCCTGTCCAAAGAAAGGAAGGCTCTGGCTTTCTCTGTGTTCAGCTCTGCGCCTATGAAGGTGAAGAGCTGGACAGGCTCTAGAACTGACTTTGAAAGATTCAGAAGGAAACCTAGAGAGGTGAGCAGTTGCTGAGTTATCTGTAGATGTAACTTGACTTGGTCTGAGGACTGGCCCACTATGAGCCAGTCGTCCAGGTAAGGGAAGATGGCAATTTTGCCTTCTTAGGGAAGCAACTGCTACTGCCAGGCATTTTGTGAATACCCTTGGAGCAGAGGTGAGGCCAAAGGGCATTGCTCTGAACTGGTAATGGCCTGAGGGCAGCTCGAACCTGAGGTACTTTCGATGGAGCTTCTGATGAGAATATGGAAGTAGGGCATCCTTGAGGTCCAGGGACGCCAGCCAGTCCCTGGCCTTAGAGAGGCAGAATAATTCCCAGAGTCACCATTTTGAATTTTGGTTTTAAAGGTGCTTGTTTAAATATCTGAGATCTGAGTACTGCGTGCAGTATTGGAGGCCACACCTTCACAAGGACATTAACCAAATTGAGGCAGTCCAGAGAAGGGCAACCAAAATGGTGCAGGGACTGCATCAGAAGACATATGAGGACAGATTAACAGAGCTCAATATGTATACCCTTGAGCAAAGGAGGGAGAGAGTGATATGATCGAGGCATTCAAGCACCTTAAGGGCATTAACAAGGGTGAAGAGTCTAACATGTTTAAATATAAGAAAAATAGCAGGACAAGAGGACACAGCATGAGATTAGAGGGGGCGATTAAGGGGGAATGTGAGGAAATTCTTTTTCACAGAAAGGGTGGTGGATGCATGGAATGGCTTACCACAAGACGTGGTGGCTATGAATACAGTGCAGGGCTTCAAACAGGCATGGGATAGGCATAAAGGAGCAATACAAATGACTATGAATAGATAGGCCACTGACAGAGCAAAGGCCGATGGCACATTTATAAGGTAGAAAACAAATGGGCAGACTGGATGGGCCTTGTGGTCCTTATCTGCCGTCAACTTCTATGTTTCTATGTTCTATGAGATCCAGGATGGGCCGCCATTCTCCTGTCTTTTTTGGGGTAAGGAAGTACCTGGAGTACAACCCTTTGCCCTGGTGTAGGGGTGGAACCCTTTCCACAGCTCTGAGAGCCAGGAGGGAAGAGACCTCTGCCTCTAGGGCAAGTGCCTCTGGTGGATTTGCAGGTGGAAAGGATCTGGTTCTCATCTTTGGAAATTTTTTGAAGCTGAGAACCAGTCCCTGGCTTACTACTTCCAGGACCCACTTGTCTGATGTCAGAGACTTCCAGTCCTGGACAGTAAGCCAGCCTGCCCCTACAGATAGCTGAGAATCAGCCCTGGCAACCCCATCAGGGTGCCTGCTTGGCAGGGCTTTGGGCTGAGGGTGGAAGCAGACCTGCTTGTACCCCGCCTGCCTCCCTCTAAAGAACCCCCTGGGCATAAGCAGAAGAGGAGGCCTGAGCTGGTAAAAGGCCTATGAATAGGCGTGCCCTGCTCCTGGAAAGCTGCCTTTGAGGAGTGGCCTGCCTTTCCTTGGCCTGTGCACTCCTATAGGTGGTCCTATACTCATCCATTTTCTTCATGTAATTCTCTGTCTGCTCCCCAAACAGAATTACCCACAACAGGAAAATCCATGGCCTTAGTCTGGGTATCCTGTGACAGGCTAGTACATCTGAGCCAAGCCATTCTGTGAAGTGCCACAGATGTAGCCATGACTCTTGATGACACATCATTAGAGTCCACTGCAGCATGGAATTGCACCTTGGATGCCTCAATACCATCAGCAGCCACCTGCTCCAGCTCCTTGGCAAGCTGGCTAGGAACCTGTTTTGCTAGAGCCATAACAGTATCCCATCTGGACTTCTGATATCTAGCAACATAAGCCATATAATTTGCCTGTCTGTGTCCCAAGGATGCTGCCATGTACTGTTTCTTTGCCATGGCATCAATCCTACTGGAAGTCCTTGTCAGGAGGGGTGTGAAGCCAAGGGAATATTTGCCTTGTCACAGGCTGCAGCCTGCACTACCCCAACATGGCTGCATTGTTGTGTAAGGAACTCCGTATCAGAGCCTGGCAATGTGTACCTCTTGTCCATTCTCTTATCGACAGGAGGTATAGTGTGAGGAGTTTTTAGAATTTTAACTGTCTGTTTCCCAAAAGATTTATGCAAAGGAATAGACAGCCTCCTTGACTCTGGGATATCCATCATTTCCACATAGTCAGGCTCCTTTTGATCATCCACAGCTTCCTCCATAGGGAGCTGGAGGGTTTCAGCCACTTTCTTATAAAACATAAAATGAGAAGGGGACTCAGAAAGCCTAGGAGGAGACACTCCTGAAGGTCTGTCTGGGGAGGTGTCTGGGTCAATGGACACATCCAGACTTTCAAATCCACATTCACTCTCCTCATACTCCTCTTCTCCCTCCTCTGGTTCATACTATTCCTCTATATCATAATCCTGAACCAGTGGAACCGGCCGAACCGGACGCTTACCTGATGGTGCCGGTTCGGTCGAAACCGGGGAAAGCAACTGGACAATTTTAATCACGTTGGCTATTTCTTCAGCGGTTGGAGAGGAAAGTTTTGGCTCCACACCAGCTGATTTCCTAGTCCTTTTTGCTGGAACCGACTCCTCGGAGTCGGATCTCCTTTTGCCCGAGGAAGTCTCACCCTGGTCAGAGGGCACTCCCTCCGGTTCGGTTGGAACCGAACTGGGCTGGCCATCTGGTTCAGCGGACTTTTTGGCCTCCCTTTCCCTGAGCCTACCAACTCTCTTTTCCAGGGTAGCTGCAGGAAAATTTTTACAAATCTGACAGTCTGCATTGAGGTGGTCAAACCCCAGACAATAAACACAGGTGGTGTGGGGGTCAGCCTTGGCAAAGACTTCCCCACAGACACTGCAGTGTTGAAACCCAGTGGGCCCGGTTTTTCTTTTGGGTTTCTCAGACATAGTGCCAGTCCTAACCAAACTTACCCGTTTATGGCAATCCGCCAGGTAAGCATCTCTTATCGTTCCCCAACCATGTCACGGTCGTGGAAAAACGTAATAAATCCAGTTTTTTAGAACCGATAAGAACCGTAACCACACTCTAAATGACAGATTAATATATATTTTAAACAACCTGATCGGTTCAAACCGAACTGATAAACCGTTACAAGTTCCACACAGAATAGAAATCAATGTAAAACCTATCTAGTACTCACAAATACCACAGACAGAGTCTGAACTGACTGGTTGCGGTTTAATTTCGGTTGAAAACCAAGAAAAGCAGTACTTTAACCGACAAAATGAACCAAGCAGAAGGAGAAATCTCCGGAGCGACTGTTCAGTGAGGCGGAGTAAAGAATCTGACGGTTTGAGTTTGAAGAACAACAGACAGAGTTTCAACCGAGCTCGAGCTCAGCGTTCCATGCCTGGCATGGAAAGTTAACTCTTTCACCTCCGGAGCAGTTCGAAGGTTGGGACTCACTGCATATGTCATAATATAGCAAGACTTCATGTTGTTTGAATAATGCACTCAGGGCACAGAAACCCAAGAGCAGAGTATTAAATGGGTAGAGCGGTATTGACGACTACCAAGCAGGAAAAAGACCTGGGGTAATCATAGCAGATGACCTAAAGGTGGCCAGGCAGTGCAACGAGGCACTTGGGAGGACTAGTGGGATGCTGGAGTGCATAGAGAGGGGTACCACCAGCAGAAAAAGGGCAGTGGTGTTGCTCTGTATAGATCGCTGGTAAGACTCCACCTGTGTCCAATTCTGGAGACCACATTTCTGGATGGACACAGACAGAGTAGAGGTGGTCCAGAGGAGGACAACTAAAATGGTGGAGGGTCTGCATCAAAAGCCCATCAAGGAGAGACTAAAGGACCTCAATATGAATACCCTGGAAGACAGGAGGGATGGGGATATGATAAAGACCTTTAAATTCCTCACAGGGGTAAATAAGGTACAGGAAGGAAGTATTTTTCAGAAGAAAAGGTTCTCAAGAACAAGGGACATGCTATGAAGCTGGAGGGTAGGTTCAATACAGATGTGAGGAAGTACATCTTCACAGAATGAGGGTGGATTCCTAGACAGCCTTCCAGCGGAGGTGGTAGGGGTGAAAACAGTGGTGGGATTCAAGAATGCTTAGAATAGGCATAAGGGAATAATAATGGAAAGGAATGGGGACGAGAGAAAGAACTATAGATTAAGTATGGTCTCCAGTTATAATATAGGTAGGAAAATGGGCAGACTAGTGGCCAGAGCAGTCCTTATCTGCTATTACATTATTATGTTTCTATGTTTCTGATTTATGGAATTGCAATGCAGACATAATTTGAACATACAACATTGTTTGCAAATGTGCTGTGACCTGTGATGTACAGTATGTCTGGAATAAATATGTTTGTCTGATGCCACCAAGTACATTTGTCATGTGGACCTACAGAAATATCACTCAACTATATTTTCTGTAAATAGCTCAGTAAAGAAAGCTTTAGTAATTAACTGATATAAGTATGGATTTTATTCAACAGTCACTGTATGAGTATTCATATCTGTGATGCTCCTAATGTTTCTTGTTTTTATCTAGCGTAACTTGTAATATGCCTTTTCTGGAGCATCCTTGAAAATGAGCTTTGCTCAATTGATTTCTTCTGGCAAAACAATAATAATAAATAAAAAGAAATCATAATGAGCATGTTTTAAGGTCATAGAACAGTTTCCAAAAATGCACATTTGCTTCTATTAAAAATTGATTGACTAAGTAAAATAATGGGTCCGATTCTCAAAAGATTACGTCTGGCGTAACTTGACTTGCGCCAAAAAATGGTGCAAGTAGCAAGTTCTGCAGCAGTTGCATACATCTGATATTCTGCAAAGTGACATGGCATAGCGAGAACCCTTGCACCAAAGTGGACCTCACATCACAGTTACACTATAAACCCCTGCGACATGGCACTAGGGGTTTACGGAGCAGTTGCATCCTATTCTGGAAGGACAGCAACAAAGTCCCCAGGAGATTATTCTACAACAACCCCTGGGGGAACACCATCAACATAAGTTACACCAGCATATAGCTGGCGTAACTGTACTTACGCCCCCGGAGATTGCCTGCATGTGTAGCCAGCTCATCCCTCCCATGGTATGCCACCCTTCCCCCCAACACTGCCCTGTTCCCAATACATGAAAGCCCTGTAGGACTACATCTACCCCCCATACCACAATGCCCCACAGGGCTACTGCATGCCCCTGACCCCGAGTACGTGTACATTAGCCCTGCAGGGCTACACACGCCCACCCCAAGCCCCGATACCCGATAGCAGCTGCTCACAAATGGCGCTTCCTGTAATAACATAAAAATTATACAAACCCTCTCCCATACTCCCTGGTAGTCTAGTGGCCCCAACCCAGCATTGCCAGACCACCATGCACCCTCCCTATCCAGCCAGCGACTGGCACAGCCCATCACTCACCACCACAGCCAGATGCCGACTGAGCCCCATCTGAGTGCGTGCTGTATACATGCTCAATGAATGAATGACAGTTCATTCATTCATTGAGCAGTATACAGTACCTCGAATAGAGGCTCAGTCGCTGGCAACCCATGGTGGTGAGTGGTGAAGCTCTGCCAGTCACCGGCTGGGCTGGGGGATGTGGGGTGAACTGGCAATGCCAGGTGAGGAGGTGGGGGCCACTAAACTATAAGGGATTACAGATTCAGCTATGTCTCTTTTTACGGGTTATATGGGATGGTGCCATGTGAGGGCAAATGGCATTGGGGCTTGGGGGGGACATGATCAGCCCTACAGGGCTGTTAGTATACATTATGGGGTTTGGGTGAGGGTCTGACAGTGTTGAGGGGCTCTCATGTTTACACCATGGGGGACTGGGGGCAGGGTGGACCGATAGCCCTGCGGGGCTTCTCAGACTTAGGGACTGGGGCTGGGGAGCACTTGCCCCTACAGACATTTGTATGTGGCTTGCAACATGCCCCTCAGGTACGCCCCTGCATTTGACACACCTGTGGACATTTTGCAAGTCGCAGGACTTAACATGGGGACCCTGCCCTTCCAGAACTGGGTGCAGGGTCCTTGGCATAACAGGGAATGGTGCAAGTTGCATTTGGTAGCGACTTGCGCCATCCTTGTAGAATCGGCCCTATGACTGAAGTCTGATCACTTGCATGTGAACAGCCATAGCTGAAATTCACCTAATTTCTGTACAGAGACAGGAATTCCTTATGTGCTACCTATGGAATAAAATCTCAAGAGTGGTCTGTGTAAGCCAGTCCAGTCTTCACGATGTGAAGTGGCACCAATGTCTACTACTAGCCAACATTCAGGGAGGAATACAAATCACTGGACGAGGAAGATGGCATAGATTAAAATGTTACATGTTCTTAAATTGGCCACCCATAAAAGAGAAATACTGTAACATTGAACTCATCACATTAAAACCTCACTGTTGTTATTTTACAACTTAATTCAAACTGGGAAGTGGTATATTTTACTTTTTTTTTTTATTTGATTTGATTTGATTTTTTTGATAATCTCGCAATTGAAACCTAAATTTTATCCTCTTCCCTAGGATAGGACAAAATGTCTGTTTTAGTCAAATACCAGGAGATGAAATATGTTTTGTAAGCCAGCATGGTAACAAAACAGGCCTATAGCAGTGAGAGAGTATAAAATAGTTATGAAAAAGTACTTAAAATCCTGCATCCTGATTAGTTGATATGATTCTAAAGCCATGTGTGTCAGGAAAAAATCCACAGCTTTGCACTTTTAGCAACCAAGACGCAGCACACAATGATATCACTGCACCACCAATTGAAGGAAACATTTTCAAACAGCAGATATCTTTCTTTTCACACCACTGAGAGACCACCCACGCTGTCTAAAACCACTTTGATTTCCTGGGCAATGAAAACCTCCAGAATCTCTTATAACTGAAAGATAAGGAGCAGCCTACAGTAGCAACTCAAATGAACTTGTGGCAGTCAAAAATATAAAAGAAGACATTAAATCGGGTACCTGTCACTAAGAGAAGAGCAATGTGAAGCAAATTGAGAATAGCAAAATGGAGCCAAAGACAACAAAACAGCAAAATGGCCTGTATACTGTATATTTTCTTACAGCGGACAATTCAAAACTAAAACACAACTTATTTAAAACAACAGCAAGCCCAGAAAAAAATAGTGTGGCACTAAGAAAACTGTATGTTGTTGTATGAATTGCTACAGGAGAGAAGTACTCAGCTTTGTTAATCTGCATGCAGCTCTGAACAGATATTTGAACTCACCAGACCAAACTGAGGGTTTAATATCATTACTGACACCAAATTTCAGATCAGCAACAATATATTTTATTGTTGTTATTAAATGTTACAGGAAAGTCAAAATAGACAGTTCTCGGCATCATGCAGCACTGTCAAAAGAAGATCTCACAAAACTTAAATATTTTCATCCACTGACAGTGTTTAGCCTTGTAAAAAAAAAACTCCTGGCTAGACTTTCAGCTTAACGTGGCTAGTGATGGCATGGTTGGTCATAGAGACCTAGTGCCTCAAAATGTTGTTTTGTGCCAAGGTAACAACTGCAGACATTACCTCACATTTATCATAAATCTCACACAGAGACCAAGCAACAAGAAAACTGAGCTTTCATGCATGTGATACTTGGGAACTCCTACAGATCCAATACAGAGGTTTTTAGACTATGTTGGAAAATAACTTCAGAATCCTCTTACTTTGTTTTGCCACCCTATTCATGCCAGTCCTTCCTGTTTTGAGATTTCCATTTTTTTTTAAATGTTCCTTTTATGCCTCTTTTTAACTCTGCAGCCATCCCTCTCTCTCTCTCTCAGGGATTCCCCCATAGTGTCCTGTGGCACAACTGAACTCCTGAATGTGTCCAGAGGAAATTCCCCTATCCAGCCATGGTTTTCCCCCTGGGTGGGGATGGAGAGTGTGCTCGCCTCTCTCTGCCTACACAAATCATGTCAGGCAGTTCTGTCTGGGTTCCTCAGGGTCGGTCCAGTTGCTAGGCACTGGGGCCCATCATCAGGGGCTGAAGCAGGGATCCATTTTCCATTTTCTCCCTACCCTCAAGGATGGTGGCATACTAGGATGTCCAAGGAGACATGCGCACATGGAGACATGCTGCTGCTCTGGACCCCAACCAATGTTCTCCCCTCCCTTTTGGCGTTCCTGGCTGCACCACCACCCAAGGTCACCCAGGTGGCAGCACTACAATGGGAACAACTCTCCCTCCCGTGGGAGGACAGCAGCCCTAGGGCACTCAATCCCCACCGGCTGGCCCTCTGATGACACAGGCTCATTCCTGAACCTGGGTCACCAGTGCTGTAAGCAGTAGCTCTACCGCTGCGCCTCTGTTTTATACTTCTGGGAGCCCTTGTGAGTGAACTACCTGCCTGAATGATGGCCCGTGTCAATAAAAAATGCACCCTTTCAAAACTATATACAAACCCCTACCTCAGTGCCACAACTATCAGAGGCAAGGTTAGAGGCAAGAGGATTTATTGCTGTTACTGGCCACTGCTGCAAGGCCTGTCTCCATATCTACTGGATGGCTTTCAGCAACAATCAGGCAAAATTCAGCTATATTTTTTAGAACTGGAGCACTGAAACTGTAAGAAATACTGATCCTAACACCCGCCTGGGGGTGCAGAGGTCTGAGGAGCTTCAGGTGCCTTACCTCTCCCACGCTGGTGACCCAAGTTCAGGAACGAACTCAGGCCACCAGGGATCAACTGGGGGGAGGGCTGGGAGAGGATCAAGCAATGGCTTGGCTGCTGTCCTCTTCTGGATTGGAGGACTGCTGGTTCCAGAGCGCATGTGCACCTCCACATGCATGTGCAGCCATGTCTGCCATGGCCCTGAGGTGTAAACTGAGAAAACCGCAAAAATCCATGTCCCCATCACTCTCAGGTCCTGCACCATGTAGATCCTCACTGGACAAGATGTTGGGGGAGGCAGCAGACAAGACTTTTATTCCCTAGAAATGGGTCCAATAAAATGTGCAAGGTAGCAGCAGAGGGCAAAAAGCTGTATGCAAATAAAATTCTGATCCTGCAGTGCCATCTGCCAATGCCTTTAATTTACTATGCACCATCATGGAGATACTGATTTCAGCAGTTCCAGTGGAATCTGAAGGGCATACCACTGTGGAGTCAGACCAGCAAAGCAAAATCATCTAGCAACACAGCTGAATATGAAGAGGGCAACACTGTTGGGGGAAAATTTATGTAACCCTCCCTCAGGGGCTTACCTTGATTGCCCCCAGGTCCCATTTTTCCTTCCACTGCTGATGGCGTCCCGGCCCCGCTGTGTCCCCACCTCATGCTCAAGTTTCCCTGGTGTCCTCAAGAGCTCCCGACATAGCCATTTCATTAATTTAGCCAAGTTTGGGCTTAAACATTTGACTGTGAGCTGCCGGCATTATTTGCAGGCTGCCAGCACTTGCATAGGCATGGCTGGTGCCTTTTATATCCCGACCACCAATGCGATCAAATAAATAATGTTACAGTGACCAGAAAGCTGCAGTTCAGATGCTACTTGGGAGCTAATTGAAAAAGTTTGTTTCAGGGCTACCAGCAAAGGCTCATTAATATTCATGAACCCTCATAAATATGCACAAGATGCTACCTTGTGGGGTCTATGTTACGACAGCAGCAACTCAAGAACTATGGGGGCTATGAATATGAATGGGGGCTCATTTGAAAGGGCACTGTCAGAGCTATAAATGTGTGAGGGTCAAATAAATAAAGTATTGCTTCTGGCTGCACCAGACTAACAAACATGTGAGACTGCATAATGGGGACAATGTGTATTTTTTAGCAGCCACCATTTTGGGAGTGCAACAGCCAATCACGAGCCAGGATTTTAGCCAGGGGTTCATGAGACATGACAAGTGACTTGTGGGAGAGAAACAGGGGTTTATTCCTGGTGCCAACGATCCAGCCAATTAAAGTGCTCAGACTGTAATTGACAGCTTGCTCAGCCAACTGGATTTCTGGAACTCTGCCCTGTGCTTTAAGAGGGATGGTTTAAAGTGAGTCAGTTGGGGAGTTCAAGTCCAGACATCGAGGAGAAGGAAGCCTGTGTGGCTCTTTGTTGCCTTTTCACAAGGAAGGCCCTGTGAAGAATCTTCCAGTTCAAAAGAGGACTGGGCATTGGAATTGCCTGACAGCAGGCCAGAAGAAGTGTTACCAGTACTACTTGTGATTTGGACTGAAGATTTTGCTTCTGAAGCGATCGGCTCAGTTTGTGTGTGAATCAGTCTCAGAATCGAAAGGTTTATGCAGTAAAGCTGTAATTTGCAACCGGACTGAATCCAAACTATTGTCTAAAGTATTTAATGATTTAAATGTCCTGTAGGTGTTTTGTGGGTCGAGATTGACTCCAAACAGGAGAAAGAATGTGGGCTCAAACAGCAGTTGCAGAAGAACACAAGTCCTCACATTAGGACACTATAAAACTGGTTTTAATATTAAAAAAGCAGTATAAACAAACAATGCTGAGGTACAAATAAGTGGTTGCACCCCCAGTAACCGTCAATGTTTCACGTCATCATCAGATGCATCAGACGCATGAGACAATGACCTAAAGGTGGGCAAGCAATGTGAGAGGGCAGCAAGGAGGGCTAGGGGGATACTGGGATGCATAGGGAGAGGCATCACCAGTAGAAAACAGGAAGTTATTATCCCTCTGTACAGACAGCTGGTGAGACCCCATCTGGAGTACTGCATGCAGTTCTGGAGACCCAATCTCCATAAAGACATAGACAGAGGAGGGCACTAAATGGTGCAGGGTCTGCACCAGAAGACATATGAAGAGAGACTTAAGGAGCTTAATATGTATAGCCTTGAGGAAAGGAGGGAGGGGGGCATGATAGAAACTTTCAAGTACCTCAAAGGAATCAACAAAGTCCAAGAGGGTAGCATCTTTCAAAAAGAGGTGTACAAGAACAAGGGGCACAATTTGAAGAAGATAGAGGGGCGGCTCAGAGGTAATTTAAGGAAGTATTTTTCACAGAGAGGATTGTGGGTGCATAGAATGGCCTTCGGAGGAGGTTGTGGAGTCAAAACAGTGGTGAATTCAGCCTGCATGGGACAGTCATAAGGCAATTCTAGGGGTGGGGTAGGAAGAAGTAGGCTGCTGGTTAACTAGGATCTGCAGCTTATCCTTTAGGTAGGGAATGGGCAGACTGGCTGGGCCAAGAGGTCCTTATCTGGCCAAATTCCCTATGTTTCTATGTTTCTATGCTTTATCAAGACGTCAGCAACTCGAATGATCACCACTTAAATAGTGCACAAAATCACACTCACTCTGCCCCTTGATAAACAAATCAGTTAGGCTGCTTCACACATATTAGAGACAAAAATCAAGTAAGACTATGAAAACAAATGAAAACCATTGATGGCATAATACTATAACATACACGAATATGAAAATTAATAATGAATAATATATGCACATTTACAAAAATATCACAACCTACCTATTAATATTCTAGAGTACAAAAATGTTGTACTCTCTTACTATATAAAAAATGAACATGTATATGACATGTTTGCAGACAAGCAATAATGATATGCTCACTACATTTACCAATAAATGTCACCCAAATTATGGATATATCTGATAGTAAAATCTTCCTACTACAATGTTTCTAGTACAGTGGGTATCTACATTTCCTTAAAATGGCGTTAACTGGAAGACATCATTCAAACCTGGGGACAACTGGATTTTAATTTATATTATACAATGGCAATAACATTTCTTGTTCCCTGATTGGTCAGTGTGTGCCTTGGACAGTGATGTTATTGAACAATAACATCACTGTATGAAGTCCAGGCACACAAGTGACCCGTACAACAGTGACAGAAATCCCCCACCTCCACGCAAGCCACTGGGAAAGTGAGCAGTACCTAGAAGCGTCACAGCTCACTCATAATTGGGGCGGTTTTACCGCGCTTACACTACAGCTGATGCTCGTTCCTTGACTGTGACGGCGCACATCTGTGTTTTACACAGGCATTACAAATTAAAAAAAAAACGAAAATAAAGCAAATACAAAGCCGTAGCTGCAGTCGGCTTTTTTCACACACTCATAGTGGGGCCGTTTAACGCGTGCACACTACAGCTGGCCCTTTCGTTCTAGCCAGCTGTGGCCGGCACACATCTGTGTTTTCCACAGCATTACAAATTTAAAAAAAACGAAAATAAAACAATACAAAGCCGTACCTGCAATCGGCTTTCTACACACCTGCAGAGCTGCATTCCTGAATGTGCTGGAGGCCCACTGCATTCGCCGATCAGCTCGGTGTCCACACTTTCTACTCAACAAAATAAATGCCCCACTGTCAAATGCTTTATTTTCAACAGATTTTAAAAATATTAAAAGCGGCAAGGTGATGGTTGAGCCACGATTTGCTACTGTGACAACACAAGGGTGTGTGTGATAACAGAAAGAAACCTATAGACAGGCAAACCGAAGGCAGCATATGCTCACAGCACCATCTAGTGGGCAAAACAGAAACTGTGGATTTTTTTTAAACATGTACTTCCACACATGAAAAATGATCAAAAAAGCCCCAAAAATATATATTTTTCTTTTTTTCTTCTATCATAAAAAATTAGCCATTGTATAATAGCAATAAGGCACTCCAGGGATGTGTGTTATCGTGTAATGACGTCACTCCTGGGGTGGTGGAAGCACTCGGCTTAAGCCTCATGCTTCAACCCACCCCAGGAGTGAGGTTATTACACAATAACACATACCCTGTCGTGCCTTATTGCTTAATTGCCAAAAGGTTTCTTTGCACATCAGTTCATTGTCCAGATCTCCTCCTTTTGTACCTAAGGTGACTTGTTTAAGTCCCTAAAACTAAATGAATGTCCAGGACCAGCTAACAGTACATGTAGTGCCAACACATTTTATTGTTTTTGGGATCTAATACAAATTAAATGTTCAAGAATCCTGTATAAATCATCTTGGGCACCATCTAATTGTTTCACTTTGCTTGGGTTACAAAGGACTGAGCCCTCTGGCTCAGGATTACAAATAATTGGGTTGTTTGCATGATTTAATTGCTTTTCTTTCCACCAACGACCCCAACATCAGCTGCAATGCAGGCCTGCCTGTATTCCACTCGGGTACCCAGTAGTTACTAGACTGATAAACTCAGGAACTGAAGCAAATGGAAAGTAATCTAGCTTGTTTTTAAATATAGAAAAGTAATTGTTTACCTAAATGTTAGCCCCTCCCTTGTTTATGTCCCCCTTACTAAATCTGATTTACAGTTTTGATGTTAATATGGCTTGTGAGCATATTGTTACCTGGTCTAAAGTCATTGAATGGGTTCTCAGTGAGAAGGGCAACTGCAGCAGGGTGACACACCAAAAGGCGACGGCAACACCGTGAATGTGGAAAGGGCAAAGGCGCAACATGCGCACGCATCAAAATGGTGACCCCGGGCATTAAAAAAAAAAGAAAAATGCAACCACACCACCACAGGGACACTGAGGAAGACAGGGAATGCACAGCAGCTGACCGGTGGGAGACGACAACTGGAATGGGGCCACAAAACAAAAGAACAGATACGACATGGGGGAGACAGGCAGAGCACAGTGCAGCAGCACGCACGGGGGGGTAGGGTGGCATGATGGCAGCAGAACATGACAGAAAGCAAGGGGGGGGGGTGCACATGGACAATGTCAGACAGCAGAGACATATCAAGGGCACACAAGGGAGGGCCAAGAGGCCAGTGGAGGCTATGAGGAGGTGGTGGGGCTGAGGCACAGATGGGATGGCCGCCATAGCAGGTTGCAATTGGCCAGAGCAGGAGGCAAGTGGCCAAGGCATGGGGGACTATACACAGGGGGTGGAGCAGCGAATGGTGGTCAGTGGGTAGTGCAGTGGATCAGGGTGGGGCAGGGACAACAGATGTGGCATGGCAATGGCAGTGACCATGGTTGTTGTGGCAGTGGCCAGCACGGTGGGTGGGCAGGGGACACAGGCAGCTAGAGATAGCGCAGGGCAACAGTGGGAGGTGCCAGGCAGTATTTCATTGAGGGCTGCCGCCGTGAGTGGGGGAGCCACCATGGTGGTGTGTGCCCAAGAGTAGTTTGATGAGGCACAGCCATGGTGGGTGCAGGTGTGCGCATGGCACAGGTCTTGATGGTGGCATATGGGCAGAGGATGGTACACGTGTGCCATCACAGCCACAGGTGCAGTTGACTACACCTGCAATTGGAAGTTATACGCTAGACAACAGAGGTAGTCTGGCAAGCTGTGCATACTGTACTCCACCACAATAGCCTTGATGCGGTATGTCAGGTCCCTGTACGCCTTCTTCAGTTTGGCGGACCCCGAGTCCGACACAAGCTGCTCCATGCACAAAGCACTTAGCCGCTGCTCCTCCCAGAGGCAGTCCAGGAAGCACCATATATTCAGATGGCTGGCATTAAGCTCGGTGTTGAAGCCATGGTGCCAACCCTCCACCGCATTGTTGGTTCTCGCCAGACCACCGCATGTCAGCTCATACATGTTCCACATGGTGACCTGGAACAGTGGGCACCACCTGGTAGTCCTACCAATGGGGCATCCATCCCATGTGTCCTCTATATAGTCGAGGAGTGGCCAGAGAATTGCCTCGTTGTCACGGGAGAAGGACGTGTCTACCAGCTCAGCCTACACATCGGCCACAGTGTCCACTGATACACATGCCAGGGTGAGGAGCATGCGTATTTGCAGTGTGAAGTCCTCATCCATGGCATACCTTTCAGGCAGCGCACTGCTGCTCTGCACACATCACCATACAGCACCCCAGGCTGCACACTCGAAACCAAGCAGCACTGTATGTGGTTGTGCATTACATAGTAGCCGGTGCAACCTCGGTGAACACATCGCATGTACGACCGCCTGTGCGCGAACACATAAGGATGTACACGCCCAGCAGGACAACCCTAGACCGCATGCCATGGATGGTGTAGATCTTCTTGAAGAGTGGTGCCATCCAGGAACCAATCCTTACACCCAGTGAGGTACAGCAGGTCAAGCTGAGTAGCAAATATGAGTATGCAGTCCCCCGATGGCCCGCTATCATATAGCAGAACCTTGTCACTGTTGCACATGATTGTATATGATGGTGGAATGGTGAGCACTGTCATGCTGCAGGGCATTGCTGGGCAGCCTCTCACTGCCTGGTGCACCCGTTGGATGGTGCGGCACAGCAGGGGCAAGGCTGGCAGCCTGCTAGCAACAGCATCCATGACCCTTGCTGTGGCCTGCACAACCTGGGTTACACATTCCAGGCTAGTGCATGCATGGTCATGGACATCCACCAGCACATCATGGATGCCAACCTTCCCTGCATCCGGGACGTGGTTGTGCATGCAGCTAGTATGGACCACATGGTCCACCACGGTGTGTACCCATGCAGGACAGGCATATCTGTAGTCCTGCACACACCTCCAGTACACATTCCCTTGTTGCTCCTTGTCTGCGATACACATAACCACAGTGAGCAAGAAGTGGCCTCCCTTTGGCTCATGAGGAAGGTAACATCCTCCATCCTACACTTGCTGACACAGAGTGACAGCCTTATTTCCTGGTGCCTGCCTATTTATGGGCATGCTGTGCGGTCCTGTGCCTGTTTGCCACACCTTGCTCAATACCTCCACTGCTGACAAAAAGTTTTGGTGCATGGGGACATGTCCCTATGTGCTTCTGCCTGTGAACAGTAAAACACAGTCGCCCGCTCCCTGCTGCTCCATCCATGCTACTGCCTGGTCATATGTGCTGTGAAACAATACGGTGGTATGGTGGAAGTGAATCTTGTGTACTACTGTGGCAGTCTGTGTTGCTTGCGGCCACCGATGGGCCCCACTGAGGCATGGTAAGCTTTTTCCTACACTACGACATCCTACTGCTGCGCTCTGTACTGCTGCCGTTAGCCTACCTGTTGCAGCTTCCTGTAGTGTTTGAACCCACGGCAGGCTTGTCCGTGCTTCCATCGGCAGTGCACTTGTGGAGCATGCCACAAAAGTGGCATGCCTGCAGCCTGTCCGACGGGGCCTTCATGGCCTGACTGGTGTGTGTGTGGGGGGGGGCCGCAGTCACTATAGGCTGTGTCTCCATGGGGAGGGTTGTGTGTCACAGGTGTGGTGTGCTGTGACTGGGGGACTATGATGGGCAGGGGCGGTGCATCACTGGTGATGTCCATGGTTGAGCGTGTGTGTGCATGCACGTGCGGGCTCGACCTTGCACATGCGATTTATTAAGTCATCGACATGTACGGGTTGCCATTTTTCCCCTATTGCTGTAATTGCAAGTCGCCGTTATGCCACCTTCGCCCTTACTGCATGTCACCAGCATTGTATGTGAGCCCCAATTACTGTCACCATCATGTGTCACTATTGTGCGACTCCCTGTTCCACAGTAGCCCATGTCACAGGCTACCATTGAATGTACTGTCAAGCATATTGAAGGTGCATGACCCTGATCCAGACCCTGTTGGTAAGTGGGCTGACCGTGAGCATATTATTAATGGTCAAACTGTTTGATATGTCAATTGCTGAATACTGCAACTGTTCAGAGTTTTGTAAAAGGTGGTATTAGCTTCCCAGAGGGCTGTACTTACTGTAGTTACCACGTAATTTCTCTGGTTGGAGGCACCATAAGTATAGCACTACTACAGGTGGAGTCCCCCATACTAGGTAGTTCAAATCCAGGCCCCTTAACCTGTTATTAGGGATACAGGCAGAGGTAGTAGCCCTTGGTATAACACCAGTGCCAGGGCTACAGCTTGGAGGCACCACTGTGATTACTGCCCCTAGTGGTCAAAATGAAAATGTCAAATAATATTTTTATGGGTACCCCTGAAGAGATGGCTGTGCATTAGTTAGTCAGTCAGTGTGTGGGGGTGAAATTGACCACCATAATGCTCTGTTATTACTTGATGCACCCTAGGCACTAGTAAGAATACTATTGAGGCACTCTCAAAATTGACTGTTTGGGGAGGCTGCAGTAGTAGGTCGACAAGCCGACCTGACTGCCCAAACAATAATGGTTTTAGTGGAATGCAGTACCCCATAGACAATACTAAGGTGCCTAAAACTATCACTATTGATGGGTATCTGGCAGCCTGGAGGGTGGTAACCAAGGACAGTGAAAGTCCCTCAGAGCCAGACCCCCCACCCCTGTCTGAAATTCTTGAAGAGAAACTTGCCAAATGGTTACATGTTGAGGGTCAGACCCTCGAGGACTTAAAAAAGTTACTGAAGCCTCCCTAAGAGCCTGCATCAGTACCGGCACCTGCATCAGCTCCGGTGCCCACACCGATACTAGTACATGTACCTAATTCTGTGCCCGTATTTAGTCATGACTCTTACCACAAACTGCGTATGTTTTCTGGCACCCTTCCCACACCCCAAAGGGAAGATGATTTAGAGACTTGGATGGACTGTGCAACCCACCTGGTCCAAGAGTGGCAGTGTGCAGATGCTGAAAAGCGGAAAAGACTTATGGAAAGTTTAAGAGGTCCTGCACTTGAGACTATAAAATTTTCGAGGTCCACAAACCCTGTTGCTTCCACCCAACAATATTTGTCTGCTCTGGAAGGTGTCTTTGGTAGTACGGAAGCCAAAGAAGATTTGGTATGGAAATTTAAATCCATTAAGCAATGTAAAGGTGAACATTTGTCTGAATATGCCACTCAGCTGGAAAGAGCTTTACAGAGAGCTTATAGAAATTGTGGAGTATTGGGCAGTGACTTGAATCATGTGAGACTAGACCATATGCTCAAATCTGCCAAAATACTCTTGACTGTTAATTCTTCAGCTAAAGCTCCAGGATAGGAGAGATGATCCCCCCACTTACTGTGATCTAATAAAAGAACTCATGGAGGCAGAAGGTGAGGAAGAAGTTTGGGATCCTAGTGCGGGCATTGCTAGAGTAGCTTCAGAGCTGAGAGGCCAAGTGAGGAAAAGATTGTTAGAATGATCCGCCATGGAAAAAGCTCTTAAAGAGTTCAGAGAAATGAAAGACAGTGCCCTAACTAAGGCTGTCACTGATAAAGGGCAGGACACCCTGCAAAATACATCTGCTGTGGGAGTGGGGCATGCCCAGGCACCCCCGCAGGGGCAGCCAAAAGACTGAAATAAGTGAATTGACTGCTATGGTGAAAACATTTATGAAACACTGTTTTCAAGATCAGCAAGGGCCATTGCTGCCAGCACCGCTGCACAAATTCCTGACATGTATCCTTCACAGTCCACTATCTGTGACTACCAGTAACTCTTGATGTTCCGTCGCAGCCTAGGGTGACCCAGAGAAGGTGGATTCTGCTACAGGTGTGGGAAAGGTGGCCACCTGAAGAGGGAATGTCAATCCAGAAAGAATCCAGTTAGGGTGAGAGACAGGCTGCTTGCGCAAATGCACCCAAGACAAGGTAATGCTACTGAAGCCCTGTTCCAGTCTCGATACAACGCATCTGTGACTAAGGTCTCTGTTCCCACTTCTGTAATGTCTGTAAATGCCTCACTGGACTGGGCGGAGGTGGTAGGTCCCTCAGTGGAGACTACTGTGTGGCTTGAACTGTTCTTGACAGTGGGTCTCAAGTTACAATAATATTCAAGGACTGGTGTGATCAACACCTGTCTGATCATCCTTACAGCTTAAATGGATTGCATGTGTGTGGCCTGAGTGAAACATCTTATCCATACCTTGGATTTGTGAGAGTGTGGCTTTCATTCCTGTCCACTGTAACAGGTTTGGATGAATCAGCAGAGACCATTGCGCTAGTCTGTCCCCCTCTAGTTTATATGATGGAGTTCCAGTGCTCTTAGGCACCAACTTTCACATGTTTGGCCACCTGGCTCAGATCTGCCAAGAGCAACAAAAGAGGAAGACTGGAAAGGCAATGCATGTACACGCTGTAGTCAAAACAGCTTCTGATAAGTACGAACCAGTGGAGTCTGTATGGAAGAAGGACCCTGAAACCATTATTCTTCTTCCAAATGCACAGTGCAGTATCAGTGGGGTGGTGCGCATCCCAAAAAACATAAACAACCAAATCCTTACGCTGGATGCTCCCGATGAAGGAAGACTGCCCGATGTACTCTTAGTCAAACCAAGTGTGATTCCTGTTCATGCTCATGCCTATGCCAGAAGAGTTGTGGTACAGATTCAAAATGTCACTGAAAGGGATGTAAAAATCACTCATGGATGCACCTTAGCCAAGGTGTACTGTGCAGATACTGCTGTCCTGCAGTCCACATGCCACCGAGGAGAACATGGAGAAGTCTCCCAGACTTGTTCAATTTTGGAGAATCATCCATTCCTCAAGGCTGAAAAGAGAAAATTAGCTGAAGACTGGCCAAAAGAAGCAAAGTGTTCTCCCTGACGGAGTGGAATGTAGGTTGTGTCACTGGTGCCCAACACCACATACGCCTTCATGACGAGAGGCCTTTCCGAGAAAGATCACTCCAGATAGCCGCTGCTGACATTGATGATGTCAGGCGCCACCTGCAAGAAATGCTAGCAGGTGGGATAATCCAGGAGTCACGCAGTCCTTATGCTTCTCCAGTTGTGGTGGTTCGCAAAAAGCATGGCTCGATGTGCACGTGCATTGATTATCGAACTTTAAATAAAAGAACTGTCTCCAACCAGTATACCATGCCTCGCATCCAAGATGCTCTAGACTGTTCCAATGGAAGCAAGTGGTTCTCCGTACTTGAAGAAGAATAATAATCAGCATTTATATAGCACTTTTTCATACACAGTATCCCAAAGTGCTTTACAAGAAATGCTAGACTGGTAGTGAAGTGACTGAATGTGTGGTGGCGGCCATATCGCATATCATCACCCACACACAGCCTGGATAATTGCATGAACCAGTTTATGGGAAGGGGAATGTTGGCCAGGACACTGGGAATGCTCCCTGCTCTTTGCGAAGAGTGCCCTGGGTTCTTTTACTTCCACCTGGACATCCACCAGGACAACACCAGGATGGGCAGAAAGGACCTCAGTTTAACATCTCATCCGCAGTACAGCACCCCCCAATACTGCACTCGGATGCCAGTGATTTTTTGGTGCAAGTCCAATCCCGGTGTGGGACGAGAACCCACAACCTTCTGGTCCAGAGGCGGCTGTGCTACCAACTGAGCCATGCTGACACCTTGCCCTTAGAAGAGGATACTACCAGATCCCAATGGCCCCTGAGGATAGGGAGAAGACTGCATTTATTTGTCCTCTGGGTTTTTAAGAATTTCTACGCATACCCCAAGGCATATCTGGTGCACCAGCAACTTTTCAAAGGTTAATGGAACATGCAGTGGGAGACATGAATCTTCTGGAGTGCCTTGTTTATCTGGACGATGTCATAGTTTTCAGTAAGACCCTCGAAGAGCAGGAGGCTCATCTTTTTAAAGTACTGGACAGACTTGAAGAATTCAGATTATAGTTATCCATCGACAAATACCAGTTCTTTCAAAGCTCAGTAAAATATGTAGGCCACATCGTGTCCTCTGAAGGAATCCAGACTTATCCTAGCAAAGTCGAAGCACTGACCACCTGGCTAAAGCCAAACAACCTAAAAGAGCTACAGAGATTTCTGGGTTTCTGCGGTTACTACCGATGTTTCTTCAAAGATTACACCAAAGCTATCAGGCCACTGCTGAACTTACCCCAAGGGTACCCTCCCACTCATCAAAAATTCAAGAAAAGTGCTGTCAAAGAGACTGATAAGACATACTTTTGGCCTAATGAACTGTTTGGTCAGAGATGGACTCCATATTGTGATTTTGCTTTTCCAGTATAATCTACCAACTTAGCATGCACCAGTTCTTGCTTATGCTGATCCTTCTAAGCCATATGTCCTGCACACAGATGCTAGCCTGAGTGATCTAGGAGTCATGCTCTACCAGGAGTACACTGAAGGACTGCACCCAGTGGCATCTGCAAGTCGAAGTTTAACCCCATAAGAAAAGAACTACCCAGTTCATAAATTGGAATTTCTTGCTTTGAAGTGGACAGTCGTGCAATAGTTTCACAAATACTTGTATGATGCAGATTTTGGTAGAAGATAGACAATCTATTAATTTCTGTTTCTGACATCTCGTTGCTAGACAACAACTGGACATAGATGATTTCTTACTTTAAAAGGAATAAATTAAACCCAATAATTAAAAGAACAACCATAGATTCACAGGAGAGCTACATAAGAGATAAAGATTCAAGGTCAAAACTACACAATTTCAACTATATATAGACCAAATGAAAACAACCCTCAGTTTTATTCAGAATACTTTCTACAATTTACATTACATCAAACTTTATATTTGGTTGGTGGAGATTTTAATATAGCACTTACCAAAAAGATAGGTCAATTGGTTATGAACAATTTCATAAAGCTGTAATAAATGTTGTCCAAAATTTTAAACAGGACTTAAAATTAATAGATCCTTGGCAAGAGACCCATATAGAGGACCATAAATCTTCATATATTTCAGCAACTCAATAACTATGCACATGCATTGATTTCTTCCTAATATCTGAAACTCTTATGCAGTATATCAAGTTGTTTATCTGGGAATAATTATATCAGATCACTCCCAATGTTTTATGGTCCTTACTGGCATTCAAGAACTGGAGATAAAGCTAAAATGTTGAATGGATTCTTCAATACTAAAGGACTCTGGTATTTTAATGTGGTTCAAAAATTAGACAGATTTTTTTTCCAGCAAAACACTAACCCTACTATCTCTCCATTGGTAGTGTGGGATGCATTCACAGCATGGCTAAGGTGATGGATACATTTAAAAACCAAATATACTGTAGAAACCAAAATTGACTGAAAAACAAAATCAACTAGAAAGGGATATTCTACATTTGGAGCAAGTTCATAGCACAAGTCTTGGTTCTGTGATCTATACAAATGTATAAAAAATTAGAATAAAATATTATAACAACAGAAAAAGCAGAACATCAAATACTCAGTGCATGATCCAAATACCATTTTATGTTGGATAAACCACTAAAATTGCTTGCTTGGCAACTGAAAAAAGAACAGGAAAAAAACACAATAGTTGAAATAAAAGATGACCATGGAGATATCAAAAGTAACCCCAAATAGGTTAACCAACAATTTGCTAAATACTATCAAGAACTATATACGACACAACTACAACCAGATTCTTCTAGACCTAATTCATTTCTGAAAAATATTAATTTCCCAAGTGCCAGAAACCATAATTGATAAGCTAGATAGTCCTATCATGATACAGGAAGTAGAAAATGCAATTCATATTATACCAAGCAGTAAAGCACCTGGACCAGATGCAATAACCATAAAAATATACAAAAACGTTAAAAACTATACTCGCACCCAGACTCACTGCATTATTTAATTTCTTTAACATATTGCAAGATATTCCAAAATCCTTCAAAGAAGCTACAATTCATTTATTCTATAAAAAAGGCAAAAATACAACAGGATGCTCCTCATACAGGCCAATAACTTTACTTAATGTTGATTATAAAATTTTTACAAAAATATTAGTTTTAAAACTTGAACAAATCCTACCCATCATAGCATCACACAACCAAAACAGCTTTATAGAAGGAAGATGTATAACAGAAAATATAAGAACCAAAAATATCATTAAAAACTATAAGAATCAAGATGCCATCCTATAAGCCACGGATGCAGAAAAAGCATTCAACAGGGTTGATTGGCAACATGTTAATCAAATCAATCAAAAGTAAGCACCCAGTCCAGAGCAGTAGCAAACATATATCAATTTTATTAAATACAAAATGCAAAATGTTGGCTAGTTACCGTAGAGTGGTAAATGGGCCAGGAAAAACACTTCTTATGTTTAGCCTAGCTGAACACTTGGCTTCATCAGAAATAATGAATTAATACAACAATCAGCTTTATATGAACAAAACCTCATATGCACAAAAGTGATAATTGAAAAATTAATTGTATAATCACACACAATAAAGATATCTGCAATACTTCAAACCTACATCTAATTACATTGCGTTTTCAACTCATTTAATAATCAAGCATTCAAGCAAGTATCCAATTAAAATTAGTGACGCACCAGGTTTCCAATCTTTTAAGTTGGCTTATGAATCAAGGTAACATCTACTCAATTCCCTCAAAATATCCGCAAGATCATTGCAGCATATAAACTAGTGTATATGCTACAATGCTTTTGTGGTAATTTTTACAACAGTAGAACTGTGAGGGAATTCAGGGTCAGGATAGGTGAGCATGTGAGGGCTTTGGAAAATAGTGACATGTCATATGCCTTTGTACAACATGTTCAAAGATGTAGGAATCATAATATAGTACATTACATCAGGTTCATTGGACTGAAAAAGGTTACTGTGGGACCCAGGGAGCTACATCCAAAATAGATCATAGGTCAGAGAGAAAGTTTTGTGATCTTTGCATTAAAATGCATGGAGGGTGGAGATCACATGATGCCTCTGTGAGACTCGTAGCTCCTCGATCCAGCTCCTGCCCAGACCCCAATATATACTAAAATATAGCAGAACAACCTCACCTTTTTTGCTTTATATAGCACAGCCTGTATTTCTAATAGACTCCCGATGGGCTCAGAACGCAGTTCAAGTGGTTGGAGATTGAAAGCTGCGTTAAAAGCTTTGCTGTTCAATTCTGGACCTAACTCTACCATGGAGGCTGAAATGCTCCAGGCCCCACCGAAGCATACGCCCCCACAGACTCCTGAGAAGGGGCCGAAACAACCTAAAAATCAACCCAGTGCCTCCTCAAAACTTGCTATGTCTACAGTGATCCAACAAACGCCAACTCCACTATCGGAACAAAAATTTATGGAGGAGCTTCAACCTTTTAAAGCTGCCCTGCAAGATATAACTGCGGAAATTAAATCGCTTAGAGGGGAGCTCTCAGACACAAACCGGGCTATCTCTGATGTTGCAGCCCATACTACATCCCTGGAAAACTGGAAGGGCAAAACAGAGCCTGACATAGTGAACCTGAGGCAATAACTGCATAAAATGGAATCTAAACTAGAAGATCTGGAAGGCCGAAGTCGCAGAAACAACATCATAATCTTCGGCCTTCCAGAGGATGCCGAGGGATCTATGCCTATACTTTTTCTACAGAAGATGCTCATGAAAATTGCTGGGCCCTCTCCTAATAATACTACTTACATCATAGAGAGGGCCCATCACTCGCTTCGTCCTAAACCAGCAACTGGAAAACCTCCACGGCCACTCATTCTAAAATTCCTCCTTTACCTAGGAAAATCCCACATTCCTGAGCAAGTTAGAGGTCTGCAACAAGTTTTATGGGAAGGTCAACAACTGAGATTTGCACAAGACTTACCGGCTACAGTAAGACAGAGAAGATCGGAGTACCATCCCCTAGTTTCCAAGCTAATAGCTGAGGGGATCAAGTAGAGAGTACAATATCCATCTCGACTGGCTGTCCTACAAGCTGGCACTTGGCACTCCTTTGACACAGCGCAGCAGGCTACTCCTGCTCTACATTCTCTGCTTCCAAATCTATTTACAGCCCATTAATGTTTTTCAATGAGGATCTCCTTGGGGGTTTCCCACTCGTCTAAATAGGAGGGTGTGCAGGTTTGCCTAGGCGAGTTCTGGCAATTCCACTGATTGACCACAAGAGGGCTGCAGAGACCACGGCTTTGAAAAGGAGACCTTGTGTTCCTATATGTCACAAACAGAGTTTTGTTTTGATGCGGTTTTGATGACTGACTCTTCGGTTTTCACAGGATTCTTCTAAGGACGTTGCCTGACACAAGATGCTGTTGGCTGGTTAGCCAGTCTGTTGGAAGAAGCAATTCACTTTTTGTGTTTGCGCCCTCCTGGTCATCTTTCTTTCCTCCTTTCAGCGATGGTCGCCATGAGACTGCTCGAATTAAAAAATTTATTTTTGTATAAAAGGACACAAGATGGTGGCAAATATTCACGGTACAGAGCAGGTGCGTAGCATTTTCCTGTATAAGACACTGGATCTTCTATTTTTATGAGCTCTAAAGGCTAGTTTATTTTTTCTTAATTATTCAGGTTAAAATATGCTGTTAGCCAGTGACTCTGCTTGCTTGTGGAACTGTTGGATTGACATAAAGTCTTTTTCCTTTTCCTTTATTTTATACAATATATCTGGTTGTTATCCTTATTCTTATTTCTAAGTCAAGGCTGTAATTAAGTTCTAGTGGCTTTATCAATACATTTGGTGTTGGGGCGGGAGGTGAGGATTTTGGGATTACTCTGCAGTCTAAGCAGAACACTACGTACTGGCACAGAAAGGGGGAGGGATTCCACAACTGTTTCATTTGCATATGTTTGGATGCTATTGTTCTCAATGTTTATGCTCCAGGGGCTGTCAAAGGCCACACTCTCAGCATTAAACCAACCCATTAGGAGTACTATTTACCTTGTAAATATTGTTAAGTGGGTAATGGTTCTCTTCTAGGTTCTTCGGCCCCCAATCTAGGCTTTCAAATTCAAGAAAAAATACAGGAAATGTTGGGGGGCCCTTTGAAGTAAACACTCTTTGCTCAAGTTATTGTTCTTCAATCTTTCTTTTTATTTCTCTTACCCCGACGTTTCACTCAACTTGGAGCTTGTTCACAGGGTTTATTCTTTGTTACACATCTGTAAATACATTTATTTTATGTCATTGATCAGCATTTTTTTATATGATATTGTTACATTTTTTTTATTTCTTTGGTGTATGCACATACCATTCAATAAAGATTATTGCTTGTGCACCCTTGTACTGTATATATTCTTAATTTTTCACAGGGTTACTTTATTTGTAGTTGTTTAGATCCTAAGTTGCATCCTAAAAAGACATACACAGTATGTTAGTGAACACAGCGCTGTTAACAACTTGGAACAAGGTTTAACTACTGCCTGTGTAAGGCTTGTTCCCATGTTTCCTGGTTTGCAGCATACCTTATATATTACTTAAAACTTTTGTCTTTTCTTGTAAAGAATAATTTTGGGCCTGTAATGACATAAAACATATTTTTTTGTATAGCTTTGCTGTTATTATGCTGTTTAATATTATAATGTGGCCACACTGTGGCTTCTATTTATTTATTTTGTTAACAGCATACCTAAAAGGAGACTGTGAGCTTCTTAGAGTGGAATTAGTGTTCTTTGTAGTCTGTGAAAACATAATCATAGTATTCCCCTATTGGTCTCATAGCCATCATTTTACTTTTATAATTAAAGGTTCTAATACCAACTTCTAAATATTCTTTAATATTTTAACCGCTTACACTCACTCCATCTGGCTCAAGTTTCTCCTTTTTGGTTAAGTTCCTCTGCATGCAAGCACTGAAGCCCAACAAATTTTAATGGTAGCTACTTCCTGATAACCTCTAACCCGTTTTTGTGAGATCCCATGGTGTGACTCACCATGTCGTCACACCCAGTTGATCGCACCTGTGCGATCTCGGTTGCTAAGCAACCAAACACTACTGCACTGATCAGTGCAGTTGGGTGCTCACAAAAACGGGCTATTTGTTCCTAGTTGCTGCAGCTCTGTACTAGTTTACTTTTTTGTTTATTTTTTAACTTTCTTGTGAGGTTATTAAAATGAAAACACATTGTTCTCATACCATGATATTCTTTTCACAGGGTGACATAAGAGTAGAGTGGATTTTTGCTAATATCAACAGTTCTCTTGCCTTGGTTTAAAATACTGCAAATAAATTCCAGGTTTCTCAGAAGTATTATTTGTTATTATATCACCTTACATTACTGCTTTCGGCAACCCAAACTGTGAAATTCATAATGTAATACAAATAGTCATTATTGTGTACTTGCTGAGGGGTCAACTGCAATTTGACCTTCCTATTCATTAAATACTTTCAATCACTTAGTGGCTTAAAATTGTCTTCTCAGATCAGTTCTGTAGCTCACATTATACCAAGCTTGTTAAATACCATAGTATTGTTTAAACAATTGTTATTCAGATAACACTGGGGTCAAATGCAACTTGACCTCCCTGTCATAAATGCTGAAAGTTGATCTGGAGGTAGAACATCATCTTTACAGTTTTACACAGTGATTGTACTATGTTATTTATAATATACCTATATATGAACTTCTCTTAGTACATTTGCTATAACAGCATTATTTGTTATCTCTCTGGGATCGATCACTGCTTATTTATTTTGCTGAGTGGCCAGTTACTATTTGGCCTCCCCCCTTCATTAAATACTTGGCACTCACTTCATGGTTTAACATTTTCTTCACAGATCATTTCTCTAGTAAGTATTTATTATTTTCTGAGGGGTCAGTTGCAATTTGACCTTCCCCCTTCCTTAGGTGCTTGTCAGTCATGCCATGACTTAAAATTATCTTCACAGATCAATTCTCTAGCTCACATTCTACCAAACTTATAAATACCATAGTACTGTTTAAACGATAAGTATTTAGATACTACTGGGGTCAAATGCAACTTGACCTTCCTGTTAAAAATACTGAACTTTCTGCTTATTTATTATGCTGAGGGGTCAGTTGTTATTTGACCTTCTCCTTCACAGTCACTCCATGCTTTAAAATTATCTTCATAGATCAATTCTCTCGCTCACATCAAACCAAACTTTTAAACACCATAATACTGTTTAAAACAATCAAATAACACAAGGGTTAAATGCAGCTCAACCTCTCTGTTGTCAATACTGTAAGTTGTCCTGGAGGTAAAACATCATCTTTACCCTTTTAGATAGTGATTGTACTGTTATTTAGCATATCCACGTGTTTTGACTTCTCATAGTGCACTTACTACAACAATGTTATTTTGGGGTCAATTGCTACTTGACCTCCCTGTTGCAAGTACAAGTTGTTCTAAAAGTTACATCTCTACTTCATTTAGTATATCCCTATACTGTTAACTTCTCATAGTTTACTTTATACAGTAACTTTATTGTGATCATAATGGGGTCAATTGCTATCTGACCTCCCTGTTATATCTACCCTTTCAGTTCTATATGATCTAAATGCATGCCTGCCAGTTTGTTTCTACATTCATCCCAATCCTGTTGTCTAATGTGTTCATGCTAAAATATCCACCTCATTTCAGCTCTTAAAAGATAATCCCGTTATTACCTCCTCTTTCTGGTGTCTGTACTTTTCAAGTCCCCAGAACCTTAAAGAAGCTCCATTATGACCTGCTTGTTCAAAATGTGTTGCTACTGTGGATGTCTCTTCTTTTCTTCTTATCTCTCCCTTATGTTCTTGTATGCGGGTCTTCAGCATCCTGCTAGTTTGTCCAATATACAGCTTATCACAAGGGCATTGTATTACATATATTACCCCTTCTGTCATGCAATTAATATGCTGTCTAATTGGATGACCATGCCCTGTATGTGGATGTATGAATGTTTGTTTTTTTGATGTATGACTACATACTGAGCACTTGCCACAAGGGACCATGCCTGGTGCTAATGGTCCCAACAGTAGTTGTGCTTCCTTGTTTTCTGGTAATTTAAATTGAGATTTTACTAACTGATCCTTAAGGTTCCGTACTCTTTTGCAGCTATTATGGGCTTATTTAAAAGTTCTGGTATTTGTTCACTCTCCATTCCAACTAAAGGCCAATGTTTGTTTATTATTTGTCTAGTTTCTTTTAACTTATGATTGTATTTAGTAGCAAATACAATTCTTTGTGGCTTTGTTTTGGGCCCTTTACTTTTTAATAGTTCCTCTTGTGTCTTATTTTTTATTTTTTCTTCTGCTTGTTTCAATGTCTTAGGCTTATATCCTCTGTCTATGAACCTATTTAACATGATTTTTGATTCTTTCTCTGCTTCTTGTATTGCTGTACAGTTTCATTTCACTCGAGTTAACTGGGAGTATGGAATATTCTGTTTAAGCCTGGTTTCACGGAAACTATTACCATGTAATATGGTGTTTCTATCTGTTTCCTTCCTATAAAGTGCTGTTTCTATCTGTTGTTTACCTTTTTATCTTGAGGTCTAGATATGGTACTTCTTTTTTATCAAAATTCATCACAGACTTAAGATTTTTATCTTTGTTGTTCAGTTCCGCATGGAATTTAATAAGTTCTTCCTGTGTTCCTTTCCATAACATAAAAATATCATCAATAAAATGAAGCCAAGTGTGTATTTTGCTGTTATTTTCTAAAAAATGTGTGTTTTTTCAAAATTGTACATATATGCATTGGCATATGCTGGTGCCATTGTGGATCCCATTGCTGCTCCCTTATTCTGTTGATAGAATGTCCCATCAAACTCAAAATAATTCCTTTTTAATATCATATCTGCCATTTCTTGCAGTATTCTGGTTTTAGGTGAGCTGTTCCTGCCTCTAGTATCTAATATGTACCCCAGACATTGAATCCCTTTCTGATGTGGGATAGATGTGTATAAATCTGCTACATCAAATGTCACTAAGATGGTTTCTTCACTTAAATCTTGTTCTGTGATTTTTTGTAATTTCAAGATCATGTCTGTAGTATCCTTGACATAAGATTTTTTTTCTATCAATGGTTGTAGGTGAAAGTTTATATATTTTGAAATTGGTTCAAAGGTAGAGTCAATGCCTGAGACTATTGGTCGGCCAGGTGGATTAGTTGCATGTTTGTGAATTTTAGGTATAGAATAAAAAGTTGGTATTCTCGGGAAATCTTTGGATAATATTTCAGCTTCCCATGGTTCTATCCATTGCATGGCTTCATATTCATTAAGCATGGCATCAATTTCCTGTTTTATTTTTTTAGTTGGGTCTTCTTGTAAAACCTCATAATTTTCTGTGTTCATAAGTAAGTTCATGCACATTTCCTTATATTGTGTCCTGTCTTGGACAACTATACCCCCTCCTTTATCTGCACTCTTAATTATGATTGTTTGATCTTGCTTTAAATTCTCTAATGCTTCTCTTTCTTTTTTTTTTGGGGGTATTATTTTTCTCTCCTCCAGAGCTCCGGCTATGACCCCCACCCTCCGTTGTTCCCCCCAGTGCCATCCCCGGACATCAGACCCCCTCCCTTATGCACCCCATGACTTACCCTTCATGGCAGGGTGGTGGGGAGTGACTCAACCCACCCCAACGGATCCATGCCAGGGAGGCGCCCTTCCAGGAATGGCACCACGGGGAACAACTTCATGCTGCTGGGCTCACATTTTTTTCACTGTTTTCCTCCCGGCAGGTCATGGCATGCAATGACGCCAGTGACTGGGTGCACGCATGCTCCTGTGCATGCCTCAGTCAAGCGTCTGCCACGACCCACCCCCCCAAGCTTGCAGCTACGTGCTGTCAACCCCCCAGCCTCCGCTAGGGGTCAGGCAAACCCTGGCCACCCAAATCCCCCTTCCCCGGAGATGGAGAGCAGTCCCTTGGATGCTCAATCCATCTCCTCCCCGCCAACCCATGGCAACCCATGCCCATTCCTAAACACAGGTCGCCGGCGTGGCGCGAGGTGTGGTGACCAGCGCCTCAACCCTCAGTGCCACCGGGCCGGCCTCTTTCTTTTTTAGTTAAATTATTCCATTCTGGGTTCATACATTCTTTGGTTTTAAATAGTCCCATAATTTCTTTTTCTGTAATTTTACAAAATGATTCTATGCCATGATTTTTACCAGTAGGTGGATTATATTTTGATCTAATTTGCATATTCTCTTTAAGTCTTTGTTTGTATGTATCAGCTGTGGTGTCACTTCCACCAAACTGATTTTTTAGGCGTAGATTCCTGTAAAACTTTTGCAGGTCTACCTCCAGGTTGAACAGATTAACTGGCTGGGTAGGGGCAAAAGATAATCTTAAACTCAGAACTTTTATTTCTTCCATTGTTAGTATTCTTTTACTCAAATTGAATATAGGTATAATGTCTTCATTTGTATTTATTTGCCTCTGCCTCTCATTTGTCTTGTTTGCCTTCCATCTATTCCTCCTCCCTGCCCCTTCCCCTCTGAATCCTTCCCCTGTCTGTAAATCTCTTTGGTTTCTGAGTTCATATCTATTCTCTGTACTATTTATGTTTGATGGTCCTGGTTGTTGTGTTATATGTTGTTGCTCTGAGTCTTTTGTGGGTCCCTTGTATAGCTGATATCGCTATCTGTACTTTCATATGTGTTGTACTGCTTGTATGACTGTTGTCTCCTGTTGTATTTCTTGTAGGTATATATCTTGTTGTCCCTGTAATCATTTGTGTCCCTTATAAACTTTTTTATTTTTTGTTGTTTTAATCTTTCCTCATATGCTGCCAATTTTTGTTTACAGTCCTCCAGATTTTTCTTAAATTCTTCTTCTTGCATCTTTAATTTTAATGATTCTTCTGCTAATTTTATATCATTTTCTAATGTTTGCCTCTCATCTATTATGGCTTTGATGAGGGCACACATAAAATCACAACTAGCCTTGTTTCTGATCCCATCCCATTTATTGTCTAATTTTTCTGATTTTATACCTAGGTTAGGTTCAACATTGATTCTGACCTCTGGGTATTCTATTGTATTGTAAATATTTTGTTAGTGTTAGACCATGCCACTCTAAATGGCAGTTTTGTATTTCAAATTTTCTGTTTTGGGCAAGTTGTTTTGGGCCTTCACCCATCTGCACAGACAGGTCCCTGTCTCCTCTCATGGCTGTGAACAGTCTCTTCTTCTCCTCCTCTGAAAATGTCACAAAATGTAAATTACTTTGTATACTGCTTCCTATATCTGTAAATGCATCCATATTTGGTCTGTTCATTGTTAATATCTACGTATATTTTACAATAAACTTATTTGTCTGATAATGTGCTACACCTCTTGTGTGGCTGTTAAGGCCTACTTCAAACTGTAAAAGTTTATACAATTTTCAAAGAAATAAACCAACTTCCACTATATACTCACTTTAGCCTACAAAAGTGAATCAAAAAGATAGAATGTAAATATTGTTAAGTGGGTAACGGTTCTCTTCTAGGTTCTTCGGCCCCCAATCTAGGCTTTCAAATTCAAGAAAAAATGCAGGAAATGTTGGGGGGCCCTTTGAAGTAAACAATCTTTGCTCAAGTTATTGTTCTTCAATCTTTCTTTTTATTTCTCTTCCCCCTATGTTTCACTCGACTTGGAGCTTGTTCATGGGGTTTATTCTTTGTTACACATCTGTAAATACATTTATTTTATGTCATTGATCAGCATTTTTTTGATATGATATTGTTACATTTTTTATTTCTTGGTGTATACACATACCATTCAATAAAGATTATTGCTTGTGCACCCTTGTACTGTATATATTCTTAATTTTTCATAGGGTTAATTTATTTGTAGTTGTTTAGATCCTAAGTTGCATCCTAAAAAGACATACACAGTATGTTAGTGAACACAGCGCTGCTAACAACTTGGAACAAGGTTTAACTACTGCTTGTAAGGCTTGTTCCCCATGTTTCTTGGTTTGCAGCATACCTTATATATTACTTAAAACTTCTTGTCTTTCTTGTAAAGAATAATTTTGGGCCTGTAATGATATAAACATAATTTTTTGTAAAGCTTTGCTGTTATTGTGCTGTTTAATATTATAATGTGGCCACACTGTGGCTTCTATTTACTTATTTTGTTAACAGCATACCTTAAAGGAGACTGTGAGCTTCTTAGAGTGGAATTAGTGTTCTTTGTAGTCTGTGAAAACATAATCATAGTATTCCCCTATTGGTCTCATAGCCATCATTTTACTTTTATAATTAAAGGTTCTAATACCAACTTCTAAATATTCTTTAATATTTTAACTGCTTACCCTCACTCCATCTGGCTCAAGTTTCTCCTTTTTTGGTTAAGTTCCTCTGCATGCAAGCACTGAAGCCCAACAAATTTTAATGGTAGCTACTTCCTGATAACCTCTAACCCGTTTTTGTGAGATCCCATGGTGTGACTAACCATGTCGTCACACCCAGTTGATCGCACCTGTGCGATCTCAGTTGCTAAGCAACCGAACACTACTGCACTGATCAGTGCAGTTGGGTGCTCACAAAAATGGGCTATTTGTTCCTAGTTGCCGCAGCTCTGTGCTAGTTTACGTTTTTTGTTTATTTTTTAACTTTCTTGTGAGGTTATTAAAATGAAAACACATAACATAGTACAATCACTGTCTAAAACAGTAAAGATGATGTTCTACCTCCAGATCAACTTTCAGCATTTATGACAGGGAGGTCAAGTTGCATTTGACCCCAGTGCTATCTGAATAACAATTGTTTAAACAATACTATGGTATTTAACAAGCTTGGTATAATGTGAGCTACAGAACTGATCTGAGAAGACAATTTTAAGCCACTAAGTGATTGAAAGTATTTAATGAATAGGAAGGTCAAATTGCAGTTGACCCCTCAGCAAGTAATAATAATAATGACTATTTGTATTACATTATGAATTTACAGTTTGGGTTGTCAAAGCAGTAATGTAAGGCATATAATAACAAATAATACTTCTGAGAAACCTGGAATTTATTTGCAGTATTTTAAACCAAGGCAAGAGAACTGTTGATATTAGCAAAAAATCCACTCTACTCTTATGTCACCCTGTGAAAAGAATATCATGGTATGAGAACAAAGTGTTTTATTTTATAACCTCACAAGAAAGTTAAAAATAAACAAAAAGTAAACTAGCACAGAGCTGCAGCAACTAGGAACAAATAGCCCATTTTGTGAGCACCCAACTGCACTGATCAGTGCAGTAGTGTTCGATTGCTTAGCAACCGAGATCGCATAGGTCAGGATCAACTGGTGTGACAACATGGTTAGTCACACCATGGGATCTCACAAAAACGGGTGAGAGGTTATCAGGAAGTAGCTACCATTAAAATTTGTTGGGCTTCAGTGCTTGCATGCAGAGGAACTTAACCAAAAAGGAGAAACTTGAGCCAGATGGAGTGAGGGTAAGCAGTTAAAATATTAAAGAATATTTAAAGTTGGTATTAGAACCTTTAATTATAAAAGTAAATGATGGCTATGAGACCAATAGGGGAATACTATGATTATGTTTTCACAGACTACAAAGAACACTAATTCCACTCTAAGAAGCTCACAGTCTCCATTAAGGTATGCTGTTAACAAATAAGTAAATAGAAGCCACAGTGTGCTACATTATAATATTAAACAGCATAATAACAGCAAAGCTTTACAAAAATTATGTTTATGTCATTACAGGCCCAAAATTATTCTTTACAAGAAAGACAGGAAGTTTTAAGTAATATATAAGGTATGTTGCAAACCAAGAAACATGGGGAACAAGCCTTACAGGCAGTAGTTAAACCTTGTTCCAAGTTGTTAACAGCTCTGTGTTCACTAACATACTGTGTATGTCTTTTTAGGATGCAACTTAGGATCTAAACAACTACAAATAGATTAACCCTGTGAAAAATTAAGAATATATACAGTACAAGGGTGCACAAGCAATAATCTTTATTGAATGGTATGTGTATACACCAAAGAAATAAAAAATGTAACAATATCATATCAAAAAAATGCTGATCAATGACATAAAATAGATGTATTTGCAGATGTGTAACAAAGAATAAACCCTGTGAACAAGCTCCAAGTCAAGTGAAACGTAGGGGGAAGAGAAATAAAAAGAAAGATTGAAGGACAATAACTTGAGCAAAGAGTGTTTACTTCAAAGGGCCCCCCAACATTTCCTGTATTTTTTCTTGTACTATTTACCTTGTTGTGGAAAATGAATATTGGGTAATGGGAGAGGGGGGTATGTTTGGGTTAATTCAGTATTTCAATTTTCTTCTATGGTTCCTTTTGCACCTCGAAATTCTACTTATACAGTATATGACTGGGAGGGGCACTTGTTATGGGGGGATATGTATAATTGGGAATTGGAACTAATAGTAAGGGGAGGAAGGGGGAGGGACTCATACTCATCACCACTGGGAGCCTACAAAATAGTTTACCGGGGAATTGAAATTTGCCACTACGGGAATGCTTTATTTTTACAGAGCATATCTGGATTTCTTATTTGGTTATGGTTTCAATACTAAAAATCTTTTCTTGGAATGTTAAAGGTGCTCAATCCCCTACTAAAAGAGTTAAGATACTGTAACACCTCCACAAACTTCATGTTGATGTGGCTCTTCTTCAAGAGACCCACATACCTACCTCACATATCCTTTGCTTCAGAAGAACATGGGTGGGGGGGAGTACTGGGGGCTGGCCTGGACACCTGAAAATGTGGAGTCATAGTGTTGGTAGCTCAACATATACCCTTTAGGCTGCTTCAATCGATAGCCAATCGCCAGGGCAGATATATATTGCTACAAGCTATTTTGGGTAACACTGAACTAATACTGGGATCTGTTTACAGTCCTGTAAGTGATGACCCACAATTCTTTACCAACCTTATGACTAATTTGGCTCCTTGGTCTACTCTTCCTGTATTACTAGGTGGGGACTGGAACTTAGTCCTTTGTAATACTTTGGATAGGTCCAACCCCCCGACGTTCTGCTCCTACTCTTGCACAACTGGCCTTGAGAGACTTGATGGACACTATGGGCCTTGTGGCCCCCTGGAGGGCCCTTTTCCCCTCAACGGGGGATTACTCATTTCATTCCCTGACCCATAATATGCTCTCAAGGATTAATTATTTCTTGTTGGGGATGGAGCATCTGTCAAGGGTTCAAAATTGTACTTACTTGTCTAAAGTGATATCTGATCACCACCCAGCCCTTTTACATTGGTCCCTACCTGCTTCAGTGGATTATGATAAAGTATGGAAGTTTAACCCTCAATTATTGAATCCCTGCCTTTGGTAGATCATCTTCAAAGGTTTATAGAGAATTTCTATGAGTTCAATGCTCCCCTCCATGCCAAAGCTTGATGTACTATGGGGTGCACTGAAGTGCTCACTGAGAGGAGAGATTGTTTGCCTGGCTTCTATTAGGAAAAAGAAAATCTCCCAAGAGTCTTTCATATTGTTACAGCAGATTAGATCCTTAGAACAATCTGTCTCCTCTTATTCCACTGCAACATAACTTGAAAAATTAGAAAGCCTTTGCTTCCGATACCACATTCTTATCAGTGATAAGGCTGAACACCTCCTTTTTAGATCAAAAGTCACTTATTTTGATCAAGGAGATAAGGCTGGGAAGCTCCTAGCTCTGAGGCTTAGGGCACAAATAGCTGATAGAATTGTGGCATCTATACAGGACGATAACGGCAATCTACATACTTTCCCCAGAGACATTGTCTCCTGTTTCAAAACATACTATCAATTCTCTACTCACGCTCCTCTCACCTTTTAGTAGTACTGACTTAGATAATTTTCTGCAGGATATAGACCTTCCATACCTGTCACAGCAACAAATTGCCCTTCTTCAAGCTCCATTGTCTTTAATAGAGGTGCACGAGGCCATTGATGCACTTCCATTAGATAAAGCTCCAGGCCCTGATGGTTACCCATCAAATTTGTATAAAACTTTCAAATCTCAATTAGGTACAACTCTTCTCAATACCTACAACTACATTTATAAACAAGGCCTCTCAGACCACAGTTTCACTGCTGCTACTATCGTGGTGATCTCAAAGTCAGGCAAGGACCCCACATTGTTGTCAAAATACCGTCCAATATCGCTCATAAATGTTGACCTGAAGATTCTAGCAAAATCCTTGCTAATAGGCTGGCTCAGGTCTGGCAGACTCTACTGAGCCCTGAACAGGTGGGCTTTAGGTCTGGATGCCTATCGGCGGATCATCTGCATAAACTCTCTCATCTCTCTGCATCCAGGGACTCCTATATTCCATCAGTTTTGGTGTCCCTGGATGCAGAAAGCCTTCAACTGAGTATCCTGGTATTATCTGTTTAATCTACTTCCAAGATATTGTATCCCTGTACAATTTATACAGTGGATAAAAATTCTCTATTCTCAACCTTCAGCTCGCATACTATGTAATGCCCCTTCTCTCCTTATTTGTTTAATTTCTTTTTGGAGCCACTTATCAGGAAAATTAAGATCTCTACACAAATTTCTGGTATCCCAATCAACTATCTCCAATATAAATTGTCGGTGTATGCTGATGATATTATGCTTCATGTTACCCACCCATTTAAATGCACTTGATACTGCCCTCCCAACCCCCCACACACACACATACTCGACAAAGCCTCTGGAGCTGCTTCCCAATCACATCCCCCATTTCACTATCCCCCACCTCTCGCTGTCTGTGGTTGGTTTCAAACCCAATCCCCCTTGTTTCACTGTCACTCAGCCTCTCGCCATCTGGGATAGCATTAAACCCTATGCAGTTAATCTGCCATAGTCTATCAATGGATTAGGAGGTTTCCAGAGGTGTGCTACCTAGGGCAACTGATTAGAAATAGCTTAGTATTCAACTACAATTGCTCAGTTTTTTTTCTCCTATTTGTCTAATTGTCATGTAATCGCTCTTTAATGCCTAATGATCAGGCCTCTGTAACCACTGAATATATGTATTGTCTTATTGTCCACCCTGATGTGGAACCTTTGTAAAGAGCTCACGCTCAAAGGTCTTTCCAAATACTAATTAAACAATTAATTAATTAAATCTATACCAGCTACCCTATGTATTATTCAAGATTTTGGGTGATTATCCAATTATAAATTGAACCTGTCCAAGACTGAGGTAATGCCCTTAAATAATCTGACTCTAAAAACAGACATTCAACACCTCAGGCTTTCTTGGGTAAGAGATAAGATAAGATAAGATATCTTGGTATGTACTTATCTCAATCTAACTCCAAAATGAAGCAATATAATTTAGATCAGTTAATAACACATATTAGGACAGATCTGAACCACTGGGCATTACTCCCTATCTCCCTTTGGGGACAGATCAATGTAGTTGAAATGAATGTACTGCCCCGTTTGTTATATCCCCTTCAAATGCTTAATCAATTCCTCCCCAAGTCCTGGTTTAGACAAGTTCATGGCATTATTTCTAAATTCATCTGGAAAATAACCCCTCGAGGGCAGCTTTACAAACTACAGAGATCAAAGAATTGGGAGGGCTACAGGTTCCCAATATCTATCTTTATTATCTATTGATTAACTGGTCGGTTGTTTCACAATGGATGAGACCCTCCCCCACCCCTAGTTCAAACCACTGTTCTCCAATGAGGTTACAAATAGAAAAGTCACTCTGTACTTTATTGGGCGTAGACATTATGGCATTACCTTATCTCTCCCTTAACAGAGTTCCTCATTAGCTTAAATCTACACCCAAAATGGCATCCCTTCAAACATATATGCAACTCAATAAGACTTTAGGTTATTCTTTGGAGGAGGACTCCTCCCAACCCATTCTGGGTAATCCCAATTTTAAAATTGGAGGTCGAGTTATCACTTCTTCCTTCTGGCCTGGTGGAGTGGGTAAAGAGGTGACAGACCTAATGGAAAATTATAAGTTGCTAGCATTCTCCGACATAAGACCAAAATACAGTTTACCTACCTCTTTTTGTTTCAAATACCTCCAAATCTCTCAAACCTTAATGCAACACTTTGGTAATGGCCCTTGGAACCAATATATGGTTGGCCCTGTCCTTAGTACACTCTCAATGAGGCCCACTTCGCATCATGTCTCCTTTTATTATAAAGAGCTTCATAATTGGATAAGGGAACTAGATGTTACCCCTTACTATGTATGGGACAGTGTCCTTCCCTATCACCCCTACGGCCCCCCGTCATTGGCACAAATTTGGAGCAGATTGTACAAGGATGTCAGGTGGGACTGCTATAGGTTACTCCAATTCCAGATTTTACAAGATTTATATTATACCCCAGCAAAACTTTATAAAATGGGAAAGCTACAGTCTGATATGTGTACTAGATGTGGGATTCAATGGGGTACACTATTCCACATTCTTTGGGAATGTGCTAAGGTGTCCCCTTTCTGGGAAAATATCCACTCAAGACTTGATCCCCTACTTGGGTTACAAAATGCCTTTTAGCCAGGAATTTGTATCCTTGGGGATTCAGGGTATATTCTAATAGGGAACCAGCAGAAACACATGATCTTGATCTCCCTTTGTGCTAAGAAAGTCATATTACATCATTGGCTGGACCAGCAGATCCCTACATATACAGAATGGCATCAAGAAATTCTCTTTGCCTTACAAGCTGAACACCTCTTGGCGAGCATGTCTAAATGTAGTAATAAATACCAGAAAACCTGGGATCCTTTGCTTACGTTACTGTCCATTTAATGTTATTTAAGCCCATGTTACTGCTTGTTCTGCTGAATCAAATTGAGCTCTGTAGAAGTTAATGACAATCATTTATCTCCTAGTTTTTATTTTGCATTATCCCCAGTTCTATGTAATGCAAGATGCGCTCACTGGCTTTTTATTAATTACCTAGTGGTGGAAAATGGTAGGGGGGTGGGGGTGGGAAATAGGAAGACATGTTATTTGTTCCTTGGATGTTACTGTTAATAGTTCTCAACTAATTCCTAATAATTACTGTAGGGTATTAAATGTGAACTAAAACAATTATAGGGCTATGTTTGAAGTTAAATCCAACTATGGTTCTTATAGGAGCTTAAAAAGCATAGGATTTGTTTTTTTGTCTTATTGCTCCTTAGCTCTTTGTATAATGTTGTTTGTTTATAAACATGTATAAATGAAAATGCAATAATAAAGTTTATTAAATTAAAAAAAATGCATGGAGGGGTTAGGCTTAAATGACAATGTAGACCTGACTGCTTTTTTATAAAGTAATAGATTCACCAAATTACTAGCTTAAATATTCTGGCCCAGATATTCAAAAGGGTTGTGCATGGTGCAACAGTGTTGCACCATGCACAATCCACTGATGCGCCCTGGTGCGATATTTAAAAGGGAAAAGTGCGCCTCAGAAATCCCGATGCGCTGGAGTGCATCAGTAATGTATGCAGGCACAGGTGGTGGGTGCCCATGCATAACCTGCACAGCCCGATATTCAGCCTGGGATGTGCAGAGTCATGCATGCGCAACCCCTACCTGTGCCTGCACAAAGTTACACCAGGAAAAAATGGAACAAGTGATGGCCACCCACAGGTGAGCTGCTGCATTGTAGGCGCAACACAGCAGCTGCCACCTGTGGGTGGCCACCCGAGTTCCTGCCGCACCTGGTGGCGCCTTCCCCATGCCCCATGGGGAGTATCTGTAATCACACACCCCCCAAGTCCAATATCCCTGGTGGTCTAGTGGACCACACTGAGCCCGATCATGGGCATCTATAATCACACCCCCCCAAGTCCAATATCTTTGGTGGTCTAGAGTACCCCCATCCCACCTGCCCACTGAGCCCCACCACCCCGCTCCCCTCCATCAGCCGGTGGGCAGCAGCACCCAACCCGCCTGCCACCCCGCCACCCACTGACTGACAGCTCGGTAGGGCTGCACGGCCATTGGTTCACAGCATGAGCCAATGGGTGTGCAGCCATACTGATCATTTAGTCCAGATATGTGAATGAATTCATTCACATATCTGGACTGAGTAGTACGGTATGGGCTGCATGCCCATTGGTCATGCTGTGAACCAATGGGTGTGCAGCCCTACCAAGCTGTCAGTCAGCAGGCGGTGGGGCGACAGGCGGTTGGGGTGCTGCTGCCCACCGGCTGACGGGGAGAGCGGGGCGGTGGAGCTCAGTGGGCAGGTGGAGTGGGGGGTACACTAGACCACCAGGGATATTGGACTTGGGGGGTGCGATTATAGATGCCAGCGATCGGGCTCAGTGTGGTCCACTAGACCACCAGGGATATTGGACTTGGGGGGGCGATTATAGATGCCCACAATCGAGCTCATTGCAGTCCACTGGACCACCAGGGATATTGGACATTTTTCCTTTTATCTTACAGGAATTCCCACAATCGGGCTGCAGGGGGCATCAGTCCCCGATGGCTGCTGCCTGGCAGGGCATCAGGCACAAATCGTCGGGGTTCAGCGCACCTGCATGCTAATGGCATGCAAATGGGGCTGTAATGAGATGCAAATGGCCCCCTGTGCACCTTGCATAACTTATGGCCCCATTTGCATGTCCCCGTTTGAATAGCGCAGGTGCTGTGCATGGCGCAATGGCACTTACGCCACCGCATCTCCAAGCTCCACTCTGGCCACTTGCGCTGGTGCAGTGCCACTGTGCCATGCACAGTGGGGGTGGCCAGGGTGCGATATTGAAAGCTGCTGCGCCATAGCACAGCTCCGATGAATATTGCCCAGGCCACACCCCTGTGCAACAAAGTTGAGCTGCGCCCAGGCTTGCGCCACAGCCTGGCGCAGTTTGAATATCCAGGCCCCTGTAATATTCTCAGTTCTGCTGTATCCTTAGAATTATGTATGCTAAACCTTTTCTAAGTTAAATGAGATGCTCCTTTAGTGGCCAAATGGGCAATGCTTTGAATTGCATGTATGCATTCAATAAAATAATGCAGTATATGTGGTTTGACATAAGAAATCTACACATAATACATAGCAGGGCTGTTTCTATATATAGAGAAGGACTGTTGAGTAGATGTTACCTTGACTCATAAGCCAACTTAAAAGATTGGAAACCCGGTGATTCATTAATTTTAATTGAATACTTGCTAGAATGCTTGATTATTAAATGAGTTGAAAATGCAATGCAATTAGCTGTAGGTTTGAAGTATTGCAGATATTTTTATTGTGTGTGATTATACAATTAATTTTTCAATTATCACTTTTTTGCACAATTGCTTGAGGTTTTTGTTCATATAAAGCTGATTGTTGTATTGATTCATTATCTCTGATGAAGCCAAGCATTTAGCTAGGCGAAACTTAAAGGTGTTTTTTCCCGGCCCGCTTACAGCAATAGTAACTAGCCATCATTTTGCACTTTGTATTTAATAAAATTGATATATGTTTGCTACAGCTCTGGACTGGGTGCTTACTTTTTGTTTGATTTGGTTGCCTGTATTTAGTAAGCACCAGTCCACACTTGGCGGTTTTCCTTTTCCTTGATTATAGCAAAATATTAATCATATTAGAAAAATTGGCTGCAAAGCACAATTTCTGAATTGGATAAGATGGATCTATACTAATCTGGCTGCAACAATTAAAACAAATAATAATACATCCGGGAAAATAGTACTGTGCAGAGGAACCAGACAAGGTTGCCCAATATCATCCCCTATATTTACAATAGCGACTGAACCCTTGGTCATAGCTAATAGACAAAATACAACTATTACAGTGATTAAAATTAACAACTGTGTCCACAAAATTAGTTTATATGCAGATGATGCATTATTATATCTCACTGAACCAACTAAATCAATAAAATAATTCATCACCATCTCATGCAGTAGCAATTTAGTAAAGCTTCTGGATACAAAATAAACTGGAACAAGACAGTGATTCTGAAGCTTGATGAAACTCTGTCTATATAACTATCCTTAAATTGTCAATGTAAGATCAAAAAAAACAATAAACTATCTAGGGATAAACATTTCCAATAAAACTGAACAACTCTTTCAAGAAAATTACCCATCTGTATTAAACAGCATACAAACAGATCTTAAAAATGGATTACCTTATCATTAACTTTAACAGGTAGAATAAATATTATTAAAATGAAAACACACCCAAAACTAAAATACCTGTTTCAATCTTTACCAATCCCAATACCTGCAGAATTCTTTAATAAACTTAAAAAAACTGCAAACAATTTAATATGGAAGAATAAAAAATTATAACTTATTTATAAACTTATTACTCAAAATTAAAGATTATTTAGCTTTTCTGGATTTTCAATTTTACTACTTAGACTACTAAATAACCTCAAGTTTGGACCTGGATACATGAACCTAACTCAGCACTGATATCCTTCAATATTGAACAGGATTTACACCCATATTCCAAACTTAAATACTTATTATTCTCTGGTTATTATCAAAAAACACAACAATAATAAACTTCAGGACTCAAACTACTATCAATTGTTGGAACAAAGCTCATAACATAAAGTATAATATATCTTTTAATCCATACCCTCCTATATGCAAGAATAATTTTTTCTTACCTTCAGCTTTAGACAATGCATTCAAAGTATGGTAAAATAATAGTCCACATGAAAGTGGTCAACTCTTTGAAAATAAAATCTTTAAAACCTTTGAACAGCTTAAGACTCAATTCAGTGTTACCACAGTCACACTTTTTCGCGTCTTACTAATCAGAAATTTTTGTAACTAAAATGAATGCAGCATTAATATTCCCACAATGCTCCCCAATGTTACAAATAATTACAAACATATGAACATACAAAAGAGCCAGCTGAAGAAGACCACCTGGACTATTGCAACTGCGCAGTAAGTGATGCAGGATCTGGCCTTACAATTTATGCCAATGGCCCTGCCCTCCCCCAACTGTTCCTCCCTCTCCCCTCTCCCCTTCCTTGGTCCCAAGGGTTCCCTTTGTGTTTGTCCCAGGTTCTCTTGAATGCTTCCACCGTCCTTGCTGATATTGCTGATACCACCTCCTCTGGCACCTCATTCCAGGTGGACACTACCCTCTCCATATAAAAATGCTTCCTTATATTCCTTCTGAATCCCCGGCCCATCAATTTTAGGCTATGCCCCCTAGTAGTGCTGTTGGCACTCATTTTAAAGAGACCTTCCCTTTTCACTCTGTTAATTCCCTGTTTGTACTTGAAGGTCTCTATCATATCAGCTGTCTGACTCCTCTCTTCAGGAGTACATCCCATGACTCCCAATATCTCCTCATAGGACCTATCCTGTAACCCCTTGATCATCTTTGTTGCTCTTCTCTGGATCCCTCCAGCATGCAGATATCCTTCTTAAGGTAATGATGCCAGTACCTCAACCCATATTCTAAATGTGGTCTTACCAATGACCAATGTACAATGGTAAAATAACCTCACTCTGTCTACTACTGAATCTTTGCAATACACCCCAGCATCCTGTTAGCCTTCACCACCAGCTTTTTACACTTTGAGCTGTGTTTCAGGTCATTCATAGTAACCACCCTTAGATTTGTTTCCTCTTGAAGCAGTTACGTGAGCCCCTCCTATGTAATACTCTGTCCTAGGATTCTTGGCCCTGATGTGCATCACCTTGCACTTTTGGCATTGAAACTAAGTTACCAGATTCCTGACATCTCTCTAGGCTGGTGAGGTCCTTCCTCAGGTCCTGTATCCTCCTTGGTGTCCACTCTCCCAGAGTTTGATGTCTTCTTGAAAACAGGCACATTTTGCCTTTCATGCCTTCCCTGATGTTACTTATGAAGACATTGAACAACACAGGCCATAGCACTGATCCCTGCAGGACCCCACTGGTGACCTCCTTGGTGCTGGAGAACTCACCCCCAACCACAACTCTCAGGGTTATACCACTCCACCAGTTTCCAACCCATCTTACCATATTCTCCCCCACCCCTAGGTCCCTCAGCTTCATTATCAACCTTTTGTGTGGTACAGAATCGAAGGCCTTACTAAATCCAGGTATATGAAGTCTACCGCCTGGCCTTTGTCCACTGCCCTCGTGACCTAATCGAAGAAGTCAATCAGGTTCATTTGACAAGATCTTCCGCTAAAAACCATTGCTATCTTTCATCCTGTAAACCATTCTCTTCTATGTACCTCACCAGCCTTTCCCCTAGTATGGTCTCCATAAGTTTACATACTATCGAGGTCAGTATCTCAGCAATATGCCAATGCATACAGTAATTAAAGAAGTAGGACAAGATTTAATAAATTTAAAAAATAAATGGTTACATGATTTAGGAATCCAATTTACAGATGAAATTTGACAAGAGATATTAAATATACCTATTATAGAAATCAAAACCTCTAAATTACAACAAATACAATACATGTCATAGAATATATTGTATACCAGCCAGATTGCATAAAATAAATAATAACACCATGATGTCCAAGATGCACGATACATCAGGAACATCAATACACGTGATACATAGCTGCCCTTTCTTAACAACTTTTTGGTCAAAGATTATTCAAAATATATCAAATGTACTTCAAACTACAATAAACTTTTACCAAATTTAACATTACTAACAATTGCTGAAGAATGGCAGCTATTAAATTTAAACTAAATCATTTTTATTACAACAACTATAATATTGGCAAGGAAGTGTATCCTGGTAAAATGAAAAGATGCAACCCCTCCTGTATACGAAACCTGGTTAAATTATAGTAAGGATATTATTAAACTGGAGAGACTATTATATCAGAAATGGTAAGAAAGATATATTTGATAGAATTTGGGCCCCATTCCAGATATTATTAACCCATACTTGAAATAATGTCCTTTGTTACTTAAAGTGGCATTTTCCTTTTCTTTTTCTTTTTTTTTTTTCCTTTTCGTTTAATTCATTAGACCTCAGATAAGGGCTGCTTAGCCCATCCAGTCTGCCCATTTTCCTTGTGATTGCTTATGCTGCAAACCCTGCTTGGTCTACGCACTTTCTTCCACTCCTTCCTTTCTTCTGTGATCCCCTTGTGCCTGTCCCAGGCTTTTTGAATCCCACCATTGTTTTCAGTTTTCTTCCACTACATCCTCTGGAAGACTGTTCCAGCCATCCACCACCTTTTCTTTGAAGAAGTACTTCCTCACATCTCTTGAATTTACCCTCCAGCTTCATATAATGAGAGCTCATGTTCTAGAGCACCTTTTCCTCTGAAAAATACCTCCCACCTGTACCTTATTCACCCCCGTGAGGTATTCAAAGGTCTCAATCATATCCCCTGCTCCTCTTCTCCTCCATGGTGTACATATTGAACTCCTTTAGCCTTCCCCCTTTAAGCAGCAGTGCAATTAATTTTTTTTTTCATAAAAGCTAGTTTCAGCTGCAGTTATGGAAAATATTTACATACCTGTCAAATGTGTTTATCCCGGTATCTCTCATGCTGTGCACCATGAATCTTGTTCTATTTTCTCGAGCCTAACCCTTGCCAGGTCTACAGTGCTATTTCTGTGCAAAATGTGGTGGCCATCTTTTTTCTTGAGAAAAAAAATAATTTAAAACATTAATAAAATACTCAAATTTTGGTGGAATTATAACATTGTACCACAAAATAAAACTGTAAGATGCCTGGGATCTTTCATAGTGAAAAAAAGGCAGGGTCATATTTTTACCCAGTTTCATTGCACTGCTTTAACATTATATGGCAGCTGCCTTGTTTTAATGTATGGTTGATTTATGCAAGAATACCTCTGAACTGCTTAGAGACCTACAGGTAAGCACTATACCTAATTTGGAAGTACTTTTCATGGGCTTTCAGACCTAAGGAGATCCTGCAAACATTACTTCCCTTTAAGGTCTGAAGGACTCTAGGTTCATTATGTCCCCTCATTGCTTCATAAGTAGGTGTAAATAATTAAACTGTGCAAACATATACTTATTTAAAGAGGTTTGGTACCCATTACTTAAAGTAATTTCTAAATCAAAGGTAGTATTTACATTCCTAAATTAAATAGCACTAGAATGGACAAAGAATGGCTACTGTAGCATTTATAAAACAACAACATGATCAAAAAGTTAGATGTACAGCTACATGACAACGCCATGCTACCTTTGGGAACTGTAGGCATTTCTGTGGCAAAATCACCAAATCAAAAATGTAGTGTCTTTAATACCCTTATATCAACAAAATGAGGAAACAGACCCACTTTAATGGCTTAGCAATCAAACATTTGTAGAATCTTATTAACACATTACAAACATTGAGGTACCATACATGCAGAAGTAAGCAAACAACTTCATAACACTAGCACTGCATGATACACTGGTGTGTGGTTATGTTTGCAATCTGCATATCCAAGATAGTTCAGCTGAGATACATTGGCTGGATATTCAGACTGCGCCTGGTAGTGGTTCAAGCCTGGGAGCAGTGCAACTGGCTGCGCCTGGACCAGGACCAGGCAATACTCAACGGTGATGGGCCATGGCTCAGCACCATTGAATATGGCATGATGGGTGCACATACTGTGCATGGCACAGTGGCACTGTGCCAGCGCAAGACACAGAGAGGAGCAGGGAATGCACCAGCGCAAACACAGTTGCGCTGGGTGCCTTACCATGATATTCAGAAGAGGGCATGCAAATGAGGCCATAATACATGCATGGCGCAACTGGGGCCATTAGCATGTAATTATAGCCCCATTTGCATGCCTTGTGCAGGACAGCTGGGCAATTGTGCCTGGCACCCTGCACAGCATGACTTGTGGACTGAGGGGGTCCCGGGCAGCCCCTGCCCCATAAATTTGAATGTGGCCGACAGTAAGGAATTCAAGCCCTGGCAGTCTAGTGGCACCTTCCTCCCTCCTGTAGATGTGATCACCGGCAAACAGTAGCAAACAATATCTCTGGTAGCACAGTGGACTCCTCCCAACTGACTCCACCACCACGCTCATAGCTCGCAGTTCCCTGAGGGTCTGTGAAATTTCTCCCATCACTCGTGTAGACTTCGTTATCCAACCCTCACGGGCGGCTGCCGCATTCCGCCAGCAGCGCCTCGCCCCAGCCAGCCGACGACAGCTACAGTATGATCTGTAAGCTGGCCTGGTTCACACAGTGTGGATATCGGTTGCACACCATCCGTACCTGCCAGGCATGGATCTGTGGATGGCCTCATTCACAGAATTGTGCCTGTGTAGAACAGTATGGTGTGCAAGCCCATCCATCCACACTGTGGACCAATTGTCTTACAGAACATACTGTAAGCTGTCATTCGGTGGCCAGCTAGGCAGTATGCAGGAAGAGTGCAGCCGCCCACCGATGACGGGGGGGAGCTGGGTGGCAGGAGTCCTCTGTGGATGGTGGGAAGGGGGGTTACCACTGGATCACCAAGGTTCTTACTGAGCTACAGCGGATGTGATCAGTTGGTCAGGATCAGGAGGGGGGTCCACTGGACTACCAGGAATACTGTTTGTGAGCAATCATGGCTACAGGAGGGAGGGGCTGCCACTAGACTACCAGGGATTATTAATACTAGTTTTACCGGCAATCACAGCTACAGGAGGAGGGGTGCCACTAGACTACCAGGGATTATTACTACTACATTTTACCGGCAAATGCGGCTACAGGAGGGAGAGGGTACTGCTAGACCATCAAGAAATATACATGTACAGTTGCCCATGGTCGGGCCAATGGGAGGGGGGTACCACTGGACTACCAGGGCTCATATGGGTGCTTGTGAACGGTGTCCTGGGTGGGCAAGTGGCCACCCACGGCTGGCAGCTGCTGTGTTGCACCCTGCAATACAGCAGCCCACCTGTGGGTGGCCAGGACTTGCTCCTGCTTTTCTAGGGCTCAACTTTGAGCCCCCCTGTGTGGCACAATGCAGGGTTGCACCAGCATATATGCCGCATCCTGGGCTGAATAGTCCGGATGTGCCATATGCATGGGCACCCCTGCAGCCTGCGCCGCATAGGATTACTTGAGCCCGGCACATCGGGACTTGCGCTGCACCTGGCAGCCTTTTGAATATCCTGCCGGCGTGCAATGTGGGGTTGCTCCAGCACACCTCTGTTGCGCCAGGCGCAACCCCTTTGAATATCCCGGCCTTTATCTAATTTCCAGTTGTCTTTGCAACTTAGATTATAATTGAAAGAAGGCAGAGTAAAATAGCTTAATTAGGTTCCTAGACCCAGAGGTAGAATAGGTAGAATAGGATATGATGATACAGCTGGCTATTTTCTTGCTGATTAATTAAATCAGATGATAACTTAGCCTATTTGCTTATCTGCCCCCCCAAAAAGATAAATAAATAAAAGGAGCAGACAGGTGAAATAGTTTACATAGAAACAGAAATTTGATGGCAGATAAGGACTGCAAGGCCCATCCAGTCTGCCCATGGGGTCAAGGTCATTGGTATATTTATCCATGATGGTGTTTAGTGCTAACAACACCTTAAGCCAGGCAGATAGCATTGTGGGGATGAATGAGAAAAGGAGGGTGGATAAGAGGAAGCTGGATGAAGGGAAGTAGGGCGACAGAGAGTATGGTCTGTGCACAGTAAGTGACAAAGGTTTTGAAAGAAAAAGCAAATTTGTCTGGGTTGGTGATGGACGACATGAGAATGTGACTGTGTAGAATGGGAGAATAAGAAGTAGATGACCTTCCAGAACTGAGAGGAGAGACTTAGGTTGTTCTGGAGCACAAATGCAATATATTTTGATTTTGTAAGCTTGTTAGGTCTCATCCAGCATCTAACCAGATCAGCAGGGAGCCAGAGACTTTGTGTGCTTGCCAGGCCAAGTCCCTTGCTCAGAGACAGACACAACAGTCAGCAGATATCCATGGAAGGTGAGAACCTCTAACCCTGGTTTTCCAAAGTGGGGTTATGGGAATCCCAGAGAGCCATAAATGAAAAATTAGAGGGTAGTAGTCATGTTGTCAGTTGCAGGAATGGGACCAATTAGTGTAGAGAAGGTCAACATGGAGAGAAGATGAGTCCAATGATCTGAAGGAGTGGATATGGATGAATTTTGGAGGGTTTTGGGCCTGTAAATTTTGTGCACACAGAAGAACATATGGTGGATCTGAAAGCATCAGGTAGAGTGCTGGCATCTACACAAGGTAGGGAGAGGAAGACAGTACCTAGTGAAGGAGAGAGAGTGAAGTGTTTGAGGTTTAGATTGGTGGGTCAGAGATCAACTAAGAGAGATGAAGGATTTAATGTTTTGGCAGAGTTTTTGAGATGAGAAGAGACAGGTGACACTGAAGTCACCAAGAATGTACAGTTAACTTGAAGTTGAGTGGGAGGAGACAGTAGAGAGGAGCTAAGTGATAGAGACCAAGTTTGGGCCAGGGCAACAATATCTGGGTGATAACAATAGGAATGGAAAAAGGAAGGGAGAACTTAAGGAGGAGAGGCTCATAAGCAGATGGGGAAGTGACAGAGATCATAGGTTTGAACTGTGTTTGAGTGGAGTGTAGATAGCCACTCCATCACTCCTTTTTCCTCAATCATGCCTGGCAGTTGAGTAGCCAGGGAGAACTACAGAGGCACCAAACATTTTGGAGGTGAGCCAAGAGTCTAAGATAATCAGGACATCAGGTTGGAGGCTTGGCAACATGAGTTGCAACTAGTCCAACTTTAGAAGGAGGCTGCAGATGTTTAGGTGGGCCACTCTGTAGCCCTTGGGGAGCTGGATGGGAGTAGTGGAAGGAGCCCAGAGATTAGCTTAATATCACCAACTACCAAAGGAGACAAGGAGCCTGGAGGAAGGGGAGAAGAAAACAGGGAGGAAGGGAAGGGGAGTATAGGGAGGAAGGAGGCACCAGAGAGCTTCAAGAGGGAACCAAAGAGCTGGTAGGAGGCTATACCCTGGATGCCAGAGGGAAGATGACCAGGTAAGAAGTGAAGAGATGGGAGAGTGGAAGAGGTGGAGGGCAAAGAGAAGGAAAGGAGCAGATGGGGCAGAAGCTGGAGGGGAAGGGTGAAGAGGCATAATTATAGGGACATTTCAAGCAGGCTCATGAGATGTTATTGGCTGCTCAAAATAAAACTATCTACATGTAACCCCCCCCCACCAGCTCCCTTGTTTAACTAGCAGGGCTGCTCCTCTCAACACAGATGTCTAGGGGCAAATGAGGGTGGATGTTTTCACAAGTGAATACAGACTCGGAAAAAAACAGAAAAATGGCCACCATTAGACTAGGTACCTGACTGTTACACTAGTACAATCAAACCAAAGTGTGGCTACATGGCACACACACCTGGGGGGGGACCAGTTACCATGGCCAGCAACCCAGGTCCCTGAGAGAAAACATTTGCTCACAATTATGCTAGGTTTGCACTTCTGGACAGGGGCACCCAAGTAAATCCAGACACAAGGAAGCAATAACAATACTGTCCAAACCAGGTTGGGATTCTAGAGTGTGGCTTATATTCACATAACAAAGTAGGAATAATCACAAAGCTAAGATGGACCAAACAGGGCTACACATACTGGTATTTCAGATTCTCCAGGGTACAGAAATCCTGACATTCCCATTTAGCATAGGATGAAGTAATACAAAACAGTGAACACCCTGGTTCTGAAATGGAGATTGGCACACAAAGCCAGACATAGTACATTTCCCATCGACTAGGCACACATGGCCAGTACTAGGACACTTTCCCATATTTCATGAGGAATGAAGGTGGTACACATGACCACAAAGGAGCACATCCAGGCTCAGGAACTTTCAAAACCCACCATACTGGGGTAAACTGAGAGAAAACAACCCACATCCAGGGGTAACTAGTTCCATTAGGCATTGGCCAGATGCACTAAATGAAAAAGTACTGGTGCCCAAACTGAACACGGAGAGGTAAACAGGGTCACTCCAGATGGGGGTCTCCACTTTTTGCTTTTCCAAGTTTATACTCAGTCATTCATCTGGTTAAAACACCACACAACTATAGAAAACTGTAGATGCTGTCTTGAAATGTATTTCACACTTAACATACTACACACACACACCTCTGAGGTGTCAAGAAGTTAAAAGTTCTGTACTTGGATGGTCACATACTGGACTCCAATGTAGGCAGACACTTTTAAAACACAGAAAGAAGGTGACAGAGTCCCTTTGTCAGAGAAATTCACCCCTAGGTATTGCAGGTGCCCCTCCTGGGCTTACTCAGAAGAAAAGTTGTACTCACAAAAAATGAAGATGTCCAAGGCAGCTTCACCAGACAGAATGGATTGAGGGGATTGCCCCTGAACCTTGAAGAGTGCCCCCATCCCTCCTGGGATGGGGCAAAGGAAACACCACTTAGCAAGGTCTCCACCACTTCAGACATTGTCTTTTATGTTCTTCTTCTAGGGTGAAAACAAACTACCCAAAACAAAAAGAGGTAGCTCTCTAACAGAGCTGACTGAGGAGCTGCACAGCAAGCTGCAACCTCCTTCTGGAACTCACACTCCAAGGCTACTGAATATTCTACTCTAGCTGACAACTGCTTGCCAGAGTGTGGCTTATGCCGCTGCCAGAGTTCTAAGATTACATCATCACTCCAGCTCAGCTGAGACTGAAGACAGAGTGTGACAGTATGAAAACCATTTTCCTGGCATTTCTCAAGCTGCCTTCCTTGCCTGCCACTAATTCTAACTGGGATTCTAGTAACCCCTGGGAACAAGGGGGTTACATGCATATATTATATACCAGCTGGATAAGTCGTGTGTCCTGACTTGGTTCTGTGCTTTAGATGGATTGTTAGAAACTGACTCCTCTCACTGTTTTTTTTGTATGCAGGGGTGGCCAGACTGACTTTCCCTTGGCTAATTACAGGGAATGCCAGATTATTTTAGGTCAGGTCATTATTCAAAGTGCAAAAATATCCATAATATGAAAAAGTGCACAGCATGGTGATTTAGTACTGTAGAGTAAAGGGAGTAAAGAAACCTGTGAGTAGGGTACTCCTAGTCAGGGAATTGGTGAGCAGTGTGAAGGGGTAGTGTGGGGAAATAGGAGTAAGAGAGGGGTCAAATGACTTCCTAAATCATCAATTCCAAAGGATAAGGTTAATGATAGGAAGGATGTTAGAGAAGATGAGGGAGGTACCACATGTCCAAGTACACTTGAGTATGAATAAGTAGGTAAACCGTTGTCTGGTAGTTACTGTACTAAGTCAAACGTCCAAAGGCTAGAAAGGGAGTTGAAAGCAAAGGCAACCATGCTGGTCTTTTCAGAGGTGCCACCTATATGGGACAGAACAGGGTAAAGGTGATGAAGGAGGTAACTGAGGTATTCAATGTCTGATTGAAGGAATGATGCTGAGAGGAGGAATACAGATTTGTGGGTGATTGGGGAAATTTCTAGGACAGAAGGCTATTCAAGGAGGATGATCTTTATCTGATGAGGAAGGGAGCTAGTGCAGTAGGACAGAATCTTGATATCTAAGTGGACAGTATTTTAAACTGAAGGAGGGGTAGGACAGTGATGGGAACCACCAAGTAGGAGGTAACTTTAGGGTGAACCTAGCAGAGGCTTCCCCAGAAATGGAAATAGGATCAGAAGAAATCAGCAATGGGAGGAGCATGGGACAAGTGAAAGAACAAAGAGATGGACTGGACAGCAACAGTTCAGCTAGCAGACGGGGCAATGGACAAGCTGAAAAGAACAGGGAGGCATTATGAGGGGATCAGGCAAGGGAGGAGGAAGTAAGGTGGAAGCATTGAGGATGATTTGCCTAAATGCCAGAAGATTTAACAACAAGATCAGTAAACTGCAGGTGATGGTGTCAGAGCCTAAATTAGACTTGTTAGTGGCCTTTACAGAGATATGGACCAGTGGGAACAATGACTGAAATCTGGCAGTTTTGGGGTACACCTTGCTTAAAAGAGACAGGGGTAGGGGTTAAAGAGGGGGAGTTGCTCAATATATTAAGGACGGAATTGAGGTGACAGAAGATGGGACCATCAAAAGCTGGGATTAGTAGAGTCTATCTGGGTACAGCAGATGTCAGCTGTTGAAAATAATTTTAGGTTAGCAGTGGTCTACTGATCACCAGAGCAAAAGGAAAAAGGGTACAGGGAGTTGGGGAAGGAAATCAGGAGGGGAGCAACAATAGGGGATCTAGTGTTGGTGGGGGACCAGAACCTGACAAATATCAACTGGGATATTCCTGTGGCAAAGGGTATCAGGAGTCAGGCACTGTTAGATACACTGCAGAACTGTTTACTGGTGCAGCTGGTCAGAGACTCCACATAGCATGATGCCATAGTCGACGGTACTCAGTAATCTGGAGATGGTTGGGGGGTAGACAGTGAACCATTGGGGTATAGTGACCATAGCACTATGTGGTTCAAACTGGCAGTGGGAAAAATGCCCCCCCCCCAGAGACAGTGGTTCTGGACAACCAATGAATGGATTTCGACCAAATATGGGGACTGGTTATCAAGAGATTGGCAGTTGCTGACCAGAGTGGGGTGGAAGACAATCAGTGGGGTAGGATTAAGGGGCACTTCTGGTGGTGACCAAATATTGTGTAAGGAAGGCTGCCAAAAGAAACAAGCAGAAAAATCCAATCTGGTTTTCCAAGGGGGCAGGAGAAACTGTGAGGGCAAAAAGAAGGGCATTCACAAGGTACAAGAGTAACAAGGGGAGGAAGAATGACACAAATATCAGACTAGTCTCAGAGAGTCAAGGGTGGCTTTTTTTATTCTTCAGTAACTGGGTAAAGAACATTAGGCACAATGCCTGTTTTCAGGGGTGGCTCAGGAGCACCAAGGAGTTTAAGAGACTTGCTCAGTGTCACACAGTGTGCAAGTGGAGGTTGTGTGAATCAAACCAGGTCTGCTTGATGTACCAAGCTCATTCACAACTCATCACTCTAACCTTTGGGCAATACTGCCTAGTTAGCAGGGCAAAGGCAGACATGGAGCTGCAGACTGCCAGGGGTAAAAAAGGTGGGAAAAATGTTTTAGATACATTTGGGAAAAAGGAAAACAAGGAAAGATAGTCAGCTAGAAAGGGGGGGTTGTTGAAGATGATAAGCGGAAGGCAATTGTACTAAACAGTTGCATCTTCTTGGTATTCATGGTAGTGGATGGTGGACCACTACAACAGAGTGGTATCAAGGCCATCACACACTGGAGGGTCAGGAAACAAGCAAGGTAGAGATAATGGTAGACTGGATGATGAAAGGACTGGAAGCCTTCAGCATATGTAAGACACTGGATCCGGGCAGCCTGTACCCAGGTATACTCAGGAATTTGCTGCAGAATTGGTGATACCCTTAACTCAACCATTTAATGACTCACAGAAGTCATGAATGGTTCCAGCAGACTGGCGGTTCACCGATGTAATACCACTCCACATGGAGTGGGGACAGGGATGATCCGGGCGACTACAGGCCTATCAGTCTTACCTCCATTGTAGATCAGCTGATGATGTCCATAGTCCAAGAAAGCTTGATGGCCTACTTAGAAAATCATGTGCTGCAGGACAGCAAGCAGCATGGATTTGTATCGGGGTGGTCAAGCCAGATCAAACTGATACTCTTTTTTGACTGGGTCACTAAGGCAATAGAGGACAGGTAGTAGACTTGCTCTTCTTCGACTTGAGCAAGGCCTGTCATTCCGTACCACACCAAAGGCTGTTGACAATGTTGGTAAACTTGACAGTGGAGCAAGGTTTAATCAGGTGGGTAGGAAATTGGCTTGGAGGGAGGCAATAGAGGCTAATAGAGAATATGGCTAGATCAAGAGACAGGGAGGTCATAAGTGTGGTGCCACAATGATCAATTCTGGCACCTGTCTAGTTTAATATGTTCATCAGTGACACAGGGGAAGGTATACAGGGCAAGGTATGTCTCTTTGTTGATGACACAAAGCTCTGCGGCAGGGTAGATAATGAGGGAGGGGTGCAGGAACTCTAGATGGACCTAGAGAAGTTGCTGAGATAGTCTAATATCTGGCAGTTGAGATTCAATGCCAAGAAGTGCAAGGTAAGGCATTTAGGTACACAAAACCCACACACAAAATACTAGATCTGAGGGGTTAGGCTCACCCCCTTCAAGCACAGGAGAGAGATCTTGGGGTCATAATCAGTGACTCCCTCAAGCAAGTAACTGTAATAAAGCATATACTGTAGTAAGGCATTAAGGATGCTGGAGTGTATAGGAAGGGGATTTAATAGAAGGATTAGTGAGGTGATAGTGCCCTAAATAGAGCTCTAGTGAGGCCTCACCTGGAGTATTGTGCTGTGGTCTGGAGTCTGATCCTGAGAAAGGACATGGACAGACTGGAGTCGGTACAGCAGAGGATCATCAAGATGATCCAGGACCAGTAAGGCAGACCCAATCAGCAATGGCTTGTAAACTTAAATATGTACTCTCTGAAGGCCTGGCATGACGGGGTGGACATGATAAAAACTTTTATGTTCCTAGGGCTGGCCCATAAGGGCAGCAGTAGCACTACTGCTCATTACGCCAGTGACCTGGGATCAGGAGCATTCTTGGGTTGTCAGGGTATGCCTGGGGGGAGGAGGATTGAAGGTCCCTGAGGATGCTATCCTTCTTTTGGGGGGAAAGAACATGCGCTATGTTGTACTACTGTCACCTGGGTGACTGTAAGTGGCAGTGCAAGCAGAGCCTGCTAAGGGAGGACGGGTACTTCCTGACTGCAACATGAGCATGCATGCATGATTGTGTCACTACAGTTCATGCCCACAAAGCACCTGTGAAAAGGAAAAAAACTCATAACATGGAAAAAGACTGTTGGCTGAGAGTATGATGTGAAACCTTCTCACAGGCCCTGCACCACCCACCGGGCTTTTCTGTTACATGCATCCAGGCTAAACTCTCCCCGAGGCTTGTGGAACCTCAGGGAACTCCTACTGTGGGACATTGTGCCAGGCACAGAAAAGTAAGACCAACAGATTGCAGGTGACAGGGCTGGGGAGGATGCTGCAGATGATGGCCAGCCAAACAGAGAAGGAGCAAAAAAAAGTATGTTACATAGATTTCTGAGGGGTTTCTGAAGGATATAAACTGGGTGAATAGTGAGAAGCTGTTCGTAAGGAATAGGGAAGCAGTTACCAGGTGGCATGATTGGAGGTTGGTGGGAGTCCAGTACAAGAGAGACATGAAGTTTTACTTCACAGAAAGTGTGGTGGAGCCATGGAACAGGCAACTGGCAGAAGTGGTGGGGGCAACTACCCTATACAAGTTTAAAACATGGCAGCAACAAGACAAGGGGACTCATAGTCTGGGGGGTAACACAAGATCAAGGGATAAGGGTGCGAGGAAGAGGGAGACAACACAACAGTACAATAGATCAGTGGAGTGAGGTAGTACAGTATGGGCACACTTGATGAACCCTCAGTATCACTCTGCCATCAGATTCTATGTTTCTACTGTAGCTGTCTTTCCTTCAGGGCAGTTGTGCACACTACTCTGAATCCAGCTTGTTGCTGAAACAATGAGTTATAGCCACTGTCCATTATTCCTTGTAGTTTTGGCTGAGCCAATCAGTTCATATGGAACTTTCCACTACATCAACCTAATCTAGATTAGCATTAAGGGATTCTGTAAACACTCATGGCTCTGGAATGAATATTTTGTGCAGGGCTTTATATACAATTTAATGTTTATCTACATGTCAGAAATTTTTGCAATGGAGAGTGAAAGTAGTTATTTTGCTTGACTTGTGTTTATCCGCTACCCTTTCTACGATCTGCACCACCCTAGAAGCATCCTACAATGAGAAGGATGTGCATGCTGAATGCTAATTACCCAAATACAAAATGAAGACTCTTCACATTGGAGTCAAGATATGCACCAAATATTAGTCACTTCCTTATTTGTTGAAGCATTAAACTGCTTCATTAATCAATCCTAAATGCCTTTTATCATGTTGATTGAAATTATAGAGACATAAAATGTGCATGAATTTTATTAAGGTGACACTGCCTTTCAGAACCGATGTTACTGAAGAATTCTGTGCCAAGCAATCAATATGTAGATTAAACAGATGACACATATCTGTAGCTTTCAGAAAAGCTTTTCAGGGATAGCTGACTGCAACTGTTCTGGATCAAATAAAGCAACTAGTACAAAGCAAATTGAAATACACTCTCTGTAATAAAGGCAGATGTAATGTATCTATATTCATATTACTGGAGATAAAGACATGCCAATTCTAATGCAAGGTGTTGTCATTACAGGTACTTCAGGTAACAAAACCAAAAATCAAGTGTTTGCTATTAGTGGATGATAAAGAGTACACTGGACAAAGACTTCTGTTGCAATATAAAGCACATTGTTTAATGCAATGCCGTTGTATACAGTGTACCTCATACAATGTGTCACAAAATACTTTGCATGACAGTAATCCAAAAAACAACAGAACAAAAGACAATTCTAACACTGCAGTGCTAAAACTGTGAAGAAGGGAAAAGCAGGACTTGCAAATCACATGTGTGTGCTCAGGCTAGGCTGGCACCAGTCATTCAAAAGTGATAGGCTAAGGAACAGTGTTGGATTTTGAGGTGGGATGTAAAGTATCACATTTGTTGGTACTGGGTTCATGCTCTGATATTAACACTGAGTGTTCAGCATTCCTTTGGTGGAGACTTTGAAACAGTCTTCTAGATCAGTGCAAATACGTTCAGCTACAATACTGAATGTTAAAGGATTAAGACAGTGAATGCACACATGTTGACATTTTAAATGTGAGAAACCTTTTTCAACCAGGAGATGCTCAGCAAGCAGGATTTTCAAATGCTTTGGATTGCCACAAGTTCCAGTGCGCAGACAACACAGCACGTAGGGCTTGTGGCGATCTAATGGGATTTCTATCCCAAGGAGCAATTGTCACAAGGTAGATCAACTTTTTCTGGTCCACCTTGCAGCAATACCAGGGATCACCTTACCAAGCTTGTGCCAGATATTTGGTGCAAGCTGCTATAATTCGTGGAAACCATTGCAACTGCGCCCAAGGTTGTAAAATCAGGTGCAGTTGTGGTGAAGGGTTTGGTGCACCACCAGAACCTAAGTGCCGTGGTGCAGGGCTGGACATAAGCCCTGTGCCATGATTTGAAACTCCTGCCCACTTGATTATTAAAACTTGGAAGTACACTCAAAATGAGATATCTTTTGGAGCTGAGCATGATTTTTTTTTATGTTTTTCCATGTTTTCCTACACTGCAATTTTGCTCATTTGCTCCTTTGAAACTAGTGTGTGTGTGTGTGTGTGTGTGGATGGGGGGGGTGCTTGATCATTAGGTGAGGTACGCCCTTTTCATCATTTCTAGATGACTGAATGTCTCAGCTCTGCAAGTTCTGAAGTTCTGGTTCATGGGCTGGGATTCCAAGTCAGGATGCAGTCCTGGGTCTCTGAAGTGGCAATGCTCTCAGTAAATTGGCTCCACAGTGGAAGTGATTTGTGTGCAACCCACATGCCTTGACTAACTATGTGGATATGTAGGGCAGGATTTTCCAAAGGATCCCTTCCATATCCACCAGATGCTGCTTTTTAAAAGGAAAATCCATCTGAAATGTTAGACCACCTGTTTATAACTACATATAGATTTCATGTCCAAAAAAGATGCACTTGTGGCAAAAAGATGCAAGTTGCATTTCAGGCAATGTTTTACTGCAAATTCTACAAATTGCTGCATCTTTTGTAAATAACAGCAAAGCTGCTCAGATGCAGTGATGAAGATACAGACACAAGTGCAGCACGTGTTTGTAACCATGTCTGACCTTTAGAAAATCCTGACAGTAATCGTTCAAACACTATGCCACGTGAATTGAAATGATCAAGTTCTGTCTTGTACTCTAGGTGGTGCCATATCAAATTTATATGCTATGCTAAATGCACGATTCAAGATGTTCCCAGAAGTTAAGGAGAAAGGAATGTCTGCGCTTCCAAGGCTGGCTGCCTTCACTTCTGAACATGTAGGTGAAACTGCATTTTTATTTATTATTACCTTTTCCCATTTTTCTGTCACTCAGTTAAAGTTGTAAACTGTGGGCTGGATATTCAGACTGCGCCTGGTAGTGGCGCAAGCCTGGGTGCAGCGCAACTGGGCTGTGCTGGGGCCAGGACTAGGTGATATTCAACAGTGCTGCACCATGGTTCAGCACCATTGAAGATGGCATGGTTAGTGCGCATACTGCACATGGCACAGTGGCACTGCACCAGCGAGAGCCACAGAGAGAGCACAGGGATGCGCCAGTTCAAGTGCAGGTGTGCTAGGCACATCACCTGTGATATTCAGCCGGGAGCATGCAAATGAGGGCATAATCTATGCAAGGCAAAATGGGGCCGTTTGCATGTCATTATGGCCCCATTTGCATGCGATGCGTAGGGTGGCCCGGCAAATTGCGCCTGGTGCCCTGCCAAGCTGCTGTCATCGGGGGTTGGCTCTCTGGTGGGCTATTGCAGCCCTCCCACCCATATGCCTGATCACAGGCAGTAGTAGGAATGAACATACTCCTATGCCCGATCTCGGGCAGTAGTAAGCAAAAGCATAATCCTGGTGGTCTAGTGGACCCCTTCCCCTTTTGCCCGATCGTGGGCAGTAGTACAAGTGAACGTAATCCTATGCCTGATCGTAGGCTGTAGCAATACATGAGAATGACATGGTGGTCCAGTGGTACCCCCCTCCCCACCCACTCATAGAGGTCCACGGTCACCCAGCACCCCCCATCATCAGTGGGCGGCAGCACCCCACCTGCGTACTGCCCGGCTGCCTGCCAAATGACAGTGTACAGTATGATCTGTACACCTATTGGGCCACAGTGTGGACCAATGGGCTTGCAGACCATATTGTACTACACAGGACCAGATATGTGGAATGAGATGGCTCATTCACATATCTGTTCCTAATGTAATTACAAATGTCTGCATCCCAGTGGTCATGTGGCAATAAAAAGCACCAGATCATACTATGCCCCATCATTCAGTAGGCGGCCGGGTGTGCAGTGAGTGCTGCCTGACAGGAAGGGTGCTGGTGACCCGTGGGCTCTGGGGTGGGGGCTGGTCCTAGTGTCTCACTCTGGCCACGATCAGGCACAGGACCACATTCACAGCTACTGCCGTGATCAGGCATACGTGAAGGATAGAGCCAATGGACTACCAGGGGACCGAGTGCTTGTGGATGGTGGTCCTGCTGGGCGGGTGGCCACCCGGCTTGCAGCTGTTGTGTTGCACCTTGCAATATAGCCACCACCACCTGTGGGTGGCCAGCATTGAACCTGTTATATGCGGTTCAACTTGAGCACCAGTGTGCAGCACATGTAGGGGTTGCAGCAGCATATGTGCCACATATCCTGGGGTGAATATCGGGATGTGCCACATATGCATGGGCATGCCCCCTGCATCTGTGCCACATACATTACCACTGCACTCCGGTGCATCGGGGGTTGCGCCGTGCAACATGCCCCTTTGAATATCGTGCCGGGGCACATTGGGGATTGTGCATGGAGCAACCCTGTTGCACCAGGTGCAAACTCCTTTGAATATCCCAGCCTGTATGTTTTTTTCCATTCATTTAACCATTTTTAAGCTGCACTTCTGAAATACAACCACCATGACTGCCACCAACACAGGTGTGTGCGGCCACAGATCTCTATATAGCAACCGAGATCACTATACTCCTTATTAATAATCAAAACAAAGTAACAGCAATGATGCTGCACATTAGAAATCTTGGGAAAACATTTGAAACAAGCAAGCAGCATAAGACTGTTTTGTTTGTTAGCTTTTCTTTTTTTAAAGAGAGATATATATTAACCTGTGGACATAGATGGAAAATGAAGTGTTGGTACAGCCACAGTTAATTTAATTGTCACGTCACACTTGCTGGGATTTGACAGCCAGTGTTCTATACTTTAATAGGCACTGTCAAGCTTTTGTATTCATGTTTGGTTCTGTGGAACCAGTGTGCCTGTGTCTGGCACAATATACATGCCTTCTGATGGCATTTATTTATTTATCTATTTTATATTTACTTTCTGTTTACCGGGTAGAAACACTAGACAAGTAAATGTCTATTTTCAGGTACTAGACAAGTAAATGCCTATTTTCAGGTATCTATGGTCTCCTTATACTGTTGTTTTCATTCTTGTTGTTGGTAAAAAGTTGAATTACATTTGGAGCAATAATATTACTTGCAAGCTCATCTGAAGTTCCACCTCCGATGCCTCTGCACATTCCTGATGGCAGCTGGATGCATGTCTCTATAACATGGCCTTAAAAATGCCTCTGAACTCATGCATGCACGAGTTATGCATCTTTGAAGCACCTTGAGATTTTTTCATCTCCTGTAAGAAGGCATTATACTTATAAGAGTAATGTTAGTAGTATTACAAAATAAGAACTGCAACCCTTAAAATGAGTGATTAGAAAACTGAGACCTTAACTATGAGCATGAGCAGCAGTGTCGGGGTGATTTGCATGCCTGGAGTAAAATAAAGATATCTTTACTACAATCCCATCCCTCATCATTTGCAGTCCAATCCCAACAGAAGTTCTTTTCAGACGTCTATTGCAATCGTTCTAGAATAGTAATCATAAAAAATGCAATTTTTAAACTGCCTTTAAATATTTGCATGGCACTGTGCGAACACTTCAACATAATCAAGATACTGTACATAATTATCCAAAAGTGTTAAAAGGTAAATGAAAGAGATGTTTTTTTCACTTAGCTTTTAAATAGTTCTGGATCATTGCATGCCAACGTTTCCAGATGTAGTCCATTACAACGCCATGGGCCACAAACCAAGAAGGCTGATCAACAAAAGCAGTGAGTCTGGAGGTCAGAATGTTCTAGAGATAAGCATCAGAAGAGTGAAGTTGATGAGATGTAACATGCTAGTGAAGCACTTCTGATAGATATGACGGAGCAACTCTATTTCTTCATTTGAATACAAGAAGAAGTGATTTATAATCAATTCTATATTCTACTAGAAGCCAGTGAAGTTTAGTTAGGAGTGGTGAGCATTGCTCAAACTTCATAGATCCAGTGAGAATTTGAACACAGGCATTTTCAATGAGTTGAAGATGATGCTGTGTTCATCTTGGGAGGCCAGAAAGCAGAGAGTTGCAGTTGTCTAGTCATAGAAAATAAAACAATGGACTAAGGTAGCAGCAATTCCAGAGCTTGGAAAAGGATGAATCTTGGTGATTGCAGGTAATAGAAGGCAATGCTAGCAGTTATGCTGACATGGGATTCCAGATGGAGAGTTTGGTCATAAAGGACTCCAAGGTTGCGAATAGCCATAGTTGGATAAGTGGTAGAGGAGTCATAGTGCAGACCAAGGTCAGATAAGTAAAGCTGTTTTGTCTTAGCTCTCATATTTACACACAATAAATTTAGTCTTGTTGACATTTAAACAGAAAGTTAGCAGTCATTCAAGACTGAACATCAGGGAAGCACAGAAATATCCAAGCTAGGGTGGCTTGGATGGTGTTAGTAACAGAGGCATAAATCTGGGTGTTGTCGACGTAGCTGTGGTAAGACAGGCAATAAACACTAATACTGTTTGCCAGAGGGAGTCATGTACTGTACAGCAGAGCCAGCCACAATGCAATGCAATAACTTGCATTAAATGACATGTCACAAAATACTGCATGCCAAAAAGGCTTAGTTCAAGAAGTCAAGGACTCAGGACTGTCTTACTCACCAGTATTTTATCAACTGGCTAATTTTTAATTTCTCAGTGTGTCATAACAATCAGTTACTTCTTCAGAAGTATAGCATATAGCAATAAAATTAAATACAACACAAATTACCAATTCTGTACACTTAATACATGCTATTTATTTATCAGAAATGAACTTACACTGGATCAAGCTTGCAGTTTTCTCCAGTAGTGAGTGTTCTCTGAATCAATCTTCCAGCATTATTCCTTGCGCAATAGCAATCAAAAGTGATTTTGTAATTAACTAATACTATTTATTTAATAAAGCTGTTGAGCCATTAATAATTTAAAACCAAAATATGATACCTGAGAGGCAGAAATATACCCAACATACTGTATTCACTATTATACACTTCTGGTAGATAGGTAGGTGGGAGGGGGATATACACTTATCTCATCACATTCCCCAGAATACCCATGTAAATCAAACCAGCATTTAATATCTGCCCTTCAATGTTCTCACAAGAATCAACTCTATACTTTCAGAGTATCTACTGTGCTACTCACTGGGAAATTAGAGACCTAGTATAAGTTCTGTTCAAAATTCTTATATAAAAAATGCCTCCAGAGCTATAAAGGAAAAAGAAACTTCTTTCAGATAAGAAGTAATCACAGGGTGACAATGGTAATCTGGATGTCCTATATGTTTTTTCAGTTCTCTTACCTACTAATCAAGTACCAAACTACTCAAATGCAGCTTGTGAATTATTTTCTATTTAGTTTCTCATATATATCATTCATATAGCCTGTAAAACAAAAAGTTTCTCTGCCATTGTTTGTGCTTTGTCTAGAATGTAATAAGTTTCTCAAAATTCATGTAAAATAACAGGAAATGTTTCTTAAATCACTCACAGCTACTTGTGATGACAAAAGATGGATTTCAGGTGGATGAACAATATTTCATGGTTGATAGTGTTGCAGGCAGACAAATTATCTAACAGCAAAAGAACAGTAGGAATTCCTTCGTTGATTAATAGTAAAATGTCATTTGAAACTCAGAAAAGGGATGTTTCTAAGCTGATGGTAGCCACCTTTCAAGACAAGAGCTTTTAAACCAAAAAATGGCTGTTTTGATGCTGTGTGTGCTTCAGAAGCCAGACTAGAATTTAGGTAAAAGTTGGTTTGAGATGAGATAATCAGTTAATTAATGGGCTACTGCTTCCCTATTACTTTAGATATAAATGGCAGCTGGGCATTAGTACAAAACAGTAGTTGAAGAGAATGTCTGGATTTAATGAAGGTTTTTTAAATATAGGCTGGGCAAAAGAAGTCTTGAAATAGGAGGAAGACACCAATCGATAAGGAAGAGATAATAAGGGCAGTGATGAGTGGAATTAAAATGTGAAATTAACTTTTGATTAACCAGGTTAGAGTAAGGTCCAAGGGTGATGACTTAGAGTTGGATTTTTAAAATATTGAGGATGTTAGCTTCACTGAGGAAGTAGAAGGATGAAAGAAGTGTACAGCAAATATCAACAGAGTCCACAGGAACTGAAGTTAGGGAGGAGGTAAACAGATGGATTATGCCTGAGTCAGCATGTGCAGGTTACAGTCATCTTGTCTTTGGATCCTCCAGAAATATGTAACATAACAATAAGCTATTTTACCACAGTTATATTTACATTACAATAATGCAATTTAGTAAGGGAGCCTAAATTCCATTAATAGCCTGGACCCACTCAACATTTGAGAGCTGCTGGTAACCCACCAAGAGGATTCTGAGGGCAACAGAGTTCTCCACTCAGAAACTGAATGACTCTTAATAAAACCATCAGTAAGATTGAAATCTGGTGGGGATCAAGCTTTTTTCTGTTGCTGCTCTGAGACTCTGGAATACTGTCCCAAAGTCTATCCATTCTTCCTCTTCAATTGAAAGTTTGAAATCACAATTGAAGGCATGGTTATTTAGATAGTTTTTTTAGAGGATTGATATTTTTATGATTACATTCTGAGTTGGGTTTATATCTTGTATTCACATGGTTGTTTGACATGTTTGATATGATGTTTTACTTGTTTGGATCTGTGAGGCACTTTGAGCTTTGAGAAGGCACTATATAAACAAAAAATCCTATTCTGTGTGCCACCCAGAGTCCTGATTCCTAGGTGTAGTACCTTGCACTTTCACACATTAAACGTAAGGCCACATTTCATGGTTCAAGTCCTTAATGTGCACAGTTCCCCTAATAGTGCATGTGTCCTCTTCTGTGTTTATTCTTACAGTATTTTCAACATTAGTGTTATCAGTAAACGTCCACACCCTGCAGCTGACACTGTCCACCAGCTTATTAAAAAATATGTTAACAGTCAGTGGACCCAGCACTGAACCCTGGGTACGCTACTTAGAATATCCCTCTACTCTGAATGGTGGCCATCCACCACCACCAGTCAATGCTTCCTACCTCTCAGCTAAGGGTGACAGTAGTGGACCATTGGTAACCTTGGTTTGACTTCAAGGTAGGGGTCTATAAATATATCTGAGCTTCAAGAATTTAAATGAACCAATTTGGCTCCCAGTGCAGTAATTGGCAAGAACGTAAAGCAGAAAACAAATAGGGAGTAAATAAAACAGCAAAAAAAAAAAAAAAACTTGTATTCAACAATGAGTATTACTTACCACAGCTTACTTGAGGTAGGTGTTATAGGCATGCTTCTGCTATGCATTACTGTTTGCAGTGAAAACTTACTAAGACTGCCAAGCACATTGTAAGCTGCAGTAATAAGTATTATTCATTGCTGGCTTCCAGGAACATATCCCCATTAATCTCTGCTTTAACTCCATGACACTGACTATATTCTATCTGCAGTCTGGCCCCATTAATTTTCAAATTATATAATATCCCCCCCCCTCAAAAAAAAAAGTTATCCAAAAAAAAAAAACATAAAAAGAAATGAAAAGACATCAAATATGGAGTGTCACAACTCATCCAAGACACCCTGGGTAGTGTGATCTGGGACTGACTCACTTATTCTGCCATGCTGCCACCAACCTGGTTACAGATCTTTCATTGCTGCTCCTTTCAAGACCCACCACAGACTTCTGCTCACTCAGTACAACACATTTTGTGCATATGAACCCCCTTTAGTCACCCCAGGTAACCTCTCCACCTGATCTGTATCTGATTCAGGTTTTACTTTTTAAAACTGATAGTATTCTCTCCAGAAATAGATCAAGGAATTGCCCAATAAAAATGGATTATTGGTGCTTATTAAACCACACTAGTCAAGGATTTGTATTAAATATACATTCTTTTATTTGAATTATTTATTTGATTATTCACACTGAATTTACAAGATACATTATAAAGAAAACTAAAGAAAATGCAACAAAACTAGGAAATTTGAAAAATAAGTAGTCTGAAACCAAAAGAACTACAGATAGAAAAAACGCACTAAAACTCTATTAAGTTTCGATTACTTATCCCAGGAGTCTTCTTAGGAAACAACAGATTTTGGCCACCCAGACCTGAGCTATGAAAGACTGGTAACTCCCCTTTGCCTTAGTTAGCATCGAGCTTTATGTCTGGCTCCAAATTCCCTGTTGGAGCTGGGACCCAGTGAATAAACCCCTTAGGGCCAGACCACCACTTCACCATGTCACTTGAAAAGTTTAGCCCACTTTCTTCTTGTGACATCTACATAGAAGCACACATTTGATTTAAAAGATTCTGACCAGTTTTGGACTAGCTTGACTCTGGAGCCATCCATAAAAAATAATAACTACATACCTCTGCTATGTACATCTCTTTCATAGAGCATTACATCACCCAAAATTTATTGATGTTGACCCCATATGCTCTGTGTTTCTCAGTGGCAGGGCTTATCATATTGAGATTTTTGGTGATGACACTGTTTAAGTTTTTTTAGGTGTCATCAAGAGGAGGAGTTTTGCTTTTACTGCTGAGTGTGGTGAATTGGACTGTGGTATCAGTGCCAGTGGGAGAGTCAAGGAGACTTGTCACCAGAAGGTGTAGGACTGTGAATAGTAGTAGATGTCACCTGTTGAACTTGTTAATAATCAAATGAATATTAACACTGCTCCTTGGAAGTTGAGTTTGTGAAAGGCTAAGATTCATGATTCTCTGGAACTTGCCTTGGCGTGAGGAGAAGAGGGCTAGAAGGAGTATGACGAGAAGGTTGTGTATAGCTGCCTTTGCTGCACCACCATAAGTGTACACAACAGTTTCTGTATATGCATCTGGGGAATTACCACATCTCTACACAATATCTGGGATCCAGTTGTGTTGCCATGCCAAATTCCTTGTGTGATCTAATGCTGTCAAACCTGTCTGCAAGTTGTCACAAACATCTCTGCCACTCTTTAATAAGTATTTCATCATACTGCTACTGCTAGGATGACGTGTATGAACTAGTGGTGTCACAGCCTCCTATAGTGATGGATATCAGTCCTACTGTACCATCTGCTGCACAGTGTGCAAAAAAGTAGGTTTCACCCACACACCGCAGTGACTCATGATGAGGAATACATGATTCATGATGGAGGAGGGAGGAGGAGGAGGAGGATGTGTTGTTTTTAGAACTAGTTGATTTCTATGTTTTTTATTTTATTTTAATTTAATTATTTTGTGTTATTTTTCATACATTTAGCTTTATTTACATGCTGAGAGAACTTAAATCACGATGAAGGGAGGAGGAGGGTAAAGAAGATTATTGTTTTCAAAACCAGTCACCATCTATAGTTTTTAATTTAATGTAATTATTATTATTCATTATTTTCATTCTTAAATTTGGTTGTATTTATATGCCAACAAAATGTTATTCATGATGGATGGAGGAGGAGGGTGATGACATGGCTATATCGTTTTCAGAACCAGATGACTTTTGTTGTTTTATTTTAATGTAATTATTACTAGTTATTGTTATTCTTAAATGTGGCTTTGTTTATATTCTGAGAAAACATGATTTGTGATGGAGGTAGAGGAGGATGCGTTGTGTGGAACTGGCATTGTGAAATATTATCTCTTCGTTCCTCACTCCTGCATCTCTTTTCCTCCTGTTCTTCTCATCGTCATTACTACAAACATCAAACAACATACACATCAGATGATGATACAGTGCAGCCATGACCAGACACTAACAGTGATGACTCATAATATTCACCAATGATTCTTAAATGCAATGACATAGGTGCCTGGTACACACAAAAACCACAGTGCTATACGACTAGTGGGCTGACCTGAAAAAGTGATATAATCAGGCCACTTTCCTGGACCACACTGACAGGCCACCCACCCACCAACCCTCATAGCAGTCAACTTTACTTTTCACTCAGTAACTGGCTGTTAAGCTTATGCATATACAAGCAAAAGGAATGAAAAGATGAATTTCTGTGCCCTGCTGTACCACCATCAATCAGTAAAAAAACACAATTGAAGCTGGCCCAGTGGCATGGGAGGTTGAGGTGCTGGGCATCTCACCACCTGCTACACCAGTGACCCAGGTGCAGGAATGGATGCAGGTTACCTGAGGGCAGGCCAGATGAGGGAGGACTGAGCATCCCTAGGACAGCTCACCCCCGTCAGGGAGGGGGGAAGCACATCCTGTTGTTTATCTGCCATATGGAGGTGTCTTTGTGGGACCAGAGTGGGGCCTCACAGGGAGAGGGATCCCACATGCAGGACACCGGAGGTGTCTTCACAAAGTTGCAACTTGCACATTGTGCCCATTGCACATGAGGTGGGCCCAGAACAAAAACCAGGAGGAAATCCTTGACTGCAAGATGCAGCCCAATCTCTCATGGGTCCCACACCAGTGAGTGAGCATCCCCTGTAGTATTGTGGCACAAAACAAGGAGGGGGAGGGTAAGCCCCAGAGAACAAGGGTGACAGGGTGTGGGGGACCAGTCAGAAGGAGGCAGTCAGGCCATATTTGTCAAATAAAGCTTCCACAAATTCCATATGCACCTTCCCAGTCTATTAAATTCAATCTGCCCTGTTCTTACTGCAGAGCATGTAGCTGTTAACTGTAGGCTTACACTGCATTCTCTCTTCTCTTCTCCTCTAGCATAATTTTACTAAGTAATCTGCCTAAAACTAAAGTTAAATGTAATGAAAATCGACTAAGTGTCTTGATCAAAAGTCATTCTTTTTCACATAAAAGGATCTCCTTCAGTAGCCACTGCCACAGCGTCTTCCCTTGTGTGAGAGAGATAGAAATGGCATTGAGATGTGTGCAGTAAGAGAAATTCTCAATCTCCAAAATCCCTGATTGGCTACTGCAGATCATGTGACTTGCTCACAACTTGGATATGCTTAGTGTGTACTCCCTGTAAAAAGTGCAGCATAAGGATGTTGAAGTACTAATATGCCAAAGGGAAACTGCGTTTCTTCAGACATGTCTCGCTAGTGTCCAAAATGCCAGATTTTGGCATGTTCACCAAATGCAAATTTGGCATTGACAGGGAGCATGATATTTCACTCCCATTATTACACTCTGTAATTATGCTCCCGACAGTTAACCTATTAATGTCCTTCCCATGTAAATTCACTCATCATTTCACTCCATAATGCTTAAGAGGAGTAATATTGTCAGAATTCTAAGTGAATTGCTCTGAATTGACCGCTCCCAGTTTCCAACCCACAGCAGCATACATGCAATACAGCATAAGAGGTTACTGATACAGCAAGAGGCAATATTGGACCATAATTCATGAAATGCACTGAATTGACCCAATACAGCATAAGTTAATTTGTGTGGTGTTACCTTTGCTGTCTTCCCCAAAAGTCATGTGATGTGTTGCCTAGCAATGCCAACTGTTGCCACGGGAATGCAGTCATGTGATGGTGTTCCAGTTACAGTAAACCAGGAAGTGCTTGCAGCCACGTCCAACAGGATTAAAATGACTGTTAAAAACATCTTTATTTAGGTGCATATTTTAAAGTTGTACAGCAATTTGTTTCGGATACCTTTGGGGAGAACCGAGCTTAGTGGAATTTGCCTGAGGACTTTTGCCTTATCTTCCAGTGATGGACACCACATTTCAAGCTCAATTATTGAAACCCATTTCTCCATTGGAAGTGGAAAAGTTATCCTATCCCTTAAACTTAAAACATCCCCTGGTTTGATGGCATTCCAAATGAATTTTATAAAACCTTCATTTACTATGTCTTTTCTTCCTCTTGTGTTCAATTTTATCTTAACCTCCACCTCCAGGTTTCCAGAATTTAATGTGGCCTTATTGAAATTTATTTTTAAAAAAGGGGATTCCTCCTTACTTACTAACTGGAGGCCGATAAGTATCCTTAATAGTGACTATAAGATCTTTGCTAAAATCCTCACAAATAGATTGTCCTTAATTTCTGAGTCCCTTATTCATCCCGCTCAATCCTGTGCAGTACCACATAGGAAGATACAACATAGTTTATATTTGTTAAGAGACTTATTTGACAACAGTGATAGGGGAAAAGGGTCGGGTTTTATTATTGCTTTGGATCAGGTTAAGGCCTTCGACAAAGTGTGTCACTCTTACTTATTTAATATACTATTAACCTACAAAATTCCTAAACTCTTTGTATACTGGATTTCGATTTTATATTCGGAAGCAGTGATACATCCTTTAGTGAATGGAAGAATAGGGCCTCACGGTTCCTGTAGTTAGGGGAGTTGCAGGGTTGTCCCTGAGCCCTCTTTTGTATGTGTTTGTTTTGGACCCTATTATTCGATATATTCAGGGCATTCCGAGATTATGGGTTTGACCCTGATATATCCTTGCCAAGGTTAAAATAACCGCCTATGCAGATGATATTACACTTTACGTTCAGGATAGGCCTTCCCTTCAGAAAGCCTTACATTGTTTTCAGATTTGGGGAAAAATCTCTGGATCTGAACTTAACGTTTCAAAAAGTTTTATTTTTTCTTTACATCCTGAACAGGATACTCTCTTTGATACTGGGGGTATTCCATTCTCATCACAACCTAATAAAATTCTAGGAATTTGGTTTGGGTTAGGTGATATGGCTACTTTTAACTGGGAAAAGCAGTTAAAAATAGGGGAATCTAAAGTGAATGTCTGGAAACAATGGAAATTTGGGAAACGGAAAAGGGTTTCTATTGTTAAGCAATTTTTGATTCCCATATTTTTATACCTTAGTTATTTATACCCGCCACCTGTTTCATTAGAAACACGATTGTACAGCTCTTTTTAGATGATTTGGGATCGTTTAAATCCAGTTATGAGGATTTCCTTTACTTACCAGTTAAGAAAGGTGGATTGTCCATGATAAATCCAATTGTTTTTTCATTCCATTTTTGTTTAATTCTTTTGGTTTCCTTTGGAATCACACGGTTCCTTTGGCATTAGTGGTCTTATTTTCTATGGAGTCCTTACTTCCAGAAATGGACAACGTATCCCCTAAATTGTTAAAACAAAATCATTTGCCCTTGTATGGAATGCCTTCTCTTAAAAATGTAGGCAGTGGAATTTATTATTTAATGACCTTATTTCACATACTAGGAAATCTTTCTATAACTATATTGTTTTACTGTACAAGGCTCCATTTTGCTTTTCCAGACTGTATGCCAACCAAAATGTCCTTTGCTTACGAAATTAACTGACTATAGAATACCATCTTCTATATGGGACATTGTGTGGATATCTTTACATGGGAAATTAGGGGTGGGGAATCTTAAATACAAACCGACAACTGAAAGATACTGTTTAAGGTCTTCTTGTAACTCTATTGAAGAAAGTTTATCTCACTTTCTTATTGATTGTCAGTTCGCAAAAGAATTTTGGTGTAAGGCATCTGATCATTGGGGTTCGATGCTGCAGCAGATAACATATAATGCTTTGGTCTTAGGGGATTATACAGGTATATGGCAGTCTTATCATCCCAGCACCTTGAATGTTTTTTGCCTTTATTCAATTTTATCTTTGGCAGGCCAGATGTCAATTTATTTTCAGCAACAATTAGTTCCTATTTCTATAATTTTGTCACAAGTGGAGACTGGTTTATCCTCTGTTAAAGTCAAAGATAAGCAAAAATGTTCTGCTGTTAAATTTGCTTCTTTTGGAAATCTTTTTTGTTTGACATATATATTTCTGTGTACAATTTTGTATTGTTGTGTAAATCTGTTTAACTGGTGATGTTATGTTCTTTTCAATAAAACTTCCCTACTCTTTTCGATAAGTGCCATGGGATCTTTAACATCCACCTGAACTACCACCAATCCAGGCAGATGGGACCTCGGTTTAATGTCTCATCCAAAAGACGGCACCTCAGAAGTGTAGCACCCCTCTCATGCTGCACTACAGTGTCAGTACTGGGATATTAACCCAAGTGCCAGATGTGGGAACTGAACCCACAGCCCTCTGATCTCCCGGCCTCAGAGGAGGCCTGAGAGGAGGCTGAGGGAGTTAAACATGTACTCACTGGAGGAGAGGAGGGATGGGGGGACATGATTGAAACCTTTAAGTACATGAAAGGAATAAACAAGACAGGTACAGAGGGGCTGTTCAAAGTAAGGGAGGAGGGACACAGGGGCCATGATATGAGACTGGAGGGAGGGAAGGTTCAGGAGGAGATGAGGAGACACTTTTTACAGAGAGGTGGTGGCTGGGGAATCGTTACCTGCAGAAGTGGTATCCAGTAGAACAGTGGACTGCTTCAAGAGGAGATGGGACAGGACAAGGGGGAGGGTCAATGAAGGGGAAGGGTGGAAGGAAGGGGCAGCTGCAGAATAAGTGGTGCTAGCTGCACATTCGAGCAGACTTGATAGACCTTTAGGCCTTTATCTGCTGGCAAATTTCATATGTTCGTATGTTCAAAACATGTGGGATTTATAAAAACAAAGTCAGGCAACGTAAGAAGCAAATAAAAAAGGCAAAAAGAGACTTTGAATTAAAATTAGCAACTAAAACCACGAATAACTGAATTATGTTGCTATACTGGAGGGATAAGTAGGGTCAGGACTCAGGCTGGACCACTGCTGGTTAATGATTCTACTGTTATTGATTGTGGAGAGATGGCAAAAGAATTAGATAAATACTTTACTAACATAAATAAATCCAATGAGGAGGGCAATTATACACAAAGTCAAAACAATAAGGGAAGTACAATCAACATATCCACACGTACTTAAAAGATTAAGATGTCTAAACATAAATAAATCACAAGAGCCGGATGGGATCCATCCAAGAATCTTGAAAGAGACAGCTGATATCATTGCAGCCCCAGTTATTGACATATTCCAGACCTCGACTGACCATGTGTGTGCATTGGATGGCTGGAGACTAGCTCTAGTTACTCCAATCATTTAAGAAAGGACAGGGTAAACAGGAGAACTACAGACCGGTAGTATTACCTTGATTCTGGGAAAATGTTGGAGTCAACAATTAAGGAGCGTATAGATTTTTTTTGATAACACTGACCAAGTTGATGCTTTGCAACACAGATTTAGGGAAATAGGTCATGCCTTACTAACCTCATGAATTTCTTTGAACTAGTGAGCCAGGCTTTGGATCAAGTTATCCTATTAAAGTACTGTATTTAGATTTATCGAAGGCTTTTGATTCTGTGTCTCACACAGAGTTAATGAACACTGACTGATATAGAAATAGATAATAATTTGTTGAGTGGATAGGCTCTTGGTTTGGAAAATAGGAGATAGGGGCCCGATTCTGAAAGGAGCTCTTGGAGCAGCGTAAGTTGCATCACTCCAGGACTGTGGCAATATCCAGATGCGCTGGGACCATGCACTGGATTCTGCAAAAAGCAGGGTCCTGGTGCCAAAATCCCTGGGACTCGCATCAAGTGAAGAACAGCACCCAACCAGTGGTGCAGCTGCGGCACATGCCACAGGGATCTGGCTCCCTCGCTGGTGCAACACAGGACAGGCCAGAAATGGTGGTGGTGGTAGTGAAGAGGGTAACCCATGCCAGGAGGGGGTCAGGGGGCAGGTGAGGCATGGGGGGGCATAGGGTGAGTTGTAGTGTCAGCGGGGAAGTACGGGATTGTGTCAGCACCAGGCAGGGTGTATATACCTTTGTATAACATATATTTTATTTTATTTAATGAAACTTCGGAATTGCAAACCTTTGAGTCAGAGACTCATTTACAAAGGTTCCATGTTGGAGATGTACAAACAATAAAATTAACATATAGGAAACAAATAATAATATAACATTAATTATCTAGTGCACATAAACAACAAGCATTCATAATCAACAGGTGAAAAACACAGAATTGAATAGCTATGGATATACAGCAAAGCAGGTAGAAAGAGCAGAGAGAAGGAAGGGGTAGGAGGTGAAAGCTGAGAGAGGGTGGGGGAGGAGAGGTTGGAGGGCTGCACCTTCGGTGTCAATAATCTTGTACTCCCCTGACACACCAACCCACCCTATGACCCTCTGTGCCCTCCTGCCCACTGACACCACATGTAGCCCTTCCACAATGTGTCCCACTCTGACGCAAGGGGCCTAGACCACCTCCTGGAAGGTCTAAGTGGAGCCCTTGCAACAGCCACAGCGGGCTTTCGGAATCTGAATATGGGGATGTTGCAGCCCCGCCATGGAGCAAGCCCCTTATGATCTGGCGACTCCAGATGCAGGTCACAAGGGTGGCACAGTGCCTGTTTGGTGCAGTGGTTTCCCTTTCTGGTGCAGACCACATACCGGAATAGGGAATGCAGCAAACAGTGACGTAAGGTGCAACTTGCATCACTGCTGTTCAACGCAAGCACCTTGCATCTGGCGTATCCCTTTTAGAATCAGGCCCAGAGAGTAAAAATGTGAGGTGGTGGTATCTATCAACCTGGGAAAGGTCATGAGTGAGGTCCCACAGGGCTCAATCCTCGGCCGCTATTGTTCAATATATTTGTGGCATCTCTAAACTGTAGCGATCATACATGGATGAGTACATTCGCTGATGATGTCAAAATGGGGTCACTAGTAAACTCCATGGAAGATGCTGTAAAATTCCAATAAGAAATAGATAGGTTATTATAGAGTGGTGGAACTGCCTCCACCAATCAGATCATAGCATCACTGCACCTCTTATCTAGCGTACAGTTGCTGCCTCGTGCAGCTCAGGACAGTTGATCCCTGCCCTGGTCACTCTCGCTAGTCATTGTCTTTCTGTCAGAGAGTCTGTGGCAGATCAGCTGTAACAGAAGAGCAGCTTTAATAAAGAGAACTCGCGAGTCATGGTTTAGTGAGCAAGACAAGGGGAACATGCTTAGTTGAAACACATAGTAAAGCACAACAACTGCCTAAGAAATATAAAATAACAAACGTAATTGCTCCTGTCAGGGTAGTGACAACTACAGAACTTTCATTTTGCCTCAGCTAGTCTCGTAGCAAATCTGAGTTCATAAATACAGTCAGACCAGAGCCTGTGTGGCTGGCTGTGTGTGTTTGTCTCTGTCAGTAGTTTAGTTTTTGTGGATTTTCATGTGTTTCTGCTTGAAGGAAGTGGACCATTCTTGGACATAACATCTATGAACATTGCCTGGACTAAGAAACTGCAAAACATCACCACCAGGTATTGGCATTCTCATCATAAATCAACTTTTTTGGAAGCCATCAAAGCCAAAAGCAAGGTCAGTAAATCTGTTATACAAGCACTGAGTTGTGGAGTGCTGCATTGAATCCACATTTCCATCTGACTTGTTCTTAAAGGATGTGTACTTGTCTTTGAGGTCCATTCACAACTGTTTTGGAGAACAAAGGGAAGATACTAACAAAGGATTTTTACATCCTGCATATGCCCCAGGCCAAAGTTCATCACCTTCAGGAATTTAACCCCTTCAGGAATTTATCACATTCTGGGTCTTTGAGTTAAAATAACAGTTTTCTGGTCCCCGGTAGTTCACCATTTCCTGTGGATTTGATTATTTTTTATCAATCACGTGGCACTTCTGAGAACATGGCTTTATATATTGTGCTCTGCAGTATCATGGGGCAAACGCAGACTAGCAAGGCCAAGAGGACTAGATGCCCTACAACAAAACTAGTCTGCAACTGTGTAGGGGCAGTATTCATTGACCTTACAAAAGCCTTTCATACTGTGAACCACCCACTCCTACTCAAGCAATTATCAAACATTGGGCTCTCCAATGAAGTGCTGCTCTGGTTTTCAAGCTACCTTGGGGAGAGGGTCCAGCGGGTTAGGATTGCCAGTGTCACCTCTGAAGAAAAGCCAGTCCTTTCAGGGGTCCCACAGGGGTCCAACCTGGGGCCACTACTCTTCAGCCTCCTCCTCAATGACCTTCCTAGTGTCTGCCACCAGAAATTACTGCTCTACGCCGACGATGCAGTCATGTTCACCAACCACCAAAATGCAGAGCTCCTCGAGAAACAATTACAGCTTGAATTCATGCGCATCGAAGAATGGTTCAAGTCACACAAACTGGTCATGAACTACAGCAAAACAAAGGTTATGACCTTCTACAGTGCCAGGAGCAAGTATAAATCCCATGACCTCACCATCCTAAACCAAACAGGGACCTTACTTGAACACGTTCCTGATTTTAAATACCTAGGTGTCACATTGGACAGCTCACTCTCCTACCATCGGCACATAGATTCTGTCGCCAAAGCCACCAACATCTGTATAGGCCTGCTTTATAGGCACAAACACTGCATGACTCCTGACACTCTCCGGTTGGCTATCAACAGCTCTGTCACCTCCATCATCGATTATGGGCTAGCAATTTATGGCTCTGCCTCCGCCTCTGCCCTCCGCAGAATTACAGTTGCACTCAACCAAGCATGCAGGCTGCTAACTGGGGCTGACCGACTTACACACACTTGTGACCTGTACACTTGGGCAGGATGGCTTCCCCTCATCAGCTGGATACAGTATCAAACCAGCCTCTTAGCCAAAAAAGTCCTCCTCTGGGTCATGCCCCCGTGCATTGAAAAGCTCCTCATTGACCACCACAGCACCCAGTGAACTAGAAGTTCACAACAACTAACCTTCCTTGTCCCCAGATGCCGGACTACCATGGGCCAAAGGGCCTTTGCCCACAGAGCACCACAGTGGTACAATACTCTCAACAAAAAACTCTTACTGCTGCTGCTCTTGGCCCTTTTAAGAGACAACTCCAACTTCATCTCATTTCAACTAGTCGTTGTGACTGCCCAGCCTAATCAGGGTCCCACTGCTCACTGCCCTCCACTTCAGTCTTGACAGCTACCTCTCCCCGCTTGCCCCTTCTACCTGCCCACCCCTTGCCCCTCTCCCTTCCTGCCCCCACTGGGCATTTCCTGACTTTTATCCCTCCCTCCCTCCCTTTAGAGCCCTTACCCTCACCCTCTGACAATGGCCTTCCTGCCTGCATACTCCATTTCTCTCACCTGCAGCGCTTATTTCTAAGATTGCCCTGGCTGGTATGTCATGCTACCTAACATTTGGCACATTTTGAATTACTGGAGTTTCCTAAGCCTCAGTCTCTAACTTCTTTTTATTGTGTAACTATGTATTATTATGTTGACCTCTGTATGTATGTATACCCCACAATCCTTTGACGTGGAACCTTTGTAAACGAGCAGTTCCTGCTCAAAGGTATTTGTAATCCTAGATTTCAATAAAATAAAAAATAAAATAAATCAGCTCAAAGCAAAATATCACAGCTTAACTGATAGAACTGCTTTTAAAAAAAAAAAAAAGAAATGAAATTACAGTACCAGTAGTGAGATCGACAACAATCAGTGCCTCCCCCATCCCAGTACAACATCACCATGCAAAGACAAGCAACAGAACACACCAAGATATTCAAACACAGTGGGGGAGGCCAGAAAAATATTAACAAATTCAAACTAATCGATGCCAAAATTTACGTTATACTTGTAATGCAGGCAGTTCCACCACTTCAAAAAATATTAATATTTATAGTTACGGTTGTTTCTTATGAGATAAGAAGGTTCTCTCATGCTGGTTTGGGCTGACAGAACTGCTCAGCTTTGCTTCGCAGTCCTTTTGCCCAAATTAGCATGAGATAACCTTATCTCAGAGACAACCGTAACTATACATATTAATATATAGTAACATGGGCAAGAAACTCTCCTTTTATTTATTTATTTGAAAAGGTTTCACCAGGAAACACAACATGAGCTGTAAACAGCTCGTTTCCAGATGCATCCCGGAGGGGGGGAGGGTTACATAAGGGTAGAATACGCAAAAACAGAATAAAATAAGATACATACAGTGCAAAATTCAAATACATAAGAAGTGAGATACTAATACAATACATCACAAATTTTAGGCATTAGATAGTATCGTGTTGAAGAGTGGGGTTTTTTTTGTAAACTTTATTTAACAGAAAAGGACACATATAGATATGTAAATCATGATAGCACAACATACACCAACAAGTGGGTAAACATCAGTTCATGGGTCAACAGAACAGTTAATGGTATGACATCATCAACCATTTAATGCTCTGACAACAACATATATTCACTCAGCCCCCTGGGAGCTTAATTATAGAAGTATTTAATAACCCCTATCTATCTATGGTGCAAAGTGGAGTTCTGCAACACCTATCTGCAGCCATGGATGGTTACTCATACATTAGCAACTAAAATAGGTTAGTCGATGAAGTTATTATGGTTCCAGGGCTGGTATGTGATACACCTGGGGAAGAGATCCAGAAAAATGGCACCCTAGAACATAGGGAACCAATTTTCTTCCCGGGCCTCCTCTAGTGGCAACCAGGTCTCCTCATATTTGTGTAGCTGACCCCTCACTGAGTATTGAATACGCTCTAGTTTCATAACTCTGAATAGTGATTCAAGGAATGAGGCGGTTGATGGGGGGTGAGGATGTCTCCAATGTATGGCCACCTCTCTCTCTCCCACCACCAGGCCAAGCCTTTTAAGCCCATTCCCGCGGGGGAGGCAATGACCCTCAAAACCCGGTAGCCCCAAAAGAACCTCCAGAGGATCCATTCTAATTGGAGCATGTATGGTCTTACAGAGGATTTCAGTGATGCCTTTCCAGAATATCTGGATCTTATGGCACTCCCACATTTGGTGAAAGAAGGTACTCACCTGAATTTGACACTTTGGTCAATATTGGAAGGCTTCCAGATTGATTTTGTGGGCCATTTCTGCGGTGAAGTAAGCTCTCATCAGTACATTATATTGTATTCCCCTCAACCTGTTATTAACAGAACAATGAAGCAAGTTTTTTCTGGATTAGGGACCAGTCGCCACCCTTCATGCCCTCTGGGTATAGATCAGAATCCCATTTGCTCCTGATCACCTCCATTGGATCCATTAGGGCCCCTGCTAACAGTCTGTAGCACCCTCTAAGAGATTTAAAAAACTCTATACACGAGAACATTTTAAAAGGTTCCTCCAGTGGAGAGTACTGCAACCCCATTGGCCCCAAGCTGTCCCCAGCATCTTCTCTAACCTATTTTTAAGCCACATGTAATTGAAGAAACGGGAGGAGTTTAACCTAAACTTCTCTTTTAATTCCGAGAAAGGGGTCACCTGTCCGTCTTTCCACATCTGACTAATTTTAAAGAGCCTTTTCCTATACCAAGCCAATATGTGTCCTCGTAATGTCTGAGGAATTCGCTACGTCCCTTCTGTTAGCACCTCAAAAATTGCATCAGGAGACCAGTACTTCTGTCCCCCCAGAAGCTTGTGGGTGTAGTTCCATACCTTAAGGGTATTCCTAGTGCATGGATTTGATATTGCAGCTCCCTTAGCTATAAGGGGTGAATTCACCAGGATGGAGTGATATATAGAAGTGTTTCTGTCCCCCTCCAACACAGGCCACTGGGGGGAAACCCTATGACACCTCCCTCAGCAGGTCCTGAATATGTGCCAACTGGGCTGCAAGGAAATAGTTCTGTATGTGAGGCAGACCAAGGCCACCCTCCGAGGGCTTCTGCCACAAGGCTTGTCTGTGGATACGTGGTCTCTTTCCCTGCCACAACAGGTGGGTGATGGCTCCCCCTATTGACTTGATATATTATTTAGGTAAAGATAGGGGTACAGATTGAAACATATAGAGCACTTGAGGGAGAACAGACATTTTCACTAGATTCACTCTCCCAATAAAAGACAGTGGTAGGGTTCTCCACCTAAAACACTCCTCTTTAATTTTTTTAATCAAAGGAGAATAGTTTATTTTGGCTGCTTGTGACAATCTATTGTGGAGAAGTACCCCCAGGTACTTGATTTGATCAGAGGGCAATTACCACCCTGCCACGGTAATCGAGGACCTAATCTTCCCAGAGGGCAGCTGCTTTGCTCAGTTTATTTTATATTGACAGAGAGCCATACAGGACAAAAATAGCACTCAGCTCAGGCAAAGCCTCCCCTTGGTTGTCTAGAAATAACAGGACATTGTCCACACAATCCCCCCACAATCTAGCCCTCTTATTTTAGGATTGGTGTGGATTGTTGCTGCAAGGGCCTCAATACACAAGACATATAAAAGGGGAGAGAGAGGGGGCATCCCTGTCTTGTTCCTCAAGATAAGGAGAAAGGTCTGAAGATTTCATTATAGGTAAGAATTTGTGCCTTTGGGGGTTTATACAATGACCCCAGCCATCCAAATATACCTTCCCCAGGCCGAACTTTTCCAATACAGCAAACATGAAAGACCACTCCACCCGGTCGAACGCCTTCTTGGCATCCAAGGCCAGGAGACCCCTCATTCTGTCCCTCCCACTCGACCATCTGTGTATGATATTCATTGTTCAGCGTAAATTGTGTTTGGCTTGACATCCCTTCACAAATCCGCCTTGGTCCTGATGGATAAGCCCATGAAGGAGGGGCTCCAGTCTACCCTCCAGGACCTTGGCAATGATCTTGTACTCAGAGTTAAGGAGAGAGAGATTGGCCTGTAGGAGCCGCACTTCTCCAGGTCCTTCCCCGGCTTAGGGAAAACTATTATGGTGGCTAGCATCTGCGAGGTGGGAAGAACACCCTGCTCCATGGCCACCCTAATCATCTCAACCACAAGATCCCTCACAGAATCCCATGTGGCTTTATAGAAGTCGGCTGGAAGTCCATCAGGACTCAGGGCCCTACTCCCCCCTCATTCATTTTATCACAAGTTTAACCTCCTCTGATGTTATTGGAGATTCCAGAAGCTGCCGTTGCTCCTCACTTGCTCTAGGGAGCCCCAGACCCCCCACAGGAAATCTGAGGGGTCTGATCCCACTGGGATCTAGGAGGTATAAAGGGACATGTAGAAGTCCTTAAAAACAGTATTAATCTCTGCTTGGTCATATGTAATTGACCCATTACCTTTTTCCATTTTTAAAATAGTACATTCCACCTTCTTCTTCTTCACTAAGTTAGCCAGCCATTTACCTACAGAGTCGCCTTCAAAATGTGTGTGGGATTTAGTAACCAATAAGTCTCTCTCAATCCTCCTATTAGTGGTCTGGCTGAGATAGCCCGTCATAATTTTTAGTTCCCTAGTTTTAGAGGGTGAAGGATCTAACATGGTGGTCCTCTCTAGAGTAAGAATTCTTGATTCTAGGATCTCTTCCCCCCCCACCTTGCCCCCCTTTTCTTGAGCGTAGAGTCTGAGATGGTCTCTCCTCTAATATAGGCCTAAGGGCATCCCACACAAATTTAATATGGGTACCTTTATTATAGTTGCTAGAAATAAAATCTTTAATCTTATCATTTATAAAATCAGTATAGTCAGGATCCAAGAGAGCAGGGTCTAACCTCCATTGGGAAGGAGCGGGAGCAGGGGGTCCCACAGCCAGGGTCGTCCCCAAGGGAGCATGGTCAGACACTATTATGGGGCCCTATGAAGCCAAAAGATTCTCATCTACCAAGCCTGGGGAAAGGAATATATAGTCAAGCCTAGAGTAAACTTGATGAGCTTGAGAAAAAAAGGACAACTCCCTTTCTGTCGGGTGGCAGTGCCTCCATGCCTTGACAAGGGCTCTCTCCTCTGCTAGCCCCCACAATGCCAAGACTCCAAGAGGGAGTGGGTTCAATCTTTTCTTGGAGTGGTCAAGTGTGGGGTCAATATATATATTAAATCCCCTCCGATAATCATGTTTTCCTTAAAAGAGGCTAAGGTGACTTGCAGGTGCATAAAAAAGTTAGGGGAGTCGTAATTAGGATCATAGACTGAAACCAAAGTAAATTCCCTACCCCAACTTCAATTTCCACAATTAGGAACCTGCCCTGAGGGTCAGCCCACCTAGATATGACTCTGTGAGGGAGACAGGGGCATATCCAAATGACAACACCCCTCGCTTTAGATGTGAAGGGGACCGCTACCATTGAGCTACCCCATGATTGCGCCAGGGAAGAAGCCTCCTCCTCTGTACAGTATATCTCCTGTAATATGGCTACATCACTTTTAATTTTTTTAAGCTGTGTCCATACCCTCTTTCTCTTCACCACAGTGTGGAGACTATTAACATTTCACATAATACATGTTAGGCTACCCATGATTGTTTATAAAAAAAATAGTTAAGACCATCCTATTCAGCTTTACACCTCTGGCTGAGCACAATTTCTACAACATGACTGTTGTGTCCAAACTTTTAATTTTTCAAGCACATAAACTTACTCCAAACCCTTTCCCCCAAAAACATACTCTAATACCCCCACCCACAGAAACTTCCTACAAACAACCCAATCCTCCCCTGTCCTCTCTCTCACCCACCTAAAAATAGGCGCCAACAAGGAGAGGACCCCTACTACCACCCCAATTAAAACATATTTGTAGCACTTCCCACTGCTCATCGTGGAATGGGCTGGGGATCCACCATGCTGTCAAGATTAATTATTCCATAGGTCAAGTGGTTCCCGCCTTTCCAGATCTTGGGGAGGGGAGCAAGGGAGCCCAGAGGACCCCCCCCCAGGCCCAGAACTGGAAATGAAATAAGGGTTTGTAAAAGTGGAGAACACCCATCCACCAAACTGTAGCCAAGAGTTAGAGTCCCCCAATGGGGAAATGCAGGTGGTGACCCACCCTGAGTGGTGGAATCACCTGATTCCCCAAACCCATGTGTTTGAAGATTTGTCCCACTAGCTCTTCCCTCTAATCTTAAGTAGGGGTTCTCTCTCCTCAGAACCTACACATGCAACCATGTCCAACCCCAAGGGGCTGCCTCCCAAACCCCCCAACTGTTAATGTAAGGTTAAACAACCATGTAACCATCATTGTTAATAGCACCCACAGTAAAAGCAACGTTAAAGAGAAAAAACAAGTTAACATTTCCTCCAACCACAGAGGTTGTAGCAACCCTCCGTGTGTAAAGGGACAACCCCATTAAAGTCTGACAAATATATGCTTGGGAGGTTATGATTAAGCACTGTCTAGCAGCCCTCACAAGTCAAAATATATCCAAGCACACCAGATCAGAATGGGACTAGCTGCCTTGTTGTTGGGCACAAACTGCCATCTCGAACAGTCAAAAAAGCCACGTTTCATGCGCAGCAGCAAAACCCATAGAATGTGCTCACAGTCCACCTTTTCACAGACTCTCCACTAGCAAGGTAAGGTCTATTATTGAATTAAGAGTCCAAGTGGAGCTCCAAGGGGAAATATGATCAGGCAAGGTGAGCATAACCCCGCTATTAGACTACATCGGGGAAGATTTTCGGCCCAGATCTCCACTGGAAACAGCCAACAGTCCAGGCATGGCTTCCCAGGGCAGGAGGTAAGGGGAAATTAACAGAGCCCTCGGCCCACCATTATAGGCCACCTCCTAGTGTTGTGGATCCCTGGGCATCTGTACCTTAAATAACCCCCCCCCCATGGGACCCTCGGCAGAGTCACACACTCAGTACTTAACTTCTGTTCCAATGGAGTGTCCACGTCAGCGGTTATTATCATTGGCTGAGATATCATGGTCTGGACTTCTGTTCCCTTCCCACTCACTGAGACACTCACTCACCGCCTTCGGGTCAGTGAAAGCTCTTTGCTTTTTACCCGGAGGCCTCACCACCAGCTGCACTGGATACACAAGCGAGAATGGGCAATTCAGGTAGTGTAGTTTCTTTTAATGTCGCTGAAAGCTTGACGCCTTATCTGGAGGGTTTGAGAGTAGTCAGGGAAGATACTGACCCAATTCTTATTCTGCATAATCAGACCCATTCTTCGGGTGGCATCCAGGACCCTCTGGCGATCTTGATACCGGAGGAACTTAACAAGTAAGTGTCGGGGTCTCTGGTCGGGCTGTGGTTTAACCCCAGGAGAAAGATGGGCCCTCTGCACTTCCAGACTGCATTCTTGGGGCAGGGAGAGGGTTTGCTTCAGCCACTTTGGAATATAGGTCTCGCAGTCCCTACCCTCCTGACCCACGGGAAGCCCAATGATTCTGACATTGTTTCTGCGTTCCCAGTTCTCGTGATCATCTATTAACTCTTACAATTCCCCGATTTCTTTCAAGGCCTTTCTTAAATCCACTGACATGGAAAAGAAGCAATTCTCCTGAGCACTGATTCGATATTCCACCTCCGTAATTCTTTCCTCGTGGGTATCCACCGTTTCCGATACAGAGTTCACTGTCTGTTGCAGGTGCTGTAACTGGGCGGTTAGGTTATCGAACCCAGCCTGCATTTTTGTACCAAGATCACATTTTAATTCTTTTATTAATCACTTAAGTGTCAGGTAGTCATTTCCAGAGTTGGCCATAGCTGATCTCCCAAACTCCGAGGCCTGCTCCGATAGGAGCTACTGACTAGGTTGTAGAGGTGGCCCACTCAGGCCAAGATCTTGTTGCTCTCTCTGTGGGTTGGCAAAATGTAGTTTCAATTCCTTTTTCCCAGATTTGACTGTAGCAGGCATTAGACAAGCTCTGGGTTGCAATAATGCTGGTGCTGGTCACGGATTAAGGCAGGATGTTGGTGGATCCTTACTGAGCTCCTAAGTTAGACCTCCGCCATGTTTGCCAGCCAGGTCACAACCCTCAAAGAGTGTTATATAGTAAAGCAAAAAGCCAGAGACAGCGGGTGGGACATAACAGGGGTAAACAGGACAAATATACAGGTATAACACGTAAGGTAGCAATCCCGGAGAAAGTAACCTGCATGGTATAGGCCAGGAGGAGAGCAAAAGTATCAGGCTGAGCACACATGTTACTAAGTGCAATTAGATCTGGGGAGGTAACTAAGTGCTAAGAAGGAGATAGAAGGCGGAGTTGAAACACAAGAAGTGGAGGTGGTGGGGGAAGGAAGGAGGGAGAGAGAGGCAAATCAAGAGCTAATTCCCTTCAGGATGTTGGGAACCCTGCAAGGAGGCAGAATCTGGGAGAAAAGGAGAGGAGTGAGGGGTGGAGGAGAGGAATGTCAAGAACTAGATCCCTTCAGGATGCTGAGAACCCTGCAAGGGGCAGAGGCCTGGCAGATATGAAGAGGAGGAGGAGGAGGGTAGGAGGGGAGGGAGGGAGGGGAGAGAGCCGAGAACTATACCCCTCAGGTTGCTGTTAACCCATCAAGGGACAGGACCTGGCAGAAGGAGAAGAGAGAGGAAGAGAATAGGTAGGCCAAGAACTATTCTCCTTCAGGATACGAGAACCCTGCAGGGGACAGGTCCCAGCAGAAAAGGGACAAAAGGGGAGGTGGAGAGGGAGGGGAGGAAGAAAGGGGAAGCAGTGGGAGGAGGGATTGCAAGACAGAACTGTTCCCCCAGGATGCTGGGAACCCTGCAAGGGACGGATATAGCAGAAAGAGAACGGAGAAAGGGAGAGGAGGGGAGGAGGTGAAGGGGAGAGTGTTGGGGGTAGGAAGAGGGAGAATATGATGGAGCTAAGGACTGTATCCCCACAGGATGTGGAGAGACCCACAAGGGGACAGGACTACATTGTAAAGTAGAAAAGGGGGAAGAGAGAGGAGGGGTGGTTAGGTGCAGTTACAGGAATGAACAGTGTGCTTGCGGAGAAGAAATAAGAGTGTATGGTGGGAGTGTGCCGAACAAATTTCTAATGGGAGGGAGTTCCAGGTATTGGGAAACTTATATGAGAAGGCAGAGTGGCCTGACGTAGTGCGCTGGGGTGGGAGGACGAGGGTTCTGTGGGTGGAGGCATGGAGGGTGTAGCTGCATGGGAGTGGGGTTGCTGAAAGGGAGTACAAGTAGGGTGGCAGAGAACAAAGCCAGAACTTCCCAACTAAACTGGCGATGTGTGATAGGCACCTGGCATGGAGAGAGAGAAAGGAGAGCGAGGAGTATAGGTCATAGTGATGAGTATGTGAGGGGCAGCCGAGGATGCAACAGTAGAAGGAGTTGAAGAGAGTGTCCAGTCTGGATAGGGTGGTTTTAGGTTTTAGGAGCTGTATACTATGTCCCCAAAATCAAGGACAGGGAGAATCATCTTTTGGCCAGTTTCTCTCCTGGCTTGTTGTGGGAGATAGCTGCAGTGTATACAGAACACCAAGCCTAGGGAGAAGTTTACTGTCGATGGCGTCGATGTGTAGCCTGAAGTCAAGATTCTTGTCTAGCCATAAACCAAGGTACTTAAATGTGGCTACATCATCCAGCTTTGTGCCAGTGAGGGTGTGGAAGGTGGGAGAGGAGTTCAGCCTGGCCAGTTTTTGTCTGGAGCCAAAGGTCATAGATACAGTCTTCTTAACATTCATAGAGAGTTGGTTTGCATTAAACCAGTGTTGAACATTGTTGAAATCCAGCTGAAGGCTGGTGGCCACCTCAGAATGGGAGTTCCCGGAGGAGAATAACACAGTATCATCTGCGTACATGTGTATATGAGAGGATGTGCAGGCACTGGGGAGCTCATTCAGGAATATAGAAAAGAAGACAGAACCAAGTACCGAGCCTTGTGGGACACCGGTGGTGATTGGGAGAGGGGGGAGAGGGAGTTGCCTACTCTGATTGACTGAGACCGGCCGATGAGGTAGAGCAGGAACCAGCTGGTGGCTGAATCAGAGAGGCCGGCTGCAGAAAGCTTGCTGAGGAGAATAGAGTGGGAAACAGTGTCAAAGACTTTGGCCAAGTCGACAAAGATGGCAGAGGTGATGTGTCCCTGAGCCATGCTTGAGAGAATGGAGTCAGTGAGCCAAAGGAGTGAGGTAATGTTTTTTTCTAAACCTAGACTGGAAAGGGGTGAAAAAGGAGGATGAGTTGAGGAAAGAGGAGAGTTGTACCAGGGTCAGATGCTCCTGAAGTTTAGCCAGAGTGGGGAATAGCGAGATGGGGTGGAAGTTACAAGGGGTTGGAGGTGTCTCTGCCTTTCAGGAGGAGGATCATGGTGGCAGACTTCCAGGCATCAGGTACTGTGTAGTGCAAAAAGGAGAGGTTCAGAAGATTAGTCAAAGGATAGGCATAATCCTCTAAGAGACATTTGTTACAATGCATACAGTGCATTATTGCAATACTGTCCTATAAAAACACTGATAGCATACTACATCAGCCAGTAACAGAAAATAATGAGGTGATACTTGCAGATTGTAGCAGTCTTAATAGTGTGAATCCCACAAACTCCAACACAAAGACCATGACAGCAACAAAACCACCGGTGCTTTGCCTAACAAGGGCTTCCTCAGGAGGTGTGGCTGTGCTTGTGGGATTACACTGCTAAGACCAGACAGCAATGACATGCAATTATCAGCTCATTATTTTCTGTCACTATAACAAATGCCTCTGGGAGGATTAAATATGCAATATTTCTTGATATTCTGCAAAATAAATTTACTGGTAACAACTTTGAAAAGCAAAATATCAGCTTCGTAACATAGGGAGTTTTAAATAAATAAGGAATTGTATGCAAGAATCTTGTACTGCTATATGCCTCCATTTTTCATGAAAAATTAACACTGAGTGTGTCTATTATGATGGGTATACTGTAAGTGTACTTGTATCTGCTATTGCCTATTACATATTGTGTGCTACTTGATAGCTGGGGATAGTGCCTGGTTTACTGCTTCTTGACTGGGCCTATTGAGTGTGGTACTGATGCACAGTATTTATCCCCTGCTTATCCTGCATTATCTTAAATAACTGGGGTCTTGTCAAGTTTGAACTGTTCCACCCATCTGCTGCTCCTTACCTCGCAGGTGTTTTTTTTTTTTGTACAAGTTCACTCCAGAAGGCAATCTGCTTCCTGCCTGAGCTTCTTTACTGACTGACAGGGGCCACTGAATAGGGCTGCCTCCCTCCCCCACCTACTTAGTTGCCTACATTCAGCCCACATCCCCTTAATTGTTTGATTAGGCTTCCTCCCTATCTAGGTGAAGCCTGCAGCCCCCACCCCCAGCCATTATTTTAGGTTTCCTCCCTATCTAGGTGAAACCTACATCCCCCATTTGTTTAATTTTAGGCTTCCTCCATGTGTGGGTGAAGCTTTCATTCCCTTAAAGGAAAACTTCACCCTCATATCTTCTAAATGTCATTTGCTTCCATGTCAACAGACAACTCGTTTCAAGTAGCTGTTAGAGGATGTATGCAACTGCTTCTGTTAGTTTTCACACTTCATACTAGGCACTGTCACTGTCCTGGGAGGGTCCATTTTGTGGTTGTTGAAATCTCATTGTCCCTGAGAGCCGCATTAGCATATGAGAACATGATGTCAGATCAACCATTTATATCATGTATCTCTATGCTAAAATAACAAATACCCTGCAAAAACTCTCTGGAAACTTATAAACCGAATGGAGTTTAAAGGGGAAAAAAAACTGCATTACAACTCAGATAGCTTGAAAAACTCATTGAAGGTAAATGTGGTATTTCACACCTTCTTGCAGCTTGGTTATTTAAAAACTACTTAAGCAGACAGGCATACTGGGGAGTTTAAAGGCTGATTATGCATCACATTCTCATATGCTAATGCAGCTCTCAGGAAGAATGAGATTTCAACAACCATGAAATGGACCCTCCCAGGAGAGTGACAAGCAGCAGGAAAATCCCAGCCTCTCCCTACAAAACAGGGTACTAAATGAGAAAAAGACAGAGGTAGAAAGGTCAGTGGGGGATGCTGCAACAGAAGGTAAAGCCATCAAAAAATGGAGAGCAATGAGAGCAATGAGTACCAATGCCCATAGTCTGGGTAACAAGCTTCCTGAATTAATGGCCTTGATGGAGGAGGAACATCTGGATATTGTGGCAGTCACAGAAACATGGTACACACAAAACCATGACTGGGACGTAAACATACCAGGATACACTATCTACAGGAGGGACAGGGAGGGTAAAAGAGGAGGAGGAGGAGTAGCACTTTACATAAGGGAAGGAATCAAAGCAACAGAACAAAAGGGTAAACATGGAGGAGGAGAAGAAGCACTGTGGGTCAATTTAGAGACAGGCAATGGCACCACAATCCGAACAGGGGTTGTATACAGACCCCTCTCAGGGGGAGGAAATAGACAAGGAAATGATAGAAAGTATACTTAGAATGGCAGAAAAAGGGGAGATATTGCTGATGGGTGATCTGAATATGCCAGATGTTAACTGGAGTGCAGTTGCAGCAGCCACTTCTAAGAGTGGGGTTATTCTAGATGCCCTACAGGGGGCATGCCTTAGACAACTAGTATTGGAACCCACTCGAGAGGGAGCAATCTTAGACCTGGTTCTCTCAAATGGAGATGGAGAGAGGATCACAGATGTAGAAGAGGGTAGCCATCTGGGAACTAGTGACCATCGAACAGTATAGTTCACAATAAACACAACAATAGAGTCAAGCCATACAAAGGCAAAAGTACTGGACTTTAGGAGGGCTGACTTTGCCAAAATGGTGAGTGCCTAAGGAATGCACTAGCAAATGGGCAGGAAGGAGGGGTGGAAGACAATGGGGAATAATAAAACTGCCATCACAGAGTAACAAGCCTTTGTGTGAAGCAAATAAACAAAACAAAATGATGTAAGAAACCACTATGGTTCTCAAAGGAAGTGGCAGTGAGGTTCAAGAAAAAAGCATTCAGGAAGTACAAGGAATCACAGAAGGAGCAGGACAGAGAACTGTATCAGTTAAAGCAAAGGAAACTGGGAAGGCAGTCAGAACAGCAAAGCCCAAACCGAGAAAGATAGCCAACTCAATTAAGAAGGGGATAAAACCTTTTATAAGGTACAACAGGGGCGAAGGAAGACCAAGGGAGGGATAGTGAGGCTTAATTAGGGAGGGGTGGGCAGAGGGTGACTGAGAAAAGGCAGAGATACTAAACAAATATTTTCTCAGTATTTACAAATGAAGAGAGGTACCTAAAACAAACAATAGAAACACTCTAGATACAGAAGTTGATACCAGCCCATTTACAGAAGAAAGGGTTCTGAAAGAACTCTTAAAACTGAAGGTGGACAAAGCAATGGGGCCTGATGGGATTCATCCCAGATTCTAAAAGAACTAAGGGAAGAACTAGTGACACCACTGACTACCCTCTTTAACAAATCATGGGAGGATGGGTGGTACCCAGAGACTGGAGGAGGGCAGATGTGATTCCCCTTCACAAAAGTGGGAGCAAGGCAGAAGCAGGAAACCACAGACCTGTTAGTTTAACCTCAGTGATAGGGAAAATGATGGAATCACTTCTGAAGGAAAGAATTGTCGAGTATCTAGAGGCCAGAGGGGCACAGGACCCAAGGCAGCATGGATTCACAGCGGGAAGGTCATGCCAGATGAATCTGATAGATTTCTTTGACTGGGTGACCAAAGTAGTAGATCAGGGAGGGGCTGTGGACATGGCCTACCTAGACTTTAGTGCAAGGCATTTGACACAGTCCCACACAAAGATTAATATACAAGTTAGCCAGCCTGGGAGTGGGTCCCAAGATGACAGCCTGGTTAAAGAATTGGCTGGAGAATAGGACACAGAGTAATAGTAAATGGGTCTACTCTGAAGAAGGGGGTTACTAGTTGGGTACATGAGGTTTCAGTATTAGGACGGTCCTCTTCAATGTCTTTATAAGTGACATTGCAGAGGGACTGGAAGAAAAGTATGTCTCTTTGCAGATAACACAAAGATCTGCAACAGAGTTGATGCACAAGGTGGGGTGGAAAGGATGAGAAGGGACTTGGCAAGGTTAGAGGAATGGTCAAATGTGGCAGCTTAGATTCAGTGCTAAGAAGTGCAAGGTAATGCCTGGGAAACAAAACCCAGGGAGCGTACACAATGGGGGTGAGATACTAACAACAACAAAAATGGAAGGGACCTGGGGGTAGTCATATCAGATGACCTAAAGTGGGCAAGCAATGTGAGAGGGCAGCAAGGAGGGCTGGGGGGATACTGGTATGCATAGGGAGAGGCATCACCAGTAGAAAACAGGAAGTTATTATCCCTCTGTACAGACAGCTGGTGAGACCCATCTGGAGTACTGCGTGCAGTTCTGGAGACCCAATCTCCGCAAAGACATAGACAGGATGGAAGCTGTCCAGAGGAGGGCAACTAAAATGGTGCAGGGTCTGCACCGAAGACATGAAGAGAGACTAAAGGAGCTTAATATGTATAGCCTTGAGGAAAGGAGGCAGAGGGGACATGATAGAAACTTTCAAGTACCTCAAGGGAATCAACAAAGTCCAAGAGGTAACATCTTTCAAAAAGAGGTGTGCAAGAACAAGGGGCACAATTTGAAGATTGGGGGGTTCAGAGGTAATTTAAGGATATTTTTTCACAGAGAGGGTTGTGGATGCATGGAGCGGCCTTCCGGAGAGGTTGTGGAGTCAAAATCAGTGGTGGAATTCAAGCATGCATGGGACAGTCATAAGGCAATTCTAGGGGTTGGGGGTAGGAAGAAGTAGGCTGCTGGTTAACTAGGATCTGCAGCTTATCCATTAGGTATGGAAATGGGCAGACTGGGCGGGCCAAGCGGTCCTTATCTACCATCAAATTCTATGTTTCTATGTTTCTAAGTGCCTAGTATGAAGTGTGAAAACTAACAAAAGCAGTTGCATACATCTTTAACAGCTACATGAAGAGAGTTGTCTGTTGACATGGAAGCAAATGACATTTAGAAGATATAAGGGTGCAGTTTCCCTTTAAGAGTTACATTTTAGGTTTCCTCCCTATTCTGGGCGAAGCCTAAATTCCCCCATTTGTCTAGTTTAGCCTTCCTCCCTATCTGGGTGAAGCCTTCATCCCCCCAGTAGTTACATTTTAGGTTTCTTCCCTAGCTTGGTGAAGCCTACATCCCTCATTAGGCTTCCATATCCTCCCAATTGTTAAATTTAGGCTCCGTGTCTATTTGGGTGAAGCCCACACACCCCCACCCCATGTCTCACCTAGGCTTTCTCCCTATCTGGAGAAAGCCTGCATGCCCAACCCAAATTATTAAATCAGCTTCCTCCATTCCAGGGTGATTCTTACTCTTCCAGCACCTAAACAGACAAAGTTCAGGGTGACAGCTGCTTACTGTGCCTCCGATAATGTTACTTCTAACCCCATCCTCCTTCCCTCCTCTTTTCCATCTCACAACCTTCCCCTACAGTTTATGCTTGCCTCCACTGTCTCTCTCCCCCATTCTCCACCCTCCCACCCTATCCCATTCCCTTGGCATCCTAAGCACAATTTCCTCCCTTCTCTTGGCTTCACCTTGCAGTCCTCAAGTGCCTCCTCCCTCTTATCCCTCTTGTCCTCCCCATGGTCCTCCTCCCTTCCCTCCCCTCCTCTCCCCATAAGTGACTCCTATAGTCCCCTCAAGCTCCTTGTCTCCCTGTTACTTTTAGTAGCAGGTGATTTTAAGTTCAGTCTCGACCCTGTCAAGTTATCTCCTCCATCTCTCCAAATCACTTACAGTGACCCATTTCAACATCCAGGACCTCCTCCCAAAGACTGATAACTTCAATTGTTCATGGATAATCTCAACCCTAAGGTGCTGGTAATCTCAGAGTCTTGGCTCCGCCCCTCAAGATTCTTAATACTTCAGTTGCTATCCCCACGTACACAATCATCCAGCAGGATCTCACTAAAAGGGACAGTGGAGTTGCTATCCACCTCTCCTCCAACATCCATTTTAAGCCTGTGCTCTCCGTCACCTCTCCCTCTGCCTCTTAGTTGCTCACCCTCAAGCTCTCCCTCACCTTCTCTGTTCCTATATTTGTGGATGGTGCCTACTGCTGCCCTGGCATGTCCCCACCTTTAGTCACCAAACTCCTCACCACTATCTCCTCCCATGCCTCCTCTGGTGCGCTGTTCATCTTCAGCGATTTTAACTTCAGTTGGCTCTCCCCCTCTATAAATACATTGTGCCAAAACATTAAACCTCTCCAAGGCACCCAACTGATGTTAGACCCAACCTGGCTCAATAACAGAGGCTCCAACCACACCTTTCTGGACAGGGTTCTTGCCTCCCAGCCCCACCCTAACATGGATGCTGCACCCTGCCTGACATTCTCTGTGACTATCATATGATCTACTGTATGTGAAAGATTCCCTTCCCAAAGCCTCCTAAATTCATTCAGATCCAATCCTTCAGGTCACTGGACTTGTCCTTCCTCCATGATGACCTGTTGACTACTGAATGGTTGCCCATCTCTACAGTGAACAACACAAATAATGGCCTCTCTTATTTCAACACCAACTTTTTGTCAGCCTGGGATCTCCACCTCCCCCTAGAAAAACCAGGGTCTGAGATTCCCATCTTCAATGGAACTCAACTGAGTTGACGGCCTTCCTCCATGTGCGTGTCTTTGCCTTGTGGACTCACAAGTCCTCCGGCTCCCCTCCTGACTACTCGAGTACTGGACCCTTCATAATGCCTGTACTAGAGCTACCAGGCTAACCAAGTCCAAATAATCTTAATTCATGCTCCAGAACAACCTTGATTACTCCTCTACGTGCTGGAAGGTTGTCCATGCCCTCCCCCCAACCCAGTTCCATCTGCTGTTCCTCAAGGTGGGTGACACTGCTATTTCTGTTCCCTCTTCTGTCACCCCAGCTTTCAACTCATTCTTTACCTCCTGTACCTGCTCCCTACTTTCCTTCTTCACCCCTCTTTTCCCCCTCCCCCCTCCCAAATCTCCCTTTCTTCTCTCCCACCACTCCCACTGCTTCCCTTAAGGCCCTCTTGGCTCTTAACCCCCACAAGGATGTGAGCCCTGATGGTCTTGACCCCAAACTCCTCCATCTCTCTGCCCCTGCCATTGTTCTACCCATTACCTCCTTTCCCAACCTCTCCTTCTCCTTAGCCTCTGTCCCCGACATTTGGCAATAGGCCACAGTCATTCCACTTCCCAAAGTGGGTGACGCCACTTCTCCTGGCAACTATCACCCTATTTCCCTGCTCCCCACTCTGGCTAAGATCCAAGAACACTTTGTGCTGCCTCAGCTCTCTCCCTCCCTCCCTTGATTCAGCCTCCTTCTTCATCCCTTTCCAGTCTGGCTTCTGGAAGTCCCACTCCACCTGCACCTCCATCCTCTGGCTTAGTGATTCCATTCTATCTGGCAAGGAACAGCGGTTGGTCACCTCAGCCATTTTTGTTGACTTGGCCAAAGTCTCTGACACTTGCCCCCACATGCAGATATGACTTCTTAGTCGGTTGGTTCCTCTCCTACCTTGACGGCAGGTCTCCAGCTGTTCATATTAGAGGATCCATATCCTCCCACTCCCTATCATTTCAGGATTTCCGGCATCCCATAAGGGTCCATCCTTGGTACAGTTCTCTTCTCCATCTTCCTGAATGACCTCCCCACTGCCTGCTCCTCTGTGTCCATCCATATGCTTGCAGAAGACATGGTACTATCTACCTCCAACTTCTCTACCTCTGACCTCATGACCAGGCTCCAACTGGACTTTTGCTAACATTCAGCATTAGTCCCTGGCTAATCAGCCATCCCTAAATACCAAGAAAATGGTCTCTGTTATTTTTTGCCCTTGGTAGTGGTTCACCAGGCTCACCCCTTTACCCTCTTTCTATAAATACACACACATACTGATGTGATCATAGTGAGGCTCAGTGCTGCTGGCATAAAGCTAAAACTAACAGAGGAACAAAACAACCGGCACACTCTTTTCCACTTTTTTTGCAGCCCGAGTGTGCCAATTTACTTTGTTTCTCCCTTCCTTCCACAGCACTGATGGTGTAGCAACTGAGGATGTACCCTCATTCAAGTACCTTGTGGTCTGGCTGGACCAGCACCATGATTTCTCCATGCATGTGGATGCCATCCACAAGAAGTTACCACCAAACTTAATGTGTTTTAGAGGAATAAAGTGGTGTAGCCCACTTCCTGCACATCAAGAGATCATCTGAAAGATGATACATCCCATCTTCAACTATGGTGACATAGTACACAGTGCTTCTCCCAAGTCCACCCTGGCCAGACTGGATCCTGTCTTTCCTCCTTTTGTTGTTTGCTCTGAACAGCCCCCGCACCCAACACTGCTCCTGTACTCCTCCCTCTCCTTCCCTTCATTTGAGGCCATACACCTCCCACTGTTCTTCCTTTATTTCTGAATACTGGATAGGGTCCCTCCCTCCCTACCCTGCCACCCTCCTCTCTCTTCCCAGCCACTTCTTACCCTTTTGCAACTCTGGCTATCATTCTCTGCCTCCTCTCAAGAAAATCCAGTTCTTGTCAAGCTGTCTTCTCCTTCCATTTCTCCAAACTATGGGGTTCTCTCCCCTTGCCATCTGTTCTATTTCTTTCCACTACTCACTCTCCTCCCTTCTCCGTGACTTCACTACTCACTCCTGCAGCAGCCCCTAAACTGGTCCCTGGGCTGCTGCCCACCATACCTCTCAACCTCCTGCCTCATAAATCAGGAACAAGGCTTAAAAAAATCAGGGAAAAAGGACCAAAATCAGGGACACAACTTCAGACTTGATGATATCCACTCAGGAAGCTGGTAGAATATGGGGCTTAGTGCAAAATGCATTTTCTAAGGAAGAACAACTCTTTAACTTTAATGTTTGACATTATTTTGTGCTTCCAACTCCCACTGTTTGGTCACGGAAACACAATTTTTAGGAGGGGCATAGTAAAATTTTGAGGCAAAATCAGGGACGTCCCTGAAAATCAGGGACAGTTGAGAGGTATGCTGCCCACCACCCTACTACTTCTGTCCTACACCTACACTAGTGCAAACTCCTCCTCACCCTCCTCAAGCAACTTTTCCTCCCATCCATAACTCAGTATTGGCTCTGCACATTGCAAATGTTGTTATCCTCCAGCACTTTATTGTATTGTAATTGCAAATGTTGTTATCCTTCAGTACTTTATTGTATTGTAATTGCAAATGTTGTTATTCTTCAGCACTTTATTGTATTGTAATTGCAAATGTTGTTATCCTTCAGCACTTTATTGCATTGTAATTGCAAATGTTATCCTCCAGCACTTTATTGTATTGCAATTGCAAATGCAGTTATCCTCCAGCACTTTATTGTACAGTTATATATTTTACTTCTTGCAGTCCTTGACTCTGCACAATTGTTATTTATGATGCTTATTCACCACTTATTGTAACATTGTTATTATTAAATTATTGTCCTTAGTGTTCTTCATTGTCCTCCCTTTCTCCTCCCACCAGGACACATCTGGAAATGAGCTGTTTCCAGTTTAGTATGTCTTTCCTGGTGAAACTTTTGAAGAAATAATTACATTTTCTATATACATCTATACACATGGTTGCGCCCCTATAGCTAGGGTTAGATCCTCACTTCTATCTTAACCTGAAAACTTTGCACTTTAATTACTTTGCAACTGTTCAAGCGAGTCACATGAAATTTGGCATACCTCATCGGGAATTAACAATCTCTTGATATGGCAAATTTCATTCTGGTAGGATGTGCAGGTACGGAGATATGGAGTGTCATAAAATGTGCAAATTACCTTTTTTTGGTCAGATTCTTTGTCACGTGTTGCACAAATCCTGTGTGGAAATTTGGTCTGAGATTTTTAAGGTGTATAGGTCTTGGGTCACAGTGGTGCCTTTTTCAGGATTTGGTGTACAAATATGACTCCATTCAAAAGCTATTAAATTTCAAAGTTTCAGCCAGCCCAGTAGCACTGAGGGCAAGGCACTGGACGTCTTACCTCATGCTACACCAGTGACAGAGTTTGGGAACAACAGGTCATCGGGGTTGGCAAGGGAAGGGGGAGAGAAGGAGCAGGTTTGAACGGCTGCCAGGCAGCTCCCCCCTCCTGGGGTGGTTGGCCACCCCCCTCCAGTTTCGCTTCCACCAGGTGGAGGTCCGGTTGGAAACGTAGGCAGGAGGGGGCAGCGGCGATATCCAGGGGTGGGATGGAAGGGGCTGAGCCACACGTGTACCTCCACACATGCGGACGTATGTGCCAGGGTCCCAGGTCCTGTGAGGAAACGGGAACAAAAAAACATAAAACTACTAATAAAAAAAAATTCAGAGTTTCCCATTATTTCCTATGGGAAAAGTTAGTGTGAGCCTCGAATCAGCATTCTGTTTTGCAAATGGGTAATCCTGAGCCGCAAATGAGAAATCCATTTTCGTGCTGCCGCCAGCTTGTTTATAGTTAGTGGTGGAAACTAAATGAAATAGCTAAAAACTACTGGGCTTTTGTAAACACCAATGGTTGTGTTTACCAAATCGGGGCCCACAGAGTCCGAGTCTGACTTTACTTTTTTTGTAAGTTCCTAGGAAACACATTTTTTTTAAGATACCCAAATCCTTTTTTGCAAATTGTGAAAAAGGAATCATGACACAGGATTTGTTCCTTTGCTGCAAATTGAGAAAACGCAACGCCGAAAAAGGGCTGTGAGCCACGGACAAGGATTCTTTTGTGCCATTTGCAAAAAACAAACCACAGAGAAGGATTATTCTTTGCAATTTACATAAAAGGATTTAGGTTTTTGAATTTCATTCCCTTTTAAAAAAAATAGAAACATAGAATTTGACAGCAGATAAGGACCATTTGGCCCACCCGCCTGCCCATTCCCTGCCTGATGGATAAGCTGCAGATTCTAGTTAATCAACAGCTTACTTCTCCTGCCCCCCACTAGAATGGCCTTATGCCTGTCCCATGTATTCTTGAATTCTCCCACTGTTCCTGACTCACAACCTCCTCAGAAAGGCTGTTCCATGCATCCACAACTCTCTCTCTCTGTGAAAAATACTATCTAACGTTACCTCTGAGCGTCCCCGCCTATCTCTTCAAATTGTGCCCCTTGTTCTTGCACATCTCTTCTTCTGAAAGATACTACCTCTTGCACCTTGTTAATTCCCTTGAGACACTTGAAAGTTTCTATCATGTCCCCCCTCTCCCTCCTTTCCTCAAGGGTATACATATTAAGCTGATTTAGTCTCTCCTCATATGTCTTCTGGTGCAGACCTTGCACCATTTTGGTTGCCCTCCTCTGAACAGCCTCCACTCTGTCTATGTCTTTGTGGAGATGGGGTCTCCAGAATTGCACACAGTACTCCAGATGGGGTTTCACTAACTGTTGAGTTTCCTGGTAGTCTAGTGGTCCCTCCCCCATTAACTGATCACTGTGCCAGTATAATATATTTCTCTGGTAGTCTAGTGGTCCCTCCCCCGATGTCCTATCCCATCCCCTTATGTCAAAAACATGCCCTGGTAGTCGAGTGATTTCACCCCTCCTGGTCGCCCATCGCCATCCTTGATATTTTTTAAAAGCAATACCAGGAGTTGAGCTGAGATCGGGAGGGGGGTACCAGTCAAGAACAAGGGATATTTCTTGAGATAAGGGGATGGCAACTCTGCATCGGGGGAGGGGGGAAGGACCACTAGACTACCAAGGAACATTTTGTCAAATAGTGGGAGGCCTATCAATGTTTGGGGAGGGGGTGGGACCACTAGACTACCAGGGCATGTTTTCTGACATAAGGGGATGGTTATCGGACATGGGGGAGGGGCCACTAGACTGCCAGAGAAATGTTATATTACAGTGGGATGGCAATCAGTGAATTGGGGAGGGAGGAACCGCTAGACTACCAGGAGATATAATGTATTTTTATATGGGGACGGTGATCAGTGAACGGGGAGGAGGTGGACCACCAAGGAATTTAAGAACACAGGTCCAATGTATTTCAATAGGGTTTTCAAGTTTGGTGCTAAACTTTGTCATTTTTCAAGATTTTGACACCAAAGTTTCAACATACCCTTTTCAGACCTGTCTTAACACCCCACCCCCATCCTGCAGACAGCAACAGGTATGGGGTGTGCCTTGGGGTTGTCAACCTGGGAAATTAGGCATTAGGGTTCACAACCCCAAAACACCACTCATGCCTGTTCCTGCAAACACAGTGGGGTGGGGTCTTAAGCTTGGGAACCATAAGGTCGTATTTTCCTATTTTTGATGCTGCAGCCCTAATGGTGCATTAACAACATTTTTGCTATGAATTTCCTTACTTTTCAGATAGTTTGCTTGTATCCTTATTTGCTTGTGGGAGTGCATAACTGTCCTTATGTCACTGTGGAAGCACAAGGCGTTGACTAACATGCTCTGTGATATCTCAGAAACCACACAAGTTATTCAAATGAAATTAACCACATCCACAGACCAACCCCAGGAGATTATGCATGCAAAATTCCATGCACATCTGTTGCATGGTTGCAAAGTTATTAAGGTGCAAAGTATGCTAAACTTGATAACTGTTTGTGAAAATAAAAGTAGTTTTGTACCTGACATACATAGAATATAGTGGATGAGTGACCATCCATAACATAGCTGTGTTTGCATCAAGGGAGTTGATGACATCACAGAGACCTCGAGAGTGAAGCTCGAGAGGTCTCTTGACATCATCAGCTCCCGAGATGCAAAGTATGTAAAACTGGAAGACTACAAAAATGGAAAAAACATGTAAATTTAAGGATGTTTGAGACACAGTAACGTAGAAACCACAGAAGCAATTCTAATGAAATTAGTGCCATCAATAGACATACTTCACAAGATTATGCATGCAAAATTTTATGCACATCTGTTACACGGTTGCAAAGTTATTAAGGTGCAAAGTATGCAAAACTGGATAACTGTTTGTGAAAACAAAAGTACTTTCGTGCCTGACATATATAGAATATAGTGAATGAGTGACCATCCACAACAAAGCTGTGTTTCCATCAGGAGTTGATGACATGAGCTGAGAGGTCTCCTGATGTCATGAGCTCGAAAGGGAAACAGCCTTTGGAGGATGGTCACCCATCCACTGTTTTATATAGCTCTTGATTCTCTTTTGAGCCCTTGATTGTTTTTGTGCATGTGTGTTTTTTACTTGGCAGTTACCTTGATTGTAATGTGGTGCAGCTCCCGCTCCCGCTCACTCTGGCTTCTCCAGGTGACTCAGTTTGTGTCGGCCCGGAGAACTGCTGTGTTGCAGTTATGACTGTGTGTGTCTGCTGGGTTTATTTTTAAATAAAAATAAGTAATCCAGTTTTGGACATGGAGCCATATGCACTCACTAAAAATACCCCAACAGCTTAATCTGGTTCAAGGTCAATTGACATTCATCTGTATCCCCTCCCTGGGTCGTGCCTGAAAATAGGCAGGATTTGTCTAGTGCACTTACCCGGTCAACAAAAATAAATAAATAAATAAATATGTGTCTCCTCCTGTCCAAACTAGTGGGTTCACTACTCAGTGCTCGATAGAATTAAGCCACCACGTTTGTGTTACTATTTTCCGTCAGTGCTGCATTATGTGAGCCAATCAGCTAACAGGTCAAGGCTGAAAAGTTGTTGAACTATCAATGTGATGTCAGAACAATAGTACAACAACTTTTTTGACCTTTGAACTGTCCTACAACAAGATTTCAGAAGCTTCTGAAATCCATGTAGAATCCAGTGCTCCCATTTACTATATATATATAAAAATGTAATAACTTTTGAAAAGATGAATATTGTTTCATCAAACCTTCAAAATGCTCATCTGTGAGGCAAAGGCTTTCTACCCTGAAAGTTTCAAACCACATCTTAAAGCGTTTCGGTGATACAAGTAGATTAAGAAATGGCAAAAACTTGGCAAATGTAGGGAGTTTTGTACTTTAATAACTTTGCAACCTTTCAATAGCTTGACATAAAATTTGGCACATCCAGAGACCTACACCTGGAGATTATGCATGCCAAATTTTGTGCACATCCATTAAATGATTCTAAAGTTACTAAAGTTAAAAGATTTGGGCTTAACATACAAGTTTGCAGTCAACCCCAATATACCGGCACTACTGTGCCAGTATATTATCTGTGTGTGTGTGTGTGTGTGTGTATATATATATATATAAATATATATATATATATTGCAAAGTACGTTAATACACCAGTTGAGGTTTTTATAAAAGTGTACAAAGCTGGGAAATGCAATGTTAGGGTTACCAACCCTACTACCGCCCACCCCTCACCCTCCACACACCAACAGGCATTGGGGTGTGCCTTGGGGTCATCGGCCCTAACTCTCATCCCATTCCATGTTAAATAAGATGAGATGGTACAATACAGGAGAATGGGATTAGAGTTGGGCCCAGAGACTCAAGGCACCCCAATACAGTGTGGAGAATGAAAGGTGAGTAATACAATTGGTAACCCTAACATCGAATTTTCCAGTTTTTACACTTTAATAAAACCTAACTGATGCATTAATGTAGTTTTGCAATGAATTCCCTTCTTTTGAGAAAGTGTAATGTAACTGGCATGTGGTTGTGGAGCACGGGCACTCCAGACCCTGCGCTCCCTCATGCTACCCATTGTTGCATAATGATATACATAAGTGGGAGGGTGGGCCCTCTGAGCCCTGTGTTCCCACTTACACATAAGTACGGACATACAGCAGCCCTATAGTCATGAAAAGTAACCCTTGTAACACTAATTTGGCAATATCTCAGTAACCGTAGCAGCTATGGAAAAAATTCCACTGCAGTTGCAATCATGACTTCGAGACCTCCATGGGTGCTTAGCCCACCTAAGCTGCAGAGAGCAAAAAATCTGTATCTCGAATCAATTTCAAGATATGGGCACTGAAAGACACCGTGGGTGCCACACTTCAATGGACACACGTAACTTGGGCATTTTCAGGATTTTTTTCACCCAATTTTCAACATGGCATTTTGGGGACTCCACCTCATGAACAATGTCACTGTCACTTCATTAATCTGTCCCAAAAGTTGAGTGCGTACCGCAAATGCACCATTCTGTGCCACAGGTGCGAAATCATGTTTTGGGCAGGATGTGAAAAATGACAGCTGTATACTGTTCATGAGGAGGTATGGAAAAGGGTAATGTTGAAAATCAGGAGTGAAAATATGAAAAATTGGTGAAGTTATGAGTGCATGTAGAAACTGCATAACTCACGATCATAATGTGGCCATTTATGGGAATTTTCTTTACCAAATTTTCAACATGGGCTTTTTGGAAAATTACCTCTTGAACACTGGCACTGTGATTTTGTTAATCCACCACAAAAGTTGATTTCCTACAGCAACCATGCCATTCTGCGCCACGGGTGCAAAAACATATTTCAGGCAGGATGTGAGAAATGACAGCTGTACTGTTCACGAGGAGGTGTGAAAAAATGGCAATGTTGAAAATCTGGAGTGAAAATATCAAAAACTGGTGAAGTTATGAGTGTTCATAGAAACTGTGCAACTCACACTTGTAACACGGCCATATTTTGGATCTTTTGCACCAAATTTTCAACATGGGCTTTTTGGGACCTCCCCTCATGAACACTGGGATTGTCATTTCATTAATTGGTCCCGAAAGGTGATTCTGCACAGTGACCACTAAATCACCTTTTGGGACCGAGTAACGGGATTGGGCACCCCGTGTTAGCAATTGAAAACTATGGGCTCTGGCGGGGGGCCATCATCTGACACCAGCAGTGGGCATCCTAGTGTCGGAGCATTACTCCCCAGTGTTTCATACTGGTATGGGAGGTCTGTAGTGCTGACATGGGGATTGGGCACCCCATGTTGGCAAAATGTATTTTTTTTATCATTTTATCCTATTTTTGGCTCACGACCTAGGATCCTAGGTCATATCTCGTGCATACAAACTAGGATCCTAGGTCGTATTACATGGATATGAAGTAGGATTTAAATGATTAAATAAACACATTTTACGAGCATATTTCATCCTGAAAAGTGCAGAATGCACCAAAGAGGGTCACATTAAGCAAGCTACATATGTTGGTTCCTCCCAAGAATATAATTTTACGAGATTTCAAAATACGTTTTTTTGCAAAACTGAAAACAAGATGGCGGCTGTATAAAGTAGGAATTAACTTCATATAGAGCAGGAACCCTACTTCGTTTCCTACAGCTATAGTGATGTGCCTACTGAGCATGCTTAGAAACAATTTTTTCAAATATTTAAATTGCAATAACTTAAAAAGTACTTATTCTTTTCACAACAGACTAGCAAAAGGCACATCTGTGGATTAGTCCCTTTCTATCCTGCACATTTCGTGCCAAACAACCAAACCCAATGGGCTGTAGGTAAGTTCAAAGAAAAATCCCAGCAAAGTCAATGGGTAAAAACATGTTTTTTCATCTCTCCATAACTCGGAGACTGCACATCTGACCAGAACAAAACTTGCCAGATCAAGATATCTACCCCACAGGAAGGTGCATACCAAATACAAATCCATTCAACGGTTGCAAAGTTATTAAAGTGCAAAATCTTGAGTTTAACATTGAAGTGCCTACTCAACTCTAACTACAGGGGTGCGACAGCGCCTTTAAGATATATATATATATATATATATATATATATATATATATATATGTGTGTGTGTATATATATATATATATATATATATATATAGATAGATATGTATGTATGTATATATATAGTAGATATATATATATGTATAGATATAGATAGATATAGATATAGATATATATATTTATATATAGATATATAGATAATGTAATCACAAATGAATGCCCTCTCCTTTAGCTAGGGTCAAGCAGTAGATTTATTCTGTACACACGATGGAAAAAAAGTTTTGCCCACTGGAGGGGGGGGGGCTGCAGGTGCAGAAGGTACAAAGGGTACAGAGTCCGCTGTACTTTACACAAAGCCCAAGAAAGTCCCTGAATTAGGAAACAAGCAAGTAAGCATTAATCCCCAAAAGATGAGGGCTCTACTAGTGAGTTAATGACTGGTTGGGGTGCACGAGGCCACAGGCTGAGTGCTTTCAACTACCAACCAAGCATTAATCCACTAGAAGAGCCCGACTGTGGAGGGGATTAATGCTCTTGTAACATGGGCACTGTGTAAGTAGGTAGTGTTGCATTATTACCTGTGATATGTTATATATAAAGATAGTTGTAGTGGTCAACAAAATATGATTGTTATAAACATATTCAGAACTTGTGATTTTCTGCCAGCCATATGTATTTATATGGTGGTGTTTTTCTTCATAAATATTAATAGGTTTGTCATTGAAAGGCAATAGAATGATTACTCGAATCATGTCTTTTGTTTCAATAACTATCGTGCAAAATGTTTTATATCACTCGTTCTCTTCTGTTCTCGCTGTCCGTTGCTAATACTGTGCAGCTATACTATCTACTTTGCATATTTTGTGAATATAGCTGGTCCGCACCCCACTTTCCTGCAAATGCCATGCCCCGCTGACAACATCAGGTACTATGCCTGTATTGTCCCTCGAGGCAAGGAGCGATGCAAATCACTCAAGATATCGCTTATTTGCAGGTAGAATTATCTATCTGATGTGTTGCCTTCTGTATTTTTAGCCGTGCAGATAGAACAATGTTCTTCAGAATGGTGGGTGTGCATGACTTATTGATGTACCAGTTCTGAAAGTGCATTGTGCTTACTGGTTTGAACTTGGTACTGCAGTGCAGGGCATTATTGTATGCGAGGTTCTGCTTCAGTGGCTGTGTGAGGGATAGCAGCAGTGGGCTCTACTGCTGGATTAATACCTGCTAGATTTCTGTCACCTGCTCGTTTCTCACCAATCCGGCGAGTCTATTTTATGTACCATTAGTTCCCATGTTACAACAATCTCTTTGTCCATCCCTCTTCTGGGACCAGAGCCAGGACAAAGCATGTCCTCAAAGGATTTGAACACTATGGGTTCACATAGCAAATTTTTCCACAGGCAGAAACACTGTTGTGGCAGCCAGTGCCCTTACTGAGAACACTTCTGTCAGAAACTGGAAAACTCCGTTGGCGACAGCTGGTGTCCTTCACTTCAAGGACTTCAGATTCTTGTTAGAAACTGCTTGCTTTAGGACAGATCCTGTCCTTACTGAAAACACATTCTGTGAGGAATACAACAAAGTAGCATAGGATCCCTTCTCCATGTTTTGCTCAGAGAGGCTAGTGTCCCAATTTCCAACCAGGATGAGCCACTCCACCCATTACAGAAACTGTGTCAGTGAGGCACAATGTAGACTGTTACCTTTCAAACATCCTGTCAGGCAAATTGGAGTTCAGTCCCTCAAAATCCTCACATGCATCCCCATGGGGCCATGCTGGAGGAGCCAGCTCTGAGCTGCCACACAAAGTCTCTCACAGTACAGGGATGTTTCCCACACTTTACTCAGTTACTATGACCAGGTGTGTTACAGTCTTTCACCCCACACTGGGGTACATCAGTGGAGAAGGCCACCACCACCCTTGACACTCAGCTACTCCTGAACCAAACTAGGGACTGAAAATCAAGGCAGAAGAGAATTGGAGATCTCTTACTGCAGCTCTCGCTGTCAGAATGGTGACTTTACAGCTCAGCTCTCTGTGAGCAATTGCTTCCAACTGTGGCTTATGTTGCTGCAGGGCACCTCCCACTTGGAACCTCTGTCCAGATGACTAACAGGGCTTTCAGGGGATCCCTAAAAGTTTAAACATTTGCTGCCCAGAGTGAATAAACAAAAATAAACCTTTTAGACTACACAGGATTTTAGTACGCTGCTAAATATTTTAAAGACTGCTGTAGAAAACATGGCAGAAAACATTTGTAGTGTATCTCTAGTAAAATGGTCTAGTAACCCCAGAATCTCACGATCAAAGAATTTGCAGGCTCACGATCGAAGATCATTAGCGAGCCACGAATTAAGATTTTAAAAGCTTATAACTCTATTTTTGACCGATTTGGATGGAACCAAAGCCATGGCTTGATAGATCAGGGTCCCTAGGTAAAATCCATCAAAGTCTTACTTCAGAAGTGACCCTAAGCCAAGATATTTGTGTTTGTGTGATTGGAAAACTGAAAACAAGATGGAGGACCTCACGTTCAAAGAATTGTATTTATTTATTTATTTAGCTTTTGTTTACCGGGTAAGTACACTAGACAAGTATTATGCCTATTTTCAGGAACGACCCAGGAGAATACAATATGAGGAACAACAGTCAAGGAGACATGGCAAAGAGAGTACAGTTTTTTGTCACAGTAAACAAACATGTGGGAAATACATCGTTTGACACTAGGGGAAACATATAGTAGTAAGCACATTTCAGATTATACACTCTAGACTAGCTAGTTCAACTGACAGATATAAACAGGTCATCATACATAGGAGTGGAGCATAGCTCAAGGACTGGATTGGTCATAATATAACTTATAACATTGTCGTATACATCCCCTAGGCTAGTTGGATCACGGACAGGTATATACAGCTCATCACATTTTTCTAAATATACATGTTAGACAGAAACAGAAACACTTGGTAGTACAAGTTTCTACCAAGTGACCAAGGTGCAATATGTCATGGTTAGCCTATGACTGTGGAGCAATAATGGGTGTAAAATGCCCAAGGCTTTTAGGCAGGAGTAGTCAGAAGTCATTGATACAGTGGGAAAATATCTCCAGGAATTCAACAGAGACACCCTGGGGAGGTTCAGACAAAACAATTTACACTTTACTCTAGGGAGGTTTGGGGCAGTCACACTCTGATGCTAGTTTTAGAAACCCCACAGGAAATTTAAGAAAACTCATATAGGAGGGCAGCTCCGGATATCCACAGGCATGAATTCCAGAGTCTGGGCGCACTTATGACAAGTCGATCCCCATGAGGGTCCAGGTAGGATGGACTTTGAGCATCCCTGATGTGAGAGACCTAAGTTGGTAGGGGTGGGATTCAGTTTCGCAGAAGCCAGGCCAGCCCCTGGGGTGCTAGTTCTGATCACTTTCCCAGAGAGGCATCCCAAACCAAAATCAAGGTATCTAGCTGGTGAGAGCCAGCAGAGGTTTCTCATATAGCTCACAATGGTGGGTGGAGTCGGGGGGCAGCCAAGGCAAAACGACAAATGTTATTGTAAGCAGTGTACCACCGGGTGATATGTGTCTTTGGAGAGCGAGCAAATAGGTGCAGCCCATAGCTGAGGGAGGGAAGGAGCACACCCTTCACTAGGGCAAGCCTGGCTGCCGGTGTAAGGTTATACTTGGCCCTATAGGCCAGACCCAGTTTGCAGTTTGCCGCCCTGCAGATGTTAAGGGTATGATTACCCATGTCAAGTTGGGGGTCAAGTGTTACTCCCAGATATTTGATGGAGCTCACTATGGGTAGTGAGGATTTTGAAAATTCCTCGGGAACAAAGATTCTTGAAAAGTGAGGCTGCAAATTCTTTGATCGCCAAGCGAGACCAGATGGCCAAAACCCCCATTCTTGATTGCAAGATATACATATAAATTTTCCCATTGACTAATAATAAGAACTTAAAAGTGCCATAACTTTTGAATGCCTTAATTTTTTTACAAGCAGCAGCATGTTCAGCCACCAAAGTTCTTTCAAACAAACCATGAGCAGCACACCACACAATGGCCGTGCAGGACCACATTAAGAATGCCAAAAGGTGCCTTCAAAATGGATAATTTTGCATTTTCCAGCGCTTTCATACATGAAGACCAACAATCTGACACAAAATCAATTTGGAAAATCAAGAGATTTAGTGCACCCCAATGTGTGTACCAAATGTCAGGCAAATACATTGAATGGGTCCAAAGTTATTAATGTCCAAACTTTTGACTTTAGTATGTAAGTGGTCGCTCAACCCCAACTATAGTGGCGCGACCGCGCCACTATAATATATATATATATATATATATATATATGTATTATAGTGGCACAGTAATACCACTATAGTTAGGGTTGAGTAAGCACTTTAATGTTAAACCTCAAATTTTGCACCTTAATAACTTTGCCACCATACAACAAATTTGCCTGAAATGTTGCATGCACGGTCTTGTACCACAGATCTCTGGATCTGGCAAATTGTGTTATGGTCAGATATATGGTTGTGGAGCTACAGAACGTCACAAAATGCAAAAAAACAGACTGTTTGTGCATTTTTTTGCTTGTGCCCACAGCCCGCACAATTTGTCCATTCAGTCCAAAATCTTCAGGGATGATGCAGTCTGGGTCATCGATGTGCCTTTTGAAGATTTGTTGTAAAAATATTAAACCATTCAAATGTTATTTAAAAAACAAATTTTCCATTATAGTCAATGGGGAAAAATATATGTGCATCATGAAAGTTTTGCAAATGCAATTTTTACTTTCGCAAATGGCCCTTTTACTTTCATGAGTTGACCATCTTGTTTTCAGTTAGTGAGAGAGAACAATGCCTGGCATTTAAAATTGGGACCCTCTAGGTAAACAATGACTGTTGGGTTTACCTAGTCATTTCCTGAGGATGCTAGCCCTTTTTTGGAGGGGTTAAACCCCCCAGAAATACCGTTTTCAACATTGGAGAAAAAATACTTTTTCAAATGCGTTTGCAAAACTTTCGTAAATGTGAAAGTTTTGTGCTGATTTTTGCAAAACTTTTGTGATTTGCGGAAGTATTTTTTTAAATAACTGCAAATCTTTGCCATCCTCCTGCAACAAAACAGTTGGGTCTTTTGGGCTGAAATTTGCAGGTGGCAAACTCTTGTCCCACAGATGTGCCTTTTGGTGGTTTGATGCCAAAACATTCAAGGGGCCCAAAGTTAGAATGTTCCGAAGTTGAGAAAGTTCCCATAGGATAACACTGCAGCACCCATTATGCCTTTCAGCGCCTGTATCTTCAAAATGAAGCAAGATATGGAGTTTTCACTACTGGAAGCTTAGTTCATCTTTAAGTGAACTAAGCTGCAGAAACAAGTTTGGGAAATCATAGATGACACTTGCAGTGGAATTTATTTCCTACTTGCTATGGTTAGAGAAATATTGACAAAAACATGTTTCAAGGGTTCAAAGCGTGCCTTTTTAGTGCTATTCAGTGCCCATATCTCAGAAACGGTATGAGATACAGATTCAGTCAACTTATATCACGTAGAGTACTCACTGTCATGATTACATCAGCACTAGAATTTTTTTCCTAGCTGCTGCAATTGCAGAGATATTAGCAAATTAGTGTTACAAGGCTTTCTTGCCCTATAGGGCTGTTGTATGACTCCTTAGTTAAGGTGTAAGTGGGAGCACAGGGCCCAGAGGGTGCATTAATGGAGTTTTCACAATTTATATACAGTATGTGTGTATATATGTATATATATATATATATATATATATATATATATATATATATACATATATATATATATATATATACATATATATATATATATATATATATATATATATATATATATATATATATAACTTACTTAATTAGCTAACAATTACATTTTTAAGTTTTAAACTGATTTTTAATGTTTCTGATATTAATAATCAATCAATCATCAATCAATCAATCAAATTTTATTTATAATGCGCTTTTCAGCATATCAAAGCGCAAGTACAAAACAACATCTTACATAATAAATAATGACATAAAACAATAAAAAGCAGCAATAAACCTATCCAAAAGCTAATTTGAATAAATAACTCTTCAGGGACACCTTAAATGATTCCGTGGACAGGCACTCTCTAATCTGACGAGGTAGAGAATTCCACAGGGTTGGGGCCATGAAAGAAAAAGCTCTGGCCCCAGATGACTGAAGACAAACCCTGGGAATCTCTAGCAATCCCTTGTCAGCGGAGCGGAATGGGTGGAGAGGGCGGTAAGGTCGAAAGAGATCTTCCAAGTAGCCCGGTCCCTGACCGTGTAGGGTCTTATAGGTCAGCAACGCGACCTTGAAGGTGATTCTCCACCGCGCCGGCAGCCAGTGCAGTTCGCGCAGCACAGGAGTGATATAGCAAGTTCTCGGTAGCCCAGTCAACAACCTGGCTGCAGCGTTCTGCACCAGCTGCAGGCAAAAGAGATCCACCCCCAGCAACCCTAGATATAGAGCATTACAGTAATCAAGACGTGAGGAAACAAAGGCGTGGACCAACACAAGAAGGTCATCATGTGGAACAAGGTGTTTTATCCGGGTGATATTCCTCAGATGGTAAAAGGAAGACTTGACAGCGGTAGATACCTGTGCCTTCAATGTTAACTCGCTGTCAAGAATTACACAGATTCCGTACCTGTTCGGAAGGTCTCAGCTGGTTACCTCCTAACACAAGGCCAGAGGGGACCCAGGAGTCAACTTCTCTACGATGGCCCAGATCCACAACCAACACCTCAGTCTTATCTGGATTTAATTTCAACCAGTTTGCACTCATCCAGTCCTGAATCTCAGTGAGGCAGTTATTAAAGACTGATAAGGCGTCATTCTGTTCAGATACAAAGGACATATAGAGCTGAGTGTCATCTGCATAGCAGTGAAAACTCAGCCCATAACACCTTATAATGTCTTCCAACGGCAGCATATACACCATGAACAACATGGGGGAAAGCACAGAACCCTGTGGCACCCCACAGAACAGAGCAAAGGGAGCAGAGGAAAAAATTCCTGAGACTACCCTCTGACTTCTGCCTGTGAAGAAAGAGTAGAACCATCTAAGGACTGTCCCCAACAGTCCGCAGCACAGCTGCAGGCAATCCAGCAACATCCCATGGTCCACAGTGTCAAATGCTGCAGAGAGATCAAGGAGGACCAAGATCGAACGGCTCCTCAGATCTCTCGCTATTAGGAGATCATTACGTACCTGAACCAACGCCATCTTGGTACTATGCCTCTTCCTGAAACCGGACTGGAGAGGATCATAGACCTCATGGGAGGTAAGAAAATCATCAAGCTGCAACGCGACTACTTTCTCAATAACCTTGCCCAAAAAGGGCAGGTTAGAGATTGGTCTGTAGTTAGCGAGACAGTCTGGGTCAAGGGAAGGCTTCTTTAACAGGGGTGTCACGATAGCCTCTTTCAAAGACTCTGGAAACACCCCTTGGTCCAAAGAGCACCAGACTATCTCTGCAAGGACTGGTCCTATCACATCCATGCACCCCACAAGGAGTCACGTAGGACCAGGATCCAAACTACAGCAAGTCGGTTGCAGCCCTGAACAATCTTCATGATATCCATGATCGCTGGCTGGTGAAAATCTGTCCAGAGAGACGAGGGCCTGCAACCCTACGCCGATCACTGCCACGCTCATTAGAATGCATACCACGGATCTCCGACCTGATCGATGATAACTTATCCTCAAAGAACTGAGCAAATTCATCACACTTTATTTGTGAAAAGGCTCTCGACCCGTAGACAGGCTGGATTGCAGTTTGTCCATGGTCGAACAGCTAAGCTGGTCGATTTCTTGAACCAGCTATCTCCGGGACAGCATAAGGGGCCATCAATCTAAGTCTGTCACCTTCCAGGCTGGATTTCCGCCAACAGCGCTCAATCTTCGCCCTTTCTCCTCAATTCCCTCAATGTCCCATCAAACCAGGGAACCGAGGGTGAAGGGAGAGAGGCGAACACAGACAAGCGCAATGGATCCAGTGCCCTCAGCACCATATTATTATAGTGCACCACTAAGGCATCTGGTTCCATGCGCCATAGGCCAATCGATAGGTCCAGCACCACCATCAGACCCTCAGGGTAACTCCTCAAAGGGCAGTACTGGACCATCTCCAAAGGGTAGGTCTCACAAGACAGGTCACGAAATTGAATCTTATGGAGTGATGGTCAGACCACCCAACTGGTTCCACCACCAGTTCCGTGATCTCCATCCCAGGGTGAACACCAGACCCAGAGAGTGACCCTGAATATGGGTAGCAGCGGGTACAACCTGTGTGAAGCCCAACAAAATCACTAATTGGAGGAAGTTTTGACCAAAATGCGAGAGTTCATCATCAACCCATGCATTGAAGTCCCCCAGGACCAACCACCTGGAGGGCTCCAACACCAGGTCAACAATGAAGTCTGCAACTTCCTGCAGAAAAACTTTATCATCACCGGGTGGACGGTAGACGAGTAAGATTCTGCTGCCCACACCTGCTCCCATGATACACTCGAAGGATCTAGGGGCCACCAGTGGGACCTCCACAAGACCCAACTTCGATTTAAAACAAATAGCGACCCCCCCACCCCTTCAATCCAACTTTGGGTGATGTATTACCGAGTACCCGGCTGGAACAGCTGATTCCAATATGGGACCAGCATTTTCGTCCAGCCAGGTCTCGGTAATGCAAGTCAGGTCAGATAACTCAACAAGATCAACAATAATTGCTGTCTTGTTTTTTATAGACCTGGCATTGCATAACACTGCCCAGGTTGGATGAAAGGGCCCTGGAGGAGGGTCCACTCCCTCTCAATGGAACCCTGGGTATGGGGAACCAGGTATCGCACGCCTCATCCTGGACCCATTTCGCCCAAGGTGTCTCCTAACCCCATGACCCTTATCCACCCACTCTGCTCTCCCCGTAGCAAAGGAACCCCCCTCCGCCTCCGCCGTGCGATCCCCAGAGCATGACAACGCCTATATGCCTCGGGTTGCAATGGAGGAATATCGAAGGGGCGCAGGCCCCTCAGCCTAGAGGGGGACTACCGCCTGACCACAGAGACCCGATCCCAGCACATGCTGCTAAATATTAAAAAACAAATATTAATCAATCGACAAATTTGATTAATACTATCAGTACTGCAAACTTATTTATCTTAGACGGCAGCCCCACTTCCCATTTCTAACACAAAATAAAACAAATTGTCCATTTCCCTTCAGACCAAACTCCCCAGAAAAAGTCTTAAACAATCTAAATAAATTTTTGCTCGTAAAGCTCCTATAATAATTTAAACAACAGTCCTTACCCTGATAAAACATATAAACTACCCCCTCCCACTATAAAATGACTTTAACCCCAAAAAATTAACAATAAAATTATACAAACGATCCCCTCTCACGGAAAGGAAAGAACACACAAAGAAAATTCTCCCTCTCCCACAGCCCTCTCACAGCTCAGGCGGGGAAAATAACAAACAAATAATAAAACAATCCCCTCTCACAGGATAAACAAAAATCAAAAAATAAAATAAAATATGGGCACCCTGGTTCTTTCACAACCAGGAAACCAGAACAAATAAGATCAGGGAAAAAAGTCATCAAATGGTAGGAGGAGCCAAGATAATCCAACATAATCCATCATAGGTAAAACCAAATATTTAGTCAACGACCTAGAGCGGCACTAATTCTGTCAACTTCAAGTAGGTACTTTTCCAGTATGCAGGATCCACAGTCACAGTAAGTCTCCAAAATGAGCCAAAAATCTTGAGGAAAGCCAAAACAGGTGCAAACTAAGCCAGTGGAGAGTGGGGGCTCCGCTCCCCATCCCTGATCCGCCTTATCAGGTTCAATTATGCCCCCAGGACCTGCACCTACAAATACCCCTAGGCGCACCAAAATGACTGACCCAGGGATAAATTAGGCCCCCACTAAACCCCAGCTCCCTGGGAAGAAGTAAGACAGTTCCGCCGGGTCCCAGTTGGCACCCAAGATTACCCAGGCAGAACTAAGAGGGGGGGGACTGAGGCACCACACAAACAAACCACTATTTGAGCCCTGCTTCTGGACAAAAAAATATAGAATTGCAAAGAAAAGAGGGTCTCTGATCAATGAACCAGGCCCCCCACTCACAATACTCCAAGTCACCACAGGCAATCCCTTCTGCCAAATTCAACGTTAATTCAGCATGCAGCAATCACAGACCAATCCTTCTTTATCCATCAAGGGAAGGTATATCCATTTGATCGAAGCAGAGACTAATAGATCCAAAAGTCACAGCCATAAGCACTAAACATATCGCCTTAAATTCAGTAGCTCAGAAGTTGGAATGTCATTGAGTCAAGGCCAAGTTCACCAAAAAAGAAAGGCAGTCACCATGAAAAATTGATCCCTCAGAATGGGGGATCAATAGCCTTGAGGAAACAAGTCTGCCCTCCACTTCCCAGGCTGTAGGCTGACTTCTGAACTAGCGAGAGGTGCACCACCTCGTTGATACCACCGCCGCTCCAAAGAAACAGCTGATCCCCTGGCCGAACGCCAACGAAAGGGCACTGCAACTCGAGCAAACAAATGACTCAAGTGAGTAAATAACTAAATTCTAGTGAACAAAAAAAGCTCCTCTTCTCCGCTTCTCAGTTATAATGAGTCCATATCCTCGACCGGCAAAAAACACATAGGAGGCGCAGAGAAAATGCCACTAGGGATCGGAGACAAGGACACCACAGAAAAAACAAGAAAGGAACCAAATATTAAAACAACTATACAATTAAAAAAAAATATATATAAAATATATTCATTAAAACAAATATAAACTAAATAAATAAAACCGGGCAACAGAACACAGAACCAGGGGCAAGTCCAGCGTGACCGCCATCTTGGATACAGCTAATACTATCAATGAAGGTCATCGTAGACTGCCTGGACACTTCTGCCTAAGATAGAAGATTATTCTGCCTCCAGGTCACTTGCTTTGACATTATTTTAACACATTCAGTCGTTCTGTTTGTAGGATCAGTCTTTGTGGTTGGACCAACCAGGCAACAGCTTCTCTGTGACTTGTGCCAAAATATTCATGTCTAGAATCTTGACATGCTCTCCAGGCTGCAGCTGAGGCAAAGTACAAGCTCTGTGCCTTGAGTCTTTTGCTTGTTTGCATTTGAAACTTTAAGATTGCTCAAGGCATTGGATTTTCTCTTGGTCTGGAAGTTTTGGAGTCAAACGAGATGAAAAAATAGGTACTGATGTTCTCAATTTCCAACCCATCAACAGTTATGCTGGACTATATTCATTGGCAAGTGATATGGCTTAAAAGAGCAGCAAAGCTTTGAATGGATTCTCGCCTTTATGAGAAGTCTCTTTACTGTTTGGGCTGCTCTCTCAGCTTCTCCATTGCCTTAGGAATGTCATGGACTGCTTGTGAGATGCAAAAATCTGTAGTCTTTTGCAAAATCATGAAAATTTGACCTGAACTGTTGACCATACAAGAGTCTTGGTCACTCCATGATGACCAAAAATAGCTTTCGGGTGTCCACTGACATGGCTCAATGTAATCAAGTTCAACTCAGCAGCTTCAATGTACTTTGAATGATAGTCCACAACCATGAGGAATTTCTGACTTTTGAGGGCAAAGAGATGTGTAGCAACATTATGCCATGCTCTGCCTGGAATTGTAGACAGAATCAGTGGCTGTACTGGGTTTGTTTTGAGTTTTATACCAATTTCATACTTGTTGATCAGAGTTGTCAGTTGTGCACCAAGTTCTTGCCACCACACATTCTGCTGCACTCTACTCAATGAAGTGGGTGTTAATTTTTTATTTGGAGGGGGGGGTGATTTTGATCCTGCTCCGAGAGATGTTGCCAGCTCTGCTAAAGATGGTGAGAGGTCTAGTGACAGAAATTGAGCTGCTCCAGGTATACACTTCCACACTGGTGCCTAGTGCACTGTCCATTAAAAGTAAGCAGCTGGCTGATGTGAAGTGCTCAGAACTGGAGTGGCCATCAGCCAGGAGTGCCTAAGGGAAGGTCCCTGCAGTGGTGCTGCCTCCTGCACACCTGCTGAACTGATGCCTCATTGTCATGTGATATGTGTGGAAATGTGTGAACTCAAAGCTCATAGCAAAGTGAGGATTTGGTAAATTCATTGACAGAGTAGGAAATGCTCTGTACAAACATATACAGATGTACATTTTTAATCCGCTGGCAAAGTGGGTGCGACTTGGTGAAATTTGCAACTCCTGAAATTCACAAATTCTGTGGCAGATGCACCAACCCACTGTGCTGTAAAACCAACTCCTCCCCAACCCCAAAATGATAGATTCCTTGATAGTCCCTCCTACCCTCCCCACCCACCCACTGGCAGTGTCCCTCCTCCCTCTTTCCCAGTGTAGCATTGCACAAGATAAACACAATGTATCCAAATAAATGTAATCCCTTCCCCTCACCCACATGACAAACACACTCCCCCTGCATCCCCCCATCTAAGTCCACTGTTTTCTCAAGCACACCCAGTTCCCCGCCCCACCCCCTCCTCTGGTCCCCACCATCATCCTCCCCCACTAGCACCCACAAAATCAACCTGAAGGACTGCCAATGAAGAAAACGGTGCCCCAGTACAGAGCATCTGTTCAGTTTGGGTCCGTCTCATAATGACACAATGAATGAATGGTGACATCTTTGCTCTTAGTAAAACTTGATTGGTTGAAAGAGCAAAGATGTCACCATTCATTCATGCCATTATAAGATGGACACTGAGCAGAGCAGATGCTGTGCACCGGAGCACCATTTTCTTTATTGCAGCCTTGCATGTTGTTTTTGTGAGTGCTGTGGGGGAAGGAGGGTGGTGAGGACCAGAAGGGAGTTGGGTTGTGTACTGGATGTGTTTGATAAGACAGTGAGTCTCATGTGGGGGGAGTGTGTTTGGCACAAGAGTGGGAGGGAAGGGATTACACTTTTCTGGATGCACTTTGTGCACGTCACACTGTGCAGCACTGCAATTCACCAGGGCATGGGGGAGGAGGGTGCCAGTGGGAGAGGGATATGGAAGGGTGGTATCATGTAATCTATCATTTTTTGACGGAGGAGGGGGTACAGCACAAAATTTTGTGTTGAAATTCACCCACAAATTGGCCATTTACATCAATTCCCACACAAATTTGGACAACTGTCCTGCAGAATAACAAAGAGAACTGCAGTTCTCAGCTTCATGAATTTGCCAAAATTCAAGGATTTTTTTTTTGGTGGAGCAAATTTTGCAAGTTTACACCACTACTAAGATATAATCTCACTAACTGGTGAACTGCATGGAATAAGAGGTGTCATGGGGCTCTGTAGGATGTGTAGAGCGTACAGCCTTAACCAGGGGGCCCTTTTGTTCTGACTGATGTCTGTGGTCAGGATCAAACCTGTCTTAGAGTGCTGACCAGAACAGCAGTTCAGAGACTGTGCTCCTATGTGTGTAACTATAAATAACTATAAACATGCTAGTAAATGTGACAACAACTAATCACTTTGTAGTGTGATTTATTACTAATGTAATAGAAAAAGAAAAACAGGGCAGAGTACACCTGGGAGTGAATAAGATGAAGTGTATATAGTTGGTGTTTTTGGATGTTGCTGGGGGGCCCTCCTGCAAGTCTCATAGACACACATGGTACTCCAGGGCTATGCCCAACACTACCTGACTCTAAGAGAGGTTTATCATATGGTGTCAGCCATCAGCTGAAAGAGAAATGACAGCATCCACAGCTGAGTGTATTCTTGGACCACACATCTGGTCCAGAGGTTGGGTTGCAATAATGTGGGGGCATCCTCCAGGATGTTGGAACAATGTAACAGGACCCCTCACACAGAGACTGCAGTACTGTGAAATACAGAAACCAGTTATGAGAAAACATGCATGGAGGGTTGTCAGGTTTGAAAGTTATAGTCATGATGACCTAAGCATAAGAACAAAGCATGAAAACGCTCTAAGGAGTACAAGCAAAGTTGATTCTGAGTGACAGATACCGTACTTGATTGCATTTGCATACAGGAAATCAGAATTTCTGATTCTTGGGATATTGCATGCAGAAAGCATAGACTGCAGCAACTGGCTGAAAAGTGGAGCGGTTCGTACATGTTACTATGAGTATAAAACGTGCCAATAAATGGAAGAAGCCACGAGTTGGATGCCATATTGAGATGGGGATCGGACCAAGTCTGGACCTCTCAATCTGAGCAGCAACTAGATTTATTTCTTAGGCAGAGAATGGCTAGTCACAGACAAAAGTGAGGTGCCAACAGAACTCTGGCAACTTCCAAAACCCACAGTGCTGCATTTGGATGGGTGCCAAGCCATGATCATTGCTATCTCAGAGGGACTGATAAGAGACTTGTGTAGAGGGTGTTGAGATGAAGTGCAAAGCTGACATCTAAGACTGGTTGTGACCCAAGGGTTTTACAGCGAAGCTGAGACTCAGATGAAACTTTCTATTTATTTTTAAAACTCAGCTTTATTGGTATGCAATGTATTTCAACACTACAATATCACTGGATCAAGGCAAGTACATTACAAAATGTTGAAAAGAGAAAAAAATGTCCATGTTGGTAACGTAGTCTTTTGTTTTACAGTTCTTTGGCTTCTTCGGTAGTGGTGGTGGTGTGGATCCAGTTCTATGGTATTTGCTTGGAGAATCATCAATAACAAACAAGTGAACAGCAATCCAACATAAGAAACAAAATGTGTATAACTCAACTATGGCTGCCTGTCTTTTATGCAGTGACTTGAGTGTTTCTAAAGCTATTTGGATTTTACTTTCCTGAGGCATGGGTTGAGGATGAGTGGCCAGAGGTCTATTGCTGCCCTCCTTAACTGGGTACCCCCCCATCAGCCTCTCTCCCTCTAATGTCAGGAGGATGTATGGTCAAGGGCATATAAGGAACCCTTAGGTGGACAAGCCCATGGTGTTCATGACTCCTCCTCCTCCTCTTCTGGGTCTATGTTCTGACCTACAGCCCCCCACACACACACACACACACTGTATAAGTTCTATTTCTGACACTGGTGTATATGCTTGTCCAATGTTAGCCACTGGGTAGCTATGATACAGTCCATATTTTGTAGCTCCCTTATTCGCAGTACCCAGGTCTCCTTGGAGGGTTGAGTTCCGATAGCCACTGTAGGGTTACCCCTTTCATAACTACTGTGCACCTGGTTCTAAGTAGCATCTGCTGGGACCTATCCCCCTTCCCCAAGGACTGCCTTTACCAGGATCATGTGCTCAAACATGAACAGAATTTTAATTCCCTAATTCCCCTCCATGGCTTTATGAGTCCACAACCAGTATGTACAGACTTTGAAGCAGTCCCAGAAGATAAGGTAATGGGACTCCATCTGACTGCACTTTCTCTTACACAAGTCAGATCACCCTCTGGTAAACTTAGTAATGGCTGGGATGTGGAAGAAGAGGGTGAGGAACTTCCATCTGAATTCTCACCAGCCTGGTAAGGCCGCTGTATGCCAACCTTATTTCCATATCCTATCCCAGTCCTCATCTGCGATGGTTAGCTGTACCTCCCTTTCCCAAGTCCCCTTTACTTGGGTAAATTCAGGGTGTAGTGAGCCTTGCAGGGCTCTATATACCCGGGTTATGTTGCCTCTCCTTCCTGCCAGCATTGCTGCCCAGTAAAGAAATTATCCAATTCTATCAGGTCTCTGCCCAATTTACCTAGTCTGTCTTCCACTGTGAGGTAAAGCCTCACCTGTAAGCAATGGGAAATATCCTATCTGGGCAGGGTGAATCTTTGCTAACACTGCAAAAGTGGTGCAATACCCATTCTGTAGGAGAGTGGGTAAAGCATGTAAGAAACCTCTGGTTCCAACGTTAATATCCCCTGTTCATCTGTTGGGGAAAATCCAAGTTCCCAACAATGACCGACAGGAGGCCTGTATCATTGGGGGAGGGGCAGGGTGTTAAAGACTTGGTCCTAAGGAGCATCTGAAGTGTGTCTTTGTCCAGGGTTGTTAATTTGCTTAAGCAATAGAAAGCTTAGATGCGTGTAGCAGGACTAAGGTAGGGACTGGAAGGTCTGTATCTGTTTCCAGATCCAACCTTCTTATCTCTGTTGTTTAGTCCAAGTAATGATTAGGGTCAGCTGTGCCACCACATAGTAAAGTTTCAGGTCTGGCATTGCCAAGTCACCCATCTCCCTTGGGAGTGCCAATGCCCTCTTTATAATTCTGTGTCTGTGGAATGCCCAGATGAAAGTTAACATCAGTTTTTATGTGCACCTCCAGAATTCTTCTGGAGTATGGACCAAGAGGACCTGAACTAAGAATAAAAATCTAGGCAGGACATTCATTTTAAAAGTGGCAATTCTACTTACGAGGCTTGAACGTAAAGGGTCCTGGTCCCAGCGAGCTATGTCTGCCTTGATTTCCCCTCAGAAATTTATTGAAGTTTAGTGTAAACAACGAGCTTGTCCTGGGGGATATACACCTCCCCAGACAGGACACCTCAATCTGGGGTACCCACCAAAACAGAAAGGTCGCTTTTAGCATCAGGTGGGGAGGAGGCAGGTGCCACTCAGTTTATTGGCTTCCGATTTGTCGAAGTTAATCTTGTAACTTGAGATGGCCCCATACTCCCCCAATTCTGCCAACAGTGCATGGTTGGTGGCTGTCTATAGTGCAGAGGATATTCCAGTGAACAGATGTCATCTTTCCCTAGACATGGAGGGTATTCCTGGTCTGACAGAGGAATGAAAACAGCTGCAGCAGAGTAGGTTCTTAGACTGCTCTACTTCTGGTTCATGGGTTGCAATACAGGAATTGAGGTAATTTCTCTTTCAGTTCTGTGGAAAACACTGCTGCTGCCATTGTTATGGAAGTCTAATTTGCACTTTGACTAGCGAGCACGAGGAAACAGCAGTCAGAAGTAGTTAGAACACTGCAAAGAGGCAAAAGTATGTTTTGGTTTACTGATCAAGTAATTTATTTGATTCACCCAAACTGGTGTGTATGACTGTGACATCACAACCACACACAATAACATTTTAGACCTTTGCCCCATAGGCAGCAACATTTCTTGACCTTTGCCCAAATGCATAACGGCTTTTTAGATCTACACTGCAGGGACAGCAGTGACTCCGACTGGGTGTGGAGTGTTGGGGGATACCCACGTGCTCCCAGCGCATGGCCTGATATAGCAGGGGAGGGTTTTCAAAGCCCCTCTAAAGGAGGGTATCCCCCAACACTTCACACCCTGAAGGTTCTTATCCCACTTAAAAAATGGGCAGTTGCTTGATACACAAGCCAGAACAGCATGGTGCGAGTAGCTGTGATGGCAGAAGAAACAGGTAGGAGCAGAGAGATAGCAGTGTTGGCTCTGCTAACTAACAGATAACTGATTGAACAGGGTAGTGTGAGCCACATACTGGCTCTTTTCCTTTTTTCTAATGGGCAGAATTGACCATTAGAAAAATGTTGTCAGCCAGTCATAGGCCAGCATCTCTCCTACTCACTTTCTAAGTTTCCCTACACAGTCATGTCAACCTATACATTATATATCTATTCCAGCTTCTTATTTAATCCTCCAATCTTATCCCATTTTGGCAGAATAAATGCTGTTTCAAACAAAAAAATCATGGGCCTGGTCAAATGTGACCCGGCACTGCACTTTCAGGGTGACTAGCCCCAACTACAAGCAACATCAAAAAATCAAAGTCCTCAAAGTAAGTACTGCTCCACTCGGATAATGATGCTGCAAGAAAGGCTTTGGGCTTCCTGACTGTGACCAGTTTGGCCTGCTCGGGGGTTGATTATACTTTGCACCCAAAAAATAAAATTCACTGATGTCTAGGGCCTAGCACTAAGTTTGGCTATGTAACCTTTGTGCTTAGAAATGAATCCTTTTTACAGCATCATTAATTTGAGTGATACTGTACTTACTTTGAGTGCACTTTCAATTTTTTGATATTGCTTGGTAGAATAAATACCTGGGTTTATCTTAATTGTGTTCATGTTAAAGTTGCCAAGACTGTGTCCTCATCCTTGGCAAAATAATATCATCTCACATAATGTGAATTCTATCAATCTCCTGGACTAGTTCCTCTCCTTTATCCCTCTGTCTGAACCCAGAATCACTGCTCACATTTCTATGGTCCGTAAATTTGCCCATATCCATTACTTCATAGGCCCTTCCTCTGCTGAAAGAGTTATTCATGCCGTCATCTCCTCTCAACTGCCCCTCCCTACTAAAAGTGTTATTCATGCCATCATCTCTTGTCAACTGCCCCTCCCTACTGAAAGTGTTATTCATGCCATCATCTCTTCTCAACTGACTACTTAATTTCCTCCTCTTTAAACTTCAACTGTTCCAGCTGCAGCTGCATGGCTGCTGACCAGCAACTGGAAATGTGATTATATTACTATCATCTCCTGCTTGTTTTACAACTCTCTATAGCTTTGCCCTTCTCTGTCTGCCAGACCTCAGTCATCACTGACTACTCTCTATCACTTACTCCTCCAACTTTAGATGCTTCTGTATCCCTCATATCTCTCTTTCAGCTGTTGGTGGGCAGTTCTTCAGCACCTCTTTTCCAACTACCATGACAACCTTCATTCATATCTCCAGCTCATTATTCAAATCTCGATGCAAAACCCACATCTTCTCCCTTGCCTGTGAGTCCAGTGCTACCAATCAGTTTCCCTGATTCCATGTGATAACAGCGACAGCGTAACAGTGCTCACTGTTTTGGTGAGTGTACATCACAAAAATGAATTTTGGCAATGTAGACTCGTGGTGCACAGCAAAAGGGCACCGATACTGGATTTCTTAGCCCACTGCACCCCATACTAAAGGATTCTCAACACCAGGGGGTGTATGTCAGTGGTGCAAAAGACAGAAATTTCAATTTCACGGACCGCGCAAAAAACGAGCACACACCCAGAATCAAACCTGGCACCCTCCCAACCTTAGACTGCCACCAACCCACCACGCCCACATGGCCAGCTCAGCAGCCCACCACCACACTACACCCCACAAACCCTGCCTCCTTCCTCCCATCGCATTCGCATGGTCACTCCCCCACGCATGTACATATAGCAACATCCTGTCGCTATAATCACCAAACCCCATCCTGTTGCCCTCCCAGCCCAGTAGCCCTGTGTAAAGCACTGTGATTGAGCTCTTTTTGAAAAAGCTCAGTCGCAGTCGCAGAATACATGGGCTACCATTTTCCCAGTTTGCTGTAGTGGTTCTCTTCAATATCACTTTGTTTGCTGGTAATAGTACTACTAACTCGGCAGATACTGGAGAGAGGATGTGCTAACCAGGTACTACTACTACTACTAAGATGTAATGGATGGTCTTGATGTGCACACATGCCAACTTCATTTTGTTATTCATATGTTCTCATGTGATTTCTTTGGATATTAATAATCATTTAAATGCAGTCCCACTGGTGCAGAGGCAGTGTGTCCATCTGTGACACCAATGACCCAGGTTTGGGAACAGACTCGTGATGTCAGAGGCCAGCCAGGGGAGAAGGACTGAGCATCCTAGGGCCTGCTCTCCTTCTCTGGGGGGGGGTATGGGAGGGTAGTGTGTCTGGCAAGCTACAGACCCCTAGCAGAGGCTGGGGGGAATCTGCTGTACCAGCACTGTACTGGTGGGGGTGACAGGGCTGATGCGGGCCATCATTGCATGTCCCTGCCCTCTCTACAGTACACAAAAATACTGGCACCGAGTGTGAAGCCCCACTCTGCCGCTGCTGCTCCCAACAATGTCCACCGGGTGGGATCCCGCTCCCATGGCCCCACCCTGGGGGGTAAGCCAGGGCACGTTGCTGTTGACCTTGGGGAGGGGGTGCACCCCGCCCAGGGGGGGTAAGCCTGGGCATGGGGAGGTGGTGAGTAGGAGCTGAGATCCCTACGGGGGATCAAAATGGGAGCCACAAAAGAAATCATTTCAATTAACCTGTGTCACAATTACAGCCAGCCCAAGATGTAGTTTCAAATGTGATACCAGATGCCTCCTTGCAAATACATGGGATCTATTACCTTTCAAACACACTCAACAGGAGCCCTTTCCAGGATCAAGACACACCACTTGTAGTACGAAGAATGTGCTCTACCTAACTACCTGTATAAAGTGCAAAAACCACATTGTAGGGCAAACAGAAAGCAACCTCAGAACAAGATTCAACAGTAATAAATGCACAGTCACCCACAACCTGGACACAGTGTTAGAATTACACTTTACTAACCATGAGAGCTAGTGGGGCCCATAAGGGCACTACCTTTAAATTAAGGAGTAATAGTAGTAAAACAACTTTATTTATACAGGCATTGATTTGAACAAATCAAATACACCATTAGGAAAAAAAGCCCTGTTTTCGAAGTGGTCCTGTGGATGTTAAGCCCCTTCTCATTATAAATCAGTGGTAGTGAAGCTTGAGCCACTGGAGCACTTCAGAACTGGGGTGGGGCAAGCCCCACTGTAATTATCTTGGGCAATTCCTTACTTATCCCTGGCTACTGACTTGTCCAGCAAGATCGCTCTTGCAGGGTTGGGGGTATAGCCATTTACATTTCCTCCTCCATCGAATACACCACCGTGCTCTCTGTATCTCTCCTTCTGCCTAGGAGCTTGTACTCCTGAAGCTCTCCCTCCCTCCTTTTCTCCTTCCTATCTTTTTAGCTGGATTCTACTGTTGCCCTGGACTCCCCTCCTCCTCCATTACTGACCTACTCACCAACATCTTCTTCAATACCTCCTCGGGTGAACTCCTCATCCTAGGCGATTTTAATTTGAACTGACTCCCCCCACCCCACCCCTGCACCAAAATTCTTCATGTTACCATGTCCCTAAATCTCCCATCTCAATCATAAAACACAAAGCCACACTCTGCTGGATTATGCTTTTACCACACACCCCACCACATTATTGCCGCTGGCACCCTCCTGGTTGCCCTCAGCATCCACCACATGGTCTACTGCATTCGCAAAATTCTGTGTCCCAAAGTCCCACCCAGACTCCTTCTGATCCAGTTGTTCAGATCCTTAGACCTGTCTGCCCTTCATAAGGACTTGCTTGCTGCCTACTGGTCACCCATCTCCTCCTTCAAATCCATCTACTCTGCCCTTAACTTCTTCCAATCCAAATTCCTGTGGAGGGGAGGGACCAAGATTGCGGCTGCATGCTATGCTAGTGAAGAGAACTAACTAACAGGAGCAGGGTTGGAAAAAAAGCCCATTACAAGGCAAGAAAAGGTATGCCACCATTGCCTTAGTTTTTCTGCCTTACCAGATAATCTTGTGCCGCATCTTGGTCGGTACTGTTGTTTTGTTTCTCTTTGCAGGAGATATTTAGCTGATTGAATCACAGCAGAAAGAAATACTTTATGGTGGCCGAAGTCTGATTTAATTTCTTGCATTAGAATAGCCCTTCGGAAAGGCTGAAACAAAAACAGTGCCATAAAAAATTACTCACAAACTACCCGGACTTTTACATTTTCTCCATGTTTAACGAGAGACACACCACTAATGTTTTACACTGCCTGATGAGGAGAGTGTAACTTGTCTACTACTAATTTATTATTTACTTTTTACTACTCACTACTTACCACTTACTACTCACACAAATTGCGATGGTTTTCTGAAAATGTATTGTATGTTTTTTATTTTCAATATGAACAAACCATGATATAGTAAACTATTACGTAGACAAAGAGTTAAACAATCACAAAAAAGTCTCTGGATTAAAGATTATAATAAACAAATGTCATTTTAATTGATAACAAATTGATTACTCTGGTCACTTTCATGTGCAATACTCTAATTGTTGAAGCCGTATATCTTTACTGTATACTTAAGTTTACTTAAGTTGATCACACGCGGGCTTGAATCTCAGTATTGATTGGCTGAATGATTGATTGATTGATTGTTTGATTGCTTACCTAAAACACCTGCTGTCTTTAACATATATTAACTGTTCAGGCTTCAGACTTACCACAATTCATTTTGAGATGCACTGCTTGGCGTTTAGACCATTTGCTGGGATCTTGCTTTATTCTCTGATTTTCCTGAATGAAACTCCAGCACACTAGCACATTCGGTGACTATTTTTTCTCTGAGATTCAGTTAGCTTTAGCAATTTTCAACAACTCAGTGAATGTCACATTAACCGCTCTTCGAAATTTAAGCGATAAAGACGTAAATGAATTCTGCAATGCTATGCTGTATGCTGAATGTTGAATACTGACCATTGAATGCTGAATGTTGAGCTGAAAGCAGAATACTGAAGCCATGTGCTGAAGTAAAACTAAAAAGCCAAATAGTAAATGTCGACTGCTAAAAGCTGAAAGCGGAAAGCTGAGCGCTAAAAACTAAAACCCATAACTGAAAACATCGTAGGGTTCCTAAGTGAGATTCAAGCCCAAGGTTTCGACTACAGGTTTTGACTGTAAAAGTTACAGAATGTCTTTTTACGTGTGAGTATTCAGCCTGGTGCTTTACTTACATATAACAAAATTTGCATAAATAACTAAAAAGCTTTTAAGACACATGTTTAAATATGATTGAATGAGGAAGTGTAAAACTGTTTTATGACTGTTTTATACAGTTTAGAACTGCAGAGTCAGCTCTTAGATTAGCAGGGACACTGTTTTTAGAATTGTTGTTTTTACTTGAATTTCACTGCTGTATGGTATTCACATCAGTTAGTTTAAATAATCAAGATCTAAGAGATTTTCCCATTTTTGAGAGACTGTTCAGACTTATTTTCTTTTTAATTTATAGATATTTTTCTGACTATGACCCACGTGCTTTATGTCTGGATGAATTAATTGCTACGATTGGATTTTCTCACCCAGGGGCCATTAGCCAGAAGATTTCTCATTAGGAACCTACAAAACTTTTGGAGAACTCTTGGACAACTTTTCATGTTCTGAACATTACTGGTTTCTTTTGCGATCTAAGGAATCTTTTACAGACAGACAGGGCATTGGACTCATTCATGCTATGTGATCATTGTAAATCAAGGGACTTTAACAGATGCAGATAAGATCTTGATTCCTTTATTTTTTTTTTTATGACTATTGATATAATCTTTTTCATGAAGTTTTGCATTATGAGATGTATCATGACACCACTTTTTCAGAGATGTATTCTCTATGTACTGTACTGTACTAGTTGTTATGGAAACCATCTTCATATAACTTTGGAAAATATTTAATCTTTGACTTAATCTTGTGGACTTATCTTAGAAAACTCTAAAATGCATAGTACTTTAGTACTCAATTTAAACATGGTAATAACAAGAAGTAAAAAGCTCTGCAAACCAGCTTTATATAAAAGACTACCACGACGTATTAAAATGTCGGACAATCAGAAACAAGTTGCCCACATGTTTAAAGATAAAGAGGAGTTAAATGAGACTAAGAATGAGACTGAGAATGTTTTAAAAAGAAAGCCACCAAAATCACCAAAGTTAAAAAGCTTCATCAGGAAAATAATTTTCCACTTCCCCACAGCCAGAACTCAAAACAGGTTAAAATAACAGATTACTTTAGTAGAAAAGATCATTCTATTTTATGTTTACTAACTCCTAGAACTACCACTTATAGAGAGCAGTCATTACTTATTTCTTCTGACAAGTCAAATGCAGAAGATCTAATAATGATAGATGATAACTCCCTAGCTAGAAATAATACTGATATTCAATTATGTCGGAGAAGATGACATATCTATTATAGCAAAAGATTGGGATACTTCTATATGTTATTCTAACACAATCAACTGTGATGACAAGGGACTGTCTGGGGATACTCAGAATACTCAGAAGCAGTTTTCTCACCTGAGCATTTTTTGAAACAGCTTTTGACTTAGAAAATAAAAGTCTTCAATATACACCCTTCACATCTCCCCCAGTACTAAAATATGTAGATCACCTAAAAGGGGACCTTTATCTTGTTATTCAGGAATTAAGCAGGACCATAGAAGGCCTGAAAGAATTGGACCTCTCCCTAGCAGAAAACTCAGGGTGACTCAAATGAAGGTTCCCAAGGTCTAGGGTTGAGACTGAATCACCAGGGAGAAAAAAAATGAAATGAAGGTGCAATAAATTATGATCTCAAACATTTTACAAATGAGGGAGATTTCATATCTTGTACGAATCTCTCCAAACAAATGGTAGAGATAGCCAAGAATCCATATTATGCAGACATAATGATTCTGGAAAATATTAGAGCTCTCCAGGAGGAATCGTCCTCACTGAGAACAGATGTTTTTAAAAATAAACTGATGTTAGAACAAATAATTACAAGGCCAAACCAGGAAAATATAGGGGATTCAAATATTACAATCCAAAAACAGACAATGGAGTTGGTTTCGACTGAAAATAAATTTGTGCAAATAAATCTGCTGGCTCCATTTTCAAAAGATTTTATTTTGTATCCCGAGTGGAGAGGGGATCAAAAAAATTTAGAAAAAGGGAAAAAAAGGAAGTTCACAATACATAAAAAGAAAAAAAATTGGTAAAAAAGGGGGAAAGTGTAAATAAGAGCAGAAATAAGAAACATGTTACAACAGGAAAAATGAAGGAAGGGACAAATTCTGAAGTATTTTTAAAGGATGAACAAAAACATATTGCTCATGAGTTACTGTCTTTTTCTAATGGTGTTGTAGATACTGAAGCTGAAATATTATCATTGGTTGGGAGGGAGATTAATGCTCCAGTTCATGAACCTTTGTCTATCCATTCCTCTGTTGATAACAGTGCTCCTGTATTGGGCCTTCTCTCATTTAATAACTTGTTGAAAGAGTATGGATCTCCAAGGGAATATTATTTTGAAACTTATGGTATAAAACATTTACTGGGTGAGATGGATGCCATGCTGACTAGCCACATGGAATATTTATTAGGTTTTAGTCAGGACACAGAACATTTTTGGGTTACACGCACCCTGAATCTTGAAATAAATGATTGTGTTATACTTTATACAAATTCTCGTGCACTTGCAGCAGAAGTATGGTCGAAAGGTGACTTATTGCATTCAAAAGGGATTCTGATAAGCAGCCCACAGTTAATACCACTATCTCTGCCAGAAAAGAACAGGGAAAGCACAAGACGTTCTAAAACCAGAGATCATACAATTGAAACTTTGATAAAAATAATTAATAATTATAAGCATAACCAGAAAATAGGTCAATTTGATAAAATAATCACCATCTTTGAGTGGAACACAAAAGGAGAAAGAGACCGAACTAAAATTAAGAGAGAACTGATTTCTTTTCTGACACATTCTCTCGATGTGGAAATAACATGGCAATCTATTTCTAACATTAAAGTATGGAAAGAAGAAAATTATTCTTCTCAAATTGACCTGATCTTTACCTCGGCAAGACTGGTGCGAACTATTATGGAAAAGATAGAGATACTGGACAACTTGGATATACTGGTGACTACACCTGGGAAATTTGTTGAGGTTAGTCCAAGGCCCTTTGAAAATGAGTTTTCAAGAACAGAAATGTTTGAACAAAAACAGCTTTGACATACAGTACAAAATCCCAAAACAGAACAGGTGCTCAAAATATTATCATGGAACATTGAGGGACTTGCTTCCAAACTAGCTGACACTGACACTAGTTCCTTTTGAAACATATGATATCCTTTGCTTACAAGAGACATGGAATATGACACCAGAAAATCTCTCCATCCCTGGATTTTCCCACTTTCACTATACCGGCAATTAAAGATAAAAGCTGGGAAGACCCAAATCTGGGTTAACAATTTTTATCAGGACCTCCCTGGACTTGGTAGTAACAAAACTTGAGACCAGGAGAACTTGATATGAGTCAAACTTTGTAAATCTTCCTTTACATTAATACTCTATAATATCTATATACCTCCAAAAGCAAAAAATAAGGAAGATTCTTGGTGTAATTTTGTACAAGATATGAATCATATTTTAGAGAGTTTTGGTCACCTACCAGTTTTTATAATGGGCAATTTTAATGCCCGATTAGGTCCCAATGATTTAGAAGTTGATCTCTACTCAGACCTTTTGCCCAGTGTCATAGAGACAACCCCAAAACTATCTTTAAATAGAAAACTAGAGGATAAGAAGCAAAATAAAAGAGGTAGATGGGCAAATATTTATTTAGCAGAAAAAAATCTAATCCTCATCAATGGTAGAACAAAAAATGATTGTTCAGGAGGCTATACCTTCATGGGACCAAAAGGCTATTTGACTATAGACCTTCTTTGGGCAAATCTGGAAGGAACTAAATTTATACAAGATATGGAGATACTAGCTCGCCCAGAATCTGCTCATCTTCCGATTAATATACAATTTAGAGTAGGATCTTTTAACACAACCAGAAAGAAAATCAACCTACAATGGAAGTTATCAATTTTAAGAGAATAAGGTGGCACACTCATTTTATTCAAACTTTCAGTGAATTATTTTTCAAGGACCAGTGCCTGAATTAAAAAATGAAATATTGCTGAGTGATAACTCAAATAACATAACTGAAACCTGGGAAAGGCTGACAAACTACATCAAACCTCTCTGTCAAATAGCATCTTCAGGGGTATACAAACCCAAGACATGGTTCAACAAACATTGTAGAAAGGCAAAATCTGATCTGAATCATAAAATAAGAGAAATTAGGGAAAATAAAAATACACAGACAATAAAAGCAGTAAATCAAGTAAGAAGAGATTATAACAAACTTTTAGAACATGAGAGAATTAAATTCTATAGGTCAGAATGGGACAAACTAAGGAAAAACCACAGTGGAAAAAGATACAAAGACCTTTTGGACTTTGGTGAGTGGAAGTGATGGACAATCTCAAAATAAAATCCAAGCTCATATTACACCAACAATATGGGAAAACTACTTTAAATTATTATTTTTTCAGAAATATAAAGACAGGATGCAATTAAATATCTTAATACTCCCAAATAATTTTGACTAACTCCTTGACTATTTCTAGTGAGGAGATTCTTCAAGCAATTATGTAATTAAAACTAAATAAAGCTCCAGGTCTGGATAGTATAATTGGGAAATATATAAATCTTTCACCCACTGGTGGGTACCTGGCTGATAAAGTATTTTAATGCAATACTGCAGGGGCAACACATTCCGCAGAGCTGGTTGGGCAGTATTGTATATCCAATCTTGAAGAGGGAAGACCCATTAAATTCAGAGATGTACAGACCAATTAGTCTAATAGATACCTCACAAAACTTTTTTGTAAAATTTTATTGGGAAAATTACAGCACTGGATAGATGAGAATTTGATTCTGAGTGAATACCAACATGGATTCTGAGCACAAAGATCTACGATACAACACTGCTATATTTTGAAACACCTAATTTGGAAGTACGTGACAGTGAAGTACAGTAAATTCTACTGCTGCTTCATGGATTTAACAACGGCCTTTGATAAACTCAGTAGAAACAACCTTTGGAGTAAACTAAAAGATTTAAATGTTGATGAATCTCTGCTTGATATAATAAGTAGATTATATAAGGACACCTGGCTGCAAGTACAATACAATCGGGGATCCTTGACATCCTCCATCAGTACAAAAGTTGAGTGTCAAACAGGGTTGCATTCTTGCTCCAACCCTGTTTAACATATACATAGATTCTATACTGCAGGGTTTGGAAAACTCAGAATATCATTCTCCAAAAATAGGCAATGACAGAGTTTTACTTTTGGCATATGCTGATGATATTGTTTTGTTTTCAACCTCCTCACTGGGTTTACAAAGGAAATGGATACATTTTCCAAATTATGTAATAAAGATTGGTTATTGATCAATGAGAAAGACAAGGTTGTAATCTTTGGTAATAAAGCAAGGATATTACCAAAGATCTTCATGGGCCATAACAGAATGGAAATAGTCAAGACATATGATTACTTGGGAGTACGTTTTTCTCAGACAACATCTTGGAAAGACCATATAGAGCATACTAAATCCAAAACTAAAATAGCAGTTAATGTCTGTAAACGATTTAATTCAAAAATGGGAAGAGCTTCTATACAAAGCATATTGAATGTAATAAAAGCAAAAAGTAATACAAGCATAGTTAATGCAGCAGAAATTTGAGGAAATCAGAAGATCGATTCCATCAAACATGTAATTAATAAACTCTATCGATATATACAGTACTAATGTTACCTCAATCAGTCCTGAAGGAAATTTTACGTTTAGACCTGGGACAACTTCCCATGGGAGCCTTCATTTTAGAAATACAAATTGTTTTTCTATTAAAGTTACTTCAACTACCAGAACAAAGAATACCTAGATGGTGTCTTGAAGAGGAGATATATTATGTCTCATTGAACTTCATAGCACCTACTATTCAATTTATCAGGACGAAACTCTATCCTAATGGAGTGGGTCATGTTATAACAGATGTCTATCACAAATCGCTTGAAGAAATTACAGTATTTGTTAAAACCAGACTAGGAGACTTAGCTAAAGCACAGGACAATGAAAAGATAGCCGCCTTGAAACAATTTAGATGGTATGAAATAGTAAAGCAAAACTTCGGCCTGGATCCATACCTCATTAAACTAAATAATCCTTGCTCTAGGCGATTAATAACAAGATTCAAGATGGAATTATACAAGGCCAACTATATTTATTATAGACAGGGACGAGGAAGTGTTGAGTCACCTTTTTGTTCATGCATGTTCCAAGTGGAGGATGATTTGAAACACATATTACTCCTGTGTCCTCTATAATTCTGCTAGAAAGAAATGGCATGGGGATATTCTGGCTAGCACTGATCTCCCTCCCAACCAGATGGTCTTGTTTCTCATTAACAACACAAATGAGGCTGTATTGGAGAAACTGGCAAAATTTGTGGTCGCTATCCGACTATGATGATTCTTATGAACTTTGGTTGTAAATACATGAGAACTGTTGCTTTATGGATTTATCTTGTAGAAACTTCAGATCCTAGATTTTAGGATCATATTTGTAAAAATCTAACAAGTAATCATATAATAATATGGACAGTTTATTTATAAGATTTTAATCTATGGCTATTGTATCCTGATTGTTGATTTTAGATTTTGTAAAAGCTTTGACTGAGCAAATAAAAATGAACTTTGAACTTTAAACTTTGAATTCCTGTCCATTTGGGATAGGCACACCCCTCTAAGAAAAATCAAGGTCAGAGGGTTCCACCTCCCTTAGATCTCAGCAGAAGTCCTAGCCTGTCTGCATGCATGGTATTTAGCTTGGAAGGCTCACAAGTCCTCAGGCTCTTACCAGGACCTGCACAAATATCGTACCATGTGTAATGCATGTACCAGAGCCACTAGGCTGGCTAAAGCTGAGTATTTTTCTGTTACCTTCCAGAACATTAACCACCGCCTAAGTTCTGGAAGGTCGCCCATGCCTTATTCTCACCTAAGGCCCAGTCCACCACCCCTTCCCAAAATGAATGGTGTCTCCATCTCTAACCCCCTTTCAGTTGCAAATGAGTTTAACGCCTTCTTCACCTTTTGTGCTCCTCCTCTTCTCTCCACCTTCCCCTGACATCTCCAATGCTGTCCAATCCATATCCACCCTCACAAAACCCACTTTCTCCTTCACTCCTACTCACCTGCTGCTGCTGTTGCCTCTTCTTGCCCTCAACACTCTCAAAAACAATAACCTGGATAGCCTTGACCCCAAACTCCTCAATCTCTCTGCCTCCACTATTGTGCTCCCTCATAGGCGGATTTAGAGGAGGGGCTAAGGGTGCTATAGCTCCCCCATCATGGAGCTCCTCTATTAGTAACACACTGTGCTGCATTCCTTATCAGTATGCACTAATGCCTCCATGAAAGCTGCCTGAGCCACACAGGTCTCATCTGTCCTCCAGCAGAGCTGGCCTTAGCAGGGTGCAAACTGTACCCCTGCACCTTGGGGGCCCATGCTTTTTTCTGGAGGAAAAAAAAGAATTTAAAAACGCCTAAATGTTGTTAGAGATGAAAATGTTTACCAGCAAATGAAAGTGGAAGACAACTGACTCTGTTACTGTTACAAAGGGTGGGGTCAGCTTTGCTGCAGTGGAAAAGATTAAGTTAAGTAAGTGCTAATGGCATTAATGGCCATACATTGCACCTCTCAGGTTGACTACTTTCACAAACAAAGGGCTATTATTGACAAGAGAACTTGTTTGTAACCTGGACATGAAGTTGAAACAATGAATGATATGACAAAATATGTCTTAAAAGTATGTGAGCACTCAAAATGGTTTAAAAACCTGACCAGCACAGAGCAAAACTGGATTTCCTGATAGGGACCCTGAAAACCTGATTGCCAGCTAAAACTGACAGGTGGCAACCTTACTGGTGTCCCATGATAATCCTCTCTATTCTGTCTCACTCACACCTCCAGAAAATTAAGTTGTTTAACTTGTTTGCAAATCAGAGTATCTGAAGTGTGAGTGTCCAGTGATGATGTTCCTGTCCTTGCAGAAATTAATACAGTAGTAGCACCGCATTTAAGTTCTTGCTCCAGGCTCAGTCAGAGTCATTTCCAATGGTGAAGTCAAACAATTCAATGCAGTCAATGGCACTAATTAAAAGATGCTGGCTAAACTAGCAGGGGGCAGCTGCTGGGATTGGACAGGACATTAGTGTTCCATCAAACTGGGAGTGTAATAAATGTAGTAATAGTGTTATTAATTTCTAGTATGGGAGCTTAAATTCATGACATTAAAATTGTTTAAGGTCACTGCTAGTTTTGTCCTATATGGCAATTTGATTTTGTGTGGATTTGCAGGAGAGGGAGTAGGAGAGTAGTGCCCTGCTGTACCATGTGGGAATGGTACAAAACTAATGTTGGGGCAGGTCTGGTCTAAGCAACAGCACGAACCAGGAGAGGCAGAAACTGGTACATGAGACCTCTGAATTGAGGTAAAACTTCAGCATGTAGTGTATGTCTAATCTGTGTTGTCTTTTCAGTTATGGTTGTACAGTGTGAATGAGTACAGAGGGAATTAATAGACATAGGGACTTTGAAGGTGTTTTGCTGTATGTTATGGCATGTGCAGGAGTTTCTGCATGCTTGGAGAGCAAAATTGCCAACAGAAGTCATAAGACCTTGATTGGCTCATCTGACACAGGCAGTTACAAAACTGGAAAAAAAAGTGATAAAATCAAATATTTAGTTTATGTAGTTCTATGTGTTGAATGTGTGTGTGTGTGTGGGGGGTGGTGGTGGTTGTGATGTACCCAAGTGCTGTTGCTAATAAAAATGTATTTTTATATTTGTTTAAAAACTGTTTTCTGTCTGCTTACTGACTTCTTGGGCCTATCATAAAATGAGATGCCTCATACCATGGAAAACAATAACAAATATTTTATTTATTTAAAAATGTATTTTCTTTGGAATAAATTGTTCTATAGAATAAAATATGTTTTGCAAAAATAGCAAGCAGACTTGAAATGATATTTTCAGAAACTAGATAGCAAAGTGACTTTGTTCCCATATTTCTATAGTTATTGTATTTATTTTTTTTACTGAGATAAGGTTGGGGGAAACGTTAATCTGTACTGCAGGACAAACTGGGATGGGTTGGCTTTATGGTAATGTCATGATGTGCTTGAGTGAGTGACATGTGTGAACTTGTTTACTTGGATAGTCATTCAATTTGTTTGCAATTTGTCTTTATCACCAAGTCTCTTTCAACTTTTCTCATCTTTATGCGTTTCAGATGTGTTGCTGTCTAGCTGTAGTCTTTTGGTATTTTGGGGGTGGGAGGGTATTTTGGGCAACATACTGTCATGTGGACTGTGGGGATGGTGCTAGGGTGCAACTAACAAAGCATGGGGAGGGAGGAAATGAGTAGAAATTGCATTACAAATGCCCTCCAAAATGCACCAGAATGCACCAATGTGTTAAAAAATTTCTGGGGGCCTAGGCAGCCCACCAGACCCCCGGCCTATTATTTTTTATCTCACTTGAGCTCCATCTATAGGACTCCTGGATCCACCCCCTGCTCCCTGTCTCCTCACCCATAAACCTCTCCTTCCCTTGGCTCTGTCTCCAAAATCTGGAAACATGACATAGTTATTTCTGTCCCTAAGGGTGAAGACACCTCTAACCCAGGTAACTATCAACCTATCTCCCTCCTCAAACCCTGGTCAAACTCCAGGAACCATTTGGTACTACCTCAGCTTTCTCCTTTCCTTGACTTCACTTCATTTTTCACCCCTTACCAGTCTGGATTCTATAAATCCCACTCCACCTCCTCTGCTTACTGACTCTATCCTCACTTGAATGGATCAGGGCCATACTACCTTAGCCATCTTTGTTGACCTGGCCAAAGCCTTCAGTACTATAGACCACCACCTCCTCCTCACCAAGCTCACAGCAGCAGGGCTTTCTATCCCTGCCACAAATTGGTTCTGCTCCTACTCTGAGGGTAGGACCCAGTCAGTCAGAACTGGCAACTCCATATGCCCCCCTCCCAATCTGCATGGTGTCCATCAAGGTTCTGTCCTCAGCCCAGTACTCTTTTCAGTTTTCTTAAATGAGCTCCCTGCTGCCTGCATCTCAGTGTCCATTCACATGGATGCTGATGACACAGTCCTATTTGCCTCTGCCCCCCCCCCACTGATGTGCTGTCCAGGCTACAGCTGGACTTTGACAATGTTCAGCTCTGGTTCTACTCAAATCAGCTGACTCTTAACACCAAGAAAACAGTCTCCATGACCTTTGGTTCAAGGAAAAAAATTTATAGGATTGCTGGTCCCCCTCCGTCCACACTCTGGATGGGTCCACTATCAAAGATGTTCCATCCTTCAAATACCTTGGGGTCTGGCTTGACAGTCACCTTGACTTTTCTGAACATGTGGATGCCATTCAAAATAACCTGAAACCAACAATAGGAGTGCTGTACCACAACCGCGGCTGCATCCCACTGCAGGCCCGCAGAGCCTTTATTTAGAAAATGATCCTCCCTATTTTTTGACTATGGTGACATAGTATACAGCGCTGCATCCAAATCCACCCTATCCAGGTTGGACCCCCTCTTCTACTCCTTTTGTCATTTTTCCAGACACTGCCCACCTAACACTCACCACTGCACTCTCTACACCTCTCTCCTTCCTCTCCCTTGAGGACAGAGTAGACGCCTAGCCCATTGCTCCTCTTTCACAGTCAAGTTCTGGCTTGGCTCTCCCCTTTTTATCTCTCCTCTATCCACACCCTGCCCCCACCCACCTCCTATGCCCTTCACAGCTCCAACTTCCACTCTTTTACTCTCCCTCCCAGGACCTCCTCCGCCGGCCAGGCTGCCTTCTGTTACCACTTCCCTAAACTCTGGAACTCACTCCCTTACACATTCGATCTGCTTCCTCCTCACACTCTCTATCCTCCCTGCTATTTAACTTCACCTCACCATCCTGTAAGTGCAACTGACCCCCCCTTCTTTCTACTCTGCGTTCTCTCCCCGCTTACTTCAACTCTTGCACTCAGTCCCCTCCCATCAGTAGTGCCGCCTCCTCTCACTTCCCTTTCCTCCCTGCTGCATAATCTTCATCTCTCCCTCCTGTAACTGTCACTGACCCTCACTTCTTCCCCTCTGCCCCATCCCCCTGCCTCGCCTCCTCCACTCTCTTCTTTAGCCTGTCTCCCTCTGCCTGCCCTATATCTAATCTTATTCTAGCATTGTCCTTGCAGACCAGGAAACTAGTACTCACACTAGGTATGCATCGAGCTGTGTCTTGCCCTGCCTGTCTGCCCCACCTCCTCTGCTTGCCACATTTCTATTCTCATCTGACCTTCTCCTTGCAGACCAGGAAACTAGTACACGGACTGGGTGTGCATTGAGCCATGTCTGGCCCTTGTGGGGTTTGAACTCCAGAAGGACAAATGGTCTGCCTCTCCCTCCCTAACCTAACTTTTGTCTTTGCCAAAAAGCAAGACATGGACTGGGTGTGCATTCAGCCATGTCTGGCCCTTGTGCGGGTGTACATCCCAGAGGGATGAAGTTCTGCTTCACCATCTCTACCTATGCCCCTGCCCTCCTACTCCCTTCCCTTCACTCCCTCCTCAGCCTTCCCCTACCTATTTCTTCCTCAAAACTCTCTCCCAACCTATACAGTGCTCCCATCTTCTTACATGCTCTCTACTATATCTCCAAGTTTCCACTCTCGCCTCTCACTGCTCCATATTTCCTATGGCTCACAGATGTTTCTATGTTCACTTTGTATTACCTGATGGTTGCAAATAGTGTATATATGTAGAGAATGTATGTACTCTATATTAGTTTGAATACCTTGTTGTGTAAAATAAACTGTACTCCTTCCCCTCTCCCCAGGACACATCTGGAAGCGAGCTATCTCAGCTCAGTATGCCTTTCCTGGTGAAACTTTTCAAATAAATAAATAAATTCCAACACTGCCTGGACACATCTGTAGCTCAGCATTTTAATCAACCTGGCTATCATAAACTGGAGAATGTTAATCTCACAGCCATTCAGAATACCAAAGACTTAGGTGAACTTCTTAAATGCAGACAAATATTGGCTACTTCTGCTCCAGTCTAACAGCATGAAGGTGTTTGAATAACAATGGACCTTAGAGACTCTAACATGTACTCAGTTTCCTCTGGCCTGTATTGCCTCTCCTCCACATTCCCATACACACTTCTCTTTCTCCCCTCTCTTTCTTTTAAAAACTCAATTTTATGCTGGCCCGGTGGTGCTGAGGTTTGAGGTGCTTGACAAGCACCTCAAATGGGAACAGACACGGACTGTGGGGGTTTGGCTGGGGAGGGAGAAGATCGTGCCTCGGACGACAGCTCTCCTCTCCTGGGGAGGGGTGGGTTGCTGTTCCCACTGCATGACTGCCACCAGGTGGAGGCCTGGAGGGTAGGCTGGGATTGTGGGTGACACGATGGGTGGGCTTGCCAAGATGCAGTGTATGTGCACCTCCATGCACATGTGTGCACTGATACCAAGGGATGGGACGCCAAAAGTGAAAATGGAACTGGCAGGCTCCATGTACCATGGCGCAAACCTTGTTTGGTGACCCCGACTTCTGGATTTGTGCTCTGGGGAGGGGAATCCGCCCTCTTCCTCTGGCCTGCCACAGGGGCAATTCATGGGGAATTACCAGGAGGAGCTGAGTCAGGGTACCACTGGGAAAGAAAGCCTGCATGCCAGCCCGAGGGGAGTAGATAAATAGAATAAAAAAACAAAACTCAAGTTTATTGCATGCACATAAAACATGAAAGTTTATTTCTGCATAGGGTCATTTCTCCATTGCAGCAAGGGAAGCTCCAAAGAGGTGAACACTACAGTGGGGATCAAAGGTTTGATCCTCAGTGACATGGGCTTATGGTAGCCAATAGGGACTCTCCATAAATGGCAACAGATACAAACAAAGGACTTAGCAGATGCCGATTTTCTGTTTGCAGCACAACAGACGGCCAGGACTGAAGAGGGGACAGAGACAAGCTAGATGTGGACCGTCTGCATCAGGTATCTCCCACTGCTCTATCTCTCTCATTGACTGTCTGCATCGGGTGTCTCCTGTTGTTCTACCTCTGTGGCTTAGAGTCGCTCTACTTCAGGGATCACATTTAGGAACCGCAACTGGATCCCGCAATCGTGTGGAAACACAGGACAACACATCAATTTCTCCACTTATTTTTACAGCACTCATTGGTGACTTTGGTGCACAGTTGCTGCTTGTCAAGGTAACTGGACTGCATAGTTGTAAGTGGGTTGTTTCTATAGACTGCTATATACAGTAACTATTTTGTTCCTACATTTTAAACAGCTCCTTACTAGAGGTACGTGTACTGCATACTGAAGTAGAGGGGTTGTTTTCAGGGATGCTCTACACTGTAACTGTTTTTCCCCTACATATTCAAACAGCAGGGTTGCAGTCAGGAACTGTTCTTTACTGAAAGTGTGTTTTTTTCTGCCTAGACACAGACATACCCTATCTTGTCAGCAATATAGGGGGCTGTGGTAGGTAGAGCCACTATTTCAGCTGATTGTTTTTTTCTGGACAGGGTTGTTTCTCTCCTTTGCAGCAAGGGAAGCTCCTGTCCACCCTCCCTCAGCCCAACCACCCCAATCCCATCTCTTTATATAGACTCAGACCTTGTTACCTACTTCCTGCCTAGGGGAAGGTAGGGCCGGGACTTAGTTGATATAGAGTGGCAATATAACCACAAAAAAAAATTAATAATAAATCAGTTTTGTTTTCCCAAACTAAAAACAGGAATACCTTGCCATGGACGGGGTGAGTTGCCAAGTCAGTGGGTCACTTACTTTTCGCCACTTCCTCCAGTTTGGCGGCCATTGTCTAGTATGTGGATAGTTAGCCACACTTAGGACCCAGCTGGCTGAGGTCAGAGAAGAAATTATTTTTCTGAGGCAACATACAGACAGGTACACTCCTCTCCCACTCATCCTAACCCCACTGTCTCAAAGAACAATCGTCTATGGTGGTTGGGAAATGGGTCAGAGGGGTAGGAATAAGCATCCTAAAACACACAGGAATATACAGGTATCAGAACCTCTACCAACCAGTAACAGGTATGCTCTTCTGGAGTCACAACAAAGTCCACCTCCCGACAGGGTCTCAGCCACAATTACAGCACCAGTAGTCAAGGATGTTACCCACGCTACTAGTAGCAGCAGGTTGGTTCTAAAGAACCAAGCGCACAAGTGTACAGTCATCCTGGGGGACTCAACGATTATAGGCATTGACTCTTGCGTGTCTAATAACGCCGATTGTTCAATTTCTTTCCAGTCTCTCCCTGGTACATCATCCAGGAGGGACACAAACTCTATTAAAAAGATTGTTAACAAATATGCCAACCAACCCAACTTGGTAATCCACATCAGGACAAATGATCTGGCAAACCAGACCATAGAGAAGGTAAAAGGAAACTTTAGGAAATTAGGTGAACAGCTGGAAACCAAAACAGTCACTCTATCCTTCTCAGAAGTCCTCCCAGTATGGGGAAAGGGGGACAACAACTCCATAGTCAGATATGAAGAGATCAGGGAGTTTAATGCATGGCTCCACTCTTGGTGCCAGGAGAAGGGCTTCTATATCATCGGGCACTGGAATAACTTCTGGGAGAGAAGGCTATTTAGGTTTGATGTTCTTCATCTCTTTAAAGAAGGTGTGGCGTTTTCGACAGAAAATCAACATGCATATCTGTCATTTAAACTTGGGAGGGCAAGCACAGAGACACCCATCTCACCCCTTTTATCAGACGGGTCATTAGTCACAGCTCCCCTAGAAAAAAATATCTCATCACAAATAGCATCTAACATAAACAGCTCACCAAGGTTTGTAATTACCAACACACCTAGGGTTAAGGAAACGATTCCACAATCCACAAAGTGAACCAAGGATGAATGGAAGGTGCTTAGCCTTAATGTCAGGAGCTTGGGAAACAAGGTCAGTGAGCGCCAGGCACTGGTAGCCGAGTCAGAGCTGGACGGAAATCACAGAAACCTGGGCCTCTGATTCTAATACATGGGACTTCACCCTACTTGGGTATTCACTCTTAAAAGTAGACAGAAAGGGCTCGGGGGCACACTATACATAAGAGGAGATTTAAGGGCATCATCATTTGATCTCTTCAAAAAAGATGGTGTTGAAGCCCTATGGGTTCAAACTTTACACTCCCTCTGGTAGGAAACCAAACCATTATAGAGGCAGTGTTGGACTGCCACCTTAAGTAGTTGGTAGATGAACCCACTAGACTTAAGGCCATCCTAGATATACTGTAGCCCTTGCTGTGGTGAGCACCACATCAGTCAGGAAACCCCTCACAACAGTGACCACAACACGGTATGGTTCCTTGTACGCATAGGAGCTTTTTATTCCCAATTCAGGGCCAAAGTATCTCTTTCAAATGGGCAAACTTCATCAAGATGAGGGCTTCATCCATAAGAGGTGAGAAGAAATCAGCAACACCCAGTGTCAATGAAATCAAACAAGTAATCATGGAAGCCACAATGACCTATGCATAAGACATCAACCAAAAAGAACAAACGAAAAAAACCATATGGTTTAACACCCAAGTGAGGATGGCTATCAGAGACAAGTGCAGGGCCTTTCTCAAACACACAAAAAAATACCCTGTCGAAAACTCATAGGAAGAGTATCTAGATGAACAAAATAACTAAAAAAAAAACTATCAGAGAAACCAAGGCAAGCAAAGAACTCAACATATCTAGTAATGTCAAATCAGGCAACAAGCATTTTTTTTGGTATATCCAAGAGAAGAGGAAGAAAACAGAAGGGGTGGTTAGAATTAAGAACTGGGATTTAATAATACAAGATGACAGACAAAAGACAGAGGTACTGAACAAATTCTTTTGCTCTGTCTTTACTAGAGAATGAGATGGACCCATGCCATTTAGTGGTGTTAGACCTCTTACAAAAGAAGCTCAAGCAACAGCTCCTCCTGCTTTTACCACTAAAAGAGTCCTGGAATCCCTTGAGAGACTAAACCAAGATAAATCACCTGGACCTGATGGCATACACCCTAGGATCCTGAAGGAATCAGCCAAGGAAATAACGGAACCCCTTGTCCATGCTATTCAACCTCTCACTCCAGACTGGGTAGGTGTCTGACGATTGGAAAACTGCAGACGGGATCCTTGTGCAAAAAAGTGGGAACAAGGAAGAGGCTGGGAACTACAGGCCCGTTAGTCTGACATCAGTAGTGTGTAAACTGATGGAAACACTAATAAAACAGGACATAGTGGAATACCTGGAGAAAACCGATCTCCAGGATATCAGGCAGCATGGTTTCACAGCAGGTAGATCATGCCTGACAAATCTCATATCATTCTTTGATTAGGTTACCACAGAAATAAATAGGGGACACCCAGTGAACCTGCTGTATTTCGACTTTAGTAAAGCCTTTGACTCGGTTCCACACAATCACCTGCTTACTAAACTTAAACATACAGAAATAGTGGAAAACATCATCAACTGGATAAAGTCATGGCTCCAGGGAAAATGTCAGGAGTATAGTAATCAACAGAATCAGGTCAAAAAATGGAGAAGTTATCAGTGGGGTCCCCCAGAGCTCTGTCCTCGGCCAATATCTTCCTCAGCGACATCAGGGAGGATATAAATGGTAGATTAGCACTCTTTGCAGATGATACCAAATTCGGAGGCAGATCAATCTAAAAAAGCTTGAAACATGGTCCATAGAATGGCAACTGAACTTTAATGCAAAGAAATGCAAGGTGATGCACTTGAGCAAAAATAACCCCAAATCTGAATATTGGTTAACTGGAGTCAAACTCATCACCTCATCTGAAGAAAAGGACCTAGAAGTGTTAGTCTCAGAAACCCTGAAAGTAGCCAATCGGTATAACTCTGCATACAGCAAGGCCAGCCGAATGTTGGGGTGTATCAGCAGAAGCTTCAACAGCAGGAATAGAAACATCATCCTACCTCTTTATAGATCACTGGTGAGGCTTCATATAAAGAACTGTGTCCAGTTTTGGGACCACACCTTAAGAAGGACATCAATAAACTGGAGACAGTCCAGAGAAGGGCCACAAAGATGATACCAGGATTACACGACCTGCTGTGCAACGGATGCCTGAAGGAGATGAATCTGTTCTTGTTTGAGTCTAGAAGGAGTGGGGAACATGATTGAGACATTCAAGTACCTAAAAGGCATCAACAAAGTTCCCTACTTGGAATTGTTTACTAGGTCCAATAACACTAATACGAGAGGACACAGCTGGAAGCTCAAGGGGGAAATTTCAAGCTCGATATCAGGAAACACTTTTTCTCAGAGCAAGTGATATTACTATGGAATGGTTTGCCCTCTGAAGTAGTAGAGGCCAAAATGGTCACTTTGTTCAGACTGGGACAGGACAGGACTTTCATGCAACATAGGGTCAGGGAAGGGGCTTCGCATACAACACAGATTCTAAAGTGACAGGCTCAGGGGTCCCTGCAAACCAACAGGCAGACTAGATGGATCATTGGTCTTCTTTTGCCATCACCTTTCTACGTTTCTAAACTTACAGCATAGCAGGCATTACATCATGATATTAGTAAGAAAAGTAAAGTAAATCTTTATTTATAAAGTGCCTTTGCAGAACCAAGTAGCTTGGCAGAAGACACCAGGAGAAAGGACTGCTGTGTGACTGGACTTCTCTGCTGGGACTAAAGAAGTAGAACTCTTGTACTTGGAACTTTAATTTAGGGTAAAAAAAACTAACAAACAAAACAAAAAAAAGTGTGTGTTTGTCTGAGTTAACTGAACTGAATGGTTATCTGAACAGCTATCTAGGTGTAAATCTCAGCTGATTGAAAGGACTTGATAGCTGTGAGGTTTAAATTACTTGTAGAAAGATCTAGTAAGTAGGGGAGTGGCTTAGCTAGAAGGAAGCTATATTTAAAGACTGCCTTAGAAATATTTTGCTAGTAGCTTGGCAGAAGACACCAGGGGAGGAAGGACTGTTGTGTGACTGGACTCTGCTGGGACAAAGTAGAGAACTCTTGTACTTGGAACTTTAATTTAGGGTAAAAACTAATAAACAAAAAAAAAAGTGTGTGTTGTCTGAGTTAACTGAACTGAATGGTTATCTGAACAGTTATCTAGGTGTAAATCTCAGGTGATTGAAAGTACTTGATAGCTGTGAGGTTTAAATTACTTGTAGAAAGATCTAGTAAGTAGGGGGAGTGGCTTAGCTAGAAGGAATCTACATTTAAAGACTGCCTTAGAAAGATTTTGCTAGTAGCTTGGCAGAAGACACCAGGAGAAAGGACTGCTGTGTGACTGGACTTCTCTACTTGGACTATATTGCCCTCCTTCCCTCCCCTCCACCCTCCCACCCAAAGCTAGTTCTACTTTTATAGGCACAGAATTTGACTGACAACAGGAACTTCCTGTTTGGGAGCAGGAAGTGAGTGATCACAGAGCCACCAAAGACCCATCATCCTAGAAGGGCAAGAGTAGCTCTCCGGCCCCCTCTAGCTGCTGGAGGTCTGCCTCTGAGCAAGCAAGGGTCTACTGAGAAATATAAGATATTCTTGTCTCAGAACAGGACAATCAGGAGCTTAAAGGGCACACAGGCAGAAAGTAAGGAGAGAGAGAAACAGAGGAAAGAGTAAGGATTGCAAACAGTTAAGAGGCCAGAAATAAGACATGATGGGAGTGGTGCAGTGCAGTGGCTGTGGAGCAGCAGTCTTCCAGGAGACGTTCTGGAGGATGCGGTGTTGCCCCATCTGCAGGCACCTCTCTGGGCTGAGGGAGGAGGTTGCTCATCTCCAGGCTGAGTTGGCCAGGATTTATGGGACCGCCTCTTCCATCCAGGGACCACCAGTGCCACTGCTGTTGCCTTAGAGGTTGCCAAGAAAGAGCAGCAGTTGGACCACAGTGGGCTCAGGGAGGGTGAGGGTGGTGGAACAGAGGCGCATCCCTCCAGTTGTACCTCTCCACAATTCCTATGCCATTCTGGCAAAGTGTGGTTCCTCCATGGAGGCACCCGCAGTGGAGACCAAGGAGGATGCTGGGAACCTCCACAAAGGAGACCCACAGGAGGGTGGCAGGGGAACAAGCAGGGGAAGGAAACAACTCCTGGTGGGGGACGCCATTGTTAGGAAGGTAGAACTGGGGGAGGAAGGGGAGAGGGAGGTAAGGTGCCTGCCTGGCACGATGGCTTGGAGGGACAGGGAGCGAGTCCTCAGGATTGCCGGAGCAGCTGCACAGGGGAGGGAGCTGGATGTCATTGTCCACCTAGGGACAAATTACCTGGCTAAGAAAGGGATTAGAGAAGTGCAGGAAGAGTTTGTGGAATTGGGGAGGGGCCTTAGACAAGTAGCACGCACGGTAACCTTCTCGGAGGTGCTGCCCATCTATGGCGTAGGAGAGGCTAGGGTGTTCCGCACCATGGGATTCAATCAGTGGTTGAAAAACTGGTGTGGAGCTCAGGGATTTGGCTTCACTGGGGACTGGGGATCCACCTGGAGTGATGCAAGCCTATACTGGCATGATGGGTTGCATCTGTCCAGGAGGGGAACCAGGATCCTAGGTGATAGGTTTAAATGCTTCATTGGCAAGCATTTAAACTAGCCAAGGGGAGAGGCACTGGAAAGGAGCAGGAAAATCCTAGCCCCCCCAAAAAAATCACAGTAGTAAGTGCGGTAAACACCAACATAGAGGTGTCGATAGGGAGAAGGGCAGGGTTAAATGGAGAAAGTGACAAAGGCAAGTAGGACAGGGATGGGGCAAAAAGGAGTAAGGCCATCAGGAAATGGAGGGTAATGAGTACCAATGCCCGTAGTCTGGGCAACCAGCTCCCTGAGCTGGTGGCCTTGATGGAAGAGGGATGTCTGGATATTGTAGCAGTCACAGAAACGTGGTACACAGAGAACCATGACTGGAATGTTAACATACCAGGGTACATAACCTACAGGAGAGACAGGCAGGGGAGAAGAGGGGGAGGAGTAGCTCTCTATGTAAAGGAAGGGATATAAGCAACTGAACAAAAGAGTAAACAGGGAGGAGAGGAGGCACTGTGGGTCACCTTGGAGACTGGAAAGGGCACCACAATCTGCACAGGGATTGTGTACAGACCCCCACGTCAGGGGGAGGGAATGGACAATGATATGATAGAAGGCATTCTTAGAATGGCAGAGAAAGGGGAGATACTGTTGATGGGAGACCTGAATATGCCAGATGTTAACTGCAACACATTTGCTGCAGCCACATCCAAGAGCTGGGCCACTCTTGATGCCCTACAAGTGGCATGCCTCAGACAGCTAGTTTTGGAACCCACTCATGAGGGAGCAATCTTAGACCTCGTACTCTCAAACGGGGGCAGTGAGAAGATCTCAGATATAGAAGTGGGTTGCCATCTGGGAACAAGTGACCATCAAACAGTGTGGTTCACGTTAAACTCAGCTACAGAGTCAAGCCATACAAAAGTGAGGGTACTGGACTTCAGGAGGGCTGACTTTGGCAAGATGGGAGAGTGCCTCAGAAAAGCACTAGCAAACAGGCTAGAAGGATGTGTGGAGCAACAGTAGGGAATCATCAAAACTTCCATCACAGAGGCAACAAGCCTTTGTGTGAAGCAAATAAACAAATCAAATGAAAAAAAGTCACTATGGTTCTCAAAAGAGGTGGCTGTGAAAGTCAGGAAGAAAAAGATAGCATTCTGGAAGTATAAGGAAACACAGAAGGAGCAGGACAGAGAGCTGTACCAGTTAAGGCAGAAGGAAGCAGGGAGGGAAGTCAGAATAGCAAAGGCCCAAACTGAGGAAAAGATAACCAACTCAGTTAAGAAGGGGGATAAAACCTTTTATAGGTACATCAGCGAGCGTAGAAAGACAAAGGAAGGGATAGTGAGGCTGAATAGAATGAACGGTGGGTGGGCAGAGGAGGACAGTGAAAAAGCAGGGATACTGAACAAATATTTCTGCTCAGTATTCACAAAAAAGAAGAGGGGGAAGTGCCTAATCCAATTAACAGAAGCACTCTTGATAGGGAGGCTGATCCCAGTCCTTTCACAGAAGAAAGGGTTCTGCAAGAACTCCTAAAACTGAAGGTGGACAAAGCAATGGGGCCTGATGGAATTCACCCCAGAATTCTAAAAGAATTAAGGGGGGAACTAGTGAAACCACTGGCAACTCTTTTTAATAAATCATGGGAGGATGGTGTGGTACCCGAGGACTGGAGGAAGGCGGATGTGATTCCCGTTCACAAAAGTGGTACCAAGACAGAGGCAGGAAACTACAGACCTGTCAGTCTGACCTCTGTGGTAGGGAAAGTGATGGAGTCATTTCTGAAGGAAAGAATAGTTGAGTACCTAGAGGCCGGTGGGGCACAGGACCCAAGGCAGCATGGGTTCACAAGCGGGAAGGTCATGTCAAACGAATCTAATAGATTTCTTTGACTGGATGACCAAAGTAGTAGACCAGGAGGGCTGTGGATATGGCCTACCTAGACTTTAGCAAGGCATTTGACACAGTCCCACACAAAGATTAATAGTCAAATTAACCAGCCTGGGAGTGGGTCCCAGGGTAGTAGCCTGGTAAAACATTGGCTGGACAACAGGACACAGAAGGTAATTGTAAATGGAGTCCACCTGAAGAAAGAGGGGTTACTAGTGGGGTACTGTAGGGTTCAGTATTGGGTCCAGTCCTTTTAATGTCTTCATAGTGACATTGCAGAGGGACTGGAAGGAAAAGTATGCCTCTTTGCAGATGATACAAAGATCTGCAACAGGGTTGATACACAAGGAGACGGGAAAGGATGACAAGGGACTTGACAAGGTTGGAGGAATGGTCAGAAGTATGGCAGCTAGGATTTAATGCAAAGAAGTGCAAAATAATGCACCTGGGAAACAAGAACCCAGGGGAAGAATACACAATGGGGAGGTAGTAACAACAACAAAAAAGGAAAGGGACCTGGGGGTAATCATATCAGATGACCTTAAGGTTAGCAAGCAATGTGAGAAGGCAGTAGGGAGGGCTGGGGGTATACTGGGATGCATAGGGAGAGGCATCAGCAGCAGAAAACAGGAAGTTGTTATCCCTCTGTACAAACAGTTGGCGAGACCCCATCTGGAGTACTATGTCCAGTTCTGGAGACCCCATCTCCGCAAGGAGATAGACAGGATATAGGCAGTCCAGAGGAGGGCAACTAAAATGGTGCAGGGTCTGCAAGAGAAGCCGTATGAGGAGAGACTAAAGGAGCTTAATATGTATACCCTTGAGGAAAGAAGGGAGAGGGGGGGACATGATAGAAACTTTTAAGTACCTCAGTGGAATCAACAAAGTCCAAGAGGGTATCATCTTTCAGAAAAAGAGACATGCAAGTACAAGGAGACACAATTTAAAGATTGGGGGGGGCAGTTCAGGGGCAATGTGAGGAAGTATTATTTCACATAGAGGGCAGTGGATGCATGGAACAGCCTTCCTGAGGAGGTTGTGGGGTCTAAAACTGTGGGAGAATTCAAGAATGCATGGGACAGACATAAGGCAATTCTTGTGGGGGGGTAGTAAGAAATAGACTGTTGGTTAACTAGGATTTGCGGCCTATCCTGTAGGTAGGGAAATGGGCAGACTAGATGAGCCCAGCGGTCCTTATCTGCCGTCAAAGTCTATGTTTCTATGTTTCTAAGGCACTGTACAATCATAAAATCATATCACTTAAAACAATTTAAAACAAATAGTAATATCCTTAGGAAACTGCAGATTTTAAAAACCATCAGAAAAAGCCAAATGAAACAGGTAGGTTTTAAACTCTGACTTAAAACTTGAGACGGTCAGGCATTCCCTTAATCAGTGAGGTAGAGAATTCCACAGGGTAGGGGCAGCAAAAGAAAAAGCATATGTGTCCGATGTTTTTAACTGAACCCTGGGAATCTCCAGCAATCCATCGTCAGTGGATCAGAGTGGGCGGGAGGGGCAGTAGGGAGTCACAAGATCTTGTAGGTACAGGTCCCTGATTGTGTAGGGCTTTATAGGTCAGTAGACCGACCTTAAAGGTTATCAGCCATAAGTAAGCAATAAGACACGACAGGGTGTATGCATGGAACAGATTTTACCAAACGCTTAGGGGTGTAGTGAGGCACAAGGCCACAGGCTGAGTGCCTTCAGCCCCTGGAAGTGTAGTAAAATCTGTTACATGCACACCCCTGGAGTGTCCTGTTTTGCATATAAAATGGGCTCTTTTTTTTTTTTACTTGGTGACCTAAATGACCTAAAGGTGGGCAAGCAATGTGAGAAGGCAGTAAGGAAGGCTGGGGGGATACTGGGATGCATAGGAAGAGGCATCAATAATAGAAAACAGGAAGTGGTTATCCCTCTGTACAGACAGTTGATGAGACCCCATCTGGAGTACTGTGTGCAGTTCTGGAGACCCCATCTCCGCAAAGACATAGACAGAGTGGAGGCTGTCCAGAGGAGGGCAACCACAATGGTGCAGGGTCTGCACCAGACGCATATGAAGAAAAAGACTAAAGGAGCTTAATATGTATGCCCTTGAGGAAAGATAGGAGAGGGACATGATAGAAACTTTCAAGTACCTCAAGGGAATCAACAAAGTCCAAGAGGGTAGCATCTTTCAGAAAAAGAGATGTGCAAGAACAAGGGGGCACAATTTGAAGATAGAGGGGGACGGCTCAGAGGTAACGTGAGGAAGTATTTTTCACAGAGAGGGTTGTGGATGATGGAACAGCCTCCTGAGGAGGTCGTGAGTCAAGAACAGTGGGGAATTCAAGAATGCATGGGACAGGCATAAGGCAGTCCTAGTGGGGGTAGGAGGAAGTAAGCTGTTCGTTAACTAGATCTGCATCTTATCTGTTAGGTAGGAAAATGGACAGACTAGGTGGGCCAAGCGGTCCTTATCTGCCGTCAAATTCTATGTTTCTATGAGAGTGAAGCTTGAGAGGTCCATGCTGTCATCTAAGCCCCAAGATGAAAACACATGCAAGTTGTGTGTGGTTGCCCATTTTTTATTTTATATAGTCTATGGTTTTGTACACAGAAATCACAGAAGTGTCACCTCCCTAAATAAATACAAAAGAAAATACAAAAAAACTTGCCATTTCTTTGTTCTGTTTTATGATCAAAATTAAATGTATAGACTTTTACAAGTTAAAAGGTACAAATTTGGGCACTGGGTGGTATGTAATCAGCTAGGAGCTGGGTGAATGAGGAATTTAAAATGTTATGACCTTTGAACTGCGCTGAACAACTGCTTGGAATGTGCACAACAGTTTAGAATGTGCACAGCAAAGTTTTTGAGCAGGCTGATTTTATAAAGCCAACCATATACTATAAAGGCCTCTTCTGCAGTCGGAGACTTAATTATCTCACTGTCAGGCAAGCAGAAGAGATTTCCCTGATGAGCAGGTAAAGATAGAAGGGGATTTTCATTGTCAGCAAAAACAATAGTATATGGTTAGGGGCTTATGTGTATGGAAAACAAAGGTTTTCAAAATCTTGTTGTAGTGCAGTTCAAAGGTCAAAAAAGTTGTACTATCGCTCTAATGTCACATTGATAGTATAGCAGAAGTGTGAGTGTGTGTCCTGCTGCAGCGCTTGATGCCCGCGGTAAACCGCTACTCAGATGCTTTTGTTCAAAGCAACTGGAACTGGGAGAATCTTTTTGTTCTTTTGTTTGGTTTTTCAGTTGTTCAGAATAGGAGTTTTAGTTGTAGGCAGGGCTTTTTAGTGAATGTAGCACAAGAGTGTAACTTTTTCTTTTTAGTAAGGGTTTGGAGCTTGCACTGCAGCGTATGTTCTGTGGATTTAATTTCGGGAGCATGAATCTATATGTGGACTTTTCTCCAGGTACTCGCCCGGTGTATGAGATGTGATACAGGAAGGTTGCTACCAGAGTGAGCAGACTGGATTTGTTTGTTTGCTGGCCTCTACTGTGCCATGGAGAGAAGAGTGGGGACACAGGAAGGTTGCTGCCAGAGTGAGTGGATTGGGCCTGTTTACTTGCTGCGTCATGGAAAGGACAGTGTGGAGCCTGGTATTTTTTGCCACCTCAGGGGAGAATGGAGGGCCTCGTTAGCTTAAGTGGTTGAGCAGTGGGGGTAACTGGGTGGCAAGAGGTGGGAGCAGCATTGTCCCTTAGGAGAACCCCTAATATCTCCCGCTTGGGGTGATTTTGGCAAGGCTGACCCTGGGCCCTAGTGAGGAGACCTGTTTCTGGCTCTAGCTGCTGGGGGGTGAGGAATAATACTCCCCAGGCCCCCTTTCTTGAACTGATTGAACTCTATTCTTTCCCGGATTATACATCTGTTTTACTGTTTATGAAATACTGGTTATCAGAGTGGAGTCTATTTGGAAGACCTGATGAGAGTTAGTTTTTCTAACATTTTAGACTTTGCTCCTTGGGGTGAGTACCTATGAGATTTCAAATAAGATCCTCTGTGACCAGCATCTGGGTGGTTGGTGAGGCTCCATGACATTTGGAAATCCACAAATTCTTTTGGTGCACTGTTATATCTATTGGAACTTCAGTGGTGTGAGCACCTTGCCAGACAAGATCAAGCCCTGTGAAACTCCACCACGATAGGGGCATTGGGGAGGAGGAGAAATTCCCATCACTACCTGTCACAAACCCACTCTGCAGATCAGGCCCTTACTCCCCAAGTACCAACCTCTGAGCGCAGTCTTGTGAACAGTGTAACAGACAAGGTAACCCTCTTGTCTGTTTTTGTGAGTTCGGATCAACTTTTGGTCTCAAGTTTTGGAGGGATTCAAACTGTGAACCTCTTGCTAGCATACCCAATGCACAGGCTCAGACATTTCTGTCTTTGGGGGGCCAGATATCTTTGCCTACAGGCACCTAACCAGGTATACAGAGATGAACCCTTAAAAACTTTAATAAAGACCTCAGATTTAAAATGCTTCTCTTTCCAGTTTGGTACCACCATTCAAGCTTATATTTAGTATCTGCAATAACCATATACTTTTCTTACAACTAAAAAGAAGTCAAAGACAGACCAATCTAAATACTTGTTTACAAGTGCTCCAAAGATCTTTCTTTAGTCCAGAGTCTAGGTAAAAGTGTGTGTAAGTAAAACAGAGTATTCCTTAAACAACTGTATGGGACAACCCATTTTGTGTGAGGTCAGCTAGCTAATCCTCTTTCAGATTATGTATAAAAAAGATATATCTTATACAAAAGTATTACATTCTGCAACTTCAGCATAATTCATGTCCTTCAAATGACACTTCTTTTGATCTCATAATAAGCTTCCTCCTTTCAGGACATGGAAGCATCTTTATGATTTCGTACTTCTATGTAATAACCTGGGTTTTTCTTCCAACGTCATAAAATGGATATGTTATAGCAACTATGGCTGTAATTAACTCAGACAGACAGGATCCTTATTAAGGCCTTACATGTAACACATGGTCTCTAAAACTGAGTGTGTGTGAACTCACATGCTGTCAGCATTTTCTTATGGCTTTCATCTTTTAGCTAAAATCTGGGGATGAGTGAGGTCATTCTAAGACCACCAGATTTTTCGGCAGAGACAGTCAGTAATACATTTTATATTAAAAAAAATGATACAGCACTCAGAGCTGGCTGTCTACGTCACACTCCTCCCCACCTAGATTGAATTTGGGGGATCTATCCCCTACATGGGATGAGTTTCCCAAATCAGTTCACTCCTCATAGACCCTAGACAGCCCATCTGAGTTCTGGTTCTTCGCTCCAGCCTTATGTATGATTTTTAGACCACACCCTTGTAAAGCAAGACTCCATCTTAGTAGTCTGCCATTGTTTTTCCCCATCTGCATCAGCCAAACCAGGGGGTTGTGGTCAGTCTGCACCACAGAATGCTGCCCATACAAATATGGCTCTATTCTTTAGGGCCTACACTATGCCAAGACACTCCTGTTCTACCGTGGAGTACGCTTGCTGTCTGCGGTGTACATACTGCCCCTCGTGAGATCATTCGACAATACAACGTGGTGTTTCACTGATATCTGTCACAGACTGCTCAGCAGGTCAGGCCCTCTGCTCCCACAGTGCCAACCTCCAAGCGCAGTATTGTGAACAGGTAACAGAACAGGGTAACCCTCCTGTCTGCTTGTGGGTCTGAATCACCTTTAGTCATAAGTTCTAGGGGAATTAAAACTGTGAACCTTATGCTAGCGTACCCAAATGTACAGGTTCAGATAATCTGCGCTTTGGGGGATGCCAGACATCTTTTGCCTAAGAGCACCTAACCAGGTATCCAAAATGAACCCTTAAGCTCTATAAAAGAACTTAGGTATATTCTTACCTTTTCTCAGTTTGGTAACACCATTCAAGCTTCTGAACAGTTTTGTCAGATCTTAACTCTCAATACATCACATGCAAAGAAAGAACTTGGAAGACCCAGGCAGTATTTGCAATAAAGGTTTATATACTCTCTTGAGAATAGGTCATTCTTATTCTCCTTTGAATGCACCATCTAACATGTATGTATTTAATTGTCCCAACCAGAGTGAACACCTATCAGTGAACAATTATATTCCCTTTACCCTTAGGTTTATATTTGAGTGAACCAATCTCTTCAAACTGGCTGTGTGTGTGGAGATGTCCACTCGAGATTTATGACCCATCTCTTATCTAGCAGCTAGGGAAGACTGAGAATTCCAGCTTGTGGATGCTGCTGGACAGTGGATTTTAGCCTGTGTGTTTTTTTCCCAAACGCAAAAAAACACCATCTAGAGAATGCAAACCATTAATTCTTTCCTTCCCATTTCTGTCACACATGGTACATTCTTTCTGTCTGCCTTCTGTCAGGTAACTCTATGATATAGTTCACATCATTTACCTTCCTAACTATTTTGTACGGTCCTGCCCACACAGCCTGCAGCTTGTCTTTCTGGACCAGAATAAGGACCATGACTTCCAGACCCACCATATACAAGTGAGCTCTGGCTCTGTGGTCATACCACACTTTTTGTTTCTGTTGGGCAGCTGCCAGGTTGCTCTGGGCTGTCCCCATAAGCTCCTTCAGCCTTTCCCTAAACCTAAGGACATAATCCACTATGGGAGTTCCCTGGGTGGTATGTTTGCCTTCCCACTCCTCCCGGATCAAGTCTAGGGGCCCACATACCTGGCGTCCATATAAGAACTCAAAGGGGGAAAATCCTGTTGACTCTTGGGGCACCTCCCTGTATGTAAACAACAGGTGGAAAAGGTATTTGTCCCAGTCCCTCCCATGCTGTTCAGCAAATGTTTGGAGCATTGACTTCAGGGTACCATTAAATCTTTCCATAAGCCCATTGTCTTGTGGGTGATAAGGTGTTGTGTGCCTCTGCACCACCCCACACTTCTCCCACAAACATTTCATCAGGTCCGACATGAAGGAACCCCCTTGATCGGTGATAACCTCCTGCGGAAACCCAACACTGGAGAAAATCCCAAGTAAGGCATCTGCCACTTTGTCTGTCCTCAGTGAGGATAGGGCGACTGCCTCAGGGAACTGGGTGGCATAATCCACTACAGTCAGGATGAATCTCTTCCCTGAGGAGCTGGGGGTATTTAAAGGCCCCACAATATCCATTCCCACCCTCTGGAATGGCTCCTCCACTATGGGCAATGGAATCAGGCGGCTTGGGTTTTCTTCCCTGCCTTCCCTATTTCTTGGCACCGATTGACAAGATCTGCAATACTCCTTCACCTGCTGAGTGAACTTGGGCCAATAGAAATTCTGGGCTAACGCTGTATAGTGTACGCAATTCCCACATGACCAGACAAGGGAATATCATGTGCAATCTTGGGCAACTGCTCACGATACCCCTGGGGAACGACAAGCTGCCTGCCTATCACCCCTCCCTCTGTCTGCACAGCCTGAGTATACCTCAGTCCATTCTCCCAACAAACCTTATGTTTACCGTCACCTCCCTGTGCACTGTCAGAATCTGTCCAAGCCCTCAGCTTCTCTAGACTAGGGTTACTTTTCTGAGCAACTGCAAACTCCTTACACATTCCCATGGTATGGGACAGGTCCCCTTCAGTCTCTAAACTAGGGTCCCTAGCACTAGCATCAGGGCACTCAGGATCACTGTCATTCCTAACCCTCTGACAATGGGTCATCCCTCCTTCTTCGCGGAGTAACCCTCCATAGCTGTGTGGTTAACTGCTACTGGGGAAATTTCTACCCCCTTTTCATTAGTCTCCCCATCAGGAGACACAGGCTGGAGAACCAACCTCCCAGTGGTTTCCACAATGGCTTCTGTAGGGATCAGGGAACTACAATTTTCCCTTGCCATTTGGCTATGGGTAACTGCGCACACCATCCCATTTGAGATCGTTGCCAAAGATGATGTCTACTGCTAAAGTTTTGGCTACAGTCACCTGTTGCACAGTTCCCCATTTCACCCCAGTCTAGGAGAACACTAGCAAGGGGCAATGTTTTCTCCTCACCAGTAAAGTCTTGTACAGGGATGTATTTATTAGATATAAGCTGACCAGGCTCTACCAGATCCCCTTTTACCAATGTCAGGGACGCCCCCTGTGTCCCTTAACCCTTGTGTCTATACACCTTTCACCATGACTGGGTACATGTGTTCCCTCATGTTCACAGGTATGCTTCCAGGGACACACAAACAACCCACTTCTTTCCAAGCCCCATGTTGCGTATTGCTTGCCCTTGTGGGACACTGTCTGGCAAGATGCCCAGTTTCTCTACAGACCCAATATTCATTTCTTTTCTCAGAGAAATCTTTTCTCTGAAACCTGGGGCTAACTGGTTTTGGTGGAGGCAGTGAGGGTTTTAGCTACCCTGAAGGCAAGCTTTTCCCTTTTTGTGCTGCCACTCCCGCCCCATTCACTCTCAGAGCAGGTCTGCTCTTGGCATAGTGGTCTGAGAGTTCAGCAGCCTCTTGCACTGTTTTGGGATCTCAGTCCTCCAGCCAGGCTTTCACCTCTGCTGGGCATGCCCCAAAAAACTGTTCTAACAAAATAGCATTTTCAATTTTATCTACAGACTTTGCTTCAATTCCTTCCCACCAAAGTTTTAAAAACTGACGTTGTTTCGTGGCTAGCTCCTCATAGCTCATATCAGGGCTTCTCCTGAGCTTACGGGATTTAGCTCTGTATGCTTCAGCAGTTAAATCAAACTTTTTTTAAAGTGTAGCATTAAGTTTGCTGTTATTATTACTGTCCGCATTGTCCATTTGACCCAATGCATCCCAAGCTTTTCCAGTAAGTAGCCGGGATAGCTGGAAGCTCCAGGATCCTCTAGGAATTTTAGCATGAATACAAACTTTTTCAAAGGAATTCAAAAAGGCATCCACATCCTCCCCCTCTTTAAATTTAGCTATCAATTTGGAATTCAATTTGTAACCCAGTCCTGTATTTCCAGTTAAACCCAAGCCACTTACCAGCTCTGGTGCTGGTGGTTGGAGTTGTAACTTCTCCATTTCATGTCACCTCTGGCATTCTCGCTCCTCTCGGTCTGCCTCTCACTGTTCTCGCTCCCTCTTCTCATCATGTGGCTTGCTTCTCTCGCTCCGCATCTCGGTGTTCCCGCTCCGCTTCTCGCTGTTCTCACTCAATCTCCCTCTGGAACTCCAGCTCCATTCTGTGCAACTCAATCTGCAGCCTGAGTGTTTCAGGCTCCAGAATGCTGGTGACCTTCCCCTGCTGCTGTGGCCCTTCACTGGCACTGGCCCTGCTGTCATCCTCACCGGATCTGGACACTGCACTGGCCGTTGGTCCATCCATGCTCAAGGTTTGGTCTTTTATAGTAACAGTCAGTGACTCTATGCTCTTGGTATCTACTGCCATCAGGGCATCCATGAGGTTCTGCTTGGTGTCTCTCACCTCGTACAGGACTCCTCTGTCCTTGCTCAACTGCCTCAAGTAGTCTACAGTGTGCCCGCTGTAGTTGGAAGCCATCTTCTTCCCTAACTATGGCTACTCTAACTTGCACTTTAGAAAAAAAATAAAACAGGTAGGAACATGAGTGTAAGCCAAATGATATAGTTCTGTTTCCTTTTTAAAAATAAATCACTGCTTTATTTTGCAAGTGAGTTGTACAGTATTAAGCTGACATACTGAACAGTTAAAGCTTGTTTTACCAAAATTATCAGCACTGCTGCCAACCTATCTGTCACAAAACGCTCAGCAGGTCAAGCCCTCTGCTCCCACAGTGCCAACCACCGAGTGCAGTATTGTGAACAGGTAACAGAACAGGGTAACCCTCCTGTGGGCTCATGGGTCTGAATCACATTCAGTCTCAAGTTCTAGGGGTATTCAAACTGTAAGCCTTATGCTAGCATATCCAAATGTACAGGCTCAGATAATCTGTTCTTTGGGGGATGCCAGATATCTTTCTTCTAAGGGCACCTAACCAGGTATCCAAAATGAACCCTTAAAACTCTATAAAAGACCTTAGGTATATTCTTACCTTTTCTCAGTTTGGTAACACCATTCAAGCTTGTGAACAGTTTTGTCAGATCTTAACCCTCAATACATCACATGCAAAAGAAAGAACTTGGAAGACCCAGGCAGTATTTGCAATAAAAGGTTTACTTAAATGGATTAAAATATGTAAAATGTAAACACAGAACACTATATCACAAAGCATACAATCACTTAAAAGAAAACAAGGAAAAGTATAAACTCCTACCAACATACAGTTAGACTTTTTCTATCTAATATACCTCTACCAGTGCCTTAGTTAGGTCTGAGATCTTGTTTCTTAGGAGTCCAAAAAGGAATGTGCCTAGTTCAACACAGTATACAGTTTAAAAACTCTTGTTTCCACCCCTACTATGAAGTCATCTAGCTCCTCCTTTTAGAATATAAAAAAAATATTCCAACAGGATGTCCTATCAGTAGGTAAATTAAATAAGGTGACATCAGCAAAAACTCATTTCCCAATTTATGACACTCTTTAATCAAGCCTTTCCTTTGATCTTGTGTGGTTTCCTGCTTTCCCAAGGATCAAAGGATTTATAACATTTTAGCACCATAGTGATATAACATGTTTTCTTCCTCTAAGACATCATAAATGTTTACGAGCCCTATATCCTGGTAGCTGGGTCAGCTCTAATTAAATCAGGGAAACAGGAGACCCTTAATTATGTTTCTCTAGTCTTTTTAATTACCTCCTGGTTTCAGGTTAATATATCCTGTAGCTGAAACCTTGGGGGGCACCCATCCCACAGGCTGTCTCATGAGAGACACTCACATACTACATTCTATATACAAATATCATAGAACAATCATAACCAGCTGGCCAAGCATTACACATGACACCCAGCTGTATTTGTCATTTCACGTGGAACATCTGATGCTGTTGGCGTGCTTAACACCTGTCTGGTTAAAATCAATAACTGGATGGCTTCCAGCTGGCTGAGGCTAAACCCAGATAATACAGAGGTGCTAGTTATCGAGCCAGGTCACAGGCATGATGGTTTGCAACCTGGAGCAGACACAAGTCTTTTCCTGTGGTCTTCTCCATTGGTTGCTTCTCTGAGGGTGCGAGATCTAGGCATGATCCTGGATAGCAGTCTGACCTTTGACAATCAGGTGTCATCTGTGGTTGAGTGTTTTTTTACCACCTGCAGAACATCACCAGTTTCAAGCCCCTCATTCTGCCCAAGGATCTGCTGGCTCTGGTACATGCCATTGTCACCTCTAGGCTTGACTACCGTAATGCTCTTTTCTTCGGGCTCATGGGAGGGACCCTCCGCAGGCTGCAGCTGGTGCAGAACACAGCAGCCTGATTGCTGATGGGTCTGTCTAGGTCCTCTCATGTGATCCCGGTCCTGCTCGCTCCGCACTGACTGCCGGTCAGGTGGAGGGTCCTTTTCAAGGTGGGCTTGCTCACTTGTAAGGCCCTAAATGGGCTGGGTCTTGGCTACCTGTTGGAGCTCCTGATACCTGTGACCTCTGCTCGTTCCCTCCGCAAAGGGCCTCCTGGACATTCCCAGGGTTCGGGTCAAGACATCTGGTGATCGAGCTTTCAGTGTCTCTGGGACAACCCTGTGGAACACATTTCCAGCAGTAGTCCAGGAGGCCCCCTTAGCTGGTGTTTTTAAACAGAAGCTAAAGACACTCCTCTTCAGTCTTGCCGATGTAGAATGATTAAGACCATCAGAGAATTTTATTACTGAAATTTTGATTTTAATTATTTAGTGAATTTTAATTGATTGTTCTATTTGTAATTTTTTTGTTAGGCACCCAGAGCCTCTGGGATTGGCACCACAAAAATAAAATTTGCCTTGCCTACAACAACTTTTCCCCCTTGAGTTCCTGCCTGATTGGTGGAAACGGGCAGTGATTAAAAAAATACTCTCTAAAATGGTGGACACACTTAGTGAGCGGAGGCGAGCAGAGTTGGACACAGACTTATAATCAGCTCCGTGTGTCAAACTATCAATTTGCATTTTTTGTTTCAAAATCTCTGGCACAGTTATAGGGAAAAGCAGATTGGGACCACAGCGAGGAATACTGCTATGTTCGGGGACATGACTGGAGCAGAACGTAACTGCAGCGTGGAGGACCAGTATCTTGGAGGATGAGAATCGAGCCAGGACCAGTGCAGGAACGTGAACAAAAGGTAGGATACTATAAAAAAATAGAGGATGGGTGACCATCCACAACTAAGTTTGTGTTTCCCTCTCGGGAGTTGATGATGCCATAGAGACCTCTTGAGCTTCGCTCTCGAGGTCTTTATGACATTATCAACTTCCTCGATGGAAACACAGCCTTGTTGTGGATGGTCACCCATCCACTATTCTATATATTGTAATGACAACTATAAACAATACTTAATGGCTGGATATTCAAACTCTGCGTCGTTTCTGTGGCGCGAAGCCTCACGCTGCACAAAATAGTTGCGCGGGGTGTGGCTGAGGCGATATTCAACGGAGTTGCACTGTTGAGCAACTCCTTTGAATATCACCCGTCACCAGTGCCACTGTGCAGGCGCAGAAGTCGAACTTGCACCACCAAGTGGTCAGAGGAGCATTCAAGATGCGGTGGCGCAAGTTCTATTGCGCCATGCGCAAATTTCCGATATTCAAAAGGTGACATGCAAATGGGGCCATAATTCAGGCAAGGCGCAGAGGGGGCCATTTGCATCTATTTATGGCCCCATTTGCATGCCATTAGAATGAAGGTGCGCCGATCCCCAAGGACTTGCGCCTGGCGCCCTGCCAAGCAGCAGCCGTCGGGGACTGACGCCCTCTGCAACCCGATCGAGGGCATAACTGTTGAAATCCCCCCACCCCCCGACTGGCCCGATCGCAGGAATAATAGAAGAAACCCCCTTCCCCGACTGGCCCGATCGCGGGCATAAGTTACAAACCCCGCCCCCGACTGGCCTGATCATGGGCATAGTTACAAACCCCGACTGGCCCGATCGCGGGCATAGTTATAACCCCCTCCCCGACTGCGGGCATAAGTTACAAACCCCGGACTGGCCCGATCGCGGGCATAATAGAAGAACCCCCCTCCCCGACTTGCCCGATCACGGGCAGAGACAATTCAACCCACCAAGAACATATCCCTGGAGGTCCAGTGGACCCGGAAGCCCGATCGCGGGCATTGGAGTCCACCACTCCCCCAAGGTCCACCTACCCTGGTGATCTGGTGGCCCCCCACCCACCCGCGGTGCCCCACCACCCCGCTCCCCGTCAGCGGCGGGCAGCAGCATCCACCCGCCTGCCGACTGACTGCTCAGTAGACTGCAGCCCATTGGTTCAGAGCTACAGCCAATGGGCGTGCAGCTCTCTAAAACAGTCCAGATACATGAATAAATTCATTCACATATCTGGATATGTGAATGAATTCATTCATATCTGGACTCGCTTAGAGGGTATGGCTGTACCTCATTGGCTCTTGCTCTGAACCAATGGGTGTGCAGCCCACCTAGCACAGTCAGTCGGTGGGCAGCGAAAGCGACAGGCGGGTGGGATGCTGCCGCCCGCGGATGACGGGGGCGGGGTGGTGGGTCCGTGGTGGGTGGGAGGTGGGGCCACTAGATCACCAGGGTAGGTGGCCCTGGGGGTGGTGGACTTAAGCCCGCGATCGGGCTGGTCGCGTCCACTGACCACCAGAGTATGTTCTTGGGGGTTGAACTGCCTGCCCGCTGATCGGGCCAGTCGGGGAGGGGTTTTTGTAACTTATGCTCCGTGATCGGGCCAGTCAGGGGAGGGGGGTTTTATAACTTATGCCCACGATAGGGCCAGTCGGGGGAGGTTTTTTGTAACTTATGCCCACCATCGGGCCAGTTGGGGAGGGGGTTGACTATATGCCCGCCATTGGGCTGCAGCAGGGGCACAGGGAACGGCCGAGGGCCACCCTCGGGTGGCAGCTGCTGTGTTGCGCCCTGAAATGCGGCAGCTCAACTGTGGGTGGCCCTCGACTTACTCCATTTTTTTGTTCAAAGTTGTGCAGGCGCAGGTTGGGGGTTGCGCCTGCACAACTCTGCACAGCCCGCTGAATATCGGGCTGTGAAGTTTATGCATGGTTCCTCCCCCTCCGGTTCAGCATGCCTTCATCAGCATTGCACTGTTGCTCAGCTTGACTTGGGGGGGGGGCGCAACTGCCTCCTGCTGAATATGGCAGAATGGCACAATTTCGGACTTGCGCAGGCGCAACCCTATGCCGCATGGCGCAACCCTTTTGGATATCCAGCCCAATGTTTCTAATTTGTTTATGTGTATAGGAAAGTGCAATGATCAGGAAACAACATTTAATTAATTTGTTTTATTTTTATTTAAAGTTTTTTTATTTTAGGCCCAGTTGAAGTTTTTACAGTGCAAAGGTAGCAGCCTATGTTTGTGATGGAAGATCAATTCTGGTTGTAGAAGACGGATAGAAGATAGTTCTGGTTGTAGGAGGACTGATTTGCTCATTGTGTAATGTGATTTAGGACCTGGATGACCACATGAAACAGATTTCTTGCAAGGTCACATGATATATTTTGACCAATGAGACTTCTTTATTTTGGATGCCCATTTTATAATAGTAAATAATCTGTATTTTGTATAGACTTCCCAGCTTCAACTGTGCGGATTAATAAAACTCATTGTGGAAAACTTCCACATTGATTCTGTCTGAAAGATCTGTTCTCATCTTTATTGTCCCTTCCACTGCCAATATATTCCTTTACCTGTTTAGGTAACTGTCTAACTGAAGAACTGTATATCACTTTGAATAAATAAATATTTTTTTAATTGTACTGTCTATGTACTGTTTTGACGGCATTTCACTGAGATCCAGAACTTTAGTGAAGGAGTGGTTTGGCGCTGAACATCAACACGCAAATATATGCAATATTATTTTTTTTCTTATTCTTGTTTGCTTTTGCTTTCTGTTCTCTTTTTATTTGTATATATTTAATGCTCACACATTTTAAGTCTCTGCATCATACTCAATTGTAAAAAATCCTGGAATACTCTGAAAAGCCCTTTAAGAAAGAATATTTTATTATAATATACAATAAAATGAATAGCATAATAACAAATAGCATGTAAAAGCTACCAAGGCTATGATAACATGATGAAAACAGAAACAAATAAAACATTTAATACAGTGTTGCTCCAAATTAGCTAACTGGATCCAAACAGTGAGAGGCACTATCGGTGGTATAGTACTCTACTAACAACTAGAGCTTCGAGTTAGGAGCTTGTAGATTGCAATCCCCTGGAGTGAAATACTCCGCGTGTGCCACTGAGCAAGACACTCCTTGGGCGAGGTACTTAACCTCTCAGTTCCCCAGTCCACCCTGCTGTGAAAATGGACGGAAGCAACACAACTCCTTTGTAAACCAAATGTCGCATCTCAGCCGAGCTATCCTGAGTAAATAAACTCAACCCCCCCCCCCAATAAATAAATAATCCTGTCAATCCTGGGCTGTGTCTACACATGCTGTATGCATTCCTACGACAGGCTCATGCATTCTTGTTCCTTCCTTTTCGAGTGTCTGCTCGTAGAATATTTCACAACCAGTGTTAAAAACATATACCTCTGTTACTTGTTTTATTATTTACCCTTGTGGACAGGTAAACAGAGAGACAAGAACAATAATTATTCAGATTGTTAAAAACCTCCCTTCATTGGTTTAATAACTACTGTAATCTGTAGATAGGCAGCAAATCATCGCATTGCAGTAAAAAATGGCATATCTTGCTGCTTATCCAAGCCTGACGCCCCTGTGAGGAGCATTTTTTTGTTGGTCATAAATCTAAGCAAAAATTATTTCAGTCTCCAATAACTTCTTCATCCATAAGTTCGCACCCCCCTCTCTCTCTCCCCTGCCGCTCGCGCCCTAGTGTTGTTACTCCGGAACTCGCGCTTGTTTTCCTGCGAGTATATCCCCAAGTATCGATACATTTATAGTCCATGTGAGTTACTGCTACTTCCGTAAACTGAGGAAACCGTTTAAAGCAACGTTTATCGTAAAAGAGAAGTAAAGGCAAGAGACGCCCAGTCCCGGGCAAACGGCACACTAACTCGTGTAGTTTGAATTGACAGAAATTGCTATTTAGTAGAATATTTTCTTCCACTTTGGCTGGCTACAAAACGAAAAGAGCAAAGGTAAGTTGTTTTTTCTGTTTATACCCGCTGTTTTCGGTTTAGCAGCCGAACTGTGAGTTGCGCTAGGTGTTCACAAACAAGATAAGAAGTAAAAAACCAGCACGGGGCAAGCTCGTCTGCAGTCTTGAGTGGGGTGGGATGAGAAAGGGTGGAGTTGAGGTGGTGTTGCATTAACAAACTGGGGTTTAAAACGATTTATAGCTTGCTTTATCATTGTCTGATATTTCTAGCAACATAGCATGTTCCCAGATTAATTGTTCAGGTTTTCTCTGTGTTTCAGTTAAGAAGACACTGTTAGTGTTAACTCATAATAAACTAAGAAGTAAGTGCATTTTGAACTTTAAAATGTATTATGAAGTACAAAATCTGTGTCTCAAGAACAGATTTATCATTAATGCACTTCTCAACGTTTACTTTTAAACTGAACAGGATTTTTCCTAAAAGTTTGTTCTGTATATGCACATACAGTACATTCTTTAAGGGTAAGCTTTGCTGGGCTAAGAGCAGCTGATGCCTTCAGAGAACTTTAACAAAACATAGAGAATAGTGGATGGGCAACTATGACCAGAGTGTTGTGCCACTGAGGAGTTCAGTTCCCAGTGACTTTGAGGCGAGCTCGAGATGTCAGTGAGAATCAGAACCCTGAGGTGGCACAACACACTGGTTGGGCATAGAGCTGCCCATCCACGAATTTTTATAGCATATGGTGCCCCAAAATAAAGTGGAAAAGCTTTTAATGTTTTTAGAACAGAAAAGTATTTTTTCTGCTGCGTTTCATTCCGGTTTTCCACGTTGGTTGCTAGGGCCAGTGTAGTGGTTGCTGAGGTCAGATGTCCCTACATGTATCGTGTGTGTGCTGCTATTGGTTGAAAGTTTCATGTGGGCAGGATTTAAAAAATGGTGGTGGTATCACTTCAAGAGAACTGAGTCGGTGGGGGATCGCTTTCCTTCATGTCAGTTATTTTAAAATATCTGGTTGATCCTGCAATTGTACTTTTTAGTTATAAGCTAAAATATCTGGTTGAGCCTGTGTTTTAATAGTTATCTGGTTGATCCTGCTGAAGTGGTGTGCTCGTTGACGGTACTGCCGCCCCGACTTACTATCTGGTTGATCCTGCCGTTTGTGTTAACGCAGCTGTTCTATTGAACAGCGTGGCTCGTGCCCTTTTAAAATGAGCTGAAATATTTTTGTACCATAATTTGATATGACCTATGAACTGTTGCACAACAACATTTCAGCTAGGATGGATTTTCATCCTGAACAAGCCCAGTTCTGCTTGTATTTCACACTGGTTCTGTATTCCTTCTCCTTATTATTTCACTGGTGTAATTTGCATAAAATAGAGAATAATGGCTAGGCGGGTGTGTGTTATAATATTTTTTTTACACACCCGAGGTGAGTGATGAGCCATAAACCTCGAGTGTGAAGCTTGAGAGGTTTATGAGCTCAACACTCACCGAGGGTGTGTAAAAGAAATATCATGAACACACACCCGCCTAGATTTTATTTTTTATAATTACTAGTGCTTTTTACTTCAACACCGCAAGAGCAGTTAGTCACGGTTAGTTGCCGTTGCTAAAGCCCGAACCAGAGCGCGAGTCCCCAGCGCAAGTACTGCAGGATCAGCCAGATATTTATTTCATTACTCTGAAGGCAGGATTAACTAATTCAATAGTTTAAAAAAATACTTTAGATTTGTGTTGATTTGTTGCGAGATAGTCAGTGCGGGTGTTCCGGTACCGGAAAATAGACCCGCCATGTTGCTCGTGTTGTGCGTCCACCCACAGCCCAAGTAACAGCCAATAGGTGGCGCGCTAGCATTGGTGACAAAACACCAGGGAACCAAAAGATTTTAAAGAAATGCCGTAATAACCCGTTTTCGAGTTATTACGGCGTTTGACTAATACTGTATTCAGGTTGATAAATAGGGTCACCAGTAATTATAACAAGATCTCTGCTCCTGAAGAGTGCATCTATTCTCTGTTACTTTCTCAGGGTCATATCACAGCTTGAGACATCACGTCACCCCATGGCAGCAGATTGTGATGTCACAGCACAGGATTATGACTTGAAGTAGGGAGTAAGCTAAAGAGGCAGATGAACTCCAATAGATAAAGATCATGTAATCATGCACATTTCTTCAGTAATAAATAAAGGGAAGGAGAAATCTGTAGTGTGTGTGTGTGTGTGTGTGTGTGTGTGTGTGTGTGTGTATATATAATATATATATATAGAATGCAAGCTGAATTTCACTTAAATAACATGTTTTTCAAAGTTTTCATTGAGTTGTCAGCAACTGTTTAACATTGTACCGTGTATGTTGACTCAGTCTTGCTGGTCAATTGCAGTCATAACCAGCATATTTGTTTGTTGAGCTATTTAATCTGTACTGTTTAAAAGATTAGGCAGAGGGCAGCAAGCTGATCATAGGTTGAACTATACATACATATATATATATATATATATAGTGCCACGGTAGTGGCACTATAGTTAGGGTTGCACGCCACTTCTATGTTAAACTCAAAATTTTGCACTTTAATAACTTTGCAACCATTTGTCTGATTTGCCTGAAATTTTGCATGTGCCATCTGGTATAATAGATGTCTGTATCTGGCAAGTTACGTTCTGGTCAGATGTACGATTGTGGAGCTGCAGAGTGCCAAGGTGTGTGAAAAATCCTCATTTTTTGACAAATTCTTTGCTCATCTCTACAGCCCAAACGGTTTGTGGTTCTGGTCTGAAATGGTCAGGATATATGGGGACTGGGTCACTGAAGTGCATTTGGAAGGTTTGGTGAAAAAATATTAATCTGTTCAAAAGTTATTAAACTTTTAATTTTTCCATTATAGTCTATAGGAAAAATATATGCGCACCGTGAAAACTTTCGCAAAAGTTCTCTTTACTGCCACAAATGGGTTTCGTAATTTCGTGCTCCTGCCATCTTGTATTCAGTTAATGACGGCAAAAAAACAGTGTAATTCAAAATACACTGCCCCTTGATAAACACCAACATTTGTGTTTACTTAATTGAGGCCCAAGGAACATAATCCTGGCATTACTTTTTTCAAATAATGTCTGGAAATATGTTTTCGGCATTTTGGCTGTTGGTAGTGCCACAAACTGCATAACTTTTCGCGAAACAGTGCCGCAATTTTCATGCAACTAACAGCACTGCTTCGTGAAAATTGCCACAGCACTACCTCAGTGGGAAAAAAACATTGACACCTGTTAAAAGCACCAAAACCTTTTCTGTCTACTTTCTGGCCAAATTAACTGAAGAATCGTGCTCCTCGGCCCCTCTTTAGGCAAATACCTCTCGGTGTTTACCTAATAAAAGGAGTTTTTCTCCTTTTAATGCCTCTAAGGGGCTCAAGGCATGTTTTATTGACAAGATAAGTTTCTGCCGGCATCAGCAGTATATGCTGCCCCCCAGTGTGGGTCACTGGGGAGCCCACTCCCAGTGTCCCAAAATATTTCCATAAGAAAAGGTCTTCCCGACATGGGGCGCCAATCCCCATGTCAGCACTATCACGCCCCGTCAGTGTGGGATACTGAGGCCCTCCCAGTGTCCCCAGTTCTGTCCTCCTCCCGTACTGGGCGACACTGGGGCGCCCACCCTCAGTGTCCTAAAATATTTATATATTCATGGCAAAAAACTCCATTTAATGCATCAGTTAGGGTTGTTCCACAGCGACAAAAGTGAGGAAATTCGGTGTTAGGGTTGCCACTCCTTGCACCCCATGCCCAGACGCCCCCACCAACAGGCATCGGGGTGTGCGTTGGAATCATCGGTCCTAACTCTCACCCCATTCTCCTATCCTGCACCACCTCAGCTTATTTACACATGGAATGGGGTGAGAGGTCCGACTACCCCAACGCACACCCTGATGCCTGTTGGTTGAGGTGGGGTGGGCGTGGGCTGAAAGGGGTGGCAACCCTAACACCGAATTCCTCGCTTTTGTTGCTGTGGAACAACCCTAACCGATGTATTAAACAGAGTTTTTTGCCATGAATTTCCCTTCTTTTTGAGAATGTGCACTATAAATAGTGAATGGAATGTGGTGGTGGGAGCGTGGAGCACTTCGGGCCCCTGCTCCCACCATGTGAATTTTTGTCACTACGCTGTGCAAAAAGTGTATGACCGACTGAAATGAAAATTAGCAAATGAAGACATGTACCATACCATGACATGTATAACAAATATTATCTGAATCTGTTCAACAGTTGCACAGCGTCATGCTGGGAAAACTGCACAGGAGTGCCGAAAATAACATTTTTGCCACTTTGCTACACAAGAACCATATATCCGATGGAACCAAAAATTGTTAAAAGAAGACATTTACCATAACACACCGTGTGTCCAGAATTGTGAGCACATCCGTTTAACGGTCGCACAGTGGCACGAGCAAACAACATAACATGCACAATTCAGCAACTGTAAGTGCCAGTGACCCGAAAATTGTTACAGTCAAAGATCTATTTTAAATCTTTGAAAATTCCAAATGCCAGGCAAATCGGACACACGGTTCAGAAGTTATTGAAGCGTAATGAACCAGTTTTTCATTCGTTGGAGTGGTATAATTCCGCACCTGTTAATGCTTTACACACCAAACCACTGCAAGGCACCTCCGTACCACTAGGGCTACCTACACTATAAATTTCAAGCCAGTAGCACCATGTAGAACGCTGTGCGCAAAACGTTAACTGTGTCACGCAGGATCTCCGCAGCAAATTAGTTTTCCAACATGTAAACAGAATTAGTCACATCTCCAGTACATCCACTCATGCCCTCCAAATTTCATGTGAAAGGACCAAACTGTTCCAGAGATATTCAATTTTTATTTTTCTGCACCTTTAAGAAGTCTTCCACCACAAAATGGCGGCAATCGCGGCTGAAAATACACTAAAATGGCAGACCTGGCGGCCAAAAAATCTGTACCCTCAAGAGGGGCCAACTTCAAATGGCAATAACTCTGGAACGGAACAACTTTATTTCATCAAACAAAAACTGGCATGTTCCTTGAACAAAGGTCTTTGTACTTGGCAAGTTTCAGATCAATCAACCGCACAGTGGCTGCGATATGCGTTGCGGCTGACAGTGCAAAAAATAGCAAAAACATAATGTTTTTTACTGCACTTTGCAAACACAAAAACACAAGCGGTAATGAGTAGCATAAGCGGTGATGGCAATAGTGCGGGAAAAACAAAATATAATGCTAGCGGTAACACAAATACAAACAGTAGCACACGGTGACGCAAAACAGAAACGATAATGCAAACGGTAAGAGACGCGTAAACACAAACATAAATGAAAACAGAAATAGTAACGCAAACTGTAACGCAAACTGACGGCAACAGAAACGAAATGGTAATGAAACAGTAACAAAATGCTAACATAACAGAAATGCTAACGGTAGCGGGCGACGCAGAAGGAAATAGTAATACATTCGACAACGGAAACACTACCGAAAACGCAAACGCTAAGGCCAACGGAAATGCAAACGGTAATGAACATGCAAACGGTAACGCAATTGGAAATGCAAATGGTTACAGTAACATCAACGAAGATGCCAAAGGAAACAGTAATGCAAATGGAAACGCAAATGCAAGCACGTATGCGAATGGTAATGCACATGGTGAGGCAAAAGTAAATGCAAGCAAAAATGGAAACGCAAATGGTAACAGTAACACAAACGCAAAGCGCAAACGCAAAGGGTAGCACACGCAGTGATGTAAACAGAAACGCAAACAGTAACGGATACGCAAGCGGAAACGCTAACGGTAACAGTAACGCAAAGGCACACCCTTTTGTTCCCCAAAAAGCTGCACTCAGAAGCACAGTGAATACAAAGAATGTATGCATAACAATGACCATCGAGGCAGAAAATGAGCACTTGGAATACTAAATGCCTTATATCTCAGGAACCGTATGACGTAGAAAAAATGTAGAATCTCATATTATTTATGACTTTCTAGGCAAGTTTGTACTTAGCCCCTAGTGGTGGACTAAGCATTTTTCCGATGAAAGATCTGTATCTTGGAACCCGTTTTTTCAGAATCACGGGCCCCGAAAAAGCCTTGTGGACGCCGTAATGTTATTCTGTGGGGAAAATCGCCAACTCAGTGCTATAACTTTGCAGCACTCTAATATTTGGTTACCAAACCACCAAAAGGCACATCTGTGAGATCTTGGCTTTCTTCCTTCCAAATTTCAGCCCAAAATGACCAAACCATTCTTTTGTAGCAGGGTGGCAAAAATTCCCTATTGTTTTGGCCATAGTGTTGTAAAGTAATTTCGCAAATCACGACACTTTTGCAAATGAAATGACGAAAGTGTCGCATATGTGAAGGTAATTTGCGACACTACTTTTTACAAAAATTAAAAAAAAACATATTTCTTGGGTGTTTCACCTCCAAAAAATTGTCATGGCTAGCATCCACAGGGCTCGACTAGGTGAACACAACAAGAATTGTGTCCCTAGAGGGTCCCAAATTTAAATGGCTAGCATTTCTGTGACCACCAGCTGAAAACAAGATGGCCGATTTGTGACACTACAAGGGTCATTTTCGAAAGTAAAAAGTGCATTTGGGATACTTTTGCATATTTTGTTAACGTTTCCCATTGACTATAATGGGAAACTTGTTTTTTAAATAACTTTTGAACCGTTTAATATTTTTTCACAAAATCTTCGAAAGACACATCGGGGACCCCGGCTGCATGTTCCTTGAAGGTTTCAGACCGGTCACACAAACCGTGCACGCTGTAGGCGTGAACAAAGAATGTGCAAAAATGCATAATTTAAGCGTTTTCTGGCGCTCTGTAGCTCCGCAGTCATCCAACCATAACGAAACTCACATCGTGCAAAAGTTATTAAGCTGCCAAATTTCAGATTTAACCTTAAAGGGGGTACCCAACCCTAACTATAGTGGCACTACCGTGCCACTATATAATATATATAGTTTTGTTGACATCGGGGTGACCAATCCCTGTGCCGGCAATACAACCCCCCCAACAGTGTGGGGCACTGGGGATCCCACTCCCAGTGTCCCCAGTTATATCCTATATCTGTACTGTAGGACACTGGGAAGCCCACCCCCAGTGTCCTGAAATACTGTTGAAGTTCCTGTAAAAAAAGAAAACAGTCCCCTGTCTTTTTTTTTTTTTTTTGAAAGAAGAAAACAGTCCCTCGTCATTTCCCCCGACCCCTCCCTCTGTTCACCAACCTCCCCACACACACCCTTACCCCATACCCCATTCTTACCTCTGGAGGTCGGCGGCTGCGATCTTCTCTGGACCGGGACACGTCTGCACTCTTCAAAGCTGAACTGTGAACTGAAGAATCAAGGTAAGTGTCACATAATGGCTGTCTATGGCATTTTGAACTTATGTTGCTATATCAGCCATTTTTCAATGTTTTTGCACCAAATTTTCAACATAGGCTTTTGGGACCCACCTCATGAACACTAACACTGTTGTTTGTTATCAGTCCCGAAGGTGATTTAGTGGTCGCTGCACAGAATCACCTTTCGGGACCAGTTAACAAAATGACAGTGCCAGTATTCATGGAGTGGGGTCCCAAAAGCCCATGTTGAAAATTTGGTGAAACACCTCAAAATGGCCGAAAGTTACAAGCATGCCTTTAGTAGTTTTAAGCAGACGATAATTTCGCAATTTACAATATTGTGACTTCAAATTTTCAACATTGCCATTTTTAGACACCACCTCATGAACCGCGACAGCTGTCATTCTTCACATGCTACTCAAAACACTTTTTCGCAATTCTGGTGCAGAATGGTGCGTTCGCTGTGCGAAATCACCTTTTGGGTCCAAGTAACAAAATCACAGTGCCACTGTTCATGAGGTGAGATCCCCAAAAGACCATGTTGAAAATTTTGTGCACAAATTCCTCAAAATGCCCGAGTTATGTGCATCAGTTGAATTAAAACTACACATGTGCATAACTGTGGTGCTTTTCCATATTTTGCAGCCACAGTTTTAACATACCCATTTTCACACCACCTCATGAATAGTACCGCTGTCGTTTCCCACACCCTATCTGAAATGTGTTTTCACACCTGTGGTGCAGAATTGCATTGCAGTTGCACATAATTGTTTTGCCTTGCATTTCACAGTTTCTCTGTATATGCGATGGGGTAATAAGGTAGCTATGCTGACAATTTGGTCGCTGTTGTTCGACATGGAAGCACTTATACACCTACATACATATACACATCTATGGAGGTATTGGTAAACTAAGAATACTATTATACTGTCGCAAAAAGAAGGGAAATTCATTGCAAAAATTCCGTTAATGCATCAGTTAGGGTTGATAGTACAGTGACAGAACTCTGGAAATTCGGTATTAGAGTTACCAACCCTACCACCCCCTACCCCGCCCTTCACACACCAACAGATGTCGGGGTGTGCCCGGTAGTCGAGACCTAACTCTCACCCCATTCTCTATACTGTCACCATCTCGGCTTGTTTACACATGGAATGGGGTGAGAGTTGGGTCCGATAACTGAGCACACCTGATGCCTGTTGATGTGTGCAGAGTGGGGGTTGGTAGGGTTGGTAACCCTAACACAGAATTTCTGAAGTTTTGTCGCTGTACTATCAACCCTAACTGATACAGTAATGGCATTTTTTGCAAGGAGAATATGCACACACACATATATACTGTGTGTATGTGTGTGTGTGTGTGTGTGTGTGTATATATAATGGATAGAGGCAGTAACAGAACATGATTGGCTGACAGCCCTTGCCCGCTATGGTTATTTTTGTATATTATACCACACAAAATAATAAGTACCTGTACCTATCTCTGAGTCCTGTACAGATCCCATTGATGCCACCGCAAACCTGATTTTACTGCCATTTTTTTTTTTTTAGTTTAGCGAGCAAAATCAGAATCCGCAAGCACTTTAAAAGTGTTGTTTCCAGTCCAGAAATCCTCCTGCTATCTCTCCTGAGCCATTCCTATCCAGTCCTTAGCCCCAGGTATCATGAAGGTTTAAACTGTCTCCTGAGTGCGAGGAGGGACACGAAGACTTTTGTGAACAGTGCTACTGCAGATGGTAATGTGCTGCCGATAAGGCAGTGAGAAACTCGGTCCTGCTGGGGCCCCATGCCAGTGATCCACAGCACACTACAATGCCCCTAGTGACACCAGCAAGTGCAACAGCATGCAAAGGGAGTGTGGAGGGACTATTTTAAATAAAATATTAGTATTTGTTTTAAATCTCACCATTTTTTGCCCGTGCAGTCCACCCTGCTCCTTTCATTTGGCAGGTCGTGTGTTACATAACAACACTATCCCCCACCCTCACCCCATCCAGCTGGGTCACTGAGCTCACCCCCAAGCTAAGCTCAACATATATCCATTTTTTAAGTGCACTAACACGCTGGGGTGTGTTTTGTTCTGGATAAATGCACTTCTAGGGGCAGTAAGGCCCTTGGGCGTGTGTTCATCCAGAATAAGCCACACCCTGTTGGGAGTTATTGCTTACATATATTCTTCACAAAAATGTTAAGTTACCCTAACTGGTGCATTAATGCCACAAAAGTAGGGAAATGTGGCGTTGAGGTTCCAACCATAACACCCCAACCCCAAGCAGCAAAAGGCAAAACATTAGGGCTTTGGGTCTCCAGGAGTCTTGGCGAATCAGTAATGGGGTCTTTCTTGGGGGTTGTCAACCCTACTGCCCACACCTTTCTGTGAGCAAACCATGTCACACATGATCTCCTTTCTTCATGCAGGGCCAACAGGGCACTGCGTGAAGAAAGGTACAACAAATTGTGTTGGCAACCTGTGGCGGGGCATACTTCTCTATCTTTGAAGAGTGTATCACTATGAGGCAGTGGCTTGGAGCTGTGCCTTGTGCTTCAGATTGGAAGCTACGGGCTTTGGGTGAGGGGTGAGTATTGGGGTTGACAACCCCAAAGGAAGATCCCACCGCTGATTCGCCAAGACTCCAGAGACCCAGAATCCCAATGTTTTTCCTTTTGCTGCTTGGAGGAGGGAGATGGGGGGGTCGTTAGGGTTGGAAACCCTAATGCCACATTTCCTCACAATTGTGGCACTATGTTACCGTAACTGGTGCATTAATGACGTTTTGTGCAAATAATTTCCTTTCTTCTTGAGATAGTAGAATTTTATCCTCATTCACTCAGGTCCTGAAAAGACCTGTGTGAACTAATGAATTCCTGCGTGAAGAGAAGGCTGTGTCCACCTGCAGAAATGCAGGGCCCGCAAATTGCAGGCCCTGAAATTTGGTGCAGCGACAGATGTGAAGAACTGACTGGGCTGTCTGGTGGGCTGTGGAAGTGCAGGGTCATGCACTTCTGTGTGGCCACAGCTACAGATGCACAGGGCAAAGAGTGCATCTGTCAGCCAATGCATGGGGCCCTCTGCTACCCAAGGGGGAGAGGTGCAGGGCCCAAGGCCAAGAGGACAGTTGTCTTCACTGTATGATATCCATGCCCGTGCAGTCAACCCTGCTCCTTTCATTTGGCAGGTGGGGTGTTGCATAACAACACTATCCCCCCACCCTCACCCCATCCAGCTGGGTCACTGGGCTCATCCCCAAGCTAAGCTCACCAGCATGGGATCACAAAGCATACCTGTTGGGGTAAAGAGTGGCACTACACATAAAGTTTGTTACCAATTATATATATATATATTTTTTTTTTTTTATTTTTTTTCAGTTTTGACCCCAAATTTTCAAGATACTCATTTTTTGATTGGTCATATAAAGATGATGTACCATTTATAGCATACTGGAAAAAATGTAATTTTGCACCAGAAGTGCGAAAACACGTCTCATCCAGGATTTAAAAAATAACACGTCACATTTATGAAGTCTTGTGGAAAAATGGCTATGCTGAAAGTTTGGAGTCAAAATAGTGAAAACTAGTAAAGTTATGAGTGAACGTTAAATTCCACAATGTTCACTCATAACTTGGGCATTTTAACATATTTTTACATGAAATTGTCAGCATAGCCTTCTTATTACCCCACTTCATGAACCCGGTAGTGAACATTTTCAAATCCGTGCCAAAACATCATTCCACGCCACAGGTGTGAAAATGCATTTTGGCCAGGATTTGAAAAATGACAGCTGTCATGTTCATGAGGTGGTGTAAAAAAAATGGCTATGTTGAAAATTTGGGGTCAAAATATTTAAAATAAACAATTACGAGTGAGTGTAGTAAAATTTCAATGTATGGGTGGCACTGAGAGTTGAGGTGCTGGACACCACACCTCGCACCACGCTGGTGACCCAGGTTCAGGAACAGACTTGGGGTGTCGGGGGTCAGCCGGTGAAGGAGGATCGAGCATTCTGGACTGCTCCTCCTCCGGGGAAAGAAGGTGGGTGGATTGCTGAAACACTGGCTCCTGGCGGTGGCTTGGGGCAAGTGCAGGCTCGAGGATCAAACTGTGGGCTGGCACGGTCAGGCATTGGGAGTACTGTGAACGATCGCATGCGCAGGGATGTACTTGACACCACTTCATGCTTGCACTGGGGGGGGGAGATAAAAGGACAAACAGTCCTCCAGCGTGATGATGGCAGACTCCATCGGCACCGCGGCGGACACAGTTAAGTCAGCTCCCCTTCAGCCCGCCTCCAGGTTTCTGCAGTGCGTGGGATAAATCCCTGCTGTGAAGCGACCTGGGATGGCAGGGCGAAAAGGGTCTGAGCTCTAACTGGGTCCGGGGCAGCAGCCAAGGCAAGAAAACCTAAAAATTGGGAACCATAGGAACATCCCCAGCCGAGGAGGTAAAAAGAAACTAACAAAATAAATAAATTTCTATGTATGTGCATAGCATTTGCATTTTTACATATTTTGATCCCAAATTTTGAACATGGGCTTCTTATGACCCCACTTCATGAAAAAGGGTGGTGAAAATTTTCAGATCCCACCTGAAAGGTGATTTCACCAAGCAACCACAAAATTGCCTTTCATGCTTGATTTGTTTAATTCCACTGCCATTGGTCATGGGGTGGGGTCCCGGGGGGTCCATGCTGAAAATCTGGGGTCCAGATATGCAAAAGTGACAAAGGTATGCATCAGAGTTCAAAACCCCATTGAAATATGCTGAACCCCACCTCTTAGTTTCCCACTAGTGAACCCGGTAGTGAAATTTTCAAATCCATGACGTCATTCCACTTCACAAGTGTGAAAATGCATTTTGGCCAGAATTTGAAAAATTTCAACGTATGCGCATAATGTTTCCATTTTTACATATTTTGATCCCACATTTTGAACATGGCCTTCTTATGACCCCACCTCATGAACAAGTGTGGGGAAAATTTTCAGATGCCACCCGAATGGCGATTTCACCAAGCAATCGCAAAATTGCCTTTCATGCTTGATTTGCTTAATTCCACTGCCATTGGTCATGCGGTGGGGTCCCAAAAAGTCCATGTTGACAATTTGGGGATCAGATATGCAAAAATGACAAAGTTATGCAACAAAGTTCAAAACCCCATTGAAATACATTGAACCTTGCTTACTTTAGTTCTCGTGTGCAGTCGGCGGTTCCAGCAGCAAGACATGTCTTCGATCAGAGTGGATCTTCGCCCTGTGACCTATTCAGGTGAGTAAGGCTGTGTGGGGGTGTACTGGGGGTGTGGGGCGGTGGATGCTGAGTTGGAGGTAGGGGTGGGGAGGCCAGATCGGTGAGGAGCCGTTTCTTTTTTTCAGGTAAAAAAAAACAAAAAAAAAACACATCGAGGGATGGTTTTCTTTACTGCAGACCAGGACAGCGATCCGAGTGTAGGAGGCACCATTGGACACCAGGGAAAGCCAAAGAAAATAGAAGATGACAATCGGAGGTTGGGGGTTGCCACTAGACACCATGGAAAGACAAGGAAAATACTGGGAAGGCGATCGGAGGGTGGGAGTGCCACTAGACATCAGGAAAAGACAAAATATGGGGATGGTGATCGGAGGGTGACGGTGCCACTAGACAGCAGGGAAAGAAAAGACAATATGGGGATGGGGATCAGAAGGTGGGGGGTGCCACTAGACACCAGGGAAAGAAAATGTGGGGATGGCAATCAGAGGGTGGGGTGTGCCACTAGACACCAGGGAAAACAAACATATTACGGGGATGGCAATTGGAGGGTGCCACTAGACACCAGGGAAAGACAGTACTATTACGGAGATGGCAGTAGGAGGCTGGGGGTGCCACTAGACTTCAAGGAAGGACAAAGAAAATACGAGGATGGCGATTGGAGGGTGGGGAATACCACTAGACACTAGGGAAAGACAAAGAAAATACGGGGACAGCAGTCAGAGGGTGGGGTGCCACTAGTCACCAGGAAAACAGTAAAATATGGTGATGACCATTGGAGGGTGGGGGGTGCAACTAGACATACATGAAGGGACAGCAGTGGGGAGGGCACCACTAGACACCAGGGAAATGGTGGCTCACTGCTCAAACTGCAACTGGCAGCATGCGGCTGCAGAGGTCAAGAAAGTCCCTCTGTTCTCATACAGAGAACTTGGGTGAATGGCTTCTCTCACTAAACTGGGCACCCTAAATTTTGGGTACCCAGAAAAGGTATTTCTGGCAACTGTAAAAAAAAAACAAAAAAAAAAACACCAGACCCTAATCAAACTACTCCCGTTTAGCTAGGTTCAGGAGTTTTTTTTTTATTTTTTAAATACATAATTTGTATGTACTTTTACTGTTTGTAAGTTTAAACAGTAAAAAGAAAATTGTGGTCATCTCGACTGTTCCCCCACAAGTAAATCATGCAGAGCTTCACTCTGATATGTGATGTATTGTATATTTTTTTTTGGCACTGTATTTCCATGTGCCTGTATCTCTATGTGTTGTTGACCTCCCGGGTCATGCCTGAAAATAGTCACTCTTGTGTCGAGTGCACCTACCCGGTCATCAAAAAATAAATAAAATAAATAACCACTCGTGATATGTTTTTTTAACCTTTCATGATAGTTTTTTTTATCTTTCGAGATGAATTTTTTTTTTTTTTTTACCAGTCACATTAGAACGTTAACTCAAACATCGTTACAACTTTAAATGGTATATTTTTTCACTAAACCTTCCAAAGGTGCACCCTTGGCATGGGCTTCTTCAACCCTGAAAATTTCATGAAAACATTCCACACAGTCTAGGCTGTAGATGAGAGCAAAAAATACCCAATGTTAAGTATAGGCAAGCCAGATGTGATTTTTTTTTTTTTCAGTTTGTTTGCACTGTATCTGAAAACCATACAAGATGCCATTACAAAACCTTCCACGTCTTGAGACTCTAACAGCTTGACCACGCATGCCAAATTTTGGGCTATGTTGTCAAGCAGCGTAAGTTATTTTTGTAAAATGTGTTATAGCAATCCCATCACATTACATTACATTGCAGTCAATTTACTCAACGTAAAATATAGGTTAATTTTAAAAATCAAGCCACCTGTAGTAATCCCTTCATACATAATGCATCCTATACTCAGTGACCACCAGTAGGCCTGTAAAGTACATTACATCAAAGGCTATGGCAAAATTGTCTTGCATGCTTCTAATCCACAGTTGGTCAGTCTGGCATATGGGTGATTTGTGCTCCCATGGTCTGCTCTGCTCTGCTCAGCTTCCTGATGCTGCTCTGCAAGACCAACCTGGAGGTGGCATTAACAGCCCATGCCACCCTGTCTGTAAGCACATGGATTACTGTGTACAAGGGAGGCAGTCTAAGAGACAGAGCTTGGCAGGTCATCAGGCTTCCAATTAGAAGCCCAGGCTGGCCAGCAACTGGCTCCCCTACTCTGCTGGAGCCGGAACCACCATATCCCATTTGCAAGTGGAAATGATGTCAAAGAAATATAAAACAACAATGGAGCTTCCTCCAGCATTCCAATACATTTGGGGAGTTGGTGGATAAGGATGGGAGTCCCTTTCGGGATCCTGAAGCACACTGGTTGGTGTGACAATGGGTACAAAATGGTAATAGCAGGGGTCTGACCTGAATACTGTTTTATCCCTCACTGAGCAAAAAATCCAGAGTACCTGGCTTTGAGGATATCTGCAGAGCATGGCTCTGTTCACCGCTTACCTTCCAATGTGCCCAGCCACCATTTCCACTATCAATGCAGAACAAGTCATGGCAGCCATTATCGTGGGTGGATGGAGGCCTTTGGGGATGCTGGAGTGTGCTCTGTATGTGTGGAGGGGCACTGGCATTTAGATGTCCTCTGTACCCGCAGGGATGGCACTGAAAATCTGGCCTTATTCTCCCTGGGCTCACCTAATGGCTAATGCAACTTCTCATGGCCTGTAAATCATTTCTGGGAACTCCTGTGCAGGCTCTCCAGATCATAATACACTCTGTTTCCACTTAGCAAAATGATCTTTTTTCTCCCAACTCTCCTGAAAGGTGTAACATGTATTTATGACTGTCAGATTCATGCCCTGCTGTTGGTTATCTCATCAATTATGAAGGAATGGGCAAACAGGTTTGGAAAACATTTAAAACACACCATCCAAACTGTGCCCCTTCAAATGTTTCAAAAAATGTAGAGCCACTTGTGTAAAATTGGTCTGAATGGTTTAAAGGGTATGCCACGAAACTCTTAGCAAACCCATTCAGATCTAAAACAATAGTCCTAAATGCTGCTGGTGGCCAGGTTAATCCCCAAACCACCACCAAATGCAGTCCTGGATCCTCTAAGCTCAGTCCATGCCTCTAATCTAACCCAACCCAACCCACCAATATCACCCAAGTTCTCACCACAAGCACGCACAAGTATCACAAGTGGAGGGTAGGGGCCAAGCTACTAAGTACCACTGGTGGTGGGGTTCTTGTGTCTGAAAACCTTTGTGCATTTTATGTTTTTAGGGAAAAGACAGATCAGATACAAAAATGTTTTCAAACTTTGTGGGTTTGGTTTCAAAACTAACGGAAGCTGATCTGGAAATGATTCACCTATTGCCAGTGTATAAATTGTATATAAAAAGTGGACATAAACAAGGGTGGGAAAATGCACAGTGGCAGGGGAAGCTGCTTGCTATGCCAATGACCCAGGTTCCTGCCTTGACCCTGGGTCGTGGCTGCACATGGCCTGAGGTAGAGGAGGCTTCCCGCAGGATGCACTCCAACTCCGGGGGGGGGAGAGCTGACCACACCCCTCACTGATCACTCACTGGCCTTCTGGGATGGGGCAACTTAGCAGAATAGTGTGACCCCCATCAGTTTGGCAATCTAAACATATTCACATATGCCACATGGAAAGATGGAAGGGCTAAGGGAGGAACAACAATACACACACACACACACACACACATACATACACACACATATATACACACACATAAACACATACACACATATACATACACACACACACATGCACACACTTACGCATGCATACATACACACACATATATACACACACATATACATACACACACACACACACACACGCATACGCACGCATACACACATACACACATTCACACATACATACACACACACACACACATATACACACACATACACACACACACACACTGATATGGGTCAATCAAGACCACCTGAGGTTATCCCTTTCAACTGGCCAAGTCCCTGCAGTAACAACTGACACAGGCTCTGGGGCCCAGCCATGAGGAGAGGGCATATTAGGAAGCTGGGCCCCAGACTAGAGGTTGAGTGGCATTAAGATGATGGCAGAAGCGTGTTAAGCCCATACAGATATGGGGGGAGGCTCACACTTATTCATTTATTTAGTTGTTTTTGACCTGGAAAGGAGGAATAACAATGCAGCTTATGTACAGCCTTGTCCCAGGTGGGGATATAGAAGCAGACCATTGAAACTGAACCAGATTAAGATGTTGGTGGTATTTTACATACCAGATGAAAGGAGAGTCCCTCTTCTCAGAACAAAAACAAGCTGGAGAAATTGTAAGTATAAAAAGAACTGTATAAGAACAAGCCATAATTTGGATGAGCAGAGACCTGAAAAAAACTAGAGGAGTAGTCAACGGTATGACAGCTGGCTTTCAATGTGACAAAGTGCAAAAGAAAAAATTACTCACCTTAGTAATGTTGTTTCTTCTAATGGAGTCTTGCTATATTATGACATATGCAGTGAGTCCCAACCTTCGAACTGCTCCGGAGGTGAAAGAGTTAACTTTCCACGCCAGAGCTCGGTTGAAACTCTGTCTGTCGTTCTTCAAACTCAAACCGTCAGATCTTTACGAGCTAAACTCACTGAGGTCCTGTGTGGAAGCTGTAAACCTACACTAGCCAACTGGCTACTAAACATAAGAACATATTTTTTGGTCCCAAAACAAAGACTCAAGTCAGGAGACCCAAAAAATGAAAAACACAACACCAAGTCACCCCAAAAAAGGAGGGGGTGAAACAACAAGGTGGGCATCTACTAAGTGCCAACACTGCACTGCCCACCCACATCCCAAAAACAAAGGTTCTGAGAGGCAGGGGGGGAGGTCATAATATAGCAAGACTCCATTAGAAGAAACAACATTACTAAGGTGAGTAATTTTTTCTTCAAACAACGGAAGTCTTGCTATATTATGACATATCTGAACTCTAAGCAGTACCTCCATGGAGGAGGGACAGAACCTACTTAGGAAATAGGCTCTGAAGCACAGCTGTAAGCAGAGCATCACTCCTAGCCTAGATGTCCAGGGAGTAATGCTTGGTAAAAGTGTGAACTGTTTTCCAGGTAGCTGCTTGACATATCTCTAGGATAGGGATGTCCCTGGCAGCAGCCAGGAAGCAGCTGTACCTCTAGTAGAGTGAGCCCTCGGCCTGAGGGTGGAACCTTACCCAGTTTTTCATAACAAAATTGGATACAAGAGACAATCCACCTGGCAATGGATCTTTTAGTGGCAGGTTTCCCTTTTCCAACCTCACCATAAGTGAGAAAAAGTTGGAGGGAGTCAAACCTGTGACCCTTGGTACACTCTATGTAGTAGCTAAGGGCTCTCTTCACATCTAAGCTGTGCAGCCTCCTCTAACCAGAGGAGGAATGGTCAGTGAAGTACACTAGAAGAGACATAGATTGATTAAGGTGGAAATCTGAAACCACCTCAGGCAAGAACTTCCTGTTAGTCCTGAGGACCACCTTATCTCTATGAAAGGAGATAAAATCAGGCTCTACTGACAAAGCTTGTAATTCACTTATGCGTCTGGCAGAAGTGATGGCTACCAGAAACACAGTCTTCCAAGTCAAGTACTTAAGCTCTGCTGAAGACAAAGGCTCAAAGGGGGGTTGCATAAACTGAGCAATGCAAATATTAAGATCCCAGGCAGGGGCAGGGTCTCTGAATGGAGGGTTGGTGTGAAGCAATCCCTTAAAAAACTTGGAGAATACAGGATGAGCTGAAAGAGAAGAGGGTTTACCTGCTAAAATAAAAGCAGACACAGCTGTCAAATGTACTTTTAGGGTAGCTGGTCTCAGTCCCAAGGTATTTAAATGGCCATATAATCCAGGACTGTGGGTAAATCAGCAGATTCTGGGGAAAGATGCTTCCCAGAGCACAATATGGAAAACCTCTTCCATTTGGAGTTATAGGTAGCCCTGGTGGAAGGTTTCCTAGAAGCCTTCAGTATATCCATTACACCTTGGGAGAGGTGCAGGTCAGCAAACTCTAACTCTTCAAGAGCCAGGCCTTGAGATTGAGAGATTTGAGGTTCGGGTACCACACCCTCCCCTGGGCACAGGTTAACAGGTTGTGATTCCTGGGAAGACACAGGGGAAGATGGACTGCTAAGGACAGTAGGAGTGGATACCAGGGCTGTCTGGCCAATCTGGAGCAATCAGGATCATCTTGCAGGGTTGAGATCTGATTTTGACTAGCACTTTGAACAGGAGAGGGAAGGGGGAAGCATAGAGAAACTTCCCTTCCCAATTGAGAACTAAGGCATCCAGAGGGACTGAGCCCAACACTGGGGGCCTGCAGCAAAAAAGGGGGAGTTGGTGATTGTCTGGGGCTGCAAAAAGATCTATCTGCGGGGTGCCCCATCTGGCAAATATCACCTCCAAGACCAGGGGGTCCAGTGACCATTCGTGATGGCCCTGGGAAATCCTGCTGAGAGCATCTGCCAGGACATTGTCCTTGCCTGGGAGGTTAACTGCCATAAGGGAGGTGTTCAGGGAGTAAGCCAGAGACCACAACTTCATTGCTTGCACAAGCTGAGACCGAGTGCCCCTTGCTTGTTGATGTACCACATTGTGGTGGTGTTGTCTGTTCTGACCTGTACTACTTTGTTCTGAACAGATTTGGAAAAAACTTGAAGTGCTAGAAAAACTGCTCTGAGTTCCAACAGATTGATGTGGAGCAGAGATTCCTGAAAGGACCACAACCCCTGAGTGGTGAGGTCGCCCATGTGAGCTCCCACCCCAAGAGGGATGCATCTGTAGTAAGGATTAAGGAGTGAGACTGAGTGACAAAGGGAACCCTTGTCTCAGATTGCTCTGATCCTGCCACCACTGTAGGCCTGGATCAGGGTTCGAGTTACTGGGATCAATTTGGTTAGAGGTCTTTCCTTTGAGACCAAAGGCTCTCAAATGGAACTGGATGTCCCTCATCTGAAATCTTGCTCCCTGCACAACTGCTGTAGAGGCAGCCATGTGCCCCAGGAGCTGTAGAAAATGCCTTGCTGGTCGAGAGACCTGCAGGGTGAAAGAGGAGGCCAGAGAGACCAGGGTCCTTGCCCTGTCCAAAGAAAGGAAGGCTCTGGCTTTCTCTGTGTTCAGCTCTGCGCCTATGAAGGTGAAGAGCTGGACAGGCTCTAGAACTGACTTTGAAAGATTCAGAAGGAAACCTAGAGAGGTGAGCAGTTGCTGAGTTATCTGTAGATGTAACTTGACTTGGTCTGAGGACTGGCCCACTATGAGCCAGTCGTCCAGGTAAGGGAAGATGGCAATTTTTTGCCTTCTTAGGGAAGCAACTGCTACTGCCAGGCATTTTGTGAATACCCTTGGAGCAGAGGTGAGGCCAAAGGGCATTGCTCTGAACTGGTAATGGCCTGAGGGCAGCTCGAACCTGAGGTACTTTCGATGGGAGCTTCTGATGAGAATATGGAAGTAGGCATCCTTGAGGTCCAGGGACGCTAGCCAGTCCCCTGGCCTTAGAGAGGGCAGAATAATTCCCAGAGTCACCATTTTGAATTTTGGTTTTAAAAGGTGCTTGTTTAAATATCTGAGATCTGGAGTACTGCGTGCAGTATTGGAGGCCACACCTTCACAAGGACATTAACCAAATTGAGGCAGTCCAGAGAAGGGCAACCAAAATGGTGCAGGGACTGCATCAGAAGACATATGAGGACAGATTAACAGAGCTCAATATGTATACCCTTGAGCAAAGGAGGGAGAGAGGTGATATGATCGAGGCATTCAAGCACCTTAAGGGCATTAACAAGGTGAAAGAGTCTAACATGTTTAAATATAAGAAAAATAGCAGGACAAGAGGACACAGCATGAGATTAGAGGGGGGGCGATTAAGGGGGAATGTGAGGAAATTCTTTTTCACAGAAAGGGTGGTGGATGCATGGAATGGCTTACCACAAGACGTGGTGGCTATGAGTACAGTGCAGGGCTTCAAACAGGCATGGGATAGGCATAAAGGAGCAATACAAATGACTATGAATAGATAGGCCACTGACAGAGCAAAGGCCGATGGCACATTTATAAGGTAGAAAAACAAATGGGCAGACTGGATGGGCCTTGTGGTCCTTATCTGCCGTCAACTTCTATGTTTCTATGTTCTATGAGATCCAGGATGGGCCGCCATTCTCCTGTCTTTTTTGGGGTAAGGAAGTACCTGGAGTACAACCCTTTGCCCTGGTGTAGGGGTGGAACCCTTTCCACAGCTCTGAGAGCCAGGAGGGAAGAGACCTCTGCCTCTAGGGCAAGTGCCTCTGGTGGATTTGCAGGTGGAAAGGATCTGGTTCTCATCTTTGGAAATTTTTTGAAGCTGAGAACCAGTCCCTGGCTTACTACTTCCCAGGACCCACTTGTCTGATGTCAGAGACTTCCAGTCCTGGACAAAGTAAGCCAGCCTGCCCCTACAGATAGCTGAGAATCAGCCCTGGCAACCCCATCAGGGTGCCTGCTTGGCAGGGGCTTTGGGCTGAGGGGTGGAAGCAGACCTGCTTGTACCCCGTCTGCCTCTCCCTCTAAAGAACCCCCTCTGGGCATAAGCAGAAGAGGAGGCCTGAGCTTGGTAAAAAGGCCTATGAATAGGCGTGCCCCTGCTCCTGGAAAGCTGCCTTTGAGGAGTGGCCTGCCTTTCCTTGGCCTGTGCACTCCTATAGGTGGTCCTATACTCATCCATTTTCTTCATGTAATTCTCTGTCTGCTCCCCAAACAGAGAATTACCCACAACAGGAAAATCCATGGCCTTAGTCTGGGTATCCTGTGACAGGCTAGTACATCTGAGCCAAGCCATTCTGTGAAGTGCCACAGATGTAGCCATGACTCTTGATGACACATCATTAGAGTCCACTGCAGCATGGAATTGCACCTTGGATGCCTCAATACCATCAGCAGCCACCTGCTCCAGCTCCTTGGCAAGCTGGCTAGGAACCTGTTTTGCTAGAGCCATAACAGTATCCCATCTGGACTTCTGATATCTAGCAACATAAGCCATATAATTTGCCTGTCTGTGTCCCAAGGATGCTGCCATGTACTGTTTCTTTGCCATGGCATCAATCCTACTGGAGTCCTTGTCAGGAGGGGTGTGAAGCCAAGGGAATATTTGCCTTGTCACAGGCTGCAGCCTGCACTACCCCAACATGGCTGCATTGTTGTGTAAGGAACTCCGTATCAGAGCCTGGCAATGTGTACCTCTTGTCCATTCTCTTATCGACAGGAGGTATAGTGTGAGGAGTTTTTAGAATTTTAACTGTCTGTTTCCCAAAAGATTTATGCAAAGGAATAGACAGCCTCCTTGACTCTGGGATATCCATCATTTCCACATAGTCAGGCTCCTTTTGATCATCCACAGCTTCCTCCATAGGGAGCTGGAGGGTTTCAGCCACTTTCTTATAAAACATAAAATGAGAAGGGGACTCAGAAAGCCTAGGAGGAGACACTCCTGAAGGTCTGTCTGGGGAGGTGTCTGGGTCAATGGGCACATCCAGACTTTCAAATCCACATTCACTCTCCTCATACTCCTCTTCTCCCTCCTCTGGTTCATACTATTCCTCTATATCATAATCCTGAACCAGTGGAACCGGCCGAACCGGACGCTTACCTGATGGTGCCGGTTCGGTCGAAACCGGGGAAAGCAACTGGACAATTTTAATCACGTTGGCTATTTCTTCAGCGGTTGGAGAGGAAAGTTTTGGCTCCACACCAGCTGATTTCCTAGTCCTTTTTGCTGGAACCGACTCCTCGGAGTCGGATCTCCTTTTGCCCGAGGAAGTCTCACCCTGGTCAGAGGGCACTCCCTCCGGTTCGGTTGGAACCGAACTGGGCTGGCCATCTGGTTCAGCGGACTTTTTGGCCTCCCTTTTCCTGAGCCTACCAACTCTCTTTTCCAGGGTAGCTGCAGGAAAATTTTTACAAATCTGACAGTCTGCATTGAGGTGGTCAAACCCCAGACAATAAACACAGGTGGTGTGGGGGTCAGCCTTGGCAAAGACTTCCCCACACACACTGCAGTGTTGAAACCCAGTGGGCCCGGTTTTCTTTTGGGTTTCTCAGACATAGTGCCAGTCCCAACCAAACTTACCCGTTTATGGCAATCCGCCAGGTAAGACCCTCTTATCGGTTCCCAACCATGTCACGGGTCGTGGAAAAAAACGTAATAAAATCCAGTTTTTTTAGAACCGATAAGAACCGGTAACCACACTCTAAATGACAGATTAATATATATTTTAAACAACCTGATCGGTTCAAACCGAACTGATAAACCGTTTACAAGTTCCACACAGAATAGAAATCAATGTAAAACCTATCTAGTACTCACAAATACCACAGACAGAGTCTGAACTGACTGGTTGCGGTTTAATTTCGGTCGAAAACCAAGAAAAGCAGTACTTTAACCGACAAAATGAACCAAGCAGAAGGAGAAATCTCGGAGCGACTGTTCAGTGAGGCGGAGTAAAGAATCTGACGGTTTGAGTTTGAAGAACAACAGACAGAGTTTCCAACCGGCTCGAGCTCAGCGCTCCATGCCTGGCATGGAAAGTTAACTCTTTCACCTCCGGAGCAGTTCGAAGGTTGGGACTCACTGCATATGTCATAATATAGCAAGACTTCATGTTGTTTGAATAATGCACTCAGGGCACAGAAACCCAAGAGCAGAGTATTAAATGGGTAGAGCGGTATTGACGACTACCAAGCAGGAAAAAGACCTGGGGTAATCATAGCAGATGACCTAAAGGTGGCCAGGCAGTGCAACGAGGCACTTGGGAGGACTAGTGGGATGCTGGAGTGCATAGAGAGGGGTACCACCAGCAGAAAAAGGGCAGTGGTGTTGCCTCTGTATAGATCGCTGGTAAGACTCCACCTGTGTCCAATTCTGGAGACCACATTTCTGGATGGACACAGACAGAGTAGAGGTGGTCCAGAGGAGGACAACTAAAATGGTGGAGGGTCTGCATCAAAAGCCCATCAAGGAGAGACTAAAGGACCTCAATATGAATACCCTGGAAGACAGGAGGGATGGGGATATGATAAAGACCTTTAAATTCCTCACAGGGGTAAATAAGGTACAGGAAGGAAGTATTTTTCAGAAGAAAAGGTTCTCAAGAACAAGGGGACATGCTATGAAGCTGGAGGGGGGTAGGTTCAATACAGATGTGAGGAAGTACATCTTCACAGAATGAGGGGTGGATTCCTGGAACAGCCTTCCAGCGGAGGTGGTAGGGGTGAAAACAGTGGTGGGATTCAAGAATGCTTAGAATAGGCATAAGGGAATAATAATGGAAAGGAATGGGGTACGAGAGAAAGAACTATAGATTAAGTATGGTCTCCAGTTATAATATAGGTAGGGAAAATGGGCAGACTGGGTCGGCCGAGCAGTCCTTATCTGCTATTACATTGTTATGTTTCTATGTTTCTGATTTATGGAATTGCAATGCAGACATAATTTGAACATACAACATTGTTTGCAAATGTGCTGTGACCTGTGATGTACAGTATGTCTGGAATAAATATGTTTGTCTGATGCCACCAAGTACATTTGTCATGTGGACCTACAGAAATATCACTCAACTATATTTTCTGTAAATAGCTCAGTAAAGAAAGCTTTAGTAATTAACTTGATATAAGTATGGATTTTATTCAACAGTCACTGTATGAGTATTCATATCTGTGATGCTCCTAATGTTTCTTGTTTTTATCTAGCGTAACTTGTAATATGCCTTTTCTGGAGCATCCTTGAAAATGAGCTTTGCTCAATTGATTTCTTCTGGCAAAACAATAATAATAAATAAAAAGAAATCATAATGAGCATGTTTAAGGTCATAGAACAGTTTCCAAAAATGCACATTTGCTTCTATTAAAAATTGATTGACTAAGTAAAATAATGGGTCCGATTCTCAAAAGATTACGTCTGGCGTAACTTGACTTGCGCCAAAAAAATGGTGCAAGTAGCAAGTTACGCCAGCAGTTGCAACATACAGTATTCTGCAAAGTGACCTGCGACATGCCGCAGAACCCTTGCACCAAAGTGGACCTACACCACCAGTTACGCCATAAACTCCCTGCGACATGGCACTAGGGGGTTTACGGCAGCAGTTGCATCCTATTCTGGAAGGACAGCAACAAAGTCCCCCAGGAGATTATTCTACAACAACCCCTGGGGGAACACCATCAACATAAGTTACACCAGCATATAGCTGGCGTGAACACTACGCCTCGGAGATTGCCTGCATGTGTAGCCAGCTCATCCCTCCCATGGTATGCCACCTTCCCCCAACACTGCCCTGTTCCCACATGAAAGCCCTGTAGGACTACATCTACCCCCATACCACAATGCCCCACAGGGCTACTGCATGCCCCTGACCCCGAGCACGTGTACATTAGCCCTGCAGGGACATACACGCCCACCCCAAGCCCCATGACCGAGTAGCAGCTGCTCACAAATGGCGCTCCTGTAATAACATAAAATTATACAAACCCTCTCCCATACTCCCTGGTAGTCTAGTGGCCCTCAACCCAGCATTGCCAGACCACCATGCACCCTCCTCATCTCAGCCTAGCGACTGGCACAGCCCATCACTCACCACCACAGCCAGATGCGGAGCTGAGCATTGTGCATATGTATACATGCTCAATGAATGAATGACAGTTCATTCATTCATTGAGCGTGTATATACAGTACGCACTCAGATGGGGCTCAGTCGGCAGCTGGCCATGGTGGTGAGTGGTGGGCTCTGCCAGTCGCCGGCTGGGTTGGGGGATGTGGGGTGAACTGGCAATGCCAGGTGAGGAGGTGGGGGCCACTAAACTATAAGGGATTACAGATTCAGCTATGTCTCTTTTTACGGGTTATATGGGATGGTGCCATGTGAGGGCAAATGGCATTGGGGCTTGGGGGGGACATGATCAGCCCTACAGGGCTGTTAGTATACATTATGGGGTTTGGGTGAGGGTCTGACAGTGTTGAGGGGCTCTCATGTTTACACCATGGGGGACTGGGGGCAGGGTGGACCGATAGCCCTACGGGGCTTCTCAGACTTAGGGACTGGGGCTGGGGGGAGCACTTGCGCCCTACAGACATTTGTATGTGGCTTGCAACATGCCCCTCAGGTACGCCCTGCATTTGACACACCTGTGGACATTTTGCAAGTCGCAGGACTTAGCCATGGGGACCCTGCCCCTTCCAGAACTGGGTGCAGGGTCCTTGGCATAACAGGGAATGGTGCAAGTTGCATTTGGTAGCGACTTGCGCCATCCTTGTAGAATCGGGCCCTATGACTGAAGTCTGATCACTTGCATGTGAACAGCCATAGCTGAAATTCACCTAATTTCTGTACAGAGACAGGAATTCCTTATGTGCTACCTATGGAATAAAATCTCAAGAGTGGTCTGTGTAAGCCAGTCCAGTCTTACGATGTGAAGTGGCCACCAATGTCTACTACTAGCCAACATTCAGGGAGGAATACAAATCACTGGACGAGGAAGATGGCATAGATTAAAATGTTACATGTTCTTAAATTGGCCACCCATGCAAAGAGAAATACTGTAACATTGAACTCATCACATTAAAACCTCACTGTTGTTATTTTACAGCTTAATTCAAACTGGGGAAGTGGTATATTTTTTACTTTTTTATTTTTTATTTGATTTGATTTGATTTTTTTTGATAATCTCGCAATTGAAACCTAAATTTTATCCTCTTCCTGCGATAGGACAAAATGTCTGTTTTAGTCAAATACCAGGAGATGAAATATGTTTTGTAAGCCAGCATGGTAACAAAACAGGCCTATAGCAGTGAGAGAGTATAAAATAGTTATGAAAAAGTACTTAAAATCCTGCATCCTGATTAGTTGATATGATTCTAAAGCCATGTGTGTCAGGAAAAAAAATCCACAGCTTTGCACTTTTTAGCAACCAAGACGCAGCACACAATGATATCACTGCACCACCAATTGAAGGGAAACATTTTTCAAACAGCAGATATCTTTCTTTTCACACCACTGAGAGACCACCCACGCTGTCTAAACCACTTTGATTTCCTGGGCAATGAAAACCTCCAGAATCTCTTATAACTGAAAGATAAGGAGCAGCCTACAGTAGCAACTCAAATGAACTTGTGGCAGTCAAAAATATAAAAGAAGACATTAAATCGGGTACCTGTCACTAAGAGAAGAGCAATGTGAAGCAAATTGAGAATAGCAAAATGGAGCCAAAGACAACAAAACAGCAAAATGGCCTGTATACTGTATATTTTCTTACAGCGGACAATTCAAAACTAAAACACAACTTATTTAAAACAACAGCAAGCCCAGAAAAAAATAGTGTGGCACTAAGAAAACTGTATGTTGTTGTATGAATTGCTACAGGAGAGAAGTACTCAGCTTTGTTAATCTGCATGCAGCTCTGAACAGATATTTGAACTCACCAGACCAAACTGAGGGTTTAATATCATTACTGACACCAAATTTCAGATCAGCAACAATATATTTTATTGTTGTTATTAAATGTTACAGGAAAGTCAAAATAGACAGTTCTCGCATCATGCAGCACTGTCAAAGAAGATCTCAAAACTTAAATATTTTCATCCACTGACAGTGTTTAGCCTTGTAAAAAACTCCTGGCTAGACTTTCAGCTTAACGTGGCTAGTGATGGCATGGTTGGTCATAGAGACCTAGTGCCTCAAAATGTTGTTTGTGCCAAGGTAACAACTGCAGACATTACCTCACATTTATCATAAACTCACACAGAGACCAAGCAACAAGAAAACTGAGCTTTCATGCATGTGATACTTGGGAACTCCTACAGATCCAATACAGAGGTTTTAGACTATGTTGGAAAATAACTTCAGAATCCTCTTACTTTGTTTTGCCACCCTATTCATGCCAGTCCTTCCTGTTTTGAGATTTCCATTTTTTTTAAATGTTCCTTTTATGCTCTCTTTTAACTCTGCAGCCATCCCTCTCTCTCTCTCAGGATTCCCCATAGTGTCCTGTGGCACAACTGAACTCCTGAATGTGTCCAGAGGAAATTCCCTATCCAGCCATGGTTTTCCCCTGGGTGGGGATGGAGTGTCGCACTCTCTGCCTACAAATCATGTCAGGCAGTTCTGTCTGGTTCCTCAGGGTCGGGTCCAGTTGCTAGGCACTGGGGCCCATCATCAGGGGCTGAAGCAGGGATCCATTTTCCATTTTCTCCCTACCCTCAAGGATGGTGGCATACTAGGATGTCCAAGGAGACATGCACATGGAGACATGCTGCTGCTCTGGACCCCAACCAATGTTCTCCCCTCCCTTTTGGCGTTCCTGGCTGCACCACCACCCAAGGTCACCCAGGTGGCAGCACTACAATGGGAACAACTCTCCCTCCCCGTAGGAGGACAGCAGCCCTAGGGCACTCAATCCCCACCCGGCTGGCCCTCTGATGACACAGGCTCATTCCTGAACCTGGGTCACCAGTGCTGTAAGCAGTAGCTCTACCGCTTCAGCCTGTTTTATACTTCTGGGAGCCCTTGTGAGTGAACTACCTGCCTGAATGATGGCCCGGGTCAATAAAAATGCACCCTTTCAAAACTATATACAAACCCCTACCTCAGTGCCACAACTATCAGAGGCAAGGTTAGAGGCAAGAGGATTTATTGCTGTTACTGGCCACTGCTGCAAGGCCTGTCTCCATATCTACTGGATGGCTTTCAGCAACAATCAGGCAAAATTCAGCTATATTTTTTAGAACTGGAGCACTGAAACTGTAAGAAATACTGATCCTAACACCCGCCTGGGGGTGCAGAGGTCTGAGGAGCTTCAGGTGCCTTACCTCTCCCACGCTGGTGACCCAAGTTCAGGAACGAACTCAGGCCACCAGGGATCAACTGGGGGGAGGGCTGGGAGAGGATCAAGCAATGGCTTGGCTGCTGTCCTCTTCTGGATTGGAGGACTGCTGGTTCCAGAGCGCATGTGCACCTCCACATGCATGTGCAGCCATGTCTGCCATGGCCCTGAGGTGTAAACTGAGAAAACCGCAAAAAATCCATGTCCCCATCACTCTCAGGTCCTGCACCATGTAGATCCTCACTGGACAAGATGTTGGGGGAGGCAGCAGACAAGACTTTTATTCCCTAGAAATGGGTCCAATAAAATGTGCAAGGTAGCAGCAGAGGGCAAAAAGCTGTATGCAAATAAAATTCTGATCCTGCAGTGCCATCTGCCAATGCCTTTAATTTACTATGCACCATCATGGAGATACTGATTTCAGCAGTTCCAGTGGAATCTGAAGGGCATACCACTGTGGAGTCAGACCAGCAAAGCAAAATCATCTAGCAACACAGCTGAATATGAAGAGGGCAACACTGTTGGGGGAAAATTTATGTAACCCTCCCTCAGGGGCTTACCTTGAGTGCCCCCAGGTCCCATTTTCCTTCCACTGCTGATGGGCGTCCCGCCCGCTGTGTCCCCACCTCATGCTCAAGTTTCCTGGTGTCCTCAAGAGCTCCCGACATAGCCATTTCATTAATTTAGCCAAGTTTGGGCTTAAACATTTGACTGTGAGCTGCCGGCATTATTTGCAGGCTGCCAGCATCTGCATAGGCATGGCTGGTGCCTTTATATCCCGACCACCAATGCGATCAAATAAATAATGTTACAGTGACCAGAAAGCTGCAGTTCAGATGCTACTTGGAGCTAATTGAAAAAGTTTGTTTCAGGGCTACCAGCAAAGGCTCATTAATATTCATGAACCCTCATAAATATGCACAAGATGCTACCTTGTGGGGTCTATGTTACGACAGCAGCAACTCAAGAACTATGGGGGCTATGAATATGAATGGGGGCTCATTTGAAAGGGCACTGTCAGAGCTATAAATGTGTGAGGGTCAAAAATAAATAAAGTATTGCTTCTGGCTGCACCAGACTAACAAACATGTGAGACTGCATAATGGGGACAATGTGTATTTTTTAGCAGCCACCATTTTGGGAGTGCAACAGCCAATCACGAGCCAGGATTTTAGCCAGGGGTTCATGAGACATGACAAGTGACTTGTGGGAGAGAAACAGGGGTTTATTCCTGGTGCCAACGATCCAGCCAATTAAAGTGCTCAGACTGTAATTGACAGCTTGCTCAGCCAACTGGATTTCTGGAACTCTGCCCTGTGCTTTAAGAGGGATGGTTTAAAGTGAGTCAGTTGGGGAGTTCAAGTCCAGACATCGAGGAGAAGGAAGCCTGTGTGGCTCTTTGTTGCCTTTTCACAAGGAAGGCCCTGTGAAGAATCTTCCAGTTCAAAAGAGGACTGGGCATTGGAATGCCTGACAGCAGGCCAGAAGAAGTGTTACCAGTACTACTTGTGATTTGGACTGAAGATTTTGCTTCTGAAGCGATCGGCTCAGTTTGTGTGTGAATCAGTCTCAGAATCGAAAGGTTTATGCAGTAAAGCTGTAATTTGCAACCGGACTGAATCCAAACTATTGTCTAAAGTATTTAATGATTTAAATGTCCTGTAGGTGTTTTGTGGGTCGAGATTGACTCCAAACAGGAGAAAGAATGTGGGCTCAAACAGCAGTTGCAGAAGAACACAAGTCCTCACATTAGGACACTATAAAACTGGTTTTAATATTAAAAAGCAGTATAAACAAACAATGCTGAGGTACAAATAAGTGGTTGCACCCCAGTAACGTCAATGTTTCCGTCATCATCAGATGCATCAGGCCATGAGACAATGACCTAAAGGTGGGCAAGCAATGTGAGAGGGCAGCAAGGAGGGCTAGGGGGATACTGGGATGCATAGGGAGAGGCATCACCAGTAGAAAACAGGAAGTTATTATCCCTCTGTACAGACAGCTGGTGAGACCCCATCTGGAGTACTGCATGCAGTTCTGGAGACCCAATCTCCGCAAAGACATAGACAGAGGAGGGCAACTAAAATGGTGCAGGGTCTGCACCAGAAGACATATGAAGAGAGACTTAAGGAGCTTAATATGTATAGCCTTGAGGAAAGGAGGGAGGGGGGGGCATGATAGAAACTTTCAAGTACCTCAAAGGAATCAACAAAGTCCAAGAGGGTAGCATCTTTCAAAAAGAGGTGTACAAGAACAAGGGGCACAATTTGAAGATAGAGGGGCAGCTCAGAGGTAATTTAAGGAAGTATTTTTCTCAGAAGAGGTTGTGGGTGCATAGAATGGCCTTCGGAGGAGGTTGTGGAGTCAAAAACAGTGGTGGAATTCAAGCCTGCATGGGACAGTCATAAGGCAATTCTAGGGGGTTGGGGTAGGAAGAAGTAGGCTGCTGGTTAACTAGGATCTGCAGCTTATCCTTTAGGTAGGGAAATGGGCAGACTGGCTGGGCCAAGAGGTCCTTATCTGCCGTCAAATTCTATGTTTCTATGTTTCTATGCTTTATCAAGACGTCAGCAACTCGAATGATCACCACTTAAATAGTGCACAAAATCACACTCACTCTGCCCCTTGATAAACAAATCAGTTAGGCTGCTTCACACATATTAGAGACAAAAATCAAGTAAGACTATGAAAACAAATGAAAACCATTGATGGCATAATACTATAACATACACGAATATGAAAATTAATAATGAATAATATATGCACATTTACAAAAATATCACAACCTACCTATTAATATTCTAGAGTACAAAAATGTTGTACTCTCTTACTATATAAAAAATGAACATGTATATGACATGTTTGCAGACAAGCAATAATGATATGCTCACTACATTTACCAATAAATGTCACCCAAATTATGGATATATCTGATAGTAAAATCTTCCTACTACAATGTTTCTAGTACAGTGGGTATCTACATTTCCTTAAAAATGGCGTTAACTGGAAGACATCATTCAAACCTGGGGGACAACTGGATTTTAATTTATATTATACAATGGCAATAACATTTCTTGTTCCCTGATTGGTCAGTGTGTGCCTTGGACAGTGATGTTATTGAACAATAACATCACTGTATGAAGTCCAGGCACACAAGTGACCGTACAACAGTGACAGAAATCCCCCCACCTCCCCACGCAAGCCACTGGGAAAGTGACAGTACCTTGAAGCGTCACAGCTCACTCATAATTGGGGCCGTTTTACCGCGCTTACACTACAGCTGATGCTCGTTCCTTGACTGTGACGGCGCACATCTATGTTTTACACAGGCATTACAAATTAAAAAAAACGAAAATAAAGCAAATACAAAGCCGTAGCTGCAGTCGGCTTTTTCACACACTCATAGTGGGGCCGTTTAACGCGTGCACACTACAGCTGGCCCTTTCGTTCTAGCCAGCTGTGGCCGGCACACATCTGTGTTTTCCACAGCATTACAAATTTAAAAAAAACGAAAATAAAACAAATACAAAGCCGTACCTGCAATCGGCTTTTTTCCCACACAGCAGAGCTGCATTCCCGAATGTGCTGGAGGCCCACTGCATTCGCCGATCAGCTCGGTGTCCACACTTTCTACTCAACAAAATAAATGCCCCCACTGTCAAATGCTTTATTTTCAACAGATTTTAAAAATATTAAAAGCGGCAAGGTGACAAGCTGGAGCCACGATTTGCCACTGTGACAACACAAGGGTGTGTGTGATAACAGAAAGAAACCTATAGACAGGCAAACCGAAGGCAGCATATGCTCACAGCACCATCTAGTGGGCAAAACAGAAACTGTGGATTTTTTTAAACATGTACTTCCACACCTGAAAAATGATCAAAAAGCCCCAAAATATATATTTTCTTTTTTCTTCTATCATAAAAATTAGCCATTGTATAATAGCAATAAGGCACTCCAGGGATGTGTGTTATCGTGTAATGCGTCACTCCTGGGGTGGTGGAAACACTAGGCTTAAGCCTCGTATTTCAACCCACCCCCAGAAGTGTCCCTAATAACACATACCCTGTCGTGCCTTATTGTTAATTACCAAAGGTTTCTTTGCACATCAGTTCATTGTCCAGATCTCCTCCTTTTGTACCTAAGGTGACTTGTTTAAGTCCCTAAAACTAAATGAATGTCAGGACCAGCTAACAGTACATGTAGTGCCAACACATTTTATTGTTTTGGGATCTAATACAAATTAAATGTTCAAGAATCCTGTATAAATCATCTTGGGCACCATCTAATTGTTTCACTTTGCTTGGGTTACAAAGGACTGAGCCCTCTGGCTCAGGATTACAAATAATTGGGTTGTTTGCATGATTTAATTGCTTTTCTTTCCAATGACCCCAACATCAGCTGCAATGCAGGCCTGCCTGTATTCCACTCGGGTACCCAGTAGTTACTAGACTGATAAACTCAGGAACTGAAGCAAATGGAAAGTAATCTAGCTTGTTTTTAAATATAGAAAAGTAATTGTTTACCTAAATGTTAGCCCCTCCTTGTTTATGTCCCCTTACTAAATCTGATTTACAGTTTGATGTTAATATGGCTTGTGAGCATATTGTTACCTGGTCTAAAGTCATTGAATGGGTTCTCAGTGAGAAGGGCAACTGCAGCAGGGTGACACACCAAAAGCGCTGACAACACCGTGAATGTGGAAAGAAGGAAAGTAGCAACATGCATGCGCATCAAAATAGGTGACCCGGGCATTAAAAAAAAAATGCAACCACACCACCACAGGGACACTGAGGAAGACAGGAATGCACAGCAGCTGACGGTGGGAGGCGACAACTGGAATGGGGCCACAAAACAAAAGAACAGATTCGACATGGGGAGACAGGCAGAGCACAGTGCAGCAGCACGCAGGGGAGGTAGGGTGGCATGATGGCAGCAGAACATGACAGAAAGCAAGGGGGGGTGGGGGTGCACATGGACAATGTCAGACAGCAGAGACATATCAAGGGCACACAAGGGAGGGCCAAGAGGCCAGTGGAGGCTATGAGGAGGTGGTGGGGCTGAGGCACAGATGGGATGGCAGCCGCCATAGCCAGATGCAATTGGCCAGGAGCAGGAGGCAAGTGGCCACAGCATGGGGGACTATACACAGGGGGTGGAGCAGCGAATGGTGGTCAGTGGGTATGTGCAGTGGATCAGGGTGGGGCAGGGACAACAGATGTGGCATGGCAATGGCAGTGACCATGGTTGTTGTGGCAGTGGCCAGCACGGTGGGTGGGCACAGGGACACAGGCAGCTAGAGATAGGCCAGGGCAACAGTGGAGGTGCCAGGCAGTATTTCATTGAGGGTCGTCGCACGTGATGGGGGAGCCACCATGGTGGTGTGTGCCCAAGAGTAGTTTGATGAGGCACAGCCATGGTGGGTGCAGGTGTGTGCGCATGGCACAGGTCTTGATGGTGGCATATGGGCAGAGGATGGTACACGTGTGCCATCACAGCCACAGGTGCAGTTGACTACACCTGCAATTGGAAGTTATACGCTAGACAACAGAGGTAGTCTGGCAAGCTGTGCATACTGTACTCCACCACAATAGCCTTGATGCGGTATGTCAGGTCCCTGTCGCCTTCTTTCAGTTTGGCGGACCCAGATCCGACACAAGCTGCTCCATGCACAAAACGCGCCAGCCGCTGCTCCTCCCAGAGGCAGTCCAGGAAGCACCATATATTCAGATGGCTGGCATTAAGCTCGGTGTTGAAGCCATGGTGCCAACCCTCCACCGCATTGTTGGTTCTCGCCAGACCACGCATGTCAGCTCATACATGTTCCACATGGTGACCTGGAACAGTGGGCACCACCTGGTAGTCCTACCAATGGGGCATCCATCCCATGTGTCCTCTATATAGTCGAGGGTGGCCAGAGAATTGCCTCGTTGTCACGGGAGAAGGACGTGTCTACCAGCTCAGCCTACACATCGGCCACAGTGTCCACTGATACACATGCCAGGGTGAGGAGCATGCGTATTTGCAGTGTGAAGTCCTCATCCATGGCATACCTTTCAGGCAGCGCACTGCTGCTCTGCACACATCACCATACAGCACCCCAGGCTGCACACTCGAAACCAAGCAGCACTGTATGTGGTTGTGCATTACATAGTAGCCGGTGCAACTCGGTGAACACACGCATGTACGACCGCTCTGTGCGCGAACACATAAGGATGTACACGCCCAGCAGGACAACCCTAGACCGCATGCCATGGATGGTGTAGATCTTCTTGAAGAGTGGTGCCATCCAGGAACCAATCCTTACACCCAGTGAGGTACAGCAGGTCAAGCTGAGTAGCAAATATGAGTATGCAGTCCCCGATGGCCGCTATCATATAGCAGAACCTTGTCACTGTTGCACATGATTGTATATGATGGTGGAATGGTGAGCACTGTCATGCTGCAGGGCATTGCTGGGCAGCCTCTCACTGCCTGGTGCACCCGTTGGATGGTGCGGCACAGCAGGGGCAAGGCTGGCAGCCTGCTAGCAACAGCATCCATGACCCTTGCTGTGGCCTGCACAACCTGGGTTACACATTCCAGGCTAGTGCATGCATGGTCATGGACATCCACCAGCACATCATGGATGCCAACCTTCCCTGCATCCGGGACGTGGTTGTGCATGCAGCTAGTATGGACCACATGGTCCACCACGGTGTGTACCCATGCAGGACAGGCATATCTGTAGTCCTGCACACACCTCCAGTACACATTCCCTTGTTGCTCCTTGTCTGCGATACACATAACCACAGTGAGCAAGAAGTGGCCTCCCCTTTTGGCTCATGAGGAAGGTAACATCCTCCATCCTACACTTGCTGACACAGAGTGACAGCCTTATTTCCTGGTGCCTGCCTATTTATGGGCATGCTGTGCGGTCCTGTGCCTGTTTGCCACACCTTGCTCAATACCTCCACTGCTGACAAAAGTTTTGGTGCATGGGGACATGTCCTATGTGCTTCTGCCTGTGAACAGTAAAACACAGTGCAGCTCCCTGCTGCTCCATCCATGCTACTGCCTGGTCATATGTGCTGTGAAACAATACGGTGGTATGGTGGAAGTGAATCTTGTGTACTACTGTGGCAGTCTGTGTTGCTTGCGCGGCCACCGATGGGCCCACTGAGGCATGGTGCTTTTTCCTACACTCGACATCCTACTGCTGCGCTCTGTACTGCTGCCGTTAGCCTACCTGTTGCAGCTTCCTGTAGTGTTTGAACCCGCGAGGCTTGTCCGTGCTTCCATCGACAGTGCACTTGTGGAGCATGCCACAAAAGTGGCATGCCTGCAGCTCCGACGGGCCTCATGGCCTGACTGGTGTGTGTGGGGGGCCGCAGTCACTATAGGCTGTGTCTCCATGGGGAGGGTTGTGTGTCACAGGTGTGGTGTGCTGTGACTGGGGACTATGATGGGCAGGGCGGTGCATCACTGGTGATGTCCATGGTTGAGCGTGTGTGTGCATGCGTGGCTCGACCATCTGTACATGCGATTTATTAAGTCATCGACATGTACGGGTTGCCATTTTTCCCCTATTGCTGTAATTGCAAGTCGCCGTTATGCCACCTTCGCCCTTACTGCATGTCACCAGCATTGTATGTGAGCCCCAATTACTGTCACCATCATGTGTCACTATTGTGCGACTCGCCGTTCCACAGTAGCCCATGTCACAGGCTACCATTGAATGTACTGTCAAGCATATTGAAGGTGCATGACCCTGATCCAGACCCTGTTGGTAAGTGGGCTGACCGTGAGCATATTATTAATGGTCAAACTGTTTGATATGTCAATTGCTGAATACTGCAACTGTTCAGAGTTTTGTAAAAGGTGGGTGGTATTAGCTTCCCAGAGGGCTGTACTTACTGTAGTTACCCACGTAATTTCTCTGGTTGGAGGCACCATAAGTATAGCACTACTACAGGTGGGAGTCCCCCCCATACTAGGTAGTTCAAATCCAGGCCCCTTAACCTGTTATTAGGGATACAGGCAGAGGTAGTAGCCCTTGGTATAACACCAGTGCCAGGGCTACAGCTTGGAGGCACCACTGTGATTACTGCCCCCTAGTGGTCAAAATGAAAAATGTCAAATAATATTTTTATGGGTACCCCTGAAGAGATGGCTGTGCATTAGTTAGTCAGTCAGTGTGTGGGGAGTGAAATTGACCACCATAATGCTCTGTTATTACTTGATGCACCCCTGGGCACTAGTAAGAATACTATTGAGGGGGCACTCTCAAAAATTGACTGTTTGGGGAGGCTGCAGTAGTAGGTCGACAAGCCGACCTGACTGCCCAAACAATAATGGTTTTAGTGGAATGCAGTACCCCATAGACAATACTAAGGTGCCTAAAACTATCACTATTGATGGGTATCTGGCAGCCTGGAGGGTGGTAACCAAGGACAGTGAAAGTCCCTCAGAGCCAGACCCCCCACCCCTGTCTGAAATTCTTGAAGAGAAACTTGCCAAATGGTTACATGTTGAGGGTCAGACCCTCGAGGACTTAAAAAGTTACTGAAGCCTCCTAAGAGCCTGCATCAGTACGGCACCTGCATCAGCTCCGGTGCCCACGCGATACTAGTACATGTACCTAATTCTGTGCCCGTATTTAGTCATGACTCTTACCACAAACTGCGTATGTTTTCTGGCACCCTTCCCACACCCCAAAGGGAAGATGATTTAGAGACTTGGATGGACTGTGCAACCCACCTGGTCCAAGAGTGGCAGTGTGCAGATGCTGAAAAGCGGAAAAGACTTATGGAAAGTTTAAGAGGTCCTGCACTTGAGACTATAAAATTTTCGAGGTCCACAAACCCTGTTGCTTCCACCCAACAATATTTGTCTGCTCTGGAAGGTGTCTTTGGTAGTACGGAAGCCAAAGAAGATTTGGTATGGAAATTTAAATCCATTAAGCAATGTAAAGGTGAACATTTGTCTGAATATGCCACTCAGCTGGAAAGAGCTTTACAGAGAGCTTATAGAAATTGTGAGTATTGGGCAGTGACTTGAATCATGTGAGACTAGACCATATGCTCAAATCTGCCAAAATACTCTTGACTGTTAATTCTTCAGCTAAAGCTCCAGGATAGGAGAGATGATCCCCCCACTTACTGTGATCTAATAAAAGAACTCATGGAGGCAGAAGGTGAGGAAGAAGTTTGGGATCCTAGTGCGGGCATTGCTAGAGTAGCTTCAGAGCTGAGAGGGCCAAGTGAGGAAAAGATTGTTAAGAATGATCCGCCATGGAAAAAGCTGCTTAAAGAGTTCAGAGAAATGAAAGACAGTGCCCTAACTAAGGCTGTCACTGATAAAGGGCAGGACACCCTGCAAAATACATCTGCTGTGGGAGTGGGAGCGCATGCCCAGGCACCCCCTGCAGGGGCAGCCAAAAGACTGAAATAAGTGAATTGACTGCTATGGTGAAAACATTTATGAAACACTGTTTTCAAGATCAGCAAGGGCCCATTGCTGCCAGCACCGCTGCACAAATTCCTGACATGTATCCTTCACAGTCCACTATCTGTGACTACCAGCCAACTCTTGATGTTCCGTCGCAGCCTAGGTGACCCAGAGAAGGTGGATTCTGCTACAGGTGTGGGAAAGGTGGCCACCTGAAGAGGGAATGTCAATCCAGAAAGAATCCAGTTAGGGGTGAGAGACAGGCTGCTTGCGCAAATGCACCCAAGACAAGGTAATGCTACTGAAGCCCTGTTCCAGTCTCGATACAACGCATCTGTGACTAAGGTCTCTGTTCCCACTTCTGTAATGTCTGTAAATGCCTCACTGGACTGGGCGGAGGTGGTAGGTCCCTCAGTGGAGACTACTGTGTGGCTTGAACTGTTCTTGACAGTGGGTCTCAAGTTACAATAATATTCAAGGACTGGTGTGATCAACACCTGTCTGATCATCCCTTACAGCCGCTAAATGGATTGCATGTGTGTGGCCTGAGTGAAACATCTTATCCATACCTTGGATTTGTGAGAGTGTGGCTTTCATTCCTGTCCACTGTAACAGGTTTGGATGAATCAGCAGAGACCATTGCGCTAGTCTGTCCCCCCTCTAGTTTATATGATGGAGTTCCAGTGCTCTTAGGCACCAACTTTCACATGTTTGGCCACCTGGCTCAGATCTGCCAAGAGCAACAAAAGAGGAAGACTGGAAAGGCAATGCATGTACACGCTGTAGTCAAAACAGCTTCTGATAAGTACGAACCAGTGGAGTCTGTATGGAAGAAGGACCCTGAAACCATTATTCTTCTTCCAAATGCACAGTGCAGTATCAGTGGGGTGGTGCGCATCCCAAAAAACATAAACAACCAAATCCTTACGCTGGATGCTCCCGATGAAGGAAGACTGCCCGATGTACTCTTAGTCAAACCAAGTGTGATTCCTGTTCATGCTCATGCCTATGCCAGAAGAGTTGTGGTACAGATTCAAAATGTCACTGAAAGGATGTAAAATCACTCATGGATGCACCTTAGCCAAGGTGTACTGTGCAGATACTGCTGTCCTGCAGTCCACATGCCACCGAGGAGAACATGGAGAAGTCTCCCAGACTTGTTCAATTTGGAGAATCATCCATTCCTCAAGGCTGAAAAGAAAATTAGCTGAAGACTGGCCAAAAGAAGCAAAGTGTTCTCCCTGACAGGAGTGGAATGTAGGTTGTGTCACTGGTGCCCAACACACATCGCCTTCATGACGAGGCCTTTCCGAGAAAGATCACTCCAGATAGCCGCTGCTGACATTGATGATGTCAGGCGCCACCTGCGAGAAATGCTAGCAGGTGGGATAATCCAAGTCACATGATCCTTATGCTTCTCAGTTGTGGTGGTTTAAAAGCATGGCTCGATGTGCGTGCATTGATTATCGAACTTTAAATAAAAGAACTGTCTCCAACCAGTATACCATGCCTCGCATCCAAGATGCTCTAGACTGTTCCAATGGAAGCAAGTGGTTCTCCGTACTTGAAGAAGAATAATAATCAGCATTTATATAGCACTTTTTCATACACAGTATCCCAAAGTGCTTTACAAGAAATGCTAGACTGGTAGTGAAGTGACTGAATGTGTGGTGGCGGCCATATCGCATATCATCACCCACACACAGCCTGGATAATTGCATGAACCAGTTTATGGGAAGGGGAATGTTGGCCAGGACACTGGGAATGCTCCTGCTCTTTGCGAAGAGTGCCCTGGGTTCTTTTACTTCCACCTGGACATCCACCAGGACAACACCAGGATGGGCAGAAAGGACCTCAGTTTAACATCTCATCCCAGTATAGCACCCCCAATACTGCACTCGGATGCCAGTGATTTTTGGTGCAAGTCCAATCCGGTGTGGGACGAGAACCCACAACCTTCTGGTCAGAGGCGGCTATGCTGCCAACTGAGCCATGCTGACACCTTGCCCTTAGAGGATACTACCAGATCCCAATGGCCCCTGAGGATAGGGAGAAGACTGCATTTATTTGTCCTCTGGGTTTTTAAGAATTTCTACGCATACCCCAAGGCATATCTGGTGCACCAGCAACTTTTCAAAGGTTAATGGAACATGCAGTGGGAGACATGAATCTTCTGGAGTGCCTTGTTTATCTGGACGATGTCATAGTTTTCAGTAAGACCCTCGAAGAGCAGGAGGCTCATCTTTTTAAAGTACTGGACAGACTTGAAGAATTCAGATTATAGTTATCCATCGACAAATACCAGTTCTTTCAAAGCTCAGTAAAATATGTAGGCCACATCGTGTCCTCTGAAGGAATCCAGACTTATCCTAGCAAAGTCGAAGCACTGACCACCTGGCTAAAGCCAAACAACCTAAAAGAGCTACAGAGATTTCTGGGTTTCTGCGGTTACTACCGATGTTTCTTCAAAGATTACACCAAAGCTATCAGGCCACTGCTGAACTTACCCCAAGGGTACCCTCCCACTCATCAAAAATTCAAGAAAAGTGCTGTCAAAGAGACTGATAAGACATACTTTTGGCCTAATGAACTGTTTGGTCAGAGATGGACTCCATATTGTGATTTTGCTTTTCACGATATAATCTACCAACTTATGCATGCACCAGTTCTTGCTTATGCTGATCCTTCTAAGCCATATGTCCTGCACACAGATGCTAGCCTGAGTGATCTAGGAGTCATGCTCTACCAGGAGTACACTGAAGGACTGCACCCAGTGGCATCTGCAAGTCGAAGTTTAACCCCATAAGAAAAGAACTACCCAGTTCATAAATTGGAATTTCTTGCTTTGAAGTGGACAGTCGTGCAATAGTTTCACAAATACTTGTATGGCGTAAAGATTTTGGTAAAGACAGACAATAATCCATTAACTTCTGTTCTGACATCTGCCAAGCTAGACACAACTGGACATAGATGACTCTCAGAGTGATATCTAGTGTACTTTACACAAAAGATATCTACAAGCTATGTACGCTCCTTCCCTGCACCACATTTTACCAACATCTTAGCCTTCTTTGGCTCCTTGCATCTGTCTAAGCTCTCTTGTCTTTCCTCTTACTTTTAAACTTCCTTGATCTTTGGATTTCTCCTTCTGGACACCACTCATCTCATTGTAGGGGCCCCTATGTCTCGTCGCCATGAGAGCTCTCCTCTGCCCTTCAATCAGTTCCCACACTCATCCTGGTTAGCGGTGCAGCTGAGTTACAGCTGTCTTTCTCCTTGTGCTCAGATCATTCCCATGGGCCACTTTTAAGGTGCCTCAGAATCACTTCTGCCTCACCCCACCTGTCGCAACCTTCTCATAGGCTTGCTCTATATCCCTTCAATTTGACTTCTCTTCCACTTTCCCTTTGCTCTTTGGCCCTTCTTTTCCCATCTCCTTTGATAGTCCCCTCTTTTCTCATATCCATTCCCTGAACATTAATGCAATCTCTCCTCCCTCTTCTCCAGTGAGAAGTTGCCCTCCTGAAATCCAACAGACACCTCTCTTTAAATTTCAATCACTATCTGTGAGGAGGCCGACCAACCCTCGCCCCCCCCCCACACTCATCCCATGGCAGCCGGCTTTTGCTTCTTCCTCCAAGGCCAAGATTCCTTATTAGTTGAGATGCTCATTTTCAGTCTTCCTCTTTCTCGTTTTTCTCCCTTCCCTCCCTCTTCCCTCTATTCCCCTTCAACCACATGCTCACTCTCCCCTCCACCTCACTCATCCTCAAATCCTCCCCGAGAGACCTTTGTTAGCTTATTTTCCCCTGCTACCGTTCAACAGTACCAGCCTCTCCATTAACTCACTGAGGCCTCAGGAGCTCTTTGAGAGTTCCACCACTTGTGGCCTGTATACTTTTAACAGTGCAACCTATAGCTTTCTAAGCAAAATCAAGCCATAATCAGCATGCCACAAACAAATGAGAATACCTCATGAACTGAAAACGCTACACTCAAAGTACAAATGGCAACATTTTTCAGCACAAAATTACCTTTCTAATGGTGTTATGCAATTAATTATAAGTAGTTACTATTTTTTTCTATATTGGTTGAAATAGAGAAAAAAATAATTTTTAATAAAAAAGGCAAAGTAAACCTTTTTTTGTGGGAAAATATTTTAACATATCAACACTAAATTAAGCATCCATACATTAGATGGAGGTACAAAACTAATTACTAAAAAGCAATTTTTCTAATATGATATATGTATTTTTTTTTCTGTTTTATTCAAGGTGGCTAGGTGAAGCTTGAGAGACAAATGTCAGCCATACACACCGTGTCAGCACAAAATTACCTTTCCAGCGGTGCTATGTTGTCAATTCTACTCACTTCGGTTTGTGAAATATTTAAGTTTTAAGCAGTGACATCCTCAGACGTCCAAAGTCCTCAGTGGCACAAAGTGCAGGACATCTGGAGGTGTTAAAGACCTCAGGAATATGTTTTCTGCTGCCACCTACAGGTGTCTTAGGGCCTCAATGAGTTAATGCTTGTTCTACTGATGGAATGGCCTTATGTGACACCCAGAACAGAGAAAAGAAAAAATTACTCACCTTAGTAATGTTGTTTCTTCTAATGGAGTCTTGCTGTATTCTGACAGTAGCAGTGAGTCCCAACCTTCGAACTGCCCCGGAGATGAAAGAGTTAACTTTCTATGCCAGGCATGGAACGCTGAGCTCGAGCTCGGTTAAGACTCTGTCTGTTGCTGTTTAAACTCAAACCGTCAGATCTTTAAGAGCAAACTCACTAAGGTCCTGTGTGGAAGCTGTAAACCTACACTAGCCAACTGGCTACTAAACATAAAAATACATTCTTTGGTCCCAAAACAAAGACTCAAGTCAGGAGACCCAAAAAATGAAAAACACAACACCAATTCACCCAAGAAAGGGGGTGAAACAACAAGGTGGGCATCTACTGAGTGCCAACACTGCCACTGCCCACCCACATCCCAAAACAGAGGTTCTGAGAGGGGCAGGCAGGGGGAGGTCAGAATACAGCAAGACTCCATTAGAAGAAACAACATTACTAAGGTGAGTAATTTTTTCTTCAAACAACATGAAGTCTTGCTGTATTCTGACAATAACGAACTTCAAGCAGTACCTCCATGGAGGAGGACAGAACCTACTTAGGAAATAGGCTCTGAAGCACAGCTGTGCTAAAGCCGAGCATCACTCCTAGCCTGGATATCCAGGGAGTAATGCTTAGTAAAAGTGTGAACTGTTTTCCAGGTAGCTGCTTGACAGATCTCTAGAATAGGGATATCCCTGGCAGCAGCCAAGGAAGCAGCTGTACCTCTAGTAGAGTGAGCTCTCAGGCCTGAGGGTGGAACCTTACCCAGTTTTTCATAACAAAATTGGATACAAGAGACAATCCACCTGGCAATGGATCTTTTAGTGGCAGGTTTCCCTTTACCAGTGTCACCATAAGTGAGGAACAGTTGGAGGGAGTCAAACCTGTGACCCTTGGTACGCTCTATGTAGTAGCTAAGGGCTCTTTTCACATCTAAACTATGGAGCCTCCTCTTGCCAGAGGAGGAATGGTCAGTGAAGTACACTGGAAGAGACATAGATTGATTAAGGTGGAAATCTGAAACCACCTTAGGCAGAAACTTCCTGTTAGTCCTGAGGACCACTTTATCTCTATGAAAGAAGATAAAATCAGGCTCCACTGCCAAAGCTTGTAACTCACTTATGCGTCTGGCAGAAGTAATGGCTACCAGAAACACAGTTTTCCAAGTCAAGTACTTAAGCTCTGCTGAAGACAAAGGCTCAAAAGGGGGTTGCATAAGCTGAGCAATGCAAACATTAAGGTCCCAAGCAGGGACAGGGTCCCTGAAAGGAGGGTTGGTGTGAAGCAATCCCTTGAAAAACTTGGAGAATACAGGGTGAGCTGAAAGAGAAGAGGGCCTACCTGCTGAAATAAAGGCAGAAACAGCTGCCAGATTCACCTTCAGTGTACCTGGTCTAAGCCCCAAGCTATTTAAATGGACCATATAATCAAGGACTGTGGGCAGATCAGCAGACTCTAGGGAAATATGCTTTCCAGAGCACCATATGGAAAATCTTTTCCACTTGGAATTATAAGTAGCCCTGGTGGAAGGTTTCCTAGAAGCCTTCAGAATATCCATTACGCCTTGGGAGAGGTGTACATCAGCAAACTCTAACTCTTCAAGAGCCAGGCCTTGAGATTGAGAGATTTGAGATTCGGGTACCAAACCCTCCCCTGAGCACAGGTTAACAGGTTGTGATTCCTGGGAAGACACAGGGGAAGATGGACTGCTAAGGACAGTAGGAGTAGATACCAAGGCTGTCTGGCCCAGTCTGGAGCAATCAGGATCATCTTGCAGGGTTGAGATCTGATTTTGACTAGCACTTTGAACAGGAGAGGGAAGGGGGGGAAGCATACAGGAACCTCCCTTCCCAACTGAGAACTAAGGCATCCAGGGGGGACTGAGCCCAACACTGGGGGCCTGCAGCAAAAAAGGGGAAGTTGGTGATTGTCTGGGGCTGCAAAAAGATGTATCTGTGGGGTTCCCCATCTGGAAAATATCACCACCAAGACCAGGGGATCCAGTGACCATTCGTGATGGCCCTGGTATATCCTGCTGAGAGCATATGCCAGGACATTGTTCTTGCCTAGAAGGTGAACTGCTGTGAGGGAGGTGTTCAGCGAATAAGCCAGAGACCACAACTTCATTGCTTCTGTGCACAAGGCCGTAGACCGAGTGCATCCTTGCTTGTTGATGTACCACATTGTGGTGGTATTGTCTGTTCTGACCTGGATAACTTTGTTCTGAACAGATTTGGAAAAAGCTTGAAGTGCTAGAAACACTGCTCTGAGTTCCAACAGATTGATGTGAAGCAGAGATTCCTGAGGGGACCACAACCCTGGGTGGTCAGGTCGCCAAATGAGCCCCCACCCCAAGAGGGAGGCATCTGTAGTAAGGATTAAAGAGTGAGACTGAGTGACAAAGGGACTCCTTGTCTCAGATTGTTCTGATCCTGCCACCACTGTAGGGCCTGGATCAGGGTTCGAGTCACTGGGATCAATTTGATCAGAGGGTCCTTCCTTTGAGACCAAAAGGCTCTCAAATGGAACTGAATGTCCCTCATCTGAAATCTTGCTCCCTGCACCACTGTTGTGGAAGCAGCCATGTGCCCCAGGAGCTGTAAAAATGCCTTGCTGGTCGAGACACCTGCAGGGTGAATGAGGAGGGCAGAGAGATAAGGGTCCTTGCCCTGTCCAAGGGAAGGAAAGCTCTGGCCTTTTCTGTGTCTGGCTCTGCGCCTATGAAGGTGAGGAGCTGGACAGGCTCTAGAACTGACTTTGAAAGATTCAGAAGGAAACCCAAAGAGGTGAGCAGTTGCTGAGTTATCTGTAAGTGTAACTTGACTTGGTCTGGGGACTGGCCTACTATAAGCCAGTCGTCCAGGTAAGGAAGATGGCAATCCTTTGCCTTCTTAGGAAGCAACTACTACTGCCAGGCATTTGTGAATACCCTTGGAGCAGAGGTCAGACCAAGGGCATTGCTCTGAACTGGTAATGGCCTGAGGGCAGCTCGAACCTGAGGTACTTTCAATGGGAGCTTCTGATGAGAATATGGAAGTAGGCATCCTTGAGGTCCAGGGACACTAGCCAGTCCCCTGGCCATAGAGAGGGTAGAATAATTCCCAGAGTCACCGTTTTGAATTTTGGTTTTAAAAGGTGCTTGTTTAAGTATCTGAGATCCAGGATGGGCTGCCATTCTCCTGTCTTTTTTGGGGTAAGGAAGTACCTGGAGTACAACCCTTTGCCATGGTGTAGGGGTGGAACCCTTTCCACAGCTCTGAGAGCCAGGAGGAAGAGACCTCTGCCTCTAGGGCAAGTGCCTCTGAGGGATTCATGAGGTGGAAAGGATCTGGTTCTCATCTTTGGAAACTTTTTGAAGCTGAGAACCAGTCCTGGCTTACTACTTCCAGGACCCATTTGTCTGATGTTAGAGACTCCCAGTCCCGGACAAAGTAAGCCAGCCTGCCCCCTACAGGTAGTGGAGAATCGGCCCTGGCCAACCCATCAGGGTGTCTGTTTGACAGGGGGGTTTTGGCTGAGGGGTGGAAGCAGGTCTGCTTGTAGCCCGTCTGCCTCTCCCTCTAAAGAACCCCCTCTGAGCATAAGCAGAAGAGGAGGCCTGGGCTTGGTAGAAAGGCCTATGAAAAGGCCTGCCCCTGCCCCTGGGATGCTGCTTCTGAGGAGTGGCCTGCCTTTCCTTGGCCTGTGCACTCCTATAGGTGGTTCTGTATTCATCCATTTTCTTCATGTAATTCTCTGTCTGCTCCCCAAACAGAGAATTACCCACAACAGGAAAATCCATGACCTTAGTCTGGATATCCTGTGACAGGCTAGTACATCTGAGCCAAGCCATTCTACGAAGTGCCACAGATGTAGCCATGACTCTAGATGACACATCATTGGAGTCCACTGCAACATGGAATTGCACTTTGGATGCCTCAATACCATCAGCAGCCACCTGTTCCAGCTCCTTGAGAAGCTGGCCAGGGACCTGTTTTGCTAAAGCCATAACAGTGTCCCATCTAGATTTTTGATACCTAGCAGTATAGGCCATATAGTTGGCCTGTCTGAGTCCCAAGGATGCTGCCATGTGCTGTTTCTTTGCCATGGCATCAATCCTCCTGGAGTCCTTGTCTGGGGGGTGTGAAGCCAAGGGAATATTTGCCTTGTCACAGGCTGCAGCCTGCACTACCCCAACATGGCTGCATTGTTGTGTAAGGAACTCTGTATCTGAGCCTGACAATGTATACCTCTTGTCCATTCTCTTATCCACAGGAGGTATAGTATTAGGAGTCTTTAAAATCTTAAACGTCTGTTTCCCAAAAGATTTGTGTAAGGGAATAGAGTCTCCTAGACTCAGGGATATCCATCATTTCCACGTAGACTTCTCCTGGTCATCCACAGCTTCTTCCATAGGAAGTTGGAGGGTTTCAGCCACTTTTTTATAAAACATGAAATGGGAGGGGGACTCAGAAAGCCTAGGAGGAGACACTCCTGAAGGTCTGTCTGGGGAGATGTCCGGGTCAATGGGCACATCCAGACTTTCAAATCCACATTCACTTTCCTCATACTCCTCTTCCTCCTCCTCCGGTTCATAATACTCCTCTAAATCATAATCTTGAACCGGTGGAACTGACCGAACCGAGCACCTCCCTGATGGTGCTGGTTCGGTCAGAACCAGATAAAGCGACTGCACAATTTTGATCGCTTTGTCTATTTCATCAGCGGTTGGAGAGGAAAGTTTTGGCTCCACACCAGCTGATTTTTCCTTTCTAGTTCTCTTAGCTGGAACCGACTCCTCAGAATCGGATCTCCTTTTGCCCGAAGAAGTCTCACCCTGGTCAGAGAGCACTCCTTCTGGTTCAGTTTGAACCAAACCAGGCTGGCCATCCGGTTCAGCGGACTTTTTGTCCTCCCTTTCCCTGAGCCTACCAACTCTCTTTTCTAGGGTAGCTGCAGGAAAATTTTTACAAATCTGGCAGTCTGCATTGAGGTGGTCAAACCCCAGACAATAAACACAGGTGGTGTGGGGGTCAGCCTTGGCAAAAACTTCCCCACACACACTACAGTGTTGAAACCCAGTGGGCCCGGTTTTTCTTTTGGGTTTCTCAGACATTGTGCCAGTCCTAACCAAACTTACCCTTTAATGGCAATCCGCCAGGCAAGACCCTCTTATCGGTTCCTGACCGTGTCACGGGTCATGGAAAAAAACGTAAAAAAATCCATTTTTTTAGAACCAATAAGAACCGTTAACCACACTCTAAAAGTATAAATTAAGATTTTCTAACAACTTGATCGGTTCAAACCGAACCGATGAACCGTTTACAAGTTCCACACAGAATAGAAATAAAATATGACCTATCTAGTACTCACAAATACCACAGACAGAGACTGAACTGACAGGTTACGGTTTAAATTCGGTCGAAAACTGAGAAAAACGGTACTTTAACCAACAAATTGAACCGAGCAGAATGAGAAATCTCTGGAGCGACTGTTCAGTGAGGCGGAGTAAAGAATCTGACGGTTTGAGTTTAGACAGCAACAGACAGAGTTTCAACCGAGCTCGAGCTCAGCGTTCCATGCCTGGCATGGAAAGTTAACTCTTTCATCTCCGGGGCAGTTTGAAGGTTGGGACTCACTGCTACTGTCAGAATACAGCAAGACTTCATGTTGTTTGAAAGAAAATATATGGGAAGCGGTTTTGTCTCTGCTTGCCCCGGGAGCTGGGGTGCATAGCATGAGGAGAACAGCGCCCACAACATAGTCACATGCAGCTCCTTTCCCTAACCCGTGCATGATCCAAGTTTGGTCTCCAGCTTGTTACTTAGGGGTTTAGCTTTTTCCAGTAGCACCAGTGACCCTCGGTCTAGCCAAAGTCCATTTATTCATTATGATTGTTCTGGCTCTCAGGGCTTTCGTCCGCAGCAGACCCCTGGCACCCCTCCATTCTTTGGCCGTACCTTCTCTAGCCCCTATACAGAACTGTTGTTCATGTGGAACACCAACCATCATGAATGTTTTTACTGAAAGTTTATTCCAGACCACTCAGATTGAAACACTTATCAGTCAGCTTGCTAGTAGTCTATAAATTATTGTTTGGTATTCTCTAATTCAGTTAATTCCTGGATTGCAGAAACACAGCCGGGTAGCCCCCCCCCAGCGACAAGTACATATTATTGAGATAAAGTTCTGTAATCTGGCATGGTGCTCATTCATTTCCTATTCTTTGCACCCATTCTTCCAGGAATCCTCTTAACTTACCCATCTCCCAAAACGAAAATGTCGCTCCTTCCCATTGCACCTTCACCATCACTGGGTAAGCGAAAAAGATTTCAGTTCTTCATTCCCTTAACATATTTAATAAAGAGTTGAATGCTGCTTCTTCTTTTGCAGATGTACGGAGAAGTCCTGATGAAGTGCTAGCTTGGCCCCACTCGTATCGAAGCTCCTTTACTGCTCTGTAAGCTGCCAGCAACACTTACCTGTCTCCAAAGCGGTGCATTTGAAAAATGATCTGTTGGGGTGGCTGGTCTGCTGGAGGTTGTGGCGCCAAAGCTTTGTGGGCCCACTTGATTTTCAGTTGGATGTCTTTAATACTCATCCCTAACTGTTTTGGTAAGGTTACTGCACAGAATTCTAAAACGCTGGCACACTCTTTGCCTTCCGGGAGCCCTCTCAGTTGTTGGTCACTTCAGCAGTTGTAATTTTCTTAATAATATAACAATTCTTATAGGTCTTATAGGTCCTCAAGGTCAATTCTTATAGGTCTTATAGGTCTTATAGGTCCTCAAGCTCTTGCTCTAAGTACCTCATGGCATCCTCAACATGGGATATGTGCTGTTCGACGTCCTCAATTCTTTTAGCATGCTGTGTGTATTCTGAGGTGATTTCAGTGAGCTTTTCTTCAATGTTGGGGAGTCTGGAATTTAAACTGGCAAGGATGCCATTTACAGAAGAAAGGGTTCTGAAAGAACTCTTAAAACTGAAGGTGGACAAAGCAATGGGGCCTGATGGGATTCATCCCAGAATTCTAAAAGAACTAAGGGTAGAATTAGTGACACCACTGACTACCTTGTTTAACAAATCATGGGAGGATGGGGTGGTACCCAAGGACTGGAGGAGGGCAGATGTGATTCCCCTTCACAAAAGTGGGAGCAAGGCAGAAGCAGAAACTACAGACCTGTTAGTTTAACCTCAGTGGTAGGGAAAATGATGGAATCACTTCTGAAGGAAAGAATTGTCGAGTATCTAGAGGCCAGAGGGCGCTGAGGACCCAAGGCAGCATGGATTCACAGCAGGAAGGTCATGCCAGACAAATCTGATAGATTTCTTTGACTGGGTGACCAAAGTAGTAGATCAGGGAGGGCTGTGGACATGGCCTACCTAGACTTTAGCAAGGCATTTGACACAGTCCCACACAAAGATTAATATACAAGTTAGCTAGCCTGGGAGTGGGTCCCAAGATGACAGCCTGGGTAAAAATTGGCTGGAAAATAGGACACAGAGAGTAATAGTAAATGGAGTCCACTCTGATGAAAGGGGTTACTAGTAAGGGTACCGCAGGGTTCAGTATTAGGACCGGTCCTCTTCAATGTCTTTATAAGCGACATTGCAGAGGGACTGGAAGGAAAAATATGTCTCTTTGCAGATGACACAAAGATCTGCAACAGAGTTGATGCACAAGGTGGGGTGGAAAGGATGAAAATGGACTTGGCAAGGTTAGAGGAATGGTCAAATGTATGGCAGCTTAGATTCAATGCTAAGAAGTGCAAGGTAATGCACCTGGGAAACAAAAACCCAGGGGAAGAGTACACAATGGGGGGTGAGATACTAACAACAACAAAACTGGAAAGGGACCTGGGGTAGTCATATCAGATGACCTAAAGGTGGGCAAGCAATGTGAGAGGGCAGCAATGAGGGCTGGGGGATATTGGGATGCATAGGGAGAGGCATCGCCAGAAAACAGGAAGTTATTATCCCTCTGTACAGACAGCTGGTTAGACCCCATCTGGAGTACTGTGCGAGTTCTGGAGACCCAGTCTTCCAAAGACATAGACAGGATGGAAGCTGTCCAGAGGAGGGCAACTAAAATGGTGCAGGGTCTGCACTGGAAGACATATGAAGAGAGACTAAAGGAGCTTAATATGTATAGCCTCGAGAAAGGAGGAGAGGAACATGACAGAAACTTTCAAGTACCTCAAGGGAATCAACAAAGTCCAAGAGGGTAGCATCTTTCAAAAAGAGGTGTGCAAGAACAAGGAGCACAATTTGAAGATAGAGGGGTGGCTCAGAGGTAATTTAAGAGTATTTTTTCACAGAGGGTTGTGGATGCATGGAACAGCCTTCCGGAGGAGGTTGTGGAGTCAAAAACAGTGGTGGAATTCAAGCATGCATGGGACAGTCATAAGGCAATTCTAGAGGATGGGGGTAGGAAGAAGTAGGCTGCTGGTTAACTAGGATCTGCAGCTTATCCAGTAGGCAGGGAAATGGGCAGACTGGGTGGGCCAAGCGGTCCTTATCTGCCGTCAAATTCTATTAAGTATTTGTTCCGTGACTAGATAACCAAATGTGGCCATTTCTGCCGCTGAGAGGGATATTGGGCCCAGTCCTGCCCCAGTCACACTTTCCTGCTGCATAGTTTTCTTGTTGTTTTTGGCTGCTTGTCTTCCCGACTGTCCTGCTACCAGGTATTTTTCCATACTCTACTTCCCTCTTAGGTAATTTTCTCCAAACAAATTCCTGATTTGCCATAATCTAGATTTAGTAGTTGCCGTATTGGTCCTTGCAAGAATAGATCCAGAAGCAAATGATTTGATACCTTTTAATGGACCAACATAGATGTAACAACAAGAACAAAGTACTCTAGCTTTCGGACCAACCAGTCCTTCTTCAGAAGCTCATGGCAGTTGTTTAGAAAATACAATACTTACAACAGCTAGATAATGCAGAGAAAAACAGAAAAAAATCCCCATTGGTTTAAAATACTCATTTAAAAAAAAAACAGAAGATGATGTCAGAGAAGTTTAACAGTACAATACTGCCCTCAGTCCAAATGAACCTTGGGTTCAGATGTGCTTGGTGCAACACACATGCAAAGAATCCTACTGCACATAAATTTAATTGACATAAGATAACACTGCTGAAGCAGATAACTCCCAAATCAAGCCATGAGTGTCACAGTCAGTATAAGGATGTGATTACTGAAAAGCAACCCCACCCAGCAAGACAAACTAAGATAGTTATAGGGCTCATGAAATTACAATGTATGCATTAAAGACAAAAATTACCAGTAAGTTGTCTAAAAACATCAGTGCACACTGTGTGATGTGTAAAACCTAGCTGGACATACCACCCAGCTGTATTCTCAAGCTAAATAAAAGGCCCAAGAAATTACAAAACCTCAGGACTATATAAATGATAATTTAAATATAAATTGATAATATTAGTGTTAAAAAACTCTAGTCGAGGAACCTCAAGAATTCAGACCATGCAGCCTGATATGTACTGATGTCAATATATACTGAGAATGTAGCAACTTCATGTACCACAAGTGTCAAGGGAATCTGAAGAGAGATAAAAATGTAATTTATCTCCTCCTGTTCATACAAACAATACAACCTAACCACCCACATCACAATAATGTGGGTGGGGAGATACATAGCTTAAACGAGATGTTGTCTCTCTCTCTCTCTCTCTCTCTCCCCCCTCCTTTTTCTCTCTCTCTCTCTCTACACACACACACACACACACACACACACTCAATCTCTCTCCTAGTGAACCTATATTAACTTCAGTCACTGTAATAGTTCCCCAAAGAAATACAACTTGTCATGAAATCCTGAGTAAATTACTACAATATTAGCCTAATGTAAAAAGATATGTGCAGGACCCCCAAGCAAATGAGATCACACATCCCAATATGTACAGAGTTACAAAAATTATATATAACAGTATAAGATAACACTCCTGTATGTACACTAGCAGGCTGGGTAATCTGAATATGGTCCAATGGAATCAATCCTCCCCCCCCCCACAGGCAAAGATAAAAAGTAAGGAGAAATTCTTTATGTGTGTGAAATAAAAATAGTAACACATTATAACTCCATATAGCTAAATAGAGACTTACCTCAAGTGACAGCAAGTCCCACATCTGTTATATCCATACCTCACAACACATACCCACACACATACATACACACGCATCCACATCTCACGTGCATGAAGTCCTATAATATGTCAGTTTGAAGAAGAAAAGGTCTGTGGATGTTAGTTTCTGTAGTGTCCCATAAAGCCAATATCCAAGTTCATCCCATCTGCTACCATATTGAGATGTAAAATAAGTTTAATCTCAAAAGCTCGTCTCTGTTGTGTGTTTTTGAGATTTCCTTTTAAGACCATTACTGACATATCTGAGACTGAGTGGACTGAATTCTTTCATGGCAGGGAAGAAATCACTGGTAGTGAAGACAGTGCAAACAGCAATAATGTAATGGATAAGAAAAAGGAATCTGATTTTACCCCCTCAAGTGGGCGTAACAAAAAACTAGACAATTATATTAATTGTTTCCGCCAACAAGTCAGTGGTCAGATCCTTACCAGGCAAAAACAAACCCATTATAACCTCTCTCCACTGGAACGGAGAGCTATAGGGACACTGAAATCAAACCACAACATTGTCATCAAAAAAGCTGATAAAGGTTCTGCAGTGGTGATTTTAAACAGAGAGGATTATATTACTGAAGCTAATAGACAGCTAAAAGATCTTACATACTACAGAGAACTGGAGAGTGACCCCACTACAAGATATAAAGATGAACTATGTGACTTAATTAAAACTTTTCCTGACCATGTCCGAAGAAACTAGCTCACCTCATTCCTGCTGAACCAAAGCCAGGGACATTCTACATGCTGCCTAAAATACATAAACCTGGCAATCCAGGAGACCCATAGTCTCTGGTAATGGTACCTTGACTAAGGGGATCTCAGGGTTTATAGAGACCATTTGAAACAGCTGGTTATGGAAAGAGACAGTTATATCCAGGACACTACACACTTGTTGCGTGTACTTTCTGGTTATAAGTTTACCACCTGATACCATTTAGTGACAATGGATGTAACATCCCTTTACACTAATATTCCACACACAGATGGCATTGCAGCATGCCTTAAATACATACATGAGAAAGGACCTGACCAAAACATCAACCCTGGAGTGGTGGGGGAACTTATGGAATTCATTTTGACACATAACAACTTCAACTTCAATGGTAAACATTATGTTCAAACTATGGGAACAGCAATGGGCACCAAAATGGCTCCACAGTATGCTAATCTCTTTATGGCTGACTTGGAGGAGGATTTTTTAAGGCAGTATCCCCACAAACCACTGGCTTATTTCCGTTACATTGATGATTTGTTTATCATCTGGACGGAAGGCACAGATGCACTCAAAGATTTTCATCACAAACTTAATAATCTCCCACCTACTATAAAGCTTACCTTGAGTACTCTACCACCAAGGTTAACTTTCTGGACACCACAGTCATCATTAAAGATGGAACCTTACATACATGTATTTACAGGAAGCCAACAGACAGACAGAGATACCTGCACAGGAAAAGTAACCACCCAAACCATACAAAAAATCTGTCATATACAGTCAAACGCCGTTGTCAACGTATTTGTTCAAATGAGGATGACAGAGATACACATTTAGCTATGTTGAAAAACACCTTTATGGAGCAGGGACACTCTTCCAGGAAATTGACAGGATAACAGAGCGAGCAGCATGAGTACCAAGACAACAACTACTTCAATATAAAGAAAAGACAGCTACAGAAAGGATACCCTTGGTAGTCACATATCATCCAGACCTTGAACGTCTCGTAAGATTATTAAAGATCTCCACCCAATATTTAATGAGGACACCCTTAATTGTATTTTAAGGAACTCCCACTACTATCTTTTAAACAACCGCCAAATTTATCCAGCCTAATTATTAGGAGCAAACTTTCACCGGAACAGAATACCATGTCACACAATGGCACACGACCCTGCAATCGACGCCCCTGCAAGACTTGTGGGCTCATTTCTACCTCAGACTGTGTGGTTACATCACAAAACAGACAATTCCAGGTGCATGGGAGTTATACATGCATGTCACGACATGTTGTTTATTTCATTCAGTGCAAGAGATGTCCACAAACAGGTTATGTAGGAGAGACACGCCAACAGCTCCGCACTAGGATGAACTCACACAGACATACTATTACAGCAAGGAAGACTGAAAAACCAGTGGGCATCACTTCTCCCAGCCTGACCACTCAGTCTCAGATATGTCAGTAATGGTCTTAGGAAATCTCAAAACACACAACAGAGACGAGCTTTTGAGATTAAACTTATTTTACATCTCAATATGGTAGCAGATGGGATGAACTTGGATATTGGCTTTATGGGACACTACAGAAACTAACATCCACAGACCTTTTCTTCTTCAAACTGACATATTATAGGACTTCAGCACGTGTGACATGTGGATGCGTGTGTGTATGTATGTGTGTGGGTATGTGTTGTGAGGTATGTGATATAACAGATGTGGGACTTGCTGTCACTTTAAGGTAAGTCTCTATTTAGCTATATGGAGTTATAATGTGTTACTATTTTTATTTCATACACATAAAGAATTTATGCTTACTTTTTATCTTTGCCTGTGGGGGAGGGGAGGATTGATTCCATTGGACCATATTCAGATTACCCAGCCTGCTAGTGTACATACAGGAGTGTTATCTTATATGTTATATATAATTTTTGTAACTCTGTACATATTGGGATGTGTGATCTCATTTGCTTGGGGTCCTGCACATATCTTTTTTACATTAGGCTAATATTGTAGTAATTTACTCAGGATTTCATGACAAGTTGTATTCCTTTGGGGAACTATTACAGTGACTGAAGTTAATATAGGTTCACTAGGAGAGAGATTGAGTGTGTGTGTGTGTGTGTGTGTGTGTGTGTGAGAGAGAGAGAGAGAGAAAAAAGGAGGGGAGAGAGAAAGAGAGAGAGACAACATCTCGTTTAAGCTATGTATCTCCCCCACCCACATTATTGTGATGTGGGGTGGGTTAGGTTGTATTGTTTGTATGAACAGGAGGAGATAAATTACATTTTATCTCTCTTTCAGATTCCTTGACACTTGTGGTACATGAAGTTGCTACATTCTCAGTATATATTGACATCAGTACATATCAGGCTGCATGGTCTGAATTCCTTGAGGTTCCTCGACTAGAGTTTTTAACACTAATATTATCAATTTACATTTAAATTATCATTTATATAGTCCTGAGGTTTTTGTAATTTCTTGGGCCTTTTATTTAGCTTGAGAATACAGCTGGGTGGCATGTCCAGCTAGGTTTTACACATCACACAGTGTGCACTGATGTTTTTTAGACAACTTTACTGGTAATTCTTGTCTTAATGCATACATTGTAATTTCATGAGCCCTATAACTATCTTAGTTTGTCTTTAAGCTGGGTGGGGGTTGCCTTTCAGTAATCACATCCTTATACTGACTGTGACACTCATGGCTTGATTTGGGAGTTATCTGCTTCAGCAGTGTTATCTTATGTCAATTAAATTTATGTGCAGTAGGATTCTTTGCATGTGTGTTGCACCAAGCACATCTGAACCCAAGGTTCATTTGGACTGAGGGCAGTATTGTACTGTTAAACTTCTCTGACATCATCTTCTGGTATTTTTTAAATGAGTATTTTAAACCAATGGGGATTTTTTTCTGTTTTTCTCTGCATTATCTAGCTGTTATAAGTATTATATTTTCTAAACAACTGCCATGAGCTTCTGAAGAAGGACTGGTTGGTCCGAAAGCTAGAGCACTTTGTTCTTGTTGTTACATCTATGTTGGTCCATTAAAAGGCATCAAATCATTTGCTTCTGGATCTGATTTGCCATAGAAATTAATACTTTTAAACTCTGTAGAATGAAGCTCCAGAGGATTACATCCTATTCCTTCAGCTGCTCATTAGCGCCCCCCCCTTGTAGGACTTCTGATGCAGACACTGCACTTGTTTTAGTTGTCCTCCTCTGGACCACCTCCACTCTGTCTATGTCCCTTCCACAGATGTGGCCTAAAGAACTGGACACAGTGCTCTAGGTGGAGTCTTTCCAGTGATCCACACAGAGGCAACACCACATCCCCCTTTCTGCTGGTGATACCCCTCCCTATGCACCCAAGTATCCCACTAGCCCTCCCAACTGCCTTGTCGCACTGCCTGGCCACCTTTAGATCATAAGATATGATTACCCCCAGGTCTTTTTCCTGTTTGGTGGTCGTCAGTACCACCCCACATTTTTGTACTCCACCACTGGGTTTCTGTGCTGTAAGTGCATTATTTAACACTTTTTTGCATTGAAACCCAGCTGCCAGCTCCAGGTCACTACTTATCCTTTCCACCCCCTGGAACTGTCCATCCTATTGCAGAGTTTGGTGTCATCCACAAAGAGGCAGACCTTCCCTTCTAGCCCCTCTGCAATGCCACTTATAAAGACATTAAAGAGGACCAGTCCCAGCACTGATCCTTGTGGCACCCCGCTGGTCACCCTCCCTTCCTTGGAGTGCACTCTATTTACCACCACCCTCTGCCTCCTATCCCCTAACCAATTTTTCATCCAGTTCACCACCTTTGGACCCACTCCTAAGTTACTCACCTTGCTTACTAGTCTCCTATTTGGAATGGTGTTGAAAGCTTTACTGAAATCTAGGTAGGCCTCTTCCACCGCTCCACCCTGATCTCGTTCCTTGGTCACTCAAGCAAAGAAATCTATCAGATTCATTTGACATGACCTCCCCTCCACACACACACACACACACACACACACACACACACACACACAGGAATCCATGCTGCCTGGGGTCTTGTAATTCACTGGATTCGAGTTATTCCACAGTCCTTACCTTTACCAGTGATTCCATTACTTTTCCCACCACTGTTACCAGGCTGACTAGCCTATAGTTGCCAGCATCTTTCCTGCTACCACTTTTGTGAAGTGGGACTACATCTACCCTCCTCCAGTTCTCTGGAACCACTCCGTTTTTTAATAAGCTGTTAAATAGGATTTTCAGAGGTGCATCCAGTAATTCCTTGAGCTCCGAATACCCTTGGAACACCCCATCTTGCACTATTTCTGTGTTCACTTTCAGATTAATGAGTTCCTTCAGGACTCTCCTCTGAAAATGGACTAGTGTCCACTTCCGTCCCTCCACAGCTTCTGTTACTTTCTTGTGGCCTCTCCCCTTCTACCTCCTCTGCGAACACTGAACAAAAGTATTTGTTCAGGATGTCTGCTTTTACCTGGTCCCCCTCTGCACAGCCCCTTTAGCTTTTCAATCTTACAATACCACCCCTGGTCTTCCTCTTTTCTCTTATATACTTAAAAAATGTCTTGTCCCCTTTTGTTACCACCTGGGCTATTCTTCCTTTGGTTTGTGCCTTTACGCTCCTTATTGCTTTCCCTAGTTCCCTCTGTTTCCCTGATACACCTTCTTATCCTCCTCCCTCTACATCTTCTTCTACCTTCTGAATGCTACCCTTTTATCTTTTACCTTTTGTGCTATCTCTATTGAGAACTATAGTGATCTCTTTTTCCTCCTGCTTTTGCTCACTTGCTTGACACAGAGGTTTGTTGCCTTTACTATGCTCCTTTTTAGCTTTACCCACTCTTCCTCCACCCCACCCAGGTCATCCCCCAACCAGGTCATCCCCCAACCAGGTCATCCCCCAACCAGGTCATCCCCCAACCAGGTCATCCCTGAGGCATTCATCCATCCTTATAAAATCTGCCCTCCTGAAGTCCAGGACCCTCAGCCATATGTGGTTCAATTCTGCAGCTATCCTTATATTGAACTACACTGTACAGAGATCACTGCTCCCAGGTGGCCTTGCATCTTGATGTCTGCAACACTGTCCCTGTTAGTGAGTACCAGATCCAGTACTGTCCCGTCATGTGTAGGCTCACTAACTAGTTGCATGGGGAATGCCCTTTGCAGAGAATCCAGGATATCCTTGCTTCTATTTAAAGCCACAGAGAGGCTCCAATCTACAGTACATCCAGCAGATTGAAGTCTCCCACCAGCAGCACCTCCCTCTTTTCTGCCATCTTGCCAATGGCTTCCACCAGTACCTTACCTAACTCCTCCCCCTGTGCCGAAGGGCTGTAGATCACACCAGTGTGAATAGAGTTCCCATTCCCCATCTCTAGGGTGATCCACAAGTAACTCTGTCCCATCATATTCCCTGTATCTCCATCAGTTATATGCCTTCCCTCACATAAAGTGCCACACACCTTCCTTCCCTTCCTACGCTGTCCTTTCTAAAGAGAGTATAGCCTGGTATGGCCATGTCCCAGTCACGGTTTTCAGTGCACCATGACTCAGTAATGGACACAGTATCCTGGCTGGCCTCTGCCATGATTGCCTCTAGGTCTGGAATCTTATTACCTAGACTTCAAGCATTCACACACGCCCTTCGAGATTTTGTTACCACTCTGTTGGTTGCCCCCTTTCTTTCCTTTTTGCCCTTCCCTCCTTGCCTCATATCTTTTTAATGCTTCTGTTCCCATCCCCCATCATTTCTGCCACCCTGCTTACTTTATTAATTTGCACCCTGGGGGATTCTTCTTCCTTCAAGTTCTCCCTACTGTCTACTTCAGTCTGTTGGGCTGCAGTGTCTGCCACTCCAATTTTTTCTGCCACGCCCCTCAGCTAGTTTACAACTTTCAATGTTCATTAAGGTAACATCTAAACAGTCCACTGAGGACTGCGGTTCCTCTCCTGGGTGGATGTAGGCCATCACACCTGTAAAGGCTCTTATCTCTCCAGGTGGATCCCCAGTCCCTAATGTAGTAAAACCCCTCCTCTCTGCAACATTCCTTCAGCCTTGAGTTGAAGATCCTGGTGTGCCGATCTCTCAGCAAAAGCCAGTGAGCATGCTACCTGTCTAAAATCACTCCCCAGCTACCTAAACTCCCTCTGCACTGTCCCAGCCCTCTCCCTAGCCAGATAATTTGTCCCCAGGTGGACAATGACATCCAGCTGTGCCTCCCATCCTGCTGCTGTAGCGATTCTCAGGATCTGCTTTCCATTCCTCCGGGCCATGACACTGCATAGGCACCTAATCTCCCTCTCCCCTCCCCTCCCCTTCCTATTCCTAAATTTATCCCCCTCACAATTGAGTCCCTCAACAGAAATTGCTTCCTCCTTTTCTGGGTTCCTCTTCCACTCTTCCTGGGGTCTCTGCTGTGAAGAAACCCCACATCTTCCCTAGCCGCTACCATGAGTGCCTCTTCCTGACAGTCCCACCTTGCCAGAATGGTGTAGGAATTGTGTAGAGGTACTGGATGAGGAATGTGCCTCTGACCCACCACCCCCACCCACCCTTCCAGTGCTCACCGTAGTCCAGCCATAACTCCACCCTGTCATCCTCTGAGGTAACGGTAGCAGACTTGGTGGCCCCTGCTTGAGGAAAGAGGTTCCCCTGAATCCTAGCCAACTTGGTCTGGAGTCTAGCAGCCTCATCCCTCAACATAGAAAGGTGTGTGCACATGAAGCAGCACCACAGCCTCCAGAAGGACCTTCTGAAAACTGCCGCCCAACAGCCACTGCACTGCATCACTCCCAGCATTACCGACTTCTATTCTCCCAGTATTACCTGAAAATAACTAGGAACCCCTGCCCCTAATAGGGTATTTCTAGCTTTCCATTTTTTGGTTTGTTTTGTTCCACCATGCCTGGTTTAAATCCCCTTAAACTGTTACAGATAGGGAGTGGTGTTGCTGATGTCGTAGAATGCTCAGGCAGTATGAAAACAGACAGCAGCAACTGCAGAGGAGAGAGAGAGAGAGAGATTTGGGTAGTTACAAAGGCAACAAACATTGATGTTGAATTTAACAAAAAAGGTCAGAACATATCAAAGTATTGGGCAGACACTAACAGGAATGCAGGAAGGCATCTAGAGGTGTACAAAAATGGTTTCCTATCTCCGTTAAGGAGATATTCCAGTCTTTTCTTTCATCTCTACATTATTAAGACAGCACAGTCTTTGTCTAAACACTAGCTAGCTAAATATGTCCTCAACAGTCGCAAGGCAGGGACTAATCTCTATTCAGAAATACCAAGGATGCAGGTGCCAAAAAAACTGTGGGGGGGGCTGTTGCATAATAGGCCTAGATCCATTTGTGTGGGTTCATATTGTATATGCTGCAATGTACTTTAGAATTAAGACACTGTCCCTTTAACAGGTAACTACAAAATAACCAGAATTTCTACGAAGGCTAGTGTGGATCTGTTATTTCTATAAAGGTTATTGTGGACCTGTTATGTCTCCAGATAAGGAAGACAGGTATATGGCCCAGAAAGGTATAAAATATCCCACTGTAGCCTCCCATGACAGGAAGAGGTCGGTGGGATGACCTAGGGGTCAGGAATTAAGCCAAATGCATAGACCAGATGTTACTGGGGTTGACATGGAACCACAGTGACACCTACAGGGAAAGGTAAACTGTTGTACCCCATCACTTTGTAGGCAGGGCTTGAAAATGACCAGACTTTATCTAATAGGCACATTTTGAACTCAGTGCAGTTGTGAAACAGTTTAGCTATGAGTCAGATACCTGACCAAGCTGGTATATACTTTTGCACTAGAAAGTATATGTGTAGGCCTGGAAAAATCTCTAAAACCAGACATGAAATTGGACTTTTCACATACTAAACCGAAAATTCTGATTTTAAGTCAGAATTTTGGAAACCAAGACTTTTTCACCAAGGAAAGCACCTGAAGCATTTTTTTAAAAGGACATTCAGAGGAACTGACTTAGGATAAAAGCTTGCTACAAAACTGTTGCTTTAGGGCTCATCTCTACAAGGACATTTAAAATCTTGTCTGGACTCTAATATCAAAACAAGGTATAGTTTAGAATAACAGTATCTAGTGTTTTCTGTAAACCATCCAGTTTTACTTTTTTTTCAAACTTTTATTTATTATAGTTTGACATACTGGACTACATCAGAGAGGTAGGGAAAAACAAACCTATATTCATGTCTTATGTATCTCCCAGACTAGTATATATTTGTACATTATAGAATAGCCATACACCTCTCTAACAATTCTGTTAGCCCTAGCATCTAGACTTTAAATATGTAGTACTATCCAAAGTCATTAAATACACACATAATAATCGTAGTGATCATTGTCACTAGGGATCTCCAGGTCGTTGTCCAATCAGAGTCCTGAGGCGTCTCTGGAGAAAAGTACTGTAAAAGAAAGCTACCAAAGGTGCCTGGAATGTGCATGTATGAGACTCAGCCATTGTCCCCTTGTTTGATTAAAAACTGGCCTATACCTACGTCCAGATTAGGGACAGGGGAATAAGATCAAGAGGAGGGAAGTGAAGTTAACAAGAGGTCCAGGAGAACCCCCAAAAGTCCTTATCCATACCTCCTTATCATGCAGGGAATCATCCCTGGGAAATAACTTTTTCAAGGGGTTCCTAGATCTTATTAAATTTTTTTCTTTCTCCCTGTTGCCCTGAGCTGGATATGCTCAAGTTTCATACATTGAAGAAGGCTTTGTGCCCACTCCATCATTATCGGAGCTATATCTTGGTCCCAATGGTGGGCAACCATCTGCTTTCCTACCACCATACCCAAGGCCCATAAAGGGTGGTCAAGACCCTTACCCCTCGAAGATGCTCCTGGGAGGCCTAAGATAACCTCTCGAATCCCCACTGATTGTGTGTCATGTAAAGTATTTTGCATAATAGATACAATTTCCCCCCAATAGTGTTGCATGGCAGGGCAGTCCCATAACAAGTGAATAAAATTACCTTGTCCCACCTGACATTTTGGGCATTTGTCTAAGTGGTCAGGATCGATTTTATTAGCTATTACTGGAATGAAATATACTCTATGAAGTATATTATAATGGATAGCTCTTATTTTATTATTTATAGAACAACTCATACCCTACCTTAAGACCATCAGCCAATCTCCCAACGACAGGATCTCATCCCCCAGATCTCTATCCCATCTTTGTTTCAAACTCTGATCCAAGTCTGGGAGGGCATTTAGAAGGGATTTGTAAACTACTGTCATGACCCTTAGTTTAGTCGTGGATGTTGACTGCCGTAAAAGTTCCTCAAGGGAGGGAACGGAGCAGAACTCTACTCGGATCCCAGGCCTGTAGTTGGGAGCAGATCTGAAGGTATGTGAAAAAACTTCGAGGGGGTAAATTATATCTTCTCGCCAGCACTGGATAAGGAATTATCGAGCCTCCCTCATATATTTGTGCTAGATGCAGCAGTCCTTTACCTTCCCATCTAAGGACCACCTCTCTGGGGCCCTAATCTTCTCCTCCTCCTCCAAATAGCTCCTAATTCTGGAATCCGGGGAAAGAGCAGGAGTGTAGCTCATGATCTCATGGGCCTTCAGCCAAATCCTAATCGAGGTTCTAGAGAAAGGATTTTTAATTTTTTGCAAAGATCTGCCATTCAGTAAAGAAGCAAAGGTGGAGAGAGTCAAGCTTAGGGAGTTACCCTCATTTTCCACCATCACCCAGAACCGCACTTCCCTTTCTTGTATGTAAACATCTTGAAGGGCAGAGATTTGAGTGGCTAGATAATACAGTACAATGTCAAATTAGGAAGCCCCAAACCTCCCTCTGGCACCTATTTCCATAAGAAATCCTGACGAATCTGGGGTCTCCTCGAACCCCAGAGGAAAGTCCCTAGTGCTCCCATCAAAGATTTAAAGTAATATTTAGGGATCCACACTGGGAGGGACTGAAAAAGGTAGAGGCACTGGGGTAAAATAAACATCTTAGCAAGGTTTACCTTGCCAATAAGAGTCAGCAGAAATGCTTTCCATCTTTCACATTGATCTTTAATCTTGTGTAGTAAAAGGTATATAATTTAGATGGAAAAGAAAGGTTAGCTTGTTAGGGATAGCTACACCAAGATATTTTATATAAGGGGCAGGGTTAATCCTATACTGCTGTATCTGTATACTGTTTTTTGTTTCTCCCAGTGGAAGCCATTCACACTTTGACCAATTTATTTTGTGTCCTGACAGAGGGCCATATTCTGCAAACAAATTGGTCAAAGCCGGGAGTGCTATTTTCAGGTCCTTGATAAATAACAAGCCATCATCTGCAAATAGGGAAATTCTTTGATCTCTTCCTCCTATCTCACAGCCTTGAATTCTAGGGTCTTGCCTTATGGTGGTAGCCAACACCTCCATAGTTAAAACATATAATAGAGGGGATAAAGGGCACCCCGGCCTACTACCTCTAGTGAGTAAGAAAGGTGGAGATACAATATCGTTAGTGAATATTTGGGCTCTAGGAGTACAGTAGAGCAATTTTATCCAATTCATTATAAGTGGGCCAAGATGATATTTGTGCAGTGTGGTGAAGAAAGTCCCACTCTACCCTATCAAAGGCCTTCTCGGCATCAAGTGCCAGAAGGCCTCTATATGGAGCCTCTCCCTCACCCGAACAACTGTGAATTATATTGAGAGTCCGCCTCAAATTGTGCTTGGCTTGTCTCCCCCTCACAAATCCACATGGGTCCTGATGTATCAAAGAGGGCAACACATCCTCCAGACGTTTAGCAATAATTTTTGCTATTATTTTGTAATCAGAGTTTAGTAATGAAATGGGTCTATAAGAGTTATATTTTACAGGATCCTTACCCGGCTTTGGGAGTACAATAATGGTGGCCAATTGGAGGGAAGGAGGTAATACCCCTGATATCATGGCTTCTTTAATCATCTCACCGGGCAACCAATGATGGTTGTCCCAAAATATTTTATAAAATTCCATTGGCACTCCGTCTGGCCTAGGAGCCTTCCCTAAATTCGAGTCCCAGATGGCTTCCTTTATTTCATTAATAGAGAGGAGTCTATTAAGACGTTCCCTTTCTGCATCATCAATCGAGGTTAGATGAATATTATTTATAAATGCAGTAGGGTCAGAATTATCTGGAGCTTCAGTTTTATAGAGGTCCTGATAAAAGGACCGAAATTCCTCATTAATCTGTTTTGAATATGAGGTGAGTGTACCATCACCGGTTTCGAGCGAGACAATAACGCTTTCTGCTTGCTTCGAATGGACCCTCCAGGCCAACCACTTTCCAGCTGAGTCCCTTCAAAATAGGTTCTAACCCCTGCCTTCATTATATCCCTTTCTATCCGTTTATTCGCTAATGTCGCCCATTGCCCCTTTACAGAGTTAAGTTCCAGTACTCTATGCAAGGCATTAGTCTGCATTATTTCACATTGCAACTGCAAAACATGTTCCTCTAGCTCTCTTTCCTGCTTCAAAGCCTCTTTGCTCAGGTTTGCTGCAAATTATATTGTTTCCCCCCAATTACTGCCTTAAGGGCTTCTCAAGTTGTAGCTGCTGTTGTGTCACTAATCTTATTATGGAGCCTAAAGTCCATTATCACCTCCTGAATATGGGCCTTATAGGTTGGGGAGTTTAGCAGTAGAGGTTCCAGACTCCACTGCCTAATTGGGAGGGGTCCTCCCACCCTGGTCAATTCAAAAGACAAGGGTGCATGGTCGGATACACAAATTGGACAATAATGTGGAGATTTCGAGTTTCTCAAAATGTTTGGAGATACCAAAAAATAGTCTAGTCTTGTAAAAATTCTATGTGCAGCTGAATAATAGGAGTATTCTCTCTTACCCGGATGAAAATGCCTCCAGATTTCAGTTAAAACCCTATCCCTCGACATATCCCTTAACACTAAAGAGCTTCCAGGCGGATGTCTATAGCAAGTATGCGAGGTGTCAAGAGATTGATCCCAATACGTATTAAAGTCCCCCTCTAAAATTAAATTGTCCGGGTAAGGAGCCAAAGTAATTTCTAAGTGGTCAAAGAAACCCTGATCGTCAATATTAGGCCCATATATTGACATCATGGTGTATCTGGAACCCTCTACCGTAACATCTGCTAGTACATATCTTCCCTGGGGGTCCGATATCGACTTGTGTAGCTCTACCTTTAAATGTGGGTGAAACCATATCACCACCCCACGTGCCCTGGAGGTGAAGGGCGCAACCAATACCAATCCCCCCATGCTCTCTCCAGCATCTGAGCCTCAGCCTTGTTTAAATGTATTTCCTACATAAGCAAGACATATGCCTGTTGTTTTGTAAAATAGAACCGTATCTGTTTCATCTTGACCACCGTCTTAATACCCCGCACATTCCATGTCATACATTTTAAGGAAGACATTTTATAAAAGTAAAAAATATAATGCAAAGACATTCAACCCCACTCTCATGAGCCAGTGCATCAAACAAACTTTTCCCTTTTTCTGAATAGCAAAAACAAAAACATTGCTGAAGTCCCAACCTCCCCCCCCCATTGTAGTAAACCCGCCTAACAAACAAGAACTTCCCCCTAATACTGACCCCCTCCCAGTGTAATCAACAGCTTACACCTTCCAAACACTAAATCCCGCTACTTTTCGTGGATGTACCGGGGTGGGACCACCCAACCAACCTTGCACAGTGTAAATGAAAGAATATCCTTTATAACCTTTGTCATGGACGGGGTGGGGGGGCAGAGGAGAACCTCCTCCACAGAGGCGGGGAAATTCCATCAACTAAAGTACATTTTATACCTGATAACATCAGTTTATACAAAATTAAAAATAAAAGTTTAAGTGCCAGAACCCTTGGAGGAGGGATCGAGAGGTGCACCCCCCAGATTGGGGATCCAACTGTCTCTCTCGACTTGCCCTCTTATGCTGTCACAGATTAAACCCCATAGCACTTTCTTCCTCACAAATTCAAGGGTCCCATCATTCAAGACAACTGTTTCTACCCATTACAGTCACAGAACTGTTAGTTTCAATAATTAAAACCAGCCTCTTATTCCCCATCCCTCCCCCCCTCCACTCCCAGACATAGTGTTTACTCGTTGCTAGGGCTAACCCTGTGAAACATGGTATATAATTACCAGTTATCCCTTAACCAGAGAGTATAGAGTCAAAATAATCAGCTTAACAATTATCATAGTTATCCACTGCCCTCTTCTAGTCAATTCCCACATAGTTGCAGGGGTGAAAATGATAATTTCAGGGCGAGGATTTCAAAAAGCGGTCAAATCGCTCCTCAAACTATCAGGACTTAAGACTCAGAGGCCCAGCCCTTATAGGCTGGAGACATCTCCATTACGGGCCTCTCCTTCAGTTCTCTCTTTCCAGTGAGGAGCTCACCGCTCCTATTCAATAAGCACCTCATAGCCCTGCTGTACCTCCAAATCATACGCATTGAAATCAATAAAAAAATATAATAGACACATACTAAATAAAGAAATGATAACAATAAAATAGTTGCCCCCATGCAACCATGTCATAAAACAAATAACTAGCAAAGCATGGAGTATATGACCAGAGTAAAATAGCCACCATATCCCACATAGTTGCAGAGGTGAAAATTGTACTTTCAGGGCGAGGATTTCAAGAGGCAGTCAGATCGCTCCTTAAACTATCAGGACCAAAGACTCAGAGGCCCAGCCCTTATAGGCTGGAGCTATCTCCATTACGGGCCTCTCCTTCTGCTCTCTCCCCCCCCAGTGTGGAGCTCACCGCTGCTAACCATTAAGCACCTCGTAGCCCTGCTGTACCTCCAAATCGTACGCATTGCAATCACTAAAATAAAATATACTCTTACTAAATAAACATATGATGTCAATAAGATACTTACCCCTCATGCGACCATGTCATAAAACAATTAGCTACCAAAGCATAAAGTGTCTGTCCAGAGTAAGTTAACCACAAAGAAAGTACTTCAAGTCCCGTGAATCAGAGCTTCATCTTTCTGCTCCCTGAACTCCTACTGCATTTCCCTGCCATGGCATTAACTCCTGTTTCACATAGCTCAAAGCTACCTTGGGGTCCGTGAAGGATCTGCTTTCTCTATTGCATGGGCGAATCACCATACGGGAAGGGTAAAGCAATGAAAATTGACAGTTAAGTTCATGTAATTTTCGGTGAACCAGTGTGAAGGCCTGTCGCTTTCCCTGTAAATGCCTTGAGAAGTCCAGGAAGATGCTCACCACCTGGCCCTGCTTCTGTATTTGGTCCACCTCCCTGCCCTTCTCCAGCACTTGCTGCCTATCCGGGAATCTGAGAAACTTTACAATTAAATGTCGAGGGCGCTCGTTAGGACCTAGTCTGCGGCCCGGGGATCTATGGGCTCGCTGGATCTCTAGTGATGTGTCATCTGGTAGGTGTAACTTATTTTTCAACCAGGTTTTAATGAAAGTCACACAGTCCTTCCCCTCAGATCCCTCTGGCATCCCCATGATGCGTACGTTGCAGCGTCTCTCTCTATTTTCATGGTCATCCAAAGTGGTCTTTAGGGATTCTATCTCTGTCAGTGCTTGGTTCAGGCTGTGCTCCGCTCGTTGATGGGCATCATCCCGGTCACTCGCCCATTGCTCCAACTTGTTCAACCGGGTTGTATGCATTTTAACTGTGTCACTGAGGCCTTTCACAGTTTGCTGGAGGTGTGTTAGTTGTGAGCCTATATTCTTGAAACCTGCACACACTTGGCTGGTAATGTCAAACTTCAGGTTATTTAGTAGAGCTGCTATGGATCTGGGCGATTGTTGTTCAAGCGATTCTGCTGTGTCGAGGTTGGCCTGTTCAGGGCCCGCTTTTGAGGTAGACACCATATTCGAATGGGACCCTGAGTCAGGTTGGCTGTTTGCTTCGATTTAGCCATCGGAAATTGTAGTTGAGCTTGCTTTTTAGCCGATTCTTTAACAGATGCCATATGGTTTAACAGAGTTCTATCAGGTTTTAACCCTGCAATGAGGTATAAAGCGTCCAATATGCACGTTAAAGGCTGGATGGTTCCGGAGCTGCTGAACTATGCAGCCATCTCTCTCTTGGTCAGGCCACCCCCCAGTTTTACTTTTGATATTGTCTGCATTTCAAAGTTCTTCCAAACTGTAGACTTTTCTGTATTGCTCTAATTTGAAGTAAACATTTATAATTTTCTTATCAACTCTGCTTGGAGTCTGGTTGTGAGATCTAACATTTTAACAGAAGGGTTTTGAAAAGGCTGTGTGCCTTGACAGATAGTACCGCTCATCTATCATACCAAACTACTTAGGCAAGACGTAACTAGAGGCTGTGGTAGTCTTCAAACACTGAACATAGTGCAGAGCCAAGAGAACTCAAAAGTACAGTTTCCACCCTCCCACTGGGAAAAGGAAGGTTGGTGAATTCCTTCCTGAACCCCTTACAACTGCTCACAAGTTCCTGAATAGGTGGATCCTTTCTGCAAACAGGAGGTCCTACCAGGCCGCCCAGGGTTTGGGGGCCAGGACGCATGACGGGGCATTCTCCATGCTGATTCTGCAGGCTGGCTTGGTTAAAGGCAAGGCTGACCCAGTGCTCTCCCTAGTGGTGAAAGGTGCAGGCTACGTTGAATCTGTTGAACTCATATTTGGTTCTGTTCACCCCTTAGAGTGACCTCCTCTTCATGCACTCAAAGGCAAGCAGTCTTGCAGGGCCATAGATGGTTAGGCCTTCTACAAGGATAAATCCTTACAGCAGCTGGCCCAGTGGCATGGAGGACTGAGACACTAGCACCTTACTTCCAGACACACTGGTGACCTAGGTTCAGGAATAGACATGGGTCATTTGGGTGGCTGGCCAGGGAAGGGATGATTCAGCATCCATAGGCCTGTTCTCCTACCTCAGGGAGGGGAGTGAGTGTGACTTGCTGCTTGCCTGCTGCCTGGAGGTGTCCAGGTACCAACGCAGTCTGAGCACACAATAGAGGGGAAGGACCATGCACAGGATGCTGAGGGCATCTCCATGAAGGTAGAGCTCACACATTGCGCACATTGCACATGCATAGATATGAGGCAAACATAGGAGGAAAACACTCCTCTGGCCATAGGATAAAGTCAGGCCCTTCGGCAGGCCCTGCACCAATGAGTGAGCACCCACCACATTCATGAAAGTAATAAGGACAATGGCAGGAAGGAAAGTAATAAGAAGCCGGGTGATGGTGCTGGGGGGACCAAACCGAAATGAGAGGCCGGAGGCGAGCAGGCAGACAAAATTTATGTAAAAAAAAATCTTTACAGCAGGATCTCCTAAGAAGAAACAGACTAGCTTCTCTCACAGAAAAAAGAGCTTTGCAGTGCAACCCTTATTCCAACTACTGAAGACCCAGGTGGGCACTACAGGTGTCAGGCTCTGATTCTGCCTTTTCGAGCTCCAAGCATGGAACTCTGTTTTCAACTCAACCCAAAGGCTGATCTGAAAGCACAGCTGTCTCTTTCTGTAGACCACAAAATCACTCTTTCTCATAGCATGGACTGACTGGACAGACAGCAGTCCTAGTTCACAATCTTCTCCGTTCATTGGCCAAGACAAGTTCATTGGCCAAGACAATCACAAGAGGGTAGAGGAACACTCTCTCTGGTGCATTTTTGTACCCTTTCTTTATTGTATTTCAAAATCGTTTGCCCCTTTCCCTACAGGACACCTTCCTCTGTTTTGCAGGGGCAGGTCCATATCCGCATACCCTGGGCAATTATATTTAATGAGTCTGTCAGTTAGAATACTGGAGAGTGGACCATCACGTACCAATAATTAACCTCTGGCCAGAGCCGATACGGCTGTAGCTGAGGAATTTGGGGTAAAAATACTGAAAATGTGTTTTTTTAATATTTTTACACAAATTTTCAACACAGTCTTGTTAAGATCCTGCCTCATGTAGAAAGGCAGAGAAAATGTTCAACTCCTGGCCTAAAGATGAGAAATCAACTTGCAGGATGCAAAAACACATTTTGGGCCAGAGTTAAAAAATGACAACTGTCATATTCATGAGATGCTGTAAAGAAATGGCTGTGTTGTTAAATTTGGGATAAAAATATTAAAAATTACCAAAGTTACGAGCCTGGGTTTGCAAAATTCAACGTAGGCTCATAACTTTATTGTTTTTTTAATATTTGTACACCAGATTTTCAAAATAATCTTCTTATTACACTACCTTATGAACAAGGACAGAGAAAAGTTTCAACTCCTACCCAAAAGGTACTTTCACACAGAGGCCACAAAATCACCTTTCGAGGTGTAAAAAAAAAAAATTCATTTTTGCCAGGATTTGAAAAATGACAGCTGTCACATACATGATGTGCTATAAGGATGTGGTTATGTTGTGAATATGGGAGAAAATATTGAAAATTACCAAAGTTACAAGCCTGCATTCTCTGTCACACTCATGATGTGCTGTAAGGATATGGTTATGTTGTGAATTTGGAAGTAAAATATTGAAAATTACCAAAGTTACAAGCCTGCATTTGCAAAAGTCAACATAGGCTCATAACTTTGTTGCTTTTTAATATTTTCACACCAAATTTTCAACATAGCCTTCTTATGACCCCTCCTCATGAATAAGAGCAGAGTAAATTTTCAGCTCCTGCCTGAAAGGTGATTTGATGCATGGACCACAAAATCACCTTTCAGGATAGATCTGCCTAATTTACATTTCATTTGTTCATGAGGTAGGGTCCCAAAAAAGGCATGATGAAAATGTGGGCCAAAAATATGCAAAAATGACCAAGTTATGCCATTAAGTTCAAACCCCCATTGAAATACATTGAATGACATACCTGTTTCTTCAGTTCGCAGTCCGGCTTTGAAGAGTGAAGACTTGTCTGCGATCCAGAGGGGATTACGGTGTTGGACCCCCGATGAGTAGGTAAGGGCTTGGGGAAGGGCATGGTGGTAGGTGCTGAGTGGGAGGATTGGGTATGGGGGATGCTAATGGCATAAAAGACATTGATGGACATTTTGTTTTCAGGTTCAAGAAAAAAAAAATAACGAGGACTCCTGATCATGACACTGGGGGATTGGGCACCCCCAGTGTCACTCTTATGCTTCGGAGGGGGGGTTGCTGAGAGGGAGGGTCAAGTGGGGAGGATATCAGGAAGGATATCAAGAATTAATTTAAAAAAAAATGGCAGACACAGCAGAACATGGCAAACTCCGCTGTGTCCTAGATGGCCGCCTACTGCACCGCGCATGTGCTAAAAGTCACGCATGCGTAATACAGTTTGGTGGCCATCTTGGACACAGCAGAGTGTGCCACGTTCTGTTGTGACCACCGATACTAAAAATAGTGCAGTGCTACTTCCAATCCAGACAATGAGCAGACTGCTTCACGGTCACGGAGGCAACTGTAGTGCAACTCCAACAGATTGTTCAGTCAGATGGAATGCAAGGAATGCAAAGTTCTTGTAGCAAGAGGTCTGCAGGGCTCTGTATACTGCAGCCCAGGGCAGAAAATTAAACTATAGGCTGGAGAACTTGACATTAACACAGAGAAAGCTGTTGGAAACAGTCATAAAAAACAAAATTGTCAGACATTTAAAAAACAGTAAGTAGGGACAACCCAGTGCCCCAACAGAAGTGTCATGCTTCCATGCTGGTGGCCCAGGTTAGGCAGGGAGTGAATCTGAGAGCTGGTGATCAGGCACGAGCCTGTGAGGTAGTATAGCCAAGGGCAGCATGACCCAGCTAGGGAGAGGGAGGCAGCATTCTCTGGTGCTGCAGCAGCAACTCCTGGTGGGCTAGGGAGTGTGCCTCTCTGCAGGAGAATGCTGCACACATTCGAGGCAGACCCACCCACACTTTGGCATGCCACCAGCACTTGTGGAAGAAAAACAGGAGGCATTTTGGCTGATGCAGGGTGAAGGCCAGCCACTTGCAAGCCCTGTACCACTGATCAGGCACTCCTTTTCATTAGATGCAGATACCTGCAGGGGTATGTTCCCACAGGCCATTCATAGAGGGCAAGCCTGATGAACAGTGAATGGGGTAAGTACCTGAGGACAGTGGGTGACTGGGCTGTGTGGCTGGCCTGATTTGGGCAAGCCAGTAAGCTGGATAGGGGCAGGCCAGTCATTTATCTCCTTAGTTAATGGCCTCATAGTGGCAGGCCAGTAATTAATAAGATTAACAGATAATAAAAAAACCTTTGATGTGAGGCCCAGTATGGATTATGTAAGGGGAAGTCATGCCAAACAAGCCTCATTGCTCTTGTTGAAAATGCTGCCAAGAAACTGTATGTGGAGAATCCAGTGGATGTTGTATATCTGGACATCAGCAAAGCCTTTGATACTGTTCAGCACAAGAGCCTAGTTCATAAACCAGATAACCTAGGTGTAGCTAGGGGAGGCGGAAATGGGTTCAAAATGGGTTGCGTGATAGGAGGCACAGGGTAATAGTTAATGGAAACAGATCCCTATTGAAGCAGGCAACCCATGGGGACCCACAAAGGTTGGATCAGGAATCTACATGTTCAATATATTTCTAAGTGATCTGGAGGCCTGTACTTTTAGCTGGGTGTCCAGGTTTACTGATGACACCAAGTTGGGAAGGATAGCCTTGTGGCTGGCAGTATAGCCTAGCGGTTAGAGTAATGAGCTGTGAATGAGCTTGGTACATCCAGTAGACCTGGGTTTGATTCCCACAATCTCCACTTGCATACTGTGTGACTCTGATTAAGTCACTTAATCTCCCCGGTGCTCCCGGGTCACCTATGAAAACAGACACTTGTGCCTAGTGGGCCTTACTCAGTTACCAAAAGGAAAAAAAGTAACATCACAACAGGAGATGAATGAAATGCAGAAGGCTTTGCACAGGCTTGGGAAGTGGGCAGATAAACAGGGGCAGTGGAACCCCTTCACACCACAGAATAACTACTGTGTAAGGGGCCTCACAGAGTAAAACTTCTTTGTACAGATCATTTCTTCTTACAAAAACTAATTGCAACCAAATAAAACTGCATATTCAACTTTGATTTAGCAATGCTATTTTTGCTAAGTAGCAGAATTAGAATGTACTTGAGAAGTGCAACAAGGAAGTCGTTTTTTGTAACATTATATGTATCTAATAAAAGGAATAAGGACTTTCCCCAGAAGTAGTAAACAGTTTAGTAAATTACCTTGACTGTTCAAACTCCAGGGGACTGCAAGCTAAAAATGTAAAATAAGAACCAGATGTACTATATGTCAGCATATCATTGCAAGTCAATGCATTTGTGTGTACCAAAATTATCAACGGAATCGGTGCCCTAAATTGATTACATGTACCAAGCAGACCCAAACACAACCGTAGTCTCTCCCAGCTTAAGATCTAAGATTTTTTGAGGACTTCTAGAAGCACATTTCGACTGACCTTTAAAGTAACCCAGACATCTGAGTCAGGTAACAGATAATCATCCCCCAGGTGAAGGAGTGGTGATCCTGGAAACCCCTTGGTAATTCACCTGGAACAAGGTTTCTATCCTATTAATAAGTCCATCAGTCACAGAATCAGTAAAAAAAGCAACAGCCTGAACAGCTGTCCGTGCCTTAGCTTGCCTGTGGCTACAGTATGTTGACAGTTGTCAAGTCTTAAGACTCAACAAAACATCAGCAAGATAGCTCACTAATGAATATGAGAAGGTCAGGTGACTGTAGATTTTTGTTGAATTCACTGTTTCAGCCCTGCTTTTGTATCATACTGATTTTTGACTGTTTAGCTTGTATTGATCTTTTTCTCCTGTCTGAATGTCCACAAGTGAGACTCTTCATAATGACATCATTCAATTTAATTGCCTTACTGCTCTCTCTTAAGATCACTGAACTGGGATCCCTGCCACCAGCAAAACAATATTACTGCATTAGCAAAATAAAATGGCACGTGTTCCAGATAGACTTGGCCCACAGGACCTGCTCTGAGATCAGTTTATTCCTTTCACTTAACTCCTGTTAAAGTAGATGTATTATTCTAACACCAAGCCACCATGAATAACCACGCCAGTGAAATATGGGGCTCAAAGAATTTTAGGGGGCATTGGTATTCAAACCCAAATCTCTTACTTCATGGTCCTGTGTTCTAACCACTAAGATATGCTAGTGGTTGGTTTGCAAGGCTGTGGTTAGACACACTGTATGATTTACAAAAACAGATCCCAGATGAGTCTGACTGGAAAAGAAAAGTGGAAAGGGAAATGAAGCTCCGAGCAGGTCATATGGGCAAAATCTATCTAGACCACTGGGGAATGAACCAAACAAATCTGAGTTCTAATTGAGTCTCTTTTCAAAAGCAATTCTCCAGTACCAAGAAAAACTTTTAAAAATATAATACTCACACAATTCAGCCTTTATGTCATTCATTTTGTATAATTGTCTCCCCCTCATTCTTTACCTCTAAGTACATTTGCATAAAAACAGAATCATTGTATTTTGTTAACTCTGTTTTTGCTCCTGAAATGGGCAGGGATGTACCCCCTCTCATTGCCTGGACCTCACACCCAGCATCCCCCTCAGGCTTCCTGGATGGGCCCACAGCTTGCCCCCTTGGGCGAGCTCCCTCCCTGGAGGGAGGAGGGAGGGAGGGAGGAGACTGAGAGGAACCAGAGGCCCCAGCCATGGCTTGTGCCTGGGGCATCATTTGGGTAAAGGTCCAGGGTATCACAGTGCTGCCAGTCTAGGGGTTTTCCCTGTAAGTTCCCCAGAGGCTTGGACATGCAATGATGTCAACGCATAATGGGTGCTCTCCCACACCTGACCTAAAGACGTACGCCATTGCCTCCCCACTGAAGAGTGGCCCCAGCTGTTGCACACCCAGCCTCTACTGAGTGTCACTGACTTGCCAGGAAACCACAACCCTCCTCCTCCAGGAGAGGAGAGTTGTCCAAGGGATGCTCATCCCACCTCCCCTCGGCCAACCCTCTGATACACAGTGTTTGCTCCCAAAGCCTGAGCTGTCAGTGCCACAGGCAGTAGGGCTACCACTGCTCCAGTGGGCTGCCCCAACAGAATCATTTTTCTCTCACCTTCACTGTGTTACCTGCTTTAGCCCCTAGTGTAGTCACAGTTCTTTGTGACATCACACAGTGTTGCCGCACAAATGATTGTGGTGTCGCAAACAGAAGTTTGTGAGTTGATTGGAGGTTCTAGCAGGAGGACCAGGAAATAAAGATACTGTTTTCATGCAAATATCCTTGGAGTGGCAAGAGCCTCCAGCGGGAGGCTCATGAGGCTTCTGGGGGAGGTTAAAATGTTCACTTTTTGTTTGTAAGCATCTTGTTTCAAAGTATTGTTGGGCAAACAATCGGAGTCTAACTGTATGAACTGGACATTTAAAGTTATTCGCTCAGAATGTTTGTATCTTGAGTCTGCATCATGGCTTAATGTAGTTTATTTTGTGGTCTATGCTATATTGTATTCTTTAGACCACATTTTTTCTAAAGTGCTTTTTTGTGAGGAGGCACTGGGAGGGATTTTGGATCAGAGGACGCCTTCCCACTCACAAACCATACACTTTCAAAATGGAGGTTTAATCATATCATAGGATCATAGAATCATAGAACTTGATGGCAGTAAAGGACCACCTGGCTCATCAAGTCTGCCCTTTTTCCCTCCGACTATTCCTCACTCCCATCTCTGTGAGTCCCCCCACCCCCCCAGGAAATTTTAAAGAAAATGCATGTTTTACATTTAGGTCATTTTCTACATTGTAGAATTGACATGAATTCAGTATCTGGTTACCTTGGGCTTTTAAATCTGTGTGCAGGGAATGTGTAAAGGGATCCAGGACCAACCAACAATAGCAATGGTACTTCTGTGGGATTTTTTTTTTTGGCAAACTAGTTAAATAGTAAAGGTGTTTGTGAATAGCTCATATGAAGATTTGTAGTATTTGGCCAAAAAACATGAGCTGGAGGTCTGGTTCCTGACCTATGCCCCTAATATGTTGGCACTATGCGAAACCTGGTTAACGCCTAAGATTGCTAATATAGATGTTCATTTTAGTGGTTTTCTAAGAAAAGATAGAATTGGTAAAAGGGGCGTTACTACTTTTTGTGAGGGATGACCTTGAAGTTAATGTTTCAGTTGTTAATTTAAATCAATCAATCAGGCTGTGAAGGCTTGTTTATGGAATTACTCTTGGGGAAATTTAAAAAGGTGATATTGGCATGTGTCTGCAACCTGCCTAAAACCAAACTTCCAGGGCTGGAAGAACCTGTAGGAGTGTTAAGTAATTTCCACAGGAGAGAGAGATTATCATACTAGGAGACCTGCATTTGAACTGGCTGGGGGCTGGCAAAACTAAACTGGTGAAGCTGTTCCAACAAGCATTTGTCAATGCTGAATGTTTGCTTGCTGGCATTGGCATTGGTAGTGCAGGAGTTAGAGAGATGCATAATAGGAATGGCAGTGAAGTATTGAACTCAAGCTGACCCCACCAACACCCTGCAGAGACTGACAGGCATTAGCGTGTGCCTTTGGGTCATCGGCCATAACTCCCATGCCATTTCACCACACCCTGCCCTGCAGACACCGACAAGTGTCACGGCGTGCCTTGGGGTCTTCGGGCCTCACGCTCACCCCATTCCATAAGGAAATATGTTGAGATGGGTGCAGTATAGGAGAATGGGGAGAACTTTGGGGCTGAAGAGTCCAAGGCACACCTCGATGCCTGTCACTGGCTGCAGGGTGTGGGTGGGGGTGGAATGTCATGAGCATTACAGGCAACAATCCCAAGTCACACCCCTGATGCCTGTTAGTCTCTACAGGGTGGGGCGTTATGGTTGGAAACCCTAACACCCTGGGTGTTCATTGGTATTTTCACTCCAAATTTTCAACATGGGTTTTTTGTGACCCCACCTCATGAACAATGGCAATATCAGATTGTTAGCTGAAAGCTGATTTTGCACAGCGACTATGCCATTTGGCACCATAGGTGTGAAAAAACATTTCAAACAGGATGTAAAAAATGACAGCTGTACTGTTTATGGGGAGGTGTAAAAAATGGCAATGTTGAAAATCTGGAGTGAAAATATAAAAAAAACGGTGAAGTCACGAGTGTGCGTAGAAACTGCGCAACGCACACCCGTAATATAATTAGTTTGGGGATTTTTTACAGCAGATTGTCAACACAGGCATTTTGGGACCTCCGCTCATGAACAGTGTCACTGTGATTTTCTTAATCTATCCCGAACACTGATTTCCCACAGCGACGGCGTATTTCTGCACCAGAAGTGTGAAAACACATTTCGTCCAAGGTGTGAAAAATGACAGCTGTGCTGTTTATAAGGAGGTGCAGAAAAATGGCAGTGCTGAAAATCTGGACTGAAAATATTACAAATTCATGAACTTACAAGGGTGCGTGGAAACTGCGCAATGCACACTTGTAACACAGTCATTTTATGGACTTTTGTCACTAAATTTTCAACATAGGCATTTTAAGACCTCTGCTCATGAACAGTGTCACTGTGATTTATTTAATCTGTCCCAAACATTGATTTTGCACACCGACCGTGCCATTGTGCACTACATGCACAAAAACACATTTTGGGCAAGATGTGAAAAATGATGGCTGTATTGCTCATAAGGAGGTGTGGTAAAATGGCAATGTTGAAATCATGGAGTAAAAATAGTAAAAATTCTCAAAGTTACGAGCGTGCATAGGAACTGCGTAATGCATGCTCATAACAGTCATTTTGGGGAATTTTTTTACCAAATGTTCAACATAGGGTTTTGGGGGGCCTACCTCATGAACTGTGACACTGTCATTTCATTACTTGGTCCCAAAAGATGGTTCCACGCAGTGACCACGGAATCACTTTTCAGGACTGAATAACAAAATGACAGTGGCTGAGTTCACAAGGTGGGGTCCCAACAGCCCCATGTTGAAAATTTGATGAAAAAAATCCCCAAAATGGCTGAAACATGCACCAAAGTTGAAAAAAAAAAATTATGTCATTATAAAGCTTACCGGCATTTCTTCAGTTCGTGGTTGGCTTTGAAGAGTGCAGACGTATTCCTGGTCCACTGAAGATTGTCACGCCTGCATCCAGAGGTAAGTATGGGGTGAGGGGGGTGCAGGGAGGTGGGGCTCGCAGAAGGTGGGCACAGGTTGGGAGGGGGCAAGAGAGACAATGAGGGACTTTTTTCTTTTGTTCCAGGTGTTTTTTTATAAAGACAACGTGGGATTTTTGCCACGCTGGGGTAGGCTCCCAGCGTAGCACCTGGAAGTTTGCTCTGGGGGGGCAGTGGAGCTGATGGGGGATTGGGCACCCCTGGTCACACAGTGTGGTGGGGTGGGGTGGAGGGGAGCACAGGAACATGCTAGGATGGGCTCCCAGTGTGCTTCATAGGTGTTCGTGGGGGGGGATGGATCCGAGCCGACGGGGGATTGGGCACCCTCATCGGTTATATAGTGTGCGGGGGTGGAGGGGAGCACATGAGCACACTGGTGTGGGATCCCAGCATGCTACCTAGGTGTTCGTGGTGAGGAACTGGATCCGACAGGGGTCAGAAACAAACTGTCTATGACAGTTCAAGAGTTGGCAGTATGCAAACTGCCCACATGTTACCACTGCTGATTGTAGCAGTGTTTTTCTCAGAACTGTACAGCACTGCATCTGAACGGCTATCATAGACAGCTCAGACGTTCATTGGTGCGGTGTGGCCATGCCTACATAAAGGAGCAGGGCATTGGAAGTGGAGGTGGCACATCTACGAAAACTCATATGGTGGCACTATGCTTCTTGCACATGTGTGCAAGCAAACATAAAAAGTAACTCTACTACAATTGATTGCAGAACCTACAATAGTAATGCAAGGCACTAATTCTAAGTCATTAATTGACTGGATAGTGATTAATAAAAAGTCTAATATAGTGAGCTCTGTTATCTTACCTGATGCCTTGAGTGATCATTCTCTCATTTATTATATCTTATAGAGCTAATATAGTGAGCTTTGTTATCTTACCTGATGCCTTGAGTGATCGTTCTCTCATTTATTATATCTTATAGAGCTAATATAGTGAGCTTTGTTATCTTACCTGATGCCTTGAGTGATCGTTCTCTCATTTATTATATCTTATAGAGCTAATATAGTGAGCTTTGTTATCTTACCTGATGCCTTGAGTGATCACTCTCTCATTTATTATATCTTATAGAGCTAATATAATGAGCTTTGTTATCTTACCTGATGCCTTGAATGATCATTCTCTCATTTATTATGTTTGCTTGCACGCATGTGTAAGAAACATAGTGCCATCATCCGAGATTTCGGAGGTGTGTCACCTCCTCCTCTAATTCAATCAGTGTGTTGGCAGGCACAGCCCCTGTAAGCCAATGCATGCTGGAGCTGTCTATGACAAGCTCCAAAATGCAGTGGCATACAGTTCAAAGGGGGAGCTATGCTTGAGTGAGCAGCGATAAGATAACGCCTGCTCATGCGCAACTCCCCCCCCCACACACACACACACACACACGCCCACACAGGCATGCGCGCCCCCCCCATGCACACGCACACTGTATAGCCGACGAGGGTGCCCAATCCCCATCGGCTGTACTGTGCTCCCCACCCCAAAGCCTTCCAAATGCCATGCTGGGTGCCCACCTGGCGTGGCAACTAATAATATAGCCCGAAGGGGTGCCCGATCCCAATCAGCTCCATTGTCCTCACCCCTGAGTACTGGGTGGCCGGGAGCCCACCCCAGCGTGGCAATCGATCTTTGGCCGGCCAGGGGTGCCTCAATCCTGTCGGCCGATGAACGCCCAACTGTCCTTGTACCCACGCTGGAGCCCACCCCAGCATGGCAACGTCCCGCATCATCATTGTTAACTAAAATAAGACCTGCAAAGGAAAAAGCGGTCCAATAGTCTCCTGGCCCCCTCCCACAACCCGCCCACCCACTGCGCACCCTGCCTCCCACACCCCCAGCCCATGCCAGGCTCCAGAGCCTGGCGTAGATCTTGATGGACCGGGAACACGTCTGCACTCTTCAAAGCCGACCCATGAACTGAGAAATGCCAGTAAGCTGTATAATGGGCTAGATAGAGGTTTTTCAACTTTATTGCATATCTCAGGCATTTTTTGGAATTTTTGCACCAAATTTTCAACATGGGGTTTTTGGGACCCCTTCTCATGAATGATGTCACTTTCATGGCGTTATTTGGGCCCAAAGGGTGATTTCGCAGTCACTGCGTGAAATCACCCGCCGGAACTATGAATGCCATGACAGTCATCATTCGTAAATCCCAAAACCCGATAATTTGGTGCAAATCAACTGTTGTTCTGGCGTCGTTGCGCGGTTCCGCCGGGCTCATAAGTTCCGCAATTTTCAATATTTTCCTCCAGATTTTCAACATTGCCATTTTACCACACCTTCTTATGAGTAGTATAGCTGTAATTTTTAGCATCTCACCCAAAAGCGTGTTTCCGCCCGTATGTAGCGCACAATGAGCCAGTCGGTATTATCAAATCAATGCTACGGGATAAATTAAGAAAATCACAGTGACACTGTTCATGAGCAGGGGTCTTAAAATGGCTATGTTGAAAATTTAGTGAAAAAATTCCAAAATGACTGTTTTAATAGGGTGCACGCGCAGTTCTACACACGCCGTAAGTTCAATGATCTTCAATATTTTCACTCCAGATTTTCAACATTGCCATTTTACCACACCTCCTTATGAGCAGTACAGCTGTCATTTTTCACATCTTGCCCAAAATGTGTTTCCGTCCATGTAGCGCACAATGGCGCAGTCGGTGTGCAAAATCAATGTATGGGACACATTAAGAAAATCACAGTGACACTGTTCATGAGCAGAGGTCTTAAAATGGCTATGTTGAAAATTTGGTGAAAAAATTCCTAAAAATGACTGTTTTACAAGCGTGCGTTGCACAGTTCCTATGCATGCTCGTAAGTTTGCAAATTTAATATTTTCACTCCAGATTTTCAACATTGCCATTTTATTACACTTCCTTATGAACAGTACAGCTGCAATTTTTCATATGTCGCCCAAAATGTGTTTTCGCACATGTAGCGCACAATGGTGCTGTTGGTGTGCGAAAGCAATGTTTAGGACAGATTAAGAAAATCACAGTTACACTGTTCATGAGCAGAGGTCTTAAAATGGCTATGTTGAAAATTTGGTGACAAAAGTCCATAAAATGACTGTGTTACGAGTGAGCATTGCGCAGTTTCCACGCACCCTCGTAAGTTCATGACTTTGTAATATTTTCAGTCCAGATTTTCACCAGTGGCATTTTTCCACACTTCCTTATGAACAGTACAGCTGTCATTTTTCACAACATGGCTGAAGTGTGTTTTCACACTTTCAGCGCAGAGATGTGTGGTTGCTGTGGGAAATCATTGTTGGCACAGATAAAATCACAGTGACACTTTTCATGATCGGAGCACCAAATGCCTGAGTTGACAATCTGCTGTAAAAATCCCCAACCTAATTATATTACTACGGGTGTGCATTGCACAGTTTCTATGTACGCTTCATTGACTTCACCATTTTTTAAATATTTTACAACAGATTTGCAACATTGCCATTTTACACTCCCATGAGCGGTACAGCTGTCATTTTACATCCTGTTCGGAATGTTTTTGCACCTGTGGTGCTAAATGCCGTAGTCACTGTGCATAAGCAGCTTTCAGCTAACAAACTGATATTCCCCCTGTTCATGAGGTGGGGTCACAAAAAAATCATGTTGAAAATTTGGAGTGAAAATACCAACGAATGCCTGAGGTATTAGGGTTTCCAGCCATAACGCCCAACCCTGTAGAGAATGACAGGCATCAGGGGTGTGACTTGGGATTCTTGCCTGTGATGCTCATACCATTCCACACCCTGCAGTCAGTGAGAGGCATCGAGATATGCCTTGGACTCTTCGGCCCCAAAGTTCACCCCATTCTCCTATATCGCACCCATCTCACCATATTTCCTAATGAAATGGGGTGCGCATAAGGGCCAAAGACCCCAAGGAACACCGTGACACTTGTCAGTGTCTGCAGGGTGGGGTGTGGTGAAATGGCGTGGCCGTTATGCCTGATGACCCAAACGCACACCCCAATGCCTGTCATTCTCTGCAGGGTGGTGGTGGGGTTGGCTTCAGTTCAATACTTCACTGCCATTCCTATTACGCAGCTCTGTAATTCTACACTACCACTGCCAATGCCAGCAAGCAAACATTCGGCATTGACAAATGCTTGTTATATCTTATAGAGCTCATACAGTGAGCTCTGTTATCTTACCCGATGCCTTGAGTGATCATGCTCTCATTTATTATATCTTATAGAGCTAGCAGAATCAAAAATAGCAGACAGGAAAATGTTACAAATTTTAAGAAATTTTCTGTTATATCTTTTTATTTCTGAAGTTTTTTCCTTTTCTGTTTGCTCATTAGAAATTTTTCAATGTGAAAGTATTATGCTGGATGTGTAGAATAGCACTCTGCCTTGCAGTGGATGCATTTAGTTCTATTCCCTCCACTACATCATCAGCACTGTGATCTTACTGACTGGCATCACGGGATTGGCCTGACAGCTACTGAGTGGCTCTTCCTGAGCAGCTGTGATGTTTCGTTTTACAGTTACAGTCAATGAGATCACAATGCTGATGATGGAGTGGGGAGGAACTAGAACTAGGTATGTCAGTTTCTGGGCAGAGTGCTGTTCCACAGACCACACCTACTAACATCATGTAAAAGATCTTCTAATTACCCAAAAGGAAAAGAAAAAGCACTTCGGTTATAACAGGTAATAGTTGATTGCTTTTAAAAACGAGTAATAATTTTAGGCAGTACAGTAGCTCTGTGATAAAAGACCAAAAGGGCCACCTAGAGGTATTAGCTATAAAAAAAATTGCTGAGACTGTTGTCACTGCTTTTAAACAGAATTTAGCAAAAATGTGGATAACTCTCAGTTTGTCATGGTTAATAATATTAATCAGGCTCTTGATTTTATCCTAAAAATTTACTTTAAAGTCCTGAATATTTATTTGATTGATTGATTGATTGTTAAAGTTTTACCAGGGAAGCCATATTGAACTGGTAATTGCTCATTTCCAAATGCGTCCTGAGGGGAGGGGGAAGAGAAAAGAAGAGAACCGATCCAAAGTACTATGTGCAAATATAATACAGCAAAATGGAAATAGGTATAAAATATATACAAATCTCAAGAAAACACTTTGGAGTAAAAATTGCCATACAGAAAAGTATTACCATACAATAAATTACAAAACAGGCAAACAAATATTAAACTGTAAGCAGCAAAGTAAAATATGAGGAGCAGGGAGTAGTGAGTGATTAGCTAGGGGAGAAGGGATAAGTTAGTGTCACTGCAAGGGGGAAGGCTCATGACAGAATTCCACCCCAGTATCAGGAACAGTTGCTGGAATGAGTAGATAAATCACAGATGACAGATTTCAGATCAAGGAGGAAAGGAGCAGAGCGAATGGAAGTGGGGACTGAGCCCCAGATTTCAGGAAGCAGAACGAGAAGGCAGCCTGGCCAGCCATAGATTTCACTGGTGGGAGAGCAAGTGAGCAAACACAAGTACTGCAAATGGATTAAGAGGTAGAAAGGGGAAAGACAAGACAGAAGCAAGATATGAGGAGAGGTACAGCGGATAAAGCGCCTAGCATGAAGAGAGGGAAAGGAGAGGGAGATATACAAAGAACACTGAGTGAGTACACAGGGGTTTGTCAAGGGCAATCAACAGGAGTGAAAGAGGGGGTCCAGTCCAGCTAAAGTGGACTTTGAAGCAGCACTGTAAACAATGTCTCCATAGTCAAAAATGGTGAGAATTATTTTAATAAGGGTTTCGCTATGAAGAGAAACATAGAAACATAGAATTTGATGGCAAATAAGGACCGCTTGGCCCACCTAGCCTACCCATTTTCCTACCTAATGGATAAGCTGCAGACCCTAGTTAACCAACAGCCTACTTCCTTCTACCCCCCACTAGAATTGCCTTATGTCTGTGCCATGTGTTCTTGAATTCCCCCAATGTTTTTGACTTCACAACCTCCTCAGGAAGGCTGTTTCATGCATCTACAACCCTCTCCATGAAGAAATACTTCCTCACATTACCACTGAGCCATCCCCCTCCTCTATCTCCAAATTCTACCCCCATGTTCTTGCACATCTCATTTTCTGAAAGATGCTACCCTCTTGGACGTTGTTGATTCCCTTGAGGTACTTGAAAGTTTCTATCATGTCCCCCCTTCCCCTCCTTTCCTAGAGGCTATACATATTAAGCTCCTTTAGTTTTTCTTCATATGTCTTCTGGTGCAGACCCTGCACCATTTTGATTGCCCTTCTCTGAACAGCCTCCACCCTGTCTATGTCTTTGCAGAGATGGGGTCTCCAGAACTGCATGCAATACTCCATGTTCACCCTTTAGTTCCATTGCTTTGATCCCTTCCCTTACATAGAGAGCTACTCCTCCTACTCCTCCTCCTCCTCCTCTTCTACCTTCCCTGTCCTTACTGTAGATTGTGTACCCTACAGGAAGCAGAATGCATCTCTTATTTCTGTAAAGTGCTTCAAGTCTAAGGTGGCATTTCTTGTGGATTGCATCCACATAAATAAGAAAAATCAAGGTGGGGATCCAACCAGACCCAGAAGTACTAGACAGAAGTGACATCATCAATAGTTGTACCATCATGGTTCTGAAAGGAAGGAAGGGGGAGACTCTAGAAAGGCTCTGCCCAATGCCAAAAGTCACAGAGACAGTTTTCTTTGCATTGAGAGATAACTGACTTTTCTTGGAACCAGTGCTAGATACTAATAAAGTCCAGTTGGAGTTAGTTTGTGAGGTCAGAGACACAGGAGCCAGAGATACACAGACCATATTGTCTGCATACATATGAATGGACACACAGGAGCAGGCAGTGGAGAGGTCATTTAGGAAAATGGAGAGAAGAACTAGACCAAGGAAAAACCTTTGGGGGATGCCTGAGCCAAATGGGAGTGATGAGGAAAGCAAGTCTCCACTATGGACAGCTTGTGATCTGTCCTCAAGGTAGCAGTACAGTAGGAGCAAAACCACTCAACTGAAGAGGCAGAGAGTCCAGCAGCCTAAATCTTGTCCAGGAGAATATGGTGGGCAACAGTGCTGAAAGCTTTGGCTAAATCGAGAAAAATGGCAACGGTGACAAGGCTCCGATTCAAGTCAGACAGGATAGTATCAATGAGCCACAGAAGAGACAAGCCAGACAAGATAGTATCAATGAGCACAAGGAGAGAGGTGACAGTGGAATGGGACTTCCTAAAGCAGTGAAGAAAGAAGTTGAGTCAAGAAAAGGGGAGAGCTGGGAAGGAACAAGATGTTCCTGGAGTTTAGCCAGTGTGGGGAGAGCGAAAGGATGAAAGCTACTAGGGAAAGAGAGGACACATCCTTTAGGCTGGCAGTATAGCCTAGAGATTAGAGTAATGAGCTGTGAATGAGCGTGGTACATACATTGGCCTGTGTTTGATTCCCACAACCTCCACTTGCATACTGTGTAACTCTCAAAAAGTCACTTAACCACCCCAGTGCTCACGGGTCATCCCTGAAAACAGGCCCTTGTGCCTAGTGGGCCTTACCCGGTAACAAAATGAATAAAATATAAAAAAATCATTATTTGCAGGCCATTAATTAAAAAGAGAATTCATTGTGTTAAAAATGACTGGGTAAATACCATTATTTTATAACACTTAAGGCAAAGGGATAAGACATGGCAAATCTGTAAACAGTCAGTGCATGGAATGAGTATATAAAGTTAAGGAACTTATGTAAGAATGAAATTAAACTGGCAGAAGTTAATTTTTTTTAGAAAACAACATTGAGATACTTTTGGGAATTCAGGAATGTTTTAGGGACCAACTACTTGAAATCTATTGTAATTAATGATGAAAAAATCACAGATAGTATAATTATTACCAACATTTTGAATAATAATTTTTCAGTCTAAGTTAAATACACAAAAGGAATTGTTACTTCTGTTGGATGTAAGGGATTAAAGGATAAATTTCCTATGGGTTTGGGACACTGAAATTATTACTTAAGGGCTGTTAAGTGGATGCTGAAAAAGGACCAGGTTTTTATGAGATTGATGCTAAGTATCTTAGGTTAGCAGCAGAAGAACTGGCAAAGCACGTAGTTATGTTGTACAATCATTTCCTCTTGCTGCCAGGAGATACCTGGGATTTGGAAGATGGCATATGTGGTGCCACTGCATAAGGGAGGGGCAGATGACCAGCCAGAACATTACAACCCAATTTCCCTCTTGCCTCTGTTGGAAAGGTTCCAAGGAAGATTGTGAATGATCAATTAAGTGACTATCTTTCCCAATATGATATTCTGATGGCTGCTCACCATGGCTTCAGGAGTGATTGTAGCACAACAACAGGCTTAGTTAGGTTCAAAAATGACCTGCACAATAATATCAAGCAAGGGTTTTCACTGGTGCAGTCTTCATGGACCTGCAAAGGCCTTCGATTTAGTGGTCCACTCACTCTGAAGACAAGGCTGCTGCAGACCGGTTTAGGGACTCCAGCCTCTAGTTTTAGTTATTGATCAAGATGCCAACAACTAGTAAAAATAAACAGAGCTAAATCAAATGCAATGCCATATTGGGACCCCATTTGTTCTCTTTCTGTTTATTAATGGGCTGCCACTCTTCTGCAACAGAGCGGAAATGTTGCTCTAAGATGAATGTGGTGATCTATACTGCAGATAAGGATGTTAAATCATTAAATAAAATTTGTAACAGTGAATTGAATAAAATGGTCTTTTGGTTTCATTACTGATATTAAATAAGAAAAAAAGCAAAGGTAATGTTTTTTTCAGTACTTCATGTAAGATAAAGAATAGCTTAAATCATTTTGAGATATTTTTTTTTCATGACAAGGAGAACATTGAAATTATAAATGATTTTAAATACCTGGGTTGGTACTTGACTCCTGTTTAACATTTGAAATGTTTATGAATTTCACAGAAAGAATAGAAGGGGGGGAATTACCCATATCGAGCAGGCTAGATCGATCTTGCGGTCCCCTTCTGCCGTCAGTTTCTATGTTCATGTCAATTCTGTTCAAACTCAGATTCATGAAAGACTGGGTGCGTTATACAGAACACAGAATTTGTGAACATATCACACAAGAAAAGTGACAGCATGTTTATTGCCAGTACTGGGCTATTGGAATTTAGGATGGGGGAATGTATCAGCTAACATCCTGAATAAACAAAAAACAAGTTATAATTCGATTTATATGTTTGCTCTGTGTGCCACACAAAAAAAAAAAACCAAGAAAAAGAAACAGTACACCATTGTTTCTTATATGAGAAACTGAAATGACTTTCATTCGAGGAGAGGAGTGTTTACAGCATTGGTGTATTTGTTCACAGACTACAAGTTTTGCAAGTTTTTGGAGCACTGAATAAACCGTATTTAAACTATTTGGCAAAGCAGTGTTTAATAATTGTATGGAGGGGAATGCCTAATTTTCTTGTTTTCCATTGTTGCTTATATCATGAGCACCATGCTATGCGGCTTCTACAAGGAGTGTTTATGCCCTCACCTTTGATTTTTGGGTGTCTTCCCTAAGGTACCTTCAACCAAAGCACTTGCCATTCTACAGCACCTCTAGGGGTGGAACCCCCCTCAAGAGGGTTCCTGTGCCTTGAGTATACCAAAAGGATGGAAGTTCCTTGGCAACAGAGAGCATGAAAGGCCACAGAGACTTTAAATCCTCCACACTGTTGCACCTCCCATCTGCGCCATATCCCCTAATCCCACCCCGCACTCTATCCCCTACTATCCCCCCCTTTAAAATTGTTAATTTCTCTGTTATCAGGGACATGCCTCCCATACATTACCTTGTAATTCAATTTTATTTCCTTCACGTTTGTTTAGTCGACATACCCTCCTATTTTACATAGCTATTTCACTGATATGTAATCGCTGTATGAAGTTTTATGTTGGGAAGCATTGTTCAGTTGAAAAAATCAATTGCACTTACCCCCTTGTCTCCTTCCCTCCAAAACGCATCTGGAAATGAGCTAGTTCAGCTCAGTATGCCTTTCCTGGTGAAACTTTTCAAATAAATAAAACCAATCATACATAGAAACATGGAGGTTGATGGCAGATAAGGACCGCAAGGCCCATCCAGTCTACCCATTTCTTTTTCTACCTTATAAATGTACCATAGGCCTTTGCTCTGTCAGTGGCCTATCTACTCATACTCATCTGTATTGCTCCCTTATGCCTGTCCCATGCCTGTTTGAAGCCCTGCACTGTATTCAAAGCCACCACTTCCTGAGCTAGGCCGTTCCATGCATCCACCACCCTTTCTGTGAAAAATAATTTCCTCACATTCCCCCTTAATGGGCCTCTCTCTAATTTCATGCTGTGTCCTCTTGTCCTGCTATTTTTCTTATATTTAAGCATGTTAGACTCTTTCACCTTGTTAATGTCCTTAAGGTGTTTGAATGTTTCGATCATATCACCGCTCTCCCTCCTTTGCTCAAGGGTATACATATTGAGCTCATTAATCTGTCCTCATATGTCTTCAGATGCAGTCCCTGAACCATTTTGGTTGCCATTCTCTGGACTGCCTCAATTTGGTTAATGGCCTTGTGAAGGTGTGGCCTCCAGTACTACACGCAGTACTCCAGATGGGGCCTAACCAGTGTCTTGTGAAGAGGGATTATTACCTCCCTCTTACGACTTGAGATACCCCTACTAATACACCCTAACATCTCCCTAGCCTTACCTACTGCTTTAGAGTTCTGCTTGGATGATTTCAGGTCATCGATGATGATGATGCCCAAGTCTCTTTCTTCCTTTGTGACTGCCAGCAACTCCCCTCCCAGCCTATAGGTGGCTTCAGGGTTTCTCTTCCCTATGTGAATGATCTTGCACTTCTTTGCATTAAACCCAGTTGCCACTCTTCTAACTATTTTGCTAGTTTATCCAGATCTCTTCTCATTCTGCCCACCCCATCTGGATCATCTACTCTGTTGCAGATCTTGATATCATCTGCAAACAGACAAGCCTTACCCTCTAGACCATCTGCAGTGTCACTAATGAAGATATTGAAGAGGACTGGCCCCAGGACTGATCGCTGAGGTACCCCACTTGTGATCTGCATCTCTTCTGACTGTATACCATTTACCACCACTCTCTGTTTTCTGCCCGTCAACCAGTTTTCCACCTAGTTGACCAACTTTTGACCCACCCTGAGCCTACCCAGCTTATTTATCAATCTTCTATGTGGAACAGTGTCGAAAGCTTTGCTGAAGTCAAGGTAGGTGACATCAACTGCTCCCCCTTGGTCCACCACTCTGGTTACCCAGTCAAAGAAATCTATGAGATTAGTTTGACAGGACCTTCCTTTTGTAAACCCATGCTGTCTTGGATCCTGTGCCCCTATGGATTCCAGGTGTTGCACTATCCTTTCCTTAAGGAGTGCCTCCATAATCTTCCCCACTACTGAGGTAAGACTGACTGGTCTGTAGTTCCCTTCCTCCTCTCTGCTACCACTCGTGTGGACCGGGATCACATGAGCCCTTCTCCAGTCTTCTGGGACCTCTTCTGTGCTCAGAGAATCACTAAACAGTTCTGCTAATGGCTCTGCTAGTTCCACCCTTACCTCCTTAAGTACCCTTGGATGTATGCCATCAGGTGCCATTGCCTCATCCACCCTGAGCTTAGCGAGCTCTTGTAGGACCCTTTAATTTGTGAAGAGAGTAGTGCTCACCTCCCTCCCTCTTGTGTCCATGGTGTTGAGCTGTGGGCCCTGCCCTACCTTCTCATCAGTAAATACTGAGCAAATGTATCTATTTAGGATAGATGCTTTTACAGGGTCTTCCTCTTCACCCCCTACCCCCCACCCCCGTTTTCTCCTTTGAGCTTAGCAATACCCCCTCTGGACTTTCTCCTTTCACTAATGTATCTATAGAAAGTCTTGTCACCTTCTTTTACTGTTCATGCTAGTGTTTCCTCAGTTTGGGACTTTGCCTGCCTTACTACCTTCCCTGCTTCCCTAAGGGCAGTTTGGTATGCCTCCCTATCTTCATACTGCTGTGTTCCCTTATATTTTCTGAAGGCCAGCCTTTTGGCTCTGACCTTTTCTGCTACTGTGTTTGAGAACCAAAGTGATTTCCTTCTTCTTTTGCACTTCCTTTTCTGTCTAACACAATGGGATGTTTCTTCAAGTATTGAATCCTTAATGCTTGCCCACTTTTCCTGTACCCCCTCACCTGTGTTTCTTTTTGCCAGGGCTAGCTTAACTCTGTTGGCCATCTTATCAAAGTCCGCTCCTCTAAAGTCCCACATTTTTGCCTTGGAATGGGATGATTTAGATGTAGTGGCCAAATCATACTACTAACAGTACTGAGCTACCAACAGCTCTCAGCAATCCAGACCTACAGTTCCCAGTCACCCCACTACATTGTACAGGGATGCATCACAAGAAGCCAAGCAACCAAATGCACTAGTCATCCATACTTAGTTGCCTGCTGAGCCAGTGTATTAAATATTAGCTGAACTGTATCCAAACAGCATATTTTTAAATGGTTTCCTGGAAAACAGAAATGTGCTTTAATTACTAAAGACGTTTTGCAAGTTTAGCTGTTTCTAGTGATTATATTTTTTCTGATCTTTTGCACACTGATTTGTTCCCCCATCAGCATCTTACAAGATGTTAATTATTTGCAGGACTATTTCAACAGCAACTTTTTTAAAGTATGGAAGAACCACTCTCCCCTCTGCAAGGCTAGGGTAAAGGGTATCCATTCCCCCTGGATCTCAGTAAAACTGGTAAACTTTAGAAAGACCCAGGACATTCTTGTCCAATGACAAGGCCTCAAGCTCCCCTGCTGACCTTGTCAGCAACAGCCAGCTCCATAATGCATGCCTCAAATGACTGTGGGCAGCAAACATTATTTATTTCAAAACCAACTTCTAATGAAACTTAAATAACCTATTCAAATTTTGATAGGTTTTCCACAATCTGTCAAACCTCTATCCCGTATTGTGGAGTGCCAATACTTGTCTCTTTTGGAAATCACTAACATTTTCAACACCTACTGTACTTTCTTAACTGTGTTGAGTCTCTCCTCACTGGTCTCCCACTTTTGCAACCCTCCTCTTCCCTCCTGCCCTCCCTTCCTTGCCCAAATTCCTTTTTGATTTCTCATCAATCTCTCCTGTTGATACTTCCAACTTACAAGGCCTTCTTTGCCTTTCACTCTTCTAAAAAAGCAGCCTTGATAATCTGGACCCAGCTCTTCTGTTTCTTGACATACTGCTATTGCTGCCCATGTCTCAGCCTTTCCTTTCCTCCTAAGTGCCCAGAGCATGGAAGGTGAAAAAAGTTCTCTCTCTCTCTCTCTCTTCACGAGGGTGGGTACACTTCCTCCACTGACAACTACTGATTCTTGTTATTTGAGTGGTGGCTTTGATTTCAGTCAAATGGACCTCTAAAACCCACTTTTAGACATCTAGTCAGTATGTACCTATGTTTTAAGCAGTCTAACAAAGTATGTATGTATGTATGATTCTTTTGCACTGTCAGCACTGTATTCTCACCCTGCTTGACACCATGTGTATTGTTTCTGCTCTCAAATGACTGTACCTGTAACTAACTCCAGGTCACCCCAAAAAAGGGATCTTCGGGACCCAGTGTGAGCCCACCCAGTTAACAAAACTGAAATAAATAAATAATAAAATATAAAAAGAAATGTAATTAAAGACACCCTCACTGATTTCCATGGCACATGCCCCATGCTCTCCAAACTAAGATGTTAAAAAACACTGGAGTACAGGGAGTGATGGTCATTCCTGGAAGAGAAGGGGACCTGACCCCTTCTTTCCTGAAAGGCTGCATTCAAAAATCCTGGAAATTGGACTACTTGAGTCCTAAAAGGGTAAGCCACCTCACTCATGGGGATTGGGGGAGTCAATGAGCATGATAGGTGCTCTTTAGGACCTGTGATGACTCACCCCAGAACATGTAATATCTTTTTAAATACCTAGGGGTCTGACTAGGCCAATCACTTGACTTCTCCCCTTATATTGACTCCATCATCTCTCAACTTCTCTCCAAGCTTGGTACCTTCTACCTTAACAAATCTTGCCTCTTTCCTGCTGCTAGATGGGAGATCATTCAAAAAAATGATTCTCCAAGTCTTTAACTAATTGTCTATGAGGCAGTGCTCAATTCCTCCCTTGGCCTCAGAATTCCAAAACCTTGCCAGACTGCACCATTTTCTACAGATTTGAAATGAACATGATCTCCAGCCTTCCAAAATTATTCTCCACATTTATTGCTTGGCAGCAAAGGCCTTCTTCCCCCTTTTCTATACCACCACTGTGTCCCTGTCCCCCTCAGTCCCTCTCACCCCCCCACTCCCCTATAAACCTGTAATTACTCCCCTTTGTGCTCAGCGTCCAGAGAAGAAAGCATCAAATGTCCTTTGCTACACTTCTGCTGGCTGATGTATCACAGCATGCTGACACTGATTGCTGAGAACAGTTTGTTTTGTCCTCCAAGTCAAGGAAAGGCAACAGAGGCATCAGACCTGAAGAGAGATGGGAGAGCTAGAATACTCAGAAACGTAGAAACATAGACTTTGATGGCAGATAAGGACTGCTTGGCCCACCTAGTCTGCCCATTTTCCTACCTATTGAATAAGCTGCAGATCCTAGTTAACCAGCAGCCTTCTTCTTCCTACCCCACCACCAGAATTGCCTTATGTCTGTCCCATGCATTCTTGAATTCCCCCGCTGTTTTTGACCCCACAACCTCCTCAGGAAGGCCATTTCATGTGCTCACCACCCTCTCCATGAAAAAATACTTTCTTATGCTGCCCCTGAGCCATCCCCCCCATCTTCAAATTGTGTCACCGTGTTCTTGCACATCTCTTTTTCTGAAAGATGCTACCCTCCTGGACCTTGTTGATTCCCTTGAGGTACTTAAAAGTTTCTATTTTGTCTCCCCTCTCCCTCCTTTCCTTGAGGGTATACATATTAAGTTCCTTTAGTCTCTCTTTGTATGCCTTCTGGGGCAGACCCTGCACCATTTGGGTTGCCCTCCTCTGGATTGCCTCCATCCTGTCTATGTCCTTGTGGAGATGGGGTCTCCAGAACTGCACGCAATACTCCAGATAAGATCTCACCAACTGTCTGCACAGAGGGATAACAACTTCCATAACTTACAGTAATGTAAAGCTTGATACTGGGGCTTCATGCTGCAATTGTTCCTGGCATGCACCAAAATGAGCAATGCCTACATAGGGGTGCAACATTGTCAGCAGCCCCTCTAGGATGAGGTGGCCTATTCAGGGTGGGTGGGCAGATAGGAAACAGAAAACTGGCTAGTTCACTTACAAATGTGTGAAACTCTGCATGATTGCTTTATGCTCACATGCAGATGCCTTTTTTTTTTTCCAAAAGTTTTGCAACACATAGTATGGACAAAAACACCTTTTGAATAAGAGTACATGATAGATGAATTATGCCCCTGGTGCTAAATAATATCAGTGGTTGGTAATGGTGCCACAGACCGTCTGGTAACACAAATCAGATTTTTACATAGTATCCTTCTGCTGTTGTTCTTAATCAAAACCAAACTTCTTTTTTTTCCCCAACAAAACAAATTATTATATTGTGCATGATAGATCTTCTCCTTTTACACAGCATAAAGAGTATAAGGGTTTTATTTGGTGGTTGATGTAAAACAGCTGAAGATCTATTCCAGACACACCTGCTTTTAATCTGGAACAATGCTCACCAGACATTTCGGTCCCTTATGACTGAAAACTTTAGTCATGCAATTCAGATGTGTTTACCAGTTTAAATCATTCAACAGGACACATTTGCTTTGAAGTAATTAGATTAAGGTTTTGATATATCTTGAGCAGCCTTTCACTGTTTTGGATTGCAAGTTCAAAACAAAAAGGCAGTCAAGCAAAAAAGACAGATTATACTCTATTAAAGCTACAATAAGTTGTAAAAGAAAACAGAAACAATTACAGCTAGATGAGGACAAACAGTGCTAAATGGATGCTACAGCATTGTTTCAGCACAAGAGATTTTTGAGTTTTTTTCAAGCATTTTATAGTAGGGTGCATGCACATTAAAAGTGGCATCCCTCATTTTACCCTTTAGAATTGCTCCCTGTCATATCTGCCACATATGAAGGAGGAGCTGCCCACAAAAGAAGGTGTTGTAAATGTGTGCACTAAAGCAGAACTGAATAATCTCTGTGATGCTAAATCAAAATGAAACTTTGCACACTTACAGACACTAGTTTCCACAGTGTTCAGATTGTATACCCATGTTTAATAATGACTCCCTCATAGAGCCAGTATTACACATTTTTCTACCTTTTTTTTATTAAATTTTTATTGAGAGACATACACACCGTTAGACAGATAAGCATTGAATTACACTTTCACTAGAAAAGATAACATATACTAGTTGCATCTTCAGTCATAAACAAGGCGATGTCTATCTCATACTAAGTCTGTATCACCATACACAAGACATTTCCACAGAATCCACTGGTGCTTAACATATATAAAATCAGTATTATTCTCAAGGAAGTTCCCTGACCTAAGCCTAAGCCTGCTGTTAATCTTTCCACGTGATAAATGGCTTGACTCCAATCCTTCACCGTGGGTACAACTGACTGCATTCATTTCCTGGTTACAGCTTTTTCAGCTGCCAAGAGGTATAAAGATAGTAAGGTTTTATACCAAGGAGGGAAATGTAAGAGCATAATCATTAGCAAGACCATCTCGTCTGTTAACTCCACCATCTCCCCAAACAATCCCGTAACTCATCCTGCAAGGCACACCAGAATGGAGTCAGCAGAGGACATGATCAAAAAACATGCCCCAAATCTGCATTCTGACACCGACAGCCCCAACAAGCCCCATAATGTGATGGAAGGTATTTAGTTAGTAGCACTGAAGCTCTAAAATACCTACTTCTGCACTTCCAGGAAAACTCCCACCAAATCGTAATTTTAATTGCTGGGAGTGCAGCTTGTATCCATGTTTCAAAAGATATTGAAGAGCCCAAATCTTTATTCCAACTTTCCAACACAGACAAGGTGGAATCACCCAGTTGCTCTCTCAAAAGTTTATATATTTGACCAATTAAATGTAGCCCCAAGTTTCCATCAATATGGTTCATTATTAAAATAAGAAGTGGGGGCTCCGGTGCCAGAAGACTGGTCAGTCCCTCCAAGTGTTGTTTAATATATCTGCTGACTTGCAGGTATCTGTATTTATCCCTCAGGGGCATGCCATAACTTTTCTGAAGAGACTCAGAAAGAATAATACCTTCCGAATTGAGGAACTGGTAAAAGAATTGCAGGCCGAGACAATGCCACTGTTTAAATACTATATCTATACGGCTCGGTAAAAAATGTCCATCCTCAGATATCAGCCTAGTATAGTAAAATATATCAGTAAATTTTGAATGATTTTGTAAGCAATACTACACTTTTAATGTTTGGGACGTAATATGAGTAAAATGCTGAAGAGGGGGTGAAAATTTGTTTCTGGAGAACAAAATGGCTATTACATCATGTAGATCATTGAGTAAAAACTCAATGTCCTTCCAAGGAGCCCTATACTGGGAAGCCATCCATAGTAGCATCATCATAAGATATGTTGCCTGTGCATAAAAGTCAAAATTCGGGAGGTTCACTCCTCCCTGGGCTAACGATAACTGGAGAATCTGGAATCTTATTCAGGGTCGCTGACCTCCTGAGATAAAATTAGATAGCATTTTATTCCAAGATGTATAATAGAAGCATGCCAGGAAATGTGGTAGTGTCTGAAATAAATATAATAATCTAAGTAATATGTTCATACATATGGTTTCAATTTTCTGAAAAAAGACAGCATCAGTTTACCCCAATTTTTCAAATCTGCTTGTATTGTTACAGTAAGGGGTTCATAATTCACTAGCTCTAAATTACTCATATCTTTAGGAATGAAGATTCCCAGATATTTAATCTTTATTTTCAACCATTTCAAGGGAAATGTTCGTTTAAGGAACAGTGAAGTGGATAAATTAAAGGTTAATACTTCTGTTTTGGTCAGGTTCAATTTGAATCCTGCAAGGTCTTCAAACTTTTCTAGTATATTCAAAACTGCAGGAATGGATTCCACAGGGGATAGCACCATTAAAAATATGTAATCAGCAAAAAGCCATGTCTTATATTCAACCTGACCCAATGGTATGCCCTTGACCCCCACCTCCCTGCGTTCAGCTGCCGTTAGCAGCTCCATTTAAAATGCAAATAAAAGTGGGTAAAGAGGGCAGCCCTGTCTCATTCCCCTTTGTAGAAGTATGGGGGATGTTATAGAACCATCGAGCCTAATATAGACTTGCGTGGTTCGTAGCCAGAACACAAAGGCATCCAGGAAAAGGAAGGTCAACAGGGTGTCCCACAAAAATTTCCAGGACACCCTGCCAAATGCCTTCTCAGCATCTTAGCTGAGAAATACCACTGGAATTTTTCTAGTTTGCACATACTCAGCCAACAGCAACACTCAGTGGACATTGTCCATTGTGTTTCAATTTTTTATAAAGCCAGTTTGATCAGGGTGTATCAGTGACTACAATATCCCCTTTAAATAAGATGCCCAAATTGCCATGAAAATTTTATAATCGGCATTTAATATCAAAATTGGTCAATGAGACGCAGGGTCCACCAAATCTTTATCAGGTTTTGGTATTGGTGCAATAACCACGCATGTCCATGACGGGAGTGGACCCTCTCCCTCTGCCACTTCCCTAAAAGCCAAAAGCATAGTAGGCATTAGGAACCCTGCAAATTTATTGTACCATTCAGAGCCAAAACCATCAGATCCCAGACATTTCTGGGGTTTGATAGCTTGAATGTGATGGAGGACCTCCTCAGCACTAAAAGGTCTCTCTAAACTATGTTTCTGGACTTCAGTCAGGTGGGGGAGAGGTAGGCCAACCAGACAGGCCCATCTGACCTCCTGCAGCATTCGATAATCTGAGTGGTAAAGGTTTTGGTATTAAGAGGTAAAGAGTTCCCCGATTTCTTCCTCCTTATGTGTGAATTATTTAGTTTGGGGCTGCTTGATTTTCATGATATTTGAGGCTCTATTATGCATCCATAGCTTTCGGGCTAAAGGACAGTACGCAACCCTCTCTGTCCCCCTTCATAATTTGCATGTTTTAAATACTGTATTGTAGAGTTTATTGCACTTTCCAATCCATTAATTTCTGAAGCTCACTTTGAGTTTCCCTTATTTTTAACTGTAATTCTCTGTCTCCCTCTCTAGAAAGTAACTGATATTCCTGGAGCCCTCACATTAATCCCTGTGTTTTCTTTTCATTATTTCTTTTCTTCCTAGCAGAATAGGCTATGATTTCCCCTCTAAGAATGGCCTTTATGGTATCCCACGGTGCTCTCGCCGCTACCTCTGTCCCACTATTCTCCTGAACTATTTGGGGAAAACGTTGTTGCATATTTTTCTACCTTTTGAGGCCCAGTGCTCCACAATTCAGTGACAAAAGATTAAGAGGTATGGTAAGATGGTGTCCGTATTAAGTAACCTCAAATTAAACGTTTAAAATTTTTATTTTCTGTACTACACTACACAGCTGAAAAATGCACATGAGCAATGTAAAAACTAAAATTGACAGCTAGACTCAAATTAAGGGAAGGCAGCGTGGTCTTGTGATTAAAACCCTGAACCTGAAAACATCAGGGGCCAGATTTTACAAGCAGTTTTGTTACTTCAAACACTGGGTGCACCAAAGATATGGCACACCAGGCTTACTGCAATCTAAAGGGATTTTGCATTCCATGTGGTAATTACCGCAAGATAGACCAACGTTTTGTGGTCTAGTTTGCAGCAATCCTGGGGACCCTTTTACAGTGCTTGTGCCAGCTGCCGTAAATCTGGTAAACTGTCACAACTATGTCCGACCTACTAAAATAAAAAAATTGGATGCAGTTGCATCAAGCCTGTTTGGTGCATTGTATGTGGTGGCACAGGACTTGACACAAGCCTTGTGCCACCCACTGGAAATCCAGCTCCAGGTCACAGATTTGTATCCCACCACAGCCAATGGTCCACTATGTTACCTTGAAGAAGTTCTATACCATTCTTCTGCTTCAGTCCCTTCCAGCTGTTAAACTGATCCAAATGGAACCCCTTGGTAAGCCAGGTGTTGCATCTCAGTCGAATGAAACTGGGTAAAACTTTTTTTTAAAACAGGCAAAAATAACTGTGTTTGTTTATTTGTTATCAGGTAAATACTCTGAAATACAATTCCTTTTACAGGTATGACCCGAGGTCTAGAAAGTATTTCAAAATACAGTACGCACAAGATGTTTACATAGCACCATCTAAAATAGGAATATAATTCCACCTCTAAAAACAAAGTTGTTCATACTTAACATTGATTACAATCGCATTTGAACATTTTTGTAAAATGTAATGATAGATTACTAGAAAAAGTATTATAACTTGATGAACATCGTAGCTGCAGTGATAAGTCATTCCAAATTGTTGATACTGTAAAAGCAAAGGTTCGTTGCCCACTTGATGTGTGCATCTAGGGGACTTGCAAAACGTATGATCCTTGGAGGATTGTGTTCCATAATTTGAGCTATAACCTGTTAGCTGGTTGCTCAAACTATTAGATGTACCTATATTCCTAACCCTGTATGTAAACCTGGACATCAACAGTTTAAAAGGCAAAGGTACAGGAAGCCACCCTAATTCCTTAAGCATTTCACAATGGTGCATTTTGTTAGGTGCAAGTAATGCAAATTTTTCTGTCTTTTGTACCAAGGCTGATTTTGTAGTTAAGGTACTTAAATGGAGCATTATCTCTTATTATTGATGCATGATTTACTGTTGGCAAAAGATCCTGATTGGCTATAGCCAGTCTGGTTTCTGTGATCAAATAACTATGTAACCTACAATATATTTATTTATTTATTGAAATTTCAGATAACACCTTTGAGAACAAGCTCATTTCATAGGTTTCATGTCAGACGAACAATACATATTGGAAAAGTATGAGATGGAGAACAAACAAAACAAGGAATCATACAAGACATTACAATAGTGTATAACTAGAGAAGTTCCAATACGTGTGGCATTGTACAATGTCTGCCATGGTGCATATTTGATTAAAACCTGGAATTCAAAGGGTCACATCAGAGGTGGTGGGGTCTTATGAAATTACCCTTTACAGGAAAATGAGAACAGACTCAGCCTAATATCTAATCAACAAGGTAAGGGATGGCATCTGCCTAGGGGCCTCATCAGAGGTGAGAAGGTATGGGACAAAGCATTTTAAAGTGAGCAAGGGAGCTCAGGAGATATAACGGGGGGAGAGGGAAAAGCCATAGAAGGGTGAGGGGAAGAGTGGAAGGGATCAAGAGGAAATGTGAAAGGAGAATGATTAGCAACTTAGAACAGTTATTTACATGCTGAGAACAGTTATGCATAAGGTCAGGATAGCATAAGGTTAGAATAAGTGCTGGTCACAAGAAGGAAGGTTATTGGAAGCAGTCACAACTGGCGTAAGTAACTAGCTGTTGCTTAAGTTTAACCTTGAAGGAGCCCAAGGTGGATGCTGAAGTGATGTCATGGTGCAGCGAGTTTATCCATAGCAGGGCATGGTAGGTAAAGGACCTTTGTCCCAGAGAAGTGCAACAGTGGGGTATATTAAAAATCTGGCTAGTAGAGCTTCTGGTGCAATGACGGTTGATAGTAGGGATAATAAGCTTTTGCACTCCTGGGGGCATTTTACCTAAGCTTACTTTTTTGGACAGTAAACACATTTGGTGCATGACTCTACCTTTGAATTGGAGCCAGTTAGCCTGAATGTACATGTCGCAGGTGTGGGACAGAAGGGCTGAGTTGGTAAGGAGCCGGCATGCTTTGTTGGGTGCAACTATGATGCGGTGGAGTGTTGTTTCAGTAGCTGATTCAAAGATTTGTAAGTTGTAATCAATAAGCGAGACAAAAGAGCTTTGAATGGCCAGGTTAAGAGCGTCTGTGGTCAAACGTTACTTATGCCTATAAAGTAGCCCAATGCGGGTGTTAACAGCCTTAGCAATGTTGTCAATGTGATAGGCATAGGTCATCGTACTGTCATCAGTAATCCTCAGATATTTAAAGAGTTGAACTAGCTCCAGGGGAGAGCCCTCTTCATTGGTGATAGAAAGAGAGTAAGTTTTGTGCCTATTTTGGGAGCTAGAGAACTGCATAGTTTTAATCTTGTTGTAATTCATAACTAACTTGTGCTTATGGAGCCATCTTTCTATGACTATGAAATTACTCTGTAGCCTAGATTCAAGAACCTTAGGGTCTGGTTCACTGGTAAATAGGACAGCATCATCAGCATATAAAAGGATGTGACCCTGACAGGAGTAAGGAAGGTTGTTGAGGAAAATGCTAAATAAAAGAGGGCCCAAGATGGACTCTTGGGGAACTCCAGATAGGACAGGTCTGCTATCCAAGAGGGTGTTACCAGTCTTCACCTGCTGTGTATGGTTGTGCAGGTAACTTTCAAACCAGGCTACACTGTCATGAGCTAGGCCAATGGTGGTAAGCTGTTCAACAAGGAGGGCATGATTCACTGTGTCGAAAGCTCTGGTTAAATCAATTAAAGCAGCACCAACCAGGTGTCCTTGATCTAAGGAGTGGTGAATAAAGCCTGTGAACTCCAAAAGGGCAGTAGTGGTATTATGACCATTTCTGAACCCGTGTTGTTGCGGGCATTGCAGCTGATATTTTTCTAAGTATTCAACCAGTTGGTCAGCCACAATACACTCAAAAGCTTTTGAGAGTGAGGGCAGGATAGAGATAGACCAGTAGTTCCCAGTAATTGTGCGATCCCCAGACTTATGAACTGGTACCACAGTGGCAGATTTCCATTTCTGAGGGAATTGAGAGTAACTAAGTGACATGTTAATAATATGCGTAAGAGGTGACAGAATTTCATCCTGCATAAGGGCTACAAACTTAAGATCCAGGGTGTCACCACTAAATCTTGATTTCCCTAATACCTTGAGTAGGTAATTCCTGGCTTCATGGGCTGAGAGGGTTTTGAAGTAGAAAGGAGGATGAGAAGGGTGCTGAGTTTCTTTCCCAGAACAGTCACTTGTGAGGGGGTGAGAGAAGTAGCCAGGTGGCAGGAAACCAATCAGGTCCGTGAAGGCATTATTAAAAGTGTTAGTAATAAGTTTGGGGTTGAGTGAGGGAACATCATCAATGTTAAGCATGGTAGGGGCAGATCTGAGTTCTCTCCCAGTGACCTCTTTTAGGTTACTCCAAAATGTCCTGCCATCATTCCCGGTCTGAGAGAGCACTTCCTTATAATATTGATTTTTAGCTGCACTAATAGCCCTCGTGCAGTTGTTTCTAGCCACTTTGTACCTCTGGATGTTAGCCTGGTTACACAGGGACCCAGACCTGTGCCATAGATGGTCCCTGACATTCAGAAGCTCAAGGAGGTCTGGAGAAAACCAAGGATTACAGCAGCCTTTTATTTTACGCTTTGCAATTTTAGAATCTATTTTAGTCGTTATTGTTTGTACATGAGGAGCAAAACTCAGAGTAAGGTTCAATGTAACACCCAAATAGTTTTTATTAGGGACATTTTTGTACAAAGTACCATATTGGGAAACTACATGAAGGCTGTCACTACTGTCCTTTAATCTAGCATGTGTTCCAAATACCATTGTTTTAGCTTTCATCTTGTTGAAGAACTAAATTGCAATCCCCAAACCACTTCTGCATCAAACTAATTTCTCTTGTTAATATCCCATCCAGTTCCCTAGTAGACAAACCAGTAGTATAAATTACTATATCATCAGCATCCAATATTAATTGTGTTCCATTAATAACAGTTGTTACAGAACGAAAACTTACGGAAAATAATATTGGCCCCAAAATGGAGCTTGCCGGACTCCACATTTCACCTTCACCTTATCTGAAAAACAGCCCCCATATTTAACAGCCTGTTGCCTCCCTGTTAAATAATCAGTAAACCATAGTACTGGTTTCCCCAGACCAACTTGTTTTAGTCTCTTTATTAGGAGTGTGTGGTCAACCAAGTTGAATGCCTTGGTCAAGTCCGTAAACACAGCCCCAGTCAGACATCCCCTCTCCATGCCGTCATGGACCACGTTCATGAATTCAAACAAGGCAGTCTCAGTTCAATGCCCCCTCCTAAATCTATGCTAATTTTGTGACAGAAGACCATAGTTTTCAACATATTCGATAAGCTGATTATAGACTACCTGTTCCAATCTCTTTACAAGAGCCGGCAGAATTGATATTGGCCTATAATTGGCAAAATTACAAGTAGAACCTGATTTCTATATGGGCACAACATAAGAAAATCTCCACAATTCTAGTACAGTACTTATCCTGGAGAAAGGGCTAGGTTAAATATAATACTAATTGGATAGGCAATCTCAGGTGCTGCCAACCGTAATAGTTTTGGTGCCAAGTTGTCAGATCCACCAGATTTATCAGACTTTAACTTATTAAATAATTTAAGTACTTTATTTCTTGTTACAGCTTTCATATAAAATTGAGGTCTACCCACAGGATCCTCTAAATCTGTGTCCAATAAACAGTCATTCGAGTTCTTGCAAAAATTTATCCAAATTTGAAAACATTTCATTACATTCATTTGCTATGGATAATGGATACATCATTTCATTTCCTATCTTCATGGCCATATTTAATTGAGATATGGGAATAACAAGCCCATTAAATGTTTTCCAAATTTTTTAGGATCCGTTAGGCCCTCAGTTTGTTGTTTTTTTAAATATTAAACTTTTGCTGTTTTTATTTTGGTTTTACAATAGTTTCTCAAAGCTCGATAATATTGCAAATCAGCCAAGAGATAGGGAGTTAACCACCTAGTTTCTTTTCCACTAGTACGCCAACTAGGCTGAAAACTTAAGTAACACAGCAAAGTAAAGATGCCGTCATACCATGTTCGCATTTTTATTAACTACAATAGAAAGCCCCTAACAGTTGTATTTTTGTTGCTTATTTAAAACTAATTGGCATAAAGTGTGCCCCAGAGATGAAACTTATTTGACAAACTCTAGTGTATATCACTTTTAATCAAAATGAAGAATGCCATTATTTACAAAAAATAAATCTTGAAATGCTGCAGTAGGCTGACTGAAAAGCACAATCTCAAAACAAAACCTCTAGTGGTAAGATTCCTTAGCGGAGAGGATACTGTTAGGTGACAACATGATCAATGAACAAAGAAACATAGTACTTGTCAGCAGAAAGGAACCACTATACCCACCCATTCTGCTCAAGGATTCCCTATTGCACTTCTGCAGACCTAACTGGTTTCCAGGGACCCTCCCTGTTTCTGTACTAATATGCCAATGTATCTATCAGATGCATGCTTGAAGTCTTCCACCATTCAAGCCTCCAAAACTTTGGATGGCAGTCTGTTCTATGCTCCTACCAATATTTCTATAAAGAAGTACTGCATTTCATCAAATCCTTCCTGAAATTTCCTCCTTCAATTTCATTGCATTTTCCCTAGTCCTAGAGCGCACCCTCTTACGGATGAGGCTGCTTCCCTGCACTCAGTTCACCCCTGTGAGGTACTTGAAGGTCTCAAGCATGTCAGCTCTCACTCTCCAGTCTGACAGAGTGTAACATATTGGGATCCCTCAGTCTTTCCTCATACAGCTTCCCTTGCAACCCCTACACCATCTTAGTTGCCCTTCATTAGACTGTCTGCAACCTGTCTATGTCTTTTCTGAGGTGTGGTCTCCAGAACCGGACATAATAATCCAGGTGGGAGCACACCAGAGAGAAGTAATGTGGTAGCACCACCTCCCTGCTCCTGCTGTGATGCCCCTCCCTATGCACCCCAGCATCCCACTAGTCCTGTCCAAGGCCTTGTCACACTACGTTGCCACCTTGAAGTCTTCTGAAATAATAACCTTGAGTTGTTTTTCATTCCTAGTGACTGGCCTGCCAACACATTCCCCTATCCTATACTCAGCACCAGGGTTCTTGTGCCCTAGGTGCATGATTTTGCACTTTTTGGAAATCAATCCCAAATGAACCCCAACTGCTATGCCTTCGACCACTCCTCTAGTTTCCCTGGTTTCCTGCACATTGTCTCCAATCCCTCTTGGGTGTCCACCTTATTGCAGATCTTGGTGTCATTGCAAAAGGACAGACCTTCCCTTCCAGTTCTTCTGCAATGTACCCTATGAAGACATTGAAGAGAACTGGTCCCAGTGCTGAACCCTGTGGTACCTCCCCTCCCCCCGGTTATCCCTCCTGCCTTTAAAGTGGGTGCCACTTATCACTGCCCTCTGTCTTCTATCTGTTAGCCAGTTACAGACCCACTTAACTACCCTGGCACCCATCTCCAAATTGGTCAGCTTCCTAACTGCCCTTCTGTGTGGCATAGTTTCAAAGGCCTTGCTAAATTCTAGATAGGCTACATCCACTGCCCTCCCCTGGTGTATTTCCCCAGTCACTGAGTCAAAGAAACCTATTAGATTACTTTGTGCCCTAGGTGCATGATTTTGCACTTTTCCCCGTGAATCCATGCTGCCTGCAGTCCTGCAGCCCATTGGTTTTTAGGTAATCAATTAGTCTGTCTCCTTTCATAGGGCATTCATGAATTTAAAGCAGTGATTCTCAAGCACACAATCCTGGTGACCTCAATAGGCCTCAAAGTGTGACCACCAGAATGTACTTGTGGCCCCACTGCCAATTTGTTTCTCCTCAAGTCCCCCAAATAACCAAATCCACTGATAATGGCACCTTTCTTTTCACACAGAATCCATTAAATCAAGTTCCTGATGTATTTTCACTTGCAATGTATCTCCCATATTTATTGAAAAGTAAGTAATTGTCCATTCCATTACCATTATAATTGGGGCCCTAAAGTACTCTGTGGTTGCACAAATTGTGCTGATGGGCACATGCAACCACAGTGGCCTTATCTGACAAACAGTGATCCAGTGGCTAAAGCAAAGGCTTGGGAACCAGGAGACCCAGGTTCAAATCCCAGCACAGCCACGTAAGTACTGTGTAACACTAAGCAAGTCACTGTGCTTCAGTCTCTCCCCAGCTATGAAATGGGTAAAAGCAGGACCCCGCCAGAAACTGAGATATTTCATCTCAGGTAGGTTATCCTGGGTAAATGAATAGTAAACAAAACAGTAACTGTCCTCTTCTGTGTGCTGTTCTGTTTTAACTCATGGCTGTTTGTTAATATGATGCCCACTGAAAGATTTATACACTCCCCAAGAAATTATTAGTGACCAGTGTTACCAACAACCTTTTGAGTGGCTTCATATTATGAAGCTGGTAAATCTGGTCGCTAATGTCAGGAGTGCAGCCGGAATATTTTTTGTATTATCTGTTTTTCGACCTACCCTGGCCCCCCCAGCTCGCCACTCCTTTAGCTGCACATGCCCCTCATGTCCACTATTCTCACCACCTCCGCCAGTTCCCACCACCTGGCACCCACATCACCTGTGCCTGGAGGGTTCTGGCTTATCCCTGCCAGGGGCCCACCTCCCACAAGGGAGAGGGCACAGGAGAGAGAAGTAGCTGACTCTGATCCCTCTGGAACTACTGGCATGTAGGATGAAAGTGGTGAGCCTTGGGGACTGTGGCATGGTGAGATGGGAAGCCATCATCTGGCTGGCTGGATCAGGTGTTTTTCCATTTTTATGATCCACCCCCTCCCACTAATGCGCATGGCCACAGTGGTGTCCTGGCACAGGGAAGTCCTGCAGCATGTGGTCACCCATGCCACCATGGACACCACCACAAACCCCCAACAGGAGCCACTGTGGAAGTGTCACAGCGCAACCCACCCCCCAAGAGGAAATCACCCAACGGATGCTTTGAACTCCCTCCCAGCCAGCATCCATTCCTTACATCCTGGCTCGGGGTGTGAACCCAGATCGCCAGTGTGCCAGAGTGATGCACCATCACTCGGTGTCAGGGAGTCGGTACCCAGAAATGTTGATTTTGTACACAGTCTGTCCAGCCGTTGTCCCTGTCCTCTTCTGTGTGGTTCTGAATCACTGAAAAATTCAAAACATAAAGTTATAAGTGTGACTGAGATTCAAACCAGCATTTGTCAATGCCACATGTTCGCCACTTGCATTGCTGTCATACCATGTCTTACTTGTACACATTTTTCTATATATTTACTCAGAATAGACCAGATGAGATGCAATATCTCATTTTCATTGCTATCCTACTTTCACACATCTTTAAATTGTATTTACCTAGGATAGGCCAGCTGAGAGCCAATATCTTATTTTCAGCTGACTGCCACATTTTGACCCCCAAATTTCCAACAGTCATTTTTATGACTGACGTTATGATTAAGACTGGTGGAATTATTTTAAAATCCCATCCTTAAGGTGATTTTGCAGTGAATCTGAGAAAACAAGTTTCAGAAGGGGAAAATGACACCTGTCATGTCAAGAGGTGGGGTATACAAAGGATATTTTGAACATCAGGGGCCAAAACTCTACAAAAATAAAGTTATGAGTAAACACTGGAACAATTCAATGTTTCTTTATAATGTAGTTGTTTTTTTAACATTTTAGCCCCAAATTTTCAACATAGTCTTTTTCTGACCACTGCTTCTGAACATGACAAGTGTCATTTATAAAATAGTGTCTAAAACGTCATTTTGTGCCACAAGTGTAAAAATAAATTTTGGCCAGGATCTGAAAACTGAAAGCTGTCATGTTCATGTGGTGGTGTGAAAAAATGGCTACGTTGAAAATTTGGGTTCAAAATATTGAAAATTACCAATGTTATAAGTGTGCACTGAACATTTTCAATGTATGCTCATAACTTTGCTGTTTTGAAATATTTTTACCCCAGATTTCCAACATAGACTTCTTATAACCCCACCTCATGAACAAGGGCAGAGAAAATGTTAAAATACAGCCTTAAAGAGCATCTTTCCCCGTTATTTGCAGCCCTGGATTTAAACAAATAGGAGACGCACTTACCTGTAGAAGAGTTCCCTTGTAGTACTTTTAAAAGGATCAGCTTTGCCCCCCATGGAAGGGAAGGGATCATATTTTGCCCCCTAAGAGGCTAGCCACTTGATTTCTTCCACTTCCTGATCATCTATGCCATCCCTGCGCTTCCTTGTTTTGTGATGTCACTATAGGACCAGCACGGGGATGACATCAATGCAAATCTACTGAATCTGATTTTAAAATTTATTTCAGTATTTAAATTGGACTTTTGGTGCAAATGGAAGACTGCATTAAAGTAACAAGAGCCTTGCTACTTTAATACAAGATTCTATTTGTACCAAAAGTCCGATTTAAATACTGAAAATAACTTTTAAAATTAGGCTCTATAGACTTGCATTGACACCATCCCTGTGCTAGTCCCATAATGACATCACAAAATAAGGAAGTGTAAGAGCAGTATATTGTCCAGGAAGTGGAAGGAATCAGCAGCTAACTCCTTCAGGGCAAAATAGAATCCTTCCTTCTGTGGGGAAAAGCCAATCATTTTAAAAGTGCTACGGAGGAACTCCTCTACAGGTAAGGGAGCCTCCTATTTGTTTTCTGATATACCAAGAAAGGTGCTCTTTAAAGGTGATTTCACAGCACAAGTGCTAAAACACATTTTGGCCAGGATTTGAAAAGTGACAGTTGTCACATTAATTAGGTGGAGTGAAAAAATGGCTATGTTGAAAACTGGGGTCAAAATATTGAAAATTGCTAAAGTTACGAGCATGCATTGAGAATTTTCAATGTACCTGTACACTCATAACTTTGTTGTTTTTATGAAATTTTTACGCCAGATTTTCAACATAGCTTTCTTATGACCCTACCTCATGAACAAGGGTAAAGAGAATGTTCAAATCCTGCCCAAAATGTGCTTTCACACAGTGACCACAAAATCCCTTTTCAGCATGGATTTGCATAATTTCATCATCCTTGTTCATTAGGTGGGGTCCCAAAAAGACCATGCTGAAAATTTGAGAAAACATTTTTAAAAATCACCAAATTATAAGGACAAGTTCAAAACCCCTTGAAATACATTGAACCGTATATCTGATTTCCTCAGTTTCCAGCTCCGGTCCAGAGAGGATTACAGCTTTGGACCTCAGTTGGCAAGTAAGGGGTTGGGGCATATGGGATGGGGGAAGCTGAGTGGGAGAGTCGGTGGTGAAGGGTAACGGTGGTGGTGGGCCTGCAGCAGCAACAGACATTGATGGATGGTTTCTTTTTACAGAGTGTATAAAATATTTAAAAAAACTATGAGGAACAATTTTCTTTATTTCAGGTACTGACATTGGGGACTGAGCACCCCAGTGTTATGTTTGGTGTTGCACAGTCAAACCGGGTGGGATGTAGGATACTAGCCAGCACCAGAGATTGGGAATCCGGTATCAGAAAATTAAGAAGGAAGGGGTGGAAGGGACTGAGGGATGGCTTTCTTTATTTTAGGCACCCCAGTGTCAGTATTATGTTTGGCAGCATCAGGGGTGGGCTCCCTGTTGTCAAACGGTGAAAATGGGTGTGGTGAAGGATACTAGCCAGCACTGGGGAGGCACACCCATGACAGAAAATTAAAAAGAAAGGGGTCAGAGGGATTGTTTTTTTGTTGGGGGGAAGGACCACAGCAGGCTGATCATGACACTGGTCAGCTCTGCTTTCTGGGCAGCATTATGCAGATCAAAGGAACGAGTTGCCCTAGGATTCAGGCAGCTCTTTTCTTTGAACTACACTAAGTTTCTGCCCAAGAACACCAGAAGAGTGTCATGATCAGTCTGGCTGATGATTGGCCTGACACTGTCAATCCTACTGCAGACTGCCTTGCATTGGATCGACAGTGACACTTCTCAGAATTTACAATCATATCAATATGTTTGCCCTTGCGCATAAATATGTTTTTTTACTAGAAAATTATGTTGCCATTTTTTTAATTGACTGCAAAATTAAAGAGCAATATTTCATCTAATCTTAAATCTGGTTTATTCATATCCTAAACTTCAGAACATAAATTGCCACAGCTGCTACAAAAGTGGCATACTCTCCTTCAGTCCAAATTAGAATGATAATGGTTAGAAAAAGGCATGTGGTTTGTGGCAGGTCCTTATAACATTGTAGACAAATGTGCACTGTGAGAACACCTGACTGCACCCTTGCTTCACAATAAGATTATTTGAATCTAAAAAAGTGGTCAGTTTGGTCACGGAGTAATTTTATGTAAACCGTTCCTTTCATAACAGAAGTACTGGATGACAAATGTATTGTTCCACAACTGGGGACTCAGGCAGTAATCCATTACTCCAATGTGTTGGCATGACTATATCTAAGATGGCTGCTTAAGGTTTTAGCTCCTCAGCCTGTTTAAATAAATTCAGTGAAATCCGCTATTCTACTCATGCAGCCAGGACATCAGACCCCTACAGTGAGTTCCCTTACATTGAGACTAATCATTTAATACCTCTCTTGCAATGTTTGATGGTACAGCACAGCTCCTTCTGTCAAAAGAAAACTTCTCCTCACAGAAATGACATCAGCGAGTGGGAACATGGTAGTAAATAATGTGTGCAACTCCACACAAGATATCAACTCCGTAGACTTGCTTAAAATAAAGTCAATGCTGAATAATGTAATACAAGATGTCCCCAACATCCATAAAATGTAAGTGAGCTGGAGTTCTTGCAGACCAGAAGCCTTTAATAACCAAGTGAATACCAAAGTCTTGATTCAGGAAGACAGGGTCCAATATTTTGAGCAGCAGATCCACTTTCTCTGAACCAAGGTGAATGATTTAGAAAAACCAGGGAGATGGAATAATGACCAGATTGTAGGCATACCAGAGGGCAAGGACATTGGTGGCTTTTTACAATTAATGATCCCAAAGATGCTGAATTTTTATTTGGACTACCCCTTGGAGATCGAACGATCCCACAAATCTTTGGGACCCTGTCTGGTGAGAGATGCCCCCCCCCCAGCCCATCCTGGCTTATTTCTTAAGATACATCATTAAAGACCAAGTCTTGAAATTGGCAAGAGAGTGGGGCACCCCCACATGGAATGGAACCACTGTGAGGCCCTGTTCTCTCATCCATCCTCTCCGTCTTCTGTTACTAGTCCTCCAGCTCTACTTCTTTCCTCCTGTCTGCAACATGATATCCTCACAGCCCTCAAACTAGAATGCTGTTAGTTGCAGCTGACTCCCCACTCTTCCCCTTTCTCCTCACCTCCTTCTTAGGTGCTAATGCTCCAAGTTTAAGCTGAAAAATAAAAGAATAATTTTCTGTGCACGATACATTGCTACACCAAAATAGTTAGAAAATGCAATTATTCCAAAGATAAGGCAGCAATGGCATACCAGTTAAAAATTCAACCGAACATAAAACCATATAGATCTGCTGGCTATGCTTCAGCAAGCAGTCCTCTGGCAGCCATCTTGCATCCTGCCACCTCTCAATATGTACTGCTAACTGTGCCTTTTGTCTGTTTATATTGCAAAATTTCAATAAAGCATATTAAATTAAAAAAAGAATATGGCACTCCCAGTCACCATCAGGGTGCCTTATGAATATGGCACCCTGGTGGCCGCCACATTATTTTGTATGTGCTATTGTCTGAGCAGGGATCCATGACACCAGTGCAACAACCCCAACTGCGACATCCGCCACAGCGCCGGGAACCCATCGACACTCCCGACCAGGACACGACCCCAAACCGACCAGCAACATCGCGACGCATTAATGAAGTGTTTTTGCAAAGAATTTCCTTTCTTTTTGAGATAGTAGAATCATATCTTCAGTCATGCAGGTTCCTAACAGATACACAGGCCTTTTGGGCCCTGTACCATGGGAAGACTCTGTCTCCATGTAGCGATGGATGTCAAGAATTTATGGGGCTGTCTGTTGGGCTGCAGAAGTGCAGGTCCCTCTGGTGCCTGCATGTTCATGTGGCTGAACATACAGATGCACAGGGCAGAGTTCACCTATCAGCCAAAGGGCCTGCTACCACCCATGCATGCAGAAATGCAGGATCCTATGCCAAGAGGACAGTTGTCTTCACTATATGGTACCCTGGTACTCTGGCCTGTGTGGATAACCCTGCAGCTTTCATTTTCTGGCTGGGGAGGGTGTCTCATAACAGAGCCATTCCACCACCCTTACCACATCCAGGTGGAACACTTACCTCACCCTTGAACTCAGCTCACTGGCATGGCATCAAAAAGCATACCGGCTGTGAACAAGAGCGGCACTACACACGAAGTTTCTTAACAGTTATATATATATTTTTTTTTTATTTTGACCCCAAGTTCAAGATAGCCATTTTATGACTCCCCCCTTATAAACATGACATGTAGCATTTATAGTATATTAGCCAAAATGTCATTTCATACCAGAAGTGCGAAAACACATCTTGTCAATGATTTAAAAAAATGACACCTGTCATGTTTATGAAGTGGTGTGGAAAAATGGCTATGTTGAAAGTTTGGAGTCAAAATATAGAAAATTATTGACGTTATGAGTGAACGTTGAAGTAATGCAACTTTAGTTCATGACCGGGGTCATTTACCATATTTGTGCACCAAATTTTAAGCATGGCCTTCTTTATTACCCCTCATAATAAACCAGGTAGGAGCAAATTTTCAAATCCTCACCAAAACGTCATTCCATGCCACCAAACTGTCACTCCACGCCACAGGTGTAAAAACATATTTTGTCCAGGATTTGAAAAATGGCACCTGCCACATTCATGAAGTGTTTGTGAAAAAATAGTTATGTTGAAAATCTGCGGTCAAAATATTTAAAATTACCAAAGTTATGAGCGAGCATAAAATAATTTCAATGTATACTCATAACTTTGTCATTTTCACATATTTTGACCCCAAAGTTTCATCATAGCCTTCTTATGACCCTACCTCATGAACAAGGGCAGTGAGAATTTTCAAATCCCAACCGAAAGATGGTTTTGCAAAATAACTGTGAAATCGCCCTTCAGGCCAGATTTGCATAATTCCACCACTACTGGTCATGAGGTGGGGAATAGGCCATGTTGAAAATTTAGGGTCAAAACATAAAAATGACAAAGTTATGTATCAAAATTCAAAACCCCATTGAAATACAATAAACCGCACTTATATATGTTCTCATATCATAGTCACCAGTTCAAGCAGCAAGACTTGTCTTCATTGGAGAGTGGATCTACGCCATGGGAAATGTTCAAGTCAGTGAGGGTGTGTGAGGGGTGTGAGGGGGTGGTGGGTGCTGAGTGGGAGGTCTGGATGGGGTGGGCGGGGTGTATGGGAACAAAAACTCTGGTGAGGAATACATAATGAGGGGGTACTAACAACAACCAAACTGGAAAGGGACTTGGGGATAGTCATAACTGATGATTTAAAGGTCACCAAACAATATGAGAAGGCAACAACGAAAGCTGGTGGGATGTTGGGGTGCATAGGAAGAGGTATCACCAGTAAAAAACAGGAGGTGGTGATGCCGCTGTACAGACAGATGATAAGACCTCACATGGAGTACTGCATGCAGTTCTGGAGACCACATCTCCAAAAGGACATAGACAGGGTGGAGGCAGTCCAGAGAATGGCAACAAAAATAGTGCAAGGACTTCACCAAAAACCTTACAAGGAGAGATTGAGGGAACTCAACATGTATACTCTAGAGTAGAGGAGGGAGCAGGGGGATATGATAGAAATATTCAAATACCTCAAGGCAATTAACAGAGTACAAGAAGGCAGCATCTTTCCAAAAAGTAGATGTGCATGAACCAGGGGTCACAATATGAAGCTAAAAGGAGGAAGACTCAGGGGCAACATGAGGAGGTATTTTTATGTTGCTTGCATGCATGTGCAAGAAACATAGTGCCATGATCTGAGTTTTCAGAGGTGTGGCAGCCGTCTTCCAATTCAGTCAGTGTGTTTTCAGGCACGGCCCCAGTTCCCCAATCACTGCTGCAGCTGTCTATGACAGCAGTTGAAAATGCAGTGGTCATACAGTTGAAGGGAGGCTCTGCTTCAGTGAGCAGAGCTCCCCCTCCACACACACACACACACACACACACACACACGCACCTGCGTGCTCATGCATCCCCCTCCCCATGCACACACTGTATGGCTGACGGGGTGCCCAATCCCTGTCAGCTCCGCCCCCCAAAGCTTCCAGGTGCCATGCTGGGAGCCCACCCAACTTAGCAACATTTGTTATGGCCATTAAGGTGCCCAATTCCCGTCGCTCCATGCCCCCCAAAGCATCCAGGTGTCTTGCTGGGAGCCCACCCCAGTGTGGCAAAATGTGCTATGGCCGACAGGGGTGCCCAATCCCCTGTCAGCTCCAGCCCCCTCCAAACAGCCTTCCAGCTGCCATGCTGGGAGCCCACCCCATTGTGGCAAACATCCCTCATCATCTTATTAAAAAAAATAAACCAGTAAATACAAAAACTGTCCCTTGGCGCTTCTCCCTACCCCCCTCCCATCAACCCACACCCACCCAATGCGCACCCTACCTCCCCACACCCCCCTCACCCCACACTTACCTCCGGACCTCGGTGCGACAATCTTTGATGGACTGGGAACACATTTGCACTCATCAAAGCCGACTGCGAACTGAGGAAATGCCAGTAAGCTCTTATAATGGGATAGATAGGGGTTTTCAACTTTGCTACATATCTCAGGCATTTTTTGGAATTTTGGCACTAAATTTTTAACGTGGGGTTTTTGGGACCCCTCCTCATGAATTCTGTCACTGTTGTGTTGTTAATCGGGCCCGAAAGGTGAAGTCGCAGTCACTGTGTGAAATCTCCTTTTGGGACCGATTAACGAAACGACAGTGCCAGTGTTCATAAGGTGGCCTCTCAAAAAGCCTATGTTGCAAATTTGGTGAAAAAAATCCTAAAAATGAATGCTTTATGAGCGTGCATTGTGCAGTTCCTACGCACACTCATAAGTTTGTGAATTTTTAATATTTGCACTCTGGATTTTCAACATTGCCATTTTACCACACCTCATTATGAGCAGTACAGCTGTCATTTCTCATATCTCACCCAAAACATGTTTCCGCCCATGTAGCACACAATGGTGCAGTCAGCATGTGAAATCAATGTATGGGACACATTAAAAAAATCACAGTGACACTGTTCATGAGCAGAGGTCTTAAAATGACTATGTTGAAAATTTGGTGAAAAAAATCCTAAAAATGACTGTTTTACAAGCGTGCATTGTGCAGTTTGCTACGCACGCTCGTAAATTCGTGAATGTTTAATATTTTCACTCCAGATGTTCAACATTGCCATTTTATCACACCTTCTTATAAGCAGTACAGCTGTCATTTTCACGTCACCCAAAATGTGTTCCATGCATATAGCGCACAATGGCGCAGTCGGTGTGCACAATCAATGTTTAGGACAGATTAAGAAAATCCAGTGACACTATTAATGAGCAGAGATCTTAAAATGGCCATGTTGAAAATTTGGTGAAACAATTCCCCAAAATGACTGTTTTAGGAGCGCACGTTGCACAGTTCCTACGCACGCTCGCAAGTTTGCGAATTTTCAATATTTTCACTTCAGATTTTCAACATTGCCATTTTACCACACCTCCTTATGAGCAGTACAGCCGTCATTTTTCACAACTAGCTCAAAATATGTTTCCACGCATGTAATGCACAATGGCACAGTCGGTGTGTGAAATTAATGTTCGGGACAGATTAAAAAAATCACAGTCACACTGTTCATGAGCAGAAGTGTTAAAATGGCTATGTTAAAAATTTGGTGAAAAAATTCCTAAAAATGACTGTTTTACAAGCATTTATTGCGCTGATCCTACGCACGCTCGTAAGTTCATGAATTTTCAATATTTTCATTCCAGATTTTCAACATTGTGATTTTACCACACTTCCTTATGAGCAGTACAGCTGTCATTTCTCACATCTTGCCCAAAACATGTTTCTGCCAATGTAGCGCACAATGGCGCAGTCGGTGTGCGAAATCAATGTATGGGACAATTAAGAAAATCACCATGACACTGTTCATGAGCAGAGGTCTTAAAATGGCTATTTTGAAAATTCGGTGAAAAATTCTAAAAATGACTGATTTACGGTGTCGTTCAAGCTCCTACACCAGCAGCTCATAAGTTTGCAAATTTTAATATTTGCACACAGATTTTCAACATTGCCATTTTACCACACCTCCTTATGAGCAGTACAGCTGTCATTTTTCACATCGCCAAAATGTGTTTCCGTGCATGTAGCGCACAATGGCGCATTCGGTGTGTGCAATCAATGTTTGGGACAGATTAAGAAAATCACAGTGACACTGTTCATGAGCAGAGGTCTTAAAATGGCTATGTTGAAAATCTGGTGAAAAAATTCCCTTCAGACATTCTGCAATATTACTAATGAAGACATTGAACAGGACTGACCCCAGGACCGATCCCTGCAGCACCCCACTGGCCACCCCCTCGCCTTAGACTGCACACCATTTACCACCACTCTCTGCCTCCTATCTGTTAGCCAGTTTCTAACCCAATTTACCACCCTTTCCCCATGCCCAGCCTACCCAGCTAGTTTATCAGCCTCCTATATGGGATGGTGTTAAAGGCTTTGCTGAAATCAAGGTAAGCGTTGTCCACTGCACCATCCTGATTCACTTCCTTTGTCACCCAGTCAAAGAAATCAACCAGATTTGTCTGACATGATGTCCCCACTGTGAATCCATGTTGTCTATGGTCCTGGGCTCTGATATCTTCTGGATGCCCCACTATCCTTTCTTTAAGCAATGTCACCATGATCTTCCTCACTACTGAGGTGAGGCTGAACGGCCTATTGTTCCCTGCCTCTTCCCTGCTGCCAGACTTGTGTAGAGGGATCGCATGTGCCCTCCTCCAATTCACTCATGTTGAATGACTCAGTGAACATGGCTGCCAGAGGTACTGCTATCTCCCTTCGCAGTTCTCTTAATATCTTTGGGCATATGTCATCTGGTTCCATTGCTTTGTCCACCTTTGATTTAGTGAGCCCCTGCAGGACTCTTTTGCCTTTGAATGGAGTATTGTCCACCTCTTCACCCCCTTGGCAACTGCTGTACTGCTGTGGCCCTTGCCCCTCCCACTCTTCTGTGAATACTGAAAGGAAAGACACAGTGGATATCTTGGGAGAAAGGCATGGAAATATCACTTCCAAATACCTAAACAGCACATACAAGCAAGCAACATTCGGCATTGACAAATGCTTGTTTTTCATAGAAAGGATGTTGGATGCATGGAACAGCCTACCTGAGGAAGTTGTAGGGGCAAAAATGGTAGGCGAATTCAAAAATGCATGGAACAGACAGAAGGCAACACCAGTGGTAGGGAGGAGGAGATAGGCTGCAGATTAAATAGGATCTGGAATTATGCTGTATATAGTAGGTAGGGAAATGGGCAGACTGGGTGGGCTAAGTGGTCCTTATCTGCTATCAGATTCTGTGTTTCTATGTCAGAGCGGTGAGGGACTGTTTTCTTTCTTACAAGGTTAATAAAAAACATTGAAGGACATTTTTCTTGATTTCAAGGTATATTTAGATATTCTAACACTAAGAATTGGGCACCCCAGTGCTGTGCTACTGTTTGTCGGCATCAGGAGTGGGCACCATGGTGCTGCCATGTACTTAGTTGGAACAGGAGGGAAGGATGACCTGGAAGGAAGGGGGGTCAAGATGAGAAGCGGTACTGGAGGTGGATACGCATATTTGAAGATTGGGAAGGGCAGGTAGGCGGGATAGATAGATAGATAGACAGACAGACACAGAGAACAGGGGATTGCTAGCTCACTGCTTGAGCTGAAGCTGGCAGCATGACTCCAGATGTAGTTCAACATTCAAGAAAGTCCTGCTGTTCTAATATAGAGAACACACTTGAATGTCTGCTCACACTAAGCTGGGCACCCTGGGTTTTGGATGTCCAGAAAAGGTACAAACACCAGAATCTCAGTAAACAGGTCCCGTTTACATAGGTTCAAGTGTTTGTTTTTTGAAAATATATCATTTTTGTAATCTATTTTCAATCTTTATGAGTTAAAAAATAGACAAGATGGCAGCTGTCACGATGGGTATTTTTTCCACATGATGAGTATTTTTTGTAGTACAACAGGTAAATCATGAACATAAGCACACATGATTTTTTTTCCTTTTTCTACTGTTCAAATGTCTCCATTAACTAAAAAATACTTATAACTCTGGAACTATGCAATATTTTTTTCACAAAACCCTTGAAGGGCATACCCTTGGCATGGGCTCCTTCAACCCTAGAAATTTCAAGAAAAAATGTGACACTGCCTAGGCTGTAGCTGAGAGCAAAGAAATAGACATGTTAAAAGAGGGAGCCCTGTCAAATGTACTACATTGCAGAATTAAAATTAGTCTATTCCTGATAAATCTCATACCAAAAATTAGGTTTCTACATTACTTCATTTTAAACGTATGAATTATTTTGTAACCCTGATTTCACTCCCTGTTCAAGAAAGTCAGTTTCAGTGAGGAGCCACTGATGATGTCACAACCAGAACTCACAGACTAGTCCTCCATGTCAGCAACGTTATAGGACCTATTTGTCCAAAGTTATAGAAACTGTAGCTGTAGTAATCATTTAACAAAAAGAACTGACACAGGGTTACCTGCAGTGTTTGCATTTCCAGAATGTTTGGATGCATGGTACTGTACTTTAGAATGCATCAGGAGGTGGTTTCGGAATGCACTGAACCAAGGTATCGAATGTCAAAATGGTGGGTGCACAATTTTAGAATGTTGGGGGGGGACATGCAATCTCAGCTTGTGGCAGGGATGCATCATCTTGCAGTGTGTTGGGACACTCAGTCTCAGAATGTAACAGGGACACACATTGAAGAATTCAGTGGGCACTGGGAATTCTGGAATACAGTAAGGATGTACACTATTAGAATGTGACAGAACACACCATTTTATTTTGAAACTGCTTGTCCCTGCTGCATTCCAGAATTGTACACACCCACCATATTTCAAAATTGTACATCACATCCCCACCACAATCCGACACTGTGCATCCCAGCCATATTCCAAAATTGCACATCCCTGCCACATTCCAAAACTGCACATCCACACAAGGTTCCAAAACTGTGTTTCAACACCACATTCTGAAACCGTCACCATCACACTCCAAAACTGTGTCATTGCCATATTCCAAAATTGTGTCACCATCACATTCTGAAACTGTGCATTGCTGCCACATTCCAAAACTGCCCGTCACTACCACATTCTGAAACTGCACTTCACCACCACATTCTGAAGTTGTGCATCACTGCCACATTCTAAAACTGTGTGTCACCACCACATTCTGAAATTGTGCATCGCAGTCACATTCTGAAACTGTATGTAGCAGTCATTCTGAAACTGTGCATCACTGCCACATTCTGTAACCGAGCGTCACCTCCACATTCTGAAATTTTGTGTCACCGCCACATTCTGAAATTGTGCATCGCTGCCACATTCTGAAACTGTGCATCACCATCACATTCCAAAACTGAGCAGCACTGCCATATTCCAAAATTCTGCATCACCACCACATTCTGAAATTGCACATCATTGCCATATTCTGAACCTAAGTGCCACCACCACATTCCAAAACTGAAAGTCACTGCCACATTCTGAATTTGTGCGTTACCTCCAAATTCAAAAAATTGTGCATTACTACCATTCAGAAACTGAGCATCACTGCCACATTACAAAATTATGCATCACCACCACATTCTGAAACTGCATGTCTCCTTTGCATTCTAAAACTGTTCCTGCCTGCCACATTCTGAAATTGTGTGTAAACTTTCACATTCCAATATTGCCTGTCATTGTCACATTCTGAAAATGTGCATTCGCAGCGTATTCCAATACTGCACATCTCCAACACGTTCTGAAAATGAGTGTCACTGCCACATTCAAATATTGCACGTCCAAGTTACATTCCAAAATTATTCATCCCTGCCTCATTCTGAAATTGCATGTGACTACCACATTCTGAAACTGCATCACCGCCACATTCTGAGAATCTGTGTCCATGCCGCAATCTGAAATTTAAAGTTGCCACCACAATCTGAAATCAAGCATACCAACCATGTTTCGAAATTGTGCATCACTACATGCCAAATTAATCCAAGACACATTACAGAATTACATATCCCTGCCACCTTCCACAACTATGTGTCTCCCACATTTCAAAACTGTGTATCACTGCCACATTCTAAAACTATATGACACCACCACATTATGAATTTTAGTGTCCCTGACACTTTTTCAAAATTGTGTGTCCCACCTACTTTCTGAGATTGCGTCATTGCTGGATTCTGCAGTTGCCATCTGGTGGCATTTCAAAATCTCAACCCTGCAGTACTTTAAAAATTGCACACATTTTTGTCATTCTAAAGCCATGTTTGCCACTGTATTCCAACCCCCCATCACATTCCTAAGTACTGTACCTTGCATCTGTACATGATGGAAAAAATGACCTAATCCACCCAGTGTCAGCTTTCCTTTTTCAGATTGTGGAGGAGCAGTGGATGTGGCCTACCTGGTTTTCAGTAAGGCCTTCTATACCATTCCACATAGAAGACCTGTGAACAAGCTGGGCAGATTGGGAGTAGGTCACAAGGTGGAGAACTGGGTTAGGAACTGGTTGAGTGATAGAAGGCAGAGGGCCATGGTAAATGGTGCTCAATCTGAGGAAAGGAGGGTGACCAGTGGGGTGCCACAGGGATCAGTCCTGGGCCCAGTCCTGTTTAATGTCTTTATAAGTGACATTGTGGAGGGCCTGGAGGGGAAGGTGTGCCCATTTGCAGATGACATTAAGATCTGAAACAGGGTGGACACTCTGGGAGAGGTGAAAAAAAATGAGAAGGGACCTAGATAAACTGGAGAAATGGTCCAGAGTGTGGCAGCTGAGATTCAATGCGAAAAAGTGCAAAATCATGCATTTGGGGTGAAAGAACCCAGGGGAGGATTACATGTTTGGGGAGGGGGGAGAAACTGATGGTCACCAAACAGGAAAGGGATTTGGGGGTAATCATATCTGATAACCTAAAGGTGGCCAAACGATGTGCTAAGGTTGTGCAGGGAGCCAGTGGGATGCTGGGGTGCATAGGGAGAGATATCGACAAAAGAAGGAAGGAGGTGATGATGCCACTGTACAGATCATTAATGAGGCCTCATTTGGAATACGGTTTCCAGTTCTGGAGGCTGCATCTCCGTAAGGACGTAGACAAGGTGGAGACAGTTCAAAGAAGGGCAACAAAGATGGTGCAGGGCTTTCACCAAAAGTCATATGAGGAGAGGCTGAGAGACCTCAATATGTATACTCTGGAGGAGAGAAAAGACAGGGGATTATGATAGAAACCTACGAATATCTAAAATGCATAAATGGAGTACCGGAGGGTAGCATCTTTCAGAAAAGTAGATATCAAGGAATGAGGAGGCATGACATAAGGTTGGAAGGGGTAGACAAAGGGGTAGCATGAGGAAGTATTTCTTCACAGAAAGGATGGTGGATGTATGGAATAGACTCCCAACGGAGGTGGTGGGGGCAAACACAGTGAGGGGATTTAAGCATGCATGGAGGAACAGGCATAGAGGAACCCTAGCAATAGGAACGAGGAGGTAAAGCCGGAGATCAAGTAGGGTCTGCAACTTTTACAGGAGGCAGGAAAAATGGGCAGACTAGATGGGCCTAGAGGTCTTTATCTGCCATCAATTTCTATGTTTCTATGTCAATTTCTACGTTTCTTATAAGGTAGTTTGCAAGAAGGATTAGGATGTGAGTTCTGGTTGTGACTTCATCAGTAACTCTTTACTGAAACTGGCTTTTTTGAACAGGCAGTGAATTTAGGGTTACAACATGACTTGTAACATTTAAACAAAGTAACTTAGAGATTTCATTTTAGCATGAGGCTGATTGTGGATATGCTGACCCAAATTCTGAATTTATTGATGCTAGAAATTTTGGCCGGACTCCCTCTTTAAGTACTGGAAAAAGAAATGTGTTTTTTTTTTCTGTTTCTTGGCACTCCATACAAAACTTTTCACATCTTGAGAATCAGAAAACCCTGCTGCAAGTTAGATTTTGGGCTATTTCATTAAACGACAGCAAAGTTATTAAGGCACAAAAAATGAGGTTTCATATTAAACAGCCTACTCAATCTTAACCATAGGGGCACTACTACATCCCTCTAATTAAATTTAAAAAAAAAGCTTCTTAGAAAATTTACTTCCAAAATCTGGTAGCTGGGTAGATTTTTGACATCCAAAAACTGGAATGACTTCCAAATTTGAAATCATGTAAGTTTTTAACTGCCTATAAAAAGAAAGTAATTGAACCCTTGACTGAAACTAATGCATGTACATATTATTTTTTTATTTATTTAAAAATTTGGTAACCAGGAAAGGCACACTGAACTGAGGCTCATTTCCAGGTATGACCCAAGGAAGGGAAAAATGGAGTAAAACAGCTGGAGACAAATGCCAAAACAACATCTGAACAGACAGACGAGCAAATGTGTTACAATAATAGAATAAAGAGAATTTGCATGTACAATTAAACAAAGTGCAAAGAACTTTAGCAGTGCTTAGAATCATGACCCAAAACTTGTATGGGTTAAAATCAAGACTTCAAGGGTAACCGGAAGAAGGGTAGCAGGAGCAAGTGGGAGGGGGTTGAAACGTAAGTCAGTAAATGACTGGTTTAGCAGGTCTTTAATATTTTTGTTTAATTTTCTGGTGAACTAGATGCACCACAGTTGCCTGTAGTTTAGTTTTTGCAGCCTTAGTCTTCTTCTCTTTAAGAATCTCATTTGAACACCACATACTACAGCTGCCTGTAGTTCAATTTACACAGCACAAGTCTTCTTCCCTTTAAGAATCTCTTCTGAACACCACACACCACAGTTGCTTGTAGTTCAATTTACACAGCATGACACCTTTCCTCAGAGAATTTTATCAACATGCAGCAGTGACCAGAAATCTAAACAGTTACTTCTCCACTACTGTCCATGCTAGTGTATCAAATCAGCAGCATACACTAACGTGACCAGAGACCCAGATAGCAACATTACTTCTCCTTTTTTCTCCCTCCCGTCCCCTCTGTGTGTCAAGCCAGCAGCATATACCAAAATGCCCAGAAGACCCAACAGCTGCTTCTCTACCCCATTCCATTCCAGTGCATTGTCAACAGCATACACTATGACCAAAAGCCCCAATAGCTATGCCTCCACTCTTCTCTGTTCTAGTGTGTTGTCTGCAGCTTGCATCAAATTGTCTGAATGCCTGGACAGCTATTTCTCCACTCTTCTCCATTCTAGTGTGTTGTCAGAAGCATGCATCAAGGTGACCAGGAATCCAGACAGCTACTTCTATGCTCCTGTCCATTCCAGTGTACTGTCAACAGCATTGGCTATAGTGACCAGAAACCCCAACAGATACTTCTCCACTCTTTTCCATTTCAGTGTATTGTCAGCAACATGCACCAAAATGACAAGAAGCCATGACAGCTACTTTTCCATTTAAGTCCTCTCCATTCTAATGCATTGTTAGCAATGTGCACCAAAGTGACCATATGCCCGTTAACTACTTTTCCACTACTTTCCATTTGAGTGTGTTAGGTCAGCAAAATGCACAAAAGTGACTGGTAGCTTTAACAACTACTACTCCAGTCCTCCCCATTCTATTGCATTGCCAACAACATGCACCAAAGTGACCAGAAGGCCTTGTAGCTACTTCTCTCCTCCTTCCCATTCCAGTGTGTTAGGTTAGCAGCATTCAGAAGAGTAACCATATGGCCTAACAGTTACTTTTCCACTCCTCTTCATTCCAGTATGTTACGTGAGCAGCATGCACTAAAGTGACCAGCGGCCCTAACAGCTATTTTACTTCTCTGCTCTTTTCCATTCCAGTGTATTGTAAGCAGCACACACTAAAGTGCCCAGAAGCTCTGACAGCTACTTTTCTGCTCCTCTCCATTCTAGTGTGTTAAGTCAGCAGCACACACCAAAGTGACCTGGAGCCCTACCCCCAACAGCAACTTCTCCACTCCTCTCCATTCCAGTGTATTGTCAGCTGCATGTACCAAAGTGATCAAAAGCCCTGACGACTACTTCTCTGCTTTTCTCCATTCCAGTGCATAAAGTCAGCAGCATTCAACAAAATGACCTGATGCCCTAACATTTAATTGTCCACTCCTCTCCATTCCAGTGAGTTGTCAACAGCATGCACACAAGTGCACAGGAGCCATGACAGGTCCTTCTCCATTCCTCTCCATTCTGTGAATCATGTCAGTAGCATGAACCAAAGTGATTAGAAGTTCCAACAGCTACTTATCTGCTCCTCTCCATTCCAGTGTGTTATGTCAGTAGTATGCACAAAAGTTGCAGCAGCTACTTCTCTGTTTGTCTTGCTTCCAGTGTGTTTTCAGCAGCATGCATCATAGTGGCCAGATGCCCCACAAGTTGCCTCTCCATTCCTCTCCATTCAAGTGTGTTGTCCGCAACATGCATCAAGTGACTGGTAGTCATGTCAGCTGCTTCTCCACTCCTCTCCATTCCAGTGTATTGTCAGTAACATGCACCAAGTCACTGATAGCCATGTCAGCTGCTTCTCCACTCCTCTCCATTCCAGTGTATTGTCAGCAGCATGCATCAACGGTGTTATTTATACTTGGTGACTTTAACATAAATGGGATCACCTCTGATGCTAAAAAATGTTCTCAAAATAGAGTCACTGCAGCTGACGCAGTTAATTTCTGAACCCATACATTTAAATTTCAGATCCTTAAACCACTCTCTGATTGACTGGATCCTTGCTTCTCATCCCCACCATGTAGTAGATGCAGGTATCCTTCCTGATGCATTCAGCGACCATCACATGGTTTATTGTGTGCATAAGCTACACCATCCTAAAGCTCCCCCTAAATTTATATACCTCTGGTCCTTTAAGTCACTTGACTTGATCTCTCTCCTTGCTGATCTTTGGTTCTGGGAAGGAAACATATTCAGTTCAGTGCTTTACAGTAACTGGCAATTGCTCTTTTTCTTTTAAACTTAGATTGTGGGCTTTTAGTGACACTGAACTTTCTTTGTTGTCTTTACTTAGAATTGTTTTTGGGCTGTTGAAAATTTAAAACGTAGTGGTGGTGTATTTCTTTGCTGTCTTTAATTGCTGCAACTTTAGTCTTGGCTTGTCTGACTTTCCCTGTAGTTTGGGTGAGGGGTGTTAATTGTCTGGCCTCTGACCTCAGCTACATGATAACTGGAGGTGGGGCTTAGTCAGAGTTGAGGTAGCAAGTGAGTTTTAGTTTCTCAGAAGAAGCCAGAAGGGGAAGGAAACATATTCAATTCAGTGCTTTATAGTAACTGGTAATTGCTATTTTTCTTTTAAACTTAGATTGTGGGCTTTTAGTGACACTGTACTTTCTTTGTTGTCTTTACTTAGATTTGTTTTTGGGCTGTTGAAAATTTAAAACATAGTGGTGGTGTATTTCTTTGCTGTCTTTAATTGCTGCAAATTTTCGCCCCCCCCCCATTCCCCCAGCTCTCAATTATATGCCCTGTTAAATCTGATTGACAGGAGCTAAACACAGGGTATAGGAAGGGGTGTGGAGTAGGAGGGGCCAAAGGGTGAAGAAGCCCACCCTTAGCACGACAAGTGTTTTCATTCATTTATTTATATATTTCTTGGTTTATTTTCTTTTTTAAAAAGAGAAGTATCTGATGATCAGTGGCAGGATTTTTAGGACAGTAAATTAATAAAAAGGGAACTAGGAGAGCTTCAGTAGCAGACAAGTAGTGGAATAGCAGTATAATTGCAGTATAATGTGGGGAGTGGTGCAATGTAGTGGCTGTGGGGCAGCCATATTCAGGCAGACCTTTTGGACACTGAAGTGCTGCCCTATCTGCATGCATCTCTCTGGACTGTGGAATGAGGTAGCCAGACTCAGAGCGGAAGTAAACTGGGTCAGGAATACAATCATCCCTATCCAGAGACCACCCAGTCCAATGCAACTGCCTCAAAGGATGCCGAGAACGAGGAGCACTTGGAGACAGTGGGCTCAGGGAGGGTTAGAGAGGTCAGGCAGAGGCACATCCAAGATCCTATCCCACTCAAGAACTCATATGCCACACTGGCAAATGGGGACAACCAAATAGAGGTACCCAGAGAAGTGGAAGGAAAGGATGTGGAGGTTAGCCAAGGAGGTGACCTCAGCGGGGAAAGCAGTGGACCCCAGTGGAGGAGGAAGTGAATCCTGGTGGGGGCTCCATCATAAGAGGGATCCAGCTAGGAACACAGGAGGGGGAGGACAGGGAGGTGAGGTGCCTACCAGGTGCCATGGCATGGAGGGATGGAAGTAAGTAAGATCCTGGAGATCACTGGGAAGGCAAGATGGGAGGGTGAGCTGGATGTCATTATCCACCTAGGTACTAATGACCTGGAAAATCGGGAGCCAAAGGAAGTTCAGGAAGAGTTTAGAAAACTAGGGAAGGGTCTCAAGCAAGTAGTTACTTCTGTCACTTTCTCAGAAGTACTACCTGCGAAACATGGGAAACATAAGAGTGCATGCACCAGGAACTTTAACTCATGGTTGAAGGAACTGGTGCTGTGAGAAAGGGTTTGGATTCATTGGTGACTGGGGACCCACCTGGAGGGATGGAGATTTGTTCAAGCCTGATGGCCTGCATCCATCCTGGAGGAATCAAGCACTCAATGATAAGTTTAAATGCTACATTGACAAGCATTTAAACTAGCAAAGAGGGGTGGCAGGCCAGCAAGGAGGGTACCTACTTGCTCATCCCCCACAGCTAGCAGTGGAATCAGTGAAGCAGAGGAGTGGCTATCTCTACAAAGCAGTGTGCAAAAGATGGAGATTAGCGCCCAAGAGGTGGATAGGCAGAAAAGGGGCAGAATTCAGCAGAAGGGCAGACAGCAAGGAGAACCAGGGATAAAGGACAACCAAGGAAGGGGCTGGAGCAGAACAGCGAAACAGTCTAGGGAGGTCAAATCATGGAAAGCCATGTGTGCAAGTGCCAGGAGCCTTAACAACAAAATGGAAGATCTGGAGGCTGTCATGGTGCAGTCAGACCTGGATATTGTGGCCTTCACTGAGACCTGGTGTAATTATAACCATGACTGGGAGATGGCCATACCTGGCTACAACATATTCAGAAGAGACAGGGCAGGCAGGAAGGGAGGAGGAGTGGCACTGTATGTGAAAAATGACATAAGGGCCACAGAGATCCAGGAGGAACAAAATGGGGGAGAGATACAGTGGGTTAAGCTGGAAAGGAAAATGGGGCCAGCCATCCGCACAGGAGTGGTCTATAGACCACCAACCCAGGAGGAAAAAACAGATAGGGAGCTGATGCTAGCCATCCAAAGAATGGCAGACAAGGGTGAGGTAGTACTGGTTGGAGACTTCAATATTCCAGACGTGGACTGGAGCATCCCAGCAGCAGCATCAACTGGGAGCATATTTATCCTGGACTCCCTTCAGGGTGCCTTCCTCAAGCAACTGGTCATGGAACCAACTCGGCAGAAGGCAATACTGGACCTTGTGCTCACAAACAAGGGCAGTGTGATGGGGTAACAGTGGGGGCGCACCTGGGGAACAGTGACCACCAGTCATTGTGGTTTGAAATCACAGAAAGAGCAGAACCAAACCACACAAAAACACATATCCTGGATTTTAGGGGGGCAGACTTTGGGAAAAGGGGAGATACTTGAAAGAGGCATTAAGGGGAATGGGGCAGGAATCAGGGGTTCAGGAACAGTGGGCAGAATTTAAAATGGGGATTACAAGAGCAACAGAGTTATGCATTGAGCAGGTTAGCAAAAGGAAAAGGAAGAGGAGACCATTATGGTTTTCCAAAGAGGTAGCAAAGAAAGTGAAAGCCAAAAAGATTGCATTCAGGCAATACAAAAAGACACAGGCAGAAGGGGATATAGACAAGTACCAGGAGAAGCAAAGGGAGGCAGGGAGGCAGGGAGGTCAGTAAGGGAAGCCAAAGCTCAGACAAAAGAACACATCGCAAAATCAGTGGGTAGAGGGGACAAAACCTTTTACAGGTACATAAGTGAAAAAAGAAAGGCAAAGGGAGGGATAGTGAGACTGAAGGGGGAGGATGGGGGCCGCGTGGAGGATGACAACAGTAAAGCTGACATATTGAACAGGTATTTCTGCTCAGTCTTTACTGAGAAGAGGAGGGTAATGGGTCTGAAGGGAGTACAAGGGGTGAGAATGGTGCAGAAATGGACACAAGTCCCTTTACATGAGAAAGGGTCCTGAAGAAACTGGAAGTAATAAGAGTTGATAAAGCAATGGGGCCAGATGGGGTGCACTCCAGGGTCCTTAAAGAACTAAGAGAGGTGGTGGCTGAACCTCTGGCTATCCTTTTTAGCCGATCACTGGAAACAGGGGAGATACCCAAAGACTGGAGGATGGCAGATGTAGTCCCCTTATACAAAAGTGGGAGCAAAGAGGAAGCGGGAAACTACAGACTAGTCAGCCTCACCTCGGTAGTGGGGAAGATCATGAAGCACTACTGAAGGAGAGACTGGTGGAACATCTGGTTGTCAATGGCCTACAGGACCGAAGGCAGCATGGTTTCACCAGGGGGAGGTCATGTCAGACCAACCTCGTTGAATTTTTTTACTGGGTGACTAGGGAGGTGGATCAGAGGAGGGCAGTGGACATGGCCTATCTGGACTTCAGCAAGGCCTTTGACACTGTGCCACATAGAAGACTATTACACAAACTGGGGAATATGGGTGTGGGCAGGACAGTAGTGTGGTGGGTAAGTAACTGGCTAGGCGGCAGGACACAGAGGGTGGTGGTAAATGGCTGTCACTCTACAGAGGGAAGAGAGACCAGTGGAGTACCACAGGGATCAGTGCTGGGACCGGTCCTATTCAACATCTTCATCAGTGACATTGCGCAAGACCTAGAAGGCAGAATTTCACTGTTCGCTGATGACACAAAGCTCTGTAACAGAGTAGACACACCAGAAGGTGTAGACAGAATGAGAAGGGACCTGCAGAAACTTAAAGAATGGTCAGGTGTTTGGCAGTTGAAATTCAATGATTCTGCTTGTTAAACTATATTATTGCATTTTACCTTCTTATTTTATTACTGTTAACTATCTCCTATTCCCATCTCCCCTCGGACACATCTGGAAATGAGTTGTTCTCAGCTCAGTACGTACTTCCTGGCTAAACTTTTAAATAAATAAGTAAATTAGAAGCTCCAACAGCTACTTCTCTGGTCCTCTTTTTCCAGTGTAAGTTAGCTGCATGCACCAAAGTGGCCAGAAGCTCCAACTGGTACTTCTCCATTTTTCTCCACTTTGTTTTGTTTGTTTATTCAAGGTAAAAAAACAATTGAGTAAAAACTCATTCACAATGGTAACCTTTACAAAAATACAAAATACAGGTCAACACTCAACATGATAAATACAATCAAACAACAAACATCAATACAAAAACATAAAAGCAAAAAGAACATCAGTAACAATTACAAGGTTCCTGTATAGATACCAGGTGTCTTCTTAGATGGGATGTTGATAAGGGCTTACCAGTTTTTTGCTTATATTCATGAAGAAGGCTATTCCAACATATCAGAATATAACTACTAAATAAATATTGGGAATGTTTTGATTTTACAAGGGGGACAACCATATCTGTAACAACTTGATTTCTCAATGTCAATTCAACACTTCTAAAGAAAAATCTATTCTTTAAATATATAGGGACGGAACCTAGCCCACATTTATAAGCAAACAGCTGTTTATGTATCATTCTTCTCCTACTTAATGATAACCAACCTAATCTTTCATACAATTTGCAATGATGAGTAAGTTTTGGACACCTGAGAATCAGTCTGGCAAGATAATTAACTAGAACATCTAACTTTGTTATTTGATCCCTAGTGGCTCTGTCATATAAAACGTCTCCATAATCGATTAAAGGAAAAATCTGCAGCATAACTATTAGGTCCAATGTCACAGAATCTAAGCAATTTTTGTTCCAAAACAGGAAACCCACCTGCTTATTAACCTAGGAGATCAAATTATCTACATGCAAATTTCTTGACCCATAATTATCTAACCAAAACCCCAAGTATTTATATTGATTAACTAACTCTAACCCCGCCCCTCTATTATCCATAATTTCCAAAGTCAAGTCATCTTTCCGTTTCATAGAAGACCCAAACAAAATTCACTTAGTTTTTGAGGAATTAAGTTTTAACTTCGAGTTCACAAAGTAGTTTTCCATATTGTTTAAACTTTTCTGCAGCGTAAGTTGTATTACTGAAACTGATTTGTCTGAACAGTATAAAATGGTGTCATCGGCATACAAGTGGTAATGAGAGGTCCCCACATAATGCCCAAGATCTTTCAGATATACTAAAAATAATAAACAGCCCATAACTGATCCTTGGGGCACTCCTCTCCATACCACCTGCATAGCCGACACAGTTCCATTTACAGCTGTTACCTGCCATCTGTCAGAAAGATAGGTGATAAACCAGTCCAAAACTGAACGGCTCATCCCTACCTTGGACAGTCTCATAAGCAAATTCTGATGATCAACCATGTTGAAAGCCCTGGAGAGATCAACAAAAATTGCACCAGTATAACATTGGGCATCAATTGCCTTGCCGATCTCATTCAGGGCCTCCAACACAGCCATCACAGTGCCGTGAGACCTCCGAAAACCTGACTGATGTGGATCCATCAGTTTATCCTCTTTCCAAGTACTCCATCAACTGTCTTGCCAACAGTTTCTCCAACACCTTACTAATCAGAGGTAATATAGATATAGGTCTATAGTTGGACAGTCAACCAGGATCACCCCCCCCCTTAAAAATAGGGATGATTCTGGGTGACTTCCAACCTTCTGGGATACATCCCTCCTCTATAAAACGATTGAACACGTAGGTTACTGGGTCCAAAATGTGGGTTGCTGCATATTCAGCATCCTTGGAGACAAAGCATCAGGGCCACTACTCCCAGAGATGTTTAACTGTAACAAAGTTTCTAATACCTCACTACTCAATACAGCATCAAAAACAAATTTAGACGCCGGCTAATAGGCGTAGCGGTTGGATTTACGCTTGTGACACCGGCGACCCGGGTTCGGGAATGGACTCGCGTCACTGGAGAGCCAGCCGTCGGGGAAAAGGCTGGAGCATCCCGCAACTGCTCGCCTTCTCCGGGGGGAAGGGAGGGGACATGACTTGCTGTCTGCTGCCCCTTGGTGGAGGCCGGAGAGCAACAACTCAAGTGAGACCCACTGTAAAAGGGGCATGGTGAACATCAGCTTCAGCCTAGATGTCCGAGGCATGCCACGCCCCCGAAGAGAAAAGTGGAAAGCTACCTCCTGGTCTGCCAGATGATGGCTGCTGGCTCCCACTGGCTCAGATGCCTCGACACCGCAGAATCCACCTCAGCAGTGCCCGGGCACTGATCGTAGAGCACACTGGTATCTCCCTCCTGGCGCCATCCCCCTCAGAAGAGAGGGGACCCATCCAGTGAAGGGTTACGCCGGGCCACCTCTGGGTTGGCTGCGATCTGAGGTGAGTAGGAAGGGGGTCGGGATGAGGAGGTTGGGGGAGTCATGTGCAGCCAGAAGGAGAGGTAGACCAGGGGGCAAGTAAAGCGAGGGAAAAAAATTTAGAGTCCCCTTCCATACGACTTCCAGTGTTAAAAAGAGGTTCACTAGGGCTATCAAATAAATTGTCTGACTCTATAAAATAATCATTAACCCTATTAGCAAGTGGCAACTCTCTTCCGAAGGATTCCTCCCCAGATAAATTAATAGATGTCTTCCCCCTTTGTCTGTCCCTTTAATTCCTTTATAAGTACCCAAAATTTCCCAGGTTTCCCTATTGATTCTTTGATTTTGGCCTTGTAGTACTTATTTTCAGTATCTCTTAGTGTGGCCACATACAGGTTTCTTGATTTCCTGTATTGTTTCCAATCACAAATCTTTCCCGAAGCTTGTGCCTGGGCCCAAGCTTTATTTTTAGCAAGCCTCAACTTAAAAAGTTTAGTGGTATATAATGGGGGCAGAATTACCCTTTATTCTCCTAGTAATCTCTGGCATATGCCTATTACATACAAGGAGAAATTCTGACACAAAATAATCCCAAGCCACTTCCATATGTCAAGACAACAACACTCATAAACTGATAAATACAGACAGTTGGTAAAGGTTCACTATGAACAAAATCAGCTTCAGTAAGTTTTATATATTATTTTAATGCTTTCCTACTTAAGGAGTTTGAATGTATTTGAAAATATGTTTCCAGGACTCAGATAACTAGACCGGACAGCAGATTCATGTCATTTGATAAAGATTGCCTCAGGCTAACCAAAAGTGATGGCATTCAGCTAGATACAAAGGAGGTGGTTCACAGCTTGGGTGTGGTTGTTTTGTTACAGATTGACCCTTGTTCCACAGGTGTTGATGGTGGTCCAAAGTGGTTTGTTTCATCTGCACCCCCCTCCCACTATGTGCATGGAAGGGGGTTAAAAATGTGGTCTGGCCCCTCTGGTTAAGTGCTATGTCACATAGCTTGTAGGTGATAAAAGGGTGTGGAGTCATTGACAGAGAGTTCCAGAATCTACACAGCCCCTGATATGATAAACTGGTATTTGTGTGGGCAGGCCCATCTGGCATGTTCAGTGGGTTCCTGGGTTAGGTAGGACTTACTTCTTTTTCCTGGATCTGCAGCTCAGCCCCTACAGCCTTTGGGTGAAGTGGCAGAGGCCCTAAACAGGAGTCCTTTTCCTTTAGGGCATAGTGGTGGATCGCCCAGCCAGGTAAATCCAGAGCTAAAAAACTGTGAGAAATCAGAAGAGTCCATACAGTGCTGAAAGAGCAATACTTTGGGACTAGTGGGAAAATAAAGCATGACAGGGAGTATGTGAAGGATTGGCATGAACTGGGAATTAATTGCTGTGCACCCCCTTCAGAGCCCCCCTCCCCCAGCATTGATAGAATGAAAGGGAGCTACTGGAGGCATGTGCAGACCATATCCTGATCCAAGGAGGGTGGTGGTCAGGGCCCTTTGACAGTACTCAGAAAAAGTGGAGGGTGAGTACCCTCCAATGTCTGTTGTACAAGTATACTAGTTAAGGGGGGGGGGTCCCACACATGTGCCTAGCTCTGCTGATGGTGGCTTTTCTTATTCGCCAGGGATTTCAAGCAACTGTGCCTGTCTGAGAAGCTGGGAATGAGTGAAGACTGCAATGATAGGATCAGTGTCACAACTACAGTGTGTACCATCTGCCTCCTCAATACAGTAGAATGGAAAATGTAAGAAATGTTACAAGGTGTATCTACAGTATACTGCCTTCCAGGAGGGAGCAGCTCAGGTGCTTATGCATTAACTGAAATCCTCCCTCTGGAGTCCTGTAGCACGAAAATGCCCACAGTGGCTTTACTGGTCTGCCCAGTGCCTGGTGCAGCCAGACAGAACACTCTGCAATTAATTAAACACCTACTACTTGACTAGAAGATTTGTGCAGACAATTTTTTGGAATACAGTTTGACATGCTTAAAGGTTCCCCCTCCACCTCTGTAGCTCAGGGTCCCAACAGAGACAATGTAAAAGGAAACCTAGCTGACCACCTCACATGGTGGAGGGCCTAAAAGTAACAGATGTTGGCTACACATCTGAAAAGCATTGCCAGGTTGTGTCCCTACCTTAATCAGTGTGATTGAAGGATGCTGATAAAGGCTTGCATGTGCTCATGACTCTACTACTAAAATGCATTTTACCAGCATCTGCTGACAGCTCAGTTGTGCTGCCTTCAACACTAATGCAGAAGGCAGCAATGAGGCTCCTAACCTCATCATCAAAGTATGAACATACTTCTCCTGTGCTTCATGGAGTGCACTGGCTGCTAAATTTACAAATAGAGAGTCTGCCAGCCAGTCGTAGCAGCTGGCCATTTGCCTGGGCCCCCCCCCCGAACCTGGTAGGAAAAAGGGGGCCTCCTCTTGCGAGAACACTGGATCTGTCAATGCCCAGGAGGAGGTCCCCAGCTGGCCGCCCTTAGGAAGGGATGGCATGGCCAAAGGGAGGAGACAGGTGAGACATTTAAGGGGCTTCCCTGCTCAGTTTCACTCTCTCCTCCTTCTAGCAGATCCCCACCCACCCACCCTCGTAAAAGCAGGGTTGGGGCCAGAGAGGTAGGACCCCCTTTGACCCTGTACGGGTAACTGCATTAGGGGTTGGGGAGTGACTTTTCCTGGTTTTTCCCACTTAACATCAGAGTTTTCTGGGTTTTTCACCTCCTCCAAAGGGATGTTATATTAGTTAGTCAACAGAGGCAAAGGTAGTGTGGTTCTGCAGATGAGGTTGTTGTTACCTGCACAGAACTGTCGCAGCCATGTGAGGCAGCTTGGGAGGAGTGCAGACCTGAGGTATCGGGGGAACTTGGGGGATGAGTCCAATTCTCACAAAGGACTTGATGGCCCTGGTCGGCATGAGGCCAGGGGACTGCTAGATTATGACCCAAGTTGGGGTCAAAGTCCAGCCTCATCGGTTCACCACAAGGATTACAGGTGGTGCCGGACAAGGGGCAGCCACCAGAGTCTTGGCCATATGACCTTTCCCCCAGGGATCAGGGGTGCATCCTCTCAGCAGTGCCTATGCTCAGGATGATGTGCTGTAAATCAATAAACACATGGCTGCGGCCATTTCCTCCAAGATTTGGTGTATCTGTCTTCTTTGGGAAAGGGAGACATGGGGAGTACTAGGCAATGGTGGTAGAACAGACTGAAAACAAAAGCAAGCTGTATGAATGAAGCTACAATAACAGCATGATCTAATCAAACCCAATATGGCTGATAATTCATTAGCTTGACAAGGGATATAGAATAACATGTGGCTTAGTTGTAATTTACTTGTTGTATTATTGTGGTGTAAAAATCCCACCTTCCAGAAGCTATTTGAAATGGGGGGGGGGATCAAGCAGCTGGTGTGTAATGGTATAGATTCCTGCACAGACTATGGCATTGAACTATAGCTGTGCTTGTGGTTGGCATCCCCAATGACTTACTCCCTCAGAGGGGTTAACCGGTTCACTGCCCCTTGTTGTACACTGTACGGCAAGATAATTGCACACACATGGCTCTATACCATACAGTGTATGTCGTCTCTGTTTTGACAAACCAGAAGTAAAATGAAACCAACAAAACTAGTTTCACTTTTGGCTCATGAATCACAAAAGCAGACTTTTGGCTTGTGATAAAAATATGTATGGGGCAGGTTTGGTCAAGTGATTGGAGACACCTGACCCAAATCTGACGCCAAACACCCAGAAAGTAGTAAACACAAGGGAGGTCTGTGCACAGAGCCACCAAGTCTAAAAAAAACTACAGTGGTTGGCTGTGGATTATTTCCATTAGGACATCGTTAAGGAGCTGGAGCAACATTGTTGCAATGCAGGCATGGTATTTTAACCCTTTCACAGCAGAGTCCCTGATTTATATGGAAAACAAGGATATTTTGTCAGTTTCCACCCAGGTTTTGTGCATTACATGAAACTTACCACCAAGATATTTATGCCCCAAAAAGCTAAGGCTGTGGTCTCAACAACCATATATACTGAGGGATGTTGTATAAATGGGGGAATAGATTTAGACATTTTAAATAAAAATGTGCATTTTTGGTTTTAAATTGACTAACACTGAAATGATATTCCTCTGTAAACCAGTCATAAATTAAAACAAGGCAGGTGCCTTGTAATGCTAAAGGAGAACTGTGCTGAACCAGTAAGCAAAGGGGTTAAAACAAAGTTCACCTTCCCTGATCTTGGCCATACCTAGCTGACTGCTTACAAGAAGTCTGCTTCCAGTGTTGGAAATTAAAAGAATTCACAAAGGGAACCTATAACTTTTGATCTAGTATCCATGTGAGGTGGTGGGAATGAAGGATGCATACACAATTGAAAGGATACAAATATTTTCAACACCAGGCGTAATTTTATTTACAAAATAATATAAAGAAAGTGAACTGGACATGACAAAATAAAACCAAAGGCAATAAGAAAGCAAAATTAACAGTTACAGTCACTGTTTTGCAAATGACAAATAATACTGCAGAATAGCTGCTAGAGTCACACAGGCTGGGGAATATAACTCACCTGAACCATAAGGTTTGAAAAGGCAAACCTAGGGTCAGTACAGCACTGACCACACAACGCACCTGACTCACTCTCAGGCTGCACTCCTTATATACCTGTTGTCCAACGTGTGACCATGTAAGACTCCTCCCATTTTTTCATTACACATCCTATTTCATTAGGAGACATTTTGTTTTAATACCCAGGCAGTAATATTGTTTCTAAACAGCATAACCAATGTTCTGGTTTTGCAAAAACCTGACATAATGCATTAAATCATGATTTAGAATCTAACCCTAAGTGAGGCTTCTCCCACAGAGTCATTCAGTGAATAAAAAGAGTGAAGACAGGGCCAGACGGCTCTTAAAATAACAAAGATATCTGTGCAGGATCTTCTATTGAAAATGAGAAGCAACACTTAATGGCTTCTAGGATAGGGGCTTTGGGTAAGACAAATGAAAATAACCAAAATGTGAAATCACTCATATACATTGGGAACTTCCCATAATTATTTTGTATGTGTTTGTATATACATTCTGGGCAAAAGAGGCTTAGCACTTATTATAACAACACCAGAGCACTATGCCTGGCTCGGGAAATCAAATGCATTAGAGTTAAGCTCAAACGTAGAGGTGTAACAAATACACAAAATTCAGATATACTGAATATGAACATTTGTAAACCAGTATTATTTCAGCAATAATTTATTTAAAAAAAAAATAGTTCCTCATATTCCAACGCTTCTTGTGAGTGATTCAGGGTAAACTACAGGGTTGAGGTACGGAGCTGCGGAGAGGCGGGCTTTTGCACACTCCCAAGAGCCGACACCGTACCCTCACACAAGTGGACAGCCAAACCTTTCCCTTTGTGGCTAACCTAAAGTGTTCACTGGCTTCCAGTCCAGGTAGGTGCACCAAGCAGCTTTGTCTTTCTTTTTGTATGCAAATCCTACACTTTGTGGCTCCTAGACCTGGAGGGGCTCCTGTTCGGGAGCGCATTTCGCCGACTTTGTGGCTTTTGTTTCCGCTACACCAAACCAAAAACCAGACAGTCCAGGTAAACACAGGGTAAATAATATACATACATATATATATATATATATATACACACAGTGCCTTCAGAAAGCATTCACCTCCCCTTGGATTTTGTCACATTTTGTGATGTTGCAAATTCAAATTAAAATACATTTATATGGGATTTTTTTGTCTCGTATCTACATAAATTACTCTATAATGCCAAAGTGGAATGAAACGTCTGGAATTTTTTGTACATGTAATTTAAAATAAAAACCTGAAATGTCTTGATTTGATAAGTATTCACCCCCTTTGCTACGACACTCCAAACTGAGCTCAGGTGCATCCAATTTCCTTGTGAGATCACTCTAAAACTTCAATGGAGTCCCCATGTGGTCAGTTCAAATGGTTGACATGATTTCAGAGGAAATATACCTGTTTATATAAGGTCCCACTGTTGACAGTGCATGTCAGAGCAGAAACTCTACCATGAAGACCAAGGAGCTGTCTGTAGAACTCCATGATAGAATTGTGAGGAGGCATAGATCTGGGGAGGGGGTATAAAAACATTTCTAGGGTGTTGAAAGTTCCCAGGAGCACAGTCAAGTCCATCATTAGGAAATGGAAAGATTACGGAACCACCCAGACTCTTTCTAGAGCAGGCAGTCCTCCCAAACTGAGCAACCAGGCAAGAAGGACCTTGGTCAGGAGTGACCAAGAACCCAGTGACCACCCTGACAGAATTACAGAGTTCCATGGCTGAGATGGAGAACCTGTCCAGAGGGCAACAATCTCTGCAGCACTTCACAGATGTAGCCTCTATGGGAGAGTGGCTAGACGGAAGACACTCCTGAGAAAAGGCCACATAATAGCATGCCTGGAGTTTGCAAGAAGGCATGTGGCAGACTCTGAGACCATGTGGCAAAAGGTTCTCTGGTCTGACGAAACAAAAATTGAACTCTTTGGCCTGAATGCAGAGCACTATGCCTGGCGCAAACCGAACATAGCTCATCACCCGTGTAACACCATCCCTACCATGAAGAATGGTGGTGGCAGCATCATGTTATGGGGATGCTTTTCAGTGGCAGGGACTGGGGCACTTGTCAGGATAGAGGGAACAATAAATGGAGCCAAATACAGGCACATCCTTGAGAAGAACCTGCATCAGTCTGCAATGGACCTTGGACTGGGGCGAAGATTTACGTTCCAACAGGACAACAACCCCAAGCATACAGCCAAAGCAACACTGGAGTGGCTTCAGAACAAGAAGGTGAATGTTCTTGAGTGGCCCAGCCAAAGCCCAGACTTGAATCCCATTGAGAATCTGTGGAAAGACTTAAGATTCGGTTCATGACGCTCCCCATCCAACTTAATGAGCTTGAGCAAATCTGCAAGGAAGAATGGGCGAAAATCCTCAAAACCAGATGTGCAAAGCGATACAGACATACCCAAGAAGACCAAAGGCTGTAATTGCTGCCAAAGGCGCTTCTACAAAGTATTGACTCAGGGGGGTGAATACTTAAGTAAACAAGATATTTCAGTTTTTAATGTTTCATAAATGTTTGTTACATGATAAAACTATTTTTGCCCCTTTAAATTGTTGAGTATGCTGTGTGAATCAAGGGTGAAGAAAATCATTTCAATGCATTAAAAATTCTGGTAGTAACACAGCAAAATGTGACAAAATCCAAAGGGGGGGTGAATACTTTCTGAAGGCACTGTATATATCTATATATATATATATATATATATATATATATATATACACACACACACACACACACACTAAGCTTTCTAAAGGTAACCTGGACTCTGGGAAGAAGTTTTTTTTTTGTTTTACACACAAGTCCCACTTTATTATAAAGTATGCGTTACAGCAGCAGGATGCAAACCAACTCCACATGGCACCCTCTCGTTGGTTGCTACCCGGGGTTTTACCTTTTCTTATTACATTTACAGAGTACTCCTCTATAAACATAAGGGGTTGCTACCCCAAACCCAGACATTTTCCTGTTATCTCCATATTCCCTGCATATAAGGTACAGTAGTACATTCACAAAAAACAAACATATATCCAGAGGCACTACATTACCTCTACAACATTACTTGGTTACCAAACCGAAGGGGGGGGTTCAGTAGGGTATATTACTATCTGAGCAAGCCTGGAAAGGAGGAGGAGAAAGCGAGAAAGAATCCAGAGAACATATCTGCAGGTGGCCAACCTGCAAAACAAAAAGAATAGCAAAGAACAGAAAACAAGATAGATGCTGTTGCGCAACAGACTTAGAAAGAAGGCTTCTCAAGGTAGAAACAGCCCACTGTGACATATTCCTCTCTGCCTAGGAGGAAACCAGGGTTGAACGTTTGCCTATTAACAGCACAGGTTTCCTACTATAACATCATGGAAACACCGCAACAAGGCACAGTGGAATCAGATCTCTCCGAGAAGAAATGGAGCTTTTGCCCTCCCACTTCCAAAGCTCCACCTCGGGATCCCTAAAACAACAGTTAAAACATCATTAGATCAAGAGGAATATGTCTTAACCAACACTATTTTTCTTTACCCTGAGGTCTGATTGTGCCTTTATACTGTTTGGATCTGCTTCAAACCGAGTCATAAAGTCTGCATTTCTATGGGCAATACCCGGTTTGTGTTTAATGGTGAATCGATAAGGTTGGAATGTCAGATACCACCTCATTATATGAGGATTTTTATCCTTCACAACTTGTAACCAACATAAAGGATTATGATCAGTAACTAGCTCAAATTTGGAACCCCAGAGATAAAACTTCAGAGCTTCTATCACCCACTTCACTGCCAGGCACTCCTTCTCAGTCGTGGAGTATCTGGTCTCTCTCTCATGCATCTTCCGGCTAATGAAGATGATAGGGTGTTCCTCTCCTTCAAAAGTTTGAGACAATACTGCCCCTATACCGGTGTCAGAGGTGCCAGTCTGTGCCAGAAAGGGCAAGGAAAAATCAGGGCTCCTTAAAACAGGTGAGAAGCACAACTTGGCCTTTATGACGCAGAACACCTCTTCACATATTGGGGTCCATTTAACTTTAGTTGGGATCTTTTTCTTAGGTTGGTTAAGTGACCGGCCAGAATGGTAAAGTTAGGCACAAACCTCCTATAATAAATACCCAGCCAAGCCCAGGAAAGATTGTACATGTTTGTTCGTGGTGGGCCTGGGGCTATTAGCCACTGCATCAACTTTTCCAGCCTCTGGTTTTATCTGGCCATTTCCTATTAAAAACCCAGATACTTGGTTTCCTGCATTACTAGTGCACATTTGGCTAGATTGATGGTCAGGTCTGCTTGTGAAATGGCCTGCAGTACAGCAGTCAGATGTTCTATATGCTCTGTCCAACTGGGATTATAAATCACCGCATCATCCAGATAAGCGGCGCTATAGGCCATGTGGTGTTTCAAAGTACGATCCATGAAGCGCTGGAAGGAAGCAGGAGCTCCATGTAAACCAAATGGCATTGTTACAAAGTGGAAGAGCCCCGCTGGGGTACTAAAGGTAATCTTGTCTTTAGATGAGCTATCTTAGGGGATTTGCCAGAACCCCTTCGTGAGATCCAAAGTGGTGATATAGCATGCATTTCCAAGTCAGTCCACAATATCGTCTATGCGGGGCATAGGGTAGCTGTCAGACTTGGAAATGGCATTCCGTTGCCTGAAACCGAGGCAGAGTCTTATGCCCCCCTCTTTTTTCTCTACCACCACTATGGGAAATGCCCAATCGCTATTTAAGGGTTCAATTACTTCCAGTTGTTGCATTTTCACAACTTCTTTAACCACCTCCCCCCATACCTTTTTAAGCAATCGGTGTGGTTTCTGTCTTATGGGGTTAGTCTGGGTGACTTCAATTTGGTGTTCAGTTCCAGAAGCCCTGCCAGGAATACTGGTAAATGTGGACTAGAATTGTTGCAACACCCGATTCAAGTCTCTTTGCTGCTGGGATTGGGATTAATAGCTAAATCCTTCAACTCCCCCAGCTTCTCCAATCTCTGATAGACAGTTTCTAATTCATTTTCTGGTTGGTCAGGATGTAAAAACAGGGCAGGGGCAGGTCTGTCAAATCATTTCTTCAGGAGGCTGGCATGATATATTTTTCTTTTATGCCTCCTGTCGGGCAGTTCAACCTCACAAGTTACAGGCCCTGTCTGTCTATTGATGTTGTAAGAACCCTGCCATTTCATCATTAGTTTGTTGTCAGAAGAGGACAACAGTAGGATTACTTTATCCCCAGGCTTGAACTCTCTGTTGCCCACCCCCTGATCATATTGTACCTTTTGGGACACTTGCCTCTTGATATTACGCTGGTGAGCTGTCATGATGTACTTCACTGACCTCTGCCTCAGTTGTGTAAGGAAGTCATTTAGAATAGTGGATGGGCAACCACCCACAACAAGGCTATGTTTCCATCGAGGGTGTTGATGACATCAGAGAGACCTCGACAGCGAAGCTCGAGAGGTCTCCATGATTAAAAAACTGATACTGGGTAATAAGGCCCACTCACTCTAAATAAATGAACCACAATTTCTTTGTAATTCAAAAAAGATTTAATCATATAACTTACAGTTTAAACAATTACAATCGACGTTTCGGGTAAACCCTTCATCAGGAAAACTGGTTTACTCTAAAAAATAAATAAACAAATTATAAACCAAATTTGATTCTCATTTTGTCTCTTTCATAATATATGAAACTATTAATAAAACATAGAAACTATAAAGAACTATCCTTACATTTCAATTTCAGTTCATTATGTATTTCCTCTTGTGATGTACTACCTTACAGGTTTGACTCCTACTTACAGTCACTGATAACAAAACAACAAAAACACAAAAAAATAGAAACACAGAAACATAGAATTTGATGGCAGATAAGGACCGCTTGGCCCACCCAGTCTGCACATTTCCCTACTTAATGGATAAGCTGCAGATCCTAGTTAACCAGCAGCCTACTTCTTTCTACCCCCCACCCCCTAGAATTGCCTTATGACTGTCCCATGCATGCTTGAATTCAACCACTGTTTTTGACTCCACAACCTCCTCCAGAAGGCCATTCCATGCATCCACTGTTTTTTTTACTGAAACTATCATTCATTTACTATTCTGTGGTTTTATAAATAAATTTCAACACTTTACTAATTTACCATTGCATCACTAAATGTATTTCACTTTAACTTTTCACTAAAGTGAAGTCACATTTTAAATACATTGGGCCGGATATTCAAACTGCGCCCAAAAAGTGCGCAACAGCAGGAGCAAGCACAAGTCAATTGCGCATATGCGCAACAGACGCGATATTCAAACATGGAGCAAAGACAACCGCGCAAGCAGCCAACGCCTGAATATCGCACAAACTGCTCCATAGCGCAACCAGGAAGGGGAAGCTGAGCAGAAATGATGCACCATAGCGCAACAAGGCTAGCCCAGCTGAGCAGTCCAGAGGTGCCATAGCGCAAGCAGACCCCCCCAGCAGAGCAATGGAACTGCACAACCAGGGAGGCAGGCTGGGGCCCACCACCAGCCATGCCACACATGGGCACAGGAACACACTGCAGAACCAACAATACACCCGCACACCCCATGCACAGCATCACTGGGGGAGGGATGGATGATCCAGTGGCCCATGGGGACAAGCCAACAAAGCACAGCAGGGCCATGACGCCCCAGCACAACCACTGGCAGGCTGAGACTGCCACACACAGGGGGTCGAGATAACCACAGTGCACATCAGCCCCCCCTTCTGCACAGCACACCCTGCACCGTGACCCCAAGACACCACCCATGTGCAGTGACTGTCACTGCAGTAAACACCATGCATCCCCCCCGGCACACTGCAACCTCGTGTAGCACAGAACCATACAAGCCAGACCCACCCTGTGCACCCAGCAGTGGGCGGCAGCAGATGGCAAGACCGACTGAAAGTCACTTCCACACCAGAGACACCTCCCCATGCACACACACACACACACACACACACACACACACACACACACACATACACACATACCCAGGACCATACCACCCCAGATGGCATGCACACCACTGCAACTGAGCAACCATAGCCAGCTGCAAATCAGAGACCACCACAGTATTCATAACAAAATATATATATTTGAAAAGATATGTACAACACCAATAACACAACTATATACAGATATGTACAAGACAAGGGGGTAGGGGTACAAGGTAGGGGTGGGTAAGGGTAGGGTGAACAACTGGGAGGGAAGGCAGGGTGGGAGGGATGGGTGAAGTGGAAAGGAAGCACATTCAGCACCTGGCAGGCTGGTCTCCTGCTGCCTGTTGCTGTTCTCGTCTCCTCAGGTGTCGCCTGACCCCATGGCGCTGCATGTCCCTGAGGAGGTCATGTGTCACGACTGACACCCTTGTCAGCCGCTGGAGGGCACGGTCCATCCAGCGTAGGATGTTGAGACCTAGAAAAGGGGAACACAGTCAATGGCTGTGACTGTCCACAACCCTGAACACCACCCATCCTGCAAGGCATATAGCCTAGTGCCCCACACCTGTGATGGTATGCACCCACCCACAGTGACCATGCACATGACACGTCCAACCAGGCAGCACCAGCTATGTGCACCACTGCACACACACACACTGCCCATGTCCATCACAGCACAAACAAGGCTGTCAAGTGATGTGGCAATGTGGTGGGATGCCAGTTCCACAGCCATGTGCCCAGTGCATGCATGGACCACCAGTGATGCACACACAGACGTGCAGTGACACTGGACAGTGATGACTGTCGCCTGTGTCGTGCATGGTTGTGTTGTCCATGGCTGGTGGTCATGCCCACCCCCTCCAGCATGCAATAGCATCCATGATGTAATGATACTCACACTCATCAAGCAGCTGTGGCTGCTGCTGCTGCTGCTGCCGCTGTGGCCCACCCCTCACACCTCCTCCATCCGCCACCTGGGCCCTGCCACGGCCCTCCTCGGCCTGTGCCTGCATCCTCTCCGCCAGGCCTGTGGGTGACAAATGTTGAGAAAACATCAGTGTGACCCCAAAGCAGACTGCCCCTGCCCCAGTGGTGTGCCTGCCCACACAGCCAGACCCATGCATCTCACACCTGCACACACTGCACAGCCAACCATGGCAGAGCCATCCCCATGCACCGCCACCAAAACACAGTCACACCCCTACGGAGAATACAGGTGCATAGATGGTACACCCACCTGGTCTAGGCACAACGCCCCTCGTGGCACGTGACCTGAGGCGTCGCAGCACGTCCGGCTCCCTCCTGTGGAGGTCACTAAATCTGTGCCTGCACTGCTCCACAGACCGGCACCACCCTGTGACCCTCACCAGGTCAGTGGCCACCTGCAGCCACACCTGGGTGCGGGCCATGGTGAGGGGCTCATCACCATACAGTGCCTCAAAGTGGGGCTCAACCAGGGCCACCAGGTTGGCCACCTCCACCTGACTCCATTGGGGAGCTCTCCTGCGTGCAATAATTGCGGTCGTATAGCAGGCAATATGGCGCCTGCAGCACGCAACCCCACGTGGAAATGTTGCAATAGACCACCATAGGTTCCAATCACGCCTGTTCATACGCTGTCGGTTCACATAGCGCCGTCACCAAACAGCGCAACAGAGCCGCACACATGGCAGCCGAACAGCGCCAGGGGCAAAGGTCAGACACCAGGTCAGGGGTCTATGACACAAGGCCACGCACAGCGCCATCTGACGTCTACGCATCCTGCGCGACCGATCACCTGCGTGCCAGTGCCACAGTGGACTATTGAGCAGTAGTGCCACAGCACCATATGGTGCCCAGTGCTGTAGCGCCACTGGCACAATGGTGGCCATGGCCTGAATTGCCGATCGCGCACAGCACGTCATCAGCGTGGCAGACACCTGTGTAAGCTACCTGGGCATGCGCAATGCAGTGTACCACACAGTCACAGATCTGCGCCATTGGCTCAGCTGGCTCAACCGTATTGCGCAAAGTGCAACGGCGCGATATTCAGCCAACACATGCAAATCATCTGATCAGCCATTCAAAGGTGCAGTGGTGCGATTTGCATCTCATTACAGTTGCTTCACTCCTAATTTGCATGCATTGCGCTATAAATGTGCGACATTGGGCTGCGCTGGCCAGATTCGGTTACTGCAGGTGAGAGGTGGGTTGCATGCCGTGTGATGTCCTGGACAATGGTCATGGGATAATGCTGTAGACTGCACAGTGACAGGTGTCCACTTCCACCCATACAGATCGCCATGACCGAGCAGAGCCAAGGTGAGGGTGAGGATGGTGGGCGGAGGAGGAGGCCCAACTTCACCACGGCGGAGACAGAGGCCCTCTTCCAGGCCTACCTGGAGGAGGAGGCACTACTGAGTGGACGGCGGGGCACCCCTCAGGCCCGTGCGGCTGCATGGGAGGAAGTAGCTCGGGCAGTGAACCTGCACAGAAGCCACCAGCGCTCCGTGCAGGAATGCAAAAAGAAGATGGGGACAGACCGCAGGAGGGTGAAGGAGAAGGTGGCAGCCCTCAGGGCGGCACGTGCTGGCACTGGCGGGGGCCAGCCAGCAGTGGTGGAGCTGACCCCGGCTGAAGACCGACTGGCTGCATCAATGCAGCGGAGTGCTATTGAGGGCGTACCAGGAGGTGGATTCCAGACAGGTGGAAGCCCATCACTGCACGGTATGACATGGTGGTGGTGTTGCGGGGGGGGAGGTTGTTCACATGCACGCACATGTCCTCTCTTTCTGTTACAGATCCTGTTCATCTTCAGGGGATGGTGGTGGTGGGTCCAGGCAGTGAGGAAGACCTGCTGGACATGGAGGAGGGTCCATCCACCTCTGTCACCAGCCAGCATGCACTGCACCAGCATGCATGCCAGGCTGCCAACTCTGGTGTCGGTGAGTTGGGTGTGGGGGGTGCACAGCCTGTGTCTCAGCAGTCTGGCATGCAAGCATGACAGCACGCTGTGACTGTGGCTGTAGCACGTACCTGCACCATTGATGATGCAAGGACTGCAATGGGCAGTGACATGTGTGTGTCCCATGATGGACACACAGCAGACCAGCATGTGCCCCTGGGCCTAGCTGGTTCCAACGTGTGTGCCAGCATGTCGGCACAGTCCCAGGCTGTGCCTGTCAGCACCGGGTGGGCAGCACCGGTGGCTGTGCAGGTGTCTGGCACTGTTGCGGCCACAGCAGTGGAACGAGTGGTCCCTTGGGGCACAGCAGTTGGAGGGGCAGCAGCAGCAGTCACCCACCAGGTCTGGGGGTACAGTGTCCAGCGGTGGCACATGCCCACCACCCTCTGATATGCCCATTCCTGGTCCTGGCGAACAGCGCCCACCCTCAAGGGGTGTTGAGCATCAGGACCTTCCATACCCTGGGGGACAGGATGCCGTTGTGACAGAGTACCCATTTGAAAAGCACACCCGCCTGCTGCGGGAATCAGTACAGCAGCAAAGGTGGGTTGCAACGTCCGTGGAGGCACTGTGTGTGGTTGTGGAGTGGCACAGCAGGGACTGTGCTCTGGACCGTGCAGAGATGGTCCATATGCGGATGGATGTGACCACCGCCATTGACAGGCAGACCCAGGCATTGGTCGCTGTCGTGGCTGCATTGGGCACACAAGCAGGTGCTCCTGTACCGCGCACCCCACACAGTACGCTCTCCACTCCCCGTTCCCGGTGTCATGCGACACCAAGCCTGTTGATGCCAGGTTCTGCTGTGGGCATCCCGAGCAGCCCTGGTGCAAGTATGTTTGGCATACTACAGACCCCACTGCGGACAAGGTCGTGATCGTGCAGTGGGACCCCTGGTGGTCCATCGGTGCCACCCCATGTGGCCCCTGCTCAGCCTGCCAGTGCTGTTGGGTCACAGCGGGGCCACCCACACATCTGTGGTGGCCATGGAACGGTGCAACATGACTGACCTGTCTCCCAGTGTGGGCCCTGTCTGGTGCGGCCCTGTGTGCACTGTGCATCATGGTGGGCAGTGCACTTGTGGGTGCCCTGCACATCACGCCAACATACAGACCACCTGCACACCATCCCGACTGCTGTCCACAGGTGCGTGTGCATGATGATGCCTGCATTGTACTGTACACCAAGGTGCAAGGGTGCCCAGCATCTGACACACGTACTTGGACAGTACAGGTGGTGGGTGTGGTCTGTGGATCTGTGTGTTTGCCATGTCTGTTTCTGCTCTGCTGTGCACCTGCCCATGCACTTTGTGCCTGGTGTGTGTGTATGTGTGTCCATATGACTGTTCGCCCCTCCCTGATGGTGTGTTTGTGTGCCTGGTCCCTTCCACTCCCCTTGCCGTCATGCACCCCTGGTATGTTACTCTGTGTGCCTGTGGGTTGCACCAGGACAGTGTTGGTTGCACATGGCCCCTTGACTTACCTGTGTCGTGCATAATGCTCCTCCATGATGGTGTCCCGGTGCAGCTGGGCCTGCCAGATCAGCCAGGGGTCCCGCCGTCCAAGGGGGGGCTGCTCATCACCATCATCACTGGCGCCGCTGGCGTCCCCATCGCTGTCCCCTTCCTCGACCTGAGTGGCTATCCCACAGTCTTTGGCCAAGCTGTGCAGGATACAACAGGCCAGGAATATCCCACAGGCCTTTGAGGGGCTGTACTGTAGGGCACCGCCGGAGGTGTCTAGGCATCGGAAGCGTGCCTTGAGCATCCCAAACACCCGTTCGATGATGTTGCGTGTTGCGGCATGCGCCTCATTATAGCGTTGCTGCGATGGGGTCATGGGGTGCTGGTATGGTGTGAGCAGCCAGGGATGGAGTGGGTATCCGCTGTCACCTGTGTGGAGATGGTGGAGATGAGTATCATGTTCAGGTCCATATTGCCAATATCCCTGTGTGCCACTGCCATGGCACCTGTGGCATTCCCACCCTTGCCCCATGTTTGCAATTCCTACATGCGTACTCACCCACTAGATGGCCTGTGGGGATGTCCCCACTCTCGAATCGATGGCACAGTGCAGACTGATACCATATAAAGGCATCATGTGCTCCACCAGGGTGTGTGGCACAGACATTGATTATGCGCCCAGTGGCATCACACACCACCTGGCAGTTGACACTGGAATACCCTTCCTGTTCCTATATGCAGCCCCATCGGGGCCAGGTGGTGTGTGTGTATGGCCACAGGGTGCAGTCTATAACCCCTGGCACGCCAGGCATACATGCTACCTGTTGAACTCCTGCATGTTTGCTATCGCTCTGCAGTGCTGGGGAAATGGATGCTCCGCGGCATGTGGCAGCAGTGCGCTGAGGAATTGGGTGAGGATGCGTGACGTGGCCGACTGTGTGATGCCTGTGGTGTCCCCTGCCGGCCTCTGGAAGGTGCCCGTGGTGAGCAGGCACATGCAGGCTGTCACCTTGGTCTCCACCGACAGAGCGTGACTCCGTCGTGAGGGTGCCTGCATCACATCACTGCACAGCTCACAGAGCCGTCTCAGTATTGCCCTGTTCAGGTGGTACCGGCCCACGATCTCTACATCTGTGTACAGCTCAAAGCTGATGCGGGCACGGTACTGCCTGTTGGGGGCGTACTGCCGACGGGCCCTTCCATGGCCACGTCCCCCTGCAGCATGCATTCTCACCCCCCTCATTACAGCTTCCATGTGGAAGCTGGCACTGTCCATCTCCCTGGCTTGTGACCCCCCCGGCTGATGTTGCTCTGTTACCCCCGCTGTCCTGACTGCTACCTCCACTGCACCTGGTACACCTGCTGGCCTCTGCACTCTGTGGCCCCATACACCTTCCCTTGCCCCTCTTCTGTCCTGTGCACACCCTGGCCTGCACTGTTTGTTGCTCTGGCCTTCTCTGTCTCTCTGCCTCATGTGTCTTCCCTGTCGCGTTCTTGCGCCTCTTCCTTGAGCCTTTTTATTTTGGCTCATTTCCGCTGGGGCGCAACTTCCGGCTGTTCCGCTGTTGCACATTGCGCAAGTCTTTGAATATCGCATTGCGCTCTTTATGCATGGATCCACCCCCTTCGGTTGCGCATGCCTTCATTTGCATTGCGCTGTTGCTCAGCCTGTTTTCGGTGGCGCAACTGCATCCTGCTGAATATCGCAGAATGGCGCACTTTCGGACTTGCGCATGCGCAACCCTATTACGCATGGCGCAACCCTTTTGAATATCCGGCTCATTATGTTTACTGAAACAGACCAGCAAAACGCTATACTTGCCCCTGAATTAACACATATTATATCATTATGTGCCCCTTTCCACTCCTTTTATTACATATTTTTTATATGCTACATGGATGTGTGACTCGTTTTACAACGCTAAACTATTGCGCTTTTAAAATCTATATTCTCCATGTATCACTATATTTCCAAACCACTGTATATTAAATTATACTCAAAACTGCATGTATAATGAAGGGACATCCACAAATATAAAGATTTCAAATCATCTACAAGGGGCAATTAGAAAAGCTGACCTGTTTCATGTATTTCAAACTTCTCAATGCTTTCTGCCTTTGTATCACTTCGAATAGAAAAAAGATCCATCAGTTCATTGTTTTCTTTGACCAAACTATAGCAATGGTTTCATGATTTTTACTCTCAGTAAACCTGCTTTATCCTGTATAACTTACTCTGAATTTCTTTTGGTGTCTGGCGTATAATTCAGTTGGAGTAACCATGATGTCATCAACTCCCGAGATGGGAAACACTGCCGAAGTTGTGGATGGGTGACCATCCACTATTTAATATAGTATATGGTTCCCCAAAATGTGTGTTTTACCTTGTGTTCACGCTTTCACACTGGTCCTGGCTAGATTTCCATTCTCTCCACCTCAGTCCCCAATAATTCCAGTGCTCGTCACTGCAATCCTGTCCCTGAAGATATAGGTCCTTCGCACAGCAGTCGTGCTCTGCTCTGGTCCCACAACTGTGCCAGTAATTTAAAAAAAAAAAAAAAGAAGAAGAAATTCTGCAAAGTAATAGTTTGGAGACACTGAACTGACTTTAGTACTCCGTATCCAAACTGTGTCTATGAACTACTTGCCGGACCGCACAGCTCACTAAGTACAGGTGCCATTTTAGAGCATATTTTTTGAAAATAGCACTGTTAGAGACAATCACATGGCAGGTTAAGGGTCAAAAGTTGTTGTACTATCGATGTGATGTCAGAATGATAGTACAACTTTTTCTGACCTTTGAACTGCCCTACAACAAGATTTAGAAAACCTTCCTTTTCCACACCGAATAAGTCCTAACCATATACTATTAAGGTATTGTAGGGCCTATCTCGCGGCCATCCTCCCACTGTTCCTTAATGACATCGAGGGGGGCTCAAGGATTCCTACCATATAATAGCTCAAAAAGTGAAACCCTGTTGAGGCCTGCGGCACTTCCTGGTATGCAAACATTAGGAAGGGCAGATACACATCCCAAGTCCTACACTCATCCTGCACAAACTTGCGGAGCATTTTTTCCATGGTCTGGTTGAACCGCTCAACCAGACTGTCTGTTTGTGGGTGGTATGGGGAGGTGTGTATACTGTAGCACTGATTCCTAAGGCTTGATACAGTTCCTTCAATAATTTTGAACAGAAATTACTGCCTCTGTCAGTCAGGATCTCTCAGGTAATTACTACCCTGCTAAACATTTTTACTAATTCATCTGCTATTTTCTTAGCAGTGATAGTCCTTAGGGGTATAGCTTCAGGATACTTTGTACTGTAGTCACAAATAACTAGTACAAACCTATTCCCCTTTGAACTTTTTTGTAGGGGTCCCACTATATCCATAGCTATCCAGTCGAATGGCATCATGACCGGGGAAGAGGCTGTAAGGGTACCTTTTCCTTTCTACCAATAGTAGCCACCCTCTGGCATTCTTCACAGCTGTGACAGTATTCTGCCACCTGGTTGTGAATACCTGTCCAGTAAAAAATGGTTGAGAAGCCTGCTCAGAGTGCGGTCTCTACCCAAGTGACCAGAAAGGGGAATGTCGTGTGCTAGGTGCAGTAACTGGGTTCTGTATTTTTCTGGCACCAGCAGTTGTTCTGCTGTCTCCCCAGTTACGGGATTCATGGACTTCCTGTACAATAAATTCCCCTTCATTATACACCTTGGTCCATTCTGATCACCCCACTGACTCCCCAGCTGTGAAAAAAATGGTTTCAAGGTTAGGGTAGTATCCATGTAGAGCACTTATTATTGAGCGCTGTACTTTTAAGTTACTCAATATAGCGCTCTACATGAGAGCGAGTGGTGCAATACGTCGCTATATCCTGTATAGCGAGTATAGCAAGGAGCTGTACTCACTACTTCAGGATATATGATCCTGTGTGGCCATTTCCCACTGAGCTGCTTGCATAGCGTAGTGGTGGATACCACCACTTGCAATGCAAACAGACCTGGGTTCGGGTCGGGCTGCTGGCTGAAGCCTTTTTTTTTTCAAGAACAATAACTTGCCCCATGGTCCGCACCCCCTTTGGAGTTGGTTATTTTAGTTTGGGGGTGTGGGGGGCACAGCCCCTTGCATAAAAATAATGTTTGTTGTGTGCTCTTTTAAAGTATTGCAGCGACTGTTGCTATTTGTGAAAATCAGTACAATATCCACCGCCCTTTTGACCATGGGCTTTTATGTGTTCACTTTATGTGATAGGCGGTCTTTCAGACTCGCCTTTCTCACATAAAACCCAAGGTTAGATCATCCTTTTGTTCAATACCAAAATCACAAGGTTTGACAATATGCAGTAATTCAGAATTTGAGTCAATACATTGTTGTGTCCATTGTAGTTTTTCCACCCTTTTACTCCTCTTGGATTTCTGGGTCTTCCCCGGAGCTTCAAACACCTCATCATCAAAAGGAAAAAGATGTGACAATTGCCTCTCTCTTTTTGCTTGGGCCCAGGTAGTGACAGCACTCAGTGTCGTGATATTAGTGAGTAAAGTCTCAGACTCGGGGTGATCATGATCCAGTATGACTGAGACAGGGAGATGGGAGACAAGGCCAACTTCAAGCTGGTGGACAGTGTCTTGGGCCTGGAGATCCACTGTAGTAACAGGATAGAAATTAGTGTCTCCATATATGCATACAACACCTGTCTTAGGGCCTTTGAGCTCACCACTTTTCACTAGGTCAACTTTTACCAGAGTCTGCCTGCTACCTGAGTTTATGATCCCCATTACCTCTGTATCCCCTACTTTCACAGGTATCAGATATTGCCCACAATTAGCTAGGGCTAGATGTGTAGATTCCACTTTCTCCTTTGGGCAAAATCTAACAATATGGCCTTTATCCTGGCACTTCCGACATATGATGTCTGGGTTATAAGGTCTCCGACACCAGAAGTTCTTATTACACCCTGAAACAGAAGTATTAGTAGGAGAGTGTCCTACCATGGGTTAGGTAACACCTCTCCCCGGATGTCCCTTCTGTCTGTTCGGGCGTGCCATTAGGTAGTCTTCAGCAAGTGTGATGGCCTTCTGTGCCATTTCAGGGTGGTGCACCCTCACCCACACCTGCACATCCTGAGGAAGAACTTATAGTACAATAGTCTCCACAACTTGTTCCATGGTCAAGCCAGGTTGTAGCCACTTATAGCATAGTTTTTTCAGTCTCACAAACGCTTCCTGGGGGGCATCTGAGGCATGGAACCTGAATGTCTGAAACCACTGACAATATGTCTCTATGCTAATATCATATCTCCAAAGTATTTCCCACCACACCGAGTCGTAATTTTCGGCCTGATGGCTGTCCATATTACTGTAGGTGAGCTGGGCCTTCCCGGACAGGTTGGGCACTAGCTGAATCACTCATTGCTCCCTCGGCCATCCACATGCTCCCGCCACTCTTTAGAATGTTAAGTATGCCTCAGTGTTGTCAGATTCACTTAACTTTGTCATTTTAATGTCCTTCGGGTTATCCAAGGTTCGAGGGCTATGAGGGGATTCCCATAGCCTGGATAGCCCTCAGGGTATTGGACCACCTCTGCTCACCTCTCTGTCAGTCTCCTTTTCTCTCTTTATCCATGCTTAATTGCTTAACACATAACCATCATAAGAGTTCCTGCAAGTCCTCAGGATGGTATCTCTCAACAGTGTCCTCAATCTCAACCTTCTCAACCTCCTCCTCCAACTCTTCTTTTAGTTTGGACTTCTTCTTGTCCTCAAGACCTGGAAGTAGTCGCCCCCCCATACACCTCTGCCATGGTCCTGGTTAGGGTGCCTTTGGGTCTTGTCGCTGGGTCCGCCGTCTGCATTGGCTGTATGTAGTGTCCCCTCGGATATCCGCCAATATCCTTGTTGGAGCATCCACAGGTACTCCAACTATCCCACTTCTAAAACCATGTGTGAGGTGGTGGGAATGAAGGACACACACACACAATTGTCGGGATGCAAATATTCTCAACTCCAGGCATAATTTTATTTACAAAATAATATAAAGAAAGCGAACTGGACTTGACAAAATAAATCCAAAGGCGACAAGAAAGCAAAATTAACAGTTACAGTCACTGTTTTGCAAATGGCAAATACTAGTCTAGAATAACTGCTAGAGTCACACAGGCTAGGAATATAACCCACCTGAACCATAAGGTTCGAAAAGGCAAACCTAGGTCAGTACTGCACTGGTCACACAACACATCTGACTCACTCTTAGGTTGCACTCCTTATATACCTGTTGTCCAACATGCAACCATGTAAGACTCCTCCCATTTTTCATTACACATCCTATTTCATTAGAAAACATTTTGTTTTAATAGCCACACAGTAATATTGTTTCTATACAGCATAATCAACATTCTGGGTTTGCAAAAACCTGAAATAGTGCATTAAATGATGAATTAGAATCTAACACCAAGTGAGGCTCCTCCCACAGAGTCATTCAATGAATAAAAAGAGAGAAGACAGGGCCGGACGGCTCTTAGCATAACACTGGGAGACATCCGTGCAGGATCTTCTATTGAAAATGAGAAGCAAAACTTAACAACTTCTAGGATAGAGGCTTTGGGTAAGACAAATGAAAACAACCAAAATATAAAACCACTCATATACATTGGGAACTTCCCATAATTATATTGTATGTGTTTGTATCATTCTGGGCAAAAGAGGCTTAGCGATTATTATAACAGCATTATGCCCGGCTCGGGAAGTCAAATTCATTAGGATTAAATCCTTACATAGAGGTGTAACAGATACACACAATTCAGGCATACTGAATATGAACATTTGTAAACCAGTATTATTTCAACAGAAATTTATAAAAAAAAAAACAATTCCCCATATTCCAACGCTCCTTGTGAGCAGTTCAGGGTAAACTATGGGGTGATGTATGGAGCAGTGGAGAGGTGGGCTTTGGCACACTCCCAAGAGCTGACACCATACCCTTGCACAAGCAGACAGCCAAACCTTTCCTTTTGTGGGTAACCTAAAGCATTTACTGGCTTTCAGTCCAGGTAGACACATCAAGCAGGTTTGTCTTTCTTTGTGTGTGCGAATCCTGGACTCTGCGGCTCCTGGACCTGGAGGGGCTCCTGTTCAGGAGTGCGTTTAGCTGACTTTGTGGCTTTTATTTCTGCTGCACTAAACCAAAGATAAGCCAGTCCAGGTAAACACAGGGTAAAACATAAACATATATATATATATATATATATATATATATATATATATATATATATATGTGTATATATGGGGATACAAGATGAGCAGGAGTGGAATATGGAAAATATTCTCACTCCTACAGAGTGAGGCATGGATATCTCACAAGTGCCGGGTTAGTTTAACCTCAGTGGTAGGGAAAATGATGGAATCACTTCTGAAGGAAAGAATTGTCAAGTACCTAGAGGCCAGTGGGGCACAGGACCCAAGGCAGCATGGATTCACAGTGGGAAGATCATGTCAGACGAATCTAATAAATTTTTTTGACTGGGTGACCAAAGTAGAAGATCAGGGAGGGGCTGTGGACATGGCCTACCTAGACTTTAGCAAGGCATTTGACACAGTCCCACACAAAAGATTAATATACAAGTTAGCCAGCCTGGGAGTGGGTCCCAAGATGATAGCCTGGGTAAAGAATTGGCTGGAGAACAGGACACAGAGGGTAATAGTAAATGAAGTCCACTCTGAAGAAAGGGGGGTTACTAGTGGGGTACTGCAGGGTTCAATATTAGACGGTCCTCTTCAATGTCTTTATAAGCGACATTGCAGAGGGACTGGAAGGAAAAGTATGTCTCTTTGCAGATGACACAAAGATCTGCAACAGAGTTGATGCACAAGGTGGGTGGAAAGGATGAGAAGGGACTTGGCAAGGTTAGAGGAATGGTCAAATGTATGGCAGCTTAGATTCAATACTAAGAAGTGCAAGGTAATGCATCTGGGAAACAAAAACTCAGGAGAAGAGTACACAATGGGGGTGAGATACTAACAACAACAAAAATGGAAAGGGACCTGGAGGTAGTCATATCAGATGACCTAAAGGTGGGCAAGCAATGTGAGAGGGCAGTAAGGAGGGCTGTGGGGATACTGGGATGCATAGGGAGAGACATCACCAGTAGAAAACAGGACGTTGCTATCCCTCTGTACAGACAGCTGGTGAGAACCCATCTGGAGTACTGCATGCAGTTCTGGAGACCCAATCTCCGCAAAGGCATAGACAAGATGGAGGCTGTCCAGAGGAGGGCAACTAAAATGGTGCAGGGTCTGCACCAGAAGACATATGAAGAGAGACTTAAGGAGCTTAATATATATAGCCTCAAGAAAGAAGGAGAGGGAAGACATGATAGAAACTTTCAAGTACCTCAAGGAATCAACAAAGTCCAAGAGGGTAGCATCTTTCAGAAAAAGAGGTATGCAAGAACATGGGGGCACAATTTGAAGATGGGGGGGGCAGCTCAGAAGTAATGTAAGGAAGTATTTTTTCAACAGAGAGGGTTGTGGATGCATGGAATGGCCTTCCAGGGGAGGTTTTGGAGTCAAAAACAGTGGTGGAATTCAAGCATGCATGGGACAGTCATAAGGCAATTCTAGGGGGTTGGGGTAGGAAGAAGTAGGCTGCTGGTTAACTAGGATCTGCAACTTATCCATTAGGTAGGGAAATGGGCAGACTGGGTGGGCCAAGCAGTCCTTATCTGCCATCAAATTCTATGTTTCTATGTTTCTATATTCCACGATCTGCACATCATGTGTGTGATTTATACAATAGGGTCATGTTGTGTGCTGTTTGCAATGTGCTGGAGTTAAGTTATTTTTGTTTTGAACTGTTGGTTTTATATCTCTCCCTGTGGGATTATCATAGGAATCATAGGAAGGCTACTGAGCCAGATGGACTTTCGTCCTATATGCTCTCCATTTGTCCAAATTTCTGATCTGGTTCATATACCTATCCCATTTGGATTCGAACTCTGTAGTTGTTTGACTAGCCACAACCTCCAACAGTAATCTATTCCAATCATACACAACTCTTTGAATAAACCACTGTGTACTTCGTACTTTCTTCCTTTTTGGTGCTGTTAGCTGCATCGGATGAGACCTTGTATTATACATACTATTGTTTGGTTCAAGACCAGTGATATTCCAAAGATCGTCACTTTGCCAAGCCTTATGTACTAAGCACATATCACCTCTCTTTCTTCTCTCCTCCAAGGAATACATATTCAACTCCGTTAGTCGGGTTTCATAATTTTTCCCTGCCATATTATGAATAATTTTTGTTGCTTTTTTCTGAACCCGCTCCAGCAACACTGAATCCTGTTTTTTTAAAGGGTGACCACACCTGTGCTCCAAACTCCATAATAGGTCTCGCCAAAGATATATACAGAGGCACAATAACAATCCTACTTCTAGATGATATATGCCTCAGTATACAGTTTAAAATTCTATTTCCTTTTTGGGCTATTTTTTGACAATGTGATGGAAAAGACATATCGCTGGAAACTGTTATACCCAGATCTCTTTCCTCGGCTATTGTCTTTAGTGGTATGTTTCCTAATTTATAGGGTAGAGTTGGATTTCTGTTGCCCAGATGCATAATAAAACATTTGTCTTGATTTAATGTCAGTTTGAATTTGTTTGACCATATATTGATATTGTCTATTGTATCTTGTAAATTAGTTTGTGTTTTAGTATCCTTTTGTGTGTGTGCACTGGGAATTTACAGCACCGTTGGTAAGGCAGGTATGTCAGTCAGTGACAGTGATGCTTTTGATTGGCTGTTAGTGTGTATATGGGCAGGCTGAATCATTTGTGAAATATGGCGGTACTGCTCTTTGCTTTCCGAATGAATGACATTGCCGGTGGATACATGTTATAGTTCGAGTTTTTGATTCTGGTATGAAAAAGAACGTCTTTTGTGGGGTTCGATGTCTACCATTGGCAGTTCTTTTTATGTCTGGGAGATGTGTCTATGGTTTTTGTGATTGCCGACGGTTACACAACTGTAACTTGTATCAGGTATGCAGCAGTACATAGAAGAATCGCTGTGGATTGCGAGATGGATTTTTTTTAACAAACTGAGAAGAGCAGCTGTTACTTTGGGGGAATGAAAAAAAAAGGTACGAATTTTATGGCGCTGTTAACAACGGAAGGTGGTGTCATGTACTGCAGTGGGGGGGCATTAAGTTAAGATATTTTTTGCAAACAGTACTTAGCAGCTGCTGCATGTCTTTGCTTGGAAATTATTCGCAATGTGTTTGGGTTGTCCATGAAAGTGCTACACATAAAATGTGTTTCTAGTGATGGGGGTGACTATGAGTGGAGTACAGAAGGCTAAACTACAGAGGAGACTGTGGGAAGAAGTGCCGTCTGAGAGGCAGGGAGTGTAACGTATGCATTATGTGTATAAATCAGTTGATCATGTAGCTACTGTGTGTATAAATGTAAGGTCTTACATTTATACATATAGTGCATACGTCATCTGCCCATTTATTCCACTGGGTGAGATACATGATTTTATCACACCACATATCAGCTCACCCCCCATTGTGTGTGTATATATATATATATATATCTATAGCTATATATATCTATATATATATATATAGAGATATATATTAGAGGCAAAAACTCTATTTAATGCATTAGTTAGGGTTGTTCCACCGACAAAGTGAGGAAATTGATTATTAGGGTTAGAAACCCCCTTGGACCCATTGGACCCCCCAACCAGCATTGGGGTGTGCATTGGGGTCATCATCTTTCTCACCCCATGACATGTGTAAAGTAGCAGAAGTATGGGAGAATGGGGTGAGAGTTGGGACCGGCGACAATGCACACCCCAGTACAGTTGAAAGTCAATGAGGAGTTCAACCAGTTTCACCCTACTTTACTCACTGTCGAACAACCCTACCATTTAAACGATATTTTTGCCTCTGATTCCTTCTTTTGAGAATGATAATTGAGAAATTGTGAATGAATGCAGCGGCGGGAGTGCGGGGCCCAGCCACATAATGCGGCAGCGTCTTGTGGCATAGTAACAGGGACAGCAACGCAAACAGAAGTGCTAACACTGGCGCACATGGTAACACAAGTGCGAATGAGAACAGAAAGGGTAACGCACACGGTGGCGTAGACGGGAACGGTCTGCCACATGATGTGTTGTCACATAGTAACATGGTGCCTGCAAACGGAAATGTCAATGGGCATGGTGACGCAAAGTGAAACAGAAAGAGAAACAGTACTGTAGACAGAAGTGACAAAAAATAACAGAAACACAAGCGCAAATGAAAACGCACAGGGTAACGCACATGGTGGCGTAGACATCAACGGTAAGTGAAACGGGTACGGAACCGCAAGCGGAAAGGGCAACAGTAACAGTAATGTAAGGGCACAGGCTGGTTTTCCCCAAAAGCTGCATAGAGAAAGACAGTGAGTACAAAGAATGTATGCATAATAATGGGTATCGGAGCAGAAAATGAGGACTTGGAATACTAAATAGGTTATATATCAGGAACCGTACGACGTAGGAAAAAAATTTAAAAGTCATATGATTTATGACTGTCCTGGCTAGCTTTATGCTTAGCTCCTATTTTTCCGACGAAAAGTCCGTATCTTGAACCGTTTCCGAGATATGGGCCCTGAAAGGTGCGGCGAACGCCGTAATGTTATCCTATGGGAAAAAAAGAGAAGTTTGGAGTGCCATAACTTTGCCTCCCTGTAATATTTTTTCACCAAACCACTGAAAGGCACATTTGTGGGCTGTTGGCTGTCTTCCCTCCAAATGTCAAGAAAAAAGACCAAACCGTTATTTTGCAGCAGGGCGCCAAACGAGTGCTGCAATGCGTGGGGCACCGTAATGTTATCCTATGGGAAATACTGTCAGATTTGGAGTGCCGTAACTTTGCTGCCATGTAATATTTTTTCAACACAACACTGAAAGGCACATCTGTGAGATGTCGGATGCGTTCCCTACAAATTTCAGCCCAAAACTCCCAACCGTTCTTTTGCAGTGGAGTGCCAAAGAATTACTGTTATTTTGGGCAAAGAGTAGAATGCAAAGTAGTGTCGCAATTTCAAAGCTGCAAAAATTTGCAACACTACTTTGTGAAAGCACTTTTTCCATAAATCTGAAAAACATATTTCTGGGGTGTTTTACCCCAAAATAAAGACATGGCTAGCATCCTCAGGGCCCGACTAGGTGAATACAAAAAGAATTAGGTTGCTAGAGGGTCTCAATTTTAAATGCCAAGCATTTTTCTGATCACTAACTGAAAACAAGATGGCAGATTTGCGACAGTAACAGGGCCATTTGCAACAGTAAAAAGTGCATTTGCAACACTGTCGAACCTTTTGTTAACTTTTCCCATTGACTTATAATGGGAAATTGTTTTTTGAATAACTTTTGAACCGTTTAATATTTTTTCATGAAATCTTCAAAAGGCACATCGGGGACCCTGGCTGCATGTTTCCTGAAGATTTTGGGCCAGTCGCATAAACCGTGCGACCTGTAGGTGTGACAGCAGAATTCCAGAAAAAGCGTAAATGCACGCGCAGATCATGCTTAATAACTCCGCAGCCGTATATCCGACCAGTACAAAACTTGGCAGGTCCCAAGGTCTATGGTTCTTGATCATGTATTCCAAATTTCTGGTAAATCTGTCAAATGGCTGCAAAGTTATTAAGGTGCAAAATTTTGGGTTTAACATAGAAATGGCTCCTCAACCCTAATTATGGTAGCACTACCGTGCTACCATAATATATATTATATATATATATATATGTATATATATGTATATATACTGTATATATATATATATATATATATATATATATATATATATATATATGGTAAACATAGGATAAATAACATAAATATATATACACCAAGCTTTCTAAAGAGGTAACCTGGACTCAGGGAAAATGGAGGGGTGTTGTTTTACACACAAGTCCCACTTCATTATAAAGTATGCGCTACCACAGCAGGACTCAAACCAACTCCACATGGCACCCTCTCGTTGGTTGCTACTCGTGGTTTTACCTTTTTATATTACATTTACAGAGTACTTCCTCTATAAACATAAGGGGTTGCTACCGCAAACTCAGGCATTTTACTGTTACCTCCATATTCCTTGCATATGAGGCACAGTAGCACATTCACAAAAAACAAACATATCCAGAGGCACTATATTACCTCTACAACATTACTTGGTTACCACACCGAGGGGGGGGGTCAGTAGGGCAAATTACTATCTGAGCAAGTCTGGAAAGGAGGAGAAAGTGAAAAAGAATCCAGAGAACATGTTTGCAGGTGGTCAACCTGCAAAACGAAAAGAATAGCAAAGAACAGAAAACAGCACTACAGACTTAGAAAGAAGGCTTCTCAAGGTAGAAACAGCCCACTGTGACAGTCCAACATACCTGACAGGGGTCTGGGGATATGTTTCTTCATTATAGAGTATGTTGCATTTTTTCACTTTATTAAGCCTGTTTTGAACCTTCAGGGGTGTGCATTTTACATAGATCTAATCCTTCCTCATTTTACTCCTGGAATTGCCAGACTTTTCATTTCACTCCCTGAACTGAGTTCCCCCAGGTTCCCTCCCATTTCCATGACTGTCTGCTTTAAGCTTCATTACGCAGCCTTAAAAATGTGACAGAGGGCTGGCATTGGGGTCTGGTGGTTAGATCACAGGCTTGGGAACCAGAACGTTCAGGTTCAAATACCACCAGAACCACTTTCTCACTGGTACTCTGAACAAGCTGCAGTGTCTGTAAGTCTAACGGCAAAGTTTATGAGATATCAGAAATTAGTATGGTGTTTTGCAAAAGGTTAAACTGGAGTTTGCTTGCTTCTGTTGTTTTGTACATCTATTCTGGTGCAAAGCGGTGTCATTCTTATATTATGGTCTTGCACTGGTACATTTCCTCAAAAGGGATCTGACATTCTGCAATCAAAGTTCTAACTGCCCAACCTTACAGTAGTTGTAAAGTCAGTGAGAATTTAGTTTACCTTACCACTCTCTGCGTACCTATGAAAATTGGAGACATTCTCAGTATAATGACTGACTGTGCTTGTCTCAATCTCTTCACCTTTTGTTATCTAAATACATGCTACTGAGGCAAAAAAAAAGTTTCTGCTATGCCAGATCTACAGTACATTAGTTGATAGATTTGTTCTTCAGTCACTGACACTTCCCCCTGCCATGTTATGTATTATGTATAGTCAACAGCATCCTTCCAGCAGCAGAAATGGCACAGAAAACAGAAAAAAGTGGCACAATCATAGATTCCTGAATAAAGTAGATCTGTTAGGAGGAAGGAAAGGAAGGGGTTGGGGGCACAGACAGACAGACAGACACAGAAGAGCAGGGATCTCATGCATACCAATGAGGTGATGAGAGTCCACTGTGGAATTAGAAGGTAATACAGTAGTAGCCATCATCACTTTCAAAGATAGCATATGATAGCGCAAAACAGCAAGTCCAAATATTGGAAATGCTGCATTTATTTATTTATTTAGTTTGATTTTGTTAACTGGGTAAGCTGCACTAGACAAACATTTGCCTATTTTCAGGCATGACCCGGGAGAGTACAAACCTTTGACATTTAACAGTTCATTCCAAGACAAAAGTAACAACATTAATGTACACAAACATAATGTCAACATTGGTATACACAGCCATTTGGGAAGCAACAATTACAAGTCAATACTAACCAATAATCTTGTAGGAGATCCATCAACAAACATGTCACTAGATAAAGCTAAAAGAGGGCAGGCAGCTCATGCCAGGGAAGGATGGTAGATTACAAATGTTGATACTATAACCTAGGTGATCACAAAGTGTCAAGTGCCATGCAGATACAGAGGGCAGGATTGAATATAGGGACCACAGTTTTGAAGCCTAGGGACAGGAACATGCACACAATTGGAGTAGGTAGGATCAGAACTGATTTCGGAAGGCACCAGCAGTTGCACAATGTCTGATGGTAGTTGGGATAGTATTCCACAGTTTCAGTGTTGATACAGCAAAGCCTGCCTCTCAAAGCTTAGTCTTCATCCTAGGGGTAGTAAGCAAGTCAAGATCCATGGACCTAAGTGGGTAGGCAATTCTGAATGGCACCAAGTAGGAGGCTAATGATGAGGGTGAGTGGTTATTTAGAACACTATAAATGACACCCCCAAGGGAGAGGTCTCATTAACCAGCAGGGGGCAGCCATTCAAGTTTGGAACATAGGGTACAGTGGTGGACTAGTTGATTACTGGCTAGAGCTAAGCAACAGATACCATTATACGCCACATCCCATTTATGCAGAATATGATTGGAGATTTTCAAGAAGACAGACAGACCGTAGGTAAGCTTGGGAAATAAAATGATCCTGGCTACAGACATTCAAGCAGATGGGGTAAGGTTACAACTGGCATGATACGTTAATCCCAAGCTGGCATTAACTTCTCTGCTGACAGTGGCCATGTGAAGGGAGAAATCCAGGGAAGGGTCCAATGTGATCCCCAGGTATTTAAATGAGGGGACAGTGTCAAGGAGGGTACCATTATTGCTGGTCACCATCAGTGATATGGGGATACTTTTCAGCCAATTAGGGGTGCCAAATAACATTGTCTGAGATTTGGCTGAATTCATTACTAGCTTGTTCTGAAGGAGCCAGGACTGGACACACCATATGTCAGTAGTTAGTTTACTGTTGAGGTCAATAGTGTCCTTGGCACTCATGCAGAAGACACGGTCATCAGCATACAAGAGGAGTCTACTGTTTTTGAAGCAACGATATACTGAGTTAACATGGAGTGAGAAAAATAGTGGTCCGAGTATGGAGCCCTGAGGGACGCCAACATTGACAGGGGCAGGATCAGTCAAGGAGGAGCCAGAGTGGACTTACTGCTGTCTGTTAGACAGGTCATTTTTCAACCAGGGAATGGCAGTGTCTGACATTCCCAGGTCTGTAAGTTTATTGCAAAATAGGGGGTGGTTAACCATGTCGAAGGCCTTAGTGAGCTCAATAATAAAGTGCCGGTAAGTTCATCTTTATCAAAGGAATTAGTTGGTTAGCATGAGTAAGGCAGTGGTGGTGCTGTGGTGTTGACGGAAGCCATGCTGGGTTGAGGAAAGGAGACTGTAGGTGGAGAGGTAGCCAGTTAGTTGTGTAGACACATTTTTTTTCTAGGACCTTGTTAAGGGCAGGAAGAATAACTATAGGTCTATAGTTATTAATGATTTTGTTATTGTCTTTTTTATACTCTGGAACAATATTTGACATTTTCCAGATACGGTAGAAGGTGCAGTATTTGTGGTAAGGAGCAGATTTAGAATCCTGGCAATTGGCATACAGAGCTCTCGAGCAGCTAACTTAAGGAGTTTCAGGTCAATACCATCACAGCCTGTTGATTTAGATTCAAGGACATTCCTCAGAAGTTTGAATACCTCAGAGGCGTTTACACGCTTGAAATAGAAGGGGGGAGGGTGTTGTCTAGAGCAAGAGGCTGGGGGAGAGGGCTGACTGGATAGGGAGTAGGGAAAGGCCAAGGTGATAACGCACTCCCTGAGGAAGTGGTGAGGCCAAAATAGTGACAGGATTTAAGATTGATTAGGATAGGTACAAGGGAATTCTGGAGAGGGGCGGAAGGGAAATTACCTGGATTACCTAGGGTCCTTGGGTAACATGTAGATAGAACACTTGGGCAGATTTGGCGGGCCTGGAGGTCCTTATCTGCCAACAGTTTCTATGTTTCTATGTGTACACTGATAAATCTGAGAAAAATGTGTTGAATACATTGGATATTGTGGTGGGGTTATTACAATTTACACCATCAACCTCAGTGTTGGGGGGGTTACATCCATGCCCATGGATTTTTTTTTTTATGATGTTCCAGAACAGGCGAGGGTTACTACTACAGGAGTCCAACTGGGGTTTGTAAAATTGACTTTTTTTATGGCAGATGGCCTTTTTACACACATTTCTAAGTTTCCTATATACAGTTCAATCGGCAGGGGAGTTAGTGGCCTTAAAGGTAGCCCAGCTTTTGTCTCTTTTCTTAAAGGGAAATTAGAGGGTGATGAATGCTGTCCTGTGTCTGGTTTTCTTTAATATGTTCACCAGCGATGCTGGTGAGGAAATCTGGGGGCAGGGTTTGTCTCTTTGCAGATAATGCTAATCTCTGTGGCAGGGTGGATAGCAATGAGGGAATAAGGGAAAAGCAGAGTGACTTACAAAAGCAAGAGGGGTAGGCTAAGGTTTGGCAAGTTGAAATTCAGTGCCAAAAATACAAGATAATGCACCTAGGGAACAAGAACCCCAGGTCAGAGTATTGGGTGGGTGGGGTGAGACTTATCACTATGGCTGAGGAACGGGACCTTGGAGTTATCATCGGTGACTCCCTTAAACAATCTAGACAGTGCAACAAAACATACAGCAAAGTGAGTAGGATGTTGGGTTGTATCAGGAGGGGTACTGACAGCAGAAGGAAATAGGTAATACTTCCCCTATATAGATCCTTGGTGAGACCTCAGCTGGATTATTGTGCCTTGTTCTGGATTTCTCACCTCAAAAAGGATAGGGATATGCTGGAGATGGTGCAGCACAGGCAACAAAAATGATTCAGGGCCAACAGGGCAAGTCCCATGAGAAGCGCCTCAAGGCACTAAACATGTACTCTCTGGAGGCAAGAAGGGAGAGGAGAGCTATGACAGAGACCTTCAAGCTCCTAAAAGGAATTAACAAGGTGAACTGTGGAAACTATTTAGCTTGAATATTGGTTCATGGTCATGTGGTCACAGGGGAAACTGACAGCAGGTAGGTTCCGGAGGGACATAAGGAAGTATTATTTTACAGAAATGGTGGTGGAGCCATGGAACAGTCTTCCAGCAAAAGTGGTGGGTGCTAAAACTGTGGGCGGTTTCAAGCACAGTTGTGACATAGTGAAGAGTATAGTTAGGGCCAGGGGCAGAAACTGGGAGGAGAAAGGTAGGAAACATAGGGGGCTAGGCCCGAGAGGGACAGTACGTCTCAGGGCTAAACAGGGAGCTTGGGCAGACGAGATGAACCATTGGTCTTTTTCTGTCATCATTGCCTGTGTTTCTCTGTTTCTATGCTGAACTCACACCACAAACTTGGAGACAGAAAACAGGGTAGACACAATGCAAAGCACAAAGCAAGAGGCGAATCACAAAAACACAGAGGCAGGAGGCAAGAGAGCCAAAAGGCAGCAAAAGCAACATGCAGCAACCATGCAAAGTAGCTAAACTAGGAAGGGGGCTAAATGCTGGGACTTTAATAGTGCAGGGGGTCTGAGTTTGGTCAGTTGTACCATGAAACCTCAGGCAAGCCTTTTAATTGTTGTGTCAGTTTGTAGTTACTTAGCATGAAATAACAGTTGCTACAGTACTGTTTAGCTGTCTTGTCCTGATTACCATATGTAAGCGTTGCCTCAACACTGTCTAGCTGCTTATCTTAATATAGTTACTTCATCACTTACTATCTTTAAAACATAGTTCCCGCAGCAGTGTTTAGCTGCCTTGCCTTAATATACAGTACAGGTGTTGCAGCACTGTTTAGTTGACTAGTGTTAATTTATAGTTACCGAATCACTGACTGGCTGCTTATCCGTTTATATACAGTTGCTGCAGTACTGTTTAACTGCATTGCTTTAAAGGGACTCTGGTGGTCATGCTAGCTCTGAAATGTTACATCACCGTTTAACTGTCTAACCTTAATTTATTGTTAATGTGGTACTGTGCAGATGTCATGTCTAGATTCTAAGCCTCTTCCTGTTCTAGCCTAATTTGGGCTGCCAACACCCCCACTTTCACTTATCATGCTCCTTCTTTCTCTTGCTCTGTTTCTATACCCCCTTCACCATCCCCTGCCTCCCTATCTAGTTTTCTCTACCCTACCACCTCCCTCTACCTCATCCTTCCTTTTTCTGCACTCCCCTCCTTGTAGCCCCTATCTTCCCAGTAGTGGCCTCATCAACTCACCCTGGCTACATCTTTGAAGCCCTCTGGTGGCTACTCCCCCATCACCGCACACCACCAGCTCCTACCACCCCAACCCCCGCCAACAAGCGTTACCTCAAACTCATAATTTTTTTTATTTTTTTTTTTTATATTTCTGTTTTTCCCCTCCTGCTGCCCCACTGGAGCCGCAGCATCGGGAGTTGCCTGTTAAGCCTGCCCCTGCCAGCGCCTTACCTGCCAGTCTCCGGTCCCTTCATCTGGCCTCGGATACCCGCCCCAGGTGGGGTCAGGGTAGGGACAGACCCCTGAATCTTGCTTGTCATGTCAGGATCCTGAGTCTGGAGGCAGGCACCGGCACATCAGGACCTGGCTCGGCGCTCCGTCTTCCCGGCTCCAGTGGGGTTTTTTCCACGTTTCTGTGGGACGTTGCGGACTCATACATCAAGGCGCAAGTGCCAACATCAGCAATGTCCCTCCCCCTCCTTCCACGAAGGAGTAGCCCCTGAGGCTGATTGGTTGCTGACCCATGCCCTTGACCAATCAGGCCCCCAAGACACTAGCTTGCTGTTACGCCCCTAGCCTCCACCAGGAGTTGCCGCTTGCTGAGTTGAAAGACCCTCCCGTCCCCAGGGGAAGGTGAGCTGTCATCGGATGCTCCAGCCTATCTCCCCCCGGCCAACCCCCGACAGCCCAAGCTCGCTCCTGAACCCAGGTCACCAGTGTGATGTGAGGTGTGGCATCCAGCGCCTCAACCCTCAGCATCACCAGGCCGGCCCAAACTCATCATTATCCTGCTTCTTCTCATGCAGGAGATGTCAAGCTTAACCCTGGGCCCTCCATCTCTTGCACCCCATCCACTCTTCCCCAAAGGGATGAGGGTTCTTCATCTCAACATTCATATCCTCCTCTGCAAAATTGATCAACTGAGTTTGCTGATTAGACCTCCAGCCTGATGTTCTGGACAAGTCTTAGTCTTGGCTCTCCCTCAGGATTAGTAATTTGGCCATGTCCTTATCTATCTACACTGCAGAGCGAAGGCAAGAGTGGTGGGAGACAAGCAGTGTATGTTTCCATGAATCTCAGGTTTGAAGTTGTACACAGTTCCTCTGCCCCCTCCTTTTATACTCTCTTGCTAATCAAGCTCTCCTGTATTTTTCAGTTCCAATCTTCATTGCTGGAATCTACTGTCCCCCTGGCTTCAAGCCATATTTCATCACTGACCTCTCCACTGCCTGTTCCTAGGTTCCTCAGGTGAACTCCTACAACAGTTCTTGGGCAACTTCAATTGTAACTTGACCTCCAGTTCTTCCAATATACTAGTTCAAAGCATTCATTCCCTCTAACTCACATAGCATTTCTCCAAGCCTATGTGACTGAATCCCTTATTCTCTAACAAATCCTTCATAGACTGGGTTCTAGTCTCTCACCCATCCGTACTGTGGAAGGTGATAAGCTCCCTGATGCACTCAGTGATCATGATCTACTGTGGGTGGAAGGGCTCACCACCCCAAAAGTACAGCTCCAGTCCTTTAGGTTGCTTGCCCTGTTTTCCCTGCTGGCTGATCTCATCAGTACTGACTGGTCTTGTATCTCTGTATCTTCTGATATGGATGATGCCCTCCCCATTTTCCAGACTAAATTCATGGCAGCCTGGGATAGACACACCCCTCTCAAGAGGAGCAGGGTCAAAGTCCCCCACCTTTCTTGGGCCTCAGCTAAGCTAATCGCCTGTCTCAAAGCTAGAGACTCTGCCTGGTATCGTAACAAGGTCTTAGGCTGTGACGAGGACTTTTCAAGGTACAAGCAGCTATGAAAAACTGTTCCTCTAAAGCCAACAGGCTTGCTAAATCTGAATAATTCACTCCCAACCTTCAGAGCAACATTAACTGCCCCTCTATGTTCTGGAAGATCATTCTCTTTCTTTTTATCCTTCCACCCAGTTGTCCATCCCTGCTGTCAAACCTGGGACTTCTGCCTCTGACCCTGCCAATGTTACCTCCACCTTTAACAACTTTTTGCAAACCTGTGTTTTTTTCCTCCTCCTCCTCTCTCTATCTCACCCCTTCCTTCCCACTTTCTCCTTCATCACTCTGGCTGCTACCACCATGACCCTATTGGTGCTCAACTCCCAAAAAGGGAGCAGCCCTAATTGACTTGACCCCAAAGTTCTCTATCTTTGTGCTCCTGCTGTGTTGACTGCTATCGCTGACCTTCTCAGTCTCTCCTTCCTCTCTAGCATGGTTTCTTACATATGGAAGACCTTCCTAAATGGGCTGACCTCCTGGCAGCTTATGAGACGGCCACTCCCAGTGGGCTCTTGGTCTCACTTTATTTTAAATGTTAGTTTCAGCATAACTGCAGGGTAGATAACCATTAATTTAATGCAACAGGTGTAATTATAATGTAGTCACATGTTTGTTGCATGTAACTATATTGCAACTGCAATACAGTTAAAGTGTAGTTACACTGTAACTATAGTGTAGTTAAGAAACACAGAAACATAGAAGTTGACAACAGATAAGGACCACAAGGCCCACCCAGTCTGCCCATTTCTTTTTCTACCTTATGAATGTGCCATTGGCCTTTGCTCTGTCAATGGTCTATCTGTTCATACTCATCTGTATTGCTCCCTTATGCCTATCCCATGCCTGTTTGAAGCCCTGCACTGTATTCATATCCACCACTTCCTGAGGTAGGCTGTTCCATGCATCCACCACCCTTTCTGTGAAAAAGAACCTCCTCACATTACCCCTTAATCGGCCTCCCTCTAATCTCATGCTGTGTCCTCTTGTCCTGCTATTTTTCTTATATTGATACACGTTAGACTCTTTCACCTTATTAATGCCTTTAAGGTGTTTGAATGTTTCAATCACATCACCGCTCTCCCTCCTTTGCTCCAGGGTATACATACTGAGCTCAGTTAATCTATCCTCATATGTTTTCTGATGCAGTCCCTGCACCATTTTGGTTGCCCTTCTCTGGACTGCCTCAATTTGGTTAATGTCCTTGTGAAGGTGTGGCCTCCAGTACTGCACACAGTACTCCAGATGGGGGCCTAACCAGTGTCTTGTAAAGAGGGATTATTACCTCCCACTTCCGACTTGTCATACCCCTACTAATACACCCCAACATCCCTCTAGCCTTACCTACTGCTTTAGTGGTCTGCTTGGATGATTTCAGGTCATCGGTGATGATAACAGCCGCCCAAGTCTCTTTCTTCCCTTGTGACTGCCAGCAACTCCCCTCCCAGCCTATAGGTGGCTTCAGGGTTTCTCTTCCCTATGTGCATGATCTTGCACTTCTTTGCGTTAAACCCAAGTTGTCACTCTTCCGACCATTTTGCTAGTTTATCCAGATCTCTTCTCATTCTGCCCACCCCATCTGGATCATCTACTCTGTTGCAGATCTTGGTGTCATCTGCAAACAGACAAACCTTATCCTCCAGTCCATCTGCAATGTCACTGATGAAGATATTGAAGAGGACTGGCCCCAGGACTGATCCCTGAGGTACCCCACTTGTGACTTGCATCTCTTCTGACTGTATACCATTTACCACCACTCTCTGTTTTCTGCCCGCCAACCAGTTTGCCAACCAGTTGACCAACGTCTGACCCACCCCGAGCCTACCCAGCTTATTAATCAATCTTCTATGTGGAACAGTATCGAAAGCTTTGCTGAAGTCAAGGTAGGCAACATCAACTGCTCCTCCTTGGTCCACCACTCTGGTTACCCAGTCAAAGAAATCTATGAGATTAGTTTTACATGACCTTCCTTTTTGTAAACCCATGCTGTCTTGGATCCTGTGCTCCTATGGATTTCAGGTGTTGCACTATCCTTTCCTTAAGGAGTGTCACCATAATCTTGCCCACTACTGAGGTAAGACTGACTGGTCTGTAGTTCCCTGCCTACTCCCTGCTACCACTCTTGTGGAGCTGGATCACATGAGCCCTTCTCCAGTCTTCTGGGACCTCTCCTGTGCTCAGAGACTCACTAAACAGTTCAGATAATGGCTCTGCTAGTTCCACCCTTAGCTCCTTTTGTACCCTGGGATGTATGCCATCAGGTCCCATTGCCTTGTCCACCCTGAGCTTATCGAGCTCTTGTAGGACCCTTTCTTTTGTGAAGGGACTAGTGCACATCTCCCTCCCCCCCGTGTCCATGGTGCTGAGCTGTGGGCCCTGCCCTGCCCTACCTTCTCTTCAGTAAATACTGAGCAGAAATATCTATTTAGGATAGATGCTTTTACTTGGTCCTCCTCCTCACACGCACCCTTATCCTCTTTGATCTTAGCAATACCCCCTCTGGACTTTCTCCTTTCACTAATGTATCTATAGAAAGTCTTGTCACATTCTTTTACTGTTTGTGCTAGTGTTTCCTCAGTTTGGGCCTTTGCCTGACTTACTGCCTTCCCTGCTTCCCTTAGGGAAGTTTGGTATGCCTCCCTATCTTCATCCTGCTGTGTTCCCTTATATTTCCTGAAGGCCAGCCTTTTGGCTTTGACCTTTTCTGCTACTGTGTTTGAGAACCAAAGTGGTTTCCTTCTTCTTTTGCCCTTTTTTTTCTCACTAACACAATGAGATGTTGCTTCAAGTATTGCATCTTTAATGCTTGCCCACTTTGCCTGCACCCCATCACCTGTATTTCTTTTTGCCAGGGCTAGCTTAACTCTGTTGGCCATCTTATTAAAGTCAGCTCCTCTGAAGTCCCATATTTTTGCCTTGGAATGGGATGATTTAGTTGTAGTGGCCAAATTGAACCAAACCATGTGATGGCCACTGGCCCCCAGACCTTCTACCTGGAGATCTGTGATCCCTTCCTTGTTAGTCAGTACTAGATCTAGGATAGCCCTGGCTCTTGTGGGTTGTTGTGCTAGTTGTTTGAGGCCCTTCCCCTGCAGGGAATCCACCATGTGTCTAGTTCTGGTAGATATCCCTACTGCTATTGACTAATCTGTGTCTGGCATGTTGAAGTCTCCCATTATCAGAACCTCCCCTTTAGCTGTCGTGTTTTGTATATCTTCTAACAGTAACATGTCTATGTCCTCCCCCTGGTCTGGAAGCCTGTACACAACCCCAATTTGTATGGTTGTCCCATTTCCTGTTTCCAAGGTGACCCACAGTTTTTCTGGCTCCTTATGTGTATTCTGAATTTCTGTAGCTTTGATATTTTCATTGACATAAAGGGCCACTCCACCCCCCCCCTTTTTGCAACTCGGCCTCTTCTGAACAGTACATAGCCAGAACTGAAGTCTCCCAAGTGTGGTTACTGGTAAACCATGTCTCACTAATTGCTACTATGTCCAGTTTAGCCTCTGTCATTATTGCCTGCAGGTCTGAGATCTTGTTTCCCAGACTGTGAGCATTTGTGTACATGATTTTCTATTGGCCAGATTTTGGTGAAGAAAACAAAGTGTTACCAGAATCTTTGCCTGACATAATTACACAGTGGAGATAATGGTTGTGATACAGACATGACAACTTAAGGTGCCTGGGAGGGTTCTGGCAAGCTATGATACATACAAGGAGTTTTTCTAGTTCATTTAATACAATGTATGCATAATATTGTGATAATGAAGGAGCCACACATATCCTAATAAAATGGCATGGCCATGAAAGATCAGCATTGAAAGTGGAGGTAAAATAAATTGGAGAAAATATCAATACGAGGAGTGGAGTCTTCCTTCTTGTGTGTTTTGAAGTTTTATATCTGTCACAGGAACCACTCATTTGATCTGCTTTGTGGACTAGTCGATTAAAGGCATTGGGCATCCTGGGTCCCATCTCGGTGACTGTTCTTTTAGCAGACAACATTTTAGATGACTGTCATTGTTACTTGATTAAATGTAATAAAAAACAAATATCTTCTGTAGTATTCTAAGAAAGTAGGAAACATCAGAAAAATAAAAAAAATTTAAGTTATAAAATGATATTAGCAACATCAATTGGGAACACATTGAAGAATTCACAACTATAGATGGGGCTGCTTCTTTTTCTGACATTAACTTTCTTAGAATAGCCAGCGAGCATGTACATGTAACAAAAAGATGAACAAAGGGAAACAAAGTGGCATCATTAAAACCCCAATTTGACTACAATAGTGAAGGAAAGAGACCTAACATGGAAAAATTATTACGCAGGTAAAAGTATTGAAGATACTAATTGGTATTGCAATTTACCAAATTATTGCATAAAACTGCAAAAAAAACTAAATGTGAATTTTACAAGACAATTAAGAAACCTCATTAATTCAAAAGCTTTTTTGGAATTCATTCCAAGATATCAGTAACCCAAAACAAATTGCACCAGTAGACAACCTAAAGATGAATGGTAAACTACATTTGCTCCCTCTGAAATCTCCAGCAACTTAATACATTTTACTAACATGTTACCCTATAAAAATGTCATCTAAGATATTACAATAGGCTCAATACAAACAACTGAAAATACAAAAAGATCAGGTTCAACTTCTTCAAAATCTCAGAACAGAATGTGCTAAAATTATTACTCAACCCGAGCAAAAATAAAGGTCCAGACTCTGACAGTACATACTGGGCTGGATATTCAAAAGGGTTGCACAATGCACAATAGGATTGCACCAGCGCAAGTCAGAAAATGCACCATTCTGTGATATTCAGCAGGAAGCAGTTGCGCCATTGAAAACATGCTGAGCAACAGCGCAATGATAATGAAGGCATGCGCAACCAAAGGGGTGGAACCATGCATAAAGTGCACAGTGCGATGTTCAAAGACTTGCACAATGCGCAACAGTGGAGCAGACGGAAGTTGCACCATAGCAGAAATGAGCCAAAATAAAAAGGAGCAAGGAAGAGGTGCAAGAACGCTACAGGGAAGCCACATGAGGCAGGGAGAGAGACAGAGAAATAGGGAGAAAGAGGGCAGGCCAGGGAAACCACAACACGGAATAGGGGCAAGGGAAGGTGTGTGGGGCCACAGAGTGCAGAGGCCAGTAGGTGTACCCGGTGCAGGGAAGGTAGCAATCAGGACAGCGGGGGGAACAAAGCAACAACAGCTGGGGGGACAAGCCAGGGACATGGACAGTGCCACCTTCCACATGGAAGCCATAATGAGGGGGGTGAGAAGGCATGCTGCAGGGGGACGTGGCTGTGGAAGGGCCCGTCGGCGGTATGCCCCCAACAGGCAGTACCGTGCCCGCACCAGCTTTGAGCTGTACACAGATGTTGAGATTGTGGGCTGGTACCACCTGAACAGGGCAATACTGAGGAGGCTCTGTGAGCTGTGCAGTGATGTGATGCAGGCACCCACACGACGGAGTCATGCTCTGTCAGTGGAGACAAAGGTAACAGCCTGCATGTGCTTGCTCGCCATGGATACCTTCCAGAGACCAACAGGGGACACCACAGGCATAACACAGTCAGCCACGTGACGCATCCTCATCCAATTCCTCAGCGCACTGCTGCCACATGCTGTGGAGTACATCCATTTTCCCAGCACTGCGGTGGAGCGCACAGCAAGCATACAGGAGTTCCACAGGGTAGCACGTATGCTTGGCATGCTAGGGGCGATAGACTGCACCCATGACTCCATTCGAACACCACCTCGCCCCGATGGGGCCACCTACATGAATCGGAAGGGCTATGCCAGTGTCAACTGCCAGGTGGTGTGCAATGCCAGTGGGCGCATCATCAATGTCTGTGCCATGCACCCTGGGGGAGCACATGGTTCCTTCATCTGGTACCAGTCGGCACTGTGCCATCGATTCGAGAGTGGGAATATCCCCACAGGTCATCTAGTGGGTGAGTATGTATGTAGAACTGACAAATCATGGGCAAGGGGGGGTAAGCCAGAGGTGCCATGGGTGTGGCCCACAGGGTTTGGGGCAGTCTGAGCCTGAACAAGACACTAACCTCCACTATCTCCACACAGGTAACAGTGGATACCCACTCTGTCCCTGGCTGCTCACACCCTACCGGTGGTCCATGACCCCATCGCAGCAATGCTTCAATGAGGCACATGCCACCACACGCAACATCATTGAGCGGGTGTTTGGGATGCTGAAGACGCTTTTCCATTGCCTGGACACCTCTGGCGGTGCCCTACAGTATAGCCCCTCAAAGGCCTGTGGGATATTCCTGGCCTGTTGTATCCTGCACAACATGGCCAAAGACTGTGGGATAGCCGTACAGGTCGAAGAGAGGGACAGTGATGGGGACGACGGTGACACCGGTGATGATGGGGATGGGCAGCTTCCCCTTGGCCAATGGGACTGCACCGGGACACCATCACAGAGGAGCACTTCAGCCAACACAGGTAAGTCATGGGGCCATGTGCAACTCACCAGTGGCTAGGGCACAACCCACATACACACATGGAAACACACCAGGGGTGTATGCTGGCAAGGGATGTGGCAGGGCACAGAAGCACACATATACAACCAGAGAGGGGTGAACAGTAACACGCCACATGGACGGACACACACACACGCACACACAATAGGCACAAAGTGCACAGGGGTCAGGTGCAAAACAGAGCTGGAACACAAACACTAGCAACACACATGTCCACAGGACACCACGTCCACTGACTGTCTATGTGCATGTGTCAGATGCTGGGCACCATCGCACTTTGGTGTACAGTGCAATGCAGGCATCATCATGCACATGTACCTGTGGACAGCAGTCAGGAGGGTGTGCAGGTGGACCATGTGTCTGAGTGTAGGGCTGGGCACCCACCAGTGCACTGCTCACCGAAACACACAATGTACACAGGGCAGCACCAGACAGTGCCCGCACTGGGAGACAGATCAGTCTTGCGGCACAGTGCCACATCTGCCTCGGATGCGTGAGTGGCCCCACCGAGACCCAGCAGCACTGGCAGGCTGACCATGGGTCTCATGGGGTGGCACCGATGGTCCACCAGGGATTCCACTGCGCGAACATGACCATGCCCGCACAGGGGTCTGCAGCACACTGAACATACCTGCACCAGGAGTGCTCGGGATGCCCACAGCTGAACCTGGCATTGACAGGGTGGGTGTCGCACGACGTCGGGAACGGGGAGTGGATAGTGAACTGCATGGTGTGAGCGACACATGGGCACCTGACTGTGTGCCCATTGTGGCCATGACAGCGACCAATGCCTGTGTGTGCCTGTCAATGGCAGCGGTCACATCCTCCTGCAACTAGACAATCTGTGACAGGATCCTATTGGTGTCCCTGCTGTGTCACTTCTCGACCTGCTCCAGAGCCACACACAGTGCCTCCATGGACGTTGCAAGCTGCATCTGCTGTTGTACTGATGCCTGCAGTAGGTGGGTGTTTTCGTCAAAGAGGTCATCTGCCACCTCGGCATCCTGTCCCTCAGGGTATGGAAGGGCCTGATGTTCAGCACCCCCTGAGGGTGGGCGCTGCTCACCAGGACCAGGTATGGGCAGGTCCACAGGCGGTGCACAGACGCCACCACTGAACCCTGAACCCCCAGTCCTGGTGGGCGACTGCTGCTGCTGCCCCTCCACCTGCTGTGCCCAAGGGATCAGTTCTTCCGCCGCTGTGGCCGCAACAGTGCCACTGACCTGACCAGCCACCGGTGCTGCCCCACTGGTGCTGACAGGCACAGCCTGGGACTGTGCTGACATGCTGGCACACACGTCGGAACCAGCCAGGTCCATGGGCGTGAGCTGGCCTGCTGTGTGTCCATTTTGAGACACACACGTCACTGCCCATAACGGTCATTGCATCATCAATGGTGCAGGTCTGTGCCACAGCCACAGCCACAGCGTGTTAGCATCCTTGAATGCCAGACCACTGAGACACAGGAAGGGCCTCCCCCACACCTGTCTCAACGACATCAGTGTTGACAGCCAGGCGGACCCACTGTTGCAACGCTCGCCGGCTACCTGCGGAGGTGGATGGTCCCTCTTCCAACTCCAGATGACTGTCCGCAGTGGGCAGGCCCTCCAACGCTGACCCCTGCAGACGCGCAGGATCTGTAACAGAAAGTAAGGACATGTTAGTGCATGTGATCTACCCTCCCCGACAGACCATGACGTATCATGCAGTGATGGGCTACCACCTGTCTGGAAGCCACCTCCTGGGACGCCCTCAATGGCGCTGCGCTGCATGCTTGCAGCGAGCCTGTCCTCTGCCAGAGTCAGCTGCACCACCTCCGGCTGGCCCCCGCCTGTTGCAGCACGTGCCGCCCTGATGGCAGCCACCTTCTCTTCACCCTCCTCCTGTCGGTACCTCTCTTCTTCTTACACTCCTGCACAGAGCGCTGGTGGCTGCTGTGCAGGTTAACGGCACGTGCCACCCCCTCCCATGCAGCAGCACAGGCCTGAGGGGTGCCCCGCTGTCCACTGAGCAGTGGCTCCTGATCGATGTAGGCCTCGAAGAGTGCCTCCATCTTGGCCTTGGTGAAACCGGGCCTCCTCTTCCTCCCACCATCATTGTCCTCCTCACCCAGTCCTCGCTCGGTCATTCTTCAGCCTGTATGGATGACAGTGGTTACCTGTAACTGTGCAGTACAAAGCAAGTCCCTGATACCACAGTCCAGAACACCACACAGCAAGCAACTCACCAATAAACTGCAGTAACTGAATATGGCCACTGCAGAACAGTGTCGCATTTTTATAGTGCAATCCATGCAAATTAGGTGTGGAGCAACTTTAATGAGATGCAAATCGTGCTGCTGCGCCATTGCATGGCTGATCGGATGATTTGCATATGACGGCTGAATATCGCGCTTTTGTGCTTTGCACAATTGTGTTGAATGTGCTGAGCCAATGGCGCAGTTCTGTGGCATGCGTAGTACACCGCACTGCGCATGCCCAGGTGGCTTACGCAGGCATCTGCCGCACTGATGACGTGCTGTGCGCGGTAGGCAATTCAGGGCACAGCCACCATTGTGCCAGTGGCGCTATGGCATGGGTCACTACATGGCGCTGTGGCACAACTGCGCAATAGTTCGCTGTGGTGATGGCACACAGGCAACCAATCGCGCTAGACGCATAGACGTCCGATGGCGCTGTGCGTGGCCTTGTGCCAGAGACCCATGACCCTATGCCCGACCTTTGGCCCCTTGGCGCTATACGTCTGGCATGGCTGCACCTCTATCGCGCTGTTCGGTGACAGCGTGATAGGGAATGGTGGCGCTGTACCAACAGCGCGATAGGGAATGGCGGCGCTGTACCGCACAGCACTTCCACGTGGGGTACCGCGCTGCAGAGTGCCATATTGCCTACTATAGCATTAGAGGTGGCACGCAGGAGAGCCCCTCAGTGGAGTGCCCTTGAGCTGGCCAACCTTGTGGCCATTGTGGAGCCACACTATGGCCCACTGTTTGGTGAGGAGCCAATGGACAGGGCCAGGACCCAGGTCTGGCAAGAGGTGGCCACTAACCTGGAGGCGGCCACTGGCCGCAGGAGAACGGCCGAACAGTGCAGGCACCGGTATGGGGACCTTAGACGGAAGAAGCCGGAGCAACTTGCACGTCTGCGGTCGCGTGCCAGGAGGGGCGTGGTGCCTCGTCCAGGTGGGTGATACGCCTACACACATGTATGGTCCATTTGGGTAACACTGTCTTATGTGGCCAGCACATAGGGGAGGGATAGTCTAGGGTCGGCTGTGACGGTGTTTACAGGGTATGGGGTGAGTGGGTCTGGCTGGATGGGTGGGCACACACATTGGGGCAGGGGGAATATGCTTTGGGTTTGTACTGATGTGTTTCTCTCCTTTTGTCTCCCACAGGCGTGGCCGAGTGGAGGAGGATAGTGGAGCGGCAGCAGAGGGTGGAGGACGCTGCACAGAGGCATGTCGGGGACCAACCCCAACACCATCAATGTCCCGATGAGGGTGAGTGCCATGACACCATGATTGCTATTGCATGCTGTGTGACAGGGTGGGAAGCAGGGCATGGCCACCATCCATGGACACCACTGCCATGCACATGACATCTGACAGTCAGCACTGTCCAGTGGCACTGCATGTCTGGGAGTGTGTCAATGGTGGTCCATGCGTGCACTGGGCACATGGCTGTGGCACTGCCTGCCCACCGCATAGCCACGTTACTGTATGGCCTTGGTTGTGCTGTGCTGGACATGGGCGGTGGGTGTGTGCAGTGGTACACATGGCTGTTGCTGCCTGGTTGGGCATGTCTTGTGGACACGGTCACTGTGGGTGGGTGCACACCATCACAGGAGCGTGGCACGTGGCTGTATGCCATGCATAATGGGTGGGCTGCAGGGGGATGGACAGTCACACTTATTGACTCTGATCCCTTGTCCTAGGTGTGTGGATACTCCTGCATATACAGCAGGCCATCCAGAAGCTTCTGCAGGTGGCGCATGAGTCCCCCTCCATCTTAAGGGATCTACAGCAGCATGGGGTGAGGAGGAGGAGACGGCCCAGGCAACAGCCCCAGGGAGCGGAGGACCAGGCTGGACACTGACAGCTGCATAAGCAGCCTGCATCTACTCCCCTTTGTTCAACCCTCACACCCCACCTACCCTCTCCCATATGTTCACCCCTGTCCCTTACCCACCCCCACCTTGTTCCTGTCCCTCCACCCCATGTTTGTACATAGTTGTATATAGTTGATTTTGATATGTTTTTGAATACAGATATTTTGATATGAATACTGTGGTGGTCTCTGATTTGCAGCTGGCTATAGGTGCTCAGTTGCAGTGGTGTGCATGGCATCTGGGGTGGTTCAGTCATGGGTATGTGTGTGTGTGTGCATGGAGAAGTGTCTCTGGTGTGGGAGTGGCTATCAGTCGGTATCTGTGGTCTGTGTGTTGTTCCCTGTGCATTGCATTACTGTGTGCAGTGGTCCATGGTGCATGCTCTGTGTCCATTGTGCCCCTGTCAACCCATCCTTGGCCTGTGCAGCTGACACCTTGCATGTCTGTGGCCTGCGAGGTCTGCTGCCTTGTCAGTGGTGGCTGTCCCTGCAGGTCATCCACTGTGACCGTCACAATGCTGGGTTGCCTCCTGCCAATGGTGTGGTGCATGTTTGCCTCGGGTGACATTGTGGCCTCTGCAGTTGCTGTCCCACCTCCATGCTGTGGCTTGTGTGTGTTGCAGGGCTGTGCACCACTGTCTGTGACTTGTGCTCCAGGCATATGCTGGTGGCGTAGAATAGGCCGTTCATGCACAGGGTGGGTGTCACCCTGTGCCATGGAGGACTGCAGGCTGTGTGTGCACAGTTTTCATGGGCCCACACTGGGGCTTGGTTGCCACACTACTGCGTCCCTGTGTTAGTGTCCCCATGGGTATGGGTGTGTGTTTGCCCCTGCACTGTGTTGCATCCGGTGTGCTGCATGCTTCTACGCACCACTGTGGGTGTCTGTGCTGGCTGCTGTGGCTTGTGGTGGGTCGGGCTGTGACACTTGTCTACTGTGCAGGGTGCTATATCAATGGTGGTGGTGTCAGGGGCACGCCCGTTCCCGTGTGGGGTACCTCTTGTGCCGACACATGTTCGGTCTCTCATCTGTGCCTCAGGGGGATTGTGCGTGTTGGCACTGTGTCTACCGTTGTTGCATTGCTGTGTGCTGCCACCCACTGCTGAGTGCTCATGGTGGGTCTGGCTTGTATGGTTCTGTGGTACACGTGGTTGCAGTGTGACAGTGGGGGTGGTGTTATGCATGGGGTTTCCTGCAGTGGTGGTCACTGCTCATGGGGGGTGTCTTGGGGTCACGGTGCAGGGTGTGCTGTGCACGGGGGGGGCTGGTGTGGCATGGGGTGGTCCGCCCTCCTTGTGTGGCAGTCTCAGCTTGCCGGTGGGTGTGCTGGGGCACCATGGCCCAGCTGTGCTTTGTTTGCTTGTCCCCATGGGCCAGTGGATATTCCAGCCCTCCCCCAGTTGTGCTGTGCTTGGGGTGTGGGGGTGCATTGTCAGTTCTGCTGTGTGTTCCTGTGCCCATCTGGCGGCATGAGTGGTGGGCCCCTACCTACCTCCCTGGTTGTGCAGTTACATTGCTGCTGCTGGGGGCTCCTGCTCGCTTATGGTACCTCTGGGATGCTCAGCTGGGCAGCCCTGTTGCGCCATAGAGCATCGTATCTGCTCAGCTTCCTTCCAGTGCGCTTATGGTGCAAGTTGTGCGATATTCAGACGTTATTGTTGGCGCAATTTGGCTTGCTCCTTTTTTGAATATCGCGTCTATTGCACATGGGCGCAATGGACTTGTGCTTGCTCCTGCTATTGCGCACTTTTTGGGTGCAGTTTGAATATCCGGCCCACTGTACCTAACAAGACCAATGAAGTAGTTGCAAACTCACAAATGAAATACAGTAGAAAATAGAGAATAATGGATAGGCAACTGTGTTATGGATTTGTAATATATGGATGGATAAGCCTCAATAATACTATACTAAGCTATACAAAAATTTCCCAGTAATACATCACTATTCTCAATAATACTATCCTGAAAAGTGATAATACTACAATTTTTGCTGATAATACTACAGTTCAAAGGTCATATCCAACTGTAGTATTATCAATAGAGCCATATATTACAAAAAAATAACAGAAAGATAAGTGCTTTACAAGTCAGTAATACCATCTCGAGGTTTTGGGGACTTTAGGACCTCTCGAGCTTCGCTTTTGAGGTTCCATGTCCCTAAAACCTCTTGGTGGTATTACTGCCTTGTAATGCACACTTATCTATCTGTTATTTTATTTGTTTTACACACCCGAGGTGCGTAATGACCCATAAACCTTGAGAGCGAAGCTCGAGAGGATTATGAAGTCATCACACACCGAGAGTGTGTGAAAAAAACATAAAAACACAGCTGCCTATCCTTTTTGTTTATAATTACTGGTGCAGAGAGTTCTGACACACACACACACACACACACACACACTTTACACACACTCTCCCTGTCCTGGAAGGACACTGTTTTGTCTTGTTTTGTTTTGTTTTTCTTTACAAAAAAATGAAAGTGTTGAACCACAGTTAAGTCGCAGTTCAGAGGTTAGGCACAGGTGATCATGCTGGGTAGGACTCTTGGTTTCCCGAACCCAGCTCACAGCAGGATCAACCAGATACATTTTAGTAATTTAAAAGGTAGGATCAACCAGATAAATTCTAAAAACAATAAATAATTTGGAGAGACAATAACGGAAACTCTCCATTGCTGTAGTGATTCCTCGCTAAGTGGAAATGGAGCTTCCATGTTTTTGGAAATGTTCAGCCTGCCCACTCACAGAATAGGGGACAATGATGTAGCACGATGATTTTGACTGATGGGAGAGTTAAAGCAAATGCCATAATAACCGGGTGACCCGGTTATTACAGCATTTTAAAAACAGGCCCAGACTGTGTATTGAAGGGGGTCACCAGTAATTATAACCAGTCTGTTCTTCACTGAATTATCAATTCTTGTTTACCTGTTCAACAACTACTGTACTAAAATCTTGTTTTCCTTATCATTGTAATTATAGGTTAAATGACTCTGTATCTCTTGTCTACAGTTATTGCACTGCAATTGTACCTCTATTCTTTTGTATGCTATTGTATCTATTTTTATCCACTGAACATTTTACATTGTATGCTGTCCTACCCAGGACCTCCTTGTAAATGAGCTTGCTCAACAGAGTCTCTTCCTGGTGAAATAAATAAAATAAACATATGTGATTACTCTTTCATGCAAAACAAATAGGATTCCTACTATATGTAAATTGGTGTAGTAGTGCCCAGTTACAAAGCTGGTGGGATTTAATGTATCAAATTACAGACCTATGTCATTTCTATTAGCACTCTTGAAACAGTTGGCAAGGTGGCATTTAGTCAACTTACGCTATGCATCAAAAACTACAACCTGTTAACACAGTGCCAGTATAGCTTTCACAGGGCTATAGTGCCTCAGAATTGACCAGCTTGTCAAGTGGCCTCTGCTATGGGTTTGAGCAAGGGTACATGATGGGGTGGTATTCATAGACCTAAACAAGGCTTTCAGTCTTGCTGGCCCTGAAATATTGATAGAAAATTCATCTATACTAGGGGCTGCAGATTATACCCTTCATTCATTTAGAAATGATCTATTCAAAAGAAAGCAGCAAGCAAAAATGAGAACAACCTTGTCCATGCTATCATACATCTATGCTAGGGTCTCTCAGGGATCAATGCTAAAAATGTTCAGTTTCCGTAAATGAGCTACCAGTGGGAGCAATAGGTTATTTAAAGTACTTTCATATTATACAATGGCAAGAACATTTCTAGCAATCTGATTGGTCAGTGAGTCCTAGACACAGTGATGTTATCCCAGCACAACATCACTGTATCTAGTCTTGGCACACACATGATCATTTTACATGTTGTACACGTTACATATCATTGCACCCACTTCACACAAATCCACATGGAGTAGCCACATTAATTCCCTAATACTCCCATTCTCCACAGGCCAAAGTTTCCCTGTCACTTCAGCAGCTTGCTGACAGCCAGGATTCCCTTATAGTTCCATTCCACACAGCCAGAAGTTTAAATTCCTACATCTTCTTAGTATGTTAAAATTAAAACAAAGCCATAACTTCAGCAGCTTGCTTGCAGGCAAGGACATGGTGCATGCTTTTTTTAACATGCAGCACACTACCAGCAGAACGGCAGCTTCAAATTTCAGTTTGTGGTCTCCCAGTACAAATACTAAATAAAGCCAACTGTATTGGGAGAACTTTCAAAAATCAAGTGAAACTGGCAAAAGCATCCACGATGTTTAAACAGCACATGTTCCACACCCCAAGCTGTACTTACCAATCGGTCGGCTGTTTCGCGGTTGGGTAGGCACACAGATTCACTTGTAAAGTGTAAAGTCTCCAAAGAAAACTGAGACAGGTTCTCCCATCAACTTCAGTCTCCTTCTAGAGAACCTGGAATAATAACCAAAAACACACGCAGACCAAGACAGTCGACAGGGACCCAGCTCACATAGAGCCACCTACTGGCCAAAACAAGCAAGCAAGCACTTCTTTTTATATATGTATACCTCCACTTAGAAAAATAATTTAAAAAACAATTGAAAACTACATTAAAAATGTGTAATTTTTTTTTTGTACTCAAGCCAATGTATAATAGCAATAATGCACTCCAGGGTGTTTGTTGTGCGGGGTAATGTCACTTCTTGTGTTTTGAACACACTCAGCCTGTGGCCCCGTGCCCAATCACGCAATGCGTGTCATTATTCCAGCATGATACACACCCTGTCATGCATTATTGCTTAATTATACTATGGCAAGAAAATTGTAGCCATCTTGATTGATCAGTGAGTCCTAGAGACGATGTTATCACAGCACAACATCACTGTATCTAGCCTTGGCACACACATGACCATTTTACATGTTGTACACATGTTACATATCTCTGCACCCACTTCATACAAATCCCCATAGAGTAGCCACATTAATTCCCTCGTACTCCCAATCTCCACAGGCCAATGTTTCCCTGTCACTTTGGCAGCTTGCTGGCAGCCAGGATTCCCTTATAGTCCCATTCCACACAGCCAGACGTTTACATTCCTACATCTTCTTAATATGTTAAAATGAAAATGAAGCCATAACTTCTGCAGCTTGCTGGCAGGCAAGGACATGGTATGTGCCTTTTTTCAAACATACAGTGCGCTATCAGCAGAACAGCGGCTTCGCATTTCAGTTTGCAGTCTCCCAGTACAAACACTAAATAAGGTGAACTGTACTGGGAGACCTTTCAAAATCAAGTGAAACTGCCAAAAGCGTCCACAATGTTTAAACAGCATGTGTTCCACACCCCAAGCTGTACTTACCAATTGGCCTGCTGTTTCTCGGTCAGGCTGGCACACAGATTCACTTGTAAAGTGTAATGTCTCGAAGAAAATTTAGACAGGTTCTCCCTTCTACTTTATTCTCCTTGTAGAAAACCTGGAACAATTGCCAAAGAAACACATAGACCAAGACAGATGATGGGGGGGGGGCAACATCAGAGCACACACACACCAGGCTCACACAGAGTCACCTACTGGCCAAAGGTGGCAAGCAAGACTTATTTTTATGTATGTATACAACAACTGAAAACTACTTTAAAAGTGTATTTTTTTTTTCTTTTGGTATTTGAGTCATTGTACAATAGCAATAATGCACTCCAGGGTGTGTGTCGTTCTGGGATAATGTCACTTCTTAGGTTTTGGATGCACTCAGCCTGCGGCTTCATGCTCAACCACCCAAGGCATGACATTATCCCAGCATGGCACACACCCTGTCATGCATTATTGCTTAATTTTATCATATTTATTTCATGGAAACCATGACAAAATAATGCCCATATTTAAGTAAGCAATAATCCCCAATGAAGGTGGCATCTAATGGGGAGTTAATGCATGGTTGGGACCGTTGTGTCATGAGGCCGGAGGCCGAGTGCGTACAACTGTCCAACCATGCATTAACTCCCCATTAGATGCCACCTTCATCGGGGATTATTGCGCTTGTAACATGGCAAGTGCAATACTAGTATTTCACAGATGCTGTTTTCTTTCATATGCAAAACTAATGAGAACAACTATGTATTGCTCATCCACAATTATGCTTGCCCTCTCTTACTTTTTAGGCGTTTCTCTGACTGCAAGCGTGCGCGTGCATGTTGAGCAACACACATCGATTTATATAGTGGCGACTTTTTTTTCCCTTTGACCTCTGCTGTTCATGTCAATAGTCTCATAACATACTGCTTGCACCTTCCACTTTCCTACTTGTGATGTCATGCTCTATTTCTCATCCCTCGTTTCTATCTGTTACCGGTGCTCTGCTACATTGTGGACAATATCTATCCTGAGCATAACTTAATATCCTCCCAGTGTCACACTTCTGTTCTCTGGTGCCTCGCCACCATGAGCCTGGCTATACCCACCAATAGGTGGCGCGTTCACAGCACCAGGGAACTTCGGTTCTATTTTTCTGATTGCTGTCATTTCTCCCCGCATGCTGCTGGACTTCCCATCTCCTCCCACAATCCTTGCCTGCCTCGCGGACATCGCAGCACCCACCACGGCACACTTTCCCCTTCTGGAGCTCTGTTATCTCTGCCTTCCTCTCTGCATGATTGTACACTTCCTCAGAGTTCCCCACCAACCGCCTTTTTTTCCCTCACCAGTCACTCATCTGTCCAACCGATAGGTGGCTCTTTGTCACACTTGCACAACTTCTGCTCTCCATCTATGAGTGCATTCACGCTCTCAAGATGGCATTATTGCTCTCAATGTTCTAGAGCAGGGGTTCTCAAATGGTGAGGCCAGCCTCCCTGGGGAGGCCCCAACCTGTTCCAGGTGAGGCTCAAGCAAGTCTGAAAAAGTACTGTATTTAAATTTTGGGTTTTATGTATTTTGTGTGAAGAGATGAAGCAAACTGAAAGAGGATAATAGTAAGTGAATTTTATATATTTACTAATAGGTGACAAGAGAAGGTGAATGAACTAAGGCTCATTTCAAGTGTACCCGGGGAAGGGTAGGGAGTGAATACATTTCAAAAGGTAACTGCAAAACAATCAAGAAATACACAACAATAGTGCAAACAAATATGAACAATAAACTAATAATGAGTGCTGGTAATTGATCAAGTTTGTAGACTGATGGTAGAACAACCCAAATACAAGGGTAGAGCATAGAAGTGCTAAGAGCAATAGCAGGAAGGAGCAAAGTAATCCCAGAGAAGTTGCTTAGGAGCAGGGAAGGAGGGGGAGAGGACAAGTATGTAGGAAGGTTATTTCATAGAGAGGAAACAGAGAAAGTAGTCTGACCTATGAAGGTACTGCAATAAGGGGTAACAATGGTTCAAGAATGAAAATATCAGAGCAAGTAGGTTGGCCTGTGGGGGGTTACAATAAGCTGAATAATAATATTTTATTTTATTAATTTGTTATTCAGACAGCACTTTTGAGCACAGGAGCTCTTTTTCAAAGGTTCCACATCAGGATAAGATAAAGAACTGAATGTGAGCCAAGTACTCAAAGGGGTTTCAATTTATTCGTGGTGTACTGCACAAAGTACAGTAAGTTATTTTTCTTTGGGGAGGCCCAAGATTATTTCAGTTTTTGGGGGAGGCTCAAAATCTTTTCCATGGATTTGGGGAGGCTCACTGTGACAAAGTCCAAGAACTATTGTTCTAGAGCAACACGGCATTATCGTGCCATAATGCCGTGTTACTCTTCTACCACCTGATGCTGTTGTGCCAATCCTGTCCCTTTCTTTTGGTCCTCTTGTTTTACCCGTGTTACAAGGCAAGTAATACAACATGATTAATTACTTTCTTTTCACTTCTCCTGTCATTTTGTGCTCAGGTTCTATACAAAAAATCCCAATTTCACATTGATCATCTTTATAGCATTGATGTGAGTTGAGAAACTCAGTGATTATGCTAGCATACTTCCTAAATATTTAAGTCTTCTACTGGATCAAATAAATTTTCAAGCCCCCAATTTCCAAAGTTGCGCCAATTCAGCTAATTTTTGCCTGGTTCCAAATACCATTGCTTTTAGTTTTTTTTTTCTCATTTAAACTGACTGTTCTATAAAGATGAATTAAAGAGATCAACGCCCTTTTAGGAATTTGCTATCCAGATCAAGTTTGATGCTCCATAGCAATAAATGGCATCATTGGGGAGGCAATATAGCATAGTGGTTAACAGCACTGAGCTAGAGGACTGAATTTGACCCCACAACCACCACTTATACACTGTGTGACCATAAGCATTCATTTAACTTCTCTGTACTCCCAGGACTCACCTGGAAACAAGCCTCAGCACAATATGTTTTCCTGGCCAAAAATTGCAAACAAAAAAAATCTGCATACATGATTATTCCCTACAGTTGTTTTGTGACTTTAAAGACCATGAGAATTGTCCCCCCTAAAATAAGCATTCATTATACAATAGTTACTATCAAACATAGAAACGTAGAGTTTGATGGCAGATAAGGACCGCTTGGCCCATCTAGTCTGCCCATTTTCCCTACCTACTATAACACTGCAGACCCTGCTTGATCTCTGCCCCACCTTTTCTTACCACTAAGATTATCTTATGCCTATCCGATGCCTTCTTGAATCCCAATACAGTTTTTGGCCCCATGACCTGCACTGGGACGCTGTGCCAGGCATCCCCCACTCTGTCTGTGAAGAAGGACTTCCTTACATCACTCCTGAGCCTACCCCCTCCTCCAGCTTCATAATATGACCCCTCGTTCTTCATTATCTTTTTCTCTGAAAAAGTCTTCCCTTTTGAACCTTATTTATACCCATGAGGTATTTGAAAGTCTTTATCATAGCCCCCCCCTCCTTCCTTTTCTCCAGGGTGTACGTATTGGGGTTCTTCAGTCTCTCCTCGTAGGGCTTCTAATGCAGACCCTGCACCATTTTAGTTGTCCTCCTTTGGACCACCTGTACTCTATGTACTTCTGGAGATATGGGCTCAATTTGCTCAAAGCCCTGAGAGTGACGCAAGGTGCCTGCATCAAACATAAATGGCGCAAGTGGCACCCCGCATCAAAACCTGCCCCCTGAGCTATTCATAAAGGCAGCCTGTGTCAACCACAGGCTGCCTGCCCCAAACAGGGCTTGTGCCACTGGTGCACCCCAAACTGGAATGTGACAAAGCACTAGGGGGCATGAGGCAGTCGCAAACTGCCACATCTCCAAATGTGCTATTCATAGAACTCTTCCAGAGTGAGAAAATTCCCCCTCCGGGAGAGTTGCATGTTTGTGGCAATGTGCTGCGGACCCCCCCCCCCGATCCCCAATGCTGCCCAAAATAAACCTCATTTAAATGTCCCCCTGCCCTGTTTTGTAGTGCCCCTCCATGATCCCTAATTGTGCCTGATATAAACATCATTTATATTGTCCCCATGCCCTGTGATATAGTGCCCCCATTCACAATGGTGCCCCAAATAAACATTTTGTAATTTACCCCCGACATGGTAGTATAGTGGCCCCCCCACCCCAGCAGGTAGTGCAAACCACCCCGCTCCCTCATCCTGAAACAGAGCTGGTGCCAGCACAGCCCTCCTTTCACCTCCACAGCAGGCGCCAACTGAACTGTCAGTGAGTGCATACTGTACAGTGCATGCACTCATTGATTAACCTATGAGCATGTACACATTACAGAATGCACTCACTGACAGTTCAGTCGACACCAGTCATGGAGGTGAGGAGATGGGATGTGCAGCACTGGCTCTGTTTTACATGAGGTAGTGGAATGGGGGAGTAGGTGGTGGGCACTACCTGCTGTGGTGGGAGGTGGGGGCCACTATACTACCATGTAGGGGAAAATTACAAAATGTTTATTTTGGACACTATCAGGGATCAGGGAGGGGTACTATAACACAGGGTGGGGATAATTAAATTATATTTATATCGGGCACCATCGAGGATTGGGGAGGAGGCACTATAACACAAGGCAGGGGAACAATTAAACAAAGTCTATGTCACGCAGCATCGAGGATCAGGGTTGGGGGCACACTTGCCTAAGTTGCAGAAGCCTGCAGCAGCCCCTCCCATGCGCCATGTGTTTGTCACATGGGAGAGGTTGCTGCAAGTATGGGGACATAGGCACCAGGACTCCTCCTGTACCAGAATCTGGTGCAGGGTCCCTGGTACACTGGGCTTTGGTGCAAGCTGCTGTTTGCCGCAGCTTGCATTGTTCTAAGCCTGTTTTGAGAATTTAGCCCCTAGTCTCCATAACTGGACACAGTACTCTAGCTGAGATCTCACCAGTGATTTATACAACAGTATCACCATCTCCCTCTTTCTGCTGGCAATACCCCTGCCTATGCACCCTAGCATCCCACTGGCTCTCCCCACTGCTTTGTCACACTGTTTGGCCATCTTTAGGTCATCAGAGATGATTAACACCAGGTTTCTTTCCTGTTTGGTGGTCACCAGTACCACTACCCCCATTTTGTACTCTGTCCCTGGGTTTCTGCACCCCAAGTGCACAATTTTGCACTTCTTCGCATTAAAACTTAGTTGCCAAACTCTTGACCATTCAAAAAGCTTTCTTAGATCCCTATTCATTTTTTTCACCACCCTTGGAGTGTCTACCCTATTGCAGATCTTAGTGTCATCTACAAAAAGGCATACCTTCCCTTCTAGCCCCTCTGCAATGTCACTAATAAAGACGTTAAAGAGGACCAGCCCCAGCACTGATCCTTGTGGCATGCCACTGGTCACCCTTCCTTCCTTGGAGTGAATTCCATTTACCACCACCCTCTGTCGCCTATCCCCCAAACCAATTTTGTACCCAGTTTACCACCTTTGGACCCACTCCTAGGCTTTTATGAGTCTCCTATGTGGAACAATGTCGAAGGCCTTACTGAAATCTAAGTAGGCCACATCCACTGCTCCACCCTTATCTAATTCCTGGTCACCCAATCAAAGAAATCTAACAGATTTGTTTCACAAGCCCCGTGAATCCATGCTGCCTGGGATCTTGTAAGCCACTGGGTTCAAGATATTCCACAATCCTTTCCTTTTGTATTGATTCCATTAATTTCCCCACCACCGCAGTCAGGCTGACTGGCCTGTGATTGGCAGCCTCCTTTCTGCTACCACATTTGTGAAGCAGGAGTACATCTGCTTTCCTCAAGTCCTCCGGGACCACTCCTGTCTCCAGTGAGTTTTTCAACAGGACTGTTGGGGGTGCAGCCAGCACTTCTCTCAGCTCTCTCAATATTCTTGGGTGTATCCCATCTGGCCCATTGCCTTGTCCAGATTTGCAAGTGCCCTCAGGACTCTCTCCTCTGTAAATGAATACTACACAAAGAATATTTTCAACAAACAACATCACAACATTTAAGAAACAGAAATCATTTGATTCCTAGAAATCGCTATTATACCTTTCATGAACCTTATGTTAAAAAATAGCAAGAAAAACTTTCAAGGATAAAACTTGTAGAATGTTCATTTATTCAAAACACTCCATGAGCATTACCGCAAGGAAAACACACAGGACAAAATAATAGTACATGAAAACTGCAACTCAAAAATGGTTCCACTTCATAACAGAGAATTTAGATGAGCGCCGACCACATAAGCGAAGAGACACCACCCACAACAACAGCCCACACGTAGCACAGCGACCGGCAATAAAGCGACGAAACTCGGAAAAAAACACAGCAAACCTCACACCGCAGCAACAGCAGGCAGTCCCCAAAGCTCACACCTGCAGCTGAAACATGTAAGCTCCGACGCTGTTCAGTGCTGCTACAGTAACTTAGTACTGGCAACAAAGAAAATAAAGTGTGCACCTACCTCTCCATAACATAAGAATAAAAAAATGAACTGGTTCTACAGATCAGCAGTTCTCTCTATGCATTTCTGTGCACTTTCAAATACCTTTATCACTGAATCAACATGGAACCTCCTACGGCACAACGTAAATGAACCAAAAGCACACACACAATCCCGCATCCATATAGCACCCCGGGTGACCACTACTGTGTCCAGGTGCCCAAAATTGCCATTTCGACATGTCCAGCAGTACTAAAGTCGGATGGGCGAATGGAGTGTACGCTGAACCACACATACTGTACCTACATAATCACTGATTGTGACCGTGGGTCTCGAACTCCCTACACTAGTCACACTACACTCACATCCTGCCTACCTGCCATAGCGCGCTACATACTTCCCCACGGAGACAGAAGACTCAACACCCATCCCACTACACATTTCACATACATTTCCTTCCTATGTTCTATGAGGGGGGCTGCGCCCCGCATCCGCCCATCAGGGGACTTAACCCTCCCACCCACTATATTATAACTAACTCCGGGACCGCACCTGTCTATCTAGTGAGCATGCTTGTCTCCTTTCAGTAGTTGCCTTCACTGACTTCGCTAACCGAAGTAGCTCATATTGCATTTGCTATTCTGCTGCGGTCGCTATTTTGAGGGGCCCTCAATTTGAGTCGCTCAAATAGAGTCACTCAAATTGAGTCACCTACTTAACGGGATACCCTCAAGAAAACCCTGTTACAAGAATCAGAATGTGGACTATTCTGCACAAAGGTTTGCCACATATTTGAAAAAAAAAATGTGTGTATACATTTGCTATTGAAATGTATTGTACTGTGTGCATTATGCTCCCATAGTTCTCTCCCCCCAACCCCAGCATGGCTAAAATGGATCTTCCAATGCTGTCAATCTTCCTGGTAATACAAAATAAAAAAATGAAGATAACTGTAAGATGAATTGAGAATATGCAGTCTTGCTGCAGAGTAAGGACGTTTTAAGACATTTCAGTGTTGAAACATTTTATTTTTTTATAAATTACTTTACATATTAGAAATGTAGCTGTATAATACAATACTTTTATCTTGCCAGAATCATCATATCGAGTAACTTATGGTTTATGCGATACAGATACAATTTATCCTCTAAATATGATTTGGCAAGATAGGTAATACCTGTACTTGAAATACCTCGTATGAAACATGTAATACAAAAATTTAGAAGAAAGTACAAATTCATCTACTTTATGCTTTCAGGACTGCACTTTCTAGACAAAAAAATACTTTGTACCACATTAAAAATCAACATTTCATTAGTGTTAGATTATTACGTCTCCAACAACAAAGCCCAGTTATGTCACAGAATTTATGTTAGCCAGGTCATGTTTGAAGCCTTGCAAACAAAAAAACACAGACAGAAAATGGAATTCAAGATGTTTTGCCGATGCCTGCATTATTTTTTTGCATAAATTGGATAAAAAGGGGAGGCAAGTGTCAATTTAAAATTAATGGAATCTGTCCTTTCTCATTTATTAGTACACTGTAAGAGCATTTTCCACAAAAATCTGCATTCTACAGTTTTAATAAGGCAGACAATTAGTAAAATAATTAAATTTTTGGAAAAGTTACATAATGAAAACACTTCGGCTAGATAGTTCGAATTAAATATAGGATAAAGTATGGGGTGCAGTGTGTAACAAGAATTTTACTCACACACCCGAGTTGTTGGATGGCAAATGGCCCTGGGGGTTTATGCAGCCATCCAACAACAGGGTGTGTGTAAAATATGAGTTTACACACTGCACCCCATGCTTTGTTTTATTTAATTGAGGGGTCGTGTTTTTTACCCACATTCACTCACACAAAGAGCCCTGTATTAAATGCCATAATTAACACTGTTGTATTATGGCATTTAATACGCAGCTATTTGTATGGGAAAAACATGACCCATTAATTAATAGACTTTGGCAACCACAACAATGTACAGTAATGGTTTAAATCCAAGATAGTACTACACCTTTTGGGATGTAGTGGTGCACAATATATCGGCCCCTGAATACCCTAGCCAATACTACCTTTTGACTATGTGATCGTTTTTTTTTTTTTTAACCGGAGAGACACACTAAGCTGAAGCTTGTTTACAGGTGTGACCTGGAAGCACAAGGAAGTTAAGTGACTTGCTCAGGGTCACACAGTATACAAGTGGGGGCTATAGGATTCAAACCCAGGTCTCCTGCTTTGTAGCTCAGAGCCATAAACCACTACGCTACACTGCCTCTTCAGTTTAAGATAGTTGAAAGTAAAGGACCACATTCATTCATGACCGAACTTTTTAATTAGAAGAATATAAACTAATAAAAAAATACAGATCCTGGGCTCAATTTTCAAAGCCCCGAGAATGCTGCAAGCCCCTGGTGCACCGATCGTTTGGTTCATGGGGTTTGAGGCTTTCTCCCGATTTTCAATCCCGAGCGTTAAATGCAGCAATTTAGACCAGCTTTTCCCTGGTCTAACTAGCGCCATTTGGAGGACCCTTTTTACAGGGCTTGTGTCAAATCTTTGGCGCAAGCTGCTGTAAAGTGAGGAAAGTGTCACAGCCGCGCCAGCTGTATTAAAATTGGGTGTAGTTGCATTGAAGGAGTTTGGTGCAGCTGCACCAAAAAATGGGTTTGACGCAGGGCTTGATGCAAGCCCTGCAACACCATTTGAAATTCAAGCCCACCATCTCCACACAGGCAATAAGCATTAAGGCATGACAGGATGTGCATTACTGCAAGATAATGGCATGCCTCAGTAAAGGTGGTATGAAGTAAAGTCAAGTGCCTTATGCACCAGACAAGTGCTGTTGTCCCTCAGTTGCACATACCTTGAAATACTGTATAAAATGGTGACTCCAACTGTTAATTTTGAAACAGAACAGTGAGGTTTAGAAAGTTAAGCCTTTTTGATCTGTGCTGTTGTGCATTATTAACACACAGTCATGTAATCACATGTGACCAATCGCAGTTCTCGGTTTATTGTATCCATTTGATAATGAAGCAGTATTTGCTAGCATAGAACAAATTGCCATCATTTCTGAAAACTGTGTATACTTCCTATCCTTGAGTCTGTTCTAAAATATTTCATCCATTCAACCAGTTTCCCTGACACCACTGATCCTCCCATTTCTGTGGTGCACAGCTGATATTAACATTGGCTATAATTTAGCTGCCTATGGTTACATTTTTCCTCATTTCTTTCTTGGCCCTCCCACTAGCACAGTTTGCAGCTAAACTATCACATTGCTGACACATCACTTCCTCTGTAGAGGAGCCAACCTCCATGGCCCACCACAGGGGTTTCTGTGGCTGAGTAGCATGGCACCATCCTCCCTGGTCAAGGATGCACTGTCATGGGCAGTATCCTCGACCATGGTGACTAATCATGGAAACCCGGAGTTCCCTCCTGAACCCGGGTCTCCTGCATAGTAACATGATGCATATTGCAGGGCCATCGGGTAGCCCATCAACCAGTTTATAAAACATTTGTATTACTAATTTTGATATTAATGTCTCAATATTGTACTTATGCTATATACTGAGAATAATGTATAGGTGACTGTGTGAGATAATGTTGTTCCTTTTTTTTTTTTTTGTATTCTTTGGTAATCAGGTAAGGCCTACTAGGCACACAATAGCTGTCTTCAGGGGCAACCAGGAGCACTGGGGAGGATAAGTGACTTGTTCAGAATCAGACAGAATGCAAGTGGAGGTTGTGGGGATCAAATCCAGGTCTGTTGGAGCTCATTACTCTAACCTCTAGGGTATACTGCCAACCCAATGAACCCAAGGTGTGTTTTGTCACGTAAACCATGACAACGAAGCTTGAGTGGTTTATAAATGTTAAACACACTGAGGGAGTGTTACAACTAAAAAGAGTAATCACACAGTAACCCATAATTTATTTTTTATATTATCTGTTAGAGTCTGATATCAACCAGAACCAGGAGTTAGCAAGTAAGCTTAATTAAAAAAACAAACTCTGATCAGAACCAATATGGCTGCAAATACATTAGCCTGATAAGGAATATAAAATAATTTGTGGCTAAATTGTAATTTACTTGTTGTATTATTTTGATGTAAAAATCTCAAGTTTATTGGACAATAGGGAAAAAGTTTATAGGGCATGGGTAAAGCTACCCTACAGAAATTACTTGAAATGGGAGATATGGGGCTCAAGCAACTCATATGCAATAGTATAGAGTCCTACGCAATCTATAGTATTATAGTATTGAATTACAGATGTGCAGTGGTTGGCAACCCACTGACTTTTTCCCTCAGGGGAACTAAAACAGCAAAGTTTGCCTTTTCTGGTTTTGGCACGTCCAGCAGACCGCTAACAAGAAGTCTGCTTTCAGTGCTGGAAATGGAAAAAATTCTCTGAGGAAGCCCATCACATTTGATTTAGTATCAAACATATCTGGCAGGGTCTGGGGAAATACTTCTCTATTCTACAGTGTATGTTGAATTGTACACTTTATTTAGTCAGTTTTATGCCTGTAGGGGTGTGCATTTTACACAGACACAGTCCTTCCTCATTGTACTCCTGGAACTGAATCTAACTATTAATCTCACTCTTGGAACTAAGTTCCTCGGGTTCCCTTGCACTTCCACTTCTGTCTGATTTAAGCTTCCCAAAGTAGCATTAAAAATGTGGTTCAAATCCCACCAGAGCCACTTACTTACTATTACCACAAGTAAGCTGTGGTAGCTCAAAGTAAAGAGTGAGGTTAATGAGATATCAGGAATTACTAAGGTGTTTTGCAAGAGGCTGAATTATGCTCTGCTTCCAATGTTTTTCTTTTTAATCTATTCTAATGCAAAGCAGAATAATTACTTGTACTGTATTTTGGTCTTGAATTGGTACAGTTCCTTGATAGGGGTCTGACATGCTGCCATTACAGTTCTAACTAACCAACCTTAGTTGCAAAGTTAGTGGTATAGTTCCTTGGCAATTGCACCTGATTCTATATCTCTCAACTGTCTCGAACTTTGAGGAAGGTCCCTCATTTTACATCTCAAAATTGCTCTATTACTCATTCATCCCTCATGGAAAAGGTGCTGACCACACAGAGAATATACTGTAAATTTAGACTTTAAAACAGAAAGTCATAATTTTCTAAAATACTAAATCAAAATTAAACTTTGTACTGTAGTAAGCATAATGGTTTCCACACTACTCTGAGCTTGTATTGTACGTCCATGTTTGAGGATTATTATAAGGGCTATTGTCCCTCATTGTTCCTCATTTTGAGTGATACCAGTTTGAGAAGTATGCCTGCTCCATGCTGCATCCACAACTTTAACCAGGTGAACTAGATAGTAAGTTTTTTGCTGTGAGACATGGCTGGAGACAGTAGTGGAATAGTTCAAATTAAAGATCAGGTTTCAGCTTTTCATTGCCACTCTTCATACCTAAGCAAAATGTAGCTTTTTAGAGAACATGCCTGTGTTATCTAATTCTGTCCAATATCTGTATGTCCTCTCAGTACATATAAAGGTACAACAACATGTATGCTTCTCAGATCTACATTAGTTGATGATAGCATTGTTCTTTGTCACAGACACTTGACAATGCTATGTTCAATATTGTGCGAAGTATTGTGTGTAGTCAGCAGCATTCTTCCAGCTGCAGAGATAGCACAGAAAATAGAAAACAAGTGCCACAATCATAAATTCATGAATAGAGTAGATCTGTTTTAAGGAAGAGGAGGGGGGTTGTGGGTACAGACAGACATAGAAGAGTAAGGATCCGATGCATGCCAATGAGGTGATGAAATTCCACTGTGGAAGTAGAAGGTAATATGTCTCTGTTCATGTTTCTATCTGTCCTGCTCCCTCTCCACATGTTAGCAATATGTTGTACAGCTCTCATTGTGCAGCCATAAAATGACAGATTGTGCACTAGTAAGTCAGCAGACGCCGTTACACTGTTTTCAGTTAGCATGACAACATAGTGACTTCCCGAGCAAATGATTAATTAACTGCAACTTTCTCTCTAGCAGTCTGGTGTGACATTATCCTAAGCTAATAAACAGCATACAGGGTCAGATTTTTGGTTGACATCAGACCCTACCAGTTATTGCTGTATATCTTGTCCTGTTACTGTATTTATTATATGCATCCTGTTTTGTATGTGCATTTGTTTGACCCATGGGTCTGTAACACTGCCTCTTTACAGACTGATGGTGTGGCCTCACCTGGAATATAGTGCACATATTTTAAGTTCTCACCTGAGAAATGACATTGCTAGGAGTCAGTGCAGCGAAGGTTCACAAAAATGATTCAGGACCAGCATGGCAGATCATACAAGGAATGTCTGAAGGTCTTAAACATGTACTCACTGGAGTTCAGTCAGCAAGGGGGGGACATGACATAGACTTATACATTCCTAAGGGGTAGAAATAGGGTAGATTGCTAGAACCTGTTTGTTGGAAACAGAGATGCAGTCACAAGGGGGCAGGATTGGACACCAGAGGTAGGTAAATTCAAGAAGGAGGTGAGGAAGCTTGACTTCACGGAAAGGGGGGGTGGAGACTTGGAAAAGATTACCAGCAGAGGTTGTGGGAGCAAGGACAATCAGAACAGGGGTGGGACAGGACCAAGGGTCTCATTATCCCACTTGGGGGAACTGGGAAGAGGGGGGAAGCAGAAGAGAAGGAGGGCATGAATAATCCATTGTGGCACTAGGCCAGGAGTTAAAGTTAGACCAACTATTGAGAAAATCATGACTGGGATGTTACAATGTTGCAATCCCAGGTTACAAATTATTCAGGAATGATAGATAAGGATGTAGGTGTGGGGTAGGGGTTGTGTTATATGTAAGGGAGGACATAAAAGCTATGGAGATCCAAAGGTCCCGAGATGAACCTGAGGTACTCTGGGTCACTCTCGAACTGAGCTAATACTCAGCCCTCAGACTAGGAGTGATATATAGGCCTCCCTCACAAGGGGCAGAAGGAGACAAAGTAATGCTTGAAAACATACTAAAGATGGCCAAAAAAGGAGAAGTCATGCATATGAGGGGACTTCAACCTCCCAGACATGGACTGGAACTCCTGCACAGCATCCATAACTAGGAGCAAAAATTTCCTAAACACCTTGGGAGGGGCTGGAATTAATCAGCTTGTCACAGCCCTCACTAGAGAAAACACAGTCCTGGACCTGGTGCTCACAAACAGCGGCAAGGTCCAGAAGGTGGAGGCGGGGTGCCATTTGGGGCCAAGTGACCACAAATCTGTCTGGCTCAAGGTCAAAAAGGCCAAGGAAACAAGCCACACTAAGACACGGGTCATGGACTTCAGAAGAACAGCCTTTGATCGGATGAGAATATGCTTTAGGGATATCCTCTAGAAGGAGGCAAAAGGAGGGGTAGAGGAATGTTGGATAAACATAAGAGAAGCACTAGTGGAGGTTACTGCAAAATACTCCAGGCTAGTCAGTAAGATGAAGAAAAAAAGAAATCCGCTATGGTTCACAAAGGAGGTGGTAGCTGCAGTGAGGGAAAAGAGACTAGCATTTCAAAGATCTGAGGGCTCAAACAACGAAATAGACAGGGAGGCATACAAGTGTAGCTTGAAGGAGGTAGGAAGGGTGATCAGAAAAGCAAAGACGTAGACTGAGGAAGACATAGCGCAGGGGTTTTAAAGGAGGCAATAAGACCTTCTTTAGGTACCTAAACAACAGAAGGAAAAACAAAGGAGGCATTTGTCAGGCTCATAATCAGGGATGGGAGGAGGGTAGAAGAAGAAGAAGACAGAGAAAAGGTAGAAGTCTTAAATGAGTACTTCTGCTCAGTCTTTACTAAGGAGGCACCTGGAAATGGACCCACCCCAAAGGGGGACAGAAATCACCTAATGGGAATGGACGAAAGCCCGTTCACAATAGAGAGGGTAAGGGCAGAAAAAAAAAAGGTAGATAAAGGCATGGGGCCGGACGTAGTTCACCCATGCACACTGAGGGAACTTAGTGATGAACTGGCAGCACCCCTACTGGATCTTTTTGGCAGATCCTTGAGAGAAGGGACAGGTCCCCAGGACTGGAAAAGAGCAATAGTGGTCCACATACATAGAAACATAGAAGTTGACGGCAGATAAGGACTACAAGGCCCATCCAGTCTGCCCATTTCTTTTTCTACCTTATAAATGTGCCATTGGCCTTTGCTCTGTCAGTGGCCGATCTATTCATAGTCATTTGTATTGCTCCCTTATGCCTATCCCATGCCTGTTTGAAGCCCTGCACTGTATTCATAGCCACCACTTCTTGTGGTAAGCCATTCCATGCATCCACCACCCTTTCTGTGAAAAAGAATTTCCTCACATTCCCCCTTAATCGGCCTCCCTCTAATCTCATGCTGTGTCCTCTTGTCCTGCTATTTTTCTTATATTTAAACATGTTAGACTCTTTCACCTTGTTTATGCCCTTAAGGTGTTTGAATGCCTCGATCATATCACCTCTCTCCCTCCTTTGCTCAAGGGTATACATATTGAGCTCTGTTAATCTGTCCTCACATGTCTTTTGATGCAGTCCCTGCACCATTTTGGTTGCCCTTCTCTGGACTGCCTCAATTTGGTTAATGTCCTTGTGAAGGTGTGGCCTCCAATACTGCACGCAGTACTCCAGATGGGGCCTAACCAGTGTCTTGTAAAGAGGGATTATTACCTCCTCTCACGACTTGTGATACCCTACTAATACAACCTAACACCCCCCTAGCCTTACCTACTGCTTTAGAGGTCTGCTTGGATGATTTTAGGTCATCAGTGATGATGATGCCCAAGTCTCTTTCTTCCTTTGTGACTGCTAGCAACTCCCCTCCCAGCCTATAGGTGGCTTCAGGGTTTCTCTTCCCTATGTGCATGATCTTGCACTTCTTTGCATTAAATCCCAGTTGCCACTCTTCTGACCATTCTGCTAGTTTATCCAGATCTCTTCTCATTCTGCCCACCCCATCTGGATCATCTACTCTGTTGCAGATCTTGGTGTCATCTGCAAACAGACAAGCCTTACCCTCTAGTCCATCTGCAAGGTCACTAATGAAGATGTTGAAGAGGACTGGCCCCAGGACTGATCCCTGAGGTACCCCACTTGTGACTTGCATCTCTTCTGACTGTATACCATTTACCACCACTCTCTGTTTTCTGCCCGTCAACCAGTTTGCCACCCAGTTGACCAACTTCTGACCCACCCCGAGCCTACCCAGCTTATTTATCAATCTTCTATGTGGAACAGTGTCAAAAGCTTTGCTGAAGTCAAGGTAGGCGACAATACACAAGAGTGGTAGCAGCGAGGAGACAGGAAACTACAGCCTGGTCAGCCTCACCTCGGTGGTGGGTAAGATGATGGAGTCACTGCTCAATGAAAGGATACTAGCATTCCTAGAGGAATCTGGACAACTGGATGCCAAGCAGCACTGCTTCTCAATGGGAAGGTCCTGCCAGACTAACCTGATTAAGTTCTTTGACTTGGTTACTATGGCTATGAACCAGGTGGGAGCCATTGATGTTATCTACCTTGACTTTAGCAAGACCTTCAACTCTGTACTACACAAAAGGCTGATAAACAAACTCGACCATACAGAAGTTGGGCAGGAAATGGTAGCATAGGTGAGTAGCTGGCTTGAAAAGAGAACTCAGTCTGTGACAGTAAATGAGGTAGCATCAGAGGATAGGGAGCTGACAAGCGAGGTGCCATAGGGGTCCATCCTCAGACCATTACTCTTTAATATCTTCATCAGAGATATCACAGAGGAGTTGAGCAGGAAGATGTGCCTCTTTGCAAATGACACAAAGCTCTTCAACAGGGTGGACACTGCAAAGGGGGCAAAGCAAATGAAAAGTGGCTTACTCAGGGTGGAACATTGGTCCAACTTGTGGCAGTTAAAATTCAACACGAAAAAGTGCAAAATTAAGCATCTGGGCAGAAGCGACTCAGAGACAAACTACTACCTGGGAGGGAAGGAGCTAGCAACAACCCATCAGGAGAGGTATCTAGGGGTTATAATATCAGACAATTTGAAGGTAGGCGGACAATGCAAAAAAGGCAGCAAAGAAGGCCATCAGGATGCTGGGATGCATAGGAAGGGGCATCACAAGTAGAAGAAAGGAGGTGATTCTGCCACTGTACAGGTCCCTGGTGAGACCCCACCTTGAGTACTGCATCCAGGTCTGGAAACCTTATCTCAAGAAGGACATAGATAGATTGGAGACAGTACAGAGGAGGGCAACAAAAATGATACGCAGTCTCCATAAGTTGCCATACGAAAGCAGGTTACAGGAACTCAACATGTACTCTCTGGAACAACACAGGTATAGAGGGGACATGATTGAGACATTCAAGTTTCTGAAGGGTATAAACAGAGTCTCCACCCAGGAGATCTTTATGGTCAATAGCACCAATAGGACAAGAGGACATGAGATGAAACTGAGGGGAGGAAGATTCAGGGGCAACATGCAAAGGTTTTTCTTCACAAAGAGAGTGGTTGTCCCATGGAATGGTCTACCGGCCGGAAGTCATTGACTCCAAAACAGTAGAGGAATTCATAGCAGCTTGGGACAGACACAAGGGGATTGTCTCACAGAAATCCTGAAGAGGGAGGTAGGGCTCAGGGCAGACTAGATGGATCTTTGGTCCCCATCTGCCATCAATTTCTATGTTTCTATGTTTCTACTGCAGACTTGATGGGCCATTGGTCTCCTTCAGCCATCAGATTCTATGTTTGTATCTGAATGGACAGTTTCTGCCCCAAATTCATTTAATTCACTTACCAAATGCATAAATAAAAAATGACTAAACAAGCCAATAAAGATGTCCCTGGAAATTTGAAGAATCATCTTTGCAGACAACCATCCAACATGCAATTATGCACATAGTATTGATAATGAGCCCTATCCACCATGCAGACAGAGGTACACAGAAACCGTGGGTACCCTACCCGAGTAGCTGTGCACCCGCAGACTGGTGCGCACTGGCCAGTATTCACTACTGGCCACCACCTGTCCGCAGCCCCCCCCCCGGTGTGCAGGACTCCACAGGGCAATCAGGGGTGGGGACGCAGACCTGGCCAGACATCCAATTGGATGCCCAGACTAGGGCACAGAGTGGATCACCTCTGCAGTGGGGCGCTCATTGGCAGCATGCCCTGTGGAAGACCAACAGCCGGTGGCCAAGATGGTGACAATAGGGCACTGCCACCATCCCTCCCATGATGCAGCCCTGGAGCGGGTTGCAGGGACAGGGTGGGGGGGTCTGTTGGTGGTATGGGGGGCACTGTACCACACAACATACCTGGGTGGCTACAGGGTGGGGGTTGACCAGTAGTGCCATGGGGAGCCGCATCCATGGGCCTGTGTCCATGTGGGTATGGTGGGGGTGTGCCAGGTGGCTGTCATGCACTGCTGTGTCCTGGGTGGTACGGGGCAGCCATGGGGTGGTCCAGTGGTGTAGTAGCCTAACCACTCCATTCAGGTGGTGAACAGTGGTGCACATGGGGTGCATAGGGGGACTATGGCAGGGTTCTCCCTGTCGTATCCTGCACCCTCATCCACCCCTGCAGCCAGCAATACATGCCTTAGTGCATGGCGCATAGTGCCAGCCCAACCCTCGCCCACCCCAGCTGTTTGGTGTGGCCAGGGGTCGGCAAGGAATACAAGTGCTATGTGCCCCTCTTGGTGCATCCCGCGTTGGGGGCACATAGGATGCAGAGTGGCTGTGCACCCCAGATACACACGTATAGCCACTCCACTCCAACAGTGCATAGGGTCCAATGTGAATATATCAGTGAGATTCACAGATGTATTTTCAGTTCCCATCAACACAGTACCACATAATCCATTTAAAAATAAGTCTCACATCAGGAATAAAATTCTGTGAAAAATAAAGGTATATTTATATCCTAATTTTCTTCTTTGTTCTAACTGCTTACAAACTTACTTTTAATTGAATCCTGTTGCTTTACCAGAGTAGAAATATGTTACAGAAATCATATAGGGTTAGTAAAAAAGGGGATGACATTTTCATTGGAATGTGAAAACCCAGCAATAAGGCATATAAAACAAGCTAGATTTCTGTTCTGCAATGTCTGGAAGCAAGCTAAGTAATGCCGTTCCCCCAGAGGATGACTAGGCAGAGAGGGAACGGTTGGACCTTGGTGGGCACTGGGAAGTGGGGGTAGCAGGTAGGGTACATACTCCTCAGCCAGTACCACTGCAAAATTCCTTTGCTGTACTGGCAGAATGAGGTAGCCAGGAGAAGGCACCTGCAGCAGTGAGAAGGGAGGATGTGAGGGTCCTCAAAAGGGGAGGCCCCAAGGAGAGAGGAAGAGGCTCCCAGCTGAGGAGGAAGCAGCTGCTGGTGTGAGACTCTGTCATTAGGGGATAGACTTATGAGTGGGAAGTAAAGGGTAGAAGGAGGCAAAGTGCCTCCCTGGTGCTTCAACTTTGAGGGAGAGGGAGCAGATCCAAAGGATCACTAGAGCAGCAGGAAATGGGAGGGAGCTTGATGTCATTGTCCACTTGGAGAAAAATGACCTGGCAAGGAATGAGGAAAGGGTAGTGCAGGGTAATTTCAGGGGGCTGGAAATGGGCCTTAAGCAGATAGCATGCATGGTGGTGTTTGCTAAGGTGTTACCTATGTACAGCTGGGGATAGAAAACGGCACTCTGCACTCGGGCCTTTAACGATTGGTTTGAGGGCATCATGCAAGGAGGAGGAGGAGGAGGGTTTGGGCAATGCTGGGGACTAAAGGCAAGTCTGGAAGAATATAGACCTCTATAAGGGAGACAGCTTGCATCTCTCCAGAATGAGAATCACAGTACTTAGTGGGAGGTTTAAATGTTACTTGGATGAGCATTTAAACTATCTGGGAGGTTGTAATACCAAGGGAGGAAAAAACTGTCCCCTCCCCCGTGACGAAGCAGCAAGCAGGGAGGGTCAAAGGGGAGCTCCCCAGGGCAGGGGTGAAAAAAGAAAAGGGTTGGTAAAAGGCAGAGGACTGGGGGGTTATAAATCAAGAATACAAGAAGAGGAGAGGAAACAGAGAGGGTAGCAAGGGGAGAGGGGGTCAGGGAGACCTTCTGGGAGCAGCACAGGCAGGGGGTAGAAAGCAGGGAGACAGACAGTGGGGAGTTAGGACTGGAGAGCCATTTGCACCAATTCAAGGAGTCTTGGAAATGTAGTTCCAGACCTGGAGGCCATCATGGAGGAGGCTAGCCTGGATTTGGTGTCCATAACAGAGTCATAGGGTATTGACGGTCATGACTGGAATATGGCCATACCAGGCTACTTTCTGTTCAAGAATGACAGGAAAGGGATGTAGAGATCTTGGGAAACTCAAGGAGTGGTCAAGTGAAGGGCACATAGAGTTCAATACCAAAAAGTGCAAAATCAAGCCGGCTCATTGGCAAAGAAGGCTGAGGCACCATGTGTGCCTCACCTTTTCCCGTGCAGATGACCGCGGTTTGAGTATGGACTGGGGTTACTGGGGATCAGCCAGGCAGGAGGAGGAGGACTGAGCATCTGAGGGACTCATCCTCTCCCAGGGTGGGGAGGCTTGTTAGCCCTGCCTAGGCTGCCCCCAAGTGGAGGTCTGGTGGTAGAGCACTGTCAGCATGGCAACTTAAAGGAGGGGACTGTGAGGAATGTCAGGCAGATGTGCCTCCATCACAAATCTGATACTCCACAGGAGGGCAGGGAGAAAAACAGAAAATCGAATGTCAGCCCAGCTGTCTCCAAGCCCGCACTGCCATTTAGTCTGCAACCTGGTCCACTTCAGATTTGTTGTACTGGGGAGGGATGTGCCCCCCTCTCCAGCCCTGTCACAAAGGGCAAACTCCTGGGGAGAACTTCGGACCAGGTATGTGTTACCGAGGGAGCTGGGGGAGCTAGCTCAGGAGAGTTGGGAACTGGGTTGAAACGGTCACCCCCAGATGCAGGAGGATAAAAGATATACAGTATGGGGAAAAATTGCAAAATCATCCCCTAGGACATAGGAATCCAGGAGCTGAATAAAAGGGGGGGGGGAGATGAGAGTCAATAAGCAAGAAAGGGACCTTCTGGTTATCATATCTGATTAACTCATGGGACAGTGTGACAAAGCACTGGGTTGGGCCAGGTGGATGCATAGGGAGAGGTATTTCCAGTAGGAGGAGGGAGGTGGTGTCACCAATATCATTCACTGGTGAGACCCCACCTGGAGTATTCTGTCCAGTTCTGGAGGCTGCACCTCAGAAAAGACATAGGCAGGTCGGAGGCAGTCCAGAGAAGGGCAACAAAATGGTGCAGGTTTAGAACTAAAAGCCCTATGAGAAGAGACTAAAGAATCTCAGCACGTACACCCTGGAAGAGAGAAGAGTGAGACAGGACATGATAGAGATCTACAAGGACCTCAAAGGGGTGAACAGGGTGCAGGAGGGAAGTATCTTTTAAATGTGAAAGAGTACCACAACGAGAGGGCACGTAACAAAGCTAGGGAAGGGGAGTTTAAGAAGTATGTGAGGAAGAAGTTCTTCACTGAAAGAGTGGCAGATGCCTGGAATAGACTGCCTGTGGAAATGTTGGAGGCCAAAACAGTAGGGGACTTCAAGTAGGTGTGGGCTAGACATAAGGGAATATTAGTAAACAGGCAGGGGGGTCACCAGAGACCAGGTAGGGTCTGTGGAGACAGACTAGGCAGGGACCATCAAGGCAGACTGAGTGGGCCAAGCAGTCATTTTCTGCCTACAAATTCTATGTTTCAGTTTATCACAGCACTCACTGGTATTGGCCATGGACAGCAATGAAAACAACTAAAAATGTGTAGAATTAGGCACTGTATTGTATGTAATTATTTTCTCCCTTGAAAAAGGATCACAGATTACAGTGACAGAAAAGTGGTGACTGAGTTTTAAAACATGGGATTCCAGGATTTTTGTTAGTATATTTTTCTATATTTAAATTATCACAGATCAAATGGGTTTCTATAACTCTGGCAATGTACCAAGCACAGTTTTGGTCATTTTGCCAACAAGCACCATAAGCCAGGAACACTGCTCACAGCTCACAGACCTGTATTTGTGCTCTCTCAAAGATAAGCAATACTAAAAGTTGCAGTACTTTCAACAGTCCATGCCCAGTCTATTTTTTTGGTTTTTGCTTCTTTGTTTCAAAGCACCCTGTAGTTTTTTTTCATTATCGACTGACATGCAGCACTTTAAGCTTTTTTAGTACTGTACAAACTACCATTTTCCGAGGCTTTAAAATGTTACTCTCCTTGTTCAGTATCTGCAGTATGACAAGGAAAATGTCAGTTCACTTTAATTGTATCTTTTGGTCAACTGAATAGATTTTAAGATGAAACCCACAAAATAGATAAACTTGTTCCACGTTCGTGAGCAATCTGATTGATTCTACCACGTACGCAGTCAAGAGAAATGGAGATCATTGTACCATTGTGAACTTCAAAAGATGCACGAAGGGACACACTTGTCCAAAGGCTTTCTTGTGGCATCTGGCCTCCAATTTGTTGTGTGATAGGCTGGGGCTGCATATGAGCACTGTTCAGGTGGTTTAGTGTGAGTCTGACCATGTTACAGGAATGGATCAACTTTAACTGAAAAGCCACACTGACAACTCCACGTTCTCCAAAAACGAAGTACTTGTGTGCTAATGGCCCCAAGGAAACTAACTGGATCTGGTTCCCCTCTGATGAAACTGGGTTGAAATGCAGGAGTTTATTCCTCACTGCCCCTGTCGGTAATCCAGTTTGGGAAATGGTGGTGGAAATGGAAGTTGAAATGGTGGAAGGGATCCAAATCAGACTAAACATACTAACACCAGAATTGTCTCCAAAGTATCGGACATTACACTGTGCTGGAGAAAATATTTCAAAACTAATCATGTCACCAGCGTTGACCTTTGCAGCTGCAGATGCCCAGATCGATGTATCTCTGTAGTTCACACCAGACTTATATATATGCAGCAGTTCTTTGTTGGTGCCATTGTTATTAACGTATGAGACCAAAGAAAAACCTTCCCGCACACATGTATGGCCCATGGCGTACAGCGCCTGGTGGAAAACAAACTTTACGACACCACTTTCAGTAAATTTGACAGCTCTGCCATCATGGGATAAAGTTATCATGTAAGGATCAGAAACAGAAATAACTTTAAAAGCAGGACGATAGTTGGTCTGGTAGTGAATTGCTGTAGACATCTGGGCACTCATGGCCACTGCACCTGTGTCATGAGACAACCAGAACAAACTCAGTGGAGTGCTAAGATCATAAACATTCAGATCTTTACTTTGGTTGCAGAACTGGTTTGGGCTCTTTAGGGTGACCCACAACCTCTGGCTTGGCTCTACTTCAGCTGCAATGCTCAGACTGACACTCTGAAAGCGCTTCTCTTCTGGTTGTTCAATGCGAATTCCACTGTGCTTTTCCCCCTCTTCACTGCTGTTTATCCTTAGAGAAAGCTGGAGGAAATTTCTGCAGTTGTGTCTAACTGCAAAGTTGTAGTCGATCCATATTAAACCGTGCTGCCTGAATACCACTCCATCATGTTCGCTGGACAGTAGACCAGTTGTCAACTTTCCCTTAACACTGAAGTTTAAACCCAAATGGACCTGTGATAATCCTGATTTCCCCTGGAGGCAAAGATACACTTGCAGACCAAAACTCAGACAGCTTATTCTGAGAGGCCTGTGCACAAACAGTGTCACTATCTGACAGGCACTGAAAAGAAACCATTCCATCTTCACACTCAGAGCATGCCTGGCATTCCTGCATTTCTTTATTGAAGAAGTAGTACTTCCCACAAATTCCTGAAGCTGCATCTTTTTCACTGACACCAAGACAGCGGAACCCACCTGCACATGAAGGAAACAAAGCATTCCTAAATTGATACAGAGCACATTAAAAAAAACAACTTCATTTTAGAATATCCTACGTGCATATTTATGAAATAGGTATAACAATTCCAGAAACCTGATTGGTTAAAGAGCCTGGAACCCAGCGCTGATATCCCAGCACAACTGTACAGGAAAAAGATCTGTGACCTCACTGATCTGTTTACATCAAGCAGGCACAGCTGTATCAATACACCCCAGTTCACTTACTGCATTTACATTAAATGTACCAGCTGCCATCTACTGGCCACGCAGTAAAATTACAATGGCTCTGTAGGACTCCTTTTTTCACCTTTTATTCTAATTTTTACTTATGTAAATGAAAATAAATTTAATCATACATTATTTCTTTCCTTCTAATGGACCCATTTCATAATCAGAATAAGGCACTCCAGAGTGTGGTCTGTGCTGGGATAAGAGTGCTTCTTGGGCAGAGAAAGTTCTCAGCCTTTGTTTTATGATTGTTCACATTATGTAGAATGTGCCAATGTAGCTGGTAGTTTGATTCTGGTTCCTTTTTTCCTTTTAAAAGTGAAAAACAGACTACCTACCATACTGGTGTTACCACACCAAAATGTGTTTGTTTACATTCCTTAAGCAACACCCACTGCATCTTTCCTGGACTTGTAACATCCCCAACACAGTCTAGCCAGCCAGGATGCAGTGGGAGGAGATGAGACTATTGCATCATGAGTGACTGCTCTGTTTGGGGTTGTTCATAATGTGAATGAAGTATGCAATAAAAGTAGATCAAGGATTAGACACAAAACAAGGTTGGAGTATAATTACAGAATTAGCATGCATGTTAAGTTCTACTACAAAAAGAAACAGATTAAACAACCAATGACATTAGGGATTTTTAGAGAAGGTAAGTAATTATAAAATATGGGTTTTCAACTAGAAATAGTATGATGCAAAATGGGTTGACAGTGTCCTTTTAAAGAGTTACTAACGTTTCGAGAAGAACTTTAAAAACCATAATATTTGGACACAAAGCAGCTTATATTTCTCATTATGTACTTCTTATTTCCATTATTTATTACTGAAGTCAGATATGCTTGACAACAGAATAGTTGCTGGCCCCATGGTACGGCAGTACGGCTACCAACCACCATGCCAGTGACCTGGGTTTGGGAGCAGGCTCTGGTTGCTGGGGGCTGGGTTAGAGTAGAGAAAGGATCAAGCATCTGATGGACAGCTGTCCTCTCCTCTCCTCTCCTGGGGAGGGGCTCTGCCAGTTACATTACAATTAGTGAGTGCATACTTTATACAGTACAGTTCAGTCAGTGGCCAGCTGTGGTGGAGAGACGAGGGCTGTATCGGTCACCAGCTTAGAGACAGGATGGGGGGAGCAGGGTGGTGGGCCACTACCTGCTGGGCTGGGGGGGCAGGTGGTCACTAGACACCAGGGAAAAAGTATAATTTGAAGTACAGGGGTAGATTGGGCATATGGAGTGAGAACCACTAGACCACCAGGGAAGGTCTCTCTTTTATATTGGTCGGTGATTGGCAAGAGGGGGCCACCAGACCACCAGGAAAACCCTGTAGTATACATTGGACCACAGATTCATGAGAGGAGCCACTAGACCACCAGGGAAATCTTACAGTTTTAATATGGGTCCGGCAATCAGCGATCACTGGGGGGAGGGGTCACCACTAGCACCGGGGACATATACTGTATGTATCATTTGGATCGAGATGGTAATTGGCAAGGGGGGGGCACTAGTCACCAAGGAGGTTTACTAACGTACATGAGGATGGTGGTCAGTGGGGGGAAGGACCACTAGACCACCAGGGAAGTTTACTACTGTATATTGGGATGACGATCAGAGGTGGGGAACTCTGGACACTAGAGTCTACTGTGTTGGGGTCGGGGATGCACTACACTTCTTCCACCAACTGCTAGGGGTGCGCAGGAGTAAGTAGGGGTTTCATTCAGCAGTACGTGTACTGTGCAGTGGGGCCGGGCAGGATGGCCTTGTGTGGCGCTCATACTCTGAATATTGGACTGCACCAATATTCAGGTTCCCTGCCCCTTAATTTCCATTGCACCCCCTTCTGCATCTTGCCCAGGCACAAACCCTATTTGCCTGTACTAACTGGGCTTTTTAATATTGCACATCCGCACAAAACCCGGTTTGCACCTGGGCAATCTTTTGAATATTAGGCCCCTGATGTCATAATACTCTGTATGTGACATCACAGTTATTATCATGGCAACAGACTGTGATGTCACAGCAGAACATTATAATTTCAAGTAGGGAATAAGCTATAATAGCAGATAAATTCTAAGTGTCAAATAAAAGATCCTGTTTTTGTGGGAATTTCCTCAGTGATTAATAATAGAGAGAAGAAATATATACAAGATAATAGAAATACAAGCCAAGTTATGTCTAAATATTATATATTCCAAAGTTTTCCCAAAGGCATCAGCTGTTCTTTAAATAGTCTTTGTATTAAAGCCACTGTTAATTCCTCCCAGAAATCTAAAGCATATGCAAGTTGGCCATGGTATATTAAAGTAATATATCTATAATTGGGCTGGCTTGTTTGTTTTATTACCTTGTTTTTATTGCTGTCCAGTCATGGCTGTCATCACTAACACAACACCTCCTAATGTGTTTTGTGCCTTTATATCTGTTAATGAAGTTTTGTCTGTTTACATGTGCCATCATGGTTTTATGTACTGTGTCTATAACCTCTGGGATGTGGTACTAAATCAATAAAAATTGACTGATTGATTGATTGGCAATGGCACCACTGCATACTTCTCACAGCAGGACGCTGTCAAAGCAAACAATATCCATCAGCACTAGTTCATTTTCTCTACTTTATCAGGGAAACAGTTTCATAGTGACTGATACCTTTGACTAGCACTCCAGCATCTGTAAACATGTTTCAGTGTTGTGAGTATAATACTGAGCTGGCTGGCCTTTTTGCCACTGGAGGTATTGCCAGGGGTCACAAACAAGATTTTTTTTTTATTTCAGTTACTAGCAAGCAAACAGAAGTACACATCCCAAACCACAACAAAATTAATTCTTTACTCAGAAGGGAAGGAAAGGCAGTGTGGTCTACTGGTCAAAGCACTGAGCTTTGAAACATGAGCTCATAGAGTCAAATCTCACCGCAACCACTGGCTCACTGCATGAACTTGTACAAGCCTCATCTCAGTGAACTGCCTTCCAGTTCAGTCGTCCCTGTCGTAAAGCTGAATAGAGTCAGGACTCTACTGAAAACAAGGTGGTATATCTCAGCTGGACTATCCTGGGTAACAAAATGATAAATGATCCCAGAATAAATAGGCATGGAGACAAGACAATCCTCTCACCTGGTGAGGAGCTGCCTTCTGGTAAGTGCTGAGATGCAGCTGGGCGACACGGGTAAGCCTGCGCTACACCTGCCTACACTGAACTTATCTGTGGACAGTGGCCTCCACTGCTATCAGTCCCTCATATTTCACAAACACGAATTGCACCATTCATGTCTCCCAACGTGCTTACTCATGTCACCCAGCCCAGTGGAGTGGCGCCAGCACATGATGTTGGTACCTGAGAGACTGCAGTTCCCGTTCAATCCCCAGAATTCCACAATGGATCTAGCATGAGACCTGACACGTTGTAAAAGTGAGGTGCTCAGCTCTCGGGAGGATGTATGAGACAGCTCCCTGCTCCTACTCCCTATGCTGGCCGATCTCAGAATAGCATTAGGATCAGCTGTGAGGGCAGCCACTCATCCACTCACCTGGCTAGTGAAAGTGTGCAGCTGTAACAATGTCAACATCGTCAGGGACCCAAGCAGGGCAAAATGAATTTAAAAATACTGATTATAGAAAGAGCCTTCTTACCAGGAGTGTTAACGCATTTTATTCTTTCACCACAAATGTTGAGCTGCTCCATGCATTCATCTCTGTCCTGAAAATCAGTCAGTAAAATACATTCATGAGAGTCATACACTGCAGTAGCTTTTTATGGTGGCCATTACAACAAACAGAAGACTTGAAGTTGATGTGTCATTACTCTTCTTATGCTATGGCCTTGTATATAAGTGTAGGAAAGGTACCCAAGCTGATAAAGTGCAGAGTCTTAACCCCCAGTAATCTGCTTGGTCACTTCTGCAAGTAAAGTGGCAGACAAAGAGTGGCAGACAAAGTGTGGGTTGCTGAAGAGTAAGGCATTTAGGGCCAGATATTACAAAGCACAGGAGCTAAAGTGCGTTTGGCCGTGCTAACCGGGTTTTGTGCCAAAAACGTGGGTGGGGTCTACATTCAGAGACACTCCCCCACACACACACATACACGCCGCCGCACACACACACACACACACACACACAGCACAGGCAAAACCCATAAGCATCCAAGCACTAACATACTTCTGCACCCAAGTAAATGAGGGGGGGGCCCCCCCTGCATAAAGGCACAGTGGCAAATTTAGACATTTGCACTTGCAGTAAATGCCACCTAAACAGGCACTAGTTATCGCTTTTGCAAACCTAGTCTTAATGGGGCACAAAGCCCTGGTGTCAGGACGGTGGTACTGCAGCCACTCATCCTTCCACTAACCTGAACACCAGTGAAACAATGAACGCCATGGTGTCTAGTGGCACCCCTACCCGCCAATCACCCAACCTGGTAGGTAACATATCCCCCTATGTGTCTAGAAGCACATCCCCCCGCTGATCACCCAACCAGTAGGTAACACATCCTCCCTGGTGGCTAGTGGCATCCTGCACCCTCTGATCATCCACTCCTGTAGGTAGCATATCTTCTGTGGTATCTAGTGGCACCCCCCACCCTCTGATCACTCACCCAGGAAGGTGACACCTCCTCCCTGGTGTCTAGTGGTACCTGTCACCCTCTGATCGCCTGCCCCACTTTGTAGCACCATGTCCATAGTGTTTAGTGGCATCCCCCACCCTCACATCATCTGCCTCAGTAGGTAACATATCCTCCCTGGTGGCTAGTGCCACCCCGTACCCTCTGATCACCTGCCCCATTCCTGTGCTGTGGTATTCTGGTGTCAAGGGATCCTACCCACTCTCCGATCCTCCAGCCCCATAATGCATACATAGTCCTTCATGTCTAGTGGCACCCCCCACCATCCAATCATCCACCCTAGTAGGTAATACATCTTCCCTGGTATCTAGTGGCACCCCCCCATCCTCCAACCATCCACCCCAGTAGGCAATGCATCCTCCCTGGTGTCTAGTGCCACCCCCTCTCTGATCATCTGCCTCACTTTGTAGCACCATGTCCCTGATGTTTAGCGGTACCCCCACCCTCGGATCACCCACCCCAGAAGGTAACACATCCTTCCTGATGGCTAGTGGCACCCCCCCCCACACACCCTCTGATAACCTGCCCCATTCCTGTATTACAGTGCCCTGGTGTCTAGGGGCCCCTACTCATCCTCCAGTCCTCCAGCCCTGTAATGCATACATAGTCCTTTGTGTCTAAGGGTAACCCCCAACCCCCAAATGCCCATCTCTGACCTGTTTACATAGTCTCTGACATCTAATGGTCCCCCCTGACTGCTGGTAGCCAACCAGGCCTGCAAACAATGATGGGTCAGGGCCCCCCCCACACTGCCCACGCTCAGCACACCACACCACCACCACCCATACCTGTGAAGGTGGTGCCATGAGGGGAGCCCAATATGGCAACCAGCACAGCCCTCCTCTCAGCTTCTTGGCTGGACACTGTATGGGATGACAGGCAGAGCACATACTGTATACTATACCTGTGCTCCCTGTCATCTCATACAGCAGCTGGCTGACTAGGTGAGAGGAAGGCTGTGCCAGTCATCATATTCGGCTCCTGCAAGATACTGCTTCATGGGTATGGAAGTTAGCTGAACACCATGCTGAGTGTGTGGGTAGTGTGGCCACTGACCCACCATCACTAACCGGTCCACTTAGACTGGCAGTCTCCCGACTGCCAGTCACCAAGGACTAGCAGGCGATGGTGGGTCAGCATCTCCACCTCACTATCCACACCCAGCACACTCTCCAGTCCACCCCCCCCATACTTGTGAAGGCAGTACCATGTGGGGAGCCTGATATGATGACTGGCACATGGAGGGGACTACTGGATGCCAGGGACTACCTAAGCATTTTGGAGATGGGCATTCTGTGGGTGGGATGGGCACCACTAGACACCAGAGACTACATGTACATTATGGAGCCAGAGGATCAGAGGTTGGGGAGGGCCCCTAAACACCAGGACAGCAGAACAGGGTGGGTCATCTGAGTATCAGAGGTGCCACTAGCCACCAGGAAGGACATGCTACCTATGGGGGGTGGGTGACTGGAGGGTGTGGGGTGCCACTAGACACCAGAGATATGGTGCTACAAAATTAGATTGGTAATCAGACGGTGGGGGTGCCACTAAGCACCAAGGAGGATGTGTTAACTACCAGGGTGGGTGATCAGAGGGTGGAGGGTGCCACTAGACACCAAGGAGGATATGTTACCCACTGGGGCAGCTGACTGGATGGTGGGGGTGCCACTAGACTTCAGGGAAATTGTGCTGCAAAGTGGGATGGGTGATTGGAGAGTGGGGGTGCCAGTAAACACCATGGCATACATTAGCATAGTGGGGAAGGACTTTCGGGGTGTGGGAGGACCAGTCACCACCATGCCTGATGTGGCAGGTGTCCACGGAATGGACACAAACCTGCTGCCACTTCCAATGCAAAAGAGCCCATAATGGGCATGCGAACCTTTGAATAGCCCCCAATGCCTTAAATAAAGGGCCCAATGCAGAGCCCAGTATCTTCATGCAAATCAGTTAATTAAACTATTCACTTACTTCCATGCAATCAGTGTTTTCAAATACGTGAGAGTATTAACACATAAAACATATACTGACGTATTAGGCAGTGGAAAGGAAGAAACAATCATATATCCACACTAACTGCATTGCTATTTTAAAAACATATCTTACTAAAATCTTCCTGCTCATATACAGTACAAGAGATGCTTAGCCTTCTACATTTCATTTTTCTGAGAGCGTATACCTATCAGATTTTATGTGCGTATGCAGAGAACACCACCTCTGGGGGGGGGGTTAAGAGGAGACAATAAAACATAAAACAATACATAAGCTGACATTATATTTCTTCATGAATAAAACGTATGTGAAAAAGGTATCAATCATTTTTATTTGACTAGCAAAGACATCTTATACAGGCTTTCAGGATCCAGAACTTGTGAAAGAAGTCTTTGCAAGTCAATCCAAAGATTGTACCACCAAACTTTCGGCATTAGTCCTACTCTCTAGCAAATACAACCCTTAGTTGATGCATGAATATGAATTTTAAAATCTCACACATTTCTAACTGGTTAATACATCTAATTCACCTACTGTCAGGGGCCTATCGACCTTCAGCACAGTTTCTCTGAAAGCTGAAGATGTAATTACTCACACAAAAAATGTTGTAAATTGTATATTACAACTGTTGAAATCAGGGCCCTAAAACCACAGTAACTTATAAATGCCAATGTTTTTGAGCATATTTGTTCATTTGTACATCTTGTTAAATGCTGAAACTAATATGTCTGCACATTCCATCATTTGAAAACAGAAATAAGACAAGACTTTTGGTGCACTGAGTTCTTTCCCTCCCCCACCAACCTGATGGACACAACCACTGATACCTTTTTCTCGTGATGCTTACATCATCTTAATGTGAGGCCCATTGCAGATGATACTATCTTAAACATAGACCACTTAGGGATATTGTTATTCACTATTTGATACCAGACTCAAACATTTCAAGTTATGGTTGGAAGGGACTTGTATGTCCATCATCTTCACCAGGTACTTGAACATCTCTGTCATGTCCCCCTATCCCTCCTGTCCTCCAACATGTACACACTGAGGTCCCCCAACCACTCCCCGAATTCCCACTGGTCGACTGCTTCATAGGATCACCTGCTTTGGGAGAAAAAAGTACCTCCTTAAGTTACCCCTGAATTTACCACTGATGAGCTTCAGGTTTTGCCTCCATGTCCTGCTGCAGGACACCACATTGAGCAGCTCCCACGTTTTCATCTGGTAATACCTTTGGTGACTGTGAAAGACTGAGAATGCCCCCTCTCAGTCTCCTTTTCTCTAGGCTGAACATGTTGGGGGCTTCCAGCCTCTCCTCATAGCTTTTGTCCCACATACCCTTGATTATTTTGGTGATCCCATGGTGCACCCTCTGGACCATCTCAATGTCCATTTTGTATTGAGGAGACCAGAACTGTACACAATAACCTCAGGCTAGATCTGGCTAGATCTGGCTATGGCCTTGTAAAGTGGCAGGATTACCTCCCCTGCTCTGCAGGTCACTCCCTTTTTTTGATGCACCCCAGCATTCTGATGGCCCTAATGACATCAGATTCACACTGCATGTCTTGCTTCAGCCCCATGGCTATTATGACCCCCCTCCCCCCCGGTCTCTTTTTTTCCCTACTCAAACACAGTAAGAAGAGCCTCACAGTGTACAAGTCAACATGTGTTTTTCCTCCTCCTCCTGTGTGACGCTTTGCATTTAGCTACGCTGTAACTGAGGCTCCAGGAGTCCAACTTCTAACCCAGCTTGTTCAGTTATTCAAGAAGTTTCTTCCCATCCTCAAGAGAATCCACCACTCTGACTAGCTTTGTGTCACCTGTGAACTTATACAGCCTGCTGGACACTGAGCTTCCAGGCTGTAAATGAAGATGTTGAAGACCAGTGGTCCTGTACCAATTCCCAAGAGATGCCACTGAGTAATCCCCTCACTCAAAGTAATGCCCCTCTTGCACCACCTTTTTGCTAACCACCCCAAACCAGTTAGCAGTCCATGTTGTGTACACCTTTCCACGTGTTTGTGGGTTATCCTCTGGGTGCCTGAACTTTGGATATGTGACCCTACCGACTTTTCTCACACTTTCGTCCTATGGATCTTTTTCTATTTTGGACAAGTGGATATATTCTGTCTGTGTTGGATAAAGAAGAACTCAGTTTGGGATTTTTATGGTGACTTAAAACTGGAAATTGGCCGAAGGGACTACCTGTGGTGTTTGGAGTATCATGAGTGGGGGACTGATTCATTGATCAGTGCCCCCTTTTCTCTCTTGTAACTTTATATCTTTTGCAGTCCAGAAGCAAGGCCGTTATAGTGGTTTGGTTGTGGGTTTTTGTCCCCCCCCCATACTGGTGCCTGGGTAATCTTGGTTGTGACCTGGGACCGAGCGGGAGCTGCTTTGCTCTTCCCTGGGGAGCTAGGGATCAGTGATGGGGCTCCTAATTTATCCCCGGGTTGGTCCTTTTGGCGTGGTCTTGGGATACTTGTGGCTGCAGGTCCTTGGGGTATAGCTGGACCTGATAAGGCAGGTTAGGGGGTGAGGTGGGGGAGCTCCTGCTTTCCATTGGTTTGAACCATTATTACAAAAGAAATACCACGAATCCACCTCTGCAATCCGGTGCTTTCTGGTGAGCAGCCTACTCACAAATTCGAGCAAGCAACAACTTTAGAAAGCATCAGTCATAAAAGACACCCCTGCGAAGACTCGAGAGGAGTCAAGGCGCAAGGGTGACTAGTTGGTGTGCACTGTTGTTGTTTAACTCTTAGAGCAAACACTTCGAATAAATTAAGTTCCATTTGGACTTCAATGCTCAGAGTGTCTTTTGTGACTACGAGTGCTTTCTAAAGTTGTTGCTTCTGTTTCCATTGGTTTGGCCTGTATCTACTTCTGGTTCTTTGGAGACTTCTTAGTCCCTTCTTGGATATCCACTGAGACTAAATATTACTGTATATTGGAAACATCTATCTTGCTTCACCGGACTTAACATTGGGTTTATTTCACGCTGGGTTATTTGGATTATTATGGCTCCTCCTACTGTTTGATGCCTTTTTTCCTTGACTTTTTAAATTGTTTTATGGTTCCCTGGTGGTGAGAGTACCAGGGTGCCTTGTTATTATTTTTTCCTCGGCTGTGTGAGTGCTGGGGGAAATCTATGTTATTGTTTGTTTTAAATATCCTGTGAGAGGGGGTCGTTTTATTTTTGGTTAATTATTTTTCCCCCTCCTTGGCTGTGAGAGGGCTGTGGGAGAGGGAGTATTTTGTACCTGTATGTCTATTTTATCCTGTGAGATGGGATTGTGTTATTGTATTATTTTTTAGTTTTCTTTTTTCCTTTTTCCTTTTCTATATTTTTATTTTATCTTTAGGGGTTTGAAGGTTATCTTATAGTGGGAGGGGGTAGTTTACTTGTTTTATTAGGGTAAGGATTATTGTTTAAGATATTCTTGTTTTGGGGTTTTTAGCTCTGTTTACAGTATCACCTTGTGATTTGGGAAATTTGGAGTTTTGTGCTTTCCCATTGTTTTATTAGTGTTAATGAAACGTGCTTGCTTGTCCCTCCTGTCCTGTGCTATTCGCCTCCGCTCTCCATGCCCCCCACCCTTCCTCCTCTCCCCCCCCCGCCTGCTTTTACCTATCAACGCTGTCGGGCTTGAGGATTGCTCGTGGGGGGAGGTCGGAGGTGGGGGGGGTTGCAGACAGCGGAGTCCGAATGAGTGGGGCTCTCCCATAGGGGTGGTTAGGCCCAGAAGACGCCCTGGGGTGAAATGGTATCTGGAACGTGGTGATTCCATTCTGGTTCCCATACCCAAGGGCATCTCCAGTTTGGGAGGGCAAGTAGTTGGGACAGCTCGACAACCTCGTCCAACTCGGGCGCTGTTATGCAATGCCAGATCTGTCTGCAACAAGACTGGTCTTATTGCAGACTTTGTTGCTAGGGCAGATCTGGTTTGCATTAGAGACCTGGTTGGATGGGAATGCGGCCCCTTTTTTAGAGGTGGCTGTTCCCACCGGGTACTCGGTTGTACATCACCTGAGATTGGACCGCGTGGGGCGGGGGTTACGGTCTGTTTCAAGACAGAATTGGGCCTAACTGGTATACCAGTTGAGGAGGCTGGGTCATTTGAGTGTACCATGGTAGCTGGTGTTGGGTGCAGAATTGCTCTCATCTACCATGCACCAGGTGATGAGAAGCTATTCCTGCAGGAAATAGCAGACTTCGCTGCTGACATGACTTTGGAGTCGCCCAGACTGATGGTTCTGGGTGACTTCAGTGCCTGGGTTGACGACGAATCCTCGCTTTTTGGTCAACATTTCCTCCAGGTGATGACATCTCTGGGCTTCACACAGGTCGTTTCCTCAGCTACACACATGGGAGGTCACTCTCTTGACCTGGTCTTCCTCCTGGGGATCAAGGCCTCTGATTTGGTGGTGGAACCAGTCGGTTGGTCTGATCACTATTCAGTTGGGTTCAATTTTGCAGCCCCCCTGAGCAGGTCGACCCCTGTGGAGTTGGTCAGGTACCGTCCATTGCGGGATGTGGTCCCTGAAGATCTGATGGCGGTTATTGACCTCTTGCTGTTGGACTAGTCTTGCACAGATCCCGAGCAGTTGGTTGTGACCTATAATGGGGCCATATCTTCATCCCTCGATCTGGTTGCTCCTATCCAAGTTTTCCCCCTTCCGCATCACCCTGGGGCCCCATGGTTTGATGCGACTCTAAGAGAGTTGCGGAAATTGGGGCGTAGGTTAGAGCATCATTGGAGGAAGACTGTCTCTGATACCGAATACCTTATTTTGCTAGAGCATTATAAACTCTACCAAACAGAAGTTTCCCGTAAGAAGGCAGATTTCCTGTCCAGGGAAATTTCTTTCTCACGGAACCGACTGGCTCAACTCTTCAGAACCGTTGGCAGGCTGTGCAGCCCAGCCTGTCGGCAGCTCCGTCGAGTTTTTACTCAAACTAATTGTGATGAGATTGCCCGCTTCTTTGCGAACAAGGTGGATGACATCAGGCGGGAGTGCCACCAACTTCACTTTAAGGGGATTGCTGTTGATTGGTGCTTTGTCGCAGAGCCCGGAGTTTCCTGGAGTACCTTTGACCTGCCGGATTTTGTAGACATTATGTGGATTGTCCAGGAGATGCATCCCACGTGCTGTAGTTTAGACCCAGGCCCTACTTCCCTGATTTTGGGTTGTAGTGAGATCATTGGCCCAGTCTTAGCTTGGATTGTCTGGTGCTCTCTAGACATGGGTGAGTTCCCTAGCTCCCTGAAGGAAGGGGTGGTGATCCCCCTTTGGAAAAAAGCTTATTTAGACCCTGAGAACCTAGCAAACTACAGGCCTATCTCTAACCTCCCTTTTGTGGGGAAGGTTATTGAGAAAGTTGTGGCTGCTCAACTGGATAACCATTTAACCATCCATAATTTATATGAACCTCTCCAATCGGGTTTTCGTAAGAGGCATAGTACTGAGACTGCTCTGGTTCGGGTGCTCAATGATCTCCTGATAGTGAGAGATCAGAGACACCATTCTATCTTAGTTCTCCTGTGTCTATCATCAGCTTTTGATACTGTGGATCATGGGGTTCTGCTTGAACGCTTGTGGTTTATCTGTGGGCTGTCGGGTACAGTTCTCAGATGGTTTCCATCTTTCCTCGCTGGGAGAACGAAGAGAGTGGTCTCAGGTTTGTTTTCATCTGGGGCTTTCTCTCTGCCTTGTGGGGTACCTCAGGGTTCAGTGCTGTCCCCCATGTTATTTGCAGTATATATGCTACCCCTTGGAGACATTGTAAGATGGTATGAGCTGAGGTTTCATTGCTATGCTGATGATACCCAGCTCTACCTGTCTTTTGCTCCTAACCAGGTTAGTGCTATCTCGGCACTGAACAGCTGCCTCGCAGAAATCCAAGATTGGATGAATTCCAGCGGTATAAAGTTGAACCCAGGAAAGACTGAGGTTTTGGTTGTGGACCCAGGTCGTAGGGCAGAGGGGTTGAGGACTGGGCTCCCTTCCAGTTTAGTCCTGGAGAGGCCCAGATTCTCACCTCTGAATGGGTGTGTAACCTGGGAGTGGTGCTTGATGATGGTCTGACTCTTCATCATCAGGTATCGGCAGTCGTCAAGCTGGCCTTTTACCATCTTAGGAACATTGCCAGGATTAGGCACCTTGTTCTGTCCAGCAACCTGCCTGTTTTGGTCCATGCCTTTGTGACATCGCGCCTTGATTATTACAACTCCCTTTATCTAGGGCTTTCTGGGGTTGATATCTGCTGCTTACAGCTAGTGCAGAATGCGGCAGCACGTTTGTTGACTGGGGCATCCAGAAGATCTCGTATTACCCCAGTGCTGCATGCTCTGCACTGGCTGCCTATACAGTGGTGGATCACCTTTAAAGTAGGTCTATTGACTTACAAAGCCCTACCCGGATCAGGTCCCGATTACTTGGTTCCTGGTTCCTTACACCCCTTTGCGACAGCTCCACTCGGCTGACGAGGGGTTGCTGGAGATTCCGAGGGTTAACCTAAAGTCATCTGGTGCACATGCCTTTGGGTTTGCGGCACCTACCCTCTGGAATTCTCTGCCCTGTCAGTTTTGGGAGTGCAGGACATGGGGAGTTTCAAGCAGGCACTTAAGACTTTTTTATGGGGGAAAGCATTCTCGGTATTATCTTGATTTTATATTGCATGTACCTGCATATGTATTTTGTTTCTATGTATATTGTATAGCACTTTGAAAGTCGAAAGGCACTTAATCAAATACATTTTATTATTATTATTTTATTATTACACTGGTTTACTCTGCCCAGAAGCTTGTCATGTGATGCATTATCAAAGGCCTTGCTAAAGTCCAGATAAAGTCCAGATAGACTATGTCCATGGCCCCAGAACTGTTCCTCCATATCCTGCTAATATTATACCTCTTATTTTCCTTTCTGTCCTTGGTGACCTTCTAATTCAGATTGTCTCACTATTCCCACTCCCAGTCATTCTACTGTACTATTGGTGATCAATCCTTTAGTTGCTCTGCTCCAGCTGTCGGGAATTTTCTTCCTATTGTTTTCCATCTCATTACTCGTCTGCATTTTTAGCTTTTGTGCAACTCTCCACACTGCTCACTCTGAGTGTTCTAAACATCTGTTGCCTTGGGGCTCTGATGCAGTGCCTGGTTGGAGCAATGACTGCAGTATATTGAGGAGTCCCATGAGGAAAAAACGTGTTTGTACTCTGACATTCTCAGACTGTACTGGATCCGATGTACAAGCCTGTTTAAAAGGTGGTATCTGTTCTGTTGAAGCTTATCAGCTTGATGTACACAAGGATTTGCAACCCCATGATGCCTTGCAGTGGGGAAAGGCTTTAACACATGTGTATGGTTTGGAGAGATGCACAAAAACCCAAAAAATGGAAATTTCTTCTCTCCTAACATCTTTTTTACAGATCCCAAATTCTAGTCTTCCAGCAAACTACCTCTCAAGTATGCTGAAGGTCTTCTTTTTCTACACCCCAAAGTGCTTGGCGCCTACTGGCATGAGGGGAACTACATTTTGCAAGATAAGCCCAAGTGCTCAGCAAGAGTGCTGTATGTGCACGAACGATGCTGTAGCTGTTCACGCAGCACGTCTACCCATTTTGAGTCTTTCACAAGTGCATCACAGCACCATCCAAGGTTAGGAGCCATGCCTATTGTTGGCAGAAAAACATCAAACTAATTATTTGTTCGGCAGTGTAGCACCAGTTTGGTGTTTTGTGCCATCCAGTTTGACTTCATGATGTGCAAATGTGAAAGTCACCATGCTATACCACCATCCCCATGGAATTCCCTATCTGTCAATCCAGCCATCCTCCAATGCAGATTCTCACAAGCCAGCAAGTCCAACCCCACTGCAAAGAGATTTCCTGGCTTTTTCAAGTCTTCATCCATATCCTGATGGAACAGCAATCACTGACTGATGCAGTAGCACAGGTTGGCTTCCAGGTGGAGTGGAGCTGCCATACTTGCATCCTGTGATTTCATGCACAGCAGTCCCACCTAACCTGGGAGCCAGTCTACAGTATGCTACCACAGCACTAAATAATCATTGTTCTGCCATGAAAAAGGAAATCAGCACAACCAGGTCATGGAAGCTCAGGAGAAGCATATGTGGAATCAGACACAGCACAGCAGAGGTTCTGCATCACACATTTGGATGTAGCAGCCACATTAACGTGAACTGCCTTAACAGCAGACAAATCTTGGACTCTTCCTAGAGGCAGTGCAGCATATGTTCTGAGGCAGACAGCTGAGATTTAAAACCACAGTGGGTAGCAGCATTAACAGGTTCAGAATGCATTCACTGGAAGAACATACTGATTTAGTCTTTGCTGTATTGGTCCTTGTAAGAACAGATCCAGAAGCAACTGATTTGATAACTTTTATTGGACCAACTTAGATGTAACAAAAAGAACAAAATGCTTTAGCTTTTGGACCGACCCAGTCCTTCCTCGGAAGCTTAATGAAAGTTATTTAGGAAATCCCTTACTTTTAACACCCAGATAATGCAGAAAAAAAAGGAAAAAAATCCCATTTGTTTAAAATACTCATTTAAAAAATAACAGAAGAAATATCATAGAAGCTGACTAGTACCAGTTCAGCTTCAGCTGAAAGGGACTAAAGGTCAGATGTGCTTAGAGCATAACAACAAGCAGGGAGTACACTGCACATAAATTAAAATGACTTAGAGATACCTTCAGAGTAAGATAAGAACATCTCAAGCAGAGAGCTGTATAACCTAATTATGAGTGTCCCAGTGTGTTTAAGAATGCAGTTTATTAAAAGCAAAACCTACTTGTATTAAAGACATGCTAATGGTGTTACAGTGTGCTATGACTCTCAGTTCACACACAAAATGAATATTATTTCCTTTTTACTACTTATCTTCCCTGGTGGTGGGGGTGGGTTTAATTCCATTGGGTCTTATTCAGATTTCCTAGCCTGTTACTGTACATACAGTAGTTTTATTATATACTGTCACATTTTTGAACTTTGAACATATTGGGGCATAGGATCTCATTTGCATCGGAGTCTTTGACGGATTAAATTACATTGGGCTAATATTGTAGTGATTTGTGGAAATGCAGGTATGTTAGGACTCTTGTCTCACATACATAGCGTACATTCACTTCTAACTAGTTAACTTACTCTGGGGAGGGTGGACGTTTTATTTCATTGTGGTTTATTCAGACTCCTTGGACTGTTACTGCACATGTAGTATGATTATATAGTGTCGCATTTTTGAACTCTGTACATATTACAATGTATGATCTCTTTTACTTGGAGGTTCGTGACAAGTCTAATTCCTCTGGGTAACTACTGAAGTGATTGATGTGAATGACGGTGCATTAGGACGTGTGTGTGTGTGTGTGTGTGTGTGTGTGTGCGTGTGTGCCGCCTTACAACTGGGGGGAGAGAATTTAATTCCTATGATTTCTTATTCAGATTCCTTAGACCTTTTCAGTACATCAAGTAGTTTTATTATGCACTGAGAATTTATTGAAATCTGTACATATCAGGTTGCATGGTCTTAGTTTCTTGGTGGTCCTTGACAAGCAGCTTTTTGTTTGGCTCTTATGCTGCCAATTTATATTATCATGTATAAAACTCCTGCTGCAACACTTAAGGCTGTAAGGTTTATGGAACATAATAACCAAGTTTGAGAGTATAGTTGGGTAACCTGACCAGGCTGGGTGACAAACTATCATCCATTTCGTCCGGCATCTCCTTCTCTGAGATCCTGCCAGTCTGGGAGAGAGAGAGAATGAATCCATTCACATATCTGGACTGTGTAGTACGGTACGGGCTGCACGCCCATTGGCTCACGCTGTGGACCAATGGGCGTACAGCCCTACCGTACAGTGTCAGTCGGCAGGTAGCAAGCAGGTGGGGAGCTGCCACCACGAGACCGGGGAGGGGCGGTGGGCCCAGTGGGCGGGTGGGAGAGGGTTACCGCTGGACCACCAGGGTTGGATTGGGGTGTCATTTTTTATAACAATGCCCGCGACCGGGCTGCGAGCGATCCACTGGACTACCAGGGAGTGAGTTAACTATTTTTAAATATACTTATGCCCGCGATCGAGCTGCAAGTGGTCCACTGGACCACCAGGGATAAAGGACTTTTATTCTACTTCAAATGCCCACGATCGGGCTGCGAGCAGTCCGTTGGACCACCAGGGATATAGGACTCTTATTATTCTACATATGCCCGTGATCGGGCATGGGGGGGCACCACCAGAAAGGTGCAGCCAGAGCTCGGGTGGCCACCCACAGGTGGCCACCCTGCAATACGGCAGCTCACCTGTTGGTGGCCAGCTGTTGCTCCTCTTTTTCTTTGGCTCACCTGTGTGCAGCACAGGTAGGGGTTGCGCATGCATGGGCTCAGCACATCCCGGGCTGAATATCGGGATGTGCAGAGTATGCATGGGCATGACCCCCCACCTGCGCCCCATACATTACTGATGCGCTCCGGCGCATCGGGATTTGTGCAAGGCTCAATCCCCCTTTGAATATCGCGCCACAGCGCATCAGTGGGTTATGCATGGCGTAACTGTGTTGCGCCATGCGCAACCCTTCTGAATATCCGGCCCCTGATATATTTACTTTTTGTAGTTCTATTTTGTGGGGCTTGTTTTTAACTTGCAAGTATGTCACATTTTAGCATGTCTTTAACCTGAGTGGGTTTTGCTTTTAATGAAATGCATTCTTAAACACATTGGAATACTCATAATTGGGTTATGCAGCTCTTTGTTAGAGATGTTCTTATCTTACTCTGTAGGTATCTCTAAGTCATTTTAATTTATGTGTAGTGTACTCCCTGCTTGTTGTTATGCTCTAAGCACATCTGACCTTTAGGCCCTTTCAGCTGAAGCTGAAGTGGTACTATTCAGCTTCTATAATATTTCCTCTGTTATTTTTTAAATGAGTATTATAAACCAATGGGATTTTTCTCTGGGTTTTTTTCTGCATGATCTGGGTGTTTAAAAGTATGCGGTTTTCTAAATCACTGTCATTAACAGAAGGACTGTTTTTTTCTGAAAGCTAAAGCACTTTGTTCTTTTTGTTACATCTATGTTGGTCCAATAAAAGGTATCAAATCATTTGTTTCTGGATCTGTTCACTGGAAGAAGGAAGTCAAGGTGGTGGTTTATCAGGATGAGGTATGTAACCTGGGGTTGGCTTTGGGGGGGGGTAAATGACCACTTATACATCGAGGATTCTAGGGCTAAGTTCTGCACTGGAGTTTTGCCAGTCTGTGTGTGCTTGAGAGACTCCATGTGACTTCCGTTAATGTTCTGGAAGGGACTGGAAGCAGTGTTTCTCAGGGCAGGGGCTCTGGGGTATACAGTTATGAATGGTGTTAAGAGTTATGTGCTAGGTGAGAACTGATCCAGAAATGTGGTTATCTTGGCTTTGGGTTGTTGCCAGCTGATAGATGAGCTTGAAATGTAAGCTTTGTGGATCTGGGTAATATAATCTGATGTACGGAAATGTGAATTTCAGGGATTTTGAAAGACAAGCTGTGGGTCTTTATTGCGGTTGTTTGCTACATAGTAGGAGATTCAGAGATATGATTATTGGGTGTCCAGAGGCTGCCAGTTGACAGATGGGGTGGAAATCTTAGTACTGTGAATTTTGAGGTTTGGGGTCTTGGGAAAGAAATGTTGATTTCAGGGGTTTCGAGAGGCAAGCTGTGGGTCATGGTGAGGTTTTTTACTAGGTAGGATGAGGTCCAGAAATGTGATTACCTTGCATTTGTGGGGGGCCATCTCTCAGCAAGAAGCTGGATATGTGTGTATTACAATCAAGGAATAATGAATGATGGGGGTTACGTTAATGTTCTAGTTAATCACCCCCTGGGGGTGAAATGTGGCATGAAGTGCAGCTGAGTGCCATATTGTCCCCAGGAGGTGATTAACATTTCTGGATACTTATAACATGCTTTGTCCCCAACAGCATGGATTCCGAAGGAATCATGGAACTGGTACTGCCTTGGTCAGGTTCACAGATGCCATCCTGAGGGGCATTGAAACTGGCCTTATGACCAGGGCAGTGTCTGTGGACCTGACCAGGGCATTTGATTTGATTGAACATGATTTAACATGTTCTAAGTTGGATGTTATTGGTTTTTCAAATAATGTTGCATGGGTTAGGGATTATTTGGTAAATTGTTTACAATCTGTCAGCATTGGAACTGATGAATCTCAGGTTTCTTCTATAGGATGCGGTGTTCCTCAAGGGTCCATTTTGGGCCCCTTATTATTTTCATTATTTGCTAATCAAGTGCCCTTGCAATGTATGACCTGTGATTCAATTTTATATGCCAGCGACTTAATGATATTTACCCAGGCTAGTTCATTGCTAGAGTTGTCAATTGCCCTTGAACATGACTTCAGGAATGTTTGTTCTTGGTTCTCAAATAATTCAGTGATTTTGAACTCTAAAAAAACTAAGTCATTGTTATTTTGTATATCAACAATGTTAAGGGATAATCCAAGTTTGTCATTGCAAGATTTAGTGGGTGCTGTGATCGAACAAGTACATCATTTTAAATATTTGGGAGTTATGTTTGATCCAGGGTTAACTTTTTCTTTGCAGGTTATCTTGGTTAGTAACATCATTAATCAGAAATTGGGTATTCTTTGTAAATGTAAAGTTTTTTTCTACGAAAACCAGAAAATCAATTGCAGTGGGTTCTCTGCTTCCACATTTTGATTATGTTTCATATCTTTCTTGTAATTTGGGTTGTAAAGAGTTCAATGTTTCATCAGTTTCTTATAATAATATTTATCGATTTGTTTTATCTGCTCCTTATCGTACCCATCATTGTGATCATTATTTACAATTAGGTTTGTTGTACCCAAGTTGATTACTGTTTTGGTTGTTTGATCTATAAATCTATTTTTCCCATGTTTTGTTTCCCCCTGACAAATTTAGTTTCAGCTCGTTCAATTCCCTCCAAATTAAGATCTGCTAAGGGTATTATTATTAAACACAATTGTTCATAAGCATAAGTATGGTTTACATTCCTTTTCCATCACAGCACTTCATTTTGGAATGCCTTACCTGTATCTTCAATCTCTTGTTTTAAGATTAAATTAAATATGTTTTTATTAGAAGACAGAATTTGTAAATGTTTTAATTAATTTTTATATTTGTTGATGTTTATGTTGTCTCTGGGTTGGACCTGAAAAAGAACTTTGTCCAGTGCCCCTACCCAGTTAACAAACAAGTAAAAAATAAATAAAAATTAAAACTTGAACATCAGCGTAACCCCCCAGAGTTCATTATTGCTGTTATTATAATTAGGTTGTTATTTGCTGTCATTTAAATAATTTAAAAAAACATTTTTTGTTTAATTTTGTGCAGAAGTAACATAAAACAGTTCCTCTGCAATTCTGAATTGCATAGGATTTTTTCTTTGAAAATATAGACCATTAATAAATGTCAGCTTCATATATGCATGAGCCTGTTCAGAATTCCTGACTTTATACATTTTATCTGACAGAGAAAAAAAATAATATGCAGACTCAGTGTCAAGGTTAAGTTTTAGTTTTATTTTATTTATTATTTGCTTCTTTCAGGTGTTGAAAAAACTGAATATCTGTTTCTCACTAAAGCACATCCCATATGTACAAGGAATCTTGCCTGGCCTAAAATTGGCAGAAAGGTATTTTTTAATTACATTCTGCCTCCATTTGATAGAAATATTGATTTTATTTGGCTCCTTGGAGCCAGCAGCAAAAACGCTGCCACGACTCATCCAACCCACGCTCGCATGTTTTGTCATGACAGAAAATGAGGAGCTCAGGGGCGCATTCTATACAGTTCAATGGGGACTTTTTTTACATACATTTTATTGCTTTTTGAGTTCCAATTATAACAAATCAATGACAGTGCTCAACCAACAGGATCCCTGTTAGTGGAGTGGTATCCATGATTTGTTATTATTGGAACTCCAAATGGCAATAAAATGTATGTAAAATCATCCCCATTTAACTGTATGGGGCGCACCTCTGCACTCTTCATTTCCTGTCATCACAAAGCGTGAGAGCATAAGGGCATGTCGGAGGAGTCGGGAAGTGGCAGAGTTTTACATGTCGACTTCACGGAGGCAAATACAATCAATTTTTTTTTAACAAATAAAGCTTCAGTTCATTGAAAAAATATCTTCCCGTCAACTTGGGGCCAGGTAAGGGTTCTTCTACATTTCAGGGTGGCCAGTGACATAAACAATAGGAAGCTGCTCTGTGTGGCCAAAGTTAAAAAGAGTAAATACCTTAAATTGTGAAATGAGACTGTATGAGGGGGGTGTCTGATGGATTCCTTAACTGTGTTTTTCTAAAAACACATTTTGCACTTTCCAGTAATAGATATAACACATGAGGGCTTAAGGACTCCTAAAATTGTATGTTTCAACAGACATTACATTGGTGTATGTTCACTTAGGACTAATCTAAATCAAGTGCGTGAAAAACAAAATTAATATGCGTGTGATCAGGTCCAGGCCAAACATAACCCCCGCTGTTCATTATTGCTTAATAGATACATAGATGCTTATGGACAGAAAAAGACTCATTGTCCATCCTGTCTGCCCGGCTCCTACCAAGGCCCTCACCACTCTAGCACAGGCTAGACCTCTAGCCCTCTAGCAGAACAATCATCTCACTGCTCTGCTTGAACTAACCGCAGGCCAGCCCCATTAGCAGCAACCCTTCCCTCATCAACCTCAACAATCCCATGTGTCTATCACACCACTTCCTGAAACTTGAAACTAGGGCACAGAGTCAAGCCCTTTCAAAAGTCTAGTTATATGCCATCCAGAGCATGGCCTTTATCTTAAAAGAAATCCAGGAACTTCATCTGACAGAATCTCCCCTTCAAGAAGCCATGCTGGTTGCTGTCCTAGAGACCACAAGACTCCAGGAAGTAAATCAGCTGCTCCTTGGTTACAGTGTCAAGGAATATGGCTAACCTCTTGTGCAGAGGGATGATGTCTGCTACCAGCCAATCCATGGGGATTACACCTGTGTCAACTGAGCATTTGAACAGGTCCACCAGGGGTGCTGCTGGAGCCTGGTGCAGTTCCCGGAGTACCCATGGGTGCAAACCATCTGGACTCAGTGGCTTACCCAGCTGTAACCCTTCCAACCCTCTTAAGCACCCTTTCCCCTGTGGTACTACCCATCTCCATATTTATAGTGAAACCACTGGGGAGAGCAGCATTTTTGGATGGGGTGCAAAACTGAGTTTGTTGGCTACACCCCGGTGCTGCCAGGATGCCCTTGAAGACACTAGAGACTCTCTTTGGAATGAAAGTATACCTTCCAGCTTGGGGAGGAGATGACAGGACTGCATTTAAAGCAGCAGTGAAATGAAACTGGGCAACAAATTTGACCCTACCTTTTTTTCACTACAAAAGATTCTAGGCATCGTCCAGTTTTATTTGGGAGTACAATTTTCTAATTCCACTAAAATATGAGTATTTAATAACATTTTTAATTTTGTTGTCAAGAAAAAATATGGCCACCACATTTTGAACAGAAATAGAATCGTAGACCTTGCAGGGGTTAGCATAAAAAAAAAGATTTATGGTGCTCAGCGTAGGAGGTACCTAGACAAGTACATCTGACAGTCATGTTAATATTTTTTTAATTGTAGCTGAAACTAAATTTTGGGGGAAAACATTTTTCATTGCACTATTGCTGTAAAAAAAGTAAACAAACCCAAAGGTGTTGTTTGAAGGAGTTTACTCAAACAACACAGAATAATTTCTTATAATAGGGTCAAGGGACTGGGTAGCAGAATATCAGACAGTAAATTCTATATGGAAGGCTAAGACCAGATCTCCTTTGCTAGACCATCCAGAAAGTATCGTACAGAAATACAGGCTTGCAGCTTAAGTACAGTTACGTTTTAACTTGTGCTGTAGCATACAATCCCTTTCCACATTTATAGACATGGCCGTGCGTTAATTTCACACAGCTGTATGATAACATGGATTTACTTTCTTCTCAATGAAAACCCCACATTTTTATTAATTTAACAATGTTTTCTTTCCTGCTCTTTACTTCTAAATATAGAAACCCATTTATAAGTAAAAAAGCCCACTAAAGAGTATGCGTTGTCCTGGATTAATGCACTTCCTGGCCGATGAAAGCACTTGGCATTCCCAATACTATTGCTCAGATGGATCCCAACAAATCCGAATCCACAGATACCTGCCCATTGCGGCAGGACAGTGGATCTGCTGGATTCTTCCACTATCTGCCTGTGGATCCAGCTGTCAGATCCTAATCAGGCTCCATCACTATCTGGCCCGGGATCCTAACTATCTGCCCTAGGATCTGTGGATCCTAATTAGGATACCTGGATCCTAACCAGGATCCATCACTATCTGGCCCCAGATCCTAACTATCTGCCCTACGATCTATCACTATCTGACCCTAGATCCTGCATCTGTCTTTGGCAGGATATTTGGTAGGATCCAAATCAGGATACCAGCAGTATCTGACAGATAGTGGTAGGATCCACAAAAGCACTATCCAAGCATTACTAATTCCCAGTTGACCCACAGTACATGCTCCAGTGTAGCACAACACACATCCTGTCATTGGTTATTGCTTACATAATATAGAAATATAAGACATGAAATACAAAATAAACTGTATGTACCATTCTTTCCACCCCCTTGCCCCCAAAAATGAGGGACCAGGCTCACAAAAGATGGGCTCAATTCTCAAAAGTCAGTGCAAGCTGTGCCACTGGCAGCTTGCACCGATTACCAGTGTCCCAGGGACCCTGCACCTGATTCTCCACCAGGTAGGATCCTGGCGGCAAAGTTATGCAGTTTGCTGCAACTGTAGCTATGCACCTAACAGATGGTGCACCTGCAAGATGTGCCACATGCTGCACGGTGGTCGGGCAGCAGCTGCACCCATAGGCAGCACTGTTGAATCAATAGATACACCCCCCATGGTGGTCTAGTGCATCCCTCCCAGCCCCAATCTCCTTGTTAATAAAATTAATTGCATCCCTGGTGGTCTAGTGGCCCCCCACCTCAATCCACTTGTTATTAGTATTAATGATGTCCCTAATGGTCTAGTGGACCCCCTACCCTGATCCCCTTATTAGTATTAATGATGTCCCTGTTAGCCTACCACACACCCTCGCCACAATCCCCTTGTTATTAGTATTAATGATGTCCCTGGTGGTCTAGTGGGCCCCCAACCCCAATATTGCAGGCAGTGCCCCACGACCCTCCTCTCCAGTCCCATCCCTGAGCCAGCGACTGGCACAGCCCTCCATCTCCACTATGGCCAGCCACCAACTGGGCTATTAATGAGTGTGTACTATATACAGTATGTGCACATTTCAGTTAATCAATGTGCACATACTGTATACAGTATGCATGCATTGATAGCGCAGTCAGTGGCTGGCCATGGTGCAGAGGGGGGGCTGTGCTGGTCACTAACTTGGGGGTGGGACAGGGGGAGTAGGGTGGTGGGGGATTGCCTGCTGGGGTGCAGGGTGGGAGTCCACTAGACCACCAGGGACATCACTAATATTAATAACAAAGGGAACAGGGTTGAGGGATCCACTAGATCACCAGGGACATCATTAATACTAATAAGAAGAGGATCTGGGTGAGGGGGGCTGATAGACCACCAGGGATATTGTCAATGCTAAGGGTCCGCTAGACCACCAGGAACCTGCTAGACCACCAGAAATCTCATTCATACTAATAACAAAGGGATCAGGGTGGGATGGTCCGCTAGACCACCAGGGACAGGATCAATCTTAATAAAAGGGGATCGGCCAACCTAGTGGTGCTGAGGGTTGAGGCACTGGATGCCTTATCTCATGCCATGCTGGCAATCCAAGAATGACCTTGGGTTGTTAGAGAGCTGGCATGGGGGGGAGGTAGCAGGATTGAACAGCCTAAAGGCAGCTCTCCTCTTCCGCGGTGGTCATTGCCCCCCCCCCGTAGTTCCGCTCCCACTGGGTGGAGGTCCACTGGGTAGCATAGGCAGGAGGGGGTAGCAGTGTAGTGGGAGGGCACCCCAGGGTGTGGCATGCACATGCCTCCATACACATGCATGCATGGGGGACAGGGAGAACAAAAATGGGGAAAAAATCTGATAAAAATCTATATAGAAAAAAAATAAACAAATAAAAGTGTATCGGAGATGGGGTGGACTGTGGCACATTTTCCCTCCTCCCACGGAGAGCTCAAAGAGTGGTGCAAGTGCTCTAACCCTCCCAGGGTGCAAAATTCTAAGTACCCTTAGACCAGCCCTGGCTAGTTTAAGGGTACTTAGAATCTTGCCCTCTGAGATGGTTTAGATAATCCTGAATTAGAGGAAATGGCAGCTTGCAACTGCTGCATGTCCCCTAGCACCATGCTGCAGACCATTCTGTGCCACATAGATGGTGCAAGTCCCCTTTAGTGCATGCAGCCTGTGGTTGATGATGGCTGCATTTGAGAATCACTCTCATCGCATCTTTTAGCACAAGGAGCACTTTGCGCCATTTCTTGTGGTGCAAGCCCCTTGTGCCATTCTCGGAGATTTGAGAATCAGATAGACCATCTTTAAAGAGCAACAATTGTGGTCTTTTGTAAAAATGTCCCTAAGCCCGCTACTGGTCCCTTACCCTACTTGAACTTGCATAGTCCATATTCGGCAATTTTCTGATGTGTAATAGATAAAGGGGATGGGGTCGTGGTTCTTGGCTAGAAGAAGAGGGCTACCATATTACTTCCCCTTCCTGGTACAATTAGCCAGAAGCTCTGCCCCATGCCATCCCCATACTCCAATGTTTTGTGACATCATTTTTGTAGAGTAAGGGGACATGCTACATTGAAATGAATGGCAGCAGTTTTCAAAATGCTTATTGCCATACTTTAGAAGTCTATTTAGGTCACTTCAAAACCACTGCCCAACTAACAAGGCTCTTGTTAAGTGAGTGGTCACTTTGAATTGTCCCTAGTGGACTTCTAAAATGTGGCAAAAGGCATTTTGAGAATCACCCCCATTCATTTCAATATAGCATGCACCCATGCTCTACAAACAACTACGTCACAAAATGTCAGAGTTCAGGGGCAGCATGGGGGTGGAGTTTTCAGCTAGTGGTACCATGATGGGAAAGGGATTCAGTAGCTGGCTCCGCCAAGCCAAGAATTATGATCTCTTCCATTTCATCTTCTACACATCAGAAAATTGCAGGATGTGGACTATGTGAGTCCAAGCGGGGTAAGTCGCCAGTGGGTGGCTTAATGGAAACACCTGCAAAGGTGCTCTTTAAGGTCCCAGAAACATAGAAACTGTCAGAAGATAAGGACAGCTAGACCCATCTAGTCTGCCCATATACCCTACCTGTACCAGCGACCTCTGACCCTACTTGGTCATTGACTTTAGTCTCTCTTTCACACTGCTAGGGTTCCTTTATGCCTATCCCATGCATGTTTGAAATCCCCCACCGTCCTGCCTGCACCATCTCCCGAGCCAGGCTATTCCATGCATCCACCACCTTTTCTGTGAAAAAGAACTTCCTCATGTTCCCCCTTAACCTGTCCCCCAATCTCAGATCACGCCCCATCATTCTTGTACCTTTTCTATACTGAAAGATGTCTCCCACCTGTACCTTGTTCATGCTCTTAAGATACTTGAAAGTTTCTGTCATATCTCCCCATTCCCACCTCTCCTCTAGTGTATACATATTTAAGTCTCTTAATCTCTTACATATATTTTTGGGCAAGCCCTGCACTATCTCATTTGCCTATTTCTGAACCATCTCCACCCTATGTCCTTATTAGATGCAGCCTCCAGAAGCATATACAGTACTTCAGATGAGGCCTCACCAGTGTTTTGTACAGTGGCATCACCACCTCTCTCCTTCTACTAGTGATACCACTTTCTATGCACCCCAGCATGCCACTGGCCATTCCCACCACCTTTGTACACTGCTTGGCCACCTTTAGGTCATCTGAGATAATTATCCCCAAATCCCTTTCTTCCCTGGTGACCATCTGCAACTCCATCCCCTCACCCCCATCTTGTCACTCTCTGCAGGGTTTCTGTGCCCCAAGAGCATGATGTTGCATTCTTTTGCATTGAATTTTAGTTGCCACACTTCAGACCATTTGTCCAGCTTTCCAAGATCCCTCCTCATTTTCTTCTCCCCATCCCAAGTGTCTACCCTGTTGCAGATCTTTGTGTCATCTGCCAATGGGCACACCTTCCCTTCCAGGTCTTCAGCCATGTCACTGATGAAGACATTGAAAAGGACTGGTCCCAGGATTGATCCCTGAGGTACCCCACTGGTCACTCCCTCACCCCCCCTTCCTCTGATTGGGTCCCATTTACCAGCACCATCTGCTTTCTGTCCCTCAATCAGTTACTAACCAAGTTCCCCACCTTGTGACCCATCCCCAGGCTGCTCATCTTGTTCACCAACCTATTATGTGGAATGGTGTCGAAGGTCTTTCTGAAATCAAGGTATACGGCATCCACCGCTCCCCCTTGATCCACCTCCTTCATCACCCAGTCAAAAAAAATCTATCAGATTTGCTTGACATGACTTTCCTGCTGTGAATCCATGCTGCCTCAGATCCTGTGCTCTGATGGATTCCAAGTGTCCCACTATCCTCTCCCTAAGCAGTGTTTCTATAATCTTGCCCACTACTGAGGTGAAACTGACTGGCTTACAGTTTTCTGCCTCCTCCCTGCTTCCACTTTTGTGAAGAGGGACTACATGTACCCTCCTCCTGTCCTCTCGAACCTCTCCTGTACTGAGTGACTCACTAAACATGGCTGCCAGTGGTGCTGCTGGCTTCATCAGTAGTTTCTTGATATCCTAGAGTGTATGCCATCTGGTCCCATAGCTTTGTTGAGCCTCAATTTTGTGAGCTCCTCTAGGATTCTCCCTTCTGCAAATAGACTGGTGTTCACCTCCCTCCCCCCTTTATCTCTGATACCTAGTTGTGGTCCCTGTCCCTTCTCTTCTTCAGTGAATACTGAACAGAAGTATTCATTCAGTATTAATGCTTTTTCTCAGTCTTCCTCTACACTCTCCCCTTTATCCCCTCTGAACCTTACTATCCCTCTTCTGGCCTTCCTTATTTCACTGATGTACCTATAGAATGTCTTGTTCCCCCCTCTGTACCATCTATGCTAATCCTTCCTCTGTTTGCACCTTTGTGCTCCTAACTGCCTTCCCTGCTTCCATCTGTCTATTTAGGTATACCTCCCTATCCTCCTTCTGAATTTGCTTTTACTTTCTGAAAGTCAATTTTTTGGCCCTTACTTTCTCTGCCACTTCATTAGAGAACCATAGTGTTTTCTTCTTTCTTTTGCCTTGCTTCTCTGCCTAGTGCACTTGTTTGTGACCTCCACTATGACTCCTTTTAGGTGAGCCCTCTGCTCAACCCCCCTTGCATCCTTTCTTGCCAGAACTTTTTTGATACATATCCCCATTCTTGCAATATCCACCCTCCTGAAATCTAACACCATCACCATTGTGTGGCTCAATTGTGACTCTGTTCTCATATTAAACCACACTGTGTGGTGGTCGCTGGACCCTAGGTCTGATATTATTGTTTGCTTCATATCCCTGCTCTTCAGTAACAGATATGTCAAGTTAAAGAGCAGAAGAAACACTTTTTTTTTAAGTGAAATTGGGGGCAACCTGAAAATCAAGGACATTTAAAAGGTATAGTATGTACACAGTAGACACCAGTGAAAGGTGAAGGATTCTCACTGTCTGCGTGACCAGGGCACTTTCAAATGAGCTTTCTGTTCACCAGCAGATACTTGCATAACCCGTCAGTAGTTGTCCAAAACAATAACTGCTAGGTTACATGGACCACCAGCATAAGTTTTGTGTTCATGACTTCATTTCAGAAAACAAAACATTGTTCTGAATACCTAGCCTGACGTGGGGTGGAAAGCTAAGTACAAACTTGATCCTGGGCCAAGTTTGAGTGTGTGTCTGTCAATAAAACTTACCTGAAAAAGGTCCTTTTCTAATGATTGGACTGCCAGAAAGTATACATGTGTATGTCAGTGATGAATTATAAATATATTTTGAACCTACTTCAACTCATTAAAGCCTCCTGAACATTGCATTGCACCTTGTAAACCACGTGATCTGTGAGTGCATAGCTGGAAGATGATATACAGTAATCCCATCATTTGAATAGTTGCACATCAAACACACACAAGGTCTTCCCCACCCAATGTTCAAACCAGTATATCGGTTGCACAGACTGGCCACCTAAGAACTAAACATGTGCACGGTGGCCTCTTTTAAATTCTATTTTTTCTCCCCGCCCCATGAACCATCCTCTGCTTCTTCTCAATCTTTGGCTGCAGCCCCCGACTCATCCTGCAACGTCTGCAAAAACTACTGCTGCCCATGCACCCTGTGAGAAAGCCCCCATGGTGGACAACAGTGCTTGTGCAAGTCCCCAGGCAAACTATACCTGGCACAGTAGAGGGAGGAACCAGGAGGGCATACTGGGGTTATGGCATGGAGCCAGGAGGGCAGTATTATATGTCATTCAGTGAGCATTTTTCCTTACTGTAGTCCCACTCCACTTCACCTGTTCTCTGTCAGTTGGCTGTTCAAGCAACAGCCTAGGTGAGGGTCAGGATGGCAGACAGTCACCTGTGTCACAAATGCCTCTCTCCACCACTGGAGTCATCATTGTACTGTGAATTCTGAGACCCTCCCCCAAGAGCCTGGAATAAATGCTGTTGCATCATTCTGCAGGCTCCACTGTACCAGTGTGGTGTCACACGGTGAACCCATGCCGACCACGCATGGGAGCCCAACATGCTCAGCCAATATGACTGGCCAAGGCACAGCGGCCTCGTCTGAATATTGCACTCATAATGTTTAATGGCTTGTTTTCAAAAAAATACATAATTATGGTTTGTCACCTGACAAATTCGATCTGCATTTGTAGAGCATTCAGACACCTGTAGAAAACCTGCAGGACACAAGGTGCATTCCTCACACTGTGGAGGCGTCACCTGGATGTTGCAAAACTGGTCTTCTCTACATTGGCCGCAGTCCAGCAAAGGTTCTCCAACATCAATTACTTTTGCATCAACATCAACTCTCTGCACAGGATGAGGCTTCTGCAGATGGGTTCGAACCTGATTTTGAAGCCCCTGAAGATGAGACTCAAAGTAGTTTTGGATATCTGCTTGTAAAGTATGGAATGACACCTGCTTGACTGTATCAAAAAGCATGCCATACTGGACTTTTATCAAATCCATTTGTTCATGCATTTTTCTCTGCTGTTCCAAAATTTCCATCTGTTGGCCAATCAATGTGTTTTGTTGTTCAGTGAGTTTTTGTTGCAGATCAGTGATAAGTTTCTGCTGGCTTCTTAGCATTTCAACAAACTTTTCCTGCCCCTTCGTCAGCTGCAGTTGAAGAATTAGTGCATCTTCAGATGGAACTTCATTTTCTCCTGAAACATAACCAGCTACATATCAGCTTTAAGCCGATTTACAGAAACACAGAAACATAGACAATGATGGTAGAAAAAGACAATTGGTCCATCCAGTCTGCCTGAGTTCCCTGTCTAATCCTATGACCTATTGTCCATCCAGGATCCAAGCCCTCCTCTCCTCCCCCTTTTTTTCATTCCTGATTTTGTCTCCTTGAATAATCACTATATCCTTCGGTCTGTTCTAACTGTGCATGAAACCATCAACTATGTTAGTGCCCACCACCTCAGCTGACAAACTATTTCATAGCTCCACCATCCTTTCTGTAAACTAATACTTCCTCATGTCCCTCCTAAACCTCCCTCCTCTTCAGTCTCCACTCAAACCCTCATGACTTTGAACTAGCATTCAAGCTAACTAGTTCCACGCAGTTCACCCTGTTTATTCCTTTTAGGAACTTGAAAGACTCTACCATATCTGCCCTCTCCCTTCTGGTCTCCAGCAGGTGCATGTTCAGTGCCTTGAGGCACTCCTCATTAGACCTGCCCTGTTGGTCTTGAATCATTTTTGTTACCTTATATTGCACTGTTTCAGCCTGTCTCTAACTTTCCTGAGGTAAGGACTCTAGAACAGAGTGCAGTATTGCAGGTGTGGTCTTACTAAAGATCCATAAAGGGGTAGTATTACCTTCTTCCTCCTGCTATCAGTAACCCTACCTATACACACCAGCATCCTACTTGTCCTACCATAGGCTTTCATGCACCGGCCTGATTGCTTGAGGGTGTCACTGACGATAACTTCTAGGTCACAGTCCTCAGCCACAGTGATAAGTCTCACTCCACCCATCCAATACTCGGTCCGGGGGTTCTCATTCCCTAGGTGCATTAATTAGCACTTTTTAGCATTGAATTTCAACTGCCACACCTTAGACATTTCACTAATTCACTCATCACTATCCACCCTACCATAGAGCTTAGTGTTATCTGTGAAGAGAAACAACCTGCCCCTGGATACCTTCTCCAGCATCACTGATGAATATATTAAAGAGGACCAAGTCCAGGATAGATCCCTGGGGCACCCCACTTGTGACCTCCCTCTCTTCTGATTTGACCCTGTTGACCACAACCCTCTGCTGCCTACCCTTTAGCCAGTTTCTCACCATGTTAACTATGTCCTTAACTGCACCCAGATCCTCTATCTTCTTCAGCAAGGGTCTGTGTAGCACCAAGTCAAAAGCTTTGCTGAAGTTTTAATACAGCAAATCCACAGTGTGGCCCCGTCTAGTCCCCATATCACCGAATCAAAGAGAACTATCAGGTTCATTCAGAAACAACACTGTCATTTCAAAGACAGGCACCAGTCAACAACAAGAAAATCCTAATTGTCATCAGCATAACTCAGTTACAAAACATTCCAAAAAAAAATGGAATTTCAAGCCATCCAGTTAGGTAAGCATTATAAAATGACTGGAATCAAACAAGCAATTTGACTGGTCAAAACTGGTCACTTGACCATGTATTAATTTCACATGACCACAAGGTTCAGATTTTACTTTTTTTTTTTGCTTTTCAAACCATTTTATAAACACAGTAATACACTCAAGGGTGTGAAGTAATGCCATAAACTGCCGTATTTCCATGGAGTATGAAGGTACTTGGCTATGCCTCATGCCTCACAACATACCTGGGGTATGTAGTAGTTTAGCATTAGCTACTGCACACATACCACATAAAAGGTTGTACAGTTATGCTCAGTTATCTCACCCCCCATGTATGTTGTGAGGTACGAAGTATTGCTGAGTGCCTTTAACCACCTCATAAGTGCAATACTTTATGGCATTACTGCACACCTTAGAGTGTGTTATTGTGCTTATCAATTGGTTTTAAAGGTTAAAAAAAAAAGAAACTAAAATCTGAACCATGCAGTTACACGAAATGAATGCATAGTCATGTGACCAGTTTTGACCAATTAGACTGCTTTTTGGGTCCAAGCCATTTTGTAATTATTTTTAAGGGCATCTATATTAAAAACAGAAATGTGTTCCTTTGAGTTTGCCTAATGATTAAACTTATTCAGGAACTGAAGTTCTAATGTCCTGCTTGTGACATCACTATCTGTGGCTATGGAAATGGCTAAGATGTCACAAACAAGGAATTATGACTTCAGCTCTTGAATAAGCATCAGCTGCAGGCAAGTTTTAAGGGGTGAAGCTCCAGTTTTCTTGAAAATGTACTTTGGAACAAAGAAGAAAACAACCTGAATTAAAATTTAATGAATATTAACTATACTGTGGTAATGTCAGCTGTTACCTTTTTAATGGTGTCTGGATTGTTATGTCAACTGCTAGTGTTAGAATTGTGGGTGAGGGAGCAATGCTCTGAAGTAAAGCCCTATAGTTCACACAAAACTGCCATTTACTTATAAAGGGAAAAGGAGGATCTGTTTGAACATTGCCCCCAACCACCACCACCAACCCCCGCTCTCAAAGTTCATGCAGTTCAATTCCAACACTGTTAGTTAAATCCATAAACTAACAACTGATCTTCTTTAGGATGTAAGTCACAGCCGATGGCCTGTTCAAGAATGTTAGTTTGTTATAACACCATGGATTCATTGCAAATCCCAGGAGGGAACAAGGCATGTGAGTGATTGTTCTTCATCTAAGCCATAATTTAGTTATGTATTTATTAATTCATTAATGTATTTATTTCTGTATGTATTTCAAAAGTTTCACCAGGAAAGACATACTAAGCTGAACAACTCATTTCCAGATGCATCCTGGGGGGAAGGAATGAGGAATACAAGAAAAAAAAAACATCACAATCAACAACACCGATTCAGTAGAAACTAAGCGAACCTGATTGTTTCAGGATTTACCCCACTTCCCCTACCTTGATTTTTGTCAACTCCAAAAACAAATGCCTGACTACCCCATAACAGCACTACTCTTATTATCGTACAGGACGACCTGTGGCTGCCACTGAAGAGAGCTGCAGCTGCTGGATCCTGGCCAGCCTCTAAGGAAGAAACGCTTCCCAATGACACTCTTGGGGCACTGAAGAAAATGCCCAAGGCTACCGACTGCACTAATGAAATTCTGTTTCCAAAATTTGTAATTCTGGGATTGCACTGATGATTGACACTCTAATTCCTGGATTGTATTGCAATTTTACCGTCAATTGTTTAGCATGACTATAAATAATCAGAATAAAAGTAGGCTTAACATATGAACAAAAAGAAAGTTCTTTGTTTTTACCAGTGTGCAGACAGTCCAAATTCTGTAATTATACAGGGTCTTCCAGTAAAAAATAAATACCAATGGCCTTGAAATTGTCTCCAGTTACAGTACCGTCCATCTCTAAATTTGGAGTTACAGCTATTGAAACCAAAACAATAGATAATATTAAATGCATATTGAAAACAGAAAATAGAGTTAGAATTCATGTTTCAACCATAGATCTTCTTCAGGAATTGTCTACAATATAAAGACAAAATAGTAAAGTCAACTAACTTTTCTCTTTTCTCCTTATAGAAAACTCCCAATGACGACCTATGGTAAAAACATAAATTCTAACTCTCATTTTCTATTTTCAGGGTGCATTTCATATTCCCTCTTTGTTTTGCTTTCAGCCCACATGCAGGCATAGCACCTTGTTTTTTTTTTTTTTTTTATTTATCCACCTATTATCTGTCTGGTTGTTGATGAAAGGACATTCAGCCATGAGCTGACAACTATACTATGCCATTTCTAGAGATATACAGTGGAGCTGAGTGACTGTAACATGGAGAGCAGCTGACCCTCCCCCCCCATGACAGACTACTTCAACACAACACCATCTAGCCTTCTCTAACCCAGACTGAGTCAATGATCTCCCAGTTCAGGTCTCCTTCATGGTGATGGCAACATGAAGTACTGATGCTGTCAGCTTATTTCTGCTATAATGCACGTTGAGCCTGTTTCAGTGATGGCTTTTCAGTGCTGTATGTAGTAGTAGTAGTAAAAAGTTTTATTCATAAAATCTTATAAATCAGGATTGCTCGACTGAGCTATCAGTTAATTTACAATGAGGTCCATGGTACATATAGAAAACACAGTTTTAAAGCATTTCAAATAAATTATCAATGCAAAAACTATTACAATGCAGGTAAACACATAAACAACTAATTTAAACAAACAATAGCTATTAATACTGCACAGAAAAAATACTCATTGGCATAAGTGTCTTGCGCCCCCAACAGGGTTGGTCAGACTAATACAGTATTTCCTATTATTTAGGGCTACAGTGTCCATCTGAGTTTTTATCTTCTTCCAGGTAGTTACCCCAGTTACTATCCTCAGTTTATGTGGATAATCATTCTATCCTAGGACACCCCTGTACCAAGTGGAGTCCCGCTCTATTTCCAGGATACATCTTGGAATTTCTAAATCTATACCCTGTGTTGATCTGAAACAACCCATTTTTTTCTCTACGTACCAGGTGATTAGATATGTAGTTTGGTAATTTTCCATCTAAGCCCTTATGTACACAGACAATTAAGTGTTCTTGCCTCTGATCCCCGAGATTTTGTCAATCTAATTTAACATCAAGGATAAACCTGGCAAGTCTACCATAACAAATATCTAACTCCGCCAGGTCACCAGGGTCCCACTGGCATATAAGATGTCCCCATAGCCAAAAACTGGTGTTACAATAGAATCAAGTTGTTTTTTTTTTTTGTTTCCAATGACAAACACAGTTTTGCAACATAAAGGGCCCCAATCTCCTTCCCATATTGTTTGTCAAATTATCAAGGTGTATGTCCCACCTCAGGGAACTGTCCAACCACAGTCCCAGGTACTTATATTTCCCATTCCAAAGAAATAATTCACATTCTAGAATGTGGATTCTCTGCACAACTGTGGTAATGAGCTGTGTGGTCCTGCCAAGTCACTGTGGAATGCGACCTCATTACCACAGCTGATTTTAACAAGTCAATACACGCGATATATAAATGGCTCTCCACAAGCACTCCATAAACAGCTCACACAGTAGCAAAAAAACACTTCAGGTAAGCACAAAAAATAATGATTAGCATTTTTGAAACCATCTCCCCTTATAGAATAGATCATAAGATACCCCTAAGTGTGAAGTATTCACTAGTGTTCCACGCTTCATTACTGCAGTACTATCATAAAGGCACTCAAGCTTCGCTCTCATGCCAATGATGTCACCATACTAACTTAATGTGGAATACCAGTTTATACCTCACACTTAGGGGTACATTGTTCTCCCTGAGATACAGTCAGTGCTATCTGTAGACTAGCTCTGGCTCAGCATTAGGCTGGTGGGGGGAGGATGCAGGCAGGTCACAGACAGACTTAATGGGTCATTGGGCTTTTTTGTGACATCAACGTGTTCATATCTATGGGCCAAAACAAGAGAAGATTCCAAAGATTTTGAGTGCCAAAAAACATGATAGAATATGAATGCCAGGGGTACTATACAGATTTAAGGGTTCTGATTCTACACACAACCAAATTTAGTAACAAAATACATTATTTATATTCCATCTGATGGTGAGATCACACAGTTCCAAGGTGATCCACAAGGTGTTAGACTTACCTCCATGAACATAATTCCATTACACATGGATTTAATTAATGGTGAAACAGTCTCCCCATCTAAGCAAGCTTGAGGAGTGGTCAAGGGTGTGGCAGCTAAGATTCAATGCAAAGAAGTGCAAGATCATGCACTTGGGGCACAGAAATGCTGGGGAGGAGTGCATGATGGGGGGGACTGAATTTACCAAAAAGGAAAGGGACCTGGGAGTAATCATATTAGATGATCTAAAGCAAAGGTCTGCAATGTGCGGCTCGGGAGCCACATGCAGCTCTTTGTCTGTGTTCATGCGGCTCTGCAGCTCCTTAATTGTCAAAAGTCCAATTTTACGCTTTTCAGTATCTCTGCAACTTTGCTTCACAATAACATATTTTGGAATCGTCTGTGGAGGTCACGAACTGAATATGCAATATCACATACACACCGATATCCTTGACAGAAACATAGAAATGTGTCAGCAGAAAAGGACCGCCAGGCCCACCCAGTCTACTTAACAAGCTGCTGGGACTTTGCAATTTCCTATCATCCCCCCTCCCAGATCCAAGAGACCCTTGTGTCTCTCCCACACTTGCTTGAATCCCCCCACAGTCCCTGCTCCCACCTCCTTTAGAAGTTTGTTTCAGTTATCCATCACCCTCTCCGTGAAGTAGAATTTTCTTGATGCTGGGACAATATGAGGAAGTTAAGCATAATTACTTATGAGAGACTATCAACCCTGCAGTGTCCACCATATTATAGGACAGTATCGATATTACCATTTGCATTACTGACAGCAGCCAGTGGGATGTGAGGGAGAAAACTTTCAAAGGTTTTTGGCAGGGCTCCCTGATGACATCATAGTTAGCGTTACTGATTACCAAGGTGCAGAACAGAGTTGGTGCCAAAGCCCAGAGTATTGCACATCAAGTGGCAAACCCAGTGCCAATCAGCTCTGGATGCCTCACAACTGCACAAATGCTCTCCTGTAACCAAAGGGGAGGGATCATGTTGGCAGAGATCTGCAGTTCAGGAAATGTTGCCAGATGTTAACAGGGCTTGCAGTACTTGACACTGAATGCAGAGGCACCAGACATGTCCTGTGTTTTTATGTATAGCAGGCTGGGCATGGCAGATGTCCATGCCCAGCCACCCTTGCCCCAAGTGGGAGGGATAGATGGACTCCTACCCTTAGATACACAGAATGGCCCAGTCAGTTATTTTGTCATCCTTCTGCATCTCTTAACAGGTGCTGAGCACTTTATGTACTGTATTGTGATAGCCTCACATCATTTGGGATCTAGGTGGGATGAGAGGTGCAACCACAGTTACATCAGGATGCTATGTAGCATTCAGATAATTAGACAGGCAGTTATTCCTTAGGCAGGATAGAATGCTGTGGGGATGGACGGAGGACTGAGTCAAGGCATACAAGGTCATACAACTTGCAAGAAATATTAAAGGGACATTGTCAACCTTTCTTGTATTGTATTATTTTAGGTAAAAGTCCACATTTTATTATTGCTTACTTTCTCTAAAATGCATTTATGTTGCTGGTTGTTTTATCTACCTCATTGCTTGTTAGAAATTAAATGCATGGTAATGTATAGCTATGCCTAGCTCTGTTTTGCTTCAAATCATTAAACTACTCTTAGTGCACATTTCCTGAACATAAGAAACACACTCGAACAGTGCAGCCACTCATGATACAATAGTCTCCTCTACTCCCACTGCATAATCAGTGGCTAGCGTGTGTTGGGGGTGTTTCTGAGTCCAGGAAAGATGCAGTGTGATGTGGTCAAGAAATGTAAACAAACATGTTTTGGTGTGGTAACACCAGTATGGTGGGCAGTTCGTTAGTTTTGTCATTTTTTAAAAGAAAAAAGGGATGTGAATCAAACTACCAGCTGCATAAACAGTCTGTATATAATGTGATATAATTTTAAACTAGGGACACTTTGAGGCTTAAGGAAGTTGACAGTGTTCCTTTAAGCATATTAAACAGAGCTTTGCCAATGTTAAGGTGGCACTGATGCTGTGAATCAGCCATACATTTTAAGATAAACTGGCATACCCAAGAAAGAAAGCAATCATAGAAGAAAACATAACCTTTCTAGAAAACTGGGGTGCTTTTGGTTTCATTAGCAGGGATGGATGAATGTTTTAAGTGATTTGTAGCAAAAGTTTCCAAAAAATACTACTAATTCCAGGGCATGTCCCAACCAAACATTATATATATGCCAATAATACATGTGGTAGGGGTGGCCAGGCTCACCCCTATCTATGTTGAGACACAGGAAGGTTGCACCAGAGAACAGAGGCCAATAGAACATGACTCTTTCAGTTTCTCCAAGAGATTTACCTGAAGCATGTATTAGGAATTAATTTTGAGTTACTAACCATTTGCCTTTTTGGCTACAAAATCATGGCTAAAACTCCTCTGATTCTCTTAGGGGGGATCTGGAGAAGAAGCTATCCAGTGTGGTTTCTTTGTGCAGTGTTCCAACTGATTAACATATGCTTTATTCGAATAGCATTGTAGGATGAATTTAAGCTAAATTATGCACCACAAAAGACCTCTGCTATGTATACGATCATATGGCTCTCTGGTGATCAGACTGGTCATACCAGGAGGACATGTGGCTCCCAATCCTAACAAGGTCGCAGACCCCTGATCTAAAGGATACCAAATGATGTTAGAAGGTTGTGAGGAGAGCTAGTGGAATGCTGGGGTGCATAGGCAAAGGTATCTCCAGCAGAAGGAAGGCAGTCATGATGCCACTGTTTAGAACATTGGTGAGACCTCATCTAGAGTACTGTGTCCAGTTTTGGAGGCCGCATCTCTGGAAGGACATAGACAGAGTAGAAGTGGTTCAGAGAACGGTGACAAAAATGGTGCAGGGGCTGCACCAAAAGTCATATGAATGGAGACTGGAGGATCTCAATATGTATTCTCTGGAGGAGAGAAGTGAGAGGGGGGATATGATAGATACTTTAAAATACCTCAAGGGTGTAAACAGGGTACAAGAGGGTAGCATCTTACAAAAAATAAAATGTTCAAGAACAAGGGGCCATGATATGAAAATAGAGGGGGAGGTAGACTCTGGGGTAACGTTAGAAAGCACTTTTTCATGGAACAGGTGGTGGATTCATGAAATAGCCTCCTGCCAGAGCCTGTAGGGGCAAAAATGGTTGGGGAATTCAAAAATGCATGGGACAGGCATAAAGAAACTCCAGCAATAGGAAAGATAGGGTAAGTCACAGATCATTTGGGATCTGAGGTATATGAAACAGCTAGAGAAATTGGGCAGACTAGATGAGCCAAGTGGTCCTTATCTGCAGTCAAATTCTGTTTCTTTGTAGTGCACAGTACAATGTACTATTCATGACACATTATTTATGAATAATTACATAACATATTGGTCCCTTCTGCCTTTCTGTTACTGTTAGGTTTATATCAGGAGGAAATACAGAATCAAACGAGGCGTCTTTAGGAAAATATTGATATTGGATGTTCCCTGATGGTTTAATTAAAATGATTAGGGGGAACTGAAAGGTTCAGTGAATTTGCAAGGGGTTAAGGAGCTTTTCACCTCTAGGTTATTGGTTCAAATCCAGCACAGGTTAGTAGTAGACAAAAGCCATTATTACCTGAGGGTTGTTCAGTGTCTTACGTGAAATGAGCTGTGTGGGTCTTGGACATGTTGCCAGTGAGCTGGTGTCCCCATCACAACACCACCAGTACAATTAGGCATTAATCTGGCACCCTTGTTGGCAGTCTCACGTGAGAGGCCAATGACTGAATGGGCATGGAGTCTGAGCTCCCTTCTCACCTATGTGGTAGTTCTCTCCATGGCAGGGTTGAGGCACACTGGTGGGGCAGTGAGGGAAAGCTTGCACCATGATCACCTGTGCTGTTCCTGTCATGTGGATAAGCAGAAGATTTCAAGTTCTGGTGCTGTCAACCCAGCACCTTTCACAAGCACTAAAAAGTCACACACAGAAAAAAAAATCTTAAAAAAAAAGAGTAGATGACATTTGATCAGCAGCACATGAGCAGCATTTAATTATAGTATAGTCTGTCCTTTAAAGTTTAGAGTAACAAACCTGGTTTGACGTCGCATGTGAGCTGGACCCCTAGAGGAGCACCCCCCATATCTGATGCTGTATAACCAAATTCAGTTGCTTCTCCAATAAACTGTGCTGCTCTGTCAGTCACACGGACCAACTGGGGTTGCCCATGGGCATCAACAGATCCCACAGAACCAGCAGAACAGTCCTCTCCCATGCAGAGAGGTTTAGGTTTGGGTTTCAGGCGAATCCTTAAAGGCAGTCTGCATTCAATCCCCCTGCAGTCCCTTGTGCCATTGATCTGCTTAGGAGGGCAATCACTTCCAGAGCAAGCCCCTCTACTTTCCACGTCAGAACTTCTCTGATTTTCAGGGTTTCCAGGGAGGGGGTGTCGGACCCCATTAAGATCAGCAGTGGGCCTTGATGCATAGCCTGAGCTAGAGGTGTGATGGTTATGATGATGAGAGCCTGGAATGGACCTCCCCTGGGTGGTAGCAGCTTGCAGTGGTGTTCTGCTTGATTTACCCGAACACTCCGCTCCAACGCATGTTCTGGGCTCCTGGTTTTCTGACATGTGGCACTGTACACCTCTGCAAAACTCAGCAATACCCCTCACACAACCCCCAGTCAACAGGACCAGCACCAAAAATAGTACTGAGTTTCCCATGATCATTTTCTTAGTGTGCAGGAACCTGGAAAAAACAGAAAATAAATCCAAAACATCCCTTAAAACATTCACACATATATTTGCCTTTTGGCTGTGAAATATGAAAAGCCATAGCCCCCAAATTCTTACTGTACATGGAACCAGACAATTTATTAACGCACAGCCTTTTGATGTAGTGCGGTAATTTACACCAACTAAGAGTTTTTAGCTAATTATATTTTACAGTTAAAAGGAAATGCTAAATAAAGCATTATTCACTACCCCCCCCCAAAAGAACGACCTCTTGTTCGTCTTGTCTGATTTAAAGAAAACAGTATTACTGTGCCAATATTCGTGCGGGAATTTTCCTTCTTTATCAAAGAATGTGTTATCGCTGAAATCGTCAAATCCATCCACAGGACAAGATACAAAAAACACTAACCTCGTTGTTGTTCCGCCAGATCAAAGGTGTGTTCACTGCAGTTCTGCCACAATAAGTGAGTCGGGGAGGGTTCTTCTCTTCCCTCCGGAGTTATCTGCAATCGGGACTCTTTGTAGTAAATGGTTCGAAACCTTGCTGGGGGCTTTCGTTGTTCCCTTCCCAGCCGTCGTCACCACCGACCCCTTTGGAAAGTTTGGAAAAGAATGTCAGTGAGTGGCATTCCAAAGACTTAATTAGCATCAGGTTTCCCCGGCACTTCCTTTTAACCACGTCTGACTCCGACTCAAATGTTGGCCATCCTATTTCTATCTAGCATTCTTTTTTTTTTTTTTTTGTCTTATGGAGAACACGGCAATAGTGTTGCAATCGACACGGCAATGATGCAGTAACAGAGTACGGTTTATTGTCTGTTTTCGATTATGTGAGATCTCTATTGCCTTGTATTACCGTGTCTTTACCACTGTTTAATAAAGGATTCTGTAGAATGTTAATTTAAATGATGTAGTTTTTCTCAATTTCCCCGATAAACCAGATGCATCGCAAACTCCTTAAACAATCTTTGGGGAGGTTTGAAAATATAATTATTTAGTTACAGTTTATTTTACGTACACAGCGTCCCGTTTTTTTACAACGTTACAATTTTACAACAATGCGTGCACAAAGTGATATATCAACATGACAACAGATCAGTCCCTATACTTCCTTTGCCCCTGCTACTGCATATACCTGAGGTTGCAACCCTCTGCAGATCTCTCAGTGACCCCCTAAACGTGGAATACTGGCACTCAAAACGTGGGACAAAATGGCAAATCCTGGGACACTTCATGGAATCTTCCAGACACAACCACAGAACACATAGACTTGTGTGCTGCCATGTTTACAAAGTTTGTCAGTTACTGAACAACACATTCTCCACATGCATTGTTTGGATTTTGCTTTTAAAACCTACTGTAAGCATAAAATGTGGGACAGTACAAGTCTGCCAACACTGGACAGAGGGCTTTTGGGAGGTAAAACAAGCAACCCTTCTGCCTAATGTAAGCCAACTGCGAGGTATGATGCTCTGCTTGTGACATCATAATTATTTCCACAGCAACTAGTACCAAGTAGGTTGCATGGACTCTGTGTTGGGAAGATTGACAAGTGTTAGTACTCAGTACTGACATTGTAGTGCAGCATTAGGTGGGGTGGGGGAGAGCTGCACCGTTGGTGTGCTGTCCTTCTGATGAGACCTTTAAGGGAGGTCACTTTCTGCCCATCTTTGGTGGCTGTCTAGTGGAAGTTAATGTGTGCCTGTCAGTTAATTTACAAGAAGGGAATTTTCTGCAGTGTCCTGGCTAACATTCTTCCTGTCAACAAAAGAAGTCCATATAACAGTCTACACAATGGAACACAACAAATGGAATGTCAGAAGCAGAGGATTACCATATCAGGTATACACACATAGCCAGAGCAGATGAGGTCTGAGGGACAGTGATCCTGTTTTCAAATTAATTTGCATTACTACAAAGGAAAGGGGGTCAGAGCCAAAAGGCTGGCCTTCAGAAAATATAAGGGAACACAGCGGGATGAAGATAGGGGGGCATACCAAACTGCCCTAAGGGAAGCAGGTAAGGCAGTAAGGCAGGCAAAGTCCCAAACTGAGGAAACACTAGCACAAACAGTAAAAGAAGGTGACAAGACTTTCTATAGATACATTAGTGAAAGGAGAAAGTCCAGAGGGGGTATTGCTAAGCTTAATGGAGAAAAGGGAGCATGTGAGGAGGAGGACCCTGTAAAGGCATCTATCCTAAATAGGATACTTTGCTCAGTATTCACTGAAGAGAAGGTAGGGCAGGGCCCACAGCTCAGCATCATGGACACAGGGGAGGGAGGTGAGCACTACTCCTTCACAAAAGAAAGGGTCCTACAAGAGCTTGCTAAGCTCAGGGTGGATAAGGCAATGGACCTGATGACATACATCCAGGGTACTTAAGGAGCTAAAGGAGGAACTAGCAGAGCCATTAGCAGAATTGTTTAGTGAGTCTCTGAGCACAGGAGAGGTCCCAGAAGACTGGAGAAGGGCTCATGTGATCCCACTCCACAAGAGTGGTAGCAGGGAGGAGGCGGGGAACTACAGACCGGTCAGTCTTACCTCAGTAGTGGCAAGATTATGGAAGCACTCTTAAGGAAAGGATAGTGCAACACCTGGAATCCATAGGGCACAGGATCCAAGACAGCATGGGTTTACAAAGGAAGGTCCTGTCAAACTAATCTCATAGATTTCTTTGACTGGGTAACCAGAGTGGTGGACCAAGGGGAGCAGTTGATGTCGCCACCTTGACTTCAGCAAAGCTTTTGACACTGTTCCACATAGAAGATTGATAAATAAGCTAGGTAGGCTCGGGTGGGTCAGAAGTTGGTCAACTGGGTGGCAAACTGGTTGACTGGCAGAAAACAGAGAGTGGTGGTAAATGGTATACAGTCAGAAGAGATGCAAGTCACAAGTGGGGTACCTCAGGGATCAGTCCTGGGGCCAGTCCTATTCAACATCTTCATTAGTGACCTAGCAGATGGACTAGAGGTAAGGCTTGTCTGTTTGCAGATGACACCAAGATCTGCAACAGAGTAGATGATCCAGATGGGGTGGGCAGAATGAGAAGAGATCTGGATAAACTAGCAGAATGGTCAGAAGAGTGGCAACTGGGATTTAATGCAAAGAAGTGCAAAATCATGCACATAGGGAAGAGAAACCTGAAGCCACTTATAGGCTGGGAGGAGTTGCTAGCAGTCACAAAGGAAGAAAGAGACTTGGGCATCATCATCACTGATGACCTGAAATCATCCAAGCAGACCTCTAAAGCAGTAGGTAAGGCTAGGGGTGTTAGGGTGTATTAGTAGGGGTATCACAAGTCGTAAGAGGGAGGTAATAATCCCTCTGTACAAGACATTGGTTAGGCCCCATCTGGAGTACTGCGTGCAGTATTGAGCGCACACCTTCACAAGGACATTAACCAAATTGAGGCAGTCCAGAGAAGGGCAACCAAAATGGTGCAGGGACTGCATCAGAAGACATATGAGGACAGATTAACAGAGCTCAATATGATACCCTTGAGCAAAGGAGGAGAGAGGTGATATGATCGAGACATTTAAACACCTTAAGGGCATAAACAAGGTGAAAGAGTCTAACATGTTTAAATATAAGAAAAATAGCAGGACAAGAGGACACAGCATGAGATTAGAGGAGGCCGATTAAGGGGAATGTGAGGAAATTCTTTTTCACAGAAAGGGTGGTAGATGCATGGAATGGCTTACCACAAGAAGTAGTGGCTATGAATACAGTGCAGGGCTTCAAACAGGCATGGGATAGGCATAAGGGAGCAATACAAATGACTATGAATAGATAGGTCACTGACATAGCAAAGGCCGATGGCACATTTATAAGGTAGAAAAAGAAATGGGCAGACTGGATGGGCCTTGCGGTCCTTATCTGCCGTCAACTTCTATGGGGGGAAATAAATAAATACAGACACTGTGTAAAATATAAGCTGATGTGCCTGTGGAACCACTTGAAGCTCTCGTCAGTATGTAACTGTCTTAACCCTCCCTGATTAGCTGGTCCTCTGCACAGTATACTTGAGTATATTCATTCCATGTATCTTGCAAATGTGTAAATTTTGTATATATCTGTATATATATTGCTGGTGACGTTGTGTCAGTGACGCTGTACCTTAGCATATTGACTATGATTACTGTCGTGACCTGAGATATCTTACTGTGTATGTTATGCTTCTCCTGACATCTGTGTATCTGCCCTACTTGCTTCAAATTGTACTCTGTATGTTCTTTGTTTTCCAGTACTCTCCCGAGTCATACCTGAAAATAGGCATGTGTTTGTCTAGTGTACTTACCTGGTTAACAAAAGCTAAATAAATAAATAAATAAATAACATTTGTTTAAGTTTCCCCCAAGACAGCAGACACTCCTTAAAGAGCTACAGATACCTCAACAGTATAAGGTTGAAAACTATGCTACTTAAAATAGATTACTCGATAAATAACATAACCTAGAGAGTAAAACTTAAATAGACACTGTTCCACTTATACAGTGGTGGTCATGGCCATCTATAACAATATCTAGACACACCCAACTGTGGCCTTTACTCTTTGCCATTAAACTGGATTGCCCATGTCTAGCCATGGCTAGCCATAACCATAGATAATCATTAAAAATGTCAGTGGCTGGCACTGTATGTCATATAGTTCTCATGTGCCAACTTGGAACTGGGTATTACTTTGGATTCTTGAGGATAACCTGCAGCTCAAGACTTTATGCTGAAGCACAGGTTGTTGGAGAGACATGGACAACAATTTAGTGTGGAGGTTCAATAAGGGCAAAACAGTAGTGGTTTAGATGCAATGCGGTCTAGGTGCTGGGGTGTGCCGTTGTTACAGCAATACTTTAACAGCAACACAGTTACAGCAACTGCAGTTCTGCGAGCTGTTTGTGCCACCAGCAGATGTGTTACTATGACAGGTGCCCATTTCCACTGTCAGGAAGGGTTCTACTTTTGCAGGAAATGCTGTGCTCATATTTCTCCATGGCATGTATGCTGTGGAGTTTTTTACATTAATATCTGGGGGTGTGCGGGGGCAGAGCCCCCCACATTTATACATCAAAACTGGTGTGTCGTTTGCCGCAGTTACATGACCAGTAACTGTCACTGTCCTGGTGTTTCAGTTCACTTGGCTGTCTCTGTAGGGGGGTCACAGCGATGCTGTCTCTGTAATGTCTGTCGGCATTTTTCCTGTCAAGTCGGCTTGGTGGAACCAGTGCTGGGAAAGGCTTAGGAACTGCAAGACTAACATTCACGTCCCACCAACACTATTTACTCGCTGTGTGACCCTAAGCAAGCCACTAAACCTATCAGTGTTTCAGTCCACCCAGCTGCAAAAATGTGTAAAAAGCAGGACCACTCTGAAAATTAGATATTGCATCTCAGTGGGCTGTCCTCTGTGAATAAGAAGTGCTGCCCATTTGTAAGAAGAGTAACAGATATCATAATGCCCCTGTGTAGATCACTGATCAGATCCCATATTGAGTATAGCATACACCTCTGTTCGCTATATCTGAAGAAGGACTGAGCAGGGGAAGAGAAGAGCAGCCAATGTCGTTTTCAGATATCTGAAAGTAGAAACCATCAGACCAAAATGCAACTCTTCTTTATTCAAGAATGAGAGAAGAAGGGACACTCGTTGTCTTTAAAAGGAGAAAAATACAAGAGAAGTGCCAGGGAGAATTACTTCACAGACTGACAAGTGAACACTTGGAACTGGCTTCTGGAAAAAGTGGTGTCAGTTGAAACTGTTTCTACCTTCATGTTCCTGCCATTAAAACAAGTCATATAATTGTTGGACCCTAGATCTGCAATGGCACAGTTTGTATCTCTGGATTTTCGCTATAGAGAAAGCCCTCTTCCCAACTAATCCAGCAGGTTAGGTTCAGTCACTCCTAGGCTGGGTTAAGCTGCATGGTTTAGCCAGTCTATGTATTTACAGTGAAGCCTGCCACGATGCAGTGCAGTGCATCAGATTCCAGCTTTAAAAGGTACTAACTGCCATTGAAATTGTCTTACTTCCTGCAGCAACTCTGTAGAATTCTGCAGCGATGGGTGTTGCATTCTGGTGGGCTGCACTGTATGTACTTATTAACACTAAATAAATAAGCTGTTTGACTTTGCCAATATTCCAGGGATTCCTAAGCTACTTTGAAGGTCTTTTTACTGCACATTCCTGATACTTGTACTCCACTCATTTACACCAAGTGTCACTGGTCAGCTTAAGTTCTTGAGATGCTCCAGCATTTTGTACACATGCAGCCCAGGTAATGGGAGGACTGGATGGGATTTAAGTAAAAATGTGCAGTCTTTCTGAAGCTGCAAATGACTGCCACTCAAAAATAGGCACAGTGGGTAAAACTGAAAAATATGGAGGACTGCAGAGAAAGAAATATCTACTTTTGGAAGGCTGGTTCACTGGAAACTCCTTCTTTGCCTGCGGTTCCTCTGAATGAATGCACCCAAGTGTACCCAACTCATCAGCCATATGCTAGGAAGATGAACTCTGAACTTTTCTGTGATTTTCACTGCATCAGAACTTGTTTACTGCTGCCAGTGTCTTGTGGATCTCTGGATGAGAACACTGAGATTTAAGTCCACAGAACTTGAAATATGTCAAACGGGGGGGGGGGCACAAAACATGGACTTAACATGACGCTTTTAGATTAGTAGCAGCTCAAGGTGGCATTACATAACTGATTTTATTGACTTAGAGAGAATAAAGTTTATCTTTTGGAAAGTGATGGCTCAATACCTTCAAGATCGAAATATGGGTCCTAAAAAAGACATGCAGCACAGCAGATTGAATCCTTCCTCTCGCCTGCGTCAGGCTCCAGAAGTTTAGCAGGAGGGTAGCCCACTGGGTCAGACATCAGGCCTGGAGGGACTCCACACCCCCAAATCATATCTCTCTTGGAGAAAATCAAAGCTACAGGAGAAGACACTAATTGCAGGCTTGCGGCAGTGGAAACCTACTTCACTGAAGTAGAAACTCAGGTCCAGACTAATGCTTCCCGAATTACAGAGCTTTACACAGAGGCAGACCAACAACGGGAGAGGAATGCTGCCTTCATAAAAAATTTTCATTTCCTGTGCTCAAAAATAGAGGCACTGGAGAATACACAGAGGCAGGCAAATATCAGAATTGTTGGCTTCCCTCCCCGACTGGGAGTAAGACAAGAGCTTATCCCCACAGTATGAAGATTGCTTTACATTGATTTGTGCTTGGTGCCAGAGGACATGGGTGTTTCTATAGTTAAAGCCTTCTCAATACCCGTACAAGCTAAACCATGGGCTGCATCAGGGGAACATCCCCTAACAGTGATTGTGACGCTCTCCAATCCAGAGGCCCACATTTCAATCCTATAGTTGGCACAGCAGTGAGGAGACCCGATCTGGGAGGGCAGCAAAATCGCCTTATTCCTGGATATCTCTTCTCAAACCCAGACCAGAAAAAAGGCATTACAGGAAACCAAGAAGCTCCTTTTAGAAAATGGCATCTCAGCACAGCTGCAATTTCCAGCACAGCTGCAAATCCGCCATGCGAACAAGACACATATATTAATGGATCCCGAGGCAGCAGCAGCCTTTGATTCAAAGCTCCTGGAGGGTCAACACATGTCTAGGGAGAGAGTGGAGGCCAGCGATTCGGACTTGGACCGTAATGGCTGATCACTTTAAAGAACTCTGACTTTCACTCTGTGGTAACTTTGGATTCCATGTACTTGTTTTAGCCTATGAGGTCTAGAATGCTTTAGTAGTCATTCTGTGCTGCAAAATGCTGTTTCACTAAATCTATGTCATTTCCTCTTTAAGAAATGTAGACATCATGTTAAGTAGCTCATAAGATTTACTTAATGCAATTGGCATAGTATTTTTTCCTTTCTTTCTCATGATGAGGCATCATATAATTTTGGAGCGTGTTAGGTTCCACTCAATTTGAGGACTGTTTTTCAAAGTTCTTATAATAGCCTGTATCCCTACTAGCCATATGATATGTGCTTAGAGGTAGGGGAGTTATTTAACTTAATTGGGACCATAACATATACACAGTTTCTTACTGATGCATTAAATCTGAGAATTTCAGCCTCCCGCCTACCACCTTGTATCCTACGAGGGGCAAGAAATACTGTGCAGATCCTGCTAGTAATGTAAAAGTGAGAGTGGACTATCCTACAGTATTATTTTACTGCACTTTTAAATCCTTGGATCTACCTGTCTTATCAGCAGCAATGTACTTAATATTCTATGTAGACCTAGTCAAATGTATCTTGAAATGTCTATTGGTCAGTAGGATGTTACTAACATGCTAACATACTGACATACTAAAATGCCAGCAGAATAGGCCAAACAGTCTTTCGTGTCTGCTCGTTTGGTCAGCCCCCACCCTGGGAGCTGATCTTGCTGCCCCCCCTCGTCCTCTCTGGATTCTCCCTTCCCAGTCTCTGATACTCCCACTGCACAGAACTTTGCATTCAGCACCCTTCCCCTGTACCTGTCCCAGCCCCCTCTTGAACCCCTCCACCGTCTCTGCCTCCACCAGCTCCCTGGGCAGCACATTCCATGGCTCCACCACCCTCTCAGTGAAGTAGCACCTCCTCCTTTCCCTCCTGAATCTCCCCCCTCCAACTTCCACCCATGCCCTCTAGTTGCCCCCTCCTTCAGAGCACCTTGACTGCTTCTCCCTATTTAACCCTTCATGTACTTGAAGACCTCTATCATGTCCCCCATTCCCTTCTCTCTCCCAATGTGTACATATTTAGCTCTTCGAGCCTCTCACCATAGGTCCTGTCCCCCAAGCCCCAGATTATTTTGGTTGCCCTCCTCTGGACCCTCTCCAGGAGTTCAATGTCCCTTTTTAAGTGTGGCCTCCAAAACTGCATGCAGTACTCGAGGTGCAGTCTCACCAAGCAATTATACAGGGGGAGTATCACTTCCCTCCTTCTGGAGGTGATCCCCCTAGCGATGCATCCCAGCATCCTGTTGGCCTTGGCCGCTGCCCTCCTACAAGTCTCAGAGTTGTTCATCTTGACATCCACCACCACCCCCAGGTCCCTCTCAGCCATTGAGACTTGTAGCATTCCCCCCCAGGGTGTAATCTTGGCCTGGGTTTCTGGGTCCCAGATGCAGTACCTTGCATTTCCCTGCATTAAACCTCAGCTTTCACTTTCTAGACCACCTTTCCAGAGCCTCCAGGTCCCCCTGTAGGGCCACCCTCCCCTCCTCCCCATCCACCACCGTCCTCAGTTTTGAGTCACCTGCAAAGAGACTCATCTCAAGCTGGCCCGTTGGCGCAGCAGTAGGATTTCCACTTGCGATGCCACTGACCCGGGTTCAGGAATGGACCCGGGTCGTCAGAGGGCTGGCCGGGGAGAGGAGGATAGAGCGTCCTAAGGACAGCTCTCCTTCTCTGGGGAGAGGGTGTGGGATGCGTTCGGTGCACTGAGGGCTCCTAGCGGAGGCTAGGGGACCCTAGGCAACCAACAGAGCCAGGTCTGGTTGGCAGGGACAGACACCACATGTCATTGCACGTCCCCGCCTCTGTAAAAAGGAGGAAACACTTGAGGAGGAGGGCAACGTACATATGACGCCCTCCCTGGAGGACCTCGGAACACCACCGCCGCTGCGGATCCCCGACCGGATATTAGGCCTGTGAGTGCAGGTGTAGGTGGCCATGACCCCGCCCTCCGGGAGGCAAGCCGGGGGTGACTGGGGATCTCAGCAGCCATAGGCAGTGGTGGAGGTCCCCAGGGCGCCGTGACAAGGGCAGAAGCATCACAGAGCCCAGCCCAGGAAAAAATCATAAATAAAAAAAAAAAAGAGAGACTCATGTCACTCCTGATACCCTTCCTTATGTCAGAGACATAGGCATTGAACAGGAGGGACCCAAGGACTGATACCTGAGAGACCCCACTAATGACCCTCCTTGGGGATGAGACTATCCTGCCAACCATGACCCTCTGTGTCCAGTCCTGGAGCCGATTGCCTATCCATCTGATCATCTGGCTCCCCACCCCCATTTCTCCCAGCTTATTCAATATGTTATATGTTCACCTATATAGGTATTTTGTGGATATGGTGTAAACTGTAGTTTATAAAATGCTATAAATAAAAAGTTTAAAAAATATATATATATATCAAACCCTAGACTAGTGTTAACACAGAAAGCAAGGCTTCCTGTTAGTAAACTGCAATTCAGCTGAATCCTACAATCTCTGATAGTGGTAGCCAGTGTTGGAATTAAACCTTATGAACTTTGGGAGCTGGGGGGTCAATAAGGGCCCTATCTTTAAACTGAGCCCCCTTCCCATTGTAAGTCAATGGCAGTGATGCATGAGCTACCAGGGCTCACTTCAGAGATAGGGGTGTGAGCCCTGTCGAGCCCCCCTGTAATTCCAACACTGAGTCACTGGTAGCAAACAAAAGGGTGTCTTATCCCCAGCTGCTGTCTGGAAAGGGAGGAGCCCCACAGGGGTGTTAGTATAAACTGACTAACATTTTGTGCCAGTCCATGAGTGGGACATGTGAGGTGAGGAAATGGCATGGTCAGAAAGTGTTCTGAAGTTAGTCTGGCCACTTACAAAATGAATGAGACATAAAAAGAAAAGGGAAAGCACATCTCAGAGGCACACGTGTGCTGAAGAGAGACAGAAAATAGTAGATTATGTTCTTTCCTAGGAGCCTGAATTAATCATATAACTGCAATCATACAGGAACACAGGATAAAGTGACACAAGAGGGCTGAAGCCCATAAAGTCTTTCCTTTGCTTCTGAACGATGATAGCTCATAATTTTCCACCTCATGCCTCAAAGACGCATCTGGAAATGAGCTGTTACCAGCTCAGTATGTCTTTCCTGGTAAAACTTCTGGAATAAATAAATTAATTAATAAATAAACAATAATCCTCTTGCTTATTAGAAAATAGTCTAGATCCCTCTTAAAAAGTTTCAGTACTGGGCTTTCCAATATATTTTTGTAAACTGTTCATACACCACCATTTGAATAAAACAAACTGCATGCTGCTCAGACTTCAAGTGCTCCCATTTCAGTTGGTAGCCATGACATCTGAAGGTAAAAGTATTGGTCTTAAAGAGAAGATACGATCAACCCCTTAACATCTGATCCCTCACTGCCCTGTAGACTGAGATAAAGTCTCTTCTCTTACGTTGCATCTCCAAGCTATACAGGCTAAGCTTCCAAAGCCTTTCCTCATGAGATCTATCCCTCAAACCCCTGATCATTTTGGTCTCTCTGCTCTGCACATTCTCTGTTCTCACAATATTGGATTATATGTATGGGACCAAAGCTGTCCACAGTATTCCAGATGAGACCAAATGAGTGATTTGTACAGTGGCAGCACCACTTGTCTATTCACTGTGCAGGAATAATGTTATGAATTGTGTTTGGTGCCACTTGTATATTTTGATTTGTTTTGGCCTTACTCGTTCCCATCTTGAGTATGAGCTGATAGCTGGAAGGCCCCAAAAGAATAGTATCCACCTCCTCCAACTCACAGAGAGTATACCTGTCAGCACTCAGGAGAGGAAAACCCCCCTTTAATGGAGGAAACCTCTGAGGAACCATGGCTACCAAGTTGCCTTCCTTCTAGGCGTACTACGAGGAGATGGAAAGAAAAGCTGAATGCATTTCCGCTTCGGGATTAGGAATGTGTGTCTCAAAACAAGATGTTGTCCATCTTCCCAGATGTTTAATGATGTAGGCTGGAACTTTCTTTTGTGAGGCAGAGGTAGCAGCACCGATTCTAAATGAATGGCCAGAATAAGCGAAAGGGTCAAGTCCCAGGCATTGTAGTAGTGAATGAATTGAATCCACAAATTCTTTGGTGGTTAGAGGTACATTATTATGAGAGGTTAGTAGAGGAGATTCAGGACCGGATTGACTATGAAAACTGCATAGCTGTTTCAAGAAGTAGACAGGGCACCAAGCAGTATTTGTAGGAAAATATTGAATGTCCATGCCTTCTTGTAGCCTGTATGATTTTGATGCAGGGAGCTGGAGTACATAGTAATAAGCTTGCTTGGAAAGATGTTTGACCTTGAGAAAGGACGTTGCAGAAAGTGAGGAAACTGTGAATTCTCCGGGACGTAGAAATCCATAAAATGCCAGACAGATAGCTGCAAGTAGGATGGTGGAGTGTGAAGTAGGAAGTTCGGACTTCAGTAGATTAATTAGCTGTTTGAAGATGGTATCATCGATTGGCAAATGAGTAGGCATCCTTTTGAATGAGAGTTTTTGGATTGCTGTAAGAAGAAGCTTAACTGCAGGATATGATGTCAAGGAGACAGAAGCTGGATCTTGTAAGCAAAAGTGTAATTGAATGCCAGCTAAGTATTGGCAAATGGTAGAGTATGATAATTTACTGGTTGTATGACAATAGGTCATGAAAGCTAATATGGTAGGTAGAGAAATCGGAAATGCAGAGGAGGCTGACATGGAGCAGAATGAATTGTATTTTCTACAGGCTGTTTTGTAAGCTGATTGAGTGCTGATCGATAAGGCTGACCACATGAGGTTTTGTGCTGTAGTAAGGTAATTAATCAAAGCATGACTAGATTCTTGAAATGAGGATCTGGCATTGGAAGAGGATCCGCAGTAGGAAGGAGAATACGAAATTTCTGAAATTGAAAACAGGAAAGTCAGTCAGCGGCTGTATTGTGATGACCAGAAATATGAAAACATTGAATGCAAAAATTATGAATCAGAGAAAGCCATGTTAATCTCTGCAAGAGTAGCATAATTGTAGGAGAAGATGATCTGCCTTTGTTAATAATATCTACTGTTGTTTGATTATCTGTATATATTAACACTGTAGACAAAGACCATTGATGACCCCAAGTGAAAGCTGCTGCAACTACAGGATATATCTCAAATAAAGGGGAAGAGGTCATGGCTGCAGGCAATTGTAGAAATTTGGAAGGCCATGTAGAAAAGATCCAGGATTGATGGAAAATAGCAGTGAATCCATGAGTAGGTGAAGCATCCGTGAATACTCAAGGAGAAAAATCTTGAGAGTTGTCTTTGTAGAACATAGAGTGACCATTCCATTGGTTTAGGAAGAGGAACCACATGGCAAGGTCGGATTTTGCAGTAGCTGTAATGGAAATGTGATGGTGGAAAGCCGAAGCCAAAGGAAGCAGATCGAGCAGATATGCTATGAAGGTATGTCCTTGAGGAATTATACATGTAGCAAAGGAGAGGTAACCTAGCAGAGACAAGAGTTTGTGTTTTGTGCAAGATGAGCGACTGGAGAATGATAGAACCAGAGTCTTGATTTTGCATAGCTTGTCCATAGGGAGTCTGGCTTCCATACTAACAGAATCGAGAACGATGCCCAAAAATTCCAGAAAAGTGGCAGGACCAGAAGTCTTTTCCTCCGATACAGGTACAGCTAATTGATGAAATAAATGGCGTAAGGCAGAAAGGGCTGCAGCTGGAGGCGCAGAAGGAGGTTTGATGAGAAGAAAATCATCAAGCAAGTGGATCACTGAGGATACCCGACAAGGATTCAACAACAACCAGCAAAGCATAGAAGAAAAGATATCAAACAGTTTCGGACTGCTTTTGCAACTGAAAACTACCCGCACAGCAAAGTAGTAGGAATCTTCCCATTTGTTGCCATAGAGATGCCAAAGGGATGGATGAATGGAAGGAGTTTAAACGCATCGGCAATGTCAGCTTTAGAGCGCCATTCACCTCTGCCCATTTGTTTGATAGTCAATATGGCATCGTCAATCTTGGCATAGGCCAAAGGAAAATCCTGAGAAGGGATAACAGAGTTGATACTGGGAATGTAAGTGACACGTGGAGCGGATAGATCGAAAATAAGGCGCTGCTTCCTTGAGAATTTGTGAGTAGCAATGCCAGTAGGGCTGACATGAATGAGAGGAGACGGCAGATGGAGAAATGGTCAGATGATATATCCTTTCTCCAGCTCCTTTTGCAAAAGGGAGGAGACCAAGTCCAGTTGAGTGAGAGCTGTTTATAAATGAGGAGATTCGTAAGAGTCCTGAGGAAGAGAACAGATGCCAGTATGGAATCCTAAAGTAAATCCAGAGAGGAGAAACTGCACTAAAGAGCGAGATGGATTAGTGGCGAGCAGACGGGACAGTTCGCTGACGTTAACAGGAGTAAAAGGATGATGCAATAGTCAGGGTCTACTTCTTAAATTAGGGCAGATGTATTTTGCATGAGCTTCACCACAATGACTGCAAACATGCAGCAGACGGCAGGGATGAAGGAAGCAACCCATATCATTGAAATTATTACAGACAGGTCTACCAGCCATGAAAGTAATAGGACGACCATGTTTATCATAGGACAAGCGAGGCATAGCAATATGATTGCTTGTAGTCCTGGTAATAGTGGAGCCTGAAGTGGTAGTACGAGATGTAGACAAATCAGGCACGGATAAAGGGCAGAAAGAAGTGGCATGAGAAAGGGAGCTGCAGATCTGGCAAGTGAGAGCCTGTTGACCAGCAAAATGGTGGCAAAACAACTCATTGTCGAGCGAGCCCCAGTGAAGTCGGACATTCAGGTGAGAGAGAACAGCAGCTGCTTTAGCTGAAAAAGATTTATGGTAATCAAAAAAATGAGTACCACCATAGCGGACGCCAAGGTCATCAACTAGATACAGGTTGGTATCCAGCTCCTCCCTGTGAGACAGAAAAGCAGAACACAAAATGTCTCTAAACAGACTAAAGGCCAAACAAATTCAAGAATAGTCAGTTTTTTTGGAAAGTCTAGGGTCCTTAGAAAGAAGAACAATGGAGAAATCACATCAGGAGACAACTCTGTTTTCAATGGTATCGTGTGAAGAAATTAGCAATGAGATAAGGTTGACATCTTTCCTTTAAATGATATCCTTGCGGAGATGAGCGGGAACAAGACGAACAGGTGGGACAGCAGGCACAGAGGAACTTCAAGCTAGAATACCTGAGGTGGTAGCAATGGCAGGCACAGAAGGAGATGGTTGAGGCATCGGAGCTGGAGCAGGCTGAGGGGCAGCCGGAGCCTGGCGACGTCCCATAACATCCAGGTGATTGGAAATATCAGACACGGAAGAGGCAAGATGAGAAATCAGATCCTTCAACTCAGCAAAGGCATCAGGAGCAGGTGAAGCAGGATGAGCTGGCATAGGATGCGGATGGAGATCCTGATTCTCGAGCCATAAATCATACAGCTCCTGCTTCTTGGCACCAGCAGGAACAGGGACCCCCAGAGTCTTCAATTCAGCCAGGAGACGAGGAACGGTCCAGTCTTTAAGAGAGTGTTTAGACTTTGCAGACTTCTTCTGAGGAATGGGGGGGTCCTTCAGGTGGAGCAGGAGGATCCATGGAGGCTACCAATGAGCTGAATTACAGGCAGGAGGCTGAGAGCTGGAACAGGAACGGCCAACACAGTCCAAAGCCAAAATATATATGAAGGAAACCAGCAGGGATTCCCAGAGGAATGACAAAAGGGAGTCCAGGACAATTGCAGGCAAGGCAAGGAAAAGAATCCAGAGCGAAACAAGCAAGGAACCACCAGGAAAGCGGCACGGCAAATGAGGAAGCCAGTAGCAGGTGGGACCAAACAGCAGCAGGACCAGGACGGAAGCAACTCAAACGAACTTCGAGAAGGGCTGGGCGGCATGGAAGAGGAGAGGAGAAGGAGCGAACCAGGCAACCAACACCCAAATCCGCGAAGCAGAGAAAAAAGGGGAGGGGGAGAAGCGAGGAGGAGGTATGGCAGGAGAAGCTCCGAAGAGTTGCAGCAAGCGGCGAGAAGAAACGTTGGCAAATAACAAGGCATCAGGTAAGTACCAACGAGGAAGAGAACCACACGCCTGCCCAGCGCCAACTGTGAACGCTAAACAGGAGAGCTGAGCTAGCATTTTATACAGAGAATCCTCGGCTCATTGAATTACGGGGCGGGCCCTTCAATTCCTGTTTATAAAATGTCTTATTTCTCAAAAATTAAGCACAGACTGCTGGAACCTCTTACTGACCTGCAACTAATTGTGATACATGTTGGTACAAATAACACCAGCAGAAAACTGCAGAAAGAATTCATCAATCTATGATGGTGGAGGTAATTTTTTTTTAGAAAAAAAATACTTATGACGTTTGAGGACAGAAAGCCAGGATTCAGAGGATAAATGACTGGATCTGGGGTGGTGTATAGAGGAAAAATTAACCTTCATTAGAAACTGGAAAACATTTGAAGAAAGGGATGATCTTTTCAGGAAGGATGAACCGCACCTTACTTGAAAAGCAACAAGCATGTTTGGGAACCGAACCGGCGCACACATCAATGGGAGGGGAAGGACACTAGTGGAGGCTAAAGAATCTGAAAGAGAAAGAAAAAGGGGAACTAATGCAAAAGATACATCTGGACAAGCAAATACAGAAAAAACTGTTTGCGAGATGAATTATGTAACAGTTGAGGCTGAGAAAAAAAACGAATATGAAACAGGACAACAAACTGAAGTATGCAGTATATATTAATGCACGCAGCCTAAGAAACAAATTTGGTGAAGTGATGATGTTGAGAACCATAAAGGAATTGGACATAATAGCAATAATGGCGACATGGTGGGATGAGAATGACCTTTGGGATGTAGATAGACAACTACACATTTTTTTTGTACATTCTATTTTATCTCCTCGCTGATGGCAATGGGGTGTACTTACCCCATTCTGCGATGTATGCGGATGCTCAACTGTCCATCCCAGCCAGCCTCTGCCAAAATCACAGAGTCGGGGAAGACCATGGCTTACCCCCCCACACTGAGTCCCCCCCCAGCGAGGGGTGAACCGGGGGAAGAGACCGCATCACCCTTGAGCCCCCTGCCCTGGCTTATATTGGGCTTTGTTTGGCCAGGAGGATGGTCATCCATCGGTGGCGTCATCCTGCTCATCATGAGGGGTTTTCCTAACTTAGACCCCTAGGGCACGGATGTGCAAGGACATCCAGCACATGGTGAGCATGCTCCCATTGTCACCCGCAAGATGTCCGCCACTGCCCAATTCCATTACAAGGTGCCCCCCATCTACTACTTCCCCAGTCTCCATTGGGGTCACTAGTGTGACGGGCACACACCCCAACCCTCCCAGGAGAGGAGAGCAGTCCTCTGGATGCTCGATCCTCCCCTCCCCTCCCCCACTGACCCCCCACTGACCCAAGTCCTTTCCCGAACCCAGGTTGCTGATGTGGAGTGAGGTGTGGCATCCAGCGCCTCAACTCTCAGCACCACCGGGGGCCAGCCAGACAACTACACATTATACAGAAAAGATAAATCAGGCTAAACAGAAGGAAGGTTGGCATTATACAGTACATCAGAAACCAATTGCAAGTGACTGAAATATAAGATCTTGTGCCCAATGACATTGAGACACTCTGGCTAAGAGTATGTAATGAAGGAGGAGGAACAGTTACATAGAAACATAGAATTTGTTGGCAGAAAATGTTCACTTGCCCACCCAGTTTGCCCAGATGATCCCTGCCTAATCTGTCTCTACAGATCTTAACTGGTCTCCAGAGAGACTGTCTCCTCCTTGTCTATTTTCTAATTTACTCCTATGTCAATCCCACACCTACTTAAAGCCCCCACTGTTTTTGCCCCACAACTTCTGACGGAAGTCTTTTCCACGTGTCTACTACCCTTTCAGTGAAAAAAATATTTCCTCACATCTCTCTTAAACTTCCTGCTCCAGCTTTATCTCATCCAACCTGGTTCTGGTCCATTTTCTCATTTAAAAGAGACTTCCCTCCTGCATCCTGTTTACCCATGTGAGGTACTTGTAATTTCTATCTTAGGTTCATAAGTGTGTTATGAGTTAGGTCATAGACCTATAATAACTCACTACTGCTTAGTGGTAATAGTTACATTTTGCCAAACCCATATGCATATCCAAAGCTTTTTTAAAAGCTTCCATGGTCCTACCTGTAACCACCCATTCTAGCAAAGAATTCCATGCTGCAACCACCCTATGAGTAAACCATTTAATTCTCTTAACAGTGTTGGCTACCTCCCCTTGCAGCTGAAAATTGTGTGACCTCGTTCTAGTTATCATTTTCGTATTTAATCCTGTACTTTCCCAAAAAAAGTCATAACTCATGGCTCTGTATACTTGACAAAGGTCTCCTCTTAGCTTTCTATATTGCATAGAATATAGGCCTAGATCTTTTAGTATTTCTCCATTTGTCTTGTGTCTCAATATATTGATTTTTTTTGGTAATTCTTCCTTGAACCCCTTCAATTAACTTTTGTCCTCTTATACTTTGGGGTGCACAGAAGGCAGAACAGTATTCCAAATGGGGTCTCACAAGAGATGAGTACAAAGGGTCTATTACCACAGAATCTCTACTCTTTATAATTTTAAATATGCTTGCCTGAATCCTATTACATTTTTTTTTATGCATCCCCTGCACCCTAGCCGATCCCTCTTTCAGGCCTGTCATGGACCTGCTCACCTGGCTGCTCCTGACCCCCACTGCCCCACATCACAGCCAGCCCAGGTAACCCTGATGTATCACTTCATCGGGAGAGTACTTTCCCTTCATGGGGATACGCCTTCCAGCCATGCCAATGATCCTGGGTGCTGCTGAGGTGGCAGATGGAGGTCCAGGAACTCAGTGATGAGGGTCCAGGGAGGCCGTCACCTGATCGGCCAGGGCTCCATTTTCCACTTTTCTCCCTGGGGAGTGGCGTGCCACAGACATCTAGGTATATGCCAACATCCACCACTCCCAGTCATCTGTGACCTGACGTCCTGCTGTGCTCCCAGCCTCCGCCAGGGACCAGCAGATGCCGGGCCACATCCCCACCCTCCCCAGGAGAAGGCGAGCTATCGCCAGATGCTCCATCCATTTCCCCCTGCCAGCCCTCCAGTGACCTTGGTCCATTCCCGAACCCAGGTCACCGGCATCACAGACGGAAATCCAACTGCTGTGCCGATGGCCTGGCCCTGTTATATTTTTTAACCATATTTCTAGTGTGTGTGTCAAAAAATAGATTATTTGTTATGCTGACACCCTGATCACTCTCATTAGTTGTTTCTTGTAATATACTCTTGTTCAATTCAGCGAGTAGTCTTCCCCTTCCATCTACCCGTAAAAAAAAAAAAAAGTAATCTGTTTTTGCCCTCGTGGCTTTCACTGTTAGACAATATGTAATTTACCCAATATGTACTGCTCTGTTTACCTGTATGTACTTTCTGGTTACCTGTATGTTACCAATATGTACTGCTCTGTTTACCTGTATGCATTTTCTGCTTACCTGTATGTTGTATATTACCCCCGGGTCGCCCCTGAAAAAGGGACCTCCGGGGCCCAGTGGGCCTACCCGGTCAACAAAATTCAATAAATAAATAAATAAATTCATACCAATTCCAGGGGTTGTTTTTACCAAAATGCATAACTTTATACTTTTTTCATTGAATCTTAGTTTATTTGCATCTGTCCATAATTCTAATTGTAACAAATCCTTCTGGAGTTGTTTAGTAGCTGTATCGTTGTTTACTATAGCCCCTATTTTACTATCGTTGGTATATTTGCATAGTCAAGAATTATCTGAAGCTTGTATAGATGTGATAAATACAGTCTGCTCTAGTTTACGCAGACACTAATTACATGGACAATCGGCAATGGCAGACAAAATTTCAAATTCCAATCCGTTTCCAGGTCTGCATTAATTATTTTGCACGTTTAACACAGACATTGTTCTCTGGCAACCACGGACAGCTGATGATGCTTCACAGTACAGCATTAAGTAATTAACGCCTCATTCCACCGCAGGTTACATGCCGAGGTGTTAATTACCGATTGCTTAAGTAGTGTTGTGGCTTGCCATTCAACAGATTCTTCTGCTGTCTGTGTGCTAGGTGTGTTAAATGTCTAAGCATCCTGGAATACCTTTGGCCAGGAAAATTGAGCTTCTTAAGTGGATTGACGCTTTACCCAAGATAAGCGTCAGAGACCTTGCTGCCTGACTTGCCATTCCGAAGTCAACATTATCTGACCTGCTGCATAGCGAGAGTGAGTTTGCCACTCTCACACATCTCGGCAGTAACGAACCTGATGCTGCACCAACAGATGATATAGCCAGAGTTCTGGATGAGATGCAGCACACCAGCAGTCAATCTGCTCTGAAGGGGGAGGAAGCTGAGGCTGAAGACGAGACTAACGAACCGGAACCCCTGTCGGTAACTGCAGCCGATGGTACATAAGCTCTACTAATGCTCAGGTGAGTCATGGAGCAACGTAAAGAAATACAGCCTGACTGGGGTCTAATGCACAGCATCGAGCACAGCTTCAGACCGTACACAGTGAGAGCTACTCATTGGACCACCTTATATAGCCTCTTTAAATAAAGAATGAATGAAGAAATGAAGCAAGCTAAAGTAAATTTTTAATGACACTTGATTAAATAAAGGTTACATTTTTAACCCACACCACCCCTCTCATTGCCACAGTAAAGTATGCAGAAGCACAAAGCATAAAACCACGTAAGCACAGCAAACAAAGAATGAAAAAAAAGACACAAATACAGTAAGAAGGTATAAAAAGATCACAAAGTAAGATTCAATACAGCATTATACAGTACAGTATTAGCAATATGCTTTATTGAATACAGCTGTACAGTACAGTATAAAGCTACTGTAGCTAGGTGTCTATTGATGGCAGCAATCGTGTGTCTTGACACAGATTCTGTTGTAGCGCCATCTATCGGCAATTCTGGACATCGCCTTAGGCGGACAAAATATCAAAGCACAGATGTATCCATGTAAAATGGCTTACACTGTACATTAAATAAAGTGGGTCCCAACACTGGCCCCTGTGTGACCCCACTTGTCACCTCCCCCCATTCTGAATAATGACCTGTAATACCAACTCTGTCTCCTATTGTTTAACCAAGATTCAATCCAAGAGAATACCTTTGGATGCAACCGTATGTTCCTAAGTTTAGTAATCAGAATATGATGAGCTACGGAGTCGAAGACCTTTGAGTAATCCAAAAAAATAATATCCACTGGGAGACCCTTGTCAAGTGCTGCGCTCACAAGTTCATCAAAGAATAGCTGGGCCGTTAGGCATGAATGCCTCCAAGTAAAACCATGTTGTGTGATATCCCCATATCCCTGTTCCATAATATGTTTAACTATATAATCTTGTACTATACCTTCCAGCAGCTTACCAAGAACACAAGTTAAACTTATTGGGGGGTAGTATTTAACTTCTCACCTATCCCCTTTTTTACGGCTGCAGTGGGCAGAGCCTACAGATATTTTGCATGTACGAAAGGAGTGATGTCATGTTTTCTGTCCGTGGAACTGACTGAAGGTGTAAATAGTCTCCTCTACTTTACACTCCACCAAGAAATGTTTTTTGCCCTCAAATAAATATGCTTTCATGTTAGTCAATGGTTGTAGGGCATTATTTTATTTCTTAAATGGGAGGTACAAGAACTGGAACCTGAGTAGTGGGAGACAGCATTTGTTTTTTGGGGGTAGTAAGATCTACCCCCACCAGAGAAGCTTCTAAAGATCCACCCCCACTTTTTTTTTTGGTTCATATGGGAGGGGCATGAGGTGGATCTATCATGTTGGAACAACTGACTATCAGAGCTGCCTGGAAAAGTAATTAAGGAGTGCCTGAAACTGCATCTAGGCATATCCACCCACCCCCCACACACACACATAGATATCATGATTTTTTTTTTTAACTCTAAGCATGTCAATATTTGGCTCTAACGGTATGAGCAAGTTGGGCATAAAAATAAAATAGAAAAAAAGGGTCAAGCAGGTGCCTTTTCTTTTGTTAGATACATGCAGACAGAGGGTCACAAATCCTGTATGACAAGTTCATTTTATGGCTATTTTCCATGTAAAACATAAATTTTATTAATGTCATGTCAGTAGCATCGTTTGTAGCCGGTAAACTATTATTTACATAGGTACTGTAAACGACAGGTTTTAATTCAGAAATCCAGTCTTGATAAATTTGTTTTTTTTAGCAGTTCTGTAAGATTTTATGTCTCTCTGATGTAAGAGTGCATGACATAGAAATGAAAGGGTTTCTGCGATTGATTGTTGTTTGCATGAGAAGTGGGCGTGACAGTGTCATGCAAGAGTGAAGCCTAAATTGTTTCTTGGCCATTCTGGGATCTAAAGTTTAACAGTAATGTGTGAAGAGAATAAAGTCTTGTGTTTTTTGCATTTGAATAGGTTTAGTGCTTTGAGTTAAAAATATATAAATATATATATATATATATATATATATATATATATATATATATATATATATATACATAGTGTCATGGGCACCTGAAAAGGAAGGAGATACTACTAAAATAAATGCTAATCTGATATTTTATTTATTTATGTGTGAGATTTTAAGTGTAGTTCTGCCTAGGTCACAGATGTATAAGCTATAAATAAAGATGGATGTATTAGCCAAAGCTTGTAGTAGCAAAATAAAGCAAGAAAAACAATATATTGTGTTTTTTATTCTTTCAATTATTTAACTAGGAGTGGCACACTAAGCTGAAAGCTTGTTTACAGGGGCAACCTGGGAGTACATTGAAGTTAAGTGACTTGCTCAGGGTCACCCAGTATACAAGTGGGGACTGTGGGATTCAAACCCAGATCTCCAGATTTGCAGCTCAGAGCCTTAAACCACTGTGCTTTACTGCCTCCCTGGTTATGGCAGTCATCTGTTTTATGTTTCATGATGTTGGTGTAGTAAGCATACTAACATACTAAAATGACAGCAGTATAGGCCTAGTGGTCTTTTGCATCTGTTCGTTTTGGTCAGCCCCCACCCTGGGAGCTGACCTTGCTGCCCCCCACCCTCTTGGGCTTCTCCCTTCCCCATCCAGGCTATTCCCGCTTCACTGGACTTCCACAGCCCTTCCCCTGTACCTGTATCACCCCCTCTTGAACCCCTCCATAGTCTTTGCCTCCACCAGCCCCCCAGGCAGTGCATTCCATGGTTCTACTATCCTCTCAGTGAAGTAGCACCTCCTCCTTTCTCCCCTGAGTCTCCCCCCTCCAGCTTACACCCATGCCCTCTAGTTGCCCCCCTTCCTTCGGAGCACCATGACTGTGCCTCCCCTATTTACCCTCTTCATGTACTTGAAGACCTCTATCATGTCCCCCTGTCCCTTCTCTCTTCCAGTGTGCACCTATTTAGCTCTTTGAGCCTCTCTCCATAGGTTCTTTCCCTGAGTCCCACATCATTTTGGTTGCCCATCTCTGGACCCTCTCCAGGAGTTCAATGTCCCTCTTTAAGTGTGGCCTCTAAAACTGCACACAGTACTCGAGGTGCAGCCACACCAAACAGTTATATAGAGGGAGTATCACTTCCCTCTTCTGGAGTGATCCCCCTAGCTATGCATCCCAGCATCCTGTTGGCCTTGGCCACTGCCCTCCTACAAGTGTCCGAGTTGTTCATCTTGACATCCACCACCACCCCCAGATCCCTCTCAGCCATACAGCCATAGCAGCAGTACATTGCATAGCAGATGTATAATGTCAATGAGCAGGTCATGCAACAGATGTGCTGAGCAGTTACCGAAGCAAGAAATGTACAGCTGTCATTTTTTACATCCTGTTCAAAATGTGTTTTTGCATCTGTGGTGCCAAATGGCACAGTCGCTGTGCAAAATCACCTTTCCGCCAATGAACCGATAGTGTCACTGTTCATGTGATGGGGTCACAAAAAGCCCATGCTGAAATTTTGGAGTGAAAATACCAAGAAACGCCCATGCCATTAGGATTTCTGACCATAACACCCTGCCCTGTAGGGACTGACAGGCATCAGGGGTGTGACTTGGGATTGTCAACAGTAATGCTCACACCATTCCACTCCCATCTCCACCCTGCAACCAGTGACAGGTATCGAGGTGTGCCTTTGACTCTTCAGCCCCAAAGTTCACTCCATTCTCTTATACTGTACCCATTTCAACATATTTCCTCATGTAATGGGATAAGTGTAAAGTTGAAACCCCCAAGTCACACCTTGACCCTTGTCTGTGACTGCAGGGTAGGGTGAGGTGAAATGGCGTGAGCGTTATGGGCAATGACCCAAAGGCACACTCCAATGCCTGTCCATGTCTGTGGGGTTGGGGTGGGGTTGGCGTCACTTCAATACTTCACTGCCATTCCTACTCTGCCTGACTGTCTGTGTCTCTCGCTCTCTATCTATATGTCTATATAATTATCTTTCTATCATTTGCATCTATCGCTATTTTTACCTATTTCTAAAACAAACCTGCATATCACATTTCCTGCACTCTGAGCACATACTTATGAAACTGTGCATATTTGTACTCCACTTCTGTATAGACCTCATACTTTCCTAATATTCCCATTAACACAAGCATAACTACCTTGCCCTTATCAAAAACGCCCCCCTCTGAAAGTTAATATCACATTTTCTCTAACAGTTCATCATCATTACACCTGACTTCCTGACATCAACACATTGCTTAAATATAACTTGTCTCAAATTCACTCAGCAGGTCAGGCCCTCTACTCCCAAAGTGCCAACCTCTAAGTTGCAGTCTTCTGACCAGTGTAACAGACAAGGTAACCTTCTTGTCTGTTTTTGTGAGTTTGGATCAACCTTTGGTCTCAGTTCTGGAGGGATTCAAACTGTTAACCTCTTGCTAGCATACCCAATGCACAGGCTCAAATATATCTGTCTTTGGGGGCCAGATATCTTTGCCTACGGGCACCTAACCAGGTATTCAGAAATGAACCCTTTAAAACTTTAATAAAGACCTCAGATTTAAAATGCTTCTCTTTCCAGTTTGGTACCACCATACAAGCTTATGTCTGCTGTCTGCTATAACCATGGATTTTTCATACAAAATAAAAAGAAGTCAAAGACAGAGCAAGTAAGTTCTAAAAAGAATTTTACTAAAATAGTTAAAAATATGTGAAACACAAAACACAGAACTCTTATATCAAAAGACATACAAATCTTTTAAAAAGAAACAAGGTTTAAACAGTGCAAATTCCTACTTCAGTACTTAGTCTCTAAATACTTGCTTAAGTGCTCCCCAAGATGTTTCATGGTCAGAGTCCAGGTCAAAGTGTGTCTCTGTAGTGAAAACAGAATAATCTTTACAAGCTGTATTTGCCAACCCCTTTTGGATGAGGTCATCCAGCTCCTCCTGTATCAAAATATCTAAAAAATATATATTTCTATACAACCACAGGATGTAATTTCAAAGTATTAATTCTGCAACCTTAGCATAAGTCAAGTTTCAAATGACAGTTTCTTTGATCTCATGCTGTACCCTCCTCATACAGGCTTCATGTGAGCATTTATGATCTCTCCCCTCTGTGTAATAACCTATGTTTTCTCTTCAATGTCATAAACCTTTTTTTATGATTTTCCCTCTTAACAAAGTTAATTTTTACAACTCTATAATTAACTCAGAGAAACAGGATCCTTGATTAAAGTCTTCCAGGTAACACTTGTCTCTAAAACTGAGTGTGTGATACATGCTGTCAGTAGTTCTCTTGGCCTGCATCTGTCAGCTGAAATCTGGGGAGGGGAGATGACTGAGGTTATTTTTAGAGCATTTGATTTTTCAGCAGAGACAGTCATTAATACATTTTATATATAAAAAAATATTATACAGCACTCAGAACGGGCTGTCTACTTCACATAACTTACATCACCTCATGGACAAAAACCCTGTGTCTCTGAAAAAAAAAACTGTGTAAATAATCCCAAGGCTGAACATATGCCAGCCATTACTTTTTCATGTACTGCCACCTTCTGTACCATCATGGGGATTTGCATATGTTTCCCTTGATGCTTTGCGTTATTGGGGTATGTGCAATTGTGTTTTCTTTAAAATTTGGCTGTCCAGCCAATATCATCCGGGATAACACATGCCTCAGTGGCATTTGCTCTGGGGTTCTTTTGTAAGCTTCCTATTCCTTCCATTAAAATGTACACCTCCATATATTTTCCTAATAATGTGTATGCCTTCCTTAGAAGAGAAACTAAAACAAATTTTACTGCTTACAAATCATTGTGTTGTTTCTCCATACCTCCTTAACAATTCCACACAACTTCATTGACTTCATTATGTAGCCGTGGTGGATCTGACCAGATATTGTTGTGAATAGGAGTGACTGTGGCCTCACTCCACTCTACCAGTGTAACTCCTTCATTGACAGAGGCAGAAAACAGCTTAGCAATTGGGCCTACAAGTTCTTTTGATAGCACAATAAGTAGTTTAGGATGAATACCATCTGGGCCAGCTGACTTGCTAGATTTTAGTTTTTTAATTTTGTTCATGATGTCCTGTTTTGTAATCTTTATCTCTGTGTCATTAGACTGCCCTGATGTGTTACTGCTCATCAAGTGCTCCTTGGATTGGTATGTACTCAAGAAGTAATTATTCAATTTGGTGGCTAATTAAGGTAATTAATAGGCCTGTCTCCAATTTTTAATGGTCCTATGCTTTGTTGATTTCCCCTCAGAAAGCTAATATAACTGAAAAACTGCTTTTTGTTGTCTTTTATATTGTTTGCTAACTTAATTTCAGGCTCACTTTTGGATTTTCTTATCAGACTTTTACATTTATTAGCTTGTTTCATATTCCTTCCAGTTTGCCACAGTTGTATCCTTTCTATAACTTTTATACTGCCTTTTTTTCCTTTTAATGTTTTTTATTACATTTCCAAGCCAGACAGGTACTCTGCCAGATGTTTTGTATTGTTTTATTACCAGCACATAATTATTAGTACAATAGTATAATTTCTGTCTTATCATACCCCAAATCTGTTGCATCTGCTATCTCTTAAATCCTCTTCCCAGTTCCATTCTCTAAGATAGCTTCTCACTGTACTACAGTCTGCCTTGTGGTAACATTTTAATTCTGTTTCTCCCTTTACTGCTACCCATTGGGTTTTTATATTAAAATTATAATGTAATGGTCAGAGTCTGACATGTGATCCAGTATTGTTAAATCATTGATACTTTGGTGAGGTAGTAAAGACCAGATCTAGTGTGTTACTACCTCTTGCATTACCAATTACCACTTGTAGCATTTTGAGTTTTTTTGATTGTGGAGTCAATAAACCTATTCTCGTCCAGAGTGGTTCCTTCCTGCTTGTTCATATTAATTGTTGGGAAATTAAAATCACCTCGGAGAATATATTCCCTTTCTATTTCATATTGTTCAATTGCTATTATAAACTTGTTATTTTCTTCCATACTAAGGTTAGGGGACCTGTAACTAACATCGATTGTCATACAATTGGTTGATAACTGGACCCTGACCCAAAATAGCTCCTCATCTCCCAGAATGGTATCCTGTGGTGTTATCTCACGAGCATTAATCTCCTCCTTAATATATATTGCTATGCCCCCCCCCACTTATTTTTCTTGCTTTTTTGAAACATAATATAAACTGGGATGTCAGTTCCCCAATTCTCCTTTCTTGTACCAGGTTTCTGTGACTACACACATATTTATATTCTTTGTATATAGTTCATATTTAAGCTCATCAATTTTATTTCTTAAGCTTCTAGCACTAAGTAGCATGATTTTCAGCTCTCCTTTTACCGATGTGTTGAGTCTGTTATTTTCATTGAGAAGTGACCTCGTTGTCAGTGGGGGTTGTCCAAGTGGATACATCCTGTACCAGATGTTCCCCTTTCCCCCTAAGAGCTAGTCTGAAGCCTTCCTGATGTATTTTTTTTATATTTCTTTTTATCCCCTACCCTAGTCTACGGCACTGTCACCCGACCCCTCCACCAGCACCGCGAGCTTGGAGGGACCCCACCCGCAGAGTCGTGGTCTACCCCCTGGGTGGGCACAGAGTGGGCACGGGTAGCCAGGCCCCTTAGCTACCCCCCCGGTTCCATACCTCTGGAATCTTGTCGGGGTTCACTCTTTGAGCCGCTTGTGCCAGTGGCAAGGACCTTATCTGGTCCTCTTTTCGGGTGTCGCACCAGACCAATGGTGTGTTTTTCTATGTACACCCACCTGGAGACATGATGTGCACTGCTGCCACAGCTTACACCAGCATCCATCACGCTCCACCCCTTTCGTGCTGCTTGAGCATGCTGAACATCCAGAAACCACAAGAGGTCAGTCATGCACTGAGCAGTAGGTCCCCCTACCCTCTGGAGAAGATGAGTAGTCCTATGGATGCTCAAGCCTCCTCCCCCTGGCTGGCCCTCCAACAACCCGAGCCCATTCCTGAACTTGGGTCACCAGCATCGCGAGCAGTAGCACTACCACTATGCTGGCAACTCAGCCAGCCTTCCTGTTGTGCTCTGAGAAAAGGTTGCCCAATAGGTTACTTCCTGCTCTACTAAGATGCAGTCTGTTGTGACAATAAAGTTGTGTGTTACCACTGAACTTCTACCAGGACTGAATACATGTTATACCCCTGATAAGGAATCAATGCCTCAACCAGTTGTTTATTTTAACATTTTTTTCTCTGTAGTTTTATTAGCTCTTGGTGTAGGTAATATTTCTGAACAAATCACCTCACATCTGGATTTCTGTAGCGGTATGTATATTTCTTTAAGGGTGTTAAATATATCCTCCATAAAATTGTGCCTGACATCATTACAGTAGTTCATATATGTACCACTACAAGAAAATTATCTGGCAGAAACATAGAAACATAGAATTTGATGGCAGATAAGGACCGCTTGGCCCACCTAGTCTGCCCAATTTACTACCTAACAGATAAGCTGCAGATCCTAGTTAACCAACAGCTTACTTCCTCCTACCCCCCACTAGGACTGCCTTATGTCTGTCCCATGCATTCTTGAATTCACCCACTGTTCTTGACTCCACGACCTCCTCAGGGAGGCTGTTCCATGCATCCACAACCCTCTCTGTGAAAAAATACTTCCTCACATTACCTCTGGGCCGTCCCCCCATCTTCAAATTGTGCCCCTTTTCTTGCACATTTCTTTTCTGAAAGATGCCACCCTCTTGGACTTTGTTGATTCCTTTGAGGTGCTTGAAAGTTTCTCATGTCCCCTCTCCTCCTGTCCTCAAGGTATATATTAAGCTCCTTTAGTCTTTTTTTTCGACAGTTCTGGTGCAGACCCTGTACCATTCTGGTTGCCCTCCTGACAGCCCACTCTTGTCTATGTCTTTGGCGGGAGATGTGGGTTCCAGAACTGCACACAGTACTCCAGATAGGGTCTCACCAACTGTCTGTACAGAGGGATAACAACTTCCTGTTTTCTACTATTGATGCCTCTCCCTATGCATCCCAGTATCCCCCCAGCCTTCCTTACTGCCTTCTCACATTGCTTGCCCAACTTTAGGTCATCTGATATAATTACCACCAGGTCCCTTTCCATTTTTACCGTTGTCTGGTACTTGTTTCATTAAGTCTGGTATAATAGTTAGCATATCCCTTACCCCAGCACCAGGGAAACAACAAAGTGTTATCTGTTCTTTACCAAGTTTTGTATTATAGTGATCTGTATATCGAATTATTGAGTTCCCAAGTATATAAACCTTTCTATTTACATGTGCTTCCTGTCACTTCTCACTTTCTTCTCTTCCAGTGCGTACATGTTGAAATCCCTCAGTCTCTGTTTGTAGGGCTTCTCATGCAACCCCTGCACCATTTCAGCTGCCTCCTCTGGACTGCCCCCACCCTGTCTATGGTCTTTCTGAGGTGTGACCTCCAAAACTTGACACAGTCCTCCAGGTGATGCCTCACTAGTGAGCAATACAGTGGCAACACCACTTCCCACTTCCTGCTTAAGGTACTCCTCCCTATGCACCCCAGTATCCCACTAGCCCTACCCAGTATTTTGACACACAGCCATGCAACTTTGAGGTTGTCAGATAGGATAATACAAGGTCCATTTCCTATTTAGTGACTGTCAGTACCCCCTCCCCCATCCTATACTCAGCTCCTGGGTTCCTATGCCCTAGGTACACGAATTTGCACTTTTTAGCATTGAACCCTGACTGCCACGCTCTTGATCACTCCTCAAGTTTCCCAAGATCCCTGCACATTCTTTCCACCACCTCCTGAGTGTCCACCCTATTGCAGATTTTGGTATCATCTGCAAAAAGACATACCTTCCCTTTCTAGTTCTTCTGCAGTATTGCTTATGAAGACATGAAGAGTACCGGTCCCAGCTTTGAGCCCTGTGGCGTCCCACTGGTCACGATCCCCTCATTAGAGTGAGTGCTGTTAACACCCACCCTCTGTCTCCTATCCATTAACTGGTACCTAACTCAATTCACCATTTAGGATCCCACCCCCAGGCTGCTTAGTTTCTTTATTAGCCTCCCATGTGGCACAATGTTGAAGGCCCTACTATAGTACAGATAGGCTATAACCACTGCCCTCCCCTAATCTATTTCCCTGGTCACCCAGCCAAAATAATCGATAAGATTTATTCAGCATGCCCTCCCCACTGTGAAACCTTGCTGCCTGTGGTCTCTTGAAGCCTACTGGATTCAAAATACTCTACTAGTCTTTCATTTAATGGGGTTTTCATTTATTTCCCCACCACTGAAGTAAGACTGTCCGGCCAATAGTTGCTAGCCTCCTCCCTGCTGTCAATCATATCTAGAGGGGCTATCTCAGCTCTTTTCCAGTCCTCCAAAACCATGCTTGTTTCTAGTAAGCTGTTGAGTAAGACTGTCGGTAGGCTAGCTAGCACCTCCCTGAGTTCATTGGGAACTCTTGGCTATATACGGTCAGGTCCCATATCTTTGTCCACCTTTACAGCTGCAATTCCCTTCTGGACTCTTTGTTCTGAAAAAGGACTTGTGTCCACCCCCCCATTCTTGACACTCCTTGATGGTCCTCCCCCTCCCTCCACTGTGAAGACTGAGAAAAGTACCTGTTTAGGATGTCAACTTTTTCTTGATAATGTTCTGCACTGTCTCCCCCTTCACCTTTCTACATAGAAAGATAAAATTTGTTGGCAGAAAATGACTGCCTGGCCCACCCAGTCTGCCCAGATCATCTTTACCTAGTCTGTCTCATCAGACCTTAGCTGGTCTCCAGTGACCTCTCCTATGTCTATCCAGTGCATGCTTGAGCCCCCTACTGTTTGTGCCTCTACCACTTCCTCTGGCAGTCTGTTCCAGGCATCCGCCACTCTTTCAGTGAAGTAGTACTTCCTCACATCCATCCTATATTTCCTTCGCTCCAGCTTCATTGCAAGCCCTCTGGTTCTGATGCTCTCCCTCATTTGAAAGAGACTCCCTTCCTGCACCCTATTCACCCCTGTGAGGTACCTGTAGGTGCCTTCATGTCCCCTCTCGCTCTTCTATCTTCCAGGGTATACATGTTGAGATCCCTAAGTCTCTCCTCATATGGCTTTTAATGCAACCCTGTGCCATTTCAGTTGCCCTGTTCTGGACTGCCTCCACTCTGTCTATGTCCTTTTTAAGGTCTGACCTCAAGAACTGGACATACAACTCCAGATGGGGTCCCACCAGCGAGCAATGTAGTTGCAACACCACCTTCCTCCTCCTGTTGGGGATACCTCTTCCCTGTGCATCCCAGCATCCCACTGACCCTACCCACCACCTTGTCACACTGCCCTGCCACTTTGAGGTCATCAGATATGATAACCCCATGATCCCTTTCCCACTTAGTGACTAACAGTATCGCCTTCCCATCCTATACTCAAGTCTTGGGTTCCTGTGCGCTAGGTGTATGAGTTTGCAGTTTTTAGCATTGTCCCCCAACTGCCATGGTCTTGACCATTCCTTGAGTTTCCCAAGATCCCTACGCATTCTTTCCACCCTTCCCTTATTTTCCACCCTATTACAGATTTTGATATCATCTGCAAAAAGGCATATTTTTCCTTCCAGTTCATCTGCAATGTCACTTATGAAGTCATTGAAGAGAACTGGTCCCAGTACTGAGCCCTGTGCCACCTTATTGGTCAAGCTCCCATCATTAGAGTGAATGCTGTTAACCACTACCATCTGTCACTTATCCATTAACCGGTTTCTAACCCAGTTCACCTCTCTGGATCCAACCCCTAGGTTGCTCAATGTCTTAATCAGTCTCCTGTGTGGCACAGTGTTGAAGGCCTTGCTAAAGTACAGTTATAAAATGGTAGGGTAAAATCCAGCAAGCACTGCTCAGAAGTGAAGAGTCTGAACCCAGATCAATGGGCATTTGGAACACAGGTGTTTCAGTTAGTCCCCTACAGCCAGATCTGATCTTCCACCACAAACATGGCTGCTACCTTTACACTGTAAAAAAACTTCAACTGGGCCCTAAAAATAAAACTACCTTAAATAAAAAAATAAATAATAATTGAATGTTGTTCCCTGATTATCACACTCTCCTTACATACATAAACAAATTAGAAACAGTAAGTATTGTTTATAGTTTTCACTACAACTGTTTCTTTGCTGCCAGTGAAAAATTCCTCTTCTGTCTTTACCTGCTTATCAGAGAACTCTCTTATTCTTGCCCTAACAGTGAGAAAATTGAGTCGTTGGCTGTAACAAAGGTCTTTGTTGTCTGTGTGTACAGTGTGTTAGGAGAGAAACATTCTGCCAATGGAACTGAGCAGCATTTTGAATCCCTGTATTCCATGGTAAATATTCCATGATAAACATTCCATATCTTGAATGTGGAGAAAAACTGAGAAAAAAAAACAGGAAGAAGAAAGTAGGCAACAATACAATGACATCATCAATGACATCACTTGCAGTGGGTAGAAGGACTGTTTTATTACAAATGCACACAAGTAGATCTATTGTTTCTACATATAAACATGTTTTTCCCAACAGTAGAAAGTAAAAAAAAAAAAAGAAGCCAATTTTATAAGTGCAATAAGGCACTCAGGGATGTGTGTAAGAAATATTTTACAGCATGTCCAGTGGCTGAAGTTACTCGGCCTTTGGCCTCTTGCCTTACTACACCCCTGGTCTTGCTGTAAAATATGTTTTACACACACCCCTTCATGCCTTATTACTTACATGAGCCCATACCTCTCAACCTCCCAACTTGCCAATGTGTGACAGAGGGCTACAAAATGTGTGACAAATGGCAAAAATGTGGTACGTCTGATTTTTCACAAGTAGTTGCTGAGTCACTTTACTGTATGCTTTCACCTAAAATATATGTTAGCACAGTAAAAGTATTGTTAGTATGCTTGGCATGTGGTTTGTGCTGCAAATTAAAGAGAAAATTAAAATGCGTTGAGCCTATGTGTCCTTTATTAAATAAAGAGTAATGCAAACCCTAAATGTGTGTGTCCCCTTAATTAAAAAGAGTGATGCAAATCCTAAATGTGTTAACATTTTAAAGAATCCATCCAGAAGGACTTCACTCAGGCATGGGATAGGCATAAGGGAGCAATACAGATGAGTATGAATAGATAGGCCAATGACAGAGCAAAGGCTGATGGCACATTTATAAGGTAGAAAAAGAAATGGGCAGACTGAATGGGCCTTCTGGTCCTTATCCGCCGTCAACCTCTATGTTTCTGTATACCAGTGAAGCTCCCTCAGTCAAACCATGGTCTTCCCTTACCAACATCTGTGCAGCCCTGAAAATTAATCGAGAGAGAAAGAGAAGGATGGAGCTCCATCTTTTCTGCTCTCTGAATGGCTTTTATGCTTTAAAGGTTTGCCACACCATCAAAACTGTGGTCTCTCCCATTGCCGGCATCAGTACAGCTCTGTATGCATGTGTGTAAAACTCCCTGTCCTGATTTCAGTTTTCTGTTTTCAAAAATAAAAAGTTCACTGCTTGTACTGCCCATATCCCTTACCTGCCTGCATTGGTGCAGCATGAGGTGAAACTGCTCATCTTTTCTGCTCCATTAATTTAACTTTGTCTGTACAATGTGGAGTCAGAGTAAATAGTGAATCTAATCTAAATCAAAGCTATACAGTACTGTACAGAGCTAAAAAAGAGCTAAAATAATCTGAGTAACGGTGACTACTGTACATATACTCAGTACAGCCCAGATGGTAGTGACACTGTTCTGTGTGTGACACAAGCAACTTCAGTCAGAGGGAGTTCATCTTTAGCAGCCCCAGCCACGGCACAGGGCCAGTGCTCACCAGCCTCCCCAACAAATCTATCCATTAGCTGCTGCTGCTGCCAGGGAGGATGGGACTGGAGTTCAGGTGCTAGGAGCGGAGCAAAAGACAATGTGCCCAGGGTCTCTCCCAGACACTGTCCCCTCCAACTGTCCTACCAATAAGATCAACCCCAGTTTGCTGCTGTATGTGGCATGCACCCCCTCCTCCTCTGCAGATTGAGGTCTGGGCACCTCCTCACTGCTCTGTCCTGCCAAACCAAAACCCTTCCATCCACTGCCCAGCCACCCATCTCTGGATAATATAAAATAAAAATAAAAATCCCCAAAGCACAAAAAGGCACAGCAAGAAGCTGAAACAGAATACCAACCTTCTGTTGGTCTGGTCGTCCCTCAGAGCTCAACCGGTTGGTGGCACAACGTTCTTCCTTCTGGCTCCTCACTTGGCCTCACTGTTCCGGCTTCATGGTATGCGGCACTGCAGCCATTCTGATTGGTTCCTTGCGGTCCATCTTTAAGCCATCCTCGTCTCCTCCAAATGCTCCCAGAGCTATGGTTCCCCACTCCAGACTGCTTTATAGCAGGGAAGCGGACTTGAAGGTGGACCTGGCAGTCAGACTCACAGATGAGTCATTAATCGGTTTGTGGGGTGGGGGTGTGTGTGGGCTAGCCAAACTGCCACTAGAGCCCGTCCCCCAATGTCCCAACATCTTTTACAAGATGGGCCAGGAATCAAGTTAAGTGTTTCTGTTGGCTGGCTGCAGTGCAAACAAAGGGAGAAAGGGATTAGTGCTGCGCGTGGCGCAGCCGCGTGGTTTTGGCGTGCGAGGTGGAAAAGAACGGGAGAATGCGGAAGAGAACTGGAGAATGCGGGGCAGCGGTACAGGCAGACTGCAGGGGTCAGAATGCGGGACATCACGTGAAATCTGGTACAGTTGAGAGGTATGCATGAGCCACATCCACTGCCGTCCTCTGATCGCTGCCTTTGGTCTTTCAGTCCATTGGATTAAAAATACTCTACCAACCCTTCCTGTAACAGTGTTTCCATTAATTTCTGCACCACTGATGTGAGACAGACTGGCCTATAATTACTAGCCTCTTCCTTGCTGCAGCCCTTATGTAGAGGGACATCTGCTCTCCTCCAGTCCTCCAGAACCATTCCCGATTCCAGTGAATTGTTCAATAAGGTCATCAGCGGGGCAGGCAACACCTATCTGAGTTCTTTTAGTACCCCTTGGTGTATCCTGTTTGGTCCACTTTTAGAGCTGGAAATCTCTTAAGGACTCTTTCCTCTGAAAATGGACTCAAGTCTGCCTCCCCTCAACCTTTGTTCCTGATGATCACTGGTGGTCCGTCCTCATCCTCCTTCCTCCCCCCCCCCCCTGTGATGACTGAACAGAAGTACCTATTCATGATGTCTGCATTATCTTGGTCCTCTTCTGCACAGTCTCTCTCTGCCACCCTCCTTATCCTTATTATCTGTCCTCTTGCTTTCCTCTTCCTACTTATGTATCTGAAGAAAGCCTTATCCACCTCAGCGACCTATTTGGTAATCATTTACTATGCACCTTTGCACCCCTTACTGCCTTACCTTCTTCCCCCTGCTTTAATATGTATACCTTCTCTGTGTTTCTTTATACAGCCTGAAAACCACTCTTTTTAACTTCACCACCTTTGCCACTTCCTCAGAGGACCCTAATGGTCTCTTTTCTGTCTGCTTTTATTCACTTCTTTCATACAGAGGTTGGTTTCTTTAATTACCCTCTCCCTTATTTTTCCCCACTGTGCCTCTACCTTTCAGTGACAATCCCCCCTTTGAGGCAATTTCTGAGGCAATGTCCAATTTCTTTAAAATTTACCCTCCTAAAGTCCAGCCCCTCATCCTTATGTGGTTAGCCTCTGTTCCAATCTCTTTTTTAAACCACATTGTACAGTGATCACTGGTACTCAGAGGACTGCCTACTGTGACAGCTACAAAGCTGTCCCTGTTTGTAAGCACCAGGGACAATCCTACCCTATCTGGAGTGGGATCCTTGACTAGGTGCCTGAGGAAAGCCCCTTGTAGGGAATCAAGGATGGCCCTACTCCTTGCTGAAGCTGCAGCTGGAAGGCTCCACTCCACACTAGGCAGATTGAAGTCACCAACTAGCAGCACCTCTCCCTTTCTCACCATTCTGAAGATGGCTTCCCCAAGTACCTTATCCAACTCCTCTCCCTGTGCTGGAGGTCTGTACACTACCCCAGTATGGAAAGCGGCACTGGAGTCTGCCTCCAGGGTGTCCCACAGCACCTACAGCCCCTCTTTTTACTCATAGTGCCCCTATATTCCTTCTCACACATAAAACACCTCTCCTCCCCTCCTCCATTCTCTGTCTTTCCTGAATATAGAGTAGCCTGGTGTGGCCACATCCCAGTCTTGGTGGTCAGGGCACCACAACTCCATTATTATCACTAAATCTAGGTCAGCCTCCACTATGATGGCTTCCAGGTCTGCCATAAGGGCTTCTAGGTCCAGAACAATTACAGGTAGGATATGCTGTAAGAGAGAGAGAGAGAGAAAGAGAGAGTCAGGACACTTCAAGATGTGATTAAGAAAGCAACATGTAACCCCTGGGAATCATTTGAGTTCTGTAAATTTGCAGTCCGGATCTCTGGTTCCTTACATCAGTTTTACACTAGGGAGTGTGCTTCACTGTTTCAGTGTAATCCTTATTATCTCAGTAAATTGTGTAGAAATGCAACCCAGTGATAAGTCTTACTGAAAAGAAATCAAGATCACAATGACATTTTATTATGCTGTTCTGCATTTATTCTTTATTAAACACATTTTTAACCTCCCGCCATCATCATCATAAGATTTGTAGTACTTTAACATTTCAGAACCTACTGAGTCCCTTCTTCAGAAAGAATAGGTGGTCCTATGAAATAATAATCACAAATAAATTAAAATTATTTAAAATACATTTTTGGTAAACAGTATAAATTATTTTTGTTTAATGTGAAACATACCTTTTATATATAATTCTTTTTTTTTTAACTTCTGAATCTATCATTCACTTCCTAAACAGTCAGAGACTTTCAAGAGAAACCTCCTGAGAGTGAATGATAAAATTGTAAACTAATATCTCTAAGTAAGCCATATGGTGTCAAATCCAATTAGCACTCTGTATTTTCGGTTCCATGTGAGAAGGGTGACAGAGGAATCATGACCATCATTCAGGCGCAGCGGGGATGGCTCAGACCGGGAGGGCGACAGGGAAGGAGGATGGCTTCCGAAAGGGTGAGAGCCACCCCATAGGGCAGGGCACCAGCAAACGGGGGGGGGGCTAGAAGGTGTGCAGAGACATGGGCGCCCATCAGAATGGCAAAATGGAGGAAAAAAATGCTACCACCACCACCATGGACTGCAACAGAATGAAGGGGGGGATTGGATGGGAACACCCATGCTTCGAACACTGACAGAGTGGACCGCACCGACGGCTGGAGGGGATGTGCATCAAGTGGAGGGCAGAGGCTGTGGTAGGCACAGTGGGCGGTGACCACAACACCGTACAGGCATGGACACAGTGTAGCAGCAACATGCCAAGCCAGTGGGACAACAGCAACAGTGTGCAATGGGAGCCCCCTGCTATGGGGCCGACAGTACCATGGGCACACCAGTAGGCAGCAAGGACATGCCACCATGGAGCACACCCGGCTACATCTGTATCTTGAAACTGTAGGCTAAGCCCCTCAGGTAGTTGGTTGTGCTCCGATTGCCATAGTCCACCACGATCAGCTCAATGAGACAGGTGAGGTCCCGGTACCAGTGCTTCCATGCCGCCGCATCCATGCCAGACATAAGCTGCTCTATGCAAATGGTGGTGAGCCATTCCTCCTCCAGCAGGCAATCGAGGAAGCACCACAAGCTAGGGCTGCTGGCACCCAGTCTGGTGCAGAAGCCCCTGTGCCAGCCCTCGACCGCTTTGTTGGTATGGGTGAGGCCAGCAAAGGTGGGCTGGTACATGTTCCACTGGGAAACCGGGAACAAGGAACACCACTGAGCAGGCCTGCCCACCATCCTGCTGACCCATATCTGCTCCATGTAGTCCAATAGGGGCTGAGGCAGCTCCACATTCCCTTGGTAGCAGGGGAGTCCCAGAAGGTCACTATAGGTACCCTCCACAGCATCCACAGGCATGAATGCCAGTGTGAGAAGCATGCGGATGTTCAAGGTGAGCTCCACATCACTGGCATGGGGGCATGCAGGTTGGGCAACTGCTGTATCCTGCACCACACCACCTGGCAGTAGTGGAAAAAGCATCCACGTACTGCAATGCCCTCAAAGGTGGCTGTGAATGCCTGCCAGGTGGCATGCTCAAAGTCAAGCAGAGCAGTCGCAGCACACATCACCGATGGCCCACCACAGCTCCCTGAAGACAGTCACATACATCCGCTCCATCCAAGATGGCATGAGGACAGACACCGCCAGCAGCACGACGCCCATCTGCAGCCTGTGGATGGTGTACAACTGCATGAACAGTGGTGGTGTGCAGCGGAAGGTGCCATCCAGAAACCAGTCACTGCAGCTGACAAGGTATCGCAGGGCTCTCTGGGTGGCAAACATGAGCATGCAGTCATCCCCAGGACCACTGTCATGTAGCAGGAATGTGTCACCCCCCGGCCTGATGGCATACTCCAGTGGTTCTGCCAGGTCCTGCAGTGAGGTGGGTGTCACAGGTCTCCCCCTGCATGTCTGCCTGACATGCTGCATGGTGCACTTTAAGAGATGCACTGCGGGCAACCGTCCTGCCATGGCATCGGCACCCCTGTGGTGCACTGTATGAGCACCTGTGCAGTGCTCTCCATGCTGCTGCAGGCATGGTCACGGATGGCACTGAGCACCTCCCAGACACCCGTATCCCCTGTATCAGGTGCATGCTTATGAGGCTGCCTGGTGTAAACTATGGTGTCTGCCTCCATGTGCACCCTTGCAGGGCAGCTGTGGCGATGGTCTTCTATGTATCACCAGTATGTCTTCTGTTTGCACTTCTTTGTCCCACCGGTAGACATATCCCCGGTGGGACAGGAGTGTCTTCCCTTTTTGGCTGCTGATGAATTTGCAGTCAGACATCCTGCAGTCATTCCCAAGTAGGGTGAACTCCCGGTCCACCGTGGCCCCTTAAATGTGCATTGGCGAGCACGGTAGCCGCCCACCTGGGTGTGGGGTGTGCACCACTGTGCATGCGCCGGCATACCCCATGTCCATGCTGTGGTAAAAAGGGTTGTATGTGGCCATCGGGCACGCTATGTGGTACCAGCATGGCAGCTGTCAGTCCCAGCGAAGTGGCTGGCTACTGTGCTTGTGGTGTGTGTCGGCGAGGCAGCAGTCTATGCTTCTCCAGTGCTGTCCCGTAGGTATATTGTGTGCTACAGAAGGACCCTGTTTGCCTAGCTGTCTCCTTCCTACTGTGGTCAGCGGGTGCAGCGTTGAGGGCTGCTGCGTGGTTCGAACCCACAGCTCGGCGGCCTACTGCTGTCAACCTGCATCAGCGGCAAGTGCACAGCGGCTGAGGTGCCGTGGCAGCTTGGTGGCAGCTCCCCCAGCCCTGTGTGTTCAGGTTGACCTGCTGCAGCCTGCTGCACTGTTTGGCACCTGCTTGTGTGTGGGGGGGTGGCATTTGGCTATTCCTCCCTGTGGCCACGAGAGGCGCATCCTGGGGATGGTGGCTGCCACTGGGCACCCTCGATGGGGTGTGGTTGGGTCCTCTGCTGGCCCACCAAGGGGACTGCCATACACGCGTATGCTGTACTCGACCATGCCGGTGCTGGCCTTTCTCCCCCCATTCACCCTTATCTCATTCTGCCTTATTGCCCCTGGACCCACACACACTGGTCTCACACATCCTCATCGTCATGTCTGGGACTCACGCTATGGACGGTCGCCCATCCGGCAACCCGCTCATATACCGTGCACCCTATGGCGCTGTGCCCTACACCCAGTCTTGCCCAGGAGACATCACCCATCTTGCTGTCCCCATACTGGGGTCAGCCCACCACAGGATACCGTATTGTTAGTATCTTTCAAAAAAGTAGTTATCCTTAATTTAATGTACTGTAACCAGTTCTCAGTCCGGAGTCCATTTCCTAAAATTACATTATAAAGTCTTTATCAGTGTGTTAGTTTAGCATTGAATGCAGTTTCATAAAAAGCTTTCTATTTATCAAGTTATTAGGAGGCATACCTTAATCTTTTATTATTCAATTTTTATTAGGCGAGTCGACGCACATGGTACAGTACAAAATTGCAAAGAATACAGGAAACGCATTACAGTCTCCACTGCTATTATAAAGTCTCCTTTTTTGCATCATACTATTTCAAGTTGAAAACCCACATTTTGTGTTTGCTTACCCTTTCCAAAATTCATTGGTGTTGCTGGTGAGTTAATTTGCCTCCTGTCTTAGCAGAATTGAAATGCGTAGTAACTGTTTAATTAGGCCCAACCTTGTTTTGTTTTAAATCCTTGATTTGGCCTTATTGCTCACTTCCTGAACATTAAGAACACCCCACGCAGTGCAGCGACTCAGGATACAGTAGTCTTATCCACTTGCACTGCATCTTGACTGGGTAGACTATGATGGGGTGTTCCTAAGTCCAGGAAAGCTGCAGTGGGAGTTGATTAAGGACTGTAAATGGACACATTTTGGTGTGGTAACACCAGTATGGTGGGCAGCCTGTTTTTCAATTTTAAAAATTAAAAAGGAACCAGAATCAAACTACCAGGCATATCAGCACATTCTACAGAATGTAGCCAGTCATAAAATGTGTTTTTTAAACTAGGGACAGTTTGAGGCCAAAAGGGGTTGAGGGTGTCCCTTTAAACAAGAATATTAGCTCAGTTTTACCTAATACAGTAAAACACCAGTTATCCAAGCATCAGTTAACCAAAACTCTCAGTCATCCAAAACTGTGTTGTGTTTCCCAGCTTAACGGACTCCAATGTAAAGTGCTTTCACTTATACGAAATCCCATTTATCCAAACAATTTCATTGTCTCCCAGCACATTCGTATAAATGAGGTTATACTGTATCTGCATAAAGGCATATGAGATACTTGCCATACACCATTTATACATGTCCAACTATAACATAAGTAACCTCTTTTCTTTTAATTTCACAGGTAATATATTTGTTGAGCACTCACACCCAAACATGCCATGATCTTCAACAGTACTTCACTGTGTCACGGGCAAGGCCCCTGGAATTCTGCGGTTCTGCAGTTGCGGAATTTGCTGCAGAATTTGCATCATGCCGCAGAATATATATAGTGCCACAGAATTCATTGTTTTTGGTGAATTTTCATATAAATATACTGTTTTTCCATAGTGTCAAGCTTTCTTTCCCACCTCGTTTATCCTGAAGCCCCTCCTCTATGCTCAGCATATGATGTCATCGATGACATCACATCATATTTAGCCAATGACAGGACTGCATTCTGCCAGAGAAATGAATAAATCATGCCACAGAAATCAGAAAATGCTGCCGCAGAAGTCAAGGAGCCCTGCCGCAGAAATCAGAAAATTCTGCCGCAGAACACCAGGGGCCCTGATCATGGGATAAAATTATCTCTTTTATCCATTATGTACAGAATTCAGCCATTCCATCTGCTGTGATTAAATCAATTTGATTTTGAATCTCGTGGGTGATTTTTCCTTGTGATAAACCATAATCACTGGACCTCTCCGCTGTTCAATATCAGGAGGTAGTGGCTGTAGCCATTTTTTCATGATAGCCTTTTTTGGCTGTTAGTGATATATTTAACAAGTATTTCTGATGTTTATTAAAGAGTGTAGTTAGATAGTCAAGAAACAAAGCTATTTTAAGAGTTGGCTCTGGAAGATGGGGAAACAGCTTCTTTAGGTCAGCGCTGATAGCCAGCCAATATAGATGTAAGAGGAGAGAGAGCTAAAATGTGTGAGCATGATGAGCACCGGGTTCCCCACATGGTCTCCAGCAGTCGGCTCCTCTATTAATTTGAAATTTAGCCATGATTTGGGGTGTTCTAAAGTACAGAGTTATCATCTTCAAGGCAAACTCCTTCCAGAAGTTTGAAGAAGAAACCTTATGTTGTCTTCCACATACACTGGACCATGTTTTGGATGTAATTCTAATCTGCGATTCTTCCTCCCACCTAATCTCTGTCTGACCAAGGCTTACAGCAGGAGGGACGTTTAGAGCATATGTGCCTGAGAGATAAAATTAGGGAGGAACACCATGATTCTCTGTGACACTGAATAAAGTTTTTTTTTTTTTTTTTTAACCAGGAGAGACACACCAAGCTGAAGCTTGTTTACAGGTGCGACCTGGGAGCACAAGAAAGTTAAGTGACTTGCTTAGGGACACACAACATGCAAGTGGGGGCTGTGGGATTCAAACCCAGGTCTCCTGGTTTGTAGCTCAGAGCCTTAAACCACTGTGCTCTACTGCCTCCTGAAAACTTATTGACAGGCGATATTCCATATGCTCAGCAAGCTGCCATAATTCAGCAGTCAGAAAATGTCTAACCTGCAAAAATCTAAAATGATCTACTACTGTTAGGGCATACTGCTGTTAAAGAGTTGCAAAAGAATGTCGGAATCCCTTTTCATATAGTTGATATAAATGTACCAAATCCTGCCTTTTTCCATTGTTTAAAATGGGAATCTAACTAAGCAGGTGGAAACATCAAGTCATAGGGCTCAATTCTCAAGGGTGTCGGAATGCTGCAAGTCCCTGCTGGCGCCCCGAACAGATTGCACAAGGGGCTTGCAGCATTCCCTGGCTGTCAGTCAGGATTCCCAAGCCCATGCACCACATGCAGCGAGTTAGACCAGCTAGTTTGCTTTTTGTGTCAATCGTGGGACCTTTTTATGAAGTTTGCATCAAATATTTGGCACAAGCCACCATAAAGGGGGTAAAGTCGCGCAAATGCACGTGACCTATGAGAATCAGGCGCAAGGTACATCGATGCATTTGGCGCAGTGCTGGGTTTGATGCAAGGCTTGTCACAAGCCTGCATCAGCCTTTGAGAATCCATCCCATGGGGTACAGCAAAGGGAGAAGGGCTCCCCGCAGACATTTGTCTTTTAGAATACCATTCCATACCCTTGTTATATTTCTTTTAAAGATGTTATCTGTAAATTGTTGTGGTGGGTATGGAGGATTATTGAATAAGGATTCATGAATAGTGAATTGTAAATCTACTACCCCCAGTGGGCTTCATAGGTGGCATCTAGTAATGCCACAATGTGGCGAAGCTGTGCAGCCTGAAAATAATTTTGTAAAATGGGGAAGGCCATGTTCCCCTTGTGATTTAGGTAACTGTGGTCTGCAAAAGGCTATCCTGGGCTTAGCTCCTGCCCATATAAATCTGGCAATGCATTTATTCCACTCGTTGAAAATTACTCCTGTTGGGGCTATGGGGAAGTTTTACAAAAATATAGTAACCTAGGCAAAACACTCATGTGAATTGTTTCAATTTGTAGATCAAAGGTATGGGGTAAAACCATCTACCTGTCTAAGTCTCTGTATAATTTAGTTAACAATAGTGGATAATTCTGTCCATAATGTATATACTAGTTGAATTGATAGGTATAATAACCCCCAGATACTTTACCTAAATTGATCCCATTTAAACTGGTATTGCATGCAAACGTTGGGGGGGAAAGATGATAAAGTGTATGCAAGGCTGCAGTCTTATTAAAATATATATTTTTTGGTAAGTTATTTTTTCTGCTCCTCTGGATAGCTGGGGCAGGCTTAGCCCCACTTTTGCCATGCACACATGGGAGCTCAACTTCCACCCATCAGCCAGCCTCTGCCTCAGGAGCAGAGTCAGGGAGGTCCGTAGCTTACCCCCCATGGAGGCCCCCCTCCCCCCGGTTTGGCCAGCCGGGGGGGGGGGAGAGAGAGAGAGAGAGAGAGAGATTGCATCACCCTGGGACTCCCGCTCTGACTTAGCCCAGGATATGTTTGGACCTGGTGGAGGTCCCCTGTCGTTGGCATCACTCTTACTCATCCAGGAGGATTTTCTCATGTAGGTTCCCCATCAGGATGCAGCATGCAATGGCTTCCTGCACAGCATATCCTCTCTGTTTTGGTGCCACTGGAGCCTGCTGGCATCCCACCACTGTCAACATCCCGAATGCTTGCACTGCCCCTGGTCTCCACCAGAGACCACTACAGTGTTGGGAAACCCCTGCAACCCACCCCAGGAGAGGAGAGGAGCCCTCCAGGTGCTCAATCCTTTCCCACCCCTGCCAACTCCCCGGCAGCTCTGGCTCATTCCTGAACCTGGGTCACCAGCGTGGCATGAGGTGTGGCGTCCAGCGCCTCAACCCTCAGTGCCACCGGGCTGGCTAGTCTTATCAATAATGAGTTCATAACCAAAAAGCTGGCCATATCGCATAAGTGTTGACCAAAATGATGGCAAGGATTCTGTGGGATTAGTTTCATATATTAGTAAGTCGTCAATGTAGAATGCCAACTTGTGTTCCTCACCACGATGTATGATACTTGTTATCAGTGTGGCTCAGTTGGTAGCACATCCACCTCTGGACCAGAAGGTCATGGGTTCTCAACCCACACCAGGATTGAACTCATACCTAAAATGCTGGCATCCAAGTGCAGTATTAGGGGGATGCTGTACTGCTGGGGTGTGCCATCCTTTGGATTAGATGTTAAACTGAGGTCCCTTCTACCCATCCTGGTGCTGCCCTGGTGGGTGTCCAGGTGGAAGTAAAAGAACCCAGGGCACTCTTCACAACAAAGAGTAGGGGACATTCTTGGTCTCCTGGCCAACATTCCCCTTTCCATAAACCAGTTCATGCAATTGTCCAGGTTTGTGTGTGGGTGTTGATGTGCGATATAGCCACCACCACACATTCAGTCACTTCACTACCAGTCTAAAATTGCGTGTAAAGCGCTTTGGGATACACTGTGTATGAAAAGTGCAATATAAATACTGATTCTTCTTCTCTTGTTGCCATATGGTCTGGGCAAGGGCTCATCTGTTTGGGGGAATAATAAAGGGGACATCAGGCAGCTCTGTTGTGTCCCCTGAAAGAAATCGAACTTAGGAGAAAAAGCTCTTTTGGCATGAACCTTGGTGTGTGGGCTTAAATAGAGGACTCTTGTTAGTGAGATAAGTTGTAGGTCAAATCCAGAACAGTGGAGGTTGTAATAAAATAACTTCCAGAACGCCATATCAAAAACTTTTTCTGCATCCAGGCTCGGCAGCAAAGCTGGTTGCTGAGTCCTGGATATGTGCTGTATTAAGATAAAGGTACTTTAAACATTATCTTGAGTTTGTTTTCATTATGAACACAGTCTGATCTTGCTGTATCAGATCTGGATGGAGTCGTTCAAGTCATCTGGTCAATATACAGTAGATGCATATAACTTATAGTCAAGATTCAAGATAGAGATAGGCAGGGATGCAGCTAAGAATTTTGGGGCCCAGGACAAGTTACTTGAAATGGACCCCTGTTTCTCATATCAGCTAATACCGGGGATAATGTCAGCTCCTCAGGTGGGCCCCCCCTTAAGCTTGGGGCCCAGCACAAATCCCCACTCGTCCGCCCATTACTGTGGCCCTGGATATAGGCCTATAGGATTCAGGGTTAGTAGGAGTTTTGTTTTGCTTCAGTATTTGTCGTATCATGTTTGTTTGTTTGTTTGTGTAAAAGCTTATTTTTAGACAGGTTAGTTTGTTGGAGAATTAAATCCCCATTTACAACAAATTCCTGTAAAACATTATTACATCGACAAAACAGAATAATAAATAAATAGACACAATACAAAATCACATTCAATCTAAAAACAACTACAACAAACATTTAAGTAATCATATAGTTCAAGTTTAAACATGTGCAAGTCAGAGATCTCAGTTATATGAGAAGATAATTCATTCCAAATCTTTGCTAAACTATTCTGGAGAATTATATCCCCCATCCGATTTGTAATTCGAATCGTGGGCAATTTTCTAGTTGTTTTCCTTAGCCTATCTAAATATGTTGAATTAGAGTTCAAACATATTAAATCATGTGACTGCATTGTCTGCACTGGCTGCTGGTGAGGTGGATAATCTCCTTCAAGGTGGGTCTTCTCACCTATAAAGCCCTATACAGTCTGGGTCCAAGCTACCTGACTGATCTCCTGACTCCCTACAACTCTTAGCGCTCGCTGCGCTCCTCCGAGAAATGCCTCCTAGCAATTCCCAGGGCTCAGCTAAAAACATCTGGTGACCTCACATTTGCAGTGGCTGTGCTAGCCCTGTGGAATTCGTTTCCAAGGTCCTTGAGGGAGGCCCTCTAATTGGAGGCCTTTAAGCGGGGCCTGAAAGCACATCTCTTCAAGGAAGCTTTTGTGAATTGAGCTATACTGGTTGATGATCTTATCTAAATTATTTTATTATTTTGTTATTGTTTTGTTCTTGAATTGTGGATCCATTGCTTTTTCTATTTGTATATTGCATATTGTAAAGTGCCCTGAGCCTCAGCAATAGAGCACTTCATAAATATAGTTTTACTTACTGTTGCTGAAATTGTGGTGAATTTTATTTATTCTTTATTTATTGAGTAAATTGAATATACAACCTTTGAGTCAGAGACTCATTTACAAAGGCCCCTTGTCAAAGCACAAATTGCCAGGAAGGTGGGGGATCCTCTTCTGTATAGCAATATAAGCCTTCAGTTGGGGGGGCAGAAGTGTATCCTTGCAAGTTTTCACAGACTCCACTGGATAACCCTCTGAGCCTTGGCACTTTCCAGACTTTGATGGGGTAAGGGCTGCTTTCAACTCTGAAAAGAATATAAGAGCTCTCAGGATCTGAATTTGCTCCTCTAAGACAGCAGGAAGCTGTAGATGGCCAAAATACTGTCTATACACCAGATGTTCCAGTTCTATATCCTGCTGATATAAGGAAGCATAATATGTTGTGAGTATTTTGAGAATTTGCAATGTCTTAAATACTTCCTGATTAGTAGCTGTATCATTCGATTTTACTATGGTGGCCTCAGACTGCTTTTGATGGAGGCAGAACACCAGCAATTAGGTCACCCTGGGGCCTCTATCATAATACTGTACATATGCTTTGCTGTAGGTATTGTAAAGCCAATTCAGTTGTTGTTTTCGGAATATCTTGAATCCTATCCTGGATCTGTTTAATTAGTGGGAGATGGCTGGGATGTGTCCCCCTGTTGGAGTGCCGATTGTAGGAATTACAGTTTTTCTGTTAAATTATTTAGTTGATCTTCTCATGCTTTTTTGGCCCTAGAGGCATAGGCAATGATTTCCCCTCACAACATGACTTTGAGGGCCGGCCCAGTGTCACTGAGGGTTGAGGCTCTGGATGCCACACCTCGCGCCACGCCGGCGACCTAGGTTCGGGAGTGAGCTCGGGCCGCTGGGGGATGGCAGAGGTAGGTGAGTATTGAGCACATGATGGGCTGCTCTTCTCCCCGGGGGAGTGGTCGGGGATCACCAGGCATGCCAGTGTCTCCTGGTGGAGATTGGGGATGCTGCAGCACGCTCGGCTGCACGCATTCAGCGTGCCCTGACACAGGCAAGGGTTGCTGTGTGCCAGGCTTCGGGGATGTGCACACGCACGGGAGGGGGGAGAGATCACCAGAATAAGGGAAAAACCTGGTCTGTGGGGTAGGCGATGGCATCTGCCCCCATGCCCAAGGCTGGGCCCATCCTGCCTGGCCTTCCAGGTTCCTCCACTCAGGTCCTCTCCCACATTGGAGTCTGTCTCTAAGTGCACCCAAAGAGGAGGGGCAGCCCCACCCTGGAGGGGTTAAGCCGGGGGTGCTGATCATGAACAGAGGAGGAGGGAGAGAGGAGGCACAGGTAGGAGGACTTCAGGCAGGGCAGAAGCAGACAGGATGCCTGATAGAGGCCCCCCAGACTGCGACTGGAGGGAAAAAGAGATTAAAAAAAAAACATGACTTCAAGGGTATCCCAAGTTATCATGGGGCAAGGCATACTTTAATCTTGTTTTCAAAAGTGCAGGTAGTGTCTGCTTTGATCTCTGAAATGACATTGAGATTTTTCAACCAGTTTTAGCTTTTTATCAGGCTCGTGCAGCCATAGCTTGAGATACCTTGCTAGTGTGGTCAGCTTCTCTGTGCCACTTGAAAGTGGCTGGACAAGCTTAACACGCCTCCCACATCAGAACACCATGCGTCAAGAGATACCAGTGGTGTGATGTGAACAGGCATGATTGCATCACTCAAGGTTGCACTGCTCTCTGCCTGGTCATCATAGAAACCACATATACTCCCTAATGGAAGCCACACCAAATTATACAAACGTGGTCTCCCTTCACAAGTTAACATTTCTTTCAATATGCACTGAGGTCCTGTGCACCAACTGTATTTACAACAGCCACATTATATAGTTCTAATGAAAAGCACATATTTCCAAAACAAATAAAAAGCATCTCTGTGGCCATACTGGAGGGAAAGTTAAACTGACAGAGAGAGAGAGAGAGAGAGAGAGAGAGAGAGAGAGAGGGAGAGAGAGAGAGAGAGATAAAGGAAGATGGGGTGAAGAATCATATCTACCAGCTATAATAACACAAAAAAGGGAAAGATAAAATGATAGACTAATTAAAGATTCACTATTAACATTTTTATAATAGATCATTAAGGCTTGGTCCAAATTTATACGTTCAAATGGTTAGATTTCCTAGTGTAGGTTTCAAATAGTGTACAATTTAAATTTTCATTTAGTCTGTATTATTTGTTGTCTGAAGCATGACTGTCCGCAAGGCCTCTCTTTTAAGGATTAGTTTTTCCCAGTTTCCTCTCCTTCTGCATTTTTTCACTTTTTCTACAGTTAAAACTCTCAGGGTTTTGACTTGATATGTCTCTCTCTCTCTCTCTCTCTCTGAAACATGCATTTACATTGTCAACCTTGATTTTTGTTATGATTGTACATTCTTTGACAACCTTTGTATGTATGTTGCCCCTCATCTTCTGACGTGGAACCTTGTAAACAAGCAGTTCCTGCTCAAAGGTATTTGTAATCCTAGAGTTTAATAAATAAAAAATAAAAATTAAAAAAATGCATTGTCCATATCCCCCCCTCCTAATATCACTTTTATGTTCTAGTACCCTTTGTCTGAGGGGCTGTAATGTTTTGCCAATATAATGAAGTGCACAGGGACATATAATGCAGTAAATGATATGATCTCTTGTACATGTGATGAAGTCTCTTATCTGGAAGCTTTCTTCTTGTGAGGTGCTTCTCAGACTTTTGGGCTTTAGGGCATTGTTGTACTGTACACAGTTACCACACTTAGAACTGTTGGTTTTACATTTAACCATGTTATTGCCTGTGATTCAGGTTCCCAGTGTTGTGTTTTCACTATTCTGTTCTTAATGGTTGTTGTTCTGTGGGCTGTTACCCATGGTTTTTCTCTGAATGTTGCTTCTCTTATATCTGTGGAATGTAAAATACACCAGTGTTTGATAATGGGTGTTTACTCACCTGGTAAAGGTGATTGTGTTGGTTGACCTCCATGGCACTCCTGACATTACCTCATGGGTTTTATCCCACCTGATAGGCCAGTGATGCACATGACCCTAGGATCAGATTTCTTGTATATCCAGGTCCCAGAAACCCCTGTTCTCCAGTTCGATTCTTCCATAGCTGAAATCAAGGTTAGTAAAAGAGCAACCATGAGAAAAAAACAGTAACCATTCTATACAATAATGTAGACTGAGTCGATATGTACATGTGGGCCAATGGCCCTAGTTTTATTTACCTATTAATACAGTCTGAACTCAACCCTTAAGTGGTCGACGGTCGTCATCTTGGATGTCCTTAGTGAAATATGGCTTAATTCCCCTCAAGGCAACTCTTTTGCTTAGTCTAATCCTGGTCACTCTGAGCACTCTGTTGGACGGGTCCTGGAGTGCCATGGATGTCAACCAACACAATCACCTTTACCTGGTGAGTAAACACCCATTGTGATTGGTTGACCATCCATGGCACTCCAGACATTACCTCATGGGTAGATAAGTAGCAGTACTGTACCCTAGGGAGGGAGACAGAGTGGTCTAGGAGTGAGAGGAGGAGCTGGTAGCCGAGAGGACCTGGGTGGCAAAAGTGGGCTGTAACTTGTACAGGTGCTCCAGTCTATAGTGTCTGGCAAACGTATAGATGGAAGTCCATGTCACTGCCTTGCTGATATCTTCTGATGACATGTTAGCCCTTTCTGCCCAAGAAGTGGCTACTGCTGTCGTGGAATGGGCCTTGATACCCTCTGGGGGTGTCAGTTGTTTAGCCCTGTAGGCTTCCTGGATGGTTCTCTTGAGCCAGCCAGCAATGGTAGTCTTAGAGGCTGCCCTGCCTTGTCTTTGTCCCCTTGTGACAATGAACAACCTCTCTGTCTTATGTAAGGGTAGAGTTCTAGATATGTAAATGGACAGGGTGATCCTGACATCTAGGTGGTGAGGGACAGGCTTATCACCAGATTGAGTGTCTCCAGGAAAGGTAGGTAACGCAATGGGTTGTTCCCTTTGAAATGTGGAAGAGACCTTTGGTTAGAAGGCTGGTACCATGCGTAGGCATACCTCCTGAGAGGTGAACACTGTGTAAGGTTCTTTGTATGACAGCCCCCCTAGTTCCCCAATCCTTCAAGCTGAGCAGATGATGACAAGGAAGCAGGTCTTCAGACCCACCCAGAACAGATCTACCTTGTGTAGTGGTTCGAAGGAGGTTGTACTGAGGGAATCTAATACCAAGGGGAGGTCCCAGGGAGCAATAGATGGTCTGACTCTGGGTCGTAGACTTCCACCTCTCTCAGGAAGCGCACGGCGTCCGGGTGTGCCCCCGGACTGTGTCCCCCAATGGGACTAATGGCTGCTCCAATGGCTGAGAGCTGTACCCTGAGAGATGAGTGGGCCAACCCCTTGTCTACTCCCCGTTGAAGGAATAAGAGGATGGTGGACATGTCTGCTAGCTCAGAATCCTTACCCTGTTCACTGCACCACTTCACGAACACCGACCATTGTCTACCATAGGTCGAGGTGGTCGAGGACAATCTGGATTGTAGCATCGTGGAGATGACTGATTCGTGATAACCTGCTCTCATCAGTCTCTTCCTCTCAGGAGCCAGGCTGTGAGTTTTAGCGTCCGTGGAGCTGGGTGTAATACCGGTCCCTGGGTCAGCATATCCGGCTGGTAGGGTAACCTGAGACTGTCCATTGTCATAGCCAGCACCGTGGCAAACCAGGTTCTCCATGGCCAGTAGGTTGCCACTAGAATGATGGCTCGTCGTGATGTTCGGATCTTGGCTAGTACTTGGGGTAGTAATGGAATGAGGGGGAAAACGTACGCCTGATCCCAAGGCCAAGGTTGTGATAGGGCATAGGTTCCCTGGGACTGGGTTTCCCTGTATCTTGAGTAGAATTTCTTGACCTGCTCATTTTCCGCTATGGCCATGAGATCCATGGATACAGGTCTCCAAGTCTCCTGAATCATTTGGAAGAGGCTGGGGTGGAGACGCCACTCCCCTGGGTGGACTTGTTGTCGGCTGAGCCAGTCTGCTCGCACATTGAGCTTGCCCGCTAGATGAACTGCGCTGAGATGTGTGAGGTTGGTCTGTGCCAATTTAGGACCATCACCACCTCCCTCAGCATAGCTCTGCTCCTGGTACCCCCCTTGCTTAGCAATGTACGCCACCGTGACTTGGTTGTCAGAACGTATCAGAACCGACTGACTGGAAATGGAGGATCTGAAAGCTCTGAGAGCATGGTATACTGCCCTAATTTCTAGGACGTTGATGGACAACTTGGCCTCTGATGTTGTCCATTGGCCCTGTGCCATTAGATCGCCTAGGCATGCTCCCCAGCCCAATAGGCTTGCGTCCGTTTCTATAGTGATCCATACGATGCCTCTAGTGGAACCCCTCGTGTGAGATTGGAGCTCACTGTCCACCATGTTAGCGACTGTCTCACTGATGGTGGTAATGGAACTATGACATGCAGGTTGTATTAGTTCGGTGATCCCCGAGTGAGGACGTAAGTCAGTAGGGGTCACATGTGCCACCTGGCCCAAGGGATCAGGTCAATGCAAGATGCCATGCAACCTAGTAACTGTGCTATTCATCCCAAGGTTGGCTGATGGCAAGCCCTCAGGTGGTGAGACAATCTTATTAGGTTGTGCACCCTTGTCTGGGATGGTTTTGCCCATCCCTGTGATGTGTTGATTTACATCACAGGTGTTCTGTCTGTGGCACCAGATGACTCTTGACTTGGTACACCACCCAACCGTACTTCTCAAGTGCTCCCAGAGCGAGCACGGTATCTTGGTGCGAGTGGTCCTTGGAGCATGCCCGAATCAGCCAGTCATCCAAGTAGGGGATGATATCGAGACCTTGTTCTCGGAGTCTGGCTACTAGTACTACTGACACCTTGGCAAACACTCTTGGTGCTGAGGTAAGACCGAAGGGTAAGGCCTGATATTGGTAGTGCTTGCCTAGGATGTGGAATCTGAGGTATTGTCTGTGTTTTGTTCTGATAGGTATGTGAAGGTATGCGTCCTACAAATCTATGGACGTGAGGTAGTCGCCTGCCCGGATACTGCGTAGAGTCAACTTTAGGGTCTCCATTTTGAACCTTTGGGAAACTACATGCTGGTTGAGATGCTTCAGGTCCAGAATGGGGCGTAGTTCCCTTGATTTCTTGGGCATGAGGAAGAAAATGGAGTACACTCCTAGTTTCTGTTCGTGAAGGGGGACGGTCTGTATTGCTCAGTTTTGTATCAAATCCAACAGGATTTGTTGGACCTGATGAGCTGTTGCCTTCTCTTTGGCAATGGGAGAACTTATGAATCTGTGTGTGATGGGGGATTGGGATAACTCTAAGGAGTATCCTCTCGACACCACCTCTTGAACCCACCTGTCCGAGGTTGTGCAGAACCACTGGTGTCTGAAAAGTGACAATCTTTGTCCCGCGGGGGGACACAGTTCCCAACCATGTGAAGTTCTGGCCAAGTAGTCATTGTTGCTTTCCCCTATTCCCTCTACCTCTTCCTCCAAACTTGGACCCACGGGGTCTGAAGGAGGAGGGCTGGTAGGAATGGGTGAAGGAACTGCAGTATCCACTCTGTGCTCCTCTGCCTCAAAATGTATTGTTCTGGTAATGGGTGTCTCTGCATGCTTGATGAGACTTGTTCCCCCCCCCCGAAACCTCCGCCTAGCAGAAGGGAGATAGGTGTGTCTATTCTTATTTTTGAGAACATCTTTGCCCTCCTCTTTCTGTTTTAGGAATTCCTGCAGGCCCTCCCCAAATACATGTTTTCCCTTCATAGGCAAATTTTTCAGTAGTGTTTTGGATTTGTTGTCGGCCTCCCATAATTTCAGCCACAACACTCTTCTGGCACAGTTAGTGATGGCTGTAGCCCTGGCATGCAGTCTGAAAATGTCCACCATCATGTCTGCCAGGTATTTAGCAGCATTGAGAGCGCATTCTAACAGTTCTGCCTCTCTAGATTTAGGGTTTGCCTGCTCAAGGAGTTCCTCAAGCCAGCGTATCTGGGCACATGCCGTGTAAATGGCCATAGTAGAGGCTTTGGCGGCCGTACCCTCAATTTTGAAGGCCTTTTTCAACATGTCTTCCACTCTCTTGTCTGTGGGGTCCTTTAATGATATGGTTCCACATGGCAGAATGGTTTTCTTACTGAGTGCCGCCACCTGAGGATCAATAGTTGGGGCTGTGCACCAGTTGCTGGCTTTGTCCTCCTGAACCAGGTACATGCAGTCCAAGTTTCTGTTGTTTGACATTCTGCTAGGCTCTGTGGATTGCCACTCCTTGTTGAAAATGTCCTCGATCGCTGGACATACTGGGAATGTCTCCTTGATAGTCGCCTTTGCTGAATCATGGGGTCTAGTTTTGACTCTGGTTTGCCCTCTTCGACGTCAAACCCCATAGTGGCCTTGACTGTTTTCATAAGACCTGGAACCATGTCGAAAAAGAAAAGTTTAGATGTGAGGGATGGCACGGATTGTGGTTCCATGTCCTCGTCATCGGTCTCCACCCCCTTTTCCTCATCTGGCATCTCCATGTCTTCTCCAGAGTCCGGCTTATGGCTGTCTGGTGCTGGTTCTACATGATCCAGATGGTCTGCATTGGCTCCCCCCCACATTATCTGGCTCCGGAGGTGGTGCGGTTGTTGCCCTGTGCTGCGTAAGGGATTCTAACTTTTCCATTATCTTCAGCATAAAGTTCTCCATCATCCATTGTTGGCTCTCCATCATCGCTACCGTGGCCTGCTGGTTCTGAAGTAGGATAGCTCCAGGATCCATCCAAGTAGAGCCGCTGCATCCTGGATTACTGGAGCCCATGACAGAAGTTTGCTCCAGCGATAAGTCCTCGTCGTCATGGAGACAGGGGGCTCGGAGTGTGGGGCAAGAGGGTAGCACTGCAAGAAGTGCATTTCTTGGCCTTGACCATCTGGCAGAGAGAGGAAGAAAATGAGGCGTATTGTTAGGATTGGGTGACAATGGGCCTCCAACTCAGTGGGTGCCCCATAGCTGTTTAATACATCCTTAGAAAGTACAGAACATCCCAGGAGTGTAAATTCCCTAGGGTGCTGCTGATAACGCTGACCTTAGAGAGGGTGTATAAAGAACCACAGATGGGGTTCAGCATGGGGGGGTCGCTATAGTGAGGGACCCTGCATGGAGAAGGCCACTGTAGTGGTCGCTATGGGGAGGGACCACCAAGTTCTTTGTAAGGCATATGGGGTAGCTATGGAGAGGGAACCCATATGAACTAGAGGGAGGTACCACTAGGTTCTTTTGAAGAGAATATAGGGTCGCTAGAGAAAGGGACCCCATATGGAGGTAGAGGAGGTGCTGGGAGGTGGGTGGGGAGGATGAGCTAGGAGGCTTCGTAGGCCTGCAGAGGAACATTATTTTGAACCAGTGCTCCTGTTTGCAGCTCAGAGTGTCTAGGTTTTGTTTTCAGCCCCCACTGTGATGCAGCATGCCAGCACTTTGTTTATTTGCCAGAAAAAACAAATAGATGGTGCTTCCTCCCAGAATTCCAATCAAGGTCTCAGTGGCTATTCCCTCTACTTTGGAAGGAGACCTTTGAAAGAAAAAAACTATCGCTCGTTCTGCTAGGGCCATCACTGAAGTAAAAAGAAGTATTGAATGGCCCGAGCCTTAGGCAGGGGGCGAATCACTGAGAAATCGCAGCAGGACTCAGTAATTCTGATGTCCAGCGTTTCTTTCCCGAGCTACCTTCTGTTGACTGCTCGGGAGAGAAGGCATTCAACCCCCCCCCCCAATGCTAGGCCTGGGACCCAGCGATGGCCAGAAGTAGGCCGCGAGAACCATGCAGCCGAAAAGAGCGTGGGGAAGATGAGCAAGACCTTCCTGAATGAAAAAATCCCTTAAAATGGGGAATCTGTTGAGGGGGAGCTGGTACTGTTCATGGGGATGCTTTCCCATCGGTGGAAAGCAGGGTCAAACCAAGATGCCGAAACCATGCGCCAGGGAAGGAGGAGCGCCACGCAGAGCTCAGCAGTAGGCCAGAGGCCTTGTAGCATAACTGCTTCCCTGGGCTTGTAAGGCAAGCGAAATGAGCTCGCAAGGGTAGAGCTCCCCTTTTTTTTCAATTTTTAAGGAGCAATCGCTCAGCCACTCACTCGCAAGTCTACAGAGCAAGTGGAGGCTTAGGGAGTGGCCTGTGTGTGTGCTGCGCTATCCGCGCGAGGCAGAGAAGGTGCAGGCAGATGCCAGAACCGTGAACAGACCTGGGGAGGACAAACCCTTTCCCCTTACCAAAAAACGGAAGGAACGCGGTGCAGAAAACTGCAAATAACACTAAAAACATCAGATAGGTTGCAGAACATCTATTCGCTAGGCTTGAAGTAAGCCAGGATGGGACTCAGTACTTTGCAGATAGGCCAGAGAGGCCAAAGCAGGAATGATTTTAAGCAAACGCATCGGTAACCATAAAAACATTTGCTGGCTTTAACTTCTGCCCAAACACCTGAGAAATATATCAATAAACAACAACACTGGCATAAATCATTTATAGCAAGAAAAACACAATGCTGCAGGATTTACTTCCCTTTAGGGAGCTATATTAAAGGGTGATGGGAAAAAAACACACACAAGAAAAACTGCAGCAGAGATGGCATAATGAGTCTCAAGGTGATCTGCAGGATAAGCAACTTAGATAATTATAAAGGAGAGGCCTACCTTCCTAGAGTAGAACAACAGGGATCATGGTGTGCTTGTAGCCTGATCAGATGCATGATTTGAACTGGAAAACAGGGATTTCTGGGACTTGGTTATACAAGAAATCTGATCCTAGGGTCATGAGCATCACTAGCCTATCAGGTGGGCTAAAACCCACAAGGTAATGTCTGGAGTGCCATGGATGGTCAACCAATCACAATGGTATTTTTGGTTTTTCCCGTAATAGTCCAAGAAAGTGAAGAATATAAGCCAGTTTACCTCTGCTTCTGGCAATTACATTTAACCAATCAATCAGAACTGCAAAGGTGCTTGATGACTGAAAAGTGGCCCACATGGTGCCATAGCCAGCCTTAAGGAAAGGCAAATTAGGTGGCTGCCTAGGGCGCCATTCAGTAGGAGGGAGCCATCACCGTCAAACAAAGTTCCATTTAAAATGTTTTTTTTTTTTTTGCAAGTGACCTGGATGGACTGAAAATTAACATGGCCACATCTGGTGCCATTTGAGGAGGGGGGGGTGGTGGTGAAGACTTGTCTGTCAGATTCGCCGCTGCATGCCTGCCTTACCCACCCATAGAAGAGCCACTCCCATTTCTTTTTTTTTAACTCTTTTTATCCTCCGATCACCAGTCCCTTAGACCTCTCTCCAGTGGGACTCTCGGACCGACCGTAACCTGTTTGGCCTGATATCCTCCTGACTGGTTCTCTCCTAGAGCACTCTCCTCCAACTCCTCTGACCACCCTGCCCCTCGACTCCAAGCCCCCTGGGGTGAGACCGCCATTAACTTCTCTGGTGCTCTATCTAGAATCTAGAAGGGCTGCCGGGGAGTGGAAGAGAGTTGGAGACCAGCCAGGTTGGACCCAGCAGAGGGCATTGGGGTCATCCACCAGCCCCACCTTCGCCTGTCTGGGTGCCAGGGTTTTTTCCTTTGTACCAGTCCCAGAGGTGTGGATGTGCAATGACATCCAGCGCGTGATGGGTGCGCTCCCACACCTGCCCGCAGGATGTCCTCCAGTACCTCCATACCCCTATGTGTGGCTCCCACAAGTGGCAATACCCCCAGTCTCCACTTGGAGTTATAGAACAGAGACAAGCTCAACCCACCCACCCCCAGGAGAGGAGTCCTCCAGACACTCAGCCCTCTTCTGTCCCTGCTGACCCTTGATGACCCAAGCTCGTTCCCGAACCTGGGTCACTGGCATGGCATCTGGCGCCTCAGTCCTCAGTGTCACCAGGCTGGCTTCCACTCCCATTTCTATTGTTTTTGCCTGTTTTTCTGCTGTTGGCTTCAGACTGAGCTCATCGGAGCCTTAGGAGGACAAGTTTTTGCACAATTAAATATTGTGCTCCAGACTGCAGCAACAGAGCTCCACAGGGCTCAACTTTAATTTCTTAAGATTTGATTTGTTATAATAATTCCCACCCATCTGCCCTGTTCCCTGCTCCCTGCTCCCTGCTCCCTGCTCCCCTTAAATATGCTCTAGTCCCTCCCACTTACTTGGTGGGCCTATCGTGTTCCACTTCAGCTGTCTGTCCTTACCCTATGCCAACCCCCTCGTGATGGGCACAATAATTTCTGCTTTTATGCTGCTGCTTGATATGTCATGCTGCACTTCATAACCTTGTGACAGACTATCCATACTCTCTGCTGTTAGAACTGTTCACACAAGCCAACTAGAGAATCTGATTACAGCACCTAAATTCATAATTGACTTACTGATTTCTGAATTTTTTGTTGTGAATTTACCTAACTGCTAAGAATTTGACTGCTGCTTCACTGCCACTAAGTTATAGATTTAACATTAAGATATAGATTTATCAACTGCTCACTGCATTTCAGCTGACTTTTCTACCTGTGTGAGCTGTGTCTTGCTGTTATAGCCGAATTCCCCCCCCTTCAGCGTGCTTCCTCCCCACTGGCAGTACGTTAAGGGCTTAAAGTTTGCCCACCTCAATGTCCACAGCCTACTCACTAACCTCTCAGACCTAACAGCCTGGGTCACCCTCTACAATCTGGATATCCTGGGGATCTCTGAAACCTGGCTTAAACCTGCCCATTCAGACTCTGTCTGTGACCTCCCAGGCTACCTTGCAATCAGGCAGGATAGAATGGGTAACAAACGGGGGGGTGGCCTGCTGCTCTACTTTAAACTCCACCTCAAAGTGACTGTCATACGTCACCCCCCCTTGCGAGTTCCTGCATGCCCTTCTTGTATTGGGCAATGCCAAGAAGCTCCACCTGGCCTGTGTGTATAATCCACCAAAATGTGGAGTTTGCGGCCTCTCCCATCTCCTTGACTACCTCAGTCCCAAGGTGAGTGTTACACCTAGGTTATGCCCCTATTATCCCACATACATCTCATATATACCTCACACTGTATTCCTGGTCTATTGTACTGTGATACTGCTATTTTGCACTAACCTATAGTTATGATCACCAATCATATAAGCATGGGTGCTAGGAATGTGCTTTGCTGCTAAGATATGCTAATATTGTCATGCATGATATATTATACCTCACTATAATACATTTATCTAGATTAGTTTGTCTTTTATGGATATTCCATATATTTCTACCTAATCACTGATAAGATGACTCAGAGGGATCATCAGTTATTATTGTATACTCATATTCTCGTATAATTATATGTAATGTATTTTACACTCAGATATGCCATGTAATAGGCCTGTCAGCAGTTCTCTTTGTGTCTAAGCAAGCTGACAGAGATAGAAGGCCTTTGTTATGTGTAATATTTTATATTGTATGTAAGTAAGAAATGTGCTTGTAGTTTTAAACTGTCAGCATTTCTTTTGTCTATGCTATAATGCTAATGGAAGCATATTCTGTCTCATATGTTACTCATTAGTAGTTCTGTCTCCTAAGTCATTATCCAATGGAGAATGACTTAGAACCAATACATATTGTTTCTCATATCTGTAACTATGTTGTAATCTCTGTTGCTATGCTGTTATCTGTAGTATTTAGCTGTCCACAACCCATTGTAGCTCTCTCGAGACACTACTGTAGCTTCTCTGGAAGGGCAGAGAGCTGGAGCACTGGGAGAGATAAAACAAGATCTTAGAGAACCTAAGATCTACAATTCTGGAGATTATGTACATTCTTCAGGAATGGTGAGAAACACATCTCCCTTGTGATTTTCTCTGTCACATGCTTGGCGTAAGTAGCATAATAAACTTTATTAGTACTCCTTGCTTGTTTATGAATGTTTCTTGGCAGACTCCGAGACACAAGAATCTGTATTATTATTATTTTTATTGTTTACCCTACACATCAAGAGTGTTTAGAAAACATAATGGCGACCGCGGAATGGAGTCTGGATGTTTTTGCAAAGTTTCATTTTAATTTCCTCTGTAAATTAAAACACTGGGCGAGAGATCCCCAGTAAAAACAAGCTGAAAATGTCTAATGTTTAAATTTTTTCGGTCAGACGTGTGTTCTACACTGCAGACAAAACAATCTCTTGGCAGATATTCAATTTCTGTGTAATGAGTTGCTTTATTTTTGATTTTTTTTTCCTATTCTTTCTCTGTGGGAACACAGCTATAAAGGATCTGAAACAAATAGTTAGACAGCTTTCTTGTGCATTCAAATCCTGATGGGTATTTACTCATCTAGGTGTCCACATACGCCAAAGGCTACTTGTGTGCTTTCGTGAATTTTGGTTACAAAGTTTTTTGATCCACAGACAGCTAAGGGTTTCTTATCTTAAGACATGTCTAAATATATCAGTACTGAGTTGAGGCTGGATGCCTTAACAAGTCAAACTGCTAACAGTAGTTGGCTTGATTTTGCTAAAGTTGCAAAATCCAATGATAGTCCTTTAAGGGATATCATAAAAGCCCATTATGGGGAATTGAAAAGTGGTACCAATGATCCTGAAGGATTATTAATTGCAACGTTGCTTAATTGTTTTGATGCTGTTCTAAATAAGATATCTGTTTTGAAAAGTGAGTATGATGCCTGCAAAATGGAGAATTCTGCCTACAAGCAGGAGATTAGTCTGAAAAGGGCTTCTCATACAGAAATAATAGCTGGACTACTGTCTGAGCTACAATCTGTCTGTCTAGAAAATGAGTGTCTATTTAATGAGAGAAGCAACCACGACCTGCATGCCTTGAGAGAAAATGCTGAAAAGGCAAAAGTTATTAGTCAAAATGTTTTTCAAACTAATGGTATTCTGGCTAGTAACACTGATTCCTTATGTTCTGAAAACAAAGAACTTAGAGATGATAAGTCTAAAGTAATTACTGAAAAAGTTAACAAGCTGGTATTTCAACACCAGACCTTGACGGTACAGCATGATTCAGTATGTTTTAATTACAGCAGACTTGAAATGAAGGTTTTCAATATAAACTATGACACAGCTTCTGTCAATAAAAAGCAAGTTTTACAAGATGTGATTGTTTTGCAATCTGAAAACAAAGCACTTAATAGCGTGCTAACTTCTGTATCTGAGCAGTTAGAATGTAGGAGTAAAAAGTCAGATATGGTGAATTTGCACCATCAGCCAGAGGTATTAGCAGGCAATACTAACTTAATGCCCAAAGACACTGCCTCTTCTCATGTTGAAGAGTTAGATTTTGAACACTCACAGTATGCTGTGGGGTGGACTAGAGCAAAGACTAGCCACTTGTTTTTCTGTGATTCACAAAATGAAGAATGGTTAGAGTCTCAAAATGGTGGACACACATGTGATCAGGTTGCATCCCCATACCAGCCCCAAGATGGCCACTCATGGTCATGTGATGATGGTCATGACACAATAACCCATGATGCACATGAGGTAATCCAAAATGGCTGACCACCATCTCACGGAGATTCGATCCTGTAGTCACAGGGAACTGTGATTGATGCCATAACCAAACAAAACAAACCAGAGTTTTTTGGCATGATTAATAATGTTATCAGTAACACTAGTGTTTCTGAGGGACAGAAGATTCTCATTAAAAATGATGTTGACGTACTTTTGAATAAGGCTGATATGCAATCAGTCATGAAGTCAGCGTCTGATGCTGAAGAAACAGCTGATGCTGTTAACAATGTTTGCTTTATTAGCAATGTTTATGGTATCCGACTGTCCTTGGATAAAGAACACATTCAAGTTAATTACATGAAAGGTTGTTTTTATTTCCTATGCAATGTAACATCAGCCGAGAAGACTGAACGTACTGCTTTTTCTATGCAGTGCATTAATACCTTAAGCTGCAGCATTAAAAACAATCCGATTGGTCTTTTATGGATATTCCATATATTTCTACCTAATCACTGATAAGATGACTCAGAGGGATCATCAGTTATTATTGTATACTCATATTCTCGTATAATTATATGTAGTGTATTTTACACTCAGATATGCCATATAATAGGCCTGTCAGCAGTTCTCTTTGTGTCTAAGCAAGCTGACAGAGATAGAAGACCTTTGTTATGTTTAATATTTTATATTGTATGTAAGTAAGTAATGCGCTTGTAGTTTTAAACTGTCAGCATTTCTTTCGTCTATGCTATAATGCTAATGGAAGCATATTCTGTCTCATATGTTACTCAATAGTAATTCTGTCTCCTAAGTCATTATCCAATGGAGAATGACTTAGAACCAATACAATCCAGCAACATTCCGGTGGGGAAACCCACTTTACATTTGATGGGGGAAGGGACATCCCTGATTCTGAAAGCCCCGTGGTTGTGATATTTTCAGCATCACAGGCCACATGGGGGGGTTACAGGTTTGATTTCTGAACCTGAGCTGACAACTGTCTCAGCACTATTTTCTCCACCCCTGATGGCTACTGAACTGCAATCCATAGCTGGAGAATTATGTGCAGCTTGCACACCACTTTTCTCCACTGTGCAGGCACCCTTGATAGTGCCAGCACTGCCTGCACATGATGCAGAACCCCCTCCATCAGTGACACCTGGATCATCCCATACTATGGCTAGTGGTGGGCGAAGTGGGCTCAATCCGCTCCACAAAGTGATTCACGGAGCAAAGGCGGATTCGCGGAGTGCTCCACAATGCAAAGCGGAGTACTTCGTGTTATAATGAGGAACATGAAGTGCATTGAAAACAGCGACTTCACGTTACTTCACCTCCACTGGTCACTTCTCTTCCAATTTCTAAGGCGAAGTACATTGGTGGCAGTTCACTTCGCCTCACTTCGACTTGTTTTTGAGCTTCGAAGGAGGATTTTGCAGTGATTCATGGGAGTTCAGGTTACGTGGGTTCTATATTGATCTGCACAGCCTCAGTTTGAGGTAGTATGAGTATGAAGGAGTAGGAGACAGTGTGCTCTGATAGCTGTCTGTAGGAATCTTTTAAAAGCTGTTCAAAAAGCATTTTTGCTTTTTTGGGGGGGATCCAACTATAGTTCATCGATTGTAGGAAACCCTCCTGTGCTCACATCATTGAGCGTTTTTGTTTGTGTGTGGATTTTGAATGTAAATTTACAACATTGAGTGTGTGTGGTGAAAGACAGTGAAGTGTGCTGTGTGGGGAGGCATATCTGTGTGTAGGTAGATTTAAGTTGGAGAACTAGTGATTTCTTTGTGTTTTGGCAATATTTTTGTTATATAACTGACTGTGTTACTGTACACATAGTAAAATTGTCAGTGATAGTACAAATTTTCTTGCTGCTTGTTGTGTGAATGTGGTGCAGCATTTCATAAGGTCAGGTTGTTTAAATTACAAATTTACATTACGTGGCACTGAGAACACTGAACTATTGTATTTGCATCGCATTCCTCGTTCAGCATTGTACACAAAGTGTTCTGTGTTGTGTGTGCAGTGTTGCGTGCATCAAATATAATACACCTTTTAAAATTTGTGACACAGATCAGTGTAAGTGCAACTAAGCGCAGCAGTGTGAACCTGCTATCCACTGCAGCTGCCTGATTTTGTACTGCGATCGTGTTCTCTGTTCTTATTGTTGCTGCTTGTAGTGCCAAAAAAATCAGCACTGTCTGTATTCAGTCCCCCCCATGTTGAAAAGATATTTTTTACCAGACTGGATTGTTTTTGTGACCCCATCAGCACCACTGGTTACTGAAGTTGTTTTAATTCCATGACAGTGTCACAACACAGTAGTCTCCTTATCTGTCGCTGAAGCCACAGTTGTTTATTTTGCTTCACATCCAGCTAGCGATAGTAGCGAGTAGCAACCCTCCAGTCAGAAAGTGAGCATATCAAAATCTGAATTTGGTGATAATATTGTGGTTGATCCCCCAAAATGTCTGCAAAGAGACGTGCAAGTAAAGCTGTTTCTGGCCATGGCAATGTTGGCAGTAAGAGGTTCTGTGGGTGTGGTAGTAGTATGCAGACAGAGAAGTGCAGTGGTGATGTGAGGAAAGGTATTTCTCCTGCAATGTTTTTTATAGCCCAATCAGTAGCTTCATTGATAGTTGGAGGAGATGATGTTTTCCCAGCCGGTGGTGTTAGTGTTACTGGTGTTAGTGGTGGTGGAGGTAGTATTAGCATTGTTGCATCAAGTTCTAATTTTGACCAGTGTACCATATCCAAACATATTGAGTGTGAAGCAGTGCAAGTGAGTGACAGCGTAGATGATGTCATACTTCCCAGTAACATCCCGTTAACTGAACCTGATTCTGATGATCATGTCAACGATAGCATACAATATGATATTCCATCCACCGTGGCACTTAATGTCACTCATTTCCATGCAACAGTGATTCACAGTGTGGTGAAAAAATATCAGGTGATGGTGGTGTAGATGCTGATGATGAATGTGATGATGCTGATGATGATGATGTTGCTGTTGTTGCAACATGCAGTCCACATGTTAGCATCCAAGCAGAAGATGTGGATGTGTGTGACAGTGATGTTGATGAATATCAATCAATCAATCAATCAATCAAGTCTTTACTTAACCAGGTGTTCATCATTGAGCAGAAGCTCATTTGCAAGATGGTCCTGGGTGGAGCATGAACATTTGTATATACAGGTCAACACAGGTATTTACAAGGCAATACAGATAATACTCTTTACAGAGAGGAAGAAAAAGAAGTTCATATGTACATAGAATTATACAGATATTGTACAGATTACACGGTATTTACATACATAGAAGTGTCTATAGGAAGATAAAGCAGGTTATCTAAGGTTGCAGGAGGAAAGTAAGAAGAAAAAAAAATATACACCAGGTAGAGGTGAAGGTAGGGGGAAGGGAGGGAGGTAGGGGGAGAAAGGCTAGGAGGGCACGTTGCACAGAAAGGAGTTGGTAAAACGGGATGTAGAGAAGGTGGATGGAGAAAAGGAGTATGTGTGAGCCCCGGGATTGAATGCTATAAAGTACGGGGCATGGTAGGATGTCACAACCCAGGGTAGTGAGCTCCTATCCGAGGTTGGGAAAGGAAGAATAAGGGGATGGATGGGTCTAGTGTTGATAAGACAGGGGGATGAGAGAGAGAGAACAATTAGGCTGGTGAGGAGCAAGCTGGGGGGTCAGTACTTAAAATTGGGTCTAGGCATGGCTATATACCAGTGCAGACACCGGTACTGGGTCTGAGTGGGTGAAGCAGTTACATATTTCTCTGATTGTATGGAAATAAAGCATCTTGAAGGCATTTATACCAATTAGAGTGCTTAATTTGAGGGTTTTTTTGTAGACCGTTCCATAAGGTAGGTAGCACGAAGCTTATGGCTGCCCTGCCGAAGTGGGATTTTGCTTTGGGTACTTTAAGTGTAATAGCTGAGTAACCTCTTAACGCATATTTCCCAATTATACTCAGGGGAAGACAGCAGGAGATATAGTAAGGCAGCTTATTAGAGATGGCTCTATAGGTCCAGAGAGCGGCGTTTCTGTGGCGCCTGAACTTTAGTGATGTCCACCCCACTGCCACATATAGGGTGCAGTGATGCGTGTCAAAGGGGAGTCCCGTTATAAACCTCACTGCTCAATGGTAGAGTGTGTCCAGTTTAGCCATGTAAGAGTTGGGGCATTGGCTGTAGAGGAGTCAGCGTAATCAACCAATGATAGGAAAATGGATTGGACCAGTTGTTTCTTGGCATCTCTGGTGAGAAAGTGGTTGATTCTAAAAACAGTCCAAGCCTTTGCCAGTCATTTTAGCAAGTCCTCGATATGTTCAATGAAGGAGAGTCTTTGGTCTATCCAAACTCCCAGATACTGAATTTTGTAACAAATTCTAGTTTTCACCTAGAACTTGGTAATTTGCCACTGGACACAGGGTTAGCTATGACGGATAAAAGGAGGACCATCGCTTAGTCTTTTGGCATTAAGGAGTAGCTTTTTTTTGGAGGAGTTGGCTTTGCAAAAGGTTGAATTCTGACTGTAGGTCATTGCAGGCAGCTTCAAGTGTTGGGCGACTCACGTAGAGAACTGTATCATCTGCAAACAGATGGATGTTGGCTTCTTTTATACAGTAGTCGATGTTATTAATGCAGATTGCAAAAAGTAAGGGCCCTAATATAGAACCTTGGGGTACCCCTCTTTGCAGAGTTTTTAAGGGGACAGGCCCCTTCGGCTTTAACTTGTTGAAGGCTCCGTAAGTTAAGTAAACCAACGCAGAGAGGAGGGGTCCACACCTATGGTTTGAAGGGAGGAGAGGAGCAGACTATGGTCGACGTGTCAAAAGCTCTTGCTTAATCAAGGAAAACAGCACAAATAAAGCTTTTGTCTCAAGATTACGCTGCCAGTCATTAGTAACTTGGCGAGGGCTGAGATAGTGCTATGTTTAGCTCTGAATCCGGACTGCATAGATTTAGCAGTTCCCTAGACTCAAGGTGAGTCCTCAGCTGTGCATTTACAATTTTCTCTAGGAGCTTGGACAGGACCGAAGGAGGGAAATTGGCCTGTAGTATTGAGATCGCCAGGGTCACCTGATTTGAACAGTGGTATGATATGTGCTGTCTTCCATATAGGTGGTAAGGTGCCCTGAGACAGGGATAAGTTAAAAAGGTGGGTGACGGGTATTGCAAGTACGTGGTAGGCAATTTTTGGGAAGTAAGGGTCAAGGGTGTCGGCCCCAGCACTTTTTCTAGTATCCAACTGAAGCAAGAGGTCCTCTACCTCTTTCAGTGGGGCAGGTTGAAGCGAGAAAGGCGGCAAAGCTATCGGAGTTTCAGGCAGTTGGCTGGCAGTCTGGGAGCGAAGTATGTTTGCAGGGGAGTTATCAAATGCCATGTCTGCAGTAGCAAAGTGGTTATTGAACGCCAAATATATCCATCTTTACGGTTATAGTCAAGTTGCCAGAGGTAATCTTGGTGGGAGTGAATTTTCTGGGGTGGCCCTAGCAGATCATTGATTGTGTTCCAGAGCTTGATTGGGCTCTTTGGCAGAGTTGAGTTCGGATTTGAAGAAGGTGGCCTTCGATTCTCTGATTGTTTTGGTACATAAATTTTGTAGTCTCCTGAACTGGTTCCAATCCTCTGCAGTGTTCAGTCTGCGCGCTTTTTCCAGAGCTTATCTCTTTCTAGAAGCAAGGAATCTGAGGGGTGAACCATTTACAGGTTTTGGTCCTAGTTCGAACTTTAATCAGGGGAGCATACTTATTAAGGGCCCTTGATAGAATGTTGTGAAGATATTGTAAGCTGATGTAATCGTTTGAGGTAGAAATCTTGCCACTCAGGGAGTACTTAAGCTCGCTTAGGTAGGCATGTTCATTGAAGTGCGCCTGGATCTCTTCATAGAGAACTTGCTGGTGGGTGCTGGGTTGTTGGTGGATCTTACTCCGCAATAAAACAACAATGGTCGCGTCTGAGAAGAAGACATCAGCGTGGGAGAAGAGATGAGGTTTGCTCACCATTAGCACATCAAGAAGCAAAATTTTACTGGGTTCATCATGTTTGGGCATGTTAGTTCAGTAATAAGTTGCGTCAGCCATGTTCATCACAGAAGGCTGCAAGGGGGCAGCTGTGTTGAGAGAGCCAGTCAAGTTGAGGTCTCCTAAATAATAGTTTCTGGCAGCCCTGTCCCAACTTGTCACTTAGATATGACACAAGCTGTAGGCCAGGCAGTGGTTCTGTAGCATCTATTATGCAGAGTGCAGTAGTCTGTGTAATTTCCACTTTGAGAATTGGCATTGAATTCACTGGCGACAGATGCCGAGGATAAGCAGAAGGCAGAAAATTTGTCTTTAACGTGATAGCTACCCCTCCTCCTCTGGCATGCCTATCAGCTCTGAACAAGGCATAGTTGAGTATGTTTACTTCTCTATCAGTGGTGCTGGGTCTAAGCCAAGTTTCAGAAATCACAAGTATGTCAGGAGAGGTACGATTTACCCAGGTTTGTATTAAGGTTATCTTTTTAAGGAGGCTACATAATGCTAACAGGCAAGAAGCTTATTCCTTTAAATTTGCTAGTTCTGCTGGCAAGCAATAGCTCTGGGGGGCCAGGTTGAGTTCTACATTGCCTGAACATAGCAGAAGGATAAGTAGGATTTTCTAAGAGCGCTAATTATAAGCTTGTAATTCTTGCCTTTCTCCCGTCTAGTAGATCTGATGTTTTTAGGGACTGGAAAGTAGCCACCATAGAAGAGCTGATCTGTTGTAGCAAGAGCTAGTACCCCTACCAAAATAGGCGAGGAGGAGGAGATAGAAGTCTGCGTGGTGGGAGGTGGGCCTTGTGGTGGGGGAGTGCTATAAGTACTACTGGTATGTGTGGTCCAAGAGCAGGGTTCGAGGTATTGGTACTTGGAATCACAGAGGCAATTAAAGGATAAGTTGCCATGTGGTATACAGCACAAGGTGCCGTTGTAGACCAAACATGGTGGTAGTTCAGGTGTCCAATGCTAGGCAGCTGGTATCAGCAGAAGAACGGGCAGTATAAGGAGCCATATAGGGCCCGACATGATGGTACCTCAAAAAAGGAGCCACTCTGTTAGCCCAGGGGCCAGTGGGGTTGCTGGATTAATGCAACTTATCAGTAGCTTTCCGATCCAGGTTGACCCAAATTTGATAGCATTAAAAATATTTAGTGGTGAAGGCACAGCCAAGGAGAGCCTATGCGTTTTAGTAAGGCGAGGCCCTGAGAGTTGGATCCCGTAGGCTGGACAGAGAAGAGGGGGATCACGAGCTAAGTCTCTATTGGTGGGGCACTGCGCCAGGGGACGTGGACTAATATTTTGGCAGGAGCTACTGTATTTGATAATCAGCGGAGGTGGGGGAGGTCGAAAAAAGTTGCGACAGTTGCCGTACCTTGTAGGGCCTTGGGTCCGGTCCTGCGGTCCTCGACGCCGGCTAGAGGGCACCGACCACCTCGGTAGCAGGAATCCCACAGCTTAGGAGCTGGGAGCCTGGGTGACAGTTCCTCGGGAGGGAGAGAAGGAGAGTGAGGGTAATAAAGTGGATTCACAAAAGGTTAGACAGAACAGGGAGTCCAAAATTTGCAGAACAAAAGGACGCATGGTACCAGCAATGCCAAAAGAGGTAGTGAGGAGTAGTAGTAGGTGGTTAGCACCCCAAGGTAGTTTGTTTGGTGTTGCTGACCCTGCTTAACTGCTAACTGGTTTATAGTTGAAAAGAGTATATAATTCGAATTAGGGTGAGGTCACTAACAATAGGGCAGGTAGAGCAGTAATTGAGAGGAGTTATATGGAGTAGCTGGAGAAAAGGTTGAGAGGAAATGTGCGATCCTGTGGGTGGGACCGCTTTAAAAAAGGGGCAGTGAGAAAGTGGGTCAATTCAGGTATTGAAGACAGGGAGGCCAATAGCATGAAAATGTGCAGCAGTGGAGTAACCAATCTGCTGCTAGGCTGAGGAAGGGGTGGAGTAAGGGTCTATTTAATACTGTGAGGAGGAGGGGGAGGGTGGCAAAAATTCAGTCCAGAACCCAGCACAGAAAGAATTTCCCTGAGATCAGGAAGCACCAGGCGTTGGAAAATCAGCCAAGGAGTAAGCTGCCAATCAGTGCCTGGTTCCTCCACTGGGCATCCAGTCAAAACAGTGGCATTCAAAACCACAGTTTCGGAGGGTCGGTGCGTACCTGAGACTCTGTCCGAGGGTCAGTCGGTGGTCTGGTAGCTGTGGCCTGTTCGGAGAGAGTCAAGGCCACAGGAGCAGCAGGAAGCCCAGAGTGGGCTGTCTGTGGAACAGGGAAGAAACACAGAGGATTAAATACAGCTAGAATACAATAGCAAGCTCAGTGGAGGGCAGGCAATGAGGAAAGACAAAGCATGAGGTAAAGAGGTGGTAAATGCAGGGCAATTATTTGAATAGAAGAAGTTAATGGGGGGTCTGTGCTTTGGCACGGGACGTCTGAGAGGACAGCAACAGCGGGGGTATAAGGAAAGGTTTTGTAGGTGGGCAAGGAAAGAAAGTAAGGTGTTTAGAGAGACATTACAAGTGGGGCAGAGAATTAATAATTGTCAGAGTGACCCGTGTGGGGAAGGGGCAGAGTTCGTCAGTAGGGCAGAAATGGAAAACTGCAGCAGTCTTGCTCAGTAGCTAGGTCAAGCAGTCAAACATGGGCTACTATACAATACAGTTTGTCAAGCACTAAAGTAACACTGAGAGACTAGACTAGTGGCTTGTAATAGACCAGCTAGGCAGGTAAAGTAAGACCAATTGATGCATGATGATGATTTAATTGACCCCAGTTGGGAACTGGAGAAAAAGAAATTAAAAGTGGCTGTGTCTGAAATTTCTGAATCTGTTTGCAGGGATCCTCCCCGGCCCCCATAAAAACTTGTGATGTACCGGTTTTATTGGATGATGATGATGATGACGACCAGTACTCAATATGATGAGGTAGTGGTGGTCAGTTGCAGTCAGGTGTGCAGTGCCAGAAACATCACATACCCCCAACTTCAGTGCTAAAATAACAGACTTAAATAAGCCATATCATCATGGACATGTTAAAAGCAGAGCATCACAGTCCCTGTTTGGGATTTTTGTTCAAGATGCAAATGATGATTCAGTTGCAATCTGCCAGGTTTACATGTCGTATGAGTTGAGGTAAAAGGAGCCATCTTGGGACAGGAGGACAGCATCGCATCTTAAAAATAGGCACTTAGCTCTGTGGGCCCAGCACAAGCTGGCAGCTAATACCAGACTTAGGTGTTCACCAGTATCACCCGGCGGCAACCATAGCCAGCATGTTATCCCTTCCATGACTGTTAAGCCCAGTAGGAAATTAAATATGTGCACTAGTGCTGACAATAAACGAAGGATTACTACAGGCATGATGGTGGAGGACCATAATGACTTTGAAATGTTGTTCAGTGCTGTGAGGTAGCAGTTTTTGTGGTGGTGGTGGTGGTGGTGAATGTAGTATGTCTAGTGCAAGTGGTACATCAACCTCGGTTGGCAAATCCGGAAAAAATAACATAATTTCTGGGTTTGTCATCATCACCTGTGCAACCGTCTTCATCAAATGTCCACACTCCACCCCTTGCCAATGCCGTTCATCACAGAGCACAACCATTTGTGACCAACACACACCCTGTAAAACGTTTAAGTCAACCCACGTTACAGAATGTTTTTGCGCATAAACTGAAGTACCCCCCAATCATACAGTGTCACGTGAACTTAATGCTGCTGTAGCGGAAATGCTGGCAGTCGATCTTTTACCCTTCTCCTTTGTGCAGAATTCTGGGTTCTGGCGGTTTGCTGCCCGTGCCTGTCCAAAATAGAAAGTCCCATCCAGGACATACTTTTCTACCCGTGCTGTTCCCAAGTTGTTCCGCACTGTCTCAGACTCAGTAAGACATGCCCTTCAACATTCCTCCTCTCCATTCATCCATTTACGTATTGGATATGTGGACAAGTGGCAAAACAGCAGGGAGTTCATGTCTGTGTATAACTGCACACTGGGCGCAGGTGCGGGGTTGTTTGTGATGCTGGTAGTTGATTAATCAGTGCAGGAAGGTGGATTGTCATAGTAGCAATCTTCCTGGGAATTAGCCAGCATGCAACAATTGCTATGCTTAGTGTGACTGTTCACATACTGGTGAGAACATGTTGGACATAGCACGCAGCTGAAATTGACAGATAGGCTAAACCCTCTGTCCCTGAGCTGGGTTCATAGCAAGTGACAATGGGTCAAATGTGGTGAAATGCAACATGAATGGTGTTTTTTTTTCGTGTTCCATGCATGGCCCACTGTTTAAATCTTGTGGTTCAGGAGTTTCTGCAGCACCCTGACATAAAGGAAATGCTGACCATTGCACGACATATCTGCTCTCACTTTTCAAGATCTGGAAAGGCCTGTGACCAACTGCGGCAGTTGCAGATACAAAACAGCCTGCCTCAGCACCGCTTGAAGCTGGAAGTTGTCACCCGATGGAACTCCACGTTATACATGGCAGAGAGGTTGTATGAACATACAAAGCCATCACAAAATATCTTATTATGCACACTAGCGCACAGTTCTGGGGCCTCCATATCTATGATGACTGAACAGTGGCACCTCATGGACTCTGTAATAACAATTTTGTGGCCTTTTGAACATGCCACACAGGCAGTGAGTGGCCTCCATTAGCCAATCAATTCCACTGCTGTGGGTGCTGAGGCAAACATTGGTGAATGTACATCATGGCCTTGATGTTGCCCGAGATGGTGGTAGCAGTATGTTGCTGCAACACATGCTGACAGCATTCAACCAGAATCATCATATTGTGAGCATTCAGCGTAGTGACAACTTTGCCATGGCAACAATGCTGGACCCACGATAAAAACGTGGAATTGCATCAGTACTGGAGGGAGGGCCTGAACAGGTAAAAAATATCAGTGGCCAACTGGTTTGCTTGGTTCATGTGGCACAGAAGTCACATGCCAAGGTCAGCAAACCTCAGCAGCATAGTCCAGCTGAAGGTGTAGCTGGAGGACCAGCAAGCATATCATGCAAGGGTAAGGGGACTGTAGTTCCTGGTGGTCTGTCATCCAAAGTGGTTAGCATCAACCCGCTTTGGGAGGCTTTATCCCAAGTGGTATTTGTGACATCAATGATTCTGGGGAACAGGCTGATGCATCAACAATCGGACTTAGTCGCGGCACAGAGAATGGTTGAGTCATATTTGTCGAAAACAGGCATCTGACAATAGTGAAGATCCTTTTTTGTACTGGAGTGGAAAGGTCAGTGAATGGCCAGAGCTGACTGCAGTGGCTGAACTGAAGTACCTCAATGCCCACCCTCCAGTGTAAGTGTTGAGAGGTATTCAGCTCCTTGGGTGCAATAGTCAGGATCATCGGACAAACCTGTCTCCTGCAAATGTTAGTTTGCTAACATTCATTAAAATGAATGAGAGGCACATACCAGCACAGACTGCAACCTCGGTATTCGTACCCTGGCCTAGTCATGGTGGTCTTGCTGATGTGGAAATGGAGCATCCTGGTGGCACTGGCAGTAGCTGCCTGAAACAGCCCACCACTGATGTAGAAGATGACACAATGGAGAAAGAATTTCCAAGTGGTCAGACTTCAGACATCGATGACTGTGAGGGCAGTTTTCTTTATGAGGATGATGATGTGGTTAATGTTGGCAGGTTTTAACTGCAGTATTTAAAAGGCGGTGTGCCCCCCCCACCCCAGACCACCACCACTGGGATTGATGTTATCCAAATCTTCTGCCACCATGAGACTGTCTGCCCATCACGGACCACCACCACCGGGACTGATGTTATCCAAGTCTGCTGCCACCATGAGTCTGTCTGCCCCCCGTGGACCACCGCCACCACTGGGACTGATGTTATCCAAGTCTGCTGCCACCATGAGTCTGTCTGCCCCCCATGGACCACCACCACCACCACCAGGACTGATGTTATCCAAGTCTGCTGCCACCATGAGTCTGTCTGCGCCCGGACCACCACCACCGGGACTGATGTTATCAAGTCTGCTGCCAGCGAGTCTGTCTGCCCACCCCGGACCACCACCACCGGACTGATGCTGTTATCCAAGTCTGCTGCTACCATGAGAATGTCTGCCTACCCACGACCACCAGTGTGCCAGTGCACCACCACCACCAGCTTATTATTATTTTAAACCATAAAGTGAATATGTACTACTCATGTTTGTTATGCTGCCCTCACTTCCTTAAGTTGTCTGTTTTTGTTTCTGTAGTTTTCAGAGCCACAGTGCAAACACATCACAGTACACTTATTTTGTTTCTTTTAAAGGAGAACAAAACAGGCTGCATCGGTAATATTACTCGTTGGGAAAGATACTGTGCTTATACAGTTTGAACAGAGAGAAGCGATGTAATGTCCATGTGAAATCCATTCTGGTAAGTATGAAGATTTTATTTCATTGTTTCATTGCTTTGTAAAGACTGCTGCAAATATTGCACACAACAGGTTGTCTTAGCAGTTGACAAGATGTGTCTCTGAAATGTAATTTAGTTGACAATAGGGATTGAGATTTGAGAACCAGGGAAGGACACATAACAATGAAATTGTAACTTTTAAGAAGTCATTCATTTCTTTTTTTAGGAAAATTTGTGATACTTTGTTGTTCTGTCAAAGTGGCCTTATCCAAAGAAGTTCATCAACATGATCAGGCACACCCCTCCCGACCCAAGCTTGGGCACATATGCAACACATGAAGTCGTTTCATTCCATGACCATGACCATCACTAAGAACGGACTCCAGAAGAATGCTGATGAAATCTGTGAAGAAATAAAAATTAGAAACCATTACAGACAAAACTGAAAATATGATTCCCAAAAAAAGAAATACTTACCTTCATGTGCTTGAAGAGTTATCCAGTTCCATTTAATGCAAAAATTCTCATTGAGCACTGGACGAGTGCACAACAACAGTTCAGAGACAGAGTCACCTGTGTGTGATGCAGAACAATCACCATGAATTGAATACATGTCCATGTCAAGTCTCCCCCTCATCATCACCTGCAAAATACACAACCATCTATCTATCTATCTATCTATCTATCTATATATATATCTATATACTTAACCTTGTGAATGAGGGTTAGTGAACATTTCTCGGGAGATCGCTTATGCTCCATGCCTGGTTAATATCGGCATAGCAGCCAAATGAGACAGTTGAAGCCTAAGTCTCAATAAGCTGTCCCTTTAAGGGCTGCCTGTTACAACAATAATAACTAAAATGGAGGACTGTGTTTGTATGCCGAGTCGCGGGACACTGAAAATTAACTCCGTCTACCGCCACAAGTGATGCAGAGGTTCACTAAGGATGTGATTGTTGCGAAAATAACGTACGATAACAATGATAATGATTATTCTACTGCCTTTCTGCAGTAAAGGTGTTTGATTGTCTCCATTTTGGTCAGAACTGCTGAATTGGACAATCAGTACCCTCGGGACCCTACAGAGTTAGCTGGCGAGTGGAGGAGCTGTTTTCATTGGGAAAGGCATTATGGGCTATGGCACTTTTTAGCAAACTGAGAACAGGAGGAAATAACAGACATGTTCAGCCAGCCAATGGAGAAGGCACCCGATCTGAAAGGGTGCCTAGGCCACAGGGCAGATGGTTATGGCTGAAAGGAAGAGAGGGCTCTGTGCTTCTGTGCTGTGGGGTGTTGGCGGGGCAGGGAAGGCCTAGCGGCGTTTGCCCCACGAGGTGGACTAAATCCACCAGCGTGCGGTTGGAGGAGGCTGGTGCCAGACCACCTACCAGGCTCAATCTGAGGGGACTGAGAGGCTAATGGCAGCTCGGTCCATCCGTGATCCCAAACTGCGTTTGCTGCCTGAGATTCTTCCACAAGTTCATAAAAGCCAAGCAACTGCCTGGTATGGTACCCTCTGTTGTTGCCATATAAATGTGAGGAGGCTGGTGAAGTTAGGCTCAGCCCTGTTAGTGCTGAAGATCGGTATTTGGAGTTTGTGATACTATATCAGGGTAGCTCACTGCTATGCAAACAATGGTTTCAGTGTATGCTATACTGCTGACTGCCTAATTAAACTTTGTTCCATGACTTGCTCAGGATTATGCGGATTATCTATGGCACCCAACAGCTGCCAGTGGACTAGCCATTAGGGCTTGGTACCCATAGACAGTAAATCTTAAGTTGAGCCTGTGCACAGACCTGTTAATTATAGTGATAGCTAATCAACAGTTCCCTATCCTTATTTCCCTCTGAATAAATCAGATGGTGTTTGTGCTACTACCCCTGGCTATTGTGTACATTACTGGTAAACTGTTGCTTATGGGGACTACAATATGTGTGCCTTATTTTACAGGGTCTCCGGAGGGAGTGGAGGGTAGTAGCTGGGGGTGGCCAGTATTGGGAAAAGTGTTGTTTGTCCAGTGTGAGCCACTAGTGGGATGACAGGGGTTGCGGTAACAGAGGGCTGTAACAAACAATCTCGACAAGACCCCGACCTCGGGTGGAGCACCCATCCACGGATCTGGGCCCTACCCTGTCTGTGGGGCAGGCAGGGTAGTAGCAGAGGTGGTGCCCTTGAGGTTCGTGGAGGCACCCAGGATCTCATCCCCTAGTGGCCAAAGTGGAGAAGCACATAAGAAATGGAAAATGGAAAGGGATATGTTGGGAAAGATTAAACAGGACACATCAAGACCATGGTACACAGACTGATGGGTTGAGGTGACGAAGCCTTGACTCTCAGAAGATTGTGTTATTAGATGTGCCTTTAGGAACCCCAATGGCTGATATCATTTGCTGCAGGCCGAGTAAAATGTTTGGGTAAAGTGGAGTAAAGGGCATATGGCTGATCTGTGACCAGGCGCTGCAGGTGTTACTTCTATGCAGTGTGGCAACCCTGAAGTACCTCCTGTGATTTATCCGGGCGCTTCACAGGATGGAGATAGAAGTAATCATATTGAACGGTCAGTCACTCCCGGTCTCCTCAATGAACAGTTTAAAGACAAACTGCTTAAATTGTTGGCAGTGGACGGAGACTACCAAGCTGTGTAGATTTATCAGTGATGCACCTCAGACCCACGCACTTCCTTGCCACCTAAAGTTCTGTAGCTTCCTGCCCTGGTGGTCCCATCCAGCACAACAGTTCTTACATAATTAAAACTTTTCTCTGGTATGGTGCCAGTACTCAAGGGAGGATGACCTGGAGGCTTGGATAAACTATATGCCACCTTTAGTTAAGGTGGCAATGCTCTGAGGGGAAAGGAAGCTGATCTGGAAACTTGCGAGGTCCTGCTTCAGAGCCATTAGATTCTAGACCCAGTCCAGAAACCACCATGCAAGTATCTCTGCTTTAGAAAGGTTTTCAGGGTACAGAGACTGGTGAAGACTTATTATGGAAATTTAGGTCTGCTAAGCAGTGGTGGAGAAATGAAAACATCCCGCTTTGTCACTAAGTGGAAGCGGGCCTTGCAAGAAGGCTATGGAAGAAATCACACTGCAGCCTAAATCAGGAAGGTTAGAACATGTTTTAAATCTGCCAGATTTTCTAGTGTAACTGCTGAAACTTAAATTACATGATGGTGAGCCACCACGGAATATTGTCAATTAATAAGGGAAATTGAAGAGTGAGACTGATGAAAGAGGTGGGAACCCTGTGTGGGGCGGTAAACCCTAGTGGGACATGGGACAAACACCCTGAGGTCTGAAGGGTCGAGGATCCCCAAGTTTCGGTGCTGGGAATCAAGTTGTCTCCTCCGACCCCACGTGACAGTGAGTTGAGGCCTGATCAGGAATTTGTGAGAACTGGTGAGGACTTGAAGCAGTCTACTATGTACCCTACTAGGCCCGGGTCCCCAGGTCATGCAGAAACCGAACCCAGCCAAAAACCTATCTCATCCCTCTCAAGAACCCCCATAAAATAGTGACCCTGGGATGCCAAGTTCTGTTATCATTGTGGGGAAGATGGGCATTTCCAACCTGAGTACCAGACCCGGGAGAGAATTTAAGGAAAGTCAACAATAGACTGATCGCCCGACACCGCCAGGCCCAGTCTACGGGCCCCAAGAAAAACTTGTGACTCAGGCCCATGCCCAACCGGCTATCCATGCTGTGACCCCAACTGGTCTGATGGTGGTCCAGGGACGTCCATGGAGACCAGGTGCGAGTAAATGAAATTCCCACTCGAGGCCACCTATTAGACAGTGGCTCTCAGGTAACCATCATGTTTCAGGACTGGTACCAGCACACTTTTACCCTGAGGTGCCCCTGCAACCTCTGACTGGTCTACATGTATGGGGATTGAGCGACAAGGCCTATTCATATTTGGGATACATCCGAGTCTGGATATCTTTCTCTGCAACTGTGGGTGGAATGGATGAGCAGGTAGAAACCCTAGTTTTAGTTTCCCCACCCACTGGACTGTATGATGGAGTGCCTTTGTTAATTGGGACGAATGCACACATGTTCGGATGATTGGCCCAATTGTGCTCAGAGAAATGAGCATTCCTGGCCGGGCGAGCTTTGGGCATGCCTGCTGTGATTAAACAGGCAAGGGCCACTCAGAAGAAGGGTAGTCCGGAGGAACCTGAAGGCCCCGTGGGGGTGGTGTGGAAAAAGGATCCGGTCCCGGTGATACTGGGCCCGAATGGCCAATGTGTTCTGCATGGAGAAGTACGACTAAAAACGGATGTTAAGAATAAGTTGTTGATGTTGGATGCACCTATGGAGGGAAGATTACCTGAGGGACTGTTGGTCAAACCCAGCATCTTGCCGGCTAGAGCTCATGCTTATGTTAAGAGGGTGATGGTTTCAAGTGCATAATGTGTCCGACGGAGAGATTCGAATAAGAAGGGGTGCATCTTGGCCAGCGACACATTAGTGCGAGATACAGCAGTACTACCAAACAGAAAAGGGTTCCAGGACGGATGATGATTACTCCCGATTTGTTTGACTTTGGTGACTCCCCGCTGCCGGCTGAATGGAAATGAAGGGTCAGTGAGAGGCTTGCCAAGAAAGATCAGGTTTTCTCCCTGAGAGAGTGGGATGTGGGAAGTGTGCAAGGGGCTGAGCATCACATTCAGCTGCATGATGAAAGGCCTTTCCAAGAGAGATCCCGGCGCCTGGTCCCCGCTGATATAGATGATGTAAGGCGGCACTTACAAGAGATGTTGACCACTGGTGTCATACAAGAGTCCAGAAGCCCCTATGCCTCCCCCATTGTAATAGTAAGGAAAAAGAATGGGGCAGTTCGGATGTGTGTAGACTATTGCACTTTGAATCGCCGGACCATTCCAGACCAGTATACCATGCCACGCATACAGGATGCATTGGATTGTCTAAATGGCAGCAAGTGGTTCTCTGTGTTGGATCTTCGCAGTGGATACTACCAGATCCCGATGGCCCCAGATGACCGGGAGAAGACTGCCTTCATTTGCCCCCTAGGCTTCTATGAATTTGTTCGGATGCCCCTAAGGGATTTTCAAGTGCCAGCCACTTTTCAGTGTTTGATGGAACGGGCTGTGGGGGACATGAATCTACTCGAGTGTCTGGTCTATTTAGATAATGTTGTAGTGTTTGGCTGATCATTGGAAGAGCACGAGCAACGATTATTCAAAGTCTTGGATCGATTGGAGGAGTTCGGCCTTAAGTTGTCTATCGACAAGTGTCAATTCTTCCAGACTTCTGTGAAATACGTGGGCCACAGTGTCCACTGAAGGCATAGAGACTGACCCTAGTAAAGTGGAGGCGTTGACCACTTGGCTGTAACCCAGGAATTTGAAGGAGCTGCAACTATTCTTGGGGTTTTGTGGATACTATAGGCGGTTTGTTAAGGATTATTCTCGGGTGATTCGCCCCCTCCTTAACCTCACTCAGGGGTATCCGCCTACGCACAAAAGGTATAAGAAGGTGGTGCACCCTGAGACCGAAAATAAGTATTTCCGGCCAAACGAGATGTTTGGGGATCATTGGACTGCTGAGTGTGAGGAAGCTTTCTACGACATCATATATCAACTTACCCATGCCCCAGTGCTGGCCTATGCTGACCCGGCCAAGCCATACATTCTTCATAACCTATGCCAGTCTACAAGGATTGGGGGCTGTGTTACCAGGAGCACTCGAATGGTTTGAGACCTGTAGCGTTTGCCAGCGAAGTCTGGCGCCTTCAGAAAAGAATTATCCAGTGTACAAACTAGAGTTCCTAGCCTTGAAGTGGGCCATTGTTGATCAGTTTCATGATTATCTATATGGTGCCAAAATATTGGTAAAGACTGATAACAACCCTCTGACTTATGTACAGACCTCTGCCAAGTTGGATGCCACTGGCCATAGGTGGCTTTCTGCCTTGGCCACCTACGACTATGCTGCGGAGTACCGGGTGGGCCTGAACCACATAGATGCAGACGCTCTCTCTCTTGGAGGCCTGTGCCACAGACTGATTAGGTCAGGTTGTCTGAACCTGACATAAGAGCTCTCTGCCACAAATTTGACAAAGAGGAACAGGTATCTCCTGACACGGTGGATTGTGTGGTGGATTGTTTCAATGCTGAAAACTGCATACCTGCTCTACTGTCATTTCTCTGCATGAACACCAGCTCCTCCGCCGCACTCAACAATGATAGTCTCCAACCTGCTCAATCCTGTGATCCTATGATAAGAATGGCCGTGGAGGCTTTACGACAGGAGGGATGTATCCAAGCATGCCTCCACTGACCTAAGGACTACCTTTGTTGTATAAAGAAGGCCCAAATTGAACTGATTAACCAACTACTATAGAGACTGCTGAGAATAAGGAGGGCCAGGAACAAACAACAACTGGTGCTGCCATCAGCTTTTAGAGAACTAGTCCTAAGGTCCTTGCACAATCAAATGGGGCATCTCGGCATAGATCGAACACTTGATCTGGTGCGGGCTCGATTCTATTGGCGAAAATGAGTGCGGATGTAGAACAATATGTCAAGACCTGTAGCCGTTATTTTACGCGGAGCTCTACACAGAATGCTCCCCTGCTAAACATTACCACTAGTGCCCCTATGGAGCTGGTCTGTATTGATTTCTTTGAATCTAGAACCCGATCTGAAAAGTGTCAGTAACATATTGGTGGTCACTGGTCATTTTACCCGGTATGCACAGGCTTTCCCGACCAAAGATCAGAAAGCAACCACGGTGGCTAAGGTACTTGTTGAAAACTTTTTCGTCCACTATGGGGCCCCATAGTGGATCCATTCCGAACAGGGAAGGGACTTTGAGAGCCATTTGATTAAAGAGATGCTGTCTTTGTGGGGGGTATGAAAGTCACGAACCACCCCCTACCATCCTCGGGGAGACCCTCAGCCTGAAAGGTTTAACTGTACATTGCTTGACATGTTGGGCACATTGCGACCAAAGGACAAGCCGAGATGGAGCCAGCAGATTAGCACCCTAGTTTACACCAACAACTGTATGAAAAGTGATGCCACAGGATTTTCCCCATACCGACTGATGTTCGGGAGAGAGGCTAGACTGCCAGTGGATATGTGTTTTGGGGTTTCCCCTGATGGGGTGCAAGCCGAGAACCATTTACAGTACGTGCAAAAATTAAAGGCCCAATTGAATCATGCCTATCAACTGGCCCAGACCATGGCTGCTAAACAAAACCTGGCCAACAAAGAAAGATATGATAAGAAAGTGAAAGCAATGGAGCTAAAAGAAGGGGACAGAGTGTTACTGAGAAACCTGGGACTGCATGGGAAACACAAAATTGCTGATAGATGGTATCACCTCCCCCACATTGCTGTAGGAAAATTGACAGATTTGCCGGTATATAAAGTGCAGCCTGAAAACAATTCCAAAGATGTAAAAACTATACATAGAAACCATCTGCTGCCAATCGGGCAAATCCTGATTGAAGCTGAATCTCCCAATGCCCCCCCTCCAGGCCTAAGACTAGATCTGCTGCCAGAAAAAGCACCAAACCCGTTGATTCTTCAACAGGCCCATCCAAAGGGCCTCGCCCACTGTCTGCAGAAGGAAATGATCAAGTATTAGTGTCAGAAGACGACAAAGATGATAATGAATACTATCCCTCTTATGAACTGAGTCAGTTATTTCGAGGCAATCCCCTTGTTAACTCTGGAGATGAGGCTGGGCCTTTTGGACTGTCTGAGCCCCCAGCTTTGTCTCCGGGACCCATGTCTTCTGAGCCTGAATTGAGTAACAGCAATGCCCAGGAGGTGGGATCCTTGAGCATGATTGAACTGTCTGGTCTGGCTACATTATCTGATTTTTCAGAGGAAGAGAGTGAAATGGGGGAGCAAACAAGTGATATGCCAGACCCGGAAGAATATTTTGAATGCCCTGATGGTTCCTCACCGGTGCCTAGACAGCCCACAGCTGAGCCCAGTGGGGTGGCTCCAGGGATAGAAGGTCAGGCCCCCAGTAGTACTATGAGCACTGATCTTGTTTCCCCCGTAGAAATCCCTGTTCCTAATGTCACTGAAACTGAATTGGAGTCAGGGCCTGGTTCAGGATCTCTCGAGACTCCTAGGCGATCTGGCCGACAAATATGGCCAGTAATAAAGTTGAGCTATGAGTCTCTGGGTCAGCCAGTGGACTTGTCCTTGAATGTGGTCCACAAAGGGGTGTATGTGTCCCCGAGTTCCTTGCCTAAGCTAGCCTTGGGGGATGACTCCAGACTGTTGGTATTACCCTTTGAGTGCAATGCCCCTGCTTTAGGTAACCTACCCATAACTGCAAGGGAGGGGTTCCCCCCAGTCCGGGGTTATGAGCAGGAATTGATGACGTGAGTTAAGAAAGGGAGCAAGGGTTTGAGTCTATAAGGTTGTATAAACCATAGTACTTTGTAAAATGTAATATTCATGTATGTGTTACTAAGTATGATATAGTGTTAACCAAGATATTTGCCTTACAGTGATTCAAGGGTAACTACTTGGCAGGACGCCAAGTTTTTTCCAAGCCAGGAAGGGTGTAACCCCCTTGTGAATGGAGGTTCATGAACGCTTTCTTGGAGCTCGTTGTATGCTCCATGCCTGGTCAGTAATCGGCATAAACGCCGCTTAAATGGGGAACAGTTGAGCGCTCCTAAAAGCCTCCGTAAGCTGTCCCTTTAAGGACTGCCTGTTGCAGCCATAAGTAACTAAAATGGAGGGAGACTGTGTGTTTGTATGCCCGAGTCCCACCCGGGACACTGAAAAATGAACTCCCGTCTGCCATCACTAGTGATGCAAAGGGAGTTCTGCTAAGGGGATGTGATTGTTGTGAGAAATAATGTACAATAACAATGATAATGTAGTTGTTCGAACCTGCCTTTCTTTGCAGTAAAGATTGTTTTGATTGTCTCCTCCATTTTGGTCCAGAACTGCTGAATTGGACCAATCAGTACCTCGGGACCCTACAGAGTTGGCTGGCCAATGGGGGAGCTGTTTGCATTTGGGAAAGGCATTATGGGTTATGGCGCTTTTTCGTACAACTGAGAACAGGAGGAAATGACTGACATGTTCAGCCAGCCAATGGAGAAGGTTAGCGCCCGATCTGAAAGGAGTGCTCAATGCTGCCAGGGGCAGATGCGTTGTGGCTGAAGGGAAGAGAGGAGCTCTGTGCTTCTGTGCTGTGGGAGTGTTCACGCAGGAAGCGCGGGAAGGCCTGAAGCGGCCGTTTTTGCCCCTTTTGAGAGTTCGGACTAAATCCGCCAGCGTGCGGTTGGAGGAGGCTGGTGCCCGCCCAGCTACCTACCAGGCTCAATCTGAGGGGACTGGAGAGAATTGCTGAATCGCGCTCAGTCCATCCGTGATGTTGAAGCCGCCGTTTGCTGCCTGAGATTCTTCCACAAGTTCATAAAAGCCTGAAAGCAGCTGCCTGGTATGGTACCCCCTCTGTTGTTTGCCATATAAATGTGTGAGGAGGCTGGTGAAGTTCAGGCTCAGCCCTGCTCGTGCTGAAGGAATTGGTATTTGCTGGAGTTTGTGAGTACTGTATCAGGGTAGCTCCTGCTAACTGTGCAAACAGTGGTTTCCGAGTGTACTGCTATACTGCTGACTGCCTAATTAAACTTTATTTCCATGCTGACTTGCTCAGGATTGTAGCGGTTATCTGTAATAGGGCCCCAACCAGCTGCCACGGTGGACTAGCCATTAGGGCTTGGGTACCCATGGACAGTAAATCTTAGGGTTAGGCCTGTGCACAGAGCCCTAGGTAGATAATTATAGTGATAAGCTAATCAACTTGATTCCCCCTGTCCTTGTTATTTCCCCTGAATAAATCAGATTGTGTTTGTGCAACTACACCCTGGCTATTGTGTACATTACTGGTGAACTGTTGCCTGGGGACTACAATATAACTGTGCCTTATTTTACAGGGGGTCTCCGGAGGGAGTGGAGAGGTATTAGCCGGGGGTGAGTGTATTGGGGAAAAGTGTTGTTTGTACCCAGTGTGAGCCACTAGTGGGATGAACGAGGGGTTGCGGTAACCCAGAGGGCTGTAACCAAAGCAATCTCAACAAGATTGACCCCGACCTCTGGGTGGAGGCACCCGTCCACGGATCTGGGCCCTTACCCTGTCTCTGTGGGGGCAGGCAGGGGTAGTAGCCTTAAGAGTGGCGCCCCCTTGGGGTTACATATATATATGTATCTACTCACCAAGGATACTATTACTGTACATCCAAAGGGCACCTTTCAATCCAGTTGAGATGATCACTTTTCACTTCTCTGCACACAAGGAGGATGTATTCTGGGCCTGCAGAAAAAATCTGGGGACTCTGTGACACTGTTGTGCACATGACTGAATTCGCCATAAATTCTGGGGGACTTTGTATGTGCTGAAACACTCTCATTTCACTGCGTTACTACTTGTCAGTTTTCTGGACACATGGAGGATGCATTCTGGGCCTGCAGAAAAATCTGGGGACTCTGTGCCACTGTTGTGCGCATGACTGAGTGCGCCATAAATTCTGGGGGACTTTGTATGTGCTGAAACAGTCTCATTTCACTGTGTTACCACTTGTCAATTTTCTGGACACATGGAGGATGCATTCTGGGCATGCAGAAAAAATCTGGGGAGTCTGTGCCACTGTTGTGCACATGACTGAGTTCGCCATAAATTCTGGGGGACTTTGTATGTGCTGAAACAGTCTCATTTCACTGTGTTACCACTTGTCAATTTTCTGGACACATGGAGGATGCATTCTGGGCATGCAGAAAAAATCTGGGGAGTCTGTGCCACTGTTGTGCGCATGACTGAGTGCGCCATTAATTCTGGGGGACTTTGTATGTGCTAAAACAGTCTCATTTCACTCTGTTACCACTTGTCAATTTTCTGGACACATGGAGGATGCATTCTGGGCCTACAGAAAAAATCTGGGGACTCTGTGCCACTGTTGTGCTCATGACTGACTGCGTCATAAATTCTGGGGGACATTGTATGTGCTGAAACAGTCTAATTTCACTGTGTTACCACTTGTCAATTTTCTGGACAGATGGAGGATGCATTCTGGGCCTGCAGAAAAAATCTGGGGACTCTGTGCCACTGTTGTGCGCATGACTGAGTGCGCCACAAATTCTGGGGGACTTTGTGACTGAGTGCGCCATAAATTCTGGGGGACTTTGTATGTGCTGAAACAGTCTCATTTCACTGTGTTACCACTAGTCAATTTTCTGGACACAAGACAGATGCCTTTTGCGGATGCAGAAAAATGAGGCACCAAAACAGCACACACACACAAAACACACAGGCACTTAACAGAAGGAAGGGGTCCTAGAATACAAAGCGTAATGTATACTGAAGACAACAAAAAAAGGGCATAATTACATACAAGGGTCAGGGATGATGGAGGAATACATTTTATGGCACAGCAAGGAAGGTGGGGGGGGACATGGTGTGAGGAAACAAAACTAATGTGGGATCCTATGGTGATCCAGCAGCAGTTCCAGCATGGACATAATTTGAAGCTGATGTCCCTCTGTGTCATCCAGCCGCTGCTCCACAGCACTCATCCTCTTGCTGTTCTCCTCAACAGCACTCCAGAGAACTGCCAAGTCAGACAGTGTTACACACACTTCTCTGGTGTCCACTCCTTCGACAGGCTGACCTGCTGGTGGTGGTGGTGGTGGTGGTGGTGGTGGGGGTGCTGGTGGAGCAACAGGTGCTGCTGTGGCCCTCCTCTTCTTAGGGATGCCACACCCGCTATGCACAGCGGCACCCTCTGCCACGGAATGGCCAGCAGGTGCAGACATGGTCCATTCTGTGGCAGCCTGCCACTCCAACTGGTGGTGATTAAGCATATGGGTGCACTGGCCCCCAGTCCCCAGGTGACTCCCTCGGAGGCCACGGCGCACCTCCACCACACATAGGCGACACTTAACCACACTGCTGTCCCCCCGACACAGTCAAAAAACTGCCAAACAATGGAGGTGTGGGGAGGACCAGGCAAAGGCAGGAGAGGACCAGATGAACTGGCAATAGGCTGCTCACACTGCTCAACAGTACTGATGGTGAGATCCACACCTGGGCCTGGGAGAACAGGCACATCCTGCTCCAAAGGACCTTGTGCTGGACTTGGTGGTGGTGGTGGTGGTGGTTGAACTGCCTCAGAGTCAGGAGGCAGTGCTGATCCTGCTTCCGGGGGTTGGACACTCATAAGTTTAGAGCAGTCCAACAAAAATGGGTGCCATGCCCCCACACATGCGCATGTCACGACGGCCGCATACTACCATGCTCTCCCAGAGCTGCCCCTGCCCAGACATTCCCTCACCCTGCTCCATCTCCGACACAAGCACAACACACACACAGTCACACACACACACACACACACAGACAAACAACTAAGTAGGTAAGAAAAATAAAATTTACAGAAAGAACAAATTAAGTAAAAAAACAGTACAGAAAAGACAAAAAAATGTAGCTTTTAAAAAAGCTGTTGGGTTAAGTATCAAATTTTAACTCTCTCTGTAATCCAAAAAACACTCCTCTCTCTAGTACACACACTCTCCTCTCCTCTCTCTCTCTCTCAGTCTGCACAGGAGAAAGTGAAACTGTCTGTGTGACTCACTTCCTTCCTGCCTGGCTAGAGAGCATGTGACTTACAGTACTGTAAGCCATGTGGTCTGTGGGGGGGGGGCTGCCAAGTCTGAAACACCAAGTGGATCACTTAGAATCATAATGAGGAACGCGAAGTCCATTAAAAACTATGACTTCACCTTACTTCCCGTTCTCATTATGCCAACGCGAAGTGGTAATGACAAGGCGAAGTGAGCACTTTGCATCGCCCACTCTGCATAGCGGAGTGACAACGCGAAGTGCCCACTTCGTGTGCATTTCACCAGCTAATTTTAAATTCGCTGCATCTCTAACTATGGCTGCAATGGCAGGCACTACAGCTAAGGATGTACAAGGTATCCTAATACTGTTATCATTGTCTTTTCTTTTGGGATCACTGACCATGGCCCTAGCATTGATTAATCCTAACACAGTTTTAGGGCATTATTTTGAAACTGCCACATCAGATAAAGCAATCTATTCAGTTTTAGCCCAAAACATACAATGGGCACATCAGACCCATTGCTTATGCATCCCATATGCTTGCCCCAGTGGAGCTGAAATACAACCTTTGTAAAAGGAATCTTTTGGCTGCATACTGGGCAGTGAGATACTTTACGTACATCATTGGATATGCACCCATTGTGCAGCATTCCAATCATTTGCCAACTAACTTTCTGTTGACAGACAGAGTAAAAGATGACTCTGTATCCAATGCCAGACTTACACACTGGTCTCTCATTTTACAGGATTGTGACATCACTGTCCTTCCTATCAAAACGTCATCCTTATTGGCCCATGGCCTACAATTTATAGGAGAGACCCATGATTGTTCACTCCAACCCCCTGACCTACCTGTCCCAGTGCCCTTTCTGACAGAACCTCAGAAAGTGTTCAAAGACACCACTGTGTGTCATGTTTTGACTGATGACTCAGCCACACATACCAACGAGGGTCAGATAGCAGGGTTTGGAATTATTTTACATTCTGGTGATGACAGAGTGTGCATGGCTAGTTGGCTAGTAATTGCATTATCGTATATGTATGATTCACAGGCAATGTTAAAACACGCCTGGCAAATAAAATGAAAATCAAGGAGGCGAGGAGTCTCCTAATTACCACAAATATTTGTGAATGGTTCAGAGAGCAGGAATGCCCTTGAGAAAGACACAGCTTGTGTTAAGAAAGGAATAAAAAGATTTTTCCTTGTGTAAAATAATACCAGCACTCCATGAGAGGGTTAAGTTCTGCCCGCTTCAAGAAATGTCTTTGAGATAATTACAGAAAGCACTGCAGATACAATGTTTTTATTACAGTTTCTAATTGGGACTGTTTCTCTCTAAATTGAATTTCTTTGGCAGAAGACAAACTTCTGTTCCAATTCTCTGATATTACCTCTGAGAAATACAGTGACTTGTTTGTGTACAACACAGCCCTAACCAGTTTAAATACTGTACATTCATAAGGTTCAAGCATGTTGTATGTGGGTCAATGTCAACTCGCTCCCGTCTACTCGCTCCGCGTCAACTCGCTCCCGACAAATTGCTCCCGACTCAATTAGCTCCTGTACTACACGCTCCTGTTATTTTCACTCCCGTTACAGAATTTCTCTGTAATACTTCACTAAGTGCTCCTGTTTGAAATGCTCTTGCTAGAAATACATAAGCAAAATAAAAAAAGCTACTGCATGGTTGGTGCTACATTAATTAATTAAGTACTCATGTCAATCACTATCAATCACTGCTGGCTATCATTAGCAATCAGCAATCATACAAAACTGTTTACTGCAGCGCATGATCCTTTCTTTTTAAAATGGAAGGTGGTTCATCCTGTTCGAGCGTAGCAAGCGAAAGCTAGTGGACTGTAATAACTTCATTTACACACACCATAAACGTGGGTATAATGGAAAATCTATATGGCAATGCGAACTGGCAGTAAAGAAAGATAAGCAATGTAACACTTGGATGCATACAGTAAGCTACGACAACCCTCACATAATTGCCACCTTTAGCCAGCACTCCCATGATCCAGACCCAGCTGCTGTTGAGAGAGTTGAGGCATTAAACATTGCAAAAGAAAGAGCTGCTACAACACAGGACACAATGGCGCAAGTGTTAATGCACTCTAAGCAACATGTTTCATTAGCAGCACAGGGAAGCTTAGTGGATAAAAACATAAAAAGAACTATTCAGCGGGTCAGAGTACATGGTGCACCACCAAATCCATGAAATTTAACTGAACTTTCGTTGCCTGACTACTGTACCAAATTCAAAACTAGTCAAGGTGATGAAATTAATTTCTTGCTCCATGACAGTGGACCTGGGACTGAGCGCATATTTGTTTTTGGTACAGAGGCAAATCTTCAGTATCTGGAGCACTGTGATCAATGGTTTGCTGATGGCACATTCAGCATTGCCCCCCCTCTTTTTTATCAACTGTTCATCATACTGGGCGAGCGCTTTGGAAATTTGCAACCAGCAATATATGCGCTTTTGCCTGTCAAGCGGAGGGAGCATTATGAGAAGGTATTAACTGCAGTCAAAGTAATCAACCCACATCTCAGTCCTGCAGTGATAATGACAGACTTTGAAAAGGCAACTATTCAGGCTTTCACTAATGTATTCCCAAAGCACGGCAAGTGGATGTTTTCCATTTTGCTCAGTGTGTATATGAAACTACAAACAGAAGGACTGGGCAACAAATACTCTCACGACAGTGAGTTTAGTCTGAAGTGTAGATATCTCCCTGCACTTGCCTTTTATCCATCCGACCAGGTAGTGTCATGGTTCGAGGAGATTACAGACGAATCTCTAAATATATTTCCTCCTGAGCTTGAACCGCTAATTGACTATTTTGAGGATACCTGGGTCGGACGTAGGGACAGATGTGGCACAGGCAGAAGGCAACCACAGTAGGCTATCCATCTGTGGAACCATTCTGACACTGTGCTTGAAAAAAGAGCCAGGACGGATAATGTCATAGAAGCATTCCACAGAGGAATGCAGTCCATTCTTTGCATGCATCACCCTTCCATATAGAAATTTATTGAAGGATTGAAGGGAATCCAAAGAAAGAGAGAAGCGGAAATAGAACAGCTTATTGCTGGGAATTTGAGGAACACACAGAAGAGAAAATACAAGGACAGTGCCATCAGGTTAGAACTAATAGTACAGAAAAGTGAGGAGCTCTACTGAAGAGTTCCTGAGAGGAGTAGCCCTGCTTCCAGTATTAAAAGTCGAAGATTTTAATTTTTAAATAAAGCTTACGTTTTTAACAGAATTTGAAGTTGCAGCAGCACACATCTTGTGCCATGGTAACACACGATCTCACAGAACCCACCATGCAGAGTAATGCAGGTAAGTCTCACAGACCCTTGTTCCTTGTTTCCTTGTTCATATATATATGTAATATTAATGGAAATGCACAAACGGGGATATAATATGTGGCCCAGCACCAATGAGTTTCCCTTTTGCTTTCGTTCCCATGAGTGGGAGCGAAAAGATGCAGAGAGAAAGGTAGTAGGGAGTGAAAACGACAGGAGCATACTGTCGGGAGCGATTTTTCGGGGGACGAATTGTCGGGAGCGAATTGACATGCTCCCGTTGTATGTATATTCTTTATGCTCTATAAGAAGGACCCTCATTTGAGGGCAGTGTATAGGTTCCTTAATAAAGGAACTGGGGAATAACTTCCAAAAATAGCTCTTACAGTATAAGAAAGTGAAAATGACATTCACCTATCCAGTGATGGCATACTCATTTGGAACATCACTGCTGTAACACTCATGAAAAGTTACGGGTGATTCCTGAACACCTGAGAGTAGATTTTATCTACTGTGCCAAGTACATTGTACTTCAACTGGTGGACACCAGTGAGTCAGTAAAAACACTAGACAAACTAAAATCCTCTGTCTTGTGGCCACACATGAGAAATGATGTAGAACACTACATTACTAACTGTTTGATCTGTGCACAGAACAGTCCTATACCAGCTAGTAAAAATGCGTTGTTACCCCAGAAGCAAAGGCCCCTGGAACAATATCCAGTTGACTACATTGACCCTATGCCAACCACTAAGAACAACTAGTTTGCACTAGTGATCACCGACCTATTTTCCAAAAGTTTAAAGCTATCCCAAAACAGAACAACACAGTCAAAGTGACTGCAAATGTCTTGGTAAACCAGCTATTTACAAGATAGGGTTTTACCCCTAAAGGTAAATTCTGATTACAGGGATCTGGCTTTATAGCCAAAGTAATGCAGGAAATTATGGATTTGTTATGGGTAAAACACAAGTTTTATATCCCTTACCATCCACAGTCATCAGGACAGGTGGAATGTGCTAACAGGCAGATCAAAGTTATGTTATCCAGACTTGTTCAGAAAACCCAAAAGGAATGGAATTCACTATTGCCTTTACTCCTTATGGCAATAAGAGGGACACCCTCTGCAGGTACACAGCATACCCCATTTTTAAAATCATGACCGAACAGTCCATGAGACTCCCAGAACATTTTCTTCTGGACCTGTGTACTGCCAGTAGATAAATATGTTAAATATCTCAAACAAGGCATCCAAAAAGGTACACTTGTTTGCGTCACAATCTATATGCAAGGCCCAACAACAGCCCTATCCCATTGTAAACAAACTCAGTCCAGCAGTCTACCAAGTTAGACTGCCTCACTATAACAGTTATTGATAAATGGCGACATGCCAATCAAATGAACCTGTTCTTTTCCATACCTCAGTGGGAGGAATAGTATTAAATTAACTATGTTTTTCTTTTCTCTTTTCTTTTAGGTTCCAGAGAGAGAGTTGCTTGCTTTTATGCTTATTATTCTTTTTAAAAGTATGGGTCTTCTTACAAGCCCAAACTGCACATTTTATTGCAGATAAGAACCAGTGACCTAATCCTAAACAGATTTTTGAGGCAAAACACCTCACAAGCCCACATGATCTAATTGAATCCTGTGGAATTCACAGTAAAGTCCTAAAAGACATGTTCATTGTCCAGAAGGGTAGTGAGGCCCTATTGAATGTTATGATCATTGCTTTGGATCAATTCTAGCACCTAGACTTGATCTGGACTCCTGTTTTCATTTTATTGACAATCAGGAATTTTGCATCCAAAATTATATGGCAATAAAAGCCATTAGATCTTAAGGTTTTTAACCCTATGATGCTTCATAACTTGTGACACTTAATACTGAGTGCCCAAAAAAGAACCCTGGCTCAACCCAGTGGTCTAATAGCCACTTCTCAGCCAGGTACCCTAGTTAATAATGGGCTGCTCATGCACAACCCAGTGATTTTAAATCTCACCCTTTAGAACTTGAAATGATTTGTTTTATGTTTCACAACAAACACTTCCCACTTTTGTTTTCAATGATGTGACTGGATACCCTGGCAGCATACCAGGTACTCATTAATGACTCCCTATACAGGGACTGATAGCACCACACATACACACACTTAGGGTTTTCACATCCTGACTGCTATTGGTACATCTTATGACTGTAAACCTACCCAAACACATTAGGCATTTTGGTTTTGTTTTGATTTTTTTTTTTTAAACAAAACACAGGTTTAGACTCAGACCTACTTGGTTCTGACATATCTATTTAAAATAGGGCTGATATAGCCAATATTCATACATATGTTAAAGAGACAAAGAACCTCTTAGTGCAAGCACTGAGGCAATGGTTACCCCAAAGGGCATTTGGCTGGGAAGCCAAGTTTCAAAGAAATACAAAATCACACATGCCCCCAGAATGCAAAGCATCATGGGCTGTGTATGCAAATCACCACAGAATACTATGCTGGTTCAACTTTAAGCAGAAATGCACGGTGTCGAAAAGCCTCTCACACAGTTTGCAAAGGGTGCCAACGTGTTAAAGGTTCATGATAGTATGAAACATAATATCATACCCCACCACCACCACCACCATTGCATGGTATACATGATTTTGCTCATTAAGAGTAATTTATATTTACAATATTAAGGATATTGTGAAGGGGTTTGACCTGACAAATGTTCATGTTAATGAATTCATTTCTGCTCACATTAAGGAAGCAGATGAGCATCACATAGCTAGGAAAGTCCTTTGCACTGCCTATAGCTAACATGTTTTTACAACCCTTTGGTTATCTCTTCCGGGATCTGGAATTAGGATATATCCTTGATCTCATACATGACAAATGCATGGGTCAGTGGCATTGCCACATTTTACACTTCTATTGCATGTGTTAAATGTTTATTTGAATCTAGCACTATTCCCTTGTCAATGGCAAGGTACCTTGGATATGTCACCACACACATCAGTATTGCTACATGTTTTGAAATGTATTGCTGCACAATCCAGGAAGCTTTGTTTGTGACTCTCACAGTGTCATTGCCACATTTTTATCTGGCAACATCCATCTCTGATCGTCTGGCAACTGTCCATTCTATTGGTCATCTTGATGGGAACTTCTATCGTGAAAAGGTTGAAACTACCTCCTTTCCTTGTTTACAATGAGGTCTTGAGATTGTAACTGACTCTGAACTTTAAATGTCGTACCTGAAAGGAACATCGCCTTTTATGCAGATGTGACATCTTCCAACTTGTGTTACCAACTTGTGAATACAGGCCTAATAACTGAAATTAGGCTTCCACTTGTGAATTTTCAAATAAACTGTAGTCAGTCCAGCCAATTAAGATTCTACCATCAAGCTCATTGTTATGCATACCATGAAGCTAGTCTGGGGTAGGGGCAATCCCCTAACTCAGCAAGAAGACTCTTCACTTAATCTACAATCAAGAAATCCATTTTCTTCACTGCTTGTTTTCCGAGCCTGGCTGGCACCTCATACAAACTGAGAACTGAGTACTGCTATTAAACCTTTACACTTTGTGCAGCCGTGTGATCATCTTCTGCTGAGCACTGTTGCTATTCTATTGTAAAACTCAATGTGCAATCTAATGCACCCCCTGCTGAGGCCTCTGAAAATACTGCTGCCTCCAGAACTTTTTGATCAACCTTTGGAAAATCTGAATGCATCGAATTTGAACTATGAATCTTCATTTAACACTTGAAGAAACCCTGGATTTATCCCTGGAACTGTTCGTAGTTTATGCCTTGTGGACATTGACATTTCGTGTCCTGTTCAACTTACCAACTGAAAAATGTCATCCTTCAAGGTGGTATATTCTGCTGATGTGGAACATTGTGTGGTGACCAACTAGACATTCTTCTGATATGGACTAAAAGTTATGCAAAATAAACTTTTCTAATTTCTGTTTTTATTCCCTAAACAGGTAATAGGTTATACGGTAATCACACCTGTTCCCATTCCAGAACCAGATATCATTAAGTCTAGTCCTAACTATCTTGATGCTCTATCTTGATTTTTTTTTTTACTTATTTTTAGTATCCATACAGGCAATTTAAGTTTGTCTCTTCAATTTCTTCCTAAGAGGACAGATACACACCTGATACATTTCAGTATTTACTGATTGTTTTTATTGGAAAACTCCATTGTGACATTTTACTCCAAATGTTTATAGTAATACAAGGTTTACTAACATTTTCCCTTATACTTACATTTTGCTGTTTATGGAAAACCCTGATACACCACTGTGACCAATTAATATTCCTCTATCAGGTTCATGCCTTGGGCCTGTAGAAGAATGGTGCCTAACCTCCATCTTTTTGTTGTGTTGCCACTTTTGCAATTAGGGCAACAAAGAGGGAATTTTTACACCTGGGTTATGCCTCTATCGTCCCACACACACCTCACATACACCTCACACTGTATTCCTGGTCTACTGTACTGTGATACTGCTATTTTGCACTAACCTATAGTTATGAGCACCAATCATATAAGCATGGGTGCTCGGAATGTGCTTTGCTGCTAAGATATGCTAATATTGTCATGCATGATATATTATACCTCACTATAATACATTTATCTAGATTAGTTTGTCTTTTATGGATATTCCATATATTATCTACCTAATCACTGATAAGATGACTCAGAGGGATCATCAGCGATTATTGTATACTCATATTCTCATATAATTATATGTAGTGTATTTTACACTCAGATATGCCATATAATAGGCCTGTCAGCAGTTCTCTTTGTCTCTAAACAAGCTGACAGAGACAGAAGGCCTTTGTTATGTCTAATATTTTATATTGTACGTAAGTAAGAAATGTGCATGTAGTTTTAAACTGTCAGCATTTCTTTTGTCTAAACTATAATGCTAATGGAAGCATATTCTGTCTCGTAAGATACTCATTAGTAATTCTGTCTCTTAAGTCATTTCCAATGGAGAATGACTTAGGACCAATACATATTGTTTCTCATATCTGTAACTATGTTGTAATCTCTGTTGCTATACTGTTATCTGTAGTATTTAACTGTCCACAACCCATTGTAGCTCTCTCGAGACACTACTGTAGCTTCTCTAGAAGGGCAGAGAGCTGGAGCACTGGGAGAGATAGAACAAGTTCTTAGAGAACCTAAGCTCTACAATTCTGAACATTATGTACATTCTTCAGGAATGGTGAGAAACCCATCTCCCTTGTGATTTTATCTGTCACAAGCTTGGCGTAAGTAGCATAATAAACTTTATTAGTACTCCTTGCTTGTTTACGAATGTTTCTTGGCAGACTCCAAGACACAAGAATCTGTATTATTATTATTTTTATTGTTTACCCTACACACCAAGAGTGTTTAGACAAGAGTGAGCACTAGTGAACTCTTAGTGTTTGGAGATTTCAACCTAAACTGGCTGAGTGTCAATGCTAGAACTTATGAACCCCTCCTGTCTGGTCTTGCCGTAGGACAAATTATCACAGAGTCCACCAGGTCCTTCCTCTGGAGAAAAAGGCACTCTTCTTGATTGGATGCTGAGCAACAGACCCGACCGGATTACTGCCTCTGGCCTCTTCTCAGATTCCATCTCAGACCATTCCCCTACCTACTGTATCTGGAAGGTAATTAACCCCAGGGTCCCCCCAAATGTCATTCAGATGCGGGACTATTCAAATTTTAACAACAACTTCCTTGCCGACCTCAGCCTGACTGACTGGTCCCCGGTCTATGCCAACAGCGACCCCTCTGCTGGTCTTGACTGCTTTCTATCCTTATTCACCCCTTTACAAGACAGACATGCCCCACTCATAAAAAGAAGAGTGAGGGGCACTGTCACTAAGTGGCTGTGAGGGGGCCTGTTTGCCCTGATGAAGCTCAGAGACAAAAGTTGGCAAAAATGTAATGCCTCCGGTGACAGATCAGACTTTGAGGATTACAGGCAGCTTAGGAACTCCTGCAAGTGGGTGAGCCACTCGGCCAAGAGTGAGTTCTGCAAATCCTCCCTTGAAGCATCTGCCAAGAACCCCAGGAGCTTCTGGCACACCATCAAGCATACTGTTAGTGGTCCTGTCTGCCCCCAGGTCTCCGACATGCAAATCAAAGGAGTCAGCTGTAACAATGCCCTGACTATAGCCGATGCTTTCAACTTCCTGTTCTCTGATCTGTCTGTTTACACCCCCATGTCTTCAGTACCCAATGACCCGGGCCCCACTGGTAGCATCGCATCCCATCCTCCCCCCCTTCTATTTTAAAGCTGTCTACTGCAAAGATATACAGAAGCTCCTAGCTGGACTCTCCCTTCACTCTAGAGCTGGGCATGACAATCTCAAGCCCAAATTACTCGGCCTGGGGACCCCCTACTTGGCACAGTCTATCTCACACATTCTCAACTCCTGTCTCATATCTGGATCTATCCCAGCAATATGGAAGGTGGCCCATGTGACCCCTATCCACAAGCCTGGGGATCCCAAAATACTTGATAACTATCGCCCCATAGCGATACTATCTGCAGTGAACAAACTGCTTGAAAAGGTAGTGGCCTCCCAGCTTGCTCACTTTCTCCAGACCCATGACCTTCTCTCCCCTGTGCAGCATGGGTTCTGAAAGGGCACAGCACCTCCACTGCCCTTGCTCAGGTAATCTCCACAATCAGAACTGTGACAGACCAAGGCAAACTCACGAGTGCCATTTTCATTGACCTGTCAAAAGCCTTTGATTTGGTTGATCACACTCTCCTGGATGCTATCTGGTCCTTCAGCCTTTCCCCCCTGTCCTAGCCTGGTTTGCTAACTACCTCTTGGGCAGGCAACTGTACATGAGGTTCCAAAAAGCCCTCTCTGGGCTTGCATTGGTAACTTGTGGGGTGCCTTAGGGGTCTATCCTTGGCACCATACTGTTCTCCCTCTTTATTAATCAGCTGCCCTCGGTCCCTGCCTCCGGACACATCACCCTTTATGCTGATGACCTTGTGCTTCTGGCTAGCTCTCACGATATCAGAGACATAAACACCAGCCTAAACTCTGATTTCACTTGCATTCAGTCTTGGTTCAAGGCTAATAAGCTTGTTATCAACCTTCAGAAGATGCAGGCCATGCTATTCGGCTCCTTTGCCAAGGTTAGAGCGTGCCCCGCACATCTCAAAGTCGTTGGTGCTGACGGCGTCCCTGTGTCAGTGGTCAACTCCTTCAAGTACCTGGGGGTAACCCTTGACCCTCAGCTGGACCTCTCCCTGCACATACTAAACTCCTGCAAGGCCACAGACTGTAAACTGGGCCTGGCGTACAGGGCCAAAAGCTGCCACACCCCTGCTGCCCGACTTGCCCTTGCAAAAGGGGTTCTTCTCCCCACACTCTGCTATGGGCTCACCTCCTTCGTGAACACCCCAAAAACCTGGCTCAAGAAATGTGACACAACGTACAACAATGTATGTCACTTAGCCCTACCAGCCCCCCGCCTCACCCATCACTGTCAGCTCTACTCCAGGCTGGGTTGGCTCTCCCCTAGTAACCATCGATCCTTTATCTTGGGCAACTTTACAGACAACATCCTCCAATCGTCCACCCCTCCTGCACTCACCGATCTGCTCAAACCTGTCCCCTCTGGTTATCGGCTGAGGTCTAGCAACCCCCAGGCTCTCATGGTCCCAAAAACATGCTCCCTCACCGGGGACCATGCCTTCAGAGCCCTTGCCCCCAGAGCTTGGAACCTACTCCCTGCTTATGTAAAGACCACCCCCTCCCAGAGTTGTTCCAGGTCCTCCCTCTGGGGCCACTTAAAACAAGCCTCTGGCTGCCTCTGCTCTTAGCTGACCTACCCTCCATGGTGCACCTATGCCCCTTTGACAGCAGGTGTGCAGTTGTCTATATCAAACTCTTTGACAAGGCCCTGCTGAGATATGTTTGGCCCCCTGGCCACCTCCTGTGGTTGCCATGTCTTAATCACTGTACTTGCCTTGTATATGTTCTCTCCCTGCACCTGACCGCAGTTTGCTTCCTAATCCTGTCTGTACCTTGTTAACTGTTGCTACCTTGTCTCTTAATTTGTTATTGCCTAGGTTCTCTGCCTGCACCTGACTGTACCTTATTGATTACTGCTACATTGTTTCTGAATTGTTATTGCCTTTGTAATTCTCCTGGGTTGCATCTGAAAATAGGCACTTGACTGTCTAGTGTGCTTACCTGGTAAACAAAAGCTAAATAAATAAAATAAAATATTGGATCTCTGCTGCTGCTTGTCTTATGTTTGGCACTAGAGTGGCTGGAGTGCATGCACAGAGTGGTGCAGACTTGGGGTGGCTGACACTTAGCATAATCAGTTTTGGTGGCACATGCAGACAGCCATGTGGCAGTTAGGGACTGAGTGGCTGTGTTAGAGAGCAGCAAGGGAGAGTGGAGTTTGGTTTTAAACTAGCAAAAGGAAAGAGACAAACCTCAAACAGGACTGGAGGTCAGTGAGTAGGACAGGGGGAGTTACTAGGGAGGAGGGTGCAGGGGTGCTGTGCTGCTGAAGGCACAGGAGTGGACTGACTGTGACATGGGAGGGATGAGAGCCAGCAGCAGATAGAACTTCCAGATAGGATCGGGGAGTTGACAAGGTGCAAGGGGTTAGCATGCAGGGTGGCCGGACGGCATTGGACCATCATGGATTTGCAGTTGAGGAGTGGTTTCTCATCACCATTGGGGCAGGGCTGTGCACTGAGTGGCTTGGGGGTTGGTCGGAAAATTCAAGAGAAATCCCTTGAGAGTGGGGACTGGAGTGGTGGGAGTAAAGTAAAACTACCCACTACCAGTCTTGAATAGAGCCTAGACTGTGGGCCAGTGACTGCAGAGAGAGTGACCAGCAGCCAGCCAGCGGGGCACAGCAGGCCCAGGTAACAGGAACAGCCAGGATTTGACTGTGTGGAGGAGACTGGTGGTCCCCCACCCCAGCATCCCAGAAAAAGGGGATTTTCATCCCAGACTCATGCCAGAGGAAAAAAAAACAACAACTGCCTATTGTTGGATTCAGGGGGTCCCATGGGGTTCACTGAGTGTATGTGATCCTGGACTGTTGGCAGTCATGTTGTTTCCTGAGGGGCAGCCCGATTAGCAGAGCAATAATTTGGCAAGTGGAGGACCATTTTGTCTAACAATGTCAGTGACAGCCTGAGTGATGATTCTGAAGTGATGCAGCCAGTTCGCTGAGTTAAAACAAAAAAATGCAATTTCCTGACATTTTATTTCTTGATCCTGAACTTTGCAGACTATGGACCCTCAGCCTCAGTTCTGACTTGCCCTTGTTCCCCCATGGTGGAAACGCTGTGTAATATAAGATAATTATGTAGTGCTATGTTGTGTAAAATAAATTAAAGCTGCCTATGCTATGGGGCAACACCCAGTTGGGAGGTGCTGTATCAGTGCCTGCCTGGTAGAAAGGGGGAAGGAAAAACAAAAGTTTTGTTCCTGGTATGGTTGCTGTTAGAAAATGTATTACCTGCAGCAAACCTGGCCCAAAACAAAACAAAATGCAAGCTCCTGCAGGCAATTTGCATTTCAGTAAACAGAAATGAGTGCTAACTAGTCTGCTGAAACTAGATGGGATTAAAGAATGTAGTGTTTTGTGACTGAATTATTTTGTTAAAGGAAATAAATGTGTTGCTGAGGTATGGGTTTTCTAGTTTTGGGGTTTGTGATATATTTTCATGATCAGCTATTTTAATTGTGAAGTAATTCCCTCCCTCCACTCACTTTAGTGTACAAGATGCTCTTGAAAGAGAACAGAACTTTGTTTAGTCTTCAATGTAAGCCTTAAAATGCACCAAAAAGCACCTAAAACCCTAGAGCTTCTGGGGGCCTACTGGGGCTGTGAAAAAATGCGTTCAAAACTGGTTGCATAAAAAAATGACAAGTCATAATTAAGCAATAAGGCCAAACAGTGTGGTCCTTGCCAGTCAGATATTGCACCCAGGCAGGTAGAGAAGTGCCTGAGGTGCAACCAAGGGTTCTTACCCACCTGGGGAATTATCTGACTTGTAAAACCCAATACAGAGGTCCTTACTCCTATTATAACCCCCCATAGGGTTTTAATAATAAAATTTAGCTAAGAAGGCCTTATTTGAGTTTAAAAGAATTATATCAGTGCTCGTGTGCAGCAGGTTCTGCATTCTGTTACACTGGTGGTCCATTACCTGTAGAAAATGGACTGCTAGTGGACCAGTCAGAATGTGGGACTACGCAATGAACATTCAGTGAGCTTTACAATAAATGGTAACCTATAAAGATGGAAGCAAGTGAACAGCAGGGATCTACAGGGCTTTGTCCTGGGACCTCCATTGTTCAATATATTTACATGACCCTGAGGTGAGCACCAGCAACTGTAATATCAAGTTCGCTAATGACACCAAGATTGGAAAGTACTGCATCACAACAGGAGACAAAAGAGATGCAGATGGCTCTAAGACAGTCTAGGGAGATGGGCAGAAAATGGTGGATGAACTTCAGGGTTGAGAAATGCAAGGTAATGTATCCAGGAAAGAAAAACATTAAGGCAAAATACTACCTAAATGGCACAGAGATTGCAGAAACCAGGCAGAAAAAAGATATGGGTGTACTTAGCAGCCACTTTCAATGGGGCAACAGCTAGCAAAGCAAGCAAAGTCATGGCATGCATCAAGAGCAACTTTGTAAGCAGATCAAGAGATGTTGTTATGCCCCTATACGGATCCGTAGTCTGGTCCCTCCTTAAATAGAGTGTGCAGTTCTGGACCCAATAAATGAGGAAAGATACTGATGCAATCAAGAAAATGCAGGGAAGATCAACCAGTGGATGATGGTTTGGAAAACCTGGGTTATGAAGACTGTATAACAGAACTGGATGGTTTTCCATGGAAAAAGAAGGATTAGAGGGGACATGACCATGGTCTTCAAATACGGTGTAAATGCTTTATAGTGGACACGGTTGTGCAAACTGATTTTTGTCCACTATAGAGGTTGTTCATATTAAAGGGGGAAAAACAGAGCCTTAGTTTGTAACAGTATTTATAATTTATTTATTTATTTATTCATTCTTGGATTAAATACCTCTGAGTGCACAGCAGCTCATTTACAGAGGTCCCACATCAGTGGGAAGGGTTACATACATACAAAGGTAGACTAACAATTGAGTTTCTATGTTTAGCAAACAATACCCAACACAGGAAGTAGCAACATGAGCAGACATTACATTAGTTTTCAATTATATATCACTACACCAAAGCAGGAGTGGTCCAATATAAGAAGGGCTAGCAAGGGAAAAGGGGGCATTACAGCCAAAAGGAGATAGGGTTGCAGCCAGGGGCTTTATCAGATAGGGAACATAACCAGGGAGAGGAAAGAAGTAGACGGGTGGGGGCAAATTGGGGAATGAGGCATGGAGAAAATAGTGGTAGGGGCAATAGAGAAAGAAGGGATAAGAGATGGGGGGGAGTTAAATAGCCCCATGTCAGGTGTGGGCAAGTCAAACATATAGATGTGGAGGCTCTTAGATGCTGTACTACGTTATAGTATGACATAGTCTAACTCAATTTATTAAATGCAGTGCCTATGCTTTAGACAAAATAGATAAGTTAAGAATAAGTTAAAAACATTGAAAATAACTACAGACAGCTAAAGTGCAATATTTTCTTCCTTTTAAAAGTATTCAGGTAAGCAGGACTGATGGCTTTTTGAGACTATAGGCAGGATTTTCAGAAGGATCTACCCAAGATGCCTCTGCCCCTATTTTCAAAGCAGAAATGCATGCAAACCTGCAAGACCATCTATTAGATGGCCTAACAGTGTCCAAAATTTGCATTCAAAAACATACACAACTTGCAATTGTGTCCATTTTCTATGGCATATTGTCACTTTTTATCGTAAATGGATGCAACTTCAGGGCTGCCTAGATGCAAGTGTAAAGATGCAGGTGCAGGTATAGTTTGCATTTGCATCCACATTCAACCCTTTTTGAAAATCCCATGTATTTTACCCAGATCTTTCATGTGGTGGTCACAGCACCTCAGTCGTGGAGGAGGTCTTCACGTTGCTCCATGGCCCTGCACTGTCACAACATAGGAGGTAGGGCACTCAGTTCTCCTGCACGAGCAATAACTTTAGGCAAACAAAAGGAACTGTCATGTGGGTACTTTAATGGAAACCCCATTTAAGTGTTGTAGTGCAAAAGTAATAACAAGTATGATATATGCAAAACATAGTAACAATGCAAACACAAACACCTACATGGTACTACAGGTCTTCATCCCCCCTTCTCTTCAATTAGAGACTTCATTAGGTGGCCTATACAGTGTCAGCAGGGCTTCCTTGATATCAAATGTTTTGTGATTGTCCCTTCAGAGGCCTTCACGTCCATCTCTAGCTCTGCACTGGAGTATGAGTTTGTGTTGGCTACAACAGGCGATCACCTCTATGTCAGTTGTTCTGCCCTTATCTTCCCAAAAATCAGCCAGGTGGCCCAGCTGTTTGAATTACTCCTTCTCCATTAAACCAGCAGAAGGTGAAATTGACTCTTCATCTGGTACATCTAAATTTGCTTGGTCAATGATACATCCCACTATTCTGAAACATCTCACAATTTTCTCTTGTGACAGTATTCCAAGCAGTTTCTGTGATGTTATAGGAATTTAACATACTTATTAGACTGTCCCTAAGGTAAATGTAAGAAACTGATGATTTGCAGACAGCTCCTAGAGTGTGGGGTGTTATGGGAAGCTTGCTTGGCTGGAGCAGTGTGTTTAAGATGGCTGCACAATAAAGATGAGTAAAAACTCATGCTGGTTTCATGATTACTAACAAGCAAAACATGGTGTCAGAAGTGGATATCAAAACCTGAAAAGACAGAAAAGAACATAAAAAAGAACTCTAGAAGAAGACGGTCTGGTGAAAAAACTGAGAGAGAAAAAAAAGATGGATAAACTAAATCCTCCTTCAGGTATGCAATTGTCTGGAAGTGTAGCTGAAAATTGGAAGAGATTTAAACAAAGGTTTAATATTTATTTAACTGCAAGTGGCACTGAAAGTGAAGATGGCAAAACAAAGGCCTTGATCTTTCTACATGTAGTTGGGGAAGATGTGTTAGACATTTATAACAGTTTCCAGTTCAATGAGGGTGAAAACATGGATCTTGATGTAATTATGAAAAAATTTGAAGAGTACTTTGTACCAAAATGAAACGTAACCTACGAGAGACGTAAGTTTTTCACATGCGACAAGAAAAAGGGTGCTAGCTTTGATCAGTATTTAACAGAGTAACGTTCGCTCTGCAAAACATGTGAGTTTGGAGATCGGAAAAAATCACTGATTAAGGATAGAATTATATGCGGAATCACAGACAATGGGCTCAGACAAAGATTGCGTAGAGACCAAGATTTAATTTTGGACAAAGCTACAAACGTGTAGAGCTGCTGAAACTACCCAATCACAGGCTAAAGAGCTGAACAAAGAAAACAAGGGTGCTGTGCACACACTAAAGAAGCTTGAGATAAACAAGAAATATTTTTCGAAAACAACGCAACAGATGGAGCAGCAGCCTAATCGAAAAACATGTGCTAGATGTGGAAATAACCATAAACCTAAAGCTTGTCCTACCTATGGGAAGTCCTGCAGTAAGTGTGGAAAAAATAAGCATTTTGCTAAATGCTGCAGAATGAAAAGTGAACAAAATAAAGTTCACACTGTTGAAGAAGATGAGCCGGAAGAGTTCTTTGTAGATTCCGTAGATCTGTGTGTTTCTGAAAAAAAGGAATGGATTGTACCTTTAACTGTGAATGAGACTATCATACCATTCAAGCTTGACACAGGAGCACAGGTGAACCTGATTTCATTGCAAGACTATGAAACTCTGCATGAGAAATCTAAAATTCACCCAGCCAAGATAAAAGTAACTGGTTATACAGGAGAGAATATTCCAGTAAAAGGGAGCTGCATGGTAGCTCTGAAGCACAAAGGCCAGCAGTTTAAGGTGTCTCTGTTAATTGTAGAGAAGGATGTGCAACCAATTCTAGGCATAAGTGCCTGTGAGAAACTCAATTTAGTGAGAAGGATGTTTGTCATGACATCACAAGCTGAAGCTAAATGTGAATCATTATTTACAGAGTACAGCGATGTGTTCAAAGGTCTGGGATGTTTGCCTGGGGAGCACAAAATAAACATAGATGACCAAGTGCCACCCGTAATACACTCCTGCAGGAAAGTGCCATTTGCACTGAGGGGCAAACTAAAAGAAGAGCTCAACTGCATGGAAGCCACAGGTGTAATCAAGAGAATTGATGAACCTACAGACTGGGTGAGTTCTTTAGTCATAGTTCAGAAGAAAAATGGCCAGCTCAGAATATGTCTTGACCCCAGAGACTTAAACAGAGCTATAAAAAGGGAGCATTTCAGATTACTTAGCAGAGAAGAGATAATGTCACAGTTTGCTGGTGCTAAATGGTTTAGCAAACTGGATGCCTCTTCGGGATTTTGGCAAATGAAGCTAATAAGGCCAGTTCAAAATTATGCACGTTTAATACTCCAGAAGGAAGATACAGATTTCTTCGTCTGCCGTATGGAATACTGTCCACTCCAGAAGTTTACCATAAAAGAATTCATGTGATTTTTGAGCACATTCCGGGTGTTGAAATCATGATGGATGACATCATTGTGTGGGGTTCAACAAAAGATGAACATGACTTCAGATTGAGTCAAGTGCTGGATCTGACAAGAAAAGTAAATCTTAAACTCAACAAAGAAAAATGTGAGTTTTGTGTAAAAGCACTGACCTGTGTGGGCGATATTGTTACAGATCACCCACAGCCAAACACCCTCCAACTCACCCTCCAGGGGTTTTTCAGGGAGCTGGAGAATTGGTTCGCTGATCACCGCCCGATCATTAACTATTCCAAAACAAAGTTCATGACCTTTGCACATCGCCAAATCCCACACAGCCAGATGTCACTCCATATTACAAACTTGAATGGTACCCATCTGGAACATGTTATTCATTTTAAATACCTGGGTGTCACCTTAGATACCTCCCTCTCTTACCACAGACAAGTACGCCTCCTCTCGTCAGCGATCAACTCCAGAATTGATACCCTCTACAGGATCAAAAACAGCCTGCCTGCCTAAGCCATGCAGATAGCTGTCTCCTCCTCCATCCTCTCACTTATCGATTATGGGATTGTTATCTACGGCACTGCTGACAACTCCACCCTAAGTAGCATAATCACAGCGCTTAATAAAGCCTGCTGCCTAGTTACTGGCTGCGACAGACTCACCCACACCTGCGATCTGTACACTCTAACAGGTTGGCTTAATTTCCATCAAAGACTCAAATATCAAACCTACATCCTAGCAAAAAAGATCCACCTCCAGCTTACTCCAGCCGGTCTACTCCCCATCGTCAGCCCGGCCCCACAGGCGTATTACCAGACTCTCGAATACCTCATCCTTCACGGTCCCCCCATGTTGAACGTCCCTAGGGCAGAGATCCTTCCGCTACCGTGCCCCCAAATGGCTCAACACTCTTCCTCCTACTCTCTCCCAGGCCCACAGCATCTCACTCTTCAAAACTGGCCTTCGAACCCACCTCTTTGAAAACGCTAAATGTGAATGCCAATAAGGCCTGCCCATACTCCTCCCTCACCCCCTCTACTGACTCAGGGACTTCCTAGACCCTATGAACCGCCCTCCACGTTAGCTCTGTCTTGGGCTCACATGTATGCCTCCTACTGCTATCAAAACGCCTCTGAACTACCATGTCAATTCTGTAACCAGTAAATAACCTAAATGTATATAAAAATTTGCTTCTTTTTCTTGTTGCTTCTTTTTATTGTCTTCTACTGTCTTGTGTCTCTCCACCCCCTGTAACCACTGTGGAGCCATTGTATAAATATTGTCTGTACTGAAACCTGTATATAACTGCTTGTTCCATCTGTCATCCTTGTACTTTGTTCTCCTTCCACCCCCTGTAAACGATGTGGAGCCTTTGCAAAAGAGTCTATGACTCAAAGGATTGTAATTCCAATTATACAGTAAATAAATAAATAAATAAGATCAGGGCATTAAACCTGACCCTAAGAAGACATCTGCAATAGTGAATATGCAAAAGCCCAGCTGCAAAGACGATGATAGGAGGTTCTTAGGGATGATTAACTACCTAGGGAAGTTTATCCCTCAACTTTCAGCACGATCAGCCCCACTTAGATGGCTGTTGGAGCAGAAAAATGAATGGATGTGGTCACATGAACAGGAGCAAAGCTGGAAAGATCTGAAGAAGGCTATTATAGAAGAACCAGTGTTAAGATTCTATGATCCTGCTAAAGAAACAAGAATATCAGCTGATTCTTCACAGTTTGGCTTGGGTTCAATACTTCTGCAAAATTATGAAGAAATCTGGCAACCTGTAGCATATGCTTCCAGAGCCTTGATGAGCGCCGAGACTAAGTATGCCCAAATAGAAAAAGAGTTACTAGCAATAACTTATGCTTGTGAGTGATTTCATCAGTATGTGTATGGTCAGACCTTCACAGTGGAAACAGACCACAAGCATCTAGTAGCTATAATGGCCAAGTCTCTAAATGACTGTCCAATGAGAATACAGAGAATGCTAATTAGATTACAAAAGTACGATGTTCAGTTGATCTATAGTCCTGGAAAGTACATGTATGCCGCAGACACACTTTCACAAGTTATAGACAAGAGTGAAAGCCCAGAAAGTCAAACAGACAAAGAAATAAAGGCGTATGTTGACATGATCGTGACCTCTCTTCCTGTGTCCAATGAGAGACAAGAGCAGATCAGAAGAGAAACAGAGGCAGATGAAACAATGAGAATCCTGAGAAATACCATATTAAAAGGTTGGCCAAAGGAGAAAAGTGCCTGTCCGTTGTCTATTCATGATTTTTGGACATGTAGAAGTGACCTATCTGTTGTCAATGACATTATTTTCAAAGGCAACAAATTTGTTATGCCAGGAAAACTGCATAAAGAAATGCTATGCAAAATACATGAAGGGCACTTAGGAGAAGAAAAATGCAAGTGAAGAGCCAGAGAAGTAATGTATTGGCCGAGAATGAATCAAGATACTGCCCAGGTAACTGCAACTTGTGAATTGTGTCTCACCTACAGACCAAAGCAGCCAAACCAGCCGTTATGTCCTCATCCAGTGCCAGGCAGACTATATCAGAAAGTGGTTGCCGACTAGTTTGAGTGTAATGGGAAAACCCATATAGTTGTAACAGATTATTACTCAAATTATCCAGAGGTAGCAACACTGCCTACAACTACCAGTAAAGCTGTAATCTCCTGCATGAAGTCAATCTTTGCAAGACATGGTGTTCCAAATGAAGTGTTCACTGATAATGGTCCTCAGTTTTCCAGTGCTGCGTTTAAACAGTTCGCCTATGAATGAGAATTCATACACAGTATTTCTACTCCCAATTTTCCAAAGTCAAATGGACTAGCAGAGAGCTCAGTAAAAACTGTGAAAAGTCTCATGAAGAAAACACATGATGGAAAAGAAGATTTTTACAAAAGCCTACTGATCTACAGAAGTGCACCATTACAGAATGGGCTTTCTCCAGTGCAAATGCTTATGGGAAGGAGGATCAGGGCAAATCTGCCAATACATGAAGAGCTTCTGAAGACTCATGACTCAGAACAGGTGAAACAAAGCAAAGAAAAACAAAAGGAAAAGCAAAAACAGTTTCATGACAGGATAGCAAGAAACTTATCTGATTTAAGGCCTGGAGATAAAGTGCGCCTTAGAGACTATGACAAAGGAATGTGGCTGAAAAGGGGCACTGTACAAGCACAAATTGCACCAAGGTCATACCAGATTGAAACAGAAAGAGGAGCGAAGGTGAGACAGAATCGTGTGGATTTAAGACTTGTGTCAAAGGTTGAAGATGCCAATTTGAATGAAGTTGACTTACCAACTTTCACAGCAGTCAGTCAAGATAACACCAAAGAGACTAATAGCAAGGACGATTCAGAGCAGTGCGCATCCACTGAAAAGTCACCAGAGAAGGAAGCAAGACCTAAAAGAGAAATTCGACGTCCAGAGAGACTGATTGGAACTTTTTAGATAAGTACAATGGACAGAATGGTAAAGACTCACTAGAGAGTGAAGTACTAGTGACCTCTCCTCTCAAGATTAGGTTTAGTTTAATTTGAAACCTCAGTTTGTAAGGAGTTAAAATAATAATAATAATATTTCAGCCAAGTTACTGTAATCCAATAATTCAGTTTGAAAATAATATAGAACTTTTGTTTAAGTGAGGAAGATGTGATGTTATAGGAATTTAACATACTTATTAGACAGTCCCTAAGGTAAACGTAAGAAGCTGATGATTTGTAGACAGTCCCTAGAGTGTGGGGTGTTATGGGAAGCTTGCTTGGCTGGAGCAGCGTGTTTAAGATGGCTGCACAATAAAGATGAGTAAAAACTCATGCTGGTTTCATGATTACTAACAAGCAAAACAGTTTCCATAATTCACATGGCTTGTAAAAGATTGATCTGTTTGACACAGGCACTCACTGAATGTTCATTATGATCAAAAACACTGAGCATATGAGAGCACATTTCATCGATATAGTGCAATTTAAAGAGCAGTATTCACTTATTTTAGCATATTTTCATTTCCAATTTTAGGTAAGTGACTAAAGTGTGTCTGTATGACATCAGTTAATAAGTCTGTATGATGTCAGTTCCAGTAACTGATGTCATACAGACTCTTGACTTCAAAGCTTCTCTGAGAACCCCCCCCCCAAAAAAAATCATGTCTCTTCCATTTGTTCATTGACTATGGAGCCATCTAAAATAGCAAGAAAATATGAAAAAGAACCACTTGGAAATGGGTGTTTGCAAGACATACTTTAGTCATATATCTAAAAATGGAAATTAAAATATGCTAAAAATCTCAAGCTCTCTAACTAAAGGTTGCTCACTTTATATATAATGTATTTCCTGACAATTACTGTAACTTCTGCATCCTGAGCTCATTACAGTACATCTCCTGTTTCTTGCAAAATGTAGCAGAACTTAGTCAATTTCTTTCCTGCAGTTACAACAAAATAGGACACTGTCCCAGAACTATTTTCTGCTGATAATTCTGCAAATGAGCTTGTGGAGGTCAAACTGCATCTCAGGGTTAACCCCGTGTTCCAGATAAACCCAAACAGATTTCTGCATTCATTTAAACAGTATAATTATACAGATTTGCAAACCAAGAGATCTCAGTATCACATAAAGATTTACATATATTTTTAACCACAGCGAAGCAAGGGAGAGAAAGAAAGAACAGAAATAGCAAATTTAAGGCAGGGATATAGCAAGGGTTGTGGGTCCATCGAAGTGGCTAATTTCTCTGGTTCCACAAGAAAATCTGATTGCGCAATCAGACAGCAAGACAGACATCTGGCAGAAAAGGAGAGAACATAGTGGATCCTTGCTTTAACTCTCTCTGCATAACAAATTGACAGAGTCTTATTCAACCATGTCACACCCTCTGAAACATGTTTCTGCAGTCACGCCATGATATCTCCTTTCAGATGGGATTTAGAAAATATAACCTGTCTTGATCATAAAGTGAGGTTATAAAAAGACTGTTGAAAATATGAGGTCAAAATGTCAAAAAACAACAAAGGTATGAAGAAATGGTGAACTTACAATGATGTTCTTTATTCTGTTCCCCATTTTTTCATCTCTGTACCTTTTATTTATTTATTATTTATTTATTTAGATTTTGATAACCGGGTAAGCTCACTGATACCAGAGGCCCCTTTTTCAGGAGCGACTCGGATTAGTTACAGACAATAATTACATATAGTGGCAGGAGTACACAGTAGTACATACATTGGTAGGAGTACACACTAGCTGGAGCATACATTGGATAGAGTATAGAGTACATTACAGAGCATGTCAGTTACATACACATAGTAACATAGCAAATTAAATCAGACATATGACATCTTAACCAACAATGCTTTAGGGGAGAGGTGGTAACAGCAATATGCAGGATATATTGCCATCCCGTAGGCTGACTCCCATGGGACAAGCAAGTTTCAGCCACCAGGACTAGGTTCCAGGCTAGCGGTTACAGCCACAGAGACTATGCTCTAGCAGGTATATTTTCAGACCCGACTTAAAACCCTGAATAGTACAACAATTAGCCAAGTCAACAGGGAGAAGGTTCCATAAATGTGGGGCAGTGTACCTAAAGGAGCACTTGCCATAGTTAGTTCGGACACAAGGGATGTCTAGGGGACGGCCAGTGGAGGATCTCAGGCCCTGGCCCCAGACATTAAGATTTAGCAGCCCACGCAGGTGAGGAGGAGAAGGGCCAACAGTGGTAAACTTGAAGGTCAGGCTCAAAGAGGAGTAGGCTAGTTTTTGTAGCATAGAAGGCCAGTGGAGATCGGTGAGGACCTTGCAGTGGTGCCTTCTTTGGGGGGAGTTGGTGGCGAAACAAGCCACCCTCTGGTAGAGTGTAGTAAGCTTTCTTTGTTCGCCCTCCCTTAAGGAATGCAGCAGGAGAGCCCCATAGAGGAGGGAGGGAGGGGAGTAGGGTGCAGTTAGATATGGCACAACGAGCCTTGAGAGAAAGAGAGTCACCCAGCCTATAGAGAAGTCCTAATTTCTGGTGGGTGGACTTAACAACAGAGTCAATATGAGGCTGGAAGATCATCGCCTGATGAAGCAGGACTCCAAAGTACTTGATCCTGCCTGTGACCTCTGTTCTCTTCCCTTGGGCAGTATGAAGCTGAAAGATGCCACGATGGTCAGAGCCAAGGCATCTGGACTCGAACAGGACTGCCTTCATTTTTTCTTCATTCATTACAAGTGATTTTGAGGAGAACCAGGCTTCCAGTGCAGCTAGACTGGCCTGGAGGTTGGCACTGATTACACTAGGAAGTGGATCACTGCAGTAGATGACAGTGTCATCTGCATAGAGGATAAGGTTGTTCCTCCTGCCAACCCCCTCTATATCATTGACAAAAAGAGTAAATAACAGGGGACCAAGGATCGAGCTGTGGGGTACCTCGGAGATTACCAGTTTAGCACTAGACTGGGTTCCTCTCCATAGGACTTTTTGGGTTCGGTTGAGCAGATAGCTCTCGAGCCATGTAGCAGAGAGCCCATCCAGTCCAAGTAGGAGAAGTTTAGTGAGGAGAAGTTCATGGCTGACCAAGTCAAATGCCTTGGTTAAATCAATGAATAGAGCCCCCGTTGGAGAACCTTGGTCCATTGCGTCAAGGATGTCCGATCTGAGCCAGATAAGGGCTGTATCAGTGCCATGGCCTTTCCTAAAGCCATGTTGAATGTCAGCTAGGAGTAGATGTCTTTTGAGGTAGTCCTGTATTTGATTGTAGACCAATCTCTCCTGCACCTTCGCTAGTGAGCAGGGAATGGAGATCGGCCTGTAGTTCCCCATGTTGTCCCGGAGCCCTTTTTGTGAATGGGGACAATGACTGCCACCTTCCATTTATCCAGGACCTTTCCTTCAAGGAGGGAGCTGTTAATAAGCAGGGAAACTGGGCGGGAGATAGCCAGAGCTGCAGCCCGCAGAAGTCTAGGTTTAAGCAGGTCATGTCCCAGAAAGGAGTCCGGGTTTATACATTGCAGAAGGGGAAGTACCTCGCTGGATTTGACCAGCTTCAAGTGAAACTGGGGTCGGGAGTGTTCCCAGGTGGTGCCTCTGTTGCTGGAGGCACCAGAGGGCAGGTGGGGTTTGGTTCCTCCAGGACTGGAGAAAGCGGCATTAAACACCTCTGCAATTAAAGTGGGATCATTGGTTAAGGTATCACCGACCAGGAGCGCACCCTCTTGGGCACTGGGGGCATCCTTTATCAGCAGGTTAAGTTGGCCCCAGAATCTCTTGGGATCCCGTAGGTGCCTAGACTGTAGATTTTGTAGGTAGTAGATTTAGTTGACTTGGAGGCTTTCTTGCACTGATTCCTCCGTTCTCTATACCTCTCCCAGTCAGTTTTCCGGCCTGTGGATTTGTATTGACCCCAGGCCCAATCCCGAAGCAACATGCTCTGTTTGAGGCCAGGGTTAAGCCATTTGTAGCATTTACCCTGTACCCTCAGTTTCTTGCGGTGGGGGTGTATATTGACCACTGACGTAAAAGTGTTGGTAAAGAAGTCATCTAGGCTAGGGAGGGAGATAAGGGGATCCCAGTTTACGGCACATAGGTCAGAGCAGAGAGCCTCCGGAGAGAAACTGCTGTAGTTTCTGGCTTCGATTACTTTGGCAGGCAGTTTGGGAGGCCTGTTGGACCAGATGCAGAAAATTGGGGAATGGTCACTCAGTGAGTCTGCCATGACCCCAGCAGCCTGTATGCAGTCCTGGCTGGATACTAGGGCCCAGTCAAGCAACGAATGGTTGCCAGTCCTAGCATTGTGCCTTGTGGGCTGGTGGATAACTTGGGTCAGATTGGTGTCGTGTATAGGGTTCTTGCTGACAGAGGCCTCTAGTGAGAGCCAATTTTGGTTAAAGTCCCCCAGGAGAATCAACTCCCCCAAGGAGTATTCTGCCATGGCATGAGTTAGCGATTCGAGGGAAGACGTAGCCGTTTGGGGCGGAGGGTAGGCACACCCTATGTACAGGGGTTTGGTGTCTCCAAGGAGCACCTTCACAAAAATAATCTCATTCACAGAGCTGCAGAGGGGAGAATGGTCAATCTGCATTGCATTAAGACCACTCCGGGTGTAAATGAGAACCCCCCCCACCTTTCTTCCCAACACGGTCCTTCCTGAAAGCATTAAAGTCAACTAGGTCCATTTTGTGAGGAAAGATGCAGGGTTTGAGCCAGGTCTTAGTCACTGCAAGTATATTGGGTTTGTAGAGCATTGCCCAGGCTTCAAGGGCATGGATTTTGTGCCTTAGGCTACCTATATTCATGTGCACCACTTTGAATCCCCTGGCACTGGTCCAAAGAGGGCAAGTGGGGTCTCTGAGTATGTAATTTGAGGGGTAGGGACCAGGGTTCAATTCCACATCCCCCCCAAGGCAAGCTTTAGCCAGGCCAGGAAATTGATAATTTTGGTGGGAGTAGGGAGGAGCCTCTTTAGGTCACTTAGAGAGAGATGGTAAAATAGGTTATAGCAGTTACCATGTCTGGTTAAGCCATGCATAGATAGTATTAGAGCATTGTTCCCTTCATCCAGGATATCTGGGGATACTGGGGAGTGGTGACCTGGATTGGCTTCCGGATCAATGGGACTATAGCCCCAGGAGTATAGCAGGTCAGTCCCCAGTATTAGCACCACATCGGTAGCAGCAGACATAAGGCCCACACTCCACATGATAGAGTTTAGGCAGTAGGTGGGTGGAAAGAGAAAAAGGAAAACTTCCCCTCACAGTAGTAAAGGAATACCCTAGACTAGGGATAGCTGGAGGGGCAGGTTCAGAACGTAAGATTAGATCCAGCAGCTCCAGGTTAAGGGATACACCAGGTCAAGTGTAAGTGGAGCAGGGGGGAAAAAACAGTAGCAGTGAGGATGGCAAGTGCAGTTCAGACACTTTAATCCCAAGCCTGCAAAAAACAGGAGTTAAAATATGGTGACTACTTCAGACACAGATTCAAATAGCACTGTAAAACCACAGCCAGGGAAACAGAGAGCAGGGCTTTAAATAGAAAGTGTCTTATAGTGAGGATGCCTTTAAGAGGAGGGCAGGATCAAAGATCAACAAAGGGGGTTGGGAGACAGAAACTTTATGCTCAGAGCACTAGTATTGGGAGCCAATGGGGCAGGATGGAATAGGGGAGGGAGGTGCTTAAGTGTATTTAAGGGTGGCCTGGGAGGGGAAGGGGGGTGCGTGGAACCCAAAGTCCATGAGACAATGACCATTGGGAGAAGAACGGTCTGCCCGCAGCCTCAAGATACTGTTGTTCTAATTTGTAACAGCATGCAAGCAAACATGTTCGGCTATTGCCACATACTTGTTCTCTTTCAAAGGGTGTTGTAACTGGTGTGCCATCCGTTGAGCAATTTCTCCCATGATTTCCACCAGGTCTGAAACTGTGGAGTATGGCAAGGTGCAGTGCACTGACAGTTCTCGGATGCTCATTTTAGCAGCTTTTTCAATTTCAGTCAAAATCTCCACTTCATACAACAAACTCAGTGTATTCCGATGGGAAGCCATGGCGCACTGCATAGAAGGAGAGACAGAATGAGACTGCGGCATAAACTTCAGGCCTAAAGGTATTCCATTTGCAGAAACAGTACCAATTTTTACATAATTAATACCTTGATAATTGCTATAATTTCTCTGGCTGCTTACGGCTGCTTCACAGGCTGCTTGACTAGCATCTGTTATGTACTACAGCACTAATCTGGTATATTGCTCACTTTAGTAATAGGCAGTCTATGTCTTAATTAAGTATGTCCACTCTATGTGGGTTACACTGTTCCTGAAAGTGATAACACAGGAAGACAAATGGTGCTGCTCTTCAGGATATCTAAGGATGAAAGGACATTGGAGCACACAGTGCTGTTGAAAGGAGGAAGAGTCAAGGGAAACATCAAGGAGCATTGTTGCACAGAGTGTGTGGTGGAAACTTGGAATAGAAGTCTGGAGCAGGAATAGTCAGCTGATACTAAAACTTTTAAACTCAGGCATGACAAGCATTTTATTTTTCTTTTAGTTATGATTTTATAGATGCACAGTGCAATACAGAAAAAGAAAATGACTGTTAATTTAGTACACTTGTAACAGACAAATTAACCCTAATAGGGCATTTTTAACTGTACATTGTCAAAAATTAACACTATCAGTAAATCAGGTGGGAGAGTAAAATATATATCAATGTATTGGACAATGAGAAACATGCTAGCACCATTATAATACATCCACATGATTAATCCAGCATGTATAAGCAAACAGTATCCTTAACGGAAGACATTTTTTTTTCTTCTATTATTTATTCAGACGATTTTTCCCATTTTCACCCACCCTCATGTCCTTGGCGTGAGCGTGCTTATGTGGAGGCACGCATGCATCATGCACTGCAGGATGCCCCACCCTACCGGTCACCCATTACCCACCTGTGCCACCACAGACCTCCACCCATAGGCAGTGAGGCTGCAGGAGGCCCCAGGAGAGGAGAGTCACCATAAGGCAGCATGATCCTGCTCCCACCCCCACCCCGTGCTGGCTCCACAATGACCCGAGTCCATTCCCGAACCTGGTTGCCAGTGTAGTGCAGGTGTAGCGTCCATCACTTCAACCCTCAGTGCCACCAGGCAGGCTAACGGAAGAGATTTTAATTATTTTGAGTGGCAGCCATCTTTAACTTGAAATATAAATTACAGAAATAGTTTTAAAAGCTCTTTTTCCAAATATATGAGGGAATCAAAAAAATACTGATTAATGACTCTGATGGTATCAGAAACACATTTTTGCTAAAAAAAAAACGCTAGAAGATTAATTGTTTTGCCAACTAACAAATACAGCTGCTTTAGGTTACAAGTAACAAAGGCTATTTAGTACTGGCACTGGTGCTTGAAAATCAAAAACAATGATTGTATCTGGCAGGAGCAATACTTAGAGCAATACTTAATCACAAAAAGGAGAGCTAGACCTGACAGACCATAAGGCCTTCTTCTTCTGGCTATTTTGCATGTTCCTATGTTTGTATCCTGGAGATTAGTGTAGAGCCTCACTACACTCATCTTTCTTACGTGTTTGTCAACGTGAGCAAATAAAATGTAAAAGCTTCTGATGAACTGAGCTGCAAACTCCTTTCTGAGACTGAGTGCAGGATCCTGCCAGGTACAATTGCTTTAAAGTCAGAAGGGATTCTAGGTTTACCAAGCACCGCCCCCCGCCCCCCCCCCCGGCTACATGCAGTTAACACATAAAAAGTCAATTTGTGTTCAGTCTTAAAACTGCCATACAGTGTATTCCTGCTGCTGTACTGCACAGAATAAGCCTTTGCTGTTATACAACTATTTAAGAGTGAAACTGCTTCAGTGAGCTGCCATGTTTCTTCTCTTGGATGGAAACACAATATGGTTAACAATTATCTTGTCTTTTTTTCCATATAGATTTTACAACCCCAAGCCCAGCAGCGGCTCCGTCCCTCCCTCAGAGGGACTCAGTCTCCGGCTGCATGGCTCCCCGAACCGACACCCTAATTCCCCAGGTTCCCCATGGCAGGGCTGGGGGTGGAGGGCAAGCACTACCCCACCCTCAGAGAGAAAGCCAAACATCGGGGGTTCGGCCAGGGCACTGGTGTGGCCATCATGGAACCTGCCAGCTCCTTTTTCCTTTTTCTTCAGTCCCCCTTCCCACCAATGTAAGGATGCCGGCATGTGCCCTCCCGACCTGTACTGCCCTCCGGCCACCATCAGAGGGCAGTCAACAAGCAGGATAGCAAACCTCCCTCCCCCAAAAGAAGAGATGAGAGTAGTCCTTCAGATGCTCAATCCTCTCTCATCCCTGCTGACCCCTGGTGTCCCAGGCTCATTCCCAAACCCGGGTTACTGGCATGGCGCAAGGTGTAGTGACCAGGAACCTCAACCTCCAACACTACCGGGCCAGCTGGTTGACTATTTTCTAAATGATGTGTAAACTCCCCCTCCCAAATATGTGGAGTTTCAATGTTTCCCTGGCAAGAGGTACCCTGTTGATTTGGTCCAGTAGCAGAAATAAATAGAGGCCCACCAGTTTCTAGAGGGGAGTGAGAAATCATGGTTCTTCAGTTCCCGAGGGCAATGGGGCACAAACTTGGCCAGTTGGATCTGGGTGTAGTCCAAACTCTCAGTCTTGGGATGGCCCATGGTTCTGTACCACCTGGCAGCATACCCCAGAGCACCAAGTGTGTCTGTGGATCTGATATCCAATACGTTTTTGGATTTGTCTCTTGAGGGAAAAGTTGGGCAAGGTATTGTTTCTTCAGTATATAGGAAACCCATACCTGGCAACACTCTGCTTCCTGCAGAAAGTGCTCATCCACAGGATACTTTACAGGGCGGGGGGTCCTTTATTGACAGTTTATACATATTCAACGCGACTGTTCCACTTTATTAGACTTTGAACAAGGGGAGGAATTAAAAGAATGTTTATGGGCCAGAGGATATTCAGAGCAGTGTGTCAACCAAGCTTTTGCCAGAGCAAGAAATCTAAACAGAAAAGATCTTCTGACTACAAAAAAGAAAAATATTAGCTCTGAACAACCTGTCATTTTTGTTTCATAGTTTCATAGTGGTTATCAGTTTTAGCCTGGGCAGGCCATAGCAGACTTGACTCAAGAGACTACCGAATGGCACATTTTTTAATACCCATTTCTTGATCCAATGACATCTTGAAATTATCAATAGATGAACTCATCAAACTTTTACAGGAAGTATGTTCCAGATTGAAACCACTCTCTGATTAAACCAGTAATTTCTTATATCTGTTAAGGCAGTCAGACTAGCAAAGGCCCAAACCGAGGAAAGGATAGCCAACTCTGTTAAGAAGGGGGATAAGACCTTTTATAGGTGCATTAGGGAGCGAAGAAAGACCAAGGGAGGGATACTGAAGCTTAATAAAGGAGAAGGAATGTAGGCAGACGGTGACAGTGAAAAAGCAGGGATACTGAACGAATATTTCTGCACAGTATTCACAAAGGAAGAGGAGGGGGAGGTACCTAAACCAAACAAGATTAACACTCTGGAGACTGGGGTCAATATCAGTACATTTACAGAAGAAAGGGTTCTGAAAGAACTAGTAAAATTGAAGGTGGACAAAGCAATGGGGCCTGATGGGATTCACCCAAGAATTCTAAAAGAACTAAGAGTAGAACTAGTGACACTGCTGACTACTCTCTTTAACAAATCATGGAAGGGTGGGGTGGTACCTGAGGACTGGAGGAGGGCTGATGTGATTCCTCTTCACAAAAGTGGGAGCAGTGCAGAGGCAGAAAACTACAGACCAGTTAGTTTAACCTCAGTGGTAGGGAAAATGATGGAATCACTTCTGAAGAAAAAAACTGTTGAGTACCTAGAGGCCAGTGGGGTACAGGACCCAAGGCAGCATGGATTCATAGCGGGAAGATCATGTCAGATGAATCTAAGAGATTTCTTTGACTGGGTGACCAAAGTAGTAGACCAGGGAGGGGCTGTGGACATGGCCTACCTAGATTTTAGCAAGGCATTTGATATAGTCCAACACAAAAGATTAATATACAAGTTAGCCAGCCATGGAGTGGGTCCCAAGGTGGTAGCCTGGATAACAAATTGGCTGGACAACAGGATGCAAAGGGTAGTAGTAAATGGAATCCACAGTGAAGAAAGAGGGGTTACTAGTGGGGTACCGCAGGGTTCAGTACTGGGACCAGTCCTTTTTAATGTCTTTATAAGTGACATGGCAGAGGAACTGGAAGGAAAAGTATGTCTCTTTGCAGACGACACAAAGATCTGCAACAGGGTTAATACACAAGAAGGAGTGGAAAAGATGAAAAGGGACCTGGCAAGGTTGGAAGAATGGTCAAATGTGTGGCTGCTCAGATTCAATGCAAAGAAGTGCAAGGTAATGCATCTAGGAAACAAAAACCCAGGGGAAGAGTACACAATGGGGGGGTGAGTACTGACAACAATAAAAATGGAAAGAGACCTGGGGGTAATTATATCAGATGACCTAAAGGTGTGCAAGCAATGTGAGAAGGCAGTAAGGAAGGCTGTGGGGGGATACTGGTATGCATAGGGAGAGGCATCAACAGTAGAAAATAGGAAGTTGTTATCCCTCTGTACAGACAGTTGGTGAGACCCCATCTGGAGAACTGCGTGCAGTATTGGAGACCCCATCTCCAAAAAGACATAGACAGAGTGGAAGCTGTCCAGAGGAGGGCAACCAAAATGGTGCAGGGTCTGCACCAGAAGACATACAAAGAGAGACTAAAGGAGTTTAATATGTATACCCTTGAGGATAGAAGGGAGAAGGGGGACATGATAGAAACTTTCAAGTACCTCAAGGGAATCAACAAAGTCCAAGAGGATAGCATCTTTCAGAAAAAGAGATGTGCAAGAAGAAGGGGGCACAATTTGAAGATAGAGGGGGGACGGCTCAGAGGTAATGTGAGGAAGTATTTTTTCATGGAAAGGATTGTGGATGCATGGAACAGCCTTCCTGAGGAAGAGTCAAAAACAGTGGGGAAATTCAAGAATGCATGGGACAGAAATAAGGCAATTCTAGCGGGGGTAGGAGGAAGTAGGCTGTTGGTTAACTAGGATCTGCAGCTTATCCCTTAGATAGGAAAATGGGCAGACTAGGTGGGCCAAGTGGTCCTTATCTGCCATCAAATTCTATGTTTCTATGTTATGAAATTTTCACCTTTTAACTGGTATTGGTGGAACCTGCTACTTCTAGTAGTAACCAGATTCAGGCCAAGTAGTTCCATGGATCGGGGGCCTGATATTCAAAACTTTGAGCTGGGCGCAGGGCTTGTGTGGGTCCACTATATTCAAAAGGCCAAATAGCACAGGCAAACTGCATTAGTGCTGGGCAAAAGTATAATGTATGCAAGGGGCAACCAGTGGGGGTGTGTACATGAATAGAGGCGCAATGCTATGTTCAGTGTATTAGCACCGCGCAAAGTGTTTTTGCGTGACTTAGTGTGACACTTTGTGGATGCAAATTACCGCCCAGGAAAAGGTATTCAATTCTTGGCAAACTAGCTTTGTGTGACTTTGTGGCTTTGCACAGCTTGTGCAGCACTGCGCAACTTTGCGTGACATAGAACCATGGTATATGAACTCTGTAATTCACAAGTGTAAATTATGGACTTTGCGAGGGTCTGCCAGCACTGGTTTATTGACCCTAACCAGTAAATATTAAACATAGAAAGAAACCAGACATGGAAGAAACATGCTGGACACAGATGGCACCTCCTATGTTGCCATTATCTGCCACTGGTCCCAACCATGCCAGGCATTTATTGGTGACCCAGCATCCAGTGGACACCATGGCAGTGTGTTCATACAGCACACACCTGCAGACCACCCTTCAGTGGGCACCAAAAGAATACAGCACACACACATGAAGCACTGGGGGTGTGGAGGTTGTTGAGAGGAAGGTGTACAGGTAGCCAGTCTGCACCACATACTGGGTGCTGCCACAAGGCTGGGACAATCCATGTAGTGCAAATAGTCCAGTGTAGGGAATACCCCAACACCAGTGATACATAGATACATAGACAGTGTCGGCAGATAAGGGCCTATGGCCCACCTAGTCTGCCCATTTGAGCTTGTAAGTTCAGTTTGTTTTCCTAGAAGTCTATTTCCCCTTACCCCTGACCTCTAGAATTCCTTTATGTCTATCCCATGCATTCTTAAATCCCGTGATTGTTTCAGCCCCACCACTTCCTCTGGCAGGGTGTTCCACTTGTCCACCACCCGTTCTGTGAAGAAATTCTTTCATGTTTCCTCTGAATCGTCCTCCCTCCAACTTCATCCCATGCCCTCTAGTCCTGAAACATCTTTTTCGCTAAAAATAGTGTTTTCCTGCACCCTGTTCCTCCTGTAAGATACTTGTATGTCTCTATCATATCCCTCTCCCTCCTCTCCTCCAGGGAGTACATGTTCAGTTCCTTCAACCTGTCTTCATAGGACTTGTGATGCAACCCATGCACCATCTTTGTTGCCCTCCTCTGAACCTCTCTACCCTGTCTATGTCCTTACGTAGGTATGGTCTCCAGAACTGTACACTGTACTCCAGGTGGGGCCTCACTAGTGTCTTGTATAGCGGAATTATGACCTCCCTTTTCCTGCTGGTGATCCCCTGCCTATACATTCTAGCATCCTATTTGCTTTACCTGATGCCTTGTCACACTGTTTCCCTCCTTGAGGTCATCAGGATGACAACCCCAAGATCCTTTCCTGCTTGGTGCATGCTATATCCTCACCCCCAACTGATATATTGTGCCAGGGTTTTGTGCCCCATATGCATTATCTTGCACTTCTTTGCATTGAATTTCAACTGCCAAACCCTTGACCATTCTTCAAGTTTCTGCAGGTCCCTTCTCATTCTGTCTACACCCTCTGGTGTGTCTACTCTGTTACAGAGCTTTGTGTCATCAGCGAACAGTGAAATTCTGCCTTCTATATCCTGTGCAATGTCACTGATGAAGATGTTGAATAGGACCGGTCCCAGCACTGATCCCTGTGGTACCCCACTGGTCACTCTTCCCTCTGTGGAGTGACAGCCATTTACCACCACCCTCTGTGTCCTGCCACCCAGCCAGTTACCTACCCACCACACTACTGTCCTGCCCACACCCATATTCCCCAGTTTGTGTAATAGTCTTCTATGTGGCACAGTGTCAAAGGCCTTGCTGAAGTCCAGATAGGCCATGTCCACTGCCCTCCCTGATCCACCTCCCTAGTCACCCAGTCAAAAAATTCAATGAGGTTGGTCTGACATGACCTCCCCCTGGTGAAACCATGCTGCCTTGGGTCCTGTAGTCCATTGACAACCAGATGTTCCACCAATCTCTCCTTCAGTAGTGCTTCCATGATCTTTCCCACTACCGAGGTGAGGCTGACTGGTCTGTAGTTCCCTGCTTCCTCTTTGTTCCCACTTTTGTATAAGGGGACTACATCTGCTGTCCTCCAGTCTTTGGGTACCTCCCTGTTTCCAGTGATTGGCTGAACAGGATAGCCAGAGTTCAGCCACCACCTCTCTTAGTTCTTTAAGGACCCTGGGGTGCACCCATCTGGCCCCATTGCTTTATCAGCTCTTATTACTTCCAGTTCCTTCAGGACCCTTTCTGTGTAAAGGGACTTGTGTCCATTTCTGCACCATTCTCACCCTTGTACTCCCTTCAGACCCATTACCCCCTCTTCCTTAGTAAAGACTGAGCAGAAATACCTGTTCAATATGTCAGCTTTACTGTTGTCATCCTCCACGCGGCTCCATCCTCCCCTTCAGTCTACTATCCCTCCCTTTGTCCTTCTTTTTTCTTATGTACCTGTAAAGGTTTTGTCCCCTTTAACCACTGATTTTGCAATGTGTTCTTCTGTCTGAGCTTTGGCTTCCCTTACTGACTTCCCTGCCTCCCTTTGTTTCTCCTGGTACTTCTCCCTATCCCCTTCTGCCTGTGTCTTTTGTATTGCCTGAATGCAATCTTTTTGGCTTTCACTTTCTTTGCTACCTCTTTGGAAAACCATAATGGTCTCCTCTTTCTTTTCCTCTTGCTAACCTGCTTAATGCATAATTCTGTTGTTCTTATAATCCCCATTTTAAATACTGCCCACTGTTCCTCAATCCCTGATTCCTGTCCCATTCCCTTAATGCCTCTTTCAAGCATCTCCCCATTTTCCCAAAGTCTGCCCCCCTAAAATCCAGGATACGTGTTTTTGTGTGGTTTGGTTCTGCTCTTTCTGTGATTTCAAACCACAATGACTGGTGGTCACTGTTACCCAGGTGCTCCCCCACTGTTACCCCCATCACACTGTCCCTGTTTGTGAGCACAAGGTCCAGTATTGCCTTCTGCCGAGTTGGTTCCATGACCAGTTGCTTGAGGAAGGCACCCTGAAGGGAGTCCAGGATAAATCTGCTCCTAGTTGATGCTGCTGCTGGGATGCTCCAGTCCACGTCTGGTATATTGAAGTCTCCAACCAGTGTGCTTGTCTGATGGTATGTGCCCCCCTAGCCACATACCGCACATCTGTACAGACACCACAGCACACACAGTTGGCCATGTATTAGTCACTGTCAGTATCCCATGCCAGTGCTGCAGTGTCTGTGGGTCACACAACAGCATAACTGTAATGTCCACTGTCAGTACACACTTGCATGATGGGCCTGTCACTGTGTAAAGTGCAGCAGTCACTGATGCGCTACACACCATAGGCATTGCTGTGTCCCTCAGACTATACTGGCCCCCTTGTTACTGTAGTGTCTGCTGTGTACTGTAGCAGGAACTACAGTTTGACTATTGCATGCAACACCACCACCTGTGCCTGTGCTGTGTAGTCCTCTGGGGCACAATATTCTATGTGGTTCTGTACAGATGTAGCTTGCAGCTACCACCATGCACTTTCAGACTGACCTACAGGTGAAGCTGTGGGCAGACCCAGCCACCCCTGTACTTCCAGACTGACCTACAGGTGGAGCTGTGGGACCCTGCAATAGCGTTGGGCAAACTGCATGCAAATCAGGACATAATAAGCTGCTAATCTGGATGTTTGCCCACAGCCTGCCTAAGTAGGCTCATTTGCATGTCACTTGAGTATAGCAAATGTTTGCCCCGGACAAACATGTTAGCACCGGGCAAATGTCTTAACTACATGCAAAACCTGCGCAAATGTGTCTGCGCCTCGCAAACGTTTCAGAAACATGGAACATTTCTGCAGAATTTTCTGCAGAATTTCACATTCGCTGGTGCTTGCAGCTTTAATTAATCCACTCCTTTGCTAGCACACACATTGGTCACATAGTTCACCTTTACCTTCCTTTGCGTCGCTGTGCACTGGGCTGCTGTTGCGGTTTGCACTTCCTGGTTGCCATATTTAGAGCTGTCTTATTTCCTGGGCTATTTTTGCACTGCATTCCCAGCCCAGTTTGCCCGGCTTCCTTAGCATGGTATATTCAGCAGGTTTAGCACCAGGGCTATCCCTTTTGAATATGGCGGGCTATTGGTTCTGGGTTAATTTAGCACTCCAGGCAGTGCTAATTTAGCCCTGTGGCAAAGTTTTGAATATCTGGCCCCTGGGTTGTTTATAGCATTGAATACAAGACATAGATCACCTCTAATTCTTCTGTATTTCAAGCTATAGAGCTTAAGTGATATTAATCTGTTTATATAGTTCATGCCTTTAACCTGGTTAATACAGCTGGTTGCTTTTCTTTGCACCCTCTTCAACATATCTATTTCCTTTGCTTTATGCGGGGCCCAAAACTGAACACAATACTCCAAGTGAGGTCTAATAAGCGATACATACAAGGGAAGAATGACACTTTTGTCTCTACCTTTTATATTTCTAAGAATACAGTTTAATATATTGCTAGCTCTAGCTACTGCCAGTTTACAATGATCTAATGTTGTTAAAGATAAATTAACCAAGACAACCAAATCTTTCTCCACGTAAGATACTGGGATCTGAAAGTAGTTAATGAAGTAGCTAGCTTTAATATTTCTCTTCCCAAAATGTATTATACTGCATTCTCCAAATTCAGCATCAAACCATTTCTGCTAACCCAGTCACATAGAGTATTCATTTCTTTGTGGCAGAGTTTAATCAGATGGCATGCAACATTTCTGATATAGTTCTAAAACACTGGCACGTTCTAAAAGGGGACCCACAACTGAGTATTGCGGTGGGAGAAAAGCCTAGGATTACATTTAGAAGAGGCAAAAATTTAGGAGACTGGTTGACACATAGTTTATACAAGAAACAGGTGATTGACACTAGACCAGATTGAATGCCACCTATACCTATGGGGTGTTTTTGCTGTGGGCACTGCAGCATTTGTCATTTTTGTATTCAAGGAGACACTTTTGCACATCCAAACATAGAGAGAAAGGTTAATATAACTGAGTTTATTAATTGTTCTACGGGCTATGTAAAGTATGTGGTAAGATGCACATGCCCCGTGATATATGTGGGGCATACAAAATATAGCCTGAAAGAAAGGATGCAGGAACATACAAGAGCTATAATGAAAGTAGAACCTAATACCCTAATTGGGGTGCACTTTGCAAAATTTCATAATGTAATGCCCCAAAGTTGGAGCATCCCAGAAATTTAAATTAAATAAAAAATAGGGGTTTACATGTGCCCAGGGTGCCTGCCTTAGGTACAGACTGCAGGGTAAAGAGGAAAAGGGGCCCCTCAGATGTTGGTTCCCCTCCCTATAGTGGGTAAAACACTGCAAATAATAGTAGAAAAAGTGCCCTGTGCACTGTAAATACTGTAAGAGAATATAATTTAAGCAGCTTCAGTAACAATGGCCTGGATGGAATGCTGTGCTGAGCTGCTCATGCACAGCATTCCACTCCAGCCATTCTAGAACCCCTTTGGGTTCAAGTTTGAACTCTAACAGTTTTTTAGGCGGTTGATCCTGGGCAGCTGAAGAAGAGAGAGGACACAGAGGTCAAAGGGACAGGTTAGGGCTTACCTTGTGTTGATGCCATCCCTTAGGGCTTTGCTGTGCTCCTGCTCTGACTCCCCTGCCAGAAGACTCCCGTTTTGGCTGTTTGTTGCAGTCGGCGGTGCCATCGGGGCACCACGAAGAAAAGAGAAGAGTCTAGTTCGGTCGTCTGGGCTGAAGAGCCCCGTCACTTTTTTTTATTTTGCCCCCTTATTGTTAAAAAGTTTAATTCTGGTCCACCGTTGGCAGCTTGCAAGCGCCACATCACCGCAAGTTCGGTCGGCCCCCCGAGGCCCCTAGTCATCCCCCCAGCTGCCTGCTTCATTCCCTCCCACTTCCAGCAAGACCACCCACCTCCTGGCTGTTTCCCGAATCGTGTGGTGAGTGGTGAGTCGGCGGTAGCATGCAGATTCGTGCTGTCCGCCCATCGGACAAGAGACTGTATTTTTTTGTTATTATTTAAAAGAGTGCAGTAGGTGTGAAGAAAGGTGGCCGAGCGCCGCATGGGCATCAGGTCGCTAGGACCCTGGATTTAAATATTTAGGAGGGAGGTGGGGTAGCGACGCCCTAGGGGAAGGGCTAGCTCAGTGAGGCCAAGCAAGGCCTCATAAATATTCATAAAGGGGGCCGGATTTGGGGCGGCAATTTGCCGAAAGAGTGGCAGCAGGCTCAGAGAGCCTTTCAAATTTAAAGGGGCCCTGCCACTTTTGGCCTTATTTCAAATTTAAAGGGTTGATCCAGGCCCACAGCTAGAAGGGCATTAGGCCCAGTCAAGAGGGCACTAGGCCTGCAGTTAAGAGGGTGCCAGGCCCCTTTTGAAGGGCACCAGGCCTAGTTTTAAAAGGGCTATTAGGCCCACAGCAAAAAGGGCACCAAGCCATTTCGAAGGGCACCAGGCCCACTGTATTTAGGGCTCCAGGCCCAGTTTTAAAAGGGCAATTAGGCCCACAGCTAAGTAGGACACTAGGCCTGAGGTAAATGTAGGGCATTAGGCCCGAGGTAAAACAGTGTTTAAGGGCAGCCCCGGCCTAGTGGTTTAAGGCAAGCCAGCCTAGTGGTAGTAAGGGCAACCCCGGCCTAGTGGTTTAAGGTAAGCCAGCCTAGTGGTAGTAAGGCCAGCCCCGGCCTAGTGGTGTAAGGCAAGCCAGCCTAGTGGTAGTAAGGGCAGCCCTGGCCTACTGGATTAGGGCAAGCCAGCCTGGTGTCAGTTAGTAGGGCATATAGGCCCCATAGCAAACAAGGCATTTAGGCCTTTAGTGTTCCAGGCAATTAGCATAGGGCAGGTGGTACCCTCAGTATAGTGATTAGGGCATCCATAGCAAAATGTTCAGGGGTAGCCAGATCCTATTCAGGAAGGCCCAACAGTCAGGAAAAAGGGGCCATCCAAGGGTGCTCAGCTCACAAATACTGCAAAGTAACTGTAACAACTGTACTGTCCATGCAAATGTTTGTTGCTAAAGTATCTGAAGACTGTGAACTTGCTAAGAAGCACCAAAACTGTATTGTATATGGATTGTGGTTATTTGACCCTGGTTCTCTGAACTATTGTCCTAAGCATCTGAACTATTGCCCTAAGTATCTGAACTATTGCCCTAAGCATCTGAACTATTGTCCTAAGCATCTGAACAATTGCCCCACCTGTAATAATCACCCCTAAATTTATAATTTGCCCTTCCCCAGGCAAATTATTGTATCATTCCGCAGTTCTCCTGGCATTGCAGAAAGATGCATCTTTTAGCTACATTGCTACCAGCATATGGGGACAGTCTCAATCTTCTACCACACTGTAGTCCCATGGTGTGGTCTATAATACTACGTACTCAGAATCAGTCTCTACCCAGAAGGGGACGTCTGTTCATCATTCTTCACCCAAATGGGATCGACCATCAGATCATCTCCCCCGTTTGTGTCGTCCGACGAAGTCGAGTCCATCGCCAGTCGTACAATTTGTACCCACTGTTTCTTGTTTTCACAGCTCGAAGTTACGTCTGCCGAAGCGCATCACGACAGCCGTGCCAGTGTCATTTCGTATGGTTCCTGATCCGGATGTCCCGAAGTTGGTCGCCCTCCATAGAAGAGTGTGCACATCCTGGAGAACCTGGTCTGCACCCCTGGTCGTTCACTGAAAGTCGAGTCCGTCGAATCCCAGTTCGGGACACGTCTGCTGTTTCTTTATTTTGTTCTTGGTTCTGGTGACAAGATTGCAGAATCAACTATCCTCTCTACAGATTCTTCTGGTTCCTGGTCCTATTGGAGAGCCATCTTCACCCGAGATCCTTCAGAGTCTAGCTGGCCCTTGGAGTGCTGCAGCATCATTCAGGTCGTAGTAGTCCTCGAGTGGATTCATCGGCATGCATATCCTGGTTTCTCCTCATCCTTGGAGGCCCCGGAAGTGGGTTTTGGCCAAGGGATCCTTTGTCTTCAGTTTGGAATCTGACAGCCTGTAAGTGGGTTATTCCAGAAACCAGTTGCTCTGGTTCTTTCCGGTAGCCTTGGAGAGAGTGGGCTTTTGCCGAAGAATCATATGGTCTGTTTACCAAACCTCTCACCACCCAGTGGCCTTTACAAGGTTTCTGCTGGGAATTATGTTTAGTATTATGTTTAGTATCGACCATTCTGTTTGCTCCCCTTTGTAGCTACCATTGTAGAATGACAGTGTACACAAAGACGTCAGACCTCTGGACTTAGGTGACATTTGGACTTTGATAGAACTCTGTGGTCATAGTTAAACCAAATATTGTTGTGGGTAGTACATAGCATCTGATTCTTGCCTAAGTTTAGTAGTAAGTATAGGAACTGTTGAATAATTATAGAAGTATAGTGGCAGTAGGCCTAAATACATATGCTATTCCTGTTTGAAGTAATTTTAGCAGTCATAGATAAAAGTGTTCTGTCCTCTTTACTGCCCTATTGTTTTGGGTGTCTTCTCCTTCTCTTGTGACTGTGTCTCCCTACCCACTGTTACTAAATAAATGCCCTGCGGGCACTGAATCTCTAGAACAACTCCTTCCTCTCCTTGTCTGGGTAACAGTTATCTTATCCACAATAATTCGGACCTTGGTGTTCCATCCTCTTTCATCTTGGGAGCACCACAAAAACAAAGATACTTCAGCGTTTCAATTCTTTTTTACTACACTTCTTTTATTGAGTATATCTCAGATTAACAACACTGTTACAGAATTACACAAACTTATATACTTTCCAAGTACAGCATAAAAGTCATACTGAATATCAGTCATTTAAAAAAGAAACTTTCATTGAATCTAAAAACTATTACAAACTACTAACCTCGGGCTAGGCCTATGTTGACAAGCACATTAGAAGCAATTTACTAACAATGAGCTATATTGTTAATGGAACCAAATCAGAAAATAATAAGTTATCAGACCATTCTGAGACTATAAATATGAAAACTTGGAATCGATTCAACTATTGTCGAGTGAGAGAGAGACAACAACAAGAAAGGGGGAAGGGGGGAGATGGCTTGGATCTAATTAATTACATTACATGGAAGTAAGGATAAGACTATAGATGTATGTCTATATCTGTGTCAACCCCACTGTGCCCCATAGGTGGTAGGGGTGTGGTTCAATGCTCGTATCTCATCTAAGGTGCCTTTACTGAATTTACGGTAATCTCAGCTCCCACCTTGTCCACCAAGAGGTGTAGGAGTCCATTCTATTATGCAGAGCATGTGACAATTGCTCATTATGCTGAATAGTGAGAATCAATGATTTCCACTCTTGTATCGTAGGAGACTCCTCCTGCAGCCATTTTTTAGTAATAGATTTATAAGCAGCACACAAGAGGATCGACCACAGATACAGGATATTCTTATCCCTGGTTCCCTCTGGTGGAACACTCAGCAGGTAGCTGATTCTTAGTAGGGTCTGGGGAATCCTAGGATGCCAGACATATGTATGGAGACTCCTTCCCAAAAGCTGAACAATTTAGGATATTCATAGAATATATGTTTATGGGACGCAGATTACTTGCCACATCTCCTCCAGCATTCAGAAGATGTCCCTGGTTTTCTCAGTGCCACCACCGAGGGAGCCAGGAAAAATCTGACCCGGACTTTCCACATAAACTCCCTCCACATGAGTGAGGAAGACATAGACCACACTCCTCTCCAAACCCTCTGCAAATCCTTTGGGTTGATAGGCTGGTTGAGCTCCTTTTCCCAGCTTACCTTGACCGGTTCCATGCTGTGGGCTAATTGGAGTATCAAAGATATGTAGATTATTGAAATTGCCTTCTCTCCCATTAGGGAAGTCCAGATTTGAATGAAGGGAGTTTCATCTAACCACGTTTGTGTTATCAAGCCTTTTGATTTAAGATGCTTGCAATGAAATCCCTTATTTGGTAGTAATATAATCTATTGTTCTCTGTCCAGTGAAACCTTGCCTGTGCCTCCTCAAAGCTCAACACCGTGGTTCCCTGGAGTAACTGCCAAGGGGCCACAAGGCCTCATGTAATTTGGCCATTGTACCAATGTCTGTATTGTTTGGAGGAGAACTGGGGGGTCTCCGTAAACCACTGGAAGAGCCAAAAGTGCTGCTAGGCAACTCTCTTTCGTGTGCCCCTCTGCCAACCCTCCAGAATGGTGGCAGTAGCCTTGGGGACTAGCTGTTTGGCCTGGTGCAGTAGTGGGGTTGTAAATAGAGAAGACTGCGATGGAAATGCTAGCTGTCTGGCAAGATCTATTTGCTTCCAGTAAGCTTGGTAGGTGCTCTTGCCCCACAACAGTGCTAAACGCATTTGAGCTGCAGCCTAATAACTTGCTAATGATGGTAACACTACTCCTCATGATGCTTTAGGGAGGTATAACTTATTTTGACTGACTCAGGATTTTTTGTAGTTCCATTGAAAGGTACTGAATGGTTTTTGCCAAGATATAATTTCTTTAGGGTCTATGATGCAGGGAACATATTGGAACAGGTAGAGGAATCTAGGGAGGGCATTAATTTTCAGCGAGAGGGTATGAGTATAAAATGTCATGGGGAGAATATTCCATCTTTTCATGTCCTGTTTTAGCACTGTTACCAGGGGCAGGTAGTTTGATGTATAAAGTTGAGATAAGTTGGTGGGTATCTTAATGCCCAGATACCTAAGGGCCTGTAAGTCCCATTTAATCTCGTATAGAGATCTAAATGGTGGTGAGGGGGTATATCCAAAGGGGAGGGCATCAGATTTATTGACATTTAGGGAATAGCCAGATAATCTGGAGAAGACCTGAAGTTTCTGAAAGAGGGCTGGTAGGGATGAGTCCGGCTCTGTTAAGTAAACTAGGATATCATCAGCAAATAGGGCCAGCTTGTGATCTATACCTGCCAATGGGATACCCTTTATATCTGGGGAAAGTCAAAAATATTGAGCAAGAGGTTCTATATAAAAAGGAAAAAGTAAGGGGGACAGGGGAGAGCCTTGTCGGGTACCCCTGTATAGGGGGAGACCTTCTGAGATGTAGCCATTAGCTCTTATGTAACCTTTAGGGGCTTTATAGAATTTGAAAATTGTGTCAGAAAATTGTTCAGGGAAACCGAAAGAGGCAAGGACCCCCTGGAAGAAATCCCATGACACCATATCAAACGCCTTTTCGGCATCCAGCCCCAAGAGAAGAACCGGGATCCGTTGGGTCTGAATATGTTCAATCAGATATATGGTGCATCTGATGTTATTCTGAGCTTGCCTGCCCAGGATGAACCCACACTGATCCATGTTAATCAAACTGGGGGCAAATTGGACTAATCTTTTGGCTAGAATAGAGGAAAAATTCTTGTAGTCAGTGTTTAATACAGATATAGGTCTGTATGAAGAGCACTGGGTTGTGTACTTGCCTTCCTTTGGGATAACAGGAATGATGGCTTCATTCCTGGAGGGGGGAATTGTTCCCTCATTTGTAGCTATAAAGGAAAAGACTCTGTTTAATAGAGGGGCTAGGAGCTTGGAAAATGTTTTATAAAATTCTCCGCCAGGAGTCCATCGGATCCTGGGCATTTGCCCATTTTTAATTGGCCTATCTCCACCTCAATCTCCCTAGTTGCCACTGGGGAGGTCAACTGATATTTTTGCCCTTCTATCAGGGTGGGAAGCTGGAGGGGGGACAAAAAATCAAGTATGCTTCGCTCTGATTGTATTGGGGTGGGGCAGGGGAGTATAGTTGCATGTAGTATCTCAGAAATGCTTCTGAGATGCCCTGGGTCATGTTCTTCAGCTCGCCAGTGAGGGGGTTTAAGATTTTCAAGATGGTGGCTTTCACCCTCTGAGTTCATAAGCGGACAGCCACTAATTTTAAAAACCGAGGTCCCCCGTCGTAAAACTTTTGTCTTAAAAAGGCAAGTTTTTGCTCTACTGAGTAGTCGAGAATATTATTTAGTTCTTTCTTTAATTTTATAAGTTCCTGGTTCCTTGCCCTTGTTGTTTGTATACACTGTTGATCCTCCAGCTGTTTAATTTTCAGCTCGAGAGTGTTTCTGTGTGCCTCTCTCTCTCTTTCTTTTTAAAAGCCAAGATACCTATTAATTTCCCCTTATCATGGCCTTAATAGTATTGCAGAGTATAGCCATCGTGGTGTCATTATTATCATTGTCCTGCAGGACCTGCTTTATGGTATTCTCCACCTCTTCCCTCAATCCCGAGTCCCTCAGTAGGGAGAGGTTCAATCTCCAGTGTGTGTTTTTCCTGCCTGTACTCACTCAAAATTTGTAAAAAATCGGAACATGGTCAGAGAGCACGAAGTCCCCTGACCATATTTTTTGAGACATTCCCAAGTGCTCTCGGGAAACAAGGAAAAAGTCTAGACAGGAATATGTGGTGTGGGCCTGAGAGAAGAAGGTATGCCTAGATGTTGTGCCATTCAGGAGTTTCCAGACATCTTCATACCCCAACTCTTTAGTAATTTCTGCAATTCCCTAGTGGTTTTGTTTACCTTACCCTGGGGAGTACAAGGCTAGGCTCTATCAGAGATATTTAAATTAAAATCACACCCGCACATCACCTGTCCCTCCGCCCATTGGGCTAAATGAAGAAAGAACGTCCTGTAGAGAATGAGGTCCCAGGCAGGGGGAAAGTAAATGGATGCTATAGTTATCTTTTGGCCCTGCAGAGTACCTTGGATGATAACATACCTTCCCTCTTTATCAATTATGTGGTCATGTAAATCAAACAAAACCCCTCGCCTAATTAATACTGTGATCCCCCTCCTCCTTCCTCCCCTATAAGAGGATGCCACCACTTGAGAAAACCCAATTCTCTCCTACTTCTTGTGTTCTATCTGAGAAAGGTGAGTCTCCTGCAGTAACAGGATGTCCCCTCCTGCCTTTTTCAAATATTGAAATATTTTACTCCTTTTTATGGGGTTGGTTATATCATGCACAATTTATGTGCAAATATTGTGTGTTTGCACCATAATTTTATGTGATATCACCTTCTCCACAGTGATAACTCCCTCCCACAGTGAGTCCTCCTCGTGACTCACTCCCCTTTTCTATACACCATCTCAGTTGTCTCTCTCTGCTAATAGATTAAGTCAGTGGTTCCTCTAGCCCAATAAACTGTGAAAGAACTAAACATGCCAACATGGCAACTTTAATAACAGTATCACCCAGGACAAACATTTGCTTCCAAGGGAGGAGGCTAATAGAACATATTAGCCTCTGTGCCTTCTCAGATTCGAGAAGAGCGAGGAGGTAAACTGGCACTTCCTGTCGAGTACAATACAATAACAATGCCCTCTGTGGAATTGCTTAGTTGGGTTCTTAGAAGAGGGGCACCATCCAATCTGTATTTGTATATTCTAAAGTAGGGAGTTCTGGTGATGCTTAGTTTGAAATAACCCCTTTGTGCATAGGACTGTAGGGTGTCTCCTGTCCCCCTGCCCCCTCCCCTGCCACCGCTTTTCAAACTATTGTTCTATGATTTATTTATTATCTTTATTTAGGGAGGCAGTATAGCACAGTGGTTTAAGGCTCTGAGCTGCAAATCTGGTGACATCCAGCAGACCAGACCTGGGTTTGAATCCCACAGCTTCCACTTGCATACTGTGTGACCCTGAGCAAGTCACTTAACTTCCCTATGCTCCCAGGTCGCTCCTGTAAAAAAGCTTTCAGCTTAACTACTCCTGGTTAAACAACTAAATAAAAAAAAATTATTAGAGAAAAGGGAACCATTAATCAATGGTTCCAACTGTCTACTCAGCTGTAAACGGGAGCCAGGGAGAGACCTAGGGAAGTAAAGAAAGTCCTCAAGCTAGGGTATTCAGTCCAATTCAGGTCAGCTTGCCCTTGGCGACTATCTTCTTCTTTAGTAGCTGCTGGATCCTTCGCAGGGCCTCAGAGTGCACTAATGTTTTGGATGCAGGGCGCTTCCTTCCTGTTGCATGCTGCCATTCAGGTCCACTACACCCGCCCTTCTGGTTCCGACTATCTGGGATCAAGATTTGCCTCTCCTTGAGGGCTGCAGTGGCCTCCTCGACCATGGAATACACCTTTGTGCCTTCCTCGCAAAACATCCTCAGTCTGCATGGGTAGGGCATGTGGAAATGAATGTTTTTTTCCCGCAAGACCCTCAGAATCAGTAGGTAACGCAGTCGCTGTTGCTGCACCTCCTATGGATAGTCGTGGTCAAGAAACAAGCGACGGGTAAGGTAGCTTATTTTTTTTTTGGACCATGTCCATCGCAGAATGTTCTCTTTCGTACTGAAGGAACTGACTTTGAATATCAGAGATCATGGATGAGCAGCTGGGTCTGTAGGCTTGGCTTGGAGGGAGCAGTGCGCACATTCAGTGTGGAGGGAGTATGTTGGGGGCAGCTCTAGAACGTCTTTCAGGAGGTTTTCCAGGAAGGGTGAAATTGGAGTCACTTCCATGCCCTCTGGTAAGCCGTACAGGTGTAAGTTGTCTCAGCGGGAGCAGCCCTCAAGGTCAAGGCATTTCGCATGCAGCTCCCCCCATCTGAACCAGGAGGGATTGCACTATCTCAGAAAACTGGGCCATACTGTCCTCAGCCTCTGCAATCCAGTCCTTGACTTGCCCTATCTGGGATTCCATTGCGGCTAGTTACTTCTGTACCACACAAAACTTCTGCTTTTTCTCCTTCCTGGATTCTTTAATTTCATGAAGCTGGGTTTCGAAGCGTGAGTGGGAGAGCTGCTTGTTTTCACCATCCGTGTTGTAGTCGGCCATGCAGGAACTCAGAGGCGAGACCGACCTGCTGGGGAATTCCTCTACCAATCCGTTGTCATCCATGCTTTTAGGTTTTCCCCTCGTTGCAATTTCTGCCTCTGCCTGAGTCTTTCTGTCCTCCTTCTATGTTTCGGGAACTCATTTCAGGTACAGAACAGTTTTTTTGGGGAGGATTTTAATTAAAGTCAGGCACAGAGCTACAGTGATTAGGCGCTTTGCTGCTCTGTGACATCACCGGAAGTCCAGAGTTTCAATTCATGGGCATTGACCATGTAAAGGTGAACCCATGTGGGGGTGAAAGCACTGGTAGGCTTTCCAGATGTGAGTCAAAATGGATTTACATTTTAAAGGCTTTGATCCTGTAGGGGCTGAATGATCATTTGGACATCACTCCATTTCTTTAGAGTTTAGATGTTATATGAGACCACCACAGGTTTTTTGAGGTATCTTATATAAAGGTATAAAGGACGGTTGCTTCTTCTCCTTCCCCCCCTTCCCCCTCCCACCATTTTGATTTGTCTTAAATTGATTTTTGAAACCCAATTCTAAATTTATGTGGGATACAAATGTATTTTAACACCAAAACAAAACTTTCAAGAAATATCTATGGTCCCTCACTTTCTTCCTCCCATACCTCCTTTCCCACCACCACTCCCCCCCCCCCTTTTTGCCCTTTGATTTATGAGTTTGCATTCTGCATTACTTGTTGGATGATTTGCAGTCTGTGTTCTAATTTTAAATATATTATGAATTTATATGTGGTGAGGGGTTTATATTTATGAATCATGTTATGAATTTTGTGTGCCTGCACCGGCGTGTTAGGGTGCATGTGAATGAGTATATTGGTGAATATGTCACTTTAAATGTCTGAAATAAAATGAGTGTCTGTGCACCATGGCCACACCCCCTGATGAAGAGTCATGAGAAGACTTGCGCTGGGGTTAGTGCCATGGGTCCTGCCTAATTTATTATCACTGGATGCTGGTGTACTGTTCATTTGTTTAAAAATTTAAGCTTTAAAAGCTTTTCTCTGCTTTGGGTGCTGACAGCCTGACTTTGGGTTTCCTGTGTCATAAGGTGCTGGCTGTAGCAGAGACACATGGCAGGGTCGTAGGATCACTGCCCCGTCTGGAAGGATCACTAGGAGATTCAATCCAGGCTCCCTAGAAAGCAGATATAGGTGGAGCTGCACAGGTCATGAGGTCAGAGAGCACCTTCCAAGGAAGCCTTGGGTCTAGGAAGAGTGGTGTCCACTAGAGGTCAGCTGATCTTTGTTGGAACTCCACATGAGTGAAGCAAGGGACTGGAGGTAAAACAGCCACCTTCAATTTACCCTTAGGAATCACTTGTTATTGAGTACTGTGTGTAATTGCTCTTTATGTTAAATGTTTATGTTGTATGCGTTTATTGTTTTTATGTATTTTGTGTTTATCCTGTTTGCCCTTGAAAATGGGCTACGTAGTACATGGACCTAGCAGTTTAAAAGAAAAATAAATTAAGTAAACTATGTTTTCAGCACAGAACCTTGAGAGTATACTTCCTTAGTGTCCAGAAATGTTAGTTCCCACAAAGACATCACTCTGAAAATGAAGATGTCCAGGCTAACTGAGATCAAGTTGGGACTGTATACTATAATTCTGAAGGTTACAGGATTGAAAGGTTCACATTTATTTCTACTTGAGTCTACCATTAAGGATCAGCGAGTCAATATCGCATAGCCATCCAGAGGTATTGTGAACTGCCTGTCTTCCAACAAGCTTATAGCAAACTAGCAGACCTTCTCTCTCATACTGTCTCCTGTTGAAATAGAGGCAACTTTCATTGAAAGTGACTGTCAGTGTTTATTTCAAGGTTGGATTCTTATGGAGAAGAGGGTTTGTGAGACCCGGATATAAAAGTTTCCCCTACTGTAGGCTCCCACAGGTAACCCTACAGACCTACAGAGAGTTTTCAGTGTCAAGTGTTTTTGTTCAACCATCACGAACAAACATTTAGGTTATTACAACATTTACATAAATAATATTGAAATACAGATTAAAATTAAAATGATGACTGTTATAAGAAAAGTGAGCAAACACATACAATAAACTCATAGTCTCATTCACCTAGACTTGACCCTTCAAATTATTGCATAAATCCATTATCTGCAACTTTATGAACACCTTATAATTTATTTCATTACCTAATTTTTCACAGGAACATTTTATCATATGTTTTTCTTTTCTAGCTTTTTTCTTTTTTTGTTTAATGACTGACGCTAGAAATGTTGCAATACATTCAGTTTCTTCAGGCACACTTGGATGAAGAAGTATAAAAATAGGGTTATAGTTGACTTGTGCATATATGGTCAGACAATTGAGAAGATAGAGAGCTTAAAATTCACAACAGGTCAAAGTATCCATCGCTGTTTCTCCAGACCCTTCTTTTAGATCGCATTATTTCCATGTTTAGTGAACCCAGGCCAGCCACCTCACTATTCGGGGTTAGCCCCGAGGGCTCCGGTTACACAATGGTGGGGCCGGTCTGGTGCACTGAATGGGGATTCTGAGAAGTCAGATATTCTGGAATGTGGTGGGGGGAAACAGACTATGCTGTGCAATGTCTTCAAAATTTGTGTGCGTGCTGTGGGACTCTCATTATTGAGAAAGAGAGAGAGAGAGAGAGAGAGACTTTATTAGGTAGTTGGTAAAAAACAGACTCTAGTGTACAGGCATGAAACATATGTGTTCTACAAGACTTGTGAAATGCTGGGAGTGTGTACTGGACTTCATTTGTCATTTGGGATTGACAGGAGCAGTAAAAAACAGCATATGGGCAGAGGGAAGCTAAGATATGACCAGTACTACTTTATTTATTTATTTATTTAGCTTTTGTTAACCGGGTAAGTACACTAGACAAGTTATATGTCTATTTTCAGGAACGACCCGGAAGAGTACAACAGGGATACATCAGTACAACGTAATAGATGAACAAGTACATTTACATTTAGTGGTAGGTACATTGAGTCAACAAAACAGCAGACAATAAACAGTACAAGTAGAGCAGCCTTGAGCTGCAGTGTCTGTCTGAGCAAAAGGAAGTGCAGGGAGAGAGAGACATAGAATTGGGAATGGATTCGATTTAGTATGCTTGTAATTCCTAGAGTGGGGTGCCACAGGAGCTGGATTCAAATTAGTTTACTTGTAGTTGCTGGAGTGGAGTGCCACAGGGTCTATGGTACCCCATGGACTTTGTGCTAGGGGGGGCCTTAGGCATTCACAGCGTGAGGCCAGCTTGAGGTGTTCCCACAGGGAGGTCCGGAGGCAGTTGTGGGAGGGGGCAGTGCGAACCAGCTTGGGGAAGGAGTTCCAGAGCCTGGGAGCATGAGCAGCGAATTGAGCAATTGTTTATACCCCAAGAAAAAATACTCCACACAATCATGAAGATTCAGAGGAATTTGTACCCTAACATTACATTCCCAACTTTTCTGGCTTCGCGCTTCCACCTTAACTGATACCTGCACTTAGTTTTCTGCAATGAATTTACATCCCTTTTTACAGTATATTTAAGAACAGATGCACACTAATTTGTGGTGTAAACACTGGCTTATTTTTTTGCACCAGGCAGTCCTTGGTGTCCAATGGTACATTTTGCATTCATCCTATCCCATGCCAAGCAGCCCCTGGCATCCAGTGGCACCCCTCTCTCACACCTCCCCAAGTAAAACTGTCCCTGATGTCCTTCCTTACCCAAGCATCTGGCTCCCACAGACGGCAGCCAGCACACACCCTTCACTCACCTCCTTGACTGGCTGCCATTTGAAAGATATTATAATTACCGGGTAGCGCTTTTTCCCATAGGGAAACCAGGTTATAATTTGCCGTTATAACCAGCTCGGCTAGTTATAACAGCAAACACGTGCCAGGTTTCCCTTGGAACAGCCATCCCTCAGTCGCTGTTCTCCGACGTTCACGTTCCGTGACGGAATCCCATGGCGCAGCACACTCCCTGGTCCCTCGTATTCGGGAAATTAACTTTTTATAAAAAAAAATAAAAATTAAAAACTCTTTTCCTCAAGTAAACCACTTAAAAAAAGAAGCAAATAAGTCTTTTCCCATCAGCCTGACACCACAGCCGAGTCCATGTCACAGACTGCCCCTGCCTCTTGAAGCCCGGAAGGACGCTGCAACTGCCGCTCAGCGGTAGGTTTATATTAAAACTAAAATCTAAGTTTCTACACATTTTTTTAATAAAATATCCTCTTCCTTTTTTCTCCAACAAGTACAGCCGTATAATTAGGAAGACTGCGGACCGCGCAAAATCAAGACTAGTCCGCAGCTTCCTGAACACTAATCTGTTAGCTTATTTAATTTTTTATAATTGCTGAAGCGAAAAAAGCGCCTCCTGCAATTATAAAAAAATAAAATATGGTGCTGTGTGTAAAACTCGATTTTACACACCCTCGATAATGGGATGCTTTTATAAACCCCTCGGGCTTCGCCGTCGGGGTTTATGTAGCATCCCACAACTCGGGTGTGTGTAAAATTTCATTAAACACACCACCCCATATATTATTCTCTATATTGCGCCTGTGATTTAAGAAATAAATGGTGTGTGCGTTTTTGTTAAACAGCGGTTGAAATAGTGTCATTCAGATGGTGGCTGGCAAACAAAGTGACTGGAGGATCTGTGCTGGGCACTGTCTGTTTTTTTTTTTTTTTGGCAGTACTAGAGATGGACTTCAAGTGCAGAAAACAGTCTGCAGATAGAGCATGGGGTGAGGGATATGAAACCATTTTTTAAATGATTAGCAATACCAGGGATGGGATCCTGGTATCAGATTTAAGGTGGGTTGCTATGTGACACTGGGGATGGGTTCCCAGTGTCACAGATCTGTTTGGGAGCCAATTAAGATAACTGACACCAGAGATGGGATTCCAGTGTCAGATTCAGTTGGGTTTAGGGGCTTGGTTTGTTGCACAACACCAGATATGTAGTCCAGTGTTGCATATATATTGGGGGAAGGCAGTTCAAGATACAAAACACAAAGGTCTGACTCCCAATGTTGAACTCGATGGTGGTTGGGTTGTTTTGGAACACATTGTGTCGGCTCCCAGTGTTACAAAAATGTATTTGTATATTTATTTAACTTTACCAGCACAGGGATGGGTTCCCACTGCTAGTTGTTTAAAAAAATGTTACCAACAGCATGAAAAGTAGCAACCACTGTAATTATGTCATCAACAAAAGGAATCACCTAACTAACTGTGTAAGGAGGTCCTTTTCTAATAAATCTGAATCTGTATGTACTAATGCCATTGTACAGATCATATATAAGGCCATACTTTGACTATTGCTCACAGTTCTGGGGTCCTTGCTTAGGAAAGGACAAACAGCTTTTAGAAAGAACACAGTGCTGATATACAAGGTTAATCCCAAAAATTAAATATAAACCTTACAAGGACAGACTTGCTGAACTGGGTCTATGGTCCCTAAGCCTAAGAAGACTAAGAGGGGATTTGCTGAGTTTACAAAATACTAGGGGATGGCGACATAATGATTGAACTGGGGCTGAGTTATAAGGAATGTCAACATAACTTGAGAGGGCAAAATAGACAACTCATGGACAATATTCCTAGAACCAGCCTTCGGAAGTACATTCTTATACCTAGGTCAGTAAGACTCTGGAACCAACTACCGGGAAATATTGTACGTGAATAGAATTGCATGAGCTTCAGACATAGGCTGGAGTTTGTTTTTTTTTGTAGGAGTGTGACTCTAGTATTTATATCCGACGAGAAATGGGGACAATTAACATGGGCACATATCTTCTACTGTCCTAAATCCACAGTATAAACCTAAGTATAATTCAAGTGGCATCAGGGCTGGGCCCCTGGTATCACATTTTAGAGCACGTGTGGCAGTGGCATTTGTTCTGCCACTGGCTAGGGGCTTGGGTTTAGGGGCTTGGTTTGCTGCGCAAAACCAGATATGTGCCTCTAACTGCTAAAGTCTGATTACAGACGTGGAAATACCTTATGAAAAAATGTAGAAAAAAATATTCTGCACATGTATGGATAGCGGCTTTTATGCTGTTTATAATGTTATGATTTTTAATTATTTTGTTCCCAGAACAACAAATGTGATACCTATGGAACCAACTCTAATGAACCTGAAAGTTTTAAATTACAAATCTTTACCTTTTATGTTGTTGTTAGCGAAGAGCAAAAAGATGTCTTATAAGTAATCCTTTTAATATTTCTCACCCCCCCCTCCAACTTTAGAACAGCTGAACCAAATTTTACCAAGTTTGGAAGAGTCACATATCCTAGGCTAAAGTTTCTGCATGCCAGTTTACAGGAACCTAGATCATAATAAACAGAGCTACAGTATAAGCAGCCATAAAGTGTGATTTACATTCAAATGCCTACTCAATCCCAGCTATAGTGGTGCTATCACATCAGTATAATATGAAAAATATTTCTTAAGATAAGAAAACTGCAATGCTTCAACGTAAAACTGACTGGCTGATATCTTACAGGGATGCTGTCAGACTATGTCTCAAACGATTCTAGCTTAAAATACACATTTCATGACTGCTAGTGTTGGAAATGAAAATGAATTCACTGAAGAACTCATTGCCTTTTGGTATTGGAGCGAACATCTCTGACTAGGGTCTGTGGATGTGTTTCTAATTTTCCTCAGCACATGTTGCATTTTTACACTTTATTTGGTCATTTTTATGTTTTAAAGAGGTATATTTTATATCAGAGCAATCCTTAACCATTTGACTTCTACAACTGTTGTTCATACTGAGAAGAGAGGAGTTTAAGGGGCATGAGCCCATAGTTACCAAACCACCTTTATAATAATCAGTACTGTTGCTATTTGATATAGGTTTATCAAATCTTTATTTATATTCCCTTTTAGGCTTGCTTACTATGATATCTAAAGTCAGGTTGTCCCATTGGTTTATAACCCTTTCTGAATAGAAGAACATGTCTTGCATGGTTTTAAAATGACTCCCAAAAAGCTGGAAGAGGCTGTCCTCTATTATCATTTACATCAGATTTACAGTTTAGTTTCAATTTGTATGTTAGAATTCTGTCATTGATAACATTTTATAACAACAGCATGTTGCCTCTTTGCCTCCTAATTTCGAGACTCACCAGGTTTAGTTCTTGTAGTCTCTGTTTGTAGCTGAGGTGCTTTTCTGAGGTAATACATTACCAAGCCAGACTTTTTTCAGTTCCAAAACTGAGCTTCTGCGTTCCCCCCCCACACACACACAGTGATGACTGTTTACTTTCTATAGAATTTGCTGATGTACTTGGTTGCTTTTTTCTCTGCTCCCTAAAAGGTTAAAACCAGCAACTGGTGTAATCATGAGGCTTGGATAGACATAATCTTCCAAAGTTTCAAATAGTTCAATGTGTGGCTTATCCATTCAAAAGGAAAGTCTCAGACCATTTTGGATCTACTCTGAAGTTACCCTTTTGGGGCCAATCAGTTTGGAAAGTCTATATGTAGAGGTATTGTAAATTTTAAATTTACTCAAAATGGCTATGATTCACTAAGGTGTGGGTTTCACAGTAAAACGCATAAGAAATGACCATGCAGCTCCACACCCATGGACAGGCATGCATCGGCCAGCAGTCACTATTGCTGGTCACCTGTCCATGGCCGCACCTCTGAATATGCATGGCCATGGGGGCTGGATGGGTACAGAGTGGTGGACCCAGGCTGGCATCCAATTGAATGCCCATCCTGGGTCCCAGAGTGTATCCCTGTCTGTGGGCATGGGCAGGGGGACCTGGGATGGCGTGCACTGTGTTTAACCAGGGGGCACATGCCCAAAATGCCATCCTGAATCTCCCAAGTGGCCCAGCCAGATGTGGCAGCAGTATGCTGGGGTTCCACTGGCCGCCATGCCCCACAGTTGACATGTAGGGAGGCATGTATTGAGATACAGAGGTGTTTCAGCCCTAGCACCACAAGCTGCATCATTGTGCATGGGTGATGCATGGAGCACTCCCCCAGCATGCCCCCCTGCCCACCCCTGGTGGATAACTGCTAGGATGACTGTGGAATCCAGTGCATAGGGTGGAGACTGCCATGTGGAGTCCACTGTGTGGCTTTGCCACTTAGGGTTGCCAATACCCTGCTTAGGGCAGACTAGATGGATCAAAAGGTCCCCTTCTGCTGTAACTTTTCTTATGTTCTACACACCTCTTATATGTGACACAGAGGCAATCCACCTCTTTGTGAATTGCGACCAATGTGCCAAAATTGGCACTATGCAGAGATTTAAGTCCCTGCAGCTGACAAAATCTTCTAAAACCTCACAGTGATAATTTTTGAGAGATTTTTGCACTTTTTTAAATCCATACTGTACTTTGAGGCCTTTTTCTGCTAAGTGTGCACTTTGTGGCTTTTTCTCCCACAAAGTATGCTGTTTGTGACTATTTTCAACAAAATGCATTTCTCATAAAGCAAGCTATCTTTATAAATAGTTTTTTTTTAACTTTTTTTATTAAAAATTTTGTAGACAGCAAAATAATATTACATATGCAAAATGGTACACATTTACACGGATTTATACATCTGGAGGTGTCACACATTTGTCAATTAATTACTGAAATAATAATAAATGCACTAGTGGTAAATTTTGTGACAGAAAAAACATGATAGGTTCTTGTGGTGCACGTCAGGCAGAGAGGAGGCTCTATCAACACAGGAGACCATGCAGCAATCTGATCATCAACTCCTATTTATCTGGAGCAGTTCAACCAGGAGAGGAAGTGGTAGGCTGTTACATGCCACCCCCAAGGGAAGGAAAGGGTCTTGTCAAATGTTCCTCCCTATTTAGGCTCTTGAGGGGGGGATAAGCAATTCCGCCCCCCCCCCCATTTCCTCCCCAGCTTCTCTATGGGATGAGATCTGGACGTGAAGAGGATATCTGAAGAAACCACTTGGTCCATTTATTAGATAAAACAGGGATTGTATTTTGGAGTTGGGCTGTCAGGTATTCCATTTTGTAAATTTCATATATAAGGTTTTCCCAGCTTGATATAAAAGGGGGATCCGGTTTTAACTAAAGTCTAGTTATATCTTTGTGGGCAGCCCTAAACATAATATTTATTAAGTAAATAGAGTGCTTATCCTGGAAATGGCATGGGTAGTAAAGCAATAGGGCTAGGTGTGGAGTGACAGCTCCCAAGATGGGGAACAGTTCCTCAATGGTCAGACTCACTGATTCCCAGAATCCAGAAAGAACTGTACATGACCAAAGGATATGGGTTTGGGTTGCGAGTTCCTCCCCACATCCTCTCTAACATGAGGAATCTCCTCCTGCCAAGAACTTCACCGTGACTTGAGGGGTGCGAAAATATCTGGCAAATATTTTCCATGAAAACATCTGCCAAGTATACGAGCAGGTAGTTTTGTGTTGTAGTCTCCAGATTCTCAGCCAGTCTTGAGGTGTTAAGATTACCAGTAGCTCTGTTTCCCGGTTTGTTTGGGTAAGGTCATTAGTTTGGAGCGATGTTTGCTGGAGAACTTTATAAAGGCGAGAGATCAGATGTTGCTGGGAGTCGAGGGTCATATGCTGTGTTAAAACAGTAGGCAGGGGCTGAGTTTGGAGTTCTGATGCATTTATTGCCAAATCATTAATAAAGTAATGCCTAATTTGCAGATAGCGGAAGAAATCTTGTCTGGGTAATGAGTACTTTCTCTGTAGTTGAAGGAATATTTTAATAGTGCCATTCTGGAAGAACTGGAAGGTATGGGAGAGTCCCTTCTCTTGCCAGATTTGGAATGTGGAGTGTAGTCTGCCTGGGAGAAACCTGTCATCTCTGGCCGGGATATCCATCCACTGAGCCGCTGAACGTAGTTCCCTGGTATTAAGTGACTTCTTCCAATGTTGGATGATAGCTTTTGTAAATACCGGGATCTGCTCTTCTCCTCTAGGTAGGTTAGGCTACAAAACCTTGTTATAGCCCAAGGGTATGTCTGACAGGTGTCTTTCTAAAGTTGACCATATCAGGGTTTGATCAGCTGGGAGCATCCATTTGTGAAATATGGTATAATACTGTTGCTAGTAAGTATTTCTGTGGATTCGGGAGTGCTAGGCCTCTTTGCTCTTTCAGTAATTGGAGTTGGTAGAAGGTAATCCGTGGCTTGGTATTTCTCCAAAGAAATTGACTTATGGCCTTAGACCATTTGTTTATTTCTCTAAGGTCGGGGGGCAGGGGAATGTTCTGCATAACATATAGGATTCTGGGTAGGACATTCATCTGAATAGCCTGACCTCTCAGTAATATTGATATTGGTAATTGAGACCATCTATGCAGGTCTGCCTGTATGTTTAAGAAGAGAGGGTCGTAATTTAATTTTAATAGGGAGGAGGGATGGGGGGGCGATCTTTATTCCCAAATAAGTTAGATATGGTCAATTCCATTTTAAGGGAAATTTTTGCATGACCGTGATGGAGGGGATGAAATTTAAGGCTAGTACTTCAGACTTATCTTGATTTATTTTATAACCAGAAACCTGTTCACTTATGGGGAGAAGACTGGTCAAAGTGGCAAAGGAGGGTTTGGGGTTGGTGATATAGAAAAGTAAATCATCAGCATAATAAGCCACTTTATGCTGTATTCCCTTAACGTTATATCCAGTCAAGTCTCTTTGCTGTCTGAGAAACTGGGCAATTGGTTCAACATACAATGCAAATAAATATGGGGACAACGGGCATCCCTGGCATGTACCTCTTAGGAGAGGGAATCTGGTTGAATGGGAGCCATTTATCGTTACTGTGGCCTCTAGAGCAGTGTAAATGCCCTTGATTGTACCTAAAAAGCCCTGTGAAAAATTCAATTTAGACAGAGCGGAATGAAGAAACTCCCACGATATCCTATCAAATGCTTTTTGAGCGTCAAGACTTAACAATAGGAGTGGGAGTTTAGTTTGGTAGGAATGATTAATGAGAAATAGTGTCCGATTAATATTATCCATAGTCTGTCTGGTTTTAATAAAACCGGATTGATCTGGGTGTATTTATTCCGGGGAGTATATTATCTAATCTATGAGCTAGAATACTCGTGAAGATTTTATAGTCCTGGTTTCAAACAGAGATTGGGCAATATGAACATTATTGAGGGGGTTTGTTAGGTTTCAGAATGGCAGATATGGTTGCCTGCCTCCAGGAAGTAGGGAAAGTTGTAGTATTATGACTAGCTTGCATGGCTTGAATTAATTGGGTTTTTATGGATTCCCATGCTCCTTTATATACTTCTGCCCCAAATCTGCCTGGGCCCAGGCTTTTCCCATTTTTCAAGTTTTTAATAGCATGATGTAGTTCCTCTGATGTTATTAGGGATGTTAAAAAGTCTCTTTGTGATAGGGTCAGAGTAGGGAGCTGGATCTGTGCTAGGAATTACTCAATTTGTTGTAGATCTGGGGGGAGGAGTTATTGAGGCATAGGCAATAATATATCCTCTTAGGACCACTTTAATGGTATCCCATAACAAATGAGGTGAGGTCTGTGGGGAAGTGTTATCGTATATAATTTCAGATATTTTAGTTTTTATTAAGTCTTTAAATTCAGGGTCCCTCTATCTTTACAAATTGTGAAAATTCACCAACTTCAAACATCTCTAAGAATGTATGTAGCTAATCCTATTAATAGAATAAAATAACATAGAAACCCTCCCCAGTACTTAAAAAATCCCTAATGTGTTTCTTTATCCAACCATGGAGGACTTATAAACCTCTAATTGCTCCCTTGTTGTGTGACCAGGGGATGCAGACCCTATCTGGTCTCTGTCAACCCTTCCACTTCCCTGTATCCTACCTAATATATCCCTATGTCTACCCCAAGCATGCTTGAAATACCCCACTATTGTAGCCTCCACCACTCCACTCCTTCTGTTGGCAGTCTTTTCTAGGCATCCACTACCCTTTCATTGAATAAATATTTCTTCACATCACTATTGAATCCCCCCCCCCCCAGCTTTACTGCATGCCCCTGGTCCTTGTGCTTGTTCTCATTTGAAAGAGACTCCTCACCTGTATCCTATTCCCACCTTTGACATACTTGTAGGTCTTCATCTATCTCTCTCTTACTTCCAGGGTGTACATGCTGAGATCCCACAACCTCTCCTCGAATGTCTTCTCATGCAAACCATGCACCATTTTAGTTGCCCTGCTCTATACTGCTTCTACTCTGTCTATGTACTTTCTGAGGTGCGATCTCCAAAACTAAACACAGTACTCTAACGGTGGCTGCACCAAATAGCTATGTAATAGCAATGGCTTCTCCCTCATGGAGTTAACCCGCCCTCTGCAACATTGCATTCCACTAGCACTATTTATTGTCATGTCACGCTGCCCTGACATCTAGAGGTCCTCAGATATGATAACTCCAAGGTCCCTTTCCTGACTCGTGACTGCTAGTACCTCACCCGATCCTATATTTAGCACCTGAGTTTCTACGTCTGAGGTGTATTATTTTTGCACTTTGGGATATTAAACCCCAACTGCCATGTTTTTGACCATTCCTCAAGTTTTCCAACATCCCTGCACATTTTTTCCATACCTTCCTGAGTGTCCACCCTACTATCATCTGCAAAAATGCATATCTTCCCCTCCAGCTCTTCTGCAATGCCACCTATGAATATATTAGTAGTAGTGAGTAGTAGTAAATCATTTTTTATTCATATACGAATAAATGGATACATTCAGTTGAGAAAAACTGATTTTCAGTGAAGTTTCATATTGCATTAAAATGAGATTCCACATCATATAGCATAACACCAATCACTGATACAACACATGCAGTTAGGAGGATTGGTCCCAGTACTGAGCCCAGTGTACCCCAGCTTGTAACACTCCTTCTTTAGAATGAGTGCCATTAACCACCACCCTCTGTCTCCCATTTATTTACCACTAGCAGAAGAATATAATACTATAGTCAGGAAATATAGCAGTAGGGTAGGTAAAAGACCCTGCTGGTTAACAAGTTAAAATGTGCATGATGTTTAAGAAAGGGGTCTTTAGCTCATGGAAAATGTCCAGATCAATAGAAAAGTACAATAAGTTTGTTGAAGCCCAGAAGTTATGTTAAAAGAAGATATGAAAAACTAAGAGAAAAATAGTATATAATATTGTAAAAAGGGTTGACAACAACTAAAAGGTATTCTACAAATGTATCCACAATAATGATCAGGGCAATAGATTGGTTGGTCCACTTAGAGTAAATGGTTCCTTAATCAGTAGGAAACATAGAAACATAGACTTTGATGGCTGATAAGAACCGCTTGGCCCACCCAGTCTGCCCATTTCCCTACCTATTGAATACGCTGCAGATCCTAGTTAACTAACAGCCTACTTCCTCCTACTCCCCACTAGAACTGCTTTATATCTGTCCCATGCATTCTTGAATTCCCCCTCTGTTTTTGACTCCATAACCTCCTCAGGGAGGCCATTCCATGTGTTCACCACCCTCTCTGTGAAACAATACTTCCTCATGTTGCCCCATAGCCATCCCCCACTTATCTGCAAATTGTGCTACCTTGTTCTTGCACATCTCTTTTTTGGAAAGTGCTACTCTCTTGGACTTTGTTGATTCCCTTGAGATACTTGAAAGTTTCTATTATGTCCCCCCTCGCCCTCCTTTCTTCAAGGGTATACATATTAAGCTTCTTTAGTCTCTCTTCACATGGTTTCTGAGTCAGACCCTGCACCATTTTAGTTGCCCTCCTCTGGACTGCCTCCATTCTGTCTATGTCCTTGTGGAGATGGGGTCTCCAGAACTGCATGCAGTACTCCAGATGGGGTCTTACCAACTGTCTGTACAGAGGGATGACAACTTCCTGTTTTTTACTGGTGATGCCTCTCCCTATGCATCCCAGTATCCTTCCAGCCCTCCTTACTGCCTTCTTACATTGCCTGCCTACCTTTAGGTAATCTGATATGACTACCCCCAGGTCCCTTTCCATTTTTGTTGTTGCTTGTACCCCCCCCCCCCATTGTGTACTCTTACCCTGGGTTTTTGTTTTATTTATTTATTGAAATTGTTTCACCAGGAAAAGCACACTAAGCAACAACTGCTTGTCTCCTGGTGCGACCTGAGGGGAGGGGTACAGTGGGGAGGAGGACATAAGGTTGTCCAAACTTCAAACATATAAACATACAATTTACATAATACAGTTGCCTACATTTGACAGTAAATAGCTGAGCGTAGATAACATTTGTACCCTCACAGGCATAGTAACAGTATGATGAGGAGAAACCCCTAGGGTTATTACTGAGGCAGTAATAGAGATTGAATAAGTGCAGAGCTGGGATCAAGTGCAGTAGTTAGCTAATGTTACTAAGTTTATTAGGTAAGTGAGGACAAAAGGAAGCCATGAAGCCTATCTTGATTATCCCCAACATGTGTGGGAAATTACACTTTGTTGTAGTTTTTGGAGAGCCAATGATCTACACCCTTTTTAGAGGATTCAAAGGTATTACAGTCTACTAGCTCTTGTGGTAGCTGGTTCCAGAGCCTTGGTGTTCTTACCGAGAAGAAATGAAGCCTCCTGTTTGTTTTTGCTTTACACACCATTAGTTGTTGATTGTGAAGTCTAGGTACTATTTTTCTTTGTGTTTTAACAATACCACAGTTGTCCATCAGAGAGGGCGATTTGAGAATTTTATATAAGAACTGAAGATCACCTCTGGAGCGCCTAAACTCCAGTGAATGTAGGCCTGTTTTTTGAAGCCTCTCTGGATATGGTAGTGATGCTAAATGGGACACCATTTTTGTTGCCCTTCTCTGAACTCTTTCAATCACTTGAATGTCCCTGACCATGTATGGACTCCACACTGGTGACGTATAATCTGTATATGGTCTGATCTATGCTTTAAAACAATGGAATAATACATTCCTCTGTTTTAGATATAAACATATGGTTAATGCGCCTAAGTAGTGAATTAGCAGTTTTAGCTACATGATTACAGTGATTGGAGGAAGAAGATAATTTGTCATCTATCATGATGCCCAAGTCTCTCTCACATATTGAAGATTTAATGATAATATTATATAGTGTATAAGTTTGTTTGGGATTATTGTAACCTAAGTGGAGAAAAGAACATTTGTCTGTATTGAATGTCATTTTGTTTTTCTGTGCCCAATGCTCTAATACTGAGAGGTCATTTACTAATAAGTCCATATTATAGTTAGAATCCACCCGATCATCTAACTTTATATCATCTGCAAATTTTAAAAGTATGTTCCTGGAGCTATTCTGCATGTCTGAGATGAAAATATTGAACAGTACTGGGCCCAGAACTGATCCCTGCAGCACAACACTGGTCACAGCCATATTATTGGAATAGGCACCATTGATCCTAATGTGCTGCGTCCTGTTGGTTAACCAGCAATTGATCCATTTTATTATGTTACTAGAAAAACCTTGGTCTGATAGCTTAGCTAGGAGAATACTGTGAGTAACCTTATCAAATGCTTTGCTATAATCTAGGAGGATGACATCCATGGGAATCTTATTGTCTAGTTCTTGGTTGACAGTATTGTAAAAGGCTATTAAATTGGTAGTGCAAGAAAAACCTTGCTTGAACCCATGTTGTGAGTGGTTGATAATGCCTAGAGTTTGCATTTCTGCCTCTAATATGCCTTTAATAATTTTTTCCATTACTTTACATGGGATGGAAGTAAGGCTGATGGGGCGGTAATTACTCACTATGGAATGGTTACCCTTTTTAAGTATAGGCACAACTGTAGCAGTTATCCAATCAGATGGAATGTATCTTTCCGCCAATGATTTATTAAAAATAATGGAAAGTGATGTGGCAATATTTTCAGCTGTTTCAACCAAAAATCTAGGATTAATTAAGTCTGGTCCACAGCTAGTATTTGGTTTTACATTTTTTTAACAAGGAAACTACTTCAGAAATAGTTTCGGTGTGGTTATTTTCAGTAGAACTTGATATGATAGTATTTGTAATAATTATGACTGTATGATTTGAGAATACTGATGCAAAATAGATGTTAAATGTTGCACCCTTGGACCTACAGGAAGAAGAAAAATGGGAGTGTTAGCTGCAGGACCAGTTTACTGAGTAGTGGTTGGCAAGAGCAGTGGACAGTGAGCAGACAGAGGAGGAGTGGTAAATTTGAGTGGGGAAAGAGTTCCAGAGTTGGGGGAAGCAGTGTGAGAAGGTGGCTTTGCTGACTTGGGTTCTATGTCTGGGGATTAAAAGGAGCCAGGAGTCAAGGGACCTCAGGGCGTGGGTGGGTGCCAAGGGGGGCGATAGTGCGGAGGCCAGGTAAGCTGGGAGGGCACCATGCCAGTACTTCGAGATAAACTTGGCACAATGTATTTGGCAGTGGTTTTTGAGGGAGGGGAAAGCCAGGGAGCGGTAGAGTTCGCAGTGATGGATGCGAGGAGGAGACTCTAGAGCGAACCGTCAAAAAGCGTTAAAAAGGGTATACAGCTTCGATAAGACTGATTTGTGGGCAGCACTGTATACAATATCACAATAATCAAAGGCCGGAAGTATCATCTTCTGGATGAGATCACGATGAACAGAAAACGGGAGACTATTAGTGTTGCAATATAAGGCCCTGAGCTTGGGGTGGAGTTTTTTCAGTATGGAATCAGCATGAACGGAGAAGATGAGGTGGTGGTCAAGCCAAACTCAAACATCCTCCAACTCTGTCCCATCAAGGGTGTGGAAAAGCAGGAGGGAGGGGAGCCTGGCTAGTCATTGTGATGTGCCGAAAGTCATAGTTACTGTTTTTTTTGTGTTTAGAGAGCTGGTGAGAGTTGAACCAGTGCTGGACTTTGTTGAAATCCACCTGGAGGATAGAGGCAACTGAGGCCGGGGAGGAGCCAGAGGAAAATAAGACAGTGTTGTCTGCATACATGTGGATCGAGGAGGCGGAGCAAGTTTGTGGCAGGTTGTTTAGGAAAATAGAGAATAGGATTGGTCCAAGCACCAAACCTTGAGGGACACCAGTGGACGTGGGGGGGTGGGAATAGGGCATCCGCAATCCTCACAGATTGAGTGCAGCCTGTAAGATAGGCACTGAACCAGTCAGTGGCAGATGTGGAGAGGCCAGAGTCAGAGAGGCTTGATAGTAGTGGGGGTTGGAGACCGTATCGAAGGCTTTAGCCAGATCGACGAAGATGACAGAAGTGATAAGACCTCTATCCATTCCAGATTGGATGGTGTCAGTGAGCCTTAGTAAGGAGGAGGCAGTGGAGTGATCCTTCCTGAAACTGGACTGGTAGGGTGTGAAGAAATCTGAGTCAGAAAGATAGGAGGTTAGCTGGGCAAGCACAAGGTGTTCTTGCAGCTTTGCCAGTGCAGGGAGGAGGGAGATTGGCCGGTAGTTTGAGGTGGTGGTGGAGGCGCCTCCTTTGGGGAAGGGGATAACAATGACATGCTTTCAGGATAGAGGGACAGATGCTGTGGTGAAGGATTGATTTAGGAGGTAGACAATTGGAGCGGCTATAGCTGAGGCCAAGGAGAACAGGAGTTTGGGGTTCAGTCCGTCAGGGGAATTCCCTTTTGAGGGGCTTAAAGTTAGCAGGGCCTCTAGAGCTTCAGCTGGAGAGAGATTTCCTTGAAGGAGAAGGTACTTGTATCGTGAGGTATCTTTGGCCCTGTAAGTGGTGAGGGAGGTGGTGTGGAGGGTATGGAGGAAAGGAGCGAGGAGGCACAGGTGGAGAAGTATAAGTTAAACTCAGCAGCGACTGCACTTGGATCTGAGAGAATGGAGTTGTTTACGTTAAGGAGAGGAGAGGACTTAGCCGCAGGGGGTGAGAAGAGGGAGTGTATGACCTTCCAGAATTTTATGGGGCTATTTAGGTTTGATTGGAGGGAGGATCTAAAATACTCTGCTTTAGCTAGTTGAGTTGCTCCGGTGCACATGTTCCACAGATACCGGTAGTAGGAGAGGTCCTGAAGTAGGGCTGAGGTTTTATAAGCTCGTCATGCTAAATCTCTGGTGTTCATACAAGCTATGAGTTCTTGGGAGATCCAAGGCAGGTGGTTTCCACGTACCCTAGTATGGCGTAGCGGGGCATGAGTATCCCATATCTTAAGAAACGTGTTTTTGAAGTGCAGTAGGGTGTTGTCTATAGGGCTGGAGGGGGGGGAGGGGAGCAAGTTTGCTAGGACAAGATCATTGAGTAGGTGAGCGAGATTGAAGGATTTGAATGACCTTTGGACTAAGAACTTTGGGGGCAGATTTAGGGCGGTGGATTGTGCAAACAAGGTAGATGACTTGGTGGTCACTCATGGAGTCAGGGAGTAGACCTGCTTGGATGACTCTGTGAGGATGGGTGGTCAGAGCCCAGTCAATAAGGGAGTGGTTACCCAATTTGAGGTTTAAGTGGGTGGGATCAGTGATGAGTTGGGTTAGATTTAAGGCAGCAAAATCCGTCCGGGTTTTGTTGAGGGCTGTGGCTAACCAATTGTGGTTAAAGTCACCCATTGTGTATAATTCCCCAGTGGGGGCTAGTTAGCTGATTTGTGTAAGGAGGTCAGTGACAGTTGTGGCTGGAGTGCCTGGTTGGCAGTATATACCAGCAATGAATATAGGCAATGAGAAGGGAAGCATGAGCTGGAGCAGCACCAGTTCATAGGCTTTAGTTAAGATTACTCAGTAGCATATGTCAGAGCTTATGTAGATGGCAACACCACCACCTCTGGTGGCCCTGTCCTGGTGGGCCATAGTATATCCAGGGATTGCGACTGAGGAGTCAGGAATGTTTTTGTTAAGCCACGTTTCTGAGAGGATGAGGACATCAGGGACATGGTGGGTAGCGAGTACTTGAAGCTGGTCTATTTTGAGGGTTAGGCTGCGAGTATTTAGGTGAAGGAGGCGGAGGCCTCTAGGGAGGGGGTATCCTGGCAGTTGGGTGGGAATAGGAGGTGCAGTAGGAGGGCCAGTTGAGGTAGGTGGGGATGGGGTAGATGGGGGTCCAGGGTTTGGGTGTATGTCCACTGCTGTGAGGAGAAGGAGGGCAAGGGGCAGGTGGTGAGCTAGCATACAGAGGTAGCTTAGCGCGAATGAGCACCGCCGCGTGCAGAGACATGGGTAGACATTTGTGTGGGCATTGGAGGCTGTGTAAAAGCAAGGAGGTACAGGATAGTCCAGTAGGGGGAGGGCCTGATTAGGAACATAGAAACATAGAAACATAGAAGTTGACGGCAGATAAGGACCGCAAGGCCCATCCAGTCTGCCCATTTCTTTTTCTACCTTATAAATGTGCCATCGGCCTTTGCTCTGTCAGTGACCTATCTATTCATAGTCATTTGTATTGCTCCCTTATGCCTATCCCATGCCTGTTTGAAGCCCTGCACTGTATTCATAGCCACCACTTCTTGTGGTAAGCCATTCCATGCATCTACCACCTTTTTTTGAAAAAGAATTCCTCACATTCCCCTTAATCGGCCTCCCTCTAATCTTCATGCTGTGTCCTCTTGTCCTGCTATTTTTCTTATATTTAAACATGTTAGACTCTTTCACCTTGTTTATGCCCTTAAGGTTTTAAATGTCTCGATCATGATCACCTCTCCCTCCTTTGCTCAAGGGTATAAATATTGAGCTCGTTAATCTGTCCTCATATGTCTTCTGATGCAGTCCCTGCACCATTTTGGTTGCCCTTCTCTGGACTGCCTCAATTTGGTTAATGTCCTTGTGAAGGTGTGGCTCCAATACTGCACGCAGTACTCAGATGGGGCCTAACCAATGTCTTGTACAGAGGATTATTACCTCCTCTTCGACTTGATACCCCACTAATACATCCTAACACCCCCTAGCCTTACCTACTGCTTTAGAGGTCTGTTTGATGATTTTAGGTCATCAGTGATGATGATGCCCAAGTCTCTTTCTTCCTTTGTGACTGCTAGCAACTCCTCCCAGCCTATAAGTGGCTTCAGGGTTTCTCTTCCCTATGTGCATGATTTTGCACTTCTTTGCATTAAATCCAGTTGCCACTCTTCTGACCATTCTGCTAGTTTATCCAGATCTCTTCTCATTCTGCCCACCCCATCTGGATCATCTACTCTGTTGCAGATCTTGGTGTCATCTGCAAACAGACAAGCCTTACCCTCTAGTCCATCTGCGAGGTCACTAATGAAGATGTTGAATAGGACTGGCCCCAGGACTGATCCCTAGGGTACCCACTTGTGACTTGCATCTCTTCTGACTGTATACCATTTACCACCACTCTCTGTTTTCTGCCAGTCAACCAGTTTGCCACCCAGTTGACCAACTTCTGACCCACCCCGAGCCTACCTAGCTTATTTATCAATCTTCTATGTGGAACAGTGTCAAAAGCTTTGCTGAAGTCAAGGTAGGCGACATCAACTGCTCCCCCTTGGTCCACCACTCTGGTTACCCAGTCAAAGAAATCTATGAGATTAGTTTTGACAGGACCTTCCTTTTGTAAACCCATGCTGTCTTGGATCCTGTGCCTCTATGGATTCCAGGTGTTGCACTATCCTTTCCTAAGGAGTGCCTCATAATCTTGCCACTACTGAGGTAAGACTGACCGTCTGTAGTTCCCCGCCTCCTCCCTGCTACCACTCTTGTGGAGGGATCACATGAGCCCTTCTCCAGTCTTCTGGGACCTCTCCTGTGCTCAGAGACTCACTAAACAATTCTGCTAAAGGCTCTGCTAGTTCCTCCTTTAGCTCCTTAAGTACCCTGGGATGTATGCCATCAGGTCCCATTGCCTTATCCACCCTGAGCTTAGCAAGCTCTTGTAGGACCCTTTCTTTGTGAAGGGAGTAGTGCTCACCTCCCTCCCCCTGTGTCCATGATGCTGAGCTGTGGGCCCTGCCCTACCTTCTCTTCAGTAATACTGAGCAAAAGTATCTATTTAGGATAGATGCCTTTACAGGGTCCTCCTCCTCCACATGCTCCCTTTTCTCCATTAAGCTTAGCAATACCCCTCTGGACTTTCTCCTTTCACTAATGTATCTATAGAAAGTCTTGTCACCTTCTTTTACTGTCCGTGCTAGTGTTTCCTCAGTTTGGGACTTTGCCTGCCTTACTGCCTTACCTGCTTCCCTTAGGGCAGTTTGGTATGCCTCCCTATCTTCATCCCGCTGTGTTCCCTTATATTTTCTGAAGGCCAGCCTTTTGGCTCTGACCTTTTCTGCTACTGTATTTGAGAACCAAAGTGGTTTCCAGTACAGTAGAGTGGGACCAAGTAGGAGTGGGCAGGAGAGTGAGCGCAGGGTTTGAGGGGCAGGGAGTATTTACGATGTGTGGCAAGAAAGGTGAGGGGGGCATGGGGAAGGTAGGGGGCATGGTGGAGAGGAGGGGTGGGAGGCTGGAAAAAAGACAAATGAGTAGAGGCAAGAAGCCAGACAGGTTGGCAATGGAGCTGGGGTCTTGTAGCGGCATCTCAAGATGAGGAGGCTTTATGAGGATAAAGAGAACTAAGATTGGCTGGGTCGTTGGGGTGGATGGGACCCTACGGAGGGCGATGGCCAGTAGTCTTGAAGGAGGGTACAGAGTGACTAGGATTGAAGGATGTAGTAGGGTGGTGAGAAGCCAATGGTGGAGCTGTAGGTGACTAATAGGGGGTGCTACCGAGGATTGAGGGCAGGCAGATAGAGTATTTAATCAGTGGAGGGGCTGAGAGAGGGTGGGGGGGTGAAAATTAGCAGCAGAGACAGAGAGAGACGGGGGAGTTGAGAAATTAGCAAGTCAATAGCCCCGAGAAAAACTGGGCACCAAAAGAGAGCTGGCTCAGTAAGGGGGTGGCGTGGGAGGTACACAGAACAGAAGGGAGCTGAATCACTTAGCACACTAAATTAAAACAATTTTTGCTTCACATCAAGAACAGGTTTGCAAATTGTAGCTTTAAACAGTAAACACAATGCAATTTCTTGATCAGAGCCCAGTCAGCATAGAGAGAAAAGGACAGCCAATCCGCTGAGACTGCTAGGCAGCGCCCGCAACCCGATTGGATGTGCTTTCACCGTACCTGGAGGTAGATTCGGTCCAGGGGCCTAGTATCAGTCGGCAGCTGGAGTGGATATGGCCGACTGCTGGGAGCTGTAGCAGCCGTGATCATAGGGCAAGCAGCTGGAGGCAGATTCGGTCCGGGGTCGTGGTATCGATCGGCGGCTGGAGTGGAGCCAACCAACCCCTTGGAGCTGTAGCAGCCCTGATCAGAGGGCAAGCAGGTGCATTACTTTGCACTTCTTTGCACTGAATCTAAGCTGCCATACTTTTGACCATTTCTCCAATCTTGCCAAGTCCCTTCTCATCCTTTCCACCCCTCCTTGTGTATCAACCCTGTTGTAGATTTTTGTGTCATCTGCAAAGAGGTATACTTCTCACCCCAGGAATTCTTTAGCATCTATTGACAGGTGCAGTATGCCAGCTGGGTTCAGCTGCCCCAGAGAGGAGGAGTCAATGCAAATGAGGAAGGAATTGGCCAACCAGGATACAGTTAGCGTAGCGTGCTGCCTGCAGTCAGCCTGAGGGACCTCAGAACTTTTTCTCCACTGAACTGGCAACACTGCCCTGGAGCACCTCTCTTCAGAGATCTTCCTGTGCCATTTTCTTTCTTTTTGAGTGCTGCTTTAAGGTATTTTGTATATTTTCTTCATTTTATCTATTTTTACCACATCTGCGCTGGGTTCCGCGCAGTTGCTGGATTTTTTTGTATTTTCCCACTGCGGCATTTTTTTCTAAAGTAAAATTCACCTGCATGTGCAATAAATTGCATCATTTTTATTTAATTTGTTAGTTTTAGTATTTATCAGTGGTTTTTAACACTTTTACAGTAAAATCATTGATTTGTTTTTTCGCGAACGTGTGCATATTTTCCGTTGCGCACCAGCGCAAATTCTTGGAACCCTTTTTTCAATATTTAAATTCAAAACAATTAATATTTGAAGGCTAATCCCCTCTCTTTTGGGGTGAGACTATCTTGTTTGCTGTGCAGTGGGCTTTGTTAACAAGAGGTGTGGAGGTGATTCTGTTTTTTTCCTCTTTGTGAAAAAAAAATCTCAAAGTTGATTTTGATTTGTTTAAGCTTTGGCCTAACTATTATTATCTGGGCTTTTAGTCTACCTCCCCCTTCTCTAAAAGTGCTGAGGAGAGTACCTCATGTTAACACAAAAGAAATGAAAGTCCCCTTGGGGCTTCTATTATTACAAGTCTGGTTCTGTAGTAGTTGTTTCTCTGTCCAAGCCCTTAATTTGAAAATAGGCAAGGTGTCCTCTTCCCTGCACAAAGATAGAGATTAATCTCCTCTGACCCTCCCTCCTGAAGGACTTCGGGAGACATCAGGGGTTGATAAAATTATGCCCTCTGCAACTGAATTTCTGAGAGCTTGGCAATTATTCCAGACTTCATTTTTCTAGGCGTGTTCTCGGCTCCTTCGGGTCCGAGTATTCCTCTCTTTGTTAATCCTTACTCCCAAGGATATTATTGTTATAATTATTATTGGTAATTTAGGAGAGGATTTTCCTTCATGAACTCCTCGGGGGGCCCACTAATTCCAGTCGGTCACCCTGAGGTTGATTCAGGTTATGGTATAATGAGGCATAGATATTCATTCATCCGGTAGACTCCCTGGACTTTACCCTCCAGGATGGCACTGATAAAGAGGTGGAAGATGACGACTTCATAGATCTGGTGGTTGCTCTCCTCCAAAGAAGTTGACAACTCTCTGAAGGCACCTACAGGTAGGTTCTGGAAACCGCTCCATCTCTTTCCGGGTTGACAGAAGCATTCAGATGAATTACCAGCTCGGTAAGTGTTTTTATCTGTACACTTTCAGATTAAAGAGAGTTAGTGCAAACAGCGGCCTGCTTCTCAGCCTTGTACCACTGTCTGCTTTCCCGCCAGAGTTAGACTCTAGATAATCATATACCATGTGTAAGAAATTGTACATAATGCCTTTAATTTTTGTAGCATACGCTATTATATATTAAGAGTGTGTTGATGTTTACTATCCTTGCCATAGTGCGGCATTTCTGGAGCACTGTTCACAAGGAGGTTTGCCAGAATACCCAAGTGGCATTTAGAAGCACTAAGCTCTCATAGTAAGTCATAATGTTACAGCTTCCAGAGTCTTGGCGTAGGTCATTTCTCTCAGGCTTGCCTGTCTGAGAAGTTCCAGCCTTTTGGGTTATGCTTTGGTGCAAATTTTGGTTTGTCTTTATGGCAAACTGAAGCTGGCAGGCACGTATGGACGAGTTTAACTCTCCTAGTACTAATTTAAATATAAGCATTCCTTCCCCAGAAGTCTCAGTCGGGGGCTTCAAGTAGGAATTATTCTCCCTTTAATCTCTTTTCCCTACGCCAACATATTAGGAAATTTCCAAATGTGAATTTTTCCAGGGGTTTAGGCAGGAATGCTCTTTTCATTCCTGATAATCCCTTTTTTCTTCAGTTACTTTTCTTGTTGGTTCAAGTTTTTACCCCTTCTTTGGTTGGTGAAAAAAAAAATTCAATAAAGGGAGACAGATATATGCAGATATTAACATTTAAGTATATAAATACAGTATATATATGTGCATGATAACTAAATAATTATCTAAAGTTTACCTCCAAATGCTGCATTCTCTGTTGTTCTTCAGTAGCATGTCAGCAGTGGTAACTAGAGCACCAGAACCTCATGAGGGTCGAAGTCGTGAAATGGTTCCCTCCTGCTTGGGAGTTGGACCTTTTTTCTCAGGCTATTACCTGAATCTTAAAGGAAAATAGGGAACAGCAAATTATTATCAATTTCCACAACCTGGGGTCAAGATGCTTCCTTGACTCAGGTCCTTCTTTTGCAAACATAGACTTGTCTCCTTCGATACATTCTATGTTCTCAGTTCCTTAGTACGGGTTTTTTTTTCCTCAGGCAGTTTTATTCCATGCCGTTTAGACTGCATCCAGAGTGTTCTCAGATATGGAGTAAAAATCAGGCTGTTATCCAGGTATCTGGGTAGGTTGGCGGTTCTCCCCCGAAGACAGGGAATCTCTGGTTTCCCTTATCAGAGGCTTGGCCAACTATAGCCAATTCTCCTTGACTTTGGTTTTCAAGCCCTAAGTCTGATATTTTGTTTCCTACAATCTTGAGGGTTCTTTGTACCTACTAGAAAAAAGTTCCCTAACTATTTAAATCTCAGCAACTATTAGGGGGCAATGTTCATCTCTTGTCAGGGGAAGCTCTTTCCCTGCATGGGGTGCATAATTTTGTCATTAAAGTCCCAGGGCCTAGGCCTCTAGGTTAGATTCCAAATAAGAGTATTTTTCATGAAGCCTGAACCATGTTACAAGCTGGACTGGTGTAAGGAAACAGTGAACTTCACACCTCTCCCCTTCAAATCTTCGGTACAGAGGCTTCCTTCCGGTTGGTTCTTCCCTTCAGGGGGTTCCATCATTGGGTCTTGGGTTCTGAGAGAGTCCTTCTTTCATCAGTCCCTGGAATCTCAGAGCATCTCTATCAGGCCTGCATTTTTTCAGTCCAGAGGCCATTTAGTTCGATATCCCAGCCCTGTATCGCACTAACAAGCATTTGGGACACAGGGTTTCCAATCTCTCCACAATAGGTACGAGTTGTAATCTCTAGCTGGCTTTTTTGGAGGTGTCTTGGTCACTCTTCCATCTGTCGGGCAAGGACAAAACTTTGGCAGGGCCACCACAAGTGGGCCCTTTGGCAGATCCTCTAAGCCGCAATAGTCAGGGCCACCGCAAGTGAGCCTTCAGCACACAAGTCCTAGCCACATCATTCAGGGGGAAAGGTCAGGCCCAGATCTCAGTTTTCACCTCCAGCCCTAACCTCCATTTTTTTCCTTTTTTCCTGTCGCAGGCCCCAGCTCGGGGTTCCATTCAACGGATTTTCTTATCTGAAGTCTGGCCTGAGAAGTTTTCTCTCTCCTTATATCCCTTGCCTCCTAAGTACCTCTCCAGTTAAGGTATCAGCCACCACGATCCCGGTGGCTCTGGACAACCTTGGTACTTTCTGAAAAAAAATAGTTTCAGTTAAACAGCCTTCTGGCTGCTTTCGTTTCCACAAGCTACTTCCTTTCTTGCACAGGAGTAGTGTTTTTTCTCAGCTCCCAGTCTTTTCTTCTCAAGGCCTGGTTCCTGAGAGGCTAGATCTCCTAGAGTCCCTGTATCCAAACAAGGCCTGGAATGTCTATGAAAAAAAAAAAGGTTTTAGCATCACGAAAACCTCAGTTTTCCTAGGGGAAGTGTTTTTTTCCCTTGGTACAAGGACAAGAGTCTAGAATTTTTCGATCCTCTTTCCTCTCATGACTGGATTACTTAGTTCATATCAAGGAATTACTGTCTTATACTTTGAACTAGTTTGGTCTTGCGACTTGTTTCCTTTAAAAATATAAAGGTTTTTATTTTCCTTCCAACAGTAGGACAGTAGGCTTCTTTTTTGGGAGTACACCTAGTGGTTACTCGGATTCTTTTTCCGTCAGGCAAGAGAAATCTGTCATTTCTCAGACCATTTCAAAGAATTCCACAAGGGGCCATTTCACTTCCAGACCTTTCTAGGGACTGGAGTTTTTTCCCATGGAACACAAACCTCTGTGCGTTCAAGTTCATGGGATGTCCTTTTGAACCTGTGGAAATTATGTCCTGAAGCGAGTAACATCGAAGACAACTTTTCTGCTTGTCTTTCCTCTGTCAGACATGTTTCAGAGTTTCAGGTTGTTCTCTTAGGCCTTATCCTGTCAGTGTCTTTAAGAACAATTTAGTCTTCTGGACGGATAGGAAATCCTTTTCCTAAGTGTTCTACCATTTCCACCTTCATCAACCCTTTTTCTCTGCCTGTACTGCTCTCAGGCAAGTCCTGTCTAGGCTATCTCAAGCTGCTTGGATGGGGCATGAATTAGTCCTGCCGTTCTGCGTCCGCAGTCCTTGCAGTTCAGGTACTGTCATTATCATACCTTTCTTTCCTGCGTTTTTGCAGAAAAGGAGAAACCAGTGACCAAAAGTATTTTCCCACGGGACTGTTTTCCCATATTTTGGGTCTGCTACAGTGAGGCTGACATTCTGCCCTTCTCGTGCTTAGGGCCTACTTCCTGGAGACCAGCTGCCTCCTGGGCAGCATTCAAGGCTATATCCTCACCAGAAGTACGCAGACCACTTATTTGAAATTTGTTTTTCACATTCAATAAGATCTTTCTTGTATGTGTAGTCTGATAGGATGCCAATTTTGGCAGGATGGTACTTCAGAGCCTCTCCTTTAAATAGGTTTCTGTGCCCTCCTCCCAACTACACTGCTTCGAAGTCTGCACCTGTCAATAGATGCTAAAGAATTCCTGGGGTGAGAGAAACAATTACTCACAGTAATACTACTTCTTCAGGGTTATTCTTCAGCATTATTAACCTCCACCTCCTCCATGAAACCTTGTCTAAATGCTCTGCAAAGATTTAGCAGATTTGATGACTGTCATTCATTGTGTGTTTTAAAAAAAGTTTTCATAATAGTGGGTTAGAATATATAGTGGGCTAGTGCTAACGGTTCTGTTGCCCCTAGCGGGCACAGTTTTTGCTCTTTTTCAACTCCGAAATGCGTTCTGAGGTCCCTCAGGCTGACTGCAGGCAGCACTCTATTCTAAATGTATCCTGATTGGCCAATGCCTTCCTCATTTGCATTGACTCCTCCTCTCTGGGCCAGCTGAACCCAGCTGGCATACTGCACCTGTCAATAATGCTAAAGAATACCCCGGAAGAAGTAATATTACTACGGTGAGTAATTGTTTCTTTTCCTTCCAGTCCCTCTGCAATGTGACTTATAAAGACATTAAATGACCGTCACGGTGGTGCTGAGGGCTAAGGTGCTGGACGCCACATCTCGCACCATGCCAGTGACCCAGGTTTAGTAACAGAATCGGGACGCCCGGAGTCAGCAGCAGATTGAGCGTCCGGAGGACTGCTCTCCTCTCCTCTCCTCTCCTGGGGAGGGTTGGGGAGCTTGCCTTTCTCTGTAGCCACCCCTGGTGGAGACCGGGAGCACTGCAGAGCTGTGCTACACATGGACTAAAAAAACCAGGGAAAAATGGCTTCTCGACTGACCAGATGACAGCTGCCTAGACCATCGCCATCATGGAGCCCCCAGACAGCCAGGGCGGACCTCAGCAGCACCCAGGGCCAAGAAAGCTAAGCTGCAAAGGCACATTCTCTCCAGAAGGAGAGGACCTGTCTGATGAAGGGATATGTCGGGTCACCCTGTAGAGTGGCTGCAGTGTGAGGCAGGAGTTGGAGACGGGGTTCTCAGGGGAGGCAAGTGTCTCTGGTGGCCAGAAGAAGAGGCCAGTCAAGACGAGGACGCGGATAAACAAAATAATGCCAAAAAAAAAAAGACATTAAAGAGGACCGGCCCCAGTACTGAACCCTGTGGTACACTGCTAGTAACCCCCCTTTCTTCACTGTGGACTCACTTTACTATTACCCTATGTGTTCTGTTGTCCAGCAAGTTTTTTACCCAGGCTACCACCCTGGGATCCACTCCCAGACTGTCTAACTTGTTTATTAATCTTTTGTGAGGTACTGTGTCAAATGCCTTGCTTAAGTCTAGGTAGTCCATGTCCACAGCCCCTCCCTGGTCTACTACTTTGGTCACCCAGTCAAAGAAATCAATTAGAGAAGATCGTATCGGGTCAGCTTACTGTCTATCTCACCATGCACAACCTCCTCTGCAAGGAGCAGCATGACTTCCACTGAGGCCACAGCACCACCACTGCCCTGCTTGAATTCTCCAGCTTCTTACACTCAGCTCTCAACAGTGGCCTCCTAGCCGATGCTGTATTCATGAACCTGTCGAAAGCCTTCTACACTGTCAACCATTCACTCCTACTATCCACTCTCACACAACTAGGCCTCTCCCAAAATGTGCATGACTGGTTTGCCAGCTATCTCTCCTCCCACTTTCAGTGCATTAAAATTAATAACACCTTTTCGTAATGACGCCCTGTCCACTCCGGGATTCCACAGGGCTTTATCCTGGGACCACTAATTTTTAGTCTACACCTTAACTTTCTCCCCACCTACTGCTCTGAAAGAGTGCTTCTCTATGCTGACAACCCGGTTCTTTTCTCCACCCACCCTGATCCTATCTCCCTCCAAAATGCCCTCCAGAACTCCTTCAGCCAGGCTGAAACCTGGTTCATAAACCGCAGACTTGTGTTGAACCACAAGAAGACCATGCTCTTCTCCCATAATCAGAGCAGATTCAAAGGTTCACCCCTTCTGGTACAGTCCAGTAGTCACCCTCCCTCGAACAAGTAAAGTCTTTCAAAATACCTTGGCTTAATGTTTGACCCAGTCCTCCCCTTCCACGGCCATATCCATAACCTCTGCTCTGCGGTAAACTCTCGAATTGGCCTACTGTACCGCCACAGGGACTGCCTCCCCCTGAAGCCCTAAGACTGGCTTTTACCTCCTCTGTCCTGTTCCTCATAGATTATGGGCTTGTGGTGTATGGTGCCTTGGATAACACTGCCCTCAACCGAGTAAAAATGTCCCTAAAACAAAGCCTGCCATCTGCTCACGGGTGCCAACAGGCTTACCAACTCCTGCTCGCTCTACGCACTGGCTAATTTACTCAACTTTGATGAGAGGCTATTGTACCAGACCTGCCTCCTCACCAGGAAAATTGTAGCTGCACTGCCCCACCCTTATCTGCCCCACTCCCCCTACCCTCTCCACCCGCAGCTCAACCAAACCCTCTCTCTTTGTGCCCAGAGTTAGGACCTCTCTAGCACAAAAGTCCTTCCTCTACAGAGCCCCATCCTGTTTTAACTCCCTCCCTGCTGACATCTCCTCTAAAAGTAGGCTTGGGCCTTTTAAAACCACCCTCTGCCTCCACCTCCTCTCATCCCGGAGCTGTAAACGCTAAAAGAGGCTGTCCACAACTTCCTCTGTCTTTCACTACAAGCCAGCGCTCCGACTGCCCCCCTGACAATGGACCCTTGTCCTGCTCTCCTAGCCCTTAAGGCTTTGCCTCACTCCATAGGCCTGCTTTCAGTCACTCTATTCTTGTTGCATTGTTTGTTATGTTCTTCTATGCTAAGTACCAACTGCTGAAACTGTTACCACTACTTTAGCTACTACTCTGTATAGGAAATGTATCTCCTAAGCTGTATTACTTCATTTGTTTGTCTGCCTCTGACGTGGAGCCCTTGTAAATGAGTGTCTGACTCAAAGGTTTGTAATTCCGATACTGTTAATAAAATAAAAAAATTAAAATAGATTCATCTGACATGACCTTCCCGCTGTGAATCCATGCTGCCTTGGGTCCTGTGCCCTTCTGGCCTCTAGGTACTCAGCTGTTCTTTCTTTCAGAAGTGATTCCATCATTTTCCCTACCACTGAGGTCAAACTAACAGGTCAGTAGTTTTCTGCCTCTGCCTTTCTCCCATTTTTGTGAAGGGGAATCGCACCTGCCCTCCTCCAGTCCTCAGGTACCATGCCCTCCTCCAATGATTTGTTAAAAAGGGTAGCCTGTGGTGTCACTAGTTCTCCCCTTAGTTCTTTTAGAATTCTAGGGTGAATCCCATCAGACCCCATTGCCTTGTCTACCTTGAGTTTTAGGAGTTCTTTCTGGACCCTTTCTTCTGTGAATGGACTGGTATCAATGCCGCTATCCAAAGTGCTTCAATTGTCTAGTTTACGTACGTCCCCCTCCTCCTCTTTTGTGAATACTGGACAAAAGTATTCATTCTATATCTCTGCCTTTTTACTATCACTCTCTGCCCTCCCCTTCCCTTTATTAAGTCTCACTATCCCACCCCTTGGTCTTTCTTCACTCACTAATGTAGGAGTTACAAATGGCATGGATATTTAATGTTGTCATCTCCATCTTCAACAAGGTGGAAGATATTAATGAGATACTTGGGAAATGATCACTGGGGGAGGACTTTATCAGTTTCAAAATGTTGGATATTAAAAAATAAACTGAAAGCACCAAAGGGCAATAAAGCCTCATGTTTGAATGGATGACACCCTAGGGTCTGAAAGAGCTAGCCTCAGAATTTGCTCCTCCATTATGCACTGTATTAGTTTAGCACTGATATTGTAGACTGGAGGAAGGCTGTGGTCATTCTGTTCCATAAAAAGGGAAGCAAGGAATAGCTGTATAACTGCAGACCTATGAGCCAGATTAGCATAGTGGGACAATTGTTCGACGCTCTTGTCAAGAATTATCTTGAGAGCTACTTAAAAAAATTCAAGTAAGAGGGACAAAACACAGCAGGGTTTCACAGCATATAGATCATGTCCGACAGACCTCATAGGCTTCTTTGACCCAATTAATAAGACAGTGGACAAAGGGCATACAATGGACATCAAAAATCTTAATCTTAGCAAAGCATTTGACAAAGTCACGCATAAGGAACTATTTTGTGAGCTGTACCAAAAAGGAATACATGGCACATTAGAAAGGTGGATTACCAACTGGTTGTTGGGGAGGGTACAGAGCATCAAGATTAATGGTTCCTCATCCACATGGGGAAGGTCATGAGTGGAGACCTGCAGGGCACAGTGCTGGGACCAACCTTGTTCAATATACTTGTTGGAGATATGCACCAGGAGTTAAATATATGGCTCACTAAGTTTGTAAATGACATGAAATTTGAGCATGTGGTTGACACAGACAATCAAAAACTACACCTGCAGGACAGCTTGATCAGATTGGTGGAATGGCCAAAATGATCTAGAATGTGCTTTAATGCCAGCAAATATACAGTTATCCACTTAGGCTCCAGAAACACTGGCTTGCAATACAACTTGAATGGATCATGCTCAGGGCATCTGAAACGTTATAGCGACCAGTACCCTGAAAATGACTGCTCAGTCAAATGCAGTTGTGACCAAATGCAATGAGGTACTCACTTATATTTGAAGGAATATTGTGAGTAGAGATAGGGTGGTGCTTCTGTCCTTGTACAGGGCCCTGGTTAGGTCTCATGTGGAGTACTGCATTTGGTACTGGACTCTTCACTTGAATTAGCAATGCATGATAGTGGTGAAAATTGTGACCTACACTTTTTTATTGTATTTTAGATTGCCCCTTATCTCCTGACTTGCGTGGTACTCTTCTTTCCCCAATATGAGTCTGCTTTAGCACTTTTTTCTCATTTGAAATAATGAAAGGAATACACTTTTTTAATATGGCTAGAACTGGTCTCTGCGAGGTCCCAGTAGGATCTACCAACTCCTTCAAGTGCATTGTGGGTGCGGGTGCAAGTTGCAGGATCCTTCTCATTTACCGTCCACCAGGTGATGGGAGGGCTTTCCTGCAGGAGGTGGTATTGGAGTCCCCCAGATGGTTGATTCTGGGGGACTTCAATGCCTGGGTCGATGATGCACTCTCACCATTTGGATAAAACCTCCTCCAATTGATGGAATCATTGGGCCTGACACAGGTAGTTACTACCGCAACTCATAGGGGAGGGAACTCGTTGGACTTGGTGTTCCTCCTGGGGATATAAATCTCTGATTTGGAGGTGGATCCTGTCGGTTGGACTGACCATCATGCCCTGACATTTAGTTTTCTGACCCCCCCCGAGTAGGCCTGCCCATAAGGAAATGGTACAGTACCGTCCATTGAGAGGAGTTACCTCAGAAGTCCTAATGATGGTGCTGGATCTTTCGGAAATTCCAACAGATAGCATTGACCCAGGGTCCCTTGTCCTCACCTATAATAGGGAGTTAGCAGGGGACCTGGATGTCATTGCTCCGGTTCATGTTTGCCCTCTCACTGTTCACCCAGGTGCCCCATGGTATGATGGGACTCTGTGGGAACTGTAGAGGCTAGGGTGAAGGTTGGAAAGACACTGGCAGAAAACTTGCCTGGAAGAGGACAGGCTTAGATTGTTAAACCATTATAAGGTCTACCAATCAGCAATTTCCCATAAGAAGGCAGAGTTCCTGTCCAGGGAAATTGCTGCAGCCAAAAACAGACTGGCTCAACTCTTCTGGACTGTGGACAGACTGTGCAATCCAGTCTGTCTGCAGTCTGGTCAAGCATTGTCACAAGAGAAGTGTGATGAGTTTCTGCATTTTTTTTGCTGATAAGGTTGACTCCATCAGGGATGAGATTAACCAGTGCCTCACCACTGGACCTTGCATTGACCAACCAAGTGGTACAAATACCCAGGTGACCTGGTCTGCTTTCAGCCAACCAGCAGTCATGGATATAATGAGGATCATTCAGACTTTGTGGTCAACTTGCTGTAGTCTGGACCCGGGCCCAACTCACCTTCTTGTAGGGTGTGTTGAGGTTATCAGCCCAGTCCTGGCTGGAATAGTAAGGGTTTCGTTGGAGAGAGGGATCTTCCCAGATCCCTTAAAAGAGGCAGTCATCTTGCCCCACCTGAAAAAGGCCTCCTTTGACCAGGACTGTTGAGCAAACTACAGGCCAGTCTCTAACTTGCCATTTACAAGTAAAGTTATAGAGAAAGTGGTTGCTCTGCAGCTAGAAGATCATTTATCCAACCATAATATCTATGTCCCTCTACAGTCAGGTTTTAGAAAGAGACATAGCACTGAGACTGCCCTGTTTCCAGTACTGAATGATCTCCTGATGTCTAGAGATTAGAGAACCCATATCATCTTGGTTCTCCTTGTTCTCTCAGCAGCGTTTGACACTGTGGACCATGGGGTGCTGTTCGAGCGCATTCGGCTCTTCTCTGGACTGGGGGGGGAGCAGTCCTCAGTTGATTTTGATCTTCCCTTGAGGGCAGATCTCAGAGAGTAGTATCTGGGATTTATTCCACGGCCTCTCTTGGTCTGCCCTGCAGGGTGCCGCAGGGCTAAGTGCTGTCCCCCCATGTTGTTCGCAGTGTATATGCTGCTATTAGGTGACATTATAAGATGGTACAGTTTTGAGTTTTCATTGCAATGCAGATGATTCTCAGCTGTACATGTCTTTTGTGCCCGGCCAAGAGGGAGATACTGCCTCGGTGTTTAACAACTACTTGACTGAAATACAGGACTGGATGAGTGCTAATTGGCTGTGGCTAAACCCTGGAAAAATGGAGGTATTAGCCATGGACCTGGATCATAGGATGACCAGTATGTTGGTGGGGCAAACCTCCAGTTTAGAACTTGGAGGAACCCCACTAATTGCCTTGGGTCAGGTGCGTAACCGGAGCATGATCTTTGACAAAGGCCTGACCTTGAAAGCTCAAGTGTCAGCGGTAGTCAAATCTTCCTTCTACCACCTGAGGAACATCGCTAGGGTGAAGCACCTAATTCCATCCAAAGATCTTACTTTGATCCATGCCTCCGTCACCACTCATCTTGATTACTACAATGCCCTCTACCTAGGGCTACCGGGGGTGGAGCTCCACCGATTGCAGCTGGTGCAGAATGCGATGGCTAGGTTGTTAACTGGAACCCCTAGATACAAACTGCACTGGCTGCCAGTAAAGTGGCGGATAACTTTCAAGGTCACATTGCTGACCTATAAAGCCGTACACAACCTGGGATCCCAGTGCTTGCAATACCTTCTGTGTCCCTTTTGTCCTTCCAGGCCACTCCAATCCTCCAATGAGGGATTGCTAGAGATTCCCAGGGTATGCTTGAAAACATCTGGAGGAAGTTCTTTTGCCTTTATGGCCCCTACCCTGTAGAATTCTCTACCTCATCGGATATGAGATAGCCTGACAGTCAAGGGCTTTAAAACTGCCCTCAAGACTTATCTTTTCCTTCAGACCTTTCAAGGAGCCTGAGGGGGAACACAAAGAGACCTGTGAGATAAAATGATAGTTGTTATTTTGTATTTTAATTGTATTTATACTGTTTTATGATGGGGACTATGTATTATCCTGTTTTTGTTTTTAATTTGTATTGATTGTTAAGGTGCCCTGAGCTATGGAAGGGCGCCGCCTACAAATAAATAAATGATGATGATGGTGATGAAGATGAACTAGATTTCCATCAGAATTCTCAGCTGTTTTTGAACATCTGTTGTTCCCTAAAGTCAGGAAGCAGTGTCTGCTGCAAGCTACATTCTTATAGCCACAAGCAAAGGGATCTTAAACAATGAGTGTTCAAAAACAAAAGAGAATGCTGATGAAAACTTGGTCCAAGCCATATTAAAAGGAGTGCTACTTTTATTATTTCAAATGTAAAAAAAAGTGGCAAAGCAGAATCAAATGGGGGAAAAGGGTATTATACAAGTCAGGAAATCAGAGGCAACCTAAAATAAAAAATAATACTGTAACTCAACATGTTCACCACTAGCATGCATTGCTGCTTTAAGGAAGGACATCAAGAAAATAGAGGGGGTGCAGAGGACAGCTGCCAAGACAAAGTCCTGGAAAATGACAGTTGCGAGGTAAGGCTGTTGAAACTTAATATGTTTTCCCTTGAACTGAACAAGCTATAAGGGGAATTGACTCTGTTATTCCGATCCCTAAGGAATAATACAGACATGGAAGACTGCTTGCGCTTGAATGTGAAAAAAAGCAGTTATGGACACCAGACACAGGGCTTGCATCAAGCACTGCGCCAGGGGATTTAAGCTTTTGCAGTGCGCCAAATCAGTCTGTCGCCAGCTGTGCCCGATTTTCAAATCTTGTCACTTGCTTCGTGGTTTTACGGCAGCTTGCAATCAATATCTGGCACAAGCATCATGACTTTGGTGCCCAGGAGGGTAGACTGATCAGACCACAATAATGTGGTCTAAGGTCCTGTGTGTGGTGCAAGGGATGTAAAATCCCAACTATGAGCAGGTGAATGCCACAAGCCCCATGCGCCATATGTTAGGCACACCGGGGGCTTTCCATGTTCTTGCCTGTCTGAAAATCTGGCCCCCAGAGTCACTGATTAAAACATGATTCTGCCAGGACTAGCACAAGACAGAACCTCTTTACACAGATGGTGGTCTGTTTGTTTTTTGTTTTTGGTTTTATTATCTGGTTATGAGTAAGGCCCACTAGACCAAAAGTCTATTTTCAGGAGCAACTCGGGAGCACTGGGGAGGTTAAATGACTTGCTCAGGGTCACATAGTATGCAAGTGGAGGTTATGCAAATCAGCACCAGGACTGCTGGATGTACCAAGCCATTCACAGCTCGTTACTCTACCCTCTAAACTATACTGCCAGCTTACCAGAGTCTGTGGTCTATGCTGGGATCATAGCCACCTTTAAAAACCTGTAAAGTGCAAAATGGAGGCCCAGCTTGGGTGCTCTCTCCAACGCAGCTTCTATCTCTGCTGCCTCCCGAAGCCTTGCCCAGTGCAGTTGGCTCTAACTAAGCCTCCACCTGCACTGCTCAGCTGGTCTACCCGGAAGAAAGCTCCCCTACCCTGCAAAGGTATGACAGGACTCTGCCAACAGGTTTAATTTTTGGGGCTTTCCACAGCCAAATCCTGATTGGACACTGTCCTATGTTGCTACATCTTGAGTGGCTTTTCCCCAGGCTAATTCTTCCTGATGCCGCAATTGCTTTTTATACTTAAATTACTGTTTTCTGCTAAATTCTAGCAGTGCTGTTAAGTTACCTGATCTTAGGGATGTTATTATATTTAAGCTAGTGCTGCTAAGTTACTGATTTATTTATTTGTTTTCTTAGAGCTTTTAAGGACATTTAGAATTTCATACAGTATAGTCTTAAAGCTGTTAAGTAGGTTTAGCATCAAATTTCGTATAGCCTTGCAGCCCCTCCCAGACTCAGTGGTGACAAGCCCACCTTTTCAGCTGCAACTAATTTTCATTCCTGATCCCCTGGCCTTTTCTCCCCCTTTGTTAAATTAATCTGTAAGCCCATACTTCCTGCTGTTTTTCTGTCTCTGCTGTTGTGTCCTACCCCTACCCACAGTTCCCAGCTAGTGGTGGATGGGACTAGTGGGGTAATTTGTGGCCTGTTTCCATCTGAGTAATCTTATGTTCCTATGAGAATGTTCACTGACACCCTCCCCCCATTCCCCTTCCAAACTGCTATTCTCAACAGCCCCAGTCCCCATACCTTTCTTAGGTTCTCCCCTATACTCACTGTGGGGTGGGTGGTTGTTTTGGGGTTTGAATTATACCAAAGAGATGCATGCTCCCATGTGTTTCCTTCTAGGTCCCAAGAGGGAGTAGAAAAACAGGTGGACACATCCCCTGAAGAAACTTAAAAAAAGGTATCATGGTGGCCCCAGTGATATTTGGAAATGTAGCAGAAAGTGGGAACTGGGAGTGGATGTCATGAAAAGGTGTTAGCAGCCCAGTAGGGCACAAGGTGGAGGGTTTACTTACTGACAGGCTAGCCCCCTCCCAGTGGTCCAATGATGGGGCCAGATGATGTTTATAAATCTACAGTATGCTGGTTAGGCCTGAGGGGGGCAAAATACAATAGAGATTCTTCCATCAAAGGGGAGGGGGAACTGAGTGATTATTTCTTGATTATACCTTTGGTACAAATAGTAAAAGAATTATCTATAGGTTAACCCCAATAATCTTCAAAGCATCTTATGAACTATTCACCCCAAGCCTAGTAATCATACCATCGTTGGTTTGCTCATAGTTCTTGGTCTCCTTGTACTGCATCATACAGTGTCTAGGTTGTGTGAGGGTGGTCTCAGTATTACTGAAAGATACAGTTAGAACTGTTCAAGGGCTGTAAACAAACATACATGCATGTAGTATAATATCAGTATGATATACAGTCTGTTTTTCACTTCTGTTAAGAAAAAGGAAGTGGATAAGAAGATAACCTGCTGCATCAGCAGATTTTACAGATGGTCAACACTCGTTAAATATGTTTTTTTTTTTTTTAAACCAGGAACCATTTTAGGAACCAAGGGGGAGGTTGATACCATTTCATTGTTATTTTTCTGATTTTATGTTTTTGTGCAGTGCATGTCCGTTATTTGACAACAAAGAAGTGGGCTCTCATCCCATTTAAAAAAAAATATCATAGCTAGCCCAGTGGCAAAGAGGGTAAGGTGCTCAGCCCTCACTTCCTGCTATGCTGGTGACCCACGTACAGAAATGGATGTTGGTTGCTCAGGGAGCTGGCCAGAGGAGAAAGGACTGAACATCCCAAAGGCAGCTCTCCTCCCTCAGGGAGGGGAGTACCTACATCCCGTTAGGTGGCTGACTCCTGGAGAATCTGGGTGGCAGTGCATCGGGACACCGGGGAAAAGGTCCCCACCTGTTTGACACAAAGAGGCATCTCCATGGAGGTGGAGCTCGTGCCACATCATTGCACATGCTGTGGGCCCTGGAGTGAAAACTGAGGAAAATCCCTGACCATGGCTGGATGAAGATCCAGTCCCCTGCAGGTTCCATACCCATGACTGGGCATTTCCAGGGTCCTATGGCAGAAGACTGACTACGAAGCATGGCAAGCCTCAGAGAACATGTGTGATGAGGCAGGGGGGGATTAGTCTGGATAGGGGCCTGCTGACAGTTGAGGCAGACAAAATACTGCTAAAAACAATAAATAAATGTCATCATTCTTGCCAACTACTGATATATTTATTCTACCAAAATTTAAAAGTAACTGAAAGCAGCCTAACATTGTAGCCATTAAATCCAATACAACAATCACATGCTTAGCTTAAAATTCTTTTCAGCAAGGCAGTGTATTCCGGTGCTTAGAACACTGAACCATGAAACACAAACATGGGTTTGAATCCCACCACAGCCATTAGACTGTGTGTGATGAAATGCAAATACATTACTTAACTTCACTTTGCTTCAGCCCTTCCAGATGTAAAACTCGGTAGAAGCAGGACCACATTAAAAATGAGATGCTGCAACTCACTTGAGCGATGCCAAGTAAATAAATTGTAAATAAGATAAATACAAATTTGTAAATGCAAATTCTTTATTATGAGAAGACAATCAAAAAAGAGTATATGCCCTACTAAAATATATTACTATTCATTTATATAGCTACAATTGCAGACCAGGCAAGACACAATGAGTTGCAATAATAAGTGTGGGCTGTAAATAATTCAGTCTGCTGAAAACTGGACTGGACTTGAAAGGATAAGTGTTCCAGATGACTCAGAAGTGTTTTGAATCCAAAAAGTTGGATTGCATGCAACTCCTCCTTCTTTGCCTAGCCCTATTTTGGTGGTCCTGCAGATTCAGCTGGTTTAGTGAATTTGACAATTCTGGCACATGTTACCAGTTTTATTGTTTGCAGCTGAAATTAGACATTGTTATACATGAGTGGTGCATCACAATTTCACTGTCAAAGACGCAAACATGCACAACAAATAATGGCTTTACTTTCTAGTATCAGTCTGCATTTAATTTAACCATTTTGCTTTTTTCACAACTAAGGGCATGCAAGAACATAAACCCATGAAATGCATAGGTCTTAACATAGGCTGCAACTGCTTCTCTTTAAAGTTACACTACTTTAAAAAAACAACTTCTTGTGAAACAAAACATTGCAATTAATGTTAAACAGTTGGGTACACACATCAATACTTGTTTGTAAAAGTTCTGTTTTCAGTTTTGGAACTGAAAACCATTTTAATGGATTCTCCATTTTCCTTTGAGCTCTCAGTGACACTGTATACATTACACTAAATGAAACATTTTAGGAACATTGAACACAGGGCTTCAAATATTACTGTTCTGACTCTTAAAGGGGACAGGAAATTTGTGTGTATCTATATCTGCTTGTGATGTTCCTGTTTTTAGAAAAGATATGTATACCCCAAACTGGTCCATATTTAATTGCACCTGAATAAAAGTTTAAGCAAAGCTGTGTTTGGTATTGGTTGATATATTAATACATCCTCCGGTGCCACTCGTTGCAGTTTAAGAGTGACTGCATGCATGTTTTGCTCGAGACAGAAGAGCGAAGTAAAGCTGAGCTGTTCTGGCTCAAGCAGAATGCAAGTGAAACCACTCTTACCCGCAACAAGTGGTGATGGGGTACGTAGTAATATATTATACATTGAGGGACTACTCGATATTTTTTTTTAAAACTGTCCCAGATTGTACCAGTTTCCAGAGCATCTGTGTATGAGACACTCTTCATAGAATAAGAGTGTCTCGCATGCAGGGGAAAGGAGTTCTCTGATTGGTCAGGAGCACTCCCTTGCGCTATAATTCTTTTTATAGCAACATTTTGAACCATTCTCCTCAAGGAACAAGGAATCCAGAGTCACTGCATGGATTTTGAACCCTGACCATAAGCCGATGACCTATCGTGTTCCATGAACAGAACTGTAAAGACTGTTATCCATAAGAAGAAAGTAATACAAAACACAGTTTTTACATCAGTTTGTATTCAGGTATAGTTCAAAATGGACCACGGAGGGGGAATGAACATCTGAAACAGCTGCACATTCATACAAATGTCCTGTCCCCTCTAACACAAATGTTCAACTTAGCCTTCCAAATAAATCTACCCCTTTTCACTACTACTTACTTGCCTCCTAAGGTTCTTCATGCCCATGCACAAATATGGCTATGCCTCATGGTCAAGAGCACTGCTTTTCATTTTCTAGTACATGCCGGCAAAACAGATGGAATGCCATCCTGATAATTGGAAATTCCTTGATCACCAGTAAACACCAGTAACCTGGGGGAGCAGGAAAAGGCAGACTTCCTGAAAAAATACTTCTGTTCAGTGTTAACTGAGGAAGGAGAAGGGGAAGGGGCCACAAAAAAGTAACAGAAGATTTGGAGGGGGTGTGGACATTAGTCCTTTCTTGGAAGTGAGGATGGGGTGCATCCATGGGTATTGAGGGAGCTCAGGGAAATACTGGTTGCACCTGTGACAGTTCTATTTAACAGCTCACTGGAAACTGGAGTAGTTCCAGAGGACTGGAGGAGGGCAGATATTATCCCACTACACAATCAATCCATCAATCAAGTCTTTATTTATCCAAGCGAACACCATTGAGCAGGCTCATTTACAAGGTGGACCTGCGTTACACAAGGTCAAGAATAACACTTTTATGTACAGATAATAAACAGACATAATTATACAGAAATAGAAAACAAAATACACAGAGCAATAACAAGTACAGTATTTCAGGTATAGGGTTAACAAGGTTAGGGAGAATGGTATAAGAAGGGGAATTAAAACATTCTGAAACAGCCAGCATATTAAAACATTTTCAAACAGCACAGCATATCATTGGTCAGGACATATACAAACATAAGGGGCAGATATAGAGGGGAGGGGTACAGGACTACTGCTGTTCTAGGAGGGGTGCTAAGATAGATGGGCTAGCGACACATATGTTAGGAGTATGAGGGTAAGAAAGGTAGTGGATTAGCAGAAAAAAAGGGTGGGTATAGGTGGAGACAATCAAGGGGCTGGGTTAGGTGGAGATGTAGTGGGCAGGTAAGCAGTAGGCACCCTAGCACACTAAGCGTGCTGGAAACAGCTGCATAGCTCCTTAACAGCCTTGGCATACAAGGTCTCGAAGGTGGTAAGACTAACAGGGAGACTCAGTTTAATAGATTTCTGTAGTTTGTTCCAGAGTGAGGGCAACGCAAAGCCTATGGGTGCTCTCCCAAAGCGTGTATTGGCCCTAGGTACCTTCAGTAGAAGCAGAGACTAGCTTCTCAATGCGTATTTGCCTACCATGTATAACGGCAAACAGTCAGACTAGTATTGGGGTAATTTGTTGGTAATAGCTCTGTAAGTCCAGAGAACCGCATTTCTATTCCTTCTGTACTGAAGGGAGGTCCACCCCACAGCTGCATATAAGGAACAGTGGTGAGTGGTGATAGGTAGGCCAGTTATGAACCTCAAGGCTCTGTGGTATAAGGTGTCCAGTTTAATAAGACAGGAGGCATTACACTGACTATAAATGAAATCGGCATAATCAATTAGGGATAGAAACATGGATTGAACTAACTGCGTCTTGGAATCCTTGGTCAGGAGGCAGTTTATTCTAAAGAAGAGACCAAGCCTCTGCCTCAACTTTTTCAGGAGATCCTCGACATGCTCCACAAAGGAGAGTCTATAGTCTAGCCAGAACCCTAGGTACTTGAATTTCATAACAAATTCCAACCTCTCTCCTAGTAAAGTGTCTATGGAAGGTAAGGAGCCAGAGATAGCAGGGTTCACCGAATGAGTAACTGGAGAGAACAGCATAGCTTTTGTTTTTTTGGCATTGAGTAAGAGCTTTTTATTCAGGAGCTGATTCTGCAACAAGTTGAATTCTGTTTGTAAATCTCCACAGGCAGCTTCTGGAGTTGGGCGGCTTAGGTACAACACCGTATCATCAGTGAAAAGGTGACTATTGGCCTCCTTGATGCCAACATCAATATTGTTTATATAAATGGCAAACAATAGAGGCCCCAGGATGGATCCCTGTGGAATGCCTCGTTTTAGTGGTTTGAGTGGAAAGAGCTCCCCTTCGGTCTTGACCTGCTGAAGCCTATCTGTAAGGTAATTATTGAACCAGCGCAGAGAGGTCGGATCCAGACCTATCACTTTTAGGGTGGAAAGAAGCAGGCAGTGGTCAACAGTGTTGAAGGCCTTGTTAAGGTCCAGGAACATGGCACATACAAATTTTTTGTTTTCCAGCTCTCGTTGCAAGTCATCAGTCACTTTGGCCAGAACCGTAATGGTACTGTGCTTGGCTCTGAAACCAGACTGCATAGGGTTTAGAAGGTTCTTGTTATCTAGGTAAGTTCTCAACTGAGTATTCACAGTTTTTTCCAGCAGTTTAGACAATATTGGTAGGAGAGATATCATCCTGTAATTATTTAGGTCGCAGGGATCCCCTGATTTAAACAGAGGAATGACGTGGGCAATTTTCTATAGGTGTGGAAGAGTCCCCTGGGACAAGGATAAGTTAAATAGGTGTGTGATTGGTACAGCTAGGATGTGGCATGCAATCTTTAAGAAGTAGGGGTTGAGAGAGTCAGCACCAGCGCTTTTCTTGGTGTCCAGCTGTAGAAGGAGGTCTTCGACCTCTTTCAACAAAGCAGGAAGGAATGAGAAGACCGCATTAGCGGTGCTAGGTTCAGGAATCTGTGCACTAACCTGAGAACATAACACGGATGCTGGTGAATTGTCGAATGCTAGGCCTGCCGTAGCAAAGTGGTTGTCAACAAAAGTGGTAGCAGGGAGGAGGCTGGCGATTATAGGCCAGTCAGTCTCACATCAGTGGAGGTAAAGTTTATGGAATCACTACTGAAGGAAAGGATTGTGGAATATCTTGAATCCAGTGGGTTACAAGACCTGAAGCAGCATGGTTTCATGGGGGGAGGTCATGTCAAATGAATCTAATAGATTTCTTTGACTGGGTGTCAAAGGATTTAGATTAGTGGAGCAGTGGATGTGGGCTACTTAGATTTCAGTAAAACTTTTGACACTGTTCCACATAGGAGACTAGTAATCAAGCTGTGTAGCTTAGAAGTGGGTTCAAAGTTGGTAAACTGGATAAGAAATAGGTTAGGGGACAAGCAACAGAGGGTGGTGGGAAATGGAGTTCATTTCAAGAAAGAGAGGGTGACCAGCAGGGTGCCTCAGGGATCAGTGCTGGGTCCAGTCATCTTAATATCTTTATAACTGACATTGCAGAGAAGCTGGCAAGGAAGGTTTGCCTCTTTACAGATTACATCAACTTCTGCAATAGGGTGGACACTGCAGGGGGGTGGAAAGGATGAGCAGAGACCTGAGAAAACTAGAGGAGTGGTCAAGAGTATGGCAGCTTGGTTTCAGTGCAAAAAAGTACAAAACAATACACTTAGGGCATAGAAACCCAGCGGCAAAGAACATACTAACATACTAAAACGGTCTTTCGTGTCTGCTCGTTTGGTCAGCCCCCACCCTGGGTGCTGACCTTGCTGTCCCCCTCGCCTTCTCTGGCTTCTCCCTTCCCAGTTCCGGATATTCTTGCTGCATTGGATTTTGCTTCCAGAACCCTTCCCCTGTACCTGTCCCACCCCCTCTTGAACCCTCCACTCTCTCTGCCTCCACCAGCCCCCTAGGCAGTGCATTCCATGGCTCCACCACCCTCTCAGTGAAGTAGCACCTCCTCCTTTCTCCCCTGAATCTTCCCCCCTCCAGCTTCCACCCATGCCCTCTAGTGGCCCCTCCTCCTTCCTTCGAAGCACCCTGACTGTTCCTCCCCTATTTACCCTCTTCATGTACCTGAAGACCTCTATCATGTCCCCCCGGTCCCTTCTGTCTCTTCCAATGTGTACATATTTAGCTCTTGAGCCTCTCCTCATAGGTCCTGTCCCCAAGCCCCAAATCATTTGGTTGCCCTCTCTGGACCCTCTCCAGGAGGTTAATGTCCCTCTTTAAGTGTGGCCTCCAAAACTGCACGCAGTACTCAAGGTGCGGCCTCACCAAGCAGTTATACAGAGGAGTATCACTTCCCTCCTTCTGAGGTGATCCCCTAGCGATGCATCCCAGCATCCTGTTGGCCTTGGTGCTGCCTCCTAAAGTCTCAGAGTTTTCATCTTGACATCCACCACCACCACCCGTCCCTCTCAGCCATCGAGACTTTTAGCATTCCCCCAGGGTGTACACTTGGCCTGGGTTTCTGGTCCCCAGGTGCAGTACCTTGCATTTCCTGCATTGAACCTCAGCTTCCACTTTCTAGACCATCTTTCCAGAGCCTCCAGGTCCCCCTGTAGGGCCACTCCCTCCTCCCCATCCACCACCATCCCCAGTTTCGAGTCATCTGCAAAGAGACTCATCTAGCTCCTGATTCCTGTCCTTATGTCAGATACGTAGGCGTTGAACAGAAGGGGCCCAAGGACTGATCCCTGTGGGACCCCACTAATGACCCTCCTTGGGGATAAGACTATCCCACCAACTATGACCCTCTGGGTCCGGTCCTGGAGCCAATTGCCTATCCATCTGATCGTCTAGTTCCCCATCCCCATTTCTCCCAGCTTATCCAACAGGCCCATGTGAGGAACAGAGTCAAATGCCTTGCTGAAGTCTAGAAAGAGGAAGTCCACTGGTCTACCCAGGTCCAAGGCACTTGTCACCCAGTCATAGAACTCCACCAAGTTTGTCTGACACGATTTCCCCAGGATGAATCCATGCTGTCTATCGTCCAGGCACCCTGACTTATCCAGGTCCCCCCCTAGCCTCTCCTTGACAATGCCCTCCATCACCTTGCCCACCACCGATGTCAGGCTGACAGGCCTGTAGTTCCTGCCACCTCCTTGATCCCCCTTGTGGATAGGCACTATATGCGCCACCTTCAGTCTTGGGGCACCCACCTGTCCTCAGAGAGATGGTGAAAAGCTCCGCCAGAGGTTTACGCCAGGACATCCATAGGATTCCTTCAGCATTCTGGGATGTAATTTATCCGGCCCCAGTGCTTTCTCCGTCTTAAAGGGAGCTGAGGGCTTCCCTCACTCTCTCTCCTGTGATTTCCACTTCCATACCTCTTCTCCTGCTTAGCCCTCCCCCACCTGCCAGTGATGCCTCCCCTCTCCCCAGACCCGCCCGATCGGTGAGTCCCCCCCCTCAGTATCTCTGTCTCCTCCCATGTATGATGCAGCACCCATTTTCCTTGAAAACTGAAGTGAAGTACTCATTTAGTACCCTCAGCCTGCTCCCCAGGTCTTGTGCCCATCTCCCCTGATTTAATCATGCTAATCTGCCCCTTCACCCTTCGTTTTCCCCAATGTATCTAAAAGAACCCCTTTGTTCCCTCTCCTAATTTCCCTGGCCAGGTTCTGCCTCCTTCCTTGCCTTAGCCACCTCACCACTCTAGTGGCCCTTCTAGCCATCAGCTTGTACTCCCCCATCCCTTTCACTCCTTGAGCACTTGAATTGCTTATAGGCTGCTTTCTTTCCCGCACCACCTCCTGGACCTCCCTGGTCCACCAGCAGGGTTTTGGGCCCTACCGATTTCGTCTTACTCTTGCACAGGTGCTGGTAGCATCCTGCACCCTCTCCTGATGATTTCCCACCTACTATCAGCGTCCATGTCTGACCAATCCATCAAATGCTCATAAGGATCCTTCCCATTTCCTTAAAATCAGCCCCTGAAGTCGGTTACTTCGATCTTTGTGCAGCCTTCTACCCTCTTGGGTCCAGGCAGAACCAGACCGTGGCATGGTCACTCCCACCAATGGGTCCCCCTTCCAGGCCCCAATCTGGTCACTGTCTGCCAGGACCACATCCAGTACCAGTGCCTCCTGGTCGGTTCCCTCACCTGCTGAGTTAGGAGCGTGTCTTGAAAGACATCCAACAACCTCTGTTCCCTGGTCACAGAGGATGTCATAGTCTCCCAGTCTGTTCCTGGCATGTTTAAGTCCCCAACACCACCACCATTCCTCTGCCCAGTCTGCAGTGCCTCCCAACATCTGCCACCAGACTGTCCTCCAGCTCCTCCGCCAGAGGCAGGGGGTCTTACACCACTCCTATTTTTACTCTCTGCCCCTTGTTAACAAGCAGACCCAAATTGCCTCCACGGTCCCTCCCCTTCTCAACTCCCCTATGCCAATGCAGTTTCTGATTATCATTGCTACCCTCCTCCCTTCCCTCCCCTGTCCTTCCTGAACATAGTGTAACCCTCAGGTTCAGGTCCCAGTCATGTCCTGCAGTGGCCCAAGTCTCAGTGACCGCTGCCACATCCACTGCTCCTCAGTTAGCATCGCCTGGAGCTCAGGCATTTTATTGCCCAAGCTCCTGGCATTTGCGAGACTACCTTCCACCCTTTCCCTATAGTTCCATTTTCCCTGCTCGTGTTTCCATGGGATTCTGTTTTCCCCTGGTCTGCACTTTGCGAGTCAGCCTTTTCCTGCAATCCTCCTGGTCCCCAGGTGGGTGGAGACAAATTCCCCTCCTTTGCTCGGCTTTTATGACAGCCTTTTTCCCATCCCCCCCCTTCACAATTTAAACCCCACTTTTCACCAATGAACCCTCTATTCTCAACTTAAGGATTCCCTCCCCTCCAAATTGAGATGTAGTCTATCTCTAGCATACAGCTCCTTAACCTCCCAGGTCTCCCCCCAATCCTCCATCAACCCATACCCTCTGGCCTCACACCACTCCCTGAGCCACTGGTTTATCTCCCTAATCTTCCTTCTGTGTTCCCCACTAGCCCTTGGCACCGGCAGGATTTCTGAGAAGGAAACTGTGCATCCTATGTCATGACAGACCCTGGCGAGCTCCCTGAATCTTGCCTGTATCTCTGCTCCTTCTTCCCTCAATGTCATTTGTACCCAGGTGGACCAGTATGTCTAAGGAACCCCCAATCCTTTGCCAGCTGATATACCTCGTAGCTTAGCCCTGTGCACCGTTAGTCAGGGAAGCATCTTGTTCTAACTGGCCAGGCTTCTCTCCTATCCCATTTGAAACCCTTGATCATAGAACCCCCAGCAGGAGCACTCTGACCTCCTTTTCTCCATCCCCCTTCCATGTCCCTCATCCTTTCTACCAGCCCTCCACCCAGCTGGCCCTTGTTCCTCCCCTATCTGGGTGCCATGCCACCCCTCCTTATTTACCATGGCCACCCCTCCCTCCAATCCTATGCCTCTCCTCCTCCTGAGTATCCTTCTGTACCTTGCTAATTCCCACCTCACTGCTCGCAACTGGTCCTTCTCCCCCATCTGCTAAACTAGCCTGGCTCATCCTCCCTTCCTTCCTGTCTCCATTTAGCTCCTCCTTGCTCATCGTGCTCCCCTGGCCTAAACCCTCAGCTCCCTTTACTGAATCCTCCTTGAACCTCTGGTCCTTCTCCTTTACCTTTCCTCCCAACTGGTCCTTCTCCTTGTGCTTTCCTCCCTCTTCCCCCTGCCCCTCCTGCTCTGATTCACTGCTCCCCCCATTCTCCTGCATTCCAGGTCCCCCCCTGTTCTTCCTGCTACCTGGCCCCTGCCTCCTGCCTCCCTCTCCCGTTCCATCTCTAACCACCCCTGTCGTGGCTACATCACCCCCCTCATCCTCGAGCAGAAGAAGAGAATTGAAGCGGTTATTGAGTGTAAGGTCTGATCCACCTCCCCGCCTTGCTTCCTTCTGTCCAGCCCTGGCCATCTGCCTACTTACCTGAGAATGTTGTCCCTCCATCCCTCCTTTGTGAGGGTCCCCAGTTACCTGCCTGCTTCCTTGGTAGTGTCCTTTTGGACCTCCTCTGCCAGGGTCCCTATGTGACCCCTGAGTATTCTCCTGCCTCCTTTCCTATGCCCCCACCCCAAGTGCTTGGTGCAGCCCGGGAGATTCCAGCCCTTCCCCACCATCACCACCCCCTTCCCCAACTTTCTCCTAATCCCCGCAACCTCCTCTCTAAGCTGTGCTAGCTGGTAGCACACAGGGCAACCACCGAACTTCCAAGCCCAGTCCAGTACCATGGCTGCTCGACACCCTGTGCACCCCACCACCCTCCCAAAGATGCCGGCCCTAATGACGTGTGGTTCCATCCCCTTCCAAATAGGTTTCCTTGGGTGAGCCACCAGTTTCCCCCCTAGTCCAAGATACACCCTACTGCCTAATCAGGTCACCCACTAATCTTAGAGACAGTCCCACTGTACACCAGTAACCCTGTTACTAGGTGCAGTACAACACATTAAACTTATAAGGGAAATGAACAACTCGCTAAGCTCCTCTCTCCCAGCCTTTAAATCCAACCCCAGTGGCTAGAACTACATGAGCTGCACCTGCAGCCTTTTCCCTCAATTGCAGGGCAGGTGTTCCCCTATAAATTCACAGACTTCTGGGAGGAGGGTGGGGAGGGAGGGTATTGGGCAGACACCTGACTCGAGAGAGAGTGTATCAGCCCTGTGTCTCTGCTCCAAGCCCAGCAGCCAAAGAACCAGGCCCAAGCAAATCCCACCAAATAGGTTTTAAATCAGAAGAAATAGGCTCTACCAGCGCAGCCTGTTACACAGTGAAACATCCACAAAATGAGCCCCACTTACAGCCACCAAATCAGTTTTCAAACATCCAGCAGCCCCAAAACAATACCCTGCTAGCCCTTTAGAAGTAAGAAAGAAAGAAAAGAACTAACCTACCAAGTAAAATCCACAAGAACCCTGTGAAAACAACAGCAGCTACTGTCCTGGAACACAACTGATCCTGTCCCCTTCCAGTTCTTTCTGAGAAGACAAAGCAGCTAACACCTCAACCTGATTCAGCTCTACCTCCAGTCAATTGGCTGAGTGAGACCTGGCCAGACCATTAACACCCCTCCCCCACTATGCACTAACCTTTGCAGCTAGTGGAGTCAGCAAAAGGAATCAAAATTCAAGTCAAAGTCCCCAAAATATGTTTGCTGCCAAAGGAAACAGGTCTCCAACATAATGGGTGTAGTGGTATTGACAACCACCAAGCAGGAAAAAGACCCGGAGATAATCATATCAGAGGACCTAAAGGTGGCCAGGCAGTGTGACGAGGCAGTTGGAAGGGCGAGTGGGATGGTGGGGTGCATAGGGAGGGTTATCACCAGCAGAAAGAGGGAGGTTGTGTTGCCTCTGTATAGATCACTAGTGAGAATCCACCTAGTGTATTGTGTTCAGTTCTGGAGTCATTTCCAGAAGGACATAGAGTGGATGTGGTCCAGAGGAGGGCAACTAAAGTAGTGCAGGGTCTGCATCAAAAGCCCTGCCAGGAGAGACTAAAGAATCTAAATATGTACACCCTGGAACAGAGAAGGGAGAGAGGGTATATGGTAGAGACCTTTAAATACCTCATGGGGGTAAATAAGGCACAGAAGGGAAGTATTTTTTCAGAGGACAAGGTGCTGAAAAACAAGGGGACATGCTATGAAGCTGTGTTGAGGCGTAGATTCAGGAAAGATGTGAGGAAGTATTTATTCACAGAAAGAGGGGTGGATTCCTGGAACAGCCTTCCAGTGGAGGTGGTAGGGATGAAAACACTGGTGGGGTTCAAGAGTGCATGGGATAAGCACAAAGGAATCATAGTGAAAAGGAAGGTGGGGAGGGAGAAAGAGCTGTAGATCAGCCACAGACTGTAGTAATAGTGTAGGTACAGAAATGGGCAGACTGGATGGGCCAAGCAGTCCTTGCCTGCTGTCAAATTCTGTGTTTCTGTTTCTGTGTAACATTCCCAGAATTTGACATTTCCACTCATTGTAAATAAATGCCCCTGATCATGGGACTCTGTTAAAATATATACAAAGTCAAAGCTAAACTGGATAATAATTGTGTTTCCTTTTTAATCTTTTGCAATGGAAAGGTACCAACCAAGGTATCCTGTGATATGGGGCACTAGTGAGTGGGCACCTGCCAAAACGGTGACCCACTTTTGGCTAGTGCCTCAACAGCAGGGGTGTGGGGTAGGTGACTGGATGGGGGTTGTCGCGAAAAGGCGACAGGATATGGCGCAGGTATATGCACCGGAGGGGGGTGGGAGCGAGCCTGACGGATGTGGGGTGGCCCGGTATGTGAGGGATGGTGCAGCGAGGTTCCAGCAAGCTGGCGTCATGGCGTGGTGGGATAGGTGCCAGCTTGGGGTGGTGGGGATACAGGGTTCGGGCTCGGGCACTGGTAGTTTTTGTTGCACAGCCCGAGACAGTGATTTTTTTAATTTTTTTTACTTGCCCCCCCCCCGACATGCACCCCGCTGGAGTTGAGAATCCTAAAACAGGATGGTACAGGGGGCAAAGGCCCCTGAGTGGGGGTGGTGGGGTGCACAGCCCCCACCCCCACATACAACAAAATAATTTTTTGTGTGCTGGGTTTGGTTTGGCTGGGATCCCACATCACTGAAATTGAATTTCGGCAATCTGAGGTTACCATAAGGGCATTCGGCATGCCAAATTTGCCCTTATGACATGGCACCCCAACGAAAATAGAATCTAATCTTCACAGGATTGAAAACTAATCAAAAGAGTTTATAGCACCAGTTGTTGCCTCAGCATTGAAAACAGCTGGTGAGGCATTGTTTTCAAAGTAAACCAGTTTATATGGTTCAGCATCAAACAATGAAATAAGGATAACAGGTCAGGGAAAGAGGAAATCATTTAACCAGGAAAGGCAGACTAAGCCAAAGCTTGTTTCCAGATGTGACCTGGGAGCACAAACAAGTTAAGTGACTTGCTCAGGGTCACACAGTATGCAAGTGGGGGCTGCCGGGATTCAAACCCAAGTCTCCAGGATTGCAGCGTAGTGCCATTAACCACTAAGCTATACTGCCTCCAGATTAATGGGAGTAATAGAGTCAAAATTTGTAAAACCATATGTTGTGCAGAGTGTTTTCATTTGTGTGTGTTGTCCTGGTGCTATTTTACTAAATTAGCCTGCTAGTTATATGGTAGTTTTATGGCCCTTGGGATCTCCATCTCGGCATGATTTATTGCTCTTCTTTTTCCTACAGTGCCTCCTGTCGCATGCGACAGTGATGTGCCCGGAACCACTGATTCAGCAAGTACTACAGATAGGAGCCTGATGTTCTGGCCTCCATTAAATAGCTCAAATTCAATATTTTTTTCTATGTGTATGTTAGGTCTAGCCAGCAGAAGTAAATGTTTTCTTTTAAGAACTTTTCATTTCATCAAACTACATACAGCTATAAAAAGCACACAAATCACCCCAGATCATCAATACTGTAAACAGTAAAAACTCTTGCTGTTTTCTTAGAGAATAACCCACTCGATTAGCCCTCAAATATTTGCTAAATAGAGAATAATGCATATGCAGGTGTGTGTTATGAGTTTATTTTACACACCCGAGGTGTGTGATAATCCCTAAACTTCAACAGAAAAACTCAAGGGGCCCAATTCTAGAATGATGGTGCAAGTTGCTGCCAAAGGCAACTCCTGCCAAACATGATTGTGCCAGGGACCCTGAGCCCAATTCTCTATCAGGCAGGGTCCCCGTGGCTAAGTCCCGCAACTTGCGCCAACAATACCGGTACACCAAATGGAGTGTGTAGCGGAATGACCTCAAGCCTGTGGCTTGCCCAAGTGCATGGCATAAGTCCCCCCCCCACACACACACACTGTACCATCCCAGAGGTCTAGCGGACCCCAACCCCACCAATGCCCCGAATCCCCAGAAAAACACCCCTCAGGGCTAGCACCCCCTCCATGTCCGATTCCCCAGAACACATGCCCTATGCCCATCAGGGCTAGCACCCCCCACCATGCCCATTCCCGCATTAATAGTAAAAGCCCCACAGGGCTAGGTCCTCCACTCGCCGATCCCCAGAAGTGTGATATGCCAAGAATAACAAATTTACAAAGCCCCCGATCCCCTTGGTAGTCTAGTGGCCTCCCAACCCCCTCCACCCAGCAGTGCCAGTCCACCCCGCACCCCCACCTATCCCCAGCCAGTGACTGGCACAGCCCACCTCTCACCACCATGGTCATCCACCGAATGAGCTCCATATGAGCACGTGCTACTGTAAATAGAACGTGCTCAATGAACGACAGCTCATTCATTGAGCGTGTACTATTTACAGCAGCATGCGACCGTATAGATTTCAGTTGGTGGCTAGCCATGGTGGTGAGAGGTGGGTTATGCCAGTCGCTGGCTGGGGACAGTTGGTGTGGGGTGCAGAGTGGACCGGCACTGCCGGGTGGAGGGGTGGGGGGCCACTAGACTACCAGGGAAATCGGGGGCTTTGTAAATTTGTTATTCTTGGCATATCACACTTCTGGGGATCAGTGAGTGGAGATGCTAGTCCTGTGGGACATTTCTGTGCACAGTATTGTGGATGGGGGTCAGGGGGGGTCCCATAGCCCTGCAGGGCTTTTTACACTTAGTATTGGGGATGGGGCAGGGGAATTCAATAGCCCTGCGGGGCTTTTTCTACTGGTATGGGGATGGGGGGGCTGCATTATCTGGGGGATCAGGGCTGGCGGCACATTGGTGCAATCCCCAGTGGATGCAAAGTACACTTACACCAGCCATTTGCTGGTGTGACTATACTTTGACAGATGTCCTCCACGGGATGTTTAAGAATAGCGAGTTTGGGGACTTGGAGGCTGCCCTTCCAGAATAGGGCGCAACTATTGCCGTAAACCCCCTAGTACCATGTCACAGGGGGTTTATGGTGTAACTGGTGGCATATGTCCACTTTTGAGCAAGCAGCCTGTGACATGTCGCAGGCTACTTTGCAGAATACCGCATGTTGCCACTGCTGGCATAACTTGCTACTTGCACCATTTATTTTGATGCAAGTCAAGTTGCCCCAGGAGTAAGCTTTTGAGAATCAGGCCCTAGAGATTTATGAGTTTATCACATACCAAGGGTGTGTAAAACAACCTCATGACACACACCTGCATATGTTTTTATAATAACTGGTGCAAGGTGTACTTCAAAGAAAAAACTGCACTCCTGTAGAAATGAAAGCAGTCACTTTTAATATAGTCTGCTAAGCATTATACAACAAATATTTTAAATATCCTACAACATATTTCAACACGTTTTAACTGTCATTGAATAGTTAATAAGTATTTAAATAAATTAATGACAAATACTGTTGTACCATATACTGCTCATTTTGGATTCATCGGCACGGTTGCAGCTGCGAGCTCACTGGTTGCCATTTTTCAAACACACTACAGTCCTATTTCACTGTGAACACAGTAAAAACATAACTATTTTTAAACCATAATAATCTTTTTTTATTTAAAGTCTCTACATGTCTCTTGTTTGTCAATTGTATTCTGAGTCAGTCTAGTTGCCACTTGATTATTTTCCTGCTTGTACAGGGAGTGACTGAGGCAGTGGAGTGCAAGCCTGCAAAAGCTGTAATAACACAGTGTAACACTGAACAGGGTTATTATAGATTTTGAAAACTAAATTAAGTTAATTGATATGGGGTCACCAGTTATTATACTATAAATGTAGCCATTAGTGCTTACTGGATAAGGAAAGTTATTTAATATCACAACTCTGCTGTTGCAAATTGACTCTAAACCAATGCTTGCTGAATCCATGGTCCTGGATACATCACTGTCACATGGGTCAGGAGGCATTGTAGGAACAAGAAGTGCAATAAAGCATGGTAAGATGGAGATCCCAAGGGCCTTTAAATTACCATGAAACTAGTGGCTAATTTAGAGAAAAAAACTCTCAGTAGCAGAAAAAGGGAAAGACACACTAGGAATACACAAACAAATCAAAACACTCTGTGCAACATACAGTATGTTTTGGCAAATTCTGAATGTACTACTCCTTTAAGGGAGGCAGCCTTGACTGTCAGTAGCCTATGGCAAGAATCCATGCTATCCTGTATGGGGTCAGTAGGGGAATATACTCTAAATGAAGCAAGAAGAGAACTGAAGAATTCTAAGATAGAGAATAGTAGGGACGCTCTAGGGAACTATAGTTAGAATACTCTGCCTGCAGGACCGGATTAACCTGTCGTGGGCTTGGTGCCAAAACATTTTGTGGGCCACCATTTTCATGGGTGAGGGGGCAGGGTGCCTGCACCATGGCTTGGAGGGACAGGAAATGAATCCTCAGGATCATGGGAGCAGCTGCAAGGGGGAGTGAGCTGGATATCATTATCCACCTAGGGACAAATGACCTGGCTAAGAATGGGATCAGAGCAGTGCAACAGGAGTTTGTGGAGTTGGGGAGGGGCCTTAGACAAGTAGCACACATGGTAACTTTCTCGGAAGTGCTACCTGTCTGTGGCATGAATGAGGCTAGGGAATTCCGCACCATGGGATTCAATGACTGGTTGAAAAACTGGTGCAGAGCTCAGGGATTTGGCTTCACTGTGGACTGGGGCTCCACCTGGAGGGATGCAGGCCTATACTGGTGCGATGGTCTGCATCTATCCTGGAGGGGAACCAGGATCCAAGGTAATAGGTTTAAATACTTCATTGGCAAGCATTTAAACTAACCAAGGGGGATACACTGAAAAGGAGAAGGGAAATCCTAGCCCCCCCCCCCAGAATCAGGGTAGTTATGAAGTAAACACCAAGATAGAGCAGTCAATAGGGAGAAGGGCAGGGGTAAATGGAGAAAAAGACAAAGGCAGTAGGGACAGGGATGGGGCAAAAAGAAATAAAGCCATAAAAAATGGAGGGTAATGAGTACCAATGCCCATAGTTTAGGTAAAAAGCTCCCCATAATGGTGGCCTTGATGGAAGAGGGATGCCTGGATATTGTGGCAGTCACAGAAACATGGTACACAAAGAACCATGACTGGGATGTCAACATACCAGGGTACACATTCTACAGGAGGGAAAAGGAGGGAAGAAGAGGAGGAAGAGTGGCTCTTTATGTAAGGGAAGGGATCAAAGCAACAAAACTGAAGGGTAAACCGGGAGGATAGGAGGCACTGTGGGTCACCCCGGAGACTGGAAATGGCACCACAATCTGCACAGGGGTTGTATACAGACCCTCATCTCTGGGGGAGGAAATGGACAAGGAAATGATAGAAGGCATCCTTAGGATGGCAGAGAAAGGGGAGATATTGCTGATGGGGACCTGAATATGCCAGATGTTAACTGGAGCACATTTGCTGCAGCCACATCCAAGAGTAGGACCATTCTCAATGCCCTACAGGGGGCATGCTTCAGACAGCTAGTTTTGTAATTCACTCAGGAAGGAGCAATCTTAGACCTCATACTCTCAAATGGGGATGGAGAGAGGATCTCCGATCTTGAAGTGGGTAGCCATCTGGGAACAAGCGACCACCAAACAGTGTGGTTCATGATAAACTTAGCTGTAGAGTCAAGCCATACAAAAGTGAAGGTACTGGATTTCAGGAGGGCTGATTTTATAAAAATGGGAGAGTGTCTCAGGAAAGCACTAGCAAACAGGCAAGAAGGTGGGGTTGAGCAACAATGGGGAAACATTAAAACCATCATCACAGAGGCAACAAGTATTTGTGTTAAGCAAATAAACAAATCAAAGCGAAAGAAAAAAACACTATGGTTCTCAAAAGAAGTGGCAGGGAAGGTTAGGAATTAAAAGACAGCATTCAGGAAGTATAAGGAAACACAGAGGGAGCAGGACAGAGAACTGCACCAGTTAAAGCAGAGAGAAGGGGGGAAGGCAGTCAGAATGGCAAAGGCCCAAACAGAGGAAAAGATAGCCAACTCAGTTAAGAAGGGGTATACAACCTTTTATAGATATATTAGGGAGCAAAGAAAGAGGCAGGGATACTGAGGCCGAATAAAGAGGAAAGTGGTTGAGCAGAGAGCGACAGTGAAAAAGAAGGGATACTGAATGAATACTTCTGCTCAGCATTCACAATGGAAAAGCAGGAGGAGATACCTGATCCAGTCAATAGAAGCACTCTGGATAGGGGGGTTGCCATTAGTCCTTTCACAGAAGAAAGGATTCTGAGAGAACTCTTAAAACTGAAGGTGGATAAAGCAATGGGGCCTGATGGGATTCACCCCAGAATTCTAAAAGAACTAAGGAAAGAACTAGTAACACCACTGACTACCCTTTTTAATAAATCATGGGAGGATGGTGTGGTACCTGAGGACTGGAGGAGGGTGGATGTAATTCCACTTCATTAAAGAGGGAGCAAGACAAAGGCAGGAAACTACAGACTTGTCAGTTTGACTTCAGTGGTAGGGAAAATGATGTAATCACTTCTGAAGGAAAGAATTGTTGAGTACCTACAGGCCAGTGGGGCATAGGACCCAAGGCAGCATGGATTCACAGCGGGAAGGTCATGTCAGACAAATCTAATTGATTTCTTTGACTGAGTGACCAAAGTAGTAGACCAGGAAGGGGCTGTGGACATGGCCTACCTAGACTTTAGCAAGGCATTTGACACAGTCCCGCACAAAAGATTAATAAACAAATTAACCAGCTTGGGAGTGGGTCCCAGGGTGGTAGCCTGGGTAAAACACTGGCTGGACAACAGGACACAGAGGGTAATAGTAAATGGAGTCCACAGTGAAGAAAGGGGGGTTACTAGTGGAGTACCGCAGGGTTCAGTACTGGGGTCGGTCCTTTTTAATGTCTTTATAAGTGACATTGCAGAGGAATTGGAAGGAAAAGTATGTCTCCTTGCAGATGACACAAACATCTGCAACACGGTTGATAAGCAAAGTGGGGTGGAAAGTAAGAAAAGGGACTTGGCAAGGTTGGAGGAATGGTCAAATGTATGGCAGCTTAGATTCAATGCAAAGAAGTGCAAAGTAATGCACCTAGGAAACAAAAACCCAAGGGAAGAGTACACAGTGGGGGATGAGATACTGACAACAACAAAAATGGAAAGGGACCAGGGGGTAGTCATATCAGATGACCTAAAGGTGGGTCAGCAATGTGAGAAGGCAGTAAGGAGGGCTGGGGGGATACTGGGATGCACAGGGAGAGGCATCACCAGTAGAAAACAGGAAGTTGTTGGCCCTCTGTACAGACAGTTGGTAAGACCACATCTGGAGTACTGTGTACAGTTCTGGAGATCCCATCTCCACAAAGATATAGACAGGGTGGAGGCTGTCCAGAGGAGGGCAACCAAAATGGTGCAGGGTCTGCACCAGAAGACATTGAAGAAGACTAAAGGAGCTTAAGATGTATAGCCTCGAGGAAAGGAGGGGGGGACATGATAGAAACTTTCAAATACCTCAAGGGAATTAACAAAGTCCAAGAGGGTAGCATCTTTCAGAAAAAGAGATGTGCAAGAACAAGAGGACACAATTTGAAGATAGAGGGAAGACGGCTCAGAGGTAATGTGAGGAAGTATTTCTTCACAGAGAGGGTTGTAGATGTATGGAACAGCCTTCCTGAGGAGGTAATAGAGTCAAAAACAGTGGGGGAATTCAAGAATGCATGGGACAGACATAAGGCAATTCTAGTGGAGGTAGGAGGAAGTAGGCTGTTGGTTAACTAGGATCTGCAGCTTATCCATTAGGTAGAGAAATGGGCAGACTAGGTGGGCCAAGCAGTCCTTATCTGCCATCAAATTTTATGTTTCTATGTTAACCTACCTAGCTAGAATCAGCATTACATAAGTGAAACCAAAATACTCAGAGCTGTGATAACCAGTGGTGAATGCCATTTCAGATTTCAACAGGGCAGGGTGGGCACAAGGCAACAACCATTGGGGGTCAGGTGCCAGTTAAGCCCCTCATAGATTTTCACACAGGCACTGTGCTCTGACTGCTGTGTGCACATTTGAGCAACCCCCTGCTAGCTTGAACATGCAAGCTGATTCAGTACAGCAGAACTTCTGCTGTACTGAATCAGCCGGCATGTTCAAGGTGGCAGGCAGCTGCTCGAACGTGTGCACTGTGCAGAATGATATGTTAAGATTCAAGTAAATAATCACAACCTACAAGTGTGGACAGGGAGCAATTGTGATAACTTACTAAGCCGGCCTGCCACTTGGTATGTTCCACTGTCCCCCGACCAGGAAAGGGTGTGTCATCTTGCTTGACACCTCTACCTCATGTGCCCCTGACTGTACCTTTGTGGTATACCAGCACAAGCAGAGGTTGGCCACCACATTACGGACACCTGCTGTGCACACACCCTTGGGCACCTGGTCGTACATACCAGGGGATAAGAGAGGAATCTTTTGCTCCCATACTGGTCAAAAACTGTGGCCCAGAGTGGGCTGTCCACACATGCCCCATGTCTGCCTGGGGACCACATGCCACCCTGTCAGTCTCCCACAATGCTGCACCCCCCTTAGGTTACCACACAGCATGTGCAATAGCCAATATCATGCATGGGCTGTGGTCATTGTGCACACCTGCCAGGGCTGTGTCCCACATGCAAAGCACCACAGCACACTCACCAAATAGCAAAAAGATCCACAAGTTGGAATAAGTGTCCCACATGCACAGCTTCCTGCCTACATTACCCCCCATGTGTATGTGTGATGTGTCCACCAGACTGCCGGTGTATTGCTCTCTGGGCCTCCTAAAGCACCACAGCATACACAGGAATTCCACCTCACAAAATAAGAATCTTATTTTGTGTGCATGAATTCTTATTTCATATCAATCATCTTCTTTTGTGTGCCCATATTTATGTTTCATGAGCCAGCTTTCTTGTTTAATCAGAGTCACAAAAAAGATTGTTGGTTCATGAAACAAGATTCTGAAAAAAACTAAGTCCAAAATCTTGTTTCCTGAGCCCATCTTTTTGTTTCATGAGATTTTTGTGAGCTTATGAAACAAGATGTCACCTCATGAAACAAGATTGTGAAAAAAAATCTTATTTTGTGAGTCCATCTTCTTTTTTCATGAGATTTTTGTGAGGTCACAAAACAAGTTGACTGCTCATGAATCAAGAATCTGAAAAAAACTGAGTCCAAAATCTTGTTTTGTGAGTCCACTTTTTGTTTCATGAGATTTTCTTCAGCTCATGAAACAATATTCTTAAACAAAACTAAGTCCAAAATCTTGTTTCTTGAGTCCACCTTGTTTCTCATTATTTTCTTGAGTTCATGAAACAAGATATCTGCTCTCAGAACACGCATCTGAAAAAAATAAGTCCAAAATCTTGTTTCATGAGTCGAAATTCTTGCTTTGTGACATCCTATTCCTGTTTCATGAGCCTCACAAAACAAGAAAATTGATTCACAAAGGAAGCCTCACTAAGTACTTTAGGAATGTCCCAAAATACATTTTGGGGTCATTTTCTGAAAAGTCCACAGCTGTCTGTGTCTCTCAGGGGCATTATTTTTATGATTTTTCCAAAAGTTTTTTTTTTTAAAAAAGGAAACAAGATGGCTGCCATATGAAACAAGAAGTTTTTTCTCACAAAACAGGAATTCCACCTCATGAAACAAGAATCTTGTTTTGTGTGCAGGAATTCTTATTTCATATTAAACATCTATCTGAAAGACCCTACTGAGCATGCTTAGAACTGAAATTTCAAATCCTTATAACTTGGGAATGGATTACTATTTTTTTCATCAAACCAATAAAAGGCACCATTCTAGGGAAAGCCCTTTCTACCCTTAAAATTTCAGAACAAAGTTCCAAGCCATCTGGACTGTAGGTGAGAGCAAAAAAAAAACAGCAAAAACAAATTCCTCTTATTGCACTATACAGATCTCAGACTCCACACATCCAACCGGAATGAAACATGCCAGATCATGAGAACTTGACCCCTAGACCGCACATGCCAAATTGCATGGCATTCCAATAAATGGAAGTGAAGCTATTAAGGTACAAAGTTAGTTTAACATTTAACACCATACATAACCCTAACTATAGGGGTGCTACTGCAACTTTGCAAAAACCTTTGTAAATGCATCAGATATGGTAACTTAATGCCACAAAAGTAGGGAAATGTAGTGTTGGTGTTTCCAACCCTAACTCCCGACCCCACCCCAAGCAGCAAAAGGAAAAAACATTATGGGTTTGGGTCTTTGGAGTCTTGGCAAATCAGTGGTGGGGTCTTCCTTGGGGTTGTCAGCCCTAGTGCTCTCCCCCAGCCCATAGCCTCCTGTCCAAAGCACAAGGTACATGCTTTGGACCCTGTGCTCATGGGTGACATCATTCACCTTCAGAAGTGCAGGGCCTGGCACCCCCACCCCCGCTAGGGAATGCAAGTTAAAATTACTGATGTTACAAGGAAGTGTAGAAAATTTTCAATGTACACACATAACTTTGTCATTTGTACATATTATGACCCCAAATTTTCAACATAGCCTTCTTATGACCCAACTTCATGAACAAGGGCAGTGAACATTTTCAAATGCCCCTGCCTTCTTAGAAGCACTAATATCCCCCCACTGGAAATCCCCAGAGCCTCAACAACTTAGGAGGCAGAGCCTTCTCCATTGCAGCACCCAAACTGTAGAATAACCTCCCCAACTCCCTCCACTCACTGGACCCACACACATTTTTCCAGACAAAATATAAAGCCTATGTAGTCATGGCATCTAAATGCACTTGCCCCCCAGGGTGACTCTTTCTATGGCTCTATTTGCCTCTTGTATTTTTATTTATTTATTTGTTTACCAGACAGGTGCACTGATCCCAAGGACCATTTTCAGGTGAGACCCAGGCTACTGCATTTGAGTCATCTGGAAACAGTTGTATGTTGTTTGTCTTACCTGATGACTGCTGTCTGTGGTTGCTTGTGTGGGCTTCTCCTTTTACTGCTTGGTGGGGTGGGGAGCTAGGGTTGAAAACCCTAATGCCACATTTCCCTACTTTTGTTGCTTTAAGTTGAACCCTAACTGGTGCATTAATACCAAGTGAGGAGTCAGTCAGGCTGCGAAAGTGCGGGGCCCAGAAGGCTCTGCACTTCTGTGCAATTACAGGTGCCCTGCACCAAATGTGGAGTCCATCAGGTTGTGGAAGCACAAAACAAAATTCAAAGTTCATGCATAACTTGGTTATTTTACCATATTGTCACATCAAATTTTCAACATAGCCTTCTTATGACCATACTTCATGATCCCAGTAGATGAAAATGTTCAAATCCCTGCTGAAATGTCAGTTTGTGCCACAGGCGCAAAAACACATTTTGGCCAAGATCTGAAAAATGACAGCTGTCATGATCATGAGGTGGCATGAAAAAATTGCTACGTTTTCAGTCTGGGGTCTAAATATTAAAAATTGTCAAACTAATGAGTGACAGTAGAAAAACCGAAAAGCACGTTCATAACTTTGTTGTTTTTTAATATTCTGACACCAAAATTTTCAACACAGCGTTCTTATCACCCGATCTCATGAACCTAGTAGATGAAAAGTTTCAAATCCAGACCAAAACATCAATTTAAACCACAAGTGTGAAAAAACATTTCTGCCAGGATTTGAAAAATGTCAGCTGTCACATTCATGAGGTGGTGTGAAAAAATGGCCACGTTGAAATTTTTGAGTCAAAATATTTAGTTACCGAAGTTATTAGCGTGTGTTTAAAAACTTCAATGTATGCTCACAAGTTTGCTATTTTTTTATATTTTTACTCCACATTTTCAACACAGCCTTCTTATCACCCCACATCATGAACAAGGGTTGCGAAAACATTCAAATCCTGCCCAAAAGGTGATTTCACACAGCGACCACAAAAATCACCTTTTGGGAAGCATTTGAATAATTTCACTGCCTTTGTTCATGAGGTGGGGTTCCAAAAAGGCCATGCTGAAACTCTGGTGCAAACATATTTAAAATGACAAAGTTATGAATAAAAGTTGAAATCCCATTGAAATACATTAAACCAGACCCACCTTATTCTCTGAAATCGCAGTCACTGATTCCACCAGCAAGGTGTGTGTTTGAGCAGAGAGTGAATGTATGTTATGGGACATATTCAGGTGAATGAGGGTGTGTGGGGGTGTATGGGGAGGTGGTTGCTGAGTGGAGGGGTCAGGTGGGGTGGGGTGGGTAGGTGTCTGGGGGTGTCAAATCACTGATGGACCATTTTCGTTTTTTCAGGCTGAACTGAAAAAAGAAAAGACCAATGAGGAATGGTTTTCTTCATTTCAGGGATCTAAGTTGACACTGGGGACTGGACACTCCAGTGTCAGGCTACTGGTTGGCAGCATGGGTGCCACCACATATATAAGGGGAAGAGGGGCGGGCAATCTGGAGGGAAGGGGGGCTGACAGAAGCAATACCAGGGGTAGGCACTCCAGTCTGCTTAAACTAAATATTATAAGGAAGGAGGTGGGCAACCTGGAGGGAGGGGGGTTGACAGAAGTGGTACCTGGGATGGGCACTCTGGTCCTTTTAAATATTACAAAATAAACATTGAGAAGGGGGGCAGATGACTTGGAGGGGAAGGGTGGTGGACAAGCAGCACCAGGGGCGGGTACCCCATTCCACTTTTAATATTCGCTAAGTGTCAAGGAAGAATGAGGGAAGGCTGCCTGAACTTGGAGGTAGAGAGACTACAGACAGACAGATAGATAGACAGATAAATTGAAAGAAAGACAGATCGAGAAAGAGAGAGAGAGAGAGAAGGAGATTAGTGGCTCACTGTTCCAACTGAAGCCAGCAGCATTACTCCAGCTGCAGCTTCACAATTCAGGGAAGTCCCAATCGCAGACAGTTCTTCCATGAGTGCTCACAAAGGAACAATAGTTCTTTCACATGGTCTCTTGAAAGAACTGTGATAAAAATGTAATCCCACCATCTTACATAGAAACATGGAAACACAGAAACATAGACATTGTCAGCAGATAAGGACCACCAGGTCCATCTAGTCTGCTTGTTTACCCTACCAGTGTCAGCAGCTGTTGACTGTACTTGGTCATCAGCTTTAGCTTCTCCTTTCCTTCTCTATGGTACCCCTGTTCCCATCCCATACATGTTTGAATCCTGCCACAGTGCATGCTCCTACCACATCCTGGGGCAGGCCATTCCATGCAATCACCACCCTGTCTGTGAAAAATAACTTTCTTACATTTCCCCTTATGTGACCTCCCTCCAATCTCATGTCATATCCTCTTGTTCTAGCATTTCTTTTGTACTGGAAGATGCTGGGGTGTATTGCAAGAGGAATCTCATCCAGAAATAGGGATGTGATCCTGCCGCTGTACAGGTCACTAGTCAGGCCACATTAGGAGTACTGCATGCAGTTCTGGCATCCCTTTCTGAAGAAGAATATCAGATTGCTGGAGGGGGTTCAGCATAGGGCAACTAAGATGATCCGGGGGCTGGAGGGCAAAACCTATGAGGACAGGCTGACTGAGTTGAATATGTACACCCTACAGTAGAGGAGGGATCGGGGAGATATGATTGAGACCTTCAAATCTTTGAAGGGGACTAACAAAATGGGCACAGAAGGGATATTTAAGCTGAGGAGAGGGAGGGACACCAGAGGGCATGGTCTCAGGTTGGAGGGTGGAAGATATCGGAAAGAGATGAGGAGAATTTTTCACAGGAAGGTGGTGGAGAAATGGAACACTCTACCCATGGAGGCGGTATCCTGTAGCACAGTGGTCAGTTTTAAAAGAGCATGGGACAGGCTGCAAGGGGGGGTAAAGGTGAAGGGGGAGAGGAGGGGGCAGCTGCAATATAAGGGTGCTAGCTGTGCATTCGAGAAGACTAACTTGATAGACTGTAGGCCTGTTTCTGTTGGCAGATTTGTATGTTCATATGTTCATATCTGAGTTATGTCCTTGAGGTACTAAAACATTTCAATCATATCCCCCCGCTCCCTCCTCTGCTCCAGCGTATACATATTGAGGTCTCTTAATCTCTCCTCATATGTCTTATGCTGTAAATCCTGCACCATTTTAGTTGCCCTCCTCTGTACTGTCTCCATCCTGTTAATGTCCTTATGAAGATGCGGCTTCCAGAACTGAACACAGCACTCCAGATTAGGCCTCACCAGTGTTTTGTGCTGTGGAATCATTACCTCCCTCCTTCAGCTTGAGATATCCCTCCCAATATAACCTAACATTCTACTGGCCTTCCCCCTCTGTCTTTGCTGTCTGCTTAGCAGCCTTCAGGTCATCTGTAATAATGACCCCCAAATCTCTTTCTTCCCTGGTGACTGTCAGCAGCTCCACCCCCCCAACCCCCATCCTGTAGCTCTCTCCAGGATTCCTACTACCCATGTGCATGATTTTGCACTTCATTGCATTAAACCCCAGTTGCTACAGTTCAGACCATCTCTCCGACTTTTCCATGTCTTTTCTTATTCTTTCCACTCCCTCTGAAGTATCTACTCTGTTGCAGATTTTGGTGTTATCCGAAAACAGGCAAACCTTCCCCTGTAGCCCATCTGCAACGTCAGTTATGAAGACATTGAAGAAGACCGGTCCCAGAACTGATCCCTGAGGTACCCTGCTGGTCACCTCCATTTCTTCTGAATGGGATCCATTTACCACCACTCTCTGCTTTCTGTCACTTAGCTAGCTACCAACAGCCAGCCTGGTGGTGCTGAGGATTGAGGCGCTGGATGCTACACCTCACGGTACACCGGTGACTCAAGTTCGGGAGCGAGCTTGGGCACGGGGGTCGGCAGGGGCAGGTGAGGATTGAGTGCCTGATGGACTGCTCTCCTCACTGGTGGTGTGATCGGGGATCACCCGGCATGCCAGCGGCTTCTGGTGGAGACTGGGGGCACTGCAGCACACTCAGCTGCATGTAATCAGCGTGCCCTGATGCAGGCAAGGGTTGCCATGTGCCTAGCATCGGGGATGTGCACATGCACTGGAGGTGGGGAGAGATCACTAGAACAAAGGAAAAACCCGGTCTGAGGAAGTAGGTGATGACACCTGCCCTCATGCCCATGGCCGGGTCCATCCTACCTGGCCTTCCAGATTCCTCCACCCAGGTCCTCTCTCATGTCGAAGTCTGTCTCTAAGTGCACCCAAGGAGGAGGGGTGGCCCCACCCCAGAGGGGTTAATCCAGGGGTGCTGATCATGGACAGAGGAGGAGGGAGAGAGGAGGCACAGGTAGGAGGACTTCAGGCAGGGCAGGAGCAGGCAGGATGCCTGAGAGAGACCTCCCAGACCATGACCGGAGGGGAAAAAAAAAAACAGTTACCAACCCGGTTCACCACTTTGTGGCTCACCTCCAGACTTCCCAGCTTGTTGACCAGTCTCCTGTGTGGAACTATATTGAAAGGCTTGCTGAAATCAAGGTAGGTGAAATCTACTGCTCTCCCTTGGTCTACCACCTTTGTCACCCAGGCAAAGAAATCTATCAGATTAGTTTGACAGGGCCTTCCTGCTGTGAATCCATGTTGCCTAGGATTCTGCACCCCTATGGATTCCAGGTGTTCCACAATCCGTTCCTTAAGGAGTGCCTCCATGATCTTACCCACTACTGACATGAGGCTGACTGGTCTGTAGTTCCTTGCCTCCTCTTTGCTGCCACTCTTGTGAAGAGGGATGACATGTGCCCTTCTCCAGTCCTCTGGGACTACCTCAGTGTTTAGGGACTCACTGAACAGGACTGCCAGTGGAGCTTCCAGCTCCATCCTTAGTTCCTTCGGGATCCTGGGATGTATGTCATCTGGGCCCATTGTTTTGACCACTTTTAGCTTTGTAAGCTCTTCTAGCACCCTTTCCTCTATAAAAGGACTGGTGTTCACCTCTCTCCTCTCTGCGCATGTGATGCCTAACCAGTGGTGTGGGGGGGGGGGCAGGTTGGGCGAATGCCCGACCGTCATTGCAGCTTAACTTCTGTTGGGAAATTCAGCCAGACTTCTGTTGGGAAATTGCAATTCCTTTCTTTTTTTACTTTTTCTTTTTAAATCCTCACCTACTCTTGCCCCCATCACAGTTCAGACATTCATTCCGTTCTCACTCCTCCCCCATGATCACAGCCCACTCCAGTCTGTCTGACACGTGTGCACACACTGAATTTCAAAATTGCTGTGCTATAGTAAGCAGTACATGTCATGTTTATCAGCGTTGGCAGATGGGTGAGGTGGAGGGGGCATGCGCCATGAACATCATCTCAACCTTCCACACTGACACTTAGCAGACTGCTGTGACAGTCATGTGGTAAGTTAGTAGAACCTACAGGCTATACAGCGAATTTCAGTAGTTTTCTCACACAGTTGGTGTTGTTGTCCTCCTCACTCTTGAGGAGCAAAGAGAAGCCAGTGTTGCACATCTGTCTGTTGGTTGTGGGGTGGCTTGTCTCATCATTGCTTGCACTGCACTTACTTTGTTAAATTCATCAGTAAGTCACATTCTTTCTTGGAGTGACTAGAGGTGATTTTAAAGTTAGCACTGCAGCGCAAGTTAGCATAAATGGTTTAAACTGTGTTAAATTGTTTGGCCTATTTGATTTTAAAGTGATGACATGGATTTTGTCTGGCAGAGGTTTGCAGCACTGAGTGAAGTGACATAATTAAATTACTGGCTTTACTGATATGGGAGTCTGGGAAGCTAAGTGTCATGACTTGCATTTTGCAATGGCTTAAAGTCACTCATGACACTTGAGTTTCCTCCCTGTCATTGTCCTGTCATCAATCCAATCTTTCCATCAGATCCATTTGGCTAATGTGAGAGGGCATTGGGCTGGGCAGTGTTTCAAAGGAACCTTCACAGACAAATATTTTGGATGGACACCGGTTTTGAAGGTATTAAATTCAACTTTACTTCAGCAAAGACAGAAAAAGAGAAATAAAGGATTTTGCACTCAGTGTGATGTACAATTTAACACAACAGATTCACAATGGTCAGTCTGTTTGCTGCTGCCAGCCTCCCAGCTGGCAAAGATAGTCCAGAGCTCGTTAGAGACTGATTCTTTGAAAGAGGCAGTGGTGACTCCCCTTCTTAAGAAATCTTCTCTCAACCCGGACTGTCTTGCCAACTACAGGCCTGTCTCTAACCTTCCCTTTGTGTGTAAGGTTATTGAGAAGGTGGTTGCACTGCAGCTGGAGGATCATCTTGCCATCCATGACATCTGTGATCCTTTCCAGTCAGGTTTCAGGAAAAGGCGCAGTACCAAGACTGCCCTTGTTCGGGTGCTCAATGACCTTCTTGTCATGAGAGATTGGAGGAGCCGTACTATCTTGGTCCTTCTTGATCTCTCAGCAGCATTTGACACTGTGGACCATGGGGTACTGCTTGAGCACCTGCAGTTGGTCTGTGGACTGTCTGGTACAGTCCTCAGATGGTTCCATTCTTTCCTCACTGGCAGGTCTCGGAGAGTAGTGTCAGGGATTTATTCTTCTGATACTTTCTCCCTGCCATGTGGGGTCCCACGGGGCTCAGTGCTCTCTCCCATGTTGTTTGAGGTGTACAGGTTGCCATTGGGGGATATTGTAAGGTGGTACTGGCTTAGTTTTCACTGCTATGTGAATGATACTCAGCTGTACATGTCCTTTGCACCAGGCCAGGATGTTGCGTTCTCGGTATTTAACACCTGCCCATCCGAGATCCAAGACTGGATGAGTTCCAACTGGCTGAATTATGACAAGACTGAGGTTTTGGTTGTGGACCCAGGTCATCAAGTAGAGGGGCCTTTGGCAGGGTGATCATCTGGTCTAGTATTAGGTGATTGCCAGCTAAGGACCTCTGAATGGGTGCATCATTTGGAGGTTATAATTATTCTTGATGAGGGACTGACCCTGAAGTCTCAGGTGTCATCCATTGTCAAGACCTTGTTTTATCATCTGAGTAATATTGCTCTGATTAGGCACCTGGTTCCACCTGACAACCTTCCAACATTGGTCCATGCCATTGTGACCTCTTGCTTGGGTTACTAAAATGCCTTCTACCTAGGGCTACCAGGGGTTGATATCCACTGTTTGCAGCTAGTGCAGAATGTGGCAGCCAGGTTACTGACTGGGCTTTCTCAATCTAGCCATATTACTCCTGCACTGCATGTGCTGCACTGGCTTCCATTACAATTGTGGAACAGATCCAGAAACAAATGATTTGATACCTTTTATTAGACCAACATGAATGTTACAGAAAAGAACAAAGTGCTCTAGCTTTCGAACCAACCAGGTCCTTCTTCAGAAGCTTTGTGGCAGTTTTTTCAAATATCCCATACTATTAACACCAGATTATATTGAAAAAATGGAAATAATTCTCATTGGTTTAACATATACATTTAAAACATAACAGAAGATTACATCAGAGAAGCTAATTAGCACCAGTATGCCTTTAGGGACAGCCCTAAAGCAGGCAGTTTTTTTTTAAATCCCCCATAGTGCCTGCTGACACCTTTATTGCGGTGGTGGTGTGGGGGGTGATGGGTGTAGAGCATGATGGTGTAGAGGACAAATGTGGAGATGAGGTGCTACAGTACTGTAAGTGATGAACATCCACATCAGCCTTTTATCTGCATAGCAACAGACTGTTACTATCATGGGCAAATCTGAAAGTCCCAGACCAGATTGGCAGAGAACAAATCCCATTAAATGATGCTGGAAAAGAGAATAATTGAATAATCAAACCAGATAATCATTATCCGAGCCAACCAAAATTTCTCGTTTTAAGTTGTATCAGGACCAAATAATGGCATAATCTAAGTATCTGCAGTATCTAAACACCTCTATTCAAATTACTCTGCTACAAACCTTCAGAGTAACCTTAACATCCCTGATAAGTTCTGGAAGGTTATTTACCCCCTTTCTGACTCTCTACCCAGTTGCCTGCCCCTGTTCACAAACCAGGGAATTTACCCATTTCTGACCCACTATATGACCTGATAAACATTGACATAGAACTACTTATCTTGAATGCTGGACACCGTTTACTGCCAGTGCAGGTATGTTGTTGAGATGGGGGATTCACAAGTAGAGTGCCACAGGAATTGGTTCAGGGACCCATTCTATTCAGTACATTCATTAGTGACATAGGGGAAGCTATCCAGGGCAAGATATGCCTTTTTGCTGTGATGATGCAACACTATGCAGCAGGGTAAATATCAAGGAAGGGGTGAGAAAACTTCAGAAAGACTTAGAGACACTGGAAAGGGGGGTCACAGATCTGACTGCTGAAACTGAACACCAAGAAGTGCAAGGTGATGCACTTACGGAAAAGGAACCCATGCATGCAGTATTGGATATGAGGAGTCAGGCTAACCACCACAACAAAAGGAAGGATCTGCATTTCATCAATAACTGTCTCAAGCAAACCAGCCAGTGCACTAAGGCATGCTGGGGTATATTGTAGGGGGGGGGTTAATAGCAGGAGAAGTAAGGTGTAGTGATACTTCCCCTAAAGAGATCTTTGTTGAGGACTCACCTGGAATACTGGCCCCAGTTTTGGAGCCCTAACATGAGAAAGGACACATACAGGCTGGAATCAGTGCAAAGAAGGGTCACTAAAATCAGCCAGAGCCAATAAGGCAGATGCTATGAGGAATGGCGGAGGCCCTGAACATGTACTCGCTGGAGACCAGATGCGGGGGGGGGGGGGGGCATGATAGGGACATATATGTTTCTGAGTGGTATAATGAAGGTGTAAAGTGAAGACATATTTATTTGAAGTAGGGACACAATCACAAGAGAACACGATTGGAGGTTAAGTGGGGGTAGAGTCAGGAGGGATGCAAGGAAGGTCTACTTCACTGGAGGGTTGTGGAGCCATGGAGTAGATAACTGGTGGAAGTGGTGGGGCTGGCACCCTAAAAGTATTCAACCATGACTGGAATAGCACAAGAGTGCTCATAGTCCCACTGGGGAATCAGGGGGTTGTTATTTACATGAAGAGGAGAGAGGGGGACAACCCACCAGGCCACTAGGTCCAGGGATGAGGTATAGTAGAATAATATGTGCAGACTTGATGGACCATTGGTATCTTTCTGCCAGCAGATTCTTTGTTTCTACAGTATGTATGAAGTAATGATTGTATTCTGTTTACTTCAGTTTAATTCAGAGGTGACAGAATTAATTTATATTTTTGTAGGCATTGTGTAACCTTTATATATAAGGTGTTACCTTTTGTACCTACAATAATTAAGTGAGCTATCATAAAGGACCCCATTAAAAATGAGTCATGGCTAAATAGTTGTAACATTTTTCCTTGATTTTCTATAAACAGTTGAATTGTAAATTTGTAGATAATATCATTTTTGCTGTTTGCCATTTTTATCATATAATACTTTACAGTACCTGCAAGCATTGCTGTTCCTGTAGTCTTTGAATATCGTGTGATACTATTTATATGTCTTCATAATTCTTAAATGTTGTCTCTTACTGTCCAATTGATCCCCAAATCAATCATAGAAACATAGAAGGTGATGGCAGAAGGGAACCCTAAGATCCAACTAGTCTGACTGATAATGTTTGCTACCCCCCCCACCCTATTTGCCCTCACATCTAGTAAAAAGTGAATCTGTAAATGAGGTTTATTGTGTACTGTGTCTCTGTATGTTTCCCTGGTAAAACATTTTTTTTTTGCTATCAATTTATACCGCTGCTTTTCTATCGCCCCTATCCTCCTCCTCTCTCCTCTATGTCCATCACCCCACTTTCTCTGATACATACAGTACCACTCTCCTCCTCTTGCCCCTGTGGATTACCTCCCCACCCCATGTTGAGACATGCACCTATGTCAACTACATTCTCACCAGCTTGCCAGCTCTCCAACTCCAATACCACCTGTGGTCCTCCAGATAGCAGTATCATAGCAGATGATTGGTCCCCTTCCTCCACAGAGGAGGAGTGCATCTTCTGGGATGCTCCATGGAGGAGGGGTGCATCTTTTATGGAATAAATCAATGGTTGCACCAATGCAAGAAGCCAGATCACTATAAAACTGAAGAGAAACAAAAGGACTACAGCAAAGGCATGAACTACCTCCCATTCATCTTAATAAGGCACTAGCATCAACACCTTTCAACCTTTTAAATAGTGAGCCAACAGTGTTGAGTTTTGTCTGAAGTCAGAGAGAACTTTGAAATGTGTCTCTTAAAGCAGCAGTACTATGTAAGAAAATTGCACTTTTTCGACAGTTTATTCCCCCTGCTCTGTTGAGCTTGTCCCTGGTACTCTTTCCGGCCAGCATTGTACTGTCGCATCGTAATCTGCTTAGTTGTCCTTTGTTTTTGTTTACATTTCTGCCTCCTGCCATGTTGGCAACAGCATTAAAAGATAGGCAGACGCCGTATTTTCTGTAGATCTACAGAAAATGGAAATGAATCACTTCCTGGATAGGTAATACTGCTGCTTTAACACAGTATAGCCTCTCTGAACATTTAAAATGCACCAGCTTATAACACGTGAATATATCCATAAAATGTAAGTTGAGGAGGTGACATTGGTTTTGTTTATGGACTGAAAAGGCAAAAAAGGGAAAAGCAGCCATTTGGATGAAATTTCACTATAAATTGCAATTTCAGATATATAGTACTATCTAATTCAAAACAATTCAGAAAAACTGGTAATTTCGGCAATGTCCACATTCAGAAATCACAGGACCTACTGGTAGCCATACAGCTGTGCCAACAAGACAGCCAGCAAAACATTTTCAATAAATGAATTTACCATGGCCAAATAACCATGTCCATGTTCATCGACTCCACTGCAGTACTGTTACTTTACATGCATTTTGGTTTGACACTTGCTGTTGCTATAGTCCACCCCAACCACCGACTTCATTTCATTTCTTTACCGGGGTGACACACTGCTCCAAATGCCCTTTTTCAGGTACAGCCTGGAGCCCCCGTACAAAGCAGACATAGTTGATAACACAATTTACAATTACAAAAATATGCAATACAATAAATTAAATCTCGCAATATGCAGGAAACACTTTAAGAAAAGACACTCAACACTGCATGCTAAAAACATTCCCAAGTACATTACAATAATGCCTATGGGGTGGGTGGCTGATAGCATTGTTGGTCAGCCAGTTGCCCACCACAGTTGCAGCTACAGACTTTAAGGCCAGCTATAGCCTCTCACACCCAGGCCATGACTCCAGAGGATAAAATAATTTTTTTCCTGGAGTCAGGGGTAGGTAAGATGCAACAAAAGTGTGTTTTAGCTTTAATAAAAGCACAAAGACTCACCACAGAGCATCTAAATCTCCATTTGCTTCTGTGGGCCTGACGACCCTCAGACCCCCAGTATTTATATAAAAATCTTGCACAGTACATTCCTTGTATGACGTGGAGCCTTTGTAAATGAGTCCCTGACTCAAAGGGTTGTAATTCCTAGACTTTAATAAATAAATAAATAAATAATGACTATGAGGTGGGTGGTTGATGGCATTGTTGGTCAGTCAGTTGCAGCTGCAGTCTTTAGAGTCAACTATAGTCTCACACACCCCTGACTCTGGAGAAAAAATTCCCTGGCGTGAGTGGTAGGTAAGATGTAACAAAAGTGTGTTTCATCTTCAATAAAAGGCCCCAAAACTCACCACAGAGCATCTAAACATCCAGAGCTTCTGGGGGCTTTGTGTCCTCCTGAACCCTGGCCTTCTTGTTGGGGAATTTAGGAATTTTCTGCCAGACCTACATTTTTGCCCCACTACACCCCTGTGCCTAACCATGGCCCCTGTCCCTCCTGTTCTACTGTGAAGACTGAGCAGAAATATTTCTTTAGGATTGATGCCTTTTCCAGATCACCTTCTACACTCTGTCCCTTGTCCCCTCTGAGTTTAGCAATTCCCGCTGACTTTCCTTCTTTCACTAATGTACTTGTAGAACACCTTGTTGCCTTTCTTCACTGACTGAGCTAATTTTTCCTGTTTGCACCTTTGTGCTACTTACAGCTTTTCCTGTCTCTCTGACAGTTCTGATACTCCTCCCTATCCTCATCCTTTTGCATCTCCTTATATTTTCTAAAGGCCACCCTTTTGGCCCTTACCTTTTCTGCTACAGCCATTGAGAACCAAAGAGGTCTCCTCCTTCTCTTCCCTTTGTTTCACACCCTAACACATTGGTCTATTACCTCAACAATGGCCTCTTTAATATATGCTCATTGCTCCTCCATACCCCCTCCTGTCTCCCTCTTTGCCAGAGCTTCCTTAACACTCGTTCTCATCCTGACAAAGTCAGCTCTTCTGTAATCTAATATATTTGCCTTTGTATAGCTTGACTGCATCCCTGTGTCAAATTTCAACCATACCATGTGGTGATCGTGCACCCCAGGTAACGCTCCACTTGGAGATCAGTGATTCTCCCTCCATTGGTCAGTACTAGATCCAGTATTGCCCTGTCTCTGGTTGGTTCCTGCACCAGTTGTCTGAGGCTTGCCCTTGTAGGAAGTCCACAATGTCTTGGGTTCTGGACATGGCCCCTGCTGGGACTGACCAGTCCACATCTGGCATGTTAAACTCTCCCATCAGCAGTACTTCCCCTTTTGCAGTCATATCATGTATGTTTTCCAGCAGTATCTTGTCAACTTCCTCCCCCTGAGCTGGAGGCCTGTAGACTACCCCTGTATGAATAGCTGTTCGCTGTTCTCTTTCCTGACTCGAGGGCGACCCACAGCTCCTCTGTCTCCCCATGTTTTCCCTGTATTGCAGTTGCTTTGATGTTCTCTTTGACATAAAGGGCCACCCCCCTTTTTGCCTACCCTGTCCCTTCTGTACAGAGCATAACCTGGTACATTTGTCTCCCAGCTGCTGTGCCATGTTTCAGTTATGGCCACTATGTCCAGGTCGGCCTATATCATTACAGACACCAGCTCTGGGACTTTGTTACCAAGATGCGGGCATTTGTATGCATGACTTTCCATATACTGCTGCTCCCCATCCTCCCACTTTTGTGTTTGTCCCCTTTTTTTTCCACCAGCTTTGGTGCCATCAATGTGCTGATTCCCTTTACCTACTGTACCCTTTACTAGATGTTCAGGTGTATCTGACATACACCTGATTTCATGGTCCTCTATGCAGCCTGCTCTAACCTGTGTGGGTGGGCTTCTAGAATCTCCCTGCACCTGATAGCTCCCTCCCCCATTACAAGTTTAAATGCTTGCTGAGGAAGCATCTAAACTTTTCAACTAAGATCCTGGTGCACTTCCCCCCCCGGATGGATGCAGGTGATCCGGCTTGTACAGATCTTCATCCATCCAGGTGGGACCTCAGTCACCAATTAAGCCAAATCCCTCCTGTCCGCACTAATCTTTCAACCAATTGTTGAATTCCCTGGTGTGAATGACCCTATCCTCCCCTTTACCATAGACAAGCAGAACCTCTGAAAATGCTACAGAGCATTCTGCCTGTGTGAGGCCACTTCCCAAGTCTCTGAAGTCCCTCTGCACTGTTCCTATGTCTACCACATCCCCAGCTAGTTAATTTGTCTCCACATGGACAATGACATTCAGCTTATCCCTCCTAGCTACTGCCCTGGTGATGCCAAGGATGCAACTTCCATCACCCTCCTGCCCCTCACTACTGCCCTTCCCTAAATCTATTCCCCTCACAATGGAGTCCCCAAACATGATTTGTTTCCTCCTCCTTTGGGGTCTCCCATTACCCTCCCGTGGGTCTCCAACATGAAGGACCTGCTCATCCTCCCTGGTGACTACATTCAGAGGCTCAGTGGGGCCTTACTGTTCTGATAAGATGGCATATGAGTTATGTAGTTTCACCAGGTGGGTGATGTGCCGGAGACCCATCTCTCTCAACCTCCCTGAGCCCACCGTAGTCCATCCAGCACTCTGCTTGGCCAGTTGCTGTAGCAGTGGCAGAGGACATGGTGGTCTCTGGGTGGGGGCAAAGGTTCCCAGTAGACCTGCAAGTTTAGCATGGAGACTCGTGACCTCTGCCCTCAGCCCAGAAAGGTGCCTACAGCCCACTTAACTCACTCCACCCATTCTCTCCTCCGGCAGCATCTTGCTGTTCCCCTATAACAGAAAACTGAAATGAGGATTAGTGAAAATAGGCTCCTTTTTCAAACTTCATTTTAAACTCCATGCCAATAACCTTACCAGCTATTGGCTGCTGCATTCTCTTTGTCAGCTGCACCCACAACCCCTTTATTCCAAGCCTGGCGACTGCTCCCACAGATCACCAAAAACTGGAAAACAGTAAGTGAAAAAAGGGAAAAAACAAACAGGGAAAATTTAGTGTTAAAGGCTGAATGTAGGAATCCCTTTATGCTGCTCCAGTGTTGTCTCCTGCAGTCGGATCCTAGGCAAGGGCACAAAAACACTGAATACAAGGAAACTGGCTGGGAAAGAAAATCAGTAAAAAAATTGTTAACAATCGAACTGTGAGGTAGGAAAAAAGATCCAGGATAATGCAAAATCCCCTCCAGCAACTGTGCTCTTGCTGTACACAGTCAGCACACTTGATTCACTCCACCCATTCTTTCCTCCAATGGTGTCTTTCTGTTCCCCTGTAACAGAAAACTGAAGTCTTTTTTTGTGACCTAAGATTCCTCTTTTGTGACTCATGAAAGAAGTTCAACTCATGAAATAACTATGAAAAAAACAAAGTCCCACCCTTCTCTTTCATGAACCAAGCTCTTTCTTTTGTGAGACTCATGAAAAATGAAGTTTGGCTCACAAAAGAAGAAGAAGAATCAGGCCTCTCATTAAGCCTTCCACCTAGGTTTTTAAGGATGTCCCAAAAACATAGTTTGGGGTCTCTTTTTCAAAAAAACAAACACCAGAATCTAGTTAAACAGCTCCTATTTAGTTAGTTTCATGTGTTTGTTTTTCTCCAGTGCATACGTTTTATGGGTTTAATTTTTTTTTTTATAAAAAACTAGATGACTGCCATACAAAAGGAGACTTTTTTCTCACAAAAGAAGAAATTCAGCTCATGACAGAGGAATCTTCTTTCATGAGGAAAAAATACCAAGTCTAAATTCTTCTTTCACATCAGACATATACTGCAAATGAAAGACCATACTGAGCATATCTATAAACAAGCTGTTGTAGCGGACAGGTCAGAAACTCCAAAAATGGGTTACCACAATTGTTTCAAGTATCAAACTTTTATTCCCAAATTCTAAAGGTCTTTATCTGCGGTTTACTAAAAACATCAGTCATGTTTGGTCACAGGTTTCAGGAAGTATGATGGTCAGCAGGTTAGCAGCAAGCTCGCTTTTAGTAAACCACAAATACAGACCACGTTAGCAAAGTCATATCTATATGTCTGGACCTTGCCTGAAGTTTTGTTCTTCTAGCTGCTGTCATTTATAATTTGAGAATAAAAGTTGGATACTTGAAGAATTGTGGTAAGCCTTTTTAGAGGTGCTGACCTGTCCACTACAGCAGTTTGTGTATGGATAATTCCAACTTTTTAAGGCTTGGGTATGTGCACTCCTTGCTTGTCTTTTAAAAATTGAGTCACCGCATATGTGCTAGTTTGTGATCATACTGAGCATACTCAGAACTGAAATGTCTCAGGAATCGATACCCTGAAGATTTCAGAATAAAATTCCAAACCGTCATGGCAGTAGGTGAGAGCAAAAAATGGCCAGAACATTTTGCACTATACAGATTTTGGAACCCAGACATCCGACCATCATGAAACTTGCCAGATCTAAAGACTTTGCCCCCTCCCAAGACTGTGCATGCAAAATGTCATGCACTTATGTTGAATGGGAGTGAAGCTATTAAGGTGCAAAATTAGAAGTTTAACATTAAAACACCCTACTTAACCCTAACTACAGGGGTGCTACTGCACCAATAATATATATATATATATATATATATATATATATATATATATATATATATATATATATTTATACAACTTATGTTTTGGGATAACTCCATGTGTAAAATTGATATCTCAGCCAGCCAGTGAAGATATCATTGATATCTTCATGTTCCTATACGCCATCGGTTATCTCCACTTCCTATACGCCATTTCAAACTGACCTAGTTGATCCTGCCATTTGTGTCATCATTTCAACTAGGCACTTTCACTTTCATGGTGTTAGCCAGCGATGTCAGTGATGTGCTGACACTGGTTTAAATGATGCCCTCTACTCTAAAATTAAAAGCTGTGTACGTTTTCATAACAGTACTCACTTTTTTTCTTTGAAATAGTCCCTTGACAGTAGACTGACATCTAGCCCTTTCGCTTTTCTTATTCGTATGTAGCGCAGCCGAGCGGCATCAGTGATCTGTTCTCAGAAGCACTCTGTACTAAAAAATGAAAGAAGACGTCCTGTTTTCATTACCCCACTTGCTTTGTTTGAAAGACGCTGAGCTGAGGAGAGAGAACAGCGGCCGAGTCAGCGGCTTCAGGGTAGTAGGCGCCAAAGCGCGAGGCGTTGCTATAGCAGCTCTCCTGCGCTTGCATCTCTGAAGCCGCTGACTGTCGCTGCTGTTCTCTCTCTACAGTCAGCTCCTTTCAAACAAATCAGTGGGATTATGAAAGACAGCGTCTTCTTTTCATTTAGTACAGAGTGCTTCTGACAATGTATCACTGATGCCGCTTGGCTGCGCTACATACCAATCCAAAAAGTGAAAGTGCTGACAGGCATAAAACTTAAACAAGTACTTTAAAATCAACACAAATTGCAGGATCAACCAGATACCTTTTTAATCCAAATGTATATTTTCTTTTGGAGACTATGGGCAATTTGTGGGGGGGAATAAAATATAGTAAGTCAACAGAAAGGGGGTCCAAAACCTCTCTGTAGGATTTCCAAACCTCTAGGTGACGAATCAGGTTAAAGGCAAATGTAGGGGACTTGCAGTGCCCAGGAGCCCAAAACATAAGTTATATAAACCGAACATGACATGGCCCGACTGAAGATATCATATTTATCTTCACTCGAGGCCAATGACATCAAGATATCTCACTCGTGGCTTCGCCACTCGTGAGATATCATGATATCATTGGCCTCTCGTGAAGATAAATATGATATCTTCAATCGGGCCATGTCATATCCATATATATATATATATATATATATATATATATATATATATATTTACTGTATATATTATGGAATACATCATAGCTGCAGTGGTATAACACATTTATCTCCACTACTGAGTGGTAAAACCCACAACTTAGCTTGCTCAATGGTGTTCCACCTGATAAAATAAAGATTGATTGACTGATTGATTGATTGAACTTACAAGTGGCAAAGCCCCTAGTTAGTTATAAAGGTCTTACCACTCATGTGGAGATACGTTTCATTCCACTACATCCCATTATGTTTTTAATATATACCACACTACCATAAGATGTTATTAGTGTCGTACCATGTTTTAGCTTAAAACTGCCTTTCCTTCCATTTTAAACTCTGCATTCTGTTTCCAGATTCTAAATGGAAATAACATGTTCTAAGTGAAATAACACATGTTTGTAGTGTAATACTATGTGTTCTTTTTTGGGGGGGGTTCAGAGTACTCTGTATCTTGTACAGTGTTTCCATATCCCAGGAGGGGTAGGAGGAAGTAAGCTGTTGGTTAACTAGGATCTGCAGCTTATCTGTTAGGTAGGAAAGTGGGCAGACTAGGTGGGCCAAGCAGTCCTTATCTGCCATCAAAAAAAAAAAAGTCAAATTCTATGTTTCAGGGGTGGACAAGCAAGCAACAGTCAATCATCATATACGCAATATGAGCCAAGGCACAAAAATAGGCAGATAGGTTAATAAAGTCAATTAAATTATTTTGCTAGACCTGCAATCCTGAAGCCAAGAATTGACCTTAGCTAGGCTGTTATAGCTTTGTAGAATGAACCCCAGAGCTCCACAAATCAGTTCAATATATCCACTATCATATAGAACATATGCTCCAGTCTTGCAAAGTCCAATGATGAAACTGAGTCAATGCTCAAAATTCAGGCTTAAGCTAATCTTCCATTTTAACAAAATACGTTTTCTTTCATTAACTAGCAAAATATAAACTAATTTATTCTTATTTGATATAGTATTTTCAAGATTTCTGTAAATCATTCCTTAAAAATTAATCAATGGGTCAAAACGGAAGGTGCAATCCAAGATCTTAGCTAATAACTTTTCTATTTTACTGCACAAAAGTTTGAGCATTGTACAGTCAGCAAACACTTGTACTACTGACCCTCTAATTTGACCACATCTATTCCACAGGTTTGATAAAGAAGGGTTACATTTATTTAAATTAGTAAATATAAGATAGACTCTGTATACTATACTAAATTGTATTTGACATAACTTTACATGTTTTGATATAATGCAGCCCCCTTATATCAGACAACTCCATGCACACCATTTTCTTCCAGTATAACGGGTGTTCGCTGTACTGTTCGCTGCTATATGTGAACAGCGATACGTTAATATGCACTCATAAGCACTCAGGTTTAAGGGGTTTTATGTTCTTATATTGTGTTGCGTTCATGAGACTATGGAACTGTACTTGACTGTTTTTTAATTTTTGTATGCTACACCAAAGTGTGGCTGTGATTTGTCTGTGATTCATAAGTGCTCAGGTTTAAGGGGTTTTATTTGCTTATACAGCATTGTGCTGTAGCTGTGGGTATGCAGAATTGTACTTTACTTTTTTTTCATATGCTGCCCTCAAGTGTGGTAGTGATTTACCTGTGATTGGTGCTTATTGCGGTACATGTAGTGTAGTGGTTGTGCTTGTGCTACAGGTGGGAGTGGTCACTTTACATCAGTTTCGGGTATTCTGTAATGCTTGCTTGTTGTGTTCACATTGTGCTGTATCTTGCTCGATCCCTTTCAGTTTTTTCTGATTAGTCTGGGAGCATGTTGGCTTATTGCTCGATCACTCTCCAGAGCATGAGAAGTGCTTCCCAGATGTCATAAGCTGTTACAGTGGACTCACTCAATCTTTCCTCTCCGTCAGCTTCCTCCTTCTCTTCCCTGCACTGCTTTGTGGCTGTTGCCAATAAAAGTAAAGACACTGAAGCCATGATGATGTCCTCTTCAGGCTCAGTTTCCATGTTGTTTCTGAGGTGGCAAGGTTTTTGAAACTCCTTTGCTGTCAATCCAGAGGCGGCTCTTCAGGGTCACTTTTTATGTCGGGTGAGCCGCTCTGGCACTGCAGCACTCAGGTGAGTGAAACCACCTTTAGCGAAGCATCTCACTACAGTCTCTTGGGTTATGCAGAATCAGACAGTCTTCATCATGCACACAGCATCCAGAAGGTTAATCCTTTTAACACACTCAGTAGCAGGTAGAACTTCCAAAGCCATCAAGCAGCTCCGCTACATGTGACCTCACAGACCTTACATAGTGCTATTTAAAGGCATAAATGATGCCTTGATGTAATGGCTGGATGAGGCATGTAGTGTTAGCCTGTAGGAAATTTAACTTAATGTTTTTTTTTTTCCCTGACACCTGTGGATGACTAGAGAAGTTGTCAAGCAATAACAGAGTCTTTCTGGGCCGCCATTTTAGGTCCCATTCTCTGAGCTATTCTGTGAAATTATCCTCAGTCATCCATGCATTACAGGCAGATGCCTACCCCCCCCCCCAAAGCAATGTGGCTGGGATGATTTTCCGATCACCAGTAACTCCCACTTATCAGGCCCAGACATGTTGCAGCACAATACATTAAGCCAATCTTTGGCTTTCTTTATTCCCACTGGCAACTCATTTTTAAATGTAAGTATACCTGAACCCACACAGTGACAGAAGAAAGCTGCTTCATCACAATTGTAGATGTTGAGTGATTCGTACTCAGGTAGCACTTCAGTCAGTCACTGCTCGGTACTCATAGTATTAGCATTCTGTTTTTCTCTGTGTTCACAGTGAAAACCAGTGTTGTGCTGCACCTTCCATCTATGCAGCTCACAGAGAGAACAAAGTCACTTTTTCCTAAGGCAGAGGCAAGCTGTATGGCTTCCTCAATAAGAACTCTGCTTATTAAGGTACCCTGACCTCTTGCGTTTGAGAAGTACCTTAGAAGTGCATCCTTGGTGCCACTGTCTTTGCCATCTCCTCTCTGGGATCTGGTTACTATGACATGCTGTGAAAACTTTTTCATGATCCCTCTGCAAATCAGACAAGGTTGATTTTGGCATGCCAAAATGAATGGACAAGTCCCTAAGACTCATTTTTGGCAGAGTCTGAATTTCACTCAGAATCTTCTCTTTCAGTACTAGACTGAGAGAGCTGCTTTTCAGAGGCATAGTGTCTCATTCACAGTAACAGCCACTGACAGAAACCCAAGAACTGTCAATCCAATCAGCCCTTTTGTATGTTGGTGAGTAGTTGACAACAGGTGTATTTAGTACCTTGTCAAGAGCTGGAGTGACTCCGAACTACCTATGACTCACACTGTCAGCTGTCTGACATAGATGTGTTACTATAATCGGCACATTATGAATCTTTACAATTGAAGTTAATGTGGCCAGTGTTTGGCAAATGGGAGATATCCGAGATAAGCGAGCTTCTGGTATAAGGGTATCCAGTATAAGTGGGCTGCATTGTATTTGTGTGGGTGACTGTAAAAGTTGAGAGCAAGATTCCTCCACTTTACCAGTTCCCAGTTCTTTAACCCAAGCCATATGTCATTTTTTTCATGTAAATTTATTATTTTCCAGCATTATTGCATATATTTTACTGATTCATTTTTTAGATTGGGTTTCATCTGCCTCCCATAGTCTGTCTAGAGGGGAAGGGGCTGGGAGGCTAGCCCCTCCTACTTTTTTAATAATAAGACAGCAAATTTGCAAGTAAGTTAAATAATGGCCACTACATAACTGACATTTCTGTCTAAATTCTTCAAAATACATAAACTTATTGTTACTGTATAACTGTCGCAGAAATGAAGTGCCCTTAGTCTTCCATAAATGTGCAATTAAATTATCCTTCAAGACTGGAAAAATTGCATTATTTAGCAAGGAGTATACCAAGAAATAGTGGACAAATTCATCTTTTTATGAAAGTCCCTCCAAACTTCAATAGTGTTTATAATGGATGGTAAAATTTCCTTTGTATTACCCTGAACAGAGAGACTTACAAATATGCTTGCTTTTTAATGGCAGCATGATAATATTGACTGTTCTGTTTTTACCCATTGTGGGTATGTCTCTTCCTCTCTGGTCCTGTAATATATGGATTTCATCTGACTTGCAATGTAATACCATAACAAATTTGGGATCTGTAATACAGCTAACTGTTCAGATGCTTGTCATTTATCTAAGCTGACTCTAGGCTGTCCTCTAGGCTGTCTACACTGCCAGAGAACATTTCTCAACAATATTTCCCAGTTTTTAAAGAAGCAGCATGGGACTCTGATGTGAAGGCCCTGAAACAAAAAGAGTAACCTAGGAAGAACATTAATTTTTAAAGCATTTGTCCTTCCCATCAGAGTTAGCAATAGCAATTTTCATCTTTCAAGGTCTTGTCTAAGCTATTTGAGAAGGGGTAAATAATTTAATTCGAACATATGCAAACTGCAAAGATATTTTAACCCCTAGTGTTATATTTATCTTTTATAACTACCAAATATAAAGACATTAGGTGCAGCATAGTTAGGATCCTTGTTTAGGGAGACAATGACTGACTTGTTTAGATTTATTTTATGCCCAGCTAATTTAGAATAAGTAGACGGTATTTCCAGCAGTGGCATCAGTGATTCAAAAACATTATTCAGATGCTGGCTTGGTGGCACTGAGGGTTGAGGCACTGGATGCCACACCTCGCGCCATGCCGGCGACCCAGGTTTGGGAACAAGCCTGGGTTGTTGGGGGTCAGCAGGGGGGTGAAGGTTAGGAGCAGGATTGAGCTGCTGTGAAGTCGGTCTCCTCTCCCGGGGTGGGGGGATGAGTGGTTTCCCTGGCCCTTGGCTGCCACCCGGTGGAGAACAGATAATAGTGTTAGGCTACAGGGAGCCCGGCGATTGCCAAGGGAGGGGCAGAAGGGGCAAGAACCAGCACCACAAAACACGTGTGTGCCTCCACAAACACACATGGCCATGTGCTAGGGTCCTGAAACTGTAGAGAGAAAAACAGGGAAAAAACAATAAAATATGACTAAAAAAAAAAAAATCAGGAATATTAAAGTATCATCCATGTACAGCAGGATGTTATACTCCTCAGAATTTACTTCAATACCCCTGAGAAGAGTGGAGTTCCTCATAACTCCGTGAAGATAGCACAGAGAAGGGACAATAAAGGACAGCACTGCTTTGTGCTGCAAACAAGATGTTATAATTTAGAAATGACAGAGTTAGTTTTCACCCTTGCCTCTGTGAATATACGGTATATACTAGTCTTATCCAGTTCTGACATACTCGACAGGACCTCTCCCAGAAATACCCAGAAGAGCTTGTCAAAGGCTTCTTCAGCATCAAGCTAGATCAGCATCGCATCCCTGTCATTTGATATGTATGTTAAAGTAAGCACTTTTTTTTTTATTTACTTTCTATTTATGCTCCTTCATAGCCATGTCTGGTCCTTCCCTCAGGGTCCCCCATTGCACCACAGAGGCTGCACCATGAGGACTGAAGGAACTCGCTCTGTTAGTGCCCCGCTCCAGTATTCTTGTCATCCGAGATGACCCCCCCCCCAGGTGGGGCAGAGGGGTCCCTCTTTCCCCTCTGAAACCTCAGGGAAGCATGCACTTGGAGCTGCACCCCTGGCTCCTCTCAATCACTGGTGCGGGAGCCCATCGCCTGGCCCAGACATGGGTTTTTTCCTGTGCTGTGGTCCCTGCCCCCTGTTGACATTGGCACTCAGGGAGGACCAGTGAGACAGAGGTACATAGAGACATGCCTTCGCTCCAGTCCTCAGCCGATATCTGCCCCTCTCTGGCATTCTGCATCCTCTGTTGCACCACCACCCATGATCAGCCAGGTGGTAGTATGGCAGCAAGAACTGCATCCCACCCCTTCCCGGAGAACGAGAGCAGCCCGTCAGGTGCTCAATATTGCTTCCGGCTGGCCCTCCAGCAACTTGGGCTCGCTATCGAACCTGGGACACTGGCATCGCAAGCAGTAGTGCTACCACTGTGCCAGTGGGCTGGCCTAATTAAGTATTTTTCTAACATTATGGTGGAGCCTCTGTCCTTCAATGATGCCTGACTGGCCTTCATGTAACAGTGTTTTAATAACCTTTCCAGGTGTTTAGCCAACATTTTTGCCAACATTTTGTAATCATTATTTAAAAGAGATATTGGATTATACCATTTACAATCAACCACATCTTTTTCAAATTTCAAAATAAATGTGATCCAGGCTTCATCAAAGGATGGAAGCACTCCTCCTACCTCTCCAACTTGACCAAACAGAGATTTCAAAATGGGTAATAACTCCTCACAGAACGTTTTGTAAAATTTAACATATTGCCATCTGGTCCTCGTGATTTAGCATCTTCTAAACTTGCCATAGGTTCTATTATTTTAGTTTCTTTAATTGATTTATCAAGTTGATCCTTCTCCTCTCAGAGAAACAGGGAAGAGCTATGCAATCAAAACATTTCTTAACATCATCCAAATCTGGATTTATTTCTGGTGTGTATAATTCTTTATAGTGTATGGTGAACATTGTTCAGTTTGAAAATCCATGTCCACAATAGTGTTGTTGTGCTTCACTCACTCTGTCATACTGCCTGTTGTGCTGCACTCAGTACGTCAGTAGTGAAGCACAACAAAATGGAATGCTATCTCGCACTTCATGGATTTTCATACTGAATAACGTTCACCTCACAGCTTCACGTTTTTTTCGTAAAAGGAATACTATTTCAATCTTCAAGTCCTGACGTGAAGAAAGGGAGTTTTCACTTGTTTCTAAGGACAGCAGTGAGATCCGTGACAGCTGAAGTTGCGCAGTGGCAGATAAGAAAAATATTTTATTTCTGAAGCTATGGACATTTTTCCCTGTTTCTTGTGTTGTTGTTTCACTGGTTAAAAATGTTCCTGTTTAAAAAAAGAAAATGTAATTCTGTGTCGGCAATTGACCGGCACCGTAGCCGAAGCTGTTGTGTGAAAATTAATTCATTTTTCTTCATTTAAAGCCCTATTTTCAATTATTTTTCCCTTGCCTCTTGGCCTCTTGATACTCCAAATGCAATATATGGGTAAATGTTCGCTCACTACATCCATTAACACCCTTGAGGCTCTATTATTTTCTACATTATTTACTATTACCCAGTCCAATAATGTAAATTCTTTTGTTTTTTTGTTTAATCTTGTTCCCTCATTTATTAATTGGTCGGGTTAATCTTTTGTAATGATTTCTTATGTTTATTAACTTTTTTCCCAGTCCAATTTTAATTTAGGTCACCCATCAATATTAATTCTTTATTATTAAAACCCTCTAATAAGTTCATCAATTCCTCCAGACCTTGTATTTTTTATTTCAGTGGGTTGTATATACAACCAACTAGCAGGTTCCTTGTATTTCCTAGTATCAGTTTGAGGAAAATATTCTCACATCTGGAGTTTAGATCTAGAGTTGTTAATTCTCCGACTACAAAGAGTTCCTTAAAATAAATTATTATGCCTCCCCCCTTTTTACCCTATCTATCTTTTCTAATAAAATTACAACCTTTCACCTGTAATAAGTTATCATCAGTCTTTGTATTTAACCAGGGCTCAATTAAATTGGGATCATATACAGAAACCCAGTAATAAGCTACATATGTTTAAGTGAGCCAATTTCAGCCCTTGAGTCTTAAACCAGTTTGTTGCTTCATAATAATCTTCTGGACCAAGATTCTCTTCAGTATCTCCCGAATGAAGTTGTCTCTTCAGCCCTAAGTCAAATGAACTATAATGTATTACCCTTGACTCTAAATACTCTCCTAATTTCCTCACTTCCCATTTTTTCAGACCCCTATTCCTAATCGACCAATTTTTAACAAACTAGTTTCAAAGACCAGCTTCACCCTCAGTCTAATATCATAATTACCATTTCTCTCCACCCAAGTTATTCTTTGTAATAACATATCTAATGAGTAAATCCTGACCTTTTTCAGGGAATTGGCAAGCTTACAAACTTCCAAGTGCACCTTCACATCAATCCTGAAGTAAAACCTATGAGTCAGTCACACCACAGAGTTCCTTTCCGCATACAGAAGAAAGCTGAAGCAGAACTCAAGCTCCTTGAGACTGAAGACATAATTGAGATGGTGACTAGGCCAACACTCTACATCTCACCAAATGTGACACTCCCAAAACCTAAAGACCCTGTCAAAGTTAGAATTTGTGTCAATATGCAACAGGCCAACACAGCCATCCTATGTGAGTGCCACATCACCCCAACCATGGATGATGTAATGCATGAGTTAAATGGAGCAACAGTGTTTTAAAAGTTAGAACGTAAAGCTGGATACCATCATCTCTACCCACATGGGGCTAAGAAGGTACAACCATCTAAATTTTGGGATATAATCAGCTGCAGAAGTATTTCAGAATGCTATACATCAAACATTGCAAGGCATTACTGGCATAAAGAACCTAAGTGATCACATTACTGTGTATGGGCTGAATCAAGAAGAACATGATGGAAACCATACAGCAGTTTACAGAGATTAACTGAGAGTAGCCTCACACTCCATCACCAGGAGAGAAAAGTGAGCTGAATAGTGCTGCTCAGGTGTTTTACTAGACAGGTCGCTCAGACTGGCTGAGACATTTTTAATTATTTTTTAAAACTTGGAAGCCTTGGACAAACTGAGGGAAAGTCCCTAGGTGGACTACTGCTGTTGAGACACCAGGAAGCGGATATGACCTGAAAGGGGGTTAACAGTGGCATATTTGGTGTTTTTTTAATAAACATTTGTCCTCACACCATTTGTTTGTCCTTTTAAGGGCACTTACCCAGTCAATAAAAACTAAATAAAAAAAAAATTACAACAAAAAAAAGACTTCAGCGGTAGCAAGGGATTAGAAAGAGAGCGGAATGCTACTTCCATTCTCTGTACTAAAAACTAAATACTGCAGGCGAACATCAACAAGCCCAGTGTCGGCAAGCCCAGTAAAGGCAACACTGCTAAGGTAAACAGCCTAGCTGTGTCTGCCGTGGAAGCCAGAAAGTTGGCTGGGAACTTTTGCACATTTTACAGATAAGGATAATAAAGTAGTAGCTAAGAAATGGCAGAAGGGACTGAAGATATAATAAAATGGGTGGAATACATGGTGTATGAAATGTATACAATATAGGAACCAGTACCAAATTTTATATGCAAATGATGTGAGTATTTAAGGAGACTTGAAGGAGAGTTACAACTATGGAGACTGAAATTAGAACGTAACACTGAGATCACGAAAATAGAAAGCTTTGTGCAAAACACTAAGAAACTATTACGATCAGATACAACAGAAACAAACACTGAGGGTGTACCCTACTTGTAAATAAAGTGAGAGAAAAAAGGAAACAAGTCACCGAGGAAGATGACAGTTTGGAGGAACAAATAGAACCAGAACATGAATGGTGTAAGGTACAAAATCAGAGTAAAAAGAGAAGGAGAAAAAACTTAATAGATGCACTGGTACTAAGTAATTTGTTTCAGGCATTGGCAGAACTAACTAGGGAGAACCAAGAGGGAGTACAACAGGGACAGGAAAAAATCAGTATCAGAAAATCCCTAACGCTGCAGTAAATAACAAAGGACTGGGAAACAACGGAGAGGGAGAATTATCAAGCTCAAAACAGATAGCATTACCCTCTGATAGTAGTCCAACAAAGAGAGCTGACAGATGATGTAGTGCAAATGATGACAAATGAGAAGGCAATACAGATGCCTATTGATCCCTTACTAGAAAAGGAAACAATACAAGAAAACCCAATCCATACTATGGATCTTGGGGAGCAGGAGTAATCTTTATCTAACAGTGAGGAGCAAGGAAATGATAAATCAGTTCCCCCTTACTAGAGGTGAGAAGGGGTACAAATCAACAACCAGACACCATGCTAAGTAATGAAAGTAATAGAGAAATAAAGGAGAGGGATATTGCAGTGGTAGGGGATCCACTCCTCAGATACACAGACAGGCCAATCTGCAGAAATAGAAAATTAACAAGTGTAAGCTGCCTGCTAGGAGCTGGAGTAAGAGACATACTAAAAGATATAAAAGGACATCTTAGCAACACAGAGAAACCAATTGTTGTACTCCATGTTGGAATAAGTGACACAGGGAGGCAGGACATTACAGATATACAAAGAAACATCAAACAATTGGGTAGCGAACTAAAAAGAAAACAGTTGCACAATAATCTCTGATTGCTACTAGTACCCTGAGCGGGAAATAAAGAACACTCGAGATATTGAGAATGAATGGGTGGCTCAGGAGGTGGTGTAGCAGGGAGGGAATGTACTTCCTGGATAATTTGGGTAAATCTGAAAACAGAAGCCATCTCTATGGGGCAGACAGGCTGCATCTGAGTAGAGCAGGTACAAGATTGCTGGCACAAGGGATAAAACAAGCAATTCAGGACCATTTATACTGGTAAACAGGAGGTATGGGGGCTGTAGTAACATTACGAATCCTAATAAACTTGTAGAAAACTGGGATGAAATGAAAAGATTAGCATGGAAAGCAGTCATGTTAAATGCTAGGGCCAGCTATTCAAACCATAGCACTGGAATAGCTCTGGATTTATGCAAGGCTGCAATATTCAAAAGCCTTATTCGTGCCGGTGCTGTGTGGTAGCACTGACGCTAATAGATAAAAGTATGTAGGGGCAGGGTTAGGAGAGTGCCCATGAATGCCAGCAGTGCAGCATATTCAAAGGTCTAGTGCCACGCTATAGGCAATAGCACAATCTGTAGCGCGGCGCTAGATACTGCCAAACAAAAGCTGGCGGTAATGCAGTGGTAATGCGGCGGTGCTCCTCCCCACATCATGGACTCCGCGTAGCCATGATAGCACAGCAAACTCCTGTAGTCCAGTGTTCCCCACCCCCTGCACAATTCCCCGACCCATTCGCAATAAAATAAAAATTATTTCCCTGGTAGTCCAGTGGTCCCCCACCCACCCCGCATGACTCCCAACCCGCTTTGCAATAAAATTAAAAGTAATTTCCCTGATAGTCTAGAGGTCCCCCCACTCCCTTGCATGAATCCCGACCCATTCACAATGAAAGTTTATTCAATTTCCCTGGTAGTCTAGTGGTTCCTCCACCCCCCTGCATGAATCCTGACCCATTTGCAATAAAATTAAAAGTAATTTCCCTGGTAGTCTAGTGGTTCCCCCACCCCCCTGCATGAATCCCGACCCATTTGCAGTACAATTAAAAGTAACTTCCCTGGTAGTCTAGTGGTTCCCCACCCCACCCCATGAATCCACAGCCATTTTGCAATAGAATTAAAAGTAATTTCCTGGCAGTCTAGTGGTCCCCACCACCCAGCATGAATCCCAACACAAAGCACCATACAAAAAGACTGTTCCCTGATAGTCTAGTGGTTCCCCCCCGGCAGTGACGCCCCCGCTCAGCCCAGGAACAATTCATGAACAGAGCTGGCGACTGGCTCAGCCCTCCTCTCACCACCATGGCCAGCTGCCGACTGAGGTACGAATGAGCTTCATTCATACCTTAGTCGGAGGCCAGCTGTGGTGGTGAGAGGAGGGCTGAGCCGGTCGCCGGCTCTGTTCATAGATTGTTTCTGGGCCGAGCAGGGGCATCACTGCTGGGTGTGGGATCACTAGACTACCAGGGAAATTACTTTTAATTGTATTGCAAACCAGGTCAGGAGTCGTGCAGGGGGGGTGAGGGGACCACAGACTACCAGGGAAATTAATTTTAATTTTATTGCAAATGGGTTGGGATTCATGCAGGGGGGTGGGGGAACCACTAGACTGCCTGGGAAATTACTTTTAATTGTATTGCAAACCAGGTTGGGAGTCATGAAGGGGGCTGGGGGGATCACTAGACTACAAGGGAAATTACTTTTAATTGTATTGCAAACTGGGTTGGGAGTAGTGAAGGGGGTGGGGTGACCACTAGACTACCAGAAAAATGGATTTTAATTCTATTGTGAATGGGTCGGGCACCAACTGTGCCTGGCAGCACACAGTTCCTGCTGCATCTGGACTGAACTTCTATTCCGACCAGCAGGGGATGCTGTGGGTATGCCTTGGCCTGCAGCGTCCAGCCTGTACTTCCGTTCCAACCAAAAGGAGGAGCTTTGTGCTCCATGCAGTAGCACCGGGCAATCTGCACTGTAATATATGCTAAGCAGCACTTAATGAGATGCAAATATACCTGTTTGCCCACGGATTACCTAAGTAGGCTCATTTGCATGGGAGATTTGAATATAGCTCCTGTTTGCCCCGGGCTAACCAGTTTGCACCAGGCTAATGTGTTAGCACTGTGCAATCAGGTTAGCCCCGGGCCAACCTCACTTCAGCATAGCACAGTTCTGCAGTGTGTGGCTTACATTGTTGTTTGCAGTAGATGTCAGACATCTCTGTGCAATCACACACAATGTTCTCCACCTGCAACACTGGCTTGCTCCAGAGTCTAATGAGCTGCAGTTGCAGTGTGCACTTCCCTGTTGCTATATTCAGTGCTGCCTTATTCCCAGGCAATTTTTGCCCGGCACTCCTGTCCCTGTTTGCCCAGCTTCCTTTGCTTGCTAAATTCAGCTCATTTTGCACCGGCTATTTCCTTTTGAATATAGCTTGCTTCGTGCTCCAGGCTGTTTGCCCACCAGGCAGTGCTAATTTAGCCCCGGGGCAAAGTTTTGAATATCTGGCCCTAGGAGTTTAAGAAATAAGATCCATATACTAGAATATATTCTACACACAGAAGAAATAACCCTCTGTGCCATCCTCGCCTGATGGTCTTGACCCCAGGCTCCTACACATCTCTGCTCCTGCCATAGCCTTCCCACTCTCCCTGTTACTAAACCTCTCCTTTGTGACAGCCACTGTGCCCTCTGTCTGGAAACATGCTGTTGTCTTCCCCTTCCTGAAGGGTGGCAACCCCTCCTCCCCTGGTAACTATCATCCTAGCACCCTACTGCCAACCTTAGCTAAATTACAAGAATACATAGCACTCAAACAACTCTATCTGTTTCTCTCCGACTCCCCTTTTTTCATCCCCTTCCAGTCTGGCTTCAGGAAATCCCACTCTACTACCACCTCTCTCCTAAGATTAACTGACATCATCTCTTCAGGCTTTGACAAAGAGCATATTACCTCAGCTATCTTTGTAGACCTGACTAAAGCCTTTGACAAAGTTTCTCACCTCCTCCTCCTCCACAGCCTTTCAGCTGCTGAATTATCCCCATCTGCTACAGGATGGTTCAGTGCCTACCTGTCCGGCAGGTCGCAATCAGTAAGAATTGCTGATCCTATCTCTTCCCCACTACCTATAACCACTGGAGTCCCACAAGGCTCTGTACTAGGCCCCATTCTATTCTCCATCTTTCTAAATGACCTCCCCCGGGTTTGCACCACATCCAGCATCCACATGTATGTGGATGATACAGTATTGTTTACCTCTGGCAATACTATTGCTGATGTCACTACCAGGCTCCAGTCCGACATCACCAAAGTCCAACTCTGGTTTAGTTCTCATCAGCTCTTTCTAAATGCCAAGAAGACGATCTCCATGTCCTTTGGCACAAGGCAGAGACTCGCTAGGCTAACTCACCTCCCTACCTTCCACACCCTTGATGGGACTGCTCTTGAGGACTCCTCCTCTTTCAGGTATCTCAGCATCTAGCTGGACAGACACCTTGACTTCTCTGCACATATTGATGGCATTCTGAAAAAACTAAGGCCTAAGCTTGGGGCACTTTACAGAAACTGCAGCTGCATCCCGCTCGCCATCAGGCGTGAGCTGGTACAGAAAATGATCATGCCCATTTTCGGCTACTGCAACATAGTCTATGATGCTGCCCCATAGTCCCACCTATCTAGACTGGACTCTTTCTTTAACTCCTTCTGTCGTTTTGCTCTTGATGCCCCTCTCCGCACCCATCACTGTGACCTCTACCGCTCTCTCAACCTACTTCCCCTACACTCCCAGCGCACACTTCACGGTGCTAAATTCATCTCTAAATTCTGGCTTGGATCTCTCCCCTCATATATCTCCTCCTCCCCTCTTGGCACACCTATCCTCTCCCTCTATTCCTTGAGATCCCAAGCTGACACCCGCATCCTCTCACTCCCCTGCAGAACCACTTCCTCTGGCCAAAAAGCCTTCTCCTACCACCTGCCTAAAATGTGGAATGCTCTCCCTCCACAAATCCGTCACTCCTCCTCCCTTTACTCCCTTACCGCTGTGTTGCACAACTACCTTACACCCTCTTGCACCTGCTCCTGATCCTCCTTCCATATCTGTCTCCCTCTCTATTTTTCTGTCCCTCTCCCCCTCCTCTTTTTCACCCCCCACCCTACTTGCACTTATACTTATATTTCCCCCTATAGACTAGCTCTTAAATAGGGGTGACTGGTTCCTATATGTTCACCCTGCTGCATATTGCATTACTAGTGTACTGCCTGTAATGTATGCATTATCAACCTTGTATCCTATTGCTCGTTACCTGTACTGATTTTATTTTGTATGCTGCTCCTAAGAACTGCCTGCACAGTAACTCTACAACAGCCTATGTCTCATGTGCCATGTTCTTGTTTTATAACTGTATGTATAATTACACCATCTGTATGTATTTATCTGAACTTGTACTCTGTATATCTCTTTCCCCTTTCCCCCAGGATGTACCGTGAGATGAGCATTAAGTTGCTCAGTGTATCTTTCCTGGTGAAACAATTCAATAAATAAAATAAATAAACTGAAGCGTGGTGGGAGAGTATGGGCTTGGAAGTTAAACTGACAGGCTGTCAGGTAATACACAAGGACATACAAAAAAAGTAGGAGGAGTAGCGTTGATTGTGAAAGAAGGAATAGATGTTAGGGAATTTAAAGTAGATAATATGGGATCTATAGAACAGCTATGGGTAAATATTTTTCTAGCAGTAAATTAAAAGATTACAATTGAAGTATGCTATAGATCTCCATTTCTGACACAAGAAGAAACACAAAATTTCTTGGATATCTTAAAGAAACAGGAAAATAGTAACAAATTGACAGCCCCGGCAACTTTAATTTCCTGGATATAGACTGAGAAAACATCAAACCCACTACTAGTATGGAAGCACAATTTATAGATATTATAGACAAATTAAGTCTGGTAAACCATGTCAAAAACAACACAAGGGGGGACAGAATCCTAGATTTGTTATTGACTAATATGGAAGAAGAAATAGGTGACTGCAGGCTTAGAGAAACACCACTAGAAAGCTAACACAATATAGTGCAGTTTGATATCGTAACAAGGATAGAACAGGGAGGTACAACTATTATAAAATGTATAAATAAAGCAGACTATAATAAAATCAGGAATACTTTAGAGAAATGGGACTGGAAACAGGACTTTGAGGGAAATTCACCGAAAGGAAAATTGGATACACTAAAGAATAAATTGGCAGACTGTATGAATCAATATATTCCAAAAGTAAAGAAATATAACAAAAAATGACATATATCAGTCTGGCTAAACAAGAACATAAAAAGGGCTTTCAAACAAAAAAGATAGCTTATAACATGGCCAGGAAAGGGAAACACAGGAAACATGAGGGATTTATAAAAACAAAGTCAGGCAATGTAAGAAGCAAATAAAAAAGGCAAAAAGAGAATCTAAATTAAAATTAGCAACTAAAACTGTGAATAACTGAATTATTTTGCTATATTGGAGGGATGAGGAAGGTCAGGACCCAGGCTGGACCACTGCTGGATAATGATTCTACTATTATTGACTGTGGAGATATGGCAAAATAATCAGATAAATACTTTACTAACATAAATAAATCCAATGAGGAGGGTAATTATACACAAAGTCAGAACAATAAGGGAACCTATAAAGAAGAACATATTAAATAGGCTTTTAATCAGTTTTACAACGCCCTATATACTACTCCCCACCCCTCTCATAATCAAAAAGAGCTTGTTTTGAGTTTTTTAAGCAAGCTTCGATTACCTCGCCTGAAAGATTCTCAAAGGGAGTCATTGGAATTCCCTATTAGCCCTGAGGAAATCCTTTTCCAGGTTAAACATTTGAAACCCCTAAAATGCCTGGGCCCAGATGGTTTCGGACCAGAATGGTATAAGGTATTCATTCCTCAGTTGCTTCCTAGTTTGTTATTAGCATGCCAAGCAGTAAAGGAGGGAGAAACCCCACCTCCTTCCTGGAATTACGCAGTTTTATCTCCTCTACTCAAGCCTGAAAAGGACCCCACCCTTCCATCCTGATACCGCTCAATCTCAATATTGAATGTGGATTATAAAATATTTACGGCCATATGGGCCAAAAGATTGGAACCTATTCTTATCCAACTAATTCACCAAGATCAATCAGGTTTTATAAAGCAGGGAAATACCTCCGATAATCTTAGAAGGTTTATGCTTCTCCTCGAACACATACATGCAAGAAGAATTCCATCTACCATTATTAGCTTAGATGCCAATAAAGCATTTGACAGGGTAAGCTGGGAATACTTATGGGCAGTCCTGTTTAAATACTCCTTCCCAGAATTTTTTATAACTTGTTTGAAAAATTTATATTCCAACTGAGTGCTTACATTCGGGTCAATGGTTCCCTGTCTCAACCGATCCATATTCAAAGAGGCACAAAACAGGGGTGTCTCTTATTCCCATTATTATTTGCCCTATACATCGAACCTTTAGCAGAGACAATTATAGAGAATGCCTCTATAGAAGGAGTCTCGGTGGCCCAGGGAGAATATAAGGTGGCGTTCGCAGATGATATTTTGGTCACTGCTCTGTCCCCTGCTACTTCTCTCCCAGCTTTGTGGGAATTGTTAGAGGACTTCAGAAAGGTATCGGGTTTCCAGTTGAATGTATTGAAAACAGATTTGATTCCCCTGTATTTTACTCCATCTCAGGAGCTTAAGAATAAATACCTCATTAAATGGTATAAAACAAAATTTAAATACTTGGGAATCATTGTTCCAAAAAATTTAGATAACCTGGAACTGCTAAACTATGAACCTCTCTCCAGTCAGATACAAGACGATTTGTCAACTTGGGCTCGGTAACCATTAAATTTTTTTCAAAGAATAGAGACTATCCGTATGATAGTCCTCCCAAAATTATTATATCTATTCCAGAACATCCCTACTTTTCCTTCTGGTTTCTATTTCAAATCTCTGAACAAAATTATATCTAATTTTATATGGAATGGACAGAAGCCGAGACTGAGATTGTCCCTTTTGCAGCTTTCACTTTCCTTGGGGGGGGGATAATCTTCCAAATTTGGAACTTTATGCGAAAGCATCGTTCTATGAAATTTTATCATTATGGTTATCACCAACCTATCAATCTCCCTGGAAAGATTTGGAATTCGCCATTAGTGACCTATATGACATTATTAAGGTGACACTAGCTTCGGCTGCTAGACTACCTACCCTTCGCAATTTTACTCCATTCACAGCTCAAGTCTTAAAACTATGGTATAAGCTAAAATGACATAAAGCCTTTAGTGAACTCATCTTCTTTTTTACCCATATCTCGGAGGATGATCGATTTTTTGCGGCATCCCTCGACCATGTCTTTTCTAAATGGAGACAAGTAGGGCTTCAATTTTTTAGGCAATTTCTTGCCCACTCTGGTATCATCCCATTTGAAACTTTAAAAATAAAATATGGCTTATCCAACAATGACCATTTTAGATATAACCAGGTGAGGAATTATCTCTTGAGACAAAGAGGTGTTATTCTTAAATTGCCAGACCCACTGCCTATGGCTTGGAAATATCTAGAAGATAATATTAAGGGTCAGCTATGGCCTCACCAGGTGGTTTTTTTATATAAAATATTAAGGGAAGGAATGGGTGAATCCTCATTATCAATTCTTAATAGTTGGTGCAGAGACCTAGAATTGGATAGATCATAACAGGAGTGGCTTCAGGCATCCTCTCAGGCATGTAAAGTTATATAGACCACTAAGTGGCGAGAGTTCGCATGGAAATGTAGAAGCCATTATTTCTGTTCTCCTGCAGTAATAACTAAATACCTTCCAACTTCATTTGGGAAGTGCTGGCAGAAATGTTCTTGTGAGCTGGCAGACCACGGACACATTTTTTGGTCATGTCCCTGATTAATGCCCTTTTGGTTTTCTTTACAACAAGAAATTTCAGACTGTTTGGGAGAACCGATTGAACTTACAGTAGAAATGGTGTTGCTTTCTATTTTTCCTCAACACAACAAATCCTGGCACCAGACCCTATTACCCATTTATATTTTGGCAGCTAAAAAGGCTATAACAAGACAATGGAGATCCCCAGTAGTTCCAACAATTGGAGATTGGAGGGGGTTGGTGGCAGATATATACCATATGGAATCCCTTTCGGCTATGCTCCGTAACAAACAATCTGTTTTTAAACCCTTTTGGAGACCATGGGTGATATTTTTTTCAGATCTAGACTCTGATTTTATTCCTTGAGCCTCACCATGTCCTATTATATGAGACTCGTGGTGGGAAGGGACCTATTCAAACTGGGGAAATGTGGGCAAATCACAAAAGACTGATCTATACCTCTGGGGAAATGTTACTGTACACACTATCTGGGAGCACTATGTTACTATAAAATATTTAATTCAATCATTATTTAAATATTAATATGTTACTAGAGAGGAAAGTAACAGAAAGATTGTACTAGAATCGAAGTTAAAAATTATAAAGCATCTGTAACTATAATAAGACGCTGTCCAATATGTCAATGATTGTATCAAATATATTTTTACCTTTCACACCCATGTAATAAAAAAGAATATAAAAAAAAAAAAACAATAAGGGACGTGCCGTCAACATATCCACACAGGATGTACTTAAAAGATTAAGAGGCCTAAACATAAGTAAATCACAAGAGCCGGATGGGATCCATCCAAGAATCTTAAAAGAGACAGCTGTTATCATTGCAGCCCCAGTTACTGACATATTCCATACCTCAATTGATCATGTGTGTGTATTGGACGACTGAAGACTAGCCCTAGCCACTCCAATCTTTTAAGAAAGGAGACAGGGGTAAACAGGAGAACTACAGGCCAGCCAGTGTTACCTCGGTTCTGGGGAAAATGTTGGAGTCAACAATTAAAGAGAGTATAGAGATTTTTTTGGATAACACTGGCCAAGTTGATGCTTTGCAACACAGATTATGGAGAAATAGGTCATTCCTTACTAACCTCATGAATTTTTTTAAACCAGTGAGCCAGGCTTTGGATCAGGTCATTCCTATTGATGTACTGTATTTAGATTTCTCGAAGGCTTTTGATTCTGTGTCTTGCACAGAGTTAATGACGACACTGACTGACATAGAAATAGACAATTATTTGTTAAGTCAGATAGGATCTTGGTTGGAAAATAAGAGACAGGGGCCTCAATTCTGAAAGGAGCCCTTGGAGCGACGCAAGTTGTGTCACTCCAGGACTGCGACAATACCAGGTGCACTAGGGACCATGCACTGGATTCCGCAAAAAAGCAGGGTCCTGGCACCAAAATCCCTGGGACTGCCATAAGTGCAGAACAGTGCCCAACCAGTCATGCGGCAAACGGCACATGCCATAGGGATCTGGCTCCCCCCTCGCTAGTGCAACACAGGACAGGCCAGCAATAGTGGTGGTGGTCGTGAGGAGGGTAACCCATGCTAGCAGGGGGTCAGGAGGCAGGTGAGGCATGGGGGGGCATACGGTGAGTTGTAGTAATAGTGGAGAAGTACGGGATTGTGTCAGCACCAGGCAGGGTGCATATGCCTATGTATAACATATATTTTATTTTATTTATTGAAATTTTGGAATTACAAACCTTTGAGTCAGAGACTCATTTACAAGGGTTCCGTGTTGGAGATGTACAAACAATAAAATGAACATATAGGAAACAAATAATAATATAACATTAATTATCTAGTGCACACAAACAACAAGTGCATGGAACGGCCTTCCGGAGGAGGTTGTGGAGTCAAAATCAGTGGTGGAATTCAAGCATGCATGGGATAGTCATAAGGCAGTTCTGGGGGGTTGGGGTAGGAAGAAGTAGGCTGCTGGTTAACTAGGATCTGCAGCTTATCCAGTAGGTAGGGAAATGGGCAGACTGGGTGGGCCAAGCGGTCCTTATCTGCCGTCAAATTCTATGTTTCTATGTTTCTATAGTAAACAGGTGAAAAAACACAGAATTGAATAGTTATGGATATACAGGCAAAGCAGGTAGAAAGAGCAGAGAGAAGGAAGGGGGATAGGAGGTGGAAAGCATTTTATATATGCGATATGCCACGGCCCCACTGCATGGGATATACCATGGCCCCTTTTAAAATATCAGCTATATTTTTGCCTAAGTGCAGCTTGACCTTATGACAGCCTGAGGGGCAAAGTTATGAGGGATATCAAAGGTCAAGATCCACGAGGGGAAAGTGTCACTGATATTTTCAATGGGGGTCATGGCATATTTTATCTATGCAAGGTGGCTATGTTTTAATGGAATTTTGTATTTTTACCCATTTTTTATTTTATTTTCTTGTGTGTCAGTGTTCAGGTTAGGCAGGAATAAATGTCTGAGGATGTGGGGGCTTGGGTTTGCATAGAGTGTGGTTACCATGGTACTGTCCCATGAAAGGCAGCATGTTTGCAGCACTGGGCACAGGGAAGCACTGGCTGCAGGTAGGGAACTTGAAAATCAGTTCTGTGGAGGGAAGGAGACATTGAAAACGTACTCGGGGAAAACTTGTGTAAGAGTGAAGCAGCTTGGAGCAGAATTTGTTGTAAGCCATATTTTAAAACATTTCTTGTTTTATTGAGGAATAGAGAGTAATGTACAGTGACAGCATCAGTTTCATTACTGAGCAGATTGGATTTGGAGCAGGGGAATGAGGCTGCTGGAGCTTGAGAAAGTGAAAGTGAATGTGTGCTGATCACACTGCTGGTTCCTACCAGTCCCTATCTGAAGTGTGAATAACTACTGGCATGGGGGACCGAGAGTGAGGTTAAACACAATGGGTGCTATACACCAATGGGAAGGTAATACGTGCCGGAAGTGTGTTACCCACCCATGGTGCTCCACACCTCTGAACAGGTGTGCAACAGTGGCATTTACGGACGCTGGCCACCTGTCCATGGCACCGCTCCCCCCCCAGTGCACAGGACTCCACAGAGCAACCAGGGGCAGGGTTGTGGTCGCAGGTCCAACCGGGCTTCCAATCAGATGCCCGGACCAGGTGACTCAGTGGATCCCTTTCATGGCGGAGCATGCATTGGCTGTGTGCCCCACGGATGTCTGAGGACTGGCAGCTGTGGCAGGTCTGAGGAGAGCAATGCCGCCGGCCCTCTCATGGCATGGAGTGGTGCACAGGGCTGGGGGGCTGTCCACCGGTGGTGGTGAAGTGCTTATCATACCCTGCCGTTAGCGGGATGTGCTGGTGGTGCTGGGGGGGCAGCACCTTGGGCAGCACCCTAGAGCCGGTGCCCCCATGAGGTGATGTGTGTGGGGGGGGCATGATTGTGGCATGCTATTTCACCAGTCAGTGTGGCGGGGTGGAAGGGAGGTAGCAGCCCCTCTATGGGGTGGCCCCAGAGGGTGGGTGGGCTCATTGTCCTGATGCCAGGTGGGTTTCCAAGCATGCGTGGAGTGCATAGGGGTTTTACAGCAGTGTCCTCCTGGGCATACCCTGTGCCCCCATATGCACCCCCACAGCCAGCACTATGCGCCTTTGTGCATGGTGCATTGTGCTGGCACCCCCCCCGTGTGGTGCAGTACATGGCCCTTGAGGATCGGGCGCATACTGTCTGCACGTTCCCCCCATTGTGCATCCCATGTGGGGGGGGCAATGGGTGCGGAGTGGCTACGCACCCCAGATATGTGTACATAGTCACTCCACTCCATTGGTGCATAGGGCCCAATATCCTCACTCTAGGACGGACCATGCTCTAGATATGGCAAATATTGGCAGAATCTGTCCTCAGACGCAGTGTATAAAGATATATATAAAACCTTAAGAAAAAATCCTGGACTCTGTTTGGTCAATTGCCAGTCACATGACATAGAAAGCTTTTGAACTACTGACCAATTTCAAAGTGAACTTGGTCAACAAGTCTGAGTAAAACCAGCCAATAGTTTGCCAGACCAAGCAATAATCTTCTGAACTACTGACCAGTCAAACTGCCAAGCAACCCTTCACCACACATCCCCAGCCAAAGCTAACATCAGTTTACTCTATAATATGTTTCAGTAACCCCCCCCACACACACGCATGTACACACATGCGCACACACGCACAACACACACACACACACACACACACATATACACACACATATGCACACACACTTCATGCTGCACAACAACCATTTTCTTTTTCCTTTATTTTACAACAACCTACTATAAACTCTGATATGGTACAGAACGAGAGAGTCGGTAGCAGTTTTGAAACAGAGGAGCATGAGCAAAGGTTGCCATAGCAATGCTTGCGCTTCATTGCTTCCATGTTGGGTGGTTTTCCAGCCTCTTCTTTCTCTGCTACCCGACCATCCTATAACTTGGTGGGTCAGGTGGTGTAGTGCTGTTATCATATCAAGTCAACAGAACCACCTAGTGGGTTTTGTTAATACTGCAGCAAGTTGATAGTTGGGAGCACAATAATAGTGTTGTGTGCACTTGCTGTTTTATGATGGTATGCAGTACATATGTTGCCTTCTGTATGTGAGCAGCTGAGGAGTACGCAGGAATAAAGGCGCTGAACTAAATCCGAGGCATTTGTCTTTATTTCAAATAAGAAATATGAAACACTACACCGACGATGAGGCTTCAAAACCAAGATGGAGAAACCCTGAATTTAGACTAGACTTCCAAACTGCACAAGAAGGAAGAGAAAGAACTGAAACTAGCTGTGAGTACATCTGAAAGTTGCATAATGGCACTGCACAGCCACTCTAGTTTTCCCACATTTGATTCAGATGTGAATCCAGCTCTGTAGGACCGCAGTGGATCAAATGGGCCCAAAGATTTGAAAACTATAACACTGCAATGAATATTACCAGAGATGCAAGGTTCAAAGCTCTTTTACATTTTGCTGGGGTAAGAGTGCATGACATATATGACACATTATTAGCAAGTGCAGACAACTATGCAGATGTTAAACAAAAGCTCACTAAGTATTTTTCTCCCCAAAGGAATGTGCAGTATGAAATATGCATATTTCGGAAAGCCTCACAACAACCTAGTGAAAATTTACACATATCGGACCAGAGTACACATGTTAGCCAAGAATTGCGAGTTTGAGGACATGGAGAAAGAAATAAAACCACAGATTATACAAAACTGCAATTCCTCTAGACTACGCTGCAGAACATTAAGACAGCCAGAACTGTCTTTATCCAAGCTCCTTAGCTATGGCAGATCACTTGAAACTTCTGACATGCAAGCTTCAGGCATTGAGAAAGGGACAGCCATTGAAGATGACACTGTAAAGAAAATCAGCTGCAGACAAGAATCCAAACCAGTTCCCATTAGCACACCTCAAAAGCAGGTAACAAACACTAATTGTAGAACTGTGGTGGTTCGTATCTGCATTAGGGAGAGTGTTCAACGAAAGGCAAAGACTGCAGAGCGTGTGGCAAGCCAAACCATTTTGCAAGAAAATGCCGCTCAAAGCTGCAGTAAGCAGGACATTACAAGATTACCTGTAACAAAAATAAAAGCTACAACTCATGATGCAGTCATTCAAATCGCACCACAAACTCAAAACGCTAAACCAGACTTGCCTAGCAGTGATGAGGCTTATGTGTTTGTAGTCAACAGCCACAAGCACATCAACCAACCAGAAGTGCAGGTACAAATTCATGGTACTAAACTGACTACACTGAACGATTGCGGGGCTGCAGTGAACATTATAAGTGAAACGGTGTACAACACAATGAAGGCATGCCCAGAACGCCAGCCAAACAACACAAAGATGTACTGCTATGGCTCAAAAGAAGCACTTACGGTCCTTGGAAAATTTTCCAGTTCCATAGTCAAAACACAAAATCACACATGGGCCATTTTTAGTTGTCCGAGGAAATTGCAGTTCACTTTTAAGCTATCAAACAGCTTCAGGATTGGGGCTTATCAAAATTGTTAATGCAATACCACCTCTAATAGAAACACGCACTGTGGCAGAGCAACTAGTGGAGCATTATCCTTTTATTTTAACATTTGTTAACTGGGTGAACAAAGCATTGGGCCAGATGGGCCTGTTACAGGCCTGACCCAGGAAGGCACTTCAGTGACACAAATTGCATACATAAAGACACATATTATACATCAGACGCATGATAAAATACTTGAGAAGTATACTAGAATTAGCGAATACATTCATACAGTACCCTAGCATATATATCAAACACAATAAAGAGAAATGTGTGCAGAGACAGGAATAAACATACGTCTACAGTCAAGAATGATTTTCAGTTACAGGAATTTTTTAGGGATGTTTTAAACTTATTATGTTTTCAAATCTTGTAACTTGTCAGGTAGTCCATTCCAAGTTTTGATCGCAATCTGTTTGAATGACTTCTGTTTTTTTGGGGGGGGGAGTTGTAGATTTACACTGGGGTATGGCTAAAGTAATTGTATTCTGTGACTTTAATGCCCTTACGCTTAATTTTTGTTCAAAGAAATTTGACAGTGGATTATTTGATGAACAATAAATTAAATTAAATACAAAAGAAGATAATTGTAATGTAGCCCTTTCTTCTACAGGTAACCATCCCAGTTTGTTATACAGGTCACAATGGTGCACTCTAAATCTTGCTCACAAAGCAAATCTGTATATAACATTGTACAACCAATTCCATTGCTGTCTAATTTTTTCTGATACCCCCAAAAAAAGATTTCCATACTCACGTGTTGGCACGAAAAAGGTCTGTGTTATTGTTCTTCTTGTTTCTTCAGTTAAATAATCCCTAATTGAGCCAGCCTGGTGGTGCGCAGGGCAGAGGCGCTGGTCACAGCACCTTGCACCATGCCGGTGACCTGGGTTTGGGAGCGAGCCTGGGGCACCAGGGGCTGGCAGGGGAGGAGAGGGATTGAGCATCCGGAGGACGGCTCTCCCTCTACGGGGAGGGGGGTCCATGATGGTCGGTGCCCAACTGCCCCCTGGTGGAGGCTGAGAGGTGGCAGATGCATGCCGTACTTAGGGGGAAGAGTCGGGGGCAGATGCCTAAATGGGGGCACGTGCGGATGCGTGCGCGCTCACGACCGCTGGCATCATTGCAAGCCCTCCGACTCAGGGAATCTCTGAGCAGGGAAAAAGTGGCGCCTCCTATGGCTTGATGGCCATTCGTGGGTGATCGTTGGGACGCTGGCACCTGAGCTGGATCCATCTGGGTAGGGAGTTAGGGGGTTCCCTGCCACGCCGCTGTTGGGGGGATAAGCCACAGGGGCTATAGGGGTTCCAGCGGTCCCGGTTGAGACAGACAACAGCCAGATCCCAGCTGATGGGTTGTGAGAAGCACAGCTGAGGTAGACAGGCAGCCACAGGAGGATAAATAAGCATGTAAAAAATAAAATAATCCCTAATTGTATAAAGTGCTCCTATTTTCATATGTATTTGTTATGCTATGTCATGTCATGTCATGTTATGTTATCAACATGTTTATGAAAACTTAATTGACCATCTAGTGTAACTCCTAAGTATTTAAAGTCGGGCACTATTTCTACTTTTGTACCAACACTGGAAATCATTTCAAATGGTTCAGACACGACTTTCAATTTATTAAAAGTGTAAAACAAAATCCCTTAGTTTTTTCCTCTATTCAGGATAAGTATGTTTCCCTCTAACCAGTTTATTAATTTGTTATATCTGTATTCCAGAGTTTGTTTTATTATTAGTTTCTTTATTTGCTGTATATATTGTAATACTGCATCATCTGCATACAGTACCATATGGGACCTTGAACAAATTAATGGCAGTTTGTTTATATACGAGGAGAACAGCATGGGCCCCAGTATTGAGCCCTGGGGTACCTCGTAGTTAACAGCCATTGGATCTCACAATCTGCTATTTATATGAACCTGTTGTTCTCTACCTGTTAAGTAGCTGTGAAAGCATTTCACCACGGTGTCCCCACAGTCAATATCAGTTAGTTTTAATTCCAGTAGGGGGTCAGCCACAAGACTGAAGGCCTTGGTCAGGTCCACAAACACCGCACCAGTATACAAACCAGCGTCCATGTTCTCCTACAGGTCGTTCGTGAACCTGGCCAAGCCCATCACTGTACCACACCCCGCCCCTAAACCCATGCTGTGTTGTTGTTACCAAACCATATCTGTCCAAGTAATCTGTTTATGTAACAACCTTTCCTGTATTTTTCCAACCAATGATAACAATGAAATTAGTCTATAGTTACAAGGCATTCTAGTTTGTCCTGCTTTGAAACCTGGGGACACATAAGCTTTTTTCCAAATGTCCGGTACAGTTTGAGTATTTAGAGATTTATTATACAGTAGATTATTTGTAAGGTGTAAGCAAGTTCCTTGGCTGCATATTTTAGTATTTTAGCCTCCACTTGATCCTGCCCTGGTCCTTTTGATTAATCAAGTTTTTTCAGATATATTGTACAGTTTCTGCCATGTTATTCTTTGAAAATAAAACTTTGGGTTATGCTGTTTAACTGAAGTGTAGCTTGTTGTGTATTTTCCCTGAGGTTTTCCAAATACTTAGACAAATTTGTGAATTTTTCATTTAAATGATCAGCCATATCCTTATTATTAGTTATTTCCCTGTCATATTTCAGTAGACTGCCAATATTTTCTTTATTCCTCAGGGCTAGTAAATTATTTACTCTATGCTATAACTTTTTTTGTCTTGACATGTTGATATTTGTTCATTCTTAAAGAAATCCACCTTAGCTTTTTTATTTCTTTTTACGCCTGTTTCTTAACTGCCGAAAGTTGATCCAACCCTTTTCCAGTTGTTTTTTCTTATACTGTGTACTAGCTGCATCCCTGAATTTCATGACTTTTATCAGCTTATTATTTGTCCATTTGTTCCATACCCCTCTTAGTCTTTTCTTTTTCTTGGGTGCTCTGCTATTTATTACCGTATTCAAAGTTTTCAGAAACATATCAACCACAATATTTTCATCTTTAGAATCATGCAGCTGTTTCCAATCCATTTCAAACAAATCCTGTTTTATGTTGTTTAACTTTTCTTCATTTAAAGCCCTATTTTCAATGATTTTTCCCTTGCCTTTTGGCCTCTTGATACTCCAAATGCAGTATCTGGGTAAATGGTCACTTACTGTGCCCATTAACACCCTTGAGGCTCTATTATTTTTTACATTATTTACTATTACCCAGTCCAATAATGTAAATTCCTTTGTTCTGTTGTTTACTCTTGTTCCCACATTTATTAATTGGTCGAGGTTAACCTTTTGCAATGATTTCTTATATTTATTAACTTTTTTCCAGTCCAATTTTAATTTAGGTCACCCATCAATATTAATTCTTTATTATTAAAACCCTCAAATAAGTTCATCAATTCCTCCAGACCTTGTATTTTTTATTTCAGTGGGTTGTATATACAACCAACTAGCAGGTTCTTTGTATTTCCTAGTGTCAGTTTGAGGAAAATATTCTCACATCTGGAGTTTAGATCTTGAGTTGCTAATTTTCTGACTACAAAGTTTTCCTTAAAATAAATTATTATGCCTCCCCTCCTTTTTACCCTGTCTGTCTTTTCTAATGAAATTATAGCCTTTCACCTGTAATAAGTTATCATCAGTCTTTGTCTTTAACCAGGATTCCATTAAATTGGGATCATATACAGAAACCCAGTAATAAGCTACATATGTTTAAGTGAGCCAATTTCAGCCCTTGAGTCTTAAACCAGTTTGTTGCTTCATAATAATCTTCTGGATCAAGATTCTCTTCAGTATCTCCCGAATGAAGTCGTCTCTTCAGCCCTAAGTCACATGAACTATAATGTATTACCCTTGACTCCAAATACTCTCCTAACAGCCTCACTTCCCATTTTTTAAGACCCCTATTCCTAATCGACCAATTTTTAACTAACTAGTTTCAGAGACCAGCTTCACCCTCAGTCTATTATCATAATTACCATTTCTCTCCACCGAAGTTATTCTTTGTAATAACATATCTAATGAGTAAATTCTGACCTTTTTCAGGGAATTGGCAAGCTTAAAAACTTCCAAGTGCACCGTCACATTAATCCTGAAGTAAAACCTATGAGTCAGTCACACCGCAGAGCTTCTTTCCACATACGAAAGAAAGCTGAAGCAGAACTCAAGCTCCTTGAGACTGAAGACATAATAGAGATGGTGACTGGACTGACAGCCTGCATCTCACCAAATGTGGCACTCCTGAAACCTAAAGACCCTGTCAAAGTTAGGATTTGTGTCAATATGCAACAGGCCAACACAGCCATTCTATATGAGAGCCACATCACCCCAACCATGGATGATGTAATGCATGAGGTAAATGGAGCAACGGTGTTTTCAAAGTTGGACCTTAAAACTGGATACCATCAGCTGGAGTTGCATCCAGACAGCAGGTATATCACTACTTTCTCTGCCCACATGGGGCTAAGAAGGTACAACCAACTAAATTTTGGGATATAATCAGCTGCAGAAGTATTTCAGAATGCTATATATCAAACATTGCACGGTATTACCGGCATAAAGAACCTAAGTGATCACATCACTGTGTATGGGATTAATCAAGAAGAACATGTTAGAAACCTTACAGTGGCTTTCAAGAGATTAACTGAGAGTGGCCTCACACTCCGTCACCAGAAGACAGCAGTGAGCTGAATAGTGCTGCTCAGGTGTTTTACTAGACAGGTCACTCAGACTGGCCGAGACATTTTAATTATTTTATAAAACTTGGAAACCTCGGATGATCTGAGGGAAAGTACCCAGGTGGACTACTGCTGGTGAGACACCAGAAAGTGGGGATGACCTGAAAGGGGGTTAACAGTGGCATATTTGGTGTTTTTTAATAAACATTTGTCATCACACCATTTGTTTGTCCTTTTAAGGGCAAGGCAAAGATATTTACAACAAAAAAAGTCTTTAGAGGTAGTGAGGGAACAGGAAGAGAGCGGAACGCTACTTCCAGTCTCTGTACTAAAAACTAAATACTGCAGGTGAACATCGGCAAGCCCAGTGTCAGCCTAGCTGTGTCTGCCATGGAAGCCAGAAAGTTGGCCAGGAACTTTTGCACATATTACAGGTAAAAATAATAAAGTAGTAGCTAAGAAATGGCAGAAGAAACTGAAGGATATAACAAAATGGGTAGAATGCAGGGTGTGTGAAATGTATACAAAATGGGAACCAGTACCAAATTTTATATACAAACGATGTGAGTATTTAAGGAGGCTTGAAGGAGAGTTACAACTACTGAGACAGAAATTAGAACTTAATACTGAGATCAGGAAAATAGAAAGCTTTGTGCAAAACACTACAAAACTAATACGATCAGATACAACAGAAACAAACACTGAGAGTGTACCCTACTTGTAAATAAAGTGAGAGAAAAAAGGAAACAAGTCACCGAGGAAGATGACAGTTTGGAGGAACAAATAGAACCAGAACATGAATGGCGTAAGGTACAAAACCAGAGTAAAAAGAGAAGGAGAAAAAACTTAATAGATGCACTGGTACTAAGTAATTTGTTTCAGGCATTGGCAGAACTAACTAGGGAGAACTAGGAGGGAGTACAACAGGGACAGGAAAAAATCAGTATCAGAAAATCCCTAACGCTATAGTAAATAACAAAGGACTGGGAAACAACGGAGAGGGAGAATTATCAAGCTCAAAACAGATAGCATTACCCTCTGATAGTAGTCCAACAAAGAGAGCTGACAGATGATGTAGTGCAAATGATGACAAATGAGAAGGCAATACAGATGCCTATTGATCCCTTACTAGAAAAGGAAACAATACAAGAAAACCCAATCCATACTATGGATCTTGGGGAGCAGGAGGAATCTCTAATTAACAATGAGGAGCAAGGAATGATAAATCAGTTCACCTAGTAGTAGAGGTGAGAAGGGGTACAAATCAACAACTAGACACCATGCTAAATAATGATAGTAATAGAGAAATAAAGGAGAGGGATATTGCAGTGGTAGGGGAGCCACTCCTCAGATACACAGACAGGCCAATCTGCAGAAATAGAAAATTAACAACAAGTATAAGCTGCCTGCCAGGAGCTGGAGTAAGAGACATACTAAAAGATATAAAAGGACATCTTAGCAACACAGAGAAACCAATTGTTGTACTCCATGTTGGAATAAGTGACACAGGGAGGCAGGACATTACAGATATACAAAGAAACATCAAACAATTGGGTAGCAAACTAAAAAAGAAAAACAGTTGCACAATAATCTCTGGATTGCTACCAGTACCCTGAGCGGGGAAATAAAGAACACTTGAGATATTGAGAATGAATGGGTGGCTCAGGAGGTGGTGTAGCAGGGAGGGAATGTACTTCCTGGATAATTTGGGTAAATCTGAAAACAGAAGCCATCTCTATGGGACAGACATTCTGCATCTGAGTACAGCAGGTACAAGATTGATGGCACAAGGGATAAAACAAGCAATTCAGGACCATTTAAACTGGTAAACAGGGGGTATGGGGGCTGTAGTAACATTATGAATCCTTAAAAACTTGTAGAAAACTGGGATGAAATGAAAAGATTAGCATGGAAAGCACTCATGTTAAATGCTAGGAGTTTAAGAAATAAAATCCATATACTAGGATATATTCTACACACAGAAGAAATAACTCTGTGTGCTGTAACTGAAGCGTGGTGGGAGAGTATGGACTGGGAAGTTAAACTGACGGGCTATCAGGTAATACACAAGGACATACAAAAAAAAGTAGGAGGGGTAGCGTTGATTGTGAAAGAAGGAATAGATGTTAGGGAATTTAAAGCAGATAATATGGGATCTATAGAACAACTATGGGTAATTTTTTTTCCTGCAGTAAATGAAAATATTACAATCAGAGTATGCTATAGCTCTCCATCTCTGACACAAGAAGAAACACAAAATGTCCTGGATATCTTAAAGAAACAGGAAAATAGTAACAAATTGATAGTCCTGGGCAACTTTAATTTTCCGGATACAGACTGGGAAAACATCAAACCCACTACTAGTATGGAAGCACAATTTATAGATATTATGGACAAATGAAGTCTGGTAAACCATGTCAAAAACAACACGGGGGGGCAGAATCCTAGATTTTTTATTGACTAATATGGAAGAGAAAATAGGTGACTGCAGGGTTAGAGAAACATCACTAGGAAGCGATCACAATATGGTGCAGTTTGATATCATTGTAACAAGGATAGAATAGGGAGGTGCAACTATTATCAATTGTCTAAATAAAGCAGACTATAGTAAAGTCAGGAATACTTCAGAGAAATGGGACTGGAAACAAGACTTTGAGGGAAATTCACTGAAAGGAAAATGGGATACACTAAAGAATAACTTGGCAGACTGTATGAATCAATATATACCAAATGTAAAGAAATATAACAAAAAATGACATATATCAGTCTGGCTAAACAAGAACATAAAAAGGGCTATCAAACAAAAAAAAGAGAGCTTATAACATGGCCAGCATAAGGCCATGGACACTAACAAGAGGTAGGAGCTCATAAAGCTGGAGATAGTGGAGGCAACCAAACCTGCTGCAAGGCCCAGAACAAGAAGGCTAGGGCTAAGAAACCGAGCTGGTTGAGCAAGAAAGTCATGGAAAAGGTAAGGAGGGAAAGAGCTGCCTTTAGGAAGTAAAAGAAAAAAAGAAAGAGGGGAGGACAGGGAGGAGTACTTGACGGAATCGAAGGAGGTGACAAGGGCAGTTAGGGGAGCCAAGGCAACTAAGGAACTCAGGCTGGCACAAGGCATTAAGAAGGAGGAGAAGGACTTCTTTAGGTACATCAGGGAGAAAAGGAGCTGTAAGGACCACATATCAAGGATTAGGAAGGAGGGGGGTTGGGTGGAAACAGGGTGCGATAAGGCGGAAGCACTAAATGAGTACTTCTGCTCAGTATTTACTAAAGAGAAGAGGGGGATGACACCCAAGGGGGAAGAAATGGCAGAAACGGGGGTGGAGGGAGTGACAGATGGGGCAATCATGGAGGGCAGAGTTCGGGAGGGTTTGAAGGCACTGAGGGTAGATAAGGCACCAGGCCCAGATGGCATCCACCCCAGGGTACTGAAGGAGCTGGCAGAGGTCCTTGCAGGACCTTTGGCAGGACCTATTTAATGCCTCACTACATTCGGGGTGTGTACTTCAGGACTGGAGGATGGCTCATGTGGTGCCCCTCCACAAGAGTGGCCCCAAGGATGAACCGGGAAACTGCAGACCAGTGAGCCTCACATCCATTGTGGGTAAGCTAATCTAGACTATCCTGAAGGAGAGACTTGTGGCTCTCCTAGAGGCCAAAGGACTACAGGACAGCAGACAACATGGCTTCATATGGGGCAGATCCTGCCAAACCAACCTGGTGGAGTTCTATGACTGGGTAACTAGGCAACTGGACAGGGGCCATGCAGTGGATGTCCTGTATCTGGACTTCAGTAAGGCATTTGACTCAGTGCTGCATGGAAGGCTGGGAAGTAAGATAGTAGGCACAGGGGCAGGTGCAAAGCTGGTGAGATGGGTAGGGAACTGGCTTCAGGGAAGGCAACAGAGGGTGGTGGTGGGTGGGGAACTCTCACACCCAAGGGTCGTGATGAGCGGTGTTCCACAGGGCTTGGTGCTGGGACCAGTGTTGTTTGGGTTATTCATTGCAGACATATCATTGGACAGCAAGAGCAAGATCAGTCTGTTTGCTGATTATACCAAGGTAGGAGCGGTGGTGGATGACCTAGGGGGATGGCAGGGGTTGCAGGATGATCTGGCAAAGCTTGAAAGCTGGTCAGACACCTGGCAACTGGGGTTTAATGCCAAAAAGTGCAAGGTGCTGCATTTTGGGATGAAGAACCCAAGGAGGAGTTACCAGCTGGGGGGAGTGCAGCTAGCCCAGACAGAGGAGGAGAAGGATCTGGGGGTGCTCATTACAGGGTCAATGGACAACTCGGCACAATGTAGGAAGGCAGCTGCAAAGGCCAACAAAATGCTGGGTTGTATTGCAAGGGGTATATCCTCGAGGAGGGAAGAGGTGATTCTGCCACTGTATAGGTCATTAGTTAGACCGCACCTGGAGTACTGCGCGCAGTACTGGTGCCCATATCTGAAGAGAGACATTAAGTTACTGGAGGGGTTGCAGTGCAGGGCGACAAAGATGATCAAGGTGCTGGGGGACTTATCATATTATTTTATTTTATTTATTTATTTAGTTTTTGTTGACCGGGTAAGTGCACTAAACAAATCCTGCCTATTTTCAGGCACGACCCGGGGGAGAGGGATACAGATGAATGCCAACTGACCTTGAACCAGATGAAGCTGTTGGTGGTATTTTTAGTGAATGAGGGAAATTTGGCCAGGACACCGGGGAAATTCCCCTACTCTGTGTGGAGAGAGTGCTGCTGGGTAATCCGGAGGGGTTGCTCAGTAGGCTCTTGGTCAGGCATGGAATCGGATGCTGTGTTGTCTGGCTCAGTGGAGCCTACTACGGAACGGAGACCAGAGCAAAATCCCTTACCTCGAGAACCGGGAGAAGTGCTTAATATCCAGGAGAAGCCTCAGACTGAATCGCGGTCTGAATCGGGAGCTGCAACTAATTTATTTCGATATCCAAGTTTTCTGTACCTGTGGAAATCGCGATGTCAGCCGGCCAGGTGACTGATTCCGGTCGGGCCCTTTTGCAGGCGCCTCGCAGGAAATACAGGAAGGGACTCATTTTGAAGCGCACCAGACAATGGAAGCTGCATTGGACCTGGGAATACTACCGCTGGACCCTTGTTCTACACTCCACGGACCTCACAGATTCTAAAGCAACAATTTGGCTTGCATAATAGAAAATCATCCTACCCTACTATGGACTGGTCATCGGAGGAGGTTTTACAAGATGCTGGATGGACAAAATCACAAACAGGCATATGGATCCCAGACCCTACATGGACGGACAGTTCTCAGTCTTCCACCATGCATGCCAGCGTTTCTACAAACCTGAGCTCAGGTATGGACATTCAGACTCTGGGGTGGAAACTATTAATGATAATCAGAGCTCTGAAACCGTCCTTCAGCCATACCTGGGCTGAGTTAGGAATTATAGGACTTGTGCAGGATTTAGCTCAGACAGGGGACAGGCTGGCTTGCAAAACCAGAGCAGTAATGTCTGACTTGTTTTAAAACAAATTAGAACAGGCACCTAGAAAAACGCTGTCCGTTTACGTTATAGGGTGGCCTTCAAACCCACCGGATAGATATTATATTGCTAACTCGCTTTTGAAAGGTTCCATGAATTTTCTTCCTGTTGATATTTTTGCATTAATTCACATCTCAGGGAGGATTCTTATGATATTAGTTTTAAATCCTTTAAGGGCTTGAGAAATTTTGGGATAGATACTCCATTTTGAAAAATACCCCTTTGTGGGTTCCATTTTATGCTATCCCCTTACTAAACCAGTGTTTCGTTACATTACAATCATGTTTAGGAATGAAGGTGTCAGCGTGAGGTAATATTTACCAATGGTTGCAAAATAAATGTGAGGTGATGGGACCCCTGAAGCTATCTTGGACCTAGAAGGTATTTGGACAGGAGCTGGAAATTTAAAGTGAAGTTACCCCAAATAAATGGTGAAATTATCCATTTACCGAACAGCTTCTTTCTAGGAAAGATAGAGGGGTCTGTTTTATAGTGGTCAGCCTCGGGCCTGTTATAAATGTGGAGCCTGTACTCATTTAAGTAGCTCCTGTGACCTTTTAAAATGTCCATTGTGTGGAGGGTTTGGGCATGTAGCAGAAAGATGTCAAAACATCTTTCAGTGTAATCTTTGTGGTGATAATGGCCATGCCTTTCACCAATGCCCACGGCCTCTCATAACAAAAGCTGGGGCTGGGATTCTGATGCCCTAATTAACAAGGCTCAGGGAAAACAGTGATTGATCCTGGATCCCTTCACACATCAGGTAGTCAGGCTGATCCTTCACCCCTCTTGGTGGACAAGCCTTCCTCCTCAGAGACTGAGGTGACTCCTTTAGTTGCAGATGTATCTATTTCATCTTCTCCACCTGATATCTCTGACTCTCAACAGGCCTCTTCTTCCATGCCCCCCCCCCTTGAGATAGTGAAACCCCGTAGGGTTATGAGAGCTTCTAATAAAGCTTCCTCTACTACTCCCACTCCAGTAGAAAACTTTTTTTCCCCTTTGCAACTGGAAGGTAGGGACTCAGATTTAGAATCTGATACTTCCCACCTATCGGAATTGATTTCGGAAGAGGAAGATAGCAAAGCCACAGACTTAGCAAAAGAAAAAAAGGGAAAGAAAGGGAAGAAGAGAAAAACTAGCCATTCCCAGAAGTCTGGAACTTAATGGTACTATCTCTGCAACATGGCGACCCTGAAAATAGCCTCCTATAATGTCTGCAGTATAAAGAACTTTAAGAAGAGACTTGCTGTCCTTTCCTTTCTTGGTACTTTAAATGTAGACATTATTCTTTTACAGGAAACTAGGTTATCCTCCCTGGCTGAAATCAAACAAACACAGAAAAGATGGGTGTGGGGGCCTTCCTTTTGGACTTTTGGGCCTGACGCAGCTGATGGGATTAGGGTTCTCTTTACTTCCCACGGCCTTTAGAGTTCCTAAACTGGTCGACATCTGTCCAGGACGTGCCCTGCTCCTAGATTTTTCCTGGCATGACTTTGATTATAGATTATTAAACATTTATGCCCCTCAAGTTAAAACTGCACGTATTAAATTATTTGAGGATGTTAAGCCCTTTCTATATACTCAAAGACACGTTATCTGGGGAGGGGATTTTAACTGTGATATAGATACTAAATTTAAAGGGGAAGTCCAGAAAAAAATATATTGTGATTCTTTAGCTTTAAAACAGATTATTAAAAATGCTGGACTATTGGACGTTTATAGGTCATTACATAGTACAGGTGGTTCTTCATATCACAGGAACATATTTTCTTCACGTATTGACTATCTTTTTGTCTCTAAGTTTCTAAAACCTTCCCTTACATATATTACACCAACTGAGTTCTCAGACCATCACCTTTTAATTGGGGTTTTTAGTCTAGCAGATATTCCCCCTAAACTATATTCAGCTAGCCCCAGATGGCGTCTAAATGTGTCCTCCTTGGAGGACAGTGATTGTATTTCGGAATTACAAAATCTATTTTTTGCCCGTCATTCTACACTTTGTTGTTATGAGAACCTTTTTTTCTGGTGGAGAGACACTAAAATAGAGATTAAATCCCTTTTAAGTTCTAAGGGGAAACACAAGGCCAATTCACGATATCTTCAATACCTACATTATCGGGATCAATTTTACAAACTGATGTCACTACCATCGAGTGACAAACTCCCTTTGTTGTCTCAAATCTCAGAATTAAAAAAACAGATGGTTGAATATCAGTACAGTAGAGCTATATCACTAGACATGGAATTTAGATTTGGGGTACAAGCCCAACCAACTTCAGATCCCTATTTGGCGTGTAAGGAACGCCTTGACCGGACTGTAATGTCTAAATTAACCTCTTCCGAAGGTAAAATATGTTACCTCCGAGAAAGATATGATGTCTGTTGTACAGCAATTTGTTTCGGATACCTTTGGGGGAGAACCCGAGCTTAGTGGGAATTTGCCTGAGGACTTTTTGCCTTATCTTCCAGTGATGGACACCACATTTCAAGCTCAATTATTGAAACCCATTTCTCCATTGGAAGTGGAAAAGTTATCCTATCCCTTAAACTTAAAACATCCCCTGGTTTGATGGCATTCCAAATGAATTTTATAAAACCTTCATTTCGTACATGTGTCTTTTCTTCCTCTTGTGTTCAATTTATCTTAACCTCCACCTCCAGGTTTCCAGAATTTAATGTGGCCTTATTGAAATTTATTTTTAAAAAAGGGGATTCCTCCTTACTTACTAACTGGAGGCCGATAAGTATCCTTAATAGTGACTATAAGATCTTTGCTAAAATCCTCACAAATAGATTGTCCTTAATTTCTGAGTCCCTTATTCATCCCGCTCAATCCTGTGCAGTACCACATAGGAAGATACAACATAGTTTATATTTGTTAAGAGACTTATTTGACAACAGTGATAGGGGAAAAGGGTCGGGTTTTATTATTGCTTTGGATCAGGTTAAGGCCTCGACAAAGTGTGTCACTCTTACTTATTTAATATACTATTAACCTACAAAATTCCTAAACTCTTTGTATACTGGATTTCGATTTTATATTCGGAAGCAGTGATACATCCTTTAGTGAATGGAAGAATAGGGCCTCACGGTTCCTGTAGTTAGGGGAGTTGCAGGGTTGTCCCCTGAGCCCTCTTTTGTATGTGTTTGTTTTGGACCCTATTATTCGATATATTCAGGGGCATTCCGAGATTATGGGTTTGACCCTGATATATCCTTGCCAAGGGTTAAAATAACCGCCTATGCAGATGATATTACACTTTACGTTTCAGGATAGGCCTTCCTTCAGAAAGCCTTACATTGTTTTCAGATTTGGGGAAAAATCTCTGGATCTGAACTTAACGTTTCAAAAGTTTTATTTTTCTTTACATCCTGAACAGGATACTCTCTTTGATACTGGGGGTATTCCATTCTCATCACAACCTAATAAAATTCTAGGAATTTGGTTTGGGTTAGGTGATATGGCTACTTTTAACTGGGAAAAGCAGTTAAAAATAGGGGAATCTAAAGTGAATGTCTGGAAACAATGGAAATTTGGGAAACGGAAAAGGGTTTCTATTGTTAAGCAATTTTTGATTCCCATATTTTTATACCTTAGTTATTTATACCCGCCACCTGTTTCATTAGAAACACGATTGTACAGCGTCTTTTTTCAGATGATTTGGGGAATGGTTTAAATCCAGTTATGAGGATTTCCTTTACTTACCAGTTAAGAAAGGTGGATTGTCCATGATAAATCCAATTGTTTTTTCATTCCATTTTTGTTTTAATTCTTTTGGTTTCCTTTGGAATCACACGGTTCCCTTTGGCATTCGTGGTCTTATTTTCTATGGAGTCCTACTTCCAGAAATGGACAACGTATCTCCTAAATTGTTAAAACAAAATCATTTGCCCTTGTATGGAATGCCTTCTCTTAAAAATGTAGGCAGTGGAATTTATTATTTAATGACCTTATTTCACATACTAGGAAATCTTTCTATAACTATATTGTTTTTACTGTACAAGGCTCCATTTTGCTTTTTCCAGACTGTATGCCAACCAAAATGTCCTTTGCTTTCTGACAAATTAACTGCTATAGAATACCATCTTCTATATGGGACATTGTGTGGATATCTTTACATGGGAAATTGGGGTCTTGGGGAATCTTAAATACAAACCGACAACTGAAAGATACTGTTTAAGGTCTTCTTGTAACTCTATTGAAGAAAGTTTATCTCACTTTCTTATTGATTGTCAGTTAGCAAAGAATTTTGGTGTAAGGCATCTGATCATTGGGGTTCGATGCTGCAGCAGATAACATATAATGCTTTGGTCTTAGGGGATTATACAGGTATATGGCAGTCTTATCATCCCAGCACCTTGAATGTTTTTTTGCCTTTATTCAATTTTATCTTTGGCAGGCCAGATGTCAATTTATTTTTCAGCAACAATTAGTTCCTATTTCTATAATTTTGTCACAAGTGGAGACTGGTTTATCCTCTGTTAAAGTCAAAGATAAGCAAAAATGTTCTGCTGTTAAATTTGCTTCTTTTGGAAATCTTTTTGTTTGACATATATATTTCTGTGTACAATTTTGTATTGTTGTGTAAATCTGTTTAACTGGTGATGTTATGTTCTTTTCAATAAAAACTTCCCCTACTCTTTTCGATAAGTGCCATGGGATCTTTAACATCCACCTGAACTACCACCAATCCAGGCAGATGGGACCTCGGTTTAATGTCTCATCCAAAAGACGGCACCTCAGAAGTGTAGCACCCCTCTCATGCTGCACTACAGTGTCAGTACTGGGATATTAACCCAAGTGCCAGATGTGGGAACTGAACCCACAGCCCTCTGATCTCCCGGCCTCAGAGGAGGCCTGAGAGGAGGCTGAGGGAGTTAAACATGTACTCACTGGAGGAGAGGAGGGATGGGGACATGATTGAAACCTTTAAGTACATGAAAGGAATAAACAAGACAGGTACAGAGGGGCTGTTCAAAGTAAGGGAGGGGAGGGACACCAGGGGCCATGATATGAGACTGGAGGGAGGAAGGTTCAGGAGGGAGATGAGGAGACACTTTTTTACAGAGAGGGTGGTGGCTGGGGAATGCGTTACCTGCAGAAGTGGTATCCAGTAGAACAGTGGACTGCTTCAAGAGGAGATGGGACAGGACAAGGGGGAGGGTCAATGAAGGGGAAGGGTGGAAGGGAGGGGCAGCTGCAGAATAAGTGGTGCTAGCTGCACATTCGAGCAGACTTGATAGACCTTTAGGCCTTTATCTGCTGGCAAATTTCATATGTTCAGATATGTTCAAAACATGTGGGATTTATAAAACAAAGTCAGGCAACGTAGAAGAAGCAAATAAAAGGCAAAAAGAGACTTTGAATTAAAATTAGCAACTAAAACCACTAATAACTGGAATTATGTTGCTATACTGGAGGGATAAGTAGGGTCAGGACTCAGGCTGGACCACTGCTGGTTAATGATTCTACTGTTATTGATTGTGGAGAGATGGCAAAAGAATTAGATAAATACTTTACTAACATAAATAAATCCAATGAGGAGGGCAATTATACACAAAGTCAAAACAATAAGGGAAGTACAATCAACATATCCACACGTACTTAAAAGATTAAGATGTCTAAACATAAATAAATCACAAGAGCCGGATGGGATCCATCCAAGAATCTTGAAAGAGACAGCTGATATCATTGCAGCCCCAGTTATTGACATATTCCAGACCTTGACTGACCATGTGTGTGCATTGGATGGCTGGAGACTAGCTCTAGTTACTCCAATCATTTAAGAAAGGAGACGGGGTAAACAGGAGAACTACAGACCGGCTAGTATTACCTTGATTCTGGGGAAAATGTTGGAGTCAACAATTAAGGAGCGTATAGAGATTTTTTTTTGATAACACTGACCAAGTTGATGCTTTGCAACACAGATTTAGGGGAAATAGGTCATGCCTTACTAACCTCATGAATTTCTTTGAACTAGTGAGCCAGGCTTTGGATCAAGTTATCCCTATTAAAGTACTGTATTTAGATTTATCGAAGGCTTTTGATTCTGTGTCTCACACAGAGTTAATGAAGACACTGACTGATATAGAAATAGATAATAATTTGTTGAGTGGATAGGCTCTTGGTTGGAAAATAGGAGATAGGGGCCCCGATTCTGAAAGGAGCTCTTGGAGCAACGTAAGTTGCATCACTCCAGGACTGTGGCAATATCCGGGTGCGCTGGGGACCATGCACTGGATTCTGCAAAAAAGCAGGGTCCTGGTGCCAAAATCCCTGGGACTGCCGCAAGTGAAGAACAGCACCCAACCAGTGGTGCAGCTGCGGCACATGCCACAGGGATCTGGCTCCCCCCTCGCTGGTGCAACACAGGACAGGCCAGAAATGGTGGTGGTGGTAGTGAAGAGGGTAACCCATGCCAGGAGGGGGTCAGGGGGCAGGTGAGGCATGGGGGGGCATAGGGTGAGTTGTAGTGTCAGCGGGGAAGTACGGGATTGTGTCAGCACCAGGCAGGGTGTATATACCTTTGTATAACATATATTTTATTTTATTTAATGAAACTTGAATTGCAAACCTTTGAGTCAGAGACTCATTTACAAAGGTTCCATGTTGGAGATGTACAAACAATAAAATTAACATATAGGAAACAAATAATAATATAACATTAATTATCTAGTGCACATAAACAACAAGCATTCATAATCAACAGGTGAAAAAACACAGAATTGAATAGCTATGGATATACAGCAAAGCAGGTAGAAAGAGCAGAGAGAAGGAAGGGGGGTAGGAGGTGAAAAGCTGAGAGAGGGGTGGGGGGAGGAGAGGTTGGAGGGGCTGCACCCCGCCGGGTGTCAAAGTAATCTTGTACTTCCCCCTGACACACCAACCCACCCTATGACCCTCTGTGCCCTCCTGCCCACTGACACCACATGTAGCCCTTCCACAATGTGTCCCACTCTGACGCAAGGGGCCTAGACCACCTCCTGGAAGGTCTAAGTGGAGCCCCTTGCAACAGCCACAGCGGGGCTTTCGGAATCTGAAATATGGGGATGTTGCAGCCCCGCCATGGAGCAAGCCCCCTTATGATCTGGCGTACCCAGATGCAGGTCACAAGGGTGGCACAGTGCCTGTTTGGTGCAGTGGTTTCCCTTTCTGGTGCAGACCACATACCGGAATAGGGAATGCCGCAAACAGTGACGTAAGGTGCAACTTGCATCACTGCTGTTCAACGCAAGCACCTTGCATCTGGCGTATCCCTTTTAGAATCAGGCCCAGAGAGTAAAAATGTGAGGTGGTGGTATCTATCAACCTGGGAAAGGTCATGAGTGAGGTCCCACAGGGCTCAATCCTCGGGCCGTTATTGTTCAATATATTTGTGGCATCTCTAAACTGTAGCGATCATACATGGATGAGTACATTCGCTGATGATGTCAAAATGGGGTCACTAGTAAACTCCATGGAAGATGCTGTAAAATTCCAATAAGAAATAGATAGGTTATTATAGAGTGGTGGAACTGCCTCCACCAATCAGATCGCAGCATCACTGCACCTCTTATCTAGCGTACAGTTGCTGCCTCGTGCAGCTCAGGACAGTTGATCCCTGCCCTGGTCACTCTCGCTAGTCATTGTCTTTCTGTCAGAGAGTCTGTGGCAGATCAGCTGTAACAGAAGAGCAGCTTTAATAAAGAGAACTCGCGAGTCATGGTTTAGTGAGCAAGACAAGGGGAACATGCTTAGTTGAAACACATAGTAAAGCACAACAACTGCCTAAGAAATATAAAATAACAAACGTAATTGCTCCTGTCAGGGTAGTGACAACTACAGAACTTTCATTTTGCCTCAGCTAGTCTCGTAGCAAATCTGAGTTCATAAATACAGTCAGACCAGAGCCTGTGTGGCTGGCTGTGTGTGTTTGTCTCTGTCAGTAGTTTAGTTTTTGTGGATTTTCATGTGTTTCTGCTTGAAGGAAGTGGACCATTCTTGGACATAACATCTATGAACATTGCCTGGACTAAGAAACTGCAAAACATCACCACCAGGTATTGGCATTCTCATCATAAATCAACTTTTTTGGAAGCCATCAAAGCCAAAAGCAAGGTCAGTAAATCTGTTATACAAGCACTGAGTTGTGGAGTGCTGCATTGAATCCACATTTCCATCTGACTTGTTCTTAAAGGATGTGTACTTGTCTTTGAGGTCCATTCACAACTGTTTTGGAGAACAAAGGGAAGATACTAACAAAGGATTTTTACATCCTGCATATGCCCCAGGCCAAAGTTCATCACCTTCAGGAATTTAACCCCTTCAGGAATTTATCACATTCTGGGTCTTTGAGTTAAAATAACAGTTTTCTGGTCCCCGGTAGTTCACCATTTCCTGTGGATTTGATTATTTTTTATCAATCACGTGGCACTTCTGAGAACATGGCTTTATATATTGTGCTCTGCAGTATCATGGGGCAAACGCAGACTAGCAAGGCCAAGAGGACTAGATGCCCTACAACAAAACTAGTCTGCAACTGTGTAGGGGCAGTATTCATTGACCTTACAAAAGCCTTTCATACTGTGAACCACCCACTCCTACTCAAGCAATTATCAAACATTGGGCTCTCCAATGAAGTGCTGCTCTGGTTTTCAAGCTACCTTGGGGAGAGGGTCCAGCGGGTTAGGATTGCCAGTGTCACCTCTGAAGAAAAGCCAGTCCTTTCAGGGGTCCCACAGGGGTCCAACCTGGGGCCACTACTCTTCAGCCTCCTCCTCAATGACCTTCCTAGTGTCTGCCACCAGAAATTACTGCTCTACCCCGACGATGCAGTCATGTTCACCAACCACCAAAATGCAGAGCTCCTCGAGAAACAATTACAGCTTGAATTCATGCGCATGAAGAATGGTTCAAGTCACACAAACTGGTCTGAACTACAAGCAAAACAAAGGTTATGACCTTCTACAGTGCCAGGAGCAAGTATAAATCCCATGACCTCACCATCCTAAACCAAACAGGGACCTTACTTGAACACGTTCCTGATTTTAAATACCTAGGTGTCACATTGGACAGCTCACTCTCCTACCATCGGCACATAGATTCTGTCGCCAAAGCCACCAACATCTGTATAGGCCTGCTTTATAGGCACAAACACTGCATGACTCCTGACACTCTCCGGTTGGCTATCAACAGCTCTGTCACCTCCATCATCGATTATGGGCTAGCAATTTATGGCTCTGCCTCCGCCTCTGCCCTCCGCAGAATTACAGTTGCACTCAACCAAGCATGCAGGCTGCTAACTGGGGCTGACCGACTTACACACACTTGTGACCTGTACACTTGGGCAGGATGGCTTCCCCTCATCAGCTGGATACAGTATCAAACCAGCCTCTTAGCCAAAAAAGTCCTCCTCTGGGTCATGCCCCCGTGCATTGAAAAGCTCCTCATTGACCACCACAGCACCCAGTGAACTAGAAGTTCACAACAACTAACCTTCCTTGTCCCCAGATGCCGGACTACCATGGGCCAAAGGGCCTTTGCCCACAGAGCACCACAGTGGTACAATACTCTCAACAAAAACTCTTACTGCTGCTGCTCTTGGCCCTTTTAAGAGACAACTCCAACTTCATCTCATTTCAACTAGTCGTTGTGACTGCCCAGCCTAATCAGGGTCCCACTGCTCACTGCCCTCCACTTCAGTCTTGACAGCTACCTCTCCCCGCCTTGCCCCCTTCTACCTGCCCACCCCTTGCCCCTCTCCCTTCCTGCCCCCACTGGGCATTTCCTGACTTTTATCCCTCCCTCCCTCCCTTTAGAGCCCTTACCCTCACCCTCTGACAATGGCCTTCCTGCCTGCATACTCCATTTCTCTCACCTGCAGCGCTTATTTCTAAGATTGCCCTGGCTGGTATGTCATGCTACCTAACATTTGGCACATTTTGAATTACTGGAGTTTCCTAAGCCTCAGTCTCTAACTTCTTTTTATTGTGTAACTATGTATTATTATGTTGACCTCTGTATGTATGTATACCCCACAATCCTTTGACGTGGAACCTTTGTAAACGAGCAGTTCCTGCTCAAAGGTATTTGTAATCCTAGATTTCAATAAAATAAAAAATAAAATAAATCAGCTCAAAGCAAAATATCACAGCTTAACTGATAGAACTGCTTTTAAAAAAAAAAAAAAGAAAGAAATGAAATTACAGTACCAGTAGTGAGATCGACAACAATCAGTGCCTCCCCCATCCCAGTACAACATCACCATGCAAAGACAAGCAACAGAACACACCAAGATATTCAAACACAGTGGGGGAGGCCAGAAAAATATTAACAAATTCAAACTAATCGATGCCAAAATTTACGTTATACTTGTAATGCAGGCAGTTCCACCACTTCAAAAAATATTAATATTTATAGTTACGGTTGTTTCTTATGAGATAAGAAAGGTTCTCTCATGCTGGTTTGGGCTGACAGAACTGCTCAGCTTTGCTTACATGATCCTTTTGCCCAAATTAGCATGAGATAACCTATCTCAGAGACAACGTAACTCTACTATAATAATATATATTTATGGGCAAGAAACTCTCCTTTTATTTATTTATTTGAAAAGGTTTCACCAGGAAACACAACATGAGCTGTAAACAGCTCGTTTCCAGATGCATCCCGGAGGGGGGGAAGGTTACATAAGGGTAGAATCAAAAACAGAATAAAATAAGATACATACAGTGCAAAATTCAAATACATAAGAAGTGAGGTACTAATACAATACATCACAAATTTTAGGCATTAGATAGTATCGTGTTGAAGAGTGGGGTTTTTTTTGTAAACTTTATTTAACAGAAAAGGACACATATAGATATGTAAATCATGATAGCACAACATACACCAACAAGTGGGTAAACATCAGTTCATGGGTCAACAGAACAGTTAATGGTATGACATCATCAACCATTTAATGCTCTGACAACAACATATATTCACTCAGCCCCCTGGGAGCTTAATTATAGAAGTATTTAATAACCCCTATCTATCTATGGTGCAAAGTGGAGTTCTGCAACACCTATCTGCAGCCATGGATGGTTACTCATACATTAGCAACTAAAATAGGTTAGTCGATGAAGTTATTATGGTTCCAGGGCTGGTATGTGATACACCTGGGGAAGAGATCCAGAAAAATGGCACCCTAGAACATAGGGAACCAATTTTCTTCCCGGGCCTCCTCTAGTGGCAACCAGGTCTCCTCATATTTGTGTAGCTGACCCCTCACTGAGTATTGAATACGCTCTAGTTTCATAACTCTGAATAGTGATTCAAGGAATGAGGCGGTTGATGGGGGGTGAGGATGTCTCCAATGTATGGCCACCTCTCTCTCTCCCACCACCAGGCCAAGCCTTTTAAGCCCATTCCCGCGGGGGAGGCAATGACCCTCAAAACCCGGTAGCCCCAAAAGAACCTCCAGAGGATCCATTCTAATTGGAGCATGTATGGTCTTACAGAGGATTTCAGTGATGCCTTTCCAGAATATCTGGATCTTATGGCACTCCCACATTTGGTGAAAGAAGGTACTCACCTGAATTTGACACTTTGGTCAATATTGGAAGGCTTCCAGATTGATTTTGTGGGCCATTTCTGCGGTGAAGTAAGCTCTCATCAGTACATTATATTGTATTCCCCGCAACCTGTTATTAACAGAACAATGAAGCAAGTTTTTTCTGGATTAGGGACCAGTCGCCACCCTTCATGCCCTCTGGGTATAGATCAGAATCCCATTTGCTCCTGATCACCTCCATTGGATCCATTAGGGCCCCTGCTAACAGTCTGTAGCACCCTCTAAGAGATTTAAAAAACTCTATACACGAGAACATTTTAAAAGGTTCCTCCAGTGGAGAGTACTGCAACCCCATTGGCCCCAAGCTGTCCCCAGCATCTTCTCTAACCTATTTTTAAGCCACATGTAATTGAAGAAACGGGAGGAGTTTAACCTAAACTTCTCTTTTAATTCCGAGAAAGGGGTCACCTGTCCGTCTTTCCACATCTGACTAATTTTAAAGAGCCTTTTCCTATACCAAGCCAATATGTGTCCTCGTAATGTCTGAGGAATTCGCTCCGTCCCTTCTGTTAGCACCTCAAAAATTGCATCAGGAGACCAGTACTTCTGTCCCCCCAGAAGCTTGTGGGTGTAGTTCCATACCTTAAGGGTATTCCTAGTGCATGGATTTGATATTGCAGCTCCCTTAGCTATAAGGGGTGAATTCACCAGGATGGAGTGATATATAGAAGTGTTTCTGTCCCCCTCCAACACAGGCCACTGGGGGGAAACCCTATGACACCTCCCTCAGCAGGTCCTGAATATGTGCCAACTGGGCTGCAAGGAAATAGTTCTGTATGTGAGGCAGACCAAGGCCACCCTCCGAGGGCTTCTGCCACAAGGCTTGTCTGTGGATACGTGGTCTCTTTCCCTGCCACAACAGGTGGGTGATGGCTCCCCCTATTGACTTGATATATTATTTAGGTAAAGATAGGGGTACAGATTGAAACATATAGAGCACTTGAGGGAGAACAGACATTTTCACTAGATTCACTCTCCCAATAAAAGACAGTGGTAGGGTTCTCCACCTAAAACACTCCTCTTTAATTTTTTTAATCAAAGGAGAATAGTTTATTTTGGCTGCTTGTGACAATCTATTGTGGAGAAGTACCCCCAGGTACTTGATTTGATCAGAGGGCAATTACCACCCTGCCACGGTAATCGAGGACCTAATCTTCCCAGAGGGCAGCTGCTTTGCTCAGTTTATTTTATATTGACAGAGAGCCATACAGGACAAAAATAGCACTCAGCTCAGGCAAAGCCTCCCCTTGGTTGTCTAGAAATAACAGGACATTGTCCACACAATCCCCCCACAATCTAGCCCTCTTATTTTAGGATTGGTGTGGATTGTTGCTGCCAAGGCCTCAATACACAAGACATATAAAAGGGGAGAGAGAGGGGGCATCCCTGTCTTGTTCCTCAAGATAAGGAGAAAGGTCTGAAGATTTCATTATAGGTAAGAATTTGTGCCTTTGGGGGTTTATACAATGACCCCAGCCATCCAAATATACCTTCCCCAGGCCGAACTTTTCCAATACAGCAAACATGAAAGACCACTCCACCCGGTCGAACGCCTTCTTGGCATCCAAGGCCAGGAGACCCCTCATTCTGTCCCTCCCACTCGACCATCTGTGTATGATATTCATTGTTCAGCGTAAATTGTGTTTGGCTTGACATCCCTTCACAAATCCGCCTTGGTCCTGATGGATAAGCCCATGAAGGAGGGGCTCCAGTCTACCCTCCAGGACCTTGGCAATGATCTTGTACTCAGAGTTAAGGAGAGAGAGATTGGCCTGTAGGAGCCGCACTTCTCCAGGTCCTTCCCCGGCTTAGGGAAAACTATTATGGTGGCTAGCATCTGCGAGGTGGGAAGAACACCCTGCTCCATGGCCACCCTAATCATCTCAACCACAAGATCCCTCACAGAATCCCATGTGGCTTTATAGAAGTCGGCTGGAAGTCCATCAGGACTCAGGGCCCTACTCCCCCCTCATTCATTTTATCACAAGTTTAACCTCCTCTGATGTTATTGGAGATTCCAGAAGCTGCCGTTGCTCCTCACTTGCTCTAGGGAGCCCCAGACCCCCCCCAAGAAATCTGAGGGGTCTGATCCCACTGGGATCTAGGAGGTATAAAGGGACATGTAGAAGTCCTTAAAAACAGTATTAATCTCTGCTTGGTCATATGTAATTGACCCATTACCTTTTTCCATTTTTAAAATAGTACATTCCACCTTCTTCTTCTTCACTAAGTTAGCCAGCCATTTACCTACAGAGTCGCCTTCAAAATGTGTGTGGGATTTAGTAACCAATAAGTCTCTCTCAATCCTCCTATTAGTGGTCTGGCTGAGATAGCCCGTCATAATTTTTAGTTCCCTAGTTTTAGAGGGTGAAGGATCTAACATGGTGGTCCTCTCTAGAGTAAGAATTCTTGATTCTAGGATCTCTTCCCCCCCCACCTTGCCCCCCTTTTCTTGAACGCAGAGTCTGAGATGGTCTCTCCTCTAATATAGGCCTTAAGGGCATCCCACACAAATTTAATATGGGTACCTTTATTATAGTTGCTAGAAATAAAATCTTTAATCTTATCATTTATAAAATCAGTATAGTCAGGATCCAAGAGAGCAGGGTCTAACCTCCATTGGGAAGGAGCGAGAGCAGGGGGTCCCACAGCCAGGGTCGTCCCCAAGGGAGCATGGTCAGACACTATTATGGGGCCCTATGAAGCCAAAAGATTCTCATCTACCAAGCCTGGGGAAAGGAATATATAGTCAAGCCTAGAGTAAACTTGATGAGCTTGAGAAAAAAAGGACAACTCCCTTTCTGTCGGGTGGCAGTGCCTCCATGCCTTGACAAGGGCTCTCTCCTCTGCTAGCCCCCACAATGCCAAGACTCCAAGAGGGAGTGGGTTCAATCTTTTCTTGGAGTGGTCAAGTGTGGGGTCAATATATATATTAAATCCCCTCCGATAATCATGTTTTCCTTAAAAGAGGCTAAGGTGACTTGCAGGTGCATAAAAAAGTTAGGGGAGTCGTAATTAGGATCATAGACTGAAACCAAAGTAAATTCCCTACCCCCAATTCAATTTCCACAATTAGGAACCTGCCCTGAGGGTCAGCCCACCTAGATATGACTCTGTGAGGGAGACAGGGGCATATCCAAATGACAACACCCCTCGCTTTAGATGTGAAGGGGACCGCTACCATTGAGCTACCCCATGATTGCGCCAGGGAAGAAGCCTCCTCCTCTGTACAGTATATCTCCTGTAATATGGCTACATCACTTTTAATTTTTTTAAGCTGTGTCCATACCCTCTTTCTCTTCACCACAGTGTGGAGACTATTAACATTTCACATAATACATGTTAGGCTACCCATGATTGTTTATAAAAAAAATAGTTAAGACCATCCTATTCAGCTTTACACCTCTGGCTGAGCACAATTTCTACAACATGACTGTTGTGTCCAAACTTTTTTAATTTTTTCAAGCACATAAACTTACTCCAAACCCTTTCCCCCAAAAACATACTCTAATAATACCCCCCACCCACAGAAACTTCCTACAAACAACCCAACATCCTCCCTGTCCTCTCTCTCACCCACCTAAAAATAGGCGCCAACAAGGAGAGGACCCCTACTACCACCCCAATTAAAACATATTTGTAGCACTTCCCACTGCTCATCGTGGAATGGGCTGGGGATCCACCATGCTGTCAAGATTAATTATTCCATAGGTCAAGTGGTTCCCGCCTTTCCAGATCTTGGGGAGGGGAGCAAGGGAGCCCAGAGGACCCCCCCCCAGGCCCAGAACTGGAAATGAAATAAGGGTTTGTAAAAGTGGAGAACACCCATCCACCAAACTGTAGCCAAGAGTTAGAGTCCCCCAATGGGGAAATGCAGGTGGTGACCCACCCTGAGTGGTGGAATCACCTGATTCCCCAAACCCATGTGTTTGAAGATTTGTCCCACTAGCTCTTCCCTCTAATCTTAAGTAGGGGTTCTCTCTCCTCAGAACCTACACATGCAACCATGTCCAACCCCAAGGGGCTGCCTCCCAAACCCCCCAACTGTTAATGTAAGGTTAAACAACCATGTAACCATCATTGTTAATAGCACCCACAGTAAAAGCAACGTTAAAGAGAAAAAACAAGTTAACATTTCCTCCAACCACAGAGGTTGTAGCAACCCTCCGTGTGTAAAGGGACAACCCCATTAAAGTCTGACAAATATATGCTTGGGAGGTTATGATTAAGCACTGTCTAGCAGCCCTCACAAGTCAAAATATAGCTAAGCACACCAGATCAGAATGGGACTAGCTGCCTTGTTGTTGGGCACAAACTGCCATCTCGAACAGTCAAAAAAGCCACGTTTCATGCGCAGCAGCAAAACCCATAGAATGTGCTCACAGTCCACCTTTTCACAGACTCTCCACTAGCAAGGTAAGGTCTATTATTGAATTAAGAGTCCAAGTGGAGCTCCAAGGGGAAATATGATCAGGCAAGGTGAGCATAACCCCGCTATTAGACTACATCGGGGAAGATTTTCGGCCCAGATCTCCACTGGAAACAGCCAACAGTCCAGGCATGGCTTCCCAGGGCAGGAGGTAAGGGGAAATTAACAGAGCCCTCGGCCCACCATTATAGGCCACCTCCTAGTGTTGTGGATCCCTGGGCATCTGTACCTTAAATAACCCCCCCCCCATGGGACCCTCGGCAGAGTCACACACTCAGTACTTAACTTCTGTTCCAATGGAGTGTCCACGTCAGCGGTTATTATCATTGGCTGAGATATCATGGTCTGGACTTCTGTTCCCTTCCCACTCACTGAGACACTCACTCACCGCCTTCGGGTCAGTGAAAGCTCTTTGCTTTTTACCCGGAGGCCTCACCATCAGCTGCACTGGATACACAAGCGAGAATGGGCAATTCAGGTAGTGTAGTTTCTTTTAATGTCGCTGAAAGCTTGACGCCTTATCTGGAGGGTTTGAGAGTAGTCAGGGAAGATACTGACCCAATTCTTATTCTGCATAATCAGACCCATTCTTCGGGTGGCATCCAGGACCCTCTGGCGATCTTGATACCGGAGGAACTTAACAAGTAAGTGTCGGGGTCTCTGGTCGGGCTGTGGTTTAACCCCAGGAGAAAGATGGGCCCTCTGCACTTCCAGACTGCATTCTTGGGGCAGGGAGAGGGTTTGCTTCAGCCACTTTGGAATATAGGTCTCGCAGTCCCTACCCTCCTGACCCTTGGGAAGCCCAATGATTCTGACATTGTTTCTGCGTTCCCAGTTCTCGTGATCATCTATTAACTCTTACAATTCCCCGATTTCTTTCAAGGCCTTTCTTAAATCCACTGACATGGAAAAGAAGCAATTCTCCTGAGCACTGATTCGATATTCCACCTCCGTAATTCTTTCCTCGTGGGTATCCACCGTTTCCGATACAGAGTTCACTGTCTGTTGCAGGTGCTGTAACTGGGCGGTTAGGTTATCGAACCCAGCCTGCATTTTTGTACCAAGATCACATTTTAATTCTTTTATTAATCACTTAAGTGTCAGGTAGTCATTTCCAGAGTTGGCCATAGCTGATCTCCCAAACTCCGAGGCCTGCTCCGATAGGAGCTACTGACTAGGTTGTAGAGGTGGCCCACTCAGGCCAAGATCTTGTTGCTCTCTCTGTGGGTTGGCAAAATGTAGTTTCAATTCCTTTTTCCCAGATTTGACTGTAGCAGGCATTAGACAAGCTCTGGGTTGCAATAATGCTGGTGCTGGTCACGGATTAAGGCAGGATGTTGGTGGATCCTTACTGAGCTCCTAAGTTAGACCTCCGCCATGTTTGCCAGCCAGGTCACAACCCTCAAAGAGTGTTATATAGTAAAGCAAAAAGCCAGAGACAGCGGGTGGGACATAACAGGGGTAAACAGGACAAATATACAGGTATAACACGTAAGGTAGCAATCCCGGAGAAAGTAACCTGCATGGTATAGGCCAGGAGGAGAGCAAAAGTATCAGGCTGAGCACACATGTTACTAAGTGCAATTAGATCTGGGGAGGTAACTAAGTGCTAAGAAGGAGATAGAAGAGCGGAGTTGAAACACAAGAAGTGGAGGTGGTGGGGGAAGGGAAGGAGGGAGAGAAGAGAGGCAAATCAAGAGCTAATTCCCTTCAGGATGTTGGGAACCCTGCAAGGAGGCAGAATCTGGGAGAAAAGGAGAGGAGTGAGGGGGTGGAGGAGAGGAATGTCAAGAACTAGATCCCTTCAGGATGCTGAGAACCCTGCAAGGGGCAGAGGCCTGGCAGATATGAAGAGGAGGAGGAGGAGGGTAGGAGGGGAGGGAGGGAGGGGAGAGAGCCGAGAACTATACCCCTCAGGTTGCTGTTAACCCATCAAGGGACAGGACCTGGCAGAAGGAGAAGAGAGAGGAAGAGAATAGGTAGGCCAAGAACTATTCTCCTTCAGGATACGAGAACCCTGCAGGGGACAGGTCCCAGCAGAAAAGGGACAAAAGGGGAGGTGGAGAGGGAGGGGAGGAAGAAAGGGGAAGCAGTGGGAGGAGGGATTGCAAGACAGAACTGTTCCCCCAGGATGCTGGGAACCCTGCAAGGGACGGATATAGCAGAAAGAGAACGGAGAAAGGGAGAGGAGGGGAGGAGGTGAAGGGGGGAAGAGTGTTGGGGGTAGGAAGAGGGAGAATATGATGGAGCTAAGGACTGTATCCCCACAGGATGTGGAGAGACCCACAAGGGGACAGGACTACATTGTAAAGTAGAAAAGGGGGAAGAGAGAGGAGGGGTGGTTAGGTGCAGTTACAGGAATGAACAGTGTGCTTGCGGAGAAGAAATAAGAGTGTATGGTGGGAGTGTGCCGAACAAATTTCTAATGGGAGGGAGTTCCAGGTATTGGGAAACTTATATGAGAAGGCAGAGTGGCCTGACGTAGTGCGCTGGGGTGGGAGGACGAGGGTTCTGTGGGTGGAGGCATGGAGGGTGTAGCTGCATGGGAGTGGGGTTGCTGAAAGGGAGTACAAGTAGGGTGGCAGAGAACAAAGCCAGAACTTCCCAACTAAACTGGCGATGTGTGATAGGCACCTGGCATGGAGAGAGAGAAAGGAGAGCGAGGAGTATAGGTCATAGTGATGAGTATGTGAGGGGCAGCCGAGGATGCAACAGTAGAAGGAGTTGAAGAGAGTGTCCAGTCTGGATAGGGTGGTTTTAGGTTTTAGGAGCTGTATACTATGTCCCCAAAATCAAGGACAGGGAGAATCATCTTTTGGCCAGTTTCTCTCCTGGCTTGTTGTGGGAGATAGCTGCAGTGTATACAGAACACCAAGCCTAGGGAGAAGTTTACTGTCGATGGCGTCGATGTGTAGCCTGAAGTCAAGATTCTTGTCTAGCCATAAACCAAGGTACTTAAATGTGGCTACATCATCCAGCTTTGTGCCAGTGAGGGTGTGGAAGGTGGGAGAGGAGTTCAGCCTGGCCAGTTTTTGTCTGGAGCCAAAGGTCATAGATACAGTCTTCTTAACATTCATAGAGAGTTGGTTTGCATTAAACCAGTGTTGAACATTGTTGAAATCCAGCTGAAGGCTGGTGGCCACCTCAGAATGGGAGTTCCCGGAGGAGAATAACACAGTATCATCTGCGTACATGTGTATATGAGAGGATGTGCAGGCACTGGGGAGCTCATTCAGGAATATAGAAAAGAAGACAGAACCAAGTACCGAGCCTTGTGGGACACCGGTGGTGATTGGGAGAGGGGGGAGAGGGAGTTGCCTACTCTGATTGACTGAGACCGGCCGATGAGGTAGAGCAGGAACCAGCTGGTGGCTGAATCAGAGAGGCCGGCTGCAGAAAGCTTGCTGAGGAGAATAGAGTGGGAAACAGTGTCAAAGACTTTGGCCAAGTCGACAAAGATGGCAGAGGTGATGTGTCCCTGAGCCATGCTTGAGAGAATGGAGTCAGTGAGCCAAAGGAGTGAGGTAATGTTTTTTTCTAAACCTAGACTGGAAAGGGGTGAAAAAGGAGGATGAGTTGAGGAAAGAGGAGAGTTGTACCAGGGTCAGATGCTCCTGAAGTTTAGCCAGAGTGGGGAATAGCGAGATGGGGTGGAAGTTACAAGGGTTGGAGGTGTCTCTGCCTTTCAGGAGGAGGATCATGGTGGCAGACTTCCAGGCATCAGGTACTGTGTAGTGCAAAAAGGAGAGGTTCAGAAGATTAGTCAAAGGATAGGCATAATCCTCTAAGAGACATTTGTTACAATGCATACAGTGCATTATTGCAATACTGTCCTATAAAAACACTGATAGCATACTACATCAGCCAGTAACAGAAAATAATGAGGTGATACTTGCAGATTGTAGCAGTCTTAATAGTGTGAATCCCACAAACTCCAACACAAAGACCATGACAGCAACAAAACCACCGGTGCTTTGCCTAACAAGGGCTTCCTCAGGAGGTGTGGCTGTGCTTGTGGGATTCACACTGCTAAGACCAGACAGCAATGACATGCAATTATCAGCTCATTATTTTCTGTCACTATAACAAATGCCTCTGGGAGGATTAAATATGCAATATTTCTTGATATTCTGCAAAATAAATTTACTGGTAACAACTTTGAAAAGCAAAATATCAGCTTCGTAACATAGGGAGTTTTAAATAAATAAGGAATTGTATGCAAGAATCTTGTACTGCTATATGCCTCCATTTTTCATGAAAAATTAACACTGAGTGTGTCTATTATGATGGGTATACTGTAAGTGTACTTGTATCTGCTATTGCCTATTACATATTGTGTGCTACTTGATAGCTGGGGATAGTGCCTGGTTTACTGCTTCTTGACTGGGCCTATTGAGTGTGGTACTGATGCACAGTATTTATCCCCTGCTTATCCTGCATTATCTTAAATAACTGGGGTCTTGTCAAGTTTGAACTGTTCCACCCATCTGCTGCTCCTTACCACGCAGGTGTTTTTTTTTTTTGTACAAGTTCACTCCAGAAGGCAATCTGCTTCCTGCCTGAGCTTCTTTACTGACTGACAGGGGCCACTGAATAGGGCTGCCTCCCTCCCCCACCTACTTAGTTGCCTACATTCAGCCCACATCCCCTTAATTGTTTGATTAGGCTTCCTCCCTATCTAGGTGAAGCCTGCAGCCCCCACCCCCAGCCATTATTTTAGGTTTCCTCCCTATCTAGGTGAAACCTACATCCCCCATTTGTTTAATTTTAGGCTTCCTCCATGTGTGGGTGAAGCTTTCATTCCCTTAAAGGAAAACTTCACCCTCATATCTTCTAAATGTCATTTGCTTCCATGTCAACAGACAACTCGTTTCAAGTAGCTGTTAGAGGATGTATGCAACTGCTTCTGTTAGTTTTCACACTTCATACTAGGCACTGTCACTGTCCTGGGAGGGTCCATTTTGTGGTTGTTGAAATCTCATTGTCCCTGAGAGCCGCATTAGCATATGAGAACATGATGTCAGATCAACCATTTATATCATGTATCTCTATGCTAAAATAACAAATACCCTGCAAAAACTCTCTGGAAACTTATAAACCGAATGGAGTTTAAAGGGGAAAAAAAACTGCATTACAACTCAGATAGCTTGAAAAACTCATTGAAGGTAAATGTGGTATTTCACACCTTCTTGCAGCTTGGTTATTTAAAAACTACTTAAGCAGACAGGCATACTGGGGAGTTTAAAGGCTGATTATGCATCACATTCTCATATGCTAATGCAGCTCTCAGGAAGAATGAGATTTCAACAACCATGAAATGGACCCTCCCAGGAGAGTGACAAGCAGCAGGAAAATCCCAGCCTCTCCCTACAAAACAGGGTACTAAATGAGAAAAAGACAGAGGTAGAAAGGTCAGTGGGGGATGCTGCAACAGAAGGTAAAGCCATCAAAAAATGGAGAGCAATGAGAGCAATGAGTACCAATGCCCATAGTCTGGGTAACAAGCTTCCTGAATTAATGGCCTTGATGGAGGAGGAACATCTGGATATTGTGGCAGTCACAGAAACATGGTACACACAAAACCATGACTGGGACGTAAACATACCAGGATACACTATCTACAGGAGGGACAGGGAGGGTAAAAGAGGAGGAGGAGGAGTAGCACTTTACATAAGGGAAGGAATCAAAGCAACAGAACAAAAGGGTAAACATGGAGGAGGAGAAGAAGCACTGTGGGTCAATTTAGAGACAGGCAATGGCACCACAATCCGAACAGGGGTTGTATACAGACCCCCCTCTCAGGGGGAGGAAATAGACAAGGAAATGATAGAAAGTATACTTAGAATGGCAGAAAAAGGGGAGATATTGCTGATGGGTGATCTGAATATGCCAGATGTTAACTGGAGTGCAGTTGCAGCAGCCACTTCAAAGAGTGGGGTTATTCTAGATGCCCTACAGGGGGCATGCCTTAGACAACTAGTATTGGAACCCACTCGAGAGGGAGCAATCTTAGACCTGGTTCTCTCAAATGGAGATGGAGAGAGGATCACAGATGTAGAAGAGGGTAGCCATCTGAGGAACTAGTGACCATCGAACAGTATAGTTCACAATAAAAACAACAATAGAGTCAGAAGCCATACAAAGGCAAAAGTACTGGATTTTAGGAGGGCTGACTTTGCCAAAATGGGTGAGTGCCTAAGGAATGCACTAGCAAATGGGCAGGAAGGAGGGTGGAAGAACAATGAGGAATAATAAAAACTGCCATCACAGAGTATGAAGCCTTTGTGTGAAGCAAATAAACAAAACAAAATGATGTAAGAAACCACTATGGTTCTCAAAGAAGTGGCAGTGAAGGTTCAAGAAAAGAAAGCATTCAGGAAGTACAAGGAATCACAGAAGGAGCAGGACAGAGAACTGTATCAGTTAAAGCAAAGAAACTGGGAAGGCAGTCAGAACAGCAAAGGCCCAAACCGAGAAAGATAGCCAACTCAATTAAGAAGGGGATAAAACCTTTTATAGGTACAACAGGGGCGAAGGAAGACCAAGGGAGGGATAGTGAGGCTTAATTAAGGGGAGAGGTGGGCAGAGGGTGACTGAGAAAGAGCAGAGATACTAAACAAATATTTTGCTCAGTATTTACAAATGAAGAGAGAGGTACCTAAAACAAACAATAGAAACACTCTAGATACAGAAGTTGATACCAGCCCATTTACAGAAGAAAGGGTTCTGAAAGAACTCTTAAACTGAAGGTGGACAAAGCAATGGGGCCTGATGGGATTCATCCCAGAATTCTAAAAGAACTAAGGGAAGAACTAGTGACACCACTGACTACCCTCTTTAACAAATCATGGGAGGATGGGGTGGTACCCAGAGACTGGAGGAGGGCAGATGTGATTCCCCTTCACAAAAGTGGGAGCAAGGCAGAAGCAGGAAACTACAGACCTGTTAGTTTAACCTCAGTGATAGGGAAAATGATGGAATCACTTCTGAAGGAAAGAATTGTCGAGTATCTAGAGGCCAGAGGGCCGGGACCCAAGGCAGCATGGATTCCAGGGGAAGGTCATGCCAGATGAATCTGATAGATTTCTTTGACTGGGTGACCAAAGTAGTAGATCAGGGAGGGGCTGTGGACATGGCCTACCTAGACTTTGTAAAAGGCATTTGACACAGTCCACACAAAGATTAATATACAAGTTAGCCAGCCTGGGAGTGGGTCCCAAGATGACAGCCTGGTTAAAAATTGGCTGGAGAATAGGACACAGAGGTAATAGTAAATGGAGTCTACTCTGAAGAAAGGGGTTACTAGTTGGGTGCCATGAGGTTTCAGTATTAGGACGGTCCTCTTCAATGTCTTTATAAGTGACATTGCAGAGGGACTGGAAAAGTATGTCTCTTTGCAGATAACACAAAGATCTGCAACAGAGTTGATGCACAAGGTGGGGTGGAAAGGATGAGAAGGGACTTGGCAAGGTTAGAGGAATGGTCAAATGTATGGCAGCTTAGATTCAGTGCTAAGAAGTGCAAGGTAATGCCTGGGAAACAAAACCCAGGGAGCGTACACAATGGGGTGAGATACTAACAACAACAAAATGGAAGGGACCTGGGGTAGTCATATCAGATGACCTAAAGGTGGGCAAGCAATGTGAGAGGGCAGCAAGGAGGGCTGGGGGATACTGGTATGCATAGGAGGCATCACCAGTAGAAAACAGGAAGTTATTATCCCTCTGTACAGACAGCTGGTGAGACCCCATCTGGAGTACTGCGTGCAGTTCTGGAGACCCAATCTCCAAAGACATAGACAGGATGGAAGCTGTCCAGAGGAGGGCAACTAAAATGGTGCAGGGTCTGCACGGAAGACATATGAAGAGAGACTAAAGGAGCTTAATATAGCCTTGAGGAAAGGAGGCAGAGGGGACATGATAGAAACTTTCAAGTACCTCAAGGAATCAACAAAGTCCAAGAGGGTAACATCTTTCAAAAAGAGGTGTGCAGAACAAGGGGCACAATTTGAAGATTGGAAGGGGGTTCAGAGGTAATTTAAGGAAGTATTTTCACAGAGAGGGTTGTGGATGCATGGAGCGGCCTTCCGGAGAAGGTTGTGGAGTCAAAATCAGTGGTGGAATTCAAGCATGCATGGGACAGTCATGAGCAATTCTAGGGGTGGGGTAGGAAAGTAGGCTGCTGGTTAACTAGGATCTACAGCTTATCCATTAGGTATGGAAATGGGCAGACTAGGCGGCCAAGCGGTCCTTATCTACCATCAAATTCTATGTTTCTATGTTTCTAAGTGCCTAGTATGGAGATGAAATTAACAAAAGCAGTTGCATACATCTTTAACAGCTACATGAAGAGGTTGTCTGTTGACATGGAAGCAAATGACATTTAGAAGATATAAGGTGCAGTTTCCTTTAGAGTTACATTTTAGGTTTCCTCCTATTCTGGGCGGTTTCAAATTCCCATTTGTCTAGTTTAGCCTTCCCCCTATCTGGGTGAAGCCTTCATCCCCCAGTAGTTACATTTTAGGTTTCTTCCCTAGCTTGGTGAAGCCTACATCCCTCATTAGCTTCATATCCTCCCAATTGTTAAATTTAGGCTCCGTGTCTATTTGGGTGAAGCCCACACACCCCCACCCCATGTCTCACCTAGGCTTTCTCCCTATCTGGAGAAAGCCTGCATGCCCAACCCAAATTATTAAATCAGCTTCCTCCATTCCAGGGTGATTCTTACTCTTCCAGCACCTAAACAGACAAAGTTCAGGGTGACAGCTGCTTACTGTGCCTCCGATAATGTTACTTCTAACCCCATCACTCCTTCCCCTCCTCTTTTCCACTCACAACCTTCCCCCTACAGTTTATGCTTGCCTCCACTGTCTCTCTCCCCCATTCTCCACCTCCCACCCTATCCCATTCCCTTGGCATCCTAAGCACAATTTCCTCCCTTCTCTTGGCTTCACCTTGCAGTCCTCAAGTGCCTCCTCCCTCTTATCCCTCTTGTCCTCCCCATGGTCCTCCTCCCTTCCCTCCCCTCCGCTCCCCAAAAGTGACTCATAGTCCCCCTCAAGCTCCTTGTCTCCCTGTTACTTTTAGTAGCAGGTGATTTTAAGTTCAGTCTCGACCCTGTCAAGTTATCTCCCTCCCATCTCTCCAAATCACTTACAGTGACCCATTTCAACATCCAGGACCTCCTCCCAAAGACTGATAACTTCAATTGTTCATGGATAATCTCAACCCTAAGGTGCTGGTAATCTCAGAGTCTTGGCTCCGCCCCTCAAGATTCTTAATACTTCAGTTGCTATCCCCACGTACACAATCATCCAGCAGGATCTCACTAAAAGGGACAGTGGAGTTGCTATCCACCTCTCCTCCAACATCCATTTTAAGCCTGTGCTCTCCGTCACCTCTCCCTCTGCCTCTTAGTTGCTCACCCTCAAGCTCTCCCTCACCTTCTCTGTTCCTATATTTGTGGATGGTGCCTACTGCTGCCCTGGCATGTCCCCACCTTTAGTCACCAAACTCCTCACCACTATCTCCTCCCATGCCTCCTCTGGTGCGCTGTTCATCTTCAGCGATTTTAACTTCAGTTGGCTCTCCCCCTCTATAAATACATTGTGCCAAAACATTAAACCTCTCCAAGGCACCCAACTGATGTTAGACCCAACCTGGCTCAATAACAGAGGCTCCAACCACACCTTTCTGGACAGGGTTCTTGCCTCCCAGCCCCACCCTAACATGGATGCTGCTACCCTGCCTGACATTCTCTGTGACTATCATATGATCTACTGTATGTGAAAGATTCCCCTTCCCAAAGCCTCCCTAAATTCATTCAGATCCAATCCTTCAGGTCACTGGACTTGTCCTTCCTCCATGATGACCTGTTGACTACTGAATGGTTGCCCATCTCTACAGTGAACAACACAAATAATGGCCTCTCTTATTTCAACACCAACTTTTTGTCAGCCTGGGATCTCCACCTCCCCTAGAAAAACCAGGGTCTGAGATTCCCATCTTCAATGGAACTCAACTGAGTTGGCTGACCTTCCTCCATGTGCGTGTCTTTGCCTTGTGGACTCTCCTGGAATCCTCGGCTCCCCTCCTGACTACTCAGTACTGGACCCTTCATAATGCCTGTACTAGAGCTACCAGGCTAACCAAGTCCAAATAATCTTAATTCATGCTCCAGAACAACCTTGATTACTCCTCTACGTGCTGGAAGGTTGTCCATGCCCTCCCCCCAACCCAGTTCCATCTGCTGTTCCTCAAGGTGGGTGACACTGCTATTTCTGTTCCCTCTTCTGTCACCCCAGCTTTCAACTCATTCTTTACCTCCTGTACCTGCTCCCACTTTCCTTCTTCACCCCTCTTCCCCTCCCCCTCCCAAATCTCCTTTCTTCTCTCCACCACCCCACTGCTTCCCTTAAGGCCCTCTTGGCTCTTAACCCCACAAGGATGTGAGCCCTGATGGTCTTGACTCCAAACTCCTCCATCTCTCTGCCCCTGCCATTGTTCTACCAATTACCTCCTTTCCCAACCTCTCCTTCTCCTTAGCCTCTGTCCCCGACATTTGGCAATAGGCCACAGTCATTCCACTTCCCCAAAGTGGGTGGCGCCACTTCTCCTGGCAACTATCACCCTATTCCCTGCTCCCCACTCTGGCTAAGATCCAAGAACACTTTGTGCTGCCTCAGCTCTCTCCCTCCCTCCCTTGATTCAGCCTCCTTCTTCATCCCTTTCCAGTCTGGCTTCTGGAAGTCCCACTCCACCTGCACCTCCATCCTCTGGCTTAGTGATTCCATTCTATCTGGCAAGGAACAGCGGTTGGTCACCGCAGCCATTTTTGTTGACTTGGCCAAAGTCTCTGACACTCTTGCCCCCCCCCCACATGCAGATATGACTTCTTAGTCGGTTGGTTCCTCTCCTACCTTGACGGCAGGTCTCCAGCTGTTCATATTAGAGGATCCTATCCTCCCTCCCTATCATTTCAGGATTCCGGCATCCCATAAGGGTCCATCCTTGGTACAGTTCTCTTCTCCATCTTCCTGAATGACCTCCCACTGCCTGCTCCTCTGTGTCCATCCATATGCTTGCAGAAGACATGGTACTATCTACCTCCAACTTCTCTACCTCTGACCTCATGACCAGGCTCCAACTGGACTTTTGCTAACATTCAGCATTAGTCCCTGGCTAATCAACCATCCCTAAATACCAAGAAAATGGTCTCTGTTATTTTTTGCCCTTGGTAGTGGTTCACCAGGCTCACCCCTTTACCCTCTTTCTATAAATACACACACATACTGATGTGATCATAGTGAGGCTCAGTGCTGCTGGCATAAAGCTAAAACTAACAGAGGAACAAAACAACCGCACACTCTTTTCCACTTTTTTTGCAGCCCGAGTGTGCCAATTTACTTTGTTTCTCCCTTCCTTCCACAGCACTGATGGTGTAGCAACTGAGGATGTACCCTCATTCAAGTACCTTGTGGTCTGGCTGGACCAGCACCATGATTTCTCCATGCATGTGGATGCCATCCACAAGAAGTTACACCCCAAACTTAATGTGTTTTAGAGGAATAAAGGGTGTCGCCCACTTCCTGCACATCAAGAGATCATCTGAAAGATGATACATCCCATCTTCAACTATGGTGACATAGTACACAGTGCTTCTCCCAAGTCCACCCTGGCCAGACTGGATCCTGTCTTTCCTCCTTTTGTTGTTTGCTCTGAACAGCCCCCCCACCCAACACTGCTCCCTGTACTCCTCCCTCTCCTTCCCTTCATTTGAGGCCATACACCTCTCCCACTGTTCTTCCTTTATTTCTGAATACTGGATAGGGTCCCTCCCCTCCTACCCTGCCACCCTCCTCTCTCTTCCCCAGCCACTTCTTACCCCTTTTGCAACTCTGGCTATCATTCTCTCGCACTCCTCTCAAGAAAATCCAGTTCTTGTCAAGCTGTCTTCTCCTTCCATTTCTCCAAACTATGGGGTTCTCTCCCCCTTGCCATCTGTTCTATTTCTTTCCACTACTCACTCTCCTCCCTTCTCCGTGACTTCACTACTCACTCCTGCAGCAGCCCCTAAACTGGTCCCTGGGCTGCTGCCCACCATACCTCTCAACCTCCTGCCTCATAAATCAGGAACAAGGCTTAAAAAAATCAGGGAAAAAGGACCAAAATCAGGGACACAACTTCAGACTTGATGATATCCACTCAGGAAGCTGGTAGAATATGGGGCTTAGTGCAAAATGCATTTTCTAAGGAAGAACAACTCTTTAACTTTAATGTTTGACATTATTTTGTGCTTCCAACTCCCACTGTTTGGTCATGGAAACACAATTTTTAGGAGGGACATAGTAAAATTTTGAGGCAAAATCAGGGACGCCCCTGAAAATCAGGGACAGTTGAGAGGTATGCTGCCCACCACCCTACTACTTCTGTCCCACACCTACACTAGTGCAAACTCCCCTCACCCTCCTCAAGCAACTTTTCCTCCCATCCATAACTCAGTATTGGCTCTGCACATTGCAAATGTTGTTATCCTCCAGCACTTTATTGTATTGTAATTGCAAATGTTGTTATCCTTCAGTACTTTATTGTATTGTAATTGCAAATGTTGTTATTCTTCAGCACTTTATTGTATTGTAATTGCAAATGTTGTTATCCTTCAGCACTTTATTGCATTGTAATTGCAAATGTTATCCTCCAGCACTTTATTGTATTGCAATTGCAAATGCAGTTATCCTCCAGCACTTTATTGTACAGTTATATATTTACTTCTTGCAGTCCTTGACTCTGCACAATTGTTATTTATGATGCTTATTCACCATTATTGTAACATTGTTATTATTAAATTATTGTCCTTAGTGTTCTTCATTGTCCTCCTTTCTCCTCCCACCAGGACACATCTGGAAATGAGCTGTTTCCAGTTTAGTATGTCTTTCCTGGTGAAACTTTTGAAGAAATAATTACATTTTCTATATACATCTATACACATGGTTGCGCCCTATAGCTAGGGTTAGATCCTCACTTCTATCTTAACCTAGAAAACTTTGCACTTTAATTACTTGCAACTGTTCAAGCTGAGTCACATGAAATTTGGCATACCTCATCGGGAATTAACAATCTTTGATATGGCAAATTTCATTCTGGTAGGATGTGCAGGTATGGAGATATGGAGTGTCATAAAATGTGCAAATTACCTTTTTGGTCAGATTCTTTGTCACGTGTTGCACAAATCCTGTGTGGAAATTTGGTCTGAGATTTTTAAGGTGTATAGGTCTTGGGTCACAGTGGTGCCTTTTTCAGGATTTGGTGTACAAATATGACTCCATTCAAAAGCTATTAAATTTCAAAGTTTCAGCCAGCCCAGTAGCACTGAGGGCAAGGCACTGGACGTCTTACCTCATGCTACACCAGTGACCCGAGTTTGGGAACAACCTTAGGTCATCGGGGAGTTGGCAAGGGAAGGGGGAGAGAAGGAGCAGGTTTGAACGGCTGCCAGGCAGCTCCCCCCTCCTGGGGTGGTTGGCCACCCCCCTCCAGTTTCGCTTCCACCAGGTGGAGGTCCGGTTGGAAGCAGTAGGCAGGAGGGGCAGCGGCGATATCCAGGGGTGGGATGGAAGGGGCTGAGCCACACGTGTACCTCCACACATGCACGTATGTGCCAGGGTCCCAGGTCCTGTGAGGAAGCGGAACAAAAACATAAAACTACTAATAAAAAATTCAGAGTTTCCCATTATTTCCTATGGGAAAAGTTAGTGTGAGCCTCGAATCAGCATTCTGTTTTGCAAATGGGTAATCCTGAGCCGCAAATGAGAAATCCATTTTCGTGCTGCCGCCAGCTTGTTTATAGTTAGTGGTGGAAACTAAATGAAATAGCTAAAAACTACTGGGCTTTTGTAAACACCAATGGTTGTGTTTACCAAATCGGGGCCCACAGAGTCCGAGTCTGACTTTACTTTTTTGTAAGTTCCTAGGAAACACATTTTTTAAGATACCCAAATCCTTTTTGCAAATTGTGAAAAGGAATCATGACACAGGATTTGTTCCTTTGCTGCAAATTGAGAAAACGCAACGCCGAAAAAGGGCTGTGAGCCACGGACAAGGATTCTTTTGTGCCATTTGCAAAAAACAAACCACAGAGAAGGATTATTCTTTGCAATTTACATAAAAGGATTTAGGTTTTTGAATTTCATTCCCTTTTAAAAAAAATAGAAACATAGAATTTGACAGCAGATAAGGACCATTTGGCCCACCCCGTCTGCCCATTTCCCTGCCTGATGGATAAGCTGCAGATTCTAGTTAATCAACAGCTTACTTCCTCCTGCCCCCCACTAGAATGGCCTTATGCCTGTCCCATGTATTCTTGAATTCTCCCACTGTTCCTGACTCCACAACCTCCTCAGAAAGGCTGTTCCATGCATCCACAACTCTCTCTCTCTCTCTGTGAAAAAATACTATCTAACGTTACCTCTGAGCCGTCCCCGCTCTATCTTCAAATTGTGCCCCCTTGTTCTTGCACATCTCTTCTTCTGAAAGATACTACCCTCTTGCACCTTGTTAATTCCCTTGAGACACTTGAAAGTTTCTATCATGTCCCCCCTCTCCCTCCTTTCCTCAAGGGTATACATATTAAGCTGATTTAGTCTCTCCTCATATGTCTTCTGGTGCAGACCTTGCACCATTTTGGTTGCCCCTCCTCTGAACAGCCTCCACTCTGTCTATGCCCTTGTGGAGATGGGGTCTCCAGAATGCACAGTACTCAGATGGGGTTTCACTAACTGTTGGAGTTTCCTGGTAGTCTAGTGGTCCCTCCCCATTAACTGATCACTGTGCCAGTATAATATATTTCTCTGGTAGTCTAGTAGTCCCTCCCCGATGTGTCCTATCCCATCCCTTATGTCAAAAAACATGCCCTGGTAATTAGTGATCCACTCCCTCCTGATCGCCCATCGCCATCCTGATATTTTTTAAAAGCAATACCAAGTTGAGCTGAGATCGGGAGGTAACTAGTCAAGAACAAGGACATATTTCTTGAGATAAGGGGATGCAACTGTACATCGGGGGAGGGGGGAAGGACCACTAGACTACCAAGGAACATTTTCAAATAGTGGAGGCCTATCAATGTTTGGGGAGGGGGTGGGACCACTAGACTACCAGGGCATGTTTTCTGACATAAGGGGATGGTTATCGGACATCGGGGGGAGGGGCCACTAGACTGCCAGAGAAATGTTATATTACAGTGGGATGGCAATCAGTGAATTGGGGAGGGGGAGGAACCGCTAGACTACCAGGGAAATATAATGTATTTTTATATGGGGACGGTGATCAGTGAACGGGGGAGGAGGTGGACCACCAAGGAATTTAAGAACACAGGTCCAATGTATTTCAATAGGGTTTTCAAGTTTGGTGCTAAACTTTGTCATTTTTCAAGATTTTGACACCAAAGTTTCAACATACCCTTTTCAGACCTGTCTTAACACCCCACCCCCATCCTGCAGACAGCAACAGGTATGGGGTGTGCCTTGGGGTTGTCAACCTGGGAAATTAGGCATTAGGGTTCACAACCCCAAAAAACACCACTCATGCCTGTTCCTGCAAGCACAGTGGGGTGGGGTCTTAAGCTTGGGAACCCTAAGGTCGTATTTTCCTATTTTTGATGCTGCAGCCCTAATGGTGCATTAACAACATTTTTGCTATGAATTTCCTTACTTTTCAGATAGTTTGCTTGTATCCTTATTTGCTTGTGGGAGTGCATAACTGTCCTTATGTCACTGTGGAAGCACAAGGCACTAACATGCTCTGTGATATCTCAGAAACCACACAAGTTATTCAAATGAAATTAACACATCCACAGACCAACCCCAGGAGATTATGCATGCAAAATTCCATGCACATCTGTTGCATGGTTGCAAAGTTATTAAGGTGCAAAGTATGCTAAACTTGATAACTGTTTGTGAAAATAAAAGTAGTTTTGTACCTGACATACATAGAATATAGTGGATGAGTGACCATCCATAACATAGCTGTGTTTGCATCAAGGGAGTTGATGACATCACAGAGACCTCGAGTGAAGCTCGAGAGGTCTCTTGACATCATCAGCCCCGAGATGCAAAGTATGTAAACTGGAAGACTACAAAAATGGAAAAAACATGTAAATTTAAGGATGTTTGAGACACAGTAACGTAGAAACCACAGAAGCAATTCTAATGAAATTAGTGCCATCAATAGACATACTTCACAAGATTATGCATGCAAAATTTTATGCACATCTGTTACACGGTTGCAAAGTTATTAAGGTGCAAAGTATGCAAAACTGGATAACTGTTTGTGAAAACAAAAGTACTTTCGTGCCTGACATATATAGAATATAGTGAATGAGTGACCATCCACAACAAAGCTGTGTTTCCATCAGGGGAGTTGATGACATCGAAGCTCGAGAGGTCTCCTGATGTCATGAGCTCCCGAAAGGGAAACAGCCTTTGGAGGATGGTCACCCATCCACTGTTTTATATAGCTCTTGATTCTCTTTTGAGCCCTTGATTGTTTTTTTTTGTGCATGTGTGTTTTTTTACTTGGCAGTTACCTTGATTGTAATGTGGTGCAGCTCCCGCTCCCGCTCACTCTGGCTTCTCCAGGTGACTCAGTTTGTGTCGGCCCGGAGAACTGCTGTGTTGCAGTTATGACTGTGTGTGTCTGCTGGGTTTATTTTTTAAATAAAAAAATAAGTAATCCAGTTTTTGGACATGGAGCCATATGCACTCACTAAAAAATACCACCAACAGCTTAATCTGGTTCAAGGTCAATTGACATTCATCTGTATCCCCCTTCCCTGGGTCGTGCCTGAAAATAGGCAGGATTTGTCTAGTGCACTTACCCGGTCAACAAAAAATAAATAAATAAATAAATATGTGTCTCCTCCTGTCCAAACTAGTGGGTTCACTACTCAGTGCTCGGTAAATTGCGCCACCACGTTTGTGTTACTATTTTCCGTCAGTGCTGCATTATGTGAGCCAATCAGCTGGCAGGTCAAGGCTGAAAAGTTGTTGAACTATCAATGTGATGTCAGAACAATAGTACAACAACTTTTTTGACCTTTGAACTGTCCTACAACAAGATTTCAGAAGCTTCTGAAATCCATGTAAATCCAGTGCTCCCATTTTACTATATATATATAAAATGTAATAACTTTTGAAAAGATGAATATTGTTTCATCAAACCTTCAAAATGCTCATCTGTGAGGCAAAGGCTTTCTACCCTGAAAGTTTCAAACCACATCTTAAAGCGTTTCGGTGATACAAGTAGATTAAGAAATGGCAAAAACTTGGCAAATGTAGGGAGTTTTGTACTTTAATAACTTTGCAACCTTTCAATAGCTTGACATAAAATTTGGCACATCCAGAGACCTACACCTGGAGATTATGCATGCCAAATTTTGTGCACATCCATTAAATGATTCTAAAGTTACTAAAGTTAAAAGATTTGGGCTTAACATACAAGTTTGCAGTCAACCCCAATATACCGGCACTACTGTGCCAGTATATTATCTGTGTGTGTGTGTGTGTGTGTGTATATATATATATATATAAATATATATATATATATTGCAAAAAATTACGTTAATGCACCAGTTAGGGTTTTTATAAAAGTGTACAAAGCTGGGAAATGCAATGTTAGGGTTACCAACCCTACCACCCCACGCCCACCCCCTCACCCTCCACACACCAACAGGCATTGGGGTGTGCCTTGGGGTCATCGGCCCTAACTCTCATCCCATTCCATGTGTAAATAAGATGAGATGGTACAATACAGGAGAATGGGATTAGAGTTAGGCCCAGAGACTCCAAGGCACACCCCAATGCCTGTTGGTGTGGAGGGTGGGGGTGGGGTGGTACGATTGGTAACCCTAACATCGAATTTTCCAGTTTTTTACACTTTAATAAAAACCCTAACTGATGCATTAATGTAGTTTTTTGCAATGAATTTCCCTTCTTTTTGAGAAAGTGTAATGTAACTGGCATGTGGTTGTGGGAGCACGGGCACTCCAGACCCTGCGCTCCCCTCATGCTACCCATTGTTGCATAATGATATACATAAGTGGGAGGGTGGGCCCTCTGAGCCCTGTGTTCCCACTTACACATAAGTACGGACATACAGCAGCCCTATAGTCATGAAAAGTAACCCTTGTAACACTAATTTGGCAATATCTCAGTAACCGTAGCAGCTATGGAAAAAATTCCACTGCAGTTGCAATCATGACTTCGAGACCTCCATGGGTGCTTAGCCCACCTAAGCTGCAGAGAGCAAAAATCTGTATCTCGAATCAATTTCAAGATATGGGCACTGAAAGACACCGTGGGTGCCACACTTCAATGGACACACGTAACTTGGGCATTTTCAGGATTTTTTCACCCAATTTTCAACATGGCATTTGGGGACTCCACCTCATGAACAATGTCACTGTCACTTCATTAATCTGTCCCAAAGTTGAGTGCGTGCCGCCAATGCACCATTCTGTGCCACAGGTGCGAAATCATGTTTGGGCAGGATGTGAAAAATGACAGCTGTATACTGTTCATGAGGAGGTATGGAAAAGGGTAATGTTGAAAATCAGAGAAAATATGAAAAATTGTGAAGTTATGAGTGCATGTAGAAACTGCATAACTCCACGATCATAATGTGGCCATTTATGGAATTTTCTTTACCAAATTTTCAACATGGGCTTTTGGAAAATTACCTCTTGAACACTGGCACTGTGATTTTGTTAATCCACCACAAAAGTTGATTTCCTACAGCAACCATGCCATTCTGCATACGGGTGCAAAACATATTTCAGGCAGGATGTGAGAAATGACAGCTGTACTGTTCACGAGGAGGTGTGAATAGCAATGTTGAAAATCTGGAGTGAAAATATCAAAACTGGTGAAGTTATGAGTGTTCATAGAAACTGTGCAACTCACACTTGTAACACGGCCATATTTTGGATCTTTTGCACCAAATTTTCAACATGGGCTTTTGGGACCTCCCTCATGAACACTGGGATTGTCATTTCATTAATTGGTCCCGAAGGTGATTCTGCACAGTGACCACTAAATCACCTTTTGGGACCGAGTAGCGGATTGGGGCACCCGTGTTAGCAATTGAAAACTATGGGCTCTTGGGGCCATCATCTGACACCAGCAGTGGGCATCCTAGTGTCGGACATTACTCCCCAGTGTTTCATACTGTATGGAGGTCTGTAGTGCTGACATGGGGATTGGGCACCCCATGTTGGCAAAATGTATTTTTTTTATCATTTTATCCTATTTTTGGCTCACGACCTAGGATCCTAGGTCATATCTCGTGCATACAAACTAGGATCCTAGGTCGTATTACATGGATATGAAGTAGGATTTAAATGATTAAATAAACACATTTTACGGGCATATTTCATCCTGAAAAGTGCAGAATGCACCAAAGAGGGTCACATTAAGCAAGCTACATATGTTGGTTCCTCCCAAGAATATAATTTTACGAGATTTCAAAATACGTTTTTTTGCAAAACTGAAAACAAGATGGCGGCTGTATAAAGTAGGAATTAACTTCATATAGAGCAGGAACCCTACTTCGTTTCCTACAGCTATAGTGATGTGCCTACTGAGCATGCTTAGAAACAATTTTTTCAAATATTTAAATTGCAATAACTTAAAAAGTACTTATTCTTTTCACAACAGACTAGCAAAAGGCACATCTGTGGATTAGTCCCTTTCTATCCTGCACATTTCGTGCCAAACAACCAAACCCAATGGGCTGTAGGTAAGTTCAAAGAAAAATCCCAGCAAAGTCAATGGGTAAAAACATGTTTTTTCATCTCTCCATAACTCGGAGACTGCACATCTGACCAGAACAAACTTGCCAGATCAAGATATCTACCCCACAGGAAGGTGCATACCAAATACAAATCCATTCAACGGTTGCAAAGTTATTAAAGTGCAAAATCTTGAGTTTAACATTGAAGTGCCTATCAATCTAACTACAGGGGTGCACAGCCCTTTAAGATATATATATATATATATATATATATATATATATATATATATATGTGTGTGTGTATATATATATATATATATATATATATAGATAGATATGTATGTATGTATATATATAGTAGATATATATATATGTATAGATATAGATAGATATAGATATAGATATATATATTTATATATAGATATATAGATAATGTAATCACAAATGAATGCCCTCTCCTTTAGCTAGGGTCAAGCAGTAGATTTATTCTGTACACACGATGGAAAAAAAGTTTTGCCCACTGGAGGGGGGGGGGCTGCAGGTGCAGAAGGTACAAAGGGTACAGAGTCCGCTGTACTTTACACAAAGCCCAAGAAAGTCCCTGAATTAGGAAACAAGCAAGTAAGCATTAATCCCCAAAAGATGAGGGCTCTACTAGTGAGTTAATGACTGGTTGGGTGCCGAGGCCACAGGCTGAGTGCTTTAACTTCAACCAAGCATTAATCCACTAGAAGACCCGACTGTAGAGGATTAATGCTCTTATTACTATGGGCACTGTGTAAGTAGGTAGTGTTGCATTATTACCTGTGATATGTTATATATAAAGATAGTTGTAGTGGTCAACAAAATATGATTGTTATAAACATATTCAGAACTTGTGATTTTCTGCCAGCCATATGTATTTATATGGTGGTGTTTTTCTTCATAAATATTAATAGGTTTGTCATTGAAAGGCAATAGAATGATTACTCGAATCATGTCTTTTGTTTCAATAACTATGCGTGCAAAATGTTTTTATATCACTCGTTCTCTTCTGTTCTCGCTGTCCGTTGCTAATACTGGTACGCTATACTATCTACTTTGCATATTTTGTGAATGTCGCTGGTCCGCACCCCACTTTCCTGCAAATGCCATGCCCCGCTGACAACATCAGGTACTATGCCTGTATTGTCCCTCGAGGTATGGAGCTATGCAAATCACCAAGATATCGCTTATTTGCAGGTAGAATTATCTATCTGATGTGTTGCCTTCTGTATTTTTAGCCGCAGCAGATAGAACAATGTTCTTCAGAATGGTGGGTGTGCATGACTTATTGATGTACCAGTTCTGAAAGTGCATTGTGCTTACTGGTTTGAACTTGGTACTGCAGTGCAGGGCATTATTGTATCTGCGAGGTTCTGCTTCAGTGGCTGTGTGAGGGATAGCAGCAGTGGGCTCTACTGCTGGATTAATACCTGCTAGATTTCTGTCACCTGCTCGTTTCTCACCAATCCAGGTGAGTCTATTTTATGTACCATTAGTTCCCATGTTACAACAATCTCTTTGTCCATCCCTCTTCTGGGACCAGAGCCAGGACAAAGCATGTCCTCAAAGGATTTGAACACTATGGGTTCACATAGCAAATTTTTCCACAGGCAGAAACACTGTTGTGGCAGCCAGTGCCCTTACTGAGAACACTTCTGTCAGAAACTGGAAAACTCCGTTGGCGACAGCTGGTGTCCTTCACTTCAAGGACTTCAGATTCTTGTTAGAAACTGCTTGCTTTAGGACAGATCCTGTCCTTACTGAAAACACATTCTGTGAGGAATACAACAAAGTAGCATAGGATCCCTTCTCCATGTTTTGCTCAGAGAGGCTAGTGTCCCAATTTCCAACCAGGATGAGCCACTCCACCCATTACAGAAACTATGTCAGTGAGGCACAATGTAGACTGTTACCTTTCAAACATCCTGTCAGGCAAATTGGAGTTCAGTCCCTCAAAATCCTCACATGCATCCCCATTGGGGCCATGCTGGAGGAGCCAGCTCTGGGCTGCCACACAAAGAAAGTCTCTCACAGTACAGGGATGTTTCCCCACACTTTACTCAGTTACTATGACCAGGTGTGTTACAAGTCTTTCACCCCACACTGGGGTACATCAGTGGAGAAGGCCACCACCACCCTTGACACTCAGCTACTCCTGAACCAAACTAGGGACTGAAAATCAAGGCAGAAGAGAATTGGAGATCTCTTACTGCAGCTCTCGCTGTCAGAATGGTGACTTTACAGCTCAGCTCTCTGTGAGCAATTGCTTCCAACTGTGGCTTATGTTGCTGCAGGGCACCTCCCACTTGGAACCTCTGTCAGATGACTAACAGGGCTTTCAGGGATCCCTAAAAGTTTAAACATTTGCTGCCCAGAGTGAATAAACAAAAATAAACCTTTTAGACTACACAGGATTTTAGTACGCTGCTAAATATTTTAAAGACTGCTGTAGAAAACATGGCAGAAAACATTTGTAGTGTATCTCTAGTAAAATGGTCTAGTAACCCCAGAATCTCACGATCAAAGAATTTGCAGGCTCACGATCGAAGATCATTAGCGAGCCACGAATTAAGATTTTAAAAGCTTATAACTCTATTTTTTGACCGATTTGGATGGAACCAAAGCCATGGCTTGATAGATCAGGGTCCCCTGAGTAAAATCCATCAAAGTCTTACTTCAGAAGTGACCCCTAAGCCAAGATATTTGTGTTTGTGTGATTGGAAAACTGAAAACAAGATGGAGGACCTCACGTTCAAAGAATTGTATTTATTTATTTATTTAGCTTTTGTTTACCGGGTAAGTACACTAGACAAGTATTATGCCTATTTTCAGGAACGACCCAGGAGAATACAATATGAGGAACAACAGTCAGGAGACATGGCAAAGAGAGTACAGTTTTTGTCACAGTAAACAAACATGGGAAATACATCGCTTTGACACTAGGGGAAACATATAGTAGTAAGCACATTTCAGATTATACACTCTAGACTAGCTAGTTCAACTGACAGATATAAACAGGTCATCATACATAGGAGTGGAGCATAGCTCAAGGACTGGATTGGTCATAATATAACTTATAACATTGTCGTATACATCCCCTAGGCTAGTTGGATCACGGACAGGTATATACAGCTCATCACATTTTTCTAAATATACACATGTTAGACAGAAACAGAAACACTTGGTAGTACAAGTTTCTACCAAGTGACCAAGGTGCAATATGTCATGGTTAGCCTATGACTGTGGAGCAATAATGGGTGTAAAAATGCCCAAGGCTTTTTAGGCAGGAGTAGTCAGAAGTCATTGATACAGTGGGGAAAATATCTCCAGGAATTCAACAGAGACACCCTGGGGAGGTTCAGACAAAACAATTTTACACTTTACTCTAGGGAGGTTTGGGGCAGTCACACTCTGATGCTAGTTTTAGGAAACCCCACAGGAAATTTCGAAAACTCATATAGGAGGGGGCAGCTCGGATATCCACAGGCAGCGAATTCCAGAGTCTGGGCGCACTTATGACAAAGTCCCGATCCCCCATGAGGGTCCAGGTAGGATGGACTTTGAGCATCCCTGATGTGAGAGACCTAAGTTGGTAGGGGGTGGGATTCAGTTTCGGCAGAAGCCAGGCCAGCCCCTGGGGGGTGCTAGTTCTGATCACTTTCCCAGAGAGGCATCCCAAACCAAAATCAAGGTATCTAGCTGGTGAGACCCAGCAGAGGTTTCTCATATAGCTCACAATGGTGGGTGGAGTCGGGGGCAGCCAAGGCAAAGCGACAAATGTTATTGTAAGCAGTGTACCACCGGGTGATATGTCTTTGGAGAAGCGAGAGCAAATAGGTGCAGCCCATAGCTGAGGAGGGAAGGAGCACACCCTTCACTAGGGCAAGCCTGGCTGCCGGTGTAAGGTTATACTTGGCCCTATAGGCCAGACCCAGTTTGCAGTTTGCCGCCCTGCAGATGTTAAGGGTATGATTACCCATGTCAAGTTGGGGGTCAAGTGTTACTCCCAGATATTTGATGGAGCTCACTATGGGTAGTGAGGATTTTGAAAATTCCTCGGGAACAAAGATTCTTGAAAAGTGAGGCTGCAAATTCTTTGATCGCCAGGCGAGACCAGATGGCCAAAACCCCCATTCTTCGATTGCAAGATATACATATAAATTTTCCCATTGACTAATAATAAGAACTTAAAAGTGCCATAACTTTTGAATGCCTTAATATTTTTTCACCAAACGAAAAGCGGCATGTTCAGCCACCAAAGTTCTTTCAAACAAGCCATGAGCAGCACACCACACAATGGCCGTGCAGGACCACATTAAGAATGCCAAAAGGTGCCTTCAAAAATGGATAATTTTGCATTTTCCAGCGCTTTCATACATGAAGACCAGCAATCTGACACAAAATCAATTTGGAAAATCAAGAGATTTAGTGCACCCCAATGTGTGTACCAAATGTCAGGCAAATACATTGAATGGGTCCAAAGTTATTAATGTCAAACTTTTGACTTTAGTATGTAGTAGTCCTTAACTATAATTAGTACGACGGCATGCACTATATATATATATATATATATATATATATGTATTATAGTGGCACAGTAATACCACTATAGTTAGGGTTGAGTAAGCACTTAATGTTAAACCTCAAATTTTGCACCTTAATAACTTTGCCACCATACAACAAATTTGCCTGAAATGTTGCATGCGGTCTTGTACCACAGATCTCTGGATCACCAAATTGTGTTATAATTGAATGATATGGTTGTTAGAGCTACAGAGCTACAAAATGCAAAAACAGACTGTTTGTGCATTTTTTTGCTTGTGCCCACAGCCCGCACAATTTGTCCATTCAGTCCAAAATCTTCAGGGATGATGCAGTCTGGGTCATCGATGTGCCTTTTGAAGATTTGTTGTAAAAATATTAAACCATTCAAATGTTATTTAAAAAACAAATTTTCCATTATAGTCAATGGGGAAAAATATATGTGCATCATGAAAGTTTTGCAAATGCAATTTTTACTTTCGCAAATGGCCCTTTTACTTTCATGAGTTGACCATCTTGTTTTCAGTTAGTGAGAGAGAACAATGCCTGGCATTTAAAATTGGGACCCTCTAGGTAAACAATGACTGTTGGGTTTACCTAGTCATTTCCTGAGGATGCTAGCCCTTTTTTGGAGGGGTTAAACCCCCCAGAAATACCGTTTTCAACATTGGAGAAAAAATACTTTTTCAAATGCGTTTGCAAAACTTTCGTAAATGTGAAAGTTTTGTGCTGATTTTTGCAAAACTTTTGTGATTTGCGGAAGTATTTTTTTAAATAACTGCAAATCTTTGCCATCCTCCTGCAACAAAACAGTTGGGTCTTTTGGGCTGAAATTTGCAGGTGGCAAACTCTTGTCCCACAGATGTGCCTTTTGGTGGTTTGATGCCAAAACATTCAAGGGGCCCAAAGTTAGAATGTTCCGAAGTTGAGAAAGTTCCCATAGGATAACACTGCAGCACCCATTATGCCTTTCAGCGCCTGTATCTTCAAAATGAAGCAAGATATGGAGTTTTCACTACTGGAAGCTTAGTTCATCTTTAAGTGAACTAAGCTGCAGAAACAAGTTTGGGAAATCATAGATGACACTTGCAGTGGAATTTATTTCCTACTTGCTATGGTTAGAGAAATATTGACAAAAACATGTTTCAAGGGTTCAAAGCGTGCCTTTTAGTGCTATTCAGTGCCCATATCTCAGAAAGCGGTATGAGATACAGATTCAGTCAACTTATATCACGTGAAGTACTCACTGTCATGATTACATCAGCACTAGAATTTTTTCCTAGCTGCTGCAATTGCAGAATATTAGCAAATTAGTGTTACAAGGCTTTCTTGCCCTATAGGGCTGTTGTATGACTCCTTAGTTAAGGTGTAAGTGGGAGCACAGGGCCCAGAGGGTGCATTAATGGAGTTTCACAATTTATATACAGTATGTGTGTATATATATATATATATATATATATACATATATATATATATATATATACATATATATATATATATATATATATATATATATATATATATATATATATATATATATATATATATATATATAACTTAATTAGCTAACAATTACATTTTTAAGTTTTAAACTGATTTTTAATGTTTCTGATATTAATAATCAATCAATCATCAATCAATCAATCAAATTTTATTTATAATGCTTTTCAGCATATCAAAGCCAAGTACAAAACAACATCTTACATAATAAATAATGACATAAAACAATAAAAGCAGCAATAAACCTATCCAAAAGCTAATTTGAATAAATAACTCTTCAGGGACACCTTAAATGATTCCGTGGACAGGCACTCTCTAATCTGACGAGGGAGAATTCCACAGGGTTGGGGCCATGAAAGAAAAAGCTCTGGCCCCAGATGACTGAAGACAAACCCTGGGAATCTCTAGCAATCCCTTGTCAGCGGAGGCGGAATGGGTGGAGAGGCGGTAAGGTCGAAAGATCTTCCAAGTAGCCCGTCCCTGACCGGTAGGGTCTTATAGGTCAGCAACGCGACCTTGAAGGTGATTCTCCACCGCGCGGCAGCCAGTGCAGTTCGCGAGCACAGGAGTGATATAGCAAGTTCCTCGGTAGCCCAGTCAACAACCTGGCTGCAGCGTTCTGCACCAGCTGCAGGCAAAAGAGATCCACCCCCAGCAACCCTAGATATAGAGCATTACAGTAATCAAGACGTGAGGAAACAAAGGCGTGGACCAACACAAGAAGGTCATCATGTGGAACAAGGTGTTTTATCCGGGTGATATTCCTCAGATGGTAAAAGGAAGACTTGACAGCGGTAGATACCTGTGCCTTCAATGTTAACTCGCTGTCAAGAATTACACACAGATTCCGTACCTGTTCGGAAGGTCTCAGCTGGTTACCTCCTAACACAAGGCCAGAGGGGGACCCAGGAGTCAACTTCTCTACACGATGGCCCAGATCCACAACCAACACCTCAGTCTTATCTGGATTTAATTTCAACCAGTTTGCACTCATCCAGTCCTGAATCTCAGTGAGGCAGTTATTAAAGACTGATAAGGCGTCATTCTGTTCAGATACAAAGGACATATAGAGCTGAGTGTCATCTGCATAGCAGTGAAAACTCAGCCCATAACACCCTATAATGTCTTCCAACGGCAGCATATACACCATGAACAACATGGGGAAAGCACAGAACCCTGTGGCACCCCACAGAACAGAGCAAAGGGAGCAGAGGAAAAATTCCTGAGACTACCCTCTGACTTCTGCCTGTGAAGAAAGAGTAGAACCATCTAAGGACTGTCCCCAACAGTCCGCAGCACAGCTGCAGGCAATCCAGCAACATCCCATGGTCCACAGTGTCAAATGCTGCAGAGAGATCAAGGAGGACCAAGATCGAACGGCTCCTCAGATCTCTCGCTATTAGGAGATCATTACGTACCTGAACCAACGCCATCTTGGTACTATGCCTCTTCCTGAAACCGGACTGGAGAGGATCATAGACCTCATGGGAGGTAAGAAAATCATCAAGCTGCAACGCGACTACTTTCTCAATAACCTTGCCCAAAAAGGGCAGGTTAGAGATTGGTCTGTAGTTAGCGAGACAGTCTGGGTCAAGGGAAGGCTTCTTTAACAGGGGTGTCACGATAGCCTCTTTCAAAGACTCTGGAAACACCCCTTGGTCCAAAGAGCACCAGACTATCTCTGCAAGGACTGGTCCTATCACATCCATGCACCCCACAAGGAGTCACGTAGGACCAGGATCCAAACTACAGCAAGTCGGTTGCAGCCCTGAACAATCTTCATGATATCCATGATCGCTGGCTGGTGAAAATCTGTCCAGAGAGACCGAGGGCCTGCAACCCTACATCGATCACTGCCACGCTCATTAGAATGCATACCACGGATCTCCGACCTGATCGATGATAACTTATCCTCAAAGAACTGAGCAAATTCATCACACTTTATTTGTGAAAAGGCTCTCCGACCCCGTAGACAGGCTGGATTGCAGTTTGTCCATGGTCCGGAACAGCTAAGCTGGTCGATTTCTTGAAGCAGCTATCTCCCGGGACAGCATAAGGGGCCATCAATCTAAGTCTGTCACCTTCCAGGCTGGATTTCCGCCAACAGCGCTCCAATCTTCGCCCCTTTCTCCTCAATTCCCTCAATGTCCCATCAAACCAGGGGAACCGAGGGTGAAGGGAGAGGGGGCGAACACAGACAGGCGCAATGGAATCCAGTGCCCTCAGCACCATATTATTATAGTGCACCACTAAGGCATCTGGTTCCATGCACGCCATAGGCCAATTCGATAGGTCCAGCACCACCATCAGACCCTCAGGGGTAACTCCCCTCAAAGGGCAGTACTGGACCATCTCCAAAGGGGTAGGTCTCACAAGACAGGTCACGAAATTGAATCTTATGGAGTGATGGTCAGACCACCCAACTGGTTCCACCACCAGTTCCGTGATCTCCATCCCCAGGGTGAACACCAGACCCAGAGAGTGACCCTGAATATGGGTAGCAGCGGGTACAACCTGTGTGAAGCCCAACAAAATCACTAATTGGAGGAAGTTTTGACCAAAATGCGAGAGTTCATCATCAACCCATGCATTGAAGTCCCCCAGGACCAACCACCTGGAGGGCTCCAACACCAGGTCAACAATGAAGTCTGCAACTTCCTGCAGAAAAACTTTATCATCACCGGGTGGACGGTAGACGAGTAAGATTCTGCTGCCCACACCTGCTCCCATGATACACTCGAAGGATCTAGGGGCCACCAGTGGGACCTCCACAAGACCCAACTTCGATTTAAAACAAATAGCGACCCCCACCCCTTCAATCCAACTTTGGTGATGTATTACGAGTACCGGCTGGAACAGCTGATTCCAATATGGGACCAGCATTTTCGTCCAGCCAGGTCTCGGTAATGCAAGTCAGGTCAGATAACTCAACAAGATCAACAATAATTGCTGTCTTGTTTTTTATAGACCTGGCATTGCATAACACTGCCCAGGTTGGATGAAAGGCCCTGGAGGAGCGGTCCACTTGCCCACTCTCAATGGAACCCTTGGGTATGGGAACCAGGTATCGCACGCCCTTATCCTGGACCCATTTCGCCCCAGGGTGTCTCCTAGACCCCATGACCCTTATCCACCCACTCTGCTCTCCCCCGTAGCAAAGGAACCCCCCTCCGCCTCCGCCGTGCGATCCCCAGAGCATGACAACGCCTATATGCCTCGGGTTGCAATGGAGGAATATCGAAGGGGCGCAGGCCCCTCAGCCTAGAGGGGGACTACCGCCTGACCACAGAGACCCGATCCCAGCACATGCTGCTAAATATTAAAAACAAATATTAATCAATCGACAAATTTGATTAATACTATCAGTACTACAAACTTATTTATCTTAGGCGGCAGCCCCACTTCCCATTTCTAACACAAAATAAAACAAATTGTCCATTTCCTTCAGACCAAACTCCCAGAAAAGTCTTAAACAATCTAAATAAATTTTTATCGTAAAGCTCCTATAATAATTTAAACAACAGTCCTTACCCTGATAAAACATATAAACTACCCCTCCCACTATAAAATGACTTTAACCCCAAAAATTAACAATAAAATTATACAAGCGATCCTCTCACGGAAAGGAAAGAACACACAAAGAAATTCTCCTCTCCCACAGCCCTCTCACAGCTCAGGGGAAAATAACAAACAAATAATAAAACAATCCCCTCTCACAGGATAAACAAAAATCAAAATAAAATAAAATATAGGCACCCTGGTTCTTTCACAACCAGGAAACCAGAACAAATAAGATCAGGGAAAAAAGTCATCAAATGGTAGGAGGAGCCAAGATAATCCAACATAATCCATCATAGGTAAAACCAAATATTTAGTCAACGACCTAGAGCGGCACTAATTCTGTCAACTTCAAGTAGGTACTTTTCCAGTATGCAGGATCCACAGTCACAGTAAGTCTCCAAAATGAGCCAAAAAATCTTCGGGGAAAGCCAAAAACAGGTGCAAACTAAGCCAGTGGAGAGTGGGGGCTCCGCTCCCCACATCCCCTGATCCGCCTTATCAGGTTCAATTATGCCCCCCAGGACCTGCACCTACAAATACCCCTAGGCCGCACCAAAATGACTGACCCAGGGATAAATTAGGAGCCCCCCACTAAACCCCAGCTCCCTGGGAAGAAGTAAGACAGTTCCCGCTCGGTCCCAGTTGGCACCCAAGATTACCCAGGCAGAACTAAGAGGGGGGGGACTGAGGCACCACACAAACAAACCACTATTTGAGCCCTGCTTCTGGACAAAAAAATATAGAATTGCAAAGAAAAGAGGGTCTCTGATCAATGAACCAGGCCCCCCACTCACAATACTCCAAGTCACCACAGGCAATCCCTTCTGCCAAATTCAACGTTAATTCAGCATGCAGCAATCACAGACCAATCCTTCTTTATCCATCAAGGGAAGGTATATCCATTTGATCGAAGCAGAGACTAATAGATCCAAAAGTCACAGCCATAAGCACTAAACATATCGCCTTAAATTCAGTAGCTCAGAAGTTGGAATGTCATTGAGTCAAGGCCAAGTTCACCAAAAAAGAAAGGCAGTCACCATGAAAAATTGATCCCTCAGAATGGGGGATCAATAGCCTTGAGGAAACAAGTCTGCCCTCCACTTCCCAGGCTGTAGGCTGACTTCTGAACTAGCGAGAGGTGCACCACCTCGTTGATACCACCGCCGCTCCAAAGAAACAGCTGATCCCCTGGCCGAACGCCAACGAAAGGGCACTGCAACTCGAGCAAACAAATGACTCAAGTGAGTAAATAACTAAATTCTAGTGAACAAAAAAAGCTCCTCTTCTCCGCTTCTCAGTTATAATGAGTCCATATCCTCGACCGGCAAAAAACACATAGGAGGCGCAGAGAAAATGCCACTAGGGATCGGAGACAAGGACACCACAGAAAAAACAAGAAAGGAACCAAATATTAAAACAACTATACAATTAAAAAAAATATATAAAATATATTCATTAAAACAAATATAAACTAAATAAATAAAACCGGGCAACAGAACACAGAACCAGGGGCAAGTCCAGCGTGACCGCCATCTTGGATACAGCTAATACTATCAATGAAGGTCATCGTAGACTGCCTGGACACTTCTGCCTAAGATAGAAGATTATTCTGCCTCCAGGTCACTTGCTTTGACATTATTTTAACACATTCAGTCGTTCTGTTTGTAGGATCAGTCTTTGTGGTTGGACCAACCAGGCAACAGCTTCTCTGTGACTTGTGCCAAAATATTCATGTCTAGAATCTTGACATGCTCTCCAGGCTGCAGCTGAGGCAAAGTACAAGCTCTGTGCCTTGAGTCTTTTGCTTGTTTGCATTTGAAACTTTAAGATTGCTCAAGGCATTGGATTTTCTCTTGGTCTGGAAGTTTGGAGTCAAGCGAGATGAAAAATAGGTACTGATGTTCTCAATTTCCAACCCATCAACAGTTATGCTGGACTATATTCATTGGCAAGTGATATGGCTTAAAAGAGCAGCAAAGCTTTGAATGGATTCTCGCCTTTATGAGAAGTCTCTTTACTGTTTGGGCTGCTCTCTCAGCTTCTCCATTGCCTTAGGAATGTCATGGACTGCTTGTGAGATGCAAAAATCTGTAGTCTTTTGCAAAATCATGAAAATTTGACCTGAACTGTTGACCATACAAGAGTCTTGGTCACTCCATGATGACCAAAAATAGCTTGGTGTCCACTGACATGGCTCAATGTAATCAAGTTCAACTCAGCAGCTTCAATGTACTTTGAATGATAGTCCACAACCATGAGGAATTTCTGACTTTTGAGGGCAAAGAGATGTGTAGCAACATTATGCCATGCTCTGCCTGGAATTGTAGACAGAATCAGTGGCTGTACTGGGTTTGTTTTGAGTTTTATACCAATTTCATACTTGTTGATCAGAGTTGTCAGTTGTGCACCAAGTTCTTGCCACCACACATTCTGCTGCACTCTACTCAATGAAGTGGGTGTTAATTTTTTATTTGGAGGGGGGGGTGATTTTGATCCTGCTCCGAGAGATGTTGCCAGCTCTGCTAAAGATGGTGAGAGGTCTAGTGACAGAAATTGAGCTGCTCCAGGTATACACTTCCACACTGGTGCCTAGTGCACTGTCCATTAAAAGTAAGCAGCTGGCTGATGTGAAGTGCTCAGAACTGGAGTGGCCATCAGCCAGGAGTGCCTAAGGGAAGGTCCCTGCAGTGGTGCTGCCTCCTGCACACCTGCTGAACTGATGCCTCATTGTCATGTGATATGTGTGAAATGTGTGAACTCAAAGCTCATAGCAAAGTGAGGGATTTGGTAAATTCATTGACAGAGTAGGAAATGCTCTGTACAAACATATACAGATGTACATTTTTAATCCGCTGGCAAAGTGGGTGCGACTTGGTGGAAATTTGCAACTCCTGAAATTCACAAATTCTGTGGCAGATGCACCAACCCACTGTGCTGTAAAACCAACTCCTCCCCCAACCCCAAAATGATAGATTCCTTGATAGTCCCTCCTACCCTCCCCACCCACCCACTGGCAGTGTACCTCCTCCCCTCTTTCCCAGTGTAGCATTGCACAAGATAAACACAATGTATCCAAATAAATGTAATCCTTCCCTCACCCACATGACAAACACACTCCCCTGCATCCCCCCATCTAAAGTCCACTGTTTTCTCAAGCACACCAGTTCCCCTTACCCCTCCTCTGGTCCCCACCATCATCCTCCCCCACTAGCACCCACAAAATCAACCTGAAGGACTGCCAATGAAGAAAACGGTGCCCCAGTACAGAGCATCTGTTCAGTTTAGGGTCCGTCTCATAATGACACAAATGAATGAATGGTGACATCTTTGCTCTTAGTAAAACTTGATTGGTTGAAAGAGCAAAGATGTCACCATTCATTCATGCCATTATAAGATGGACACTGAGCAGAGCAGATGCTGTGCACCGGAGCACCATTTTCTTTATTGCAGCCTTGCATGTTGTTTTTGTGAGTGCTGTGGGGGAAGGAGGGTGGTGAGGACCAGAAGGGAGTTGGGTTGTGTACTGGATGTGTTTGATAAGACAGTGAGTCTCATGTGGGGGAGTGTGTTTGGCACAAGAGTGGGAGGAGATTACACTTTTCTGGATGCACTTTGTGCACGCCACACTGTGCAGCACTGCAATTCACCAGGGCATGGGGAGGAGGGTGCCAGTGGAGAGGGATATGGAAGGGTGGTATCATGTAATCTATCATTTTTTGACGGAGGAGGGTACAGCACAAAATTTTGTGTTGAAATTCACCACAAATTGGCCATTTACATCAATTCCCACACAAATTTGGACAACTGTCCTGCAGAATAACAAAGAGAACTGCAGTTCTCAGCTTCATGAATTTGCCAAAATTCAAGGATTTTTTTTTGGTGGAGCAAATTTTGGCAAGTTCGTACACCACTACTAAGATATAATCTCACTAACTGGTGAACTGCATGGAATAAGAGGTGTCATGGGGCTCTGTAGGATGTGTAGAGCGTACAGCCTTAACCAGGGGGCCCTTTTGTTCTGACTGATGTCTGTGGTCAGGATCAAACCTGTCTTAGAGTGCTGACCAGAACAGCAGTTCAGAGACTGTGCTCCTATGTGTGTAACTATAAATAACTATAAACATGCTAGTAAATGTGACAACAACTAATCACTTTGTAGTGTGATTTATTACTAATGTAATAGAAAAAGAAAAACAGGGCAGAGTACACCTGGGAGTGAATAAGATGAAGTGTATATAGTTGGTGTTTTGGATGTTATAGGGGGCCCTCCTGCAAGTCTCATAGACACACATGGTACCCAGGGCTATGCCCAACACTACCTGACTCTAAGAGAGGTTTATCATATGGTGTCAGCCATCAGCTGAAAGAGAAATGACAGCATCCACAGCTGAGTGTATTCTTGGACCACACATCTGGTCCAGAGGTTGGGTTGCACACAGTGGGGCATCCTCCAGGATGTTGGAACAATGTAACAGGACCCCACACAGAGACTGCAGTACTGTGAAATACAGAAACCAGTTATGAGAAAACATGCATGGAGGGTTGTCAGGTTTGAAAGTTATAGTCATGATGACCTAAGCATAAGAACAAAGCATGAAAACGCTCTAAGGAGTACAAGCAAAGTTGATTCTGAGTGACAGATACCGTACTTGATTGCATTTGCATACAGGAAATCAGAATTTCTGATTCTTGGGATATTGCATGCAGAAAGCATAGACTGCAGCAACTGGCTGAAAAGTGGAGCGGTTCGTACATGTTACTATGAGTATAAAGCGTGCCAATAAATGGAAGAAAGCCACGAGTTGGATGCCATATTGAGATGGGGATCGGACCAAGTCTGGACCTCTCAATCTGAGCAGCAACTAGATTTATTTCTTAGGCAGAGAATGGCTAGTCACAGACAAAAGTGAGGTGCCAACAGAACTCTGGCAACTTCCAAACCCACAGTGCTGCATTTGGATGGGTGCCAAGCCATGATCATTGCTATCTCAGAGGACTGATAAGAGACTTGTGTAGAGGTGTTGAGATGAAGTGCAAAGCTGACATCTAAGACTGGTTGTGACCAAGGGTTTGCGAAGCTGAGACTCAGATGAAACTTTCTATTTATTTTTAAAACTCAGCTTTATTGGTATGCAATGTATTTCAACACTACAATATCACTGGATCAAGGCAAGTACATTACAAAATGTTGAAAAGAGAAAAAAATGTCCATGTTGGTAACGTAGTCTTTTGTTTTACAGTTCTTTGGCTTCTTCGGTAGTGGTGGTGGTGTGGATCCAGTTCTATGGTATTTGCTTGGAGAATCATCAATAACAAACAAGTGAACAGCAATCCAACATAAGAAACAAAATGTGTATAACTCAACTATGGCTGCCTGTCTTTTATGCAGTGACTTGAGTGTTTCTAAAGCTATTTGGATTTTACTTTCCTGAGGCATGGGTTGAGGATGAGTGGCCAGAGGTCTATTGCTGCCCTCCTTAACTGGGTACCCCCCCATCAGCCTCTCTCCCTCTAATGTCAGGAGGATGTATGGTCAAGGGCATATAGGAACCCTTAGGTGGACAAGCCCATGGTGTTCATGACTCCTCCTCCTCCTCTTCTGGGTCTATGTTCTGACCTACAGCCCCCCCACACACACACACACACTGTATAAGTTCTATTTCTGACACTGGTGTATATGCTTGTCCAATGTTAGCCACTGGGTAGCTATGATACAGTCCATATTTTGTAGCTCCTTTATTGCAGTACCCAGGTCTCCTTGGAGGGTTGAGTCTGATAGCCACTGTAGGGTTACCCCTTTCATAACTACTGTGCACCTGGTTCTAAGTAGCATCTGCTGGGACCATCCCCTTCCCCAAGGACTGCCTTTACCAGGATCATGTGCTCAAACATGAACAGAATTTTAATTCCCTAATTCCTCCATGGCTTTATGAGTCCACAACCAGTATGTACAGACTTTGAAGCAGTCCCAGAAGATAAGGTAATGGGACTCCATCTGACTGCACTTTCTCTTACACAAGTCAGATCACCCTGGTAAACTTAGTAATGGCTGGATGTGGAAGAAGAGGGTGAGGAACTTCCATCTGAATTCTCACCAGCCTGGTAAGGCCGCTGTATGCCAACCTTATTTCCATATCCTATCCCAGTCCTCATCTGCGATGGTTAGCTGTACCTCCCTTTCCCAAGTCCCCTTTACTTGGGTAAATTCAGGGTGTAGTGAGCCTTGCAGGGCTCTATATACCCGGGTTATGTTGCCTCTCCTTCCTGCCAGCATTGCTGCCCAGTAAAGGAAATTATCCAATTCTATCAGGTCTCTGCCCAATTTACCTAGTCTGTCTTCCACTGTGAGGTAAAGCCTCACCTGTAAGCAATGGGAAATATCCTATCTGGGCAGGGTGAATCTTTGCTGCAACACTGCAAAAGTGGTGCAATACCCATTCTGTAGGAGGTGGGTAAAGCATGTAAGAAACCTCTGGTTCCAACGTTAATATCCCCTGTTCATCTGTTGGGGGGAGAAATCCAAGTTCCCAACAATGACCGACAGGAGGCCTGTATCATTGGGGGAAGGGGCAGGGTGTTAAAGACTTGGTCCTAAGGAGCATACGAAGTGTGTGCTTTGTCCAGGGGTTGTTAATTTGCTTAAGCAATAGAAAGCTTAGATGCACGTGTAGCAGGACTAAGAGTAGGGACTGGAAGGTCTGTATCTGTTTCCAGATCCAACCTTCTTATCTCTGTTGTTTAGTCCAAGTAATGATTAGGGTCAGCTGTGCCACCACATAGTAAAGTTTCAGGTCTGGCATTGCCAAGTCACCCATCTCCCTTGGGAGTGCCAATGCCCTCTTTATAATTCTGTGTCTGTGGAATGCCCAGATGAAAGTTAACATCAGTTTTTATGTGCACCTCCAGAATTCTTCTGGAGTATGGACCAAGAGGACCTGAACTAAGAATAAAAATCTAGGCAGGACATTCATTTTAAAAGTGGCAATTCTACTTACGAGGCTTGAACGTAAAGGGTCCTGGTCCCAGCGAGCTATGTCTGCCTTGATTTCCCCTCAGAAATTTATTGAAGTTTAGTGTAAACAACGAGCTTGTCCTGGGGGATATACACCTCCCCAGACAGGACACCTCAATCTGGGGTACCCACCAAAACAGAAAGGTCGCTTTTAGCATCAGGTGGGGAGGAGGCAGGTGCCACTCAGTTTATTGGCTTCCGATTTGTCGAAGTTAATCTTGTAACTTGAGATGGCCCCATACTCCCCCAATTCTGCCAACAGTGCATGGTTGGTGGCTGTCTATAGTGCAGAGGATATTCCAGTGAACAGATGTCATCTTTCCCTAGACATGGAGGGTATTCCTGGTCTGACAGAGGAATGAAAACAGCTGCAGCAGAGTAGGTTCTTAGACTGCTCTACTTCTGGTTCATGGGTTGCAATACAGGAATTGAGGTAATTTCTCTTTCAGTTCTGTGGAAAACACTGCTGCTGCCATTGTTATGGAAGTCTAATTTGCACTTTGACTAGCGAGCACGAGGAAACAGCAGTCAGAAGTAGTTAGAACACTGCAAAGAGGCAAAAGTATGTTTTGGTTTACTGATCAAGTAATTTATTTGATTCACCCAAACTGGTGTGTATGACTGTGACATCACAACCACACACAATAACATTTTAGACCTTTGCCCCATAGGCAGCAACATTTCTTGACCTTTGCCCAAATGCATAACGGCTTTTAGATCTACACTGCAGGGACAGCAGTGACTCCGACTGAGTGTGGAGTGTTGGGGATACCCACGTGCTCCCAAGCGCATGGCCTGATATAGCAGGGGAGGGTTTTCAAAGCCCCTCTAAAGGAGGGTATCCCCAACACTTCACACCCTGAAGGTTCTTATCCCACTTAAAAATGGGCAGTTGCGATACACAAGCCAGAACAGCATGGTGCAGTAGCTGTGATGGCAGAAGAAACAGGTAGGAGCAGAGAGATAGCAGTGTTGGCTCTGCTAACTAACAGATAACTGATTGAACAGGGTAGTGTGAGCCACATACTGGCTCTTTTTCCTTTTTCTAATGGGCAGAATTGACCATTAGAAAAATGTTGTCAGCCAGTCATAGGCCAGCATCTCTCCTACTCACTTTCTAAGTTTCCCTACACAGTCATGTCAACCTATACATTATATATCTATTCCAGCTTCTTATTTAATCCTCCAATCTTATCCCATTTTGGCAGAATAAATGCTGTTTCAAACAAAAAAAAATCATGGGCCTGGTCAAATGTGACCCGGCACTGCACTTTCAGGGGTGACTAGCCCCAACTACAAGCAACATCAAAAAAATCAAAGTCCTCAAAGTAAGTACTGCTCCACTCGGATAATGATGCTGCAAGAAAGGCTTTGGGCTTCCTGACTGTGACCAGTTTGGCCTGCTCGGGGGTTGATTATACTTTGCACCCAAAAAATAAAATTCACTGATGTCTAAGGGCCTAGCACTAAGTTTGGCTATGTAACCTTTGTGCTTAGAAATGAATCCTTTTACAGCATCATTAATTTGAGTGATACTGTACTTACTTTGAGTGCACTTTCAATTTTTTGATATTGCTTGTAGAATAAATACCTGGGTTTATCTTAATTGTGTTCATGTTAAAGTTGCCAAGACTGTGTCCTCATCCTTGGCAAAATAATATCATCTCACATAATGTGAATTCTATCAATCTCCTGGACTAGTTCCTCTCCTTTATCCCTCTGTCTGAACCCAGAATCACTGCTCACATTTCTATGGTCCGTAAATTTGCCCATATCCATTACTTCATAGGCCCTTCCTCTGCTGAAAGAGTTATTCATGCCGTCATCTCCTCTCAACTGCCCCTCCCCTACTAAAAGTGTTATTCATGCCATCATCTCTTGTCAACTGCCCCTCCCCTACTGAAAGTGTTATTCATGCCATCATCTCTTCTCAACTGACTACTTAATTTCCTCCTCTTTAAACTTCAACTGTTCCAGCTGCAGCTGCATGGCTGCTGACCAGCAACTGGAAATGTGATTATATTACTATCATCTCCCTGCTTGTTTTTACAACTCTCTATAGCTTTGCCCTTCTCTGTCTGCCAGACCTCAGTCATCACTGACTACTCTCTATCACTTACTCCTCCAACTTTAGATGCTTCTGTATCCCTCATATCTCTCTTTCAGCTGTTGGTGGGCAGTTCTTCAGCACCTCTTTTCCAACTACCATGACAACCTTCATTCATATCTCCAGCTCATTATTCAAATCTCGATGCAAAACCCACATCTTCTCCCTTGCCTGTGAGTCCAGTGCTACCAATCAGTTTTCCCTGATTCCATGTGATAACAGCGACCGCGTAACAGTGCTCACTGTTTTGGTGAGTGTACATCACCAAAAATGAATTTTGGCAATGTAGACTCGTGGTGCACAGCAAAAAGGGCACCGGATACTTGGATTTCTCTTAGCCCACTGCACCCCCATACTAAAGGATTCTCAACACCAGGGGGGTGCATGTCAGGTGGTGCAAAAAGACAGAAATTTCAATTTCACGGACCGGCGCAAAAAAACGAGCACACACCCAGAATCAAACCTGGCACCCTCCCAACCTTAGACTGCCACCAACCCACCACGCCACATGGCCAGCTCAGCAGCCCACCACCACACTACACCCCACAAACCCTGCCTCCCCTTCCTCCCATCGCACGGCATGGTCACTCCCCCCCACGCATGTACATATAGCAACATCCTGTCGCTATAATCACCAAACCCCCATCCTGTTGCCCTCCCAGCCCAGTAGCCCTGTGTAAAAGCACTGTGATTGAGTCGCCCTTTTTGAAAAAGCTCAGTCGCAGTCGCAGAATACATGGGCTACCATTTTCCCCAGTTTGCTGTAGTGGTTCTCTTCAATATCACTTTGTTTGCTGGTAATAGTACTACTAACTCGGCAGATACTGGAGAGAGGATGTGCTAACCAGGTACTACTACTACTACTAAGATGTAATGGATGGTCTTGATGTGCACACATGCCAACTTCATTTTGTTATTCATATGTTCTCATGTGATTTCTTTGGATATTAATAATCATTTAAATGCAGTCCCACTGGTGCAGAGGCAGTGTGTCCATCTGTGACACCAATGACCCAGGTTTGGGAACAGACTCGTGATGTCAGAGGGCCAGCCAGGGGGAGAAGGACTGAGCATCCTAGGGCCTGCTCTCCTTCTCTGGGGGGGGGTATGGGAGGGTAGTGTGTCTGGCAAGCTACAGACCCTAGCAGAGGCTGGGGGGAATCTGCTGTACCAGCACTGTACTGGTGGGGTGACAGGGCTGATGCGGCCATCATTGCACGTCCCTGCCCTCTACAGTACACAAAATACTGGCACCGAGTGTGAAGCCCCACTCTGCCGCTGCTGCTCCCAACAATGTCCACTGGTGGATCCTGCCTCCCATGGCTCCCACCCTGGGGGTAAGCCAGGCACGTTGCTGTTGACCTTGGGGAGGGGAGACCCGCCCAGGGGTAAGCCTGGGCATGGGAGGTGGTGAGTAGGAGCTGAGATCCCTACGGGGATCAAAATGGGAGCCACAAAGAAATCATTCTAATTAACTCAGTGTCACATTACAGCCAGCCCAAGATGTAGTTTCAAATGTGATACCAGATGCCTCCTTGCAAATACATGGGATCTATTACCTTTCAAACACACTCAACAGGAGCCCTTTCCAGGATCAAGACACACCACTTGTAGTACGTAAGAATGTGCTCTACCTAACTACCTGTATAAAGTGCAAAAACCACATTGTAGGGCAAACAGAAAGCAACCTCAGAACAAGATTCAACAGTAATAAATGCACAGTCACCCACAACCTGGACACAGTGTTAGAATTACACTTTACTAACCATGAGAGCTAGTGGGGCCCATAAGGGCACTACCTTTAAATTAAGGAGTAATAGTAGTAAAACAACTTTATTTATACAGGCATTGATTTGAACAAATCAAATACACCATTAGGGAAAAAAAGCCCTGTTTTCGAAGTGGTCCTGTGGATGTTAAGCCCCCTTCTCATTATAAATCAGTGGTAGTGAAGCTTGAGCCACTGGAGCACTTCAGAACTGGGGTGGGGGGCAAGCCCCACTGTAATTATCTTGGGCAATTCCTTACTTATCCCTGGCTACTGACTTGTCCAGCAAGATCGCTCTTGCAGGGTTGGGGGTATAGCCATTTACATTTCCTCCTCCATCGAATACACCACCGTACTCTCTGTATCTCTCCCTTCTGCCTAGGAGCTTGTACTCCTGAAGCTCTCCCTCCCTCCTTTTCTCCCTTCCTATCTTTTTAGCTGGATTCTACTGTTGCCCTGGACTCCCCTCCTCCTCCATTACTGACCTACTCACCAACATCTTCTTCAATACCTCCTCGGGTGAACTCCTCATCCTAGGCGATTTTAATTTGAACTGACTCCCCCCACCCCACCCCTGCACCAAAATTCTTCATGTTACCATGTCCCTAAATCTCCATCTCAATCATAAAACACAAAGCCACACTCTGCTGGATTATGCTTTTACCACACCCCACCACATTATTGCCGCTGGCACCCTCCTGGTTGCCCTCAGCATCCACCACATGGTCTACTGCATTCGCAAAATTCTGTGTCCCAAAGTCCCACCAGACTCCTTCTGATCCAGTTGTTCAGATCCTTAGACCTGTCTGCCCTTCATAAGGACTTGCTTGCTGCCTACTGGTCACCCATCTCCTCCTTCAAATCCATCTACTCCCTTAACTTCTTCCAATCCAAATTCCTGTGGAGGAGGGACCAAGATTTGACTGCATGCTATGCTAGTGAAGAGAACTAACTAACAGGAGCAGGGTTGGAAAAAAAAAGCCCATTACAAGGCAAGAAAAGGTATGCCACCATTGCCTTAGTTTTTCTGCCTTACCAGATAATCTTGTGCCGCATCTTGGTCGGTACTGTTGTTTTGTTTCTCTTTGCAGGAGATATTTAGCTGATTGAATCACAGCAGAAAGAAATACTTTATGGTGGCGAAGTCTGATTTAATTTCTTGCATTAGAATAGCCCTCGGAAAGGCTGAAACAAAACAGTGCCATAAAAATTACTCACAAACTACCCGGACTTTACATTTTCTCCATGTTTAACGAGAGACACACCACTAATGTTTTACACTGCCTGATGAGGAGTGTAACTTGTCTACTACTAATTTATTATTTACTTTTACTACTCACTACTTACCACTTACTACTCACACAAATTAGATGGTTTTCTGAAAATGTATTGTATGTTTTTATTTTCAATATGAACAAACCATGATATAGTAAACTATTACGTAGACAAAGAGTTAAACAATCACAAAAAGTCTCTGGATTAAAGATTATAATAAACAAATGTCATTTTAATTGATAACAAATTGATTACTCTGGTCACTTTCATGTGCAATACTCTAATTGTTGAAGCCAGTATATCTTTACTGTATACTTAAGTTTACTTAAGTTGATCACCTGTGGCTTGAATCTCAGTATTGATTGGCTGAATGATTGATTGATTGATTGTTTGATTGCTTACCTAAAACACCTGCTGTCTTTAACATATATTAACTGTTCAGGCTTCAGACTTACCACAATTCATTTTGAGATGCACTGCTTGGCGTTTAGACCATTTGCTGGGATCTTGCTTTATTCTCTGATTTTCCTGAATGAAACTCCAGCACACTAGCACATTCGGTGACTATTTTCTCTGAGATTCAGTTAGCTTTAGCAATTTTCAACAACTCAGTGAATGTCACATTAACCGCTCAAATTTAAGCGATAAAGACGTAAATGAATTCTGCAATGCTATGCTGTATGCTGAATGTTGAATACTGACCATTGAATGCTGAATGTTGAGCTGAAAGCAGAATACTGAAGCCATGTGCTGAAGTAAAACTAAAAAGCCAAATAGTAAATGTCGACTGCTAAAAGCTGAGCGGAAAGCTGAGCCTAAAAACTAAAACCCATAACTGAAAACATCGTAGGGTTCCTAAGTGAGATTCAAGCCCAAGGTTTCGACTACAGGTTTTGACTGTAAAAGTTACAGAATGTCTTTTTACGTGTGAGTATTCAGCCTGGTGCTTTACTTACATATAACAAAATTTTCATAAATAACTAAAAGCTTTTAAGACACATGTTTAAATATGATTGAATGAGGAGTGTAAACTGTTTTATGACTGTTTTATACAGTTTAGAACTGCAGAGTCAGCTCTAGATTAGCAGGGACACTGTTTTTAGAATTGTTGTTTTTACTTGAATTTCACTGCTGTATGGTATTCACATCAGTTAGTTTAAATAATCAAGATCTAAGAGATTTTCCCATTTTTGAGAGACTGTTCAGACTTATTTTCTTTTTAATTTATAGATATTTTTCTGACTATGACCCACGTGCTTTATGTCTGGATGAATTAATTGCTACGATTGGATTTTCTCACCCAGGGCCCATTAGCCAGAAGATTTCTCATTAGGAACCTACAAAACTTTTGGAGAACTCTTGGACAACTTTTCATGTTCTGAACATTACTGGTTTCTTTTGCATCTAAGGAATCTTTTACAGACAGACAGGGCATTGGACTCATTCATGCTATGTGATCATTGTAAATCAAGGGACTTTAACAGATGCAGATAAGATCTTGATTCCTTTATTTTTTTTTTTTATGACTATTGATATAATCTTTTTCATGAAGTTTTGCATTATGAGATGTATCATGACACCACTTTTTCAGAGATGTATTCTCTATGTACTGTACTGTACTAGTTGTTATGGAAACCATCTTCATATAACTTTGGAAAATATTTAATCTTTGACTTAATCTTGTGGACTTATCTTAGAAAACTCTAAAATGCATAGTACTTTAGTACTCAATTTAAACATGGTAATAACAAGTAAAAAGCTCTGCAAACCAGCTTTATATAAAAGACTACCACGCCGTATTAAAATGTCGGACAATCAGAAACAAGTTGCCCACATGTTTAAAGATAAAGAGGAGTTAAATGAGACTAAGAATGAGACTGAGAATGTTTTAAAAAGAAAGCCACCAAAATCACCAAAGTTAAAAAGCTTCATCAGGAAAATAATTTTCCACTTCCCCACAGCCAGAACTCAAAACGGGTTAAAATAACAGATTACTTTAGTAGAAAAGATCATTCTATTTTATGTTTACTAACTCCTAGAACTACCACTTATAGAGAGCAGTCATTACTTATTTCTTCTGACAAGTCAAATGCAGAAGATCTAATAATGATAGATGATACATCTCCCCTAGCTAGAAATAATACTGATATTCAATTATGCGGAGAAGATGACATATCTATTATAGCAAAAGATTGGGATACTTCTATATGTTATTCTAACAGCACAATCAACTGTGATGACAAGGGACTGTCTGGGGGATACTCAGAATACTCAGAAGCAGTTTTCTCACCTGAGCATTTTTTTGAAACAGCTTTTGACTTAGAAAATAAAAGTCTTCAATATACACCCTTCACATCTCCCCCAGTACTAAAATATGTAGATCACCTAAAAGGGGACCTTTATCTTGTTATTCAGGAATTAAGCAGGACCATAGAAGGCCTGAAAGAATTGGACCTCTCCCTAGCAGAAAACTCAGGGTGACTCAAATGAAGGTTCCCAAGGTCTAGGGTTGAGACTGAATCACCAGGAGAAAAAATGAAATGAAGGTGCAATAAATTATGATCTCAAACATTTTACAAATGAGGAGATTTCATATCTTGACGAATCTCTCCAAACAAATGGTAGAGATAGCCAAGAATCCATATTATGCAGACATAATGATTCTGGAAAATATTAGAGCTCTCCAGGAGGAATCGTCCTCACTGAGAACAGATGTTTTAAAAATAAACTGATGTTAGAACAAATAATTACAAGGCCAAACCAGGAAAATATAGGGATTCAAATATTACAATCCAAAACAGACAATGGAGTTGGTTTCGACTGAAAATAAATTTGTGCAAATAAATCTGCTGGCTCCATTTTCAAAGATTTTATTTTGTATCCAGTGGAGGGGATCAAAAAATTTAGAAAAAGGGAAAAAAGGAAGTTCACAATACATAAAAGAAAAAAATTGGTAAAAGGGGAAAGTGTAAATAAGAGCAGAAATAAGAAACATGTTACAACAGGAAAAATGAAGGAAGGGACAAATTCTGAAGTATTTTTAAAGGATGAACAAAAACATATTGCTCATGAGTTACTGTCTTTTTCTAATGGTGTTGTAGATACTGAAGCTGAAATATTATCATTGGTTGGGAGGGAGATTAATGCTCCAGTTCATGAACCTTTGTCTATCCATTCCTCTGTTGATAACAGTGCTCCTGTATTGGGCCTTCTCTCATTTAATAACTTGTTGAAAGAGTATGGATCTCCAAGGGAATATTATTTTGAAACTTATGGTATAAAACATTTACTGGGTGAGATGGATGCCATGCTGACTAGCCACATGGAATATTTATTAGGTTTTAGTCAGGACACAGAACATTTTTGGGTTACACGCACCCTGAATCTTGAAATAAATGATTGTGTTATACTTTATACAAATTCTGTGCACTTGCAGCAGAAGTATGTCGAAAGGTGACTTATTGCATTCAAAAGGGATTCTGATAAGCAGCCCACAGTTAATACCACTATCTCTGCCAGAAAAGAACAGGGAAAGCACAAGACGCTTCTAAAACCAGAGATCATACAATTGAAACTTTGATAAAAATAATTAATAATTATAAGCATAACCAGAAAATAGGTCAATTTGATAAAATAATCACCATCTTTGAGTGGAACACAAAAGGAGAAAGAGACCGAACTAAAATTAAGAGAGAACTGATTTCTTTTCTGACACATTCTCTCGATGTGGAAATAACATGGCAATCTATTTCTAACATTAAAGTATGGAAAGAAGAAAATTATTCTTCTCAAATTGACCTGATCTTTACCTCGGCAAGACTGGTGCGAACTATTATGGAAAAAGATAGAGATACTGGACAACTTGGATATACTGGTGACTACACCTGGGAAATTTGTTGAGGTTAGTCCAAGGCCCTTTGAAAATGAGTTTTCAAGAACAAATGTTTGAACAAAACAGCTTTGACATACAGTACAAAATCCCAAAACAGAACAGGTGCTCAAAATATTATCATGGAACATTGAGGGACTTGCTTCCAAACTAGCTGACACTGACACTAGTTCCTTTCTTGAAACATATGATATCCTTTGCTTACAAGAGACATGGAATATGACACCAGAAAATCTCTCCATCCCTGGATTTTCCCACTTTCACTATACCGGCAATTAAAGATAAAAAGCTGGGAAGACCCAAATCTGGGTTAACAATTTTTATCAGGACCTCCCTGGACTTGGTAGTAACAAAACTTGAGACCAGGGAGAACTTGATATTGGCAGTCAAACTTTGTAAATCTTCCTTTACATTAATACTCTATAATATCTATATACCTCCAAAAGCAAAAAATAAGGAAGATTCTTGGTGTAATTTTGTACAAGATATGAATCATATTTTAGAGAGTTTTGGTCACCTACCAGTTTTTATAATGGGCAATTTTAATGCCCGATTAGGTCCCAATGATTTAGAAGTTGATCTCTACTCAGACCTTTTGCCCAGTGTCATAGAGACAACCCCAAAACTATCTTTAAATAGAAAACTAGAGGATAAGAAGCAAAATAAAAGAGGTAGATGGGCAAATATTTATTTAGCAGAAAAAAATCTAATCCTCATCAATGGTAGAACAAAAAATGATTGTTCAGGAGGCTATACCTTCATGGGACCAAAAGGCTATTTGACTATAGACCTTCTTTGGGCAAATCTGGAAGGAACTAAATTTATACAAGATATGGAGATACTAGCTCGCCCAGAATCTGCTCATCTTCCGATTAATATACAATTTAGAGTAGGATCTTTTAACACAACCAGAAAAGAAAATCAACCTACAATGGAAGTTATCAATTTTAAGAGAATAAGGTGGCACACTCATTTTATTCAAACTTTCAGTGAATTATTTTTTCAAGGACCAGTGCCTGAATTAAAAAATGAAATATTGCTGAGTGATAACTCAAATAACATAACTGAAACCTGGGAAAGGCTGACAAACTACATCAAACCTCTCTGTCAAATAGCATCTTCAGGGGTATACAAACCCAAGACATGGTTCAACAAACATTGTAGAAAGGCAAAATCTGATCTGAATCATAAAATAAGAGAAATTAGGGAAAATAAAAATACACAGACAATAAAAGCAGTAAATCAAGTAAGAAGAGATTATAACAAACTTTTAGAACATGAGAGAATTAAATTCTATAGGTCAGAATGGGACAAACTAAGGAAAAACCACAGTGGAAAAAGATACAAAGACCTTTTGGACTTTGGTGAGTGGAAGTGATGGACAATCTCAAAATAAAATCCAAGCTCATATTACACCAACAATATGGGAAAACTACTTTAAATTATTATTTTTTTCAGAAATATAAAGACAGGATGCAATTAAATATCTTAATACTCCCAAATAATTTTTGACTAACTCCTTGACTATTTCTAGTGAGGAGATTCTTCAAGCAATTATGTAATTAAAACTAAATAAAGCTCCAGGTCTGGATAGTATAATTGGGGAAATATATAAATCTTTCACCCACTGGTGGGTACCTGGCTGATAAAGTATTTTAATGCAATACTGCAGGGGCAACACATTCCGCAGAGCTGGTTGGGCAGTATTGTATATCCAATCTTGAAGAGGGAAGACCCATTAAATTCAGAGATGTACAGACCAATTAGTCTAATAGATACCTCACAAAACTTTTTTGTAAAATTTTATTGGGAAAATTACAGCACTGGATAGATGAGAATTTGATTCTGAGTGAATACCAACATGGATTCTGAGCACAAAGATCTACGATACAACACTGCTATATTTTGAAACACCTAATTTGGAAGTACGTGACAGTGAAGTACAGTAAATTCTACTGCTGCTTCATGGATTTAACAGCGGCCTTTGATAAACTCAGTAGAAACAACCTTTGGAGTAAACTAAAAGATTTAAATGTTGATGAATCTCTGCTTGATATAATAAGTAGATTATATAAGGACACCTGGCTGCAAGTACAATACAATCGGGGGGATCCTTGACATCCTCCATCAGTACAAAAGTTGGTGTCAAACAGGGTTGCATTCTTGCTCCAACCCTGTTTAACATATACATAGATTCTATACTGCAGGGTTTGGAAAACTCAGAATATCATTCTCCAAAAATAGGCAATGACAGAGTTTTACTTTTGGCATATGCTGATGATATTGTTTTGTTTTCAACCTCCTCACTGGGTTTACAAAGGAAATGGATACATTTTCCAAATTATGTAATAAAGATTGGTTATTGATCAATGAGAAAAAGACAAAGGTTGTAATCTTTGGTAATAAAGCAAGGATATTACCAAAGATCTTCATGGGCCATAACAGAATGGAAATAGTCAAGACATATGATTACTTGGGAGTACGTTTTTCTCAGACAACATCTTGGAAAGACCATATAGAGCATACTAAATCCAAAACTAAAATAGCAGTTAATGTCTGTAAACGATTTAATTCAAAAATGGGAAGAGCTTCTATACAAAGCATATTGAATGTAATAAAAGCAAAAAAGTAATACAAGCATAGTTAATGCAGCAGAAATTTGAGGAAATCAGAAGATCGATTCCATCAAACATGTAATTAATAAACTCTATCGATATATACAGTACTAATGTTACCTCAATCAGTCCTGAAGGAAATTTTACGTTTAGACCTGGGACAACTTCCCATGGGAGCCTTCATTTTAGAAATACAAATTGTTTTTCTATTAAAGTTACTTCAACTACCAGAACAAAGAATACCTAGATGGTGTCTTGAAGAGGAGATATATTATGTCTCATTGAACTTCATAGCACCTACTATTCAATTTATCAGGACGAAACTCTATCCTAATGGAGTGGGTCATGTTATAACAGATGTCTATCACAAATCGCTTGAAGAAATTACAGTATTTGTTAAAACCAGACTAGGAGACTTAGCTAAAGCACAGGACAATGAAAAGATAGCCGCCTTGAAACAATTTAGATGGTATGAAATAGTAAAGCAAAACTTCAGCCTGGATCCATACCTCATTAAACTAAATAATCCTTGCTCTAGGCGATTAATAACAAGATTCAAGATGGAATTATACAAGGCCAACTATATTTATTATAGACAGGGACGAGGAAGTGTTGAGTCACCTTTTTGTTCATGCATGTTCCAAGTGGAGGATGATTTGAAACACATATTACTCCTGTGTCCTCTATAATTCTGCTAGAAAGAAATGGCATGGGGATATTCTGGCTAGCACTGATCTCCCTCCCAACCAGATGGTCTTGTTTCTCATTAACAACACAAATGAGGCTGTATTGGAGAAACTGGCAAAATTTGTAGTCGCTATCCGACTATGATGATTCTTATGAACTTTGGTTGTAAATACATGAGAACTGTTGCTTTATGGATTTATCTTGTAGAAACTTCAGATCCTAGATTTTAGGATCATATTTGTAAAAATCTAACAAGTAATCATATAATAATATGGACAGTTTATTTATAAGATTTTAATCTATGGCTATTGTATCCTGATTGTTGATTTTAGATTTTGTAAAAGCTTTGACTGAGCAAATAAAAATGAACTTTGAACTTTAAACTTTGAATTCCTGTCCATTTGGGATAGGCACACCCCTCTAAGAAAAATCAAGGTCAGAGGGTTCCACCTCCCTTAGATCTCAGCAGAAGTCCTAGCCTGTCTGCATGCATGGTATTTAGCTTGGAAGGCTCACAAGTCCTCAGGCTCTTACCAGGACCTTGCACAAATATCGTACCATGTGTAATGCATGTACCAGAGCCACTAGGCTGGCTAAAGCTGAGTATTTTTCTGTTACCTTCCAGAACATTAACCACCGCTCTAAGTTCTGGAAGGTCGTCCATGCCTTATTCTCACCTAAGGCCCAGTCCACCACCCCTTCCCAAAATGAATGGTGTCTCCATCTCTAACCCCCTTTCAGTTGCAAATGAGTTTAACGCCTTCTTCACCTTTTGTGCCTCCTCTCTTCTCTCCACCTTCCCCCTGACATCTCCAATGCTGTCCACCCCATATCCACCCTCACAAAACCCACTTTCTCCTTCACTCCTACTCACCTGCTGCTGCTGTTAAGCCTCTTCTTGCCCTCAACACTCTCAAAAACAATAACCTGGATAGCCTTGACCCCAAACTCCTCAATCTCTCTGCCTCCACTATTGTGCTCCCTCATAGGCGGATTTAGAGGAGGGGCTAAGGGTGCTATAGCTCCCCCATCATGGAGCTCCTCTATTAGTAACACACTGTGCTGCATTCCTTATCAGTATGCACTAATGCCTCCATAAGCTGCCTGAGCCACACAGGTCTCATCTGTCCTCCAGAGCTGGCCTTGGCAGAGGTGCAAACTGTACCCCTGCACCTTGGGGCCCATGCTTTTCTGGAGGAAAAAAGAATTTAAAACGCCTAAATGTTGTTAGAGATGAAAATGTTTACCAGCAAATGAAAGTGGAAGACAACTGACTCTGTTACTGTTACAAAGGGTGGGGTCAGCTTTGCTGCAGTGGAAAAGATTACTAAGTAAGTGCTAATGGCATTAATGGCCATACATTGCACCTCTCAGGTTGACTACTTTCACAAACAAAGGGCTATTATTGACAAGAGAACTTGTTTGTAACCTGGACATGAAGTTGAAACAATGAATGATATGACAAAATATGTCTTAAAAGTATGTGAGCACTCAAAATGGTTTAAAAACCTGACCAGCACAGAGCAAAACTGGATTTCCTGATAGGGACCCTGAAAACCTGATTGCCAGCTAAAAACTGACAGGTGGCAACCTTACTGGTGTCCCATGATAATCCTCTCTATTCTGTCTCACTCACACCTCCAGAAAAATTAAGTTGTTTAACTTGTTTGCAAATCAGAGTATCTGAAGTGTGAGTGTCCAGTGATGATGTTCCTGTCCTTGCAGAAATTAATACAGTAGTAGCACCGTACTTAAGTTCTTGCTCCAGGCTCAGTCAGAGTCATTTCCAATGGTGAAGTCAAACAATTCAATGCAGTCAATGGCACTAATTAAAAGATGCTGGCTAAACTAGCAGGGGGGGCAGCTGCTGGGATTGGACAGGACATTAGTGTTCCATCAAACTGGGAGTGTAATAAATGTAGTAATAGTGTTATTAATTTCTAGTATGGGGAGCTTAAATTCATGACATTAAAATTGTTTAAGGTCACTGCTAGTTTTGTCCTATATGGCAATTTGATTTTGGTGTGGATTTGCAGGAGAGGGAGTAGGAGAGTAGTGCCCTGCTGTACCATGCTGGGAATGGTACAAAACTAATGCTGGGGCAGGTCTGGTCTAAGCAACAGCACGAACCAGGAGAGGCAGAAACTGGTACATGAGACCTCTGAATTGAGGTAAAAACTTCAGCATGTAGTGTATGTCTAATCTGTGTTGTCTTTTCAGTTATGGTTGTACAGTGTGAATGAGTACAGAGGGAATTAATAGACATAGGGACTTTGAAGGTGTTTTGCTGTATGTTATGGCATGTGCAGGAGTTTCTGCATGCTTGGAGAGCAAAATTGCCAACAGAAGTCATAAGACCTTGATTGGCTCATCTGACACAGGCAGTTACAAAACTGGAAAAAAAAGTGATAAAATCAAATATTTAGTTTATGTAGTTCTATGTGTTGAATGTGTGTGTGTGTGTGGGGGGGGTGGTGGTGGTTGTGATGTACCCAAGCAAGTGCTGTTGCTAATAAAAAATGTATTTTTATATTTGTTTAAAAACTGTTTTCTGTCTGCTTACTGACTTCTTGGGCCTATCATAAAAATGAGATGCCTCATACCATGGAAAACAATAACAAATATTTTATTTATTTAAAAATGTATTTTCTTTGGAATAAATTGTTCTATAGAATAAAATATGTTTTGCAAAAATAGCAAGCAGACTTGAAATGATATTTTCAGAAACTAGATAGCAAAGTGACTTTGTTCCCATATTTCTATAGTTATTGTATTTATTTTTTACTGAGATAAGGTTGGGGAAAGCGTTAATCTGTACTGCAGGACAAACTGGGATGGGTTGGCTTTATGGTAATGTCATGATGTGCTTGAGTGAGTGACATGTGTGAACTTGTTTACTTGGATAGTCATTCAATTTGTTTGCAATTTGTCTTTATCACCAAGTCTCTTTCAACTTTTCTCATCTTTATCGTTTCAGATGTGTTGCTGTCTAGCTGTAGTCTTTTGGTATTTTGGGGGTGGGAGGGTATTTTGGGCAACATACTGTCATGTGGACTGTGGGGATGGTGCTAGGGTGCAACTAACAAAGCATGGGGAGGGAGGAAATGAGTAGAAATTGCAGTACAAATGCCCTCCAAAATGCACCAGAATGCACCAATGTGTTAAAAAATTTCTGGGGGCCTAGGCAGCCCACCAGACCCCCGGCCTATTATTTTTTTTATCTCACTTGAGCTCCATCTATAGGACTCCTGGATCCACCCCTGCTCCCTGTCTCCTCACTCATAAACCTCTCCTTCTCCCTTGGCTCTGTCTCCAAAATCTGGAAACATGACATAGTTATTTCTGTCCCTAAGGGTGAAGACACCTCTAACCCAGGTAACTATCAACCTATCTCCCTCCTCAAACCCTGGTCAAACTCCAGGAACATTTGGTACTACCTCAGCTTTCTCCTTTCCTTGACTTCACTTCATTTTTCACCCCTTACCAGTCTGGATTCTATAAATCCCCTCCACCTCCTCTGCTTGCTGATCTATCCTCACTTGAATGGATCAGGGCCATACTACCTTAGCCATCTTTGTTGACCTGGCCAAAGCCTTCAGTACTATAGACCACCACCTCCTCCTCACCAAGCTCACAGCAGCAGGGCTTTCTATCCCTGCCACAAATTGGTTCTGCTCCTACTCTGAGGGTAGGACCCAGTCAGTCAGAACTGGCAACCCATATGCCCCTCCCAATCTGCATGGTGTCCATCAAGGTTCTGTCCTCAGCCCAGTACTCTTTCAGTTTTCTTAAATGAGCTCCTGCTGCCTGCATCTCAGTGTCCATTCACATGGATGCTGATGACACAGTCCATTTGCCTCTGCCCCCCCCACTGATGTGCTGTCCAGGCTACAGCTGGACTTTGACAATGTTCAGCTCTGGTTCTACTCAAATCAGCTGACTCTTAACACCAAGAAAACAGTCTCCATGACCTTTGGTTCAAGGAAAAAAATTTATAGGATTGCTGGTCCCCCTCCGTCCACACTCTGGATGGGTCCACTATCAAAGATGTTCCATCCTTCAAATACCTTGGGGTCTGGCTTGACAGTCACCTTGACTTTTCTGAACATGTGGATGCCATTCAAAATAACCTGAAACCAACAATAGGAGTGCTGTACCACACAGCGGCTGCATCCCTGCAGGCCCGCAGAGCCTTTATTTAGAAAATGATCCTCCTATTTTTGACTATGGTGACATAGTATACAGCGCTGCATCCAAATCCACCCTATCCAGGTTGGACCCCCTCTACTCCTTTTGTCATTTTTCCAGACACTGCCCACCTAACACTCACCACTGCACTCTCTACACCTCTCCTTCCTCTCCCTTGAGGACAGAGTAGACGCCTAGCCCATTGCTCCTCTTTCACAGTCAAGTTCTGGCTTGGCTCTCTCCTTTTTATCTCTCCTCTATCCACACCCTGCCCCCACCCACCTCCTATGCCCTTCACAGCTCCAACTTCCACTCTTTTACTCTCCCTCCCAGGACCTCCTCCGCCGGCCAGGCTGCCTTCTGTTACCACTTCCCTAAACTCTGGAACTCACTCCCTTACACATTCGATCTGCTTCCTCCTCACACTCTCTATCCTCCTGCTATTTAACTTCACCTCACCATCCTGTAAGTGCAACTGACCCCCTTCTTTCTACTCTGCGTTCTCTCCCCGCTTACTTCAACTCTTGCACTCAGTCCCCTCCCATCAGTAGTGCCGCCTCCTCTCACTTCCCTTTCCTCCCTGCTGCATAATCTTCATCTCTCCCTCCTGTAACTGTCACTGACCCTCACTTCTTCCCCTCTGCCCCATCCCCCCTGCCTCGCTCCCCCTCCACTCTCTTCTTTAGCCTGTCTCCCCCTCTGCCTGCCCTATATCTAATCTTATCTAGCATTGTCCTTGCAGACCAGGAAACTAGTACTCACACTAGGTATGCATCGAGCTGTGTCTTGCCCTGCCTGTCTGCCCCACCTCCTCTGCTTGCCACATTTCTATTCTCATCTGACCTTCTCCTTGCAGACCAGGAAACTAGTACACGGACTGGGTGTGCATTGAGCCATGTCTGGCCCTTGTGGGGTTTGAACTCCAGAAGGACAAATGGTCTGCCTCTCCCTCCCTAACCTAACTTTTGTCTTTGCCAAAAAGCAAGACATGGACTGGGTGTGCATTCAGCCATGTCTGGCCCTTGTGCGGGTGTACATCCCAGAGGGATGAAGTTCTGCTTCACCATCTCTACCTATGCCCCCTGCCCTCCTACTCCCCTTCCCTTCACTCCCTCCTCAGCCTTCCCCTACCTATTTCTTCCCTCAAAACTCTCTCCCAACCTATACAGTGCTCCCATCTTCTTACATGCTCTCTCTACTATATCTCCAAGTTTCCACTCTGCGCCTCTCACTGCTCCATATTTCCTATGGCTCACAGATGTTTCTATGTTCACTTTGTATTACCTGATGGTTGCAAATAGTGTATATATGTAGAGAATGTATGTACTCTATATTAGTTTGAATACCTTGTTGTGTAAAATAAACTGTACTCCCTTCCCCCTCTCCCCAGGACACATCTGGAAGCGAGCTATCTCAGCTCAGTATGCCTTTCCTGGTGAAACTTTTCAAATAAATAAATAAATTCCAACACTGCCTGGACACATCTGTAGCTCAGCATTTTAATCAACCTGGCTATCATAAACTGGAGAATGTTAATCTCACAGCCATTCAGAATACCAAAGACTTAGGTGAACTTCTTAAATGCAGACAAATATTGGCTACTTCTGCTCCAGTCTAACAGCATGAAGGTGTTTGAATAACAATGGACCTTAGAGACTCTAACATGTACTCAGTTTCCTCTGGCCTGTATTGCCTCTCCTCCACATTCCCATACACACTTCTCTTTCTCCCCTCTCTTTCTTTTAAAAACTCAATTTTATGCTGGCCCGGTGGTGCTGAGGTTTGAGGTGCTTGACAAGCACCTCAAATGGGAACAGTCACGGACTGTGGGGGTTTGGCTGGGGAGGGAGAAGATCGTGCCTCGGACGACAGCTCTCCTCTCCTGGGGAGGGGTGGGTTGCTGTTCCCACTGCATGACTGCCACCAGGTGGAGGCCTGGAGGGTAGGCTGGGATTGTGGGTGACACGATGGGTGGGCTTTGCCAAGATGCAGTGTACGTGCACCTCCATGCACATGTGTGCACTGATACCAAGGGGATGGGACGAAAAAGTGAAAATGGAACTGGCAGGCTCCATGTACCATGGCGCAAACCTTGTTTGGTGACCCCGACTTCTGGATTTGTGCTCTGGGGAGAGGGGGAATCCGGCCCTCCTTCCTCTGGCCCTGCCACAGGGGGCAATTCATGGGGGAATTACCAGGGAGGGAGCTGAGTCAGGGTACCACTGGGAAAGAAAGCCTGCATGCCAGCCCCGAGGGGGAGTAGATAAATAGAATAAAAAAACAAAACTCAAGTTTATTGCATGCACATAAAACATGAAAGTTTATTTCTGCATAGGGTCATTTCTCTCCATTGCAGCAAGGGAAGCTCCAAAGAGGTGAACACTACAGTGGGGATCAAAGGTTTGATCCCTCAGTGACATGGGCTTATGGTAGCCAATAGGGACTCTCCATAAATGGCAACAGATACAAACAAAGGACTTAGCAGATGCCGATTTTCTTGTTTGCAGCACAACAGACGGCCAGGACTGAAGAGGGGACAGAGACAAGCTAGATGTGGACCGTCTGCATCAGGTATCTCCCACTGCTCTATCTCTCTCATTGACTGTCTGCATCGGGTGTCTCCTGTTGTTCTACCTCTGTGGCTTAGAGTCGCTCTACTTCAGGGATCACATTTAGGAACACAACTGGATCCCTAATCATTAATGGAAACACAGGACAACACATCAATTTCTCCACTTATTTTACAGCACTCATTGGTGACTTTGGTGCACAGTTGCTGCTTGTCAAGGTAACTGGACTGCATAGTTGTAAGTGGGTTGTTTCTATAACTGCTATATACAGTAACTATTTTGTTCCTACATTTAAACAGCTCCTTACTAGAGGTACGTGTACTGCATACTGAAGTAGAGGGTTGTTTTCAGGATGCTCTACACTGTAACTGTTTTCCCTACATATTCAAACAGCAGGGTTGCAGTCAGGAACTGTTCTTTACTGAAAGTGTGTTTTTCTGCCTAGACACAGACATACCTATCTTGTCAGCAATATAGGGGCTGTGGTAAGGTAGAGCCACTATTTCAGCTGATTGTTTTTTCTGGACAGGGTTGTTTCTCTCCTTTGCAGCAAGGGAAGCTCCTGTCCACCCTCCCTCAGCCCAACCACCCAATCCCATCTCTTTATATAGACTCAGACCCTGTTACCTACTTCCTGCCTAGGGAAGGTAGGGGCGGACTTAGTTGATATAGAGTGGCAATATAACCACAAAAAAATTAATAATAAATCAGTTTTGTTTTCCCAAACTAAAAACAGGAATACCTTGCCATGGACGGGTGAGTTGCCAAGTCAGTGGGTCACTTACTTTTCGCCACTTCCTCCAGTTTGGCGCCATTGTCTAGTATGTGGATAGTTAGCCACACTTAGGACCCAACTGGCTGAGGTCAGAAAGAAATTATTTTCTGAGGCAACATCAGACAGGTACACTCCTCTCCACTCATCCTAACCCCACTGTCTCAAAGAACAATCGTCTATGGTGGTTGGGAAATGGGTCAGAGGGGTAGGAATAAGCATCCTAAAACACACAGGAATATACAGGTATCAGAACCTCTACCAACCAGTAACAGGTATGCTCTTCTGGAGTCACAACAAAGTCCACCTCCCGACAGGGTCTCAGCCACAATTACAGCACCAGTAGTCAAGGATGTTACCCACGCTACTAGTAGCAGCAGGTTGGTTCTAAAGAACCAAGCGCACAAGTGTACAGTCATCCTGGGGGACTCAACGATTATAGGCATTGACTCTTGCGTGTCTAATAACGCCGATTGTTCAATTTCTTTCCAGTCTCTCCCTGGTACATCATCCAGGAGGACACAAACTCTATTAAAAAGATTGTTAACAAATATGCCAACCAACCCAACTTGGTAATCCACATCAGGACAAATGATCTGGCAAACCAGACCATAGAGAAGGTAAAAGGAAACTTTAGGAAATTAGACAGCTGGAAACCAAAACAGTCACTCTATCCTTCTCAGAAGTCCTCCCAGTATGGGGAAAGGGGACAACAACTCCATAGTCAGATATGAAGAGATCAGGGAGTTTAATGCATGGCTCCACTCTTGGTGCCAGGAGAAGGGCTTCTATATCATCGGGCACTGGAATAACTTCTGGGAGAGAAGGCTATTTAGGTTTGATGTTCTTCATCTCTTTAAAGAAGGTGTAAGTGCTCTTGGACAGAAAATCAACATGCATATCTGTCATTTAAACTTGGGAGGGCAAGCGACAGAGACACCCATCTCACCCCTTTTATCAGACGGGTCATTAGTCACAGCTCCCCTAGAAAAAAATATCTCATCACAAATAGCATCTAACATAAACAGCTCACCAAGGTTTGTAATTACCAACACACCTAGGGTTAAGGAAACGATTCCACAATCCACAAAGGGAACCAAGGATGAATGGAAGGTGCTTAGCCTTAATGTCAGGAGCTTGGGAAACAAGGTCAGTGCGCCAGGCACTGGTAGCGAGTCAGAGCTGGACGGAAATCACAGAAACCTGGGCCTCTGATTCTAATACATGGGACTTCACCCTACTTGGGTATTCACTCTTAAAAGTAGACAGAAAGGCTCAGGGCACACTATACATAAGAGGAGATTTAAGGCATCATCATTTGATCTCTTCAAAAAGATGGTGTTGAAGCCCTATGGGTTCAAACTTTACACTCCTCTGGTAGGAAACCAAACCATTATAGAGGCAGTGTTGGACTGCCACCTTAAGTAGTTGGTAGATGAACCCACTAGACTTAAGGCCATCCTAGATATACTGTAGCCCTTGCTGTGGTGAGCACCACATCAGTCAGGAAACCCCTCACAACAGTGACCACAACACGGTATGGTTCCTTGTACGCATAGGAGCTTTTTATTCTCAATTCAGGGCCAAAGTACTCTCTTTCAAATGGGCAAACTTCATCAAGATGAGGGCGTTCATCCATAAGAGGTGAGAAGAAATCAAGCAACACTCCAGTGTCAATGAAATCAAACAAGTAATCATGGAAGCCACAATGACCTATGCATAAGACATCAACCAAAAAGAACAAACGAAAAAAACCATATGGTTTAACACCCAAGTGAGGATGGCTATCAGAGACAAGTGCAGGGCCTTTCTCAAACACACAAAAAAATACCCTGTCGAAAACTCATAGGAAGAGTATCTAGATGAACAAAATAACTAAAAAAAAACTATCAGAGAAACCAAGGCAAGCAAAGAACTCAACATATCTAGTAATGTCAAATCAGGCAACAAGCATTTTTTTTGGTATATCCAAGAGAAGAGGAAGAAAACAGAAGGGGTGGTTAGAATTAAGAACTGGGATTTAATAATACAAGATGACAGACAAAAGACAGAGGTACTGAACAAATTCTTTGCTCTGTCTTTACTAGAAGAATGAGATGGACCCATGCCATTTAGTGGTGTTAGACCTCTTACAAAAAGCTCAAGCAACAGCTCCTCCTGCTTTTACCACTAAAAGAGTCCTGGAATCCTTGAGAGACTAAACCAAGATAAATCACCTGGACCTGATGGCATACACCCTAGGATCCTGAAGGAATCAGCCAAGGAAATAACGGAACCCTTGTCCATGCTATTCAACCTCTCACTCCAGACTGGGTAGGTGTCTGACGATTGGAAAACTGCAGACGGGATCCTTGTGCAAAAAAGTGGGAACAAGGAAGAGGCTGGGAACTACAGGCCCGTTAGTCTGACATCAGTAGTGTGTAAACTGATGGAAACACTAATAAAACAGGACATAGTGGAATACCTGGAGAAAACCGATCTCCAGGATATCAGGCAGCATGGTTTCACAGCAGGTAGATCATGCCTGACAAATCTCATATCATTCTTTGATTAGGTTACCACAGAAATAAATAGGGGACACCCAGTGAACCTGCTGTATTTCGACTTTAGTAAAGCCTTTGACTCGGTTCCACACAATCACCTGCTTACTAAACTTAAACATACAGAAATAGTGGAAAACATCATCAACTGGATAAAGTCATGGCTCCAGGGAAAATGTCAGGAGTATAGTAATCAACAGAATCAGGTCAAAAAATGGAGAAGTTATCAGTGGGGTCCCCCAGAGCTCTGTCCTCGGCCAATATCTTCCTCAGCGACATCAGGAGGATATAAATGGTAGATTAGCACTTTTGCAGATGATACCAAATTCGAGGCAGATCAATCTAAAAGCTTGAAACATGGTCCATAGAATGGCAACTGAACTTTAATGCAAAGAAATGCAAGGTGATGCACTTGAGCAAAATAACCCCAAATCTGAATATTGGTTAACTGAGTCAAACTCATCACCTCATCTGAAGAAAAGGACCAGAAGTGTTAGTCTCAGAAACCCTGAAAGTAGCCAATCGGTATAACTCTGCATACAGCAAGGCCAGCCGAATGTTGGGTGTATCAGCAGAAGCTTCAACAGCAGGAATAGAAACATCATCCTACCTCTTTATAGATCACTGGTGAGGCTTCATATAAAGAACTGTGTCCAGTTTTGGGACCACACCTTAAGAAGGACATCAATAAACTGGAGACAGTCCAGAGAAGGGCCACAAAGATGATACCAGGATTACACGACCTGCTGTGCAACGGATGCCTGAAGGAGATGAATCTGTTCTTGTTTGAGTCTAGAAGGGAGTGGGGGAACATGATTGAGACATTCAAGTACCTAAAAGGCATCAACAAAGTTCCCTACTTGGAATTGTTTACTAGGTCCAATAACACTAATACGAGAGGACACAGCTGGAAGCTCAAGGGGGGAAATTTCAAGCGCGATATCAGGAAACACTTTTTCTCAGAGCAAGTGATATTACTATGGAATGGTTTGCCCTCTGAAGTAGTAGAGGCCAAAATGGTCACTTTGTTCAGACTGGGACAGGACAGGACTTTCATGCAACATAGGGTCAGGGGAGGGGCTTCGCATACAACACAGATTCTAAAGTGACAGGCTCAGGGGTCCCTGCAAACCAACAGGCAGACTAGATGGATCATTGGTCTTCTTTTGCCATCACCTTTCTACGTTTCTAAACTTACAGCATAGCAGGCATTACATCATGATATTAGTAAGAAAAGTAAAGTAAATCTTTATTTATAAAGTGCCTTTGCAGAACCAAGTAAGCTGCAGAAGACACCAGGAGAAAGGACTGCTGTGTGACTGGACTTCTCTGCTGGGACTAAGAAGTAGAACTCTTGTACTTGGAACTTTAATTTAGGGTAAAAAAACTAACAAACAAAACAAAAAAGTGTGTGTTTGTCTGAGTTAACTGAACTGAATGGTTATCTGAACAGCTATCTAGGTGTAAATCTCAGCTGATTGAAAGGACTTGATAGCTGTGAGGTTTAAATTACTTGTAGAAAGATCTAGTAAGTAGGGGGAGTGGCTTAGCTAGAAGGAAGCTATATTTAAAGACTGCCTTAGAAATATTTTGCTAGTAGCTTGGCAGAAGACACCAGGAGGAAGGACTGTTGTGTGACTGGACTTCTCTGCTGGGACTAAAGAAGTAGAACTCTTGTACTTGGAACTTTAATTTAGGGTAAAAAAACTAATAAACAAAACAAAAAAAAGTGTGTGTTTGTCTGAGTTAACTGAACTGAATGGTTATCTGAACAGTTATCTAGGTGTAAATCTCAGGTGACTGAAATTACTTGATAGCTGTGAGGTTTAAATTACTTGTAGAAAGATCTAGTAAGTAGGGGGAGTGGCTTAGCTAGAAGGAATCTACATTTAAAGACTGCCTTAGAAAGATTTTGCTAGTAGCTTGGCAGAAGACACCAGGAGAAAGGGCTGCTGTGTGACTGGACTTCTCTACTTGGACTATATTGCCCTCCTTCCGCCCCACCTCCCACCCAAAGCTAGTTCTACTTTTATAGGCACAGAATTTGACTGACAACAGGAACTTCCTGTTTGGAGCAGGAAGTGAGTGATCACAGAGCCACCAAAGACCCATCATCCTAGAAGGGCAAGAGTAGCTCTCCGGCCCCCTCTAGCTGCTGGAGGTCTGCCTCTGAGCAAGCAAGGGGTCTACTGAGAAATATAAGATATTCTTGTCTCAGAACAGGACAATCAGGAGCTTAAAGGGCACACAGGCAGAAAGTAAGGAGAGAGAGAAACAGAGGAAAGAGTAAGGATTGCAAACAGTTAAGAGGCCAGAAATAAGACATGATGGGAGTGGTGCAGTGCAGTGGCTGTGGAGCAGCAGTCTTCCAGGAGACGTTCTGGAGGATGCGGTGTTGCCCCATCTGCAGGCACCTCTCTGGGCTGAGGGAGGAGGTTGCTCATCTCCAGGCTGAGTTGGCCAGGATTTATGGGACCGCCTCTTCCATCCAGGGACCACCAGTGCCACTGCTGTTGCCTTAGAGGTTGCCAAGAAAGAGCAGCAGTTGGACCACAGTGGGCTCAGGGAGGGTGAGGGTGGTGGAACAGAGGCGCATCCCTCCAGTTGTACCTCTCCACAATTCCTATGCCATTCTGGCAAAGTGTGGTTCCTCTATGGAGGCACCCGCAGTGGAGACCAAGGAGGATGCTGGGAACCTCCACAAAGGAGACCCACAGGAGGGTGGCAGGGGAACAAGCAGGGGAAGGAAACAACTCCTGGTGGGGGACTCCATTGTTAGGAAGGTAGAACTGGGGGAGGAAGGGGAGAGGGAGGTAAGGTGCCTGCCTGGCACCATGGCTTGGAGGGACAGGGAGCGAATCCTCAGGATTGCCGGAGCAGCTGCACAGGGGAGGGAGCTGGATGTCATTGTCCACCTAGGGACAAATTACCTGGCTAAGAAAGGGATTAGAGAAGTGCAGGAAGAGTTTGTGGAATTGGGGAGGGGCCTTAGACAAGTAGCACGCACGGTAACCTTCTCGGAGGTGCTGCCCATCTATGGCGTAGGAGAGGCTAGGGTGTTCCGCACCATGGGATTCAATCAGTGGTTGAAAAACTGGTGTGGAGCTCAGGGATTTGGCTTCACTGGGGACTGGGGGTCCACCTGGAGTGATGCAAGCCTATACTGGCATGATGGGTTGCATCTGTCCAGGAGGGGAACCAGGATCCTAGGTGATAGGTTTAAATGCTTCATTGGCAAGCATTTAAACTAACAAGGGAGAGGCACTGGAAAGAGCAGGAAAATCCTAGCCCCAAAAAATCACAGTAGTAAGTCGGTAAACACCAACATAGAGGTGTCGAGTAGGGAGAAGGGCAGGGTAAATGGAGAAAGTGACAAAGGCAAGTAGGACAGGGATGGGGCAAAAGGAGTAAGGCCATCAGGAAATGGAGGGTAATGAGTACCAATGTTCGTGAGTCTGGGCAACCAGCTCCTGAGCTGGTGGCCTTGATGGAAGAGGGATGTCTGGATATTGTAGCAGTCACAGAAACGTGGTACACAGAGAACCATGACTGGAATGTTAACATACCAGGGTACATAACCTACAGGAGAGACAGGCAGGGGAGAAGAGGGGGAGGAGTAGCTCTCTATGTAAAGGAAGGGATATAAGCAACTGAACAAAAGAGTAAACAGGGAGGAGAGGAGGCACTGTGGGTCACCTTGGAGACTGGAAAGGGCACCACAATCTGCACAGGGATTGTGTACAGACCCCCACGTCAGGGGGAGGGAATGGACAATGATATGATAGAAGGCATTCTTAGAATGGCAGAGAAAGGGGAGATACTGTTGATGGGAGACCTGAATATGCCAGATGTTAACTGCAACACATTTGCTGCAGCCACATCCAAGAGCTGGGCCACTCTTGATGCCCTACAAGTGGCATGCCTCAGACAGCTAGTTTTGGAACCCACTCATGAGGGAGCAATCTTAGACCTCGTACTCTCAAACGGGGGCAGTGAGAAGATCTCAGATATAGAAGTGGGTTGCCATCTGGGAACAAGTGACCATCAAACAGTGTGGTTCACGTTAAACTCAGCTACAGAGTCAAGCCATACAAAAGTGAGGGTACTGGACTTCAGGAGGGCTGACTTTGGCAAGATGGGAGAGTGCCTCAGAAAAGCACTAGCAAACAGGCTAGAAGGATGTGTGGAGCAACAGTAGGGAATCATCAAAACTTCCATCACAGAGGCAACAAGCCTTTGTGTGAAGCAAATAAACAAATCAAAATGAAAGAAAAGTCACTATGGTTCTCAAAAGAGGTGGCTGTGAAAGTCAGGAAGAAAAGATAGCATTCTGGAAGTATAAGGAAACACAGAAAGAGCAGGACAGAGAGCTGTACCAGTTAAGGCAGAAGGAAGCAGGAGGAAGTCAGAATAGCAAAGGCCCAAACTGAGGAAAAGATAACCAACTCAGTTAAGAAGGGGATAAAACCTTTTATAGGTACATCAGCGAGCGTAGAAAGACAAAGGAAGGGATAGTGAGGCTGAATAGAATGAACGGTGGGTGGGCAGAGGAGGAGGACAGTGAAAAAGCAGGGATACTGAACAAATATTTCTGCTCAGTATTCACAAAAAAGAAGAGGGGGAAGTGCCTAATCCAATTAACAGAAGCACTCTTGATAGGGAGGCTGATCCCAGTCCTTTCACAGAAGAAAGGGTTCTGCAAGAACTCCTAAAACTGAAGGTGGACAAAGCAATGGGGCCTGATGGAATTCACCCCAGAATTCTAAAAGAATTAAGGGGGGAACTAGTGAAACCACTGGCAACTCTTTTTAATAAATCATGGGAGGATGGTGTGGTACCCGAGGACTGGAGGAAGGCGGATGTGATTCCCGTTCACAAAAGTGGTACCAAGACAGAGGCAGGAAACTACAGACCTGTCAGTCTGACCTCTGTGGTAGGGAAAGTGATGGAGTCATTTCTGAAGGAAAGAATAGTTGAGTACCTAGAGGCCGGTGGGGCACAGGACCCAAGGCAGCATGGGTTCACAGCGGGAAGGTCATGTCAAACGAATCTAATAGATTTCTTTGACTGGATGACCAAAGTAGTAGACCAGGGAAGGGCTGTGGATATGGCCTACCTAGACTTTAGCAAGGCATTTGACACAGTCCCACACAAAAGATTAATAGTCAAATTAACCAGCCTGGGAGTGGGTCCCAGGGTAGTAGCCTGGGTAAAACATTGGCTGGACAACAGGACACAGAAGGTAATTGTAAATGGAGTCCACTCTGAAGAAAGAGGGGTTACTAGTGGGGTACTGTAGGGTTCAGTATTGGGTCCAGTCCTTTTTAATGTCTTCATAAGTGACATTGCAGAGGGACTGGAAGGAAAAGTATGCCTCTTTGCAGATGATACAAAGATCTGCAACAGGGTTGATACACAAGGAGACGTGGAAAGGATGACAAGGGACTTGACAAGGTTGGAGGAATGGTCAGAAGTATGGCAGCTAGGATTTAATGCAAAGAAGTGCAAAATAATGCACCTGGGAAACAAGAACCCAGGGGAAGAATACACAATGGGGGGAGGTAGTAACAACAACAAAAAGGAAAGGGACCTGGGGGTAATCATATCAGATGACCTTAAGGTTAGCAAGCAATGAGAAGGCAGTAGGGAGGGCTGGGGGTATACTGGGATGCATAGGAGAGGCATCAGCAGCAGAAAACAGGAAGTTGTTATCCCTCTGTACAAACAGTTGGCGAGACCCCATCTGGAGTACTATGTCCAGTTCTGGAGACCCCATCTCCGCAAGGAGATAGACAGGATATAGGCAGTCCAGAGGAGGGCAACTAAAATGGTGCAGGGTCTGCAAGAGAAGCCGTATGAGGAGAGACTAAAGGAGCTTAATATGTATACCCTTGAGGAAAGAAGGGAGAGGGGGGGACATGATAGAAACTTTTAAGTACCTCAGTGGAATCAACAAAGTCCAAGAGGGTATCATCTTTCAGAAAAGAGACATGCAAGTACAAGGAGACACAATTTAAAGATTGGGGGCAGTTCAGGGCAATGGTGAAGTATTATTTCACATAGAGGGCAGTGGATGCATGGAACAGCCTTCCTGAGGAGGTTGTGGGGTCTAAAACTGTGGGAGAATTCAAGAATGCATGGGACAGACATAAGGCAATTCTTGTGGGGGGGTAGTAAGAAATAGACTGTTGGTTAACTAGGATTTGCGGCCTATCCTGTAGGTAGGGAAATGGGCAGACTAGATGAGCCCAGCGGTCCTTATCTGCCGTCAAAGTCTATGTTTCTATGTTTCTAAGGCACTGTACAATCATAAAATCATATCACTTAAAACAATTTAAAACAAATAGTAATATCCTTAGGAAACTGCAGATTTTAAAAACCATCAGAAAAAGCCAAATGAAACAGGTAGGTTTTAAACTCTGACTTAAAACTTGAGAGCGGTCAGGCATTCCCTTAATCAGTGAGGTAGAGAATTCCACAGGGTAGGGGCAGCAAAAGAAAAAGCATATGTGTCCGATGTTTTTAACTGAACCCTGGGAATCTCCAGCAATCCATCGTCAGTGGATCAGAGTGGGCGGGAGGGGCAGTAGGGAGTCACAAGATCTTGTAGGTACAGGTCCCTGATTGTGTAGGGCTTTATAGGTCAGTAGACCGACCTTAAAGGTTATCAGCCATAAGTAAGCAATAAGACACGACAGGGTGTATGCATGGAACAGATTTTCCAAACGCTTAGGGGTGTGAGGAGCACAAGGCCACAGGCTGAGTGCCTTCAGCCCTGGAAGTGTAGTAAAATCTGTTACATGCACACCCTGGAGTGTCCTGTTTCGCTATAAATGGGCTCTTTTTTTTTTTACTTGGTGACCTAAATGACCTAAAGGTGGGCAAGCAATGTGAGAAGGCAGTAAGGAAGGCTGGGGGGATACTGGGATGCATAGGAAGAGGCATCAATAATAGAAAACAGGAAGTGGTTATCCCTCTGTACAGACAGTTGATGAGACCCCATCTGGAGTACTGTGTGCAGTTCTGGAGACCCCATCTCCGCAAAGACATAGACAGAGTGGAGGCTGTCCAGAGGAGGGCAACCACAATGGTGCAGGGTCTGCACCAGACGACATATGAAGAAAGACTAAAGGAGCTTAATATGTATGCCCTTGAGGAAAGATAGGAGAGAGGGGACATGATAGAAACTTTCAAGTACCTCAAGGGAATCAACAAAGTCCAAGAGGGTAGCATCTTTCAGAAAAAGAGATGTGCAAGAACAAGGGGGCACAATTTGAAGATAGAGGGGGGACGGCTCAGAGGTAACGTGAGGAAGTATTTTTTCACAGAGAGGGTTGTGGATGCATGGAACAGCCTCCCTGAGGAGGTCGTGGAGTCAAGAACAGTGGGGGAATTCAAGAATGCATGGGACAGGCATAAGGCAGTCCTAGTGGGGGGTAGGAGGAAGTAAGCTGTTCGTTAACTAGGATCTGCATCTTATCTGTTAGGTAGGAAAATGGACAGACTAGGTGGGCCAAGCGGTCCTTATCTGCCGTCAAATTCTATGTTTCTATGAGAGTGAAGCTTGAGAGGTCCATGCTGTCATCTAAGCCCCAAGATGAAAACACATGCAAGTTGTGTGTGGTTGCCCATTTTTTATTTTATATAGTCTATGGTTTTGTACACAGAAATCACAGAAGTGTCACCTCCCTAAATAAATACAAAATACAAAAAACTTGCCATTTCTTTGTTCTGTTTATGATCAAAATTAAATGTATAGACTTTTACAAGTTAAAAGGTACAAATTTGGGCACTGGGTGGTATGTAATCAGCTAGGAGCTGGGTGAATGAGGAATTTAAAATGTTATGACCTTTGAACTGCGCTGAACAACTGCTTGGAATGTGCACAACAGTTTAGAATGTGCACAGCAAAGTTTTTGAGCAGGCTGATTTTATAAAGCCAACCATATACTATAAAGGCCTCTTCTGCAGTCGGAGACTTAATTATCTCACTGTCAGGCAAGCAGAAGAGATTTCCCTGATGAGCAGGTAAAGATAGAAGGGGGATTTTTCATTGTCAGCAAAGAAACAATAGTATATGGTTAGGGCTTATTGTGTATGGAAAACAAAGGTTTTCAAAATCTTGTTGTAGTGCAGTTCAAAGGTCAAAAAAGTTGTACTATCGCTCTAATGTCACATTGATAGTATAGCAGAAGTGTGAGTGTGTGTCCTGCTGCAGCGCTTGATGCCCGCGGTAAACCGCTACTCAGATGCTTTTGTTCAAAGCAACTGGAACTGGGAGAATCTTTTGTTCTTTTGTTTGGTTTTCAGTTGTTCAGAATAGGAGTTTTAGTTGTAGGCAGGGCTTTTTAGTGAATGTAGCACAAGAGTGTAACTTTTCTTTTTAGTAAGGGTTTGGAGCTTGCACTGCAGCGTATGTTCTGTGGATTTAATTTCGGGAGCATGAATCTATATGTGGACTTTTCTCCAGGTACTCGCCCGGTGTATGAGATGTGATACAGGAAGGTTGCTACCAGAGTGAGCAGACTGGATTTGTTTGTTTGCTGGCCTCTACTGTGCCATGGAGAGAAGAGTGGGGACACAGGAAGGTTGCTGCCAGAGTGAGTGGATTGGGCCTGTTTACTTGCTGCGTCATGGAAAGGACAGTGTGGAGCCTGGTATTTTTTGCCACCTCAGGGGAGAATGGAGGGCCTCGTTAGCTTAAGTGGTTGAGCAGTGGGGTAACTGGGTGGCAAGAGGTGGAGCAGCATTGTCCCTTAGGAGAACCCCATATCTCCCGCTTGGGGTGATTTTGGCAAGGCTGACCCTGGGCCCTAGTGAGGAGACCTGTTTCTGGCTCTAGCTGCTGGGGGGTGAGGAATAATACTCCCCAGGCCCCCTTTCTTGAACTGATTGAACTCTATTCTTTCCCGGATTATACATCTGTTTTACTGTTTATGAAATACTGGTTATCAGAGTGGAGTCTATTTGGAAGACCTGATGAGAGTTAGTTTTTCTAACATTTTAGACTTTGCTCCTTGGGGTGAGTACCTATGAGATTTCAAATAAGATCCTCTGTGACCAGCATCTGGGTGGTTTGGTGAGGCTCCATGACATTTGGAAATCCACAAATTCTTTGGTGCACTGTTATATCTATTGGAACTTCAGTGGTGTGAGCACCTTGCCAGACAAGATCAAGCCCTGTGAAACTCCACACGATAGGGGCATTGGGGAGGAGGAGAAATTCCCCATCACTACCTGTCACAAACCCACTCTGCAGATCAGGCCTTCTACTCCCCAAGTACCAACCTCTGAGCGCAGTCTTGTGAACAGTGTAACAGACAAGGTAACCCTCTTGTCTGTTTTTGTGAGTTCGGATCAACTTTTGGTCTCAAGTTTTGGAGGGATTCAAACTGTGAACCTCTTGCTAGCATACCCAATGCACAGGCTCAGACATTTCTGTCTTTGGGGGGCCAGATATCTTTGCCTACGGGCACCTAACCAGGTATACAGAGATGAACCCTTAAAAACTTTAATAAAGACCTCAGATTTAAAATGCTTCTCTTTCCAGTTTGGTACCACCATTCAAGCTTATATTTAGTATCTGCAATAACCATATACTTTTCTTACAACTAAAAAGAAGTCAAAGACAGACCAATCTAAATACTTGTTTACAAGTGCTCCAAAGATCTTTCTTTAGTCAGAGTCTAGGTAAAAGTGTGTGTAAGTAAAACAGAGTATTCCTTAAACAACTGTATGGGACAACCCATTTTTGTGTGAGGTCAGCTAGCTAATCCTCTTTCAGATTATGTATAAAAAAGATATATCTTATACAAAAGTATTACATTCTGCAACTTCAGCATAATTCATGTCCTTCAAATGACACTTCTTTTGATCTCATAATAAGCTTCCTCCTTTCAGGACATGGAAGCATCTTTATGATTTCGTACTTCTATGTAATAACCTGGGTTTTTCTTCCAACGTCATAAAATGGATATGTTATAGCAACTATGGCTGTAATTAACTCAGACAGACAGGATCCTTAATTAAGGCCTTACATGTAACACATGGTCTCTAAAAACTGAGTGTGTGTGAACTCACATGCTGTCAGCATTTTTCTTATGGCTTTCATCTTTTAGCTAAAATCTGGGGGGGGGGGGATGAGTGAGGTCATTCTAAGACCACCAGATTTTTCGGCAGAGACAGTCAGTAATACATTTTATATTAAAAAAAATGATACAGCACTCAGAGCTGGCTGTCTACGTCCCACTCCTCCCCACCTAGATTGAATTTGGGGGATCTATCCCCTACATGGGATGAGTTTCCCAAATCAGTTCACTCCTCATAGACCCTAGACAGCCCATCTGAGTTCTGGTTCTTCGCTCCAGCCTTATGTATGATTTTTAGACCACACCCTTGTAAAGCAAGACTCCATCTTAGTAGTCTGCCATTGTTTTTCCCCATCTGCATCAGCCAAACCAGGGGGTTGTGGTCAGTCTGCACCACAGAATGCTGCCCATACAAATATGGCTCTAATTTCTTTAGGGCCTACACTATGGCAAGACACTCCTGTTCTACCGTGGAGTACGCTTGCTGTTCGCGGTGTACATACTGCCCCTCGGTGAGATCATTCGACAATACAACGTGGTGTTTCACTGATATCTGTCACAGACTGCTCAGCAGGTCAGGCCCTCTGCTCCCACAGTGCCAACCTCCAAGCGCAGTATTGTGAACAGGTAACAGAACAGGGTAACCCTCCTGTCTGCTTGTGGGTCTGAATCACCTTTAGTCATAAGTTCTAGGGGAATTAAAACTGTGAACCTTATGCTAGCGTACTCCAAATGTACAGGTTCAGATAATCTGCGCTTTGGGGGATGCCAGACATCTTTTGCCTAAGAGCACCTAACCAGGTATCCAAAATGAACCCTTAAGCTCTATAAAAGAACTTAGGTATATTCTTACCTTTTCTCAGTTTGGTAACACCATTCAAGCTTCTGAACAGTTTTGTCAGATCTTAACTCTCAATACATCACATGCAAAAGAAAGAACTTGGAAGACCCAGGCAGTATTTGCAATAAAAGGTTTATATACTCTCTTGAGAATAGGTCATTCTTATTCTCCCTTTGAATGCACCATCTAACATGTATGTATTTAATTGTCCCAACCAGAGTGAACACCTATCAGTGAACAATTATATTCCCTTTTACCCTTAGGTTTATATTTGAGTGAACCAATCTCTTCAAACTGGCCTGTGTGTGTGGAGATGTCCACTCGAGATTTATGACCCATCTCTTATCTAGCAGCTAGGGAAGACTGAGAATTCCAGCTTGTGGATGCTGCTGGACAGTGGATTTTAGCCTGTGTGTTTTTTTCCCAAACGCAAAAAAACACCATCTAGAGAATGCAAACCATTAATTCTTTCCTTCCCATTTCTGTCACACATGGTACATTCTTTCTGTCTGCCTTCTGTCAGGTAACTCTATGATATAGTTCACATCATTTACCTTCCTAACTATTTTGTACGGTCCTGCCCACACAGCCTGCAGCTTGTCTTTCTGGACCAGAATAAGGACCATGACTTCCAGACCCACCATATACAAGTGAGCTCTGGCTCTGTGGTCATACCACACTTTTTGTTTCTGTTGGGCAGCTGCCAGGTTGCTCTGGGCTGTCCCCATAAGCTCCTTCAGCCTTTCCCTAAACCTAAGGACATAATCCACTATGGGAGTTCCCTGGGTGGTATGTTTGCCTTCCCACTCCTCCCGGATCAAGTCTAGGGGCCCACATACCTGGCGTCCATATAAGAACTCAAAGGGGGAAAATCCTGTTGACTCTTGGGGCACCTCCCTGTATGTAAACAACAGGTGGAAAAGGTATTTGTCCCAGTCCCTCCCATGCTGTTCAGCAAATGTTTGGAGCATTGACTTCAGGGTACCATTAAATCTTTCCATAAGCCCATTGTCTTGTGGGTGATAAGGTGTTGTGTGCCTCTGCACCACCCCACACTTCTCCCACAAACATTTCATCAGGTCCGACATGAAGGAACCCCTTGATCGGTGATAACCTCCTGCGGAAACCCAACACTGGAGAAAATCCCAAGTAAGGCATCTGCCACTTTGTCTGTCCTCAGTGAGGATAGGGCGACTGCCTCAGGGAACTGGGTGGCATAATCCACTACAGTCAGGATGAATCTCTTCCCTGAGGAGCTGGGGGTATTTAAAGGCCCCACAATATCCATTCCCACCCTCTGGAATGGCTCCTCCACTATGGGCAATGGAATCAGGGCGGCTTGGGTTTTCTTCCCTGCCTTCCCTATTTCTTGGCACCGATGACAAGATCTGCAATACTCCTTCACCTGCTGAGTGAACTTGGGCCAATAGAAATTCTGGGCTAACCGCTGTATAGTGTACGCAATTCCCACATGACCAGACAAGGGAATATCATGTGCAATCTTGGGCAACTGCTCACGATACCCCTGGGGAACGACAAGCTGCCTGCCTATCACCCCTCCCTCTGTCTGCACAGCCTGAGTATACCTCAGTCCATTCTCCCAACAAACCTTATGTTTACCGTCACCTCCCTGTGCACTGTCAGAATCTGTCCAAGCCCTCAGCTTCTCTAGACTAGGGTTACTTTTCTGAGCAACTGCAAACTCCTTACACATTCCCATGGTATGGGACAGGTCCCCTTCAGTCTCTAAACTAGGGTCCCTAGCACTAGCATCAGGGCACTCAGGATCACTGTCATTCCTAACCCTCTGACAATGGGTCATCCCTCCTTCTTCGGAGTAACCCTCCATAGCTGTGTGGTTAACTGCTACTGGGGAAATTTCTACCCCTTTTCATTAGTCTCCCCATCAGGAGACACAGGCTGGAGAACCAACCTCCCAGTGGTTTCCACAATGGCTTCTGTAGGGATCAGGGAACTACAATTTTCCCTTGCCATTTGGCTATGGGTAACTGCGCACACCATCCCATTTGAGATCGTTGCCAAAGATGATGTCTACTGCTAAAGTTTTGGCTACAGTCACCTGTTGCACAGTTCCCCATTTCACCCCAGTCTAGGAGAACACTAGCAAGGGGCAATGTTTTCTCCTCACCAGTAAAGTCTTGTACAGGGATGTATTTATTAGATATAAGCTGACCAGGCTCTACCAGATCCCCTTTTACCAATGTCAGGGCGCCTGTGTCCCTTAACCCTTAATGTCTATACACCTTTCACCATGACTGGGTACATGTGTTCCTCATGTTCACAGGTATGCTTCCAGGGACACACAAACAACCCACTCTTTCCAAGCCCCATGTTGCGATTGCTTGCCCTTGTGGGACACTGTCTGGCAAGATGCCCAGTTTCTCTACAGACCCAATATTCATTTCTTTTCTCAGAGAAATCTTTTCTCTGAAACCTGGGGCTAACTGGTTTTGGTGGAGGCAGTGAGGGTTTTAGCTACCCTGAAGGCAAGCTTTTCCCTTTTTGTGCTGCCACTCCCGCCCCATTCACTCTCAGAGCAGGTCTGCTCTTGGCATAGTGGTCTGAGAGTTCAGCAGCCTCTTGCACTGTTTTGGGATCTCAGTCCTCCAGCCAGGCTTTCACCTCTGCTGGGCATGCCCCAAAAACTGTTCTAACAAAATAGCATTTTCAATTTTATCTACAGACTTTGCTTCAATTCCTTCCACAAAGTTTTAAAACGACGTTGTTTAAGTGGCTAGCTCCTCATAGCTCATATCAGGGCTTCTCCTGAGCTTACAGGATTTAGCTCTGTATGCTTCAGCAGTTAAATCAAACTTTTTAAAGTGTAGCATTAAGTTTGTTATTATTACTGCCTGCATTGTCCATTTGACCTAATGCATCCCAAGCTTTTCCAGTAAGTAGGGATAGCTGGAAGCTCCAGGATCCTCTAGGAATTTTAGCATGAATACAAACTTTTTCAAAGGAATTCAAAAAGGCATCCACATCCTCCCCCTCTTTAAATTTAGCTATCAATTTGGAATTCAATTTGTAACCCAGTCCTGTATTTCCAGTTAAACCCAAGCCACTTACCAGCTCTGGTGCTGGTGGTTGGAGTTGTAACTTCTCCATTTCATGTCACCTCTGGCATTCTCGCTCCTCTCGGTCTGCCTCTCACTGTTCTCGCTCCCTCTTCTCATCTGTGGCTTGCTTCTCTCGCTCCGCATCTCGGTGTTCCCGCTCCGCTTCTCGCTGTTCTCACTCAATCTCCCTCTGGAACTCCAGCTCCATTCTGTGCAACTCAATCTGCAGCCTGAGTGTTTCAGGCTCCAGAATGCTGGTGACCTTCCCCTGCTGCTGTGGCCCTTCACTGGCACTGGCCCTGCTGTCATCCTCACCGGATCTGGACACTGCACTGGCCGTTGGTCCATCCATGCTCAAGGTTTGGTCTTTTATAGTAACAGTCAGTGACTCTATGCTCTTGGTATCTACTGCCATCAGGGCATCCATGAGGTTCTGCTTGGTGTCTCTCACCCGTACAGGACTCCTCTGTCCTTGCTCAACTGCCTCAAGTAGTCTACAGTGTGCCCGCTGTAGTTGGAAGCCATCTTCTTCCTAACTATGGCTACTCTAAGCACTTTAGAAAAAAATAAAACAGGTAGGAACATGAGTGTAAGCCAAATGATATAGTTCTGTTTCCTTTTTAAAATAAATCACTGCTTTATTTTGCAAGTGAGGTTGTACAGTATTAAGCTGACATACTGAACAGTTAAACATGTTTTACCAAAATTATCAGCACTGCTGCCAACCTATCTGTCACAAAGCGTCACAGGTCAAGCCCTCTGCTCCCACAGTGCCAACCACCGAGTGCATATTGTGAACAGGTAACAGAACAGGGTAACCCTCCTGTGGGCTCATGGGTCTGAATCACATTCAGTCTCAAGTTCTAGGGGTATTCAAACTGTAAGCCTTATGCTAGCATATCCAAATGTACAGGCTCAGATAATCTGTTCTTTGGGGATGCCAGATATCTTTCTTCTAAGGGCACCTAACCAGGTATCCAAAATGACCATTAAAACTCTATAAAGACCTTAGGTATATTCTTACCTTTTCTCAGTTTGGTAACACCATTCAAGCTTGTGAACAGTTTTGTCAGATCTTAACCCTCAATACATCACATGCAAAAGAAAGAACTTGGAAGACCCAGGCAGTATTTGCAATAAAAGGTTTACTTAAATGGATTAAAATATGTAAAATGTAAACACAGAACACTATATCACAAAGCATACAATCACTTAAAAGAAAACAAGGAAAAGTATAAACTCCTACCAACATACAGTTAGACTTTTTCTATCTAATGTATACCTCTACCAGTGCCTTAGTTAGGTCTGAGATCTTGTTTCTTAGGAGTCCAAAAAGGAATGTGCCTAGTTCAACACAGTATACAGTTTAAAAACTCTTGTTTCCACCCCTACTATGAAGTCATCTAGCTCCTCCTTTTAGAATATAAAAAAAATATTCCAACAGGATGTCCTATCAGTAGGTAAATTAAATAAGGTGACATCACAAAAACTCATTTCCCAATTTGACTCTTTTAATCAAGCCTTTCCTTTGATCTTGTGTGGTTTCCTGCTTTCCCAAGGATCAAAGGATTTATAACATTTAGCACCATAGTGATATAACATGTTTCTTCCTCTAAGACATCATAAATGTTTAGAGCCCTATATCCTGGTAGCTGGGTCAGCTCTAATTAAATCAGGGAAACAGGAGACCCTTAATTATGTTTCTCTAGTCTTTTTAATTACCTCCTGGTTTCAGGTTAATATATCCTGTAGCTGAAACCTTGGGGGGGGGGCACCCATCCCACAGGCTGTCTCATGAGAGACACTCACATACTACATTCTATATACAAATATCATAGAACAATCATAACCAGCTGGCCAAGCATTACACATGACACCCAGCTGTATTTGTCATTTGCACGTGGAACATCTGATGCTGTTGACGTGCTTAACACCTGTCTGGTTAAAATCAATAACTGGATGGCTTCCAGCTGGCTGAGGCTAAACCCAGATAATACAGAGGTGCTAGTTATCGAGCCAGGTCACAGGCATGATGGGTTGCAACCTGGAGCAGACACAAGTCTTTTCCTGTGGTCTTCTCCATTGGTTGCTTCTCTGAGGGTGCGAGATCTAGGCATGATCCTGGATAGCAGTCTGACCTTTGACAATCAGGTGTCATCTGTGGTTGAGTGTTTTTTTACCACCTGCAGAACATCACCAGTTTCAAGCCCCTCATTCTGCCCAAGGATCTGCTGGCTCTGGTACATGCCATTGTCACCTCTAGGCTTGACTACCGTAATGCTCTTTTCTTCGGGCTCATGGGAGGGACCCTCCGCAGCTGCAGCTGGTGCAGAACACAGCAGCCTGATTGCTGATGGGTCTGTCTAGGTCCTCTCATGTGATCCGGTCCTGCTCGCTCCGCACTGACTGCCGGTCAGGTGGAGGGTCCTTTTCAAGGTGGGCTTGCTCACTTGTAAGCCCCTAAATGGGCTGGGTCTTGGCTACCTGTTGGAGCTCCTGATACCTGTGACCTCTGCTCGTTCCCTCCAAGGGCCTCCTGGACATTCCCAGGGTTGGTCAAGACATCTGGTGATCGAGCTTTCAGTGTCTCTGGGACAACCCTGTGGAACACATTTCAGCAGTAGTCCAGGAGGCCCCTTAGCTGGTGTTTTTAAACAGAAGCTAAAGACCTCCTCTTCAGTCTTGCCGATGTAGAATGATTAAGACCATCAGAGAATTTTATTACTGAAATTTTGATTTTAATTATTTAGTGAATTTTAATTGATTGTTCTATTTGTAATTTTTTGTTAGGCACAGAGCCTCTGGGATTGGCACCACAAAAATAAAATTTGCCTTGCCTACAACAACTTTTCCCCCTTGAGTTCCTGCCTGATTGGTGGAAACGGGCAGTGATTAAAAAAATACTCTCTAAAATGGTGGACACACTTAGTGAGCGGTCGGGCGAGCAGAGTTGGACACAGACTGTCATAATCAGCTCCGTGTGTCCAAACTATCAATTTGCATTTTTTTTGTTTCCAAAATCTCTGGCACAGTTATAGGGAAAAGCAGATTGGGACCACAGCGAGGAATACTGCTATGTTCGGGGACATGACTGGAGCAGAACGTAACTGCAGCGTGGAGGACCAGTATCTTGGAGGATGAGAATCGAGCCAGGACCAGTGCAGGAACGCGTGAACAAAGGTAGGATACTATAAAAAATAGAGGATGGGTGACCATCCACAACTAAGTTGTGTTTCCCTCTCGGGAGTTGATGATGCCATAGAGACCTCTTGAGCTTCGCTCTCGAGGTCTTTATGACATTATCAACTTCCTCGATGGAAACACAGCCTTGTTGTGGATGGTCACCCATCCACTATTCTATATATTGTAATGACAACTATAAACAATACTTAATGGGCTGGATATTCAAACTGCGTCATTCTGTGGCGCAAGCCCCTACGCTGCACAAAATAGTTGCGCAGGGGTGTGGCTGAGGCGATATTCAACGGAGTTGCACTATTGAGCAACTCTTTGAATATCACCCCGGCCACAAAGGCCACTGTGCATGGCGCAGAAGTCGAACTTGCACCACCAAGTGGTCAGAGGAGTATCTCAAGATGCGGTGGCGTTAGTTCTATTGCGCCATGCGCAAATTTCCGATATTCAAAAGGTGACATGCAAATGGGGCCATAATTCAGGCAAGGCGCAGAGGGGGCCATTTGCATCTATTTATGGCCCCATTTGCATGCCATTAGAATGAAGGTGCGCCGATCCCCAAGGACTTGCGCCTGGCGCCCTGCCAAGCAGCAGCCGTCGGGGACTGACGCCCTCTGCAACCCGATCGAGGGCATAACTGTTGAAATCCCCCCACCCCCCGACTGGCCGATCGCGGGAATAATAGAAGAACCCCCTTCCCCGACTGGCCCGATCGCGGGCATAAGTTACAAACCCCGCCCCCGACTGGCCTGATCGTGGGCATAGTTACAAACCCCGACTGGCCCGATCGCGGGCATAGTTATAACCCCCTCCCCGACTGCGGGCATAAGTTACAAACCCCGGACTGGCCCGATCGCGGGCATAATAGAAAACCCCCCTCCCCGACTTGCCCGATCACGGGCAGAGACAATTCAACCCACCAAGAACATATCCCTGGAGGTCCAGTGGACGCCGGAAACCCGATCGCGGGCATTGGAGTCCACCACTCCCCCAGGTCCACCTACCCTGGTGATCTAGTGGCCCCCCACCCACCCGCGGTGCCCCACCACCCGCTCCCCGTCAGCGGCGGGCAGCAGCATCCACCCGCCTGCCGACTGACTGCTCAGTAGAGGCTGCAGCCCATTGGTTCAGAGCTACAGCCAATGGGCGTGCAGCCATCTCTAAGACAGTCCAGATACATGAATAAATTCATTCACATATCTGGATATGTGAATGAATTCATTCATATCTGGACTGCCTCAGAGGTATGGCTCTACGCCATTGGCTCTTGCTCTGAACCAATGGGTGTGCAGCCCCTACAAGCAGTCAGTCGGTGGGCAGCGAGGCGACAGGCGGGTGGGATGCTGCCGCCCGCGGATGACGGGGGAGCGGGGTGGTGGGGCCCTGGTGGGTGGTGGGGGGGCCACTAGATCACCAGGGTAGGTGCCCTTGGGGGTGGTGGACTTCAATGCCCGCGATCGGGCTTCGCGTCCACTGGACCACCAGAGATATGTTCTTGGGGGTTGAACTGCTCTGCCCGCTGATCGGGCCAGTCGGGGAGGGTTTTTTGTAACTTATGCCCGTGATCGGGCCAGTCAGGGGAGGGGGGTTTTATAACTTATGCCCACGATAGGGCCAGTCGGGGGAGGTTTTTTGTAACTTATGCCCACCATCGGGCCAGTTGGGGAGGGGGTTTACTATATGCCCGCTAGTGGGCTGCAGCAGGGGCACAGGGATAGGCCGAGGGCCACCCTCGGGTGGCAGCTGCTGTGTTGCGCCTGAAATGCGGCAGCTCAACTGTGGGTGGCCTCGACTTACTCCATTTTTTTTGTTCAAAGTTGTGCAGGCGCAGGTTGGGGGTTGCGCCTGCACAACTCTGCACAGCCCGCTGAATATCGGGCTGTGCAGTTTATGCATGGTTCCTCCCCCTCCGGTTCAGCATGCCTTCATCAGCATTGCACTGTTGCTCAGCTTGACTTGGGGGGGGGGCCCAACTGCCTCCTGCTGAATATGGCAGAATGGCACAATTTCGGACTTGCGCAGGCGCAACCCTATGCCGCATGGCGCAACCCTTTTGGATATCCAGCCCAATGTTTCTAATTTGTTTATGTGTATAAGGAAAGTGCAATGATCAGGGAAACAACATTTAATTAATTTGTTTTATTTTTTATTTAAAGTTTTTTTTTATTTTTAAGGCCCAGTTGAAGTTTTTTTACAGTGCAAAGGTAGCAGCCATGTTTGTGATGGAAGATCAATTCTGGTTGTAGAAGACGGATAGAAGATAGTTCTGGTTGTAGGAGGACTGATTTGCTCATTGTGTAATGTGATTTAGGACCTGGATGACCACATGAAACAGATTTCTTGCAAGGTCACATGATATATTTTGACCAATGAGACTTCTTTATTTTGGATGCCCATTTTATAATAGTAAATAATCTGTATTTTGTATAGACTTCCCAGCTTCAACTGTGCGGATTAATAAAACTCATTGTGGAAAACTTCCACATTGATTCTGTCTGAAAGATCTGTTCTCATCTTTATTGTCCCTTCCACTGCCAATATATTCCTTTACCTGTTTAGGTAACTGTCTAACTGAAGAACTGTATATCACTTTGAATAAATAAATATTTTTTTAATTGTACTGTCTATGTACTGTTTTGACGGCATTTCACTGAGATCCAGAACTTTAGTGAAGGAGTGGTTTGGCGCTGAACATCAACACGCAAATATATGCAATATTATTTTTTTTCTTATTCTTGTTTGCTTTTGCTTTCTGTTCTCTTTTTATTTGTATATATTTAATGCTCACACATTTTAAGTCTCTGCATCATACTCAATTGTAAAAATCCTGGAATACTCTGAAAAGCCCTTTAAGAAAGAATATTTTATTATAATATACAATAAAATGAATAGCATAATAACAAAATAGCATGTAAAAGCTACCAAGGCTATGATAACATGATGAAAACAGAAACAAATAAAACATTTAATACAGTGTTGCTCCAAATTAGCTAACTGGATCCAAACAGTGAGAGGCACTATCGGTGGTATAGTACTCTACTAACAACTAGAGCTTGAGTTAGGAGCTTGTAGATTGCAATCCCCTGGAGTGAAATACTCCGCGTGTGCCACTGAGCAAGACACTCCTTGGGCGAGGTACTTAACCTCTCAGTTCCCCAGTCCACCCTGCTGTGAAAATGGACGGAAGCAACACAACTCCTTTGTAAACCAAATGTCGCATCTCAGCCGAGCTATCCTGAGTAAATAAACTCAACCCCCCCCCCCCAATAAATATGGGATATACAATGGTGAGCTGTCAGATAAATGATTTATCTACACAAGTGCTGTTGACCTGGGAACTTCACGAGTGGCGTAAGCCCGCGGTGAGGTGTCGAGTCAAACAGCCAAGTGTAGATAAATCATTATCTGACAGCTCTCATATATTTCATTATACAATAGGATGCTTCTTATCAGTGTGAGAACATTTGGTTTTGACTGTTTATATTCTTTTTTAAATGGTAATTTCTGGGACTTTCTGGGACTTTTGGTTAACTTTCCTGGTGTATGTCCGCCTAGCGAAGTGGTGGTTTATATTAAATGAAACACCACTCATTTTGTAGAGAACTTCTTGCTGAACAAATGTCATGGTGACAGTATCATGCTACCTTTTTGTTTTAAAGTTATTCACATTTGTTTGATGAAAAAGTGAAACAAAAATTTAATTTTATGCTGTCTTTTGCTAATTATAAAAAAAAAACTAAAAGGTGTTTATTAATGAAATGCCACTCATTTTGTAGATATTTTCATGCTGAACATTTTTTGTGCTCATAGTACCATGCTATCATTTTTAGTTTTAAAGTGATTCACATTTGTTTGTCGAAAAAGTGAAAAGAAAAATGAATTTTATGTTGTTTTTTGCTAATTTTGAAAAAACTAAAAGGTATCTCTGAATGAAACACCACTCATTTTGTAGATATTTTTATGCTGAACATTTTTCGTGCTCACAGTACCATGTTATCATTTTTCATTTTAAAGTTATTTATATTTGTTTGTCTGAAAGTTGAAAAATAGGATTTTTGCTGTTTTTTGCTAATTATAAAAAAAAAACTAAAAGGTATCTATAAATGAAACACCACTCATTTTGTAGATATTTTTGTCCAGAACATTTTCGTGCTCACAGTACTATGCTATCATTTTTCGTTTTAAAGTTATTCACATTTGTTTGTCAAAAAAGTGAACAAAAAGCTTTGATTGACAGTTTGCATTTATCCCACATATGTGGGATAAATCTAGGGTGGTTAGATTTATTCCACATATGTGGAAATAAATGGATTTATTCAATGGCTTTTGGTCTCACACCTATTGCATAAATAAATAATCCTGTCAATCCTGGGCTGTGTCTACACATGCTGTATGCATTCCTACGACAGGCTCATGCATTCTTGTTCCTTCCTTTTCGAGTGTCTGCTCGTAGAATATTTCACAACCAGTGTTAAAAACATATACCTCTGTTACTTGTTTTATTATTTACCCTTGTGGACAGGTAAACAGAGAGACAAGAACAATAATTATTCAGATTGTTAAAAACCTCCCTTCATTGGTTTAATAACTACTGTAATCTGTAGATAGGCAGCAAATCATCGCATTGCAGTAAAAAATGGCATATCTTGCTGCTTATCCAAGCCTGACGCCCCTGTGAGGAGCATTTTTTTGTTGGTCATAAATCTAAGCAAAATTATTTCAGTCTCCAATAACTTCTTCATCCATAGTTCGCACCCCCTCTCTCTCTCCCCTGCCGCTCGCGCCCTAGTGTTGTTACTCGGAACTCGCGCTTGTTTTCCTGCAGTATATCCCAAGTATCGATACATTTATAGTCTGTGAGTTACTGCTACTTCCGTAAACTGAGGAAACCGTTTAAAGCAACGTTTATCGTAAAAGAGAAGTAAAGGCAAGAGACGCCCAGTCCCGGGCAAACGGCACACTAACTCGTGTAGTTTGAATTGACAGAAATTGCTATTTAGTAGAATATTTTCTTCCACTTTGGCTGGCTACAAAACGAAAAAGAGCAAAGGTAAGTTGTTTTTTTTTTCTGTTTATACCCCGCTGTTTTCCGGTTTAGCAGCCGAACTGTGAGTTGCGCTAGGTGTTCACAAACAAGATAAGAAGTAAAAAACCAGCACGGGGCAAGCTCGTCTGCAGTCTTGAGTGGGGTGGGATGAGAAAGGGTGGAGTTGAGGTGGTGTTGCATTAACAAACTGGGGTTTAAAACGATTTATAGCTTGCTTTATCATTGTCTGATATTTCTAGCAACATAGCATGTTCCCAGATTAATTGTTCAGGTTTTCTCTGTGTTTCAGTTAAGAAGACACTGTTAGTGTTAACTCATAATAAACTAAGAAGTAAGTGCATTTTGAACTTTAAAAATGTATTATGAAGTACAAAATCTGTGTCTCAAGAACAGATTTATCATTAATGCACTTCTCAACGTTTACTTTTAAACTGAACAGGATTTTTTCCTAAAAAGTTTGTTCTGTATATGCACATACAGTACATTCTTTAAGGGTAAGCTTTGCTGGGCTTAAGAGCAGCTGATGCCTTCAGGAGAACTTTAACAAAACATAGAGAATAGTGGATGGGCAACTATGCACAACCAGAGTGTTGTGCCACTGAGGAGTTCGGATTCCCAGTGACTTTGAGAGCGAAGCTCGAGATGTCAGTAGGAATCAGAACCCCGAGGTGGCACAACACACTGGTTGGGCATAGAGTTGCCCATCCACGAATTTTTATAGCATATGGTGCCCCTAAAAATAAAGTGGAAAAGCTTTTAATGTTTTTTAGAACAGAAAAGTATTTTTTTTTCTGCTGCGTTTCATTCCGGTTTTCCACGTTGGTTGCTAGGGCCAGTGTAGTGGTTGCTGAGGTCCAGATGTCCCTACATGTATCGTGTGTGTGCTGCTATTGGTTGAAAGTTTCATGTGGGCAGGATTTAAAAAAAATGGTGGTGGTATCACTTCTTAGCAAGAGAACTGAGTCGGTGGGGGGATCGCTTTCCTTCATGTCAGTTATTTTAAAATATCTGGTTGATCCTGCAATTGTACTTTTTAGTTATAGCTAAAAATATCTGGTTGAGCCTGTGTTTTTAATAGTTATCTGGTTGATCCTGCTGAAGTGGTGTGCTCGTTGACGGTACTGCCGCCCCGACTTACTATCTGGTTGATCCTGCCGTTTGTGTTAACGCAGCTGTTCTATTGAACAGCGTGGCTCGTGCCCTTTTAAAATGAGCTGAAATATTTTTGTACCATAATTTGATATGACCTATGAACTGTTGCACAACATTTCAGCTAGGATGGATTTTCATCCTGAACAAGCCCAGTTCTGCTTTATTTCACACTGGTTCTGTATTCCTTCTCCTTATTATTTCACTGGTGTAATTTGCATAAAATAGAGAATAATGGCTAGGCGGGTGTGTGTTATAATATTTTTACACCCGAGGTGAGTGATGAGCCATAAACCTCAGTGTGAAGCTTGAGAGGTTTATGGGCTCAACACTCACCAGGTGTAAAAGAAATACCGCGAACACACACCCGCCTAGATTTTATTTTTTATAATTACTGATGCTTTTTACTTCAACACCGCAAGAGCAGTTAGTCACGGTTAGTTGCCGTTGCTAAAGCCCGAACCAGAGCGCGAGTCCCCAGCGCAAGTACTGCAGGATCAGCCAGATATTTATTTCATTACTCTGAAGGCAGGATTAACTAATTCAATAGTTTAAAAAAATACTTTAGATTTGTGTTGATTTGTTGCGAGATAGTCAGTGCGGGTGTTCCGGTACCGGAAAAATAGAGCCGCCATGTTGCTCGTGTTGTGCGTCCCACCCACAGCCCAAGTAACAGCCAATAAGGTGGCGCGCTAGCATTGAGTGACAAGAAACACCAGGGAACCGAAAAGATTTTTAAAGCAAAATGCCGTAATAACCCGTTTTCGAGTTATTACGGCGTTTGACAATACCTGTATTCAGGTTGATAAATAGGGTCACCAGTAATTATAACAAGATCTCTGCTCCTGAAGAGTGCATCTATTCCTGTTACTTTCTCCTTACCAGGGGTCATAATGTACAGCTTGTGACATCACGGTCACTCCCATGGCAGCAGATTGTGATGTCACAGCACAGGATTATGACTTGAAGTAGGGAGTAAGCTAAAGAGGCAGATGAACTCCAATAGATAAAGATCATGTAATCATGCACATTTCTTCAGTAATAAATAAAGGGAAGGAGAAATTAGTGTGTGTGTGTGTGTGTGTGTGTGTGTGTGTGTGTGTGTATATATAATATATATATATATAGAATGCAGCTGAATTTCACTTAAATAACATATGTTTTCAAAGTTTTCATTGAGTTGTCAGCAACTGTTTAACATTGTACCGTGTATGTTGACTCAGTCTTGCTGGTCAATTGCAGTCATAACCAGCATATTTGTTTGTTGAGCTATTTAATCTGTACTGTTTAAAAGATTAGGCAGAGGGCAGCAAGCTGATCATAGGTTGAACTATACATACATATATATATATATATATATAATAGTGCCACGGTAGTGGCACTATAGTTAGGGTTGCACGGCCACTTCTATGTTAAACTCAAAATTTTGCACTTTAATAACTTTGCAACCATTTGTCTGATTTGCCTGAAATTTTGCATGTGCCATCTGGTATAATAGATGTCTGTATCTGGCAAGTTACGTTCTGGTCAGATGTACGATTGTGGAGCTGCAGAGTGCCAAGGTGTGTGAAAAATCCTCATTTTTGACAAATTCTTTGCTCATCTCTACAGCCCAAGCGGTTTATGGTTCTGGTCTGAAATGGTCAGGATATATGGGGACTGGGTCACTGAAGTGCATTTGGAAGGTTTGGTGAAAAATATTAATCTGTTCAAAAGTTATTAAACTTTTAATTTTTCCATTATAGTCTATAGGAAAATATATGCGCACCGTGAAAACTTTCATAAAGTTCTCTTTACTGCCACAAATGGGTTTCATAATTTCGTGCTCCTGCCATCTTGTATTCAGTTAATGACGGCAAAAAACAGTGTAATTCAAATACACTGCCCCTGATAAACACCAACATTTGTGTTTATAATTGAGGCCAAGGAACATAATCCTGGCATTACTTTTTCAAATAATGTCTGGAAATATGTTTTCGGCATTTTGGCTGTTGGTAGTGCCGAAAACTGCATAACTTTTCGCGAAACAGTGCCGCAATTTTCATGCAACTAACAGCACTGCTTCGTGAAAATTGCCACAGCACTACCTCAGTGGGAAAAAAACATTGACACCTGTTAAAAGCACCAAAACCTTTTCTGTCTACTTTCTGGCCAAATTAACTGAAGAATCGTGCTCCTCGGCCCCTCTTTAGGCAAATACCTCTCGGTGTTTACCTAATAAAAGGAGTTTTTCTCCTTTTAATGCCTCTAAGGGGCTCAAGGCATGTTTTATTGACAAGATAAGTTTCTGCCGGCATCAGCAGTATATGCTGCCCCCCAGTGTGGGTCACTGGGGAGCCCACTCCCAGTGTCCCAAAATATTTCCATAAGAAAAGGTCTTCCCGACATGGGGCGTCCAATCCCCATGTCAGCACTATCACGCCCCCGTCAGTGTGGGATACTGGGGAGCCCACTCCCAGTGTCCCCAGTTCTGTCCTCCTCCCGTACTGGGCGACACTGGGGCGCCCACCCTCAGTGTCCTAAAATATTTATATATTCATGGCAAAAAACTCCATTTAATGCATCAGTTAGGGTTGTTCCACAGCGACAAAAGTGAGGAAATTCGGTGTTAGGGTTGCCACTCCTTGCACCCCATGCCCACACGCCCCCACCAACAGGCATCGGGGTGTGCTTGGAATCATCGGTCCTAACTCTCACCCCATTCTCCCATCCTGCACCACCTCAGCTTATTTACACATGGAATGGGGTGAGAGGTCCGACTACCCAACGCACACCCTGATGCCTGTTGGTTGAGGTGGGTGTGATGGGCTGAAAGAGTGGCAACCTAACACGAATTCAGCTTTGTTGCTGTGGAACAACCTAACCGATGTATTAAACAGAGTTTTTGCCATGAATTTCCTTCTTTTGAGAATGTGCACTATAAATAGTGAATGGAATGTGGTGGTGGGAGCGTGGAGCACTTCGGGCCCCTGCTCCCACCATGTGAATTTTTGTCACTTCGCTGTGCAAAAAGTGTATGACCGACTGAAATGAAAATTGACAAATGAAGACATGTACCATACCATGACATGTATAACAAATATTATCTGAATCTGTTCAACAGTTGCACAGCGTCATGCTGGGAAAACTGCACAGGAGTGCCGAAAATAACATTTTTGCCACTTTGCTACACAAGAACCATATATCCGATGGAACCAAAAATTGTTAAAAGAAGACATTTACCATAACACACCGTGTGTCCAGAATTGTGAGCACATCCGTTTAACGGTCGCACAGTGGCACGAGCAAACAACATAACATGCACAATTCAGCACTGTAAGTGCCAGTGACCCAAATTATTACAGTCAAAGATCTATTTTAAATCTTTGAAAATTCAAATGCCAGGCAAATGGACCTACGGTTCAGAAGTTATTGAGCGTAATGAACAGTTTTCATTACATCGGATGGTATAATTCCGCACCTGTTAATGCTTTACACACCAAACCACAATGCAGGCACCTCCATCCACTAGGGCTACCTACACTATAAATTTCAAGCCAGTAGCACCATGTAGAGACGCTGCCAAAGCGTTAACTGTGTCGCAGGGATCTCCGCAGCAAATTAGTTTTCCAACATGTAAACAGAATTAGTCACATCTCCAGTACATCCACTCATGCCCTCAAATTTCATGTGAAAGGACCAAACTGTTCCAGAGATATTCAATTTTTATTTTCTGCACCTTTAAGAAGTCTTCCACCACAAAATGGCGGCAATCTGCTGAAAATACACTAAAATGGCAGACCTGGCGGCCAAAAATCTGTACCATAAGAGGGGCCAACTTCAAATGGCAATAACTCTGGAACGGAACAACTTTATTTCATCAAACAAAACTGGCATGTTCCTTGAACAAAGGTCTTTGTACTTGGCAAGTTTCAGATCAATCAACCGCACAGTGGCTGCGATATGCGTTGCGGCTGACAGTGCAAAAAATAGCAAAAACATAATGTTTTTTACTGCACTTTGCAAACACAAAAACACAAACGGTAATGGTAACGCAAACGGTGATGGCAATAGTGCGGTAAAACAAAATAGTAATGCTAACGGTAACACAAATACAAACAGTAATGCACACGGTGACGCAAACAGAAACGATAATGCAAACGGTAAGAGACGTGCAAACACAAACATAAATGAAAACAGAAATAGTAACGCAAACTGTAACGCAAACGCTGACGGCAACAGAAACGCAAATGGTAATGAAAACAGTAACAAAATGCTAACATAACAGAAATGCTAACGGTAGCGGCGACGCAGAAGGAAATAGTAATACATTCGACAACGGAAACACTACCGAAAACGCAAACGCTAAGGCCAACGGAAATGCAAACGGTAATGAACATGCAAACGGTAACGCAATTGGAAATGCAAATGGTTACAGTAACATCAACGAAGATGCCAAAGGAAACAGTAATGCAAATGGAAGCGCAAATGCAAGCACGTATGCGAATGGTAATGCACATGGTGAGGCAAAAGTAAATGCAAGCAAAATGGAAAGCAAGTAATGGTAACAGTAACAAAACGCAAAGCGCAAACGCAAAGGGTAGCACACGCAGTGATGTAAACAGAAACGCAAACAGTAACGGATACGCAAGCGGAAACGCTAACGGTAACAGTAACGCAAAGGCACACCCTTTTGTTCCCCAAAAAGCTGCACTCAGAAGCACAGTGAATACAAAGAATGTATGCATAACAATGACCATCGGAGCAGAAAATGAGCACTTGGAATACTAAATGCCTTATATCTCAGGAACCGTATGACGTAGAAAAAAATGTAGAATCTCATATTATTTATGACTTTCTAGGCAAGTTTTGTACTTAGCCCCTAGTGGTGGACTAAGCATTTTTCCGATGAAAGATCTGTATCTTGGAACCCGTTTTTTCAGAATCACGGGCCCCGAAAAAGCCTTGTGGACGCCGTAATGTTATTCTGTGGGGAAAATCGCCAACTCGAGTGCTATAACTTTGCAGCACTCTAATATTTGGTTACCAAACCACCAAAGGCACATCTGTGAGATCTTGGCTTTCTTCCTTCCAAATTTCAGCCCAAAATGACCAAACCATTCTTTTGTAGCAGGGTGGCAAAAATTCCCTATTGTTTTGGCCATAGTGTTGTAAAGTAATTTCGCAAATCACGACACTTTTGCAAATGAAATGACGAAAGTGTCGCATATGTGAAGGTAATTTGCGACACTACTTTTTACAAAAATTAAAAAAAAACATATTTCTTGGGTGTTTCACCTCCAAAAAATTGTCATGGCTAGCATCCACAGGGCTCGACTAGGTGAACACAACAAGAATTGTGTCCCTAGAGGGTCCCAAATTTAAATGGCTAGCATTTCTGTGACCACCAGCTGAAAACAAGATGGCGATTTGTGACACTACAAGGGTCATTCGAAAGTAAAAAGTGCATTTGGGATACTTTTGCATATTTTGTTAACGTTTCCATTGACTATAATGGGAAACTTGTTTTTAAATAACTTTTGAACCGTTTAATATTTTTTCACAAAATCTTGAAAGACACATCGGGGACCCGGCTGCATGTTCCTTGAAGGTTTCAGACCGGTCCACAAACCGTGCACGCTGTAGGCGTGAACAAAGAATGTGCAAAAATGCATAATTTAAGCGTTTTCTGGCGTCTGTAGCTCCATGATCATCCAACCATACCAAAACTCACATCGTGCAAAAGTTATTAAGCTGCCAAATTTCAGATTTAACCTTAAAGGGGTACCCAACCCTAACTATAGTGGCACTACCGTGCTACCATATATATAATATATATAGTTTTGTTGACATCGGGTGACCAATCCCTGTGCCGGCAATACAACCCCCAACAGTGTGGGGCACTGGGGATCCCACTCCCAGTGTCCCCAGTTATATCCTATATCTGTACTGTAGGACACTGGGAAGCCCACCCCAGTGTCCTGAAATACTGTTGAGTTCCTAAAAAAAGAAAACAGTCCCTGTCTTTTTTTTTTTTTTTTACCTGGAAAGAAAACAGTCCTCGTCATTTCCCCCGACCCCTCCCTCTGTTCACCAACCTCCCCACACACACCCTTACCCCATATCCCATTCTTACCTCTGGAGGTCGGCGGCTGCGATCTTCTCTGGACCGGGACACGTCTGCACTCTTCAAAGCTGAACTGTGAACTGAAGAATCAAGGTAAGTGTCACATAATGGCTGTCTATGGCATTTTGAACTTATGTTGCTATATCAGCCATTTTTCAATGTTTTTGCACCAAATTTTCAACATAGGCTTTTTGGGACCCACCTCATGAACACTAACACTGTTGTTTCGTTACTCGGTCCCGAAAGGTGATTTCGTGGTCGCTGCACAGAATCACCTTTCGGGACCAGTTAACAAAATGACAGTGCCAGTATTCATGGAGTGGGGTCCCAAAAAGCCCATGTTGAAAATTTGGTGAAACACCTCAAAATGGTCGAAAGTTACAAGCATGCCTTTAGTAGTTTTACGCAGACGCATACTTTGCAATTTACAATATTGTGACTCAAATTTTCAACATTGCCATTTTTAGACACCACCTCATGAACCGCGACAGCTGTCATTCTCTTCCATGCTACTCAAAACACTTTTCGCACTTGGTGCAGAATGGTGCGTTCACAGCGAAATCACCTTTGGGTCCAAGTAACAAAATCACAGTGCCACTGTTCATGAGGTGAGATCCCCAAAAGACCATGTTGAAAATTTTGTGCACAAATTCCTCAAAATGCCCGAGTTATGTGCATCAGTTGAATTAAAACTACACATGTGCATAACTGTGGTGCTTTTCCATATTTTGCCGCCACAGTTTTAACATACCCATTTTCCACACCACCTCATGAATAAGTACCGCTGTCGTTTCCACACCCTATCTGAAATGTGTTTTCACACCTGTGGTGCAAATTGCATTACAGTTGCACATAATTGTTTTGCCTTGCATTTTCACAGTTTCTCTGTATATACGATGGGGTAATAAGGTAGCTATGCTGATTTAGTGCGCTGTTGTTGAAACATGGAAGCATATACACCTACATACATATACACATCTATGGAGGTATTGGTAAACTAAGAATACTATTATACTGTCGCAAAAGAAGGAAATTCATTGCAAAAATTCCGTTAATGCATCAGTTAGGGTTGATAGTACAGTGACAGAACTCTGGAAATTGAGTATTAGAGTTACCAACCCTACCACCCCCTACCCCGCCCTTCACACACCAACAGATGTCAGGGTGTGCCTCGGAGTCGTCGGGCCTAACTCTCACCCCATTCTCCTATACTGTACCATCTCCGCTTGTTTACACATGGAATGGGGTGAGAGTTGGGTCCGACAACCCCAAGGCACACCCTGATGCCTGTTGATGTGTGCAGGGTGGGGGGTTGGTAGGGTTGGTAACCCTAACACAGAATTTCTGAAGTTTTGTCGCTGTACTATCAACCCTAACTGATACAGTAATGGCATTTTTAAGGAGAATATGCACACACACATATATACTGTGTGTATGTGTGTGTGTGTGTGTGTGTGTGTGTATATATAATGGATAGAGGCAGTAACAGAACATGATTGGCTGACAGCCCTTGCCCGCTATGGTTATTTTTGTATATTATACCACAAAATAATAAGTACCTGTACCTATCTCTGAGTCCTGTACAGATCCCATTGATGCCACCGCAAACCTGATTTTACTGCCATTTTTTTTTTTTTAGTTTAGCGAGCAAAATCAGAATCCGCAAGCACTTTAAAAAGTGTTGTTTCCAGTCCAGAAATCCTCCTGCTATCTCTCCTGAGCCATTCCTATCCAGTCCTTAGCCCCAGGTATCATGAAGGTTTTAAACTGTCTCCTGAGTCGCAAGGAGAGGGACACCAGCGAGACTTTTGTGAACAGTGCTACTGCAGATGGTAATGTGCTGCCGATAAGGCAGTGAGGAAACCTCGGTCCTGCTGGGGCCCCATGCCAGTGATCCACAGCACACTACAATGCCCCTAGTGACACCAGCAAGTGCAACAGCATGCAAAGGGAGTGTGGAGGGACTATTTTAAATAAAATATTAGTATTTGTTTTAAATCTCACCATTTTTTGCCCGTGCAGTCCACCCTGCTCCTTTCATTTGGCAGGTCGTGTGTTACATAACAACACTATCCCCCACCCTCACCCCATCCAGCTGGGTCACTGAGCTCACCCCCCAAGCTAAGCTCAACATATATCCATTTTTTAAGTGCACTAACACGCTGGGGTGTGTTTTGTTCTGGATAAATGCACTTCTAGGGGCAGTAAGGCCCTTGGGCGTGTGTTCATCCAGAATAAGCCACACCCTGTTGGGAGTTATTGCTTACATATATTCTTCACAAAAATGTTAAGTTACCCTAACTGGTGCATTAATGCCACAAAAGTAGGGAAATGTGGCGTTGAGGTTCCAACATAACACCCCAACCCCAAGCAAAAAGGCAAAACATTAGGGCTTTGGGTCTCCAGGAGTCTTGGCGAATCAGTAATGGGGTCTTTCTTGGGGTTGTCAACTTCTGCCCACACCTTTCTGTGAGCAAACCATGTCACACATGATCTCCTTTCTTCATGCAGGGCCAACAGGGCACTGCGTGAAGAAAGGTACAACAAATTGTGTTGGCAACCTGTGGCGGGGCATACTTCTCTATCTTTGAAGAGTGTATCACTATGAGGCAGTGGCTTGGAGCTGTGCCTTGTGCTTCAGATTGGAAGCTACGGGCTTTGGGTGAGGGGTGAGTATTGGGGTTGACAACCCCAAAGGAAGATCCCACCGCTGATTCGCCAAGACTCCAGAGACCCAGAATCCCAATGTTTTTCCTTTTGCTGCTTGGAGGAGGGAGATGGGGGGTCGTTAGGGTTGGAAACCCTAATGCCACATTCCTCACAATTGTGGCACTATATTTACCGTAACTGGTGCATTAATGACGTTTTGTGCAAATAATTTCCTTTCTTCTTGAGATAGTAGAATTTTATCCTCATTCACTCAGGTCCTGAAAGACCTGTGGAACTAATGCAATTCCTGCGTGAAGAGAAGGCTGTGTCCACCTGCAGAAATGCAGGCCCGCAAGTGCAGGCCCTGAAATTTGGTGCAGCGACAGATGTGAAGAACTGACTGGGCTGTCTGGTGGGCTGTGGAAGTGCAGGGTCATGCACTTCTGTGTGGCCACAGCTACAGATGCACAGGGCAAAGAGTGCATCTGTCAGCCAATGCATGGGGCCCTCTGCTACCCAAGGGGGAGAGGTGCAGGGCCCAAGGCCAAGAGGACAGTTGTCTTCACTGTATGATATCCATGCCCGTGCAGTCAACCCTGCTCCTTTCATTTGGCAGGTGGGGTGTTGCATAACAACACTATCCCCCCCTCCCCTCACCCCATCCAGCTGGGTCACTGGGCTCATCCCAAGCTAAGCTCACCAGCATGGGATCACAAAGCATACCTGTTGGGGTAAAGGTGGCACTACACATAAAGTTTGTTACCAATTATATATATATATATTTTTTTTTTATTTTTTTCAGTTTTGACCTAAATTTTCAAGATACTCATTTTTGATTGGTCATATAAAGATGATGTACCATTTATAGCATACTGGAAAAAATGTAATTTTGCACCAGAAGTGCGAAACACGTCTCATCCAGGATTTAAAAAATAACACGTCACATTTATGAAGTCTTGTGGAAAAATGGCTATGCTAGAAAGTTTGGAGTCAAAATAGTGAAACTAGTAAAGTTATGAGTGAGCGTTAAATTCCACAATGTTCACTCATAACTTGGGCTATTCTTTATATTTTTACATGAAATTGTCAACATAGCCTTCTTATTACCCCACTTCATGAACCCGGTAGTGAACATTTTCAAATCCGTGCCAAAACATCATTCCACGTCACAGGTGTGAAAATGCATTTTGGCCAGGATTTGAAAAATGACAGCTGTCATGTTCATGAGGTGGTGTAAAAAAAATGGCTATGTTGAAAATTTGGGGTCAAAATATTTAAAATAAACAATTACGAGTGAGTGTAGTAAAATTTCAATGTATGGGTGGCACTGAGAGTTGAGGTGCTGGACACCACACCTCGCACCACGCTGGTGACCCAGGTTCAGGAACAGACTTGGGGTGTCGGGGGTCAGCCGAGTGAAGGAGGATCGAGCATTCTACGGACTGCTCTCCTCCTTCGGGAAAGGAGGGTGGGTAGGATTGCTGAAACACTGGCTCCTGGCGGTGGCTTGGGGGCAAGTGCAGGCTCGAGGATCAAACTGTGGGCTGGCACGGTCAGGCATTGGGAGTACTGTGAACGATCGCATGCGCAGGGATGTACTTGACACCACTTCATGCTTGCACTGGGGGGGGGAGATAAAAGGACAAACAGTCCTCCAGCGTGATGATGGCGAACTCCATCGGGCGGACCATTAAATCAGCTCCCTTCCAGCCCGCCTCCAGGTTTCTGCAGTCGTGGGATAAATCCCTGCTGTGAAGCTGACCTGGGATGGCAGGCGAAAAGGGTCTGAGCTCTAACTGGGTCCGGCGCAGCCAAGGCAAGAAAACCTAAAATTGGGAACCATAGGAACATCCCAGCCGAGGAGGTAAAAAGAAACTAACAAAATAAATAAATTTCTATGTATGTGCATAGCATTTGCATTTTTACATATTTTGATCCCAAATTTTGAACATGGGCTTCTTATGACCCCACTTCATGAAAAAGGGTGGTGAAAATTTTCAGATCCCACCTGAAAGGTGATTTCACCAAGCAACCACAAAATTGCCTTTCATGCTTGATTTGTTTAATTCCACTGCCATTGGTCATGAGGTGGGGTCCCAAAAAGTCCATGCTGAAAATCTGGGGTCCAGATATGCAAAAGTGACAAAGGTATGCATCAGAGTTCAAAACCCCATTGAAATATGCTGAACCCCACTTACTTTAGTTTCCCCACTTCGTGAACCCGGTAGTGAAAATTTTCAAATCCACGCCGGAACGTCATTCCACTTCACAAGTGTGAAAATGCATTTTGGCCAGAATTTGAAAAATTTCAACGTATGCGCATAATGTTTCCATTTTTACATATTTTGATCCCACATTTTGAACATGGCCTTCTTATGACCCCACCTCATGAACAAGTGTGGGGAAAATTTTCAGATGCCACCCGAATGGCGATTTCACCAAGCAATCGCAAAATTGCCTTTCATGCTTGATTTGCTTAATTCCACTGCCATTGGTCATGCGGTGGGGTCCCAAAAAGTCCATGTTGACAATTTGGGGATCAGATATGCAAAAATGACAAAGTTATGCAACAAAGTTCAAAACCCCATTGAAATACATTGAACCTTGCTTACTTTAGTTTCTCGTATTGCAGTCGGCGGTTCCAGCAGCAAGACATGTCTTCGATCAGAGAGTGGATCTTCGCCCTGTGACCTATTCAGGTGAGTAAGGCTGTGTGGGGGTGTACTGGGGGTGTGGGGCGGTGGATGCTGAGTTGGAGTAGGGGTGGGAGGCCAGATCGGGTGAGGAGCCGTTCTTTTTCAGGTAAAAACAAAAAAAAACACATCGAGGATGGTTTTCTTTACTGCAGACCAGGACAGCGATCCGAGTGGGAGGCACCATTGGACACCAGGGAAAGCCAAAGAAAATAGAAGATGACAATCGGTGGGGTTGCACTAGACACCATGGAAAGACAAGGAAAATACTGGGAAGGCGATCGGAGGGTGGGAGTGCCACTAGACATCAGGAAAAGACAAAATATGGGGATGGTGATCGGAGGGTGACGGTGCCACTAGACAGCAGGGAAAGAAAAGACAATATGGGGATGGGGATCAGAAGGTGGGGGGTGCCACTAGACACCAGGGAAAGAAAATGTGGGGATGGCAATCAGAGGGTGGGGTGTGCCACTAGACACCAGGGAAAACAAACATATTACGGGGATGGCAATTGGAGGGTGCCACTAGACACCAGGGAAAGACAGTACTATTACGGAGATGGCAGTAGGAGGCTGGGGTGCCACTAGACTTCAAGGAAGGACAAAGAAAATACGAGGATGGCGATTGGAGGGTGGGGAATACCACTAGACACTAGGGAAAGACAAAGAAAATACGGGACAGCAGTCAGAGGGTGAGGTGCCACTAGTCACCAGGAAAACAGTAAAATATGGTGATGACCATTGGAGGTGGGGGTGCAACTAGACATACATGAAGGGACAGCAGTGGGGAGGGCACCACTAGACACCAGGAAATGGTGGCTCACTGCTCAAACTGCAACTGGCAGCATGCGGCTGCAGAGGTCAAGAAAGTCCCTCTGTTCTCATACAGAGAACTTGGGTGAATAAGCTTCTCTCACTAAACTGGGCACCCTAAATTTTGGGTACCCAGAAAAGGTATTTCTGGCAACTGTAAAAAAAAAAAAAAAACACAGACCCTAATCAAACTACTCCCGTTTAGCTAGGTTCAGGAGTTTTTTTTATTTTCATCATAATTTGTATGTACTTTTACTGTTTGTAAGTTTAAACAGTAAAAAGAAAATTGTGGTCATCTGGACTATTTCCCCCCACGACAAGTAAATCATGCAGAGCTTCACTCTGATATGTGATGTATTGTATATTTTTTTGGCACTGTATTTCCATGTGCCTGTATCTCTATGTGTTGTTGACCTCCGGTCATGCCTGAAAATAGTCACTCTTGTGTCGAGTGCACCTACCGGTCATCAAAAATAAATAAAATAAATAACCACTCGTGATATGTTTTTTTAACCTTTCATGATAGTTTTTTTTATCTTTCGAGATGAATTTTTTTTTTTTTTTTTACCAGTCACATTAGAACGTTAACTCAAACATCGTTACAACTTTAAATGGTATATTTTTTCACTAAACCTTCCAAAGGTGCACCCTTGGCATGGGCTTCTTCAACCCTGAAAATTTCATGAAAACATTCCACACAGTCTAGGCTGTAGATGAGAGCAAAAAATACCCAATGTTAAGTATAGGCAAGCCAGATGTGATTTTTTTTTTTTTTTCAGTTTGTTTGCACTCTGTATCTCGAAAACCATACAAGATGCCATTACAAAACCTTCCACGTCTTGAGACTCCTAACAGCTTGACCACGCATGCCAAATTTTGGGCTATGTTGTCAAACGACGCCAAGGTTATTTTTGTAAAATGTGTTCGTTATAGCAATCCCATCACATTACATTACATTGCAGTCAACTTTACCAACGTGTACATAGGTTACACGAAAACTGCCACCTGTAGTAATCCCTTCATACATAATGCATCCTATACTCAGTGACCACCAGTAGGCCTGTAAAGTACATTACATCAAAGGCTATGGCAAAATTGTCTTGCACTTGGCTAATACCTTCCCCTGCAAGGCTCTGGAGTGTTGCGGGGCACCTTAGGTAGGCTCAAACTGATTCTTGAAACCAACCTTTTCCACCTATTGGCCTCAGGTGGCCAAGAACCCCATCCTACACGGGGAATGTACCCTTCACCATCGCGTCCAGGATCAGCTCTGAGACCTTATCAAATAGAGCTTGGTTGCCATTGGTCACCAGACGGATTTTTTTCTAAAGTGAAGCATTGCTTCATATTTGTTGCCCACTGTGAAATGCTGGGGGGCCTCATCACCATCCGTGTTTGTGCTATTATCTGTTTGGTGGTGACCAATGCCAGTGACCACAGGGGGTCTATTTTTTTACCTGCATGGGGTTCCAGGTCTGCTCCCGAGAAGAGATCCAACGGGGATCTAGACGGGCTGTTCCCCAACACACCACTCATGATTCTATGCATACTGTGCCAAAATGGAGTTACCCTAGGGCAGGTCAAGGCTGTGTTCAGAAAATCTGCACCCTTCCCCATGCATTTAGGGCAGGGTCCATCCGATCCCTCCGGGTTCACGTGGTGTAGCCTATATGGAGTCAGGTAGGCTCTATACGTAAAATTAAGATGTATCTGTCTTAGTTTATTGCTTTCAGAGCAGGCTGCCAGCTGAGCAATTGCTAATTTCCAGGTTTTCAGATCTATCACAATGGATAGGTCCCGCTCCCATTTGGCTGTCACCTGAGACCCAGTCTCCATATTAGCCCCCTGCAAAGTTTTATAAAAAACAGATATTGGTTTTTGGCCAGACTGCAATCTGTATAATACCTCTTTAAATGGGATGGTGGATCCCAACCACAGGAAGAGCCCAGGCTGGATCCTAGGCTGTATTTCACTGTGAGGTAAATAAAATAATCCCCTGGGTCTGTGTCCCAGTCCTGGACTAGGGTTTCACATTCATGGAATCTACCCCCTTCATACAGCTGATATACCTGACTTAGTCCCCGATGTCTCCAGTGCAACAGCCACTGATGAAGTTGCACTATGTGTGCCCCCCGGCTCTCACTTCCGCAACCAGGTCCATATATGGAGAGTTCACTGGTGGTATGCCACAGTATCTGTGGGTCACCTTCCAGGCCCTAAGAGTCGTGAACAAGAAGGGGTTTACCACCGATTATATCAACTCTGGCCCCAAGGAGGCTGGTAACATTAAAGCCTTAAATCCTCTAGGTAGTTCCCCCTCCTCCATGGCCATCCAGGCCCAGGTGCAAGTCCAGGTTTCTCCCCCATGTAGAAGGCCAGCTGTGTTGCCCAGTAATAATGCTGAAAGTTGGGCAATCCCAAACTGCCCCTGCTTGCCAGCAGTGAGAGTATGATTCTTTTAATACATGCCGCCCCTTCCCTTCAATGAAACCTATGCAATATGGACTTGATCTTTCTGAAATGTGCAGTGGGGACGTGGACGGGTAGGGACGGATGCAGATATAAACACCTAGGAGGTACCATCATTTTAACAAGTATTAACTCTGCCAAACAGAGACAAGGGCAGGGCCCGCCATCTCTCACACTCCTCCCCCAGGCGACGAACCAAGGGTCTATAGTTCAAGGAACACAAAGCACCCGGCCTGGCAGAGATAATGATCCCCAAGTATTTCAAGCAGTCCGCCAGCACCAGACCCCCCCAGATTGGCTATCAGCTGTGCTCTTTCCCCACTTCCCACAGGGAGGATTTCACTCTTTTTCCAGTTCACCTTATGTCCTGACAACGCCCTCTACTCCTTTAGCAAACCATGTACTGCCGGTAGGTCCCAGGCCGGATAGCTGAGTTACAACAGCAAATTGTCAGCATACAAAGTGACTTTGTGTTCTTTCAACCCCTTCCCAGAGCCACAGACACCTTTATGGTGTCGAATGGCTGCTGCCAGTGGCTCCAAAGAGAGCATGTACAGCAACGGAGACAGGGCAGCCCTATCGTGTGCCGCACTCCAATACGAAGGGTGGCGTCAGTTCACCATTTACCAATATTTGAGCCATGGAGGGTGTACATTGCCTTTATCCACCCACTCAGTCCGGGCCCCACCCCCATTCACTCCAGAGTTTCAAACCTATATCCCCACTCCACACAGTCAAATGTTTTCTCTTCATCAAGTCCCAGGACAGCTGCACCATGTTTGGCCCGGTGTCTAGTCCAAGAGTGGATAATATTTAGGGTTTTTGTAATGTTGTGTTTCCCTGCCTTCCCTTCACAAACCCTGCTTGGTCTGGATGTATTAAAGCTGGGAGTATAGGCTCCAGGTGGCTCGCCAGTACCTTAGTGAGGATCTTGTAGTCCGCTGTGAGCAAGGAAATGGGGCGATATGAGGCACACAACTGTATGTCCTTCCCCTGTTTGGGTAGGACCGTGATGGTAGCAGACTGTGTGGAGTGGGGCAGGATGCCACTCTCCAGACTCCCAATAAGCATATCAAACAGTGGTTCTACTATCTCTGGGGCCAAAGCTTTGAAGAGGTCTATGGAGAGGCCATCTGGCCCTGGTGCCTTCCCACTTTTAAGTGATTGTATAGCCCCTAACGCCCCCTCCTCTCTAGCAAAGGGGCTGTCCAAGTTGTGGGTGTCCTCAGACCGTAGGAAGGGAATTGGGGCCTTCTCAAAGAAGGATGGCATATTGTTGCTGGGAGGGGGAGACTTCCGACGAATACACAGCCTGATAAAAAGAGCTGAATTCCACTCGTATTTGGGTAGTTACACCTGTGGTCTATCCCTTTTCTGTGTGGAGCTGATTGATAGTCCTCTCCCGCTCCTTCTTACGGAGTTGCCACGCCAAGTACTTCCCCCCTCTATCCCTGTTGAAATACGCTCCCGCCTGTGCGAGCAGAATGGATCTCTCCACTTGGGCACTACTCAGGAGGTTAAACTGGCACTTAAGTTTTTGTATTACTCTGTAGAGTAAGGCCCTTGGTCTAATCATGTGGGCTTCCTCACTAGTGGCAATTTTTATCCTGAGGTGTTCAGACTCCTTTTCTGAGACTTTCCTCTTACTGTATGTGTGGAGAAGGAAATGGCCTGACCCATTATATAGGGCTTCAGAGCCTCCCATCTCGTCCCATGTGATGTCTCTCCCCTCCGATTTAACAAAAGAAATTCCTTGACAGCCTGCCCCATAGTCCCCACAAATTCCTTGTCTTTCAATAAAAATGGGTCCAATCTCCATGCATGAGGCCCCGGGGCAGGGCCCCCCACTGTCATAGGTAGAGTGAGGGACGCATGGTCTGATACAAGTATGAGAGAGTACTCTGCAGGGCCTGCCTGTTTTAGTAAGCTGTTACCAACAGTCTATCCAGCCTGGCATAGGATTGATGGAAGTGCAAAAATAAGCTGTACTCCGTGCTGATGGCGTGCTGGTGCCACCACACATCCTCCAGGTGGTATGTGAGCTCTAGATCCCCATGCTCTGGCATTTTTTGAGCCAGGGATTGGTATCGGGTTGGACCTGTCCATGATCACATCTTTCACGCAGTTATAATCCCCTCTCAAAATCCATGGGCCCGACAGAGTGGCCCTATTCAAAGCTAGTTTTTGGAAAAACACAGGGTCCTCGACATTCGGGGTGTACACTGAGCCAACAGAAAGGGTGCCCAGCCCGTCTAAAGTAATGTTAGCCAGGACATAATGGCTTATCACATCCCTTACCTCCCAATGCACTTTAACCCGCGTGCCTCTGGGAAACCATATGGCCACTCCCTGAGCCTTCGTAGAGAAGCATGATGTGATCTACCTTCCCCCATACTGTCCCCGGTTTTCTGGGCCTTACCGCTGGACATATGGGTTTTCTGCATCAGCACCACCTGGGATTTTGATCTCCATGCATCAGCCCCCACCCTCTTGCATTTCACCACAGATTTCAAACCATTCACATTCCACGTTGTTATATTAGCAGCATTAACCATTGTCCCAGTCGCCTCCAGTCACCTTATCACAAGGCACATTCCTCAGCAGGGCATTTAACACAGAACCTCTCTGGTTAGTCACCACGACTGAGTGTGGGTGATGATTGCTATATTTTTAACTTTAAACCCCCAACTGATTCCCCGCCCTCCAACAACAAAACTGTTCCCAATCCCAGCAGTGGCTGAACTTTGAAACATGTGTTCCCTCAACTAACCCCCTCCGTCCCACAGCTGGGCCACTAATTACCCAGCCAATGTTCCTTTGCAAACTAATGGCAGTATTTGATGGTGCAGGTGGTGTACTCTGCACGAATTCTATTGGGCATAGTTGTAACAGACTGATTTAATATTTGCTTGGACTTATTGTCTGGAAAACAAGAAAACACCTCTCTAAATTGGAATTTCCCTCACCTTCGCTTCCACAGAGGTGCGTTTACAAACTTTAAGAGGAGGGCCTAAAGTCAGAGGTGGGGGAGGGGTCAATTCGGGACAGCAAGCCGAGTGTCTGTGGCCATGGGATGAGAGGGTCCGCCCATCCCCAAACAAATCCGCTGGCGGCAAGCAAGTATGTCTCGGGGGTTGAACCCAACTGAGTAGCCCCAGTCTCTGCACCTTGTAATTCCCATTACTAGAGCTGACGTCCTTATGCTGTCTACCCCCCACTCCCCCCCCCCCCAGGTCATTAGAGTGTACTATTTAAACTTGCAAAACTTTGACATTTAGAGCATTGCATATGCTGTGTTTCTGCTGACAAATAAGGGTCCTGGTCGGAAAACATAGCCCTGTCCCATTCTGCGGCCAGTATAATATCAGCAAGTGCTCAGCCCCAGACCTCTGATAATCCTCTGCCTATTGGAACCCACACCCCATGGCATGGTTGGGCTGATTGACGTGATGCTCCCTGATAGTCCAGCTTCAGGCACAATGGGACAAGTAGGCTCAAAAGTGCTTGGGGGGTCAACAACGTTGTTATCCGTAACATTGTGAGCCAGATTCTCCCCCCCCCCCCGTGCCTCTATGAGAAAATTAGATCCAGTGCTAGTGGGCACCACGAGGTTACGCACCCCTCAGGAACAGTTCGGCTGCATCCTAGGTCAAGCCACGATGTGCTGCCATGAAGATGATGCAGTGGCATACAAGGAATAGATTGCACCCTTGGCCCGGAGGTGCAGGCCTTCCGGCATAGCAGAGAGGACGCCCCAAACTGGGGTGATGACACAGGATCAACATACCTAACATTTTGTCTCCTCAGAACCCCCATTTAGCAGAACAGCATAAAAAAATAGAGAGTGAGCAGCACAGTAATACTCATCTGGCGTTTGTTGGCGAGGGGCAATCTGGTCCCCCTTTGTCTCCTGATGCAGTCTCCTTCTCAAGCCATCTTTCAGCTTCCAGGTGGTCAGCAAACATTCTAGTGGGCTTACCAAGTCTTGCCACCCTAAGTTTCACTGGGTACATAAAGGCGAATGGCCAGCTCAGGGAAGGCGACTGGGACTTTACCTTATTAAACTTCTGCCATCTCAGCTGCAACTTCCGGCTGTAGTCTTGATAGACTGAGTCTCTTGTTGTCCACCAGCACTGCACCCACTGTTTCAGCCGCTCTAAGCACCGTCTCCTTATCGGTGAATCTTGGATATTTAATTAAGCAGTGCCATGGCTTTTCTCCCAGCGTAGGCAGTGGCCTCACTCGATGTGCTCTCTCCACTTTGAGCCCTGCAGCCTCGGGAGACAATTTTAGGTGCTTCACTAGCCATTTGTGGATTCCAACAGTGGGAGCCCTACCCTCCACTCCTTCAGGTAACACCACCAGTCTCAAGTCTGACCACCGTGATGTATTTTCTTGGTCGTCCACATGGCCCTGTAGCTCCGTGACTGCCACTTTCAACTGATTGCGGTCCCTAGTGACAGAGCCAACCATGTCCTCGAGATCACTGATCCGGTGCTCTAATTCCACATGGTGGGTTGTGTGAGAAGCCGACATCTCAGAGAGCCCCGTTACCACACTCTGGAGGTGAGTAATTTGAGCCGTAATATTGGTGAACCCAGCTTGCATGTCCGATTGCATCCATGCCAAAGTCGCAAGGACTCCCGCCAGGGATTTCTCAAGTTCAGACATCCCCACTTCAGTGTCGGCAACTGCGTGGGCCTGAACTCTAGTTCTGGTCTCAGGCCCAGGCCGCTAAGCCTTCGGCCCTTCTGCTGCTTCAAACTGTAATTTTAGCTACTTGCTTTTTCCTTTTCCCGCAGCCATGAACCCATACACACCTTTTTAGTGAATTTAGCCCCTCAACCTTTTCAAATACTGAAGTCCAAATGGTTTGTAGATTTATGCCCAGGGAGCTGTGCTAATCTGCTGCTGCCATGTCTAAGCGCTAGCCACGCCCCCGACGCCAAAGTTATTAAGGTACAAAATTTGGGGGGGGGGGTAGCATTAAATAGGCTACTCAACCCTAAATATAGGGGTGTGACTGAGCCCCTATATTAAAAGCATTAGTGGTCAAGATCCATGGGATGATTTAATGAAAAGTATTTAGGGGCTTCAGGCTACCCCCCCAACCCATGCCCCCAAGCCACACCTGGAGCTGAGAGTTTTAGTGGACACATAGTACTAACATGATACTGTACCCTGAAGCAAAACTATGGAGTTGCTTGTGCTCACTAGAAACAGCAGACAACTGCCTCAATTTGTAGTTTGTGTCAGTGACTTTTATAGTATACAGTATGTGTTAAATACATTAACTGTACTGTACAAACAAAAAAAAGTTTATTACTGCACTTGTCCTTAATTAACAGCTGACAGTTCTGTATTAATCCACATTTTGTACACATAGCACAGTATGCTCGTTGCTCCACCAAAATGCATTGTGCTAAATGTTTAACACACTGTAGGCATAGTCAAGGGGTTCCTGTGTGTGCAGAACCCCCCTTCACTGGCTGGCCTCAATGTTTAAATATTTCAGTTTCTTTTTTAACCAACATTCAGTAAGTTTGGCAGGTTGCTGCTGTCTGAGTCCCCAGCCCTGCCACCCCTGCACCAGCAGTTGACTCACTGCCTTAGCATGAGCTCCCTCTGCCCTTTGCTCACCCCTCCAGATCTTATGAATCATATCCCCGCCTGCCACATCAGTGACAGGTGCCAACTTACTGCATGGCACATGCTTCTTGCATTGAGTTCAGAGCTGTCCTCGGTTTGGACCCACCGGCTTGTTGGACAGTTGAAATCTTAGCCACTGGAGTTGGCCCGCCTGTATCAAAGGCTTCCTCCCAACACCAATTGGGATATCTGACTAGCACCCCCCCCACTTGTTAAGGGACTTCCAATCTCCAGTCTTTATGCTGCTTGTTACAGTCACAAGTCTTACCTGCTGCCACTAGTGCAGTGCCTATTCTTCCAGTCATTGCCTCTGGTGGCTCCAGCAGCTTCAAATGGCTCATGGCATCATTAGCATGGGATTCTTTTGCTGTCGTCCAGTGCTTATGCTGGCAAAGGCTGCTGTGGAAATGCAGCCTGACTAGATATGGGACAGACTGATTGGTAAGCTAACTACTTGTCTGGCTGATGGTATAATATTTGCTATGTAATAAGTAATAACATTCAGTTAGCTAGAGTACACGAAGGAATAATCAGCTGATGTGAGTGATTAAATGCCAGAGGCCAGAGAACAAGGCATTTGATCAACCTCAGAAGCCGATTATTCTGAGATACTCCAACTAACTGAATGTTATTACTGTTATACAACTAGGAGTTTTGAAACCTAGATTTTAAAAGCTCTGTGGTAGTTGAAGTGAACAGTCATTGATGGTTTTCCCCTTTTTTCTGTGGATTAGATGTGGATAAGAATGCGCATGTAGGTAAGAGATAAAGCACGAAAGAAGGGGGATTATTCTATGTTGATGTACTGAGTGGTGGGTTGAAGTCAGAAGCCTAAAGGATGAGGGACTTCAACCACCATGAGATACATTGACACAGCACATAATTTGGTGCTGTATCGTTAAATGGTTTTCTTGAGGGCAATAGCATAAATTAGATATGTGGCAGGGATAAGGGTTGCAGCTGGTAAGCGGCACTAGTTGGGTGTGGTAGCACTCCTGCATTGAGTGAGTTATGGTTGTATAGTTCTAGTCGATCCTGTTGCTTTAACTAGGTATTCCTAACTTTTAACTTCTTGCACTTCCCGTGTGACATGTGAAGCAGAACTGGAAGCTTGGACTGTGCTACCTGTACTTTCTTTTTTTTTTAATATATTTTAATAAAAAAATTGTATGCAACAACAGACATGTAACTAATAAACACCACGAGCATCACATGGAGTAATATCTGCTTCACGTTGAGTTGATAGACATCATACTGATTGTATTGGACAACTTATCTGTAAAATGTTCAAGGTACAAAACCGGGTTTAGCAGTTAACCTGAAGGTTATCAATCTCTGCCACACTGATTCAGATTTTGCAGTGGTATTATTTAACTTTGCTGTTAACTTTTCCATGTCAAACACTTGAAGCATTGCTTCATGTTGGTGCTTTATCGTAGGCACTATGGGGTTAACCAAACTCTAGTAATTACCTTTTCAGTGGGTAGCAGGCTAATATATACCAATGTCTTTTGTAAGAGGTTACCTATGTCCTGCCCCCCCGGGGGGGCTCTAGAAAAATAACATTTATCTATGACAGGGTAAAATCAGTGCCAGAAATGCTCTGGAAAACGGTGAGCAACTGGGCCGAAAAGGGATGAAGGACTGGGCAGGACCAAAAATGTATCTGTGTGTTTCATGAATTGTGCCACAGCCACTCCAGTACTGTCCCCCCTCCATGGGTAAAGTGGAATTTAGCTACAGTGTGTGGTGTGTGTGAAACAAATGTATGAACGTTTTCCAAGAAAACTCCTTCCACACATGCAAAGAAGTTGGTTGGTGTATGTAGGAGATATGTCTCACTCACACTTTGGGGTCTATCTGTATTTGCAGATCATTCTTCCAGACAGAACAAACTGCATCTGCATGATGGCCCTGTAACTCAAAAAGAGCCTGATATAGGGAAGATATGAAGTAAAAGCAGTGTCTTCCTTCAGTATCGAAATCAGTAGTTTGGTAAAATTGTGGTACATTAGTTCTGCTTCTGCGAGCTTTCTCCTAAGCTCCCTGTGCAGGAAATGAGAGACCTGCATATATCTAAAATGTGCTGAGGGCTGTGGGGACAAGGTCTTAACCAATTCTGGAATGGCAGAAGGTCCTGGCAGGGCTAAGCCTCCCTGTGCTTTAGGTAACTGCAATGTAGCATACTTAATAAGTGGTTTAGAACCTCCCCCTCACGGAGATATTGTGAGATTAACTTATTCCATTTCTTAAATGCATTTAATGAGAGTAAGACAGGGAGAATCTGAGCTAAGTGTAGCAGGCGGGGAAGTAAAATCATCTGAATACTGTCACTGTGTTGTAGCAAGGAGAGGGATATTGTCCTCCATGTGTCTAAATCCTTAATAAATTGCCCGTTAAGGGGGTGTAATTCAGTCTACCCAATTGTGTCAGGTCCACAGGTATACTGACTCTCAAATATTTTAGAAGGAAGGCCTGACCAGACGTTAAAGTGTTTCTTAGTATAATCGCTTGGGGTGTAATGAAACTGAAGAACCTCTATATTGGAGACGTTGAGCTTGTACCCTGAATGGGAGCCAAAATCAGTTGGGGTCTGCAATAGAACAGGTAGTGACAGTTTGGGATCTTGCAAATATATAAGTAAATCGTCTACTTACATAGCCAGGGTGTGAGATCTACCTCCCAAGGTAGGAGCTTGGATGTCAGGGTGAAGTTGAAGAACTTGAGCTAATGGTTGTAGATAAATAGCAAACAATAAAGGGGATAGGGGATAGCCTTGGTGAGTTCCTCTGTGGAAGGTAGAGGAGTTGGAAATTAGGCCATTTTAACGTATGCTTTGGGCTCATGGTAGATGGACCAAAGGATCTTAATGAAGGAGAGGGGAAGTTAATACATTTCATAGCGGCAAACAGGAAATTCCAGGCCACTGGATCAAATGCCTTTTCTGCATCTAAGCTTACCAATAAGAAAGGTATTGTGACCTGGTGGCATGGTATAAGATATGCAGCATTCTTTTAATGTTCTCCTGGGTCTGCCTCGCCCTCACAAAACTGATCTGCCCTCCATCTATCAAAGAGGGGAGGAGCTTATCCAGACACTCGGCCAGTGTTGTAGCAAAAATGTTATAGTCAACATTTAATGCGGAATTTAGCTGATATGAGGTACAGCAAGTTTTTTTGTCTGTAGTAGGTTTCAAAATGACAGAAATTGTGGCATACTGCCAAGAGGGAGAGGACTAGTTTACCACTATGAATCATCTGGCAGACCCATAGGAGGACAGGTGACAAAGTATTTTGAAATGTCTTAAGGAATTCCCCAGTGAACCCCTCATTGCCTGGGCTTTTCCTACTTTTTAAGTCCCTAATGACAGATAAAAGCTTTCTGTGGGAATCAGTGTTAGAAGGGTTTGAACAACTTCTTCCATCAGTTGGGGTAAATGCAGAGGCTGCAGGTATTGGAATCGCCTTCTGTGGGGACCTGTGGAATTTTTAAAGTTGCCATGCTTCAAGACGCAGAGGCCTCATTTGTGGAGCTATCTGTCTCCCTGCTGCTTACCTCCACCTCCAGATTGTCTGGTGTTGGTGCCAATCATTTCCACATTAAAAAGATGAGGCATCCTGATGAAAGTTGCAGTGGCTTTTATCTGTTATATCAAGCTTGTGGGGCCTTTTTCACGGAGCCAGGAACATAGGTTAAATGCAAGCTGTCATGTCATGCAGTCACGTCACCAGAAGTCTGCTTCCTGTACTTTCTATGTGATCTGAGTCATACCTGGAAGCTTAGGCTATTGATTAGATGTCATGGCCCTTACTCAGGTGTGCTGCAATGCAGTTGATGAGATTCAAGCAGGGAATCTGAACTGTCCTGTGTTTGTTTTTCATGCCGGATAGTTAACTGGATATTTATTAGCTTTTAGCACAGTGTTTGTTGAAGTTTTGCCAGTTTTTCTGTTGTTGTGTAGAATCCTAGTTTTGGAATATATTTTGTGTTTTATTTGGTGTTAGAAGGGTTTTTTTTTTTTTTTTTTGTAGCACTGAGGTTTTTTGTACTTGTATTTTTGAGTAGTAAGTATATGCTTCAAAGTTGTTGGATTGATTTCCATTGCAGTTTGTGATTCTTGAGAAGTGTTGCTATTCTGTTTTTTTTTTTTGGGGAGGGTTTTTTAAATAATTTATTTTTGATGATGTTGGGTTGGTTGATCTGCACTGCGACCTTTTTGACCCTGAGGATATGTAATTGACATATCGACCCTTTTGACTCCAACAGGTGTGTTCTCAATTAATGCACCCCATCATGCCTTTTGAGCAGGGGTATGTGCTAGGTTAATGCAGTACCATGTGACTGGGTCCTGACTAGTGAGGAGCCAGAAGTGACCAGACCCCATTTTATGAAGGATTTTAATGCACACTCCAGGGGAGTGAGGCATGAAGCTAAAAGCAGCATGTTCTTACACCCCTGGGAAGTGAATTACAATCTCTAAATGTGCACCCTGGAGTGGTGTATTGCACTTACGAAATAATATTTTATAATATATACTGTGTGTGTGTGTGTGTGTGTGTGTGTGTGTGTGTGTATATATATATGTGTATATATATACACACACACACACATATATATACATACAGTGCAACATTTTAAATATTATTTTTTTCACATAAATCATTTGCTTAAATTAATTTTAGCTAATTAAATATGTACATGAAATAGTCCCTGATTTTGTAGGTAACGAGGCTGGTTTCCCTTGATAATGAGATTTGGCACCTGACAGTGAGGTGCTAGGAATTTAATGCACATAAGGTGATGTCTGTTGGCTAGCGAGGTTTCCAGAATTGTTCTTGAATTGGATATCATGGGCATGTCTTACATGTGGATAAACTATTGTGACTGTGTTTATAATCTGGATAATTGACAAGGAAGCAGTTGTGCTGGCCCGCCAGAACAGCAGTAGCGCTGACTCTTTTGATGCTGATGATCCAGGTTCGGGAGTGAACCCAAGGCTGTTGGAGTGACAGCTGGAGGGGGGGGTAGGGCTGAGCAGCTGATGGACTGCACACCTTCTCCAGGGAGGGAGGGAATCTGGTACCTAGCAATTACTGATCCCTAGTGACAGCTATAGGTAGGTAAGTCTGGGACCAGTGCTGTGGCTGGACTGGTGGAGGCGGTGGACATCTACATGTTGGGAGTGGGAGTGCACCCAGCTGTGCTCTGAGGTCATTGTGCGTCCACCTCAACCAAGGGGGAAACGACCATGAAAAGCAGAAAACCCTTTGGATGATGAACAAGCATAACATCAGGGATCCTTGCAGGGAGTCAGCAGACAGATGTGGGGTGCATCCCTTAGCTGACCCAAGGAGCATAAACAGAGTCGATTTATATATAGTAACAAGAAAAAGAAGAGGTTGCAGTAGTTTGTGGGCTTTAAATTGCAGTTTTCTTTTATTATAATTGGGTTACAATAGATAACCTGTTGTTTAATAAAGCATAAACTGCTTGGCTAGCATTCATACAGAAAAAGGGGGCATGTGATGATCATGCATGTAATGGATGGGGTGGAGGGGAAAGGAGAGAGTTGGAAAGAAATGAAGCGATGGAAAGTTAGAAAAAAAGGATTAAATATAGATGATGGCAGAGAGGAAAACTGAAATGGTGATGGGAGAAGTGGAAAGCCGGAAGGAAAAAAAGGTGAGCTGGAAACACAGCCAAGTGGTGAGGGTTGGTAACTGAAATGGGAAGAGATGTAGAGAAGGAAAGAATCTGGATATGGAAAAGGGAATATGGAAATAAAATGTCCTGGCCAAATTTCCCTCATTTACCAACATACCACCAACAGTTTTAGAAACATAGACTTTGTCAGCAGATAAGGACTGCCCACCCAGTCTGCCAATTTTTCCCTACATACGGTATCACCGTAGGCCCTACTTGATCTCTGGCTCCACCCCCCCCCCAATCCCTTTCCATTAAGATTCCCTTATGCCTGTCCCACTGTTTTTGCCTCCAGTGCCTTGGCTGGAGGAGTGTTCCAAGAATCCACTACTCTTTCTGTGAAGAAGTATTTCCTCACATCCTTTCTGGATCTAAGCCCTCTAACTTCATAGTGTATCCCCTTGTTCTTGTGTACCTCTTTTTTTCTGAAAAATACTTTCCTCTTATACCTTATTTACCCTCGGGAGGTACCGTGTTTAAAGGTCTCTATCATATCCCCCTCTCCCCTCTTCTCTTCCAGGGTGTACATATTGAGTTTCTTTAGTCTCTCCTTGTAGTGCTTTTGATGCAGTCCCAGCACCATTTTAGTTGCCGTCCTCTGGACTCCCTAAACTCTTTCTATGTCTTTCCAGAGATGTGGCCTCCAGAACTGTACACAGTAGTCTAAATGAGGTCTTACCAGCAATCTCAGTAGAGGCAGCACCACCTTCCTCCTTCTGCTGGTGATGCCTATCCCTATGAACCCCAGCATCCTACTAGCCCTTCCAGGTGCCTTGTCACACTGCCTGGGCATCTTTAGGTCATCAGAGATTATTACCCTGATGTCTCTTTCCTGCTTTGTGGTCATCAATTACACTCCCCACATTTTGTACTCTTCCCCTGGGTTTCTGTGCCCAAAGTACATTATTTAGCTTTTTTTTTTTTTTTGCGCTGAAACCCCAGCTGCCGTATCCTTGACCACCCCTCGAGTTTTGTCATGTCTTTTCTTATCCTTTCCACCCTTGCAGTATCCAGCCTATTGCAGATTTTGGTGTCATCAGCAAAGAGGCAGACCTTCCTTTCAAGCTCCTCTTCAGTGTCACCTATAAAGACATTAAAGAGGACTGGTCCCAGTGCTGATCCCTGAGACACACCGCTGGTCACCCTCCCTTTTTCAGAGTGAACTCCATTTACCACCACTCTCTGTCGCCTATACGCTAACTAGTTTCTTACCCAGTTTACCACCTTTTGGCCCACTCTAAACTACCCAGCTTGCTTAATGGTCTCTTATGTGTAACAGTGGTTGAATGCCTTAATGAGCTCTAGGTAGGCCACATCCACCGCTCCACCCTGATCTGATTCCTTGATCATCCAGTTAACGCAATCTATCGTATTTGTTTGACATGACCTCCCACCCATGAATCCATGCTGTCTAGGGTCTTTTAATCTATTAGATTCAAGATATTCCACTATCCTCTCCTTCGGCAGTGATTCTGTTCCTTCAGCAGTGATTCTGTTAACTTTCCCACCACCAATGCAAGGCTGACTAGTCTGTGATTGCCAGCCTCCTCCCTATTACAACTTCTGTGAAGTGAGAGTACATCTGCCTTCATTCAGTCCTCTGGAATCACTCCTGTTTTGAGTGAGCTGTTAAATAGGACTGTCAGTGGTGCAGCCAGTACTCCCCTGAGCTCCCTCAGTACCCTAGGATGTACTCTGTCTGGTCCCATTGCAATGTCCACTTTCAGATTAGTGAGTCCCTTTAGGACTCTGTCTTCTGGAAAAGAACTAGTATGTTTCCATCTCCCTCTCGTGAGAGGTTCTGTTACTTTTTTGTGGCCCCTCCCCCTTCTGCTTCCTCTATGAACAATGAACAAAAGTATTTGTTCAGGATGTCTGCCTTTTTCTGGTCCCCCGCTGCACAGTCTCCCCATCCCTTTATAACATTACAGTCCCTCTCCAGGTCTTTCTCTTTTTACTCACATACCTAAAGAATGTCTTGTCCTCCTTTTGTTAGCTCTTGTGCTGTTCCCTCTTCAGTCTGTGCCTTTGTGCTCCTTACTGCTTTCCCCGCTTCTGTCTGTTTATCCTAATACACATTCTGATTCGCCTCCCTATCCTCCTCCTTTTGCATCTCCTTATTTTCTGAATGCCACCCTTTTAGCCTTTGCATTTTCAGCCACAACTTTCTTTCAAGGACCATAGTGGTCTCTTTTTCCTCTTACTCATTTGACACAGATGTTTGTTGCTTTCACTATGCCCCCTTTTGGCTTCATTCATTGTTCCTCCACCCCACCCAGATCATTCCCCTGTCCAGTCATCCCTCAGGCATTCACCCATCTTTACAAAATCTGCCCTCTTAAAGTCCAGGACCTTTGCCCTTGTGTGGTACAATTCCACAGCCTTCCTTACATTGATCCACACTATGCGGTGATCACTGGTCCCCAGGTGGCCTCCCACCTTGATGTCCGCAACATTGTCCCTGTTAGTAAGTGCGAGGTCCAGTATTATCCCATTATGAGTGGGTTTGCTGACTAGTTGCCTGAGGAGTGCCCCCTGCAGGGAGTTTAGGATGTCCCCACTTCTAGCTGAAATCACAGCTTTAATCAGTTTAATCTGGTTCACATCTGTATCCTCCACCCCGGGCCAAGACTGGAAATAGGAAGTATTATCTAGACCTCCTTTCCAGGTCAACAAAAACTAAATAAAAGAGGATTGTGGAATCCTGAGCCAAGATAAATGGCAAGGGGCAAGTGCATGACTATTGTAATTTCCACAGTTGTCACGCATATGTCCCCTGCCATTCAGATTGCAGCAGGTTGAGATCAGGAGCTGTGCCGGTCGCCATCCTGCTGCAGTGTTGAGGCTTCAGTGAGTGTGGGGGGGGTCAAGGGTCTTGAGTAGGTGAGATGGGGTTTGCCTATTCAGGGGAGTGGCTATTGGGATGCCTTATTTATGTAGCCTATTTACAGTACACTGTATGTCCATGGATCTCAGCATTTGTATGACTTGATCCTACAGCATGTGTTGCATCCTTGTCACAATGAAGTTGCATTTAGACACAACATTGATCTTGTCTGTATCTCTGTTATGATCATCTAGAGTTGCCAGGGTTCCATTATGATGCAACTCTTGTAAGCCGTCTTTGACAGGTCACAGTTGGGGAAGTGGTGGTGGGGGGGCTCCTCTATCCACCACTGAGATGTGCATACAGCTACTGCTCGCCGTGAGCAGTGATATGATGATGGGGGGATGCCACGGGGCACCAACTGGGACTCTTAAGTGTATGATCACTGGGAGTGGCAGTTGGGGGAGGGAGCAACCAGTTTTGCACAATGTGGAGCGGCATTGTGCTGCAAGCTAATGAGCTGATAATTGGCATGCTAATTGCCCATAACACCTTGCATGCCCAGCGGGCTCATTAGCATGTTAGGGCTGAATATGACAGACTGGAGAGCTGGTGTTGCCCCGTTTAGGATGTATAATCTCCATTTAACCCCTGTGGACCGTATTCCATTTTGGGCTGTGTCCATGCAGCACATAGTCAGTATACACTCTGCTGACACAGTCCCATATTCAAACAGTTGGCGTGTGCCAGTTGGAACATGCTGTCTAAATTTAGTCCCAGTGCAGGCCATGCACTGTCTTCCGCAGAGCACTTCTGTCAGTGTGTGGTATTCATGACTGGCTTTAAATATGGCGTCTTAGTCCCTGGATCTATATGAGGCATTTTTTGGGCAGTGGGGAGATTGGGGGCTGAACATTTTACTAGCAGAATTGTGCAGAATTGTGAATTCTTTTATATTGGCAAGAACCTGTGTGTTGGGAGTGCTCAGCCAACAGAAAAAACGAGTCCTGCCAACCAGGACATAATATGTGAAGAAATCAGTGGGCAACCATTTGGGATGTTCATTGTTAAAAGAACATATACTACATCCTGTCAGATTGTACTGTACATGTTATCTGCTTACTTGTCACCAGTGACCTCCATTACTGCAGGTGTTTTTCATACCCCCACCTCTCCCCCCTCCCTTTCCAACCATCTCTCCCCTCCCTATCTCTTCCTCACCCCCTTCCCTATCCCTCCACCTACCTTAGCTTTCCTTTCTCCACTCCCCCCTGACAATGGTTTCTGGCTTGCTGGTTTCCTGCTATCAACCTCTAATCTCCTATCAAGTTTATTTCTCCTCTATACTGTACCCTCTCCCATCCTTCTTCACTCCCCCCCCTGACAATGGCTTCCGGCTTTGCTGGTTTCCTGCTATTTCAACCTCTAATCTGTATTCCTGTTGAGCTTATTTCCCTCTATACTGAACCCTCCCCATATTTTATTTGATTATTAACAGTACCTGCTGTACATTCTTATCATTGTCTACTTACATTAAATGTATTGTAAGTATGAAACTGCTATTATTGTACTTGTACTGTGTTTGACGTGGAACCTCTATAAGTGATCCACCCAACACCAGGCTATTAGTTTCATCCCCCCCAGCACCAAACTTGCATATAGCCCCTCCCATATGATCGATACATATTTTTTGCAAAAAAAAGACTTCATTAATGCACCAGTTAGGGTAACTTAATGTCACAAAAGTAGGGAAATGTGGCGTTGGAGTTTGCAGCCTAACTCCCCACCCCTACCCCCACGAACAGCAAAAGGAAAAAACATGAGGGTTTTGGGACTCTGGAGTCTTGGGAAATCAGTGGTGGGATCTTCCATGGCGTTGTCAACCCTAATGCTCACCGCAATCCTTGAGTAAACGTCCTACATGATCTCCTGCGGGCCTCTGTGAAGAAAGCTACAACAAGCTGTGCTGACAACATGTGGTAAGGGAAATTTTCTAAAGAGTGTATCACTGTGAGGCAGTGGCTTGGGACTGCACCTTGTGCTTCGGATTGGAGGCTGTGGGCTGAGGGGAGGGGGGGGAGCATTAGGGTTGACAACCCCAAGAAATGTTTCATGCTGCTGTGAGAAGCAAGTGGTGAGAAACCAAAAAAGGTCTTGTGTCACAGAATTTTTGGTGTTATCAGAACATTATCCCCAAGAACTCTACTGAGCATGCTCAGAACAGAAAAACATACAACTTTAAAGCAGCAGTACTAGATAAAAAAAAAAAAAAAAAAAAAAATCAGATCTTTCACAACATTTTGTTTCCTGTGCTCTGTCGAGCACTTACTTGGTATTCTTTTTTGTTTTAGCTGTACTATCACCCCGTAATTTGCTCTGTTTTTCTTTGTTTTTCTTTACATTTCTCCCACCTGCCATGTTGAATGGAAACCCTCTGCTGCCAACTGTGCAAGCGCATAACTCGCAGTGTCTACACAAGGACAGCAGGAACAGACAGGGTCCCATGAAAGTAACAAAAGACGTGATGGGGGGAGCTCAGCTACAAATTAAGCACAGCCATATTTTTTGTGCATCCACAACAATGGAAATAAATGTTAAATATGTAAAAAAAAGCAAAACAAAGATTGCTAGAAAAAATTATTTACAGATATGGAAACTGGAATTATGGTTGCATGCTTCCAGCCAAAAAGGAGAATTTTGATAATCACTTCTTGATTATCTTGTACTGCTACTTTGAAGCCTTGTAACTCTGGAACCATTCAATATTTTTTCACAAAACCTTTCAATGGCTCTACGCTAGGATATCACACCTGTACCCTGAAGCTTTGGGGAAAAAATTCCATTCCATGTAGGTCGTAGGTGAGAGCAAAAAAAAATCCCATGTTAAGTTTAGGAAAAGAATTACTCAGAAACTGCACAAACTCCCATCTCAAAACTTTCCATATATTTAGATCTTGCCTCCTAGATAATACGTGCAAAAGTTCAGCGGATTTCTTCAAATGCTGCCCAAACTATTAAGGTACAAAGTTAGGGGATTTAACAATAAATACCATACTCAATCCTAACTACAGGGGTGCTACCATGCCCCTATAATATATGTTCCTTTTATTCTCTGATGGTCTGAGGTTCGACACCGGACACATTAGGTAGTCAGGGAGAGGGATGGATCTCTTTTTATTCCCTGAAGGGCTGGGTTGGGCATCAGACCCATCAGGTAGGTGGGGGTGAAGGAGACATATTTATATTTTTATTCCGACAAGCCAGGGTGGGCTTGGAATTTGTCACTTTGTTGAGGGGAAGGGGACATTTTTTTTTTAATTCACTAATGGTCTGGGTTAGGTCCTGGACTCCTCAGGTAGTTGGTTGAAGGAGGAGGGATGTGTTGTTTTTTTTTCACTCTACAGATCGTGTTGGGCACTGGACACATCGGGTAGTTGGTTGAAGGAGGAGGGATCCCCCCACACACACTCTACAGATTGTGTTGGGCACCGGACACATTAGGTAGTTGGGGAAGGGGGCCAGATTTTTCTTTATTCCCAGATGAGCCAGGTTGGGCATGGACCTATCAGATAGTTTGCGGGAGAGGGACCAATTTTTTTGTTCCTTGACAGGCCAGGCTGAGCATTGGGCTGTTCTGCTGTACAGCAGGCTGGGGTGGAGTGTGCATGGCAGTGTGATCCCTCTATGCATTTTGGGAAGAGCTCAGGGCTGAGACTGAGCACCGAAAGAGGGAGAATTGGATGGTGGAGCCGTGATCACTAGCACCTAGGGTTACAGCCACAGAAATGTGTTCCATTGGTCCCCTTGGGTATGTTCTCCTATGCTAGTGCACTACAGGCTGGAGGAGGCAGCTACGTCTTAACAGGCTGGCAACAGCAGTATGGTAGCAGCCCCAAGCTTCCCGTACAGTGTTTCAGCCCCGCACTGTGTCCTGAGTGAATGGGATTGGTAAGAACAGTGTTTTAGTACCCTGCCTAATCCACCTTCTGCTCACTGCTTTGCTCCTCCTTATCTCCATTTAACTTAATACACAGGGTAAACTGGGCACGGGATGGGATGCATCAGGTAGTTGGATGGAGGGGGACAGATTATTTTTATTCCCGTAAGAGCCAGGTTTGCACCGGCCTGGTAAGATAATTAGGTGGGAAAGCTGGACAGATTTATTTTTTTATTCCCTGGTATACCGTTGCCACAGCGACTCCCTGATGGCGAAGACCATCACAGTGACAGGATTTGGGTAAAATCCGCATGTCGCTGTGATGGTCTCGGCACAGCCAGGGGACTGCCTCTCAGGGTGTTTCACCCCTCGGCAATGCGGCTGTCGATGTCGGGGATGTCTCCATGGCCACTGTCGCTGTGGCATGGTACAACCTTATTCCCTAACAGGCAGGGTTGGGCACTAGACCTGTCAGGTTGTTGGGAGAGTGAGATTTTTTTTTTATTCCCTGACAAGTTGAGTTGAACACCAGACCTTTCAAGTTGTTGTGGATGGGAGGGGGTAGCTTTTTAAAATGTTTATTCCCTGACATTTTGGTTGGGCACCAGACCTTTCGGGTTGCTGTGGGGAGGGGGACAGTTTTGTTAATTCCCTGATGGGTTGGGTTGGACACTGGGCCTGTCAGGTAGTTTAGGTGAGGGAGGCAGATTTTGTTTTTTAATTCCCCAGTGGGCTGGGGTGGTCACCTTACCCATCAGGTATTTGGTAGAGAGGCCAGATTTTTTTATTCCCTGTCAGGCCAGGTTGGCCACTAGAAATTCTTTTCTGTTCTGTTCTGTTCTGTTCTACATTCCATGCCCTACCAGCATGGAACTCTTGTGACTTCAAGGTGTGTGTGTGTGTGTGTGTGTGTGGGGGGGGTTATAGGTTGGAAGGCAAAGGTGGCCACAATAACTTCTGTTTAAAAACAAAATCCCCATAACTGTTTTGAAACACTCATTGCATTGGGGGGGCACACAGGAGGAAAGTCATAGATGGATATAATTAAGCAGAGAAGGGGAACAACAGACTGTAATCACAACACCTGTAAAGTGAATCAGATTATCTTTTTACCCTTCTTAGGCTTTTTGGTTTAATTTGCTGTTTTTCTTGCCATGGATATGAGGGCCGAGGCAAGGGGAGAATGAAATGGAAATACAAGGGTGCTCTCACCAGGTGGGGGATGAAGGGGTTCTATGGGGTATATAAAGGATAAATATGCCAGTATCAGACAGGTTATTTCATGTCTACCAATATTTAACACTGGTGATGTGTGACTATTTTTTGCTTAATTTAAAAGTAAGAATTGTTTGAGGGTTTAAGCTGGGGGAAAAGAAATATAAGCTAGGTATAGAAATATTCAGTATAAGAAAAGGAAGTAAAAGAGAAGGTATGTACAAATCAGTTAAGGGAGGCTGCCTAGATCTTTTATTCACAATGATATGGCTGGTGAACAGTTAAAACCCACAGAGCTGATCTTTGCTTTATTAAATATCAATGGACTGAATAATCTGAAAAAGAAAAAGCTATTTCTGCAGAACTTCCGTGATGAAAGATTGAGCATTTTAGCCATCCAGGAAACCCATTTAGATACAATAAATAATAAAAAAATGTGTTACTGGCATTTTTGTGCTCAAAAGTTTACAAAAAGCCTCAAGATTGGTTGAGTTCAGTCCAGTCTTTGAGAATTGACAACAGGCTTCAAATTATGTTTTATCCTAATTCAGCCACAGTCTTTCTGAACTAAATAAAAAAAAAAGCGATTAAAAACCACAGTTCCTGGAGCTGCCAAGGAACTGACAAAAATGTGAAATGCAAATGAGGAAAGCGTTTTAACACTATTATACCACAGCTTAGCCAAATCAAATCTGGAGTGACTCCAGGGCAATAAGATCTTTTCAGCAGAAACCAAAGATCTATGGTTGAAAGTCTGGGGAGTTCCTGATCACGATAGTGCAAAGTGCATCTTCTGAAATTACCAAGATTCTGGGACATCATGTAGATGTGGATTTGATGCAAGTACTGTGGCATCATTCATCATGTTCACGTGATTAAAATTAGCTGTTTTCCACCACCACAACATGGTTTTATAAAAGATAAGTCCTGCAAACAACACTGACTACCTTCTTAAAAGAGGTGCTGTAACTAGTGGATAGGGACCTGGAGGTGGATTTAGTCTTTCTGGACTTCGAAAATTTTGAAAAGGCCTTAAACAATTACTACATGGAAAGCTCATGGAGAAGGTAACCCAATATGGACTACATAAAGTTCATAAGGGAGGAAAGAAGCTGAGTGTGGTGGTGGACAGTCAGCAGAGTGGAGGTGTGTGCTGAGTGAAGTACCCCAGAGATTGGTTCTGTGTCCTCATTGCTATTTAACGTATTTATTAATGACTTGGAGGAGGGTATTTCCTAAAATAGTGAAGAAGGGGGTCGGCAACAGGGAACTGATGTTTGCTGATGACGCTAAATTTGTGAAGAAGAGTGAACACAGCAATAGAGGGGATGCATTACAGGTGCGCACATTAGGGAGTTTGGCTGAGAAATGGGGGCTTAGATTTCAAGTGATGGGGAGGCATCTGGGTTGTACATGCACTCTGTGTGCTGCAACACAACTGAGGAGAACTATCTGGGGGAGTTAGGTGACAAAATGTGCTGAAGCCACATGGGCAGTTTCAGTGCTGCTGCAGTTAGGAAAGCAGACGCAGAGCTAAGATGCATGGGGGAGTAAGGAGCAGTTCAAGAGAGGTGATCCTCCTCCTCATGTAAAAGACATAGAAACATAGAATCTGATGACAGATAAGGACCACTCGGCCCGCCTAGTCTGCACATTTCCCTATCTATTGTATAAACTCCAGATCCTATATGATCTTTACTTTACCTTCTCCTTCCTACCACTAGGGTTGCCTTCTGTCTGTCTCAAGCATTCTTGAATTCAGCTATTGTTTTTGGCCCTATGACATCCTCAGGGAGGTTGTTCCCTGCATCCACCACCCTTTCCATGTAAAAATACTTCCTCACGTTGCCCCAAGTCCCCCCCCAGCCTCATGTTGTGACCCCTTGTTCTTGCACATCTCCTTTTCTGAAAGATGCTGCCCTCCTGAACTGTGTTAATCCCCTTGAGGTACTTGAAAGTTTCTATCATATCTCCCCCCCCCCCACACTTTTCTCCAGTGTATACATACTGAGAGCCCTCAGTCTCTCCTCGTATGGTTTCTAGTGTAGTCCCTGCACCATTTGTGTTGCTGTCCCCTGGACTGCCTCTACCTTGTCTATGTCCTTCCGGAGATGTGGTCTCCAGAGCTACGCACCGTACTCCAGATGAGGTCTCACTAACTGCCAGTGGCATCATCACCTCCTGTTTTCTACTGGTGATACCTTGGTATGACTGCACTTGGAGTACTGTTGTCTAGTTCAAGATTTTTTCAGTCAGTGAGCCACCAAATGGATTAGTGGTTTAGGAGATAAGTGTTATCTTGAATGATTTGGACATGTTCAGATTATTTGGAGGCAGTGTGGGCTAGTAGTTAAAGCACCAGCATAGGAGCCAGATACTAACTGGGTGACCTTGAGTAAGTCATTTAACCTTCTGTTGCTTCAGTCCACTGAGCTGTGATAATGGATTGAAGCAGGACCCCACTAGAAATGAGATGTTTAATCTCATCTGGACTATCCCTTGCAACTTATCTGTCCTATCCTGGGCAGCAAATTGCATTCAGTTTAGAAAAAAGCAGATTGAAGGAGTCTGGATCAGATTTTTCTGAATGCTAAATGGGATAGACAGGGTGGAGTATGCACAGATGTTCGAGCTGGTGAGTGGAAGTAACCCCCTGTCTGCCTGTCCCAGACAGCCAGTTTAACCCAGAGACAGCTGTTTCTATTTCTTTGGCGCCAAATATCAATGTCAGTGGCTCAGTAGGTAGCACACTCGCCTCTGAGGCTGGGAGATCAGAGGGCTGTGGGTTCAGTTCCCACATCTGGCACTTGGGTTAATATCCCAGTACTGACACTAGTGCAGCATGAGAGGGGTGCTGCACTTCTGAGGTGCCGTCTTTGGATGAGATGTTTAACTGAGGTCCCATTTGCCTGGATTGGTGTTAGTTCAGGGGGATGTTAAAGATCCCATGGCATTGACCAAAAAGAGTAGGGGAATTTTTATTAGAAGAAGCAAAAACATACATAATAATCAGACCTTAACATTTCAAATACAACTAAAACAAAACACATTCAGCCTATACCAGTAACATTTTTGCATCTCTCTCTCTCTTGCTCTTCTTTTCTCCAAATTTAGCACATTCTTCTTGAAATATTTTATCAATTTCATCCTGAAATTTAAATAACAAATCCTGTATAGTCTGTTCATTCTTCTGCAAAAATCTCTGACACCTACATTGCCATAGCACCCATTTCAAAACTCCAAATATCAGACACACCGTGCTTTTATTAAATTCACCCCATTCTTTAGATAACTGACCATATATCAAGGAGCTCTGTTATTTTGCTGAAACAGTCCATCCCCCAGATAGTAGCTAATAAATCCCAAAATGGTTTCATAAATGTACAGTCAAAATACAAAGGCTGCATAGTTTCTTCTTTTGTCCCACAATCCCATTTCCCACACATTCTTTCTTCCATTTTCTTGTGTTTATGATTTCCTCTGACGTTTAATTTACTATGACTGCATAACCACACTGTCTCCCTCATTTTTGGTGGGATTCTTTTCTCTAATGTAACCACTAAAATGTCATTTATCTTAATCTCCTCTTCTACCTTGAATACAGGTTTTTCATAAAAATGTTCTCCATTATTTCCAAATACCATTGTTTTCTGTTTTTCCTAATCAATGAATCTGTGGGTACTTTCCATACAGTGAGATACTTTCTACTAATTTCCATATAGTTAGGCCATATCTTTTGTTTAGCTATGTTACCTTTCTTTCCAATAGTTCTAGTTAGTGGTACACACCAATGCTGTGTAACGGTAAACCAAGTACACTTTTCTCCTCTCAACAATGGTGCTATATTTGTTACAAAAAAGAGACTCATAAGAAAACACTATTGGTTGTAACATATTCAAACCCCCCTCCTTTTATAGCTCTATGTGTAATCCCCCCTTTTTACTGGGTTTACTATGCTTCCCCATAATAATTGAAAGAAGAGCCCCGATAACTTAGTCTACATGTTCTGTGGAACAGGAAGTATATATAAAAAAACTGGGACAATAAAGGTTTTTAACAAACAAATTATTTTCCCTTTTATCATGTTCCACTGTTTCCACTTAAGGACTTTCCTTTGAGCGGTCTCATATTTCTCTTCCCAATTCTGCTGTATAACTTCATTCCATCCAGAGAGAATCCCCCAAATCTTAATGTTCCCTTGTACCACTTCTATCTCTCCTTTCTTTGTTACCTTAGTTTCCCCCAACGGATGTAAGTTGCTTTTCTTTTTATTTATTATGATACCAGTATACAAACTGTTTTCCTCTACTACCTCCAACATTCTTTCCCCTGCTTTTTGATCCTTTACCAGAATTACACAGTCATCCACATAATCACTCGTTTTCTTTAAGAGTTGTCCCTCCCAAATCACATTTTGTATTAGACCATCAGTTTCTATTTTCCTTAAAATTGGGTCCAAGCAAAAAACATATAGCAAGGGACTTAATGGGCATCCCTTCCGCACCCCAATATGAATAAACATATGTATGCCCAGATGTCCATTAACCATGGGACATACGAACATACGAAATTTGCCAGCAGATAAAGGCCTAGAGGTCTATCAAGTCTGCTCGAATGTGCAGCTAGCACCCCTTATTCTGCAGCTGCCCATCCCTTCCACCCTTCCCCTTCATTAACCCTCCCCCTTGTCCTGTCCCATCTTCGTTTGAAGCAGTCCACTGTTCTACTGCATACCACTTCTGCAGGTAAACATTCCACCCAGCCACCACCCTCTCTGTAAAAGTGTCTCCTCATCTCCCCCTAGACCTTCCTTGCTCCAGTCTCATATTATGGCCCTGGTGGCCCTCCCTCCCTTACTTTGAACAGCCCTCTGTACCCGTCTTGTTTATTCCTTTCATGTATTTAAAGGTTTCAATCATGTCACCCCTGTCTCTCCTGTCCTCCAGTGAGTACATGTTCAACTCCTTCAACCTCCTCTCGTATGATAAGTCCCCAGCCTTGATCATCTTTGTCGCCCTTCGCTGCACCCCCTCCAGTAACTTCTTAATGTCCCTCTTCAGATACGGACGCCAGTACTGCACGCAATACTCCAGTTGTGGTCTAACTAATGACCTATACAGTGGCAGAATCACCTCCTCCCTCCTTGAGGATATACCCCCTTGCAATACAACCCAGCATTTTGTTGGCCTTTGCAGCTGCCTTCCTACATTGTGCTGAGTTGTTCATTGACCCTGTAATGAGACACCCAGATCCTTCTCCTCTTCTGTCTGGGCTAGCTGCACTCCCCCTAGCTGGTAACTCCTCCTTGGGTTCTTCATCCCAAAATGCAACACCTTGCACTGGCATTAAAACCAGTTGCCAGAGTGTCTGACCAGGTTTCAAGCTTTGCCAGATCATCCTGCAACCCCTGCCATCCCCTAGGTCATCCACCACCGCTGCCAACCTTGGTATCAGCAAACAGACTGATCTTGCTCTTGATGTCCCATGATATGTCTGCAATGAATATCCCAAACAACACTGGTCCCAACACCGAGCCCTGTGGGACACCGTTCGTCACTGCCCTTGGGTGTGAGAGCTCCCCACCCACCACCACCCTCTGTTGCCTTCCCTGCAGCCAGTTTCCTACCCATCTCACCAGCTTTCCACCCGCCCCTGTGCCTACTAACTTCCTTCCCAGCCTTCCATGTGGCACCAAGTCGAATGCCTTACTAAAGTCCAGATACAGGACATCCACTGCATGGCCCCTGTCCAGTTGCCTAGTTACCCAGTCATAGAATTCGACCAGGTTGGTTTGGCAGGATCTGCCCCATATGAGGACATGCTGTCTGCTGTCCTGTAGTCCTTTGTCCTCTAGGAGGGCCACCAGCCTCTCCTTCAGGATAGTCTCCATCAGCTTACCCACGATGGATGTGAGGCTCACTGGTCTGTAGTTTCGGTTGAGCCATCCTCCAGTCTGAGGGTACACACCCAAATGTAGTGAGGCATTAAATAGGTCTGCCAAAGGTCCTGCAAGGACCTCTGCCAGCTCCTTCAGTACCCTGGGTGGATGCCATCTGGGCCTGGCGCCTTGTCCACCCTCAGTGCCTTCAAACCCTCTCGAACTCTGCCCTCCATGATTTTCCGTCTGTCACCACTCCCCCTGCTTCTGCCATTTCTCCCACCTTGGGTGTCACCCCTCTTCTCTTTAGTAAATACTGAGCAGAAGTACTCATTTAGTGCTTCTGCCTTATCATACCCTGCACCAACCCCCCTTCCTAATCCTTACTATGTGGTCCTTATAGCTCCTTTTCTCCAGTGTGTACCTAAAGAAGTCCTTCTCCCCCTTCTTAATGCCTTGTGCCAGCCTGAGTTCTATAGATGCTTTGGCTCCCCTTACTGCCCTTGTCACCTCCTTCGATTCTGTCAAGTACTCCTCCTCTCTGTCCTCCCCCTCCCTGTTTTCTTGTACTTCCTAAAGGCAGCTCTTTTCCTCCTTACCTTTTCCATGACCTCCTTGCTCAACCAGCTCAGTTTCTTAGCCCTAGCCTTCTTGCTCTGGGCTTTGCAGCAGGTTTTGGTTGCCTCCATTATCCCCAGCTTTATGAGCTCCCACCTCTGGTTAGTATCCATACTAGATTGAATTCTGGCCAGGTACCCTTTTACCACTTCCCCCATCCTCCCAAAGTCGGCCCTCCTGAAGTCCAGCACTCTTGTGCCAGATTCCACTCCTTCCTTGCCCATATCCAGTGTGAGCCATACTGAGTGGTGGTCACTCCCTGACAGTGGTTCCTCCACTGTAAGTTCTCTCACAAAGTCCCCATTTGCCAGCACAAGGTCAAGGGTATAACCTTACCCGGTTGGTTCACTGACCATTTGCAGCAGGAAGCTGTCCTGGAAGTCATCCAGCAGTAGCTGCTCCCTACTGTTCCTGGTTGTTGGGGTGCTCCAGTCCACTCCTGGCATGTTGAAGTCCCCCACAATCACCACATTACCCTTCTCGCAGGTCCTCCTGATCTGTTCCGCTAGTTCCCTGTCTAACTCCTCCGTCTGAGATGGTGGCCTGTACACCACTCCCATTCTAAGAATCCTATTCTTGGAATCCTGGATTTGCACCCAAAGTGACTCCGTACTATCCTCCTCCCCTTCCTCTCTTACACACTTCAGTCCTTCCTTCACATATAGTGCCACTCCCCCTCCTTTCCCAATCACCCTGTCCCTACGAAATAACCTGTACCCTGGTACAGACAGGTCCCAGTCATTATATTGGGTGACCCATGTTTCCGTGATGGCTTCAATGTCCACCTCTCCCTCTGCCATGAGAACCTGTAACTCTACAGTTTTCCTCCCAAGGCTCCTAGTATTAAGGGTAACCACCTTCTACCCTCCCCCACCTCCCATCCTGCCCTCCTTTCCTAGCATCACCAATAGTACTTGCCATTTGTCCTTTGTCACTGTTATGGGGGGTAAGCTCATATGATTTCCCAACCTGTGGTCTCTGCATATCTCTTCCCCAACTGCCACCCCCCCACTCCTAGTTTAAATTCCCGACTTCCTCTATATACTCTTCCATCCTCTGTTTCAACACTTTCTTTCCCTCCTCACTCAAGTGTAGTCTGTCCTTGGCATAGAGATTACTGTCCTCCCAGGTCCCTCCCACCCCTCAACAGCCCATGCCCTTTAGCACAACACCAGGTTTTTAGCCATCTGTTAAATTCCTCTATTCTCAGCTTTCTTGTTGTGCTTGCCTTTGGCACCGGAAGTATCTCGGAAAAAGTTACTGATCTTCCTGCCCCCCTCACATAATTGTGCTAGTTCCTCAAACCTCCTCTGGACTATATCTACTGTCTTGACATATTTGTACCCCCCATATAAAGCTTTAATCATGTTTAATAATCCATTTGGGATGTTAAATTCTGATGGAACGTCCCAAATGTATGAATGTTTTACCACATCAAAGGCGGTTTCCTGGTCCAGTACATACAGACATCCTTACAGCCTCTTCTCTTGCCCTTTATTAATCAGTTCCCTTAAGTATAACAAATGTTGCTGGATCTTCCTCCCTGGTACTGCACAAGTTTGCGTCTCCAAAATCAGATTATCAGAAAAGTTTCTTAAGCAGTTGTTAATAATCATAGCTAATAGTTTATAATCTGATGTTAAAAGACCAATCGGTCTCCAGTTTCTTATCTTTGTTCTATTCACTTTCTTATAGAGAAACACAGTTATTCCTTGTCTCATGCTTTCTGAAAGTTGTCACCCCATAAAAAATATTATTATATACTTTTACCAATAAAGAAACTAACTGATCTAAAAAAATCTTATAAAATATGTTTGGAAAGCCATCAATTCCTAGTGAAGTATTTTGGGTTAATGTTCTAGCCGCTTCTCTTACCTCCTCCTCTACAATTTCTTTATTAATTGTTTTAGCTTCCTGTGCTCCTAATTTAGGCATATTTAAGCCTGCAAAAAACTCCAGAATTTCTTGTCCTATTGGCTTTTGATATTTTTGTTTAAGAGATTCTTGTATTACACACTTAATGTTCTCTGTGTCAGTATATGATTGGCCTTTATCATCTGTTCGCTCATATAATACCCTCTCTTTTAATATGTAGGGGAGTTTTTATTGAAAACACATGAAAATACATCAAAAAACACATTAGTATACAAAAGAATCATTAATAATGAAAGAAAAAAAACACAAGGTACATATAACAATACATCAATTAAACCATGTTAAAATATTTCTTATGCATGTTTTAGGCGTATACGTTGTAAGGGAAGGGAAAGGGAAAGAGGAGGAAAATAATATATTTAAGTACCTCTTTATTAAATAACATATAAGGTGTATATATAAGTTTACTTCTTATTTATATATATAATTATAGACTGTCTCCCATTATTTCATCTTATTTTTATATAAAACATTTTTTTCACTTATATTTAATGAAGACATGCAACCCCCGCACCATTTAAAGACTTTCATGGAAGTGAAAATTCCTTTATCCTTCAAGTAAACTGATTTCATTGCTTCCATCAATAATACATAAAAAGTATCATATGGCATACATTTTTGCTGCAAACCTCACTGGCATCTAGCCTGCCATAAATAAAACTTTAAACAACAAAAAAAACTATTAGCGTGCCCCACTCATAAGAGGAAATGAGTTGGGGGGGGGGGGACCCCAAAATCAAGGTCTGATAATCCAGCTTTAGTAACCATTGAAAAACTTAATTTAGTACTCAAGAAATTCCATAAACCTTTTGCATAGGTACATTTAAATAAAAAATGGTCCATGGCTTCTTCTATAGCATGACACTGTAAATAAGGACAATATCTTTCACTCATCATCTTATGTTTGGCATTCCCTTTAATATTCAGTTTGCCGTAAATGGAGAGCCATAATGCTTCCCACATATTTATTTATTTATTTATTGAATTTTGATGACCGGGTAGGCCCACTGGGCGACCTCAGGGGCGACCCGGATTCTAGGATAATTTAGCTGTTTAATGGCATACTTTTTTAATGGAGGGGGCAATTTACACATTCAGGCTCATTTGGGTAAATTCCCAAAGAATAGTGTTATATAGCTTCACTCCTATATTTTCTCTCACACATTGGTGAGAAATAGACCATTTAAACAATTTTTAAGCACAAGGTTTAAAAAAATAATGGAACATAAACACCTTTTGGGATCCTAGGGGGAAGATTTTCCCATATCTCAAAATGTTTTTTTTTAATTATTTAGTTCTCATAATTGTTGTAAAGCCATTGGACAAAGAGGATCAAAATTAAAATTCTGGGAAAGAAATAAAGCATAGGAAAAAATTACAGGATCCACCATATCCAAACCTCCTTGAGGAATAAGTAGATAAGTGTAACACCGTTTAATAGGGTTAAGCCTACTTCCCCACAACATGGAAAAGAAACGGGCATATAGATGTGTTTCTAAAGCCAAAGGAGGGGGATACACCATGGCAACATATAATAACCCAGGTATAATGAATTTTTTAATTACAGAAATCCTCTTTTTTTTTTTTTTTTTTTGAGAGAGAGTCTCCACCCCTTCCACCTCTGAACCTTCATTTCTGCGTTTTTTAAAGCCACTTCCCAGTTTTCTAAAGGGAGAGTCTGGGATCCAAAAAGTATACCTAATATTTTACATGGTTTAGAGGAAACAATAATTCCTGATATATATTTATCTGTTCATCTGTCACTGGCCCTAAAAGGAGGCCTTTTGATTTTCCTATATTTAATTTAGAGTTTGAGACCTTCTCATATCTTCCAAGACAGTCTATTACAGCAGAAATTTGATCCACATTAGTCAGGAAAACACAGACATCGTCCGCATAGGCTTGGACGGTCACAGTATCATCTCTCAGATTTCCTGATATACCTGGAAGAGTATCAATCCGAGCTAAGTTCCTAAGTAACGGGTCTAGGGAGAATGCATACAGTAAAGGGCTTAATGGGCAACCCTGTTTTACTCCAAAATTAACTAAAATGGGGAGAGAAGACTTCCCTGTAATAACTGGGTAAACTAGGACAGTATCATACATCAATTTAATCCAGTTTATAAATCCTTGGGGGACTCCATACTGTTTTAATACTGAAAATAAAAAGGGTCTAAACACCCTATCAAAGGCCTTATTTTGATCCAGGGATAAAATACAGCTCCGTGATGGATATCTATTGGAAAATTCAATTATTTTCCTAATAATTATTAAAGCACACTTAATTTTTCTATCCGGTATTCCACAAAATTGTAGGGGATATAACAAATCCCTAGAACCTGCTCTAAGCCTATTATTAAGTACCTGAGACAAAATCTTGAAATCAGAATTCAGGATTGTAATGGGTCTCCAGTTATTCAGTTTTGTTTTATCCCCCCCCTTGAAAATATATACTAATAAACTATACATAAGTCTTAAGGGCAAACGAGGGGCAGTTTGAAGGGTAAAAAAACCTTTTCAAGGCATAATGCCAGGATGTTACGAAAACATTTATAGAACTCGTAAGGTAATCCATCTAGGCCTGGGGATACCCCTAATTTTAAAGAAGAGATAACTTTAAAAAGTTCAGGCCCCAAGATAGGGTTTGCAAGTTTATAAAGTTCCAAACCAGGAGGGTGTGGTAAATTAATATTGTGAAGAAATCCCATAATTTCCTTTTGTTGTCAAACATCCCAAATTTCTTGTTCCCTTATATGATCCTGGATAATATTATGCATATCAATAGGGGAGGTTTTAAGCTCTCCATTTTCATTTTGTAAGACTTCCAATCCTGAGGATTTTTTTTTCTTTGAAGGCCTCAAGGGGATCTCTCATTGGTCTCTTTTGTGTCCCAAAGGAAAGCTCTGTACACAGAGTCGGTGCTCTGTCGTACTGGCACTCTTTCATTGCTAACTTAATTTTTTTTGTTTATGTAGAGAAGTCAACTCTAGAAGTGTAAGCATTAGAGAATTAACCCTGCAATTTCCTTCATAATGTTAGATAATGAAAAAATTGTGTTGTAACCCCATGTTTCCCATAGTTTTGAAACCATTTGTTAACATAATTTTTAGTGTCCTCCCACCAATCCCATAAATCATCATATAGATCAGCTACAGATGTTTGGGCCAATAACAATGTAGTTATACCTTTCACAACCTTAGGGTCTTGTAGGGCCGATGTGTTAAGTTGCCATCTGCTTTCATAGAAACATAGAAACATAGAAGTTGACGGCAGATAAGGACCGCAAGGCCCATCCAGTCTGCCCATTTCTTTTTCTACCTTATAAATGTGCCATCGGCCTTTGCTATGTCAGTGACCTATCTATTCATAGTCATTTGTATTGCTCCCTTATGCCTATCCCATGCCTGTTTGAAGCCCTGCACTGTATTCATAGCCACTACTTCTTGTGGTAAGCCATTCCATGCATCTACCACCCTTTCTGTGAAAAAGAATTTCCTCACATTCCCCCTTAATCGGCCTCCCTCTAATCTCATGTTGTGTCCTCTTGTCCTGCTATTTTTCTTATATTTAAACATGTTAGACTCTTTCACCTTGTTTATGCCCTTAAGGTGTTTAAATGTCTCGATCATATCACCTCTCTCCCTCCTTTGCTCAAGGGTATACATATTGAGCTCCGTTAATCTGTCCTCATATGTCTTCTGATGCAGTCCCTGCACCATTTTGGTTGCCCTTCTCTGGACTGCCTCAATTTGGTTAATGTCCTTGTGAAGGTGTGGCCTCAATACTGCCGCGAGTACTCCAGATGGGCCTAACCAATGTCTTGTACAGAGGATTATTACCTCCCTCTTACGACTTGGATACCCCTACTAATACACCCTAACACCCCCTAGCCTTACCTACTGCTTTAGAGGTCTGCTTGGATGATTTCAGGTCATCAGTGATGATGATGCCAAGTCTCTTTCTTCCTTTGTGACTGCTAGCAACTCCCTCCCAGCCTATAAGTGGCTTCAGGGTTTCTCTTCCTATGTGCATGATTTTGCACTTCTTTGCATTAAATCCCAGTTGCCACTCTTCTGACCATTCTGCTAGTTTATCCAGATCTCTTCTCATTCTGCCCACCCATCTGGATCATCTACTCTGTTGCAGATCTTGGTGTCATCTGCAAACAGACAACCTTACCCTCGCCATCTGCTAGGTCACTAATGAAGATGTTGAATAGGACTGGCCCCAGGACTGATCCTGAGGTACCCCACTTGTGACTTGCATCTCTTCTGACTGTATACCATTTACCACCACTCTCTGTTTTCTGCCAGTCAACCAGTTTGCCACCCAGTTGACCAACTTCTGACCCACGAGGCCTACCTAGCTTATTTATCAATCTTCTATGTGGAACAGTGTCAAAAGCTTTGCTGAAGTCAAGGTAGGCGACATCAACTGCTCCCTGGTCCACCACTCTGGTTACCCAGTCAAAGAAATCTATGAGATTAGTTTGACAGGACCTTCCTTTGTAAACCCATGCTGTCTTGGATCCTGTGCCCTATGGATTCCAGGTGTTGCACTATCCTTTCCTTAAGGAGTGCTTCCATAATCTTGCCCACTACTGAGGTAAGACTGACCGGTCTGTAGTTCCCCGCCTCCTCCTGCTACCACTCTTGTGGGTGGGATCACATGAGCCCTTCTCCAGTCTTCTGGGACCTCTCCTGTGCTCAGAGACTCACTAAACAATTCTGCTAATGGCTCTGCTAGTTCCTCCTTTAGCTCCTTAAGTACCCTGGGATGTATGCCATCAGGTCCATTGCCTTATCCACCTGAGCTTAGCAAGCTCTTGTAGGACCCTTTCTTTTGTGAAGGAGTAGGTGCTCACCTCCCTCCCCTCTGTGTCCATGATGCTGAGCTGTGGGCCTGCCCTACCTTCTCTTCAGTGAATACTGAGCAAAAGTATCTATTTAGGATAGATGCTTTTACAGGGTCCTCCTCCTCACATGCTCCCTTTTCTCCATTAAGCTTAGCAATACCCCTCTGGACTTTCTCCTTTCACTAATGTATCTATAGAAAGTCTTGTCACCTTCTTTACTGTTTGTGCTAGTGTTTCCTCAGTTTGGGACTTTGCCTGCCTTACTGCCTTACCTGCTTCCCTTAGGGCAGTTTGGTATGCCCCCTATCTTCATCCGCTGTGTTCCTTGTATTTTCTGAAGGCCAGCCTTTTGGCTCTGACCTTTTCTGCTACTGTATTTGAGAACCAAAGTGGTTTCCTTCTTCTTTGCACTTCCTTTTCTGTCTAACACAATGGGATGTTGCTTCAAGTATTGTATCCTTAATGCTTGCCCACTTTGCCTGTACCTCCTCACCTGTGTTTCTTTTGCCAGGGCTAGTTTAACTCTGTTGGCCATCTTATCAAAGTCAGCTCCTCTGAAGTCCCATATTTTTGCCTTGGAATGGGATGATTTAGATGTAGTAGCCAAATTGAACCATACCATGTGATGGTCACTGGCCCCCAGGTGACCTTCTACCTGGAGATCTGTGATCCCTTCTTTGTTAGTCAGTACTAGATCTAGGATAGCCCTGTCTCTTGTGGGTTGCTGTACCAGTTGTTTGAGGCCCTTCCCCTGCAGGGAATCCACTATGAGTCTAGTATTCATTGGTATTTCTATAAGGAGAAGAACCAAAACTTAAAGTAATCAGTAGGTGATCCGAAAATTCATTAATAAGGGTCTTATGGATGGGAGGGGAAAGATTATTTGAGAAAAAAAGGTAATCAGTAGTTGATGTTAATTTCCCTTTTCTAAAAGTATACAATAACCCCCTACCCCCTTGTTAACACCTACCATTTTTTAAGCCTGTTAAATTAATAACTCTCCCTAAAGCTGTAGTATCACAGTATGTTTTCTTACCTGGTTTACACCTACTAGAAGATGGACATTCCCAGTTAAAATCTCCCCCTAAAATAATATGACTAGTAGTAGCTAAATAAGGTAAAAGGGTGTTATACAGGTTAACCTGTCCAGCTTAGTCTGGGGCCCATAGACCACTATAAATTGAAAATTAGCCTGTTTCCAAATCCCATTTATTATTAGTAGTCTCCCAGGTATTAAATCTATCAATTTCCTAAGGGTAAAATTATAAGAGCCAAAAAGAATTCCTATACCATCTGCTCTATCTAAACCAAAGGACCAGTAGGAGGGTCCCCAAATCCATTCAGCTGTTACAAAACGGCACTGATCTAATGTGTAAATCCATGTTTCTTGTAAAAAACAACTATCAAGGTTTGCCTGATGGAGGAATTGAAAAAGAGCAGTCCTTGTGAATTTATTCAATAAACTGCTGCAGTTTAAGGACCCAATACTTAGTTTAGCCAGAAGAATTTAATTAAGGACCTTTTTTCCTTCTTTTCTTTTTTTTCCCTTTTGTAATCATTTTGGGATGTTTTGCTCCCAGAGGATTGTGAAAGGCCAGTATTTCCTATATCCATGCCTGAATCACCTCCCATTGTATCTAAAATGGCATAAGAATTATCCATTTCAAAGATAGGGGGCTCCTCAGAAGTCAAGGGGGGTGGGGGGTTGCACTCCTAGTTACTATTTTTCCATTTGGAACAAAGATTTGGGGTTTTGGTTGCTCAATTTCCTGGTAACATATGGGAGGAAAATCATTTTTGTTAAAAATATCTGGGGTTTCTACCCCGTCTCCTGCTTTTGGGGAGGGCCTGCATCTGGTGCACATTCCTTCCCTGTCGTTGCTTCACTCTCAGGGGGAGGGGGGGTTAGGCCTCTTTTTTTGGGGACTTTTTGAATAAGCTTCATCTTGGGCTTTTTGTATCAGTAACTCAGGACTGATAACTGTGGCCTTATTTTTGGCTGCCCAAGGTCAGTCCCTATACCCATGCCCAGATTCTTCGCATAGGCCACATTTTACCATATTGGGACACTGAAAACTACAGTACCATGCCATATTTCTCCACAAATCTCACACCTAGTGGTATCACATGAACTTGAGAGATGTGTCCGAGCCCCACATTTATAGCAGGCTTGGGGCTGCCCTGCATAAAAACATACTCCCCTATCTCTCCCAAACGTAAAAGAATTTGGAATGTGGTCTATCACATTATCAGTTAGTCTCAATTTCACCTTATACTTCCAGCTACCAGTCCAAAACAACTCTGTATCTAGGACTGCCTCTGGGACACTCAGGACCTCACATTTTTGAGAAAGCCAGAAAGTGATATCTTCAGCGTGAACCCCTTCATCTCTAAACATCACAGTCACATATTTAATTAAAGATTGTGCTAGTGGTGTAACTATAAAGGGAGACCACAGAGGGGAGAACTTTAGTTGATTGTACCTTTGCCAAAAAAGATCTAACAAAAAAGATCTAAAACTAATATCATAGTTATCCTCCCCTGAAATGTTGATAAAAGCGAAAACATCTTTAGGTGAAAACTGTAAGGATTCTTTTAGAATATGTTTTCCCACAAACACCTGATCTAGTCTCTCAGTTAGGCCCCCTTTATACCGAATCCTCACTGCATTCCTTCGAGGTGATGCTTCCTTCTGTTTTTGGGGAAAAAAGTTCAGAAAGAAGGGATCTAGGTTGTGGGGGAACCTCAGGAACTTCATTTGGATCTTTCTCCTCAGGTAAACTATTTTTTCCATGTTCAATATCTGATGGTAGGAGTCCTTTATTAATTTCAGTCTTTAGATCAGAAGAATTAGGGATAGGCCTATTAGCTTGATCTGCCACAGCAGGAGACCACTCAGTGGGGCATGAAGAAAGAGGAGAAGAAGAAGACCAGTCCGGGTCTGGAACCCATGTCTCTGTGGGGCCCATTTTCCATCCTGACTCCACCAGGTTTGTATCTGGGGACCAGATTTCAATTTTGTCATTTACTCTAGGAGGAAGAGAAAATGCTTGCTGAATAAGGGTAGAGGTTGAGGGGCTTTGTACTGCAGCAGAATTCGTTTCCATTTTCCATAGTGGGGGTACTGTATTCAGATTGCGGTTTGCTGCTGTCAAAGCCGCTCTTTTCATTTTAAATGCTTCAGGAGATATTTTAGAAGATTGGCTTTTATTTTGAAAAGAGAAGTTAGTTGCTTGGGTTTTATTAGAAGAATCCGTTTGGAAAATAATTTCACTCCGAGATATATGACGAGCACCACCCTGTACCCTTGTTCCCTAATCCTCAGCTGAATGGGAACCAATGGTAAAGAGCTTTGTTTGCTTGTTATCCCTTTGCCTTGCCTCATTCTGCTTAGGTACCTGGGAGGACTAGAATTTTCAGCACATATGAGCGGCTTTTGTTGAATTTCAGGTGTAACTTCTTCGGGAACTGCTATGCGAAAAGGGAACGGGCTTTTGCACTTGCTGCTCATAGCGGTTTCACTGCCAGCCAGTTCTTCCCGTTTTTCGAGCACGGTTGCCAAAGGCTTTTGACAGGGGAGACATGATGACTCTAGGGCGGTGCTGTCCTTTGATGCATCTGCGTCACCGATTTTGACAGGGCTGTCAGCAGGGCCCGTGTCTACAACATCAAGATTACCATTTACAACAGTAAGTTCTCCTGAATTTGCTATAAGTTTTTCCGAAGGGAACAAGGGGCTTACATCTTTCCTTTGTCTAGAAATTTTACTTATCTGTAGCTCAGTCCTCGAGGCTTGATACACATCTTCCTTTTGAAACGCTGCCATTGAAAAACATACCGACTCTTCCATATCTGATAGCGGAGCTGCTAAATCATTCTTTCTCTGTAAATCCGTGATAGCCTCTAGATTTTTGAGCACAGGGGAGGAGGCCCTCTCCCCTGCCTCAGAGATGTCCAAACCATCCACCAACTTCAGCTGAGTGGCCATCATGATAGACAAACAGCTCCCCCTATTAACAACCAGTAGGGGAATTTCCCCGGTGTCCTGGCCAAATTTCCCTCATTCACTAAAAATACCACCAACAGCTTAATCTGGTTCAATTTCAATTGCTTACCATCTGTATCCCCCAACGGTCGCCCTGTAAAGGGACTTCAAGGCCCAGTGGGCTTACGGGTCAACAAAATTCAACAACAAACAAATGAAAAAGCATTAGCAGATACTTGGACCCAGTCGATAATGCCATCTGTTGGGCTAATGGTCATCCTGATATCATGGCTTGGCAAGTAATAGAATGTCTGTTCAACCCAATGTCTCATGATCAAGGTCCCTGGAATTCTGCGGTTCCGGAATTTGCCGCAGAATTTACGTCATGCCGCAGAATATATATAGTACCGCAGAATTCATTGTTTTTGGTGAATTTTCATATAAATATACTGTTTTTCCATAGTGCCAGGCTTTCTTTCCCATCTCATTTATTCTGAAGCCCCATCTCTATGCTCAGCATATGATGTCATCGATGACATCACATCATATTTAGCCAATGACAGGACTGCATTCGGCCAGAGAAGTGAATAAATCATGCCGAAGAAATCAGAAAATGCTGCCGCAGAAGTCAAGGCGCCCTGCCGAAGAAATCAGAAAATTCTGCCGCAGAACTCCAGGGGTCCTGCCCATGATGGTCTCTTCTGTGCTAATGTTGGTTTTGTCAACTAGCAGAAATGAAGACAGTCATGGTAGGTCAAGACTGCGCATGTGTTCCTTGTCATTGTGCATGTACAATTGCCAGTCTTTCTGTTGCTTTTTCCACTGCATACTGTACCTCATGTCTTTGTATGCTGTACCTGAAGTAGCAGCTCAAGACAAGCTCTTTTTAACAGGGAATGGAGGTTTGAGGGTGCAAAATAAAGCCCCTTTTCTGGCTGTCTGCGTACTGAGAAGGGACTGGGTAAGGATGATTGAAAACCATTTTCTGGCCTAGAAAAACGTACTTTAAAGCCCTTTTCAGGGGAGGCAGTCATGGCAGAAAGAGCGGCAGACTAGGTATTTAGAAATTTGAAGAGGGACTTAAAGGGCTGCAGCGGCCAATTAAAACCTCTTGTCAGGGCAGGAAGGGTTCCAGACAGGAGAAGGGGAGTCAGGTTCCAAGCCATTTTCAGAGTTATTAAGAAGAGGGACTTATAGTGTCAGGGTTACACACAAGAGCAGAAGTAGCTGATTTGTGTGCCAGGGCAGAGACAGAGCAGAAGAGAGTGGTCAGGGTGACTGCTGGGCAGGGGAAATCAGTTAAAAGCTTTGACATCCTTAGAGTTATCCTCAGTGTATTTTTAGTTTTCTCAGATTTATTAAAACAGCTTCTGTAGTTTATTTTGTAATAAATGATGCACGTTATTAAAGATGTCTGCCACTTGCAATTGTAAAAAATCTCTTCCACCAACGTTGCCTGTTGAATGCACATACTAGAATCATACAGCAGCTCCATAAGGATGGTGCTACCATATGTACTGTTATTTAATTTTTGTGTGGTGGGCGTGGCATGGTACTTCAAAATCCTGTATCTTGGTTCAAGAATGAAATGAAACGAAAACAATCAAAAATGGTTCTCTTGATAGTTTTGCCAAATTTTTGCTGAAACAGCCATGTGGTAACTGACAAATACTGCATCTCTAAGCCCTTTTCAGGGCACTGTACCAGCCGAGGGACATCCTAGTTGTTATTAGCTGTCATTCGGAAACAGAACGGTGAAATTTAGGGAAAAAATAAACTGGACAGGGACAAATAATGTGGGACAGGCAAAATAAACACTACACTGGTCCAAAAAAATTATTTCTAACCCTGTGGTGGGTACAAGCAGAACTATAGGGCATACCATAAATCTGAGAGGGGCAGACTAAGAAAAACATGAGAGAACATTACTTTACACAGAGGGAGGTTGACCAGCATACTTAGTGCGGTTGTGAAATCTAGCACTGTTCTGGCTTTCAAAGCAAAGCAAGATTAGATAGAGTCTAGGGGAAAATAGCATTAAGAGATCTTACTTCGCGATACAGCACTTGCAGCAGGTTTCACCATAAGTACTGAAGACAGCAGGCAGCAGGACCCCACGGAAAACTTCTAGTTAGCTATATACAGCGGGGGACCACCTCCAATGTCGGCCCTGCCCCCAATGTCCGATACATCATAAAAGGGGCAGTCCCCCGGCATACCTCAGTTCTTTTCCAGCCATCGACTCGCGCGCATTGGCTCCATGGATGCCTTCAGCAGACGAACGACTACAGAAAGAATTACGCCTGATCCAAGACCTCAGCGACCTAAACATCTGTGTGATGTACAAATGCTTCCGCATGGTTATCCTACTGGGTCTCATTCCCATGCTCAAGCAAGGTGCATGGCTAGCATCTCTGGACATGCAGGATGCATGCCTTCATCTTCCCATCACCCGGCCACACAGGAAATTCCTGCGCTATGAAATTTTGGGATGCCATTATCAGTTCCAAGGACTCCCATTTGGACTGTCTTCGGCGCCATGTGTCTTTACCAAGTGCACGGCAGTCGTAGCAGCAGCCCTAAGAAGACAAGACCATTATGTATTCCCTTATCTGGATGACTGGCTCCTGATGGCCTACTCACAAGAAGCACTGGAGAAGGCCATTCACAACATCTGCTCCCTATTCCAGTCTCTAGGGATCACTATCAACCGAGAGATCATTGTCTCTCGTTCCCTTGCAGAGACTACAGTTCATTGGTGTGGTTCTGGATACCTGTCAAGGGAGAGCCTTCCTGCCCGAGGACAGGGTAGAATGCATCAGGTCACTGATAAGAGCTCTCACGGCACGAAATCTGGTGCCCGCTCGGACCATCCTGTGCCTGCTCGGATATATGGTGGCTGCCATTGCCACAGTCCCCTTCACTCACCTCCACATGAGAGTCACTTAGTGGACGCTGAGAGCCCAATGGGACCAGAGGCAGGATCACTTAGACCATCTAGTCAGAGTCACAGGCCCTGTCATTCAGGACCTGCAGTGGTGGCTTATCCCGGAACATCTTTCCGTGGGAGTCCCCTTCCTGGCGCCTCCCCATCTATGACTTTCACCACCGATGCTTCGGGGTCCAGTTGGGGAGCTCACCTGGAAGGAATCAGGACCCAGGGCACCTGGTCGCTCCTGGAGATGCACCTCCATGTCGGTGTTCTGGAGATGAGAGCGGTCCTGTACGCCTTACAGGCGTTACAGTCAGAGATCACACCGGGTCACGTGTTAGTCCAAACAGACAACACCTTGGTGGTGTATTACATCAATAAACAAGGAGGCACTCACTCCTACCCCCTTTGCAGAGAGACAAAGAGGGTGTGGGACTGGGTACTACCAGGTGGGATTGGCATATTCCTCTCTAAAAGTACACCTCTGTGCCATTTCGGCATACCACACACCGGTTGGTCAGTGTTCACTAGCCCAGTTAAAGGCTTCCCACGCTTTTCTGCGCGGTGTCTTGCATTTGAGACCCCCTATAAAAGACCCAATTCATCCTTGGGACTTGCTTTTTGTTTTGGAGCAGCTTACGCTGCCTCCCTTCAAACCTGCTGTGGATTGCGAGCTTCGCCTTCTCTCATGGAAGATGTTATTTTAGTTGCCGTTACTTCAGCAAGGAGAATTTCCGAACTCCAGGCGCTCATGGGTAAAGAGCCTTATTTGATTTTCCACAAGGACAGGGTGTCCTTAAGAACCAATCCTAAGTTTCTTCCCAAGGTGGTCTCTGCCTTAACCTTAAACCAGGACATCCACCTTGTGGTATACTTCCCCAACCATACTAACAGGGGGGAAGCCCTTTTGTACACTCCGGATATGCACAGAATTTTGAGGTTTTACCAGGCCAGAACCCGTTCACACAGACAGTCAGACCAACTGTTTTTATCTTTCGCTCAAAGGATGAGGGGTGCACCTGTATCGAAACAAATACTATCCAAGTGGCTCATCAAGTGCATTGTTTTCTGTTATCAGAAATGCAACCAGCCCTTACCGGGAGCCATAAAGGGCCATTCTACAAAGGGGGGGCTACCTCCTTCGTGGCATTGAAGAATGTGGCGACATCCGTCATTTGCATGGCTGCTACTTGGAGTTCAGTGCACACTTTCGTTACACACTACAGTTTGGACATCACCTCCAGGCATAGAGCGGGCTTTGGCCTGGCAGTCTTCCAGGGACTTTTGTCCTGAGAGGTCCCTCTTCCTTTGATCTATTCTATCCACCTCCCGACTGGGTAAGCAAAACACCCTTACTGCTTGGGAATCAGTCCTTATGGTGTATCCTGCTGCAAGAGCGGTATCTTGAAGTACGCTAGTACAGTTACGTAAGAATTTACCGTAACAGTAGATCTTCGAGAACAGCTCTTACAGCAGGTAGTTTCCCTCCCACCTTCCCCTCAGAAGGTTTGGTTCTATTTCATAGCATCTCGGACGCATCAGAATTATCAGTCTTTCTCTGGAAGCAGATCCTCTGTCTCCCCTTCTGAATCACATCATTACACTGGGAGTCTCCAGCGGGAGAACTGAGGTATGCTGGGGGACCACCCCTTTTATGATCTATCAGACGGGGGTGGGGTCGATGTCTGGGCAGTCCCCCACTGTATATAGCTAGCTAGACGATTTCCGTGGGGTCCTGCTGACTGCTGGCTTCAGTCCTTATGGTCTTATGGTGTAACCTGCTGCAAGAGCTGTTCTTGAAGCTCTACTGTTACAGTACGTTCTTATATAACTGTACTTTACACAGCATGAGTAGGGCTAACCTTCCAGCTGAAAAGCTTGAATGTGTGTTCATGCTGAAATTGGGTAGTTACTGCTGTGCAGCAGGGACAGAAAAGATGGATGGCTAAGAGGAGGAATAGCATCCTGAGACACCAGTGCAGACAAAAGTGAGACAGGGGGCTGGATTTTCCAATGCTTGCGAATGCCACAAGCCCTGGGTGCGGTGTATATATGAGACATGGAGCTTGTGGCATTCACCCAGCTGGCAGTTGGGAATTTCTATCCCATGCGATGATTACTGCAAGTTAGACCAGCTTTTTGCTGGTCTAGCTTGCATCAATCCCGAGTACCCTTTTCATGGGGCTTGTACCAAATATTTGGTGCAAGCTGCCATAAAGTGGGAAAAGTGTCATAACTGCGCCCAGTGTACTACAATTGGGCATAGTTGTGGCAAAGGGGTTTGGCGTAGCTGCACCAGAAAAACTAGTTTGACGCATGGCTTGACGCAAGCCCTGCATCACCCTATGAAAATCCAGCCCAGTGTATTAGGGAGGGGTGCCACATCTGGTAACCTAACTGCACACTCGCCTCAAAAATAGTGTACAAACAAAGTATTAATTTAAAGCGCAAGCAGTGCTAAAATGTACCGTTACAGTTTGAGAATAAGCCAAGGAGACAGTACAGCCCTCAAAAGGACACCCTATGCACTTTGCACCAGAATGCGGTGCTTACTCAAGGGTTTCAGCCCCCATCCCATTATTCTTTTATACCCCAGGCTTAAAGGGGCCATGTATGATAATCCCAGAATGCAGTCTAGTGGGACCCACTATGCACACATATAGTACATATAAGTACTATAGTACAATAAGAGAAATGTGCAAATATACAAAAACAGATAAAACCATTTGTCTAATACTGTAGTCAGACAAATCCTCAGTGCAGTAATTCAGGTCTGCACCATGAACGAACTGAAGAGAGAGTTTTGTTTTTTTACCTGCTGTATAAAGGAAGGCAGAAAGCATCCATGTACAATATTATCACCCATCTTACATTAAAAGCAGGCGTACTTACAATTTATCTTTAAGACCTGCCATTTTGTTGCAGATTTTGTTGTAGATCCAGATGTTTTCCCTCCTTCTAAGTCTGTTGTCAGAATCCTGACCACTGCTATTTCTGACAACCCTCTTTATGCCTGTAAACATAAAACTGTGGCTAGTACGTAGTCTGGGAGGGAGACCCACACTCAGACACGGGTGCTCACAGTAACACTCAGTATCGGACTTGGAAAAAAGCTGTGCATTCACCATCAATGAAGAAACAGCCTTGTAGTCAGAGTAAGGGTGCTTCACTTCATCTTTTTATTTTGTGCAAAGATACTTCTGGTCCCCCCACTATATAGCTCCTTCCTGGGGTGAGCGTCAGCGAGCCCAGATGTTGGTGAGCCCAGCAAAGGGGACACAGCTAAGGCAAACAGTTTAGCTGTGTCTGCCGTGTCAGCCAGGGAGGCTGGGGTAGCTGGCCAGACATTTTCAAGGAATACTGTTTAAGGTATACCACTGCCACAAGGACGGAGACCTAAGTTCTTTAGGTAAATACAGTATGGATTCCAACAGAGTTAAATTGGAAAATGGAGAATTAGGAATAAGGTGCATTATATGTGGAAAAATTAGCACAGAAGTTATCAACGAGGTATTAAAATATACATGTGGTGAATGCAGGTTGATACGGGAATTAAGACATAAGATTGTTCAGTTAGAAATGGATGTGGTGTCGCTACAACCACAGAAAGTGCTATTTGAGGCTGAGAATACCCTGACTGCAGACACAGAACAAACAAGTATTATGGAAACAAGTGTAGAAAACAAGAAAAGATCTAGAGAGGTTGATGAGGACGGGGCATGGACAGTAGAAAATAGAAAGTTTTAAAAAGAGTCATAGAGCAGTGGTTTTCCAGATTGGTTTATGTAACAGTTTTGAACCTCTGGTGTATCTAGACAATAGAAATGAGAAGGAAGCAGGGTCAAATGTAACAGGGGGGTCTATAGTGCAAATGCTACGTTAGGATTTCTGAACGTAGAAAGACAGACAGGCTGAGATAAATGCTGCCGATTAAATCATTAAATGGCAACTTAAGAACAGATGCTGGAGTTTGTCAGGGTTCTCAGCAAGGTGGTGGTAAAACTGTGATGGTCTCTAATTTGAAGCCAGTCTTGGATAATTGTCCTACACAGGGGATTGTTCAGCAGTTGATAACCCACTAGATGTGCAGCCAGATAACTCTAACAATATAAATATGGAGGTAAAGCAAGGAGGTACTGATCAGCAAGGGAGAATGGAGCACGGGGAACATCCTACGGACGAGGGGAATGTTGCAAATGGGGAAGCCAATATCATTAAGCAGGTATACATTCTAGGGGATTCCATCCTTAAATATACAGATAGATACACTTCCAGAGGTACAAAGGAAAAGATTACTACTAGTTATTTCTTGGGAGCTAAAATAAGTGATATACAACAGATGTTACCAAACATAATTAAGGAAAAGGATAATTCAACAGCCATTATATTACATTTAGTGACTAATATATCACAGTGAAACAGAAATTATGGACGAATTCAGAAACATAAAGCAGGAAGCACAAAATTTAAATTGTAAGCTCTACTTTTCAAAAATGTTACCTGTCCCCTGGGCAGGTGCTTCTAAAACAGCAAAAATCAAATCAGTAAACAACTGGTTAAGACTTTGGGCTTTTAAAGAAGGCACTGGATTCATAACCCCTTGGGAGGATTTTGTTGATAACATATGTTACTTTAGTAGAGATGGATTACACCTAAACAAAATGAGCAGTAGGAAATTGGGAATGAAGTTGAAACAAGTCGTGGACAAATGTTTTAACTAAATAAAGGGGAGGGGGTGGCATCTAATGTTGGCAAGACAGAGGGAGCAGCTGGTTATGATAAATCCATCAGTGATAGGAATAAGGGACTTAAGGTTTGGTCCCTTAATGCAAGAAGCCTTAATATCAGCAAAAAGTCAAGAGTTAGAGGTGTTATTAAATAAGGGAGATGTAGACATATGTACAGCAACTGAAACTTGGTGGGATAGTCAGGTTACCTGGAACAGGAATATTGATGGATATACAGTGTACGCCAGGGACAGATTGGACAAGAAAGGTGGGGGTGTTGCAGTTTATATTAAAAATACCATCACTTGCCTTAGTCGCAATTTAAGTAATACTAACTGTGACACTGAGTCACTTTGGCTTGCAGTGGATATGCAGCATGCTAAGAAACTTTATACTGGCATTTATTACAGAGTACCAAATACAAATATTGGATTAGATAATGATATACATCAGCAGATAGCACAGTCTTGGTGGGCAGGTGGCCCGGACGGCCCTGAGAGCTCATCCAACTCGAGCGGTGTTATTTAACGCCAGGTCCATTAAAAACAAGACTGCAATTATAGGGAGGCAGTATGGCGCAGTGGGTTAAGGCTCTGAGCTGCAAATCTGGAGACCTGGGTTTGAATCCTACAGCCCCCTAGGTGCATACTGTGTGACCCTGAGCAAGTCACTTAACTTCCTTGTGCTCCCAGGTTGCACCTGCAAACAAGCTTTCAGCTTAGTGTGTCTCACCTGGTAAAATAATTGGTTAAAAAAAAAAAAAAAAAAGATCTTGTTGGTCCGGTGGATCTGGCTTGCATCACTGAGACCTGGCTGGATGAGAACTTTGGTCCTATATTGGCGGCTACAACTCTGGCCAGATACTCTGTGATTCAGTGCCCGAGATTGTATCATTTGGGGGGGGATTGCGGTCTGTTTCAAGGCCGAACTGGGCCTCATGAGTGTACCAGTTGAGGAGACCCAGTCATTCGAATGTACCGTAGCAGCAGGTGTAGGTCGTAGGATCGCCTCATCTACCGTCCACCTGGAGATGAGAAGCAGTTCCTTCAAGAAATGGCAGACTTCATGATCGACATGGCATTTGAGTCACCCAGGCTGATGGTCTTGGGTGACTTCAATGCCTGGGTCGATGACAAACTCTCCCAGTTTGGTCAGCATTTCCTCCAGTTAATGTCATCTCTGGGCCTCACACAGGTTGTTTCCACTGCTATCCATAAACATGGTCATTCTCTTGACTTGGTTTTCCTCCTGGGGGTCGAAGCCTCAGATTTGGGGGTGGAACCAGTCAGATGGTCCAACCACTATACCATGTGTTTCAGTTTTTGCACGCCCCCCTCAGTAGGCCAGCCCAGTGGAGATGATCAAGTACAGCCCTTTGCGAGATGTAAGGTCTGGCGACGTTGCTTGATCTACCGATCCTTCCATCGGCAAACAATGACCCAGATGCCCTAGTTGTGGCCTATAACAAGGCCATATCTACGGCCCTGGATGTCATTGCTCCTGTCCAAGTTCGTCTTCTCTCCCTTCGCCCTCGGTCCCCCGGGTTTGATGGGTCCTTGAGGGAGATGTGGCGACTAGGACGAAGGTTGGAGTGTTGCTGATGGAAATCCACCCTTGGTGCTGACCACCTTAGATTGATGGACCATTATCAGGCCTATCAATCCACAATCACCCCTTAAAAGACAAGAGTTCCTGTCTGGGGAGATTGTGGCCACTCAGAATCGACCAGCTCAGCTTTTCCAAACTGTGGACAGACTCTGCAATCCAGCCTGTCTACAGATCCGAAGAGCGTTTTTGCAAGTTGAGTGCGAGGAGCTTGCTCGATTCTTTGTGGCTAAGATGGCTGATATCAGGGCCGAACTCCAACCAGCACACTCTATGGGCAAAGCTCTGGACCAGCGTTTGGTCACTGTCCCTCAGTCTTCTTGGAGTACCTTCAAGTGACCAGAACTTGTGGACATCATGTGGATTGTACAGGGTATGTGCTGTATCTGCTGTGGCTTGTATCCGGGACCAACTATCCTGAGTCTGGGTTGTAGTGACATTCTTGGCCCAGTCCTTGCATGGATAGTCTGAAGCTCCTTGGAAATAGGTGAGTTTCCTAGCTCCCTAAAGGAAGCAGTGGTGACACACCTCCTGGAGAAAGCTTCTTTGGATCCTGACTGCCATGCGAACTACAGACCGATCTCGAACCTCCCCTTTATGGAGAAGGTGATCGAGAAAGTAGTTGCCGTACAGCTGGAGAACCACTTGACCATCCATGATGTTTATGAACTTCTCCAGTCCGGTTTTCGCAAGAGGCATAGTACTGAGACAGCGCTGGTTCGGTTGCTCAGTGATCTCCTGATGGCTACAGATCAGAGGAACCATTCCATCTTGGTCCTTCTTCATCTCTCTTCAGCGTTTGACACTGTGGATCATGGGGTACTGCTGGATTGCTTGAGGTTCATCTGTGGTCTGTCTGGTACAGTCCTGAAGTGGTTTTCATCTTTCCTCACCAGAAGAACTCAGAGGGTGGTGTCGGGGATTTAGTTCTTTGACCCAGTTCCGATAATATGTGGGGTTCCTCAAGGATCAGTGTTGCCCCCCCATGTTGTTCGCAGTGTACATGCTGCCCCTCAGAGACATTGTAAGAAGGTATGGGCTGAGGTTTCACTACTATGCTGATAATACCCAGCTCTACCTTTCTTTTGCACCTGACCAGGTTGGAGCCCTCTCAGTATTTAATAACCGCCTCAATGAAATCCAGTAGTGGATGAATTCAAGCTCGTTGAGGTTGAACTTGTCTAAGACTGAGGTGTTGGTGGTGGAATCAGGCTGCCGGATAGAGGGGTTGAGGGTGGGGTCACCCTCGGGACTTTTTCTTGGAGGTCTCCCTCTCTCGACCTCTGATCAGGTACGAAACCTGGGGGTAATTTTTGACGAGGTTTTGACACTTTGTGCGCAGGTGTCAGCCGTCGTCAAATCCTTTTTTTACCATCTGAGGAATATCTCCAGAGTTAAGCATCTTGTTCCGTCTGGTGACCTTCCTACGTTAGCCCATGCCTTTGTGTCCTCTCGCCTGGACTACTGCAATGCCCTGTACCTAGGGCTTCCGTGGGTGGATATTCGCCTCTTGCAGCTGGTACAGAATGCAGCAGCCCGGTTATTGACGGGAACCCCTCTGTTCTGTCATATTTCTCCGGTGCTGCGCGAACTGCACTGGCTGCTAGTACAGTGGCGAATCACCTTCAAAGTCGGGCTTCTAACTTACAAAGCCCTACACGGACAGGGTCCAGACTACCTGAAAGATCTTCTGGTTCCTTACTGCCCTGGGCGATCACTCCGCTCGACTGACGAGGGGTTGCTAGAGATTCCAAACGTTTGTTTAAATCTTCTGTGACCTGGGCATTTATGCATGCCGCCCCCACCCTTTGGAATTCTCTACCCCATCAGTTACATGAGTGCCCAACTGTGGAGGGATTTAAACAGGCTCTTAAAACTGTTCTATGGGTCCAAGTTTTCGGGGACTAATTAATACTGTTGATTATTTTTTGTTATTTTATATTATTTAATATTTATGTAATTTTATGCTGTTGTTGTTGTTTTACTGCTTGTGCGGCGCCTTGGCATTTGAAAGGTGCCATACAGGGCTCGAAATAACCGGCTGTCCACCCGTCCCGGACAGCCATTTTCCGTCTGGGACAGCCGTTTTGTGAAGTCTGCCTGTCCCTTGGACAGGCAGTTTTGACAGCCAGAGTATTGGGCTGGGCACTAGGACCCAGCAGCAGATGGGAGGTTTCCGGACGACGTCGACGTCATGACGCGTAGCTCCGCCCGCCCATTCAGTCTTCCCACTGAGGGTCAAGTGACTGCAGCTACTAGTGTCACCTGACCTCTCAGCGAGCGGGAAGACTAACTGGCGCTGACTCGCTCTCCTCACTTTCACTCTGGCCATTGCATGGTGAGGAGCTCCGCGAGTAGGAGAGCGCGAGTGGAGAAAAAAAAAAAAAAAGACTTCTGCAAATTCTTAGCAGCCCTTCTCAGGGCTCTCTCATTTTGGGGCTGATTTTGTGTGAATGAAAGTCCTGCTGGTACTTGGAGGAGGAGAGGGGAGATAAACAAGGGGGATTCTTTAGTTTAAGTCTCAAAGTGAACAAAAAAAAGACTTCTGCAAATTCTTAACAGCCCTTCTCAGGGCTCTCTCATTTTGGGGCTGATTTTGTGTGAATGAAAGTCCTGCTGGTACTTGGAGGAGGAGAGGGGAGATAAACGAGGGGGATTCTTTAGTTTAAGTCTCAAAGTGAACAAAAAAAGACTTCTGCAAATTCTTAACAGCCCTTCTCAGGGCTCTCTCAATTTGGGGCTGATTTTGTGTGAATGAAAGTCCTGCTGGTACTTGGAGGAGGAGAGAGGAGATAAATAAGGGGGATTCTTTAGTTTAAGTCTCAAAGCAGTCAGGCACTGTACACCTGAATAAAACTCTCTCAAAGCCAAAAGAGACCTTGTGATCTGCAAGTCTCATCTCTGACTCTGAATAAAAAAAATATATCTTGAGTGTGCAGATAGGTGAAGGCAAGGCTGTATTAAAGCTTATTGTTCACTCAGCCTGTGTAAAGCCCTCCAGAGCTTAAACCTTGAAGATAGATACTGACGGACTTACTGTAACTTAAACTAGCCCCTGTCAGCCTGCTGTTGTGCTCTGCCACTGGACTAACTGAATAAAAGTAAAATTGAGTGACTGTGACAAGAAGGCACTGTCAAAGAGAGAGGAGGGGATTAAATTACAAAACAGGTTGACAGCAGGATACCCCTCAGGTTTTAGTTGTAAAATCTGAGCGGGAGGAAAATATAAATATTAAACTCCTTTGTCCGGGGTTTTACAGGGAAGGAAAGAAAACTAAACAGACTGTTCACATCTTCTAATATCTCTGATCATCACTTCACTGTAGTGTCCACTGTCTTCCAGAGTGCTTACTGTACTTTAAATTCGTACTAGATAAGTAAACCAAAAGGGGAAAAAAATGTCTGTTAAAGTTTGGCTTTAAAAAAATTGCAGGAAAGCCTTCAGTTTCAAGCCAAGAGGGAGGAGAAAGCTCGGGTACTTCTAGGTGTACTGTTCTCCATTACTGATACTAGACCAGTGTTCCCCATTCATTACAACTGAGAGGGGGCCGCCGCGCTATCTTAAATGGCCGCCTCTCATTTTAAAGTCCCGCCACTGTTTCTGTGCAGGTAAAAGCTGCCTGTCACTTTAAATCCTCGTACTCGCGTTAGGAGCATGCGCGAGCACGAGAACCCATCCGTGCTCCTTGTCATGCATGAGAAAGACGGTGGGAGGTTGCACAACCGTAGTTCGGGTGCTGGCAGTCCAGGATCATGTGATTGACTGCTCCGATGGTCACCCGGTCGCTCGGGAGGAAAGGCGCCAAATCTGCAGGGAGTGACAGCTGACTTGCCCTATCAGAGCAGTTTACTTTGGGTAAGTCCCAGTTAAGTACAGACTGTATCACTTTGGAGCTTTACATTCGGCTTGTGTCTTGCGTCGCGAGTGGATCTCTGACTTTGTGTTCAGAGTGTCAGCATCGGTTGCATTTTTACTGAGCAGCTTGTCAGACAGTTTTGAGCACATTTTTCAGCCTGATAATTGCATTTAATAATAGCACTAGCATTAGTGGAGTGGGGTCGTGAGTGGGGGGGGGGAGCGGAGGGAGAGAGTGGTCTCACAGAGACTAGTACTAGGCAGCTCACTTCTCAGTTTCGTTTTCTTGCTGCTTTGAAAAAAAAAAAAAGAATTTTGTAAAAAGAAAAAAAAAAGGAAGATTACTAGTCAAGTGTAGCACTGCAGAGCCAGTAGTGTGTGTGATAGCTTGACTGTTCACATGCCCATATTATTCTTTTGAGCCTGATATACTATATTTCTGCATTGCTGTGGAGTGGGGTTGTGAGTGAGGGGAAGGCGGTGGGAGAGATTTAGAGGACCTTCTAGGCTCTTGCATTATTTTCTCTTCTGAGTGCTGCTTTATAAAAAGGAGAGAATTACTAGCTGCAAAAAAGTAAAAAAGAAAATAAAGCTAGCAGAAGCCCACATATTGACACCAGGGGGTCTACAGTCTCTGTTCCACCAGTCCGGTTGTGCAGCTTTGCTTCGTCAGTGGTCACTTATTTCCAAACCTTGATTCAGGGAATAAAAAAATATTTGTGTGAGAAAAAAAATTCTGGTCTCCTTAACTGTGCCACCAGGGGTTCTGTCCCACTAGTCAGGTTGTGTAGTCTTGCTTCGTCAGTGGTCACTTGTTCTGAACCCTGATTCAGGGAATAAAAAAATATTTGTGTGAAAAAAATTCTGGTCTCCTTAACTGTGCCACCAGGGGGTCTGTCCCACTAGTCAGGTTGTGCAGTCTTGCTTCGTCAGTGGTCACTTGTTCTGAACCCTGATTCAGGGAATAAAAAAAATATTTGTGTGAGGAAAAATTCTGGTCTCCTTAACTGTGCCACCAGGGGGTCTGTCCCACTAGTCGGGTTGTACAGTCTTGCTTCGTCAGTGGTCACTTGTTCTGAACCCTGATTCAGGGAATAAAAAAATATTTGTGTGAGAAAAAAAATTCTGGTCTCCTTAACTGTGCCACCAGGGGGTCTGTCCCACTAGTCAGGTTGTACAGTCTTGCTTCGTCAGTGGTCACTTGTTCTGAACCCTGATTCAGGGAATAAAAAATATTTGTGTGAGAAAAAAAATTCTGGTCTCCTTAACTGTGCATACCAGGGGTCTGTCCCACTAGTCAGGTTGTGCAGTCTTGTAAATCAGTGGTCACTTGTTCTGAACCCTGATTCAGGGAAAAAAAATATTTGTGTGAGAAAAAAATTCTGGTCTCCTTAACTGTGCTACCAGGGGTCTGTCCCACTAGTCAGGTTGTGCAGTCTTGCTTCGTCAGTGGTCACTTGTTCTGAACCCTGATTCAGGGAATAAAAAAATATTTGTGTGAGAAAAAATATTTGGGGCTCAACCAGCATTACCAAGTTCTCGTTCTGTATTGACAAATAAACACACGACAACAATTAGGAAAAAAAAAAGCTTTATTGTACACAATGCAGAAACTAACTAACTTTGGTTTCAAATTAACTCAAAAACGGAAACATCCTGATCAAGATGACAATTGTGAGTCGATGATTGGGACAATGCCAGTTGGTCCAGTTGATATTGACGTCATTGTCCAAAAAACTCCCTGCACTTCCTCCTGTAATACAGAAAAAAACACCTCTAAGCATAGAGCAACAGGATTTTATACTGGCTGGCTTAACAAATACTGTTGGTTACAGTACAAAGAAATGATGACATGTTTGTGCATTTGCATAAAACATAAACAGATGCTCAAATCAGGAACAGTTTGGGTACTCAGTGGGTGTAAGACATTCAGAGAAGATGCTATAAAAAGGCATCAGAACAGTTCAGTTCACGTTGTTGCTTCTGAACTGGAAGCTAACTGCAGAATTTCAGCTTCAAAAGGTGGACTAGAGCAGGCAATGCGGCAGGCCGTGACCCTGGAACAAGAAGCTTTTGTGGCATCCCTTCGTTGCATGTACTGGCTAATAAAAAATGAGCTGCCTCACACAACTAAATATGGCTCACTGCTGGATCTCGCCAAATCATTGGGATGCAAATACCTAGACAATATACATATTGCTGATGCTGTTAAATATCGTTCTGATCGAACTGTCAGAGAAATGGTTCTCTCTCTGGGTGAGGTGGTCAGGAGATCAGTTCTTGCAGATTTGAAGGCTGCCAAATTTTTTTCATATTTAGTGGACGAAACAACTGATATTGCTGTTATGAAGCAGCTCATTTTGTATGGTATGTACTGCAAAGAAACCCAGAGTTTCTTTCCTGGGACTTGAGGAACTAATTGATGGAAAGGCAGACACAATTGTTAAAAAAAATGCTGGAGTTCTCTGATAACAATCAAATCTCGTCGATCACCTTGCAGGGTTAGGCAGTGATGGAGCAGCCGTTATGCTGGGCAGGCAAATGGGGTGGCTAAAAGCTGAAAAGAAGTCAGCCCAATTCTTGTTGAAAATCACTGTATGGCTCACGGGAGGCCTTGGCTGTAAAGGCAGCAGCAAATGAAGTGAACGCCATTAAAAGTTTCATCAAACACTAGATCACTTATACAGATATTATGAAAACTCTGCTGTTCGCATGGCTGCCCTGAAAGAAATTCAGCAGGCAATGGAAAACCCTGTTTTAAAGCCTAAACAGGCAAAAGCAGTTAGGTGGTTGTCCATGATGCAGCATGTGACACACTAGGAAGATTTTCCCATCTGTTGTTACGTCCTTGCATAGAGAGGCCTCTGAAAGGCATGATCCCCAAGCTGTGGGCCTAGTAAAAATGGTGGAAAACTGGGAGTTTTTCTCTATTTTATGTGTGATGTGTGACATACTTCCACACCTTAGCATCTTATCTAAATGCTTTCAAACATCAGCTCTGAATTTTACTGATATAAAGAGACATTTACATTCCACTTTAGAGATTCTTAGGGCACGCCTACTGGTACCTGGTCAGTACTTCTCCTCGGTTCCCTGAACTAGTACTCCTGAATGATAATGGCCTGAACTTGCCATTTAGCGAACCACAGTTGAATCATTTCACAACCTCTGTGCATGACAAGTTTATTAGGGCCCTAATTGCTCAAATTGAGCAAAGGTTTCCAAGCACAGAACTTTTGGATGCGTTCAGTATCTTTGACCCCAGCATGATACAGGAAGTTGATATTGAAGAGTTGGAAGGGTATGGTAGTGATAGCCTTGAGATTATTCTTGGTCAGTATGCTACTGTTGTGGATGTAGATGCTTCTGCACTGGAATGGGCTTCTCTGCGTAGTCTCATGTTCACGGAAAAGATGGCCTTTAAGACTATTTCTGATGTCCTGCACGCTCTAACTACTAAGCATGTAGACCTGTATCCAAACATATCTACTTTGGCAGAGCTGGCAATGATAATATCCATGTCGACTGCAGATTGTGAGAGGGGTTTTTCTGCACTGAATCGAATAAAAACGCAGGAATGAAATAGATTAAGTGCCAGTGTGCTAAATGCACTTATGCTTATCTCAATTGAGGGCCCCGATGTTGACAGTTTCCCTTATTTGGAAGCTGCAGCTCATTGGGCAGGACTGCGAAACCGAAGATTAGATCTTGGCCTTGCAGGCACTAGTAAAGAGTTGTAGTATGGCCTCACCAAAATGTTAAGACTCTCACAAACTGTTGCCTGGCCTGCAACTAGAATGCAGAGGTTCTCCAGTATGTTTTATCACACTTTTTATTTGCTACTGCATACTACAGAGGCCTCCAGATCATCATATTACTCTTATTTCTTGTTTCTTATGCATTTATTGCCTCCCGACTGACTCCGCCCACCGGTAGCTCAGCCCCTGGTGACCCCACCCCCTGTGGCTCCTCCCCTTACCACCGCTCTATATTTTCACGCAATGTGGAACACTGCTAGACTCAGTAGCACCAACTACTCACCCCACCATTGTGGCCACAGATGTGACAACTTGTAGTGCCACTGCCAGTGCTGATATGCCAGCAACTCTGACTACTGTTGAAAGTGGCGGGAGTCCCGGGACAAAAAGAAAAAGGGGGTTCCAGGAGACCTGGAAGAAAAATAGGGAGTGGCTATTATATGAGCCTGATGTGGGCATGACCTGCTCATACTGCAAAAAATACTTAAGGGAGACAAACACTTTCAAGAGTGGCTATAAGAGCATGAGACTTGAAAATGTACGAGCTCATGAACTCTCCAAACCTCATAAATTAGCCAATGAAAAAAATATTGTGTCTAACACTGAACCTTCCAACTTAGCAATAGAACGAGGAATAATACAAATGGAAAAAAATGAGGCAACACAAGTAGAATATTTGTTTAGAACAACTCTTTATTTGATTAATTCAGAACGCCCATTCACAGATTTCCCTGGCATCTTAGAATTACAACGTGTAAATGGTACAAATGTCGGAGTCAGTTATAGAAGTGACAAACAGGCAGCAACGTTCACACATTTTATTTCAGAATCAATAAGGATAAAAGATGCAAAACTGGTTAATAGTAACACTTTTATCTCTGTCTTATGTGACTCGAGCACTGATGCCTCAGTAATAGAAGAGGAGGCAGTGTATATTAGGACAATGGAAAATTTCCGTCCAGTTAACAAATTTGTTTCCCTTCAGCCAGTCTCTATTCCAAATGGTGAAAGCATTTATAACTCAGTAGGTGATGCCTTAGAATTCACTTTGGACTGTAAAGACTGGAAAGAAAAAATTGTTGCCTTTGGATCTGATGGGGCACCCGTCATGTTGGGTAAAGTGACTGGGGTGTTTGGCAGGATTTTGAAAGATGTACCTCATTTGTTAGGGATTCAGTGCAGTGCCCACAAGTTGGAGCTAGCTATAAAGCAATCAGCAACATCTATTCCATACATGAAAACAACAGAGGAAGTCTTAATGTGTATCTATAAAATATACCATAAGTCTCCCAAAAACTGGGCCGGTCTCAAAGAGTTAGCCAGTAATATGAGGTACACCATTCACAAACCAGTTAACGTGTCAGGGACCCGGTGGGTTGCACACAGAGAAAGGGCTCTGTCTGTTATTCTGTCCAGCTACAAGGCCTTAGTTGTACATTTACAGCATATTGCTTCACACCAGGGCAAACAAAAGATCAGGCCAGTGGGTTGTTCAAAACAATAAGTACTGTGAGATTTGTCCTCTTTTCTCAGTTTCTGGCTGAATACCTTGCTGTCATGATGGCCTTCAGTCTAACTCTACAGAGAGACAGCTCAACAGTAGAAACAATAGTCAGTAAGGTTGAAAGCACAGTGCTCTGGCTAGAGAACTACCCTGCGCAGGATAAACTTGACAAAGTCTGTAACAAATTGCTGTTGCTCCCTGACTCTGACACAGCTGACAGTGACACTAGCACAAGTCGACTGACAGGCTCAGCCACTACTCAGGTTCAGTTCCGTGGATCTGATATCTTCCTTAACTTAGAAAGGGGATATTCTATAGATAGAACCAAACAGGCAGTGTTGCGTGATGTTACAAGCCTTCTTTCATCAACAATTGAAAGTATTAACTCACGATTTTCCAATTTTAAAACAGACAAAGTCCTACGGTCATTCAGTATATTTAACCCATTACAGTTACCAGATAGTGACCAACTAGCTCTTTATGGCAATGAGGAAGTCAGAACCCTCACAGAGCACTACAGTGACCTACTGAAGAAACACAATAATAATGTAAACTTGATTGAAGCGCAATGGTTAGAGCTTAAACCACTTACGAAAAAATCACTGAATGAGCTGTCTCCGAAATTTCACTATTTGGATTTCTGGCAAAAAATTCTCTGTAATGATGCACATGAACAGCGATTCCCTGATATTCTGGTCTTAGTCACAATAACTCTACTGATCCCAACCCAAATTGCAGTAGTTGAGAGAGGGATTCAGCTTGATGGGCAGAGTGAAGTCTGACTGGCGGTCCTATCTGTCTCCTATGACTACATCTGAACTAATGCGTGTCAAGCTGTCAGATGCTAGCGTTGCTACATTTGACCTGCAGGATGCCATAACACTATGGTTCAAATCTGGAAAACAAAAGAGAAGACCTCATGTGAGACCATATGGCTGCAGACTAGATTCAAGTTCTGATTCAGAAATAGACTAGACTCAATCAGTGTTTTACCTTGAAAAATAACCCCCCAAAAAGCGACAGTTTTCTCTATTTCCACGTTAGAGTCCATTTTATGTTTTAAGTTTAAAATTCACCTCACAAAAATGTGGACAGGTAAAACTCTGTCCGGACAGGCAACATTTACATTCCACCTGTCCCTCGGACAGGCATCTCAAAAAGATTTATTTAGAGCCCTGGTGCCATATAAATACATTTGAGTTTGAATATGGCAGATATAGAGGATGTGGTGGTTAAAACCGGGTATTTTAATTATCTAGACATTAATTGGAGCACGCAGACTTTAAAAACTGGAATTGAAAGGAAATTTGTGGATACACTTCTGACGGCAGGTTTACAGCAAATGGTGTACAAACCCACTAGAGGTGATAATGTGCTCAATTTGTTAATAACAAATATAGGAGAATTAGTAATGTAAACATCAGGGAGAACTTGTGTAGTTGTGACCATAGCTTAGTGGAGTTCACCCTGAAGACAGAAGCTGTAAAAACTCGGGGATCAACAATAATTAATAACTACAATAAGGCTAATTTAAAAAAAATATTTAAAAAGGAACATATGAATTGGAAGTGGGAAACCTTGTTCAGACACAAAAATGTAGAGTAAATGTGGAGTATATTCAAAAATAAATTACTGCAGGTAGAGGATAAGTTTGTGCCAAATAAAAGAATGTATAACAGCAGAGGAAAGTTACCAATGTGTTGTGCAAACAGAATTTTAAAACAGTGTGACAAACAGAAAAGGGCATTTGATTTTATGAACAGGAATCAAACTGAGGAGTCCCTTGCAGTGTATAGGAGTGAATTGAGATAGTTAAAAAAGAGGATTAGATTAGAAAGAAATAAGTTAGAATTTAACATCCTGCATAGAAGGGATAACGAGAAAAGCTGCTATGCTTATGTAAATAATCATAGAAAGAAAAATGTACAAGTAGGGCCAATATTACATGATGGTCAGGAAATTTTGATATCATTAGGCATGGCGAACTCCTTCAATACCTATTTTTGCTTAGTATTCAATTAAAATAAAGTTGGAGACATTGATATTGTTAGTAAAGAACATTGTCTTTGTGTATTGAAATCACCCCTCTATAAGTACAAAATCTGCTAGTTAAAATAAGTCCTCAGGGCCTGATCTTTTGCACACTAAACTATTAAAAGAAGTTCAAAATCACATATTGCAACCCCTGGCATTTTTGTTTAATGCTTCCTTTTCCACAGGAATAGTACCCAGTGACTGGACTACAGCCATGGTGATACCACTGATTAAAAAGGGGAACAGAGCAGTATAGTCTAATTATAGACCAGTCAGTCTATCACCAGTCCTTTGTAAAACTGCAGAATGTTTCTTGAAATCTAAATTAGAGGAGAATTAGAATCTTATAAATTATAGGAATGATAAGCAGCATGGCTTCTGGCAGACTAGGGCTTGCATAACAAACCAATTAAGCTTCTATGAAAAGGTTAACAGAAGCATAAATAACGTACCAGTTGACATACTCTACCTAGAGTTCCAGAATGCTTTTGATAAAGTCTCCCATGACTTATTAATAAAAAAGTTGATAAAGATTGTCATAACATGGGTTGCATGAAGGAGAACAGTCGGTTGGTCAAACAGCATCAGGTGACCGTGGATTAAAGTCCCTTTTTAATCCACACTTGAGTGACCTGCACTTCTTCTCTCAAAGCAAGTGATGTGATTAGTTCCCAAAAAATCATATCCCGACCAACAGATGCAGTATAGTGGTGACACAGAAAATGCTGCTAACTGTAATAGCACGAGTAGAAATGAAAATATTTTTAGCAAGTAATTATTTCTATACATATTTACATGTGATCATTAGCAGTAATGTGTCTACAATGTTTTTTTTTGGTTTACTTACCTTGTATTTTGCCTACTGCTAGTTGAAAAGAATCCAGTTGAATCCTTGCATTATGAAGTCAGAAACTCTGTACTGGCAAGGGTATTTACATACCCATAATGCAGTGCTCGCAACTCATGGAAGTAATGTATTCTCATACATGGTAAAACGCAAGTAAAACAGATATTGTAACATGTTTTTATTGATTACTTTAGGAAAGGAGCTGTGTTACTAAAGTATTTATGTCATTACAATATAGCTAAAAACAACTCCATGAAGCTAGTTAATATGTTAGGAAAAGTGTTATACACAGTTATTGATTAAAAATGGAACAAATTTCCACAGAATTGTGCAGTCCACAGCAAGCTAGCTAGTACACACTTGTATTTTCCACGTGTTTCACTTAGTTTACATGTGATCATTAGTATTACTGTGTCTACATTGCTTTTGTACTTTACAGAAAGGTCTGACTTCACTGAACCATGAACTGTTTATGCTCAGTCTACGTGTGGAACAGTTTTTTTCAGATGGAGGATACACAATAAAAAGGTTTTTCCAGCCTTAAAATCATCCTTTCTGAGCATTATTTATGCCCTTCATGCAACCCATGTTATAAGCGCAATAACCCACTCCAGGGTATGGGGTTATAGGCATTTAATACACGCCTGGGGCGCTGTGAGGACACTCGACCTGTGACCTCATGCCTCACAACGCACCCCAGGCGTGCATTAAATGCCTATAACCCCACACCCTGTCATGGGAAATTGCTAAGGTATAGATGCAAGGCTACTCAGATGGCTTAAAAGCTGGATGAATAAGAGGAAACAAAGAGGGTGAGGGAATATTATTAGATGAGGATGAAGTGACCAGTGGGGTTCCCCAGGAGTCAGTCCTGGGTCCAGTGTTATTTACACTTTTCATTAGTGATTTACACCGGGATATAAACTCTTGTTTATAGCTCCTGTGACTACCTCCACTAGCTGACCCCATGAATATTTCCCTAAACTTATGCAGTTCTCTCTCCTATTAGCACTTGGTTACCCCTTAGCACGCACTTCCCCATGTTATGTCTACGACAATGCCTCTGGCTGCACTCCTCCTCTATAGCTGTCTGCCCCCATTACTCTTCCTCTCTCTTGTCCTCTATCCTCTCTCTCTGCACCTCATCTGCTATCTCCTTGTAACCTAGCCTCCAAAACTTGTTTTGTTTCTCAAATGCTTTGTAACTCTGTTTAGCTTACACTTTTGTAACCTTGTCCTATGTATTGAATTTGTAATCTGACTTACATGTTGTAAGTTTTGAATTGTAACCTGACTTGGAACCTTTGTAAAAGAGCCCTGGCTCAAAGGTATTGTAATCCTAGACCTAATAAATAAATAAATAAAATAAACAGCTGAGTGGTTAAATTCGCTCATGATGTTAAGTTAGGAGGGCCAGTTGACACACCAGAGAATATCATGAAACTGGTCAGTGATTTGAGTAGAGTGGAAAGATGGGCAATTGAGAATGATATGTGCAGTTTAGTGTAGAAAAATATTCAACTATGCATACTGGGAAGTTAAATAAAGACAAGACTATTACCTGTATGCGACTTTGCTAAAAAAAAAAAAAATGGTTGAAACAGAGAGGGATTTTGGTATATTTGATGACCAACATCTAAATTTTGCAGTGCACTGTACATAAACAATACAGAAAACTAACTTCATGAGAAAAAACATTGAGAGCCTTTCTAAATCGATCTGCAGCCTGTTTTATGCCTCTGTATAAGACCTTTATAAGGCCACATCTGGACTGTGGATCTCTTTTGTGGACCCCATATTGGAGAAGGGAGGTAGAGTGAGTTGAAAAGTCCAGCATAGAATAACTAAGATGATTAGAGGATTAAATGGATTCCAGTATGATGCTAGGTTACAGCGATTAGGACTGTATCGCTTGGAACAGAGAAGAATCCATCTGAGAATTGTTAGCAATGTACAGAATCATGCAGGAGGCAGAACTAATGGATGAGCTGGTGGTTGTAATCCAGGAAAAGCCTGAGGGTTTGAGAGCACATAAACTCCAAATATAGTGGAAAGTCAGAGCTTGGATACATTGAAGAGGAGACTTGATACTTTTCTATTACATTGCTTACATGTCATGATGATACCCATGCCTGCATCCACTGCTTTTCTTTCACCGTGCCTGTAAGCCATGCCTGTATCCACTGCTTTTCTTTTACCATGCCTGTATCCACTATTTTTCTTTACTGTAACCACCTCATGATGAAACTCACAATGCCTCAAATGTTCCTTATGTCCTTGTTCATTCTTATAACTTGTATTGTTATCCCGGGTTGCCCCTAAAAAAGGGACCTTCGGGGCTCAGTGGGCCTACCCGGTCACCAAAATTTAATAAATAAATATTAGATGAAGGGACTAGTTGGACCTGCTGATGCGGGTGGACAGAATTAATGGGCATGATCGTCTTCTCCCGTCCATGACCCAGTATGATAACCCAGTATGATATATGTGCAAACTTGCAAGCAAAGTGCATTACACCACTAAGCATGGAGGGTGTGTTGCCTGACATGTTTCACATCCGACTTGATGCTTTGTCAGAGGCTTTGGTGGTGAGTGCCCAGCTTTTTTCCAAGTTTAAAATTGTGGCTAGTAGGGTCTCTATTGTTTTGATGTGGGTTGCAAAAACATGCTCATCATCCCTGTTTCTAATGGAGCTAAGATATTCACAAATTCTGACCTTCATAGGCCTGAATGTCTTTCTCACGTAGAATGCTCCACAGACACATAAAGCAACATACACCACCCCTTTGATTGTAGAATTCTGGGGTTGATGAAACAGAGTACTGACCCCTTGGTGACAACTCTGCAAAAATTTGCATCTGCCACATTTGTGGCAGTGGTTGGACAGGGGGAGTGAGACGCATTGTCGAGCCAATGAGCTCAGCTGGGTAAATATTATAGACAACATCATCCCTAATATTTCCGCCCCTTCTGAGTACCACCCTAGTCGACTGCTGCATTATACAGTACCTCTTAATAGGGGTTCTGTCTGCAGCTTATGCCTATGCTTTTCCATGATCTTGCAGACTTTTGAACCTGTGGATAAAAGGTAGTGACAACATTAATTCTGTCATCCTCAGGATCCCTTTCTCTCAGCTGAGGCCCTAACCTCTTGGATCACAATATCATTATAACCCCACTCTTTTAATATGACTGTAGGTTTGTCCACCCTTTTGTTATAAATATCATTCATGCTACACTTCCATCTGAGACAGCTGAATTGCCCCTGAGGTATGCCAGTTGTTGTATGGCAGGGGTGGCAGCTAGCCAGACCAAGCAGAGTATTTCTGTCATTTGGGCTTCCTGGATATATCCATCTTAATACCACCAGCTGAGTTCCAGATTTTTGTATCCAAATCTATTTCTGTCAGACTACACCTAACTGTGAACTACAGACTGTGGTTGCTTGCCTCAAGGAAGATGACAAACTCCTTCAATTCCTGCTCTGACTGCCACCATATGACAAAGACATTGCTGATAAGTGTTGCCAGAAGTCAATGTGACACAGAAAAGGGTTAGTTTCACAATTCCTCACAACTCTTTCCTCCCACTCCCCCATAAACAGTTTTGCATAATTGGTGGTCAAGTTCACTCCCATTGCTGTACTCTTGATCTGCAGGTAATTGCCTGTTTTTATACATGAATTAACTGTATTCTAGTAACATCTGTGTCAGATCCACTAGTGTCTCAGTGGATGTGGATGGTGGGATGGCTACGCCTATTAAGGAATGAGACCTTGGCTCATAGACCCTCTCTGTGGGGATGTTATTATACTTAGATTGCATGTCTATTGTAACTAGTCAAGAGTCCTGCTTTATGACTGGGTCATTTAATACCTGTTTGTAACATGGCAGTAAACATAGTAGTAAAATGGAGAAATGAGACTGGTCGAAAGGCATCAGCTGACCAAAAGTGAGCAGGTATTAATCCAGCAGTAGAGCCCGCTCACTAGTGCATGTTGCAGCAATAGACCCCACTCGGTATTGTGGATGCGCAAGATACAGAGAGAGAGAGTGTATCTGTGCACGTTTATTTCTGTAACTGTGTTTCGGTGCCTGTAGATGGTGGCTGTTCTGCAACAGCTTTAGAATTGTTGGCGGTAACCAGTGGAGGCATCCAGTGGCTCGGGCAGCGTTAGAGATAGTATGGGAGCTCTGTAAGTACAGCAGTAAATGAAAAGTTAGTTGTATACTGTAGCGATCAATGTTCCTATCCACAGAGAAACATACAGAAACAGGAAGGGAAATCACACTGTGTGTATGTGTGCTAATGTCACTCGCTACTTGTAAAAGTGTCCCACGATGCACCGCTGTAATCCAGCATCCGCATAGAAGCTTCAGGCACAAAGCACAGAAACTATCGGTTGGAATGACAAAAGATAAGTGTGGTTGTGTGTTTCAGACAGAAACCTTGTCGTACTCTGTCTATGTAAAAACAGCCCTCACTATAGCGTGCAACGGGAATGCGCACGTTTGTCGACCATGTCACTCTGTACCAACCAAGTAAATCCAAGACAGTTTGGAAGAATAATTATTCATGTGCACAACTGTAGTGCACTATAAAGAGTAACAATTTTTCTACATTATCTGCCTTGCACTTGCCATGTTACAAGCGAATTAATCCCCTCCAGAGTCGGGCTGTACTGGTGGATTAATGTCCGCTGGGTGGTTGGAACCGCTCGGCGCGCGGCCTTATGCACCAACCCCCCCCCCCCAGCCGGGCATTAATCCACCAGTAGAGCCCTCCTCTCTCTGGGATTAATGCTTTCATACTGTCCAGGATGTCCTGTACAGTATATAAGACAAGAGTAATTTAACAATTGGACCTTGGTATCTATCAGCTGATTTACTGTAGATAATGGTTCAGTAAGGCTGCCTATTCTGGATATGATGGGTATACCCAGTGGGCCAACTAAGAAGTTTGATATTTTGGGCAGCAGATAAAATCATGCCCTACTTCAGTATTTCACCTTCAGGAATCCAAAACATGTGGAGAGAAGATGTTATTTTCAGTAGTTTCAAACCATCAATGCAAGCGTCAATGTGTTTCTTAAAGACAACAATTGGATCAGATGTTAGACGGATATAATAGTCCTCAGCAGAGAGTTATATTTGATTGTAACACGGCATTATTGAAAAGTCTCTGGCGCTTGCCAATAAAGCATAGCAGCGACCACGTGGTGCAGGACCAACACGGCATTGAGAGCCGATAATGCCGTGTTGCTGTGCTGGGAAGCGTGTTCACGAGTCCAACACGGCATTATTTCTCATAATGCCGTGTTGCTCTTGCGTGTTCCCGAGCTCAACATGGCATTATCGTCTCATAATGCCGTGTTGCTCCTGTAGTGACCACGGCAGCCAGAGAGCGGCAAGTAGCGCTGTGGGCAGGCGGTGGGTATCCCTGCAGATGGGGTTGAAACACATCGGTATGTAACAGAGTACTATAATTGCATGGCATAGTAAGAATAAAGTTTATAAAGATTGCCTCAGTCTCCGGCGCGTTTTTTCTCCATGACTCTGTACTCTGCTTGCCCTGGTATACATCGCGCTTGTCCGTGTTACAAGAGCATTAATCACCGGCAGCGTCGGCCTCTACCGGTGATTAATGCCGCTGGGGTTGAACCTCGGGCTTAGCCTGCAGCTGCGCCCCGGCGGGCATTAATCGATGAAACCTCCTCCGATGATTAATCTTATCATAACCACCACCACTCACCCCTTTTATCTGCAGGTTTAATAGTCACAGAATGTCCTCCTTTGGGTCCAGCAGTGACTCTTTCATTAGGAGTCATACTGTCCCTATAGCTGAAGTTGTGTTCCTCTTTACGTATCTGCAGATTCCTTTCACAGAGGTCCCAAAATATGTGATGTGCTGGTGTTAGTTGTTGGCAAAATTTGTATTTCTGTTTTTAGGTGTGAAAGATCCAGCCTTAAGTGTTTCAGATGGGGAGTCTTATTTACTTGTGATGGTGTTGCAGCTAGTTCCTGATTAGAGTCCTGTGGCAGTCTGGTATACAGTGCTTTTATGCTGTGTCCTAACAAAATAATGCACATCTATAATTGTCTGAAATTAATTAATTTTGTTAGTAGGTACAAAAGTAACTCCTGGACGAAACACACTCACTTCATGTTCAATGAGATGCTTACATGAAATGTTAACCACATTTAAAGCCGCAGTACATGTAAGCTGTGAGCCTTTTGACCTACTGTGTAGTTCTTTAATCTATTTTTAGATAGCTTCTTATCTCCTCCCGTCTGCTCCCCTTTCTTCCCCATTTTGAATCTGCTTTTAGCAATCTTTGTTACATTTGAAATAATAAAAGAGCCCTCCTTTAATATGGCTCAGTTCCAGTTTTCATCAGTATTTTCTGTTATTTTTGACAATCCATTGTTTGTTTAACATCACTTTTCTTGTGGCTGTAGTTAACTACTTTGTAGCAGACTTTATGGGACACCAGGGCCCGGATATTCAGACTGCACTAGGCTGTGGCGCAAAGCCTGGGCATAGCGCAACTGGGCTCTTGTAGGCGTTGACAGTGTGATATTCAGCGGCAGCCTATGGCGCAGCATCGTTGAATATCGCACCCTGGCCACGCAGATCAGTGGCACTGCTCAGCGCCAAGTGGCCAGAGTGGAGCAGAGGGGATGCACTAGTGCAAGTTCCGTTCGCGGCGCAACAACGCATGATATTCAAAAGTGCACTGAAAATGGGGCCATAATGCATGCAAGGTGCCAATGGGTCCATTTGCATGTCGTTATATTCATTGCATGCAGGTGCGTTGATCCTGGCGACTTGCGCCTGGCGCCTGCCAGGCTGCAACCGTTGGGGATCGGCGCCCCTGCTGTGAGCAGCATGCACGATGCCTGATCACGCAGGCATATGAACACCATGTAAATGTCAATATCCCTGGTGGTCAGTGGACTGCTCGCGATCCGATCGGTGGCATATGTTATAATTTAAGGTCCAATGTCCCTGGTGGTCAGTGGACCACTTCGCAGCTTGATCAGCGGGCATGTTTAATATAAAGTTCAATATCCTGGTGGTCCAGTGGACGCTCGCAGCCGATCGCGGGCATCAGTAAAACATTAATGCCACAGCAACCCAACCCTGGTGGTCTGCAGTACCCCCCTCACCGCCCACGGCCCTCCGCCTGCTCCCTGCGGTCAGCAGCAGGCGGCAGCTCTACTCGCCACCCACGCCCGCCCACCCGACTGACACCGTATGGTAGGGCTGTCGCCCATTGGTCTGGCGTGGGCCAATGGTAATGCGCTACCGTCCACAGTCCAGATGTGTGAATGAATCCATTCACGCTATCTGGACTAATCATCTTCAATCTTGACTGCTGCGCCCATTGACTCGCGCTGGCGGAACAATGGGTACAGCCTACCGTGCGATGTCGGTCGGTGGCGGCGGTGCAAAACGTGGCTGCCGCTACTGCGTGCGGTGAAGGCGGTGGTGAGGCTCGAGTGAGGAGGGGCTGCTGGGCACCGAGGCAGGCTGCTGTGGCTGTGTGTTGTGATGCCCAGCGGTGACCAACTCTGTTCACTGAACCACCGTGAATTAAAGAATGGCATATGTGACCTGACTGCGGCGAGTCACTGGAACATCAGGGATATGGAGACTTTAAATTATACATATGCCAGCAACGCTGCGGCGATACCAGACCGGAAATTGGACTTTAAATTAAAACATAGGCCTGCAATCGGCTGCGAGTGGTCCACTGGACCACCAGAGATATTGGACTATCCTTTACCACGTATGCCCAAGATCGGGAATGGGGCGCCGCCAATGGCAGTGCAGCCGTGTGAGTGGCTACCACAGATGGTAGCTGCCGTGATGGCGCCTACACATGTAAAGTCAGCCTGTGGGTGGCCAGCTGTTGTTCCTTTGTTTTGGTCACTGTGTGTAGCGCAAGTAGGTTTCGCTGTGCGGACTCTGCACATCCCGGCTGAATATCTGGATGTGCGGAGTATGCATGGGCACACCCCCACCTGCACTGCATACATTACTACGCGCCTACGCATCGGATTTGTGCCAGGCTCAATCCCCATTTGAATATCGCTCTGAGGCGCATCAGTGGGTTGCGCATGGTGCAACAGTATTGCGCCATGTACAACCCTTCTGAATATCTGGGCCCTGGTATACAAAAACAGCTCAGAATACTGATGAAAATTTGGTCTGAACCATATTAAGAGGAACACTCTTTTTATTATTTCAAACCTAAAGAGTGCTGTTTCAAACATTATAAAAGTGCTAACGCAGACTCAGAATGGGAAAAGAACAGTATAGTACAAGGCAGGAGATAAGGGGCGATCTAAACGGGCCAGGAATTTTCACCTTCACTTGCTTTAATTTTTGTGGTGCAGTAGGTTTTACTTGTTCCAGCCTTTGCTGTTCAATTTTTTTTTATTTCTCACTTTACCACCTTGAGCCCCCTCTCCTTGTTATCTTGGTTGTCCCTTGGTGTAGAGAGTTGTCTTGGGCTGCACCGAGGGGCATAATATATTGATTCCTCTTCTTCTAAAAAATAACTTTTCAGCACTGAAGGCACACCTTCCATTTTACTATTGCTGGTCTCACACCAAAATCCAGTTCAGGATTCTAGTTATTCCTCTTTAAAATTGGTCTATTGTTGCTTCTGTTGCTGTTATCACCCTTCTGTCTTTTTACACCAGACTAGGATGTGACCCATTTTGTAACAACTTTGAGTTTAGAGTCCTGTTGAGGTTTCTTTTTAATGTGGTACTATATTCTTCGAAATGCAGTGCACTCAAGAATTGTTGTAGTGCCAATTCCCATTTTCCAGCTTCTGTTTCTGTGGCGTCCTCCAACATCATCTTGATCTGCTGTTTAGGCGCAGCAAGTAAAATACCTTGCCTGCATTCCCAGAAGTGAGGCTTGACTTTGTGTGATGCTGGCATCTGTATGAAAGTCTTGGTCCTCGTGGAACACAGTTAGCATTTAAAACAAATCTGGAGTAACAACAAATACACATTCAGTTAACAGTGTTAGGCTCCACGAATTGTGCAATTGTCAGAAGTCCACCTCTAAAGAAGAGAATGTACTGTATAAGTGTGATTACCTTGATGTAGTAGTATATAGGCACAGACAATGTACTGCTCATGGTTAATGCCTGGTAATGTAGGCACTTCATCTCAATAAAGTTGAATTATTGGGGGAAAAAAAAGAAAACTAAGCCTTCAGAGATGGCTGTTCACAGTATTTTTTTCAGGCTGTGATAACATTCTTTCAAACTCTGAGAATGCAATTCTGGTATTCATTGGATCCAACGTTGCGGTTTCCGTATTCTTTGTTGTCTTCGTTGGGGCTGAGAAAATTTCTATAGGGTCAGTAACTGGCTGCAGTACAAAATCAACTAGATCGAGGGCTGTATTGTTTGCTGCTTCACCCGAACCGGTCCTATCTGACATTCTGTTAAAACTAGGCACTATAACATCTTCAAGCACAGGTTACTGGGAGCAGAGCCCGTGGCTAGTATAGAAAATATGGACCCTAATTGCCTTCTGTTATCATAATACTTTATTTTGTTTACTGTGTAGAAACTTATGTATGGTGCCTTTTCTCTTGCTGCAGTGGGTGAATATGGGAAAAAACTGTAGGGTTGATAATGTGAAGTCGCTGATGTGTATAATAAATTCTATGAAGTGTATTAAATTGTATTTGCCTGAGATTACTGTTCATTGGCACTTAAAAACTGTCTGCTGTATACTACTGCAGCACTCTTCGTTATACATTATATTAAAAATTATTTTCTTAGCAATTTTTTAAACTCAGCTAATTTTCCAATGAATGTTTAATTATTTGATAGCAACTGCTGATCAGCCCTTTCCAATAAAGCTAGTTCTGTCTTGTAAGTAGGTCGCTGAAGAGTTGAGCATAGTTCCTCAAAGGCAAATGAACTAAGCTGCAAATATCTGAAGCAGTCAGGTAGCGTGCCTGAAGCTGTTTAAAAGTTATAATTCCACTTCCAGATAGTCCTCAACGTAGCCAATGCCCTTCTATTTTCATCAGAGACAACCTAGATCAGTACTAGATAGAGGAAATGTTTTATTGTAAAGATCAGCAGGTAGAACAAGATGTTGTTTTCACTTAAAGCAGCAGGAGATTTTAATCATCATGATGTTTTCAGTAATGTGTTTCTGGCAAAAAATAAAAGTCACTATGCCATTTTATTCCTTTTCATTGTATTTCGTTCCTGAACTGAAGTATGGGATTATGACGTTTCTAAAGTTCTGGCTGTCTTGCCATGCCTAGCATGACAAAATTAAAACATCTTAGTGTGGTGCACTGTTATTTGCCATCGAAAACGTGGGCAAGTGCCGTCATGGTACACCTAAAGTATAAACCCAGTATTTACAATTAAAAAGCACCCCCCCATGTTAGAGGTGTTTAAATATTGTGAGTCATTAATTAAAAAAAAAAAAAATGTTATAATAGGTGTTTTGGGGATACTGGTACTGGATCTAAGGCGGTCAGAAATACACTTTTACAAACAAACTATATGACGGAAATGCTAAACGTTAAACTCACAGAGACATAGAATTTGACAGCAGATGAGAACCGCTTGGCCCAACTAGTCTGCCCATTTCCCTACCTAACGGATAAGTTGCAAATCCTAGTTAACCAACAGCCTACTTCCTCCTACCCCCCGTTAGAATTGCCTTATGTCTATCCCATGCATTCTTGAATTCCCCCAATGTTTTTGACTCTACGACCTCCTCAGGAAGGCTGTTCCATGCATCTACAACTCTTTCTCTGTGAAGAAATACTTCCTCACATTACCTCTGAGCCATCTCCCCTCTATCTTCAAATTGTGCCCCCTTGTTCTTGCACATCTCTTTTTCTGAAAGATGCTACCCTTTTGGACTTTGTTGATTCCCTTGAGGTTTTTTGAAAGTTTCTATCATGTACCTACTCTCCCTCCTTTCCTTGAGGCTATACGTCTTAAGATCCTTTAGTCTTTCTTCAGATGTCTTCTGGTGTAGACCCTGCATCATTTTGGTTACCCTCCTCTGGACAGTCTACACCCTGTCTATGTCTTTGAGGAGATGGGGTCTCCAGAACTGTACATAGTACTCCAGATGTGGTCTTACCAACTGTCTGTACAGAGGGCCAACAACGTCCTGTTTTCTACTGGTGATGCCTCTCCCTACGCATCCCAGTATCCCCCCAGCCCTCCTTACTGCCTTCTCACATTGCTGGTCCACCTTTAAGTCATCCGATATGAATACTCCCAGGTCCCTTTCCATTTTTGTTGTTGGCAGTATCCCCCCACGTGCACTCTTCCCCTGGGTTTTTGTTTCCCAGGTGCATTACTTTGCTCTTCTTTGCATTGAATCTAAGATGCCGTACATTTGACCATTCCTCCAACCTTGCAAAGTCCTTTTTCATCCTTTCCACCCCACCTTGCATATCAACCCTGTTGCAGATCTTTGTGTCATCTGCAAAGAGACATACTTTCCCTTCCAGTCCCTCTGCAATGTCACTTATAAAGACATTAAAAAGTACCGGCCCCAATACTGAACCCTGTGGTACCCCACTAGTAACCCTCCTTTCTTCACTGTGGACTCCATTTACTATTACCCACTGTGTCCTGTTGTCCAGCCAGTGTTTTACCCAGGCTACCACCCTGGAACCCACTCCCAGGCAGGTTAATTTGTTTATTAATCTTTTGTGTGGGACTGTGTCAAACGCCTTGCTATAGTCTAGGTAAGCCATGTCCACAGTCCCTCCCTGGTCTACAACTTTGGTCACCCAGTGAAAGAAATCAATTAGATTTTTCTGACATGACCTTCCTGCTGTGAATCCATGCTGCCTTAGGTCCTGTGCCCCACTGTCCTCTAGGTACTCAACAGTTCTTTCCTTCAGAAGTGATTCCGTCATTTTCCCTAACACTGAGGTCAAACTGAACAGGTCTGTAGTTTCCTACCTCTGTCTTGCTCCCATTTTTGTGAAGGGGAATCGCATCCGCCCTCCTCAAGTCCTCAGGTACCACACCATCCTCCCATAGTTTATTAAAAAGCGGAGTAAGTGGTGTTACTAGTTCTTCCCTTAGTTCTTTTAGAATTCTGTGGTGAATCCCATCAGGCCCCATTTTTTTATCCAGCTTCAGTTTTAAGAATTCTTTCAGAACCCTTTCTTCTGTGAAAGGACTAATATCAACCCCCCAATCCAGAGTGCTTCTGTTGACTGACTGAATTAGGTATCTCCCCCTGGTTTTCCATTGTGAATACTGAGCAGAAGTTTCCGTTCAGTACCCCTGCTTTTTCACTGTTGCTCTCTGCCCAACCACCTTCCTCTTTATTCAGCCTCAGTATCCCTGCCTTAGTCTTTCTTTGCTCCCTAATGTACCTATAAAAGGTTTTATCTCCCTTCTTAGCCGAGTTGGCTATCTTTTCCTCGGTTTGGGCCTTTGCTATTCTGACTGCCTTCCCCACTTCCTTCTGCTTTAACTGGTACAGTTCTCTGTCCTGCTCCTTCTGTGTTTCCTTATACTTCCTGAATGCTGTCTTTTTCTCCCTTACCTTACCCGCCATTTCTTTTGAGAACCATAGTGTTTTTTTCTTTCGTTTTGATTTGTTTATTTGCTTCACACAAAGGCCTGTTGCCTCTGTGATGACGGTTTTGATGTTTCCCCATTGTTGCTCCTCCCCACCTTCTTGCCTGTTTGCTAGTGCTTTTCTGAGGCATTCTCCCATTTTGACAAAATCAGCCTTCCTGAAGTCCAGCACCTTCACTTTTGTGTGGCTTGACTCTACAGCTAAGTTTATTGTGAACCACACTGTTTGGTGGTCACTTGTTCCCAGATGGCTACCAACTTCAAGATCAGAGATCCTCTCTCTGTCCCCATTTGAGAGTACCAGGACTAAGATTATGCCCTCCTGAGTGGGTTCCAAAACTAGCTGTCTGAGGTATGCCCCCTGTAGGGCATCGAGAATGGCCCTGCTCTTGGATGTGGCTGCAGCAAAGGTGCTCTATTTAACATCTGGCATATTCATGTCCCCCATCAGCAATATCTCCCCTTTCACTGCCATCCCAAGGATGCCTTCTATCATTTCCTTGTCTATTTCCTCTCCCTAAGACTGGGGTCTGTATACAACCCCTGTATGGATTGTGGAGCCATTTCCAGTCTCCAGGGTGACCCACAGTGCCTCCTCCCTGTTTACCCTTTAGTTCTGTTGCTTTGATCCCTTCCCTTACATAGAGAGCTACTCCTCCTCCTCTTCTTCCCTCCCTGTCTCTCCTGTAGATTGTTTACCCTGGAATGTTGACATCCCAGTCATGGTTCTCTGTGTACCATGTTTCTGTGACTGCCACGATATCCAGGCATCCCTCTTCCATCAAGGCCACCATTTCAGGGAGCTTTTTACCTAGAATATGGGCATTACCCTTTATTTTTTTTATGGCTTTATTTCTTTTTGCCCCATCCCTGTCCTTACTGCCTTTGTCTTTTTCTCCATTTACCCCTGCCCTTCTCCCTATCGACTGCTCTATCTTGGTGTTTACCTCACTAGCTACCCTGATTTTTTTTTTGGGGGCTAGGATTTCCCTTCTCCTTTTCAGTGCCTACCCCTTGCTAGTTTTAAATGCTGCCATTGAAGCATTAAACCATCACCAGGATCCTGGTTCCCTCTGATAGATGCAGACCATCACGCCTGTATAGGCCTGCATCCTCCAGGTGAGCCCCAGTCCCAATGAAGCACAATCCTGAGCTCTGCACCAGTTTTTCAACCAGTCATTGAATCCCATGGTGCAGAGTACTCTAGCTTCATCCATGCCATAGACAGGTAGCACTTCCGAGAATGTTACAGTGTGTGCTACTTGTCTAAGGCCCCTCCCCAAGCTCCTGTTGCACTGCTCTGATCCCATTCTCAGCATGGTCATTCGTCCATAGGTGGACAGTGACATCCAGCTCCCTCCCTCTTGCAGCTGCTCCCACGATCCTGAGTATTCGTTTCCTGTCCCTCCAAGCCATGGCGCTGGGCAGGTACCTTACCTCCCTTTCCCCTCCCTTCCCCAGTTCTACCCCCCTAACAATTGAGTCCCCCACCAGGAGTTGTTTCCTTCCCCTGTGGGGTCCTGTGCCACCCTCCTGTGGGTCTCCATTGTGGAGGTTCCCAGCATCCTCCTTGGTCTCCACTGCGGGTACCTCCATAGAGGAACCATGCTCCACCAGAGCGGTGAATGAATTGTGGAGAGGCACAACTGGAAGGATGCGCCTCTGTTCTACCACCCTCACCAAGCCCACCGTGGTCCAACCACTCCTCTTTCTTGGCAACCTCTGAGGTAGTGGCGGTGGCCTGGGTGGACCTAGGTGGGGGAGCAGGTTTCCCGAATCCTTGCTAGGTCAGCATGGAGATGAACAACCTCCTCCCTCAGACCAGAGAGGTGCCTGCAAATAGGGCAGCAACGCAGTCTCCAGAATGTCTCCCGGAAGACTGCTGCTCCACAGCCAGTGCATTGCAGCACTCCCCGCATGTCTGTATCCCTTCCTGTTACAGATGCTTTTCTCAGTGTGGAAAAGGCAATGGGACCTGATAGAAGCATAGAAACATAGACTTTGATGGCAGATAAGGACCGCTTGTCCCACCTAGTCTGCCCTTTTCCCTACCTACAGGATAAGCTGCAGATCCTAGTTAACCAACAGCTTATTTCTTCCTACCCCTCACAAGAATTGCCTTATGTCTGTCCCATGTATTCTTGAATTTTCCCACAGTTTTAGACCCCACAGCCTCCTCAGGAAAGCTGTTCCATGTGTCCACCACCCTCTCTGTGAAAAAATACTTCCTCACATTGTCCCTGAGCCATCCCCCTCTATCTTCAAATTGTGTCATCTTGTTCTTGCACATCTCTTTTTCTGAAAGATGCTACCCTCTTGGACTTTGTTGATTCCACTGAGGTACTTAAAAGTTTCTATCATGTCCCCCCTCTCCCTCCTTTCCTCAAGGGTATACATATTAAGCTCTTTTAGTCTTTTCTCGTATGGCTTCTCTTGCAGACCCTGCATCATTTTGGTTGCCCTCCTCTGGACTGCCTCCATTCTGTGTATATACTTGTGGAGATGGGGTCTCCAAAACTGGACGCAGTGCTCCAGATGGGTCTCAACAACTGTCTGTACAGAGGGATAACAACTTCCTGTTTTCTGCTGGTGATGCCTCTCCCTATACATCCCAGTATCCCCCCAGCCCTCCCTACTGCCTTCTCCCATTGCTTGCTAACCTTAAGGTCATCTGATATGATTACCCCAGGTCCCTTTCCATTTTTGTTGTTGTTACTACCTCCCCTTCCCCCATTGTGTAATCTTCCCCTGGGTTTTTGTTTCCCAGGTGCATTATTTTGCACTTCTTGCAACTGAATCCAAGCTGTCATACTTCTGACCATTCCTCCAACCTTGCCAAGTCCCTTCTCATCCTTTCCACGCCTCCTTGTGTATCAACCCTGTTGCAGATCATTGTGTCATCTGCAAAGAGGCATCATTTTCTTTCCAGTCCCTCTACAATGTCACTTATAAAGACATTAAAAAGGACTGGACCCAGTACTGAACCCTGCGGTACCCCACTAGTAACCCATCTTTCTTCAGAGTGGACTCCATTTACAATTACTTTCTGTGTCCTGTTGTCCAGCCAATGTTTTACCCAGGCTACCACCCTGGGACCCACTCTCAGGCTGGTTAATTTGATTATTAATCTTTTGTGTGGGACTCTGTCAAATGCCTTGCTAAAGTTTAGGTAGGCCATGTCCACAGCCCTTCCCCGGTCTACTGCTTTGGTCACCCAGTCCAAGAAATTGATTAGATTCATCTGACATGACCTTCCCGCTGTGAACCCATGCTGCCTTGGGTCATGTGCCCCACTGGCCTCTAGGTACTCAACAGTTCTTTCCTTCAGAAGTGATTCCATCACTTTCCCTACCACAGAGGTCAAACTGACAAGTCTGTAGTTTCCTGCCTCTGTCTTACTCCCACTTTTGTGAAGGGGAATCACATCCGCCTTCCTCCAGTCCTCAGGTACCACACCATCCTCCCATGATTTGTTTAAAGGGGTAGTCAGTGGTATCACTAGTTCTCCCCGTAATTCTTGTAGAATTCTGGGGTGAATTCCATCAGGCCCAATTGCTTTGTCCACCTTCAGTTTTAGGAGTTCTTTCAGAACCCTTTCTTCTGTGAAAGGACTGGGATCGACCGCCCTATCCAGAGTGCTTCTGTTAATTAGATTAGGCATCTCCCCGTTCTCTTTTGTGAATACTGAGCAGAAGTATTCATTCAGTATCCCTGCTTTTTCACTCTCCCTCTCTGCCCACCCACCATCCTTTCCATTCAGTCTCACTATCCCTCCCTCCTTTTGTCTTTCTATGCTCCCTGATGTACCTATAAAAGGTTTTATCCCCTTCTTAACCGAGTTGGCTATCTTTTCCTCAGTTTGGGCCTTTGCTATTCTGACTTCCCGGCCTGCTTCCTTCTGCCTTAACTGGTACAGTTCTCTGTCCTGCTCCTTCTGTGTTTCCTTATACTTCCTAAATGCTATCTTTTTCTCCCTAACCTTCCCCGGCACCTCTTTTGAGAACCATAATGGCTTTTTCTTTCGTTTTTCTTTCATTTTGATTTGTTTATTTGCTTCAAACAAAGGCATGTTGCCTCTGTAATGGCAGTTTTGATGTTTTTCCCATTGTTTCTACACCTCTCCTTCTATCCTGTTTCCTAGTGCTTTTCTAAGCACTCTCCCATCTTACCAAAGTCAGCCCTCCTGAAGTCCAGTACCCCCACTTTTGTATGGCTTGACTCTCTAGCTGAGTTTATCTTGAACCACACTGTTTGGTGGTCAGTTGTTCCCAGATGGTTACCCACTTCTATATCTGAGATCCTCTCACTGTCCCCATTTGAGAGTACGAGGTCTAAGATTGCTCCCTCATGAGTGGGTTCCAAAACTAGCTGTCTGAGGCATGCCACCTGTAGGGCATCGAGAATGGCCCTGCTTTTGGATGTGGCTGCAGCAAAGGTGCTCCAGTTAACATCTGGCATATTCAGGTCCCCCATCAACAGTATCTCCCCTTTCTCTGCCATCGTAAGGATACCTTCCGATCAGATCCTTGTCCATATCCTCCCTCTGACATGGGAGTCTGTATACAATTCCTGTGCAGATTGTGGTGCCATTTCCAGTCTCTAATGTGACCCACAGTGCCTCCTTTCCTCCCTGTTTACGCTTTTGTGCTATTGCTTTTATCCCTTTCCTTACATAGAGAGGTACTCCTCCCCCTCTTCTACCCTCCCTGTCTCTCCTATAGGTTGCATACCCTGGTATGTTAACATCCCAGTCATGGTTCGCTGTGTACCATGTTTCTGTGACTGCTATGATATCCAGGCATCCCTCTTCCATCAAGGCCACCAGTTCAGGGAGTTTGTTGCCCAGACTACAGGCATTGGTACTCATTACCCTCCATTTCTTGATGGCCTTACCCATTTTTGCCCCATCCCTGTCCTTATTGCCTTTGTCACTTTCTCCATTTACCCCTGCCCTTCTCCCTATCAACATCTCTATCTTGGTGTTTACCTCACTTTCTACCCTGATTTTTTTGGGTGGGGGGCTAGGATTTCCCTGCTCCTTTCCAGTGCCTCCCCCCCTTGGCTAGTTTAAATGCTTGCTAATGAAGCATTTAAACATGTCTCCTAGGATCCTGGTTCCCCTCCTGGACAGATGCAGACCATCATGCCAGTATAGGCCTGCATCACTCCAGGTGGACCCCCGTCCCCAGTGAAGCCAAATCCATAAGCTCTGCACCAGTTTGTCAACCGCTGATTGAATCCCATGGTGTGGAGCACCCTAGCCTCACCTATGCCATGGACAGGCAGCACCTCCGAGAAGGCTACCGTGTGTGCTACTTGTCTAAGGCCCCTCCCCAACTCCACAAACTCTTCCTGCACTGCTCTGATCCCTTTCTCAGCCAGGTCATTTGTCCCTAGGTGGACAGTGACATCCAGCTCCCTCCCCCGTGCAGCTGCTCTAGCGATCCTGAGGATTCGCTCCCTGTTCCTCCAAGACATGGTGCCAGGCAGGCACCTTGCCTCCCTCTCCCCTTCCTCCCCCGGTTCTGCCCCCCAACAATGGAGTCCCCCACCAGGAGTTTTTTCCTTTCCCTGTGGGGTCCCATGCAACCCTCCTGTGAGTCTCCTTTGTGGAGGTTCCCAGCATCCTCCTTGGTCTCCACTGCGGGTGCCTCCATAGAAGAACCACACTTTGCCAGAGCAGCATATGAATTGTGGAGAGGTACAACTGGAGGGAGGTGCCTCTGTTCCACTACCCTCTCCTCCCTGAGCCCACTGTGGTCCAACCACTCCTCTTTCTTGGCAGCCTCTGAGGCAACGGTAATGACCCTGTTGGTCCCTGGGTGGGAGAGGAGGTCCTAGGAGGTCCCCCAAATCTTGGCCAACTCAGCCTGGAGATGAGCAACCTCGTCCCTCAGCCCAGAGAGGTGCCTGCAGATGGGGCTACACTGCATCCTCCAGAACGTCTCCCGGAGGACTGCTGCTCTACAGCCACTGCACTACTCCCATCATGTATTATTTCTGGCCCTTTAACTGTTGTTTGGAATACTTACTCTTTCCTCTGGTTTTTTTTTCTCTCCCTACTTTCTTACTGCCTCTGTGCCCTTTAAGCTCCTGATCTTCCTGTTCTGAGACAAGAAGTTCCTATATTTCTCAGTAGTCTCCTTACTTGCTCAGAGTCAGACCTCCAGCAGCTGGGGGGGCAGAGAGCTGCTCTTTTCCTTTTAGGATGTTAAGTCTTTTGTGGCTCTGTGATCATTCACTTCCTGGTCCCAAACAGGAAGTTCCTGTTGTCAGTCAAATTCTGTGCCTATAAAAGTAGACCTGGCTTGGGAAGGAGGGCAATACAGTCCCAGTAGAGAAGTATAGTTATAACAGTAGCTCCTTTCTTCTTGGTGTTCTCTGGCATAAGCTATCTAGGGCAGTTTTTAAATCTATCTTCAGCCTGGCTTCCTTCTAGCTAAACCAGTCCCCCTACTTTACAGCTCTTTCTACACTTAGTTAATTGAACACATAAGAACTCCCTTCAACCACCTGAGACAAACACCTAGATAACTGTACAGCTAACAGCCAATGGAGACAAACACACTAACTTTTTGTTTTGTTTTTACCCTAAATTGAAGGTCCCAGTAGTAGAGTTCTAGTTCTTCAGTCCCAGTAGAGAAGTATAGTTATAACAGCAGCTCCTTCTTCTTGGTGTTCTCTGCCTGTTCTCTGGTAGAAGCTATCTAGCTGATGGCATACATTGAAGGGTACTAAAGGATCTTAGGGTGGAACTAGCAGAGCCATTAGCAGAACTGTTTAGTGGGTCTCTGAGCAAAACTGTTTAGTGGGTCTCTGAGCACAGGAGAGGTCCCAGAAGACTGGAGGAGGGCTCATGTGATCCTGCTCCACAAGAGTGGCAGCAGAGAGGAGGCAGGGAACTACAGACCAGTCAGTCTTACCTTAGTAGTGGGCAAGATTATGGAGGCATTCCTTAAGGAAAGGATAGTGCAACACCTGGAATCTATAGGAACACAGATCCAAGATAGCATGGGTTTACAACAGGAAGGTCCTGTCAAACTAATCTCATAGATTTCTTTGACTGGGTAACCAGAGTGGTGGACCAAGGGGATGCAGCTGATGTCGCCTACCTTGACTTCAAAGCTTTCAATACTGTTCCACATAGAAGATTGATTAAAGGGAACCGTCCAAGTCCCATTGGGCCCCACCTCTGTGTGAAGCGGGGCCAAATTAGCAAATGTGTAAATGGTAATAAATGTGCCACTTACTGCTGAGTATTTTATTTAACTTCATATCTGGTTGATCCATGCGCCCTTCCTGCCAGCATTTTAAGTTCAAACGCTCTCCCCGTCGCGCCCACAAGCACCCGCGGCTGTCCCAAGGATGACGTGGCAGGTGGGGAGCAGCCGGGGTGTCTCCATATGCTTGTTATATTACTTGATTTTTAAACCACTCTGGTTTGGAGCCACTGTACCGCCACGACATATGGAGACCAGATACAGACAGCTAGTGTGCCTGTTAGTACCTGGTCTCGGTATTACAAGGACACCGATAGACTCCAAACCAGAGCCATTTGAAGCTACTGCAAAACAGATTTGTATTGCAGTAGCTTCAAATAGCTCCAGTTTGGGCACCCCTTCCCGCCTATTTCCCCTCCTTTTCCCCCTTCCATATTGTGGGGCCCACTAGAAGCTCTGGCACCCTACCATGCTCTGGACTCTCCCCTTACCTTGCTTTGTACTCTCTTCCCCTCCTGACTACATCATCGCACTTCCCATCTGTTGATTGTAATATTGTAACTGTGTATTTACCATACTACTAACTTGTTTACTGTACCTGGTACTATACTGTGACCTCAATTTATGTATTGTCCCTATGTACCATGCTTCTTACACTGAACTATGTTGCTTGTTATACTGTTCGTACTACTTGTGTGTGCCTTACTTGATGTGCCAATCTGTTGGCCCGGGTCGTGCCTGAAAATGGTCCATCGGATCAATGCACCTACCTACAGCAAAGACATCAATAAAATAAATAAATATACTATAAACAGACCTGTACTGTACTGAGTCCCGAAGTCATGTACCAAAAACTCTATTTACATCTGTGGAGATGCCATATACTATTAGAACTGGTATACCAGAGTCCCTGGCCTGCCTGTTACATCAAGCGACACAGGTCTACCCGCTGAGGTCAGCAGAAAAGTCCTGTCTTTGTATACCTAAATGTGCAATGAAAATGGGTGAACAAACTTTTGCTGTGTCTGCCCCCAAGCTTTGGAACACCCTGGCCTCATGTGGCAAGGCACTCGTAATCACACCAGGTGTTTAAAAATGAGCTCCGTGCCTCCCTCTTGGGCACTGACAGGTGCATGTGCTCCCTAGTCCCTGAATGGACACCCTGCTAGGTTAGATAGCAGTCATATCTAATGCTTTCTAAAAGCACTTTTTTAGCTCAGACTTGATCTAGGCTAGGGTTGGCAGATTCACCAAGGATTTAGGCAGCTCGTTAAGCCAGAGTGGTACTCTGTATGCAAATGAGCATAATTGTACTGACATGTAGATGGTGGCCATACTGGGCCAGCCGTTACAATGGCATGCATAGTTTTTAGTTTGATCAGTTTTTAGTTTTTAGTTATTGATGTTTTTTCTGTTTATTCATTCATTTTATTGTTTGCTCGTTTGATTTGAATCAGCTATAGCGCTTGTGGGGTTGTGTCCGGAAACCGACTGTCACTGTGTTGACTCTCTTTACAACATATTTTGTTTTACCTGCTGCAAGAGTTCACGCTGCATTTAGAACTCTGTGTTCTGTCGCCTGGAGAGTTTGAACGGGAAGCACATCTGGTTTCTGTGGTGCTGGCTGCCGGGAGTGTTCTGCGACTGTGAAGGGGCCGCCTCACTGAGGTCTGAGTGCCGGAGCAATGAAAGCGGCTGGACCACTGTTGAGGGCAGTTGGCTTGCTGGATTCATTTGACTACTTCTGGTGGAATGCTATTCATTGCAGGAGTTAAGAGCTGGATTGGATTTTGTTGGAGCCATCCGGGAGAGACTGAGAGTGGCAGATTGTAAGCTGGGCTGGCCGGCTTTGGGGTAGGCACCTGGTCTGGGAGCTTCCCGTGGGGATAAAGGGCACCGGCTGGATGGAGGATGCAGAACTCTTTTCCCTGTGGCCACCGTGGGCCTTCCAGCTTATTTGGATGGCGCTGGTGGTCTAAGTGGGATGTTCCTTTGATCAGGGTGCCTGTCTCGGGGCTGAGCTGGGGTCTGGCTATATTTGCACTGAAGAAGTCGCGTTTCTCTCTATGGACTGGCTCCCAGGAGATCTCCTGCATGAGAAGATTGTTGTGGTTTAAGCTCTTCCCCATCATCTTTCCCTGGTAAATCTTTGGCAGGTACTGTAATTTTATTTTATTTACATTGGGAGGCAGCGAGAGGGCCTTGTCAGGAATTCAACGAACTACTATGAAGTTGTGATTGTGGCACGTTCTTTGGACTTATTTTTGGATGTGGGGTTTGGTGAGAGCTACCCCTCTCCATTTCAAACTTTTGGATAGACTTGGCAAATCCTTACAAATCAGTATTAAAGAAGACAATGGACAGTGGAAGTTCTGTGCTGGACAATAAATCAAAGATTTAAACTGGCACTGCAGCTGTTTTAGTAGATAGTTTTTGGTGTTTTTGTATTTTTGTGGGGGTTGTTTGGGGAATTTTAGAGGGTTGTTGTTAATTAAAGAAGTTTTACTGAACTGGGGTGGGAATTGTGTTGGGATTGCTATTGTGAGCTTTGTGATTATTTGATTTTACTGTGTTTGGTTATTTTTTGGAAAATGTGTTGGGGAGGTTTAAGTAATGATGGTCAGGCACTATTCCCCCACTAGGCTCAGGGAATTGCATCCTTTTGAGTGTCCCTCTTTATCATCCAAGACCTATATTAGGTGTCATGCTTTAGGGATATTTAGGAGACATAGGAGAAGGGGGAAAGCTGGGCCTAGTGGGGGAAAGGAAAGGGGATGGCGGATTGGGGTAGTGGCGTACAGGAGGCGCCCTGGGGCGAAATGGAGTCAGGACGGAGATAGTCCTTGCCTTGTCCCCATACCCAATGGCTCCAAACTAAGTGGACAGGAGCTGAGGTCTTCCCCGACAACTCATCCTACCAGGGCGGTGTTATGTAACACCAGATCTATTAAGAACAAGACAGCTATTATAGCAGATCTTGTTGGAACAACAGATGTGGCATGCATCACCGAGACCTGGCTGGATGAAAAGGTAGGCCCTGTATTGGCCTCCGCTGTTCCAGACGGATTCTCGGTGATACATCGCCCAAGGTTGGATCGTAGGGGCTGGGGTGTAGCCATTATATTTAAAACGGAGCTGGGCCTTGTGGACATTCCAGTGGGACCCACCAGATCCTTCGAGTCAGTCCTGGGAGAGGGTGTAGGTTGCGGGATACTCCTCATCTACCGTCGACCAGGAGATGGTGGAGAATTCTTGCAGGAAATAGTGGACTTCATTGTCAACATGGTATTGAGGTCCCCCAGATGGATAGTTCTGGGGGATTTCAGTGCCTGGGTCGACGATGTACTCTCGCAATTTGGTCAAAATCTCCTCCAGCTAATGACGGTGCTGGGCCTTCCACAGGTGGTTACCTTCTCTACCCTTATAGGGGGTCACTCGTTGGACCTGGTGTTTCTCCTGGGGATGGAGATCACTGATTTGGGGGTGGAACCAGTCAGTTGGTCTGACCATCACACCATGAGGTTCAGCTTGGGGCCCCCCCCCAATAGACCTGCCCCTACGGAGATGGTCCAATACTGCCCCTTAAGGTGAGTTGCTTCCGATGGTCTGTTGGCGGTGCTGGACTTATCAGGTTTGTTGGGTGAATGCATGAGTCCGGGGGATCTCGTACTGGCCTGTAATAAGGTGGTGGGAGACGCCCTGGACAAAATTGGTCTTGTTCATGTTCGACCTCTCACTGTTCGCGCAAGGAACACTTGGTTTAATCATTCCTAGAAGGAGCTGAGGTGAGTTGGTCGAAGGATGGAGAGAGCATGGTGGAGGTCCAGCCTGGATACTGACAGGCTTAGGTTGATGGCACATTGTGAAGGCAATCAATCAGAAATCACCCATAAGAAGGCAGAATTCCTATCCAGGGAGATTTCTGCTGCGCAGAATCGACCGGCTCAACTCTTCTGGACTGTTTACAGATTGTGCAATCCAATCTGTCTCCAGCCCAGAGGAGCTTTTTCTCAGTTAAAAGGTGAGGAGTTTGCTAGATTCTTCGCAGATAAGGTTGCCAGCATCAGGTCTGGCATCGGTCTGGCTCCTCCTGTGAGGGTTTGTGGAGGTCGGCAGGAGGTGGCATGCACTCAGTTTGTCTGGTCAGATTTCAGTCGGCCAGAATCCATGGACATTGTCAAGATCATCCAGACATTGTGCCCAACCAGTTGTAGTTTGGATCTGGGATGTACACCCCTTTTAGTGGGTTGTGTAGATGTTATCTGCCCGATCCTAGCTGAAATTGTCTGGAGTTCCTTGGAGAGGGGGGGATTTCCAGATCCCCTCAAGGAGGCGGTTGTACGACCACTCCTTAAGAAAGCCTCCTTGGACCCAGACTGTCTAGTTAACTACTGGCCTGTCTCTAACCTACTGTTTGTTGGTAAGGTTATTGAGAAGGTGGTTGCGTTGCAACTGGACGATCACCTTGTAACTCACAATGTCTAAGATGCTCTCCAGTCTGGATTTAGGAAGAAACATAGCACCGAGACTGCACTTGTCTGAGTATTGAATGACCTCCTAATGGTGAGAGATCGAAAGGCACATACCATCTTGGTCCTTCTTGATCTCTCTGCAGCATTTGACACTGTGGGCCATGGTGTGCTTTTGGAGTGCCTGCGGCTCCTTTGTGGGCTGTCGGGTATAGTCGTCAAATGGTTTTGATCTTTCCTCACAGACCGGTCTCAGAGAGTGGTCACTGGAATTTATTTCTCTGCTGCACTTTCCCTGTCCTGTGGGGTGCCGGAGGGCTCCATTTTGGCCCCAGTGTTGTTCGCAGTGTATATGCTGCCATTGGGATATATCATCAGGCGATACAGTTTGAGTTTTCACTGCTATGCAGATGATACTCAAGTGTATATGTCCTTTCTGTCAGTACAGGTTGATGCAGTCTCTGTGCTAAACAACTGTCTTGACGAGATCAGGAACTGGATGAGCACCAGCTGGCTGAAACTGAACCCTGATAAGACTGAAGTGTTGGTAGTGGACCTGGGTCATCCGGGGGGTGGGTGTGGGACAACGGTCTGACCTTGAAATCTCAGGTGTTGGCTGTGGTTAAATCCTCATTTTACCATCTGAGGAATATCGCCCAGGTGAAACACCTGGTTCCTCTGGATGATCTTCCAACATTGGTCCATGCTTTTGTCACTACCCACCTTGACTACTGCAATGCCCTCTACCTAGGGCTTCCCAGGGGTTGATATCCGTCACTTGCAGCTGGTGCAGAACGCGGCAGCCAGGCTTCTGATGGGGACATCAAGGGCCAGTCACATTACGCCTGTGCTACGCAAGCTGCACTGGCTGCCTGTTCAGTGGCGGATCACCTTTAAGGTTGGCTTGCTAACCTTTAAAGACCTTCACGAGCAGGGACCCAGCTACCTGCAAGACTTCCTGATTCCCTGCTGCCCTGTCCTCTCCAATCTGCCAACAAGGGATTGCTAGAGATTCCCAGGGTTTGTTTAAAAACATCTGGCGCTCATGCTTTTTCTTTTGCGGCACCAACCCTGTGGATTCTCTACCTCGTCGGTTAAGAGAATGCCTGACCGTTGATAGATTTAAAAACTGATTTAAAGACATACTTGTTCAGTTTAGCCTTCCCAAATGATGTTTACTATATTGATATAGTTATTGTTTTACTGTTTTATGCTATGTTTATATTTTAATGTGCAGTGCCTTGACTTTGAAAGGCGCTATATGAAGTTTGATTTGATTTGAACGCTGGGTCAAGCAGGTTTTCCGGAATAGTACCGTTAGCAATTTTCTAGCCTTCCTCCTAGTTGACTAGTGGTTATCGGAGGGATGCAGTAGATGTTGGAGCTTGGGGGCGAGAGGCCTCTGAGTGCTTTTATGCTGAGCACGCATACCTGATATTTAAGCTGGCCCTGCAGTGGGTGCCACTTAGCTTGGGAGTAGAGTGCACAGGTATGTGTAAGCTTATCGGCTCCTAGGATAAACTGGCAGGCTTTGTTCAGTACCAACGTAATCATATTGAGTACTGTGTTTAGTACCAACTTAATCTTATGGAGTACTGTGTCTGTTTAGTACCAACTTAATCCTATGGAGTACTGTGTCTGTAGCTGTATGCCGGCAGGCCATAGTCCAGCACGGGGAGGATAGAGCTGGAAACTATGAAGTGCCTAGCTGCTGGTTTGAGGTAGTGCCTATGCCTGTAGAGCACTCCAAGCTTTATGTGGCTTTGCTTTACAAGGGAGTCTACATGTGGAGCAAATGACAGAGTTTCATTCAGTGTCACGCCTAGGTATTTAACAGCAGTTACTTGCTCTAAGGTTTCCCCTTTCCTATTTGTGATGTAGAATGGAGTTGCTTTTTTCCTTGCCTGGGACCAGCAAAAAGCATAGACTTGTTTTTTTTTATAGTTCAGTATAAGTAAATTCTGGCTAAACCACTTTTCCATTGCTTCAAAGTTGCATTGGAGTTCTTCAGTGAGTGCATCTTGGTCTGGGATGTTGGCAAAGATGACTGCGTCATCCACATAAAGAAAAACTTCTGAGGAGCAGGCTGAGGGGAGCTAATTTATGAACAGCCTGAACAAGAGGGGACTCAATATGGATCCTTGTGGCACACCAATGGAGACATCTCGTGTGTCGGAGAGTGCTCCATTGATCCTCACTCGCTGGGAGTGGTGGGATAGTTAACTGAAACCAGGCTACAGTGTCCAAGGAGAGACCAGGTGCACGTAGTTTGCAGAGCAGGAGCGAGTGATTGATCAGGTGGAAGGCTTTTGTGATATATAAATGGACCCAGCTGGATGGCCACTGTCTAGGGTGTGATGCAGGAAGCTTGTGTACTCTGTGAAGAAAGTGCTAGTATTATGCAGCTTCCTGAAGCTATGCTGTTGAGGGCTTCGTATATCATATTTCCAAAGGTAATCTACAAGCTGGTTGTACACAATCCTCTCTAGAGCCTTGGACAAGGTGGAGAGTATGGATATGGGTCTGTAATTGGATGCCTGCATGTGGTCCCCACTTTTATGGATAGGGGTAACTAATGCTGTCATTCAAATAACCAGCAGTTGCGAGTACCAGAGAGAAAAATTGAGAATAAGAGGGAGGGCCAGTTTGTCTAATATAAGGGTAACTGGCTTTATGTCTACCATATCTTATCCCATCCTTGTTTTCCCTAGCACCCTTTTTATGAATGTTATCGTTTTGGATACTGTGATGGGTCTGAAATAGAACTGGGTATGGCCAAGGTTCCTGGAAGTAGATGAGGTAGGTTGATATTCTAGGGGGTTGGTGGAGCCTGTCCCAGGGTGTGCAATTGAGGTGAGGTAGGTACCGAGATCAGTGAATGCATTGTTGAACGCATTCGCTATCGCCGCTGGTTCACTGGTGATTTTACCATCATTACAGACCGCAGTAGGCTGAGATTTATCAGTCTTCTCCAGTAGATCCTTTAAGGTCTCCTAAAATCTTTTGCCATTTCCCCAGTTATCCATCTGCTTGTCCTTGTAGTAATGTGCTTTGGCTAGACTCGGGTCCCTGATGCATTTATTCCTGCCTGCCGTATATATCTGTTGGTCCATCTGTGCTCCGGAGGCTCTGGCCCTCTGCCATAGGTTGTCCCAGAGCCGCATCTGTGCCAGGAGAGCAGGTGTGACCCATTCAGCATTGTTGCTCCAGATTTTACGTTTTTTATGTGGTGCATAAATATTGCAGTCCAAGTTGAATAGGTCAGTGAAGAAATCTAGTGCTGCATTAATGTTGGGGATGGAGTCTAAGAAAGACCAATCCATGTGAGCTAGGTATGACTTAAGAGCTGGTAGCTGTCCTTTACAGTGTACCCTGCTAGTTATAGTTAATGTGGGGGGTGTGTGTGTGCTTAGGGCTTTTATTTGTCCAGGTGTATAGTACTGGGGAGTGGTCACTGTTGGTGTCTGGGAGGACTGAAATCTCAGTGAGCCTCTCGTGGTTGATTCATTGTCAGTACTCAGTCTGTCAAAGAACTGGTCCCATGTTGCGCCTAAATAGCATAGCTAGTGCTGGTGGAAGGGCAGAGAGAGAAAACCGGAAGTGCTGCCAGTGGCGATAAAAGATGGTGGTACAAGAAGCACAACAAATGTTCCTAGTAGGAACCTTCAAGGCAGTACATGTAACAGCAAGTTCTGCTTTGCACTTTCCAGCTCTGTGATTGCTTAAGTAGATCAAAGTGGCTACAGAGAGTAGGCAGTGTGTGGGTGGTATCATTGTGGAGATTACTAAGTCTAAGTCTGTGATTGGTGGAGAGGGACAAGCCCCCCAAACTCCCATCACACAGTGCTAGCAATATGTTCTCTTATGTAGTTGGCAAGCAAACAATATTTCTCTCTCCTAAGCTGGTCTCCCGGCTTCCATACAGATGGGCTGTACCTCCTGATGCAGATATGCAGGCAGGAACTTAGCTCTACAGCTGGGGATATCTAGCCCTCCACTTCCTTTTTCCACCAGTTTACTTCCTGCCTTCCAACTAGCAGGTACTCTGCAGCAGAGCTCTGTCACCACGTGGCAGGGCTAAAGACATCTGACTGTAAGTCAAACAATTTAATTTCTTATTAGGATTGCTGAAGAAATACAGCACTTTAGAGCACTGCTGCGTGGGTCCCAGTCTCAGCCTTGCAAGCTGCACAGACTGGTCCCACTTTACTGCAGAGGTTTTTCCCATGATTCTGGGCTCAACCCAGTGTTCATTTTAGCCTTGGCGTTCATTGACTGATGGAATTCGTCAACGGGTGCTGTTTTTTGGCAATTGGACAGTAACAGCACCTCAGTGCTCTGAGAGGATTCTCTTCTCGTCGACGGCAGTACCGATCTTACTTCGAGACACAGCTCTTGCAGCAGGTTACACCATTAGGATTGAAGCCGGCAGGCGCCAGGACCCCTCGGAAACTTTTCTAGCTAGCTATCTTCAGCGGGGACCGCCCCCGACGTCAGTCCCGCCTCCGACGTCAGGCGTGGTACAAAAGGGGGCGGTCCCGCCAGAATCTCCAGTTCTTTCCCGCCGTCGAATTGCATGCCTCGACCCTCCGGTCACAGTCTAGCGCACAACGCGTGGTTCCAGAACTTCCTCCGGGAAATTGTCTCCAATCAAGATTTTATCAACTCTGATGTCCTCTCCGGCCTCCGGTCATCCGTCCAAGTGCACGTGTGGAAAACATATCCCCTTCAAGGACCCGCATTCTGCGTGCGTCCGGTGCCTGGGCCCAGACCACGACACCAAGGCCTGCTCCCTGTGCCAGGGGTTCAACAGCCGCACCAGGATCCGCCGGCAGAAGGCCCTCCAAGCATTTTTGTTAGAAGAGCAGCTTGGACCATGTCTCGAAGGGGAATCGTCACCTGAACCGCGGAGAAGAAGAAGAGGGATCTCCCCGGTCGCCGGCTCAGGCCTCCGAGTCCCGCAGCTCCGGTTCACGGTCGGACCGGTCCCCGTCTAGGGCCTCGTCCCTTCCCCCGGCTGCGGCTCCAGTTCCTAAGTCTGCTCAGGCCTCTTCCGCCAGGCCGTCGTCTTCTTCAGCCCAGAAGGCCGTGGCGAAGTCCGGGGAATGCCACCACTGTCACCACAAGTTGGGCTCCCGCTCCTCGGCCCCCGACGCCTGGTCTTCCTCAGTCCCCCCCGGAAGACCTTGGATCTGACGCCATTGAGGAAGCCGGTGGATCCGGTGTCGGCCAGACTGCCGTCGGCCGTACGCCACCGTTCCTCGGAGCCGTCGTCGGCCGGCCGGCCGTTGTCGGTCTCGTCCTTGCATCGGACGTCGGTGGGGGGTCCGACGTCCGTGTTGCCTGAGCTGAGGGCTCCTGTATCCGACGGCCGTCGGGCAGGAGTCCCTAGCGGAGGAGGAATTAGTCCAGCCCGAAGACCAGACGGGCGCTCCCGGCCTCGAGCAGTCTCCTAGGGGTCCCTCGCCACCGCCTGAGGCCCCCGCGGAGCCGTCGCCAGGACCCGACAACCGGCCCTCGCCCTCGGAGCCGACGTCGGGGTTGTCATTGGCAGAGGTGAAGGACCTTTTTACGTATTGGTGGGACACCATTAGGAAGGACGTGGTACCACCAGTCCCTCCTCCTCCACCTCCTCCTCCTCCTGTTCCTACTCCGGCCCGGGCCCCACCTTCACCTGTGAGGTCAGTCAGCCGTTCCGTCCCCAGGGAACCTGAGTCCCCTCCCAGGGGCCGTCATTCTAAAAGGAGACCTCCGTCCAGATCTTCATCTTCCGGATCGTCCAGCCCCAAGAGATCCAGAAGACACCGTCATTCGCCGTCGACGGAGGGCACGGGATCATCCTTTTCCACTTCAAGATCCCCGTCTCCGGTCTCGCTTCCCTCGCCGGACCCACTTGAGACTCCACGGTCTCCTCCGGATGACCCTTCCTTCATGGATATTCTGCGTCATATCCAGGAGAATATGGGGTGGGAAGCTGAGGAGTGGACCCCGAGAGGTTACGCCTGGCCAAGTACCTTCGGCAGAAGGACCCTAAGCCTGTGGTGGTGCCACCCTTGATGGACACCTTTGTGGACGTCACCAAGGCTGCGTGGAGGCGTCCACACTCGCTACCGGCGGTGCTGAAGAAGGCTGACCATTTGTACAGGGCTCCCAAGGGGGACCAGTACCTGTCACAGCACCCTCTGGCTGATTCTCTGGTTATCACAGCCTCACATGACTGGTCTCAGAGGCCGCAGCATCTGAGCACCCTGCCACCGGACCCTGAGTCCAAGCAGTTGGACTCCTTGGGTAGGCGCACGTACGCTTCCGCGACTTGCACCATTAGGTCCTTGAACTACCTTACCCACATGGTGCAGTTCCAGAACGCCCTGTGGGAGCAGGGCCTAGAGGCGGCCGAGAGATTGCCAGATGGTGAGCAGAAGGAGGAGATGCTTCAGCTTCTCCGCACGGGTTCAGACGTGGGGACCCAAGTTCTTAGAGCAGCATACGACTCTCTACGGACTCTTCAGCCAGAGGGGCTGCATCAGGCGTTTGCCTCCGGAGGCACTCATGGCTCCGTGTCTCCGGTTTCACCCCGGACATCCAGAAGAACATCCTGGACGCCCCCTTTGAAGGTGAGGTTCTGTTTGGTAGTCCATCCGAAAGGATCATTACCAAACTCCAAGAGGCCGGAAAGGCGGTCCGGTTGGTCCAGGTGATGTACCGGGCGAGGCTTGGTTCCTTTCGTAGGAACCAAGGCCGCTTTCATGGGCGGACTCAGAGGCAACAGCCCCGTTCCGCCACACAGCACAGGGGCTCCGGTTTTAGAAGGACCCAGGGGAAGCAGTCCGCCAGCAGGGGTCAGCGCACTCCCAAGACCTCCCAGCCGGTGGGCCCTTCAGCCGCCACAGCATGACTCCTTTCCGGCCCCCGCCCCTCAGGATCAACGGGATGTTTCGGTCGGGGGTTGCATTGCGAACTTCCTGTCGGGATGGCAGGCAATTACCACCGACAGGTGGGTGCTTCAGCTGGTCAGCATCGGCTACTTTTTAGAGTTCGCAGAACAGCCACCCTCGAGGCCTCCTCTGCTCTCCCGGTATTCGGGTCAGCACTGCGCCTTAATTTGGCAAGAGGTGATCACACTCCTAAGCAAGGGGGCGATACAGCATGTCCCAGGAAACCAGAGAGGACTAGGGTACTATTCTCACTTCTTCCTGGTTCCCAAAAAGACAGGGGACCTCCGTCCTATTCTGGACCTAAGCGACCTCAACTTATCAGTCGCATACAAAAGATTCTGCATGGTGACCCTTCCGGGTCTAATTCCCATGCTAAAACAAGGCGCCTATTTAGCGTCCCTAGACATGCAGGATGCCTACCTGCACATCCCCATAGCTCAGGCGCCTCAGAGGTTCCTGCTCTTCGAGGTCCTAGGCCACCACTTTCAGTTCCGGGCTCTCCCTTTCGGACTGTCATCCGCTCCAAGGGTCTTTACCAAATGCATGGCAGTCGTGGCAGCTGCTCTGAGGAGAAAGGGCCACTATGTGTTCCCGTACCTCGACGATTGGCTTCTCATGGCCGTCTCCAGGGAGGCGCTCCTACAAGCGATCCAGGACACCCAGGTTTTGTTCGGATCGCTGGGGATTCTCATAAACCAAGAGAAGTCGGTCTTGGTACCGTTGCAGAACCTGCAATTTATAGGTGCAGTGCTGGACACGGTCCAGGGGAGGGCTTTCCTCCCAGTCGACAGGGCGGAGCGCATCAGGTCTCTCATAGAGGACCTATCAACGAATCAGACCGCTCCGGCCAGGTCGGTCCTTCGTCTGCTCGGACACATGGCTGCGGCCATTCCCACGGTACTCCTCGCCGACTTCCACTATGAATACGCGGTGGATGCTCAAGGCGCAGTGGGACCAGAGGCAAGACCACTTGCAGCACCCAGTCAGAATCACGAGACGGGTGATTCAGGATTGGCAATGGTGGTTAGCCCCCGGGTCGCTTTCCAAGGGCGTCCCTTTTGCAGCGCCGTCCCCGGAGATAACCCTCACCACAGACGCCTCAGGTCTTGGGTGGGGAGCTCACCTGGATGGGGTGAAGTCTCAAGGTGTATGGAGCCCACTGGAGGCTCATCTTCACATCAGTGTTCTAGAGATGAGAGCGGTCCTCTATGCACTCCAGGCTTTCCAGTCCATGATCCCACCGTGCACCATCCTGATTCAGACGGACAACACGGCGGTGATGTATTACCTCAACAAACAAGGAGGCGCACACTCTTACCCCCTTTGCAGGGAGGCCATGAGAGTGTGGGATTGGGTAATTGGACACAGCGCAAGCTTAATCGCGGTACATGTTCCCGGCGTGGACAACACGATCGCAGACGGTCTGAGTCACACTCAGGCCAGAGTCCACGAGTGGGAACTTCTTCAGGAGGTGGCAGAGGATCTGTTCCTTCAATGGGGAACTCCAGAGCTAGACTTATTCGCATCCCCATTCAACGCAAAACTGCCCAATTTTTGCTCGCTAGATCCAGGGCCTGGAGTTTTCTGGCGAGACGCGTTGTCCCTCTCCTGGGTGAACAGATTCCTCTACGCTTTTCCTCCCTTCCCGTTGATCCAGAGAGTTCTTCTCAAACTGCGCAGGGAGCATGCACGCTTGATTCTGGTAGCCCCATTTGGCCCAGACAGATCTGGTTCCCATTGCTGGCTCAGCTATCCCGGGAACCTCCGCTCCCGCCGTCAGCTCAGTTCCCACCTTCTGTCTCAGGAGTGAGGTTCATTGTTGCACCCGGATCTTCGCTCTTTGAACCTGCACGCATGGCTCCTAGAGACGTAGCCATTTTGCGACACGGGGTCTCGCAAGAGGTTGAGGAGGTCCTCTCTGCAGCCAGGAAGCTGGCTACACATGCTGCATATGCCATGAAATGGCGTCGGTTTTGTTGGTGGTCACGGGCTCATGACCTCTCCCCTTAAGGTTGTCCTGTGGGGGCAGTCTTGGACTACCTCCTTTCCCTTTTCCACTCGGGTTGGCCTACTCATCTATTAAGGTACACCTGTGCGCTATTTGACCTATCATCTGCCGGTGGGGCAGCGACTATTGCTCAGCTTGATGCTTCTCGGAGTTTCTGAGAGGGTGTTACACCTTAGGCCTCCTATCAAGGACCCGGTTCCTCCATGGGATCTCCTTTTTGTCCTGGAGCAGCTCACGCTCCCTCCCTTTGAACCAGCCGCGGATTGCGAGCTACGTTTTCTGTCGTGGAAGACGTTTTTAGTTGCCGTCACTTCAGCCAGAAGGATTTCTGAGCTTCATGCCCTCATGTGTAAAGAACCTTATTTGGTTTTTCACCGGGACAGAGTATCTCTGAGGACAAACCCGAAGTTTTTGCCTAAGGTGGTTTCAGCTCTCACTTTAAATCAGGATATTGACCTTCCGGTCTATTTCCCGAGTTATTCGAATAGAGGGGAGGCTTTGCTCCACACTCTGGATGTTCACCGCAGCCTGAGGTATTACCTCAATAGAACTAAGCCCTTTCGGGTTTCTGACCAGCTCTTCGTCTCTTTCGCACAGAGAATGAGAGGCCGGCCGGTGTCTAAGCAGTCCTTATCCCGCTGGCTCGTACAGTGTATCTCTCATTGCTATCAATCTAGGCAAAAGGCCCTCCCGGGTTCCATCCGGGGCCATTCCACTAGAGGTGTGGCCACTTCCTTTGCAGCTCTCAAAATGTCTCAACCTCAGCCATTTGGCGCTGCTGCTACTTGGAGCTCTGCATACTTTTATCAGGCATTACAGTCTGATATAGCCTCTAGGCGAAGGGCCGCTTGCCTGGCCGTGTTGCAGGCCTCTTGTCCTGAGTCAGGACTTGGCTTGATTTTCTCCGTTTCTTCCTCTTCCTCCTCCCAATGTTTGTGGGACAAGCATTTTGCTTGGGAATCAGTCCTAATGGTGTAACCTGCTGCAAGAGCTGTCTCGGTCAGATAGTACAGTTACGTAAGAACCACTGCACAGTAGATCTTCGAACAGCTCTTGCAGCAGGTACCTTCCCGGCCTCCGTATCCCCCTTGGAGGAAGTATGGCTCGTTGTTGTTTTAAAAAAAAAAAAAAAACAACAAAACAGTGAGAAAGGAAAGAGAAAAAGGGAAGGAAACAGTTTCCTTCCGAACGGCTGAACGAGCGCAGAAGTCGGATATTCACTTGGGAAGAGTGAATTTTGTTTCGATCCTGGTGGGATTTTGTCCCTTATTGCCTTCTGATGGTGGATCCTCGGTCTCCCCTTCTGATGTCATCCTGCGGCCGGGAGTCTCCGGCCGGAGAACTGGGGATTCTGGCGGACTGCCCTTTTGTACCACGCCTGACGCCGGAGGCGGGACCGACGTCGGGGGCGGTCCCCGCTGAAGATAGCTAGCTAGAAAAGTTTCCGTGGGGTCCTGGCGCCTGCCGGCTTCAGTCCTAATGGTGTAACATGCTGCAAGAGCTGTTCTCGAAGATCTACTGTTACGGTAAGTTCTTACATAACTGTACTTTTTTCTCCCATCGACGGCTGGCTTTCTGACTCTTTCAGCCACTCGTTGACGGTGGGCCTGCAGCTCTAATTCAGCCGCTTATCGACGTCCCAGTGCCCTCTCGTCGACAAGCGCTGCAGTTCACAAGGATTGCTGCTCAGAAATAATGGTCCTTCTCACTTGGGCTGCAGGCCACCCCCCCCCAGCACAGTGGGAGCAAGAAAGGGTTAACTAATCAGGACCAAGGCAGCAGTTTCAACAGCTCAGCTTTTTGCCCTTTAAGGGCCAGCAGCGGTGTTCCATTGGAGCTTCAGCATTCTTTCAGACAGCCTCCGTATTATCAGGAAACCGGGGGCGCTGAATCAAAGGGATTAGAGCCATTTTCAGTCATGGCCTCAGACAAGCATACATAGGGCAGAAAATGCCGGCGTTGTAAATTCCCTCTTCTAATCACCTTCGCATGTTCGCTTTGCCCAAAATGTGAGAAGGCAGCGTCTGCAAAGGGGGAGGACATGACGAAGGCCTCACTTTCCTCGGCTCAGACGGATAGCCAACAGACAGACAGGTCTGAGTGAGCAGCAACCATCAGGTCTGAGCGAGCAGTGGCCACCAGCAGTCCTCAGCCCCCCTCTCTGGCCCCAGACCTCATAGACAAGCTAAATAGGGCCTTTGCTCTGGACCCTGCATGCTTCAACTGGCAACCTCTGGGGTCACCAGATGTGAGACCTCACAAGAAGGCAAAAAGAAAGAGGACCCCATCCCCATCCTCATCTGAAGAGGGGCAGTTGTCCTCGCGTCACTACAATAAAAAGAAAAAATTCTGATGCAGAAGCAGATTCTTGGACAAGGAGGATCAGCATTCCTCATGCCACAAGAGAAAGAAAATATCTCATTCTTGGAGTAGATCTAGGGGCACCCATAAAGGGAAACGTTGCAGGGACCGTTCCCTGGACTCCTCAGACTCCATTTCCTCTTCTCCAGAAGAGGGGGAGCTAGTGGACTCATCATTGGACTCAGATGACTCCCTGTCCAGAAACTTTGACCAGGAGGACCTGGACTTTTTCACAAAAAAGATCATAGCTGAGATTCACCTCGGATCTTTCCCAGCGGCTCCAACTCAGCCGAAACAGACTTTTCACCTGGCATCTGCCGCCAAACCGGCCGCAGCTTTCCCTATTCCTCCAGCCATAGAGGACTTGCTAAAGGAGGAATGTCAGGGTCCAGAACGCCCCTATTCAGTGCCCTGGCAGATCTCTAAGTTTGACAAGAAACAATCTGAAAAGTGGCTAGACTGCCCCAGAATCGACCCTCTGATTTCGAACCTCACCAAGAAGATGGCCATCCCGGCTGAGAGAGGGGTATTGCTCGGGGACCCAGTGGACAGGAAAGTCTCTCAAGGTGGCAACTGACAATCTTTTTTCAGCCAGAGCCTCGGAATTAGCCTTTCAATTCGCTGAGGACCCAGAGAAGAGCAAGGCTATTAGTCATCAGCTGCAATTAATGGGTTTGGCATTGGCTTATGCAGCAGACGTGTCAAAGGAGGTGCTCAGATGTGCCGCTCTGACTATGTTTCATCAAACTTTGGCTCACTGCAACCTCTGGCTTCAGGCCTGGCAAGCAGACGCCTCTTCAAAGAGCCATTTAGTAAACGCCCCCTACGAAGGTAATCTCCTGTTTGGCTCGGTTCTGAAGGAGGTGGTGAAGAAATCCAGGGAGACTGCTAAGGTGCACATGCCCCAGTCAAGAGGCAGGGGCAAATCATGGTCCTCAGGCCCCAGACTCAATTTCTGTGACCGAGGGTACAACAAGGGTCAAAACTCTAATTTCTCCAGAAAAATAACATGGTTCTCCTTGCGTAACCGGCTTAACTTTAGCGGAGGTGGATGCGGTGGTGATGGTGGCACCAGAGACACCAGCAGCAGCAAAAAGAAGTCACAATGAGGCTATCTGGGCCCGTCCTCGAGTAGAGGCAGACTTTCAAATTTTCTTGAGGAATGGGTCCAAACCATGTCGGACAGATGGGTGTTAGATATCAACAGCAAGGGTTATCTAACAGAATTTGAATCCAAGCCCCCACTACCTCATGTGGTGCCCTCTCCTATCTCGGTCAACCCGTCCAAAAGACAGGCGATGATACAGGCTATTACAGACCTTCTTCAAGCAGCGGCTAGCGGGCAAGTTCCCCCCACAGAGATCAATCGGGGGGTTCTACTCCCTATTCTTCATCGTGCCAAAACTCACAGGGGGATTCAGGCCAGTCCTAAACCTCAAATTCCTGAATCGTTTGTCCGCAGCAGACCCTTCAAGATGGAAACCTTGTCATCAGTCATCAGGAAGTTGCGACAAGGGGATTTTCTGGCATCCATTGATCTGGAAGATGCCTATCTGCATATTCTCATCTAGGAACTACACAGGCAGTATCTTGGGTTCAAGGTAGGGGAATAGCATTTCCAATTCAAAACACTGCCATTCGGGCTTTCTTCGTCTCCAAGGACATTTTCCAAGGTGCTAGTAGTGGTCATAGCTCACCTTCGGAACTGAGGGATACAACTTTTCCCTTACTTGGACAATATTTTCATCAAGGCCCCACAGCTCGATCAAGCAGTACCAGCAGTAGCGGAGGTAGTCCGGTGCCTTTTGGCACATGGATTTTTCATCAACTGGAGAAAAAGTTCCCTAACTCCAAACTAGACCTTGAACCACTAGGGCGCAGATTTCATGAATGAAGCCAACAAGGTCTTTCCTCGGGAAGCGAAATTCAGGGACCTGCTGAAACTCCTCAAGACATTTCACACAGCTGCTCTGCTGCCTGCTCACTACTTCATGCATCTAATTGGGACTCTAGTATCACTGGCAGATTCAGTCCCTTGGGCTCTAGTCCACATGTGGCCCATTCAAGCACACTTGCTCAGGTTGTGGTCCCAGTCCAGACACAGCCAGCACCAACTGATCCCAATTTCTCAACAGATAAAAACTTCCCTCCAGTGGTGGACTTGGAGGACAAATGTCATGAGGGGTCGCAAGTTGGATCATCCACACCAAATCCGACTCACGACCGATGCCAGCCTCAGGGGCTGGGGGGGGGGCTCACCTGCATCAGCTGTCAGCGCAGGGCAAGTGGTCACTGTTAGAAACAAGGTACAGTGTAAATGTCTTTGAGATGAGAGCAGTACGCCACGCCCTGATGCACTTCAGACAGCAAGTCCTCAATCAGGACGTACTGATTCTAACAGACCATCGTACAATGATGGCATACATCAGCCATTAGGGTGGCACAAGAAGCTCAAAGATGCTACAGGAGTCCCTTCTTCTCTTTCAGTGGGCCCGAGCACCACCTGGCAAGCATAAGAGCAGTGTATATTCCAGGACAGGAAAATGTCACAGCAGACTGGCTCAGTCGCAAGGATGTTCTACCAGGGGATTGTGAGCTGAAGGACAGTGCCTTCCACATCCTAACAGAACAGTGGGGCAATCCTCAGATAGATATTTTTGGCTGCCGGCAAAACTCCAAGGTAAAACAATTCTGCTCCCTAACCAAGGACGAACTAGTGGTGGCTCAGGACTCCTTTTCCCTAGACTGGGGTCAGTTCGGTCTCCTGTATGCCTTTCCTCCAATACTGCTTCTATCCAGAGTCCTCCACAAAGTGGCTCTGGACTAGGCAGAACTTATTTTAGTCTGTCCCTGATGGCCTCGTCGCCCATGGTTCTTTCTTCTCATTCATCTATAAAGGCGACCACCTCTAACCTTCCAGATCAGCTCAGACCTTCTCCATCACGGTCCGGTACTGCATCCCAATCTGAAAAACCTGTCCCTCTCGGCCTGGAGATTGAGCGGGAAACTTTAAAAGAACTAGACTACACAGCTCCTCTAATTGAAATGATGGTGAACTCACATTGCCCCTCTTCCTCTGAAGTGTATTACAGAATTTGGAGGAAATTTTTTTTCTGGCTTCAATCCAAACACATACAAAACCATCCAGTATCATTGCCTGTACTACTGCAGTTTCTTCAAGATGGGTTTGACAAAGGACTGCAACCAGCCACTTTACGAGTTCAGGTTTCTGCACTGGGGGTACTCTTGTTGGTGGATTCAGGGGAGTCATTGGGTTCACATCCCCATGTCAGGAGGTTTTTAAGGGCAGCAGCATTGAAACGCCCTCCAATCAAGCCAACTGTACCACCTTGGAGACTTAATCTGGTTCTCAAAGCTTTGACCAAGGCTCCTTTTGAGCCTCTCAAGGAGACATCCCTCGTGTATCTCACAATGAAGGTCGCTTTTGTCATAGCTAGTACTTCAGCCTGGAGAATCGGCGAACTGGGAGCCCTGTCTACCAAAGAGTCGTATACTGTTTTTCATCAGGACTCGGTGGTGCTCCAAACAGATCCAGTTTTTTTGCCAAAAGTTATGTCTCCATTCCATTGCAACCAGGAGTTGATTCTGCCTTCCTTCTGCCCAAACCCAAAAAATGAAAAGGAAATGGAATTTCACACACTGGAGCCAGGAAGGGCGGTTAAAGTGTATATTAAAAGAATGGATTCTATTCGAAAAACTTCCAGTTTGTTCATTCTAACTGCAGATCAAAATAGGGTAAAAAAGCTTCGAAAGACTCTTTAGCTAGATGGATCTGTTCTGTCATCACTACTGCTTGTGATCAGGCTGGAGTAACTTTGCCTGGCCCAGTGAGAGCCCATTCAACTCGAGCTATGGCCATTTCGTGGGCGGACTTCAGAGAAGCATCTCCAACAGACTTATGCAGGGCGGCCATATGGTCATCCATTCACACGTTCATGTTTTACAAGCTGGATGTGACGGCCCTGGTAGAGGCATCCTTTGGCCGTCGAGTTCTTCAAGCGGTGGTGGACCCTAATGGGCACTTGCATTCTTCCCACCTGGGATATCTAGGGATGTACTGCTTTTGTATATCCCATCTGTATGGAAGCCCGGAGACCAGCTTAGGAGAGAGAGAAAACAAAATTTAAATATCTGTAAATTTCTCTGACGGTTGGTCTCCGGCTTCTGCCCCCAGAAATGTGTAAAGTTGGCCATTTGGCCGTGTATGGCTTAATTTTCTTGTTTTTGTTTCCAAGTTTATATAGCAGTGCTACATTTGGACTGCTTTTGGAAGAACTGGTGGAAACAGGAACTGGAGGGCTTGATATCCCCAGCTGCAGAGCTCAATTCCTGCCTGCATATCTGCATCAGGATGTACAACCCATCTGTATGGAAGCCCAGAGACCAGCCGTCGGAGAAAGAAAATTTACGGGCATTTAAATTTTTTTTTTCCCCATAAATGAAGTGATACTTGCTGTTTTAATTTCTGAGTGTTTTTTCTGACAGTGGAACACCGCCCCACCCCCGCCTAATACTTTCCTGCCTACCAGGGAAATCTGTGCTTTGTTAATCCCTGACTTTACTGAGGCCTTCTTTTGTGTGTTTATATGTCGGGAGAAGTGAACATTCAGTCAGTAGAATTCATCATTGTGAACAAGGGCTGATGTTGAAAGAGGCAGATTTCCGTGTTGGGGGACTGTTTTTCTTTTCCCAGGTACTATACTACTGACTTCTGGGCTGTTTTAATCTTTTGTGGGGATGAGGGGGAGGGAGGGGTGTGGCTGTGTGCCAGGGGTATGTGGGGTTGGGGGTACAGTTTGAACAGGACCACTGATTGCTGAGCTGGGTGACTGTTTTTCTTTTCACAGCTCCTCTACTGGCCACTGGGTTGTTCAGTTTCAGTCTCTGTGGGGAGGGATGAGAGAGAGAGGGAGGAGGGTGGCTGACTGCCAGTGGGTTTGTGGTGTTGGGGGGGTACAGTTTGAACAAGATCAGGTGGAGGTTAATTGTACACACATACACTGTACTTAGAGGTGCTACTGGTATTTCAAATACTAATAGTTATAATAGCCGGCCCAGTGGAGTGGAGGGCTAAGGCATCATGCCTTACCTCCTGCCACGCTGGTGACCCATGTTCACGGTGTGAGTGGGTCGCTGGGGATCGGCCGGGGTAGGAAAGGATCACGTGTCTGGAGGATAGCTCTCCTCTCCTGGGGAGGGAGGGACATGGAGGCCGGTGCACCTCTGACTCCTAGCGGTGCCTGGGTGTCAGAGCTCTTGGGTCTCGTACATTAGGAATGGTGGCAGAGTAGTCGGCTGATGTGCTGTGGGCGGAAGCATGCACAGCTCGACGATTGCTGACACCAAAATACTCTGCCTCCGGGGGGGTGGTAGGGAGGAAGAAAAGTCGGAGGAGAAAAATTTCCTGGGTGGCTGGATGAATGCTGACCCCCGCAGGCGCCGATCCCGCGAATGGCAGGCACCTTCGAAACCGGACCCTTGTCAGCAGGTTGAGGGATTCCCGCTGCCCTACCACAGGGGGTAAGCTGTGGAGGATGACATGAGGCGCATTGCAAGTGAAGAGCACAGGGCTGGGGGTTGGCAAGATGGTGGGCTGCCCAGGACGGGGGATAAAGAAAGTAAAATAAATAAATATAATACCCTGACGATCGCGACTTGCCCTTGGGGGGGCAGTTACTTATATTCAGTACTGTAGTACTAAATGTGTAACCGTTGAGGCAAAACCTTGGCTGGGCAGAGAGAGCTGTGTGGTATGAGGGTGGATGGAGTGCGGGGAGTTCCGTAAACTGGGAATGATTGTCAATTGGTGATGTGGGAGGGGTGGTTAATATGGTTAAATACAGTATTCTGCACTGCGAGGGTTTGTTACATGGTATATAGTGCCTCAAAGAGAAGCCTGCTGAAAGTGGGAAAAACTTTGAGGGGCATGTGTCTAAAGTGACAAAGCAGTGGTGGAATGGGGGAGCATTTCTTGAGGACACATGCTGCAGCAGGAAAGATGATCCAGATAGAGAGCACAAAGAGGCCTTTGGACCGGGTAAGTGCTAACATTTTTGTCCACAAGTACTGCTCTTTTTTCTTGAACTGGAGGGAGATATTCATTTTGTTACCAGTGCTGCGGGTGTGTGTATGTGTGGTATTCATTTAGTTCATTGGTAGTTCTGTACTGTAACAGTACTATGTGTACTGTGTTGGAGGGAGCTTCAAATACAGTAATGTACCTAAAAGTAGTAGTAAAGGATTATTGCTGTGCCTGCTGCTATGAGGTGTGTGTGTTTGTGTGTGGGGGGGGGGGGATTGAGGAGTGGGGCATTTATGGTAATGTCTAAGTGAAGTGTTCCCCTATTATGTCCATGCAGCCAATGACAAGACAGTGTAGACCAAGAGCTCTCAGAAGAAACTAAAACAGATACCTTTAAAACTCAATATGTGCTGACCTAAACTGCATAAAAACTGCAATATCGGGTTGTTGTCCTGAACTGGAAAGATGGGCATGCCTTGTGAAACAAATGCACCTCCAGGCAATTTCTTCGCTCCTAAGGGTGTGCAGCACGAGGGAGGCCTGCACAGCATGGGATAGCCATGGAGTCAGTGGACTCAGTGGTGGGGGAGGTACCCCTTAACTACAGTCCTAACTACTTTACACCGACTGGTCAAAATGGTTCAGGACTAGGACAGGAAGTTCAATACCTTGACGCCCAGAGTCTCTGCTCTAGAAACCGGAATGGATCAATGCAAGCATACAGTCCAGCGATCAGAATCCTTGGTGATAAAATCTGCCGATGTAATGGCTAAACTTATAAAAGAGAACTCCCTTCTACGGCAACACTTGCGGACCATAGAAAATGAAGCAAAGCAAAGGAAAAGAACATTTGCATTGTGGGGCTTGCTGAGGTTGTGGACAGGAAAGACTATCTTGGCTTCACTACAGCACTGCTGCCTGCTGTCCTGGGCTTCTCCTAGGAGGACCCCCCCCCCCACCATTGTCAATAGAAAAAGTCTACTGCATCACTCCAGGGCAGGCAACAGCAGATACCACTGCACCACATACATTCATGGCGGTGTGCACAGGAATTGGGGACTGGGACCGGGCGCTTGCCGCTGCGTGGGAGATGCAGGATTGTCTAGTATAGAAATGTTACCCTGCTGCTTTTCCCAGACTAATCATACAACAGCTGAGAGAGATGCAAGGTGCTTGATGAGATTCAGAGACGTCTTTGCCAACTAAAGATACAGCATGAACTTTTGCTACTGGCTAAACTCCAGTTGTCATGGAATGGACATCACTATTTATATAACAATCCTAAAGAAGCGGACAAAATGGTCTGCCAAGTTGAAGCTGAGATGGCTGAGGGAGTGGAGGGTGAGGACTCCTCAGATGGAAAGTGAGATGCCTAGCCATTACAATGCAATGCGAGTCTGTACTTTGGACTGGGATGGTTTGTTTTTCCTTTGTTCAATTTTACTTGGAATGAGCTCCTCCTTACAGGTGTTATTCACTGGGGTTTTGGGCACTTTTCTTTGTACTTATAGGTGACTGTATGAGCAATTCCGGAACTGTAAACTTCATCAAGATGATATTTCCTGCCTCCTTCTGATACCGGGTCAATATCCCGAAATAAAAGCCGTGCAGCAATAACTGTGCGGTGTAGAGCGTGCCTGGATTTACAGTGGCGGCTATAATAGCAGTAGGGAATTACTGCTACCCCTGTCACTCTACTCTTTCAGTGAGGGATCAAGTAGCTGTGTGCTGGGGTGCTTGGTTGAGCCGCTTCTGTGGTGGAGTGGCTAAGGCACCAGCACATGGCAGGAATGGAGACCTGGGACCGTGGTTCGGTGTTCCCCAGGTCTGGTGGTGCTGCAGCTTTTTGCATCATTTTTTTTCCCCTATGAAAATAAACTTTTAACCCCTCCCAAGTTTCTCCCCATCCCTGTAGTCCACACCCCCTTGGAGTTAGTTATTTATATTTCGGGAGGTGTGGGGGTGGCCAAGTCCCCTGAAAAAAAAGAAAAAAAATGTCCCATGGATTTCAGTGGAGCGTGCTGTTTGTGTTGTGGTTGGTGTTGTTTTCAACATTGTGCGGTATTGCTTGCATCAAGAATTGTCGTGTGTTTTTTGTCAACGGCATTATGACCCCGGTCCCCTCCTTCTTCACTATGGTTCATTGAACAGTCGCACAGTCGAACATTTGTGCTGCATACCCCTATGGCACCAAAACCCTGAACATTAACTTTTGAAGCTCCATTACCTTCCAGCATTTGGATACAAGTAACAGATTATTTTAGGGTGCTTTCCATCCCTAGTACTGGTTATTGAAGTTTGCGTCTTGTTTGTAATGTTTTTGTTTTTTAATTGCAGGTTTACCCTCAGTATAATCATTTTGTTCAGTGATATATCTTGCATCAGGAGAAATGAACACTAATCTAATTGAAATCTGCACCGCAGTGCTATTAATGTGGTTAACAGGATCAAGTTAATGCTTCTGAACGTTTGTTTTTATGTGTTTTATTTATTTAGTTAGTTTCGGATTAATACCTTTGAGTCAAGGACTCATTTTCAAAGGTTCCATGTCAGACAACGAACAGACAAAATTACATACAGAATACATATGTCATTGCACAATAACTAGGGTACAACATTGCATATTGGCTAGGGTACATGAAGGTTACATAAGGGTTGCACTTACTTTAATACTCACTAATACAGAGGAGTCTAGCATAGCAACTATCATCACATACTGCAAACAGTATAGAGCTACAAATAAGTGCAGAGGAGAAGGTTTGGGACAGTGTCCCTGGGGCGTGCAAGCTGAGAGGATGGGGAGCAGCCAAAGGCAGGCATTGTCGAGCGTGTGATTGGGGGCAGCCATAGGTAGCGTTGTCAAGTGTTTGCGATTGAAGTAGATGAGGTGGGGCAGGGAGGGAGGAGGAAGAGGCCAGTGTATTGTGGGGATAGGGAGGGAGGAAATATGTGCCAGCAGGTGTTTAAGGGGTTGGAATCTGTTGGGGAAGGCGGAGGGGGTCTTTTATTGAGAGTTGGGGGGGAACAAGTTGTTAATTGTTTTAATTGAAGCACGAGGAAATTACCAGACCATAGTCTAGATTTGGTGAAAATATGTTAAGTTTTCAGGCTGCTTTACACTGGAACAATTTACCCTATTCTGTTTGTATCTTGACATCAGTATCTCTTTTGTAACTGAAGTAGAAAGCTACTTCTCTAATGCTTGTAGATGTTTATGATATACTGTATGTTTCTGCACTGTTGTTCTTACAGTGACTGATATGTTTAATACACATGACTGTCTTATAAACAGGGATACTTATTCCTCAGTGACATGAAACCTGTATAAAAATAAAGTTTTTACCTATCTATCTGGTGTCATTTTGCTAATAGGGTAACTGGATTTAACACATCCTATTTCATGTTCTCCTGTATCCATCCTTGGTTGCATGTGTTTGGATTAATTTGCAGACAGAAGTTTTCGCAGGTTCTTCCCCACGTGTTGTAGCTCTGGGGGGGTCCTATACAAATCCTTTATAAGCAACAGTATTTGCGTATGATGTACTTATTCTGTTACCTTACTATGCATGTTATGTTTGTAAGTTTTGCTTGCTAAATCTTATAAACGTAACTACAAAAAAAAAAAAAAAAAACTGGGCAGAAAAGAGAGTCTTCACTATGGTGCTGACCTGCATGGCAGATGGTTCCAAATTGAAACCTGCGGTAATCTTTAAACAGAAAACCATTCACAAGGAGAAATTGCCTTCTGGTGTTGTTATATTCACCAAAAGGGTTGGATGAATGGATGAAGGTGGGGTGGTTATTGGGCTGGTGAAAGTGTAGAGCACAGGACCTGATGCTTTCCTCAGGAAGAAGGCCTTGCTTGCATGAAATCAGTTCTGAGCAAATTTACTGGAATCAATAAAGAAAAGTGTGACGGAAAATGATGGCCCTACACCTACAGTAATCTCTGGATGACTTGCATCTGTTCTGCAACCTCTAGATGCTAGAGTTAATAAACCATTTAAAACTCACATGGGTGGAATTGGATGTCTTCAGAAGAACATGATTACACTCCTGCAGGATGTATGAAATGTGCAAGCCTGGTGACTCTGGGCCAGTGGGTAAAAGATGTTCACATGCTGTGCCAAAAGAGACCTTCAGCTTCTTCAAAAAATATGGAATTGACAAGGCACTTGATGGCTCAGAAGATGACAGGCTATGGGGAGAACTGCCCTCAGGTGCTCGAGAGGACTAAGATGCTTCTGGAGACAGTGACACAGAATTTGGAAACATCTACCCTAATCACAACACTGCCTTGACCATGGATGACAACGGACAGCTGTAACAGTAAAACAGTGATTGTGATGATGAAGAGGAGGAATTTCTGGGTTTCTGAACCATGTCACAAATTTACGCCATAACTGGAAAAGGACAAGGACACTGCAACAAGTATATGATTTCATTTAATTAAAACATGACTGCAACCTGTTAATCATTTTATTTTATTATGATAAAAAGTAAAACGACTGTTGCGTTTATAGTTTCATTTTATTTACCAGTAACTGCAGGTACTGTAATTTATTATTTTTCTTTCCAACAAAGTTGGCATAGAAATGCAGTTGTAAAATGCTGTTACTGGTATGGTGTATAAAGCAGTTGGAACTACACAGTAAAGGTACGGTATATTTTGTATTTTTCCTACAAAAATAAAAAGTAACAGTTTGTCAATGTAAACTTAATATTTTCCCTGTCTTTACTCAGCTGGGTACGCTACCTTATATGGGATACACGTATGGCAAACACTGTAAAGGGGGAGCTGACTTATCTGTGAGGTACATTTAATAAACAGTTAAAATCACATGGAAAATGTGGGGTCGACTTATTAGCAAGTAAAGTATATGTGATGCTTTCCATATGAGCTTGAAACTACAAATATTTTGATAACTGAATCCAAATATATATAGCACTCTAAACATTTGGAATTAGAAAAAAAATCAGTGCCTATGGCTTATTGTGAGCTGCAGAGTTTGAAGTAATCAGATATGCTCGGGGAAGCAGTGGGAGTCCAGTGTTTACGGCACAGAAGTAAGAAGTAGGAGGGTAAAGGTTTGAATCCTTTTAGCGACACAGACACACTCTGGGACTTGACTGCCATAGTGTAAAAGTTTTTCAGTGTAATAAATGTGAAATAATACTGTGATTACTGTGTTTTCTTATCATGGTATCCTTGGGTTGTCATTTCTAGTAACAGTATCTATTTGAGGGCCCCATGCACAGAATGGCCCGGGAGCCACACAGTCTGCATATATCCGGCTACATAACTCTGCTCCCCAATGTCTTTCGACATCAGAGGATGGCATCCACAGCCCCTACCTGCTACTTTGGTGGGTGTAGAGCTTTGCACAGGGTTGAGGGAATGTCTTGGGGATGGAGCTATGTCAGATACTGGGCATCCAGTTGGATGCCCACAGTAGTCCCTGAGTAGATCCCTTCTCCATGCAGAGCAATGTAGAACAGGAGATTGTGGGCTACGTCAGTCCTTCAAGGACTGCTGTATCTCATTCCTCAATAAAATATAAACTGTAGGCATAGTAAGCCTCCGGTCCTCCATGCTTGCTCAGATGGCTGGGGGTAAGGTAAGGAGAAGCCAGCTGAGCTTCCCGACGAAGACTAACAGCAGTCTGTGAGAGGGGGCACATTAGCGATGTGGTGGGTGTGTGACCAGCATAGTGTTTGCCTCTACTGTTAGTCCTCCACATCACGTCCACAAGGCAGTGATTTAGATGGCAGTGTAGTGCAACCTTGCCGCCATGCTTGCCCCCCTCCACACCCAGTTGCACATATAGTTGCACTGGTGACACAGGATTGGGTGTGATGGGGGCCTGCATCCAGGGCTGTGGATATGTGGGGATCTCTCCATGTGCAGTGGGAGCTCAGCATGCCACAAGTACCCACTGTGCACACCTCTGCAGATGCGCAAGGTCTCTTTAGCCTTTGAGGATTGGGTCCTAAGAATTTTGTACTGGGGTGTTGCTTATCTTTTTGCTCATGACTACATTATCACTAGCAGAATTACCAAGTAACTTGCTTTTACCATAGCATACCCTGCATATTTAAAAGCCCGCTGCTATTTCTAGAAAGTAGGGTAAGTTTTCTGGGCAGTATGCAGTATGGCATGGATGAGGCTAGGGTGCTTCACACCATGGGATTCAATCAGTGGTTGAAAAACTGGGATTTGACTTCACTGGGGACTGGGGGTCCACCTGGAGAGATGCAGGCCTATACTGGCATGATGGTCTTCATCTGTCCAGGAGGGGAACCAGGATCCTAGGTGATGGGTTTAAATACTTCATTGGCAAGCATTTAAACTAGCCAAGGGGGGAGGCACTGGAAAGGAGCAGGGAATTCCTACCCCCCCCAAAAAAAAATCAGGGTAGTAAGTGAGGTAAACACCAAGATAGAGATGTTGATAGGGAGAAGGGCAGGGGTAAATGGAGAAAATGACAAAGGCAGTAAAGACAGGGATGGGACAAAAAGGGGTAAGGCCATCAAGAAATGGAGGGTAGTGAGTACCAATGCCCGTAGTCTGGGCTACAAGCTCCCTGAACTGGTGGCCTTGATGGAAGAGGGAAGCCTGGATATCGTAGCAGTCACAGAAACATGGTACATAGAGAACCATGACTGGGATGTTACCATACCAGGGTACACAATCTACAGGAGAGACAGGGAGGGTAGAAGAGGGGGAGGAGTAGCTCTCTATGTAAGGGAAGGGAGAAAAGCAACGGAACAAAAGAGTAAACAGGGAGGAGAGGAGGCACTGTGGGTCACCTTAGAGACTGGAAATGGCACCACAATCCGCACAGGGGTTGTATACAGACCCCCATGTCAGGGAGAGGAAACGGACAAGGATATGATCGAAGGCATCCTTAGGATGGCAGAGAAAGGGGAGCTACTGTTGATGGGGGACCTGAATATGCCAGATGTTAAATGGAGCACCTTTGCTGCAGCCACATCCAAGAGCAGTGTCATTCTCGATGCTCTACAGGTGGCATGCCTCAGACAGCTAATTTTGGAACCCACTTGTGAGGGAGCAATCTTAGACCTCTTACTCTCAAATGGGGTCAGTGAGAGGATCTCGGATCTAGAAGTGGGTAGCCATCTGGGAACAAGTGACCACCAAACAGTGTGGTTCACGATAAACTCAGCTACAGAGTCAAGCCACACAAAAGTGAGGGTACTGGATTTCAGGATGGCTGACTTTGGCAAGATGGGAAAGTGCCTTAGAAAAATACTAGCAAACAGGCTAGAAGGAGGGGTGGAGCAACAATGGGGAAACATCAAAACTGCCATCACAGAGGCAACTAGCCTTTGTGTGACGCAAATAAACAAATCAAAACGAAAGAAGAAGCCACTATGGTTCTCAAAAGAGGTGGCGGGGAAGGTTAGGGAGAAAAAGATAGCATTTAGGAAGTATAAGGAAACACAGAAGGAACAGGACAGAGAACTGTACCAGTTAAAGCAGAAGGAAACAGGGAGGGAAGTCAGAATAGCAAAGGCCCAAACTGAGGAAAAGATAGACAACTCGGTTAAGAAGGGGATAAAACCTTTTATAGGTACATCAGGGAGTGTAGAAAGACAAAGTATTCACAAAGGAAGAGGGGGGAGGTACCTAAACCAAACAAGAGAAACACTCTGAAGACGGGGGTTGATACCAATCCATTTACAGAAGAAAGGGTTCTGAAAAAACTAATAAAATTGAAGGTGGACAAAGCAATGGGGCCTGATGTGATTCACCCAAGAATTCTAAAAGAGATAAGGGTAGAACTAGTGACACCACTGACTACTCTCTTTAACAAATCATGGGAGGATGGGGCGATACCTGAGGACTGGAGAAGGGCAGATGTGATTCCTCTTCACAAAAGTGGGTGCAGGACAGAGGCAGGAAACTACAGACCAGTTAGTTTGACCGCAGTGGTAGGGAAAATGATAGAATCACTTCTGAAGGAAAGAATTGTTGAGTACCTAGAGGCCAGTGGGGCACAGGACCCAAGGCAGCATGGATTCACGATGGGAAGGTCGTGTCAGACGAATCTAATAGATTTCTTTGACTGGGTGATCAAAGTAGTAGACCAGGGAGGGGCTGTGGACATGGCCTACCTAGATTTTAGCAAGGCACTTGATACAGTCCCACACAAAAGATTCAATACACAAGTTAGCCAGCCTTGGAGTGGGTACCAAGGTGGTAGCCTGGATAAAAAATTGGCTAGACAACAGACGCAAAGGATAGCAGTAAATGGAGTACACAGTGAAGAAAGGAGGGTTAGTAGCGGGGTACCGCAGGGTTCAGTACTGGGACCGGTCCTTTTTAATGTCTTTATAAGTGACATTGCAGAGGAACTGGAAGGAAAAGTATGTCTCTTTGCAGACACAAAGATCTGCAACAGGGTTGATACACAAGATGGAGTGGAAAGGATGAGAAGGGACTTGGCAAGGTTGGAGGAATGGTCAAATGTATGGCAGCTCAGATTCAATGCAAAGAAGTGCAAGGTAATGCACATGGGAAACAAAAACCCAGGGGAAGAGTACACAGTGGGGGGTGAGATACTGACAACAGTAAAATGGAAAGGGACCTAGGGGTAATTATATCAGATGACCTAAAGGTGGGCAAGCAATGTAAGAAGGCAATAAGGAAGGCTGGGGGATACTGGGATGTAGGAAGAGGCATCAATAGTAGAAAACAGGAAGTTGTTATCCTCTGTACAGACAGTTGGTGAGACCCATCTGGAGTACTGTGTGCAGTTCTGGAGACCCCATCTCCAAAGACATAGACTGAGTGGAGGCTGTCCAGAGGAGGGCAACCAAAATGGTGCAGGGTCTACACCAGAAGACATACGAAGAAAGACTAAAGGAGCTTAATATGTATACCCTTGAGGAAAGAATGGAGAGAGGGGACATGATAGAAACTTTCAAGTGCCTCAAGGGAATCAACAGAGTCCAAGAGGGTAGCGTCTTTCAGAAAAAGAGATGTGCAAGAACAAGGGGGCACAATTTGAAGGTAGAGGGGGGACGGCTGAGAGGTAATGTGAGGAAGTATTTTTTCACAGAGAGGGTTGTGGATGCATGGAACAGCCTCCCTGAGGAGGTCATGGAGTCAAGAACAGTGGGGGAATTCAAGAATGCATTGGACAGACATAAGGCAGTCCTAGTGGGGGTAGGAGGAAGTAAGCTATTGGTTAACTAGGATCTGCAGCTTATCTGTTATGTAGGAAAATGGGCAGACTAAGTGGGTCAAGTGGTCCTTATCTGCCGTCAAATTCTGTGTTTCTGTGTTTCTAAAGGGAAGGATAGTGAGGCTGAATAGAAAGGACGGTGGGTGGGTAGAGAGGGACAGTGAAAAAGCAGGGATACTGAACAAATACTTCTGCTCAGTATTCACAAAAGAGGAGGGGAGGTGCCTTATCCAATTAACAGAAGCACTCTGGATAAGGGGTCGATCTCAGTCCTTTCGCAGAAGAAAGGGTTCTGAAAGAACTCCAAAATCTGAAGGTGGACAAAGCAATGGGGCCTGATGGAATTCACCCCAGAATTCTAACAGAATTAAGGGGAGAACTAGTGACACCACTGACTACCCTTTTAAACAAATTATGGGAGGATGGTGTGGTACCCGAGGACTGGAGGAAGGCGGATGTGATTCCCCTTCACAAAAGTGGGGGCAAGACAAAGGCAGGAAACTACAGACCTGTCAGTTTGACCTCAGTGGTAGGGAAAGTGATGGAATCACTTCTGAAGGAAAGAACTGTTGAGTACCTAGAGGTCAGTGGGGCACAGGACCCAAGGCAGCATGGGTTCACAGTGGGAAGGTCATGTCAGATGAATCTAATTGATTTCTTTGACTGAGTGACCAAAGTAGTATGGATAACCAAAGTAGTAGACCAGGGAGGGGCTGTGGACATGGCCTACCTAGACTTTAGCAAGGCATTTGACACAGTTCCACACAAAACATTAATAATCAAATTAACCAGCTTGGAAGTGGGTCCCAGGGTGGTAGCCTGGGTAAAACATTGGCTGGACAACAGGACACAGAAGGTGATTATAAATGGAATCCACTCTGAAGAAAGAGGGGGTATTAGTGAGGAACCGCAGGGTTCAGTACTGGGTCCAGTCCTTTTTAATGTCTTTATAAGTGACGTTGAAGAGGGACTGGAAGGAAAAGTATGCCTCTTTGCAGATGACACAAAGATCTGCAACAGGGTTGATACACAAGGAGGCGTGGAAATGCTGAGAAGGGACTTGGCAAGGTTGGAGGAATGGTCAGAAGTACGGCAGCATGGATTCACTGCAAAGAAATGCAAAATAGTGCACCTGGGAAGCAAAAACCCAGGGGCAGATTACACAATTCGGGGGCGGGGAGGTATTAACAACAACAGAAATGGAAAGGGACCTGGGGGCAATCATATCAGATGACCTTAAAGTTAGCGAGCAATGTGAGAAGGCAGTAGGGAGGGCTGGGGGGATACTGGGATGTATAGGGAGAGGCATCACCAGCAGAAAAAAGGAAGTTGTTATCCCTCTGTACAGACAGTTGGTGAGACCCCATCTGGAGTACTGCATCCAGTTCTGGAGACCCCATCTCCGCAAGGACATAGACAGGATGGAGGCAGTCCAGAGGAGGGCAACTAAAATGGTGCAGGGTCTGCAAGTGAAACCATTCAAGGAGAGACTAAAGGAGCTTAATATGTATACCCTTGAGGAAAGGAAGGAGGGGGGATATGATAGAAACTTTTAAGTACCTCAGTGGAATCAACAGTGTCCAAGAGGGTAGCATCTTTCAGAAAAAGAGATGTGCAAGAACAAGGGGACACAATTTGTACACAATTTGTAGAGGGGGGATGGCTCAAGGGCAATGTGAGGAAGTACTTTTTCACAGAGAGGGTGGTGGATGCATGGAACAGCCTTCCTGAGGAGGTTGTGGGGTCTAAAACTGTCGGAGAATTCAAGAACACATGGGACCGAATAAGACAATTCTTGGGGGTAGGAAGAAATAGGCTGTTGGTTAACTAGGATCTGCAGCTTATCCTGTAGGTAGGGAAATGGGCAGACTAGGTGGGCCAAGCGGTCCTTATCTGCCATCAAAGTCTATGTTTCTATGTTCTATGTTTCTGTGCTACTATACATAATTCTGAATGACCCATGGGTGACTTGAGCAATTTGTACAAATGCCAAACAGTAGACCAACCAGAAACTGATACTAAGAGACTGGGGCGGAATTTTCAAAGAGGAGGACTCTGACACAGCTCCCAGTTTTGCTGTGCCTATACCTTCCAAGATACATCAGAATGTTTAAATGTTATTTTATAATGTTCTGAAGTATTAGTTCCAGTTTCCATGATTTACGGCACCTTGCCTAAAAAACTGATGCGATGCGTCATAGTTTTTTTTTTAAACTTTCTTTTATTCATCTTTCAATAATTTCATAGAAAGCATTAGATAGCAGAGCAAGGTTACATAAGCTCCAGTACTTAACGTAATACAGATATATTAGCATCAGTATTAATTGTCAGCTGCCTTGTGTTACCACATAAGGGGTATATTACTAATAGTCAATTTTTTTTATAACATTTTTAATAGGTGCGAGGACATTTATACATTATACAAGACATTTTACAGAGATATATTCGTTCAGTTTATATAATTATACATTGGACTTTAAAAAAAAAAAAAAAAAACTCTCACCCAGCATCAGGACTAATTAATCACATGAACTAGACAGTCTCGTTTTAACATTTTTCCGGTATTGATTTGATTAGCTTCAGGGAACAAAGTCTGAATAAGTACTTAACTAATACATAATCCATTTTCTCCATTTTTATATCAAATACCTCCACTCTATCCCATACTCTGGCTGCCATCCTCTCCATCCTATATATCTCTCTTGTCAAATTTAGCCACTCTCCCTTAGTTGGCAGCCTATTCGTTCCCCATAGTCTGGTTATTACCTTTTTTGCTGCCAATATTAGCAATGTGGTTTGCAGGTATACATTCTTCTCTACTTTTAGACCAAATGGGGTAGTAGCTGTCAGTATATACCCAGAGGTAAAGAGACCTGGGTTTTCATATATTGCCTCCAGCTCCTGCACTACCTCCTCCCAATGAGGACCTAGCATGTTGCAATTCCAGAATATATGAGTCTGGTCTGCATGTCCTGCTCCACATCCCCTCCAGCACTTTCCTTCAGGATCACCTGTAAAACTAGCTACAACAGCATGAGTGCGGAAAAATCTATATCGTAATTTCCATGCAACCTCTTTCCAATATGGGGATCCCGAGGCCTTAAGCATAAGTGGGGAGGCCATCTTCCAGTTAGTAACCGGTAGGTCAGTCCCCAATTCCAAGGACCAATGGGCTCTAATCGACTCAGTGGAGTATTCTGGTTTCACTCCCAAAGCAAGGTAGGCCAGACTGATACCGTGGTCTAGAGTGGTACCTTGTCTCTGTGATAGAAGTAATTTTATTATTAGTGGGAGGTTTTCAGCCACTGCTGCCAGTGCTTCCTCCGTTGGTCGCAAATAAGATTTTAGCTGCAAATACTTATGAAAGAAGCCCTGGGGTATTTTATACTGAGCCTGGAACTGGACAACTGAATAAAGGCCCTGTGGGCCTAATAATTGAAAAATATGTTTGATATTATATTTATACCACTGGGTTAAGGATCTATCCAAAGAATTGGGCGGAAAGGCACTGTTCACCGTAAGGGATCTCAGAAAAAGTGCCTCCATGGGCAGTAATCTTTTATTGAGTACAGTCAGCCACTGCTTAAACACCTCTGCAGTATATTGTGGGAATTTAGAGAGAGGTATGCAACCAGGAGGATGTCCAAAGAGACAGTCCGTCAGGTCTTCTATGCCATTCCAAGTCATCTCAAACTGCTTCCAGGGCATAATATAATTGGGATTCATCCAGGAGAGTAAGATCTTTAATTTAGAAGCTTGGGCAAAATTCAGGAGATTTGGTAAATTTAACCCACCTCTGTCTTTTGATAACTGTAATAGAGAGTACTGAATCCTGGGAGGTTTCCTCTGCCATATAAAGTGAGAGATCAACCTATTCCAAGATTGAAAATAAGTCTGTGTTGGAAATAATGGGAGTGTCTGCAGATAAAACAAAATCTGGGGAAATATGTTTTGTTTAATAGTTTCCATTCGAGCTAAGAAACTCAAAGGTACCTGTGACCATCGTGTGAGGTCCTCAGTTTTGTTTTGGGTTAGGGGTTCAAAATTTGCAATATCTGCATGTATCTGATTTTTAGTAAGATGGATCCCAAGGTACCGCATCGATTGTTTATACCACTTAAGGGGAAATGCACGTTTTAAAGCAGGGGAAGGGATGTAGTTACACAGTAGTACCTCTGTTTTTTGTTGGTTAATTTTATACCCTGAGATTTTACTGTACATCTCCAGTTGTTCCCAGACCCTTGGGATTGATATATCCGGGGAGCACAAAGTGAGAAGGGTGTCGTCCACAAATAGTGAAATTTTATGGTTTGTGCCTCCCATAGGTATGCCCTCAATCTCCGGGTGAGCTCTAATGACTTGGGCTAATGGCTCAAGATACAGAGCAAATAACAGGGGTGAGAGGGGGCATCCCTGGCGAGTTTCTCTCTGTAGAGGAAAGGGGTCAGAGATAGAGCCATCTAATTTTAAGTAAGCCCGAGGGTGTTTATACATATTTTGCAACTGTTGTATGATCTCCAGGGGAAAGCCAAAACTAGACAAGGTAGCCCACACATATGGCCAGGCCATCCTGTCAAATGCTTTTTTGATGTCCAATCCAATGAGTGCTAGGGGAATCAAACGTGTTGCTGCGTACTCTTTAAGTAGATGTGTTCATCGCACTGCATCGTGAACCTGTCGTCCCTTAATAAAGCCCACCTGATCATGATTGATCAATAAAGGCATGATGTTTTCAAGTCCATGTGCTAGCACAGACATATAAATTTTGTAATCAAAATTTAACATTGAAATTGGCCTGTATGATGAGGGTAGGGTAGGGTTTTTGTTTTGTTTAAGTATGGCAGATATCATTACTAATAGTCTATAAATAAGTTTTCAGACATTTAGGATGGCTAAACTGCATTAAATTTATGGGCTAAAGACAAATTTAGGTAGAAAACTTAAGGGATACATACCATGGCCCACAGCCACTATCCCCACTTAGTTACACGTCTGCTTAAGGAATGTTATATCCCCCTTTCACTCATGCGACTTCCTCCCCCCAAACACCAACTAATTGTAATTGTAACATAGAAAGGTATAACACTCTGAACATTACATCAGAAATAGCCAGCCTTCACTCCCTTTCCATAATTTAGCAGAGCATTGCTCCGCTACACTGGCATAACTTTAACATCAATCATTTTGCTATCTTTTACACATAGGCCCCCAGCCTAGCTCTCGCTTCGTGGGTTGCGCTAAAAACATCCCTCCTACAAACATAGATAGCGCTTATATCTATTATCTGGTATAAGCCCCATTCGAGACTCAAACTCAATCATATAAAAGTACTGTCTTCCTAATGGGAGGACACATATTGAACACCAAAGCGGTATAGACTGGAGTCTTAAATTGAGTTTGTGGTCACAGAACCAGTCGACTTCATGGTCAGCTTGGAAGAAACAGAAGTGACCAGACAAAAGGAATGTCCAGTTACCGACTAGGGCTAGTCCTCTTCCTCATCGGACGCCAGTGGTAGTCCTACATTCTCCGGTGGTCTCTTTCTGAATTCATTGGCAATTGCTTCCACTCTTTTTTTGCCTCTTCTGGATCATTAAACTGATTTTCCCTCCATAGGTCAAGCATAGGCGAGCTGGGGCCAACAGAGAATGGGCCACCCCTAGACTCTTCAGTTGCTTGCTGAGTGGATTGAACATTTTTCTTCTGGTCCAGGTTGCAAAGGACCAATCTGGAAATATCTTTATTTCTTGTCCCTCCATTCTGACTGTATAATTTGCCCTTGCTCATTGCAGGATTTTATCTCTGGTAGCTGGGCCATCCGTGATCAGCAGGATCGTACATAGGGTCTGATGGTTTAGTTGGGCCCTCCTGAAGTTAATACGACATGTTTGCCTTAAAGAGTCTCCCTCAATCTGCAGATCTGAAGGTAGGTAAGCCGCTAGCCAGTTCTTTAAATATGTCAGCAAATCGGCCACTTCTGTGCCTCCTAGGACCCTCACCAACCTTATAGTCATTGCCCGCTCAGAGTTTTCTATCATCTCCATGTGGGCACGCAGAAGGTTTATTTCCAACGTTGATTTAACCAGTGATGCTTGGGTCCGTTGTGATTGGGCTTCTGCTTCTTGTACCATTTTGGTCGCTGATTAAATTTTTGCGTCCTATGCACCGAGGCGGTCCAGGACGCGTTCTAGTTTTTTATCCATCTCTCTTACTGTGCTCAGTACAGTTTCCCAAGGAGAGTATCTTTCCGACTACTCGGGCCTGCTGCTTATCTCAGCCCATCTGGTTGACTCAAGGCTGGTAGAGGTGTGGACTTTTGAGTCGATCCTGTAGCTGCTCCCTTTTTTCTGCCCATGGCAATTTTGGTATCTTCTTGTTCCTTGGGCTGTAGGCTATCGAAACCTCTAGCCTTTCGTCTGTTAAAAGTTTGTCAAAATATATTTATTTGCGATATTTGGGAGCATAAGATGCAGAGCTTTTGGGAATGCAGGCAGTCACAAACGCGGCTCTCTAGCATCTCCGGATGTGTCATAGTTTGTTAACATGCATTGTTTTTAGTGCTGCAAATTGCAGCTGTTGCACGTGAAGTTAGAGCACTCATGTGAGGTTCTAACTTTCAGGCACAGTTCGCACAGATGTGTTGGAAACATACCCCAAATCCCCCTGAGAGCTTTGAAAATCCTGCCCAGCTATATATCAGGTAGCTTGATTTTGAGAGCTACACTCAAAAATGATCTTTTTCCTTTTTTTCTAATGTTTTTGCAGCCTCTTTGTGACTTGACCAAGTGTTAACCCTGGATCTTTTCGAGTTGTGTCTAGAGTTTCTTCATGTACCTTCTACTGTACACTGTAGCAATCCTGCTGCTGCCCCTGGGCACTCCTTATAATTCGTCAAGGAGTTTGTTTCCGTGTTAAAATAAAATATTAATAAACCAGTTTGTCAGTATAGTGGTTTCTTCCGTATAGAATATACTGCAGTTTACTAATGCCACTAGTAGTCTATGCCATGACATACCATTAGTGTAACACCCCTTTGTGTGCCCAAGAGTGAGTTATGTGACCTCCCTGTACTCCAATCTTCCTACCAATAAAATTGGGTAAAAAAGCGCCCCAAAGAAAAAACACACAGGTGTTACATTTCAGTTGAGCTGTCCTAGGTAACTTAACTTTAAGAAGGACTGGTTTTAGTTCTGGATGTAATTTTGTCATGTTACTAAAGAATGACTAAATAACCGTATGTTCAGTTTCCTTACAATTGTATTTTCCTAACATTTCCAAAATAGGCTTATAGACATGGTGACTAATGGAATCAGGATGCACTTAATATGTTCCTTTAATCATAAATGTTTCCATTATTAATCTAATTTGGGAACTAAGAATTTACAGAGCATAAAGTGATGTATTTGTTTTAGAGTATATGGTTTGATTAGCTAAAGTAATGTGAAATAGCAATCCATTTTTCCTTTTTGCCGTGTATAGACACCAACCAGTGGGGAAAAAAAGTTTAATTTCTGGTTTTACAGATGTGAAATCAGTGACATCCTTAAGTTGGATATGGAAACATCATAGCCATCCTTTTGTCCTTGCCAAAACTTGAGCCTGTCCCAGCTGTATGTCTATATGTTCCCTTGCACACACAAAACTCATTATAGTGTCCAGTGTTTAAAAGTTTGATAATTATTCTGTGGCAAGTCAGTGGGGAGTTTAGCATCCCAAGGACAGCTGTTCCCTGAACACAGTGTCTTGCTACTTGCCTGCCACCAGTTGGAAGCCAGGTGGCAGCAGAGTGGGGACACATACAATGCTGACGGGGAGGGCCTACCTTCAGAAGCTGATATGCCTCTGCCCGCACAGTATGGCTCTGCACAGTTGACAGTCCTTGGATAGAAAGTCCAAGAGGTAACACTCCCAACTGTGGCTAGATGATGCCCAGTTCTCCACAGGTCCCACACAACAGACTAGACAACTCCTCCAAGCAACCTGGATTGGGCTTTGATGGGGTTGGAAAGCCCCGAAGGCCCTGCCCTGGAGGTAATCCGTGGGGGACTCACTGGAGAGGTAAGCCCTAGAGAAGGTGAATGATGAGAATAGGATGATTGAGTGAGATGGGGTTGGTCAGTGGAAAGAGAATAAACAGGGAATGAGAAAAAGTTTAGTAATTGTACTGTACCAATAATAATAAAATTTTTATTAACATGGAAGATGGTGCAACTATAAAACTATCTGTTTCCCATTTTACTAAAGGTGAAAGATTTAGCTCAGTCTTCAAAACTGGATATGGACCTGCTGAACAGGGTCCACTGATGCAAAATAAGGGGGCAGGAGCTCAGGCTGGAAATAATTTTGCTAGGTATTAAGCATGTTAGCACTTCTTTAGCGACGATTAAAGTGGCAGTAGTTTCCCGCCTACATGGAGCGCTGTGCAGCCGCAAGTTGCCTATAAAGCGCTCTTGAATGTAAAAAACAAACAAACAAGGTATGTTTCTTTGAAGAGGGCATCTCATAAAATACAATACAAATGCATCACAGTTTTCATTGTTTGAAATAGTGTCTTTCACTTTGACAGTATCTCAACTCATTTTAGAGTGGCATAGTGCACCCTGGAGGAGAGGAGGGACGGGGGACATGATAGATGTCTTTAAGTACATGAAAGGGCTCAATAAAGGAGGCCCAGTCAGGGTGCTCTAAAGGAAGGAGGGTGGGGCAACAAGAGGTCACGGTGTAAGCTGAAAGGGGGCAGGCTCAGAGGGGAGAGGAGGAGATGTTATTTCACTGAAAGGGTGGTGGAGCCATGGAATGCACTGCCCAGGGAGCTGGTATAGGTGGAGACTGTGGACGGGTTTAAGAGGGGATGGGACAGGTAAAGGGGGAGGGTAAATCTGACCAGGCCCAATACAGGTGGAACATCTGGGACTGGGGACAGTATAACCCAAGTGGGATGGGGGACACCAAAATCGGCCCTCAGTGCAGGTGCTGAAAATCAAGCAGACTCAAGAGACCATTAAGCCTATTCTGCTGGCATTTTAGTATATTAGTATAGTAGTACGAGCAGGTAACACAAAGATATGAAAAGGAAGAACAAAATAACTACAAAAAGATATACACCAATATTTAGATGAAGTAGACTGTATCATTCTGTAGTCATAGTGGAAGTAAGAAGGAGTATCTCCAAGCCATATTTGTCCTTGGAAGCCTGAGGATGAACCTCAGGCTTCCAAGAGCAATTACAGCCAGAAGGAAACCCGAAAAGATTTGTCTAGTCTGACCATGGCTGCTCAGTGCTCATATCTTCACTAGTCATTATTTTCATAGCATGTGCACATCTAGATTTTTTAAGATATCTAGATTGTCACTATGAACAAAATGTTGAGGTAAAACTATTCTAAGTTGTAATAACTCTTTGTGTGAAATAGTTCTTCTACTGCTCAGAGTTAAAGGGTGCCCTTTGAGGCTGGTAGTTTGGCCCCTTGTTGCCCTAATTCCCTCTTTGGTTTTCAGATAACTATTCATCAGTTTAACGTATGTAGTAGATTTATTAACTAAAATTAGGTCTTCTCTTAGACGTCTTCCTTCTAGTGAGACAAGGTTAAGGTCCTTATTTCTTTAGTCATTGTTCTTTTCTTTCGTCCTCTCATCATTTTATTCATTCTCCTTTGTGCCTCCTCTACTCTGGTATATATTTCTTATGGCTTGGGACCAAAACTGCATGAAACTCTAGATGTACTAAATAGTGTGATCACTTTTACAAGACCACCAAATAGAATAATAGATGGACAGTGATGTACAGCAAGGGGATTATTGTAACATCATAAACTGCAACAGCAAAAGTGACCCGTAGTGAACCTACAAGGGTCTATGAGATAACAAAGTAGCCTTGTTGTACTGTACATTGTTACCCATGGTCACGTTAAAGAAAAAGCTTGTTCTAGGGACATGGATATGTTGTTCATCCACACTGTCTGGCAGGTTTTTAAATCTTGCCGGAAGGTCTTCAAGCTGGCTTCTCCCACCCAACCGGGTGGTAAAACTCTCTGCTCCGCCCCATGACGCCAGATCTTCCTTACCGCTTGGAAGCTCAGGTTCCCTCGCCAATGCTCTGCGTGATAGACTGGATCCTAACTCTTTGGGTCGTCTAAACTTCGTTTAAAATTTTCAAGACTTGGTCTTCCTTTTCCTCATGGCTGCGATGGACAAATCGACTCCTGGTTTGTGGTGCCCTTGTGGGCAGAAGATGTCCAGGATGGATCCGCACTCCACGTCGTCTGCTGCCTCGGCCTAGAACACGACCCGCAGGCACGAGAGTCATGCTGTTCGTTCTCAGCCAACGTCTTGGAGGACTGCACTGCCCGGTTGAAGCTTGGGCGCCCTGAGAAGCGCTATCCGCCGGTAAAGTCGAAAGAGGCCCGTTGGGCGGTTACCACGGTGGCTGGCTAGCTCGAGCAGATGATCGCCCTCGAGGAGGAGGCAGCCCAGGCCGAATCTTCCTCCTCCTTGGTTGCAGCATTTATCCAGCTCTCTTTGGGTACCTCGTATTCTGCTTCGTTCAAGGAGCTTTGCCAATCCCTTTCCACGAAGGGAGAGGGGCCATCGGGACATTCCTCTCGATCCAAAAAGAAGGATTCCAAGGGTAAGTCCCATCGTCGGCGTCCGTGGGAGCGGGAGAGGTCCCCTTCCCTGGACAGCCGACCGTCGACTTCATACGAGGTTATGCTAAGGCCGCTGGCTTCACGGTGTCCCCTGGCCAGGTCAGCCGTCGAGATATATCCACATCGATGCGGCTCCAGATTTTCTCGACCATCGGACGGATTGTCGACTGGTGAAGCCGACAACCTTCTTCGCCGGTCCCCTGCAAGACCGAGATCTGCCTGGGCCCTAGGTGCAGCAGTCCCCGGTTAAGGTGTCCGAGCCGAGGGAAGGGCGGGTGACCCCCCCTTCCCTGGCCCGTCCTCAGACAAGCCGAGGATCTCAGTCTCGGTCTCGGACCTCTTCTCGGTCCAGCCAATCCCGCCGACATCAGCGGTCTCGGTCTCGGCACTGAGGTATGCGGCGACGCCGCTCGTTCTTGTCTTCCTCCTTGGAAGAGGAGAGGCTTCGGCGCAAATTGCGTCGATGCTACGAGGAACTGATGTGGCAGCAGTTACTTTTGTCTGGGAGCAAGTTGACACCGACGCCTTCCCCGGCCATCAAGTGGCTGTCACCTGAATGGTCGAAACAACCTCTCGCTGCAGTCGAGATGCCCAAGCCTGGGCCGGTTGTTCGGCTGAAACCTACTGCCCCACCGATTGTGGTGGAACCTCCGCCTCCACAACTGAAGTCGGGGGTGCCGACCAAGGATTCTCGGTCAGGTCAAGGCCTTCCCCACAGGTTGTCGGTCACCCTCACTCCCGACCGTCCTCAGCAGGTGGAGGGTGGCTCAGGCCCTAGGCAGCTCTTCGCGGACTCCTCTGAGTCAGACGACGACTCCTCCTTGTTCTCCAGGCCGGTTGACCTGGAGTCCTCTGGGGGCCAGTCACTGGACAAAAGCCCATTGTCCTTTATGGGTCTGCTTCAGCTCATCTCGGAGTCCACTGGGATGCAGCTCGAGCCCGTATCCAAATGGGCCAAGTATCCCCTGATGGAGATACTGGACCGAGGGGATTCTCCCACGGAGGCCTTTCCGGTGACTGAGGCCATTGTCGGCCCAGCCTTGGAGCTTTGGCAGCAGCCTGCTTCCTGTCCTGTGCCCTCGGCCAGGAAGTATGCGGTCCCTACCGGCTCTTTGCCTGGGTATTTGGAACACCCCTCTGCCGAGGGGTTGGTCACCGACAGCGTTTTCGGCGTTCCGGGAACGCTAGGGAGATGGACAAGCCCCGACAAAGAGTCCAAAAAGCTGGACTATGCTGGGCGCAAGGTGTGCGCTGCATCCTCCCTCGGCCTCTGCCAGGCCAGCTCGGCAGTGCTGATGGCACACTTCTCCCACACCCTCATGGGCTTCCTGGATGAGGTGATCCCTCATCTCCCGGCTGACCTGCAGACCACAGTCCGGCAGGTTTGGGACCAGGGTAGGGAGGTAGCAAAGCAGCAGCTCCAAACAGCTCTGGACATAGGGGACTCCTGTGCCAGATCGGTTGTGGCCGCGGTGGCCATGCGCCGCAGAGCATGGCTGAGGATATCCACCTTCACGGCGGATACCCAGCACAAGTTGGCAAGCGTCCCCTTCTTGAGGACCGACCTCTTTGGCCCTGGAGTGGAAGGTCACCTCCAGCGGATCGAAAAGTCCAGTGCCACTCTGGACTCAGTCACCTCCGCCCAGAAGGACAAAGGCCGCCGACAGCAGCAGCACAAGCCCTTTCGTCCTTCTGCGCCTGCGGCTGTCCAGCCCAACAGCACTAGCATCAGGGCCAGTAGGCTCGCGCTAGGCATCCCAAACCCAAGCCCGCGGCTTCCTCCAACAGGAAGCAGGGAGGTAAAGGCCCAGGAGGTCCCTCGGCTGGTCCCTCCTCCAAGCCTGCCCAGTGACGGGTTGAGAGGTTTTGCCCCCAGCCTCATCACTTCCCCCGGGTTCCCCCTGTGGGGGGACGGCTCCATCACTTCCTTTCAGCCTGGTCCGCTATCACCACGGACCACTGGGTGTTGGAGGTGGTAGGAAAGGGCCTGCCTCTGGAGTTCGAGCAGGCTCCACTCTTTCGAGCCATCGCCCCTCGGGGAGCCATGGGGTCCGCAGCCTCGCTGTCAGCCCGACGAGCCGATATTGCCGTACTCCTCAAAAAGAGGTGATCAGGAAGGTGACGGATCCTCTTCCAGACCCGGGGTTTGTGTCCAGGTATTTCCTGGTCCCAAAACGGACGGGGGGGCTGGCGCCCCATTCTCGACCTACACAACCTGAACAGGTTCCTAAGGTCTCGGACCTTCAGGATGGTCACTCTAGCTCAGATAATCCCATTCTTGTAACGAGGCGTGTGGTTCTGTTCCCTGGACCTCCAGGATGCGTTCTTTCACATCCCAATCCGTCCGTCTCATCAGAGATTCCTCCGCTTCAGAGTGGAGGGATCCCTTTACCAGTTCCGGGCCATGCCCTTCGGCCTCTCCCTAGCTCCCAGGGTCTTCACCAAATGCATGGCAATGGTGACAGCATTGCTGCAGTGCCGAAGGGTCCGGGTGTACCCCTACCTGGACGACTGGCTAATTGCAGCCCCCTCCAGAGCAGAGGTGGAGCGGTCTAGAGACCTGGCCCTCCAGGTTTGCTCTCAGATTGGCCTCCTCATCAAGCGAGGCCAAGTGGAAGCTCGTGCCAAAGTAGGTGATACATTTCATCAAGGGGCAGAGCTTGACTCTCTTGAGGCAAACACGGCTCACAAAGCGGACTGAGGACGAGGTTCTTTCCTCCTTTGCCCAATCATTTCGGGTTGGGCAATCGCGCCCTGCCCGGGACTTCCTGCTCCTCATGGCGGCCTGCACCAGCGTGGTCCGTTGGGCCGGCTGGTACATGCATCCCCTTCAGTGGGGACTGGCCAGCCAGTGGACACAGTGCTTCGATCCGTTGGATCAGCTAGTGACAGTGATCCAGAGGATGTGGAACGCTCTCCAGTGGTGGACCATTGCGGCACATCTGCAGGAGGGCATCCCGTTTGTCTGCCCGAGCCGATGGTCTCTCTATCGACCGATGCCTCTCTGATGGGTTGGGGTGCCCATCTGGGGGAGCACAGAGTGCACGGCCTCTGGTTCCCTCGGGAGTGCCGATGCCACATCAACCTGCTGGAGCTTCACGCGGTTCATCTAGCCCTCACCGCCTTTGCTCCGTTTCTACAGGGTCAAGTGGTTCAGGTCCAGACGGACAATACCACGACCATGTACTACCTAAACTGCCAGGGCGGGATGCGCTCCATGCCTCTGTGCAGGGAAACTCTCCGCATTTGATCTCTTGTGCGTAGCCTGGAGGTGGATCTCCTCGTCATTCACGTGGCAGGAGCCTCCAACACCCTGGCTGATGCCCTAAGCCGGATAGGGGCTGCGTCTCACGAGTGGTCTCTCCTGCCAGAGGTAGTACAAGATCTCTTCTCCCACTGGGGCACGCCTCAGGTGGACCTGTTTGCCTCGAGGGAGAATGCGAAGCTGAGACTGTTTCATGTCCACCCCCCTCAGCAGGGCTCTCTGCAGTGGGATGCCTTCTTGAGGCCGTGGACCCTGGGCCTCTTCTATGCCTTTCCCCCCATTTCCCCTGATCCACAAGGTGCTTCTCAAGGCGAGGAGGGACAAGGTGCAGGTGATTCTGGTAGCCCCAGACTGGCCCCGTCAGTTCTGGTATCCAGATCTCCTTGGTCTCAGCTCCAGGCTCCCGAGGCGGCTTCCAGCCCGCCCGGACCTGATCTGAGTCAGTCAGGGGAAGGTATTCCATCCGGACCTTCAATCCCTGCACTTGACGGCCTGGTTCCTGAGCGGCTAGAGTTCCAGGCCTTGGGTCTTTCCGACAAGGTCCTCACCGTCGTTGAGGCGTCCCGTAAGGAGTCGACCAGAAAATGCTATGCCTTCAAATGGAAGAGATTCTCCATTTGGTGTCAGGGCAAGGGCCTGGACCCTTCCTCCTGTTCCTTGGCAGGCACACTGGACTACCTGTGGTCCCTTTCTCAGCTAGGGCTTTGGTCGATGACCCTTAAGGTGCACCTGGCAGCCATTTCTGCTTACCGGGCACGGGCCGGGAAGCAGTCGGTGGCGCAGGAGAAGGTGGTCAGGCGCTTTTTCCAAGGCCTTGATCACATATCCCCTTCGGTGTGAGAACCTCCACCTCCGTGGGATCTACTGCTGGTATTGGCTAAGCTCATGGGCAAGCCATTCGAACCAATGCACAGGTGTGACATCTCTCACCTGTCGTGGAAGACCGCCTTCTTGGTGGCTATCACGTCAGCCAGAAGGATGGGAGAGCTTTAGGCACTTTCCATAGAGTCTCCTTATCTGGTCTTCCACAAGGACAAGGTTGTCCTGCGCCCCATCTGAAATTCCTTCCGAAGGTGGTGTCGGAGTTTCACCTTAACCAGGTGTTGACTCTGCCGGTGTTCTACCCCAGTCACACCTCGGAGGCCGAATATAGGCTCCATACTTTGAAACCTAGAAGAGCGCTTGCTTATTACAAGGAGCGGACGGCTGAAGTTCGGGGAGAGGTTCGCCAGCTGTTTGTCACCTACGCTGAAGCCACACCTGGCAGACCTGCAGCCAAGCGGACAATAGGTAGGTGGGTCACCTCCTGCATAGATCTCTGCTGTAGGTTGGCGGGCATGAAGCCTCCCAGAGGGCTAAGAGCTCATTCTACCCGCCATTCCGCTGCATCGGTGGCTGCTTCCAGGGATGTCCCTATCCAGGAAATCTGCAAGGCTGCTACCTGGAAGTCAGCACACACCTTCATCACCCACTACCACATCGACCTTGAGTCACGCCGGGATGCTGGTTTTGGGGCCTCGGTTCTCCAGTCTCTATTCCCTAAGTAGGGGGTGTGCCCCTTGCCTCCCTCCTCGGAGAACTGCTAGAAGTCTGCCAGACAGTGTGGATGAACAACATATCCATGTCCTAGAATACAGGTTACTCACCTGTAACAGGAGTTCTAGGAATGGTATATGTTGTTCATCCTACATTCCCGACCTCCCGGCCGGCGCACAACATGGCTTCCAGCGGCTAGATCTGGCGTCATGGGCGGAGCCGAGTTTTACCACCCGGTGGGTGGGAGGAGCCAGCTTGAAGACCTTCCGGCAAGATTTAAAGCGGCAAGGAACCTGCCAGACAGTGTGGATGAACAACATATACCATTCCTAGAACTCCTGTTACAGGTGAGTAGCCTGTATTTTTGTTGTGTGCTCATTGCTTTTTGTGAATGTTGCAGTTTAAATGTTGCCACAATTGCAACTGATGTCAGCATTCAGTAGTACCATTGATCTGACATCCAAACGATGGCGCAGCAGCATCATAATGTCAGAACGATGGTACAAGGCTGTGATGCATAGACATTTTACATAGGTCTTAAATACGTAAGCATTTGAGGCCACACAGGTCTCTAATGAAGGGGTTTATGTGACTGCAGAAAATTGTGTATTGTAGCATCTGTGTACGGTACTGTTCAGGTTGAAAAAAGAAGGTACCCTTGATTGATCCAGTGAGCTTAGTGAATGTAGACATGACAGTAACAAAAGAATGTGATAGGAGTGGGGTGGGTTGGGGTGGTGAGGATAGATAGACAGAATGAATGTATACATACAGCTTTAGGGAGGAAAGAAGACCATTAGTCCACTAGAGTTGCTCCTACCAACCAACTTATATGGAATAATCACCCCTTTTTCTTTAAAGCGCTTGTCAATTTTGAGCTTTAAGATTACAATTTCCACTGATATCACCTACTCAGGAAATCTAATTCATTTGGTCACCACACATTCTGTGAAGTAGTTCTCCACACCTGTACCTTGAATCTTCCTCTGTTTAATGACATTGTATGTCCTTTCATTATTATATGCCAATTTCAGATACTTGATGATTGCTATCATGTTTACGTAGTTATTTATTGAAAACTTCAGAGATTACCTTTAAGGACAGGTGATCATTTACAAAGGTTCCACGTCAAGTAAACAGTCACAAAATACATTAGAAGTACAATAAGCAGTTCCAGTGGAAATGCAGTTAGGTCAAGGTCCAAGCGCTTAAGGCAGAACAGTTACGTACAGTTTTGTATAAAATCGATACAGATCGTTGTACAGAAAGTCACAGGTTATATACAATGAGAAGTGGAATAAAACTGTTTATCAGTTACAGTTGCATTAGACTACAAAGGCAGACTGCAAAGATCTTTTAACTGATTAAACTTGGAGAGACTCAGCAGTGTATCAGGCAATTAGATTAATCAGTTAGTGGCCCGGACATCAAATGGCTGCCTTCCCAGCCGAGTATGCCAGAAAGGAGGCTTAAGCGCATTCCTGGCTATGTTCCTGATGTTGTATTGGTTGAAGATGAGGCGGAAGCAGTTTGTTAAAGCAAGGGGTGTTCGACGCAAGAGCGACTTTTTGGCAAGTTAACATGTCTGGAGCTTTATTCTGCTAGGTAAAGGTAGCCAGTTAGCGAGTGTGTAAAGGGTACAACTATGAGTGTGGTTATATGCACCAAGAACAAAGCGGCATGCCTTATTACAGACAAGCCTTACTCTGTTTAGCACTGTGTCACAGGCAGCAGCATAGACAGGGAACCCATAATCCATAAGTGACAGAATGAAGCTGGCCACAATAAGACGTCTAGCATTCCCAGTGAAATTGCTCCTGTTACAGTATGAGGCACCCAGTCTTCTGTTACCAATGTATGTACTGTACAATGTTTCAGAGTACCAGAAAGTTACCTGTATTTATCTAAAATTAGAGTGGATTTATTACAAGTCAGAGAATGGCAGTCCGTTAATACTCTCTCTTTAGACTGACAGTCAGCAGTCCAACCTGCACAGTGTCCCACCGTGCAGTTTAACAGTCTGCATGCCAGCAGTAAATTGAAATGGCATGTGGTAGACAGATGGTTTCGCAAGGAGGGAACTCCACCATGATGCCACAGACACATCTCCTAATACCTCCTTAGCCTTTTCAGACCAAGCCTTAGCGAGCCCCGGCAAACCTGTATCAACTTCCAAAGCCTTGTGGGCTGAAATAGTTGTCTCATCAGTTCCCATCCCCTCCTCCAACTCTTAGGATGCTGAAGATTCTACCCCACAGACTTGATCGCAGACCATGGTGCAGAAAGGGATGGAGTCCATACCACCTGGAGCGAAATCAGTTATAGTGTAAACTCCTAACACTCTGGAGGTTTTACTGCCTGGTTACATTCCTCATGTTTGAACTGTGTGCTGGGGGATGGAGGATTTGATGCTACAGGTTAGAATATTTTTTATTCGATTATAATGATCAGTCGAGGTCATACTGGCATGGCACCGCTGCTGACCATTCCCTTCCCGTCATTCTCCTGGCATGTCAACTGCTTCACTTTCTACTCTCCACTGCGCTAATTGCTAGCAGCTTCCCCCTTGCTGTTGTGGATGTCAGATGGAATGCGCATGCCCACAGAGCCAGAGAACACTCCCATAAACAATTTAACTGCTTACTAGTCCTACTATACTTGGGCATGAGTGTCCCTGGTAATGGTCACCAAATGCTTCTAACAGTGCCTAACAGAGGTTTTTAGTTCATACTGCAATACTGCCTACAGATGCACACTGGCCTGAGCGACACTGAAAGCAGGGTACCTTCCACCTTGCAGAAAGGAATGGTGTCATCCCGGCCAGGCAGCATTTCTTACATCCACACCATTACAGGCACTAGCGGGGAGTGTCTCCCACTTGGACTGCTGGCAGATGAGACGGGGGGCAAATCTCTTGTGAGTTTGCAACTTCCAATACTGCAGTCTCCCCCACTTTGACAGACCACAGCTGACCACCAGCCGCAGTACGACCTTTAACCTCCTGTCATTTGGGAGCACCTGCTCCTGGGCTGCGATGATGTGTGCCCCACCTCACTGAAACCAGGGACCTGCAGTTTGAGCCTTGCTGTTATGTCTGCACACTGGAAGAGGACACACGCGCCACCCAGCTGGGGCAGGTATGTTGCTCCAGAGACTGAGGATTTTACTCCCATTGGACCTCTGTACCACTGTCATTATAGCCCCAACACTCGTGTTCTTGTTTTTCAGATTCTCTATAGAACTACAGAACAACCTGAGCTTATGCTGGTCCTGGAGTTTACTGCCACCACGTGGACTGTGCTCAGTCACTTTTGCTTATGTACTGGGAGGGAACACAGAAAGGGGGCCCCCACCTCAGTGCAGTTAAGTTGTGCTCCAAGGTCTGCTCCATGTGTGTAAGATTGCTGTGGTTTATCCCTGCAGCAGGACAGCAGGGGACTGTGTCTGAGGAAGCTCAGTGATGCTAGCCACAGATTGTCAGTCAGAAGACAGATCACAAAAAAACTTCCGTAGCTGTTGTGAGAGCGAATTCGCTGGCACATCTGGAGTGTTTCACGAGCATGGCTGTTGAACGTCACTCCTGAAATGACACCAAAAACTGACACGGTCTGATCGGACTTGGGGGGAGGGGGTGATCTCGGACCTGACTGTCCTGCTGAGGTCGGCTTGTAGAGGCATTCACTGACAGCATGAGCAAATAAAAGACAACTGGAGACATATTGTTTCTTTTTAAAATATTCAATTTTATTGCTCTGCTAAAGGAAACACCTGTTGGGGGGATAAAAATCATCCAATGTTTTCTACTGATCGTTAAGGTCGCTAAATCACTTTAAACAAAGTAAATAAATAAAAACATTGTTTTTAATTAAAAAAAAATCACTCAATTTATAATTAGAATTTTAAACCCATTAAATGTTAGCTACATATTTTAGAGTGTCTTTGCTGCAGTGACTCTTCTCCCATAAATCAGATTTCCTTATGTAACACCCCCGATAATCCTACTCACCTGAGCTGCCTCAGTGGGACCGGGGGCTCAGCAGTACCTCCCCGAGGGGCCGGGCCTGAGTCCTTTACCAGTAGTTTCTGTGGTGCCTTAGTGCCTCCACCTGGGGCCCCTGCATTGCCTCCTGTGGGTAGAACAGGTTAAAACATTTCCCCAGGATAAATAATGGTCTTCCCTCTAATGACTGCCCGTGATGACCCCCCAGACCCACAATCACTCCCCACAATGGCTTTACACACACAGCAGGTGAAACAGATGAACAATAAATATCCAGTTTATTACTACAAGCTAATACAAAGGAGGTGGGGGCTACTCCTCCAAAACCTCCTGGTTACCAAACATTCACTTATCCCCACTTCCCCCCTTTCCCATGGGTGCACCCAGACCAGTCACAGATAGTGGGTACCTCACGGTCCCTTAGTCTGCAGGCCTGCTGTTTACCGTTGGGGCCCTTACACACTTGCACAAGTTCCAAGAAAACAAAGATAAACTGGTGTAAAGGATGGTTCCCTCCTGACCCTCTTGGCAAAGAAAACAATGGTCTCCCCTGAGCTGCAGCTCGGGGTACTCACAGTGCCCGGAGAGGGTGATGACCCCTGCAGTCCACAGCACGTCGTCTCCCACAAAATGGGTGGCATAGTTCTTCACCTGCCTGGCCTTTCCAGCTTCGCCCGCAGGCCTTTGTATATGGCTTTCACCAGACAGGCCTGTTCATCCTTCTCTCCTCGGTTCCTCTGATCTTTGCAATGATGGGGAGCACAGCAGTTCAACTCCCCCTGGTGCTTTTTTAGTCTCCCCGGCTTCTCCCCTGGCAGGAAGATCTGTCCCTGATGCAGCAGCCTCCTAGAAACCCCAGGGAGGTTGCAGTACCTTCATGCCAAACAGTCTGCCTCAGTACTTTTGAGCAACCAACCTGAGGGGCCCTCCTGCATAGCCCCAGTGGCTGTCTGGCTCCTTCCTGTTCCTTATGATTGAAAGGGGGAGAGAGGGGGTGGAGAGGGATGCAGCTCCAGAGCCTTTGCCAGGCTAAATCACCAAAACAGCCCTCTGGTTTCCTTTGGGGGGCCTGCGATTCCCTATCCTCCTGCTCCTCCACCCTGCTCTCCTTCTCTCTCCCTCTCTCTCCAAAACTCTCTCCCCTCTCACACCAGCTTGCCTTTCTCCACCCCTTTCTTCTTCCTTCCGTTGGGGAGGCATAGCCAAAGCCTCCCTGCCCACTAGCAGTTTTCTCCTCTCTTGCTTTTTGGAGGGGGCGGAGGGGAAGTGCTGCCTTTTCTCTTTGTAGGAACCCAAAACAAGTAGCATGCACTTTTCTAGCTAGACACCTGGTTCCTAACTAGCACCAACAATAATCACAGTCACAGCTAGGCTTGCATCAGGTCTAGCCATGTCAATGGACCAGGCATGAGCACCCCCAGGACAGTGGGAGCCCCCCGCCCACCTTACGTAAGTGCTGGGCTGGGGGGGGGCTTACACACTCCCCTGGCAGGAAACTTGGCATCCCGACAAGCCCCTTTGGGAAACCCATGACCAACAATAGGCACTTTATTGACTGTACCCATGGTCCCTAACTAGTACCAGCAACCAGTGGATCCCCAAACGAGCTCGGATAGGTCAGATCGTGGTAGCATACTATATCCAGGTAAGAGGGGGTGGGCACCTACATGCCTCCACTATCCCCCAAGAGCAACACACCGGAGGCTGGAGAATTGGCACCACAGGCTGGAGGAGAGCATCAACGGGCAGATTTGCGGGCTCACCTAGGGATTCGTATGTGAGCTTCACAGGGGGGGGGGCGGCCAGATCTGCGGGGCAAGGCATCGGCTGGCACCGGGACTAGGGCAGATGGCACGGTCAGTCCGGTAAGGCCATGGTCCCTCATCCCCCGCTCCTGGCAATCCCTGTACTTCTACACTGTCGGGGATTGGGTCCGGAACCTGTGCAGAGTCCATAATGGCAGGCGACTCTGTATCTCGTGGAGGCAGGCACACTGGCGGGCCACCTTGCCGTCCCAAAACCCTCTCCAGGTGTGGCCCGGATACTGGGCCTGGGGGCCAGGCCACAGGGACAAAGGGCGGGGCCTTGGGGTCCAGGTAGGTCAGGGGTTCCAAGTTGCTGGAGCTGGTGGAGGGGGTTGGGGTCCTGCAGGACCCTTCCCAGCAGGGGAGGGAGCCATTGGGCCCCGTTCCCCACTGCGGACAAAAGGAGTCCCCCACCTCCCCCTCACTGGAGGAGTCCCAGGGCCCCACGAAGGGCTGTCGGGCGTCCGAAGCAGGGACCATGGTTGAGTGTCCCTGGGTGGGGGAGAAACCCGTCACTGCTGCTTCCGCATCCCTCAGGTAATGGGGCACCTTGCCATTGGTGGGTTGGACTTCGAGGCCTGGGTAGGCATGTTCTCCCCTGTGGGTAGCAGTTGATTTCGATGTACCGTTTTCTCGAGCCCCCAGCCATGCTTCTGCTTAATACGGTATACCGGCAGGTCAGTCAGTTTCTCCACCACTAAATAATCATCTGGGGCCCACTGGTCCTGGATCTTGTGCTTACCCTGGATCCCCAGGTTTCGCAGCAGGACCCTGTCCCCCACCTCCAAGTCCTGGCTGTGCACTGTGGCGTCATACCTCCACTTATTCCCCTGACAGCTCTGAGCCGCTGCCTCGGAGGTGAGTTTGTATGCCACACGGAGCTGTTCCTGTAGGTCGCTGGTGTACTCCAGGTACGATTTATGGGAGGTCCCATCAGCAGATACCCCGAAACAGAGGTCCACCGGCAGCTGGGCCTCGCGACCAAACATAAGGTAGAAAGGGGAGCGCTGGGTAGCATTGTTCTTCGTGCAGTTGTAGGCGTGCACCAGTTGTCCCACCCGCTGATTCCAGTTAGCCTTGTCGGCGGGGTCCAAGGTGCCCAACATGTTTAGCAGCGTTCGGTTGAACCGCACAGGCTGGGGTTCCCCTTGGGGGTGGTAAGGGGTGGTGTGGGACTTCTGTATGCCATAACATGCTAGAAACTCCCTCGCCAAATGGCTCTCGAAATCTCAGCCCTGGTCGGAATTGACACATTTAGGGAGACCATAGTGTTGGACATACTGTTGCAGGACCTTAACCACGGTGCTCACCTTTTGGTCCCTGGTGGGGAAAGCCTGAGCATACTGGGTGTAGTGGTCCATGATGACCAGTATGTTGGCCGTGGTCTTCCGGTCCGGCTCCAGGGACAGGAAGTCCATGCACACCAACTCCAGGGGCCCGCTAGTTTGGATGTTGACCACGGGTGCTGCTCGTCTGGGCAAGGTCTTCTGTTGGATGCACCGAAAGCAGCGCTTGCAATAACCCTCCACGTCCGCCTTCATCTGTGGCTAATAGAACCTGGCCCGACAGACATCCAAGGTGCAGTCATAGCCTAGGTGCCCCATATCGTCATGCAGTGACTTGAGGACCACTTCCCGGTAGACACTGGGCAACACCAGCTGCTATCTCGAACAGCCTAAGGAATCTCTATCTTCACTGTCCGCATTACCAACCCATCCCGCAGCACCAACTTGTCCCACTCCTTAACCAACCCTCGAGCCTCGGGGTGGGTGCTTCGCACCTGCTGGGGTGACACCCCCCCCCCCCGGAGAGAGCCCGAAGCAGATCTCAGATACTAGGGTCCGCCCTTTGCTCCCGCTGCAAATCGGCCTTACTAGGCTGTGGCAAGGCCGAAAGGTCCAGGCCAGCGAAATTCAGATAAGCCGGAGGGATTGCTGCGGGGGGAGCTCCCAGCACCTCTATGCTTCAGGTGGAACAGTCGGTGGTGTTGCCAGGGGGTCCGGCCTGGGAGCAGAGCACTTGCACCAGAGCTGGTTCGACCCGGACCGGTGGGTCTGGGATGTCAGGGTGTGGATGGTGAGACAGGGCGTCCACGTCCACATTGTCCCGCCCACTCCGATATTCCAGGCTGAAGTTATACGTGGAGAGGGCCGACAACCACCAATACCCCGCAGTGTCCAAGTTAGCTGTGGTAGTGACATAGGTCAGAGGGTTGTTGTCCGTGCGCACAGTGAACGGTACCCCATACAGGTATTCATGGAACTTCTTGGTGACTGCCCACTTTAGCGCCAAGAACTCCAGTTTATGCACTGGGTAGTTCTTCTCGGAGGAAATCAGGCCCTGGCTAGCGAATGCCACGGGGTGGAACCCCTCAGGATACTCCTGGTACAGGACCGCCCCCAGCCCGGTAAGGCTGACGTCAGTATGCAGGACGTAGGGCTTACGCAGGTCTGCAAAACAAGGACTGTAGCCTCCCCCAATCGCTGGACGATCTCCCGGAAAGCCTCCTCACACTCCGGCGTCCAACGGGACCCATAAGGTTCCCCAATGCGCAGGTATAATCCTTCACGAATGGCCAATAATACCCGCAGAACCCCAAGAAAGACTGCAGGGTGTGCAAGTGGGTGGGTCGTGGCCACGATTTGAGGGCCTCTGCTTTAGCCGGGTTGGTCTGTACCCCCTTTTTCCGAGACTGTATGCCCAACATACTTAACCTGTGGCTGGCAGAACTGGCATTTGTTGATGGAGACCTTCAGGCCAAACTCCTCCAGTCGGTCCAGGACCTTCATCAACCGGGCCTCGTGTTCTTCCAGGGTCTGCCCGAAAATGATATAGTCATCCAGATAGACTATGACCTCCAGCAGGTTCATGTCTCCCAAAGCCCTTTCCATCAAACGCTGGAAGGTGGCCGGGGCCCCTGATATGCCTTGGGGCATACGCTCGAACTGGTAGAATCCCAATGGGCATATGAAAGCTGTCTTTTCCTTGTCCTCCTCGGCCATGGGTATCTGGTAGTAACCGCTCCGAAGGTCCAGCACGGAAAACCACTTGCTCCGGACAGGCTGTCCAGTGCGCCCTCCACTCTGGGCACCATGTACTGGTCTGAGATAGTTAGTTTGTTTAGTGAGCGGTAGTCAATGCATGTTCTCACCGCTCCATTTTTTTTTCTAGCCACCACAATGGGGGAAGCATATGGGCTGCGGGACTCTGTGATGACTCTGGCGCCCAGCAACTCCATTAGGTGTTTTCTCACATCCTCCACACCCCAGGGGGCTAACCTCTGTAACCGCTCTCTGAACGGGTGGTCGTCCCTCAGCTGGATGTGGTGCTCTGTCCTGCTGACACATCCCATGTCCCACTCATGCAAAGAGAAGACCCGCCGGCGCTTCGCCAGCTTCTGGCTCAGGCTCTGTTTATAGGCATCAGAGATTGGTGAGCTTCCAAAATCAAACAAGGACGGGTCTATAAATGGTCGGTGGATGATGGTGACCTGGGATCCACTGTCTGTAGTGCTGAGCAGGCCACCCCTTTCACCAGAATCTCGGTGTCGGCCCGAGGGCCGATTAGGACCATTGGCACGTCCCGGTTGGTAGGTTTAGGGGGGTCAGTCCAGAGGGTGGAGCAAGGCCATCTTGGGGGTGAGGGTTGCTCCCTTACCAGCCCCCGTTGGAGTTTTTCCTGGTTCAGGTGCTTCTCAGCTACCAGCTGGGGGTTCATCTCCCTGCGGCAACCTCGCCTGGTATGGCCATCCTGCCCACACCTGAAGAAAATCCACCCACCCTGGGGCCTTAGGGACCCTCGAGGGCTGAACCGGGGAGCCGTATAGCTCGGGGGTGGCCGCCGAGCATCAGGTGCCTCCTTGGCTGGGAGAGAGAGGGACTCCATGGCCAGCTTCATTGCCCATACCAGGTCCTTCATGCCCTGGACCTCCTGCAACACCGCCCCCAGGTCTGGCGACCTGACCAATTCAGTCTAGGCCAACTCCTTGGGCTGTAGTGTGGCACTGGTGGAGGCGAGTGCCCCCTGCAGGGCCCCCACTTCCTGCTGCACTTCCTCCTCCTTGACCTCGTCCAGTAGCTGCTTGAAGGAGGGGGTCGCTCTTTTGAGCCCGCAACCTGAGGGCAACCACAGTAAAGGGGGAATGCACTGCTCCCCTCAGTATCTGCTCCAACTGCATCTGCACCACCCCGGCCGGAGGGTCGTGTCCTGCTTCCGCCAGTTTGTGCACCACAGTCTTGATTCAGGTGATGTACTGGGACAGCTTCTCGCCCACTTTCTCAGTGGTGCCCCACAGCTGGTCCAGCACTGCCTCTCTCTTTTTGACCACCCCAAAGGTGCTCTGCAGAATGTCCAAATAGTTCTGGGGTGTGCAGTGGGGCTGGCTGGCCCGGAGGGACCGGATCACGTCTAGCGCCATACCCCTGAGGCTCTCCAAGATGCGCTTGCACTTCTCCTCCAGGCACCCCCAGACCTGGATCATCTGGGCTGCCTGGCTGCTCCAGGAGTGGAAATCATCTTCTCCCTCGGGCGTGGGGAGGGCACCTGAGAAAGTGCGCAACCTCTTATACAGCTCGTGGGCTACCCCCAGGTAGGGGATTGAGCTGCCCGGCGGCCCTATCGGTGGCAACCCCCCTCCAGGGAGCAGAGATTGGATATTATGCGGGTTTTTCCCCCCTCCTTGAGCCACTTCCCCAGATGAGTTATGAAACCCTCCTGTTCCTTGGATGGGGGGGCCCGAGGGGCCTGGCTCCCGGAGGGACAGGCCGCTGGCCGAGCCTTTCTTTAATAGGGTCCAGGTCTCTCTGGACCCCCCGGGGGTGACCTCAGGGGGCACATCCATGGACCCCAAATCCTGTCCAGCCTCCAGGGTGATATCCCTCCACCCCCGGACTTGGTCGGTCGTCACCCTCTGGACCTTCAGCCCCCCGCAGTCGGGCAAGGCCCCCTCTAAAAAATCTAATATGTCCTCCTTCCGTCGCCCCATGGTCACATTATGGACGAGTAACATCTTATGGAAGTCTAGCCCCTCAAAGTCGCACCAGTCCTCTACGTCCTGGAATGCCATCTCCCTGGTCCCAGTGCAAACTGTCACCCAACTACAGAAGTCAAGGAATATTAAAGGGGGTACAACTGAATGTGGGGTAGGGAAGTCAACCACAGTGGCATTTAGGCAGTCACAGGGTCGTCAAGTCAGTGAATGAATCTCAGCGGTGCCTCCACTTGTAACATCCCCCCCAGATAATCCCACTCATCTGTGCTGCCCCGGCAGGACCGGGGGCTCAGCAGTACCTCCCCGAAAGGCCAGGCCTGAGTCCTTTACCAGTAGTTTTTGTGGTGCCTTAGTGCCTCTACCTGTGGCCCCTGCATCGCCTCCTGTGGGTAGAACAGGTTAGAACATTTCCCCGGATAAATAATGGTCTTCCCTCTAATGACTGCCCATGATGACCCCCCAGACCCACAGTCACTCCCCACAATGGCTTTATACACACAGCAGGTGAAACAGACGAACAATAAATATCCAGTTTATTACTACAAGCTAATACAAAGTAGGTGGGGGCTACTCCTCCAAAACCTTCTGGTTACCAAACATTCAGTTATCCCCACTTCTCCCCTTTCCCCTGGGTGCATCCAGACCAGTCACAGTTAGTGGGTACCTCACGGTCCCTTAGTCTTCAGGCCTGCTGTTTACCGTTGGGGCCCTTACACACTCACACAAGTTCCAAGAAAACAAAGATAAACTGGTGTAGAGGACGGTTCCCTCCTGATCCTCCTGGCAAAGAAAACAAAGGTCTCCCCTGAGCTGCAGCTCAGGGTACTCACAGTGCCCGGCAAGGGCAATGACCCCTGCAGTCCACAGCACGTCATCTCCCACGAAATTGGTGGCATAGTTCTTCGCCTGTCTGTCCATTCCAGCTTAGCCTGAAGGCCTTTGTATATGGCTTTCACCAGACAGGCCTGTTCATCCTTCTCTCCTCTGTTCCTCTGATCTTTGCAATGGGGGGAGCACAGCAGTTCAACTCCCCTGGTGCTTTTTTAATCTCCCTGGCTTCTCCCCTGGCAGGAAGATCTGTCCCTGATGCAGCAGCCTCTTAGAAACTCCAGGGAGTTTGCAGTACCTTCAGGCCAAACAGACTGCCTCAGTACTTTTGAGCAACCAACCTGAGGGGCCCTCCTGCACAGCCCCAGTGGCTGTCTGGCTCCTTTCTGTTCCTTATGTTTGAAAGGGGGGAGAGAGAGGATGGAGAGGGCTGCAGCCCTAGAGCCTTTGCCAGGCAAAACCACCAAAGTAACCCTCTGGTTTCCTTTGGGGGGCCTGCAATTCCCTTTCCTCCTGCTCCTCCACCCTGCTCTCCTTCTCTCTCCCTCTCTCCAAAGCTCTCTCCCCTCTCACACCAGCTCTGCCTTTCTCCACCGCTTTCTTCTTCCTGCCATGGGGAGGAGTAGCCAAAGCCTCCCTGCCTGCTGGCAGTTTCCTCCTCTCTTGATTTTTGGAGGGAGGCGAGGGGAAGAGCTGCCTTTTCTCTTTGTAGGAACCCAAAACAAGTAGCATGCACTTTTCTAGCTAGACACCTGGTTCCTAACTAGCACCAACAATAATCGCAGTCACAGCTAGGCTTGCATCAGGTTCAACCACATCAATGGACCAGGCGCGAGTACCCCCCAGGACAGCAGGAGCCACCCGCCCATCTTACATAAGCGCCGGGCTGGGGGGGGGGCTTACACCTACAGATTTCTGCTTTGTACCCTAATATTCAGTGCTCTCATAGAACATTTTCTAATTTGGTACACTCTTGTTTTGTAATGGACAAATGCCAAACGGTACATCCAGATTTCAAGATGGATATAAGCATAGATTTATGGATGAATACCAAATCTTCCATCCGTACACCAGCCCTTTTCAGTGCAAGGAGATAAATCTGTTTCAAACTCTTAGCTACCAAATCCTTTATTTCAAGTTTCAAGTTTCGTTCATTAGGGGAAAAAGTCCTTGAGCAAATGCTCATTCATAGTGACGCCCCTACACACATTTAATCGAGACACTCGTCACTATAAACAATTATTTGTATTATACAAACATAAGCTGATAGGCTGTAAAAAGCACACAATTATTAAATACATAGAAAGGGTTCCATGTTATGTTATAATAGTGACTGCAAAATAGTGATCACTATTATGGTGTGTGTATATCGGCGAAAAACAAATTGGTGATATACACTCCCAGGCAACCTGACATCCGGAAAATGAAAAAATGTGGGGGGCTTTGCCACCCGCACCACCCTGTATATAGATTCTCAACTCCAGGGGGGTGCATGTCAGGGAGCGACATTTCCACACACCCAGTCCCGAACCCTGTACCTGCTGCACCTGAGCTATCCACCCACACCACCACACCACACCACACTGCTATCTCAGTGGCAGCATACACACCAGTCCCCCAGATCCACTTCCCTGTCCCTCCCCTTCCTGTCGCTCTTTACTACCCTCACAGTCACGTAGGGTCACTACTCTTGCAGGGTAGCCCAGGAGGAAAGCTCTGAATGTGAGTCGCCGTTTTGACGGTTGCTAATATTCTGTCGCCATCCTCACTGGATACCCATAGAAAGCACATACTTTAAGTATTTTAATCATTATGTACATGCAGAATCATTATGTGGCTGCTTTATTTGAGTTTTCCCGGATGTTTGTATTCCTTCCTCTTTAAATTATGTAATCCCAGATTTAACAGGTTGTAACTGATATAGTTCCCAGGGCAGAAGCAAATCTCCTATGTATAGAGCTATTAAATGTTATTCCATTTTGTCCTTTGCAGGACAAAATAGAATCTAAATATAACTGTATATCATCTTCCCCCGCTTTCTCAATATGTTCTAGGACTGTGATATAATCTGTATACTTACTAAATCCACCCTTGCAGCTTAGATTATTAGTTTGGACTTTTTAATCAGCTTCTCTGTGAGACACTCCATTTGGAATTAGAAAAAAAAATCAGTGCCTATGGCTTATTATGAGCTGCAGAGTTTGAAGTAATCAGATATGCTCGGGGAAGCAGTGGGAGTCCAGTGTTTACAGCACAGAAGTAAGAAGTAGGAGGGTAATGGTTTGAATCCTTTTAGCAACACAGACACACTCTGGGACTTGACTGCCATAGTGTAAAAGTTTTTCAGTGTAATAAATGTGAAATAATACTGTGATTACTGTGTTTTCTTATCATGGTATCCTTGGGTTGTCGTTTCTAGTAACAGTATCTATTTGAGGGCCCCATGCACAGAATGGCCCAGGAGCCACACAGTCTGCATATATCCGGCTACATAACTCTGCTCCCCAATGTCTTTCGACATCAGAGGATGGTATCCACAGCCCCTACGTGCTACTTTGGTGGGTGTAGAGCTTTGCACAGGGTTGGGGGAATGTCCTGGGGATGGAGCTATGCCAGATACTGGGCATCCAGTTGGATGCCCACAGTAGTCCCTTAGTAGATCCCTTCTCCATGCAGAGCAATGTAGAACAGGAGACTGTGGGCTACGTCAGTCCTTCAAGGACTGCTGTATCTCATTCCTCAATAAAATATAAACTGTAGGCATAGTAAGCCTCCAGTCCTCCATGCCTGCTCAGATGGCTGGGGGTGAGGTAAGGGGAAGCCAGCTGAGCTTCCCGCCGAACACTAACAGCAGTCGGTGAGAGGGGGCACATTAGCGATGTGGTGGGTGTGTGACCAGCATAGTGTTTGCCTCCACTGTTAGTCCTCAACATCACGTCCACAAGGCAGTGATTTAGATGGCAGTGTAGTGCAACCCTGCCGCCATGCTTGCCCCCCTCCACACCCAGTTGCACATATAGCTGCACTGGTGACACAGGATTGGGTGTGATGGGGGCCTGCATCCAGGGCTGTACATATGTGGGGATCTCTCCATGTGCAGTGGGAGCTCAGCATGCCACAAGTACCCACTGTGCACCCCTCTGCAGATGCGCAAGGTCTCTTTAGCCTTTGAGGATTGGGTCCTAAGAATTTTGTACTGGGGTGTTGCTTATCTTTTTGCTCATGACTACATTGTCACTAGCAGAATTACCAAGTAACTTGCTTTTACCATAGCATACCCTGCATATTTGAAAGCCCGCTGCTATTTCTAGAAAGTAGGGTAAGTTTTCTGGGCAGTATGCAGTATGGCATGGATGAGGCTAGGGTGCTTCACACCATGGGATTCAATAAGTGGTTATAAATCTGGGATTTGGCTTCACTGGGGACTGGGGGTCCACCTGGAGAGATGCAGGCCTATACTGGCATGATGATCTTCATCTGTCCAGGAGGGGAACCAGGATCCTAGGTGATGGGTTTAAATACTTCATTGGCAAGCATTTAAACTAGCCAAGGGGGGAGGCACTGGAAAAGAGCAGGGTAATCCTACCCCCCCCAAAAAAAAATCAGGGTAGTAAGTGAGGTAAACACCAAGATAGAGATGTTGATAGGGAGAAGGGCAGGGGTAAATGGAGAAAATGACAAAGGCAGTAAGGACAGGGATGGGACAAAAGGGGTAAGGCCATCAAGAAATGGAGGGTAGTGATACCAATGCCCGTAGTCTGAGCAACAAGCTCCTGAACTGGTGCCCTTGATGGAAGAGGGATGCCTGGATATCGTAGCAGTCACAGAAACATGGTACACAGAGAACCATGACAGGATGTTACCATACCAGGGTACACAATCTACAGGAGAGACAGGGAGGGTAGAAGAGGGGGAGGAGTAGCTCTCTATGTAAGGGAAGGGAGAAAAGCAATGGAACAAAAGAGTAAACGGGGAGGAGAGGAGGCACTGTGGGTCACCTTAGAGACTGGAAATAGCACCACAATCCGCACAGGGTTGTATACAGACCCCCATGTCAGGGAGAGGGAATGGACAAGGATATGATTGAAGGCATCCTTAGGATGGCAGAGAAAGGGGAGCTACTGTTGATGGGGGACCTGAATATGCCAGATGTTAAATGGAGCACCTTTGCTGCAGCCACATCCAAGAGCAGCGTCATTCTCGATGCTCTACAGGTGGCATGCCTCTGACAGCTAATTTTGGAACCCACTTGTGAGGGAGCAATCTTAGACCTCTTACTCTCAAATGGGGACAGTGAGAGGATCTCGGATCTAGAAGTGGGTAGCCATCTGGGAACAAGTGACCACCAAACAGTGTGGTTCACGATAAACTCAGCTACAGAGTCAAGCCACACAAAAGTGAGGGTACTGGATTTCAGGATGGCTGACTTTGGCGAGATGGGAGAGTGCCTTAGAAAAATACTAGCAAACAGGCTAGAAGGAGGGGTGGAGCAACAATGGGGAAACATCAAAACTGCCATCACAGAGGCAACTAGCCTTTGTATGAAGCAAAAAAAACAAATCAAAACGAAAGAAAAAGCCACTATGGTTCTCAAAAGAGGTGGCGGGGAAGGTTAGGGAGAAAAAGATAGCATTTAGGAAGTATAAGGAAACACAGAAGGAGCAGGACAGAGAATTGTACCAGTTAAAGCAGAAGGAAGCAGGGAGGGAAGTCAGAATAGCAAAGGCCCAAACTGAGGAAAAGATGGCCAACTCGGTTAAGAAGGGGATAAAACCTTTTATAGGTACATCAGGGAGTGTAGAAAGACAAAGTATTCACAAAGGAAGAGGGGGGGAGGTACCTAAACTAAACAAGAGAAACACTCTGAAGACGGGGGTCGATACCAATCCATTTACAGAAGAAAGGGTTCTGAAAGAACTAATAAAATTGAAGGTAGACAAAGCAATGGGGCCTGATGGGATTCACCCAAGAATTCTAAAAGAACTAAGGGTAGAACTAGTGACACCACTGACTACTCTCTTTAACAAATCATGGGAGGATTGGGTGATACCTGAGGACTGGAGGAGGGCAGATGTGATTCCTCTTCACAAAAGTGGGAGCAGGACAGAGGCAGGAAACTACAGACTAGTTAGTTTGACCTCAGTGGTAGGGAAAATGATAGAATCACTTCTGAAGGAAAGAATTGTTGAGTACCTAGAGGCCAGTGGGGCACAGGACCCAAGGCAGCATGGATTCACGATGGGAAGGTCGTGTCAGACGAATCTAATAGATTTCTTTGACTGGGTGATCAAAGTAGTAGACCAGGGAGGGACTGTGGACATGGCCTACCTAGATTTTACCAAGGCACTTGATACAGTCCCACACAAAAGATTAATACACAAGTTAGCCAGCCTCGGAGTGGGTCCCAAGGTGGTAGCCTGGATAAAAATTGGCTAGACAACAGGACGCAAAGGATAGTAGTAAATGGAGTACACAGTGAAGAAAGGAGGGTTACTAGCGGGGTACCGCAAGGTTCAGTACTGGGACCGGTCCTTTTTAATGTCTTTATAAGTGACATTGCAGAGGAACTGGAAGGAAAGGTATGTCTCTTTGCAGGCGACACAAAGATCTGCAACAGGGTTGATACACAAGATGGAGTGGAAAGGATGAGAAGGGACTTGGCAAGGTTGGAGGAATGGTCAAATGTATGGCAGCTCAGATTCAATGCAAAGAAGTGCAAGGTAATGCACATGGGAAACAAAAACCCAGGGGAAGAGTACACAGTGGGGGGTGAGATACTGACAACAGTAAAAATGGAAAGGGACCTGGGGGTAATTATATCAGATGACCTAAAGGTGGGCAAGCAATGTGAGAAGGCAATAAGGAAGGCTGTGGGGATACTGGGATGCATAAGAAGAGGCATCAATAGTAGAAAACAGGAAGTTGTTATCCCTCTGTACAGACAGTTGGTGAGACCCATTCTGGAGTACCGTGTGCAGTTCTGGAGACCCCATCTCCGCAAAGACATAGACTGAGTGGAGGCTGTCCAGAGGAGGGCAACCAAAATGGTGCAGGGTCTGCACCAGAAGACATACGAAGAAAGACTAAAGGAGCTTAATATGTATACCCTTGAGGAAAGAAGGGAGAGAGGGGACATGATGGAAACGTTCAAGTGCCTCAAGGGAATCAACAGAGTCCAAGAGGTAGCATCTTTCAGAAAGAGATGTGCAAGAACAAGGGGCAATTTGAAGATAGGGGGCGGCTCAGAGGTAATGTGAGGAAGTATTTTTCACAGAGAGGGTTGTGGATGATGGAACAGCCTCCGTGAGGAGGTCATGGAGTCAAGAACAGTGGGGGAATTCAAGAATGCATTGGACAGACATAAGGCAGTCCTAGTGGGGGTAGGAGGAAGTAAGCTATTGGTTAACTAGGATCTGCAGCTTATCTGTTATGTAGGAAAATGGGCAGACTAAGTGGGCCAAGCGGTCCTTATCTGCCGTCAAATTCTATGTTTCTATGTTTCTAAAGGGAGGGATAGTGAGGCTGACTAGAAAGGACGGTGGGTGGGTAGAGAGGGACAGTGAAAAAGCAGGGATACTGAACGAATACTTCTGCTCAGTATTCACAAAAGAGGAGGGGGAGGTGCCTTATCCAATTAACAGAAGCACTCTGGATAAGGGGGTCGATCTCAGTCCTTTCACAGAAGAAAGGGTTCTGAAAGAACTCCAAAATCTGAAGGTGGACAAAGCAATGGGGCCTGATGGAATTCACCCCAGAATTCTAACAGAATTAAGGGGAGAACTAGTGACACCACTACACCACTGACTACCCTTTTAAACAAATTATGGGAGGATGGTGTGGTACCCGAGGACTGGAGGAAGGCGGATGTGATTCCCCTTCACAAAAGTGGGGGCAAGACAAAGGCAGGAAACTACAGACCTGTCAGTTTGACCTCAGTGGTAGGGAAAGTGATGGAATCACTTCTGAAGGAAAGAACTGTTGAGTACCTAGAGGCCAGTGGGGCACAGGACCCAAGGCAGCATGGGTTCACAGTGGGAAGGTCATGTCAGATGAATCTAATTGATTTCTTTGACTGAGTGACCAAAGTAGTATGGATGACCAAAGTAGTAGACCAGGGAGGGGCTGTGGACATGGCCTACCTAGACTTTAGCAAGGCATTTGACACAGTCCCACACAAAACATTAATAATCAAATTAACCAGCTTGGAAGTGGGTCCCAGGGTGGTAGCCTGGGTAAAACATTGGCTGGACAACAGGACACAGAAGGTGATTATAAATGGAATCCACTCTGAAGAAAGAAGGGGTACTAGTGGGGAACTGCAGGGTTCAGTACTGGGTCCAGTCCTTTTTAATGTCTTTATAAGTGACATTGAAGAGGGACTGGAAGGAAAAGTATGCCTCTTTGCAGATGACACAAAGATCTGCAACAGGGTTGATACGCAAGGAGGCGTGGAAAGGCTGAGAAGGACTTGACACAAGGTTGGAGGAATGGTCAGAAGTACGGCAGCTTGGATTCAATGCAAAGAAATGCAAAATAGTGCACCTGGGAAGCAAAAACCCAGGGGAAGATTACACAATAGGGGGAGGTAGTAACAACAACAAAAATGGAAAGGGACCTGGGGTAATCATATCAGATGACCTTAAGGTTAGCGAGCAATGTGAGAAGGCAGTAGGGAGGGCTGGGGGGATACTGGGATGTATAGGGAGAGGCATCACCAGCAGAAAAAGGAAGTTGTTATCCCTCTGTACAGACAGTTGGTGAGACCCCATCTGGAGTACTGCATCCAGTTCTGGAGACCCCATCTCCGCAAGGACATAGACAGGATGGAGGCAGTCCAGAGGAGGGCAACTAAAATGGTACAGGGTCTGCAAGTGAAACCATTCAAGGAGAGACTAAAGGAGCTTAATATGTATACCCTTGAGGAAAGGAAGGAGGGGGGATATGATAGAAACTTTTAAGTACCTCAGTGGAATCAACAAAGTCCAAGAGGGTAGCATCTTTCAGAAAAAGAGATGTGCAAGAACAAGGGAACACAATTTGTAGAGGGGAGATGGCTCAGGGGCAATATGAGGAAGTACTTTTTCACAGAGTGGGTGGTGGATGCATGGAACAGCCTTCCTGAGGAGGTTGTGGGGTCTAAAACTGTGGGAGAATTCAAGAATACATGGGACCGACATAAGGCAATTCTTGTGTGTGTGGGGGGGGGGGGGTTGGAAGAAATTGGCTGTTGGTTAACTAGGATCTGCAGCTTATCCTGTAGGTAGGGAAATGGGCAGACTAGGTGGGCCAAGCGGTCCTTATCTGCCATCAAAGTCTATGTCTATGTTACACACCCCTCTACACATCCCCAGTCGGGGGTTGGGGGTTGTAGAGAGAAAGAAATAATGTGACCTACTGGGAATGGAACCAAGACCTCCTGAATAACCAGCCAGTCATACGAGCCTGTAGTTCAGTGGTTAGAGCACCGGGATGGTATTCCGAGGGCCTGGGTTCAATTCCCAGTAGACCATATTATTTCTTTTTCACTAGAGTTTGTGATTTAAATTGCATAGCAGTGGCTTATACTGCCAAAAAAAACAAACATCTAATTGTCATCTTGATTATTCCTAACTGCAGGATATGCAATACCAGAGAAAGTAAGTGTGTCCGAGAGCCCCAGGTCCAACCATATGAGCCTGTAGCTCAGTGGTTAGAACATCGGAATGGTATTCTGGGGGCCAGGGTTCAGTTCCCAGTAGCTCACATTATTTCTTTCTCATACAGTTTGTGTTTCTAATGCTTAGTGATTTATAAGGTCAAAAACCTTTCACCCAGCAATAGACTTCTATTGTTTTTGTTCAGAAATGGTTCAAATTAGTCAAGCATTCACTGATAAATAAATCCCTCAAAAGCATTTGAGATTGTTGTGGTCAAAACAAGCATTTGTCAATGCCGAGTGTTCGCCACGTGCAGTGGTGTCATAGGGGGTGTGTGGTGCTGATACCACTGAAAGTGACATTAAAAATTGCTTCAGTGAAGGAATCATTTTATTAACAGTTAAGAATGTAAAGCAGAAGTGATAATGTTGGGCAGTGTAACTGTCTTGTTTGTTAATATTTGTGCACCAGATTTGCAACATACCCTTTTATGTCCCCACCTCATGAATAAGTGTAGAGAAAATTTTCAGCTACTGCTCGAAAGGTGATTTTGCACAGTGACTGCAAAATCACCTTTTGGGATGTAAAAAAACCTTTTGGCCAGGATCTGAAAAATGACATCTGTCACTTTTATGAGGTGCTGTGAAGAAATGGCTATATTGAAAATTTGGGGTCATAACGTTGTTGTTTTTTAATAGTTTTACACCAAATTTTCAGCATAACCTTCTTATGACCCTATCTCATGAACAAAGGCAGAGAACATTTTCAACTCCTGCCCAAACAGTGATTTCGTACAGCGACTGTAAAATCACCTTTTGGGATGCAAAAAAAACAACATTTTGACCAAGATCTAAAACATGACAGCTGTCACATTCATGAGGTGCTGTGAAGAAATGGTTATATTGGAAATTTGGGGTCAAAATATTGAAAATTGCCAAAGTTACGAGCCTGCGGTTGCAAATTTCAAAGTAGGCTCATAACCTCATTGTTTTTTTAATATTTTTACACCAAATTTTCAACATAGCCTCCTTATGACCCACTTCATGAACACTGAGGGAGAAGACTTTCAACTCCTGCCCAAAAGGTGATTTGGCCCAGTGACTACAATATCATCTTTCGAGACAGATTTACCTAACATCACTTGCATTGTTCATGAGATGGGGTCCCAAGAAAGGTATGTTGAAAATTTGGGGCAAAAATATAAAAAAATGGTCAAGTTATGCCACTAAGTCGAAAACCCCGTTGAAGTACATTGAAGCTGAAAACCCCATTGAAATACATTAAAGTGCTTACCTCAGTTCGCGGTTGGGCTTTGAAGAGTGAAGATGTGTTTGCGGTCCAAGGAAGATTACGGAGTAGGACCTCTGGTGGAGTAAGTATAGAATTGGATTCTGAGTGGGAGGGTCGGGTGGGGGGTGGGTAATGGCGCAGCAGACAATGATGAATGATTTTGTTTTTTTTGGGTAAAAAACCAAAATGACAAGGGACAGTTTTCTTTATTTCAGGGACAGGACACTGGGGGATTGGTCACCCCCACTGTCACTAGGGGACAGTAGTGCAACAGTTGAGGACACTAGGGGATTGGGCACCCCAACTGTCACTAGGGGACAGTATTGCAACAATTGAGGACATGGGGATTGGGGACCCCCAGTGTCACTGACTTATGTTTGGGGGGGTGCAACAGATGTCAATGGATGGGGTTCTTCTTTTTAGGGGAAAAAAAATGACGAGGGACAGTTTTAGACACTGAGGGATTGAGCACCCCCAGTGTCACTACTGTGTGTTTGGGGGGGGTGCTGACAGGGAAGGTTACGTTAGGGGGCAATTAGGGCCGCCAGCAACAGACATCGATGGATGTTTTTCTTTGTTGCAGGCTCACATTCCAAGCTGACCATGACAGATCAGCCTGGCTTGCTGGGTGGCGCAGATCAAAGGGACGACAACTTCTTTTGTAGTTGGTGCCATCCCCGCCCAGCAAGCCAGAAACTCCGTCCTTGTCATCCTGGGTGTTGATTGGTGTGGCACTGTCATGCCCCTGCAACACTGTTCTGCATTGGGCAGACAGTATCACACCCCTCAGAAGGCATTCTCATACCAGTGTGTTCGCTTGCACACATGGCGAACACAAAAACTGGTCTTGGATCATTGTTAATATTCACTGGTGATTTCTCTCTCCTAAAGCTGGTCTCTGGGCTCATCACTTCTGGGAGGTCCTTCCTGGAACCACGTGACAAGCAGGAGGTATACAGACTTCTGCAGGATGGCAATACCCTCCCGCTCATTTCCTCCAGATGTCAAATTACTTCCTGCCTGTCTAGTGGTAGGAGCTCTGCAGGACCTCTGTCACAGGAGTGAGATAACTGAAGACTTCTTCTGTGAGTCTACATTTTCTTTCTATTTTGGGACCAGTTAATAGCGCTACTGAGTGCTAGCGCAGGGACCCCTGTCTCAGCCTTGCAAGCTGTACAGATGGGTTCCCTGCTCCTTCTTTCACCATGTGCAGCCCTTCTTCCCGTGCTAAGAGCCCCTTCCCCCAGAGCAATGAGGAGACAGTCACGCCATGACTGGGGCCAGCAGGAACAGCGCTATTATGGTGACCCCTGCCCCACCAGGCATTTTCCGACACAGCAGCCGCCTTGTTGACGAGCACATGAAGGATTCGGCTCATCGACGGGTGCCTGGAGCTTCTCTCTCATCGACGGTCACGAGAGGCTCAGACCGTCGATGCACCTACCAGTCGGAGAGCCACAGGCAGCGCTCTTCAGGCAGTGGAGAGGTAGTCATTTAGGAGGGTGACAGGGGGCAGATCATTGCTCTACATGTCGATGAGCATCACCTGTTCAGCTCATCGACAGATCTCGTTGGGGGGACACCAAGCCTTGTAGGAAATGGAATACTCCAAGCTCAGGTTTCAAGGCAAAGCCTTGAAGGGACTGAAATACTCAAGCTCAGGTTTGAAGATGAGATAAACATTTTAAAAATATTCTAAAAAACAGTATCATGGCCTCATCAAACGACAGACACCACCAGAGGCAGAAAGTGCCACAAGTGCAGAACACCCATGCTGGCCACTTTCGCTGGGTCTCTGTGTGTCAAATGTGACAGTGCCACCTCACCAGCCCGGGACGAGGCAGATGAGGCATCCACCTCCGAATCCCAGAGCCCACGAGACCAGCTCAGGGGTCGGGGCAGTCCCCCACCTCATATCGGTGTCGCCACTCGGCTGGGGCTCTAGACCCAGATCTAATGGAGAAACTGAATAGAGCATTTTCCCTCAACCCCTCATATTTTTACATCCTGCAGCCATCTCCGGAGCCCAGGACCCATAAGAAAGCCCCCTGCAATGCTCTCTCTCCCCATCCTCGGACGAGGACACCCCCCACCGCTCCTCACGTTGTGACCGGAGGTGGAAGAGGCCCAGATCCAGGAGTAGATCCAGAGCCAGGGAATCAACCCATGGGAAGCACAGATGGGACAGGTCACCCTCAGGGTCCGGCTATTCATCCCTAGAAGAGGGGGAACTCCCAAACTTGGATTCGGACTCGGATTCCTCACCATCCAGAAAATTTGATTTGGAAAATCTAGATTTTTTCATTAAAAAGGTGTCAGATGAGATCCACCTGAGCTAACCTTCTCCAGAGCCCAAGCGAGTGAAGCCAGTGTTCTGGCTGGTGTCAGCTTCAAACCCAGTGACTGCTTTTCCCATCCCTCCGGCCATAGAGGACCTCTTAAAGGAAGAATGGCAGGGACCCGAGAGTTCTTTCCCCGTCCCTCGCCACCTTACCAGACTACTGAAATTTGACGAGAAGCCTTTGGAGAAATGGCTCGACTGTCCCAGGATAGACCCTCTTATCTCAAACCTCACGAAAAAGATGGTTATCCCTGCAGAAGGCAGGGCCTCCCTGTGGGATATGGTGGATAGGAAGGTGGACACCTCTCTAAAGAAAGCTTTTCAGTCAACCGCAACCTCCCTCAAGGCAGCTACGGCTAACCTCTACCCAGCTGGGGCTGCGCTCTCCTGGGCCACTGATCTGGCATTCCAGCTCACTGATGAGCCAGAGAAGAATCAACTCATTTTACAGCAATTACAGCTCATGGGGCTAGCTTCCGCCTATTCAGCTAATGTATCAAAGGAGGCAGTAAGGTGTGCAGCAGGGGCTATGTTTTACCAGACCTCTGCTCGATGCAACTTATGACTGCAGGCTTGGCAGGCGTATGCCTCCTTGAAGATGCATTTGGTAAATGCCCCTTATGAAGCAGGCCTGCTTTTTGGTTCTGCTCTAAAAGAGGCGGTCAGGGAATCTGGAGAAATGGTGAAAATGTGAATACCGCAATCCCGGGGAAGGAACAAGCCCTGGGCCTCTGGATCCAGACAGAATTTTTGTGCCCCAAATTTTCCCAGATGTCAGAACAAGTCAACCCCAGGCAGAAGATCCTGGTTCAACTCACGCAACCAGCGTAGCTTTCTGGGGTGGCAGGGGAGGTGTCCAAGATGCCGAGGGCAGCTCCAGAAAATCACAGTGAGGACTCATAGACCCATCCTTGTGTCGGTGGCAGGCTTTCCAGCTTTTTCGAGGAATGGGTCCACACGACCATGGACAAGTGGGTGTTAGATGTAATTCGTGAGGGTTACTTCATCAAGTTCGACTTCCGGCCCCCCCCGCCCCACATAGTGCCCTTGCCAGTCTCAAGCAACCCAACAAAAAGAGTGGCAACCCTGCAAGCGATCACAGATCTCATACAGGCAGCAGCGATCGAACAAGTCCCCACTCCAGAAAGGAATAGAGTAGTGTACTTACTATTCTTCATAGTGTCAAAACACTCAGGGGGCTTCCGGACAGTGTTAGATCTCAAGTTTCTAAATAGCTTTGTTCATCACAGATCATTCAAGATGGAGACCCTGTCCTCCTTCATCCGAGAAATCCATCGGGATTTTTTGGCCTCAGTAGATTTACAAATAGATAAACACATTCCCATCTGGAAAGCACACCATCAATTTCTCAGATTCAAGGTGGAAGGTCACCATTTTCAATTCACGATGCTGCCCTTCGGCCTGTCCACAGCCCCTAGAGTCTTCTCCAAAGTCCTGGTGACAGTGGTCGCTCGCCTCCGAATTCAAGGGATCCAGCTATTCCCATACCTGGATGACATCCTCACCCAGGGTACGATCAAGCAGTCCAAGCGGTGACAGAGGCCACCTAGTGCCTTTCCTCTCTGGGGTTCGTAATCAACCAGAAGAAAAGCTCCTTGTGACCGTCACAGTCTCTGAGCCATCTGGGGGTGAATTTCATCACCATCCAAAACAAAGTTTTCCCCACAGAGTCAAAATCCAAAGAACTGAGGACTCTCATCTGCAAATTCCAAGCAGCTCAGTCTCTGCTGGCCAGCTCCTTTATGCAACTCATAGGGACTATGGTCTCCCTGGCAGACTCAGTCCCCTGGGCACTAGTCCACATGCAACCTCTTCAGTCAGGTCTCCTCCAGCAATGGTTCCAATCGATGGGCATAATGGACCAGAGGATTCAGGTATCTCACCAGGTGAAGGACTCTCTGATATGGTGGACTCAGCAGAGCAACATCATGAGGGGTCTCGATCTGGGACACCCTCACCAGATAATAGTCACCACGATGCCAGCCTCCGGGGCTGGGGGGCACATTCGGAACAACTCTTGATGCAGGGCAAGTGGTCTCTGGTGGAGTCTCGCTACAGCATCAATGTACTGGAAATGCAGGCAGTCCGCTTGGCACTGCAGCAGTTCAAGACTCAGCTTGCCCACCGGGATGTCCTCATCCTCACTGACAATCAGACGACAGTGGCCTACATCAACCACCAAGGAGCCACAGAGAGCCCTCAGGTGCTATGAGGAGGCTCTTCTTCTCTTTCAGTGGGTGGAGGACAACCTAGGAAGTCTAAGGGCTGCATACATCCCAGGCCAGGAAAATGTCACAGCAGATTGGCTAAGTCGAAAAGACATCCATCAGGGGAGTGGGAGCTCGAGAACAGTGCCTTCCAACTCATCACTGTGCAGTGGGGCCACCTGCAGGTAGATCTTTTCGCCTGCCGAAAAAATTGCAAAGTTCCAAGGTTCTGCTCTCTCATCAAGGACAAGAAGGCCATGGCACAGGACGCCTTCTCCATTAAATGGGATCAGTTCGATCTCCTGTTTGCCTTTCCTCCAATTCTGATCTTATCAAGGGTACTGCACAAGATTGCTCAAGATTAAGCAGAGATGATTCTGGTTTGCTCATGCTGGCCCCGCAGACCATGGTTTCCCCAGTTAGTCCAAATGTCTCTTCATTCTTCTCTGGTGTTCCAAGTAAGCCCAGACCTACTACATCAGGGACCGTTGTTGCACCCTAGTCCTCGCAATCTGTCCCTCTCGGCATGGAGATTTAGCAAGAAACTCTCAAGGTATTAGATTTCTCTGCACCTGTCATAGAAACGATGATTCAATCCAGGTGGGCCTCATCCTCCAGGTTTTATTATAGGATCTGAAGAAAATTCCTGTTCTGGTTACGAGACACCTCTCTACCAGATGACACTGTGTCTGTGCCTACCATCCTTCAGTTCCTTCACGAGGGTTTCGACAAGGGCCTACAACCGGCTACCTTACGGGTACAGGTGTCTGCTTTAGGGGTGCTCCTGTTGGCGGACTCAGGCCAATCTTTGGGAGCTCTTCCTCATGTTCGCCGATTTCTGAGAGCTGCAACATTGAAGTATCCTCCAATAAAACCTGTAGTACCACCTTTGAGGCTCAACCTACTACTCAAAGCACTTACCAAGCCTCTTTGAGCCCTTAAAGGAGGCATCCTTACTTCATCTCACTATGAAGGCCGTCTTTCTTATTGCAATCACCTCAGCCTGATGCATCAGTGAGTTAGGAGCCCTGTCATCCAAAGAACCTTACACTACTTTTCATCAAGACTCAGTAGTTATGCGGACAGATCCGGCCTTTTTACCAAAGATGATGTCTCCTTTTCACTGCAACCAAGTATTGAACATTCCCTCATTCTGTCCTTACCGCAAGGTTGAGAAGGAGAAAGAATTTCACACACTTGATCCAAGGAGAGCTCTCAAAATGTACATCAAGAGATCTGACTCAGTCCATAAGACTTCAAGTCTATTCATCCTTACTTCAGGCCCGAATATGGGTAAGAAGGCATCAAAGGATTCTATTGCTAGGTGGATTTGTTCCACCATTGCCATGGCCTACCAGAAGGCCGGGATCGACCTGCCGGGACCAGTGCGGGCGCACTCAACCCGAACGATGGCCACGTCCTGCGCAGACTTCAGAGAGGCTTCTCCGGCAGACTTATGTAGAGCGGCCACGTGGTCATCCTTCCATACCTTCGAAAAGTTCTATATTGGATGTCGCCGCCTCGGCCGAGGTGTCCTTTGGACGCAGGGTCCACCAGGCAGTGGTGGACCCATAAGGGACTATGAACATTCTTCCCACCCAGGAAGTGGAGGAATGTACTGCTTTAGTATATCCCAGAAGTGATAAGCCTGGAGACCAGCTTTAGGAGAGAGAAATAGAAATTTAAATACCTGTAAATTTTCTTTCTCCGACTGCTGGTCTCCAGGCTCCATCCCTCCCAGAAAGGCTGAAAGCCGGCCTCCAGCTGCAAGTTGCACTAACCTTTCTTTTGTTTGTTTCCAAGTTATGTGTTTCCTCAGAGGTCAAAGGCTGTAGAAGTACTGATGTCTGGAGGAAATGAGCGGGAAGGTATTGCCGCCCTGCAGAAGTCTGTATACTTCTTGCCTGTCACGTGGTTCCAGGAAGGACCTCCCAGAAATGATGAGCCCGGAGACCAGCAGTCGGAGAAAGAAAATTTACAGGCATTTAAATTTCTATTTAACGTTGGGAACAAGTACAGTATAACATCCACAGTCTATTCTTTTAGAGCATGTCCGTCAAACATTGAGGCATTAAAAAAGGAACACACCACTGGGGGAAATTCTAATGCACAAGCCCTCTAAACCCATTTCATCATGCTACCCAGGCTTGAGGCCTTGTTAACTTTCACCTTTCCTAACTATCTTCCACTTCGTTCTCTGATGATAAGTATCCTAAACATAAACTTACTGGGGATTCTACAAAAGAGTCTGGTTTAGTGGTAAGTGCTAATAAAAGCTGCCTTTAATATCTTCTGCTTGTAAAGCATGTTGCAGTAATTGAACTTCAAGGCCACAGATGCCTACACCAGTGTTATTAGGTCATCCTGTTCCAGGTAGAGATGCAATCTGGCTACTGCCGATTACTAGTACCATTTTGTGAAAATTTCCAAACTTGAAAATGGCAACTGTAGCTAGCTGTCTTCCTCCTCTCTCTAGTATTACAACAACCCCTTCACTCTTCATCCCCTCTCTAATACTAATTTTGCAACTTTTCCTATTGCACAGCCTGAACTTCAGTGTACTCTGTAATTTTGAATTGTTATGCCCCCAGAGTTTCGTTACAAGCATCTTGCCTTTTCTAGGCTGCACTCTCCCCTAGCTCATATCCGTGGTACCCCTTTAACATAAGTACTTTACACACTTTTATAATTTTCTGGAATTTATTACTTGTAACTTACATTTTATTGTTCCTGTATATGCACTACTTGTTAGTATTTTTCTTATTGCTGTATCACTACCTCCTGTAACTTCTTTCCCCCTCCTCCCATCTCACCTGCAAACACCTGCAGGCTTTAGCATGCTTATCCCAGTCACCAAATGTTAAATAAATAAAACGTAATTATCATACATAATTCTGGAATCCTGTTGACTGTTTTTTGTTTTTGCCATGCAGTGGAGCCATAGCCAGGATGCAATGTAATACCTTGCAGTCAATGACATGTCACAAAATAAAGCATGACAAAAGGGCTTAAAGGAAAATTGTCCAAATATGCAGCTCCCCACCCCTCAGAGTCTCAACCCCTCCCCATTAAGCTTTTTGCAAGGAAAAGCCTTTTTTTTAAGTGTTGGAACTTACTTTATTTTAATGTTGTGAAGTTTGGGAGTCAATAACGTGTCCAGTTCCATTTAGTGTGAAAGCGCAGTGCCGCATCACTCACTTCAGTACACTTTGTATTGAAGCAAACGGTGCGGCGCCGCACTTTCACACTAAATGGAACCACACAGCGTCCAACATCTTGCTGACTCCTGGACACACAATATTAAATAAAGTAAGTTTCCAGCACTTAAAAGAAAGGTTTTTCTTGCAAAAGCTTTTTAATTAGGGATAAGGCTTTTGGGGTCAGAGCTGCATATTTGGACAGTTATCCTTTAATTGTCATTGAATTACACTTCCCTGTTGCATACTGCACCATTTTGCAGTTATGCTGCAAGGTATACTATGTTGCATCCAGGTTGGCACCACTGTATATCTTTAAAACTACTTATGACATTGCCCTGAAATTTGATATGCAGTGGGGGCCAGCCTGACTGCGCTGCAGTGACAGGCACTGTTTTTGGTGTCAGTAACCTAGGTTTATGACTCGAGCCCAGGGCCAACAGAAAGGCTGGTGGGGTGGATTGAGCATTACACAGGATGTTCTCGTCCTCCGGGGAGGGGGCAGGCTTGTGTTCCCCACAATAACACAGCACTACCAAACTATTAATATTGCCTGCAGCAGTCACTCTTCCTCTGCCAAAACCATTATTTGTGCTTTCATCTCCATTCATTCTGTCTACTGTAGTTCCCTTCTCTGTGCTCTGCCAAGTTCCTCCTTTCGAAAATGCAAACAGCCGGAAATGTGGTGCCTTACCAGCTCTCAAATCCCAGATCACATCGCGCACATTCTCCATCACCTCTTTTAGCTCCTTGTTCAGTTCCATTATAAAATTGGCCTGCTTATATATGAGGAAGGAACTCTGCTCTCCTTTGACCAAGTACTGTGATAGACATTAAGACATATACCAAATCCTTTGCATGCATTCCTTCTGCTTCCACCAGCTTAGACACTGCATAGCCACATTTCAGTGGCAACAGTTCAAGATGACCAGCCCTTCCTCAGTGGCTGGTCTACTGTCCTCAACACCGCATGGTAAAGGATGTATTTCACATGTTTTTGCTAAGCAAAACCATTGTATTTACTGTATTTGTAATTTACTTATGCACTGTATATAATTACTGTCTGTATGTAAACTATTTTTTTCATGTAATTAATTCTGGGTCACTCCTGAAAAGGGATGGCTTGTCTTAGTGAGCCTACCCAGTCACCAAAATCAATTAATAAAAAAATATAAAAATATGTAGCTTTCTATTGGCACGTAGTCACACTGATCTTAGAGTCAAAAAGTGCTAGGTGAGGAAATACAAATGAAAATTGGCTGGAACTAATAATAATACTTTTATTTATTTTATTTATTTATTTAGTTGTTTAACCAGGAGTAGCACACTAAGCTAAAATCTTTTTTACTTGAGAGACCTGGGAGCACAGGGAAGCTATGTGACTTGCTCAGGGTCACACAGTATGCAAGTGGAAGCTGTGGGATTCAAACCCAGATCTGGTCGGCTGGATGTCACCAGATTTGCAGCTGAGAGCCTTAAACCACTGCGCTATACTGTTATGCGGCTTTAAAAAATCAAGGCGCAATACAATAAGATAAAAATACAGAAATCAACATTTATAAAACCAAACAGAAACAAATCGATGAACAGTAAAACCATAAGCTTTTTCCCACAGGAGGGATTTCAAAGCCTGTTTAAAACTCCCCACAGTAATGTACTCCCTAAACAAAAATAACCTCAAATCTCCATACAAAGTGGGGAAAATATTCCTAATTCCAAATTCTAATCCAAACATACCACACCTCAGTAAAATGTAACAGAATCGTTTTTAGGCCTGTTTACAGGTACCGTGAGCGGTGTGCTTCATTCTGCACTGCAGGGCCACTGCTACACCTGCATCATATTTACACAGTGGCAGTTTGCATCATTGCTGGGGCAGTTCTGGCGTTTTGACTGTGCTCCCAGTTTGGATGGGAGGGGGTTGCGAGGAGGCAGGACATGATAGACCATTGCAGTGTGTTCGAGCACTATCCCAGTATGTTCACTGTTGAATTCTAGTAGTGAATAAAAAAGGGCCGGGGGAGTTAACCCACAAGTGTGGTTAGATTAAATCTCTCAAGGAGCGTCCCTGACAGTTTTGTCTGTAGAATAGAGGCACAGTAGGGTTTAGAAAGAATAATCGTATGTGTGGCTAGTCAGAGAAATTTTGCCCGACTTTCCATTTTGAAACACAAGGTGACCGTTGGTTTAGTGCGTGGTGTCATGGGGCTACACCAGTACATGCAGAGCAGTGTGTTTACATGCTAGCAAAAAATGCTGACACACCAACCCTCAAAAACACTGATCACTTTGCTCCACAGTGAGCAACTTATAACACCCTGGCAGCTGTTTACACTACCGGATCTGTACTGATGCAACTCGTGTGCACCAATGGCAACAGTGAAGATCAGGTAGTGTATGACTGCAGGTGCCAAAAACTTTAGAGGATACCATTCTTTTTTTTTCTCTTCCCACAGCCTCCCTGGTCAGCCATTCCTTCGGGCCACCTGGGCTCCATGGCCACCCTCCTCCACCACTCGCCATCCTGCTGCCCCTGCAGCTGCCTACTGATCCCCCCCCCCGGGTGACCCAACATAACCCTTGATCAGATGGGTCCTCCTCAGGGGGAGAAGTGCCCAGAGGCACAACTGCTTAGCCCTGGATCGGGCGTGTGAGGTGGTCAGTATAGGGCTGTCCTGGCTTCGTGGTGTGCCGGGGACCGGTGGCCATCATCTGGTCGGCCAGGGGACATTTTAATTTCTTCTGGCCTGCCCATCTAAACCTTGAGAGGGCCTGTGGGTGCAGCAGCCTGCAGTGGGGACATGTGGGGGGATGTCGAGGCTACACATCCCCCTAACCTGTCTCCAATCCTCCTGCAGGTGCCAAGGCCCTTCCACCCCCAGGAGGAATCGTCCAATGGACGCTCTGGAATCACTCCCTTCGGTCTCCGGCTCCTGGCACCTGGGCTGCGTGGCGCGAACTTGGGTCAGCCAGCTTGCCAAGTAGACATAAAGCACCACGGAGCCAGCGAGGACACCATTCTGATGCATATTAACACTTGCTGGTCAAAAGTAATGTCATTACCAAACTCAGAAAAAATCACTCCACTGCAATTCACCCTCGTATGGTACTCCTAGTGGACTTGGTAAAACTGGAAAATCTCAATACCAGGGAGAGGAAATTCATATTTATAGTGTTGGTTTCTCCTTCACTCGGCCACTGGATGGCCTTGGTCACTCACTGTGGTTTGCTGAAGATTCTGACTTTCATATTTAGAGGTTACTGGGGCACTTACAGTAAAATATGGTGCATTCTTGAAAACTGCATAGCAGACAGTAAGGGACGCCATGTGGGGAAGAACCTCATACTGGACTGTTATCTCTTGATAGTAGACTAATAAGGGGAATATAAGCAGAACCTGCTTCTTACCTTATAATTCTCACTGTTGCAGAACCTTAGTACAGCTAAGCGTAGCATATTATTTCATCAGTTCAGTCAGGTGCATGTTTGTGATACAGTATAAACATCCTTGTATCACTATCGAACTTTCATTGTTGCTTTCTTCTGGTTAAAAGAACTGCTGACACAGAACTCTTTCCCTTTTCTTTTCTATTATTTCTATTATTTGGAACCTTTCCTGTCCTTTGAAATGCTACCTGGTACAGAGCAGTGGATGTGATTCACGTGGCAGTAGGCAGGCTGTTGTGAATTAGTGTGAGATAACTGTTTACGGTGGCATCTGGCTCTTCTGAAGTCAGAGAGAATTTTGAGGAAGGGAGGATTTGATACAGGGGTGGATACGTGGAGTGTATTCCATGAGGCTGGAATTGACAAGAGTAGACAGAAGGCCCACAGTCCTGAGAGGGGAGATGGTGCCCCACAGTGAAAGAAGGGATACTAGGATTTGGAACATATATGATACGGTTCACTTCCCAGAAGAGGTAGGATCAAACTGAAAACCTTATAAAAATCTAAAAATTCTTTAGTCAACAGTTAAGAGGCACGGGCTGTCGGTGACAGGGAAGGACCATAGCACATTTGGTCATAGCAGTCGGTGCTCCTGTCTCTACATATGGTAATTCTAGTTTACATTTGAAACGGTTAGCTTAATTTTAATGAGATTTTTCAAGTTTCTGGTGAACAATTCACAGTAGGCAGAGCTGCATTTATACAAGTATGCTCTCAAAGTTTGAAATTCAGGACCTTTCATTTTTATTACTGAAGGCATTTTCATAAAAACAGGACTTTTGCCATTATCTGCTGCTTATGACATCACAACCTGTTGCCACAGATCTGATTCTGATGCCACAAGCAGGTGATTATGATTTCAGAACAGGAAAAACAGCAGGAACTGAAACGATGCACTCTAAAGGGCAAATGTCTTTAGTGGAAAAAAAAAAGAAAGGAACATTCTTGAATTCAACATTTTTTGGAATTCTAGATTTGCTGACAAGGCAACCCTATAAACTGGGTCAGTGGGTCCATTAGTCACAAGAGTACATACTTTGTGACTAAGTGCGTGGAACATTGTATTCTGTGAGCAAACATAAAAGGGGATGAGTGAGGACTAGCAGAACGTGACCCTTTACTTGTCTATTCATGTTACTTATCAAGTGATTTGAAACTACTTCTAGACTGCTGCAGAACAACAAGGACATGCTTTTTTCTAGTTCCTTAGGTATTAAAAGCTCATGACCTTTTGGTATGTAAACTTGTAGTAACATTCCTTGTAATATGTGATATACAACGGTCTCCTGCACCGTCTGATGAAAACTCAATAAAAAGGCTTGAAAAAGTTGCCTGTCTGGTTTTCAAAGTTCTTAATAACCTAGCCTGTTCTTTATCTGCCTCCTGTCTGTCTCTCCCACCTCTCGTTCTCTTTCTTTTTCTCTCTGCCCTTACCATTGACTGCTCTCTATTACAGTTCCTCCAACTCTAGACTTTTTTCTGTTCTTCATATCTCCCGCTCAGTAACTGGTAGGAGGCTCTTGAGCATCTCTGCCATTACTTTCTGGAACAGCCTCTTTCCCTTTCCCTCTGATACCTTCTCCCCTCTTCAGATCCCGTCTAAAAGAAAAAAAAAACACCATTTATTGCCTCTGCCTGGGGTTACCATCCATCTCAGTTTTACTAAGACAGTTTCAGCTTTAAATGGCTTGACAGGCATTCCTCTTGGAGAATAAAAAGCTGTAGTGTGTCCAAGTTTTGGAGTTTTGCTTTATTTATTAAAAAAAAATATTTGGGGCGTGGGCACAGCCATGTGTGCCTCCCTCCTCCATTCCCCAATCTTAGCAGCTCCCATTTCCTCAGTTGTAAAGGTGGTTGTCGGAGCTTATCTCTATAGCACTCCCAAACCATTACCCCACGGGTTATGTCCACCCGATAAGCTGGAGACGCATATGTGACAAAGTCAAAATCTGACCCGATAGCCCCAGATTATTTCGGGTATCTTCAGATCAAGCGCTTCTATTGCTGTTGTATAAATGCTGTTAAGTAATGCCAATATGTACCTCTATTGACAACATAAAGATTTAGAGCCCTGTACTATTATGAAATATCTACCCTGCTTTATAAGTGCTGTGGAAATAAAGTTCCTAATTATGTAAGCAGGAACTTACACTTGAGATGTATTAAGAGCTCTTCAAGGTCATCAGGTAGGATCGAATATCTGCTAGCAAACTGCAAATTGGAGGTGGGTAGGTCACATTTTTTGTATATAGGCCCCAAATTCTGGAATTCTATCCCAGTCCATCTTAGATCTATAAATAAGTTTATTAGTTTGCACAACATCAAAAAATGGCACCTAGAACAGTCAAAAAAATCTCTCCCTTGTTGTCTAGTATCAGATATAGGATGATATAGATAGTAGGTAAATTGACTAAAATAAATTGTAGTATTGTACCATTGCTTATAATATCTCTTAGTGTCTGTCTTTTTATAATACTACTGTTTTTGTCCTCCATATGTGTAATATTGTAAGAATTTTTGACAACCTTTGAAACTATTTATATTATGTGAGTGTATGGGAACTCGTTGAAAATGAGCTTTGAGCCAGCCCGGTGGTGCTGAGAGTTGAGGTGCTGGACGTCAAAGCTCGTGCTACACCAGTGACCTGGATTCGGTAACGGACTTGGGTTGCTGGGGGTCAGCAGGGCAGGGAGAGGATAGAGTATCTGGAGGATAGCTCTCCTCTCCCTGGGGAGGGATCCAGGGTCACTTGGTGTCCTAGCGGCCCCTGATGGAGATCGGGGGTACTGCAGGTGCACCAGCTAGCATAAGGGGTGGAGTATGGCTGACACCAGCAGGGCAACCATGCGCAGGCGTCATTGTACACCGCACTCCAAGGGTGAAAAATACTAAGAAAATCCCCATCCTCAGGGATAGGCAGTGGCACCTCTGCCCCTTCGAGCCACACTCCAGCATTGGGCTTCTCTCCTCTCCAGGGCCAACCACACAGCCGGCACATTAGATTTCAAGATAGAGCACCCTGGGCAGCTACGGCGGCCCCACCTCGGGAGGTGCAGAGCTGGGGGATCTGCCAGGCTGGTGCAGGGGTGAGGAGAGATCTTCAGGTGGGAGGCAGAGCTTGCAGTGAGTGGCGGATGCTGGAGCTCCCTGAATGTATGGAGCAGAAAAATATGCAAAAAAAGAAAAGAAAATGAGCTTTGCTCAATTGAGTATCCGAGTCATGTAAATGAATAAAATATTTTACTACAACTACTACTACATATTGTTTACATCATACAAACAAAGCAGTGTACTAAGAAATAGCGGGATGTCTGCCAGAGTGTCCATACTCAGTAGTAATTACTGAATCCAGAGGTGGACAGTTCCTGCTGAAGGTGGGCCCGTGAGTACTGTAGAGATATGCTCCCACAATCCCCTTTTACCAGGTGAGTAAACTTCCATTGTGGGTTGCAGTCTCTATGGCACTCCCAAACCATTATCTCATGGGATTTCACAAGCAGTATGAGAAACTTAGGGTGGGAGAGAGTAACCAGATTTGGATTCCTGATTTCTAGCTGCCAGTGACACCACATGTCCAAAGTTGACTCTTGCCACTGAGCAAGTGTTCAGTCTGTAGTGTTTGGTGAAAGTATGTATCAAGGACCAAGTGGCAGCGGCACAGATGTCCTCTGCTGAGGCTGAATTCCACTTAGCCTGGAAGGTAGCAATAGCAGAGGTGGAGTGTGCCCTGAAGTCCTTAGGTGGAATGCTATTCTCCACCTTGTAGGCCTTGGATATTATTCTCTTTATCTATGCAGCTGCTGTTGATTTAGGTACCACCATTCCTGTCTTGTGGCCTTCAGTAATGATAAAAAGTCTGTCTGAATGCCTTACTGTATGTCTGTTGTCCATTGTAGGTAAATCTCTATGACTCTGGGCATATCCAGAGTAAGCAGGTGTGTGTCTTCCGCTGGGATAGAGTTCGGATCCAGCATTGGCTGCAGTTTGTTGGGACTGTGTACTGATTAGTGCTGTGGCCTTGAGAAATCTGATGACCTCAGGGTGTGCTCCTGGAGGAGTGCTGTTTATTTGTCCTCTAGCTGTGCCTATGGCCAATAATTACACTCTTAGGAAAGATGGGGCTAGGCCTTTTTCTAATCTGTGTTGTAAGAATAGAAGAATCTGTGGTATGGTGGCCTGTTCTGGAATGATATCACAGAAATAGCACCATCTTGAAAATATGGCCCAGTGTGTCTTGTAGGTTCCTGTAGTGGAGGTTCTACTAGATATCTTCTCCCTTTCAGGAGCCAGGCTGTGAATTTGAGGTTGTGAGGACTGGGGTGGCATACAGAACCCTATGCCAGTATGTCTTGTCTGTTGGGGAGAATCCAACCATGAAACGAAGGGCATCTCTGCCAGTATGATGTTATTAGAATGACTATGGATCATGTCTGTCATATTTTGTGGCGTATTTGTGGTATGAGAGGGAATGGTGGGAACATATATGTTCTGCTGAATTTCTATTAGAGGGATAGTGTGTCTGTTTCACTGACGTCATTGTCCTCAAATCAAGAGTAGAATGCAGGGACTTGTTTGTTTTGACAAGTGGCCATTAGGTCTGTTTTGATCAGATCCCTCCTTTCGTCTGTTTTGTGGAATACTTGCTTGTGTAGGTGCCATTCTCCAGGGTGGATTTGTTGGCAGCTCAGTCAGTCTGCTGTAGTATTTAGTTTTCCTGCTAGGTGAATGGCTAAAATATTTTGCAAGTTCTTCTGCACCCAGTTGAGAACTTTTGCTGCCTATATTTGCATCCTCTTGCTTCATGTGCCCCCTTGCTTGGGGGACACTATGGACATGTTGTCCGACCTGATGAGGACTTTCCTTAGCTTTACGATCTCTTTGAAGTATAAGACGGCATTCTAGACTGCCCTTATTTCTAGGACATCGATTGACAGTCTGCGATCTGTTCTGGACCACTTTTCCTGTGCTGATTGGTTGGCTATTGTTGCTCACCATTCTGAGAGGCTGGTGTCTGTGTCAATGATTATGTCGAAGTCCTGATCCAGTGGAATGCCATTGGATAAGTTGCTCTCCTGGGTCCAGCATTTGAGAGAGTGTTTGATTGATTGAGGCTGTGATCCTGGCAGTCAGATCATTTTCTGTTTCTGCTACTTATTGTATCGTTAGAGACTGTAGTGGCTTCATCCTTCATCTCACCATGGGAGCAGGTTTATACATGATGCCATTGTGCCCACCAGTTGTAGGACTTGAGCAAGTGTCACTGCTACAGATTTGGACAGTGAGTGGGCCTATGTGATGACATTGTTGACTGTCTTCATTGACAGTCTGAGTAGACCTGATGGAGTGTCTATCGGTGTACCCAGGTGTCATATTTGTTGGCTGGGTTGAAGCATGCTTTTTTGAAGTTTATTACCCATCTGTTGTTCTGCAGTGTGTTGATTACTGTCTGAGTCTCTCTTGTTGCCTGTTTGTGTGATCTTGTTCTTATGAGCCAGTCATCCAGGTAGGGGATGACATGGATTCCTTGTTTCTTGAGGAGGGCTGCTAGTGCTAGAGAGACATTTATGAACATGGGGGAAGGGGAGGTGGCGATGCCAGTCCAAATGGAAGGGCTTGGTATTGAAAATGTCCCAATGTGGAGAAATTGAGGAATCTGTAGTGAGATGGGTGCATTGGGATATATAGATGTGCAATTTTCACATCTATCAAAGTCAGAAAGTCCCCTTGAAGTATTTCTTTCAGTGTGATTCTGATTGTTTCTATGTTGAACTTTTTTGGGGCAGTGAACTTGTTTAAATGCTTTATGTCTCGAACTGGAGCATAGGTCTACTGCCATTTTAGGGACCATAAAGAAAACTGAGTATACTCCCTTTCCTTCCTGGCTTTTTGTAACTACTGCTGTGGCCTTGTTTGTTAGCAGTTGCCTTAGTGTGTTCTGCATCTGTATTAGGGTTGCCTTCTTCTTTGACACTGGTGAGATGATGAGTTTGTCTAGATTTGGTTTCTCTGCAAACTCTGTGGCGTGCCCGAGTGTCTCTACTTCCAGTACCCAACTGTCATGAGTTGTTTCCTTCCAATGGTTCACAAAGGTCTGTAGACATCCCCCTACTGGGGGGGGGGGGTGATACTATGGATTGGTCATAGTCCACGAGACAATTGTTTGTTCTGCCTGAAGGAGCTGAATCAGCAATGGTTAGACCTCTGTCTCTAAATCTGTTGTTTTCCTGATTATAGGAAGGTCTGAAGTTGTTTCCTCTGTTAAACATTCCATAGGGGTGCCTATGGTCACGAAAAGTGTTCCTGTTTCTTTGAAAATTTCTGTTCCTGGATGAAGGCAGGTATGTGGCATGCTGCGGTTTGTCCTTGCCTAATTTTCTTCCATCCTCTTTGACCTTCACGAGTTGTTCCAGGCCTTTGTTAAACAATTTTTTCTTCTAGAAATGGCACTTTTTGCAGTAGGGCTTTAGATTCATTATAGTCCTCTGATAATTTTAACCACAATGCCTGTGTGCTTTGTTGGCCACAGTGACTGTTCTGGTATTGATGTTCAATGAGTCCACTGCCAAGTCAGCTAAGTATTTCAGTGTTTGCAGTGATTGTTGTGCCAGCACAACCTGTTGGGACTTAGGTTCCAGTGATATTGCTAGGTCATCTAGCCATGTCACCTGTGCTCTGGTTGCCAGACCAGTGAGCTCAAACACCTTCTTAAGCATATCCTCCATTTCCCTGTCCATAGAGTTTCTTTAGTGATGCTGAACCGTAGACTGGTACAACTGTCTTTGCTTAGTGATACCACTTGTGGATTGACAGTGGGGGCAGTGCACCAGATCTATAACTTGTTCTTCTGTACAGAGCACATTCTATCCCAGGATTTCCTTTCTGGAATTCTGTCTGGGTCAGTTACCTTCCATTCTTTAGTAATCATCTCCTCTATAGCCTCATAAATAGGGAAAAGGCATTCATTGTAGGCTGAGGTTGAAGGATTGGGGTGTGTTTGCTTCCACTTGGTGGTGGAGGTGGATCGCTGCCCACGGTGGTTTTGATAGATCTAACCAGGGAGGTACTGCGTCGTAAGAATGTAATTTTGGTGTCATAGACTGTGGGTCCTCTTCTTTCAAGTCCTTGTGGTCTGAGTCATTTGCTTCATCTCCTGATTGCTGTTATTGAGGTTGGGAGGTTGGTTATGAGGCAAAGTTGGTGGTGGCTGGTTGCCTGGATTTGAAGGAGTAGGTGTGTCAGGTATGGGCATAACTTTGTCTGTGGCTTCCATGCACTCCATCATCTGGAGCATGAAGGCCCGTTGTGCTTCCTGATGGTGTATCAACACCAGATTTAGGAGGCACTTCTTCCATGTGCTTCTCCTCATTGTTAGTGTCTTGAGATGATCGATCGGAGCCATCTGGGACACAAATGGTGCATAGTGGCCTCTGCTGGCCAGGCAGGAGAACAACGCTGTAGGTTTTTGATTTTTTTCTTTATGGGGGGTGGGAGGTCATACAAAAGAAGAGAGAGCCATTACTACAGGTCCTTGAGATGACTTGAACAATCGGCAGTATGCAGCAGTGAAGATCTGTATCAATATGTACGTCTATTACACCCAGTAAGTCATTTAAGCACCTGTATCCTGTTGTAAAGCAGTAGTGTAAGCACCTGTCTTATGCTGCAAAATATAATGGGACTCAAAAATTTGGGTCTCTGAAGTATGCAAATGAAGAGTAATTATTTCCTAATGAATGACTTGTGAAGAAATAGCGAGCATTCTGTAAGTCCGCCTCACAGTAAAATGGCTGCCTCCATTTATCTACGGCTTTTGCCATACGCAAGATGGCGACTAGAAGGATACGATGTGTCACTGCTGGTCTGCTTCTGAGCGTGAGCTGTTGAATGGTGGCTATATGTGACATGGCTCATCATGGCCAGTTACACGTGTGAGAGGCGCTCTTAAGTAGGCAGTGGGAGGATGGGGAAGAACTGCTCCTAAGATGGTCAGTGCCCAGAATGGTGGCCAGATGTGACGTGGCACATCATGGCCAGTTAGGCGCGCAAGAAGCGCTCTCAAGTAGGTAATGGGAGGATGAGGAAGAACTGCTCCCAAGATGGTCAGTGCCCAGAATGGTAGCTGAATGCGATGTGGCATGTCATGGCCAGTTAAGCGCATAAGAGATATGCTCTAGTAGGCAATGGGATGAGGGGGAAAAAAAAACACTGCCAAGATGGCACCAGGCGAACTGATATAGGCAGTAAGAGGAGGAGGAAGAACCACTCCCAAGACAGTGCCTGTAGTGTGAATGGCGCGTTTGTGCCAGCTTGTTCCCAGATGGCATTCTGTTAGGGTTTTGGAAAGGACCTACATAATGGGTTGAGCAGCTGCGCTATGGGATATTTATATCTTTTGTGAGGAATAGCATTCAGGAACAAACCCAATTGGCAGAAAAATGTGAGCAGTCTAGGCAGCTGAGACTGTATCTGAAAACAGCCACATAATTTAATACCATTCACTTTAAAGTACTACTGTTCACTTTAAAATGCTGCTGAGAGTTGCTTGTCATTGTGCTGTTACCAATTACATAGCCACTCTAAAAACAGTGGTATGTGTAAGAGGAGTCTTCGCATCTCATCCTAGAGCTACTGTAACACGGTCTCTAGGGTGATGCAAGTGGAGACCAGGGCATACACAGAGGCATCCTGCTGAAGCAGGGGGAAGCTCCTTGTTGATCCCGATGCACTGCCCACTGCTACTAATTCAGGGGCTGCAGGCATGCTTATGCCAGATGCCAGCTGCACTTGGTGAGGGGAGAAGGCATGTACTAACTAGATAGTATGGTGAGGTGCAAATTTATGAAACTGAACACAGAATATACTCTAGTAGTTTGGCCTACAGCAGGTTCATTCAATAATTATGATGCAGAAAGTACAGAATACACAACAACCATTGCAAACCTTTGACACAGAAGAGAAAGCAGAGAGTCTTAGACAGTGAGAAGAGATCAGCCATACAGGGTGTTAAGAACCAAAGTTTGGCTAAGAGTCAGAAGTCAAAAGTAGATGAACGTAGAGCCGGCCCAGTGGCGCAGAGGGCACAAGCATTGGTGTCTCACCTCTCCCACACCAGCAACCCATGTTCAGGCACGAGCTTGAGTTGCCAGGGGTTGTCGGGGGGTTGGGAAGTGTACTGAGCGTCCGCCAGTCAGCTCTCCTCTCCCAGATTGGGGAGGTAGGCCTTCCCGGCCCTTGTCTGCCACTGAGTGGAGGCTTGCTGGTAGTGCCGGGCAAATGGGGGGCTTGGTGCTAGGCCGGGTGGGTGGATCGAGGTCAGTGTTGGATCTGGCACACATGTGTGGCTCCACACACATGTGCAACCGCGTCATCGAGTCCTCGGGAGTAAGGGGAGAAAACAGAGGAAAAACACCCCTGGAGACAGGATGACAACCAACCCCCCGCAGACACCACACTAGGTGACCAGACACACGTCACAGTCCAGTGGCAGAGCGACAGCAGAAGGTGAGTCCCGGAGGAGCCAGATGGCAGTGCTGGAGGGGTCAGTTGGAACAAGGGTCTTCGGGGCGCACAGGAGCAGAAAGAGACTATGAAAAAATTAAAGTCCATGGACTATGTATCAGTCACTGAAGTTGAAGTGTTTATTTCTCTTACCTGAGCTGAGCGTATTAAAGGGAAATTCCCCTCAGCCTATTTTCTGTATACCCGTGTAGTCTGTAGGCAAGAACAATGCATCCCCCTAATTTCATCCCAATTTAAATAGGTTGCTTCACTCTGTTCTGCCCTGGTGTGAAAACCTGTTTGTCTCCATTGCAAAGGTCATGACGCGACTCATGAAATCTGAATGAACAAGGAAAGTAACTGGAACATTTTCTAGTGATATGCCTGGTTCTAAGGTACTCTGGTGACATTATAAGACTCCCTACATTGCCCATGACTTCAAAGGACATATGGGTGTTAGGAACTCTGGAGCTCATATTTAATGCACTCCTTCAGAACTGAGATGCACTTACAGAACTATTTGGTGGATATAGTTTTAGTATATTTATAAGAGTGTATATTTGTAGTGCTGAGAGAAATGTAATAGGTATAAACAGCTGACTTAGGTTATTAAAAATCACCCCATATCCCTAGCTAGACTTAAAAGTAATAGCATTATGCATGACCGCACTATGCATGCTATACATACTGAGAGCATCAGTATCAGCATCACATTTTGTACTGGTAGTCAATGCCCAACCCCCTGTCAACAAAGTTGTTTTTGTCCTAAATTGAGCTTTACCCTGTATTCTCAGCTGTTACCTTGCTTAACCCCCTTAAAGCATCTCCTTCTTCTGCTAGTCTGACACTGGGCTGGTACCAGAGGTCAGGAAACACAGCAACATGATTGTTGCCACATAAATATTGCTGTGGTAACCAGAGATAACACTCAACTTTTTGACAAATACTGCTATATAATTGATTTATCTCTAGCTTATTAGCAAAACTAAAGTTTATATACAATACACAGTTTGAAGTACTTACAAAAACAAAAGTACACTTAGTCCAGGCAGTGGGAGCAAACCACTGCCAAATGGACAAAACAAATTGCTTTGTGTGTTGCAGCACCCGGCTCTACCACTATGTGCAACAGAGCCAGTTGTTTTGAGAGCATATTTAGTGTGTACTGAGTCAGCAGGGAGTAGGCAGGGTGCTCCTGCGGTTACATCACTAGTGTCGTCAGCACCTCCCTGTCCACTGCACCATATAAGGTGTGGTACGCATGAGCATTCAGCCATCCACTTCCAGTAGTTGCGGGGGATGGTGACATTTTAAGCACTCGACTCTCTTGGAGGGTGAGGCTTTTGCATGTTCACTAAAACACACTGTTAGACTTTTTAAGAAAAAACTCTGTTCCACATAAACACATAGTCTAAGAGTTTGCTCAAATGTTTCATGCATGAACTGTTCTCCCCCTTTACTGATGTTCAAAGGCAAGCCTGTCTGGTCAAAATAAGACTTGAAGCTGTAAGAAGGATAGAGAAACACAGAAACATAGAATTTGATGCAGATAAGGACCGCTTGGACAACCTAGTCTGCCCGTTTCTCTACCTAATGGATAAGCTGCAGATCCTAGTTAACCAACAGCCTACTTCCTCCTACCCCCCACTAGAATTGCCTTATGTCTATCCCATGCATTCTTGAATTCCCCCACTGTTTTTGACTCTAAGACCGCCTTAGGAAGGCTGTTCCATGCATCTATAACCCTCTCTGTGAAGAAATACTTCCTCACATTACCTTTGAGCCATCCCCCCTCTATCTTCAAATTGTGCCCCCTTGTTCTTGTACATCTCTTTTTCTGAAAGATGCTGCCCTCTTGGAGTTTGTTGATTCCCTTGTGGTATTTGAAAGTTTCTATCATGTCCCCCCCTCTCCCTCCTTTTCTCAAGGCTATACATCTTCAGCTCCTTTAGTCTTTCTTCATATGTCTTCTGGTGCAGACCCTGCACCATTTTGGTTGCCCTCCTCTGGACAGCCTCCACCCTGTCTATGCCTTTGCGGAGATGGGGTCTCCAGAACTGTACACGGTACTCCAGATGTGGTCTTACCAACTGTCTGTACAGAGGGCCAACAACTTCCTGTTTTCTACTGGTGATGCCTCTCCCTATGTATCCCAGTATACCCCAGCCCTCTTTACTGCCTTCTCACATTGCTGGCCCACCTTTAGGTTGTCTGACATGACTACCCTTAGGTCCCTTTCCATTTTTGTTGTTGTCAGTATCTCACCCCCCATTATGTACTCTTCCTCTGAGTTTTTGTATCCCAGGTGCATTACTTTGCACTTCTTTGTGTTGAATCTAAGCTGCCATATGTTTGACCATTCCTCCAACCTTGCCAAGTCCCTTTTCATCCTTTCTACCCCACCTTGCATATCAACCCTGTTGCAGATCTTTGTGTCATCTGCAAAGAGACTTACTTTTCCTTCCAGTCCCTCTGCAATGTAACTTATAAAGACATTAAAAAGGACTGGCCCCAGTACTGAACCCTGTGGTACCCCACTAGTAACCCCCCTTTCTTCACTGTGGACTCCATTTACTATTACCCTCTGTGTCCTGTTGTCCAGCCAGTGTTTTACCCAGGCTACGACCCTGGGACCCACTCCCAGGCTGGCTAATTTGTTTATTAATCTTTTGTGTGGGACTGTGTCAAATGTCTTGCTAAAGTCTAGGTAGGCCATGTCCACAGCCCCTCCCTGGTCTACTGCTTTGGTCACCCAGTCAAAGAAATCAGTTAGATTTGTCTGACATGACTTTCTGCTGTGAATCCATGCTGCCTTGGGTCCTGCCCCACTGGCCTCTAGGTACTCAACAATTCTTTCCTTCAGAAGTGATTCCATCATTTCCTTACCACTGTGGTCAAATTGACAGGTCTGTAGTTTCCCGCCTCTGTCTTGCTCCCACTTTTGTGAGGGTGAATCACATCCGCCCTCCTGCAGTCCTCAGGTACCACACCATCCTCCCATGATTTATTAAAAAGGATAGTCAGTGGTGTTACTAGTTCTTTTAGAATTCTGGGGTGAATCCCATCAGGCCCCACTGCTTTATCCATCTTCAGTTTTAAGAGTTCTTTCATAACTTTCTTCTGTGAAAGGACTAATATCAACCCCCCTATCCAGAGTGCTTCTATTGACTGGATTAGGTATCTCCCCCTGCTTTTCCATTGTGAATACTGAGCAGAAGTATTCGTTCAGTATCCCTGCTTTTTCACTGTCGCTCTTTGCCCAGCCACCTTCCTTTTTATTCAGCTTCAGTATCCCTGCCTTATCTGATCATTATGTTTTCTATTATGGAGGGCAGAAAAGGGCTTTTCTGTTTGCCCATAGTTTTAATCCTCTGGCTGTTTGTTAATGATTTGTTGAGAATTCAGTCACGCAGCAGTTTGAAATGGGCAAGTTCTGTAAGCACAGAGCCTGCACAGTCAACATGATCAGGACATACTGCATGGGACTGGTGATTAATGATGATGGTCTGGGGCCTGGTCATCAAAGAAACTCATAGATACTGTAGCAAGTTGTAATACTTGTGTTGCAAAGTAGTTGAGCACTCCAGCACAGATAAAAGATGAAGGCTGATGTGATCCTGAGCCGACAGTGGTTTGCAGCCTCAGTTTCACAACTGCCAGTCATTTATTTCCAAATGATGAACAGCATCAGGCTAGCTGTTATTACACAATAGAAGTCTGGCTGAATAAGGAAACAAAATGTCTGGATTATTTTTCAAAAACCCAATAATACTGTACTTTTTTCTGAGTTACTTGCTACGTTAAGCAAACTGAGCTGCACATTCTTTTACTGAGCTGTCTTCAATTTGAAAATCTTAGCTTTTCCTCTCATAAGTTGTGCCGTTTTGGTACAGCACCACACCCAACTAAATATACAAACAAGGCCATGTTTCAAAATATCTTTCTTTGGCCTAACTGGGTTGCAACATGTGGTTTGGTAGGTTGTTTTGCTTTTAAGCTGTTTTGTTCCCTTGCCTCACCAAGCCTATGTAGATCTAGTAACACTTAAAATTCCCTTAGCGCCCTTTACTGACATTGATCTCACAGAGGGGGGAAACCTTGATGCTTCTCTGCTCTGCTGTATTGTACTGCTGTCACAAGCAACAGTTCTGCCTTTGCTTGTGGCAGCAGTGTACAATCTAATTGAGTGATGATGTTTTCCAAAAGCTAGCATGGAACGGCTTAATTAATTGTTGCATCTTAGTAACCCATACACCTCATTAAAAAGTAGAGACTTGTGTACATACAGAGTAACTCACAGCTGCCTAGCCTAGTTTTAGAGCACACACTTGAGAAACAGAAGATCCAGGTTTAAAGCCCACCACAGACATTGACTCATTGTGTGACTATGAGCATGCCATTAGCCACCCTGGGCTTTAGTCTGTCCAGCTGCAAAAATTAGGTAAAAAGCAGGACCCCACTGTAAATGAGATGTTGCATTTCAGCTGGGCTATCCTGTGTAAATTATAACAATAGATACATAAATATACCCCAGGGGTGTACAGACTGAGTCCAATAAAAAATAACAGTGGTCATGATCCCACTAGGGGTGCAAGCCCTGAATTTTAATTCCCAAATACCAGGAATAATAGGGTTCTTGTTATTTGGATCAGAGTTCCAAATATTTTTCTCTATTGATGGGTATACACAGAAAAACAGAGGCTTCAAAAATGTTAAGTGCATTTGTGTGTATATGTGTGTGCATGTATATAGGGAATACATAATGGGCAGCAGTGAGATATGGAAAATAATCTCACTCCTGCAGAGTGAGGTATGAATATCTCACGAGTGCCGAAGGTACGAGTGAGATATGCATACCTCACGATGCAGGAGTGAGATTACTTTTCATATCTAATTGCTCTCCATCATGTGTTCGATTTATGCACTAGGGTAGGAGTGCAGTTTTTTGGTCATTATTTTGAGAAACTGTTGGAATTGAGTGCAAAGGAATGTGTTATTTTCTTTCTGTGTGTTGCTCTGCTGTTATTAGGCTGTATTGCGAATGGGGACTGTGTTTGTTTATGAATGGAAGTGGTTTGTGATTGGTTGCCGTTGCGTGGTTGTGGTTTTTAATTGGTTGTGGTTGTGGAACGAATGTGTACAATAGGTTGTTCAGCATGTAATGTGATTGGTTGGCTGTTATGACTGTTACTGGAAACTGTGTGTTTATTGGTTGTGGATATGTAGTGGGTGTAGCTTTATGGTTAGAAGCAGTTCCGGGATGGCTGTGTGCTGCGTTGCATTTTTATTATTTCATTATAGTGTTATTTTTATTTTTATTTGTTTATTTGTGCTTCGTGCAAGTTTATTTTTAACAGTTTGGTGCTTTAGTAACTGTATGGAACTATATGTAATGGAGTTCATGGATTACAGCGTTGGAGTGGACAAATATCTGCTGCTTCTCAGGTACTGGTGCTTCATTAGGTATCGCTGTCTGAGGGAATTTGCTGTCTAGTTCACATTTCTGTTGTCCAGTGCCTTTCAAGTGTTGTGGATTTACAGTCATGTTGTCCTTCCGAAATGTAGCTGGATTTAGAAGTGGCTCGTCATCCAGCTCAAATAGCGAGTAACTTTCAATGATTTCTTCCTCTTCGACTACAGTTATAACACTTTTTCCAGTGTTTAACATGTTTTTGGTCTACCTGTCACAGTAATTTGTACTGCTATATAGGTTTTCTTATTATTTGGATTGCTGCGGATTCGCGATGCACTGCTTTGTGCTGCAGCTAACCTTGTAGCAAATACTCATCGTGGAGTATGTATTTTGTTAAGCGGCATTTAATGGTATCCAGCTGTATAATTAGGAGCATGGGTATCTCGTTTTTTTTTTTTTATGTAACATTGATATGTTTCTACAGGTGACTTCAATGTTTGTTAATTAGCAATACAATGTAGTGCCTGTACTTCTTTTGGTAATGAAGGTCAAGTGAGAATATGAGTTTGTGATGTAGCAACTGTGTGTGTAAATGTAAATAATCTCACAGTTGCTATGTCACCAGGATTTATCTCACTCCAGTGAGAATGTGTTTTTATTTACAATGTTTATCACCCACCCCTATTGTATAAATATATATATTATAGGGACACAGCAGCGCCCCTATATTTAGGGTTGAGCAGGGAGTTCTATTTTAAACTTCAAATTTTGAACTTTAATATCTTTGCAATTGTTCAACAGATTTACACGAAATTTTGCATGCACGATCTTGTGGGGTAGATCTGTTGACGTGCCAGGTTTCATTTGGTTGGATTTGTGGATAGCGCAACAAGGTTAAAATTTGCTGGGGTTTTTTTTGGTTTTGTCTTTTGCTGTTTTGTTGTCATCATCTTGGGCCCAGATGGTTTGGAATTTTGGCCTCAAATGTTCAGGGTAGAAAGGGCTTGGTCCACAGATGTGACTTTCACTTGTTTGGTGAACAAATATTAATTTGTTCGGAAGTTATTAAATTTTAAAATTCTGGTTTCTGAGCATGCTCAGTAGGCTTTTGGACAGATGTTTGGAACGAAAAAATTTGGTCCATAAGAAAAAGGATCCTTTTTTTTTAACTTTATTTATTGAATTTTTCAAATATATTTTCCACAACCATACACATATACACAATACAACAAAATTAACCTTAAATATTACACTTAGTGCCATTCTTTATGAGTAACTTAAATACAATTTATGCTGAAGACTCCTTAAAATGAGAAAAAGAAAAAGAAAAAAATTCACTGAAGGAAGAATCTATCTAGATCTAAATTTTTCGGTACAACTTCCTACATGAGAGGATGATCACTCCTGTTTGCAGCTGGGGCAATTGATAAATGAAGACTTACATATCAGTTGCATCAGTTACCCAGGCAAATAGTAAAGCAGTTACTCTAGGTTTCAATTTATCAGAGGCCATAGATGAAAAGTAATGTCTTATTGGGGCTAGAAATCTAGTATAATTATAGCCATGTCAGATTGTTACAGCTTCCCCAACAACCCTCCAGTAAGGGCAAAAAAGCAGGTCTCTCTGACATAATGTAAATGACCCACCTTCTCCAGAGCAGTTCAAATTGTGACTGTTTTTTATTAAGAGAAGCCATGAGACTCTCCATCCTGTAAACAGATACCACCACGTCATGCCATTGTCCTTTAGAGATAGTCTTATTAGTAAGCCAATTTCTAGTAATCGTTTTTTGAGCTGCCACAAGCATGATTTTTAACAACTTGGCTGTCCCTGCATCTCTGTGTCCAGGTGGGAGGTCTAGAAAAAAATAAAGTGTGGGGGTTAAAACAAGACTTGGAGAAAAAGGACCCTTTTTTGTTTGGGGCCAATCCTTTTTTGTTTGGAAAAATCATTTTTTGTTTGCCATCATCTTGTTTTCCCCTTTCACACACTCCCCACTCACCTGAACAGGTCGAAGAGGGAAGATCTACTAAGCTATTCAAGACATGTCTTGCTGCTGGAACTGCCGACTGCAGTATGAGAAACTAAAGTAAGTGCGGTTCAATATATTTTAATGGGATTTTCAACTTTGATGCATAATTTTGCCATTTTTGCATATTTGTACACTAAATTTTCAACATGGCCTTATTGATACCCCACCTGATGAACAATGATGCAGGAATTGCACTAATCCAGCATGAAAGGTAATTTCATGCTCACTTTGCAAAATCACCTTTCCGGCAGGATTTAAACATTTCCACCACACTTGTTCATGAGGTGAGGTCATAAGAAGGGTATGTTGAAAATCTGACGTCATAATATGTAAAAATGGCAAAGTTATGCGCATCCGTTGAAACCTTGCTATGCTCACTCGTAACTTTGGTAATTTAACATATTTTGACCACAGATTTTCAAATTGGGGATTTTTTACACCACTTCATGAATGTGACAACTGTCAGTTTCAAATTGTGCCCAAACTGTATTTTTGCATCTGTGGCATGGAATGATGTTGCAGTGATGTTGAATCATGTTTTGGAGGGAATTTGAAAATGTTCATATCCTTGATGGAAGAGGAATGCCTAGATATCATAGCAGTCACAGAAATATGGTACACAGAGAACCAAGACTGGGATGTTAACATACCAGGGTACACAACCTACAGGAGAGACAGGGAGGGCAGAAGGGGGGGAGTAGCTGTCTATGTAAGGGAAGGGATAAAAGCAACTGAACAAAAGAGTAAACAGGGAGGAGAGGAGGCACTGTGCGTCACCTTAGATACTGGAAATGGTACCACAATCCGCATGGGGTTGTATACAGACCCCCATGTAAGGGGGAGGAAATAGACAAGGATATGATAGAAGGCATACTTAGGATGGCAGAGAAAGGGGAGATACTGTTGATGGGGGACCTTAATATGCCAGATGTTAACTGGAGCATCTTTGCTGCAGCCACATCCAAAAGCAGGGCCATTCTTGATGCCCTTCAGGTGGCATGCCTCAGACAGCTAGTTTTGGAACCTATTCGTGAGGGAGCAATCTTAGACCTCGTACGCTCAAATGGGGACAGTGAGAGGATCTCAGATCTAGAAGTGGGTAGCCATTTGGGAACAAGTGACCATCAAACAGTGTGGTTCACGATAAACTCAGCTACAGAGTCAAGCCATACAAAAGTGAGGGTTCTGGACTTCAGGAGGGCTGACTTTTGCAAGATGGGAGAGTGCCTTAGAAAAGCACTAGCAAACAGGCTATAAGGAGGGGTGGAGCAACAATGGGGGAATATCAGAACTGCCATCACAGATGCAACAAGCTTTTGTGTGAAGCAAATAAACAAATCAAAATGAAAGAAAAAGCCCTATGGTTCTCAAAAGAGGTGGCGGTGAAGGTTAGGGAGAAAAAAGATAGCATTTAGGAAGTATAAGGAAACACAGAAGGAGCAGGACAGAGAACTGTACCAGTTAGGGCAGAAGGAAGCAGGGAGGGTAGTCAGAATAGCAAAGGCACAAACTGAGGAAAAGATAGCCAACTCGGTTAAGAAGGGGGATAAAACCTTTTATAGGTATATCAGAGAGCGTAGAAAGACGAAGGGAGGAATAGTGAGGCTGAATAGAATGGATGATGGGTGGGCAGAGAATGACAGTGAAAAAGCAGGGATACCAAATGAATACTTCGGTTCAGTATTCACAAAAGAGAAAGTGGGGGAGGTGCCTAATCCAATTAACAGAAGCACTCTGGAGAGGGGGGTCGATCCCCCAGTCCTTTCACAGAAGAAAGGGTTCTGAAAGAACTCCTGAAACTGAAGGTGGACAAAGCAATGGGGCCAGATGGAATTCACCACAGAATTCAGAAAGAATTAAGCAGAGAACTAGTGACACCACTGACTACCCTTTTTAACAAATCATGGGAGAATGGTGTGGTACCTGAGGACTGGAAGAAGGCTAATGTGATTCTCCTTCACAAAAGTGGGAGCAAAACAGAGGCTAGAAACTACAGACCTGTCAGTTTGACCTCTGTGGTAGGGAAAGTGATGGAATCACTTCTGAAGGAAAGAATTGTTGAGTTCCTAGAGGTCAGTGGGGCACAGGACCCAAGGCAGCATGGGTTCACAGTGGGTAGGTCATGTCAGACGAATCTAATTGATTTCTTTGACTGGGTGACCAAAGTAGTAGACCAGGGAGGGGCTGTGGACATGGGCTACCTAGACTTTAGCAAGGCATTTGACACAGTCCCACACAAAAGATTAGTAGTCAAATTAACCAGTCTGGGAGTGGGTCCCAGGGTGGTAGCCTGGGTAAAACATAGGCTGAACAACAGGACACAGAAGGTAATTGTAAATGGAGTCCACTCTGAAGAAAGAGGGGTTACTAGTGCGGTACCGCAGGGTTCAGTACTGGGTCCAGTCCTTTTTTAATGAATTTATAAGTGACATTGCAGAGGGACTGGAAGGAAAAGTATGCTTCTTTGCAGATGGCACAAATATCTGCAACAGGGTTGATACAGAAGGAGGCGTGGAAAGGATGAGAAGGGACTTGGCAAGGTTGGAGGAATGGACAGAAGTATGGCAGCTTGGATTCAGTGCAAAGAAGTGCAAAGTAATGCACCTGGGAAACAAAAACCCAGGGGAAGATTACACAGTGGGGGGGTAGTAACAACAACAGAAATGGAAAGGGACCTGGGGGTAATCATATCAGATGACCTTAAGGTTGGCAAGCAATGTGAGAAGGCAGTAGGGAGGGCTGGGGGGATACTGGGATGTATAGGGAGAGGCATCACCAGTAGAAAACAGGTAGTTGTTATCCACCTGTACAGACAGTTGGTGAGACCCCATCTGGAGTACTGCATCCAGTTCTGGAGACCCCATCTCTGCAAGGACATAGACAGGATGGAGGCAGTTCAGAGGAGGGCAACTAAAATGGTGCAGGGTCTGCAAGAGAACCCATACAAGGAGAGACTAAAGGAGCTTAATATGTATACCCTTGAGGAAAGGAGGGAGAGGGGGGGAAATGATAGAAACGTTTAAGAACCTCAGTGGAATAAACAAAGTCCAAGAGGGTAGCATCTTTCAGAAAAAGAGATGTGCAAGAACAAAGGGATACAATTTGAAGATAGAGGGGGGAAGGCTCAGGGGCAATGTGAGGAAGTATTTATTTACAGAGAGGGTGGTGGACGCATGGAACAGCCTTGCTGGGGAGGTTGTGGGGTCTAAAACTGTGGGAGAATTCAAGAATGCATGGGACAGACATAAGGCAATTTTTGTGGGGGGTAGGAAGAAATAGTCTGTTGGTTAAATAGGATCTGCAGCTTATCCTGTAGGTAGGGAAATGGACAGACCAGGTGGGCCAAGCGGTCCTTATCTGCTGCCAAAGTCTATGTTTCTATATTTCTATGTTCAGTAGCACGCACATGAGATGGGGTAATAACGAGGCTATTCTGAAAATTTGGTTGCTATTGTTTTACAAAGTTTTCACTGCAACATACGTATACACATCTATGAAGAGATGGGATGCAAATAAGGATACGATTATACTATGTCAGAAAGTATGGATGGATGGGAGTGCAGAGCCCCAACAGGCAAATAAGGATAGGATTACACTATCTGAAAAAGTAAGGAAATTCTTCGCAAAAGCTGCTTTAATGCAACCTTTAGGGTTCAGGCTAAAGCAAATTAAAGTAGGGAAATGTTGTTTTAGGGGTTCCAGCCTTAAAACACCCAGCTCCTTGAGGCTAGTCCTCCTCCTCCTAATGCTGTCAGGCAACGTGCACCCAAACCCTGGCCCATTCTGCTCTAAAGCCACTAATCTGAGCAAGCCTTCGGGTGCCCTTTCACTCATATCAATCAACATCTGCAGCCTCCTTCCTAAAATGGATGCCCTACAGGCCTTCACCAGCCAACACTGCCCTGACATCCTGGCAGTTGTTGAAATCTTGCTCACGCTATCAGTACCAGACCATGCAATCAGCCTTCCTGGCTACAACGTCTTTAGGCTGGATCGCCTCTCCAAAAGAGGCGGGGGCCGTGCTCTCTACCTAAAAGACTCCATACAGGGGTACCACATCATTACCTCACTCCAACCCACAACTGCTCAGATACTGCCAGTGAGAATCCTCCTCGGAGCCCAAAACAAAACCCTCACTGTTGCCACCATCTACATCCCTCTCAAAGAACAGGAAAGTGGACGAACAGCTGTTCTTGACTTTGTAAAGTCACTCCCACCGGACACCGAATCCATCCTCCTAGTCGACTTCAACATCAACTGGCCTGCAACCAATGCTGGTGCACACAGGGATACCATTGCTACGGCGAACCTCACACAGATGGTTGACTCACCAACCAGGAAAAATTACAGGACCGGCACCAGCACACTCTTGGACTGGATCCTTACCAGTCACCCATCACGGATATCTAACACTAATGTCCTCCCTGACTCTCTCAGCGACCACTGCCCTATTAGCTGCACCTGGTCAAATAAATTCATCAAACAACAGCCAAAAACTATCACCAGCAGGGTTCTACCCCGTGGTCACCTTCCTCAACTCAAATCCCATCTCCTCCATCAAGACTGGTCCCCTATCTTCAGTGCAGCCAACGTAAACACTGCCCTTGATCACTTCATAAACTTCTTCACTGTGGCCTGTGACATGTATGCTCCTATTAAGAAATGGAAAGTCAAATCACTCAGTAACCCTTGGCTCACAGGTGACCTCCTCAGGATGCTAAAAACAAGAGACCACCTATGGGAGCTGGCCAGAAACTCTGGAAGGCAAAACGACATCCAAAACTACAAACATGCCCGCAATGACTGCACCAAAACCATCCAGCAAACGAAGTCAGCCTACTATAAGTGTGCCCTCACAAACTCCTGGGGCAATGGTTGGAAATTCTGGGAGAACATAAAGGAACTCACTGGGAATCCACCCAAAACCCCCCCATCAATACTCAACATCAACAGAACCACAACCCTCAACCCAAAAACCATTGCGGATACCTTTAACAAAGCCTTTACCGACCTCAGCGCTGTCCTACCCCAGGTCTACTTCAAAGATGGTGAAGCCCCTCTGTCCGCAATGAACACTACCCCCACCAGCTCCCCTGCTTCTACTTCAAAGCAGTCAAGGCTCACATGGCACGTAATATGTGACCAAAGCCCTTGGTAAATCAAGATTAGTTAATGACCCTCAATCTCAAAATCCTGTCTCTCACACTTGATGACGTGCTAGTCCTCTGACCAGAATTTTCAACCTCTCCCTCAGCCTTAGCCAGTTCCCAGACAGATGGAAATCTGCCACTGTCACCCCAATCCATAAAAGTGGTGACAAACTGCCCACGATAACTACAGACCTATCTCCCTACTACCCCCACTCTTCAAGGCACTAGAACGCATCGTCTCGGACTAGCTCACAGAATACCTGGATACGTGCAACATCCTGTGCAAGCAACAACATGGGTTCCGCAAAGGTCACAGCACCTCCACAACCCTACTTGAATTCACCGGCGCACTCCACAACGCACTTGACTCCGGTGAACTACTAGGCTCAATTTACATTGACTTAACTAAAGCCTTCAACACCGTCAATCACCGCCTCCTGCTTGTCCAGCTTCAGAACACTGGGCTGTCAATGGACTCCATTGGCTGGTTTAAGAGCTACCTTGAAGAACGGTCCCAAACAGCAAGAATCACTGATACACTATCGGACCCTAGACCAGTCCACTCGGGAGTCCCCCAGGGCTCCATTCTGGGACCCCTCGTCTTCAGCCTGTTCTTAAACTCTACCGGACAGCTGCCCAGAACAAATAATTCTCTACGCTGACAATGCTGTGATCCTCACCTCAGACCCTGATCCAATCCAATTATAAAATAAACTTCAACGGGCCTTCTCCTCAATCGAATCCTGGTTCCTAAATCATAAACTGTTTCTCAATCAGAAAAAAAACAAGTCTGTGGTCTTCTGCAGCCCCCACAACAAAAACAAACAACTCCACCTCTCCATTGCAACCGAACAAGGAGCCATCCTAGAGCAAACACAATCGTTCAAGTACCTCGGCATCACCCTTGATCCCCACCTCTCATACGCTGTCCATATCAGCAGTGTTGCAAAGTCTGCCAGTGCGAGGTTAGGCATATTATTCTGGCACAGGAAACACCTAACCCCAGAAGCACTATCAGTGGCCGTCCAAAGCTCCATCGTCAACATCATAGACTATGGTCTTATCATATATGGGTCTGCAACTACCACTGCTCTCAAACGTATAACGACCTCCCTGAATAAGGCCTGTTGTCTCATCACTGGCTCACATCGCCGTACCCACACATGTGACCTTTATTCCCAATCTGGATGGCTTCAACTGGACAAACGCATAAAATACCAAACCTGTGTCACGGCCAAGAAAATTTATAATGGGGCTTGCCCCACCAGGTGTCTGTGCCCTCCTTAAGCCTAGACATAGGAACGTCACAACAAGGAGATCCAATTCCCATCTACTACATATCCCACGATGTCGCACAACCAAGAACAAAGATCATTCGCCTATCGGGCATCCAACTGGCTCAACTCTCTTGGCAGCGGCATAGCGACCGCTCCAACACTCGGTCTCTTCAAGTCCAAGCTGCGCCTCTCACTGCTTGTATCCTGCGATTTCCCATCTTAACATTTCCACCGTTCCAGCTGCACATGGCCCAGCACTTACAATCAGTCTTTGCACCCCTAGCACCTTACCTGTCATATTCCCTCGACAAGGCCCCCTGGCTGCACTGTCTCCCGCGCCCTCACCCCCCCGTATCTCCACTCCTGCCCCGCCCCAACCACCTCTCATACTCCCCTCACCCCTGCACCTCCTTCCCCCTCGATCTCCTACCCTCACCCCTCCACCCACCCCTTTCCTTGTCTTGCTCATAGCTCAAGTCTTTGTACTGGTTACTACATGTCTGTAAGTCAATGATTATATGTTTATAACTAAAAATGATGACTGTTGCACGCTGATGTGAAACCTTTGTAAAAGAGCCTCGGCTCAAAGGTATTGTAATCCTAGATTGAAATAAATAAATAAAATAAATACCCCTAAAACCAATCAGGGGTCCAGTGTTCCTTGGGGTTGCCAACCCTAAAGCTCCCACGTGTTTCTGGAGTGTATGAAATGGGTTGAGTTTTAATAAGTAATGATGCAAGACAGACTGACCAGTCAGTCTCTGGAGCATCATCAGTAATGCACATCACACCGAGCTCCCTCCCCACCCCCTACCGGTCATATACTACTTGTGTAGCCATTCAACACAGAATGAATTGGGAATGGTGCACTGAGTGAGGGAAGCCACTGGGCTAACCAGGCTTTGATACTTCCACCACCCTCAAATCCTGGATCAGGGGTCAGGATTTGCCCACAGTAATAAACTACATACCTGGGGATTGGCAGGGGTCAGGCAAGGGAGGAAGAGTAACTGAGCTTATGATGTCAGCTCCTACAAAAATAATGAACTAGAATAACAGAGGAGGGGTTGGAAGGTGAAAGATAGTTGTGTAAGATATGGGATAGCCAGAGGACCAGCCTTGACCTGCTGGGGAAGGAATAGAAGTTTTTTTTTCTTGTCTTTAGGCCTCAGGTACTGAATAATGAGCTGTCACCTGATCGGTTCCCTAAGCACCACCCCAGATCAGTTTTCCCTATTAAGAGCTATTTTTTCTTGCAATAAGTCCCTTTAGTGTAGATTTTTTTTTTGTTAATTTAGTAAACTTTGTCCCCTTGCACACCGACTGGCGTCCTCATCAGCCAGCCGCTCCATCCAGCCCCGTCACCTGCTATCTCCAGGACTTATCTTACTCCAGTGTGCCCCCAAGGATGAAGCCCCCCCAGGAAGGGCTGCCGAAGGTCGGATCCTATCCCTCCCAACAAAGATTGAATGTCGATTCCTGGAGTTTCATCCTGGTCGGCGGTGTGGGGCCTGCGAGGGGTGGTGATGACATTATGCGCGGGTCGGGGATTTTTCACTTGTTTCTGTTCCCATCCGCTGGTTGTCAGGAGGCTGATGTCCCTCACCCAGAGTTCTGGCTCCAGTTTGTACTGCCACCAGTTGTTACCCAGGCGGCAGTATCGTAGAGGATACCAGGCACCAACCCACCCTAAGAAGGCCCTCCTGACAGCCCCGGTTTGTTTCCAAACCCAGATATCCAGCATTGCGCGTGGTAGCACTACCGCTGCACCGACAGGCTAGCTTCCTATAGTGTAGATTTATAACTACAGCATCACACTCATGGATCACCTCGCAAGTGAAATTTAAGGTTAAGCAAAATGTCATCATGTTTAGGGATTCAGCCCCTGATCACATGGTTCACAGTGCAGTGCACTAACCACTAGGCTACAGCAGCTGCTGAGTGGTTTACTTTCAGGGTGGATCTTCAAATAGGAGTACTGCCCTGAGGCAGCAAGTGTGTATACTGTCCCAAGGGATGTTTAGCATGTACACGTCCTGGGGGAAGAGTTGTGCCTCATTATCTACATAATGATTTCTTTCTTTCATGTAGCTTTATACCCTCCCTCCTTACTGTCTGCCCAGGGATGTTTCCTGCAAGCAGGGGTGTACCCTGTTCAGACAGATTTGCTGCCTTTCAGATGGCAGGGGGTGTCATTCCCTGTTTTTCCCTGATATGTCTCCTCCCCATGGCATGAGCAGTGCCACATTAGGCCGCGCATGCATATAGTGCTCAAGTGGCAAGAGCAAGCTCCGTGGCCCAGGTGCAGGTGTCACTGTGGCACCCGAACCCACCGCTTGTCCTCGCTGACTGCTTGTCCTCGCTGACTGAGGCATGCTGCCACATGGCAGTTTACCATAGCTTGGCCTGCCTCCTAAAGTGAAGATCTGTACAGCAGTGTAATGCACTGCTGCTGGGCCATGGGCGCAGTCTACAAAAGGATTTGTTGTTATTCAAACTGTATTATGTAGAAATATTGTCCTGGAAAAGCACACTGAGCTGAGGCTCATTTTCAGATGCAGCCTGGGGAAGGGGCATTGCCTGAATAATAAGCAAAACAATACAGGAGCACAGTTGCAAAAGAATACAGAAGAAAAACTGTCATACAGTAGTGACGGAGAGTGAGGTAATATATGATGCAGCTATAGTTAGTATACAGTGGAACTGCAACTACAGTGTCTAGGGGCAAACACAAATAGTCGGGCACACACCACCTCTAAATTAAAAACGAACACCTGCCTCCATTTAAAAAAATAATAAAATGTCCTTTATTGAAACTTACAAAAGATAAGCAGCATTCTCATTTGTTTTTAATTTAGGTGGTGTGTGCCCGACTGTTTGTGTTTGCCAATTGAATTCTTGTGCAGCCTCCTTTCTGTTTGTTTAACTATAGTAGCTACTATATATACATGATTTGCATGCTTTTTATAATAGCATTTATTTTAACAAAACACCAACAGTATTATATAAAAGAGGCCTCATGAGGAAGGACCTGAGGAATTTGAAGTGCTGGGGAGCTGAGCGAGGCCTCTATCATTTGGTACCATTGGTGCTGTGTTAAAATGTTGTTATAAAAAGCAAGCAAATTGTGCAGTCTGTTTGTGTAGGAGCACCTGGTCCATGTATGTTATGAGCTAATTAGCATCTGAGATGGGGATATTTTACAAATGTGCAAGGCTTTGCCATCAGATCTTTTTTTTTTTTTGCATTATTTGTTTTCCCCCATACATGCTCCTGGACCCACCACTCCTTCGGGCCGCCAAGGCCCCTGACAACCTCTTACTACCCCCTTGAGCCTCCTTACCTCATATCGCAGTGTCCCGGGGGTAATCCAGCATAACCCTTCACTGGGTGGGTCCCTCTCCTCCCAAGGGGGAAGGCACTGGTGGGGACAGCCAGCACACTCTTTCTGTTGGCTCCAGGGCGCTGCTGAGGCAGAAATGGCTCCTTCAGGAGTTTTTGGAAGCGTCGACGGACCAACAGCCATCATCCGGCTGATCCTGAAGCAATTTCTGCTTTTCCTGGTGTTTTTCCCCCTGTTGCGACGCTCATGCACTGCTCCCGGTCTCCACCGGGGGCCATTGCAAAGCTATGAGGCCGTGCTGCCCTCCCCAGGAGAAGAGAGCAGTTCTATGGATGCTCCATCCTCTCCTTCCCCTGCCGACCCCCAGCGCCCCAAGTCTGTTCCCGAACCCGGGTCACCTGCATGGTGCGAGATAAGGCGCCAGCGCCTCAGCCCTCTGTGTCTTGGGGCCGGCCCAAATGTTTTATATATTGTATCCGATTGCTGTTTTTTTTGTGTGGCTTTATGTCTGTTTCCAGGTTTGCTTTGTGCTGTGTTGTTTTTCCTTAGTCTAGTGTAGGGCCAGTGATTTTCTGTTTTCAGCTGAAAACAATCGTAAAAAAACAGAATTTGTCATTTTTAAACCAGCTCTTGACAACCAGTTTTCCATGAGAAAAAACACTTTACACAAGCTTTTTGGACAGTCCCCTCTATTTTGAAACACATTTTTGTACAGTATATGTTGGTTTTCCCTCAATTTTGGGGAAAAATGGAAACAACAGATTTAAAGACTTTGCCAAACAGAATTGGCCATTTTTGAAAACGGAAGTAGTGTAAGGGTATTCACTGGCACATTTTGTAGTATTTTTCTGTAGAGTAGTGGGGTGCAGGATTCCAGCCCTTGTGAAAAATGGGACATGTGGAGGGTGAAAGTTCCCAGAGAGATTCAGGATGGCGTGTGTGGTGTGTTTCGGCATTGTGGAGTGATGTTTCTGTGCAGTTGGGTATAGCAGTTGTCAGATGTGGTCTGTTTACCATCAGGAGAGGCTGTCCAAAGCAGTGGTATGAGGAGCCGTTGTTTTTGCAGTCAAGAGCATCATGGGAGTTGGCAGCAGCAGCATAAAGGCACAGGAAGCAGCATAGGAAGCTCGGCTGTGGAAGAGACAGAGGAGCTGCATTGCTGAGGGATATGGCTGATATGTCAGTGTGAGAGGAGTGTTGTGTGGCAGGGTTGTAGGTTAGCGTATTTGTTTTGTGGTGTATTGGAGTTAAGGTGTTGTAGTTACGAGAGTTTGTGAGCTCGTTAGGCTTGTTTTAACATGTGTTAGTAAGGTTGTTGTTGTTGTATATGTTATTAAGGTGGTTGTTACATGTGAACAGTATGTATGTATGTTTGAGGTGCCCAGAGACCGAGAGCTGTATAAGGATCCATACATACAGACTGGTGGCCTAGTATAGGAACAGAAGGGGGTCGTGGGCTTGTGATGTAGGGCTTCCATTGAGAAGAAAGAGGAGAAGAAGTGAATAACGGGGGATGGCTTTTCCTGAAGTGGAGAAGACTATATGATAAAGAGGGTTGTTCAGCAGAGGTTCTGAAAAGGGAAGACTAAAAAGGCATGGAGCAGAGGTCCTGTGAGACTTTGTAATGGGGTTAAGGGTGAGAGGAGGGAGGCGCGATAACAGGAAGGGCAAATAGCAAGAGATTAGGTACTGTTGTGACAAGGTAGAGAGGGTGTCATCCTTCAACAGAGGGCAGTGCAAGATCAGAGGGCTCAGAGTGTGCAGTTTATAGAAAAGCAACAGAAGGAGTGATAGGGGGATCCAGTCGTGCCAGGGAGGCTTTTGGAATTACACTGTAGACGACATCTCCATAAGTCAAATGTTAGGAGGATTGTTTTCAGAATGATCTCTCAAACCTGGAGAAAAATACAAGATTTGTTATTGTACAGAGTACCTTAGTTTGGGGAGGAGTTTTGAATGGATGGCATCTGTGTGTCTAAAGGCAAAATCTATTTTGTGATAGTTTCAAAAATAGACAGGGAGTTGGTACAGGTTTTTGAGAATCTAAGTGACATGTCCTTGCTTCCTGCTACAGGCTAGGAGACAGACTGCAGTGTTTGGAACATATTGAAGTTTTTGGAGAAGACATTACAGGAAACCAAAAATCAGTGAGTTGCAATAGGCAAGGCAAGAAAAAAATAAAAGCATTAACATGAGTTTCAGCAGCAGCAATGGGGTCAAGATGGTGCTGAATGTATGCACCATCCTGAAAATGGAAGTAGGCAGCTTTACAGAGATGGAAGATGTGAGCATTAAAGGGATGTTCAGGATCAATGATAGTATTCAGATGTCAGACGGTTGAGAAGGTTAGATTTGAATTATGTAAGGTTAAAAAGGTGGTAGAGGTACACAGATAAAGGACACAAAGTTTCCTAAGAAAAGGACTTCAGTTTCGGAGAGGTCAAGTTGCAGAAAGTTAGACTGAGATCAGGACATTAAGAAAGAGAGGACAACTAGTGGATGGCAAAAGAGTTAAAACAAAATGTAAGGCTGAATCCCATTATTAGCAGAATGTTGATACCTAAGATTAAATTTAGACGTTAGGTAGCCAGTAAGAGTAGATAGATCATGAAAACAGTAGACCAAGAATAGAGCCCCGAGGAATGCTCCAGAGAACAGGATGGCAGAAGATGAACAGTTATTACCACCAACAGAATATGCGCTGGCCAGAGCCGATAGGGCTGCAGTTAGGGACTCTGTGGTAGAAATATTGAAAAACAAATGTTTTCATATTTTTTTACACCAAATGTTTAACATAGCCTTATGACCCTGGCTCATGAAGAAAGGCAGAAAAAAATTTCAGCTCCTGGCCTTAAGGTGATTTTGCACAGGGACTATAAAATCAACTTTCAGGACGCTAAAGCACATTTTGGGCAGGAGTTGAAAAATGACAGCTGTCACGTTCATGAGGTGCTGTAAAGAAATGGCTATGTTGAAAATCGGGGGTAAAAATATTGAATACTACGTAAGTTATGATATAGAGGGAATTACCTGAGTGCAGGATGCCAATGGGTAGTCCTGGGGAGAGGTCATCTGCCAGTATACCCGTTAAAAAAAAAAAAAATAAATAAATAAAAAAAGGGGACACAAAGGATCCACAGCTCTCAGGGGGATAAACAGGGCACAAAGGACAGGTCAGGGAAAGAAATATACTTATTTGATGGGGTAGTAACTAGTTCACATCCTGTCAGACGTGTAAAAATAAGAAGAAAATAGGTTAGTTAGAGGAAAGATATAGTAGCAGCATAAATAGAGGAAGGGAAGTGTGGATTGGGAGGGGGACTCAGCTAAAACCCCTGTGCCATTGGTTCTAGTGGCTAGTAATTTTACTTAGTAGCCCAGCTGGACTAGTGAAGGTCCATAAGGGGCTAGTAGCTCTTTGTTTAATAAGGAGTGGCATTGGTTGTCCTGTGGGCTATGGAAATGCACGGAGGGGAGCCACTATGTAAAAATAGGTCTAGTGGGCTAGCTCCATATGTGACTGTGGCCAGCGTGTTTATCCTTTCCCTGGAGTCTAGTGGGGGCTGTCCAAGCCCTGGCATAGTGTGTGGGGGAGGGGAGATTTAATAGCGGCAGGAGGAGGACCAGTTGAGGCTGCAGCTGCAGCCTGCTGCTAGTGCGACCACGTCAAGTGTTTAAACTCCTGGCATGTACGGAGCTCAGGCTGCGGCCTACTCCACATGGGTGGAAGATAGAGAGAGAGAGAATATGGAGTCCATGGGAGGTAGAGGAGGCAGTAATAGAAGCACCTCCCCCTACCTTACCGAATCGGTGCTGCAGCAACAAAGTGTTATGCCCTATGGGCTCATAAGGCAGCCAGGGACCGAAAGGGTTGGAGCAGCAGCAAGGTGCTGCCATTAAGTAAAGCTGCTGCAGTGGTGTCAGTGAGAGCAGGGTAGGGTAGGAGAGTGCGCAGGGCGGCAGGAGCCACCAGTAGTGAAGCCGCTGTCACGGCTAATGTAGAAGTCACGGGGGGGAAGGTAAGAGGAGCAAAAGGAAAAGAGAGCAGCAAGAAGCTGCTATTTTAAGTAATGCCGCTCTGTGGCTAATGCAAAACCTGGGGAGGTGTTTAAAGAGACAAAGGAGGTGGAGCAGCAGAGTGGCAGGTGTCTCGTGATGAAAGATGCACTGAGGCTTCTGGAATGGCTGGTGCGGTACTTTAAAATATCAAATGAAGCCCACAGAAATGCAGCCAAGGACAAAATTCTCCCCAAGGGGGGGAGAAGAGTAGCTAAAGAACCGCACCATGGCTATGTGGAAGCCCAAAAGGGGCTGTAAATGTGAATTGGGGGGGAGGATTGAAACAGAGACAAAAACAGAGAGAATTTGGGCTAAAAGGGCCCACAAGCAGTTCAACAGAGCAGCATTCAGCAGCAGGAGCACAGAGGGGCATAAATAAATAAACTAAATCAAATAATATATTTACAAATAAAATAGCTACCTGGGGAAAATGCAGGCAGAACTCCAGGCCGACCATAATGTGAAGACTGGTGGCTGGCGCTGCTGTCACCGAGGATGATTATTTTGCATTTATTGCTGAGGAGAAGCCGGTCCCTATAGCCTCAGTGAGTGTCCCACAGATTGCCCATGAGTGGCAGCATGGACCTGGCTATATATATTAACTCAGTACTTCCTAGGCGGCCATTTTGTATCAGGTAAACAATGGATAGTTCAGACTTCATATGGAGCTATTGGAGGTAATCAATTAATATCTGCTCAGCTGAGACATTTCTAGATTTTTTTCTTTGCCCAAGTCATTCTGTAGCTTTCAACAAACTGGTTGTCGTGCATGTGCACACAGTCTGCCAGCCAAACTACTGTGCGGAGGGGGGGGTAATGAGCAGAAAAATAGTGCAGTGCGACTTCCACCAAAGACAATGAGCAGAGGGCTTCACAGATGCAGAGGCGACAGTGTTGACACTCCAACATGTTGTTGGGTCACAAAGAATGCGGGAGTCTTTTTCTCATAGGAGGAGGTCTGCAGGGTTACACCCACTGCAGCCCTAAAAATGGAGTGGTTAGAGAGTCAGGATTTTAACAATGATAGTAAGATGCCAGAAGCAGTTTCTCCTTGCAGATCTTCTTGAGATGACACTTGCACTGAACTCTGAGAGATATCTCAGTGCGCTAATTAACTCTTACTGTATGGACAAGCCTAAGATTTAGCAACATCATAGATGTCTAACACAACCTGACTGTCTTCAGTACTTGGAGAAGAGTTATGGAAAAGTTCTGAACTGTTTTTTGCCAGAATTTTGCCAAGGAAGTCAGTATTTTGCAAACTACAGTACAGTCCCCACCCCTGATAGGCACATTTATGCAGAAACATTCTGCCCGTTATGCGAATTGGTCGCTAACGTCTTGGCTGAAATAAATTTGTTCGTGATTGAAAAGGTTTCCTTTATTTTTTTGGAGCCTGGGAATTTCAAGTTTGGGCGCTGTTTCTGCTCATGCTCCAATTGGTCAGCGATCAGAAGTGGAAGAGTTGCGGGTAATGCTTTAGCTGCAGCTTTTTCTATCATTACAGTAAGGCTGGATTGGTTTCCTTTGTTTATGTGGAGCCAGACATGCAAGCCATATCTGTATTTATTTGAGTAGTTTGATTGGTTTGATACAGTATGTAATACACTGTTAAAGGGTCTTGCACAGGTTCACGGTCTGAGTACGTGACAGAGAATCAATGCTTGTACGACTGTCGTATTGTTAAAGTTGGAACACATTATTTCAGGCTGATAAGCTGCTAGATAGTGTCAGTTTCACACTTTGGAAAGCTCAGCAAACTGCATGCCGAAGTGTGAACTGCCATTAACTAGCAGCTAATATGTCCGAAATAGCAGGTGGCTAATGATTGCTATAAACACACTATTTAACATTTGGAGCTATCGGAATGGCAATTGTTTTTTAAAATGTGCCCAATGTAAGCGGCTGCCCGGGTTAACCACTGGTGCTATAAGTGAAGTGGTCTGTATTCAACTATTGCATTGTGAGTTGCAACATCTCCTTCCCATCTACGTCCCTCTCATTAAAGGAAAATTGTGCAAAACAGTGCTGGCAATTACCAGGGCTGCAAAACCCAATTAACATAACCTATATGTTTACCATGACTGCAGCTAACCTTTGCCGAGTTATTTCATGTCTGTGTGGTGGTCCTGGATGCACTATTTTGAAAGTGCCACCGCACTGGAAAACAGAGTGTGACCTTGGTACCTCCCGGATCATCCTGTTGTGTGCCAGAATGCTCATTCGTGATGAGCGAAGCACATTTACAAGGAGTAAAAATAAACCATGTACCATGTAGAGGTCTTTGAACTGTACCTCTAGAAGCAATCCCCGTTAAAAATGGAGCAGTGTAAGGTAGTTAGATTCATAATTAAAGTTTCAGCTCCAAGTTCGGGCATCGCAGTAGCACCTAAGCTCGAGTTCAGCATTACATGATGGCCGCATGCGAACTTGGAGCTGAAAGTTATTACAAATTAACTACCTTACACTGCTCCGTTTTTAATGGGGATTGCTTCTAGAGGTACAGTTCAAAGACCTCTACATGGAACACGGTTTATTTTCACTCCATGTAAATGTGCCTCACTCATCATGTACGAGCATTCCAGCACACAACAGGATGATCCAGGAGGTACCAAGGTCACACCCTGTCTTCCGGTGCGGCGGCACTTTCGAAGGACCGCATCCAGGACCACCATACAGACAAGAAATAACTCTGCAAAGGTTAGCTGCAGTCATGGTAAAATATATAGGTTATGTTAATCAGGCATTTTTGCAGCCCTACTAATTGCCTGCACTGTTTTTCACAGTTTTCCTTTAAAGAAGTATTGCAGCTATGTTTTATAAGGACATTGTCAGCCTTATTGCTGACCATGTACAGTCCCAGTTACTTGTACTGTAGTGAATCGAGATGAACTTTGATAACTTTGAATTACAACTTAAAGGAAACATAAACCCACTGTTTACATTTTTTCAGTATGATTGTAAATCTGAGCATATGTCAAATCTGTTTTAATAATTCCAGTGTGTTGTTTTATGTGTTTATTTTGAAATTGTCCTAGTTTCCCTTATTTAAAGCTCCTTGTTAATACTGCTTTTTTCCTGCCCAATATTAATTTAAGCAATAAACCACGACAGGGTGTGGGTTCTGCTGGGATTTACCCACACCTGGTGTGGATTAGTCATGAGGCCACAGGCCAAGTGGTCAAATCCACACCAGAAGTGGGTACATCCCAGCATAACCCACACCCTGTCGTGGTTTATTGCGATTATGCAATGTCCCCACTTTCATTTTTCTAAGAAAACAAAGAAAATTTTAGTTTTTTGTCATTTTATATGAATTTTATGGTACATATTCTTATGCCTCAAAAAGTAGTTCTTTATTGCTGTTGTGCTATTGAGGACACTTCTGTCTCCTCCCCTCCCCCCAGCTCACACACAAGTCACAGAGAAGGTTATTCTTTTTTTCTTTTTTTGTAACACATAGTGTAGATAAACAGAGTGCATGGAGGTGAGTGGGTGGGAGTGCAAGGTGTAAAAGTGGGGAGAGGCAGCATGACAGCGCCACGTAATGTGTGAGGGTGAGGCTGGCACTAAAAAATATGCTGTGCTGTTTTTTGTTTTGTTTTTCATCCCCAGCCCTGATTCTTTTCCTGGGGCCTGTAAACCTTTTGCCCCTGCGCTTGATGGCCAAGTATTCGGTATCTTTTCAGCTCCCTTTACATTAGGAGTCGTGACAGTTTCCTGATGGAGAACCGTCAGAACCACTCCCATTATGGAGCACTGGCTCCATTCATGCATATAGTGAGCAGATCTGGAAGCAAGCGTGCTTCCTGAAGTTTTGTTCATTCCCCGGCCCTCTTTGTATTCTGGGCCGGGAAACAAAAGGATGTGTTTTTTTTTTTTTCCAGTTTTCGTCTGTGTCAGAAGCATGAAGACACAGAAAGGCCACTAGGTGCTGAGCAGCAATGACCACACTTTTGAAAGTTGTGGTTTACCCTTGGTGAACACCGGCAGCTTAGCAGGGAATCAGTGAGCTGTGGAATTGCGGAATCATGAGGATGAAGCTGACACTGCACTGAGGTACTGATTTTCTGTGTTGTGCAGTGGTCAGCTTGGACACCTGGAACTTTACCCGTGGGGTATGCTGAAACTTTACCCACGGGTAAAGATTCCAGCAGACCAATCAGGTTAGCTGATTAAGAGACCCCATTGCATAATTTTTGATTACTTGTGAGTTCTGGAACCAGTGACATCAGTTGAGCGGATGGCAACAATAAAGCTTTCCATGCAACGCTTCTGCTCAGCTAATGCCACTTGTTTCTGGAACTGCAAAGTAATTAAAAAATGAATATTGTGTGGGGAAAAACCTACATTTACAAGAGACCCTAAATTAGGGATAAAATAGGATTGTTTCCATACACACCAAACAATACACCATGGGTATTAAGCAAACGTCCACTTGTCCAAAGTGACAGTAATATTAGAAATGTAAAAATCAGGGTTCCTGTTCCCTTAGTACTGGGTTAATTCTAAGTTTTTTGTACATTTGGATTATTACAGTATACTTTTGTTCACTATATTATTCATACTTACTGCAGCCCACTTCAGTTCAAGAATATTTGTATCTAGCCGTCTGCCGGCACAGAGGTAGGACTACCGCTTGCAGCACCAACGATCAGAGGTTGGGAGCGACCTTGGGAGTCAGAAGGTCAGCTGGGGGTGGGTCTAGGGAGGGAGGGGATCAGTGATAGGTGTTAGCCTGGCGCCTAGCAGAGGCTGAGGGCTGGCACACTGACACTGTAAATGGGGGTTGATAGGGGCCGGTCAGCAAAAAGGAGTAGAAACAAATAAACAATAAAATGAAAAAAGAATGTTTGCATCTAAAGTGATCAGTAAAGATAACTGAACCAAAAATGAATTCATTACATTTAGAACCTGTCTTCTTTTTGGTACAGGTCAGTTTTATCAAGGATTAAAAACCATTGAGCAAAGCTCATTTACAGTGGTGTCCTGTTAAGGTAAAACTTCTGATGACAAGCAAATATGTTACAGACATAAATAGTACTAGGAAACAGTGTACAACGTCCAAGGCATTGTATTTTTATGTAGGCATAATAAAGTTTCAAGTCCGAGGTAAGGCCTGATGCAGGGGATAGAGGGACGGAAACTCACAGTTCTTGCCACCTATGTAACATCTGTGGAATGATGGCAGCAAAGTTTATGCTCAGATGAGACTGAAAAGAACCATTCTTTGACTTTTGTACTGGCCAGCAAGGAGCAGTTTAGCAGGTGTGGGCGTTTTGGCTTGCAGTTCTGTGCAGTTAGGCATCTGTGACTGAAGGCAAGGAACGTGTAAATCATATTTATGTGCAGGACCATCAGCTCCAATGAGTCAGTGGAGTGCAAGGATTTAGGGCAGAACTTGCGAGTAAGTCTTGAGTGCAGATAAGAGGGGACAATGCCTTTGAACGCACTTCAGGGAAAACAGAAGGGATTGCAGTTTCCTCCTGTCATCCTGGGGAAGCCAGTTTCATGCACTGTAGGGCTTTGGTGAGTGTCCTTTGCAGTGAGTGCTCTGAAGGCTCAAATTACTGAAGAGTGGAGAAAAAACAAGTTTCTTTATAAATGTGATGGCACATTACCAAACTTGCTTTAATTCGTGCAGTTATGTACTTTTTAACTTCAGCCGTAAATACAATGTGGCATACACTTTTATTAAAAGAGCAAATTATGGTGTTACAAATTGTAAAAAAAAAAAAAAATTTTAGTGCTGTGCTACCCAAACATTTTCGCTGGTAGTCTGAATTATTTTGTCAGCTTTTAGTTTACTTTCTGTAGAGGTGGGGGCAGGGATGCATTAATCCACTGTGAAAAAACTGGCCTATTTTGGAGATTTCAGCAGCCCCAACGAAATCTGAAATGGTGGATAAACCTTCATTGTGGAAACCTCCTGAAAGACGGATGGGGTCGTATGTGAACAAAGGCTCAGAGACACTATGGGCCCAATTTTCAAATGGCCCCGGATTGACACAAGGGACTAGCGGCAGAGGGTTTGATGCAAGTGGCGACTTGAGTCCGGTGTGGCAAATGCAATTTTCAAAGAAAGCCCATTGCAAACTCTGACGCAAGTCCCTTGTGTTCATCACATCCAGTTACACCAGCTCCCCCCAGTATACCTTTGCGCCATTAGAGGAGTCACGTTACAGGGCTTGTGCCAAAGCTTTGGTGCAAGCTGCCATAAATTGTGTAAAGTGTTGCCGCTGCTCTCAATGTACTAAAATTGGGTGCAATTGTAGAAGATGCATTCGGTGCACTTGGGGGTTGACACTGGGCTTGAAGCAAGCCCTATGTTAACCTTCTAAAATCGGGCCCTTTGTCTCAACCGAACCCAATCACATTTTTTCAGGTGATAAATAATCTTCAAGAGGAAGCCGGGCTCCTGAAACCCAGGGAACATATAATATAGCAGGGCAGACATCACCCAGATTCTAGGTCTGAATCGACTTCAACCAGTTGGATGAATTTGGGCAGAGGGAAGTGATGCCACAGGCTCACAGCTTCTCTCAATCAAGGCACGAGAGAGAGAGAGAGAGAGAGAGACAGACACAGAAGGAGGGGGCATAAATGCCCCATTTCAGGTTTGCTTGCTCTCTCTTTGCTAGGGTTTCTGTATGAGTGTTTCCAAAGGAGAAAGCCAGACTATGTGTCTGTAGAGAAAGACTTAAGAGAACAAAGAGTAGTGTGGACACCAAAGTAAGAAGACCTTGTAACTGGTTGGGAGGATAGAAGTGTTTACCTGCATAGGAAAAAAATCTTTCTTTTGTAGTCATGCATGTTTACTGTTGTTTCACTGTTTGTAACTAGTGTAAATACCTGAATATTACTGCTGTATTTGGACATTGAGTGTTAAGTAAAAAATTTGTTATTTTTCTAAAGACTGGAATAACTGGTTGTTTGTGACTGCATTTCTAAGGGGTAGAGTACTTCGATAAAGGATTGCATAGGAAATGTTTTTGAGAGAGAAAGTGGAGTGTCCTACCCAGAGCAGAGCCCTCGCTACAGGGAATCTAAAAGGTAGAAGATGGCGGAAAAGAGTTATCAGAGCACCGGGGTCCCCTCTCTTGCTAAAGAAGGGACTTTGATGGCAGTGATGCTATCCCAGATTGTCTCAGTGGCAAAGACCTGAGAGGAATAAAGAGGCCCACAGAAGACTGCAGGATGCTCTGACTGTCACAAGTGTGAAGACTGAAATTTGGATGAGGCCAAGCAGTCACAGCTTTATCTCCAGACCTTATGTGACTAAATGCGGTATATTTCTTTACTACTGTACCTTCCCTTAGCCCTAAAAAAATTGCTGCAAAGCTACCAGATGACAATTGGCTTTACACACTTCACCTGTGCTGCCACCAACCTGTTGCAAATTTACCATAATGGCTGTTCCCTTCTTGTCCCCACTTATGTCCTTAGTAACACAGCACAAGAAGCGAACATGGCACCCAAGGTCACATCAGCCAGTTCTGAACATGCCCGTGTATTAGAGATAGTCACATATTATAACTCAGTATGTGCTCTCAGAGATGGAACAAAGAGTTGCTAGTAAAATAGATAAATGACCTGTACCTTCTGAAAACATTGCATGGTCACAGACGAAGGACATATAAAATATTTAATATCTACAAAATGTACATGATATACAAGCAACAAATAGGGAAATACAGCACAGTCTCTGCATGTCCTCCTGCAGGAGGGTAGACCTCAGGCAGTGATAGTGGGTAACTGTCCTTATATCCTGTTGCCACTCCCCGGATGTAAGCCTGCTACTAAAAGTCCTGGGGTGGGCAAGAAAAGCCACATGGTGTCAAAACTGCAGTGATGCTACAGATTCATTCTAATAATAATCCCTTTTTTCTAGGCGGTTCTCTTTTCTGTATGTTTCACTCACACCATAAAGGGCTTCCTCAGGAGATTGCCTTTTACAGTTTGGTATCACTGTGCTTCTCACACCTATACAGTATTTTTACAGACTTCATTCATCACTTTGCTAGTGTTTTAAATGCCTGTGTGTAGACATAAGCCTCATAGCAAAGAAAATCTTTTGGGAGCCATGTCTCGGCTTCTGAGTTTAATTTGAGTGTCGTTCGGCAGTGCTTCCTGCTGCTCACTGGGTTCTAGGCAGTCGGGCTTAAAAAATTCGTTTTCCCCCATACCACAAAGGACTTTTTCAGGAGATTGCCTTTTACATTCTACAGTATGAATACAGATATTTAATAACTGCATGCTCCTTTAACAAAAGTCATTCAAAAAGTTTATAGGGAAAACCATGGTGATATATACAACTACTTACTTAGTATCACAATACTTCCTAAACATATACAATATTTTTTCAGACTTAATTGATCACTTTGCTAGTGTTTTAGATGCCTGTGAAAATATATACATTTCTTCAAGTACACTGGACAGAGTCATCTTAGCAGTTCTCTACAACCAAAACGTGAAGCACAGTCCACCACTACATGCTAACTGAATGCATAAAGTTCACTACGGGCCTAAGCCCAACTGTCCCTCTGACATGCCTTCATTAAAACCCTCATACCTGACTGTATACATAAGCCACCCAGCAGGAAAGTCTTTTGGTGGCCGTATCTCAGCTTGTGAGTTTAATTAAACGGTAAAAACAAAAGCAAATTGTTAATATCTTTTCACTGCCTGTCTGCTCAAAGTATTAAAAATGTCTAGGTTGTTTCTGTTGGTGCTTCCTGTTGCTCACTGGATTCTAGGCAGTTGGGCAGAGCGTATCATTGAGCATCCTCTTATGTCCACTGCTACCGAAAGTCACGCATGTCATATGGAATGTTGCACTGTGATGTGTGTAGGACATTGTACCAATGTCCTGTGTTGCTAAGGCAGTAGTACAAAGAGACCACCATGATTAGTGGTCCCTCAGGTCATGGCGGTGAGCATATACTGCATCTGGGAGTAAAGGTGAAGCATAGCAAAATAGTTCTTCCATTAATTAAGCTGTATTTATGTTTACATTTTTACAATCCATCAGACACTGTAGATGCTCCATCACAGTAAATACTTATTCAATTTGATAGTTACAGTCAGAGTCTTTACACCATAAAACCTTATGCATGTTGATCTTTTTGTAGCTTAGTGTCTACTCTGTACATTTCTATATAACAATAAATGTTTATAAATTAACAGTGTTAATTCTTTGTGTCATGGACAGGAGAAGCAGATTGCTGTCCATGACGTAGCTAGGAAAAGAAAGGAATAACAGGAATGAGGCAAAGGGATACGTTGGAGGGAGAGGCTGTGGGGTGGCAACAAGGGAACCGGCAGTTGGTAGAGTTAAAAGCCCATCCTTGGGCAAGAAAGCAAGTTAGACTAATAACATAATATTAAATAGTGTGTGTGTGTGTATGTGTGTATAGAGAAAGGGGTTGCCATAATGCTGGATCCCCTTAAAAGCTGTGAGTAAAGCAGTTCACCAGCATGTAGCCCAGTTCGTATCTGTATTCATGACCACCATATCATTCAATGCATTCATTCCATGTCGCGCATCTCACAGCACTCCAATAACTGAGTGAAGTCTCCTTTCCTACTCGGGGGTAGGGGGGTTCTGGCTTCTGCAGACACCAAAAACGGAGTGATGCCCCTGTGTGCCGTGCCATTCTGAAATGCTGTGCTACTGGGGTATTAGCTTTATTGCGTGTGTCACCCTTGTGCTCTTGTATGCGCACTTTAAGCTGTCTTAAAATTTTTCCTATATAGATGTGGCCACATGGACATTACAGAATGTAAATGACGCCTCCAGATTTGCATGTAATATGTTGTTTTAGAAAATGGACTGGATAGTTTGAGCTCTCTGATTGGCTGAGAGCTATAGCAGGGGGTACATTAAGTATCAGCAGAGTCCCACAGATAACAAGTGCCAGCCCAGCCTGCCTCAGTGTCAAAGCAGTATCACTGTACTACTTTGTATTTTGAAGTTACCTAAAGATTTTTCCTCGTTTACCAAGTGACGCCCTCCCCGCAACTCCGACCACAACCACCAACTACATTTAGCCATAAAAAAAAAAAACTTCCGCCAGAAAAGCACTATGATACTATTCACCTTTCAAAAAAAACCAACAAAACTTTTTCATTCAAGCAACCTGTAGCACTAGAATCTTGGTTGCATGCTCAGTGCTGCTGTACTGCGGGAGCAGAATTGGGGTATATCCAGGAAGAGAATCCTCTTTTTTTTTTTCCTTTTGTTTGTAATAAAAAATACCTTAAAATAGCATCCTGTGGCTGTCCACGCTTTCAGCCTTCTCCCATCTCCATCCTACCAAAATCCACCTACTCTGCAGTTCATGGCAAGCCACCACTGAGCATCCATTTCCCGAAGCACAAACAGAGAAAGTACTGTTGGTCTTGTCATCGAGCCAGCGGTACAGAAAGGGTCCAGAAATGTAGTGTTGAGAACTACCAGCAAACAAAACTACCACAGGGCCTTCACAAGAAAGAAGATACAGAAAGGGAGGGGAAAAAGCACATCTCAGGAAAGAAACAGCTACTGAAGACTGCAGTGCCCTCTAATGGCTACACAGCAGTACAGGACTACTTTACCCCAAAAAAAGGACTAAAAATGCCTTTGTAATCATTTTTATAGCATTACTTTAATTTTCTGTAGTCTTATAAAAAATTACACGTAGCCCATTTTCTAAGCGCAATAATACCCTCCAGGGTGGGCAGGATGTGCAATACCGGATCTTCCAGGGGCTATAAGGCCCTCCACCTGCATCATTGGACCTCATTACGCCCCTGGACGATTTGGTATTGCCCAATATTTCCTACCCTGTCGGGTATTATTACTTGCATATTTGGTAACTCTTGTTTGTATGTGGATGGACAAATGTTGTTTTTTTACTATTATGTTCACAAACTGAACAGTGCCCGCAGGGCACCATTCCATGATTCAGGGACCCTAGAAGTAATTGTCACACATTTTGTTTCTATCTTTGTTTATGTGCAGAATGCACTAGCTTGTCCTTGATGATAGCCACTTTTTTCACAGCAGCTAAAGTTGGTTCCATTCTGGGATAGTCCCTCAGGATGGACAAATGTTTATTCAAAGTGCTTCTGATTTTAGGACTCTGTTCATTGTGTCAGGTCAAGAAAACCACCCTATTCTATGTTTGCTGTTTAGGTTTGCCAGCTATGGCTTGTTGCTATGTGATAGCTGTGACTCTCTATCTTGCTTTCCTAAGAGTATTTCTGTTGTAACCCCTTTGTTTAAATCTCAATTCTGTATTTGTCAGTTTCTGGTGAAATGCCATGTCGTCACAACAGTTTCTGGTGAAATGCCATGTCGTCACAACAGTTTCTGCATATTCTGAGAAATTAGGAAAAGGGGATATAATTAATTTCATTAGGTAAGTGAAAACATGTGGTGCGCAGGATGGTGTTTCGATCTGCCAGTTTCTTAATGGGATGTATCGATGCCATTGGTCCAGTGTTTGCCAGAATTGCCAGGTGCTCGATGGTGGAGGGGTCTGTCAGAACAAAGGCTTATAATATCACTTTTTATAATGATGCACTTGGATTCACCTCGAGCCTTACGCAAACATTATTTCATAATTTACCAGAAATAAATATTCACATGCGATATTATCCTGTGTGCTCCAGATTCAAAAATGATGGTGAAAAACACTGTTGCCACACTTTGGATTATATAAGAGATAAATATATTTTATTCACATATGTACAAGTCCTAAATATTCACAACTAGCATAAGTATCAAGCATAATAAAAGTATGTAAACATAAACTGTAATGTAAACAAAACAGATTGTAGAAAATCATGTAAATCATGTAAAACAAATAAAACAAATTTCAGCAATAAGCAATGTAAATAAATAAGCAATATTCAGCATGATAAATGACAGTTTATACTATTTCTTTGGCATACTTATGAATAGCATGACCTTTTCTTTTTTACTATGAGAACTTGCAATTCATTACACTAGCATTTCAGATTATCTTGGTATGATACTTGCTTAAACTTTATGGTATGAAAGAGGTATTTTCTTTAGATTTAAATTAAAACTTCACCATACACCTAAGGTTTGAAGCTAAAATGCACTAAGTTATCACCCCAGATAGCCAAATAAGTATTAATAGTAAGATAAAGGAATACTTATGTTTTAGTTATCTGTAGATGTGGTCTTCTACTTTTTAGCTTTCAAAGTCTTGGTGAGAACTTGTTGTTTTGGATGACAAATGTCCCTGGTGGTGAGTTTGGCTTTAGTCTGCTGTCTTTTTCCCTTGAACCTGTAACTGTAGCATCTTTTGACATCAGTGAAGCAATGCAGACTGGATCCTTCTTGCTTGACGTCTCAAATAATCAAAAGTCACTTCAGGAATAAGTGGGAGAAATTAGACAACAAGATTTCAGCAGTTCAGCACAGTCTGTAGAAAGATATCTCCCTGTGGACAGCAATGTTGTTTTGGGTAACTGGACTCTGTGATTCTTTTCTGTTTCAGTTAATTTCTGCTTTTGAACCTGCAACTCTGGACGCACTGCTATTTAACAGCACTGCAGACTTGCTGGCTGGTAAATTCCAAAGTCAGTCTCTTGTTCAGGATTTTAACAAAAATTCCAAAACATTGCTTTTAGTCCAAATTCTCAGTATACAAAACATAGACCTTGTTTAATCCAATACTGGAAGAAAGTCCTTTCTGTAACAGTCAGTTGCAGCAGCTGGTTTAGCACCCCTTGCAGTGGCAATATCAAGCCCAAATAATGTTCCAAGCAGGTGTGGCTTCAGGCTTTTGGTACAAGTCCAAGCTCATCCAAAATTGTCAGGACAGCCAACACAGGTCTTCACACACCGAAGAATTAAGCAGTTCTGGGCCGGCTTTGCCCACATCCCATTTATGTCCCACTTACTGGGCGACATCACCATCAAGTTATGAGTGGTCTCTACATCCAGCTTTACCAACTCCTTTCTGTGCACTGTGCCCTCCTAGCCTTTCTCCCCCTACTTCCCTTCCTCTCTTCCCCCCTACCTTCACCTCTACCTGGTGTATATTTTTATTTTTAATTTTTTCTTCCGTTACTTCCTCCTGCAACCTTAGATAATCTGCTTTATTTTTCCTATAGACACTTCTATGTATGTAAATACCGTGTAATCTGTACAATATCTGTATAATTCTATGTACATATGAACTTCTTTTTCTTCCTCTCTGTAAAGAGTATTATCTGTATTGCCTTGTAAATACCTGTGTTGACCTGTATATACAATTGTTCATGCTCCACCCAGGTCCATCTTGCAAATGAGCTTCTGCTCAACGATGAACGCCTGGTTAAATAAAGACTTGATTGATTGATTGATATTGTATCTTTAAACTATGAATAAATCTTCTTATTTTTATACAGGGTAATGGGACTTTCAAAGTCTAAGACACTTTTTTATGTTGCTACCAGTCCCATGAGTTCTTGTCTTGATCATAGCCATGGATACCTAGCTCCATCTAAGGCTTTTCCTATAAATTTACCTATAACTCTGTCATGCAAGGCTTGGACATCACAGAGACGGTCCTGGAATGTGGCAGGCCCCCTTAGAACAACATTGCACTACATGTTTAGCCTGGAAGGTGTCCACTTATATCATGGCTTAAAAAACAAAATAGAGTTTCATGTCTGTTCCCTTAGACCTCCTCTGGCATATGGCAAAATGCTGCTCATGGAACAGAAATATTTTCCTTTAAAGCATTAAAGCCAGATACCTTGTCTTAAGGTTTAAATAACTAACACTTTTTGTTTTCTTGTAGGAATTTATGCAAACAATACTCTTAACCAGACCATATAAAAATCAGATAAAATAATAATTAAAAATGAATTCTTGAAGATAAAAATAAAATATGTTTTCCATCAAGGGTTTTGTCCCTTCATTTCCCCCTTTTTGAATTAAAATGCACCCCAAAAATGCAATTGCAAGTCAAAACGATAATCCTACTATATATGGGTATATAGGTTTAAGCATTGCAGGGAAAACAAAACATAAAAGACAACGTTGCATCATCATGCAGTAACTTATGACATCATCAGTACATTACATCATCACATGTGACATCATAGGATGGACATCACTAGCTGACATCAGTGGAGACATACTATTTTGCATAGATGTGTGTACAGTACTACATGAACTAACATGATTAAACATGATTACAACTATGTACACTTTCAACATAGCATTTTTACATTGTTGAACATTTCAATACAAAAAATTCTATTTATTACCTTTAAATATCAGCATTACAATTGACATTTTAGCTAGACTCTAATTACTGATCACCACTCATAGATTCATTTAGAACATTTTCCCGTGTTTTATTGCGCTCACAATATTGCCTCAGCTGATTAATATGAACCCATTTAGGTACTACCGCTCCGGTGCTTTTATGCTTTAGTTCAATTCGGTAGGCTACAGGTGAGATTTTGTCAGTGATCACAAAGGGTTTTTGCCAACTTGGAAGAAACTTTTTAACCTTGGCCTTATCTCTACTGTAGTTAAAGTAAAACACTTTATCACCAATGTAATACTCTTTTGGACTAGTTTTCCTTTCATAATATGACTTAGAAGCTTCAGCACTTTTCTGCAAGTTTCTCTGAGCAAATGCAAATGTTTCTCACAAATGCTGTTTTAAATGGGTTACATATTCACGTGTGGTAGTGGCATTTGCTGAATTTACATTTCCTGCGGTATACAGGAGATGTAAAGGTAATACCATCTGTCTTCCTGTCATCATTTCAAAAGGAGGAACACCTGTAGACTTATTAGGAGTAGCCCGTATGGCCATTAATACCAGTGGTAACTTTACATCCCAATCTTTTCCTGAAGAACTGATATATTTCTGCAGTATATACACAATTATTTAATTAGTGCGTTCCACCTGTCCAGATGACTGTGGATGGTGGGACACACATAGTTTCCTCTGTACTCCTAGAATTTTCCACACATTCTCTATTACCACTCCTGTGAAATGAGGACCTCTATCAGATTCTACTCTTAATGGTAATCCCCACTGACTAAACACATTAGAAATTAGAAAGCAGTGGTTTTGGCAGTGTTATTTGGAGCAGGTATACACTCTACCCATTTTGTGAACAAACAAGTAACTGTCAAAAGGTATTGGTTACCCCTTGAAGATCTAGTAACAGGACCAATCAGTCAATCATGATGTTTGACCAAGGCATAGCGATGCCTTTTGACTGTAGTGGTGCTCCATGTCTGGGAGTGGCTGGTTGGAACTTGCAACAGGTTATACACCCTTGTACATACCCTGCAACATCATCATACATGTAGAGCCAGTAGGGTATCTCTTTTAAGGTTTTCTAAGTTCTTCTATCCCCCCCATGTGCTCCTCATGGTTCATCATGGGCATGTTGTCACATAATTTCCCTGTGGCCTAAAGGAACCACCCATTGGACCTCATGTGGGTTTTTACCAGTCCTTACCAAGAGATCATTCCTTAATTGGAATTTGTCCTTCTGGTTATACATGGCTCTCAGGTCCAGGTTATCCTGTAGGTCATTGTCAGAAATCATGCTTTTAGTGGGATCCTTAATGAAATGATAACATTTTCCTACCACTTCATCCTCTTGTTGCATTTTTACTAAATCAAAGTCAGGTTTTTCACTATACAAGTGTAGAACCTTATTTTCCTGTTCCTGCTGCTTTTGTCTGTGGGAAACCACATCCACCTTAGCCTGGACAGGAGGGACAAAGTTCCATTCTTCTCCACTTAAAGCACCCTCCCTAGTCAGAGCATCTGCTACATCATCTTTCTCTCTATAGCAACAAACTACAGATTTAATGTTCATCTTGTTAGACTTCCTAAGATGTGAGCTACCACAGGATACTAGATTTGTCTAGTTTTCTAATAAGAAAATGATATTAAATAAATTATATTCATAACTTTTGAATGCTTCATTCTGCAACTATAAAACTTGGTAAGCTTATTTATCATACTATTGTCGTATAACTGTCCAATTTCATAGCGGCAGTATATTGCATCTTTAAACTATGAATAAATCTTCTTATTTTTATACAGGGTAATGGGACTTTCAAAGTCTAAGACACTTTTTTTTGTTGTTACCAGTCACATGATCTTTTATCTTGATCATAGCCATGGATACCTAGCTCCATCTAAGGCTTTTCCTATAAATTTATCTATAACTCTGTCATGCAAGGCTTGGACATCACAGAGATGGTCCTGGAATGTGGCAGGCCCCCTTAGAACAACATTGCACTACATGCTTAGCCTAAAAGGTGTCCATTTATATCATGGCTTAAAAAACAAAATGGAGTTCCATCTCTATTCCCTTAGACCTCCTCTAGCATATGGCAAAGTGCTGCTCATGGAACAGAAATATTTTCCTTTAAAGCATTAAAGCCAGATACCTTGTCTTAAGGTTTAAATAACTAACACTTTTTGTTTTCTCGTAGGAATTTATGCAAACAATACTTTTAACCAGAAATTAGTCCCATATAAAAATCAGATAAAATAATAATTAAAAATCAATTCTTGAAGATAAAAATGAAATATTTTTTCCATCAAGGGTTTTGTCCCTACAGGTCTTCCCAGTTGCTTTGAAAGAAGCATTGGTGAAGCCCCTCCTTAAGGAGTGTTCCCTCGACCCAGACGTCCTGGTGAATTACCGTGAAATCTCCAACCTGCCTTTTTTGAGGAAGGTTGTTGAGAAATTGGTGGTACAACATCTCGAGGATCGCCTGGTGTCCTCGAATATCTATGAGCCTTTCCAGTCAGGATTTTGGGCCAGACATAGCACTGAAACTGCTCTAGTGAGAATGCATAATGACCTGCTCAGGGCTATAGATAGAGGAGACAGGTCAGTTCTTGTGCTCCTTGATCTCTCCTCAGCTGTTGACACTGTGGGTCACATCATGCTTCTTGATCGGCTCTGTGAGGTTTGCAGACTCGCTGGTACTGTCATCAAATGGTTTGAGTCCTGTCTCTTGGACAGAGTTCAGTGGGTGATGATGGAGAATTTCTCCTCTTCCTGAATGCCTCCGTCCTGTGGAGAATCTCAGGGCTCGATCTTGTCGCTGGTGTTGTTTGCAGTGTACATGCTGCCCCTGGGTGAGATCATTCAACAATACTGTGTGGAGTTTCTCTGCTATGCAGATGATACCCAACTGTATTTGTCTTTTGCACCCGGAACATCAGGAGCTGTCGGCGTGCTTAAAAGCTGTCTGGCTAAAACCAGTGACTGGATGGTTTCCAGCTGGCTGAGACTCAACTTGGCTAAGACTGAGGTGCTGGTGATCGAGCCTGATCACGGATGTGATGGGTGGCCACCAGGGGCTGACTCTGGACTTGCTTTAGGTGGTTTCTCCAAGGGTGCGAAATCTATGCGTGATCCTTGATTGCAGATTGACCTTTGAAGATCAGGTGTCATCTGTAGCCAGCAGTGGTTTCTACCACTTGTGGAACATTGCCTGGATTAAGTCCCTCATTCTGCCTGAGGGCCTGCCAACACTAGTGCATGCCTTTGTGACTTCCAGGCTTAATTACTGTCATGCTCTGTACTTTGGGGTCATTGGAGGGACCCTCTGCAGACATCAGCTAGTCCAGAACGCAGCAATCCGGTTGCTGACGGGCCTTTTGAGGTCCAGTCATGTGACTCTGGTCCTGCGTGCTCTGTACTGGCTGCTGGTCAGGTAGAGGGTCCTTTTCAAGGTGGGTCTTCTGACCTTTAAGGCCATATATGGGCTGAGTCCTGGTTACCTGTCTGAGCTCCAGACACTGATGTCCTCTGCTTGCGCCCTCTACTCCTCGTCGAGGGGCCTCCAGGACGTTCCCAGGGTTCAGCTCAGGACTTTGGGAGATCATACTTTTAGTGTCTCTGGGCCGACCCTGTGAATCTCGCTTCCGTCCGCAGTCCGGGAGGCTCCCTCGAATGAGGTGTTTCAGGGGAGGCTAAAGGCCCACCTCTTCAGCCTGGCTTTTGACTGTTGATTTTTAACTCTTGCCAGTGCCCTTGAAGATTGACCTCTAGAAACCTTTTAATACTGCTGAACACCAACTTTGTTATGGTCTTAATGAGGTTTTATTATTTGTTTTAATTAACCGCTGTATGTTCTTATTTATGTTCAGCACCCAGAGCTTCCGGGATTGGGCGCCTTATGAATAAAATTGCCTTGCCTGTACAGGAATGTGTGAAGGCTGTTGTCTCTAATGCTGATGTCTAAACAGGCAATACTCTCCTGACTTTGTTGCATCATGAACTTCAAGTTAGGTTTCTGGTATTCACGTAGGTAAAGACTAATTCCAGCTGATCTATACTCCCAGACCATAACATTTATTTTAGTTTACCGGGTAAGTGCACTAGACAAAATCATTGCCTATTTTCAAGCACTACCCAGGAGAATAATAGACAGAGGAACAGCATTAATAGGTAACACAGCTGTACAGAACTTCAAACAGTGGTGTAGACAATGCCAGAGTAACATAATACAATGCAGAGTAAAAGCAATTCAGATGACAAATATCATATGTAAGGGCATAACTACATTATATAGCGATAACCATAAGTATTCAGTTACAGGTGCACTTGTCTGTGACCAAGAGGAAGCAACGAAGCTCCTTCTTAACAATCTTGTGCGACTGGAAGTGCCTTATAGATATTGACTGTGAGTTCCAGAGTTTGAGAGCAGATGCAGCGAAAGCTTGCTCGCCCATTTTGGTAGCACACTTTGGTAAGTCTAGTAAAATCAGCAGACCTCAAGGTACAGTACAGGCCTGTGTGGCCTGCTTTAACAAGCTGGCCAGTGACTTGGGTGTACCATTTCTCAGGATATTATCTAGAGCACACCCAGTGGTGTACCAGTGATAGGAAGTGGGGGAGAGCCAGCTGAGACTCGAGTATAGTAAACAATGGGTCAGTCTGGGTGCAGATAGGGCAAAACGGCAGATGCTATTGTAGCAGGTGTTCCCTTTTTGTAAGACCCCTTTGTTTGCATCCAGGTTGGTCATCAGTCCATAGATTAGAATCAGCTGTAGGACCCCCTAAGCAATAACTAGTCTAGCCACAGTGGTAGGAGTATTCCTGATTTTATAGGCAAGTCCCAGCTTTGTGTTCATGAATTTACAGTTGACATGTGTAGATTAAAATCCAGTGCAGGGTTTAGTGTTATTCTGAGATACTTGAAAGCATCAACGACCTCCAGAAGGGAACCATTAGGACCTGGGATAGTTAGTGTGGGGGGCTGGCCTTGATTCTGTGCATTGAGTCAAATAGCATGGCCACAGTCTTTTTGGTGTTTAGTAATAATTTGTTCAATTTTAGCCAGATTTGTAGAAGATCAAAGTCTGTCTTCAGGTTTGAGTTAATGCTAGATATGTCCTTAGTACTTCTGTATGGTGATGATAAGGTTCTATACACAAGTGTTGAAGAAGGACCAATAATGGTGGATAAATTATTTAGATAGAGAGAGAAGAGTAGTGGGCTGAGACCGGATCCTTGAAGGACACCTACACTGGTGTGGGATGGGTTAGATTTAGTTTTTACAAAATGCATGAATTGTTGTCATCCACTGAGGTAGCTAGTGAACCAGGCAGTGGTATCGGGAGAGAAACCCAGTGTAGATAGCTTTGATAACAGCAGTGGGTAGTCTGCATGAGAAAAACTGCCCCAGTATACAAGACCTTGTTCATGGCCATCTTGACGTCATTGGTAAATTGGATGAGTGCCATGGATGTGCTGTGAGCGTGCTGGGAGCAATGTTGTTCCAGGGAGATTGTTATATTGTTGTATATGTTCAGTTACCTGTTTGGCCATAATTTTCTCCAGCAGTTTGTTTAGAACCAGTAGAATGGCTATGAGTCGGTAGTTTTCCATATTTTTGGTATCGCCTTTTTTATGAATGGGTACCACACATGCAACTTTCCAGATTGTAGGGACTGTCACTGAGCAGAGTGATAGATTAAAGAGTCTAGTGACGGGTGCTGCTAATAGGGGGACAGCGATTTTAAGGAGTTTGGGTATTAGCCCGTCAGACCCTGCCGACCCACAAGCAGTTATGGTTCTCAGAAGATATAGCACCTCTGGTTTGGATACTGCCCTCAAATTAAACAGAGTGGAAGCAATCTCCTTAGTGCATGGTATTGGAACTATGGTCAGTCCAGTTTGCTTTGTGTATGCAGAGAGGTCAGAGAAACGCAAGTTGAGGGCATTTGTTATGGTGCTAATATTATTACAGTTTGCACCATCCAGCGTCATCTCAGTTATCTATGAGTTCCTGCCCTGGGCCATGAAGGATTTTATGTGATTCTAGAAACCTCTAGAATTGCAAATGGATGCTTGGAGAAGTTGCTTGCAGTAGTCCCTTTCGCAAAATGTATCACTTTTTTGCAGGCGTTTCTCTGTCTTCTGTAATCAGCCCAGTCAGTCAACGACTTAGACAGTTTCACTTTGGCCCAGGTTCTATCCCTTCCTCTGATGGAGGCTAGTAGATAGTGATGCATCCATCTGGTCATTGACTGCATTTTTTAAGGGGCACATTTTTATCTTAAAGCACTTGAAGAGTAGATATGAGGAACTCAAGAGCATTCTCTACATCCAATGTCTGGTACATTGGTGACCAGTCCATCTGGCGCAGATCTACATACAGGGCCCAAGTGTTTAATTTAGAGAAATCTTGAAAGTATATTTCCTTTGGAGTGAGCTTTGGTGAATGTGCACTTCAGATGCAGGACACAGGCATGTGGTCACTGGTGGCATCCGGCAGTGTACCAGGAACCCGGACCCTTTCTGTTCTATTTGTAATGATTCAGTCTAGTAGGGTCGGGTGATTGCTACCTGAAGATACTCTTGTTGGACTTGTAATCAGCTGTAAAAGGTGTAGTTTCCTTAGCACACCGGCATACAGACCAGCATTTGTCCCCACCCAGTCAAGATTGAAATTGCCTATGAGGAGATATTCGCAGTTGCCCTTTAGGGATGCCAGGTAGTCAATAATATTTGTTAATCCATTTAGACTGCTCTTAGGCGGAGTGTAGACACATAGGATATTTATTACATTTGTTTTTCTGAATATCAGGACCCCATGTTGGGCTTCTCAGGTGCTTGTTGTCTCAACTGGTTTTGCAGTGAGATTAAGATGATCTCTGAAATAGGGCGTGACCCCACCCAACCCCACCCCTTTTCAGGGTGGGACGCTCTGTCCTGATGAGCTTATGCCCCTTTAAAGCACACTGGCATGCCATCAGGGATATTTGGCTTGAGCCACGTTTCTGTATGGCCTAATATATCTGGGGAGTAATGTGACACCCAAGCCTTCACCTCATCAGAGTTGGCTGTGAAGCTTCGTGTATTCATGTGGGCTATTTTAAGACCCGTTGTCAAGAACCACAGGGGGATGCTAGCCTGCTTGGAACCAGAATATGGGCCAAGGTTTGTTTTCAGTATCTCAGAATAGGGATAGACCTAAGAGGTGTGGCCAGACCTCATTGAAGAACTTTAGCAAGCAACTGCCCCTCGTTATAAAGAAGGAATAGGTAGTTAAGTAGTGTGCCATATGTAACCAATATTGATATTTTTTTTTTTTAGGTACCAGGTACTGTAGAGTGGCTTGTCCACTCCAGCTATTAGATTTGAATAAACAAATGTGTTGTCATCATAACAGCAGTGTCTGTATTCCCAGTCAGATGTACGTATAAGGAGGTCCATGAAGGTTACTACAGCCGTTAATAGCCCTCCCGACACTAAGGCCCCTTCCACACTACAATACTAAAACCCTGTAATGGTTTCAAACCGTTACAGACAGTAGACGTTACAGTGTGTCTACACTGCCAGGGAACCATTATGATAACGGTTCAGAACCGTTACAGCCCGTCCTCATTGTGGGTGGCGGGTGACCATTACGGTTGGCACCCTATCCCACAATGCAGTTTGTGCTGCACTAAGGGCAGTTCTGGGGCTACATGCTCATGCGTCCACACTACAGTTGGTAAAGTTACAGAGGCAGAACCGTTTTCGTAACTCTTGTTGAAACCACCACATAAGTGGTTTCAACAATGGTTGCGATAATGCCTCCTGTAACATTACAGGTGTCAACGCAAACCATTGCGGTAATGGTTTGGACCCTCTGTAACATTACAGAGGGGAGTTTTCGGTGTAGTGTGGACAGGGCCTTGGACCAGAAACGGTACTTGCTGTGATTTGTTTTGTGGGTTTGTAATAACTGTCAAACCACCAGCCACTTAGAAGTTGGTGATTATAGCCAGTGCATGATGCTAGGGCTGCCCTGCGGTACATAATGCAGAAAAAATTACCCATGACACGATACTGTAGTACAGAATAAAAACAAAACAGAGGCCTAATTTTGGGCAGTCTTATTCTCTGTACCAGATTGCAGCAGCCGGGCAGCTGGTTCTAAAGTAGGAGTTAACTCCACAGCATAAAGTCACTACACAAACATTCAGTCAATGTAGCATACATCACTGCATTTAACCAGTGAGATTCCTTCTGCCAATGACGTGGTTCCTTGGAGGCTATAAAACAGTTGAGTGGGTGACGGGTGGGAGGTTGTCCATGTAGTGTTCGAAACATGTGATGCGCTGATAATATAGACTGTTGTTAGGATTTAAGATGTATTCATTTTCAAAGGCGTATGTGTAGGCATTTGCATATGCAGGGGGCCATGGTGGATCCAATTGCGGTACCGCACTTCTGTTCAAAAAAACTTGTTCAAATGCAACAAAGTTTTTTCAAAGTATGAAGTCTGCCAAATCTTTCAGAACTATCTTAACTGGATAATGGGGCTGTGGCCTAGTATCCAGTAGTGTGCCCATAGTTTCTACTCCTTCATGATCTGATACTGAAGTATATAAATCACTTACATCCATGGTTACCAGGAGGGTTCCCTCGCACCTTACAGCAGCATCAACTTCGTCCAAAATATTTTAAAATATGCGTCGTATTTCTGATATACAGTCCGTAGGAATTTGCTCAGCTAGAGGCTGGTGGTGAAAATTGATGTAAGTAGAGATTGGCTCAGAAAGACTTCCAATGATACTATGGGCTGTTCTGGGGGATTCGTCTGATGTTTATGCATCTTATGGACTGAGTAAAACACAGGAATTCTTCTATGTTTCTGCATCGATAAGTCTATTTCTCACAACTTCAGTCAACTGTTGGTCGTCATTTCTTCTAAGACACAGGTTAATTCTCTCTGTATGTTAGGTGTGGGGTCTCCCCATTGTACTGTTAATTTTTCGGATCATTCAACAATTTTAAATGTATATTTTTGTAATGATCATAGTCCAGTACCACAGTGCCCCCAACCTTGTCTGCTGGTTTCACTATGACTGATGCATCTCTTCCTAAACTGTTTAGAACATTTTTTTAAATTGGCTTGTTAAGTTATCTCTTGAGGGCATTTTCTGTTGTTCTGTCTGGAACAGTCTCTGTATTTCTTTCATGACTGTATTAGCAAAGGCCTCTATGGAATGATTAATGCCAGTGGGTGGGTTATATGATGATTTAACAATGTAAGCCTTTATTTTCTGCTTATAACAATCCTGTTCTGGTTCAGTATTGAATTGCAGCTTTAGCCTTAGCTGCCTTATAAATCTCTACAAATCACATTCTACTTCAAAATTGCTGACCTTTTTGGCAGGAGCAAATGATAGGCCTTTTATTTCTATAGTATTTAATGCTGTTGAACTTAGAGGGACTGTTTGTCTGTTGTGTCGATACTGATTTCAGTTTCAGGCAGACATTGCCTCTCCCTCTGCATGGCCATGCCTGGCATAGTTCCTCTTCTGGTACTGGGCTTCTGGCCCTGGCTGTATACATTGGTTCCAAAGTCTCTACTGTGTCTTGTCCTGTTTGTTCTGTTTGCTGCCTGCCCTGGCCCCTTCCTTGGCCTAAACAAATATCTGTTCTCTCGCAGTGTATTGTGTCTATAGCTGGGGCCGGAGTAGCTGCTGTCGCTATCTGTATCGCTGGTGTTTTGTCTTTGTAGACTCTGAGTATTCTTTTTTTGGCAGATATTTTTTGTGTGTGCACACCTCCTTATAATTGTTGGTGCCACCCCTCCCAGTCAAATGGATGGAAGTTTTGTGGGATGGTTAAGGTATGGGGTCAAAAATGTATCCCAACTAATAGGAACTATGCGACTTCTCCCATTTATATCTCTGCAGACGACCTATCACCTTCCTTGGAAATACTTCCATGGCCACATGCAGTTAAAATCCTACCTACTTCTGTTTAAAGCAGCCCTGTCCTCGATAGTAGAAAAGCCCTCCCTTTTGGTCTCCCTGATCCAAGCACATTTGAGGGGGGCATCAATAGAACACCTAATTAGTAAAGCCTATAAGGCGCTCAGGGAGAGGCTGAGTGACACAACTGAATCGGTGTGGATGGGATGGTCCAAACAGCTCCGGGAAGACATACCAATGAAGAGCTGGCAGACATATGTACTTCTAGCCCTTAAGGTATCTACTTCTCTGTACTGGAGAGCATATGTATGGAATCTCTGGACCAGATTCTTCCGCACCCCTGCAGTCTTGGCCAAATACTTGGGGGAGGTGTGGGGTGACTCCTGGAGGTGATGTGGGTGCGGAATGGCAGATCAGAATCGTGTCCTGTGGGGATGCAACTTACTGGGTGACTATTGGAACGAAGTAACAAAAGAATTAATAGAAATATACGAATGTCCTGATTTGTTCAAACTGATTTACATCCTGACTTTTACAGTATCAGAGGGAGTTAGGATTGACAGAAATACATATCAACAGATTACGCTATTCGTGATGGCCGCCCACAAAGCCGTTACCTGAAAGTGGTACACTACCTTGACTCCTACCAAGGACACATGGAGGAAACTATTGATTAAAATATATGCGCTAGATTGACTCTCGGCCAAACTTTCTGATCGAATAGAGAGATTTGACTTTTGTTGGCACAAATGGATGATTTATCAGTTAGATCACTACCCAGACTTTGTTCTTTAGGGGGTAGCGGGAGGGTCCAAGGCACCATTAAAAGGTGCATCTTCATGCTAGGTGGGAGGGAACTGGGATGGGAGGAGCCCACATAGCTGGAAAGGGCCTCGCCTGCTTGGTCCCTCTCTACTTGGTATCTACTAAATAAAACAGCTTAGTACCCTCTTCCAGAGTCAGAACCCCATCATAAAAAGGGGAACAGAGCTACCTCAACAAAACGAAGGTCAATAACAAAGTTATGAAAAATAACAGGAGTTAAAAGAACAGTAAGGAAGAAAACATGATATGGTTAGTATCTCTGTGTATAAGGTGGCACCTTTCTCTCCCTCTCCACTAGAGGATGCAGTCAGTAGATTTCCTGAATTTGATTGTATAAAACATATAAAGTAGCAGGGAACTATTGAAGGGAATAGGGGAAAGGTAAAGAAGAAAAATCTTGCTCTACTTTTCTTAGGAATGAAAGATTAAGTAATTCAGTGCACTATGGGCACAAGAAGACTCTGGAACTCGAATATCCGAAACAGAGGAAATGGTCAAGAGGACTAACATGTATAAAAGCTTGGCCCCAAATTTATGAAATTACAATATTTAGACCTGATTAAGCTTCTTGAAACCCTGTTTAAATCAATAACGTGTACTTGTTTTATGTCTGTAAAACTATGGGAGAACTTTATGTTTTTGTTTAAAAAAAAAAAAATCTCAGCTGGCAAATATGCACAAGATGATATCTGGAGACACTTTGATTTATATAAAAAAAAATGTTGGTGTTCCTTTGAAATGTATGGATCTTCTGTTGTTTTATGGTTTATGGTACTCGGCAAGTTTTTCCTAATATCTTTGTGTGTTTTTTTAAACCTGCTAGTGGTACCTTCTGTTTTAAAGCTTCTTGTTCGACTGCCTAGAAGCCAGTGAGCAGCAGGAAGCACTGTTGAATGACACTCCAGTTAAACTCAGAAGCCGAGATATGGCCACCAGAAGATTTTCTTTGCTGTGAGGCTTATGTCTACAGAGAGTCAGGCATTTAAAACACTAGCAAAGTGATGAGTTAAGTCTGCAAAAATACTGTACATGTGTTAGAAGCACAGTGATACTAAACTGTAAAAGGCACTCTCCGGAGGCAGCCCTTTATGATGTGGGTGAAACGTACAGAAAAGAGAACCGTCCAGAAAATAATTATTATTATTAAATAAATCTACAGCATCACTGTAGTTTTGAGAGCGTGTGTCTTTTTCTTATCTCCCCCACACACACACACACACACCCATGGGCTCTTGGTAGAAATACAGTACACACTAAAGAGATTAAAAATGTTTTAGACTGAGCCGGCCCATCAAATACTCTGCAGCAGACCCAGCACTCTCAGATTCAGTTGCAAGTGAATTCCAGGAGGGGGACGCATCATTTGCATTCAGATATTCAGCTGGCCCAACACCCTTACAAGCACATTGCAGATACTGTAGCTAGCCCATAAGGAGCACAGAGGATACTGTATATTGTATACTCTGTGCTTCCCACCTGACATCTTCTTCAGACAATGGTTACTTATGGTGTAACGTGTATTTTGGGGTGGGGATGGGAGGTATTCTGCTGATGGAGGTATTAATTGGTGGGGGACTGGGTTGAATGCTGACATGGGGTGTTATATGTACTGGGACTTGAGAAGGGGGTGATGTGTGGCTGGCACTGGGATGTGTGAAAATCGGTCGGGAAGCTGTACATCAGATTGTCGGTTTATTGTTTTTGTGGGACCTGCATCACTGGCTGAGGGGATCTCCATAATGCACAGGTTGTAGTATATTTATTGAGGGGAGTTCAGTCTTTTTGGCTGGAGAATGGATTGGCGATGCAGTGTGCAGTAGGGTGGGTGTGGGGTGTGCTTGGGTGATTGACTACTGCCCAGCATCTAATGACCACTGTGGTCCAGTAGCTAGCCTGAAGTCTCACTTCCGACTTCCGAGCCACTCCACTGTGCTTAATGCTCAGCTGGATTGAAACATCTGCAATGGGCCTAGTAGTAACAGAGTCACAGCTGGGGGACCTGCCTCCATATTGTGAGTCACTGGGTTTCCAATTTGTCCTCAGATGTGAACTAGGGGGCCCAAGTACTTAATGTATTTGTTTTAAAAAAAAAAAAATCTCAGCTGGCAAATATGTACAAGATGATATCTGGAGATACTCCGATTTATAAAAAAAAAATTGTTGGTGTCCCTGTTCAGTGAGGCAGAGTAAAGAATCTGACGGTTGCAGTTCTAATAACAGGCAGAGGCTTCAGCGGAGCTCGAGATGAACATTCTGTGCCATGCATAGAAAAGTTAATCCAGTCCTTTCACAGAAGAAAGGGTTCTGCAAGAACTCCTAAAACTGAAGGTGGACAAAGCAATGGGGCCTGATGGAATTCATCCCAGAATTCTAAAAGAATTAAGGGGGGAACTAGTGAAACCACTGGCTACTCTTTTTAATAAATCATGGGAAGATGGTGTGGTACCTGAGGACTGCAGGAGGGCGGATGTGATTCACTTTCACAAAAGTGGGACCAAGACAGAGGCAGGAAACTACAGACCTGTCAGTTTGACCTCTGTGGTAGGGAAAGTGATGGAGTCACTTCTGAAGGAAAGAATTGTTGAGTACCTACAGGCCAGTGGGGCACAGGACCCAAGGCAGCATGGGTTCACAGCAGGAAGGTCATGTCAAATGAATCAATAATAGATTTCTTTGACTGGGTGACCAAAGTAGTAGACCTGGGAGGGGCTGTGGACATGGCCTACCTAGACTTTAGCAAGGCATTTGACACAGTCCCACACAAAAGATTAATAGTCAAATTAACCAGCCTGGGAGTGGGTCCCAGGGTGGTAGCCTGGGTGAAACATTGGCTGGACAAAAGGACACAGAAGGTAATTGTAAATGGAGTCCACTCTGAAGAAAGAGGGGTTACTAGTAGGGTACCATAGGGTTCAGTACTGGATCCAGTCCTTTTCAATGTCTTTATAAGTGACATTGCAGAGGGACTGAAAGGAAAAGTATGCCTCTTGGCAGATGACACAAAGATCTGCAACAGGGTTGATACACAAGGAGGCGTGGAAAGGATGAGAAGGGACTTGGCAAGGTTGGAGGAATGGTCAGAAGTATGGCAGCTAGGATTCAATGCAAAGTCCAGAAGAGGGCAGGGTCTGCAAGAGAAGCCGTATGAGAAGAGACTAAAGGAGCTTAATATGTATACCCTTGAGGAAAGGAGGGAGAGGGGGGACATGATAGAAACTTTTAAGTACCTCAGTGGACTCAACAAAGTCCAAGAGGGTAGCATCTTTCAGGAAAAAGAGATGTGCAAGAACAAGGGGACACAATTTAAAGATGGGGGGTTCATGGGCAATGTGAGGAAGTATTTTTCACAGAGAGAGTAGTGGATGCATGGAACAGCCTTCCTGAGGAGGTTGTGGGGTCTAAAACTGTGGGAGGATTCAAGAATGCATGGGACAGACATAAGGCAATTCTTGTGGGGGGGTAGGAAGAATTAGGCTGTTGGTTAACTAGGATCTGCAGCCTATCCTGTAGGTAGGGAAATGGGCAGACTAGATGGGCCAAGCGGTCCTTATCTGCCGTCAAAGTCTATGTTTCTGTATAATACAGACACTTCAGTTCCCTGCTTGCATCTAGCAACTCAAATTGTGATATTAAAAGGTGCAATGCTTACTGCACTGTAATTGATGTTAATCTTGTTTTTAAAGCTACAGTGCCAGTGTTTCCTGTTTGCATTGCTCAAGCTTTTTATCATGTTTTTTAAGAGTGCAACAAGGAGCCTGAAGTACTAAGTAATTTTGTTCTGGTAGACCACTTCCTGAAAAGAAATTTGATAGAGTTTGCCTGTTCTGCAGCTGCTACTAACACTGATCTGGGGCAGTAGACAAGTTCTACATTATAGCCCCTTCTGGTGACTTATTTCACATATATATGTGATCAGTTAGGGAGTGAGTAAAACTGGTTAGAAATACTGGCAGAATGTTTCACGCTGGCCCTGTGGTGTAGCAGCATCCCATTGCATTGTGTCTTAAGAGATCTTGGTTTGGGAATAACGATAGGAGGAACTACTTGCCCATTCCCCAGTCAAAGTAAAGTAGTAGTATCGGTGACCTACAGTAAAGGAGATGTGGTGGAGTAGTCCCTTAAAAAATGGAGGGCTAGGCTAGAGCTGGGGCTTGTCAGGTGTTGTCCATTTCAGAATTTGCAGTCGATAAAAAAACAAGAAGCACAAAGTTAAATTTTCTTCTCTTCCTCCTCCTCCAAGAAACCCTTTTAAATGAATACTTTTTACACAGCATACTTGCTTATACCTGCTTGTGAAACAGGGGGGTAGACATGATGAACAGAGTCCCTTCTGACCTTAAATTGCTATGGTGCAGCAGGCCTGCTAGAATGGTGGTACCACTACCATCTGCTATGCTGGTGACCCAGGTTTGGTAGCAGACCTGGATCGCATTGGAGCCAGTCAGGGGAGAGAAGACAGAGCATCCCGCAGACTGCTGTCCTCTCTCGAGACACTCTCCTCTCCTCTCTTGGAACAGAATTCCTGTCAGCCACCTTATGGAAGCTGGGTGACTGCATAGCAGCAGCGTCTGCTTGAGGAAGGCTGCCATCGGGCACTGATATACACACTTGTCTGTGCATGCATGCAACCTGGGCTCCAGGCATAGCAGGTGGTAGTGGTACCACCACTTTTGACGATGTGGATATGGCGTATGGTACTGACCCCTCCACTTCCCTAGTGAGACTGGACAACCTCTGCAATGCCTTTTGTCGTTTCACAACAAACTCCCCTCCTCGTATGCATCATTGCTCCCTCTACTCCTTTTCCATCATCCTCCCATCTTCAGGTCGCCAGTCACACTGTACCGCCTTCATTTGCAAATTCTGATTTGGTTCCTCTTCCCTCCTACCTCTCCTTGCTCCTCCCCCCAGTAACCCCTGCTCCATACTTCCTCCACTTCAGGGACCAGTGAACCTTCTCCACTCCTCACCCCTGTTCCTGTGGTGAGCAGTCTACCTTTTTCTGTCGCTTTCCTACACTCTGGAGCCAGCTCCCCTTATGTCTGTCTGCCATTCCACCTGCCCAAGCTCCTTCAAGCATCTGCTGAAACTCCTTCCACCCCCACCTGCACCTGTTTTCCATAAGAGGCCCTCCCTGGTGACACTGGAAGTACAGGGTTTTGGTTCTCTCAAATCTTAGTGGTCCACAGTGCACTGACTGCAGTTGATTGCCGGTAAACCTGTTCTATGGTTTCAGTTTTATCTTGCACTTGTATCTGGTGTGATAGTTGTCTGCATATTGCACTTTAATCTGTTCCAGTCTTGTATCTGCAAAGTATTTGCACAGTACCATGTCTGCACTTTATTTCTGTGCCATGAAATGTACAGAATTTTGTTTTGTTGTTCCTCCTTTACCGTTTCCCTCGGATCGCTCCTGGAAATGAGCCTCAGCTTAGTGTGCCCTTCCCGGTCACCAATTTTCAAACAAATAAAAAAATTAAAACCATTGCGTGATTGGCAGCCCTGGGGAGGAAAGTGGTGAAGAACACTCAACCAGGCAGGATGTCCCGCCAGTCCTCCGCAGACCCTGCACTACGGTAAGTCCCAGAGGAGGGTGGTGATGTGGCTGAGAGGACCAGGGCTGATGAGGGCCAGTAGGACAAACACCTCGATAACAAAGAAACAAAATTATTGCGTTGCAATGTATTCTGTCTGCACATTTATAAACTGCTTAACAAACCCTGCAGCTGATTAAGAACCCTCTAGCAGCACTTCTGTTCTTCATTCTGTCTGGATTTTTGTTATCATGGTATATAGGGAGGCATTTTGCCTTGTGGTTACAACCGAAAGCTGTGAACCTCAAGACCTAACTTTGAATTCCACTACCACCACTTCGTCACTGCGTGACTCTGAGCAACTTACTGTACTTAATTGCCCTGTTGTAACAATTGTGTTGCATTTGTTCAACTACCAGATGATTTAAGGGCAAACCATCAGCCTCACTACACATTATTAGGGATGCTTCTAGACTGCTCAACCTCTCTGTAATGGCTTTCTAATCACTCTGTGTTCTTCGAATCTCCCAGCTGCAACATTCTTCCCCTCTACCTCTCCTGGATTGTAATGCATTTTGTGATGCAGTTTATTTGAAAGGTGCTACAGAAAACCAAATTATTTTCCTTTCTTCCTTTCCATATATAGACGTATACTGTATTTGTGTTCTTTTGTTATAACCTTGTCGTACCTCAAAACTGCATTATCATGTATTGTGACAATGTGAGTGATGTAAGTGTGTTTGTACTGAAACAGCCACATGTAATATTTGCTGTGTCTGTGCCCCCAGACCCTCTTGTAACTTAAGTGTTCCACCTAACTGGGACTATCCTGGTATGAAGCAACTGAGATAAACATATAAAGGGCTGCTACAAACAATCTCATAAACTAACTGAATAATAATATCACTGGTGTGTCACACATGCCGTGGCTTGAAAAACAACTAAGTGAGGAAATGGTGACACACGCAAAAGAAAGAGTGAGGTGGCTTCTTCATGTCGGTAACTTCGTTGAATATGCAGGAAGGAACACAACCATGTTACACAAACACTCTTGTCTAAAGGGCTTTCTACATAACTGACATTTTATTGACAAATACTGCTTAAAATTCAGTCTGGTGACTAAATAAATTGTCTTAGTCACCAGAGGCTCCTAAAAATATTTTTTTGAACCACTGTGGGTGGGATTTGAGATCTAAAAAGTTGACAACTCCCTCTCCTATTCCCACCACATAGATCACTTAGTAAAAGCTGTTAACACAAGAAATGGACAGCTCTACAGACACAAACACTGCTTGACAACTGAAGCCCTATCCCTTGCTGTTAATAGCTCTGTACTCTCCATCATTGATGGCGAGCTAATTGTGTACAGCATGGCCACTGTAACTACGCTGAATAGGATACAAACTGCCCTTAACAAAATCTGTAGACTGGTTCTAGGTGCAGGAAGCCATACACATGCATGTGACCTCTATGTGCAGACCAATTGGCCAAACCTCCAGGGAAGGATAAAATACCATGTCTGAGTACTTGGTAAAAAAAAATCCTAGGATTAACTCCAATTCCATCCAATTACTCCTCAAACCGGCCCCAAACTCGCACCAGACTAGAGGCAAGACTAAGCAGGCACTTCACATTCCCATCCATCACACACCTCTTGTCCAGTGGTGCTTCTCCTACAATGTCCCTCTGTGGCTAAACAAACTGCCCAGCTCCCCCTTCTCCTCCCCTCAACTCCCTCCTTGTCATCCCAGTCAGTGTACTACCTTGACAAATGCCAATATCTGACTGCTCACTGAACTTTGTAATTATATAAATATTTGTAATATTATATTGTACTGTTTAAATGTTTTTTGCCACTTAAATCATGTCTGTATATAGCTTATCTGAACTCTGTATGTAGTTCATGTCTCTGTGTACTTGTTCTTTTGTAAATGAGCGCCCAGCTCAAAGGTTGTTATCCAAGTAAGCATTAGTCACCGACGAAGGTGGCATCTAATGGGGAGTTAATGCATGGTTGGGACCGTTGTGGCATGAGGCCAGAGGCCGAGTGTGTACAACGGTCCAACCATGCATTAACTCCCCATTAGATGCCACATTCGGAGGGGATTAATGCGCTTGTAACATGGCAAGTGCAAGGCTAGTATCAGGTACATCCTGTTTTATTTCATATTCAACACAAATTAGCACAGCTACTTGTTTGTCTTCCAAAATTCTGCTTCAGCTTCCTTACTTTTCAAGTCTGTATCTAACTGTAAGCGTGCGCGTGCACGTTGGACGGCACACATTCAGTAATGTTGTGTCTACCAAGTTGTGGTACATTTCACATTTAGGCTCACTATCAATCTACCGATACATTGATGCTGGACCCGAGAAATGTCCAAGTTCTACTTGGGTACTATGTTCCTCTTTGTCCGTTTACATCTGACACTAATCCCGTGCTGGATTCTGGGCACAATCTGCTCACTGCATATTTTGCAACCGTGCTACACTGCCATCGTTTTCTGATTTTTCTCATCGCCAGCACTGCGTCTTCTGACCTATAGGTGGCACTTTCTGACCACCTCGGCAACTTCTGCTGTTTTCCGCACTCCTGTGTTTGCTCCCGACGTTCTTTTCCACCTATTTCACTCTCACTATCATTTTCGACTTCGCCTTCCTCCCTGCCCGGTCCCATCCATTCTTTCACGTCATGTACATGTCTCCTGCTCTGTCATTTCTCGATACGTTGCCTATTAGACCACTCACAGGAACACCGGCTTTTCGAGCAACTCTGACTCTTTATTCCGACCTATAGGTGGCGCGTTCAGCCAGTACCATTACTTCTCCTCTCTTTCTACCTTACCTACAGTTCTCTCACTCATTCTGGCATCCAGAGATCGGAATATTAACTCAGCCTTGAGGTCACAGCCACTGTTGCGCTGACTTGTGCAGCCGTTTACTACTGTTCACACTACACAGCACCCGATCTGATATTTACATGACTTTCTACTCTCCTCTCTGCCCCGCCACCAAGACATTGTCCTTTCTCATGCCCTATTCTTTCCTGCTCCCACTTCTCCCATTCCTAGTGAGTGTACCGGTGACACACAATTACCCCTTCTTTTACTACGATCTCACCTGCTTGCCCCTGGCACCATGCCGCAACACAGTCGTCCCTGCACTGTCTCTCCTGGCTCTATCACTTCGCTTTTCTGCTCTCTCTCTTAGTCGCGCCACCTATTGGTCGATCTGGTCCCAGTCAGCACATTACAACGATCCCTTTTTGAGTGCGTCCCCGAGCTCAACAAGGCATTATTGGTATGAAAGTTCTACAGCAACACAGCATCACAAGTCTTACAAGTCCCTATGCCACTCCTCACTGCTAACTGACCTTGCCTCGGCCGACTGGTCTTTCATCAAACTGGCGCCCAACATTAATCAAGCGTTTGACTGGTTCAGGCTGCAATTTCTCACTATTTGGGATCTCCACGCGCCCTTGAGAACCAAAAGGGTAAGGGTTGCCCACCTCCCCTGGATCTCGGCTGACATATTCTCCAGCTGCCGTGCCAGGGACCAAGCCTGGAAAAACCATAGGAAATCTGGCTCCACTGCCTCGTGGCAGCAATACCGGACCCTCCGCAATAAATGTACCAAAACCATAAGACAGGCTAAAAAGCATTTCTTCCAGGCGGCCCTCACTTCCAATCTAAACCACCCCTCCAACTTCTGGAAAACTATTAAAACGCTGCTCAGTCCTCCTATACAGCCCCCTACCCCTTCCCTCAGTATACAAGGCAATAACGTATCCGAGCCAAGCGCAGTCGCCTCTGCTTTCAACCATTTCTTTACCAGCTGCGCCAAATCCCTACTCCCTGACACGCCTACTCTGCCACCTACCCCTGAACCCCTCACACCCCCCTGCCCCTCCGCACTCCTTGTTCTCCTTTAAACCGGTCTCCCCATCTGAAGTTTTTGCCATCCTCACTTCCCTAGACCCCAACAAAGGGAAATGCCCACTTGGCCTGGACGCTAAACTCTTACATCTCTGCGCTCCGGCCATTTCCACCCCCCTTGCCGACCTCATAAACCGCTCCTTCTCGACTGGGCAAATCCCGGCAGCCTGGAAGGAAGCTCTAGTCATACCACTGCCCAAAGGAGGGAACTACCGTCCGATCTCCCTTCTTCCCACTCTGGCCAAACTTCAAGAAAAGCTAGCCCTTGCTCAAATCACGCAATTCCTTGAAGCAACCTCTTTCTTCGCCCCTTTCCAGTCTGGATTTAGGAAATCTCACTCCACCACAACCACGCTCCTTAGACTATCAAATGACATTACCTCAGGAATAGACAAAGGGTGCATCACCTCAGCCATATTCATAGACCTGGCAAAAGCCTATGATACCGTGTCCTACCCCAAGCTCACCACCAAACTGCATGCTGCTGGCCTCTCTGGTCAAGCCATCAGGTGGTTCCAGGCGTACCTCTCTGGCAGGTCTCAATCAGTCAAAATTGGCAGCCAAATATGCCCCCCACTCCCAGTCACTATGGGGGTCCCCCAAGGCTCCGTCCTAGGCCCAGTTCTTTTCTCAATCTTCCTAAATGACCTTTCGCTATCCTGCCCTAACTCAGCTATCCAAATGTATGCAGATGATACCGTCCTGTATGCTTCAGGCCCCTCAGCAGAGGCCCTGAAATCTACTCTCCAACAAGATTTCAACGCAGTCCAAACTTGGCTTAGTTTGAATCAACTCTTCCTAAACTCCAAAAAGACTGTATCCCTAACATTTGGCACACCGCACAGACTCGCCAGGATAGGTGAGCTGCCCACCTTCCAAACACTGGACGGCTCCACCTTGGAAGCCTGCACCTCTTTTAAGTACCTGGGTGTATGGCTGGATCACCACTTGGACTTCGCTATCCACATAGACTCCCTGCAGAAAAAATTGCACCCAAAACTAGGTGCCCTCTACCGTAACAAAGGGTGCCTAACCACCCCGGTCAGAAAAGAGCTTGTACTCAAAATGATTCTCCCCATATTTGACTATGGAGACGTGGTCTACGGAGCAGCCCCCCCATCCACCCTAGCACTCTTGGACCCCCTCTTTCACTCCTTCTGACGACTGATCCTAGACTGCCCCCCCAACCACCCACCACTGTCACCTTTATACCGCTCTACGCCTCCCCTTGCTGCAAACCAGACGTCAGCTCCACTGCAGTAATCTCGTAGCAAAACACTGGTCAAATTCCCTCCCCTCCTACCTCAGCTCCACTCTAACATCGCAACCTTCGCCGGCTTACCCCTTGCGCAGCTCTGACCCTTATCTACTTCACATCCCATTCATGTGCACCTCAAAAGGCCAGTCAGCTTTCACATACAGAATGCCCTCCCTCTAGAATAATCTCCCCAGTGCAATCAGGCTGGCCTCCCCCTTCCCTCGGACTTTGTCCACTCTCCTCCAGGCACACTTCTCTGACACCTGCACCTGTAACACTCCGGTTAGAGAGGCCAAACCCAATTACCCACCTGGTACCTAGGGGTCATAAACCACTATCATGCAGCATTGTACTAAGTAATCATATGCATAATATCTTTCAATGTTAATGTCATGACTTAAATCTCCTAGTCCTCGTCACGTTTCTCACCACTGCTGTATCGTACTGTATCAAGCTATGTAGTGAAGTATCTATCCTATTGTAACAAGTGACTACTGTACCAATGTTTTCTCTAAGCACTACCATGTATTTTATGTTATATGCACCCAGGTCACATCTGGAAACGAGCGGTTTATTTCCCGCTTAGTATGCCTATCTGGTTAATCTCGTTAATAAATAAATAAATAAATCATCATGCCATAATGCCGTGTTGCTCTTCTACCACCTGATGCTGTTCTGCCAATCCTCTTACTTGATTTCTGTTGTCTTATTTTAGCCATGTTACAAGACATAATATCTACCAAATGTTAGTTTGGAGCTAGTGGCTACCTCTTGAAACAATATGCTTAGAGCCCTGCTCCTTGTTGTACACATTTTAAAACTAATATTCTTGCATAAGTGTGGCAACACATGTCCTTCAGGGAACCCTTATGTAGAAATTACCCTTTCAAAAGCAGGACCATGATGAAACAGCCGAAAGGTAGATCAAGGCTGATTGGGTCAAAGTTTATTTTTTTATATCAATTGAGAAATTTCTTTGCCTAAGATCATGAATCCTTTTTGGTGTTCATGAAGCACATGGTAGTTAAGCCTTTCTTTTACACTGCTATTCATGAAACGCTTTTATTCTTCTTTTTGCTTTATATGGCTTTATTTTACTCTTTTTGTTTTATTCCACTCCTAATGCCCAGTGCTGACTTGGGGTGGAGTAAAAGTACGAGCAGAGTGCAAAATAAATAAAAAACTAAAATAAGAGAATGCTTCATAATTAGCCAAGGGTGAAATAAATTAATGCCCTAGAAGTCTGTTTCTTGAATATAGGCCATAATTTTGTAATTTTTCATGTTTTTCAATAGTACATACATACTGTACATACATAATACATACACTCCTATATACATACACGCATCTACCTACATACATACAGTACATACATACATACTGTACCTATATACACACGCACCTGCATACATATGTACACACACATGAGTATACCTACATATGTACACATACCCACTCACCTACATACACACACCTGCGTACGTACATAACATACACCAACATATCTAGCTACATCCACACTTATGTACATACACCTACATACTGTACATAGGGATTACGCAATGTATTGACTCAACGTATGCAATTTATCTCCAAGTGTGAGAGAGCAGAGTCATAACTCACAAGTGGCAGATGACGACAAATGGTTTATTTTGAGTCATGCTATTGTATATTTGATGTATACAACAGTAATTTACAAGTTATATCTTTTAAATCTGCAGTTTGTTTGAAGATGTGCTGTTTTCCTTTGATTTTAACAGCTGGTTTCAGTGCTCCAATAGACATTGTGATATCCTCAGCAGTGCGAAAGCTGCTGTCTGATTGGTTCTGTATTCCACTATGATGACAGTAACCTTAAAAATATCCATTGTGACGACAGTAACAACACATTTTCAATATGCTCTTTATTTGAAAAGTTTCACCAGGAAAAGCATACTGAGCTACAATAGCTCGTTTCCAGATGCATCCTGGGGAAACGGGGAAAGGAGGCTACAAGAATTTAAATACAGAATTGGTAGGAATAATCATAGTGGAAGTATGTTGATGTTACTTATGTCACTAACCAAGATATATTTTTATCTCATCATTTTTACCCCACTCCCATTGTATGTATATTTATTTATTTAAGAGTTTTACCAGGCAGACATTCTGAGCAGAGCACCGCTTGATTCCAGATGTGACCTGAGGGTGTGGGGGAGAGGAGAAATAAACAGTAGCAAGTACAGTGGAAATATTCGAGTAGTGCATATAAATGTACATATAACGTATATAAAATATAAATGCATACACATATTTACATACATACACATACCTACATACATACCCATACCTACATACGTGTACATGGCTACAGTACATTTCATGCGTACACATACCTACATACATACATACATACACACATCTACATACATACTGAACGTGCAGCATTATGGAGCCAAACATATGTTGGTCCACCAGGATTCTTCCTCCCACCCACTAGCTCAGTGGGGATACCTTGTCACCCCTTTGCCTTCAAAATATTTGTTGAGGCTGAGTTTGAAGGCTGTTACAGTATCAGCTGACACCTCCTGCTCCCAACATCTATTCCATTTGTTGCTCACTCGTTCTGTGTCAGACATTTCCCTTAAGTCTTCTTCCTTTCAGTAACATTGAACATCCCCTTGGCCTTTAACCTTTGTGCATCCTGAAGAGCAGTATTCGATCTAAAAGATGTATCCATTTCAAGTATGAAATGTGTCATGCAGGAATGATACATTTGTTTGTTTATTGTCATCTGAAAAGGAAACTACTGTTGAGTGAACACTCCTTTCCAGTGGAATCCTTCACATATTTAAACATATTTTTACATTAAAGCATATGTTAAAAACAATCACGGTTAGTCCATTATGGGTTACTGAGTCCTACTATGTGCATTAATCTACTGTTGTGTAGATGAGTCATGTTTTAGCTGTAGATGAATTACCACGAACTTGGTGCAGTATTTTTTGGGTGTGTGAATAAACCAATGGCTTCCTTTCAAAGGTACTGTGTGGAATAGCTGTTTGGTCTGCTTTGCATGCCTTGGTTAAGTGCACTCTAGTTAGTGCTTAAAGGCAGAAAAGGGTGAAGAATGTAAAATACAATGATGGGATTATCAGAATAAGGGTGCTGCAATGTCTGTTCTATGGAACAATACAAGCCACAAAACGTGAGCTTTCAGAAAACCATATGAACAGAAACTAAGTGTTGTTTAAACATGCACTCCACTCAAAGCACTAAATTCAGGATAAAGAGCAGTAGATTCCTAACAAGCATCACGGCAAAACTGAGATCACTTGAGTTGCAGTATTTTGCTTAAAAGTTACAAGCTTTCTGTAGCCTTGATTTCAGTGCTTGGTCAATAATGCTGGTTTAAATTAAGAGCTACTGATATCAGTTCAAGAAATCACAGCCTAGGCCTCCCTGACACCAACACTTTACAGTATTTTCATGATTTTTTGTGAGCCCAGTGAATTTCAGCGGACTTATGTCCGCACTTTTAGACCAGCTGTTAAGTGATCTAACTGTGTCTGAATTTTGCTGAAACAAAAATATGTAAGTGTGTCAAAAAATGATGCAGATTGCTTTTGAGTAATTTGTTTACTGCACATCATGACTTTCTGTTGCAAATGGATGCATCCTTTGAAAAAAGTGACAGGGCTGGACGCAGGCACAGTATGCATTTGTAGAAGCAAAGTGTGCCGCACTTGTAGGAACAAAACCAGAGGACAAGGTAGATGCTTTAAAAATTAATCCAGGTGAAAGAACGCTGAAAACCGCCCCAGCGCTTCGACCAATCAAGGTCTTCCTCGGGGGCGTCCAATCATTTCTCCCCTGACCCTTTTACATTCCAGGGAAATGAGGAGTAGGGGACCACATCTAATACTGTAATTCATATTTTTGATACCAGATATTAGTTTTGTGTATCTGTGCTACACTTTTTCCAACCCATTTATTAATTTAAAATTTGGCAAATGGGAAAGGCACACTGAGCTGGGGCTCATTTCCAGGTGCAACCTAGGGAAGGGGGAGATGGAGCAAAGCAGTAGTAGACAATAGCAAAACAACATCTGAACAGAAAGATGAGCAATGTGTTACAATAAATATAGTAATAGATACGGAGTGCATGTTACAAGGCTACTTATTTATTTAATTTGTTAACTAAGTAAGAGCACTGGGCAAAAAGCCCTTTTTCAGGCTCGACCCGACACAGATACAAATTGCATGCACATAATACATTACAAAGTACAACAGACAAAAATGAAAAAACAGATATAAACAATGCATCAATTAAAACATTTGCACACATCCTTGGACAGTAAGTATTCTTTCAGCCTGGACTTAAACATTCTCAAGGACATTTCAACGTGCAACATACCAGCAAGAGCATTCCAAAAAACTGAGACTGCTGTGGAAAAAGAGCATGAACCTTGTTTAGATTTGGAAAATGGAATATTTAACAGAATATCTGAAGCAAAACGTAAACTTGATATTGGTGTCCAAACAGTAACAAGATCTTGAAGAGGATGATATATGTTGCTGTGAATTGCTTGAAAAACTTGGGCTCCTAAATAACAAATAAATTTACTGCCAGGGGACAACAACCCCAACTGGGAGTATAGCAAAAACAATGATGTGTACAGGGAACAGAACCCAATACAAAACAACATATGTTGGTATATACTACTGGCAAGACATTCTTCTCTTTAATACCAAGATTAAAATAAAGCCCAGCATTGTAGTCTAGATGTGGTAATAGGGAACCCATTGCAATAGAATAACGTGTGGCATAAGAAAACTATTTCCTTAGTTTCTATAAAATGCTCAATTTACTATTAATGATTCAATTAACATTGGTTACTTGAGAAGAAAATGACAAGTTTGAATCAAGAACACCTAAATATTTAAATTCAGGTGCCTGTTTAATTTTAGACCCACTTAAATCGTAAACCTGTAAACTGAAATTATTCTTCAACATGAAAGATGATACAAAAAGTATCAATTTAGTTTTTTTTTTTTTTTACTTTTAGAACCATAGAATTTACTGAAAACCATGAACAGCTTTTCTGAAAATCAGCTTCCAACAATATAGTTGGTTGATCCATATCTTTAATACCATCGAGAGGTTCTGGGGACATGGGAACTTCGAGAGCGAAGGTCAAGAGGTTCCTATGTCCCCAGAACCTCTTGATGGTATTGTAGCCTTGAAATACACACTCCCAATTTTTATTTTTTAATATAGGGATCCAAGAAGTTTTAGTGTTCTGTGGCAATGTGGTGCTAAGGAGCTGGGTGCTGTAGTGTGAATGTATATATCTTTAAACGGAGGTGCTTGGCAGGCGTTGCTATGGAAGCCTGAACATCGAGACACCTCTGAAACACACAGCGTGTGTTTCTATTGGTTCTGCTTTACTTTCTTGAATAATTGTCAGAGGGAGAATCCCCTTGGAAATGACGCATAGACTCATTTTTATGTGGGTGCTTGACTGGCAATTAATTTATTCTTATACACAGCATGTCAATCTCCTTTGTCACCCATCAACAGTTTTTACATATTTACAGTCATTACAAAACTTCAGCCTATTCACATTTCTATAATTATTTTGCATTTCACTTTTATTCCGTACATACAATTATCGTAATTTGTCTCCAAGTGTCTCTGATTATTCGTCCTCTTTTCGGGGTCTGGATATGTGAAATGCCCGACACCCCTCATCTTTTCCAATTACTGTGCCCTATCTGAGTCCAGCTGCTGAACCAACCTGACCCACACTTAGTTTCAATCTTCTTCTCCCACATAACTCTTTCGGCTACCTTCATGTCCGGGTGCCTGACCCGCCCATGCTTGTCCCCCGCCCACCCCCCTTCCCCAATCCCAGACTCCCAACCCTTCCCATAGCCCATCTCCAGCTTATGCGTGGACGATGGGCTTCCTCCTTCACCCTCAATTTCTTCTCATACCAATTTTTTCCCCATTCTTTAATACTGTCACCTAACTGCAATACATATGTTGACATACCCACCGTAGATAAATGTACCCCATCTGGCCTGTAGGAACCCGGGTTGGTAAATGAAATATCGCTATGTGCTATGTATGCCCCCCTCCTTAGCTATCCAAGCTGCAACCTGCCTGTTTATTCTCTTTCTAGACATTTCTACCCTGTTAATATACCTAGCATGTCTCCAAACCATCCTAGATATTATCTCCGACCATGCTGTCCCAACCCGTGGCCACCATTGCTTTATAACCCCTATGTCCCACTCAATATCTTTGCACAATGCCCCCACGGCCTATCCTCAGGTCATTCCCCCCAAATATATTACCAGCAAATCTGGTTGTGGGCATTTTAGCTTCTGCTCTTCCAACGTCGGGATGATTTGTGCCCACTTCATGCCCCGGACCCCTTTCTAATGTAGTCTAATTTTGTCTGTGTCCTGACCTAGCTGCTTTCCTCCTGGATGAATGGCAGCCCACTTCTCTGCCCAATAAATGTACGAATGCCCGACAATCCACACCTCTCTGTTTCTCTGCCCTGTTGAGGATAAATCAAAAACATGTTGCACAAACTTCCGCACATATCTCTTATAGCAATTTGATTTTCATCTGCCCAACTTTTTCACTTCCTCCTCCGAGACCCCTTCTGCCGCCAGTTCCGATACAGCACCTTTATGGAATGAGTGAGATGAATAATGCTTTGGATCTTCCCCCAGCTGGGCCATGCCTTTTTTAAAACCCCAGTCACCTGGTAGCACGTGGCCAGCTTACCATCACTATGCACAAAGAACTGTGTTTTCTCAATCAGCCTAATATCACTATATTCCCACAGAGCAACTACAGGGCATGTTTTTATTGCCCTTTGCTTTTCTAATATGATTTCTGTCCCTGCTTCTCTCTGGTCCATCTTTGACCACCTCAACCAGACCCCCATCCTCTCTACTCTCCAATGCATTTCCTCCCCCCATAAACCCCATCTTTCTTGTTGCCTGCCACCACTTTGTTTACTCAGAATGCCCCTTTTGCCATACAGTAAAAATGGCTTTGAAGAGACAAGCCTCATATGCTGAAGTACAAATCTTCCCCAAAACCCCCAATAGCTTCTGGAGTATCTCCCCCTGCTATTGGTTTCCTAGTATCACCAAGCCCTCCTTTTATCCTTTGCCAACCCATCAGCATATGGCGAACCACCGTAAATTTGTTAGGTTCCACCCATCCTCTAACACTGCAAACCCACCCTGTCCCCGCTAGTTGCACCTCCATTGTCCTGCTTGCCTCACCTGCTTCCCATTTCTGCACCGTGTATTTTGCCATCTGGTCTTGTGAAACTGGCTAACTTACCATGAACCCTTCCCACTCTTGGAACTCCTGAAATGCACTCCACGCCCCCTCGTATACCCTTAGCATGTTTGCAGACCAGGAGCTCCTATATAGCAGCTGGGCTCTTTCCAGCTAATTCCCACACTTGTTCTGTTACCTGTGTTCTCTGTGCCGCCGCTTGTGGTGCTACGGACCCGAACCTGTCCAACTGCAGATGGGAAGGGCTGTCAGCAATGTCATTAGCAATCCCCTCAATGTACTTATCTTTAAATGACAGGTTCAACCTCAAACCCCACAACACCAGCTGTCGCAATACCCTATTTGCCAATCCAGAGTACCCTCCCTGCCTGTTAATAAACTCCATCACAGCTTTGTTGTCGCACCAGAAAATGATCCTGTTCCTCAGCTGCTCCCCCCAAGTCAAGACCGACACCCATATCAGGACTATCTCTAGGAATGTAATATCTTTCAGTAACCCCTTCTCCCTCCATATCTCTGGCCAGGCCTCGGCAATCCACATCCCCCTGAAATATGCCCTCATCCCACTAGAACCTGACATATCTGTGTACAGTTCCAAGTCATTATTCCCCAGCCACTTGTCTTGCCAGAAAGTGACTCCATTGTATCCTTCTAGAAACTGATGCCACGCCTCCAAATCCTGCCATATTCCTTTTGTTATGTCTACCCAATGATGTGGCAGCTTTGCCCTCCCAATCGCTCTGGCTAATCTCCTGGTGAACACCCTCCCAGGGACCACCGCCCTACACACAAAGTTCAAATGCCCAAGAAGTTGCTGCATGTGCCCCAACGGAACCCTCCTCCTACTCATGACTTCCTTCAATAGTTCACTCAGTCTTGACATCTTATCTTGAGGCAGCCTAAATACCTGCCCCTCTGCATCTACCTTGATCCTCAAAAACCCCAGCTTCCTCGCCGGCCCTCCGTCTTACCATCTGCTAATGGAACCCCCAAAATTTCACACATATCTTTAAAGTCCTCGAGCATCCTATTTGCTGCCGTCTGGCTGTTTCCTATCAATAGGAAGTCATCTGAATAGTGCACTACTGTCTTATGACTATACTTCTCTCCTAATACCCACTGCTTCCATGTACTAAATGCTTCAAACTTAGCACATGCTGTTGAGCAACCCATAGGCATTGCCTTATCAAACTAGTAGTACCCTTGGAAGCAAAATCCCAACAGGTCCCAATCTTCTTGCCTAACCGGTAGCAGTCGAAAAGCTGTCTCGATGTCAGTTTTTGCTAGCCATGCCCTGTCTACTGTTTTTATCAACTTCACTGCCTGCTCCAGTGTCGCGTACGACACTGTGCAACACTCCCAGGAATGTGATCATTCACGGATGCGCCCTCCAGATATGACAGATGACAAATTAGCCTATACTCCCCCTGCTGCTTCTTTGGCATTATCCCCAGTGGTGAAACCCTGAAAATGGAAAAGGGGGGACTGGAAAATGGGCCTTCTATCCATCCTGCTTTCAACTCCTTCCTGATTTTCCTGTTAACTATGTCCTTCTTTCCCTTTCTGGACCCCAAGTTCTTAGCCCCCATGCACTTTCTAGTACCCCGGTAATCCAAGCTGAAACTTCTTTCAAAACCTTCTGCCAGCATCCTACCCGCTATCGCATCGGGATACCCCCTTGTCCATTCTCTTACCACCCCTGCCTTGACTGGCGTTCTGGCTAACTGAACCCCCCCGGCCTTTCCTCCCTCTCACTGATTCCTGCTGCCGCCTGCACTAAAACCTCCCCTTGCTTGGAAACCCCTCCCTCTCCATTTTGAAGTGAACCCTCTCTTGCTCCTCCAAATGTCCCCCGAAGGGGCTATCCCCTACCATTTTGTGTGCCTGATCTCTCTCCTATTGTTCTGCAGTGGGACACCGGATGGTGTCCTGCACGTTTTGAGCATACATGTCTAAATTTGCAATTTGTCCACGTGCATGAAGCCTTATAGTATCCCCAACATGTCTTAACTAGCTGGTTTCCTTCCCCTTGCCTAAACCCCCCCCCCGAGCCCCCCATGTCCTGATAATGTCCTCACCACCCAGAGCTCTGAATGCGTGGAATGCCACCTCAAGTCTCCCCTAGCTGCCATCCTCTGTCTAAAAGCTTCGTCATGCTGGCCCGGTGGTGCTGAGGGTTGAGGCGCTGGATGCCACGCCTTGTGTCATGCTGGCGACTCAGGTTCGGGAATGAGCCTGGGCTGTCGGGGGTCGGCTGGGGAGGAAGAGGATTGAGCATCCAGAGGACAGCTTTCCTCTCCTGGGAGGGAGGGGGGCACAGTCTTGGCGCTTGACTGATCTCTGGTGGAAGCCAGAGGTACAGCAAGTGTGCAGAGCAAAACGGACAGGGTTGGAAGTGGTGAACATCGACGTGGATGCACACCACTCCCCAGGAAAAAGTGGAAAATCACCTGCAGTGATGCCTGGAGACTAGCGCCGGCATCACAAGACCAGGACCGGAGAGGGGTCGCCCAGGTCTGGCCAACTCTTAGATGATGGATGGGAGGCTTGGGGGTAATCCAAGGGTGACGGCAAGGTGGACGCATGAAAGGCTTATATCCCGGATACCTGTTGGGCACGATGACTTGGGAGTCCCTGAGGGAAGGTAGGCACTGTGGTGGAGGGGGGATAAAATATAAAGTTAAAAAAAAAAAAGCTTCGGCATACTTTAGCAAGCCAAAACCTATCTTTGCCTTATATGCATCCTTTATGATGACTGAGTAGGTAAGCAGTGGAATGGCTAATTCCGGCTTCTTTTCAAGCAGGATGGCACTGAATATGGTAAAACCTGCCTGCCAGGTATCCTATGTTCTTCCCTTTGTATGTGGTTTCATCTAGGTTTCTCCCCACTATCGCTAGCACCACAGCCATCTCTGTCTTTCCCACCATTTCTTTCTGTTCATATCTCTTTGCCGTTTCTTTGTCCACTAATGAGAACATGTCCACTTACTCTCCCTTCCATATCTTTTCTTTAATGGTCAGGGCAACATAGTCCCCTAAAGTCATGCCTGGCACCCCGTCATTGCCTACTCTGATATCCTTGCTACCTCCTTTTCCCCCTGTTCCTCCTCTTAATTCCTCGAATGCCTCTCCATCCTTTCTGACCCCTTCTCCCCCATATACATAGCATGCCTGCCAAGTACTCTGTTAGATCACCCTCCTGGTCCTACTCTCCCCTTTCCGTAGCATTTCTGCCCTCTTCTTCCTCGTGCTCCACTGCTGTCTCTTGCTCCGTCACCTCTTGCGGTTCCCTCTTCCCTGCGGGGCTCTTTCCCAAACTGCATGCAGGCGATTTTCTCTTCCCCTTGATTTCCTTCATTTTCTTCTTGCTTCGCCACCTCCTGCAGCTTGTTCACCTTGTCCATCAGCCCCTTTGCTGGCACCTTCTTTGCTTTCCCCCTTGCTGCATCTTCTTCCGCTTCCTTTTTCTTAGCCATCTCTAGCATATCGTTCACTTTCAGCATCATTTCAGCCACCTGCTCCATCATCTGTGCACTTGTGATATCTCTGTTGGCTGCCATCCTGTCAAAATAACTTGTGGGAAAATAACAAAAGAAAAACAACCTGTTTTTTTTTTTTTTTATTTATGTCCACCACCTATTTGCTCCCCAACCTATAACTGGTTCTCACCCATGCCGAACCCAGAGCCTCTGTGCACCTCATCCCCTCCCGCCCCCGGCCTGCATCCACAGTGCTTCTCCGCTAGTTATCCATGTGCCTATCCTCGAATTACTGTCCCGTGTGTGCGCCCGTCTGGTACAGAAAAAGCAAAACCAGCACTCCTTGCATTCGACCCACCAGGCATTTCCCAACATCAGTGAAACAGGTACCTTCCCTGTCAGATAGCAACCTGCCCCATCAAGTCCCTATAAATGGTGCATTATCACAGAATCTCCTGAACCGGAAAACCACTTCAGTTCTCAAAAAACCTGCTCAGAGGGTGTCCAGCCTGTGCCCCACACATAGGAAGCAGCAGCAGAAATCATTCACCGGAACGTTCCAAACTACCCGCTTCTAACCATCAACCGAACAAAAAATCCTCACTCTGCCTTTTAAAGCACCCACGCAGTGCTTCTGTCTTAAAAACTACAAATATGGCACTGGGCTGTTTAGCCGTGCATGCGCCATGCTGTCAGCATCACCGTGCATGCGCGACAAAACTCCCCCGCTACGCTCATATGCGTGCCCATGGCCTAGTTTGCAGCCTAAACCTGTAACGCGTGCCCCTAGCCATCAGTTGCCTCTGGCGTGTCACCCATCGCATAATTTTTCGGCCGCATTTGAGCAAATCCCCCCCCCTCCTAACCACATGCCATGTTGGCTTGCTCACTCTCCCTGGCCTCCTTTCCGACTCGCAGGATGCTAACTGTCCTACATGGCTACCTCACCCACGCTACCTGGCTGTTGCTGGCATCTTCCTTGTGCATCTCCCATGACCAGACCAGACCGCTGGATGACTGGGCCAGTACCACCAAAGGTAACCTATTAACCCTTTAGCATTAACTGAAAAGGGGTTATTCGTACAAAAATGCTTGTCGCTAAGTAAGCGACTGTTTCAGATGCGACCTCTCTTTACAGCTGTGACTTACTATAGCTACCAGGCCTGCGCCCGCTCTGGAGTCTTATTGTGTGCCTCCCACAATGACCATCGAGCGAATGGACCAGTACCCCAAACAGGTAAACTACCATTCTGTCATATCCTACCGCAGTGTTATTCTGCACAAATGTTCGTTGCTAACTAAATGACTAATCCTGCTGATACTTACTTACATACTAACATACTAAAATGCCAGCAGAATAGGCCTAATGGTATTTCGTGTTTGCTCGTTTGGTCAGCCCCCACCCTGGGAGCTGACCTTGCTGCCCCCCTCGCCTTCTCTGGCTTCTCCCTTCCCAGTTACGGATATTCTCGCTGCACTGGCTTTTGCTTCCAGAACCCTTCCCCTGTACCTGTCCCACCTCCTCTTGAACCCCTCCACCGTCTCTGCCTCCACCAGCCCCCTGGGCAGTGCATTCCATGGCTCCACCACCCTCTCAGTGAAGTAGCACCTCCTCCTTTCTCCCCTGAATCTTCCCCCCCTAGCTTCCACCCATGCCCTCTAGTTGCCCCCCCTCCTTCCTTCGAAGCATCCTCACTGCTCCTCCCCTATTTACTCCCTTCATGTACCTGAAGTCCCACCGGTCCCTTCTCTCTTCCAATGTGTACATATTTAGCTCTTTGAGACTCTCCCCATAGGTCCTGTTCCCCAAGCTCCAAGTCATTTTGGTTGCCCTCCTCTTGACCCTCTCCAGGAGTTTAATGTCCCTCTTTAAGTGTGGCCTCCAAAACTGCACGCAGTACTCAAGGTGTGGCCTCACCAAGCAGTTATACAGAGGGGGTATCACTTCCCTCCTTCTGGAGGTGATCCCCCTAACGATGCATCCCAGCATCCTGTTGGCCTTGGCTGCTGCCCTCCTACAAGTCTCCGAGTTGTTCATCTTGAAATCCACCACCACCCCCAGGTCCCTCTCAGCCATCGAGACTTGTAGCATTTCCCCCCCAGGGTGTACACTTGGCCCGGGTTTCTGGCCCTCAGGTGCAGTACCTTGCATTTCCCTGCATTGAACCTCAGCTTCCACTTTCTAGACCATCTTTCCAGAGCCTCCAGGTCCTCCTGTAGGGCCACCCTCCTCTCCTCCCCATCCACCACCGCCCCCAGTTTTAAGTCATCCGTAAAGAGACTCGTCTCACTCCTGATACATGTCCTTATGTCAGAGATGTAGGCGTTGAACAGGAGGGGCCCAAGGACTGATCCCTGTGGGACCCCACTAATGACTCTCCTTGGGGATGAGACTATCCCGCCAACTCTGGTTCTGGAGCCAATTGTCTATCCATCTGATCATCTGGTGTTCCCCACCCTCATTTCTCCCAGCTTATCCAACAGGCCCTCGTGAGGAACAGGGTCAAATGCCTTGCTGAAGTCTAGAAAGAGGACGTCCACTGGTCTACCCAGGTCCAAGGCACTCATCACCCAGTCATAGAACTCCACAAGGTTTGTCTGACATGATTTCCCTGGGGCGAATCCATGCTGTCTATTGTCCAGGCACCCTGACTTTTCCAGGTTCCCCCCAGCCTCTCCTTGACAATGCCCTCCATCACCTTGCCCACCACTGATGTCAGGCTAACAGGCCTGTAGTTTTCTGCCACCTCCCTTGATCCCCCCCCCTTGTGAATAGGCACTATATGCGCCACCTTCCAGTCCTGGGGCACCCACCCTGTCCTCAGAGAGATGGTGAAAAGCTCCGCCAGGGGTTTCGCCAGGACATCCGCAAGTTCCTTCAGCACTCTGGGATGTAATTTATATGTCTCCGGTGCTTTCTCTGTCTTAAGGGACCTGAGGGCTTCCCTCCCTCTCTCTGCTGTGATTTCCACCTTCGCTACCTCTTCTCCCTGCTTAGCCTACCACCCTCCTGCCAGTGATGCCTCCCCCTCTCCCCAGACCCGCCGATTGGTAAGGGTCCCCCCCTCCTCAGTATCACTGTCTCCTCCCATTTATGGTGCAGCACCCCCATTTTCCTTGGTGAAAACTGAGGTGAAGTACTCATTTAGTACCTAAGCCTGCTCCCCCGGGTCTTATGCCCATCTCTCCCCTGTTTTAATCCTGCTAATCTGCCCCTTCACCCTTCGTTTTTCCCCAATGTATCTAAAGAATCACTTGTTCCCTCTCCTAATTTCCCTGGCCAGGTTCTGCTCCTTCCTTGCCTTAGCCGCCCTCAGCACCCTAGTGGCCCATTTAGCCATCAGTTCGTACTCCCCTCAATCCCTTTCACTCCTGGAGCACTTGAATTGCCTATAGGCTGCCTTCTTTCCCCGCACCACCTCCCGGACCTCCCTGGTCCACCAGCAGGGTTTTCGGGCCTTACCGCATTTTCGTCTTACTCTGGTACAGGTGCTGGTAGCATCCTGCACCCCTCTCCTGATTATTTCCCACCTACTGTCAGCATCTATGTCTGACCCAATCACATCCAAATGCTTCTTAAGGATCCTTCCCATTTCCTTAAAATCCGCCCCCTTGAAGTCAGTTACCTCCGTCTTTGTGCAGCCTTCTACCCCTCCTAGATCCAGGCAGAACCAGACCGTGGCATGGTCACTCCCCACCAATGGGTCCCTTACCTCCAGGCCCCCAATCTGGTCACTGTCTGCCAGGACCACATCCAGTACCCGTGCCTCCCTGGTCAGTTCCGCCACCTGCTGAGTTAGGAACGCGTCTTGAAAGACATCCAACAACCTCTGTTCCCTGGCCACCGAGGATGTCATAGTCTCCCAGTCTGTTCCTAGCATGTTTAAGTCCCCCAACACCACCACCCTTCCCCTGCCCAATCTGCAATGTCTCCCAGCATCTGCCACCAGACTCTCCTCCAGCTCCTCTGCCAGCGCAGGGGGTCTATACATCACTCCTGTTTTTACTCTCTTGCCCCCCCCCTTGTTATGAAGATGACCCAAATCGCCTCCACGGTTCCCTCCGCCTCCTCTACTCCCCTATGCCAATGCAGTTTTTGACTATTATTGCTACCCTCCTCCCCCTGTCCTTTCTGAACACGTGTAACCCTCCAGGTTCAGGTCCCAGTTGTGCCTATGGTGGCCCAGGTCTCAGTGACCGCCACACCGCCTCCCTCAGTTAGCATCGCCTGGAGCTCAGGCATTTTATTGCCCAAGCTCCTAGCAGGACTGCCTTCCACCCTTTCCCTATACTTCCATTTCCCCTGCTCATGTTCCCATGGGGATTCCATTTCCCCCTGGTCTGCACTTTACCAGTCGGCCTTTTCCCGCATTCCTCCAGCTCCCCAAGGGGTGGAGACAGAGTCTCTCCTTTATTGGACCCCCCTCGACAGCCTTTTCTCCCATCCCTCCTCCCTTCACAAGTTTAAAACCCACTTTTTACCAATGAACCCCTCTATTTTCAACTTAAGGATTCCCCTCCCCTCCAACTTGAGATGGAGCCTATCTCTAGCATACAGCTACTTATCCTCCCAGGTCTCCCCCCAATCCCCCATCAACCCATACCCTCTGGTCTCACACCACTCCCTGAGCCACTGGTTTATCTCCCTAATCTTCCTTTTGTGTTCCCCACTAGCCCTTGGCACTGGCAGGATTTCCGAGAAGGAAATCATGCACCCTATGTCATGACAGACCCTGGCAAACTCCCTGAACCTTGCCTGTATCTCTAGCTCGCTATTTCCCTCCATGTCATTTGTACCCAGGTGGACCAGTATGTCTGGGGAACCCCCACAATCCTTTGCCATCTGATATACCTCGTGCTTGGCCCTGTGCACCATTAGTCCAGGGAAGCATTTTGTTCTAACTGGCCAGGCTTCCCCCTCCCTATCCCATTTGATACCCCTGATCATAGACTCCCCCAACAGAAGCACTCTGACTGCTCCTTTCCTCCATTTCCCCTCCTTCCATGTCTCTCATCCTTTCTACTGGCACCTCCAAACTTGTACCATTTTTGTTTTTTTAAACCTGCCCATAGCTCCTTGCTTGCCTGCTATCCTCTAGGCCCAAACCTGCCCCCACACCATGTGGCCTGTTCATTGAGCCTAAACATTTTTATTATTTCTTTGTTAATTTATTTTTCCTTTTCCCAACTTAATCACCTTAAACAAAAAATAAACTGCTGTCACCTTAGCATTCTACTTACCCCTACCCTTGGACCCTGCTTAGCCCAACTCCGAACCCTCTAACTACCACTCTTACCTTCCAGTAGTTCTCCCAAACCTTGCCAGTTGAATGTGCTGAGCTGCAACAAATCCAGAATCTCAGCAAAAGATGGGTGAGCTTAGCCTTACCATTCCTCTTATACCCCCTTGTAGCCTCCACCCCAGCTCCTCTCCCTGGCCAATCCCCAAGCTCACGTCCTCACCTTGTCATTTTACCCACCTGGTGACTTCATAACTCCACCCACCACCTCCAGTTCACCTTCTAACCCCACATCTCCCCCTTCCTTCTACACCTGTGCTGCCCCCCCATTCTAGCCTCACCCACTATGCTCCTTTCCACATGGAATCCCCCTGACAATTTAGGTTGTCCATTAAGGGCAACCGCATTTATATCTGGAAAATGGCGGCGACTCTATGCGAGCGGTCTGTACGAGTGAGGGGTCCAGTCGTTGGAAGGGCAGGAAGCGTGGTGAAGAGGAGATGGAGGTTAGAAGTTTCCATTTTGCAATATGTGGCTGCAGGTTCGAATTTTTTTTTTTAATTACTTTTCTTAAGCCCCCCAAGTGTCGATACTGTTGCAGACCTTAGTATCATCTGCAAAGAGGCATACCTTCCCTCCAGCCCCTCTGCAATGTCGCTATGAAGACATTAAAGAGGTCTGGCCTCAGCACTGATCCCTGTGGCACCCCGCTGGTCACCCCTTTCCCCTCGGGTTGAACGCCATTTGCCACCACTGTCTGTGTCCTGTCACTCAACCAGTTTCTGACCCAGTTTACCACCTTGGGGCCCACTCCCAGGCTGCCCACCTTATTTATCAACCTCCTATGTGGGAAGGAATCAAAGACATTCCTGAAATCTAGGTAGGCCCCATCCACCGCCCCTCCCCTATCTACCTCCCTGCTCGCCCAGTCAAAGAAATCTATCAAATTTGTTTGACAAGACCTTCCCGCTGTGAATCCAGGCTGCCTTGGATCTTGTGGTCCTCTGGATTCAAGAAATATCAAAGTCCTTTCCTTTAGCAGTGACTCCATTAATTTCCCAACCACTGAGGTCAGGCTGACTGGCCTGTAGTTGCTAGCATCCTCCCTGTTCCCACTTTTGTGGAGAGGGACTATATTTGCCCTCCTCCAGTCCCCTGGAACCACCCCGTCTCAATAGATTTGTTGAACTGGGCTGTTAGTGGTACTGCCAGCACCTCTCTTAAGTTCTTTTAATAGTTTGGGATGTATCCCATCTGGCCCCTTAGCCTTGTCCCCTTTCAGATTCTCGAGTTCCTTCCCAGCCATGTCCTTTGAGAACCATAGTGTTTTTTTTTTTTCTTTGTTTTGCTTACTTGCCTAGCACATAGGCTTGTTGCCTCTGCTGTGGCTCCCTTAAGGTTAGCCCATTGTTTCTATACATCCCTCCCTTCTTCTTCTTCTTCTCCTGTCAGGGCTTCCTGGAGACAATCCCCGATTTTTGCAAAGTTGACCCGTTTGAAATCCAGGACCCTTGCTTTCATGTGGTTTGACTCCTCCACTGTTCTCAAATTGAACCACATTGTACGATGATCACTGGACCCCAAGTGGCTACTCACCATTACATCAGTGACTCTGTCCTCATTGGTGAGTACCAAGTCCAGTATTGCTGTTTCTCTGGTGAGTTCCGCCACAAGCTGCTTGAGGCATGCCCCTTGCAGGGCATCCAGGGTACCTCTGCTCCTGGCTGTGGCTGCAGCCTGGGTGCTCCAATCCACATCAGGCAAACTGAAGTCTCCCACCAGTAGCACTTCACCTTTGGCTGTCATTTTGTGGATGGCATCCACTAGTACCCCATCCATCTCCTCCCCTTGTGCTAGAGGTCTGTAGATCACACCTGTGCGAATGGCAGTCCCATTTCCTGTCTCCAGTGTGACCCACAGTGCTTCTGCTCCCTTCTGCACTCTCTGAACTTCACTTACTTTAATTCCCTTTCCTGACGTAGCTAGCCACCCTTTGTTCCCCACCCTGTCTTTTCTAAATAGAATGTAACCTGGTATAGCTATATCCCATTCATGGTTCCCCATGTACCATGTCTTGATAACAGCAACAATGTCCAGATCTGGCTCTGCCATCAAGGCCACTAGGTCTGGGATTTTATTTCCCAGGTTACAGGCATTTGTGCACATGGCCTTCCAAGTTTTGCAACCTCCCCTTCTAGTAGTTCCCCTCCTATCCACATGTCTTCCCTTCCTTCCCTCCTGTTTTTACTCCCATTCTTCATCATCTCTGCCATTCTACCTATCTCGGTTTTAGGATTTAGTGTCAATTTCCCAATCCTAGGGTCCTCCCTACTGACTGCTCCATCCTGTGGAGGGGGGCAATTAGCTTCTTCCTGCCTACTATCATCTTCCCCCTTGGCTAGTTTAAATGCTTGCCAAAGAGGCATTTAAACCTCTCACTAAGGATCTTGGTTCCCCCTGGATAGATGCAGCCCATCCCACTTCTATAGGCCTGCAACCCTCCAGGTGGGATCCCAGTCCCCAATGAAGCTGAAGTCTTCTGCTCTGCACTAGTCCTTCAACCATGCATTGAATCTTGTGGTGCAGAGTGTCCTGCCTTCTCCCTTGTCATTGACCAGTAGCACCTTGGAAAAGGTTACAGTACATGTCACTTGTCTAAGACCCCTTCCCAGCTCCCTGAAGTCCTCCTGCACTACCCTAACCTCATCACCAGCCAGATAATTCGTCCCCAGGTGGAAAATACTTATTGCACTATTTCAGAATGTGGCAGGGACATGCCATTTCAGAACATAGTGGGGAGGCATAGTTTTGATATGTAACCAGGATGTGCAAATTCTAAATGTGGCAGGGTCATGCAGTTTCTGAATGTGGCACAGGCATGCAATTTTGGAATTCAGGGGCGTAATTTTGGAAAGTAACAGAGATGCACAGTTTGGGAATTAAACAGATGTGGGATTTTGGAATGTGGTGGGAATACTCAATTTCAGAATATGCAAGGATCTGCAGTTTTGAAATGTAACAAGCAGATGTAACATTGGAATGTGGCTGGGATGGGCTACTTTGGAATGTGGTGGGATGTGCAATTAAAAAATGATGGCAGGATGCACAGTTTTGATATATGGAGGCTATACACAATTTTGAAATGTGGTAAGTATTCAATTTTGAAGTGTGGTGGTAATGTAGAGTTTTGTAACTTGATGGGATGCCAGTTATTCATATGTGGCAGAGACGCAACGTTTTCAAATGTGACAAGGATGCACGATTTCCAGATATGGCTAGGTGGCACAAATTCAGAAATAGCTGGGAAGCACAATTCAGAATATGATTGGAACACATTTTGTCAGAGTGTGGCAGGAATATACATTTTTGTAATACAGTGGACGTACAATTTCAGAATATTATAGGAACATGCAGTTTTGAAATATAGGGCTCCACAATTTAAGCATGTCACAGAGATGTGAAGTTTTGGAATGTGGTTGGGTCATGCAATTACATAATATAGTGGGGGCATGTAGTTTCAAAAAGTGCATTCCAAAATTGTGTCTCCATCCCATTCTGAAACTGTGTGTCCCTACCACATTCTGAAGATGTGTATCCCCCCATAACTCAGAACTGAGTGTCTTTACCCATTTAAAAAAAATTGCAGGTTCCTGCCACATTCTGAAATTGCACATCCCCGGGAGGTTTTGAAATTGCACTTCTCTGCCACATTCAAATAGTATGAATCTCCCACACATTCAGAATGTGGGAATATGCACAAATTCTGAATGTGGCAGGAATGCTGATTACAGGCCAACAGTTTTGGAATACACATTTAAAAATTAGATTAAAAAATTGTGCATTCCTGCCACATTATGAAATTGTGCATCCCCACTATTCCAAAACTGTACATCTCCCCTAACATTTATAAGCTATGTATTCGTGCCACATTATGAAATTATGCATCCCCGCCACATTCTGAAATTTCATGTCCCTGCCATATTCAGAACCTGCACTTCCCCGCTGTATTCTAAAACTCTGCGATGCCATCTAATCAAGCAGAAGCTCATTGCGATGGAAAAGGAGCTGCAGGCCAGGAGCTCATCGGCTTCGATAGCCCAGTCTTCCCGGGTTTCCTCCTCTTCTCAGTCCCAGGAAAAAATATGGCGGGAAGCATAAGCACTGGGACAAACACTGGGACCAATCTGCTTCCTACTCATGGTCTCTGCATAAGCCTTTGACTGCATCAGGGTCATCCTCCTGCAGGGGTCGACCCCTATGGCACCACCTGCCCTCACTCCCACAAGGCTGCCGGTGACTCTGTTTCCTGCTCATCAGCCCCGACGCTCAGGCCCATAACTTCTGTGGGTTCTCAGCTAGGCAGCTCTGCCAATGTGGGTGCGACCGGAGTAGGCTCTCTGTCAGCCGCCCCCAGTCAAGGCACTGCCTCACATCCGTCCCTCTACAGGGTCTGAAGCCAGTCCTTCTCAGCAGTGCCCCACAGCAGGCTACTGGCATCTCCTCCAGTCCAGCATTGCCTCTGCCTTCATCATGGAGGTCTCCTTCTTCCCCAGGCACCCGTTTCTCATCTCCCGGTGCCGGTGCATTCTCCTCCCAGGTGTCCTCATCCGATGCTTGCTGTGCCGCTGCCCCAGCCTATGGGCCTGGTGCCTGTATTGCCTCTCCCACAGCCTGTGGGCTTGACACCAGTTTTGCCCTTGCTGCAGCTTGCGGTCCTGACACCAGTCCCACAGTCGATGCCTGCCGGACCCCCACTGGGGTGCCGTATGCCGGCCTCAATGCTGCCTTTTCCTTACCTGGCACCGGCCTATCCTTATCCACTGGTCTATAATTATACTGTTCCAGTGAACTACAGTGAGCTGTTTTCTGCGTGGTGGTCCTTCTTGCAGAAGCAGACCCCTGCTCCTCAGGGCCTGCCTCCGGCATTCTCCAGGCATCCCGCAGGGGACCTTTCACCCCAGGACAGGGGGCGGTCGAGTACCAGTATCTCCTGTATGCCAGGGTCCACTGTATCAAGAACCAGCGTCAGTTCCGGCTCTCACCTGGATGGGTGCCCACTGGCTAAGAGCGAGCCAGATGAGCTGGATCAGGATGACTCTAATTATTCAGAGCCTTCCTCCACCCCAGGGGACTCTTCCGAAGGTGAAGAGCCTACTAAGGTGGTTCCCAAGTCCTCTTCTGTTGATCCTTCGTTTATGGACATCATGAGGCACATCTAGGCCACCATGGACTGGGATATGGCGGAGAAGGACCTGGAGTGGCGTCGCTAGGTCATTTGTTTGAGATAGCCTGATGCCCTTCCTGTAGTAGTGCCACCCCTGATTGACTCTTATGATGATGTCATGAATGCAGCTTGGAATCACCCCTCGGCCACTCGTCCAGTGCCTAAGAAAGTGGGCAGGCTCTACTATGCTCCAGCTGGTAAGCCCTTTTTAGAGGGTCATCCTGAAGCTGATTCTGTGGTCATCAATGCGGCACATGACTGCATCAAAAGCCCAAGCACCTTAGTGCCCTTTCCCCAGCCAGGGAATCCAGACAGCTGGACCATTTGGGTAAACGAGTCTTCGCATCCACCACCCTGGCTATCCGGGCCATTAACTACTTGGCTTCACATGGTGCAGTATCAGAATGTCCTCTGCCAGGCACTAGGACCACATGGAAACTTTCTAGCTAGCAGTCTACCAGAGGGGGCTGCCCACCTCTGACATCAGCCCCTGATGTCAACTAATCCTATAAAGGCGTGCGGCCTCCATGCCCTCCTCAGTTCTTTCCCGCCACTGACCAATGCACGTCAGACTGCTGAAACCGCCGCAGGTACAGTCGACCTTCATTTTCCCACATTTACCACGCTTTACAGGGATTTATTTAACTCCAAAAATTGATTAGTGTTTTACTCATAAAAGTGCTAGAACATTGTGAAAATGCATAACACTTGCCACACTGTCTTTAACAAACATAACACTTCTAGAAAACCTATATAAATACTTTCTGTACAGTTAGCATTGTCCCAAGAAAAAAAAAACTGCTAATCAATTATTTAAAACCCTGCTTTATTAGTTTTTCAATTTCTTTTAGTTTTAACATCAAAATTTCAGTATTCTCATTTGACAGTTTATATCTTCTCAACCTTCTTCATCTTCCGACTGCTTTATGAAGTGTGCCTGAGGCAAACAGATCCCAGGCAAAGACGGCCATTCTGCCTGCGTCTTGTGGCTAGGCTCAGACCATGATGTCCAAGCCTGCGAGTCCTGCCAGAAGTTCAACCCGGCCACCAGAAGATCCTGGAGAACAGTCTCCTTAAGCAGAAGTTTGCCTCGATGGAATGGGAGCTGCAGGCCAGGCGCGTCTCCGTTTTCTCAGCCTAGTCCTTAGGATCTTCATCCTTGAAGTCCTGGGATAAGGCTCCCAGGAAACACAAGCACTGGGACAAGGACCAGAACAGACCCTGGTCTGCCTCCCACTTGCGGTCTCCTCACAAGAAGGCTTCAACCGCGCAGGGGTCGTCCTCTCTCTCTCGGGGGGGGGGGTCGACCTCCTTGGCCTCACATTCCCTAACTCCTACAGGTCTACTGGTAGCTCTGCCACCTGCCCGGGTCTCCCTTGTGGGCGGCGTCTCTTCGGGTCAGAGTACCTTGTATCCAGTGCTCCCCAGCCCCTGCTGTTTCAACTCTTATTCTCAGCAGGCACACAGTCAGTTGGAGTCTCTTCGACAGACGTGGGTGCTGCGCATGCCAGTCTCCTAGCAGTCACCCCCTCGACACCCGCCACTCGTGTGTTGATCCTCTGGGACCGCCGCTGGCTCTGTTGCTCCTTCTCAGGGGCAGGCGCTGCAGGACACCGGCGCTTCCTTGGGCCCAGTTTCTCCTCAGCCTTCACCTGGGGGGGTCACCCTCCACTCTGGCGCCCATCTCTCCATGACTAGCACCCATGGATCCTCCTCCAGCACTCCTCTGGCCAGTGCCCACTGGGTCTGCACCTGTCCTTCCTCCACCGCAGCCTGCAGGACCCATGCCGTCCCTGCCCACCCCTTTTATTGGGCCTGCTCCTGCCCCTGCCCCACCACAGTCTGTGTCCGTTGGGTCTGCAGCCGTCTGGCCGAAACCTGCTCCTGAGGGACCGGTGTCTGTTCTACCACCACCTGCACCTGTAGGACCTCAGCCTGGATACCCTACACTGGCACCTGCGGGTCCAGTGCCTGCCTACTTTTATCCCACAGCAGCGGGACCTATGCCGGGTTACCCATACTCGACGCCCCTGGGACCTCTGCCAGTTTACAGCTATCCAGTGCCTGGAGGACCGGTGTCAGCCCCTGTTGATTAACATGGTCTGATCTCTGCCTTGTGGTCCTTCATGCAGATGCAGGCTCCCTCCCCGAGTGGACTGGCCCTAGTCCCCCCCCTCGAAAGGCCTCCTCCAGACCTCCTTCTGCTGGCCCCTATTTGGATGGGCCCTACTGTTCCTCATACCCCCCCCGGGGTAGGCCCGTTGCTGGGTCATCTGGCCACTTGGAGGATCTTCAGCCCGAGGATAGCGGGGTCAACGATGTAGATGATGTGGACAAGGTAAACAATAAGACATGGCTGGGTGTTGGTAGTACTGAAATACCTGCACACCCAGAGGTGTAGTGAGGCATGAGGCCGCATACTGAGTGCCTTCAGCCTCTGGGTGCCCGGGTATCTCAGTACTACCAACAACGAGCCATGTCTTATTGCTTATATAAAATGGGCCCATAGGCAACATTTTAAAAAGGAAAATTCTAAAAGTTTTCAAAGTCACAAAAAAAATACTAAAATGTTGTGAAATAATGTGAAATAGCCCCTCCACAGAGGGTTTTCACCTGTCAGTCATCTATCTTTCTTCACGCACAATACATTGTGTGATTGCTTACTATGGAATGGAAGAATTCAACGCGCTGCATTATTCCAGTAGTAGAATGCCCCCCCACACACACACACACACACAGAATGGTAACATGGAATACATGAATTCAAAATTCTTCAGAGTTCAACTGGTGCAAACAAAACCTGAAGTGGAGCCAGAACCTCAGTTTTATCTGTTGCCAGGTAAGGTGCAGGGAGTTCTTTGGCAAAGTGGTAGGGATAGGAGGGGATTTTTCATGGTCATCAGAAACAGCAGCAATGGAAACTCTGAATAGTACTTGATTTTTAAAATGTGTGTATGTGTGTAAGGGGAGCTTATGAGTGTAAATAACATTCAATTATTTACTTACTTTATTTAATTTAATGGACTTTTATTTTTAGGGCCTAGTTGAAGTTTTTTATATATAGGTATAGGCGGCAGCCATGTTTGTGATGGAAATTAGAAAATAGGTGGCTTATGAATTCTGTGAGTTGCCCTGGTTGGCAGGACTTGTTTAAGCCATTGGTGGTACTCTCTTACTGCCATGGTTAGAACCAAGTCTCAGTCAATCGGGAATTCCTTGTCCATTTTATATAGTGTCAGCAATGATTATTCCTCTCTTGCCCCAGACTCCTTAGAAGGGGAAAAGGCTCCAAGCAATGTCCCCAAATCCCCCCACACCGGATGACCCCACCTTTCTGGCCTTCATGAGACACATTCAGGCCACCATGGGATGGGACACAGGAGCAGGAACCTGAGAGGCATCAGTTGGCACTGTACCTACATCAGCCCAACCCGTTGGTGGTCCCCCCAACTCATTGACTCCTAGGAGGATGTTACCCAGGCTGCCTGGAACCACCCCTACATGGTTCCAGTGGTATCCAATCAGGCTGACAGATTTTACCACGCCCTGGCAGGCAAGCCATATTTTGGGAAACAACCCAAGGCTGAATCAGTCATCATCAATGCTATGCATGACTGTACCAAGAGGCCGAAACATCTCAGCTGCCTCACCCCAGACAGGGAATCTCACCAGCTGGACCAGATGGGCAAACGTGCTTTTGCCTGTGCCACTCTGGCCATTCAGGCCATCAGTTACTTGGCCTGTGTGGTGCAGTTTCAGAATCTCCTATGGGACCAGGCTAGGTAGGCAGTCTTAGCCATGCCGGATGACCCTTCCAAGCAGCAGACCCTCCAGGCCCTGAAAACGGGCTCAGACGTTGGTGCCCACATCCTCAGGGATGCCTATGATGTGGTGGACACCTGTGACCAGGCAGAAGCTGTAGGCATCTTTATAAGGCACCACTCCTGGCTGTGGGTCTCGGGCTTCACCCAGGACATCCCATCTAGCATAAATGGACGGCCCTTACAGGGGTTTAAAACTTTTCTGGGGAAATGTTCAGGATCTCATCTCCGAACTACAGACCTCAGGATGGGCTATCAAATCCATTCACTTAATGTATCATACCCAGATGAAGTCAAGACAGAGGGCTCCCTTTTGTGGCTCTTCCCCCAGGCAGGCCCGACCCCCTCCCAAAGCTCAGGGCGAGTGCAAGGTGGGGGAAGCTGTTCCCACCCCCTTCCTTGCCATCACTCGTAGCACCTGAAGTGCAGTAGCAGCCTCAACAGCAGCTGCTCCTACTTCCTGACTCCTTGCCAGACCCCCCCGTCCTGTAAAACATCAGGGGGCGGTTATAGGGGGTCACTTCTCCCTTCACCTGGACAGGTGGTGGGAGATAACCACAGACAACTGGGTGCTGCAGCTCATTCAGCATGGCTACTCACTAGAATTCATGGAGTGGCCTCCAGAAAATCTTCTGGGCCAGTCCTCATACCCTTCCAATCACGTACCCCTCATCTGAGAGCAAATTCAGGACTTACTTAAAAAAAAGGCCATAGAGCCAGTCCTGCAGTTTCAGCAGGCAGGGGGTTCTACCGCCACTTCTTTCTTGTCACCAAGAGGACAGGAGATCTTCGTCCCATCCTGGACTTAAGCCAGCTGAATTTGTGTGTAGAGTACAAACGGTTAGGATGGTTACCCTTCAGGGATTACGGCCCTTGCTCCATCAGGGGGACTGGATCTGCTGTCTGGATATGCAGGATGCCATCCTGCCTATCAAGGTTTTTGCCCCCCACTTGTGCTGCCTCTGTTTCCATTTCCAGGAAGCGCACTACTAGTTCAGAGCTCTGCCTTTTTGGTTTGTCCTCAGCGCCCAGGGTCTTCACCAAATACCTGGAGATGGCAGCAGCTGCCTTGAGATGGCATGGTTTCTATGTCTTCCCATACCTGGACAGTTGACTCTTAGCTGCCCCATCCAGGGAATGTCTCCTTCAAACCCTGGCGCATACCTGCAGTTTTTTCCAGGCTTTGGGCATTACTGTCAATATGTCAAAATCTTTTCTAACCACCTGCCAATGTACATAGGGGCAGTGCTGGACATGGCTCAAGGGATGGCCTTTCTGCCCTGAGACAGAGCAGTGTGTCTGATGGACCAGGCCCATTATCTTTTCTCCAGCTGTTACATTCCAGTCAGGGCTTTTCTGTGGCTTCTAGGCCTCTTGGCCATAGCCATATCCACGGTTCCCTAAGCCAAGCTATGCATGAGAGTCTCTCGATGAACACTGCAAGTCCAGTGGGACCAACGCATGGATGCCCTGGATCAACCGGTTATGGTCTCAGATCCAGTCAGGAGGGGGTACTGTTATGGTGTCTGGAGCCCAGCAACCTACTTCGGTGGGGGGGGGGAGTACCTTTTGTATTCCTCCTCCTCAGCAGGTCCTGATGACAGGTGCTTAGAATCTAGGCTGGGGGGGGCTCACCTGGGGGTCCATCAAACTCTGGGCATCTGGACTGAGGTGGAGAGGGCACTCTACATCAATGTCCTGGAGACATGAGTAATCTTGTATGCCTTGTGGGCCTTTCAGACACCGCTATCGCTGGGTCTGCTTTTGATTCAGACAGACAACTTGTGTGTGGTTTATTACATAAACAAGCAGGGGGGACTCATTCCATCCCCTGTGCAGGGAAGCGATGAGAGTCTGGTACTGGGCCATAGAACATGGGCTGGACCTCTTGGCCATCCATGTTCCTGGCAACCAAAATGCCCTGGTGGACAGCCTAAGCCAGTCTCTGTCCAGAGCCCATGAGTGGGAGCGTCTGACCTCAATGGTCGAAGATCTGTTTGACAGATGGGGTCATACTGAGTTGGACCTTTTTGTGTTCCCACACAAGGCAAAACCAATGCTTTTCTGCTCACTAGACGTAGGGCCTGGAGTTTTCTGGCAAGACGTGTTGTCCCTCTCTTGGAAAGAGAGGTTCCTCTATGTCTTTCCTCATTTCCCCCTCTTTCAGAGGGTCTTGATCAAGCTTCAGATGGGAGGAGCCACTGTAATTCAATACCTTTAGTTCATGACAGAGCCACAAATGAATTATGAAAGCATACTCCCTCACAAGTAATAATGGGCTGAGTATTTTGAGTCAGGCAGTTGCATATTCATTTTATGCAATATCACTAATAGTTGCAAATTCTAAATTTGCTGTTTGCGTGAAGATGATAAGTAAGCAATAAGACACGATAGGGTGTGCATGGAACATATTTTACTGCACGGCCAGGGACGTAGTAAGGCTCTTGGCTGAGTGCCTTTAGCCCCTGGCGTGCAGTCAAATATGTTCCATGCACACCCTGGAGTGTCTTAATTGTGCTCATAAAATGGTCTGCTATTTTTTTATTTTACTTTTCACAGTTAGAAAAATAATGATTATATGGAAAAAAAAAAATTTTGTTCTGCAAATCTATGATAAAATAGTCCTTCCGCCTGAATTTTGTTTTAATATTCATTAGTTCATTTGCATATAACAGTGTACTTCTACCTTGCTGTCATTGCCATCCCTAAATGAGACATAGTAATTACACATTGAACTAAAAGTAAACTGAAGATGGACAGTGAAAAAAAAAAAAGTGCTACAGCTGCTGAGATACAACTCACAGATTTCTCACATCATCAATAAACCCCATGCACTGTTTTTCAAATGGGTGCATGCCAGTTGTACATTAGAATTAGTGCCTTTGAGAGTGCTGCTGTTTATCGGTTTGTTGGTTTAATATTTTACCACAGTACGAGCATGACTCTGTCGTTTATTCTGTTACCACCGCACCTCCAGCCGTTGGTGGCTAGCAGTGGCAGCCGTTGTTGCACAGTGCCAGCCCCGGGGCAAAGGAGTGAGGCGCCCTCCAAACAGTCCTGTCGGCAGGACATGACCAAATCATCGGAGCCATCAGCACGGATTATACGGGACCTGAATAGTGGGAGGTGCTACTGCAAGTGACGACTGTTGGGCAAGGTACCGCGGGGAACAGCAGGACCAAGGGAGGGTGCAGGCTGGGGGTTATAAAATAGTCTGTTAATGTGCTGGGTCAGTGTGTCGCTTATTGATTTGCTGAATGTATCGTCTGTCGATGTGTTGAGTGTAGAAAATCCTAATCTGGCAAGACAAGCAGAGATTCCAAACAAAGCGTGAGAGAGAGAGAGAGAAAGGTAAGCTATCTGTTTTTTCTCTCACATTGGGTAAAGAAAAGATGGCTGGCAGTAAAATTGCCAACGTTCTATGGCACCAGAATCTTGGCCTTTTTACTGCCAGCTCTTTTTTTTACCCATGCATGGAACAGATTTTATTTTATTTGGAGAGCTTGGACTCTGATTGGCTGGTTTGGCCTACCCATTTTATAAAACTATTTAATTATTAAATTTACCAAATTGCTTGGTTCTGGAAGTGCCTGAGTATGGGAGGATGGCAATTGTGGTCCCTTACTTAAGAGTGGAGGTAAAGAAGAACCAGTGTATTTAAAGCCCTGTAAGTTTGACATCAATAGTAGGAAAACTGGTGCAATCAATCATCAAAAAACAGATAGTGGACTTCCTGAAAATGGACTCATGGACAGGAATCAGCATGGGTTCATAAAGGGAAGGCTATGCCAAATTAAACTAATCGACTTCTTGACAAGTGATACAGATAGTGGATAAGAAGTAAATATGTGACATCCTGTAGCTCAACTTTAGCAAGGCTTTCAACTTAGTGCCTCGCAGTCAACTTAGCCAGAAAATCGAGGAAATAGGACTTGGGGTGGGGGTTGGGGGGAGTTAGGTGGCTTGGTAACTGGTTGCCAAACAGGACCTGGAGAGTTGTCCAAAATGGCAAATTCTCAGAGGTAAGGAAGGTTACTTGTGGGATACTCCAAGGGTTGGTGCTGTTCAGTATATTTATTGGTGACATTGGTGTGGAATTGCCTGGTAAGGTTTTGCAGACCACATAAAACCCTGTGGCTGTCAGCATTCTGAAAACCTTACATTAGTCTCTGTTGCACTGTTATGTACAGCCCAGTCACTATGGTGCATGAATTTGTCCTGTTAGCATTACATCCTGTATGACTGCTGAATGACTAGAATAATGCATTCTGAAGCAACATTTTTAAACAGTTGGTGGAAGAACTGTTTTATTAAAAATCTCCTTCTTAACAAGGAAATATTTAAAAAAAGTACACTTCTAACAACACTTTTCTTTTGGAATAATTTTTATGGTGGCAATAAGGTACTCCCAGGAGTTAGATTAATGGTCAGTTAATCACCCCCAAAGGGCAGTAACATAGAAACATAGACTTTGACAGCAGATAAGGACTGCTTGGCCCACCTAGTCTGCCCATTTCCCTACCTACAGAATAAGATACAGATCCTAGTTAACCAACAGCCTATTTTTTCCTATCCCCCCCCCCACAAGAATTGCTTTATGTCTGTCCCATGCATTCTTGAATTCTCCCACAGTTTTGGTCCCCACAACCTCCTCAGGAAGGTTGTTCTATGCGTCCACCACTCTCTCTGTGAAAAAATATTTCCTCACGTTGCCCCTGAGCCGTCTCCCCCTCTATCTTCAAATTGTGTCCCCTTGTTCTTGCACATCTCCTTTTCTGAAAGATGCTACCCTCTTGGACTTTGTTGATTCCACTGAGATACTTAAAAGTTTCCATCATGTCCCCCCCCCAGTATAGCCCTAAGCTGCGCCCTGTGCCAAATTACACCTGTGGGGGTGATAGACTGCATATGTTGAAAACTAAGGGACTGAAGTTGGAGCATTGTTGGAGAAGGTTCCGGTCTGAGGAGGAGAAGCTGACATTGAGAACTCGTTATGGCAGACATCAACAAGCAGGAGACCTGAAAAAGACAGTTCCTGTCAAGGTCGATTGCTGCAGAGAAGAATTGACAAGCTCAGCTCTTTAGCACCATAGACAGGGTGTTAAATTCTCCTTGTCTGTGATCAGTTAGAGCTTTATCAGCAGAAAAATGTGAGTAGTTTAGTAAATGTTTCTCCGAAAAGGCATCCTCCATTAGATCGGGCATCTCTTTGAGTGGTCTGTCGTGGGTTGGTAATGGTCATTCCTTTGGTGATGTAAATCTGTCTACCTGGTGTGAGTTTTGACCAGTTTCTGTGGTTGAGGTGCTCCAGGTGATTTCCAGTTTGCACCCCACCTGCTGTATATTGGACCTGGGACCAACCTGGTTGCTCTTGGGCTCTGGTGAGTCCCTGAGTCCGTTGACCACCGAGATTGTCAGTAGTTCCAAAATGGAGGGTGTCATTTCATCCTCCCTGAAAAATGCAGTGGTCCCTCTCCTAAAAAAGCCATCTTTGGACCCTGATGTTCTGGCGAATTATAGACCTGTCTCTAATCTTGGGAAAGGTTATTGAGAAGGTGGTGGTGGTGTAGCAGCTTGTGGATCGCCTGGAGAATTCTGACATCTGTGAACCTCAGCAGTCAGGTTTCGGCATTCTGTCTTGGTCCTCCAGGATGTCTCGTCGGCATTTGAAACAGTTGACTATGGGATGCTGTTGGATTGCCTGAGGAACTATATGAGCCTCACTGGCAAAGTTTTGCACTGGTTTGAGTCCTACATAACTGGAAGAAAGCAGCAGGTAGCCCTAGGTACTCATTTTTGGGGCCTCTGTGCTATCTTGTGTGGTTCCACAATATTCGATCCTTGCCCGTGTTGTTCTCCACGTACGTGTTTCCTTTGGGGGGAGATCATCAGATGGTACGCTGCTGAGTTTCACTGTTATGCAGATGACACTCAGCTATACATGTTTTTGTTTCTGGTGGGGATTATATGGCTTCCGTGCTGCAACGATGTCTTGCCGAGATAAATGACTGGATGGACTCCAACTGGCTAGGTTTTAACCTTGGAAAAACTGGGGTCATGATGATCAAGTCAGGCCAGTGAGGCTCAGCAGTTGTGGGAGGTGTGGTGACCCTTCCTTAGTTGGACAGCCAGTCTCTCATAGCTGTTGATGTGGTTGAGACTCTTGAGATCCTTTTGAACTGCAGGCTGACACTAGAACAACAGTGTTGACGGTGGTCCAGTCTGGCTTTTACCATCTTTGAAACATCGCCGGGGTTAAACCACATTTGGCTTCTGCTGACCTGGTGACAATTGTTCATGCTTTTGTCACCTCTAGATTGGACTATTATAATGCTCTATACTTTGGGTTATCTGGAGGTACAGTGCAGTGCCTTCAGCTAGTCTGGAATGCTGCAGTCTGGCTGGTGGTGGGATCTTCTCAGTGCAACCACATCACGCTGGTGCTTGTGTGCTGCATTAGCTGCCTATATGATGACATGTCACCTTGAAAATATGCTTGTAAACATACAAGGCCCTATGGGTTTTGGGACCTGATTGCTTGAAATCTCTCCTGGTTCCTTACCTCTCAGTCTGACCCCTCCACTTCACTGATGCAGGCTTGCTTGATGCCCCCCGACTTCCTGCCTGAGATTATCAGCGCACAGAGCTTTTGGAGTGCTAGCACCAATGCTATGGAACTCGCTTCCTAGGAACATTCATATGGCCTGCATGGTGGAGGCCTTTAATCCTCTCTGAAAATGTAGTTATTCAAACAGCATTCCAAAGCTAGTTTATTTTAGCAAATCTGTATTTTAATAATTTTATTCATCAGTTGTACTTCATTTTTGGTGTTATGTCTTGTTTGTTTTTGTACTTTTTGATTTTACTGTATGTATAGTGCCCTGAGCCCTTGGGAAGGGTGCTTTGTAAATAAAGATTGCCTTTGCCTTAATCTAACCCTAGTCATGCTTTATTGCCTAAATAGTTTCCCCTCTAATGAGTTAAATATGTTAAGTTATCGACTGTGGGTCAAAAGCTTTGCATTGGCCTCTTCTGATTTAATAACCTGGAAAATGCTCATGTAGGACTGGCTCAGAGTAAACAAACAGAAATCTGTGGGAAAACATTCTTCTGTGGGTGTAATAGTTTATTTATGTGCCATAGCCTAACTATAGTTATTATCCTATCAGATTATAGCTGCAAGGAGATATGTAGACATAAATATAATGTTGGAGAGAAGAGAAATCTCCACAACATAAAATACAAGATTTTTTTTTATTATGGGGAAAGTCCTTTAAAAAGTGGAAAAGGACACAGCTAAAAGAAAAACAGACTCTTAGTTGCTTACAAGAACAGACTGAAGTTAAAGCATGAGCTCAGTTATACAGTAGCTCCAGGCAGTATCTCTCAGATATTATTTAAATCTCCCTGGACTCATGGCTCATCCTCCCGTTAAGATACATCAACATATACTATCCCCCTTCCTTTCAAGTTCGAGAATGGCATGTGAAATCGAAGAAAGTCTCAAGCATAATTCAGTTAAAAAAATATTTCCCTTTGTATGCACTTTATAGTAGCTGAGTAATGCAGCATAAATATGGTAAGCAAGAACTTTTGAAGCAAGAGAACACATCCTAGTCTGCAACAGTCTACTCACATCAGGAAATATAAACACTTATTCTCCAAGCATTAAACATTTTTCTGTCTAGTGCCTGAAATGTTTTCATTAGAAAACGTGATTAACATTGCAGCAGACATAGTTTTAGTACTACCTTGTCTGGACTTCTTTTAACAATGAAACCTGAGTAAACACCTAAAGGGTAAGACTAGGATAAGCCTTTTTATTTCCACTTAAATTTGTTAGACTAAAGTCCAGAGAGAAAGACAAGAATGTTTTCAAAAATTCTGTGGGCTGCAAACTCTACGCCAGCAGGGAAAGACAATAATAATCCAGATGTTTTGATACTTCAGCCTATTTTCTAAATTCTCCAGCTTCGAATGAGTCTAGAAACTGCCAATGATGGCAACCAGTCAAGGATTCCATAGTGTCTAACCTCATAGTTGGGACTGTGCTTGACATCTTCGCAAAGTTTTCTCTGCCACTTCCACTTTGTTATTCAGTGCTCGATAAATCGTCCATTTTATCATCCACAGAATTCATTGCTAGTACAAATTTCAGCATTACTGTTAGACGTTTCTGTAGTTGAGTCGAGATGCCACACCATTCTGGATTCGGTTTTGCAGGTGGTGAAGGCCCTGATTGGAAGCACACCCTTAGACTGGATACCTGTATGTAATCACCCAATAACAATACCAGACATCTGGATGAAAGGTTCTAATACCGTTATTTGGGGCATGGTGTATTTCAGCTTTTTACTCTGTGTTTGATGCTGTGGTTTCATGTTTTTCCCATACTATGAAGAAGGAGGCTTACATTGTCTGAAATGAAAGCAGAAAACAGATTTGTTGCATGGAAGCATATCTTTCTGGTGCTTAGCCCCTTAACAAGGACACAAAGATCGGTGAACACATAGAGGAAATGATTTGCAGAAGAGTAGTCTTACACTCACTGACACACGAAAAGTCTCTTTATAATTACATAAAATCAAAAGTCAGACAACGTGCCTTAGGTCAGGTAGGGTAGTAATTAATGGAGGGAGTTCAGGGGTAGGGGAAGCAATATGTGGGGTCCCCCAAGGGGTCAGTATCAAGGGTGAGATCTGCCTCTTCAGTCAACCTGATCCATGCCATTGACCCATGTTGGGAAATGAGCATGGATCGCTGGGGGGTTGGCTGGGGGGAGAAGAGGATCAAGCGTCCCAGGGATTGCTCACCTCTCCCAGGAGGGAAGACTGCTGGCTCTGCCAAATGATTGCTACCAGGTGGTGGCCTGTTGACGGTACAGGTTGGGAACAGCAGAAGTGGGAGGTGCTGTGGGACCCTTCAGCTTGCACGTACCTCCGCACACACATGCTGATGTGAGTGCCACAACAAGGGGAATAGGGAGAAAACAATGGAAAATGGCAGCAGAGCAGGCATTCATGAAATCCTGCCCACCAGTCACCCACCCGCCTCACCACCAGGACAAGCCCTGGGGAGGCAATGGACAATGGGGGTCGGTGGAGCAGTGCTGAAGGGAGCCCAAGCCTGCCCCGGCCAGAGGAGCATAAATTGCATGAAAAAAATAAAAGATTTGACTCTTCACAGACAACACAAAAGATCTAGGCAAGGGTAAACATGGAGGAAGAGAGAAGGGAACTAATGGAGGATGTGGGTGGGTTGGAGAGCTGGCCAAAGATCTGTCAGCTCAGCTTAACACTAAGAAATGTAGAGTAATGCACATTGGGAAAATGAACCCAAGGGTGCAGTACGAAATGGGGAAGGGGTACTGGACAGTACTGTGAAAGAAAAGGATTTAGAGATGATATGGGAGACCCTAAAAGCTTTTGCACACTGCAACAGGGTGGTGGGCAAAGCAAATGGAATGATGGGATGCTCTAACCATTCCGTTCCACCAGGTACCAAGGCATGTAACAGAGCATGCTGCTGCACCTGCAAATTTATCTCTGGTGTCACTGATCAACCCACTGTGTCCCATTTTACCTCTAACAACCATATGTTAATTATCTTTCTATCTGTGTCCATCATCAGGGTTTCTGGGATGCTGTTCAGACAAAAAACAAGGAAACTAAGGTTGTCATCTGCTTAGGTTCACAGCAGCTCTCTGAATTGAATGACAGACTTGTTTTCTACCAACTCTTTTCTCTGCCTCATGTTTTACCACTGAACTTGTGATTTTTTTTTTTACCCCTTTTATATATTTGCTTTTATGGCTGCATGGTGGTAGTATTGGTATACTGTGTGCGTGGGTTTGCTTGCACACACATCTGTTCAGAGTATGTCTGGGCAAATCCATGTGGGCATTTGTGCCATGTGTGCATTTCTATTTTGTTTCTCCTGGTTTTCCTGACCCCTCCCCCCCCATATTTGTCACCCTTGAGATTTCCAACTTTACTCATGTAGTAGGACCCTACTTAACTCATCAGCTTTTTCCCTCCTAGGGCCCAAAACTGGGCTTTGTCCCACTGTGGTATTTTGCAGAAGCCCAGTTTGCACCCACAAACTGGGTTTGTGACAGAGGCAAAGTTTAGAAGAGTTCACAGTGCAAGTGAGAGGGAAGGGACCTGCATATTGACACAGTCCCGTTCACAAAGGGTTTTCCCCATGCAAGGGCCTTTTGCAGAGGTCCCTTGTGTGGAGAAAATACCACTGCCCAAGACCTGGCAGTATTCTATGCCACCCTAGTTGTAGCTGGAGGTACTGCAGATCACCATTCCATTTAAAAAAATAAAGGACAGCCCTCTGGTGGTCTAGTGGTCCCTCCCCTCCCCCCATCACCAATCACCAGCCCGATCCTAGAAAGAAATATAATGTAAGTTTTCCTGGGTGGTTTAGTGTCCCCCCAATTACCGATCGCCTTCCCAATCACAGAAATAAAAATAATGTACATTTTCCCTGGTGGTCTAGTGTCCCCCCCCACCCGAATAACCCTGATTGCTGTCCCGAAAAAAGAAGAGTATGGGCTGGCCCAGTGGCGCTGAGGGTTGAGGCACTGGACGCCGTACTTCATGCCACACCGGTGACCTGGGTTCGGGAACAATCCCGGGTTGTTGGAGGTCGGCGGGGGGGGAAGGTGAGAAGTGAGACTGAGCTGCTGCAAGGCTGCTCTCCTCTCCTCTCCTCTCCCAGGGAGGGATGTGTGCTTGCCCCCCAGTAGTTCATCTCCCATCAGGTGGAGGTCTGATGGGAAACGTAGGCGGAGAGGGTGGCAGACGATCACCAGGGATGGGGCGGAAGGGGCCTAGCTGGTACCCAGCGTGTATATGCGACTCCACACACACACGCGTGTCTGCCAGGGTCCCAGGTGGGGAGAAAACTGGGGAAGAAGCACAAACTACATATGGAAGAAAACAAAAAAAGAGTACACAATACCTTGTTGGTAGTGGTACTCACCCCCCCCCCAGCCGCCATCCTGTAATGAAAACAAAGTGTCGCTGGTAACCTAGTGATCTGTCCCCATCCCCAGTCGTCAGTCCCAGTAATGCAAACCAGTCTCCTTGGTTGTCCAGTAGTCCCTCCCTCTGCTGATCACAACCCCAAGCTCAAGAAACATATGCTGTGGTGGTCCAGTGGTCCTGTCCCTCACCAATCGCCATCCTGATCAGAATGGCAGAAGCCAGTAACAGTACCCTGGTGGCTAGTGGTCCCTCCCCCCGCCCAATCACCCACCCTACAGTGACAACATATTTAACATATAGACCACAATGAATTGCAGCTACGTCAGGCAGGGGCTGGGGGGGGCCACAGTAAGCCACCCACAGTCCATGTAAATTGGCCCATAATGGGCATGCAAATGGCCACCTAGCACCTTGTATGCCCAATAGACTCATTTACATGGCTGCTTTTGTAAATGGGAAATAGCGCAGCTGTGCTATTCATTGTGGGACCATTCACCTGACGGGCTGTCGGGGCAGCACTGGTAGAGGTTGTGGTGCTTTTCCGGGGTTTGCACTGCCCCCTCCAGCACCTATTCACAGTCAGATAGTGCAGTGCGCTATCCGACTGTGGATAGCAACTTTTGGAGCCTGTGCAATCGCAAGGCGCAGCACAAACCGTTGCGCTGCACTTTGCGATTTGTTTTGTGAATCTGGTCCCCCTACTCTTTTGTAATGTCTCTGCCTCCCACCATCAGCACATTTCTGTTTTCCAGTTTCTGTTCTTTGTTTTTAATTCTATTTTATGCTTCCCCATCATGTTTGGACCCTTTCTTACCAGCTCCCCAGCCCCATCACCCCACTTCTTTCTGAACTTACTGTGCCCATTGCCACACAGCTTTCCCTCTGTGTTGGAGGGTATTATCAACCTTGCCTGACAAGGATCCAGATGACTCAGTATAGATAACTGGTGTGGGGCCTGCGAGGGATCGTGGTCATCTTGCCAGCCGGGATGATTTTCCATGCTCATTTGTGGTCCCCAGGTTGAGTGTGGCCCTCAGGATGAGCGGCATGTAATGCTATCAGTGACACTGCGATACATGCTCCCATGTGCTGCATGTCCATGGCTGCCATCTTCAGAAAAGGAGATGTGCAGGAACAAGGGGGCACAATTTGAAGATAGAGGGGGGACGGCTCAAAGGTAATGTGAGGAAGTATTGTTTTCACAGAGAGGGTTGTGGATACATGGAATAGCCTTCCTGAGGAGGTAGTGGACTCGAAAACAGTGGAGGAATTCAAGAATGCATGGGACAGACATAAGGCAATTCTAGTGGGGGGTAGGAGGAAGTAGGCTGCTGGTTAACTAGGATCTGCAGCCTATGCATTAGGTAGGAAAATGGGCAGACTAGGTGGACCAAGCGGTCCTTATCTGCTATCAAATTCTATGTTTCTGTGTCACTCCTCCTTCCAGTGTGTTGCAGCTCAAGCACCCTGCCTCAGCCACCACTAACAGCCAGACTAACGCTGAGCTTCACAAATCCCAAACCCCACAGGAAGAGAACAGTCCATAGGACACTCGACCCCCCCAGCTGACCCTCCAACAACCTGAGCTCAGTTCTGAACTTGGGTCATCGGTGCCACAAGTGTTAGTAGTACTGCTGAACTTTACAATTATCACTTTTTCTTCAGGTCTCCCTACCCATTTTCCGAACACTGATTGGAGACAATAAAAAAAGCCAGGGATGCAGCTAAGATGTAGATGTCAAAAATATCTTGCATATTAGGCCTGTTATAACTTAGAAACATAGAATCTATCTGCAGAAAAAGGCCCATTTGTTCATCTTATCTCTCCATACCTACCTACAAGATACTACATGACAGAGTCCTATAGGCTCCTGCTTCTACCTCCACTCCCCTCACTTTCTTGTGTGGTTTTAATCAACCCCTTGACTCTGTTCCACCCTCTTTTTTTCCACTTAGGTTTATGCCCCCATTTCTCTTGACAACCCCCATGTTGGTGGCCCGCCCCAACCTGGTCACCCACCGTCCCCAAGACTTATCCCTGGTGCCTCCACAACTTTTACCTTTTGTGGCAGGGAGGGAGGACTTGGCCTTGTCCCCTCCTAAAGCAGAATCTGGGTCTGGCCAGTGTTACCAAACCTGTAAGTGGGCCAACTTCATCTCGCACGGCAGGTACGTCTTTTTCCTCCATAGTTTTCTCTATCCCCATTGGTGTGTAATGACACACAGTGTTGTTTCAAATTCCTCTCCACTCTTTTGGTCTTTCCAGCTGCTCTGATACTTAGCCTTCGCTAGGTGTCAGGCGTGCTGTGGGAAGCACTGCCCACCCTCCCCAGGAGAGAAGAGCAATCCTCCAGACTCTTGATCCTCTCTTCCCCTCTCCCGGCCGACCCCCTCCGACTCGAGTTCTCTCCCAAACCGGAGTTGTCGGGATGGCAGGAAGTAGTGCTGCATGCCACTGGGCTGGCTTTTCCCACCCTCTTTTGAATCTCCCCACAGATTTTGCACAGACCACTTCTTCCGGCACCCTATTCAACCTTCCACACCCTCTCCAAGATAAAGTACTTTCTGGAATCTCTCTTAAGCTTGCCCCCTGCTAGTTTTATGGAGTTGTCCCTGGTGCTTGTGTTCCCACTCGGTCTGAACTCATCTTCCGATCTGTCATTCTTGCCTTGCAGACATACTGTATATTTACACCTGTGGTATATAACAGTATTACATTACTGCATCCTATAACTTTTTTTTGTTTAAGGCTGTGTCATTTTGCCTGTTTAAGTAGAGGGAAAACAATTAGTTATCCTGTTTCTATATACAAGAAAAGATTTTTCCCATGCAGAGGACATTAAATTCAAAGACTGGTATAGTGCGTTTTTTTTCCCCCTAGAAGGTAAGTGGGTCATGGCAGGAGAAAACTGGGGGCCTCCAAGGCCAGTGCACCCCACTGACTAGGGAAGAAGGGACATGTTAGTGTAGGCCCCCACTTCACTGCAGTTGCTTGCCCTCCTCCTTGGTCAGCATCATATGCAGATAGGGGGGCAGCAGACCAAAACAGTACTGGGGGGGGCTGGGGTTTCTGTCTGTTAGTAAGGGGCATTGGCATGGATCGAGAAGACTGCCTACTGTCATGCTGATCTCTTGCACATGTTGTGGAGCTGCCCTCAGATGTATCGGCTTTGGGAGCAGATTCATAAAATCTGTGAGTTTGTTACACGGTCTAAGATCTTGTTGTCTTCGCTGACCTTTGTATTGGGGCTGTCCTCACAACTAGTTCCACTTCAGAAGAAGCAGATTAACTGGATTCTGTCAGCAGCGTTGGCCCATAAGAGGCTTTTACTTTCTAAGTGGAAAGAAGAGGCTGTACCCTCCCTGTCTGAATGGTATAATAATATGTCACTTCTAGCACAAAATGAGAGAATTTTCACCTACTGCTCAATCAGTCATCTGAGTTTTTAGATATTTGGGCCCCCTTTTTAGAACTGGTAGTGTGATATCCTGTATGTTTTCTTCCTTTGCTTTGCAAGGTTGTATGATATATTACTGCATGATACGCTCTTGTCAGTTGAACTCAGCCCTTAGATTTCTGTCCTGTTAGTCTGATTAAGTTGCATTTTTATGTAACCTTTTAGTATCTGAAAAATGCTTCTTTGTTTTATTAATGTCTTTGTATCCAGTAATGTAGTGATCATTGTATTTTATTTTAGTGGTTTGAAACCATTAAATTATTAATGGGAAAAAAAAAAAGAGAAGACTGCCTAATGGGTGGGGGCACAGGGGATATTTTATTCCATGCCTTCAGACCCTTGGTTTCTTTCTCTGCACCCCAGACCACAGCTGAAGAAGTGCCTTGCACCTACTTGTGTCAGGCAGCTCTTTCAGGTGTTTAAAAGTATGCATTAGAAAATCCTGCCTTTGTCCAACATTCATTGAAGATGGTTTTGCACTGAAGTCCAAAAATGGCTTTATGCATCTAAATGTGGATTCATGGGAAGTTTGCACTCCAGTATTCCTCCTGGCATGTGCCCAGCTCTTCACAAAATGTGTGCTCCCACTGCTCTCCTAAAATTTGTTCCCTCTGCACCCTTCCTAGAATGTAGCCCTTATCCTTACCAGAACGCCGCGCTTCCACATACCTTCCAGAATTTACTCTACACATTATTTTACTTATTTTAAAAATGTTGCCAAGTAAGAGCTATTTCTAGTTAGGAAGGATTTGGGTGGAATCATTAAAATGCTAAATGACACTTTTTGGGAAGACTGGTAACACAGAAGATCCATTTTTAAATGCAGTTACGCACTCCACAGTGTACTTAATAGTGAACATTCCACAAATCTAGGATGCTTGCAATCACTTGATTTCAGGCTAGGCTAGCTGAGATGCAAAATCGTATTTCCAATGGGATACTGCTTCTACTCATTTCCGTAACTGGGTGGACTTATTCTAGTGCTTCATTACTGCCAAGTTCTAATTCCCCGTCAGCTGTTTCTAAGCTCATCTGTGTTTTTGCATCTTTGAGAAGCTGCTTCTTACTATAGTGCATGCTATTGGGCACGCAAGCAACATGAAGGGCTTGTGCACACAGGGTTGCTAGTTTTAGGAAAATTTACTTTATTGCAAGGCTTTGAACTGAGCTGCATACAACATTAAAAACCCATCGTACCGAATACGGGCAATAATGGACACCCAGTGTGCAGTCCCAGCGTTTCACATTGTACTGACGCTTCCACTGGGGGAGAGGCCACGGGATAGATTTATTTATTTATTTGATTTTTCTTTTTTATCAAGAAGGTGGTGAGATTACCCCACGAGGTACAGTACCTAATTTTTGTGGGGGTCCAAAGTTGTGACTAAGGAATATGTGTAAACAGTTTCCCAAGATGTTTAGAAATCAAACGTGGAACTGCTCCTTCAGAAAAATGGACACACATTTGACAGATCATAACAGTTATACAGGTAACATCAGGCCCACAGTATTTTGATGATGTAGTCTTAATCTCTAGATATTTCAGCCTCGGCTCTTTATAAACTTTTAAACATAACAAGCTGTTTATTCATAGTGACAGGATTCATTTTTAATGTGCCAAGGTTTTCAGTTTACTGGTTTTTAATAGGAGGAACTGTGTGCTGAAACCAAAATGACATCATCTTGTGCAGAATGGATGAACCTTGAGTCTTTGTTTGCCATCACGCTCTCTGTTTCTAGTGTGCTGTTTCCCACGGAATGTTATGGCTCTCGTACGTCAGGACAGAGTCAAAAATACAATTTAGTGTCACACTTCAGCTTAATTTTTAAAATAAAGACTAGTTAGTTACAAATGCACCTCCACAGTGAAAATAACACAAAGTAAGTTTTACTGTATGTGACACTAAGTTGGCCAGGGCAGTGGACTCCCATGAGGATAGGGACCAACATTAGGAGGACAGGTCTTTCAGGTAGCCTGGGCCCAGACCGTCAGGGCCTTGCAAGTTAACAAACATACCTTGAAACTGATGCACCACTTTCACCGGCAACCAGTGCAGAGAACGGAGAACTAGCGTGATACACCTGAACTGGGAGTTTCCCGTAACCAGCACAGCTGATGCATTCTAGACCAGCTGCAAGTGGCGCACCAACCTCATGGATAACTCTAGGTACAAAGTGTTGCAGTAATCCAGTCTAGGTGAAACCAGGGCGTACACCAGGACCACCATGTCAGCAGATTCAAGGAAGTGCAGCATCACCACTTATTGCTGAACCATACTGAGCTGAATCCACCAGCAACACCTCTGTCTTCAGTGGATTAAGTCAGAGACAACTAGCAGTCATCCAGTCTTGAATTTCCCTAAGGCACTTACACAGCCCCGAGACTGCAACATCCCCATCAGGTGCACAGGACACATACAGCTGGATATCAGCATAGCAATGAAAACCCAAGCCATAGCATGTAATGATCTCCCCCAGTGGCAGCAGGTACACAGCAAGCAACACGGAGGCAAGGACCAACCCTTGATGCACACACTGCAGCAGAGAGCAGCACTGCTCGAGATATAAGACCCCACCTACATAGTGCTTCAACTGAAGCAACAGCACCCTATGATCCACCATGTCAAATGCTGAGGAAAGAACAAGAATGGAATGATGCCCACTATCCCTCGCCAGGAGGAGATCATGGTGCACCTTGACCAGAGCAGTCTTAGTACTGTGGAGAGGCTGGAAATCAGACGAAAGGCTCACAGATTCTCCAGGTGTTGCTCCAACTGCACTGCTACCACCTTCTCAATCAACTTCCCTAAAAAGAGAAGTTCCAAACAGTCCAATAATTGAGGGATCATCAGGGTTCAGCAGTGCTTTTTTGAGAAGAAGCTTCACCACCACCCTCTTCAGTGCAGAAGGAAAGAAAAATTCTCTGTAAGAGAACCCCCAACAATTTCCTCAAAAATCAGACTCATAGCGCCCAACACCTGAACAGGCTTGGACATTTTTTTTAAAAATGTGGTTGCCCACGGACAACCTGGACCAGAAATTTGGTTGCTCATGAAGAAATTTAACTGATGTCGTAAATATACTTGTCGGTGATGCAAGATTAGTGTTTTTACTGGTGGTGGCTCCACCCAAACGCTCAACGTTATTTTAACCCTTTAATTTAGTAACTGCAGAATAAAACAAATTCCAATGATGTTTTTTAAACAGGAAAGCACACATAGATGCTGATCAGCATCATAAACACTTGGTCACAACTTTGAAGAAAGTAAGACTAGTAGTTGCCACTTGCCGGAAAGAGATGAATGAGTTCACATTAGCTTGTTTACTTGTAGCATGGGTGGGGGTTGCCACCTGCAAGGGGGGGAGTTAGTGTCAGTGTGACCGTCACGTGCCCATGACTGCTGGGAGGAAAAAATAAAAGTAATATTAAGTACAACAACAACAGTGCACTGTGGTGCACACCCATTTAGTAAAAAAAACAGTGCTCAGACAATGGATGCAGCAGAGTCAGAGAGCTCAGTAGAACATGAAGAAGCTGTAGCACAGGAGCCTGTGCTTACGAGAGAGTGGCCATGAATGTGCCTTGTTCCAGGTCCATCTTCAAGCCAGCACAAAATAGCCTCATGTAGTTGAAAATCATCCATGCTAGGACCATTCACATGTATTGACATTAAATCTTTCAATGTGTCCTGTTGCAGGTTTGTTCTGGGACTGGACTTAATTAGGTTCATTGCTGAAAATCCCCATTTAGCAACAGCAGTTCTACATTACAGTGTGTAAAGTAACTCTACCATAAGTAGAGCATCTGTAAATGCTGGTGGTCTACTTGCCAAAAGCTTTGATAGACAGCTTTGTGGGGTGTCTGACTGCGTGATGGTATGCAGGTGTAACTTGAGAGGCAGCCACTGGCATAATGGCACTCTCCTTTTCCTTCTCTGTAATTACTGCTGTAAAGTGATTTAGGAGACATTCAAAATGTTCATTCCTGTATTGGGCCAGTTGTTTTTTATTGGTAGGCCACTAAGTGGGGTCAAGATACTGAAACCAGGTAAATGGGGGTTGCTGCAGCCTACTGAATCTAATATCTATTTGCTTGATAACAGCATCAGTCATTTTTTTGTGCTGGTCAAGTAGTTTTGGCTCTAAGACACAGCAAGTTCCACCCCTTAAAACTCTCCATCTTCATTCAGTAGAAGCTTTCGGACATATGTGCCAGGACTTTCTTTCACAGACATAAGTTCAAGACCTGCTCCTTCTAGTTTCTGTATTACTTCAAATAAAAGCAGGTCATCCCTCTGAAAAGTGTGAGACAGTTCTGTGACAACAGTTAGTAAATCCATCATAAAATGTAAAGTTTGAACAAATTTGGCAGTCTTAAGCTCTTTAAGAATGCCCTTTACCCTGGCTGCGTCAACCCCAGACTCAGTGGCCACCACATTCTCCATGTGACTGACTGTCAATTTGTAATTTTTCATTAGTGACTTTAATGCTCGTGAATGGCTTGCAACCCAGCGGACTTGATGTATTTCACCAAAGTAAGCTACGATGGATTCAAAGGCATCTGCTAAACTTTGCTCCTGACGGTGTCTTTTTGGACTAAGGTGATAGAATTTGAAAATGTCTTTTAATATTTTCTCAAATTTTTGAAGATAGGGCTTATCTTTCTTAAGATCGAAAATCGCAAGTTCGAGATTGTGATTTATGCAATGTACAACTATGATGTGAGGAGATTCATGCCGAAATTTAGCCTACACACTATTTGTGCACCCCATATTTACTGATACACCATCTAAATTCAGGCCCCCTAATTGTGCTTTTACTTCCTCTGGGCCAATTCCCATACTTTATAAGGCCATCAGTATTGCAGAAGTTACACCATCAGATGTGGCAGATTCCAGGTCCACAAGATCCACAAAAGTTGTCATTGGCCTCCCACCCTGAACAAACCTGAGATGTCTCCAGAACTGGACACAATCCAAGGGATCTACTACAAGATCCTGACTTACACTTGCCTGACAGGCAACTGCCCAGCGTTTTTTGCCCGACAGGTGTACAGTTCGAACAAAGGATTGCCCAGCATTCAGCAACCTGAAGTTGGTTACTGTATATTAAGTCCGAGTGCGAGACCATGAAACACAATACATCTTGAGGGGTGTAGCACCCCTCGCACCAGTCTTAGTATAACTAACTCCAAGTCGCTGACATTCTAAATGTCAGGCAATCCCTTGTTGGGATTGTACACCTGTCAGGCAACTGCATGTCGAGCAAAAAATGTCAGGGAGTTGCCTGTCAGGCAAGTGTTAAGTCAGGCAATCATAGGACTCCCACTCTAGGTGGGGTCTTACCAGCGATCTATACAGAGGCAACACCACCTCCCTCTTTCTGCTGGTGATGCCTCTACCTATACACCCCAGCATGCCACAAGTCCTTCTTACTGCCTTGTCGCACTACTTGGTCACCTTTAGGTCATCCAATATGATTATCCTCAGGTGTCTTTCGTGCTTGGTGATCTTCAGTACCACTCCATCAATTTTGTACTCCACCCCTGGATTTCTGTGTTCTAAGTGCACTTTTTCACATTGAAACCCAGCTGCCATACCCTTGAACACTCCTCTAGTTTTCTCTGGTCTCTGCAATGTCACTTATAAAGACCTTAAGGAGGACTGGTCCCAGCTCTGATCCCTGAAGAACACCGCTGGTCACCCTCCCTTCCTTGGAGTGTACTCCGTTTACCACCACCCTCTGTCACTTACCTCCTAACCAATTTCTTATCCAGTTTACCAACTTTGGAACCACTCCTAAGCAGCACAGCTTGCTTACTAGTCTCCTATGTGGAATGAAGTTGAACACCTTACTGAAATCTAGGTAGGCCACATCCACTACTCTACCCTGATCTAGTTCCTTGGTCACCCAGTCAAAGAAATCTTATCAGATTTGTTTGACATGACCTCCCCCTGTGAAACCGTGCTGCCTCAGGTCTTGTAACTCACTGGATGCAAGATATTCTGCAATCATTTCCTTCAGCAGTGATTCCATTAACTTTCCCACCACTGATGTCAGGCTGACTGGCCTATAATTGCCAGCCTCCTCCCTGCTACCACTTTTGTGCAGTGGGACTGAATCTGCCCTTCTCCAGTCTTCCGGAACCACTCCTGTTTCCAGTGAGCTATTAAGTGAAATTGTCAGAGGTGCAGCCAGTATTTCCCTGAGCTTCCTCAGTACCATAGTTGTTCAGTCTGTCTGCCTTTTCCTGGTCCCCCTCTGCCCAGTCTCTCCCCCCTCCCCCCACTTCCCTTTTTAACCTTACAGTCCCGCCACTGGTCTTCCTCTTTTTACTTACATATCTAAAAAAAATTCATGCCCCCTTTTGTTTCCTCCTGGGCTATTCACTCTCTTCAGGTTGCACCTTTGCACTCCTCACAGCTTTCCCTGCTTCCCTCTGTTTCCGCTGATGCATCTCCCTATCTTCCTCCCTCTCTGTCTCCTTATACCTTCTGAATGCTACCATTTTAGCTTTTATCTTTTAAGCCACCTCTTTCGAGAATGGTAGTTGTCTATTTTTTCTCTTGCTTTGCTTTTGTTTGACTCAGAGGTTTATTGCATTTATTATGCTCCCTTTTATCTTCACGCACTGTTCCTCCACCCCACCCCACCTAGGTCGTCCTTCCCCCACTGGGTCATCCCTGAGGCATTCACCCATTTTTTCTTTAAATCTGCCCTCCTGAAGTTAAGGACCCTTGCCCTTGTCAGGTTCAATTCTGCTGCTGTCCTTATATTGAACCACACTGTACTGTGATCCCCAGGTGGCCTCCCACCTTGATGTCTGCAACACTATCCCTGTTAGTAAGTACAAGGTTCACTATTGCCCCATCACAAGTGGGTTCACTGACTAGTTGCCTAAGGAACGTCCCCTGCAGAGAGTCCAGCATGTCACTGCTTCTAACTGAAGCCACTGCTGGGAGGCTCCAGTCTACATCTGGCAGATTGAAGTCTACAACCACCAGCACCTACCCTTTTCTGCCATCTTGCCAGTGGCTTCCACCAGTGCCGTATCTGATTTCTCCCACTGTGCTGGAGGTTTGTAGATTACTCCAGTGCAAGTAGTGGCTCCATTCCCCATCTCCAGTGTGATCCACAGGACCTCTGCCTTCCCTGTATTCCCTGTATGATCTCCCTCACAACCCCCCCCCTTCCTACCCGGTCCTTCCTGAACAGTGTATAGCCTAGTATGGCCATGTCCCAGCCATGGTTTTCAGTGCACCATGACTCAGTGACACAATATCCAGGTCAGCTTCTGCTATGATGGCCCCCATGTCTGGAATCTTATTTCTTAGCCTTCTAACATTCGCACACATAGCCTTCCAGATTTTGTTTCCACTCTGCTTGTTACCCCTTTTTTGTCTTTTTTGCCCTCTATCCCTCCTTCCTGCCTCTCTTTTTAATGCTCCCATTCCCTTTCCTCTTTCTCTGTGCTACCCTGCTTTCTTTATTAATTTGCACCCTGGCGGATTCCCCTCCCCTTGGGTTCTCCCTACTCTCTACTTCAGCCTGTGGGGGGAAGGGGGTCCAGACTCCCCAATTCCTTCTGCCACCCCCCTCAGCTAGTTTAAATGTTCGTCAAAGCAACATTTAAACTGTCTGCTGAGGACTGCAGTTTCCCTCTTGGATGCATATAGGCCATCAACCCCGTATAGGACCTTATCCTCCCAGGTGGGTCCCCAGTCCACAAGATAGTGAACCCTTCCTCTCTGCACCATTCCTTTAGCCATGAGTTGAAGCTCCTGGTGTGGAGATCCCTCTCCTGTACCTTGTCATAGATAGGCAGCACCTCAGCGAAAGCCACTGAGCAAGCTACCTAAAACCCCTCCCAAGCTCCTTAAACTCCCCCTGTACTATCCTAGCCGCTTCCCTAGTCAGGTCTGTAGTCCCCATATGGACAATTACATCCAGCTGTGCCTCCGATCCTGCTGCCCTAGTGATCCTCAGGATCTGCTTCCCATCCCTCCAGGCAATGGCGCCAGGTAAGCACCTAACCTGCCCAGGTAAGCACCTAACCTGCCCCCCCCTTCTTCTGCCCAAATCTATCCTCCTCACAATCAAGTCCCCCACCAGAAGTTGCTTCTTTCTTCTCTGGGATCCTCTACCACCCTCCTTGGGTTCTCCACTATGGAGGGCCCCAACATCCCTCTTGTTCACTACCATGGGTGCCTCTTCCTGGCAGTTCTGTCCCACCAGAGCAGCATAGGAATTGCATAGTGATACCAGTTGAGGAATGGGCCTCTGTCCCACCACCCCCACCCTATCAGAGCCCACTCTAGTTCAGTCGTTCCTCCTTCCTGGCATCCTTTGAGGTAACAGTGGCAGAATAGGTGGCCCCTGGGTGGGGAGAGAGGTCCCCTGAATCTTAGCCAACTCGGCCTGGAGTCTAGCGACCTCCTCCCCAATGCTGCTCCACAGCCGCTGCACTTGCACCACTCCCAGCATTCTCAGCCTCTATGCTTCCTGTGTTACCTGGAAATACATTTGTACCCTTACCCCTGATAGTGTGTTTCTAGTTTTCCCCTTTGTTGTTTATCTCTGTTTGTGTTCCCCCTTGCCTTGTTTAAATATTTATGTGCTCCTGCCCTAGACTGGTGTTGCTCCAGTCCCAGTTTTGGCCTACCTTTGGCCTTCCACCCTTCCCAGCAGTGACTGTTACACAGTAGTGAACAGGTGCTTTGCCTTAGTCAACTGGCAGTCTCTCCCACTTCTTTGCTTCCTTCTGCTGATGCCTGCCGATGTCAGTCAGCTGTTCCCACTCCTTTGCTGTTCACTCACTTGGCTGCTTTTATGAAGAACCTGCTCCCTTCCTGATGGTGTGCTGTTGGCTGTGGGAAGTCGGTTATCAAGTAGCTGAGGCCCCAGGTCTGACTGATACAAGCCAGTTATTTAGTGCCTCTGCTATTCCCTCTGCCTTGTTCAATGGTTCATCACCCCCCCCACCAAATAATAAAGGGCTAGCCTTACATCTGACTCTTCTTTACTTCCCTTATGTATTAAAAAGGTGTATTATTCTCCTTGATCCCTTTTGTAATCCTTTTTTCCACACAGCCTTGGCCTGCACAGTCATGACCCTGTATTCATTCTGTAATGCCCCATTGTAATTCCCTTGGTCTGTTCCCAGAATCCCTTTTCTCTCTTGACATCCTTGGGCTCCTTGGAAAAAAAACACTTCTCTGACAATGGTATCTTCAATACACAGAAAAAGGTCAAGAACTGTATCCTCTTTTTTCCAGTACTGGGGTGCTGGAGCTGTTCTAAAAGTGGGTGTGGGGGGGGGGTCAAGGTCCAGGGGTGAGGGGGTAGTTGTGAAAACTTTCTGAAAGAAGCCGAGGGTCTGGGGGCCATTAGGCCTCCAGATGCTCTGGGGTTTTAGGTGCTTTGTGGTGAGTTTGGGGGCTTTTATTGAAGATTGTGTCATGTCTTCCCTACCCCTGACTTCAGGGAAAAAAAATAATTTTTCCCCAGAGTCAGGGGTGTGGGAAACTCTGGCTGACCTTAAAGTTTGCAGCCGCAACTGGGGTGGGCAACTGCCTGACCAGTGCCATTGACAACCTGCCACATAGGCATTAGTGTAATGTACTGTGAAAGATTTGCATGTAAACGCTGGGGGTCTGGGGGCCCCTTGCGGTCCCCGGACCGCCAGCCTTTATATAAAAAATGTTCACAGTACATACTACTTGGAATAGCCTCCCTTCCAGTCCCAAAGAAGCTACTAGCTGCAGTGTCACCACCTTTAAACACATCATGTGTGTGCCCCCCTCCATACCCCCTGCATCTGTCCACAGATCCGTGGTGTTCCAACTGCCTAATCCAAGCCCCATAATACTGTCCCTGGCACCTTTCCCTTAAATATTAACCCTGTAAATGTGCATCTGTTGTAATTATTGTACTAAGCTGTTGCCTATAGTAAATACTATTTTTAGTGGAAACATCAGCCTGCTATAACAGTCCTCCGTAGGACCCTCTTGAAAAATGGGTGTTCAAAATGTGTCTATTCTGGTGTTCACAATTGTGATAAAGGACAGCACTGAGGGGGGCTACACACAGAGTAAGTAAGGGGGTGATGCATATGCTTAAACTGGGGTGCAGTGAAGTCAGACTGACATTTGGCAAGAAGTGACAGATGAGTAAGTAGATCAGTAAAGCAGCCAGCAAAGTTAGTACCACTGCCACGTCACATGAGCCCCCTGACTGATTTGAGTTTGCCTTTTGAGACCTGACCTTAAGACTTGCAAAAATAAAATGTTTTGTACTTGGACTGACAGACTCACCTTTATTTCTAGGCTCAGCAGGCTTGATCGATCTGTTTCAATTCAATTCAATTCAATTTTATTTATAAAGCGCCTTTCAAGACCAAGGCGCTGTACAAAACATTAAAATTAATAAAATTCAAACATTTAAAAGTCAGCCACAGCTAACAAGAGTATACTAAATCAAAAAGATATGTCTTTAAGGCAACCTTAAAATTATCGATGGTTGGACATTCTCTCAATCAAAGAGATAGAGAATTCCACAGGGTTGGTGCCGAAAAAGCAAAGACACGAGATCCTGATGACTTCAATCGGACCCTGGGAATCTCCAGCAGTCCCTCGTTGGCGGAACGGAGAGGACGGAGGGGGCAGTAGGGAATCAGGAGATCTTTCAGGTAACCGGGTTTCTGATCATGTAGAGCTTTAAAGGTTAGTAAACCAACCTTAAAGGTGATCCGCCAGCAAACAGGCAGCCAGTGCAGTTCGCGGAGCACAGGCGTAATATGACTGGTTCTAGAAGTCCCAGTCAAACGCCTGGCTGCCGCGTTCTGCACTAGCTGAAGGCAGTGGATATCTACCCCAGGTAGCCCTAGGTAGAGGGAATTGCAGTAGTCCAGACGAGTAGTGACGAAGGCGTGGACCAATGTTGGAAGGTCACCCAGGGGAATCAGATGTTTCACCCGGGCGATATTCCTCAGATGGTAAAAAGAGGATTTGACAACAGCTGACACCTGAGATTTCAGGGTCAGACCATCATCAAAAATAACGCCCAGATTTCTTACCTGTTCAGAGGTAGAGAGCGGTACACCACCAAGTAATAAACCTGATGGTTGTCCTGCTCCCACACACATCACTGGACGACCTGGAACCACCACCAATACCTCAGTCTTGTCCGGATTGAGTCTCAACTAGCTCAAACTCATCCAAAGTCTGATCTCATTGAGGCAATTATTAAGTACAGAGAGTGCATCACCCTGAAGGGGAGAAAGGACAAATACAGCTGAGTATCATCTGCATAGCAGTGAAAACCCAGACTGTATCACCTGATGATTTCTCCCAATGGCAGCATGTACACTGAAAACAACATGGGAGCTAAAATGGAGCCCTGTGGTACCCCACAAGACAGGGAGTGAGCGCCAGAGGAATAAATTCCAGTGACAACTCTCTGAAACCTGTCTGTGAGGTAAGAACGAAACCATTCAAGGACTGTACCAGACAGCCCACAAAAGACCCGTAAGCACTGCAATAGCACTCCATGGTCTACAGTGTCAAATGCAGCAGATAGATTGAGAAAGACCAGAATGGTACGCACCTTTCAATCTCTGGCCATAAGAAGGTCGCTCAATACCCGGACAAGGGCAGTCTCTGTACTATGCCTTTTCCTGAAACCAGACTGGAGAGTATCATAGACATTGTGAGATATAAGGTGATCATCCAATTGCAGCACAACTGCCTTTTCAATAACCTTACCAACAAATGGCAGGTTAGAGATAGGCCGGTAGTTAGCTAGACAATCTGGATCTAAGGAGGATTTTTTTAAGGAGTGGTCGAACTTCCGCCTCCTTAAGGGGGTCAGGAAAAACCCCCCTCTCCAAAGATTTCCAGACAATGTCTGCAAGGATTGGGTAGATGACTTCTACACAACCTACTAAAAGCGGTGTAGGACCCGGATCCAAACTACAACTAGTTGGTCGCATTGTTTGGATGATCTTCACAATGTCCCCGAATTCCAGCCAGTGAAAATGTAACCAGACAGACCGAGGACAAGCCACTTCAAGTCGACCACCATACTCCCCCATAGGAGAGGTCGGACCGATGCCAGACCTGATGCCGGCAACCTTATCCGCAAAAAAACGAGCAAACTCCTCGCATCTTAGCTGAGAAAAAGCTTCTCTGGGCTGAAGGCAGACTAGACTGCACAGTCTGTCCACAGTCTGTAAAAGCTGAGCTGGTCGATTTTGTGCAGCAGAAATCTCTCTGGACAGGAATTCTGCCTTCTTACGAGTGATTTCTGATTGATAGCTATCATAATGTGCCATCAGTCTAAGCCTGTCGGCATCAAGGCCCGACTTCCAACCAGGCTCTCTTCAGCCTTCGGCCAACTCGCCTTAACTCCTTCAAGGAGCCATCAAACCACGGGCTCCTTGGATGGAGGGTGAGAGGCCGAACACGAACAGGAGCAATTTTGTCCAGAGCATCTCCCACAGCCTTATTATAGGCTAATACAAGATCATCTGGACTCATGCATTCACCTGACTAGCTCGATAGATCCAGCACTGCCATTAGGTCATTGGGGTTAACACCCCTTAAAGGGCAGTACTGAACTGTCTCCATAGGGGCAGACCTATTAGAGGTGGCCCTGAAGCTGAACCTTATGGTGTAATGGTCAGACCAGCTGACAGGTTCCACCCCCAAATCAGTGATCTCCATACCCAGGAGAAAGACCAGATCCAGTGAATGACCCCCTATATGGGCAGAGGAGGTAACGACCTGTGTCAGGCCCAGCATATTCATCAGCTGGAGGAGATTTTGACCAAAATGAGAGAGTTCATCGTCGACCCAGGCATTGAAGTCACCCAGAAGTATCAGTCTGGGAAACCTCAGCACCAGGTCGACGATGAAGTCTGCTATCTCCCGCTATACTCCATCGTCCAAAGCGCACTCAGGCCAGAGAACATTGCTGTGGGTACGTGCTGCAGTCGCCTCCATTCTCACAGCACATCCCAGTATGGCAGTCCACAAAATAGGCAACAAACTATTCTTTAACAACAAAAAAAACAAAAATAGGTGGAGTCGAAGACTGGAGAGCTGGACCCAGAGAGTGGCAAGGGAGAGTCTCTCCTGCAACATACGGCAACACTATGCTCCTTTCCAGATTGCAGTTTCCATCCGTTCAATCCCCGGCCCTAATGGTTATGCAGCACTAACTTCAGTGGCTTCAATTTGATTGGACCGAGAGCAGCTGAGCTGTGACCTTTTACTTGATCCTTTCACCTGCCATTTGTGGTTAATTTAAAGGGCCACAGGCAGGTGCATGGCAGGAACAGTGGGATAGTTTTTAAGTTGCTGGGGAGTGGTGGGACAAAATTATTTAAATCAGAGTTTTATAAAACTGAGGGGGCAATGCCCCCTACTTTTGAAATTGGGGGGTGGCCTCCCTGGCTCCTGTGCCCCTGTCCAGCACTTGACATGCTGAAGAAGTAAGCAGACCTTCACCACTGACAAGAAATCCCTCCTTGCTTTCCCTTTGGGTACTTTCCACCTTCCAGTCAATGTAACTTTAGTTTGAAGGTTCCACTAACAACCAAATGGCACATAGTTATTTCCCTGTTACTATTGTGTGCCAGTTCCATCCAGGTCATGCTGTGGCTGTACTACCTAGCAGAACGTAAAATACTCCTTTAATTGTTGTTTGCCTTCCATGGATCCCAGTTCCAGTCAGTTGCTCAAACTTAAAACAGAAACATAGAAAGGTACTGGCAGAAAAAGACTCACAGTATGTTGTATCTGCCCAATTTCCTACCTGATGGCCATATGGCCTGCTTTCTTTCCTAAAATCCTGTATTTGCATGTTTGCACTGACAAGACATGGGTCAACCAAAGTTTTTTGAGCACAGACTGTTGCCCCTCCTAAAATAAAAAAACAAATTTACAGTTGAACTCGGATCACAAGCAGCACTTGATTGCATGCAAATTGGCATGCAGACCACAGTCAAACCTTATTAAAATCGGGACACAGCTGCCCATGTGTGAAACAAGTTACATACAGAGTCATCCAACTTTGTGTAAAATTGCTTGCCAGGAAGAGGCAGGCATCTAGTTATTTCAAACTGTACTGCAAAATAACTTAAAAAACAGCCTAATGGAGAGCCTTATGTGAAGGTAACAATGAATTAAACAAAGAGAAAGTTGAGTGCATTCCATAGGTCGCCATTTGAATCTTTGGATCGTGCATAATAACTTCCATCCATTTCAGCTTATTAGATGGAGCAATGATTGAAATCAGAGAAGCTAGGTTTAGGTCAGCATCAAACCCATCAGCTCCCCACCTTCTGCATAATACGAAAATAAAAAGAGAAGTGTGTGGTTAAAACAAATAAAGAGCCTTAGACAATGGACATAAATAATATGTAATTATTTTATTCACAGATGCTGTGCCAGCACTCCCTCTGGGATAGGACACAAACGGCAACTGGCTTCTTTGGATTCAGCTCAAAGACTTTGTGATTGTATATTACATTTGTCTGTCAGCTCAGTGGTTGAGTTTGTGGGAAGTTCTGTGGTTATTTGAAGGCTGTTTTTCTGCAGCAGTGGCATGAGGAATCTGTGGCCTGAAGTGATGAACATACTTGCCTGCATCTGGGCCAGTGAAAACCGACATTGTGGCTAGTTACTATAATGGATCTTTTTATTTGTTTGTCCTGCTCCTGGGCCTGTACCTTCTGTGCTTGAGTGCTCTCATTGGTGAGTCCAGTGGCTGTAAAATATCAGACTGATATGATGGAGGCTAGTCACTTCGCTCACTACTGCTGCCACATGAACCGACCAAAGCTAGCACTCAAAGGCAGTGGGCATGAAGTAAGTAAAGGAGGTAAGGGCATTTTTGTTTGTCGCTGGCATGTCTTGAGGAGGGTGCAGGTATACACTTAAACCTGGAGATCTAGTTTAAGTCTTGATCCATAGAGTAATTCAATAAATGGAGTGTCCAGAATGGTCCAAATGTTTGGCAGCCATGTTAAAAAGTCACTGGCTGCAATAGCGCTTTTCCAAGTACAAGGATTCCACTGCTTAACCTTAATTCAAAATGGCATCTCCGAGCTGATGAGATTAATATTAGCATTCAACTATGGTAAACAAACACTTTTTTATGGGAAACAGCAATAGTTTTGCCATGGGGTTAACCAAAGATTCATAAAAGACTGCCTTTCAGCATTTCAAGACTAAGGTTATTTCCATAACAGTGTGATGTGCTGCTCTGCAAAAATACATCTGCAAGCTCACTGCTAAAACATATAGCTAAGTGAAAGACTGTGAGCTCTGAAGTGAAAGACCACAGTTAAAAATAAATTGTCAGAGTATTGTTACTAAGTTTATTGATTGACATTTTCTCACTGGGGTGAAACAGTTGAGATAGGGCATTTTTGTTCTGAGTAGGTCCTAGGGAAGGCAGGACACAGACATAAGTTGCAGTTATATAGTGCATTTATGTTCTGATTTCCAGAAAATAAAAATTGGCTGGTATTAGGAGGACTCAGTTACACAAAATTCAAAACAAAATTTTAGTTTCTGCACTTTCAATTTTGCATTATTGGAGACATTTTCATTAAAACAGGGTATTTTTCCTTAGACATCTACATAGATACATAGAATTTGCTGGCTGAAGACCCTATAATCTATCCAGTCTGCCCATATATCTGCCTGATTGTCTTAATGCTATACTGGATTTATTGAGCTGAGAGCCCTAATGTTGTCTTGGCACCTCCCTCCCCATGCTGTCAACTCTCCCCTTACTAGGGTCCTCACGAACCCCCCCCCCATGTCTGTCCCACCCATGTTTGAACCTCTCCACGGACAAGTTTCAACTAAATTCTTCTGAACCCCCTCCACCACCACCATCATCTGCTTCTACCTGTACCCCTTGTTATGGTGCTTTTATTGCTTGTCAACAGTTTGGTGTAGTCCGCCCTGTTTATTACCTTCAAGAACCTGTCACTATTGAGGCCCACCCCCACCAGATCTCCAGTGAGTGCATGTTGAGACTCTCTACCCTTTCCTCAAATGTTTAGTTTAGTTTAGTTTATTAGTCTAGGAATTAATACCTTTGAGCCAGGGCTCTTTTACAAAGGTTCCACGTCACAAAGAACATTTAACAAAGCACGATACACATTACAGGTAAAACCAGACAGGAAAGTTACATCATAAATTTGCTATTAACAGTTTAAGGCAGTAACGTTTTTAAGTTTCATAGAAAAACAAGCTATAACAGGTTCAAGCGGTAGACAATTTCGAGGTTAAGGAAACTTCCAGGAGAGGGTGATCATTAGATGCCAAAAGGAGGCAGAGAGAGGGAAAGGTGGTGAGCGGAGAGTAAGTGAGAGGGACAGGAAAAGGGGAGTGAGTTTGGGTGGGAGACAGGAAGTAGTAGAGGTACCAGAGGTTCATTAGTCGGGGAGGAAGAGGCCTCAGATGTGAGGATGGACATGAGGGTAGTAGTCTTTATCTAGCGCAATCACAGTTGCTAGTGGTGGTGAGGTGGGCATAGAGCATGGATTTGAAAGCTTCAAGCGAGGTTGAGGATAGAGTAGGTGGACTAACACATTGAACCATGTCGGGGCCCTGTATACGAAGATCTTTGTCCTGTGCAGTCCGCATCTCGGAACCAGGAAAGGTTGGCGTTCAGATCTGGTGGAGGGTCGTGAGCCAGGATTCAGTCGGAGTAGGTTTTGAATACATAATGGAGTCAGTCCCAAGATAGATTTTTTGCCATTGTGCAGGTGAGATAAATAAGGCGATTTGATAGGTTCAACCAGCCTGATTCATAGTGCGTGTAGTCAGTCTTTGAGCCTCGTGAGGAGCGGCAGGCCTATTTAGAGTGATTGAGATATCGCTTTAGAGCAGTGGAGTAGCTGAGCCATAAATAATAAGCCATAGTCAATGATTGAGATTATGGAACTCTGTATAGCTATTCTCAATGCCGCTTGATTTAGAAATTGCGATTACGGAATAGTATTTCAAGGCATTGGTTCACTGTTTTCAAGAGTGTTGTCAATGTGGGTTGAAAAGGTGAGCCCTTGGTCAAAAGTGATGCCAAGGTATTTGAAAGTATTTACTTGGTCCAGTGTAATTCCATCAGAGGTTTGTATGGTGGTGGAGTATGCCTATTTTGTTTTAGTGATTGGAGAAGAGCATGGCTTTTGTTTTATTGTGGTTTAGCTAAGTTTACTATCCAGGAACCACCTTTCAACACTAGAAAGCAAGTTGCAGGCTTTTTCTTAGGGAGTTTGGATCCTTGTGGGAAGAGAATTACAGCATCATCAGCGTATAAGATTATTTTCTCTGGCAGATATCTGGGAGGAGTTAAGGAACAGGCTAAGAGGAGGCGGTCCAAGAATTGATCCCTGTGGTACACCGAGAGAACTGGTTTGAAGTCGGAGAGTTCATTAGAGATTTTACAGCCTGTGACCGATTGGACAGGTAACTTTTACCCAGCACAAGGACCTTCGCCAGGCCTAGGCTAGAAAGTAGGGAGGTAAGTAGGCCATGATGGACTGTGTCAAAGCTTTTGTAAGATCGATAAAGACTGCACCTGTTTGGCACCCTTTGTCCAGGGCTGAGTGGACTTCTCCAGAGAAATCAAGTAAGGCTGTTGTTGTACTATGTCCTTTCCTAAAGCCGTGCTGTTGATTACAGAGTAGATTGTATTTGTCCAGGTAATCAGAGAGTTGGTCTGCCACTATTCGTTCAAGTGCTTTGGAGAGGAGGGTAATTGATATTGGTGATAGTTTCCTGTTGAGGTTTTGTCCCCCCCTTTGTGCACTGGCGTAACTATGGCAGATTTCCATTTGTTGGGAAATTGACTTTGGCAAAGTGACAGATTAAGAATTTTTGCAAGGGGGTGAATTACTTCATCCAGGGTGAGAGACAGGATTTTTAGATCTAGTGTGTCACTACTTGTTCTGGATTTGGAGCAGGCCTTTCTTATGTACTTGTGTGCTTCGTGCACTTTGATTTTCTTGAAGTAAAATTGTGGTTTGTCACGAGGGGTGTTTTGTGATACTGAGCTAGGCACAGGTAAGTCGAGAGAAGAAATCTGGGGAGGACCCACTAAGGTCTGTGAATGTCTTATTAAGCGCATCTGCAATAGACTTTTGGGTCAAGAGTGGTGGATCCATCAACTTTCATAATGGTAGGTGATGATTTTGATTGTTTACCCATTATGTTTCGGATGTTGTCCCAAAAGCTCTTCCATCACGCCAGGTGGATTCAAGGGCATTTTGAAATAGGCACTCTTCATTTGCCTAATTTGTGAGGTACATCTATTTCGTGCCTGCTTGTATTTTAGGGTATCATGAGGTGAGTCTGTGCTCTGGCAACTGCTCAGAGGTGGTCCCGAACACTTGAGCTCGGCAAGTAGTTTGGCAGTAATCCATGGATTTGATAGCGCTTTGATTTACGTTTTTACTGGGGTGTATAAGTCGCATGCAGAGTTGAAAGATTTAATGAAGTATTCTAGTGGTATTAATATCAGTTGATTCAAGGATTGGCGTCCAGTCCTGTTGTAGGAGATGGATTTTCAACTTGATAAGATTCCCATAAGGCAATACTCTGCTTGTTATAACTTTGGGGGTGGCTTGAAAATTTATTAGACAGTACAGGACACTGGGGAGTGGTCACTGAGGAGTCAGGGAGGACTTTAATGTTTTTATCCGGTCAGGGTGATTTGTGAGAACCCAATCAATAAGGGTGCTTGTACCAGTTTTGTAATTTTTCCGGGTTGGGGAGGTTTACCATCTGAGTCAGGTTTGCTGCTAGGATATCATCTTTGTAAGAGCCAGTGTCAGAGGCGAGCCAGTTTTTATTGAAATCCCCGAGGAGGAGGAGCTCATTTTCAGAGGGCTGCAGACTAACAAAATCAAGTACAGACTTAATACTGGCACGGTGGTCTTTGGAGGATATAGACTCGAGCCACTGTGAGAACTTTGTTTTGTGCACCAAGAAGCAGTTTGATAGGGAGGAGTTGCATCTGCGTATTTGTGGGGAGTGAAGCTGCCGCGTTGACAGGAGGGTTGTCCTTTATGTAGATAGCTACAGCCCCACCTTTCTTGCTTCGGTCGAGTCTGAAAAGATTGTAGCCTTCAAGCGAGACCGCATGATCAGGTGTGGGAAATAGCCAGGTTTCCCAATGGCTAGTATATCATGGTTTTTTGTCCAGCGAGAGTTTGAAGAGATGCCAATTTGGGAAGGAGGCTGCAGATATTTAGAGTGATAATGGAGAGACACTACCAACTTTCCCTGTTTTGTGCTTCAGTGCAACAGGACCAGGGTTTGGGTGTATCCACCAGATATTAAAAGTAGGAGGAGCAGGAGTTTCAGCGATGCCATTAGTAGTTCAGAATAGGTTGGAGTGAGTTTCTGCTTGTACTTTTAAGATGCTTGGATTGTCTTCTAGAGTCCCAGTAGAGGGTGATCGTTAGTGAGTTATAATGATGTGGCAGTTCCAATTAGAAATGTGGCTCTTTGCACCAGGTATTAATTGGGTGATGTTTGTTTAAGACTTCAGAGTAAAAGCCATGGTACAATGTTTGGGTAGTAGTATAGAAAGGTGAGAGTAGGTGGAGGGTAGGGTAGGCGGAGGGGTTGGCATAAAGGGAAAGGAGGGTGGGGTGAGCAGGAACAGGTGGTGGGGACTAAGCCAAAGCATTTTTTAGTGAGGCAGGAGAGAGCCGAGAAGTAGTGTGGCTAGGCAGTCGGGGCGAGCAATAGGAGGGTGGTGGGGCATGGAGTTTTAGTGGGCTAAGGTGGATAGCTAGCACTATGGCTAGTACAGAGAAAATGAAAAGAAAAAGAAAAAAAAAAAAGACTGGGGGGTTTGGTGCCAGAGGGTTAAAGAAGTACTATAGTACTGTTGAGATCCAGGATCACATAATATGTTGAAGTTCCTGAAGGTGATAAACTGTGGCCTGGGCATATACAATGTGTAAAATCCTTTTGTCTATATGTTTCCTTTGTTCTTCAAAGTCCTCAGAGATAAGTACAATACCTTGGGAGTAGGTCAGACAGTAGGCATATGCAATGTGTGAAATCCTTTTGTCTGTATGTTTCCTTTGATCTTCAAAGTCCTCAGAGACAAGTACAATACCTTTGGAAAAGGTCAGACAAAATGTTGATTCAGTCACAAATATGTTAAAATTCCTTTGTTCTTTAAAGTCCACAAGTGCAGTTGCTTTAAGAGTGGTCAGATGAGAATGTTGAAAATGTTGATTCAGTTGCAGGACCCAGCATCACCATGTTTGTAAGACTAGTTGTAAGGCATATGCTTCCTTGGGGAGGCTTCAAGAAAGTTGATTTAAAATTAAAAAGCGATTTGCAGAAATTCAGTCCAGGAGACTTTCACCAATGTTGTGTGCAAGAATGGCACAGGTATTCCCAGCAGAAAAACATGTAAATGAACAAAAACTAACCTACAGACACAGACAAGCACAAACAGCCACCCACACAGCCTCAGGAGGAGGAGCTGAATGTATTCCGTTGTTGCCCCAGGATCATAATTGTAGCCCTCCTCTGGACCCTTTCCAAGTGGTTCCTGTCCTTCTTTATCTGTTCAGCTTGCTTATAGCTTGCTTATACCTGCTGTGAAGTCATGCTTCTCTCTTGTTGACATCACAGCTTGTTGCCAAAGACATTTTTATGATGTCACAAGCAGCGGATTATGACTTCAGGGCAGGAAATGCCATGGTAATAGATGAAGTCTAAGGGGCAAGGATCCTGTTTTCATGCACATGTTTGTAGTAAAAAAATAATAAAAAAAATGCCCTAAAAGTCAAATTTTGGGGAAATACTGAGATTTCAGTCCTGCCAACACCAACTTCAGTTTTTTACAGGTAACTGGAAAAATCACATTTTAAACAAATTCTTTGTTTCACTCCCTGAAAGGCACAGGAGTATTTTAGCGTCTCTCCTTAGCAAATGTTATATGTATCATTAAAAAATGTTACATCCTTGCTAGCAGAAGCAGCTTCTGAGTAACTAACTGCCAGTGCTTCCAGCTCTTCGAGCCCGCACATCTTCACTGGAACAGCTTCGAGCTGTGAGGAGGAGGAAAAGAGCATGTTATGTCTTGTGATGCTCCTGGTAGCACTGGTTGGGGTATTCTAAACTTGACACCTAATAACTGCCACTATTGAGGGATCCAACAATTGCCGGTCAGTCAGAGAGGAGTCCCATGTAGGGTGTCGGTGCTGTTAGTTAGCAGCAGAACTACTACATCTGTAGCTCTGCTCCACCCTCTTTTCCTGGCCTTATGTCACAGAAGGTGCCCTGGAGCTACAGTTCAAAAGGCAGCAGCCAGGATGCCATCAAAGCAGATGGCATACAAAAAAAATTATCTTTTACTAAAAGAATGTTTTTTGTGGGGGACTCCACAATTCGGTAACTGATATGTAAGTATTTGACACAAACAGGCAAAAGGGCAAAGAAGCCCAGTTGGTTGACTCAAGAGGTTATGGAGGGGGTGAGAGCCAAGAGGAAGGCATTTCAGAAACTCAAAATATCGGGTGGAGGGGTTGACAAGGATGAGTATATGAAGAAGTCCAGGGAGGTTACCAGGCTAGTCGGAGCGGCCAAGGCTTCAAGGGAGCTGAGACTGGCTCAGGGTATTAAGGAAGGAGAAAAGGACTTCTTCAGATACATTAGAGAAAGAAGGAAGAACAAGGACCAGATTGTGAGGATTAGGAAGAACGGAGGGTGAGTAGAAAAGGGGGTGGAGCAGGCAGAGGCATTAAATGAATACTTCTGCTCTGTGTTCACAAAGGAGAAAGGGGGCAGATACCACAAGGGAGGAGTGGAGTGGGTAGTTGGGGGGGAGGGGGTGACTGATGTAGGTATTACAGAGGACAGGGTTTTGGAAGGGTTAAGAGCACTGAGGTGGACAAGGCACTGGGACCAGATGGCATTCACCCTAGGGTACTCAGGGAGCTAGCGGACATCTGGCAGGACCCCTGGCTGACCTGTTCAGTACCTCCCTGGACACAGGATGCGTACCACAAGACTGGAGGATGGTCGATGTGGTGCCCATTCACAAAAGTGGCCCTAGGGATGAACCAGGCAACTACAGACTAGTGAGCCTCACATCAATTGTCGGGAAGCTTGTGGAGACAATCCTAAAGGAGAGGATAGTGACCTTTTTGGAGGACATTGGTCTCCAGGATGGCCAGCAACACAGGTTTGTGTCAGGCAGATCCTGCCAGACAAATCTAATTGAGTATTACAACCAGGTGACCAGGAAGCTGGACAGGAGCCATGTGGTGGATGTCCTGTATTTGGACTTCAGCAAGGCCTTTGATTCCGTGCCGTATGGGAGGCTGGGGGGGAAGTTGGAATACATAGGGGTGGGAATGAAGATGACCAGATGGATCATCAGCTGGCTGAATGGAAGGCAGCAGAGGGTGGTGGTGGTGGAACTCTCATTATCAGGGGACGTGATGAGTGGGGTGCCACAGGGATCGGTACTGGGACCAGTGCTGTTTGGGAGATACATAGTTGCTATCTCACACGGCATCCGGAGTAGGATCAGTCTGTTAACTGATGATACAAAGATGGGAGCAGTGGTAGACAACATCAAAGGGTGGAATGGGCTGCAGGAGGACCTGACCAAATTACAGGAGTGGTTGGAAACATGGCAGCTGGGGTTCAATGCCAAGAAATGCAAGGTACTGCATTTTGGAGCTATGAACCAGGGGAAGAGCTGTCAGCTGGGAGGTGTGCAGTTGGAAAGCACCAATGTGGAAAAGGATCTGGGGGAGCTTATAATGGGCAGCATGAACAACTCAGCTCAGTGCAGGAAGGCGGCAGCAAAAGCCAACAGGATGCTGGGGTATATAGTGAGGGGTATCTCCTTCAGAAATAGGGTGGTAATCCTTCCCTTGTACAGATCTCTGGTCAGGCCACACCTGGAGTACTGTGTGTAGTACTGGCACCCATCCCTGAAGAAGGACATCAGATTGTTGGAGGGGGTGCAACGTAGGGTGACCAAGATGATCCAGGGATTGGAGGGAAAGTCCTACAGGGATGGGTTGGGCAAGTTGAGCATGTACTCCCAGGAGGAGAGGACAAATAGGGGGGATATGGTTGAAACCTTTAAATACTTTAAGGGGATAAATAAGGCTAATACAGAAGGGTTTTCCAGCTTGGAAAAGGGAGGGATATGAGAGGGCATCAGCTGAGATTGGAGGGTGGAAGATTCAAGAGGGAAATCAGGAGACATTTTTTCACTGAACGGGTGGTAGACAGGTGGAATGCGCTGCCCGAGGGGGTAGAATCCTGTCGAACAGTAGGCAGCTTTAAGAGGGGTTGGGACAGGGTAAGGGGGGGTTGTGATGAAGAGGGGTCAGGAGGGTGGGGCAGCTACAAGTTAAGGGCTAGCAGCACAATCGAGCAGACTCGATAGATAATTTATGGATTTATCAAAATGCATAATGAATTTCAAACCTGGGTCATATGATTCAGTTTATATTGGTTAAACTTATTTTTTATTTTTGAAATCTAAGGATTTGCCCTTTTGCATCTAACCTTGACCTCCCAGTCTATGCTGCTTGTTGTCTTTTTATTTTGTATTTTTCACTAGTGTATCACACTTTAGGTACTAATGTATCTATATATTTTACTGGTGTCTGGTGTATATGGGGGTTTCTGATGCTTAGATAATTAAGTACTGCAAAGACCACACTGTCACTTTAAAAAAGATTTTTAAATAAAAGAGCAATCCTAAGCTACAGGGCCCCATTGGGCCTCCTGACAAAGTGTCCCGGAGAGGACACGAAGCACTGGGGTAGTTTGCTGCAGATTTTTCGCTCCTAAACCATTCAATTGTGTGGCGTTTTCATTCCCTGGCCTTAGTGCTTTCCAGTCTGTGATTTTATTTGTAGTAGTTTGTCTAAGCACCCACTCACTCCGTGGAGTGCATTCACCTATGTTCTTTTTTCGATAGACCGTAAGGCCTGCTTCTGCTGACATTTTCATATGTTTGTAAATTATTTACCTTAGCAGTCTTCCACTGAAATGTTAGAAACATGCTTTAATCAGAGGGTCACAATTTTAAAGGTAATTAAAAAAGTAGTACACTTCACATGTTTACAGTCACATACAACATATTTTACTGGAGATGGGTATTTACTTGTATTGTTTGGCCTGTGATTACTTGAAAAGGTTGGTGGCAGCTTGTTCCAGATGTAGGATGTTACATAAGCAAAGGATTTGGCCCAGTATTTCAATATCTGAAAGAAGGCAGGATTAGGCATATCACCACCATGTCACCTCCATTTTCAATTTCAAAATCAGTCTGTCTGCCTACTAGAATGTATTTACTCAGGATAGTCCATGTACATGTAGCATCTTGTTTTAGGTGGGTCTTTCCTCTACCAAATGTTATACAGTTGCTTATTGGAAGATTAAGTAACTTACACAAAGATCCAGTGGCTGTCGTGGGGTCACAATAAGAATCTCTTGCTTCACAATACAGTGCCATTTGTTTTTCTCCCTCCACTTCCCAACCATGGGGGTGCTATTTTCCAAGTCTTGCACATGCCTTGCATCCTGGGCAATTTTCCAAGGAGCTGCATCCATCCTGTTGTGTCCAAGCACCATTTTTCTAAGATTGACACGGGGACCCCCGGCTAATCCCATGCATCCATCAGTGGACACAGACCAGTAAGTAATGCATAGCAGCAGCCTGTGTCAGTTCAGCCCTTTCTGCCTCCCATAATGTATGAAGAAGCAGCCTTCCTACCTGCTAGCAGGAGATGCCTCTCGCTGATGGTCATTGAATCTAGCTGCCTGTGGCACTGTCTCAGATGTACAGTACCAGCAGGATACAGTTTGAGTCCACCAGGGCAGGACCTTTACCAAATCAGATATCTTGTTTTTTAGACCCCTTACATCTTCGACTAGGTGTGCTGTCTGACAAAGTAGACTTTACAAAGTTGGATGATTGTCACCATAAGTGTTGGCAGGCATACTACGTGTACTTTGCTGAGTACAGTAAATTATGGAAAATCAAGTCGCAACATGAGCCTCGGGCTAGGGCAACAAACACAAACAGAGCCTGATGCACCTGAATGAAGACCTGTTTTCCCCCACCTTGGATGCTTAGTGTGAGTTTGAGAATAATCTTTGGAAGATGTGTGGGTGCTAAACTTAGAGGCCATGATTGAATGGGCCCAATTTTAAAAAAGTGTTTAGATCTCTGCAAGGGACTTTCGTCAGTGAGGTGGATGCAAGTGGTGACTTGTGTCAAACATTGTGGCAAGCATGATTTTGCAAGCTGCAAAAGCTCTGCCACAAGACCCCTGCGCCGAACGCAGGGAGTAAGACCAGCTCCCCCTGGTTTAACTTTGCATCCATGTGGGACCCTGTGCCAAAGCTTTGGTGCAAGCTGCTGTAAATTGAGTAAAATGTCACAACTGCTCCAAATGTACTAAAATTTGGCGCAGGTTGCGGCAAACTGGTGCAGCTGCAGCAAACATTGCAGATGACGCAGGGCTTGATGCAAGCCCAGCGTCAACCTTCTAAAATCGGTCCCTATGAGTGACTTGATCAAGTATGTATGCATGAGTGCTGGTGGACATGCACTTCTGTGAGGCAGGCTACCTTGATATGGTACAGAGGCTTGTCATAATGTATTGTAAACATTGTAACTAAAAGCCAGCCAACTTCGGTTTGATTGGTAGTGTGTGTTAGATAAAATAAAATGTTGTGAATCTATCAGGATCATTGACTTACTACAGAGCACTGACCAAAATGAGAATGGGGCAATGTTTGTGTGGTGGAGCAGCACACCTTTGGGTCTGTGTTTTTTTTTTGGGGGGGGGAGGGGGCAACAGTTCTGTGAACTCTCGAGTATACATTTAAAATTCCTGGCTACACCCCTGATTGTCACAATCAGACTGGGTTACAAGAATTGCACCTGCTGTGTCCAGATGTTATGGACTGCACAAACCCCTATCTTCTTGTCCTAATAAGTTCAGCTTTGTATGAAAAAACAGCATTACCTCTGTTAGTGGATGCACCTTCAGTTTCTCTTCTTGCCATGTATAGAACAGTCTACTTTTTCACCTTCATCATATTGCCTGTACTCCATCTTTTAATTCTCATCTCAAAACATACTTATTCTCTTTTCTATCCACACGTCATCTACATGTGACCCTTTCCCCATGACCCCCTGGTTCCTGGCTAGCCTCACTGGAGCACCATCACAGGTGAGTGGGCACCCTCATTAGTCCTTGGTTAATACCCCAGGATCCTCCCTGTTCAGGGGTTGCACGCAACGGGAGGGATCCCTCACAGTAAAACATTTGTATTTATTCCTGGATCTTGGACTTATTGTTAATATATTCATAAATCCTGACTTTAATGTTAATTTATTCCTGGATCCTGGCCTGGATGCTAGCTTTAATGTGGGGCTAAAACGTCTATATCTTGGGACCCAACATACAATTCTTGAGACAGCAGTGCAGCACACATTAAACTGTGAAAGTTCATCCTTATTTACAGTGAATTCCAGGGGAGCCAATTCATTGTGGTATGGAAGTTTATTAACATACTGTTATTAATGAGGGCATCTCCACTGCTCTGCATGTCATAACATTACAGGTTTAAGGCTCCACAAGCTTTGCTTTAGGCTCCTCCAGCCTCTGTCTTCAGGGTGCCTCGCCAGGACAAGCATGCCCAAGAGATGAGAACGCATGGTACTCACTCTGTCTCCTCCTCAAACTAAAAAAAAATACCACCAACAGCTTAATCTGGTTCAAGGTCAGTTGGCATTCATCTGTATCCCCCTCCCCCGGGTCGTGCCTGAAAATAGGCAGGATTTGTCTAGTGCACTTACCCGGTCAACAAAAGCTAAATAAATAAATAAAAAACCCTCACACATCAGTTGCTGCTATCTCCTAGCAGGCAGTGAACATAATTATCATTCCACCAGTGAATCTCAGTCTGTCTCTTTATTGTTTTGGCTTGTATCTCAGTTCATAGTGACCTGGTTGTCTTTAAGTTACCCCTTAGGACTTGAGGCTGTGAGAAAGCTAAAACTGAGTAATTGTGACACATGGGTGCAAAGCATTTGGGGACCATGATGCTTCACTAGCAATGGCCTCCTTAAACCCAGCTTTCTTCAGGCAGTCATTGTAGTATCAAAGCATCAGTGTGATAATAAAGCTCAGGCATCAGATAAATTCTTCTTTGCACGCTGCAGAATATTTTAGTTGTATTCTGGTGAGTTACAGCCATGCAGGCTTTATAGACCACATTTCTTTCTTCTGCATTGAGAGCAGTGGTGTTAGCAACATCACTAAATGCGTGGAATTACCATTGTAAATTTGTGCCCCCTCGATCAATAACCGAGTGGCACATCTGTATTCGCCGAAAAGTTTCGGCAATATTTTCAAATGTACAGATTATTCAAAAGTGGTACTGATAGCATCCTTGGAGTCCTGCCGCAGCTTGGAAAGGTATGTGGGACAGGAATGCAGTATGCCATTTGCATGTGATTTCGCGCAGGTACTTTACAATCAACTTTTGGGATGCAAAAACACATTTGGGGCAGGAGCTGAAAAATGGCAGCTGTCACATTCATGAGGTGCTGTAAAAAAATGGCTGTGTTGAACATTTGGAGTAAAAATATTGAATAGTACCAAACTTAGCCTGCATTTACAAAAATCAATGTCCGCTCATAACTTTGTTGTTTTTTAATATTTTTATACGAAATTTCCAACATAGCCTTCTTATGACCCCACCTCATGAACAAGGGCAGAGAAAATTTTATACTCCTGGCCGAAAGGTGATTTCATGCAGAGAGCACGAAATCACCTTTCAGGATGTAAAAAAAACATATTGGCCAGGATCTGGAAAATGACAGCTGCCACATTCATGAGGTGCTGTAAAGATATGGCTAATGTTGTACATTTGGGGTAAAAATATTGAAACGTACCAAAGTTACGGGCTTGCATTCATGAAATTCTACGTGGGCTGACAACTTGGTTGTTTTTTTAATATTTTTGCACCAGATTTTTAACATAGCCTTCTTTTGACCCCACCTCATGAACAAGGGCAGAGAAAATTTTCAGCTCCTGCCCGAAAAGTGATTTCACGCAGGGACCGATAAATCACTCTTTGAGACAGATCTGCCTAGTGACAGTGACATTGTTCATGAGGTGGGGTCCCGAAGAAGGCATGTTGAAAATTTGGGCCAAAAATATGTTATGGCACTAAGTTCAGAACCCCATTGAAATACATTGAACTGCATACCTGTGTCTTCAGTTGGCGGTCCAACTTTGAAGAGTGAAGACATGTCTGCAGTCCAGAAGGATACAGCATGGGACTCCGAAGGAGTAAGTAAGGATTAGGGGTGGATGCTCAGTCACGAGGTCAGGTGGGGGGTAAGGAATGGCTGCAAAATACATTGATGGACCTCTTTTTCCCACAGGTGAGGGTTCCGAACATGACACTGGGAGATTGAGCACCCCAGTGCCGCAGTGATGTTCGGGGGTGATGGGTGCGGACTGACAGAGGAGGGTTGGGTGGGAGGTGAAAATTCCGGAGTTCGGGAGGAACACGATTGCGATAGTGGGGATTGGGCACCCCAGTGTCGTGGCTATGTTCTGGCATGGGGGTGCTGAGAGGGAGGGTCGGGTGGGGGAACTTTTATAATGTGTGTGTGTGTGTGTGTGTGTGTGTGTGTATATATATATATATATATATATATATATATTAAGAAAAAAACTCCGTTTAATGCATTAGTTAGGGTTGTTCCACAGCGACAAAAGTGAGAAATTCAGCTGTTAGGGTTGAAAACCTAACTCCGATCACCCCAAGCACCACACACACAGGTGCTTTAAAGAGAACTACAAAAAGTTTGAGATTACAGGACAGGAAAACTGATTGCAGAACAGCTTATACTCCCCGTGATTAAATATGGAGAGGTTATATACAGAGCTGCAACTAAACAACTTTTGAGTAAATTAGATAAGTTACAGTATAGGGTAGCTAGATATGTCCTGCGTTGTAATTTTAGGACTCATCATTGTGAACCTTTAATTAAGCTAAATTGGTTGTCTCTTGATTTGGAATATAGGAACAGTTGGTCCTTATTTATTTATAAATATAGGACAATTTATTTAAAACACAACATAGCTAAAATATTAGCAGATAAAAATCCGGCCCTCAGAAGACATTCAGTCAGAACTTTGTACCAAAACAGAATTGATCCAGATAAGCGAAAAAATCAATTTGGGGACAGAACACTAGTATCACAAGCATCAGCATGTTGAAATACGCTCCCTCCTTCACTGCGTTCTGTGAAAACCGTTAAAAAATTTCTTAAGGGGTTAAAGATGTATCAGGTTCTTTTATGTACATGTATGTGATATTGTTGTTGTCCTATAACTTTGTTGTTGTGTGTAGTGTGTGTGTGTTATTATTTAAAGTATGTATTTGACTGTTTGTCTATAATTGGTGTGATTATGTGAAACTTGGAAATTTTGCACAGGACTGTCTTGAAAACTGGATAGTATTATCCAAACGACATGTACTTTTCCTGTATAAAAATAAAGTTTTTTACTTTTTACTACTTACTACACACAGACACACACACATGCAAGTATGGGGGAGGACCAAGTCAACACAACCAATGACAGACATCCAGCAGCAGGTGACAGAAATAACAAACAGTTGTCTAAATGTACTACGAGACATCCCCACCCACCTGACCAGGTACTGCATGCTCAGTGGAGATCAACAGTGGCAGAAGACACCAGGAGAAAGGACTGCTGTGTGACTGAACTTCTCTGGTGGGACTAAAGTAGAAGAACTTTTGTATTTGACCTTTAATTTAGGGTAAAAAAACTAACGTACAAAAAAAAAAAGTGTGTGTTTGGGTTAACTGAACTGAATGGGTATCTGAAGAGTTATCTAGGTGTAAATCTCAGGTGACTGAAAGGACTTAACTGCTGTGAGGTTTAAATTACTTGTAGAAAGATCTGGTAAGTAGGGGGAGTGGCTTAGCTAGAAGGAAACTACATTTAAAGACTGCCTTAGAAAGTTTCTGCTAATAGCTTGGCAGAAGACACCAGGAGAAAGGACTGCTGTGTGACTGAACTTCTCTGCTGGGACTATATTGCCCTCCTTCCCTTCCCTCCACTCCCCCACACAAAGCTAGTTCTATTTTTATAGGCACAGAATTTGACTGACAGCAGGAACTTCCTGTTTAGGGGCAGGAAGTGAGTGATCACAGAACCACCAAGGACCCACCATCCTAGAAGGGCAAGAGTAGCTCTCCGGCCCCCTCTAGCTGCTGAAGGTCTGCCTCTGAGCAAGTAAGTGGTCTACTGCGAAATATAGGATATTCTTGTCTCAGAACAGGACAATCAGGAGCTTAAAGGGCACACAGGCAGAAAGTAAGGAGAGAGAAAAAAAACAGAGGAAAGAGTAAGGATTGCAAACAGTTAAGGGGCCAGAAATAAGACATGATTGGAGTGGTGCAGTGCAGTGGCTGTGGGCAGCAGTCTTCGGGAGATGTTCTGGAGGATGCGGTGTTGTCCCATCTGCAGGCACCTCTCTGGGCTGAGGGAGGAGGTTGCTCATCTCCAGGCTGAGTTGGCCAGGATTTGTGGGACCTCCTCTTCCATCCAGGGACCACCAGTGCCACTGCCGCTTGCCCCAGAGGTTGCAAGAAAGAGGAGCGGTTGGACCACAGTGGCCTGTGGAGGGTGAGGGTGGAACAGGCGCATCCTCCCATTGTACCTCCACAATTCCTATGCCATTCTGGCAAAGTGGTTCCTCCATGGAGGCACCCACAGTGGAGACCAAGGAGGATGCTGGAACCTCCACAAGGAGACCCACAGGAGGGTGGCAGAGGACCCTGCAGGGAAGGAAACAACTCCTGGTGGGGGACTTCATTGTTAGGAAGGTAGAACTGGGGAGGAAGGGGAGAGAGGTGGAGGTGCCTGCCTGGCGCCATGGCTTGCAGGGACAGGAAGGAGATCCTCAGGATTGCCGGAGCAGCTACTACGGGAAGGAGCTGGATGTCATTGTCCACCTAGGGACAAATGACCTGGCTAAGAAAGGGATTGAGAAGTGCAGGAAGAGTTTGTGGAATTGGGGAGGGGCCTTAGTCAAGAAGCACGCACGGTAACCTTCTCGGAGGTGCTACCCATCTATGGCATAGGAGAGGCTAGGGTGTTCCGCACCATGGGATTCAATCAGTGGTTGAAAAACTGGTGTGGAGCTCAGGGATTTGGCTTCATTGGGGACTGGGGGTCCACCTGGAGTGATGCAAGCCTATACTGGCATGATGGGCTGCATCTGTCCGGGAGGGGAACCAGGATCCTAGGTGATAGGCTTAAATGCTTCATTGGCAAGCTTTAAACTAGCCAAGGGGAGGCACTGGAAAGGAGCAGGAACCCAGCGCCCCCAAATAATCACAGTAGTAAGTGCAAACACCAACATAGAGGTGTCGATAGGGAGAAGGGCAGGGTAAATGGAGAAAGTGACAAAGGCAAGAAGGACAGGATGGGGCAAAGGAGTAAGGCCATCAGGAAATGGAGGTAATGAGTACCAATGCCCGTGAGTCTGGGCAACAAGCTCCCTGAGCTGATGGCCTTAATGGAAGAGGGATGCCTGGATATCATGCTGAGTCACAGAAACATGGTACACAGAGAACCATGACTGGGATGTTAACATACCAGGGTATATAACCTACAGGAGAGACAGGCAGGGAGAAGAGGGAGGTTGCTCTCTATGTAAAGGAAGGGATAAAAGCAACTGAACAAAAGAGTAAACAGGGAGGAGAGGAGGCACTGTGGGTCACCTTGGAGACTGGAAAGGGCACCACAATCCGCACAGGGGTTGTGTACAGACCCCCATGTCAGGGGGAAGGAATGGACAAGGATATGATAGAAGGCATTCTTAGAATGGCAGAGAAAGGGGAGATACTGTTGATGGGAGACCTGAATATGCCAGATGTTAACTGGAGCACATTTGCTGCAGCCACATCCAAGAGCAGGGCCATTCTTGATGCCCTACAGGTGGTAGGCATTAGACAGCTAGTTTCGAAACCCACTCATGAGGGAGCAATCTTAGACCTTGTACTCTCAAATGGGGGCAGTGAGAGGATCTCAGATCTAGACGTGGGTTGCCATCTGGGGACAAGTGACCATCAAACAGTGTGGTTCACGTTAAACTCGGCTACAGAGTCAAGCCATACAAAAGTGAGGGTACTGGACTTTAGGAGGGCTGACTTTGGCAAGATGGGAGAGTGCCTCAGAAAAGCACTAGCAAACAGGCTAGAAGGAGGTGTGGAGCAACAATGGGCAAAATTCAGCAGACAGGCAGACAGCAAGGAGAACCAGGGATAAATGACAACCAAGGAAGGGGCTGGAGTAGAATAGTGAGACAGTCTAGGGAGGTCAAATCATGGAAAGCCATGTGTGCAAATGCCAGGAGCCTTAGCAACAAGATGGAAGATCTGGAGGCTGTCATGGTGCAGTCAGACCTGGACATTGTGGCCATCACTGAAACCTGGTGTAATGATAACCACCGACTGGGAGATGGCCATACCGGCTACAACATATTCAGAAGAGACAGAGCAGGCAGGAAGGGAGGAGGTGGCACTGTATGTGAAAAATGACATAAGGGCCACAGAGATCCAGGAGGAACAAAATGGGGAGAGATACTGTGGGTTAAGCTGGAAAGGAAAATGGGGACAGCCATCACACAGGTGTGGTCTATAGACCACCAGCCCAGGAGGAAGAAACAGATAGGGGAGCTGATGCTAGCCATCCAAGGATGGCAGACAAGGTAGGTAGTACTGGTTGGAGACTTGAATATTCCAGGCGTGGACTGGAGCATCCCAGCAGCAGCATCAACTAGGAGCAGATTTATCCTGGACTCCTTCAGGGTGCCTTCCTCAAGCAACTGGTCGTGGAACCAACTCGGCAGAAGGCAATACTGGACCTTGTGCTCACAAACAGGGACAGTGTGATGGGGGTAACAGTGGGGGAGCACCTGGGAAACAGTGACGACCAGTCATTGTGGTTTGAAATCACAGAAAGAGCAGAACCAAACCACACAAAACACGTATCCTGGATTTTAGGGGGGGCAGACTTTTGGAAAATGGGGAGGTACTTGAAAGAGGCATTAAGGGCAATGGGACAGGAATCAGGGGTTGAGGAACAGTGGGCAGTTATTTAAAATGGGGATTACAAGAACAACAGAATTATGTATTAAGCAGGTTAGCAAGAGGAAAAGGAAGAGGAGACCATTATGGTTTCCAAAGAGGTAGCAAAGAAAGTGAAAGCCAAAAGATTGCATTCAGGCAATACAAAAAGACACAGGCAGAAGGGATAGGGAGAAGTACCAGGAGAAGCAAAGGGAGGCAGGGAGGTCAGTAAGGAAGCCAAAGCTCAGACAGAAGAACACATTGCAAAATCAGTGGGTAGAGGGACAAAACCTTTTACAGGTACATAAGTGAAAAAGAAAGACAAAGGGAGGGATAGTGAGACTGAAGGGGAGGATGGGGGCGTGGAGGATGACAACAGTAAAGCTGACATACTGAACAGGTATTTCTGCTCAGTCTTTACTGAGGAAGAGGAGGTAATGGGTCTGAAGGGGTACAAGGGGTGAGAATGGTGCAGAAATGGACACAAGTCCCTTTACGAGAAAGGGTCCTGAAGGAACTGGAAGTAATAAGAGTTGATAAACAATGGGGCCAGATGGGGTGCACCCAGGGTCCTTAAAGAACTAAGAGAGGTGGTGGCTGAACCTCTGGCTATCCTGTTTAGCCGATCACTGGAAACAGGGAAGGTACCCAAAGACTGGAGGATAGCAGATGTAGTCCCCTTATACAAAAGTGGGAACAAAGAAGCAGGAACTACAGACCAGTCAGCCTCACCTCGGTAGTGGGAAGATCATGGAAGCACTACTGAAGGAGAGATGGTGGAACATCTGGTTGTCCAATGGACTACAGGACCCAAAGCAGCATGGTTTCACCAGGGAGGTCATGTCAGACCAACCTCATTGAATTTTGACTGGGTGACTAGGGAGGTGGATCAGGAGGGCAGTGGACATGGCCTATCTGGACTTCAGCAAGGCCTTTGACACTGTGCCACATAGAAGACTATTACACAAACTGGGGAATATGGGTGTGGGCAGGACAGTAGTGTGGTGGGTAGGTAACTGGCTGGGTGGCAGGACACAGAGGGTGGTGGTAAATGGCTGTCACTCCACAGAGGGAAGAGTGACCAGTGGGGTACCACAGGGATCAGTGCTGGGACTGGTCCTATTCAACATCTTCATCAGTGACATGGCGCAGGACCTAGAAGGCAGATTTCACTGTTCGCTGATGACACAAAGCTCTGTAACAGAGTAGACACACCAGAGGGTGTAGACAGAATGAGAAGCGACCTGCAGAAACTTGAAGAATGGTCAGGGGTTTGGCAGTTGAAATTCAATGCAAAGAAGTGCAAGATAATGCATATGGGGCACAAAACCCTGGCACAATATATCAGTTGGGGGTGAGGATATAGCATGCACCAAGCAGGAAAGGGATCTTGGGGTTATCATCTCTGATGACCTCAAGGTAGGGACCATGTGACAAGGCAGCAGGTAAAGCAAATAGGATGCTGGGATGTATAGGCAGGGCATTACCAGCAGGAAAAAGAGGTCATAATTCCGCTATACAAGACACTAGTGAGGCCCCACCTGGAGTACAGTGTACAGTTCTGGAGACCATACCTACGTGGGACATGAGACAGGGTAGAGAAGGTTCAGAGGAGGGCAACAAAGATGGTGCATGGATTGCATCACAAGTCCTATGAAGACAGGTTGAAGGAACTGAACATGTACTCCCTGGAGGAGAGGAGGGAGAGAGGGGATATGATAGAGACATACAAGTATCTTACAGGGAGGAACAGGGTGCAGGAAAACACTATTTTTAAGCGAAAAAGATGTTCTAGGGACATGGATATGTTGTTCATCCACACTAATTGGCAGGTTCCTTGCCGCTTTAAATCTTGCCGGAAGGTCTTCAAGCTGGCTCCTCCCACCCACCCGGGTGGTAAAACTCGGCCGCCCCATGACGCCAGATCTTCCTTACCGCTTGAAGCTCAGGTTCCTCCTTAACGCTTCAAGTATAAGACTGGTTCCTAATTCTTGAAAGTTCAAATCAAAAAGTTTTTGCTAAAAGACTTGGTCTTCTTTTTCCTCGGCTGCGATGGACAAATCGACTCGGTTTCGGAGGTGCCCTTGCGGGCAGAAAGATGTCTAGGGCGGATCCGCACTCCACGTCCGTCTACTGCTGGGCCTTGAGCACGACCGCGGGCCTGCGACTGTGCTGCTCGTCCTTTGACCCTGCGTCCTTGAAGACCGTGCTGCCGATTACAACTACAAGGCGCCGGGAAGAAATTCCACGGTTAAATCTATAGAGGCGGTTGGCGGTGTCGCGGTGGCGGGCTTCGGCGGATCAGCCGAGCAGATGATCGCCCTCAAAGAAGGAGGTGGCAGCGGGCGCCTACTACCTCGGCTGCGGCATTTGTCCGCTCTCTCGGTGCCTCGTGCTCGGCTTCTTTCAAGGAGCTTTGTCTGACCTCTCGGCCGAAGGTGAGGTCAACTACTTCTGGACCTTTTCCAGGTCAAAAGAGCAAAGTAAGTCTCACCGTCGGCTCTTGGGGCGGGAAAGATCCCCTCCTTCTTGTCGGCAGTCGGGCTTGATCGACCCCTCAGCTTCGGCCACTGGCTTCACGGTGTCCCGTCAGGCAGTTGGCCCGAGACTCCCGCGATCTCGGTCAAGATTTTCTCGATCCGTTAGGCGGGTTTGTCGGTTGGAGAGCTGAAATCCTCTCCCAGTTCCCCGGTGGGAGTTGAGGATCCGTCGGCTCGTCTGTGCCTCGGTTCCGGGCCTCGATGCGGATCGTCCGAGCCGAGGGTGCGATTTCGACACTTCTCCTCGCCTTCCTCGGCCTAGTCAAGACTCTTGGTCTTGGTCTCGGACATCCTCGCGTTCCAGCCGATCCCGCCGTCATAGGTGGTCTCGGTCTCGGCACCGCGGCAAGCGGCGCCGCCGCTCTTCCTCCTCCCGGACGAGGAGGCTTGGCCTGAGATTGCGTCGGAGTATGAGAACTCATCTGGCAACAGCTCTTTGACCGGGAATAAGCCGACCAGTAGCTTCCCAGCCATTAAGTAAGCTGTCACCGTAGCAGCGAAACAACCCTCGTTGTAGCCGAGGCCTGTTCCCAGGCGGTTGTTCGGCCAATTCAGCTGCCCCACTGATTCTGGTGGAACCCTCTGCCTCCCACAGCCATTAGTTGGGGCTCCGACCCAGAATTCTCAGTCGACTTTGGGTTCGCCCCATAGGCTGTCTGTCACCCTCACTCCCGATAAACCTCGGCGGGTGGAGGGTGGCTCAGGCACCAGGCAGCTCTTTGAGGACTCTTCCGGGTCCGAAGATGATTCCTCCCTTTTCTCAAGCGATTTGACTTGGAGTCCTCAGGAGGACAGTCGGTGGGACGATAGCCCTTCATCCTTCTTAGGGTTGCTTGGCTAATCTCGGAGTCCACGGGATGGGCTAACGAACCCGTTCCTAAGCAGGCCAGGTATCCCCTCACGGAGATTCTGGACGAGGGATTCTCTCACGGAGGCCTTTCAGTGGCGAGGCCATAGTGGGTCCGGCCTTGGGCTTTAGCAGCACCCTGCTTCCTGCCCTGTGCCTTGACCAGGACAGCCCAGAAGTATCTGCACGTCCGGTTCCCTGTCCGTTTTGGAACACCCCTCTGCGGAGGGTTGGTTACCGACAGCGTTTTCGGCGTGCCGAGAGCGCCAGGGATGTGGATAAACCTCCGACAAGAATCCAAGAAATTGGATTATGCCGGGCGAAAAGTCTATGCTGCGTCCTCTCTCGGCGCCGTCAGGCCAGATTCGGCGCCATCCTCATGGCACATTTTCACATGCCCTGTTGGGCTCCTGGATGAGGTAGTCCCTCATCTTCCGCGAGATCTGCAGACTAACGGTCAGGCAGGTGCGGGACCAGGAACAGGCAGTGGCCAAACAGCAGCTCAGACTGCTTTGGACTTGGGGACTCAATGTGCCAGGTGATGGCGGCGCGCAGTGGCCATCGTCGTCGGGCTTGGCTGAGGATATCCACTTTACCTCAGATACCCAGCACAAGTTGGCGGATGTTCACGGGGACTGACCTCTTCGACCCTGGGTGGAAGGTCACCTGCAGAGGATCGAGAAGTCCAATGCTACCTTGGACTCTGTCTCTTCACTCAAAGGACAAGGCATGAAGCCATAGCCTAAGCCCTTTACGTCCTTCTGCACAGTGTCGCGTCCAGGCCCAGCAGCGTCAGGGCCAGCAGGCTCGAGCTTGGCATCCCAAACCCAAGCGTTGGCTTCCTCCAACAGAGCAGGGAGGAAAAGGCTCAGGAGGTCCCTCGGCGTTCCTCCTCCAAGCCTGCCCAGTGACCGGGCTGTGGGGTGTCGCCCCATCCCGTCCACTCCCTGGTTCCCCCGTGGAAGGCAGCTCGACACTTCCCTTTCCGCCTGGTCGCTGTTACCATGGACAGGTGGGTTCTGGAGGTGGTGGGGAAAGGCCTGCCTCTGAATTGACAGGCCCGCCCTTCAGGCAAGCGCGCACCTCGAGGGCCTCGGGTCAGAAGCCTCATTGTCGGCTCATGCAGGCAGTAGCCATCTCCTCCTCCAAAAGGAGGTGATCAGGAGGTAGAGGACCCCCTTCAGACCCGAGGTTCGTGTCAGGTACTTCCTGGTTCCGGAAGCGGACAGGGGCTGGCGCCCATTCTCGACCTACCGACCTGAACAAGTTCCTAAGGTTTGAACCTTCAGGATGGTCACTCTGGCGCAGATAATACCATCTCTGGAACCGCAGCGTGGTTCTGCTCTCTGGACCTGCAGGGCCGCGTTCTTTCACGTCCTATCCGTCCGTCATCAGAGATTCCTTTGCTTTCGGCGGAGGATCCCTCTTTGATTCGAGCCATGCCCTTGACCTGTCTCCAGCTCCAGAGGTCTTCACCAAATGCATTGCAGTGGTGACAGCTTTTCTCGCTGGCCTTGAGGGGTCGGTGTACCCTTACCTGGAGCGATTGGTGATAGCAGCCCCTCCAGACAGGAGGTGGAGCAGTCAGAGATCTGGCCCTTCAGGTTTGCTCTCAAGTCGGCCTTCTCATCAGCGAGGCCAAGTCGGAACTGACCGAGCAGGTGATTCTGTTTATCAGGCAGAAGCTCGACTCTCTCAAGCCAAAACACGGCTCCGGCGGACAGGGCCGAGGTTCTTACCTCCTTTGCCCGATCATTTCTGGTTGAGCAATCGCGCCTACCTGGGACTACTCGCCTCCTGGGTCTCATGGCGGCCTGTACCAGCGTAGTCCGTTGAGCGCGCTGGCACATCGCCCCTTCAGTGGGGACTGGCCAGCCAGTGGTCCTGGCGCTGCGATCCATTGGACCAGCTAGTGATGGTGACCCAGGAGATGTGGAGCGCTCTCCGGTGGTGGACCGTTCCATCTCATCTGCAGGAGGGCATCCCGTTTGTCAACCGAGCCGGCGGTCTCTCTTCGACCGATGCCTCTCTGATGGGTTGGGGTGCCCATCTGGGGAACACCGAGTGCCACGGCCTCTGGTCCACGCGGGAGTCGATGCCACATCAACCTGCTGGAGCTCCAGGCGGTCCACCTAGCTCTCCACCGCCTTTGCACCGTTTTCCGGGGTCGTGGTCCGAGTCAGGCGGACAATACCACGACCATGTACTACCTGAACACGCCAGGGGCGGGGCAGCTCCATGCTTCTATGCGAGAAGCTCTCCGCGTTTGGTCACCGATGCGCAGCCTGGAGGCGGATCTCCTAGCCATTCATGTGGCAGAGCCTCCAACACCCCTGGCGATGCCCTGGGCGGATAGGGGCTGCATCTCACCAGTGGTCTCTCCTGCCGGAGGGGAGTACAAGATCTGTTCTCCACTGGGGCATACCTCAGGTGTGGACCTGTTGCCTCCAGGGGAGGACGTGAAGCTGAAGCTGTTTCATGCCCGCCCCCCTCAGCAGGGCTGGCTGCAGGGATGCTTCTCAGGCCTGGGCCCTGGGCCTCTTTTATACCTTTCCGGATTTCCCTTGGTTCACAAGGTGCTTCTCAAGGCAAGGAGGGACAAGGCGCGGAGGTGATTCTGATAACCCGACTGGCCCCGCCAGTTCTAGGTACAGATCTCCTCAGCCTCAGCTCCAGGCTCCGAGGCAGCTTCCAGCTAGCCCGGACCTGCTCTCATCAATCAGGGAGGGTGTTCCATCCGGACCTTCAATCCCTGCACCCTGGCAGCCTGGTTCCTAGGCGGCTAGAGTTCCAGGCCTTGGGTCTTTCCAGACAAGGTCCTCAATGTTGTTGAGGCGTCCCGTAAGGAGTCGACCAGAAATGCTCGCCTTCAAATGGAAAGATTTTCCATTTGGTGTCAGAAGCAAGGACTTGGACCCTTCCTCCTGTTCTGTGGCAAGCATTTTGGACTATTTATGGTCCTTTCTAGTCAAGGGCTTAGGTCGGCGACCCTAAAGGTGCACCTGGCAGCCATCTCTGCTTGCGAGGCGCGGGCGAGGGGCAGTCAGTGAGCGCCAGGAGAAGGTGGTCTGGCGCTTTTCAAGGCCTTGATCACATTCCCTCCGGTGTGAGAACCTCCATCTCCATGGGTTTACTGCTGGTACTGGCAAGCTCATGGGCAAGCCATTAGAGACCAATGCACAGGTGATCTCTCTCACCTGTAGGGAAGACCGCCTTCTTGGTGGCTATCACGTCAGCCAGAAGGATGGGAGAACTCCAGGCGCTCGGCATTGAGTCTCCACACTGGTCTTCCACAGGGACAAGGTTGTCCTGCGCCCAAAATTCCTTCCGAAGGTGTCGGGGTTCACCTTAACCAGGTGTTGACTCTGCGGTGTTCTACCCAATCTACACTCGGAGGCGAATACAGGCTCTATACTTTGGACCCTAGAAGGGTTAAGCTTATTATAAGGCGTCACGGCTGAAATTCGAGGAGAGGTTAGCCAGCTGTTTGTCACCACGCTGAAGCCGCATCTGGCAGACCTGCAGCCAACCGGACGATAAGCAGGTGGGTCACCTCCTGCATAGATCTCTACTCAAGTTGGCGGGCATGGAGCCTCCCCAGAGGGATAAGAGCTCATTCTACCTGTCATACTGCTGCATCGGTGGCTGCTTCCAGGGGCGTCCCATCCAGGAAATCTGCAGGGCTGCTACCTGAAGTCAGCACACAGTTTATTACCCATTACCATCGACCTTGAGTCACGCCCGGGATGCTGGTTTTGGGGCCTCGGTTCTCAGTCTTTATTCCCTAAGTAGGGGTTATGCTTGCCTCCCTCCTCCCGGAGGAGAACTGCTAGGAGTCTGCCAATAGAGTGTGGATGAACAACATATAACATGTCCCTAGAAATACAGGTTACTCACCTGTAACAGGAGTTCTAGGAATGGTATATGTTGTTCATCCACGACTACCGACCTCCCTGCTTGACTTGTACAGGAGCTTCCAACGGCCAGATCTGGCGTCATGGGGCAGAAACCAAGAGTTTTACCACCCGGGTGGGTGGGAGGAGCCAGCGAAGACCTTCGGCAAGATTTAAAGCAGCAAGGAACCTGCCAATAAGTGTGGATGAACAACATATACCATTCCTAGAACTCCTGTTACAGGTGAGTAACCTGTATTTCCAGGACTAGAGGCATGGGATGAAGTTGGAGGAGAGGCGATTCAGAGGAAACATGAGAAAGAATTTCTTCACAGAATGGGTGGTGGACAAGTGGAACACCCTGCCAGAGGAAGTGGTGGGGGCTGAAACAATCCACGGATTTAAGAGTGCATGGGAGGCGAAAGAGATTCTGGAGCTCAGGGTGGTGCAACAGACTTCTGAGGAAAACAAACTGAACTTACAAGCTCAAATGGGCAGACTGGGTGGGCCATAGGCCTTATCTGCCGACACTGTCTATGTATCTATGAATTATCAAAACTGCATCACAGAAGCAACAAACTCTGTGTAGGCAATAGACAAATCAAAATGAAAGAAAAGCCACTATGGTTCTCAAAGAGGTGGCTGTGATCAGGAAGAAAAAGATAGCATCCGGAAGTATGAGGAAACACAGAAGGAGCAGGACAGAAGCTGTACCAGTTAAGGCAGAAGGAAGCAGGGAGGGAAGTCAGAATAGCAAAGGCCCAAACTGAAGAAAAGATAGCCAACTCAGTTAAGAAGGGATAAAACCTTTTATAGGTACATCTGGCCGTAGAAAGACAAAGGGAGGGATAGTGAGGTTGAATAGAATGAACAGTGGGTGGGCAGAGGGGACAGTGAAAAAAGCAGGAATACTGAATGAATAACTCTCTCAGTATTCACAAAGAGAGGGGCGTGCCTAATCCAATTACAGAAGCACTCTTGATAGGGGTCAATCCCAGTCCTTTCACAGAAGAAAGGGTTCTGCAAGACTCCTAAAACTGAAGGTGGACAAAGCAATGGGTCCTGATGGAATTCACCCCAGAATTCTAAAAGAATTAAGGGAGAACTAGTGAACCACTAGCTACTCTTTTAATAAATCATGGGAGGGTGGTGTGGTACCGAGGACTGGAGGAAGAAGCGGATGTGATCCCTTCACAAAGTGGGTCCAAAACAGAGGCAGGAAACTACAGACCTGTCAGTCTGACCTCTGTAGGTAGGGAAAGTGATGGAGTCACTTCTGAAGGAAAGAATAGTCAGTACCTAGAGGCCAGTGGAGCACAGGACCCAAGGCAGCATGGGTTCACAGCGGGAAGGTCATGTCAGGCGAATCTAATAGATTTCTTTGACTGGGTGACCAAAGTAGTAGACCAGGAGGGGCTGTGGATATGGCCTACCTAGACTTTGTAAGGCATTTGACACAGTCCCACACAAAGATTAATAGTCAAATTAACCAGCCTGGGAGTGGGACCCAGAGTGGTAGCCTGGGTAAAACATTGGCTGGACAACAGGACACAGAAGGTAATTGTAAATAGAGTCCATTCTGAAGAAGGGGTTTACTAGTAGGGTACCGAGGAGTTCAGTATTGGGTCCAGTCCTTTTTAATGTCTTCATCAGTGACATTGCAGAGGACTGGAAGGAAAAGTATGCCTTTTGCAGATGACACAAAAATCTGCAACAGGGTTGATACCACAAGGCGTGGGAAAGGATGAAAAGGACTTGGCAAGGTTGGAGGAATGGTCAGAAGTATGGCAGCTAGGATTCAGTGCAAAAGTGCAAAATAATGCACCTGGGAAATAAGAACCAGGGAAGAATACACAATGGTGGGGGAAGTAGTAACAACAACAAAAAGGAAAGGGACCTGGGGTAATCATATCAGATGACCATAAGGTTGTAAGCAATGTGAGAAGACAGTAGGGAGGGCTGGGGGTATACTGGGATGTATAGGGAGGGCATCAGCAGCAGAAACATGAAGTTATTTCCTCTGTACAGACAGTTGGTGAGACCCCATCTAGTACTGTGTCCAGTTCTGGAGACCCCATCTCCACAAGGACATAGACAGGATAGAGGCAGTCTAGAGAAGGGCAGCTAAAATGGTGCAGGGGTCTGCAAGAAGCCGTATGAGGAGACTAAAGAAGCAATATGTAATACCCTTGAGAAAAGAAGGGAGGGGGACATGATAGAAACTTTTAAATACCTCAGTGGAATCAACAAAGTCCAAGAGGTAGCATTTTTCAGAAAAAGAGACTTGCAAGAACAAGGGCACACAATTTAAAGATAGAAGGAGGGCGGTTCAGGGGCAATGTGAGATATTATTTCACAGAGAGGGTAGGTGGATGCATGGAACAGCCTTCCTGAGGAGGTTGTGGGGTCTAAAACTGGGAGAATTCAAGAATGCATGGGACAGACATTAGGCAATTCTTGTGGGGGGGTAGGAAGAAATAGGCTGTTGGTTAACTAGGATCTGCGGCCTATCCTGTAGGTAGGGAAATGGGCATACTAGATGGGCCTAGCGGTCTTTATCTGCCGTCAAAGTCTATGTTTCTATGTTCAACAGCAAAACTGAGGCCATGTACACCAAACGTACACATCCCTGATTGCAGCTGCACACAACGTACCACACTTGGTAGTTGCATGGCCTTTCCTACCGATGCCCCACACCAGACGACACCACATGTGATGGGCCACCTGAGCAATAGAGTTGAGCAAAACCAAGGAATTGTACAGGTATAATATCTCTGATTATAACAAGGGTTTGAAATGCAGCTTTCTAATTGACTGTAAACATTGCTAACAGCCTTATGTTTAGTTTTATTAACATACATATGAAGCCTAACCATATGATGAACATGCTTTAATGTTGTTTAAAAAAAACAGTTTATTATAATAGCAATAAGCCACTCCCAGGTATTATGTTAATGGTCAGTTTATCACTGTCTAGCGACATGTAGCACTCGGCTCGCCTCATTCAACATTAAACCCTACATGGTGATTAACAGACCATTTAACATAACCGTTGGTCATGCCTTAGTGCTAATTGTCTTTATGACTAGATACTCTCCTCTGCTAGGCACTGCAGGAGTTTTGCAACACAGTGTTACACCCAGTTACACCATACTCTGTCTACTTACACGAGAATGGCTGTGAATATGAACTCATGAAGATGAACAGTGTAACTTGATCATTACAGTCATCGAAACTTTAGTGTGATTATAACTGACAGAGTCAGTGATAGAGAATAACCCTTGCCGTCCTAGTACACTTATCCCATTGTGAGTTAAATCAACACTAAAAGACATTCTGTTTATATCTACACTATACCTACTTGATTGCTGTTGTACCACAATTGACATAGTTATCACTTTGATAGCATCAGTGGCAGAAGTGTGGCAAACCCAAACACTGCGTATACAGCCTGAGTATGAAACAACTGTTAAAAAAATTATGTTGTGTCCATAAGTAGCATAGATCACTTATTGCAACAATAGTAAATGTATCACTGTTTGAATAAGTTAGTCATCACAGATGCAATGAGATTGTCTTTATCAGGTACAACATACTGAGTAAGTGCCTACAGGAAAATCTATCCTATAGACATCTCCGATACAGGTACGTCATTGTTGGCTCAGTAGTCCTATGATATTTAGAAGTTGCTTGGCCTGATCCATGCAATTACACTGTTTCTTACAAAGAATACTTACTGCATCTTTAGTATTGAAACACACTGAAGGTCTATGTATGTGCATTAGCAGTGCAGCTTCATCAGTAAGACTGTATCTGATACTGGCAGTACGAATTTCACAGCATTGAATAGGCAATGCTTTTCCATACGTTTACATCAGCCTCTCTGTCTTCAGTAAACCGTTGCAGTAAATGTACTACTATGAAAATCACATACTAAATGTAACACTACTTTTATCTTGAGCATGCTAGTGTTTTGTAGTTAATTTATGTACTTCTCTTAATTAATATATACTCACTAGTGTTAAAACCTTTCTACAACTGTGATCGTGCACCTTTAGCATTTATATTGATTAACGGCACAGTACCAGTTGTGGTCTGGTGTGGGGCATCGTTAGGTAAGGCCATGCAACTACTAAGTGTGGTACGTTGTGTGCAGCTGCAGTCAGGGATGTGTACGTTTGGTGTACGTGGCCTCAGTTTTGCTGTTGATCTCCACTGAGCATGCAGTACCTGGTCAGGTGGGTGGGGATGTCTCGTAGTACATTTAGACAATTGTTTGTTATTTCTGTCACCTGCTGCTGGATGTCTGTCATTGGTTGTGTTGACTTGGTCCTCCCCATACTTGCATGTGTGTGTGTGGTGCTGGGTGGGGGTGAGTTCAGAGTTAGGGTTTTCAACCCTAACAGCGAATTTCCTCACTTTTGTCACTGTGGAACAACCCTAACGCATTAAATGGAGTTTTTTGCCTCTAATTTCCCTTCTTTTTGAGAATGATAACGAGAAATAGTGAATGTAATGCAGCGGCGGGAGTACGGGGCCCAGCCACATAATGCAGCAGCGTCTTGTGGCATAGTAACAGGGACAGCAATGCAAACAGAAGTGCTAACACTGGCGCACATTGTAACGCAAGTCACGAATAGGAACAGAAAGATGCGCTTTTGCGGTGGCGTAGATGAGTGATCTGCCACGTGATATGTTGTCACATAGTAACATGGTGCCTGCAAACAGAAATGTCAATGGGCATGGTGGCGCAAGTGAAACAGAAGAGAAACAGTACTGTGAGACACAAATGGCAAAAATAAGAAGCATAGAGTGCAAATAAGCGTAAAGGATAATGCACCAGGGCCCCTGCACTCTGCATGCATAATGCGGTGAGGGCCCAACTCACCACATGATGTCTTGTGACATATAGTAACAGGAACAGCAATGCAAACAGAAGCGTAACAGTGGCGCACTTGATAGCGCAAGCACGATTGAGAACAGAAAGGGTAACACACATGGTGGCGTGAACAGGAATGGTCTGCCATGGATGTGTTGTCACATAATAACGTGGTGCCTGCAAACAGAAATGTCAGTGGGCATGGCGGCGCAAAAGTGAAACAGAAGAGGAAACAGTACTATAGACACAAATGGCAAAAATAACAGAAGCATAGCGCAAATGAAAGCATAAAGGATACTGCACATGGTGGTGCGTGGACGTCAACGGTAAGTGAAATGGAGTAATGGAACACTAAGCGGAAAGGGCAACAGTAACAGTAATGTAGCGCACAGGCTGGTTTCCCCAAAACCTGCATAGAGAAAGACAGTGAGTACAAACAATGTATGCATGATAATGAGTATTGGAGCAGAAAATGAGAACTTGGAATACTAAATAGGTTATATCTCAGGAACCGTATGACGTAAAAAAAAAATTTAAAAGTCGTATGATTTACAGCTGTCCTGGCTAATTTTGTGCTTAGCCCCCATTAGGGGGCTAAGCACTTTTCCGACGAAAAGTCCTATCTCGCACCGTTTCCGAGATATGGGCCCTGAAAGGCGTGGCGAATGCCGTAATGTTATCATATGGGGAAAAAAGAGAAGTTCGGAGTGCCATAACTTTGCCTCCCTGTAATATTTTTTCACCAAACCATGGAAAGGCACATCTCAGTGGGCTGTTGGCTGTCTTCCCTTCAAATTTCAGGAAAAAAGACCAAACCGTTGTTTTGCAGCAGGGTGCCAAAGGATTCCTGTATGCGTCGGGCTCGTAATGTTATCCTATGGGAAAAAACATCAACTTTGGAGTGCCGTAACGTTGCCGCCGTTTAATATTTTTTCAATACTACACTGAAAGGCACATCTGTGAGATGTCATCTGCGTTCCCTCCAAATTTCAGCCCAAAACTCCCAACCGTTCTTTTGCAGCGGAGTGCCAAAGAATTACTGTTATTTTGGGCATAGTGTCGCAAAGTAGTGTCGTTAATTTGCGAAAGCTTTCGCAAACAATTTTCATGAGTGCGACACTACTTTGCGAAAGTGCTTTTTCCAGAAATCTGAAAAACATATTTCTGGGGTGTTTTACCCCAAAATAAAGACATGGCAAGCATCCTCAGGGTCCGACTAGGTGAATACAAAAAGAATTAGGTTGCTAGAGGGTCTCAATTTTAAATGCCAAGCATTTTTCTGATCACTAACTGAAAACAAGTTGGCGGATTTGCGACAGTAACAGGGCCATTTGCGACAGTAAAAAGTGCATTTACGACACTGTCGAACTTTTTGTCAACTTTTCCCATTGACTTATAATGGGAAATTGTTTTTTGAATAACTTTTGAACCGTTAAATATTTTTTCACGAAATCTTCGAAAGGCACATCGGGGACCCCGGCTGCACATTCCCTGAAGATTTTGGGCTGGTCGCACAAACCGTACGACCTGTAGGTGCGACCGTAGAATTCCAGAAAAAGCGTAAACGTGCGCACAGATCACGCTTAATATCTCCGCAACCGTATATCCAACCAGTATGAAACTTGGCAGATCCCAAGACCTATGGTTCTTGATCGTGTATTCCAAATGTCAGGCAAATCCGTCAAACGGTTGCAAAGTTATTAAGGTGCAAAGTTTTGGGGTTTAACATAGAAATGGCTCCTCAACCCTAACTATGGTAGCACTACCGTGCTACCATAATATATATATATATATATATAGATATGTAAAAATTAAATAGTCGGTCACGGCGGAACATGGCACACTCTGCCATGACTAAAATGGCCACCGTGTGCTACTGCACAGTAGCAGATGCGTAATAGAGTGCGGTGGCCATCTTGGACACAACGGAGTGTGCCAAGTTCCACAATGACTGCCGGCACTCTAAAATAGTGCAGTGCTCCGTCGATATAGACATCATGGGCAGACTGCTTCATGGACACAGAGGCTACTGTGACACAAGTCCAACAGGTTGTTCGTTCGGAAGGGATGCAGGGTCCTTTTTCTCTCAGTGCAAAAGGTCTGCAGGGCTCTGCCCACTGCAGCCCTAAAAAGCCTGACTGCAGACATAACAGCATTTTATTTATTTAAAAGTTTTACCAAGAAGGCACACCGAGAAGAGTACTGCTTGATTCCAGGTGTGTCCTGGGGATGGGGATAGTGGAGATAAGATATATACAATATACAAACTGGATGGTAGTACAAGGAATAGAACAGTTAAGTTCAGTGTCAGTGGCTCAGCAGGTAGCACACTCCCCTCTGAGGCTGGGAGATCGGAAGGCTGTGGGTTCTATCCCCACGCCAAGCACTTGGGTTAAATTCCAATACTGACACTGTAGTGTAGGATGAGGGGGTGCTGCACTCCTGAGGTGCTGTCTTTCAGATGAGACATTAAACCAAGGTCCCATCTGCCTGTTCTGATGGTAGTTCAGGTGGATGTTAAAGATCCCATGGCACTTCTCGAAAAGAGATGGGGAATTTTTATTGTGAGTGAACTTTATTACATAACAATCATAATAAAGGAACAAAAGCAAGACAATCAAATAGTAAGGACCAATACAAGATAATATGAGTTATACATAAATATGAAATACTGACTAAATTAAAGGAAAATAATATAATTAAGGCATTCAATTCATGCAAAAAATGTGAGATTCCATAATCATAAATACACATAAGCCTAACAAAGCATTACAGTTAATCCATAAATGTTGGGCTTTCTCAAATGTATATCGCTTCATATCCAACTGTTGCCTTAGTCATAGGGAATGCTGAATATTACACAATAATTCCCTTTGCATGACAAATTTTTGTGTAAAATCAGCATACAACGAGATTGCCACAGAAAATACCTAATTGTGGCAAGGACCACATACACGGTCTCCTTATGATATTTACCAAGTCTGATGTCTTCTGGACCATACATGAGAGTTTGATATGGAAGATCTGCCAAGTGAGATTCTGACCAAGAGCGAGACAGGTATTCCCAAAAAGAGCGGGCATAGGGACAGTCTGAAAAAAAGATGCTGCTGGGTTTCTAGTACTTGAACACAGGGTGGTCGAGGACAGTATCTTTCAGACAACTGTTTGTGCTTACTATTTCCTTTGACTCCTAATCTACCTAATTACTTATCTAAGTACAGTCCCATGCGAATGGTGGGATTCTAGGGTTGTTCAGTTGTTGCAATACATATGTTAGTTTGTCCGCTGAACACCTGGGAAATTCCACCACCGGAGTACTCTCAGAATCCACAGTTGCAGCATAGATCAACTTCCTATCCATTGTTAGCAGTTGACCTGGCATTGTACCCCATTTAATGGCATTCCTAACACATTCTCTACCATATATAGGAACTTTTGAGGGGAGAGACCTCACTTTCTTTTCCTCTCAAGAAGGAAGGCAGGGGGAGAGCCATTCCTGAACTTAGGGGATGCACTGCTTAGTACTAGGTCGTAGGGTTGGGCAAATATTATAAGAAAGAAATATACCAAAAAAAAAGCAATGGGATGAATCATGCCCACTTCCCCTTTGATAATAGGGAGATACATAAATTCCCGCTTAATTGGGTTCAAGCGTATACCCCAAAATGCTTGAAAAAAACACTCCAAGTAGCTCTGTAACTACCATAAGTGGAGGGGGGGAAAATATAGCAAAGGTAAAAAAACTGGGGAACTAACAGGGATTTAATCAACACTACCCATCTCTTTTTTGATGGTTGCTGACCTCTCCAACTGGAAACCATTCTACCTGCCTGTGTTACCTTAGGTTCCCAATTCAGTTGTGCCATATTTCCAGGCCAAAACTTTATACCCAATATGGATATAGGCTCCGCTGATACTGAGATGCCTGCCCACTGCCCTGTTGGGGGCGTAGGGGTATGTCCAAGAACCACCCCTTTACTTTTCCCAATGTTGATCTTGGAGCCAGAAAGATAGGAAAATTGTGCCAATACCGCTGTTAGTGCCATCTCTGAAGAGTCTGAGGAAAGTGTTAGGACGAGATTGTCTGCATAGGCCTATCTATCCCAAACACATAGAGGAGCGGGCTTAACAGGTATCCTTGTTTTACCCCTCTACGTATTTTAACTTTCCTCCCAAACCATCCATTAATATATGGGCAAAGAAAAGAAGCACCATACATTGCCTTTAACCAATTAACAAAAATTTCTGGAATGCCAAGACTTAATAAGGTGGAGAATAAAAAATTATGGGAAAGCCCATCAAAGGCCTTCTCTTGATCTAGCCCGAGGACATAGCCTCTCTCTCCCTCAAATTCCCCTCTAAAAAAGGAAACATGAAATGATCACATTATCATCTGCTGACGCCCTGCCAGTGCACAAGTTTGAAAGGGGCTAATTAAATACTGTACTACCCTAGATAGACGCACTAAAAGTATCTTACTTGGAATTTTAAGATCCGAATTCAACAGACTCAAAGGTTGCCAGTTCCCAATATCCTGCCAAGCCCTTTTTTATGAATTAGGACCAGTACTGCATCCGGCATTGTGGCAGAGTAGCGGGAAGTGCTTAATATGTGGTTAAACAAAGTCACCAGTGCTGGAGATAAATCTTCTGTAAAGGTTTTGTAGAAACCTGAACTGAGACCATCTGACCCAGGGGCTGTATTGCATGAGTTGTGAGATTGCCCCTTCACCCCTCAAGGGATACTTCAGAAATCAATAACTGAGCATTGACTTCTGATACCTGGGGAACTATTACGTTCCTCAGTGTAACCCCGGTGCCCCCATCCTATCTGCTGGCATATACTTCTGTTTGCATTTGACTGAACCTGTTTTATGTAATTTTGCTGTTCTATGTACCGCATTGTACTTATCTTGTGCTAAATCGTTTCTAATGCTGTTAGCTACCTACTCAAACCCTGTTAAGCTTGTCATTTTTCTGGATGTCAAATTTTGTTATTGCCTGTTATCTCATTGTATGTTAACTCAACTTCCTCACTGTTGTTGTATGCTTCTAGCTTGTAACCCTCCTGGGTCGCACCTAAAAATAGGCACGTGGCTGTCTAGTGTGCCTTACCCGGTAAACAAAAGCAAATAAATAAATAAATAAATAAACCTAGGGAATCCAGTATTTCCTGTACCGGGGGGGGGGGGGCGACCAAAGATCTGTGTTACTTGATGTTCAACCACCCCCAAAAGTTCTTGGGGGAAGCTCACTATACTCCCGGATGGTGTTAATGACTCAGAAATAACCCTATTTTCTGTCCGCTGTCTCCTTTCTTTATAGGGATCTAAGGAGCCCTTGGTGATCTGTGTACCAAATCGGAGCTCCTGCTGTAGTGTTTTTGCCTTATCATACTGCAATGCCGTCATCTGGTCCTTAATGTTTTTAATCTGTGTACTGAAATCATGCCCTGTTAAATCTGTTTGTGAGATGAGATGCTGCAATTGTTGTCTCAGCTGTAAATACGTTAAATAATCAGCTGTAGTTCTACAGTGGGCCCTTTGTTGAAAATACTTGGCCCAAGATTTCTTTGTGTCTTCCCACCATTCCAGTATATCTGAGTAGCATTCTACCACTGAAAGCCTGGCCACCCACCTTCTCCTCCAAGCCTCCTGTGAGGGGGGGGGGGGGGCAGCAAGTACCGACTCGTTTAACCTCCACTGGTTTTTCTTACACTGTGGGCTTGATTCCCATCGGATTTTCAATTTTATAGCCATATGATCCAAAAATTCACAAGGCTAAATCTGAGCATCCTTAATTGTTAGTGTAGGGGATGAAAAAATAAAATCAATACGTGTCTTGAGGGAACCCCTGTGATACGTGTGCCCCTCTTTGGGATGCAGTTTCCTGTAAGTGTCTATCAGGCCTGCAGTTTTTAGTATGTAATGTAGGGAGATAGTATCATTAAACAGTGTCTCTGTTTGAAGACCCCTATCTGCTCGTTAGCCCACAATTGAAGTCCCCTAACCAAAGGACAAACCGAGATGTGTGCAAAAAGGGCTGCACTTCTTTAAATAAGGAAACCCTCTGTGCCTTGGTTTGGGGAGCATATATTGCTATAATGCGCAGTCGGCTAGTGTGATAGGAGATATCTTAACAGGAGAGCCCTTCCAGGGTGAATATCTACCAATCTTGTGACATGGAGCTGGGAATTGGAAAATAAGATACCCAACCCATCACAGACATCTGTGCCGTGAACCAGAAGGATGGGCCTAAGGACCATGTTCTAGAAGTCTGTTGCAGCTCATTAAGGGTTTTTAATCATGTGTCTAGCACACAGATTATGTCACTATGGAGTCATTCCAGATGCAACATAGCCCCAGAATGCTTCTTCTCACCTTTTATACTATTAATATTAATAGTACTAATTGTTAAAGTGTCCATCAGAAGGTCTCAGGAATAAGGGGATAATGACCTAGTACTGCTACTAACTAAGGGGTCTTAGAAACCCGGCGCTGCCTAGTTCGTTTGGCAATTGACCCCCCCCTTCTGTATCCGTATTGGACATGATAGAGGAAGAAACAGACTCCTCACCCTCTGAATCCCTGTCTGTGCTATCTGTTAGGAGGGGTGCATACTTATTCCCTGTTTTCCAAGCTGTGGTGTTGGTATTGGACTTTGGAGCAGCCTGCTTAGATTTCTGGGACCCTAACCCCCCTTGTCGTGGTAGTTTCGATGGAGCAACCACCGTGAATACATCCTTGTCTCCTGGGGGGGCGGGCATATCCTTCTGTTCTGAGTTTACTAGTTCAGGGGGAGTCTTCATTCCGGGGGGGGGGGTGGATATCACCTATTAGATCTACTGGTAAGGGATCCTGAGTGTTCTCAGTTTCTTCCATCTGCTCTTCTGTTACAGGTCTTGTTGATTGAGGGGGGTCCTGTGGGGCTTTCCCAGCAGGGGGCTGTCTATCTAGATCTGCTACTCTCTTGGCTTGTTGGTGTTGAGCGATGTTAATAAGTCCCTCATGTGAGGGACAGTCCTTCCTGTTGTGTGAAGCCCATGGGCAATGGCCATTAGCATGCCTCGTGTGCACACACAAGTTGCACTTGAAAAGGTTTAAGCAAGCAGAGGAAGCGTGATCAAATCCTAAGCAGTGACTAAACCGTGGGGTATCACAAGCAGAGCTAAGGTGGGCCCTTGACTCACACTTGAAGCAAGACCTCGGTTGCCCACTATAAAAAATAGATCCCCAGTCCTTCCCTAAGAAAAAGGAGCTTGGGAGGTGCATGGGCCCAGAGTGTGTGGAGTGTGGCTTGATTTTCACTCTCCATCCCTCATCCCAAATCTGCTCACTGTCAAGCGTTGGTGTGGGCTTACCTAAGATCTCACAATGCTGCCTTAGCCAAAATAAAATGTCCTCAACTTTGACCCCCTCGTTCTTAAACATGACCGTAATGGTTTTAATTAGACATTTGGTCAGAGGTACAGCGTGAAATAGGATCCGGGCCCGGGTATTTTTTAGGGCCTGGTACTGGGTCCAGCACCGGTCTAAATAAGTGATGCTCTTAAAACTAATATTGTAGTTACCATTCGCCAAACTGATTAAGGCGAAGATTTCTGAAGAAAAATAATGCATTGGATATTTTAACAGTGTTCTGGCAATGTATACTTTACTGGGGGGGGTCTTCTAGCCCACCCTTGTACAAGAGTCTGACCGCATTGCGACAAGGGGCCAGCTCTCCTTTGGTCGCAAAGACGTCTGACAGTTTGAACAGAGTGTCTGGAATTGGCTTATCTGTCTGCCTATTATCAAGGTTCTCTAAAATACTAGGGGTTTCAGAGGGGAAAGAATTAGGAGTAGTTTTCTCAACTGGTTGTACAACAGGGGTATCAGAAACATCAACATTATGAACAGCATTATTACTATTATTATTAAATAAATTACCCTCAGGTGCGTTGAAGCTCTTAGCAGGTTCATCGCTGGTGGCCACGGGTGCAGTCGTTTTTTTAATCGTGCTGATAAGAAGGGCCCCTGGGATCAGGTGATCATTTCCCTGAGGATTCCTGTGTCCATCCAGCCCTTTCTAGTGCACTTTTGGGGGACCAGTCCATTGAGTTCAGTTCTGCATCCATAATCTCCCCCCAGTCTCTTGTTTTTTTCTGGTCCGAAGAGGAATGTCTTTTCCCCAAACTGGGGCAGTGCAGCGGTTGTCTTGGAGGAGTGATGGGGCCCGGACTGTGTCTTTGTAGCTGAACCAGGCCCTAAACGTTGTTGCTGTGTTTTCTGAGCTGATTCTGTGGAAACCAAGCGAGGAGGCTGTGGGCACACAGGAATGGACCTGTTTGTAGTGCCAGCCTTTGTCGGAACCTCGCCCGACTTCTCTACTTCACCGACAGGGGCCTTCTGTGGAGTTGACACTGCAAGTGAAACTCCTTCGGGGTGAGTCATTTCCTGTGGTTTAACATTATCACTCTTGACAGAAGCCTCTAGCGGTTTGACAGCAGGTTGAGCCTGATTTAATGTGGCGAGAGCAACATCAAGCTTTTGCATACGTTTAAGATGCCTCTCTTTCTCGTTCCGTAAAAAGGCAAGCCGTGTCTGCAGTTGTTCAGGTGAAACAGTTTCTGTAGGGTACACATAAACATTAGGCCTCACTTCTTCATTATCATTTTGCATAGCACTTACTGCTGTTGCTTCTGGCTCCTCGCAGACTATTAAATTTGGATGAATCTCTACATTCATTGCAACCTCCATTACTTCTTGTGAAATGTCCACAGGAGTTAAACTCCCTTCCTCAGTCTGACCCACCTCCATCTCTCTCGGAGTCTCTCTCAGACTGACTGTCAGTGTTGACTAGCAGAGAAGTTTCCCCCTACTGGAGAGTAGGGGAATTTTATTGAAGAGGTGGACTTCATTACATACGAATACAAATCATATCAAAAAGAAATATAATCACATTTCATTTTATACATAACATATACTTAGAAGTAAATTCTGCAAACATAAAAAAGGAAATAAACCTAACTATTACCACCAGTTATAACATGCAAGGTACACCCATTACACAAAGGCCATTGTCCTTTTTTCACAGAAACCGTAAATCACTTTTTATCTATAAATGCTGTCTTCTGTGGTGAAAATCTTGATACATCCAACCTTCTGGTAGTACTTATAGTTTTCTGTATATTATGCAGAAGCTCTATATGACTTATAACTCTTTGCTGCAACACCCATATGCATCTAGCTTGCCAAATACAATACTTAATTATTCCTATTACTATGTACGCTGGGTGGGATATTCAGAAGGGTTGCGCCATGCACAACTCACTGATGTGCCCCGGCGCGATATTCAAAAGGGGAAAGTGCGTGGCACAAATCCCAATGTGCCGGGGTGCAGCAGTAATGTATGAGGTGCAAGTTGGGGGGACATGCCCATGCATACTCTGCACATCCCGATATTCAGCCCGAGATGTGCTGAGCAGATGCAGGCGCAACCCCTACCTGCGACACACACAGTTGAGCCAAGAAAAACAAGAGCAACAGCTGGCCACCCACAGGTGAGCTGCTGTATTGCAGGGCGCAGCACGGCAGCTGCCAGCTGTGACTGGCTACCCGAGCTCCGGCGGCACCGTCCGTCGTGGTAGCGCCCCCCCCCCATGCCTGATCGCGGGCATAAATATTAAATTGAAGACGTCCAATATCCCTGTTGGTCCAGTGGACCGCTTCCAGCCCGATCGCGGGCATAAATATTAATTTGAAGACGTCCAATATCCCTGTTGGTCCAGTGGACCACTCCCAGCCTGATCATGGGCATAGGTATTAAAATGTAAATGTTCAAACCATCCTTGGTGGTCGCGGAGTCCCCCCTACCACTGAGCCCCACCACCCGCTCCACCCGGTCAGCGGTGGCAGCTCCCTGCTGTGGACCAATGGGCGTACAACCATACTGTGCGCGTCAGTCAGCGGGGGCGGGCGGCTTGCGGGTGAGGCTGCCAACCGCCGCTGACCATGGGGGCGAGGTGGTGGGGCTCAGTGGGTGGGTGGGGAGAGTAGCAGCTGGACCACCAGGGATGGTTTAGACATTTACATATTGATACCTATGCCAGCGATCAGGCTGGGAGTGGTCCACTGGACCACCAGGGATATTGGACGATTTTAATTTAACACTTATGCCCGCGATCGGGCTGGAAGCGGTCCACTGAACCACCAGGGATATTGGACGATTTTAATTTAACACTTATGCCCGCGATCGGGCTGGAAGCGGTCCACTGGACCACCAAGGATATTATTCTTTATTCTGAGCCTGTGAGCGGGCAGGATTTGGTCCACTGGACCACCAGGGATGGTGTTTTTATACATAGCCCACGATCAGGCATTGGGGCGTTTTGCCGCCAAGGGGCAGGGGGCGTCAGTCCCCGATGGCTGCAGCCTGGCAGGGCGCCAGGCACAAGTCGCCGGGGATCAGCACACCTGTATGCAAATGGGCCATAATGACATGCTAATATTGTTTCACTGCTATATATTATGGCCCCATTTGCATGTCCACCGTGGAATATCACAGTTGCTGTGCTAGCGCAATGGCACTTGCGCTAGCGCATCCCCCTGGTCCTCTCTGGCCACTTGTGCTGGCACAGTGCCACTGCACCATGTGCAATGCTGGTGGCCACAGTGCCATATTCAATGGTGCTGAGCCATGGCGCAGCACCATTGAATATCACCCTGTCACTGCCCTGGCGCATCCCAGTTGCACTGCGCCCAGGCTTGCACCACAGCCTGGCGCAGTCTGAATATCCCAGCCCCTGTGTCTGCATGATATCTGCTAAAAGTAGAACCTGATGGCCCAAACATCAGAGTTTGGTAGTCCATACCTAAAAATAGGGGTTCTTTTCAAACTTCAGCTAACAATGACCAAAAAGGTGTAATATATGCACAATTAATATACAAGTGTGTTGCTGAGTTTCCACTATTTGCCCACAACCATTCCTTGGGCAGTACCTTTCATCTAGTTGTTTATGTTTATTGTTGCCTTTGCTGCTTAATCGTCCAAAATTACTTAACCAGATACAATCACAAGCAAAGGGAGGGATCCATACCTCGCAACTGTCACTGATTTTCAGGGACGTCCCTGATTTTGCCTCAAAATTTTCCTCTGTTCCTCGTAAAATTTGTGTTTTTGTAACAGAACAGTGAGGATTAGAAGCACAAAATAATGTCAAGCATTAAAGTTACAGAAACATAGAAGTTGACGTTGACGGCAGATAAGGACCGCAAGGCCCATCCAGTCTGCCCATTTCTTTTTCTACCTTATGAATGTGCCATTGGCCTTTGCTCTGTCAATGGCCTATCTATTCATACTCATCTGTATTGCTCCCTTATGCCTATCCCATGCCTTTTTGAAGCCCTGCACTGTATTCATATCCACCACTTCCTGAGGTAGGCCGTTCCATGCATCCACCACCCTTTCTGTGAAAAAGAACTTCCTCACATTACCCCTTAATCGGCCTCCCTCTAATCTCATGCTGTGTCCTCTTGTCCTGCTAGTTTTCTTATATTGAAACATGTTAGACTCTTTCACCTTGTTAATGCCCTTAAGGTGTTTGAATGTTTCAATCATATAACCTCGCTCCCTGCTTTGCTCTAGGGTATACATATTGAGTTCAGTTAATCTGTCCTCATATGTTTTCTGATGCAGTCCCTGCACCATTTTGGTTGCCCTTCTCTGGACTGCCTCAATTTGGTTAATGTCCTTGTGAAGTTGTGGCCTCCAGTACTGCACGCAGTACTCCAGATGGGGCCTAACCAGTGTCTTGTAAAGAGGGATTATTACCTCCCTCTTCCGACTTGTGATACCCCTACTAATACACTCCAACATCCCTCTAGCCTTACCTACTGTTTTAGAGATCTGCTTGGATGATTTCAGGTCATCGGTGATGATGATGCCCAAGTCTCTTTCTTCCCCTGTGACTGCCAGCAACTCCCCTCCCAGCCTGTAGATGGCTTCAGGGTTTCTCTTTCCTATGTGCATGATCTTGCACTTCTTTGTGTTAAACCCCAGTTGCCACTCTTCCGACCATTTCGTTAGTTTATCTAGATCTCTTCTCATTCTGCCAACCCCATCTGGATCATCTACTCTGTTGCAGATATTGGTGTCATCTGCAAATAGACAAACCTTACCCTCCAGTCCATCTGTAATATCACTGATGAAGATATTGAAGAGGACTGGCCCCAGGACTTGTCCTTTTTCAGAAAATGCATCTTAACACAAATCCCTTTATTCTGTAAGTTTTCTGAGTGAATAGTACCAGTTTTTAAGATGTGTCCCTGATTTGGGGTCTTTGTCCCTGATTTTTTTAAGCCTTGTCTCTGATTCATGAGACAAGAGGTTGAGAGGTATGGAGGGATCCTAGGGTTGGACAAGTGAGCTAAAATGCCTGGTTTCTGTAAAGTAGGACAGCCAGGAAAGTCTAACTCTGGTTTACATTCTCCAGATAACAGCCTTGTATATGGACTTCCTGTCCATTGTCTGGAGTTGTAACGCAAGAATACCCCACTTCATTGCTAATTTTATAGTATCTATCCCATATCTTGGTATATTGGTTATACCGTTCAAACTTCTAGGTTTCTTAAGTCCCCAGGGCCCAAGACTAGGTAGGCGCCATGTTTCCACCGGAATTTTCCATATGTATTCCCCTGGCTTTAGTGCATGACTAAAATTATAGTCTAAAAAGATACTTAAATAAAAGGCCACTGGATGAATCATACCTACTCCTCCCTTAGCAATGGAGAGATTTGTAAATTCCCTCGTTACCAGGTTCAGCCTAGATCCCCAGAAGGCCTGGAAAAACACACTGTATAGAGCTGTCACTATCTCCAGGGGGGGAGGGGAACGTAACTAAGATACAAAAAAATTAGGAACTAAAAGGGTTTTAATTAGTACCACCCTTCTCTTTTTTGATAGCTGCTGCCCCTTCCATCCTCCCACTAACCTGTTTGCCCTTGCTAAACATTTTTACCAGTTAGAAGTAGAGATTTCGCCTGGCCCATAATCAATACCCAAAATAGAGATAGGTTCTGCTGTTACCTGAATGCCTGCAATTGTCTATCTGGGGGTGGGGTGGGGGTTCCCAATGATAACACTCTTACTTTTCGTAAACTTAATTTTGGATCCAGACACTTCAGAGTATTGATTTAAGAGAGCAGAAAGTATGCGGGTTGCAACCGTAGGTGCCAAAATCAAGACCAAGTCATCTGCTTAGGCCAATACCTTTATAGGGGGTGATCTTGGTGTCACTACTACCCCTTCTAAGACAGCCAAAGAAAGCAAGATACGAATTAAGATATCTATTCCAAAAGTGTAGAGCAGGGGGCTCAAAGGGCATCCCTGTCTGACTCCTCTGGATACCTTAATATGCCTGCCATACCACCCATTAAGACTGGGCACAATAGTGGCCACTTGGTACATACCCTGTATCCAACTGACAAATACTTTTGGGATCCCATATGCTTCCAGGGCTGAAAAAAGAAATGCATGGGAAAGCCTATCAAAGGATTTCTCCAGTAGCGGAAGTGAAGCCTGAATCGCGGCAGGTCAGGAACTGGGATGCGATGTGGGCGAAAGCGCGAAAGCGAGGGGCAGGGAGGGCTACGGAAGTGGTGGGGTGGTGACCCTAGCAACAGGATGTCGCTACTTGTACACATGCGCAGGGGAAGCGAGCACGGTGGCGTGGCTGGGAGGGGCAGAGGGATGTAGGGTTGGCTGCTGAGCTGCACCTTGACATCAGGGTTGGCCTCCACTTGTGATTGCTGGGGTTTTTCGTGTTCGAGTCTGGGTCAGGTGCTATGCTTTTCTTGCGCCCGACCAAAACCATATTTTTTTGCTTTCACCCCCGACATACACCCCTGGAGTTAAGATTCCTTAAGTGGGGGGTGTGGAAACAAACCCCACAGAAGCAAATATTTTCAGTCCCTGGCACCATTTTCTGTGCACTGAGGTTGTCAGGGTGGCAGAATTGTTTTCGCTGCCCTGACGTCGCTCTTCTGTGGGTCGCCCTTCCACAGTCGCCCATATCACATAGAACCCTATCTCCTGGTCTAGACCCAGCATACACCCTTGTAATTGCTCCAATTTCCCTCTACTAAATATTTCCCTTAATAAAATTAAGTTGTCTTGCTGTCATCGACCTGGGATAGCACAAGATTATGGAGAACTTATTAAGTAGTGTGTAACATTTGTGAGTCTTGCCAGCAATACTTTACTCAGGATTTTTAAGTCTGTGTTCAGCAGACTCAGCCAGTGCCAATTATTAATATCCATCCTATCTCCTTTCTTATGAATTAAAACTAGTATAGCTTCCTACATATAAGCTCAATATTCTCTAGATGTAAGGATATGATTAAAGAGTATAACCAGAGCCGGGGCTAAATCTTCCTAAAACTTTTTATAAAACCCAGAACTCAGCCCATCTGTACCTGGGGCAGAATGAGAAGGTGACTGAGATATAGCTGACAGAACCTCGTCCAAAGATACTTCTGAGGTCAGTGTTGCCATGTCCAGTGTGGACACCTGCCGGAGTCCTAATGCTGTTAGGAGGTCCTGAGGGTCATAATAGGGAGGGGAAGGGAGTGACCAAAATGACCATCTGTATATTCTTCAACTACTTTTAATAATTCCTGTGGAGTGTGAACCCGCTCTCCTGTTGCCGCAGTAAGGTCCGTTATGATCCTATTTTCTACTTTTTTCTTACATTCCTTATAAGGATCCAAGGAATGTTTATGAACCTGTATTCCAAATCTGAGTTCTTGATTTAATTATTTGGCCCTGCTGTACTGATGCTCCATCATTTCTTATTTGGTGGCATTAATTAAAGAACTATAGTCATGCGTTGTGAGCTCTGGTTGTGAGATCAGGTGTTGTAAAAAGTGACGTAAACATAAATAATGGAGATAGTCTTTATTTGCCACATATTGTGACCTCTGCTGAAACATATTTTGTACTTTTTTTTGTATCCTCCCACCACTTCTGTATTTCTTTATAGAGCTCTACAGCTGAAAGCCTAGCTGTCCAATGATGTGCCCAGATTTTCTGCTTGAAAAGGTCTTCTAAGAGGGATTTATTAAGTCTCCATTTATATTTTCTGCAACGGGGGGCGGATTCCCATGTTATGCAGGCTTTCAATGCCACATGGTCCGAAAACTCAAATGGGTGGGTTGAGACATCTAAGACTGAAGAAGTAAATATGAAATCAATTTACGTTTGATAAATTCCTCTAAAATATGTAAACCCCACTGTGGGATGTATTTTCCTGTGTGCATCTACCAGACTAGCAGTATCAATTATTTGTTTTAATGTAGTTGAATCACAAAACATTTATTTGTGTTTGTATACCTCTGTCCACTCTATTTTTTTTTAAACTTTATTTGTATTTTTCACCACAACATCTTGTCAAACATTCAGTTTCAATTACATATACACTATGTAAGACCCCCACCCCCATCATTTGGCAATGACAGGTGGTATGCTGTTTAAATCTAACAGCGGTACCAGGTGGGGACTGGGTTCGGGGAGGAATAGGTCACTTGGCACAAAGGCTAGGTTTGGCTACTCTGCACAGGGGCACCCAAGTAACTCTGAACACAGGAAGCAATAACTGTAATGTCCAATACCAGGAATGGGATTCTAAAGTGTGGCTTTATTCACATCCAAGCAGAACAAACAAAGCATAGATGGACCCCCCATGGGGCTACACTTCTGGTAATGCAGATTAAAAGAATCAAGAACACTTCTTCAACACTTCAGCCCTCAGTCTCTGAACCCACCGGGCACATAGCCCGGACATACACGCTGCTTTGGGTACACAGCCCGAACTTGTACACTGTTCTGGATTTTTCCTGGCTCGGCTCCCTTGCCGGCCACTCGGACACCTTCCGTCTGTCATGGAAACATTTACTGGTGACTCCCTAAACCACCTAAGAGCATCTCAGCTCTATCAGGGAAACTTCCTTTTAATCCCACATCTGGGTACTTTCCTCAGGCACTGGCCAAGTACCTGAGAGAACGTAAAGTTGCCACAGAGCAAATCCGTAGAGGTGAATTTGGTTACTACTGATGGGGTGTCTCCTACCTCTCACTTCCACAATTCATACCCGGCCATTCCTCTGGACAGTAAACACCTCGTACTGTAAAGCTTGGCAATGTAGATTAAGACTAAATGTATGTCACAGTTCCTCTACTTGTCTTGCTTTCCCTTTGTGCTGGACTTGAACATACTTTTAATTGCATAGCCCATTGCTCTAGGCCCCCCACTGATTAAGCAGTCCAATCCCCACTTTACTTCACTCTTCGTGCTGGACTTGAACCTACTTGAGTTAACCAGCAATGTCTATTACACTAGATCTCCTACAGATTAAGTAGTCCAATCCCCACGTTCCAACAGTTCAGGTGAAAAACATTGGCCCTCTGTCAGAGCGAACTCACCCTTTGGTTGCAGGTGCCCCACAGGCGATTCCTCCACAGGAATTTCTCTCTCGGAGCTTCTGGTGCCGCAGCACAACTTGAAATAAGCAGCTTCTTCCCTTAGCCGGAACCAGGAGGGTTGCCCCTGGAAAACAAGCAAACCTAGCCCTCCCATCCCCTCAGGGCGGGCACTTGGACCAGAAACAACAGTCTCCACCACTTCAATCAGTTTCTGTGTTCCTCTTACGGTGGAAACACATACCTTCTTAACAGTAGCTCTAAAACAGAGCTTAAAGCTCTGAGAGCCTGCATACAGACTGCTGTACTACTGTCTGTCACCAAGACTGCACACAGACTCTGTTCAAATTCTCCAACATTCTATCCTAACTTCCAACTGCAGCATTCCAGTGTGGCTCATGCTGCTGCGAGAGTTCTATGGTGATGTAATCTCTCAGTCTCAGCTGAGACTGAGGACAGAGTGAGACAGTGTGAAATCCATTTAACTGGAGTTTCACAAGCTGCCTTCCCTGCCTACCACTAGGTCTTACTGGGATTCTAGTAACCCTGGGTAACAGGGGGGTTACAATTACAATAATTATACTTTTGCAGCTGATCTCATCCAGTGACATTCCTATTGGTTTACTATTCTATTAATATTATTATTGGGTTATAGCTTCATTTCCAGGTTGTTTATGATGTTGTTTAATTTAACTTAATATAAATCTTAAAACATTAACTTAATTTATGTTTCTATTATCTTAAAAAATACCAATAACTTAAGTTCTATTAACCTAAAAACTTAAAGAGACTGCTGTCCACTGCCCCTCCCACCCACCCCCATTTTATTTTGTCAGACTACTATTTCTTTCATTCTCTTCCCACTTCTCCTCCCTCCAATTTCCTCATTAGCTTCCCAGGAACAAACCCGGCTATGGGGGAGCTAAATATTCTTTTATCATATGTTTACCACATATAACTCCCATCTAGTCCATCTGTTTAGAAACTGGGTCTGCCTGTGCTGAATTGCAAAGGAGATCCTTTCCATTTCATGTATTGAGGTGACTAAGTTTACCCATTCTTTTATAGTGGGGCTATCTCTCTGCCACCAACTTCTAGTGAGGGCCTTGTTTGCCGCTACACACAGGATATGCCAAAGGTACTTGGCCTCACGTCCCTTCAAAGTTTTATGTCAATTCCCAGCATTATTTGCTTTGGGCCTATGTCCATAACTTCTGTAAAAGATTGCTTTCAAGTGTTTTATAAGATCCCTCCAGTAGTCTCTTATGCCTGGGCATTGCCAAAATATGTGTGTGTGTCCCATGTATGTATCCCCACACTCTCTCCAGCATGCAGGGCTGCCTCAGGATTTAAATCTGGCCTGAACCTTAGGTACAATAAAGTATCTTATTCTAGTTTTCCACCTGAACTCACGCCAAGTAGGTGAGCTGGTGGTAGCCCACACCCCGCTCCAGCTCCTTTCCCAGTCAGTATCTTCTATTCTCTCTCCTAGTTCCTCTTCCCACTTAGTTTTAGTTCCTCTGGTACTATATCCTTGATCTATGAGATAGTTAGAGTATAATAGTGTGATGGCACCTCTTCCCGTCAGTGAGGTCCATATTTTTTCAAAGGGAGGGAGGGGGAGGTATATCCGTGGACCATACGGTTGCTGGCTTATTTAACTCTGCATACACCCAATTTTTTACTTGGTAATATTTAAATCTTGTCTCTTGGGGTCAAGTCAAATAAAGTCTGAGCTGCTTTGAATGGGATTGGTGTGCCTCCTTTCAAGATCTGCCATGGGGAGTAGAGTCCCCTGTTCGCCTGGGTCTTAAACCAAGAATCATGGGTTGCTGGGACAAAGTGCGTATCCCAGGCCCACCACTTATACTTCCTCATGTGTTGCACTGTGCCCCCTTTATTGGTCCCTCTCCTCCAACCTTCTAGAGCAGCTTCCATTCCTCCCATCTTTTGATCACCCAGCTGGGCCTGCAATTGTTTATTAAAAACAACAGCTTGCAGTGGAGGGTCTTTCACTTGGCCCACTTCTGTATTTTTCCAGTGGGAAATGAAGTTCGGGTGCTGCCACATTAACACTATTTTCATCTGTGAGGCAATCCAGTACCCTGGGAAATACGGAACCGCCAGGCCCCCCTTTTTCCTTGGGTAGATATAAAGTATTTTTAAAGATCCTCGGCCTTCTCGACCCCCAGATAAAGGAAAGTAATTGCCTCTGCCAGGTTTCCAATGTTTTGTGAGGGACTTTACATGGGACTCCCTGGAATAAGTATAAGAAATGGGGGAGTATGTTCATTTTTGTGGATTGTACCCGTGAGTGCAAGGGCAAGGGTAGAAGGGCCCATCTCTTGTAATCTTGGGTTATATCATTCACCAATTTGGGGTAATTTATCCTCAAATAGACTTATGGGTTCAATCCTAAATAAATTCCTAGGTATTTTAATTTATCCATTCCCCATCGCATTGGGAACTTTTTCCGAAACTCTGGGGGGACTTGAAAGGAGCATGCCAAGAATTCTGTCTTATCTGTATTTAAAATATAGCCTGAAATCTCGGAGTATGTTTGGATTTGTCTGAATATCTCAGGGAGGGAGGTTTCTGGTTTGCTCAAAAAGAGCAGGATATCATCTGCATATAACCCTAACTTATGTTTAACCCCCCCCCAATTTTCACTCCCTTTATCTCCGAGTTCTGGCGAATTGCCTGGGCCAGCGGCTCTACAAAAATGGTGAATAATAGGGGAAAGAGGGGACACCCCTGTCTCATGCCTCTTTCCAAAGGGAAAGCCTTCCCCAGGTATCCATTTATACGCACGTACGCTTTAGGGGTAACATAAAATTTGGTTATCAGTGTAGAGAATGCCTCCGTAAAACCAAAGCCTGCCAGGGACGCCTGCAAAAAGGGCCATAACATCTTATCAAATGCTTTTTCGACATCTAGGCTCATGACCAGGGCTACTTGCTTCATTTTGTTTAAATGATCTAAGACATCCACAGCTCGGCGGACACCGTCTTGGGCCTGGTGTCCCATGACAAAACCTGTCTGATCTATGTGCACAATCTGTGGGATAATGCTTTCAAGTCGCCTGGTCATGATGCCCACCATGATTTTATAGTCTGTGTTTAATATTGATATCGGCCTATATGAGGCACATAGTTGGGGGTCCCTGGCGGACTTGGGCAACACTGCAACCACCGCGTACTTCCAAGACTGAGGAATTTCACCATCTTCTACTAGTAAAGAATTATATACCCTTCCCAGGACTGGTACCAGCTGACCTTTAAAGAGCTTAAAGAACTCAGCTGGGTAGCCATCCATTCCTGGGCACTTTCCTGTCTTAAGCCTGGCTATTTTGGCTGCTATTTCACAGTCTTTTATAGGTGAAACCAGCCTGCTAATTTCCCCATCTCCGACCTGTGGTAACTGTAAGTCCTCAAAGTATTTGGCTATCTTTTCTACCTCAGGTGGATTACCCATCCAGTACAATTCCTGATAAAAGTCAGCAAAGATATTTGCTATATCCGCTGTATCGGTCTTATAATGACCTGTGTAAGGGTATTTGATTTTAGTTATAGTAGTGTTGGCCTTTTTCTGCCTCAGTCTACTGGCCAGTAATCTTGATGCCCGAGGTTCCCCCTCATAATACTTCTGCTTGGGGTATATCATATTTTGTTCAATTTTATATTCTAAAATCGAATTTAGGGATCTCTTAATTACCTGCACCTCTTTTTCTTTTTTGACGTCATATTTCTCTTTTAGAGAGCACTCTAACTCCTTTATTTGGGTTTGCAGAGCAATTCGGTGGGCTTCCCTCTCTCTCTCTCTCTCTCTCTCTCTCACATTGTACTGCCTTTGAAATAAGGTGCCCCCGAGGACCGCCTTTATTGTATCCCATAGGGTAGAGGGGTTGACCTCGGGAGTGTCATTATGCAGTAGGATATTTTTGATTGTTTCCCCTCACTGATTCCTGCTCTTCCTTTTTTTGTATTACGGCTAGATTAAGATGCCATAGTGTCCTTTTCCTGCTTTGTCCTAGCTGTAATTGCATTAACAGGGGTGCATGGTCAGAGAGATGTATCTCCCCCATTTCAATTTTCTTTAACAGATCTATATTTTCTTTTGATATTAAGCAATAATCTATTCTGGTATACATTTTATGCACAGCAGAGAAGAAGGTATAATCTCTACGCTGACCATGCTTGTCTCTCCATGTGTCTAAATATCCTAACTCCATCAGGAGCTTGTTAACCTTAGAGGCCACTCTCCTATCGGACCTAGGAACTCTAGAGGATGTATCCAAATACTCATTTAAAGCAAGGTTCAAATCTCCACCTATAATTACAGTTTCCTCTGCCCACTCTGTCAATTTCATGTAGAGTCTCCTGTAGAAATTGTAATCTGAACCGGGGGGGCATATACTGAGGCCAGTGTAATTATTTGGCCATTGTAAGCCCCTTTCAGAGCTGCCAGGCAACCCTCAATGTCCACTATGTGACCCTTAGTTTCAAAGAGCACCCCCTCCCTCACTAGAACCACAGTTCCCCTGCGGCGACCCCCTTGAAATGTGGAAGCCACTATCTGGGAAAATCCAAATTTGTGCAATTTATCATGTTCAGGTGAGGAGAGGTGTGTCTCCTGGCGCATGCAAAATTGTGCTCCGGACTTCTTAACATAGCTAATGATTTAACTTCGCTTGACTGGGTTTGTTAGCCCATTAATACTGAAGGAAGAATGACAGTGTTTGTCTTAGCCATTTACATTTATGTTGGATTTTCTACATCATTATTCCAAGGTAGAGTGGAGAGTGACCTCTGAGGGGGTGGGAGCACAGCAGCAGACCGGACAGCAGACCTTGAAAAATACAACTTGGTTATAGATAAAATAACATCTATAATTATGACATATTTAACTAAGCTGGTTAAAACTATCTTATACCGGCATAACATTTTGTATATACCAACAAGGAAACTTTTGATAGAAATTAAACTAACAAGGAACTTCCAAGGAAGAAGGCCTAGCTATGCGAGGCCTTTTTGCCCTTTCCAATAGTTGGGGAAGTGGCGAAAAGGGGTATTGTATTTCCCTATTGAAAGGAACCCCTTTCCTGAGTCCAACCTAAGATGGTAGGGCTCAAAGTACAGTGAAATACCAGCGAACCAGGACACGTTAGTGTTTGCTAAAGGCAGTTGCTTTTGCCACCCTCCCAGTCGACCCGCTCTCTTTTTTACCATTATTTAGTCTCACAGAGGAGATTCTTCTCTATGAGATTTCCACATTTATCCCTTGAAACAAAGACCAATAAGAGGCAATGTCCCTTATTTAAATGTCTAATCTAAATGTCATCCATTACAATCATTCCCCTATTATAACAGGGCTGCTAATTTTAAGCTATTATTCTTTCTGTGCCCTCCTTGAGAGCAACAAATTCCTTTCCCATCTCTTTCTCTGACCCCCAAGCCCCAGCCTCGTATTGTTTTTAGCGAAAGCCTTCTCTTCAATCAGGTTTCTCACATAGTAAGTGTCCACCGTATAGAGGTTCAGTGTTTCCTGTAACAGCCTTAATTAACTGCAACGGGGGCAGAGGAGGAACTTCAGTCAAGCACACTTAAAGTCCATATTGCCTAGTTGTGTCTGTTCTGCATAATCAGCAATGCTTTTATTATGTATACTTGGGTGGGAACTTCTGTATACCCTCTGTTCAGTCAAGAGAGGAACCACATAGCATCCTGCAACATACTCGAGACATGCTTACTTGAAGCACAGTACAGACCTCTCCCTTCAATGATCGTCTTCCTTTCCATCTTCGCTGTCCATGTTTCTTGGTAATTTTTTCATTAGGTCTAGCAGCAGTGAGGTTGTATGCATGGCGAACTGGCTGGGAACTTGTTTCCGCCTCTTAGAAGGAACTTTCTCCCAGAGCCCCTCCAACTCTCTCCGTTTCTGTGAATGCAGTCTTAAAGGAGCAGGGGGATCCAGACCATGTTTCGAGAGGGCTGCAAGCGCTTCCTGTGCTGAATCATACACCTCGGGGCCTTCCTTCCAATTAATTCTGAGGCGAGCCGGGTAGGGCGTTTGAAATTTTATTTGTTTTTCCCTCAGGAATTTTAATATTGGGCTGTATTCCAGGCGCTGCTTTTGAATAATGGTGGGGTAGTCCTGATTGAAAAATTGTCTGCATTCTAAATATTTGACTTTTTTTTTTTGCCATGCATGTCTAAGAATGTCTTCCTTCGTTCGGAAACTACTGAATTTTATTATAACTGATCTAGGGCGTGCTGTGTCATCTTTCGATGTGGGCATTAACGCTGTATGAGCACGTTCAATTCTTAGCTCGTAAGTAGCTGGCAGCTTCAGTAGGTCCGTGATCAATTCAGACATTAGGCCTGTCTGCGCTCCCTCCTTCAGACCATGTAGCCTCAAATTGTCCCGTCAAGAGTGACTTTCAAGATCAGTGCATTTATTTTCAAGATTTATTATATGGTGACATAGGGCGCAGACTGTTTGACCAATATGAAGAATGTTATCTTCGGTCTGGGATTTACGGTCTTTCGACTCTTGGACCGTGTGTTCCACCTGTTGCATATTCTGGTTTAACTGGTGGAACTCTGCCTTGTTTTCCACCCGCATCTCCTTGATCTCCCTGAGGAGGACATAAAATCTCCGTCGGGTGAGCCTATCCATCTCCTCGTCCGTGTCATAAGTTGCAGTTTGGTCCGCCATGCAGTTTGAGCTCACCGCATTGTTCAGAGTGGAATTTTGAGCACCCATAACTTCTTTACCCCCTTTTGTTTGCTGTGGACAAAGTCAGGCTCCTTTCTCTTTAGCAGTAGTTCCGCTCGCCATTTGACTTCTTTTTCAGACTCAAAATCAGTTATTTGTTAGTTTTGTAGAGGGATTTCCAGCAGGTCGGCTGTGGAGCTAGGTTCTCAGTTGTGCGCCTGATCCGTAAGTCTCTGTCCACTCTATTTAACCCACAGTTGAAGTCCTCAAACCACACTAAAAAGTCTGGAAGTATGAAGAAATGGCTGCACTTCTTTAAATAAGACCACTCTATGAGCTTTGGTTTGGGGGGCGTAGAGTAGGAGAGTAGGGGAATTTTATTGAGAAGATTTGGACTTCATTACAAGAACAAATACAAAAAATGTTTTACAAAATATAACACATAATTAAAAAAACAGAGAAGTACAAAAAAATAAACAAAAAAAAGAATCCAGTCAGTTCACTCCAAGTTCCAAAAATCACAATTAAGCCATGTGTCTAAATTGAATACTAGATTTTTTAGAGAAGTCAGACATTTGTACTGCACAAACAGCTTTCCCAACATTATGTACAACCTCTTGAGGTGATATCCATGTTTGATGTAAGATCAACAAACATCTGGCCTGCCACAGAAAGTATCTCACTAAAGCTAGAACAATATAGACAGTTTCAGCATGATATTTCTTGGTTAAGACAGTATTAGTGCCAAACATAATATCTTCATAAGAAAGGTTGGAAAAAAGGGGTTCAAGCCAGACAGTAGCAAGAAGCTGCCAGAAATTGGAAGCAAATTGACATTCCAGAAATAAATGTTGTTGGGTTTCAAGAAGTGTGACACAAGACTCCCTAGGACAGTACCTGTCAGTTAACATTTTGTGTTTATGATTCCCCTTCACACTTAGCCTACTATAATTGCCCAACCATACTATATCCCATACATATGGAGGTATCTTAGGGTTGGATAGTTGCAACAAAATCCAGGATTGTTGACCCGGTGGACAAAAAGGGAATTCAACAGGGTCTTGAGCATCCTGCCTCCAAATCCTTTCGTATATGACCTTCCTACCTAAGATACAGAAATCATAAGGCCTAAACTGCCAGGAAATAGCGATCTTCACAGCCTCAAAGCCATATGAGGGAAGTCCAGGGGTTTTGGCTAAAAAAAAAAACCCGCTTCCCTTGTTCCCATGGGGAAAGACAAGGCAGAAGCCAACTCAAAATAAAAGACTTCCATCCTTTCTCACCCGGTTTCAAAGCAAGACTAAAATTGTAGCTAAAAAAAAATGCTATAAAAAAAAAAGCCACAGGATTCAACATCCCCACCCCTCCCTCTTTAATAGGCCAATAGGTCAAACCTCTCTTAATCAGGTTTAACCGAGATCCCCAAAAGCCCTGAAAAAAATACTATAAATTCTAGTAAATAATTTCATAGGTGGGGGAAAAACATAACACAGGTACAAAAATATTGGTACCACCAAAGTTTTGAGCTAATAAACCTGTTTCTTTTTACGTATTTGATGTTGTTTCTATCCTGCTACAAGCCTATCCGCCTTTCCTAAGGCTGTGCTCCAGTTAAGGGATTGCATATCCTCTGCTCTGAACCAGAGACCTAAGATCTTGATGGGATCAGGAGAGACCTTTATCCCAGTAAAGGAGCCAGAAACAGGGATGAGAAGGTTTCCAAGTGGAAATCCAATACTTTTCTCAAAGTTGAACTTAGAGCCTGAAACAGTGGAATATTGGTGGAGAACATCCACCACAGCTGCTTCATCCATATCGGTAGCCACAGTCAGGACCAAATCATCCGCATAAGCCAAAATTTTGACGGGGTAGGGAAGTGTGCTTCGTGTAAGCCCAGCACCCTGGGACATTGAAGGATGGCCCTGATTAACATAGAAACATAGAAACATAGAATTTGACGTCAGATAAGGACCGCTTGGCCCACCCAGTCTGCCCATTTCCCTACCTGATGGATAAGCTGCAGATCCTAGTTAACCAGCAGCCTACTTCTTCCTACCCCCACCCCCTAGAATTGCCTTACGACTATCCCATGCATGCTTGAATTCCACCACTGTGTTTGACTGTACAACCTCCTCTGGGAGGCTGTTCCATACATCCACAACCCTCTCTGTGAAAAAATACTTCCTTAAATTACCTCTGAGCCGCCCCCCCTTCTATCTTCAAATTGTGCCCCCTTGTTCTTGCACACCTCTTAACGTATCGATACCAAAATTACACAGCAGGGGGCTCAAAGGACATCCCTGTCGGACCCCCCGTTTCACTACTACCCTATTTTCCAACCACCCGTTAACATTGGGAATAAGAACAGCCCCAAAATAGAGGGTTTTAATCCATCTTATAAAGATAGAGGGGAGGCCAAACGCTGACAAAACAGAAAATAAAAACTGGTGTGAAACCTTATCGAACTCTTTTTCCTGATCTATGCCAAGCACCCAGCCCTGAATGTGGTTCATATCCCCTAAGGTTAACAATTCCCGTAACAAGATAAGGTTTTCACTTTGGGATCTACTGGGGATACCGCAAGTCTGAACCAGGCTAATAAGTCTTGCCACCTGAACAAGCCTAGCCAACAAGACCTTAGCAATGATTTTGCTGTCCATATTTACAAGGCTCAAAGGCCTCCAATTATTAATGTCAGTCACTGATCCCTTCTTATGAATCAAAACCAAGATAGCGTCCTTCATTGATTGAGAAAATTCAGCTTTAGATAACATGTCATTGAACAGAATGGCTAAGGCTGGAGCCAGCACATCCATAGAGGTGGTATAGAAACCAGCTGAGGGCCCATCGGACCCAGGAGCTGAGTTCAGTTTCAAATCCTAAATAGCATGAATTACCTCTTCCTCAGAGATTTCTTTCATCAATTGAACACATTCCTCGGGTGAGAGGTGGGGTAAATTAAGAGATTCAAAAAATCCCTCTGTAGTATGGCAAGCAGGTTCAGTCCCTAACATATTTAACACATAGGTCTCAACAATATTAATCAATAATTCTGGGGGACTCACAAGATCCCCAGAGGGAGATATCAGGCCAGTAATAATCCTAGAGTCATCCCTGCCCTTACATTCCTTAAAGGCATCTAATCCCCCTTTACACATCCTAGTCCCAAATCTAGCTTCTTGTCCCAGGGAGCTAGCCTTATTGTGCTGTAATTCCCTCATCTGATGACTAAGGATGGAAATTTGCAGGCTGTAATCCTGATATGAACTGTCAGATAAGGAAATTAAATGCTGGAGCTGCTGACATAATGCTAGATATTTTTTGTATTGGCAAGAGTGGACATCAGCAGCTTTTTTCTAAAAAAAAAAACCTGTCTCCATCTAACCTTAGAGTCATCCCACCAGTCAGACAAATTATAAAGATTGGCTACAGATAATCTGGCAGCCCATTCCTTCCTCCATAATTTCTGGACCTTGGGGTCCTGTAATAGAGATTCATTTAGCCTCACTTATTCTGCCTACAACGGGGAACAGCAGACCAAGAAATCTGAACCCGTAGGGCAGCATGGTCAGAGAATTCACTCCCAACAGTAGTACACTGAACTACATGAAGTATGTTAGAAAGAAAGATAAAATCAATCCTCGTACTACACTCTCTCTGAAAATAAGTGGACCCGCCCCTAGGATGGAGGGCCCTATAGGCATCTTTAAGATGAGCAGTTGAAACAATATTATTTAGGGCAACTGAATCACAAAAAAGTTTTGAAGTTTGGAGTCCCCTATCTGACTGATGGAGGCCACAATTAAAATCCCCAGCCCAAATAACCAATCTGGAAGTGTGCAAAAAGGGCTACACCAGTTTAAAGAGGGACACCCTCTGTGCCTTAGTCTGGGGGGCATATAGTGCAATCAACCGGAACCTCTCAGAATGGAGAGAAATGTCAAGCAACAATGCTTTCCCTGGATAAATATCCACAAGTCTAGATACTTTGAGGGCCGAATTAGAAAATAGAATACCCACACCATCACATTTATCGGTACCAGAAGACCAAAAGGAGGGTCCATGGGACCAAGCCCTTCAGGCCTGATGGAGTTCCTGATTAGTCTTTAACCTGGTATCCAATAGACATGTGATATCACAATGCATCTCCTTCAGAGAGAGCATAAGTCCTCCAAGCTTCCTATCACCCTTGATACTGTTCACATTTAAAGAAAAAATCGTCAAGGAATCCATAAAGAGAAATTAGGGTGACTTGCTCCGTCTACACTGTCTCGTCCTCTTACTGATAGGGTTTGTGTCACCACCCCCTTCCGTGTCCGTATTAGAAACAATAGAAGAAGTGTCAGTGTCCTCACCTGCAGAATCCTTGTCCATACCATCAGTAGATAGGACTGCAAATGAATTGCAAAATTTCCAAGTCTTAAGATAGAAACATAGACTTTGACGGCAGATAAGGACCGCTAGGCCCATCTAGTCTGCCCATTTCCCTACCTACAGGATAGGCCGCAGATCCTAGTTAACCAACAGCCTATATCTTCCTGCCCCCCCACAAGAATTGCCTTATGTCTGTCCCATGCATTCTTGAATTCTCCCACAGTTTTAGGCCTCACAACTTCCTCAGGGAGGCTGTTCCATGCATCCACTACCTCTCTGTGAAATAATACTTCTCACATTGCCCCTGAACCTCCTCCTTCTATCTTTAAATTGTGTCCCTTGTTCTTGCAAGTCTCTTTTCTGAAAGATGCTACCTCTTGGACTTTGTTGATTCCACTGAGGTACTTAAGCGTTTCTATCATGTCCCCCTCCTTCTTTCCTCAAGGGTATACATATTAAGCTCCTTTAGTCTCTCCTCATACGGCTTCTCTTGCAGACCCTGCACCATTTTAGTTGCCCTCCTCTGGACTGCCTCTATCCTGTCTATGTCCTTGCGGAGATGGGGTCTCCAGAACTGGACACAGTATTCCAGATGGGGTCTCACCAACTGTCTGTACAGAGGGATAACAACTTCCTGTTTTCTGCTGCTGATGCTCTCCTATACATCCCAGTATACCCCGGCCCTCCTACTGCCTTCGTCACTGCTTGCTAACACTTAAGGTCATCTGATATGATTTCAGGTCCCTTTCCTGTTTTGTTGTTGTTACTACCTCCCACCATTGTGTATTCTTCCCTGGGTTCTTGTTTCCCAGGTGCATTATTTTGCACTTTTTTGCATTGAATCCTAGCTGCCATACGTCTGACCATTCCTCCAACCTTGCCAAGTCCCTTTTCATCCTTTCCACGCCTCCTTGTGTATCAACCCTGTTGCAGATCTTTGTGTCATCTGCAAAAAGGCATGCTTTTCCTTCCAGTCCCTCTGCAATGTCACTGATGAAGACATTAAAAAGGACTGGACCCAATACTGAACCCTGCGGTACCCCACTAGTAACTGCCCTTTCTTCACAGTGGACTCCATTTACAATTACCTTCTGTGTCCTGTTGTCCAGCCAATGTTTTACCCAGGCTACCACCCTGGGACCCACTCCCAGGCTGGTTAATTTGACTAATAATCTTTTGTGTGGGACTGTGTCAAATGCCTTGCAAAAGTCTAGGTAGCCCATGTCCACAGCCCCTCCCTGGTCTACTACTTTGGTCACCCAGTCAAAGAAATCTATTAGATTCGTCTGACATGACCTTCCCGCTGTGAACCCATGCTGCCTTGGATCCTGTGCTCCACTGACCTCTAGGTACTCAATTATTCTTTCCTTCAGAAGTGACTCCATCACTTTCCCCTACCACAGAGGTCAGACTGACAGGTCTGTAGTTTCCTGCCTCTGTCTTGGTCCCACTTTTGTGAAGGGGAATCACATCCGACTTCCTCCAGTCCTCGGGTACCACCCATGCTCCCATGATTTATTAAAAGAGTAGCCAGTGGTTTCACTAGTTCCTTCCTTAATTCTTTTAGAATTCTGGGGTGAATTCCATCAGGACCCATTGCTTTGTCACCTTCAGTTTTAGGAGTTCTTGCAGAACCCTTTCTTCTGTGAAAGGACTGGGATCAACCCCTATCAAGAGTGCTTCTGTTAATTGGATTAGGCACTTCCCCCTCCTCTTTTGTGAATACTGAGCAGAAATATTCATTCAGTATTCCTGCTTTTTCACTGTCCCCCTCTGCCCACCCACCGTTCATTCTATTCAGCCTCACTATCCCTCCCTTTGTCTTTCTATGCTCGCTGATGTACCTATAAAAGGTTTTATCCCCTTCTTAACTGAGTTGGCTATCTTTTCTCAGTTTGGGCCTTTGCTATTCTGACTTCCCTCCCTGCTTCTTTCTGCCTTAACTGGTACAGCTGTCTGTCCTGCTCCTTCTGTGTTTCCTTATACTTCGGAATGCTATCTTTTCTTCCTGACTTTCACAGCCACCTCTCTTGAGAACCATAGTGGCTTTTTCTTCGTCTTTGATTTGTTTATTTGCTTCACACAAAGGCTTGTTGCCTCTGTGATGGCAGTTTTAATAATTCCCCATTGTTGCTCCACCTCCTTCTAGCCTGTTTGCTAGTGCTTTCTGAGGCACTCTCCCATCTTGCCAAAGTCAGCCCTCCTAAAGTCCAGTACCCTCACTTTTGTATGGCTTGACTCTGTAGCTGAGTTTAACGTGAACCACACTGTTTGATGGTCACTTGTCCCCAGATGGCAACCCACTTCTAGATCTGAGATCCTCTCACTGCCCCCGTTTGAGAGTATGAGGTCTAAGATTGCTCCCTGACAGTGGGTTCGAAACTAGCTGTCTAATGCCTGCTACCTGTAGGGCATCAAGAATGGCCCTACTCTTGGATGTGGCTGCAGCAAATGTGCTCCAGTTAACATCTGGCATATTCAGGTCTCCCATCAACAGTATCTCCTTTCTCTGCCATTCTAAGAATGCCTTCCATCATATCCTTGTCCATTCCTTCCCCTGACCTGGGGTCTGTACACAACCCTGTGCGGATTGTGGTGCCCTTTCCAGTCTCAAGGTGACCCACAGTGCCTCCTCCTCCCTGTTTACTCTTTTGTTCAGTTGCTTTTATCCCTTCCTTTACATGAGAGAGCTACTCCTCCCCTCTTCTCCCCTGCCTGTCTCTCCTGTAGGTTATGTACCCTGGTATGTTACCATCCCAGTCATGGTTCTCTGTACCATGTTTCTGTGACTGCTACGATATCCAGGCATCCCTCTTCCATTAAGGCCACCAGCTCAAGGAGCTTGTTGCCCAGACTACGGGCATTGGTACTTAGTACCCTCCATTTCCTGATGGCCTTACCCCCTTTTGCCCCATCCCTGTCCTTCTTGCCTTTGTCACTTTCTCCATTTACCCCCTGCCTTTCTTCCTATTGACACCTCCATGTTGGTGTTTGCCACACTTACTACCGTGATTGTTTGGGGGGCTAGGATTTTCCTGCTCCTTTCCAGTGCCTCCCCCCTTGGCTAGTTTAAAAGCTTGCCAATGAAGCATTTAAACCTATCACCTAGGATCCTGGTTCCCCTCCCGGACAGATGCAGCCCATCATGCCAGTATAGGCTTGCATCACTCCAGGTGGACCCCCAGTCCCCAATGAAGCCAAATCCCTGAGCTCTACACCAGTTTTTCAACCACTGATTGAATCCCATGGTGCGGAACACCCTAGCCTCTCCTATGCCATAGATGGGTAGCACCTCCGAGAAGGTTACCGTGCGTGCTACTTGACTAAGGCCCCTTCCCAATTCCACAAACTCTTCCTGCACTTCTCTAATCCCTTTCTTAGCCAGGTCATTTGTCCCTAGGTGGACAATGACATCCAGCTCCCTCCCTGTGCAGCTGCTCGCAATCCTGAGGATTCGCTCCCTGTCCCTCAAGCCATGGCGCCAGGCAGGCACCCTCCCTCTCCCTTCCTTGCCCAGTTCTACCTTCCTAACAATGAGTCCCCCACCAGGAGTTTTTCTTCCTGCAGGGTCCCTGCCACCCTCCTGTGGGTCTCCTTTGTGGAGGTTCCGCATCCTCCTTGGTCTCCACTGTGGGTGCCTCCATAGAGGAACCACACTTGCCAGAATGGCATAGGAATTGTGAGAGGTACAACTGGAGGATGCGCTCTGTTCCACCACCCTCACCCTCCTGAGCCCACTGTGGTCCAACCGCTCCTCTTTTTGGCAACCTCTGAGGCAGCGGCAGTGGCACTGGTGGTCCCTGGATGGAAGAGGAGGTCCCACAAATCCTGGCCAACTCAGCCAGGAGATGAGCAACCTCCTCCTCAGCCCAGAGAGGTGCCTGCAGATGGGACAACACCGTATCCTCCAGAACATCTCCCGGAAGACTGCTGCTCCACAGCCACTGCACTGCACACTCCAATCATGTCTTATTTCTGGCCCCTTAACTGTTTGCAATCCTTACTCTTTCCTCTCTTTTTTTCTCTCTCTCCTTACTTTCTGCCTGTGTGCCCTTTAAGCTCCTGATTGTCCTGTTCTGAGACAAGAATATCCTATATTTCTCAGTAGACCACTTACTTGTTCAGAGGCAGACCTCCAGCAGCTAGAGGGGCGGAGAGCTACTCTTGCCCTTCTAGGGTGGTGGGTCCTGGTGGTTCTGTGATCACTCACTTCCTGCCCCTAAACAGGAAGTTCCTGTTGTCAGTCAAATCCTGTGCCTATAAAAATAGAACTAGCTTTGGGTGGGGGTTGGAGGGGAGGGAAGGAGGGCAATATAGTCCCAGCAGAGAAGTTCAGTCACACAGCAGTCCTTTCTCCTGGTGTCTTCTGCCAAGCTATTAGCAGAATCTTTCTAAGGCAGTCTTTAAATGTAGCTTCCTTCTAGCTAAGCCACTCCCCCTACTTACCAGATCTTTCTACAAGTAATTTAAACCTCACAGCAGTTAAGTCCTTTCAGTCACCTGAGATTTACACCTAGATGACTTTTCAGTTACCCATTCAGTTCAGTTAACCCAAACACACACTTTTTTTTTTTGTTTTGTATGTTAGTTTTTTTACCCTAAATTAAAGGTCTAAATACAAAAGTTCTTCTACTTTAGTCCCAGCAGAGAAGTTCAGTCACACAGCAGTCCTTTCTCCTGGTGTCTTCTGCCAAGCTGCCTTAACCCCTGGTGCTTTACCCTGACTAAAAACCGCTGATCCCTTCCTATTCCTCTTCTGCTGTACTTTATTAAAGGCCGAGGGGTCTGTATCAGGCAGGGCCTGCTGTGGGGGAGGAGGGGGCATTTTATAAGGAACCTCTGGCACAGAGACAGTTTGAACTGAACCCACAACCACCCCAGTATCACTAGGGTCTTGGATGGGCTCCACCACACCCTGGGGTAAACTAGCGTCCTTTTCTAATACTATCTCCGAGGGTTCTATCCACTGAGACTGATTCAAGGTCTCCATGCCGACCCGCAAATCATGTTCTGCAATCCACCTGGCCTGCTGCTGCTGGGCCAGATTAAACAAACCCTCATGGGAGGGGCAGCAAATGTACTGTCAAGTAAGTGCATCTGTTGCAGTAGTTGAGTGTGCTGAGCCAGTAAACGAGCCTTATCAGCCCCAGTCAGGAGAACGGGGCAAGTCCCCGCATTAGCCATTGGAACATCCGCTGCCAAAACGCTGAGGTCAACAACCTCAGCAACCATGCAAGCTTCCTCAGCAGCCTCTTGTGAAGATAGCACAGGAGAGGAGGCCCACTCCCCTGCACCTTCTGCATCCATCCTTCCGACATCGTAGATGGACAGGCCATCGCAAAGCAGACAGCCAAGGGTCCCCCTACAGACAGAGTAGGGGAATTTCCCTGGTGCTTTGGTCACATTTCTCCCCATTAACTAAAAATACCACCAACAGCTTAATCTGGTTCAAGGTCAGTTGGTATTCATCTGTATCCCCCTTCCTGGGTCGTGCCTGAAAATAGGCAGTATTTGTCTAGTGCACTTATCCGGTCAACAAAAACTAAATAAATAAATAAATAAGTTAAGTTTGCGGCAACAGTAATACAAGAATATTGAGACAACAGTAGGAATAGTATAGCAACAAAATCGAATCTTGCAACAAGACTGTGGACTAAGCACTTACATGTATCAGGAGCTTAGTGGTGACAGCCTACATTTAGCCTAGACATTAGCTGCAAGCACAGGTAGAGGAGAGATGTGCTTTGATGAGAGAGTTGAGGTGTTGAGTTAGGGGCATGAGCCAGATGGCGGGAAGGAGTTCCACAGTTTGGGCATGTGATGTCTGAAGGCTACCTAACCAGCAGAGGAGGACATGCGTGGCACATCCAGGAGGTGGGTGTTGAAGTTTCTGAAGTGGTACACTGGAGGGGACTGGGCTGTTAGGGCAGTGGCGAGGTAAGGTGGCAAGGACTGGGACCAGAACATGGCCGTGAGACTCTCGCAGTGGGACTGTCTATGATCCTGGAGTGAGGGGAGGTTGAGATTCCGGTAGAGAGCGCAGTGTTGTGTAGAAGGAGGACAGTCAAGAGCAAAATGGCAGAAAGAGTGAACGAAGGTGTCCAGTCTGGCTAAAGTGGACTTGAGAGTGGCATTGTAAACTACATCCCCGTAGTCAAAGATAGAGAGAATCATTTATATAATAAAAGCGCTGTGGTTGAGTAGCTGGATGCAAACCATGTAGTGCAAAATAGGGCACCCAACTTGGGGTGAAGCTTTATTGTTCATTGTCCTTTTGAAAATGTAAAAGAAACATACCAACATGTTAACACATTTGTCATTTATGTTCATATTGCACTTTTGAATCTCGGGCTCCAAATGTAACTTGCAAAAACTCATAAGTAAAACAAAACCAAAATAAACAACAACATTAAGTCAACCTTTTATGCTGTCCATGCTGTAAAGTTAGCACTTCACACTTTTGACATAAAGCGCTTTATAGAAATCCCAGTGTTGCTTCAAAACAAACATTTCAGAGCCCAATTCTGTACCAGCTGTAATGCTGATTATTAATGACTTGCTCGAAAGTCCCAGGACAGCTCTAATGGTGGTCTTTTCATGTTTTGCAGTGAAAGCTCTGTAGTTTTAGGGCGTTTGAAACAATGAACTTAAGTGTAGGTGTAGTGTTTAATGTTTCCCCTAAATACCGGGCAACCACTAGTACTCTGACCATCAGAAGCTCTTGCATCCAGCTGAGCAGCTGTCCATCAATTGCGGTCTGTTAACGTGTTACAGATGTTGTTGAAAAGCACTATAGAGAGCCATGGCAATCATATTATTAGAAGATTGCTGTTAAAGTAGTCATTTCTACAAGACTCTTTGAGGTTATTCATGTCTAGACTATTGATGATATTCTGCCCTAATGGAATGTGTAATTTCAATAGATTTGTACATCTTCCTGGGAGAGTAAATCAAACATAAAAAAGAGCACCTGAAAATTGTAGCCTGATTAGCGGTCACATGTTTTGTTACTTTAGAAAGAGGTATCATGCTGGTGGGTTAATTAGAACTGTAGTTTAGAGACATCCATCTTCGGCATATTTCACTTCCTTACCATGACCTCTTACTTGAGAAAAGTGAAACCATGTTTATTTTATTTTGTACGTCCTAGTAAGCTTGCTCCAGTTTTTAGTTTTTCAATGCCTTTTGTGCTTGATTTTTAGTCGAATGAATAAGTAAATTAATTAATATGGCAATAATTCCCAAATGAATTAATTCCACCTTTCTTGCATGGTGTATCTAGAGGTGCTTTACAGATCCTTATAAAATGGGTTGGACATTTCCTGTTTCCTGATTGGCTGAACAAGATCTGAGACCCATACCTTAATTCTTCACAACTGCACAGGTTTGAACAAGTCCAGGCAGTGGGACTTGGAATTTGAACAACTTACATACAGAATTCTTGAGCCATTTCACTAATTCCTGAGTTCCATCATAAACACGGATGCCACCTTTACTCATATATAAAAACCTTCAACAAGGCCCTAAAAATAAAAGTCAATTAAATTAAACAAAATAAGTAAATAATTGAATGTTCTTCACACTCTTGAGCCCCTCCTTACGCACAAATTTAAAACAAAAAAAGTACTGTTTAGAGTTTCCATTGCTGGTGTTTCTTTGATGACTGTGAAGAGTCCCCCTCCTGTCCTTAACAATTTGCCAGAGGAGTCCCTCCTGTTTACCGAGCAGCGGATTAATTGAGGTTCTGGCTCCACTTGAGGCCTGAGTATGTGTCTGTGTGTATGCCAGTGGAACTCTGCAGAAGTTCGAATTCATGTAGTCAATGTTACCTTTCCATGTGTGTGTGTGGGGGGGAGGGAGCATTCTACTACTGGAATACTGCAGAGTTTTGAATTCTTGTATTCCATGGTAGACAGTTACACAGTGTATTGAATGTGTAGCAAGACAGATGTCTGACAGATGAAAACCATCTGTGGAGGGACTATTTTACATTTTTTATAACTATTTAATACTTTTTGGTGGCCTTTAAAGCTTTTAGAGTGGCTTTTTTTTTTAAGTTGCCTACAAACCTGTTTTGTAAGTGCAGTAAGACGCTGCTGAAGACACTTGGGCTATGAACCTGTGCTTTACTACGCCCTTGGCAAGTGGTAAAACCAGCACAGCCAACACCCTGTCATGTCTCGTTGTTTACTTGAATTAGATGCAGGCAATGCATCATGAAGCACATAGCATTTATAACTATTCAGTATTAGGATTTCCATGTTTTTAATGCTTAGATTTAAGTGTTTTAGATGTTTGAATTTGGATATTTTTAAAGTTTGGAGTTGGATTTTTACCTGATGTTTGTATGTCGTCGTTTCTGATGTTTGATTTGGATTTATAGAAGATGTTTGTGGTTGTTTTTGCTGTTTGATTTGGATTTATAGGAGATGTTTGTATTTGGATGCTTGTGATGTTTGGTGTGGATATTTTTGATTGAATTTAGATGTGTTGGGAAATGTTTTAGATGTTTGGGTTTTGACGTTTTCTGTGTCTGGATTCGGATATTTTTGATGTTTGGATTAAGATGTTTTGGGGAAGGGGATTTGGATATTTTTGGGAGGGCATTAGGTTGTCTTGGTGATTTGGACATTTGATGAAGGGGATTTAGATGTTTTTTGTGATTTGCATTTAGATGTTTTGAGGTTTGGGTATGGATATTTTTGTATGTTTGGATTTAGATAATTTGGGGAGGGGATTTTGTTGTTTTGGGAAGGGGACATGGATGTTATGGGGAGGGGACTTCGATAGTTTGGGCAGGGGATTTGGTTGTTCGGATGGAATTGGATGTTTTTGATATACAGTATATCTGCCTTCAGATGTTTCGATTGGATGTGAATGTTGTATGTTTGGATTAGTATGTTTTTGAGAGAGGGGGGTTTGGATGCTTTGGGGTGGGATTTGGATGTTTTGGGGTGCAGGATTTGGATGTTTTTGATATTTGTATTTAGATGTTTTGATGTGGGATATTGATGGTTTTGTATGTTCTGGTTTGGATGTTTTTGATATTTGTATTTAGATGTTTTGATGTGGGATATGAATGGCTTTGTATGTTCTGGTTTGGATGTTTTTGATGCTTGGGGTGGGTGTTCTGGGGAGGGGAACTGGATGCTTTGGTGAGGGGATTTGAATGTTTTTGATATTTGCATTTAGATATAAAGGACAGTGCTGAATCAGGAGTGGAGTAAAGTGAATCAAGAGTGAAATAACACCACAACAGTGCAAAGAAATTGACAAAGTGCTTCATGGCTTCACAAATCTGATAGATTTTTTGAGTTTGTAACCAAGGAACTAGATCAGGGTGGAGCAGTGGGCATGGCCTACCTAAATTTCAGTAAGGCATTCAACACTGTTCCACATAGGAGACAAGTAAGCAAACTGGGTAGCTTAGGAATGGGTCCAAAGATGGTAAACTGGATAAGAAATTAGTTGGGGGATAAGCAACAGAGGTTGGTGGTAAATGGCGTTCACTCCAAAGAAGGGAGAGTGGGGTACCTTGGGGATCGGTGCTGGGACTGGTCCTCTTTAATATCTTTATAAGTGACATTGCAGAGGAACTGGAAGGGAAGGTCTACCTCTTTGTGGATGACAACAAAATCTGCAATAGGGTGGACACTCTGGGGGGGAGGGGATGACAGACACCTTAGAAAACTAAAGGAGTGGTCAAGGGTATGGCAGCTGGGTTTCAATGCGAAAAAGTGCAAAATAATGCACTTAGGGCACAGAAACCCAGGAGCATAGTAGAAATTGGGAGGAGTGGTATCGATGACTACCAAGCAAGAAAAGAGACCTGGAAGTAATCATACTGTATAACCTAAAGGTGGCCAGGCAGTTGGGAGGGCATAGGAAGGGTTATCACTAGCAGAAAGAGGGAGGTTGTGTTGCCACTGTATAGCTTGCTAGTAAGACCCCACCTAGTGTATTGTGTCCAATTCTGGAAGGACATAGAGTGGGTGTGGTCCAAAGAAGGGCAACTAAAGTGGTGCAGGGTCTACATCGAAAGCCCTACTAGGAGAGACAAAAGGGCCTCTGTATGTACATCCTGGAACAGAGGAAGGAGAGGGAGATATAATAGAGACCTTTAAATACCTCACAAGGGTAAATAAAGTACAGATGTGGAGTATTTTTCAGAAGAAAAGGTGCTCAAGAACAAGGGGACATGCTATGAAGCTGGAGAGGTATCGATTCACGAGAGATGTGAGGAAGTACTTCTTCACAGAAGGAGTGGTGGATTTCTGAAACAGACTTCCAGCAGAGGTGGTGGGGACAAAAACAGTGGTGGGGTTCAAGAATGCATGGGGTAAGTACAAGGGACTCATAGTGGAAAGGAATGGGGGCAAAGAGCTATAGACTGGGCACAGTCTGCAGTAATAGTGTGGGTAGGGAGAAATGGGCAGACTGGATGAGCCAAGCAGTCATTATCTGGCATCAGATTCTGTGTGTCTATGTTTCTATGAAAGTGGGGTAAAATAAAACAACAATACAGGCCTATATGTTGCTCTTTGTAGGGGTAACATATATTCATGAAGCAGTTTTCCAGGGCACTAGGGCTTGTATTTTACATGGCTATTCACGAATTAGTTTCCCAATGGGGTTGGCACTTGTTAAAGAGTAAAGAGTGAAGAGTGGTAAGGGTGTAAAAGCCATGGAGGTTTGGGGTAGTGGGGAGGGCAAGTCAGGATAGGCATGGTTTATAGACCACAGTCACAGAAACAGAGCGGATAGGGAGCTAGGGGAGGAAAGCGGAATGGCAGCAAAGCAGGGTGAGGTGCTGCTAATGGGTGACTTCAACATGCCAGATGTGGACTGGAGGATACCAGTAGCAGCAGGTGGCAGGAATCAGCTGCTGGTAGAGGTGTTTCATGAAGCATCGTTAAAGTCCTTCTTTTCCAGCCATCACTATACGCAAAAGGATAAAGCTCCTGCTTTGCCAGTGAGGTTGTGGTCTCCGTTAAAGGAGGGTAAGTCCTTGCCATCATCCGCTCTGGTGGTGACGACTACTGCCCTTCCCCCACCATCGATGAGGCACTAAGATTGGGGTCTGGCTCTGGCACTTCCACACCTATTATGGACAGTATGTAGCCCCCATCGCCCAGTTCCATGCCAATGACGTGGGTTGTCCTGTGCCCTTTACAAGGTGCGGTCAACTCCCAGGTTGTGTTGGAGTTGTTCTCTGAACTGTTCAGATGCCTGTTGCTGTCACTCCCACCAACGATAATGGCTATCCCATTGACTGGGCATTATCTATTGGTACCATCATCATTGAGGGATCCACGAGGACACCTTTCATTCCTCCAGCTCAGCCACCCCCTCCGTCACCTGCTCCATCAAGTTGCTCCCTTCGTCATGCCAGATGACAACAAGGTGGAATATAATCCCAGTCTCCTTAATATGGAGGAGGATTTGCAGGAAGAAGAGAGTGATAATGATTCCTATGGGGGGGGGAACTGCATTCCAGCTCTACCGTTTCCTCATGTAGTGAAGACACTGTGGTATATTTATTTATTAATTTGTTAACTGGGTAGGTACACTGATCCCAGGGACCGTTTTCAGACATGACTCAGGTCACAAGATGGCACATCACAGTGAAACAGAAAGTACACAATATGGGTATTAAGGAATAAATAACACAGCGGAGTACAAGCTGAAACAGTAAAGCAAAGTAAAACTTAAGTTTATTAAAAATACCATGATACAGTAGTACATGCAGTGCAGCAAGGAAATGTGCTACCTCATCAGATGCAATACAACAGTCTATTAAATGCTACCTCACTGGAATACTATACAGCAGTCTAGAAAGCAATGGAGAACAACTAGCTAGAACTGGTATAACTTCATGTGTCAGTTATTTGACAGCATGTGGATAGGGTTCTGACCCTAGCCTAGGATGTCCGGCTAGCCAAGCACGAGGAATAGAAATGCGGAGATCGGGGGAATTTGCAAGCGGATGCTGCGAGCAGGTGTCTATTCATATTTGTTCTAAAGACTGATGGGAAGCCAATGGAGAGGGGTGGAGCAGGAAGGCTATTCCAGAGTTTGATGCTGGCAACGGAGATGGTTCTCTGTCCCATATCAGTGGAGAATTAGGGGAGGTTAAGTAGTTTTGGGGAGGATGACCTTAACTCCCTTGTGCTCTGTTTAATTTTTAAGAAGTTTGTTTAGTGGGGATGTGGGTCCAGCACTAAGGGATTTATGTACAAGGGTGCCCAGGCTAAGGACACATCGAGCTTGGAGGGAGAGCCAACCAAGTGAGGTGTATAGGGAGCAGTGGTGAGTAGAAAGTGTAGCAAGTAGAATAAAATGACAGATACTGTTGTATGCAGTATTAAGACAGGCGGTTAGGGAAATGAAGTTTGAGATATAATGGTGGGACCATAATCTAGCAGAGGTAGGAGCATGCCCCGCCCTATTGCTAGACATGCCTCTGGTGTCCGAAAGTGTCTCTGGTGATACCAGACACCAATATGCTGATTGATCCATCTTACTGTTGTCCTGATATGGAGATTGAATAAAACGAGTGGTCCAAGGTGACTCTGAGGTACTTGAAACTGGTTATCTGTTCCAGAGTGGTTCCGTCTGGGGCACAGATGGGAACAAGTTGGGCTGGTACCCGGAGCATCTAACCAACTTATTTTTGGATCTAAAAAGCATGGTCTTTGTTTTCAGTGTGTTGAAAAGGAGCCTACTGGCAGTGAACCAGCCATGGGTGAGTGAGTAAGAAATCCCTGGAGAGGGTCAGAGAAAGGCTATGCAGTCTGTGGTCACACCTTAAGAATATGAGGTCATCCACATACATGAATTTTTGACACTCCAAGTTGACATCTAGTAAGTCCATAACAAATGGGGAGAAGAGGATGAGGCCTAGTATGGACCTTACGAGACGCCACAACTCACTGGAAGGGGGCCTGATGCTATCCCTCCGATGCGAACCCTCTGGGATCTGTTGAAAAGATATTGTCGAAACTACTCGGAGGTGTTAGTGGAAAGGCTATATGAATTTAGTCTGTGGAGGAGGAGGTAGTTGTCTACAAGATCAAACACCTTAGAGAGGTCAATGAAAATAGCCCCTGTGAGCAGGCCCTCATGGGCAGATCTGAGAACAAAGTCCATGAAACAGGCAAGGGCAGTAGTGGTGCTAAAGCCTTTGCCAAATCCGTGCTGGTTAGGGGAGAGCAACTTGTACTTGCTGATGTGGTCTGACATTTGGAGGAACATGATTGTTTTCCAGGACTTTGCTAAGGCACGAGAGATTAGAACATATTCTTCCAGGTCTCCTGTGGAAGATCCCTCTTTTCAGGCACTCGAACAAATCCAGAATATCATGTGGTTTGATGCTGAGGAGCAGGACTCCAATAAGAAACATTTAATGGAGTTTTTGGAGGTTCCCACTGCACCCTGCATTATAGTTTCTCCTGTATGTCCTGCCCGTGAGGATGCTACCTTTGCTGTCTGGCATAGGTCTAACACCTTGCCGGCAGTGCCTAGGAAGGCTGTTATAGTACCCTGCTCTGTTTGTTAAAGAGCTAGTGTACTGCCTTAAATTAATATTAGTTTTTAAAAGCAGTCAACCATTACCTTTTATATCTGAGGTAATTTTTTTCTTTTCCCTTTGTTTAATTACAAGATTGTTTACCTGATGTTAGTAGGTGTGATGTGTGGAACAGCACTCTGCTTGGCAGCGGACATATCTAGCTCTGTTCCACCCATTACATACTCAGCATTGTGACCTTATGTACTGTGACATCACTGCTGCTTAGGAACAGCCACTCAGTAGCTGCCAGGTCAGTCGCCTCTGATGTCACTATCAATGAGATCATAATGTTGATGATGTATAGGGGGGACTACAAATAGATATGTCAGCTGCCAGACTGAGAGCTGTTCCACATATCCAGCATGATATTATCATATGGAAGACTTTCTAAAGCGCAAAAGGAAAAAGAAAATTACTTCAGAAATTAAAAGTTACAACTGACTACAGTAACCCCTCACTATAACGAACGAGCTGGGAGCCTTCACTGCCATTTGTTATAGTATCTCATTCGTTATATTGAGGGACGCTAAAAAAGCCATTCCCAGTCTTATATACAGTACTGTACAGTGGTTTGAAAATAGGCCATAGTAGCACTCTGCTAGAAATGGAGCTGTCTGTGTTCTAAAGGAATCGAAAAACCCCCTTTACTGAAAACAATTGGTAGTTTTGCCATGTGTCACTGTGGAGAGACACGAATAACCGCACTGAGCACTAGGAAGTGAAACACCTCTGTCCTCACTGTCGCCGCCTAGCTTCTCAATGCATTGTTGGGTTTTGGTTTGGCATTGTTTGACAGTGGGTAAGAAGGAGAGAGTGAGGAGAGTTGAGCTGATTTTTCTGTTTTGCTGTTCAAATGTTGGGTAAGGGAGAGAAAGAGAAGAGAGTTGTGCTGAATTTGCTGTTCAAATGTTGAGTAAGGGAGAGAGAGCAAGGAGAACTGAGCTGTATGTCTGAATTTGCTGCTCAAATGTCGGGCAAGGGGGAGAAAGTGAGTAGAACTGAGCTGTTTGTCCACTCTGGGTGTGGGCAGCCACGCAGTCAGGCACATACAGTACCTGGAGCAAAACAAGCACTTGGACTACTGTGGATTTTACAATTTGCTGTTCAAATTTTGGGTGAGGGGGAGAGAGTGAGGCGAACTGAGCTGTTATTCCGATCTGGGTGGCAGTGTTCTGAAAGCATCTTCCCATTTCAATACGGACAGTATGGTAAGAAACTATGACAATTGTTAGAGTCAAAATAAAGGGGTTTCAGAGAGTATGCAGAAGCAGGGAATGAGCAGATGACAGCAGTTTTTTTTTTTAGGGAGCCAGGGTCAGCGTTCGTTATACCCGATAATTCGGTATACTGGAGTTTGTTATAGCGCGGGGTTACTGTACTTTGTAAAATTTGTATCATTTTCCTGTCTGTCTGTTTTGGTTCCACTAGCTCTTTAAGCCTTATTATGCTTCTCAACCTGAAACTGATTCTGTGGTTATCCTGGCTGCCTGTCACTGCTCTAGAGCCTTTACACACATGAACACTTTGCCTCCTAATAAAGAATCCAAGAGGCGGAATGTTATGGGAAAAATAATTTATGCCGCTTCATCCTGAGGCCTAGGAATTGCTGACTACCAGGTATACAAGATCGACTGTCAGAACAGCCTGTGGAAGTTGCTAATTCTACCATTCGGCTCTGCCTGATGGTCCTGCCAAGACTGACATGCTTAAAGCTGCTTAGCTGGTGTGGATACTGGAAGGCATCTATTACGTTTTGCATATGATGCTTCTGACAGGGCTTCAGCGTCTGGCATACATCTGCCTTTGGAGATATTCCTGGCTCAGGGTTGCTGAATTTGCTGCTTGTACAATAGGCTGTGCTGAATGCCACTTTCAGAGGCTTTTGGCTGTTTGGAAGTGATGTTGAAACTGCCCTAAGCAAGTTTCAATCCGACAGAATGACTTTTAAGGGCACTCAAATCTCTGATCCCCCACAACCTGCCAGGGGCTTGGTAGGGTCTTTTTTCACAGTCCTGCGACCCATAGTGGCCATGGCTTTTGTCAGCAACCCTGTACACAGAAAACATGGTGATGATCCCCTCCCTCCTGGTGCCCATGCAAAGGCACCAAAGGTATAAGTCAAGGTAGCACCCCTGCCCCCCAGGTACATTCTGACTCACCTATTCCTCTCCCTCCACTGTTGTCTCTGGGAGTGATGGTGGCTTCCTTCATCTGCAAAAGTGGAAGGAGGTCACTACAGAGGAGTGGGCCCCTGAAATGGTGGAAAAGCTGCATGCTCTGGAGTTGCTGTCTATCCCTTCAGTTTATACTACACCTCATTCTCATTATCCTCTGATTCTGTTGTCCCGTCTGCCAGAGGAGGTTCAGTAACTTGTACACAAGCGTGCTATCAAACCTGTCCCTCCCCAAGAAAAAAAACAAAGGATTCTATTCGGGATACTTCCTAGTTTCCAAGCAGGCAGGAGGTCTGCATCCTGTACTGGACCTGAGACTTAACCCTGTTCATCGAATACAAACAATTCAGAATGGTGCATCTTCAGGCTTTTATCCCTCTGCTGTAAAAGGGGGGATTGGCTTTGTGCCCTGGACATGAAGGACGCATACTTTCATATCAAAATTTGCAAGTGCTACAGGCAGTACCTCCACTTTCTGCTGGAGAAAGCCATTATTGGTTCTGAGTCTTGCCCTATGGCTAATCCTCAGCACCGCAGGTATTTAACAATTACTTAGTAGTGGTGGCAGTGACCCTCCATGGGGAAGGGCTTTATGTCTTCCCGTATCTGGATGACTGGCTCATGAATGCCATGTCCAGTGAAGTGATTCTGTACACATGACCTCGAAGTAGATAGTTGTTCAAGGAACTGGGTGTTATGGAAAACATACCAAAATACATGCTAGTTCCTTGTTAGCCTCCCCAATATATTGGTGCGATGCTGGACACGGCAGTGGGCAGTGCCATTCTGCCTGCAGACAGGACGGAGGATGTTGTTGCCCAGGCCCAGCTGATACACAGGAGGCATTGTATGTCTGTTCGGATGATGTTAATTCTCCAGGGACTGATGGCTGCTGCCATCATTATGGTTCCCTTTGCCCATCTCCACATGCACATACCACATTGGACTCTCTGGATACAATGGGATCAGCTGATGGGTGAGCTGAAACAAATGGTTTTCATCATGTCTCCTCTCTGCTGTGCTCTAATACGATGGATGGACTGCCCAGACCTGTTACAGGGCATTTCATTCTTTTCCCCAACTCTCATACAGATCCTCACAACGGATGCCTTGAAATCCAGCTGGGGTGCGCAGCTCGGATTGTTTCAGACCCAAGAGTCCTGGATCACTGTTGGCGCAGATCTCCATATCAATGTCCTGGAGATGCTGGCTGTTCTAATTGGTCTCCTGGCTTTGCAGAGCACCTCAAACAGACCACATCAGTGTCATGCACTACATATTCATGCAGTGGGGCACTCACTCCAACCCACTGTGCAAGGAAGCAATGAGAGTGTGCTCCTGGGTGATGCCTCACAGCCTTCAGCTATCAGCTGTGTTCCTCCCAGGAGTTCAAAACATCTTGACAGATAGGATAAGTAGGACTCAGTGTCCATTACAGAAATAGGAAGTGCTGACCTCCATGGTAAACATCCGCTTCGCAAGATGGGGTCATCCAGAGATGGAACATTTTTGCGTGCAAAACTTCCACATTTTTGTTTGCTCTTTCTGTGGCATGGAGTTTTTTTGGTGAAATGCATGGTCCCCCACCTGGAAAGAGAGGTTGCTTAATGCCTTTCCTCTGATCCCTCTTATTCAGAGGGATTTGCTCAAACTGTGGGTGAAGCATACCACCCTAATGTTAGCAGCTCCCTTCTTGCCTCGCCAGATTTGGTTTCTGCTTCTACAGCATCTGGTGGTAGAGCCTCCTGCTCAGCTTCCCCCTTTGTTGGTTCCCCCTGTTGCAGGCTTGAGGGTCCCTGGTCCATCCAGCCTGGTAGTCCCTGCATCTGCATACCTGGCTACTACAGACATAGCCATTTTCCATTTTGGGGTTCCCCCAGGTGGCTGGTGTCTTGCTGGGCTAGAAAGCCTTCTAGAAGACACACTTTTTCTTTGAAATGGAAGCAGTTCTCTATATGGTGTGCATCCTGTTCAGCAGACCCATTTATGTGTCCTGTCAGTACTGTACTGGACTGTCTTCTGTCCCCATCTGACACCTTTCTCCAGTACTCTTCTATTAAGGTGCACTTGACTACTGTTTTGGCATTCCATGCCCTTATTGATGGGCGCACTGTGGCACGACTACAGGTGTACCATATGGTTTCAATTTGTAAATTGGTTCCACCCTGGGACCTAAATTTTATACTCGAGAGATTGACTCTGGCTCCGATTGAGCCTGCTCCGAGCTATGAAATGTGTTTCACGGAAAATGCTATTTTTGGTCACCATGACTTCTGCTCATAAGATTTCCGAGCTTGGGGCTGTGATGCATGAGCCTCCTTATTTAATTCTTCACAAGGACAGGGAGTCTTTGCAGACCAGTGCTTGTTTTCCACCTAAGGTGGTGTCTGAATTTGCATTGAATCAGACTATACGCCTTCCTGTGTATTGTCTCCTTCTCTTTCAGTGTAGCAAAAGTTTGTTATCCAGTTAAATTGCTGACATAAATCACAGTCCACCATGTTTTACACAGGAGTCATACAACAGTTACATAACTACTGAAAATATAATTCCCATGGAGATCAGTCATGTCACGTTAAGAGGTTTGACCCACATGATATAGACCAGAATGTCAAAACTCAGAAAACTAGTCAGCGACAGTATTTCTATTCACAGGGGAATGCAGAACTCATTCAGAAAAGTACAGCAACAGTAGTTCTGTTCACACTAGCACTAGGGGAATGCAGAACTCCGCAAGCTGGGATACTGTATTTCACTATCAGCACAGACAAGGATATTCTAACCTACCTGATTATACTTCTAGCTCCTCTTTTGTAGTACATTAGTCATTGCAGCGGTAAAAAAAGACTATATAAAAATCAGGCACTGTAAAATAAGTAACACCTCTTTTTTTCATGGTCTTTGTTACATAATAAGGATGTGGTTATGCTTTCTACCCCCTCATGACTACATCAGAAGGCACTGCAAGACCTAAGTCTGATGCTCTGAAGATGACAAACAGGTTGATACGTAAGCACGTATAGAGGACCACCAAGGTGTGTTTCAGTGAACACGGCGTGTTGGGCAATCACTTTTCTTTGCTTTGTTCGGTTTGGTAACGTGTTTTTGTTGTTTAATAGCATACGCTGATGCTCCATGCAGTGGATTCATGTGGAGGTCTATAAGGTGAAGCATTAATTTATCGCATCTAGCTACGGCACTCAGCTGTGAAGTGGACCTAAGTCAACTGCATAACGTTAGCCGTTGCTACCTGTGAAACAACACACACTGAATGTAAGCCTTCCATTTTACTTATTGTACACATAAATAAAGCTTTTTTTTCACTTCAGTGGCCTTTGTGGTCTGAATTTTTGTGGTGCTGACCCTAACCCCACACGAGTGGGAGTATTTGAGCTTTAAGACGGTTTTACTTCTAGGTATGTACACAGTTTTTCTAGCTTAAGTGTGAGCCCTCCAGTTCCTTGTTTTTGATACAGTATGATGTATTTTGATAGCTTGAGGTTAGAATAAGTATACCTGTTGTATGCGCCCAAATTACAGAGACAAATCAGTGTTTAAGTAAGCACGTATGCTTCACCCTGTGACATAAATATAAATGATTTTTATTTTACAGATCTTACTTTGAGAGAGTTCCTTCAGTAGGTCATTACATATAGGACTGGCACCACCTGGCGTCGGGCAGTACGGCGAGACTTTTCTAGCAGTCCCTGACGGGACTGCCCGCAACATCCGTGACCGGCGTCAGCGTGGCTGTATATAGTGGGCGGTCCCCACACCCGCCCTCCAGTTCTTTCCCGCCGTCGCCTCGTGCCAGTCGCATTGCAGACTTCCATACAGCGATCGTTGCGTTAGTTCTTTTGTCTGATTTTTCCTTCGCCCAAATCTTTCTTTATTATACTCTACTAATTGATGTCTTCACCCAAGAAGAAGTGCTCGTCCTGTGGCACGCAGATCCCGCATAAGAACTGTCACCGCAAGTGTGTGATCTGTTTGGGCCCAGACCACTCTGTCTTCTCCTGCTCAGAGTGCCAAACCTTCAACCAAGCCACCAAAAAGCGGAGACAGCAGGCATTGGATGCCCACCTCTTAAAGGTCCGCTTAGCATCTGTCAAAAGCAAATGGACCGCATTAGAGAGTCCTCTTCTGAGAAATCTTCTCCTTCAAAGAAACACCACAAGGAGAAAATCTCGGGAGCAGGAATGCTCTGCTGATGAGACCTCATGGCCCTCGATGAGCAAAGCCCAGCCACTGCCAAAGAAGCCTTTGGACGGTAAGTCTGGTAAAACTTTAGCAGGTCAGTCAATCGTTGGCCCCTCCGACAACCACGAAGGCTCTTCCGGGGACCGCATGGCCGTTGGTAAGACAGCTCCCCAGCCTTCATGGACCCTCCAGGCACCAGTCGATAAGTCGGCCGGGGGCTCCTCCCCCACCCTCCCGACTCCGCCTGATAAGACGCCCGTCTCCGACAGCCGCTCAGGTGCGGTTCTCCCGTCGGAGCCTAGCGGTGCCTCACCCGATGACCGGCAGAACCAGGGGGAGAAGGCCCCTCTCCCCCCCTCAACTTTTGCCTTTACCCTCCCCTTCACCGGCGGGTACCTCAGGCGAAGATAGCGCAGAACCCCTCAACGTCGTTGAGTCCTCGGGGTCTGTTCCACACTCTCCTGATGGGGTCACAGAGAAAGAGGCTCCTCCTCGGCCATCTGGCCTTCCAGCAGAGGCCCCTGCTCTTCCCTCTGGTGGGTATTCCTTTGGAGCGACGATTACTCCGGCCCCGATCCCACCATTGGATCTGGCGAACCCTAACCCGACGCCGGATATTCCGACGACTGTTACACAGCCAAGGCCCAGTGGTTGGCCCAACCTTTGGCTCGGCGCAGGCAGTCGCCATTGGGCCCCGCCGTCCGGCTCTGATGCCAGCCCCTCCGACACTGGATCCCCTCCCGGCACCGGATGGGGTGGTGCCAGTCCTGTCGGTCTCCCTGACATTGGCTATCCCGACGCCGGACCCCCTGCCGATTTATACCACTGCGGGTCCGATGTGGGTACCCCCTCAATCAGATCTGATGACTGGGATTTACACTAGACTCTGGACTGTCCTACATTACCCTTTTGGGTATCCTGGGGACCACTTCCCAGCTGGTTCTCCTCAGGATTGGAGTTCTTTTGGGCAGTACTACCCTGGTTATAACCCCTACCATCACTACCAGGGATGCCAGGGTTACCATTACCCAACCCCACCGCTTATACCATCTCCTCCTCCTCCTCCTCCTCCCCCCTCTCACCTCAACCTCCTCCTGCACCCCCTGCACCTCCTCCGGCTGCGCCGGATTTCAGGACTCTTATCCAGTCTTGGTGGCAGGGGCACGTTCGGAGTTGGTGTCAGACCTGGTGACTAGACTCCCTCTTCCACGGTCCCCTAGGTCTGCATCCCCAAGAAGCTCTTCTCCATCCACGGCACATGTCTCGGGGGTGGCTCATCAGGATGTTAACCTTCCAGACATCCATCACCGTCCTGACGAAGGGGCAGACAGTGATGATGATGATGAGGGGGCCGACAAGTCAGCGGAGGACGCCCTGGAGGAGCCTGAGTGTCCGTCAGGCAAGGTTTCCCCCAAGTACCCCCCAGAGGACCCTGCCTTCTTGGATCTTTTGAGATCCATGAAGGATTTCTTCAACTGAGAGTCAGATGAACAAGACCCTATGAGACAGAGACTAGCCGAGCACCTGGACTTAGAGTCTCTGTCTCTGGTCCCCATTCCTCCCTGGATCGGACCTCACCAGGACCTCACCTCTATGGTCTGGCAGATGCCTCACTCTCTCCCGGCTGTCCCCAAGAGGGCAGACAGGATTTACCAGGTGCCGAAGGATGCTCCGTTTCTAAAGATGCATCCTAAGGCTGACTCTGTTGTCATCTCCGCTGCACCCAAGCACATGAGCACCTCTCCTCCAGGCAAAGAGTCGAGGCAGATGGACCAGTTTGGTAAAAAAGTTTACGCTTCGGCCACATGCGCACTTAGATCACTCAGCTATGTGGCCCACATGGTGTCCCACCAAAAAGCTACCCTAGCCAGGTTAGAGGCTCGGGTCCAAGCTATGGAACCCTCGAGCCTGAAACAGGAGCTTGCCAAGGACCTTTGCCGCTCCCGCTTTTCTTGTAGGCATGCCTTGCGAGCTGCATACGACTCTGTCAACTCTGTAGCTCGCACCTTAGCAACTGCCGTTACCCTAAGATGGCATTCCTGGCTCCGCCTCTCTGGCCTTGCCAATGAAGTACAGTCAGTGATTCAGGATGCCCCCTTCCGGGGCTCGGTACTTTTTGGTGGGGACACCAAGGATATCATCACTGATCTCCAGCACAGAGGCCTCGCCCTCAGATCAGTGAGGTCCATGTACTAATCGGGCACTCAACAGCAGCAGCAGTCCTTTTGGAAAAGGACCTGAAGGCAGAGGAAGCAGGCCCCGGCTCGATGTTAGGGCAAGCGCAAATCCACAGGTTCTGCCAATCCTCCAGCCTCCAAGAACCAGAGATGAGCAGGGGGTCCTCCCCCTGAGCGTCCTGCCACTTCCTGACTCACTATCCCCACCACCTCCTCAGTCTCCCGACGAGGAGCAGGTGGGGTGGAGGTTTAACCACCACGTTCAGGAATGGACGGCAATAACCTCCGATGCATGGGTCCTGCAACTAGTGTCTGTTGGACACACCATAGAGTTTCTGGAACTTCCTCCAGAATCTCTGGCAAAAAGGTCTTCCTACTCCAGGGATCAGGTTCCTCTCGTCCGAGAAGAAGTTCACAGCCTCTTACTCAAAGAAGCAATAGAGCACATTCCCCTTCGGCAAAGGGGCAGGGGGTTTTACTCCCATTTTTTCCTGGTTCCAAAAAAAACGGGACACTTCATGCCCATTCTCGACTTAAGCAACCTCAATCAGTTTGTTGAGTACAAGAAGTTTTGGATGTTGATGCTCCAGAGTCTCTTTCCACTCCTTTTGGATGATCATTGGTTGTGCGCTTTGGACATGCAGGATGCTTACCTGCACATCCCAGTCTTCCCCAACCACCCCGTTTCCTGCCGTTCAAATTCCAAGGCGAACACTTCCAGTTTCGAACACCCCCTTTTGGTCTGTCCTCGGCACCTCGTGTGTTTGCCAAGTGCCTGGCAGTGGTTGCGGCTTTCCTATGCTGCCAGGGTATTGCAGTTTTCCCTTACCTAGATGACTGGCTGATCTCAGCCCCATCCAAGGATTCTTTACTGGAGGCTCTCTCTTTCACCTTGGACCTCTTTGGCAGACTAGGGATTATTATCAATATCCCCAAGTCATCCATGATCCCATCCCAGAGACTTCAGTTCATTGGGGCAGTCTTGGATACGGTCCAATGCAGAGCCTTCCTCCCTCCAGACAAGGTGGAGACCCTGATCCATCAAGCTTCTCGAGTGGCTTCATCCAGGATCATCCCTGCTCGGGAGATCCTCCGCCTTCTGGGCCTGATGGTGGCCTCCGTCATCACTGTTCCCCTGGCGAGGCTGCACATGAGAGTTACTCAATGGTCCTTATGCATGCAGTGGGACCAACTCCTGGATGACCTGGACCATCCGGTACTGGTCTCCTCAGCAGTTCAGAAGGAATTGCTTTGGTCGAGGGACCCTTGCAACCTTTCCTTGGGTCTTCCTTTCCGGAACCCGGCTTCCTCAGCATCCCTAACTACAGATGCATCGAACATGGGATGGGGAGCCCATCTAGGAGAGTGCCAAGCTCAAGGACTGTGGTCCAGCTTGGAGGTATCATTACACATCAACGTTCTGGAGATGAGGGCGGTCTTGTACGCCTTCCAGGCCTTCCTTCCCAAGGGATCACTGCTGGTCCAAACGGACAACATGTTGGTAATCTGGTACCTAAACAAACAAAGAGGAACCCGATCGTACCCGCTGTGCAGGGAGGTGATGCGGGTGTGGAACTGGGTGGTCCAGCACAATCTGGCTCTTGTGGCTGTGCACGTTCCAGGCATTCTCAGTGTCCTGGTGGACAGTCTCAGAAGGTCTCGGACCCTAGCTCACGAGTGGGAACTACTTCAGGAAGTGGCAGAATCACTCTTCCTAAAATGAGGGCCTCCAAATACAACGCAAAGCTTCCCAGTTTTTGCTCACTCATTCCAGGGCATGGTGCTTTCTGGCACGACACACAGTCTCTCTCCTAGACAAGGAAATTTTTGTGTGCCTTCCCTCTGTTTCCCATTTTCCAGAGGTCCTTCTCAAGCTTCAGGCAGAGAAGGCGAGGATGATCCTCATCGCCCCTCTCTGGCCGAGATAAATTTGGTTTCCACTGTTACAACAGCTATCTAGGGAACCACCGGTTCCACTTCCAGTGACCCACAACCTTTTGACCCAGGATCAAGGTCCTCTAGTACATCGGGGGCTCAGGACCCTGCATCTTCATGCTTGGCACCTGCAGACATAGCGATTTCTCACTTCGGGGTCTCCCCTCTGAGTCGCTCAAGTCCTTATAGAGGCTAGAAACCCTCTACTCGTTCCACTTATGCCATGAATTGGAAACGGATTTCCATCTGGGTGACTTCCAATGGTTGGAACCCCTTTGCTTGTTCTGCCCATCAAATCATGGAATACCTCCTTCTTGAAGGTCCACCTTTCCACAATTTCGGCATACCACGAGCTGGTGGATGGCAAACCCATGGCTCGGTTGGAAATCTCTAAAACCTTTCTGAAAGGGATCCTCCATCTGAAACCTCCCCATCCACAGCCCAACTCCACCTTGGGGTTTGAACTTTGTGTTAGAGAAGCTCACCCTTCCCCCATTTGAGCCAGCTATGAACTGTGACTTGTGCTTCCTTTCCTAGAAGACGTTATTTTTGGTTGCCATTACTTCAGCCTGAAGGATTTCGGAGCTTCACGCTTGGTTTGTAAAGAGCCTTATCTTATTTTCCACAAGGACCGGGCGGTCCTCAGGACAAATCCTAAGTTTCTTCCCAAGGTGGTGTCAGAAGCAACACTGAACCAATCAGTAGAGCTTCCTGTTTATTTTCCGTCCCCCTTCAATAGAGGTGAGGCACGCCTGCACACCATGGATGTCCATCGGATCTTTCGGTGCTACACACACCGGACCAAGGATTTCCGTAGCTGCGATCAGCTTTTTGTTTCTTTTGCCCCCAGATCTAAGGGCAAACTGGTTTCCAAGCAGGGCCTTTCCAAATGGCTAGGCAGCTGCATTCGGTATTGTTACCAAATGTATGAAAAACCTCTGCCGGGTCCCATCAGAGGTCATTCGACTAGGGGCATGGCTGCTTCCGCTGCCTTTTTGCAAAATGTCTCTGCAGCTGATATCTGTGCCGCAGCCACTTGGAGTCCTGTCCATACCGTCACCAAACATTACAGTCTGGACATTGCTTCTAGGCGGAGGGTTGGCTTCGGCCTAGCTGTCTTGCAGGGCCTTCTGTCCTAGGCTGGGTCCATTCCGGTTCCCAGTTTCTGTTGGAGCTATTTTCTCCTCCTCCCTGGTTTCTCTCGGTCTCTCTTTGGAGGGACTGCTTGGGACTCTGTTCTATATGTAATGACCTACTGAAGGAACCCCCTCAAAGTAAGATAGTACAGTTACATAGGAACTTACTGTAACAGTAGATCTTTGAGAAGGGTTCCTTCAGTAGGTCATATTTTTCCCTCCCTCCTTCCCCTCATTTTATTTCTTACAGGGACTCCAAATCCTGTTCGCTCCTGCTGTCAGGCCTCGTCCTGGCTCCGGTGGGAGAACTGGAGAGCGGGCATGGGGGCACTATATACAGCCACACTGACGTTGGTCACATGACGTCGGGTGGGCAGTCCCCTGTCAGGGATTGCTAGAAAAGTCTGCCGTGTGGCCTGACGCCAAGTGGCGCCAGTCCTATATGTAATGACCTACTGAAGGAACCTCTCTCGAAGATCTACTGTTACGGTAAGTTCCTACGTAACTGTACTTTTTCTTCTTAGGTTAGTTTAATATTAGTAATCTGTCTGTGTCATTTACAAGGATGTCCTGGGGACAGATTTTGGGACCCATTTCATAATTCACTATTAGCACAGACAAGGATATTCTAACCTACCTGATTATACTTCTAGCTCCTCTTTTGTAGTACATTAGTCATTGCATCAGTAAAAAAAGACTGCATAAAAATCAGGCACTGTGAAATAAGTAACACCTCTTTTTTTCATGGTCCTTGTTACATAATAAGGATGTGGTTATGCTTTCTACCCCCTTATGACTACATCAGAAGGTACTGCAAGACCTAAGTCTGATGCTCTGAAGATGACACACAGGTTGATACGTAAGCACTTACAGAGGACCAGCAAGGTGTGCTTCAGTGAACACGGCGTGTTGGGCAACCACTTTTCTTTGCTTTGTTCGGTTTGGTAACTTGTTTTTGCTGTTTAATAGCATACACTGATGCTCCGTGCAGTGACTTCATGTGGAGGTCTGTAAGGTGAAGCATTCATTTATTGCACCTAGCTACAGCACTTAGCGTGAAACGGACCTAAACCAGCTGTATAATGTTAGCTGTTGTTACCTGTGAAACAACACATAGTGAATGTACGCCTTCCATTTTACTTACTGTACACATAAATAAAGCTTTTTTTCACTTCAGTGGCCTTCGTGATCTGAATTTTTGTGGTGCTGACCCTAACCCCACACGAGTGGGAGTATTTGTGCTTAAAGACAGTTTTACTCCTAGGTATGTAGACAGTTTTTCTAGCTTAAATGTGAGCCCTCCAGTTCTTTGGTTTTGATACAGCATGATGTATTTTGATATCTTGAGGTTAGAATAAGTATACCTGTTGTATATTCCCAAATTATAGAGATAATCAGTGTTTAAGTAAGCATGTATGCTGTGACATAAATTATTTTTATTTTACAGTTTTCTTCTAAGGATAGTTTAATATTAGTGCTCTATCTGTGTCATTTACAAGGATGTCCTAGGGGACAGAACAGGTTATTATAAATATTCCAGGCAGTCACAGATATGTCAATTGTAACCTTAATCAGTGGCATGAACATCTATGAAAACTAGCAGATGTACAGTATCTGGCTCTGTTGTGCCAGCTCCTTCTTGAGAAGTATACAATTCCAAGGTGATCAGGGGAGTACGTCTATTTATAATGCCCATTTTTTTTTTTAAATAAATCTGAGATATAAACAGGCAACAGCAGTAGATAAGCATTAAAAAAACGAGTAGCTTAGTTTGCAATTTTTTGGCTGCTCTGGTTGTGATAGGGTAGGACTAAGAGTGAGAGTATGTACCTCTGCTAACCTGTCTTGGATGTGAGAGCAGACTCGAACTGCGATTGCCATCGCCACCACAGGTAAGGTTACAGCTAATCTGACCGCTGACCGGGACCAGGGCCTCTGAATGAATCCTCTGCTGCCAGCAGCTGCCTGTCTACTCTTCTGCCAGTAGAGCTGCCCCTGTTACCACGCTGAATTTATTCTCCTCAGTGTTCAGTTGCGTCTCTCTCTCTCTCTTCGGTATTTCTTCCTGGTTCCTGCTCTGCTACTTCAATTTAAATGCACCGCCACTAACCACACCCTGGCCTGACACAGCAGCCAGTCATAAGCGCTGGTTCTACCTCGGACCTAATTGAGCTCCTCACAGCCTCTGCTAATCTGTTGCCACAGGACCCCCCCGAGTCTCCAAGTTAATCAACAAAGCCTGTATTGTATAATACAGGTGTTAGAGTTCTTTCTAGTGTATCATAAATCCAGTGTCCTGACTCAGCCCTTTATGTTTAGAGTTAAATTGTTTAATATATTTTAGTTCCCATGTCCTTCTGTCCTTTGTACTTTTGAAGCTGTCTCTTACTATTAGGACAGACAAGTCTGAGAGTTGTCTGGTTGGGAAAAGTGCTGTCCTACTGGTGTGCTAATAACTTGATTTAATATTGGGTGCCAGTGAAGGTTCGTAGTAGTCTGCAGTAGTTGTTTTGATTCTCATTCATAGCATCCATGTGTGCTTGTTTTACAGTGAGTTAGGGAGACCACGTTGCTTGATCTACTTTTGTAGGATCCATTTATTTTTATTAGGTTCGCTCCTTGTTTCAGTGGTGGTCTAGATGTATACAGTATTTGATGCAGGTCTTGCATCTTGTATTGTCGCATGGTGACCACCCCTATGTTTAAGGGTATATGGTGGTATCTGTCACCCGTGGAGAGCCCTGATTACGTCCAGAACACTCAGATCCTCTTATTTGCCATCATAGAACTAGACAGATGGGGACCAGGGACACCAAACATATGCGTAGGGGCACCATTGAACATGTGACCACTCACAGATCAAGGTCATAATGGGAGCTGGGTCAAGCAGGTTACGTTTTTATTGCTGTTTCTCATGGTACACAGCTTTTAAGGGCATCACCTTCACCAGTCTCCGTACTGTTACCTTTTACATGACTTCAGCAACATCACCACTGTCACAAATTTTATTGTTGCCCTCCAACTAGAATGAGCACTGCTGCACAGATAATTGCATCTCATAAACCCATCTCCCATATGGGGTCCCTTGGGCTCCGCCACCCACAAAAACAGATGCATAGTGACCCTCACCAAGCATGGTGAGATGATACCCTGAAGTACAATTGCACCCATGTGTGGATCTGTGTCAGGATATAGTTGGTTCAGCCGTGTCTGTCTCCCTTCCAGCAGCCAGCTGATAGCCCTAGTGACCCAAAGCAGCAGGCCCCCTTGCCCAGCCCAACTCTGTGGATATTAAGTGGCCCCAAATCTTGCCAGGCCCCTTATCCTGACAAACCATTACCATTTATGTAGGGGTCACTTACCACTTTAGGCACCCCTTACTCCTTCAGAGCACTTCCATGAATGTTCACGTGCATATTGCTCCCTCTAATGCGTACTTATTGGTGGGAGTGAACCTGCAAGGATCCTGGCAAACTCCTTAGAGAGGAGGCCCACCACCACTCTTTAGTACTGATTGGATTAGCTGGTCATTTTCCTCTCAGGGCAAGGCTAGTTAGATCTTCCTACTCCGCTGGTCACCAGAGGGGCCCTACACCATATGGGAACAAGGAGAGGCTGGGCTTCCTCTAAGTTTCTTTCTGCTAGTGGCTCTACTCTTCTTCCAAAAAGGGGCACCAACCCAAGGGCCTGAGCTGTCTGCTGGCCTTCTGTCTTTATAGTGTAAAAGGGTAGGGCAGGGCCATGAATGTGTGTGCCAGAGTTCTGGCGGGCTCAGCTAGGAAGCACAGGACATCAGTTCCAGACACCCTGTTGCATAGCTAAGGCACTATAGGGAGCAGTTCTCGGGGTCAGGCTTAACAAACCCATCATGCGCCCCCTAGTAACTTGCCTTGAGGTGGAAAAAGAGAGAAGCTCGTTACAAACCACTAACCTGTGCTTCAGTGATTGCCTTTAGTTATCACTGATCTCCATTATACCTATTCTACTTGTATCAGTATTGCTTTACACTGTGTTATGATCAACCACTGTAATCATTTTCAGGTACATGTATAATCAATCAGATGCAGTATATGAAAGAGATTATAAAAGAATCTGTCCCATTGTAGTCTCCAAGCTCTGCATTACTTTTGCCTGTAAGACTAGGACAAATGATTATGCACAGGAGTCTGAAAAAAACAAACACATTTTAAACAAGTGGTGAATCACAAGGATTAACATTATTTTGGGCCATGATTAGAATGTTACATATCGTGTTTGAGTAGTGGTTTATTGTGTGTATACAATGCATGTTAATTTATCAACCTTCTATGTATTTTTCAGATGGATGACATAGATGCGATGTTCAGTGATCTACTGGGAGAGATGGATCAACTGACGCAGGTATGTTCTCACCAGCTTTAGCAGTTTGAGTCCACAGGCATGTCGTACCATCACTCGTGTTGCATTATGGACTCAGTTTCATTATGATTGAAACGTGAATGGTTAAACTTTATTAAAAACCCAAAGCAGCACAGTGCTTTAAAAATAGAAATCATATTGCTTCACTAGCTACAGTACAGTATCTGACTATTAAAGAACTGCGTGTGAAAAAGGAAACATTGTCATATGCATTTTGGTCATTTTTTTTTTTAATTTTTACTAAACTACATCATCACTTGACAGGTGCTGTGCTGTGGGCTTGACTTCATAAACAACTTTCTGGAGTGATAACACCTTAAAGAGGAACAGTCAGCACAGAGGGCCCCTCACTCGAGTGTGGGACAGGTCCCAATGAGCACTGTGTGTATAAAAACGTTTTGGTTTACTTACTGTTTACTGTAGTACGGTAGATCGTATCAGACTCATTTTCTATAGTTCTAGCCTGACATCTTCTGTTACTACAAATCCCAGAATCCCCTGCTGCTGACGTCGGAGCAGTAGGCAACAGTGGGAGATTCAACAGCCTGCAGTGCATGTTAGAGCTTTTTATAATCTCCGCTCAGATGTTTTCCGGGTCTTTTTTTCTTCAGGGGCTAAGTGCAGTCCTCTCTGACTGTACTTAGCCCAGGGAGGACAGCAGGACCAGCAAACATATGAACATGACAGCAGATGAAGGCCTTACGGATTATTTTGTCTGCTCAGTTGTGTAGGTACCCCCAACAGGGCTTAAAATTTGGGTGGTTGGGGGAGACTGCATGATTTGCAGTATTTTTAGCCCCCACCCAAATTCTAGTCCCCCCTCCCCCATGAGGGACAGACCCTCACATTGCAGTGGTAAAATGTCATAAAGTGCCTTTTGTGGCACTTTTGCATTCTCTGTCTGTGTTTTTGTTTTGGGGGGAGCCATTCAGCTCCCATTGTCCCTGGTGGTCCACTATGCATGCCTATGGAGATCTCCCTGGTTGTCTAGTGTGTGCACCTTTCTCGTCCTTCCAATGCTCTCATGAGACTGATGCACGTGGAGGGACTGGAGAGAGACATCACAGCATTGGGAGCAGGAGCTGCCATTTTGAGAAGTGTGCATGTTGAGGGAAGAGTTGATGAGTCAATGGAGGAGAAAAGAGTGAAGAGTTGGCAACAAGGATGACAGCTGACTACAGCAGCGGCAGTGAGAGGATAAGACCTGCTACTTTCAATTGGAAACAGTTTAACCAAGAAAAAAAAAAACAGTGTTAGTTGTGGGAAGTGGAGGTGTTGGTGCGGCTGAGGCCTGTGGCAGCCAAGAACAGTTGGTCAGTCAGCAGCTATTGTCAAAATCTACAGAAAACCGAAAACAAAAAGTGATTCAGCAGCCACAGACATTATGTGACATGGCAGTCACTAAAAAACAGCCGAATGAATGAAAACACAAAATACTGAGCTAAAAATTCTGGTGCATGGCAAATAATTAAAAGAGCCATTTGAGCCAGCCCAGTGTTGTGGAGGGCTGAGGCAGCATGCCTTACCTCCTGCCATGGCGGCGACCCATGTTTGCTGTGCAAGAGGGCCGTTGGGGGTCGGCTGGGGAGGGAGAGGATTGAGTGTCTGGAAGACAGCTCTCCTCTCCTGAGGAGGGGTTGGGACGGAGTCCGCTGCATGCCTGACCTCTAGCAGAGGCTGAGGGTCAACCCCAGTGGCTCACACCTAGGGGGTGGTTACAGGGCAGTCGCCCGACGTGTTGCGTGCAGGAACGTGTGTGGCTCGGTCATTGGCGGCATTGCACGTCGCTGTGCCACTTGGGGAGGGGGGAGAAAAATGGAAAATGGCCCCTCAGACGGATGACTGCCTGATGCCGCAGGCCCCGCTCCCACGATAGTAGCAGCCCCTCGCACTAGATCTGAACCGGCGGGTTGAGGGATCCCTGCCACCCTGCCATGGAGGGCAAGCCGTGGGGGAAAGCGAGGGGACAGTGTTGCGAGCGGGAGGTGGAGCTGGGCACCCTGGCATGAGGGAGCTCCGTAGGGGATGTGTAAGAACAGAAAATAGATTAACTGAAAAAAAAAAAGGGAGGCATTTGTTTTTGGCCCAAACAAACCTGCTATGAAAAATTAAGAAAAGCTAAGCACAATGAAATAAGGGTGTCTGGAGGAGAGAAATAAAGAAATGTTTGGGTTGGACTGGGAGGGAACACCAACAGGCTAAAAAAAAAATCTGCCCAACTTTCCCTTGTCATTCAGAAATTGACAATTTCGTGAACAAAAAAGAAGATGGAGCATGCCAGGGTCAAATAAAAATCTTGGTGCTGGAAGGAGGCACTGGACCCAACTGCAAGGCAGTTTCTGCCAGAAAAACAATTTTTAGGTGAAACTGAAGGGTGGGAAGATCCATTACCTGGGGGTGACAATGTCCCCAGAAAAGCTGGATTTATTATAAAAGAATAAAAAAAAAAAAACTTTGCAAGAAAGAAGAGAAGTGTGTGGAGAAACTACTGGGTTGGATGATCCGTTACCTGGGAGTGACAGAATCCCAAGAAAAGCTGGATTTAGTATGAAAGAGTAAAAGAAATACAGAAACTAATAAAAAGAACTTTTGTAAGAAAGATGTGTGTGGGTAAACAACTAACTGAAAAGGGTGGGAAAGTCCGTTACCTGGGTGTGACCATGTCCCAAGAAAAGCTGACTTTATTATAAATAAATAAAAATATAAAAAAGAACTGTTGCAAGCAAGAAGATAAGAGTGTGTGTGTGTGGGGGGGAGACAAGGGGGGGCTGTTAACTGGGTGTGACTATGCACAAGACAAGCTGGATATATTAGAAAAGAATAAAAAAACAGAAAAAAATTAAAAGTTTTGCAAGAAAGAAGACAGCTGTGTGGGGAAAGCATCTGAAAGGGGTGGTAAGGTCCATAACCTGCGTGTGTCTCAAGAAACTTCTCAGTTGAAAACCACCCTACAGCTGGGTATGCTAGTATAAAAACACAGAACACTAGCTCAAATACTTCAGCACCACCCTTCATCAAAACAACATCACCAAAAACCAAATTGTGGCAAAACAAGTTGTTTTATTCATGAAGTATGCCCAGACCTCTTACCAAAAGGGGGAACACCAGTGGGACCCCAAAGAACTCCAGCCAGTTTTGTTAGAGAGTCATCGGGGAGTAACTGCCAAGGTGCATCACACTCCTTTTAAATCCAGTACTTAAAGGAGATAGGAAATGATTTTCTGTTCTTATTCATTGTGAAATAAATCATGCATTATATACAGTAGACTTTGCCTTTTTTTAATTGTATGTGTTTAAATGCACTGTATACACATTTAATTTTATATTCCTTAAGTTAAAAGCCTATGGACTTGACGGTCTGTTTTTTCATTATATTGGGAGTCAGCGCATGCCAGGCTTTCAAATGCTGATGTCACTGACTCCCTTCTGATGCAGCATGGCAGTTTGTAGCATGTGCTCTGGACTCAACTTTGGGACAGTGTCAGTGGCTGGGGCAGTGTCAGTGGCTCAGTAGGTAGCACACTCGCCTCTGAGGCCAGGAGATCAGAGGGCTGTGGGTTCAGTTCCCACATCTGGTACTTGGGTTAATATCCCAGTACTGACACTGTAGTGCAGCATGAGAGGGGTGCTGCACTTCTGAGGTGCCATCTTTCGGATGAGACGTTAAACCGAGGTCCCATCTGCCTGGATTGGTGGTAATTCAGGTGAATGATAAAGATCCCATGGCACTTGCCAAAAAGAGTAGGGGAATTTTTTATTATTATAACATCAAAAGCAAATGATTACAACAGTGTTAAATCACACAAAATAATATACAAATCAAATGGAAACCAAATCAAATTAAGTATTATAGTCATACATTATCAAATGGGTGTATAACAGACACCGTGTAGAACCGGCCCCTCCCCAAAAAAACAAATAAATATACATTTTTATTATGGTAACCTCAGAAAATACTCAGACCAGTTTGTAAGCCATAATAAAAAGAAGAGTAATAAAGTAAAAAAAAAAAAAAAAGTGGACAACATACCGTATCAAATGTATGCATGAAAAGAAATGTTATCTACATCCTAAACATGATCAATACTATTCTCTCCTATTTATATTTTATAAACATTGTGAATCCTCTTCACCAATTAGTCACCTTCCTAGTGGTTGAAAACCCCAGATCTTTAAGAAAAACCCTTTCCATGGCCCCTTGAATCAATAAACCCACTGTATTATAAGACATCAATTTTTGATATAGGACCCATTGGCATCTAGCTTGCCATAAATAATATTTTAAACAGCAACAACAAATTTGCAAAGTATCTAAATTATAAGTTCTCCCTAGCTGAGAAAATTGACCCAAAACCAGTGTTTCATAATCCACATACACTAGCCATCTCATGTTCCATTTTGAAGCCAGGAATTTCCAAAGAGAACTAGCATATGTACAAGAAAATAAAAAATGATCAACTGTTTCTTCCTGGTCAATACACACTAAAAAAGGGCAAGTTCTTTCATTCAAAGCTTTATGTTTTGCATTACCCCGAACCCCAATCCTTCCATAAACTGTGAGCCATAAAAATTCCCACATATATTCTGGTAATCTGGGATTATTTAATTGTTGAAGCACCTCCACAGTCCTTATTGAAGGGCAGTTTTTAAAAGCCGGTTCAGCCGGATATATAGTGATAACATCACTGTATTATATAATTGTGGTCCTTTACTGTCGTTTACTACCTGTGTCAGTAAACCCCATTTAAAGAGTTTTTTTGCTGTAGGCATAAAATATTGTGGTATTAATAATTTATAAAGAGGTTTAGGAGGACTCGTAAGCCAAACTGAATAATAATGAATCAACACATGTTTTATTAATAAGCCATATCTAGATGTAGATGGCAACAGACCAACCCTAAGGTTTTGTGCTATAAATAGTGTATGGAAGAAAATAACCAGATCCACCATTCCCAAGTCCCCTTTTTCTTTAGCAAGATATGTGTATTGCCTTTTAATAGGGTTAAGTCTGTTACCCCATACCTTCTGGAAAAATAGACTATATAACCTGGTTTCAAGCCTTATTGGTAACAGAAATATCATTGCAGTGTATAATAAACCAGGAGTTAAAAACTGTTTAATAACTTGTACACGTTTCAATTTTGACAATTTCCAATGTTTCCAGATTTGTATTTTGCCATCTATAGAAGACAGTGCTTTATCCCAATTTAACTCTGGAAGATTCTGGGGGCCATATAGCAATCCTAGAATTTTGATAGGATCTGAAGAAATTCGGAGCCCCTGAATAATAATTTCTGTAGGATAACCAACCCCAATAAACAAACCCTGACTTTTGTGTTTATTAATTTTGGAATTTGAAACAAAAGAATAAGAGACCATAAAGTCCAAAAATAATACCACTTGATCGTAGTTGGAAAAAAATACACAAATATTATCAGCATATGCTTGTACATGTAGTTCTTCCATAAGAGGTGGCCCTAGAACCCCTTTCCATCTTGGATATTGTGAGATTGATTGAATCAGTGTATCTATTATAAATGAATATAATAGAGGACTTACGGGACATCCTTGGCATACCCCAGTGGTAATATGGAACCCATCCCTAATTTCTCTCTGAATAACTGGGTGAACAATAGCATTGTTATAAAGTGATTTTACCCAATTTAAAAAGACTTCTGGAACCCCATACTTTTATAAAGTCATGAATAAAAAGGGGTGATAAACCTGATCAAAGGCCTTCATTTGGTCTACAGAAATAATACATCCGGAATGCTTATACAAAAAAAATGTTCTATCAAGTCCCGAAGAATCATATGAGCATGTTGAATTATTTTTCCCAGAAGCCCACAATATTGAGAGGGGGAAAGTACAGTGGTGGCAAATAGTTTAAGCCGAGCATTCAGAATCCCTGCTAGAAGTTTATAATTGGAATTTAGAATTGTAATTGGTCTCCAATTTTCTAAGCTTTCTTTATTCCTGGACTTATAAAGAAAAATTCATAGACCTTCAGAAAACCACACAGGAAAATCTACAGTGGACAGAAAAAAATTAAACAAAAGTACGAAACATTCTGAAAATTCAGAAGGAAGGCTTTATATAGCTCACAGGTAAGTCCATCAATCCCAGGCTAGGTTCCTAGTTTTTGAGATTTGATAGCAGTTGTAATTTCTGCTCGTGTAATGGGGTTAGTTAAAAGTAACTTATTAAACCAGTATCTGGAAGCTTTATCTCATGCAAAAACTTCCCCATATCCTCCACACTAGGTGGCACCACCAGTGTATGAGAAAGTAGAAATCTCTTTATAACAGTATGAAGGCCCAAAGAATCCTGCACAAGGTGCCCTTCCTGATTTAAAAGAGATACCAAATTTGTGTTAGTTTTGTATTTTCTGAAGGCTTCATAAGGATCACTTTGAGGATGTTTTTTCATTCCATATTGAAAAAGTACTTTCAGCGTGCTAGCTCTATTATATTGTATTTCCTGAATTTGTTGCTTCAAGACAGCTATTTGCATAGAAAGATCATGTTTTGAAGTGTTTGCAATAGAAATTAAATAATATAATTGCTGACGCAATTTTAAATAATGAAGACACTTTGAATTTTCACTGGACCTTCCCCGATTTTTTTAGCATAGCACGTAAGTCCTCCTTAGAATCTATCCACCATTGTCCTAAGTCATCATATAGAAAGGAGACTGAAAGTCGAGCAAGAAGTAATGATTTTATATTAGTTAATACTACAGGGGATTTTAACAGAAGGGAGCTGAGTTTCCACTGTGATTTCTGAGATTTTGGTAAAGAAATAGGGGAAAAATTACACTGGAGGAGCATGTGATCTGAAAAGGTCACTGGGAAGGTATAAAAAGTAAAGGGGAGATTACCTGAAAGAAAGATGTAATCAATTATAGATGTATATGAGCTTCTCTTATAAGTAAATTTTGGACCACCCTGCTGATGACATCTGCTATTTACCAACCCAGATAAGTTTATTAATTGATACAACGCGTTAGAGTCACAATAAATCTTTTTCCCATTACCCATGGTTCTGCTTCCCACTAATTTAAACTCACAATTAAAATCTCCACAGAGAAAGATTTCAAAGGAAGTCAGTAAGAAAGGTTTAATCATCTGAAAAAGAACAACTCGTTGTGCTTTTATCTGTGAACAGTATACATTTATAAATCTACATGTCATGGAATGCCAGACCCCATCAAGGATCATTAACCGTCCTGGGATTAAATCAATTAATTTTATCAAGGAAAAATCATAAGAATTAAAAAGAAATCCTAAACCATCAGCCGTCTGTTGCCCAAATGACCAATAAGACGGACCCCAACACCATTCTTTTTGAAAAAACCTGGCTTGATCTAAGGTGAACATCCAAGTTTCTTGTAGCAGGCACACATCCAGAGAATTACTATGAATATATTCATAAATCACTTGCCATCTTCTAGCGTTTAATAAACTATGAACATTCAATGATCCTAGTTTAAAACAAGCCAGTTATGAAACCCTAATGTCGACCATCTTTTTTTCTTCTCTTTTTCTTTTTCCCTTTATAACCTTCTTGTGCCTGAAAAGGGGATGGAGGACTGTCCTGAATAGGTTGAGAGTCAGGCTCCATACAGTCCACTTAGGAATCACCCCGCTGTGTGGCCAACACAGCAAAGGGATTACTAGCTTCCACCCCAACTGGGGAAGGGGGGGCAGGAAGAGGTTTAAGGTTCCGCGAGGACCTTCTAACATGAATAACCGGGGGATTAACTGAAGATTCGTGAGACAATACTTCCTTTTGTGCAGTGTAACATACAGGAGAAAGAAGGGGAGATATCTTAACTGGAGCACAAGGAGGGCTTACTTCAGCTGTGTCTTGAGATGGGTGTGAGGAAGGGATAACCACTTCTACTGTTTCAGCAGATTCTGTCTGGCTGGTACCTGCGGCCAAATCCTGGGCTTTTTGAATCAAAAGATCTGGGCTACCACTGAATGATTTATTTTTTGTGGCCCAAACACACTCAGAAAAAACATGGCCAGTCTCTTCACAAAGGTCACATTTTGTTAAATTAGCTCATTGGAAGGCAATATGACCTATCTCTCCACAATTATCGCAGCAAGGTTTACCACATGAACTGGACAAGTGTGTTCTGGAACCACATTTGTAACAGGCCCTGGGCTGCCCAGCATAAAAACAAACTCCCCTTTCCTGGCCTAGCAAAAAAGAGTTTGGAATATGCTCAATCCCAGTATTCTTTTGTCTGAGTTTAACTTTAAAATGCCATCCTCCTGTCCAAAACTGCTCTATATCTAATATAGCTTCGGGAGAACTCAAGATCTCACATTTTTGGGACAACCAGTATGAAATATCATCCACATGGACCCCCTCATTCCTAAACATAATTGTAACATATTTAATTAAGGGCTTTGTTAAAGGAATAACCAAAAAGGGGGTCCATGTGGGTGAAAATTTCACCTGATTGTACTGTTCCCAAAATAAATTCAGGGCATAGCATGAGCGAAAGCTAACATCGAAGTTATCTTCTCCTGATATATTTATGAATGCAAACACTCCCCTTGGAGAGAAATGTAAAGAATCTTTTAGCAAACATTTTCCTACATAATGCCTATCTGGCCTAACATCCAAACCCCCCTTATATCGCAGTCTTACAGCATTTCTGCGTGGTGCCGCTTCTTTCTTAATTTTTGAAAATAATTCTGACATCAGGGGGTTTTCAGCCTCTGATTTACCCTGTAATGTGTCAGAAGATTGTCCAGTTCCAGGAACAGCAATGGTTACAAGGGCATTGGTTTGTGAGGTCAAGTCAGAAGGCCCATCGCAATCGTGCCCCCCTACAGGAGTTCCTGGGGTTATAGGTTGGATAGGCAACTGTGGCTTCCAAGTTGGCTCGTTTTGAGAAAAATTTAACTTGGGGTCCCAGTCAGGCGTGGGCCACCAAGACCCTTTTTTCCAAAGTCCATCCAGCTTCACTTAAAGCCAGCTGTGGGGACCATGTTTCATCTGACAGGGGCTATAAGGGAGGAACAGTAGCCGAAGATACAGGGCTAGTCTCTAAGATGGTATGAGAAGCCTGAGCCCCCCCTAATGTCCCCAAGTTCCTTTTGGAAAAAATCACAGCTGCTCTTTTTTCTTTCCCTTCATCCCTGAACTTCTCTTGAAATGACTGAGTTCGTTTTGCAAAAGAAAATTCAGAAACTCCCTCCTGGTTTGATGGCTCTGTTTGAAACACACACTGTACCTCTGAATTCAGCAATGCAGAAGAGGGTGTCATAACAGGAGTATGAAAAACAAACCCTGCTTCCTTAGACGGGGTAACAGTATGCCCGGTGGAAATGGAGCCGCCGTGCTCCGGGGCTTTGGAAGTCACTGTAGCAACCAGCGGTAAACCTGAAGTGACCACAAGTGATCCTGATTCCTTTGATGGCTCTCGGCACTGAATCTCCTCAGATTCTCAACTGCCAGCCAATGAAGAGGTACAAGAGGATTGCATAGGCATTAGTGAAGCAGTAAAAACTTGTGGCAACTCACTCGACCGATCCCTATCAGGAACTTCATTCACAGGCCTAGGGTCCAGATCAATGACAGCCTTATTCAAAGCGGTGACAGGCGGAGCAGTAGAGTGCAGTGAAAGCAGCTGTTTTCTCAAGCGTTCTTGCTCCCGTGCAAGAACAGCAAGCTGTAGTGTGAGCTGCTCCTGCCGGTCCTCCGTAACAACAGTTATAGATGTTTCCATATTTCTCAAAGACAATGAGTCTGATAGTGTTAGGTCCTCAGTAGAAACGAAAATTTCACCATCGTCTGGTTCTTTATTAGCAGACTGAATCCCATCCTTCTCAATAGTTTCCTCAGTAATTAAGGCAGAGCCCAACCGCGCTCCTTTCTCCACAACATCCATCTTCCACCAGGTTTGACCAGAAGTGATCCAAGCCCACAAGCAGCAAGTCCCCCTACTGCCAGCAATGCAGTAAGGGAGTTTATTGAAAAAAAAATCATACAAAAGGAATACAATAATAAACAAATCAAAACATCAACAAGAAAAGAAAATACATTCAAGTAACAGGAAAATCTGATGTGGTCACCCAAGGCATATTACACCAATAGGCATCCAAAACATGTTTTGGAAAAACCATACTTTCATTATGAAAAACACTAGACAGTTCCCTAGTAACATTCCTAATGATCATTTTAATAGGGGTATCCTTTTGTTGTAACATAAAAGCACATCTAGCATTCCATATATACCATTTTAACACCAAACAAACAATATTAAGAGTTCCTTTATGAAAATACCGACACACAGAGTGAAAAACACCATTCATCAATTCTTCCGATGTCATATTGGAAAAAATAGGTACAGCGCAAATGCTAGCAAGAGTTGACCAAAAAGGCCTAATAAATGAACAAAGAAAAAATAAATGCTCAATTGTTTCTTCTGCAGAAACGCAATTAATCCGAATACAACTACGTTCAGCATGCTGTTTGTGTTTTTGATTACTTTTTACGTTGATCTTTCTGTGACAACTAAGCCAATGAAAATCCCATAATTTTCTCGGGATTCATGATTCATTTAACAAAGCTAAATGAGCAGACTGTAAGTGCCAAGGTTAATGAGGAAAAGTAATTAGCTCAGTAAAATGTGAACCCATTACACGGCAGTACAATTGTTTTCTTGAATTACCAATCAGTAATTGGCTAGAAACCCCCCATAATCTTAATTTTATAAAAATTTCTCTATAAAACTCAGGAAATTTAGAATTAAACTTTAGATGAGTGACTCTAGATCCTTCCCAAATTGAAAACCATGGTTGTACCGTGTTATAAAAATAAGATGTCCAAACCTGATTCTGATTAATAAGTAAAGGTCGAAGATTTGCATAAAAAAAAATACAATAAAAAAATAATACTGGAGTAACCATATTCAAGCCCCCAGATAAAACAGGCAAATAAATAATATTCCTTTTAATAGGATTTAGATGACTTCCCCATACAGCACGAAAAAATAAACTTAACAATTTAGTTTTCAATATTTTAAGAGGGGGAAAACTTTACTAACATATAAAAATTGTGGTAGAAGTTTCATTTTAATTAAACCTACACGTTTTCTTTTATCTAGTTTCCACGTATTCCATTTGGATACCATCACATTGCCTACTTCCATCCTAACTGTCCAATTAAGTAAGTCTAAATTACCTCCACCCCAAAATAACCCTAAAATCTTAATAGGAGGAGGAACAATGGGAATTCCCGAAATCTGAGAATCAGTATTAAATCGCGTACCCAAAACTATACCTTGACTTTTAGATGGGTCCAAGCTAGCCCCTGAAATTAAAGAATAAACATTACAGATTTTAATAGCCAAAGAAACAGACTTTGTATCCGGCAATAAAAGACATAAATCGTCTGCATATGCAAGACACTTGGCTGGGACTGGCAAGGACCCTAAATGTAAAGATCGGATACTGGGATGTTCATTAATACATCGTAATAGAGGATCAATGCAAAAAACATATAGAAGTGGGCTAAGGGGACAGCCTTGCCTGACACCTCTGAGTATTGGGACAATAGGTCCCACGTACCCATTTACCATAGGAGTCACTGTAGCAGATACATATAACAACTGTATCCAACGGATAAAAGTATCCGGAATACTGTAAAATTTTAAGACTTCCCACATATAACTATGGTTAATTGAATCGAAAGCTTTACTTTGGTCCAGTGAACATAAAAATCCATCCACTTCCTTCGCCATATCCCTAGTCGTAACCTCTCGGAGTAAGAGGAGGTGTTCAATAATATTTGTATGAGTTACCGAACATGCCTGTGCTCTACTAATGACAATATTTGCAACTGGTTGCAATCGTAAGGTTAATATTTTTGCAAGCAATTTAAAATCCGTATTCAACAGACAAATAGGTCTCCAGTTTGTTAAAAGGTTTCGATCTCCAGTTTTGTATAAATATACTACAGAAACTTGTACCATATTAAAGGGTAGGGAAGATTGTAACATGAGTGTGAAGACTTGTGCCAACTCTTGTGCCAAAACTTCTATAATAAATTTATAAACCTCTGTAGTCAACCCGTCCTTTTCTGGAGATTTATTGGAAGACATAGTATTCATGGCCATTATTATTTCAGAAGGATGACTATCTTTCTGCATATCGTGTTTCAAAACCAATGGAATCTCAGGAACCTCAATAGATTGTAAAAAAACTGTGAAAACCCTTGAAAGGCAGATCAATGCCAGAAAAAGAGATGTAGTATGTTGATATCGATATTCATAATATCGTCCTGTGTATCATAGAATGCCCCAATGAATCCTGTAAACTATCAATTCTTTTTGATTTAACACGCGACAGGTATCAAATGGACATATGTTAGAAAGTGGCCCTTTGTAAACCAAAGGTCTGTTGAAAGGTGAAAACAGCTGCCTTCTTTTGATAAACGACACATATGTTCTTTCAAAGATAAAATTTGAGCACTATAATCATGTGTAGAATTATACGATAGAGAAATCAAATTGCAACTGCTTCCTATATCATAAATACTGTAAATAATGAGAATCAGCTTCTTTCTTACCCATATGTTTTAATAAAACAATCAATTCTGTCTTTAAATCCTCCCACCACTGAATCGGTGAATCATATAAAAAATATTGTTTTTTTGGATAATAAAAGTATCGTATCTGCATCTGACAGTTAACCCGATTGAGCAATAAAGAATTACATTTCCATAGCCCCTGTCCAATCTGAACCCTGGGGCCTAGGGTAAGAGAAAGTCTGGAATGGTCAGAATATTCCACTGCTTGTACATCAGCAGTGTAAATAAACGAGTGTTGCGAAATGAAAAAAAAATCAATCCTAGTAGGACCACAACAAAAAGTAGGTATAACTCTTTGAAAGTACAACAACATAGCATCAGCCAAGTCTGCTTTCGTACCACATCGGATAAGCAATTTGAATCACAAAATGTTTTTAGAGTTTTAGTCCGTAACCCTTATCCGTTTATCTAACCCACAATTAAAATCCGCCCCAAATCACCAAATGTCCGTAAATAAAAAGGTTGAATAATTTTAAACAGAGAAACCCTCAGCTTTAGATTGCATAGCATAAATATTAATCAGACGAAAGGATTTATTTTGGACACAAATATCCATTAATAAAGCTCCTCCAGGAACCAAATCTAATAACTTCAAACAGGTAAAGTCAAGGCCATTAAATAGAATCCCTACCCCCGAGCATTGGTCTGTACCCACTGACCAATAAGAAGGTCCCACATACCAGGCCTTAGTAGCAGTCTGTACATCACTTAAAGTATGCAATCTAAGTATCTTGCACAAAATAAATACCAGGCTCCTGATGAAGCAAAGCGGAAAAACCACAGTCCTTTCAGTAGCTCTTCAGACTATTTACATTGACTGAAGTTAGAAGAAACCATAAAAGAAAAGGAAAAAATAAATTTAAATGGAGAGAAAAAAACACAAATCATTTCTTTTTTCCTCCACTTCTCGTACCCAACCGAGTTTTAAGTTTAACATGTGAAGGGTAGGTTTTTTTTAAGGGTGCTTTACGGGAGGCAAGTTTTTGTACTTCAGTGTGGCCCGCCTCCCCATCCCCAATCATGGAAGATGAGTCCGAAAGGGTTCCAGAATCACTATCAGCCAGGGGAAGATCTTGGTACCAGTTTGAAAGAGAAATAACCTGTGTTTTAGCCAGTTTTACAGCAGGAATTGTTTTTTCTGCCCGTTTCCGAGCCAGAGTACCTTTCCTGGTATTATAAACCAAAGGAGGGGGAGGTATTTCTGAATCTAAAATTTCAGGAGGTAAAGGCACTTTTCCTAGTTCCGAAAAATCCTGCTGCGAGGAAGAAGGTACAGAAATAGAAAGAGGAACTACTATAGGACCCACCCGTGAATCTGCTTCTATGATTTGGGGAATCTCCAAATGGGAAGAAACCTGTGAGGGAACAGAAAAGGTGGGAGCAGCGGTAGACAGTTGCCTGAAGTCAGATTGCTGTCACTGGGAAACTGCTATAAGCAAACGTTGTTCTTCACAATCACCACCAGGGTTTTTGTTATGGGCGGCCCAAGCACAACTCTGGTAGGAATGCCCAGTTTCATCACACAAACTACATATTATTTCATTCAGACAATCATTGCTAACATGTCCCAATTCATTACAAAGAGAGCATTTAACTTTATCACAAACACCACTCATATGACCCTCAGAACCACACTTGTAGCAGGCCTTAGGTTGGCCTGCATAAAATAAAACTCCCCTATCACGGCCTAGAAAAAGAGAATTAGGGAGATGTTTAAGACCCTCACTAGTCAAAGATAACAAAACCTTAAATTTCCATCCTCCAGTCCAATAATGTTTGCTATCAAAGATAGCATTTGGGCCATCCAAAACAGTACACCTCTGCTTCGTCCAGTAAGTTAAATCTGTCACACTAACCCCTTCATTTCGAAATAAGACAGTAACAAATTTTATAGCAGGTTTAGTCAGGGGTATAACCTCGAAGGGAGTCCATAAAGGGGAATTGCGCACTTCATTATATTTTTTCCAAAACTTTTCTAGTCCAGCCGTAGTCTTAAAACTAATATCAAAAGTATGTTCGCCGGATACGTGTATAAGAGCATATATCTCAGTCGCAAGAAATCGTAAGGAATCTTTAAGCAGGGTTTTCCCCACATTAACGCGATCAGGGATACAGTCTAAACCTCCTTTGTAGAGGAAACGAACAGCGTTGTGACGTTTAGCAGGAGCTACAGGTAGATGGAATAAAGAAGCAAATGATTTTTTAGGAGGGTGAGTGTTAGAGTTGAAAGGAGCTGCTGAGTCAGAAAATTCAGCGCGGGTGGGCAACCCAGTCAATTTCGGGACCTCAGAGGGAACACCAAGAGGAGAAGCAATAGGAACCTCAGTAATATCAAAACCAGGAACAGCTTTAGAAATCGAAATAGGAGACATACTGGAGACCCAGCCATTGTCTTTTCCATTTTTCTCGCACCCTGCAGCTCGCAAGGCAGAGTCTACCGACCAGGGTTCCGTTTGTGTAGACTGTACTAACTCCGAGGTAGAAGGTGCAGGCGAAACAGACAATCCCTGGTGTACGTCATCACAGACTGACTCATGCGGCAAGGCCCTTGATGCTGCTACGTCATCATTCTGACTCTGCTGTGTAGTTGGGACTGACAGTGGCGAAAAGGAAACATCGGAAGGTATCACGGTACACTGCATAGGGATCTCCGAAGGGTTGGTTTCCGAAAAAAAAAAAGGGGTTTGTTGTGTAGAAAAAAGCAAATTATCCTCCAAAATATGGTCCTCCAGCGGAACACTCAGCGTCGGTACAGTAGGTAAATGCAAAGTTTGCTGACAAGTAACTCGTTTAGTCAACAACGCTTCTTGTTGCTGTATAACTTCCAAAAGTCATCGTTTTTGACATTCTAGGGTAAGAAAAGCAATGTCGTCCATATCCTGGGTCGTTTTCCGTAAAGTTTCCACAACTGGTTGGTCTGCAAAAGTCAGGTCCAACGCCCGCTCCGTTCCAGAGATTTGAGAAGCAGGGGGTGGAAGGAACCCCCCTGCCTCCTCCACGTCCTTCTCCGTTGTCGAGTCCACACCGACTTCCGCCATGGCATGTGAGCAGCAACGCCCCCTACAGAGTAGGGGAATTTCCCCAGTGTTCTGGCCAAATTTACCTCATTCACTAAAAATACCACCAACAGCTTAATCTGGTTCAAGGTCAGTTGGCATTCATCTGTGTGCGTCCCCGGGTTGTGCCTGAAAATAGGCAGGATTTGTCTAGTGCACTTACCCGAGCAACAAAAACTAAATAGATAAAATAAATAAACTGCTTCATGACTTAATGCAGGACTTAATGCAGCTATCGTAAAAGCTGATGACACATTGCTCATCTGATGACACCCTAAAATGAAATTATCCTCTGATAACCGGCTCAGCCCCCCCCCCACGGCCAGTCACCGAAGACATCGCTAAAGCATGTGATTATTAAAACGTGTTATCTGTATTAAAAAAATAATCATTAGTTTGTTTCCTCTGGTGTCCAGTGGGCCCCACCCTACCTCTCTTGCATTACAGCCACCCCCCTGCCCCGACTCCTGTGGATATATGGTGCTTTGATTACCTTCTTGACCCATAGACTCAGCAGCACCAGCAGCCTCTGTATCCCTGAAACTTTCTTGTACATCTCTGATACTGCACAGCTGCTTGAATGTTTGAGTGGTATGGGGGATTTAGCCACATCGTATTGAAAACTGGATACTAGTCACCGCCGGCAGCTCTATCTGCACAGTGCCCTCGATTTCTGACATGCTATGGCTATGTGTTTGAGTAATAGAAGGGACTGCGCTGCTGTGGTGCTGAGACGTTGTTCAGCCACTGCAGTTGAGAGGAAGGGGGACCGGAGATAAGATCTTGTTCAATGCTTATGATGAACCAAGTTAAGGACAGAGTCAGTAGCAGTTTCTGCTTTCAGAGGAGGTTTTCCTGTGTTCCCCAGCTCAGGTTTAGTTTAGGAGAGGGCCATATGAGTGAAGACAAGGCAGCTGCCGGCCGAAAAGAAAAGGAAAGAAGAAAAGAAACGATTATGTTGATCCGTATGCTGCTAGTGCTGCTGCTAAGCCCATAGTGCAAGAAGGTAAACTCAACTCCATATATTTGGAGGAGAGAAGGTGGTGGGAAAACAGTCCAAAAATTCAAGCTCCCAGTCTGGGTCTTACCACTTCCCCCCCAACTGAGGCAATGCTGATATTCCCTCCATTGTAGAAATTGACCGCTTCAGTCGGCAGGTAGACCTGACAATGCAAAAAGAACCTGCACTCAATAACAAATCACCCTCAAGTGTTCAAATGATTTAATATGCCTATTGCAGTTTTTGGATGCTTGCAATGTCAGGTCTAAACAGATCAGGACCACGAATACCTCTGTACAGGGCTGGGGTTATGGGTAGCTAACCCAGCTGCCTTCACAAAAGGGTTTTGTATGCGTAGATGGGCTACTCACCCACAACTCCTGCACTGGTCCTGTACAGACTTAATCCTGCTACGCAATCTTTTAGACCTGACAGTGCAAGCATCTAAAAACTACAGCAGGCAGTTAATAAATATTGCCCTAGTTGATGGTTGTTCTTGGGAAGTACCTGGAAGAAAAAACAGTCTGAAACATGTACTGTATGACTGTACAGTACCACTCCAGTGGTAGGCTGAAACTCGTACAACCCACCATTTCAGTCACTTTCTGACCCCTCATCACTACTACTCAGCTGATCCTCTGATTTCCCAACTGAAACGATTCTACTACCATTCCTGATTTCGCTTGAAAACATTGACAGGGTTCGGAGTCATCAACGTCAGAGGAGAGCTTCAGTCATGCGCCTGCTGAATAATAAACTTGGAAACTGGTGACTGCAGTGGAGTTTGATAGTCAAAGGAATCAAGCACGCCACACAGTGTTTTGGCATAAAATTGTTTCTTGCGAAACATGTAGCTGACCCAATTGTCATAGGCATCACTTTTACATATAAAAATACCATTTTCTCTTCCGATCTCCTTTATAGCTGTACACACCATATCATAACAAAAGCAGTGTATGTGCAAAAGGCAGAGAAATAAATATCAAAAATACAAACCTAATAATCCGCAATTAAGAAAAATACAACGCTGCTGATATACATAGAAAGCCAAACATATCTAATACTTGTAGAGATCTTGCAACATTATAATATGGTACCTTATATGAATGCAAGCCAAACCTCATGGCAAATATAGAAATCCATCAAAAGATGATAAAAAATACAGACATTGGAATTATGGTGTTAGATAACTCATTATCACCATGAAAAAATATATCACTTTTTTAAAAATGCAGCCAATTCAATGCTGTCATTGAGTCCCAGCGGTTTCATTGCACCTAATACAAAAATGATGCCAAATCTAGAGTATGGAGTTGGTGCCCACACCTCAAAAGGGACATTAACCTAGTGGAGAAGGTCCAGGGGAAGGCTACAGAGATGACAGCAGGTTAAGGCATCGAAGAGAGGTTGAAGTCACTGAACATGTACTCCCTGGAGGACAGAAGAGAGAGGGGGGACATGATAGGGACCTTCAAGTACTTGAAAGGGATAAATAAGGTGGATAAGGAGAGTCTCTTTAAGCTGAGTGGCAACCATAACAAGAGGGGCCACAGTCTTAAGCTGGAGGGGGGGGAGGTTTAGGAGGGAAATCAGGAAGCACTTCTTCAAGGAGAGGGTGGTGGACACTTGGAATGCGCTACCGGAAGAGGTAGGCTCAGTGAGCAGCTTCAAGGGAGGCTTGGATAGGCATGGAGGAAGTAAGGATCATTGGTAGGGAGGATGGGAGGAGTGGGGGGGCAGGTACGGTAGCTCAAGCTGTGGACCTTGCAATACGAGCAGTCTAAACAGACTAAATGGCCTTTCTCTGCTGGCTTCTTTGTATGCTCATATGTAAGAATCCAGGATGCTTCCCTTTTATTCAGGAAAGGCTCAAAATTGCCCCTTCAGGATCCATGTTAATCTTCTCTGTGCCCCCTGAAAGTAAACTGATATTGTCCTGATGTTTGTTTTAAATAACAATAGAGATCATTATGTTCATCTTTTGTTCCAGTGGAGCTAAGGTGCTGTCCTACTCACAACTTAAAAGCCCTCTTCATCTTACCAACGTAAAATGCCCTGCATACACAGGGTGGCCAAATAGACCGCCCTGTGTGTCCTGCAATTAATGAACTGCATGATTTTATGAGTTTTATTGCTGCTGATAGTGGTGAAAGTTTTACATTTCAGAATCATACTACAATAAACACAACTACCACAGTTAAAGCAACCAACCAGTGCCTTTGGTAACCATTGCTGCAAGAGCACCCTCACCATTGGCAAATAACTGCTAACCAAAAGGTCACCCAGATTTAACCCTCTCCTGTACGTAACGCAGGATGACCTTTTAGCAAGTTCAGATAGTGCCGGCTCTGTGTCCAGAATACACCAATTGTCTTCTAGGCACTTGCGAATGACACTACTTCCTGCACAAAATTGTGTTACAAAATTAACCCCTTTTGTTGTATTGTCATTGTTTCGTTGTTTGTATATCAGTAGATCTTCTCTGGGCATATTTTGTACTACTTGTTTTTCCTCATTAACTAAAGGTGGACTATACTCCCTAGCAACGAACCACGCTGTTAGTTTATCACTTCTTTTAACAAATGTTGACAGCTCTGAACAGTTTCTTCTGATGTGACTTTGGAATATTGTTGACAGTATGGCATGGTTGGCAACTGCCTGAAAGCAAACTATTCCTGTCAGTGGATTTTCAAAAAAAGTCTGTTGAGATAGCACCATATTCATTTTTGGGAATGTTCAAATCAAGAAAGTGAACATAGTAAAACATAAGTTTGTGTAACCCCCGTTACCCGGAGTTACTAGAATCCCAGTAAGACCTAGTGGTAGGCAGGGAAGGCAGCTTGTGAAACTCCAGTTAAATGGATTTCACACTGTCTCACTCTGTTCTCAGTCTCAGCTGAGACTGAGGGATGATATAATTTTAGAACTGTTGCAGCTGCATAAGCCACACTGGAATGTTGCAGTTGGAGGTTAGAGTAGAACGTTGGGGATTTTGAAGCCAGTCTTTCAGAATCTGAGTGAGAGTTCAGTAGAGTAGAGCAGAGGTGCTCTGCTGAGGGCAGGACCTCAGAGCTTTAAGCTCTGTTACAGAACTACTTTTGTTTTTGGTGTGGGTTTCCACCTGAAGAGGAACACAGGAACTGATTATCGAAGTGGTGGAGACCGCTTTCAGTGGTTCAGGGCCCCATCCCTGTGGAGATGGGGGGAAGGTATCTGCCTGTTTTCCAGGGTCAACCCCCCCTGGGTCTGGCTAAGGAAGTGAAGCTGCTTGTTTGAGTTGTGCTGAGGCACCAGAAGCTCTGGAAGGAAGATTCCTTGAGGAGGAAATGCCTGTGGGGCATCTGCAACTGAAGAGTGAGTTCGCTCTGCAAAAAGGCCATGTGCTTTTCACCTGAAACAGAAGGAAACCAAAGGGACTGTTACTGTGGGGTCAGGAAAAGACAGCCAAGTACAGTTGGAAGATGTGGGGATTGGACTGCTTAACTCTGGGGGGGGGTCTACAGTAATGGACAAAGCCACTTATAAGTATGTTCAAGTCCAGCACAATTGGGAAGAAAAGACAGTAGACTGAACATGAAATACATTTTAGCAAGAATCTACACAACAAAGTGTCAAAGGATGAGGTGTTACAGTCCAGAGAAATGGCCAGGTATGAATTGTGGGAGCCAGAGGTGGGAGACCCCCCCAATCAGTAGTAACCAAATTCACATCTACGGATTTGCTCTGAGACACCTGTTGCTTTCTCTCAGGTACTTGGCCAGTGCCTGAGGAAAGTACCCAGATGTGGGATTAATGAGGAAGATTCCCTTATGGAGAAGAAGTGCTCTTATGTGGTATAGGGAGCCAACAGCAACTGTTTCCATGATATATGGAAAGTGTCCAAGTGGCTGGCAAGGGAGCCGAGCCAGGGAAAACCCAGAGCAGTGTACAAGTTCAGCTGTGTGCCCAGTGTGTTGTAGAGCTTGAGGGCTAAAGTGACACGGGTATGTTCTGGTCTCCTTTAATCTGTATTACCAGGAGTGTAGCCCCGTGGGGGTCCATCTATGCTTTGTTTATTCTGTTTGGATGTGAATAAAAGCGACACTTTAGAATCCCACTTCTGATATTGGACATTACAGTTATTGCTTCCTGTGTTCGGAGTTACTTGGGTGCCCCTGTCCAGAGTAGCCAAACCTAGCCCATGTGCCGAGTGACATATTCCTCCCCGAAACCAACCCACCTGGTACTGCTGTCAGATAGAAGCAGCATACGGGTAGGGTTCATTTGTTTGTTGTTTCCAGAAATTTGATGAATTCATATAATTCACAACCCCCACTCCACCATCAACAAATTATCTAAAAATCTCCATAGAGATTTAAGCTACAAAATTGCCCACAGCACTTGTCAGTAACACAATACCTGCATTCTGTATTTTGTGTGCCTTTGACCTTCGTTGCCCTGCTTATTGCTTTGGCATTTTTGCCAAGGGGAACTGGGATGTCTACTATATTTAAACACATCCATTTGGGGGACACTGGTGGGACGTAGTAACCGCCATTTTTGGCAATGCGAATACTGATAACTGGTTCGATAATCAAGAATTAATGCCCGAACTTGATGTAACCTTGCAGACTACAGATCCACCTCATGGCAATACGGACAAAATGGAAGCATTCCAAAAATTAGAATTTGCGGCATTGAAAGCCAGACGTAACTATTGACACCAAAGTACCTTAGAGGCATATGTCTGATCCAGCCATGCACCATGCAGGTTAAGAGTTACAAAGTGGCCGGGCTGCAGACATGAACACGGTCCTTTCATGGAAGATTGGAAGCAGCAGATGTAGTCTGCTCCAGTGCTGTTTTGTTAATTGTATCATAAGGGACTCTGTCGCACAAAAAGCAGGGCTAGAATCTGATGTTAGGACCCCGGAAGGAGAAGTTTAAAAATTTAAAAACCATTCTGATTTTGTTGCTTTTGAAAAATAACTAAAACAGACTGTTGAAGGGCAGGATTAGAAAATCAAGGCATGAAAATTAACCAAACTCTAAAAGGGACAGACAAGACTAGTTAAAAGACCAAGTTTTTACTTGGAAAAACAACTAGGGACTGGTATTACTAAAAATCAATACAACAAAAGAAGAAAGAAACGAGGAACAGGCAATAATACTTCCCAATCACATCTGGCTACAGGTCCCCGATTGATTCTGAAATCAAGCAATGTGTCCACTGACCATTCAACTTCAAATAGTGAATCAGCCATAGACTCATCCAAGGACCCTGCTGAGACTGAACAACAAAAGGAAGAGGGGGAGTTTCGACCAACATCAACCCCAAGACGCAGTCCCTAAATGGCAAAATTCAAGGAGTCAGAAGGAGCAAGAAAAGAACCAGATATGGAGGCAAAAAGCACAAGAGCAGGAGGCAATTCCAGAACCAAATCCCCAACGAAACACACTTGAAGGCATAGACAGAATATCAATCCTTCGAAAGAAACCAACAACAGATTAACAGAAAATAAATGTTATACATTTGCCCTCATTTGAACTTTCTAGAGCACAAACAGAAATCTTCAGTAAAGAGCTTAACTTTGTTCCAGCTTGTACTGTCAAGGACTTTGATCTCTATATTGACATTAAGAAATTTTCCAGAAAGCTTAACTTAAAAGTGCACTTTGCAAAAGACAATAATGAATCTATTGCTTCTGGAAACATTAATGAATCAGAATTGAATGCACCTGCTGACTTCAATTTGAACTTAACTACCCAGTTAAGGAAACCGTCAAGCTGTGTTCTACCTGATTCACTAACAGTTTTAACTTTTGAAAAAACAGTTTTATTAGATTTGGAGAAACACTGTGGTGATATGACGGACTTGGATTATTCAGATATTACCAAAATGGAATGACAGGCAACTGAAGAACTACGGAGCAACACTGAACTGATTATTAAGTCAGCAGACAAGGGGGCTCCGTGGTCCTTATGGATCCGGAAGACTACAAACATGACATTTTCAGGCAATTGCCAAACACAGACTTCTATGTAGGATTAAAATCAGATCTCACTAATGTGTTTAAAAATGAAATTGATGTCGACCCAGTGGTGCTGAGGGTTGAGGCGCTGGATGCCACACCTTGCTCCACGCTGGCGACCCGGGTTCGGGAGCGGACTCGCTGGTGGGTCGGCCGGGGGGAGATAGGCTTGAGCATCTGATGACAGTTTGCCTTCTCCGGGGAGGTTGCGGCTACAACTACTTGTCTGACTCCGGCGGAGGTTCGGAGTACTACAAGTCAATTACAGAGGCAGGCGGCCCGCCTCTCCAGTGTGGATGTCAGTGCGTAAGTGCCATGGCGTTAGGGAGTTACACACTGAAGGAAGAGGCCAAAAATGGAAAAACACCTGCTGGCTCCGGAAGGCGGGTTTCCCGGAGGCGTGCCTTCGATATTACCCGTTCACCAGGACCACCACCTCGACCTGGCGAAAATGAAGGATGCGGTGAAAGTCCCCATGCGTCCTGCTCGGGGGCAGCTCCATGGAGGAATGAGGGGTGAGTCGGGTGGGTGCGTGGAAGGAGGATGACTCCTTGGATGCCCGAAGGGTTGGGGCCAGCAGGCAGTAGGGAGGAATAAACAGAAGAAGAAAAAAAAATGAAATTGATGGGCTGGCCCGGTGGCACTGGAGGGCTGAGGCACTGGTCGCCCACCTCATGCTACGCCCGGCAGCCTGTGTTCGAGAATGAGCACGGGCCGCCGGGGGTCAGCAGGGGTGGAGAGGGATTGAGCATCTAAGGGACTGCTCTCCCTCTCCGGGGGGGGGGGATTTCAGTGGTCGATGCGCTTCTGACCCGTGGCGGCAGCTGGGGGACAGAGCATCAATGCTGCAAAGACAAACACTGAGTGGGGCAGGCGCCAGGAGGAACGCATGCAGACACATGCACATTCCCTCCCCAGACATCATTGCATGCCCCACTCTCGAGGGAAGGGAAAATGAGAAAATGGTTCCAGGTCGGCTAGATGAGAAAGCCATCCGCCGGAGGCCCCGACCCTGAATGGCGCTTCCTGAACTGGATCTTATTCAAGGTGAGTAGTAGCTTGGGGTGCTCCTCACCGCCCTGCCATGGGGGGTAAGCCATGGGAATAGAGGGGATGCAGCCTGATGTCGGGGTACGGGGCTGAACGGGTGGCTAGGATGGTTGCTGACCTGGGACACCGGGGGAAGAAATAGAGTACACACAAAAAAAAAAAGTGAAATTGATGCCTTTCTTTTGAACGCCATATACTCTGGTATTATTCCGTAGGAAATTTGCACAATTTTGACAGTTACATACCCTGTTAGACAAACCTTGTACATACTCCCTAAGGTTCATAAAAATCTAGTGAACCCCCCAGGATGTCCTATCATGTCGGGCATTGGCTCTCTCACAGAGCCCTTGTCCAGATACATTAACCAACATATTAACTTTTTTGGTCTCAAAACTACCCTTGCATATCAGGGGTACTACACAAATTCTGGGCATCCGGGGGATTTACAGATAGAGTGAAACTGGTTGCTTATAACTTTAGATGCGGAGGCACTGTATACAAATGTGCTTCATGATGGAGGTCTGGCAGCATTATGCTACTGGCTTAGTACCACTTCCACTCACGCACCAGAATGTATTGAATTTTTGTGTACTCATTCACAGTTTGTTTAGAAAATACGTTCCTCTTCCAAGGCCAATATTTCCTGCAAATAAAGGGGACGGTGATGGGGGCAGTCTTTGCCCCCACCTGTGCCAATTTATATTTCAGCCATTGGGAAAAGGAATTTATTTATGATCGAGAGAAAGAGAGAAAAATCCCTTCTATGACTCCATGGATCTCTGGCGTAGATTTTTGGATGATGTGTTGATGGTATGACGTGTGTGTGTGTGTGTGTGGGGGGTTGTGAGTTACATGAAATTGTCAAATTTCTGGAAATGACAAATCCAAACCTACGTTTTAATGTGCACTATAGTTATGATAGTATTCACTTTCTTGATTTGAACATTTCCAAAAATGAATACAGTACTATCTCAACTGATTTGCTTTTGAAAATCCACTGATAGGAGTAGTTTGCTGCTTTCAAGCAGTTGCCACCTGTGCCACACCATCAGCAATATTCCAAAGTCATAATTTATGAGAGTCAGAAGAAACTGTTCAGAGCTGTCAACATTTGTTAAAAGAAGTGATGAACTATTAGAACAGTTAGTTGCTAGGGAGGGGGTATAGTGCACCTTTAGTTAATGAGACGAAACAAGTAGTACAAAATATGCCCAGAGAAGATCTACTGATATACAAACAATGATAATATAACAAGAGATTAATTTTGTAACACAATTCTATGCAGGAAGTAGTGTCATTCTCAAGTGCCTAGAAGACAATTGGCATATTCTGGGCACAGAGCTGGCACTCTCTGAACTTTTTAAAAGACCACCTCTCATTACTTATAGGAAGGGATTAAATTTGGGTGACCTTTTGGTTAGTAGTTATTTGCCAATGGTGAAGGCACCCTTACAGCAATGGTTACAAAATGCACCGGTTGGTTGCTTTAACTGTGGTACAGTAGATGTGTTTATTGCAGTATGATTCAGAAATGTAAAACTTTCTTGACTATCAACAGTAATAAAACTTATAAAATCATGCAGTTCATTAATTGCAGCACACACAGGATGGTCTATTTGTCCACCCTGGGTGTGCGGGTCATTTTACGTTGGTAAGACGAAGAGGGCTTTTAAGTTATGAGTAGGAGAGCACCTTGGCTCCACTGGAACAAAAGATGAATACAATGCTGTCTACTGTCATTTAAAACAAACACATCAGAACAACATCAGTTTACTTTCAGGGGAACATAGCGGATTAATTTGGGTCGGAGGGGTTGTGACTTTCCTGAATAAAAGGGAAGCATTCTGGATTGTTGTTTTAAGTGCAATGAAATCGCTGGGACTCAATGACAGCATTGAACTGACTGCCTTTTTTAAAAAGTGATGTAGTTTTCATGATGACAGTGATATACACTATGATTCCAAAGTCTGTATTTTTTTATCATCTTTTGATGGATTTCTAAATTTGCCATGAGGTTTGGCTTGCATTCATAAAAGGTACCATATTATAATGTTGCAAGATCGCTACATGTATTAAATATGTTTGGATTTCTATGTATATCAGCAGCGTTGTATTATTGTTATTATTATTAATTGCTGATTATTAGGTTTGCATTTTTGATATTTATTTTTCTGCCTTTTGCACATACACTGCTTGTATTTATGAAATGGTGTGTACTGCTTTAAGTACTGGATTTAAAATGAGTGTGATGCACCTTGGCAGTTACTACCTGATGATGCTCTAGTGAAACCAGTTGGAGTTCTTTGGGGTCCCACTGGTGTTGTCCCTTTTGGTAAGAGGTGTTGGCACACTTCATGAATAAAACTAAACTTTTTTTACAGTTTGGTCTTTGGTGATGTTGTTTTGACGACGGGTAGTGCTGAAGTATTTGAGCTTGTGTCCCAAGAAAAGCAGGGTTTGTTATAAAAGAATTTAAAAATAAAACTGAAAAAAAAATAAACATAACTTTTGTACCAGAAGAGAACTGTGGGGACACAAGTGAAAGGAGTGGGAAGGTCCGTAACCTAGGGCTGTATCCCATGAACTGAGATAAAAATAAACTGTGACATGGCACATCATTGCTGACCTGACTGAAAAGAAAGCAACCAAATGTGCGAAAGGCCCTTGAGAAAGTGCCAGATAAAAAGGCCACATGAAGAAGGCGCAGTAGATGTGCAAGACCTTGCACTAGAACTTGAGCCACAAGAATTAGTAATCGATGAGCCCGACACAACTGACACTGTACTAACTTGCAGCTCCTCTAAAAACAAGATAAATTCCAACTAAGGTGGCTGAACATTTACAGCTGGTGGTTTGGCAGACTGGCCAGATGAACTGTTCTGTTTGTAAGTCTTATGCAGCTATTCCTTTTAAAAGCACTTGTTGCAAAACATTAACCCTAATAAGACATTCTGGTAGCATTGCTTATTGAAGAGCATTTAAAAAATGGACTCAGAATGAAACTATCAGGCAGTGGCAAAGGCTACTGCACAGAGTTGACTTTTGAGAACTGCATACTTTGTTACTGAAAAGGAGCTACCTGACACGTGTGTTGGCTGTGTTCAGTTTCTCAAGGAAATGCAATGTCCGTTCATTAAACACGTCAAAGCAAATGGGGATTACGGCACCTACATGAATGCGGCTAGACTGTCTGAAATGCACAAGGCCATCGCACATGGTGGAGAAGCTGGATGCTGCTGTGAATAGCCCAGTGGTAAACTTGATACTGGGCGAGTCCACAGACAATAGCAATAGACATAGTTTATGTACAATAATTAGACAACAGTACCCCATATACTCACATTGATTGCAGTGTAGAAGTTACTGATGGAAAGGAAGGCTGACACTATTTACCGGGCACGTTGTCAGCTCTTGAGTGACAAATGCATTACAGGTTAACAACTTGCTGCTGTTTGTACTGATGGAGCATCACTTATGACTGGGTATAGTACAAAAACTACGAACTGATTATAACCCTGAATTGATTGGAGTACACTGTACAGCCCATTGGTTGGCCACACGTGCCAGTGATGCAGCTCAGTCTGTGGAAGAAGTGAAAAAAATATTGAGACTTGAGGTCCATTTTCATTTTCTTCAGTAATTCTGCTATCAGAAGCAACAAATTGTATGAACTGCAGAAACAGCTGGAAGATCCAGTTCTGAAGTACTGTCGGCCTCTTGCAGTTCGGTGGCTCTTCGTATATGGTGCAGTGTTTGTTGTGTGCAGGACTCTTAAATCATTGAGAAATGTTTTAGAACATTTGACTTCCTCCAATTCTCCATATAGTGGCAAAGCAAAAGGACTGTTGCTGTCTGTATATCAGTTTAATTTCGTGACACTCTCATGTAATGCTGGACATCTGGTCGCATATTGTTTTTCTTTCAAAACATTTCCAAAGGAAAATCTTGATTTCTTCACTGTGCTACCAGTGGTCACGAGTACAAAAGTGGCTGTAAGGTCTTTAATTGAAAACCCAGGTCCATCAGAGAGGCAGTTTTTCTATACTGATCTTGAAGGCAGTAAACACAAAGGTGATGGACTTTTCGACATTAACACTCAGAGACCAGCTTTTGATAAAGAGCCAAATACTTAAGTGCTTTAATTGATCGACTGGACAGACATTTCCCTAAGAAACCCTTAGGCATAATAAGCTGGGTCTCCATTAAAGAATCCAAGAGAGCGGCAATTGCGAAACAACAGCCAGACAATTTCACTATTTATGGTAAAGTCTCTAGATAGAATTCTGCAACACTTCAGCTGTTCTGCCCTATCCATAGAATCTGCAAAAAGGGAATTTATTTTACTATAACAGATCATGGTCTCAGATGATTACTACCAATCTCTGTCATTCCAGCAGTTTGCTGAAGTTTTTCTGGAAAAGCATTCAGGTGTTTTTCCAGAGTTTGAAAAGATTTTTCAGATTGTAGTGGTTATACCAGTGGCCATCTCTGAATGTGATCTTGGCTTCAGTACCCAGAAATGATTAAAATCAAAATTCGAGAATTCTGAGAACAATAAAATCTTATAGAAGTTGGTGATCTCAGAATTTGGTGGAAGTAGTAGAAGTATACATTTTGATAGATCTCTAAACACATGGAGAAAAATGAGAACAGAAGAAAAGAGACTTAGTTTTTTATGGTAGCTAAAGGCCTCAGAATCACTCACCAGACAGTTCTCAAATTTAAGGAAGGGCAAGCTTCATTTTAGCTCAGTATTTGGGGTTTTCTTTCATTCAGTCTGCTGCTTTTTTCAGTGACTGGCTGTCTGTGCTTGCTGTCTACAGTCTGACTCACTTGCTCTTTTATTTTTAAAAATGAATGTGAACTGAATCAAGTCCTACCAATGGCTTTGATGTCCATCATTTCTATCATCAAACATCATACACCAATAACAAAAAGGAAACCCAGAAGACACCAAACTGTAAGTACAGTTGTTAAAACTCACACACATCAACAAACAAAATGCAATTTTTCTCAGGGAAGGCCCCCCCACCACCAAAAAAAAAATGTATTCTTCCCTCCCAGAAATTGTGGGTTCCACTCCATTTTGTAGAACCGGGGGGTGATGGAGATCCCCCTGGACCCGAACCCAAATTTTAAGCCCTGGCCCCCTCTGTTTACATTACATGAGACCTGCCCCACTCCCCAAATACCCCCACAGCAACTTTCCCCTTCATTCTATCCCGTCCTGTCTTGAAGCAGCTATTCACTGTTTTCACCTCTTCTGGCAACTCATTACACTTGGCTACCACTCTCTTGGTGAAAAAGTGCCTCCGCTTCTCTCTCTCTTGAATCTTCCCTCTACTACCTTTAGACTGTGCCCCTGGTGGCCTTGTTCCTACTAAGACTGAAGAGGCCCTCCGTGTTTGTCTTATTTATACTTTTAAGGTATTTGAAGGTCATGACCCCCCCAACCCCAAACTCCTACACATTCACTCTTTCAAATCACTTTACCTCACACCCTTACTTGATGATCTGGCTAGTTTAGATTGGTCACCTATCCACACTGCCAACCCCATCGATGTAACTCTCGACTGTTTCAAATCTACCTTCCTCGGCATCTGGAATCGTTATGCCCTTATCAGACACACCAGAGTCTGTGGTATACACCTCCCTTGGATTACATCTGACCTCCTGGACTGTCTAAGGACTCGGGACTTAGCTTGGAAAGCCCACAGTCTCCCTCCACCACCGCCTATAAAAAATACCGTCAACTCTGAAACACATGCACTAGATTAGTCCGTCAAGCCAAAGCCACCTACTTCTTTAGTACCTTCCAGTCTTAACATAAATCACCCATCAACATTTTGGAGGGTGGTACATGCCCTTTTTTCTCCCCCAAATAACCCCCCTGCACCTACCCTTATAGTGGCTGACCCAACGCTATCTGACCCTCCCTCGGTTGCCAAAGCATTTAACACCTACTTTACCTCTTGTGCCTCCTCCCTGCTCTCCTCGCTCCCCACATTCCCTACTCCCTCACTCCCGATGTCCCCTACTCCCACACGTCCATCCCCAGTACCTCCTGTTCCTGCCTTCAATCTACCTCTTAAATGCCTTCAGTGCTCTCATGGCACTGAACCTGGCTAAAGGCAAAAGCTTGATGACCTTCAAGCCAAACTACGTATCTGTCTGCTCCTGTCATCGCTTATCCCATTGCTGACATACTGAAGCTCTCATTTAAGCTATTCTCTGTCCCAGCAGCCTGAAAACAGGCTACCATCATCCTACTCCATAAAGGGTGACATCAGACTACAAGAACATATAGTACTCTCCCAGCTCTCCCCTTTCCTATGTCTCCTCCTTTTTCACCCCTTTCCATTCTGGCTTCCAGAAGAATCACTCCACATCCACCTCCCTTCTCTGGCTTACTGACTCCATCTTCTATGGCATGGAACAGGGGCTAATCACCTCAGCCATCTTTGTCGACCTTGCCAAGGCCTTCTACACTGTCTCTTACTCCCTCCTAGTGGACAAACTCTCAATCGCTGGGTTGTCTCCCTCTGCCACCAACTGGTTCAAATCCTACCTAGTGGACAGATCACAATCAGTAAGGACTGGGGACTCTCTCCCCCACTCCCCATCCACACCGGGGTCCCCCAAGTCTCAATCCTTGAACGAGTTCTCTTCTTCATTTTCCTTAGTGATCTCCCCTTGATCTGGCAATCTGCATCCATTCACGTATGCAGATGACAACATCCTGTATGCATCCGGTCCCTCCTCCCACATGGTGGCATCCACATTTCAGCTGGACTTTGATAATGTCTAATAGTGGCTACGTTCCAACCAGTTGTTTTTAAAATGTCAAAAAGACAGTCTCCATGACCTTTGGCACAAGGTAGAGACTCTCCAGTCTCCTTTCCATCCCCTCCTTCTGCACACTCAATGGCAATATGTTGGAAGATAATGCATCATTCAGATACCTAGGGGTCTGGATTGATAAACATCTTGATTTCTCTAGTCATATGTACGCAATGCACAAGAAACTGCTCCCCAATCTGGGTGCCCTTTACAAGAATCGTGACTGCGTCCCCTTATTGGCCCAAAGAGAAATTCTACTGAAAATGATCCTTCCGACATCAACTACAGCGTTGTCTACAGTGCAGCTCCCAAAACCACCCTAGCCAGACTGGAAACATTCTTCCACTGCATCTGCCACTTTGCCCTTGACTGCCCATCCCACACTCACCGCTGTTCCTGTCACTCTCCTCCCTCTCTGATCACTGACTGGCTCACTGCACCAATTTTACTGGTAAGTTCTGTCTCTGAGCACTCCCGGCTTACCTTGCATCTTCACTCTACACCCCCCCCCCCCGCCTCTCACACTCTCTGAAGCAGTTCAGCCCTTACCCTCTCCACCCCGTCTAGGACTACCTCTGCTGGGCAGGCATCCTTCTGCTACCACCTGCCCAAGCTCTGGAACTCCCTCGCCATTAACATTCGAAATGCCCATTCATCTGGTGCCCTTTCCTCTCTCATGTGCTCGTACACTGCCCATACATGCAACTGCACCTAAATTCACCTGTTCCCCATCCTCCCCTCATCATGTCTTCATGCTTCGTCTTGTCCCTTCATTGTTCCATCTTGCAAGTATCTCCTCCTTGCTTCCTATTCTGTTGTACCATGCTATTGTACTATGTAAACGGTATATAATTCCTACGATTTTGTACTTACTGATGTTATATGCTGTTTTGTATACTAACTCCTCAGGCATATTGTAGCACTTGCTATTGTGTTGCCTATTGGTAGCAATTCCGTACTATTTGCTGTATTATCCCATTTCCCCTTCCCCCAGGACACATCTCAAAATGAGCAGTGTTTGCTCAGTATGTCTGCCTGGTGAAACATTTCAATAAATAAATAAATTATCCCCCTCTTCCTTCTATCCTCAAGGGAGTACATGCTGAGCCCCTTTAGCCGTCGCAGGTGTTGCCCTGCTGGCCCTGGATCATCTTGGTCGCATTTATTTCCTTAAATACAGTGAAAGTATAAACAGCAGGGGTATGAGAGGGTGAGAGCCTCTTATTACTTGCAGTTTGGGCTTTGGAGATGAGACCTCCACTGTACTTTTTGGTCAGAAAAACGCTGTTTTTTTACAAGATGTAACTTGGACAAACAATGGACAAGTTTTGATACATTACTTTGACTGACTCTGGATAGTGCAGGATAAAACTTAGTCCTGCAAATTGCTCTCTGACTTACTCCGAGGATTTTACTTATTTATTTTTATTATTAGTGTAATAATTTGTATAATTTCGTTTGTGGATGAGTGAGTTGCATGTGTTTGGGAGTGTGGAAGGTGTGTGATTGAGTGAAATAGAATTGTTGTGTGGTGGGTGGGAGTTAAAGGTTAAAATTGTTATGATGAGTGGAAAACATAGAAACATAGACTTTGATGGCAGATAAGGACCGCTTGGCCCACCTAGTCTGCCCATTTCCCTACCTACAGGATAAGCTGCAGATCCTAGTTAACCAACAGCCTATTTCTTCCTGCCCCCCACAAGAGTTACCTTATGTCTGTCCCATGTATTCTTAAATTCTCCCACAGTTTTAGACCCCACAACCTCCTCAGGAAGGCTGTTCCATGCATCCACCACCCTCTGTGAAAAAATTACTTTCTCACATTGCCCCTGAACCCCCCATCTTTAAATTGTGTCCCCTTGTTCTTGCACATCTCTTTTTCTGAAAGATGCTACCATCTTGGATTTTGTTGATTCCACTAAGGTACTTAAAAGTTTCTATCATGTCCCCCTTCCTCCTTTCCTCAGGGGTATACATACTAAGCTTCTTTAGTCTCTCCTCATATGGCTTCTCTTGCAGACCCTGCACCATTTTAGTTGCCTCCTCTGACTGCCTCTATCCTGTCTATGTCCTTGCGGAGATGGGGTCTCCAGAACTGGACGCAGTACTCCAGATGGGGTCTCACCAACTGTCTGTACAGAGGGATAACAACTTCCTGTTTTCTGCCGGTGATGCCTCTCCCTATACATCCCAGTATACCCCAGCCCTCCCTACTGCCTTCTCACATTGCTTGCTAACCCTAAGGTCATCTGATATGATTACCCCCAGGTCCCTTTCCATTTTTGTTGTTGTTACTACCTCCCCCATTGTGTAATCTTCCCATGAGTTTTTGTTTCCCAGGTGCATTATTTTGCACTTCTTTGCATTGAATCCAAGCTGCCATACTTCTGACCATTCCTCCAACCTTGCCAAGTTCCTTCTCATCCTTTCCATGCCTCCTTGTGTATCAACCCTGTTGCAGATCTTTGTGTCATCTGCAAAGAGGTATACTTTTCTTTCCAATCCCTCTGCAATGTCACTTATAAAGACATTAAAAAGGACTGGACCCAGTACTGAACCCTGCAGTATCCCACAAGTAACCCCTCTTTCTTCAGAGTGGACTCCATTTCCAGTTACCTTCTGTGTCCTGTTGTCTTGCCAGTGTTTTACGCAGGCTACCACCCTGGGACCCACTCCCAGGCTGGTTAATTTGACTATTAATCTTTTGTGTAGGACTGTGTCAAATGCCTTGCTAAAGTCTAGGTAGGCCATGTCCACAGCCCCTCCCTGGTCTAATACTTTGGTCACCCAGTCGAAGAAATCAATTAGATTCGTCTGACAATACCTTCCCGCTGTGAATCCATGCTGCCTTGGGTCCTGTACCCCACTGGCCTCTAGGTACTCAACAATTCTTTCCTTCAGAAGTGATTCCATCACTTTCCCTATCACAGAGGTCAAACTGATAGGTCTGTAATTTTCTGACTCTGTCTTGGTCCCACTTTTGTGAAGGGGAATCACATCTGCCTTCCTCCAGTCCTCAGGTACAACACCATCCTCCCATAATTTGTTAAAAAGGGTAGTCAGTGGTTTCACTAGTTCTCCCCTTAATTCTTTTAGAATTCTGGGGTGAGTTCCGTCAGGCCCCATTGCTTTGTCCACCTTCAGTTTTAGAAGTTCTTTCAGAACCCTTTCTTCTGTGAAAGAACTGGTATCGACCCCCCTATCAAGAGTGCTTCTGTTAATTGGATTAGGCACCTCCCCCTCCTCCTCTTTTGTGAATACTGAGCAGAAATTTGCATTCAGTATCCCTGCTTTTTCACTGTCCCTCTCTGCCCAACCACCGTCCATTATGTTCAGCCTCACTATCCCTCCCTTTGTCTTTCTACGCTCCCTGATGTACCTATAAAATGTTTTATCCCCCTTCTTAACCGAGTTGGCTATCTTTTCCTCAGTCTAGGCCTTTGCTATTCTGACTTCCCTCCCTGCTTCCTTCTGCCTTAACTGGTACAGCTCTCTGTCCTGCTTCTTCTGTGTTTTCTTATACTTCCTGAATTCTATCTTTTTCTTGCCTGACTTTCCCCGACACCTCTTTTGAGAAGCATAGTGGCTTTTTCTTTCATTTTGATTTGTTTATTTGCTTGACACAAAGGTTTGTTGCCTCTGTGATGGCAGTTTTGATGTTTCCCCATTGTTGCTCCACCCCCCTTCTAGCCTGTTTGCTAGTGCTTTTCTAAGGCACGCTCCCGTCTTGCCAAAGTCAGCCCTCCTGAAGTCCAGTACCCTCACTTTTGTATGGCTTGATTCTGTAGCTGAGTTTATCATGAACCACACTGTTTGATGGCCACTTGTTCCCAGATGGCATCCCGCTTCTAGATCTGAGATCCTTTCATTGTCCCCATTTGAGAGTATGAGATCTAAGATTGCTCTCTCACAAGTGGGTTCCAAACCTAGCTGTCTGAGGCCTGCCACCTGTAGGGCATCAAGAATGGCCCTGCTCTTGGATGTGGCTGCAGCAAATGTGCTCCAGTTAACATCTAGCTTATTCAGGTCTCCCATCAACAGTATCTCCCCTTTCTCTGCCATGCTAAGAATGCCTTCTATCATATCCTTGTCCATTCTCTCCCCCTGACATGGGGGTTTGTATACAACCCCTGTGTAGATTGTGGTGCCATTTCCAGTCTCTAAGGTTTACTCTTTTGTTCAGTTGCTTTTATCCCTTCCTTTACATCGAGAGCTACTCCTCCCCCTCTTCTCCCCTCCCTGTCTCTCCTGTAGGTTATGTACCCTGGTATGTTAACATCCCAGTCATGGTTCTCTGTGTACCATGTTTCTATTACTGCTATGATATCCAGGCATCCCTGTTCCATCAAGGCCACCAGTTCAGAGAGCTTGTTGCCCAGACTATGGGCATTGGTACTCATTACCCTCCATTTTCTGATGGTCTTACCCCTTTTTGCCCCATCCCTGTCCTTATTGCCTTTGTCACTTTCTCCATTTACCCCTGCCCTTCTAACTATTGACATCTCTATCTTGGTGGGAATTGAAGACTGGGGAATTCTGTTTAATTGGGGATTAGAATTTGTATTAGTTGGGGGATTTGGTTATTTTGGGGGTATTTTGTAGTAGAGTTTAGTTGTTAGAATGTGTCTGGGACAGAGGCCCATAAGGTGTAGTTACTCAGGGGTTACCTCTGTGACCTCTGTCCCTTCAAGCTTCCAACACTCCCGGCTGAGGCCTACCGGAGGTGTAGAGCCTTGGGAACAGCTCGGGTGGGGGGGTGAGTCCGGGGGTGATGGGACCAAAACGGCTACTGGGGTGTCTGGGATTCGAGTGGTGAGGCCAAGGAGATGCCCTGAAGCAAAATGGGAACTCAAGAGGGGGTTGCCATGTTTAGTTCCCATACCGAAGGGCTCCACGATAGGCCCACCTCATCCTACTTTGGTTGCCTTGTGCAATGCCAGGTCAATGAGGAACAAGGCTGCTATAATGGTGGACTTGATATCCTCGATTGACCTGGCTTGCATCACGGAGACCTGGTTGGATGAAAATGCCTCCCCCATTTTGGAGGTGGCAGTACCGGCTGGGAACTCCATGATACACAACCGAGGGAGGATTCTTGAGGGGCTGTTGTTTAAATCTGCCCTGAACCTCATGGCGCTACCTGTAGGTCATATATGATCTTTTGAGGGTGTTGCCGCTCGAGGGGCGTGAGGGTGGGCTTCAGGGTCCTTGTGCTCTATTGTGCCCCTGGTGGAGATGGGGACTTTTTATGGGAGATCAAATAGCTCATCACCAGCCTGGTGTTGGAATCTCCTAGGTGGCTGATCCTGGGGGACTTCAATGCCTGGGTCGACGGCGGGCTCTCGAGTTTTGGGAACAGTCTCCTTGGGAGCATGGGGGCCCTGGGCCTACTACAGAATGTAACAACAGCAACACACTCAGGCAGCCACACTCTGTATTTGGTCTTTTCTTTAGGACTGGATGTAAACAACCTCAGAGTAGATCCGGTGATTTGGTCGGATCATAGCACTGTGGGGTTCACATTCAGAAGCCCCCCCAGTTGGTCCTGCCCTGTGGAGATGGTCCGATATCGCCCGTTAAGAGGAATTTCCTCTAGGGGACTGTTGGTGGTGCTGGACCTATTGAGTGTTTGGGCAGCTTGTATGGTTGGGGCGGAGGAAGTGGTGGCAGCCTGTAATGGGGCTGTCACTGTGGCCTTCGATTCCATCACACCCATTCGTATCTGCCCCTTGTCTACTCACCGGAGACCTCCTTGGTTTGATGAGGATCTCCGAGGTTTAAAGACCAAGGGGCGGAGGTTAGAGAGGCTCTGGAGGAGAGCTGACCTGCCAGAGGACAAATTGACGCTGAAGTTACATTATGTCGACTATCAGGGGACAATCACCCATAAGAAGGCCAGCTGTTCGTCTAGGGAGATGGCTGTGGTAAGGAACAGGCCAGCTCAGCTCTCTTCCACATGGTAGATGGGCTTTTACATCCTGCCTGTCTCTGTGAAGGAGGAGCGGGTTCTAGCACTAGGTGTGAGGAGCTGGCTGTGTTCTCCGCCAATAAAGTGTCCTCTATCAGGGTTGAGGTCTCCCCGAGTGCCGCTTGAAAGGGATGCAGAGCCCGGCCTGTGTTGTGCCGAAACAGTCCTCCAGTCTGCGATGAGTTTGAGCTGGTTGGGGTGGAGGAGGGGATTGAGATAATCTCGAAGCTGCGGCCAACACAATGTGCTCTAGCCCTGGGTCTGACTCGAGTTTTGGTTGGATGTCTGGACCTAATTGGACCTGTGGTTGGTGAAGTCATCTGGAGTTCCTTGAGGAGTGGGGTCTTCCCATTGGCCTTGAAAGAGGCCTTGGTTAGAGCCCTATTGAAGAAACCCTCTTTGGACCCGGACTGCCTCAGAAACTACAGGCTGGTCTCGAACCTCCCATTTTTAGGAAAGGTTATTGAGAAGGTGGTGGTCATTCAGCTTGAGAGGCATCTTGCCTCTTCCTCCACCTATGAGCCTTTCCAGTCTGGGTTCCATGTGGGGCATAGTACGGAGACTGCCATGGTGAGGGTGCTTAATGATCTCCTGATGGCAAGGGACAGGAGAGACCGTACCATCTTGGTTCTCCTGGACCTCTGTGTGACATTTGACACCGTGGACCACAAGGTGCTGCTCGACCATCTGCGGTTCTGGTGTGGCCTGTCCGGTAATGTCATCAACTGGTTCAGGTCATACCTAACTGACAGAGTGCAAAGGGTGATGATGGGATTTGCCTCATCTAACCCGAAGCCTTTGTGCTATGAGGTTCCGCAGGGATCGGTCTTGTCGCCCTTGTTGTTCACGATGTACATGCTGCCGTTGGGGGACATTATCAGGTGGTACAGGCTGGGTTTTCACTGTTATGCAGATGATACCCAGCTGCACTTGTCCTGTGCACCCAATATCCAGGTGTTGGCCTCTATATTTAACATCTGCCTTGAGGAGATCCAGTCTTGGATGATTCAAAACTGGCTTAAGCTTAATTCAGACAAGACAGAGGTACCGGTGGTGGATCAATGAGGCGGTGGAGGGGGTGTGGGATCTCCCCCTGGCCTAGTCTTCGGGGGGCATTCCCCTTGCCCCATCTAGACAGGTGAAGGATTTGGGCTTGATCCTGGACGACGGCCTGACGCTTGATACGTAAGTGTCAGCCGTGGACAAGAGTGGATTTTGCCATCTGAGGAATATTGCCCGAATCTGAGCCCTGATCCCGGCTGAAGACCTGACCATGCTGGGGCATGCTTTTGTCACTTCCAGGCTGGACTATTGCAATACCTAGTACCTAGGGTTATCTGGAGGCAACCTCCGCAGGCTGTAGCTGGTGCAGAACATGACGGCAAGTTTATTGTAAGGGGTGAGGAGGTCTGAACAGATCACCCCTTTTCTCCGTGGACTGCACTGGCTGCCGGTCAGACGGAGGATTGTCTTCAAAGTAGGGCTTTGGACCTGCAAGACCCTGCACGATCAGGGACTTGTCTATCTGCAAGATCTCCTTGTCCCCTACCATCTGCCCCGGGTGCTCCGTTCTACCGGGAGAGGCCTCCTTAGAGTTCCCAGGGTGAGGTTATGGCATTCAGGTGACAGGATGTTTTCAGTGGCCACGCCTACCATGTAGAACTCATTTTCTGCTTATGTGAGGGAGGCTTCCTTGGTAGAAGCCTTTAAAAAGGGGTAAAGAACTATCTGTTCCAGCAGGCTTTTATTGACTGACTGGTGGTTTGTTAATGATAGATAGATGAATTTTAATGCCGCTTCCAGTTGAACTGTCAAGTACATAGTTGTACATTACTGTATATTATTATGTTTGTTTTATTGTACAGCGCCCAGAGTCCTTGGAAATGGGCCCTTTTATAAATAAAATATCTGTCTGTCTGTCTATCTACCTATCTATCTATCTTCTCTGGACTGTCTCCAGCAAGTTGACATATTTCTTAAGATAAGAGCACAAATACTGCACAATGTACTGTAGGTGTGGTTTTACCAGAGACATGCACAGTGGTAATATGATCTGTCCTCCACTTTCCTGCTGGTAATCTCCCTAGCTATGCAGCCTAGCATCCGATTTGCTTATGCTGTGCTCTCCGGCAGTGTGCAGAGTGTTTCAGGTCACTCCTGATGATAATCCCCAGGTCCTTGTCTTCCTCAATCAGATTAGTCTGGCTGGACTTCCCTGATACAAACTCATGCTGCCTCTCATCTTGCAGCCCATTTTCCTGGAGAAAGCCTACAAGTCTCTCCTTTAGTATAGTTTCCATCAGTTTCCCCACTGTTGAGGTCAGACTGACTGGCCTGGACTGCTTTTATGGAGAGGCACCACATGTTCAGTTCATCAGTTCTGGGACACACTCCCGGACTTCAGAGAGGTGTTAATAGGTCTGCCAGGGGGCCCACAAGCACCTCCATCAGTTCCTGTAGGACCTTCAGGTACATTCCATCTGGCCCTGGGGATTTGTCCACCTTCAGGGCTTTTAGGCCATTTTGCACACTGTCCACTTCTATTTCACCATCGATGACTCCTTTCCCCAGCCTTACCCCCTGCTCCGTTGTGGCATTGGTCCATCCTTCAGTCCAGTGAAAATGGAGCAGAAGAACTTGTTAAGCACCTCTCTGCTTTATCTTTACTTCCTTCCGCCCAGCCCCCCCCTCCTTTTTTTAACCTGAGAATTAAATCTTTAATATCCGAAGGCATTTTCACCGATCTTACTCCCTATGCCAGCTGTATTTCCCTAGCAGCCTTTGCCTCTGTAACCACTCTGCTTGACACCCATTGATTTAGCCTTATAGAACTCACTATCCCCCTTATCCTGAGTACGTTTGTTCTTCTGGAAGGCTACCTTCTTTTCCTTTATAGAAACATAGAAACTGACAGCAGATATGGATCTCTTGGCCCACCTAGTCTGCCCGTTTTCCCTACCTACTGCAATACCGCAGATCCTACTTGATCTCTGGCTTTTACCCTCTCTTCCCTATTGCTAGGGTTCCCTTGGGCCTGTCCCATGAATTCTTGAATTTCTGTGCTGTTTTTGGCCCCACCATCTCTGCTGAAAGGCTGTTCCGTGCATCCACCACCCTTTCTGTGAAAAAAATACTTCCTCCAGCCTCGTATCATGACCCCTTGTTCTTGAACATCTTTTTTTCTGAAAGATGCTACTCTCTTGTACATTATTTATGCCCTTGAGGTATTTAAGGTCTCTATTGTATCCCCCTTCTCTCTTCCAGGGTATACATACTGAGGTCCTCTAGTCTCTCCTTATATGACTTTAGGTGCAGACCCTGCACCATTTTTGGTGCCCTTCTCTGAACTGCCTCTACTCTGTTTCCTTCCGGAAATGCGGCCTCCAGAACTGGACACAGTACTCTAAATGGGGTCTTGCCAAAGATTTGTACAGTGGTATCACCACCTCCTTTTTTCTGCTAGTGATACCTCTCTCTATGCACTTTAATTTCCCACTGGCTCCCCCCACAGCCTTTTCGCAATGCTTGGTCACCTTTAGGTCATTAGATATAATTACCCGAAGGTCCCTTTCCTCTTTGTTGGTCTTCAGTCCCTCGCCCACATCATGTACTCCTCGCCTGGGCTTCTGTGCCCCAAATGCATGATTTAACATTTTTTTTGCATTGAATCTTACCTGCTACACTCTTGACCACTCCACAAGCCTGCATAGGTCCCTCCTCATTTTTTGCCCTTCTCTTAATTGCCGCTACTCTATGTCCTTTCAGAGAGGCGTCCTCCAGAACCTGGGGGTAATCATATCTGATGACCTCTTTGCAGACATACTAAAATCTGCAACAGGGTTGGTGAGACCCCATCTGGAGTACTGTGTCCAGTTCTGGAGGCCGCATCTCTGGAAGGATATAGACAGAGCAGAGGCAGTTCAGAGAAGGGCAACAAAAATTGTGCAGGGTCTGCACCAAAAGTCCCCCCCCTTTTACAAATCTTGCACTTTGTCACTTTATCTCTGTGTCTGGTCTCTACCTAGTGCCCTGTTTGAATATAGTCTTTATTTAACTGCTAGAGTATGAACCTCGTTATGTGCTGTTACATTTGCCTTCTTATTGTTAAACCTTGCATTGCCTGTATACTTTTTGAAATCTTGTTAAACTCTTGCATTGTCTGTATATTCTTTGTAATCTCCTGGGTCGTACCTGAAAATAGGCATATACTTGTTTAGTGTGCTTACCTGGTCAAAAAAAGCTAAAATAAAAAAATACCTTCCCTTCTAGCCCCTCTGTAATGTTGCTTATAAAGACATTAAAGAGGCCTGGCCTCAGAACTAAGCCTTGTGGCACCCTACTGGTCACCCTCCTCTCCTCGGAATGAACTCCGTTTACCACCAGTATCCTTTAACCAATTTCTGACCTAGTTTACCAACTTGGGACCTATTCCTAGGCTACTCAGCTGGTTTACAAGCCTCCTATGTGGAATGGTGTTGAAGGCCTTGCTGAAGTCCAGGTAGGCCACATCCACCACCCCTCCCTGATCTAATTCCCTGGTCACCCAGTCAAATAAATCTTTATTACATTTGCCACTTCCTTTCTGAACTAGTTGGGCTTTTTGGCATTAGTTTCCTTCCCTTATTGGTTTGGACCTCCACCCACAATGCTTCTGTCTTTCCATCCTCCCCTTCCTCTCCTTCTTATACAGAGCCACTCCCCCCACCTGTTTCCCTATCCTTCCTATACATTTTGTACCTGGGGACTGTGAGGTCCCAGTCATTGTTTGTTGTGGCCCATGTCTGTGTGATGGCCACTATGCCCACCTCAACTTCAGCTAGTAGGGCCTGCATCACAGCCATTTTATTTCCTAAGCTTCTTGCATTCCGAGACACTATCCTCCACCTCAATTCTGGTTCCCCTTTTACCCCTGTTCCGGCCCTTCTCCTCACTTCCCCACTCCCTCTTCCCCATCCTCCAGTAGTTCCTTTGGCCTCCTCTTACCCCTGTCCTACCCCTCTCTTTCCTCCCAGTCCCTCTTTCCTTCCTCCCCTCCTCTCCTCTCCATTAGTTCCTCCCTATACTGTCCTGATTGGGGGCACGCTGTTGGCCTCTTCTACCAGATCAGAATTTATATAAACTCTTAGCATGCACTGCAGGCTAATTTGAATCTCCCACTACTGCCTACTGTTCTGATGTCAGCTGCAGGGGATTCTGGGATTTGTAGTAACAGACGATCACAGCCTAGAATTAAGCAAAATTAGTCTGATACTGTACAATATACTATACTACAATAAACAGTAAATAAACTAAATTATTTTTGCATACAAAACATACATTGGGACCAGCTCTAAGACTGAGTGTTGAGCCTTTGGTGCTGACTGTTCCCTTTTAAAACTTCCGGCCAGTCCTTACCTGCCAGTAATGGACCAGCACAGCTGTTATTGTTTGATTCATGTGGTTTTCTTGGTGTGCCGATGCTACAGCAAACCCCCGATGATGAAGACCATCACAGCAACAGGAATCGGGCAAAAAAACACATGTCGCTGTGATGGTCTCTGCTGGCCCCGGACTACCTCGCGGGGTGTTTCACCCCCTTCCCTGGGACAGCTCCGACTCGGAGTTGTATCCCCTAGAGACTGGGGTGGGGTGGGGGAAGGAAACCCCCACATGGGGGGGTTAAGGGGCACCCAATGCCAGTGGAAGCAGGGAGGCATCCCCAACACTGCACTGCTGACACTCGACAGTATGTCGCTTATACCGTCGGATGTCGCGTGAGCATGGTAAAACCGGTTTTCTGTACTGATGTACTGTACATGTGCCCTTTATATTTTATTGTCGTTTTTATTTTCTTAACATCCCTTTCTTTTTGGGGAGAGTGCAGGAAACAAGGGAGCTGTAGGAGTTCCATGTCTTCTGGTAAGAACACTTCATGCCAGGAGCAGCTCTTTAGTTATATTCAGAGGTTCATTTACTGTAGCAGCTGTGGTTCAGTTAGTTCCAATGTATGTAACCCATCACTTCTTCTACAGCTCATGATGTGATGAATGTTAAAAGCTGAAATCTGTGATCGTGGACACCTGAAGAACAAGTTTGTTCTTACTGTCGAGGGGGAGGTAGTTGCCAGTGGTACAAATGACTCCTAGAGCTTTCAAAAGCTGTTCAAAGATTTCTGGTCTTGATCATTTGTCCTTTCTTGTATTTTTTTTTTCTTCTTCTACCAGTCATGTCCCTTCTTGCCTTTTTTCTGGGTGACCTCCCAGTTTTCTGGATGACCTCCTAGATTTCCAGGTGACCTCCCAGCTTGCTGGTAACCTCCTAGCTTGCTGGGTGACCGTCCAGTTTTCTGGGTGACTTACCAGCATTCTGGAAGACCTCCAAGCCCCAACAGACACTCACCTGAGCCATGTCCAGGGCAGCACAGGACCTAAGAGCGCCCTGAGCCTTTATTCTCCTGGATGGGGATTTTCCCTTCTTAGGTGTTTTCCTCAGGCCCATTCCCCAGTCACTGACATCACTGGAGCTAAGGCCTTGGGTACATGCTGCATGCCCTTGTAGAGAAGAAAACTTTCTATCCCTCAATGGGGATTGCTGCAGTGACAGACCACGGCACCACCCTCCCTCGATCTCTTTCTCTCTCTCTCTCTCTCTCTCTCTCTCTCTGTCATTCCTTCTCTAGGCCATGTCCCACTGCCAGCAGCAGCATTCCTCAGTCTTGGGCACCCAAGTGCAAGCTTTCCAGGCTGGCTCCCAAACCTGGGTCATCAACATGGTAGTGTGATGTGCTGTTGCTTGGCCATCAGGTGTCCCACTGGGTCTGATTTTCTACCTCCTAGGGTGGGAGTCACAATTTGAAGAGGCACTGTCACATTTTTATGTCTTTCTGGACTGTTTTCCCCCTGTTGTTTTGTTGATTCTCTCACTCCAGCCAGCCCTTTCTGGCCCTCCTTTGGCAACCTTCCAGATACTTCCATTCCCATGGATTCCCCTTTTTGACTTATTTATATGGTACTACAGTTTATTTCGGTTTTCCTTAGCTGTTCTTCACTCTGAGAGTGTTTGAAAGACTGCCTGTTCTACCGTTGAATGTATGACTGCCCTAAATAGGACCCACCAGTGAGCATGCTGCTGGTGTCAGAATATCATGCACAGTCACTCACTACTGTTCAAAGGCCAGAACGACTCTAAATCCAGCAATAGACAGGAGCAATTCCTATCCCTGTAAAAGCAGTGCACAACTTTGCATGACATAGGTATGTGTCCAGAAATTATAACCTAGTCGAAATGGTGTAAAATGTTTCTTTCATTTTAGAAATGTCTAGTGAGTTTAGCACAGGTGTGGAATTTACAAGTGAAACATATTGTGGTTAGAAATGGGCTAAATAAGGTGAAAACACAATATCTGTATGCCTTATAAATCAAGTTAGCTACTAAAATACAGCTTGGCTAGCATTTATTCATCTTCAAGGAGGCGGTTAGTTGTGGTTAACTTCGAGCTAAATCAGTACATGGGAAACTGAAATGTATCCTTTGGACTAAATATGCTGTAGTAGACATGACCATCCTTAACAATATTCAGTCATGGCCTTTACTGATAACCACTTCCCCGCCATTGAACTGAATGACCCATGTCCAAGCCATTGCTGTTCATACCAATATCCATCCATGACCTTCATGGATCTCTGTTCTCTACCGTTAAACTGAATGACCCATGTCCAAGCCATGGCTGTCTGTAGCAATATCCAGCTATGACCTTCACTGATTTCTGTTCTCTACCATTGAACTGAATGACCCATGTCTAATCCATGGCTGTCTGTAGCAATATCCAGCTATGACCTTCACTGATTTCTGTTCTCTACCATTGAACTGAATGACCCATGTCCAAGCCATGGCTGTCTGTAGCAATATCCAGCTATGACCTTCACTGATTTCTGTTCTGTACCATTGAACTGAATGACCCATGTCCAAGCCATTGCTGTTCGTAACAATATCCAGCCATGACCTTCACTGATTTCTGTTCTCTACTGTTGAACTGAATAACCCAAGTCCAAGCCATGGCTGTCTGTTGCAATATTCAGCTATGACCTTCACTGATTTCTGTTCTCTACCATTGAACTGAATGACCCATGTCCAAGCCATGGCTGTCTGTAACAATATCCAGCCATGACCTTCACTGATATCAGTTCTGTACCATTGAGCTGAATGACCAAAGTCTAGCCTTGTCTATCCGTAAATAGTATCCAGCCATGGCCTTCACTGATATGAGTTTTCGGCCATTGAACTGACTGACCCATGTCTAGCTCTGTCCATCTGTAATGATATGCAGCCATGGCTTTCACTGAAATTAGTTCTCTGCCATCCAATTGAATGACCTATGTCTAGTTATGGCCATCCATAACAATATTCAGTCATGGCCTTTACTAATATCAGTTTTCTGCCATTAAATTGAATGACCCATGTCTGGCCATGGTTATCCTTAACATCCGGCCTTGGCCTTTACTGATATTAGTCCTCTGTCATTGAACTGAATGTCCTGTGTCTAGCCATAACTAGGGATATCATTACTGATGTCCGTGGCTACCACTGTAGATGTTGGATTGTTGGATGGAATGTTTTAAGTAACTTCTAGCCTCCTTAGTTTAGTGTGGACACAAACACTGCCACTACTATGTTCGGTAATGTGAGGCAGGAAAGCAAAGTCTCTAACTGTGATGCCTATTGTAACCAAGTATCTTTCTGCTTTTTCACAGAGCTTAGGTGTGGATGACCTTCCTGCTGAACCCACTCAGCCCAACAAGTCTGATTGTAACTTCTCATTTGGTTATAAAAATCTACATGGTAAGGACAATTACAAATGTATTCACATTTAGCATGGAATGGAATTGATAGAAGCAGAGAGCAGCAGAATCCCCCCTTCAGTTGATAAGACACTAGTGCTTATGAGTCTTCCTCTGACTAAAAACTGAGGCACCAGCAGTGGAGTTTGAAACACCTGAAGGCTGAGATGAATTCTTGCATATCCATATCTTCACTCTACTGCCTATTTAGATGAGTCCTTTTCAGGACAGGAAAAACTTGTAACTTGTGCGATAAGCAGATTTTATCAAATCCCCACACAAAATTGTTTAGCCAGCTCCTTGGTGCCAAGTGGTGGGCCATCCACTTTGCACATTGGCAACCCAGGTTTGCACCCTGACCCTGGGATGAAAGGAGTGGAGAGTAAGCGGGAGGGCTATACAGTGTTTGTGAAGATACCCTCATGGGGGAGAGTTGAGCAGTACATTGCTCAGAGAGTGGCTCCTGTTAGTAGTGGTGGTGGTGCCATGCATCAGCAAGACCCCCCCATGAGACAGTGATGTGTGCATGCTTCTGTGGATGGAGGAGTGGGAAGGTACAGAATGAAGAAAAATATTGCCTAGAGCAGGTTTGCCAGATGATGGTACTCTCACCCACTGATGCCGCTGGCCCCTCAGCACATTGCCATGATCCTCTCAACTAACATCCCCAGTTACAATGTGCTCCTTCCCCTGGTGACTAAAGAGGAGCCCTGGAAGGGATACTCCCAACCCTGGGGTGCTTTAGGACCTGTGGCATCAAGAGATCACAAGTGGCAGTGACAGGAAAGTGCAGCGGGCTGCTGGGCTTGAGGGACCCAAGGGAACAGGATGCCCAGTTGGTATGGGAGGAGCAAGAAAAAAACAAAATATCAGTATAAGGTATGGTTACTCACAATCTGCTGATTGGAATTGGATTTGTGGAATTCTGAGCCGATTTTCAGAATTAGATTTTTTGTAATTGCAGATCGGAAATTCTAATACCTAAACTGAATCCTGAAACCTATTTTTACATAGGAACCTAGGATTTAGGATTCCAAATCGTAAGATCCTTTTGGGATTTGCATTGGAATTGGATTGGGATTTTAGTGCCTATTCAGATTGGAATCAGCTGATCTTACTTCAAGTGGGAGCTCTTGCAGCAGGCTACACTGTTAGGACTAAGCCGCCAGGCGCTAGAACCCCACAGAAAACTTCTAGCTAGCAATATACAACAGGGGTCTCCCCCTGACATCGGCCTGCCCCCGATGTCAGCCAGTGGTAGAAAAGGGGCAGTCCCCAGCCCCACCCCAGTTCTTTTCCCACTGTCGACCCACGCATATCAGCTCCACGGATGCCTCCTGCTTCCAGTTGACCTCCATCATCGTGTTTACTCATGTTTTGTTACATTCGTCAAAAATAGTGAATTTTTCCCACTGCATGTCTTCTCCATCATCTTCATCTGAGCAGTGGAAATCTAGGTGCGTCTGTGGCAAGCGAATCCCGTCAAAAGACGGCCATTCAGCCTACTTCATTTGCTTGGGCCACAACCATGACTCAGAGGCCTGCCAGCATTGCTCTAGTTTCAACCACAGGACCATGGTCCATCGCCTGAAGGCCTTGAAGAGCCACCTGTTAGAGCAACAAATGCAGAGGACCCCATCCGGACATGGCTCTTCTTCCTTGGTTCTGGGAACTTCCCCTTCTTCCTTCCATAAAGATAAGAAGATAAGTGGGAAACACCACCACAAGGATAAGGATAGACCCAGATTGGACTCCTACTCCAGGTCCCTGCACAGATTGGTGGCTTCTTCGAGTCCCCACTCCCGCGGATGATCAGACTCTGCCACTCTGGCAGCCCTCACTTCCTCTGGGTTCCAATTGATGAAGCCTCCCACCTTAGTCCTGACGTCAAACAGGGGTTCTTTGGGGCAAGGGCCTTTGGTGGCCCTTTCTCCCCCAAGTCCTTAGGCCCTTTCAACATCCTTCGGGGTCAAAGCCAGGCAGACCAGCCGGCTCCTCGGCGGGCAGGCGCTCGTCATTCGCCTGTGACAAGGTTGAATAGTGCCCTGTTCCAGTTCTGGAGAAAGAGTTTAAATGCAAGGATCTGTTCTATTATCTCCTTTTCTGTCTCTTGTCTGTCTGGTTGTGCAACCAGATTTTCTCATGAGACCTAGGACTTGATCACCCCGATGGTCTTGCAGTTCTTTGCCTCTCGCTATCTCTCTACCCTCTGTTGCTGTTCTGTCTTTTCTCCCCCTTGCATATCTGCTGGTATAAAAATATATGTGAATCATTATGTGGAAATGTAACTGATACTGGGATCCCTTTGTTTAGAAATGTATATAGTTTTACTGTTGAAATGTATATAGTTATACTGTTGAAATGATTGCAGAAAGCTGTTTGGAACTTAAGGGGTTAACCTGAGAAGCTAGTTTGCAAACTCTCTGAGAAGCTCTAACCAAGAGGTCAGTTCTGGGTCACAGTCTTCTTTTTGCTGCACTTGTTGAAAGTTACAGGAACACTAGGTGAGAAACATGCTGTTTTCTTAACAAGCGGGGGTCGCAAAGACTTATAAAAATGAGCTGCAATGTTTTGCAAAAGAGAAACACAGAGACTGAGATTGGAAAGTGAGAAGAAACCCAGATGGACATTCTCTGTTTATATTACCTTTGTAAATAGTTATACTGAACAATTTTTGTTTTTTTATTTTACTGTTAGTAATAAATCACTTGTTCGAATTTTACAACTGTTCCTGGCTTTCCTATGATTCCTGACATGTGCCTCGACAATAGATGGTGTCAGCCTAAGTGGGATTTACACCGTGCATACTCTAAGCCAGGAGTTTTGTGCGTGGGTACTAGACCTGGTACCAGGGAAGCATAGAAGAAAGGTATGGATTCTGCAGCAGCAAGCCCAGGAGTAGTTACTAGGAGAATGGCAGCCAAACTAGCAGAGACAGAAGTCCAAGATGAGACTGTACAGCTAGCACCAGTTACAGAAAAAGAACAGGCAGTGACAAAACCTGAAAGCCTGACTGCCTTTTTCAAATGGTGGGCTGTACAACAAAAAGAGACGGAGAAGCAGAGACAAAAAGAGATTCAATGTTTAGAAGCACAGAGAAAAGAAGAGATGCAGTGACAGGAGCAGCAAAGAAGAGAAGAGATGCAGTGATGGATGGATGGATGCCATGCAGGCTATCAAAGGCAGTGGATCTGGCACAGATCCAGATGAACAACAGGATACAAGCAACTTGAAATACATTAAACTTACAAAATTGTGTCCCTCTGATGATATCGAAGCATACCTGACAATTTTTGAAAGGGTTGCCACAGCCTGCTAGTGGCCAAAGCAGCAATGGGCAATCAGACTGGTACCTTACCTGACAGGGAAAGCCCAACTAGCCTACAGCAATATGGACACTGCACAGTCAGAAAACTATGACCTGGTGAAAAGCAAAAGCCTAAAAAGGTATGACATCTCAGGAGAGACCTACAGGCAGAGATTTCGATCTCTGAAGTACAACTCAGTCGACAATCCTCGGGAAGCCTTCATCCGACTCAGAGAACTCCTGATAAAATGGCTCAAACCAGAGAGCAAAACAGTCCCACAGATCATCGACACATTTGCAATGGAGCACTTCATCAGCATCCTGCCTACAGATGTGCAGCTTTGGATAAAGGAACACCGACCGGAAAGTGGGGAAAAGGCTGTTTCTTTGACCGAAGACCACCATATAGCCAGACAAATGCCACAGCAGTGAGGTAACAGTCAAGCACCAGTAAGGCACTCTTTTTCCCATTTAAACTTCAAGTCTGATGAGAACTCTGGTGGGGGCAACAAATCTGCACCCAAAGACTTCATTTGCTATAACTGTAATAAGCCAGGTCATATTGCAAGAAATTGCCATAGTAAAAAGAGTAACACTGGAGCAAATGTGTCCTTAGCAAATTGGGGCAAGTACTTAACAGATGTGAAGGTGGGAGATAAGACTGTGAAGGGACTTATTGATTCAGGAAGCAGATAGACTGTACTACATATTGAAGTGCTAGGAAAACAATGTCAAAAAGGACCAGGTACTGGTGTCATCTGCATCCACAGGGACACTCGATACTATCCCACCAGCCAAGTGACTCTGACTATTAATTGGGTGTCACACCAAATGAAAATGGGGGTAGTACCTAAGTTACCTGTACCTGTGATTATTGGAAATGACTTTCCAGGATTTACTGAGTTAATCAAAGAAGGAGTAAATCCGATGTTTCAGCAGTTATGGTGACAAGAGCTCAGGCAAAGAAAATCTCAGATAGCAGGGACTCTTTTCCTTTCGCTGATTTTGATTTGGACTTGTCTGAGCACAGCTCCAAGATCCAGAAGTCCAGTAAAGAAAGATGACACCTGAAGAAACAGTGGCAACAAAAGGCTGATGGACATAAAAGATTAACATTTGAAAATGCTGACACTAAACTGATAACTGATTGTGATTTTCTTTCAGAACAAGCTAACAATGTTTCTCTCCAGGGTTATTTTAAGCAGCTGGGGGCTAAATCATGACAGGGTGAACCCATGTTTAAAAAATGTAATAGGCTGTTTTACAGATTTTGGGTTAAACCTCAGACACAGGATCAGATGGAACAATTGGTTATACCACAAAAGTATAGAACAGAGTTGTTACAGATAGCACATGACAGTCCAATGGCTGGTCACTCAGGGAGGGATCGCACCCTTGCCAGATTGCTGTACAGATTTTACTGGCCTCGAATTCACAAAGATGTTGCTACCTATTGCAGTTCTTGTGCTTAGTGTCAGAAAGTAGCCCCAGTGACTAAAAAAGACAAGGTGCCCCTACTCTTGATAGATGTTCCTTTTGAGAGAATTATGATGGCTGTGGTTGGTCCCTTAGACAAATGCAACAAGGGTAATCGATTCATTTTGGTAGTACGTGACTATGCTACTCGATACGCAGAGGCAACTCCAGTGCGTACTGTCGTAGCCCCGAACGTGACAGCAAAGCTTGCCAACATTTTCAGCAGAGTGGGCATTCCTAAAGAAATCATTACTAACCAGGGTAGTAATTTTGGTGCTTCATTACTTAAGGAGCTGTACAGATTACTAGGTATCACTGCCATAAGAACCTGCCCTTATCACCCTCAGACAGATGGTCTTGTTGAGCATTTTAATCAAACCCTAAAACGCATGTTAAAAGGTTTGTAAAAGGGGAAGGGAAAGATTGGGACCAATACTTACCTTACCTGCTTTTTGCTTACAGAGATGTGCCACAGTTATCAACAGGGTTTTCACCATTTGAAATGCTGTGTAGTAGAAAACCTAGAGGGCCACTAGATGTAATAAAAGAAACATGGGAAGATAACCCCACTCAGAAACAATCTATTATAGCTTATATGTGTGCCCTGAGAAAGAAGCTGGTAAAATATGTTGAAATCGCCCACAGTAATCAGGAAGAGGCCCAAAACCAGCAGAAGGTATATTATGACCATGGGGTAAAAGAAAAAGTTTTTGAGCCAGGTGAAAAGGTCTTGCTACTGTTACCCACTACAGAAAGTAAACTGTTAATGAAATGGCAAGGGCCTTATAAGGTTCTTAGACGCACTGGCACAGTTAACTATGAGATTGAGACTCCTGACAGGAAAAATCCTACCAAGATATACCATGCTAACCTCCTCAAGAAATGGGTTGAAAAAAACACCAAAAGCAGTTTTGCTAGTTTTACCAGACGCCGATAAAGAAGATATTAATGTAGCTTATGGTAGACTGGAACAAACTGTAACTGCTGATGCTGTAAAGGTGAATGTTTCCTTAACCTCTGAACAAACCACAGAAATGTGTAACTTGCTAAAGACATTTAACAGTACTTTCACCACAGTGCCAGGCCGAGCTAAAGGTGTCGAGCACATAATAGCAACAAAGAATGGTCACCCTATTAGACAAAAGACATACAGATTACCAGAGCGGTTAAGAGCAGACTTGGTTAAGGAAATACAAAAAATGAAAGAATTGGGGATCATAGAGTCGAGAAGTGCTTGGTCATCACCAGTGGTGATTGTAAACAAAAAAGAAGGGGGTGTAAGAATCTGCCTTAATTTTAGGAAACTTAAGTGTCAGAATTTGACAGTTATCCTGCACCCAGAATAGATGAATTGATGGACAGACTGGGAGGTGCTAAGTATATCAGTACCCTTGATCTCATCAAGGGTTACTGGTAAATCCCCCTAGCTAAAGAATCCATAGACCAAACTGCATTTGCCACTCTTATAGGATTCTGTCAGTTCACCATCATGCTGTTTGGTTTATGTGGCGTACCCGCTACATTCCAGTGGTACATGGATATAATTTTATCCCCTCACACTGGTTATTGTGCTGCGTACCTGGATAATGTCATGGTGTATAGTCCAGAATGGAAAAGCCACCTGGAACACCTAAGAGCAGTTATCCAATCAATCAAAAAGGCAGGTCTGATAATTAATCCTACGTAGTGTGCATTGGGCATGCAGGAAACCAAATATTTGGGCTATGTTTTGGGAAATAGAGAAGTCAAGCCAGAAGCTTCCAAGCTAGAAGCTGTAGCCAACAGCCCTGTTCCCAAAACCAAGAAACATGTCTGGTCATTTTTAGGGCTGCCTGGTTATTATCGGAGATTTGTTCCCAACTTTGCAGAGTTAACTACTCCCTTCATAGAACTAAAGAAAAAATAGTACCTGAATAATGTGAAATGGACCCCAGAGTGTGATGAAGCTTTTCGAGCTGTTAAGGCTACATTATGTTCAGCCCCTGTTTTAAGAAGCCCAGATTTTGAGACACCATTTTTGTTACAAACAGATGCATCAGAGGTAGGCCTAGGTGCAGTCCTGAGTCAAAATATAGATGGGACAGAACATCCTATTCTGTACATAAGTAGGAAATTGCACAACAGAGGAAAAGAGATAGTCCACCATTGAAAAGGAGTGCCTTGCAGCAAAATGGGCCATGGAATCCCTTAAGTTTTACTTACTAGGAGCTGACTTTGTACTTGTCACAGATCACAGTCCTCTCTGTTAGCTTAACCAAATGAAGGAAAAAAAAAATTCTAGAATCACACGGTGGTACCTGGCACTACAGCCATTTAAATTTAAAGTGATGCACAAATCTGGGAAAGAGACTGTCAATGCTGATTTTCTGTCTAGATGTGGGTCAGGAATTGAGAATTCTGAAGGTCGAAAAAAATGTACGAGTTGAAACTTCTGTTTGATATGCTGCAAATTCACTGAACTATAAAGATTATAAGCTACTGTCACGTTAAAGGAGAATTTAAAGACATTTTTAGAAACCTATTTTTGTAAAACAAGTTATCTCTTAAGGGGGGGTATGTGACAGGGTTTAATAAGGCACTGTCTCAGTTGTTCTGGAGAAAGAGTTTAAATGCAAGGATCTGTTCTAGTCTCTCCTTTTCTGTCTCTCATCTGTCTGGTTGCGCAACCAGATTTTCTCGTGAGTCCTGGGACTTGATCACCCCGATGGCCTTGTAATTCTTTGCCTCTCGCTATCTCTCTACCCTCTGTTGCTGTTCTGTCTTTTCTCCCCCTTGCATATCTGCTGGTATAAAAATATATGTGAATCATTATGTGGAAATGTAACTGATACTGGGATCCCTTTGTTTAGAAATGTATATAGTTTTACTGTTGAAATGTATATAGTTATATTGTTGAAATGATTGCAGAAAACTGTTTGGAACTCAAGGGGTTAACCCGAGAAGCTAGTTTGCAAACTCTCTGAGAAGCTCTAAGCAAGAGGTAAGTTCTGGATCACAATGTTCTTTTTGCTGCATTTATTGAAACTTATAGGAACACTAGATGAGAAGCATGATATTTTCTTAACGAGCGGGGTTTGCAAAGACTTATAAAAAGGAGCTGCAGTGTTTTGCAAAAGAGAAACACAGAGACTGAGATTGGAAATTGAGAAGAAACCCAGATGAACTTTCTCTGTTTATACTGCCTTTGTAAATAGTTATACTGAACAATTTTATTTTTTTATTTTACTGTTAATAATAAATCACTTGTTCGAATTTTACGACTGCTCCTGGTTTTCCTGTGCTTCCTGACCTGTGCCTCGACGACACCGCCCAGTTGGAGTGTCCACATCGTTGGACCGGGCATCAGGGTCAGGTGGCAAGAAAAGATACCAGGAGCAGGAGCTCCAAGCAGAAGTTCACTCTCCGAAGCAACCAATGCCTGCTGGTACTCTGGACAGCGGACGTCAGACTCCTACCTCCTTGACCTCTGCTTCTCTGGGGTTGAACCACATGACATGACCTCAGGCGTCGCCTAAACCTCAGCCGTCATGGCCCGTCAATGCCGGCTCCTCCAACCTCCTCCAAGCCAATGCCTGAGTACCCGTCGTCAGCTAACCTGGCGTCCCCTTACCCAACGCTGGATAACCTGATGCCAGACAACCTGGCACCGAAAAACCTGCCGCCAGATACCCTGTCACCCATGGGACCGCAGCTGGATACACCCGCGTCCGCTGACCTGACGACAGGGTCACCCTCTGTGGCGAGGCTGACACCGGGTCCTTCTAATATTCCCCACCCGGCTCTAGATGCCCCTCTTGTCTCTCTTTCAGATGTAGGGGCCCTGTTCAACTTGTGGTGGAACACCATACAAGGGGACGTTTTGCCCAAGGAGCCTCCCACCCCATGGATCCAACTCGCTCGGGGGTCCCTCAGCCCCCTCCTAAACGGCTGACTCCACCACCACCTAGAAAACCTTCGCCTCCTCCAAAAAGGGTCACCCCTCCTCCTGACCACTAGGATGAAGGGTCCCCAAGGTGACTCAGACAAAGGCGCCATTCTTCATCCCGGTCTTCCTCCAGATGCCGGCACCGTTCTCGCGGACACCGGTCCCTGCATTCTTACACCCACTGTCCTTCTTCAGAATCTTCTGGCAGGAGCTTGTCTTCCTCCTCCAGGTCTTCTGAGGGTTTTACCTCCCCTTCCCCTCAGCTGGACACCCACAAGGATTCCCCTAGGTCTCCTCCAGATGATTCCACATTCACGGATGTGATGCATCACATCCAATTTCTCAATCAGTGGGACACTGAGAACATGGACCGAGAAAGGCGTTGTCTAGCCCAGTTCCTAGACATGAGTGATCCTAAGCTGCTGGTTGTCCCCCCGTTGGTGGCCCCCTTCTAGGACATCACCAGGCTCGCCTGGCGGCACCCTTCCTCGGCTTCTGCAGTCCCTAAGAAAGCTGACAGGCTCTACAGAACCCCTAAGAATGAGACATTCTTGGGAGAACAGACCAGAGTTGATTCAATGGTGTTGACTGCAGCCAATGGCAGGACAAAACAACTCAGACACTTGAGCTTACAGCCTCTGGACAAGGAGTACAAGAGGCTGGATCAGTTTGACCTCAAGGTGTACTCTTCGGCCACCTGTTCTATTAAATCGCTAAACTTTTTAGTGTATATGGTTCAGTACCAGAAGTCTTTAAATAAGAAGGATCTGGAACTGACCCAGGCACAACCAGATTCCTCCCAAAAGTCAGAGCTTTTAGACATCTCCAGTCAGGCCTGGATGTAGGAAAGTATGTTCTCCGCTCGTCCTACTACTCAGCAGATAACCGCTGCCAGGGCAGCTGCTACTGGAGTTTGTCTTAGGAGGTACTCCTGGCTCAGGGTTTCAGGCTTCTGGCAGGATCTCCAGGAAGCTATCCTGGATTCCCCCTTCCAAGGGTCTGTTCTCTTTGGGGAAGACACCGAGAAGATTGTTATTGGTCTCCAGGACTTGTTCAAAGCAGTTCAGCCTGTTTACAAAATGTACAAGTCAGAACTGACCCCTGCCAGACTCGAGCCCTTTCATCACCCCTCGGGCCAGCAATCTAAAGGTCAGCAGCCAAGAGGGGCCTTCAAACCTAAGGCCTCCTCTCAGCCCTCAGGAACCTCAGGACCTAGAAATGCCAAGTCCTTCCAGGTCTTCTTGCCCACTCCTGGCGCCTCGGCCTGACTCCTTTCCCAACTCCCCTCCTCGGGCGGAGCTTCTCTGGGAGGTTGGGGGGGTTCTCCCTCTGTCTCAAGGGATGGGCCAAAATTACATGAGATGCCTGGGTACTCCAGCTGATAGAAAAAGGACACGCTCTGGAGTTTTTCCAAATGCTTCCAGACAGTCCTCTGGTCCCTTCCCATTACTCCTCATTGCAGGCTGCTCTAACCCATGCAGAAATTCAGGCCCTCCTGTCCAAACAGGCCATAGAGCCTGTCCCTCCGAACCAACGAGGGAAGAGTTCCACTCCCATTTCTTCTTGGTCCCCAAGAAGATGGGTGATCTTCTCCCCATACTGGGCCTCAGCCACCTGAACACCTACATCAAGTACAAGAGATTCAGAATGGTGACCCTGCCAGGCCTTTTCCCCATGCTCCGTCAAGGGGACTGGCTCTGTACACTCGACATGAAGAATGCATACCTCCACATCATGCTACTTCCAGCCCACAGAAGGTTCCTCCATTTCACCTTCTAGGGGAAACACTATCAGTTCTGGGCCTTGTCCTTCGGACCGTCCTTGGTTCCTTGTGTTGTCACCAAGTGCCTAGCCATGGTGACCGTGGTCCTCAGGAGACAGGGCTATTACGTCTATCCTTTTGTTCCCCCCAACTTTCTTTATGCACCCCTCTCTGGCTCCTGGATTCTCTCCAGAGGTCAGCTATCAGCCTTTACCTCCTGCCCACCAGCCTCCCGAGATTCCGCCCGGTACGGGCCCACCTGTGCTCTACTGTTCCTGGCTGCCCAGCCCCCATCTGTGAGCCACCCAGGGTGGGACCACTGACTCCTACCTGGTACTCTGTCTAGAATTCAGTGGAGCGACCAGGGCAGGGAGGGAGTACTGGAGTAGGTTGGCAGGCCTGACATTGGACATGGGGGCCAGTCACTGGACCCTCCTTCGCCTGCCCAGGAGCCAAGGCTTTTCCATGTTTTCTGGTACCCCCCAATGCAGGACGTGCAATGCCATCCAGCGCGTGACGTGAGTGCCCCTGCATATGTCTGCAGAACGGCCACCTGACATGCCCCCTGACTGCTGGTCCCCGGCTGCAGTGCACCCAGTCACCACGGGGTGTCACTAGCATCGCGGGACAGAGACGACCCCCCTCCCACCCAGCAGAGGAGAGCAGTCCATTGGACGCTCGATCCTCTCCTCCCTGGCTGACCCCTGGCTTCCCGAGCTCGTTCCCGAACCCGAGTCACCGGCATGGTGCGAGGTAAGGCGGATGCTTCAATCTTCAGCACCACCAGGCTGGCCATTACGTCTGTCCTTACCTAAACAACTGACTTTTGGCAGTCTCAATGAGAGATCAGCTGCTGTCAACCCTAGCAGACACCTTCACAATGTTTTGGGAACTGCGGATTATGCTGAATCTCCCCAAATTGTCTCTTTGGCCCAGTCCAAGTCTGTAGTATATAGGGGCAATCTTGGACATCTCCCAAGGGAAGGCCTTTCTCCCTCCTGACAGGGTGAATCGTCTTTGGGCTCTGGCTTGGGGGATCTCTTCTTCTCTTCAGGTCTCAGCACGGACATTCCTCCAACTTCTTGTCCACATGGCGGCTGCCATAGCGACGGTTCCTCTGGCACGCCTTTATATGAGAGTTCCCCAGTGGACTCTCATAGTACAGTGGGACCAACGCTCAGCTGATTTCGAACATCCAGTGCAGATCTCCAGGGCGGTGTCATAGAGCCTGACATGGTGTCTGACCCCTTCCAACTTGGAACTCGGGATTCCTTTCCAGAGGGGTACGCCTCAACAGATCCTGACAACAGATGCATCAGGTCAGGGATGGTGAGCCCAATTTCAGGATCATCAAATGCAGGGAACATGGTCTCCCTTGGCGCAGACCCTCCATATCAGTGTCTTAGAGATGAGGGCAGTCCTCTATACTCTACAGGCCTTCCAGCCAGATCTTCTTCCGTGCCCTCTGTTGAGCCAGGTGGACAATATGTCCATAGTCTTCAAACAACATGAAGTCTTGCTATATTATGACAGTAGCAGTTTGATCCAGCTCTAGAACTGCTCTGGAGGTGAAATGGTTAATACCATTCCAAAATAGAACTTTGAGCACGAGCTCTAAGAAGCAACTCTATCTGTGTAATTTCAAACCTGAACTGTCAGATTCTTTACTCCGCCTCAGTGAACAGTCGCTCCGGAGATTTCTCCTACTGCTCGGTTCATTCTCGGTTTAAACAGTGTTTTTCTCGGTCCGATTCAACCGAGAATAGTTTTATTTTAACACATAAAACCGTTCGGTTCAAGCTCTGTCTGTGGTAATCGTAAGTAATTAAAAGGTTTTGTCTGTGTGGAACTTGTAAGTTTATTGGTTCGGTTTTGAACCGATCAGCTGGGTTTAAAACTCATTAATTTTAAAGTTTAACATTTTAGAGTGCGGTTCCCGGTTCTTATCGGTTCTAAAAAAAACGGATTTTATTATGTTTTCCAATACCCGTGACACGGTTGGGAACCGATAAGGGTGTCTTGCCTGGCACTGCCGTTTAAAGGGCAAGTTTTCTGGTTAGGCTGGCATTATGTCTGAGAAACCCAAAAGAAAAACCCGGCCCACTGGGTTTCAACACTGTGATGTCTGTGGGGAAGTCTTTGCCAAGGCTGACCCACACCACATGTGTCTATTGTCTGGGTTTGACCACCTCCAGTCAGACTGCCAGATATGTAAGAATTTCCCTGCAGCCACCCTGGAAAGAGATTGGGCAGGCTCAGGGGCGAGAGGCCAAAAAGTCCGCTGACCCGGATGGCCAGCCCGGTTCGGTGCCAACCAGAACCGGAGGGAGTGCCTTCTGACCAGGGCGAGACTTCCTCGGGCAAAAGAAAAGCTGGTTCTGAGGAACCAGTTCCAGTAAAGAAAACAAGAAAGTCAGCAGGATTGGAGCCCAAAATCCCTTCTCCAACTGCTGCAGAGATAGCAAAAGCCATACAAATTGTCCAGTCACTGTCTCAGGTTCTGTCCGAACCGCCACTATCTGGCAAAAGGTCGGTTCGTCCGGTTCCAGTGGTTCAGGAATATGATGTTGAGAGTTTTATGAACCAGAGGAGGGAGGATGATTATGAACAGTATGAATGTGGCTGGGAAGGTCTGGGTGTGCCCATTGAACGGACATTTCCCCAGACAGACCTTTAGAATCTCCCCTATGCTATCTGAGTCCCATCTCATTTATGTTTTACAAAAGTTGTGAAACCCTCCAGCTTCCTTGGAAGAAGCTGTGGATGAGCAAGAGGAGCCTGATTTTGTAGAAATTATGGATATTCCAGAGTCTAGAGATTGTCTATTCCTTTGCATAAGTCTTTTAGGAAGCAAACAATAAAATTTTAAAAGCTCCTAATTCTGTGCCTCCTGTAGATAAAAGATGGACAGAAGGTACACATTGTCAGGTCCTGATACAGAATTCCTTTCTCAGCAATGCAGTCATGTTGGGGTAGTTCAGGCTGCAGCCTGTGATAAAACTAATATTCCCCTGGCTTCACATCCTCCTGACAAGGATTCCAGGAAGATTGATGCCATGGCGAAAAAACAGTATATGGCAGCCTCTCTGGGACTCAGGCAAGCAAATTATATGGCTTATGTAGCTAGGTATCAGAAATCTAGATGGGATACTGTTATGGAATTAGCCAAGCAAGCCCATGGCCAGCTGGCTAGCGAACTAGACCAGGTGGCTGCTGATGGCATTGAGGCTTCTAAGGTACAGTTTTATGCTGCTGTGGATGTTAATGATGTTTCCTCTAGGGTCATGGCCACATCTGTAGCTTTTCGTAGGTTGGCCTGGCTCAGGTGTACTAGCCTGTCACAGGATACCCAGACTAAGGCTATGGATTTTCCTGTGGTGGGAAATTCTCTGTTTGGGAGCAGACAGAGAATTACATGAAAAGATGGATGAATATGGGACTACTTACAAAAGTGCCCAAGCTAGGAGGCAAGCCACTCCCCAGAGGCATACCCCACGGGGTAGGGGTAGGCCTTTCACAGGCCTTTTATCAGACTCAGGCCTCCTCTGCCTATGCTCAGAGGGGCTTCTTCAGAGGCAGAGGCAGACGAGGGGTGGGCAGGCCTGCTCCCACCCCTCAGCCTAAAGCACCTGCTAAGCAGGCACCCTGATGGAGTGCCCAGGGCCGATTCTCCTTTATCGGTAGGGGGCAGGCTGGCTTACTTCAGTCAGAACTGGGCTTCTTTAACCTCAGACAAGTGGGTTCTGGAAGTAGTAAGCCAGGGTCTGGTTCTCAGCTTCAAAAAGTTTCCCAAGTTGAGAACCAGATTTTTCTACCTAAGTGCTTCAGAGACCCTTGCTCTAGAAGCAGAGGTCTCAACCCTGTTGGCTCTCAGAGCAGTGGAAAGGGTTCCTCCCCTGCACCAGGGCAGGGGTCTGTATTCCAGATACTTCCTTACCCCAAAAAAGACAGGAGAATGGCAGCCCATATTAGACCTCAGATATCTGAACAAGCATCTTTTGAAACCAAAGTTCAAAATGGTAACTCTGGCAATGATTTTACCCTCCCTAAGGCCAGGGGACTGGTTAGCCTCCCTGGACCTCAAGGATGCCTATTTCCATGTCCTAATCAGAAGCTCCCATCGAAAGTATCTCAGATTCGAACTACCCTCAGGTCATTACCAGTTCAGAGCAATGCCCTTCGGCCTCACCTCTGCCCCAAGGGTATTCACAAAGTGTCTGGCAGTGGCAGTGGCAGTGGCCCACTTAAGGAGGCAAAGGTTTGCTGTTTTTCCCTATCTAGACGATTGGCTCATTGTAGGCCAGTCCCCAGAACAGGTAAAATCTCACCTGCAAGTCACCCAGCAGCTTCTCACCTCCCTGGGCTTTCTGCTAAATCTGCCAAAGTCGGTTCTGGAACCAGTCCAGGTACTCACCTTTATAGGGCAGAGTTGGACACAAAGCTAGCCAGAGCTTTTCTTCCCTTAGAAAAGGGTGACAATTTAGTGCTCTGGCCTCCTCCTTCACTCTGCAGGTCTCTCGACCAGCAAGACACTTTCTGCAGCTCCTGGGACACATGGCTGCATCCACAGCTGTTGTGCAGGGAGCAAGATTTCAGATGAGAGAATTCAGTTTCACTTGAGAACCTATTGGTCTCAGAGGAGAGACCCCCTTTCCAAGTTGGTCCCAGTGACTCGAACCTTGATCCAGGCCCTCCAGTGGTGGCAGGATCAGAGCAATTTAAGATTGGGGGTCCCCTTCATTTCCCTTGCTCACAATTTGACCCTCACTACAGATGCTTCCCTTCTGGGTTGGGGAGCCCACATGGGTGACCTTTCCACTCAGGGAGTGTGGTCCCCCCAGGAATCTCTGCTCCACATCAATTTGCTGGAACTCAGAGCTGTCTTTTTAGCTCTTCAAGCATTTTCTGCATCTGTCCACAACAAGGTGATACAAGTCAGAACAGACAACACCACAACAATGTGGTACATCAACAAACAGGGGCACTGGTCTTGACCTTGTGCACCGAGGCAGTGAAGTTGTGGTCTCTGGCCTATTCCCTGAACACTTCCCTCATAGCAGTTCATCTTCCAGGGAAGGACAACGTCCTAGCAGATGCTCTCAGCAGGATTTCCCAGGGCCATCACGAATGGTCCCTGGATCCTCAAGTGCTGGGGATAGTCTTTGCCAGATGGGGCACCCCTCAGATAGATCTTTTTGCAGCCCCAGACAATCACCAACTTCCTCTGTTCTGTTGCAGGCCTCCAGTGCTGGGCTCAGTCCCCCTGGATGCCCTTCTCCTGGATTGGGTGGGGAAGTTTCTTTATGCTTCCCCTTCCTCTCCTATTCAAAGTATTAGTCAAAATCAGATCTCAGCCTTGCAGGGTGATTCTGATTGCCCCGGATTGGGCCAGGCAGCCCTGGTACCCACTCCTTCTGTCACTGACAATCCATCTTCCCCTTTGCCTCCCCAGGAATCACAACCTATTAACTTGTGCCCAGGGAAGGGTTTGGTATCCGGACCTCAAATCCCTCAACCTCAAGGCCTGGCTCTTGAGGAGTTAGAGTTTGCTGATTTACACCTCTCTCAGGGTGTTCTTGAAATCCTAAAGGCTTCCAGAAAGCCTTCCACTAGGGCTACTTATAGTTCTAAATGGAAAGGTTTTCCATTTGTGTGCTGGGAAAAATGTTTCCAGAATCTGCTGATTTGCCCATTGTATTAGATTACATGGTCCATCTTAATTCCTTGGGTCTCAGACCAGCTACCCTGAGAGTCCATTTGGCAGCTGTATCTGCTTTTGTTTCAACAGGAAAGTCATCCCCTCTTTCCACTCACCCTGTGTTTTCCAAGTTTTTTTAAGGGATTACTCCATACTAATCCACCCTTTGGGAACCGGCCCCTGCCTGGGACCTAAATGTTTGTATTGCCCAGTTAATGCAACCCCCTTTTAAACCTCTGTTTTCTGCAGAGCTTAAGTATCTAACTTGGAAAACTGTTTTTCTGGTGGCTATCACTTCTGCTAGACGCATAAGTGAGTTGCAAGCCTTGTCAGTAGAAACTGACTTTATTTCTTTCCATAGGGATAAGGTAGTCCTTAGGACTAATAGGAAGTTTTACCTAAGGTGGTTTCAGATTTCCATCTTAACCAATCTATCTCCCTTCCAGTATTTTTCACTGATCCTCCTCTTCTGGTGAGAGGAGGTTGCACAACCTGGATGTTAAGGGCTCTTAGTTACTATATAGAGCGTGCCAAGGTCACAGGTTGAATCCTCAACTTTTCCTTACCTGTGGTGAAGTTGAGAAGGCAAACCTGCCACTAAGAGATCAGTTGCCAGGTGGATTGTCTCTTGTATCCAATTTTGTTATCAGAAACTGGGCAGAGATCCCCCTCCTGGCTTGGGGCTCACTCTACCAGGGGTACAGCTGCGTCTCTAGCTGCTGCCAGAGACATCCCTATATTAGAGATATGCCAGGCTGCTACTTGGAAAACGGTACACACTTTCACCAAGCATTACTCCCTGGATGTCCAGGCCAGGAGAGATGCTCGGTTTGGCACAGCTGTTCTTCAGAGCCTATTCCCTAAGTAGGTTCTGCCCCTCCTCCATGGAGGTACTGCTGTGTAGTCTGCTACTGTCATAATATAGCAAGACTTCATGTTGTTTGAAGAAAAAATTACTCACCTTAGTAATGTTGTTTCTTCTAATGGAGTCTTGCTATATTATGACCTCCCCCCCAGCCTGTCCCTCTCAGAACTTCTACTTGGGTGGGGTGCGGGCAACCTAGTGTGGGCACTATTTTGTGCCATTTTAGCATTTCTCCCCCTTTTGGGGGTTTGGGGTGTGTTTTATTATACTGTTGTTTTATTCTCATGTTGTTAGAATTGTATTAGTAGTTCTGGTCCCCTGACTTGAGTCTTGGGTGTTGGGACCAGCAATGGTTGTTGGTATTTAGGTAGCCATTTGGCTAGTGTAGGTTACAGCTTCCACACACAGACCTTAGTGAGTTTTGCTCGTAAAGATCTGACAGTTCAGGTTTGAAATTACACAGATAGAGCTGCTTCTTAGAGCTCGTGCTCAAAGTTCTATTTTGGAATGGTATTAACCATTTCACCTCCGGAGCAGTTCTAGAGCTGGATCAAACTGCTACTGTCATAATATAGCAAGACTCCATTAGAAGAAACAACATTACTAAGGTGAGTAATTTTTTCTTTTACATCAGCAAACAAGGGGGAACTCACTTGTATTCTCTTTGCAGGGAGGCCATGCGAGTGTGATTCCGGGCTGTAGAACACGGTCTAATTCTTACGCTGTTCATGTTCCAGGAGTCCCAAACACCTTGGCCGACTGCTTAAGCAGGTTTTGATCCAAGGCCCATTAGTGGGAGCTCCTGCAGTCCATAGCAGAGGATCTGTTCGAAAGGTGGGGGCATCCAGAGCTGGCCCACTTTGCGTACCCATCCAACGCCAAACTGCCCAATTTCTGCTCGCTAGATCCAGGGCCTGGTGTTTTCTGGTGAGACACATTGTCCCTCTGCTGAACAGAAAGGTTTCTTTACTCCTTCCCTCCCTTTTCTCTCCTCCAAAGAGTCCTACGCAAACTACAGTTGGAAGGAGCAGACATGATCCTGATCACTCCCCTTTGGCATGACAGATTTGGTTTCCCCTGCTCCAGCAACTGGCAGTAGAACCTCTGATCCCCCTGCCCTTGACCTTGTACTTGCTCTCTCAGGAGTAAGGCACCCTGATCCATCCAGACCTCAGGTCACTACATCTGCATGCTTGGCTTCTGCAGACCAACCACGGCCCACTTTGGGGTTTCCCCTAGGGTTACGGAGGTTCTGGTTGCAGTGAGGAAACATTCCACCAGAGCAACTTAAGCGATGAAGTGGAAACAGTTCTGCCTGTGGGCTTCCACCCTTGCTCTAGATCCTTTCACATGCCAGGTGAACTCTGTCCTGGAATACTTCCTCTCTCTTTCTGATTCTGGTCTCCGCTACTCATCCATCAAGGAGCATCTTTCGGCAGTTTTGGCCTATCATGCACCTGTGGAGGGCAAGACACTTGCTCAACTGGACCTGTCCCGCACCTTCTTGCCAGGCATGCTGCACCTGAAACCGCCCATTAGGGACCCTGTCCCTCCATGGGATCTTTTGTTTTTGTTTGAGAAACTTACCTTGCCTCCCTTCTAGCCAGCTGAGGACTGCGTTTCATTTCTGTCGGGAAAGCGTATTTTTAGGTGGGCAAGCATTTTGCTCGTGGAGAATTTACTAGCTTCAGGCTCTCATGTGTAAAGAGCCGTATTTAATTTTCCACAGACAGGGTGTCTTTAGGGGCTAATCCTAAGTTTCTTCCGAAGGTGGTGTCAGAGTTCACACTTAATCAAGACATCCACTTACCAGTTTATTACTCAGAGTATTCGAATCGTGGGGAGGCCCTGTTGCATACTCTGGATGTTCATAGGATGCTTTGTTATTATGTTGACCGCACCCGTTTGATCAGGAAATCTGACCAATTGTTTGTTTCCTTTGCTGCAGAAACTGCAGGGGCCCCAGTTGCCAAACAGATTTTATCTAAGTGGTTAGTTAACTGCATCACTTTCTGCTACCATAAATACAACAAGCCTTTACTAAGACCGGTTAAAGGTCACTCCACCAGGGGTTGCCACCTCTTTCGCTTTCTGCAGCGGATGTCTGCGCAGCTGCTACATGGAGTTCAGTACGTACAATGGAGTCAGCCACGATGAAATGCAGTAACGTGCAGTAATGACGTCACAAAATCCTGTATGACAAAAGGGCTTAATTGCCATTGACTTACAATAGCCTTTGCAGTAAACTGCAGCATTCTGTGATATTCTGCAGCATTTCTGCATTGCATCCTGGCTGCCACATCTGTACTTTTGTCAAGCATTACAGCTTGGACATTGCCTCTAGGCGGAGGGCCAGCTTCGGCCTAGCTGGCCTCTAGGGTCTGCTTTCTTGAGAGCTTCTGCTGGCACTCTTTTCTTCCTCCCAACCAACCTGGGTTTCTCCTTTGACTGCTTTGGACTCAGTCCTAACGGTGTAGCCTGGTACAAGACCTGCCATTTGAAGTAAGACAGTACAGTTACGTAAGAACTTACCATAACAGTAGATCTTTGAGAATAGCTCTTGCAGCAAGTGCTGCTTTCCCCCTCCTTACCCCTCGTCTTCTTTCCTTAACACATGGGATTGCTAGAACCTCCTCCGATTTCCATGTAGTACATGCCGGGTCTCTGGCCGGAGAACAGGTGGGGCTGGGGACTGCCCCTTTCATACCACTGGCCGACGTTGAGAACTGGCTGACATCACGGGGTGGTCCCCACTGTATACTGCTAGCTAGAAGTTTTCTCTGGAGTCCTAGCGCCTGGTGGTTTAGTCCTAATGGTGTTGCCTGCTGCAAGAGCTCTTCTCGAAGATCTACTGTTACGGTAAGTTCTTATGTAACTGTACTTTTCCATGCATCCCAATTTTAAAACTTGACTGAACTGAAATCCTCACTTACATACCTTTATGTACTTTTTGAGTACAACACCCAGATACTTACTAAGGTGAAATAAATTGTTCTAGGAATGTGGATATGTTGTTCAATCCACACTAATTGGCAGGTTCCTTGCTGCTTTAAATGTTGCCGGAAGGTCTTCAAGCTTGCTCCTCCCACCCACCCGGGTGGTAAAACCCTCGGCTCCACCCCATGACGCCAGATCTTCCTTACCGCTTGGAAGCTCAGCTTTCTTCCTTAGCGCTCTGCGTTTTAGGACTGGATCCAAACTCTTTGGTTAACCCAAAACTAATTTTAAAGTTTACAAGACTTCAGTCTTTGTCTTCCCTCATGGCTGCGATGGACAAATCGACTCCCGGCTCTCGTCTCTGCCCTTGTGGGCGAGAAGATGTCTGGACGATCCGCACTCCCGTGGAAATCTACTCCCTGGGGCTTGGTCACAGTTCGCAGGCTTCACGGTGTACAGCCCTTCTCGGCTCGTTCTTGGAGGACCCGGCTGCTCGACTTCTTCTTGGCGCCCGAAAAGTGGTATCCTCTGGTCAAGTTGAAGGAGGCTCATATGTGTGTCCATGTGCAGGCTCTATGGACCAGTTGGAGCAGATGATCCCTCGAGGAGGAGGCCGCCCAGGCCACTTTTTCTTCCTCCTCGGCTGTGGTATTTATCCCGCTCTCTTTGGGCTCCTCCTACACGGCTTAATTTAAGGAGCTTTGTCAGTCCCTTTCCACCAAGGGAGAACGGCCATCGAGACATTCCAGGTGGTCCAAGAAGAAGGACTCAAAAGGTAAGTCCCACTGTTGACGTTCGTGGGAGCGGGAGAGATCCCCTTCTCTGGACCGTCGACTTTCAACTTTGGTCGAGGTTGTGGCTAAGCCCGCTGGCTTCACGGTGTCCCCGTCAGGTCAGCAGGCTGAGACAACGGTCGAGATTTTTCTCGACCCGTTGGACGGTTTGTCGACTGGTGATGCTGACAACCCTACTTCACCGGTTCCCCCGGTGATTACGGAGGACTTGCCTGTGCCTGCTGTGCCAGAGTCCCCGGTTAAGGTCCCTGAACTGAAGGAAGGGCAGGTTTCCCCTGTTCCCTCTCTAACCCACCCTCAGAAACCCCGAAGGTCTCGGTCCTCTTCCAGGTCCAGCCGGTCCCGCTGACGTCGGCGGTCTCGGCACCGTGGAAAATGGCGTCGCCGCTCATCCTCGTCATCCTCTTCGGAAGATAGGCTCTGGCGCAAGTTGTGTCAGCGCTACAAGGATTTAATGTGTCAGCAGCTCTTATTGTCTGGGAATAAGCCAACTCCGTCGCCTTCTCCAGCCATTAAGTGGCTGTCACCAGAGCGGCCAAAACAACCCCTCGTAGTGTTCGAGGAGCCGACTGCGGCACCAGTTGTTCGGCTGAAGCCGGCTGCTCCACCCATTGTGGTGGAACCCCCACCTCCACAACCGAAAACTGGGGCCCCGACCAAGGATTCTCAGTCGGGTCAGGGCTTGCCCCACAGGTTGTCGGTCACCCTCACTCCCGATAGACCTCGGCAGGTGGAAGGTGGCTCAGGCACCCAGCAGCTGTTTGCAGACTCCTCGGAGTCTGATGATGACTTCTCCCTGTTCTCCAGGCCGCTTGACCTGGAGTCTGCGGGGGGGGGGTCAGTCAGTGGACGAGAGCCTATCTTCGTATTTAGGTTTGCTTCGGCTCATCTTGGAGTCCACCGGGATGCAGCTCTAACCCATTCCGGAACAGGCCAAGTATCCCCTCATGGAGATACTGGACTGAGGGTATTCCCCTACGGAGGCCTTTCCTGTGGCCGAAGCCATTGTTGGCCCAGCCCTGGAGTTGTAGCAGTGGCCAGCATCTTGTCCCATGCCTTCGGCCAGGATGGCCGAACGCAGTCCTACGGCTCACTCTCCGGTTTCTCGGAGCACCCCTCTGCGGAGGGGTTAGTGACCGACGGTATTTCCCGGCATTCCAGGAACGCTCAGGACATGGACAAACCCCCTGATAAGGAATCCAAGAAGCTGGATTATGCAGGGCAGAAGGTTTACGCTGCTTCCTCCCTAGGCCTTCGTCAGGCTAGCTTGGCACTTCTGATGGCACATTTCTCACACGTCCTCATGGGCTCCCTGGATGAGGTGATTCCTCATCTCCCGGCTGACCTTCAGATGATGGTCAAGCAGGTGTGGGATCAGGGAAAGGTGGTGACAAAACAACAGCTCCAAACTTCGTTGGACATTGGTGATTCTTGTGCCCGATCAGTAGCGGCCGCAGTGGCCATGCGCTGCAGAGCTTGGCTGTGGATCTCCACCTTCATGGCGAACACCCAGCACAAGCTGGCAGACATTCCCTTCCTGGGCACTGACTTGTTCGGGCCGGGGGTGTGGAAGGCCATCTCCAGAGGATGGAGAAGTCCAGTGCCACCTTGGACTCGGTCATGTCTGCCCAGAAGGACAAAGGCCGCCAGCAGCAGCGTAAGCCCTTTCGCCCTTCTGCTCCTGCGGCACATCCGGCCGAGCAGCACCAGGGCAAGCAAGCACACACTTGGCACCTAAGGCTAAGTCTGACGCTTCCTCCAGTAGGAAGCCTGGAGGCAAGGGTCCAGGAGGTCCCTCAGCGGGCCCTTCCTCCAAGCCTGCCCAGTGATGGGTTGAGGGATGTCACCCCCAATCTCGTCACTCCTCCCTGGGCTCTCCCTTTGGGGGAATGGCTCCGCCACATCCTTTCCGCCTGGTCCGCTATCACCACAGACCGCTGGGTGCTAGAAGTGGTGGGCAGGGGTCTGCCTCTGAAATTCGAGCAGTTCCCTCCCTATTGAGCCGTCACCCCACGGGAGGCAACGGGGTCCGCAGCTTCTCTGTTGGCTCGTCGAGCTGACATTGCCTTGCTCCTCCAGAAGGAGGTGATCAGCGAGGTGGCGGATCCTCCTCCAGACCCAGGGTTTGTGTCCAGGTATTTCCTGGTCCCAAAACAACGGGGGGGCTGGCACCCCATTCTTGACCTACATGACCTGAACAAGTTCCTAAGGCAGCGCAGCTTCAGGATGGTCACTCTGGCTCAGATCATTCCATCCTTGGAACTAGGAGTGTGGTTTCGTTCTTTGGACCTTCAGGACGTGTTCTTTCACGTCCCAATCCATCCATCTCATCAGCGATTCCTCCGCTTTCGAACAGAGGGATCTCTTTACAAGTTCTGGGCCATGCCCTTCGGCCTCTCTCCAGCTCCCAGGGTCTTCACCAAATGGGTGGCAGTGATGACAGCATTCCTGCGGTGCCGAGGCGTCCGGGTATACCCTTACCTGGATGACTGGCTGATTGCAGCCCCCTCCAGGTTGGAGGTGGAGCGGTCCAGAGATCTGGCCCTCCAGGTCTGCTCTCAGATTGGCCTCCTCATCAACGAGGCCAAGTTGGAACTCGTGCCGTCGCAGGTGATTCAGTTCATCAGGGCAGAGCTTGACTCTCTTTGAGCCAGAGCCCGGCTCCCGGCAGACAGGGCCGAGGTCCTTTCCTCCTTTGCCCAATCATTTCTGGTTGGGCAATTGGACCCTGCCCGGGACTTTCTGCGCCTCCTAGCCCTCATGGCGGCCTGCACCAGCGTGGGTTATTGGGCCCGCTGGCATATGCGTCCCCTACAATGGGGGCTGGCCCACCAATGGTCACAGCGCTCCGGTCCTCTGGACCAGCCAGTGGCGGTGACCCAGGAGATGTGGGATGGCCTACAGTGGTGGCTTGTTCCAGCTCATTTGCAGGAGGGTATCCCGTTTGTCCGCCCCGAGCCAACAATCACTCTGACAACCTACGCCTCTCTGATGGGTTGGGGTGCCCATCTGGGTGAGCTCAGAGCCCACGGCCTCTGGTCCCCTCAGGAGTCTCGATGCCACATCAACCTGCTGGAGCTTTGAGTGGTCCGACTAGCCCTCACTGCCTTCGCTCCATTTGTACGGGGTCAAGTGGTCCAGGTCCAGATGGACAACACCACGACCATGTACTACCTCAACCAACAAGACAGGATGCACTCCTTGCCCTTGTGCAAGGAAGCTCTCCGCACTTGGTCTCTCGTGATCAGCCTAGAGGCGTATCTCCTAGCCATTCATGTGGCAGGAGCCTCCAACAGTCTGGCTGATGCCCTCAGCTGGATAGGCGCTGCATCTCACGAGTGGTCTCTCCTGCCAGAGGTAGTACAAGATCTGTTCTCCCACTGGGGCACCCCTCAGGTGGACCTGTTCGCCTCCAAGGAGAATGTGAAGCTGAGGCTGTTTCATGCCCGCCCCCTCAGCAGGGCTCGCTGCAGGGGGATGCCTTCTCGAGACCATGGACCCTGGGCCTCTTCTACATCTTCCTTCCATTTCCCTTGATCCACAAGGTGCTTCTCAAGGTGAAGAGGTACAAGGCGCAGGTGATTCTGGTAGCCCCAGACTGGCCCTGCCAGTTCTGGTATCCAGATCTCCTCAGCCTCAGCTCCAGGCTCCCGAGGCGGCTTCCAGCCCGCCCGGACCTGATCTCAGTCAACAAGGGAAAGGTACTCCATCCGGACCTTCAGTCCCTGCACCTGACTGCCTGGTTCCTGAGCGGCTTGAGTTCCAGGCCTTGGGTCTTTCTGACGAGGTCTTCAACGTTGTTGAGGAGTCCCGTAAGGAGTCGACCAGAAAATGCTGTGCCTTCAAATGGAAGAGATTCTCCATTTGGTGTCAGGACAAGGGGTTGGACCCTTCTTCCTGTTCCTTGGCTAGCATTCTGGACTACCTGTGGTCCCTTTCTCAGCTAGGGCTTCGGTCGACGACCCTTAAGGTGCACCTAGCAGCCATCTCTGCTTACCAGGCGTGGGCTGGCAAGCAGTTGGTGGCGCAGGAGAAGGTGGTCAGGTGCTTTTTCAAAGGCCTTGATCACATATCCCCTCTGGTGCGAGAACCTCCACCTCCATGGGATCTACTGCTGGTATTGGCTAAGCTCATGATCAAGCCATTCGAACTGATGCACAGGTGTGACATCTCTCACCTGTCGTGGAAGACCGCTTTCTTGGTGGCTATTACGTCAGCCAGAAGAATGGGAGAGCTCCAGGTGCTTTCCATCGAATCTCCTTATCTGGTCTTCCACAGGGACAAGGTTGTCCTGCGCCCACACCCAAAATTCCTTCCGAAGGTGCTGTCAGAGTTTCACCTTAACTAGGTGTTGACTCTACTGGTGTTCTACCCCAATCACACCTCGGAGGCCGAATATAGGCTCCATACTTTGGACCCTAGAAGAACGCTCTCTTATTATAAGGAGCGGACGGCTGCAGTTTGGGGAGAGGTTCGCCAGCTGTTTGTCACCTACGCTGAAGCTGCACCTGGCAGACCTTCAGCCAAGCGGACAATAGGCAGGTGGGTAACCTCCTGCATAGACCTCTGCTATAGGTTGGCGGGCATGGAGCCTCCCAAAGGGATAAGAGCTCATTCTACCCGCCATACCGCTGCTTCTAGGGATGTCCCTATCCAGGAAATCTGCAGGGCTGCTACCTGGAAGTCAGCACACACCTTTATTTCCCATTACCACATATACCTAGAGTCACACTGGGATGCTGGTTTTGGGACCTCGGTTCTCCAGTCCTTATTCTCTAAGTAGGGGGTGCGCGCCTTGCCTCCCTCCTCCCGGAGAACTGCTAGGAGTCTGCTAATAAGTGTGGATTGAACAACATATCCACGTCCCTAGAAATACAGGTTACTCACCTGTAACAGGAGTTCTAGGAGTGGTATATGTTGTTCATCCACATGACCCACGCGACCTCCCTGGCTTTGATGTGCAACCTGGTTTCCAGCAGGCTTAGGTCTGGTGTCATGGGGCGGAGCCTAGGGTTTTACCACCCGGGTGGGTGGGAGGAGCCAGCTTGAAGACCTTCCGGCAACATTTAAAGCGGCAAGGAACCTGCCAATAAGTGTGGATGAACAACATATTCCACTCCTAGAACTCCTGTTACAGGTGAGTAACCTGTATTTATTCTTCATAATAAACCACATGAAATTCTTCTGCTTACAAAGGGTTAAAGGATCTCTGCATTTAAATTCTTACAGCTTTAAAGGAGGCAGTTTGGCCTAGGGGCTAGAACGCAGGACTGTGAACCAGAAGTTCTGTGTTTGAATCCCACAGCTACTACTTACCACGTGATCCTAAGGAAATCACTTAACCTTCCCTGTGTTTAACCTCTCTCTTAATTTCTGGGCCCTTTGAAGCTCCCTGTTGAGTAAAATGAGCAGCTACATTCTGTCCACTCCCCCTCCTGGATTGTAAAGCACTTTGGGTTACAGCTTGTATGCAAGTCACGCTATAAATCTATATTACTTTCCTTTTCTTATGCCGGGTCAAACTAGATAAGCAAGTATACAGGGCTATAATTTGGTGCAAAGGACATTTCTGACAAATTTCCTTTAAAATTCCCCTTCCCCAACTTGGTTACTTCATTTCTTCATAAAAACTCTGGTACTTGTTGACTTTACAGTAAATCCAGTGACCAGAATGGTCATTCACAAGGTATTTGTGGGTATACCCTTGCCTGATTATTTTAGCTTTGTAAATATTTAATTATTCAGAATTGAAAAACAAGACATATCTGAACTGGCAGAGCAGGGTCCACAACATGCATTTTGTTTCTTATTAGTCAGAATAGTTTTTATAAGTACCTTGCTAATATCTTAACATGGTACACGACAGTGTTAATGTATTTTCATTTTTTTTTTTTAATTTTTGACCAGAAAAGGCACACTAAGCTGTGACTGTTTTCAGATGCGTATTGGGGGTGGGCTGCACTGACCTATTTTTACTGACCGGGGAATGCTAGTGAATGAGTGCCATGTACTGTAGTCTTTACCACCTGAACAGCCTCCAGAAAAGAGCAGAAGGGTCCTTGGCTTAACATCTCATCCAAAGGATAGTAGCTGAACAGTGTAGAACCCCCAGCCCTACTGCAGCACTACAGTGTCAGTATTGGGAATTTTCCAAAGTTCCTGGCATAGAACAAGAACACATGAATTCCTTGACTTCCTACCTCAGAGCTGAATATGCAGGCTACTGAGCCACTGAAATCAACCCCTCACGTGATGTCTTTGGCAGTTGTAAAGGATTGACTACGGTGGCCTTAAAGTGCAAAACACAAACAAAGGAAAACTCAATCAAATGAGTAAGGCAACGACCAAAAAATGAAATGCAAAAAAAAATCAACAAAACCAAAACATAAAGTGTGTTGCCACAAAAATAAAGAAAACAAAAACAAACATAAAACACAACCCAAAGAAGCTGACAAATAAAAACTCAATAGCAAACCAAAACAGTAAAGTGAACCTTCAGTGATGAATTAAAATAAAATATTGGCACAACTAAAAATGAACGTAGAAAAAATATTTATTACAACTAAAAAAGTATTGCAAACAAGCGAACAAAAAAGCACAGCTAAAAAGTTACTGCAAACATAAAAGCACAGCACAACTAAAAAGTGAATGCAAGCAAACAGCACAACTGAAAAGTGAATGCAAACAAAAAAGCATTAGTGTCAGTGATGTTGACTGCATGTTTTTATAATGCACCGTGCACGTGTGGTGTGAACAAGGGCATGGAAGAGTTAGATGAACTATAGTGGGGCTGAACAGTCCTTCATGCTGCGGGAGCATCTGTACCAGTAGGTCTGGTTGTTTATTTACGTAGTTGGGCTTGTGGGAGGGGGAGAGGGTGGAAAGGTGGCCGTGGAGCCCGACAGCTATATTAATGCTACCGTCTCCTGAGGGGAGCTGGCTGGATCGCTGCAGAACCTAGCTCCTATATGGATGCTCTACTTCTCTTGCGGGGGGCAGGCTGTGTTGCCCCCAAGCACAGCTCCTACACAGATGCCCCCATCGCTGTCAAGCACGGCTCCTATCCCTGCTCCTGCAGGAGGATTGGGATGGTCTGCCTTGGCAGTGGACACCTGTTCTGCATGGGGACTGGCATGGTGTGCCTTGGCAGCGAGCAGCTGGTTAGGCACTGGTACCCATTTATGCCCCTCCTGGCTCCTCTTTCCCTTGATGCAGACTCCTCAGTGTCCCCCAGTGTGCTGCTCCTCCAGCTTCCAGTCACTTTGAAATGACTAGGGCCCAGTCATCTCAATGAGTCATTCATTTCAATGTTTTTTTTCTTTTATTCATAACTTTGTTTTTAGTATTTTTCCTATTTTATTCTGTTGAGGTTGTTTTTAGCCCCACCCTCATAAACCCTGTGTATGTCAACTCTCATATCTCCCAAAATAGTTGTTTGCAGTATTTTAGCCCCACCCTAACAAACCCTGTGGATATCAACTTTCAAATGCCCCCCAGCCCAAAATGGGTGTTTGCAGCATACATAAACAACCATTTCAGGATAGATTTGAAATTTGACACCCCTAGGGTCTGTGAGGGTAAGGCTAAAAAAAACATCAACAGAAAAAAAGTAGGAAAAAATATTTGAAAACCAATAAAGCTATGAATCAAAGACAAAAGCCTCGTTCAGTTGAATGTCCAATTAAAATGAATGGGCCCTTTCTATATCAGTGCAGTCAGCAGTTGGAGGAGCAGCACATCAAGGCACATAGAGGAGTTGGCTTCGAGGGACAGAGGAGCCATGACGAGGTACAGAAGTGGATGCCAGTGCACAACCAGCTGCCAGCTGCCAAGGTACACCATGCTGATCCCCAAGCAGGTGTTATAGGGACCCAGTGAGCTAGCCACCGCCAAGATGGGCCTTCACGGGCTCCCTTACAGGAGTGAAGCTAGGAGCAGCGCTTGGCAGCAATCCAGTCCTCCCCCCAGGAGAGGGTGCATCCTTAGAAGAGCCGTGCTCTGTGGCAATCTGGCCCACCCTTACCCAGGTGACAGGGTCATCCATATAGGAACCGTGCTCAGTGGCAATCCATCCCACTCCCCTCAAGAGAGGGGGTATCTGTATAGGAGCCATGCTTGGTAGTAGTCTAGCTTGTGTTCAGTTGCATTCCCATGGCTGTCTTCCCTCCCCCAGATAACTAAATAAACAGCCAGACCCACCGGTACAGGCACTCCTGCAGTATAAAGGACTTTAAACACCCCGCCATTTCATCTGTCTTCTCCATACCTTTGTTCACACCACATTTGCATTACAAAAACTTGCAAACATTACTAGCATTGACTAATGCTTGTTTTGTTTACATTCATTTTTTTGTTGTGCTGTGCTTTTTTGTTTGCACTAACTTGTTTTTGTGCTGTGTTTTTATGTCTGCATTCACTTTAAAAAAAAATATCTTCAAATAAATATGGCTGCTGGACTGGACATGTTGTCAGGTAGCTCCACATGAGATCCTAAACCTTTAAAGAAAAACTGAGCAAAACAGTGCCTGCAATCACCAGGGCTGCAGAAATGCCGATTAATATACCCTGTGCAGTTTACAATGACTGGGTCTAACCTTTGAAAAGTTATCTTGTTGTTTGTAAGGTAGTCCTGGATGCGCCATTGCCAAGGTGCCGCCGCACCGGAAAACAGAGTACCTTAGTACCTCTCGGATCATCCTGTCCTTTGCCTGAATGATATGTTCACTTCATGACGGCGAGAATATTACACGAGTGAAAATAAACTATGTGCCATGTAGAGGTTCAAAGTAGCTGTACCTCTACAAGCAATTCCCGTTGAAAACGGAGCAGTGTAAGTTGGTTAAATTTGTTGTTAAAAATTCCAGCTCTGAGTTCAGGCATGCACAGTAGCTCTTTTAAAGCCCTTAGAGGATTAGGTTAGATAGCTGCTTGTGTTCTAGTTATCTCTAGTCAGAGTAGGGCTTTTAGTGAGGTAGGCAGTCTGTTTTAAAACATGTTTTTCTTTGAGCATAGGTTTTAGTTTCTTTTCATCTGTTGCCACTTTGAAAACAGTATTGGAAAATGTACCTTTACTGTTCCTCCCGGTGGAGCAATGGGCCAGTGTTTCATTTGGGAACAGGTTGGGTGCCGTTTATTCTGTTTCCTTGTTGATTGGTGAAATCCTTTCGATCCTTTGGCTGGCGGGTGAAAACTATGATTTCTGCTCCAGTTGGCCGTTGGCCATTGTACTGGCAGGTACTCACCTGTCCAGATTGAAGTCGAGGGTGATGATGGCTTGGAGCTGCCTGGTGCGAGTGGTGGAAGGAGCGAATGTCCAAGTGTGGCTCCGTCATTGAGGAGCTCTGAAACTATCTGCACTACTAGGATTGTGAACTTGATCATGAAGAGGCACAGCTTTTTAAAAGACTCCCTCCAGTTTTCATCTATTCATCTGAGGTAACTGAGTGTTGTGGTTGGCCCAGAGGAGGGCTGGATTTTCTGCCTGGAGGGTTGTTTAATATCCTGACCTGAGTGGAATAGAGTTCCTTGGGTCCTGAGCTTATTTCGAGAGGGCTCTTGCAGTAGGTAATAACCATTAGGACTGAGCCACCAGGTACTAGGACCACACAGAAAACTTTAGCTAGCTGTGTATAGCGGTGGACCACCCCCGACATCATGTGACCAGCGTCGGCCCGACGCCATATAAGGGGTGATCCCCACGCCCACCTTCCAGTTGTTTCCCCGACATCAACCTGCGCGCGTCAGAGCTTATGGAATGCTGCTACAGTTTGACCGCCATTTTTGATAAGTATATTTTTCTAATTTCTTTATTTTTCTCATTTCTTTATTTTTCTCAAAAAAAAGTATCATTTGTCATTTAATTGCTTGTCTTCTCCAACTCCTTCCAAATTGCATCAGAATGAGTGTGCCTGCAGCAAGCAGCTCCCGGAGAAGGGCACCCACACTTCGTGCATCTTGTGCCTGGGACCAGACCATGACATCGAGGCCTGTGTGGCCTGCCAGAAATTCAACCAGGCCACACAGAAATGCAGGTAGCAGACCCTGAAAGCTCATCTTTTAAAAACTAAGCTTGCTTCCATCACAAAAGAGCTGCAGCAGATGTGAAGTGCTTCCATGTCTGTAGGATGTTCTTCTGACTCCCACAAGCAGAAGAAGAAGAAAGATAAGGAGAAGCATCGGGACTGGGATCGATCCCCTTCCAGGCCGCCTCTTCCTCTGGGGACTGTGGCCAACAAGAGGCCTTCCTCCAGCATGGGAAGCGCCCCATTGGCCAAGTCTGTTCCTGTCTATATGGAGCAGGCTGAGGCCCCCCCACAAGAGCTGGTCATGGTTCAGGCTGGCACCTCCAGTGATTCTGAGGCTTCAACCACCCATAGGCCCCTCAAAACGCCAGGGTCCAGGTGTGTTATTTGGCTGGTAAGTCGGGCATCGATCCTTCTAATTGACTGCACAGCCGCGGCTGATAAGTCGGGCATTGGTCCTTCCGATGAACGCACAGCCAAGGTGCTCCCATCAGACCCCGATAACAGATCTGATGCTGGTCTTCCAGATCAGCACCTCCTACTGCTTAAGCCACAGCCTTCTCAGAGGAATCCCCCTCCCAGGAACCTCCTTTGCCACCTCCGGTTGCACCTCTGGATTCTCCCATTCCTTTGGATTTGGAGAAGGAGAAGCGGCCACCCGCTGGTCCCACTGCTATACCAGCGCCGGACTGCCCATCACCAGATCTTCCTACAGGGATTCCGGTGCCCACACCTGTGGACCCTTCCAGCTGGGCCTTCTGATCCTCCCTGGCCTCCAGTGGGTCCCTTCAGCCCTTCAGGACCAACGCCGGATTTACCTCCTCCAGTAGGCCCATACCCTGACCTGATCTTACCAGGGCCCTCCAGTGTTCCTTCTGGGCCAATGTCAGGTCCTTCGGCACTGCCGTCAGGGCCCACACTGGGCTACCCGATGCCAGGTTATCCAATGCCACAGTACCCTATACCTGGGTATCTGACTCTGCGGTACCCGAAGCTGGGGTACCCTGTGCCGGGCCATCCTACACCTAGTTATCCGACGCCAGGTTATCCAGTGCCGGTCTACCCGATGCCGCATTACCCGACATTGGGCTACCTGATGCCAGGCTATACGCCACTTTACCAGCCGCCTCTACCTCCACTTCCTCCACAGCCGCAGGTGGATTTCAGAGCCTTCTCCAATTCTTGGTGGTCTAGAACAAAGTCTCAGCTGATAATGGAGCTGGATTGCCATCAGCCCGTGGTGGTCTCCACACCAGTCCGTCCTACTCCCACTCCACAGTTTCTGTTGCCAGTGGACACATGCCCTTCCACATCAGGTCGCATGCTGGGTGCCCCCTCTGTGGAGGGCCATGGCAGAGGGTTGGCTTCCCAGGGCTTTGTCCCCAGATGGGAGTCCTTCGTCGGACTCAGAGTCTGACTCTTCCTCAGCCTCAGGCTATGAGACTTCCCAAGCCTAAGGAGACCCCTAAGTCTCCCCCAGAGGACCCTTCCTTCATGGAAATCCTCAAGAAGATCCAAGAGGCTAATGAATGGAAGACTGCAGACCAGGATCATCAGCATAAGAGGTTGGTGGAGCACCTCGACCTTCCCAAACTGTCTCCCCTTCTCATCCCCCCCGTATGGGACCTCATGAAGACTTGGCCTCCACTATCTGGCCACAGCAGTGGAAGTCAATCCTACCCGTTTCCAAAAAGGCAGACCAGGTGTCTTTGCCCCTGAGGCCAAGGACCACCTCAGTACCCACCCCAAGGCAGATTCGGTGGTCCTCAACGCAGCGCACGACCGTACCACTAAGCCCAAACATATGGATGACTTCTAAAACCAGAAGCTACAGTCACACTTGTTAAGGAAAATGATTGCAAGGTACTGGACAGCCTAGTTAATTTTCTGTCACATAATGAGATATGTGTTGGCCCAGAAGTTGAGGACGACCTTCAACAACATGATGACAGCGTAAGTGGAACAGCAGTACAAATCAACATTTATAAAAAGGCTGCATTATTCTATGAGACTGTGCTGAGGAAAATGATGAAAAAATTCCCTTTAAGAGATCAGCTGTTTAAAAAATGCTGCCTTGTTTCTTGATCCTGTTTCAAAGTTACAGCTGTCAGCCAAAGCTGTAACTGATCTTGCCACCACTTTAGGAATTATAAACTGCTGAAGAAGCCAGCCAGCTGATGGACCAGTTTTCATTGTACCAGTTCTGAGACACAGATGACCTAATTCAAGATCCTCTACAGGCATCCAGGTACTGGGGTACTGTGCTCACAATAATGAATGCAGCCAGTGAAAAAATAAACCTGCTTAAAAGACTTGTGATGACAGTCTTGTGTTTGCCGCACTCTAATGCCGAGGCTGAACGTGCTTTCAGCATGGTAACATAAAGGTAAAAACCGAGCTGAGGCAAAGTCTAAGCATGAAAACAGTGAATTGATTGTTAGCTATACAAATGAATGAAGATCGAGAGTGTTTTGTTGTACATCACCCAAAAGAAATCTTGGAGTCTGCAAGGAAAGCATCTACAAAATACAACACCGATCATGAGAACAAATGAGGTACATCAGCCCAAAAAAATCCAAGAGGCTGCAACTACAGAATGCAACAACACAATCGTTAGAACACATGGACTTTTTATTTGTTACTACAAATTGTTGTTTTTTCACACAAAATGACAAATTTCATGCACAGATTCTTCTTTAGTGCTATTACATTGTGTTTCAGGCTCTGTTATGGTCTTAAACAGTGCATTAAATCATTAAAGTGCTGAGATTCTGATGTCCCTCGTGGTGTCCCTCATTTCAGGGTGCTGTGTCCCTCATTGTCCCTCATTTTAAGGCTTGGTGTCTCTCATTTCAGAGTCTGGAGATTGAGAGGTATGTGTGGATCTGACCACCAGAATGCAAGAAAGGAGCAGGAAACTTTGGAACCTAGCACTGATCACTGCTCAGAAAAAAACCCAGCAATATCACAAACTTGGCTGAGTAGTGAACGCCTTAATATAGCATTTTGGAGTGCAAATCCATACAGCTGCTTAAAAACTGAGCACATACATTTTAAGACCAATGGAGAGGTGATGCAGTTTGCCTCTATATGGGGGTTCTCCTCTAGCTAGAGCTGTAGAAAGTGGCATATTTCCAGTTTAGCTGAAGGAGTGGGGAACTCCTCATCCCACATTGTCAGTCTAGCCAAGTGTCAACATTCAGTTCATGGAGAGTGCCCTTACCTGATTGTGTGTGGGGATGGGTGGGGGTGGGGTCGGGGAATCCCATGAACTATGGTAGAACTGGTTATTTTTGGTACAAAAAAATCTTTGTTTGCAGGCAGTAGAGTCCCACAAATTTACATTAAAAGCAAAGATCAAATGACACATGTTATTTTATTAGTGAACTTTATTCCAAAGCTAAAAAAACTGTTTTCAACCCTATGTAAAAGAAGTTCAAAGGTGGTCCAACGTGACCAGTCGGCAGTTCGCAGTCAGTCCGCATACCTGCAGCAGAAACACAGAAATAAGCAACTGATCCAAAATGCCAAGTTTTATATTTTTTTGAATATTTATTTTGCGTACCACTTCATTTGATGTCAGTTTCCGTGAGTCCCATCTGCTCGAGCACCCCAGACACCTATAAATTTAAAAATCACAGTAAGTGCTTCTGTTTCGGTAGTTCTGAATAGAAGTAAAGCATTAATGTTTAATCTGCATTACTGTCTAAGCAGTTGGCATGTGCAGCTTGAATGCCAGTGTCTTCAAAGTCACGAACACAATCCTTGTGGTGGCTACTCAGATCCTAGAAAGATTTCACAAGCCACTGTACATGTTGTGCTTCAAGGGTTGTCATGCACAGATTGATGTTTATTTTATCTGAAGGTGTACTGCAGTTCAGTTTGTCACTAATTTGTGCAGCATACAGTGCAGTAAAATAGGCTTTAAGGTTGTCCTTGAAACTTTTATTTACAGAGATATCCAGAGGCCAGTGCAGGAGGCAGGGACAAATATTAGAATACTTGCTGACTACTCTAGTTTTCCCAGCACTAGGTGGGTAGAATGAGCTCAGTAGAGGTTGTGGATAAGGAGCGATCTCTGTTCTGCTCACAGGTCATTATTTTTTCATGGTAGAGGAAATGTGTGGGAGCAGAATACAGTTGATGTACTGGAGCTTAGTGTTCTCATTAGCCCAGTGGTTATCGGGTTGAGTGATGTGCCAGTCATGGGGGAACTGGAAGTTAGAATGTCAGTTACTGGTTTTGCCTTTATAGAGCACCTGTGGTGGCAAGTAGTCTCCTGCCAATGTGCAGGCCATTACCATTGAGACCTGCCACTTATCTCCCAGACCTGCTTTGCCCCGACCTCCTCCATAGTCCACTATGAACATGGTACAAGATTAACGCCTGTCTTGTCCATGTTTATGATTAATTTTGCAGGTCTAACCTCCTGTATAGCGGCAGTACTGATACGTTTCAGGAGAGTGTCCTTTAACTGCTGGAAGTCCTCTGGTGTTTTCCAACCAGCTTTGGTACCTTTTCTTTTACAGAACCCAAAACAATTTAAAAACTGCCATGCCCACTGCCTTGAGAAACTGCGACTGCCACCTTATTCAATGGCAAGCATTTAAACTAGCCTGGGGTGGCAGAAGGAAGCAGGGAGAGTCAAACTGCCCACCCCCACTGGATAATGCAGTCAACATGGAGGACCATAAAGTTATGATATCGCCAGAAGTAACTAAACTCATAAAGGGGGGAACAGTGGAGGACAGGAGGAAGGGTGTTAAAAATAGGAAGGACAAACAGAGGAGGCAAAAAGAGGATGATAAAAGAAGAAACAGCAAAACATGGAAGGGCATGTATATACTAATGCCCGCAGCCTAGGAAATAAAATCTCAGACCTGGTGGCCTTGATGACGGAGGCTGACCTGGACATTGTAACTATTACTGAGACATGATACTTTGGAAACCATGACTGGGATGTAGCAATACCAGGTTATACTCTGTTTAGGAGAGAGAGGGAGGGTAAAAAGGGAGGGGGGTGGTTCTTTATGCCAGGGAGGGTATTAGAGTGACTGAGATACAGGGAATGCAGGGGCAGTGGAGGTACTGTGGGTCACCGTTGAGACAGGCAACGGCACAGCTATTTGCACAGGCGTGATATACAGACCTCCAGCACAGGGGGATGGGCAGACAGGATTCTTGTGGAATCCATCCACATGATGGTAGCTAAAGAGGAGGTGCTGCTGGTAGGTGATTTCAATCTGCCAGATATGGATTGGAGCATCCCAGCTGCTGCCTCAGCCAGGAGCAGGGACATCCTGTACACCATACAAGGAGCAGGCCTCAGGCAGCTAGTGATTGAACCCACCCTGGAGGATGCACATTTGGACCTGGTACTCACCAACAGGGACAGAATTGCGGACGTCAGTGTGGGCGAACACCTGGGGTCCAGTGATCATTGCACGGTGTGGTTCAGTATGAGTACAATGGCAGAGTAAAGCCACACAAAGGCGAGGGTCCTGGATTCTAGCAGGGTGGACTTTACTAAGATTAGGATATGTCTCAAGAATGCTCTGGCAGAGAGAGATGAATGGGGGGGGGGGTTGAGAAGCATTGGGCCCCTCTGAAATGGAAGTGACAAACCTTTGCATTAGGCAAGTAAACAAGGGCAAGAGAAAGAGAAAACCACTATGGTTCTCAAAGGAAGTGGCCAGGATGGTAAGGGCAAAAAAGATGGGTTTCAGGATGAACAAGGAAACACAGGAGGACAGGGTAGTGTTCCTGGATAAACAGAGGGAGGCAGGGAAAGCAAACAGGAGCACAAAGGCACAAATGGAGGAAAAAATAGCACAGGAGGTTAAAAAAAGGGGGACAAGACTTTTTATAGGTACATTCCCCCCATTCGTTCCTCCTGGGGATCGAAGCCTCTGATTAGGTGGTGGAACCAGTCAGATGTTCCGATCACTACACTGTGGGGTTTAGTTTTAGTGCCCCTCCCTTCATAGGCATGCCCCTGTGGAGATGGTCAGGTATCGCCCTTTATGAGATGTAAGCTCTGAAGGCCTGGCAGCAGTACTTGACCTATCGCCCTTCCTAGTGGCAAGCAGTGATCCAGAGACCCTCGTGACGGCCTCTAACTCGGCCATCTCGGCAGCCCTGGATGTCACTGCTCCTGTCCGCGTTCGTCCTGTCTCCCTTCACCCTCGGTTCCCATGGTTTGATGGGACTTTGAGGGAGATGCAGCGATTAGGACGAAGGTTAGAGCGTTGCTGGCAGAAATCCACCCTTGATGCTGACCACCAGAGATTGAGGGATCATTATCAAGTCTCTCAATCTGCAATCACCTGTAAGAAGGCTCAGTTCCTGTACAGGGAGATTATGGTCACTCAGAATTGACCAGCTCAGCTTTTTCGAATTGTGGACAGACTGTGCAACCCAGCCTGTCTACAAGTTTGGAAAGCCTTTTCGCAAATAGAGTGTGATAAATTTGCGTGATTCTTTGCATCTAAGGTGGCTGACATCAGGGCCGAACTCCAACCAGCACACTCTATGGGCGTTGCTGTGGATCGGCTCGAGGCTACTACCTCTCAGCTTTCCTGGAGTACCTTTGACCGACCGGAGTTCTTGGATGTCATGCAGAATGTCCAGGGTGCTCGCCCTTTGTGCAGTAGTTTGGATCCAGGACCAACTTCCCTGATTTTGGGTTGTATTGACTCAATTAATCCGGTCCTAGTATGAATAGTCTGGTGCTCCTTGGAAGCAGGTGAGTTTCCTAGCTCCCTGAAGGAGGTGGTGGTAACAGCCCCCTTGAAGAAAGCTTTTTTGGACCCAGACTGCTATGCAAACTACAGACCAATCTCTAACCTTCCCTATTTAGGGAAGGTTATTGAGAAAGTAGTAGCTGTGCAGCTGGAGAACCATTTGACCATCCATAACACCTATGAACCCCTCCAGTCCGGATTTTGTAAGAGACATAGTACTGAGACAGCATTGGTTCGGGTGCTAAATGATCTCCTGTATCTCTTAAAGAGCAACTTTGCACTTCAGCACGTGCTTTCATAAATGAGATGTTTCAGCTGTTACAATTTATTAGAGAATCTATGTTTTTTTCATTTTCAATGTTCCTTTTCAAGACTTTCGCACATCCTGGTTGTCCATTTAAATGGTTTGTATAGGAAACATTTGAAAACATCTGCCTGCCTCTTGTTAGCCTTACAGTGCCTTTGTTTATAACATCATACTGTTCACTATGTCAGTAGTCTGTGATGTCACAAATAGCAATTGTCTGGTTAGCAAAGGAGAGTCAGATAGATTTTTGAAAGACTTAGTGAAATAATTTCTGCATTATCTACAATATTTAGTAGACTAACAGTGGGGGAAAGTAAAAAATAGCAAATAACTAGAAAACAGTAAACTTCTAACATAACTGCTGTTTATCTAGTGATTTTTAACTTTTATTATAATAGAGAGTTGCTCTTTAACCGCCCTGCATCTCTTGACCTCCCTGTATCTCCAACCCCCCTGTATCTCTTAACCTGCATCTCTGAACATCCTAGAATCTCTTAACTTCCCCGCATCACTTAACGTCCCTGTATCTCTTCACCTCCCCATATCTCTTAACCATCCTCTTCATCACTTAACTTCCTTTTATCTCTTAACCTTCCTGCATTACTTGCCCTCCCTGTATCATGACATCTCCCCTGTATCATGTCACCTCCTTGTGTCTTTAATCTCGCTGTATCACGTCACCTCCCTGTATCTTTAATTTCCCTGTATTACGTTACCTCCGTGTATCACGTCACCTCCCTGTATCATGTCACCTCCCTGTATCACCTAACCTCCCCTTTATCATGTCATCTCCCTGTATCTTTAATCTCCCTGTATCACTTAACCTCCCTGTATCATGTCATCTCCCTGTATCACGTCACCTCCCTGTATCACGTCACCTCCCTGTATCATGTCACCTCCCTGTATCATGTCACCCCCCTGTATCATGTCACCTCCCTGTATCTTTAATCTCCCTGTATCACTTAACCTCCCTGTGTCATGTCACCTCCCTGTGTCATGTCACCTCCCTGTATCATGTCACCACCCTGTATCATGTCACTTCCCTGTATCATGTCACCTCCCTGTATCACTTAACCTCCTCTGTATCATGTCACCTCCCTGTATCTTTAATCTCCCTGTATCACTAAACCTCCCTGTATCACGTCATCTCCTTGTATCTTTAATCTCCCTGTATCACTTAATCTCCCTGTATCATGTCAGCTCCCTGTATCACTTAACCTCCCTGTATCATGTCACCTCCCTGTATCACTTAACCTCCCTGTATCATGTCATCTCCCTGTATCATGTCAGCTCCCTGTATCACTTAACCTCCCTGTATCATGTCACCTCCCTGTATCTTTAATCTCCTTGTATCACTTAACCTCCCTGTATCACGTCACCTCCCTGTATCATGTCAGCTCCTGTATCTTTAATCTCCCTGAATCACTTAACCTCCCTGTATCATGTCATCTCCCTGTATCATGTCATCTCCTTGTATCATGTCAGCTCCCTGTATCTTTAATCTCCCTGTATCACTTAACCTCCCTGTATCACGTCACCTCCCTGTATCTTTAATCTCCCTGTATCATGTCACCTCCCTGTATCTTTAATTTCCCTCTATCACTTAACCTCCCTGTATCACGTCACCTCCATGTATCATGTTAGCTCCCTGTATCTTTAATCTCCCTCTATCACTTAACCTAGACATAGAAACATAGAAACATAGACTTTGACGGCAGAAAAGGACCACTTGGCCCACCCAGTCTGCCCATTTCCCTACCTACTTGATAAGCTGCAGATTCTAGTTAACCAACAGCCTGCTTCCTGCAACCCCGCACTATAATTGCTTTGTGTCTGTCCCAAGCATGTTTGAATTCCCCCACTGTTTTAGACCCAACGACCTCCTCAGGAAGGCTGTTCCATGTATCCACCACTCTCTCCGTGAAAAAGAATTTCCTCACATTACCCCTGAGCCGTCCCCCCTCTATCTTTAAACTGTGCCCCCTTGTTCTTACACATCTCTTTTTCTGAAAGATGCTACCCTCCTGGACTTTGTTGATTCCCTTGAGGTACTTGAACGTTTCTATCATGTCCCCCTGTCCCTCCTTTCATCAAGGGTATACATATTAAGCTCTCTCAGTCTCTCTTCATATGGTTTCTGATGTAGACCCTGCACCATTTTAGTTGCCCTCCTCTGGACTGCTTCCATCCTGTCTATGTCCTTGCGTAGATGAGGTCTCCAAACTGCACACAGTACTCCAGATGGGATCTCACCAACTGTCTGTATAGAGGAATAATCACTCCTTTTCTACTTGTGATGCCCTTCCTATGCATCCCAGTATTCCTGGCTCTCCTTACTGACTTCTCACATTGCTTACCCACCTTTAGGTCATCTGATATGACTACTGTATCATGTCACCTCCATGTATCATGTCAGCTCCCTGTATCTTTAATCTCCTCTATCACTTAACCTCCTGTATCACGTCACCTCCATGTATCATGTCAGCTCCTGTTCTTTAATCTCCCTATCACTTAACCTTCCTGTATCACGTCACCTCCCTGAATCACTTAACCTCCCTGTATCATGTCATCTCCCTGTATCATGTCACCTCCCTGTATCATTTCACCTCTCTGTATCACGTCACTTCCTTGTATCTTTAATCTCCTTGTATCACTTAACCTCCCTGTATCACGTCACCTCCCTGTATCATGTCAGCTCCCTGTATCTTTAATCTCCCTCTATCACTTAACCTCCCTATATCACGTCACCTCCATGTATCATGTCAGCTCCCTGTATCTTTAATCTCCCTCTATCACTTAACCTCCCTGTATCACGTCACCTCCCTGAATCACTTAACCTCCCTGTATCATGTCATCTCCTGTATCATGTCACCTCCCTGTATCATTTCACCTCTCTGTATCACGTCACCTCCTTGTATCTTTAATCTCCTTGTATCACTTAACCTCCCTGTATCACGTCACCTCCCTGAATCACTTAACCTCCCTGAATCACTTAACCTCCCTGAATCACTTAACCTCCCTGTATCATTTCACCTCCCTGTATCACGTCACCTCCCTGTATCACGTCACCTCCCTGTATCTTGTCACCTCCCTGTATCACTTAACCTCCCTGTATCTTGTCACTTCCAAGTATCACGTCACCTCCCTGTATCTTTCATCTCCCTGTATCACTTAACCTCCCTGTATCATGTCACCTCCCTGTATCTTTAATCTCCTTATATCACTTAACCTCCCTGTATCGCATCACCTCCCTGTATCACGTCACCGCCCTGTATCATGTCACCTCCCTGTATCATGTCACCTCCCTGTATCACTTAACCTCCCTGTATCTCTTCACTTCCATGTATCACGTCACCTCCCTGTATCTTTCATCTCCCTGTATCACTTAACCTCCCTGTATCACGTCACCTCCCTGTATCATGTCACCTCCCTGTATCTTTAATCTCTCTCTATCACTTAACTTCCCTGTATCACGTCACCTCCCTGAATCACTTAACCTCCCTGTATCATGTCACCTCCCTGTATCATTTCACCTCCCTGTATCACGTCACCTCCTTGTATCTTTAATCTCCTTGTATCACTTAACATCCCTGTATCACGTCACCTCCCTGTATCACGTCACCTCTCTGTATCATGTCACCTCCCTGTATCACATCACCTCCCTGTATCATGTCACCTCCCTGTATCACTTAACCTCCTGTATCTCATCACCTCCCTGTATCTTACACCTCCTGTATCACTTAACCTCCCTGTATCATGTCACTCCTGACCTCCTGTATCACTTAACCTCCCTGTATCATGTCACCTCCCTGAATCACGTCACCTCCCTGTATCACTTAACCTCCCTGTATCACTTAACCTCCCTGTATCATGTCACCTCCCTGTATCATGTCACCTCCCTGTATCTTTAATCTCCCTGTATCCCTTAACCTCCCTGTATCATGTCATCTCCCTGTATCACGTCACCTCCCTGTATCATGTTACCTCCCTGCATCTTTAATCTCCTTATATCCCTTAACCTCCCTGTATCATGTCACCTCCCTGTATCTTTAATCTCCCTTTATCACTTAACCTCCCTGTATCATGTCATCTCCGTGTATCACGTCACCTCCCTGTATCATGTCACCTCCCTGTATCATGTCACCTCCCTGTATCACATCACCTCCCTGTATCTTTAATCTCCTTATATCACTTAACCTCCCTGTATCATGTCTCCTCCCTGTATCTTTAATCTCCTTATATCATCACTTAACCTCCCTGTATCATGTCACCTCCCTGTATCATGTCACCTCCCTGTATCACTTAACCTCCCTGTATCATGTCACCTCCCTGTATCTTTAACCTCCCTGTATCATGTCACCTCCCTGTATCATGTCACCTCCCTGTATCTTTAACCTCCCTCTATCATGTCACCTCCCTGTATCACTGAACCTCCCTGTATCATGTCACCTCCCTGTTTCTTTAATCTCCTTATATCACTTAACCTCCTTGTATCATGTCACCTCCCTCTATCACTTAACCTCCTTGTATCATGTCACCTCCCTCTATCACTAAACCTCCCTGTATCACGTCACCTCCCTGTATCATGTCACCTCCCTGTATCACATCACCTCCCTGTATCTCGTCACTTCCATGTATCACGTCACCTCCCTGTATCTTTAATCTCCCTGTATCACTTAACCTCCCTGTATCTCATCACCTCCATGTATCTTTAATCTCCTTGTATCACTTAACCTCCCTGTATCACGTCACCTCCTTGTATCTTTAATCTCCTTGTATCACTTAACCTCCATGTATCACGTCACCTCCCTATATCATGTCACCTCCCTGTATCTTTAATCTCCTGATATCACTTAACCTCCCTGTATCACATCACCTCCCTGTATCATGTCACCTCCCTGCATCACTTAACCTCCCTGTATCTCGTCACTTCCATGTATCACGTCACCTCCCTGTATCTTTCATCTCCCTGTATCACTTAACCTCCCTGTATCATGTCACCTCCCTGTATCTTTAATCTCCTTATATCACTTAACCTCCATGTATCACGTCACCTCCCTGTATCACTTCACCTCCCTGTATCACGTCACCTCCCTGTATCACGTCACCTCCTGTATCATGTCACCTCCTGATCACGTCATCTCCTGTATCATGTCACCTCCTGTATCATGTCACCTCCTGTATCACATCACCTCCTGTATCACGTCACTCCTGTATCACGTCACCTCCCTGTATCACGTCACCTCCCTGTATCACGTCACCTCCCTGTATCATGTCACCTCCTGTATCACGTCACCTCCTGTATCCGTCACCTCCTTGTATCCGGCCACCTCCTGTATCACTTAACCTCCTGTATCATGTCACCTCCTGTATCACTTAACCTCCTGTATCATATCACCTCCTGTATCTTTAATCTCCTTATATCACCAACCTCCCTGTATCATGTCACCTCCTGTATCTTTAATCTCCTTATATCATGTCACCTCCTGTATCTTTAATCTCCTGTATCACTTAACCTCCCCTATCATGTCACCTCCTGTATCATGTCACCTCCCTTATCATGTCACCTCCCTGTATCACTTAACCTCCCTGTATCTCGTCACCTCCATGTATCATGTCAGCTCCCTGTATCTTTAATCTCCTTATATCACGTCACCTCCCTGTATCTTTAATCTCCCTCTATCACTTAACCTCCCTGTACCACGTCACCTCCCTGTATTATGTCACCTCCCTGTATCATGTCACCTCCCTGTATCATTTCACCTCCCTGTATCACGTCACCTCCTTGCATCTTTAATCTCCTTGTATCACTTAACCTCCCTGTATCACGTTACCTCCCTGTATCACGTCACCTCCCTGTATCATGTCATCTCCCTGTATCATGTCACCTCCCTGTATCTTTAATCTCCTTATATCACTTAACCTCCCTATATCACATCACCTCCCTGTATCATGTCACCTCCCTGTATCACTTAACCTCCCTGTATCTCATCACTTCCATGTATCACGTCACCTCCCTGTATCACTTAACCTCCCTGTATCACGTCACCTCCCTGTATCATGTCACCTCCCTGTATCTTTCATCTCCCTGTATCACTTAACCTCCCTGTATCATGTCACCTCCCTGTATCACTTAACCTCCCTGTATCATGTCACCTCCCTGTATCTTTAATCTCCTTATATCACTTAACCTCCCTGTATCGCATCACCTCACCTCCCTGTATCACTTAACCTCCCTGTATCACGTAACCTCCCTGTGTCACGTCACCTCCCTGTATCTTTAATCTCCCTGTATCATGTCACCTCCTGTATCTTTAATCTCCCTGTATCCCTTAACCTCCCTGTATCATGCCATCTCCCTGTTTCACGTCATCTCCGTGTATCATGTCACCTCCCTGTATCTTTAATCTCCCTGTATCATGTCACCTCCCTGTATCTTGTCACCTCCCTGTATCATGTCACCTCCCTGTATCATGTCATCTCCCTGTATCTTTAATCTCCTTATATCACTTAACCTCCCTGTATCATGTCACCTCCCTGTATCTTTAATCTCCTTGTATCACTTAACCTCCCTGTATCACGTCACCTCCCTGTATCATGTCAGCTTCCTGTATCTTTAATCTCCCTGAATCACTTAACCTCCCTGTATCATGTCATCTCCCTGTATCATGTCATCTCCTCGTATCATGTCAGCTCCCTGTATCTTTAATCTCCCTGTATCACTTAACCTCCCTGTATCACGTCACCTCCATGTATCATGTCACCTCCCTGTATCTTTAATCTCCCTGTATCACGTCACCTCCCTGTAGCTTTAATTTCCCTCTATCACTTAACCTTCCTGTATCACGTCACCTCCATGTATCATGTCAGCTCCCTGTATCTTTAATCTCCCTCTATCACTTAACCTAGACATAGAAACATAGACTTTGACGGCAGAAAAGGACCACTTGGCCCACCCAGTCTGCCCATTTCCCTACCTACTGGATAAGCTGCAGATACTAGTTAACCAACAGCCTGCTTCCTGCAACCCCGCACTATAATTGCTTTGTGTCTGTCCCAAGCATGTTTGAATTCCCCCACTGTTTTAGACCCAACGACCTCCTCAGGAAGGCTGTTCCATGTATCCACCACTCTCTCCGTGAAAAAGAATTTCCTCACATTACCCCTGAGCCGTCCCCCCTCTATCTTTAAACTGTGCCCCCTTGTTCTTACACATCTCTTTTTCTGAAAGATGCTACCCTCCTGGACTTTGTTGATTCCCTTGAGGTACTTGAACGTTTCTATCATGTCCCCCTGTCCCTCCTTTCATCAAGGGTATACATATTAAGCTCTCTCAGTCTCTCTTCATATGGTTTCTGATGTAGACCCTGCACCATTTTAGTTGCCCTCCTCTGGACTGCTTCCATCCTGTCTATGTCCTTGCGTAGATGAGGTCTCCAAAACTGCACACAGTACTCCAGATGGGATCTCACCAACTGTCTGTATAGAGGAATAATCACTCCCTTTTTCTACTTGTGATGCCCCTTCCTATGCATCCCAGTATCCCCCTGGCTCTCCTTACTGACTTCTCACATTGCTTACCCACCTTTAGGTCATCTGATATGACTACTGTATCATGTCACCTCCATGTATCATGTCAGCTCCCTGTATCTTTAATCTCCTCTATCACTTAACCTCCCTGTATCACCTCCATGTATCATGTCAGCTCCTGTATCTTTAATCTCCTCTATCACTTAACCTTCCTGTATCACGTCACCTCCCTGAATCACTTAACCTCCCTGTATCATGTCATCTCCCTGTATCATGTCACCTCCCTGTATCATTTCACCTCTCTGTATCACGTCACTCCTTGTATCTTTAATCTCCTTGTATCACTTAACCTCCCTGTATCACGTCACCTCCCTGTATCATGTCAGCTCCCTGTATCTTTAATCTCCCTCTATCACTTAACCTCCCTATATCACGTCACCTCCATGTATCATGTCAGCTCCCTGTATCTTTAATCTCCCTCTATCACTTAACCTCCCTGTATCACGTCACCTCCCTGAATCACTTAACCTCCCTGTATCATGTCATCTCCCTGTATCATGTCACCTCCCTGTATCGTTTCACCTCTCTGTATCACGTCACCTCCTTGTATCTTTAATCTCTTTGTATCACTTAACCTCCCTGTATCACGTCACCTCCCTGAATCACTTAACCTCCCTGTATCATGTCATCTCCCTGTATCATGTCACCTCCCTGTACCATTTCACCTCCCTGTACCATTTCACCTCCCTGTATCATGTCACCTCCCTGTATCTTGTCACCTCCCTGTATCACTTAACCTCCCTGTATCTCGTCACTTCCAAGTATCACGTCACCTCCCTGTATCACTTAACCTCCCTGTATCATGTCACCTCCCTGTATCTTTAATCTCCTTATATCACTTAACCTCCTTGTATCATGTCACCTCCCTGTATCACTTAACCTCCCTGTATCACGTCACCTCCCTGTATCACGTCACCTCCCTGTATCACGTCACCTCTCTGTATCATGTCACCTCCCTGTGTCACTTAACCTCCCTGTATCTCATCACCTCCATGTATCTTTAATCTCCTTGTATCACTTAACCTCCCTGTATCACGTCACCTCCTTGTATCTTTAATCTCCTTGTATCACTTAACCTCCATGTATCACGTCACCTCCCTATATCATGTCACCTCCTGTATCATGTCACCTCCTGTATCATGTCATCTCCCTGTATCATGTCACCTCCCTGTATCTTTAATCTCCTTATATCACTTAACCTCCCTGTATCATATCACCTCCCTGTATCATGTCACCTCCCTGTATCACTTAACCTCCCTGTATCTCGTCACTTCCATGTATCACGTCACCTCCCTGTATCTTTCATCTCCCTGTATCACTTAACCTCCCTGTATCATGTCACCTCCCTGTATCTTTAATCTCCTTATATCACTTAACCTCCATGTATCACGTCACCTCCCTGTATCACGTCACCTCCCTGTATCACGTCACCTCCCTGTATCACGTCACCTCCCTGTATCACGTCACCTCCCTGTATCACTTAACCTCCCTGTATCACGTCACCTCCTTGTATCATGTCACCTCTCTGTATCACATCACCTCCCTGTATCACGTCACTCCTGTATCATTAATCTCCTGTATCCCTTAACCTCCCATCATGTCATCTCCTGTATCACGTCATCTCCTGTATCACTCATCTCCCTCTATCACTTAACCTCCCCAGTATCATGTCATCTCCTGTATCACGCCACCTCCTGTATCACGCCATCTCCTGTATCACGTCATCTCCTGTATCACGTCATCTCCTGTATCATGTCACCTCCCTGTATCACGTCACCTCCCTGTATCACGTCACCTCCCTGTATCACGTCACCTCCCTGTATCACTTAACCTCCCTGTATCATGTCACCTCCCTGTATCACGTCACCTCCTTGTATCTCGTCACCTCCCTGTATCACGTAACCTCCCGGTATCATGCCATCTCCCTGTATCTTTAATCTCCTTATATCACTTAACCTCCCTGTATCATATCACCTCCCTGTATCTTTAATCTCCTTATATCACTTAACCTCCCTCTATCATGTCACCTCCCTGTATCATGTCACCTCCCTTATCATGTCACCTCCCTGTATCACTTAACCTCCCTGTATCTCGTCACCTCCATGTATCATGTCAGCTCCCTGTATCTTTAATCTCCTTATATTACGTCACCTCCCTGTATCTTTAATCTCCCTCTATCACTTAACCTCCCTGTACCACGTCACCTCCCTGAATCACGTCAACTCCCTGTATCATGTCACCTCCCTGTATCATGTCACCTCCTTGTATCTTTAATCTCCTTGTATCACTTAACCTCCCTGTATCACGTTACCTCCCTGTATCACGTCACCTCCCTGTATCATGTCACCTCCCTGTATCATGTCACCTCCCTGTATCTTTAATCTCCTTATATCACTTAACCTCCCTCTATCATGTCACCTCCCTGTATCATGTCACCTCCCTTATCATGTCACCTCCCTGTATCACTTAACCTCCCTGTATCTCGTCACCTCCATGTATCATGTCCGCTCCCTGTATCTTTAATCTCCTTATATCACTCACCTCCTGTATCTTTAATCTCCTGTATCATTAACCTCCCTGTATCATGTCACCTCCTGTATCACTTAACTCCTGTATCATGTCACCTCCCTGTATCATTTCACCTCCCTGTATCACGTCACCTCCTTGTATCTTTAATCTCCTTGTATCACTTAACCTCCCTGTATCACGTTACCTCCCTGTATCACGTCACCTCCCTGTATCATGTCACCTCCCTGTATCATGTCACCTCCCTGTATCTTTAATCTCCTTATATCACTTAATCTCCCTATATCACATCACCTCCCTGTATCATGTCACCTCCCTGTATCACTTAACCTCCCTGTATCTCATCACTTCCATGTATCACGTCACCTCCCTATATCACGTCACCTCCCTGTATCATGTCACCTCCCTGTGTCTTTCATCTCCCTGTATCACTTAACCTACCTGTATCATGTCACCTCCCTGTATCATGTCACCTCCCTGTATCACTTAACCTCCCTGTATCATGTCACCTCCCTGTATCTTTAATCTCCTTATATCACTTAACCTCCCTGTATCGAATCACCTCACCTCCCTGTATCACTTAACCTCCCTGTATCACGTAACCTCACTGTATCACGTCACCTCCCTGTATCTTTAATCTCCCTGTATCATGTCACCTCCCTTTATCTTTAATCTCCCCTGTATCCTTTAACCTCCCTGTATCATGTCATCTCCCTGTATCACGTCATCTCCGTGTATCATGTCACCTCCCTGTATCTTTAATCTCCCTGTATCATGTCACCTCCCTGTATCTTGTCACCTCCCTGTATCTTGTCACCTCCCTGTATCATGTCACCTCCCTGTATCTTTAATCTCCTTATATCACTTAACCTCCCTGTATCATGTCACCTCCCTGTATCCTTACTCTCCTTATATCACTTAACCTCCCTGTATCATGTCACCTCCCTGTATCACTTAACCTCCCTGTATCATGTCACCTCCCTGTATCACTTAACCTCCCTGTATCATGTCACCTCCCTGTATCACATCACCTCCCTGTATCACATCACCTCCCTGTATCTCGTCACTTCCATGTCACGTCACCTCCCTGTGTCTTTAATCTCCCTGTATCATGTCACCTCCCTGTATCTTTAATCTCCCTGTATCACTTAACCTCCCTGTATCATGTCACCTCCCTGTATCACATCACCTCCCTGTATCATGTCACCTCCCTTATCATGTCACCTCCCTGTATCACTTAACCTCCCTGTATCTGATCACCCCCATTTATCATGTCAGCTCCCTGTATCTTTAATCTCCCTCTATCACTTAACCTCCCTGTATCACGTCACCTCCCTGAATCACTTAACCTCCCTGTATCATGTCGCCTCCCTGTATCATGTCACCTCCCTGTATCATATCACCTCCCTGTATCATTTCACCTTCCTGTATCACGTCACCTCCTTGTATCTTTAATCTCCTTGTATCACTTAACCTCCCTGTATCATGTCACCTCCCTGCATCACTTAACCTCCCTGTATCTCGTCACTTCCATGTATCACGTCACCTCCCTGTATCTTTCATCTCCCTGTATCACTTAACCTCCCTGTATCATGTCACCTCCCTGTATCTTTAATCTCCTTATATCACTTAACCTCCATGTATCACGTCACCTCCCTGTATCACTTAACCTCCCTGTATCATGTCATCTCCCTGTATCACGTCATCTCCCTGTATCATGTCACCTCCCTGTATCATGTCACCTCCCTGTATCACGTCACCTCCCTGTATCATGTCACTTCTCTGTATCACATCACCTCCCTGTATCACGTCATCTCCCTGTATCACGTCACCTCCCTGTATCACGTCATCTCCCTGTATCACGTCACCTCCCTGTATCATGTCACCTCCCTGTATCACGTCACCTCCTTGTATCTCGTCACCTCCCTGTATCACTTAACCTCCCTGTATCATGTCACCTCCCTGTATCACTTAACCTCCCTGTATCATATCACCTCCCTGTATCTTTAATCTCCTTATATCACTCAACCTCCCTGTATCATGTCACCTCCCTGTATCTTTAATCTCCTTATATCATGTCACCTCCCTGTATCTTTAATCTCCCTGTATCACTTAACCTCCCTCTATCATGTCACCTCCCTGTATCATGTCACCTCCCTTATCATGTCACCTCCCTGTATCACTTAACCTTCCTGTATCTCGTCACCTCCATGTATCATGTCAGCTCCCTGTATCTTTAATCTCCTTATATCACGTCACCTCCCTGTATCTTTAATCTCCCTCTATCACTTAACCTCCCTGTACCACGTCACCTCCCTGTATTATGTCACCTCCCTGTATCATGTCACCTCCCTGTATCATTTCACCTCCCTGTATCACGTCACCTCCTTGCATCTTTAATCTCCTTGTATCACTTAACCTCCCTGTATCACGTTACCTCCTGTATCACGTCACCTCCCTGTATCATGTCATCTCCCTGTATCATGTCACCTCCCTGTATCTTTAATCTCCCTCTATCACTTAACCTCCCTATATCACATCACTCACAACATCATGTCACCTCCTGTATCTTAACCTCTGTGTCTCATACTTCCATGTATCCTCACCTCCTGTATCACTTAACCTCCTGTATCACTTAACCTCCCTGTATCACGTCACCTCCTGTATCATGTCACCTCCTGTATCTTTCATCTCCCTGTATCACTTAACCTCCTGTATCATGTCACCTCCTGTATCACTTAACCTCCTGTATCATGTCACCTCCCTGTATCTTTAATCTCCATCTTAACCTCCCTGTATCGCATCACCTCACCTCCCTGTATCACTTAACCTCCTGTATCACGTGAACCTCCTGTGTCACGCCACCTCCTGTATCTTTAATCTCCCTGTATCATGTCACCTCCTGTATCTTTAATCTCCTGTATCCCTTAACCTCCCTGTATCATGCCATCTCCCTGTATCATGCATCTCCTGTACTGCGTCACCTCCCTGTATCTTTAATCTCCTGTATCATGTCACCTCCTGTATCTTGTCACCTCCTGTATCATGTCACCTCCTGTATCATGTCATCTCCTGTATCTTTAATCTCCTTATATCACTTAACCTCCTGTATCATGTCACCTCCCTGTATCTTTAATCTCCTTGTATCACTTAACCTCCCTGTATCACGTCACCTCCCTGTATCATGTCAGCTTCCTGTATCTTTAATCTCCCTGAATCACTTAACCTCCCTGTATCATGTCATCTCCCTGTATCATGTCATCTCCTCGTATCATGTCAGCTCCCTGTATCTTTAATCTCCCTGTATCACTTAACCTCCCTGTATCACGTCACCTCCATGTATCATGTCACCTCCCTGTATCTTTAATCTCCCTGTATCACGTCACCTCCCTGTAGCTTTAATTTCCCTCTATCACTTAACCTCCCTGTATCACGTCACCTCCATGTATCATGTCAGCTCCCTGTATCTTTAATCTCCCTCTATCACTTAACCTAGACATAGAAACATAGACTTTGACTGCAGAAAAGGACCACTTGGCCCACCCAGTCTGCCCATTTCCCTACCTACTTGATAAGCTGCAGATTCTAGTTAACCAACAGCCTGCTTCCTGCAACCCCGCACTATAATTGCTTTGTGTCTGTCCCAAGCATGTTTGAATTCCCCACTGTTTTAGACCCAACGACCTCCTCAGGAAGGCTGTTCCATGTATCCACCACTCTCTCCCGTGAAAGAATTTCCTCACATTACCCTGAGCCGTCCCCCTCTATCTTTAAACTGTGCCCCTTGTTCTTACACATCTCTTTTCTGAAAGATGCTACCTCCTGGACTTTGTTGATTCCCTTGAGGTACTTGAACGTTTCTATCATGTCCCCCTGTCCCTCCTTTCATCAAGGGTATACATATTAAGCTCTCTCAGTCTCTCTTCATATGGTTTCTGATGTAGACCCTGCACCATTTTAGTTGCCCTCCTCTGGACTGCTTCCATCCTGTCTATGTCCTTGCGTAGATGAGGTCTCCAAAACTGCACACAGTACTCCAGATGGGATCTCACCAACTGTCTGTATAGAGGAATAATCACTCCCTTTTTCTACTTGTGATGCCCCTTCCTATGCATCCCAGTATTCCCCTGGCTCTCCTTACTGACTTCTCACATTGCTTACCCACCTTTAGGTCATCTGATATGACTACTGTATCATGTCACCTCCATGTATCATGTCAGCTCCCTGTATCTTTAATCTCCCTCTATCACTTAACCTCCCTGTATCACGTCACCTCCATGTATCATGTCAGCTCCCTGTATCTTTAATCTCCCTCTATCACTTAACCTTCCTGTATCACGTCACCTCCCTGAATCACTTAACCTCCCTGTATCATGTCATCTCCCTGTATCATGTCACCTCCCTGTATCATTTCACCTCTCTGTATCACGTCACCTCCTTGTATCTTTAATCTCCTTGTATCACTTAACCTCCCTGTATCACGTCACCTCCCTGTATCATGTCAGCTCCCTGTATCTTTAATCTCCCTCTATCACTTAACCTCCCTATATCACGTCACCTCCATGTATCATGTCAGCTCCCTGTATCTTTAATCTCCCTCTATCACTTAACCTCCCTGTATCACGTCACCTCCCTGAATCACTTAACCTCCCTGTATCATGTCATCTCCCTGTATCATGTCACCTCCCTGTATCGTTTCACCTCTCTGTATCACGTCACCTCCTTGTATCTTTAATCTCTTTGTATCACTTAACCTCCCTGTATCACGTCACCTCCCTGAATCACTTAACCTCCCTGTATCATGTCATCTCCCTGTATCATGTCACCTCCCTGTACCATTTCACCTCCCTGTACCATTTCACCTCCCTGTATCATGTCACCTCCCTGTATCTTGTCACCTCCCTGTATCACTTAACCTCCCTGTATCTCGTCACTTCCAAGTATCACGTCACCTCCCTGTATCACTTAACCTCCCTGTATCATGTCACCTCCCTGTATCTTTAATCTCCTTATATCACTTAACCTCCTTGTATCATGTCACCTCCCTGTATCACTTAACCTCCCTGTATCACGTCACCTCCCTGTATCACGTCACCTCCCTGTATCACGTCACCTCTCTGTATCATGTCACCTCCCTGTGTCACTTAACCTCCCTGTATCTCATCACCTCCATGTATCTTTAATCTCCTTGTATCACTTAACCTCCCTGTATCACGTCACCTCCTTGTATCTTTAATCTCCTTGTATCACTTAACCTCCATGTATCACGTCACCTCCCTATATCATGTCACCTCCCTGTATCATGTCACCTCCCTGTATCATGTCATCTCCCTGTATCATGTCACCTCCCTGTATCTTTAATCTCCTTATATCACTTAACCTCCCTGTATCATATCACCTCCCTGTATCATGTCACCTCCCTGTATCACTTAACCTCCCTGTATCTCGTCACTTCCATGTATCACGTCACCTCCCTGTATCTTTCATCTCCCTGTATCACTTAACCTCCCTGTATCATGTCACCTCCCTGTATCTTTAATCTCCTGTATCATTCACCTCCTACCTCCTGTATCATGTCACCTCCCTGTATCACGTCACCTCCCTGTATCACGTCACCTCCCTGTATCACGTCACCTCCCTGTATCACTTAACCTCCCTGTATCACGTCACCTCCTTGTATCATGTCACCTCTCTGTATCACATCACCTCCCTGTATCACGTCACCTCCCTGTATCATTAATCTCCCTGTATCCCTTAACCTCCCTGTATCATGTCATCTCCCTGTATCACGTCATCTCCCTGTATCACGTCATCTCCCTCTATCACTTAACCTCCCCAGTATCATGTCATCTCCCTGTATCACGTCACCCTCCTGTATCACGTCATCTCCCTGTATCATGTCATCTCCCTGTATCACGTCATCTCCCTGTATCATGTCACCTCCCTGTATCACGTCACCTCCCTGTATCACGTCACCTCCCTGTATCACGTCACCTCCCTGTATCACTTAACCTCCCTGTATCATGTCACCTCCCTGTATCACGTTACCTCCTTGTATCTCGTCACCTCCCTGTATCACGTAACCTCCCGGTATCATGCCATCTCCCTGTATCTTTAATCTCCTTATATCACTTAACCTCCCTGTATCATATCACCTCCCTGTATCTTTAATCTCCTTATATCACTTAACCTCCCCTATCATGTCACCTCCTGTATCATGTCACCTCCCTTATCATGTCACCTCCTGTATCACTTAACCTCCTGTATCTCGTCACCTCCATGTATCATGCGTCAGCTCCTGTATCTTTAATCTCCTTATATCACGTCACCTCCTGTATCTTAATCTCCTCATCACTTAACCTCCTGTACCACGTCACCTCCCTGAATCACGTCAACTCCTGTATCATGTCACCTCCTGTATCATGTCACCTCCTTGTATCTTTAACTCCTGTATCACTTAACCTCCCTGTACGCACCTCCTGTATCACGTCACCTCCCTGTATCATGTCACCTCCTGTATCATGTCACCTCCCTGTATCTTTAATCTCCTTATATCACTTAATCTCCCTATATCACATCACCTCCCTGTATCATGTCACCCCTGTATCACTTAACCTCCCTGTATCTCACTCTCCATGTATCACGTCCCTCCCTGTACTCACGTCACCTCCCTGTATCATGTCACCTCCTGTATCTTTCATCTCCTGTATCACTTAACCTCCCTGTATCATGTCACCTCCTGTATCATGTCACCTCCTGTATCACTTAACCTCCCTGTATCATGTCACCTCCTGTATCTTTAATCTCCTTATATCACTTAACCTCCCTGTGCACGATCACCACCTCCTGTATCACTTAACCTCCTGTATCACGTGAACCTCACTGTATCACGCACCTCCCTGTATCTTTAATCTCCTGTATCATGTCACCTCCCTTTATCTTTAATCTCCTGTATCCTTTAACCTCCCTGTATCATGTCATCTCCCTGTATCACGTCATCTCCGTGTATCATGTCACCTCCCTGTATCTTTAATCTCCCTGTATCATGTCACCTCCCTGTATCTTGTCACCTCCCTGTATCTTGTCACCTCCCTGTATCATGTCACCTCCCTGTATCTTTAATCTCCTTATATCACTTAACCTCCCTGTATCATGTCACCTCCCTGTATCCTTACTCTCCTTATATCACTTAACCTCCCTGTATCATGTCACCTCCCTGTATCACTTAACCTCCCTGTATCATGTCACCTCCCTGTATCACTTAACCTCCCTGTATCATGTCACCTCCTGTATCACATCACCTCCTGTATCACATCACCTCCTGTATCTGTCACTCCATGTCGTCACCTCCTGTTCTTTAATCTCCTGTATCATGTCACCTCCCTGTATCTTAATCTCCCTTCACTTAACCTCCTGTATCATGTCACCTCCTGTATCACAATCACCTCCTGTATCATGTCACCTCCCTATCATGTCACCTCCTGTATCTTAACTCTCCTGTATCATGCTCACCCTGTATCTTTAATCTCCTGTATCATTAACCTCCCTGTATCATGTCACCTCCCTGTATCACGTCACCTCCTGTATCACTTAACCTCCCTGTATCATGTCACCTCCCTGTATCATATCACCTCCCTGTATCATTTCCCACCTCCTGTATCACCTCCTGTATCTTTAATCTCCTGTATCACTTAACCTCCCTGTATCATGTCACCTCCCTGTATCATGTCACCTCCTGTATCTTTAATCTCCCTATCACTTAACCTCCCTGTATCATGTCACCTCCCTGTATCACTTAACCTCCCTGTATCATGTCACCTCCCTGTATCTTTAATCTCCTTACATCACTTAACCTCCCTGTATCATGTCACCTCCCTGTATCTTTAATCTCCTTATATCACTTAACCTCCCTGTATCATGTCACCTCCCTGTATCATGTCACCTCCCTGTATCTTTATTCTCCTTATATCACGTCACCTCCCTGTATCACGTCACCTCCCTGTATCATGTCACCTCCCTGTATCACATCACCTCCCTGTATCTCGTCACTTCCATGTATCACGTCACCTCCCTGTATCACGTCACCTCCCTGTATAACATCACCTCCCTGTATCTCGTCACTTCCATGTATCACGTCACCTCCCTTTATCTTTAATCTCCCTGTATCATGTCACCTCCCTGTATCTTTAATCTCCCTGTATCACTTAACCTCCCTGTATCATGTCATCTCCCTGTATCGCGTCATCTCCCTGTATCGCGTCATCTCCCTGTATCACATCACCTCCCTGTATCTTGTCACCTCCCTGTATCTTTAATCTCCCTGTATCACTTAACCTCCTGTATCACGTCATCTCCCTGTATCGCGTCATCTCCCTGTATCATGTCACCTCCCTGTATCATGTCCCCTCCCTATATCACATCACCTCCTGTATCTGTCACCTCCTGTATCATGTCACCTCCCTGTATCTTTAATCTCCTTATATCACTTAACCTCCCTGTATCACGTCACCTCCCTGTATCATGTCACCTCCCTGTATCACATCACCTCCCTGTATCTTGTCACCTCCCTGTATCTTTAATCTCCCTGTATCACTTAACCTCCCTGTATCACGTCATCTCCCTGTATCGCGTCATCTCCCTGTATCATGTCACCTCCCTGTATCACATCACCTCCCTGTATCTTGTCATCTCCCTGTAGCATGTCACCTCCCTGTATCTTTAATCTCCTTATATCACTTAACCTCCTGTATCACGTCACCTCCTGTATCATGTCACCTCCTGTATCACGTCACCTCCTGTATCATGTCACCTCCTGTATCACTAACCTCCTGTATCACGTCACCTCCTGTATCATGTCACCTCCTGTATCATGTCACCTCCTGTATCACTCACCCTCCTGTATCTCGTCACTCCCTGTATCACGTCACCTCCTGTATCACGTCACCTCCTGTATCACTTAACCTCCTGTATCATGTCACCTCCCTGTATCTCGCCACCTCCCTGTATCATGTCATCTCCTTATACTAACTCCCTGTATCATGTCATCTGCCTGTATCACGTCATCTCCTGTATCGTCATCTCCCTCTATCACTTAACCTCCCCAGTATCATGTCATCTCCCTGTATCATGTCATCTCCCTGTATCACGTCACCCTCCTGTATCATGTCATCTCCCTATATCATGTCATCTCCCTGTATCATGTCATCTCCCTGTATCTTTAATCTCCCTGTATCATGTCACCTTCCTGTATCACTTAACCTCCCTGTATCATGTCACCTCCCTGTATCACTTAACCTCCCTGTATCATGTCATCTCCCTGTATCACGTCACCTCCCTGTGTCACTTAACCTTCCTGTATCTGTTAACCCCCTTGTATCTCTTAGGCTCCCTGCATCACTTAGGCTCCCTGTATCTTTTAAATCCCCCTGTATCTCTTAGACTCCCTGCATCACTTAACCTCCCTGTATCTGTTAACCTCTCTCTACCTCTTAACCTCCCTGTATCTCTTAACATCGCTGAATTATTTAACCTCCCTGTATCTTGTTACCTCTCTGTGTCACTTAACCTCCCTGCATCTCTTAACTGACCTGTTTAGCTTAACATTCCTGTAACCATCTAGAAGTTGATGCAACTGTTCTTGCATTGTGAAGCACTCTGAGATACAGTTTGTATGAAAAACACTGTACAAAAATGTTTTTCCCACCTTTACTTAACTACTGGGTCTTCAAAATCTAAATCTGAAGTGGAAGTATTCTCTGGTTGGACTGAAAGAGTCCTTCTGCCAGAAGGGAAGTTGCATGTTGCAGTGGTTAAATTATTGAATTGCGAAAGGGGGATACCGAGTTCAGTTCCCATTACAGCCACTTTCTTACCATGTGATCCTCAGCTGGTCCCTTGATCTCCATGTGCTTCAGTCAATACCAGCTGTAACAGAAAGTTGAAGTAGGGCCCCCACTAACAAGCATTTGTGAGTGTTGAACGTTGCTTGCTTGTATTTGCTGTGTAGGTGTTTGGCACCGATGGTTCAGAGGCAATAATTAACAAATTAACATGACAGAAATATCTTGTAGTACCTCACTGATGGCTACTGAGTTTCCCAGTTCTGCCCTGTTGCTGCTCACTACATCTCCTGATGTCGGGGGTTGGGTAACAACGTTCCGCTCTCTGTCTCTGAAACTGCATCTCCGATGTCACTCTGTCCGATGGGGGGTGGGGCAACAACGTTCAGCCTCTGTCTCTCAACTACATCTCCCGATGTAGCAACATTCAGCTCTCTCTCTCTCAAACTACACACCACCCGGGGAGGGGGCAACACTTTCACATCTCTCTCTCTCTCTCTCTCTCTCTCTTCTCAAACTACATCTCCTGATGTAAATCTCACGGAGGGGAGTGTCTCTCTCTCTCCTCTCTAACACAGAAACAGAGAGACACACTGATGCTTCACTGCAGGGATAGTTAGAAGTTGAAGAGGCAGCGCTCTGACATCGCTACTCTTCTCTTGGGTCTCTCGATGGTTGTCACTGACTCTCGCTGTCACTGTTAAAACTCAGCCAGGGACTCAGAGACAGAACACTGCAGAGAAAGAAGCAGCTTTTTTTCCCGCAACAGAGGGAGCCATACCACACACTTTTGCAAGGATGTGTTTTCCCCTCCCATGTTCGGTAACCACTGGTTGGGCTCGAGTACCGATCTGCGGTTTGGAAGGGCAGCGTCAGGGCTTTGGGCTGGCAGGAACAGGAAAAACAGGTTAGTTACTTTTCTGCAAACCAAGAAGATTAGTCAGCAGCAGTGCCTTCGTTGGGCATGGACGTAGACTACCGAGCTAGCAGGCTCACGGGGAGCGATACCATTTGAAGGCAGCACCTCCAACTCCTTGCTGCTGGGAAGCAAGCCACCAAAGTCTCTGCTGTTTGCATGGAAGGTGGAGTGTAGACAGAGGTTAGATTCGTACTGCCTGCTTCCGACAAAAGGTGTGTGGGGGGTGGGGAGGAGAGACAGCAAGAAAAATGGAGTGACGAAGGGGAGGGAGGACGGCGTTATACATATAAAACGACAAAGTGCTCTCTCGTTGGCGCGCTTCATTTGTTTCAACTACACGAAGTTTCTGCCCATAAAGTGTGAACCACTGGCATACTTAGCTTGCATGGTCGTTGGTCTGTCAAGGACGAGCCCAACACAGCTTGACCTGCATTAGGCTAGTCAGTGACACACCTCTGAAATGCTGTTCTTTGTAGCAAAATGTTTCTTGCGCAAGCGTAAGCTAAGCAATGTAAACAGAAAAACCAAAAACCTGTGAGTAGGGTACTTTGGTGCATACCTCTCAACTGTCCCTGATTAAGAGGAACATCCCTCATTTTACCCCTCAAAATTGCTCTGTCCCTCATCCCTTCATCGCTTCCTTGTAGAAAAGGTGCTGCCCACACATGGAATAAAGCAGAAATTCATATTCTAAGATGCTTTGTCACAAACAAACTTTGTAAAAGTAAACACAACGGCTTCCACAGTGTTCTGAGCTTCTATCGCCAAGTCTCAGGATGTGTCTCTCATTATTGGGTGGTGTTGGTGGTGGTTGGAGATCAGTGTTCCTCATTTTGAGTGTCTTTGTCCCTCATTTTCAGAAATAAAAGGTTGAGAGGTATGCTCTGGTAGAATATGGGCAATGATCTCCTGCTGTCCAAGCCTGAAATCTAGCCACTAGATTAAACACATAGCCTCTCCTGGCTCATTTCTTATTGAAATCTCCTGCCACAGTTGACATCCATTACAGCTATCTGTCCCCTCCCAAAATGAACCCAGCTGGTGATTACGTCAAAAAGAAAGCTGCCCAGATCCCAGGGCAGCACACCAACCAGCAGGCAAGCTAAAGGTGCTGCTGCTCACCAAGCGGTTGATGTCCAGCCCGGACCCTGACTGTGTCCGTCTGTCTGTCTGTAGACCAGCCCCCATCCAAGCAGCTCAGTATTCTCAATCCCAGCCAGCACATCACACTGCTGCACCAGTTATTCCCAGAGGATCGCCAGCGCTGATGGTGGTGCTGCTGAAGCAACCTTGCTCACCACGGATTCGGTCTTCAACAGCTCTCCATTCCCCAAAAGTGCTGGGATAGCATGATATCCCCAAATGGATTGGTGTCAGGAGTCCTCCGTGCTGCTGCAGCCACCTGATCGATTAATTGACGCACGTTCTTTTTATCTGGGAGATTGGGGCAACAGATCAGAAATTGGGGTTTGGATCCCAGCTCCAGTACTCTTTTTGCCAAACAGAAAAACCTTCTTTCGCTCACCCACTTACTCGCTCGCACACAGTCGGTTCAGGGAAGGGATGCGGCGTGGGAGAGAGGCGGGCCTACAGCTGCAAACATCTGCATAAAGCTCTTACGGACACACTGGATAGGCCAGCTGAGAAAATGGGGCAGGTAACTGCGGCAAAACATGTTACTGACGTTTGGCATCAGCAAATCATGAGAAGGCAGCGGAACAATATCTACATAATGTGACAGTGAAGCCACAGGTTGGCTAAGCGGGCTAGTTGAGATTTACGGAATAAAAGTTGGAGATTCCGGCTTTGTAGCAAGAAGCAAAACATTGGGAGGAGTGTGTGCTGTTGGGCCTGAATTCACTGCAACCGAACTAGAGATTGTTCCAGAGAGTTCACATGCCCGGATTCGGCTTGAGATGGAACATGTTGGGTTTCGGGGTATAGCTTAAGTAGCATGTTGAAGTGCATGCCTCTCAAATTTTTGTTCCTGAAAAGTGGAACATTGTCTCTCAAAAAGTGGAACAAATAGGCAAAGGTGGGTCACTTCACTTTTTGAGAGGCATGATGAAGCACATACCTTTCAACCTAGTCTCAGTGAAATGTGGGATACTGACAGTCAAAATGTGGGAACATAAGGGCGTCCATGAAGTGAGCTCGGGCATCTAGATGAATCTGAATGAAATGAACCGACTGAGTGGAGGGGGGGCGGGGTTATACAAATGAAACAGATGAACTGCTCTCTCAATGGAGCACTTCATTTGTTTCAACTACACAGTTTCCACCCATAAACTGTGAACCACTGTCATACTTAGCTTGCATGATCATTGGGTCTGTCAAGGACATAGATAAGTGACAGGGAACGGAGAACACATGACATGATGGGGAGGACTATGGTCCTAGTTTATTAAGTTACCACCACTATATACTCTTTGAGCAACATTAATTGTATGTAAAACTGTATTACACAAAAATTGAATGATTAAATTACTGTACTGCTGAAACTTTCAAATAAAGTTTACAAAAAAAAGGATGAGCCCAACACAGCTTGACTTGGGCTAGTCAGTGACACACCTCTGAAATGCTGTTCTCTGTAGCAAAATGTTTCTTGTGCAAGCAGTGTAAAAATTAGATGTTATGGGATTTTTGGTTTTATTTATTGCTGTGAACCAGTTCTGTAGTTAACTTCCTGTCTTCTGCATTGGTTGGCTGTGAATATTTTTCACTGCTCATCTTGTCCTCTCCCATATAACCTATCCCTGGAACTTACCTGAAAACAAACTGTTCTCAGCTCAGCATGTTCTCTCCTTTGCAACAGTTTTTTATTACAGTTAATTCTAGCTATTTTGGGTAAATACAAAACAACTGAAAATACCTGAGGAAGGATTGTTTACAAGTCTGAACCCAAATATCTTTAGCATTTACAAGAAGAACAAGAAAAAACATTGTTTTCTTCTGTTTTCAGCCAAATGAAAAAACTCTGAACCATACCTATAAAAATATCACTGAATTTTAAACTGTGGTCCTTTTAACTGCAGTAGCAGTTTGACATATTGAGTAATGTTGCTTGTAGTTAAATACAGAAATGCTTAGCATATAACTATCCACAAATGTAATAGCTTCCTGAAAAGTTCTGGCTTTGCATGGTGTCAGCATAAGACCTCTGACCCCCCAGAGAACTTACTTCAGTACAAACAACTCTGCAGTGCCAGTATGAAGGCTCACAGGAAAGTCAGGTCACCACAAACGTCCAGAATAACTTTCAAGTCCCAGTCAAACATCAGGAAGATTGTTCAAGTTCACTCTGTTTTTTTTTCCAAATTCTATTTATCTCTCCCTGTTCTCCTCCTGGTGGCCCCCTTCTGACCATCACCCTGCCCCCTCCGGGACTTACCTTAACCGTTGTCCTCTGGCACAGGACTTGTGGTTGTGCCTGGCTACCAGTGCAGAGCCTGTGGTGGGTCGGTCATTCATCCTGCCACCTGCAGTGGATTTTCCTCCATTTTCTCCTCTGGGCCCTTGTACATGCAGTGGGTGCGATGTCTGAGCTCTGCTTTTGCAGAGACGGCCCTGGCGACCTGCAGGTGGGTTCCCCTCCCTGCGTGGTGACATGCATGTGCTGCCACCTAGCCATTGCTGGGTGGCAGGCAAGCAGCGCATTACTCCTAACTCCCCTTCTCGAAGAAGGAGAGCTGTCTTGGGACACTCGATTCTTCCTCGCCCCACCAGCCACTGAGCAACCTGGTTTCATTCCCGACCCCGGGTTGCGGTGTGGCAGGAGGTAAGGCACCCAGCGCCTCAGCCCTCCATGCCACTGGGCCAGCATCACTCTGTGTTTAATTCCCCACAAACACCCAGTCAGGTATCCAGGTCCTTAACACCCAGGGCTCATTATCCATTATCCCCACGCCCCTTCCTGTTGTCCCTACCCTTAATCAATATTTCACCACTTGTGCGCTTTCCCTTCTGCCTCCCTTTCTTCACTCCAACCTGTTTTTCTTAGTTGTCCTTCTCCCCAGTCCTATTTGCACCTCTTTCCCCTTCACTCCGACTCCCCATGTTTTTCTTCTCCTGTATCACACAAAGTGCTGCACTCTTCATTCTGCTTTCACTCAGTCCCTCCAAGGGTCACAGGTCAGATGAGCTAGACTCTAAATTCTTCCATCTCTTGGTCCCTGTCACTGTTTTCCTATGTACTCCCTGTCACTGCTGGCCATATGTCCTCCCTGCTAAACCTTTCTTTTCACCTGGCACAGTTTTGAAAGTGGGCGTGAGTTCCCCTGATGAAGAGGATCATAATACTTGAAGTGGTGGGCTTGATTTTACCATGCTGGAACAATCTGTAATTGAACCTCTTTCAACTTGAGGATGAATTAAACTTACAGTCTTTTTGTATGACCTGCTGGAGTGCCTGACTCTTCGTTCTGATGCAGTATTCATTGCAGAGCACCCGTTTTCCTCCTGGAGCGTGGACCCACTCTGTGATGGGCTTGGCACAGGTTCTTTCCATCCACAAAATGCTGACCCGTCCTCACCAGGTAACTACTGTCCCATCTGTCTCCTCCTTGCCCTTGTAAAAGTGAAGGAACAATTTGTCTTCCATCAGCCCTCTTTCTTTCTTGATTCCTCCTACTTCTGTACCCTTTTCAGACTGGTTTCTGTTACACTCATTCTGCACCCTTATGCTTTCTTCAGCTTACTGACGCCATCCTGCGAGGCATGGACCAGATGCTGTTTACTTAAACTATCTTTGTCAACCTCACTGAGGCCTTTGACAACATTTCCCATCACCTCCTACTTGTCAGGTTTTTGATATGAGGTTTTTTCTGACCCTGTAATCAGTTGTTTCCACTGCTGCTGTACCTGTTTGATAAACATCAGTTAGTCCAAATAGGCAATGTCATCTCCACCCGCCATCCCATCTCCTCAGGAGCCCCCTGAGAGTCCTAGCATGGGCTGCATCCTATATTGCAGCTTCTTAAATGACCACCCTTTTGTGTGTGTCTCCTCACACTTCCACATGTACGAGGACTAAACACTACTGTATGACTCTGAAGCCTGTCACCAAGCTGTAGTGTACTCTAGTGTGATTTTGACAACATTCAGTGCTGGTTCCACTCCAATAAACTATTGCTTAATGCTAACAAAATGGTTGTCATGTTCTTTGGTAGTAAAGTCTTGCCAGGCTCCACATTACCCCATCTGTCAGGACTCTGGATGCCTCCCTTCCTCATTAATGAAGTGCGTCGCCATTTCAAGTAACTTGAGGTGTGGCTGGATCAAAGGCTTGACTTTTCTTTGCACATTGATGCCATCCATAAGAGCTGCTACCCCTCCATATGCATAGCAGCGTCCCACTGGCCCTACCCATTGCTTTGTCATACTGCCCTGCCCCTTTGAGGTCATCAGATATGATAAGTCCAAGGTTCCTTTCCTGCTTAAAGACTGTTGGAACCCCCCCCCATTCTGTACTCAGCCCCTGGGTTTCTATGTCCCAGGTGCATGATTTTGCACTTTTTGGCATTGAACCCCAGCTGCCGTGCCCTTGACCACTCCTCAAGTTTGCCATGGTTCTTACGCATTCTCACCACACCCTCCTGAGTATTCACCCTATTGCAGATTTTGGTGTCATCTGAAAAAAGGCACATTTTCTTCCCTTCCAGTTCTTATGCAGTGTCACTTATGATGTCATTGAAAAGGACCGATCCCAGTACTGAGCCCTGTGGCACCCTGCTGGTCACTCTCCCCTCATTAGATCGAGTGCCATTAACTACCACTGTCCGTTGCCTATTCATTAACCAGTCCCTTGCCCAATTTATCACTCTGAATCACATCCCCAGACTGCTCAATTTCTTTGTAAGTCTCCTGTGCGGCACAGTGTCGAAGGCCTTGCTGAAGTTCAAATAGGCCATGTCTACTGCTGTCCCCTGATCTATTTCCTTGGTCACCCAGTTGGAGAGATCAGTGAGGCTTGTCTGGCATGACTTTCTCCATGAATTTATGCTGTCTTTTGTCTTGTCGCTCATTAGATTCAAGATACTCTACTAATGTCTCCTTTAACTGGGTTTCCATTAATTTCCCCACCACTGATGTGAGACTGAGGGGCTTGTAGTTGTTAGCCGTCTCCCTGCTGCCACTCTTAAGGTACAGGACCATGTCTGCTTTCCTCAGGTCCTCTGGAACCATGCCTGTTTCCAGTGACCTGTTGAATAAGGCCATCAGTGGTACAACAAGCACCTCCCTGAGTTCCTTCAGGACTCCTTTTTTTATATATATTTGCAGTTTTTATGCCCCCTTCTCTCCTGAGGCTGCCCACTCCCTCAGGATTTCCCAGGGTGACTCACCTGGGCAACGACGACCTCCGAGCCCCTTCTTGGCACCCATCCTCCATGCTGCCTTGACTTGCCCCTGGCGGGGAGGGTGGAAACAGCTTCCCCTTTCTGTGCCCCTCCACCTGCATGCAACTTTTGTCAGTTGGCCTCTCCAAGATCACTCGAGGCCGAACGCTGCCATCCTTTGGCACTGGGGTCCATCATCTGGGCAGCCATGGGGGGTTTTCCATCTTGTTCTGTCCCTCACCCCGAGGAGCTGGCACATGTGGAGGACCAAGGAGTGTGAGCACACAACCATGCTCCAGAGCTCGACCGGCATCCTCCCCTCCTATAACTAACCCATCTGCACCTTCACCTGTGGTCACCCAGGTGGCGGTATTGCAGCTGGGATAACATCCCCGCCAGAGGAGAGGAGTGTCTCCTGGGACACTCCATCTTCCTCCCCCCGGCCGGCCCTCTAGCGGCCTGAGATTGCTCCTGAACCTGGACCTCTGGTGTCGTTAGCGGTAACCTAAGGGACCTGGGGGTAGTCATATCAGATGACCTTAGATTAGCAAGCAATGTGAGAAGGCAGTAGGGAGGGCTTGGGGGGTACTGGGATGTATAGGGAGAGGCTTCACCAGCAGAAAACAGGAAGTTGTTATCCCTCTGTACAGACAGTTGGTGAGACCCCATCTGGAGTTCTGCGTCCAGTTCTGGAGACCCCATCTCCTCAAGGGCATAGACAGGTTGGAGGCAATCCAAAGGGGGGCAACTAAGATGGTGCAGGGTCTGCAAGAGAAGCCATATGAGGAGAGACTAAAGGAGCTTAATAGGTATACCCTTGAGGAAAAAGGAAAGGAGGGAGAGGGGGGACATGATAGAAGCTTTTAAGTACCTCAGTGGAATCAACAACGTCCAAGAGGGTAGCATCTTTCAGAAAAAGAGATGTGCAAGAACAAGGGGACACAATTTGAAGATAGAGGGGGGACGGCTCTGGGGCAATGTGAAAAAGTAATTTTTCACATAGAGAGGGTGGTGGACACATGGAATACCCTTCCTGAGGAGGTTGTGGGGTCTAAAACTGTGGGAGAATTCAAGAATGCATGGGACAGACATAAGGCAATTCTTGTGGGGGGTAGGAAGAAATAGGCTATTGGTTAATTAGGATCTGCAGTTTATCCTGTAGGTAGGGGAAATGGGCAGACTGGGTGGGCTAAGCGGTCCTTACCTGCTGTCAAAGTCTGTATCCTTCAAGACTCTTGACTGTATCCAGCCTGGTCCCATAGCCTTGTCCACTTTCAGGTCTGCTAGTCCCTTCAGGACAAGTTCAGAAGTAAGTGGTTTAGTTAGGGTGAAGTACTGTCCCACTCATGTGCTGATCATCTTTTTTGGTATGATGCATGGTAGAGGGTCATCTGATTTGAAGGGGTTGTGTTTTTCTTCTCTCCCACATAGCATCCTTCTGGGCATTTTTTTTGTACTTCATTTGTATTGATTTGCAGTTATTATTACAAAACTGTAACCACATCCAAGACATACTGCAGCAGTCTTATTACACAATGTACATAATACAGTCTTTGGAGGGTAACCTTTCTCCTTAATCTTAGGAAGGATGCATCTAGGATATTGTGATACCACATGTAGGGGTATTCTAAATAATTAACGTGAAAGAAAATATATTGCTGCTACTGAAGAGCCCATGAGCAGTATGACTGATTTTGGTTTACTAAAGTCCCAGAAATAAGAGTCCAACATTGCATGCCCTTATAGAAAGGCTTATGGTGTCATACTTTCTACCTAAAGAGAATGACAATTAGCATAATAGGTATTTTATAAGGCAGAAAACTGAAGGGATTACACACCCTCTACCCTCTTTCTTAAGTAGAACCCTGAGGAGTACCTCTATACAAAATAGATTTATTAACTGTTCGGCAGTCCCCCCAAATTGATCCCAGAGCAAATTGCTCCTTAGACAAAATTAACCAGCAACATCATGCATTTTTCTAAAAGTGTTATTGGGGATAATGTGACCACAGAACTTTATCTGAGTATATTATGGTTTAGGGAGCAGTACTTATGGCTCAGCGTCTCAGTCTTCACCAGAATCCTCAAGATCGCTGCCTGTAGCCCTAAAAGATCGCTGTTTGGTCTGGAAGTTAGGCGGCAGCCGGGAGGCCCATTTTCGTGCTTTTACTGGGTCTGAAAACACCCACATTTTCCCATCATGGACAATTCTTAAATGGGCAGGAAACATGATGGCATGGGAGATGGCGGCTTCTCAAAGTGTCTTCCTAACCGCATTGAACTTCTTGCGTCTCGTACATGTTGCATAGCTGACATCAGGGAAAAGATGTATAGCTCGATCATCCTCCGTTATCGGTCCTGCTTGCCTAGCCATCTTCAAAATTTTGTCTTGAGTCCCCACACCATCAGCAAGGTATGTGGGAGATCTGCATCTTCACGATAGCCCCTAGGAGTGATACGATAGGCTTTTTGGAGGCTGAAAGTAATTTGCTGACCTGCAGGTATGATTTTTTCTTTTAGCCATTCCTGCAGGAACATAAGCGGATGATCCCCTTCTATCCCTTCAGGGAGCCCAAGGATCCGCACATGTGAAGATCGGGCCTGGTTTTCCAGTGTTTCTAGCTTGGCCCTGAGGTGCGTATTTTCTTTTACCACCAGGGAGGTGGCAGCTGAAGTGGTTTCTGATTACCATTTCACATCGGCCATCTCCGTCTGCAGTGTTCCAACAGTGGTTTCTACCACTGTAACTCTAGCACCAAAAGTATCTAGTTTGGCATTCCTATCAGACACTGAGGAGATTAGACGTTGCAGTTTTATTCCAGTTGTGAACATAGTTTCGTCCGAGTCTGGCATGGTTACGGCCTGCATTTCCACACCAGACCTCAGAAGCTGTGAGCTTCCAGACATTTTCCTCCCATTCCAGGTCCCTTATCATTGCGAGGATTCCCCCCCCCTTTTTTTTTTTTTTTTTTTACAGCTATTTTTCCTTCCTATCACCGCTGGCTGGGTCCCCATCGGTCGTCTGCCTGTTCCCCTCCTGTTGAGATCCTCCCGAACCAAGCTCTCTGTCTTCCCCTCACCCGCGACACACCTCTGGAGAATCCCCAGCCCACACACACACAACCCCCCCCTCGGAGCGGTGCTGCCCTCTGCTCCTCGGCGCTCCCTCTTCTATTGCTCCTCGGGCGGAGGTGATGGGTGAGATGAGATCCAGTGGGCAGGATCCAACATTGGAGGAGGGGTCCGGCGATGTCTTTCTGTCAGCCATCAGGTGGTTCCCTTGTTCGAGATCCTCCCCCTCCCCGGAGCATGGATGTGCAGTGATGTCCAGTGCCAGCTGAGCGCGCTCCCGCACCTCTCCCGTGACATCCACCAATGTTCCTCCCGTCTCTGACGTGATCCCCTGGCTATTGCACCCTCAGCCTCCGCTGGGAGTCGCTAGCGCTGGGGAATCATTAGCCCACCCTCCCCAGGAGAGGAGAGCTGTCATTGGACGCTCAATCCTCTCTAACCCCTGACAGCCTGGGCTCGTTCCCGAACCCGGGTTGCCGGCGTGGCGCGAGGTGTGGCGTCTAGCACCTCAGCCCTCAGTGCCACCAGGCCGGCCAGATTCCCCATGTTAGGCAACTTCAGATCCTCTTTCCAGTGGTATCACTTTTATTCCGAAACTTTGAGTCAACAGCACTCCCGGCATTTTCACACTTTAGTGAAGTGACCACATTGCCTGATTTCCATGTACTGTATTTATATTACATTGTTCTGTGGTGTTCTGATGGTGGTTTGTTTGCATATATAGGGACAGGTTTTGTATTTTGTACTATTGCAGGGCATTGTTCTTTCTGGCTTCCTGTCCTGGTTTGATGGAAGTCAGATATTGCTCAGAGCATTGAAAAGTCTGTGACTCTACCAACACTGCAAGTGTGGAGAATATGCTAGCATGTAATTATCTTTATTCAGCAGCAGAAGTCCATCTTGACGACGCTGAAAAATCCCTTTATCAAAAGACTTTTTCCTGAAATGTGTCAAGACGTGATTTCTTCACCTTGAATAAATATGTTTGCACGCCAGCATATTTCTCCAGCAGCTTTATTTGGTGGTGGTGAGTGTGGGACTGCTTTCAAATTTATACTTATGGATTTGTCTTCAGCACCCCACACCAGGTGCATGCTCTGTTTTGACCAAGATATATTGCCTGTATTGTAGTAGGTTTTTCTGTGGGTTTTTTCTACTGCCTGTTCCATCTCACTGTCTATTTGTCCAGGTGTGTAACCTCACTTTATAAAAGAATTCCAGAGAGGAGTCTGTCTCTTGTCTCCTCTTTCGAGCATATCAGGTGTCATATATTAAACCTTGGACTAATATACTGGCCTGTGATTGGCCAAAATCTAGTCACATGAGCAGAAATAGTTGGTGACTATTGCCCTTCCTTCCCGTGACATTGGACAGTACTCCTAGCAACAGGCAATATTCAAAAACTATTGTTCACTAAATTGGAACATGTGTATTTTCAGTTTAAAAAAAGAAAATGATGCCGGCCTGGTGGTGCTGAGGGCTGAGGCGCTGGACGCCACACCACACGCTACGCCGGCGACCCGGGTTCGGGAACGGACTCGGGTTGGCGGGGGTCAGTCGGTGGAGGGGGGTAGGAGCATCCCAATGGATGCTCTCCCCCCTTGAGGTGGGACACCAGGGGCGCTATATAGTGCCCGATGCCTTGAGAAAGCCGGTGGATGCATCGGCTTTCAAGGGGCATGGCGGCTTCGCTTACCGGAGCCAGGGAGGGGGGGAACGCTGTTAGGCGCTTGAGAAGAGCGTGCATCTACACGTTGATTCTCTGCACCAGTGTCTCAGGGGATTGGGTAATACAAGGGATCAGAGGAAAAATCCTTCACCTCTCCTAGGTGACGATCTCTCCAGCAGCAAGCGTGCCACCACTGACAACATCAGGGCAGACTCCGTTGTACAATGCCTTCCTCTGAGAACACCAGGGAAAAGGTAAGGGGGAACCTTTTCACGCCTGGGGTAATCCGGGCCATCAAGGGCATAAGGGGAGTCGAGCTGAGGTACTCTAGGGGCAGACCTTGAAGTTGGGTAGGTCGCAACGCGTGGAGCATTGAGAGCTCTGATTGAGTGGAGAGAGCTGAGGGTAGAAAGAGGTGGTGGGATAAAAAGAGAGTAAAAAAAAAAAAGAAAATGATGCTCCTCTTCTCTATGTTGTGAAACTTTTATGTTACACATAATTTTGTTTACTCCTGGTAGTCTAGCAGCCCATCCCCTTCCTGCTCATGGTGATGACGACCTCCCTGGTCTCCCCAACTCAAAACGGCATCCCATTTTCTCTACTACCGAACTCTACCTAAATCTTACTAGTGCTGCTCACTCACTGAAGAAATGTGGCTTCCTTCACTGTTCTGTGCCTGTCAGCCTCAAAGTAAAGTAAGTGTCAGTTGGGGTGGTGTGGGGGGGGTTCTCCATGGCAACCATGGGGGGGCAGGGTGTGTGTGTGTGTGTGTGTGTGTGTTAGCATGACAATAAAGACAAAAGCAAAACTGTTAGAAATCATTCTGGCCCATCCCTAGTGAATCCTCTGGCCATCTAAAACAAAATTTGACTGGAGGCAGAGTTTTAATGGAAAGAGGAAAGGCATAGATAGCGCCAGGGAATGGGGGAGGAAGGCAGCGTAACTTGGGTGAGGTTTACCATAATAGATAGTGACTAGAGTTGTTTCAGGATATAGTGGGAAAATATTGGCCCCTCGGTATGAACTGTTGCCTTCCAGTAGTCATAGTGCCCTCAGCCTTTGGCTTTGGGCAATATAACGATTGTCAGGCAGTAGTTCATTTCTCAGGGTCAGTATATTCCCACTGTATCCCTCAACTCCTGGCAGTGGGCCCTATGCACAAAAAAAGGATTGCCTATATGCCACGTATCTGAGGCGCATAGGCAACCTTAAGTGGAAATGCTGTGCAGTGGGGGTCACGTGGACCCCTAGCAGCATTCACAGACAGTGCGCCAGGCAGTTGCATGGTGCACCCCGGCCACACGGGTAGCTATGCGCCATGGGCGGTCAGGTGGAGTGTTGGTGGCCTGCCTGAACAACATGTCATTCACTAAGGTGCATAATGCCAGGCACAGGGGGGCGCAGTTTATGGCAGCCGGGACCCTGCTGTAACCCAGTGCATGCCCACAAGGTTAAAACCCGCTGGCTGCGGTAGGACTGGGAGACACTCCGTTTTGCATCAGCCCACCAGACTGATGGGGAGGGCTGGGGGCAGCCGTTCAGGTGACTGCCCTTACCTTGTTGATTGTGGGATCCGCGCTGTCCCACTCATCCCTGCTCCCAGGGTGCAAGGAATGCACTCTGAGACCTGGGTCGGGCATCCAATTGGATGCCTGCCCGGGTCCACCCCTCACACCTGGCCACCCCCGCCACAAACCTGCACACCGGCGGGGGGGGGGCCACGGTCAGGTGCCCTGTGGGTTCTTGCGGTCATGCATACCATGCACCCTGTGCCTGTCCTGGCTGCTGAGCTACGCGGGCGAGGCAAGTGCCCTTGGTGCATACTTTACGTCCCATTAGTGAATAGGCACCAGTATTTGTACAGTGTCGGATTGCCATGCCGTACATTACAGAGTTGCATGGCTAGGTGGAAGCTGGTGTTGTGTATGTAGATATCTGTGTTGATCCATTTTTGTTTTGTAGATTGCAGTTCCTTAGACTCTAATTATTTCCATCCCTGCCCTTTATGAAAAGTTCTTTCCTTAAAAAGAAAGTAAATATATAGAAACATATTGTGAACAGATATTTTTTTATGTGCCAAAGTGTTCAGTATTTATTTGAAATGTATTTACCCAGGTATATAAGCAGAGATCAACAGTATACTCATTTTCGGTTGTAACTTTGGGGAGGGGAGGTGGGAGAAGAGACGGAAGGACAGTTACATGGAAATAACAGAGTCAGTACAACAGGTGAACAACAGCAAGCATCCCTAATGGTAAAATAGTATACAGCTGATTATAACTTTAGCAGGATGAAAACACGCTGTGACTAAAAAAAAGTCATGTTGGCCAGCCCGGTGATGCTGAGGGTTGAGGCGCTGGATGCCACACTTCACGCCACGCCGGTGACCTGGGTTCAGGAGCGAGCCCAGGCCATTGGGCCATCGGGGGTCAGCAGGAGAGGGAGAGGATTGAATTTCCGGAGGACAGCTCTCCTCTCCCGGGGGAAGGGGGGTCTGTGCTTGGAGCTTGACTGACCTCTGGCGAAAGCCAGTGGCATGGCAAGCGCAGGGCAGACATAGAGGGACAGGGGAGTGGCTGTGCCAGCAGTGATGCCTTGGCATAGGGTGCGTGCCACTCCCACACAGAAAAATGGAAAAACACCTGCAGATCCTGGGAAGAAGGAGTACCCGGAGCCTGCCTCCAATATGCCCTCACCTGCCTAACTACCTCCGGTCCGATGAAATATGAGTATCGGGGTGCTTGCCTGCCGCACCTCAGCCCCGCTTGGTGGGGGAAAGTCACAGCTACATGGGGAAAAGAGAGGTGAGTCTGGGTAGGCGTGTGAGGCAGAAGGATAACTCCTTGATGATCCCGAAGGGTCGGGTCTGCAGGATGTAGGAGGGACAAAAAGTGATTTAAAAAAAAAAAAAAAAGTTATGTTGTTTCCCACAGAGTGTTGTGACTGTGACTAGTCAGGGCACAGGGAGCAGTGACAAAAGCGCAGTTTATTGGCGTACGTCTACATATTTATTTTTAAAGAAAGAGTAACAGCACATTTCAGCTGATAGCAATGAATGGGGCTGGGCCGTAATGCAACACCAGTAGGTGCTGATCCAGCCTCATTCCTTGCACTGCTGTTTCAAGTAAAATGGCACAAAGAGATTAAAGAAAGTATTCTGTAAACCTTCTGTAAGTGTTGTTTTTCGGGGGCAGTTCATGTCCTACCATTCACCGAGAATGTTCCTCAAGGTAATTTAAAAGTTTGGAGACGCTGTCGATAAGACTTCTTAAGTTTATTTGTATTTGCCGTCTGTTCTTTGTATGGACTTTGTCATTGATTTAAACCCTGAGATGCTGACATCATACTTAATAACAAACAGAGCCATATAATGGAAGTTTTTCTCCTGCTCTCAAATAGCAATAAACTGACTTTTTTGAAGCAGCTCTTATTTTATGTGGTTGAACAGTGAGACAGAACAGCAGAGTTCAAACATCAGGGGAAACAGGATTCAAGCTGGGAAAGCTGAATGAATAGCCCATGCTCTAAAGAGGTTCTTAAATGCATGAGCAATCGCAGGTGTTTTGAGTGAATGGTGCTTTGAGTGAACACTGCATGAAATTTCAAGCATGAAATTAATTTTTCATTTCCAGTGGTGTGGAGGTTGCTTGGAGTAGTTAGTGCTACACTGTTTTGCAGAATATTCTGAGGTGGACTGCTTGTGGTGCATGTTTGTTAGGTAGAATGATAGTGTTGTACAGTTATTTAGTAAACAACCTGAGATGGAATCTAAAATGTGTGGGTGCATGTGTGTGTGTGGGGATGGTATTTTAGTGAGAAACATGAGGCAGAATCTAAAATGTTGGTGGTGCACAGGTATTTTAGTGAGCAACCTGAGGTAGCATCTAGACAATTGGCCCTATTTTCAGAGCCGGCTATTGCACTTCACACCCACCCATCCATGGTGCACCTGAGACAGCATGTAGCCGGCCTGGGTGACATACTTGGACAGGCAGTGCCCTCTGACTGGCACTGAATATGGGAGCTGTGGAAGCACACTGCACAGGAACTATGCACTGCACCAACACAGCCCCCTGCAGGAAAGTGACACACAGGAACAAAAGGAAATAGCATTTCCCAACGAGATAGCACCTTTGCCCCTATGAACTGTTCTCAGCTGCCAGCATGCTAATAAGCACGTATAGCAAACCCATGCTATTATGTGCTCATTAGCATCTCCACACAACACCACTGTGCACAACTGCACAGAGACATTATGTAGAGCCGTCCCACACACACACACACACACACATGCACACACACAACAGATTACCAGTCCAAACTTTAAAATGATGGCATCTACCCATATCCCTGGTAGTCTACTGTCATCCTCCCCCCGATATGTGGTCCAGACTGTCACAGAAAGCCACAGCCCTGTTTCCTGGCAGCATAGTGGACCAATACAGAATGGGGCTAGCGGTGTGGTGCCGCAACTTCAGATGAAATTGAGCCGTGCACCGTCCGCCATGTTTGGGAAGCATGGACTTTTCAAAACTAAAATTCTGTAAGTAAGCCTGCTAAAAAAATTGCTTTCATGTGCCAAAAGCTTAATCAGGGGCTAAAGCTTTCGGAGGTGGGACGGTTAAGATAATGAGAGTTTTCCTTTGAAATTAGACAATTTTAACTTACAGCTGCCTTATGCAGGATACGAACATCAGAGAATGGAGATAAAATGGGCCTCCTTGGCAACGAAGCCACTGTCTGTAGTACACCCCTAGTAACCAAAGCAGGGCTCTATATACAAGGATTCACTGAGCAAATGGAACTTAACAAGGACAAAAATATTTCAAACAAATCCTCAAGATCAAAGCAATGTAACTGTTTTCAGTTTTGTGGCAGCTTCTAAACTAGGGATAAAGAACAAGCATCAGGATCCTTGGCACTCAGCGACATTTCAACCAGGAGTGTTTTTCAACCCAAAAACTTGATCAAGGGATTCTGTAATGCAGATGCCAACACTAAAGCCTAGCAAGTAAGGTACGGAAATATCGTTACCTGTTTTTCCACAACATGACAAGGTGTGTGAAGCACCGGCCGTCCCAGACTCGGGAGTACATCAAACAGCTAACAAGGAGCAGGATACTACAGTCGCAATGGCTGGAGCTATGGAACAAATGACGGCGACTACAGCACAGAATAGGTCCTATTACAAGGGGGTTAAGTCGGGAATGGCAGATACATGGGCTTGTGCTCTTGGCCTAAGACTCCCCTATGACTCTGAAAAGATTTTTCATCCTGCAAAAGAACCGACGGCTTCTATGGAACATGCGCCTGACAAAGAGGTTGCTGAGGAGTTGCTAGAAAAAGAATTGAGTGAAAAAAAGTGTTATTGCTAAAAATGATGGCAGAAAATGAAAAGGAAAAAAGATGAACTACAAATGAAAAGGGACATGGTGATGCTCTCTAACAGGAACATTCAATGGATTCTGCCATTTCCAGTGACAATGCAGTGGAGGAGAGCCGGCCTCAGGAATCGGCTGAGAGTACAGATCAAAGCAAGCTGCTATCAGTGGCGGCAGCAGTACAAGCAGCGTCTGGTATTCAGTCACCCACAGACCATGATAGTTCCTGGACTTCTGAATCTGCATTGCGGGCAGTCTGTTGGCTGCAATCTTCTGAAGGACAGTGGATCATGGACCCAGTCTGGGACCCGTGTATAACGTCTCAGCCTCCTGATAATCCAGAATGGCATCCATTGGTGGATCCACAATCTAAGGTACCCGCACCCCCTTTTCACTAATGCTACAAATGATAATATGCAACAAGATAGTTCTAATGCTGTGAATAGTCCCTGCTAACCCAGTATCGGGGGTTGAATCTGTTGACACCGAGAATGGTGCCATGGCGACTGAAGAAAGGGTGGGAGCTAAAAATACTGGTGCCTCCATTTCGCATACAAGTAACTGTACCAGAACTTAAGACTCCTAAATCTATTGTGCTTGCTGCCCCTATGCCTGTCAACACTGCACCCACATCGGACCCAGCACAAATGGAGACTTTTTCACAGTCAGACCACCCAGGCACCTCTAGCCCTAGGTCCTATCCATCCCCACCAAGACCTTTGCTCTCACAATTATTGAAAAACAATAAAAAGGAATCTCTGCCTAGAATAAATGAGGTCCACCTAAGGTATAAAGGAGGCTTGGAACCAATACCCGACAGACAATATGTCAGGAAAGAACTGTTTAAAGACCAATTAAAGTCCAAAAAAGATCTTCCAAATTGCCCTGGATAAATGAAAAAATTTTAAAGCAAATAAGGATAAAAAATTGAATTTGGAAAAAAGCCCAAAAATCTAAATTAGCCGGGGACTGGGTTTCTTTTAAAGCAGCCCATAATAAATGTAAATAAACTTATAAAAACAGCTAAGACTTTATATTATAAAACCAAGAGTAACTCAAGCACAAATCCAAGAAATTTCTAGAACATAGTCAAACAATTAACCAATCCAGGTGGGAAACCCCAGTAAACAAAGATAAGGTTAAAGGAAGAAGAAATCCATACAGAAAATACTGAAGAAGTTTCCAAAATTTTCAATGATTTTTTTTTTTCACACACCTTCCAAATTGTAATATTCCCTTTGATTCAGACTCAGTGAATTTGAAAAATACTCCTTTACGAAATAACCTACCCCTTTTCAGATTTAACATTCTTTCAATTACAAATGTATTCAAGGTCCTTCATAAAATAAGTACTTATCAGGCCCCCGGTAATGATAAAATTTAGGGTAGATTTTTGAAGTCAGCAGCTTATCATATAGCACCGATAATTACCTACCTATTCAATTGGAGTATGTAAATTGGGCATTTCCCCTCATTATGGAAAGAGAGCAGGGTAAAACCTATCTTTAAAGGAGTAAGTGCAGTAGAAGTTAACAACTATATAGCCTTGTTACCACTTTTATCGAAATGTCTGGAGAAACTAATTTCTCTCCAGGTCATGGATTACTTAAGAAAATATAACCTTTTGACCCCAAACCAATCAGGCTTCAGAAAGAACCACTCAACCTCAACAACCCTGCTGGAGTTCAATAGCCTGATTAATAGGTCTTTGGGTGATGGCATAGAAACTGTGGTGGTTTTTCTGGACCTTTTGAAGGCCTTTGACCTGGTGGATCACCCCTGGTTTATAGAAAGACTGCAAGAGCTGGGAATCAGGGATGGCCCTTTAAATTGGTCAAAATCTTACTTGGGTGGTCACTCCCAGAGGGTGGCAATTCAGGTTTGCATATTTGGGAGTAGAGAAGTTACCAGAGGTGTTCCACAGGGGCCCATATTAGGTCCCCTCTTATTCTTAATCTGTATTAATGAGTTACCTCTGGTAGCTGAGCATACAGCAATCAGGTTGTATGCGGATGACACCGTGATTGTTGCTTCTGGCTGCTTCTGGCCACTCTGATTCCGAGCTGCAGTCAAAGTTACAATCTGACTTAAGATTGAGGGGTGGTTCACCAGGTCAAGGTTAATTATAATAATAATAATAATAATAAACTTTATTTCTTTTGCGCCTTTCTAAAATCAAGGCGCATTACAAAATAATTATAAAAACATCATAAAACAAATTAAAAACCAAGTTAAAATATACAGCATTAATTAAAATCTGTGTCATCACCAAATGCCTTTGTCCATAAAAAGGATTTTAGGCCTTTTTTAAAACCCTCCACTGTCGTGCACTCTCTAATCCAACGAGGTAGAGAATTCCAGAAGGTCGGTGCCACAATACTAAAAGCGCGGGCGCCAGAAGATTTTAAAACTACTCTCGGAATCTCTAGCAACCCCTCGTTGGCTGAGCGGAGCGATCGCATCGGAAGGTAAGACACCAGAAGATCTTTCAGGTAATCGGGGCCCAAACCGTGTAGGGCTTTATATGTCAGTAATCCGACTTTAAAGGTGATCTGCCACTGAACCGGCAGCCAGTGCAGATCCTGCAGCACCGGTGTAATATGGGAAAAACGTGAGGTCCCCATTAATAACCGGGGTGCTGAGTTCTGCACTAGCTGCAAGTGGCGGGTATCAACCCCCAGGAAGCCCAAAGTAGAGGGAGTTGCAGTAGTCCAAACGAGAGGCCACAAAGGTGTGGATCAATGTAGGCAGGTCGCCAGATGGAACAAGGTGCTTGATCCTAGCGATGTTCCTAAGATGGTAAAAGGATGCCTTAACAACCGCTGACACTTGCGCATGCAATGTCAGCTGATCATCAAGGATCACCCCCAGGTCTCGCACCCATTCAGAGGCAGGGAGCTCCACATCCCCCAGGAATAAACCTGAGGTTTGATTTGCCTCCGGCCCCTCAATCGGGTGGCCAGGATCCACGACCATCACCTCTGTCTTCCCAGAGTTCAGCTTCAACCAGCTGGACCTCATCCAACCCTGGATCTCACTGAGACAGTTGTTAAACACTGAGAGTGCTCTATTCTGGTCAGGTGCAAAAGACAGATAGAGCTGGGTATCATCGGCATAACAATGAAACTCCAGCCCATATCGTCTTACAACGTCTCCGAAGGGGAGCATGTACACTGCAGACAACATGGGGGACAGCACAGAGCCCTGAGGCACCCCACAGGACAGAGCATTAGGATCAGAGGAAAATATCCCCAATACAACCTTCTGAGTTCTACCTGTGAGGAAGGAGGAAAACCATCTGTGTACCAAACACGACAACCCACAGATGCATCTCAGGCTCTCGAGCAGCACCCTATGGTCTACGGTGTCAAATGCTGCTGACAAATCCAGAAGAACCAAGATGGACTGTTTTTTCTGGTCCCTTGCCATCAGGAGATCATTGAGCACCCGGACCATTGCAGTCTCAGTGCTATGTCTCTTTCGAAAACCTGATTGAAGAGGGTCGTAGATGTTATGGATGGATAAATGGTTGTCCATCTGGGCTGCCACCACTTTCTCGATAAGCTTCCCCACAGAGGGGAGGTTCGAGATGGGTCTGTAGTTGGCTAGGGAGTCTGGGTCCAAAGAAGCCTTTTTCAACACTGGTGTCACCACCGCTTCCTTCAGGGAGTGGGGATATTCACCGGAGTCTAAGGAGCACCAGACTATCCTAGCTAGAACCGGAATGATAACCTCACCACAGCCCATAGTCAGGCCAGTGGGACCCGGGTCTAAACTACAGCTTGTGGCACGCATACCCTGGACACTCCTCATAACATCATCGATTTCTGGCCTTTCCAAGGAACTCCAGGCAAACGGGGTACTTGTAACCGTAGGCTGGGCCACGGCAACTCCCATGGCGAGTGCTGTGCAAGTCTCGGCCCTGTTGTCAGCCACCTTATCTGCAAAGAATCAAGCAAGCTCCTCACATTGTATTTCTGAAAAGGCTCAACGAACCTGCAGACAGGCTGGGTTGCACAGCCTGTCCACGGTTTGAAAGAGCTGGGCTGGTCGATTCTGTGCAGCAGCAATTTCTCTGGACAGGAATACTGCCTTCTTATGAGAAATTGCTGACTGATAGAGATTATAGTGCTCTAAGAGTCTAAGATGGTCGGCATCTAAGCTGGATTTTCACCAGCACCTCTCCAACCTGCGTCCTAGTTGCTGCTTCTCCCTCAGATCCTGATCAAACCAAGGGGATCGAGGGCGAAGGGAGAGAGGACGCACACGGGTGGGAGCAATTAAATCCAAAGCAGCAGTAACAGCCTTATTATAGGCTATCACCAGCTCTTCAGGATTAGAGCTCATCCCAGGAAGTTCTGATAGGTCAAGAACCGCAGTTAGGCCTTCGGGAGTAACATCCCGTAAAGGGCGGTACTTGACCATCTCCACAGGGGTAGGCCTATGCAGGGGGGTGCAGAAATTGAATCTCATGGTGTGATGGTCAGACCAACCGATAGGTTCCACCCCCACATCGGAGGCTTCCATCCCCAGCAGGAAGACCAGATCCAGCGAATGGCCATGTTTGTGAGTGGCAGAGGTAACCACCTGTGTGAGGCCCAATGAACACATCAATTGGAGGAAGTGCTGACCAAATTGCGAGAGTTCGTCATCGATCCAGGCATTAAAGTCACCCAGCACCATCAACCTGGGTGATTCAAATACCAGGTCGGCGACAAAGTCCGCCACTTCCTTAAGGAATAGCTTCATAGCTTCTCGTCACCGGTTGGATGATAAACGAGTGCTATCCTATAGCCCCCCTCCCGCCACTACAACACATTCAAAGGATATGGTCTCCTCTACTGGAACACTAGTGAGATCCAATTCGGTCTTGAAACAGACCGCAACCCCCCCCGCGATCCAGTCTCGGGCGGTGTATTACCGAATACCTGGCTGGATCTGCGGCCTCAGCTACTGGGCCGGCATTACTGTCCAGCCAGGTTTCGGTGATGCAAGTCAGGTCCGCAGTGCCCATCAAGTCTGCTATAATGGCAGTCTTGTTCACGATGGACCTGACATTGCAGAGCACCGCCCGGGTTGGATAGGACTCCTGGGACACCCCAACCACCTGCCCACCATTTACGGAGGTGGTGCCCTTGGGTATGGAGACCAAACAAGAAGATCCCCGTTCAGCACTCCATTTCACCCCAGGGCGTCTTCTGGACTTAACCACTCGGATGCGAGCACCCCCCCATCCATCCACCACTGTTCATGCCCCCTGCCCCTCCGACACCTCCCACGAGCAATTCCCAAGGCCCTACAACATTGGTACTGTATATAGGGAAAAGCAATGGAAGGGGAAAGACAGGGTGGAGGGCATAAAGAGCGGTGGATGTATAGTGTAAGATGGGGGGGGCAGAATGACAATAAATATCATCATCCACAAACATGGCACCAGTGATAGTAATATCTAAGCTCCCCATAATAGAATAAAATCAGAAAACAATACAAGAATTAAAAATCAAACTAAAAAGAAAACTAAATCATAAATAAAACAAAACTTAGCAAACAAAATCCACTTAATATAAATTAGACAGCACAATCCAACAGCAAAAATAATTAATTAATAGCAATATACAGTCCGAATAAATTTTGAAAAGTCTTTTCCAAACAGTGGAGCTCCCACCTTCCACTGCCAGAATGTCCAACTATGAAGCTGCAGACTCTCACTCCTTGGAATCAGTAACCAGGGGGACACAAATTAAAATTAAGGCCAAAATCCCAGAGGTGCACCCCCAGTTCAGCCCCCCAAAGGAGCTCTCACCATCTAAGGGGGGACAGTAAAGGTAGGAAGCCCTCCAAGACACAATAATAAACTAAGGTAGGCAGATCCAGGAGCAGTTAATCAAAGTACAGTGCCAGTAGCAGGCCTTCGAGGGCTCTCACCACCACGAAGTAACGTACCCCGAACTGTATCCTTCAAAGAACCCCACCAGGATCAGTTCCACCACTAGAAAATTAGGTAACAGCAGCAAATAAAATTTAAAAAGCAGAGGTCTTACTTTCTTGTCGTCGTCCAGGAGTAAATCAATAAGGAGGTGAAAGGACTTGCTTCCAGTTAAACCACTGCTTGCGCCAGGGACTCACTTCATGGACCAACCCGCCTCGCCACAGACCTTACCGCCACCTGGTCAGCTCTCCAGCTGTTCCAGTGCAGGTCAGAAGTGCTGGCAGAACTGCTGCCAAATAGCAGCAGTCTCCCAGCCCACCACCATAGAGAGGACAGGTGTCCGAAGCGCAGACCACCGGCCACAAACAGGGAACCTAACAGGTCCAAGAACTTACTTCCCCAAACTCTCTTCTTTCCCAGAATGGATAAGCTGAGTGCAAGTCCACAGGCCGGATAAATAAAACCCCGCTCGGGAACAGGTAAATCCAGGAGACAACAAAGCCTCCTAACACACAACTCTGGCCCTCCGTTCTGTCCATATTCCACCAATTCCAACCTCCGCTTCACTCCAGTGTACAGTGACCCGGAAAAGACCACTTATCCCCATAATCCCAGGAGTCAGTCCTCTTCAGGCACAGCCAAAGCTGTACCAGCACAAATGGATAAGAGCACTTGGTGGGGCTTAAGAAACCGGAACGCCAACAACCGGCAAACAGCAGCAGTAAAGGAAAACTCCAGGGGCTATAAATCCTCACTCCCCGATTTTCGTAATGGTTCTCCGATTAAAACCTCCGCTCCCCTCTGTTGGACAGTGCCCCACGGTGATACCCTCAGTCCTCGGTCAACAGTAATATTGAACATAAAGAAAATGAAATGTATGAAATTTTCACTTAAAAAGAAAAGTATCCCTTCTCAAGTCCAAATTCAGACAACAGATTTGATAAAGTTAGAACAGATAGAGGATTACAAATATTTGGGGGTGATCTTTGACCAAAACTTGACTTTTAGCCAACATATTTCAGCTACTGTAAAGAAAGTGAATAAAAGGATAGAGGTCTTAAGGCGGACTACCAAATGTCTGGTGTCAAAAGATAGGAAGAAGTGGAACAATTGATTACCCAGTTTTGAGATATGGTGAGTTGATTTATAGAACTGCTAATAAATCGCTTCTGGACCGATTGGATAAAACCTATTTCCATCTAGCTAGATTTGTATTAAAGGGGAGTTATCGAACTCATCATTGCACGCTTCTTGGTAGATTGAATTGGTTACCATTGGAAGCCTCTTATACTTGTCACTTGTTGACTTTAATCCATGAGATGAAAAATATTTGTTTAATCACCCTATCTCAAAACTTCTATTTCCAGTAAACTTAAACTCAAAAGGGGCATTAACAAGATATGTGCATCTGAATAAAATTACTGTGGGGGAAAACCTTTAATAAACATGGGGACAGGACTTTAGTCCATAGGGCAGCTATTGCCTGGAATTCTCTTCCTCCAGAAATCAGGTATATATCAAGCCACTCTATATTTGTTCAGGCCATAAAATAACTGATCAGGCCTTGCGTTAGGGTTGGAAATCAGGGAGTCAGTCTGACCCCCTGCTTCCAAAGTAGGGGGTCAGAAGCCAAAAGTTGAGGGTCAATGCACCGAAATTATAAATTTTCGTGAACACCAAAATAAATGGCTTTTATTAATTTGGCTTGATTCTTACAACCTCCACTTGCATACTCTGAGACTCTAAGCAAGTCACTTAACCACCCAGTGCTCCCAGGTCGCCCTTGAAGACAGGCACTTGTGCCTAGTGGACCTTACCCAGTTACCAAAGACAAAAAAAAAAAAATCTAGAAAGAATATTAAAGTCAGTACAGAGAGGCAGTGTACCACTTTAGCCAGATTGTGCTGACTAAACAATCAGAGAAATGCAAAGGTTACTCAGAAATTCAACATCCAGCCCCCAAGACTAAAGTCTGAGTTATACAGACTGTCTTCTTCAAATCTTGAGTGCTTTGCCAACTAGCAAGCTCTTCAGTAATTACTCAAAGCAAGCTGTTTTTTTAAGGGTCACTTTTCTCTGCCTCCTTTGTTTTTTTTGTCAGCAAGTTACATCCAAAGTCAGAAATAATGTGCATAAAAAAAAATGAAAATAAAAATCTGGTTTCTGATCCGTTTCACTGAGGCCCCTATTCCCTCAGACTCTCCTACACTACAGTCATGCTGTTAGCCTTTGATCTATCTCAAAAAGCTGTTGTCCAGAGTAATTCTTTTTATCAAAAAACTCAGACAGAAGAAAGAATATTTAGAATGAGTTCTTCTCAGGAGGAGAAAGTTTTAATGTTTTTAACGCGCCAAATAGTTCAACTGCCCTGCACTGCTAAAGGAGATCCTTCTCCAATGGCCGAGTAGCTTAAAGTAACTGCGTGTTAATGCATAGTCGTAGTTAACACGATCTGTGTACCACGTGTGTGTATGGAAGACTGAAAGAGGCACCACGTGATACAGACTTTCTGTTAATGAGCATGCATCTTGGGCGGACACTTACTGGAACCCCTGCCTCTCATATCTGAGTCACAGCACTTCACTGAATATGGCTAAATTATTGCATGCTGCTGTGTAATTAATGCCGCGACTAGAGCCTGCATAGTGCATCACTCATTCCCCCAACTCCAGCATTGCCACCCCTCCAGGTAGGTCTCATTACACTCACTGCCTCCCAGTAAGAGAAAACGTTTTAGCCCAAGTTCTGTCAATCTGTTACGGCAAGTTCAACTTAAGTCCTCCTAGTTGAGTCAGCACAGTAAGCACGTGAAGATTGGAGGATGCAGGCAGCTGATGTGCGAGTCAGACACATGAGTAAAAGCTGCTCTGCTGGCCGTGAAACAAGAAAAAAATCTGGGCTGGCTGATTTAAATGGCAAGTCGTCAGCAGCGCTGTTAATGCCGCACCTTCAGTGAACTGTCAAGAGAACATCAAAAACACCAGCCCTCGATGTAGCACACAAACACAGAAGGGTTAATAATGAACCCATCTATGTTGTGTAATACATAAGGTGCTGGTGTTTTTTTTGCTGTTCTCTTTACATTACACTGAAGGTGCGGCATTAGCAGCGCCATTGACGACTTGCCATTTAAATAAGCTAGCCTGGAATTTTTTCTGTAGTTACGGCATTGGGCAAGCAGAACACCTTTCTATGTCTGACTCAGCACAGCTTGTGGAACCCTCCTTCACGCTGCTCAACCCCTGCTTTCTGCATCGGCCATCCGATCCATCATGAGCCGTGCCGCGATCCTGAGTAAATGAGGACCCCCCCCAAATACACACCAGCAGAACCCAACCCAAAAAGCACCCATTTAATCTGTCCATCTCTCTCTCTTTACCCCTGTGCACTCAGAAAATTGATGAGCTGACAGTCGCTCTCTTCTTCGGTACTCCTCCTGCCAGACTCCCAAAACAGACCTAGCAGGTGCAACATCACTGGACACCACCGCGTACACCAAAGCATTTACCATCCAACAGAAGGCACATCGGGAGAGGAGGTATTGCAGGGTCAAATAAGGATTTAATGGCCAGGAGCCTGGAATAGCTCCTGGGTATCGGCACTTTCTAGCCAACCAGGAGCTACTTTGGCAAAACCAGGAACTGACTTTTAGATACGAACATACATACGAAACTGCCAGCATAAAAAGGCCATTTGGTCTGTTGAGTCTGCTAGATTTTGCAGCTAGCATCCCTACTCTGCAGCTGCCTCTCCCATGACCCTCCCTTTTCCCCTATCCCAGCCCCTCTTGAAGCATCCCACTGTTTTATAGGCCACCACCTCTGCTGGTAGTGTGTTCCATTCTGTTACCACCCTTTCTATAAAGAAATGCCTCCTGCTTTCCCTCCTAAACCTTCCACTGTTCAATCTCAAATCATGACGACTGTCTCTCCCCATTCTCCCCTTGAACAGTCCCTCTGTGCCTGTCCTGTTTATTCCTCTCATGTACTTAAAGGTCTCAGTCATATCCCCCTGTCCCTTCTCTCCTCCAGAGAATACATGTTCAACTTCCTCAGTCTAACTTCATATGGTAACTCCCGCAGACCCAGGATCATATTTGTTGTTTGGCACTGCACCCCTTCTAGCAATCTAATGTTCCTCTTTAGATAAGGATGCCAAAACTGAATGTAGTACTCCAGGTGGGGTCTGACCTGTGATCTGTGTGATGGCAGAATCACCTTCTTCCCTTACAAAATGTATGCATTGAGGCAGTGAGGTCTGTTAGGAGACTTGTGGGTATCTTAAGGGTAAGTCTGTGGGTTATAATGGTAACACTGGTCTGGGAATTGGGAGACCACAGGCTCAAACCCCACTGAAGCCAAATATAGACTGTGTGACTTTGGGCAAGCCATTTCCAGTTGTTTAACCAGGAGAGACACACTAAGCTGAAAGCTTGTTTACAGTTGTGACCTGGGAGCACAGTGAAGTGACTTGCTCAGGATCACACAATATGCAAGTGAGGGCTATGGGATTCAAACCCAGGTCTCCAGATTTGTAGCTCAGAGCCTTAAACCACTGTGTTATACTGCCTCAAACCTGCCTCCATTTAACTTCTCAGTGCTCCCGTCCACCAAGCTGCAGGAATTGGAAGAAGCAGGACCACACAAGAAACAAGATGTTGAATCCAGGCTGGGCTTTCCAGGATAAAAAAGAAAAATATAGAACTTTTTTTTTATGCTCTCTGACACAGTTGTGCTGTTTATCATAATTTTATTTTTCACAATAACCTCGCTACCATGGGGAGGGTGTGTCTACCAGCTTATCTGTTTCCTCTGCTGTACCAACGCTTCTGTGCTGTTTATAGGGTTAGGGGTGTGTGTGTGTAGGAGTTCAATATATCCTTCCCTGCTGTAGTATTCAAGGATATTTGGCAGTGGTAAACACTTACACAATACCTGTAACCTGCCACATTATGATTTCTTTCTCAGACTGTAAAAAGTACATTCCATTCTCAGGCTATTACACAAAGTGTACACACAGCACACTCTGTACCTATACCAGCAAAACTGAAAATGTGGTAAGGGCACAAGAGTCTGGTAGGGTACAGGTCCATTGAAGCCAGTGCTAGCTTCCCCCCTCCTCTTGTATGCTACTTGGCTTAGACTGTTCATATTTGAACTGGCTTCCTCCCATGACATTTCCAAATTGTAGCTCATCACTATTTGAATACTTTCCCATTCTCTATCCCGTCTTGTGCTCCATCTGTTTACATACTTCCCCAGTCCCTACCTCTCTTCACATGCACTTGCTCTAATCATGTCTTTCTTCTGGCTTTGCAAAGGAATTTCAGTTCTCCAGCACATTTTGCATACTTCACTCCCCCCTTCCGTTTTCAGCCAGCTGACTCGTCCGTATCCAGTTTCAGCTATCCAGCAACATCATTTGCATATATCACGCCCCTTCCATTTTGTGCTCACTGACTCGTCTGCATGCAGTTTCAGCCCTGGGAATTTCAGCTTTCTGGAAACATATTTAAATATGTCGCGCCCCTTTCCTTTTCTGCTTGCCGACTCTCCGCATCCGATTTCAGCACAATGTGCCGTTTACTTAAGACGGAGCTCAGACGTGCTCCTCCTAACACTGCAGACACACAAGGAGCTTTTGGAAGCGCCCTTAACATGCTGCCTCTTTCAACCCCTGTATTGTAATGATGAGAGCTGACTCGCGATCCCGAGCTCAGGCAGTGTAATTAAATGGGCTAAGTGCTAGCTGTGCACTTCGTGTGGTGGCTTTTTGTATTGCAGCTCACAGGCAAGCAAAATAAATTGTTTTTTTCCCCTTCCAGCTGCGATTAAAAGCTAGGGAGTGCTGCGTCAATCAAGACGCACTGAATCCGAATCAGTGCATCAAAAAGATGAAATTTCACTGATGAGGACGTCACTAGTACGTTAACGCGACCCCTGACTGATGGTTCCTATTTGTAATTGTTAGCGGCCATTTTTTCTGCTGATGTACCTCGCAAATACTTATTGAGCTTTGCACTTTTCAATAACTGTGATATGAGAGATGATGTTATTACTTGTTATATAATTTAAGTAATTTTTACTTCACATTAGTAGATTTGTATATGCATTTTATATTGGGTTGAATGTTGTCTGTCCCCCTGTTTGGATAACTTAAAACTGTATGTCCTGTTATATGTCCTGAAACTTTAGAAAATGACAACACAGGTCTGCCTTGTAAACTGGACAACAGTCTAAATGACATGTATTATCTGTATAAAATAAAATGTTTACTACTACTACTTTAATTCTCCCCCGCAGATGTGTTTGCATTTATACACATCTTGGGGAAGGACAACTTTGACATCAGTTTTCACACTCTACAATTATTAGAGAAATTTTGGTATAAATACAACCAATTAAAATTTTCTCTGTTATGGATTCCCTTTGTTTTGCGATTCCGCTCACCAAACCTCTGATTAAAATGGTAACTGTCATGTTTCTTAATGAAAGTGTCCCAGTGGGTGATATTTATCATTGGCTTCAACAGAAGTGTGAAATCCTAAGGTACTAACAACAACAAAAATGGAAAGGGACTTGGGGGTAGTCATATCAGATGACCTAAAGGTGGGTAAGCAATGTGAAAAGTCAGTAAGGAGAGCTGTGGGGGGGGGATACTGGGATGCATAGGGAGGGGTATCACAAGTAGAAAAAGGGAAGCAGTTATCCCTGTGTACAGACAGTTGGTGAGACCCCATCTGGAGTACTGCGTGCAGTTTTGGACACCCCGTCTACGCAAGGACATAGACAGGATGGAAGCAGTCCAGAGGAGGGCAACTGAAATGGTGCAGGGTCTGCATCAGAAACCATATGAAGGGAGACTGAGAGAGCTTAATATGTATACCCTTGATGAAAGGAGGAACAGGGGGAACATGATAGAAACTTTCAAGTACCTCAAGAGAATCAACAAAGTACAGGAGGGTAGTATCTTTCAGAAAAAGAGATGTGCAAGAACAAGGGGGCACAATTTAAAGATGGGGGGACGACTCAGAGGTAATGTGAGGAAATTATTTTTCATGGAGAGAGTGATGGACGCATGGAACCGCCTTCCTAGGGAGGTTGTGGGGTCTAAAACAGTGGGAGAATCTGAACATGCATAGGATAGACATAAGGCAGTTATAGTGGGGAGTTGCAGGAAGTAGGCTGTTGGTTAACTAGAATCTGCAGCTTATCCAATAGGTGGGGAAATGGGCAGACTGGGTGGGCCAAGTGGTCCTTATCTGCCGTCAAAGTCTATGTTTCTATGCCCCCTGAAGCCATTTTAGATAGGGAACATTTCTGGATTGGAGGTTGGAAATTTTAAGTGAAACTCTGGCAAACAGAGGAAGGCATTTGTCATCTTCCAAACTGCTTTTTTCTTGGACATGATTGTGGAGTATGCTTTTATGCGGGGCAGCCAAAGGCATGTTACCAGTGTGGCGCACGCACACACTTTTCAAGTGTTTGTGATGAATTAACATGTATAGCCTCTGCAATGAAGTAGGGCATATTAGCTTTTAATGCTCAAACCATACCAGATGCAATCTTTGTGACGAATATGGCCACCTGTATAATGATTGCCCACGGACTTCATCAAACAAGTCTGATGTTTTGAACCCCGAAGAATTAACAAATCCCAGGCAGACGCTGTCATGCTACTTGATATACCCCTACCTCCACCCCCACCTATACCTGAAGCCCAAGAGCCAGCATCACAAGTGACCACACCAGATTACACTGGGCCCCCCATCTGAAACACCTGATACTTCTGACCTCAGAGAACCTTTTCAGCCAGTATGCTACGCTGATCCCCAAGATGAGGGTCTTATGGAGGATCAAATGGACATGCCACCTCCCCAACCTTGGGTGGCCCCTCAATCTTGTAGAAGATCTACAAGACAGACAAAAAAAGATGTGCCATCCCATTTGGGATTTTAGCAAGCTCCAGTTGGGGGGGCTGCGAAATGGAGGAGGGGGTATCTGATACATCCTCTGTTGTGTCTGATCTAGTGCAGCCAATAGATAAACGGTATGAAGGGAGAAAGAAAAGGAGGAAAAAAAACCTTAGTGCTCAAGGACTAGCTGATGTATGGTACTGTTGTAGCCTCTATAAATTGTTATAGCTTCAGGGACTACAAGAAAAGACAGGCAGTGTACCAACTGGCCTGTGATAACGGCATTAATATTCTGTTGGTTCAGGAAACATGGATGGGATCACTACCTCAAAATGCATTGCTTTAAATCAGAATGGATATGGGGACCATCATACTGGTCATTTGGTCCCGAAAAAGCTGATGGGATAGGGATAGATTTTTCAGGCAACAGGTTCTCATTTTTCAAACTTATTGGCCTTCCTCCCGGGAGAGTTCTGATTATAGATGGTTAGTGGGATAATGAACTCTGTAGAATATTAAATGTTTATGCCCCTCAGATTAAAGCAGATAGAGTCAAATTATTTGAAAGTATTCAACCATTTTTGGCTACAGCAAAACTTATTATATTGGGTGGAGACTTTAATTGCAGCATTATTTTACTCAGGGGGCAGAATTCCATGAAAAAGGTTTATTGTGATTCTCATGCCTTTAACAAATGTATTTCTACTGCAGAATTAATCAGTTGCGCTAATTCTCTGTCTGTAGGCCATACATTTACTTATAGGATAGCCCATTATAATTCATTAATTGATTATATTTTTATTTCTCAAAATCCACTGAATTTATTCCTGTGGAATTTTCAGACCATTTGATGGTCAAAACCTGCCTTGGAAGGAATTTAGATAGGCCTATTAAAAACTTCAGATGCAAACTGAACACCAAGTTGCTGTCTGATCCCATTATACAGGAACATAGTAGGCAATTATTGACAGCACGAGCATCTGTTTTCGATCTGTATGACAATATAGGTGACTAGTAGCAGGATACTAAAATAGATATCCAAAAATGTTTTCAGTTTTGATAAACACCGCTCTAGGCTTCACTTCTTTTCGTATTTAAAATTACACTCTCAACTCCAATACTTATTGTCCAGTTCCCCGCACTCAAACAGTGATTTGTCTTCCCAGAATAAAACTATAAAAACAGAAATGAAAACCCTTTGGTATGATCGGGCCAGTACAGTCCGTGCAGAACTCACCTACAGCACCCCAAAAAAACTCATATTTCTGCCCGTGTGAAGCTTGTAAAGTAAGTAGAAATGAAGCTACCTTTTATTCTTTACAAAACAATAAAGGGGAAATAGTGACCTCTGTCACAGCTTGTGCGAATAAACTTCAGATGAGGCAAATTTACAGGTTTAAAATGCACTGTGGTGTGATATTTATTTTTCAAAAGTTTGAAAAATAATAAATGAAAACAAAAAAATTGCAAAGAAAACCACTACTTAACATCGGTAGTTTCTCCCATAATATAGACCTGGATCTTAGAACTCCTAAGACCCTTCTCATCTGCATTCAATAGCTTGTCTCCACAAACAGTAGAACCTCTCCTCCTCTCTCAGGGCTGAGCCCCACTGGACTGAACTGAAGTGAACTCAGTAAAGGGGTTTTTATATTTTTTTGGTGGGGTCACCTGACTGAGCCCTTTTCTATTTACATGTCTGGACATGCTGTTTCATGTCTGAACATGTTGTTTCAAAACCAAGGGGGAAGGGTGGTTGTTTCAGGGGATTTCCTGGTTCAGTTAAAAGTACAGTGTACATCTCCACATATATTGACTCTGTATCTCTGATCCACAGTGACTAAGCACTTTTATACAGTGTACCACATTCCCACATATAGAACCTTATACAGTAACAGGTTTATAGTGTGAATTTATGAAAACACCCTAAGGATTTCCCATAACTGCACCAATCATGAAATCATCATTGTTTTGGATGGCTTCTGAATCCTTTTTCTTTAAAAAGGCTTTACTAACTGTATTCATTTCTATTTAAAATAGCCTTTATGCTTTTTGTACACAAAATGCACTTATGCACTTTACACAACACCTCTCCAGGTGTTTGGCATCATTCTAGCAACTGGATGGATGGAAATGGAAAAAGAATGAAAAGAGAACTAGTAGGAATTGTAAAGAGCTATGCTAGGTGGTCAACCGGGGGGGGGGGGAAGAAAAGCAAAGAGAAAAGCATTAACTGTTGCGCAACAGAAGTTTTGGTAGCTAGGAAATTAGATAGAAAGGTGGTCCATCAGTCACAGCCAAGGGTGTAGCCTAACTCCACCACACACTTCCCTCCTTAAGAAAAAAACAGTTCTCAAAACTATACTGTTTTTTGAAGAACCCCCTCTCAGTCATAAATATTCTACCAAAACAGTAGAATGGGGGTTGGTTGAAACTTTCTGTCACCCACTATGATAGCTTCACCACAGGGTCCCTTAATTCAGCAATTTTTAGTATCGTCCACCATACCAAGTTACTGCAATATGACAGTATTTCACAACATTACCCTGGGGCTGTCGTACAGTTCAGCACAGTACCCATCCTTGCTCTCAGAGGACTTCAGTCTGTAGCGGCTGTCTACCCCCAACTATTTCACTCTGGTTACTACAACTCAGACATTTCGTGTGTAGTATCAGGCGCCTATCAATAGGCATCGTTTCAGCACCCATTACTTAACATCGTTTCAGAATCCATCACTTGGCATCGTTTCAGCCCTGTGCACCCACTATCGTACCTTCATCAGTACATTAAAAAAGACGAAGTAATACACAGCAGTTTTATGCTGACGTCTAGCTTCCTCCATACTCATTCTAACACATTGTTTCTACTCAGGGGCCCAATCATAGGTTTCACCCCATATTTAGGTCCTCCATGACCCTAGGTCCCTCATTTTATATCATACACTATAGACATTTCTTTTATGTTATACGTTTCTGGTAATCATTTCATACATTTCATTTATCCATTTCCCTTTCATATATTTTCTGGTAGACAAGGAACCTTCTCATGTTGAACATCAACCAGCCAGTTCCTAACTCTCTAAACCTTTGGGGTTTCCTTTTAACTCTTATTTGTAACAAACCAGGGGTTTCCTTTTGACCCTTACACCGTTCTTGTACCCTCAACTGACTGTACTCAGCACTAGCCTTAAAAGCTATATTCATTTTAAACATTACATTTTCATGCATTTCATCCCGTATCACCTAGATCCCCAAGACCAATCTACCCCATTCAGTACTGTAAATACTGTTAATAGTTTCAGTTGTAACTGAGCAAGAAAAGGGCCCTTCAGCCACAATGGCTTCTTCTTTCTTGCTTGAAGGTTTCCACCTCAATACAGTGTCCCTAGCAACAGTCTCACCTGGGGTCTCATCTTCCTGGTCATTGTCCTGCACCAAGTAACAGTCCGGGAAAATGGGCAAGAACAGGATCTCAAAAGTGGCTGGCAACAAAGGTTCCATTGGGGGGGGTCCTCCTCCTATAGAACTCAAGGATCCTGCTTCTCTGCTTTGGCCATGAAATCCTCCAGTCGAGAACCCTCCATCAGCACCTGGCAGCAGTGCTCCGCCTCTCTCTGGTGCTGGTCCGCCTCCACATTCCATCAAACTCCAATCCGGTTCTTCTCACCTGGGCTCTGGTAGGCACACCGGTAAGCCCCTCCTCCTTCAGCAGATCCTTAGCATCCACGGGATCCTGGAGGTATGCCATCCTGCTCTTTGCCCCCTGTGTTGGATACCAGGGCTGGTATCTGGGTACTGGTCTCCCCCTTGTTTCTCTGGATAACCAGTACTGTCCCACTTCTGACACCAAGTTTGTCACAGCATGTGGGGATAAACTTCAGACGAGGCAAATTTACAGTTTTAAAACACACCGTGGTGTGATATTTATTTTTCAAAAGTTTGAAAAATAAATGAAAACAAAAAAATTGCAAAGAAAATCACTACTTAACATCAGTAGTTTCTCCCATAATACAGTCCTGGATCATAGAGCTCCTAAGACCCTTCTCGTCTGTATTCAGCAGCTTGTCTACACAAACAATAGAACCTCTCCTCCTCTCTCAGGGCTGAGCCCCACTGGACTGAACTGAAGTGAACTCAGTGAAGAGGTTTTTATATCTTTTTGGTGGGGTCACCTGACTGGGCCTTTTTCTATTTACATGTCTGCACGTGCTTTTTCATGTCTGAACATGTTGTTTCAAAACCGGGGGGTGGGGGATGTTTCAGGGGTTTTCCTGGTTCAGTTAATGGTACAGTGTATGTCTCCACAGATATTGACTCTATATCTCTGATCCACAGTGACTAAGCACTTTTATACAGTATACTGTACCACATTCCCATACGTAGAACCTTATACAGTAACAGGTTTATAGTGTGAATTTATGAAAATACTCTAAGGATTTCCCATAACTGCACCAATCATGTAATCATCATTGTTTTAGATGGCTTCTAAATCCTTTTTCTTTAAAAAAGGCTTTACTAACTGTATTCATTTCTATTTAAAATAGCCTTCATGCTTTTTGTACACAAAATGCACTTATGCATGTTACGCAACACCTCTCCTGGTGTTTGGCATCATTCTAGGGACTGGATGGATGGAAACAGAAAAAGAATGAAAAGAGAGAACTAGTAGGGAGTTAAGTATGGATAGTAAAGAGCTATGCTAGGTGGCCAACCTGGGAGGGGGGTAGAGAAGAAACGCAAAGAGAAAAGTGTTAACTGTTGCACAACAGAAGTTTTGGTAGCTAGGAAACAAGGAGATAGAAAGTGGTCCATCAGTCATAGCCACCACAACCTCCCCAAATGAAATAACAGATAGTGTTATTCAGTATTTACACTCAACAAATATATCTGATATCACCCCTGAAAATGATATATTGAGTTATCTTTCTAATTTAAAGCATTAACACAAATCAGATGAAGATTTTGAACATTTAATAGCATGAATTTCGGCACAGCAGATTACAGAAGTAATTGGATCCCTGAAGGTAAAGGGTGCCCCAGGGGTCGATGGCTTACCCTATGAATTTTATAACACCTCCAGGTTGGAATTAACTTTATGTCTGGAAAAAGTATTTGATTATTTTTTAAATATACAAAAATCAGTACCAAGCTATTTTACAAAAGGTACAGTTGTATTTTTATTTAAAGTCAGGGAACAGACACTTAATTCAAAATTGGAGACCAGTAAGTCTGTTAAATATGGATTTTAAAATGTTATCTCAGATATTGCATCTTAGGTTAAGGAAGTGGCAGCCTGCATTATACACCCAGCACAGTTTTGCGGTTTGCCTGATAGAACAATCTAACATCCTTTAATTCTCCTTAAAGAAGTATGGGAATATTTTCATAAAACAAAGGACACAGGATTCATTATATCTTTGGACCAAAGAAAAGCATTCAATAGGGTCAAATGTTTTTCTTTTCAGAGTTCTACAAATATATGGAATACCACATGCCTTTATAGCATAGTTAAAATTGTTCTATAACAACACTATTCTTAGTCCTGTTATTTTATGTCACGCAGGTCCTGAGACAAAAGTATGGGAAGGGGTAAGACAGGGTTGCCCCTTAAGCCCTTTACTGTATGTTTTCTCCCTGAGTCCACTGTTAGGCAAGATCAGCTTAAACAAAGAAATAGTAGGAATCTCTGGTAAATTTCCTAATGATGAAGTCAAAATATTAGCTTACACTGATGACACATGCCTCTTATTGAAAAACAGTGCTAGTATATATGAAGTCCAGAAGGAACTTGACTTATTTTCACCAGTGTCCAATGCAAAACTTAATTTAGAGAAATGTTAGGTCTTGCCTTTAGGTTTAAGTGGGTGCCCTCAACCTTGTATTGCGGGATTCCCAATAGTATCAGGGCCAGTTAAAATCCTGGGAATTACATTTGGGACCTCAAACATAGCTCAAACAAACTGAGAAATTGCTTTAAAAACTTGTGAAACAAAAGTAAATTCATGGAAAGGGTGAAAACTTTCCAAATCTAAAAGAGCATTTATTATAAAATGTTAATACCTTGCCTGCCATATGTACAGTAGGAAAATTTTTTCCACTCCCTCTGATATTTGAAACCTGAATATATAGTGCCTTCTTTCAGATGCTTTGGGGAAGTTACTTGAACCCCATTAAATGGGGTTTAATGGGGTTTCACTTATTTGCCTAAACATAAAGGTGGAGTTGGTATGATAGAACCGATAATAATTTTACACTCTTTATTTTGGGCCCACTCATTGAAACTCTCCCTCCAAACACAATAGTCTTTTACATATTTGTGGATGTTAAATAACCTTCACACTTTCTTAAATAAATGGACTAACACCCTCCATTCAGAAATTGCATAAATGGAATATTTCTAGGGTATTGCTTGCATCATCCACCCATAAACAACTTTAGTACCATGTCCTAAGGGAAACTGATCCAACTGAACCAGAATTTAAATATTGTAACCCCCCAAAAAAGGGAAAAAGTCTTACATCTTTTAAATGAAAAACAGGTCCCCCAAGATTGTGAGAAGTACTATGGCTTACCTCTTATGGTAAACTTAATGTCAGGGGGAACAGGAAACCTAAAGTGATGGAAGAGAGAATTTGTCCTTATGCAGACTGTGTCATTTTGCTCTAGAATGTACTGACTCAGATAATCTGTGGAAATTCCTAGCCCAAACATGGAAACTGTTCTGGCTTCAAAATTTAATTTATGAAATGTTGATACTAGGTGATTATCCCCAATCTTTTTCAAAATATCACAAGGGGACGCTTTCAGTATTTTTGGCTATATTAAAATTCTATCTCTGACAAGCCAGAGTTCAGTGGGTTATCAGACAACAACAAATGCTTTACAGAATATTTAAACTGATATGTGAGACTTCTTTGCTCGAAATATGAGAAAGATGTTGCCTTCTACCCCTTGAATAAAGTTAGGATATAGTGGAAAGGACTTTCCTTTTTTCTGAAATAATAAGTAACTGTCTTATTGATCCTCCCAGCTGGTAGTGGATTGTATATTTATATGAAGATATGTATATTGTTGTTATTGCAATTTGTGAGATATGAGTTATTCTTGTGTTCTTTATCTTGATTTATGTATTTGTGTTTTTGAATCCTTTAATAAAAACTTCCCTACTCTCAGTCATTGTTGTGAATCAGGCGGAAGGATCTGTTCATCAAATGACGGATACAGGAAATGAGACCACAGAGGATCAAGGAACTTCTAATGGAACAGCAACAATGCTGCCCCCACCAATTCCTGGAGAAGGGGGTCTTCAAAATGGTCACATGGTGTAAAAGGAATACAAAACCACCTAGGACAAAACTTGAAGAAAAAGGAAGAACATATAGCTCTACAAAATATACATGCAGCACTGCAAGAAAGGGACTGGGCAGACACAGATGGAAACTCTGATGCCTCTTCTATCACATCTTCACAGCCAGAGCAGTCTTCTGAGTATGAATCAACAGACACACAAGCCTCAAAGAAAAGAAAGGCAAGGAGCAGAGCCAAACAGACTGGTTCAAAATGATCTATTGAATTTTCTCTCCCCTGATTAAATGATAGCCACCCTAACTTCCACGACATGTAATGTCAATAGTATAAAAAATATATTAAAAAAAAAAAGGTTAACTACCTTTTCAGTTTTAAAAGATTTGCTTGGCGATATTATTTTTCTGCAAGATACAAGATTACATATGATAAATGAAATACAGCTTGTACAGAAAGGATGGTGGTGAGGCCCATCGTTATGGTCTGTAGGGGAAGATATGTGTTCAGAGTAGGCATTCTTTTTTTTTTTTCACAAAAAAATACTGTAACTAGAGTAGTGGACATCTGTTCAAATAGAGCTTTTATGGTTGGAGTATTACACAGTTTACAGGTATGGCTGATAAATGTATTTATAAAATGGGAAGAATAAATCCTGTGTTTTGATTGGCGTTTGCCTGTGCATCAAATCCATTTGCACAGGTAAAAACAAGTACTCAAAAGCAGGACCACAGTACAGAGACAAAAAAATCAGTGTGCCCTTTTTAAAATGCCGCCATTTATTTCTCGGAAATTAGCAATAGGACCATCCAGGTAAATGGCCACCAACAACCGTTGATTCAACTGAGTACCACCCACAGAAAACCACGTATACAAATACAAGTGAAAGGTCCTAACTGCTCCCATTCTTTCACTGGTTACCTGCTGAGAAAAAAAAATGAAATTGTGGTAGTGCTCCCGCAGCATACCTTCTCCCACTGTCTCAGAAAATTGCGCTTTTGCCCCTGTAATTTTTGCACAGCACAAATGTTTGTAAATGGATATAACTGAGGCAGCACCATGTTGATTTTGTCTACTGTCTAAAACTAACTTGGTGCTGTACGCTGCCCCCTCTGGTGTGTGCTATTTGGTTCGGTACTGTCTGCCCACCACAGGTAAGTCATTATGAGGACAAGGAATGTTTAAAACTGTTTAATGGGAAAGACGCACTGAGTTCAGGCTTGTTTCCAGCGATGACCCGGGTAATAAGAGAAAGCTCTGGGAGAAAAGCAATCCAAATCTGGTTCTGTGGCACAAAGTAATGAAACATTTTTTTTTTTTTAAGTCTTTGGTAACCAGGTAAGGCCCACTAGGCACACTAGCCTGTTTTCAGGGGTGACCTGGGAGCACTGGGTGGTTAAGTGACTTGCTCAGAGTCACACAGTATGCAAGTGGAGGTTGTGAGGATCAAACTCAGGTGTGGTCTGCTGGATGTATCAAGCTCATTCACATCTCGTTTTTCTAACCTCTAGGCTGTACTGCCAGCCAAAATCAGGTGGCTAATCCGAGACTGCTGACATAATTTTATAACAAATCAGGTCTGCTTTGGTTCCATCTGGATTCGGTTGTGTTTCGCTGTGATGGGGGGAGGCAGGTTTAGGTTTAAACCTCCACATGTGTTTAAAATAAAAATCAGCCTACCTACCAGCCACACCCACCATCTCTGTTAAAATGTCACGCTCCTGCCCTGATCTGCAAAGAGTGTCTGTAATTTAAATGGTTCTGCTTGACATTACAGTTCTGGAGAACTACAACCAGCTTCTCCCATTCTCTGCAGCAGCTTCATTCCCGCTGCCATCAGATTTCAAATGAGATCTGTTTAAACCACAACAGCATCCAGTAATCTGCTAAAAATGAAACTCATGCATGGGGGGGGGGGAGGACCACAAGTACCACTACAGATACCACTGCAGGATTGTAAAGAAGTAAACCACAGTAATATACATAATATGCAAATAGATTCATGAATATTAATAAGAAAAGGGTTGAGGTCATCTTCTGCCTGGCAGAAGGACTATTTTATCACAAAATTCTGATAATAGCCTTTTTTATATAAATAAAATTAATTTTTCTAACACTAAATACCAAAAAAAGTAGCTCATTTTATAAGCGCAATAAGACACTCCGGGGGTTTGCATGAAACAGATATTACTGCACTTCCAGGGGCTAAAGGCACTCTGCCTGCAGCCTCATGCCTCACTACACCCCTGGCTGTGTGGTACAATCTGTTCCATTCACACCCCCAGAGTGTCTTATTGCTTACATAATCCACAGACTAAGGCAGAAAGAAATAATACAATTAATAGAATCATATCTGCATACATCCAACTTACTCTTATGGGAGAGAGATTTTAATTTTGGATCATCTAAACGAGATTGGGACAAGAAAATAGAGGAAATATATTGTGATACAAACATGTTACACATAGTACTAAGGCGGGCAGGCCTGGCAGATGCATATGTCTTATGGCAAAAATCACCAGAGCATACCTTTTATAAAGGAAAACTCGAGTCCTGTATAGAATTTTGGTTTGTACCTAAACGAATGAAAATACAAGATGTACGTATAATACCTATAGAAACAACAGACCATGCAGCAGGACAAGTTAAAGTAGATTTGAAAGAGAGTCAGAATATAGGAAAAGGGTTTTGGAAAATGAACATTTCTTTACTCCAGGAAGAGTTCATTAAACAGGAAATATCAGAATTACTAGCAGCTAGAAGGATCTGTACAGTGCTTATATGAGGACCCCACAGAGTGATGGGAAGACACAAAAAGGTATAAAGGACATAATGATGCTACTTTCAAAACAGATTGAAGGCACCATATACAAAAAGTATTTAAGCCTGAGGACTAACAGTTGATAACCATTGTAAGAGAAACAGGTAAAGACAGAACAGCACAGATCAATGAAATAAAACAAAAAAGTATGAACAGCAATATAATAGGGCAAAATTGCTAATTATGGAACAAATATTTGGAACACGGGGAAATAAATACCATGTAAAACCCCTTTGAAAGTAGCAATGAACGGACAAATAACAGGATCATGACAGAATTAATAGATAAATATGGAGAAAAACGAATAGACTTGGATACTATAAAAATACAGGTACAAGAACATGTCAAAGCTAAATTCCAGAATAAAAAGAGGATATCTACTGTATTTTTTACAAAACCTTCAGATACCAGAAATATCAGAATTGGAAACAAAAATATTGTGTGAAAAGTTTCAGGAAACAGAAATTAGAACAGCAATCATAACCTTATCAAACAACACTACACCTGGAATAGATGGAATATCATGAGTTTTATAAAACCTTTGAGGAGGCCCTTACACCAGTGTTACAGGTGTTTTTTAAGTAAGCAATAACCCACTCCAGGGTGTGGGGTTACTGGGGATTAATCAGCACCCGGGGTGCATTGTGAGGCACAAGGGCGAAGCCCGAGTGTCCTCACAGCACCCAGGGTGTCGATTAATCCCCAGTAACCCCACACCCTGGAGTGGGTTATTGCGCTTATAACATGGGCTGCAACAAGTTTAAAACATTTTCTTTAGTTTTTAAGAAATATCGGAAAGTGTCCTGTCTGACTTTGGTATCCTTACACAGAAATTGCCAGTGAATAAAGTAGTCCCTGTAGTGATTCTGTTGATTCTTTTCCTTAATATTGTTGCTTTTTCTCACTCTGACACAGTTTTGTCAGTTCGAACACTTATTTAGTCCTTCCACACTTTCAGTAACTTAAAATGTTATTTAGAAACGTACTTCACTTGTTGGTAGTCACCCAGTGGCTGTCACGAGAGGTGAAGATTCTCCGTTGGAGTACAAAAATCATTCCGGATGTCACTTATTCCTATATTGTAACACAATATAAATTTTAATAATAAAAATAACATTTTTACCATTTCACTATGTTGAACGGATATATTTTTATTCAGGGTCTACGTATGCAGATGAAGAAAGTACCACTATGTGTTTTAGGCAAACCATGCTGTCCAGAACCTTTCTATGCCTGTTACAGTTCTGGTTACAAAAGTTTCTCTTCAGGCCACTCCTGTATAGTAAGGTGGGCAAATATTTTAATTCCATAAGCCATTCTTCTACAATTTGACCTTTCTTTCAACAAATTACGTGAAGAAGTACAGTGTCCAATTAGGCGGGTGGGTGGGAAGAATAGTCTGCTCCTGTACACTAAATGCCGCTTTTTACAATACACCAACTTCTGTTTTTTACTTTTTTGCACTGATCACTACGATTGAACTGTGACCGTTCGGGCAAGTGGATGGGTACGACTTCACTGCTTCGGCTGTTGCTACACAGTTTAAAACTGCCGTGCCGTGCATATGTCTGCAGTCCACGGTGCAGTGCTTTGAAACTACCTCTTACTTCCATTCCTCACATACTTCCAAGCTAGACATGAGCAGGGATTTTGCCTATGACCTACTCACTCTAGGTGTTGGTATAACAGAGATTAATGTATGGCTACGCACAGTCAGTCCACCAATGGCCTTACATGTTTTAAGATGCCCATGTTATAATTCACTATATCAGGTTGGACATTTAAGTAGCAGCATGCAACAAGGAGTAATGTTTTTTATACACAAAAAGGGGATGCTGCAATGTTACAGAATTGGAGACCATTGAGTCTCCTTACATTCGATTACAACATTTTGGCAAAGATGATTTGTAGACCCAGACATGTACAATAACCTGGGAGGAACATCACACAAAAGTTGTCGTACATTAGAGAAATCATGGAATGTGGAATGAAGATGCAGTTGCAAGGTTGTGCTTTTTCATTAGACCAGAAAACTGCATTTGATGCAGTTCAACGTGAATACATATGGGCAGTGTTGAGGAAATATGGGATACTACTGGAGTTTATAAAAATTATACAATTGCTGTATACAGAGGCACAGATTATCCCAGTGGTGAATGGGCATTTAGGGATTCCCATGTATCTCTACAGTGAGGCAGGGATGTCTATTAATTACTTTGTTTTATGTTCGGACCCTATTCTGAGACCAATAGAAGGTCAGAAGTATATAAAACCAGTAACATTATCTACAGGAGTATCAGTACAGAAAACTTCTGCATATGCAGATGACTGTGTACTTCTTTTAGCTGATTTACCTTCCGGGGAATGGGCTATGGCAATTATAGAAGGGCATACAGAAGTGACAAGAATAAAAATAAATAAGTTAAAAAGCAGGATCCTGGCATTAGGTGATGTACCCATACAAGGAATTGAGATATTTTAGTTACAAAAAGAAATATACTGATTTTAGGTATAACATTTGGATACGAGAATGCACTACAAACAAATTGGGAGGAGAAATGCAATATAGCAAATACTAAAATATTAAGATGGAAATCTTGGACCATGACAAAGGAAAAAATGGTTTTCTTACTGAAAACATTCATAGTACCAATATTTTTGCATATAGTATATGTATGCTCCATGCCCCAGCATATGCAAACAAAGGTTTTAGGGTTATTCTTTCAGTTAAAATGAGGGACCCACCTTAATCCTGTGAATCAAAGTCATACATATAGGCCCATATAAGAAGGTGGTCTAAACATGATGCATCCAGCAGTATTTTTTCAAGGTATATTTTTATATTTTAACATTAGGCCTATTCTGAAATTTGAGAACAATTTTTGGACACCACTAGAATGGTGTTGCAATGCATTGTAATTATGGGAACAAAAAAAGGGGATGTAAACAAGATGTATATGCTAGATCATAAAAAAATTTGTGTTCAGTACATTACAGTTTGGAAAATACAGAAGGAACAGCTAACAGGTATGACAAGGAAGCAGTTAGTATCCTAGAATTTGTACAAGGAACCAGTCTTTATTTTAACCCTGGGGTAAAAATGAGGGACACAGTATGCATGTGTACTCATGGGAAACTTGTCATTAAAGGTAACCATAAACACAAATCTATGGAGGACAGGATGTGTGAAGAAGTACAATGTGTAAACACTCAAGAAACAATACAACATTTTTACTTTGAGTGTTCGTTTATTAAACCACTCTGGAACATGTTGAAACAATACTGGCGGGAACCCTGTTTTAAAAATATGTCTTATGAAATACTGATCTATGAACAGTTAACACTTCCATGGAATAAGTGGAAGAAAGTATTTTGGCATGTCTAAAATGGACAGTCTGACAGACTAGATGCCTAAGATTTTTACAGGGCAAACATTTAACTTTAATGGATTTGTTTTTTTAGGATACAGGCTGAATTAGATAAGATTTATCTGTATGAAATTAAACAATTTGGCCAGAAGCATGGGGTGATTTATGGAAAAATGACGCATGGGTGGGATGATGAGAAATGTTTGTTTCATTTGGAGATATACGGTAGATATTACATAGCTCAAATTAATGATGAGGGGTGTGTAATTCTGATATAGAAATGTATGTATGACTTGTGAGTTAGTCTTTTGGTTTTGGTTTGAAATGAAAAAGTCCCCTACTCTTTGGAAGGGGGCATTGTGTCTGTCTTGCTACTGCCGACAAGATGACCTACCGAGGTAGAGGTGGAGGAGTAGGCTAAACGGAAAACATACACTTGTCTGTGGAACCCTGTGCTGCGGAGATGGAAATAGATCCATCTTGTTCTCTTTTTGAGATTCCTGAGTCTGGTAAGCTTTTTCAGAGTATGACTGCAAAGCCTCAACTTACTGCACAGTCTAAAATGAAGGCTATTGATACTATGGAGGAAGAAACATAGCCAGTAGCTGTGATGTAGCCTGTAGGTGGGGCTCTCCAGCCAGCAGATACAACTTCAGATAGTTACCATGAGGAGAAGCTGCTCCTGGTGGAGATCTTGGAACACAGGTCCCTTTTGCTCCAGTTATCAGTAGAAGATGATGCAGCTTTGGCCACTGCCACCCCAACCTTCAGTATAAATGACAGCAGAGCCTGAGCGAGCACTCCTACTAAGACTGTAACAACTTCTGACTAGCTGCCGCTGCCAGCTAGGTAGCTGACAGCATCAAGATCAGCTGCAAGTATGCAGCACAAAGCAGAAAGACCCCCCTGGGAATACAATGGAGCTGCTCCACTCCTACCTTAGTACAGCTGACAAACATGGTCGGTGGAATTACCCTGAAAGGCAGCAGGCTGAGAGAAGTCCAAGGATGGGGAATGGATTGCTGGTGTTCCTCCAAAAGCCACATACCTGCTTGTCTTGAGTCCTAAGGTAAGCAGTAAAAGAAATGCAGCACTGCATTCTATGTCAGGCTCATCTGTAGATGCTGTTATGGGTGGGGGAATGGTCCTTCCCCTTGCTACCTCAAAAGACTGTCTCAGGACGCCGGCCCGGTGGCGCTGAGGGTTGAGGCACTGGACGCCATACCTCGTGCCACTCCGGTGACCCGGGTTCAGGAACGAGCCCAGGGCACCGGGGTCAGCAGGGGAGAAAGAGAGGGGTGAGCGTCCATAGACTGCTCTCCTCTCTCTCTCTCTCTCTAAGGAAGGATCCAGGAACAGCCTGGTGCAACAGCGACCCACGGTGGAAGTCAGAGGGGCATGCACACGTCGGGGCACGTAGTAGTGGGATGGAGCTGTGGCAGATGCTCTAAGGTGTCATTGCACGTCCGAGCTCTGGGGGAGGGGTTTTGGGAGTAAAACAAGAAAAATCTCCTACCCTTGGGGAGGTGACGGAACCTACAGTGGCATGGGTCCACATGCTCAATGTCGGCTGTCTGTCCCGACTTCACCCTTGGGGATTTTGGGCCTCTCCAAGGAAACAGGAGAGCCAGAATCCTGAACCTGATTTCGTCAGGTGAGCATGGTTCAGGCGGGCAGTCAGGTGCACCAGTAGCCGAGTGTGAATTCCCGAGAGATGCCCCGTCAGGAAGGAGCAAAAATAAAGTCTACAAAAAAAAAAGAAAAGACTGTCTTAGGAGTCTAGTGGCAGCTTCTAGCAAGAGTGCAGTGCCTCTAATTAGTGACCCACGGCCACTCAAGAGGAGCAAGGGGGCCAATCCTAGTAGTACACGGCAGAGCCTATTTGGTCCTTATATCCTCTCAGCCACACCCAAACCTGGTACCCTTGATAAAACTCCAGCCTGTAGCTACAGGGACAGAATTCTCCACAGAGAAGATGGGGCCTTGGGACAAAACAGCTGAGAATGCAGTGTCTGATATGATAAAGCCTGATGTGCCAGTACAGTCAAGAGGGCACCCATCCCATAACAGAGACTTTGCTGCTGACAGGCAGTTCCTGGACCAGATTCTTTGCCCACACAGCCACCAAGAAAAGCACTTAATAAAATGGACAGTTGGTCACAAAAGGAAGGCCCTGCTAACCAGGAAAATACTGACCTGAAATTATCAGATTTTTTTTTCTTCGTGTACAGAGCCTGTACATCAGAGAAATGCCATGCAGGTATGGTATTTGGGGAGGGAGGCTGAGTTCCCTCCTGATAGTACATACATGATCAGAAAGCTTTGCAATTAATCCATTTGTGGCATCTGAACTTTATGCTTTCATTCATATTTCTCAAGTTAAGATTTATGACATAAGCTTTAAAAATGTGGGATCTTTCTTGAGACAGATTTTGTGCTAAGTATTCTAACCTTAAGGACCTTCCTTTTTGGGCGAATTTTGTTGCCATTCTTTTGATTAAACCAGCTGTTGAGGTTATAATGATCTTATTAAGAAATGAAGGAGTTAGTGTCTCTGGCATTAAACGCTGGCTGAGCCAATGGTTTGATGTACTAGGTGTACCATCTCCTGTACTAGATGATGACAAAGTGTGGACAGGAAGATGATTCTTTTGCATCAAGCTGTGTTATGAGGGCTCAGGTCTAATACACCTCCCAAGTGTTTTTTCCTTGGGGAAGGATAGGAGTGTTTACTTTTATCAAGGCCAACCCCGGGTGTGCTTTAAATGTGGATCTTTGTCCCACTTAAGTAATGTCTGTGACCAACAGAAGGTGTGGCCTTTGCTTGTCCTATGGTCATCACCATTCAAATTGCAGTAGTCCATTCAAATGCAACCTCAGTGAAGAGAACAGACATTCCTTCCAGAATTTCCAATGGGCATACCATAATAGTGAGGAGGGGTATCCAGAGTACCCCATAAACCTGGAGGCTTCTCAGGCAGAGTAGCCCCCCCCCCACCCATCAGACTTAACCCCTCCTAAAGTTGGCGATACAGCAGTGGACTTTTTGCTGGTCACTATACCCTCTGTAGCAGAACATCCTAAGATAGTAATGGAACCTCCACCCCTGGTGGAACCCAGTGGGCAGATAGCTCAGATGAAGAAAGTAGCTTGCTCTGGGCAGACTAGATGGACCCACCATCTCCTTCTGCCATCACTTTTCTGTGTTCCTGTTTCTCTGCTTCAAACCCACCTCAGAGACCCCTGGAAGGGACTGACATAGCAGAGGTTGTGCCTCCTCCTTCACTGCCTCCTCGACAGGAGGAGGGTATGGAAGTCTTGGTGCAGGAAGGAGATGCCCTCACCCCAGTCCCTAGGAAAAAGTGGGGTTGCAGCAGAAAACCTAGAATGGTGAAACCTGCCCCGATTCCTGTGACAAAAGTTCTCTGTCTTCGAGAGGAGGAAACAGTGGGGGGGGATACAGAAAAGCTGGATGAAGTTTCTGAAGTCTTCTAAATTCTTTTACGGAAAGAGCCTTCTTCTGACACCGAGGACTCTCAGAGTGAGGCCTTCTCCTCCAAAAGGTCCCAGTTCCATCACATTAGAGGAAAGTGTTTGTGATGCTTTTGTGTTTTCTCTACCTTTTTGCTTGCCTCAGTACGACATCCATCCCTTCAGGTGGTCTCCCTAAACACCAGCAGTATGAAATCTTGTAAGAAATGTTTGACGGCCTTGGAAATACTGAAAGAGCAGCCTGGAGACATTACCCTAAGTTTCGAATATCTAAAGCTCAAAGCTGTTAGAACTTGGGTCCTTCCCTTTGGTCCCTGGGTGAAGACCTCTGTGACAGGGTGGGGATTCTGTTTAAAGGGTTTAACTGGCACCTTTCCAGATTGGTACAAATACATCCAGGTAGTGTATTACTTCCAGACATTTCCAGAGGTGTTCAGATTTCTAGAGTTATTTGTAATTATGCATCCCAGTCAAAGACTGCAAGGATGGAGCTTTTCGGAAGGATGGAACCTTTTCAAAAAATGTGCCTTTATGTGTATGTCTTTCGGGAGACTTTAACTGTCCCCTTCTCCAAGCTGTAGAAATTCAGAAAAATAAGAACATTTATTGTGACTTAAATGCTCTGCTAGATATGGTCACCGTGCTGGATTGACTCTTCTAGAACTGTTCATAAGACAGATGAATTTACATATTATAGAGGTACTGTAACGTCTCAAATAGATGTTCTGTTTGTTTCCCAGTGTAACCCCCAGAGGCGCTATCCCAAGGGCTACCACCCCTGCCTGTCTCAGCTGAGACAGGGTAAGGGGCCCAGATCCGTTGACTGGTGCCTCCACCCAGAGGTCGGGGTTAAGACAGTCAAGGTTGACTCGGTCACAGCCCTCTGGGTTACTGCAACCCCCCCTTCTTCCCACTAGTGGCCCACATGGATTAATTACAATGCTCTCCCCCTGAACACTTACCCCCCGGCTTGAACCACTCAGCTCACTGCGGGGAACCCCTGAAAAGTAAGATATGGTTATCAAATATTCACTGTGCAGTATATCCCCATTAAGACACAAACCAGCCTGGGTACAGTTGCAAAACAAACAATCTGATTTATTTGAGGGGAGATAACAAGGACCGAGGGAAATCAGGGTGATTGACTTACCACTATAAAATATATTTAACTACCTAGGACTCTGTGCACAGGCCTAAACCTATCGGTTACTGTCTGTGGGTACCCAAGCCCTAATGGCTAGTTCCTCGATGCAGCTGGTTGGGGCCCTGACACAAAGGAGCCTTCAATTCCTATGAAGCTTAGATGAAGCCAGGAAGCTCAATTAGTACAGTCTGCAGTACAACAAAACGACTGTGTCTTGGTTTATAACCTTTAGCAGGGAGCTACCCTGATTTAGTACTCACAACTCCACCAAAGAACCACTCTTTCACCCTTTGTAGGGCTGAGCCTGAGCTTCAATGGCTTCCTCACACATTTATATGGAAAACAACAGAGGGGTACCATACCGGGCAGCTGCTCCCTGAACTCGACCGAACTCACAGCTACGCGGGCGTTTCACTGCAGCTTCAATGTTCCTGACAGACCGAGCGTGATTCAACAGATTCTCCAGTCCTCTACAGGTTGAGCCTGGTAGGTAGCTGTGTTTATACACAGCCTCCTCTGACCGCACGCTGGTGGATTTAATCCGAAGCCTTCTGGCTATGGGAAACGGCCGCTTAGGCCTCTCACGTGCTTCCCGTGCGAACACTCAACGGCGCAGAAGCTCAGAGCTCCCTTCAGCTCCACAGTCACAACGTCTCTGCCTCTCAGGCAGTGGGGGGCAACCTTCTCACTCACGCGCCACCCATTCCCATAGGTGGGCTGCAGACACCAGGCTATGAGACCTGTCCCGATTGGTGCAAAAAGGCGCCCTTGGTCAGACTTTACTTCCCAGGATTACTAGCTAAGTCCTCATTGGTCAGCTGGCTTGATCTAGAGTTCCAATGTACTGATTGGTCCAATTCGGCAGTTCGGGACCAAAATGGAGGAGATAATCAGAACAGTCTTTGCTGCAAAGAAGGCAGGTTAGAACAACTACATTATCATTATTACTCTAAGTTATTTCCAGCAAATAGTTACATCCTTCAGCAGACCTCCCTCTGCATACTTAGCGATGGCAGAATGGAGCTATTTCCAGCATCCCAGGTGGGACTCGAGCATAGAAACACTCGAACCCCCCCCTTCAGAGTAATTATAACTGCACTTAGGCAGCTCTTAAAGAGACAGTACTGGAGGCTGGAAAAGGACTCGCCACGCCCGCATTCAGCGGCCTTACTCCGAACAGCAACCAGGCATGAAGCATCTAGGTAAGCTCCGGGAAAGCTTCTGGGAACCCCCATTTGTAGGGGGGTTACATCAGCATGTCACTGTACAGGACACAAAGACATGGGTACCAGAATAATCTGACCATTTCATAGTACATACCTTTTCATTGTCAGACATCCCTCTTAAGGGGAAGGGAGTTTGGCACATGAATGTTTCTATTCTGGATGACGAGCTGTTGTTACGAAAATGGACCTCTCTATGGGAAGCCCAATTATCTCTGCAGTATGTTTAGGAGCCCTGGGCTGAATCGTAGGAAGAGTCCAAATGGGATTTTGTGAAACTTTTCTCAAGATTTACAGCTAGTAAGGTGTGTGACTAATATAAAAAATATTTGTGCCTTTATTCACAGTTGCATAGACTCATTGACCCGGCTAGTAGAACGCAGATATGCTCTGTGAAGACAGCAGTGTTTTCTTATCAGCATTCTAGAGCAGAATCCCTCTGGCAGGAGCTATGGTTTGGGACCCAGGGCAATAAAGATGCCTTTGTTGTATTCCAAGGTGTAAACATAAAACTGAAGGTAGGATTTTCACCTACTTGATGGATACTCAAGGAAGCCAAAGGTCACAGATCAAGGATATGTTGAAAATGATGAAAAATTACATGTCTGAAACCTTTTCTGCACAATCTGTGTGCCCCGTTGCTGTTCCATCTTTTTTTAGGCCAGTGCCCCATTCTTGTACTTCAGCACTCTGTGGGCAGTGTGCTGGAACCTGCTATTACTATGGCAGAAGTAGAGAAAGCCATAAAATCACTACATGGAAATAGGTCTCCAGGCTGTGATGGATCACCAGCCGAGAACTTGAAAGCATTTTGCAACTCTTTAGGCCTTTCTTCTTTATTATCTGTTTTAATGAAATCCTACTCTTTGGGACTTTGCGTCTCTCAGTGCATCAGGCACTGATTATTTTATTGTTTAAAAAGGTGTCAGGCCCCACTTTAATTTTGGAGACCTATCTGTCTTCTAAATATGGGTCAAAAGATTTTATCGAAAACCTTGGTCAGCAGGCTAGTACAGGTGGCAAGGCATTTGATCTTCCCACAACAGACTTGTGCCTTACTGAAGAGATCCATTCATGACAACTTAGTATTGACAAGGACATTTTTGAAAGGAATAATATGTGGATGTTGTCTGGCTGTGCCCTCTCCATGGACCAGCAGAAGGCATTTGACAAGGTGGCATACACTTAGTTCATCACTTTTGCACGATATGGTGTTCCTGAAATGTTTATTAAATGGATTACTTATAAAGAACTTATGTGATCAAGCAAAAGTGATTCCTCTGATTAACGGGTGAACTGGGTCTGAGATCAGGATTTTTTGGGGGAGTGAGACAAGATTGTCAACTGAGCCCTGTTCTTTATATATTTGGGATAGACCCTTTGTTACGTTTGATCCAGCACATGATCAGATTATGGGGTTACCATCGAAACCTGGACTTTCCCCACTAGGATATTGGTGTATGCAGACTACATTAATCTGTTTGTTAAAGATGCTTTAGCAGGTAAATCCGTTAGCTTCTGCCTTGCAAGAGTTCTCCTGGGCATCCGCCTCCCCCATTAACGTTTCCAAAAGTTGTGGTGTTGATTTAGGTACAGAACTAAATACTACTATGACCATAGCAGATGCTACATAGACAATGATGGCAGAAAAAAAAATAGTCCATCCAGTCTGCCCAAGTTCCCTATTTAGCCCTGGGATCTACTGTCCCTCCAGGGTCTAAGCCCTATCCATCCTTCCCCTGATTCACCTCCCAGCTTCTGCTGCCTTAGCAACCACTATACTATACCCTTCATTCTGTCCTAACCACGCTTGAACCCCCCCAACAGTTTTAGCACCCACTGCTTCAGCAGGCAGACTGTCCCACGTCTCCACCACTTTTTCTGTAAAATAACACTTCCTCATGTCCCTTCTGAGCCTCTCTCCTGTCAGTTTCCACTCGTGTCCTCGTGATCATGAACTGGTGTTCAAGCTAAATATTTCCCTGCAGTTCACCTTATTAATTCCTTTTAGGAACTTGAAGGTCTCTATCGTATCTCCCCTCTGCTTTCCAGTCTGCAGCGAATGGAGGCTGTCTTCATAGAACCTGCCCTGTTGGCCCTGAATCATTTTCGTTATCCTGTGCTGCTCCCTTTTCAGCCTATCTCTATCCTTCTGGAGGTGAGAACTCCAGAACTGGGCACAGCACTCCAGGTGTGACCTCACTAAAGATCTATATAGGGGAAATACTACCTCTTCCCTTCTGCTGTCAGTACCCCTCCCAATACATCCCAGCATCCTCCTCACTTTGCTGTATGCCTTGTTGCACTGACTTGACTTATTGCTTGAGGGAGTCACTGATGATAACTCCAAAGTCCTGTTCCTCAGCCGTAGTGTTGAGTCTCACTTCATCCATTCAGTACTCTGTCCTGGGGTTCTTGTTCCCTTGGTGCATTACTTTGTACTTCTTGCCATTGAATTTCAACTGCAAAACCTTAGACCACTTCTCTAGCTTTTGTACGTCATTCTGTATGTCCCGGATTCTCTCATCTCTACCCACCCTCCCAGACAGCTTAGTGTCATCTATGAAAAGACACAGCCTGCCCGAGATACCCTTACGGATGTTGAATTGACCAATTACTATACAGGGCTCCAAAACAGACATGTTAGGACTAGGCTTTGGGGGAAGGGACATGGCCTTATTGAATTGGAAAGCTCAGATCCAATCAGCTTGTACCAAGTTCAGCAGTGGAAGACATGGAAAGTCTCCAAAAAGAAATCTGTTAATTTTTTAATTAAGTCACTTTAAGTTCCACGGTTTTTGTCTGCGAGCTATGTTCTCCCTCCCCCATTTCGTTGTAAACAGTTGCTGAGCATCTTTGTTACTTTTTTGAGGGGTAGCAAGCTGAACCCTATAAAAAAGTTTACCAATTGCACAGGGTGGAATAGGGATGACTCGCCCTATTGTATTTTTCTACTGCATATTTTTGTTTGCTTCAGTTTTCAGGCAGCCTTAAAACAAGGCTCAAGGCTGTGGGTACCGTTGTTGACAGAATGGGTGGAGCTGTTCCTTCCTAGTTGGAAGCTGTCTAAAATTCGGATTTGTACTACAGTTCTGGAAGATAACTGCCCCAGATACACACAGTTTGCATTTACTAAAACAAGGCAATGGTGCCTCAGCTCCATAGAAATAGAATCAGGCACTAGGAAGGGCTTGTATGAAACCATTATATCACAAGCATTTCATGTTGTACCAGAACTTCCTTCTTACCCATCACATTGTAAGGGTGGTACCTTAGCTCACTTGGTCAGCAAACTTGTTCCCCCTAATATGTGGGATGTTCTGTGGCTAGGTACTCATGGGAGCTTGGGAATATGATGATCATGGAAACACAAGGTGTTTGAGGAAAGACAGTGCCCAAGACCTGAGTGTGTTTCATTTTTAGAGATTCTGGAATATTTATTCAGGGAATGCCCCTTTGTGGTGGGGCTGTGGAATTACTCAGCCCAAACGTGGACTTGGGATTTACTGTGGTATATTACTTATGAAGGTTTCATATATGGGTACATGCCTCTTAAATAGAATCACCTGGATAGGGATACATTGAATATTTTCTTTCTTGTTTTGATTATATTTGGCAGGTGAGATGTAGTTTTGCTGTACAGCAGAGACACACTACCCACAGGGAAATCCTGACGTTTGTTACATTAGCCCTGAAAAAGTGTACCAACCAGATGCTTATGTGGTCCCAGCAGCATGACTATTGTCTCTTTAAAAAGGATTTCCAGCAGTTATAGATCAGAAAAAGCGGTTTTCTTTTGTTCTTCCTAGTAACGTGGTGACCATATCTGAATTAGTTTTCCTTTAATATAGTTTCCTATAGTTTTTGTGTTATTTGTTTTTCCTCTGCATTATTTTGTATGTCTGAGTGTATAACTTTACAACTGCATGACTTAAGAAGGGGCAATTCTTTTCTTTCTTTTCATTGTAAGTTTGTTGTTTTCCTGGGTATTAATATTTGTCGTTTCTTATTATTTCTTTTGCAAAGACAGTGTTGTATGTTGGATTTTCCGTCTTTACAAATAAAAACGTTCCCCTACTCTTCCTGGAGGGAGCTTTGCCAGGGAGGGAGGGAGAGAGATGTCTGCTGGTGAGAAAGAGACTGCAGTGGTGTCCTGGGTGGTGGAGACCGCATCCCTTCTCACCTGGAGTAATGAGGAAGCCATGTTGTACCAGATACCAGTGTGGAGATTGTACTACCTAATGTGGGTACTACCAGTCCTAAGGAAAATTTAATCTGATTTTGTGAAGACTGACCTGATGAAGGAGTCCAATGATTGTGATGGCTTCCTTCAAGTTCTGGCTCATAAGCGGTCTTGAGGGAAAAACAGTCCTATGCTGGGACACAATGAAACTGTTTTGATATTTAAAAAGCAGTATAAAAGTGGCATCGTACAGACAGTGGTAGCACTTCCTGGAGGTGCTACCACTATCTTGTACTGGGGCAATTGCCCACTTTTTATACTGCTTTTAAATATTAAAACAGTTTCATATTGTGTCCTAGCGTGAGGACTGTTTTTTCTTCAAGACCGTTTATGAGCCAGCCGTTTTCTCTTTTGTTTTTTGCAGTTGCTGTTCCGGCGTGGCTCTGGCTGTTACGATCTGAGCCACCCTCTCCGTCCTATTGGTGTTCCTTGACATTCTACCAACAAGGACTGACAAGCAGCTTTCTGCTGCACCCATCTTTAAAAAAAGTGTTTTTCAAAAGCATCCCATCATGTCCCCGATGTGGCCTGTCATGTTACATTGGACTTGCTGGAGGTCTCCCGAAAAGAGCAGCATTTGGAGTTGGAGCAGCAGGAGAAAAAGATGGCACTGCTGAAGCTGATCACTGATGAAGAATGCTGTTCTGCTGAAAAGGCTCGCCTGAGGACGTGTCAGAAAACCACAATTATAGAAGTGTCTTGCATTTCAAATGAGACTGTGCCCTCTGTTCCTTCTGACAGTGGCCACACTGCTCCTCTGGAAAAATAACACTTGCTAGTCACCCCCACCTTCCCGAACACGGCTCCAGTTGATGTGTCAAACCATACAGCTGAGCTGCAGATCAAAGGAACCGTGAGTGGTATTGTCATGGCTGGCGGCACGCCCTCTGACAGTAGTTAGTTTTCTGTAACTGCCAACTACAATGCTGTTTCTGAAATCCCCAAATTGGACAAAGTAAGCCTGTTCACTTTGGGGAATGCTAAAGCCAAAACAAGATGGTAATGCATCTTTCCAAAATAAGCAGCATATGAAGTTGTCAGCTGAATGCATTGCCAGGGAGCCAAGAGATGCTGGCTGGGAACATTATAAAGAGGGGTCTGACTGGGGTCCTGGCTTGTCACCCACCTGCTATGGCCCGGTGCATATCCCTATCCATTTTTCTGTCAATCCAGATGGCTCTATTAATTCAGTAGGTTCCCCAGTGGCATACTTCAATTGAGACCTCCAACATAGACTTGCATTACTGTGTTTTCATCTGTTCTTCTGCAGCATGAAATAGACATGGAAAGTCAAGTTAAATCCACCTCTGCTGCTTCACAGGCGTTTTCTCTAAATGTTCCTGAATCCTTCCAGTTTGCTAAAAACTGTGTTATTTAACCCAGGAGCAGATGGTAGCTCCTCAGTGTATGAATTTCCTCCGGGCCCTGCAGTTGGTGAAGTATTACAGTGCCCTGCTGCAACTGTGTCTGCCTCTCAGCCTGAATTAATCCCTGCTATTCATACTTTGACAGAGAACTTGGAAGAGGACTTCGGCAATGCCTTGGGACAAAACCAAAGGACTATTACCACACATTCTGCTGCCAAGGGAGCCCATAAAAGGCCTGAGTCTCCTAAACTGGGTACCTTCAGATCAGACCTGGGTCCCCACCCCTCCAAAAGATTAAAGGTACTATGATTTTTTCAAGTCAACACCTGAACCAGCCAGACAATGGAATATCATCTGCCTGCATTATAGAGGCAGCCTAGAAGAAGTCCCAGACAGGATTTTCATAGCCCATACTCTCTTCAAGGGAGACATGTTTTTTTTTCCTCTGAGATTTTTGAGCTGATGCACTCTGTAGGTGAGACGTATTTCAGTATCAACTTTGTTTCCCACAGGCGTCGACCAATTTTGGAAGATATATTCTTCTTTCAAGAACACACTGACTTGGACCCCAGTTTTTGTAGTTTTGCGTACAAAACCTACGATGATGAATGTTATAATATTGTTTAAAAATGAAGGAGTCAGTATAGTTGACATCTTATACTGGTTGTAGTAATGGTGCACAGTGATTGATATCCCTGACTGTATCATTGGCTTAGAGTACTTCTGCACAGGTGGTTGGAAAATGAAAGTTCGGCTTCTACATTCTGATTCAGGCATTCATCATCTACCAAGCTATATTTTCATTGGATGGGACAGAGGAGTTCTGTTCTATCCAGGTCGGCCTAAAGCTTGTTTTAAATGTGGCTCGACCTCACTCTTGAACAATGCCTGTGACGAACTCAAATGTGGCATCTACTCTGACCTGGGTCACACAAGTTCCTAATGCATTAAGAGGGTGAGATGTAAATATGTGATGAGACTGCACAGTCATATAGAACCTACACCTAGGCTGCTCATAATGGAGGTGATTCAGCAGACAAAGCTAAGCAGGAATTTTACATCAACCAGACTCAGATGGAGGGACCCTGGAAGGAAAGTTCAAAGTCCATGTCTTCTTCTAACCCTGAGTCTCACCAAGAAACTACAACAGCTGTTTTGCAGGTTCCTCCACAGTTACTAAAATAGGAGCTACAAGCAGAGTAATTGGTTGTTGAAATACCCCCCTGAGATTGTGACACCTTTAGAGGAGCAGGCTGGCTTCGGTGAATATGACCCTCCAGACACATCTCAAGCTTCAGAACCACAAACTCCTTTAGCCACAGGAGAGGATATACCTGTGGAAACCACCACTCTGGCCACCCCTCTTATTCCTGATGCAGATATGATAAAGTATTTCCCGGAAGCAAGCAAACAATCTCCTTCAGGATATCTCTTCCATTAGGCCACACCTTTGGAACTATACCCTCATCAGTGCTAGGTTCGCACGTAAACTTTGGTAGCGGGGGGGGCGCCCATGACAACGTCATGCTGAAGCATCTATATAAATGTAGGTGGCCCCTTCACTCCTCAGTTCTTTTCCTGCCATCGATCACCCTCATCAGACCTGCTGTTGGAAATGTCAACTAGCTGTTGCCGTTTGTCCTTCATTTGCTTTACCAGTGCTTTTTCATTGTCTCTGCATGCCACTGAAATCTAAAGACGCTTTGTTTCGGTACTGTAAGTCAAGAGATAAAATTTACAATCAAAATTTACAAGGAAAATGCACACAAGATCTGTGTGTGTTGTTTGGGCCTATCTCACAACGTGAGGACTTGTGAGATCTGCCAGAGCTTTAACCAAGCTACAAGGTGATGCCACAAGAAAGCTCTAGAAAATGTCCTTCTTTTGAAAACCATAGCAGCCTTGGAGAAGGAACAAGGCCAAACTCTGTGTCGCCATCCACATCAGCTGAGCCGTGGCCACCAAATTTGAAGGACTGGGACAGAGAGCGGTTGGGATCATGGCCCTCCTTCTCATCCTCAGGAATGGAGATACTGATAAACCCATTGTATCCCACTTTAACTCCTGGAACCACAGTGCCCATGATGTTTCTGTCTGTGTCCTTCAGCAGGGTTTCTGGGATGCTGCCCAAAGAAAAAATATGGAAACCAAGCTAATCATCCACCTAGGCTCCCAGCAGCCCTCTAGTTTAAATGACACACTAATTTTCTACTAACATCTTTTAGCCACCTTATGGTTTCCCACCACAGTCTGTCTTTTTTTAACCCCACCCATGTCATATCTTTGCTTGGTACACTTGCATGTGTGAGTATGCCTGCACACACTTCCATCCAGTGTGTGTGCATACGTGTGCACATGTGTGTGTGTGTGGGGGGGGGAGGCATACTCACATGGGAATTCCAGTCATGTATGCACATCCATTTCAATTTTCTACAGATACGTCTGTCTCTTTCTCCTTCCTCCACATTTCTCATCTTTCAGCTTCCTTACTAGGCACTGTCAGTTAGTCCCCACTTGAGGACTCCTCAGCTCATTCACTCCTACTGTGCATTTTCACATCAGTCATTCATCACCTTTTTGTTTTCCAAATTATTTTCTTACCTTGCCTATTATCACTTTTTCTCCTAGAGCCTCTCTCTATTTTCTATCCTCACATATGTATCCCTTATTTCCCCTTACCTCTCCACTAACTTTGCTTTTTTCTCTTTTAAATAATTCCTGAAGAAGATCTACGGTCGAAACGTCAGTTCTAACTCTATTTTCAGCATGTATTTAATATTACCATTTTGTTTTGTTGTCAGACCATATGCTGTCACAGCACCTAGTTGTGTCGTGCTTTAAGTGGTGCCTCCTATCGTAAGTATGCAATCTTAGTTCCTTGTTTCTTGCTATAACACAGTTATTACCCACGTTTGGTTTCACCCTGTACCTGTAAACTGAATGTAGATCTTCCTAAACAAGTTCATCCGTCATTATTGACTTTAAAAGGTTGTATGCTATAATTTTCAATAAACGCAATATTTCACTCTGGCTTTGGGACTCTGATTAACTAGCAAGTTGGTAATAAACTTGAATCTCTTTTGTCTTTCTCTTTATCCTTTCCTGGCTCTCTTAATATACTATCTGTAATTTACAGTAACTACTCTTCAGTTTCACTTCTCATGTTTATTTTTGCTCTGCACCTGTTGCTTTTTTCTTTGTTTGGTTATGTGATGATAACATCCGAGTCTTGGTCAGATTTAGTGCTGTTTCAGCATGGTCATCTTTCTTATTCTCAGTACTGTGTATTTTACTACTTTTTTCTTCAAACTTTTTGTTTTCCTGTGTAGTATTGCTCATCTCTGTTTCTTCTCTTTGCATTATTTCTTCTGGTTTATACTGTTTCCTCATGTTTCTTATTTTTTATCACTTTCTGTTTACCCCTCCCTTTGTTTTTAGAACATGAGTAGATCTGTCCTTCCTCCGTTTCCTTTGCCATTTCCATTAATATTTCATTTTGTCTACCGAATTATGTCATTTAATAGCTTCTCAAAGTGCTTTTAATAAAAAATAAAAAATCATTCTGTAGTTCTGCAACAGTGAATTGTTTTTATATTTAAGTTCCTTACTGATTATAGTATTTAATTGAGCAGCAAAGAAATCTAGTCCAGGATTTATAATTTTACTGGACTTATTGTGGGATGCTCCTTCTGAGATTCTTATTGGTGGTATGTTCTGTTAGACCATATAAGTGAGGTGTGGTGCTGGCCCTAGGAGGGAGGGTCTAGACTTACCTTTTTTATATAAGGTGTTAAAAATACATCAAATTCTGACAGAAAATTATTTTCAGTTTGTATCTTAGAATATAAAGCCCCCCCCCCCCATTATATCAGTTGGTCTACATTTGTTGCCATTCATCTGCTGCACAAATGAAAGTGCACCATTAATCCACCTTCACATTTTTATTTTGAATTGTGTTATTATTGCAAAGAGAATTTTCACTTCCCCAACTGTGTGGCAGACTTAATTGGGGCCAAAAAGTTTTGTGTCTATGACTCCATTGTCTTTATAAATTCAAGAAGATGACTGTATTGATCACAATCAATTGAATTTTGTTCCTTTTTGAGGGCAGAAGTAACGGGTGTCTTCCACATACAGAATTTGTGTCATTTATATTAGGGATAGTAAAATTAGTTTTTTTTTTTGTACTCACTTATTTGTGGCTTTTATTTTCCTGCACCACTCTTCATTCCTTAACACTATTTATTTTTCACTATTCATTTGTGATGTTAGATAATGTAAATAAAAACATGCAAAAACACATTTAAGTTGTAACACACTAATATTGTACAGCAATGTTAAACAGAAGAAGAAAGAGCTATCAGTGTATGCTGGCTTATTGCAGACTTTGTATACTTTTTTCAGTGCTTCTCAAGTTTTTTTAACCGCTCCTTGAAATTTAGAACAATTCTAAATTAGAATTAAATCTGGTAGAATCATCAACAAACAGGGCCAGTGGAAAACATTTATATAGATATATAAATTCAGTAAGGCAAAATTCACCATTGGTAGGGTCTATAAAACAAGATGATAAGATTATTAGTGCCACAGGTGATATGGAAAAATATCTAAATTTACACTTCAGCTCTGTTTATTCAAAACATGATAAAGATAAAGCCATATTGACAGGTTTACACTGTGTTGAACAAGCTGACCTTAGCTGGATTATCCAGGATAAAATATTGGAGAAAATAAATCTTGAGAAAAATGATACAGCTACAGGACCAGACATACCTCTCAACTGTCCCTGATTTTCAGGGATGTCCCTGATTTTGACTCAAAATTTTACTCTGTCCCTCCTAAAATTTGTGTTTCCGAGGCTAAACAGTGGGGATTGTAAGCACAAAATGTTGTCAAACATTAAAGTTACAGACATGTTCTTCTTTAGAAAATGCATTTTGCACTAAGCCCCATATTCTACTAGCTTTCTGGGTGGATATCTTTAATTCTAAAGAAGTGTCCCTGATTTTGGTCCTTTGTCCCTGATTTTTTTATGCCTTGTCCCTGATTTATGAGGCAGGAGGTTGAGAGGTATGGGACCAGATGGAATCACAGATTATACAATGGAGTATGAAAATCCTGTAACCTCACTGGGCAAAACACATCACATGACCGTGGTATATCCTGTGATAACCCATGGCTGAGAAATGGTATTTATAAAAAAAATACTTAAAAACATTTTAAATGTATTTTACACATGGGTCCATTGTATAATCGCAATAAGGCACTCCAGGGTGTTGGTTATTGGTGGATTTACCCACTTCTTGTGTGGTTAAGTCACTCGGCTGCATCTCATGACACACCACATAAGGCATGGGTAAATCCCCAATAACTCACACCCTGTCGTGCCTTATTGCTTAACTATATGCTTAAATTAATGGGTACAAATATAGCAATACCTGTACAAATAATATACTGTCAGTCTCTAAAGGAGGATGCGGTTCCTGAGGACTGGAAAAACACATATAATCCCCATACACAAAAAGGGGACGAAATCAGATACTGCAAATTACAGGACAATTAGCTTCACCTCTATTCTTGGGAAAATGCTAGAAGTAATGATGAAAGATGCGATCCAAGAACACAGGGTAAAAACTGACTCACTAGATAAATAGCAGCACTGTTTCTGCAAAGGACAAACTTGCACAACAAATTTGCTCACATATTATGAAAACATCGGCAGGGAACTGGGCAAAAATAACCTATATATGTCATTTACTTAGATTTAAAAAAAAGCCTTTGATTTGATCCCTCACTGGGCCATTATTGAGAAAGTAAAGCTATACGGTCTAGACACTTTACCAACAAATTGGACTGCTGTATGGCTAACAAGCAGGTTCCAGAGGGTTAAAATCAACAGTCACTTGTCCAGTAAGAGCAGAGTTACCAGCGGAGTGCCTCAGGGATCCATACTGGGACCTCTAGTATTTGACATTTTCATCTCGGACATTAATCAGGACATTAATAACTGGAGCTGCAAATATGCAGATGATACAAAAATGGGGTGTCGGATTTTGAAATTAATGACCAGAGAGAAATCATCCAGGGAGATCTAGACAGCATAATGTCACGGGCTATAAAATGTGGGGTAGAATTTAATATGAACAAATGTACCGTGATGTACTTAGGTAAACACAACGCTAACCAACATTACAAATTTGGAAGTAACTCATTAAACATGACAAACTGGTAAAAAGATCTAGGGATAAAGGTAAACAGCAAATTTGAGATGGATGACCAGTGTGCAGAAGTAATTGCAAAAACTAATCGGGCCTGGTGAAACATCAAAAGGACAATCAAGAGTAGAGATAAGGCAGTAATAATCCCAATATATATATTTATTTATTTAGTTTTTGTTTCCCAGATGAGTACACTGGACAATATAATGCCTATTTTGAGACGCAACCCAGGAAATGTACAACATCAGACAACAGTATCACAGTGATACACCGGAAGAGAGTATAGTAGTACCGACATCACCAGCAGAAGACAGACATTTAGTAGTATAAAAAAAATGAGGGCAAATACAACCAGTGAACAGTTAAGAAAAGCAACGATAGGTGTATATATAGTAACAAATACAGGGCCTACATACTGTACAGCCACTGTTAGACTATGGTACAGAGTTATGGAACCTGTATTAGAAAAAAGGCATAGTAGCTGTTGAAAGGGTGCAAAGGAAAATAACAAAGGCACTTACAGGTATGACATGCATAACATATGAAGTTAGACTGGAAGAGACAAAATTACAGTCCTTAGAAAACAGACGACTGAGCAGGACTTGCTCTTTATGTTTGACGTTGTGAACCACCCTGTTTTAATAACTGATTTAGATTTAGAATTTAAATGAGGCCATGTAAATACCAGAGATTATCCCTTCAAATAAAATCCAAAAAATTCTAAAGCAATAAAAGGAAGCATTTCTTTCCCAGAGGGTGATGGGTGTTTGAAATGGACTGCCGTTAGACGTAGCCATAAGTGAGAACAAGGATACCTTCAAAAGAAGACTAGATACCTACATGGGTGAGACTTATTTGGAATACTACCACTGAAATAGTGGAGTAGTAGTTCACATGAGTCTTTGACCTTTATCTACTCCAACAAATCTTGGTATAAACCTTAGTCTGTAAAGAAACCAAGCACACTTTATGTGTTTCAAATACCTTGAGCTATCTTAGAAACTTATTAGGTAAAAAATAATTTGTGACTGCTTTACAGCGTCCTTTTCTCTCACTTCTACTACACCAACTGTTTCACGCATCTTCGTAAATATCTGGCTTTGTAGGACTGCAGGCGTGGTTTTTTATTTATTTAGTTATTTATTTAAAAGTTGGTAATCAGGAAAGGCACACTGAGCCAAAGCTCGTTTCCAGGTGCGATCCGAGGAAGAGGTTGTAGGGAGAAACAACATACAATGCAGACTAGAAGCAGCATAACAATACAGGATAATAGGTGTACACAGAAGCATCAGTAACATTTATATAACAGTGAGCAGTAAACAAACTTGTTTAAGACAAAATGCTTGGTGCATGTTGGGGTAGAGGTAAAAAGGTGAAAGCCAAGGACTAGGAGACTAAGGAGAGGGTCAAGGGAAACAATATGGGGTTAAGGAGGGAGTAGGCATGAACAGGAGGGTGCAGCAAGTTGCCTTAGGTGGAGTTTAAGGTAGGACGAGAAGGGGAGAGACTCCGGATACTGCTGGGGTAAAAACTATGGCATGTATTGATGATCTGTGTAATCTAATTCAAAACCAAGTATCAGGATTGTACGTTCAGGAAATTTTATCCAAATTTCTAGAATGGCAGGTGCCAAAATAAATTATAATAAAAGTAAATGACTGTTGGGGTACAAGACCAGCAATAGCAAGTTTCCCCACATAGCTAGTATCCAGATTATAGAAGACCCTTTACGAATACTGGGTTTAGAATTTGGACCAAGGAATCTGTGTCTGGGTATAGCAGAGGCCAAACTGATGTTATGGGGGCAGAGGAATGTAGCTAAAAGAAGGTATCCCATGATAAGGGCATCCGCTATTGAGCACTTACAAAAAGGGTGACTCAGTAGCAGTGCCTGTTCACATGTCTACTGGAAAGGGGGGCAAATATGAGTATAGTGACACCCTGTCGCTATATGTATATGCGTGTTTGGGGGGAGCGAGCACACCGTGCGATGGGTGGAAGGGGAGGGAGGGTTTGTGAGTTGTAGCGCGACGGTGGGTTGCCGAGCTGGCCGTGTGGTGTGGTGGGTTCGTGGCAGGCTAGGGTTGGGAGGGTGCCGGGTTTGGTGCTGGGCACGTCGGGACTTTTATGCCAGTCTGCAAAAACATTTTTTTGTCCCCCCGACATGCAGCGCGCCCCGCAAAACCCAAAAAAGCCTCTTCTTTTCGGTGCCCTTTTGGTTTGCGCTGCGAGTGTACATCAGCGATATTGATTTTCACCGATGTACATTTGCATAGACCCCTAAAAGAAAGTTTTCATATTTGTACTTTATTTCTTCCTTGGTTTTTATTCTCAAATCACACACCCCCCTTTAAAGAATTGGGGACTCAAATAGGTAGTATCTTCTTTCAAAGACTGTGGGGAAGCAGACTGAACCTGATTAAGAGAGAAGTAACCTATAGGGTAGAAGTAACCTATAGGGCATTATCAGAAGGAGGCATTAATACTGATTCATCCCTTAGTAATTTTCCACACCATATTTGTTACCAGCAAATAATATAACACCTGTTTTGAATGGTAAGATAATTCTGTAGTCTCCTGTACTGGAGGAGTGGCTTATGCCTCCTGATAATGGCATGACAGCAGGGCAACTTGACAATAGCTAGACAAGGACAAAGTCAGTTAATGCCAGATTACATAAGGACTGCTATGATAAGTGGCAAAACGCGCAAACTGTCCATTACAGAGGTAGTCTCTAATGCTCAAAAGCAGTCATACATGATGATTATAGACCCTAATTGCTCTCCCCCATTAACAGTTCAATACTGTCCCACTGGGATGGAAACAGAGGTAATAGCCCAACTCATAAACACCAGACTTCCCTTGCAAATGTGGAATGTAGTGTGCTTAGGGGTTCGTGGCAAAATACTAGTCTGTGAAAGGTAGAAGAATGAGAATACCCCAAAACATCTTGTGTTGGAACCCTAGAAATACAGCAACATTTTTTTTTGATTTTCCATATGCTGAGTCCTTCTGGAAGACACTTACCATAAAGTGGAAAGAGCCACTCTTTACTCAGGTCACTTATCAGGAAGTAGTACATGGTGTCTTCCATACTGGATGGAAGAAATATCATAAAAGCACCCTCTAGTTATGTTTTGCTGTCTGTAAATATTACCTGTAGCAAGGACAGTGCAAATTGACCACACAGCAGAAACAAACAGCCCTGGATATCCTTTCAGATTGCGTACTGCAGGGAATATGCTTCACTTACATGTAAACAGTTCTAGAACCTCTGGAAGACCAGTAGTTAGGCTTCAGAGTCTTAATTTAGACTATAAGGAGCTTCTGTGGAATGGGTGGGGAAATTATTTTCTCTTGAGTCACCTTAATTAGATCCTGTGTGTTTTTATTTTGCCAGCTTATTTCTTTTTATGTTAATTCTGTCTATATGATATTGTTTTCAACCTATGTATATTTACGTATTATAATTGTATTGTTTTGCTTGACTACTTTCCTTTTAATAAAAATTCTCCTATTTTTTTCGAGAAGTGCCATGGGATCTTTAACGTCCACTTGAACAACTACCAGAACAGGCAGACAGGACTTCATAGTAATGTCTTATACAAAAGACGGCACCTCAGGAGTACAGCATCCCCCTCATGCCACAGTGCAGTGTTAATGTTGGAATTTTACCCCAGGTTCCTGGTGTGGGGCTAAAACGTCTGACCTCAGAGGTGGGTGTGCAACCTGCTGAGCCACTCATACTGATGTCATGTAAGCTTATATTTTATACCTATGTGATATCAGCTGAACGCCGCAAACCTGGGGACACTGAATATGGCCCCAGCCCAGTCTGATCATGATAATCCCAGTTGGTGTGTTGCATACATGTTTACTGACGCTCTGCCTTCTGCAAATGGGGGCCTATGTGTGCTACATTATTATTTTAGTGAGCCGTCTGAAGCAGAGCCTTGAATGTTGGTAGTACACGGATGTTTTAGTAACAACCTAAGGTAGAATCTAAAATATGGGTGGTGCTTGGTTATTTTAGTTAGCTACCTAAGGTAGATTCTAGAATGTTAATGGTACACAATTCTTTTAGTGAACAGCCTGAGACAGAATCTAGAATGTTGGTGGTGCACAGGTGTTTTAATGAATAGCTTAAGTTAGCATCTATAATGGTGTTGTGCGGGTGTTTCAGAGTGCAGCCTCATGCAGAATCTAGAATGTTGATGGTGCACAGATGTTTACGTGAGTGGCCTGAAAGAGAATGTAGAATGTTGCTGGTGCACAAGTGTTTTAGTGAACACCCTGAGACAGAATGTAGAGTGGTGTGGTGAATGAGTGTATTCGTGAATAACTGAAGGCAGACTCTTTAGTGTTGGTGATGCACGAATGTTTTATTGAACCACCTGAGGTAGAATCTAGAGTGGTGGTGGTTCATGAGCATTTTAGAGAACAACCTGAGGCAGACTCTGCAATGCCAATGATGTTTGGCTGTTGTAGTGAGCCCCCTGAGGCAGAATCTAGGATGTGGGTGGTACTCGGGTATTTTAGCAGACAACCTGAGGCAGACTATAGAATGCTGGTTGTGTGGGTTTTTTTACATGAGCACCCTGAGGCAGGATCTAGACTACTGGTGATGCACCGAAATGTAGTAAACAACCTTAGGCAGAATCTTGAATGTTGGTGGTAAGTAAGTAAGTAAAAATTTATTTAAAAACGCGTTTCCAAAGATCAAAGCGCTTTACATATAACAATAAACAAACAGATATAATATTAACAATATAAAATCATAGTGGTACACGGGCATTCTACTGAAAAACTTTGTTTACTTATTTATTTGTTAACTGGGTGGGTGCAGTGGTTCCAGGGACCATTTTCCAGTGTGATCCAGGTAATCATAATGGCACAAAAGGAGGAACAGAAGAAAAACATAATATCACAAGAGTTATTGGCAAGGGATGATACAGTCAATTAGACTAAGGAGGATACAAGTCTTCAATCAATACATACAGAAGTACTAGTACAACAATGCAAAATACCCCCCCCCCCCAGTTTATGAGAGTGAACCCGACAATCAATAATAACAATGTCCACAATTTAAAGTATATACAACAGCAGTACCAAGAGATGGATGTTAGAAAGGAAAATAGACCAGCAGGACTTATAAAATTTCAGACCGTGACATTCCTTGAAACTCCATATCCACATCCAGACCGTGACATTCCTTGAAACTCCATATCAAACTGGGATAGTACTTGAGGTAGACTCTAGAATGTTGGTAGTGCATCAGTGTTCTACTGAACAACTGAGGCAGTCTAGAATGTTGGTGATACTTGACTGTTTTAGTAAGCAATCACGGGCAGACTGTGACAGGGTTGAATAAGACCCTGTCCCATTTGTTATGCAGAAAGAGTTAAAAGCAAGGATCTGTTCTATCCTCTCCTTTTTTCTCTTATCTGTCTGATTGCGCAGTCAAATTTTCTCGTGAGACCTAGGAACTGATCACTCCGACAGTTTCACGATTCTTCCCCTCCTGCTATCTCCCTGCCTTCACTTGCTGTTTCTTTTCTTTTTCTATGCTTGCTTATCTATGGTTATAAAAATATATGTAAATCTTTGTGTGAAACTGGGATCCCTTGGTTTGAAAATGCATATAGTTATATTATTGAAATGATTGCAAAAATCTCTTTGCAACTCAGGGGGTTAACCTTGAGATGCAGTTTGACTTCCACAAACTCATTTGCAGAGTTGTCAGCAAGAAATTGGTTCTGGGACACAATGTTCTATTTTGTTGCACCTGCAAGGAAAGAAACTGACAAAGTTCTGATACATTTTGTGAGAAACAGGATGTCTCTTAACAAGCTCAGGATGCAGAAGGTAATTGACAGGACAAGACATATATAAAGAGAAAGAGAAAGAACCTTGGTGCAAAAGCACTGAGGCAAGGGTTACCCCAAAGATCACTGTCCATAAAGCCCAAGTTTCAAAGAAATACAAAATCACACATACCCCCATAATGCAAAGCATCATGGGCTGTATATGCAAATCACCATGAAATATTAGGCTGGTTCTGCTTTAAGCAGGAGTGCATGGTGCCAAAGGGCTTCTCACACAGTCTGCAAAGGGTGCAAACAGAAGACACAGACATGTGTTTCGTCATACCCAGGATTCATCAGTATGCCTCATCTGTATAACACCCCAGGGGAAATCAACCAGCTGCCCTAAGTTGGTCTTACAGGTTTCGGTCATGGTGAGCCCCAAATAAACAAAAAAGGTAAAAGACAAAGAACCTTGGTGCAAAAGCATCAAGGCAAGGATTACCTCAAAGGGCATTGGCCATAAAGCCAAGTTTCAAAGAAAAACGAAATCATACATACCCCCATAATGCAGAGCATCAAGGGAAGTATATGCAAATGACATGACATTTTAGGCTTGTTCTGCTTTATGCAGGAATGCATGGCGCCAAAGGGCCTCTCATACAATCTGCAAAGGGTGCAAACAGAAGACACAGACACGTGTTTCGTCCTACCCAGGACTCACCAGTGTGCCTCATCTGTACGACACCCCAGGGGAAATGAACCAGCTGCCCAAGTTGGTCTAATGGGTTTGGGTCATGGTGAGCCCAAATCCAAAAAAAAGGTAAAAGACAAAGAACCTCAGTGCAAAAGTGAGCAATCTTCTGTTGAGGAAGAGACTGAAATTTAGAATTAAAGTTACCCTCAGATGAAGGACTTTGTTTTATTTGAACTGCCTGTGTTAAAAAAAACATTCTGTACAATTTTTATTTTATTTGTTCTTGAAAATCATAAAACGCTACTTGCGAATTTTATAACTGCTCCTGATTTTCTTATGCATCCTGACCTGTGCCTCAGTGACAGACTCTAGAATGATAGTGATGCACGAACATTTTAATTAACAACCTAAGGCAGAATCTAGAATGCTGGTGGTGCGGGGTTGTTTCAGTGAGTAACTGGAGGGAGAATTTAGAATGTTGGTGGTACATGAGTGTTTTGGGTGGCAGCCAGAAACAGCAGGCTAGCAGTGAAGGTTGTTTTAGGTGGTTCAGACTCCAGAACCCATTTAAACTAGTATGTGTTTGCATAACATACCTACTCATACCTCCTTGTAAAACAGACACACCTGCAATCTCTTCCAATCTTAAATTACAGTGTTACAATGTTACCACATACACTAAACCGTTCTTTTTACAACTGCACTATATTTAATACTGTTTTATTTATGATGAAATCTTTTTCATAGCGTATATCAGGCATTCTCCCATTTTGCCGAGTAGACCATTTGCTCCCTAGTCAGTACAGTTGGAGCACTCTGTAAATGAGCTAATCATCAGCAAGACTTTAAAAAAATATCGACTGTAAAAATTCAGAATTTAAATATACAGTAGTACCCGTATATTACCTCTAGTTTTGAGCCATGACTTTGATTTAAACACAGCCTTAACCTGTTGCATTGTTCCCCTAACAGAATCACTTAACGAACTAGAAGACAATGACTTGGATGCTTTGATGGCAGACTTAGTAGCCGACATCAGTGAAGCAGAAGCAAAGACCTGGAAAGTACAAAGTAGTTCATCGACTATCCAGCAGAATAAAGTCACCCAACCTTCACTGAACTTTGGCAATGTTACTTCAGCTAGTAACACACCAGCCTTCCCCATGCCTGTGCACATGCCCACTCCAGTTCACAAGCCCACGCTTGCACATACAGGACAGTTTGAAGATCTGTTACCACCACCCCCTCCATCTCCACCTCGCTCAAGAACGCCACCACCTCCAGAACCCAGTCACCCTTTAACACAGGTAATGGCAATCAACTCTTTGATTTGTTGTGAGACACTAATAGGGCAACATAGACTCCTTCCCTGGATTTTACAAACATTGTCTTCAAATTTGGCAAAACATTTACACCATTACTTGTAGTTTGTGAATCTTTTTACATGTCTAAGTACTGTATATCTGGTTTGTGAAACCCATAATAAAGAACAAAAAGGTCTTTAATAACAGACATGGGGGCACTGTGTCACTGTGCAGGCTTCAGCTGGAACAATATGATTATTTTATCTTTTTTTCCCCCCCATAGACCTTTTTGGCATGTGATCGCTTCCTTGCTCCTGTGTCAGGTCTGCCACTGGTCCCCAGCCCCGACTGCATCAGCTCCCCCCGCTGTTGAATCCGATGGGGATTTACACTGAGCGGAGCCGGAGGACTGGGGAGACTGTCGTTAATGGCAGTTGTGGTACATGGTTTTTCTCTTTTCACTTGGTTCCTTGCACCACTCCAGGATGGTGGGTGGTGCGTCTGTTGGCTTCAGCGATGGCAGTGTGCACTGGGCTGACATCACCTCCTGTAATGGAGCTGACTCCCTGGCTCACTGTGTGGGGGGAAGGGTGCTGTTGTGCTGGAACCCAGCTGTCGCCCTCCCTGACTAGCTCATACTCCCCTTGGGAGCGCTCCCCAGCCTGACTGCCCGATCCCTGTAACCCCAGGCTCTCTACCGCACTCAGTCTGCCAGCATGGAAATGTGGAGCGCTTCCACTGAGCCATTTGGCAGCCCTGATTATTTTCATCATTTAATTTTATTGCATTGCAACCTAGTGTTAGCCAGGTTCAGGTTAACACAGAAGCCAGGCAGTGGGTCGGACGAAACATTAGGTGTCTGTTTGGGAGGTTGTCTTACGGTGTCTCCAGATTTTTCCAGCTTCAGAGTGTATATAATGCACTGACACAATTTTGTTGTGCAAATTATGGAGGATTAAAAAAATTAAGTAAAACCTTCTTCCTTTGTTCGTTGACTCCATATATACAGTACCTTTAGTATGCGTGCCTTGTTTGTCTACATTGTGTCACTGGCTTCTTACTCTAGCACGACAGCCAACTCCCCTGCTTGTTAAAGGGGAAGTTGCAGCTCCCCTATAGGCATGCTGTGGAACCTTTAGTTCCTGATTAAGTAAAATGCAAACAAAAATATTATTTTGTTGGTCACTTCAGTTGTGTAGTTTTATTTTTTATCCTGTTGCTCCTGCGACTCCTCCCTGCCCACCATGTTAGTGAAGTACGTGTTCTCCACCGCCAGCCATCTGATAATGGGAATGACAGGCTGAGCCATGGGGGACATCTTTGTGGCTACAGGTCTGTTTGTTTAGCAACTGTGTACAGGAGTGCACAATCGCGCTTACTGTAGCAGCACTAATTGCACTGAGTTCAGTCTTAGCTGAGCGCAATCAGTACCGGTGGAATAAGCATGACCTAGCTATAGCCTTTGATATGGTGGCTCACTCCACTTTTCTGGCTAAGCAGAGTGCAACAGTGTTGCCCGAACCTATGGTAGTATGATTCCGCTATTATCCCACCTTTTTTTTGGTTTTTTACGATGTCACTGGGATTGTGATGGGGGGACGAGGATGGTTTGGGTGACACTAGGGTAGGGGTGAAGGGGAGATTCATTTAAATTTACATTGGGAGACTGCAGTTAGGGTGGGGGAGAGGGTTCTTTTTTCTTTTTTTTTTTCAGCTTTTGCCGAATAAAAGTACCCAGATATGAATAGTCCTCTATTCAGGAAGTGATCATGAATATTCAGGAACCCTACTATTCGTGGTATTTGGGAAATACTGTTCAGTCTTTGCACATGCCTGCTGGGCAGCCCACACTTATTGTCCCAGGAAGTGAGCACCTCTGCATCGAGGATGTGCTGTGTCCCTTGTTAATCCTAAGGCTGCACATACAGGTCTGCGTGCAAGCTGTGCTCTCCAGTGTGGTAGCATGGAGCACTACTGTACTGATGTGACTCAGGATCAGCTGTATATTTGTGGAGACAGGGTGAGTGGGACATTTCTCCTGACAAACACATGCAAAGAGAAAATGTCTCCATGAATTCAAGGAGCAACAGACAGAAAAATAAACTTTTAAACTGTTCATAAACCCAGCACAATTAGTTTTCCTTTTTCATAATGTGGTATTTTGTGGAACTTTTCTTTGTATTAGGTAGATTTCTTGAAATACTCAAATGTCAGTCTTTGGGCTTAGATCCCAGGATTGTTCTGCTTTTAAACGCTCCAAGACGTGAAACCAATTGTGATAATTGAGCATTTTCCTATTTGGCACCCTATACCCAGAATGCAGTGCCAGGTGCTTTATACATTCCACTTACCCAGTTCAAACAGATTTTGTCTGATTTTCTAAAGGGTGATGTAATGGTTTCTAAGTCATTATGGCACTATTTCTCTTAGCGTGATTCATCATTTGCACTTGTTTTAATGCTGTGATTCCTCCCTCTCCCTCCAAACTCATCCTTTCTAGTTCAACAGGTCTGTTTTCTTGAGTAGTTGTGGCCCTGGTAAATAAAAACATAAATAAAATTTTCAAAAGTTGACATTTTACAGGATATTTCAGGCTAGAACTAACCTTCCTATCAATGTTTTTGGTCCCTCTCCTAAGTTATACATGTAAGCAATAATACCCAGCAGAGTGTGGGTTGCAGGGGGATACACGCATGCCCAGGGTGTAGTGAGACCTGACACCACAGGTGGTGGGCCTTGCAATCTCTGGAAGTTTTGCATCTCCTACCACCCCACACTTTGAAGGGTCTTATTGTACTTAGAAAGTGGGCTTTTGCAGCAATAAAGTTTTAAAGTATTTTAAAACATTTAAAAAAAGTTTTACATGTAAAATACTCCTTATGAAGGAACAGTACTGGCTCTTTTTTATGTTTGCTTGCAAGCATGTGAACATATTGGTATCAGGTTGAACTGTGAGAGGGCTTTTAGGGGCACCCCACACCTCCACCTGTCACAGCTTTAGAATACAGAATCCCCTTCCGAATTCCACCCACTCTCTGCCTTTCTCCTCCTTTTTCCTTTGAAGTCCTTGCCCAATCACAAGGCTTGAAAATGCAAGGTAGAAGGTTTTCTTGTGAAACTCCTAATCCCTACTTGAAATATTTCCGCTGTTTTTCATTCCACATAGTGTATGTGCTACTGTTTGGTTCTTTCATATGTGCTGCTGTTTAGTGCTTTGTTTCTTAGGGAATGGTGGAGATGTTGCAGAAACAATATCATTTGCATACCAATGATGCAGTGCTCCTACACTCATTTATCAGTGTAGGTAAGAAACTGTGTTACTCTGCTTACTATACTTTGCTGTGTTTCAAACACAAAAATTAAAGTATTTTGGTCATTACAACATAAATAAATAGGGCTTAGCACATACTATACATCACAGGTTACCTTATCCTTGGAATCAAGCTGATTCTTTTTGTGTATGCATGTTCATGCATTGGTATCGGTCTGAACTGTGAGGGGGCATTTTTTTTGGGGGGTTGCCCCTTCTTCACCTATCGCAGCATCAGAATCCTGAATTTCCTCCCCAGTTTTGCCCATTCTCTGCCTTTCTTGTCCTGTTCCATTTGAAGCCCTCACCCAGTCACAACTCAATTTCTCAATCATGACAATTTCACTGTTATAACTTGTGTTATTAATTTGTTCATCTTGACCACTGTGCTATCTGTGCCCAGCAACTGCACAGCAAATACAAACAAACAAACATTTGACATGGGCCATTGTTTGTTTTTGTAGAGGGATCTGTTGTCTGATAAACATATGACTTTGTAATGCTGTCAGACAATCAGGTTTCATTATGTTTCTAACACATTTTCTAATTTTGCATTAGAGACTGCAAACTGAATTAATTCCTCTGTTGTGTTTTCGGTATGCTGTACCAGAATTGTGGTTATTCTCCTTGTGTTTTCGTATACTTGGTATGGTGATCCAGGCACTTCAGACTGAAAACTGAGATACTGTTTGTCTTTTTTTTAATGACTTCTCATAAGAGCATGTAGCCTATGTTTAATATTTATTAGGTAAATATTATGGAAACTGGATTTTAAATGGGGGTTTTTAGGCGTTTTTTGATTGGCAGAATTGTTGATAGTTAACATAGTTATGGGTCTTCTCAATTAGGGTTGACTGGTGAAAAAAAAAAATCAAAGACTGGAACCCGTTTTGTTGTAAAAGTTAGAACTGTCTTGAATATCTCCAGCTTTGGGGTGGGAGGGTTGCTGCTGCTGTACTGTGGGACTGCCTGGAGGTCAGCTGGGAGGTGAGGGGGTAAGATTTCAAGGCATAGAACAGAGAGGGGTGAAGCTTACTGCCAGCGAAGCAGAGTGTCTGGCATAAGACATAAAAAAGAGCACGGCCTGCCCTGTGTCACCGTGACAGTGAAGTCTGCCTAGAGAGCGGATGAGATGTGAAATGGGTGATGCCTTGCTGTTAGCCTCTCAAGTCTGGCCCCTGCTACAGTCTGCACCACTAGAGAATGGGGACTGAGAACATGGGGAGTAATAATGGAGTGTCCAGGACATGAAGTACAGTGGAGTCTGCTTATGTCAGACACGTTGGAGCTACCAATTTTCTTCTGGTATAATGAGAGTCCTGTCAAATGTAAATGTGGGTACAGTGCAGCCTGCTTATGGCTTTTGGCGCTTGTGGCTATATACTGAAGTGATCCGGTTGTTTATAATGGTTAATAGGGGTTTATGAGAGCAATGCAGTACTGTACCATTAAATAATTATGGTCGTCAGGGGCAGATGGCATTACTGTACTGTAATCATTTGATTCATCATTTGGTGGGAATATGTGATTAACTTTTTTTCCTTTTCTTTTTGCAGTGCTTAAAGTGACATGCTCATTCTCTGGGTGATTGTGACTTTCTTGGTGCTTGGTGTTTATGTTACTATACTTTCTTTTTTTTTAAATAGCCAGTGATGTTTGATTGCTGCTGTCGACTGACAGTGTATTTTGCCCACTTGCTTTCCGTACGCTGGATAAGTCCCCAGTCGGGCGGCAAGTCGGCTCTTTGTTCCATCGCACATCGCAGTGTGGTTAGTGCATTGCAGACATCGTGAGCCATCACAGTTGGCTCTGTAGGAGTTCCATTGGTGTCTCCATCCTCCTCCTCAGATTCGTCCTCATCAGGAGCTGTGAGCGAGAGAGTGGACACTGCTGCTTCTATTTCATCCTCTTCAGGCTCCACTTCGACATTGTTCTTGATATGGCACAGCTCTTCAAATTCATTCTTGGTCACACCTGGTGGAGGTACTGTAGGTCTTCCTCATCAGGCTGTTATGGCTACTCACTTGTGTTTCCATCAGTTGTCCCAGGGAGCAAGTTATCCAACAGAAGAATAATTTTCCTCCCCCAAAGTTTACGGTCCCAGGCTTGCACCCACTTAGTAAAGATCCCATCCATCATCCAGGCAGACCCACTGGACTTATAAGTGATGGGAATATGTTTAATTCCTCTGAAGCATCGTGGCTGGGCCGACTTGCCTATGACAAGCAGGTCACACTTATCTGTCCCAGCCATGTTGCAGCAACAGAGAACACTCAATCTTTCCTTTGCTTTTTTAGCGCCGACAGGTTGCTTGGATTTAAATGTCAAAGTGCCCGACCCCACACATCTAAAAAATAAAGCCTGTCTCATCGCAGTTATAAATGTTGTGTGGCTCATAACCTGTGAGTAAGCCATGCAAAACATCTGCATGCCACTGTTCGGCACTTGCGGTGTCGGCACTCTGCTTCTCTCCATGGGCTCTCTCCTGAAGCCAGTGTTGTGCCTCACCTTATAATGGTGCAGCCACTCCGTAGAAGGCACAACATCATGTTTCCCCGTAGTGTTTGTGATCTGTGTGGCTTTTTTGATTAACAGAGGTCCACTGATCATAGCATCACGACCTGTTGCATTGGAAAACCATCGCAGCAACGCTTCTCCTCTTCCTCGATGTTCTTCCTTTCTCACTTTCACTTGCATCCAGGATTTTGATTAGTGCGCCATGCAGTGAAGATCTTTTCTCTGTCCCTTTGGAGATCGGACAGAGTGGATTTAGGCATTCCAAAGTGAAGTGACAGCTCCCGCAGGGTCTGCTTAGGCATGCTGTCTATTTCATTTAGGATCTCCACTTTTCGGGCAAGGGGGACATAGTGTTACATTTCGGAACCATGTTGCAATGATGCTGAGTTCACAGACTGACTAGTGGGTACAGCTACAGTGCTATCTTTAACAGTAGTAATTAACACCTCATTACTCAATCAGCTGTTCAGCTCTGAACTGTGATAGCACTGTAGCACTGTAGATGAGACGAATGCTCTCACGCAAGTAACCACAAAGTTATTACGTGAATACTGCCGAAATAGCTGCAAATTACAACAGCGGTGTGTCACGTCTGAAATAGGTGGGCTGCTTAAATCATTATATCGCTAACGGTTACATATTGTGTCTGTGTAAACGGCATTTGGCAAAGGGGTTTTGAACGGTAAAACTGAAATTCTGTGTTAAATGGATCCGGTGTAAGTGGGCTGCACTGTACCACCTTTTTACTTGTTGTTCTTAGAAAATAGCCTTTGAGCAGCAAGTGCCATTTTTCAAACATTCCACGTCAGGACTTACCAAGTACAGAGCCATTAAAATAAGACTGTACATAGTACATAATACAGAACTGACAAAGTAGAGATCAGATCTTTCTTCAAGAGGGCTCTTGCAGTAGGTAATTACTTGTAGGACTGCACCCCCGGCATCAGGACCACATGGAAACTTTTGCTAGCAGTGTCTGACGGGGGACTGTCCACCTGACATCACGTGACCAATAACAGCGTGACACTATATAGTAGGCAGTCCCCACGTCCGCACTTCAGTTCTTCCTGCCATCGACCTGTGCATGTTGGCCCTTCTGAAGCTCATCGCAGCAGTTCAGTTGCCTGAATGTCAGATGAGTATCCATTTTTTCTCTCTATTACCAAAATTTCTAATTTTCATGTATGTCGTCCACCTCATAGACGGAACCGCATAAAAACAAGTGCGATTCGTGCGGCGTCCTGCTACCACATAAAGACCAGCATACCCTCAGCCACTTCTGTTTGGGCCCGGACCATAACATCAAGGAGTGTGAAGCTTGTGGCCAGTTCAACCAGGCCACATGGAAAAGGCGCCAGCAGTCCCTCAAAGCCCATCTCCTCAAACTAAAAATGGCTTTAATGGAAAAGGAGCTCAAGAAACTTAAAGGTGCCTCCTCCTCTCCCACTGACCCAGACAAGAAGAAGATGAGGGACAAGGAAAAACACCAGGACCGGGAGCAGTCCCCTGATGAAGAGGGGTTACCCCTTGAAGGGCCAGTGAATTCTGCAGATGTAATATAAATAAATGCTTTATGCACCTTGATTCGAGTTTGATTGCTGCATTTTTTTGTTTTCATGATCTGGGAGCAGTCCCCCCTTCTCTGAATGCTGCCCTTGGGCTCTTCAGTGGATGAACGGCCCTCTTCCCCCGGGAAGACTATCGCTGCGGCCAGGCCTGCACTTCCGCAAAAGAGCAGACTTCAGCCACCCTGCCACCACTGGTTACAGTGACTGTGGGTGCCTCGGATTCATCTCAGGCTGCCTCGGGCTCTAAGTTGGCAGGTGCAGCCTATAAGCCACTTGTCGGACCCTCCGACGAGCACACAGCCGGGATCAGTAAGTCGGGGGTCGGTGTCTCTGACTCCTGCATGAGCCAGGTTGCTTAGTCTGTCATCGGACCCTCTGATGATTGCACAACCATTTCATGTCCATCAGACATTGTCTGAGATTCTGTTGACACGCTGCTGGACGTCAGTACCTTCGTGGCAGGGGGCAAGGGTCGCCACGGGGTTCCCTTCATGGCATGCCTCCATCTCCTCCTCTGTCAGAAATTCCTCCAGATCTGCAGGTCCTGACAGAAGGAGACATTTCGTCAGGTATTCCTGACGATGGAGCTTCCACAGGACTAATGGTAGCTCTGCTGCCCCGGCAGGGGTGCCAGACCCTGCCCCTCCTCAGCACCCTTCAACCCCTTACTCTCCCCATCGGGCCTTCCACCTTCAAGGCCCCCATCAGGTTTCCCACCTTCAGGGCCGCCATGTAGTTGCCCTCCATCTGGGCCACCGTCAGGTTACTCCTCAGGGGCCACCATCAGGCTACCTCCATTCGTGGACATCTTCGGGTTTTCTGCCGTTGAGCTACCCTCCGATCAGGCCTAACGCCGGACCTTTTCAGCGACTTATTACTACCCGGGATATCCTGGGTTTCAACTGCCTCTTTTTCAGTTGTTGGGCTATGCTCACCATTACGCTGCACTGGGCTTCTCGGCACATGGAACACATGCCACCGGGTCAGACTTTTATGTCTTATCATCCATCACCACCTACCACTCCGCTTCCTTCCGCTCAACCACAGGTGGATTTCAGGGAGATTTTGCAATCTTGGTGGTCCGAGACAAAATCTCAATTGGTCTCAGAACTGGACAGCAGACACCCTCGAACTTCGGAAGTAGGTCATCCAGACCAGACCCCTAGGGCGACCTCTCCAGTCACCCCTTGAGCCTCAATGTCAGGCCTGATGGACCGGACGCAGGCCCTGGCGTCTGGTGTGGTTCCAAGGGAGAAGGAGTTTGCTCTTCCAGACCAGAAATCTACAGATTCCGATGATTCCCAGTTGGATTCCAAGCCATCCTCAGAAGCTTTGGGATTTGAGACACCTCCTCCTAAGGAACCAGTCCCTAGAGAGTCTCCCAAGTATCCCCCATGTGATCCCTCCTTTGTAGACCTCCTAAGGCAAATGGTGGAAGCTCAAGGATGGAAGACAGATGCTCAGGACCCAAAATGTCAGAGGTTGGTTGAGCATCTAGATTTTCCAGAAACCAGTTTGGTTCCCACACCCCATGGCTGGAACCTCACGAGGATTTGTCCTTGACCATCTGGCAGAGACCCTCTTCCATTCCGGCTATGGCCAAAAAGGCCACCCGGGTCTACAGGACACCAGAGGGCAAAGACCACGTCACCGTACATCCAAAGGCTGACTCGGTGGTCATAACTGCGGCACATGATAGGTCCGCTAAGCCAGAGCACCTTAGTACTTTCCCTTCTGACAAGGAATCCAGACAACTGGACCATTTTGGGAGAACGTTTTATTCTTCTTCTTCTTCTACACTAGCTATTCATGTTCTTAATTATATGGCACACATGATAGTGTACCAGAAATCTCTGTTCCACCAGCTCAAGCCCATAGTCGAGGCCCTCCTGGACTCAGAATCCAAGACCACCTTGGTGAATACCCTCAGATCTGCTAAGGTGACAGGATGTCATTCACTAAGGGCCACCTACGACGCAGTAGACCCCTCTGCTAGAGGCACGGCCATGGCAGTAAGCCTTTGTAGACTCTCTTGGCTAAGAGTATCAGGTCTGGCTCCTGATGTCTAGATGGCTATTCAGGACGCCCACTTCACAGGCTTTGTTCTGTTTGGCAGAGATGCCCAGGACATTATCACAAGTCTCCAAGATAAAGGCACTGCCCATTGGTAGTACATACTATGTATCGCCTGAAACCTCAGCCGAGATGTCCTTTTTGTCGGCAAAACAGGCACCAGATGAAACCACAGCAGGCACCCAGGCATCAATTCAAATGCAGGGCTCCCAGTACTGCTGCCACCCCTCCAGCCAAAACTCAGAGAGCTTCAAGGGCAGTCCTCCCTAATCCCTCCTCCCACTCCTGACTCACTGACTGCCCTCCCTCCTCTTCTTCTGTCAGAGGAACAGGTGGGCGGAAGGTTCGCAAGGCACCTAGGAGACTGGGAGTCCATCACAACCAATGCCTGGGTACTTTAGCTAATAAAGCTTGGTCACACTCTTGAATTTTGTGTAAAACCCCAAACAAACCTCCGGGTTTTTCCCACTATCCAAGGGCGCACATTCCCCTGTTAAGGGAGAAAATCACGGCTCTTCTTCGAAAGGAAGCAATAGAGCCAGTGCCGGCAAATCTGATCGGAAAGGGATTTTTTACTCTCACTTCTTTCTGATTCCAAAAAAAGACGGGGGATCTGCGCCCAATACTAGACCTCAGTACCCTAAACCTCTTCATAGAATACAAGAGGTTTCGGATGCTGATGCTGAAAAGTCTGCTGCCTGTCCTGTCCAAAGGACAATGGCTTTGTACCCTGGACATGCAGGATGCATACCTGCACATCACAGTTTCCATCTTCATCGCAGATTCCTCAGGTTTTCTTGCCAAGGGGAGCATTACCAGTTCAGAGGCCTCCCCTTTGGCCTGTCATCCGCACCATAGGTTTTTACCAAGTGCCTCACGGTTGTGGCAGGAGCCCTGAGGAGTCAGGGGCACTTCGTCTTCCCTTACCTCGATAACTGGCTCCTTGCAGCACTGTCGAGGGAGGGGTTGGAGACTTCTCTATCAGCTACCTTACACCTCTTCGAGTGACTGGGTATTACGGTCAGCTACCCTAAATCTCAGCTTGCTCCTTCCCAGCACCTGCAATTTATTGAGGCGGTCCTGGACATGGTCCAGGGTATGGCCTTCTTCCCTCTGGACAGGTTAGAGACTCTGCAGAGGCAGGCCCAGCTGGTATCCTCCAACAGACATGTTTCAGCCAGGGTGGTCCTTCGCCTTCTTGGTCTTATGGCAGCGGCTATTCCCATGGTTCCTTTGGCCAGACTCCACATGCGTATCTTGCAGTGGACTCTCAGGACAGAAAGGGATCTGAGAACGGACGACTTAGACAATTATGTCCTAGTCTCCAGCCCAGTGCAGAAGGATCTGTAGTGGTGGCAGACCTCTGACAACCTGACATGGGGAGTTCCTTTCCTGGCCCCTCCTTATTCCCAAATCCTGACCACAGATGCATCAGGAATGGGTTGGGGTGCCCATCTTGGAAACCACAGGACCCAGAGCCTGTGGTCACCTGCGGAACTATGCTTGCACATAAATGAGAAATGAGAGCAGTTCTGTATGCTTTTCAGGCCTTTCAGAACATGCTTCAGCAGGATACACTGCTGATCTAATCGGACAACGTGTGTAGTATGGTACATTATCAAGCAGGGGGGCACCCACTCATATCCTCTTTGCAGGGAAGCGATGCGGGCCTAGAATTGGGCTGTTTTGCACAAGATTTGCCTTACTTGGTATACTTGTTTTTTTTTGGAAAAAAGAAGGCCGAGGCCCATCTAAATTTTCCCCCACACTGTGTTGGAACAATTTACATGAAGTGATTCTGGACAAGCCAGATATCCAGTCCCTTTTTAAATACTTCAGTGTTGCCCGAGTCCACTAATTCCTGTGGTAGTTTATTCCATAGTCTGGGCACCCTCACAGAAAAGAAATTAAATCTTTGATTTGTTCTTGCTTTTGGCACAGTAAGTTGCCTGGAGTGGCATCTGAGCACAATTATCCTAGTGATAGGAACGAGTCCACATGTTTTCATAAGATCAGGATTCTTTTGTAACTTATATCTTAAAAGTAGGTCACCTTTGATTCTTCTACCCTGCAGGAATGTAAGCATGTTTTTAATAAGTCTTGAGTGATAGGGCCTTTTTGCTAATCTAGGCACCATCCAGGTTGCATGTCTCTGAATTCTTTCCAAACGATCAATATCAGTTTTGAAATAAGGACTCCAAAAAGGGCACCAATAATCAATAAAGGCTCTAACACATGTTCGGTAAAAGGTAATCATGCATTGTTCAGTTATAGTAACAAAAGAGCGCTGAGTTTGTCTTAGCAACCCATTAATTGTGTTTGCTACTTTTATACAATGGTCAGCTGATGTAAGTTTTGAATTAACTAGTATTCCTAAGTCCCTTTCCAAATCGGTGGATTTCAACATTGTGTTATTAATATAATATTTGTTTTTGGGGTTGTGAGTCCCAAAGTGCAAAACCACACATTTTTCGGTGTTGAATTCCATTATGTTGTCAATAGCCCATTTTCAACCAGCTGTAAATCTGATTTGAGTGAATCAGAATCTAACTGGTTATTCACCTGGCCCCCAAGTTTTGAGTCATCTGCAAATTTGGACAGCCAGTTATTGGTGGTTATTTGCATATCACTGATATAGCTGTTAAACAAAATTGGGCCCAACACCGAGCCCTGCGGAACCCCACTAGTAACTGCACCTGAGTCAGAAGAGCAGTCATTCAAGACAACTCTCTGAGATCTGTTTGTCAGCCATGCACTAACCTAGTTGACCAGTTGGTAGGAAAAGCCCAAGGATTCCATTTTTTTTAATATGGTTACCAAGACCTTATCAAATGCTTTACTGTAGTCCAACAGAATAACATCAAGCTGGTGTTTATTGTCAAGGCCTTGACAGATGTTGTTATAAAATGATAATAAATCAGATGCGCAAGAGTGACCAAATCTGAACCCATGTTGTGTAGTATTGTTAATATTGAGTTCTGTCATTTCTTTTTCAAGAAATGATTTTATCATTTTTTCCATGATTTTACAAATAATTGATGTGAGACTAATAGGACGATAGTTCTGAACATAAGATCTACTACCCTTTTTATGAATTGGGGTAACGAATGCTAATAACCAATCTGTGGGGATTTCAGCTTTATAAAGAGATTTATTAAAAATTATTTCCAATGGAATAGCAATTGCCTCAGCAGTTTCAATAAGGAATCTGGCACTAATTTGATCCGGCCTTGGGCTCGTAGTTTTCTGTAGAGATTTAAGGAGTGGGATAATATCAGAAACCTTAATGCTATATGTCTTGGTTGATTTCGAATGAAGCATGGGACTTATTTTAGGGGGATGGAAGTTTTTTTTAGTGAAGACTGAACAAAAGTAGGTATTAAAAAGGTTAACTATGTCAGAATCTAATTGCATTGGGGTCCCATTATGTGAAAGTGGTCCAACCTTACGTGAATTACCCTTTTTATTGTTTAGATATGGAAATAGAGCTTTATATCCATCTTTTGTATGTGCCAATTTAAATTCGATTTTCATTTTAGCTTGCTTTATCATATATTACAGTTTCTGTAGAGATTTTTTTGTATTCGGTAAAGACTGCACTATTACCCTTATACTGACTAGTTTTGAGTTTCTTAAAAAGGTTTTTTTTTTTCCTTTTAATTTGTGATCTAATGGATTTATTCAACCATTTTGGTATCCTACCCTTTTTATTACACTTTTTTTTTTGTCGGTACATGTTTGTTTTCAAGGGAGTGGATTAAGTTTTTTAATGAGTTCCATGCTTCATGTACAGAAAGTCCCTGGAAAACCTTTTCCCACTGCAGTTTGCTAATTTTACTGGTGATGGTATTAAAATTAGCAGTGTCATAGTTTTTTATTTGTCAACTTGCTTTTTAAACTATAGTGATTTCCTATTAAGTCAAATAAGATTGAATAATGGTCACTATTACCCAAAGGGTCCAAAATATGGATATTAGACAGTTTGTGACTCATATTCGTGATCAGAGGGTCAAGAATATTAGTTCCTCTAGTAGGGGAAGAAATAAGTTGCATTAATCCATTGTCTATTAACACTGACAAAAAGTCAGTGGCATGTTTGCTATTACTTGTATTGGTGGACCAATCTATGTGTGGCATATTAAAGTCCCCATGTATTATTACCTCCTTATGATTTGAAAAATGGGCAGTGTCGTTTAACAAAGCATTCTTGTATAAAGAATCGGCCGCTGGTGGGGGTTATAACAGTTGCCTATAATTATTTGTGGAAGCCCTTTCAATTGAACTACCACCCAAATGCTTTCAGAATTATTATGAGCTGGAAGTTCATAAGAAGGAATGTCCTCTCTTATATAGAGACAAACCCCATCGCCCTTCTTATCCACTCTATTTTTGAAATAGAGTTTATAAACTGATATATGTTGATTCCACTGGGAATATGAATCCCACCAGGTTTCTGTTATTGCAATTACACCCAAGTTTAGCAGTTTACTTTTTGCTTCCAGTTCCGTTAGTTTGGATATATTTAGGGAACGGGCATTCAAGGACAGAATTTTGATTGTTCCGTGAGACTGAAATTTTGAACTTGTTAGAGACATGGGTGGTTTCCCATTCTCACCCTTTTTAATCAGTTTAAATGACTGTTAATGATGTTTAAAAAGGATTTTCCCAACATGATACTGCCTCTTCTGCTTAGATGCAGACCATCCCAGCTATACAAGGGAGATTTGTCAACAGAGTTTTCCCAATGAGTTATACAGGGAATGTTCTGACTTTAAACACCATTTCCGTAACCAATCATTTGTTTGTTTTAGCTTTGAGGTAACAAGTTGGGTAGCTCTGGGGATTGATAAGATCTCTGAAAAACAGACAGTACATCCTTTATCTACAAGTAAGTTGTTAAGTGCAATTATGTCTTGTTTAAGTTTATATTGGCTAGTACTCTGTATGTCATTTGCACCAGCATGAATAATAACTGAGGGATTTGAACCAGAGTTGTGTAGTATGTTGGGAATCCTAGCAGTGATGTCTCATATTTTAGCCCCCCCGAAACTGGAGCAGGTACGATTGACCTTATCTGGGTTACAGATGGCCCTATCCAAATGTTTGATTAAAGAATCACCAAGTACAAATATCTGTTTAGGGTTTATAGTAGGGGTGGGGACAGTAGAGGAGTTAATAGTAGGTGCTGGAGGACATGTTGTTTTGAGAGCTCATTTGGGTGATATTTGAATATTCTGAATAGAAGGTAAGGAAAGGGAAATATCATTTGACCTTTTCTGGAGGTTAGAGATAGGCAAGGAAAGGGAACCCGGAGGGTTCTTAGAAGTCATGATATCCAGTAATTCAGGTTCAGAAACCTTGATAGTATTCTGTATAGGGCAAGATACCGAATTATCTAGGGTGATTATCTTATCCTGGGGCTCTAGATCCTCTAATGACAAATATCTATTTTGTAAAAGAATCTGAAAAGAATGATGGATTTGCCTCCCCCATGCCTAGTTTTACAATTTGTTACCAGAGCCCAGTCCTCTACAGGAGACTGGGAATGAATAACAACTGGAGTCATGATGTTGGGGGTCAGTGTTAGAGATTGTAGAGTTAAGAAGAAGGGGATTACTGGAGGTATAGTGTTCAACTGCCTGGTCAATAAATTGCTCCAAGCTTTCTATATCACTGCTAAGTGATTCTCTATTAAGGAGACTAGTAATTTGGTCTTGAAGGGATTTAATTAATAGACAATTGTTGCAGATAAACCATGTGACAGGCAATCCCAAACAGAACATACAACGACAACTACACTGATTAAAGGAGCCTTCCATTATGTCAACTGGATTAGGTACTTACTTATTCCTATCGGGTGTATGATTGTTCATTCCCCAGTCTCCCAGCGGACACAGCAGACTCGCCTGAATCACGTGCGTCTCCGCAGCAGCGATCCCTGCCCGCACTGCCTTGCTCGCTGCTGGGGCGGGTTTAATGGCAAGTACTTGCCACAGGTCGCGGGTCCCTCGCACACAGTGCAAATCAAAAGAATTTCAAATAAGCCTTTACTTGGCACTGTGCATATCCCACTCATTCGTGGGGCAGGCACAGACTCCTGGTAACACAGGACAAGTGTTTTAATTCAGTTTTAGAAGCAGTGCTTGTTTAGTAGTAGCTCACCACAATGAATGAGCTAACACTCTCTTCCTGCCATCGTAACAACGGAGAACGGGGCTCCAACTAAAACATGGACTATAGCCCACAAGCTAATGTAGGTACAGTGTTTCAACACACTACATCTGATGCCTCAAGAAATAAAATAAAAAACGCACTATAGGTGCATAGTACAAGTCATACATGATATGTATACCCTTGAGGAAATAAGGGAGAGAGGGGACATGATAGAAACTTTCAAGTACCTCAAGGGAATCAATAAAGTTCAAGAGGGTAGCATCTTTCAGAAAAAGAGATGTGCAAGAACAAGGGGGCACAATTTGAAGATAGAGGGGGGGATGGCTCAGAGGTAATGTGAGAAAGTATTTTTTTACAGAGAGGGTTGTGGATGCATGGAACAGCCTCCCTGAGGAGGTCATGGAGTCAAGAACAGTGGAGGAATTCAAGAATGCATGGAACAGACATAAGGCAGTCCTAGTGGGGGGTAGGAGGAAGTAAGCTGTTGGTTAACTAGGATCTGCAGCTTATCTGTTAGGTAGGAAAATGGGCAGACTATCTGGGCCAAGCGGTCCTTATCTGCCGTCAAATTCTATGTTAAGTCGCCCTACTCGCTGCAGGGATGGGTTTTAATGGCCTTCTGGCAGTTCTCATTCCACAAGTGCAAGACATTCTCGTAGACGATCTAAGCTGCACCAGGGTAAGAGCGCATGACTGGGACCTAAAGCAGGGGGTAGTAGACCACGTCTTTGACCGTTGGGGTCATCCAGATGTGGATCTATTTGCAGCCTCATCAAACGCAAAACTTCGCAAGTTTTGCTTGCCCGATCCTGTGCATGGTGCTTTCTGCCAAGACGCACTGTCACTTTGTTGGACAGGAAGGTTCTGTACGCCTTCCCTCCCTTTCCAGTTTTACAGAGAGCGCTGATCAAGCTTCAAACAGAAGGAGCCTGAATGATTCTGATAGCTCTATTTTGGCCTCAACAAATTTGGTTTCCGCTGCTTCAACAACTGGCAGCGGAACCCCCAGTTCCTCTTCCACTTTGTTATGACCTCCTGCCTCAGGAAGAGGGCACACTGGTCCATCCAGGATTGAGGTCCCTTCATCTTCATGCATGGCTCCTCAAGACATAATCACTTCCAGATTTGGGGTTTCCCCCAGGGTAGCCCAGATTTTGGTAGAGGCCAGAAAGCCTTCTACCAGAAGTGCATATTCCATGAAGTGTAAGCGTTTTTCTATCTGGGCCACCTCGAAGGGTTGGGACCCCATTTCATGTCCCATTCTGCAAGTCATGGAGTACCTCCTTCCTTTATCTGACCTGGGCTTGAGCTATTCGTCTCTGAAGGTGCATCTAGTGGCCATTTCTGCCTACCATGTTTTATTGGATGGCAAGACTCTGGCTCAGTTGGAGGTTTCAGAAACCTTCCTAAAAGGCATTCTGCATCTGAAACCCCCAGTGCATAACCCTGCTCCACTGTGGGATCTTAATTTTCTTTTAGGGAAATTGACCTTGCCTCCTTTTGAACTGGCAAGTACATGTGAGTTGCGCTTTTTGTCCTGGAAAGCGCTCTTTTTAGTTTCAGTCACTTCTGCTCAAAGAACTTTCGAGCTTCAGGCCCTGATGTGTAAGGAGCCTTATTTGATTTTTCACAGAGACTGGGTGGCTCTGCATACGAATCCTAAATTTCTTCCGAAAGTTGTTTCAGAGACTACTTTGAATCAGTCTCTTCAGCTGCCAGTGTATTACCCTGAGCCCACAAATCAGGGGGAGGCAATTCTGCATAAATTAGACGTTCACAGAATTTTACGATATTACACCAACAGGACAAAATATATCCGAAAGACGGATCGGCTTTTTGTTTCTTTCGCACCAAAGAGAGAGGGGTGCAGCAGTTTCCAAACAATGCCTTTCTAAATGGTTGGCCAACTGCATTGGTTTTTGTTACCAGAAGTATGGTAAGGTCCTTCCGGGGCAAGTTAAAGGACAGTCTATCAGGGTCATGGCTGCCTCGACAGCCTGTTTCAGAAATGTATCTGCCACCGAAATTTGTGCGGCTGCTACTTGGAGTTCCGTCCACACTTTAAACACTACAGTTTGGACACTGCCTCTAGGCGCAGGGCTGGTTTTGGACTGGCGGTCCTCTAGGGACTCCAGTCTTAAGTTTTCTCAGCTATTTTTTAGCCTTTTCAGCTCCAGCCTCCCATGCTTTCCTTTCCCTTGGACTCTTACTACTTGGGACTCAGTCCTACAAGTAATTACCTACTGCAAGAGCCCTCTCGAAGTAAGATAGTACAGTCACACAAGCACTTACCATAACAGTAGATCTTCGAGAGAGGCTCTTGCTGTAGGTAAACTTTTCCCTCCCTCCCCCCTCTTTAGTCTGTAGTTTCTTTTCCTTGAGTCTTTCTTGACTCCAGGAGCCGTTTTCCCATTCTCCTGTCGCACCTCTTGGAGGTCTCTGGCTGGAGAACTGAAGGGCAGACGGGGGACCGTCCACTATATAGTGTCACACTGACGTCGGTCACATGACATCAGGTGGTGGGGTCCCCTGTCAGACACTGCTAGCAAAAGTTTCCTTGTGGTCCTGACGCCAGGGTGCACAGTTCTACAAGTAATTACGTACTGCAAGAGCCTCTCTCAAAGATCTATAGTTATGGTAAGTTCTTATGCAGCTGTTCTTTATCTACAATTACTGTCTCCCTCATGTCTCATAAATCACTCTAGAATACCTCCCCCATCTACACAGCTTAACTTTTTCCCTTGCTGCATATGTTACAGGGGCTGTGTATCATTACCCATATGATTATTTTAAACACTGCTATAAAGATTCAGTAATCAGATCACTTGGTGAGATTTAACAAATATCTTTAGTAAAGCATATAAAATGCCATTTTTAAGTGTGATGTGAAGACATCCAGTTAGTGATCAGACGGAAGTTGTAATGTTGTCATTGCTTCTCCAGCCTTAATGGTATGCAGTGAAGTAGGTGAGAACAACTTTCTTCTGTGGGTAGGGCTCCTTTGAAATCATGAGGAAGAGCACTGCATTCTCTTGTTAAGCTCAGCCAAAAATAAAACCCAGAGATTTCTCTACAATTGATTAGGAACCCAGTCGGCACAGTCGGTCCCAACCTGTTTCACTACACACTGCTAGAACCATTGAGTAGAGTTAGTGATGCCAGCATAACACATTTGCATGAAATGGATGCCTCCATTCCATAAATGCAATTAAAATATATTTTTTCTATATATAATTTTGGAATTTTCCCCCATTTTCTCCCCAACCCAGGACCCCGGCAATTGCGGCAGTGCATGCATGTGGAGGCACACATACACACTCTGGGCACCAGCTCGGCCCCTTCCACCCCATCCCTGGCAATTGCCACCGCCCCCTCCCGCCTACTTGCTGCTGCCCCTTCCCGCCTATGCTACCCGTCAAACCTCCACCTGATAGGAGTGGAACTATGGAGGGGTGGATAACCTCCCTGGGAGAGGAGAGCTGCCTTTCGGGTGCTCAGTCCTGCTCCCCTCTCCGTGCCGGCTCTCCAATGACCCGAGGTCATTCCTGAACCTGGGTTGCTGGCGTGACATGAGGTAAGGCATCCATCACCTCAGCCCTCTGCACCACCAGGCTGGACGAATTAAATATATTTTCACCGTTTTACTGAAAAAATTTGCTAAATCCAACCTTGAAACCCAATTTATGGATAACTAAAACAAATTTCAAAACAATCATGAGGAGACTCATGCATATTCCCTTTAAGGTCATGTGGGTAAGTCTGAGAGGTCCCAGTTCAGACCAGTGTGACACAGGGGGTTAACTGTGGTCCACAGCCTGGCTGTGGGGAATGTGCCCTAGATGAGGAGGTAGGATGGAGGGTCAGTAATGAGAGGGCTTCTCTAATGGGAGTGGGCTGAAGTGAGATGGTAGAGTAGTAGCGCTGAATTAGGCAAGGGGTGTAGAGAGGACTTTTGGTGACTGGATTTCTCTGGTGGCTCCCAGTAAAAAGACAAATGTAAAGAAAATAATATATATGGTAAAAACACCGTAAAGAACCTTTTCTTTAAAAATATGTTTAAGCTGACCCGGTAGCACAGCAGTAGCACCTCCAGTCGCTACGCCAGTGACCTGAGTTAAGGAGCGAGCTTAGTTTGGGGGCCTGGCTTTGGAAGGAGGATTGAGTATCCCAAGACAAACTCCTCTCCTTTGGGAAGGGAGGATCGCTGGGCTGTGCTACATGACTGCCACCTGGTTGAAGTTGGGTGGTAGTGCAGTGGAGACACTCACTGGGGGAGGGGTGCCACCACACTCCGATAACATAGGTGCACACAATTTTGTTATTGCACGCTGGCAGCCCTCTGGCTGAAAATGGGTAGAAAACACCCTTAGCAGGCAAGGTAAAGCAGACACCCTCGTTGGCCCTACACTACCGAGTATGACACCCACCTACCACAGATGGTCCAGGGTAATAGGTGGGGTAAATCCCAGAGAAGGTAGGTGATGGGACTAGGGGGTTTAGAAGACAGGAGCAAGCCAAAGCAACAGGACATCATAGAATGAACAAGCATTTGTCAATGCCGAACGTTCGCTTGCAGGTATTTGCAGTGGTGCTTGGCATGTATGGTGCTTTACCCTAATGCCCTGTGCGATTGCTGGTATTTGCACAATAAATTGTCAGCATGACATTTTTGTTAACCCCATTGTGCGCTACACAGGCGGAAACACGTTTTGGGCAGGATGTGAAAAATGATAGCTGTACTGCTCATGAGGAAGTGTGGTAAAATGCCAGTGTTGAAAATCTGGAGTGGAAATATTGAAAATTCACAAACCTACGAGCGTGCGTGGGAACTGTGCAACGCACGCTCGAAAAACAGTCATTTTAGGAATTTTTTCACCAGATTTTCAACATTGCCATTTTAAAACCTCTGCTAATGAACAGTGTCACTGTGATTTTCTTACTGTGTCCCTTACATTGATTTCACACACCGACTGTGCCATTGTACATCTACATGGGCAGAAACTGCGTTTTGAGCGAGATTGAAAAATGACAGCTGTACTGCTCATAAGGAGGTGTGGTAAAATGGCAATGTTGAAAATCTGGAGTGAAAATATTGAAAATTCGAAAACTTACGAGCGCATGTGAGGAACTCGCGCAACGAGACTCATAAAACAATCATTTTTAGGATTTTACCATCTCAATGTTTTGGATTCTTCATGAATGATGTCACTGTCATGGCGTTATTCAAGGCCAAAGGGTGATTTCACGCAGTGACTGCGCAGTGCCTACGAAATCACCCTTCGGGCCCGAATAACACCATGACAGTGACATCATTCATGAGAAGGGGTCCCAAAAACCCCATGTTGAAAATTTGGTGCAAAAATTCCAAAAAATGACTGAGATATGCAATAAAGTTGAAACCCCCATCTAGCCCATTATACAGCTTACCGGCATTTCCTCAGTTTGCGGTCACCTTTGAAGAGTGCAGACGTGTTCCCGGTCCACCGAAGATCATCGCGCCAGAGTCCGGAGGTAAGTATGGGGGGGGGTGTGGGGAGGCTGGGTGCGCAGTGGGTGGGTGCGGGTTGTGGGAAGGGGGCTGGGAGACGTGCCACGGACTGTTTTTCTTTACAGGCAAAACAAAAAAAAGGACTACGTGACCGCTGCCGCGCTTGGGTGGGCTCCAGCGTGGCAGAAGATGGCTGGGGGGCCGAGGAGCCGATGGGGATTGGGCACCCCGCTGGCAAAACAAAGCAGATGGGACCGTTGCCCACGCTGGGGTGGGCTCCCAGCATGGCAGAAGATGGCTAGGGGGCCGAGGAGCCGGCGGGGATTGGGCACCCCTGTCGGCAAAGCGGATGTTTGCCATGCTGGGGTGGGCTCCCAGCATGGTAGCAGAATGGCGGGGGCCCGTGCTGGCCGGCGAGTTGGGCAACCCGTCGGCAAACATTCTGGCAGCAAAGCTAGTGAGGGCGTATGACGCTGCGGCGGGGGCAGCTCGTGACGTGAGGGGGATGCTGTCAGACAGCCAGTATGGCAGCGGTGCTTTCCTTTTGAAGAGGACCACCGCTGTCATGCTGAGCTCCTACCCAGTGGTGCAAGACCGCCCACGCCTGCTCAAGGGAGCAGTGCATTGGATGGGAGAGGCATACCTCCAAGTGTGCTACTCTCCCAAAACGTTCTTTGCGCATGCGCACAAGCAAACGTAAAAAAGAAATTGTGCGCGATCTAAAAGGAATATGAATAGTGATCATATAATTCACATGATTCATTTGCAAATATAGTAAAAATACCATATTAGATAATGAAGGGACTCATTTGAAGGGCCCATAAAAACAGGGGTAGCCATAATGCAGTCACTACAGCAAGCCTGTCCTGGTTCTACCTACCTGACAAGTCCCAAGGGGCAGTCAGGATACTCCCCAGGAGCATAATGGAGATAAATTATTCAATGTAAATACCTAGCAATTTGTATTGCCTAAACTGTTCTTGGAACTTGTATTTTGACTATATGTATTTCCTCTGTATGTAAATGTTACCCCTGTCCCTGGGTCGCACCAGGAAATGAGCCTTGGCTCACTGGGCTTTTCCCGGTTACGAAATTTTAAATAAAATAAATAAAGGAACAGGTGGCTGTGTCACTTGCAGTAGTCTTTGATGCTGTGGTGCATGACGAGCTGCCGTACAACCAGTGTGATACATTCATGACACACCATACTTCACAGTTTAGAAGTTGTGGCTTCTATTGCATTTTTATAATTTGAGCCGCAACTTCTGACCAGGGGCTGCTAGTAATTGGGGGCAGTTTCAGTTGATAAGCCGCACCAGGCCGCCATCTGGTACTGACTGCCACTGAAGTGACAGATGTGGTTCCTGGTGGCTGCTTTAAGTAATGCAGTGTGTATGTACATAATAAAAACAAAAGGCGTTAGAAGCGGCTCTGCCGAAATACTGCTTACTTTGTTGGAACTGTAGCACAGCAATGCTGATCCTGACCCCAGAAGATTTCCTCAGTATACTCCACTCGCTTACCCGCTACTAACTCAAACTGAAAAAACAAACTAAACTACTAGCTCTCAAACTATTAATAATTGCCGCAGTGTCAGTCGCTCAGCAGGTTGCACACTCACCTCTGGGACTGGAAGATCAGAAGGTTGTGGGTTCTAGCCCCAGACCAGGAACTTGGGGTAAAACCCAATTTTGACACTGTAGTGCAAAATGATGGGCTTGCTGCACTTCTGAGGTGCCGTCTTTTGGATGAGATGTTAAACTGAGGTCCCATCTGCCTGTTCTGGTTGTAGTTCAGGTCAGTGTTAAAGATTCCATGGCACTTCTTGAAAAGAGTAGGGGAATTTCCCCTATTCACTAAAAATACCACCAACAGCTTAATCTGGTTCAAGGTCAGTTGGCATCCATCTGTATCCCTCTCCCCAGGACACAGCTGAAAATAGGCAGAATTGTCTAGTCCTCCTTTCCCGGTCAACAAAAAATAAATAAATAAATTTTGTAAAATATCACTAGGAACTTGGATTTCGAGGGTAACACCAAAACTGCTGGTCGCATAATTATGAACTATCTCTAGAATGTCTTTTTTTGTGGTAGTCTTATTCCCCTCTAATTTGTCGAGTTCCTGCGTAAATCTTCCCTCTGTTCTATTGGAACAATCTTTATATTGCTCAAATGTTTGTTTTTTAACGTAGCATTCCAAATCTCATCTCTTTATAGAGCGACTGGGCTCTACCATATTGCAATTTTTTCATCTGTTTTTGTATGATTGATATTTGAGAACTATAATCTGTTTTCTCAGTTTCAGTTCTTGTAATCAGGGTTTGTAATTGTGCTCTTAACCCTAAGTACTGCATATATTCATTCTGTGTTTTCCTCCCAACATATTTCTGAAATAATATGCAAATTTCCCTTTTACTTTTTTCCCAAAAGTCTATATTATTATAAAAACACCTTACTGATAATCTTGCGTTCCATAAGGTATTCCATGTATATTCTATATGGGGGTCTTTTCACTTGCTGTTGTTGATTCTCCATTATCCTTTTCCATGTATTAATGCAGAATTTCCATTGTAGAGTGGATACCATTTTATGGTCAGAAGATTCCTGAACTTGAGTAGCCGCACCAGAAACATTCATTGTTTCAGAAACAAAAATGTAGTCTATTCTCGTAGACAGTGCCCCTCTAAAATAAGTATCCCTTCAGTCAGATGCTTAGTCCTATATGCACCATTAAGCTTGGCCATTTTTACTATTGAATTTAAGCAATTTGAGTCACTAAATATTTTGGAGATTTGCAACCCTCTATAAGTTCTTGCAACCCCACAATTAAAATCTCCTCCCCAAACCACTATTCTGGATGTGTGTAAAAAGGGTTGGATTTTAGTAAATAGATTCACCCAATTTGCTTTAGTTTGTGGATTATGGGTTGCTGTAAGTCTGATTCGCACGGCCTGAAAGGAGATATTTAAGGATAATGCTCTACCTGGCAGTATTTTGGTTACTTTAGTCAATTTCAGTCTGTTATCATTAAACAAAACTCCTAAACCATCACAATTGTCCATGCCCACTGACCAAAAGCATGGGCCTTTCATCCATAGTCTGGCTGCTAGATTTAGTTCATACTTTGTTTTTAACCTAGTATTTTGTAAAAATAGTATCTGACTATCATTAGCCTGTAAAGCAGTTAAGGTGGACAAAAATTTTTATAGCTCTTGATTCTAATAATATTTAGGCCCTGTCCACACTATACCAGAAAAAATCCCTCTGTAACGTTACAGAGGGTCCAAATCTTTACCATAATGGTTTGCGTTTACACTGGCAACATTACAGAAAGTGTTTTCAAAACCGTTGTTGAAAACTGATAGTGTTTTCAACAATGGTTTCTGTAACATTTTCAAAACTCTGTCCACACTACACCAGTAAAATCCTGTAATGTTTTCAAAATGTTTTCAAAACGTTTTCAGTGGTAGTGTGGATGCACTGCAACGTTTTTAGTCTCTAATGCTTTTAAAACGTTAGATTTTCAGAGCAGTGTGGACAGGGAGTAACCAGGACAACAAGTAGTATTAAATTAATTTACTAGATTTGTCCTGGAATCTAGTTTTCCGTTTAGCCTTTTTTGAAATAGAGCTTGCAGGCTGTGGGTCATTCTGGTCAGATGAGGGAGCTTTTTGTGACGTGGAGATTTTGGAGTCTTCCTCCTCTTTTCAGACTCCCCAACTCCTTATTGTTAGCCAAAATACTAAACCTATTCCTATGGGGCATAGCAGCTGAGTTTCATTTTATTTTTTTGTCTTTCTTAGGTGCTGTCTTCCCCCATCCTGGGCCTTTTCTTTTTCTCTTTCGATCTAACTGGTTCAAAACCTTCTTTGAGTGGGAAGTATCCACTCAGTAAGCTGAGGGTCCTCTATCTTCCCTCTATATGGTTCTCTTGTTTCCCATCTAGGGTCTGGTCTATGGTAGAAGCTGCACTAATGGAAGCCATCTGGGATGGCTTGATAGTTAATTCTGGTTCTACTCCATTCTCAACTGATTTTGTTAAACTATTCCAAGTCCTGCGGTTCTTGTGGTATCTCAATGTCAGTTACTGAAATTGTGGAGGCAACACAGAGATTCCAGTCTCTTTTCTGAGGCTTGTGCTGCTCCTTTTTGCTATGCCTTGGTCAACAGCATTTCCTGTGATAAACTATCCCCTCTATTATGGGATGCCCAGGAACACTAAGCGTAAAAGTGTCCACACTGCTCACACAAGTTACATCTAAAAGAATTTTTGCATTCTGTCACTAAATGCCCATATTCCAAACAGTGACTACACTTGGCACAATCATAAGCATTACTAAAATGCACCCGAGAGCCACATTTAAAACATGATTTTAGCTGGCCTTGGTAAAACACAGTGCTCTGGTCTAATCCCCCCCAAAAAATATGCTTGGTAAATGCATTACCCCCATGTCTGTTTGTAACAATTTCACCCTGAGTTTCTACCCTCCTATCCAGATTTGCTCTGAATCAGTTACTGGAATAAGTGTGTCTAAAACTTCACACTGCTTTCTAAGCCAATACACAATACCTGAAATATTCACTCCTTCATTTTTAAATAGCACAGTAATTGTCCTTAACATTGGCTTTGTCAATGGTACTGGAAGAAATGGGAACCATAAGGGGGTCTTTTTCAAAGTATTGTATTTAGTCTAAAATCTGTGAAGTCCTGCTATGTGTTTAAAACTAATGTCAGAATTTTCATTACCAATATGAATTAGAGCATATATTTTGGATGTAAAAAATTTTATTGAGTCTTTTAATAAGTGTTCTAGCGATGTAAATTCTATCTGGGGGGGTGAGAGTCTCTAGTCCACCTTTATACATAAGCCAAACTGCATCTTTCCTAGAAGCTGGTTTCCCCTCGTGGTGTGAACAGTTCTACAAACTTCCTAGGCATCTCTTTTTGGTTAGTTGAAGATGTTGAGGGTTCACAGTCCATGTGTGGCTTATCAGTATTAGCATTATCAGTTTCAGGCTGAGCATCCACATTAGAGTCAGATCACATTGCTGTGGGTTACTCAAGGAGCTGGGGCAGAATACAAGCCTGCAATGTAAGTTTGCCAATCAACATTCAAGGTTGATATAGGTTTGTTTAAAGAGCATCTGATGCCATTAGGACAACTTTAGCAAAACATAATATTTAGACATTGTTCAGCTCGTATTTCACATTAGTTCTGTATTTCTCCTCCCTATTATTTATTACTGAGGCCTTTTGCATGAAAATGGGATATTTGCTCCTGAACAGTTCATCTATGCCTGTTGCTTTCTCCCTACCTAAGGCATAATGCTCTATTTTTGACATCACAATTACTCCCATGGCAACAGATTGTGATGTCACAACAGAGGACTATGACATGACGTAGGGAGTAAGCTAAAGAGGCAGATGAACTCTAAGGGATATAGAGCATGCTTCCATGTAACTTTCTCAGTAATGAGTAATGGGGAGGAGAAATATATTGAATATGTACAGAATGCAAGCTAAATTGTACCTAAATATTATGTTTTTCAAAATTTTCTTTGATGCATCAGCAGCTCTTTAAGTTGTTATCTTGTCCTTGAGAAAAAGATTAATTTTATTTTTGGACAGTTGGATCATTTTTATCAGGTTCCCATTGCTCTTTGTAGTTTTTCATCCACTCTGCCTCCATGAGTGCTTTTTCTGTAGACTATTTTGTCATTCTCCCAAACTTTTTCTTTGCTGTTTATTTTGTTCCCTATTTTCTATTTTGTCAGCATTTGGTAGTGCTGTATTGCTAGTTCCATTGTCTGTATAGGTGACTGGCCAAAGCCAAGAGGGCCCAGCCTCTGACTGCTCAGCACTTGTATTAGTAATATTAGGAAGAGAGGAAAAAATTACTTGCATTCAGGTTTCTTTCTTGACACACGGTAAAATCAGTGGAAACAATGTTCTTGACTTGCACATTAGACGTGCTTGCAGTAGGTTTCAGATGTTCGAAATCCAGTCGGGTTAGAAGTGTTTTGGCGTTCGCAGCCTTTGATGTTGCAGCATCATCATCATCTGTCAAGGTCATCTGTGGGGCTTGGGCATTCCTCTGCTCAGCACTACCGGCGTCTCAATTCAATTTCACCATAGTAGTTCACTGTCCTGCTGTGGGTGTATTCCGTTGTTGTAAAACACGGTCCTTTTCAGCAGTTAGTGCATTTAGCTGCTGTTTCTGAGCTTCCAACTCCTGTAGGAATTCATCCTCTTCTACGATACACTGTTCCGTTGGACCTGCCAAAACTTTTATCTGTTGTGCTTGACTGTGGATCATTTCCATTGCCTTCAATCTCCATCTGCACTGCAGTGCTGTCATGTTCTATGTTTTCCATCATTTCTCCTGTTTCTATGTCCCTAATAGCCTCTTGCAAGAAGAAAACAGGGGAGGGGGGCTGTCTCCCCTGTTCCCTTCACCACCATCCTCTCTCCATCAGCCATTCTGGCCAGCAGCCAAATGCCAATGGCTCCCCCTACCACAAAGAGTAGGGAACTTTCCCTGGTGTTCTGGCCAAATCTCCCCCCCCATTCCCTAAAAAATACCAACAGCATAATATGGTTTGCTTTCAGCTGGTTTCCATCTGTATCTACCCCCACCCCGGGATGAGGCAGAAAATAGGCAGAATTGCCTAGGTCACCTTTCTCAATCAACATCTCAGTCAACAAAATCTAAATAAATAAAATAAAATAAACTTAAATTATCAGTGCAGAACAGAAGTGTAGGCTAACGAGGAAGTCACAAGACACATGAGCTCAGACGGTGACCAGCCATATGGACCACAACAGCCAGAAAACATTGACTGGGGAGTAGGTTGGCTCCTTTATAGTACTCCTGTTCTTGTCAACAGGTACCTGTGGTCATTGCATGTTTCCTTCCCTTGGACGTTATCTTAATGTCTTGGAGGCAGCAGAAAGCTGTACTGACTAGGCTTCCAATTTCATAGTTTCAAAGCTAGCCCTCTTTGAAGCCAAAGCTACAAATTAGGAGCAACTTTGTTTATTAAACATTCGCGTGGTCGGCATGCCAGAGGACTTGGAGGGCAATAACTGTGCATCCTTTATCCAGACATGGCTCAGACAGTACCTTCAAATCCCTGACGTGACCTCGCTTGAGATCCAGAGAGCCCATAGGTCACCGGGACGAAAACCAGGTCCCAAGGAACGTCCTAGGTACATCATTGCTAAATTCCTGCGTTATCGGGACCGCCAAACGGTCCTGGAGGCAGCTCAATGTCAAGGAACCATCATAGTCCAGAGGAGTTGCATCAGTATATTTCTGGACTACTCCCAAGAGCTATAGAATGAGAGACAAGCATTTCAGGAGGTCAAGAAAAAATTACATACCCTGCAGTGGCCTTTTGCTCTGATTTACCCGGCATGACTGATCATCCAGCGGCAGGGTAAAGCAGCAAAAGCCTTTACAAGCCTGGATGCTGCACTGGAGTTCATAAACCGGGAAGCAGGGAAGGCCCCAGAAATATCTAATCCACGAGAGGAGAACATGGACACTTGAACCCTCTCTCTAAAGGTACTGTAATCATTTCTAAGCCTGGCTGGGGGAAGGAGTTCTTGGGGGGAAGGGGGAGAGGTCTACATGCCTCCTCAGCCTGCAACTCCAGTGAGGCCTATTGGGCTAGGCCGCGGGTCACTCCCTTTACACCTTGATTCCTGTGGGCCTCCCGAAATTCTGTAGCTGGGCATTGTGCATTACAAAGGGGACTTTTGTACAGTGGCCAATAATCATACCCCCTTTTGTGTTGGGGTACAGGACAATCGAAAGTCTGGACAGCGATGTGACCTAGCTCTATTCCAGAGCCTGAGAAGATTTTTCTGCTCTACAAGGGACAGCTACCCTGGAATTACTGCAGCCTAAAACTGCATATCTTTTAGTTTGTTCTTAATTAAAATGCCAGAACAGGCAAGATATTCTTTAGTTATGAGATGCAGTTGATTCACTTTTCTTTATAGGCAGGTTGCAAATACCAGCTGGGACTTTGAAGAAGTAAACCTGCAGTGCAGTTTGCTGCAATAACTTTGTAAAAATTGTACATCTTTCTTCAAGTTGCTAACATGTTGAACCACAGGCTGTTTGTTTATATACAAGGAGTGGATGGAAATATGGGGTAATAATGAGCTATTGGGGAAGGGTGGGGCAACATGGAGCTGTTGAGGGAAGGACAGCTGGGAGTTTATGCCTTTTTCGATCTTGGGCATCTCGGGGAACCTTGTGGAAACTGGACTTGTTACGTTTACCTGGTCAAGTTTAGTCAGCAACAGGGTGACACGCGCCTGAGTCATGGCAACGGTTCTGTAGGACGGTTGAGTGATGATAGATAAATCTGTAATATGCATTATTAGGGAAGAGGTACTGGAGTCTGGAGGCAGTTTCAGCTAGCCCCCATTGCCCCTGGTGCTCTCCCTTGCCTGACTCAGTTGAAGGCGGCGGGTTGTCCCTGACAGGCATTATCCTTTATTCCCCCTTCCCGGTTGCACTGAACTCAAGGTGTACAGGTGTGCCCTTCATTTCTAGCTATGTGGAGCCACGTGTAAAGATGGGGCAGGAGGCCCCTCTGTATTCCACTCCCCCCCCCGGCCCCGGTATTGTATGTGGGATACAATTTAGTTGCATTAATTAAATGTACTTACTTTAAAGTTTTACATTAAGCTCATTAGCATATGGTTATAAGAGATTGCCGGCCGGCAAGATCCACTAGAAGTAGTGGGTATAAAGGACTCTCCAGTGTGGAGGGCCTTTTGGGGGTGGGGAAGGTTTTGTTAGCCCCTGTTGCACTCTTTACAATGTTGCTTCTGTTTGGGATGGGGGATGGGGGTGCTGGGAAGGAGGGGAATTTTTGAGGGGGATCATTTAAGGGAAGTTTGGGGCCTGTTTCAAAAAAGGTTAAAAACTGAAAAGGCAGCTTTTGATTGTGTTATTCTTCCCAAACAGCTTTTACACTTTGTTCCAGATTACAGAAAGTTGTATTGGTTTATGTTCCTGCAATGGGTACCTTAAATGTTCTGTCTTAGAACGTCAATGGCCTTAAGACAGTAGTGAAATGGAAGAGGGTCTGGTCTTATATAAAAAGGGAATGGGGAGATACAGTGCTTCTCCAAGAAGTCCACATGACACGGCAGGAGGTGGACACATTGTCCTCCTCGTGGGGAGGGGGGACACTATTGGTGGCTCCATTTACCTCTAAAGCTCAAGGTGTGGTAATTTGGTTTCAACCTGGGTTATGTGCTAAGGTCCACTCTTCAGTGCCAGACCCCTTAGGGAGGTATCTTATAGTGGATGCAACAGCAGAGGAGACGAGATATACATTTGTGTCTCTGTATGGGCCGGATTATGACTCCCCAGATTTTTTCCACCACATGGCGGTGACTTTGGCCCCAGGCAGAGACAATATTGTTATGGGGGTGATTTTAATACCTACTGGGATGTCTCACTGGATTATTTTGGTACGAAAGTAAGGCCCCCACCTAAGCGTGTCTCGGCCCTTAGAAACATGGTAGCAGAGAGGCCATAGTGGAGGCATGGAGGTACTGCAATCCAAAGAAAAAGGAATATTCTTTCTATTCACATGCATACCACATGTACTCGAGAATAGATTACCTTTTCCTGTCCCCCAAAATGGTACGACGGGGCTTGGATGCCTCCTATTGGCCAATGATGGTATCAGACCATGCTCTGCTGAAGATTATTTTGGTATCAGGTCGGGATTCTCCAAAATCCAAACAGTGGAGGCTAGATTCTACCTTGTTAAGTGATCCTGCCTTCATGACACACATCTCAAATTGTCTTAAGGAATATTTAACTAATAATATGGGGACGTGCACTTCCATTTCCACTGTTTGGGATGTGATGAAGGCATATGTTCGGGGAGAAATTATATCCTTTGCTGCCTTTAAGGAGAAGCAGGAGAGGGAGGCGGAGAAGAGATTGGAAAGAGAGATACTGGAGCTAGTGCAAAAGTTGATGCTAGTTGACCAGACGATTGATAGAACCACACTAATGCATATGACAGGAGATTTAAATCAAAAAGCCTTCAGGAGGATAGGTAGGACCTTGCTATTTACACAGTCATGAAACCATTTTGAAGGGGATAAGTCTGGTAAATGGCTCGCATGACAACTTAAGAAAACAAAGATCAGATAGACTGATCTTCGAGACAGAGGCAACGGGGGGTATGTCATCAGATCTTAAGGTAATCAATGACACATTTTGACAATTTTATCAGGAATTATATACCTCCAAGCCCCACAACATAGTGATCCCGAGGCCTCCCTTGGGACAGTGACTCTTCCATCCCTGAGTGATGAGAGTCAGTCAGCACTGGACCAACCAGTTACAGGGAAAGAGGTGAAGAAAACCGTATGGTCCTCCAGGTCAAATAAAGCTCTGGGTCCAGTCTATCTACTGACTGAATTCTATAAAACGTTTTGGCACGTCCTTGGGGGCCCAATGTTGCAAATGCTTCAAGAAGCCCTAGAGTCAAGGGAACTGCCTTGAACACAGTTCTTGGTCATTATTACAGTCTTGCCCAAGCCAGGAAAGGATCCTAAGAAGTGCAGCTCATATAGGCCCATTTCTCTGCTTAATGCAGACTATAAAATCTTAGCCAAAATTTTGGTCTGAAGGATTCAAGAAATCGTCCCCATCTTGGTGCACCCACACCGGGGGTGGGAGGTGGGGGGTGGTGGGTTGTTGTGCCTGGAAGGCAGGTGAAACACAATATTTGGCGCACATTGAATATTATGCATCTCTGGGCCCAGGGGGATGGGAGGGCAGTGGCAGTCAGGGTCTCCTTGCACTTGATGCGGAAAAGACTTCGACCAAGTAGAATGGCCCTTCATGTTTTCGGTGCTTGCTAAATACAAATTTGGTCCTTGTATTTGATCCTGGCTACATAGTCTATACCATTCCCCTCAAGCCCAGATCCTGTCAAATGATACCATATCCTCACCTTTCCGCCCCACGAGGGGAACTAGGCAGGGATGTCCCCTTTCCCCTTTATTATGTATCCTGTCTATAGAGGCCGTGGCTGCTGCTGTCAGATCCCACCCAGATATTTGGGGATTTAGGAAAGAGGATACAGGGCACATCATTTTGCTATTTGCAGATGATGTTTTACTGTTTTTGGTGCAACCAGCTACATCTCTTAGGGCCTTGACTGCCCTCTTCAAGCACTATGGACCACTCTCAGGGCATAAGATAAATTGGGGAAGATGTGAGTGGCTGCCCCTGGGTGATGCCAGATCCCACATCACTGTGGCGGGGATGGACATTGCTCCTTCCACAGAGATTAAGTATTTGGGGATTAGATTATCCCGAGCCTTAACAAAATTGCAAGAACTAAACTACAGGCCCCTTATAAATAAAATAAAGGAAGATTACAGAAGGTGGCAAACACTGCCTTTAACTTTTTTAGGTCAGGTTAATTCGGTCAAAATGATCACACTCCCCCAGTGCCTATATCTGTTTCAAACATTGCCTATACACCTCTCCATTAAGTATATTAAAGGTATTGAGGGGGCTATAATATCACTGATCTGGCAGGGTTGCCAGCTGCGTATCAAGAATGCAATCCTGTGGCATCCGGTGAACAAGGGAGGATTGGGCCTTCCAAACATTAAGCTAAGTTATCTGGCTGCACAGCTGGCACATGTACCTGAGTTGGCATCACAGGAGCCTACACAGAAAGCCTGGGTAAATTTGGAACCCCCAGCAGAAGGGATTCCCTTATATAATCAGTTACTTGCACCAGCAATCCTTAATGAGGAATGGGGCAAGACTATAAATCCCTTTACTCGCTCCTCCATTAAAGCTTGGATCCAGGCGCATAGAATTATAAATCACAACCCTTCCCTGGATGCCTCCCTAGGGTCAGTACTGAAATCTAATAGTAAATCTTTAATACAATTCCATTATGTATTAACTTTCTGGCACCAAAAAGGTCTCAAACACATCTCTCAGTTCTAAAGAGATTGTAGTGTAGTACCTTTTCCAGACCTTAAGAGAGAATTTGGTCTTAACACTTCACACTACTTTTTGTACCTGAGGATCAGTAGCAGAATCTGGGCACTGTTAGAGTGCCCGCATGCCCTTCTACAACTCAGAAGATCCCCGATAGAGGAGATGTTTAAAAATCCCACTTACCACCATACGAAGGTGCAACCACTGAGTAAATGTTACAGACTGCTGGTAGGGGCTCTTCCGGACCCCTTTGCACAGATGAAAGGGAGGTGGGCAAAATACCTTTTTGAATATTTGATGGGGGGCCACTGGAGAGAAATATTTAAGAACAGTATGTACTGCTTGGTCAGTAACAGACTGAGACCTGTTCACTATAATATTCTACATAGAACATATTTTACCCCAACTCTAGCTCATAAACAGGGGCACTGGAAAATTGCAGAGAAATTTGGTCAAACTTGCAGAACTTTTGGGGCCAAAACTGCGGAAATTTGCGGAGCATGCGTGGTGCCATTTATGCTGGTCAAATAGTTCCGTTTTTGATATACAAAAAGCCACACAGTATTTTTAAAAGTGAGCCAACTTTTATTCCTTGCAGCCAATAAATTTTACACAATTACTGCACAGATGGCAGTCTTGGAAGACCTTCATGAGATAATAGTTCCACACGCTCACCTCCCACCCCCATTCCAGACCCAAGATAGAGTATATTCACCTCTGTTCCTCACCCCAAATCAACCCACCATAAAACCATTACAAAAAACTGTAACTACGTAAAAAAATCTATTTTAGAAGCACTGTCCCAAATGTACAACCCCACCCAGCACATACAAAAAAATTCATATACACAGTTACATACACACAAAGCAAGTTACACATTTTTCCCCCTCACTTATTTGCTGTCACTGAGACCCCTCCTATTTTGAACCAGCAGAAAACATTAAACAGAAAAGTACGTATTGGGCTGTCTCTATAGTCTAGAGCTTGGTATATCTAGCAGACCTGGATTTGATTCCCGCAACCTCACTTGTATATTGTGTGACTCTGAGCAAATCACTTAACCTCCTTCTGAAAACAAGCATTCGGCTTGGTGGCCAACCAACTAAAAGAATTTAAACATAACATTCAACAACATTTATTTAAAATTGTTTGTTGAATTTTAGCATCAACAACAATTTCACATTGTTTTCTTTTAGAGTTCTTCTATTGTCCTTTAGAAGGTCTGTGTACACAGAAAACATTCTTTCTATGTCAGCAGTGCAGACCGGCATCCAAATGTAGCGTTTTGCCAAGGCTGCCAGTTTGCTCAGTGATGGTGACTGAGACTCCCACCAGGCTGCAATGTCAAAGTCTGGTAGGACTGACTTGGCAGTGTTAATGTAGGCATACCACTCAAAGGGCAAAATTTCAGCAAGCCCCAGTATGCCAGTGACATAGCTGCCTTTATGTTTGTCAAGCATAGGAAGTTGTAGCGGATCAAAGACATGGGCTGCTTGAAAAACATGCATAGAGGGGTGGCCTTTGATCACATTGTCCAGTTTTTGGCTGCTATCCAACATCGCTTGTTGAAATAAATTGGCACAAGCAGCTCTCTTCAACCTCTTGGTACACTGAGAGTTTTTCCACAGTCTTAGGCCTGTATTCTCCTATGCCAGCTGTGGCACAGAAATCCAGAAATAAGTGGAGGCGATTCAGTCTGGAAAAAATGTTGTGCCCTTGGGGTGCTGTGGTTGCCTGCAGCTCCTCTGTGAGTTGTACAAGCTCACTGGAGTGTTCTGCCAAAATGTGGCTTGTGCTACCAGCACATCAAGTCTACTTGACAATAACATTTTGAGTTTTTTAAATGAAGCTGCATCGGATGCAGAATTGTTTAAGAAGTCTGCCACGAGAAGCAGATAGCCAAATATTCGACTGCCTTTACCCAGGAGCACCAGCGGGTCAACACAGCATATACAGGCGTCTTTGACACAATGCCATTCTTTGCCTCCATAAATTCTAAATATTGATGGTGTTGCATGGTCTTTGACAGAAAACACTTTTTTATCAAGCTGACTACAGTATTAAGGTCTTCCAATACTGTGGACCAAAGTTCCAGAACCAAATTTAGCAAATGTGCAATGCAAGTTGCATGCACAGCATTAGGGAATATGCCGAAAATAATTGTTTTAGGTGCTTTATGCATATAGCTGACACTGTCTGTGGTAATCGCAAACACCTTGTAAAAGTTTATGCCGTTCTCATTTAGGATACGAAGCAAAGCTTGGGAGACGGTGGTATGTTTGACACGGTCCAAAAATTCAAGTCCTTTTAACACAGGCTGTTCATTAACGTTTGTAATATTGTCCGGTAAGTCTAACCTCCATAGTGTGCAAACTCATGGAAATGATACTAAAGGAAAGACTGATGTCATACCTGGAAGACAACGGCCTCCAGGATGTGAGGCAGCATGGATTTGTTTCGGGGAAGTCTTGTCAAACCAACCTAATACAATATTATGACTAGGTGACAGGTGAGCTGAGTAAGGGTTATATGGTGGATGTTCTTTACTTGGACTTCATCAAGGCCTCTGATTCGGTGCCTCATAGGCGGCTTGGGGGGAAGCTAACTGGTATAGGGGTAGGGGCAAAAATGATAAACTGGATTACAAGCTGGCTGAGTTGGAGGCTGCAGCGGGTGGTGGTGAAAGGCGAGCTCTCAACTCTAAGGCTGGTGACTAGTGGGATGCCACAGGGCTCTGTGTTGGGGCCAGTATTGTTTGGGCTCTTCATATCAGACACTGTACATGGGGTGGTGAGCAAGATAAGTCTGTTCGCAGACAACACCAAAATAGGAGCAGTGATGGATGGAGGGGAGAGATGAAAGCAGCTGCAGGAGGACCTATGCAAGGTAGAGGAGTGGTCAGAGAGGTGGCAGCTGGGGTTCAATGCAAAGAAGTGTAAAGTTATGCACTTCAGGGCGAAGAACCCAAGGTAAGAATACTGGCTTGGAGGGGAGGGGTTAAGCTGGAGATCACTGAGGAGGAGAAGGACCTAGGGGCAATGGTAACAGGGACCATGAACAACACTGCCAAGTGCAGGCGAGCAGCTGCAAAAACGAACAAAATGCTGGGGTGCATAGGGATGGAGTTGTCATCCAGGTGAAGAGAGGTGATCTTGCCCCTCTACAGGTCGCTGGCAAGGCCGCACTTTGTTGCGTGCAGTTTTGGAGGCCATACCTGAAGCATGATATCAGGCTACTGGAGGGGGTGCAGAGGAGGGCAACCAAGATGATACGTGAAATGGAGGGAAGAGAATATGAGAGCAGGCTGGGAGACCTGAATATGTATGTACACCCTGGAGGATAGAAGGGACGAGGGGCATGATAGAGACATTCAAGTATCCGAGGAGAATCAGTAAGGATGGGACAGACGGGGTCTTTAAGCTAAGGAGGGGGAGGGACACCAGGGGGCACGGGCTAAGAACAGAGGGGGAAGATTTAGGACGGAAATGAGGAGACACTATTTCATAGAGAGGGTGGTAGCAAAATGGAATGCACTACCAGAATGGGTGGTATCATGTAAATCTGTGAACAGCTTTAAAAGGGCATGGGACAGGGAACAGGGGAGAGTGAGGGTGGGGTGGGCGGCAGTGGGATGACAAAGGTGAGGGGGGTGGGGCAGCTGCAAACTAGGAGTGCTAGCTACACACTACACAGACTTAGATAGACCAGGTGGTCTGTTTCTGCTGGCACATTTGTATGTTCGTCAGAGGCTGTTCCAGAACTCCAAAAACACTACGTCCACAGGCATGTGTAGTTTCGTCCAATATTAAGTAGATGTTAGTGTCTTCAACCAGCTTTGTAACATGCTCCTCATGCTTGGGGCGAAGCTCTTGGAGGTATGTAGTATGTAGCTGTGCAGATCCAGGAAGACTTCCACAATGTTTTGTGTATTTGCAGAGGAACTGTTCGAAGGCTAGAGCTTTTTCGAGTGGGATATCTGCTTGTGTCAGGCATCTTACGAAGTCCAGGACAAATTCTTTATGATCCTGGGCAGCTGATGTTGCTCTCACTAAACAAGATGTCAGTGACTCCTGTTGTTGTATGGTACTACCTGTAAAATGCAAAAAAAAAAAAAAAAAATTGTGATCTATATAAAGTTAGATAAAAATGAAGAAATAGATATATACATACATAGGTAAATACATACGTAGGTAGATACATATGTGGTTTCTGGCCCGGTGGCACTGAGGGTTGAGACACTGGACACCACACCTCGTGCCATGCTGGCAACCCGGGTTCGGGAATGGACCTAGGCAGTTGGGGGTCGGCAGGGCAGGGAGAGGATCAAGTGTCCGGAGGACTGCTCTCCTCTCCTAGGGTGGGTTTCTGGGGGCGTCCGGTGCAGTAGCAGCCTCTGGTGGAGACCAGGGGTGGTGCAGATGAGCTGCAGTAAGGGGGCAGGACGTTGGCAGGTAGCAGAAGAGTGCCGCGCAGGACGCCATAGCACGCCACATCCTGTGGGAAAAAAACTGAAGAAAATTCCCTACTGTGCGGCAGGTGATGGTGGGGATCAGTGGCGGGGCCCCATGCTCAGGGCCATGCCTACCTAACCATGCTCCTGGTTGCCCTCCCCCTCCGGTCGCTCCACTTGATTGATAGATGGAGCGCTGAAGGAGTTGGCGGTCCCACACTGGGGGGCTCAGAACTGGGGAGTTGTGCGGCCAGAGGAGGTTGAAGTGTTTGGGGAAAAGTGGAAAGTGCGTGTGTTGGGGGCTTCAGGTGGGCAGCAGAGCTCTGGCCGAGTGTCCCCACCGGAGACAGTCTGTACAGTAGGTGCCATAAAAAAAAAAAAAAAAAAAAAAAAAACAAAGATACATACATGGATAGATATATAGATACATACATAGAAACTTATAAATGCTTTATGCATACCTTCTTGTTTTCTTTTTATTGCTGTAGCTTTCTGATTCACACGTTTTTGTGTTTTCATGTGCAGGTCGACATAGAAACATAGACTTTGACGGCAGATAAGGACCGCTAGGCCCATCTAGTCTGCCCATTTCCCTACCTACAGGATAGGCCGCAGATCCTAGTTAACCAACAGCCTATTTCTTCCTACCCCCCACAAGAATTGCCTTATGTCTGTCCCATGCATTCTTGAGTTCTCCCACAGTTTAGACCCCAACCTCCTCAGGAAGGCTGTTCCATGCATCCACTACCCTCTCTGTGAAATAATACTTCCTCACATTGCCCCTGAACCGCCCTCCTTCTATCTTTAAATTGTGTCCCCTTGTTCTTGCAAGTCTCTTTTTCTGAAAAATGCTACCCTCTTGGACTTTGTTGATTCCACTGAGGTACTTAAAAGTTTCTATCATGTCCCCCCTCCCTTCTTTCCTCAAGGGTATACATATTAAGCTCCTTTAGTCTCTCCTCATACGGCTTCTCTTGCAGACCCTGCACCATTTTAGTTGCCCTCCTCTGGACTGCCTCTATCCTGTCTATGTCCTTGCGGAGATGGGGTCTCCAGAACTGGACACAGTCCTCCAGATGGGGTCTCACCAACTGTCTGTACAGAGGGATAACAACTTCCTGTTTTCTGCTGCTGATGCCTCTCCCTATACATCACAGTATACCCCCAGCCCTCCCTACTGCCTTCTCACATTGCTTGCTAACCTTAAGGTCATCTGATATGATTACCCCCAGGTCCCTTTCCTGTTTTGTTGTTGTTACTACCTCCCCACCTATTGTGTATTCTTGCCCTGGGTTCTTGTTTCCCAGGTGCATTATTTTGCACTTCTTTGCATTGAATCCTAGCTGCCATACTTCTGACCATTCCTCCAACCTTGCCAAGTCCCTTCTCATCCTTTCCACGCCTCCTTGTGTATCAACCCTGTTGCAGATCTTTGTGTCATCTGCAAAAGGCATACTTTTCCTTCCAGTCCCTCTGCAATGTCACTGATGAAGACATTAAAAGGACTGGACCCATATTGAACCCTGCGGTACCCCACTAGTAACCCCTTTCTTCAGAATGGACTCCATTTACAATTACCTTCTGTGTCCTGTTGTCCAGCCAGTGTTTTTCATAGGCTACCACCCTGGGTCCCACTCCCAGGCTGGTTAATTTGACTATTAATCTTTGTGTGGGACTGTGTCAAATGCCTTGCTAAAGTCTAGGTAGGCCATGTCCACAGCCCCTCCCTGGTCTAGTACTTTGGTCACCCAGTCAAAGATATCTATTAGATTCATCTGACATGACCTTCCCGCTGTGAACCCATGCTGCCTTGGGTCCTGTTCTCCACTGGCCTCTAGGTACTCGACTATTCTTTCCTTCAGAAGTGACTCCATCACTTTCCCTACCACAGAGGTCAGACTGACAGGTCTGTAGTTTCCTGCCTCTGTCTTGGACCCACTTTTGTGAAGGGGAATCACATCCGCCTTCCTCCAGTCCTCGGGTACCACACCATCCTCCCATGATGTATTAAAAAGAGTAGCCAGTGGTTTCACTAGTTCCTCCCTTAATTCTTTTAGAATTCTGGGGTGAATTCCATCAGGACCCATTGCTTTGTCCACCTTCAGTTTTAGGAGTTCTTGCAGAACCCTTTCTTCTGTGAAAGGACTGGGATCGACCCCCCTATCAACAGTGCTTCTGTTAATTGGATTAGGCACTTCCCCCTCGTCTTTTGTGAATACTGAGCAGAAATATTCGTTCAGTATTCCTGCTTTTTCACTGTCCCCCTCTGCCCACCCACTGTTCATTCTGTTCAGCCTCACTATCCCTCCCTTTGTCTTTCTACGCTCGCTGATGTACCTATAAAAGGTTTTATCCCTTCTTAACTGAGTTGGCTATCTTTTCCTCAGTTTGGGCCTTTGCTATTCTGACTCTCCCTCGCTTCCTTCTGCCTTAACTGGTACAGCTCTCTGTCCTGCTCCTTCTTTGTTTCCTTATACTTCCGAATGCTTTTTCTTCCTGACTTTCACAGCCACCTCTTTTGAGAACCATAGTGGCTTTTTCTTTCGTTTTGATTTGTTCATTTGCTTCACACAAAGGCTTGTTGCCTCTGTGATGGCAGTTTTGATAATTCCCCATTGTTGCTCCACATCTCCTTCTAGCCTGTTTGCTAGTGCTTTTCTGAGGCACTCTCCCATCTTGCCAAAGTCAGCCCTCCTAAAGTCCAGTACCCTCACTTTTGTATGGCTTGACTCTGTAGCTGAGTTTAACGTGAACCACACTGTTTGATGGTCACTTGTCCCCAGATGGCAACCCACTTCTAGATCTGAGATCCTCTCACTGCCCCGTTTGAGAGTATGAGGTCTAAGATTGCTCCCTCACGAGTGGGTTCCGAAACTAGCTGTCTAATGCCTGCCACCTGTAGGGCATCAAGAATGGCCCTGCTCTTGGATGTGGCTGCAGCAAATGTGCTCAGTTAACATCTGGCATATTCAGGTATCCCATCAACAGTATCTCCTTTCTCTGCCATTGTAAGAATGCCTTCTATCATATCCTTGTCCATTCCTTCCCCTGATGTGGGGTCTGTACACAACCCTGTGCGGATTGTGGTGCCCTTTCCAGTCTCAAGGTGACCCACAGTGCCTCCTCTCCTCCCTGTTTACTCTTTTGTTCAGTTGCTTTTATCCCTTCCTTTACATAGAGAGCTACTCCTCCCCCTCTTCTCCCCTGCCTGTCTCTCCTGTAGGTTATGTACCCTGGTATGTTAACATCCCAGTCATGGTTCTCTGTGTACCATGTTTCTGTGACTGCTACGATATCCTTCCATTAAGGCCATCAGCTCAGGGAGCTTGTTGCCCAGACTACAGGCATTGGTACTCATTACCCTCCATTTCCTGATGGCCTTACTCCCTTTTGCCCCATCCCTGTCCTTCTTGCCTTTGTCACTTTCTTCATTTACCCCTGCCCTTCTCCCTATCGACACCTCTATGTTGGTGTTTGCCGCACTTACCACTGTGATTATTTGGGGGGGCTAGGATTTTCCCTGCTCCTTTCCAGTGCCTCCCCCCTTGGCTAGTTTAAAAGCTTGCCAATGAAGCATTTAAACCTATCACCTAGGATCCTGGTTCCCTCCCGGACAGATGCAGCCCATCATGCCAGTATAGGCTTGCATCACTCCAGGTGGACCCCAGTCCCCAGTGAAGCCAAATCCTGAGCTCCACATCAGTTTTCAACCATTGATTGAATCCCATGGTGCAGAACACCCTAGCCTCTCCTATGCCATAGATGGGTAGCACCTCCGAGAAGGTTACCGTGCGTGCTACTTGACTAAGGCCCCTCCCCAATTCCACAAACTCTTCCTGCACTTCTCTAATCCCTTTCTTAGCCAGGTCATTTGTCCCTAGGTGGACAATGACATCCAGCTCCCTGCATGCTTGCAAAGATAATCCACAGCTTGACAGCAGAACTTGCAGAATAGCTGACCCCCATCCTAATACAGATAGTCGGGATACAGTATGACCCGATCGATGACGCGCACAGTGTAGGAAAGATGGAGCTGTTTGACTTCCTTGCGAGACAGACATAGACGCTTGGCATTTGGCTGAGACATGTTGATGTTGATTGATTCTTGCAAGTACTGTTATAATTGAATGAAATATTTTATAGACACATTTCCTTCTGGATTGATTGATTCTTGCAAGCGCATTACAGTTAAATAAAATATTTTTTTAGACACGTTTCCGATTCTTGATTGCTTCTTGCAAGCACTGTTACAATTAAATATTTTAGACACGTTTCCATGTACCCTTCCAGGCAATAGCTACATATGAAACATTTCCTAATAAATGTTTTCAGCAAAACGGATCCTGTATACGCAACGCTGCAATTGCTTTTGTTTTGAAGTACTGCTACTCGTATCTGTCCTTGTTTATTGTTGACAGTTGAAAATGAATAACGTATTGTACACAGTTGAAAATGGAAAATGAATACAAATAACAGTTGAAAAACGTAGTTTGTCACTCTTGATGGTCGGCTTAGGGTGGGCCTGGCAGACTGGTACATATGCAGAAAATAATGGTTCTGGCCTCAGGTGATGGTGGGCAGAGGAATGGACGAGCAGGCTGGCCCAGAACAATTTTTTTCTACATGTATACCAGTCCACCAGGTCCGTGCCATGCTTGTGTGGTTTGTCACTTGATGGTCCGCTTAGGGTTGGGCCTGGCAGACAGATACACATGCAGAAAAAATGGTTCTGGCCTCAGGTGATGGTGGGCAGAGGAGTGGACGAGCAGGCTGGCCCAGAACAATTTTTTTCCACAAGTATACCAGTCCGCCAGGTCTGTGCCATGCTCGCGTGGTTCATCACTTGATGGTCGGCTTAGGGTCGTGCCTGGCAGACAGGTACACATGCTGAAAAAATGGTCCTGTGCCAGCCTGTTCATCCGCCCTTCTGTCCAACCTTCACCTGAGGCCGGAACAATTTTTTCTCGGCAGGTGTACCAGTCTGCAGCCGGCCTGGTGGCGCCAAGAGTTGAGGTGCTGGACGCCACACCTTGCGCCACACTGGTGACCTGGGTTCGGGAACGAGCATGGCTCACTGGGGGTTGGCAGGGGAGAGGGAGGACTGAGCATTCGGAGAACAACTCTCCTCCTCCTTTGGGGGGTTCCAGGGGCCATGCCCAGCACAGCAGTGACCTCTGTTACTGACACGCATGGGGCTAGTGTAGAGGGCTGCGGAGTCACGGCAGGATGTCCCCTGGTGTCATTGCACACTCGGGACTCTGCCGGTGGGGGGGGCGGGGGCACAGGGCATAACAAAGTACAAAAACCCCTCTGCTTCTGATAGGTGATGGTGAGTCTTGGGGGTCGGGTCCACCATGCCTCAACGTCCGGGTTCCACCTTCGGCCTTGTTTCTGCCTCACGCCTGCCGCCAGCCTTGATTGTTGATAGGCGCCAGGAGGAGTATCTGGCAGTCCCACCTCAGGAGACTTGGAGCCGGGAGGCTGGGTGGTGGCGAGAGCAGATGGAGGGAGCCCAGCCAGAGGAGCGAGGGGGAATATCAGGCGGGTGGGAACAGGACGGACCTCCAATGCCCAATCCTGAAAGAGTTCAGGAAGGTAGGGGTGAATGAATAAATAAGAAAAAAATTAAAAAAGTATACCAGTCTGCCAGGCCCGTCCCTCCACAGACCATGAATGACAGACCACAGCAGCAGCATAGCACGGACCTGTTTGACTGGTTTACATGTAGAAAAAAAATGGTTCTGGCCTCAGTTGATGGTGGGCAGAGGGGCAGACGAGCAGGCTGGCATATAACAATTTTTGTCTGCATGTGTACCAGTCTGCTATGCCCATCCCTCAGCTGACCATCAACAGTAAACCACACGAGCATGGCACGGACCTGGCGGACTCGTATACATGTAGAAAAAAAATTGTTCTGTGCCCGCTGTTGGCCACGCCTCCCTCTTCCATCACCCGAGGCCAGAACAATTTTTTTCAGCATGTGTACAGGTCTGCCAAGTCCGTTCCTTGGCCAACCATTAACAACAAACTACATGAGCATGGCATGGACCTGGCGGACTGGTATACACGTAGAAAAAAATAGTTCTGTGACAGCCTGCTTGTCCGCCCCTCTACCCACCATCACCCAAGGCCAGAACAATTTTTGTCTGCATGTGTACCAGTCTCCTATGACTGTTCCTCAGCCAACCATCAGCAACAAACCACACAAGCATGGCACAGACCTGGCAGACTGGTATACATGTAGAAAAAAATTGTTTTTTGGAGCCAGCATTAGGAGATTGCCAGAGGCGTTCCGCCCCCTTTCTCACTTCACTCAGGACAATATGGAGCGGAACAGCCTCACCAGCAGGGGGGAGCAACAAAGTAACTTTTAAGGGACGCCGAAACCATGCGTCGAGATGGCATTTGTTTGTCTGTGCATGCTACTAAAGGAATATCATGCCATGGTCGCAGGAGGGCCCTAAAATCGCGGAAATAGCGCTAAAATTGCACATGCCAATTCCAAGTGCCCCTGCTCATAAACTAGACCCTACATCTTCTGATGTGTGCCCAAAGTGCAAGTACCAGGCACTTTTTTCATTTACTATGGGCTTGCCCTAAGGTTTACTCTTTTTGGGAGGAGATACTAGCTCTGCTATCTAAGATACTGAGGAGTACTTGCCTAACTTACCCCATAGATGTGCTTTTGGGGCTACCAAGGGGAGGAGTTTGGAAAAAGGGTATGGACCATCCGCTCAGATGTTTAGGTATTGTAGTGGGAAAGCAAGTCCTGGTTCAATATTGGATTTCCGAGCAAGCTCCCACAGTTCCACATATCTAGTGCAGAATATGAAATTAGAGCACACTCAATACATGGCCATGACGCAAATCTCAAAGTACCAAGAAATTTGGACACCACTGGAGGAGGCACTGGGCCAGCATTGGTTTCCCTTATTTTGAGTTGTTTAATCATGCTATACTACCTGAAGAAATGTACAAGGGCCAGTACAGACATTCCAGGTCAGCTATACTAAGGCCCCTGGAGAGTGCCTAGGGGTCTTGTTTCATTTGAACACCAGGTAAATCTCTGGAATAAGCCCAGAGATGGGGGTTCCCGATTGGAAGGAAAATTACTTGAAAGTTTGTACTCTTATTCATTTCTGTAACCAATGTACTTGCAGATATCATTTAAGCTGTGATGGAATTGTAAAACTCATCTGTTTCTTCTTTATTGTACTGCTGGCTTTTAAATAAAGTTTACAAAACAAAAGCACATCACGGTAGAATCTATACTGGTGACTAATATCATTTTTGACCAACCATGGCGAGATTTTTAGTTTACTAATACTGTCTAGATCCATACTGTGATTTAATATTTTTAACCCTTGATCTTTAACATAGGTTTTATATTTGAGACTAAGCATGAGACCCTTCCTGAAATCAATTTTTCAAAACTTGAAGGCCAAAGATTTCAAGATCCTTTTCAATACTAGTGAGGCAGACTGATTGTTTGCAACCTAATTGTTGCCATTTGTGTTTTTCAGCAAAACACTGTGCTGCTAGTCTGTTTTTATGTAACCTGATGAGCCTGATCCAATAATGTATTCATCTTATCGTTGCTGTTGCAGCAAGACTGGTTATGCCCAATTCTGCCCTTAATAAACAGGAAGGTACAGAAGAACTCACACCTAGCAGTCATCTGTAAAGTTTAAGAGTTATCTGTACAGACTTGTGAGTAGAAGTATACCAGAACTGTTGCTGCCCTCAGGAAATATCTACCCCAACCTTGGCCCTCGTCAGTCTACCACTGTTCCACAGCGAAATACTGGGCAACTTGCAATTGCTTTGCTGAACTTCTGCAGCCTCCTCCCCAAAATGGACAGTCTGAATGCTTGGATTCTACAACACAACCCGGACAGCCTATCAATAGTCGAAATCTGTCTGTTCCCGAATACAGCTAACAGTGCAGGTTCTATTCCTGGCTATTCCATGTTCAGACAAGATCATCTGACTAAGCATGGAGGCAGATGTGCAATCTACCTCCGTGAAAATATGCAGGTCTAGTTCTTCCAATGCCTAGTACTGGGGCCAATATACAAGCTCTTGCATTAAAGATACTCCTAGGAGCACACAATAATACTGTCACTGTCTTGATGGTTTACTTCCCTCCAGGTCAGAAGACCCCAGGATTGGATTCTCTCATGGGGTGTCTAGGCACTCTCATTCGTAAGGTAGAAAAAAAATGGGCAGACTGGATGGGCCTTGCGGTCCTTATCTACATCAACTTCTGTGTTTCTGTGTTAACTCTGAAATCGTCCAGCTCAGGGATTTCAACGTTAATTGGCTCTCTCCTGCAGCTAATCCATACAAGGATGTAGTCCCATCAATTAACCTCTCCCAGCTTGTTGACGCCCCGACCAGGGTGAGCTATAAGACTGGAACATCTACCCTATTGGACTGGGTACTATCAAGCTGTCCTGAACACATCTGTCACACAACAGTACTCCTGGATGTTTGCAGTGACCACTCCCCTGTCCTTTTCCGCTGGTCTAATAACTACCCCAAACCCCCAGCCAGAACAGCCATAAACAGAGTCCTTAAGAGGGAGCACTTTGAATTGCAAAAAGCTGACCTCTATCATCTGGACTGGTCATTAGTCTATTCCTCCTGCTCAGTTCACTCCGTATTTGAGCAATTTATATGCCAATTTAATGTTGTATGTGACAGGCATGACCCACTAAAAAGCATAAAATCAATGGCAATAACAATCCGTGGTTTTCACCAGATCTCCTCGAGCATATGAAGGCGAGAGACCACTTGTGGCATAGATCCCTAACCACCGGTAAACAGATTGACATCCAGAACTACAAAAAAGCACAAAATGACTATACAAGGACCATATGGACTGCAAAGAACCAGTACTTTAAGGATGCCCTCACACGCTCTTGGAGCGGTGGCCAAAAATTCTGGTCAAACCTTAAGGAAGTAACTGGGAAAGATAACAAGACACCCCCTACCATGCTTAACATCGATGGGGTACCCTCTCTGGATCCTTGTATCATCACTAATATGTTTAATGATGCTTTTTCTGATCTGAAAGGTGTTCTTCCCCCTGATTTCTCCCATCACTCCAACTTGAGGCATGATGCTAGTTCTGAATACCAGCCACCTGCTGCCCTCTTTCCACTTTAAAGCCATCTCCCTGGGAGAAGTTAGGAAGTACTTACTTAGGGTTCTAGGGAAGGCAAGATTCGGTGGTGACTCCCTGGACCTTAAATTTGTGGCACTAACTCTGGATGAAATACTTGCTCCTTTAACACATATAATCAACACCTCACTGAGATATTCTAAATTTCTGCAGATATGGAAATCTGCTTTAGTGACGCCTGTATATAAGAGTGGGGCCCACACATCTCATGGTAACTATAGACCCATTTCGATCCTTCCACCGTTATCAAAAGCACTTGAAAGAATTGTAGCAGATCAACTGGTTGACTACCTAGAAAAATATCAATGTCTGCAACAACACGACTTTCGCAAGGGACACAGCACCACTACTGCTTTGCTCGAGTTTACAGGGCATATCCACAACTTCCTGGATCAGGGTGCCCTTGTTGCTGCAGTTTTTATCGATCTAATGAAAGCATTTGATACAGTTAATCATGTCCTTCTGCTTGAACAATTGGAGTCCATTGGGCTTGCATGTGACACTGTTGCTTGGTTTGAGAGCTACTTTTCAAACCGCTCACAGTGAGTGAAGATCACTGATGTCCTATCTACTAGCAGACCTGTCTGATCTGGTGTCCCCTAAGGATCTGTATTGGGTCCCTTTCCAATCCATTCCTAAACCAGCCCCATACTCCTGTCAGTGCCGAATTCTGCTTTATGCGGATGATGCAGTCCTGTTCATGAGTGATCCTGACCCAAAGCAACTGGAAATAAATCTCCAGATGAGTTTTTCAAAGGTACAAAGTTGGTTCGGTGAGCAAAAACTCATCTTGAACTATAAGAAAAAAATAATGTTGTTCTCTAGCTCCCACAATAGACATCATACTTACCCTCTTAACATCACAAATAAGGTTGGGACACCTTTGGAACTAGTCTCGCACTTTAAATACTTAGGGGTAACAGTTGACAGTGCTTTGACTTATGTCTACCACATAGACAATACAGCTAAGGCAGTTAATAGGCGCATAGGTCTTCTATACAGGCATAAAAACAGTCTGACCATGGAGGCTCTCACTCTAGCTATCCTTAGTTTGGTGGTCTCGCTAATAGACTACAGTCTAATGATCTATGGCTCTGCAACTGACACGCACTCTGCAAGATTATAGTGGCACTAAACAAAGCCTGCTGCCTTGAAACCGATTTGGCAAGATTCACACATACATATGACTTGTATGTTAAGACAGACTGGCTCCAATTTGAAGGAAGACTCACATTCCAAACCTGCCCGACGGCTAAAAAGTAAATCTAGGCCTGGTGCCCCCTGGAGTACAGAAGCTCTTCACCCTGCATGATAATAAGCGATGCACCAGAAGTACTGATAGTATGGTTTTCAAAATCCTGCACCGTTGTACCTCCGAAGGACAGAGGGCTTTCTCCCATCGAGCTTCATACTGGCTTAACTCCTTACCCCCGGACATTTCTTCCGTAGCCATGTCAGGCCCCTTTAGACAAAAGCTAAGGAAACATCTTGTTGCAAATTTCAGCTGTGACTACTTTCACTAATCCCCTCACTCTTACAGGGGCCTGGTACTGTATACTCTCCTCCCAGGGCAACCCTTAGATGGCCCACAGTTTTTCTACTCTTGGGTCCTAAGTTCCTTGGCCTTCCAAAGCAATTTTCCCCTAGTTATCCACTCCTCTAATATAGCTCCCTCAAGTCCTCCCTATATTTACCCTCCAGTTTTCACCCCAAAGTTGTCTGCCACCTGGGCCTGTTTCCACAACTTGAAAATATATCCTCTTACTACTACCATTTATGACGAAGCCTCTCTGACTGATGTATTCTCCCTCCGCTATGTAAGTCTTCCTATCTGTTATGTATGTCTTAGCCTGTCTTACCTGTTTAACTTTACTGCCCCCACTCTCTTGCCTCTAATTGTATTTTTATGTACATTGTACAATGCCAGCTTGATGTCTTGTTACCTTACTCGGCCAAGTTTTACATTGTAGAGTATGTATAGTTTACTTTGTATTTAATTCTTGCTGCGTAACAGCAGTCACTTATGTTTACACTGTTTGTCTGACTGTGACATGGAACCATGTAATGAGCTTGTTCTCAAAAGGTGTTAATCTGAGATCAGAATAAAAAAAGAAATAAATGAAATAAAATAAAGACCTCAGACAAATACAAAGCCAGAGGTATGCATTTTGCTCTGGATGCTTCCAAGAGTGGCTTTGGTGAATTACCTCCAAACTGCCAAATGAATTTCAGTAAGGCTCCTGAACCTGTCGCAGCCTAATGGAAAGGTTAATATGCTTAGCCCAGCTACCCTTTGAGGTAACAGTTAGCCGTAATTAAGTATGAGAGTTTCCCAAATCTAGTTTCAGTTGTCCCACCTTCCAGCTTTTCCCATCTTTACTGTTAATTCCAAGAACTATTATTTGGCTTTTACTTTCATTTATTTTAAATTGGAAATGACTAGCATATGCTGCCAGGAAGTTCAAACTAAACCTTAGACCTGCTTCCATGAGGGAAAATAAAGCCAGATCATCTGCATATGAACAAGGTGAGGGTCGACATCATCCTCAGAATGAGTAAGAACAATTCCACCAGAGGACATGCCTACAAATTAGAGGGGGGAAAGATTCAGAGGAAACATCAGGGGAGGTTCTTTACCGAGAGAGTGTGGTAAGGCCATGGAACAGTCTGCCAGAATGGGTGGTGGAAGTGGATACGGTGGACAGCTTCAAAATAGCTTGGGTTAGGTACATGAGCCTAACGGGTAAGGAACAGGCCAGTAAGGGGTGGGGAGCGGATCTTCCTGGGAGGGCAGGGTTATGGGCAGACTGGATGGGCCGTGAGGTCCTTTTCTGCCAACAGTTTCTATGATATGCAAGTGTGGGGCACTTAGCAGTGCCTATTTTTGGAACGTCAAATGATAAATCTAAGCTGCGTTAGCAAATCATATATATATATATATATATATGTGTGTGTGTGTGTGTGTGTGTGTGTGTGTGTGTATATATATATATATATATATATATATATATATATATATATATATACACACACACACACACACACACAAAATAGTTGGGGCCGAGACGCAGCCCTGGTGTACCCCCTTGTTAGTGGAGAATACAGCTGACATTTGACGCCTAGCTCCCTTCCTGATTTGAGCCCACGAGTTATTATACAGTTCTCTTATTATACTGATCGAGTTTGCTTCAGTGCCCTTTTTTAGCATTATTTCCCAAAGGGAATGTCTGGCCATAGAGTTGAAAGTCGTATTAAAATCAATAAAAGCAACATATAGCTTCTGTTTTCTAAGAGAAACGTATTTTTCAAATAAGTGGTTCATAATGTAGCAGCTATCCAATGTACAATATCTTGGTTTAAACCCAGCCTGTAATTCTGATAAGCCCCCCCCCCACTAAACTGATTTGTTCTAGTAATCTATTCAGAATAATTTTGGCAAATATTTTCCACAAAATATCCAGAAGTGATATAGGTCTGTACATGTTTAGATTTTTTCTTTCCTTTTTAGTATATAGAGATCATAATGGCACCATTCATGACTGTGGTATTGTCTTGTTCTGAATACAAATATTAAAAAAGGCAGCAAGGTTTTAGTCCATGGGGGGATTGTGTAGATTTGAGGGAGTCTATCAGGGCCTGGAGCTTGTTCTTTTCAAAGTAGTTACATCTAAATTTATCTCCTTTGGCTGAATAGTGGGTACATTATATCTAATATCAGCTATATCCCAGCTCAGGGTCTCAGTATTAATGTCAGGATCGAAAAACCCCTCCGTGTAGTGTTTTATCCAGTTTTCAATTGGAATATAAGAATCCGTTTCATATTTGCCTTGCAAACTTTATTATCAGAAGAGACTCTATTTAAAGTAACTAACTGTATCTGTATACAAAATATTATAATATTCATTATTAGAGTACCCATCGAAGTTACCTATTCTAGCATTCATGTCACCACAGAGCAGACAGTTCTAGGATCATGGATATGTTGTTTATCCACACTGTTTGGCATGTCCCCTTCCACTTTAAATCTTGCCGGAAGTCTTCAAGCTGGCTCCTGCCATCCACCCAGGTGGTATATACCTCGGCTCCGCCCCGTGACGCCAGATCTTCCTTTCCACTGGAAGATGCAGGTTCCCTTGTGCTCTCAGCATTTCATAGGCCTGGCTTTCAAATTGTTGGTTTTACCGAAAATCAAACTCGTTCGAGTTAGCGATCACAATTTCGTCGCATCGACTATGGAGGAAAAATCTTTCCCAGGATTTTGCCGGTGCCCCTGTGGCCAGAAGATGTCATGCACTGATCCCCACCTCATGTGCGTTTACTGTCTAGGTGTCCGACATGACACCTCGTAGTGCGGTTTTTGCTTGGCCTTCCATCCCAACGTCCTGGACGAAAGGGGACCTTAAACTATACATACTCTACAATGTAAAACTTGGGCAAGTAAGGTAACAAGACATCAAGGCACGCTTGAAGCTGGGGAAACCAGAAAAGAGAAACCCACCGGTGAAATTGAAGGAGGCTAGGTGGGCAGTTTCCGCGGCTGCAGGGTCCGCCGAGCAGCTGGAACAGATGAAGGCATTTAAGGAGGAAGCAGCTCACACTTGGCCAATCGAAGTTTCTTCGTCCCGCTGAACCTATGCTCTACCTTTATGGGCTCCTTTAGGGAGCTGTGCCAGTCTCTCCCCCCACTCGGGGTGAGGCGCCCTCGGGCTCGCACTCCTCCCGCTTTCAGAAGGAGGAGAAGGACCCGGTGTCTTCATCTCGATGGAGACGCTCTTGGGACCGGGAGAAGTCTGAGTCCCAAGAACATGCAGTCTCGACCTTGGTTGAGATCGCATCCTCGGCCGCTGGCTTTTCTGGTCTTCCATCTCGCCAAGAGACCAAGAAAGTGGCCAATGATGTTGAAATTATCCTCGGCCCCTTCAACCCCTTGTCGCTGACTGTGCCCGATGACTCATTGGAAAGGACTCCGGTCCTGGTCTCTCCGGATGAGGAGACCCAGCCTGCTGATGTCCCAATCAAGGACCAGGTCCCGGACCCTCAGGTCTCAACAATCCCGGTGTCTCCCGATCGACCGAGTTGGCCTCCCCGATCTCTGTTTCGGTCCAGGACCCCCTTGGACGATCAGCGAGGAAGTGCCATAAGCGCTCAAAAAAAAGGCGATGCCACAGGTCCTCATCCTCAGCGGACGAGTAGAGGCTTCGGCGGAAACTCCGTCAGCACTATGAAGACCTTATGTGGCAGCAGCTGATCTTGACCAGGCAGAAGCTGGCTTCGCCGCCTACCCTGGCCATCACTTGGCTCTCGCCTCCTAGGCCGAAGCCGACCCCTCTGGAACTGAAGCACTCGGTTCCTACACCCCTGGGGCCAGGCTGTCTCCCAGTTAGGCCTACTCCGGTCTCTCCACCAATTCGGGTGAAACCACTGCCTAAATAGCCTGAAGGAGAGGCGCCCTCAAAAGAGGACTGACAGGACACTGGGTTTCCCCTACATCTGTCGATAACAGTCACGCCGGACCACCCTCGGCAGATCGAGGGTGACTTAGGTGGTAGACTGCTGTAACACGACTCTTCAGACTTGACGTCACCGGCTTGCACTCACATCCCAGGGACGATGAGTCATCAGTCAGTGCAGGGATGAAGGAAGGCCCTTCCTCTTTCCAGGGCATTCTCCACCTTATCTCTGATTCTACCAGAATGCCCCTGGAGCCTGTTCAGAAAAAGGCGGAGTACCCTCTCACCAACATTCTTAAGAGAGTGGATACCCCGATGGAGGCCTTTCCAGTGATTAAGACCATTGTTGGCCTGGCCCTTGAACTTTGGCAGCGTCCTGCCTCCTGCCCAGCACCATCTGCCTGCATGGCCCGTAAGTATGCGGTGCCCATGGGGTCCCTTGCTGGGTTCACAGAGATCCCTTCGGCTGAGAGCCTGGTGACTGCCTCTGTGTTCAGGCGTACTGGTAGTTTGGCTGACATTGACCGATCCCCAGACAAGGAGTCCAAGAATATGGACCACACTGACCGAAAGGTCTATGCGGCCTCTTCTTTGGGCCTTCGTCAGGCCAGCTCGGCTTTTATTATGGCACTCTTCTCTCATGCCCTTCTTGGGTCATAAGACAAGATCCTCCCTCATCTCCCACCAGACATGTAGACCACGGCCAAACAGGTCCATGACCAAGGCCATCATGTTGCTAAACAGCAGCTCCAGACGACCTTGGATATTGGAGATTCTTGTGCCTGCTCACTGGCAGCTGCAGTGGCCTCTCACCGCAGGGCTTCACTGAGGCTTTCCTCCTTCCCGGCAGATACTCAGAATAAGCTTGCTGACGTGCCCTTCCTGGGTACTGACTTGTTCGGTCCAGGAGTGGCTGGTCACCTTCAGCGTATAGAACAGTCCAGTGCTACCTTGGATGCTACTTCTGCCAAGGGTTCTTTGGGCAAGAACCAGCAGAAGAAGAAGAAGAAGAAGCCATTTCAACTCTCTTCCCCTGCGGTCTGGCAGCCCTCCTATCAAGGAGGACAGCAACATCAACAGCAGCAGCAGTCTCAAGCTTGGTGCCCTCGGCCCAGGCAGGGTCCTCAGCAGCCCCATAAAGGAGGCCAAGGCTCGGGTCCTGGAGCCTCCTCCTCCTCCTCCTCCTCTTCTAAGCCTGCTCAGTGACGGGTGGGGGGGGTGGCCACCCCTACACCTGTCACGCCAGCTCTGGGTCCTCCCGTGGGGGTCGGCTCCGCCACTTCCCTTCCACGTGGTCCGCTGTTGCTTCGGACAGGTGGGTTCTCGAAGTGGTTGGTCAGGGACTGCCTCTAGAATTCGAACAGTACCCTCCCAGCCGAGCTCGCGTCCCTCAGGAGGAACGGATTTCCACATGCACCCAGCTGGCTCTTCGAGACGACATAGCCCAGCTTCAGTGCCGGATCCTCCGACAGACCCAGGCTTTGTTTCCAGGTACTTCCTGGTGCCCAAGCGGACGGGGGGCTGGTGCCCGATCCTAGATCTCCATGACTTGAATCAATATCTCAGGTCCCGCACCTTTCGGAAAGTCACTCTGAACCAGATCATACCATCCCTGGAGCAGAACGTGGTTCTGTTCACTGGATCTACAGGACGCGTTCTTTCACATCCCAATCCATCCATCCCATCAGTGGTTTCTCCACTTCAGGGTCGAAGGGACCCTGTATGAGTTCTGAGCCATGCCATTTGACCTGTCATCAGCCTCATGGGTCTTCACCAAATGCATTGCAGTGGTGGTGGCCCACCTTCGGCATCGAGGAGTCAGAATCTACCCTTATCTCAACGACTGGCTCTTGGCAGGTTCCACCCAAAAGGAGGTGGAGAGGTCCAGGGATCTGGCCCTCAAAACCTGCTCCCAACTCTGCCTCCTGATCAACGAGGCCAAGTCAGAACTCGTACCTTCTCAGGTGATGGGCTTCATCGGGGCAGAGCTTGACTCTTGTCAAGCCAGAGCTCGGCTTCCAGTGGACAGGGGGGAGGTTCTCTCCTTCTTTGCCCGATCATTTCTGGTTGGCATTTGCGCCCTGCCCGGGGACTTTCTGCGCCTTCTGGGTTACATGGCCCCATGCACCTCAGTGGCCCATTGGGCCTGGTGGCACATGCTCTGCTTCAATGGGAGCTGGCCGCCCAGTGGACTCAGTGATTTGGTCACTTCGACCAGCTGATCACTGTAACCCAGAAGATAAGGGATGCTCTCCAATGGTGGACCGCCCCAGACTGGTTGCAGGAAGGGATCCCATTTGTCAACCCCAAGCCAATGGTCATCCTTATGACCGATGCCTCTCTCATGGGCTGGGGAGCCCACATGGGGGACAACAGGGCCCACGGGTTCTGGACTCCTGAGGAGTTCCAATGCCACATCAACCTGTTGGAGCTCAGAGCAGTCAGACTGGCACTGTCAGCTTTCTCTCCTCAGCTCCGGGGTCAAGTGGTTCAAGTCCAGATGGATAGTACCACGACCATGTACTACCTCAACAAGCAGGGCGGCATGCACTCCTGTCTGCTGTGCAAGGAGGCGCTCTGCATCTGGGCCCTTGTAAGCCGGTTGGAGGTGGATCTCCTAGCCATCCATGTGGCAGGAGCCTCGAACCAGCTGGCGGATGCTCTCAGCTGCATAGGCCAGACATCCCACGAGTGGTCTCTCTATCCAGAGGTAGCTTACAGCCTGTTCTCCCATTGAGGCAAAGCGATGGTGGACCTGTTTGCCTCCAGGGAAAACAACAAGCTGAGGCTTTATCATGGCTGCCCCCCTCAGCAGGGCTTGCTGCAGGGGGATGCCTTCTCGAGGCCATGGACCCCAGGCCTCCTCTACACCTTCCCTCCATTTCCCTTGATCCGCAAGGTGCTACTCAAGGTGAGGAGGGACAAGGCGAAGGTGATTCTGATAGCTCCAGACTGGCCACACCAGTTCTGGTACCCAGATCTCCTCAGCCTCAGTTGCAGGCCCCCGGAGTGGCTTTGTACACGCCCGGACCTGATATCTCTGAACCAGGGGAAGGTATTCCATCCGGACATTCAGTTCCTGCACCTCACAGCCTGATACCTGAGCGGCTAGAGTTCCAGGCTTTGGGTCTCACACTTGTCATGGAAGACGGCCTTCCTGGTGGCTGTCACATCAGCCAGAAGGACAGGGGAGCTCCAGGTGCTTTCGGTGGGCTCCCCTTATCTGGTCTTTCACAGGGACAAAGTTGTCCTATGCCCCGACCTGAAATTCCTTCTGAAGGTGGTGTGAGAGTTTCACCTTAACCAAGAGTTGAGTCTGCTGGTATATTACCCTAATTACACCTCAGATGCTGAGTACAGGCTCCATAAGTTGGACCTGAGACGTGCTCTTTCATACTACAAGGAGATAATGGCGGAAATTCGTGGAGAGGTTCGCCAGCTGTTTGTCACCTACGCTGAAGCCGCTTCTGGCAGACCTGTAGCCAAATGGACCATAGCAAGATGGATTACATCATGCATAGGTCTGTGCTATGAGTCGTTGGGCAAGGAGCCTCCCAGAGGGATAAGAGCTCATTCTACCCGCCATACTGCTGCATCGGTGGCTGCGTCCAGGGACATCCATAGCCAGGAAATCTGTCAGGCTGCTTCCTGGAACTCAGCAAACACCTTTATTACCCACTACCACATTGACCTTGAGTCATGCCGGGATGCTTGTTTTGGGGCCTCGGTTCTCCAATCTCTGTTTCCTAAATAGGGGATGTGTGCCTTGCCTTCCTACTCCCGGAGAACTGCTTGGAGTCTGCCAAACAGTGTGGATGATCAAGATATCCACGATCCTAGAAGAACAGGTTACTCACCTGTAACAGTAGTTCTAGGAGTCGTATATGTTGCTCATCCACACGCACCCAACCGACCTCCCCGGCTTCGGGCGCACAACCTTGCTTCCAGTGGGCTAAAATCTGTCATCATGGGGAGCAGCCGAGGTACAGTATATACCACCCAGGCTGGTGGGAGGAGCCAGCTTAAAGACTTCCAGGAAAATTTAAAGTGGAAGGGGACATGCCAAACAGTGTGGATGAACAATATATACCACTCCTAGAACTACTGTTACAGGTGAGTAACGTGTTCTTTTCCACTCCTGATGTTTCACGTGCTTTAATCAACAGTGCATCTAAATCTTCCCAAATTGTTGGACTGTGATATTTTGACAAAGATGGGGGTATGTAGATATTGAATAAGCAGAATCTAAGATGGACTAATTCTATAACCATAACTTGTGCATATGAAAGATTAAATAAAGGGGAAACCTTAATCATTTCATCAGTCTCGATCCATTCTGCCAGCCCACCTGAGGGCCTGCCCACTTTTGCCATTTGTTCACCCAGTGAGTGAAAACACTGATATCCATTAAAGAATGTGTCTGTTTCTTGGGTGTGCCAAGTCTCTTGGGCTTGCTGTACTGTAAGGCTTTCTGTCTTGCTTATATATCAGACTGTGCCATCCTCCCAGTTTACTTAGTACTGCATGGGAATCATTCCAAAGGTATGGCTAAATGGAGGTGATAGCCTTGAAGAAGACAGAACAGCTATGAAAGAACTTACCATAAAGGTAGAACAGTTAGATAAGAACTTAGCAGAACAGTAGATCTATGAGAGAATCTCTTCCATCAGGCCATGCCATACCCTTCCTCCTTCCTCCTTTTGCTTTCAGTGAGGGTCATATCAGATGTTATGCCTAACACCATACACCATGCTTCGCAGAAGGTAGGTGGGCAAATGGAAGGCTTTTAGCCTGAAGTTCAGTGGGGGGAATAGCTCCTCCCACATCCCCAATTTAAACTTCAGGCTTCCACTCATTCTGCTCCGAGCGTTTTGAAACGCCAGGTGTTCGTTGCTGTTCTGGGCTCCTGCATGGCTGCTGGCTATGTCTTCTTTTCATCCTCCTTTCTCCCTCCCTCTCCTCTCCCTCCTCTCTGCTGTTGCGATGGCTCTGTGTTTGTTCGCCCTCCTGCCTTTTCCTTCTCTTCATTCGTTGCTCTGTCTGCTCGTGCTCCTCCATGTTTCTGTTGTCACTTCAGCTTGTTTCTGTTTCTCCCTTTCTCTTTTGTTGCCTCTGCTGTTCGATTCCGTGCCCCTCTTCCACTGCCTCTTTCTCTCTCTATCTCTCTCTCTCTCATTTCTCTCACCCACGTCTCTTTTCCCCTGTCCGCTTCTGCCTCCTGCTCCTGCTCCTGCCGTCTTGTCCCTTCTTGCTCTTGCATGCTCCGCCTGCATTTCCTCCTTATCCTGACCACTGCTCCTGTCCTGTCATGTGCCTTGCTCCCCCTTCCTTGCTTTTCATTTCCCCATTTTGGGCTTTTTCTCCTCAAATGTACCCTACTGCTTTACCTCTTCTCGGAGGCTTCAGCTTTCTGCAGCCAGCGGTGCTCCTTGCAGTTTCAACCCTCCGGTACATCAGCTTGCCTACACTCCCTGAGTGCTCCGCTCCTTACACCATACCGTCGACACTTTCATTGCCACTCTGCACATCTTGCAGCGCCTCTCCCGCTTCCCGACTAAGGACAGCATTTCCACTACGAGCTGGTTCACTCATCATGGTACCATGTAAATTTACGGATGTCTATTCCCCTAGCCTTCCCATATCTTTCAACCTATGTCTAGGAACTCTGGGATATGGATAGTCGACTTACAGGACAATGCGGGACACTGTGGGGCTCTGCTCCTCTTACTGTGACTTTTACTATCCTGGAGACGTCCACTCAGAATACCTCATAACTCGCTGCTTTCTTGGTAAAATGCACCAATGCCTGACAGAGTGCTTTTTTTTATTGTGGTTTAATATGAAGATGTCCCTCACAAAGGGACGGTTGAGAGATATTGCTGTCACCTTCACTCTGCTTCCTGGGAGCTTCTAACCAGTACTCTTTGATGAGCACCCGTGGCTTGTACCTACCAACTTGCTTCCTACTTCTTGACTGTTTTCGTTCCTCACTTAATCATCTGAGAAGCTATCCACAACAGTTTAAGCCACCAGGTTCTTGGCCAATGAAGTTTAAACTGCACGCGTAGGAGCTTTTTCCAACCACTTATGCTGTTTATCTCCACCATTTCAACGTCCCTATATCTTATGCCATTTGTTACCTTTGAATGTTTCAGTGAACCATGTACTCTATGAGCATGCCAGCTCTGCTGGTATGGACCATCCCACTTCTGTGTGGTTGAAGGCCATTGGCGGTGCCTAGTCCACTGCACCTCGCAATATTATGATGATGATGATGATTCTGGACCACGTGGGGTCCCTCCGTCCCACTGTCTGCGCCACGAGGGGATCCTACTTGTTCCAGCATATTTCATATATCTGCAAGCAAGCTCTAATGGGGGTCTCGCTCTCTTTATTTTGGACTCTGCAACACTCTGGCAATGGCAGACCACACAGGTCCCGCCATCCCACTCATACTCACCCCACGAGGGATCATCCACTCATTCTCGACTCTCTTTTTCATTTCTTGCAGATATGCTCTCTTGGGGTCTCATCCTCATTACCTTGGACTATGTACTATGCTGCAGTGGCATACCATGGGGGCCCGCCATCCTTAGCTCAGACAGTCCAGTACTATGGTGATGGTGGGTCACATGGGGTCCCACCATCCCAACTAATCCTGCCAACGAAGGGGTATCTATTTATTGATCAATACCCCTTTTCATTTACTCGGTGGACTCACTTGGGGTTTCGTCTTCCTTACATTGTAATTGCGCTACTACTGTGATGGCTAACCTGCGGCACCATCCTAAACTCAGGCAGGGCAATATCTTGGCGATGGCAGACCACGTGGGGTCCCGCTATCCCAAATGTACTCGACTCCATACCATGGTGATGGTGGACCACATGGGGTCCCACCATCCCAGTCTCGCACTTCTCAACAATTTGGTGATGGCAGACGACATGGGGTCCCGCCATCCCTATCATGCATTACTCAATTGAACGATGGTAGTAGACAGCATGGGGTCCCGCCATCCCTATCACGCAGTTCTCAATTGAATGGCAATGGTGGACCACGTGGGGTCCCGCCATCCCAACAGTCCTCTCGACATTCTTTTCTTGGATTATGTCATAATACAGCAATGGCAGACTTGCAGAAAGCTCCCGGTAGCCTAATACAGACATGCCCTCTTGGGCATTACTTACTGCTCAAACGTTTCTCAATCATCAAGAGGTAGTTTCAGGCAGGAGTTTTGCCTCCTTACTTGGATCATGCAGACATCGCGATGGCAAACCCACATGGGGGTCTCACCATCTCGAATCTGTTGTGGCCCATGAAGGGGGCACTTCTAATTCCTCGAACGTAATTTTATCTTCACTGTGGCAGACCCATGTGGGAGTCTCACCTTCTTTAGTTAAACCACCTGAGACCTGCTCTTCGATCGAACATTGCATACACGGACCTACATGAATCCACGCTCCAGCTAGCCACCTTACTTCATCAATTCATACACTTCTTCTACAGCAATCCACCTTCCTTCAATTCCAGCCTATTTTTTTTTTGCCAGACATCTCTAGGAAGTATACCTCAATTCCTCGAACGTCTTAGGACAATTTTCCTTTCTAACAAGGTTCTCAAGCGCAACCTAACGTTTTAATGGATCTACTACAGCCATGGAGCCTCCCAGATTCACATAGACTCATGCCTCATCATCATTCCCGCTAACCTACAATATACATTAATCATCGTCTCATTTGGACAGTGCTCTAATGTGGATCTCTTTCATCATCTGGAACCTTCATCTTCAGTGTTGACCTTCCTGCTCATCATTGATCTCAGAAACTGGACTATTTGACCAACAGGATTCACGCTTAATTCCTGGACGTACCACAACCAAAACCTCAGCCTTTATGTAGGATTATTCTCCTCTTAGTATGTCCAGAGTATGGGGAGGTCAGTAGCCATGGGTCCCCGGAGGGTCCCCCTACGGGTTTTTTCCTCTTCTGCGTGCTACTGGCCACACTCTCCGGAGTTGGAGGAGGTAATCACTTTGCTATTACACTTTTTTTGGGGGGGGGGGGCCTTAAATCTTACACCTACCCAGTATCCTACAAAGGGTGGGATACAGAGAAACACCAAAGCTCAAGCTATAAGCATTAAGCATGTACCATTATGCTCACAAGTATACACAAGCACTGAACTATGTACCACACATTGAAACGTAACGCTTTTAGCCTGAAGTTCAATGGTGGGGGGGGGGATAGCTCCTTCCACATCCCCTATTTAAACTTTAGGCTTCCACTTGCTCTGCTTCAGCATTTCGAAGGCACCCTCCATCCTCTCCTGCCCCCTCCTCCTTCTCCGGCACTCTTGTCTCACCTTCTCCACTGGGCCTTAAATCTCACACCTACCCAATATCCTGCAGAGGGTGGGATACCGAGAAACGCCAAAGCTCAAGTGATAAACATTAAGCATTTACCATTCTGCTCACAAGTACTGAACTATGTACCGCACATTGAATTATTAAGGAGGGGATTCTGGAGAGGCTTCTAGGACCTGCGCCAGGGTGAGGCGCAAGTTTGGTAGGTCCAGGAAGCCAAGCTGGTGGTCTTGGGAGGTCCAGGAGATGGTAAGGGAAAAGAGGGCCGCCTACAGTAGGTTCAGGCGTTCGTGGGGGGACCTTGACAGGGACATATACGAGATTTGAGCTAGAAGGGTCACTAGGGTGGTGAGATCGGCTAAGGTGCAGACAGAGAAGAGACTGGTGCAGGGGATCAGGAGGGGGGATAAGGTTTTTTTTAGGTATATAGGGGAAAGACGGAAGATGAGGGGGCAGACCAGCAGGTTGAGGACAGAGAGGGGGGGTGAGTGGAGGAGGCCGGGGAGCAGGTGGACGTGCTCAGTGATTACTTTGCGTTGGTTTTCATTGGGGAGGGGGAATGGGGATGCACAGCACAGAGCGGGGCAAGGTCCCGATTTGACCGGGGGCTTAAACGTGGGCAGTCCTGTGGGTTCTGGGGGAAGAGAGGGGGCAGCGCAGTGCCAGCTAGGGCAGGAGGGGATCTGCTGAAGGGATGAGGCTCACGGGACTTGACTTCTGTGTCGACAGAGTGTGGCTGGCCCTGAAAGCCCTTAAAAAGGAGAAGGCCCTGGGTCCGGATGGGATCCACCCTAGGGTGTTATTGGAACTGGCCGACGTCCTGGTGGAGCCCCTGGCGGCCCTATTGAACACTTCCCTTCAGACGGGTAGGGTGCCTTTGGACTGGAGGGTGGCATACATTGTATCCATCCACAAAGGAGGGTCAAGGGAGGAGCCAGGGAACTATCGGCCTGTTAGCCTGATTTCGGTGGTGGGCAAACTGATGGAGTCCATCCTAAAAGAATGGCTGTTGGAGTTCTTGGAAGAGAAGGGGTACCTGGATGATCGGCAGCATGTCTACATCCAGGAGAGGTCATGTCAGACCAACCTTGTTGAGTTCTACAACTGGGAGACGTCGACTGTGGATCAGGGTAGATCAGTGGATGTCATCTTTCTGGACTTCAGCAAGGCATTTGACTTGGTTCCTTATCAGGGGCTGCTGGTGAAACTGGGTAGCATGGGGGTGGGGAGGGTGGTGGTGGTGGTGGTAAGGTGGATTAGGAACTGGCTATCTGGGCATTCCCAGCAGGTCATAGTTGGTATGGTTGTCTCATCTCCCAGAAGGGTGATTAGTGGTGTCCCGCAGGGATCGGTGTTGGGACCACTCCACTTTAATGCTTATGTATCTGATATTAGTAGTAGTAGTAAAACTTTTTTTCATCTAAATTTGTATGGATAAGGGATACGCTCGATTGAGCAAAGCTAATTTTCAATGAGGTCCCATACAGTATTCAGAATCATACAACAGAAAAATTTACAATCACATACAATATATCTAGCAGCGAAACATAACCAGAAAAACAAAGAAAACCGTAAAAAAAAAAAAAAAAAAGGCATAATACAGTTCCAGTTCTCACACAACATCAATACCCTCATGCCAGGTTTTTAGTTAATTCCAATCTATTTTACAATTAAATAAATCCCTAAAATATTATTCAACTCTTTCTAGTTACCCTACACTATATATCTACAGATATCCTTTATATACGTATACAACATTGTCTTTTTTGGCGTGAACTAATCCGATGCCAGTGTTGTGTAAGGGGCCAAAAGTTCTTTACAGTAACCAAGAACAATGTCACAGGAATTGCATTCCATCCCAACACCCCTCTATAATATATAGATTGTCGTCCAATTTCTAGATCACAACTAGGCAATTCCAAACTTGGCACTTGGCAATTTCTCAATGAAATCAATTTATTTCTGTGAATCAACCTGTCTACAACATACCCTGGGTATTACCCCATCAATCCTTTATAAACAAATGCCAGCAAATGTTCATGGTTGCGCTCATACAGTGTGAGCCAACCTAAACGATAATATAGCTGGCACTTGTGAGTTAATCTAGAGGCCCCCAGAATAAATCTAGCCAGGCAGTTGTAACTTACTTCTAACTTTTTTAGGTCCTGTTTTCTCCCACAAGAATACAATATGTCCCCATAATCAAACATAGGGATGATCATTGCATTTACTACTTTTTTCTTACTTCCATACTCATCGCTGATCTAACCCTATAAAGAGCCCCTATTCTTTTATTCACATTCCTAGCCAAGTTACTAATGTGTATATCCCAACACAATAAATTATCGATCCAGAGACCCAGATACTTATACATATGTGTCTGTTCGAGGTTCCCCCAAGGGCAGCCAATCCCAGGGCCTTGCCTTCCAACGTGTCACTTTTTCAATGTAACAACATGGCCTTTGTTTTCTTCACATTCACATATCAGGATGGGTATCAGAAGCGAAATGAGCTCTTTGCGGATGACTCCAAGCTGGGGGCCGTGGTGAATGGTATTGAAGATAGGGAATCCCTGCAGTGACCTGGAGGCTCTGAGGCAGTGGTCAAATATGTGGAAGCTGAGGTTTAACACAGGGAAGTGCAGGGTTCTCCTTCTGGGTCCTAGGAACCCTGGTTGCTTATACACCCTGGGAGGGGCTACATTGTTATCTTCGGATGGGGAGAGGAACCTGGGGGGTGGTAGTGGATGCCAGAATGAATAACTCTGAGCAATGTAGGAGGGTGGCAGCCAAGGCAAATAGAATGCTGGGGTGTATGGCAAGAGGGATTACCTCACATAGTAGGGCGGTGATTCTGCCACTGCATAACAGTCTGGTTTGACCTCACCTGGAATAGTATGTATAGTTCTGGCAGCCACATTTAAAGAAGGACATTCTACTGCTGGAAAAGGTTCAGAGGAGGGCAATTAAAATGATTTGGGGACTCGGTGATAGATCCTGTGGGGAGAGGCTTGAGGAGCTTGGCCTGTGCACACTGCAGGAGAGGAGGGACGGGGAATATGATAGAGGTATTCAAGTATTTGTAAAGGGGTTAAATGGGGTAGATCTGGATGGGGTCTTTCACAGGAAGGAGGAGGAGGCCACCAGGGGGTATAGCTTGAGGCTGGAGGGTGGGAGACTCGGGGAGGAGAGGAGGAGGTAGTATTTTATGGAGAGGGTGGTGGAACCATGAAATGCTCTTCCAGAGGAGCTGGTGGAAGTTGGCACAGTGGAGGGATTCAAGAGAGGCTGGGACAGGTACATGAGAAGGATGAAAGCGCGCCATGCCAGCCCAGGGGAGGGTACTTGGGAAAGTGTCAGTGTCCTGCTAGGGTGCTGACCTGCGAGCAGACTCGATAGACCAAGAGGCCTACTCTGCTGGCATTTTTAGTATATTAGTATGTTTCCAGTCCCATGCCTCTCCTTGTGTGCTTGATGCTAGTCTAATCTCCTAGTTACTCATGGTTGGAGGTCCTCTGAGTCTAATCTCTGGCGGGGAACTAAGGAGTGATGGGGCCATCCACGTATATATATTTATAAAATGGGTAAGCAAATGCAAATACAATGTTCAGATTGTATAAAAGACATCACATGACCGTGCATATATGATCGTGGCCGCACACCTGCTTTTATCCCCTCCAAAACAATTTTGCCATTTTATAAGATAGAGAACCCACTTGTAAAGAACAGCCTGATACGCGACGCCTTGGTGGTTGATACACTGCCCGCGCCTCGCGCGTAACAACGCACACCAAGGCGTATGTATATCAGAGCACGACCACGCACCTAAGAGTGGGTTATCTATTATATATACATGCGTAGATGCTGCACATCATTGTGGGTGGCCCCTGGCTAGCAAAAAGATTCAGAGTGGTCCTGATGCTGACAGCTTACAGTTCCAAAGGTATGGCCAAATGGAGGTGATTATTCTTGCGAAGATCTACTGTTACGGTAAATTCTTACGTAGTTCTTTTTTATGTTATGTGTCTATGCACAGGGCTCCATATGGCAGCAGCACATACTATAGGTCAACTGCAGAAACATTCTGAAAGCAAGCAGTGGAAGTTATCATACCACGAATAGAGTGACTATGCACATAACCATGAAGTTCTTTACCATACTTTCTATAACAGAACACAATACAGTTAGCCAGTCATTTGAACAGTCACTGTTTAGACACAGTAATACCTTCTTTCCCAGGGGCAAATGAAAAAAAGCTGGGAGGACCTTCTGTGACCCTTAGCATGACCAAGATAGAAATGTAGTGTTCTGTATACATCAAGTGTATGGAGCAATGCTTCGGCTTTGTTAGCATGCTCCAAATAACACACAGGAAGGTATATAGTCTGATTCAATATAAAATCATACACCACCTTTGGTAAAAAATTGGGACTGGTCTGCAAAGGCCCATATGCTGGGAGTCGGGGGTCCGAAGACCCCCCCTGCAAGATAGATCGAGATCCGCCTGTCCAGCCTTAAGTTTTTATTTTTTTAAGCAATGAAGTTAAAACCCAGACGTTGATGGGGGGCCATTACAGGGACGGACTCGGAGCATTGTCTCACTGTGACATCTGACACAGACTTTGCCTTTCTGCCACTGCAGATGGCATGGTGCAACATTGAGGAATAACTTTTGTAATACAGTCTACCCACCACTGGCTGTAGATTGTGCCACACTTGCTTGTCACTGGCCATTGGGTCAATAAGTTTCTTGGTGACAACACAGTGTCCAGCTTTTACTTTTATTGCTGAACTGCGAGTGTGAGAGTCTAAGGTATTGTGAGGGCAACCTTCTGCATCTTGGCAAGAGATGGGGCTTCAGCCCCATAAGCAGGGCAACTTCAGTAGCTTGCTAGGTGAGAGGAGTCCACTCAATTTGTTTTATATTCATTTCATAATTGCATCAGACTGAATGATGGAGTCTAACAGTTTTCTCAACATCAGTTCCTGTCAGCTGCCAAGGCCATTGCTCATTCTTCAAAACCTGCCACAGTATTGATAGAGTTTTTATCACCTTGGAATCAGACAGAGAACTGGATGTTAAACAAGCTTGTCTCAGAGGAGCACTTCATTTTTACAACACTTAGGTTCTCTATACAGGCATCTGTCCACAGACACAATCAATCTATCTATCTATCTATCTAAAAGAGATTTACCAGAAAAGACATACTGAGTCATAAAGCTTGTTTCCAGATGTATCCTGTGGAAAGATAGAAGGGGTTAAGTACATAATAACAAGTAAAAAGTGCAGAATATGATAATACAATAAGGCATGGCAATGTACAGTAATACACAGTATTAGTACAGGCATAATTAATAAAAAAACAGATTGATTAAATTAGGAGTGTGAGGTACCGGCTGTATGACAGGAAACAGGACAGGGTAGGAAATGGTCATAATTCACAAAGGGGCCACAGGGAGGAGCAACTGGAATGGTAACGGGGTGGGGGTGGGGTTAGAGTGTTCACAGCCAGTGCAACGCAAGGGGTTTTAACCTATCGTTCAGAAGTTCAATATGTTGGGGATGCTCTAATTTACCCCTGCAAGGACCAAGTTGTTATTAATACAAATAGATATATTTTCTATGACTCTGGTATACTGTAAGTTGTCTACATTCCTGTTACATAACATGCTCTTTGCCCATCAGGTTAAAACTTTGGTTTGGGGTCCAGATTATTTGATTTACTGAGGGAAATGGCCTAATTGAGTGCTGTATAGTAAAATCCACCTATCAGCAGGATACATTTAGTTATTTTAAATGTTGTTCATCCTCAGGTTATTCTAAATTTAACAGCAAGTTGCACAATGTGAAAGGGAGATAGTGGCACACATTTTCAATTAGGGAAAACCTATTTGCTGTTTCTCTAATCTGATGCATAATGAGACAGTCTGCATTCATATTCCAGGAGGCTTTGATGCCCTGTTTTTCAACTTGTGGTGGTATCTGAACTATAGCTATCAGGACACTGTTGCCTTATTTGGTTTGACAATCAACCTGCCATGTATTTTAAATATAACTCATAGAAGTCATGGTTCTCAGAATTACATCTGGGCGTATTGCTTTGTGTGGATACTCATTCCGACCCTTGCCTGACCTCTGTTTCTTGTATGTGCCAGACAAACACTACAGAGAAGTTACTAAAACAAAATGCATTGCACACAGTATGTGAATTCCAACAGTAAATATATAATATTACGAGGGGGGCTGAGCCTGGCAGCCAACATGGTGGCACGCTAATTCTTGCTGGAGTTACCCTGTGAACCCCTAGCAGCCCATCCATGACATCCAGTCGGGAGATCAGCGCTTCTAAGAGCAAGCTCTCATTGTCGGATCACCAGATCTTTAGATTAAGACGTTTTTTGTTGGAATCGGAGGCAGACTCGCATTTCTACACCGCGATTAACAACCTGGGCCTGGCTGTGTCTAATGTACTATACAGACCCAAGATTCAAGCATCACCTGAGTTTTGGAGTTCCCGGTCCGACGCACAGTGAACAGGCAACAACCTTGAGTCTGCAGGGTGAGAAATGGCCTCCTCCACCACCTCCAAAAGCTTGGCCAAGGACATTGCAAATATGACGGTGATGTTAAGCAAAGTTTTACAAGATACTACGGAGCTAAAACAAGCATCTACACAAATAAATGAGGAGCTGCGAGTGTTAGCTCTTCGGGTGGAGGGCTCTGAAAAAGTTATAAAACAGCAATCCGAACAAATTTTACAACACGACAGACACTTGAGGGAACATCATGGCCAGATTCAGTACTTAATCTCCAAAGTGGATGACTTGGAAAATAGAGCTCAGAGATGGAACATTAGAATAGTGGGAATTCCTGAAGGAATGGAGGGCAGGGACATGATATCCTTTTTGGAGGATGCGTTGCCAGCTATGCTAGGGCTGGAGCTCGAGGCCCCACCAGAGATTGAGCGAGCTCACTGCACTCTTGCTCCCAAACCCAAACCTGGGGAGTGCCCTCGTCCAATATTGTGCAAATTTCTACGGTACCCGGTGAAGGAGAGATATCTCTGCCTAGCAAGAGAACTGTAGTCCCTAACGTGACAAGGTTGCACCATCCAGCTTTACCAAGATTTCTCCCAGGAACTCGCAAGGCGGAGAAGAGCATACGCAGAGCTGAAACAGCAACTTTACAAGATGGGTATTCCCACCTCGCTCAGATATCCAGCACAGCTAAGAATCCAATACAACGGGGTCTTTCATACGTTTAGCAACCCTGGAGATGTGGACTGCTTTTTGCAAACCAGACAAGTACTGAGCAGGGGCATGACCAAGTCCTCACAACCTCCGAGCAGCACAAGCAGGCCGCACAGGGAGAACTCCCCAAATCCCATGGAGATAGCAACCAGTTCTGAGCCGAAGGATACTGAGCCAGGGGAGGCCTGGCAGAGAGCCCAACGGGGTCGATTGAGGAAGTCTGGGAGGGATACATAGAGTAAAAAGTTGTTGGCCAGGAAGAAAATATCTAGGAGCCGACAGAGATTGCAAACCCTCTCAGATGACAGCATGATATCCCCAGCTACTACACCTATTAAGTTGTCCAACAGATATGAACCTCTGGGGGATCTTGTGTCGCACGCCCTGGACTTAACAAAGAATTCGGACTGTCCCATCCCCAGAAGATCTCACGGACCAGAGTCTGCTTAAGGACTGGGCCCCACATTGCACTGATTGGGCTGAATGCGAGGGGGAACTGCTGACTGAGCAACAGCCGCCAAGATGACCAAGGGGTTCCAACCTTATTTTCCCTGCCCAGCTCGCTGGGCTTTGAAGGGCTATGGAGGGGTTGAGTTATTCTCTCCATCCTTCCCTCTCGCCAATTAACATATAAGGGATGGGTCCCCATGTTTGGCTGGCACCCGAGTAGGGTTTTTTCTGTTTAGCTTATGGCGTGGAGGCAGTATTTGGGGCTCACCCTGCTTCCTATGCCGGATGGCCTAAGGCCTAATATGGGACATGATGATTTGGTGAACCAAGTTAGGTGTTTTCTAATTGCAGGAGAGAGTTAGTGCAAAGCTTTTTACTATTTCTTTTGTTCTGCACAGCGCGTACTGGGTTCCCTCAATTAGAGAGAGTGCTGCCCCCCTCTAGTGGTTATAAGGGGAACTGATCTGGATTTTATTATTTGTTCAAGCACGGTATAAGTGTGTCAATATTATGTTCCATGGTTTGCAGCTTTATATCCTGGTACTCCCTGCGCAGTGAGTTTAGAGGAGGTTCACAGGGCCCTATTTGGGGTCAAGTAGCAGAGGTGGTCACACTACAGGATGATTGCAAAATTAGTGGTTCCTGGTAAATTACCAGGCCCCGCGCTCAGGAGGGGTTCTCTGGATCATGAACCATATCCACATGCTATGGTCAGATCTTACAAGGAGAGCCTTTTAGGCGAAGGTTCGGTACAGGGAGAGTGGTATGTAAAGGTAAAAACGAAAGCTGTTATAGGAACTAGTAGGGTATTAAGTGAATTAATTCACAGTGTATGTGGGGAGTGCAGAAATACAGAGGGCAGACATGGGAAGGGATTAGGGGTTGATTCGAAGGACAAGCTTCCCACATACAGACTTCTTGGTTTCCTGGTACTTAGGTGGGGTCCTCTGGCTTTTCTGACTGTTATAACTCATGAAACATAGAATTTGACGGCAGATAAGGACCGCTTGGCCAACCCATTCTGCCCATTTCCCTACCTAATGGATAAGCTGCAGATCTTAGTTAACCAGCAGCCTACTTCTTTCTACCCCCACCCCCTAGAATTGCCTTATGGCTGTCCCATGCATGCTTGAATTCAACCACTGTTTTTGACTCCACAACCTCCTCCGGAAGGCCGTTCCATGCATCCACAACCCTCTCTGTGAAAAAATACTTCCTTACATTACCTCTGAGCCCCCCTCCTCTATCATCAAATTGTGCCCCCTTGTTCTTGTACACCTCTTTTTTTGAAAGATGCTACCCTCTTGGACTTTGTTGATTCCCTTGAGGTACTTGAACATTTCTGTCATGTCCCCCCCTCTCCCGCCTTTCCTCGAGGCTATACATATTAAGCTTCTTTAGTCTCTCTTCATATGTCTTCCGCTGCAGACCCTGCACCATTTTAGTTGCCTTCCTCTGGACAGCTTCCATCTTGTCTATGTCCTTGCGGAGACTGGGTCTCCAGAACTGCACAGTACTCCAGATGGGGTCTCACCAGCTGTCTGTACAGAGGGATAACAACTTCTTGTTTTCTACTGGTGATGCCTCTCCCTATGCATCCCAGTATCCCCCAGCCCTCCTTACTGCCCTCTCACATTGCTTGCCCACCTTTAAGTCATCTGATATGACTACCCTCAGGTCCCTTTCCATTTTTGTTGTTGCTAGTATCTCACCCCCCATTGTGTACTCTTCCCCTGGGTTTTTGTTTCCCAGGTGCATTACCTGCACTTCTTAGCATTAAATCTAAGCTGCCACACATTTGACCATTCCTCTAACCTTGCCAAGTCCTTCTCATCCTTTCCACCCCACCTGTGCATCAACTCTGTTGCAGATCTTTGTGTCATCTGCAAGAGACATACTTTCCTTCCAGTCCCTCTGCATTGTCGCTTACAAAGATAATGAAGAGGACCAGTCCTAATACTGAACCCTGCGGCACCCCACTAGTAACCTCCCCCTTTCTTCAGAGTGGACTCCATTTACTATTACCCTCTGTGACCTATTCTCCAGCCAATTCTTTACCCAGGCTATCATCTTGGGACCCACTCCCAGGCTGGCTAACTTGTATATTAATCTTTTGTGTGGGACTGAGTCAAATGCCTTGCTAAAGTCTAGGTAGGCCATGTCCATAGCCCCTCTCTGATCTACTACTTTGGTCACCCAGTCAAAGAAATCCATTAGATTCGTCTGGCATGGCCTTTCTGCTGTGAATCCATGCTGCCTTGGGTCCTGTGCCCCTCTGGCCTCTAGGTACTCGACAATTCTTTCCTTCAGAAGTGATTCCATCATTTTCCCTATCACTGAGGTTAAACTAACTGGTCTGTAGCTTCCCGCTTCTGCCCTGCTCCCACTTTTGTGAAGGGGAATCACATCTGCCCTCCTCCAGTCCTCAGGTACCACCCCATCCTCCCATGATTTGTTAAAGAGGGTAGTCAGTGGTGTCACTAGTTCTACGCTTAGTTCTTTTAGAATTCTGGGATGAATCCCATCAGGCCCCATTGCTTTGTCCACCTTCAGTTTTAAGAGTTCTTTCAGAACCCTTTCTTCTGTAAATGGGCTGGTATCAACTTCTGCATCCAGAGTGTTTCTATTGTTTGTTTTAGGTACCTCCCCCTCTTCATTTGTAAATATTGGCAGGTAAAGATATGGTAACGATTTCCTCATGGAATGTGAGGGGCCTGAACTCACCCATTAAATGTAAGAAAGTACTTGCCAAACTTAAATCCCTGAGTACTCAGATAGCCTTCTTACAGGAAACTAAGCTAAATCATATGGAAACGCAAAAACTAAGGTGGGAATGTGTGGGATGGGAGGTTCATAGTGTGGCTAACAAAACTAAAGGGGGGTAACTATACTGTGTCATAAAAACTTAAAATGGTCAATGCAAGAACAAAGGGCTGACAAAGGAGGGAGATGGGTATTGGCCAAAGTTGGCACCCCCACAGGTAATACAGTTTTAGCCAACATTTACGCCCCTAATGAGGACACCCCCGATTTCTTTCATAAACTTTCACAAGATCTACTGGAGTTGTCGGCAGGGGAGGATGACATTCTCCTGGGGGGGAATTTAATTTAACTATGGATTCCCTCCTGGATAGATCCAACTCCAAGCCAGATGCACTCCCCCTCCGATCTGTTAGGGCTTTAAAGGATTTGATATCCCTGCACAAGCTGCAAGACATATGAAGAGTAGCCCACCCGGTTGAGAGGGACTATACCTATTTCTCTGAGGCTAAACAAGTTTCTAGTAGATTAGACTATTGGTTTATCTCTCCGAACATTATAAATAAGGTACTTGATGTTACAGTTGCCCCTGTATACATTTCAGACCATGCCCCTTTAAGATTAGCCTTGGGTCCTTTTGCTCCTTTTACTAGGTCAGTCAGCTGGAGGTTAGACCCTTTATTGTTGCAGGAGACAGACTTCAAAGAGTGGCTTAAAGAGGAGGTTAAAACCTTCTTTTCTAGGGACATGAATATGTTGTTCATCCACACTGTCTGGCAGGTATCCTTGCCACTTTAAATCTTGCCGGAAGGTCTTCAAGCTGGCTCCTCCCACCCACCCGGGTGGTAAAACTCTTGGCTCCGCCACATGATGCCAGATCTTCCTTACCGCTTGGAAGCTCAGGTTCCCTCCTTAACGCTCTGCGTATAAGACTGGTTCCTAATTCTTCGGTTTTCCGAATTTAAAAGTTTTTTGCATTATAGACTTTGGTCTTCTATCCCTCGCGGCTGCGATGGACAAATCGACTCCCGGTTTTCGGAGATGCCCTTGCGGGCAGAAGATGTCTCGGACGGATCCGCACTCCACGTGTGTCTACTGTTTAGGCCTTGAGCACGACCCGCAGGCTTGCGACCTGTGCTCTTCCTTCTCAGCCTACGTCCTCGAAGACCGTGCTGCCCGTTTACAACTGGGGCACCCTGAGAAACGTTTTCCTCCGGTGAAGTCAAAAGAGGCCCGGTCAGCGGTTTCCGCGGCGGCGGGCTCGGCGGATCAGCTAGAGCAGATGATCGCCCTCGAAGAGGAGGCGGCGCGGGCCGCATCTTCCTCGACCGCGGCATTTATCCCGCTCTCCCTGGGTTCCTCTTATACAGCTTCCTTTAAGGAGCTTTGTCTGTCCCTCTCCACTAGAGGAGAGGGACCAACGTCTGCAGGACCTTCTTCTCGGTCCAAGAAGAAAGACAAGGGTAAGACCCTCCATCAACGCTCTTGGGAGCGGGAAAGGTCCCTCTCTCCGAGTTGTCGGCCATCGACTTCGGTCGATCGTTCGGCTTCAGCCACTCGTCTCACGGTGTCCCTATCAGGTCAGTTGACCGAGACTCCCGTCGAAGCAGTCGAGATCTTTCTCGACCCGTTGGACGGGTTGTCAACTGGCGAAGCCAAAAATCCTCTCTCACCGGTTCCCCCGGTGGGAGTTGAGGATCCCGTGGGCTTGCCAGTGCCTCCGGTTCCGGAGCCCTCAGGTGAACCCTCCGAGCCAAGGGGGGAGCCGGTTCCACCCATCCCCTTCCCGCACCGTCCTCGGAAAAGCCGAGGTTCTCGGTCTTGGTCTCGGACTTCTTCACGGTCCGGCCGATCCCACCGTCATAGGCGGTCTCGGTCTCGGCACCGCGGTAAGTGGCGCCGCCGCTCGTCCTCGTCCTCCTCCTCGGACGAGGGGGGGCTTCGGCGTAATTATCAGCCGATCGAGAGACCTCATGTGGCAACAGCTCCTTCTGACCGGGAACAAGTCGACGCCGTCGCCTTCCCCGGCCATTAAGTGGCTGTCACCGGAGCGGCCAAAACAACCCCTCGTCTTACCCGAGGAGCCTGTTCCCAGGCCGGTTGTTCGGCCAAAACCAGCTGCTCCACCGATTCCGGTGGAACCTCCGCCTCCACAGCCGCTGTTTGGGGCTCCGACCAAGAACTCTCGGTCGGCTCAGGGTTTGCCCCATAGGCTGTCTCACCCTAACTCCCGATCGCCCTTGGCAGGTGGAGGGTGGCTCAGGCCCAAGGCAGCTCTTTGCGGACTCTTCTGAGTCCGACAACGATTCCTCCCTTTTCTCCAGGCGAGTGGACTTGGAGTCCGCTGGAGGTCAGTCACTGGACGACAGCCCTTCGTCCTTCCTGGGTTTGCTTAGGCTCATCTCGGAGTCCACCGGGATGCAGCTTGAGCCCGTATCCAAGCGGGCCAAGTATCCCCTCACGGAGATATTGGACCGAGGGGATTCCCCTACGGAGGCCTTTCCTGTGGCCGAGGCCATTGAGGGCCCGGCCTTGGAGCTCTGGCAGCGCCCTGCTTCCTGCCCTGCGCCTTCGGCCAGGATGGCCAGGAAGTATGCGGTCCCTACCGGTTCCCTGTCCGGTTTCTCGGAACATCCCTCAGCCGAGGGGTTAGTTACCGACAGCGTTTTCCGGCGTGCCGGAAACACTAGGGACATGGACAAACCTCCTGACAAGGAGTCCAAGAAATTGGACTACGCCGGGTGAAAAATCTACGCTGCGTCCTCCCTTGGCCTCCGTCAGGCCAGCTCGGCTGTGCTTATGGCACATTTCTCCCATGCTCTGTTGGGCTTCCTGGATGAGGTAGTCCCTCATCTCCCGGCTGACCTGCAGACTATGGTTAGGCAGGTGCGGGACCAGGGCAGGGCAGTGGCCAAGCAGCAACTTCAGACTGCTCTGGACATTGGAGACTCATGCGCCAGGTCAGTCGCGGCCGCAGTGGCTATGCGCCGTCGGGCTTGGCTGAGGATATCCACCTTCACAGCGGATACCCAGCACAAATTGGCGGATGTCCCCTTCCTGGGAACCAACTCTTCGGCCCTGGAGTGGAAGGCCACCTCCAGAGGATCGAAAAGTCCAATGCCACTTTGGACTCGGTCTCATCCGCTCAGAGGGACAAGGACCGCAGACCGCAACCCAAGCCCTTTTGTCCGTCTGCGCCTGCGGCATGTCCGGCCCAGCAGCATCAGGGCCAGCAGGCTCGCGCTTGGCGTCCCAAACCCAAGCCCTCGGCTTCCTCCTCCAGGAAGCAGGGAGGTAAAGGCCCTGGAGGTCCCTCGGCCGGTCCTTCCTCCAAGCCTGCCCAGTGACGGGTTGAGGGGTGTCGCCCCCAACCCCGTCGCCTCACCCCAGGTGCCCCCGGGGGGCGGCTCCGCCACTTTCTTTCTGCCTGGTCTGTTATCACCACAGACCGGTGGATGTTGGAGGTGGTGGAAAAGGGCCTCCCTCTGGAGTTCAAGCAGGCCCCACCCTTCAGAGCCGTCGCACCTCTGGGTCAAGCCTCGCTGTCAGCTCACCGAGCTGACATCGCTCTCCTCCTCGAGAAGGAGGTGATAAGAGAGGTGGCGGACCCTCCCTCAAACCCAGGGTTCGTGTCCAGGTACTTCCTGGTTCCGAAACGGACGGGGGGCTGGCGCCCCATTCTCGACCTACACGACCTAAACAAGTTCCTAAGGTCTCGAACCTTCAGGATGGTCACTCTGGCTCAGATAATACCATCCTTGGAACACGGCGTGTGGTTCTGCTCTCTGGACCTACAGGATGCATTCTTTCACGACCCTATCCGTCCGTCACATCAGAGGTTCCTTCGCTTTCAAGCGGAGGGATCCCTTTTCGAGTTCCAAGCCATGCCCTTCGGCTTATCTCCAGCTCCCAGCTTCTTCACCAAATGCATGGCAGTGGTGACAGCATTCCTGCAGCGCCGAGGGGTCCGGGTTTACCCTTACCTGGATGATTGGCTGATAGCAGGCCCCTCCAGACAGGAGGTGGAGCAGTCCAGAGATCTGGCCCTCCAGGTTTGCTCTCAGGTCGGCCTCCTCATCAACGAGGCCAAGTCTGAATTTGAGCCAAAGCAGGTGATTCTTTTCATCGGGGCAGAGCTCGACTCTCTTCGAGCCAGAGCACGGCACCCGGCGGACAGGGCCGAGGTTCTTTCCTCCTTTGCCCAGTCATTTCTGGTTGGGCAATTGCGCCCTGCCCGGGACTTCCTGCGCCTCCTGGGTCTCATGGCGGTCTGTACCAGAGTGGTCCGTTGGGCCCGCTGGAACATGCACCCCCTTTAGTGGGGGCTGGCCAGCCAGTGGTCCCAACGCTGCGATCCATTGGACCAGCTAGTGACGGTGACCCAGGGGATGTGGAACGCTCTCCAGTGGTGGACCGTTCCAGTTCATCTGCAGGAGGGCATCCCGTTTGTCCGCCCCGAGCCGACGGTCTCTCTATCGACCAATGCCTCTCTGATGGGTTGGGGTGCCCATCTGGGGGAACACCGAGCGCACGGTCTCTGGTCCCCGAGGGAGTCCCGATGCCACATCAACCTGCTGGAGCTCTGAGTGGTCCACCTAGCTCTCACCGCCTTTGCTCCGTTTCTTTGGGGTCAAGTGATCCGGGTCCAGACGGACAATACCACGACCATGTACTATCTAAACTGCCAGGGCGGGATGTGCTCCATGCTTCTATGCAAGGAAGCTCTCCGCATCTGGTCACTCGTGCGCAGCCTGGAGGTGGATCTCCTAGCCATTCATGTGGCAGGAGCCTCCAACACCCTGGCCGATGCCCTAAGCCGGATAGGGGCTGCGTCCCACGAGTGGTCTCTCCTGCCAGAGGTAGTACAAGATCTATTCTCCCATTGGGGCACACCTCAGGTGGACCTGTTTGCCTCCAGGGAGAATGCGAAGCTGAGGCTGTTCCATGCCCGGCCCCCTCAGCAGGGATCGCTGCAGGGGGATGCCTTCTCGAGGCCGTGGACCCCGGGCCTCTTCTACGCCTTTCCCCCATTCCCCTTGATGCACAAGGTGCTTCTCAAAGCAAGGAGGGACAAGGCGCAGGTGATTCTGATAGCCCCAGACTGGCCCCGCCAGTACTGGTACCCAGATCTTCTCAGCCTCAGCTCCAGGCTCCTGAGCCAGCTTCCAGCTCGCCTGGACCTGCTCTCAGTCAATCAGGGGAAGGTATTCCATCCAGACCTTCAATCCCTGTACCTGACAGCCTGGTTCCTGAGTGGCTAGAGTTCCAGGCCTTGGGTCTTTCCGACGAGGTCCTCAACATAGTTGAGGCGTCCTGTAAGGAGTCGACCAGAAAATGCTACACCTTCAAATGGAAGAGATTTTCCATTTGGTGCCAGGGCAAGGGCCTGGACCCTTCCTCCTGTTGCTTGGCGAGCATATTGGACTACCTTTGGTCCCTTTCTCAGCAAGGGCTTAGGTCAATGACCCTTAAGGTGCACCTGGCAGCCATCTCTGCTTACAGGCTGGCCGGGAAGCAGTCAGTGGCTAGGAGAAGGTGGCCTGGGCTTTCAAAGGCCTTGATCACATTTCCTCCGCAGAGACCTCCACCTCCATGGGATCTACTGCTGGTACTGGCAAAGCTCATGGGCAAGCCATTCGAACCAATGCACAGGTGTGAACTCTCTCACCTGTTGTGGAAGACCACCTTCTTGGTGGCTATCACGTCAGCCAGAAGGATGGGAGAGCTCCAGGCACTCTGCATCGAGTCTCATTACCTGGTCTTCCACAGGGACAAGGTTGTCCTGCGCCCCCATCCGAAATTCCTTCCAAAGGTGGTGTCAGAGTTTCACCTTAACCAGGTGTTGACTCTGCTGGTGTTCTACCCCAATCACACCTCGGAGGCCGAATATAGGCTCCATACTCTGGACCCTAGAAGGGCACTCGCTTACTATAAGGAGTGCATGGCTGAAATTCGGGGAGAGGTTCGCCAGCTGTTTGTCACCCACGCCTGAAGCTGCACCTGGCAGACCTGCAGCCAAGCGGACGATAGGCAGGTGGGTCACCTCCTGCATAGATCTCTGCTATAAGTTGGCGGGCATGGAGCCTCCCAGAGGGATAAGAGCTCATTCTACTCGCCATACTGCTGCATCGGTGGCTGCTTCCAGGGACGTCCCTATGCAGGAAATCTGCAGGGATGCTACCTGGAAGTCAGTACACACCTTCATCACCCATTACCACATCGACCTTGAGTCATGCCGGGATGCTGGTTTTGGGGCCTCGGTTCTCCAGTCTCTATTCCCTAAGTAGGGGGTGTGCGCCTTGCCTCCCTCCTCCCGGAGAACTGCTAGAAGTCTGCCAAACAGTGTGGATGAACAACATATACCATTCCTAGAACTCCTGATACAGGTGAGTAACCTGTATTTCTGACAATCCGCGTGGGTCTGCAACTGCAGCGGCCGTCTGGGAGGCTTTTAAAGCCATGATTAGAGGTCACATGATCAGCTATGCTGCCTACCGTAGGAAGCAGAGAGAAAATGAGGCTAGGGAACTAGAGAGGGTATTGGGAGAGAAAGAAGGCCTGTACAAGAAGGACCCTACTAAACTACAGAACCCTGATCTGTTGCACGACCTCCTGGTCCTACAAATGAAATTGAATACACCTGCGCCTAGAAAAGTGGAATTACAAATTCTAAGATTAAAACACAGATATTGGGCAGGGGGAGAAAAAGCTGGGAAACTGCTAACCTTCCAGCTAAAAAAACAAGTTGAGAGGCACATAGCCCAACTTAGGGACAATAAGGGGGTAAAGCATAGTAAACCAGAGGTCATTAACCAAATCATGCTATCTTTCTACAAAACCTTGTACAGCTCCCATACTACCTGGAACGAGTTCAAATTTGAGGAGTTCATGGCAGGTACATGACTTCCTAGACTCACAGCTGCCCAGAGAGACCATCTAGAGAGGCCCATGGAGATACAAGAAATAAGAGAGGCAATTAATAAGATGGCCCCAAAAAAAGCTCCTGGGGGAGATGGGTTCTCTATTGATTTTTATAAGGTAATACCAGAGATAGTATCTCTTCCCCTGAGGGATATGTTACAAGAAGCTTGGGATCAGGAGATTCTTCCCACCACCCTCAGGGAGGTGATCATCACAGTCCTTCCTAAAGAAGGTAAAGACCACACCCTACCTACAAGCTATAGGCCCATTTCGTTGATTAACGCGGACACCTAAATTCTAGCTAAGGTACTAGCAGCTAGAGTGGAGAAAATCCTTCCCTGTTTTATTCACATTTCCCAAGTGGGATTTGTGAAGGGCCGTGCCAGTTCTGATCACATTAGATCCTTAATCTCCCTTGTACAGAAGGCAGGGATGGCCCCCACTCCATCAGCCACTATTTCAGTAGATTTTGAGAAGGCCTTCGATTCAGTAGCGTGGGATTTTCTCCACAGGATGCTGCAGCACTACAGCTTTGGGGATATGTTTAGGGGCTGGGTCAAAACACTGTATACGTCACCTATGGCTAGACTGCTAACTAATAACACACTCTCTGATCCATTCGAATTACATAGGGGCACCAGGCAGGGATGTCCCCCTCTCTCTGATGTTGTTTGTGCTGGTCATAGAAGCCCTGGCTAGTGCTCTGAGGGAACATCCAAATATTAAAGGTATATGGGTAGGCTCTGAGTCGTATCAGGCACTGTTATATGCTGATGATTGTCTCATTCTAACTGACGATTTTCATTTCAGTGCCGAACATATTGTGGAGCTACTGCAATCCTTTGCTAGCATCTCAGGCCTTAGGATTAATCAGGGTAAAACTTAGGATGGCAGAGAAAGGGGAGATACTATTTATGGGGGACCTTAACATGCCAGATGTTAACTGGAGCACCTTTGCGGCAGCCACATCCAAAAGCAGGGCCATTCTTGATGCCCTTCAGGTGGCATGCCTCAAACAGCTAGTTTTGGAACCCACTCGTGAGGGAGCAATCTTAGACCTCGTGACTCTCAAATGGGGACAGTGAGAGGATCTCAGATCTAGAAGTGGGTAACCATTTGGGAACAAGTGACCACCAAACAGTGTGGTTCACGATAAACTCTGCTACAGAGTCAAGCCATACAAAAATTAGGGTTCTGGACTTCAGGAGGGCTGACTTTGGCAAGATGGGAGAGTGCCTTAGAAAAGCACTAGCAAACAGGCTAGAAGGCGGGGTGGAGCAACAATGGGCAAATATCAAAACTGCCATCACAGAGGCAGCAAGCCTTTGTGTGAAGCAAATAAACAAAATGAAAGAAAAAGCCACTATGGTTCTCAAAAGAGGTGGCGGTGAAGGTTAGGGAGAAAAATATAGCATTTAGGAAGTATAAGGAAACACAGAAGAAGCAGGACAGAGAACTGTACCAGTTAAGGCAGAAGGAAGCAGGAGGGTAGTCAGAATAGCAAAGGCACAAACTGAGGAAAAGATAGCTGACTCGGTTAAGAAGGGGGATAAAACCTTTTATAGGTATATCAGGGAGCGATAGAAAGACAAAGGGAGGGATAGTGAGGCTGAATAGAATGGATGGTGGGTGGGCAGAGAGTGACAGTGATAAAGCAGGGATACTGAATGAATACTTCTGTTCAGTATTCACAAAAGAGGAAGTGGGGAGGTGCCTAATCCAATTAACAGAAGCACCCTGGAGAGGGGGGCTGATCCCAGTCCTTTCACAGAAGAAAGGGTTCTGAAACAACTCCTAAAACTGAAGGTGGACAAAGCAATGGGGCCAGATGGAATTCACGCCATAATTCTAAAAGAATTAAGCAGAGAACTAGTGACACCACTGACTATGCTTTTCAACAAATCATGGGAGGATGGTGTGGTACCTGAGGACTGGAAGAAGGTGGATGTGATTCCCCTTCACAAAAGTGGGACCAAGACAGAGGCAGGAAACTACAGACCTGTCAGTTTGACCTCTGTGGTAGGGAAAGTGATGGAATCACTTCTGAAGGAAAGAATTGTTGAGTACCTAGAGGCCAGTGGGGCACAGGACCCAAGGCAGCATGGGTTCACAGCGGGAAGGTCATGTCAGACGAATCTAATTGATTTCTTTGACTGGGTGACCAAAGTAGTAGACCAGGGAGGGGCTGTGGACATGGCCTACCTAGACTTTAGCAAGGCATTTGACACAGTCCAACACAAAAGATTAGTAGTCAAATTAATCAGACTGGGAGTGGGTCCCAGGGTGGTAGCCTGGGTAAAACATTGGCTGAACAACAGGACATAGAAGGTAATTGTAAATGGAGTCCACTCTGAAGAAAGAGGGGTTACTAGTGGGGTACCACAGGGTTCAGTACTGGGTCCAGTCCTATTTAATGTCTTTATAAGTGACATTGCAGAGGGACTGGGAGGAAAAGTATGCCTTTTTGAAGATGACACAAAGATCTGCAACAGGATTGATACACAAGGAGGCGTGGAAAGGATGAGAAGGGACTTGGCAAAGTTGGAGGAATGGTCAGAAGTATGGCAGCTTGTATTCTATGCAAAGAAGTGCAAAGTAATGCACCTGGGAAACAAAAACCCAGGGGAAGATTACACAATGGGGGGGGAGGTAGTAACAACAACAAAAATGGAAAGAGACCTAGGGGTAATCATATCAGATGACCTTAAGGTTGGCAAGCAATGCGAGAAGGCGGTAGGGAGGGCTGGGGGGATACTGGGATGTATAGGGAGAGGTATCACCAGCAGAAAACAGGAAGTTGTTATCCCCCTGTACAGACAGTTAGTGAGACCCTATCTGGAGTACTACGTCCAGTTCTGGAGCCCCATCTCCGCAAGGACATAGACAGGATGGAGGCAGTTCAGAGGAGGGCAACCAAAATGGTGCAGGGTCTACAAGAGAAGCCATATGAAGAGAGACTAAAGGAGCTTAATATGTATACCCTTGAGGAAAGGAGGGAGGGGGGGACATGATAGAAACGTTTAAGTACCTCAGTGGAATCAACAAAGTCCAAGAGGGTAGCATCTTTCAGAAAAAGAGATGTGCAAGAACAAGGGGACACAATTTGAAGACAGAGGGGGGACGGCTCAGGGGAAATGTGAGGAAGTATTTTTCACAGAGAGGGTGGTGGATGCATGGAACAGCCTTCCTGAGGAGGTTGTGGGGTCTAAAACTGTGGGAGAATTCAAGAATGCATGGGACAGACATAAGGCAATTTTTGTGGGGGGTAGGAAGAAATAGGCTGTTGGTTAAATAGAATCTGCAGCTTATCCTCTAGGTAGAGAAATGGGCAGACTAGGTGGGCCAAGCAGTCCTTATCTGCCGTCAAAGTCTATGTTTCTATGTTTGTATGTTAAAACAGAAGTCCTCCCCCTGAATAAGCAGCTTTCATCTGAAGATATCTCAGCTTTGGGGTTGGTTAGGGCCAAGGTGGGTATTAAGTATCTAGGTAGTAGGGTAAGTGCCAATGTATCTTCCCTTCCAGAGACTAACCTCTCTCCACTAATTGATAGCCTCAAGGCAGAAACTCAAAGGTGGAAACAGTGAAATCTCTCGCTCCCTAGGAAAGTGGCGGCAATTAAAATGATGATTGCGCCGAGGGTGTTTTACATACTATCCCATCTTCCAATTGAGATCCCTAAGAAACGGTTTCAATTACTGGATAGTATAATATGGGCTTTCATGTGGGAAAACAAAACCCCGTGGTATAGTAGAGCCAAACTCCGTGCTCCATGGAGCAAGGGTGGGTGGTGCCTCCCACACTTTAAACACTATGCATATGTGTTGTCAGCTGCAGCCACATGCAGACTGCTTCGGAGAAATAACTCTGACTTACTAGCATGGGAAGCAATAGAGAGGATGGCCATGCAAGGGACCCATCTGGTTGGATATTTGGGTAAGCCCCTTCCCTCTAATTTTCATTTTTGGCTCACAATAAAAGCAGCTCACAAGGCTTGGTTTCAAGTGGGGGCCATAAGTAAATCCTGTTTGAATCTGGGGAAACACCTCCCCCTATGGAACAACCCGGGTTGGACCATTGATCATAAACCCCTTTACTGGGAGTGCTGGAGGGGAAACAGATCAGCACTCTACAAGATATACTAATGGAAGATGGCCATACCATAGGTAGTTTTACCTGTCTGAAAGAGAAGTTTAATTTGGGTACTAGTGATTTTTGGAGATATCTTCAAATGAGGCATGTTTATTCACCCTGGTTGAAAAGAGGGTGCACATGCACGATGTGCCAAGGCAATGGAAAAGCCAAACAAAACAAACTGCCTTTAGACAACTGGCTAAAATTGCAGAAGGGCCTGGCAGGCCGTATTTATAGGTATATGAGGGGTGCCTTAACAGACCCATCCCTACCTGCCAAAACCAGGTGGCAGCGTATGTTAAACCTTCCCTTCAGTGAAGATGCCTGGCAAAGGGGCTGGTTAATAGCAAAAAAAGCTTGTGGGGACCCCAGAAGCTTCTTTATCCAAAATAAGACAAGACACCTCTGGTACCGTACTCCCGTAGTACTAAAGAAAATGAATTTACTTATGAACGATAGGTGCTGGAGATGTAATGCGACTGGAGCAGACTTACTCCATATATTGTGGAAAGGTGACCCCACCCGTCCTTTCTGGTCAGAAATACTTACGTGTTGTTCCAATGTATTGGGACAAAAGGTTCCTACCTCCCCTAGTTTTTGGATCTTGGGGCTCCCGCCCACTGAATTCAGATCATCTAGCCCCTACTTGATATGGCTTATACAAGCCTCGGTGGAAGCTAAACGGTTGCTTCTTTGTAGATGGAGGACTAGAAATGTACCCTCTATCATGGCTTGGTTAGTAACCATGGCTAATTTGGCCAGTTTCTCCAGGCTGACCCACTTGGCAACAGCAACCCTGCGTGCCTTCTTGGATAAATGGGACCCATTTATGCAGTACCTTCAGAATGTACTCCCACATCTCGTAAACCCATTGGGTAAAGATATGTTAAAGCCACCTTGAGTAATCCCAGTCTTACTTCTTCCCGCCCTTCTGCTGATAACTGGTATGGTGAATGAGGCCCCCCGCCCCGGCAGTACCCCACCTTGTAAGTAACAACCCAGTCCCAAGTCAGGACCGTGTTTTAGTGCATTCCCTTCTAATATATTGTAAATGCACTGTGAATACTTTACTATGATACAGTATGTAAAATCTGACTGAAATATAACACTTACATATGCACTGTGATATATGCCCAGTCTCTATAACAAAATAAAAATTCTAACTGCAAAAAAATATATAATATTACAGTCTTATTACTTATCTCATTGCACTCTTTGAATGGTTTGTTGGAAGCCATCTTGAAAAGTTTACAATATTTTAATGGACACAGCTTGGGCATGGGCTTTTTATATTATAATTTACTCTTCTTTACATATTACCTGTGGCATTTGCTCTTAAAAAAACAAAATGGCACCAACTGCAAAAGTTTTGTTTCCCAAACATATTGAAGGCACTTGAGTCTGAAGGCTCCATGTGTATTTTATTTTCGTGTTACCTTTTATGTTAAGATAGATTGACATCTATTGGGACTCCTATTTTGTCACAGAACATACTGGCCTTTATATTTACAAGAATCTATGCTTTGTGACATTTTGCCACATATGATATTATGATTCTCCCTTTATCTTGTATCTCTGTGATGCAGTCTGCATGACTATGTTAATAAAAAAGTTACATAAAAATCAAGCGTGCCTCAAAACCCTTCTTGCTCCCATTGATACCTCTGCATGTTGGCACATTGTGCTGCCCACAGTTTCAACTTGGCCAAAAAAGACCCCCTTCCCCGTTTTCGTACCAGTGTATGGGCCTGCACCCTGTCCTTGCGGAAAATCAAACAAGGAAGCCCATGCATCAAAGTAGAAAGCCAGAAATCCCACATGGTGACCAAAAACAGCATTTTCCATGAAAGGAAATGCATTTTACAGGTTGCATCAGGCTCAAAAAGAGCCAAGGTTAATTTTTCCAAAATTAAATTGAGGTCCCAAGATGTAACCAGTTTACGAATCGGGAGATGCATGTGTTCCACACATCTCACCAGGTATTGTCAGGCTGGGCCGGTCTATTGGCGCAGTGGCAGGGCTACTGCTTGCGATGCTGGCGACCCGAGTTCAGAAACAATTATTGGCTATTAAGGGCTAGCTGGTGGAGGGAAGATCAAGCTCCCCAGGGATGACTCTCCTCTCTCAGGGTGCGAGGACTCTGCATTTCAGTGCCAGACTGCCACTGTGTGGAGGCCAGAAGGTAGCACACACAAGCACAGTAGAAGGGGAATGGCTGCTGTCACATGCCAGCATGCATGCCAATGTGCACATGTACGCAAGACACTGCACTCTGGCACCCGGGGAGAAAAAAAAGGAGCAAAATGCTTCAGTCCTGTCCCGCATCCCCTGCAGGCACTGCATGATCAATAAGGCAAACACCCCCAACCATGTATGGTCCTGGGTAAGTGTCACACAACTGGTAAGTCCATGAGAAGGTTGGTGATGGGCCTGGGTGGGTGCCGCAAGACCAAGGGACGAAAGAGCAGAAAAGCAAGGTGGAACAAAAAGTATTGTCGGGTAGAAAATCTTCTAATTTACAAATGGGAAAAGAAAAAAATACTATAGATATAAGCAGTAATGGTTCACTGCTTTTGAAAGTTTATATTAATTTCAGGCTATGCACTTGTTCTTTAAATTAGTATGCATGTTACCATGTACGTAACTGATTATTTTTTGTTTGTTTCTGCTTTTTTTGTATTATTATGTCTTATAGTAGTGTGCACTAATGCCTCTATGTTACTTGTTTGCACTATTCAGCGTATTGTCTGTTAAATTACTATACATTTGTATTTTAGTCTGTTAATCCTATATACCCTTTCCCAAAACACACCTGGAAACAAGCTATTCACATCTCAGCTTGTTTTCTCCAGGAGAATCATTTCCAATAAATAGAATTATCCCAATGATCCCATTCCCTTAGATCAACTGACTCCCGTACCCTGGCTGTCCCCCGCAAATCCACTCAAATCGGCTAATCTGGTTACTCTCACTGTCTCCCAAAAATTTGGAATTCCCTCTCCCCTCAAATCCGGCACTCGTCCTCTACCTACTCCATCAGCTCTGCCCTCAATAATGACCTTGCACCTAGCTGCTCCTGTCATGTCCCTCCCTAATTCCCTCCTCTCAGCCCTGGACAAACCCAGCCCCTCTATCGGCACCTTCATTTTACCCTGTACACACTCACCCCCCAAATTTATAGCTGCCCTCCCCTTACCCCAAATTGCTCCCCCTTACTGGCCTCCCTTGATCTCTTATAGAATGTAAAAGACCCCAAATGCTCTCCATAGGTCCCCCCCCCCAAGGGGGCTTGTATCTCTTATCTACTCCCTTCCCTCACCATCCTAAAGGGGTCTCTCTGGGACACTGCCTTATCCCATTCTCTCTGATCCCCCCAGTCCCCTTGCAGGGTTCCTCGCATCCTGAAGGGGTCTCCAGGGATACGACTCTTCCTCCTCCTCCCCTCACCCCTCCCTCCCCTTTCTCCCTTTTCTTTCAAGTAAGCACTTATTTACTTATTAACCCAGCACTTATTATCATCCACTCTTTCTGCATACTATATTCAACACTGTTGTGACACAGTTTGTAACACCTGCTTTACAACTGTATGTTAATGTTGATCTTGCAACTTGAATGTTTACTCTTTCCTGTTGTACCCCTTCCCCCCAGGTTGCACTGGGAGACCAGCGACTTGTCACTCAGTGTGCCTTCCTGGTGAAACATTTCAATAAATAAATAAATTTGCTCTAGGGTAACCTTACCTGTAGTGAACCTTATATAAAATCAGTTTATAAAATGTTTGCTGCTGAATAATACATTATGAAGTTGGATACTCTGGTACTGCCTCCATACCAATCTTTCTGATATAATGCCACTTCTGAAGTACAGTAATACTGCTCTACCTTCTACTTTGGCACTCACTTCCACTGAAGGAGGTCATTATAATCCTTTCCAGTAAGACAGCACTTCACAGTAGCATTCAGGAATGCATAGCTCACAGAAATTGTTTTATCAGCTGGGGCAATGTATGGAATGGCAGGATTAGTTTGGAGAAGATAGTTGAGGTCCAATATGTAACTCAGACTTCGGGTCATAACTGCATTTCCTCATTTTCACTTTTTGTACTGCTTTAAGCCAAACAGAAATCTTGCCTTTTTATGTTTTTCCATAGTGAACTCAATTACTTCTTGCTCCTCTTGTAGCTTCCCCTGCCCTAATGATTGATCTTAGGTGTGCTTCCAGTTGTAAGTGCTGGCATGGATTGTGAGGTGCAAGCATAGTAAAAATTCAGTCCCTCATTAGGTACTACTAGTGGGCAAACACCCTTTAATTTTGTTTTTGTCTTTTCATGCCTACCACGCACGACAGGCAACAAAATCGAGCCCCACAACCAAACTTTGAAAGGAGTAAACTGAGTTTTAGTTGCAGTAAGTGAGAACTGGACATTTGTGTGGTGTTCCTTTTACAGGAAATTCTCCCACTAAGTAACAAGACTGATGTTTCTTTTCAGCTCTTTCTCAAAGCACAAATAAGCAAGCATATGGTGTTGGTTGGTGACTATAGTGACAGAGCGATTTTAAACAGGAACAAACATGTCCCCTTGCTCTACCATGCAGGAGACCCAGATATGCGGCCCAACTCCTTCCACTGGGCATCAGGTAACAATATGTCTTTCATTAGGCTCCACCCACCATAAGGAGGATGCTGGAGGACATGACAGACAGGGAGGTGGGGGGGGGGGAGCAGAGGAGTGAGAAAGGAGACGAATGCTGGCCTGATGTGTTGGCTGGTGGCTGTGTTCAGCCATGCCTTTCAACCTTCTGAATCTCCATAGCCCTGCCAACCACAGCCTCTGTTGGAGTCACCAGGCACTTCCTCCTCTTGTGGCAGTATGGGAGTCCTCTGTGATGACACAGATTGAACATCTGATGGTGAAGACCCTGTGGTCCCTGGTAGGAGATTGTGGCCCTGGGTCACACCCTCTTAACCACCTCAGTGTCCTTTACATATAGAGGAGATAAAAACTGCACCAAGTACTCCAGGTGGGGCCTGACCAGTGACTAGTAAAGTGGCAGAATTACTTCCCCTGCTCTGCTAGTCACTCCCCTTCAGATGCATCCCAGCATTCAGCTGGCCGTCTTGTCAGTATCAATGTACTGCTTGTTCTGCTCTAGCCCTTTACCTGTTATGACTCCAGGTCCTTTTCTTCCACTGCTGCAACAGAGGGTGATGCAAGAGCTTTTGTAGCACTGTGTGGTTACCAGGTTAACAAATGCTGAAATAAAACTAGAAAAGCATATGTTTATTCTTAGACAGAAAAACCACTGTCTCTTCAGACCATTTTCAAGAATAATCTTTTCTGATATTTAATAATGTTTGACATATTTAGAAAGCTGTAACATTTAAACTTTTAGGCATAGAAGCTTAAAGCTTTTTTTTTTTTATAAAATCTTAGAGTCTAATCGACCTTTATAGATCCTAATGATATCGTTCTCGTGTGTCGTTACGTATTTATACATGTCGTTATAAAATTTTGCTAAAAATAACAGGACTTTTAGTTAAATATTTTATGTTTTTATGTACCAAAACATAGTAGCTGTTGCAATATCTTATATTGCTTTATCAAGGTAGCGGACACCAAGCTTTCATTTAAAGTTACTAGGCCATCTGGACGGGATTTACAAATATGCTTTGTGGGTTTTATGAGCATTTGGGTTTGGAGTTTACATTGCATGTATTGGTAACCTTGTTTATATTTAAGTGCTTCAACATAGCCCACCATGTGCAGCGTCATCAGGCCTATTCCATTTTCGTAACTGGGTACCCAGTAAGCTTTGGGAGTTCTCATTGATTTAAGGGGTTTACATACATCTACTGTGGGGGCAGGCACTGTGTGGACTGAGCCTAGTTGGGGAACATTCTTCTCGCTGCGCGTAGGAAAGCACAGAAGTACAGTCGTAGGCTGGACCTGCAAGGTCACAGAAGAACCAGCTGTGGATAACTATACTGCACTACCTCATTGTAGGTAGCATCTTTTTCCCCATTTAGGGCCTGAAGCCTGGACCATAAATAAAGGCCTGGTTCTTTGTTTCTAATTACTGACTGTGTATATTATTCTTTAACTTGGAGAATAAAGGCAGCTTTGTGGGGATTGGCACTACACTGAATTGGTTTACAGGTAGATTGAGGTGAGGAGGAACTGCATCCCAGCAGGTTGTACCATACTTACACCAGGCCCACTTGAACCTTTCTCTGAGCGGAAGCATCATGCAATTTATTTATCTTTTGGATAGGAACCCCCAAACCAGGAGTTTAAGAAGCCCAGGCCCCTCAACCCTGTTTGAGCCCTCAAGGCAGGGGTTGTCACCATAACACCTATGGTGACCTGGTGGCATTGTAAGCAGGGAGTGTCATAGACACACGAGTCATCCCTGTACAGAAGGAGGCTTGCATAAAGCCATGCTGAGATGGGACAAGAAGTTGGGCATAACCAAGACTCCATTAGTCTGTCCTTCAGAAGGGCCTCCAGGATCTTGCCCATGACTGATCCCAGTCTGACCAGCCCGCAGTTGTTGAAGTCCATCCTTTCTCTCTTCTTTAAGATGGAGACCACACTGACCACTGTCTAGTCCTCCAGCATCACAGCTGTACACACTTAAGTTCTGAAAGATTATTGGAAGTGGCACCGCCATTTGTTCCTTTAGCTCCATTGATCCTTGACTACTGTATATCCCATCCACCCCTTGCGACTTACTTGGGTTGATCTTTGCCAGACAGTCAGCTACCATGGCAGGTGTGGTATCCAACAACTTACAAATGGCAGGCATGATATCCAACAACATACAAACATAAATTCATAACCAGTGTTGGATGCTACCTATGTTGGGATGCAGCAGCCACAAGAAAGTGTGGACTTTTATCTGCTATGCCTCTTGAAAGACAGTCATGATGCACAGGCCTGAAACTGTAAAGGGAGTGAGTTCCTGAGAGAAGGGAATCTCCAGCAAGCAGATGATGCCTAGGAGTAAGGAATGAGATTTACCTCTTGACAGACAGCACCAAGATCTGTGGTAGAGTAGACACCAAGGCGGAGTTAAGGACCATGAAGAAGGATGTGGAAATGAGACACAGGAAATGTCTTGCTTTCTGCCAAGACATTTTGGAGCTTTTGGTGCAATTTCAGTTAATTGCGCCCTACTCAAGTTTGTGTTGTGCATAAGGGAAAACAGTACATGTTCTTTGAAATACACCAGATGTCAGCCTTTGAAGAGCCCAGTATGAAAAAGATGCTGACCAAGAAGGGGACTCCCCCACTGTATCAGAACAGGAGCTGTCTGCATTACTGCAGGTTATTGAGGATCAGATGTGGACATGTCCTTACTTGCCTGAATTGCTCCAATATTTAGACCATTTAGACTTTTATGTTGTGTAATGTAATGGTATGTTTATGTACACCTTTCACGGAGCACCTTATAGACTCTGGTTTAGTTTATTCATAAACAACATGGGCATCATTTATGTTTAGCCAGGGGTTGCAGTTGCGATCCCTTATGATTTCTTTGCAACCCCTGTGATATCCATTGCTACTCCTGGGAAACCCTAAAACAAGGCAGGGGTGCCGGAGTCTTTCTAAAAGTGTGTGTGGGGGGCAAAATCCATGGGTGAGGGAGTAGCCATGACAGTTTTTTGTAAAAAGCTGGGGATCTGGGGCTGCTAGGTTCCCAGAAGCTCTCAGGTTTTAGGTGCTCTGTGGTGAGTTTGGGGGCTTTTATTGAAGATTTTGTCACATCTTCCCTATCCCTGACTCCAGGGAAAAAAAAAATATTTTTCTCCAGAATCAGGGGCGTGGGAAACTTTGGCTGACCTTAAAGTCTGCAGCTGCAGCTAGGGTGGGCAACTGCCTGACCAGTGCCATCGACAACCCACCATATAGGCATTAGTGTAATGTACTGTGAAAGATTTTTATATAAATATGGGGGTCTGGGGGCCACTGGGCTCTTGCTGTCCCCGGGCCTCCAGCCTTTATATAAAAAATTGTTGCAGTACATACTACTTGGAATAACCTCCCTACCAGTCCCAAAAAAGCTACTAGCCACAGTGTCAACACCGTTAAACACATCATGTGTGTGTGCCCACGTCCACATCCCCTGCAACTGTATCTGTCCCCAAATCCTTAGTGTTCCAGCTGCCTAGTTTAAGTCCCATAATACTGTACCTGGCACATTTTCCCATGAATATTAACCCTGTAAATGTGCATCTGTTGTAATTATTGTACTAAGCTGCTGCCTCTAGTAAATACTATTTTTCAGTGGAAACGTCAGCCTGCTGTAACAGTCCTCCATGGGACCCTCTTGAAAAATGGGTATTCAAAATGTGTCTATTCTGGTGTTCACAATTGTGATAAAGGACAGCGCTGAGGGGGGCTACACATAGAATAAGTAAGGGGATGATACATATGCTTAAACTGGGGTGCAGTGAAGTCAGACTGACATTTGGCAAGAAGATCAGATGAGTGAGTAGATCAATAAAGCAGCCAGCAAAGTTAATACCACCACCACTTGACTTGAGCCTCCTTACTGATTTGAGTTTGCCTTTTGAGACCTGACCTTAAGACCTGCAAAAATAAAACCTTTTGGGGCTTGGACTGACAGACTTACCTTTGTTTCTAGGCTCGGCAGGCTCGTTCAGTACTCCAACGTCCAAAGCGGACTCAGGCCAAAGGCCATTGCTGTGAGTTCGTGCTCTAGCCACCCCTATTCTCCTAGTACATCCCAGCATGGCAGTCTGCAAAACAGGCAGCAAACTATTTTTTAACAAAAAAACAAAACAGGCGTTGTCGGAGACCGGAGAGCCGGACCTGGAGAGTGATGAGGGAGAATCTCTCCTGCAACATACGGCGATACTACGCTCCTTTTTCAGCAGTTTCCATCCATCCAGCCGTAACGGTTATGCAGCACTAACTTCAGTGGCTCCAATTTGATTGGACCTTTCGCCTGCCATTTGTGGTTAAATTTAAAGGGCTACAGGCAGGTGCATGGCAGGAATGGTGGGATCGTTTTTAAGCTACTGGGGAATGGTGGGACAAAATTATTTAAATCCTGAGTTTCATACAACTGAGGAGCAATGACCCCCGATTTTGAAAGTGAAGGGCCATGGCTCCCCTGGCCTTCCTGACTCCGGCACCCTGAAACGAGGTTTTCTAGGGTTTGATTATATACATTTTTTTCTGGGGAATCATTGCATCTCCTACGATTCTGCTGAAATAAAGCTTTGCACCCCCTATGATTCTTGTAAAATTACACCAAATAGTTTAATGTACTGTAAGACAATAGGTTGTGTATTAAATCTGAATTTTGTTTCACATAGGAATATTGATGAATATTGATAACTCTTTATAGTATATTTCCTTTTTTGAAAGATTTAATAATCCTCAGTAGATTAACTTGTTTTATATTAGTTTTTATTTTGAGAGGTTGGGTAAATTGTTATTGTACATAATATACATGCATTATTACATTACTGTAATGTCTCCTTGGTAATTGTGTACTTGTTTGCATCGATGATTACAGAATGCTTTGTTCTGTATGCTCTGCCTTGTAATAGAGCCGAGTTAAAAAAAATGCACACATTATATGTAAAACTATGCTTTTGATATTCTTACTTAACCAACATCGGTATTGTCATAGTTTAGATTTTTTTTTGTTATAAATTTCTATGTTAATGCAAGTAGTATGAAGTGTAGCTTATACAGAAGTTATTAAGATGGTTAAAATGATAATACCAAGGCATTAAGGTATAGTAAGGTATAATACATTTTTTTATGTTACAAATAATCAAATAAAGTGGGATTACATAAATTTTGTATTGTGGGTGGCAGAAATGGAATGAAATAATTATCTTTTGGTTTTTATGTGGACTGGCCTGTCATCTGTACTGTATGTACTTTTAGCATCACATACTTCATCTACAAAACTGACGTTCCTATTTGGGACAAATGTTTGTACTTGTTCCCTTCCCACTGTCATGGGCTGTGTTCTTTTGAAAGTATAGCGGGTAGCTATACTAGCATTGTTTACACATATATTTGTTTTTGTTAAAAGATAATAAAAATATAAAGTTTTAAAAAGGAATCTGGTAAGACTGGAGAGATGGCAGAGGGGGTGCGGCAGCTGCAATTTAACTACGAAGTGCAAGGTAATGCACGTAGGGGCCAAAACCTGCGAATGAAATACAGGATGGATGGTGTGGAAGCGGAGAGCACAAGGAAGGAAAGGGAGTTGGGGGAGGCGATAATAAAGGAGCCCTTGAAGTTATTGCCACAGTGTAATGAGGCTGTGGAAAGGGGACTTGGATGCTGGGATGGGTATCTCTAGCAGAAAGAGGAAGGTAATAGTGCCCCTGTATAGATCTGTGGTTCAACTGCACCTAGAGTTTTGGAGCCTGTACATGATAAAGGACAGGGATGAGTTGGAGGTGGGCTACCAAAATTAAACAGGGGCAACAAGAGAGGTCTTATGATGAGCACTTGGGGGATCTCAGTAATCACATGCTGGAGAACAGGAGGAAGAGGGGAGACATGCCATTACCTTTGCAGGATAAACAAGGTGGACAGCAGTGAGCTATTCAATATGAGCAGCAACTTGGGTACCAGGAGAAACTTTATGAAAGTGTGTGTGTGTGTGTGTGTGGGGGGGGGGTCAAAAAAGGATGTCAGGAAGTACTTTTTTTATGGAAAGAGAAGTGGCTGACTGAAACAAACTTCTGGAAGAAGTCATCTGCCCTGGAGAGTGGGGGGAGTTGAAGGGTGTGAGCCGGGCCCATAGTAAATGTGCATATGAGGCTGCTGGAGGAGGGAGGGGATAAAATAAGGATTGATGGGGCATAGTCCCGTAACTAGGCAAACTTCAGCAGACCAGATGGGCTGATAGAATGTCATCTGTCCACATTTTCAATGTACCTATGCTTACAGCTTACCAAACTACTACAAGGCTACTGGTTGCCTAAACACCACCACATATTTTCCCACTTCCCTGCACTAGTGCCGTTTCACGTATCACATTTTTTGGTCTGCTTCTGTAGACAGCATACAGGCTTATTTCACCCTGTGGGAGATGGAGAAACTGTTATGCAGCTGTAAAATCCATGTAAATTGTACTGTAAGCACCATGTTTGTGGTTGCATGGTGAATGGGTTAATTTGCATTTTATGTGCTGATGTGTAGAATTTCTGTTGAAGCACAAGCCCATTTGTGAGGCGCTAGCAGGTTTTTTGCCTTGCACATGTGCACTGTGGGTTTGCGTTTGTGTTACTTTGCCAGGTGAGTGTGCTTTTTAACTCATTCCTGTTAACGTCTGTCAATCACTTCTATCAGCAGGGTGCTCTCTTGCAAGAATTCTTGCAGTTTAAGGGTGGGGGAGGTGCTTTTTGGATGTTTAGGGGAAGTGTTTGTGTCCTTTGAATGTTATTGCTGTGGGGGGCCTGAAATTAGATCATTTGTGAGTATGGTCATATGGTTGCCTTTCAAGTGGACATGCTGTTTCCCCCCTTTTTGTGCTTCACTGTTATCTTTTCTGCTGCTCAAATATACTGTACCTCTTTTGCCCACCATTCATTATTTAGAGAGCACATCTATCTCCAGCTTGTGCTTGTGCACACTTCCAATATCCTGCCCCCTGTTTATGTTCAGACTGATATGAAGTGACCTTTCATTTAGAATCCCTATAAATTTGGTACATTTGTAAAGCATGTTCATCCCTGGCTTATGGAAGTGTGTGTGTATGTGTGTGTGTGTGTGGGGGGGGGTACAACAAACACAGAATCCCTTCTGACCTGTCTTACTGTGTAGCCTTTATAATCTCCAGGTATGTAACTCCTGAGGTGCTTAAACATGTTTTTCTTTTTTAGGAAGAAATTGAGTCACGAGCAAAAGCTGACAAGATAAAACTTGCTTTGGAGAAACTAAAGGAAGCTAAAGTTAAAAAGGTTAGCATGTGTACTGTGGAGCTGAGTTTCATTTGGAGCAGTTTTCTTTTTGTTCATCCAGAAATAATTTTCAAAGGAAATCATACTGTTCAAAGCTGTCCCTGATTTTCAAGGACATCCCTGATTTTACCTCAAAAATTCCCTTGGCGCCTCCTAAAATTGCCATTTCTGTCTTAGAGGAGTAAGGATTTGAAGCATTAAGATGATGCTACCCATTGGTGCTGCAGTCTAGTTCTCCCATAGGAAAAATTGAGGATAATGACTGGGAAGTGGTTAAGAACCACGCTGTAATCACCTCAAGGGGTTGCCATGACAACATAGTACACCTCGAGAGCCCAGCTTCAGAGGTTTACCGTTGTCCTGGCAACAGTGAGAGGTGCTTTCAGCATGGTTATTAACCACTTCCCAGTCATTATATTTTATAGTGTATGGGCAAAAACACTAGCGACGACAAGCAAGTGTACTTTTTACTGTTGAATCTTACCTTAGTGAGCCAATGATGAGTCAGGAGGAGCAGTTCATAACATTTATTTGTGTGAACACGCATGGGTACAGTCATAACCAACTACACTGTACTACAAACCTACATTCAGTCTTTGATGTAATATACCAATAAAACAAATTTCAACAACTGAATGCTGCTAGAAGAAAAAAACAGAGAGCTTTCTTTTAAATTTAAACACAACGTTTTGGTCAACACGATCCAGTTGGTCCATGATGATCTCATTGGACGCGCATGTGCAAAGGAGCCATTGCTGTTATGGTATCATTGTGATGTAGTCAAGAGGGGGTTAACAACCTCTTGACCTCACAACAATACCATAACAACATTGTAAACCTAGTGATTTCAGATAATAATAAGCCTCCCCCATACATTATTGCTTTTTTCACTAAGCCAAATATTGCAGTTTTTGGAGCTGATATGACCATTTAATTATTTATTGAAACATTTCACCAGGAAGAGCACACTGAACAAGTTGCTCATCTTGCTGTGCATCCTGGGGAAAGGGTAATGGAAATACATACATACATACATACATACATACATGCATATAACAGCAAACATTATTACAACAATATTGGCAGCAGTGAATAGCAAATAACAGAAAGAACATATTAAGTGCAGCATAAGAATACAATTGTATACAAAGGTCACAATGGACAGGACAAGTGCATTACATTAGGAAAACACCTTAAATTCATGATGATGGTACCATTGAATCCGAAAGGAAGGGGTAGATAGGGAGTAACAGCAGAGGTGGAAAGGTAGTGAGGCTGGGAGGGAAGCAGATGAATAGGAGTCAAGGTTATAGATATATTGATAGTTGTAGAATTGATAGAAATCTAAAGTCATAGTTATATTGGTAGTTATAGATAACCCGAAGGAATGGCCAGGTAGGGATCTCTGCAGGGAAAGAAAGTAGTGGGTCTGGAAGGGAGCTGTAATACAGAATATTTACTTAATATATTGATAGAGGTAAGGGAGCAGGTCAGGAATACCAGGTAGGTTAATTGTAGGTACAATTCACAGAGAGGAAATTATGTGGGGCTGAAGTTATAGAGGAGGGAGAGGAGGAGGAGGAGGAGGAGGAGTGGCGAATCTGGTGAGGAAGAGAATTCCACAGTTTTGGGAAGCAATACAAGAAAGCAGCCTGGGCTACAGTGGTAGACCGGTGAGAGACAATCAAGGAATGGGAGTCGTAAGATTTAAGTGAGTGGGTAGAGCGAGGGAGGACTGATAGAGAGGAAGTGAGGTAGGATGGGAGCGATCCAAACCAAAATTTAGAGACAAATTTAGCACAATGATGGAGGCGTCTATTTTCTAGTGAGGGGAAATGCCAGGGAGTGGCAGAGTTGACAATGGTGAGTGAGAGGAGGAGAGTCCAGAGTGAAGTGACAGAAGGAGTTGAAGAGGGTATCCAGTCTGGCTAAGGAGGTCTTGGGAGCGGCACTGTCGACTATATCACAGTAGTTGAAAATAGGAAGGATCATCTTCTGGACAGCTTCACACCTAGCCAGGAAAGGGAGGGAGTTCCAGTTCCTGTATAGAGCGCCGCGCTTGAGGCACAGCTTTTTCAGCATGGCGTTCACATGACCAGAGAAGGTGAGATGTTGGTCAAGTCAAACACCCAGATATCTGAATGAGGAGGTGTCCTCAAGGACTGTCCCGTCAAGGGTATGGCAGGAGGGCAGGGAAGGGACCCTAGAGAGTCTCTGCCTAGTACCGAAGGTCATGGAGACTGTTTTCTTGGCATTTAGAAAAAGTTAATGAGAGCAAAACCAGTGCTGAATTATATTGAAGTCTTGCTGAAGTCTGTTTGCAACATCAGTGGGGGACTGTCCGGAGGTGTAGAGAACCGTATCATATGCGAACATATGTATTGAGGTTGATGTACAGACAGATGGTAGGCCATTAAGAAATATGGAGAAAAGTATAAGACCCAACACAGACCCTTGAGGGACACCAGCGTTGATGCGGGGGGATGTGGGGTCAGCGATTCTGACTGACTGGGTCCGACCTACAAGGTAGGCTCTGAACCAGTTAGTGGCTGAGTTGGTCAGACCTGCTGAGGAAAGGGAGTTTAGTAGTAGAGTGTGGGAAACTGTGTTGAAAACCTTGGCTAGGTCGACAAAAATGGCAGATGTGATTTGACCACTGTCCATTCCTGAGAGGTTGGAATCGGTAAGCCTAATCAGGGAGGTGGTGGAGTGGTTTTTTTCGAAAACCAGATTGGAAGGGAGTGAAAAAGTTGGCGTTAGAGAGATAAGAAGAGAGTTGGGCAAGAACTAAATGTTCTTGCAGTTTGGTAAGGGTGGGAAGGAGGGATATGGGATGGTAGTTCCCTGGTGAGGAAGGATGGCTGCCCTTAGGTAGGGGAAGAACAATGGCATGCTTCCAAACAGGTAAAATGGCTGCCATGTCAAATGAGAGGTTGAAGAGGTCAGACAGTGGGGCAGAGACAGCCGTAGCTGAGAGATACAGCAGCTTAGGATCCAAGCCATCAGGCAAACTGCCTTTGGATGAGTTTAAGGTGTGCAAGGCATCCAAGGTGTCAGAAGGGCAATTTTAGTGAAAGAGAAACAAGTAGACTGGGGCAATGTGCGTGGTAAGGTGGAGGGGGCACCTGGCCTAGTAGACGTTAAGGAGGCTAGGAGAGCAGAGGCACAAGAGGTGAAGTATGAATTAAATTCAGTAGCAACACTGGGGTGATCAGTAATAAGGGTGTTGTTTATATTGAGGAGGGGGAGGGAGGAGTGGAAGGGGGAGAGAAGAGTGAGTGGATGACTTTCCAGAATTTAGAGGGATTATTTATGTTGGATTGAAAGATAGAGCTAAAGTAGTCTGCTTTAGCCAAATGGGTGGCTTTTGTGCATTTGTTGTATAAAGAACAATATGCATCATAGTCTTTAGGGTGCTTTGAGGCTTTATGTAGCTTCCAAGCTTGGTCCCACGCTCTTTGACAAGCTAAGAGTTCAGGTGAGATCCATGGAAGGTGGCTCTCACGGACTCTGACATGTTGAAGTGGGGTGTGCTGATTCCAGATGTTGAGAAATTTACCTTTAAAGTATTCTGCGGCTTCATCTATCGAGTTCATTAAGGCTATGGGGCCCAGTGTGTATGAGTTAGGTCATAGAGGAGGGGAGCAAGGTTCAGATACTTATCTGAGCGAGTCATTAAGGTTTTATATGGGGCCTTGATTCTGTGAATTTTATGGACCAGAAAGGTCATGAGGTGGTCACTTAGGGCATCTGATAATACACCAGATTTAATGACCCTATGTGGGTGTGAGGTGAGTGCCCAGTGGATTAAGGAGTGGTTACTCATTTTATGGTTCATCCAAATTGAATCAAAGATGAGCCAGGATAAGTTATGGGCATCAGTTTCATTTCCTACTTTATTCATGGTGGAGGATAACCAGTTTTGAAGTCACCCATAATATAAACTTCACCCGAGGAGGTGTGGGATACTATGGAACTGATGAGGTCTGTAACAACAGAGGAGTGGAGGCCTGGGCAACAGTAGGTGCCTGCCACAAATATAGGGATGGAGAACGGGAGATATAGCTGTAAGGTAAGCACCTCATATATTTTCGGGACAGAGGCGGAAAGAATGGTGGTGAATTGGATAGATGAGGAGACATAGATATCCACTCCTCCAACCATCCCTGACTGGTCTTGTCGAGATATAGTATAGCCCAGGATGGAGAGAGAAGGGTCACCTATTTTATTGTTAATCCAGGTTTCAGACAGGATGATAATATCAGGACCAAGCGAAGCAGCCAGAGGCTGGAGTAGATCGACTTTAGGGAGAAGGCTGCATATATTTAGGTGGAGCATTTTTAGTCCACGAGGAAGGACAGTGAGGCTTGATAGGGAAGTTCCTGCAGCAGTTGATGGGGATGCGGAGGCGCTTGGAGGGCAAGGTCCAGGGTTGGGATTTATGTCTCCAGAAGATAGGAGCAGGAGCAGGAGTGCAATGATAAGGTAGTGAAGCTTTGCACTCTTATACCAAGGTACAGAGCAGGCTAGACTAGAGATAAGGGGAATGTGGAGAGAAGGAGGAGGCTGGAAGCATAGAATATGTAGTAGTGTGCAGTAAATAGGAACTGCTGAGCGTGAGGCACTAGGGCGGAAGGGGTAGTGTTCTCAGGTCTGAAGAGAGGGAGACATGGTAACAGCATAATTGAAGACAGGAGAGTGTAGTGTAGTGTGGTTTTTTGATTCGTTCCTGATTTCAGCCATTTGTCCCTCATTTTCTTAAGCCTTGTCCCTGATTTGTGAGGTAGGAGACTGAGAGGATAGCCTTACTAAGGTGCAACCTTTCATTTAAAGATGTCACTGTGTGTAAAGCACTCCAGTGATCATTCGAGGTCTTCACATGCAGGATCTGTAAGAGTGCAATGTTCCACTTTCACAGGAAGTGGGATGAGATAGTGAGCCAGACACACAAGAGAGTTGGCGGAAAACTGACCAGAGAAAAGATGTTGAAAACCCAATCCAGGAAGTAGCAGAATAAAAAGATTCACATAGTGTGTCTCCCCAAGTCAGTGGTTCACAACTTCACAAGAAGGAAATGCACATCAGCAGTGATGGCATTTTTTGTACATTAGCTGTAGGAATAGTTGCTGAACTGTTTGTATGCCATGCACCTTGTGAGCGTCATTTGAGACAAGGAATGCAAGAGATACCTACACTGAGACTTCAGCTTTAAAACACAGCTAAAAGGGGAATCACCACTGCAATTGGGGGGAGGTGAAAGAAGAAATGGAATAGAAATTAAGAACAACAATTGGTGAGGAGGTTCCTTTAACACTGTTTGGAGCATGGTGTACATATACTGAAAAAGACATCATTATCGCTGTAAAGTAAACTTCGGTATATTAGTAGGCATTCTGAATGCGCAAAAATAACTGGACAGCAGCGTTTCTTTAAAGCATAAAACTGTTTTTAGCTGCTATTAAAAACAAAGAACAGACTACAATCAAAAGAAGGACAAGGACAGAGAAAGGTCATCAGGCATCTGGCGTTCGACGTTCAGTCAGCACCGCTTTCAGCTGCTGCATCTGCTGTATTTGCGGTTTGCTGGGATTCCTGAAATTCCTGTGAAAAAGAAAGATTTTTATAATAATGTGAAAAATAATGTAATAGTGAGAGCTGGTAAAAGACTGTAAATAGTGATACTGTGTGCAGTTCTGGAGGCTGCACCTTCATAAGGACATTGAAAGGGTGGAGGAGGTCCAGAGAAAGGTGACTAAGACGCTACAGGGCTTGCACCAGAAAACATATGGGGAGAGATTAAAGGACCTCAGTATGTACTCACTGGAGGAGAGGAGGGATCAGGGGAACATGATAGAAACATTCAAGTACCTTAAGGGGATAAACAAAGTACAGTTGGGAGACATCTCCCAATATAGGAGTACAAGAACGAGGGGGCATGATACAAAATTGAAAGGTGGCATGTTAAAGGGACACGTGAGGAAGTTTTTTCTTCATGGAGAAGGTGGCGGACACGTGGAATAGTCTGCCACAGGAGGTGGTGAAAGTGAGCACAGTGGAGGGATTTAAACATGCCTGGGACAGGCATAAGGGAACCTTAGCGATGGGAAGGAGTGGTGAAAAGCCACTGACCAGATAGGGTTAGAGGCAGCAAACAAGTGTAGGGTTTACGGGCAGACTGGATGGGCCTAGCGGTCCTTATCTGCTGGCAATTTCTATGTTTCTACCACATTTAGGCATTGAGAGGTGCCTTAGCAATTCCACTTGCTCGAAGCTGTAACAGTCATCTTGACAGATACTTAACCTCTGGAAAGCTATAAGCAGTCACTTTTATGTATTATTATAATAAGGAAAATACCTTTGAGCACAAGTGCTCGTTTTCAAAGGTTCCACGCAAAGTCAACACAATACATTACAGAACAAAACAGCACAGTGTAGCCAACCAGGACAGATTGTTCAGCATGCAGTAAGTTACGGTAAATATTAATTACATTTGCAGCAGCCTTGTACAGAGAGCAATAACTGAAGTGATCCTTTGAATTGGACTAGGTTTGAATAACACACTGCATGTTTACTTTTAATGCTGCTCATGCACAGATCGATTTTCTTTGCATGCTAAGTCATGAAGCAGGATTTAAGTTTGCCCTTGGAGGTTTCATTAATGGACACATCAAGGTGCTGCAATAAATCAGTGCAGGATGCAGGTATGGACACTGGTGTTACTGATGATTGTTAGAGCTTTACCAGTTCTGGTGGGGTAGTGTGTGCTCATCACAAGTCCAGTATCAACAGAGTGCGCTGTTCTTCTGGGAGGTCATGTTTGTGGCATATGGAGATTACGTATGGCAGCAGGATATTTTTGATGCATTGTAGCATGCTGTCCTGGTTAGCCCAGTACAAACATACAAATGTGCCAGCAGAAACAGACCACCTGGTCTATCTAAGTCTGCTCGCGTGTGCAGCTAACACCCCAATTTTGCAGCTGCCCCACCCCCTCACCTTTGTCATCCCACTGCCACCCCCACCTACCCCGCCCTCACTCTCCCCTGTTCCCTGTGCCATGCCCTTTTGAAGCTGTTCAGTTTTACATGATACCACCCATTCTGGTAGGGCATTCCATTTTGCTACCACCCGCTCTGTGAAATAGTGTCTCCTCGTTTCCTTCCTAAATCTTCCCCCTTCTATTCTTAGCCCATGCCCCCGGTGACTCTTCCCCTCCTTAACTTAAATACCCCATCTGCCCCATCTTTATTGATTCCCCTCAGATACTTGAATGTCTCTATCATGTCCTCCCTGTTCCGTCTATCCTCCAGGGTGTACATATTCAGGTCTCCCAGCCTGCGGTCATAGTCTTTCTCCTCCATTCCACATATCATCTTTGTTGCCCTCTTCTGCACCCCCCTCCAGTAGTCTGATATCACACTTTAGGTATGGCCTCCAAAACTGCACACAGTACTCTAAGTGCGGCCTTACCAACGACCTGTAGAGGGACAAGATCACCTCTCTTCCCCTGGACGAAAACTCCCTCGTTATGCACCCCAGCATTTTGTTCGCGTTTGCAGCCACTCTCCTGCACTGGGCAGTGTTGTTCATGGTCCCTGTTGTCATTACCCCTAGGTCCTTCTCCTCCTCAGTGATTCCCAGCTTAATCCCCCTCCCAGTCAGTATTCTCTCCTTGGGTTCTTCACCCCAAAGTGCATAACCTTACACTTCTTTGCATTGAACCTCAGCTGCCACCTCTCTGACCACTCCTCTAGCTTGCTTAGGTCCCCCTGCAGCTGCTTCCATCCCTCTTCTCCATCCACCACTGCCCCGATTTTGGTGTCATCAGCGAACAGACTTATCTTGCTCACCACCCCATGTACAGTGTCTGATATGAAGAGCCCAAACAATACTGGCCCCAACACAGAGCCCTGTGGCACCCCACTCGTCACCGGCCTTGGAGTTGAGAGCTCGCCTCTCACCACCACCCGTTGCAGCCTCCCACTCAGCCAGCTTGTAATCCAGTTTATCATTTTTGCCCCACCCTATACCAGTTAGCTTCCCCCAAGCCGCCCATGAGGCACAGAATCAAAAGCCTTGCTGAAGTCCAAGTAAAGAACATCTACCGCATGACCCTTATCCAGCTCACCTGTCACCCAGTCATAATATTGTATCAGGTTGGTTTGACAAGACTTCCCTGAAATGAGCCCATGCTGCCTCACATCCTGGAGGCCATTGTTCTCCAGGTATGACACCAGTCTTTCCTTTAGTATTGTTTCCATGAGTTTGCACACTATGGAGGTGAGACTTACCAGGCAATAATTATCCGGTTCATCCCTTGGTCCGCTCTTGTGTAATGGTATTACATATGCCGTCCTTCAGTCCAATGGCACACATCCCGACTCCAGTGAGGTACTGTACAGATCCACCAGTGGCTCCGCCAACACCTCTGCCATCTCCCTCAGCACCCTGGGGTGGATACCATCCGGCCCTGGTGCCTTGTCTACCTTCAGCGCCGTCAGTCCCTCTAGGACTCTACTTGCCTTGATTCTTCCATCTGTTGCCTCCTGTCCCCACCCTCCCAGCCCATGATAATAGCAGCCCTTTTCTTCCATGAACACAGAGCAAAGTATACATTCAGTGCTTCTGCCTGCTCCTCCGCCTTTTCTGTCCAGTCCCCATCCCTTTTATCCTCACTATTGTCTCCTTACTTCCTTTTCTCCCTGATGTATCTGAAAAAATCCCCCCTTAATTCCCTCGCTAATCTCAGCTCCCTCTAGGCCTTGGCTTCTTTCCTTTCTGGTCACCTCCTAGACCATCTTGCATACTCTTCCCTGTCACTTCCTTTCCCATCCTCCTATACCTCTGGTGTGCCTCTTGTTTTGCTCTCACCACCCCCACTACCTCTCTGTTCAACCAGCATGGTTTTCTTGCTCTGCTCCTCTTACTCTGTCTCTTGGTGGAGGCTTCTGTTGCTTCTGTAATCCCCTGTTTAATAATATCCCATTTCTGCTCTGCATCCATCTCCTGCCTTGTGCTCTCTAGTTTCCCTTTCAGTACTTCTGCATCCTCCCAAATTCTGTCCCCCAGAAGTTTACCACCTGAGTAACTGATTTCTCTGGCTCTCCGCACATCGTGATATTAAACCACACCGTTTGGTGATCGCTGTCGGCTAGTGGGTCCTCCATCTTTATTGCCTCCCCATTCAACAGTACCAGATCGCCTAGTAGGTACACTAACCAACTGTATCAGGAGACCCTCCTGTATCACGTCCAGGAGCACTTGCTCCCTAGCACTGGAGGTGACCGGAGTGCTCCAGTCAACCCCCAGCAAGTTGAAATCCCCCACGATGACCACCTTCCCTTTTCTACATACCTTTCTGATTCATCCTGCTAATTCCCTGTCAAGCTTCTCAGATTGGGATGGTGATCTGTATACTACCCCAAACCTCAGTTTCCTACCCCTTGAGTCTAGGAGCTGCAGCCAGATTTCCTCTGTTCTCCTTTCTTCCCCCTCATCCCTTGTGCATTTGATCCCGTCCCTCACATAGACTGCCACCCCACCACCCCTCCCTTACTTATGGTCCTTCCTGTATACTTTGTATCCTGGGATTGCCAGATCCCAGTCCTGGTGCTCAGTTGCCCATGTTTCTGTGACAGCTGCAATATCCACCCTCCACACTGCTAAGCGTGCCTGTAGCTTAGCTGATTTGTTGCCTAAGCTTCTTGCATTCAGTGAGACCACCCTCCATCCTGCCCTCTTCCCTTCATTGGCCTCCATTTCCTTCCTTCTACTCCCTCCTTTTTCAGCCGCCCCGATTCCTTCCTCGCTAGCCTGGGGGGTAGGCAGTGACTTCACTCTATTTGATCCCTGCCTACCTGCTGTCCACTTGCCACCCCCCCATCTAGTTTAGATCCACCTTTGTCACAATATATCTCCCCAGTCTTTGCTTTAATACCTCCTTCCCTTCCCCACTCAGGTGAAGCCTATCCCTTGCAAACAGATTATTATTATCCCAGGTACTGCACAAGCCGCCCACAACCCCATACCCCTTAGTTCGACACCATTCTACCAACCATGTGTTCAACTATCTAATCCTCTCCTTTCTCACTGTGCTTGCACAGGGTACTGGGAGCACCTCGGAGAATGCCACAGACTCCCCAGTCTCCTCGCACCACCTTCCCACTTCCTCAGTCCTCTCCTTTGTTACCTCCACCGTTTCTCCCTGCTAAGCCATTTGTCCCCACATGTACCACAATGTGTGGTTTCCTCCTACTACTCCTTATGCACCTTAAGATTGCCTGTCCTACCTTGTCTGCCTTTAATCCTGGTATGGACTCCACCCATATCTGACTGTGCCTCTCTCCCTTGCTGCCCCATCTGATCTCCTTGAGTATGGAGTCCCCCAACACCAGTACACCTCCCTCCTCTTTCTTTGTGCCTGTCGCCACCCCCCCCACTCAGGTTCTCATTTCTGGGGCCACTCAAGATGGTGCTTTTACAATGTGTCCCAGTGTCTTCCCCCCTGCCCTTCTTGATTGAGACTCCTCCTGTCTGACCGCCAACCTTCCTTTCCCTCCTCACCTCTCCGAGTATTATCTCTCCCTCTGCCATGCCATGCTCAATCCCTCCACTAGAAATGCCCCTCTCTCCCTTCTCTTTGTGAGTACTATCCTTGTGCAGTCTCCTCCTGCGTCCTCTTTCCCATGTGTTGCTAGTACAGCAAACATGTTCCCTCCCCCCTTTGCCTTATTGTGTGTTTCCTCCTCCCTCCTGCCTACTGCTGCTCCTCTTTTTCTAGATCGTACTAGAGTCCACCCTTCATTAGCTGGCTTCATGTCTACTGTGCTCCCTCCTCCTGACGCCTCCTTTGCCCCACTGTTCCTTCTCTGTGGTGCCCCCACAATACTCTCAGATGTCAGCCCTCCAACCAACGCAATCCTCCCCTCATCCCTCAACCTCTCCAGCTCTCTACCAAGCCACTGAACCTCTTCCTCAAGCCTCCTTAGCCTGTGGCATACTGGGCACCCTCCCAGCCTGCACAATATGTTCATCTGCATTGCTGCCCCACAACCATTGCACCCTACAAGCCTACCCATGGTCCACACTACCTATATTGCCTCTCCACACCAACTCTCCCTACAGGAAGTAGAACTAACTAATCCTAGCCCAGGCTCTAACAGAAATTGTTATCCTAAGTGTCCTTGCATGCAGCATATGACAGTCAACTACAGTACTAACCGGAAACCACAATCCTACTCATAAGGACTATAGATTTACTCATACATTTTATATATTTTAAGATTTAGCTCATATGGCTGTTCCTTCTTTCCTCCTCTTAGGCCTGTTCTGAGGGCTCAGATCAGTTTGTAGCTCCCCAAGCTCCTCCCTCACATCCTTCAAACCCAACCCCCAGTGGTATTTCAGTATTTAACACTGCAGCCGCAGAAACCTTTAAGCTACATTCCACTTTAAGCATATCAAAACTTACAAAAAGCCACACTCTAGAATCCCAACCTGGCATGGACATTTATACTATTGCTTTCATGTGGAGTTAATTGGGTACCCCTGTCCAGAAGTGCAAACGCAGCATAGCCTTTAGCAAACTTTTTCTCCCCAGGACCTGGGTTTTGGCCATGGTTTGGTCCACCAGGTGTGTGCCTAGTAACCAAACTTGGTTTTGTTTCTATAATGTCTTCTCCATCTGCATATCACACCTTGTTTACGGTGTGCTTTGTACCCCCACCCCTCTCTGTTCCCCTAGACTGTGAGAGGTGTGCCATCTTGTTAAATAAGTGGCTCGTGGGGGTTACACTAACAGTTTATACAGAGGCAGCACCGCCTCCCTCTCTCTGCTGGTGACGCCCCTTCCTATGTACGCCAGTATCCCACTAGCCCTTCCTACTGCCTTGTTGCACTGCCTGACCACCTTTAGCTCATCTGATATGATCAGTTGTCAGTCAGAGCAGAGCCATCACTGCCTACCAGCTGATTCCCTTGTCCAACCCACATGGAGTTACTGTAATTGACTGTCAGTCCCAGCTGATCTACCTGTCAGATCCCACTCAACATGATTATCTGTTCGGTCTGTCCTACCTACCAGCTGACCATCAAATGCTGCTACTCTCTCTGCTCCACCTTCAGCTCGATTATCTGTTCCCCAAAGTGCTCAAACTTTAAACTGTGCAATTAAATCACAAAGTTAGGTAGCAAGAGTTGCCTGTTTTACAGTAGGTTCCTCCTTATCTAGAAAAACAAAAACAAGTCAGAGCACACATTGACCCCCCTCCCCCCATCACACATACACACACAGAGGTAAATGTAAAAATAAATATATTTTGGCCTGGATTGGCAATTTACTAATTTTGATTTCAAATGGAGTGGGGGTCTCTTGGTATTCACTTCAGGGCCCTGCTGTGAAGCACCCAGCTACCAGTGTTGAGGTAGACCACCCATCGGCTGGGTCCCTACTCTAAACTGCATCTGCCTCAGATGGCTTATCCTTATAGGGTGCATCAGCCTAAAATTAGCTTAATTAAGGTGTGGTCCCCAGCCAATGTGCAGGTAACTGGTGGGGAGTTAGTTAAATGAGAAAGCCATACTTCTCCATTTACAAACTTTATCCAGTGTTAACTGCTCACCCTTGCTTATTCACAAACTATAAATGGGGTTCTAAATGCACTTAAACTTGCAATCCACAGCTCGGTACTATCTGTTATTAACTACGGCTTGGTTATATGTGGAGCTGCCACAGCTACATCTCTCAAAAGACTAAATACTGCCCTAAACAAAGCCGGTAGACTTATCACTGGTGCCGGCTACCTCACCCACACTTGTGATCTATTTGCCCTAACCGGGTGGCTCAAACTACAAGACTGCATCAAGTACCACTCGTGTATACTTGCCAAACAAGTGTTGCTTAGAGCCCAGCCAATGGGCATCGCCAGTCTTCTATCAAAGCCTCAAAAGTTGCATCACACCCAGTCCTCTGTCTCTGAACTCTTTCACGTTCCTAGGGTTTGGACCACCCAATGCCAGCGATCCTTCCATTACAACTGGATGAATGGCCTGAGCTGTGAACTGACTAGCGTACCTCAACTTACCCAATTCAAGGGTCTCCTGCATCTGCATATCTCGAAGGAGAGTGAGTGTACCTGCTTTAATTAGTCATGCGACTTGCACCTCATCTGGCAACCTGCATTCCCCAGCCTCCTCAACAAGGCCCCTGGCTGCATCCTTCCCCCCCCCGCTCAATTGCCTCTCTCACCCTCCCCACTACCTTTCACGTCCTGACCCTCCTGCTCTGTCCCACTAACTCACCCACTATGACCCCTGACTGACTCTCTTCCACACCTTTCTTCCACCTCCCTCTTCCCTCCCTCCCCACACCTCACCATCCCTCCCTGCTGTCACCTTCTCCTTCTGTGCTTTCCCTCCTCCCACCCATTCTACCCCTTCCTGCCTCGCTCAACATGTTTGACAATGCCACCCGGCTGCATCCCCACCCCCTTGTTCTCTGTCCTGCTGCTACTCTTCATCCCCTGACTCACCCTTCCCGATTTCCAAATGGGATTACCCGCCCACGTTTTCGCCTATAAAGTCCTAGAATGCCAACTATGTATCTAATTGCAATCACCTATGTTTACTATATATTGTTCTGTTCTACTGTTCACTGTATTTGATATTATCTGTACATGTTATTCTGCTTTATACTCTGTCTGTTTTGTAACCCCCTCCCCATTATTGACATGGAACCTTTGTAAATGAGCTCCACTGTGCTCAAAGGTATTTTCTAATCCTAGATTGAAATAAATAAAATAAATAGATAAATGAGTGGTGCTACTGTATATGGCATACATCACAAAAACAAGTCAGAGCACACCCTGACTCCCCCCACCAACACACACACACACAGGTAAATGTAACAATAAACATATTTTGGCCTGGATTGGTAACTTGCTAATTTGATTTCAAAAGGAGTGGGTGTCTCTTAGTATTCTCCTTGTCTAGGCCACTTGGTCCTGCTCTCTCTCAGGTCCCCTGCACACTGTATGCCTTCCATACAGGGGAGTGAGACAGAGACACACACCTGCCAAAAATGAAAAGACACAGCCTGACCTGTTATTTATGAAAAGGGGACTGATGCCCCATATCTCCTGACTGTCCAGTACTGAGACCAGTTCTAGCTATATTGGAAAAAGGCCACACTCCCTACCCAAGTAGTATTAGTAGTTACTACTTGTGTGGCGAGTAAGACCTTTTTTTCAGTGTGATAAAGATTAGTATAGGTGGTCCATGCTGGAGCAGACTCCTCCCTGCTTGTTTGTTTTTCCACAGGGTCGGAGGCTATGCTGTGTTTTTACCGTATGTTCAGTCTTGGAACCAGTCTTAACTATATTGAAAAAGGCATCACTCCTTACTGAAGTACCATTAGTAGTATTCTACTTGTGTAGTGTGTGAGACTTCTTTGCAGTATTGCTTCAATTATAATAGGTGATCATGCTGGAGGGGACTCCTCCCAGTCTGTTTCTTCTTTTGCAGGGGCAGAGGCCACATTGCACTTTTGCTGTGTGTTCAGTCTTGGTAGCAGACCATTGCAGTTTGACGGCTGGAATGGATTAAAGCACCAAGAAGTCAGTGGACTTGCTCAGGGTCACACACTAAGGGCCCAGTCCTCATAGGGGGCCAGAAAACTCCCAATCTGAGTGTATCCTGGGCGCGGCTCTGTGCCCCGATGTCATTCGGTACTAGACAATGTCACAAATGTACTCCGAGGGTCAGGCCCTCTGCTCCCACAGTGTCCAACCTTGAAGTGCAATATGTGAACAGGAGACAAACCGAGTAACCCTCCTGTCTGTTTTGGGTCCGAGCCATTACCAGTCTCGAGTCCCGGGGTCAAATATGAACCCTTTTTCGCTAGCACACCCAGTTAACAGGTCCAAATATCACACCCTCTTCGGGGAATGCAGTGCAGTACTTAACCCAGTGGGCACCCACCTGGTTCACAATCCCCCTTTTGACTCAGTTGAGACCTTGGTATTTCCTTACCTTGGTGCATGGGGTTACACTATAAGCACTTTAACAGTTCTGTCCGAATTATCAACACAATCCCAGCATTCACAATGAGAAAAAAGCTCAGGCAGGATTTTAAGGAAAACAGAGTTTACTAGAATTAAAAATTGTAAATAAAATACAAAACATAGAACATATAACATTAATGGTAAAGTCATAAAAGTAATGGAAATTACAAAAAAGAAACACCTTTTTACTGAGTAACTGATCCTACCCCAGTTTCAGTTAATAAATAGTGGTGCTAAAATTACCTAACTTTGGTAGAAGTGCTTCTTAAGAGTCCAGAAGTAAGAGAGTCTCTTGCAAGTCCAGACACAAAAATGCCAGGTCTTGCAAAACTGGAACAAGAGTGTGTTCTCTTAGGAGTCCAGAAGTTAAAAGCACAATGTTCCCTCAGCCTTGACAATATCATGAGGGGAAAAGGGTCCCACCCAGTTTATGAGGTCACAGCTCTGGTGATGCTGGCTGTGAGGTCACTGTCATTCCTGTATACTGAATTAGTCACATGCATCTGCACAGTGCTAAACACCCCACTTAAAAAAATATATACCTTTTTTAATTAGTGAGCCACAGCTTTATGGCAGGTCAGAATTACCCCTTTGATCTTCAGAGGAACATCCTGAAAGCTATTTCTCCTATCTGTGTGAGGATTTTCACAGGTATCTGTCAGAGTTGGCTTACCTCCTGTTAGGTCATAAAATGCAGTCTGTTTCCTAGGTTTTAAAGCAGTAGTTGTTTTGCAACCTGTTACAACCTGGTGTCTAAAGGAAGCTCTTAAATTAGTTTTTCCGCTGGGTCAGAGATAGGGCAGATCCTTCTTTTCTGTCTGTTCAGAAATCCCATATCTCATGTGGCTTTTCTGCTTGGCCTGTCTTTCTAAGCAGAAGTCTAATATGTACAGTGGTAGTCATAGAAAAGTTTCTCAGTAATGAGCTATACCTGGGTATACTGAGGTAGAATGAGGCAGGATCACATTACAGTTAGTGCAAATTGCCTCAGTGGTACCTCGAGGTAGGAAACTTTTAGATAACTACCACTGTATTTAAATCAGAATATGATACAAATAATAACAGGCAGACGGTTATTGTCACAGACGGCATCCACAACTCCTGCCATACTCCGCTGGTGTAGAGCGACTTATGGGGGCAGGGTGGTCAGTGCTAGTCCAGACTATTGGCATCCAATCGGATGCCTGTGCCATGCTCCCAGTGGATTTCTGCCTGCTTAGGGTTCAGGGGTTGATGGGATACAGCAGACCTCCAGGGACTGACTTATCCCCATTGGGCTGCCAATCATAAATTATGGAGTTGGATACATTGCCAGCTGCTGCCAGTGCTGCCTCCTGCCCAACAGACACTCTGAGGGCTTGGGAGCAAATGGATGGTGGAACATGTTCTGGCCATGCTGGGGGGGGGGGGTTAACCGCTAATGCAGCCCCAAGGATGGTCTAGAATCCACCAGCTCTTGGCACCATGGATCTTGTGTTGAGGATGTGGCACAAGTCTGTGCCTGCTCCCTGGCCAGCCATGTGTACGGATAAGGGCTGGGTGCAGAAATGGCTAGCATCAGTCTATGGAGGTGATCCAGTGGTGTGCATCCTGTGTGAAGGGGGTGTTCTATAGCTTTTTCCAGCCCTCTGCATGTGCAGAACAACTGAGAGCCTTCTGAGAATTGGGCCCTATGTTTCTGGGTGTGGTGGGACACACCTTTGATGTCTACTATATAAGCCAGCTTTTTACCCCCTGGAACATTGCTTTTTTTGAGAACCCACACTGGGACAGTTGTGCTTCAGCCAGGTCATTTGTAAACAACTAGTTACTTCATTGTTTATGTCACAGGCTGATTGTGGAGACTTATATATATATATATATATATATATATATATATATATATATATAGCATCTGCAACTATATTGAGACCTCTGGATATTTTATGTCATTTGTGTGGGCTGCCTTGATTAACTCATCATTGTATTCTATATTCTGTTGTACGTCTGCAGTCATTATCTCTTCACAGACAGATGCACCGGTTATTATTTATTTTATTTATTTGAATTTTGGTAACCGAGTAAGTCCACTGAGACAATTACAGTCCCTTTTTCAGGGGTGACCCGGGAGAGAACAGCAATAAAAAGAACACTACAGTAGACGACGTATGAGATACAAACGACAGTAGCATGCACTTGAGAACTGACAGCAACTAGGAGTCAACTTGGAACATGACAGTTCACCAGAGGTTACAGTATAGCAAGTGCTCGATGAGCCATTCTGTAAGAACAGTCATGTAAAACAGACGAGTATATAGGGCAGACACACATGTAGAATAGAGTGCAAAGCCTAAAAAAAAAGATTTCAAAAGATATATAGAATACGATATGAGTAAAACAATTGAGTACATTGTTTATATACATATTATACAGAGGGTACAACGCCTTCCGGAGGGAAGCAATATTTGTATACATAGATATCAAATAAAATAAGTAAAATGGGTAAATACAATCAGGTTACTTTATAAGATGCATTTCATTACATAATATTCTGGGAAGTTCCCACTGTAGTTTTTAGCACAACACATGAAGAAGTCCAGAATAGCATTTGTACAAATGGCATGGGTCCACCAAAAATATCAAATAGAGAAGTTGTACTCCGATCAGTTTGATTCCCAGTGGAAGAGGCTAGAATTTCATTTGAATGACATGTACAATATAAAAAAAAATAATCTTTTCATCCTCAGGGAAAACTCCCCCTTTAAAAGACTTCACGGCCATTACCTTACAGGTCTTAAAAATATGGTTTAAAATGCGCGAAAAGGTGCCACTCCAATTAATTTATGAATACTGTAAGTTAATTTCACAAGATGAGCTTTTCGCCCCGTCCCATAGTGATTTAGCCTTCTCCCGCTGGCGCAGATTGGGACTGGAGCAGGTGTTCCAGTTCTTGGGTCCAAATGGAATCCTATCATTTGAAGACTTAAAATCAAAATTTAACCTCCCAAGTCTTGGCCAATTCAGATATTTTCAAATTAGAAACCACCTTCTAAGAAATAGATTTATTCAGGTCAAATTGAAGCTTCCCCTTCCTCCTCTTCTAAAACTATTTATTGACCACTCCCAAGGGCAACACTGGAACCATTTAATTGGTAATTTATACAAAATGATGCGAGATCAATCAAATGAATCAACAAACTCAATTTTAGTTAAGTTGGAACAAGGATTTGGACCTAGAAGTCTCTAACGAAGATTGGTCCTCCTCATCTCTGTGAGTGGTCAAAATCACTAAATCACATGTGTGGAGGGAATACTCCCGGAAGTGCAGATCAAGATTTTTCAGGTAACCGGCGACCCTGACTAAATATCTTCCAAGAGAATATGGGGCTTGTTGGAGGGAGTGTGGAGCAGAATTAGCTGACTTAGCACACATAATGTGGCTCTGCCCATGTTTAATGCCCTTCTGGCTAACTATACAAAATGAAATTAGTGAGGGCCTAGATGAACAAGTTGAGCTTACAGCTGAGATGGTGCTTATGGCCATCTACCCGGATCGCTCCCCCTCTTGGACAAAGACTCTGCTTCCCATTCTGTTATTGGCGGCTAAAAAATCATTGATAAGGAAATGGATGACGAAAGTTGTACCAAGTGTACAAGATTGGAGACAAATTGTGTATGATATATATCAGATGGAAAACATTACAGCGAAACTAAACAATCAAATGGATGGTTTTAGTTCTCTATGGAGATCATTAGTCAAACAGGCTATGGTGAATCACCCCATTTCTGCCTTTAGAGAGGGGTGGCTCGTAGAGGGATGGGGAGGAGGTGGGCAATTGGACAGACTTGATTCTATATCAGTTAAGGAAAGTTTGGTTTAGGTCTCAATGTGTTATCAACGTAAAAGAAATATATGCATTGTTGTCCTGTAAAACAACAAACCTGAAGTAACCATAGAAAATGTTCTGTCTGTAAAATGTCTCCTGTTATATATGTAATAGTAAAGGAAAAAAAAAACCTAATAAAAAAAAATATAGAGAAGTTGCAGATGAGAACTTTAAAGCAGCAGTACAACAAAAAAAGTTATTCCAAAAGCTAATGTTTTGCTGTGGTTTTGAAAAATATTGGCAGAACTGTTAATTTGGGTTTTCTGGATGTTTCCTATGCAATGTACTGTGCATTTGCATTTTTGTCTGGATTCTTCAGGTCTTCAATATTATGTCTGTGCAAACATTATTTTATTTATTTGTTTGTCTATAAATTTGTTTTGCATAAATTACCTTTTATATTCAAGATTTGCTACCTAGAAAGAAACAAAGTAATTACACCTTACCTTCTAATTTTCCCCAGTTTACCTTGTCTAATTATAGAAATAGATATGGTGGTTACAGATTAGCTGTTACCATTCCTTCTTCCTGGGTGGCTTTGCAAAACAAGTTAAAATTGTCATCATTGATACCTATTTCACGCTTTAAGCAACTTTTACAAAAAAGTATGACTCATGACTGTACCTGCTATTCCTGAATTTACTGTTTTGTACTCTCCTGAATCTTATGACATCTGAATGTATTCGCTCATTTTATATTGTCATTTGTTCTAAAGTATGTTTTTATGTTTTGTACTGTCAATATTTGTTGGATGCAATTGTAAAAGGGAGTTCACTCTCAATTTGCTTTCCAATAAAATTGAAAATTGAAATTGAAATTCGGGAGGTACTGACAGGGAGCTGGGAGGATCTCTGTTGCTAATCTCACACACAGAAACCCAATTTACATGATTGATGTGTGTGTATATAAGACCACCTTTGTTGTCACGTATCAAAGAAATTGTAAATCAAACATTTATAAAAGCCCTCCATGTTTTAACAGGAATTGGGTGAGGGAAGCTTCAACCACTTCTTCTCCCTGGAAGATTTTATATTAGAATAAGGAACAGTCAATGGCACCTCTCCTGTTGATTTAAGGGAGCAACATGGGGATATGGGGTCAGGAGGATGTGATGTAGTCTTGACCCATTGCTGTGTAATGAACACTAAATCTGGTGCTTGCATGTGCATACATAGCATTTTAAAATATAAGAAACTTTTTATGACAGTAGCATTTCATTGCATAATATTTTGGGAAGTTCCCACTGTAGTTTTTAGCACAACACATGCAAAGCCCAAAATAGCACTTGTACAAATGGCATGGGTCCACCAAAAATATCAAATAGAGAAGTTGCAGATGAGAACTTTAAAGCAGCAGTACAACGAAAAAAGTATTCCAAAAGCAATTTTTTTGCTGTGGTTTTGAAAAATATTGACAGAACTGTTAATTTGGGTTTTCTGGATGCTTCCTATGCAATGTACTGTGCACTTGCATTTTTGTATGGATTCTTCGGGTCCTCAGTATTATGTCTGTGCAAACATGAAGTGGGCATCTTTTTATCTTGAGGAATAATTACTTTAAAACTTTCATAAAATTCTTACATGATAATGAATACTGAAAATCTACCACCAAAACAAACTGTAAGACATCTGGCATCGATTAGAAAGAAAAACAGGTGGGGTCAAATTTGAGCCCATTTTCATTGCAATGCTGCTTTAAATGCCAATATTTGAGGAACTTTGTGTAAAGGTGCATAATTATGTACATGTACAGGTGTATAATAAAAATGCATAAGACTTATAGTTGTATTAAAGACTACTGGTGTAGTTAAAATATTAAATGTGTCAAGGGTGACCTTAAAGCTGTTAGTAAAATGAATTTGGAAATTCACCTGTTCACTCAGCACTTTTCCAATTACCATTTTATGATAATTCAGTTATATTGAGGGGGGATAAAGAAATCTCTCTATAAAACCAGGAAATTAACCGAGAGTGGGACTGACAGGCAGCTTGTTGGTCCCACCTCTGTTATTCCTGAAACAGCAGTGCCCGTCGGTTTCAGTTACTGTTTTATCTGAGTAAAATGTTTAAAAGAGCAGTTAAAACAGTGTATAGACAGTACACTCCAAACCACTGTCATTATTCCTTTTTTAAACTATTTTGTTTAGCAGTAAACTAAAACTAAGAGTAGCTGAATGTACAGAACAGCATTTGGGTGGGGGAAGGGGTCCTAAATGATCACTCTGCCACCGACAAACTCCTGTGTGTCCTACGTATCCACCTGCCCATCACTCCCCAGCTAGTGTCCAGGGACAGAAAAATACCAAAGTCACAACCTCAAAGGAGCAGGAGGACAGGACTGTTCATTGTTTAGAAAGGACATGACGTTTTTCTTTCTACTAGGAGGGTCATGAACCAGTGGAACAGAATACACTGGGATGTGGAGAACTCTGGCTCTGTAGCACTGTATCAGGTTGCCAATGGTGTTGGTGAACCACCTTTGTCTTGTGGGCTCAAATAATGTTCAGGGGCAGGGTTGTTAACTCCTGATGGGGTTTGTGATCCCGGTTTGGTATTTAAATTGCATGGTGCATCCAGCAAGGGAAACATTAAAGTGGGCTAGGTGACGAGACTAGTATTGCCACCCCTTCTCCCGGTAAACAGTACAAACACCCTAGGTTCCTCAGTGGTACAACCCACCTGCTTCCTGTACAGTAAACGAACAACAGTTGGCTTAAGATAAAACAACTTAATGACTCTACAAATGTTATGTTCACAGCACAGAAATGCAAGCTGAATAAAAACTTTTTTTTTTTTTATTGGGGGGTCGGGTTCAAGGCTCTGGGGAAGAAAAAGAGGTTAGGGCAAGCACAATGGGCCAGTAACAACAGCAAGAGCTATTTGGCCTAACAGCCTACAAACACCACAGTGGCTTGCCCAACTGTACTGTCAGGGCCCTACCTCACTCCCTACTAGTACCAGCTCCCTTACCTCCTAGGGAGCCCCCTGTGTTTATCATCTTAATCTTGCGCTCTGTCCCACCTCTGATTGCTCCGTTGGCTGTCCTCTGCTGGTCCCTTTCTGGCACCTCTGCATATCAGCTGGGCTCTCTCCATCAGTCTCTGTGGGTGTTCAGGTGAGTCCTGGGCTAACAAGCATACCTACTGGCAGTGCAACCCCAAGGCAGCTCCCTAACTGGCAGGTAGTCACCTGACTCCAGTGCTGGCTATGTAATGACTTAAGTACCCATCTGGCTTTGTGTCAGTCGCAGACTCTTCCGGCCTGTTTCTGAGCAAAATTTTCCAGCGGCACTGAAGGTCTCAGTTGTTGGGCAGCATCCCTTTCCAGATAGACCCCTCTCAGATGCTTCATTTTCTCCTTATTGACTGTATAAGCGTAACCCCTAGGTGGCGCTATCCCAAGGGCTACTACCCCTGCTTGCTTGGCTAGTAGCAGGTTAAGGGGCCTGAGTTCTGAAATGAGTGCCTCCACTCAGAGGTCAGGGTTGGTAGTGGTCAAGCTAACCTGGGCGCAGCCCTCCGGGACACTGTAACCCCCCCCCCGCTTTCCCCTATAGTGGCCTGAAGACTGTACAGTAATCACTTTCACAATACCCCTGGTACACCACACAAATACCCACACTGTTTGCACTTACCACCAGGGCTGGTTCCTCTGGCTCGACCCTGGGGGCCCCCTGTAAAACAAGGTTAAGCACAGCAAATAGCAACAGTACAGCACTTTGAGCACAAACTGGAACCGCAGTCAGATTACATGCAGAAAAAGTTAGATCTGATTTATTCAGGGGACTTGAACAAGGGAGGGGCAAAATCAGGTTCATTAGCTTAAAGATTATATCAGTCAAGCAGTTATGCATGCGCATTGAGTCCCCCCACACAGTCCACCTCTGGGTACCCAGGTAGAGAAGAGATGGGCTAGCCAGGACAGTTGCCCAGGGTTGCAACTGGTTGGGGCCCTGTGATGGAAAACACAACATGCACAGTACACAATATTTGTAATCCGGAGCCAGAGGGCTCAGTTCATAAAGAAAACAAAACAACAAGACAATCAGATAACACACTCAGATTAAGCTGTTGTTGTAGGGAGCTATCCTGGTATTTACTCACCATACCCAAGACTGGACACAGGCTGGACGAAAATCGAGACTGCAGGTGGTTGATTTGGAATGCCAGGAGAAACAGGGCCCACACAAGTCGCAGAGGTGCCGTTCCTGTTCAAGCGTAGAGCAGGGGCTGATCCCCAGGCAGGTCTCTCGTCAATGGCTTCTCTGTGCAGTGGGTAGTCTGGCTGGGCCAATCTGGCATAGCCCAGACCGCATGGAGACAAGTTCGGAAGCAGTCTGTTTTGGGCTGGATACAGCTTCCAGCAAGCAGAACACAGTTCATACAGTGGGGAACTAACTCACAACCCACTAGCAGCTCATTGTACATTTACATGTACGGGAATTCTACTGTACTAGGCAAAGCGCTCTCTGGGCACAATCGAAAGTCTCTGCACACCGGAGCTTAGGGGTAGCTGGAACTCCTGACAGGCCAATCGCATTCAGCAAAAATATTCGGTCTTCTTCAGGTTGAGCCTGGCCCACTTCAGTAGCTTACTTTAGTCACACAAACTTGGATTTAGTCCAAAATAATTCTCTTCTCTCCCACTCAGGAGCAGCAGGCAGACGTACAGGCCAAATACTCAGCCTTTTCCCAGTTCTCCAATGCGAATCCACTCAGGATTTCTGCTCAGAATTACTTCAGCTCCTTCTTGTTCAGCTTTCAGCTTAATTCTAACTGAAAACTGCAAGTAGCCCAGGACTTTCCCCAAGATCCAAAAGACTTGGTTAGCTGATTTGGCTGTCAGTCAAAGCAAGAGCTCCCCCTTCAGTTGCAGAAAAAAGCACAAAAAAACTCCAAACTAAAGTTCCTACAGATTTTGAATTCAGACAGCTCTTGTAGTCCGGCTACATTTTAGGTCCCACCAGTACTGTTTGGTCCAATTTGCAGTCCAGGACCAAGATAGTGGAGACAAACAAAACAGTCCTTGCTACAAAGAAAGCAGGTTAGACAAACTACATTATCACTATCACTCCAAATGACTTTCAGCAAATAGTTGCATCTTTCAACAGAGCTCCCTCTCAGACTACTTAAACTGCAATTAGGCAGCTCTTAAAGAGACAGTACATAGAGGCTATACAAGCTCTGGTAATCACATTTAAACTGCCAAAACGCAGGACACCAGCCTGGCAGTGAGCATTTAGGTAAGCTCAAGGAAGACTTTTTGGGAACCCCCATTTGTAGGGGGGGGGTTACATAAGCACAAGTGTCCCTCCAAACTATCCTGCAGTGCTAGCTAGCTCATACTCACAGATTATAGATCTGCCTTCTCCCTCTGTCTTTGGTAGACTGAAGAACTGCTGGACACTTCATTGGCTCTCCATAAGCAGTCAGCCTTCCAGTTGTCAAGTTTTCCTCAATGTGTGATTGGTTCCCAAACTCCCATGTGAATTAATGAAGTCATCCGATGTCCCTCAAGCCATTGCTGATCTCCCGTAGGCTTCTGGAACCTGACTGGCTGTAGAATTACTGTCTCTGTTTTCATGTCCTCCAGTGGTCAGAGGTGGCAAAAATTGCTACCTGCTGTATTTAAAGGTGCACTGGCCCTAAGGGTCTTTAGATAGGAGGGCTCCAGCACTTGAAAATGTATTTGCTCCCAGAGGTTTTAGAGTGGGTCGTGCTAATGATGTTTGTTTGTGGTTGTCATGGGGAAGTCCTCGTATGAGTACCGCTCATGCTTTTTGGCAGCAGTGTGTAGTAACAGCACCATGTTCGTGAATGGCATGGTCAGCAGCAAAGCTACCTCTTCTTAACCCACTTGGGTTCTCTCTGCAAAGTCCCTCTGGGACCTGGACAGGCAATCAGTGGTGGCAACTAGCTGATGCAAGGCTCCATGAAGCCAAATGTGATTATAAGGTGTCAATGAAGGTGGAGAATTGCTAAACTGGATAGAATAACTGTGCGGAGTAGGCGGATGAAAGTCCCTACCCCATCTGTCCTGCACCATGATTGTATGTATGGAACTGATTTTCTAGTTTCATGATTTATTGTACTTTTCAGAAAAAAGGAAGAAAGAAACTGATTTCTCATAATAGAGTAGTCTGAGAGAGTGCAGCTAATAATCTAAGGAATAAACTACACCCAACCATACATAATATAAGGTATAAACTACACCCAGTGATACATAATGTAAGGGATAAACTACACCCAACCATACATAATATAAGGTATAAATTACACCCAGTGATACATAATATTTAGTCTAATACATAATATTTAGGCTCAGTGTGCCTTTCCCAGTTATGAAATTTTAAGTAAATAAATAAATAATATGAGCGTTAACATCCAAATATACATAAGGGTGTAGTGCTATGGAGGAGTTCTGTACACATTTATAAACCACAGACCGTGGCGAATCCGGAAATTTACAGACGTGGGGATGCACTTGGCTTAGAAAACCAGACCTCTCTTGGGGGGGGTCTGGGGGCATGACTTCGCCATTTTGAAAATGTAAGGTGTGAAATGGTGCACAGTGCTGATTACCCTCAATAAAATCTCCTAGTTCCCTTTCCATCACAGAGCAGCTGCAAACAGTAATGGCTGCATCCTAGGGATATATCGATTCCGAGCGAGATATCTGGTTGTTCTGCTAGAACAATCAGGCTTGGCCCTCAGCTTCCCTCCCATCCCTGCCAAGGCAACTTGTCACTGCACTGTGATGAGAGAAGCTCGGAGATGGCCTCATTTGAAAAGGACATAAAAAGAGAAACTTGTAAAAACAAAACTGAACACAGCAGTTGTTTACAAGTTATAGTCAGACTAGGAGTACATGAAGCAGTGGTGGTGCTAGAACGACAGCCAAGAGCAATGAGGGAGAAATAGAGAGGGTGTAGTCTGAACCCCCTCTTTCACTCTTTCTGCCTCTTTAACCTGGGCTGCCCCCTAGCACCACCACTGTCCCCCCTTCCTCTCCTTCCCTTCAGTTGATGCCAGAGGCCTCACCTACTGTGCTTTCTTTCTCTCCAAATTCTGACTTCGCTAGTTGGCTCCCTTTCCTCATACCTTACCCCCCCCCCCCGATCAAGAAAAATGGCTGCTGATACATACCGAAATGCTACCAAAGGGGTGGTCGCTTTCGCACCAAGGCCTCAGTCCACCACTAACAAGGTTGAAGGTTGAGTGAGTGTATATTTTTCTGCATGACCCAAAGATAACAGTATACCATAACCTATTTTTGGAGAGTGGATATACTGTGTGTCATTTATTATCATGTATGGTCCTTTCCTGTGAATGATATCAGCACTGGTAGATTACAGAACAATAATAATCCATGGGTGATAGTGCATCTTATAATTGTTCAGTGCAGGCACAGACACTGAAGGATTGTAAGACTGCAAGCTCCATTATTTCATACAGGTTATACAGTCCACTATGTAGTATAACATTAACTATTTTCAGATTACTTCTACTGATTGTTCTGCCGATCACCTTGAAGTGTGGGATAAGAGTCTTTCTGCGGTGCGCACACTGCAACAGTTTGATAGACAGTGTAATGCGAAACACATTTTTAAGAGGAAAAACATGTGGTTCTAATGTTTGCACAGTATGCCCTTTGCATCAGAGACAGTGTTAGCACTCTAGCCATACATTACTGGGACTATTGAGGCCTCGTGTTCAGATAGTGTCACTCCTCACTGCAGAAGAAGTAAAACTGCAGTTTGGTCAACGTTTTAAGATATACTTGCTAAAAGTAGTACCACACTTGCCCTTAGCTTGCAGACTGGGTAGTGTTAATGTTGCCTTGTATTCCCAGAAGGGCTGTCTGCATGGCTTCACTCAAGCAACTTTAAAGGCAGCTGCCTCCCTACAAAATTACTACAACAACATCCTGAATTTATGCAGCACTTAACGCACAAAAAAAGTTTCAAAGCACTTGACAGTAAAAATATACTAATATGTTTGCTGCTGAAGAGAAGCATATTTTATTTTGTTTGATGCAGGCTTAACTGAGGTTGACTACCCTTGATAGCTGTGAAGCTGGCTACACATGCAGTTAGTGCCAAAGAAAAATAATCAATTTTATGGTGTCTCAAAAGGGAGCACATGAAAGGTGAGGTTGCTCAGACCATCTGTGATACTGCAAGCTGATATTGTAGTCCTCACCACTGCAGCACTTTTCCAGATCTTGGCATGCAGGTCAGAGCGTTGCTTCTTGCAGATTGGTAGTTGTACTAGGAGGGATAAAAGCATTACTTCTCAGCCTTTTGTCACTGAAGTGTGGGACACTGATGCTTAAAAGGTGGGACAGTGTAAAACTCTGATGCATATAAAGTGGGAACACATCATCTAACGTGGAGATACCAGCTTAGAACTGTGTGGAAACCAGTGGCTTTATTTTTTTTTTTTTATATAGTTTGATTTAGCATCTTAGAAAATAATGAATGTTTGCTTCAAAACCTGAGTCTACTGCCCCTTCTCTGTGTGGGCAGCACTGTTTCCTTGTGGAACAGATGTGGGAAAGAGCAACCTTAAAGGGTAAAATACAGTAAGTGATGTCCTTCATAATGTGGGACAGTTCAGAGGTATGGATGGAAGAATTAGAAGATAGGCAGTCATGAGCACACACAGCACCCCACTTAATGTTACAGTACCTAGGAATTTTTATTTATTTATTTATTGAAAAGTTTCGCCAGGTAAGGTACACTGAACAACAAGCTGCTCGTCTCCCGGTATGACCTAGGGGAGTGGGTAAAGGGTGTTGCATCGTAATTATTGAGTACACGCAATAACACAAAAACAATTTACACAAAAGCATATAAAGCATGGATTACAAGCATAAAAAGTCATGGATTACAAGGTAGACAAGATTTAGCCTATACTATGAACTAGTGGGAGAGACAGAAATAGTGGCTAAAGTTTTGCAAACTTGTCTTAAGGCCTACAATACGAGGACTAAAAGTAAAAAAAACAAACAATTAGAGGAAAACTAACAAATGTGGCAGCAAAGGAAATAAAGCCCAGGGCGAGTCCCGCAGGCTGAGGAGAACGTTCCATAGAGAGAGAGAGAGACTGTTAGAGGATACTATCACAAATGGCAGCAATTAGGGTTTGTTCCGACAAATGGGGAGGAGGTTGGGGTGTGGGACTAGGAGAGGGGGAGCTAGGGGCAGGTACAGTTAACAGAGAGGAAATTAAAAAGTGCTTTGTTTAAAGAGCCTGGGGGAGGAGGAGGAGGAACGGATTTGTGTAGGAAGAGCATTCCACAGTTTAGGGAGACGGTAAGAGAAGGAGGATTGGCCAATAGAGGTGGATCTCTGGGGGACTGACAGAGTTCTGTAGTTATGGGATCTTAGAAGGCGAAGTGGTGTAGGTGGGGGGAGAGTGAGGAAGTAAGATATGGAGGGAGTGTGCCAAGCCAGAACTTAGAGATGAAATTTGCAGTGGTTCAGTCACCTATTGGCTAAGGAAGGGAAGGCTAAAGCATGATACAGGTGACAGTGATTGGTCAGAGGAGGTGCGTCCAGGGCAAATCGACAGAAGGAGTTGAAAAGTGTATCAAGGTTTGTTAAGGAGGTGGCAGGTAGGTAGGTAAAATTTATTTTTATACAGGTAATACATGTCATTTGGACATAATCCAGTTTACAAGACAGACCTGTGTAAATTCCTAACTAATCACATACAAATAAGTTCCATGTTAAATACATATAAATACAAACACCACAATATACAAACAACACGGTATAACGAAAGACTTACAATAGCTAGTGTAACCCCCCTGCAAATGGGGGTTCCCAAAAGACTTCCAGGAGCTTGCTTGAATGCTCCAAGCCTGAATGGTGTTTGGCATTTAAGCCATTTATCAGTGAGTGTTTTTAGAGCCTCTGGTACTGTCTCTTTAAGAGCTGTCTGCTTGTAGACATAATTAGTTTGTATGGGGGGACTGTGTGCTTCTCTGAGTACCACTCGAGCTGCTGCCAATTCACTTCATTTTTGCAGTCACTAGAGTGCAAAGGGAACCTATCTGAAAGATGTAACTGTTTGCCAGAAATTATTTAGAGTAATAATGAAATTACAGTTTGTCCTAACCTGCTTTCTTTGCAGTCAGAACTGTGTCTGCTAGTTCCCCATTCTAGTTTTGAACTGCTGAACTGGACCAATCAGTGTGGGGTAAGCTAGCTCTAAAATGGTGCCTTGGACGAATCAGAACTTGGACTCATAATCTGAGCCAGCCACAAGAGGATTGTATGGGCAGTGACTCTGGGAGATGTAGTTTAGACTTCAGTGCCTTTTTGGACCAGCAGCAGTCTATTGTGAGTGACAGCCAATCCAGTCAAGAACTGGGAGGAACTCAAAGGAAGTGCCGGTTTTGTCGGTTGGAGTTTCAGTTGAGCTTTGGCAGTGAAGAAGGAAGGAGCCCTGTGCTTTTTCAGTGTGCAGTTTTAGTCAAAAACGTGTGTAAGGCCCAGAGTTCCGGTCTGCAGCTTGTGTAACAGCTTGTTGGACTGAATCCGTCCTGTGAAAAGAATCAAAGGATCTCTGAAGAGTAGAAACCAGGCTCACCCTGTAGAAGACTGGAAGAATTGCTGAAAATTACACTCGGTCTGTCAGGAACTGAATCTGCTGTGTGTTCTCCGGGTATTGTGCAGTAATTGCGATCGGGATACAGATGCAGCCTGCCTGGTATAGTGCTTTCTTTTATATGGATGTGTGAAGAGGTTTGTGTACCTCAAGTGAGCCCTGCTGACATTGAAGGACCCTATCTTATTTGGAGGTCGTGAGTACTAATTCAGGGTCGCTCCTGTTGAATTGCCACATTAAATCCAAATGGAATTACTGTACTGCTGACTGTTTAATTCTCCTTTTCTCTGTGTGAAAGGGCCTACCAGCTGCCACGGTTTGGACTAGCCACTAGGGCTTGGGTACCCAGGGACAGTAACTGATAGGGATAGGCCTGTGCACAGAGCCATAGGTAGATTATTAGAGTGATAAGCTAATTAACCTGATTTCCCCTGTCCTTGTTATATCCCTAAATAAATCAGAGCTGCTTGTTTCAGCAAAGTTATACTGCCTGAGGTATTTGTCTATGTTAAAGTACTGTACTGTGATTGTTGCACTGTATCTCATTTCACAGGAGGTCCCAGTGCGGAACCAGACCTGGGGGTAAGTGTATACTGTGAAGGTAATTCTGATATATTGTGTGGGCCACTAGTGGGAAGAAGGGGGTTGCAGTGTCCCAGAGGGCTGTGACCAAGTTAGTTTAACTATTGCAAACCCTGACCTCTGGGTGGAGGCACCCGCCATTGGATCCAGGCCCCTCAACCTGTTAGTGGCAAATCAGGCGGGGTAGTAGCCCTGGGATAGCGCCATCTAGGGGTTACATCTTGGAGGCTCACCGCTGGGATTGTGTGTCCTCTAGTGGCCATATTTACGAACCACTGTTAAGAAAAAATGGGTACCCGACAGAAGTGGCTGTGCACCGGCTGGTGGAGTGGTGTACTGGGAGAGATCGACCCCAAAATGCTATGCTTATCCTGGACATCCCCTGGGTATCAATACGGACACTGTGCAGGAGTACTTTCCAAGGTGGAAGGTTTACAAAACCCTGTGGTGGTGGGTCGGCATGCTAATCTGCTCACCCACACTTTCCTGGCCCTAGTAGAGTTTAAGGATCCCATAGATAGCTCCAAAGTGCCACAGACCATTACCCCAGAGGAGCCCTCACTGCTTGGAGAGTGATAACTAAGGACAGTAAAGACCGGGAATCAGCCCCACCACTATCTGAAACTTTTGAGGAGAAATTTGCTGAATGGTTGCTGGGAGAGGGAAAACTGTGGAGGACTTGAAGAAACTATTCTTGCCACCTGGGGTGTTCCTCCCCAACACCCTCTCCTGCTCCAGTGCCCGTAATGGTGGCTGAACCAATGCAGACTCTATTTCTGCACCTGCCATTAGTCACGACTCTTACGAAGGTTGAGGATCTTCTCTGGCACCTCCCACCCCCAAGGGAGGATGACTGGGAGACCTGGATAGACTATGTTGCCCCCAAGTGCTAGAATGGCAATGCTCGAAGCGAAAAGCAAAAGAGGGTTAGTGAGAGCCTCCGAGGTCCTGCCCTGGCTACCATCCGTGCTAAGCGGGCCAGTAACCCTGAGCGACTGCACAGCCTATCTTGAGGCCTTGGAGAATGTGTATGGAGCCCAGATTCTGATGAGGACCTATGGTGGAGGTAAGAAATGCACAACAGTACCAAGGGAGTTGTTGTCTGTGTATGTCTCGGCTGGAAAAATTGTTGCAAGAATGCCTCAGAAAGGGTAGTTTGCCAGCGATTGAACTGGACCGAACCAGACTGGACAGAATCCTTAAGTCTGCCCCTTCTCAGAACTGCTGTTGCTTCAGTTACGCCTGGCAAATCGACTGGAATCCCCACCCTCCTATGATGAGTTAATGAGAGAAATTAGGAGTTGAGAAAGGCGACCTCGGGAGGTACCTGCACCAACAGCTGTGGCTACGACCCGAGTGACTGAGGGTGACCCATCAAGTGAAGTTCAGGGGCAGAGGTTGACAGTCAATGAGTGCTCTGACAAGGAAAAAGATATGCCACAATGGGGCGAACTGTTGAGAGAGATCCGGGAATTCAAAAACAGTCCCTTTATGAAAGCCACGCCTGCAAGCACGGGCCCTGACCTATATCCGACTGCATCTGCTATGGGGTGGGGTACCCACCCATGTATCTCCTGCTGATAACAGCTCCAAACTCAATTCCTTGACCATGGAAGTGGAGAAACTGACGAGATGTCTCCAAATGCTTATCACGCCGCAGACAGAGATGGCACCAAGGTTTCCAGTTAGTAATACCCCGCCCTGGCTCCCAGTGTGGCGCCTCGGCCAGCTCAAACTCCAGAAAGTATGTTTTGCTATAATTGTGGGAAAGATGGGCACATGAAAGGAATGCCAGTCCCCAAAGACACTGACAAAGTTGCATATAGGCTACAAGGAGAGCTTCGGAGAAGAAATCAGTGGTTAAGAGGTGCACGACATGATCCCAGTGAGGGCACCAAAATGCTAATTCACGTCCTTTGTGGCAAGGTCAGTTGCCCAGGCCCCCACTACCGCCTCTCCAGACTGGTCCAGAATAGTGGTCCCTCCATGGAGACCACTGTAAAGGTGAATGGAGTGTCTACAAGAGCTGTATTAGACAGTGGCTCCCAAGTGACAATTATGTTCCAGGATTGGTATCAGAAGCATTTGTCAGGACGTACCCTTACAACCATTAGAAGGACTGCATGTATGGGGTTATGAGAAGGCCTACCCCTATTCCGGTATATCCGAATTTGGCTGTCTTTCCCACCTCCGTGGCTGGAGTGGCCGAACAAGTAGAGACCCTAGCCTTAGTGTGTCCCCCACTGGACTGTATGATGGTGTCCCTTTGTTGATTGGAACAAATGCTCATATGTTCGGAAGGCTGGCACAGTTGTGTTATGAAAACAGGGTCAAAGACTAGTAGAGCTTTAAGAGTTCCGGCTTTAATTAAGAAGGCCTATGAGGCACAGAGAGATGCTGAAAAACAGAACCAGAGGAACCGGTCGAATTGTATGGAAGAAGGATCCTGAGTCTCTGATCCTGGCGCCAAATGCCCAGTGTACCTTACAGGAGAGGTCCGTATCAGAAAGGATGTTAAGAATAAAATATTAATGTTGGATGCACCAGGCGATGGAAAATTGCCAGAGGACTGCTGGTCAAGCCTAGTATTTTGCCCGCTAGAGCCCATGCTTATGCCAGAAGGGTAATGGTCAAGTTCATAATGTGTCTGAAAGAGACATTCGAGTAAACAGAGGTTGCATCCTGGCTAATGTGCATTGTGCAGACACTGCAGTGCTACCCAGCAGCAAGAGTTCAAGGAAGAATGACAGAGTAACGCCTGACTTGTTTGATTTCGGCGACTCCCCGCTGCCAGCTGAATGGAAAGTGAGGATCAGTGAGAAGCTTGCCCAGAGGACCGTGAGAAGACGGCCTTTATCTGTCCGCTTGGCTTCTATGAATTCATGAGGATGCCTCAAGGGATTTCAGGTGCCCCAGCCACTTTTCAACGATTGATGGAGCGTGCAGTGGGGGACATGAACTTACTAGAGTGCCTGGTATACCTAGATGATGTTATTGTGTTTGGCAGCTCACTGGAGGAACATGAGAGCAGATTATTTAAGGTATTGGACCGACTGGAGGACTTTGGCCTTAAACTGTCCATTGATAAGTGTCAATTCTTTCAAACATCAGTAAAGTATGTGGGACACATAGTATCCACAGGGAATAGAGACCGACCCAAGTAAAGTTGAGGCCTTGACCACCTGGCCACAGCCCAAAAATCTAAAAGAACTGCAAAGATTCCTGGGATTCTGTGGTTATTATCGGCGCTCATCAAGGACTATTCAAGAGTGATCCGCCTTTACTTAACCTCTACTCAAGGGTATCCCCAACCCACAAAAATACCAAAAGTCAGCGGCCCTCAAGACTGAAAGAGTGTATTTTCATCCGAAAGTGAAGTATTTGGGGTTCGCTGGATCTTGATTGAGACTGCTTTTCATGAGATCATATATCAACTTACCCATGCTCCAGTGCTGGCCTATGCCGATCCAAGAAAACCTTACGTCCTGCACACTGATGCTAGCTTGCAAGGGTTGGGGGCTGTGTTGTACCAAGAGCACGAGAATGGCCTGAGACCAGTGGCCTTTGCCAGTAGAAGCCTGACCCCATCCGAAAAGAACTATCCTGTACATAAGTTAGAGTTCTAGCTTTGAAGTGGGCTATTGTTGACCAATTCCATGAGTACTTGTATGGGGCTAAAATACTAGTAAAACTGACAATAATCCTTTGACCTATGTGCAGACCTCAGCTAAGTTGGATGCCACTGGCCATAGGTGGCTTTCTGCATTATCTACATATGACTATGCTCTCGAATACCGAGCAGGTCTGAACCACATAGATGCTGATGCTCTCTCCCGAGGCGTGTTCCCCAGAATGATTGGGTCCGATTGGCAGAACCTGACATTCGGGCACTCTGCCGGAAGTTTGACAGGGAGGAACAAATGTCCACGGACGCAGTGGACTGCATGGTGTGATTGCTTGAGCCTCTGAGAATTGTATACCTGCTGCTTATTGCCACTTTTCTGCAATAGACATTGGTGCACTGCCTCAGCTGGACAATGACAGTATATCTCGCGGGCTCAATCCCTGATCCCATGATCAAAGCAGCTTTAGAAGCCCTCTATGCAGGAAAAGATGTGTCCAAATTACGCTCCACTGAATTGAGAACTACACTGTTATACAAAGAAGGTCCTAAGTTGAAACTGATCAATAAACTGTTATACAGAGAAACAGTAGACAGAGGGGACAAATAGACAAACAACAACTAGTGCTGCCCACTGCCTTTCGAGACTCAGTACTGAGGTCCTTGCACAACACATGGGGCACCTTGGTATAGACAGAACACTTGACTTGGTGAGATCCAGATTCTATTGGCCTAAGATGGGGGCTGATGTGGAGCAACACATTCGAACTTGTAGTCGCTGCTTACAGAGGAAAGCTTTGCCCCAGAGGGCTGCCCCTTTGTTAACATCACCACCAGTGCACCCATGGAGCTGGTCTGTATTGATTTTCTGAGTTTGGAGTCAGATCAAGAAATATCAGTAATGTGCTGGTGGTCACTGACCATTTCACGAGATATGCCCAAGCTTTCCCCACCAAAGACCAGAAAGCATCCACTGTGGCCAAAGTACTTGTAGAAAACTTTTTGTTCACTATGGGCTCCACAAAGAATCCATTCTGATCAAGGAGAGACTTTGAGAGTCATCTGATCAAAGAGATGCTTTCTCTGTGGGGAGTGCGAGTCCAGAACCACTCCTTACCACCCCCAGGGGGACCCACAGCCTGAACGTTTCAACCGCACTTTGCTAGATATGCTAGGCACCCTGCACCCAAAGGACAAGCCTAGATGGAGCCAACAAATTAGCACCCTGGTACATGCTTATAACTGCACCAAAAGTGATGCCACTGGATTCTCCCCCTACCGCCTGATGTTTGGTAGAGAAGCTCGACTACCAGTAGATGTGTGTTTTGGGGTCTCTCCTGATGGGGTTCAAGCTGACAACTATTTACAGTATGTGCAAAAGTTAAAGGCCCAGCTAACTCATGCGTACTAACTGGCTCAAACCATGGCTGCCAAAAAGAAATCTGGCCAACAAAGAAAGGTATGATAAAAGGTGAAAGCACAGGAACTCCAGGAGGGAGATCGGGTATTGCTAAGAAATCTGGGACTGCATGGCACGCACAAGATTGCTGACAGATGGCACCATCTCCTCACATTGTAGTGGGCAAACTAGATGATCTGCCAGTGTACAAAGTAAGGCCTGAGAATAATTCAAAAGATGTAAAACAATGCATAGAAATCATTTACTGCCCATTGGACAAATCTTAATGAGTCTGAGCCCCTAGAAGATGCCCCCTCTAGACCAGTGACTAGAGCTGCTGCTAAGAAAAGATCAAGAAAGTCTGCACCTACAGAAGCAAAGTTAAAGTGTTCTCCACAAGTCCCAGTTGAGCATGACTGTCAGTCCATATCGGAAGAAAGTGAGTGACTTTGAATACTATCCTTCTACTAACTGAGTCAATTGTTTCGGGCAATCCCTAGTCAATACTGGAGACAAAGCTGGGCCTTCTGGACTGTCTAAGCCCCAGCTTCATCCCTGGAGCCAATGCTCCCAGAAAGTGAAGTGCAAAGCATTAGATCAGATGAAATGGAATCATTGTGCATGGTTGAACTGTTTGAGCTTTCAGGGGAGGAAAATGATAGATTGGGGCAGACTGGTGATACACCCGAACAAGAAGAGTATTTTGAGTGCCCTGACAGTCCACTGCCAGTGTCCGAAAGCTCTCCATGCGAGCCAAATGTTGTGGACTCAGAAACTGTAACCCTGAGCTGAAAGTGCCCCAAGTTTTAGCCTCTCACCCCATGGAGACTCCCTGACAAGTGAGGACAATGCTGAAATGAGGCTCAGAGTGCAGAGACTATAACAGTTCCCCTAGAAAGACTGGTCGAGCTGTAAAGCCTGTGTGCACCTCAGTTATGATTCACTTGGGAGGCCTGTGGACTTGCCTTCTCAATGTTGTCCATAAAGGAGTGTATGTGTCCCTAGCTCATTGCCCAAACTGAGCATCAGTGCTAACTCCAAGTTACTTGTGTTACCTTCTATATGGTGCCTTGCCCCATCCAGCCCCAAGGTAACTGATAGGGAAGGGCCCTCTCTTCAGGTTTCATGTACAAGAGGTAATAACTTGAGTTATGGTACAATGTGTATGTAATACTGTGTAAAGAGTGATGACTGCAATGTTTCAGAAATGTGTTCTGGTAAAATGATATATTGACTGATGATTACATGTGCGAGCCTAATGCAAATGTATATGGTTGCAGTTGAAACTTATAGTACTTGCTTGACGCGACGCCAAGCTTTCCCAGGCCAGGAAGGTGTAACCCCTGCAAATGGGGGTTCCCAAAGACTTCAGGAGCTTGCTTGAATGCTCCAAGCCTGAATGGTGTTTGCATTTAAGCCATTTATCAGTGAGTGTTTTAGAGCCTCTGGTACTGTCTCTTTAAGAGCTGTCTGCTTGTAGACATAATTAGTTTGTATGGGGGACTGTGTGCTTCTTGAGTACCACTCGAGCTGCTGCCAATTCACTTCATTTTTGCAGTCACTAGGAGTGCAAAGGGAACCTATCTGAAAGATGTAACTGTTTGCCAGAAATTATTTAGAGTAATAATGAAATTACAGTTTGTCTAACCTGCTTGCTTTGGCAGTCAGAACTGTGTCTGCTAGTTCCCCATTCTAGTTTTGAACTGCTGAACTGGACCAATCAGTGTGGGGTAAGCTAGCTCTAAAATGGTGCCTTGACGAATCAGAACTTGGACTCATAATCTGAGCCAGCCACAAGAGGATTGTATGGGCAGTGACTCTGGGAGATGTAGTTTAGACTTCAGTGCCTTTTTGGACCACACAGCAGTCTATTGTGAGGGACAGCCAATCCAGTCAAGAACTGGGAGGAACTCAAAGGAAGTGCTCGTTTTGTCGGTTGGAGTTTCAGTTGAGCTTGGCAGTGAAGAAGGAAGGAGCCCTGTGCTTTTTCAGTGTGCAGTTTTAGTCAAAAACGTGTGTAAGGCCCAGAGTTCCGGTCTGCAGCTTGTGTAACAGCTTGTTAGGACTGAATCTGTCCTGTGAAAAGAATCAAAGGATCTCTGAAGAGTAGAAACCAGGCTCACCCTGTAGAAGACTGGAAGAATTGCTGAAAATTGCACTCGGTCTGTCAGAACTGAATCTGCTGTGTGTTCTCCCGGTATTGTGCAGTAATTGGATCGGGATACAGATGCAGCCTGCCTGGTATAGTGCTTTCTTTTATATGGATGTGTGAAGAGGTTTGTGTACCTCAAGTGAGCCCTGCTGACATTGAAGGACCCTATCTTATTTGGAGGTCGTGAGTACTAATTCAGGGTCGCTCCTGTTGAATTGCACATTAAATCCAAATGGAATTACTGTACTGCTGACTGTTTAATTCTCCTTTTCTTTGTGTGAAAGGCTCCTACCAGCTGCCACTGTTTGGACTAGCTACTAGGCTTGGGTACCTAGGGACAGTAACTGATAGGGATAGGCCTGTGCACAGAGCCATAGGTAGATTATTAGAGTGATAAGCTAATTAACCTGATTTCCCCTGTCCTTGTTATATCCCCTAAATAAATCAGAGCTGCTTGTTTCAGCAAAGTTATACTGCCTGAGGTATTTGTCTATGTTAAAGTACTGTACTGTGATTGTTGCACTGTATCTCATTTCACAGGAGGTCCCAGTGCCGGAACCAGACCTGGGGGTAAGTGTATACTGTGAAGGTAATTCTGATATATTGTGTGGGCCACTAGTGGAAGAAAGGGGTTGCAGTGTCCCAGAGGGCTGTGACCAAGTTAGTTTAACTATTGCAAACCCTGACCTCTGGGTGGAGGCACCCGCCATTAGATCCAGGCCCCTCAACCTGTTAGTGGCAAATCAGGCAGGGGTAGTAGCCCCTGGGATAGCGCCATCTAGGGGTTACACTAGATTATAAAATCTCAAAATCCCAAGGAACCTTAGAGAAAAAAAAAACATTTAACACTCACAAATGTGAGCATATAGCTCCTTTATAGTATGAGTAAACAATGAATAATTTGGAATTTCTCTTACCTCATCAGGAAGAGAATTCCAAAAACTAGCAGCCTGATATAGCAAAGACTTGACCCAATATTTATTATAATGTTTACCTACAACTATCTTATTTAAGTGAACTGATCTTATCAATATCTGTTTTTGATAGTTGTTCATTGTAAATAATATTAAAGAAATTGGATGATTTACAGATGAATATTTCATTTTGTGTGTTAAAGATAACCAATGACACTTATGATTTATGTCTAAAGGTGACCAGTTCACTTTCTTCAACAATAGACAATGATGAGTCTGATAGTTTCCTTGTAATACATATCTTGCTACGTGATAATAAGTTCTATCTAATCTAGACAATAGAGTTTTATTTTCATTTCTATATATTAATTCTCCATATCTTAGCACTGGAATAATTAACTGATCTACCAGTTTTTTTCTATCTAAAAAAGATAAACAATCAGTACTTCTTCTTAACGCCCCAACCCTTCTATTTACTTTTTTAATCAGTGCAATAATATGATTTGAAAAGGTCAGATATTCAACAAATATAATCCCTAAATAACTATATTCTTTAACTTGTTCTAGTTTAGTTTGATTTCCTGTATAAATGGATAAATCATAAACAAGTTCACCACTTTTTTCAATGGGAAATACATACACTTTGTTTTTTGTGTTCATTATTAGCCTGACCTGGTGAACCACCCTCAATTCTTCTAAAATCAGACTGCAAGTTAGTTTGTAATATTTCTTCTGTTTTTCCGGACGCAATTATAACCGTATCATCGCATAAAGTCGAATCTCTGATTTTTCTATAGTCGATGGCAAGTTATTTATGAATATTAGGAACAAAAGAGGTCCTAAAATTGATCCCTGGGGAACTCCTCTATTTACTTTCCTCTTTCTTGACAAACATCCCTGTACCTCGACTCTCTGGGAACGATAATCCAAATAAGATTTTAGCCAATTTAAGGGATCTTCCCTCATGCCTATTTCATGAAGTCTTTCAATTAATTAGGGGTGGTCCACCAGGTCAAAAGCCTTTGAAAGATCTACAAAAATAACAGCTGTCTCCCTAGTTTCCCCCAATGACCTATTTATTTGGTCATAAAATTCCAAAAGGGCTGTTGTAGTAGAATAGTTTTTTCGAAAAACCAGATTGTTTAGTTGTCAACAAACTGTGTCTGTCCAAATATTCCATTATCTGGCTAGAGACAAGTTTGTCAAAACATTTTGACAAAAGAGGTAATAAGGCTATGGGCCTATAATTATTAACTTCTACCGCATCCCTCCCCCCCCCTTGAAAATAGGTTTTACTCTACTCCCTTTCCAAGATAAGGGAAAATATCCAATCTGAAGACTCCAATTAAATAAATAAGTGATAATTGGTGCTATATGAAAAGCAGCTAGCTTTAAGAATTTACCTTCCAGACAATCACTACCAAAAGCCTTATGAGCATTTATATTTTGAAGAATTTTATATATTTTAGTGACTGTCAAAATTTTAAATCTAAATGGAGGACATTTATTTTGTATAGACTCTACATTAGTTTGTTCTAAGTCTAAATTACAAGGAATTTCACAATTTGGGAGATCTACAAAAAAATATTTAAGACATTACAAATTTCCTCCAGATTTTCAGTAATGATATCCCCATTTTTTAATCTTATTATCTCCTCTGAGGAATCACATCCTGGTTTAGTTAATTTCTTGACCACTCTCCAAAACTGTCTTGGATCTATACTTGAATCTATTTTATTTTTGTAAAATGAAATTTTTGAAGCCTTAATTAACCTTTTACATTTATTTCTAGCAACCTTAAAAGAAATCCAATCCTTTTCTAATTTTGATCTCAATGCTTTTTTCCAAATTCTATTTTTGATTCGAATTTGTTTCAAGAGTCTATCATTTATCCATGGTAATTTATTGAATTTCTTCTTTGCTTTAACTCCTGAAAGTGGAAAATCACATACTTCTTCAAAAGTTTGGCTAAAATATTTAATTAAAGTATCAATATCTGGAATTAATTTACATCTATCCCATTTTATTTTACTAACACTATCTAAAAACCTAGATTCTGAAAATCTTCTGAAGTCCCTAGTCCAATTTTTATTTTCATATACCTGATTTTGATTAAACTGAGACCTGGGCAAAGTAGCCCAGATCAAGTTATGGTCTCCAAGACATGGTGATAAAACACCCACTGCTTCAATTTCAATTTGAGTAGATGCCAAAATTAAATCTAATATGGATCCATTTGTCATATTTGATGTGTACCTGGTAGTTTTTTTTATGAGTTGTTTTAATCCTAGGTTAGTTACTATGTCTCTTAATTGTCTCCTTCTAATATTTTTCCAATCACAATTTAGATCTCCCATCAAAATTAATGGTCTACTTCCTAGTTTATCTGCTGTCTTAGTAAGAATTATCTCCAAGTCAGTTATTTTTACCCTTGGGGGTGAATAAATAATCGAAACTACGAATCCTAGATGTCCCAGGTATACAGCTAAAAATTCTATATTATTTTCACTACCCTGTATTATAATTTCTGAAAAACCTAATGTTCGTTTTAAAAGAAGCATCACACCCCCCCCAGTTTTTCTATCTACTCGCCATACTTTATAATCCTGAGTGCCAAATTCTACATCTCAATGTTTGTTTGAAAGCCGTGTTTCACTTAACCTTAATATACATGGATCTTTATCTTTCAGTAAAGTTGCTAAAAGATCAGATTTAGAACTAATGCTACGTGCATTATCATGAAAGATTTTAAGTTCTAAATTTGAAGGCCCTGGATTCACTTCAATATCTCCCCCCAGTATTAATAAAAAAGAACTTGCCCCAGATAAATTTAATATAGCATTATTAGGCCTAAAAGGATTTAGAGGCCTATAACATCCTCCCAAAGTTTGATTTCTTAATATTCTCTGAAAAGTATTCCTTCTTGGTTTGTTACAATTGTTTTTTTGTGATTGATTAAATAAAAATAACCAATTTACCAAATATTTTTCGTTTGTAGATTTTTTTGCTGTGATGAATTCTTTGAGTTATAACACTCAAAAAACAGCAAAGAAATAAACATCCTAAAAAATTAAACATCAACATTTTTCAAAGAAATTTCCACAACTAAAATATATCTAAAAAAAAAAAAAAAGGAGCAGAGTAGTAGATGATATCACAGTAATCGATGATTGGGAGGATAATCTTTTGGATCAGCTAATGCCTTGCCTGGGTCAGGAGACAGGTGCAGTTTCTGAATAAGGCGCCAAGTTTAGGGCGAAGCTTTTTTGTTATGGCATCTCTATGGTCCGAGAAAGTGAGATGTTGATCCAGCCATACGCCCAGATACCTGAAGGATGTCGTGGCATCTAAAGTTGCCCCATCAAGAGTAGTGAAGACGGAGACAGATGGGTGTCTTGACAGTTTCTGTCTCATACCAAATGTCATGGTCACTTTTTTTTTGCATTTGGTAGAGTTGGTGAGGATGAAACCAACTCTGGACATGATTGAAGTCACTTTGAAGCCTGGAGGCAACATCCAAGGGTGATGGCCCAGAGGAGAAAAGAACCATATCATCAGCATACATATGTATAGCAGATGAAGTACAGACAGATGGAAGATTATTTAGGAAAATGGAGAAGAGGATAGGGCCTAGTATGGACCCCTGGGGGACACCAGTGCGTATGGGGAGGGGAGGTGTAGTCGGATATTTTTACCGATTGAGAATGGTCATTTAGGTATGCACAGAATCATTTTATGGTGTGCTCAGACAACCCGGCAGCTGAGAGGGAGCAGAGTAAGAGGGAGTGGGAAATGATGTTGAATGCTTTAGCAAGATCAATAAAAATGGCAGTAGTAATGTGTCTGCAGTCCATGCCTGTCAGGATCGCATCAGTGATCCGGAGTAGTGAGGAGGTAGTAGAGTGATGTTTTCAGAATCCAGATTGATAATTGGGTGAAGAAGTTAATGTCAGATAAGAACGAGGTCAGTTGGGCTAGGACTAGTTGTTCTTGTAGTTTAGCTAATGTTGGGAGGAGTGATATAGGGCAGTAGTTCCCAGGGGAGGAGGTGTCGCCTCCCTTTGGGAGAGGGAGGACGACTGCATGTTTCCACCCTAGAGGAATGTCAGCTAATTGAAATGAGAGATTGAGAAGAGCAGTCAATGAGGGAGCAATGGCTGTAGCAGACAGGTTTAGTAACTTTGGGTCCAGCCCATCAGGGGAGCTACCTTTGTTCAGGTTTAAGGCTTCCAAAGCCGCCAGCATATTAGATGGCAGGATTTTAGAGGAGGAAAAACTGTGTGATGGGGTAGATGGACTTCTGGTGGAGGTGGTAGACTAGAGGAGTTGTGCAAAGAAACAGGAGATTTTAGGTTCAAATCCCACCACACCTGGTGGCTCATTGTGTCTCTAAGTCACTTGACCTCCATTTGCTTTATTCCCCTTCCCATCTGTGAAACTGGGTAGAAGCAAGGCTCACTTAGGCTGTGTCATCAAGGCACAGGTCAGGAAGCATAGGAAGACCAGGAGCAGTTGAAAAATTCACAAATAGCATTTTATTATCAATAACAGTAAAAGGAAAAAAATGTTCAGTAGAACTACAGTATTTACAAAGGCAGTACAAGCAGATAAAATTAAGTCTTTCATCTGAGGTTTTCGTTTCAATTCCAAATCTCAGTCTCTGTCTCTCACTCTCACTATCAAAAGCATTGCTGCTCTTTTTATAAGTCTTTGCCTGGGAACTGGTTAAAAAGACATCTTGGTTTTCATAAAATGTTCTTGTCAGTTTCTTTGCAGAGCAGGCTTGCAAACAACAGGGTCCCAAGCTAGCCCCTTGCTGACAGCTCTGCAAAAGACATTGCAAATAAGCCTGAGAGGATCTCAAACTGCATCTCAGGTTAACCCGCTAAATTCCAAATAGCTTTTTGCAATCATTTCAGTATGTGACAGGAGCTCCTGCTACTCTTGAGGACCAATCTTTTCTTAAATCTGTTGCAACAATTCTTTTATTTCTTAGCTTAATCTATGCTTTACAATTTCTAGTCCATAAGGTTGGCCACCTATGGGCACCGCCTTCCCTTTCTTGACTATACTGCAGTTTCCTCATTAAATTTTCCTTTTCCCTCTCAGGCCTCATACAGGGAGGTTATTGTTGTGACCTCCGAGCTGATATAAAACAACAGGCTGTGTTTATAGTTGTTGGATTTAGTATGTAATAGCACAATGTCATAAAATACCTTGATGTATATACCTTATGTTTATGAAACCTGTAAATGTTGAAAATACCATGGCACTAGATATTTTTGATAAAGGTAAAAAGTTACGAGGGGACTGTATTATAAAATTTAAGTTAGTTGTGCTATTTAAAATGCATGTAAATTACTGTAAGTTGAACAAGTGTGAAATGTGATGGTGATTTGCATATATCCCATGATGCTTTGCATTTTGGGAGTGTTTTTTGAAACTTGGCTCTATTGCCAGTGCCCTTTGGGGTATCCTTGTCTTAGTGCTTCTGCACTGAGGTTCTTTGTCTTTAGCAAGTTTTTTTTTTTATTTGAGCCCCCACCACCCGAGCAAACAAGGCCCACGTAGAGGAGGCTAAATCTCAACAGATAAGTTAGATCAGAAATCAGTAAGTCAGTAGGTGCTGGCTAAGTGTAGAGGGAAAAACTTGCATAGTCTGTTGCTACAAACTGATGTACTGAAGAAGGGATATGCTGTTACCTGAAGGTTATCTGCTGCATTTTGAATAAACATCACACATAGCAGACAGATTGTGTGTTGAACTTGAATTTTGGCGTCTGTCCATCTGTTATCCCACATCCCTCCACAGACTTGGTGTTAGAAGTGGGATAACTTGCTGGAAATGTCTGGACTGGCCTAAGAAGGACATTTTCCAGTGGATATCACCCAGATATCCCAGGTGGGCCGATGCACCAGGAGTTGCCAGAGGAGAACCCAGAGAAGAAAGTCCATGGAGTTCTGACCAGAACCATGGCTGACAGATGGAGAGAAGCTGCTGCCTGGACTGGACCTGGGAGCTTGGAGGAAGTCTAAGCCTGAAGATGATGAAGAGATGCAAAGGGATGAGAAACTACCGTGGGGTCGAGGTAGACCAACTACGCAGAGGGGAGGAACACTGGTGCCAGGTGCTCGAGAGGTCCCTGCCAGAGAGCTTGGATAAAGAATCAGAGGCATTTTTTTCATGGGCTCAGCTGGAGGAGGACCCCCTGACTGAGCAGGGTATCCCTTTGTTGCCTGTGTTCCCAGGATGTTACCTGCTGGAGGTCGGAGATACAAGTATGGAGCTTGAATGTGAGACCCCAGGTAAGACTGTGCCTAGAAATATTGTGCTAGGGTTGAAGACTCCAAGCAAGAAGAAGAAGCCTATGAGGCCGAAGGGACTTTTTCTTGCATTGATACAGCTAAATCTATTAAGAGTATTGACTGGGGTATACTGCAAGCTAAAAATGCTAATGTTGCCAAAATGTTACAGTTTGTTAAGCTCAAGGAAGTGGTACATGTGTTTTATTTTAATTTTTTTTATGGAAAATGTACAAAGGGAGGAGGTGGGTGAAAAATGGATTGGAACTTGTGTTGGGATAACTCCTAGACTTTCTACCCTCAGGTGTCTGTATCAGTAGCAAATGAAATGAATGAATCAAGAGACATAGTGGGTTTATATAGAGGTGTTGAACCTAGGACTGGGCCCCTGTTTAAAACTGATATGTCTGGTGGGGTTGGAGCAGGTAATTACTCACCCCAGAATAATTCTTTCTATAGTACTGGACTTTACAGCCATCCAGATTTTCGGTCAGTAAAATATGATGGACTTTCCCTAAATGGAGATGGGAAGGTAGCGTTAGTCTCTGCTGAGAAATGTGCTAGTGTCTCAGGGTAAAGAATGATGATATCCACTATGTTTATGATGGAGTGTTTATCGTTAATAGGGATCCTGAGACACAGCTTCTGAAGATGGGTGGGTGGAAGCGCCATCCCTTCCTGGGACAGGAAGGTGGTAAGCATTCTGTAATGACTGCATCCCTCTTAAGGTTGGGGATATGTGACAGGGAGGTCCTGCCACTCTTGAGGACTGACCTTTTCTTAAATCCTTTGCAATGGTTCTTCTGTTTTTTAGCCTAATCTGTTCTTTACAATTTCTAGTCTATAAGGTTGGCCACCTATGGGCACCCCCTTCCCTTTCTTGACTATGCTATAGTGTCTTCTTTAAATTTTCCTTTTCCCTCTCAGGTCCTCATACAGGGAGGTTATTGTTGTGACCGCCTAGCTGATGTAAAGCAACAGGCTGTGTTTATCGTTGTTGGATTTAATATGTAATAGTACTATGTCATAAAATACCTTGATGTATATACCATGTGTGTTTATGAAACTTGTAAATGTTGAAAATAACTCTGTAGCAAAAACAGCTCAACTGCACGGATGGTGCATGTATCAAAATATCAATCTGAAAGTAAACAAGAAACCACACTCCTCAACCTTCAGGTCCAATGCATAATTTATTTAGAAAATAAGGCTAAAAATGCCCAAACAGCATGCCACACAGGAGCATGTAGGATCATCCAGAAAAGCCCCGACTGGTTTTGGATTCACTACATCCTCTGGGGGTGGTTCCGAACTCACACAGTGCTGGTTGTATAGGCAAAATTGTTGAAGTAATAGTACTCAAACAACAATTAACATAATTAGAGTAATTAGTGATCACTCAAAACCTCACTATACAAATAAGCACTATAAAATGTGTAAAAAGCGTGTCTAACGTTTTTCTTAACCCCATGACCATCTGAAAAGCACAAAAACGCACTTAAAAACAGAAAATCACAGCAGACGGTAATATCTATCAATAGTGTATCACGTTCCTCGGTTCTGTAGTAGACAAAAATGCTGCAGCTATACTTAAAGAAAGGCAATACTTATTATTAGATGGCTTCCATTAGAAGTAACTGGTGGCAGCCAAGCAATTCCATCCAGTCCTGAAAAAATAATTAAAAAAAATTATTTTAAACATGTTTCAATCATAATTTCTTATAGCCAGGATCAAAAATATTTATCTACACAATACAGACGCTAGTATTCTGCAAGTGATAGTATGGCATTATTGATAAGGCAAGGCTATTTCACCAGATGCAGTTTACTATGTTAGGAGCATGGGATTATTTCCTAATGCATGACATGAGGTCTATTTTGTCATTTAATCCTGGCGGATGCAAAGCACCAAACATAAATATCCAGTATGTCTCCCTTTCCGACAATTTATCCTCCAAACAGCTCCCCCAGGACCAAGTTTCACCTTTTCCAGGCCACAAAATTTGAATGAGTGAATAACATCTCTCAATCTGTTATTCTGACAGTGTATGGCCAGGGCACTTCTAGTGTCATTATGGGCTTTAGATCTCAAGTGCTTCCCCAGCCTAATCTTCAAGGGCCTAGTTGTTTTACCCATATAAAAGGCCCCACATTGGCAGGTAGCCATGTAATCCACATACTCTGACACACTAGGTGTTTTTAATAAGGGTAAAAAGTTACTAGGGGACTGTATTATAAAGTTTGTTAGTTGTGCTATTTAAAATGCATTTAAATTGCTGTAAGTTGAACAAGTCTTGAAATGTGATGGTGATTTGCATATATCCCATGCTACTTTGCATTTTGGGAGTATGTGTGATGTTATGTTTCTTTGAAACTTGGCTTTATTGCCAGTGCCCTTTGGGGTAACCTTTGCGTTAGTGCTTCTGCACTGAGGTTCTTTGTCTTTAGCTTGTTTTTTTTTTTTTTTTCATTTGAGCTCCCACCACCCAAGCAAACAAGGCCCACATAGGGGAGGCCAAGTCTCAACAGATAAGTTAGATCAGAGATCAGTAAGTCAGTAGGTGCTGGCTAAGTGTAGAGGAAAGACTTGCATAGTCTGTTCCTACAAACAGAGGTACTGAAGAAGGGATATGCCATTAGCTGAAGGTTATCTGCTGCATTTTGAATAAACATCACAGAGATTGAGTGTTGAACTTGAAGTTCGGTGTCTGGTCCATCTGTTATCCCACAACCCCTCCACACAACAGTATAACTATATACATTTCAAACAGAGGGATCACAGTTTCACATGCAGATTCACATATTTTTTTATAACCGCAGATATGCAAGGGGGAAGAAAGGACAAACAGCAAGTGAAGGCAGAAGTGGTGAGAGGCAGAGAATTGCAAGACCATCAGAGTGATCAGTTCCTAGGTCTCACGAGAACATTTGGTTGCGCAACCAGACAGTCAAGAGACAGCAAAGGAGAAGATAGGACAGATCTTTGCATTTAACTCTTTCTGCATAACTAATGGGACAGGGCCTTATTCAACCCTGTAATAGGCTGTCCTAGGTGAACACAGTGTAAAATCAGGTAACCAAAATGGAACTTAGTCAGGCAAGTGCTAACTGTATTAAGATTCTGACTTGCTCTGGTAGAATTACACCATAAGCAGGCATGCAGTGCATCCCAGGATTGCTGTTGCAGTCTTTATGTTTCGGCAGTAGGATTTCTCTATAGAAGGAGCATTCCCTCTTTGGATACTGACTGTGCATTGTTAGAAAACTTACAGTAGTACTATAGCTTGGCTGTTATCCAAGGAAGGCATCCATACATCAACAAAGAGTACCACCTATACTATGTCAAAATGATGCCACTCAAGCATCATCAGAGAATTCCCCCATACATCATTAGAGGGTTCCCCCATGAATCAACCAAGAGTGCTTCCCATACATTGTCAAAGGGTACCACTCAAACATCATTGGAGGCTTCAACCATTCATCATCAGAGGGTTCCCCATGAATCATCAGGAGCTGGTACCCATACATTATCAGAGGGTACCACCCATATATTGCTTGATGGTGCCACCCAAGCACTGTCAGAAGGTTCCTCATGAATTATCAGCGGCTGTCACCCATTGTCAGAGGGTGTGACAGTTTGTTATGTATACCTGTTACAGTGTTCTATTTTTTGTTTAATTTGTATTCAATTCTTTCTCCATGGGTGTCAGTTGGAATGTAGCAGCTATAGGGACAAAGCCTACATTCCTGGGAAAAGGTCAAGATTCCTATCAGAGACAGAACCACTGGTCTGGAAGGAGTTTACTATCTGTGCTGTCTGTTATCGTGGCAGAACCCCTGGATGATTTATGGGAGAGTTTAGGAAGTGTCTTTTTATGTCAAGAAGCTGCCAGCTAAACATTCCTGTTGGGCTCAGGTCTTGGGACAAAAAGCAGATGTATTTGTCTGAAATCCAGATCAGAAGAGTTTTCCAAACCAGCTCTCAAGACGCAATGAATGTTGAATCTATGATGTCAGAGGACATACTGGATGATGCATCATGGGAGCAGCTGGAGGGACTCAAGGTTTGGCAGAGCCTGAAAGAGACAGTCAGATTTGGGACTTTGAACAAGCTACCATCTAAGGGGTTGAGTCTGCCCTGATTCATCAGAGTGTCTTGTGTGGTAAACCATTCTGCCTTGCTAAAGAGAGAAAGGGATGGGGTTTTCTGTGTGTAACCTGGGGTCAAACATTTTCTTTTCCATTTCTGTAGAATTACTGTTTCCCATAGTCTTGCTGTGATATCTTGTATTATCTGTGTAAATATCTGGAAGTACAGTATTAAAGTATTATATTTTTTATAGACTTCATGTTTCTGTGATTGAGTCCCTTGAGGTATAGCTAATGGATTTATAATTTACAAAACTGTGTTTCCGTCTCTGAAGAGAAGGCTGCCGTTAGCATATTCTGTTTCTAAAGTAAGAAGTTCTCAGCAGTGGCAGAGAGGGGTGGGTTGGTTGCCGTTTAGCAAGGAGCACTGTACTGTGTGAGTAGCAGCTTTGGAGGGACTCAGACCTAGAGATACCCCAAGAGAGTGTCTGTGCTGAGTTGTGGCAGCTACTGATTACTCTTGCAGGCATCTGAAGGGTTCAAGAAAACTGGTAACACTGGGAGACTGAGTCTGGGATAGACTAGTTTTGCCACAAATTGGAGGCAGTGGTTAGGATCTGAAAAAGTTTTGGCAGTATAAAGGTTATCTGTCCAGTACTGGATATACAAAAGGGGATTGTATAGTCTACCAGTTTTGTTTTGTGTTTTGTTCAGCAAGAGTAGATATTGTAGATAGAAGACATTATGTCCTGACCATATGAGAAGAGCACACTGCTACGCCTGCAGGAGCTGTGCTGAAAGAAAGAATTGTATTTTGAGGAGAGCTAAACATGGGCAGAACTCATAGCCATTCTCAGAAAAAGTGACCAGGAAAGCCATGCATAAGTGGTCACTGCTAGCCAAAGTTGTGAGATGGAAGCGATGGAGAATGCAGATGAGCCATAGTCTTTGACTGAGAGAGCTGTGCCAGCAGACCAGGTGCAAATGTTGTAGCTGGAGCTTGCCTTGGTTAAGGCAATGGCAGAACCTGAGATCTAGAAGATGAAGCTGGAAGCAGAAGCACGAGAGAAAGAGGAGAGATGGAAGGCTGATGTGGAGACCTGAAAGGCTGAGGAGCAACAAAAACAGCATCAGCACAAGATCCAGTGAGAGCGAGAGGAGCGAGCAAAGCAGCTTCAGCACAAGATCCAGATGAAGGAGCGTGAGCATGTCAGAGACATGGAGTGGCTGAGCCAGAAGATAATACCACAGACTGAGTAATGGCATGAGGGGTTCGACCCAAGAAGCCAAAATTAATTCTAAAATATTTCCCAGACATCAGGAGAGGGATGATCTTCATTTGTTTTTCAGATCTTTGAAGAGAATCTGGGGGGAAATTTGAATTGGGCAGGGCTTATTGGGTGACTCGCCTATTGCCATTGCTTACAGGACATCATTGCATGTCCCCACCCATGCAGCAAGGAAAAAACTCTTTGCAGCTGCTGCGCCAGTGAAGCCTGCCCCCGACTTCAGGGGCCAGACCGCTGGCACAGCGGTTGGATTTTCACTTGCGACGCTGGCGACCTGGGTTTAGGAACGGACCCAGGTCGCTGGATGGCTGGCCGGGGGGAGTAGGATCGGGCGTCCCATGGACTGCTCTCCTTCTCCGGGGTGAGGGTGAGAGTCATGCTTGGCACTCTGCGGACCCCTGGCGGAAGCTGGGGGTTCGCGCAGCTACCAGCCCCAGTACTAAGAGGGGCGGGGTGGACGCAGGATTTCATTGCACGTCCCCACCCCTGCAGCAAGGAAAAAACTCCTGACAGCTGCCGCGCCAGTGAAGTCTGCCCCCGACTTCGATTAGCCTCCGGGACCTGCTCTCCGCAGACAGTCACTAGTTATTCGGCACTCTGGTGCCGCATCCGCACCCTCTGGGGGGGCAAGCCAGGGGTGCTGGGAGAGAGCAACAAGAGCCCGGAGGTGGAAGCTTGGGGGCGCCGTGACCAGGCTGATGTCCGGTGGCCGGCTGCAGGGGCAAAAAGAGGAAAATAAAAAAAAATAAAAAAAAAGGCAATGCATTAGAGACTTTCTTCAGAATGGACAGCGGGGTCTTGTGTGGATTATGACAAAGTGAAAAATGCCTTGCTAAAGCATTTTGAGTTAACCCCTGAGGGTTAAGGGGTTAAGAAAGGCACCTGGGGACAGCTGTACTGAAATGTGTGTGTAGCTAAATGACTTGTTAGAACACTGGGTAGAGAGTGCAAAAGCTTTCTCTGTAGAGGAAATAAAATATTTATTTCTTCTGGAACAGTTTCTAAAAACTGTATCAGGGGGATTTGAGAATATGGCTGTTGAACAGAACCCCGAGCTTCAAGAGGGAGGCAGCTGAGAAGGCTGATCAGTTCATATTCAGCCAACCATCCTCTCATCACAAAGGTAATGAGGGAGCGACAACAGGTGGTTTTAGGGAAACCATGGGATGGCAGCCTAAAGAAAGCCAGCCTGTGGCTGAATAAAAAGGGAAGCCACCTGGTCTCAAATGCACAGAGACAAGTGAACACCTGTGCTATATCTGCCAGAAACTGGGGCATTTGTCTTATGATTGTTCGAAACATACAGTATAGAAAAGTACAGCTGGCGGGGGTAGCTTGGGAAGCTGTAGCAGTTAGTAGCCTGTACACAGAGTGCAGTGCCTTCTCACTGTGCTGCACACATGCACCCTGTGTGTTTAAATAGGATGGTGATCCAGGGATTGGGGGACACTGGGGCCTCCTTTTATTTGGTGAAGCAGGATTTGATTCAAGAGGAACAGATCCTGCCTGGCCAGTTTTCTAGGATTAGAGGAGTAATGTGTCTGGTGGTCTCAGTGCCACATCTTTCTAAGTTGTGAGGATGGCCAGGGCATACGGAGGTGGGTTTTGTACCAGACCTGCCCACGGATGTAATCATGGGTAATGACTTCAATAGTAGAGCCAGTATTGTGTGTGTCACTACCTGTAGCAAGGTGTAGGCACCAGCACCTGTGGGCACAGAGGCAGCAGTGCACGAGGAAGCAACCCCTGCCTCAGTAGCAAGAGAAGTTGTAGCTGAAGAGTGAGCTGGGAGTAGTAGTTCTGAACCACAGTTACAGACTGAGAAGAGGCAAGCTGTAGGTGGCTTTCCCACAGCAGAGTGTGTCTTGAGACAGGTTAGGTGTGTAAAGTTAGAGAGAGCTCAGCAAACTGGTCCATCCCTGCAGAAATTAAGGGAGTTAGCCACTAATGGGAAAGGTGACACTCCAAGTTCTGGGAAAAGGGAGGTATACTGGGAGAATGGGCTCCTGTACCATGAGTGTGTTCCTAAGGGAGGATAGGAGGAAGGGGTGCTTCAGCAGATAGCAGTTCCTAAGGAGTACAGGATGCAGCTTCCTGCTTTAGCCCACGACATACCCTTTTCAGGACAGCTAGGGGTCAGCTGTACAAAAAGTTGGCTGACTAACAAGTTTTACTGGCTTAGTATTGTTAAAAACATGACAAACTACTGCTTAACTTGTCCACAGTGCCAGAAGGTGGAAAAGGTTGGGGACAAGGCTAAGGCGGCTTTGAGTTCCCCCACCTGTTATCGAGGAGCCATTTTGGTGAGTTGCTGTAGACATTGAGGGGCCACTTAAAAGCCCAAGTTGTACCAGAAAGCAGTACATTTTGGTGGTTGTAGATTACACAACAAGGTACCCAAAGGCACAGTGCCCTTGTCCTCCATTGAGGCTGAGAAAGTGGCCGATGAACTGTTGGAGATATTTTGCTGGGTGGGTTCCCCTAGGAGATTCTGGTGGACCAGGGCACCAACTTCATGTCTGATCTGATAGTTAGTCTTTGGAAGAAGTGTAGGGTAAGGCAGCTTAGGGCCTCACCATACCACTCCTAGACTAACAGTCTGGTCAAGCGATTCAGTGGGTCTCTTAAGACCACATTAAGGGAATTTGTTGACCAGCATGTGGGAGAGTGGGACAAGTAGGTACCACATCTCCTAGTTGCATGTAGGAAAATCTCCCCAGGAGTCCACAGGGTTATCACCCTTCGAGTGACTGATTGCCATAGGGTAAGGGAATCCCGTGATTTGGTAAGGAATGAATGGGGAGTCTGTTGTGGAGTATAACCTGAATTTCAGGTCATGGCTCAAGGAGCTCATGGGGTTTTCCCAGGAGCTTCTAGCAGCTGTACAACAGAGGCAGAAGACATGGTATGACTGTGAGGCCAGAGCCTGGGAGCACGAAATCTGGCAACGGGTAATGGTGTTCATCCTCGTCTGGCTGAACAAATTACAGGCAGCTTGGGAAGGGCTTTATTCAGTGGTCAGGAGGGTGAATGATGTTATTTATGTGGTGGAGCTACAGTACCAGACAGGAGGCACAAACATCAGGTTTACCATGTAAACATGATGAAAGCTTACCATGATAAGGATGAGATGGCCCTGGCTGTGTGCAGAAGCAGACCTACTGGTGGATCTCCTGGGAGAAGTTAAGGGAGAATCTTCAGTGGATGCTGCCACTGTCTTGGAGCAGCTGACACTGGCCCAGGCTGCTGAAATCAGTGGGTGCTGTGTACATTTGGTGAAATATTCACCAGGAGAACCTGGGTATACGACGCTGGCCGAGCACCACATGGATACAGGGTGCCAAGCCCTCCTGAGACAGCCATCCTGCGGAGTCCCAGAAGGAGTAAGACATGTCATAGAGGGCGAGATCAAGGAGATGCAGGCTCTTCAGGTTATTCAGGAGTGCAGTAGTCCCTAGGCCTCTCCAGTGGTACTGATTCCCAAAAAAGATGGGACCAAGAGGTTCTTTGTTGACTACCACAAGCTAAGCAACTGCACAGAGTTGGACTCATACTCATGCCAGGATGGATGAGGTTCTAGAGCGGGTTAGGGGAACCCTTTACCTGTCTACCACAGATCTGACAAAGGGCTAATAATGTATGCAGCAAACAAGGCACCATAGAAGACTAGGTAAAAAAAACACTTTTTGTTAAATAGAATAAAAAGTACAGACTGCCCCAAGCCCTGGACAGACAGCTTCGACCGGTTTCGCACGCAGCATGCGAAACCAGTTGAGGTGGTCTGTACTTTTTATTCTATTTAATAAAAAGTTTTTTTTTAACCTAGTCTTCCATGGTGCCTTGTTTGCTGCATACACTTCTGGTGATATTACTGTGGCACACGGAGAGGCGGGGTGCAGGAATTGTGGTGCGTACTAAAGGGCCAATAATGGCAGGTACACATGACCTCTGAAGCCAGAAAGAGGTCAGCCTTTGTCACCCTGCTTGTATTATTCAAGTTCAGAATAATGCCATTCGGAATAAAGAATGTGCCAGCCACCTTTCAGTATCTCATGGATGGTGTTCTGAATGAAGCAGGAGATTTCACTCTGGCATACATGGATGACATTGCCATCTATAGCCAAACCTGGGATGGTCACGTCAAGCACATGATCAAGAGGATTCAACAGACCACACCTTTGGAACTATACCTGTGTCAGCGTTAGAACCACAGGGAGACTTTTGCAAGCCAGAGACCGCTCACGACAATGTCGTGCACCAGCATCTACAAAAACATAGGTGGCTCCATCTCTCCTCAGTTCTTTTCCCATCATTGATTATACTCATCAGCCCTGCCATGGAAACATCAGCCTCTAGCCATCATTTATTATGTTTCAGTCATTAAATAATCACACATTTAGTGATTTTCAGCACATCTGTATGCCACTAAAAGAACCATCAAAGTTATTCCAGTATTGTGAGTGCGGAGAAAAGATTTACAAGGATGACACACATGAGGTGTGTGTCTGTTGCTTAGGCCTCCATCACAATGTTTAAGCTTGCAAGATTTGCCGGGGCTTCAGCTGTGCTACCAGGAGACATCAGAAAGATACTCTTGAAAAGTTCATTCTGCAGAAAACTTTAGCAGCTATGGAGAAGCAAGTGCAGGAAAACTCTTCGTCACCTGCCCCGTAGACTGAATCGCGGTCATCAAAATCAAAAGAAAAGTTGCTGTCACGAAGCCAAAAACATAAGCACAGGAAAAAGAAAAGGCCTCTCTGATGAGATCCAGGTCACCGCTGCAGCCATCAGGTGACTCTTCTACCATATCATCATCCACCTTGGTGGCGGTGACAACCGCCCCGACCTTCTACCAGACACCAAGGTCGGGATTTGGCGTAGGCACTACTGGGCCTATTATGGATAGTATGTCGCTGTAATTGCTGGGTCTTCACCTGCCATCAGCTCTAACAATCACAACCCCTAATACAGGTGTTGTCAACACTCATGCAGTGCAAGTGTCATTTTCAGAAATTATACGACACTTACAACCAGGCATATCTGTGAAGCCTGTTCTGCCATTGACAGGAATGCCTACTTCCCAGACCCCTGTTGACACCTCAGACCAGCACATTGCAAAGGAGACTTCCTCAACTGCAGCCAGCGTTGCTGGCATGGTCTTTCTGTTCCCATCGCCGAGGGAGATAGTGACGAGGCTGAATATAATTCAGACCTCATAATGGAGGAGGATTATGAGGAGGGGGAAGGATATGCTGAAGATTAGTATATTCTTTGCACCAGCTCCACCTTATCTTCCTGTAGTGAGGACTTTGTGGTGAACACTCCAAAGTCACCCCCTGAGTTTCCTTTTTTTCAGTCCGTGATGCAGCAAATGTAGTCTGCCATGGGCTTTGCCTTGGAGGAAGAAAACTATACAAAGAAAAATGTAATGGAGTTCTTGGAGGTGCCAGAAACTCCATTGATTGTCATTCCTCCATTATACCGAGCTCTAAAGGATACTACATATGCAGCCTGGTGTAGACCAAATGCCATACCACCTGTACCCTTAAAGGCTAATAAGAGGTACCCTACGGCATTTAATAGGTCTTACTACACAAATCAGCCAGAAAGTGATTCTGAGGTGATCATGGCTGCCCATGATGGATCCAGGGCACCTACATACATGAGCTCCTTCCCTTCTGACAAGAAAATGCACTTACGCCTGTGCCTCATTAGTCTCATCAGTTCTACGTATTGCAAACTACCAGGCCCACATGGTTAAATAGCAAAGTACCCTATGGAGAAGTGCCACAGCTGCAGTTCAGGCCTTACCTGAGAGTAATGCCAAAAATGAGTTACCTAAAACCCTGACTTCAGGGACTTAGGTGGGTAAACATTTAATCCATTCAGCCTCTGATGTTTCAGATGCATCTGCCAGGGCAGCTGCCGCAGGTATTTGCATGAGATGCTTTTCTTGACTCAGAGTAGCAGGTTTTGCAAATGATGTCCAGCAAGCAGTTTAACATTCCCCTTTTATAGGCATCAGACTGTGTGGATATGATGTTGAAGAGGTACTAAGAGGCCTTCAGTCACCCAGGATAACAATGAGATCCGTAAAATCCCTGTACCCCACACCAAGCAGTGGTAGGGGCAGTGGTCAGTTTTATCAGACCGTTGCCAGAGGTGGCCACCAGACCTACAGACAACAAGGAGGCAGTAAGGGTGCTGGAGCCTTGCTAACCCCTCTCTCCCCAGGTGCCCATTCAAAAGCACCTAAAGGTGGTGGAGCAGGTGGAGTTGCCCCCACCAGTTCAGCCTGACTTGCAGCAATACACCCTGCAACCACCATTACCTCCAGGGCTGGTTGTAGGGGGTCATCTCTCCCTTCATCTGAGCCAGTGGAGGGAAATCACCACAGATGTATGGGTACTGGAAATTATTGTGAAAGGCCATACTCTGGAGCTTCTGGAGATCCCTCCAGCTCATCTGCCACCTGTTCCAGCTTATGCCCCGTTGAGAGAAGAAGTACAGGCCTTACTCCATTAACATGCCATAGGATCTGTTCCTTCCAGGCAGAAGAACAAAGTATTCTACTCCAGATGCTTCCTAGTCCCGAAGTGGACAGGGGATCTGAGGCCTGCACTAGATCTGAGAGACCTCAACGTCTGCATAGAGTACAAGAAGTTTTGTATAGTTCCTCTGCAAGCTCTGATTCCCCTGTTGCAAACAGGAGACTGGATATACTCCCTAGATATAAAGGATGCTTACCTTCATATAAAAATCAGGAAGCATAAAAAAATATCGGAGATTTATGCTGGAAAGGGAGCATTACCAGTTCAGAGTATTGCCCTTTGGCTTATCTTCTGTGCCACAGGTCTTTACCAAATGCTTGTAGTGGTTGCAGCAGCCCCGGAAACACTTGTATGGCTGTATTCCCTACCTAGATGATTGGCTCTTAAAGGCCCACTTCAGAGATCAACTATCTGCGCACCCTGGTTTGAACCAGGAAATTGTTCGATGACCTTGGATTTACAGTGAATCTTCCAAAGGCAGTACTGACCCTCCTGTCAAAGACTGCAGACATGGGGCAGTCTTGCACACAGTTCAGGGCTGTGCATTTCTGTTGAATTTGGAACTTGGAATTTTGGTAACTGGGTGAGCCCGCTGGAACCAGAGGTCCCTTTTTCAGACAAGGAGGAGGTAAGGGTGCTGGAGCCTTGCCAGATCCCCTTTCCCCAGCTGCCCATTCAAAAGCACCAAAAGTCAGTGGAGCAGATGGAGTTGCCCCCACTAGTTCAGCCTAACTTGCAGCAATACACCCCCCCCCAAATGAAGGGAGAGACATCTTACAATCACCCCTAGGAGCAGTGGTGGTTGGGGGGGTGCATTTATTTATTTAGTTTTTGTTGACCAGGAAAGGAGGACTAGACAGTTCAGCCTGTTTTCAGTCTCATCCTGGGGGAAGGGGATACAGATGGATGCCAGCTGACATTGAACCAGATTATGTTGTTAGTCGTATTTTCAGTGAATGGGGAAATTTGGCCACGGCACCGGGGAACTCCCCTACTGTTCGGTATGGGGGAGCTGTGGTCTGTGTGTCACATCACTTTTCCCAATGGAATTGGAGGAGAAGGGGGTCATGTCGCAGCAGGCTGGCGTAGTGAGGTGCTAACTGAGGATGAAGAATTGTTGTGTTCCACAGCATCGGCTGTGGTATCTGAAAATACAGAGGATGAGTCAGAGGAGGATGTTCCAGATGATTTGGAAATGGAATGGGATGGAGAAGGCTTACAAACTACTATGCAGGACATCAGCATGGCATCGGAGTTGGTGGAGCAAGGAATCTAAGAGAAACGGAGGCTGGTGCACAGAATATAAGATAAGGAGGAAGAGCGGTTTGATGGAAAATGGAAAGAAGCTCCTAAAAGAAGAAACCACTTACCAGAGGAGAGAAAGGAGAATCCAGGAACCAGTAGTGATTTGTGTCTGGTGGAAGTCGGGGTAAGAAGTGCAGGAAGCACTACAAGGCATGCTGAGGTCACGCCCATGATGTCAGTGAAGGAAGGAGTGGATCAAACATTCGGCTTAGCTCATGGCCAACCGGGAGAGTGAGGAATGGTCCCCAGAGTTGGCGTTAGAAGGAGCAGCGTGGATAGGGTCGGAAAGCAGGAAATGGTTGCCTGTGCCGAGTGGATTACCTTTTCTACATCTGAAGAAAAGAAAAAGAGACCGGCTGAGCAAACGAGAAGTCAGGGTAACTCCTAGCACAAACCAGGCTTCTCTAAAGAGGGATGAGGGGGTAAAATGGTATCTGGAGCCATAGAAGTTAAAAAAAAAAAGGGGGGGGGAGCCAGAGCGAAGAGACAGTTTTTGGGGTGGGACTAGCAAATGAGGAAGTGATTATACAAAAGGGAGAAGAACTAGAAAAAAGGAGAAGACACAGGTGTAAATACTTGACCGTTGGGCTCGGGTAATTTACACAGGAATGGAAATAATGTCACACCCCAAGAGAAAATGCGAGAGCGACAGGACAGAGGATAAGTAGTGGAGCAGAACCTGGACTCTCCTACACAGCAGTAGTAAGACTGACAAAACCAGCTGACAATAATAGTAACCAAAGAAATAGACCCTCTGGTTCAAATGTCCCCTCTCCCCCTCCCAGACCAAGGACAAGACTTTCAGATTTTTTTTTAATAAAGCAGAACCTACCCCCCCACCCCTGTAAAATGCTGTCTGACTGAGGTACAGAGGAGGCTTAGAAAGCAGACCCGATAGACTGTATGTGGGTAGAAAGTTGCTAAAAGATTCTATGAGGTTTATGGCCTCTGAAATATATGCTCTGATCCACGTATAAGGGGAGGAGAACTTTGATGTCAGCTTCAGATTGATGCAAGACCTGGAAAGGTTCTGGAATAAACATAATCAGCTAAAGTTTTCTCCTTTATGGACTCCCTTTGTGGCAATTCCACTAACCAAACCAACAATAAAAGTGATAACTGTTATGCTCCGAAATGAGAGTGTGCACATAGGGGATATAGTGCACTGGTTAAACCAAAGGTGTGATGTGCTGAGCGCCCCCGAGGCGATCACTGACTCTGAGTTTCTCTGGACTGGTGGATGGAGATTTGAAGTTAAGCTTAGACATTCGGAAGGAGTCTTTCATATTCTGAACCGTTTTTTCCTGGTTGTGATGGGGGGTTATGTTTCTTCCTGGGGCAGCCTAAGGCATGCTATAGGTGTGGAGCTTGTACACACCTTTCAAATGTGTGTGACATTTTAAAGTGCAGGCTGTGTGGGAAAGTGGTCACGTAAGTTCTCAATGCCACAACCATGTGAGATGTAACCTATGTGTATGGTCACATGTTCCAGAATTGCCCCTGGGCCTCTAGGAATAACACCAGGAGTGTTAATCCCGATGATTTGATTGAAAAGGTCCAACAGGCTGAGGCAAAAGAAAGCAGGGCTACACTAAATGCCTCAACAGAACATGAGAGTACTCCTGAAACTCACATCCCAACCCTAGCAGAAGAAGAGACCTTGGGTTTAGCAGGTCTTGGGGAAGCAGAGAAAGCAGAATGGATGGCAAACATCCACATGGAGGTAGTGCCAGAGGAGGAAAATTCTCCTCAGCCAGCTCTGCCGGAGAACATAAACACCACACAGATGCCCCCAACCCTCAAATCCCTGAACGTAAAGTATCTTTAGAAAGAATATGGAGTCTGAGAAACCAACAGGGGGCTAGCTCAGAAATTGACATTTCAAACCCGTTTGAGGTTCTGATGTCACGAGGTGAATGTGACCCTGGATCCGGAGACCTGGACTCTGACACATCATTCTCACATTCTGTAAGGCAGGAGGTGGGGAAAAAAGTACAAGAGGTTAAAAAGAAAAAGGAAAAAAATAAAGAAAAGTTGACTTATTTTGTGAATTTTGTCTCTAAATGGTGTTTTCAATTGCTTCGGCTAATATTTGCAGCCTTCTAAATAGTAAAAAAGAGATGCCATTTTTTTACAGATGAGGGATTTAGTCTGTAAAGTAACTGTTTTGTAAGAGACATGGTTGAATTCAGTTGCATTAGTATCACAAGCACAGAGGGCTTGGGTGTGGGGACCAACCCATTGGTCCTTTGGACCGGATAGAGCAGATGGGGTGGGAATCATTTTTTCTGGTTTTGGGCTAACATTTCAGAAGCTTGTAGATATTTCACCAGGGAGAGTACTGATGTTAGATCGGCTATGGTATAATCAGTCTAGTAGATTTGTTGTGACCTATGTGCTCCAGATAAAAGCTGAGAGGGTACAGTTATGGCAAGAAATACAGCCTTTTTTTGCAACTGCAAGACATGTCTATCTAGGTGGGCATTTTAATTGTTCATTGGAAACAGTTGAGCGTAGGCTATAAGGAAAAAAATATACTGTGTTGCACATGCCTTACGTAAATGTGTAAAAACTGCTGAGTTGAAGGATGTTTCTTTGAATGTTTCTCCCCTGTTAAGTTTACACATGTAAGAGGGCCACTTAGCACAAAAGTTGATTATGCATCTGTCTCTAAAAGAATCTAGGTGGTGAAATCTGATATTGTACCCTTGGAATTCTCGAATCATGTGCTAATCAAAACAGTGGCGAACACAGAAACTGGGGTGTCCCAGCCTGGGACAAGGTGGAAAATGAATGCTGCTAGCTTATTGGAAGCAGAGGTCAGGCTGGGACTGTCATCTCTTTTCGTGGCAAGAGCTTCAGTGTTGGGGCTCTATAAGAGTGTTTATTGCTGATGGGAAGACACAAAAAATGGGCTTGGAGAAATTGTTTACAATACTTAAAATTAAGATCCCAGCTTTATAGACTGCTGGAAGCTACGTATATCTATAGAATGGATCTTTCAGAGCAGATTTTAGTGGTGAAGCAGAAAATGAAGACGGTACTATATGACAGGTCTGCCTCCCTACAGACTGAATTGGGTCTAGGGACGCTAAAAACTCCTTACTCAGATCCATGTCAGGTGTATAAGGAATGGAAAAATAGATCTACTGTAGGTTTACATACTTAAAAAAATGGCAAGTGAGAGTAAGTGTCTCAGACGGAAGCCATTAGGGATATAGTTGAAAAACACTTAAAGGAATTTTCACATATCTCGGTTTCAAATGAGCAAAAGATGGATGAATACTTAGGAGAGGTTCAAATAGATGGATTGGGGAGGAAGATGTAATATAGGTTTAGCTGGGGAAATAACAGCAAGAAGTGCTGGAAGTGATAAAATCCTTAAGGTCAGGAGTATCCCCAGGATCAGATGAGATACCCAATTAATTTTATAAGACATTTCCATCAATTATGGCAGCCTTTTTAAGTTAGGATATTTAATTTCTTTTTTGAGTCAGATCAGATTCCCTCAACATTTTCTCTAGGGTTAATTATCTATATAAATCTGGAGATATGTCAGAAATTGGAAATTGGAGGCCAATCTGCATATTAAACGTAGATTTTAAAATTCTATCCCAGGTACTGCAAAAAAAGTTAAAACTAGTAGCACCCAGGTTGGTGCACCCGGTACAGACTTGTACAGTGCCTTGGAAGAATATACAGGAGAATCTAGCAGTTATAAGGGATATTTATGAGTATCACAAAGAACAGGAGGATGCAGGATTTTTAATATCGCTTGACCAAAGCAAGACTTTTGACCGGGTAAATCATAGGTTTCTGAAGAAAGTATTAACCCATTATGGAATTCCAGAGGTGTTCTTAAAATGGATTTGGCTTTTATATGATCTAGCTGTCATTACACCCGAGGTTGCAGGGAGAGGAGGGGGTGCCTGTTGTGATCAGGACAGGGGTGAGGCAGGTGTGTCTCCTGAGTCCGTTATTGTATGTGTTTGCTGTTGACCCATTTGTAAGAAAAATGATATCCAGTGTGGATGTAAGGGGACTTAGTGGTAATCAGCAGGAGGATGTTGTGAAGATAATGGCATACACAGATGATCTTTGTGTGTGTGTGTACAAAATAAAGATAGCATAAAGCATCTTATGACAGAAATAAATGTCTTTTCAAAGGTTTCCGGCTCCAGACTAAATTTAGAGAAAAGTGGGGGTTTAGTGTTAGGTAGGCTGGAAGGAGAGGAAACTAACTTACATGGTATACAAATAAGAAATAAACCAACAAACATTCTGGGAGTCTATTATGGGCTGGGGGATATGGCTCAATATAATTGGGATAAGGCATTATAAGTAGGAGAGGGTAAAGTAATAAAATGGAAAGGATGGAAAATGTCCAAGTTGAAATGTGTGTTTGTAATTAAACAATTTTTGATACCATGCTTTTTATATGTTGGGATGGTATTTCCCCTACTGACACGTTGTGAGACAAAACTTTTATGTCTTTTTTTCCAATTATTGTGGGGGAGTAGACTAAACCCAATTAAAAGGGATATAACCTATTTACTGATAAAGCAGCGGGGGCTAAACATGATTAATATGGTGGTGTTTTTTCATGCCCTTTTCTGGCAGAAAAATCTTAGCAGCTTATTTTGCCCACAAAAGTCTTTAGCGGCTAAATGGGGTAGGAATTTATTGCAGGACATAATTTTAAGGTGGGATAGTTTGATGCCTAAGATTATTAAGGGATACAAATTGCCAGAAGTATATAAAAACACTTTTCAGAAGTTGCAGAAGTAGAAGGTAACAAAACAAATGATAGCACAAAATAACAGGAAGAATATGTATTGTTGGGTATTCAGCACACCAGGACCAAGGGAACCAGAATTTAAACAATGTACTCCTGCCAAGAATAAGTTAACTGTGGTTCAGAGCTCAGTGCTTATGTTACATATAGTAGTAGGATTCTGTAGGTTGTGCTTGGATACAGAAGCCAGACCAGTGAGTAGGACAATGTTGCAAGGTACTAGTAGCATGAATGATTTGTGCTTAGGTACTTTAGCATAGGCAAGGGCAAGTCAGTGATTACAATACATATGAACTGGATGATATATGCAAGGTGCTTAGATGCTTGAGTCACTTGATATGATTTGATAGTTTCTTTGGCCTTTCTCTGTATCCCACCTGTAAGGAGGATGCTTAGTCCAGTATTATTAGACCCCACCAAAAAATAAAGATATCCACGAGTGTTCTGTATCCAACTAATGAAGGAGTCCAGTAGGAAGACACCCCCAAAATATGAGTAGCAGTATAATCACCTCCTCCAACTCCGGAGAGTGTGATCAGTAGCACGCAGGAGAGGAAAACCCCCCTTGGGGGGGGGGGAACCTCTGAGGACCCATGGCTACTGACCTGCCCATCCTTCTGGGCATACTAAAGGAGACTGATCTTATATATCAATCGGCTAATCCAGACCCCACATTTGTCTAACCCAGTCCGGGGAAACGGAGAGCTGATGACATATTGAAACATGACCTGAAGGTGAACAGAGCAAGCAGCCATCGAGTAAGTTCCAAGTTTGAGAATCCGTGAGCAGGCCGGAATGATAGAGTGAATTCCATGGTTGATATAAGGTTGAAGTGACGAGTTGCAGTGGAAGTACTCCAGGTGAGGATGATTTCTCGGAGGAGAACCAGGAATCGAAGGCTCAGCAGTCATTTCCGGAGAAAGAGGACTGATGGGGTCATGTTCCATTTGGCAAGCTTAGCAAATGAAGGCCGTGGCAATGAAGCACAGGAACTGGTGTATGCTGCGAGATCGGGAGAATGGAGCAGTAGGAACCTCCGATCCGGAGATGGGAAGCAAGTACAGGAAGCAGGTAGGGATCATAGTGTGAATAAGCAGATATAAGTCAGATGTAATTCCAGCTCACGAGGAGCGAAGCAGGTTGTATAATGGTGAGTTAGTTGTGATGACCTCTCGGCCCTGTAAGGGCGAAGCAGGTAGTATGAGCAAGTAATGTAAGTAAGTGTACCAGTACATAGGTCAGTTGTAGTAGTAAGTAAAGCTGCGTGATGCAGACGTAATAGCAGGGAAGTAGTATTGCATAGCTTATGTACAGTATACAGCGAGGGGTATGAAGAATGATAATAGCACAGGAATCAAGAGCTTCGTTTGGATCCAAATAGTTGCGTAACAATATTGATATCCACGTTTCAAAGCCAGAATGGTACAATAGCTAGAATTGACTTAGTAAGAATATTCTGATGAGTCCTGAATAGTCGAGCTTATGAGTCATAGATGGTGAGAACCGAAGAGGTTGAGGCAAATGAAGTAGCGTTGTCACAAGGTCCAAGAAGCTTAGAGCATAAATCAAGATTGAAAGTCTTCTAGATAAGCTCAACCAAGAGTCCTGGTAAGAGAGTAGATGTAGTAGTAATTTCGTATGACTGAAGCGGCAGAGCAGAAGCATCCAAAATAGATGACAAATGGCTAAACAATCCAGATGTGAGTCCATAGTTAAAGGAGCTCCTAGGGCTGGCTGACACAGTGGCAGGTAGGCGTATGGTAGAATATGTGAATCTCCAGGCCCCAAGCTGGGCAAGGCAGGTGTACAGTAGAAGTAGTTAAACCTCTCGGCTCGATGTGCAAAAGCTGATCATAGAAGCAGGCAATTATGACACAGTAGTATAGGAGCAAAGGACCTCTGGGCCCGTAGGGGAGCAGGTCTGGCGAAATGCGATGGCAAACCTCCGGCCCCTCGGGTGAGGCAGATTGCAGAGCAGTGGTAGATAACGTAATAGAAATGTCGAACTGCAAGCAATGCAGAAATAGCAACGAAGTAGTGAGGAGTAAATTGTGGATGGTATAGTAACGGTGGCATATCCTGAGTCAGTCCGTGCTTAGTAGTACTGCAGTTTTGAGGCAGACTTAGGAGACCTTGGTGGAAGAGTTGGCAACTCGACGAGAGGTAAAACATCCTGTAGTAGATCAATGTCTTAGGCCTCAGTTAAACTAAGGAAGACAGTATGGAATAAAGGTCAGCAGGGAGTCCTGGTGGAGACGGTAGTAGTAGTTCCGGGGGAGTTGAAGTAGCATGGCGATGAGCATCCAAGAGAACTGAAGTGAATAGCTTGGTGTACTCCTAGAAATAATCCAATGGAAGGTGGAAGCTTTAGGGAGCATATTTGGAAAGGTAGATCTGAATGAATAAAACAGCTCTGTAGGAAGCATCCGTGGGAATGAAGGGGAGCTAGCCCAATGATAGGGAAATGTGGCTAGACCATGTATAGGTCAGCTGATGAACCGTAGTTGGTACAGTTGAATGCGTATATCAGCCAGTAAGTAAATAGAATTAGTAGCTACACCCAAGAAGGCAAGCATGCTGCTAGACTGCTCAAAGTCAGTTAGTAAGATAAGTAAGATTGGCTGCAAGCCCCACATAAGCCAGCAGCGCAGCTGATACCCCATGTAGGTCCACTGGTAGTAAACTGAGTGCAAAATAAGCGAGTAGGAAACCTCCTGAATTGGTGAGCCAAAACTGTATTAGCTTATGTCTTAAAGGGACACTGTCAACCCCATTAGGTCTCAAAGTGTCCCTAGTTTAAACAACACATTTTATGATTGCCAATATTCTGTAAAGATTGTTGATGTAGCTGGTAGTTTGGTTCTGACTCTTATTTTCCTTAAAAAAGTAAAAAACAGACTGCCCAACATACTGTTGTTATCACACCAAAACAGGTTTGTTTACGTTCCTTGATCAACTCCAAATGCATGTTTCCTGGACTTGGGAACACCCACAAAACAGTCTAGCCCCTCATGATGCAGTAGGAGTTTAGGAGGCTACTGCCTTATGAGTGATTGCACTGTTTGGGTGTGTTTCTAATGGTCAGGAAGTATGCAGTAAGAACAGAACCAGCATTGTAAACAAAAATAAGGTTGTTTATAAATATACATTGACATGCATTTCAGTTCTACTAAGCAAGGAGACAGACAAAACAAACAGCAACATCAGTGTATTTTAGAGAGGGTGAGCAATCTTAAAATGTGGGGTTTCAACTAGAAATACTATGATGAAAAACAGGTTGACAGTGTCCCTTTAAGCTATAATAGGGAAGGCATATGTAACAATAATAAATTCGAAGGAGTGGAAGCATTATGTCAAGAAGCATCCTAGGAGCTTGAGGTGAATATCCAATGTAAACCAGAATTAAATCCAATGGAAGGTAGAAGGGTATCTTGATGAATGGAAGTGAGTACGAGCAGCGAGGTGAGAGCTGCAAGACCAGGCTACGAGTAGTACAACTGAAGGCAAGGAATAACTGGCAGCGCATCCAATCCTGGAAAGTGAAGTGAATAGAGAGTGGTAGCTAAGCCACGAAGGCTAGCTTGGCGACTGGACCACACATAGGTCAGTGAGTAAATGAGTAGAATGTGGCAGCTAAACCCCACGAAGGTTAGCATGCGCAGCTAGACCCCACATAGGTTAGCTGGAGGAAGAGTAGAAGGTGGCAGCTTGGCCCACAAAGGCAAGTGGGCCACAACCTATGCAGGGCTGCTATGGAGTAGCGAATGTAGTCGAACAAGGCACAAGTGAAATCTGAAGCCTGTGAGAAATGCTAACAGCCGCCAGCGGCTGGTCCTGGTAATTACGAATTACATTATTTCATCTTATTAAAAAAAAGACGCAAACTCCGTATATAAGGTAGGAGTAGTGTACCATATAGTAGTAAAATCTGAGGTACCATGACTGCTACGAGGTTAGTACATATGTTGTGGCAAGTTCCCATGGTGACACTACATACTGTAGCAGGCATTAGTAGTACCGATAGCACTGAGTTCTAGCCAAAGGAATGAAACAGGCTACCGCTGTAATGTTAGGAAGCATCTACAATTGAAGGCCAAGCATATGGGAAAGTCAATTAAAGAGATAGGCATCCCAGTACGCAGTAGATGCTTTTAAATGTCACTGCCATTAGTATGGAGCATTTTAAAATTGCCTTAGATCAGTATAAAATCCTGTATGATTCACATGTGCTGCTGTATTAGATTCTTTGCACTTAAACTATAAGCCAATCACTGATGAAAAGTAGCGGTACCAGTCCATCTGCAGCAGGGTTCGTTTCAGCCATAGGGTTAATGGAGCGGCGTAAGGAGTCTGTAGCAGGTCAGTGCTTGGAGGACCGTAGTTGCAAGCCGAAACGACGAGGAAACTATACATCCCGGTAGCCGTTAAAACTGCGAACGTGGCGGCGGCATGGAGCAGCGGTCGCTAGTGAGGGAGAGAAGTAGCAAGAAATGAGCAGAACAGCATAACTGTGGAGCAGAACAGCAGCGGCCAGCGAGCGGCCATAAAATTGCAGGGAAATGGAAGCAGGCTGCAGAATGCATCAAAGCAGAAGCCCCAAAAGAAGAAAGGTAAAACAAACAACTGCATAGATGGGAGACAATGGGAGGGAAACAAAACAAGCAACACTGCAGGAGACAAAGGAACGGTGGGGGGACAGGGGTGCGCAGGCAAAGATCAAAAGAAAGAGCAACCAGACCCAGCCGCCGCCAGCTTGCTCAATGAGTGCGACTCACTCTAAGCAGGGCGGAGCGTTGCTTTCAAGTTTAAATAGGATGTGGGGGAGGAGCTCTTCTTTAACTACGGGCATAGCCCTTGATTTAGTGTTCAGGATGTTGACAGACTAGAGAGTTCCAAAAAGGATGTGGGACGTCCAGTGGCATAGTGCACATGGAAGGTTGGGAGTGAGGGGGAACAATAAGCATAAGGCTCTTGAGGAAAGAAATTGTTTATACCCGAGTTATTTAGCCCTTAGAGAAACTCAAGAACACTTTTTATTTCAGTGTATTTATTCCTCACAGTTGTGGCCTTTTTTGGCAAAAAAAAGAAATTGCCCTGAACTGCATTAGTATCATATGAAAATCTAGTATTGGGTAACTTCCATCCTTAATTACGAGATTACCATAGGAGCACATTAATAGTGTTATTTGCATGTCTTAAGTTTTATCTGTGGCAAAGTCAATGTCAATTTTTGTTACAGCAGCAAGAGATGCAGAATGTGGCATTTAGTAAAATGTGTGAGGCGGCTTTGTTTGAGATCTATCAGAAAGAGACTAGGAAACATCCAAAAGAAAAAGTACAAACGTAGTGGAAAGGGTTTCCTTTTTTTCAAAAATATGCATAGGAAGTTTTCCTTTGAATTAATTTTTTTCATTTTCAAGCATAAGATTATTTTGGTTAATTGGGTTTTAAGAGAGGGATAAGGGGGAGTATGAGGTTTTTGAAAGAATTATATAATATTTTTTGTTGACTGTATGATGTAATACTTTAATGTATATGATTTCTGACTTGTATCACTTGTAATAGTTTGTTTTGGTTCTTGAATAAAAACTCCCCTACTCTTTTTGAGAAGTGCCATGGGATCTTTAACATCCCCCTGAACTATCACTAGAACAGGCTGATGGGACCTCGATTAAACATCTCATCTGAAAGAAGGTAACTCAGGAGTGCAGCACCCGCTTCGTGCTGCACTACAGTGTCAATACTGGGATTTAACCCAAGTGCCTGGTGTGGAGACAGAACCCACAGTCTTCTGATCTTCTGGACTCAGAGGTGAGTGTGCAACCTGCTGAGCCACTGACACTGCTGCAAGGAAGTATCTGGACAGGGCAGAATGATTCCTTGCTCAAGCACAAGTGGTATACAACAGTAACTGTGTACCAGCCAGTATTTTGCTATGCCTTCTTGGACTTATGTTAGCAGCCACTGTCACTGTGCCACTGGCCCACTTGCATATGCAGATCCCACAGTGGACCTTAAGAGTTCAGTGGGACCAGTTGAACGATGACCTAGACAAGCAGGTGCTAGTCATGTCTCCCTCGCAAAAAGTACTGACGTGGTGGATGGACCGCATCAACTTACTTAAGGGTGTTCCATTCCTGATTCCAAGCCCAATACAAATTCTCACCTCAGATACCTCAGGATCGGGGTGGGGAGCTCATCAGGGATCCTATCAAATGCAAGGTACCTGGGTCCAGATGGAGACAAAAATTGCATATAAATGTCCTAGAGATGAGAGCTGTCTTATACAATCTCCAGGCATTTCAGGAGCATCTGGCTCCAGTTCCCCTGTTAGTACAGATGGACAATGTCAGTGTGATGCATTATATCAACAAAAAAGAGGGGGACTCATTCCTGTCTGCTATGCAGGGAAGCAATGAGAGTATCATATTGGGCTCTGAAGCACGGTCTAAAACTATCAGCCATGCATCTTCCAGGTGTCCAAAACTTCTTAGCAGACAAGTTAAGCAGGTCACAGTCCAGAGTACATGAATGGGAACTGCTGACCTCAGTAGTGGATGACCTCTTCACAAGGTGGGGTCATCCAAAGTTGGACCTTTTTGCATTCCCACTCAACACAAAATTGCCATGTTTTTGCTCGCTTGCTCCAGGGCCTGGAGTTTTCTGGTGACATATGTTGTCTCTCTCTTGGAAAGGGAGGTTTCTGTACATCTTCCCTCCCTTTTCTCTAATATGGAGAGCATTACTCGAACTGAAGATGGAGAGGCAACCCTCATCCTCATTGCTGCACTATGGCCTTGGCAAATATGGTATCCAGTGCAATGACAGTTGGCAGTGGAACCCTCAGTGCCTCTAATGCTATGCAGGGGCATGTTGTCACAGAAGAAGGGGTTTCTGGTTCATCCGTACCTGAAGTCCCTACATCTGCATGCCTGGCTTCTGAAGACACAGCCATGGCACAATTTGGAGTATCACCTAAAGTGACTGATGTTCTGGTAGCTACCAGAAAACCCTCCATCACACATACCTTATCTTTGAAGTGGAAGCAGTTTACATTGTGGGCCACTTCCAAGCAGTTGGATCCATTTTCCTGTCAGGTCAGTGTTGCTGTCCCTGTCAGACTCCAGTCTTCAGTATTCCTCACTCAAGCTGCATTTTGGCCACTTTTTCAGCTTTTTGTGCCCCTATTGGTGGATGTATGGTTGCCCAGTTAGAGGTATCATATACTTAAACCTCCCATTAGAAATCCAGTAATGGCATGGGACCTGAATTTTGTTTTAGAGAAGCTTATGTTGGCTCCTTCTGAACCAGTCACAAGCTGTGACTTGCGCTTCCTTTCTTGAAAAGTGTTAATTGTAGTTCCAGTCACTTCTACTCAAAGGATTTCAGAGCTACAGGCAGTAATGTGTGTGCCTCCCTATTTGATTTTCCATAAAGACAGAGTGTCTTTATGTACGAATCTTAAGTTCTTACCAAAACTTTTACTATGAATCAAACCATCCAACTTCCAGTATACTACCCAGAGCATGTCAATTCAGGGGAAGCATTACTCCATACTTTGGATGTATATAGAATTCTCAGATAGTATGTGAACCGCACCAAGGACGGCAGAAAGTCCTCTCAGCTTATTGCTTCATTCACCTCTGGGAAGAGGGTGCCACTGTGTCTAAACAGTGCCTCTCCAAATGACTGGCACATTGTATTAACATTCTGATCATACTTCGAGGGGGCCTTTTCAGCAGGCTAACACCAGTAGGACTGAAGTGTTTGTTTAGTTTGCTCCCAGAGAGAGGGAGCACCTGTTTGGAAACCGTGTTTGTCTAATGGTTAGGTAATTGCATTGTCTACTGTTACCGCAAGTACGACAAGCCCTTGTTGGGTGCGGTGAAAGGCCACTCCACCAGAGGTATGGCTGCCTCCACGGCTTGTTTCAAGAATGTGTCTGCTGCGAACATCTGTGCAGCTGCCACATGGAGTTCTGTCCACACCTTCGTTAAGCATTACAATTTGGACATTGCTTTAGGCACAGAGCCAGCTTCGGCCTCGCAATCCTTCAGGGCCTTCTCTCTTGAGCCTTCTGCCGATTTCTGGTACCCCCTCCCAGCTGACTTTTTGGGGGTCAATTTCGGTAGTGTTTGGTACTCAGTCCTACTGGTGTTAGTCTGCTGCAAGAGCCCCCTCGAAGTAAGATAGTACAGTTACATAAGAACTTACTATAACAGTAGATCTTCGAGAGAAGCTCTTGCAGCAGGCTCTGCTTTCCCTCCCTGTTATCTTATTTTTCATTGCTCCTCTTCTGCTTATTTTTTCTTTTTGGCTCTCAAGAACCACCACGGTTCTCCTTTTCACCGTCTGCTTGGGGTCTGCGGCGGGAGAACTGAGGTAGATGTGGGGGACCGCCCCTTTATAGGATAGGCGGATATCAGTGTGCTGACGTCGGCGTGGACAATCCCTCATCATAGACTGCTAGCTAGAAGTTTTCCGTGTGGTCCTGATGCCTGGCAGCTTCAGTCCTACTGGTGATAGCCTGCTGTAAGAGCTCCTCTCAGAGATCTATTGTTACGGTAAGGTCTTACGTAATGGGAAGGCTTTAAGCCTGAGGTTCATTGGGCAGAGCAACAATGTTACTACCCCATCAGGCCTTAAAAGGCCACTCCTCCTGGACTGTTCCAGGATTCTTTTCTTCATTGCAGCCGGAGACTCCATTGGCTGTTCCTTCTCCTGGTTCATCTCCTTTTCCTGATGTCGCCCCCCCCCCCCCGCGATGCTGTTCCCCATTTCTCGTTTTTGTCCTCCTGCTGCTCAGGCGGCCGCCCAGTCCTGTCGCTCATTTCTTCTCTCCCTCTCCCATTCCTTCTCCCACTTTCCGTCAGTTGCCATGGCTCCTGGTGCACCCTCTCATTTTCCTCATTTGGCCTTGCTTCCCCTGCCCTTGCTCTAGCTACCTCGTACCTTGCTTCTCTGTAGTGCTCCTTCCTCCTCATTTTTGTCCTGGGATCCCGTGTAGTGACCTGTCTACCTTTTCAATCAGCTTTCCTTCCTGCTCCCCCTGTACTTGGTGCTCGTTCCCCCTCTTGTCTCTTCAGCCTCAACCCTATCCCTCATCCTTTCCATCCTTCATCCTAACCACTGCTTGGTTGCTGGTGCACCTCTGCTTCTCCTGCTTCTTGTTTTCTGCTGCTCGCTCGCTTTTCTGTTCTCCGCTATGATGCTGCCCGGTGCCTCGCCCTGCTGCCTCACCTTTTGGTGCACTCCGCTACCCTTATCTCCCTAGTGGTACTGGGGTGAGCACATTGCAGCTTTTCTTTGGATCTAACCCAGCCTCCCTCGTGGTTCCCTGCCTGGACAGGCGGCCAAGGCTCTCGTTGCTCGTCTCTTCATTTGGCGCACCAATGCCTTCTAACGATAAGGCAATTTCATGCGCTACAGCAAGCATTTATTTTATTTGTGCTGTTCTGTTCTGGAATCCCATTCCTCGCTGTGCCACTTTTGGAGCTAGCTTTGTGCAAATTGTCTTGCATTACCTTTTGTAAGGGTTGCACATCCGACTGAACATGGTGAGATCTGGCTGAGAAAAGTTTGTTACTGGGGTTCACAATTTCACTTTGTACTTTATTTGTACACTTTTGTGTCAACTTTCTGTACATGTGGATCTGGATGTGTAACTTCTCTGCTCTTGCAGGTATAAACCTGACATTCGTCCTGCATATCCAGTGTTGGCTTATCCTGGTCTCTACCTACTCTGCAGATAATGGTTCAGAAGTATTTATTTTATTTGTAATGTTCTGACCAGGAAACCCTTTCCTCGCTACGCTCTGCCTTGCCTGCCTCAGTCCTTCTGGGGTTTCTTGCTTGCCCTTCTGCCCCTCATCTCTCGTGATGTTGTTCGTCGTTGTCCTTGTCCACAGTGCTGGACCTGTATCAATTCCTCATTCATTCAGCAGCTTTCAGCTTCATTTGGTGTTTCACCTACTGGCAGTGTCAGTGGCTCAGTAGGTAGCACACTCGCCTCTGATGCTAGGAGATCAGAGGGCTGTGGGTTCAGTTCCCACATCTGGCACTTGGGTTAATATCCCAGTTCTGACACTGTAGTGCAGCATGAGAGGGGTGCTGCACTTCTGAGGTGCCGTCTTTCTGATGAGATGTTAAACCGAGGTCCCATCTGCCTGGATTGGTGGTAGTTCAGGTGGATGTTAAAGATCTCATGGCACTTATCGAAAAAAGAGTAGGGGAATTTCCCCTGTGTCCTGGCCAAATTTCCCTCATTCACTAAAAAAAAATACCACCAACAGCTTAATCTGTTTCAAGGTCAGTTGGCATTCATCTGTATCCCCCTCCCCCGGGTCATGCCTGAAAATAGTCAGGATTTGTCTAGTGCACTTACCCGGTCAACAAAAACTAAATAAATAAATAAAATGTTCTCGGTTCATTATCTTATCTCACTCACCTGCCCTGCCCAGCTCCATGCTGCTGGCATTGGCTCACTTATTTTCCATTGCAGTTTTACTCTGCTTCGCTTCACATTCCAGAGTGTGCTTGGCCCCTGCATTCCTCCGCCCACCCTTCCTCTTCTTCTCTGACTTCTGCTTTCTTTTTGGGGGCTTCCCTATCCTGCCGTTCCGCTATACTACCATACCCTATTCATTCAAATCACCTAATATCCCCTCCTGCTACTACCATACCCTATTCATTCACTTCGCCTAATATTCCCTCCTGCATATTCCTTTCTGCATATCGCCCTGCCTATGCGTCTCTTCCTCCGACCCTAATTCCTCGTCCTAGTCAAACCTATTCAGATGTCCTCCTTGTACTGCTTACCTCACCGTCGGCTGCCGACTTCGCCTGGCCGCTCTCACTCCTACCTTCATGCAATTTTATCCATTCCTAATTTGGCTCTCAATGGACCCGGCTGGCATGCACTCCCATAGTTACCAATACAGTATCTTCCTCATGACATGAGCCTGGTTCTCCTTCATTCAGTTCGACCTCAGGGTCTGCTGATTCACATCGATTAATCGAGCATACCTCTACTTGTGTCTTATGTTACCTCATCGATCTGCTCTCCACTGGGAGACATGCCTTCCATGTCCATTGTTCCTTGGCTCAGGGCTAGCCTGTAGCCAGTGGTCTCGCTCTGCACCCATGAAGTCCACATCTAGAGCATGGGAAGCTCGGAGCAGGGTCCTTCTCCCTGGCCCATAGTGGGAATGTCTTCACTCCGGGTGGAACTTTAGTGTCCCTCATCTAGGCGACACCTAGGGATGTAGAATGTATGTCTTCCAGCTGCAAGGGGTGGAGCTGTCATCATCAGAGCCCCTTTGGCTGCCCAAGTGGGTTCGGAGGCCCCCTCTACGCTATTCTCCACCAAGACTGCCTCTGGTTCACCTGGTCTGTTTTGTAGGCTCGCATAGGCGAGCTGAGTGCCTCAGCAGTTATCTCTCTTATCTCTTGCTTTTGAGTGTGTAGTTGCAGAGACATCGCTCGCAACCCTCAGCAGCTGTCCATTTAGAAAGACAGAGTGAGAGCTTCCTCTATATTGGAACATTTTACTCCTCCCTTGATCTCGATTCTAAATTGCAGTAGCTGAGCTGTCTCTAATCAAAATGTCCTTTAGGCGACCTAGGCCTTGGATCTCCAGATGTTTCCTCCTCAATGGGTTTTTTCCTCTCCTCTGTGCCAATGGTCATAATATTAGTCAGGGTTAGTGCTTTCATAGGTTCAGTAGCTAGGTTCCGCTGTTGGGTGGAGTCGGATGGTGGCCCTGGCTGTTCCCTCTCTCCTTAGGAAGTCCACCATTCTTCATCTTGTCAGATTTCCTTTTGTTCATTGTTCTAGCCTCTTATCGTTCTTCTCCTGTCCTTCCTATCTACGTCTGTCACATTTAATTCTGGTCTAGATATCTCCTATTTCTCACGTCTTCAATGCTCGACACCCTTTTGGGTATTCTTTTTGGGCTTCTTCCTAGGCTACCTTTAGCCAAGGGAATCATCCCAGTGGCACCTATAAGGGGGGAACCCTCCTCTAGGGTTCCTTGTGTTGTATTCCTACAGGGTGGTATAACCTATGGATAGAGAGGCGAATAGCCACAATGTATCAAAGTCACTCATGCATATATCTCATCCAGTTGCGTAAGCACAATTGAATGGGAAGGCTTTAAGCCTGAAGTTCAATGGATGGAGCAACAATGTCACTCCCCCATCAGGCCTTAAAAGGCCCCTCCTCTTGGACTGTTCCAGGATTCGTTTCTTCATTGCCCCACCATCCACCCCTCCTCCTCCTCCAGCGACTCATCTCTTTTTTCCGTGGGCTTCTTCCTAAGCTACCTTTAGCCAAGGGAATCATCCCAGCGGCACCTATAGGGGAGAACCCTCCTCTAGGGTTCCCTGCGTCATACCCCTATAGGGTAGTATATCCCACAGATAGAGAGGTGACTAGCCACAGTGTGTCAAAGTCACTCAAGCATACATCTCATCCAGTTGCGTAAGCACAGTTGAACTGTACTTTATAGTAAGTAGGCTAAGAAACTTCCTGGAGTGGTTCGTGGTCATTCCACAAGAGGCATGGCCACTTCTGTTGCTTGTTTTGAAATGTTTCTAATACTGAGATTTATGCAGCTGCCACATGGAGCATTGTCCACATCTTCACTAAGCATTACAGTCTGGACATTGTGTCTTGCAGATTTATTTTATTTATTTATTTGTTCACCGGGTAGGTGCACTGATCCCATGAACCATTGTCAGGCATGACCCGGGCCATGAAGATGCCACATATGAGTACAGACAAATACAAATGTATAACATAAGAGAAATACGTAAGATAAGAATGGTGAGGTGTCTTAAACCAGGAATACACTGAAATACTCTGAACAGAGTAGCAAACTGAGTTGGTGCAAAGTACATTTTAGTGCAAGATACACACATTGGCAAACACTATTCTGTGCAAAGAATGTTGTTATATAAAGTGAGTGTAGTCCTTGCAATGAGCAGGTGCAATAAGCACAGTCTATGGCAGATCCACACCAGGAGATGGGACAGGTCAGGCCCTGGAGTTGGGGAGATGCCTCACATCTGTAGATTACCCGGTTAGCAGGAAAATTTGGCTGTAGCCAGCAGCCAGGCTTTAAGGTGCATTTTAAACATAAGGTGTGAGTCAAGTGAGTGAAGGGAGATGTGAAGTTTGTTCCATAGCATGGGAGCTGTGATGGACATGGCTTTACTATCCAGAACAGTAGAAATCCTGGGGACTTTCAGAGGTGGGACAAAGGATTCCTGGAGGCACCTGGAAGTGGTTCTGTGTTTGAGAAGGGATGAGTACAGGGACAAGTTGCCACTTCTAATGGCCTTATTTGTGATGCAGCCAAGGGCACAGTCATATTGTCCTTGTAGGGGGAGCTAGCCTAAGGACTGATATACGGTGCAGTGATGTGTGGAGTAGGGTGACATGAGTGCAAACTAAGAGATGCTGTTATATACAGAGTAAAGTCTTGTATGCAGGGAGGAGGAAACATGAGAATAAATAGGGGCGCAGTAATCTAATAGGGGGAGAAGGTTGCTTTGGGCTATGGCAAGGCACACCTCAGGGGTTAGATAGTGTTTGAGTCTATAACCAGCCCTGGCTTCTGGTTGACCCTTCTCACAATGTTACTGATGTGCCACGAGAAAGTAAGGGGGGTCTAGGGTGACACCTAGGTATTTAAAACAGGTAGTGTTCTGCGAGGGGGGGGCCCTTCAGGTGTTAGTACTGTAAGGGAGTAATTGGTTCAGGTAAGTTTAGCGAGATTGGGTTTGGACCCCAGGAGCATGGCTTTATTTTCTTTTTTCATTGACTGGTAGCCTATTGGACAGGAACCACATGTGGGCAGCCCCATAGTTAAGGGTTAAGGGTGGAGGATAGATTTGCTAGGGATTTATCACTGTGGTATAATACAAGATCATCGGCATACAGTAGGGCCTCACAAGAGAAGACTGTCTGAAGGAAGGAAGTTTATAAAAAGTGAAAACAGCAGGTGGCCCAGGATGGAGCCCTGGGGAACTCCTGTGGAAATAGACATGGCTGTGGCGATGGCTGTACCGATGCTTACAGACTGGGATCTGCCAGAGAGTGAGCTCTGAAACCACATAGATGTTTTAGACAAGCAACCAAGGTGCAGTAGTTTTGTGTGGAGAAGGTTGTGGTTGATGAGGTCAAAGGCCTTTGTCAGGTCTACGAACATGGCCCCAGTGGCGATCCCTTTGTCCATGTTTCTGAGGACATGATTGGTGAGGTGGGCCAGGGCTGACGTGGTGCTATGATGTTTCCGGAACCCATGTTGTTGAGCGCAGAGCAGATTGTATTTTTCTGTATGTTCAGAGAGCTGGTGTTGGACAATTTTTTTCCAGGAGTTTGCGCTTAGGTAGGGGAGGATGGAGATGGGCCAATAGTTGTTGGGGGATAATGGATCACCTGACTTAAAAATAGGGACAACTTTAGCAGTCTTTCATAATGCGGGCATGGTAGACTTGGCCAACCAATGCTAAGTTAAAGATAAGGGGTTTGGAGATGCCGAGAGCAACTAGCTTAAGAAAATAGGGGTGCAGTCCATCAGTGCCTGGACTGCCCCTGTTAGGGAGGCTTATAAGAAGTTTGAGGGTGTCTCTGGGGGAGATGGCTCTGAAATAGAAGGGGGGTTGGAGGTGCCATCATGAGGGGAGTTCCCTGGCTGGGTACCTGGACAAGGAGGGTTGGGGTGGGAAGTTTATTGACATGTGCAGAAAGGTCAGTAAATTTCACTTTGAAGGCATGGGCAACAGCGGGGGGATTAGTTAAAGAGACATGAGGGAGTGCTAAGTTGTATGACCTGGTTATGGGTCTGCAGGTTTAACATGGAGCCAATGGTGGACCAAAAGCTTTGTTGTTTTTTTTTTTTAATTGAACATTTTATTGATAAAATATACAACTTACACAGCAATCCATAAAGGGGTTCATTGAGAGTTAGTACAAAATGTCACATCAGCAACAGTAAAGTAAATCTTTTCAAGTGCATGCAATGATACTACCAGCATTTAGTAGTAGTGATAAGGATTGAACACAATAAAGTACATTAAGGCTGTAAATGCAGTTGAAACGAGGTAAGAAACCGAAATGGTACATTTATATTTGGGTCGGTGGCCCTTTTGCCCCACTGTATAAATTTGAACAATTCAAGTACCTTTCAGTTTAGGGAAAGCCCGTTGTATCATCCAACCTCCCTCGGGCATGTATGGGAGGGGCTCAAAGCAGCAAGGAAAAGAAAGATATTAGGTAAAGAGAGGAGGGCAAGGAAAAGCAAGATGAACAGAAGAGAGAAACAGAGAACTAGTGTCAGAGAGTCACGGAGAGGGGGATTGCCTCCCGAGCAGAGTCGTACCAAAGTGGTTATTAATCCAGGGGCTTAGACACAAATAAAAGTAGAACCCTTTTGTGTGTCTAAAGAATCTTTCCTCCGTAGACCTCAGGGCACGAACCCCGGGCATTGCTCCAACTGATGCAGAACCCACTTGCCTCATCTGATCTCAAAGAGGGCCAACTTTACCTGCAGTCTAGTTGATGATAGCCTCTCCAAGGTATATACTTCATGAGTAAGATTTCTCCCATTTTCCCTTGTGGGGATTTTTTTAGTGTACCAGAGCCTTGTAACTACCTTTTGGCTATCAGTATAAGAAGGGCTGTTTGTCTATATGCAGCTTTAGTAACTCTGACCCCCTGTGGTAGCGTGGTCATTAAAATATAGGTTGGAGTGAGGAGATCAGGGCGGTCGTATATTGTGACTGTATCTTCCAGTGCATGTTTCCAGTACTGTGTAAGCAAACTGCAGGACCACATGGTATGTTCCGAGTCCACTGGGGAGAAGCCGCATCCTCTCCAGCATTCTCCCTGCAAGGGGTTAGTATATTTGACAACAATGGCTGGGGTCCAGAAGAATCTAATTCTAGCTTTCCAAGCATATTCCTTCCAATATGTAACCATTGTGTTTTGGGGGACGGGAGCGTTGAGGGTTTCTGAGGTTGTCCATCTGCAGGTTATGATAGTAACTTGTTTTCAGGGACTTGGTGGTTTGCTTACATTTGTTGTGCAATAGTCTGTACGCATTCCAAAGTGAGGGGAAGGGTTTGTAAGCAACCCACTTCATGTCGCTCTCTTTCATCAGGGAGAGTAGATCTTTTGAGATCCAACGAGTGCATCCAACTCTTACTCTGCGGGAGATCGGGGGAAGTGCCAGTCCTGGATCTGGAGGAGGGCATCAGTCAGGAAACCAACTGCTGATGCCACGTCAGTGAGACAGTGCAGCGTGTGCCAGTTTACAGCTGTGCCATCCATGAGCAAGGTGGAGGTGTCAGAGCAGTTAAAGTTTCTAAATGACAGGTATTTGGGGGGGCAGTGCTTAGTTTTGGTCGACCAGATTATATATGTGGGGGAGTGGTCACTAATCGAGTTGGATAAGATGCCTGCTTGTAGCACCTTATTCTCTCATGTTAGTTGCCACCCAGTCCAGTAAGGAGTGGTTTAGCGTTTGGGTATTTTGTCTAGTAGGGATGGTGATGGACTGGGAGAGGTTGTACTATTTTAATAGGTGGCTGTAGTCCGTCCCCTGTGAACATAACCAGTTCAGGTTGAAGTCCCCAAGTAGGATTGTATCCTGGAGAGGAGGGAGTTGACTCAGTCCTGACAGGAGGTTTGTCAGTCCGGGGATGCCCCCCTTAAGGAGGGTTGTAGCAAGACCCTACATAGATCTTTTTGTGTGGTCCCAGAGTCATTTCAGTAATGAGCCACTTGCTCTGGGATGTAGAGTCAGAGTAGAGGACAGTGGTGGCTGAGAGAGGTTCATGGAAATACAGTGACACCCCTCCACCCTTCTTTTTACTGGGTCTTTCATGCCGTAGCATGGAGTAACTGGGCAGTTGGTAAGTGGCATCAGGGATCTGGGTCTTGAGCCAGATTTCTGTTAGACCTAGGACGCTGGGTCTCTAGAGGGACAGCCAAGATTCCAAGTCATTGAATCTGTCAGGAAGGCTACAGATGTTTAGATGGGTGACCTTAAGCACGATCGAGCTTGCCCAGGCATGATTAGAATGGGTGATGGGGGTGTTTACAGGACCCAGGTTGCTCTCCACGTTTCCTGCCAGTAGCAGCAGTGAGATGAGCAGGTGATATGAGTGTAGCATTGGGGTGTGCGATATGGTGAATGAATATAGAAAAAATCATAGAAGATGGCACTCTTGTCTTGAGAGGAGTGCAAAGAGAATGGGGCCTAAGGGAGTAACTTCCCAACAATCCTTCTTATGAGGTGGTGCATCGGGCTTACAGAGGTATGTGAAGTTGGATAGTTTTGCTTGATCAGAAGCAATCACTGAGGTGCAGCAGTCAGTTACCACCAGCAAGGAGCAGAATTTGACTGGGCTGTATTACAGGGCCTGTTCTGATGAACATATATATGCCCTTCACCCAGATATTAAGTTTTTGGTACTGCTGGGAACTCGTTCCAAAGGTGTTGCCTGATGAAAGAGATACCTTCGAAGAATCTAGAACATTTATGTACTTACCACAATAGTAGATCTTCAAGAGAATCTCTTTCATCAGGCCATGCTGTCCCACCCTCCTTCCCCCTTAGAGGTGTGGCACCGGATTTCCTGCCTTGCTTCTATGAATGTATTGTTGTATGTTGTCTGTCTGTGTTTATATTTTGTAAAGGTGCCCTGAGCCTTCGGGGAAGGTGTCATAAAGAAATAAAATCTACTACTACTTCATTCCATGGCTGTTTTTTCCAGCAAGCATTGCTGCTTGGTATGCTGGGTACTGGCATTATCTCCTGGGTCCCCACAGAGAGGTCCTCTGAGCATAAACTCCAGGGGAGAACTGAGCAGAGATGGGGCCTCCCACATTTATGTAGACGCTGGCACTTGACATTGTTGTGGGTGGCCCCTGGCTTACAAAAGTTTCCATGTGGTCCTAGTACTGATGCGGGTATAATTCCAAAGGTGTGGCCTGAAGAAATAGATTCTCTTGAAGATCTACTGTTATGGTAAGTAAGTAGGTAACTGTTCTTCTAGGTACGTGGATATGATGTACAACTCCACACCTCTGGCTGTATTCCTTTCCCTTAAATTTCTGCTGGAACACCTTCAAGCTGGCTCCGCCCACCCACCCGACTGGTAACTCCCTCTGCACCACCCTGTGATGTCAGATCTTCCTTTCCTCTGGAAGAAGAAGGTTCCCTCCTTACAGCTCTCTGCGCTGAGTAGGCCCTTTGCTTTCAAACTTAGTAAAAAATTCAGTTTTGAACTAGTTTGAATTCTTCATCATCAATGACTCAAAGTTGGTGCCCAGTTTCAAGAAATGCAAGTGCGGGCAGAAGATATCCTGAATGGACCCGCACTCCTTGTGCGTCTACTGCCTAGACCACGGACACGATCCCCATGCATGTGGCCTGTGTCACACCTTGCATCCCATTACTTTGGAAGACTAGCATGCTTGGCTACTTTTAGGGTCCCCAGATGAACAGAACCCTTCCGTTCGATCGAAGGACGCCCGTCGGGCAGTCTCTGTGGCTGCGGGGACTGCAGAACAACTTGTGGCTTTTGAAGAGGTGGCGGCTCAGGCTGCACTGCATGCCTCTTTGGCTTTGGCCTCTGTGCCACTTTCTTTTGGTGCCACCTTCACAGGGGTGTTTCGGTTGTTTGTGCCAGTCCCTTCCCACCCTCGAGCAGGGCCCCTCTAAGGGCACCAAATCCTCCAAATCTTCCAAAAAGGAGACTAAGAAGAAGTCTTGCTGATGATCACAGGATTGTGAGCGCTTTCAGTCCTCAGACTCCCATGCTTCTCTGGAGATTTTGACTGTGGTCGATCCTTCGGTCCAGGCTGCTGGCTCCATGGTCTCCCCATTGGGACAGTTGGTCGAGACGCCATCGGCCAACCTGTCAAGATATTTCTCAAGCCAGTTGATGCTATGTCATAGGACAAGTTGGGATGCCTTACTTTCTAGGACTTTGGTCCTTTCTGTTGCATCCCAGGGTGGGTGGACTAGCATGCTGATCCAGTTATTAGACTGTGGGATCCCAATACCTCAGAGGATCCTCGACTTTCACCGGTTTCCTCTATTTCTTCCCATCAGGTTCCCTGACAGTCTAGGTCAAGGTTGCGATCCCGAAGTCTGGAGTCAAGCAGCCTGCGCTGACATCGACGTTCCCACTGTCAGCTCTTGGGCAAGCAGCGCAGCCACTATTCTTCTTCTTCTTCTTCTTCCTCCTCAGACAAGAAGAGGCTCTGACACAAGATGTGCCAGCGCTATGAAAAACTTGTGTGGCAGCAGCGCATGTTTTCCGGGGTTAATCCAATTCTGGCCCCCACCCTGGCTCTTCTGTGGCTCCTGCCACCGAGGCTACAGCCTACCCTGGCTCAGCCAGCTGAGGCTCAGCCTAGTAAATAGAGCCCACTCTGAATAAAGGGAAGGTACTAGCGGGGTACTGCAGGGTTCAGTACTGGGTCTGGTCCTTTTTAATGTCTTTACAAGTGACATTGCAGAGGGACTGGAAGGAATAGTGTGCCTCTTTGCAGACGACACAAAGATCTGCAACAGGGTTGATACACAAGGGGGGTGGAAAGGATGAGAAGGGACTTGGCAAGGTTGGAGGAATGGTCAGAAGTATGGCAGCTTAGATTCAGTGCAAAGAAGTGCAAAGTAATGCACCTGTGAAACAAAAACCCAGGGGAAGAGTACACAGTGGGGGTGGGAGGTATTAACAACAAAAATGGAAAGGGACATGGGGGTAGTCATATCAGATAACCTAAAGGTAAGCAAGCAATGTGAGAAGGCAGTAGAGAGGGCTGGGGCATCGATGACTCTTGCACCTGGTCTGTGGTTGCTGCAGTGGCTATGCACCACAGAGATTGCCTACGGATCTCTACCTTTATGGCAGATACCCAGCACAAATTGGACAGATGTCACCTTCTTGCGCAATAACCTGTTCAGGCTGGGGGTTGAAGGATGCCTTAGTCGCATTGGGAAGTCCAGTGCCACCCTGGACTCCATCACCTTCACCCAAAGGGGCTCCAAGGTCTTGAAGCTTCAGAAGAAGAAGCCCTTTCGGACTTTCTCTGTCCCTGCAGCCAAGCCATCTCAGCCCCCGGCTGGGCAGCAGTCTAAGGCTTGGCATCCTTGACCGAAGTCGGTTGCTTTGGTCTCCTGCAAAAAAGGTAGTCGAGGCCCCATTGCCTCCTCAGCTGGTCCCTCCTCCTCTTCCAAGCCTTCCCAATGACAAGATGGGGGGCATCTCCCCCATTCACATCCAGTCTCCCCTGGGTTCTACTGTGGGGGTCTGGCTCTACCACTTCCTTTCTGTCTGGTCCATTGTCACCATGGACAGATGGGTCCTTGAAGTGGTTGGCCAGGGCCTGCCTCTGCAGTTCGAGGCTTATCTGCCATGCCAAGCCCACACTCCATGGGAGGACATGGTGTCCGCAGACATGCAGTCAGCCCTTTGGGAGGACATTGCCCAGCTCCTACAGAAGGAGATAGTGGCCCATCCATCCATCCCTCTGCTGATTCCTTCAGTTCCATGAGGAGGGGCATCTCTACGAGTTCCAGGCCTTGCAGTTCATCCTCTCCTCGGCTCCCAGGGTCTTCACCAAGTGCATTGCAGTGGTGGCAGCCTACCTGAGATGCTGAGGGGTCCGAGTATACCCTGACCTGGACAAGTGATGGATTGCTGGTCCCTCCAGGGAGGAGGTGGAGTGGTCCAGGGATCTGACCCTCCAAGACTGCTTGTCCCTTTGTCTCCTGGTCAACAAGACCAAGTTGGAGCTCATACCTTGGCAGGTGATGCTTTTCATTGGGGTGGAGCTCAACTCTTGCAGAGCCAGAGCTCCACTCCTAGTGAACCAGATGGAGGTTCTCTCCTCCTTTGCCCCATCACTTCAGGTTGGGCAGTTGCGCCCTGCTCGGGATTTCCTGTACCTCCTGGGATTCATGGCAGTTTGCACCAGTGTGGTCCGTTGGGCCCAGTGAAGAATGCGCTGTCTGCAGTGGGTGCTAGCTCATAAATGGTCTCCACACAAGGCCCACTTTGACCAGTTGGTCACTGTGACCCAGCTGATGTGGGATGCTCTTCAGTGGTGGTTAGTCCTGGAACATCTGCAGGAAGGAATACCATTTGTCCTGCGTTTTTGGATCTGTTTGCCCTGCTGGGACGAGCAGTGTTGAATCAAGGAGCCAAGTTGGGAATTGAGGACTTGGGAGAGTTGTCTGCCTTTTCATTATTGGACTTTCCTGTTTGTGGGGTGAGTGAAACTTATTTCAGGACTTGGATCATCAAGATACGTTCAGATTTTCTTTTCATTTCCTGATTCGACGTTTCTGGTAAATTTCTAGGCAGTGAGAGGACCTTGAAAATTTTGGTTAATTTCAGGCAGTGAGAGTGCCTGGTCAGTATTTCATTAACTTGGTTAGGTTCAAGTACAGATAGGTGCGAGGTGGTGCACTTGAACCTTGTATGGATTTCCTTGGCTTCTCATGTGCGAGATGGTACATTTTAACTTTACATAGAGCCAGAAACTCTTGGATCAATGGACACACAAGATTCTTAATGATTTGTTTCCTCAGTCTGTTAGCTTAAACATTGTTAGTACTGATTGTGGAAAATGTTATTGTTATTTGTGTATGAAGGGTATTGTAAGATTTGGTGGGAGAGGTTAAGGGTTATTTTATTTTTATTATTGCTAATTATTGTTGTTTAGTCTAATTTGTTTTGTGTTTTGAATATGATCCTCTCTGAGAGAGAGAGAAGGAAGGAGTTATTATTATAGTTTTGGGAAAGGGGGAGGTAAATTGTGTTAAATTGATAAAGGTTTTATATAATTTTATATGGTGGGGAAGAAGTGTTATTGTGTGGGTTGTGTTTAGTTATTGTGTTTCGAGAAGTGTTGGAGACATGTTCTGGGGTATTAGGGATACAGTCAGGCGGTACTCCCCCTCAGGACTGAAGGATCTCTGCCCTTTTGAATGTCCTTCACATCCTTTGGAAGTGTATAATAGATGCCGAGGTTTCGGCATCTTGAGACAGAGGGGTGCAAGGGATCGGGGATCCTAGAACTCTTGGGGGGGATGGGAAAGGAGTGGGCGGATAGGGACAGTGAAACCCAGGAGATGCCCTGGGGGCAGTGGGTGCAGGAACGAGGTTTTCCTTGCCTTGTGCCCATACCCAAGGGTTATGACTTGGTCAGGCAGGAAGTGGCGTCATCATTGGACTCTCGTCCATTTCGGGCGGTGTTAAGCAATGCCAGGTCTATTAGGAATATGACCACAGTAGTTCTGGATCTTGTTGCCTCAGTCGACCAGGCTTGCATCACCGAGACCTGGCTTGATGATAATAGGGGCCCCATTTTGGAGTCCGTGGTTCCGCTGGATTTCGTGATTCACCGCCCAGAGTGGACGGTAGGGGCGGGGGTTTGCAGTCTGTTTTAGACAGGAACTGGATCTCAGGGAGATGCCAGCTGGATGTACCAGCTCCTTTGAGTGTATAGTGGGTGCAGGTGCAGGCTACAGGATCCTTCTCGTCTACCGTCCACCAGGTGATGGGAGGGAGTTCCTGAGGGTGGTTGCAGACTTCATCACCTAGATGGTATTGGAGTCCCCCAGATGGTTGATTCTGGGGGACTTCAGTGCCTGGGTCGATGATGAACTCTCGCTTTTTGGACAAAACCTCTTCCAATTAATGGATTAATTGGGCCTGACATGGGTTATTACTGCTGCAGCCGATGAGGGGGGACACTCATTGGACTTGATATTCCATCTGGGGATGGAGGTCTCTGATGTGGAGGTGGAGCCATTCAGTTCATCTGACCATCACACCCTGAGATTCAGTTTCGCAGCCCCCTGAAAGAGGCCTGCCCCTAAGGAGTTGGTACAGTTCCGTACTTTGAGAGGAGTTACCTTGGAAGGCCTAATGACGGAACTGGACTTCTCGGGATTGCCAATGGATAGTACTGACCCATGGCCCCTGGTGTTGGCCTTTAATAGGGCCGTTGTGGGGGCCCTGGATGTCATTGCTCAAACTTGAGTTTGCCTCCTTACTTTGTGCCCAGTGGCTTCCTGGTTTACCGGGGAGATCCGTGAGCTGAAGAAAGGGGGGGCGAAGATTAGAAAGACAATGGCGGAAAACTTGCCTGGAGGTGGATAGGCTTAGATTGTTGGATCATTATAAGATCTACCAATCGTCAATTTCCCATGAGAAGGCAGAATTCCTGTCCAGAGGAATAGACCGGCCCAGCTCTTCCAAATTGCGGACAGACTGTGTAATCTAGCCTGTCTTCAGACTGGTCGAGCTTTGTCACAGGTACAGTGTGAGGAGTTTGCGCTATTCTTCGCTGATAAGGTATCCACCATCAGGGATGAGATCAGCCAACTTCTTCCCATTGGGCCTTGCACTGATAAATCGGGTGGTACTGATGCCCAGTCGACTTGGTTCACCTTTAGCCAACCGGCAGTCATGGATATAGTGAGGATTATCCAGACTCTGTGACCTACATACTGTAGTTTGAATCCAGGACCTACTCAGCTCCTAGTGGGGTGTGTAGCATTATCAGCCTGATCCTTACTGGGATAGTGATGATTTCATTGGAGAGAAGGATCTCTCCGGATCCCTTAAAGGAGGCAGTAGTTTGCCCCCTTTTGAAAAACCCCTCCCTTGATCCTGACTGCCCGGCAAACTACAGGCCTGTCTTGAACTTACCCGTTGTAGGGAAAGTTATCGAGAAGGTGGTCGCTTTGAAGCTGGAGGATCATTTAACCAGCCTTAATATCTATGACCCTTTCCAGTCTGGCTTCAGGAAATGGCATAGTACTGAGACAGCCCTTGTTCAGGTGCTAAATGACCTCCTGTTGACGAGAGATCGGAGAGCCTGATCCATCTTGGTTCTCCTTGATCTCTCAGCAGCATTTGACACCATGGATCATGGGGAGATGCTCGAACGCCTGTGGTTTTTCTGTATATTGAGGGGGGCAGTCCACAGTTGGTTTTGATCATTCCTGGAGGGCAGGTCTCAGAGAGTGGTGTCTGGGATTTATTCCTCGACCCCTCACTGTCTGTCCTGTGGAGTTCCACAGGGTTTGGTGTTGTCCCCTATGTTGTTCGCAGTGTACATGCTGCTACTGGGGGACATTATAAGATGGTATGGGCTGAGTTTTCATTGCTATGCTGATGATTCTCAGTTCTACATGTCTTTTGTACCGGAATGGGAGTCTGGCTCAGTTACAGTGTTTAACAAATGCCTACTGGAGATTCAGGATTGGATGAGTACCAGTTGGCTTCGGTTGAACTCGGGTAAGACAGAGGTATTGGTGGTGGACCCTGGGGTTAGGATGTTGTGGGCATGGGCGGGGAAGCCCTCAGGTTTATATTTGGGGGGACCCCACTTATGGCCTCCAACCAGGTGCGTAACCTAGGTGTTATATTTGATGAGGGCCTGACCCTGAGGGCGTAGATGTCGGCTGTAGTCAAGTCTTCCTTTTTTCATCTAAGGAATATAGCCCGGGTGAAGCACCTGGTTCTGCTCGAAGATCTTCCTACCTTGGTCCATACCTTAGTTACCAGTCATCTTGACTATTGCAATGCCCTTTATCTAGGGCTACTGGGGGTGGATATCCGTCACTTGCAGCTAGTGCAGAACGCGGCGGCCAGGTTGTTGACTGGGGTCCCTAGATCCAGTCATATAACACCTGTGCTGCAGGATCTGTACTGGCTGCCTGTGCAGTGGTGGATTACCTTCAAGGTCACGTTGCTGACCTATAAGGCCCTACACGAGTTGAGATCCCACTACCTGAAAGAACTCCTGTCTTCTTATTGTCCCTCATGCTCACTCCAATCCTCTGACGGGGGATTGCTAGAGATTCCCCAGGGTAACCCTGAAAACATCTGGAGGAAGGTCTTTTGCCTTTATGGCACCTACCCTGTGGAATTCTCTACCCCGACAGATCCAAGATAGCCTGACTGTAGAAAGTTTTAAAAAAATTCCTTAAAACCTTTTTGTTTTATCGAGCATTTCATGACACTTGATGCATGTTTTTATAATGATTGTGAATTTTAAATTATTATGATGATTATTGTAAGGACACCCTGAGCTCAGGAAGGGCGCCTTATATAAATAAATTTTACATTTACATTTACATTGTCCGCCCAGAGTCAAACAGTCACCATCACAACCAATGTCTCCCTGATGTGCTGGGGTACCCACCTGGGGGAGCGCAGAGTCCACGGACTCTGGACCCCCGAGGAGTCCCGATGCCATGTCAGCCTGCTGGAGTTTCAGGCAGTTTGGCTGGTGCTGACAGCCTTTGCTCCACACATTCGGGGTCAGGTCGTTGAGGTCCAGACGGACAGCACCACGACCGTGTACTACCTCAGCAAACAGGGTAGGACACACTCTCTTCCTCTGTGCAGGGAAGCTGTCTGCATCTGGACCCTTGTGCTGAGCCTGGATGCCGATCTCCTGGCCATCCAAGTGGCCAGTGTATCCAGCCAGCTGGCAGATGCCCTCAGCCATGTGGGCAAGGCATCTCACGAGTGGTCTCTCCATCCCAAGGTAGTGCACAGTCTGTTCTTCTGGTGGGGCACCCCTCTGGTGGATCTGTTCACCTCCAGGGAGAACACTATGCTGAGGCTCTATTGTGAATGCCTCCCCTCAACAGGGACCACTGCAGGGGGATGCCTTCTCGATAACCTGGACCCTGGGCCTCATGTATACCTTCCATCCATTTCTACTGATCCACAAAGTGCTGCTCAAAGCTAGGAGGGACGAGGTATGGATGATCCTTGTGGCTCCAGACTGGCCCCACCAGTTCTGGTACCCCAATCTCCTCAACTGCAGGCTCATATGACATCTTTCTCTATGCCCGGACCTGCTCTCTTGCAGTCGGGGAAGGTACTTCATCCAGCCCTTCAATCCCTGCACCTGAGAGCCTGGTTCCTGAGTGGCTAGAGTGCCAGGCTTTGGGTCTCTCTGAAGATGTCCTCACCATGGTCGAGGCCTCTTGGAAGGAGTCGACCTGAAAAAGCTAAGCCTTCAAATGCAAGAGGTTCTCTATTTGGTGCCAGGGCAAAGGGCTTGACCCCTTATCTTGCTCGGTGGATAGCATTCTTGACTACCTTTGGTCTCTCTCTCAGTCAGGCCTTCGGTGGATAACTCTTAAGGTGCACCTGGCAGCCATCTGTGCATACCAGGTGAGGCTGGTATGCCATCTGTGGCACAGGAAAAGGTGGTCTGGCACTTTTTCAGAGTCCTTGACCACATTTCCCCTCTGGTGCGTGAACCACCACCACCTTGGGACTTGTTGCTGGTGTTGACTAAGCTCATGGGAAGCCATTCATACTGATGCACATGTGTGAAATGTCTCACCTGTCATGGAATATTGCCTTTCTTTGTGGCTATCATGTCAGCCCGAAGGATAAGTAAGCTCCAGGCGCTCTCAGTGGAGTCTCCTTACCTGGTCTTCCACAGGGACATGGTTGTCTTTCTCCCCAGCCCGAAGTTCCTCCCGAAGGTTGTGTCTGAGTTGCATACCTCTCAACTGTACCACATTACGAGGAACGTTCCTCATTTTACTTCACAAAAGCTCCCTGTTCCACATTGTGAGGACTTGTTCCACATTCAAAGTCAACATTTTAAAGCAAAAATCCATAGTAAATAATGCAAAAAATATATTATTCAATTAATAACAGACTTTCTGAACACAAATGCTACATTTTAACAGTGTTTTGAGCTTCTTAGGTAATGATTTTATCAAGTGTTCCACATTTTGCCCATTTGTTCCACAATTTGACAGGCAATGTTCCACATTTGGGGGACAAAAGATTGAGAGGTATGCTGAGTTGCATCTTAACCAGGTGATCAATCTCCCAGTGTATTTCACCAGCCACACCTCGGAGGTCGAGTACAAGCTCCATATTCTGGACCTGTGGCGAACGTTGCCTATTATAAGGAGCGCTTGACTGGAGTTCAGGGAGAGGTTCGCCAGCTCTTTGTCACCTACACCAAAGTCACGCCTGGCAGACCAGCAGCTAAGTGGATGATTGGCAGGTAGATTGTTTCCTGCATTGATCTCTGCTATAGGTTGGTGGGTAGGGAGCCTCCCTTAAGGTTAAGGGCTCATTCCACCTGTCATACTGCTGCCTTGGTGGCTACTTCCAGGTATTTCTCTATCCAGGAAATCTGCACTGCTGCTACCTGGAACTCAGCACACACCTTCATTTCCCACTGCTGCATCGACCTTGAGTCACACCAGAATGCTGGTTTTGGGGCCTCAGTTCTCCAATCTCTATTCCATAAGTGGGAGGGGGGTGCGCCTTGCCCCCGCCTCCCTGGAGAACTGCTAGGAGTCTGCCAGAAGTGTGGAGTTGTACATCATAGCCACGTCCCGGACCCCCAGAAAAGCAGGTTACTCACCTGTAACAGTAGTTCTAGGAGTGGTATGTGATGTGCATCCACACTGACCCGCCTGACCTCCCCTGGCAAGTGGTGCACCGGTCTTGCTTCCAGTGGGTAAGCTCCGATGTCATGGGGTGGTGCTGAGGGAGTTACCACCTATCTGGGTGGGAGGAGCTTGTTTGAAGATGTTCTGGCAGGAATTAAATGGAAAGGAACGCTGCCAGAAGTGTGGATGTACATTATATACCATTCCTAGAACGACTGTTACAGGTGAGTAACCTGCTTTTCTGCTTACTGCGGGCTTTTGGACTGACAGTCAAGGTGGAGAAGTACCAGTCAGGAATGGCAGACGTGTCATATGTTGGGCACAGGTTGGGAAGTATGTCCATCTGGCCTGAGCCAGTGAAAATAAAGGTAATCTAGGTATGTGCTATCCCCACAACCAAGAGGAAAGTATGGGCCTTCCTGTGCAAGGCAGGGTACTACAGTAGCATAAGTTTGTGTTGAATTTCAGCAGCCTGGCCATATCCTTGTGCAATCTCACCAGGAAGAAAATGTCAGAAAAGGTTCAGTGGATGGAAAGCTATGATACCACATTCTGCCAGCTGAAGAAGGCACCGTGTCAGCACCAGTGTTTACTAGCCTAGGCTATTGTCATAGGTTCATTGTTCATGTAGAATCTACGTCATAGATGCATGTGATCATGGGCTTGGCGCGGTTCTGAGTCAGGTTACGCACTCAGGAGAGGAGCACCCAGTCGTGTACCTGAGCAGGAAGCTGCTGCCAGAGAGGAGGCCTACGCCATCATAGAGACAAAGCGTCTTGGGATTATCTGGGCTTTGCAGAAGATGCAGCTTTATCTGTATGGGAGGGAGTTCATCCTGGTTAATGATCACAACCCCTTATATGGGTGCATACAACCGGAAGCCAGAACTCAAACTTGCTAATGTGAAGCCTGGTGCTGAAACTCCTATAATATGTACATTAGGCACCGGAGCTGGTTGCAGCATGGTAGCACAGATGGACTATCCAGACAATACCTTGTGTCCTTGTTTTTTAAATGAGGGAGATGCTGAGCTACTAATTGGGGGGTTCACACAAGAAGTGAACTTTGGGCATAGCAAGTGGAGCCAGCCGGCTCACACAAAAAACCAAAATCATTTAGAGCTGCTAGGAAGATTTGTTTTTGATTTTTCTGGGGGTTGGAGGATGTAACAATTTGCTATGTGTACCTGTCACTGTATTTCCTTTTCTTTTTTACGAACATACAAACATACGAAATTTGCCAGCAGATAAAGGCCTAGAGGTCTATCAAGTCTGCTCGAATGTGCGGCTAGCACCCCTTATTCTGCAGCTGCCCCTCCCTTCCACCCTTCCCCTTCATTAACCCTCCCCCTTGTCCTGTCCTATCCTCGTTTGAAGCAGTCCACTGTTCTACTGCATACCACTTCTGCAGGTAATGCATTCCACCCAGCCACCACCCTCTCTGTAAAAAAGTGTCTCCTCATCTCCCTCCTGAACCTTCCTCGCCCAGTCTCATATCATGGCCCTGGTGGCCCTTCCTCCCTTACTTTGAACAGCCCCTCTGTACCCATCTTGTTTATTCCTTTCATGTATTTAAAGGTTTCAATCATGTCACCCCTGTCTCTCCTCTCCTCCAGTGAGTACATGTTCAACTCCTTCAACCTCGCCTCGTATGATAAGTCCCCCAGCCCTTGATCATCTTTGTCACCCCGTGCTGCACCCCTCCAGTAACTTAATGTCCTCTTCAGATACGGGATCAGTATCTCGCACATAGTACTCCAGGTGTGGTCTAACTAATGACCTATACAGTGGCAGAATCACCTCCTCGAGGATATACCCTTGGAATACAACCCAGCATTTTGTTGGCTCTTTGCAGCTGCCTTCCCACATTGTGCCGAGTTGTTCATTGACCCTGAATGAGCACACCCAGATCCTCTCCTCCTCTGTCTGGGCTAGCTGCACTTCCCCAGCTGGTAACTCCTCCTTGGGTTCTTTCATCCCAAAATGCAGCACCTTGCACGTTTTGGCATTAAACCCCAATTGCCAGGTGTCTGACCAGGTTTCAAGCTTTGCCAGACCATCCTGCAACCCCTGCTATCCCCCTAGGTCATCCACCACCGCGACAACCTTGGTATCATCAGCAAACAGACTGATCTTACTCTTGATGTCCCATGATATGTCTGCAATGAATATCCCAAACAACACTGGTCCCAACACCGAGCCCTCTGGGACACCGCTCGTCACTGCCCTTAGGTGTGAGAGCTCCCCACCCACCACCACATTCTGTTGCCTTCCCTGCAGCCAGTTTCCTACCCATCTCACCAGCTTTGCTCCCGCCTGTACTACTAACTTCTCTTCCCAGCCTTCCATGTGGCACCGAGTCGAATGTCTTACTGAAGTCCAGATCAGGACATCCACTGCATGGCCCCTGTCCAGTTGCCTAGTTACCCAGTCATAGAACTTGACCAGGTTGGTTTGGCAGGATCTGCCACGTATGAAGCCATGCTGTCTGCTGTCCTGTAGTCCTTTGGCCTCTAGGAGGGCCACCAGCCCTCCTTCAGGATAGTCTCCATTAGCTTACCCACGATGGATGTGAGGCTCACTGGTCTGTAGTTTCCGGTTCATCCTTGGGGCCACTCTTGTGGAGGGGCACCACATGAGCCATCCTCCAGTCCTGAGGTACACACCCCAAATGTAGTGAGGCATTAAATAGGTCTGCCAAAGGTCCTGCAAGGACCTCTGCCAGCTCCTTCAGTACCCTGGGGTGGATGCCATCTGGGCCCGGTGCCTCGTCCACCCTCAGTGCCTTCAAACCCTCTCAAACTCTGCCTCCATGATTTCCCCATCTGTCACCACTTCCGCTTCTGCCATTTCTCCCACCTTGTGTGTCACCACCTCTTCTCTTTAGTAAATACTGAGCAGAAGTACTCATTTAGTGCTTCCGCTTATCGCACCTCCTGCTTCCATCCAACCCCTCCTTCCTAATCCTTACTATATGGTCCTTACAGCTCTTTTCTCCTGATGTACTTAAAGAAGTCCTTCTCCCTTCTTAATGCCTTGTGCCAGCCTGAGTTCCGAGATGCTTTGGCCCCTTACTGCCCTTGTCACCTCCTTTCGATTCTGTCAAGTACCTCTGTCCTCCTCCCTCCCTGTTTTCTTGTACTTCCTAAAGGCAGCTCTTTTCCTCCTTACCTTTCCATGACCTCCTTGCTCAACTAGCTCGGTTTCTTAGCCCTAGCCTTCTTGCTCTTGGGCTTTGCAGCAGGTTTTGTTGCTCCACTATCCCCTGCTTTATGATCTCCCCTCTGGTTAGTGTCCATACTAGATTGAATTCTGGCCAGGTACCCTTTTACCACTTCCCCCATCCTCCCAAAGTCGGCCCTCCTGAAGTCCAGCACTCTTGTGCCAAATTCCACTCCTTCCTTGCCCATATCCAATGTGAGCCATACTGAGTGGTGGTCACTCCTTGACAGCGGTTCCTCCACTGTAAGTTCTCTCACAAAGTCCCCATTTTCCAGCACAAGGTCAAGGGTATTCCCTAACCTGGTTGGTTCACTGATCATTTGCAGCAGGAAGCTGTCCTGGAAGGCATCCAGCAGTACCTGCTCCTTCTGTTCCTGGTTGTTGGGGTGCTACAGTCCACTCCTGGCATGTTGAAGTCCCCCACAATCACCACACACCACCCTTCTTGCAGGTCCTCCTGATCTGTCCTGCTAGTTCCCTGTCTAACTCCTCCGTCTGAGATGGTGGCCTGTACACCACTCCCATTCTAAGAATCCTATTCTTGGAATCCTGGATTTGCACCCAAAGTGACTCTGTACTACCCTCCTCCCCTTCCTCCCTTACACACTTCAGTCCTTCCTTCACATATAGTGCCACCCCCCCCCTTCCCAATCACCCTGTCCCTACGAAATAACCTGTACCCTGGTACAGACAGGTCCCAGTCATTATATTGGGTGGCCCACGTTTCCGTGATGGTAGCAATGTCCACCTCTCCCTCTGCCATGAGAACCTGTAACTCTGCAGTTTTCCTCCCAAGGCTCCTAGCATTAAGGATAACCACCTTCCACCCTTTCCCCCCCCTCCCATCCTGCCCTCCTTTCCTAGCATCACCAATAGTACTTGCCATTTGTCCTTTGTCACTGTTATGGGGGGTAAGCTCATATGATTTCCCAACCTGTGGTCTCTGCTATCTCTTCCCCAACTGCCCTTCCACTCCTAGTTTAAATTCCCAACTTCCTCTATATACTCTTCCGTCCTGTGTTTCAACACTTTCTTCCCTCCTCACTCAAGTGTAGTCTGTCCTTGGCATAGAGACTACTGTCCTCCCAGGTCCCTCCCCACCCCCACCCCCAACAGCCCATACCCTTTAGCACAACACCAGGTTCTAGCCATCTGTTAAATTCTCTATTCTCAGCTTTCTTGTGCTTGCCTTTGGCACTGGAAGTATCTCAGAAAAGTTACTGATCTTCCTGCCCTCACATAATTGTGCTAGTTCCTCAAACCTCCTCTGAACTATATCTACTGTCTTGTCAGCCAGGTCGTTTGTCCCAAGATGTATAATTAAATGAGGCTTGTCCTCACCCTTCTAGCATATTTCAGAACAGACTGTCCCACCCTTTCCACTGTCATTCCTGGCATGGCCTCCACCCAAATGCGACTATGCCTCTCCCCCTTGCTACCCCACCTAACTCCTCTTAGTATTGAGTCCTCCAACACTAAGATTCCACCCCTCTTACTCCCTGCTTGCTTCCATTCATCTCCCTCTCTCATTTCCAGCTCCTCTTCTTCCTCCTGCACATTATTTCTCCCTTTTACCCCTGTTTCAATTCTCCCAGCAGAACTTCCCCCGCTCCAGTTTGGTCTAGGCATTTATCAATTACTCCTCTAATTCCATCATTTCCCTCCTCCACTTTCTTCCTGTCCAGCAGTGCACAGCTGTTTTCTGAAGACCCTTCACAAATGCCCGCTCCCTCTCTCTTCATAGTAACCTGTTCTCTCCTTTCCACTCCATGACTTTTGCCACTTCTTCGCCTCCCCTCACCAGTCCCTATCTCCTCCTTCCATTTGTCTTTTGTCTCCTGACCTGGTTTCCCCGGCAATCATTCTTCCTAGCCTGGGTCCCTTTGTCTCTGCTTCCCTTCTTCTGACCCTCTCCTCACCACTGTTGGCTTAAATCGCCCTCCCTCATCTCCCCTTCTTCCTCCCTCCAGTATTGGGCTAAACCCACCCCCAATCTGCCTTGCCTGTCTTAGTCCCTCCTGCAGACCCTCAATCTCCTTTCTAAGTTCTTCTATGTGGTTGCACACTAAACATCCTCCCATACTCCAGGCAATGTTTAGAAAGATTGGTGCACCACAGTTGTTGCAGCCTACCACCCTACCCATTGCTGTCGTTGCCCACCAGCAACCCCCCACCCTTCCAGATGCAGGATACCAAACACTCCCCCAAGTCTCCCCTCTCCCCCCTCTATCAGTGCAAAACATTTTCCTTATTTCCCTTACCTCCTTTGTTGTACACGTTTAGATATATTGAGTGACTGCTTTTTATATTCCTATCCTTCCTATCCACACTCAAAAAGAGACTTTAAGTAGCCATTGCACAACCTTATTCAAACTCCTACTCCTCATTTTCCCAATGCAATATCAATGCGAAGAAGTAATAATGAAAGCTCCTAGATTTGCATTTACTTCCCTTCCACTGAGAGAGCAGTCACCTCTTCACTTGCTGCTGTTCCTTTCCTGGATGTCTGCTTCTGCTAGTATAAAGGAAATAATGGACCAGGGTGGGTGGGTGAGGGGTTTGGGGTGGGACCAGCTCAAGTCTTCCAGAAACAGTCAGGTAGCTGAGGCCTCTGGTCAGACCATTAGCACCCTTCCCCACTGTGCACTCAAACTTTGCAGCTAGTGAAGCCAGCAACAATGAATCACAATTCTACTCAAAGTCCCCAAAATAGGTTTGCTACCCAAAGAAACAGGACTCCAATTCAAACAGCTTCACCAACAACACATCAAAATAGGCTTGGAATTAGAAGATATAGGTCTCCAATTCAAAGAAACAGACCCAGTTAAATTACACCAATTATGTTTTAAAACAGAAGAAATAGGCCTCTACAAATGCAGCCTGCCACACAGTGAACCAAACAAATGAGCCAACTTATAGCTACCAAAACAGGTTTCAAAATTCCAACAGCCCCAAACAATACCCTGCTAGCCCCTTAGTAGTAAGAAAGAAAAGAAATAACATTCTACCAAGTAGAATCCATGAAAAACAATGTAAAACAAGAAGCTACTGTACTGTAGATCTGATCCTGTCCCCCTTCTAGTTCCTTCTGAGAAGCCAAAGCTTCAGATTCATATTCAGTTCTTTCTGTATGGGTTATAAGTTGAAATGTAGCAGCTACATGGACAAAGCTGAGATTCCTGGGAAAAAGTCAAGATTTTTATCAGAGTCAGACCCACTGGTTCTTGGGGCAATTTACTATCTGTGATGTCAACCATGGCAGGACCCCTAAATGATTTATAGGACAGCATAGGATGTGTCTTTTCATGTCAGGAATATGCTAGCTAAACTGAACATTCTTCTTGGCCTCAGGTCTTGTGACAAAAAAACAGATGCACTTGTCTGAAGTCAAGATCGGAACAGTTTTCCAACCCAACTCTCAAGACACAAAGAATGTTGAATCTATAATATTAGAATGACATACTGGGTGATGTGTCATGAGGTGGGAGTGGGGGGTAGCTGGAGGCTTGTTGGGTCTGATAGAGCCTGAAAGAGACCATCAGGTTTTGGGCTGCTAACAAGCTACCATCCAAAGGATCAAGTCCACCCTGATTCACCACAGTGTCTTGTGTGATAAACCATTCTACCTTGATAAAGAAAGAAAAAGAGAGAGAGATTTTTCTGTGTGTAACCTACAGTTCAAACATTTTCTTTTACGTTTCTGTAGAATTACTGTGCCCAATAGCCTTGGTGTGATATGCTGTCTTAGCTATGTAAATATGTGGAAGTGTTAAAATATATTTGTGTATACTTCATGTTTCTGAGAGAGTCCTCTGAAGTACAGCTAACAGATTCATAATTGACAAAACTGTGTTTCTACCTCAGAAGAGAAGGCTACCATTACCATATTCTGTTTCTAAAGTAAGGAGTTCTCAGCTGTGGCAGAAGGCAGGTAGGTTGGTTGCCCTTGAGCAAGGAGCACTGTAATATGTGAGCAGCAGCTCTGGGGGGACCCAGACCCAATGATACCTTGAGAGAATATCTGTGCTGAGTGGTGGCAGCTATTGATTACCCTTGCAGGTATCTGAAGGGTTCAAGAAAGTTGGTAACACTGACAGGCTAAGGCTGGGACAGATTAGTTTGCCACAGAGGGTACCACCTATGTATTTCCAGAGTGTGCCACCCAAGCGTTTTCATAGTGTTCCCCATAAATCATCAGGGGCTGTGACCCATACATTGTCAGAGGGTGCCACCCAAACATCATTAGATGGTGCCCGTCAGAGGGTTCCCCCATGCATAATAAGGGTGCCAAGGGGTGTTTCCCATTCAATGTGAGAGGGTGCCACCCACAAACACAACTCATCAGAAAGCGCCACTCAGACATTCTTAGTGGGTTTCGGCGACACCTCATCAGAGGGTGCACCCATGCTTAACTTCGTGCTCCTTTTTTAATCTTTTTGATCACATTACTTTTTTAAGGCAAAGCATTCGTCAAAAATTGGAAGCTCTTTAGAAACTAAAAATTGCCTTTTCTGTGAAACTTGGCTGGCTATCGCTACTTTTGTCACAGAAGTTACATACATCAAAGATTCCATGATTTTTCCAGTTTTTATTGATTGTCACATTTTGTGGCATTTCACATAGCAAGCCCATGATTTTTGCAATTTTCCATGAAAACCATGATCTCTAGCATTTTTCAGTGGAAAACCATAATTTTTTGTTTTCTGATGACAGACCAGCCATTTTGTGCCTCACTGCCACAATATGCTGGGTCCCCAGTTGGCCCAATTAGGGAATTCTTGGGCTTGCATATGAAGTCTGGTCTCCAAGATGGAAGCACAGTGTGATACATCTCCCTAACAGACAAGCCAAACAGGTTTTTTAAACATTTAAATATTTGTTAATGAGCTTGTATAACAATATGTCAAAATAAAGCTAATTTGTTTAGCACCAATGAATCCATGTCTTTTCATGACTTGTGCTGTGATTAGCATGATTTTTTGATGTGACCATGACAATGCTATATTTTCTCCACACACTTCCATGACAAAATTACATCCCTAATACTGGTTCTTCCTTGTTTTTACGCATCACCTTGTGTATTGAATAGGTTAACCTTAATATACAACAGTATTTGGCTATTTGTACAGTGGCCCCTTTTCAGTTATCCTCATTGTGAACTTTGTAATGATCGTGATTGACTTTCACCTGGCAATCATAGGATTTTTCCCTTGGCTGTTTTACTGGTGAAGCATTAAGAAACAAAGATTATTCTCCATTAGCTGGATTTCTGGATCTTCAAACCGACCTGAGAAACGTGGTGTCTTATGGCCATCATTTACTTTACGTTCCTGTTCTATGCACTGCTATAGGTCAAAGTGCATTTTCTTCATATTCTCGTAAATATTGGATATACATATCTTACTATTCATCTGTGTCTTGTACCTAGTTATCTGTGTTTTAAAACTATCCTTAAGCAACATTTAGAAGATATGTCAGACTGTGTTTGCTTCGAGTTATCTTGGGTTTTGTAACTTTTAATCTCAGATTTTTTATTTGTAAGCAATAAGATATGACCGCGTGTTGGTTTCTTTTCATAAACCGCACACCCAGCTGCATTGTGAGGCACGCGGCACTTGCACCGAGTTGCTTCAGCCACCTGGAAGTGTGTTTTATGTAAAGAAATTAACACTCTGAAGGTCTCATTGCATTTATAAAAATAGGTAACAAAGCCAGCCTGGTGGCACTGAGGGTTGAGGTGCGGGATGCCACACCTCACACCACGCCGATGACCCGGGTTTGGGAGTGAGCTCGGGTCACTGGGGGTCAGCAGGGGCAGAAGAGGATTGAGCATCTGAGACTGCTCTTCTCTTCTAGGGGCAGGTGGGTGCATTTGCCATAGTACCAGCAGCTCCTTGTGGTGGCCAGGGGCAGCGCAACTAGCGCCACGCTTTCCAGGGACGAGGGTGATGGCAGATGCCTTACGTATGGGTGCGGGACCACACCCGTCGTGTGCAGGGTGTCCTTGCACAGTCGCACCTCACGGGGCAACCAAATGCAGGAAAAAGCTTTGGTAACTGGACAGGCGGGGCCATGGATACCTACCACATCCACAGTCCAGTCCTGCTTCTGGTTGGTCGCGGTCTCTCTCCTCCTCTCCCCGGCTGCCCTTCTAGACTATAGATAGAGTGCTGGAGGAATTAATGGCAGTCCCACTCTAGGGGGCTCAGAGCCAGGGGGCAGGTTGGTTGATGGAGCTGGAGAAGAGCTCCCGGGAGCAATGAGCTAGATCAGGAGGACCTCAGATGGGGTGGAAAACAGGTGCCCCTCCCCCACTGGAAAGAAGTCTATGGTGCCAGTGAGAAGGTGTAAAAAGAGTTGAAAGAAAAATGGGTAACAAATATAAATAAAGAATATATTTTTTTAAATAAACTTAAGACTTTATCAAATTATGATATAATCAATCAATCAATCAATCAAATCTTTATTTATCCAGGTGAATCACCATTGAGCAAGCTCATTTACAAGATGGACCTGCATCACACAGATGGAAGCAAAACAAATGATTACAATTGTTAAGTTTTACTTTGGAGGCAGTATAGAGCAGTGGTTTAAGGCCCTGAACTGCAAATCTGGTGACATCCAGCAGACCAGACCTGGGTTTGAATCCCACAGCTTCCACTTGCATACTGTGTGACCCTGAGCAAGTCACTTAACTTCCCTGTGCTCCCAGGTTGCGCCTGTAAAAAAGCTTCAGCTTAGTGTATCTCACCTGGTTAAATAACTAAACAAACAAAACATACACGCATAGAAAAAAGTTTACATAGCTAAGATACGTGTTCGTAAGCAGTCATATATATATATATATATATATATATATATAGATACACAACTCTATTTTCTTATTTCTATTTTCAGCGTGCATTTAATATAACCATTTTGTTTTGCTTTTAGACCACATGCTGACGCAGCACCTTGTTTTTGTTTTTTACAATTATGATTACACTTAAAGGTAGGGGTTTGGAGAAGGACAGATAAGTGCAGGAAGCCCAGGAGTGCCCCGCCTGGTGCAATGGATAGGAGGGTAAATGAGGGGTCCTGGACCAAGGAAGGAGAGAAGATTTGAGTGTACGACATTAGACAGAGAAGGGAGGTTGTTGTATAAAGGCAGTGGGCAGTCGGCGATCAACTAAGGGCGGTGCAAACAGTTGCAAATTACAGAGACAGCTTTGGTGTACAGAGACTTAAACACAGCAAGACTGACTGGGGTTCTTAATTTTAAGGATTTCTGGAGCTTATTCCAGAGCGAGGGCAGTACAAAGCTTGTGGCTGACCTCCCAAACTGTGCTGACCCTAGGCACTTTCAAGGTGATCAAAGAGTTACTTCTCAACATGTAATTGCCTATCAAATTTAGTGACAAGCTGTTGGCAATGTAATGCGGTAGTTTATTGGTAATGGCTCTGCACGCCCAAAGTGTGGCGTTCTTGTTCTGCCTGTGCTGGAGAGAGGTCTGTCCCACTGCTACATACAGGGAGCAGTGATGGGTGGAGAAGGGAAGGGCAGTAATGAATCTTAATGCTCTGTGATATAGTGTATCCAGCTTGCCAAGATGAAAGGCAGTACACTGGCTATAGAGAAAGTCAGCATTGTCAATTAAGGAGAGGAACGACGTCTGGACTAGTTGCCTTTTAGCATCAGAGGTTAGAAAATGTTTTATCCTGAAGAAGAGACCGAGTCTCTGTCTCAGTTTTTTTAGCAAGTCCTCTATGTGGTCAATACAGGAGAGCTTGTAGTTAAGCCAGACCCCCAAATACTTAAACTTTGGTACGAATTCCAAGTTCTCTCTTAATAGAGTGGTAATAGGGAGAAGCATGCTAATGGAAGCAGGAAATGTTGCACAATTGACTGGTGTAAGTAGCATCGCTTTAGTTTTCTTTGCATTTAGGAGAAGTTTTTTGTTAATAAGCTGTTGTAGCAGATTAAATTCACTTTGCAAGTCTTCGTGGGCAGCTGCAGGGGATGAACGGCTTAAATATAGCACAGTATCATCTGTGAACAGATGAATGTTAGCCTCCTTGATGTCAACATCAGTGCTATTAATATAAATGGTAAAGAGCAGGGGCCCAAAGATGGAACCTTGAGAAACCCTTCTTGTCAGAGGCTTAAGTGGGGAAAACTGACCTCCGGCCATAACCTGCTGTTGTCTGTCAGTAAGATAGTCATTAAACCAGCATAGGGAAGGTGGGTTCAGGCCAATCAAATTTAATGCAGAGAGTAGAAGGCCATGGTCTACGGTGTCGAAAGCCTTGCTAAGGTTCAAGAAAACGGCGCAGACAAATTTTTTGTTATTCATTTCACGTTGCCAATCATTCATAACTTTAGCCAATGCTGAGCTAGTACTATGATTAGCTCTGAACCCAGACTGCATTGAATTTAGGAGATTCGTTGTTTCAAGGAAAGTTCTTAACTGGGCATGCACAACTTTTTCCAGGAGTTTTGACAAAACCGGTAGTAGGGAAATCGGACGGTAGTTGTTTAGATCTCTAGGGTCCCCTGCTTTAAACAGTGGAATGACATAAACAGTTTTCCATAAGTGGGGAACGGACCCTTGTGATAAGGACAGATTAAACAAATGGGTAATTGGTACTGCGAGGACATGGTAAGCAATCTTTAGGAAGAAGGGATCGGAGTCAGCACCAGCACTTTTCTTTATATCCAGCTGAAGAATGAGATCTTCAACATCTTTCAAGGAGGTGGGTGAAAATGAAAAGGTAGTGTTCGATGTACTATATGCTGCCAGCTGTGCTGTGGCCAGTGTGCATAGCGTACTAGCAGGAGAATTATCGAATGCAAGGCCAGCAGTGGCAAAATGATTGTTAAAGGACTGTAAAATCTCCCTTCTGTCCTGGATAGTACCATTGTCGGAGTTAATTTTTGAGGGAAGCACATTGCCTGCAGTCTGACCAGACAGATCTTTTATTGTGGCCCAAAATTTAGCAGTGCAGTTTAAGGTAGAGTCCAGTTCTGAGTGGTAGACATTAGCCTTAGCCTCTCTAATTAATTTAGTACAGTGATTTCTGGCTGCTCTGAAGTGGCACCAGTCTAAGGGGGAATGAGACTGGCGCGCTTTTTTCCAAAGCTTATCTCTGTTTGACAGAGCAGCCTTGAGGTTTTTAGTGAACCAGCATCGAGGTCTGGCCTTTATACAGGTTTTTACCATTGAAGCGTAGGTATTAAGGGCATTCATTACAATTTCATGGGAGATGTCGAAAGCAGTGCTTACTGTTTTGGTTAGGTAGAAGCTCCGCCAGAGTTGGGAGGTTTTTAAACCATTAATGTAACCAATTGAATCAAAGTTCCGTCTGGATCTTTTAGTCAGGAACCTGGCTGCTGACTGAGGTTTGGAATCAGCCCTGACCCCTGCTATAAAGCAGTGGTCACTAACATCCGCAGAGAATATTCCCGCATGAGAGAAAGAGTATGGTTTACTTACAAGAAGGACATTCAGTAAGATACTATTCTGAGAATTTTTCTTATTGACGTGCGTTGGTTCATTGATAAGTTGAGTAAACCTATACAAGTCGCAGAAAGATTTGAGAGGTAAGGAAACATTAGACAGCCAGCCATAGTTAAGGTCCCCCAAGATAATAGTTTCAAGGGAACCGGAGTCCACGATGGTAGAGAGGTGAGACAGGAGCTGGGACCCCACTGAAGGAGGTGTATAACATCCTGTGACACAGAAGGCCAGTGCAGGTGAAATTTCAATTTTGAAAGTCAGGCATTCGAATTCATTTACAACAGAGGAGGAGTCAATAATAGAGGTAGTAAACTTATCCTTAACATAGATGGCAACCCCACCACCCCTCGACTGTGTATCAATTCTGATTAGAAAATGAGCAAAGTGGATTCTTTATCCTGATTTGTTGAAAGTGGCTCTAACCTGGGCATTTATTTTTCAATAAATGCCCAGTAAACAAGTGCCAGTCCAAGTGGCACCTCACTGCCCAACACTCCTTATTGGTGCCCAGCCTGCTTTTTAATTGGCAAATCGCCCCAAGCAAAATTTAAAATTTTTCTCTCGCTTAGCGAGAGGCACTCGTCTCCCCATGCCAAACCAAACAGAATGTACTTACAGCCGCTCCTAATCTTAAAAACAAATAAACAGTCCAGTAATCCTACGCTGCATCACTCTCCCGACCACGCTGTCACACACCGTGAAAGCCGTCTCCCGAGTGCGATCTTGCAGTACCATGCTGACCGAAAACAGACAATAATCACTCAGCAGAACTTCCTTGTAATCAGTCAGCAACAAAAAAAGCATTTACCTCACTATTTAAATAAATCCTCAAGAAATCTCTTCTTTCCTTTTACACTGACTGCGAATGGCGCTTTTTGTACTTCCTCCTACATTGCGGTCAAAGGTCAGAGAGCACACAGATGGAACTTCAGATGAAAAAATGAAACAAACACCCAAAAAGAAAAACTTGCCAGTCAGTCCTATGAAGACTTTACTCCCTTTCTCCTTTAGCAATCAGTGTCTGTATGTGTGACTGTCTCTCGCTCGGGGGGGAGAGGGGCAGCAATGGGGGGGGTTGTCAAGCTACCAGAATGCTGCAGGGAGGAGCAACAGCACCAGGAACAGCCTAGGGACTACTTTATAAACACATGTATCTCAAATACTTCTATGAAATTTTTTTCACAGGCATTTACTGTATTATTTTACAACTTCATTAAAATGTACACAGATAGCCATTTTCTAAGCGCAATAATACCCTCCAGGGTGGGCATTATTGGGAAATACCGGACCTTCCAGGGGCTATAAGGCCCTCTGCCTGCGGCGTCGGGCCTCATTACGCCCCTAGGCGGTCCGGTATTTCCCAGTAATGCCCACCCTGTGGGGTATTATTGCTTAGACAGCAAATAGTTGGGAATGTTAACCTCCTTATCGGGAGTGGAAGGCCAAAGCCAAGATTCTGAGATCACAAGTACATCTGGTACATTGTGAAAAACCCAAGCTTCATTAGAAGTGAACTTCTTTAGGAGGCTGCAGACATTTACATGCATGAAGCTAATACCTTTAAGACTTGTGAGCTCTGAAGATGAAGAGAGGGCTTTTTGCTGGGCCAGGCTTAAGTTCGACATTGCCTGAGCATAGCAGAAGGAGAAGCACAATTTTCTGCAGAGCAGCAAAAGATAGATGAGAGCTCTGAACTTTGAGCAGCTAGATGGGTATTCAGTGCAGTGATACCGGGTACTAATACTTGCCTTGTATAGTCCTAATGATACATAGCCTAGTACCCTTGCCGTATGGCACCAGCATATATTAGGTCCAGGATGCTGAGGCAGTATTTCTTGCGGAGGAGACTCTTTGTGGAAGAAGCTTAAGTGAGTGTACATGCAGAAGCACAGGGGAGCAGCCCGAACTACAAAGTGGTATTAAATGTAAGCAGAATGGGGGTAAAGGGCATGCCTCCTTATGAAGATGAATATCACCTGGGGGGAAAAGTATCCTAGGTCCCATCAAATAGATGGTAAGGAGACCGAGCCAGAGCGTGGCAGACGTGATTCAATTTAATATAATAGGTAGAATAGGGGTTTGGGGATACCCTAGTCAGGTAATTGTAGTGAGAAATGTTAGAGCGCACAGTACTCGGTGGGAAATGTTTTAGAAAGGGTCAACAATAGGGATTCCATAGGGGCAATTCCACGTGAGAGTACTAGCTAGTAGATGTGGGGGAGGGGGGTCAGCAACAAGGGGTTCTAGCAGGCCAAAATCGTGTGGAGATAGGCAGAGATTTGTCTATGGCAGCAGCAATAATTGATCCGCCCACTAGGAGAGGTGGTAGAGAACATTAGTAGCTTAGGTCCGCATGGCACGAAGAGGTTGTCAGTTAGGCAGGAGATAGACCAATGGCAGGAAAGGGCGGGGAAGGATGGTCTGTAAAGCAAAAACCTGAAGGGGAGATGGGTGGGCCGGCGAAAAAGTACAGCTTCGCTGTACCTTTGGGCTGGAGGAGTCTGGGGAAGTGGTCTTGGGCGTTGGCTATAAGAGTGCCGACCGCCTGCTGGCCGTGAATCCTGCTGCGGATGAGCTGGAGCCCTGGAGGGTTCACGGCTTTGGATAATGAAATCTGCTTCTGTGATCTCTGTTATATCCTGGCAGAAAATGTCTGTTTTTATTTATTTTGCTTTTTAAATTTGTGAAGTGAGTAGATTTTGTTATCTGATAGTTTTGCTTGAGGTTCGGAAAGTCTGTGACATAAATTTGCATTATTTTGTTATCAGCTGCACTCTGTTGAAAGCAGAAAAACTACACTAGAGGAATCACAGTTTCACTAATTTCTGTGGTGTCAGTGGGACAAGACATGTGGTTTCACTAGCGATACTGGCAGACAGGAGTGCATATTGTAAGTGTCAGTCAGTAAAAGAATGGCTGGGAGGCAAACTTGTCTCCATCTTTAATGTGTATCCAGGCAAAGAGAGCGAGCAGCTGGTGAACGAACAGCTAGCCGCAAGCATTAGGTATGTGCGCTCCAGTTTGTTTTCTTATTTATTTAACATACTTTAGGATTACAACCTTTGAGTCAGGGACTCATTTACAAAGGCTCCGTATCAGAGTACAAAAAAAACCAAGATTTAAGAATACATATTTACAGCGAGATGGAATTATACAAGGGTTAAGCACACGAGATTATAGTAACAGCAGTAGTACGTGATGATAATTACAAACAGCCATTTTTTAAGGAGAAAACAGTTTGAAAATATAGGCAAAGTTCGATTGTTGTCTTAACAGATATCAACTGTTATCATCATACATTAGGCCCTGGCTAGCTCTGACTAGCACAGCACACAAATGCAAGCAGCCCAACACAGGCATTGTCTGGAGGGTTGACAGTGAGGTAGCTGTAGTTAGGGCTTACCTAGAGGGTACATAGGCACTGCTGAGAGGTGAGTATATGTTCTTTGAGTGCTACTTTGAAGGGACCTAGGTCGGAGATGGAGGATTAATCATAGGGGAGTTCATTGTACCAAGTTGTTGCTCTGAAGGAGAAGGACCTTTGTGCAAGTGAGGTCCTGACTCTCAGGATCAACCATATCTGTTTGCTGGTGGAGTGGGTATTTACCATTGTATGGGAGCATTGGAGTGCAGCAGATACCCCCATTGGGGAGAGTCCCAGGTGAATTTTCTTTGTAAGGAGACAGGTTTGGTAGCATATTCTCTCATCCAGGTCTAGGAGGTTTGTGAGGGAATACAGGGTACAGGTGTGGGTACATTTATCTGCCCCTGACAGGAGTCTGCACACTTTTTTATGGCCAGATGGATTTTGTTCAGCGCCGTATGATCAGCGGCTGAATAGATGGTTAGCCCACAGTCCACAAGAGAGAGGACTGATGCAGTGACAGCCAGATTAAGGGCTTCAGGGAGTAAGCAGGTTCTGTGCCTGTACAGAAGCCCTATAAGAGCATTGATAGCTGACAACAGGTTGTTTATGTGTTGGTTGTTTTCTATGTTTTCTATATAACTGGATGCTGCTTTAGCAGTCAAAAATTAATTTGCCATCTTTTTGTGTCAGTCCTTCTGTGTCTTCTATTCTGTTTAGAGATGTGTGAAGTTGGCAACCTAAATAATTCACAAAGTTTGCCAAATTTGCGAAGTGTCAACTTCACAAAGTTTTTAGCAGGTGAAATGGCACGTTTTCAGGTGAAATTAAGGCGAAGTTGCAACTTCGCCTTTACTTCTGCTGACTTTGCCTCAGAAAGTGCCATTTCCCAAGGAAAATTCAATGTGATGTAGCAAAGCGGTGAAGTGGGCAATCCACGAAATTATTCGCAAAGGTATATTTTGCAGCTTCGTTGGAACTTTACCATTGAAGTAAAACTTTGCAACATCTCTGGTTCTGTTGTGATAGTGCTTCTGCATAAATTACTGATGAGACAGACTGCATCTACATCTTTCGGTGCTGAGCTGTTTTGGTAGGGTTGCAGTCTGGGGAAGTGATGTCTGTGGAGGAGCGGGGCTGAAATTGGAGAATGATGGGAGGGTCCGATTTGTGAAATGAATTAGGCGACTGTATGCAGGGCTAGGATCCCATTTGAGCTTTGCTGTGGAGTGGCTGAGGCCTTCCAACTAAAGGTAACACCATGAATATTTTAAAAGACTGGATACTTTCAGAATACATACATTTTTGTGAGCCACCACTGAGGGTTGCGTAGGGGTAAGTTTAAAAAACACACATATTTTGTAGTTTGTATAATAAATGCAGCAATTGCTTTTACTTTACAAACATGACTGCCACATACTCTTTTTTTTGGGGTGACATTAATCTTTGAATGTGCTAAACCCTGCCTGCCGGAGGAAGTCCAAAGCCTTGGATTTTCTTTTCTAAACTACATGGCTTTGGAATCTTCTCAACCAATCAGGATACAGGAAATATCCAACACATTTTATAGGCCTGGTTAAATCTTTTAGTATTGCCCATTTGTTAGGATGGCATGTAGTACACATTACACAGATGCAATTCAATATAGAATTTACATAAAATCAGTTGCACATCATATATAAAACACAATTACGATTATCACAAGATTTTAAAAACATGAAGAGATATGAACGGTTTCTTATTGTATAACACTATCACAAATATTTACACAAGTCATGTGTCTGTATTGTGTTATAATGTATTGTCCTAAGGGCTTCGAGTCATGCTTGAAAACAGACCTTTCTTTGTCTCAGTGTATTTACCTGGTTACTAAATGAAAAACAAATTTCCTCACATCTGTATTTATTAGGATGAATATGGTAGAATACAGTATATCTTTAACATGATTTGTTTTTCATCATTAGCTTGTTGTTAAGGTGCACTTGAATGACAACAGTACAAAGACGTTGATGGTGGATGAGAGACAGACTGTGCGTGACATTTTAGACAACATGTTTGACAAGACACATTGTGACTGCAGTGTGGAGTGGTGTTTGTATGAAGTAAATCCAGACCTACAAATTGGTAAGTTTTGATGATTTTCAGATATCATTTTGAGATGTCAGTAGGTGCCACCTATAGATTCAGGCAATACCTTACCCCTGAAGCCAGACTAGCCATTGTCCAGGGTAATATTCTCCCTATTCTTGACTACTGCTCCCCTATTTATGCCAGGACCTCAGCTGCTGCCATGGCTAAACTCTCTGCTGCCTACAACAGCGCCTGTCGCTTTGCTTTATTGGCCCCATTCTCTAACCACCACTGTACCCACTATAATACCCTTGGATGGCTACCACGACAAGGTCACTTTGACCTAGCCCTCTGCTGCGTGGTAGACAATGTTATCTGCACGGCTCCAGAATCCCCCCTAACTGCCCTTCTGAAAACCCAAATGCTCCTCCACAATTTCCCCTCTAATGGTACTCCCTCTCTAGCTGTTCCTAGGGTATCCACCAACATGGGTAGCAGAGCTTGGTCTGCAGCTGCCCCTTTGCAGTGGAACAAACTACCGGCTGAACTCCGTTCCATTGACACACGCTCCAGTTTCAAGTCCTGCCTTAAAGTCTGGTTCCTGGCAAACTCATCCTGCTGCTGCTCCCTATGGTCCGACACCAACCCACACTAGTCAACTCCCCAACCCAGGGGTTATCCACCTACCCACACTAGTCAGCTCCCCTGCCTACAACTGCTATATCGTATTTTTCACAGTAATATTTGACTTCCTTGCCTGTACATATTGTATATATATTTTTTTACTGAGTATTCTGCGTATTACTTGCTCACTGGATGATGCAGTCACACATTGTACACTGTGCCTACGATTTGTTTGTTTTGTACCAAATCTCCTCATGTCCGATATTGAAACCTCGTATTCACTGTTCTCAAATGGACCTATGCATCAAACCTGTATATTGTGCTTACTATTGTTGCTTGTATCAAATCTGTTTCATGTGTATTATTGTTACCTTGTACTCCACTGTCACCCTGCACCATGTGTTATGGCCTGGGTCGTGCCTGAAAATGGTCCCTGGGATCAGTGCACTCACCCAGTTATCAAAGTCATAAATAAATAAAATGTGATGAGGTGAATACTGTGAGAACACTAAAGAGGCATTAACAGGTCATCAAACAGTTCTAACACTGTAGTTAATTCATCAAAACAGTTAAATGGTGCACAGGGAATGTTAGTGCGTCATGTACAGGAAGTATGTGCATTATCTAATTGCAAGGTATTGTACCTTTTACTGTAAAGAAACCAGCTAGTGCGATTCAGAAATGGGGACCATATAGCTTCATATCTGGTGATATTATTACTTAAACAATGAGACACGGTTTCATATGAGGCCAGCTGACATAGAGCAGCCATCCATTCTGTGAAAGAGGGGGCTGAAATGGTTATCCATTTTAGAAGGATTTATCTCTGGGCTTCTAGTGCCACTGGTGGTAGCTACATTCTGTTGAGCCACTTTAATCTGCCAAATCCTGGAGCGTAAGTACTCCCTAGTACCCCAGACTTGGGGTCTCTTGGCAAGGATACCCCAGGACCTGTTCTCTGAAGTGATATTGTTAACAGATCGCTTAACAGCTTACTTTTCTATGTGAATATCATATAAACAGGATGGGGGAGAAAGTGGCGGAGGGGGTATTTGAAAGGGGTAAAGGGGGATACAGGAAGGGAGGGCTGTTCCCTCTGTAAACACAGTGGGAACTGCACAATCGAGCAGACTAGATAGACTGTAAGGCCTTTATCTGCTGTTACATTCATATGTTTGTATGTTCGTAGGCTATGCGACCCAGTAACCTTTATGGTTCCATGACCTTTGAAACTAGAACAGTGATTCGTTCTGTTATATAGAAACATAGACAAGGATGGCAGAAAAAGACCAGAGGTCCATCCAACTGCCAAAGTTCCCTATAATCCCTGGAACCTACTGTTCCTCCAGGATAGCAACCCTCCCTGTCCTCTCCCTGTTGTCCTCCTTGGTCCTGTCGCACCGGCAGCCAGTTTCCTTCATTTTATCACAGCTCTGCTTGACTCTCCTGACTGTTTTTGCACTCACCACCTTGGCCAACAGACTGTTCCAAGGTTCTGCCACCCTTTCCATAAAGTAGTACTTCCTCACGTCTGTCCTGGATCTCCCTACTGTTAATTTCCACTCATGTTCACATGACTGCAAGTTGGTATTCAGGCTAAATAGTTCCCCGCAGTTCACTTTTTTTTTTAAATTTATGTTTATTGTTTTCAGGTAAAAGCAACAAGTACATTACATACTCAAATAAGGTATACATCAATAAACGTACACAAGGTGCAGACTCCTTCATAATTGAGATGCACTACAGTGCACCCTATTGTCTGGTACAACAGGAGATAGGGGGATCCATTAAGTTGTAAATAAAAATTCCCACTGATTCCTAAGTACTAGCCTCTTTAGTGGCTGTGGTCTGAGTCATTAACTAAGGAGACTATAAGAGTAAAATACATGTGAGCATTGTACTCACTATTAACCATTTAGCAAACAACATTTAGAGGTATGTCTCCCCACCTTTCCCTCCCATGACTCCTCTAGCAATCCCATAGAAAAAGAGAGAAAATGAACATCCTTGGAAATTATTTCTTTTAGTTAAATAACAGCATCAACTATACCCAGACATCTCAAAGAACCAAACAATATCTTAAGGAGGATTCCTTGTCAGCATTTTGACCATTTAATCCAACTTTGGAAAAAAGAAAAGTGAGTTAAGTGAAACAACTATTGTGAGCTCTTGCTTTAGCAGCTATGGGGAGTCTATGCCCAATGTATACTATTATAGCAAGTTTAAACCCCATATTTCCCTATCTTGCTACTTTCAAGAGCCTGTAAATTAACCTAAACTACCAGAGTTCCTTAATGTTCCAAACAGGGTTTATGCTTCCTCATTGCAACTGTGCTTCTAAAAGCTTTAATCAAACCTGTACTTAGAGCAAACATGCTGGCAATCCAAATGAAATGGGGTGAACCAGTTCCTCAGTCACTGTCTGTGTCTTCCACAACCTCGCGACCAGATGATGTAGCTCTTGTAGCAGATTCCTCTTCTGTTTTGCTGACCCACTGACCGGCATCTTTCGGATCATTAAACTGCCAAGTCTTCCCCTCCGTAAGTGACTCTGAGCCGGGCCGGTAGTAGGAAGGAGTGCATGATACTCAGGGCACAGAGTCGCTGACATACAGAGTCAGACTACTTGCAGTGGGCCTTGGTCTGTATTGACAAATCTGGGAATACCTTAACATCCATGTCATTGACAATTAATGGATAAGCAGCTCATGCCGCCGCCAGGATTGCATCCTGTACATGAGACCTAGAGGTGCGCAACAGGATGGTGCGTGGTTGGGCTGGTGCTGAGGGCTGGACATGAGGGTTAACTCGATAGGCTTTTTCAAGTGAGTGCCATACTGAGTCCTCCAGCTGTTGTAACTCTTCTTGTAACCAGTTCTTTAAGAAATTTAGAAGGTCGGTGCCCTCTGCACCCTCTGGTAGACCCCACTATTCGGACATTTTCCGAACAGTGTTCGTTTTCCAACACCGCCAATCTGCCATGTAGTTGCATGTTCTCCCTAGTTAGGGACTTAACAGCTGCCTGGGTTGTCGATGATCATTGTCGACATCCACAACTGTTCCAGCCAGTTCTTTAATGGTGACATCCTGAGCTCCCAACTTATTCAGGGTGTGCTCTAGTTTAGAGTCCATGGCCCTCTTGAACTCCATCATGGCCTGCCATGGTGGTTCAGAAGATGCGGTCGCAGGCCTCCCTGTAGCAGTGGGCGTGGTGTCACTGGCCTTGCCATGCTGCTGCTCTGAAGTCTTCGAGGAGCCAGGTTGCCGAATGCCCCATCTGATTTTGGTATCGTTCGGAGCCTCAGATTTAGAGGAATTTGACGCTGCATAGGAATATTTTGTTAAGTTTTAAGGACAATTTCTTTTGCTCTCTGGAGACACGAGGTGGAGCTTGGATAGAAACAACGAAACAACCTGCCTTGAACATGGCTTTCTAGCACCTCCGCAGTTCACTTTAATTCTTTTAAGGAAGTTGAAGGACTCTATCATATCTCCCTCCTTCTGATCTCCAGTGAGTACATATTTAGTGCTTTGAGGCATTCTTTATAGGATCTGCCCTGCTGGCCCTGAATCATTGCTGTTACTCTGTGCTGCACTGTCTCTAACCTATCCTAATTGTTTCTGAGGTGAGGACTCCAGAACTGGGTGCAGTACTCTAGGCGAGGCCTCACCAGTGATCTGTAGAGGGTAAGTATTGACTATTCCTCTGCTATCAGTACCCCTCCCGATACATCCTAGCATCCTATCGCCTTTCTATAGGCCTTGTTGCACTGACGCGATTACTTAAGTGAGTTACTGATGATAACTCCCAGATCCAGTTCCTCAGCTGTAGGGCTAAGTCTCTCCCCTCCCATTCAGTACTCTGTCTTGGGGTTGTTCTTCCCTAAGTGCATTACCTTGCACTTTTTTAGCATTGAATTTTAATTTACAGACCTTTGATCTCCCCAGTAGCTTTTGCAGGCCTCTCTACATTTCACTTATTCCCTCGTCATTAAGTAGACAAAACAGAAGACAAAAAGGCGCACAGAATGGCTGCAACACAAGAAAAAAATGCCAAAGCAAAAAAAAAGTGTGGAAAATAATAGTCACAAATGTGGCAGATGCTGCAAAACAGGGGTGTTTATTATGAAAATGAAAAGGACAGCACTAATACCCCAGTGCTTTGAACCCTTGCAGAACCTATGCCCTTGACAAAGAACCTGCATAGGTTTGACGTGCCGAGGTATTTGTTCTGTCCTTTTAGGTTTCACAATAAACCCCATGTTTTCCAGTATTTGCCATCTTGTGGTTATTATTTTGCATACTTGAGTTTTGTTTTTTGCTTTCCCTTGTCACTGTATACCCTCCACATAGTTTTGTGCCATCTGAGAAGAGACACAACCTGCCCTGGATTCCTTCTCCATTGTCACTAATGAACATGTTGAAAGGGACAAGACCCTGGGCAGATACCTGTAGAACCTCGCTCATAACTTCCCTGTCTTCTGATTTAAGCCCATTGACTACCACCCTCTGCTGTCTCCCCTCTAGCTAGTTACCCACCTAGTTCACTATGGCTTTAGTTGCAACCAGGTCTTCCATCTTCTTGAGCAATTGTTTTTGAGTACCAAGTCAAAAGCCTTGCTGAAGTCACAGTACAGTAGATCCACAGTGTGGACCTTGCCTAATTCCTTTGTCACCCAGTCAAAGAAAACTGTATCAGTTATCAGCTGGTAACCGCCGTCTCATGAGCAGCCACATGCTTCCCTAGCTTACTATGTATGTTAATAGGTTGTGCCAACCAGTGGTTGAGGTTAACAGGGCTTATTAGCATAAGGTGAGCTAGAGAAGTGCACAGCTGCTGGTGAGATGATGGTCGCCAGCAATAGAAACTGAAAGTTGCAGCTTGCTGTTTAATGTATTAAAAAAGCATTTAGAGGTAGTTTTTAAGAATTACATTACTGTCTGAAAGTACTAATCTGGCGTTTTTACAGCAGCTGGGGAAAGCTGGTCCTTTTCTTTTGATTTTCTTTAAATACCTAGGTACCATAGTATTTTCCCCAGGCAGTGTAACCAAATTAATGGTTGTCAGGTGGAGGAGGAGATAAGGGTTGGGGTCAGTAAATCACCGTATGAGGGGCCACACATGGGAGTCTGGTTTTTGGCCACTAGGACTATCAGTTTAGTGTCAAAGGGAGGCACACACAGCCAGACCAACCATGCATTATGCGCTTAGTAGTGATATCATATGTTGATATGCTTTTCTGTTTTTTTGTCCTTCTGGGGACATTGAGACGTGTTGTCACAGCTTGTCCCTCCCAGATAAGTTCTTGCTCTTGCTGGGGAGAGTGCCACTGTAAAAATGGTCTTGGGAGTGCCAGGGCTCGAGGGACCCCAAAAGGGGATATTGGGATCTGTAGGGTTGAAAGGGATTGGTGCTTTATGCAAAATGTAACTGCGGCCCCTTTAGTTCACGGGTTGGACCTGGAAACTTATGTAGCCATGGAGTGGGCAGTAGGCCCCACAAGTAAGTTGGGTACCATCAGACCAGTATTTAGAAGCAGCAGTAATGTATACCACACTAGAGGTGGGGGAGATGAGTTTTCAAAGCGCTATCATGTAGGGCATGGCCCGTGGAGATCTGATTATGTATTGTGAGCAAGTACCATCATGAAGTTGTATGGCCAGGGAAATACCCAAAGAGCTGTGTACCACATAGGCAGCTAATAATAAAAAAACAGCATGTTTGATCCCAGCTCCAATATGGACATTCTAGTTTGTGTAAATTCTCATGTTCTTGGTGCTTCAGAATATGGTTTAAGGTGTCCCTGACTCTCATTGCCCCTGACCCATGATGGCAGGGTGACTGGTGTTGGTGCAGAACTGGTATTCATGGCATAAGGTAGGCATTGTCCTGACTGCGAGGCCATCATATACCACTAGACACAGGAGGGTGACCTGGGCCTTTACATTAACATGGAACAGCAGTATATAATCCAGGCCTGTCAGACTGCCAGTGTTTCACAACATAGAGCTGCTTCCTCAGGACTGTATGTTCTGGTTAAAACTCCCTTTGTGAGATCTTTGAGCTTATGACTGTATGATTTGGTTAGCATCAATAGGTTTATTTCTTTGTATACCACACTTACCCATCATGTATTCTATATTTATACAACAGGAGTGAAATATTAACTCTGAACATTCTGCTCAATGACAGCTAATTTTAGTTGTGCTGCAAACCCTCCTTAAGCTTTTATGTCCAACCACTTGGTATCAGAGAAAGAAACAAAGAATTTGATGGCAGAAAAGGACTGCTTAACCCATGTAGTCTGCCCAGATGTTCCTTATCTATTCTGTCTCTAAAGACCCTGTCTGGTCTCCGTCGACCCTCCCACCTCCCTGCATCCTGTCTAATTAATCCCTATGTTTATACCATGCATGCTTGACGCCCCCCCCCACTGTTCTAGCCTCCACCGCCAATCTATTCCAGGCATCCTTCACCCTTTCAATGAAGAAATATTTCCTCAGGTCACTCTTGAACCCCCCTTCCAGCTTCATTGCATGCCCCTGGTCTTGGTGCTTGTTCTCATACTGAAAATTCCAAATACTAAAGGATTGTGCCTGAGAGTGAAAATGGTATTTTTAGAAATGAATGTGTCTTTGTATAATACATTTCTAGGGACATGGATATGTTGTTCATCCACACTGTCTGGCAGGTTCCTTGCCGCTTTAAATCTTGCCGGAAGGTCTTCAAGCTGGCTCCTCCCACCCACCCAGGTGGTAAAACTCTCAGCTCCGCCCCATGACGCCAGATCTTCCTTACCGCTTGGAAGCTCAGGTTCCCTCCTTAACGCTCTGCGTATAAGACTGGTTCCTAATTCTTCGAATTTTCGAAATTAAAGTTTTCTGCTAAAAAGACTTCGGTCTTCTCTCCCTCGCGGCTGCGATGGACAAATCGACTCCTGGTTTCCGGAGATGCCCTTGTGGGCAGAAGATGTCTCGGACGGATCCGCACTCCACGTGCGTCTACTGCTTAGGCCTTGAGCACGACCCGCAGGCCTGCGACTTGTGCTCCTCCTTTTCGGCCTCCGTCCTCGAAGACCGTGCTGCCCGTTTACAACTGGGGCGTCCTGAGAAGCGATTTCCTCCGGTAAAGTCAAAAGAGGCCCGGTCGGCGGTGTCTGTGGCGGCCGGCTCGGCGGATCAGCTCGAGCAGATGATCGCCCTCGAAGAGGAGGTGGCGCGGGCCGCTTCTACCTCGGCTGCGGCATTTGTTCCGCTCTCTCTCAGTGCCTCTTATTCAGCTTCTTTTAAGGAGCTTTGTCTGACCCTCTCTACTAAAGGTGAGGGACCAACTTCTTCTGGACCGTTTTCACGGTCCAAAAAGAGAGACAAGGGTAAGTCTCACCGTCGATGCTCTTGGGAGCGGGAAAGATCCCTCTCCCCGAGTTGTCGGCCGTCGACTTCGGTTGACTTCTCGGGTTCGGCCACTGGTCTCACGGTGTCCCCGTCAGGCCAGTTGACAGAGACTCCCGTCGACGCGGTCGAGATTTTTCTCGACCCGTTGGACGGGTTGTCGGCTGGAGAAGCCGAGAATCCCTTCTCCCCGGTTCCCCCGGTGGGAGTTGAGGACCCCGTTGGCTCGTCTGTGCCTCCAGTTCCGGAGCCTTCGGTTGAATCTTCTGAACCGAGGGGAGTGCCGGTTCCCTTCGACACCTCCCCGCACCGTCCTCGGCAAAGCCGAGGTTCTCGGTCTCGGTCTCGGACTTCTTCGCGGTCCAGCCGATCCCGCCGTCATAGGCGGTCTCGGTCTCGGCACCGCTTGCCGCTCGTCCTCTTCCTCCTCCTTAGACAAGGGAAGGCTTCGCGCAAGTTGCATCGAAGATATGAGGAACTCATGTGGCAACAGCTCCTTCTGACCGGGAATAAGCCGACACCGTCATCTTCCCCGGCCATTAAGTGGCTGTCACCGGAGCGGCCGAAACAACCCGTTTTATCTGAGGAGCCTGTACCCAGGCCGGTTGTTCGGCCAAAACCAGCTGCCCCACCAATTTCAGTGGAACCTCCGCCTCCACAGCCGTTAGTTGGCGCTCCGACCAAAAATTCTCAGTCGGCTCAGGGACTGCCCCATAGGCTGTCTGTCACCCTCACTCCCGATCGACCTCGGCAGGTGGAGGATGGCTCAGGCCCAAGGCAGCTATTTGAGGACTCTTCCAAGTCCGAAGATGATTCTCCCTTTTCTCCAAGCGAATGGACTTGGAGTCCTCAGGAGGACAGTCGTGGACGATAGCCCTTCGTGCTTCCTGGGGATTGCTTCGCTCATCTCGGAGTCCACGGGATGAAGCTCGAACCCGTTTCTAAGCGGGCCAGGTATCCCTCACGGAGTTCTGGACCGAGGGATTCCCCTACCGAGATTCTGGACCGAGGGGATTCCCCTACGGAGGCCTTTCTGGTGGCTGAGGCCATAGTGGGCCCGGCCTTGGAGCTCTGGCAGCGCCCTGCTTCCTGCCCTGCGCCTTTGGCCAGGAAGTATGCGGTCCCTACCGGTTCCCTGTCCGGTTTTTCGGAACACCCCTCAGCCGAGGAGTTAGTTACCGACAGCGTTTTCCGGCGTGCCGGGAACGCTAGGGATGTGGACAAACTTCCCGACAAGGAGTCCAAGAAATTGGACTATGCCGGGTGAAAACTCTATGCTGTGTCCTCCCTCGGCCTTCACCAGGCCAGTTCGGCCATCCTCATGGCACATTTCTCTCATGCCCTGTTGGGCTCCCTGGATGAGGTCGTCCCTCATCTTCCCGCGGATCTGCAGACCACGGTCAGGCAGGTGCAGGACCAGGGCAGGGCAGTGGCCAAACAGCAGCTCCAGACTGCTTTAGACATTGGGGACTCATGTGCCAGGTCTGTGGCGGCCGCAGTGGCTATGCGTCGTCAGGCTTGGCTAAGGATATCCACCTTTACTTCGGATACCCAGCACAAGTTGGCGGATGTTCCCTTTTTGGGGACCGACCTCTTCGGCCCTGGGGTGGAAGGTCACCTGCAGAGGATCGAAGTCCAATGCTACCTTGGACTCGGTCTCTTCCTCTCAGAAGGACAAAGGCATAAACCACAGCCTAAGCTCCTTTCGTCTTTCTGCGCTCATCGCTGCCCCGCCCAGCAACGTCAGGGCCAGCAGGCTCGGGCCAGCATCCCAAACCCAAGCCCGGCCTCCAACAGGAAACAGGGAGGTAAGGCCCAGGAGGTCCCGTCGCGTCCCTCCTCCAAGCCTGCCCAGTGACGGGCTGAGGGGTGTCGCCCCCAACCCCGTCACCTCACCCCAGGTTCCCCGTGGGGACGGCTCCAGCACTTCCTTTCCGCCTGGTCCGTTATTACTACGGACAGGTGGGTGCTGGAGGTGGTGGGAAAAGGCCTGCCTCTAGAATTCGAGCAGGCCCCGCCCTTCAGAGCCATCGCACTCCGGGGGCCTCGGGGTCCGCAGCCTCACTGTCGGCTCATCGGGCCGACATCGCCTCCTCCTCAAAGGAGGTGATCAGGAGGTGGCGGACCCTCCCTCAGACCCGGGTTTGTGTCCAGGTACTTCCTGGTTCTGAACGGACGGGGCTGGTGCCCCATTCTAGACCTACACGACCTGAACAAGTTCCTTAAGGTCTGAACCTTCAGGATGGTCACTCTGGCTCAGATAATACCATCCCTGGAACCACGGCATGTGGTTCTGCTCTCTGGACCTGCAGGCCGCGATCTTACTTCGAGACACAGCTCTTGCAGCAGGTTACACCATTTGGACTGAAGCCGGCAGGCGTCAGGACCCCACGGAAAAATTCTAGCTAGCTATCTTCAGCGGGAACCGCCCCCGACGTCGGTCCCGCCTCCGACATCAGGCGTGGTACAAAAGGGGCGGTCCCGACAGATTCCCCAGTTCTTTCCCGCCGTCGACTGGCTTGTCTCGACCCTTCGGTTACAGTCTAGCGTGCGACGCGTGGTTTAAGTGCTTCTGTTCGAGAAATTCGATTTTCTTCAAGCAAGACCTTTGCTGATGTCCTCTCCGACCTCTGGTCACTCCTCCAAGTGTGCTTGCGGGAAACAGATCCCCTTCAAGGACCCCCACACAGCCTGCGTTAGGTGCCTGGGCCCAGACCACGATACCCGGGCCTGCTCGTCCTGCCAGGGGTTCAACAGTTGTACCCGGATCCGACGTCAGAAGGCCCTTCAGGCTTTTTTGTTGGAGGAAAAGCTGAAGACCATGTCCTCCAAGGGGGAATCTTCTTCTCAAAAAAATCCCACAAGCACGCAGAGAAACGAAGGGAGAAGGCCCCTTCCAGGTCCCCCTCCAGGGCTTCGGAGTCACGCAGCTCCGGTTCTAGGTCCAACCGCTCTCCCTCCAGGGCCAGCTCTCAGCCTCCCCCGGCTGCGGTAAGGAAACCTTCTTCTCAGGCCAAGTCCACCAGGCCATCCTCGTCTTCCTCCAAGGCCTTGGCGAAGTCCGGAGAGCGCCACCATCATCATCACAAGTCGGGTTCCCCGCCTTGGTACCCGGACGTCAGGGTCTTCTTCTGTGCCTCCTCGCAAGACGCTGGAGCTCACGCCTTAAAGAGACCTGTGGACTCCGCCAGCGCAGCTGCCCGCCACGCCATACCTCCCTGAGCTTGCCGCGCCAGACTCACCGCCGCCGCCGTGCCATTCACCTCAGCGACGGTAGGGGACCGGCGTCCGCCTCCTCCTGAGAAGAGGGCTCTGTCACCTCCGACTCGACGCCGTCAGGAGACTTTTAACTGAGGAGGACCTAACGCAGCCCGAGGACCAGACGGTGACCCCTGCTTCGCTGAACTCCCAGGAACCCTCGCCGATACCAGAGCCCCCGTGAGCCGACGCTGACCCGACGACCGCCCACCGGCGCCTGGGCTCGTCAATCGCCTTTCTTTAGCGGAAGTGAAGGACCTCTTCACCTCCTGGTGGGACACCATAAAGAGACATGGTTTCCACTGTTCCTCCTCCTCCTCCTCCTCCGGTTCCTGCACCCCTCCGCCATCGGGGTCGGCAGGCCATTTACCTCTCCTGGAGCCTAGATCCTCTCCAGGGGAGACCAGAAAACGGAGACCTCCGTCTGAAATCTTCTTCTGGATCACCCAGCCCAAAGAGATCCAGGAGACACCGGTGTTCGCCTTCGATGGAGGACACGGGATCAGACTACTCTGCCTCTAGATCCCCATCTCCACTCTCCATCCCTTCTCCGGACCCATGTGAGATGCCCAAATCTCCTCCGGATGATCCTTCGTTCCTTGATATTATGAGACATATGCAAGAGAACATGGGATGGGATGCAGAAGACCTAGACCCCGAAAGGGTACGCCTCGCTAAATATCTTCGGCAGAAGGACCCCAAACCTGTAGTGGTACCACCCTTGGTGGACACTTTAGTGGACGTCACCAAGGCAGCGTAGAAGTGTCCACACTCGCTCCCGGCAATGCCGAAAAAAGCTGATCGTTTGTACAAGGCTCCTAAGGACGACCAGTACTTGACGCAGCAGCCTCAGGCCGAGTCTCTGGTCATCACAGCCTCACATGACTGGTCACAGAGGCCGCAACATTTGAGCACCCTGCCACCGGACCCAGAGTCCAAGCAGTTGGACGCGTTGGGTAGGCGCACGTATGCCTCCACTACCTGCGCCATCAGATCCTTGAACTATTTAACCCACATGGTTCAGTTCCAGAACGCTTTGTGGGAACAGGGTCTGGAAACGGCTGAAAAATTGCCTGAAGGTGAGCAGAAGGAGGAGATGCTTCCAGCTCCTCCGTGACGGGTTCAGACGTGGGGACCCTATGCTACGAGTCACAGACGACTCCATGGACTCATCGGCCCGAGCAGCAGCTTCTGCGTATGCCTCCGGACACACTGGTTACGCATCTCTGGTTTTACCCTCGGACGCCCAGAAGAATATAGGGGACGCTTTGAGGAGAAGTTTTGTTTGGTAATCCTTCAGAAGATCATTACCAGACTTCAAGAGGCGGGAAGGCGGTAAGGTCGGTTCAGGCCGTGTACCGACCCAAGCTTGGTTCCTTCAGAGGAACCAAAGCCGTTGCGGGTGGACGCAGAGGCAGCAGCCCTGCTCGCTGCACATCAGAGGGCTCCCTTTCCGTGAGCCCAGGGAAGCAGCCCGCCAGCCGAGGTCAGCGTTCTCCTAAGCCGGCCCAGCCAGCTGGCCCCTCTGCCGCCACAGCCTGACTCCTTTCCGGCCCCCGCCCCTCAGGATCAACGGGAAATCATGGTCGGGGGTCGCATTGCGGACTTCCTAACGGGATGGCGGGCTATAACCACCGACAGGAGGCTTCTTCAGTTGGTCAGTCTAGGCCACTTTATAGAATTCGCAGAAAAGCCACCCTCGAGGCCTCCTTTGCTCTCCCGGTATCTGGGTCAGCACAAAGCTTTGATCTGGCAAGAAGTACTCGCGCTCCTGCGAAAGGGAGTGATAGAGTATGTCCTGGAGAACCAGAGAGGACAATGATATTATTCCCACTTCTTCCTGGTTCCAAATAAAACAGGGGACCTCCGTCCGATTCTGGACCTCCACGACCTCAACGTGTCGGTCGCCTACAAGAGATTCCGCATGGTGACTCTTCCAGGTCTTATTGCCATGCTGAAACAGGACACCCTTTTAGCTGCCTCTAGACATGGTGACGATACCTGCATATCCCTATGGCTCAGGGCACATGGGGTTCCTGCGCTTGAGGTTTTCGACCACCACTTTCAGTTCCGGCCCTTCCGTTGGACTGTCTTCCGCACCAAGGGTCTTTACCAAGTACATGGCAGTCGTGGCAGCGTCTCTGAGGAGACAGGGCCATTATGTGTTCCCGTACCTGGACGACTGGCTTCTCATGGCCGCCTCCAGAGAGGCGTTGCTACATGCGGTTCAGAGCACCCAGGACCTGTTCCAGTCTCTGGGCATCCTCATAAATTACGAGAAGTCTCTCCTGTACCGTCACAGAAACTGCAGTTTATAGGCGCAGTACTGGACGCTGTTCAGGGAAGAGCTTTTCTTCCGGCCGACAGAGCGGAGCGCATCAGATCCCTCATAAGGGATTTATTGTCGAACAAGATCGTACCTGCCAGGTCGGTCCTTCGCTTGCTCGGACACATGGCTGCGGCCATTCCTACTGTCCCTTTCGCAAGGCTCCACATGCGGGTAACTCAATGGATGCTCAAAGTGCAATGGGACCAAAGGCAAGACCACTTGCAGCATCCGGTCAGAATCAAGAATTCCGTGATTCGAGACTGGCAGTGGTGGCTAGTCCCAGGGTCGCTCTCCACGGGTGTCCCGTTCGTAGCGCCGTCCCCGGAGGTAACCCTCACCACGGACGCCTCAGGTCTTGGGTGGGGGGGCACACCTGGACGGGGTAAAGTCCCAGGGTACGTGGACCCAGCTGGAAGCTCATCTTCATATCAATGTCCTAGAGATGAGAGCGGTTCTCTATGCCCTGCAGGCCTTTCACTCAGTAATCCCACCGTGCACTCTTCTGCTTCAGACAGACAACACGGCGGTGATGTATTACCTCAACAAACAAGGAGGCGCACACTCTTACACCCTTTGCAGGGAAGCCATGAGGGTGTGGGATTGGGTAATCGGACACGGCACAAATCTGATCACTGTGCACATTCCCGGGGTGGACAACACGATTGCAGATGGCCTGAGTCGATCCCAGGCCAGAGTCCACGAGTGGGAACTTCTTCAAGAGGTAGCAGAGGATCTGTTTCTTCGATGGGAATTCAGAACTGACTTGTTGCATCCCCATCCAGCGTAAAACTGCCCAATTTTTGCTCGCTAGATCCAGGGCCTGGTGTTTTCTGGCTGGACGCTGCTATCCTTTCCTGGGCGAACAGATTCCTCCTTTCCCTCCCTTCCCGTTGATCCAGAGAGTTCTTCTCAAACCGCGCAGGGAGCACACACTCATGATCCTGGTGGCCCCATTCTGGCCCAGACAGAGCTGGTTCCCTTTGTTGGTGCAACTATCTCGGGAACCTCCGCTCCCGTTGCCGCTCAGCTCCCACCTCCTGTCTCAGGAGAAAGGTTCACTTGTCCATCCGGACCTACGTTCATTGAACCTGCATGCTTGGCTCCTAGAGACATAGCCATCTTGCGTCACGGGGTCTCGTAAGAGGTTGCAGAGGTCCTTTCTGCAGCCAGAAAGCCGGCTAACGTGATGCACGACGCCATGAAATGGCGCCTTTGTTTAATGGTCGCGAGCATCACATTTTCCCCTTTAGGTTGTCCTGGGAGTACTCTGATTATCTGTTCTCCTTTCATTGGGTCTAGCTACCCTCTATTAAGGTGCACCTCTGTGCCATTTCGGCCTATCACCTCCCAGTGGGACATCGACAGTGGCTCAGTTGGACGCCTCGGGAATTTCTTAGGGAGTTACACCTAGACCTCCTATTAGGGACCCTGTGCCTCCATGGGATCTGCTCTTTGTCCTGGAACAGCTCACGCCCCCTTGAACCTGCCTAGATTACGAGAATCTTTTCTTGTCATGGAAACGTTGTTTTAGTTCTGTTACTCGCAGTAGAAGAATATCTGAACTTCACGCCTTATGTGCAAAGAGCCTTATTTAGTTTTCCACGGGACAGAGTATCCTGAGGACGAACCCTAAATTTTGCCTAAGGTGGTCTCTTCACTCACTCTGAACCAGGATATGGACCTTCGGTCTACTTCCGAGTTACTCGAATAGAGGAGAGGCTCTGCTTCACACCCTGGATGTTCACCGCAGCCTGAGGTATTACCTCAACAGAACTAAATCTTTTCGTAGTTCTGAGCAGCTTTGCTTCCTTCTTCTGAGAGAATGATGGGCCAACCTGCATCCAAACAGTCCTTTCTGCTGGCTTGTCCAGTGTATTTCTTACTGTTATGATATAAAAAAAGCCCCTCCCGGGCACAGTCCGGGGTCATTCTACTAGAGGTGTGGCCACCTCCTTTGCAGCACTCAGAAATGTCTCCACCTCTGCTATATGTGCTGCAGCCACTTGGAGTTCTGTGCATACCTTTATCAGGCATTATAGCCTGGACATCGCCTCTCGGCGAAGGGCTGGTTTCGGCCTGGTGGTGCTACAGGGTGTCCTGTCCTAGGTTCAGGACCTGGTATTCTTTTCCTGTTTTCCTCCTCCCGGAATTTCTGGCAGCGTTACTGCTTGGGAATCAGTCCTAATGGTGTAACCTGCTGCAAGAGCTGTGTCTCGAAGTAAGGTAGTACAGTTACGTAAGAACTTACCGTAACAGTAGATCTTTGAGAACAGCTCTTGCAGCAGGCCACCTTCCGCCACCTTCCCCTTGGAGGAGGTATGGCTCAGTCTTTCTGAGCAGGGATTTATACCTTTCTGTCTTCTGACGGCGAATCCTCGGTCTCCCATTTCGATGTCAGCCTGGGTCGGAAGTCTCCGGTAGGGAGAACTGGGGAATGCGGGACCACCCCTCTTGTACCACTGACGCCGGAGGCGGACCGGTCAGCCGTCCCCGCTGGAAGATAGCTAGCTAGAATTTTTCTGGGGTCTGACGCCTCGCCGGCTTCAGTCCAAATGGTGTAACCTGTTGCAAGAGCTGTTCTCGAAGATCTACTGTTACGGTAAGTTCTTACGTAACTGTACTTTCTTTCAACGTCCCTATCCGTCCGTCCACATCGGAGATTCCTTCGCTTAGCAGAGGGATCCCTTTCGGTTCCCGAGCCATGCCCCTTCGGGCCTGTCTCCAGCTCCCAGGGTCTTCACCAAATGCATAGCAGTGGTGACAGCTTCCTATGCAACAGGGGTCCGGGTGTACCTTACCTGGACGATTGTTGATAGCAGCCCCTCCAGACAGGAGGTGGAGCGGTCCAGATCTGGCCCTCCAGGTCTGCTCTCAAATCGGCCTTCTTATCAAGCGAGGCCAGTTGGAACTCGAGCGAAGCAAGGTGATTCTGTTTATCGAGGCAGAGCTCATTTCTGAGCAGAGCCTGGCTCCAGGCGGACAGGGCCGAGGTTCTTACCTCTCTTGCCCAATCATTTCTGGTTGGGCAATTGCGCCGTGCCTGACTTCCTCCTGTGTCTCCTGGTCTCATGATACTGTACCAGCGTGGTCCATTGGGCACGCTGGGCACATGCGCCCCTCTATGGGGACTGGCAGCCAGTGGTCACAACGCTTCGATCCATTGGACCAGCTAGTGATGGTGACCCAGGAGATGTGGAACGCCTCCTGTGGTGGACCGCTCCATCTCATCTGCAGGAGGGCATCCCGTTTGTCCGCCCCGAGCTGACGGTCTCTCTATCGACCGATGCCTCTCTGATGGGTTGGGGTGCCCATCTGGGGGAACACCGGCGCACGGCCTCTGGTCCCCGCTGGAGTCCCGATGCCACATCAACCTGCTGGAGCTCCGAGCGGTCCGCCTAGCTCTCACCGCCTTTGCTCCGTTTCTCCGGGGTCAAGTGGTCCGAGTCCAGACGGACAATATCACGACCATATATTCACCTAAACCGCCAGGGCGGGACGCTTCCATGCTTCTATGCAAGGAAGCCTCCCATTTGGTCACTCGTGTGCAGCTTGGAGCGGATCTCTAGCCATTCATGTGGCAGGAGCCTCCAACACCCTGGCCGATGCCCTGAGCTGATAGGGGCTGCATCTCACGAGTGGTCTCTCCTGCCGGAGGTAGTATAAGATCTGTTCTCCCATTGGGGCAAACCTCAGGTGGACCTGTTTGCCCAGGAGAACGCAGGCTGAGGCTGTTCCATGCCCACCCTCAGCAGGGCTCACTGCAGGATGCCTTCTCGAGGCCGGTGACCCCGGGCCTCTTCTCGCCTTCCCCATTTCCTTTGATTCATAAGGTGCTTCTCAAAGCAAGGAGGGACAAGGCGCAGGTGATTCTGATAGCCCAAGACTGGCCCCGCCAGTTCTGGTACCCAGATCTCCTCAGCCTCAGCTCCAGGCTCCCAAGGCAGCTTCCAGCTCGCCTGGACCTGCTCTCAGTCAATCAGGGGAAGGTGTTCCATCCGGACCTTCAATCTCTGCACCTGACGGCCTGGTTCCTGAGCGGCTAGAGTTCCAGGCCTTGGGTCTTTCCGACGAGGTCCTTAATGTTGTTGAGGCGTCCCGTAAGGAATCGACCAGGAAATGCTATGCCTTCAAATGGAAGAGATTTTCCATTTGGTGTCAGGGCAAGGGCTTGGACCCTTCCTCCTGTCCTTTGGCAAGCATCTTGGACTATTTATGGTCCCTTTCTCGTCAAGGGCTTAGGTCGACGACCCTAAGGGTGCACCTGGCAGCCATCTCTGCTTACCGGGCGCGGGCCGGGGAGCAGTCGGTGGCGCAGGAGAAGGTGGTCTGGTGCTTTTTCAAAGGCCTTGATCACATTTCCCTCCGTCGAAAACCTCCACCTCCGTGGGATTACTGCTGGTATTGGCAAAGCTCATGGGCAAGCTATTCGAACCAATGCACAGGTGTGAACTCTCTCACCTGTCGTGGAAGACCGCCTTCTTGGTGGCTATCACGTCAGCCAGAAGGATGGGAGAACTCCAGGCGCTCTGCATCGAGTCTCCTTACCTGGTCTTCCACAGGGACAAGATTGTCCTGCGCCACCACCTGAAATTCCTTCCGAAGGTGGTGTCGGAGTTTCACCTTAACCAGGTGTTGACTCTGCCGGTGTTCTACCCCAATCACACCTCGGAGGCCAAATACAGGCTCCATACTTTGGACCCTAGAAGGGTGCTCGCTTATTATAAGGAGCCTACGGCTGAAATTCGGGAGAGGTTCGCAACTGTTTGTCACCTACGCTGAAGCCGCACCTGGCAGACCTGCAGCCAAGCGGACGATAAGCAGGTGGGTCACCTCCGCATAGATCTCTGTTACAGGTTGGCGGGCATGGAGCCTCCCAGAGGATAAGAGCTCATTCTACCCGCCATACTGCTGCATCGGTGGCTGCTTCCAGGGACGTTCTATCCAGGAAATCTGCAGGGCTGCTACCTGGAAGTCAGCACACACCTTCATCACCCATTACCACATCGACCTTGAATCACGCCGGGATGCTGGTTTTGGGGCCTCGGTTCTCCAGTCTTTATTCCCTAAGTAGGGGTGTGCCTGCCCCTCCTCCCAGAGAATTGCTAGGAGTCTCATTAGACAGTGTGGATGAACAACATATCCATGTCCCTAGAAATACAGGTTACTCACCTGTAACAGGAGTTCTAGGAATGGTATATGTTGTTCATCCTGACGACTCCACCCGACCTCCCGGCTTGACGCATACAACCTGAGCTTCCAGCGGGCCAGATCTGGCGTCATGGGGCGGAGCCAAGAGTTTTACCACCCGGGTGGGTGGGAGGAGCCAGCTTGAAGACCTTCCGGCAAGATTTAAAGCGGCAAGGATACCTGCCAGACAGTGTGGATGAACAACATATACCATTCCTAGAACTGCTGTTACAGGTTAGTAACCTGTATTTAGTGTCTTTCTTCATCAGGACTGTCTGATCCTCCCTCAAATGAGAAAGGAAATAAATGCTGAACACAGCAAACCGTACATATCACTAAAATAGAAACATAGAAATATAGACTTTGACGGCAGATAAGGACCGCTTGGCCCACCTAGTCTGCCCATTTCCCTACCTACAGGATAGGCCGCAGATCCTAGTTAACCAACAGCCTATTTCTTCCTACTCCCCACAAGAATTGCCTTATGTCTGTCCCATGCATTCTTGAATTCTCCCACAGTTTTAGACCCCACAACCTCCTCAGGAAGGCTGTTCCATGCATCCACTACCCTCTCTGTGAAAAAAATACGTCCTCACATTGCCCCGGAACTGCACCCCCATCTTTAAATTGTGTCCCCTTGTTCTTGCACATCTCTTTTTCTGAAAGATGCTACCCTCTTGGACCTTGTTGATTCCACTGAGGTACTTAAAAGTTTCTATCATGTCCCCCCTCTTCCTTCTGTCCTCAAGAGTATACATATTAAGCTCCTTTAGTCCCTCCTCGTACGGCTTCTCTTGCAGACCCTGCACTATTTTAGTTTCCCTCCTCTGGACTGCCTCTATTCTGTCTATGTCCTTGTGGAGATGGGGTCTCCAGAACTGGCTGCAGTACTCCAGATGGGGTCTTACTAACTGTCTGTACAGAGGGATAACAACTTCCTGTTTTCTGCTGGTGATGCCTCTCCCTATGCATCCCGGTATTCTCCCTGCCCTCCCTACTGCCTTCTCACATTGCTTGCTAACCTTAAGGTAATCTGATATGATTACCCCCAGGTCCCTTTCCTTTTTTGTTGTTGTTACTACCTCCCCCCCATTGTGTAATCTTCCTTTGGGATATTGTTTCCCAGGTGCATTATTTTGCACTTCTTTGCATTGAATCCTAGCTGCCATACTTCTGACCATTCCTCCAACCTTGCCAAGTCCCTTCTCATGCTTTCCACGCCTCCTTGTGTATCAACCCTGTTGCAGATCTTTTTGTCATCTGCAAAGAGGCATACTTTTCCTTCCAGTCCCTCTGCAATGTCACTTATAAAGACATTAACAAGCACTGGACCCAGTACTGAACCCTGCAGTACCCCACTAGTAATCCCTCTTTCTTCAGAGTGGACTCCATTTACAATTACCTTCTGTGTCCTGTTGTCCAGCCAATGTTTTACCCAGGCTACCACCCTGGGACCCACTCCCAGGCTAGTTAATTTGACTATTAATCTTTTGTGTGGGACTGTGTCAAATGCCTTGCTAAAGTCTAGGTAGGCCATGTCCACAGCCCCTCCCTGGTCTACTACTTTGGTCACCCAGTCAAAGAAATCTACTAGATTCGTCTGACATGACCTTCCCGCTGTGAACCCATGTTGCCTTGGGTCCTGTGCCCCACTGGCCTCTAGGTACTCAACTATTCTTTCCTTCAGAAGTGACTCCATCACTTTCCCTACCACAGAGGTTGAACTGACAGGTCTATAGTTTCCTGCCTCTGTCGTGGTCCCACTTTTGTGAAGGGGAATCACATCTGCCTTCCTCCAGTTCTTGGGTACCACATCGTCCTCCCATGATTTATTAAAAAGAGTAGTCAGTGGTTTCTCTAGTTCCCCCCTTCAATTCTTTTAGAATTCTGGGGTGAATTCCATCAGGCCCCATTGCTTTGTCCACCTTCAGTTTTAGGAGTTCTTGCAGAACCCTTTCTTCTGAGAAAGGGTTGGGATCGACCCCCCCCCATCAAGAGTGCTTCTGTGAATTGGATTAGGCACTTCCCCTCCTCTTTTGTGAATACTGAGCCGAAATATTCGTTCAGTATCCCTGCTTTTTCACTGTCCCCCTCTACCCAACCACCATTCATTCTATTCAGCCTCACTATCCCTCCCTTTGTCTTTCTACATTCTCTGATGTACCTATAAAAGGTTTTATCCCCCTTCTTAACCAAGTTGGCTGTCTTTTCCTCAGTTTGGGCCTTTGCTATTCTGACTTCCCTCCCTGCTTCCTTCTGCCTTAACTGGTACAGCTCTCTGTCCTGCTCCTTCTGTGTTTCCTTATACTTCCTGAATGCTATCTTTTTCTCCCTGACTTTCCCAGCCACCTCTTTTGAGAACCATAGTGGCTTTTTCTTTCATTTTGATTTGTTTATTTGCTTCACACAAAGGCTTGTTGCCTCTGTGATGGCAGTTTTGATGATTTCCATAGTTGCTCCACCCTCCTTCTAGCCTGTTTGCTAGTGCTTTTCTGAGGCACTCTCCCATCTTGCCAAAGTCAGCCCTCCTGAAGTCCAGTACCCTCACTTTTGTATGGGTTGACTCTGTAGCTGAGTTTAACGTGAATCACACTGTTAGATGGTCACTTGTTCCCAGATGGCAACCCACTTCTAGATCTGAGATCCTCTCACTGCTCCCATTTGAGAGTACGAGGTCTAAGATTGCTTCCTCACGAGTGGATTCTGAAACTAGCTGTCTGAGGCCTGCCACCGGGTAGGGCATCAATAATGGCCCTGCTCTTGGATGTGGCTGCAGCAGATGTGCTCCAGTTAACATCTGGCATATTCAGGTCTCCCATCAACAGTATCTCCCCTTTCTCTGCCATCCTAAGAATGCCTTCTATCATATCCTTGTCCATTCCCTCCCCCTGACATGGGGGTCTGTACACAACCCCTGTGCGGATTGCAGTGCCCTTTCCAGTCTCCAAGGTGACCCACAGTCCCTCCTCTCCTCCCTGTTTACTCTTTTGTTCAGTTGCTTTTATCACTTCCTTTACATAGAGAGCTACTCCTCCCCCCTCTTCTCCCCTGCCTGTCTCTCTTGTAGGTTATGTACCCTGGTATGTTGACATCCCAGTCATGGTTCTCTGTGTACCATGTTTCTGTGACTGCTACGATATCCAGACATCCCTCTTCCATCAAGGCCACCAGCTCAGGGAGCTTGTTGCCCAGACTACGGGCATTGATACTCATTACCCTCCATTTACTGACAGCATTACTCCTTTTTGCCCCATCCTTGTCCTTCTTGCCTTTATCACTTTCCCCATTTACCCCTGCCCTTCTCCCTATCGCCACCTCTATGTTGGTGTTTACTGCACTTACTACCATGATTTTTTTTGGGGGGGGCTAGGATTTCCCTGCTCCTTTCCAGTGCCTCCTTCCTTGGCTAGTTTAAATGCTTGCCAGTGAAGCATTTAAACCTATCACCTAGGATCCTGGTTCCCCTCCTGGACAGATGCAGCCCATCATGCCAGTATAGGCCTGCATCCCTCCAGGTGGACCCCCAGTCCCCAATGAAGCCAAATCCCTGAGCTCTGCACCAGTTTTTCAACCACTGATTGAATCCCATGGTGTGGAACACCCTAACCTCTTCTACGCCATAGATGGGCAGCACCTCCAAGAAGGTTACCATGCGTGCTACTTGTCTAAGGCCCCTCCTCAATTCCACAAACTCTTCCTGCACTGCTCTAATTCCTTTCTTAGCCAGGTCATTTGTTCCTAGGTGGACAATGACATCCAGCTCCCTCCCCTGTGCAGCTGCTCTGGCAATCCTGAAGATTCGCTCCCTGTCCCTCCAAGCCATGGCACCAGGCAGGTACCTTACCTCCCTCTCCCCTTTCTCCCCCAGTTCTACCTTTCTAACAATGGAGTCTCCCACCAGGAGTTGTTTCCTTCCCCTGTGGGGTCCCATGCCACCCTCCTGTGGGTCTCCTTTGTGGAGGTTCCCAGCATCCTCCTTGGTCTCCACTGCACGTGTCTCCGTTGAGGAACCACACTTTGCCAGAATGGCATAGAAATGGTGACCATACCCTTGTCTCTAACTACAGGCCAATATCAATCCTCTCACCCTTGTCTAAAGCTCTTGAGAGGGCTATGCGCTCATTCACGATTAGAGCCCCCCACTGGTTAAATGAAATGGATGTGAAATGAATATGCCTCTCCATGGGCTCTCAAAAAATTGGACAATTCATATGGGTACTACTGAGGGCACTTTTACCTGGTCCATGTAGCTACCCCTTGCAATCCTCACCCCCTGTTTCAATCCAGCAATACTGTTGGCTTTATGCATTGCATGCCCTGACCAGTGTTCCTTGACAATGCCTACATGGTTGCATCTCATTTGCCTCTCTGCCTTCTGTTAACCTACCTTCTGAATATACCCTGAACTGTTACCTCCTGAAACTGAAGAGGAACCCCTGTAAATAAACCTTAGCTTTTTGCCAGTTGTGTTACCTCCTATATTTACCCTAAACTGTTGTATTGTAACCTATCCTCTGTATATACCCTGTACTGCTGTACCTCTTTGTAACTGATGTGGAACCTTTGTAAACAAGCATGTAATGCTCAACGTTACACTGCCAACATGTATCCAATCCATGGTGTTATCCGATTTACTTAAATGATTTATTTTGTAGCTTACAGATGCAGATGTATAAACACTGAACTGCTGCTGCCAGTGTGATGCTCTAGCAGTTCGGTCAAAGATCTTTGTCAGGGGCATTTATTTTCTTTCTCATTTGAGAGCACTGTTCCTTTTTCTGTTATTTCCACGAGGAAGTGCTGATCCCCCCCATCTGCACCACTGGTCGGCATCAGGGAGCACGGACCACCTTCTGGACTTTGTGTGATCCCTCAGCAGGGAGGAGAAAAAGTCCATGGACAGAAGCACTGACCTGAACTACAACAGGTGTATGTGCTCCTGGGTTTCCTGCAAGTCCAAGACTCCGTTTACTATGTGACCCTCCAGATGATCCTGCCCCAACTTAGAAGAATGACATCTGTTGTGAGGACCTTTGTTGGTGATAGTTGAAGAAAAGGAATGTCCTCTCTGAAGTTGCGTACCTCCTTCCATTAGTCTAGTGCTTCTACTAGGCACCGAGTGACTGGTACTGGTTGCTCCAAGGGCGAAGTTCTTTGTTGCCACTGTCTTTGTATATAATACTGGACATCTGTTATCTGCAGCCTTCCTCAAGGCACTGCTGATGTGGTGGAGATCATATAGCCTGCCATCTGTAGGAATTCCTGTGCTGACTTTTTGTGACCTACCTGTAATGAGTTTGCACAGTGAATAAGTGCTTCTACCCTTTGTTGTAGAACATATGCCCTTCCTTGTACTTGATGCAGTTCTGCTCCTATGAACTCCAGCACTTTGCTGGGGTTTTAGGTGGGATTTTTCTAATTTCTGGAGGAAACTCAAACTGTACAGTTTTGCGTGCACTGCTTCCAGCTTGTTTTCCCACATCAGACAGTTGTCCAGATATGGGGACACCACATTGCCCTGTCTTTGAAGGTGTGCTATGATCACAGTCATTTTGTGAACAGAAAAACAGAAATGTTGAATTTATCAGCAGAAAAATACCGCTTGGCCCACTCAGTCTGTCCAGATGTTCCCTGCCTAATCAGTCCCCACAGGCTCTAACTGGTCTCAGCAACCCTCCCTTCTCCCTACCTGTTTCCTAATATACCCCTATGGTTATCTAACATATGCTTGAAGTCCTCCACTGTTTATACCTCCACCACTTCTGCTGGTAGTCTGTTCCAGGTGTCAACCATCCTTTCAGTGAAGAAGTATTTCCTCACATCTCTCTTAAACTGCCCCCCCCAGCTTCATTGCATGCCCCCAGTCTTGGTGCCCTAACTCATTTCAAAGACATTATGTTCCTGCACTGTGAAGGTCTCTTATCATGTCACCTCTTTGTCTCTATTTGCCACCATTACTGCTACTGTACCACAGCGGACTGTTTTGTCAAGCAACCTCTGTATATGCATTTGTCTCTGAAGCATTGCTGTATTTACTGATGTGAAACCTCTGTAAATGAGCCTCTGGCTCAAAGGTGTTTCTAAGAAATAAATAAACAAATAATTCTTCCAGCATGTGCATGTTGAGATCCCTCTGTCTCACCTCGCACAACTTCTTGTGCAACCCCTGCACCATTTTAGCTGCCCATCTCTGAACTGCTTCCACCCTGACAGTGTCATTTCTGAGGTGCGACCTCCAAAACTGTACATAGTACTCCAGATATAGTCTCACCAGCAAGAGACACAATGGCAACACCACCTCCCTCCCTCCTCCTGCTGGAGATACCCCTCCCTATACACCCCCAGCATCCCATTAACCCTTTCCCTTCTGCTTTGGTACACTGCCCTGCCACTTTGAGGTCTTCAGATATGATAACCCCAAGGTTCCTTTCCTGCTTAGTTACTGACAGTACCTCCCTCATTCTGTGCTTAGCTTCTGGGTTCCTGTATCCTAGGTGCATGATTTTGTACTTTTTGGCATTGAACCACAACTGCCATTCTCTTGACCACTCCTCAAGTTTCTTAAGATCCCTACGTATTTTCTCCATCCCCTCCTGAGGGTCCACCCTATTACAGATTTGGTGTGAGCAGCAAAAAGGAGTACCTTCTCTTCCAGTTCTTCTGCAGTGTCACTTATGAAGACTTTGAAGATGACTGATCCCAGTACTAAGGAATTGTGCTCAGGTTAGTTCACAAGGCATTGCTGCAATCTGGCATTGTGCAGGTCCATTCTGAACCTCAGATATTTTTGGTGACTTGGCCTCACTTGTATGAGGAAATAGGCACCTTTCAGGTCCATGTACCTTAGTCAGTCCCCTTTTTGTAGGGATAGGATAACTGTCTTCAATGTTATCATTCTGAACTTTTCTTCTTCTGGTGCCTGTTCAGGCTAATTTCATAAAAGGGTAGGGTGGATGGCAGCAAGGTAACCCCCGGGGATCTTGCGCTGGAGCAATCACCCCCCCCTCCCAGTACGTATTAACTGTAGTTGTTACTAGATTAGAATTTCTAGGATGAATATCTTTGAACTTCTTTTCTTTTTTCTCTTATCTACTATCACCTTTTACTGTTTCAACTATGTGATATTCCCATCGATGAGACACAATGTACACTGCCAACATGTATCCAATCCAAGGATCTAAAACGTGGAATAATTTTCCGATAACTATTAAAACTCAAAATGTGACAGAGGGGGGGTTTAAAACAGAAATGAAACAGGAATATGTTTTTCATTGTACCTGTAACTGATGAAATATGGCAATCTTTGGATTATTTATAGTGTTTAATTGTATATGTTATTAGTCTTTTGTCTTAACTGTATTGTAACCTTTTATGAAACATTGTTGTATAATGTCGTCAAACAGGAGTGCCTTGAAAAGAGGGCCGTAGAGGTCCTAATGGTGTTTGTTGTGAAAAAATGTAAAAACTTTTCACTTATTTCCTGTATAAATAAAGCTTTTTACTACCTTTACTATGTTAATTTAAGACTTTCTAATCTGCTTATGGAGATACCTACAATATTGTTTTTGGAAATCGGACTGGCGGGATTGTCCCTGGAAAAAGGACTTGGGCCTGGGGCATGGCTTATGCTGTTGCACTGGCAGAGAGGCCACGCATTCCAGAGCCCGTGCCAGCAATAATAAGCCCAAACATAGGATATGGCTAAGCCAGTAAACATAACAACTTGGAATATTAAAGGGTTTAACCACCCATTAAGAGAAGGGAGGTTCTGGGATACTGTGACAGGTTTGAATAAGGCCCTGCTTCATTTGTTATGCAGAAAGAGTTTAAATGCAAAGGTCTGTTCTATCCTCTCCTTTTCTGTCTCTTCTCTGTCTGGTTGTGCAACCAAATTTTCTTGTGAGACCTAGGAACTGATCACTCCGATGGTCTCACCATTCTCCGCCTCTCACTATCTCTCTGCCCTCCCTTGCTATTTCTGTCTTTTCTTCCCCCTTGCATATCTGCAGTTATAGAATATATGTGAATCTTTGTGTGAAACTGTATGTAATCCCTTTATTTAAAATTGTGTATAGTTATACTGTTGAAATGATTGCAAAAAGCTATTTGGAATGCAAGGGGTAAACCTTAGATACTGTTTTTAAGACTTTTGCAAAGCTGTAAACAAGAGGTCAGTTCTGGGTCACTATGTTTTTTTGTTGCACCAGCAAGGAACAAAACTGACAAGAACATAGTGTGAGAAGCAGGCTCTCTTAACGAGTTTCCAGATAAAGACTTATAAAAAGAGCAGCAATGCTTTTGCTAGAGAAACAAGGAGAGTTAGAAACTGAAAGACTGAAACTTGGAATTAAGAGATGCCCTCTGAAGGACTTAGTTTTCTCTGTTTATACTGTCTTTGTAAATAGTTACACTGAATAATTTTTATTTTTTATTTTGCTGTTATTGAGAAAAATAAAATGCTATTTACGAATTTTGAAACTGCTCCTGGTTTTCCTATGCTACCTGACCTGTGCCTTGATGACAGATGATGTTAGTAGTGGGATTTACCCTTTGCATACTCTAAGCCAGGAGTTTTGTGCACGGTACCTGGTACCAGGGAAGCGTAGAAGAAAGGTATGGATTCTACAGCAGCCAGTACAGGAGAGATTACCAGAAGAATTGCAGCCAAACTAGAAGCAGAATTAGAAGTCCAAACTGAGGCTATACAGCCAGCACCAGTCATGGAACAAAAAGAGCAGGCAGTGACAGAACCTGAAAGCCTGACTGCCTTTTTCAAATGGTGTGCTATACAGCAAGAGACAGAGAAGCAGAGAAAAGAAGAGATGCAGCAACAGGAGCAACAGAGAAAAGAAGAGATGCAGCGACTGGAGCAGCGATGGCTGGAAGCCTTGCAAGCTATCAAAGCTGGAGGTTCTGGCACGGGTCCAGCAGAGCAGCAAAACAGCAGCAACTTAAAATACTTTAAACTTACAAAGTTGTGCCCCTCGGATGATATTGAAGCATACCTGACATCTTTTGAAAGGGTTGCCGCAGCCTGCCAGTGGCCAAAGCAGTAATGGGCAGTCAGACTGGTATCTTATCTGACAGGTAAAGCCCAACCTGCCTACAGCAATATGGACACTGCACAGTCAGAAAACTATGACCTGGTGAAAAGAGAGGTCCTTAAAAGATGCATCTCAGGAGAGACCTACAGGCAGAGATTTCGGTCTCCGAAGTACAACTCAGTCGACAATGCTCGAGAAGTCTTCACCCAGCTTGGAGAATTCCTTATGAAATGGCTCCAACCAGAGGGCATAACACTCCCACAGGTCATCGAAACATTTGTAATGGAGCAGTTCATCAACATCCTACCCACAGATGTACAGCTTTGGGTAAAAAAAACACTGACCAGAAAGTGGGGAAAAGGCAGTTTCTTTGGCTGAAGACTACCACATGGCCAGACAGATGCCACAGCAGTAAGATAACAGCGAAGCACTGGTAAGATACTCTTTTTCCCATTTAAACTCCAAGTCTGATAAGAACTCTGATGGGGTTAACAAATCTGCACCCAAAGACTTTATTTGCTATAACTGTAATAAGCCAGGTCATATTGCAAGAAATTGCCATAGTAAGAAGAGTGACATTGGAGCAGATTTGTCCTTAGCAAATTGGGGCAAGCACTTAACAAATGTCAAGCAGGAAATAAGACTGTGAAAGGACTTATTGATTTGGGAAGCAGACAGACCCTAGTGCACGTTCATGTGCTGGTAAAACAATGTCCAAAAGGATCAGGTACTGGTGTCATCTGCATCCACAGGGACACTCGCTACTATCCCACCAGCCAAGTGACTCTGAATATTGGGGTGTTGCAACAAATGAAAGTGGGGGTAGTACCTAAGTTACCTGTACCTGTAATTATTGGAAATGACTTTCCAGGATTTACTGAGTTAATCAAAGAGGGAGTAAATCCTGATGTTTCAGCAGTTGTGGTGACAAGAGCTCAGGCAAAGAAAATCTCGAATGGTGGGGACTCTTCCTTTCGCTGATTTTGATTGGGAGTTGTTTGAGCATAGCTCCAAGATCCAGAAGTCCAGGAAAGAAAGATGACACCTGAAGAAACAGTGGCAACAAAAGACTGATGGACATAAGGGATTAACATATGAAAATGTTGAAACTAAACTGATCCCTGATTGTGATTTTCTTTCAGAACAAGCTATTGATGTTTCTCTCCAGGGGTATTTTAAGCAGCTGGGGGTAAAACCAAAACAGGGTGAACCTATGTTTAAAAAATGTAATGGGCTACTGTACAGAGTTTGGGTTAAACTTCAGACACAGGACCAGATGGGACAATTGGTTATACCACAGAAGTATTGATCCGAGTTGTTACAAATAGCACATGATAGTCCTATGGCTGGTCACTCTGGGATTGCCAGATTGCTGTACAGATTTTACTGGCTTGAAATTTATGAAGACGTTGCTACCTACTGCAGTTCCTGAGCTGAGAGTCAGAAAGTAGCCCCAGGGACTAAAAAAGATAAGGTGCCCCTGGTGCCCTTACCCTTGATAGATGTGCTTTTTGAGAGAATTGTAGTGAATGTGGTCAGCCCTTTAGACAAAAGTAAAAAAGGTAAATGCATTCTCCTTATATCATGGCGGCGCCAGAAAGTTTTTTATGGCCCAAAGCGCATATACCTTGATCATGATTACACACCAAAAACTACTCGGTTGCAGCATGCTTATCTACCCTTGCTTCCAGTACTTAAAGCAGCAGGGCATAAATTTACTACCCCATACCCAGCTTGGCTAATAGTACATCTGCCTTGTGGAAAGAGGGAGTTTTCCACAGCTCAGGAGGCTAAAGAAAAACTCACTAAAATGGGTCTGCACTTTCCCGAACGTGGCCTGGGTGGCACAAATCTGGAAAAATGCCCAGCTGGCTGGCAGTCTAACTCAAATAGATGACAGGGAAAACAGCAAGAACTGGGAACAGTGAAATCTGCCTTAGCAGTTTACTGGAGGGAGGCAAAAAGTGACAATACTTGAACTTGGTCTTACAGGAAAAACCTAGTCGGCTAAGTGAGCAGAATTTGATGAGGGTTTGAATATTCTACTGTGATAGCTAGAGTTTTTAATTGGAATAATCCAACGTATGATATATCCTGGAAGAATCAAGAATTTACCCTTAACAGGGTAAAGGAGAGTTGCGATCTTCTACAATCCGTATATGTCCCAGTTAACAAGAGTCCTAGACATATTTATAGTACAAACTCTACCTTAGAGACTTGGAAAAGACTCATCCACTTAAGAAAGCTGGAACCAGTGGGCACCTATTTTAATTTACTAAATTTAGAAATCCAACTTTCTTCTCCAGAACAAGAACATACTACAGCTCAGTGGAGACAAAACGGTATAGAATTTATATTTCACATATTAGACTCTAAAGGGGTCCTCTCATTTACTAAACTCCTAGAAATTTATAACATTCCACAACAAGACTTTTCAATATACACAAGTCTAAGAGAAAACATCAAACAAAGGGAACCAGCCTATAGCAGGCTTCCTGATCCCCCCCCCCGCCCCATTACTTACCCTAGCTATGACCACAGGGAGAGGACAGCTCTGGCCCCACTTTATAGGGCTAATATATAAGGGTATACAAGAATTATTTAAAAATTCAACTATGGGGATTCTGACTGCATGGAATAAGGAACTTCCAGTCCAGGTATCAAAGGATAACTGGGAAAAATATACTGAATTCTCTATAGGACTTTTAGGAGCCCCCTATTGGTGGGAATTTGCCTGGAAATCTAGAAATATTTTTTTTTACACACTGGCAAAACTGGCTAAGTTCTCGTTGCGAATGCCTAGCTACTGCTTGAGGGATTGTGGAGATCTGTCTGCAGATCAGTTTCATGTTTTTAGGCTTGCTCATAGTTAGCAAGTTATTGGAGAGATATCTCTGAGGCATTACTAGATTTGGTGGATATGGAAGCGGTATTGACTCCTGAGCTAGTATTGCCTTCAGGTCCACCAGAGGATCTCCCTTTATCCAGTGGGTCACTGTTAGTTACTTATATACTGACAGCTAAAAAAGCAGTTACTAGAAATTGGGGAAAGAAGATGCCCCCTAACATTCAGAGCTGGTGGGGAATAATGGGAGAAATTTATATATTAGAGAGATTAATAGCCAAAAGTGCAGATATGTGGTCTACCTTTGAGCTTAAATGGAGGAAATGGATTCTCTATATTTCATCCTTAGATCCTACTTTTGTACCTTAGGAATATATTGATCTTGAAGATGGTTTCTGCAAATGACATAATGTTTACTATATGAACTGCCGTGTGACCTATTTAAGCTGTCCTGATATTTTTAGCTAATGTATTGTCAAGCTCCTGACAGCTGTCATTTTATGTTGTCTTAATTTATACAATGTAAAAACTGTCCATTGTTTTTGCAAATGAAAATATAATAAATACAAAGTATATATACAAAAAAAAAGTAAAAAGGGTAATCCATTCGTTTTGGTAGTTTGTGACTATGCTACTCGATACCCAGAGGCAGTTGCAATGCGTACTGTCATAGCCCCAAAAGCTTGCAAAATTTTCAGCAGGGTGGGCATACCTGAAGAGATTATTACTGATCAGGGTAGTAATTTTGGTGCTGCATTACTGTAGGAGCTGTACCAACTACTAGGTGCGATTGCCATAAGAACTTCCCCTTATTACCCTCAGACAGACGGTCTTGTTGATCGTTTTTAACCAAACCCTAAAATGCATGTTAAAAATGTTTGTAAAAGGGGAAGGGAAAGACTGGGACCAATACTTACCTTACCTGCCTTTGCTTACAGAGAAGTGCCACAGCCATCAGCAGGTTTTTCACCATTTGAAATGCTGTATGATAGACAACCTAGAGGGCCACTAGATGTAATAAAAGTAACATGGGAAGATAATCCCCATCAGAAACAATCTATTACATCTTATACATCTGCTCTGAGAAAGAAGCTGGCAAAATATGTTGATATCACCCATAGTAATAAGGAAAAGGAGGCCCAAAACCAGCAGAAGGTATATTATGACCATGGAGTAAAAGAAAAAGGTTTTGAGACAGCTGAAAAGGTCTTGCTACTGTTACCCACTACAGAATATAAACTGCTCTAGGGATGTGGATATGTTGTTCTTATCCATACATTATGGCATGTTCTTTCTTTTTAAATATCTTGCCGGGAGTCTTTAAGCTGGCTCCTTCCACCCACCTGGGTGGTATATATCCTTCAGCTTCACCCCTTGATGCCAGATCTTCCTTTCTGCTTGGAAGAATCAACTTCCTTCCTTATTGCTCCTGCCTTGAGTAGACCCTGGCACTTAAATCTTCGGATTGCTTACCAAGACTTAACTTGTTAGAGTTTCACCACTTTGATCTATCATCGTGACCACGATAGAGGACAAGTCCTCGCCCTGGTTCCACCAGTGCCCTTGCGGGCAGAAGATGTCTCGCACTGACCTGCATGCCACATGCATCTTTTGCGTGGGTCATGATCATGATACTCAGGCTTGCGATTTTTGTTGCCCGTTCCAGCTGAATGTATTAGACAATCATTTCGCCCAATTACAGCTCGGCTGAAAGGAGAAATGTAACCTGACGGTAAAATCTAAAGAGGCCCGTTGGATGGGCTGCGCGGTCCGCTGAACAACTCAAGCAAATAGAAACATAGAAACATAGAATTTGACGGCAGATAAGGACCGCTTGGCCCACCCAGTCTGCCCATTTCCCTACCTACTGGATAAGCTGCAGATACTAGTTTACCAGCAGCCTTACTTCTTCCTACCCCCACCCCCCAGAATTGCCTTATGACTATCCCATGCATGCTTGAATTCCACCACTGATTTTGACTCCACAACCTCCTCCGGAAGGCCATTCCATGCATCCACAACCCTCTCTGTGAAAAATACTTCCTTAAATTACCTCTGACGCCCCCAATCTTCAAATTGTGCCCTCTTGTTCTTGCACCTCTTTTTTGAAAGATGCTACCCTCTTGGACTTTGTTGATTCCCTTGAGGTACTTGAAAGTTTCTATCATGTCCCCCTCTCCTCCTTTCCTCGAGGCTATACATATTAAGCTCCTTAAGTCTCTCTTCATATGTCCTCGGTGCAGACCCTGCACCATTTTAGTGCCCTCCTCTGGACAGCTTCCATCCTGTCTATGTCTTTGCGAGATTGGGTCTCCAGAACTGCAACAGTACTCCAGATGGGGCCTCACCAGCTGTCTGTACAGAGGGATAATAACTTCCTGTTTCTACTGGTGATGCCTCTCCCTATGCATCCCAGTATCCCCCAACCCTCCTTGCTGCCTTCTCACATTGCTTGCCCACCTTTAGGTCATCTGATATGACTACCCCAGGTCCCTTTCCATTTTGTTGTTGTTAGTATCTCACCCCCATTGTGTACTCTTCCCTGGATTTTTGTTTCCCAGGTGCATTACCTTGCACTTCTTAGCATTGAATCTAAGCTGCCATACATTTGACCATTCCTCTAACCTTGCCAAGTCCCTTCTCATCCTTTCCACCCCCTGTGCATCAACTCTGTTGCAGATCTTAGTGTCATCTGCAAAGACAGCCTTTCCTTCCAGTCCTTCTGCAATGTCACTTATAAAGACATTGAAGAGGACTGGTCCTAATACTGAACCCTGCGGTACCCCGCTAGTAACCCTCCTTTCTTCTGAGTGGACTCCATTTACTATTACTCTCTGTGTCCTATTCTCCAGCCAATTCTTTACCCAGGCTATCATCTTGGGACCCACTCCCAGGCTGGCTAACTTATATATTAATCTTTTGTGTGGGACTGTGTCAAATGCCTTGCTAAAGTCTAGGTAGGCCATGTCCACAGCCCCTCCCTGATCTACCACTTTGGTCACCCAGTCAAAGAAATCTATCAGATTCGTCTGGCATGACCTTCCCGCTGTGAATCCATGCTGCCTAGGGTCCTGTGCCCCTCTGGCAGCTAGATACTCGACAATTCTTTCCTTTAGAAGTGATTCCATCATTTTCCCTATCACTGAGGTTAAACTAACAGGTCTATAGTTTCCTGCTTCTGCCTTGCTCCCACTTTTGTGAGGGAATCACATCTGCCTCCTCCAGTCTCGGGTACCACCCATCCTCCCATGATCTGTTAAAGAGGGTAGTCAGTGGTGTCACTAGTTCTACCCTTAATTCTTTTAGAATTCTGGGATGAATCCCATCAGGCCCCATTGCTTTGTCCACCTTCAGTTTAAGAGTTCTTTCAGAACCCTTTCTTCTGTAAATGGGCTGGTATCAACTTCTGTATCCAGAGTGTTACTACTGTTTGTTTTATATACCTCCCTCTTCCTTTGTAAATACTGAGCAAAATATTTGTTTAGTATCTCTGCCTTTCACAGTCTCCTCTGCCCACCCTCCCTCCCCTTTATTAAGCCTCACTATCCCTCCCTTGGTCTTCCTTTGCTCCTGATGTACCTATAAAGGTTTTATCCCCTTCTTAACTGAGTTGGCTATCTTTTCCTCGGTTTGGGCCTTTGCTGTTCTGACTGCCTTCCCAGCCTCCTTTTGCTTTTAACTAATACAGTTCTCTGTCCTGCTCCTGCTGCGTATCCTTGTACTTCCTGAATGCTTTCTTTTCTCTTGAACCTTCACTGCCACTTCCTTTGAGAACCATAGTGGTTTCTTACATCGCTTGTTTTATTTATTTGCTTCACACAAGGCTCGTTACCTCTGTGATGGCAGTTTTTATTATTCCCATTGTTCTTCCACCCTCCTTCCCGCCCATTTGCTAGTGCATTCCTTAGGCACTCACCCATTTTGGCAAAGTCAGCCCTCCTAAAGTCCAGTACTTTTGTCTTTGTATGGCTTGACTCTATTGCTGTGTTTATTGTGAACCATACTGTTCGATGGTCGCTAGTTCCCAGATGGCTACCCACTTCTACATCTGTGATCCTCTCTCCATCTTCATTTGAGAGTATCAAGTCCAATATTGCTCCCTCTCGAGTGGGCTCCAGTACTAGTTGTCTAAGGCATGCCCCCTGTAGGGCATCTAGAATAACTGCACTCTTCGAAGTGGCAGCTGCAACTGCACTCCAGTTAACATCTGCATATTCAGATCACCCATCAGCAATATCTCCCTTTTTCTGCCATTCTAAGTATACTTTCTATCATTTCCTTGTCCATTTCCTCCCCTGAGAAGGGTCTGTATCTAACCCCTGTGCGGATTGTGGTGCCATTGCCTGCCTCAAATTTACCCACAGTGCTTCTTCTCCTCCCTGTTTTCCTTTTGTTCTGTTGCTTTTATTCCTTCCCTTATGTAAAGAACTAGTCCTCCCCTCTTTACCCTCCCTGTCCCTCCTGTAGATAGTGTATCCTGGTATGTTTACGTCCCAGTCATGGTTTTGTGTACCATGTTTCTGTGACTGCCACGATATCCAGATGTTCCTCCTCCATCAAGGCCACTAATTCAGGAAGCTTGTTACCTAGACTACGGGCATTGGTACTCATTGCTCTCCATTTTTGATGGCCTTACCTTCTGTGCAGCATCCCCACTGACCTTTCTACCTTGGTCTTTTCTCATTTAGTACCCTGTTTTGTAGGAGAGGCTGGATTTTCTGCTGCTTGTCAGTGCCTCCCCATTGACTAGTTTAAAAGCTTGCCAATGAAGCATTTAAACCGATTGCTCAAAAGTCTTGTTCCTTCCTGGACAGATGCAGACCATCCTGCCAGTATAGGCTGGTGTCCCTCCAGGTGGAACCCCAGTCCCCAATGAAGCTAAACCCCTGTGCTCCCGCACCATTTTTTCAACCATTCATTAAACTGCATGGTGCCAATTACCCTCGCCTCCCCCATGCCTTTGACAGGCAGCACCTCTGAGAAGGATACTGTGTGTGCTACTTGTCTTAGGCCCCTCCCCAACTCTGCAGTGTCCTCCTGCACTGCTCTAACCTCATGATGAGCCAAGTCATTTGTCCCTAGGTGGACAATTACGTCCAGCTCAGAATCCCTTGCAGCTGTTGTCATGATCCTGAGGATGCGCTTCCTGTCCCTCCAAGCCATGGCACCAGGCAGGCACCTTACTTCAGATTTCCCAGCTCCTCCCAGTTCTATCCCCCTAATAATTGAGTCCCCCACCAGGAGCTGCTTCCTTTCCTTGTGTTGTCCTCTGCCTCCTTCCTGTGGGCCTCCCTTGTGACAGTTGTCCTCAGCCTCCTTAGTCTCCTCTGCGGGTGTATTCATAGGGGAGCTATGCTCCCCCCAGAATGGTGTATGGATTGTGGTGTGTAACATATGACTGGGTGTGCCTCTGTTCCACCATCCTCATCCTCCCTGAGCCCACTGTGGTCCAACTGCTGTGCTTTCTTTGCAACCTCTGAGGTAGTGGTGGTGGTTCTGGTGCTCCCTGGATGGGGGAGGTTCCCTTCCTACTGTCCATTGTGGCCTGGGGGAAGGTCCCCATACTACTGTCCAGTGTGGCCTGAAGACGGGCAACTTCCTCCCTCAGGGCAGACAGTTGTCTGCAAATAGGGCAGCATCTCAGCCTCAGAAAGACTCCTGGAAGACTGCCCCACAGCCATTACATTGCACTACTCCCACATTTTTTTTGTGTGTGTGATTGGTTTGTAATGTAGAAATATATATTTATATTATACAATGTTTATGCTTATATTGTCAGTGCAGTGTGCTAGAGAGGATATGACAGTGACATGCCTTGCACTCTTGAGGAAATGATGTCAGAACCCCAGGTATAAAGGAACTATTTCCAGGGGTGGGTGGGGTGAGGGGTGGAAGGGGTTGGCCTAAACTGTGCCTCGCAAAACAATCAGCTAAAGCTCTGACCCACTGCTGCAATGAGTGCCTTCCTGTCAGCAAGATGCCCTACACAACAATTTGATAGAGAAATACCCTGCTAATCAATCAGAGAAAATCCACACATCCAAGTCAGACACAGTAAACCTTCCAGCCCCAAAACAGGCCTGGTGGTTTGTGCATATGAGCTGTCCACCCCAAAATAAGTCAGCTGTGCTTTAAACTCTTCCTGCACTGAAAATCTTAAGAATTGTAACAACGTAAACCTTAATCCACCACCTCTGTTGCTTGAAAGACTGTCTTTTCCTGTTTCACACTGCAGGCTTTTCTGTGACAACTCCTTAACCCTAGTAACTCTGTTTAAAAAGAGTTTAACTATCACAAACTCCTCACGCACCAGTAAATTATTTAAAATAGTTTCAGTCCCAAAGCCTAGTAGTCAATCCAGCTACCCCAAGGACAACCAGAATGCAGTATTCAAACACTTATGAGTTACTTCCAAGATAAGCAGAGTTTGCAAGTTTGTTTTTCAACTCCTCAGCCACCTGAAATTTAAAAATAGTTTAACTGTCAGCAAATCCTAGTAGACAATCTAGCTACCTCCAAGGACCTACCCAAATGCAGTATTTAAATCCTTCGAAGTTACTAACAAGATAAACAGAGTTTACAAGCCCTTCTTGGTTAAACACTAAATAAATATGTGAATAAAATGCAATTACCAAGGGTAGTTAGTTTCTCCCACAGAATTAAGCAAAAGTGCACGTTTGTTGCAGATATCAAGTGCAATATAGAATTTCTCACACAGCTCGCAGTTGAAGAAGAAGCATCCTTCCAGCTCCAGCAAATGTGCTTTGTGTCTTTGAAATTGCAGCCTCTAGTGACTTATAGTAATCTGATCTAGTCTGGATATCTCCACCCAGGGCAATTTGTTGCCAATGGTTATATGTAGCCCTTCCTGTTCAATACAACCTGTTTGGTCTGAAACAATGTCCTGCCCCTAAGGCTGTCTGTGTTTCAATTCACACTGCAGGTTTTTGTGACCACTCCTTAACCCCAGTAACTCTGTTTAAAAGAGTTTAACTATCACAAACTCCTACGCTCCAGTAAATTATTTAAAATAGTTTCAGTCCCAAAAGCCTAGTAGTCAATCCAGCTACCCCCAAGGGACAACCAGAATGCAGTATTCAAACACTTATGAGGTTACTTCCAAGATAAGCAGAGTTTGCAAGTTTGTTTTCAACTCCTCAGCCACCTGAAATTTAAAAATAGTTTAACTGTCAGCAAATCCTAGTAGACAATCTAGCTACCTCCAAGGACCTACCCAAATGCAGTATTTAAATCCTTCTGAAGTTACTAACAAGATAAACAGAGTTTACAAGCCCTTGGTTAAACACTAAATAAATATGTGAATAAAATGCAATTACCAAGGGTAGTTAGTTTCACCTCCCACAGAATTAAGCAAAAGTGCACGTTTGTTGCAGATATCAAGTGCAATATAGAATTTCTCACACAGCTCGCAGTTGAAGAAAGAAGCATCCTTCCAGCTCCAGCAAATGTGCTTTGTGTCTGAAAATTGCAGCCTCTAGTGACTTATAGTAATCTGATCTAGTCTGGATATCTCCACCCAGGGCAATTTGTTGCCAATGGTTATATGTAGCCCTTCCTGTTCCAATACAACCTGTTTGGTCTGAAACAATGTCCTACCCCCTAAGGCTGTCTGTGTTTCAATTCACACTGCAGGTTTTTCTGTGACCACTCCTTAACCCCAGTAACTCTGTTTAAAAAGAGTTTAACTATCACAAACTCCTACGCACCAGTAAATTATTTAAAAATAGTTTCAGTCCCAAAAGCCTAGTAGTCAATCCAGCTACCCCCAAGGGACAACCAGAATGCAGTATTCAAACACTTATGAGGTTACTTCCAAGATAAGCAGAGTTTGCAAGTTTGTTTTTCAACTCCTCAGCCACCTGAAATTTAAAAATAGTTTAACTGTCAGCAAATCCTAGTAGACAATCTAGCTACCTCCAAGGACCTACCCAAATGCAGTATTTAAATCCTTCTGAAGTTACTAACAAGATAAAGAGTTTACAAGCCCCTTCTTGGTTAAACACTAAATAAATATGTGAATAAAATGCAATTACCAAGGGTAGTTAGTTTCACCTCCCACAGAATTAAGCAAAAGTGCATGCTTGTTGCAGATATCAAGTGCAATATAGAATTTCTCACACATTGGCTTTCGAGGAGGAGGCAGCTTGGGCCGCTGATCAGTCCTCTTCAGTATCGGTCTTTGTACTGCTCAAACTGGGCTCTACTTTACAGGCTCATTCAAAGAGTTGTGCTAGTCTCTCCTGACCAAGAGGAGGGCGTGTCAGCTTCACACAGCTCCCATAAAAAGGATTCCAAGGAGTCAAGAGAGAAGGAGAAGTCTCGTCTATGCCATTCTTGGGATTGAGAGTGGTCTTGATCCAAGGAATCTCCTTGGTCAAAATTGCGGCCTCAGCCACTGGCTTCATGGTGCCCCCATCAGTCCAGTCAGTTAAGACGCGGGACAATGACCTGGTCAAAATTATTATCGACCCCATCAATCCATTGCCACTAGATGAGGCCGACAGTTCCTTGTTCAGGACTCCGGTCCTGACTGGACCTGCCAAGGAAGAGACCCAGCCTGCTGGGAATCTCTTCAAAGTCCCTGTCTATGACCTGCAGGAGCTGTGTGTCTCCCTGCCTCCTTCTAAGTGCCCCCATCAGTCCCACCGATGGTCGAGGACTAGGTTTCTGTCAGCTTAAACTGACAGGTCAAAGAGCACTCACAAAAGCCACTCTGGGTGTTCCAAAAAGCGGCGCCACCGCTATTCATCCTTGTCCTCCTTGGAAGAGGAAAGGCTGGAAGTTGCATCGATGCTATGAAGATCTTATGTGGCAACAGTTGGTGTTGGCCGGTCTGAAGTTGACCCCAGCTTCCATGCCAGCCATCACTTGGCTGTCGCCCTCTAGGCCAACCCCAACCCCTCCAGAGCTGGCCAACACCATTCCTCTGCCCACGGAGCCGGTGAAGGCCCTCCCAGCTTGGATGAAACTGGCCTCTCCACCAATTATGAGGGAGCTGCCACCTAAACAGCCTGCCAAGGAGTCTCAGCCCGCTAAGGGCCTCCTGCATAGGCTGTCGGTCACTCTCACTCCGGACCATCCACAGCAGGTCGAAGATGACTCAGGTGGTCTGCCAATCTCTTCAGAGTCCGAGGACTCCTCTTTGCATTCTCTTCCGCTCGACAGAGCTTCACTCAGGGGTCTCTTGATAGAGGAAGGTCCCATGTCCTTCATGGGCATTCTCTGTCTCATCTCTGAATCCACGGGGATGCCTATAGAGCCTGTTCAGAAATGGGCTCGATATCCCCTGGCAGACATTCTGGATAAGGAGGATTCTCCAACAGAAGCCTTCCCAGTGGCCGAAGCCATTGTTGGTTTGGCCCTGGAGCTTTGGCAGCACCCTGCCTCCTGCTCTGCACCATGAGCCTGGATGGCCTGCAAGTATGTAGTTCCCATTGGCTCCCTTTGTGGGTTCGCAGAGCACCCCTCAGCTGAGGAGTTGGTGACCAAATTCGTGTTTTGGTACACAGGCAATTCAGGAGACACTGATAGTCCTCCAAACGAAGAGTCCAAAAAAACTGGACCACCCTGCCAGAAAAGTCTATGCTGCCTCTTCACTTGGTTTTCCCATCAGGTGAGCTCAGCTGTCATCATGGCACACTTCTCCCATGTCCTCCTGGGCTCTCTAGATGAGGTGTTTCCTCATCTCCCCACGGACCTGCAGACTACTGTCAAGCAGGTCTGGGATCAGGGTTGGTCTATGGCAACACAGCTACTCCAGATGGCTCTGGATGTTGAGGATTCCTGTGGTGGCGGCTGCAGTAGCCATGCACTACAGGGCATAACTGAGGGTCTCGACCTTTACGGCAGACACCCAGCAGAAACTGGCGGACATTCCTTTCCTGGGCACCAACTTGTTCAGTCCAGGGGTTGATGGTCACCTTCAGTGCATCGAGAAGTCCAGTGCCACCTTGGACTCCGTTGCTTCCACCCAGAAGGAATCTCAGGGTTCCAAAAAGGAGAAGCACAAGCCCTTTTGGCCTTCTGCCCCTGTGGCCAAGCAGGCCCAATACCAATCTGGGCAGCTGCAGCAGGCTCAAGGGGCTTCGGCGGCCCATATGCCCAGAGGGAACGGTCCCAGCGGTCCCTTGTCCAGATCCTCCTCCTCCTCCAGGTCTGCACAGTGACAGAATGGGGGTTGCCACCCCCATGCTCATCATGCCCACGCTGGATCCTCCCATGGGGGGGGGCCTGCTCCACCACTTCCTTTCCTCCTGGTCCGCTGTCACAATGGACAGGTGGGTCTTGGAAGTGGTCGGCAAGGGTTTGCCTCTAGAATTTGAGTAGTACCCACCAAGCCGAGCCTGTGCCCCACGGGAGTAGAAGGTACCCATGGCACTCAGTCAGCTCTCCAAGATGACATTGCCCAACTCCTCCACAAGGAGGTAGTGGTCAGAGTCACGGATCCCCCTGTCAACCCAGGGTTCATTTCCAGGCACTTTCTGGTCCCGAAACAGACAGAGGGCTGGTGCCCCATTCTAGATCTGCATGACCTGAACCAGTTTCTCAGGTCTCGCACCTTCAGGATGGTAACTGTGTCTCAGATCATATCGTCTCTTGAGCAGAACGTGTGGTTTTGCTCCCTGGATCTGCAGAATGCGTTCTTCCACATCCCAATCCATCCATCACACCGAAGTTTCCTCCATTTCAGGGCAGAGGGAACCCTATACGCGTTCCAAGCCATGCCGTTTGGCCTGTCATTGGCCCCCAGAGTCTTCACCAAATGTATTGCAGTGGTGGTGGCCCATATTTGGTGTCGAGGGGTCAGAGTATACCCCTATCTGGACGATTGGCTTACAGCAGGTCCCTCCAGACTGGAGGTGAAGAGGTCCAGGGACCTGGCTCTCCAGACCTGCATCGACCTTGGCCTCCTGGTCAATGAGGCCAGGTCAGAACTCGTGCCTTTGCAGGTAATCTGCTTCATCGAGCCAGAGCCAGGCTCCCAGCAGACAGGGCAGAGGTTCTGTCCTCCTTTGCCTGATCATTTCTGGTTGGTCACTTGCACCCTGTCCGGGACTTCCTGTGACTTCTGGGTTACATGGCAGCCTGCACCTCCGTGGTCTGATGGGCCCAGTGGCATATGCGCCCCTTTAATGGGGTGCCTTCTCGAGTCCATGGACCCCAGGCCTCTTTTATGCCTTCCCTCCACTACCCTTGGTCCAAAAGGTGCTCCTCAAGGTCAGGAGGGACAAGGCACTAGTGATCCTGGTGACTCCAGGCTGGCCCTGCCAATTTTGGTACCCCGCTCTCCTCAGCCTCAGCGTCAGGGTCCCAAGGTGTCTTCCAGTATGCCCAGACCTGCTCTGTCAGTCAGGGGAAGGTCCTCCACCCAGACCTTCAATCCCTGCACCTGACAGCCTGATTTCTGAGTGGCTAGAATTTCAGGCTTTGGGTATCTCCGAAGATGCACTCAACGTAGTTGTGGCATCTAGGAAGGAATCGACCAGGAAGTGCTATGCCTTCAAATGGAAGAGGTTCTCTATTTGGTGTCAGGGCAAGGGGCTGGACCCTTTATCCTGTCTGGTGGCTAGCATTCTCAACTACCTTTGGTCTCTCTCCAAAGTGGTCTTTGGTCAACAACCCTTAAAGTCCTCTGGCAGTCATCTCTGCTTACCTGGCATGGGCTGGTCTGCAGACGGTGGCACAGGTTAAGGTGGTTTGGCGTTTTTTCAAAGGCCTCAACCATATTTCCCCTCCAGTGCATGAACCACCACCACCATGGGATCTGCTGCTGGTACTGGCAGAGCTCATGGTCAAGCCATTCGAACTAATGCAAAGGTGTGAGATGAAACACCTGTTGTGGAAGACTGCCTTCCTGGTGGCTATCATGTCAGCCAGAAGGACTGGGGAGCTCTAGGCACTCTCTGTTGAGTCTCCTTATCTGGTCTTCCACAGGGACAAGGTTGTTCTGCACCCCAGTCCGAAGTTCCTTCCGAAGGTTGTGTCAGAGTTTCACCTGAACTAGGTGATGACTCTGCCGGTGTATTACCCCAATCACACCTCAGAAGTCGAATGCAGGCTCCATACTTTGGACCTGAGAAGAGTGCAGTCTTATTATAAAGAGCACATGACTGGTCTTCGGGAAGAGGTTTGCCAGGTGTTTGTTACCTACGCTGAAGCCGCATCTGGCAGACCTGCAGCCAAACAGACAATTGACAGATGGATTACATCATGCATTGATCTCTGCTATAGGTTGGCGGGTAGGGAGCCTTCCGGAGGATAACAGCTCATTCCACCTGCCACACCGCTGCATCGGTGACTGCTTCTAGGGACACCCCTATCCAGGAAATCTGCAGGGCTGCTATCTAGAAGTCAGCAAACACTTTATTTCCCACTGCCACTTCAACGTATAGTCAGGCCGGAATGCTCTTTTTGGGGCCTCAGTTCTCCAATCTGTTCCCTAAGTAGGGGGTGTGCGCCTTGCCTCCTTCCTGCTGGAGAACTGCTAGGAGTCTGTCATAACGTGTGGATAAGAACAACATATCCACATCCCTAGAAACACAGGTTACTCACCTGTAACAGTAGTTCTAGGAGTGGTATATGTTGTTCATCCACATGGACTCACCCAACCTCTCCAGCTTCGACACACAACCACTGCTTCCAGCAGGCAAGATCTGGCATCAAGGGGCGGTGCAGAGGTATATATCACTGGGGTGGGTGGGAGGAGCCAGCTTAAAGACTTCTGGCAAGATCAACAAACAAGTCATGGCACACACCTTAGCACCATAAATAAAAAGACAAGAAGCAGCAATTTAGTGCAAAGCTTATAAAACCCACGATTGGGTGAAACGTGAGAAGAGAAGTTGCTGTGTCTGTACTGAATTTTTTGCTGCTGCTCCAATTAAAGGTTTTACAAGCTTTGTACTAAATTGCTGCTTCTTGCCTTTTTATTTATGGTGCTAAGGTGAGTGCCGTGACTTTTTATTGATTCAGTTTTGAGAGGTCATGGAGCACCCTGTATCCTTGTGCGTCTCTGTCTGTTGGCTACTTCGGGCAAGATATTTAAAGGGAAAAGACACGCCATAACGTGTGGATGAACAACATATACCACTCCCAGAACTACTGTTACAGGTGAGTAACCTGTGTTTAATGAAGCGGCAAGGGCCTTATAATGTACTTAGATGTACTGGCACAGTTAACTGTGAGACTGAGACTCCTATTTAATAGAAGTTGACAGCAGATAAGGACCACAAGGCCCATCCAGTCTGTCCATTTTTTCTACCTTATGAATGCGCCATAGGCCTTTACGCTGTCAATGGCCTATTTATTCATACTCATCTGTATTGCTCCCTTATGCCTATCCCATGCCTGTTTGAAACCCTGCACTATGTTTGTATCCACCACTTCCTGAGGTAGGCCGTTCCATGCATCCACCACTCTTTCTGTGAAAAATAACTTCCTTACATTACCCCTTAATCATCCTCCCTCTAACCTCATGCTGTGTCTTCTTGTCCTGCTATTTTTCTTATATTGAAACATGTTAGACTTTTTCACCTTGTCAATGCCCTTAAGATGTTTGAATGTTTCGATCATATCACCTCTCTCCCTCCTTTGCTCTAGGGTATAATATTGAGCTCCGTCAAACTGTCCTCATGTTTTATGATGCAGTCTCTGCACCATTTTGGTTGCCCTTCTCTGGACTGCCTTTAGTTTGTTAATGTCCTCGTGCAGGTGCGGGCTCCAGTACTGCACGCAGTACTCTAGATGGGGCCTAACCAGTGTCTTGTAAAGAGGGATTATTACCTCTCTCTCTCTCTCTTATGACTTGTGATACCCCTACTAATACACCCAACATCCCTCTAGCCTTACCTACTGCTTTAGTGGTCTGCTTGGATGATTTCAGGTCATCTGTGATGATGATGCCCAAGTCTCTTTCTTCCTTTGTGATTGCCAGCAACTCCCCTCCCAGCCTATAGGTAGCTTCAGGGTTTCTCTTCCCTATGTGCATGATCTTGCACTTCTTTGCATTAGACCCCAGCTACCACTCTTCCGACCATTGTGCCAGTTTTTCCAGATCTCTTCTCATTCTGCCCACCCCATCTGGATCATCTACTCTCTTACAGATCTTGGTGTCGTCTTCAAACAGGCAAACCTTACCCTCCAGTCGATCTGCAGTGTCACTGATGAAGGTATTGAAGAGGACTGGCCCCAGGACTGATCCCTGAGGTACCCCACTTGTGACTTGCATCTCTTCTGACTGTATACCGTTTACCACCACTCTCTGTTTTCTGCCCGCCAACCAGTTTGCCACCAAGTTGACCAACTTCTGACTCACCCCTAGCCTACCCAGCTTATTAATCAATCTTCTGTGTGGAACACTATTGAAAACTTTGCTGAAGTCAAGATAGGCAACATCAGTTGCACCCCCTTGGTCCACCACTCTGGTTACCTAGTCAAAGAAATATATATGAGATTAGTTTGACAGGACCTTCCTGTTGTAAACTCATGCTGTCTTGGTTCCTGTGCTCCTATGCATTCCAGGTGTTGCACTGTCCTTTCCTTAAGGAGTGCCTCCATAATCTTTCCCACTACTGAGGTAAGACTAACTGGTCTGTAGTTCCCTGCTTCCTCCCTGCTGCCACTCTTCTAGAGTGGGATTACATGAGCCCTTCTCCAGTCTTCTGGGACCTCTCCTGTGCTCAGAGACTCACTAAACAGTTCTACTAATGGCTCTGCTAGTTCCACCCTTAGTTCCTTTAGTACCCTGGGATGTATGCCATCTGGTCCCATTGCCTTGTCCACCCTGAGCTTAGTGAGCTCTTGTAGGACCCTTTCTTTTGGGAAGGGACTTGTGCACACCTCTCTCACCTCTGTGTCCATGGTACTGAGCTGTGGGCTCTGCCCTACCTTCTCCTCAGTATATACTGAGCAGAAGTATCTATTAAGGATAGATGTTTTTTCTTGGTCCTCCTCCACACACTCCCCCTTATCCCCTTTGATCTTAGCAATTCCCCCTCTGGACTGTCTCCTTTCACTAATGTATCTATGGAAAGTCTTGCCCCCTTCTTTTACTGTTCGTGCTAGTGTTTCCTCGGTTTGGGCCTTTGCCTGCCTCGCTGCCTTCCCTGCTTCCCTTAGGGAAGTTTGGTATGCCTCCCTGTCTTTGTCCCGCTGTGTTGCCTTATATTTCCTGAAGGCCATCCTTTTGGCTCTGATCTTCTCTGCTGCTGTTTTTGAGAACCAAAGTGGTTTTCTCCTTCTTTTGCTCTTGCCTTTCTCCCTAACACAGTGAAATGTCGTTTCAGGTATTGCATCCTTAATGCTTGCCCACCTTGCCTGGATCCCCTTCACCTCTATGTCTTCTTGCCAGGGCTAGCTTAACTCTGTTGGCCATCTTATCAAAGTCAGCTCCTCTGAAGTCCCATATGTTTGCTTTGGGATGGGATGATTTTGTTCTAGTGGCCAAATTGAACCATATCATGTGATAGTCACTGGGCCCCAGCTAACCTTCTACCTTGAGATCTGTGGTCCTTTCCCCGTTAGTCAGTACTAGATCCAGGATAGCCCTGTCTCTTGTTAATTGTTGTGCCAGTTGTTTTAGGCCGTCCCCCTGCAGGGAATCCACTATGTATCTAGTTCTGGTGGATGTCCCTGCTGGTATGGACCAATCTGTATCTGGCATGTTGAAGTCTCCCATTATCAGAACCTCCCCTTTAGCTGTCATGTTTTGTGTATCTTCTAACAGTAATGTATCTATCCCCCCCAGTCTGGAGGCCCGTAGACAACCCCAGTTCATATGACTGTCCCATTTCCTGTTTCCAGGGTGACCCATGGTTCTCCTGGCTTCTACTGAGTATTCTGAATTTCTGTAGCTTTGATATTCTCTTTGACATAACGACCACCCTCCCCCTTTTTCACTCGGTCTCTTCTGAACAATACATAGCTGGGTACTGAAGTATCCCAAGTGTGGTTACTGGTGAACCATATCTCACTAATGGGTACAATGTCCAGTTTAGCCTTTGTTATTGTTGCCTTCAGATCTGGGATCTTGTTTCCCAGACTGTGGGCATTTTTGTACATGATTTTCCATTGGGCAGATTTCGGTGCGTTACTTGTGGGGCGAGGTGCAGCTTTTCCCCTGCACGTCGTATGGGGAGCTAGACCTTTATCCTTACCTGGTGATGCTAATGAATTACAAGCATGCTGAACTCCTGTTTGATCAGTAGCTGAGGGGGGAAGGGTGTTCTTCCCGTTCGATGTATCGGATGCTGTACCTCTCTCCCCATTTGCTAGTTTAAATATTCTGCAAAGACATCAAACTTCTGCCCCAATACACTGATTCCCTCCTTAGTCAGATGCAGTCCATCAAATTTAAAGAACTTTTGCTCCCAAAAGTGTTGACAGTTACCTACAAAGTTTTGTCCTTTTTCCTGGCACTAGCCCTTGAGACACATGTTTAACTCCCCTATCTCCCCTTCTCTGACTTTCTCTCCATCTGCCCCCCTCTCCCAGATCATCAGGATCTCAGAGAAGGAGATGCCAGATGAAATGGATGACAGTTTGTCTCCCAGCCTAGTCATGTGTTTGTTGGTCTCCAGAATTGACTGGCTGGCGAGATCATTAGTCCCTATGTGTACCAGGATGTCAATGTTTTCTCCTGCTTTCTGCACAATTTTAGCAATGTGGTTAGTGTCTCTCCATGCTGATGTACCTGGGAGAAATCTGACCATTACCCCCGGCCGGAGGTAGGTATCAACTCCCCGAATCATGGAGTGAAGTGACAAGGGCCTTATAAGGTGCTCAGATGTACTGACACAGCTAACTATGAGACTGAGAATCCTGATAGGAAAAATCCTACCAAAACATACCATGCTAACCTCCTGACGAAATGGGTTGAAAAAAAACACCAAAGGCTGCTTTGCTAGTTTTACCAGAAACTGATAAAGAAGATATTGATATCGCTTATGACAGACTGGAACAAACTGTAACTGCTGATGCTGTAAAAGTGAATGTTTTCTTAACCTCCGAACAAATTGCAGAAATTCGTAACTCACTAAAGACATTTAACAGTACTTTTACAACAGTACCAGGCCAAGCAAAAGGGGATTGAACATGTAATAGCGACAAGGAATGCTCACCCTATTAGATAAAAGACGTACAGATTACCAGAGTGGTTAAGAGCAGACGTGGTTAAGAAATTACAAAAAAAATGAAAGAATTCAGTATCATAGAAGAGTCAAGAAGTACTTGGTCATCACCAATGGTGAGTGTAAACAAAAAAGAAGGGGGTGTAAGAATCTCCCTTGTTTTTTTTGGAAACTTAATTAAGTGTCAGAATTTGACAGTTATCCAATGCCCAGAATAGATAATTTGGTGGACAGACTGGGGAGTGCCAAGTATATCAGTACCCTTGATCTCACCAAGGGTTACTGGCCAATCCCCCTAGCTAAAGACTCCAGAGACAAAACTGCATTTGCCACTCCTGTAGGATTCTATCACTTCACCACCATGCCATTTGGTTTGCATGGCACACCCACTATATTCCAGCAGTACATGGATGTAATATTATCCCCTCATACTAGTTATTGTGCTGTGTACCTGGATGATGTCATGGTGTACAGTCCAGACAGGAAAAGCCACCTGGAACACCTACGAGCAGTTATCCAATCGATCAAAAAGGCAGACCTGACAATTAATCCTACCAAGTGTGCATTGTGCATGCAGGAAACCAGATATTTGGGCTATGTTTTGGGAAATGGAGAAGTAAAGCCAGAGGTTTCCAAGATAGAAGCTGTAGCTAACAGCCCTGTCCCAGGAAACATGTCAGGTAATTTTTAGGGCTGGCTGGTTATTATCAGAGATTTGTTCTCAGTTTTGCCAGGATAGCTACTCCCCTCACTGAACTCACAAAGAAATGGTTCCCGAATAATGTGTAATGGACCCCAGAGTGTCAGACTTTTCAGGCCATTAAGGCTGCATTGTGTTCAGCCCCTGTTTCAAGAAGCCCAGACTTTGAGAAACCATTTTTGTTACAGACTGATGCTTCAGAGGTTGGCCTATGTGCAGTCTAGAGTCAGCATATAGATGAGAAAGAACATCCTGTTCTATACATAAGTAGGAAATTACATGACAGAGGAAAAAGGTACTTCACCATTGAAAAGGAATGCCTGGCGGCAAAGTGGGCCATGGGGTCCTTTAGGTTTTACTTACTAGGAGCTGACTTTGTACTTGTAGCAGATCACAATCCTCTTTGTTCGCTTAACCAAATGAAGGATAAAAATTCTAGAATCTCATGGTGGTACCTGGCACTACAGCCATTTAAATTCAAGGTGATGCACAAATCTGGGAATGAGAATGTCAGTGCTGATTTTCTGTCAATATATGGATCAGGAATTGAGAATTCTGAAGGTTGAAAAAAATGTGAGTTGAAACTTCTCTGTTTGCTATGCTGCATATGCACTGAACTGTAAAGGTTGCTAGCCAATGTGAGACAGGAATTTAATAGAAAGGTTTGGAAACCTGTTTTTGTAAAACAGGTTCCTTCTAACAGAGGGGGTATGTGACAGGGTTGAATAAGGCCCTGCCCCATTAGTTATGCAGAAAGAGTTTAAACGCAAAGATCTGTTTTATCCTCTCCTTTTCTGTCTCTTTTCTGTCTGGTTGCTCAACCAAATTTTCTTGTGAGACCTAAGAACTGATCACTCCGATGGTCTTGCAGTTTTCCGCCTCTCGCTATCTCTCTGCCTTCTCTTGCTATTTCTGTCTTTTCTTCCCCTTGCATATCTGTAGTTATAAAATATACGGTATGTGAATCTTTGTGTGAAACTGTATGTGATACTGGGATCCCTTTGTTTGAAACTGTATATAGTTATACTGTTGAAATGATTGCAAAAAGCTATTTGAAACTCAAGGGGTTAACCTGAGATTCAGTTTTTAAGCCTTTTGCAAAGCTGTAAGCAAGAGGTCATTTCTGGGTCACTATGTTCTTTTTGTTGCACCTGCAAGGAACGACACTGAGAAGAACATTCTGTAAACTTACAAGAACATTCTGAGAGAAGCAGGCTCTCTTAATGAGTTCCCAAAGACTTATAAAAAGAGAAGCAGTGCTTTTGCTAGAGAGACAAGGAGAATGAGAAACTGAGAGACTGAAACTTGGAATTAAGAGATACCCTCAGAAGGACTTAGTTTTCTCTGTTTGTACTGCCTTTGTAAATAGTTATACTGAATAATTGTTGTTTTTTAATTTGCTGTTATTGAAAAAAATGAAATTCTATTTGTAAATGTTGAAACTGCTCCTGGTTTTCCTGTGCTTCCTGACCTGTGCCTCGATGACAGATACCTGAAAAACAGCAGACTACCCTAGCATACATTTGCAAGAAACACACCTTACAGATGCAGAACACACCAAACTGAAGAGAGATTGGGTGTGCCAAATATTCTACTCATCTTTTACTTCCCATGCAAGAGGAGCAGCACTTCTAATACACAAACAGCTACCATTTAAACCCCTCTTCAAGCAGAGGGACACACGGGGCAGATGGGCGCTGGTACAGGGAGAACCATATGAGAAACGGGTAGTACTACTGGATGCTTATGACCCTAACTTTGATGACCGACAGTTTATACAGGAGTTGACTCTCACACTCTCCACCCTACGAGGAGACATTTTATGGGGTGAGGGGGTTAACTTTGTACTGGACCCATGCCTGGACTGGTCATCACATGCCCATACCAACTCACCTAAATGGCCAGCCTCCTACTCAACCAAATGGGTGCATTGGGCTTGGTGGATGCGTGGAGAGCGATACACCCAACATCGTAAGATTACTTATATTATTCATGTGTCCACCAAACTCACACATGCATAGACATGTTCCTGGTGTCAGAGGGAGTCATGCACACAGTGAGATCAGCCGACTACCTCCCTATACTGATCTCGGACCATGCCCCGCTGAGGATAAGCTGGACCCTCACCCTGGAAGACCTAGGATACCACAGTATCTGGAGGATGAACCTGACCATCTTCAGTAACAAGGAATTTCTGACTGAGCTGGGGGAGGAAATCACAATTCTGTGCAATTAACATGGGATTCCCTCGAGGCATTCATCAGAGGACGTGTCATGGCATGTGCCAGTCACGACAAAAGGGATAGACAAAAACAGATGGAAGAACTCCACAAATCACAGAGACCAAGCGTAAACATCGGGCCTCTAGAAAACCAGAGACCTATAGACTCCTGGTAAACCTATGGGAACAGTATAATGAACTATACACTAAAACAATTGAACGGGCCTTGACTTACCAGAAAGCCAGTATATACAAACACAGCGACAAGTGTGGTAAGCTCCATGCGTACCCACTTAAACAAGAGCAGGCACAATGCCACATAAGTAAAATAGTCTCAGGGGAGCATATCTGCACCCAAAAGGGCATAAACCATCAGTTTGTGGAGTACTATTCCACACTATACACTAAGGGGGGAGACAACCCCGTGACAGGAAACAACCCAGATACAGATGAGTTATATGGATACTTGGACCAAATGGGAGAGGATGACAGTGATTCACTAGAAGCAGATATCAGCAAACAAAAGATACTTTGAGTCATAGGCCTACTAACACCTGGAAAATCACCCAGACTGGATGGCATACCAATAGAGCTATATAAAAGGCTCGGTGCCACCATAGCTGTCCCTCTATATTAGATACACATACATACTAACATACTATGAAGCCAGTAGATTAGGCCCTATGGTCTATCAAGTCTGCTCGATAATCAGTTCCTTCCCAGAAATGAGAACCTAAAATACACTACTGGGAAATGACAGGCCCCGCCCTCCTTCCATCAGGCGTGAATATCAGTTCTTCCTAAACCGGGTGAACCCCCAACAGAAATCGCATCTTATAGGCCAATATCCCTCATGAACATAGACTGTAAGATATATACCAAACTCTTAACCAATAGGCTGGAGGAGGTATTGCCCAAAATTATACATGAAGACCAAACAGGATTTGTGGAGGGCTGTGGAGTGGCGTCAAACATCTGAACGCTGCTCCAAGTCATAGCCAGGGGACAGAGGGACTCCAGAGACTGCCCAATGGTAGTCGCATTAGATGCTGAAAGGGCATTCGATAGGATGGAATGGGACCAACTTTGGCACACTATGCAAAAAATGGGATTTGGAAACAAATATCTGGAACAGGTCAAAACACTATACTTCTACCCCATAGCTACAGTGCAAACCAATGGCTGGATGTCTTCCCCATTCCCCCTAACCAGGTGAACCAGACAGGGGTGCCCTCTGTCACCACTTTTGCTTGACCTGGCTCTGAAGCCCCTGGCACAGGCCTTAAGACACCAGCAGAATATGCATGGGGTCTTACTGGGGGATGCAACAGCCAAAGTATGACTCTGTGCAGGCGACCTGCTAATGTGTGTCACACTGCCAAAAACGTCTCTTCCCGCTATGGTCGAGGTCCTGCGGGACATCAGGGCCATATCGGGGTACAAGGTGAACCTGGGGAATACAGTGGTACTGCCTCTATGTGGATGCGAACACGTCCAACTCAAAAGGCAGTTGTCTTTCACATGGGCAGGAGAGCGGTTCCGATGCCTGGGGATTAACATTAGAAGCAAACTAGAGGAAGTATATGAAGCCAATTACCCTCAGCTACTCTGAAAATCAGAGAGCCTGAGCCAACATCTGCCTGAACCAGCAACCTCCATAATCTCTTGGCTGGAAAGAGCTAACTGGAGCAGTGCAGGAAGAGGGTACAACCTCGCACCAAAGCGGATATACATTCCTGGAAGGCAGTGGTTGCAAATACTAGGAGCCTAACCAACAAACTTCCCGAACTCACAGCCATCTTGGAAACAGAAAGGTTGGACTAGGTGGCTGTAACAGAAATGTGATTCACGGAAAACCACGGATGGGATACAGCCATTCCCAGTTACAATCTGTTCAGGAAAGACAGGCAGGGCAAAAAAAGGGGGGGGGTGTAGCCATCTACATTCGGGAGGAAATAAAAGTCACAGAAGTAAAAGGGCAACCTGGGGGCTTCGAGTCACTGTGGCTAACAGTAGACACGGGCAAGGGAAAACCCCTTCAGAACTGGCGTCATGTACAGGCCCCCAAATTAAGGAGATAAAGGAGACAAAGACCTAATAAAGGCAATCCACAAAATGTCTGATAATGGTGAAGTAATACTGGTGGGGGACTTCAACCAACCAGATATAAACTAGAGTACACTAACAGCAGCAACAAGAAGAAGTAGGGACTTCTAATTGTCACTACAAGGTGCTGGACTGTGCCAGCTTGCTAAAACCCAACAAGGGGAGATGCCATTCTTGATCTTGTTCTCACAAACTCAAAAAGGATCAAGGACATCGAAGTGGGATGCCTTATGGGCAATAGCGATCATCGCATGGTAAGCTTTAAGGTAAACATAAAACAGGACACCAACCACTCAAAGATAAAGGTGCTAGACTTCAGAAAGGCTGACTTCCAAAAAATGAGGAACAACATAAGTAGCCAGCTAATGGAAGTAGAGGCTGAGGAGGTGGAGGGCATGTGGGGCAGACTCAAGAGAGCAGTAAAGACTGCCATGGCTCAGTGTGCCAGATGGGTCAGCAAAGCAAAAAGGAAAAGAAATCCTCTATGGTTTTCCAAGGAAGTGGCTACCACAGTCAAAGAAAAAAGATGGCATACAGGAAACTAAAACTGAGAAAGACAGGGAGTCGTTCAAGGAAAAAATGAGAGTCTAACAAACAAATTAGAAAGGCAAAAGCCAAGACAGAGGAAAAGATAGCAGAAGGGGCAAAAAGAGGAAACAGATCATTTTTTAGATACAGTAGGGAACATAGGAAGGCAAAGGGGGGGATAGTAAAGATTGCTACTGAAGAAGGGAGATGCACCAGACATGACCCAGAGAAAGCTGAAATCCTCACAAATACTTCTGCTTGGTGTTTACCAAACAGGAACCGGGGGATGGCCCAGCCCTGAAAAAACACAATACCCCAGGACCAGGGATAGACACTAGTCCCTTTACAGAAGCCGAAGTACAGGAGGCACTTAATAAACTAAAAGCAGACAAAGCCATGGGACCAAACGAGATGCACCTCAGAATCCTTAAGGAACTGGGGGCAGAATTAGCAGCTCTTCTGGCACTTCTGTTCACGAAATCCTTGAAGAGTGGTGTGGTACCCGAAGACTGGAAAAAGTCAATAGTGGTTCCATTTCACAAATCAGACAGTTGCGAAGAGGCTAGTAATTACAGACCAGTGAGACTCATGTCTATAGTAGGGAAACTAATGGAGACACTACTCAAACAGAGGATCATAGCATTCCTCAAAACTAGTGGCCAACAAGACCCTAAACAGCACGGTTTCACAGCAGGTAGGTCATGCCAGACAATTCTGCTCAAGTTTTCTGATACGCTACAAAAATAGTGGACGATGGTGGGGCAGTAGATATGGTCTACCTAGACTTTAGTAAGGCCTTCGACTCGGTTCCACACAGAAGGCTGGTAAAGAAGCTTGACCACACAGGGGTTGCTCCAGAAGTAGTCAAATGGGTACAAAACTGGTTACAAGGCAGAACACAGAGGATGCAGATTAATGGAACGCAATCAACGGAAGGCAGGGTGACCAGCAGGGTGCCCCAGGGTTCAGTACTGGGGCCTCTGCTCTCCAGTGTTTTTATAGCAGATATCACTGATGGACTGGAAGGGAAGGTGTGATGACACCAAGATATGTAACAGGGTGGACACAGGGTTTTATTTAACTCTAAAAATTGATTAGCGTTTTACTCATAAAAGTTCTAAAACATTGTAAAAATGCATAGCACTTGCCTCACTGTGTTTAACAAACATAACACTTCTAGAAAACCTATATAAATGCTTTCTGTACAGTTAGTATTGTCCCAAGGAAAACAAATGCTAATCAATTATTTAAAACCATGGGACACCTCAGAAGGAGTGAGCAGGATGGAAGCTGACCTCAAGAAACTAGAAGAATGGTCTGGAGTATGGCAGCTGAGATTTAACGCCAAAAAGTGCAAGTTCATGCACCTAGGAAAGAAAAATCCAAGAGAGGAGTATTACCTAGGAGACGAAAGACTGGCGGTCTCTGTCTCAAACCAGGAACAAGATCTGGGAATCATAGACAACTTGAAGGTGATTAAACAGTGTGAGAAGGCAACATTGAAAGCCAACAGAATGCTGGGCTGCATTGGGAGGGGAAACATGAGCAGGAGGAGAGAGGTGGTACTATCACTGTATAGATCACTGGTCAGGCCTCACCTGGAATATGGAATCCAGTTCTGGAGGCCTCACCTCAGGAAGGACATTGACCGGATGGAAACAGTACAGAGAAAGGCGACAAAATTATTCGGGGTCTACAGTACATGTCCTACAAGGGAAGACTTGGGGAACTGAATATGTACTCCCTAGAGCAGAGAAGAGAGAGAGAGGGGGCATGATTGAAACATTCAAGTACATCAAAGGCATTAACAAGGTACAGGCACAGGAACGTTTTCACTTCATGAAGGGCTCCAGAACCAGGGGACACGACCTCAGGCTGCAAGGAGGGAGGTTCTGTACCAACACTAGGAAGTTTTTCCTCACAGAAAGGGTGGTGGACGCCTGGAACAGCCTGCCCCAAGAGGTTGTGGGGGTCAACACTATGGGGGGATTCAGGAATGCATGGGAAAGACACAAGGGAGCCCTAACTACAAAGGGCAACTAGAGTGTCAAAATAGGTCTAAAACAAATGGGCAGACTAGATGGACCTAGTGGTCTCCTTCTGCTGCCAACTTCTATGTTTCTAAATGGCGGGAACTCCCCTATCCCTCCTGGGGTGATCCAGTGTTCTGAAAATGGCCATCCTTCCGAATTCCTGTACCTGTTTCAGACCTTGCCGTTCCCCCTCCTGGAGAATTTTTTCAAGCAATTCCAGGCGCAGGCCTCATCCTAGTTATGGAAATCCAACCCCCCCCCAGAATTAAATATGAACAGTTAACACACGAGCCAAGGAAAGGAGGTATAAGAGCACCCCACTTCAAGAATTACTATTGGGCAGCCCAGCTGGCAGTCATAAAGGAGTGATTCAACCCCCACAACCAAAATGCGGGTATCTGGCTTGAAAGAGCATGGACCGGAACCACTCTACCTGCATGCCTCCTCTACAGCTCGAATAACTGAGACCTGCCAAGTGTGCAACAAAACCCCCAGGCCTTGGTGGGATCGGAGGGAACCAAGGGCTTGATAATGAAACTATATAAAATATTAATGCAGCCAATATCAAATAACTCAGATTATCTTAGGCTTAGGTGGGAAGCCACCCTAGGTGAACCAATAACAGAGGAAGAGCGGCAATATAGACTTTAGGAGGGTTGGAAACTTGCAATACAAAGCAAATGCAAATACATTCACTACATGACCACCCACAGGACCTACTACACCCCGGCCAGACTCGCCAAATTTGACGTCGGATCAGATGGACAATGCCCCAGATGTACCGCACCATCAGCGGACCTAGCTTACATGATGTACAGTTGCCCAGAACTGAACTCCCCGTGGGAAAGCATCAGCCAAAACCCTAACAAACAGCATAGGGAAGCCAATCACTCTCTCTGCCAGGCTGGTCCTCCTGGGTGACTTCGGGGAAGGGGAATGGGAGAACAAAAAGCTCCTACTAAACGCAATAAACTGCGAAAGCAGGAATCCTGAGAGAATGGAAACAAACAGCCCTACCTTCAGTCAGGAGCTGGCTAACCACAATGGAGGATTGTCAAACACTGGAGAAGCTCATACACAAGTCCAAGCAGAAGGAACACGTACATTGGAGTATGGGATGGGTGTGCTTCTTCCCAGGGGGGTTGGGGGTCAGTGCATAACCGTTTGAACGCAGGGCAAGGAATGTGGCCCCAGCCACGGTGACTCTACTAAAACGTAAGATTGAAATACTCATCAAGCATGACCTACCCCCTGGAATACCCACCAGTCCGATACTAGCACGATGGGGAGTGGGAATCTCCATACTGCAGCTGTTTTGAATGTCAACTGCTATTACTACTCTGTAAACTTCTTATGGGAAACAACCACAACACTTTGCTATGTGACCTTTTAAACTGTACGAAACATGATGTGTCTCTCCATATTCTTTATATTCTTAGTAAAGTATATTTGAAAAAAAAAAGCTGGTCCTGCACTGCGTTCGAGAGCTGAAGAGCATTACTGTGGGCACCAGCTGCATATTTATTTATTTATTTTATTTATTTAGTTTTTGTTGACCGGGTAAGTGCGCTAGACAAATTCTGCCTGTTTTCAGGTGCAACCCGGGGGAGGGGAATACAGATGAATGCCAACTGACCTTGAACCAGGTTAAGCTGGTGGTGGTTTTTTTTTTGTGAATGAGGAAAATTTGGCCAGTACACCGGGGAAATTCCCCTACTCTGCGGTAGAGGGCACTGCAACTTGGAGTCACGTGTTCAGTGTGACTCAGGACACCGAGGAGTGTGGACGTGTGGGAGGTCGAGGTGCTGATCACCTCTTCGGCCTACCTGCAACTCGCTGTGATCGGTATGGCTACGGAACATGGAACGGTGGAGAAGTTGGCTGATGAAGTGGTTCAGGTTTGTACTTCTATAGGTACCTCCAACGATCGGTCGGAGACCTTAGTTACAGAAGGTTCTCATAGTGCAGCAGTTATACAGCAACGGATTGCTGAGGAAAAGCGTTGGTTCCTTGCACTACGGAACCGATTATTGCAGGAATTGGATTGTGCCCGTGAGGAATGCATGGATGTGCAGGAGCAGGAAGTTGTACAGCATCCCTTGGATATGGACCAGGAGCTGGTCGAAATGACCAGAAGAATTTCGGCAACGCTGCCGGTGGTGTCTGAAGCATCGCTCTCCTCCCCGATTTTACCATGGACAACAGTGAGTACTAATGATTTAGAACTCTCGGTTTCACTGTCGCCCAGTGAACACCGAGAATCATTGTCTGAAACTCCTCCATGTACTGGTGAAGCGGATGGTCTATTCTCTCTCCCGACTGACAGTTTAAGTTCTGCCCCGCTAGCTTCTGTTAATACAGCGGTTTCAAATCAGAATGGTACCGTGTTACTGACTTCTGGAAAGGAGACTGTTACTGTTATTTTGGATGGAAATCCTGATGATTCTTTCTTACAGGGTTCCATGAATGTTCCTGTTCCTGAGGGAGAGATCCCCGGCCCAGAGGATTGGGTTTCCCAGGCGTTGGAGGCTGCAGGGTGGGTGAAATCTTCGGATGGGAGGGGGTGGGATGCGAACGTTGGCTCCTTGCCCAAGGCAGTTTCGGTGGATAACTCTCCTCGTATGCCTAATTTAACTACTTCTGCTACACTTCCACCTGGTCAAGGTTCCCCTGTAGTAGGGCCCCAGGCTGCTTCTAACGTGGTTGTGGATACCATATTAAGCGATATAAAATGGTTGGAGGGAGAGGGGTCGGAGCCTGTCCCTCCCCCAATCCACTGTTAGCTCTGGAGAACGTCAGCTTATTATTGCACCACAGTTTCCTCCTTCTGCCCCAGTACAGACCCCCCCGGAACCAGAACCTGCTCTGAAAACTGCTCCTTCGGTTTGGCATGCAGGAATTAAGGAACAGTTATTCCCTGCCACTTTTGGACCTTTAGCAGAGCCTGCAGTAAGAAGGAATGCAGTACGTCTCAAATTTAGGAGCCCTCTGTCAGAGGTCCCTAATAGATGGTTCGTTGGGAAAGACTTGTTAAAAGGCAGTATGAAATTTTATGCCTATAAGATTTATGCACTGATCCATATGCCTGGGGACTCTGTATTTGACATTAGTTTTAAACATACTGCAGGTCTTGATAGGTTCTGGAAGCAGTTTCAGTCTCTTAAACATACTCCTCTGTGGAAATCTTTTATGGCCATTCCACTAACTAAACCTGTCTCAAAGAAAATTACTGTGATGTTTCATAATGAGGGGATCAATGTGGCAGATATTTCCTATTGACTACAGCAGCATTGTACTATTAAGGGTCAACCAGAACCTATTCTGGATGAGGAATGTCTCTGGACTGGGGGTTGGAGATTTCTGGTGGATTTACGATTAGAAAATGGCTTGATGAAACATCTACCTAATTGTTTTTTTCTTGGGGAGGGATAGGGAAGTGATATTTTATCCTGGACAGCCACACGCCTGCTATAAGTGTAGTGCATTAGGAAGTAATGTCTGCGATCAGCAGAAATGTGGTCTCTGTGGAGCCTTGGGACATGTGGGCGCTCATTGTAGGAATTCTCCTAAATGTAATCTGTGTAATGACCTTGGTCATACATGTTCCTGGGCTTCTCATAATAATGCCGACCTGGCTGTTCGGGCAAAACAAGATGTTTATGTGGCCATGGCTCAGAAGGAAAGTCACAAAATGCATGACCTGATTACTCATTCCCAGGCTTCCCCCTTGATCCCTCCCTTGCAGCCTGCGGCCTCACCGGAAGCTCCTGTAGTGCTTTCAGGGTCAGCTCCATTAGATATGAATACCGGGCTTTCTGAACTTATGGTAACAGACTTATCTATAGTAGAGACAGCACAGACATCTGTTTCCGTCCCACAGGGTGTCCCTTTAGTACCCACGGCCTCTAACAATGGAGACATTATTGTTCCTGGTGTGGAATCAGAGGTTACTGCAATACCTGAGGGTATTTCTTGTATGCCTCCTCCTGAAGTGCAACAAGAGTCACTTTTCCATAGGGTGACTCAATCAAAGTCCAATAAAGCCACTCTGGACGGTCAAGTTGAACCTGAATTACTCCCCTTACAAAATTCGGATACCCTTTTGTCTGAACAGGATGGTTTGGAATCAGACATATCTTCTGTGGCCTCCTCACTTGCTGAGGTGGTCCCAGAACTAGGGGTGTGTGATAAACCTAAACCGAAGAAAACAAAGAAACGAAAGTGAATTGTTATCTTTCTATATTTCATGATACTGAAAATGTCTGGTCCTTGTTTTTTATGGACTTTTTACCTTTCTCACATGTCTAGAATGGCAGAAGGTGTTGTTTTCCTTACTATTAATGTAAACAGTATTAAATCTTCTCATAGGAGACAGATTACCTTTGCTAGTTTGCAGGAAAGTCGAGGTAATATTATTTTACTTCAAGATACCAGGATACATTCTTTGATGCAATTGAAAGAAGCTGAAAAGGACTGGAGATGGGGTGTTTCTTTATGGTCTTTGGGGAGGATACTTGTGATGGGTTGGGTATTCTTTTTTCTGGAATCAATGTTAAAATTTTGAAAGTTCTGGATATTATGCCAGGGAGAGCCATGATGGTGGATCTAGTTCTTTCTAATTGCACATATCGCATACTAAATATATATGCTCCTCAACTTAAGGCGGATAGGTCAGCTTTATTTAAGAGGATTGCCCCATACTTACATACTTCGAAATTAGTGTTGTGGTGGGGAGATTTTAATTGTGGATTAGCAGCCAGGGATTGGGGAAGTACTACACTAAAGGTTTTTTGTGACACTAACATACTTTGTGATGTGCTGCACAATAATGATTTGGCAGATGTGTATGATGTTTTGCGAATTTCCCCTCAACATATTTTTTTAAGGGGGTTTTGTCTTTCTGAATCGATTATTGGTTTGTGTCTAAGAGACTCAATTGTTCTGATGTGCTGATTTTACCTATGGAGACTTCTGATCATGTAATAGTAAAATTATGGATAGGTTCTTATCAAACACATATGATAGGCCGCGCCTATTGGAAGTTGAATGTTGCTCTTTTACACGATGTTATCACGGATGAACAGGTGAAAGCTTTTTTTTGCTGCTCGAATGGATCTTTGTTTTCTGTATGACAGCCCTATAGAATGGTGGGAGGATACCAAAGTAAATCTGAAATAGTTATTTTTGCAAATTTCAAAATGTAAAGCCAGAAGTCATTATTTAACATATTTGAGTTATAGGGCACAGTATCTGAAATTGCTGGCTCAGGTACCTCATGCGGATAGTATGGTAGTGACTAAGCTTAAGGAAATCAAAAACAAAATGTATGATTTTCTTAAAATCAGAGAAGAAAAATGTTTCTATCAACAAAAATATTTGCTTAAGGGTACTAAACAACAAGTCAACCCATATGATCTCCAGTTACGGGGTTCCGAAAAATATGGTATTACTGCTCTAAGAGACAGTAATGGTACTGTGGTGCAAGATGTTAGAGGAATATGTCGAGTTGTGCAATATTATGTATGGTCTACATTTCAGGATGTTGCCTCAGCCTTGCCTAGTACATTTTTTCACACTCTAGATATTCCTAATTTATCAGCTGAAGAACTGACAGATTTGGTGGCCCCTATTGATGATTGTGAAATCAAACTGGCTGTTAGTAAATAATCTGTCCGTACCACCCCTGGCATTGATGGTATTCGTAATGAATTTTATAAAAAGTATTTGGAACTTTTACTTCTGTGGTTACGTGCCCTATTTGCCTCTATTTGGTCTGAAAATAGGCTTCCTCCTAATATGTACAGTGGCGTGAAAAAGTATTTGCCCCCTTCCTGATTTTCTCTATTATTGCATATTTGTCACACTGGATGTTTTCAGGTCTTTAGACAAAATATAATATTAGATAAAGGGAATCTGAGTGAACAAATAACACTTTTTTTTTTTTACTTATTTCATTTATTTAATGAAAAAAGTTAACCAACACCAACGGGCACTGTGTGAAAAAGTAATTGCCCCCTAGTTAAATCAACCCAATTAAAGGGATAATTAGAGTCAGCTGATTGAACACAGCCAGGCTTGATTACAGCCAGCCCTGCTCAATATAAATCTCACTTATTTTGACCCTTACCATCAGAGTCACGTTGCCAGCACAAAGATTCAACAAGCACATTATGCCATGATCAAAGGAAGTTCCTGAAAAGATCAGAAAAAATGTGTTGCCTCTATCAGTCTGGAAAGGGTTACAAAGCTATTTCTAAGGCTCTGGGACTCCATCAAACCACAGTGAGAGCCATAATCTCCAAATGGAGAACACTTGGAACAGTAGTGAATCTTCCCAGGAGTGGCGGCCTGCCAAAATTACTCAAGGGCAGCGTAAAATCATTCAGGAAGTCTCAAAGGATCCTAAAACAACATCCAAAGAACTGCAGGCTTCTCTTGCCTCAGCTAAGGTCAGTGTTCACGACCCCACAATCAGAAAGAGACTGGGCAAAATGGGCTTCATGTGAGAGTAGAAGGCAGAAACCACTGCTAACCAAGAAGAACATAAATGCTCGTCTCTCATTTGCCAAAAAGCACCTGGATGATCCACAAGCCTTTTGGGAAAATGTTCTATGGACAGATGAGTCCAAAGTGGAACTTTTGGATGACATGGATCCCATAATGTCTCGCGTAAAGCAAACACAGCATTCCACAGTAAGAACACCATACCAACAGTCAAACATGGTGGTGGTAGTGTGATGGTGTGGGATGCTTTGCTGCCTAAGGACCTGGATGACTTGCCATAATTAAAGGAACCATGAATTCTGCTCTGTACCAGAAAATTCTTAAGGAGAATGTCGGTCATCCTTCCGTCAGCTGAAGCTGAAGCGTAGTTGGGCCATGCAGCAAGACAATGATCCAAAACACAAAAGCAAGTCCACATCAGAATGGCTAAAAGAAGTAAAATTAAAGTTTTGGAGTGGCCTAGTCAAAGTCCAGACTTAAACCCAATAGAGATGCTGTGGCAGGACCTGAACGAGCAGGTCATGCTCGAAAACCTACCAAATGTTGCTGAATTAAAGCAGTTCTGCGAGGAAGAGTGGGTTAAAATTCCTCCACAGCGATGTGAAAGACTGATATTGAATTATAGGAAGTGTTTGGTTGCAGTCATTGCAGCTAAATGTGGCATAACCAGTTATTAAGTGTAAGGGGGCAATTACTTTTTCACACAGTGCCAGTTGGTGTTGGTTAACTTTTTTTCATTAAATAAGTAAAATTAAAAAAAAAAACAAGTGTTATTTGTTCACTCAGGTTCCCTTTATCTAATATTACATTTTCTCTAAAGACCTGAAAACATCCAGTGTGACAAATATGCAATAATAGAGAAAATCAGGAAGGGGGCAAATACTTTTTCACGCCACTGTATAATGGAATAATGATATTTCATTTTCAAAAAGGTGACCCACAACTGTTAAAAAACTGGAGACCTTTAAGTCTATTGACTTCTGATTACAAGATTTTGGCAACAATCTTGGCAAGTCGGCTTTCAAAGGTGGCATGGAGTTTGCTTTTTTTCAACACAAACATGTGCGGTCCCAGGTAGGAATATTGTGCATAATTTTAATTATTTTAGGGAGTTAGTAGAGCAGGGTTTATCCCATAATTTAACTGGTTATCTCAGGTCATTAGACCAAGCAACTGCATTTGATGCTATCCGGCAGGAACATATATGGACTGTTTTACACGTTTCTGGTATTCCAGATTTGTTTATTGGATTATTGAAAACGTTGTATTCCGCAGCACAAATTACTCCCTTAGTGAATGGCCACATGGGCATCCCTGTTCATCTTAATATTGGGGTTCGACAGGGGTGTCCTCTGAGTCCTCTATAGTTTGTGTTTGGCCCTGTTCCTGTTTTAAGATGGATAAATGTGGACCCTCAGGTACTACCCATTACCACGACAGGTGGCTGTACTTTTAAAAAGGTGCTAGCATATGCAGATGATTGTGTATTTACAGTGGCAAATTTAGATTCAGGGAAAAGGGTCCTCCAAGACCTTCAGGAGTTGCAACCGTTTGCAGGTATCAGGATTAATCTTGAGAAGAATCGGATCTTGGTTTTGGGCAAGGCTTTGGTTCCGGAAGATTTTGTTATACCAGTCGTTACTAATAATTTAAAGTTGCTAGGTATATACTATGATACGTCCACTGCTTTACAATGTAATTGAGATATGGTTTTTGACATAGCCAAACAGAAAGTTACTAGATGGCAGTCTTGGAAGATGTCACGGAAGAAAAGGGTGTTTCTTCTTCGAAGGTATATAACTCCAATTTTTTTATATGTTTCACATGTGTTTCCTCTCCCTTACAGTATGCATCCTAAAATAATGAGCCTTTTCTTTTCATTGTTATGGGGAAGCCGGTTAAACCCAGTTAAACTGGCACATACCTATACAGCTTGGAAATCAGGAGATCTTAATATGATTCAACCGCTTGTCTACTTGTTTGTTAATTTTTTTATAGCACAGTTCGGCCTGTGTTGTTAGCCAATGAAGATATGGGATCTTTGTGTATGAAGTTATGGGGAAGGGAATTTTTGACGGCCTGGGGTAGGGGGAAATGACATTCAATGGAAAAATTACTACCTGACTATGTTAAGATTACGCTTATATATATATAAGAATGTGGAAAATAGAGCTTTTATGGTTTATTTCACATGAGAAAAAATCATTTTATAAGCATAGAGTTAATTTTTGTTATTTGGAAGGTCCCTTGTTTCAAGTTCCTGATATTGTGAATACTGATTTATTGATTGCCAGTATTACGGAGCCTAGAATTCCTAAAAAAAAGCAAGATATGATATGGCTCTGTGGGCATCAGAAGCTTAATGTAAAAAATAATCAAAAACACAAACAGTTGTGGGATAGGTATTGTTCTGAACTAGCTTGTCAAGGTAGTCTGCAAACTATACGACATCTGTACTTTGATTGTATACGTGTCCAAGGATTTTGGTCCACATTGCCCAATTGGTGGAATGAACCTTTTTTATTTCTATGACATGATATTTTGATTTTGGGACAGATTCCGACAGACTGGAACAAATGGAATCAAAGTACAAACAGGAAATTTTGTTTCAAATACAGAGTGATTTAGATACACTACATGAGTATGAATTTTCCACTCTGGGGTCTGAAGTGGGGTCACGATTATGGAATAATGTTGGTTGGGTGGGTTAGGTTTTGTTTTCTTTCCTCCCTTGCACTTATTTTTTTGGTGTTTCTATTACATATTTGTACAGTATATATGCAATTTGTCCCTTGCCTGTTTTGTATTTTAACATTGCTTTTCTACTTATGTCTTTGTTTGATGATATTATTTTGTGTTCTGTTTTTGATTATCTAATAAAAAAAATTTCCCCTACTCTTTTCGAAAAGTGCCATGGGATCTTTAACATCCACCTGAACTACCACCAATCCAGGCAAATGGAACCTTGGTTTAACGTCTCATCCGAAAGACAGCACCTCAGAAGTGCAGCACCCCTCTCGTGCTACACTACAGTGTCAGTACTGAGATATTAACCCAAGTGCCAGATGTGGGAACTGAACCCACAGCCCTCTGATCGCCCGGCCTCAGAGGCAAGTGTGCTACCTAATTTTTATGTCAACCACTGCAGTCTTCCTTGACTGTGCTGGCTGTGTTTGCTGTTCAGGGAGTGGGGGAAGACCTGAAGGAGAATGAGTCTGCTGAGGTACACCCTGCATATATATTCTGGCAGTGACTTCTAGTGGACACCTTAAAATAGTTTCTTGGAATGTTAGGGGCTGAATTGCCCCCTAAAGAGGTGACCGGTATTTCAAAAATGTAATAAAATGCATTGTGACATTGCTATACTCCAAGAAACCCATATGTTGGAAGGAGATGCCCACAGACTGTTTAGTGTGTGGTTGGGCCTACACTTTCATAATGTCCCCAACTTGAAGCAGCTGGGGGTGGTCATCCTGTGCTAAAAAGGCATTCAGCTGTGCATACATAAAGAATGTAAGGGCTTGGAAGACACTCTCCTTCTTTTGCATAGGATGTATCGGGGGAACTTCTTATGGATGTCTCAACTCCCTGGATGCCAATTGTTATGACTTCATTGATGCAGAATTGTTAGGGGGACCTTTCTATGTTATAATCAGCGGAGACCTGAACCTTGCCCTGGATCTTCAGCCTGACCAGACTGGCACAGGTCCCAAGAATGAAGTACGGGTGGCTATCTGTATGCTCTCCACCTTTAGGCAAAGTGGTCAACAGGATGTATGGAGGGCCATATACCCACGGGACACTGACTTTTCCTGCTACTTCTCAGCTCATGACTCATACAGTCCTATAAGTATTATCTTTGTGTCCCTGGGGATTTTGACTTTGGTATTTTATTTTTATTTATTTAGTTTTCTTTTTTCCATATAGAGTTTTATCAGCTTTCCTCCCCATCCTCGGGCATGTGCGCGTGTGTGGAGGCACACACATGCCACGCTTCGGGGTGCCCTCCCACTACACTGCTACCCCATCCCGCCAATGCTACCCACTGGGCCTCCACCTGGTGAGAGTGGAACTACGGGGGGCGATGACCACACCAGGAGAGGAGAGCTGCCTTTTAGCTGCTCATTCCTGCTCCCCCCCCTTCCCGTGCTGGCTCCCTGACCTAAGGTTGTTCCCGAACCCGGGTTGCCGGCGTGGTGCGAAGTAAGGTGACCAGCGCCTAAATCCTCAGTGACACTGGGCCGGTTCATTTTTATTTATTTAAAAGTTGCACAAATTGCAGGATATGTTCTATGAGAAACAAGTCTTGTTACAGAATGTCCCAAGTTAAATTAAAAACAGTGAATACACAAGCTGACATAGACAAATCAATTAAAATAGTTACAAGTAGATTGTAATTGGGTTTGGGGGACCACCTTGGGGTAACATTCTTATTTCAGATCATGCTCTGGTACTGTTATCCCTGGCCTGGGGCAGTAGCTCCAGACCCAGAAACAAATGGAAATTGAACACAACCATCTTGCAGCAGGAATCTGTCACCTCCTGGCTACGCAAGGAATTGGTTGATTCATATTCTATTAATGATGCCTCAGATATATCCCATTCTACACAGTGGGAGGCCATGAAAGTGGTGCATAGGGATGGCTTAATTGCCCACACTTGAAAAGTGCGGCGGAAGAGGGAAGACCTCCTTTGCACCAAGGAAGGGGACCTGAAAAAGCTGCAACATGAGATTCTATTACACCTGAATCACAGTACCACCCTCCGCCCCCAGATCAGAGCCTTAAGGACTGAGATAGAGGATGCCCTACAGTATAAAGCAGAGCAGAGTATGCGCTCTATTGGCTAAACCAGAAATATTGGGAGGCTGGGGAGCAACCGGGGGAAACTCCTGGCTGCCAGCCTTAGGGCCCAGGAAGTAGACAAGTATATCCCAGTAATCTATACTAGTCAAGGCAATAAACTTACCGCCTCCTCAGCCATCAATACAGCCTTTAGAGAATTTTACTTCCACCTGTATTCCTCAGAGAGGGCCCCAACCCCTGCCCAGTTTGAGACGTTTTATTGAGATAGTACTCTCCTGCAGGTGTCACTGAAACACAAAGAGGAGTTTACCATTCCTGTCTCCCCAGAGGAGGTAGCATCGGCCAGCCAATCCATGTCACAGGGTAAATCTCCTGGGCCAGATGACTACTCCACAGAATTCTGTCATGCCTTTGTGGAGATCTTGGCATTCCAAATGGCTAATATGTTAAATGAAGCTTGCAGTCAGTGGACCCTCCCCAGTCATTCTCTCAGGTACTTATAACCTTGGACCCAAAAAAGGGGCGGAACAGCATGCTTTGATCTCAGTTTCTTCCCATCTCTCTCTTATAAACGTGGATGCCAAGGTCTTCTCAAAAATTCTAGCCAGGTGACTAGAGCGGGTCATGCCTACCCTTGTCAACCCCAATCAGGTCAGTTTTGTGTCGGACAGGTTGGGATCTGACAGTCGAACCTTGGACTTGATGTAGGAATCAAGGTCCACACCTACGGCCACTGTCACCCTGTCACTAGACACCAAAATAGTGTTTAACAGGGTGGAATGGGCCTTTCTGTTCGATGTAGGTTTGGGTTCCCACAGGAATTTATCTCTCTAGTGCAGCTTCTTTATATGTCCCTGTCAACAGCAGTCATGACAAACTACCTTTTGTCCCCCTACTTTCTGTTGTACAGAGGCACAGTGCAGGGGTGTCCTCTATCCCTGTTCCTCTTTCTCCTAATGATTCAGTTTCTGGCCCAGAAAATCCGGGACTCTGTGGACATTACAGATGTCTCTGTAGGGGGATCCTCTCACAAAATGTCACTCTTTGCAGATGATATTACCCTATTCCTATCCGATTCCTCACCTACTTGACTTGCCTCCAGTTCACTGTCTTCGAATACTCAGCCCTCTCTGGTTATAAACTAAATGCCTCCAAATCCCAGGTCATGCATGCCCCTTAACTATATATGCACAACTCAACTGTTCCAGAACTACCCCTACCAGTGGTCCCCTGATGGCATAATATGCCTGGGTATCAAGCTTAAACCTACCATTGCTGAAACAGTGGCTGCAGATGACCAGATTATGCTGTACAAGTTGGATACTGTCATGATCAGATGGTGTGCACCCATCCTTTCCATCTGGAGCAAGGTGAATGCCCTGAAAATGGTGGCACTCCCCGAACTGCTGTACATTTTGGCCAACCTTCTGGTGCAACTTCTGGGGATGTTTTTAAAATGCCTCCACTCTTAAGCTTAACTATTTCATCTGGCCAGGGAAGGCCCCAAAAATAGGGATAAGAACCCTAGAGGAGCATTGGAGCAGAGTGGAGTTTGGGCTTCTGGACCTCCATCTCTTCTAACAGTGTGTAGTTCTGCGATGTGCAATTGTCAGTTATGTCTTGTCTCTAGCAAACCCCACTCTCCCTTGGATCCTTTTAGAGTTAGCTTAGGGAGTGGGGGGACTTTCATTTCCACCAGACCTAGAATCCCCAGATTGGTCCCTCAGAACAAGTATTTTTCCATGTGCTAGACACGACACACAAAATATATCTGTGACCAGCACTGCAATCAAATGAGATGGGAACCTGAAAACAGAAACTAACAGGCCTTTGTGGCACAACCCCCAGATGAGAATTGGTGGGCAGCCACTCTGCTGAAAATCCTGGCAAACAATTAATTTATGGTCTGGGAGATGTTTATCACCCAGATACATGGGTTCTATGCTGTTTCAGAGAACCTTCGGAGATCTTTCACGTCCCTCATAGAAGAAGAGATATGCTGAAACAACGTGTATCCTCTTCTCACACTCTTCCCTTGCCCGATCCCCTGGAAAAGTGGATCCTCTCCCTAACTTCCACCCAACACTTAGCCACCAAATTTATGCAGCTTCACCACTGGATGTTACCCTCCCCCCTGGACATGATCCATGGGGTAGATGGGAGATGGAACTGGACATTACAGTCTTCCCCCATCCCCCCCCAGTGGGAGACTGTCTGGAGAAGTGCTTACAGGCGAATCGGGAATTGCAGGCTGAAACTCCAATTCAGACTTCTTCATTGGGCATACCAGACCCCACAGTGGCTGTACAGGGCAGGGTAGTTAAACCACAGTGACTGCTGGAGATGTTCCTCCCCCCAGGCCACTCTCACCCACATTATGTGGTTGTGCCCTGCTCTGCCCTGGAATCTTACTGGTCTGAAGTCTGGGCAGTGTGTAGCTAGGTGGCCCCAATTCCAGGGGTCAGAGATGCACAACTAGCACTCCTTAGGCTTCTGCCCTGACTGCTAATTTGGAAAACCCATAGCTGTTTTGGGTGAACTATGCACTGGCTGCTGCCAAATGAGTGCTTCCCCATCATTGGTGGGATGCCTCGTCTCCCTCAGTTCAAGAGTGGCATAATCTGCTAATCCTTACTGTTCTAAATGAGAGGACGACTCATGCTGCAGCAGGAAAGCTTCTGACATACTGTGACATATAGACTCCTTACCTCTGCATTCTTTGGGGGCACCTCCCCTGACCTACCCAGATAAGTGAAGCCAAGAAGCAGCTTGTCTTCATCTCTGTAATCTTATGGCCATAGCCCTCAACCCAGCACTAATGTGCTGGCAGACCCAGATGGGTCCTTTCTGACATTTTAAACTTAAACCCCTTCCTTTCTAGATACATCCTAGTAGAACTCCATTTCAAACCCCAGGAAATCTTACTGTATTCTGACATATGCAGTATTGTCCTCCCACTGTACTGCCCTAGAGCCGAAATGGTTAATAGAACCTATGCTAATGATGGAATGCTAGGCTCATGCTCGGTTTTCAAACCACTGTCCCTGGTAAACATTCTACAACTGTCAGATTCTTTACTCCGCTTGAACAGTACAGAAGCCTTGGAGAGCTCTCCTTCATCTTTCTTGAAGATTTTATTTTTCTTGGTTTTTTGAAGTAAAATGTATTTCTGTTCATTTTTGAAGCGCTGTCCTTGTGTTTACAGGTAAACTAGTTTAGGTTTAGTGTTATTCCGGTAAGTTTTTTCGGTTTCTTTCCGGTTCTTTTAATCGGGAGGGAACCAGACTTTTATTTACAATTTCTGTATTTTATTCCTTCTCTGGGCCGCTTGCTTAATTTGTTTATTTGAGGGAAACCAGGATAACTCTTGGTTCCCTCAGCAGTTGCTGAACCGACCACAAAGTAAAAAAGATAAATAAAGTAAATAAGGTTTAAGCCTCATTCATTAGTGTAGATTTCTGATTCTCAGAGAACCATTTATTGGGGATTTTACAGATTTTGTCACTAACACAAGAAAAGAACTGGCCCTGTGGGGTTTCAGCTTTGTACAGAGTGTGGGGGAACTGTTTGAAAGTAGATCCTCATGTATTTGTGTTTTTGCCTAGGGTTTAACCACCTGAAGGCAGATTGTAACATCTGTAAAAGCAAAAAGTATTTCCTCAGTCAGCGCTTAATAGGCATTTTTTTTTAACACTTTCTTTTTATCCCCTCCTTACTACCAACTCAGTCCACTCCTTCGGACTGATCAATCCCCATGATCCCTTCCACGGCGTCTGCCCCTAGAGTGCCAGGCTTTGCTCTGTTGTCTCCCTACCTTGCTCCTCTTCCTCTGGAGAGCCTGCACAGTGGGGTCTGCCCGTGGGTAGATGATCAGGGCTGAGATCGGTCGTCATCCTGGCCTGAGAGGGGTGTTTTCTGCTTTTCTTCCCCTTGGTCCCCCCTCTCCTGAGAGCATCAGCACAGAGGACTGATGTCTAGACAGGCTGCATGCTAACACACGCCATCATCAAATGCCCACAACGTCCTCCCCACCCCGATTCCGGAGAGCCACCTAGTGCCCCGATGCCAGTGCTTCCACTGGTGCCGGTGCATCGAGTGCTGAAAGCACCCCAGGAACCCACCCCAGGAGGAGGAGGAGGAGAGCATCCATTGGGACGCTCGATCCTCCTCCTCCCCTCAATAGGCATTTTAACTGACTGTAGGAAAAAGGTTCAATATGGGAAGGAACCGGTTTTACAACCCTCTAACCAGGGTGATGGTTCCCATATTAAAGAAAAGAACTGCAGATACTGCTGCTGAACTAGTAAGTTCTGCTGTGAAAAAAGGGAAGGAAAAAACACTTGGTTCAGCAAAAAGTATTTCTTCAGTCGGCGCTTAATAGGCATTTTAACTGACTGTAGAAAAAAGGTTCAGTTAGTCTGCTAACCCAGCTGTGGACACAACTTCCTCCTCTCATATGTAGAAACCGAAGGAATCGATTTTACAACCCTCTAACCAGGGTGATGGTTCCCCGATTAAAGAAAAGAACCGCAGACACTGTCGCTGGACCGGTAAGTTCTGCTAAGAAAAAGAGAAAGGAAAAACACTCGGTTCAGGAACCGCAACCTACAAAACTGTGGGTTCCAACTGCAGATGAATAGCAAACACTATACAAATTTTAGAGGTGCTGCAATGGGTACCGCGGTTCTGGTTCAGTGGCCCGGTTCACAGATATTGGTTCAGGACCTGGGTTCCTTCTCGGTTCCTAGTTCATTGGAATGGTTTGCTGAGGTGTACATGATGAGTTTGTACCTGGTGTATGCCCTGATCCTCAGCATCCTGACTCCCCTGAAAAGGGAGCTGAGATTTTTTTCCTCTCACTTTGCCTTCATAAAGCACACAGACACTGGACCTCTCCACCCAGGAATCCACAGAGGAGGAGGAGGAGGAAGAGGAGCCAGACTGTATGAATAGGATGGATGGGCCAATAACAGAAAGACTGCTGCTGCCCATCCACAAGTCTCTGAAGAGACAGGCTTCTAGAATTTTATAAAATCCCACTTCCATTCCCCCAGTGAACAAGAGGCTGGATAGGAAGTATTGGGTGGCTAAGTCTGGAGCAGAGCACCCTAGCCATGAAGAGGTGGTGGTGCAAGCTGTGGCTTGTGATAAGGCAGTGATTCCCCTGGCATCACACCAGTTAAAGACTCCAAGAGATGATTTTTTGGCACAAGAAATCCCACTTAGGTACCTCTTTGTCCATTAGACAGGCCACTCACATGACCTGTGTCTCCAGATAATAAATAAATAAATAAAATATCTCTGGAATGCAGTTTCAGAGATTGCTAGGGCATAGAGGCCTATATATGCCAGTTCAGAAGGACAGTGGATGCAATGATATTGCAGCTAGGCAAATAGCAGTTTCAGTGTCTCTGAGGAGATGGGCCTGGCTAGGGACAACTAATTTGTCCCAGGCCAGCCAAAAGGCATTGGATTTTCCTGGTGAGCCCACATTCCTTTTTGGTGAACAGAGGCTTACATGGAAAACATGGATGGGTACAAGGTAGCTTGTAGGAGTGCTGTTGCAAAGGAGAAAGCAGCAACACCACAGAAGTACCAAGACAGATAGTGGGCCATGGGCTTGCCCTCAGGTTCAAGATCTTGCCCAAACTGAGGGCAGGGTTTTTCAGACCTGCCAGTTTATCAGAAGTAACCCTGTTGGAGAGGGTGGTGACCCATATGGGATCCCAGACATTTAAACAGGCATTTAACAAAGCCAAAGTAAGAATGGTCAGTCTGGCTACCATCCTCCCTATACACAGAAAGGGGGACTGGGCCTACATTTCTGGCCTTAAAGGGCCCTTCCTCCCACATAGTTCAGAACTATTCCTTTCGGCCTCATCTCTGCTCCTGGGGTTCTTACCAAGTGCATAGCACTAGTAGAAGCACACCTAAGGAGGCAGGGGGTCATAGTCTCCCCATACCTGGATGACTGGCTGATGGCAGGCCAGTCTCCTCTGTGGGTAGTGGTGCACTGATCACCATCTAGGATACCCTGTGTATGCTGGGTCTCCTGGCAAATAAAAATAAAAAAAGTAAATGCCAACACCAGTTCAGCGCCTGGAGTCTATAGAGGCAAAGACTGGATGCACTGAGGGGAAGGGCCTTCCTCCCGCAGGGAATGGTAGACAGCTTGCTGCAGCTGGCAGGCTCATTCCAACTGCATACCCCAGATCAGTGAGGCATTTTTCTACAGTTGCTAGGGCACATGGCTGCAGCAACAGTGTCAGGATCAAGATTCCAGAGGACAGGCATTTAGTTCCACCTCAGGTTTCACTGGTCCCAAAAAGAGATTTCCTGTCAAAGATGCTCCCTGTCACAAGAATCCTGCTGCAGGCTCTGCAGTGGTGGCAGGAAGAAGACAACCTCAGGGAGGGTGTGCCTTTCCTCCAGCTGCCACCAGCAGCAGTATTAACAACCTATGCCTCCCTCCTAGGGGAGCACACACTGCTTCACGTAAAGCCTGCTAGAGCTCGGGGCAGCTTAGCTGGGCATTCAGTCCTTCACTTCAGTGCTTCCAGGCAAGGTGGTTTAGGTTAGGACAAGACAATACAACCACAATTTACTACATAAACAAGCAAGGGGGCACAAAGTTGTCCCTACTGTGCACAGCAGCCATGAAAGTGTAGAGTCTTAACTCACTCCTTGGGCATCTCCCTCTCAGCAATCCACCTCCCAGGGAAGGATGATGTCCTAGCAGATGCTCTCAGCAGGATCCACTAAAACCACTAGGAGTACAAGTGGTGATCAGAAGGTGGGATACCCCAGAGGTGGACCTCTTCGCAACTCCAGACAATAACCAGCTACCATAATTCTGTTGTAGACCTCTTGTAGGGGACATAGTCCCTCTGGATGTGCTGCTGTTGCATTAAATAGGGAAGTTCCTGTATGCCTTTCCTCCATTTCCCCTGTTGCTCAGAGTGCTGAACACGCTCAGGGTTCACTCAGCGACAGTGATCCTCATTGCTTCAGATTCGGCCAGAAGGCCATGGTATTTTCTACTGCTAACCTTGTCAATTTCCAGGCCAGTCTCTCTGCCCAGGAAGCACAACCTATTGACCTCCTTGCAAGACAGAGTCCTTTACCCCACTATCCAGTCTCTCAGGCTCAGGGCTTGGCTCTTGAGGTCATAGAGTATTCAGACTTGCATATTTCTATGGGGTGCTGGAGGTTCTTAGGGTTTCTAGAAAACCCTTCCACCAGAGAGGCTTACCCCTCTAAATGGAAGAGTTTTTTTCCATTTGGTGTCAGAAAAAGAGAGAGACTGCTGCCAGGCTGACTTGTCAGTTATCCTACAATATATGGCACACCTTCTTCCTCTCGGCCTTAGGCCTTCCACCTTCAAAGTACAATTACCAGCTGTCTCTGCTTACCTCTCAGCTGGTAAGGGTCATCTCTGGCAGTTAATCAAGTGTTTAGCAAGTTCTTTAAGGGTCTCATGCATTTGCATTCCCTCACAGGGAACACACCTCGGCATGGGACCTCAATATATGCATTGGCTGGCTAATGAAACCACCATTTGAGCCCATGTCTTCGGACGAGCTTAGGTATACAGCATGGAAAACAGTGTTCCTGGTAGCCATCACCTCAGCTGGGAGGATCTGTGAGCTCCAGGCCTTGTCCACTGAGTTAATTACATATCAGTTCATAGGGACAAGATAGTCCTCGACTAACAGAAACGTTCTGTCCAAGGTGGTTTCGGACTTCTACCTAAATCAGTCCATTACTTTGCCAATCTTTTATTTCACTGACCACTCTAGTTCAGGGGAATGTAGACTGCACAGCCTAGATGTCAAGTGAACTATAAGCTACTACTTGGGTCACACAGACGGTCACAGGCAGGTGAGCACTCAGCTTTTCCTGACCTATGGAGAAGTAGGAAAGGGCAAGCCTGTCTCAAAGAGGTCTGTTGCCCGCTGGATGGTTGCTTATATTCAGTTCTGCTACAGCAAAGTAGGTAAGGAATCCATGTAGGCCTTATGGCTGTATCTGCAAGGGGTACAGCTGCTTCAATTGTAGCTGCAGGAGATATTCCTTTGTTGGAAATCGGTAAAGCATCTACCTGGAAAACAGTTCACACCTTTACCATGCACTACATCCTGGATACCCAGGCCAGAGGTGATGCCAGGTTTGGCACAGCACTACTGCAAAGCCTGTTCCCTAAAGAGGTTCTCTACTCTTCTCCAAAGTACTGCTTGGGTAGTCTGCATATGTCAGAATACAGTAAGATTTCCAGGGGTTTGAAGAAAACATTACTTACCATAGTAATCTTGTTTCTTCTAAGGGAATCTTACTGTATTCTGAACTCCCACTCTACCTCCCCTGCTAGAACCTATGGGTACTGCAGCCCAGCTGCCCATGCTGTTATAAACCCATGAGTGGTTCTGTTGTTGTGCTTAGTGACTTGAGCCTTAGTGTAGCCCACATTTTCAACTGAAGGGGATTGTCGGTTGTCATTTGTTTAGTTAATTGTTAAAGTTAGTATAGATAGCTTGTTAGTATTTATGCTCTGTAAGAATCTGACAGTTGCAGAATGTTTACCAGGAATAGTGGTTAGAAAACCGAGCATGAGCCTAGCATTCCATCATTAGCATAGGCTCTATTAACTATTTCATCTCCAGGGCAGTACAGTGGGAGGACAATACTGCATACAGTATGTCAGAATACAGTAAGATTCCCTTAGAAGAAACAAGATTACTATGGTAAGTAATGTTTTCTTCCCCCCTCCCCACACACATGCACGTGCCTTTCTTGCAGTGGAGAGTCGTTCCTCCCTCCACCCCAAGGCAGTGTTAAGAATACCTGTACCCTTACTGACTTCATTCTCAGAGGTTGAAATATGTTGCATTTGCCCCCCTTGATCATGCATACACACAGTTAGTCGACTAACTACAGACCTACACTAACAGATTCATCAAAGCCGAGGAATTGTTAAAATGCATTGTTTTTATTTACAGTATGTCCTGTTTGATTATTTGTTTTAATGTTTTACTTGTTGCTTGTGAAAGTGGGCAGTTTGCTCATCTTGCTAACAAGTATAAAAAATAAAAAATAAAAATGAAATGAAATCAAAGCAGTATAAGATTACAGGTCACTGGTCCTTTCTGCTAGACTGGGGATATACACGAGGTTATTCTTCTTTGTCTAATTAGTCTCCCTCCATAAATGCCCAAATACCCTGCTACTTGCCTTAAGAGAGGGTAAGCAGCAGATCAGTTAGGATCTGGAGTATATGCAGTAGGTAAGGAAATGGGCAGACTGGGCGGGCCAAGCAGTCCTTATCTGCTGTCAAATTTTATGTTTCTGTGTTTGATCATTGACTGATGCATTAGCAGAAGAATTAACTTGGAATTTTTGGCATAGTTATTTTTTCATGTCCATGCTCCCTCTAACATAATCTTTTTGTTTGTTTTGTTTGTTTGCTTATTTGTTATCAGGTAAATACACTGGAATACAATTCCTTTTACAGGTATGACCTGAGGTCTAAGTTAAAAAAAAAAATCAAAATACTGTACTGACAGTTCACTGTACTGACAGTTGTGAAATAGGTTACACAGTGTGCCCTTCACTGTTCTGTTATAATGCTGTTACAGAATATTAAATGCAAAATTTGTAGTATCTGCCTGCTTAGAAATCAACTGGTGTTCATTATTCCGCAATAGGCATACTGTTAAGATACACCATCAGTATGCTTTGTCATTATAACCTTGTTATTACCTTTTTGCAGATGTGTATATGAGCATTGTTGTAAAATGTTAAAAGCCTTATAATGTATGGTAGAACGCTGTTAATCTTAGGAAATCATCATTTTCTAAGGTCGTTGACCTATCGATGTGACGTAGAAATGTTGTTAACCTATCGATGCTACGTCACATCGATAGGTTAACAACGGCGATCGGTCTGCGCATACACTACCGGTCAAAAGTTTTAGAACACCCTAATTTTTCCAGCTTTTATTGAAATTTAAGCAATTCCAGTCCAGTGAATAACCTGAAATGGTACAAAGGTAAGCGGTAAACTGCTAGAGGTTAAAAAAAAGTTTACGTTAGCAAAAAACTGCTTTAGAGAAATTTCAAAGAAAGCTAAGGTGTCAGTGAGTACAGTTTCCTACACCATCAAAAGGCACTTGGTAACTGGAGAAAACTCTGACAGGAAGAGGTCTGGCAGATCCAAAGCCACAACAGAATCAGAAGACAAGTTTCTGAGAGTCAACAGCTTGCATGATAGGCGGCTCACAGGACAACAGCACAGAGTGACTGGCACCCTGAACCAAAAGGGCTACCACAGCATTTTGCAGCGCCATGCAGTACCCTCTGGTCTATGCCTAGTTGGTCAGGGGTTCATCCTACAGCAAGATAATGACCCAAAACATACCTCCAGGCTATGTCAGAACTACCTTCGAGGAAAAGAACAAGGACGGTAGGCTTCAAATCATGGAATGGCCAGCACAGTCTCCAGACTTAAACCCCATCGAGCTGGTTTGGGATGAACTGGACAGAAGGGTGAAAGCAAAGCAACCTACAAGTGCAACACATTTGTGGGAACTTTTGCAACAGTGTTGGGAAGAACTTCCGAACAATATTTGATGTCCATTGTAGGAAGAATGCCACGAGTGTGTTCGGTGTTACAGTATATCTGCAAAAGGTGGCTACTTTGATAAAGTCAAAATTTAGATTAAATTTTGTTAAACAAAATGATTCTATGATTTCTTTTATCTCCAATTGTTTATTTGTTCTATGCTTTAATTTCAGAGTACATTGAGACATTAACCTCGTAAATTTCAATAAAACTGGTAAAATGGGTGTTTTAAAACTTTTGACCGGTAGTGTATGCGCATGCTTTTTTTACACTGGGAACTGACAGATGAACGCAGCGGTTAGGGAAGGACTGAGCAGCTGCGGCGGTGACTATATTTCAAAAAGTAAGCAGCCGTTTTCCTTTTCGTAGGACCATACACTATAAAAATAATGTATGGTCCCTCTATCAGCAACCGGTCACTGTTAACCATCTCGAGGTTGCCATGGCGACATAAACCTTTTGAGCTTCTCTCTCGAGGTTTACACAGTCGCCCTGGAAACCTCTCGACAGTTAACAGACCGGTTACTGATAGAGGACCATACATTATCCTCTATGTAAACATCTTTGTGGGGGAAAAAAGTCGAACTTTAACCTTCCTGGAGCTTTCATACCATTTAGGTGAGGAAGAAGTCTGGAACAAAACTCCTCATATACGTCCCCATTCTTTAGCTGTCAGGTGAAGGTCTGCCTCACCCTGCCACTTAGTAGTGAGATATTGAGCTGTATGTTGTTTTAACAAGAGCAGGAACTGGTATCTCCTGGTGCTTTGTTCCCTTTTGTTCCAGCACATTAACTAGTTGCGAGAGGGAGGGGTCCTGTTGTCCCCAGCTGGCACTGCCGTGGGTTGGGGAGAAATGTCTGGACATGATCTAGAAATACTTAAATCTCTCACTATTCTGCCATCCAAATAGAGTTTTACATTCCTCGAACATCTTAAGCTTATTAGCATCCTCACATCCCTCTTAAATTTCCCTGCTCCAGCTTCATCGCATGACTTCTGGTCCTGGTGCTCCTTATTTGAAAGAGACTCCCTTTCTTTACCGTTTACCCCATGAGGTACTTGTAGGTTTCTGTCATGTCCCCTCCGCTTTCCTCTCTTTCAGGGTGTACATGTTGAGATCCCTCAGTCTCTCCTCATAGGACTTTTGGTGCAAGCCTTGCACCATTTTAGTTGCCCACCTGTGGATTGCCTCCATGTTGCATATGTCCTTTCTGAGGTTCGACCTCCAGAATCGAATGCAGTACTCTGGGTGGGGTCTCACTAGTGAACGATATAGTGGCAACACCACCTCCCTCCTCCTGCTGAAGATACCTCTCTCTAAGCACCCCAGCATCCCACTGGCCCTACCCACTGCTTTGTCACATAGCCCTGCCACTTTGGGGTCATCAGGTATGATAACCCCAAGGCCCCTTTCTTGCTCAGTGACTATCAGTACCTCCCCCAATCCTATGCTTACTTTGTTCCTATGCCCTAGGTGCATGATTTTGCACTTTTTGGCATTGAACCCCAACTGGCATGCTCCTGACCACTCCTTGAGTTTCTCACGATTCCTACCCATATTCTTCACCCCTTTCTGAGTGTCCACCCTATTGCATATTTTGTTGTCATTTGCAAAAAGGTATAACTTCCTTTCCAGTTTTTGTTCTGCAGTGTTGCTTATGAAGACGTTAAAGAGGACCGATCCTAATACTGAGCCCTTTGGAGATGTTGTGTGCATTCTGGGACCTTGTTCCATATCTTGTGGGGTTGTTGCTGATACAGGAGTGGTGGGGCAAGATTATTCAAGCAACTGCGTGTTCCTTTGAGGTTCGGCGTCCCCACTCCCCTAGTTTCTGGCTCCTTGGGGATGTATCTTTATTGGATGGGACAACCAATAAATACAAACTGTTTTTGTATTCTGCTGCAATGGAGGCTAAGAGGCTTCTTCTTTGTGATTGGAAGTCTACCTCCGTACATTTCTATATGCAGTGGTTATGGGCTATGTCCAAACAGCTTCTTATTTATGGGTCTTTTACTGGAGGAAACTAAAGTTACCAGTTTTTTATAACATTTGGGTGTCCTGGCTTTCCACTTTCGGGGTGGGTTCAAAATTGAACTCCAGTGTAGATTGACAAGTGTTTTGAATAATTTTTGGTATGCATATTTCTATGTCTCCTATTTCATTCTTATGTTTCTTTTTTCCTTCAGTACTCCCCTCTATTATATAGGATAGTTTCATGCTATAGTCCCTCTCAAGGCTAGTTACAATATGTGTTGCTTATATTGTTAATATATTCTTGGATATAAAATTAGTGTCTGTTTCTAGATATGTGATAATGTAGTTGCCTTTGTACGTTATGAGTGAACTTGGATGTTATCTACTCTGTTGTATCTTGTAAAAAATGTAATAAAATGTTTAAATACAAAAAATACTGAGCCCTTAGGCACCCTGCTGGTCACTCTCCCATCCTTAGAGCCATTAGAGTGAGTGCCATTAGCCACCATCCTCTGTTGCCTATTCGTTAACCAGTTTCTAATGTATTTCACTACTTTATATCCCACCCCTAGGCAGCTTAATTTCTTTATCAGTCTCCAGTGTGCACAGTGTCGAAGGCCTTGCTGAAGTCCCAATAGACCATGTCCGTTGCCCTCCCCGATCTATTTCCCTGGTCACCCAGTCAAAGGAATTGGTCAGATTCATCTGGCATGACCGCCCACATGTGAATCTATAGTGCTTGTGGTCTTGCAGTCCACTGGATCAAGGCACTCTACCAACCTTTCCTTTTACTGGGTTTCCATTAATTTCCCCACCACTGAGGTGAGACTAACTGGCATGTAGTTGCTAGCCTCAATCCTGCTGCCGCTGTTATGTAGAGAAACCATGTCTACTCTCTTCCAGTCCTCCAGAACCATGCCTGTTTCCAGAGAGCTGTTGATCAGCTTGACTCCTTCAAAGCTGTCAAAGGCAGGTACCACTTACCCCAAAGCTGAGTCTTGGAGGTTCCTCCAAATCAAAGTGCTATTGTGCACTTCTTGAAAGTGGCCACTAGGCCCTTGTCTCCCTCTAGCCCATCCCCTTTGTCAAGTTGGCATCACCTAAAAAAAGGGAAAGCAGGAGCCATCGATAAGAGAACACAAATGGAACTACCGGACTAATTTCAAAAAGCCAGGACCAAGTGGGAAACTCAGTTGGACATACACATAACTGCAGAACAATGGTCTTATTGCTGGAAATAAGCCAACGTGGCCTGTGCTGATAGCAGCATGGCGATGCCTATACAGAACAAAATCCTTCACTTTTTGTATCCAGCCCCAGCAGCCCTGCAAGCAGTGAAACTGAAACCAAATGATAACCTGTTGGAGATAACAACATGCAGGGGTGCAATCTGGCCCATATTTATTTAGTTTTTGTTGTCCAGGAAAGGAAAACTAGACAATTCTGCCTATTTTCAGCCTTGTCCCAGGAGAGGGGGGAATACAGATGGATGCCAGCTGACACTGAACCAGATTAAGCTGTTGGTATTTTTAGTGAAATACTTTTAGTGACATATACTGTGGATGCACACCTGCTCGGACCTACTCGTCTGAGGTCATGTTTTCCTTTCATCAAGTTCTGAGTTGCCCCAGCCCACCACTCCTCCTTTCTGGCTTTTGAGTATCCCACCAGTAGACTGCAGAATTACAGAATCACAGCTGCACTGGCTCTTGGCACCCTCAGTTGAGGCCAAGTGTCTGCTTCTCCTGAAATTGTAATCCTTGGAAATTCCTTCCATAGCTCAGTGGAGGGCTTCTCCGGGGAAGTTGGCAAACTTTGAACTGCCGCCCCACACAGCTTGGGGAACTCGGTACAAATACATGAAGATGTGAAATCATTTCTTTACTCCCCCTAGTGTCAGAAGCCTGACTTGTAGGGAGAGGGTTGGACACCAAATATGAGCTATCATCAGATTCACCCATACCCACCGAGATGTTATCAGGCATAATGTTAGAAGCTTAAGATCACTGGGGTCCCTTTTTATACTGGTGACATAACAGAGTCAAACTTACTTACCTGCATGGTTTGCTGTTTATTATAAATGATATTGTTTAATTGTATTTACTGTTGTACCAAGAAATGATTTAAGTCATGCATTTGCAATTAATGAACTGTTAGAATGTTATGTTAGTTTGTGTGATGTTATATGCATCATTGTAATGATTTGTTGTACTGATTTTGAAAATTTTTAATAAATATGATTAACTACAACAAGAAAGGAGGGATACATCCCATCTGGCCCAGAGGCCTTATCTATCTTTCGGCCTTCTAGCCCTATTCCAGACCCTTTCACTGGTAAATAGTAGCTACCTCATATCCAGGATTCCCCTTGCAGCCATGCTAATGCCATTCTCCTGGCAGAGGTCTGCTGTCTTCCCTTGTGAAGACATAACAGACCAGAAGTAATCATTAAGAACAGCTGCTTTGTGCTCATCCTCCTCTATTACCCTACCTCCCTCTGATAGCCTAACAATTCCCCCCTCCCTTCTTTGTTTCCTGATATATCTGAAGAACTGTTTTTCTGCACTCTCGACCCCCTCTGCAACATGCGGCTCAGTTTCTGCTTTTGCTTCCCTGACCTCCCTCTCGATTTCTCTTGATCTTGCAGGAATCAGTCTTCATCCCTGAGTCACACTAGTGAGTCTTAGCCAGAAGCGCCAGGACCTTGCAGGAGCCAAAACTTTTCAGGAGGGCTGGCATAGAGGCAAGCTGTGCACATGCGCAGCACCACAAGACTGGCTTGCGCCATGTAGCTTACCTCAGCATCAGTCCTCAACTGCCTCAGTTCCTTTTTTCCTGCTGTCAAGTGTGCATTAGTGATGATGTCGCTTAACCGCCAGAGAGTCAGAACTTCTCATCTGTATGAGAAGTGTTCCGGTCTCTGAGTTTTAGTGTTTACAGCTAGAGTTTGTTATTTTTGTGTCAGTTTAGAGATTTTATAAAAATGTTTTCTGTCAGTCTCTCTTAGCCCTACTGAGTTAACGGTCGATGGCCATGGATGATGATGGTAAGGAAACTTCTCAGGCAAGCTGCTCCAGCAGCAGGGCCATGTCTAGTCCACTTTCTCTGTCAGGAAAGGGTCCTGACAATGGGCAGTCCTGTGCCTGGGAAGTAGGACAATACTCTGGGAAGCACAAAAATAAGCAGGCCTGTTCTTGATCCCGGTCGGGTTCTTGGTGCCAGTCAGCCTTGAGTTCTTCCTCCTCCCATTGGAAGGTGAAGAAACAGTACCACTCAAAGTCACCCTCTGCGAGGTCTGTCATGAGATGTTCGGTCTTCTAGAGTTAGCGGCCTCACAGGCACTGTCAGCGTCACCTGGGGCCTCTGGTACTAGGAGGTCAATGTGTCAGGCCCAGACCCCCCCATCTGTAAGTGTGGACTCCAGTAGGCAGTTCCACCACTGGCAACTCTTATGGAGCAGTTGGTGCAGCGTCTGGCTTGTTTGCCTCTTCCAGCGTAGCTGGTCTCTGGTCCTTTGGGGCTGGTAGAACTGGCGCCACAGGCAGTGCCCTGTAGCCAGGTAGAGCATTTGGTTGTGGCAACAGCCGCTGACCCTTGCTGGTGACCATGCCACTGACTCCTGTCCCACTGGTCACATCCCCATTCAGTGTCACAGTGATAGGACCACCCACGGTACGATTGCCATCGGGACCGGGTTTAGATCCTTCTGGGCCTGGGTTGACTCTGGTGCCAGTTCTGGTGCTGCCCTCTGTGCAAGTAATCTCCCTGGTGCCAGATGCAGTTCTAATTACGGCACCGCCTCTCGCACCAGACCCTTGTCTACTGGGGTCAGTGTCACCAGTGTTGCCAAGGACACATTTTGGATTGGAGGGCCTACAATCCATCCCACTCAATGACCCTTCCTCTTGGGAGGATGTGGAGTGGGATGACTATGATTCTGTCCTCATCATTTCTGAGGGTGGCGACTGATTTTTTCTTTTGCCTGGACTCTCTAGGCCCAGGCCCTTCTTCTATTCCACAGGAGGCTCTAACTTTACAGGCTATGCTCAGGAATATGCATTCTGCACTTGGTTTTGAGCCTTATAGCACTGACCCAGGTACATGTCTGTGTCTGCAGTGGTTAAAAGTTTCTATCATGCCAGTCAATTTAGTTTCTCCTATTACATCTGCATTTGAGACTTTGTCGGATGTGGTATGGAATAGATCTGCCCCTATCCCTTCTGTCTGCAAACAGACAGACAGGAATACACTGCTGTCAAGGATAGACCGGTGTATGTTTCTAACCTATAGCTAATGCCATTGTTGTTCTCGCTGACAGTGACAAACCCATTCTTCACCAAGAGGTCACTGCATACCCTATTAACAAGGAGTCGTGCAAGATTGACACTTTGGGCAAGCAGGCATTTGTAGTATCTACCCTTAACATACAGACTGCTAGATACCAAGGATATTGCTCCAAGTATGAATAGGAGCTTGCTTAAGTCTCTGGCAAAGTCCCCGCCAGATTCTGATACTAAACAAAAGATTCTGCATACTGCCACGCATGGAACTGAGTCTAACAGTCATCAGCTCAAAGCCATTATGGATGCCTTTGATACTGCCTCCTGCTCTGCTACAGCAGTCTTCTGTATCAGAAGGCACTCTTGGCTACATACTGCTGGCTTTTCTTAGGATATCCAGCAACAGGTAATGGACATTCCCTTGGATGGCACTTACCTGTTTCGACAGCAGGCAGAGAAGTCTCTTGAAGCATCTCAAAAAACCTAGAACAACCCCTAAGACTTCCAGGCCAGTTTTGGCTAACCCTCAGAGGGGGAAAGAACGTGGTTTCTTTCACAACCAGCAGTCTTTTCATGGGAAAGGTAGCAGAGCCCAATACAAATCGTAGCTTCCCAAGCCTCAGAAGAAGATGCAGCCGAAAGCACAGATGCTGAAAGCACTCAGTGCTACCCACTGAAGCTTCAGTCCCAGTCCTGCCTCAGCTGTCTGAGACTTCTCCGCCCCATTGGGGGGGCCTGACCCAGTTTTACCATTAGTGGCAGTCCATTTTGGCAGACAGATGGGTCCTCAGGATCATATAGGAGGGATACTTTGTGGCTTTCACAGAAATCCCTCTATACTATCCACCCTCAGGGCAACCCCTCTTGTTAGCCCATATGTTGGAGCTTCTGGTGCAGGAGGTTGCAAACCTTCTGAGCAACAGGATAATTAAAATCATACCAGAGTCAGAAAAAAAACACAGGCTTCTACTCCCACTACTTTCCTGTGTCAAAGAAATCAGGGGGCATGTGCCCCATTCTTGACCGCAGAAACCTGAACAAGTTCATGGATCGAGAAAAATTCAAAATGATTTCTGTGGAATCTGTGATTCCCTTCCTGAAACCTCAGGATTGGTTAGCTTCCGTAGATGTGCATGGTGTGTACCAGCACATACTGGTGCACCCCAGTCAACAGATACCTTCTATTTGTTGTGCTGGGACAGCATTACCAGTTCAGAGTCCTGCCTTTTGGGCTGTTCTCGGCACAGCAAATCTTTACAAAGTGCTTTGCAGTACTCACAGAGTACATGAGAAAACTGAGACTCCAGGTTTACCCTTACCCAGGTGACTGACTGATAGCCAGTCCATTCTGGCAGAAGACAGAATAGGCAGATTTGAATCTAGAGAAGTCTCGGCTCCAACTCTCACAGCAGCTGCTGTTCACAGGAGCTTTTCTGGATACTAAAAAGGCCCAGGCCTTCCTTCCAGAGAGCAGATTGCAGGCAGTCCTTCAGATAGTATGCTACATAATGGAGCGTAAATCTGTTCAAGTCCACTCCACTGAATGCATGCTGGGTCTGATAGCCTTCTCAGTGTTCACAGTGCCCCTACACAGTGGCATGTGAGAACGGCTTACTGGATGCTCAGTGCATAGTGGTCTCAAGCATCACATCCTCAGATCTATCGCATTCGGGTGACCAAGCCCCTAGTTCAGTCACTCACATGGTGGTTAGTGGAGGAAAGTCTCCTCCAGAGCTTTCTTGTCTGTGAAATGGAGCCTCAGATGACTCTCACCATGGATGCCTCCCTCTTGGGGTGGCGGGCCCAGTGTCAGGGCCCCTAAACACAAGGTGTCTGGGACCTGTCAGAAACTCATGTCCACATCAATATGTTGGAGATGCGAGCTGTTCTGTATGGCCTGGGAGTCCTAATGGGTCTTGTCAGCCACAAAACTGCCCTCCTCCAGATAGACAAAAAGTCTGTGATGTATTACATCAGCAAACAAGGAATCATTGGGGTAATGGGTGGGGGAGGAGACAGCACTGTAGATCAGGTGGGTCTACAGCAAAAATGACGGTAGAAAAAAATAAATAAATAAATTGGGCAGACTGGGTGGGCCAAGCAGTCTTTATCTGCTGTCAGATTCTATGTTCCTGCATTTAAGGAGGAACACACTCTTACCCTGTGTGCAGGGAGGCGACAAGAGTGTGGGAATGGTGCCTGGAGCAGGGGACCCTGCTCCAAGCCATTTGTCTGCCATGAGTCCAGAACACTGTGGCAGATGAGCTCAGCTGAACAGAGGCCGATCCTCATGAATGGTCACTAGCTCCAGATGTCATGAGATAGCTGTTCAATGAGTGGGGCACCCCAGATGTGGACTTTCCTGCATCCCCACTCAACACCAGATTGCCTCAGTTCTGCTTCAGAAATCTAGGGCATGGCGTTTTTTTGCCAGGATACATTCAGACTGTGATGCAAAATCTATTTCTGTATGTATTCTCTCCAGTCTCCCTAGTTTAGAGGGTATTGCTCAAATTGGAGGTGCACAGGGGCAAGATGATACTTGTCGCTTCCTGCTGGCCTCGACAGGTGGTTTCCTCTGTTGAACAGACTGTCAGCAAACTGAGGACTCTTCTACTCACACTGGACTTACTGACTCAGGGTCACCTGGTCCATCCCAACCTATGTTCCCTTTACCTTTAGGCCTGGCTCCTGAAGAGATAGAAATGAACAGGTGCAAGGTTTCTCAGAGGGTCTCTGAAATACTTTTGGCTGCACATAAACCCTCCACTAGGAAGATTTATGCAGCCAAATAGAAAAGGTTTTCCATCTTATGCACCAAAACCCACGTGGTCCCCTGTGGATGCTGACCTGACAAGGTTCTGGAGTACTTGCTGGACCTTGCTGATCTTACAGTATTCCACAGTTAAGGTCCACTTGTGTACTATTTGTGCATACCACGAGCCAATCAGTACCCTCTACCGAGCACAGCTGCCATTGTTCAAGAGTTTCCTTAAGGGCATCTTACACACAGGGTCTCCCATTAGGAAGCCAGTGGCTGCCTGGGATATTAACCTTGTGCTGGATATACTGTATATGCTCGCAAGCCTTTTGAGCCTCTTGCTACATATAAGCTGAAGTTTTTAACTTGGAAAGCGGCATTCCAAAGGGGCGTTACTTCTATTTGAAGAATGTCTGAAGTCCATGCCTTGGTCACAGATCCTCCATACACTGTTTTCCACAAGGACAAGGTAGCTCTCTGCATGCACCCTAACTTCCTTTGAAAAGTGGTGTTGAATTAAGAACATAAGAAAAGTGTCAGCAGATGGGGACCGTGTGGTCTATCTAGTCTGCTCAAGGTGGCTACCCCCCCAATTATATTTTTCCCAAGTTTCCCACATTGAATTTTCTTCTGAATCAGCCACTAGTGCTGCCTACTTATTCTGCCAACTTCCTGAATAAAGGAGAGTGCACTTTCCATTCTCTGGATGTTAAAAGAGTCCTTAGGTTTTACCTGAACCGAACCAAGGACTTTGGGCACTCCAAACAGCTCTTTGTCTCCTTCGATCCTAATCGAAAGGGACAGCCTGTTACAGTCAAGTGCATTTCTGTCTGAATTGTGAGCTGCCTAGGCTACTGCTATTCCGTGGCTTAGGTTAAGCTTGAAGGCCTAGTACGTTCCCATTCCACTACAGCAGTTGCCACATCCCTGGCAGAGATTCGCTAAGTACCTTTCGGTGACATCCGAAGAGCTGCAACTTGAAACACAGTTCACACTTTTGTTAAGCTGTATGCTCTAGATGTCCATGCCAGCCAGCATGCCACCTTTGGCAGGACAGTCTAGAATGGACTTGTGTCCTGAGTGAGCCCTTTTGACTCCTGTCGCCCTAGTCTGGGAGATTTTGTCCGAGTTTGGTATTCTACCTCACTAGTTTGAATCAGTGGTGAAGACTAATTCCTGGAAGATATGGAAATTATGTACTCACTGTAATTCCTGATCTTCTCCAATGTGGTCCATTCAAAGCAACTTGTCCCAAACCAGCTTCCTCAACTGGTTAAAGTCTGCTCATCTGAAATGAAGGACTTCACCCTTTGATGAGGGCTTTACTGGTCTCAAGGGTCAGCTCAAACCAAATAGAGTTATGGCCCATGGACCCTAGTGGTTCCCCTAACTGCATTCCTCCTACCATGTGTGGGTTGGTGAGCACCACATCGAGAATGGCAGCCTGCCTAGTGGGTTCCTTAACGAGCTGCACCAGCAGGCAGTCCTGTATTGTATCCAGCAGGGCCTGACGTCTGGTGCCCCTGGCAGCTGGAATGTCCCAGTCAGTATCTGGCAGGGTTAGATCACCCATCACCACCACCACCTTGTCTTTAGCTACCCCCTTTCTAGTTCTGCCGCAAGCTCCCTCTGTCTCTCTCCTTCCCCTGTCCTAGTTGTCTATAGATCATCCCCATCCATGTTTTTTGCCTGAAGATGCCATTAGCTGAACCCCTAGCAATTCTGTTTCCCAATTCCCTTCCCTGATGTATCCATCCTTCACAGTCTTGATGCCCTCCCTGACATGGGGGTTAAATTCGGCGGGAACCCACAGGAACTCAGTTCCACCACTTCTTAGAAAATTGTAGGAGAGTTCCTGCACCTCTGTCTTCTTTCTTCGTGGAACACTGTAGGAGAGTTCCACCACCTAGAGATGACAGTTCTACCACTTCCAAATCTAAACATAAGAGTTCCCCACCTAAACTGCTGCCCTGACATATAGGGCTATAGCACATCCATTATCTTTTCCTCTATCTCATCTAAACATTGTGTAACCTGCGACTATCAGGTCCCAGTTGTTACTCTCTCTGGCCCAAGTTTCTGTGATTGCAGCAAGGTCCGTCTCGGCATCTGCCACCATTGCCTGGAGCTCACTGATTGTATTTCCCAAACTCCTGTCATTAAGGCAGACAGCTTTCCATTTGCTCCTGATCCTGTTTTGGATTTTACTGGTCCTTCTCCTTTATTCTTCCCCAGTCTCCTTAATTTCCCATTTGTCATGTTAATTGTAGGCTTTGTGAACCTTCTCTCCTTGGCATCTTCCTCTAATCTAATTTAAGCTTCAACCTTACTGATACTCACCTTGCTGCTGCTAGTCCCCAGTTCAGTGTGAGCACTAGCTCGGTTCCCCATCCGCTCTCCCTTCTCAATGGTTCCTTCTAGCTTCAGGCTCCCCCACAGTCAGTTTAACTGGCCAGTGTAGACGTCAGACTTCTGCCCCAGCGTACTGGACCCCTCTCTTGTTAAGTAAAGGTCATCACTCTTGAAGAGCCTCATGTCCCAGAAGTCCTCTCAGTCCTCCACAAAGTGGTACCCCTGCTCCTGACACTAACCCTTCAACCATTCATTAAACTCCTCAGTCTCTTCTCTTCTTACTTTATCATTCTGACCCCCTCACCCAGACTGGGAGGACCTCTGAGAAGGCTCGGGAAGCCGAGTGCACCTTCAGTCTGTCCCCTAGCCTTTTGAAAGTTTCAATTCATTGTCTCCACAGGCTGGTTCGTCAGATTGTTGGTACCCAAGTGTACCAGCATCCCCCCTTCCCCTCCTCCACCATCCTTCCTACCCTGTCTATATCCCAGATGGCTGATGTACCTAGAAGGCACCTGACCATCCCCCTTCCCTTTCCTTCTGCCCACCACCCTCTGTACCCACCTCATCAGTAAGTCCCTGATCCCTAAATTCCTCCTTGTTGACCTCCTGCACTCACCCACTGGGTACCACCAAGTCATCTTTCCCATTTCTCCTGAATCACTCAGAGCCCCTACCAACTGAGTCAAATACCTGAGTCTCATCCAGGGGTGCAGAGTGATTTTCTCTCAGCACAGTATGGGGTTGGTTGACCTCCTTGATTTGGAGATTTAGCAGAAACTGATACAGCAGGGTGCCTTTCATTATCTTCCCTGCTGGACTAGCACATACAGAAAAGAAGGAAAGGGTGTACGTTTGGATACTGTCCACCAAAATAGATGTGGCTGAATGATGGCCCTCTCCCTCCCCAGTATTAATGCACACCTTGTGTCTTACACACCAGTTTCCAATAGTTTTCGAGCAGTGAAACTACTGACTTAATTATGCAAGAATTTTAAAAGTATGCTAAAACTTTTTTCATTCCGCCACCCCTTCCAATCATCAACCTCATCTAGCCTAGGTTCATTCCTGTCTTTCTGCCTCCTGCAGCTGGTTGTTCCTAATTTCTTCCTCACAGCAAGGCCGTACTGGCAGGGGACATTGCATGCTGGAGCTGTGGCATAAAGATCAGGGATGGACCTGGGCCTTCATGCATGACTGGAGGTACCTTTCCCTGTTATGCCCCTCCTCTCAGGATGTCAGCAAACAGAAGCTCAGTGTAGCATGCATCTGACATTCCATCTGCCCCAGAACCATTGCTCAATAGTAGTGTTGCTTGCTTGTACCTCCATGATGGAGACCTCCTCCAATGCAGGTTTCCCATATAGATATGTGAACAGAAGTGCTATCTAGATGTAATGGATGCAATGATAGAGTCGTCAAATGCTGAGGAGTGGTAGTAGCTGTGCCCTCCTATTGTGAGAGGCGGCTAGCAAAGAAAAGTTGAAACGGAGTCTTGCCTTCCAACCTGCGGGGATCTTCCATTAGCCAAATGTTGCCTTTGTGACTCAGGTCCATGGCTTGATTCCTAAGGCCTCTAAGGGGTCTAGTGAGTCTGCCCTGTGGAAGTGACAGACATAATAACACCAGTCACCTAGAGGAAGAGTGCGTCTTCCCTGCCAGCTTGCTATTAGAAGACCCAGGCTCTTTAACTCTGTCTCTTTCTTGGTCTCCTGCTTCACAGACCAGCCTGAGTGAAAACATTGCTCTTCAACTTGGCTGTATAGCACAAAGTTACACATAACCCCTAATGTAAAGCATTATTTGCTATCTTATCCACAATGTTTGCATGTGGGGTATATCTGATTTTGTATTTCTTTGAAATTTGGCTTTAGTGCCAATGTCCTTTCAGGATAATCCTTGCCTCACTGCTTTTGCATGAAGTTCTTGTGCTTGTTAATACTGCTGCAGAGACAGCTCTTAAAGTTGTAAGAGTGGTCTCTTGAACTTTCTTACAGTAAAAGCACCACAAACTAAAGGTCCATGGTTCTGATACCCTAAGGAGGTAAGTGAGACCACTCTTACAACCGTAAGAGAAGTCTCAGCAGTGTCAATAATATGTTATTTACTTGAGATTAATCAGTAATTATATTAAAATTTTAAACACCTTCCCCCAACATGCCCATTTTCTGGGCAGCTGGGCATGAGTCTCTTTTCACAGAATAAGAGTGTCTCACGTACAGAGGAAAGAGCACTCTGATTGGTCAGGTGCACGGCCACGATCTGTAATCTTTTAACTGGCTTTACAGTGGTTTATATGTTACTGCAATTTGTTGTGATATTTCCTATATTGTTGTTCCATATGGTGTTCTCTTTATAAACCTAAGCGATGAATTATCTTTAATACAACATGTCCAAACTCCAACTCGGAGACAAAATATCCTCTATATAATACTAGGATCGGAAAACATAGTAATAAAATACTGGAAAACAATTCCACTAGCTAATAGTGATCATAATATGATTACCTTTGAAGTTGTTACTGAAAATGAAACATCAAAACATGTAACTAAAATGTATAATTATAGCAAAACAAATACAAATAAAATAGATGAACTTTTATCAAAAATTGGTTAAAATTATTTCAAGATCAGAACACAGAAAATATGTGGCTCATTTTGAAATACAAAGCATTAGATACTGTAAAGCAATGTATACCACCGATAATCAAATACAAAAACACCAATATAAAACCAAAATGGCTAAATCAAAAAAATAATCAAGCTAATCACCAAGAAAATATGATTTTTTATACTATTGCTATTTACTGCATGTAACTTTAGCCTGTAAACCACTGTTATATTGTGTTCTTTTTATCTGTATTGCACCTGTATGTTACCACTGTTGTATCTCGCACTGTAACCATGTCTACCCTCCCTGCGACGAGGTGCCTTTGTAAATGAGTCCCTGACTCGAAGGTTGTAAATCTGACTTTCAAAATAAATAAATAAATAAATAAAAGAGAGTATATTTAAAAAATCTTACTCATAAAACCATCACACATTCGGAGACTTTTAACAAGTTAAAAATAAATGCAAATATGAGATTAAAAAGGAAAAAAACACAGAAAAATGTAAAATCTAGCACAACTAGTTGCAAAGAGTAATAATAAAATATTCTACAGCTACATAAATTCTCTAAAAAACATAAATGTCAAGTTGGCCCACTAATTGATTCTGGTACTATAAATAACCCATTGGACATGGCCAACAAATTGAATGAACACTTCTGTAAAGTCATTTGCACTAACCAAAATACTCCTCAACAAGCTACTGCACCAGGAAAATCAGACATTATAATCAATTCTGAAGAAATCTTCAACAAAATCAAATCTTTAAAACGCGACACCTCACCAGGCTCAGACAGTATAACAACAGATATTAAAATAATGCAGAAACATATTATTTTCCCTATACATCTTATTTTTAATCAAAGCATACAGACAGGCAGCATATCATCAGATCTGTTACAAGCAAATGTGACACATTTATTCAAAAAGGGTGAAAAAGGTAATATGGAAAATTACAGACCAGCTAGTCTGACATCAGTGTTATGTACGATGATGGAAGGAATCATCAAGGATAGAATAAGAGCTCAGATAAGAATGTTAGATGAAAATCAGCATGTTTTTTGAAAAAACAGATCATGCACTACAAATCTCCTCCGTTTTTATGAAAATGTAAGTAAAAGCTTAGATAGTAAAGTACCAAGTGATATTATCTTCCTTGATTTTTTTGATACAAAGCAAATCACGTACAGAGGGATGGATATTCAAACTGCGCTATTTTGTGGCGCAAGCCCTTGCGCTGCACAAAATAGTTGCGCAGGGGTGTGGCCAGAGCGATATTCAAAGGAGTTGCGCTATTGAGCAGCTCTTTAAATATCACCCCGCCACAGCCACTGTACATAAGCGCAGTGGAACTTGCGCCACCGCAAGTGATCAGAGTAGAGCATTCAACTGCGGTGGGCGCCAAGTACCATTCGCCATCGCGCCAAATTTCCGATATTCAAAAGTGACATGCAAATGGGGCCATAATTCATGCAAGGTGCAGGGGGCCATTTGCATCTGTTCTATGGCCCCATTTGCATGCCATTAGCATGCAGAGTGCGCCGATCCCGAGGACTTGCGCCTGGCGCCTGCCAGGCAGCAACGTCGGACCAGCCCCTAACTTGATCGCGGGCAAATGTATATAAGCCCCCTCCCCGACTGGCCCGATTGCGGGCATAAAGCTTATCCCCACCAGCCCGATCGCATGCGGCAACAGTGTCCCCCAACATATCCCTGGTGGTCAGTGGACCGATAAGCCCGATCGCGGGCTGAAGAGTTTAAACCCGAAGTATCCCTGGTGGTCAGTGGACCGATAAGCCGATCGCGGGCTGAAGTTTCACCCGAAGCGTATCCCTGGTGGTCCAGTGGACCGATAAGCCCGATCGCGGGCTGAAGAGTTTAAACCCCGAGCGTATCCCTGGAGGTCAGTGGACCCGATAAGACGATCGCAGACGCGCCAATTGTTGAAACCCCCGCCCCAGAGTATATCCCTGGTGATCTAGTGTCCCCCACCCCACCCACCCGAAGGCACACCACACTCCCAGCTGGCGGGCGGCAGCATCCCCACCAGCCTGCCGCCCGCCACCGCCCGAATGACTGCCGGTGGATTGCACGCCTACTGGTGCAGAGCAAGAGCCAATGGGCATGCAGCTACAGCATGGCTGGCAAGTCCAGATATGGAATGAATGACTCTTATCTTACATATCAGGGTGCCCCCATTGGTGTAGAGCAGAGCCAATGGGCATGCAGCTAATACAGTATATGGTAGTTCAGATGGAATGAATGACTTATCTGATATCTGACTGCCTTTAGATGATGAGGGCTGCACGCCTCATTGGTTCTTGCTCGGTAAATTCAATGGCTGCAGTAGTTCTACCGGCAGCCAGTCGGTCGAAGGGCAGTGGGGCGTAGGCAGGTGAGATGCTGCCGCCGCGGGGGAGCCGGGTGGTGGGGCTTCGGGTGGGTGGGGTGGGGACACTAGATCACCAGGGATATGGTCTTGGGGGCTGGGGGGTTTCGACACATTTGCGCAGCCCGAATCGGGCTTATCGGTCCACTGACCACCAGGGATACGCTCGGGAACTCTTCAGCCCGCGATCGGGCTTTATCGGGTCCACTGGACCACCAGGGATACATTCGGGGTTAAACTCTTCAGCCCGCGATCGGGCTTATCGGTCCACTGGACCACCAGGGATACGCCGGGGATACTGCTGCCCGCGATCGGCTGGTTGGGGGTGATTTAAGCTTGCGCCCCAACGGGCCAGTCAGGAGGGGGGACTTTTCTGCTTTTGCCCGCGATCGGGCCAGTCAGGGGGATGTTTCACACTTTGCCCGCGATCGGGCTGCGGGGGGCACAGGGAGTAGGTTGAGGGGCCAGCCACAGGTGGCAGCTGCTGTGTTGCGCCTCGCAATGCGGCAGCTCACCTGTGGTGGCCCCGACTACTCCTTTTTTGGGGCTCAAAGTTGTGCAGGCGCAGGTTGGGGTTGCGCCTGACACTGCACAGCCCGGCTGAATATCGGGCTGTGCAGTTTATGCATGGTTCCTCCCCCTCCAGTTCAGCATGCATTCATTTGCATTGCGCTGTTGCTCAGTATGTTTTCAGTGGTGCAACTGCCTCCTGCTGAATATCGCAGAATGGTGCAATTTCGGACTTGCGCAGGCGCAACCCTATTGCGCATGGCGCAACCCTTTTGAATATCTGGGCCAGAGAGTAATAATAAATGGGCATCCATCAGAATGGAGATTACTGTCTAGTGGAGTCCCCCAAGAATCAGTATTGGCCCTATTAATCTTCCAGATTTTTATTTCCGATCTGTCAGATAATATAGATAGTTGGATAATAAAATATGTGGATGACTGCAAAATAGGTGAAACATGCAGTGACAACATAGAAATAACACAATTTCAGAATGATCTAGATAAATTGACAGCATGGTCTGATAGGTGGGGTCTCCACTTTGTTATCAACAAATGTAGTGTCATGCATTTCGGATAAAAAAATCCAGAACATAAGTATTTTTTTCAATGGACACCAACTAAATAAATCACAATCTGAAAAAGACCTTGAAGTGTCAGTATCAAAAAATGTTGATTTTAATAAACAAATACATTTGAATGAAGTCAATAAAGTTTGGTGAGCCAGCAGAAGAAATATCAAATTAAAAGATAAAGAAGTTATAGTACCTCTTTACAGAGCTTAGATACGCCCTCCATTGGATTTTGCAAGGCCACTATGGAGCCCATATATAAAAAGGACATCTTGGGTATTGTAAAAATACAAAGAAAAATAACAAAATATATACAAGGTGCTAAAGAACTCACCTATGATGAAAGATTGCACTTATTTGATCTAATGCCACTACAAACTAGATGTTTGAGGTGGGATCTCATGTTGAGTTGGGATATAGTAAACATTCAGTACCTTACGGATAATATAGGTCTAGACTTCAAACAAATAAATATTAACACTAGAGGACATCCTCTTCAGTTAAATAGAAAGAAATTTCATACAAAAAAGAGCAAATTTATTTTCACAAAGAATAACAAAACCATGGAACTCCTTACCTACCACAATAGTTGTCAGTGAATCAAAGGAAATCTAAAAATAGACTGGACAGGTACATGTCAACAGAACACTCTTTAACTTATTACGGGTGAAGGATAAAGGAGTGTTATATGGGCTGCCACCTTCTGCACTTTCAGACCAGTCTTAGTGGATCTTAGTGACACACATGTAGAGCCCCTTATACTTACAGTTATAATAATTGTTATTACATATCTCGCTGCATGTCTCTGTGTGCTCTAATGGGCTTCATGTTTCCACAGAGGGGTTTTTTGAAGATCACGAGGACCTTGTGGAAGTCCTATCACACTGGACAAGGGACAGTGAGAACAAAATTTTGTTTCTAGAGAGAAAAGAAAAGTATGCCGTTTTTAAGAATCCACAGGTAAGTCACACAAGCTCGTTAAAAATCTTTTATTTTTTATGTACCTGAGCAAAGGAATTGTCAGTGGTTAAAGACCTCTTTTCCTTTTTCTGAGCTGTACAAAAAAGCCATGACTTGAAACTTCAGTTGGAAGCTGCTGTGACAGCATATCGATAGCGAATCATTTTTCTCACCAGCAGTTCTGATTAAAGATTGAAAGTACTTCTAAACTGCAGTTTTGACAAACATCACCAATGTAATGCTTTTTTTAAAAGCTGCAGTATTTGCAAGTCTGTAAAATAAAATGTTGTCATATAGGTTTCTAGCAGTACTACGTTTCTGGCATTCTTGGATTCATCATCAGTAAACTATCAGTTCCTTCAGATATTTTTAAAGAGCCCCTGACAGCATTAGGAAAACTGAAAAAAGTAAGATTTATATTCAACTCCATCCCATTTCCTTTATTACTTTATATATTTTCAGTAATTAATTCCCCATTTTTTTATTACTGAAAACAGCTACATTAAAGAAAGATACCTGTCCCCTAGACTATATCCGTATGCTGATCGTACAGCAAAACCTGCACTGCGAATGACAGTACAGTGACAACATCGCCAGGATGCTGTACTGTCACCATGGGACTTGGCACTGCTTTCTGGGGGCCTTGCACCCTCTCCCTGAATCAAGTCCGACTTGGAGTTAATTCAGTTAGTTACGGGGGGGGTGTGTGGGGGACAGAGCCCCATGCATGGGGGGTTGGGGGGGGCAAAGCCCCCTAAGAAAACAGAGTCTGTAGTGAATGGTTTTATGCCGACAACAATTGCGGTCGACATAAAGCCGCCACCGTAATGTTGGTCAACAATGAAGTTGTCGAACCAGCACCATAGAGCCGACTATATCTATTCTGGCTACTTCGCTACATATGACATCACAGTGTCCTATTTATGACATCATAAATCTTCATCGAGGGTATCTCTAGCAGCAGGCCACACCTATAGAACTATAGTCATCAGGCACCAGGACCACACGGAAACTTTTCTAGCTAACAGTCTACTGTGGGGGGCGGCCCACTCCGACATTACACACTAACATCACCCTATCCTATAAGAGTGGGTGGACCCTGCACCCTCCTCAGATCCTTTCCCACCGTCGACGTGTGCATGTCGGATTCTGCGGATAGTTGCTGCTTCAGTCGACTGCCTTATTTTAAAATTTAAGCTTTATTTCTTTTAACTGTACTTTTTTGTTTTCCGAAAACAAAACAAAAAACAACCAAAAAACAAGAAGATATACATCAGCTTGGATCCGGATTTCTGTCCTTTCCAATGTCCCTGTCTTCCTATTGTACAAGCTTTCCTGGGCGGGCCTACAGAGGGCAGGCCTCCCACTCCTTCCAGCTTTAGCTTGAAGACATCTCGGATTGTTTGCCCGGTGGGGGCGAGTCTCTGCAACAGCTCCCCCTGATTGCCGCCCCTCTTTAAGAACAATCTGTTGGCATCTGGGATTTCCTCTGCTTCAGCTTCTGGGGTCCCACTTTGGTGGGCCCCCGTGGATGGTGATGTCTCCGCCTTTCCCGATCCCTGGCCCCACTTTGAACAGATTGGGTCTGGGTCTTCCTCTTCTGGCCAGTCTATGCTGGCCCTGGCCCCTGGCGGTGGTGCCCCGTGCCTACCCTGCCAGTTTGGTCCTCAGGATGGTGACGCTGCTTCCTTTTTCTCACCCACCCACCCCCTACCAAGGTAGCTTTGGTGACCAGCGTTTTGGCGGGTTTTCACATTGGTCAGTCTCAGCTGACCTTGGCACGTTGCTGGTGGTGCCCCGTGTGTCTTCTGGCCTGGTGTTGCTTCCCCCAGGTTATGGGGGTCAGAGGGCTCCTTTCTACCAGGCTCACTTAGGTCTGGCTGTGGTCCGATGCCAGGGTGTTTCATGCCTCCCCCCTACACTTTGCCATTCTGCCCTCCCTGATACCCTGCCTTACCTGATGGTGGCACCCTCCTTGCCCCATCACCTTTCTGTGGAGCGCTTTGTGCTGCACAGTCCTTGTCCCAACTCATCGGACAGCATGCTTGAGGGGAGTACCTCTGATCGCCCTCTCTCTCTCTCCCCCTATGTTTCAGTGGAAGGTCACCCACAGTTCGTGGGCATAGTGGGCACGGTTTGCAGTAGGGGCTCCAGCCAGTTGTCTTCCCGGGCTAACCTTTTGGTCCTTAGGCTCTCCTCTCTCTCTCTTTTGCCTCCAAAGAGCACCTCCTTACCTCCCTGGGCCTGGGGCTTGTTGTGTCCTGCCCCCACCCAGGCTGATCGGACTTGACCCAGACCATCTCCACTTGGCCATCGGTGGGTAACGGGCCACTTGGGGGTGCTTGCTAACCCCTCCCTCACTTCCTGTCCCTCTGGTCCACCATGAAGTCATTGCTGGTGCCAAGGGAGGGACTCCTTCCTTTCGATGGCCCATGGCTTCTGTTTAGCGGGCTCAGGTTTTGCAGGGGCTCCAGCAGTCTGCCCCATGGACTGCGCCAGGGTATCGAGCTCTCCCTCCTCCGCCATTTTGGGGAGGAACCTGTGGTGCCTCCCTGGGTCTAGGGCCTTTGGTGCCTCTCCCCTGCTTGCGTGTTTGAGGACCACACCAGCAGCCTTGCCCATAGGTGCTGGGGCTTTTCTTCCCTGCCCCCGCCTCTTCTACTTTGGGGCACCCCTCTCAACACTCTGTCGCCAGTGGGGCCGCAGCCCTGCTATGAGACTGGCCTGGGCTATTATCTCACTCTGGCCCAGTCGACTGCCTCTCTTCTTTGTCAGGGTTCTTCCCTTGACTGAGCCTGACCCCTAGAAGTCACCCTGTCCATCCCTAACGTAGTAGGATGGGGAGGATCTTCTTTTACAGGCCAAGGACTTTAATGGCTGCCTAAACCCTTCTGGCCCCCAGAAACAGGAGCTGCTTTCCAGCCTGCCCATCTGGGGTTGCTGTGGGCCCACTTTTATTGCAGTCAGCCTGTGACACCGCTGCTGTCCTTGCTGTGGCAGCTGTTGGCCCCTGCCAGAAAAGGCATTCTTGGCTGAGGATGTTGAGGAGTGGCTCTACCATACCTCCAGCAATCTTTCCTCCCCCTCCCATGGCTGCATGCCCCTCGGGATGGGATACGGGGCATCCTTTATGGTCTGTGCCCCCTCCAAAATAGCTTCAGGGTGCCAGGAACCATATCTCAAGGTCCGCACAGGGCAGCATTGGCCATGCCTCCTATGCCTTCCCACAACACAGTCTTTCAGAGGAGGTTGTGCAGCCTCGGGCCACAGGGTTAACCCAGCAGGACCCCTCGTCATCCCCCCACCCCCTAGCTCTGCGGGGGCAGTGGTCAGGGGTTGTTTCTCCCTCCCCTGGACAGGTGGCGGGCACTCCCCTCTGCGGTTTGGGTTCTGCAGCCTACTGGATGAAGCCAGGCTCTGGTATTTTGGGTTAGTTTCCATGGCATCTGCCTGCCTTCTCAAGCTCCCATCACCTCTTTTCAGTGCTGTTGGAGGTTTCTCCACACATTGCTGCAAAATGGGTCATGCTGCCCATCCCCACACCTCAGAGAAACCAGGATCCTAGTTCTCTTCTTTCTAGACCCCGAATCCACAGGGGATTTATGACCCATTCTAGATTGAAGAAACTGCGTCATCTCTTTCAGTACAGGCAGTTCCAACTGATTGCCTTACATGGCCTGCTGCCTTGGCTGCACCTAGGAGATTGGTTATACTATCCCATCATGCAGGATGCATCCCTGCTTCGCAGGACATATGCCCCCGCAAACACTGCCTCAGGTGCCCCCTTGGGGAGGAATACATGATCCATCCCGGGCACTGTCCTTTGGCTTGTCCTCGGCACATGTACTCCCTGCAGGACAGAAGGGAGAGTGGGAATATGACTGAAACCTTCAAGTACCTAAAGGACATAAACAGGGTTGACACAGAGGGCATCTTTAACTTAAGAAAGGAGGGTACAACAAGGGAGCATAGCCTGAAATTGGTTTTGGGGGGGGTACATTCAAGAAGGAAATGAGGAGACACTTTTCATTGAAAGGGTGGTGAAGGGCTGGAATGAGCCGCCAGAGGAGGTAGTGGCTGCAAGGACGGTGACCAGTTTCAAGGTGGGGGGTGGGACAGGGTAAAGAGGAAGATTACGACAGAAGGGGGCACTGTAAGGAGGGGGATGGGGAAGGGGATTGGGATGGGGTTGTGTGACTCCAGGAGGAGTAGATGGGGGCAGCAGCTCCAGGGTATTAACCAAGCTGCACAATTGAGCACACTCAGTAGACCATTACAGCCTGTTTTTGCTGGCAGTTTCTTGGCAGTGGTGGCAGCTGCCTTCAAGAGAGGGGGCCAGTATGTTTCCACTTGTCTAGATGATGAGGTGCTCTGGGATCAGCCGGGGAGCAACTGCTTTGGCCCTGGCATGCACCAGGCAGTTGGGCCAGGCTCTGGGCACTACAGTCATTCTGCACAAGTCAGTATTGACCCCTTCTCAGTGCCTACAGTGCATAGGGACAGTCCTGGACATGGCTCAGGGCTTTGCTCCCTTCCTGCGGATCAGGGTAGCCTACCCAGGAACGCTGGCCCAGCTGCTCTACGATAGCAGTTATGGCACAGCCATCTCCTCCCTGAGGATCTTGGGCCGGTTGATTACAGCCATTGTTACAGTACCCCTGACCTGGCTACATATGAGGATACCCCAGTGGACATTGAGGGTTCAGTGGGATCAATGCCCAGATGACCTGGAACAGCAGATCCTAGCCTCCTCTTCTGTCAAACTGGTGCTGCTTTAGTGTATGGAACCAAGCAACCTGTTAAAAAGGGGTTCCATTCCTCATCCCTTCCCCTCAGCACATTCTCACCACAGATGCTTTGGGGTTGGGTTGTGAGGGAGGTTCATCTAGGGACCCCACCAAACTCTAGGGATGTGGTCCAGAGTGGAGTCATTCGATACGGGAGTTTTTCTGGAGGACTGGAGGAGGGCAGATGTAGTCCCTCTTCACAAAAGTGGGAGTAGGGAGGAGGCTGGAACCTGTATACTAGACAGCTTCACCTCCACAGTGGGGAAAATTATAGAATCGCTACTTAAAGAATAGATTGTGGAAAACCTTGAATCCAGTGGAGCACAGAATCCAAGACAGCATGGATTCACAGTGGGGGGGATCATGTCAAACAAATCTAATTGATTTCTTTGACTGGGTGACTAGGGTCATGGATCAGGGGAGAGGGGCGGTGGATGTGTCCTACCTGGATTTCAGTAAGGCCTTCAGTTCCGTTCCACATGGAAGACTGGTGAACAAGCTGGGCAGCCTGGGAGTGGGTCACAAGGTGGTAAACTGTGTTAGGAACTGGTTGAGTGATAGAAGACAGAGGGTCGTGGTAAATGGAGCTCAGTCTGAGGAAAGGAGGGTGACTAGTGGGGTGCCACAGGGATCAGTTCTGGGCCCAGCCCTTTTTAATGTCTTCATAAGTGACGCTGCGGAGGGGCTAGAGGGGAGGTGTGCCTAATTGTGGATGACACTAAAATCTGCAACAATGTGGACACTCCAGGAGGGGTGGAAAAAATGAGGAGGGACATAGGTAAACTGGAGGAATGGTCTAGAGTGTGGCAGCTGAGATTCAATGTGAAAAAGTGCAAAATCATGCATTTGGGGTGCAAGAACCAAAGGGAGGATTACGTGATGTGAGGGGGGGGGAGATACTGATGGTCACCAAACAAGAAAGGGATTTGGGGGTAATCATAGCTGATGACCTAAAGGTGGCCAAACAATGTGACAAGGTAGTGGGGAAGAGCCAGTGGGATGCTGGGGTGTACAGGGAGAGGTATCGCCAGTTGAAGAAAGGAGGTGGTGGTGCCACTGTACAGATCAATGGTGAGGCCTAATTTGTAGTACTGTGTCCAGTTCTGGAGGCCACATCTCCATAAGAAGATACAGGGTGAAAGTAGTTCAAAGAAGGGCAATAAAGATGGTGCAGGGCCTGCACCAAAAGTCATATGATGAGAGACTGGGAGACCTCAGTATGTATACCCTGGAAGAGAGGAGAGACAGGGGAGATATGATGGAAACCTACAAATATCTAAAATGCATAAATAGGGTACCAGAGGGTAGCATCCTTCAGAAAAGGAGATGTCCAAGAATGAGGGGGCATGACATGAGGTTGGCAGGGGGTAGACAAAAGGGTAGCCTGAAGAAAGATTTCTTCATGGAAAGGGTGGTGGATGCATGGAACAGACTACCAGGGGAGGTGGTGGGGGCAACACAGTAGGGAAATTCAGACATGTATGGGACAGGCATAGGGGAACCCTAGCAATAGGAACAAGGAGGTAAAGCCAGAGATCAAGTAGGGTCTGCGGCTTTTACAATAGGTAGAAAAAATGGGCAGACTGGATGGGCCTAGCGATCCTTATCTGCCATTAGTTTCTATGTTTCTGTAGGACCACTCTCCACGCCAGTGTCTTGGAGATGCATCTGTCCTTTTGTGTCCTTCAGGCCTTCCAGACTCCGCCATCCCTGGGCCTCCTGCTAGTGCAGATGGACAACATCAGTGTAGTCCTCTACTTTACAATAACAAATAGCACACACTCACTCATATCCTTTCTACCAGGAAGTGATGAGAATCTGGTTCTGGGCTCTAACACACCTAGAACTGCCGAATGTCCATGTTCCGGGTGTCCAAAATATCCTTGCAGACAGACTTACGCTGGTCACAGTCCAAGATGCATGAGTGGGAACTATTCACCTCGGTTGTAGAAGACCTGTTCGACCGGGGGGTGGTCATCCAGAGTTGGACCTTTTTGTGTCCCCACTCAATGCAAAACTGAGTGTTTCTGGCAAGATGCATTGTCCCTTTCCTGGAAAGTGTGGTTCCCCCCCTTTCCTCTGCTTCAGATGGCATTGATCAAGCTCCAGAGTGAGGGGGCCACCGTGATCCTCATTGGCCCCTTCTGGCCTCATCAAGTCTGGTTCTGTTTACTGCAGCATTTGGCAGTGGAACCTTCAGAGCCTCTACCTCTGTGCACAGGCCTGCCCTCCCAGGAGCAGGGCACCCTGGTCCATCCAGGCCTCGATCTTTACATCTTCACGCCTGGCTCCTGAAAATGTATGTAGCTGTGGTTAGATTTGAGGGTGTCCCCCGAGATGGCTAAAGTCCTGGTGGCTGTTAGGAAATCCTTTGCCAGGGCCACTTATTCCATGAAGTGGAAGCACTTTTCTCTGTGGGATGCTTCCCATCTCTTGGATCCCTTCACTTGTCCAGTGAATTGGAGTCTCTGTCCCTCTCAGCCTCTGGTCTGAAGTACTCTTTCATTAAGGTGCATCTGTCAGCCATTTTGGCCTTCCACGTGCCCGTTGACAGCTGTACGGTGGCTCAGCTGGAAGTGTCCTGTAGTTGCTGGAGAGGCATTCTTCACTTGAAGCTTCCCATCTGCAGTCTAGTCCTGCCCTTGGGACTTGAACTTTGTGATAGAGAAACCTACTTTGGCTCAGTTTGGACTGGTCACAAGTTGTGAGCTATGATTTCTGTTGTGGAAAGCATTATTTTTAGTTGCTATTGCTTCTGCTAGTAGGATTTCCAAGCTTCAGGCTCTCATGTGTGAGCCTTCTTATTTGGTTTTCCACAAAGACAGGGTGTTTTTACATGCGAATCCTAAGTGTCTTCTAAAGGTGGTGTCTGAGTTTACTGTAAATGAGTCCGTCCAGCTGCCTGTTTATTATCTGGAGCATGCCAATCCAGGGGAAGCTTGCTCCGTGAAACATAGAAACATAGAATTTGACGGCAGATAAGGACCGCTTGGCCCATTTAGATGTTCGTAGTATTCTGCATTTCTATACACTTTGTCTGAAGGACTGCAGGAAGTCCTTCCAGTTGTTTGTTTCTTTTGCCCCTGGGAAGGAGGGCGTTCCAGTTTCTAAACAGTGCTTGTCCAAATAGCTGGCCAACTGCATCACCTTTTGTTTCAGGAAGTATGATAAATATCCTCCTGGTGTTCTTTGTGGTCATTCCACCACAGATATCCAGTTAAGTAGCCTGTTTCACGAATGTTTCAGCTACAGAGATCTGTGCAGCTGTCACTTCGAGTACTGTCCACACCTTTACCATGCACTAAAGTCTGGACATTACCTCTTGGTGTAAGGCCAGTTTCAGCCTTGCTGGGCTTCAGGGCCTTCTCTCATAGCCTCATTGTCTCCAGCCACGCAGACTGGTTCTTCTGCTGTTGGAACTGCTTAAGACTTGTTCCATAGGTGTTGGTTGCTGCAAGAGATACCCTAGATGAAGACAGTACAGTTACGTAAGGACTTACCGTAACAATAGATCTTACCTGTGTCAGTCTTCACCATTCATCACTGGTGGGTGTCTGCTGGAGTCAGCACCCCATGGGAGCCTTTCTCTTTTTAATTTTTTTGGAGGAGGGGCCGACACCGTCTGTGTCACCCATGAGGCGATGTAATATGTGGCGATCGCGGGTTGGCCAGTAACAGCTGTTGAGTCCTCCTCCACCTCAGTTCTGCTTCTCCCATCGTCGAGACAGCACTTCAGCGAATCTAGAGACCTCTGTGGCCTACTTCTGTGAGCACTTAGTTTAACGCCATTCGACACCGTTATCCTCGACTCCACCTTGGTTCTGCTACTCAATGCCGTTGAAGACCGGTAAGACCTTTCCTTTTATTTTTGGTGTGTGGCATAGTATCTTTTTTCTGATTTTATGTTTAGTTACCATTCTGTCATGTCTGGTCGTCGGGACAAGAAGCGATTAAAAAAAAAAAAAAAAAAAAAAAAAAAGTGTCGACCCCCTATGCGTCGGTGTCCCTGTGGCCAGCAGATTTCTGTTACTGACAGACATGACATCTGTGTCTTGCCTGTCTTGGTCCCCAGCATGATATGGATGCTTGTGATGCCTGCTTCTCGATGGACCATTGAGTTCTGGAGCACCGCACGCTGAAGGTCGGCAGGGCCCCGCCGACTTTAAGGGGGCGTGATCACTCACACCGGTCCAACCACAGGACTCTCTGCCCTACCTCTGGGTCCCTTCCTGAGCTTATACACTCCGGTGAAGAGGGGACCTCCCCCTCTTCCAGCCTTGCTGTGAAGGATATCCCTACTGCGGTGCCGGAGCGCCAGTCTGACCCCGTCTGGGGCTGGGCCAGGAGCACCGCCATGGCAATCACTTCCTCAGAGGTACAGGCTCCCCCGTTGTCAGGGCCCATGCCTGTGGGTCCCGGTGCGGGGCATTCGTTGGCGCCATCTCAGATCCTGGAGCCACGCCATGAGGGGTGCAGGGCCGGGTCATGGCGCAGTGACTGAGGGATCCCTCAGGGCCATCATTCTGGAGCCCTTCATAATTGTCTCCTCTTCAGAGGAAGATGATTCTGAGGTGGATCTGGATTGGCTATCTGACTCTTCGGAGTCAGAGGGTTCCCCATGACCCAGCACCCTTGCGCCTCCCCAGGTGCCCCCTCCAGCGGCTCAGGTGACCGGGGTTTGTGCAGATCTCCCAGCCACCCCTGGCTCGGAAGGTCAGCTGCGACCTTCTGGTCCCTCTGCTACTGGGGTAGCAATCGGGTTCTTGAGTGAGGGAGTGGCTGCCCTCCATGGTGCCATTCCCCCTCTCAGAATGAAGATTGAGCCCCTTCCTCCTGAGACCTTCTTTGGGGGGATCTATGGAGTTGAGGGAGCCCTTGACAGGGATCAAGGAAGAGGGCTATCTTTGGAGTCCTCAGGGTAGCAGATGAAGGGCAAAGGGACTGCAGCATACTTCCATGACCCTGTTGAGTCGAGGGAGGAGCCGTAGTATGAAGCCCTTTATTCTCCGTTCAGGTTCTCCCATGGAGGTCCCTCTGGGTTGGCCTGGGGTCTGCCCTTCTGGATCCATGTGGCCCCTGTTCCCTCATAGGGTAGCTCACCCTACAGTGTTAAGCCCTCCCCATTTCGATTTCCAGGATAGGACAGTGAATCTACAGACCTGCGGTTTTCCTTTGATGCCAGGTTCTCCTGTGGATTCTGCTAGCCGTGGCCGAGGCACATCACATTAGGCGACAAGCTTGCCCCTTGCCGCTGTGCCCAGCTCCCCTTCTTTCAGGCCACGTTGGGCCTTTGGGTCCTTTGACCTGGAATCAGTTCAGGTCTCAGGCAGCGGCATTCCCTCAGTATGTTAGGGCCATGGACGAGCAGGTCTTCCAACCAGTTCCCCCGCCACAGCTAGAGCCTGATTCGTCAAGCTCCTCGACCCACTTGTCTTCCTTTTCTGAGGAAGAGGAACCTTCAGTCCACCTGTCATCAGACGCTGACCAAACCCAGTATCAGCACTTCCTGTCGAGGTTGGTGAGGGACTTGCACATTTCCTGCTACGCTAGAGACAATACCGAACGTGCGACGCAGGCCTTCCTAGGCGAATATGGGGTGCACCATTTGGTAGTCCCATCCTGGCCAGTTCCCTTCCGGCAAGCATCGTACAGTGCCTGGCAGCGTTCATATTCCCAGGAACCAGCCCCCTATGGACTGCCGCAGGAGGTATTGTGCATTCCACTGGTCTCCAGGTGCCTTGCCTCATCCACCTTCTGGACTGACATGGCTGGACACCCCTTTCGGGCTTCGATACCTGGTCCATGATAGCACCCCCCAAGACCGATTCTTGAGAGCTGGATCAGATGGGGAAAAGAGACTTCTCTTCAGAGTGGAGCCTGTTGGCAATTATTTCTCATCAGGCACACCACGCTGCCTACAACAGGCATCTGTGGACAGTGCTGGGACAGGCCCTAGCATTGCTGCCTGATTTGGAGGCTGCAAGCCATTGCCCTCACCACTGTAGGCCTAGAGTTGGTGAGGCACCAAACAAGGGCGTCGTATGACGTCAGTGAGGTCACTTCATGGCTTGCGGGGACAGCGATCTACATTAGGTGGACGGCATGGCTTCGCCTGTCAAGGTTGCCACCTTTGGCCTGGCGCAGGTTATTGGACTCCCCCTTCCAGGGGACCCATCTATTTTTCCACAGAGCGAGATGGGTGCTTCGGGGCGCCCTCCTTCCCCTAAGGTTCAGGGGACCCCATCTCACTCTGATAAATCCCAGCCTTGAATTGGCAAGTGGGAGGTGGGGTCCCCCCCTTTTCCCCTGGGGAACTGAGGATGTATCCCGGGCGCCTAGTAACACTATCAGTGAAGAATGGTGAATATTGATACAGGTAAGATATGAAAATTATGTACCTACTGTAATTCTTGACCTTCCTGTGTATCTTCACCATTCATCACTGAATCTCTCCCTCCTTTCCCCTTGAAGCCTCAGTTCCTGAGACATGCAACTCCCTTCTACCTCAAGACCCCTTCCCCCTTCCCCTGGAGATCTCTTGACTTTGTTGGGGGGTCCTTAAGGTGAGGTCTGGGTTCAACTGCAGCTTGAACCCTTCTGGGTTCTACTCCTGGGTCTCCCGGGGGAGGGGGCCTCCTCTTCTGGGCACTTGCTTGACCCAGTCTTGAGTCTCTTTGTGTGGGGGAGGAGCCTCGGGCCTCCTGGGACGCCCTTACCCATATATAATTTCTCCCCCCCCCCAATCTTCTTGCACCCTTGGTGTTCTGGGGGTGGGGGGGGGAGAACTGTGTCAGTCCTCGATCTCATGGGTTTGAGTCTCTCCCCAAACTCTGTGGCGCAACCTCCGGTCATCTTGTGCTTCCTCTCCAGCTTCTTAGCAGCGCTGGCTCTGCCCTTTTTAGAGGGTTCAGCAAAAAAAAAACTTGCAGCTCTGCTGCAGTCTCCAGTCAGAGCACTCTAGGCTGCAGCCCTTCTCACCAGAGTTCCTACCCTGGTGTTCCTCCAGAGCTGCCTCTGTTGTTTAGGAACCAAGGCCACCCCACTCCCTCATCCCATATCTTCATTTTTTCTCTCTCTCTCCTCCCTTCTCCCTTCTCCTCCTTTGGTTGCTCAGGGACTGGGGCCTCCTGGTCCAAACCCTCAGGCCCCTCTTCTTTCCTCTCCTCTCCTCTCCTCTCATTGGCATACTGTTTTTCAGATTATTTCTTTCCTTTTACTGTCTATTTGGCTCCCTTGCCCCGCCCTTTCATTGTCTTACTTTCTTCTACGTGCAGAACTGAGGTGGAGGAGGACCCAACAGTCGTTACTGGCCAACCTGTGAGCACCACGTATTACATTGGCCTTGTGGACAGCGTCAGCCCCACCTCCAAAAAAAAAAAAAAAAGTATTTCGCGGGTGCCTGACTCCGGCAGACACCCACCAGTGATGAATGGTGAAGATACACAGGAAGATCAAGAATTATGGTAGGTACGTAATTTAAAGGATCTCATGCAGCAGGCCATGCCATCCTTCCCTCCTTCCTCCTTGGCTGGTGGGCCTCTCTGTGTCTGTATCGCCTTCTCCTTTGCAGAGAACCTTCTGTTTTACTTTTACTATTACTTTAGCGGGAACCTTTGGCCCTTTCTCAGTTCCCCAGAGGGAATTTGGTTGCTTCTGGTCTCCGACAGGGGAACTGAGGAGGGCGCAGGGGCTGACCACTCTTGTAGGATAGGGTGACGTCAGTGTGTGACGTCGGAGTGGGCGGCTCCCCTATTCATGCAAATACCCTTAGTAATAAGGAAATAAAAATGAATATTACAGAATAAAATACAAAATATAGGCTATAGTTAGGCCTGAAAATTACATTTTTTCAAAGTTGTCTCAACTATGTCAGGAGCTCTTTAAAGCCGCTTTTATTTCTGGTTTTGTAATTCATAAATTAGTCAATAAATATGTCAGCTACTAGAAATCTTTAAAAATATATGCTACTGCGGTTACCTTTTGATTGTACATACTAATTTCATACTGTGGATGTATTGGGATGGTGGGGCTGGCACACATCTCTGATGGCAAACAGTACTTTACCACACCAAGATCATTACCTCCTGGGCGACCATTTTGTGTCACATAAACAATGGTTCACTGACCTATGCAGCCAGTATAGTGTTATGCTTGTGCAACTGTGTTAGTTTGGTTTTGGCTGTTTGCACACTCTATTCCAGAGGAATTACCACCCTGTAGGGGTACGACGACAAGGAACTCTCAGAGAGGGTTCCACCCCTAGAGGTGCCACGGGTCGCCCCGTGGCTAAAGGTACCTTAGGTATGCCCCCCTAAAAAATGTAGTATCATCCCCAAAAGGAGGCAACACAAAGCATAATGCAAGCAGTAACAGTGACATGGAAGCAGTAACTGTAACGTAGTAGTAGAGAAGCATAGGCAGTTTGATAATTCAGTGATATGCTCAGTTGTCGTAGTAACAGCCCAGGTTAGTATAGCATGATACTGATGGCTTCCATTGAGAGAAGGGGATCCCTAAGGAGAGAGGGAACGGCAGGACATCCTCCACCTCCATCCAACAACGGAACCTACCTAAAGAGACTAGGGAAAACAACTATGCTAACTAAGTGTTATGACCTGAGGCAATGAGGAGAGAAAAAAAAACCCTATGAGGAGGAAATCTCTGGGGATCCAAGGCCTAGGTTGCCTTCCCTCCAGGCTTGGGAAAATTTATTCAGTGACAGCTCTGCAGCTGCAATTTGGAAAACCCAATTAAAGGGAGGTGGAAAATATTCCAATTTGGAGGGAGGCTGTCACTCAAACCCTCTAGCGGGAACATCATGGAAGGTTGCGAGAAAACTCTGTAACAATACCTGCATCCAAGGCACAGGAAGAGAGCAACTGCTGAGGCACTCACCTGGCCTACCGCCCTAAATCAAACCAGCTGAACCAGAGGCAGTCGTAGGGAGAATGCGGTGAAGGTGCCTTGCTAGGGAAACCACTAACCACCCCCCACCACTAGTCTTAAATTCTACACCAGGAGTTGCTGTCGTGTAGCAGGCAGCTAAAGCCAAGCCTGGGGTGAGGACAGTCCCAGCTGTGGGCCAGGTGAGAAGGATCCTGCCCCAAGTTGGACATGCTCGATGATGCAGACTAAATGCAGAGCGAGACTGTCGGCTGCAGGAACCCTGCACCAAAATAGAATAGCTGGCATGCCCCAGAATTGACTGAGAGCTGAAAAGCTGGTGAGCTGATTGAGCATGATGTGCTGAGATCATAATGAGCAGGGAGTGCTGAGACCTTGCAAGGTCGAATACAAATCGAGTGCAGCAGAATCCCAGGCTGAAGCCGAAGGGATGGCAGTATGCATGAAGTAATGGATTGCGTAAACAAAGAGTAACAGCTGCGTAAACAAGTGTAGACCTGCACATAGGTCAGTAAGCAGTAGTCGTGATAGGTAAACCAGCATCAGACTTGTATAGCAATTAAACAACTGAATTAAGAGCAAGCCAGCCAGACAGTACAAAGCCAAATCAAAGTGACAGACTCTGAGGATTTTCGGCAGCAAAGACAGATTTTAATCAATTTATATTAACAGCCTCAGCAGGAGCTAGTTGGCAGACCTCAGAGTTAAAAGTGCAATAAAACAGGGAGACAATGCTTGAAAGCAGGTGTAGCCAGGCAGTGCAGGGAAGCTGCAGTAAAATGAGAAGCACAGGTAGGGTCAGAGTAAACTATGTCAGGTGAAAAGAATTGAGTATGCAAAATGAAGCAGCTATGACTGAGCTGAAACACACAGATAATGATTGCAGTTGAATTGCAGTAGTTTGAGCATGGTGAGCACAGTGGAAAAACACAGGCACTGGTACAATAGTAATTAAACAGTCAGCAGCAGAGGCTGTAGTTGTAGGTAACTGAAAACAGTAGCATGAGCTCTGCGTAGCAAAATGCTAGGAGTTGCTGTGCAAGTAATTTGGGTTGTGAGTAACTGAAAGCAAGCAGTATGCTAGGAGTTTAGAAAATAAAAGCCCACACCCAACAAAAAAAAAAAACTAAACCAAAACACAGCAAAACAGAAAACAGGGAAGGTCCCCCAAAAAAGAAACAAAAAGCACAGGGAAGCACACAGCCGGAGGAAAGATACTTACCAGAAGCAGGAAAACAAACACGAAGTCCAGCAGAGACACACAGAAACAGTAGGCCAGGGGGTGGGGTAGGCCCCAGCCAGCTCAGAGGACAAACCGACATAGCCTCTGGCTGCAAAGAAAAAATGCTTCACAGAGAGGCTTAAAGGAACTGCTTATATAGCTAAGGAAGTGGTAGTGGCTGGCTGCTTAGCCACCAAACTTCAGGCATAGCCTTACATATAGTTTGGACTTCATATGGAGCTATTGGAGATAATGTTAATATGTTCATGTTAGAAATGGGAAAAAACAGAAAGTTTAACAGAAATGTCATAACCACATTTGGATATACTGATGCTCCGGCAGAAATACATAAATGCTGAAAATTGTATGATTACATTGTTTGCCGACTAACAGATACTGCAGCTTTAATTGGACATCACTTATCAGTGAGATTCAGTTTGATTAAAGTGGGAACAGACAGCACCAAGTACACCACACCCAAGTACTGTACTTAGACCCAGGAGAACAGTGGGACTGGCAAACATCTGATCAGAGCTTATAAAATCTGTAAACATGCACTGCAGGCTGTTGAATCTCCCTGTGCTGCAGCACAACTCTGACATCAGCTGCAAGAGAGTCTGGGATTTCTGGTTCCAGCAAATGTCACCTTGTGACTCAGCAGGATCAGGCAGATGCAGTCTATGATAGTTTACTGCAGTAAAAAGTAAGTAAAAAAAAATTTTTTTTTTTCACGCAAAATGTACATTGGGACCAGTCCCACACTTGGGTGTGGTGTTCTTTATGCTGTCTGTTCCCCTTTAACAGTGTGGACAAGGACTCCTGAGTAGTACAGTATTTGTACATCTGTTTTGCCATTTTTACAGCAATGCTTAGCCAGGGTGTTACGCAGTAATTCTACACTATCACAAAATGCTGCAGTATGCTGCAGAGGACAGTGCAATTCAAAGGCAATTGAGCCCTTTTGTCATGCAGTATTTGGTGACGTTATTTACTGCAAGGGTACTGCATTGTATGCTGGCTGGCTCCACCGTATATCTCCTTGACAGTGCCTTCACAGTAACCATGGCTTTTCCTAGCAGGAAGAATAACACAATGGTTGCTCTTACTTTCTAAGAAATGTGCACAACATTTTGATACCAGATGAAAACCAGTGGCTGCCATATCTGCATGTAAAACAGAAGGTAAAATCAGAGTATTGGAGAGAACATCGTGAGAAGGGAAGAGAAAAGCAAGGTTAATGCAGTGCTGACTTGCATGGGTCTGACATGCTGTAGACAGTGAAGTTTCAGTGGGCTGATATTTATCACAGAAAATGGAAGCTGCTTCCAGGGAAACTACTCTTATACTTTCAGTACACATTTCTTGTTCAGAAGGTTTTGGGGGCCCTATTCACAGACGCAGTTATGACCACTTTACTGCACATTTTTGTGTTGCACCCCTTAATGCTGTACTGTAAACAAAGGGGTTACAAGTTTTTTGCTGCACTGTTGCACAGGTTAGAGCAACTACACAGGGAATGGGACGGGGAGGTCCATATCAGTGAAGGTGTTGGTATGCGTGGCAGTGCTGTACTGTGCACAGCAGCTCCCTGGCACCCTTACCCTGCCCTCAGATAGTCACAAGATACAATGAACTCAGGATCAGAAGAATTGCTGACATGTAACAAAAGGACCATGCCCTTGAGACTGTGTTTGTGCTGCTGTTTGAAAAACAGATTACAGTTGTAGAGGGAGAACCAGCACACACACAAACTCTGCTAGAAAATAATTTATTCAAAGTGCAAATAATTGAGGACAGAATGCAGTGACCTGATTATAGGAGAGTTCTCACTGCCAGCGTGCGCTGGGAATTCTTTGCAGCATGATCAATGTAAGCATTTATTTGCACTTTATTTTCTAGCATGGTTTGTGTGTGTACTGTCTCTTTCTCTGCAGTTATACTTCAAGGAATTGCTACCTTTACATCTGATCTTACTTTGAGGAAGGCTCTTACAGCAGGCCATACCGGTAGGACCATGCCGTCAGGTGCCAGGATCACACGGAAAAGCTAGCTGTCTACCATGGGGAACCGCCCACCGCCAATGTCAGCTACTGATGTTGGGCTATCCTATAAAGTGGGCGGTCCCCCACACATACCTCAGTTCTTTTCTCACCATCGACCTGCACACATCATACCTTAGAGGATGCTGCAGCTACAATCAATCGCCATTACCCGCACTTGCCGTGATATTTTATTTTCCCTTTTTCTTGAGTGTTAAACATCGATTTTCCAGTGTTTTCATCGCCGAATTTATGTCTTCTCCACTAGCCTCGTCTTCTGACCACTCCGCTAGGTGTGCCTGTGGCAAACAGATTCCTGAAAAAGATGCCCACTCTGCATGTCTCTTCTGCCAAGGCCCTAGCCACGACAACAAAACCTGCCAGATTTTCCAGAAATTCAATCAGGCCACTCGGAGTTGTCGTCTAAAAACTCTGGCATGCCACCTTTTGAAGCAGAAGTTGGATGTGGTGGAAAAGGAGCTGCAGGCCAGGAGCTCTTCTGCCTCGCTGGCACAGTCCTCCGGGGTCTCTTCTTCTTCTCAGAAATTCAGTGGGAAGCACAAACACTGGGAAAAACACTGGGACTGGGACTGGTCTGCTCGTGGTCGCCCCACAGACTGTCGACAGCGATGGGGTTGTCCTCCTGTAGGAGTCGTCCCCTTAAGCCTTGCCACCCTCTCTTCTACCAGGCTCCCAGTGACTCTGTTGCCCACCCTCATTGCTATTTCAAGCAGCGGCTCCTCAGGACAGGGACTTTGCCGCTTGCTCCCCAGCCCCTGATGCTCAGGGCCATATTTTCCATGGGCTCTCAGCCAGGTGACTTGGCCAATGTTGGCTCATTGGGCATCTGTTCCTCCATCATCGCACCTTCCCCCCCACCACGGTACTGCCTTCATCGGTCCCCACCTCTGGGACCAATGTTGGTCCTTCTAGGCAATGCCCACAGCAGGCTTCTGCCACTTCTTCTTCGGCATCACCTCTGCCTTTGTCAAGGGGGTCTCCTTCCCCCCCTAGGTGCCTGCTTCTCCGGCTAGGCCTGCATCGGTGGACCCCTCCCCCAATGCTCCTAGCCAGTGCCCACTGGGCTGCTGCCTGTACTGCCACTGCCTCAGCCTGTGGGCCCAGAACTGGCTTTGCCCCTGCCGCAACCCACGCCGCAGCTGATGCCTGCTGGCCTGTTGCTGGATCCTAAGCCAGTGCCAGGCAGCCCTATTCCTGGGTACCCTGCGCTGGCCCCACCACCATCATACCCTTACCTAGAAACTTCCTATCCCTACCCACTGGTGTATAACCTCCCACCCTCAGTAGACTATAATGCCCTGTTCTCAGCATGGTGGTCCTTTATCCAGAGGCAGACCCTTGCTCCTCAAGGGCCGTCTCCAGCGTTCTTCCAACATCTGCCCCGAGACTCTCCACCTCAGGATCCAAGCTGGGCTGGACCTAGTGAACCTCAAATGTTTGGGTCTTCCAGGTCTCGATCCAACATTGGCTCTGCTTCTTGCGGGTCTAGCATCTGCCACCAATGTCAGACTTAGACAGCAATACAAATGAAGATGACTTGGATTGTTCCAGGTCTTCCTCCTCGCCAGGGGAGTCTTTGGATGGGGAGGACCCTCCCAGGGAGGTTCCCAAATCTCCCCCTGAAGATCCGACTTTTATGGACGTCATGTGCCACATCAAGTCCATTATGGGCTGGGAAACAGATGAGCAGGACCCGGAGAGGTGCCACGTGGCTGTGTATTTAAGGCAGCAGGACGCCCTTCTTGTGGTAGTGCCACCCACGATTGACTCCTTCAAGGATGTCATATGGGCAACATGTAATCACTCTTCTTCTATCCCTCCATTGCCCAAGAAGGTGGACCATTTTTACCATGCTTCTGCTGGTAAACTCTTCTTAGGGGGTCACCCCAAGGCTGATTCAGTGATCATCAATGCTGCGCATGACTGTACCAAAAAGCCCAAGCACCTTAGTGCCCTTCCCCTGGACCAGAGGTCTAGGCAGCTGGACCAGCTTGGTAAGCACGTGTTCACGTCAACTATCCTAGCTATCTGGGCCCTTAATTACCTTGCTCTGGAATTATGTTATTTAGGGTGTATGTGTGTGTGGTGAGTCTGGTTAGGTAGCTTGTTTTGTATTAGTTAGGTTGTATGTGGTTGTGTCTGAGTTTTCTTTGGGTTTTAAAATAAAAGCAAGTAAGATTAGCGGGGTGGTATTAGAACTAGAAAGTGGTAGTGGTACTGGCCTCCCGAGATGTGCCGGGGTCCTGGTCACTCGCAGACTGCCTACAATGCATCCCAGCTGCACAACCTCCATTCCTTTGCCAACCTCCCTGTGTCAGCTGTGACAGTGAGACACTATCAGGCAGTCAGCATTACCCGGGTACGGAGAGGTCAACAGTGGTGGGAAGCTGTGGACTCTGCGGAGGTGAGAGATATTAAGGTGGTGAAGTGCAGGAGATGCCCTGGGTTTAGACGGAGCCTAGGGAGAGGCCGGACATGTTTGGTCTCTGTCCCCAGGGCTCCCACCAGACTGAGTGGGCAGGCAGTCAGAAGTGCTGCAGCACCTACCATTTCCCTGCGGGCAGTGCTTTGCAATGCCATATCGATGAGGAACAAGTCTGCAATAATGGCGGACTTGATTTCCTCGGTCGGCCTGGCTTGCATCACAGAGACCTGGTTGGGTGATGATGTCGGGGCTTTTTTTGGAGGCATCTCTCCCATTGGGTACTCTGTGGTGCACTGCCTGCGGCGGGAACGCAGGGGTGGGGGAGTGGCCATTTGTCTTAAATCTGATCTGGGATTCACCATGCACCCGGTGGGAACAATCAGGTCCTTTGAATGTGTGGCAGTGCATGGGGATCCGGGCACAAGATACAGGATTCTACTTATTTACCACCCTTCTGGGGTGGGGGGAGAATTCCTACAGGAGGTGGCAAACATTGTCGTTGACACGGTATTGGAGTCCCCCAGATGTTTAGTACTGGGGGACTTCAACACCTGTGTCAACAACGAAGCCTCATTTTTTAGGTTCCACCGCCTCCAGTTGATGTCATCACTGGGACTGTCATAAGCAGTTACGTTTGGAACCCATCACCACGGTCACATGCTGGACCCAGTGTTCTCACTGGGGCTCAAGATAGCGAACCTCAAGATTGATCAGGTTGTATGGTCTGATCACTGCACGGTGAAGTTTCTGGTTGGGCCCCCAGTCCCTTCCTGTCGAGATGGTCAGCTATCGTCCATTAGGAGACTATCCCTGGAGGGACTACTGGCAGTAGTTGATCTATCTAGTTTAGATGCTGCATGTGCTGAGGGTATGAGCAAAGCGGTGGCCGCATATAATCTGGCAGTTTCTGGGGCACTTGATACCCTCGTACAGGTCTGTGTATGACCCAAATCCTCTCTCTTGAGATCTCCGTGGTTTGATGGGGATCTCAAGGCAATGAAGATCAGAGGTCAAATGTTGGAGTGTTGCTGGCGGAAGACATGGCCACATATGGACAAGCTGGCCCTGAGTATTCATTATTCTGATTACCAGGGGGCAATCAACCATAAGAAGGCAGAGTTCCTGTCCAGAGAAATTTGCTACTGGGAAGAACCGACCTGCTGTTTTTTAGAACTGTCGACAGACTTCTCCATCCTGTCTGTCTACAGCCGAAAAAAGCCTTTTCAATCACTTTATGTAATGAGTTTGCTCGATTCTTCTCAGACAGAGTGTCCACTATCTGGCAGGGGATCCTGTCAGTGAACCACATTGCGACTCGTAGTGATCAGCCTGGATGGAACGGGGGCACTCCACCTGTCTGGGAGGAGTTTAAACCAGTGGAGGTGGCTGATGTCATTGAGGTCATCTCAAAATTGAAGAACACGTGCTATGAACTGGACCTGGCTCCAACTTGTTTCTTGATGAGATGCGTTGGTTCCATTGGCCCGTTGTTCACTATGATTGTCCGGTGTTTGTTGTTAGGGGGATCTTTCAGGAAGCCTTAAAATAGGCTCTGGTGAGGCCTCATCTGAAGAAGCCATCTCTCAACCCTGACATCCTTGTGAATTACCATCCTTTCTCCAACCTTCCCTTTCTGGATAAAGTTGTTGAGAAAAACATGGCGCAGCAGCTTGAGGAGCACCTCGTGTCCTTTGACATCTGTGAGCCACTCCAGTCAGGTTCAAAGCTAGGCATAGTACCGAAACGGCGTTAGTTAGGGTGCACAATGACCTCCTCAGGTCGAGAGATAGGGGAGATGAGTCAATTCTTGTGCTCCTTGATCTGTCTTCAGACTTTGACACTGTAGATCACATTGTGCTCCTGGATCACCTCTGAGAGTTTTGTGGCTTCGCTGGCACTGTCATCAGCTGGTTCAGATCCTTTCTCTCTGGCAGAAAGCAACGGGTGGTGATGGGGAATTTCTCCTCCTCGTCCCCGAAGCTCTTGCCATGTGGAGTGTCTCAGGGGTCAGTCTTGTTGCTGATGTTATTTGCAGAGTATATGCTTCCCCTGGGTGAGCTCATATGCAGCACAGTATGGGTTTTCACTGTTATGCAGATGACACCCAACTGTACATGTCCTTTGCACCTGGAACATCAGACGCTGTGGAAGTGCTTAATATCTGCCTGGCTGAGATCAATGATTGGATGTCCTCCAGCTCATTGCGACTTAACCCAGACAAGACGGAGGTGCTAGTGATTGGGTCGGGCCGAGGGCGTGATAGGAGTGCCTCCAACATGGCTACTGGGTTATTCCTGGGTCCTACATTGTTGACAGCCTCTCCTAGGGTGCGAGATCTTGGTGTGATCCTTGATGACAGGCTGACACTTGAGGCTCAGGTGTCGGCTGTCTTCAAAAGTGTTTTTACCACTTAAGGAACATTGCCAGGATCAAACCCCTAGTTCCAGCCAAGGACCTGCCCTCGCTGGTACATGCCTTCCATACTTGAGTACTGTAATGCTGTGTACTACGGGGTCTTTGGAGGGTACCCTTTGCCGGCTGCAGTTGGTGCAGAACGCAGCTGCCAGTTTGCTGACTGACCTTCCCAGGCCTAGCCATATAACCCCGGTGCTGCAAGCTCTGCACTGGCTGCTGGTCAGATGGAGGGTTATCTTCAAGATGAGTTTACTCACCTGTAAGGCCCTACACAGGCTTGGCCCTGGCTACCTGGCTGATCTTTTGACACCTGCCACCTCAGTCCACTCCCTCCGGTCCTCAGCCAGGGGCCTTCTTGAAGTTCCTAAGACCAGGTTAAGAACTTCCAGCATCCGGACTTTCAGTGTGGCCAGACAGGTCCTATGGAACTTATTACCATCTAATGTCAGGGAGGCCCCATCAGTTGAGAGATTCAAGAGTGGCCTTAAAACCCATCATTTTTCCCTGGCCTTCCCAATATTTGAGAGCCGACCAGCCCAGGAATTTCTGGAAAATTTGCTGATCTGATACTATTTTTTTATTTTGATATTGCTGTCTTATTATGTTTTATGCACCATATTTTATCTGATAATCCTGTTTGATATATGTTTTTTATGGCTCCCAGAGCCTCCGCGATAGGGCGCCTTAGAAATAAACTTTACCTTGCCATTCCACCAAGGTATGGCCGCCTGTATAGCTTCTTTCAGAAATGTGTCTGCTGTGGATATTTGTGTAGCTGCCACCTGGATTTCCGTCCACACCTTCACCAAGCATTGCAGTCTGGACATCAGCTCTAAGCGCAGGGCCAGTTTCGGACTAGCAGTACTTCAGGGCCTTCTCTCCTGAGCTCTTAGCTGCTGATAAGTCCTCTTCTTGGTGTCATTCTCCTGGTGATACCCAGTACTGCTTGGGACTCAGTCCTACTGGTGTGGCATGCTGAAGAGCCTTCCTCGAAGTGAGATAGTACAGATACAGAAGAACTTACCGTAACAGCAGATCTTCGAGAGAAACTCTTGCAGCAGGCCCTGCTTTCTCTCCCTCCTTCCCCCTGCTGCTTCTTGTTTCTTTCGCACTACTTCTGCCTTTCTTTTGGCTCTCGGGAACCTCCCCAGTTCTCCATTCACTGCCCGTTTGGGGTCTCCGGTGGGAGAACTGAGATAGGTGTGGGGGACCACCCACCTTTATAGGATAGGCTGACATTGGTGGTGGGTGGTCCCCTGTGGTAGGCTGCTAGCTAGACGTTTTCCGTGTGGTTCAGGCACCTGACGACTTGATCCTACTGGTGTGGCTTGCTGCAAGAGCTTCTGTCAAAGCTCTACTGTTACAATAAGTTCTTACGTAACTGTACATTCCATCAGGGAGAAGAACTAGGTGGCACACTGTGCAAGGTACTATATTACATCCTAGTGGACTCTACTGTTGCACTTACATACTGTGTTGATCATAAATGGATCTGAAGTCATTTTACCTTAATATTGCATTTAATTCTTGCTTAGAAAACCTCTCTATTAACATGAAATGTGGGCTGAATCAGTTTTACTAAGTGCAGTTTTTTAAACTCTGTTGCCACTTGTGAAAAAATAGCAACTTACTGTAACTGCTGTCGTGTTATTTAATATTCATGTCATGTAAACCCCACCAGTGACACTGTGGCTTGTTGAGTTATACTCAGGAAAGAATGATTAATGCAAGTTAGACTGCAGTAAGTTGTTCTTAAACCTCGTTTTTCTTTTTAAAGAAAAGACCACTTCCTACAATCTCTACTGTGCTACCTTCGGAACAAATTGCTGTTTTTTGTATCCCCAAGTAAGATTAAGCCACATGCCACAACGTTCCATTTGGTACTTAGATTTTTGTACAGTTGTGGCTTTCTGGGACCAACTCTGTCAAAGCAGACCTTATCTGTTGGTTGCTATTTCTTTGAGACTCTCCAGTTCCTGCAGTAAACATTGAATGTGAGAGACTGTGCGGACCAGGCAATTTTGTCAATGTTCATAGACTGGTATGTAGTCTAAGGACAGTCTGCCATTCTGTCCTGCAGTGCAGTTTGTGGGCATGTATGAGGGTCTGGTATCTTTGCAGATGTTTCACGTCAGATACTGATAATGAATGTTGGAAGAATGTGGCAACCAACATGTATACAGACTTAAAACAAACCTTGTTAGATAGCATTGCTACCCTAAGTAGGCTAAAGAATGGTTTACATACTGTATGCAAGCTTTTAAAGGGAATCCGTATGATTCCCTATTATAATTACTGAGAAGGTTACTATGAGGATCCAGTATGTAAACTGCTGGGTTGTATTTAGAAAATGTCTTCAGTAAGGCAGAAATATACTTTTAAAACTGTAATGTGGAGGAGTCCATTTTGTGGACAAGAAGGTTGCTGTGATGATGTCGCTGCCTCGCCAGCTCTAACAGCATGCAGTGAAGCAGATTAAAACAAACTGTTCCTACAGACAGGGATCCTGTTACATCATGAAAAAAGGCACTGGATTCTTCTGTCACGCTCTGCCAAACATAAAATTCAGGATGTTCTTCAGAATATAATAGGATTACCTAATAGCACAGCCAAACCGTTGTTACCTGCTGTACTACACACTGTTAACACTGGTGAGGCAGTGACATCATTACAACACCATGTCAGTCCACAAAATGGATGCCTCCTCAACCCTATTAAGATCTGAAATTTTGTATTTTGTATTTATTTTACCAGGAAAAAGCTCCATTGAACTCTGCTCATTTGCAAGGAGGTCCTGGGTAGGACAAATTGCAGTACAGCAGATGAAATGACAGTATATAGAACAGTTCATAAAAATACATAATTTGGGATTAGTTCCAAGGTATAAATCAACAATTCTTCCTTAGTAATAAAAGCTACCACTACAAAAGCATTTTGATATAGGAATTACAGCATAGCAAGAGAGAGAACATTTTTTTTATTAATACAGAGACTGGATTCTAGTAGCAAACACATTTGTCCACATAGTATAGGTCAAAGAGGGTTTGGAAATTATGTTGGCTAACAAGAGAACCCAATTTAAGTGATTCCTGGAGGGTGTTCCAGGCCATGCTGGCAGCCCAGCTAAGAGTTATCTTGCTGAATTTTGGTAAGTGCCTAGAGACATCAAACATGATAAAGTACAGTTACGTAGGAACTTACCGTAACAGTAGATCTTTGAGAGAGGTTCCTTCAATAGGTCATTACATATAGGACTGGCACCACCTGGCGCTGGGCCGCACAGCAGACTTTTCTAGCAATCCCTGATGGGGGACTGCCCACCCAACATCACGTGACCGTATATAATGGGCGGTCCCCATGCCCGCCCTCCAGTTCTCCCGCCAGAGCCAGGAAGAAGCCTGACAGCAGGAGCAAAGAGGATTTGGAGTCTCTGTGTAAGAAATAAAATGAGGGGAAGGAGGAAGGGGTGGAAAAATATGACCTACTGAAGGAACCTCTCTCACAAATCTACTGTTACGGTAAGTTCCTTCGTAACTGTACTATCTTACTTCAAGAGGGTTCCTTCAGTAGGTCATTACATATAGGACAGAGTCCCAAGCAGTCCCTCAAAAGAGAGACCAAGAGAAACAAGGGAAGAGGATAAAATAACTCCCAGTGGAAACTGGGAACCAGAATGGACCCAGCCTAGGACAGAAGGTCCTGCAAGACAGCTAGGCCGAAGCCAGCCCTCTGCCTAGAAGCAATATCCAGACTGTAGTGTTTAGTAAAAGTGTGGACAGAACTCCAGGTAAATGCAGCGCAGATATCAGCCACAGAGATGTTCCACAAAAAAGCAGCGGAAGCAATGCCCCTAGTAGAATGACCCCTGATGGGACCCAGCAGAGGTTTTCTGTACTTTTGGTAACAATATTGAATACAGTTGCCTAACCATTTGGAAAGGCACTGCTTCGAAACTGCTTTGCCCTTCAACCTGGGGCCAAAAAAAAAACTGATCACAGCTACGGAAATCCTTGGTTCGGTGTGTGTAGCACCGAAGGATCTGATGAACGTTCATGGTGTGCAGCAGTGCCTCACCTCTGTTCGAAGAGGATGGAAAGTAAACTGGAAGCACTACTGATTGTTTCAGTGTGGTTTCTGACACCACCTTGGGTAAAAACTTAGAATTTATCCTGAGGACCGCCCGGTCCTTGTGGAAAATAAGATAAGGCTCTTTACAAACCAGAGCATGAAGCTCCAAAATCCTTTGAACTGACGTAATGGCAACTAAAAATAAAGTCTTCCAGGAAAGGAAGCGCAAATCACAGCTCATGGCTGGTTCAAACAGGGGAAGAGTGAGCTTCTCCAACAAAAAGTTCAAATCCCAAGGTGGGGTTGGGCTGCGGATGGGGGGGTTTCAGATGGAGGATCCTTTTCAGAAAGGTTTTTGACACCTCCAACTGAGCCACGTGTTTACCATCAACCAGCTCGTGATATGCCGAAATTGCCAAAAGGTGGACCTTCAAGGAAGAATATGACAGACCTGAGTCTGATGAAGGAGGTATTCCATAACTTGTGGGGCAGAACAAGAAAGGGGGTTCCACTTCTTGGAGGTCGCCCAGATGGAAAAACATTTCCACTTCATGGCATAAGTGGAATGAGTGGAGGGTTTTCCAGCCTCTAAAAGAACCTAAGATACTCGAGTGGAGACCCCAAAGCGAGAAATCACTGTCTGCAGGAGCCACGCATGAAGATTCAGGGTCCTGAGTCCCGGATGAACAAGGCGACCTTGATCCAGAGTCAAGAGGTTGTGTGTCACTGGAAGTGGAATTGGTGGTTCCTTTGATAGCTGTGTGTAGCAGCAGGAACCAAATTTGTCTCGGCCAGAGAGGGGTGATTAGAATCATCCTTGCCTTCTCTACCTGAAGCTTGAGAAGGACCCTCTGGAGAATAGGAAACGGAGAGAAGGTGTACAAAAATGTCTCTGTCCAAGAGAGAGACAGCACGTCATGCCAGAAAGCACTATGTCCTGGAACAAACGAGCAAAAACTGGGAAGTTTTGCATTGTATTTGGAGGTGAAAATGTTGATTTCCGGACTTCTTTGGAAGAGAGATTCTGCCACTTCCTGATTTAATTCCCATTCGTGAGTTGGGGTATGAGACCTGCTGAGACTGTCTGCCAGGACATTTTGAACTCCTGGAATGTGCACAGCCACTAGGGCCAGATCGTGCTGGACCGCCTAGTTCCACACTTGTATCGCTCCCCTGCACAGGGGGTATGAGTGAGTTCCTACTTGTTTGTTGAGGTACCAAACTATCGACATTGTCCATTTGGACCAGCAGTGATCCCTTGGGAAGGAGGGTCTGGAAGGCATCCAAGACTGCCCTTATCTCCAGAACGTTGATGTGTAATGATGCTTCCAAGCTGGACCACAGTCCTTGAGCTTGATGTTCCCCTAGATGTGCTCACCATCCCATGTTCGATGCATCTGCAGTTAGGGATGCCAGAGGAGCTGGGCTCCTGAATAGAAGACCCAAGGAAAGGTTTCAGTGGTCCCTCCACCACGGCAGTTCTTTCTGAACTGCTGATGACACTAGGACTGGATGGTCCAGGTTGTCCAAGAGTTGATCCCGCTGCCCCTGCAAGGACCACTGAGTAACTCTCATGTGGAGCCTCGCCAGGGGAACAGTAGTGATGGAGGCTGCCATCAGGCCAAGAAGGTGGAGGATCTCCCAGGCCAGGATGGTCCTGGACGAAGCCACCCATGAAGCCTGACAGATCAGGGTCTCCACCCTATCTGGAGGAAGGAAGGCTCTGCATTAGACCATATCCAAAACCACCCCAATGAATTGTAGTCTCTGAGACGGTGTCATGGATGACTTGGGAATACTGACAGTACTCTCTAGTCTGCCAAAGAGGTCCAGGGTAAAGGAGAGAGCCTTCAGTAAAGAGTCCCTGGAAGAGGCTGAAATCAGCCAATCGTCCAGGTAAGGGACAACTGCAATACCCTGGTGGCAGAAAGAGGCCGCCACTACTGCTAGGCACTTGGTAAACACCCGAGGTGCCAAGGACAGACCAAAAGAGAATGCCCTAAACTGGAAGTGCTCCCCTTGGAATTGGAACTGCAGGAAACGGCAGTGGCTAGGGAAGATCAGGATGTGCAGGTAAGCATCCTGCATGTCCAGAGCGCACACCCAATGGTTCTCCAGAAGGAGAGGAAGAAGACTGTGGAGCCTCAGCATCCTGAACTTTTTGTACTCAACAAAGCAATTGAGGCTGCTCAAGTCGAGAATGGGTCTGAAGTCTCCCATCTTTTTTGGAACCAGGAAAAAATGAGAGTAGAACCCCCTGCCCCTTTGCCGGAGGGGAATGCACTCTATTGCTTCCTTGAGCAAGAGGCTTTGAACTTCTTCTTGAACGAGAAGAGCCTGATCCCTGAGTAAGAAGACCTTTTTGGCAGAGATTCTGGAGGAATTTCCAGAAACTCTATAGTGTGTCCGATAGACACCAACTGCAGGACCCATATGTTGGAGGTTATCGCCTTCCATTCCTGTGTATGACAGGAGAACCTCCCTCCACCTGCTCCTTGTCATGAGACTGAGGAGTTAGCGGGGACAGGGAGTCATGAAGTGGCAGGACATTCAGGGGGAGGACCTCCTGAATTTCTCTGGCTCTTGGAGGCCAAAGGATTGGCAGAACCCGTGGCCTTGCATTTGCCCTGGCGCCGAGTCGGGGCCTGCTTCCTCAGCCTCCAGGTCCTTTTCCGAAAGGGTTGTTGCTGCTGTTGAGTGCCCGATTGGTACATGGACCTTACTGACCTTAGGGCGAGACCTCTGTCCTGGAGATCAGTAATAATGTCTTTGGTGTCGTCACCAAAAAGCACCAAGCCTTGGAAGGGGGCGTACTGAATCGCAGACTGTACCTCGCTGGTAAGGCCAGAGATGTGGAGCCAGGAATGCTGCCTTATGGCAACGGTAGTTGCCGAGGCACGAGCTACAGAATCGACGGAGTCGTGTGTGGTTCACAAAGCATGCCTACAAGAAAGGCGAGAGAGGTGAAGATCCTTGGCAGGCTCCTCCTTGAGGCTCGAGGGTTCCATTGACTGGACTTGGGCCTCTAACCTGGCTAAGGTAGCCTTTTGGTGTGACACCATGTGGGCCACATAGCTGAGGGATCTGAGCACACTTGTGGCCAAAGCATACACTTTTCTGCTGAACTGGTCCATCTGCCTCGACTCTTTTTCTGGAGGAGAGGTACTCATGTGCTTGGGTGCAGTGGAGCGATCATGAGCAGCCGAAATGACAACAGAGTCCACCTTAGGATGCACCTTAGGAAAAGGAGCTTCCTTCGGCGCCTGGTAAATCCTGTCCACCCTCTTAGGGACAACTGGGAGAGATTGAGGCATCTGCCAGACCGTAGAGGTGAGGTTCTGGTGAGGTCCAATCCAGGGAGGAATGAGGACCAGAGACAGAGACTCTAAGTCAAGATGTTTGGCTAGTCTCTATCTCATGGGGTCTTGATCTTCTGACTCCCAATCGAAGAAATCTTTCATTGACCTCAGAAGATCCGAGAAGGCAGGGTCCTCTGGGGGTGACTTGGGGGAAACCTTGGCATGACCTTGCTTGTCGAGGGCCTCGAGGCCTCAGGTTGGTCCGTAGAGTGCTTCCGCTCTTGAGATTTCTCCTTGTGGTGTTTCTTGGAGGGAGAGGATTTATCGGAAGAGGACTCTTTGATGCGGTCTATTTGCTTCTCTAATGAAGCTAGGTGAAGTTTTAGAAGGTGGGCCTCCAAAGCCAGCTGTCTCCACTTCTTGGTGGCCTGATTAAATGTTTGGCACTCCAAGCAAAATGAGACAGTATGGTCTTGGCCCATACAAATCACGCACTTTAGATGACCGTCCTTATGAGGGACCTGCATGCCACAGGATGAGCACTTCTTCTTGGGTGAAGACATTAAGCAAATGTAGAATTCGTAAGAAAAAATTTAGCAAAGGAATAAACAATCTGACGCACAAACTAACACGACTGCTGTGTGGAAGTCTGCAATGCGACTGACATGAGGTGACAGCGGGAAAGAACTGGTGGCCGGGCGTGGGGACCGGCCATTATATACGGCCACACTGACATCGGTCCCGTGACTTTGGGTGGACGGTCCCCCATCAGGGATTGCTAGAAAAGTCTGCCATGCGGCCCGACACCAAGTGGTGCCAGTTCTATATGTAATGACCTACTGAAGGAACCCTCTCAAAGTGAGATCATTGTTTTCTTTGGTTATATGACCCTGAAGATCTGAGAAAGAGGTTAGGGAAGTATGGTGGTAAGGAATTCCATAATGCTTTGAAGGACTAAAAGTGTAGGTGCCTGAGCCTTCTGATATCTAGGGAAGCCCATCCTACTTCCTTGTATACTGTAGATAGCAATGATGGGTTCTAGCCTGAAGATCAGATATGAACTGGAGTGCTCTGTGGTATAGCACATCTAGTCTAATCAAATTAGGAGCAGTAGCGCTTCTATATATAATGTCTCCATAATCTAGCAGTGGAAGAAATGTTTCCTGGACAAGCCTTTTCTTAACCTTGGAGCAGAAGGAGATTTTAAAACAAACGGGTCATATGTGTGAAAGAAAGTGAGCTTAATTTGGAATCAATGCTGCTAACATTTTCAATGCAAAATCTTTTTTTTTTTTTTGTTAAGAGAAAGTATACTTGCAGAGGCTTTAGTCTTATGCTTGACTACATCTCTAGCCTTGGAAATCACTCTGAAATAGTAGCTCTTGATGACTGATGTAAACTGGCTTGCCCCTGAAGCTGACCCTTTCAAAGATGCACTCGCCGCCTTAACCTCTCCCAATTGGTTAATTCCCCTACTAGGTGCAACTATAGAACAGGCAATAGCACTCACCTACTCCTTACCAACCATCCTGAAAGGTTTATGGGCACCGAGGTCTTATCTGACTCGCTCAGTGGCCACTCCCTGGTTATCAGCTTCTGGTCTAACAAGGCCCCTAAACTCCCCCCAAGGCAATTTACCAGTGCATCCTGAAAAAAGGGGAGCAGCAGCGGTTCTTATGTTACCTTCAGCAGTGTGACTGGATGCCTATTCTTTCGGCCATTAATGTTGACTCTGCACTAGAATACTTTATCACCACTTTCAACGCAGCCTGTGATATCTTCACCCCTCTCAGGAAAAAGAAATCCAAAGGTGCCAGTAGCCCCTGGATCTCCACCTCTCTCCTTAATCAGATGACTGCTCGAGATCATCTCTGGCATAAAGCCCATGCCACTGGGAACCCCTCTGACTGGGAGAGGTACAAGGTGGCTAGGAACAGCTGCACTCGTGCAATTCACCTTGCTAAATCAGATTATTACAAAACTGTGTTTACTGACACATGTAGTAACGGTAGGAATTTTTGGGAGAACATCAAGGAACTGACTGGCAAGCCCAACAAAACTCCACCCTCACTTATCAACATCAACGGGGTTTCCACCCAGGATCCACAACAAATTGCTGACATCTTTAATAATGCCTTCTCAAACCTGAGTGGAGTCCTTCCCCTGATTTCTTCTCTAATGCCCCCTCTACACCTGGAATCCTAACAGCTCCCTAGAGTTATGACCACTCCCAACTCCCCCTTTTACTTTAGGACAGTCTTTTTTATATATATATATTTATTAGTTTTTTTTTTACAGGAAGGAGGAGCCCAAGACATTTCATAGCTTTATACATTTTCATCATAGAGATGTCTTAAATACAATGTATTTTCATCTTTAACAGATATAATAAATTTCCCTAAATACTCTAGGTGGTATACTACTGTACTCCAAAGTGCCTCCAATATACAGGTTTTGTTATTAGTTCACCCAGGGTGAGTCTACCTGACATAATTTTAATGTCTAAATCTAGTTCACATCATGGGATCAAATCTGTTCTATGGTCTATAACCCACATCCACCACCTGGACCAGAAGGTAACACATTTCTGGACTCTAACGTTAATAACAGCTGTTAACAGCTTCATTTTATATATTTTATTTATTTATTAGCTTTTGGTAACCGGGTAAGTGCGCTAGGCAAACAATCCTGCCTATTTTCAGGCACGACCCGGAAGGGTACAAGACAAAGGAGCCACAAAGTACAGTGATACATCAAGACATGATAACAATAAGGAAAGAAAAAAAAAAAGATAGATTGCAAGCAGAAATATAACATTTTCAGGCACAGTCTGGTGGATTACAAGACAAAGGTGCCACAAATTAGAGTGATACAACATGACATAATGACATTAAAGTAAACAATAGATTGCAGGCAACAATATAACCAGTATACATAGTGGAAGGACAACAATTTAGTACATGTTATAGCTTCCCATTCACAGAGCATCGGAGAGACTTTCTGCAGTCACTTTCTTGTGACTGCCTTGTTGGCTGCCAGAACAAGAACAGCTAGCAAAAATTTAGAATTATCTCCCCTAATCTCTTGGGGGGTATCTAATAGAAATATCTGTTTAGGTTTTAAATTCTGTATTTCTGGAAATATCTTTCTTAAGGCATTCTCTGTCTCTTTCCAATATTGGAATAAAACTTCACACTCCTAAAAGATGTCTGTATGTGTTGCCAGTGGCTCGCCACAGGCTCTCCAACACTCTGATCCAGATTCCCCACCAAATTTCCTAGTGATCTGTGGGGTTCTAAAAAATCTAATCACACTTTTCCAACCAAACTCTCTCCATGACCATGATCTAGTAGCCTTATGTAGTGTCAAGTATATTGGTTCCCATTCGTCATCTTGTCTTAATGAACCCATCTCCTGCTCCCATCTTTTTTGCCAAGTTCTTGTCCCATTGTCCTTATTATAAATTAAGACTTGATAAGTATATGATATTATATGTTCTGGGATACCCGTCTCTATTGTTTTGATTAAGATTTTGGATAAAGGATTTATCTTTTCGGGGTCCCAGCTTAGCCCTACCAGTTCTCTACAATGATTTCTTATTTGTAAGAATCTAAAGAAATCACTTCTTTTCAGACCAAAGAGTCTCTCTATATTTGTAAACTGAAGAAAGGTCCCTCCTCTATAGCACTGGAAAAAAGTCACATGGCCTTAATTTGTCCATCTCTTGAATGTATTATCTAGACTTGCTGGGATAAATCTAGAGTCATCTGTAATTTTTAGAAAAAGCTGTATGGTTTTGTCCTTTGTATTTAAAATGATTTTCCTCCAGATTATAATTAGTTGTCTCATATATTGGGATTTAATATCCTTCTCTAATATAGATCTGGATAAGGTCGGGGTAAATAAATATTTCTCTGTCCCATCCCTCAAATTCCCCATCTCTATTTCCTTCCAAAAGGGATTCGAATTTCTATCTACCCACTGTAGGACATGTGCAATCATTGCTGCCTGAGCATATTTTTCTAGGTTTGGGAGTGGAAGTCCCCCATTTCATTTTGGAAGTTGAAGTATTTCTAATTTTATTCTAGGTCTTTTCTTTTGCCAAATGAATTCTGAAATCATATTGTTCCATTGTTTAAAGACTTATTTGGTTGGATAGATTGGTAAGGACTGAAAAAGATAAAGTAGCTTCGGGAGGACATTTATCCTAATGGTATCTATTCTTTGGATCAAAGAGATGGGTAAAAGCATCCATCTCTGCAGGTCATCTTGTATCGCCTTTATCAGTGGTATATAATTAATGTCATATAATTTTGATTTTGAAGTGTCTTTGTGTATAATTATACATAGGTATCTGAGGTCTGTGGTCCATTTTAGGGGGAATCTTTGCTGTAATTCAGTGCTGGGATGGTAATTTATGGTCAGGACCTTGGTCTTGCTGTCGTTTAATTTATATCCCGAAAGGTTTTCAATCTCCTGTAGGACCGTAAATAAATTTGGCAGAGAAGTCTCTGGATTTGTAAAATAGATTAACAAATCATCAACAAAAAAAGTCAATTTGTGATTATTTTCCTGTAATCTTATTCCTGAGATTGCAGGGTTTTTCCGAATTGCTTGTGCTAAGGGTTCAGCATATAGGGTGAACAGAAGGGGAGACAGGGGGCAGCCCTGTCTACTGCCTTGGGTCAATGAAAAAAATGATGAAAAAGATCCATTTACTTTAATCATGGCTCGGGGTGAAGAATATAGCTGGTTTATAACTGTTAGGAAAGCCTTAGGGAAATTGAATTTTTCTAAGGTGTACTTCAAGAATTTCCAGGAAACTTGATCGAAAGCCTTTTGGGTGTCCATGCTTAGTATTAGTGTAGGGGTATGATCTTTTTGTACTTTTTCTAAGAGATATATTGTATGTTTGATATTATCTGTCATTTGGCTTTTAACTATAAATCCGGATTGATCTTTTCTAATTAACTCAGGGAGAAGGTTTTCCATTCTTTTTGCTAAGATTGCCGCAAAGTATTTATAGTCCTGATTGAGGACTGAAATAGGTCGATATGATTTGCAGTTAAAGGGGTCCTTCTTTGGTTTTTAAATTGCTGATATGTTAGCATAATTCCAACTATCTGGGGGAGGAGAGGACTCCTCTTGTATTCCATTAAAACATCATGTGAGAGGGTGAAGCAACTCAGTTTTAAAAGTTTTTTAAAATGTTACCGTGTATCCATCAGAGCCTGGGCTTTTGTTCAATTTGGAGTTATGTATAACAAGATCAATTTCCTGGGGGGAAATTCGTCTGATCAACCTATTTTGTTGTTCTTCGGACATTTGGGGGAGGCTAATGCGATTAAAAAATGCCTTATATTTTCCTTCTTCAGGTTCTCCTGGTTGATTGTACAGTGTAGAATAAAATTCCCTAAATCCTTCTAATATATCCTTTGTTTTATATAGAAACTGACGTTGATGGGGTGCTTGATTTTCGTTATAGTTGACATAGCTTGAAGTTTCCTTATTCTATAAGCTAATATTTTTGCTGCTGTACTTCCACCCTCGTAATATTTTTGCTTGATATACATCAAGGCTTGTTCTGTTTTTTGATTTAGTATATCTTGAAGTTGCTTCTTTGTTTTGTTAATCTGTGAAATCAGTGTATTGTCCCCAGCTGAATGTAGTTGCTGTATCCTTCCTTGTTCCCTCTCTAGATCCTGTTGTTTCTGTTTTCTTTGTTTGTTTTTGCATGATGTGTAGGAAATAATCTTCCCTCTCATAACTGATTTTAATGTATCCCATAGAAGTCCCTCTGATATCTCCGGTGGTGAATTTTCTTGTATTATGTGGGGTATCCAAGCTTTAATTTTGTCTTTAAATTTTGGATCTTTCAGTAGCATATTATTGAATCTCCATTGTCACTGTATAAATTCCTGTCCCATGTCAAGCTCTATCAGAATTGGTGCATGATCAGAAATATAGATGGGGTTAATTTCTACTCTGTGGATCTAATCTAAGAATTCACTGGCTAACAGAAAATAATCTTTACGAGAATAGGTGTTATGAATGCCTGAATAATAGGTATACTTTCTTGAAGTCGGATGGTTATGCCTCCAAGTGTCTATCAACGATAAATCCCTAATCAATCTCTTAGCATGCTTTTCTTCTTTAGTAGCTCTAGTAGGTTTTGGGTTTGAACTGTCCTTTGCAGGGTCAAAAAGTATATTTAAATCCCCCCTATTAGGAGCAAGCATTGTTTAAAATCTATTATTTTATCTAATAAAAACTGGTATATTTTACTGTCAGATCCTGGAGGTACATAAAGGCTGGCCACCGTAAGTAGTTGGCCCTCCCATACTCCCCTATTCATTGCTAATCTCCCCTCCCCATCATGGTATGATTCCTGAACCTGGAAAGTGGATGATTTAGGTATTAGTATTGCTACCTCCCTGTTATGTGCCCTTGCATATGAACTGGCAATCACCTGGGATATCCCTCATCCAAGCAGTTTCTGATGTTGTCTAATAGAGAGATGAGTTTCCTGTAATAGAATAAGTTGTTGATGTTCTCTTTGTAAATGTGAAATTACCTTGGTCCTTTTCATTGGGCTACTCAGGCCAGTAACATTTTGAGAGATCACCCTGAGGATTTTTTTATTCTGTGTCATTTATATTGTATATTCTTTCCCTCTCCCTCTCATCTTTTGTTCCCACCTCTTTCCTGTTATTTGTAACATCCATTTCCCTTGTCGACTCACCAAAGGGGCCCTTTTCTATCAAACCATCTCTTAATTTTTCTTTTAATCTAATGTGCTTCCGGGATCCCCCTCACCTGTTATAACCCCCTTCCCCTGATACCTCTGATTTGGACTAAATATTTTGTCGAGTTAGGGCTTCTTGTCTATCTATAAAGACCTGCCCTCGGGAGAAAAAAATAACCCCCAAAATGAAAATTAAATCTAGCTCCTTTCTCCCAGGGATCCTCTACTTGAGTCACCCCAGTTGGGGTTGTAGAAAAAGATAACCAAAAAAATTAAAATAGCAATATACAAAAAAAGCAAAATAAAATATATAAAGGTTCCTAACATAAGCATTCTCCACCTTTAGGAGCTCCTATACTCTCCCGATATATATTTATATCCATCTATGTTTTGGCTATTGTGTATGGACCTTTAAAAATTATTGTATGATCTCTTTCCCTCTTCATTGTACATATGCAATTTTATACAGTGTCCTTCTCTCCAATGTCTTTTCTTCTTTAGTTTGGTTTCTAAGTCCCGAATTTATTTTGATGAAATCTTTCAAATATCTCAGTTCAGTCTAGAGCCAAAGTCAGAAAGCCCAAGAATAATATTGTGTCATTGTTTACATGACTTGAGTACACAGGTTCATAATAAACAAAAACTTTTTTGACCCTTGACCTTCTTTCTAGCATGGTATTATTTCTTCTCTATGTCTCTCCCCTCTGGTCTGTTTCCTCTGTCTTTTGGTCTCTTCTGGGTCTCTCACAGACCGCTCTCTCTAGGAGTGGGACTTTAGTTAGAGAGCACCCATTCCCCCCCGAGCAGAAAGGAGAGCTCCCCTGATCCACCCCAGAGCAACACCTCTGAGATCCCTCCCAAATTAAACCTATATCCTCTAGGGGACTGATATCACCTCTCCCCCCCATTTATTGTGGTAATTCCCAAGCCGTCTCTCCATATTTATATGCACATTTCATTTTCTCTTCCTCCATGAGCACACTCTGCGAATGTGTCTGAGCCCATATTAGTTATTTTTATAGTGTTCAATATTTGGGATTTAGAGAGAATAAGCCAACTTCTCAGCTTTTCCCCCCATGTCCATTAAGCTCTGCTCAAATTAACATAATCTCGCTAAGTGCCCCATCAAGTGGTGCTATGGAAGATCGACGCCAAAGAGCCCCACATTGATCCAATCCTTCCTTAGTAGGGATATTTTGGAGTAAGAGGTGAGACTCCCCAGGTTTCCAATTAGAGGGATCACCCTGGATAGGTCGGCCAGGGTAGACCCCAGAACTCCCCCCCACTCCAAGATCGGGGGAAAGGGAAAGGACGCCCCCTCCCTCTGGCCCCTCTCCTATATCTTTTTATCTGTTCCTCTCTCCCTTCTCTGCGCAGAGAGAAAAAAAACAAATTATGTGCCATTTTAGCTTACTCAGTTAGACATTTGAAGATGTGTCCCTTTGTTTAGAAGCGAATTGTCCCAAAGGTTTTTTAATTTCCTCAAGGGTCTCTTGTTGTAAATTCTTCCTGTTCTCTGGTTCATGCTGGTCTCAGATTCCCCACCCTGTCTCTGGCCTGGGAATTTTGTTGGTAATTCAGAACCTCGCTTTCTCAGCTCTTCCACCGCTGTCTGAATCGACTTGTATACTTTTTGCCCATTCGAATACTGAATAATTAATTTTGCTGGATATGGTGTACGAAATGTTAATTTTAGGTGTCGGAGAATCGGAAAAAGAGGGATATATTCTCTTCTTCATTGCATAGTAGCTTGAGCGTAGTCGTTGTCAAGAAAGATCCTCTTGTTTTCAAAAAATACCTTTCTCATGGACCAGGCTTTCTGCAATATCATCTCTTTTGTATAATAACTCTGAAATCGAATTACTATAGAGCTGGATCTGATCACTGCCCTAGATGGCTTGTGGCCTAAGGCTCGATGTGCCCTTTCTATTTTGAGATTAAGTCCTGTGCCCAAGGATAGTGTAGATTTTATAACATTCTCAATAAAACCTCTCATATCTTTTTCCTCACTGTCTTCCGGTATCCCGTAAATTCTTATGTTTTTCCATCTTTGGCGATTCTCGGCGTCCTCCTGCCTCTCCCCCAGGGCTTTAGTGTACTGAAGGAGCTGGGATATAGTGGACTGAGTCTGAAAGATTTCTAATGCTTGATTGGTGCTTTTTTGTTCGAGTGAGGAGACTTGTGTCTGAAGGGTTGACATCTGCTCTAAGGAGATCATGATCTGGACGAAACTCTTGAATGTCCCTTTTTATTTCTTGGAGGTCTGTAATAATCCTGTCTAGTTTATCGTTTAGGATTGAATCTTTAGCCAGTTGTATTTTACTTGATGCTTTCTTCTTTTTAACCGCCGAGGTCACCGCGTGGGATAGGGTTGAGGCCTCTGATTCAGAGCGTTCGGGATCTGAAGGGATCTCTTCCATTGTCAAAGCAGTAAAACGGTTTGGGGAAGTCCTTATCTTGCTTGAAGCCATCTGTATGTATTTCTCCATATAATTTACACGCTTTATGGCCAATTGTTGGAGTTAGAAAAGGGAGTCGAGACGGAGCTCTGATCTCACACCGCCATTAGGTGGAGAGCTGCACCGGAAGTCCTACTTTAGGACAGTCTTGGCCAAAGAGACATAAAAGTACCTCCTTTGGGTACTTAACAGATTGTACTACAGCAGTGATTCTCTTGATATAAAACTTCTCTGTCTTTCCCTAGATGCTGTGTTGCTACCCCTCATCAAGATTTTCAATCTGTCCCTCTGCCTAGGTTGATCCCCTCTCTTCTTGAAGGCAGCCATAGTTACTCCTGTGTACAACAGCAAAGACAAGACCTTGCACTCTATCACCCTATCTCTATACTTCCCCTTCTCCAAAGCACTTGAACGTATCATTTCCGGTCAGCTCTCTGATTACCTGTACTCTCCATTGTAGCGCAGAGTCCCATTCTTGGACCCCTTCTTTATAGTCTCTTCCTCAATACCCTCCCCCAGGCTTGCCCCAGTTAACTCCTCCTCTATACGGATGACGCTGTCTTATTCACGAGCCAGCCAGACCCCTCCCTCCTTACTAGAGAGCTGCAGCACAGCTTTGCCCTGGTTGAGTCCTGGCTTACGGAACACAAGTTAATCTAGAACTATAAAAAGACCAAGGTGATGTTATTTGCAAATTCTCACAACAAGCATAAGTCAGCTCAGCTCACCATCCTTAACAACTGTCGTGATCCTCTGGAGCAAGTACACAACTTTGGGTACCTAGGCATTACACTTGACAGCACCTTATCCTTTAAAGATCATATAAACATTATTTCTAAAGCTGGTAATACTCAAATAGGGCTCCTCTACAGATACTGTCACAGCCTTACCCCTGATGCACTCTATCTTGCTGTCAACAGCTCTGTCCTCTCTCTCTCTCACTCTCTCGTAGACTACGGGCTAGTCATTTAATGAGCAGCTACTGACACTTCACTTAAACATATTAAGGTTGCCATCAGTAAGGCCTGCCGATTAAATTCTGGGGCTCACAGGTACACCCACACCTCTGATCTGTATACCCAAACCTGCTGGCTGAATCTCAGTGGCAGGAGCATGTACCAGACCTGCCTGCTAGGTAAGAAGATTTGTCTGGGTCTAACTCCTCCAACAACACAACACCCTTACCCAGTAACCAATCCTAGAGGGATGACAAGCGCAACTAGACCTGCCTATCAGGACCCATTCTGTCAGACTAATCAAGCATAGTGGGCCTTTCTCTGCAAAGCTCCCACCTGGCTATCTTGATGTACAAACTGTCTACACGTTAGGGCAGTTTAAATGCAACCTGAGACAGTACCTTCTTTCTCTCAACCGCTGCGACTGCCCAACTTAAGCTGCTTCACATTCCCTCATCCCCTCATTTGCTGGCTAAACAGCTGCCACTCTCTCCACCCTCCCCCACCCCATAGGTACCTCTCTCTGACGTGTTTCCTCTCTACGTCACTTCACTCTGTAGCTCCTGAACCTTGATTTCCAACTTTCCCCTTTCTTCCTCTTTCCCATTTTTCGCTGCCCCTTTTTACTTGTCTTTGCTGACCCATGTTAACCTATTGACTTTGACAAAGTTATTCTTGACCGTCTATTATCACATACTGATCCATTATTGTAATTTTATTTTAGCTTTTACCCTGGTATCTAATTTTGGGTCTTATTTGCCAACTTTGACAAAGTCTGATGTAATGACAGTTCTGATTGTTTTTTGTTATATCCATGTCATGTTTTTGTTACATTGTTGTATTTAACTAATTGTTATGATTTCTTTTGGACATGGAACCTTTGTAAATGAGTCTCTGCCTCAAAGGTATGTCATATTCCAGGACTGTAATAAATAAATAAAAATAATACAAACATTTGTGTAAAGGAATTAAAAGGCAAAGCCTATTGTTTGATGGGCAGGAGTAACCAGCCACACCCCCTTCCTGGGCTATATAAACCAGCTGTCTTTAGCCTCATTTGGAAGCTCCCTTTCCATGCTGCAGCTAGTGGCTGTGCTTCCCTTCTCCCGTGGTCCCTACTTTCTTTGAAACATAGACAGTGACATCAGAAAAAGACCAGTGGTCCATCCAGTCTGCCCATGGTTGCCAGGACCTATTGTCCATACAGGATACTAGCCGTCATTATGCATCTCCCTGTTCCCTTCCCTGCTACTGCTGCCCTGAGTAGCCACTATACACTTCACTCTGTCCCAGCTGTGATTGAATAGAAACATAGACAATAGCGAAAATGTTCCACACTGGGGATCAAACCCAGGCCACCTACTCACTACTGCTTTGTAGCTTGTAGCTCTACCTCCTTTTCTCTTAGTTGTTTTGGGCCTTTCTGTTTGGATTTTGTCATATGCTGCTTTGGGTTAGTATTTTGTTTGTTCCTCTGGCTGTAGCTTTCTACTTTATACCTTTTAGGGCAGCCACTCCTGCTGCGGTTTGTCCTCAAGCAACTCAGTGCTCACTTGCAGTGTGTTTTCAGTGTGCTCACTTGATTTCATGTCCTGCCTCTGTTATGTTGTATTATTTTGTGTGTATTTTCACAGTCTGCCTTATCTGCCTTTCATATCTAAGCATTTGCTACCTGTTTGCTGAATTACCTACTGTTCATAACCAACTCTTGCAAACATCCCGTCTTACTGCGTTCTCCCCTCTGGCACATTTTGTCACCCCGTCATTCCGCTAAGACTTGCTTCCAATAAAAGCCACCAACCATCACCACAAAACCAAACGTTTCCCTCTCAGACTTAGTGCAAGTTAAAACTTTTCTTCAGAGTTGCTGGCTTGCAATTACAGGTGAGCTTGTCTCCTTTAGTGCTACCTTGAAGTCCCAGTATCATTGCTAATGCAGCAATTAATTGAGAGCAAATCTCGGAGGATCCTCCACTTTGCAGACAGGTGGCTGTTCTCTGGCTCTCTGCAGCTGCCTTACAGCTCCCCTGCCTTTGCTCCTGGCTGCAGGGCTTGACCAACTCCACTAGTATACTGCTGCTCTCGCATTTTATAGTCTATCGCTCTGGAAGGCAAGATAGGATGTGGGAGGAGTCCTGCCTTGTTAAAGGGAAGATTGAACACAGTAGCTAGGAGAAAGGAGGGAAGGGATGGTATTAATCGTTGCAGTTTGCTGTCAAGTTTGAAATGGATATAGACTTGCTCTCTCAAAGACTCTATTTTGTTCTAGTTGCACCATAGGAAACTCACTGATACCATATTTTTGTTCACTTTTCATTTACCTTATAAAGTCAGTGATCGATTATATTTTATATATTTATTGAAATTTCTGCTAACAACTTTGAGAACAAGTTCATTTCATAGGTTCCACGTCAGACAAACAATACATTTTGGGAAAGTATGAGACAGAGAACAAATAAAACAACGAATTATACAAGACATTACAAGAGTGTATAACTAGAGAAGTTCCAATACATGTGGTATTGTACAATGTATGCCATGGTGCATATTAGATTAAAACCAGGAATTCAAAGGGCCATATTAGAGGGCGGTGGGGTCTTATGAAACGACCCTTTACAGGAAAATGAGAATAGACTCTGCTTAATATCTAATACTCAACAAGGTAAGGGATGGCATCAGCCCAGGGGCCTCATTAGAGGTGAAAAGGTATGGAACAAAGCATTCTAATGTGAGCAAGGGAGCTCAGGAGATATAACAAGGGGAAGGGGAGATGGGGGAAAGCCATAGAGGGGTGAGGGGACACAGTCCCGCACAAAAGATTAATAATCAAGTTAGCCAGCCTGGGAGTGGATCCCAGGGTGGTAGCCTGGGTAGCAAACTGGCTGCACAACAGGACACAGAAGGTAATAGTGAATGGAATACATTCTGAAGAAAGGGGGGGTTACTAGTGGAGTACCTCAGGGCTCAGTACTGGGTCCAGTCCTCTTTAACGTCTTTATAGGTGACATTGCAGAGGGTCTGGAAGGAAAGGTATGCCTCTTTGTGGATGACACAAAGATCTGTAACAGAGTTGATACACAAGGGGGTAGAAAGGATGAGAAGGGACTTGGCAAGGTTGGAGGAATGGTCAGACATATGGCAACTTAGATTCAATGGAAAGAAGTACAAAGTAATGCACCTGGGAAATAAAAATCCAGGAGAAGAGTACACAATAGCAGGGGAGGTACTACCAACAACAATAATGGAAAGGGATCTGGGTGTAGTCATATCAGATGACCTAAAGGTGGGTAAGCAATGTGAGAAGTCAGTAAGAAGAGCCAGGGGGATACTGGGATGCATAGGGAGAGGCATCACAAGTAGAAAAAGGGAAGTGGTTATCCCTCTATACAGACAGTTGGTGAGACCCCATCTGAAGTACTGAGTGCAGTTTTGGAGACCTCATCTACACAAGGACATAGACAGGATGGAAGCAGTCCAGAGGAGGGCAACTAAAATGGTGCAGGGTCTGCATCAGAAACCATATGAAGGGAGACTGAGAGAGCTTAATATGTACACCCTTGATGAAAGGAGGGAAAGGGGGGACATGATAGAAACTTTGAAGTACCTCAAGGGAATCAACAAAGTCCAGGAGGGTAGCATCTTTCGGAAAAAGAGATGTGTAAGAACGAGGGGGCACAATTTAAAGTTAGAGGGAGGACGGCTCAGGGGTAATGTGAGGAAATTCTTTTTCACTGAGAGAGTGGTGGATGCATGGAACCGCCTTCCTGGAGAGGTTGTGGGGTCTAAAACAGTGGGGAAATTTAAACATGCATGGGACAGACATAAGGCAATTATAGTGGGGGGTTGCAGGAAGTAGGCTGTTGGTTAACTAGAATCTGCAGCTCATCCAATAGGTAGGGAAATGGGCAGACTGGGTGGGCCAAGTGGTCCTTATATGCCGTCACAGTCTATGGATCAAGGGGAAATGTGAAGGAGAATGATTAGGAACTTAGAACAGTTATTTACATGTTGAGAACAGTTATGCTTAAGGTTAGAATAAGTGCTGGCCACAAGAAGGAAGGTTATTGGAAGCAGTCACAACTGTCATCAGCAACTAGCTATTGCTTAAGTTTAACCTTGAAGGAGCCCAAGGTGGATGCTGAAGTGATGTCATGATGCAGTGAGTTCATCCATAGCAGGGCACAGTAGGCAAAGGACCTTTGTCCTAGAGGAGTGCAACAGCGGGGTATATTAAAAAATCTGCTAGTAGAACTTCTGGTGCAACGACGGTTGATAGTGGGGGTAGTAAGCTTTTGCACTCCTGGGGGCGTTTTGCCTTAGCTTACTTTTTTGGACAGTAAACATGTTTGGTACATGAGTCAGAGAAACATAGAATTTGACACCAGATAAGGACCCCGTGGCCCACCCAGTCTGCCCATTTCCCTACCTAATGGATAAGCTGCAGATCCTAGTTAACCAGCAGCCTGCTTCTTTTTACCCCCACCCCTAGAATAGCCTTATGACTGTCCCATGCATGCTTGAATTCAACCACTGTTTTGACTCCACAACCTCCTCAGAAGGCCATTCCATGCATCCACAACCTCTCTGTGAAAAATACTTTCTTACATTACCTCTGGTCGCTTCCATCTTCAGATTGTGCCCCTTGTTCTTGCACACCTCTTTTTTAAATGATGCTACCCTCTTGGACTTTGTTGATTCCCTTGAGGTACTTGAAAGTTTCTATCATGTCCCCCCTCTCCCTCCTTTCCTTGAGGCTATACATATTAAGCTCCTTTAGTCTCTTTTCATATGTCTTCTGGTGCAGACCGTGTACCATTTTAGTTGCCCTCCTCTGGATAGTTTCCATCCTGTCTGTGTCCTTGCGGAGACTGGGTCTCTAGAACTGCATGCAGTACTCCAGATGGGGTCTCACCAGTTGTCTGTACAAAGGGATAACAACTTCCTGTTTTCTACTGGTGATGCCTCTCCCTATGCATCCCAGTATCCCCACAGCCGTCCTTACTGCCCTCTCACATTGCTTGCCCACCTTTAGTCATCTGATATGACTACCCCCAGGTCCCTTTTAATTTTGTTGTTGTTAGTATCTCACCCCCCATTGTGTACTCTTCCCCTAGGTTTTTGTTTACCAGGTGTATTACCTTGCACTTCTTAGCAATGAATCTAAGCTGCCATACATTTGACCATTCCTCTAACCTTGCCAAGCCCTTTCTCATCCTTTCCACCCCACCTTGTGCATCAACTCTGTTGCAGATCTTTGTGTCATCTGCAAAGAGACATACATTTCCTTCCAGTCCCTCTGCAATGTCACTTATAAAGACATTGAAGAGGACCGTCCTAATACTGAACCTCATGGGTACCCCACTAGTAACCCCACTTTCTTCAGAGTGGACTCCATTTACTATTACCTTCTGTGTCCTATTCTCCAGGCAATTTTTACCCAGGCTATCATCTTGGGGACCCACTCCAGGCTGGCTAACTTGTATATTAATCTTTGTGTAGGGACTGTGGCAATGCCTTGCCAAAGTCTAGGTAGCCAGTCCACAGCCCTCCCTGATCTACTACTTTGGTCTCTCAGTCAAAGAAATCTATTAGATCTGTCTGGCATGACCTTCCCACTGTGAATCCATGCTGCCTTGGGTCCGTGCCCCTCTGGCCTCTGGGTACTCGGCAATTTTTCCTTCAGAAGTGATTCCATCACTTTCCTATCACTGAGGTTAAACAAACAGGTCTGTAGTTTCCTGCTTCTGCCCTGCTCCCACTTTGTGAAGGGAATCACATCTGCCTCCTCCAGTCCTAAGGTACCACCCCATCCTCCCATGATTTGTTAAAGAGGGTAGTCAGTGGTGTCACTAGTTCTACCCTTAGTTCTTTTAGAATTCTGGGATGAATCCCATCAGGCCCCATTGCTTTGTCCACCTTCAGTTTTAAGAGTTCTTTCAGAACCCTTTCTTCTGTAAATGGGCTAGTATCAACTTCTGTATCCAGCGTGTTTCTATTGTTTGTTTTAGGTACCTCCCTCTCTTCATTTGTAAATACTGAGCAAAAATATTTGTTTAGTATCTCTGCCTTTCCACAGTCATCCTCTGCCCACACCCCTCCCCTTTATTAAGCCTCACTATCCCTCCCTTTGTCTTCCTCCACTCCATGATGTACCTATAAAAGGTTTTATCCCCCATCTTAACTGAGCTGACTATCTTTTCCTCGGTTCGGGCCTTTGCTGTTCTGACTGCCTTCCCAGCTTCCTTTTGCTTTAACTGATACAATTCTCTGTCCTGCTTCTTCTGTGATTCCTTGTACTTCCTGAATGCTTTCTTTTTCTCTTGAACTTTCACTGCCACCTCCTTTGAGAACCATAGTGGTTTTCTTACATCGTTTTGTTTTGTTTATTTGCTTCATAAAAAGGCTTATTACCTCTGTGATGGCGGTTTTTATTATTCCTCATTGTTCTTCCACCCCTCCTTCCTGCCCATTTGCTAGTGCATTCCTTAGGCACTCACCCATTTTGGCAAAGTCAGCCCTCCTGAAGTCTAGTAATTTTGCCTTTGTATGGCTTGACTCTATTGCTGTGTTTATTGTGAACCATACTGTTCGATGGTCGCTAGTTCCCAGATGGCTACCCACTTCTACATCTGTGATCCTCTCTCCATCTCCATCTGAGAGAACCAGATGTAAGACTGCTCCCTCTCAAGTGGGTTCCAATACTAGTTGTCTAAGGCATGCCCCCTGTAGGGCATCTAGAATAACCCCACTCTTAGAAGTGGCAGCTGCAACTGCACTCCAGTTAACATCTGGCATATTCAGATCACCTCAGTAATATCTCCCCTTTTTCTGCCATCCTAAGTATACTTTCTATCATTTACCTTTGAATTGGAGCCAGTTAGCCTAAGTGTACATGTCGCAGGTATGGGACAGACGGGCTGAGCCGGTTAGGAGCTGGCATGCTTTATTGAGTGCAACTATGATGCGGCGAAGTGTTGTTTCAGTAGCTGACCCATAGATTGGTAAGCCGTAATCAATAGGCGAGACAAGAAAGCTTTGAATGGCCAGGTTAAGAGCCTCTGGGGTTAAACATTGCTTATGCCTATAAAGTAGCACAATGCGGGTGTTAACAGCCTTAGCAGTGTTGTCAGTGTGATAGGCATAGGTCATCGTACTGTCAGTAGTAATCCCCAGATATTTAAAGAGCTGAACTAGCTCCAGGGGAGAACCTTCTTCATTGGAAATAGAAAGAGGGTAAGTTATGTGCCTATTTTGGGAGCTGGAGAACAGCATAGTTTTAATCTTGTTGTAATTCATAACTAACTTATGCTTATAGAACCATCTTTCTACAACTACGAAATTACTCTGTAGCTTAGATTCAAGAACCTTAGGGTCTGGATCACTGGTAAACAGGACAGCATCGTCATCATATAAAAGAATGTGACCCTGACAAGAGTAAGGAAGGTTGTTGAGGAAAATGCTAAATAAAAGAGGGCCCAAGATGGACCCTTGAAGAACTCCAGATAGGACAGGTCTGCTATCCGAGAGGGTGTTACCAATCTTCACCTGCTGTGTACGGTTGTGCAGGTAACTTTCAAACCAGACTATGCTGTCACAAACTAGGCCAAAGGTGGTAAGCTGTTCAACCAGGAGGGCATGATTCACTGTGTCGAGAGCTTTGGTTAAATCAATGAAAGCAGCACCGACCAGGTGTCCTTGATCAAAGGAGTGGTGAATAAAGCTTGTGAACTCCAGAAGGGTGGTAGTAGAACTATGACCAGTTTTGCACCCATGTTGTTGCGGGCATTGTAGCTGATATTTTTCTAAGTATTCAACCAGTTGGTCAGCCACTATATGCTCAAGAGCTTCCGAGAGTGGGGGCAAGACAGAGATAGGCCTGTATTTCCCAGTAATTGTGCGATCCCCAGACTTATGAACTGGTGTCACAGTGACAGATTTCCATTTCTGAGGAAACTGAGAGTAACTAAGTAACATGTTAATAATATGTGTTAGAGGTGACAGAATTTCATCCAGCGTGAGGACTGCAAACTTAAGATCCAGGGTATCGCCACTAAATCTTGATTTCCCTAATACCTTGAGTAAGTAATTCCTGGCTTCATGGGCTGAGAGGGTTTTGAAGTAGAAAGGAGGATGAGAAGGGTGCTGAGTCTCTTTCCCAGAGTAGTCACTTGTGAGGGGGTGAAAGAAGTAGCCAGGTGGCAGGACATTACTGAGGTCCGTGAAGGCATTATTAAAAGTGTTAACAATAAGTTTGGGGTCAAGTGAGGGTACACCATCAATGTTAAGCATGGTAAGGGCAGATCTGATGTCTGTTCCAGTGACCTCTTTAAGGTTAGTCCAAAATTTTCTGCCATCATTCCAGGCCTAAGAGAGCACTTCCTTATAATATTGATTTTTAGTTGCACGAATAGCCCTTGTGCAGTTGTTTCTAGCCACTTTGTACCTCTGTATGTCGGCCTGGTTACACAGGCACCTAGACATAGATTATGTGATGGGGAAGTGCCATATGTCAGATTTTACTGTTTCTCCCTAGACCATGCTTTTGAAAATGCATTGGAAATTGAAATACAGCTATTCTAGCCAAGGGTTAATGTTTTTTGCTTTTTCCGTTTAAAGATGTTCGTACCCATTTCTAAGATTACAGGGCCCATTTCACTGTTGTATTTTGCCATAATCATCTATCAAATAGTACAGAAGATGACTTAGGAGGAAGAAATTGGGAATGTAACTTAATAGTCACTGATTGATTACTTGAAGACGTTACTAGCCCAAACTAATATATTTTAAACAGCATACATCGTATCCTAAAAATAAAACACATTTATGTAACTTTCTCTAAGTGTTTCACATTGCACTATCATTATTGCTCAGAAATGCTATCATCACACAAACTAGTGTTCCTCTATGTGTCTCAAAAATCTCAAATTATCAGGTTTCCTCAGTATCTAGTGGCACCCCCCCCCCACACCCTCCGATCTCCGTCCCAAAGGAAGACTGCACCCCTGATTTGCTTCAGTGGAGGGGCTGGGGTTTTAGAGTTGAAAAACCTAAAATCACATTTCCTTACTTTTGTTGCTTTAGTCTGAACCTTAAATGTTGCACTAATACATGTTTTTGCAAAGGGATATATTCATTAATTTACCGGTTAGGGTAACTTAACACCACAAAAGTAGGTAAATGTGAAGTTAGGGTTTACAACCCTAACTACCCACTCACAAGCAGCAAAAGGAAAAACATTAGGGTCTCCGGAGTCTTGACAGATCAGTTGTGGGGTCTTTCTTGGGGTTGCCAACCCTAATGACCCCCCCCAAGTCCATAACCTGTAGTCCAAAGCACAAGGAACAGCTCCATGCCAGTGCCTCATAGTGATACACTCTTCAGAGGTAGAGAATTATGTCTTGCCACATGTTGCCAACATAGTTTATTGTAGTTTTCTTCACACAGGGCCCTGCATTCAGAAAGGAGATCATGTGTGATGTTGTTTGCTCAGGGAATGGGGTGGGCATTGACAACACCAAGGAAGACCCAACCACTGATTTACCAAGACTCCGGGGACCCAAAACCCTACTGTTTTTCATTTTGCTTTTAAGGGGGTGGATGTGGGGAGTTAGGGTGGGAAATCCTAATACCTCATTTCATTACTTTTGTGGTGTTAAATTACCCTAACTGGTGCATTAATGAAATTTTTCAAAGAATTTCCTTTCTTTTTGAGATAGTGGAATTGTTTCCTAAGTCACACAACTGCGTGAACAGATGCAGATGCCCTGAGCCAAGGGACAACTCCGTCCACCTACTGAGGTGCAGGGCCCTTGTGGGCCCTGTAGTTCAGTGCAGTGATGACTGTGAAGAATTTATGCTGTCTGGTGAGCTGCAGAAGCACAGGGCCCTGTGATCCCTACACTTCTGTGTGGCTACAGCTACAGATGCACAGGGCAAAGAATGCATCTGCCAGCCAATGCACAGGGCCTTTTGCCACCCAAGGGTAGAGAAGTGCAGAGCCCTATGCCAAGAGAACAGTTGTCTTTACTGTATGGTAGCCGGGCTCATGCGGACAACCCTGCACCTTTCATTCCCTGGCTGAAGTGATGTCACATAACAGTACCATCCCCCCACCCTCACACCATCCACCTGGGTCACTGATCTCACCAACGAACTCAGCTCACTGGCACAGGATTAAAAAGCATAACTATGGGATCAAGACTGGCACCACGCACAAGTTTGTTACCAATTAATTTTTTTTTTTTACCCAAAATTTTCAAGATACTTGTTTTATGAATCACATAATAAACATGGCATCTACCATTTATAGTATATTGGACAAAATATCATTTTGCACCAGAAGTCTGAAAACGCATCTCGTACAGGATTTAAAAAAATGATGTGTCATGTTTATGAGGTGGTGTGGAAAAATGGCTATGATAAAAGTTTGGAGTCAAAGTATTTAAAATGAGTGAAGTTATGAGTGAATGTTGAAATACTGCAACATTCACTCATAACCTGGGCATTTTACTGTATTTTCTCCTAATCTTCTATCAAGTAGTACAGAAGATGACTTAAGAGGATGAAAACGGGAAGTCACTGACTGATTACTTGAAGACGTTACTCACCGAAACTAATATGTTTTAAACAGGCATCGTATCCTAAATATAAAACACATTTATGTAACTTTCTCTATGTGTTTCACATTGCACTGTGTCATTATTGCTCTGAAATGCTATCACACAAACTAGTGTTCCTCTGTGCATCTCAAAAATCTAAAATTATCAGGTTTCCTCAGTATCTAGTGGCACCCCCCACTCTCCGATCGCCGTCCCCGTAGTTGACTAAACTGTAATAAAGAAAAGCATCCCTTGAAGTGTTTTTATTTTTTTACACTTGGAAAAAAGAAAACAGTCCCTCGCTGATTCGACCCCACCCCTATCCTGACCTCCCACTAAGCACTCACCACCCCATAGCCTCCAGACACCCTCACTCACCTGAACAGGCCCCAGAGCAAAGATCCAAGTTTCGAACGAAGACACCTCTTGCTGGTGGAACCACCAGCCTCAATATGAGAAAGTAAGGTAAGAGCGGTTCAATGTATTTTAATGAGGTTTTGAACTTTGATATATAACCTTGCCATTTTTGCATATTTTGACCCCAAATTTGAAACATGACATTTTCAGCATTGCCTTCTTATTACCCAACCTCATGAACCTGGTACACGAAAATTTTCAAATCCCAGCTGAAACATCTTTCTGCACCACTGAAACTTCATTTCCTGCCACGGGTGCAAAAACACATTTTGGCCAGGATTTGAAAAACGACAGCTGTCGTGTTCATGAGATGGTATGAAAAATGCCCATGTTAAAAATTTGGGGTCAAAATATTTTAAATTACCAAAGTTAGAGCCAGTGTAGAAGAATTTCATAGGTACATGAGACTTTGCTATTTATGGATCAAATTTCAGCATAGTTTTTTGAGGACTCCCTCGCCTCATGAACAAGGGTGGTGAAAAGTTTCAAATCCTGCCCAAAAGGTGATTTCACCAAAATCACTTTTCAGGCCTGATTTGCATAATTTCACCACCACTGGTCATGAGGTGGGATCCCAAAAAGGTCATGTTGAAAATTTGGGGTCAGAATATGCAAAAATGACAAAGTTATGCATCAAAGTTAAACCCCACATTGAAAATACATTGAACTGCACTTACCTTAGCTTCTCATATTGTAGTCAAGGGTTCTAGCAGCAAGATGTGTCTTCAATTGGAGAGGGGAACTTTGCAGTGTGATGCGTTCAGGTGAGTGAGAGGGTGTGGGGGGTGCAGGGTGGTGGGTACTCAGTGGGAGGTCAGGATGGGGGGCAGATCAGCGAGGGACCTTTTTCCTTTTTTACAGGTTTAAAAAAAATGGTGGTTTTCTTTATTACAGGTAACAATGCGGGGATGGCGATCCGAGGGTGTGGGGGGGTGGCACTAGACACCAGGGAAAAAACATACATAAAGAGATGGTGATCGTAGGATGGGGGCACCACTAGACACCAGGGAGACATTATAATACCTAAGGCAACAGTGATTGAAGGGTGGGAGTGCCACTAGATGCCAGGAATACCTAAGGGGACGGTGTTTGGAGGGTGGGGGGGTGCCACTAGACAGCAGAGAAATGTAACGTACACAATGGGATGGCGATTGGAGGGTTGGGGGCACCACTAGACACCAGGGAAACATTACACACATAAAGGGAGTGCAATGGGGACATGGGAGGGCACCACTAGACACCATGGAAATTACAAGCTCACTGATCTGAGAGCAGCCTGCAGTACGAGTTCCAGCTGCGGTTGCAGAACTCAAGGAAGTCCCGCTGTTCTCATAGAGAGAATGCAGGTCAATGACTCCTCTCACTAAGCTGGGCACCCAGGATTTTGGGGTGCCCAGAGAAGGAATTTCTGGCCATTAACTGAAGAAACAAACATCAAAATCTAGCTAAACTTCTGGTGTTTGTTTTTTTCAGATGATGCCATTTTTATGTAATGTCCATGCTTATTAGTTCGAGGAGAAAGCATATAAGATGGAGGGTCTCACGGCACAAAAAATGCTTTGCGCTGTGAGAAGCAAGTAGTGAGAAAACAAAAACGGCCCTGCGACACAGAATTTTTGGTGGTGTTTCAGAATGTTATCCCAAGAACCTTAATGAGCATGCTCATAAAAGAAAAACACAAAACTTTAAAGCCTTATAACTCTGGAACCATTTAATATTTTTTTCACGAAACCTTTCAAAGGCAGTACCTTAGGAGATTACACCTGTACCCTGAAGGTTTGGTAAAAACATTCCATTTCATGTAGGCTGTAGGTGGGACCAAAAAAAATCACATGTTAAGTATAGGAGAAAATTAGACATCTACAGAAAAATGACACATGCGTATCTCAGAAACTGCACAAGCTGCCATCACAAAACTTGCCACAGATTTACATCCTGCATCCTAGACAACACATGCAGACTTTCACCTGATTTCCTCAAATGGTGCCAAAGTTTTTAAGGTGCAATGTTAAGGGTTTAACATTGAGCACTCTACTCAACCCTAACTATAGGGGTGCTACCGCTCCCCTATAATATGTAATACATGGTTGGACCATTGTCCCCATAGAAAAAAATCATCATATATTTCCCCATATATGATGGCAGCCAATTAGTGTATTATGATAGCAATTAACTAATTACAGTGTATTAATGTTTTTACACATTAATACCTGAGAACTATATATATATATATATACACACACTCAACCACTGATAATGTGTTATTAACACCTTAATAACACATTACTTCCCAACACACTACAGACAACCCCAGTAACACATGTAATAAGCCTCTTAATGCACATAAAAAGCCCCTTAACAACACGTATAGCAAGCCTCTTAATAACACGAGTGACAAGCTTATTAACACAAGTAATAAGCAACAACACATGTAAGAGCCACCCTGCCTCTCCAACACTATAGCAAAATATAGGACACAGCAAAAATTGTCCAGCGTAATGCATTATATTAGAATAAAAGATGGCAAAGCATGGCATACTCATGAAATTATGCCATCTTGTGATTTCGGCCCTGTGGCTTTATGGCTTTATCGACTCCTCAGTGGTATTATTTCCTTGTTTACCACACTTTGCCATCATTAATATTCTTTACAAAAAACTGTGTTAATACACCAATTAGGGTTCAACTTGATGCCACAAAAGCAGGGAAATGTGATGTTAGGTTTTCTAACCCTAACTCCCCATCCTCACCCCCCCGCCCAAGCAGCAACAGGACAAGACCACACAGGCAACCACAGTCAACCATTATCAGGTAAGACAAACAACATACAGTTGTTTCCAGATGGCAAAACTGTAGTAGCTCTGATGTGCTACCTTCGTGAATTTGTATCGGCGGCATGCACACAGCAAGATGTACACACGCAGTTGTCGCTGCAGATAGAAATCCACAATACTGAAATCACAACGGTGCTTCTTTGTGCAGAAATACAGGCCCCTGCAGCCAGAGATACAAATCAGCGATACCCAAATTACAAGAGTTCTTTTGTTTGCAGAAGTATAGCCTGCACTTCCTTAGCCTCAGGTGGTCATGCACACTGTAAACAAGGTCCCTAGAATTCTGTGGCCACAGAATTTTGCACAGAACTTGTAACCTATCACAGAATATCTGCAATGCTGCAGAATTCACTGTTCTTGGGGATTCTTTATTAATATTTCCATTTTAACCATAGCACCTGGTTCCCTTCCCCTTCTTTTATATCCAAAACTCCTCTATACTCAGCATGTGATGTTATCCGTGCTATCACATCATACATTAGCTAATAACAGGGTTGCAGTCTGCCACAGAAATGAGTAGTCCCTTATCTACCACAGCTCCCACTCCCAGAGGAACAACACATCAGGTACTGTGATATATTTGTTCAACCTGTACTACAGCATAATAAAACTTTCAATTTTTTTTTTTTTTTGCTTATACTTTTTGCCTCCTCTTTGTATACCTGGGCTGCTCCCATATTCTGGCAGCTGCCTTGAGATTCCAGCTGCCATCCGGGTGTCTGCACTCCCTCAAGGTCATGCCCTACTCCCCTATGGCTGAGCCCCCATACTCACCCGCCCTAAAGGATCTAGATAGGTGCTGGCCAGAGCCGGCACCCATGGACTGCCATCAAGCTGCTTCACCCCAGATACACACTTCTCTATTTTGGTGTTTTACTCCCTCGGAGCTGAGGGTGTGCAATGACACCGGCAGAAGGGAATGCTTACGCGTCCGCATTCGCTCCTTCCTGGTGTCTGCCCCAGCCTCCTCCCCAAAGTACAGTACAGCACAGCACCTTGTCCCCCAGCCTCCACCAGGGGGCAACCAGGCACAGACTGTTGTGGCCCCCCTCCCTGGTGAAGGAGAGCAATCCGACGGACGCTCAGTCCTTCACCTCCACTGCCGACCCCCGGCATCCTGTGCGCCTTCCCAAACACGGGTCACCGGCATGGCATGGCGTGAGGTAAGATGACCAGTGCCTCAGCCCTCAGCGCCACCAGGCCAAAATGTTCAGTCTTAAGTTATTACACTAGGGCCAACTTAAACAAATACTTGACAACAGCATGAACATGTTAACTCCATACCATTCTTTGTACAGATTTGTTTGTGCCTTTAAGGTATGGGGATGCCATCAGAAATAAATAACTGGAAAAATGAATTAGCCTGTTATTTTTAAGAAAAATAATTATGCCCGGAAAGGTGGAATATAATAATATGTAGACCTGTTGAAAGAACAGATCTAGGTTCATAGGTTTTTACAAGTTCGAGGGTCAAGCCCATTTTGAACTCACCACCATATCTCCTAATGGTGGAAGGAACATTTTTTTTCACTCGTGTATTGATCAAGCCTAAATTTAAATTGGTTAATGTTATCACTAAAGACTACAAACGGAGGAAGAGAATTCCATACTGGTGGCAATCTCTGTGTTATGAAATTCTTTCTTTTCACTGTTCTGTTAAAGTTGGTGACTAATTTAAGTTTATGTGACCGTGTGTTATGTGTTTCTTGTTTTTCCAAACAATATATTTCCAGCATAATGGGATCATGATATGCTCTATATGTAAGACATAATTCTCCTGTTATGGATCTATATTCTAAGGAGTACAACCCTAGAGATTTTAATCTATTGGAGTAATCTAAGTTGGACAAATTGCTTACTTTCCTGGTGATTCTCCTCTGGACCCTCTCTACCAGAGCTTTGTCACCTAGTGACATTGGGGCACAAAACGGAGAACAATATTCTGCTGCGTCACATGTATCTTGTACTGTATGTATGTAAACTGTCTTCTCCCGGATCGTGCCTGAAAATAGGCATTCTTATGCCTAGTGCACCTACCCGGTTACCAAAAGCAAAATAAAAATAAAATAAATGGGATCTGACAAACTCGTGTATAGAGGGACAATAACTTCTGGTGTGTGACTCTTTTTTGCCTTTTTTTTATATATATATATATTTTTTTTTTTTCTGTTTTATGCCCCCTCCTCACCACAGCATTCACATTCTTGGGAGACCACTGTGGCCTGGTACATCCCCTCACCTACCTGGCATCCAGTGCAATCCATCCCCTATGGAGCCATGGTTGTACCCCCAGGTGGGTATGTGGTGGGGCCTCTTACACCCTGACATGTCTTTGTTTCACCAGGACACTGTCACCGGAACCAGTAGGGGCATTAGGGATCAGGGCCTGGTGCGCCATCTACTGGGAGCACTACGGGGGTGGGGGGGTCCTGGTGTTCCTGATGCACTGTGTGCCCTGACATCTAGACTTCCAGCACGCCTGCCCTTATTTTGACTTCGGGCTTGTTGTACCTCACACAAGCACTGAATCCTGGATCCCACCTTCCCCCGGAGGAGGCGAGCAGTCCTTGGGACGCTCTGACCTCCTCCCCCAAGCCATCCCTCCAGCTCCTGGGCTCATTCCTGAACCCGGGTCGCTGGCATCATAAGCGGAAATCCAACCACTGCACTGGTGGGCCGGCTTTGGTTTACGACTCTTGATATGTTTCAGGATGCAGCTAATTATCCCGTGACATTTTTTTACAGTGTTAGCAGTATGTACACTAAATTTTAGGTTGTTTGATATAGTTACACCTAAGTCTTTTTCAATTGTAATGGTTTGAAGCTGAGTGCCATTTAGTGTGAAGTCAACTAATGTGTTATTTTTACCTAGATGGATCACTTTACATTTAGTGACATCAAATGTCATTTTATTTTCGACAGCCCATTTTGTTACTCTGTCTGTATTGGTTTGCAAAGCTTTAATCGAGTAATTATTATTTTTCAATGCATCCTATTTTGCTGCCATCAGCATATTTATTTATCCATACCCCATCAAAAGTCTGCATAGAAGTAATCAAGATATTGAACAATAAAGGGTCCAAAACAGAGCCCTGAGGAAACCCCAACTGGTAACTGTGGCCTATGCAGATATGTGTCCTCTAATGACAACATGCTGCTGTCTATTTTTAAGCCAAGATGCAATTCACTCAATAATGTTTGTATGTAGTTTCAGTTTGACCAGTTGGTTAAGTAGGATGTTATGAGAAATGGAATCAAATGCTTTAGCATAGTCTAAGTATATGATATCCACTGGTAAACCTGAGCCCAATGCCTTACTTATGGGTTCAAAAAAGTTTATTAAATTGCTTTGACAGGATCTTACTTTTGTGAATTCATACTGAGTAATATCCTGAATACCATTATCTTTCAAATAATCTTGAATTTTGTACTGGAGCAGTCTTTCCATTAATTTGCTTGTACATGAAGTCAAACTTATAGGCCTATAATTTGCAACATTTTGCTTACTTCCCCCTTTACGTAATGGTGTGATTGTAGCCACTTTCCACTCTGGTATGGCAACTCCTTCTGCAGTTGAAGCATTGAATAAGTAGTTAAGAATACCAGACAATTCCATAGACAGGTTCTTTATAAATCTGGGAGGAATTCCATCTGGTCCAGCTGAAGAGTTAGATTTCATCATATTAATTGCATCTAAAATATCCTGTACGTTAAATATTGGTGTTTCTAAGTGATCAGTCAGATTCTGACTGAAATTCTCTTTTGGCTCGAAAACACTTAAAAATTAAAAGTTCAGTTCTTCAGCCATCATACATTCATCAGATACGAGTTGCTGCTCTGTTAGTAAGGACCTACTCCACATGGCTTGCATTTTTTGTTATCTTTAGTTATAGTAGCAAGATTAAATTCCAGTTTTTGTTTAGCAAGTCTTGTGACTTTTTTTGTTTTACTTGTTAGAGCTCTAAATTTTTGCCAGTTGGTTTCTGATGGATTTTTTATATTTGTTATAAACCCTTTTCTTTTTTTTGTTTATATTTCTTCTGATAGTATTATTCAACCAAACAGGAACCCTCTGATTATTATCATTATATTTTGTACGTAACGATACCCACTTTTTAATGCAATATTTAATGTTTTTTAATATTATTTGCCACACGCTAATTGCATCTAAATTTTTAAGCTCGTCCTGCCAATTCCAGGTGTTGAGGTAGTTTTTAATTTTACTGTAGCAGCTGTGTTTAAGTTTTGAATTTTGGTTACTCCAGACAATTCTGTTTTTAAACATTTTATAGTCCAAACAATTTTGTTGTGATCTCTATCTCACGGTGGTTCCAAAATTTTACGGGGTATTCCAGTATCTTTATTATTGATAAGTATTAAATCCAAGGTATTATTTTTCCTGGTCGGTTCCCTTACTAGTTGCTCTAAGTCATGCTGTAAGCTAATTTCTATAAATTTGTTTCCAAGTGATCTGGTGCCCTCAAGGGTTGGTCAGTTTATTTTTGGAAGATTTAAGTCTCCCATAAAAATATAATCTTCTAGGATTTTCATGTTATCAATAGTTTTCATAAAGTGTTCATTACTTAACAAATCCAGGTTGGGAGAACGATAAGTTAGGTCAACATTTAGTGGTCCTTCTAGGAAATTAATTTTCACCCAAATAACTTCACTATCCATTAGAGGATTGTGGTTTGTATTCAACTCGAAACAGTTTAAGGTATTGCGGATATGGAGGGCAATTCCCCCACCTCTAGCTATAGTTCGATTCTTAGCAAACTTTGTGTTTCCGGATATTTCAGTCCCCTAAGCAGAATCAGTAAGCCACGTTTCAGTGACACCACAGATGTCAATTTTGCCCTTATGGAGTATATGTGTTAGTTCCTCAATTTTATTTTGCAAGCTTCTAGCATTAAGAAGTAAAAGCTTTACTTCATTATTAATAATTTTATTGTTATCTGTATCTGGGAGTTTAGTAGTACTAGCACTAATATTATTGCTGTCGACTGTTGGGGGGCCCTTGTACCTGCATAGTTGGAGTGAGATAAATCCTGCAAGTGTGCAATATGACATGTCTAGCTAGGGCCCCCACCCCAAAAAAAAATAGTTTAAATTTTTATTAATAAAGAAGTTGATGTGTTCTGCTAATAGCATGGAACCCCTTTTGTTCGGGGTGAAGACCATCTCTACAAGTTAAGTCTCTTCTGTCTATGAATTCCTCCCAGTGGGTAATATATCCTACTTGTCTGTAGCACCACTACCAAATAAATAATTGCGCTGTACATATTTTTGCCAGGGTTATTGATTACATGTTATCATGGGTTGGCAGAATTACCTAAAAGTTATGGTGAACTGATATGTGCAGGGCTAGCCGTTGGGCCAGTGAGTAGCATGTTGTGTTTCTGTGCTTGCAACTCGGGTTCTGGGATGAGCTCTAGGAGCTGGCTGGGCAGCACAAGGATGGGGGGGAAACCAACCCTATCATACATCACCACTCTGAGCCTGGGAAGGTATGGCGCAGTGTTCTGTCATATGGGTGACACCTTATGATGGGCTGGGGAGCCTTATCTCACAAGGGGTTCACGTGCATGTCATAGCCTGATGAAGTTACGTAGTGTGTCAAGAGAATTGGGTTGGCAAGAAAAATGAGTCTTGCAACATCTCCTCTGTTCTGTTTATTCCACTTCCAAAGGGACCTGTATGAATGACGATACAATTTCACGGTCACAGAAAGGGAATTTTTTTTTTTTAAACTGTGTTACAGATTGCATATAAATATATAGGGAGACCTCATGAGTATATAGACAAATTATTTATCACATAAGGTCCCCTCTGTGTATTTCATTTATGCAGCAGGATAGGACTTTAAATTATAACTTTTTTTTAACTTTTAAAAATAAAATTAGTTCTCAAAGTCTGTTTTTTTTTTTTGAACTAGTGTTACTGTGTGTTCCCCCATCCCGATTGCCATAGCCATTGCCATGGATGTGAAGTCAGGCTGACAAGCTGATGCTGTGATGTGGCAGTTCATAGGTGTCGCAGAACTTCTGCAGAAATTACAAACCACTGTCGCAGAAGTTCTGCAGCAAATGGTAATCCTGCTGCAGAACTTGGTCCCAAAGTGCCACAGAAAAATAGGGGCCTTGACTGTAACAGATACAAACACTTGACGGGTCTACGCTTCTGCAGTCACAGATGTAAGATATACACACTGACCTCTGGCTGCAGAAGCGCAGGCACCCCAAAATCCATTGTACAAAACTTGCAACAGTACTTATGTCTGCTGAAGTGTTTCTTGAGCCACAAGTGTAAGACATACACGCTGACTTCTGGCTCCAAAAGGGCAGGCCTCTGAGGGACCTGCAGTTACACAGCTGGAAGTACTGTTGCAATATGGGTACTATGGTTTCTGCAGCAGATCTAGGAATTATTCAAGGGTTTATCAATTTTTCAGTTATGCAGCTACATACAGAAAGACATGCTTTAGCTGATCATGCTGTCTAGCAAGGTACATCACACAGCGTGCATAAGTGCATCTGTCTGCAGAGGTGCAGACCCCATGGGGCCTGTGCTCCTGCAGCCACATGTATCCATGCATGCTGAATAACATACACAGATGTGGCTGCATAAGCACAGGCCCTGTGGTGCCTGTGCTTATACAGCTGCAGATATAAATCCACGAATGTAGCACATCATACTATATTTGTGTCTTCTGGAAATAGTTGTATGTTTGCTTGTTTTACCAGATGGCTGTCTGTTGTTACTTGTGTGGTCTTGTTCTTTTGCTAGTTAGGGGTTGGGGAGTTAGGGTTGGAAACCTTAATGCCACATTTCCCTACTTTTGTGGAATTAAGTTGAACCCTAACTGTTGCATTAACACAGCTTTTTGAAAAGAATGTCCTTTCTTTTTGAGACACTGGAATCATATCCTCATTGATGCAGGGCCTCTTCGGGACCTGCATGAACAGATGCAGACCCACAGGGCTCAAGGGAAATGTCTGTCTGCCTGCATCTGGGCCCTGCATTTTCATGTAGCAACAGATTTCATGGATTTGTGGGGCTGTCTTGTGGGCTGCCTTCCACGTGGCTACAGATACAGACATGCCACATGCCTAACCTTGTGCCACACCAGTAACCCAGGTTTGAAAATGGATGTGGGTCGCTCAGCAGCTGGCCAGGTGAAGGAGAATTGAGGATCTGTGTGACTGCTCTGCTCCCTCGGGTAGGGGAGTTGCTGTGGTTCACTGTCTGACAGCCACCCAGTGGTAGCTATGTGGCAGTGGACATGACATCACCAGAAGTAGTAGTAGATTTTATTTATTTAAGGCACCCTTCCCCAAAGGTTCAGGGCACCCTTACAACATACAGACATCATAAGCATCATAATAATATGAATTCATACATCTAACATCCATCAACATAATAAATATAATACTCTAATATATAATATGCTCCCTTCACTTTAACAAATAATAACTACCATTATTAATCCCCAAAAACCTGTTGAAACAAGAACGTTTATAGTTCTTATTTAAGTATTTCTACAGAGGTGGCCTCCCTCAGGTACCCAGATAACGAATTCCAAAAAATCGGTGCCACTACCTCCAAAGACTGATCCCCTGAATATTTCAGTTCAGAAGGGAAGGGAACTCACATTTAGGGTGCTGGGAGCATCTCTGCGGAGGCAGAGCTTGCACATTGAGCCCAGTGCACATCCTGTGATCCCGGGGAGAAAACTGATGGAAAAACAACTCCGCTGCAGGATGACGACCGATCCCTCTCAGGCCCTGCACCGGTGACCAGGCACTCCCAACAGTCCTGTGGCAGAGGACGATAGTGGAAGGTATGTCCTGGAGAAGCCAGGTGATGGGGCTGAGGGTTTCTGTAGGAAGGGGGCAGCTGGGGCAGTTCAAGAGATAAATGATCGAAAAGAAAAAAACAAAATCCTTATAACGTTGGTGCCAATTAAATATTTTTTCACAAAACTTTCAAAAGGCACTTCCTTGGCACAGTCCACTTCTACCCTAAAAGTTTTGAAATAAATTTCATACTGTCTGGGCTGTAGGGGAGAGGAAAACATGTGTAATAAGTATTGGATAAAATGTTAATGTTCCTTTTCATTAAAAATCGACATTCCATATCTTGGAGGCATACAAGCTGCTGTCATGAAACTTCTTGTAAGAACCTGCTTCTGAGTCAGTGCATGGCAGATTTGGGGCATTTTTGTTGAATGTCACTAACGTTTTTAAGGTTAAAAAATTGGGGTTTAACAATAAACAACCTACTCAACCTTAACTATACCAGTGCTGCCATATCATATATACACAGCAGGGCCAGCCACAATGCAACACAGTAACCTGCAGTAAGTGACATGTCAGAAAGTACTGCAAAAGAAAAGGGCTTAACTGTGATTGGATTATACTGTTCCCTGCTATATACTAGTTCATTTTGTAATATGCTGAAGCATTACTGCATTGCATCCTGCCTGGCACCGCTGTATGTATGTGTGTGTGTATATATATATACTGTATATATGTATATATATGTATATGTGTATGTAAATATGTAACACAACTGGGACTTTCTCTCACTGTAAAAAAAACATCAGGTATTACCCCATATATGACGGTAATTAATACTGCTTATGAAACCATACAGCTTATTACAATATAATGAACAACCTATTCACTGTTACAAGTATAGACACAATACATACACGTTATTACAACACTGTTAAACAGCACCTTCAGGAGCATGTTGAAAATGGGACAGTGGTCCTAACGTCGATTTGTACCATCTAATCCTGTTGAAAAATAAAGATTTTTACTACTACTTTTTCTTGTGCTTACAACAAAAAAAAACAGTAAGGACCCTTACCGGCTTCTAATCCCACTGATGCCACGCTTGTAATTTATAGATGCCCTGATTTTGGAAGGAAGGGGATCATATTTTGTATCTGTGGAGCTGAACTGCTGATCCCTTCCACTTCCTGATATTGAGAACGCCCTCACGCTGGATGTTTTAGGATGTCATTATATGGAGAGTGCAGGGGCATGCTCCGAGGCAAGGCAAATTGTATTTACATCGCACTTAATCCAGGGGCTCAGCGCACTTAACAAACATAATAAAATGCAGTAAAATGTCCCAATAAATAAAAATAATCTCAGAAGATTAAAAACTTTTACAAATAAATATGTTTTAAAAGAGGCTTTAAAGGCCTCTACTGTGCTAGCGGCCTTAAAGTATGATGGAAGAGAATTCCACAACAAAGGTACATCCACCCCAAAGGCTCTATCTCCCGATCTTGTTAGACGGAAGGGTGGTACAACTAACAGGCCAGCCTTGGCGGAGTATAGGGAGCAGATAGGAGAGTACAGAATCAGGAGCTCTTTTAGGTAGTCAGGTTCCAGACCACGTAGGGCCTTGTATGTTAACAAGCCTGTCTTGAAGGTGATGTGTGCACTCACAGGCAGCCAGTTCAGAGTGCACAGAACAGGAGTAACATGATCCCTCATAGAGGTACCCGCCAACATCCTGGCAGCAGCATTCTGCACTAGCTGCAGTCGCCGCATCAACCCTTCAGACAGCCGTAGGTAAAGGGCGTTACAGTAATCGAGTCCGCTAGTAACAAAAGCATGTATAACCATAGCCAGGTTAGCAGGAGTCAAAAATGGGTGGATCCTGGCAATATTCCGGAAATGGAAAAAAAACGGCCCTAATGACCGACGAGGCCTGTTTTCCAAGGTCAAGACAATCGCCAAGAATAACACCAAGATCCTTAACCCACTAATCACTGACAGGGGATGACCATCAACCACTAAGGCAGGCAGTCTCCTGTCGGCGAAAATACCCCCACGACCTGGCTTGATCACCATAACCTCTGTTTTGCCGAGGTGAGACATAGCCAGTTAGCGGACATTCAGTCGTTTATCTCAGCTAAACACCGACTCAGCATATGTGGGGCAGAAAGGTCACCAGGGGCACAGGATAGGTACAAAAGAAGTTGATTAACTTGCCGTGGGTGTTGGTGCCGGTCTTTTTTCTTCATCTGCAGCTGTTTCTTGATTGAGCAAGTCAATGAGTGGAGCTGCTTTATCGTTGTGGAACCCAAGCTCATTCCCAAACTCGGGTCTCTAGCGTGGTGAGAGGTGAGACACTGCCAGCACCACTGGGCTGGCAATCTGGGTTGCATTATTTGACCCCCACATGAACACATAACAGGCTGCACACCAAGGAAAACCACTGCTATGAACTTTGCACTCAGGGCAGCATGTAAAACCAAGATGACCATCTGATATCAGAAAATACATTTTAAGAGGCCTATGACCAGATATAAAGTTGATAAAGTGTGCATGAAAAAATTCTCAATGTTTCACGCCTGTGCTTGGCGCTTTATCAAGAGTGAATATACAAACAGAATGTGATGCCTTTTATATACAAAGAACTTGTACAAAACATGCAAATGTTAAAAAAGTTACATCAGTGTTAAAAACAGTTACACCAGTAATTAAAATTGCCACAAATTCTCATGTCTCCTACTGCAAGTTGCCAAGATAACAAACAACATAATTAATTTAAACTGCATTTTAAAGACACTATGTAGCGCCCTCTTCAGACTGTCAGTTGGCTCTTTCTTTTCCACAGAGATCACCATGACATCATCAGGGCTTCAATCATGTGATTATAGGCCCATAGCAACTGTAAACAATGCTTTCAACTTTACTAAAAAGAGACATAAGAATGGACAGAAGTTATAATACAGAAAGACATTGCATGGCAAGGTTCTGTAAAAGGGTAACAAATCCATTCTGTCACTGAAACTTGCGTCACATGTGGCTTTTAATTTAAAGATCCACGTTCACTTCCTCTGTAATTCTGACTGAAGTGCAGCTCAAATGTTGGTTGGAAAGGGGGCCTTTTATGATCAGAGAGAAAAACAGCACATCACTGGAAGCTGCCAGAAAGTATTGCAAGTACAGTGGTCATAAGAACATAAACGTGAATAAATGACAAATATAGCTGTGAGATACTTACAGAGAAACCAAAGAGAAGCAGAATAGAAGGGAAGAGTCGTTGAGGAGTCATCCATGATAAAAAAGCTCATATAAAGGAGGCAGCTGTTTCCGTGGCCGGAGAAGGCAAGTGCCTTATGTGAGGAGTGACTACACCACAGGAAGATTCGATCATAAAAGGCCCACCTGCCAACCAGCATCCGAACTGCACTTCAATACATGATTTTTTTATATATTAAATACAGTTCTTTTACCAGTCAAGATGAATTACAACCAGTATAAATTTTATTTTCTGGGGTTTTATTTCACATTTTATTGAAATGCACTATTAATGATTATGGTGATATCTGGCATATATGAGCAGGCTGGTCTCAGCTAAGACATGAGAGAGTTGTCCCTTTATGAGTTGAATTTTAAAATGCTGAATGTACCTGTGCTCCACACACCCTGACTAAGGGACCCCAAGTGCCGGGATGAAGTGCCACGCTGTCTACTAGGACAGGATGAATAAACTGTGAGTTTATTCCAGCTTTACTTGATTTCTGTGTTTTCCTTGATGTGCATCCTCTTGAGCATTCATGTAGCTTGGCTGTTTTGAGCTTGCACCCCCACCTTTAGAGGCTGTGCGAACAGATCCTTGTATTTTCTTTTTGACCCTCTCACACCTGCGAATAGAAACATAGAAACATAGAATTTGGCGGCAGATAAGGATCGCTTGGCCCACCTAGTCTGCCCATTTTCCTACCTAACAGATAAGCTGCAGATCCTAGTTAACCAACAACTTACTTCCTCCTACCTCCCACTAGGACTGCCTTATGTCTGTCCCATGCATTCTTGAATTCCCCCACTGTTCTTGACTCCACAACCTCCTCAGGGAGGCTGTTCCATGCATCCACAACCCTCTCTGTGAAAAAATACTTCCTCACATTACCCCTGAGCCGTCCCCTTCTATCTTCAAATTGTGCCCCCTTGTTCTTGCACATCCCTTTTTCTGAAAGATGCCACCCTCTTGGACTTTGTTGATTCCCTTGAGGTACTTAAAAGTTTCTATCATGTCCCCTTTCTCCCTCCTTTCCTCAAGGGTATACATATTAAGCTCCTTTAGTCTTTCTTCATATGTCTTCTGGTGCAGACCCTGCACCATTTTGGTTGCCCTCCTCTGGACAGCCTCTACTCTGTCTATGTCTTTGCGAAGATGGGGTCTCCAGAACTGCACACAGTACTCGGATGGGGTCTCACCAACTGTCTGTACAGAGGGATAACAACTTCCTGTTTTCTACTATTGATGCCTCTCCCTATGCATCCCAATATCCCCCCAGCCTTCCTTACTGCCTTCTCACATTGCTTGCCCACCTTAAGGTCATCTGATATAATTACCCCCAGGTCCCTTTCCATTTCTACTGTTGTCAGTATTTCACCCCCCATTGTGTACTCTTCCCCTGGGTTTTTGTTTCCCAGGTGCATTACCTTGCACTTCTTTGCGTTGAATCTGAGCTGCCATACATTTGACCATTCCTCCAACCTTGCCAAGTCCCTTCTCATCCTTTCCGCTCCATCTTGTGTATCAACCCTGTTGCAGATCTTTGTGTCATCTGCAAAGAGACATGCTTTTCCTTCCAGTTCCTCTGCAATGTCACTTATAAAGACATTAAAAAGGACCGGTCCCAGTACTGTACCATGCGGTACCCCGCTAGTAACCCTCCTTTCTTCACTGTGGACTCCATTTACTACTACCCTTTGCATCCTGTTGTCTAGCCAGTTTTTTATCCAGGCTACCACCTTGGGACCCACTCCAAAGCTGGCTAACTTGTGTATTAATCTTTTGTGTGGGACTATATCAAATGCCTTGCTAAATCTTGGTAGGCCATGTCCACAGCCCCTCCCTGGTCTACTACTTTGGTCACCCAGTCAAAGAAATCTATTAGATTTGTCTGACAGCCTGTCATAATCCTAATGTCGCATCTCTTTTTGAATACTGTATGTTAATTGCTGTAAGAAGATATCCCTGTCCTGTGTATGTAAGAAATGCTTTTTACCATCACCTGAAGAACAGCACTGTGAATCGCGAAAGCTTATGTACAATAAATTCCTTGTTGGTGTAATAAAAGGTATCAAGTCCTCTATAGTACTTAGTTTGTCAGTTTCTACAGAGAGCAATATGGCTCCAAAGCATTCTTTTTGTAACTATAGAAATGTTTTAAAATAATCCAGGAAGGCTGGCCCAAAAACACAATGGTTGCGGAGCATTTTGCTGTAATAGTAACCTAGTTCATGCCCCAGCATGGGTCACTACAGTGGACCAGCAGGAGGTGGGGAAGGGTCATCCACCTGAATGCTTCCAGGTTTCAGGGGGAGGAAGAGGTTGGTTTACCTGCTCTGACACTGGTTCTTGCCATATGGAATGGAGGCAGGACACCAACTTGCCCCACCTCAGAACTGTAGTACGTATGCCCATTCAGGATCTCGATGCCAGCATTCTTGAGAGGAACTGTTAAAATATGTGGCCCCAGCAATCCCTCATCAGTTAACAACCTTGCTTAATACATCTATTCATCTAGGAGAAATACGAACTGCACAGAAGATCAGTAGAGGCATAAGTACTTAAATCTGGTCACCAAATCTAAGTTCTGATTATAGGTCTTTTCCTCTGTTGCCAGCAGTATCTGAAGTTTTTGAAGACTTGGTCGCCACTAAATTGAGCACTTAGTGTATCAGTAAATAACTTGCTCAGTAAGTACCAGTCAGGGTTTAGTTCTTGGTCCCTTACTTGTCTCAGTCTACATCAATGGTATTCACAGCTGTCATAGGGGTAGAAATGAAGAAAATAAGTTGGTGTGGGAGGCGGAATACCGAAATCCAGAATTCGGTATTCTGTCTCAATAGTTGGTATTCTGCCTATACAAAGGAGCTGTTCTGTAGATTAAACTGCAGAATGGCAACATGGAGAAGTGGTACTCCAGTCGGAATACCAGTGTGATGGCAGTGGTATTCCACTTTGAAAACTGGTATGCAAACAGGGCAGAATACTATTAATTTCAAGCCCTGTGTCATAAACGTGAGCAGCCACACTTAAACTGTATGCGTCGTTGATGATACTGTTTTGTATTATAGTAGAACCAGCCTCAACAAGGTATAGATCTGCCTTCCAGCAAAGATACAATACAGCTCAACATTTTTTGACTGATAATTTTGTTTTACAAGTTTTGACAAGGAAAGGCACACCGAGCCAAAGCTCGTTTCAAGGTGTGTCCTGGGAACACAGGAGGCCAAGTGTCTTGTTCAGGGTCATACAAGTACTGTATGTAAGTGAAGGTTGTGGATATCAGACCCAGATCTGGATGTATCAAGCTTATTCAAAGCTTGTTGCTCTAATCTCTCGGTTATTATGCTAGCCCAATAATAAACTTGTACTTAACCCAGATAAGACCTGGATAATGTTAATTAGGCACATCAGTGATATGCTGGTGAAAAAGGATGCAGACAACAGCTCACTGCAGCTTGTTCATAAATATAAATATCTGGGAATATGACAGGACCCCTACCTAAAACGGGACAGCCACATTGCACAACTGTGTAAAAGACTGAGCCACAAACTTGGATTCAGGTTTAGACTCTGTTTCCTTTCTGTCAAAACCATGTTAAATCTATAAACTCTATGATGGTCCCTCTCCTAGATTAGGGGATATTGCTTATGAAAATGCATCTCAGTTGCTTCTAAAAAATTCTATAGGTATTTTGCACACAAAAGGTGGCATGCTGGCAACAAGCCACAGAGGAAATCCTGAGCTGGCCTCTGCTAATTGTCCCATGGTTGTTGCAGCATAGACGTTCAGTGCAAAAGACTTAAGAGTGAGCATGACCATCACACCCTCCCTACCTTACTCTCTTTAGCAACCCCAGGTTTCTTAGCCCATTCACTTTGGTTGCGCCTTTAAAGATATATGATCTTTTTAAATGTTGTATAAGGTGTACATGTGTAATGTAGATGTCATACACTGCTTTGTGTTTTTTTTGTATTTAATATGGGATATATTATACTATATCTACTGTATATGTTATTTGCAAAAAAACTATGTTAATGCAGACATTAGGGTTGTAGAATGCAAAGCGCACAAAGAAGGGAAATGAAAAGCATTAGGGATTTGGGTCTCCAGAGTACTGGTGAATCAGTGGTGAGATCTTACTTGGGGTTGTCAGCCATAATCCTCCCCCCAGCGCATAGCCTCCTGTTTGAAGCACAAGATACAGCTCCAACCTAGTGCCTCATAGTGATACAGTATGGTCAACATAATCTGTCGGAGCTTTGTTCACGCAAGGCCCTACAGGTCCTGCGTGAAGACATCACATTTGGCCTCATCTGATCAGAGGAGGGGGTGGGCATTAGGATTGATAACCTCAAGTAAGACCCCACAACTGATTCCCCAGTGCTCCAGAGACCCAAATCCCTAATGTTTTTCATTTCCCTTCTTTGTGTGCTTTGGGTTCTATAACCCTAATGTCTGCATTAACTGCATTAATAAGGAGGCAGTATAGTGCAGTGGTTTAAGGCTCTGAGCTGCAAACCTAGAGACCTGGGTTTGAATCCCACAGCCCCACTTGCATAATGTGTGGCCCTGAGCAAGTCAGTTAACTTCCTTGTGCTCCCAGGTTGCACCTGTAAACAAGCTTTCAGCTTAGTGTGTCTTTCCTGGTTAAAAAAAAAATGTTTTTTGCAAAGAATTTCCCTGCCTTTTCTGATAGTGAAATTGTATACTCATTTGTGCAGGTGCCAAAGGGACCTGCACAAAATTAGATAAATGCAATATTGGAGACAGTCCTGACCCAGTGCATGGGCCCAACAGGCCCAGACACGCATGTCGATATCTTGTGGGTGAGGTTCCCTAACCCACCACAGGGTGTGGCTTCTGCACCAAAACACTGGTCCGTCCCTACCCAGGCCAGGGCTGGTGTTGCGTGTTGCAGCACCTTCCCCATAAGCCTTGTCCCATAAACCACCTCACTGAGTTCACACCTGAACTCAAGCTCACTGGCATGGTAAGGCAGCGTGTTCCCCAGTGGTGCAACAGACATCCCTGCAAACAACGTTACTTAACAAATTTCTTTTTGATATTTTGATCCCAAACTTTCAACATATTTTTCTTATGACCCCATCTTATAAACCCGGTAGGTAAACATTTTCAAATCCCTGCCAAAATGCCATTCCGCACCACAGGTGCGAAAACACGTTTTGACCAGGATGTGAAAATTGACAGCTGTACTGCTCATGATGAGGTGGTGTGAAAAAACGGCTATGTTGAAAATTTGGAGTCAAAATATTGAAAATTAACCAAAGTTATGTGTGTGCATAGAAAATTTCAGCAGCACATAATCTCAGTGTTATTTTAGAATTTTTTTCACCAGATTAACATGCTTTTGGGACCCCACCATGAATACTGGCAGTGAAATTTCGTTATTCAGTCGCAAAGGTGATTTCATCGAAAGCACAAAATCACCCTCCGGGCCTGACTAATGAAATGACGCAGCGAGTGTTTGTAATTGAATCAAACTTATGTCGAAAATTTGGTGAAAAATCTTAGATGTGGCAATGTTATGAACATAAGTTCAAAACACCATTAAATACATTATACAGCACTTACATATACCTTGATTCCTCAGTTCACGGTTCGGCTTTGAAAGTGCAGACATGTCTCAGTCCACAGTGGATGACAGCGTGCGACCTCAGACAGGTAAGTATAGGATAAGGTGGGATGGAGTTGTGGGTGCTTAGTGGAGGGTCGGATGGAGGGGACAGCAGCTAAGACGGGACCACTTTTTTTTCAGGTAAAAAAAAAAAAAATATGTCACAGAACCATTTTCTTTTTTACAGGAATTGATATGACAGTGGAGGATGGGCCGGTTCCACTAGACACCAGGGAAATGAAGAGGATAAACAGGGCCAGCAATCGAAGGGTGGGGGGGTGCCACTAGACACCAGGAAAATGAAGAGGATAAACAGGGCCAGCAATCGAAGGGTGGGGGGGTGCCACTAGACACCAGGGAAATGAACAAGATAAACAGGGCCAGCAATCGAAGGGTTTGGGGTGCCACTAGACACCAGGGAAACGAACAGGATAAATGGGGCCAGTAATCGAAGGGTGGGGGGGGTGCCACTAGACACCAGGGGAATTAACAGGATAAACAGAGCCAGCAATCGAAGGGTGGGGGGTGCCACTAGACACCAGGGAAATGAACAGGATAAACAGGGCCAGCAATCGAAGGGTGGGGGGTGCCACTAGACACCAGGGAAATGAACAGCATAAATGGGGCCAGCAATCGAAGGGTGGGGGGTGCCACTAGACACCAGTGAAATGAACAGGATAAATGGGGCCAGCAATTGGAGGGTGGGGGGGGTGCCACTAGACACCAGGGAAATGAACAAGATAAACAGGGCCAGCAATCGGAGGGTGGGGGGTACCACTTGACACCAAGGAAACAAAAAGGAAAAATGGGGCCAGCAATCGGAGGTTGGGGGTGCCACTAGACACCAGGGAAAACAGAAATATATGGAGCTAGCAATCGGAGGGTGGGGGGTGCCATTAGACACCAGAGAAAACAGAAATATATGGGGTTTGCAATCGAAAGGTGGGGGGGTGCCATTAGACACCAGGGAAAACAGAAATATATGGGGCTAGCAATCGGGGGTGCCATTAGACACCAGGGAAAAGGGAAATAAAACGGGGCCAGCATTTGGAGGGTGGGGGTGTGCCACTAGACACCAGGGAAAGGAGAATAAAACTGAGGACAGAAGTCGGAGCATTTGGGTGGGAAGGGGGCACTAGACACCAGGGAAAACATTTTAAAAAATGTGTGTCGTATCATATACTGTGGTGTTCTGCTGTTTGAAACACCACAGTGTATTGTACGACACACATAACAAAATATGAGAACAGGACATCAGGGGAGGGTGATGGGGTGGGGGAAGGGACCACTACCTGCAAGGGAAAACTTTATTACATATTGGGCAGGTGATTGGGTGGGGGGAAGGATGACTAGCCACCAGTGAAAAAGTTCTTACATCTCAGGGTTTCTTTTTCCATTACGTGTGTCATATTGTATACTGTGGTGTTATGCTATATGACACACCTCAATATATGATACGAGACACATCATGAAACGCGACAGCAGTACATCAAGCTTTTGATAGATATTTTCAACTGTACATGCTCACAAATGGAACATTTTTCATAAATAATTTAAAAAACACTTCACATTTGGACTTACAAACAACAAAAGCACACACCTTGGACCAACCTCTATCAAACCTGAAAGTTTCAGGTTTCAAAGTCTTCCTATTTTTTTAGTTATCAGATGGCAAATGTCTTAAAATTTTCAAAAACAGTGATTTTTAAGTTTTTCGCACCTCTGAACTTTGCCCCCACTGAACAGATCTGCAGTAGATTTTCAGGATCACGAGATCTTGGTACAAACGTTGTGCTTTCCAAATTTCATGTAGATTGGTTGAACGGTGGCAAAGGTACTAAGGTACAAAAATTGTGGTTTAACATTAGAGTGCCTACTCAACTCTAATATACAGGCACAACTGTGCCTGTATAACGTGTGTGTGTGTGTGTGTGTATAATCTGGATATCTTTTTAAATGGTCCGGGAGATAAAGATTGTGGACAACACCTCATTACATGTTCATAATTATAAATATCTGGGAATATGACTTTGTAAATAAGTCTCTACTCAGCAGTTATATCTCCCAATAATCAAATAAACTAAATTATTTATTTATTTGTTTAGTTTTTGTTGACCAGGAAAGGTGGGCTAGGCAATACAGCCTGTTTTTTAGCCTTGTTCTGTGTGGGTGGTGGTACAGATGTAAGGTGACATACTGAACCAGATTAAGCTATTGGTGATGGCAGATACAGATGCAAACGAACTGATATTAAACCATATTAAGCTGCTGGTGTTATTTTAGTTAATAGAGGAAATTTGGCCAGGAGACTAGGAAATTACCCTGCAGTTCCATGGAATCTTTAACATCCACCTGAACAACCATAAGAAAAGGCAGATAGGACCTTGGTCTACCATCTCATCCAAAGGACAGCACACTCTTAATCGCCTAATACTGCACATGAGTGCCAGCATTTATATGAGCCCAGTCATCCCAGTGTGGTACTAGAACCCACAACCTTCTGGCTTAGAGGCAGATGTGCCACCAACTAGGCCACACAGATACCTGAATCAATACAGTGATAATGAATGCAAGCGAGAAAAGGCAAGAGGAAAATTGCACTGACGTTAAGGATGATAGCTTGAGGCCCTCTGGGGCCATGTGCTATTTGCAATCACATTAGATCCTACGTGGGAGGGGTAAAGCCCATGAAGCCCCACCATAGGAGCAAGCTGTTGGGGACTGAAGTCATGGTAGTTAGTTATTGGGGCTACAAAGTCACCAGATGAGGACCAATAAAATAAAGTCCAAGATAGGCAGACCCAGACCTAGCAATCCTGTGGCAGCACGTTGCGTAGCCAACCGGTTAGAAGTTCACATGCAAGGCCTGGAATCACATATCAAGGCTCTCTAGGAGGGGAGCTCCTTGCATAGATGAAGTCTCCAGCTCTCGGAGAGTGGTGGGGTGAAGCCTGCTTAGCATTTGTGCACCCCCTGCTGGCTGACCAAGTGGCAGTAGCATAAGGTGTGGAGGCCACCGCACCCCTTCCCCCCAGCCAGAGGAAGGGTGCAGCAAACAGAAGAATGGTTGCTTAGGGAACTGAAAAGGGAATCACAATTTATAATTTTCGTCCTGTGACTAGGTACTCTAATAATAATAAATTACCTTCAGCTGTGCACATGGTGATGGCTCAACCACAAACCATAGAAAAAACTTGCAGGCATCGAACATACTTCCTGTACATCTGACAACCAGGATATTATAACAGTTTGGCCTTTTCTGTCTGCTGCTAAATTGCCTGCTAGCATCAGAAATATCAAATGGTCTTTGGGGAGCTAGTATTCCTAAAAGCAATTTCAGCACATTAGTTACTAAAAGCAGAGTTGGAAGCTGAACCGGAGCAAATTCATTTGAATTAGAACATACACAAGTGCTCTGTTTTCAAAGTAAAAGGAGACCTGCCTAACTCCGGGAGGGGGGTCTAGAAGGGACGTTACAATAATTAGAAGTGACTATCAACCAAAAATACACTCAGAATCAGTTCAGCGTACTCTGCGGGGTGGAATAGAGTGCATCAAGGTTATTTTTTATTCCAGTATAAATTCCTTAGTTCTTAAAAAATTGTATAGAATGAGTATACAATAGTTGTTAACAGTAACAGTTGAATTTTGCATATTAACATAGTACTGTGGTGGCAGAAAGGATACAGGGAACCTGTCTGCTTCTACTGTCATATGGCAGTGATTATACGTACAGTACTCTGGGTATTTTATAGTAATCTAGCAGCATGCTGACTTAAAGATCAATGAATTTTAAAATATTTGCAAAACCTTATAATGGGACAGGTAACAGAAAATACAGCAAGTGTCTTATTCTCCCTAGTAACATACTAGTAATAGATCACAGTTTTTGTTAATATATTATAGTGACTTACATTTGTCCATGTACATGGTACATGCAACAAAAACAACAGAAAGCAGCTGTATCAGCTCCTTGCCTGGGCCTCCTTTACAGCTAGGGGCACTGGCAAAGGAATAGTCCAAATTACTGACACATCCACCAACAAATACATTACTAAATAGTATAGCTGATTCAAACTGTAAAGCATTTTTTTTTAAGAACTTGAGATTCTTTGTACCATGGCCAAATCCCACCCCTTTCCCCCATGGACTGAGTGGTGAAGTAATGTCACTCTTCCTTCAGGAGGCCTAAAGAAGTCAGTGAGTTATGAAGCATTCCTTCTAAAAGCCTTTTTAAAGCTGTTTGATATACTGTTTTATTCTGTAAGAGACCTTTAGATGGGTAGTGCAACATTTCCATGGACATCTTCAAGCACAAGAGTGCAGTATGCATATTTATGGAACTCAACAAACAGTAGAGAGAAAGAAATAAGTGCCTTAGCTGGGACTTGAACCTAGGGCATCCGGAATACCGTCCCAGGTGCTCTACCAGCTGCACCACCAAGGCATCTGGAACCAGGGATGTCCCAATGCACCTTACACTTTCTCTAGTGCACAACCTGGTGCTGCACATAGAATTACATTTTCAGTCACAAGAGTGTGATGTGCATATTTCTAGAATTCATACACCTGCATTTTAACATCAAATTCGAACATGTTTGATGTGACAGAGCGTACCACAGTATCCTCTTAGTAAATTGTGCTGCAAAAAGAACTCTAGTAGTTGATAATAAGGCGCGTTTACACAACCTAGCTACAGCTGCAGTGCTCTGCTCAAGTCACTCCTCTTCCTCTTGCACTGATACAAACGGCGCATCCATACAACCCCTCAGCGCTGATACAAACCACACAAAGAGGGGCCGCGATTTCAGAGGGGCCGGGTGTTCTCTGACTTCAGAACCTATACATTTCCAACTGTTACCCTCGACGCTTGCACTAGGACAGCACAGTGTAGGTATAACAATATTCTTTTATTAAAACAGTTGGGCTGGCTGAATCATGCTGCATGCTACATACAGTAACATGAGTAGCATGAACTTTACAAATATAGATCAGTGATGCAGTACTATGGGGTTGAAAGAATTACATGGAAAAATGTTGTATTAGCATCATACAGTATTAAATATATCTTACTTCGAGATACAGCTCTTGCAGCAGGTTACACCAGTTCTCCCGCCGGAGACTCCCGGCCAGAGGTTGACAATAGAGGGGGAGACCAAGGATCCACCGTCAGAAGGCAAAAAGGGAACAAAAAGAAAAAACTATTCACCTTACAAGTGAATATCCGACTCTTGCGCTCGCCCAGCCATGCGGAAGGAAATAACTTCCGTCTCTCTGGACATTCAGACTGGCTGGCTGAATATTCACCTTACCCCTCTCTCATCCATTTTTTTTTTTTTTTAAAGAGGAGGACAGCGAGCCAAAGACTTCCTCCAAGGGGTACACGGGGCGGAGATTTGCTGCAAGAGCTGTTCTCGAAGATCTACTGTTACGGTAAGTTCTTACGTAACTGTACTATCTTACTTCGAGATACAGCTCTTGCAGCAGGTTACACCATTAGGACTGATTCCCAAGCAATAAAGCTTGTCCCATTCACATCGGGAGGAGGAAGAGGAAGAAACTGAGAAGGACCAACCTGACCCCGGTTCAGGACAGGAGGCCCTGCAGCACGGCCTGGCCGAAACCAGCCCTTCGCCTAGAGGCGATATCCAGACTGTAATGCCTGATAAAGGTATGCACAGAGCTCCAAGTAGCCGCAGCGCAAATAGCTGAGGTTGAGATATTCTTGAGAGCTGCAAAGGAAGTGGCTACGCCCCTAGTGGAATGGCCCCGGATGGAACCCGGAGGGGCTTTTGTTTGGATTGGTAGCAATGAGAGATACATTGCACGAGCCAGCGGGATAAGGATTGCTTAGACACTGGTCGACCTCTCATTCTCTGTGCGAAAGACACAAAAAGTTGATCAGAAGCCCGAAGGACTTAGTCCTATTGAGGTAATACTCAGGCCGCGTGTGAACATCTAGAGTATGGAGCAAAGCCTCCTCTATTGGAGTAGTTCGGAAGTAGACCGGAAGGTCGCTATCCTGATTCAAGGTCAGAGCTGAGACCGCCTTTAGGCAAAACTTAGATTCGCTCTCAGAGACACTCTGTCTCGGTGAAAACCAAATAAGGCTCCTCACATCAGGGCATGAAGCTCAGAAATCCTTCTGGCTGAAGTAACTGCAACTAAAACAACGCCTTCCAAGACAGAAAACGAGCTCGCAATCCACGGCTGGTTCAAAGGGAGGGAGCGTGAGCTGCTCCAAACAAAAAGGAGATCCCATGGAGGAACTGGATCTTTAATAGGAGGCCTCAAGGTGTAGCACCCTCTCAGGAACTCCCTAGAAGGGCCCAGCTGAGCAATGGTGTGCTGGCCCACCGGCTGGTGATAGGCGAAATAGCACAAAGGTGTACTTTAATAGAGGAGTAGGCTAACCTCCAGAAAAGGAGAGGAAGGTGAGTCAAGACCTCCCACAGGGCAACCTAAAGGAGAAAGGTCACGGCCAGTGACCATAGACAGAACCGCGCCATTTCATGGCTAGTAGTCGCCTTGGCTGCGGAGAGAACCTCCGAACCTCCCGAGACCCCGTGTCGCATGATGGCTACGTCTCTAGGAGCCAGGCGTGCAGGTTCAAGGACCGCAGATCCGGATGCAATAATGAACCTTGCTCCTGAGACAGAAGGTGAGAACTGTGCGGTAGAGGGAGAGGAGGTTCCCTGGACAGCTGCGCCAGCAATGGGAACCAGATTTGTCTGGGCCAGAATGGGGCCACCAGGATCAATCGCATGCTCCCGCGAGTTTGAGCAGAACTCTGGGTCAACGGGAAAGGAGGGAAAGCGAGAGGATCTGTTCTCCCAGGAGAGGGACAACGCTGCCTCGCCAGAAAACTCCAGGCCCTGGATCTAGCGAGCAAAATTGGGCAGTTTTATGCTGAATGGGGATGCGAATAAATCTAACTCTGGAGTTCCCCATCGAAGGACCAGATCCTCTGCTACCCCTGAAGAAGTTCCCACTGTGGACTCTGGCCTGGGAGCGACTCAGACCGTCCCGCGATCGTGTTGTCCACGCCGAGAACATGTACCGCGACTAAGCTTGCGCGTGGTCCGACACTCAATCCCACACTCTCATGGCCTCCTGCAAAGGGGTAAGAGTGTGCGCCCTGCTTGTTGAGGTAGTACATCACCGCCGTGTTGTCCGTCTGAAGCAGGATGGTACATGGTGGGATCATGGACTGGAAAGCCTGGAGAGCATAGAGTACCGCTCTCATCTCCATCTTGATGTGAAGATGAGCTTCCAGCGGACTCCATACACCCTGAGACCTCACCCCATCCAGGTGAGCTCCCCACCCGAGACCTGAAGCGTCTGTGGTGAGGGTTATCTCCGGGGACGGCGCTGCGAAAGGGACGCCCTTGAGAGCGACCCAGGGCTAACCACCATTGCCAGTCCTGAACCACTCGCCTCGGATTCTGACTGGATGCTGCAGATGGTCTTGCCTCTGGTCCCACTGCGCCTTGAGCGTCCACTGCGTTGTGCGCAATGGAGCCGCGCAAGGGGGACCGTGGGAATGGCCGCAGCCATGTGACCGAGCAAGCGAAGGACCGACCTGGCCGGAGCGGTCTGATTCGCTGATAGGTCCTCTATGAGGGACCTGATGCGCTCCGCCCTGTCGACTGGGAGGAAAGCCTTCCCCTGGACCGTGTCCAGCACTGCATCTATGAACTGCAGGATCTGCGACGGTACCAAGACCGACTTCTCGTGGTTTATTAGAATCCCAAGTGATCCGAATAGGACCTGAGTGTCCTGGATCGCTTGCAGAAGTGCCTCTCTGGAGGCGGCCATGAGAAGCCAATCGTCGAGGTATGGGAACACGTAGTGGCCCTTCCTCCTTAGAGCAGCTGCCACGACTGCCATGCACTTGGTGAAAACCCTTGGAGCGGATGACAGCCCGAAGGGAAGAGCTCGGAATTGGAAATGGTGGCCTAAGAACTCGAAGCGCAGGAACCTCTGATGCGCTTGAGCTATGGGGATGTGCAGGTAGGCATCCTGCATGTCTAAGGACGCTAAATAGGCGCCTTTGTTTTAGCATGGGATTAGACCCGAAGGGTCACCATGCGAACCTTTGTATGCGGCTGACAAGTTGAGGTCGCTAAGTCCAGAATAGGACGGAGGTCCCCTGTCTTTGGGAACCAGGAAGAAGTGAGAATAGTACCCTAGTCCTCCTGGTTTCTGGGACAGGCTGAATCGCCCCTTGTCCAGGAGTGCGATCACCTCTTGCCAAATTAAGTCGCGGTGCTGACCCGAGTACTGGAGAGCAGAGGAGGCCTCGAGGGTGGCTGTTTGCATAATCCAAAAAGTGGCCTCTGCTGACCAGTTGAAGTACCCACCTGTCGGTGGTTATTGCCTGCCATCCTGACAGGAAGTCGAATGCCACCCCACTCAAACATCCCGTTGATCCTGAGGGGCGGGGCCGAAAGGAGTCATGCTGTGGCGGCTGAAGGACCCGCCGACTGGGTGGCCTTGGAAGAGCGCTGACCCCTGCTGGCGGGCTGCTTCCCCTGGGTCCTTCGAAAGCCAGATCCCCTGTGTTGTGTGGCAGAACGGGCTGCTGCCTCTGAGTCCGCCTCATCGAGAACGGCCTTGGCTCCACGAAGGAGCCAAGCCTCGGCCGGTACATCGCCTGGACTGTCCGGACTGCCTTTCCAGTCTCTTGGAGTTTGGTAATTATACGTTCTGACGGATTACCAAACAGTACCTCACCTTCAAAGGGAGTGTCCATAATGTTTTTCTGGACGTCTGGGGTGAAACCGGAGACACGGAGCCAAGAGTGTCTTCGGAGGCAAACACCTGAAGCAGCCGCCCTGGCTGACGAGTCCGCTGAATCATATGCGGCTCTTAAGACTTGGGTCCCCATCGCCTGAACCTGTCCCGAGAAGCTGAAGCATCTCCTCTTTCTGCTCACCTTCCGCAGCTTCTCGGCCGCCTGAGTTCTGCTCCACAGGGCGCTCTGGAACTGCACCATGTGGGTAAGGTAATTCAGGGACCTGAGGGCGCAAGTCGCGGAAGCATAAGTGCGCCTCCCCAAAGAGTCCAGCTGTTTGGACTCGGGGTCCGGTGGCAGGGTGCTCAAATGTTGCGGTCTCTGGGACCGATCATGTGAGGCTGTGATCACCAGGGAGTCAGCCAGAGGGTGCTGTGACAGGTACTGGTCCCCCTTAGGGGCCCTGTACAACCGGTCAGCCTTCTTCGGCACCGCCGGGAGCGAATGTGGACGCTCCACGCAGCCTTGGTGACGCCCATAAAGTGTCCACCAAGGGTGGCACCACCACAGGCTTAGGGTCTTCGCCGAAGGTATTTTGCCAGGCGAACCTTCGGGTCAAGTTCCTCTGCATCCCAACCCATGTTCTCCTGGATATGTCTCATTATATCCATGAAGGATGGATCGTCCGGAGGAGACCTTGGAGTCTCACGTGGGTCCGGCGAGGGAAGCGAGATCAGAGATGGGGATCTGGATGATGAACAGGATGATCCCGTGCCCTCCGTTGATGGCGACCGACGCCGCCTCCTGGACCTCTTAGGGCTGGGTGATCCAGAAGACGAAGATCTGGACGGAGGTCTCCTTTTAGAATGTTGGCCCCTGGGAGGAGTCTCAGGCTCCCTGGGGACAGAATGGCCAGCTGAACCCACAGGTGAAGGTGGGGCCGGAGCTGGAGTAGAAGGAGGAGGAGGAGGTGAAGGGGGACGGACTGGGGGTACCACGTCCTTCCTGATGGTATCCCACCAGTAGGTAAAAAGGTCCTTCACCTTGGCCAAGGACAGCCCCGACGTCGGCTCCGAGGTCGAGGACCGGACGTCGGGTCCTGGCGACGGCTCCACGGGGGCCTCGGGCGGTGGCGAGGGACCCCGGGGAGACTCCTCGCGGCCGGGAACGCCCGCCTGGTCATCGGGCTGGGCCGAATCCTCCTCTGTGAGGGACTCCTGTCCAACCGGCGTCGGAGGCGCAGGAGCCCTCGGCTCAGGCTGCGCGGACGTCGGCCCCCCCACCGACGTCCGATGCGCTGAAGAGGCCGACGACGGATCCACCGGCTTCCTCAACGGAGTCAGCTCCAAGGTCTTCCGGGGGGAGGGAGAGAGGAAGACCGGGCGTCGGGGGCCGAGGAGCGGGAGCCCGACTTGTGATGGTGGTGGTGGCATTCCCCGACTTCGCCACGCCTTCTGGGCAGAAGATGACGATGACGGCCTGGCGGAAGAGGCCTGAGCAGGCTTGTGACGGGCACCGCAGCCGGGGAAGAGACGCAGGCCCTGAGGAGAGCGTCCGACCGAGACCGGAGCCCGACTCGAGGCCTGAACCGCGCACTCGAGGGTCCTCGGTTTCTTCTTTTTCTCACCGCAGTCGGAGCGATTAATCCCCTTGACGACATCGCCTATAGTTGCTCTTCTAAGAGGTACGCCTGGAGGGCCTTCTGCCGGCGGATCCTCGTGCGACTATTGAACCCCTGGCACAGGGAGCAGGCCTTGGTATCGTGGTCTGGGCCCAGGCACCGGACACACGCGGAATGCGGGTCTTTGAACGGGATCTGCTTGCCGCACGCGCACTTAGAAGAGTGGCCGGCGATCGGTGAGGACATCAGATAGGTCAGCTTCGTTGATTGCAGAAAATCTTCCACGAAAACTTCTATACCACGCGTCGCGCTCAGACTTGATCCCAGAGGGTCGAGGCATGCAGTTCTCGATGCGGCGGAAAGAACTGAGATTCTGGCGGACCGCCCCTTTGTACCACGCCTGCCGCCGGAGGCGGGACCGACGCCAGGGCCGGTCCCCGCTGAAGATAGCTAGCTAGAAGAATTTCCGAGGGGTCCTGGCGCCTGCCGGCTTCAGTCCTAATGGTGTAACCTGCTGCAAGAGCTGTTCTCGAAGATCTACTGTTACGGTAAGTTCTTACGTAACTGTACTATTTCTAGGTATTCCAATGATAATAACAGGATATTGGCTGTTAAACAGAGCTATTTTAATTAACTGTGTGTCGAAACAAGCAGTGTGGCATATTCACAAGGCTGCTTGCACCGCTCATTCCTGATCATGTCCCCATCTCTGCTGCAGCTCACGGCGAGAACAAGAGATTAACTTACTATGATCGAGTAAGTATCCACTCTGCCACATTTGCACCTCCGCAACAAATGGGATGGTTGCTGCATTGTAAAATCTGTTAGTGTAAACCCACGTTTATATTACATGCTTGCTAGTCTGTTTAATGCATTAAAAACCTCTGACCAAAACTGATTTTTTTCCAGACATACTATCAACCCGGTGAGAGAGTGAGCCTCCCACCCCCACCTTATCTAGTGCATGTACTGGAGCACTCTGGGTCCATTTAATTGTGGAATAATCTTTGTGGAATACATTGAATTGAATCTCATGTAAATTCTCTGTAATTTTTTTTATATATATATATATATATATATATATGTATTTTATAGGTTTTTGTTCTCATTTTTCTCCATGGTACCCACCCCTGTAACTCAACCGCGCATGCACAGGCACACGCATGCCATGTCTCGAGGTACCCTCCCTGCTACATGTTGCCCCCTCCACCTACACTGACAACTGGACTGCTACCCGGTGGCAGTGGGACTACAGGGGGGTGGCAACCACCCTGGGAGAGTAGAGCTGCCTTCTGGCTGCTCAGTCCTGCTCCTCCCCTCATGCCCTTCCTCATTTTCCAGCACATGTTCAACAATAGTGTTGCATCTGCAGTATCAGGTATGTCCTGTTTACCATGCCACCAGTCTCTGATGCTAATCTGTCTCAGCCACTCTGTGGAGGGGTGAGGAGATAATGGCAGCACAAAATTGTGGTTGCAAAACTTCTACACAAGGCCCCAGAAAATGTCCTTCATCTGCCTTTGAACCTTAGCATTCCAGTTCAGGCACTATTTTGTCAACCCTGAGCTTCCACTGGTGTGTCCATGTGGCATGGGGGTTACTCCAGGGCCAAGATATTCAGTTTAAACAAGGGGTTCCCTTCAGTCTTACAGTGAAGGATTAACAACCGGTGTGTCAGGGATGCTCAGTGGGGTGTTGGCACCTGACCCTAAGGATGAAATGGATACATTTCTTCTGATAAAAACACAATGGCAGTCTTACTGTTTATTTGGCACTAACACACCTTCAGGGAAAATGTCTGCTATAAGTGGTGAAATTACAAAGCACAGTAATGTGCACACTGCCGCAATGAGGTGTCAGATGGTCACACAGTCTCCAACATGGGAGCTGGATTAAACAGTTACAAGATTGACTCTTCACAGTGAGGAAATCTTGCGCATCAGTGTGTTCAATGCAAACTATAATTTGAGCAAAACATGCCCATTAAAGGGACACTGTCAACCTGTTTTTCATCATATCATTTCTAGTTAAAAACTCATATTTTATGATTGCTTACATTCTCTAACATTCATTGATGTTGCTGTTTGTTTTTTCTGTCTCCTTGTTTAGTAGAACTGCAATGCATGGCAATGTATATTTATAAACAACCTTGTTTTTGTTCACAATCCTGGATCTGTTCTTACTGCATACTTTCTGAACATTAGAAACACACCCAGACAGTGCAGTCACTCATGAGGCAGTAACCTCCTAAACTCGCACTGCATTATGAGGGGCTAGACTGTGTTGTGGGTATTCCCAAGTCCAGGAAAGATGCAGTTGGAGCTGATCAAGTAATGTAAACAAACCTGTGTTTGTGTGGTAACACCAGTATGGTGGCCAATCTGTTTTTCACTTTTTTAAAGAAATAAAGAGTCAGAATCAAACTGTCAGCTACATCAGCAATCTTTACGAATGTTGGCAATCATAAAATGTTTTTTTAAAACTAGGGACACTTTGAGACCTAATGGGGTTGACAGTGTCCCTTTAAAGTCCAGCACAGTTGAATTGATGGTAGAAGATGTTAAGCGAGGTCAGTGTTATCAATGGCACTACATGTCCTGATCACCGGCATCCCACCCTGTGGGCACAGACTGTTTTTGTGTGGTTTTGCCCAGCACATCAGCAGCGCTTTCACCCAGCGTCCTGCTAAATTCATTGGTTCTAAGCATGAATCCTGTTAAGTAATAGAGGGTTTTAGGTTTGATGACACCATGCTTCTGGGCTAGCTGCAGTTTCATTGCTCACCAAGTGGGTGCCTGATCACAGAGAGTCTCCCGTTGTGGCCAGAGAAGACCTTGACAAATCAATGGCCAGTTAGCTGAGTGAAGCAAATGAGGTGGCTGCCTGTGGAGTGCACTGGACTGGGCCAGAAATTGGGGCCAGACACATTTTCATGGTCTGGTAGAAGCCAACCCAATTGGACCTTTTATTGTCTAACCAGATTCTGCCACAGAATGAAACAGTTCGATGCAGATGACACAAAATATCCCTTTTATGAAGGAAATTGGGATCGTCCCATGGGACCCTAACCTCCTCCTCCTTCCAGCTCCCTCCCACCCATCCACAGCCATTTAAGATGCTGGGTATCACAGGTGGACTAGGTGGGAGTTACTTGGTTAGCAGGCTTCTGACGAAAGCGGAGTTGGGGAGGCTGCTGTCTGCCTCCCCTTCCCTACTCCCCTCTGCTCCCCGCCTTTTGTCCCGGTAGAATCCTGTTGGTAAAGTGCAGTGGTTACTGATTATTAACTCAATACAATGTGAATTTACTATATCTGTGTATACATAGAATGAAATCACTTTATTTTATAAAGCCCTTATTAAAGGTATTTAGGTCTTGAGTGATCCCCCTTAGCTTGTTGTCCTTATCCCCCACCACTTAGTTACCTGTATAGAGTGAAAGGTTTTTCCTTTTTTTTTTTCTCCTTTTCTGTCCATTCTATCCTGTTGAGTCTATACCATGGGGAGGGAAGCAGTAGTTTACACTATGTATGTTCTTTTTAATATCTTGGACAAAGCAGTAGTAGTATTGTAGGATATCTGTTTTTGGTATTTCTTTAATCTGAATAATGTGATTAATAGATTTTAAGATCCATTGAGAGTGGCCCCTGTATTGGTAACGGGCCTCGCTCAGGTACTGTTTGCTGTATCATTATTGTGGATATTTACATTGGCATATGTTCATTCTATGGATCTGTATGGAGCATGATTGTGTCAATAAAGATGAAGTATTAAAAAAAAAGATGCTGGGTATCACAGAGGAGGAGGAGGAGGAGGAGAACAAAAGGGGCACAGAGAGACCAAGCAGCAGGTACTCGGCACCTGGCTACAGAAGGAGATGGCCGTGTTTGCCCAGGCTCTGCAAAATGTCTGATTTACACAGCATAGCATTTATTGCCTTTTTTTTATTTATTTATTTTTTTATTTATTTTTTGTTGACCGGGTAAGTGCACTAGACAAATTCTGCCTATTTTCATGCACGACCCAGGGGAGGGGGATATAGATGAATGCCAACTGACTTTGAAACAGATTAATCTGTTGGTGGTATTTTAGTGAATGCCTAATTAGGCCTTTAGATTAAATTTATTAACATCAACTTGTTAGGGCTGATGAGGGAAGAGAAGCAAATCAAAGATAAAAACAGCCTTTGTCAGGGCTAATTAAGGGGGGAAAAGCTAATCAACAATATTCAGCCCTTGTGGCGGGGCTAATGGGAGAAGCTGATTTAGGACCCAAGATCTAATCTAAGGGGAAATAGGCAGATTAAAAATAAACAGCCCTTATGATGGCTCACTGAGGGGGGAACCTCCAGTTAACACAAATATTCTTCAGGAGCCTTAGCCTGCAAGATAGTTGCTTCACTTGCAACTCCAGTATGTTACCTACCATCAGTGGTGTGCATTGCCTTGCCACAGCTGCAGTGGTTGCCTCAAGGGCTAGTTGTTGTAGTTAAGGCACTTGTGTATTTTTTTCATCATCCGATGTCTATATGAGTAACAACACACAACAGGGTATGTATGCACTGGAAGATACTGGCACGCCTCCAGTGTTTGCTGAGGTACAAGTCTGCAGGGGCTAGATTCACACTTGAAGAGAGCTTATGGTATATCTCCTTTACATACATAGATAGATACATACATAGGTTTTATTTATGTTTTGGTGCCCAATCCCAGAGGATCTGGGCGCCATTACAATAGGAACAAGGTTAAGGCAGGATCAATTACAAAATTTCATCAGTAAAACAAGACATAAAATTGGATTTAAAAACTGGCAGCAAATGGCTTATTAAAAAGTAGGTCTTCAGGCCACCTTTAAATGCCTCCATTTTGGCAGTGAGTTCCAAAGGGCTGGGCCGACACCTCGAAGGAACGATCCCCTGAGATTTTCAGCCTGACCCTCAGAACCGCCAGGAGGCCCTCGGTGGAGGAGCGGAGGGAACGTACCGAGTTGGTTATAGTAGGGAGGTCAGACAGATAACCAGGGCCCAGGCCGTATAGGGCCTTATAGGTGAGCAAACCCACCTTGAAGATGATCCTCCACCTGACCATCAGCCAGTGCAGATCACGCAGGACCGTGGTCACATGGCAAAACATGGGAATGCCTACCAGCAACCTGGCTGCCGTGTTCTGCACTAGCTGCAGCCAGTGGAGGATCCCTCCATTGTCCCCGAAGTACAGAGCATTGCAGTAGCCCAGTCTGGAAGTCACAAAGGTGTGTATCAGTGATGGCAAGTCTTCTGCTGGAATCGGGTTTAATTTGGGGACATTCCTTAAGTGGTAAAACCCACTTTTGACAACAGATGATACCTGGGCTTCCATGGTCAACCAGTCGTCAAGGATGATACCAAAATTCCTCGCCCTGGGAGAAGCCATCAATGGAGTTGACCCCAGGACCAGCCTGGTTACAACTCTGGAGGCAGCCCCATCACGCCATCCACCAGGCTCAATCACTAGCACCTCCATTTTATCTCAGTTCAGCCTCAGCCAGCTCGAGTACATAAATTCCTGAATCTCAGCCTGACATTTATTTAGCACTTCAATGGCACTTCCAGCTCCAGGGGAAAATGACATATACAGCTGGATATCATCTGCATAACAGTGAAAACCCAGACTGTATTGTCTAATGAGCTCTCCCAGGGGAAGCATGTACACTGTAAACAACATCGGTGAAAGGATTGAACCTTGAGGTACTCCACACAGCAGGGGCTTTGAGGAGGAGGAGAAATTCCCCATCACCACTTGTTGCCTCCTGTCAGAGAGCTAGAACTCAAATCATTTGATTACTATTCCGGTGGGTCCGCCATACACTGTATGGCAATCCAACAGCATGATGCGGTCCACAGTGTCAAATGCTGATAAAAGATCGAGGAGAATGAGAATTGACCATTCCCCCTATCTCTTGCCCTGAGGAGGTCATTTTGCACCCAAACTAGTGCCGTCTCTGTGCTATGCCTAGCTCTGAAACTGGACTGGAAAGGCTTATAGATGTAAAAGGCTGCGAAGTGTGCCTTGAGCTGCAGAGCCACTACTTTCTCAACAACCTTCCCTAAAAATGGGAGGTTAGAGATAGGTCTATAATTTGCCATGATGTTAGGGTCACGCGATGGATTCTTCAGAAGAGGCTTCATCAATGTCTCCTTCAAGGCGCTGAGTGATGGTTTCTTCAGAAGAGGCTTCACCAACGCTTCCTTCAAGGCACCGGGGAAGCACCCCTCTGAAAGTGAACACTGGACTATCTGGCCTCAACCCCTCCCACTAGGAGATGAGTCGGGCCAGGGTCCGGTTCGCAACATGTGGGACGCAGCTTCAAAATCATCCCGACAACCTCCACCACCTCAACTGGCTGAACCCTGCCCCCCCAAGCAATAGGAGTGCCTCTGCTTGGACCAGGCCGACTACTGCAGGGCAAATGTTGTCCCACTGGGGAGATCCCTGCCCAAATGGAGGACATCCTGTCTGAGAAGAACAGAGCAAACTCTTCACACAATGCAGTTGAAAATGCTCTTTTCAGGTGTAGACAGGTTGGATATAGCAACCTATCCATAGTCCAAAATAGCTGAGCTGGTCTGTTCTTCCCAGCAGCAATCTCCCTGGACAGGAACTCTGCCTTCTTATGGTTGATTGCCCCCTGATAATCATTGTAATGATTTCTCAGGGCCAGTCTATCCTCCATGGACCGGGTCCTCCGGCAACAATGCTCCAACTTTGGACCCTTAGTCTTCATCTCCTTGAGAGCCCCATCAAACCATGGGGGTCTCAAGCGAGAAGACATGGGTCATATTTGAACTGGTGCAATGGCATTGAATGCCTTGATAATGGCCCCATTATAGGCCGCCACTGCCTCACTCGTGCCAACTGCACATGCAGCACTCATGCCAGAAAAGTCTACTACCACCAACAGTCCCTCTGGGACAGTCCCCTTAAAGGGCTTTAGCAGACCATCTCAACAGGGGAGGGACTATCGGGGGGTAACACAGAAACATAGACTTTGATGGCAGATAAGGACCGCTTGGCCCACCTAGTCTGCCCATTTCCCTACCTAACGGATAAGCTGCAGATCCTAGTTAACCAACAGCCTACTTCCTCCTACCCCCCACTAGAATTGCCTTATGTCTGTCCCATGCATTCTTGAATTTCCCCACTGTTTTTTTACTCTACAACCTCCTCAGGAAGGCTGTTCCATGAATCTGCAACCCTCTCTGTGAAGAAATACTTCCTCACATTACCTCTGAGCCGTCCCCCCTCTATCTTTAAATTGTGCCCCCTTGTTCTTGCACATCTCTTTTTCTGAAAGATGCTATTCTCTTGGACTTTGTTGATTCTCTTGAGGTATTTGAAAGTTTCTATCATGTCCCCCCCCCTCCTTTGCTCGACGCTATACATGTTAAACTCCTTTAGTCTTTCTTCATATGTCTTCTGGTGCAAACCTTGCACCATTTTGGTTGCCCTCCTCTGGGCAGCCTCCACCCTGTCTATGTCTTTGCGGAGATGGGGTCTCCAGAACTGTACATAGTACCCCAGATGTGGTCTTACCAACTGTCTGTACAGAGGGCCAACAACTTCCTGTTTTTTTCTGGTGATGCCTCTCCCTATGCATCCCAGTATCCCCCCAGCCCTCCTTACTGCCTTTTCACATTGCTGGCCCACCTTTAGGTCGTCTGATATGAATACCCCCAGGTCCCTTTCCATTTTTGTTGTTGCTAGTATCTCACCCACCATTGTGTACTCTTCCCCTGGGCTTTTGTTTCCCAGGTGCATTACTTTGCACTTCTTTGCGTTGAATCTAAGCTGCCATACATTTGACCATTCCTCCAACCTTGCCAAGTCCCTTTTCATCCTTTCCACCCCACCTTGCGTATAAACCCTGTTACAGATCCTTGTGTCATCTGCAAAGAGACATACTTTCCCTTCCAGTCCCTCTGCAGTGTCACTTATAAAGACATTAACAAGGACTGGCCCCAGTACTGAACCCTGCGGTACCCCACTAGTAACCCCCCTTTCTTCACTGTGGATTCAATTTACTATTACCCACTGTGTCCTGTTGTCCAGTCAGTGTTTTACCCAGGCTACCACCCTAGGACCCACTCCCAGGCGGGCTAATTTGTTTATTAATCTTTTGTGCAGGATTGTGTCATATGCCTTGCTAAAGTCTAGGTAGGCCATGTCCACAACCCTTCCCTGGTCTACTACTTTGGTCACCCAGTCAAAGAAGTCAATTAGATTTGTCTGATATGACCTTCCTGCTGTGAATCCATGCTGCCTTGGGTCCTGTGTCCTACTGGCCTCTAGGTACTCAACAGTTCTTTCCTTCATAAGCGATTCCATCATTTTCCCTAGCACCGAGGTCAAACTGACAGGTCTGTAGTTTCCTGCTTCTGTCTTGCTCCCACTTTTGTGAAGGGGAATCACATCCACCCTCCTCCAGTCCTCGGGTACCACACCATCCTCCCATGATTTATTAAAAAGGGTAGTCAGTGGTGTTACTAGTTTTTTCCTTAGTTCTTTTAGAATTCTGGGGTGAATCCCATCAGGCCCCATTGCTTTATCCACCTTCAGTTTTAAGAGTTCTTTCAGAACCCTTTCTTCTGTGAAAGGACTAATATCAACACCCCCCATCCAGAATGCTTCTATTGACTAGATTAGGTATCTTCCCTCTGCTTTTCCATCGTGAATGCCCCTAACCGGAATGCCACCGTGCAGTTATCGGACAAAAAACAACCCGATCAATCTTGATGTCAGTTACATCAAGCCCCAGTGAGAATACCAGGTCCAAGGTGTGGCCATGTTGGTGCGTCGCAGAGATAAATGCCTGTGTCAGGTCCAGGTAGAATGCAACACCTTAAAGTGTGGTATGTCACTTATAAAATGGCATAGTATTATCAAACTTGGCATTGAAAAAACAGCGCTGTGTGTTTGTGAGTACATATAAGGCATGGCTGACTGACCTGGTTCATCCAATCAGAGAACCCCGTCTCTGGAGCCTTGCCAAATCAGTGGAGTAGTATTCCTCTGGGTTTAAATGATCATACAGTGCAGGGTTGGCATAACCCTAATATTGGCGCTATCTGTAAGCATTATTGTATGATTTACTTTGTGTGACAAGATAGTGTTGATATGAGGGTGCTGCCAAGCCTGTATCATATTATCGTTCAAACTTCTTCGAACACCACACCACTGATTTGCCAAGGTCCCAGAGGATTTGGGGATGGGGGTTTCCACCAAATAAATCCCATTATTTAGTCGCTGTGTACAAAAAAACATTTTCAAGAAAGTATGCAGTATATATTTAAACATGCATGGGACAGACTTGAGGAAACCCTAAGAGCGGGAAGAAAAGGAGAAAGTCACTGACCTAATGGGGTCAAAGGTCACAAACAAAGGGGGGGGGCTAACGGGAAGACGAGATGGGCCTAGCGGTCCTTATCTGCTGACAGTATCTGTGTTTCTATACTTGAAGCAAGATGGGAGAGGGGTTTCTAAGCATCCAGGAACCATGCCTTGGCCACGCATATGGATGTCAATGCAAACTGCTATAAACACTCCCTCTCTGGCTTTTTCTGATTTCTCCCCTTAACTTCACCCTTGACACGGGTGCCTCTCCTGCTGCAAGCAGCCAGGCGTGCCCATTCTGTCTGCCGGCTGCCTTCCTTGCTGTACTGCCCGCTGATCACCAGACCGAAGGTACGCTGCAGAAACTGGACTATCCAGAACCATCGACTCTGCCTGCTGACGGGCTGCTGCAGTTCTTTAATTCTTTGCTACTGCTGTCCCTTCTGGACTTTAAGCTAATGTTACATACTGATTGTGGTACTGGTTAAGTCTCTCCAAATTGCCCTGTGAATCCTAATTTAAACATGAACGTAAGCCTGTTTACACTGTTTACAGCAGTTTTGCACTTCCAAGGGTAGTTTGAAGTGCAAGTTCTTTCAGGCTGCAGGTTTGTAGATTTTAAAGTATTACAGCTCTGTTTGTTTTAAGGTCCAGTTGTTTTCTATCCTGGATCAGAAACTAAGTTTAAAGTGATACCGTTTTTTCTGTTTAGACCAGATTCCATTTGGGTCACAGTTGTAAGCTTTTCCCTGCAAATAATCCAATTTCTCTTTCACTTTCTCTCCTTCTGTCTCCTTCCTGCTTAAATTTTTGTGTCCACCCCCCATCCCCCACCTCCAGCCTTTATTAAATACTCTCCCTCCCCCCTCGGCACCGCCCTTAGGCAATCTTCATCCTCCCCTCTCATTAATATTGCAACGCCACTTAAAGATACAGAGTGCAGCTATTAGGCCTTACACTTGTCCTGTCCTCGCTTTAAAAACATCTTCCTATTTTCGCCATCTGCTTGTCTATCAGCTTTGTTTAGCGTCTGCTCTGCTATCTACTTTACAGTTCCATACCTGAGCTTCCTCCCTTGCTACCCTCAACATAGCCCCAATAATCTTCAAGTTGCCTTGGTACCCCCCTGCCCTAGCTAAAACGCCCTATTTTAACCTATGTTTGATATCTTAAACTAGATCCACTGCCCCTGATCAGGCTCCCAGCGAGTGGCCTCGGCTAATCCTGCCAACCGCCCGCACCTCCGTTCTCCGGACGACCAGGACACCTTCAAAGCCGGTTAAGAGTCCTGGCTGCTCTGGGGTAGCACTGCGCAGCTCTGATAAGCCGTCACCTGTTGCCACCCTCCTCTAATTGGACCACTGCTCTCCGCTCAGCCACTGATTGGCCCTGCCTTTTCTCTGTTGAATTTTCAGTCTTTGGGCTTGGTGCCCACTGCTTTGCATTGACTTTTGCCGGAAATTTGCACCCGTCCCCACACCCCCACCTGCTTCCTTTATTAAATTGCCTTTGGCTTCACCCACTCGACCTTGGTATCCACCCTGCTTGAACCTCATTGGGCTCACTTACTTGGGCCCCCGCCTCTCTCTCCCTCTCTCCCTCTCCTTGCTTCACCTCCATGGGCTGGCTTTTGCCCTGCTGACCCTCTTGGTTATTCTCTACCCTCTTGGTTATTATCTACACATCCTCTAAGCACTATGGCTCTGCCTCTTCATCTCATTCTCTTTTGTTCCCTGCTACTGCTGTTTTTCCTGCCTGGAGCTAGATACCCCTCGCTTCCTCTAGTCTACAAGATTGACCTTATCTACACCCACTCAGGTTCCCTTCCAACTGAGCTTGTCTATACTCCCCCATTCTCCTCTGGGGATGGCTGGCAACACCCAAAGGACTATGATAGGGTGGTGTATGTTTGCCTCTTCCTGTTCTCAACACTGGCTCATTGGCGGTATACCTTCAGGGGTGGTGATTGGCTTTCCCAACCTGGCAAGCCTTATAGATGTACTAGGACCAGGATTCTTAAACTAATTATCACTGCCCTATCAAAGACATTACTTCTGTTACTGCTATGCTCGGGTAACATTGAGCTAAACCCTGGTTCTATCGCTACCATTACATCCCCTTCAGGTGCTGATTGTCGTAAAGGCATGAGTGTCTGGCATGTTAATGTCTGCAGCCTCTCAAAAAAGTTCTCCATGATTCAGGCGTGGGTCATCCATACTCAGCCAGATGTTCTGGTAATCTCCGAATCTTGGCTTAGGCCAGCCTCTCAGGACAGGGAGATTAGTATTCCTTCCTACCAGTTATTCAGAATGGACATGCCTACTAGGGGAGGTGGTGTGGCGGTGTACATTAAGGAAAGGTTTACAACGTCCTGCCTGGATTCTGTTTCTGTCAGAAATGAATTTGAGTGTTTGACCCTGAAGATGGATTTATGTACTTGGTTTGATTGGTTGCTATAGACCCCCATCTGCTCGTACACTCCTTCTTACACATCTTGGCTCTATTATGGAGAAAGAGAACCTTGAAACTATCATCCTAGGGGACCTCAGTTTCGACTGGTTATTGAAGACTGCTTCATCCTTAAACACTTTCTGTGATTCCCGTGGGTTGGTGCAACTAATTCACGAACCCACACCTCCAAACAAAAAGAACATGCGCAACAGCACACTGCTGGATGCTATTTTAGTCGATAAGCCTCATCTCTTCTCACATGCTGGAACCTTTTTTGCTGATGTCAGTGACCATTGCTTCTTTGCTGCGGTCAGATCACTGCATCATATAGGACCTACAGCTAAATTTCTTACAAAAAGGTCCCATCGTAACTTTGATGTGGCTGCCTATGTCTGTGATTTGGAACACTCGCCACGTTGGCAAGACTTCTACTTAGCTAACACGGTTAACTTGGCATATGATATTTTCCATGATATACTTGTTAGGGCCCTAAATATGTATGCCCCTGTGGTAAAAATTCATGTAAGAAACAAAACATATCGTTAGTTCTCTGCCGAGCTGAAAGCTGCATTGCTTGGTAGGGATAAGTTGTGGAAAAGAGCTCCCCGGACTAAGCTCGACTCAGACTGGTGTCAATTCAGAAGGGCACTCAGTGCTTGTAGGAAAATGGTCAGGGATGCTAAGGCAGCATTTTATCTTACTGAATTGGATTCTGCAGCAAAGTGCTACTCCAAATTCTGGAGGACAATCAAGGACATGTCCGGATATATGCCTGGTAATTCCTTGCCACCTTAAGATTACAACTGGGAGTACTACTATCAATGATAAACCGGGAATCCTAGATGCATTTAACAATCATTTTGCCACAGCTGTTCTAGCTTTCAACAATTCCCCTGCATCCCCGGTCCACTCCCAATTAAGTGTCCCATGCTCAGACTCTCCTACCCCGGTACCTGGCTTCTCGTCCCACCCGGTCTCTCTGAAAGAGGTTGAAGACCTCATGCTCCAATTGGATATTAAGAAAAGTGCTGGTGCTGATTCTTTGGACCCTTATTTCCTTAAAATCGCCTATCATGTCCTAGCTGTTCCTATCACCCACTTATTTAACTTATCATTGTCCCAAGGGCTTACTCCCCAGATCTGGAAAATTGCTCATGTCATCCCCTTGTTTAAATCAGGGGATCCCTGCGACCTAAACAATTATTGACCAGTTTCCCTCCTCTCAACTTTGTCGAAACTTCTTGAAAAGATTGTCAGCAAACAACTAAGGGACTACCTCGAATCCAGTAACCTACTAAATCCTATGCAATCTGGCTTTACAACTAAACACAGCACTATTTTGGCCCTTGCCAGAGTAACAAATGATTGGCACTGAGAACTGGACAGCAGAAACTTTGTGCTGTATTTCTAAACCTTAGTAAGGCTTTTGATACAGTGGATCATAGCCTGCTTCTCTCTTCTCTGAAGAGTATAGGCCTGGACTCAGTTTCTTTGCATTGGTTTACTGAGTACCTTGTAGGACGGTGTCAACAAATTAAGGCTGAGGGTGAGCTATCCCCACTCAAACCTCTACTGAGGGGAGTACCGAGAGGATCCATACTTGGTCCCTTACTATTCGCTATCTGTGTTAATAACACTGATGAGAGTATTAACAAGGGAAACATACACCTGTTTGCTGACGACACGGTTGTATATATAAGTCGTCCGACACCTAAAGCTCCATGTGTTGACCTCCAAGAGGAATTTAACGAGCTCCAGAACCAGCTCCTCCATAAAAAACTTCTAAATGCTAAAAAAACAAAAGCAATGTTGTTCTCACCCTATAGCCGTGTGATGAATCCAGCCAGCTCTGGAGCACTACCTCAGATTACCACAATTCTTGGAGAGAAACTGGAGTTTGTCTCAAAGTTTAAATACCTAGGTGTGTGGTTAGACCATAATCTATCATTCACTGAGCAAGTTGAGGACCTTGTAAAGAAGTTAAGGCAGAGGCTGGGGCTATTTTTTAGAATTAACCAGTTTCTTACTAGAGATGCAAAAGTGTGCCTTATCCAAACTACTTTTCTTTCGCTGATTGATTATGCAGATTTCCTTTATAGTCAATGTCCCAAATCCTCACTAGCAAAGTTGGATACGCTTTACCACAGGACCATCCAGTTTATTACTGGTCTCCCCATCTCTGCCCATCATTGTTCCTTGTACAAAGCCGTAGGGTGGTCCTCTCTTATGTTTAGGTGTAATAGAAACGCAGTCCTTTGGACTTATAGAGTCTTCTTGAAGTGGCTTCCACAATATATAATAGACTGTCTCCCACTAAGTATGCCACAGAAACGTATGCCCTAAGAAGCGCATCCTACATCACATTATGTATCCCCAAGGCTTCCTCTCACTATGGCAGAGTGGCCATTAGTTTCCTGTTGCCAACATTGTGGAACAAAGTACAAAAATTATTGAAATTAAGCTGCCTCCACAGTATGAATGCCTTTAAATCTCTGTATGCTCTGTATGTGTGTGAGCCATGCAATTGCTACCCCAGCCCCTAATTTTTGTCCAAAGCATCAGGCTGCTGCCCTCTGAGCATAGTTGAATTTATGATCACTTGTAACCTTTGGTGACCTTAACTCTGTGAGCGTCTTATGCCTTAAACGTTTTTCCCCTCTAGAAATCCCTGTAGGGTTATTATCTCTTCATGGCTTTGTGGCCGCTACACCTTACTCACCCTGCTATCTTTTAAATATTGCTTAATCTGTGGCTCTTATTCCCCTACCCTGTACCATTTAACTGCCCTATTTCATCTTCGTATTCCCTTTCCACTGCATTCCACACTTGCTATCTCTTTCCTCTCTTCCCTGTCATAGACTAGCCCTTCAGGGGCTCCCTGCCCATCAGGTGAGAGAAATGCGGATACTGGGCGGTTGTCGCTTCCATAGCTGCTGCCTGAGACACCTAGACTGGACTCCTTACTAGCAATGTGCGGCATTGCCGATACCCAATCAGAATGCGAGTGCTTTTCTGCTCTGGCGTCTGATTGGCTCCTGCGGTCTGCTCCTGTGTCTCCCTCAATACTAAGTTAAAGTCTGATTTCTGTCTAAACTTGCACAAAAAAGAGCTGTACTTACTTACTGCCTAACAGTTATGACCTCTGTTTTTTTCTTGTTTAGAGTGTCAAGAGTTGGGACTCTGTTTGATTACACTCCTTTCTGAATTTCTGTGATTGGGCCAGTCTTTAGGCGTCAAGGAATACCCAGTTCTGTTGTCCTGCTGTTTTGTTCCTCCCGCTGGTTCAGATGTTCCATTGTCCATGGCCCAGTACTTAATATTGACCCCTTCTTCCATCCCCTGCCAAGGATATGCTCTCCACGGGCTCCCTGCCCACAGGCGTGGGAAACTCGGGCACTGGCGGTCGGCACTGCCTGTACCACTGCCTGAGAACCTAAGCTTGGACTCCCCATTAGCAAAGCACGGCATTAGCAGCCATCCAATCGGAACGTGAGCGCTCTTCGGCATTGGCTTCCAATTGGTTCCTGCAGTCTGCTTTTGTGTCCGTTCTAAACCAAGGATAAATCTGATTTCCATGCCAAAATTTGTTAAAAAAGAGGTGTAATTACTTTTCTCCTTGACTGTTAAGACCCTTATCCTTCTGTTTAGAGTCTTACATTTAGGGATGCTGTGTGATTACACTAGTTTTGAAATTCTGTCCTTGCATCAGCTCCCTACACGAGCGGCTGATCACTTCTCCCTACTGAAGTTCCTACTAAACCTCATCTTATGTCCTCCTTAAATATTATAGAAGCACTCTGAACTGATATGACTGATGTAACATTGATTACTTACTTGCATTAATTGTTTTTTACTTGTGTTATTTGGCTCTATTGTAAATATCTCTGTATGCATTGTACCATTTGACCCGGAGCTAACCAGGTCCATCTTGTAAATGAGCTTGCTCAATGATGTTCGCCTGAATAAATAAAGATTTTGATTGATTGATTGATTGAAACTGCCTCTCTTGAAGCAGCTACATGATGACGTGCAGTACTCCAGACCTGTATCTTGCTTTACAAGTGGTCCTGTGGGCTGCTCACAAAGCAGCTGCATAAAAGAGTAGCTCAATCATCTAATTAAAAATATTTATTTTGTATACTGATAGCAGCCACAGGTAAGGGCACAACACAGCTTTGGCAAATGGACTCCCAGCCCTCAAAAAGGTAATGGCTTAGTAATGTTTTAAGGATTCAGAATATTGAGGCATTCACAGCCTTACTGAGACTAAAACAATAAAAGTTTAACTCCAGATGGCTTCCCTTTTTCCACTTCAGAGAAGAGAGGGACAACCTTACAGCATTAGAGCAATTATTGAGCTAATCAACTGTGTTGTTCCCAGTATGTACAGTTTATTTTTTATCTGACTTATTGGAAACCTTAGAACTGTGATGTGTGATTGGCAGGTTCTGTTTGCAGTTATTGTTTAGTAATTTGCAATGTACCTCAGAGGCACATTTATAGATTCTAATATAGGTGTGCCACAGCATACAAGGACTTTGCAAATGGTTATCTGGCAGTTTGGAGACTTGGACACGTCCTTGGCAGGCGAAGAATGCCACAATACTGTTTTACACAAGGTATCAAAGGCATCACCTATATAAAAAGAGAGACTGTTTACATACTTAAATATACCCAGAGACCTCTTAAGACTCTTATACACCTACAGGTTATTGAAGACTTATTTTTGATGTCACTAGTCCTGAGGACAGGAATGAACAGTATTGTTGAATGCTGTAACCAATGCAATTATTTTTAATAAAATACACACATTCAAATAAAATATTCAAGTTAAAAAAAATATATATTATATACTGTATATATATATTTTTATACAATAGGGATGAGGTGATATGCTATGAAGTAAATGGTGTTATTTTCACAGCCATTGTATAACCACTGTGATGACATCACCACTGTGGATTTATTTCCTGATAAACCCACAGTGTCTACATCACCAGCAAATATACAACAATGGTGATGTCACCAGAGTGAGACCATCTACACTGCAGCCTGCACTTAGTAGCTTCACAGTTTCTCTTTCTCACTGGATCCTGCAACTAACTCAGTTAGCATTGTAAAAGACAATCACCTGTGTCCCATAGTTATTGTGACAATCCTAGCCCATTACTGTGCTGCTCTAAACTTCAAACCAGCCTCCTTCATAAACCAGTTTCTCTTTCTGAGTGCTGACTGCAACAGTTTCTCTGTCTCAGTGAAGCCTGCAACTTACTGAATAAATAGTCTGTTTCTCACGCCTAGCTGCAGGTAACACAATTATCATTGCAGATCACATGCGCCTGTTTCTCATAGTGTCTAACAGTCTCAGCTCATTCAGAAACACACACACCCAGATCACACACAAACAGTGCTGCCAGTATAGCCTAGAGTTTAGAGTAACAAGGGTAATGAGTGGACCTACTCCATGATAGAAGTTCACAATTATCTTTATTGAACACTCTGAGAATATTACAGCCAGAGCCTTGTTTCCCCAAACCTCCTGGGGCTCTATTGCCCCCTACCTGTCTGGACCCCTCATGATAGTGGTTACATCCATATCACTACATCTCCCCTTTTTTAACCAAAGGACAGTTTTTTTTTTGTTTTTTTTTATCACTTTTAAGTTCTCAGTGTTATAAGTCCAGTTATATGTTGGGTTTGCGATTTCTGCTTGGATAACATCTTTCAGTAGTTACCTGCGGTGCCGTTTCCTGTGGAACGGTCACCTGTGGGGTCAGTATCTGCGGGTTGTCACCACCTCCCGTTCTGGTGGCGTTGGACCTTCAGGTACAGGGTCTTCCTGTGTGTTTGTTATGATGTCTTCTTTTGTTTTGATGATTTCTCTTCTATTTCTTCTGAATTGTTGTCCTCCAGTTTCCACTATGTATGAACGTGGCTCTGGGCTCATTCCAACTATAGTCGCCAGTTTCCACAGGGTGTTCTCCCTCAGTCTCACCGTGTCGCCTGGCTTCAATTCTGACAGGACTCTTGATTCTCTGTCATAGTATTTTTTCTCTCTGTCTTGATTTCTCTTTGGCCATGTTTGTATGTCGTCCCGGCTCTCTGGCTTAAGCAGCTTTTGTGTGGTAGGAAGTCTGGTTTTTGTTCTACGTCCCATCAACATCTGCGCTGGTGATGGTAATCCATCCAGTGGCGTGTTGCGATAATCCAGCAATGCAAGATGGGGGTCTTGTTTGCTGCTTTGGCTTTGTTCAGGAGGTTCTTTGCTATTTGGACTGCCTTTTCAGCTTTCCCATTGGATTGTGGATATTTTGGTGAGGACGTGGTATGCTTGAATCCGTAATCTGCACTGAACTTCCTGAATTCATTTGATGCATAGGCTGGTCCATTGTCCGACACTAATTCATCCACAATTCCATGTCTGGCGAATTGTTGCTTGCAGATCTGAATGATGGTTTGGCTCTTTATGTTGCTTACTTTATTGATCTCAATGAAGCTCGAGAAGTAGTCAACTAGCAGTAGGTATTGCTCTCCCTCAAACTCAAAAATGTCTGTGCTGACCTTTTGCCAAGGTCTCTCTGGCAACTCATGCCCTATCATGGGCTCCTTACGGTTTTGTCTCCTGTATGTGTTGCATGTGGGGCACCTGGAAATAATGTCTGCAATTTGGGCAGACATTCCTGGCCAGAACATTATGTCCCTCACTAGCCTTTTTGTTTTTTCTATCCCTTGATGACCAGCATGCAGTTTAGTCAGCATCATCTTTCGTAGGCTGTTTGGAATCACTATTCGGTTGCATTTGAATATTAGGCCATCTTCAATAGTCAATTCACTTTTGTAGTCCAGTACCATCTTGCTTCGTCCGGTGTGTCCCGTCGTTCCTCTGGCCAACCTTGAGTGATTAGCAGTTTCACAGTTTCGAGTGTTTGGTCCTTTTCCGTTTCAGTTAGTATTTCCTGTAGCATGTGGGTTGCTATGGTAGGCACATTACAGCACACACCTGAATGTCGCCCTTTGTGTCATCAGTTTCTGTGTTTTTCAGATAGTTTCGGCTTAGGGCGTCTGCCACATACAGTTCCTTTCCTTTTTTGTGTTTCACAGTCATGTTGAATTTTTGGAGCTTAAGAAGCATCTTTTGTAGTCTGAATGGTGTCTTGGCCAAAGGTTTGTGGTCTGTTTCAACCTTAAATTCTCTGCCAAAAATGTGCTGGTAGAATTTCTCACAGCCAAATACAATGGCGGCCAGCTCCTTTTCAATTTGTGCGTATCGTTTTTGAGTGTCTGTGAATGCTTTTGATGCAAATGCTATTGGGCACTCTTCTTGAAGTAACACTGCTCCCATTCCGCAGCTGGAAGCATCCACACTTAGTCTGACCGGCTTTGAAGCATCAAAGAATTTTAGGACAGGAGTTTCCATAATCATCTTTTGTAGCTTGTCAAAGCTTTGATCTTGCTGCTCGTTCCAGCTCCATTCTGCTGTCTTTTCGAGAAGTATTCGAAGTGGGGCGGTGACGGTGGACAGATGTGGAATGAATTTTCCAAGGTATATAATCATTCCTATGTACTGCTGTAGTTCTGTCTTGTTGCTGGGTTTGTGCATTTTCTCACGCCTACTTTTTCTGGTCTGGCTTAAGTACCTTGGCAGTTAGGGTGTGTCCCATGTAGTTCACTTCTCTTGACTTGAATTTGCATTTCAGTGGGTTCAGCTTGATGTTCTTCTCCTTATTCTTTTCATCACTTTTTCCGGTTTCTGATCATGTTGTTCTTCATTTTAGCCCCATATCAGTATGTCATCGACTATCACGTCCACACCTTTCATGTCCTCAAACATTTGCGTCATAATCCTTTGGAACATTTCTCCCACACAATTGATCCCGAATGGCAGCCTTTTATAGGCAAACCGGCCAAAGGGACTGTTGAATGTGCATAACTTTGAGCTCTCTTTGTCCAATTTTACCTGCCAGTATCCGCAGTGTGTATCTAGCGTTGTGAATACTGCTGCTTTTGGCATTCTTGCCATCACATCTTCAATTATTCTCATTGGGTAGTGTTCTCTTTCAATGGCTGCATTTAAATCCTTTGGATCCATGCATATCCTCACCTTCTTTTTTTCAGGTTTCCATATTGTGACCATGCTGTTCACCCAGGCTCTTGGCTCCTCCACTTTTTCTATCACCTCCAATTTTTCTATTCTCCTCAGCTCTTCCTTCACTTTATCTCTGAGAGCCACCGGTACCTTACGGGGGGCGTGTACCACTGACTGCGCATCCTGTCTGACTTTAATGTGTTGTTCTTCATCGATGCATCCAAATCCTTCAAATACATCAGCGAACTGTTCCTGGATGTCTTTGCCTTGTAGGTTTTTTACCTCTTCAATCCTCTTAACGAGCCCCATTTGTACACGTTTTTAGCCCCAGCAATGGCTGTACATTCTCCTCCAGTATTTGGCATTCAGTGTTGTGATATTTCCCCTTGTATTCTCCTAATAGTTTGCATTTCCCTTTAGGCTTCAAACACTGCCCTGTGTAGGTGATCAGTTTTGCCTTTGACTTCTCTAATTTGGTGCAAAAACGACTGTGCACTGATTGGGGAATCACATTGCTTTGTGCTCCAGTATCAATTTTAAATCTTACTTTCCGTCTGTTCATCAAGATGTCCACATCCCAGTCATCCCCATCATTGGATTTCACCATGTCCACATAGAACTCAGTTTCTGAATCTGCCTGTTCTTTCACTCTGTGTACTTGTTTCCGGTATGACTGCTGTTTTGACATGCATTTATTTGCAAAATGATTATTTTTTCCGCAATTTTTGCATTTCTCTCCATATGCTGGACAATTACTTTTGTTATGTTGTCTGCCGCAGTAGCTACAGTCTTGTATTGTTTCTTGGAGCGCCATTTTCGGCTGTGTTCTGTGCTTGGACCCTTAGTTGCTCTAATCTCTTTTACATGAGCCTCCGCACTGTGCTCCTGCATCTGATCTGTGTGCGCTGGCTCGCCTCTGCTGCGCGGCAAATTTGCACAGCTTTTGGTAAGTCTAAGTCTTTTTCCCTAAGTAGCCTTGCTCTTAACTGGTCATTCCGAATTCCAACTAGTATTCGGTCTTTTATTAGGCTATCGCACAACTGTCCATATTCACATGACTTGGCTTTAGTCTTAAGATCCGTGACATATTGATCAATTGTCTCCCCTGGTGCCTGCATTCGTGTGTTGAATATGTGCCTGTCAAACGTAACATTTCTTTGTGGGGTAAAGTGTTGGTTGAACTTTTCAATAAGTACCTTTACATCTTCTTTGTCTTCCGTTTCTTTAAAATCGAACATGTTGTATGTTTCCGGGCTTCATTGCCGATAACGTGTAGCAACGTGCAGCTTTGCACTTTTTTAGATTTTGTTTCAATACCTGATGCAGTCATATACAATTCAAACTTCTGTCTCCATTTTGTCCAGTTATCTGCAATATTTCCCTCCACTATTAGTGGATTAGGTGGCCTTAGTCCTTCCATGTTAGGCTAGAATTCTTCCGTTTCTCTGACACCATGTAATGAGTGGACCTACTCCATGATAGAAGTTCACAATTATCTTTATTGAACACTCTGAGAGTATTACAGCCAGAGCCTTGTTTCCCCAAACCTCCTGGGACTCTATTGCCCCCTACCTGTCTGGACCCCTCATGACAGTAGTTACATCCATATCATTACAACAAGCAATGAACAAGCTTCCTAAATGTTATTTAATTTTATTTATATTTGATGTATCTGGTTTTATGTACAGCGCCTTGGTTTTGAAAGGCGCTATAAAAATGAAGTTGATTTGATTTGATTTGATATGTCCAGCAGCCCAGACCAGTGTTTGATTTTCACAACTTCCATTTCAATACTGTGTGACTCTGAACAAATCACTTAACTGCCCAGTGCTCCCAGGTCCCCCCTAAAAACTTACCCAGATACCAAAATAAAAAAAAAACAGAGTAAACAGGGAGAAAACACAGAAAAAAATGTTCCCAAAGGATAGTAGCCCTATCGTATAATTGCACATGATGGATGCATTTCTTGTAGAATATAGAACATTTAGACCGTGCAGAGTGAACTGCACAAATATCATAGTTCACTCTGCACCCGTGCAAATATTTTCCATATTCCACAGTCGCCCATCATGTATCCCCTATATATATACATATATATATATATATATAGAAAGGGAGCTAGCGTACAGACTACATCAACTACTAGCACTTTTACTACCCTTCTCTCACTGCTTTATGTGTATTTCTCTTTTTTGCTCAGGAGCTCATTTGTCAAGATTTTATTTTTTATTTACTGCGCATTTTTCCCTCCTCCAACGAAACAGGCCCCCATCGGCTCACCGTGCTCCCATCACTGTCACCCACCTTCTCCAGCATGTCCACCCTGTGTTCCTCCCTGACTTACCCCGCAGGGTGAGGTCTCCAGGAGTGTATTGATTGATAAATCTGTCAAAGGACTTTCCATGCACTTGCCCATGCAGCACTACAGGTCTGCACTGTGCCGGTACAAGTCCCTCTTCAAAGCATCCTACAACCGCATGTACAGTAGGAGAGTGGTAGCCATATATTACTTTAACAATGCAATGACATCTCAGTAGCTATGTGCAGCACTGGAGTCAGCAGATGTGAGATGCTTTGTAAGTTTAGTTGCTTTCTAGTTTGCATCTATATTGTTTTCCACTGTATTGATGGTATTGATTTATACTGTATTGTCGATCTCAACCAGCACACCCATCAACCACATGGGTGCCGACGTCAAGGCATTGCTATTGTCCTTCAGGCAGTGCTATTGTCCTTCATGGACATGCTTTGATGCCTGTTGCCTCCTCCTCCTCTTCTTGTACCAGGAGGCCCATCAATGGGGCCTGTAACTCAAGCATCCACAATGACGCACCTTGGGTCTGTTCCTCAGCCGCCTCCTTGAGCGCTGACGACCTTACCAGCATGCTCCTTCCTACCTATCGACCAGGCCAATGATGACGTTGAATATAATCTTGATCTAATGATGCAGGATGAAGAGGAGGAACCCGAGGACTATGTGGAAAATCCCTATGAAGGAGGCACTAGTTCCACTGTCTCCACCTGCAGTGAGGACTCCATGGTCTACACCCCCATGGTTTCTTCCCAAGGACCCCTCATTCATTACCATGATGCAGCAGTTAGATGGAGCCATGGGTTTTGACTTACAGGAACAGGATGCAGCCACGAAAATTTTATAGATTTCTTGGAGATACCTGATCCCCCCCCCGTTGTGGCACCATCGCTTCTCCCTGCTCTAGAGGATGTAATCTTTTCTGCCTGGTATAGGCTGAATGTCATTCCTGCCATACCAAGAAAGGCAGAGAATATATACATGACTCTTTCGAGGAAACTTTTTTCTAGCCAACCCGAAGCAGACTCTGTAGTCATCAGTGCTGCTCATGATAAATCAAGGGCACCAAAACACCTGAGTTCTCTTCCTCCTGATAAAGAGTCCAGGAGGTTAGATGTGCTAGGTAAGAGAACTTTATCCTCAGCCTCCCTGGGCCTTAGAATTGCTAATTATCAGGTCCACGTGGTCAAGTACCAGAATACACTCTTGAGAAAAGACAAGGCAGCTGCACAAGCCTTGCCAGAGGGTACATCCAAGCAGGTGTATTGCAAAGCTCTCACAGCTGGGGCTGATGTAGGAAAACAGTTACTTTGCATGGCCTATGATGTTTATGATGCATCAGCCAGGGCTGCTGCCTCAGGAATATGTCTAAGGAGGTACTCCTGGCTTAGAGTGGCAGGATTTGCAAATGAGATAAAACAGTGCATTCTCAATGCCCCTTTTAAACTTTATGTTTATTAGTATTAAAAACAAACATACAGTTACAGGACACAAGCATTTATCTGCAGTACTATATAATTCCTGTGCCATGAGGGCACCACTCCTGTTAATACCACTGTAAAACTAGTCAAATGCCTTAAGATATGTCATAATGTCATAGAGGGGGAAAACATGAATTATTCAATTAATATAAAAGTGCCATAAAAGCTGCAAAAAGAGTCCATGAGCTGCATGGTATAGTACCATAAAAGGGTTCAGAACAAAAGTCCAAAAGTTCTCCTCCGCCAGTGCAGAAGGTATTCACCACGCTTAAACTGATAATGTAAGGCCCCTAATGTGCCTTTCTGCTGTAGAGTTTGCTAACAAGTACTGCTCTACTATATGCATTTAGCAAATCGGACAGTAGAATAAATTATAACAAAGTAAAGTTTAAGTTCAAAATTAAATGGTGCTGGCTAACTAGCAGAGAAAATCTTTTAGACTCCGTAGTAAACACATAACAGCTTTCAGAGCCTGTATTACCCAATTGTATAACATTGAGCATCAAATATCGAACAATCGCTGCCCTTATTATTGATATCAGCAGCATTACAGAATGGTGGTATTAACATGAAGTTATCAACTCAGGTTTAAAAGGTACACAGAGTCACACTGGGGCCACTACAGGCTACTCCAGGTTAAAGAACTGATTTATAAAAAGACAAAACTATCAAGTCTCACATGTTCTCAGTGCACTTTTTAGAGAATATAAATTATTTGGCTCAGATGTCCAGGATATCCTCTCTAACCTTCAGGCATCAGGTAAGGACCCTGAAGTTGGTCCACTCCCTCTACCATACCCAACCAAGGGCTAGGTAGAGGATGTCTTTTTCCCAGCTGGTGCTAGACACCATCCTGCCACCAGACAACAAGGTAAGGGCAAGGGAGCAGGAGCCTTGCCCACCCCAGGAACCACTCCAGATGCACACTGAAAAGCCCCTAGAGGTAGTGGAGCAGCAGGAGCTGCCACAACTGGATCTGCCTGTCTCCTTGTACACCCCTCAACCACTTTTACCTCCGGGGTGGTTGTAGGGGGCTGTCTCTCCCGCCACCTAAATCAGTGGAATGATGTGACATCAGATGCCTGGGTCTTGAAAATCATAGCACAAGGTCATGCTCTAGAACATCTAGACACACTTACAGATCATTCACTGGTGCCAACACAGTATCCTCCAGACCACATTCCTCTGCTCCTGGAGGAAGTGCATACTTTGCTTCAGAAGAGGGCTATAGAACCTGTGCCATTTGAACAAAGAAACTCAGGGTTCTACTCTTGGTACTTCCTAGTCTCCAAATGGATTGGAGACCTGCAGCTTATTCTGGATCTCAGGGGCCTGAGCCTTTTTGAAGAGTGCAAAATATTCAGAATGGTCACCCTGCAAGGTCTGCTACCACTACTGCAAGCAGGGGATTGGCTCTGTTCCCTTGACATGAAGGATTCCTACTTTCATATTAACATTTACAAACCTTGTGGAAGGAATTTGAGGTTCCCGTTTCAGGGGGAACACTACCAATTCAGAGTATTGTCCTTTGGCTTGTTCTGTGTGCCATGGGTATTTACCAAATGCTTGGCAGTGGTAGCAGCAGCCCTTCACAGGGAAGGCCTGTAAGTCTTTCCCTACCTAGATGACTGGCTGTTGAAAGCCCACTCCAAGGATCAGCTCCTGCACACCTTAGCTCAAAAGAGGCAAATGTTCAATGCTCTGGGAGTTACTGTCAGCATACCCAAGTCTGTCTTGACACCTTGTCAACACCTGCAGTGCATAGGAGCAGTCTTGGACACAGCTAAAGGCTCAGTGTTCCTACTTCTGGACAGGGTCGAATGTCTGATTGCCCAGGCCCAAATGGTCCACAACAGCCAGTATGTCTCAACCAGAACATTCCTTTGTCTCCTGGGCCTGATGTTAGTGGCCATTGTCACAGTACCTCTGGTCAGACTGCACAGGAGGATCCCTTAGTGAACCTTAAGAGTCCAGTGGGACCAGCTTACAGATGATCTAGAACAAAGGGTTCTAGTAATCTCTCCTGCACACAAAGTGCTGAAATGGTGGATGGAACCCAGCAACCTGTTAAAGGGGGTTCCCTTCCTCCCACCAGATTTTAACAGATACCTCAAGGTTGGGCTGGGGGGCACAGTTAGGGCCCCATCAGATGCAGGGTGCATGGACCACAGTGGAGAGCACCCTGCACATAAATGTTCTAGAAATGCAAGTTGTCCTATATGGCCTACAGGCCTTCCAGGCTCATCTGTCCCCGGGTCTTCTGTTGGTACAGATGGACAATGTCAGTGTGATGCATCACATTGACAAACAAGGGGGCATTCACTCTTAACCCCCTTGCAGGGAAGCGATGAGAGTGTGGTATTGGGCTGTGGAACACAGTCTAGAACTGTCAGCGGTACCTGTTCCAGGTGCCCAAAACATCTTGGTAGACAGGCTAAGCAGGTCACAGTCCAGAATGCATGACTGGGAATTGCTGACCTCTATGATAGGAGACCTATTTGATAGAGGGGGCTGTCCCAAGTTGGACCTTTTTGCGTCCCCACACAATGCAAAACTGCCACTTTTCTGCTCACTCACTCCAGAGCCTGGAGTTTTCTGGTGAGACGCAGTGTCCCTCTCTTCGAAAGGGAGGTTCCTATATGCCTTCCCTTCCTTCCTTCTAATTCAGAGAATGCAACTCAAGCTACAGATGAAGGGGGCGACTCTGATCCTCATTGCTCCCCTATGGTCTCACCAGATCTGGTTCCCTGTACTGCAACAGCGGGCAGCAGAACCACCAGTACCCCTGCCCTTATGCCAGTGCTTACTGTCACAGGAATAGGGAACCTGGTCCATTCGGACCTCTGACTGCTTCATCTTCATGCATGGCTCCTGAAAACATAGCCATTGCCAGGTTTGGGGTTTCCCAGAACCTGAATGATGTCCTGGTGGCTGCCGGAAAACCTTTCACCAGCTCCATTTGTTCCATGAAGTGGAAACAGTTTGTGTTGTGGGCTTCTTCTCATCACTTGAATCCATTTACCTGTCCAGTTAATCAGGTTCTAGAGTACCTGCTGTCCTTATCAGATGCAGGCCTGCAGTATTCCTCTATCAAAGTGCACTTGGTTGCCATTTCAGCTTTCCATGTGCCTAGTGAGGGTCATACAGTTGCTTAGGTGGAGATGGCCCATACGTTCTTAAGAGGCATTCTGCACATGATGCCTCCTATCCACAATCCAGTCCCAACTTGGTACTTGAATTTTTTAATTTTTTTTTTATTTTATTTAAACAGCAGTTTGGAAAACCTTTGAGCCATAGGCTCATTTACAAAGGTACCTTTGTCACAGTAAGACAAACGAAAATACACAGTATAACAGTACAACACATAAGTATAACAGTAACTTAAGACATAGATACAAACAAGCTGGTACAGGTAGGATTGATGCAAACAATACCAGAGTTATGTTGTCCTTAGCAGCTTAGTAATAAGCTTTGTCATAAGTATTGAGTACGGCTTTGACTAGTGGCAATTACAGCATCGGGTGTTAATAAGGTGGTTATGTAATGAAGTTTTGAAGCATGATATAGTTGGAGCTCCGGAGATGGAGGGGGGCAGTGTGTTGAACCAGGAGGGGGCCCTAAAGCTGAAGGCTCTTTGGCCGTGAGAGGTCCTAGCTCTAGGGATAACAAGAGAGGTTTTCCCAGAGGTCCGAGTATGAACTAGTGGGACAGAGCGGCGTATGGTGGTGGTCAATCCTGGTGGGGATAGCCCAAGGAGGGTCTTTTTTGTAAGGGTACAGGTCAGATATTTGAGGCGCTCATCAAGATCAAGTACCAGCGCTTTAGCATACAGTAGACAGGTGTGTGTCAGCCTAGGTGCTCCAGTAATTAACCTGCAGGCCTTATTCAGAGTAGTGTGAATTTTATGGAGTGCGGTCTGATCAGCAGCACCATACACCGGCAGTCCATAGTCCACTAGGGACAGGATAGAGGAGGTGACTGTGAGGTCAAGAGCCTCCGGGGAGGCAGTGTTTATACTGTGTAAGATGCCCAATCGGATATTAGTGGCAGTGGCTAGGGCAGCGTATGTGTCCATGGAAGGAGAGGGAGGGGTCAAATGGATCCCTAGGTATTTATAGGAGCAAACTTGTTCGAGGGAAAGAGGACCCAGAGTGAATGAGGAGTTTGAAGTTGCAGGACTTGTTTTGGGATGAGTGAAGAACATGGTTTTTGTTTTTAAGATTTATCACCAATCTATGTTCCTTGAACCAGCCCTCTGCTTCAGTGAAGGACTTCTGCAGCGAGTCCTGGAGGGCAATAGGGTTACGACTTGAGGCAAAGATGACTGCATCATCAGCGTACAATAGACTGTTCCCCGAGCAAGAGCTTGGAAGGGTGTTAAGGTAAAGGGAGAATAGTAAGGGGCCCAGAATGGAGCCCTGGGGAACCCCAGAAAAGATGGAAAAGCTTATTTTGGCTACTTCTGAGCCAACCATGACTTTTGGTTTGCTTTCTTTCTTGGAAAGTGGTGTTTTTGGTTGCCATTATTTCTGCTCGAAGGATTTCAGAGCTGCAGGCTCTAATGTGTGAGTCTTCTTATTTGATTTTCCACAAAGACAGGATGTCTTTGCATACTAATCCTAAGTTTTTACCAAAGGTGGTATCAGAGTTTACCTTAAATCAAACCATCTGCCTGTCCGTTTATTTTCCTGAGCATGCCAATCCAGGGGAAGCATTGCTTCATACTCTAGATGTACGTAGAATAGTCAGGTACTGTACTATATACACCATACAAAGGGCTGCAGGAAGTCCTTGTAGTTTTTTGTTTTGTTTGCCCCTGGAAAAGAGGGTGCCCCAGTTTCTAAACAGTGCCTGTCCAAATTGTTAGCAAACTGTATTACTTTCTGTTAAAGGAAGTACGGTAAGGAACTTCCTTGGATTGTTCGTGGTCATTCCATCAGAGGCATGGCCACATCTGTTGCCTGTTTCAGAAATGTGTCTGCTTTAGAAATCTGTGCAGCAGCCACCTGAAGTACTGTCCACACTTTCACCAAACACTATAGTCTGGACATTGCCTCTCAAAAAGGGCTGGCTTTGGCCTAGCTGTGCTTCAGGGCTTGCTTTCTTAGGCCTGTAGGCTCCAGCCACCCAGACTATTAATTATCAGAACTGCTTGGTACTCATTCCTTAGGTGTGGCCTGCTAAAAGAGATAGCCTCAAAGAAGGTAGAACAGTTACATATTCACCATAACAGCAGACCTTTGAGAGAATCTCTTTCATCAGGCCATGCCGTCCCACCCTTCTTCCCCCATAGGGTCCTGAGACTCTAATTAGTGCCGTTTCCTTCTCCATGAGAATCTGCCTGTTGTTCTCTGCCTGCCTGGTTGATTGAGCCCTAAATTCTCTCCTCGTTCCCTACAGGGAGGTCCCCCGGGTATGATCTCTGGCAGGGAACTGAGGACGGAAGGAGCCGCCCACGTTTATGTAGCAGCCAACATCTGACGTATTCGTGGGTGGCCCCTGGTGGACTGCTTGCAAAAGTTTCCCTGGTGGTTATAAGTTCAATAGGTGTGGCCTGATAAAAGAGACTCTCTTGAAGATCTATTGTTCTAGGATTGTGGATATGTTGTTCATCCACACTTACTGGCAGGTACCTTGCCGCTTTAAGAAGTACTGGAAAGTCTTCAAGCTGGCTCCTCCCACCCACCCAGGTGGTATAACCCTCGGCTCTGCCCTATAATGCTAGATCTTCCTTTCCACTGGAAGATTCAGGTTGCCTCCTTCGTGCCTTCACATCTTGAGGCCCAGGCTTCAGAACCTTTGAATATTCCGAAAATTTGCCTTGTTTCATGTTAGCAATTGCAATGACCTTTTTTCGATCATGGAAGACAAGTCTTGCCCTGGATTTTGCTGGTGTTCATGCAGCCAAAAGATGTCGCTCACCAACCCACATGCCATGTGTGTTTATTGTTTGGGTGTCAGCCATGACACCACTACATGCGAGTTTTGCCTCGCGTTCCAACCCAACGTCCTTGATGATTGTCTCGCATGCCTTAAGCAGGGGAGGCCCAAAAAACAGAACCTGCTGATGAAATCCAAGGAGGCCCAGTGGGTGGTTTCCATGGCCGCGGGATCCGCCGAACAATTGGAGCGCATGAACGCTTTCAAGGAGGAAGCGGCTTGTGCCGCGCAGTCTTCACCTTGGAGCTTCTTCGTCCCGCTCAACCTGGGCTCTACCTTCTTGGGTTCCTTCTGAGAGTTGTGCCACTCTCTCCTGACTAAGGGCGAGAGTCCTGCAGGCATGCACTCCTCTCACTCCCGTAAGCAGGAGAAGGACCTGGGATCATCTTCATCTCAACGGAGACGCTCTTGGGATTAGGAGAGATCTCGATCCCAGAAACCGGCCATTTCGACCTCGGTCAAAATTGCCTCTTCGGCTGCTGGCTTCTCAGCCTTTGCCATCTCATTGTCAATCAAGTGTCGATCGGCTGACGCTGAGATAATTCTGACCCGATCGACCTTTGTCGCTGACTCCTCTCTCGGACTCCGTCCTTGCTTTCCGACGAGGAGATCCAACCTGCTGGGAATCCCACCAAGGAAGTGGTCCCTGACCTACAAGTCACCGGTCCCGCCCGGTGTCTCCCGAGCAACCGATTCGGCCCGTCTCGATCTCATAATTGAGGTTCTTTTTGACCCCTCGACTGGAAAGGCCGAGGAAGGGCCATAAGCGCCTAAAATGAGGCAATGCCATCGGCCGCCCCTCGGCCCTCGGATGAGAGAGGCTCCAGTGGAAGCTCTGTCCGCGCTACAAGGACCTCATGTGGAAACAGCTGATTTGGATCAGGCACAAGCTTTCCCTGGCTCCTACCCCTGCCATTACTTGGCTTTTGCCTTCCAGGCTGAAGTAGACTCCTCTGGAGCTGATTAAGTCAGTTCCTCCACCCACAGAGCTGACGAAACCTCTGGTTCGGCCTAAACCGGTCTCTCCACCGACTTTGGTGGAACCGCCGCCCAAACAGCCTGTGGGAGGGGCCTTCTCATGGAAGCTAGACCGACACTGGGCTTCCCGCTGCCTATCACTATCACTTCTGACCGCCTCTGTGGGTCGAGGGGTGATGTGGGCAATCGATCGCTATATCTGGATTCTTGGATTTGGATGAAACTGGCCTCCATTCTCATCCAGGGGATGATGAATCGGCTGGTGGGATAGAGACGGAGGAAGGTCCTTCGTCCTTTCAGGTCATTCTTTGCCTCATCTGTGAGTCCACAGGGATGCCCCTGGAGCCTATCCAGAAAGAGGCGGAGTACCCTCTCACTGACATCCTCAAGAGAGGGGATACCCCAATGGAAGCCTTTCCTGTGGCAGAGGCCATTGTTGGCCCGGCCTTAAAACTTTGGCAGCACCCTGCCTCCTGTCCAACTCTGCCCATATGGCATGCAGGTATTCGATGCCCATGGGGTCCCTTGCGGGGCTCACAGAGCACCCTTCGGCCAAGAGCCTTGTGACCACCTCTGTGTTCAGGCATACTGGTACTTCTACCACTACCGACAGACCTTCTGAGAAGGAATCCAAATATTTGGATCACTCTGCCCAGAAGGTCTATGGGTCCTGATGTTTAGGCCTCCATCAGGCAAGCTTGGCCGTCATCATGGCACACTTCTTCCATGCCCTTTTGGGGTCCTTGGAAGAAGTCCTTCCACTTCTCCCCGCAGACTTGCAGACCAGGGTCAAGCAGGTCTAGGACTAAGGCCGGGCTGTTGTCAAACAATAGCTCTAGACGGCTCTGGATATTGGGGACTCATGTGCCCGCTCATTGGCAGCCGCAGTTGCTTCTCGCCGCAGGGCTTGGCTGAGGCTGTCTTCCTTTCTGGTGGATACTTAGCACAAACTAACTGATGTGCCTTTCCTGGGCACCAATATCTTATGCCCAAGTGTGGCTGGTCACCTTTAGCGCATTGAGCAGTCCAATACCACCTTGGATGCCACTTCTGCTAAGGGTTCTTCTGGCCTTAAGAAGCAGCAGCAGAAGAAGAAGACTTTTCAGCACTCTTCCCCTGTGGCCCAGCAGTTCTTCTTTCAAAGGGGGGCAGCTGCAGCAGCAGCAGCAGGCTCAAGCTTGGTGCACCCGGCCCAAACCCAGACCCTCCCAGGCCCGTAAGGGAGGCCGAGGTTCAGGCCCTGGATCCTCTGCCTCCAAGCCTGCCCAGTGACGGGTTGGGGGCTGCCACCCCTACTTCCGTCATGCCAGCTCTGGGTCCTCCCATGGGGGGCCGGCTGCACCACTTTCTTGACACCTGGTCCGCTGTTACCACGGACAGGTGGGTCTTAGAAGTGGTCCGCCTGGACCAGCCTCTGGAATTCGAGAAGTACCCTCCAAGCCGAGCCCGCACCCCACGGGAGGATAGGGTATCCACCCACACTCAGCTCTCCGAGATGACATTACTCAGTTCCTCCTCAAGGAGGCAGTAGCTCCAGTGGCAGATCCTCCAGCAGACCCAGGCTTCATTTCCAGGTACTTCCTGGTTCCCAAGCAGACAGAGGGCTGGCGCCCCATTCTAGATCTGCATGACCTGAATCAGTATCTCAGGTCACGCACCTTCCAGATGGTCACTCTGTCTCAGATCATACCATCACTGGAGCAAAACATGTGGTTCTGCTCACTGGATCTCCAGGATGCGTTTTTTCATGTCCCAATCCGTCTGTCCCACCAGCGGTTCCTCCACTTCAGAGCCTGTCATCGGCCCCACAAATCTTCACCAAATGCATTGCAGTGGTGGCAGCCCACCTCAAGCATCGGGGGAACAAAATTTACCCCTACCTTGACGATTGGCTCCTAGCAGGTTCCACCCAGCAGGAGGTGGAGAGGTCCAGGGAACTGGCCCTCCAGACCTGCTCCCAACTCAGCCTCCTGATCAACGAGGCCAAGTCGGAGCTTGTGCCTTCTCAGGTGATGTGTTTCATCGGAGCAGAGCTTGACTTTCATCAAGCCAGAGCTCGGCTCCCGGCAGACAGGGCAGAGGTTCTCTCCTCTTTTGCCCAATCATTTCTGGTTGGGCAATTGTGCCCTGCCCGGAACTTTCTGCGCCTTCTGGGTTACATGGTAGCATGCACCTCTATAGTCCATTGGGCCCGGTGGCACATGCGCCCCCTCCAATGGGGGCTGGCCACCCAGTGGACTCAGCACCATGGTCATTTCAACCAGCTGATCACTGTGACCTAGAAGATGTGGGACGCTTTCCAGTGGTGGACCATCCCAGGCCAGTTGCAGGAAGGGATCCCATTTGCCTGCCCTGAGCCGATGGCCGTCCCTACGACCGATGCCTCTCTCATGGGCTGGGGAGCCCACATGGGGGACAACAGGGCCCACAGGTTCTGGACCCCTGAGGACTCCCATTATCACATCAACCTGTTGGAGCTCAGAGCAGTCAGACTGGAACCGTCAGCTTTTTCCCCTCAGCTCCAGGGTCAAGTGGTTCAAGTCCAGACGGACAATACCACGACCATGTACTACCTCAACAAACAGGGCGGCATGCATTCCTGTCTGTTCTGCAGGGGAAGCGCTTCACATCTGGAAACTCATGAGCTGTCTGGAGGTAGATCCCCTAGCCATCCACATGGCAGGAGCCTCAAACCAACTGGCGGATGCTCTCAGTCGCATAGGCGAGACATCCCACGAGTGGTCTCTCCATCCAGAGGTAGCGTACAGTCTGTTCTTCCACTGGGACAAACCATTGGTGTACCTGTTTGCCTCCAGGGAAAACACCAAGCCGAGGATGTTTCATGCCCGCCCCCCAGCAGGGCTCACTGCAGGGGGATACCTTCTCAAGGCCGTGGACCCCAGGCCTCTTCTACTCCTTCCCTCCATTTTCCTTGATCCACAGGGTGCTCCTCAAGGTGAGGAGGGACAAGGCACGGGTGATTCTGGTAGCCCCAGACTGGCCCCACCAGTTCTGGTACCTAGATCTTCTCAGCCTCAGCAACAGGCCACCAAAGTGGCTTCCAACACGCCCGGACCTGATCTCAGTTAACCAGGGGAAGGTATTCCATCCGGACCTTCAATCCCTACACCTCACAGCCTGGTACCTGAGTGGCTAGAGTTCCAGGCTTTGGGTCTTCTGGAGGATGTCCTCACAGTGGTGGAGGCATCAGAAAGGAATCGACCAGGAAATGTTATGCCTTCAAATGGAAAAGGTTTTCCATTTGGTGTCAGGGCAAGGGCTTGGACCCTCTGACCTGTCCAGTGGCTAACATTCTCAACTAACTTTGGTCTCTGTCCAAAGGGGATCTTCAGTCACCGACACTTACGGTGCACCTGGCAGCCATCTTTGCTTACCGGGCACGGACCGGTCAGCCGACGGCACAGAAGACAGTGGTCGGGCGCTTTTTCAAAGGCCTGGATCACATATCCCCATCAGTGCGTGAATCTTCACCTCTGTGGGATCCACTGCTAGTACTGGCAAAGCTCATGGGCAAGCCATTCGAACCGATGCACAAGTGTGAGCTGTCACACTTGTTGTGGAAGACGACCTTCCTGGTGACTATCATGTCTGCCAGAAGGACAGGGGAGCTCCAGGCACTCTCGGAGGACTCCCCTTATCTGGTCTTCCACAGGGACAAGGTTGTCCTGCAGCCCCACCCGAAATTCCTTCTGAAGGTGATGTCAGAGTTTCACCTTAATCAGGTGTTGACTCTTCCAGTGTACTACCCCAGTTACACCTCGGAGGCCGAATACCGGCTCCATACTTTGGACCTGAGATGAGCTCTCTCCTATTATAAGACGCTGCTCTCCTGTTAGAGGATGACGGAGATTCAGGGAGAGGTTTGCCAGCTATTTGTTACCTATGCTGAAGTCGCTTCTGGCAGACCTGCAGCAAAGTGGACAATTGCTCGATGGATAACATCTTGCATTAGTCTGTGCTACAAGTTGGCGGGCAAGGAGCCTCCCAAAGGGATAAGAGCTCATTCTACCCGCCATACCACTGCATCAGTGGCTGCTTCCAGGGATGTACCTATCCTGGAAATCTGTCGGGCTGACACCTGGAAGACAGAAAACACCTTCATTACCCACTACCACATCGACCTTGAGTCATGCCGGGATGCTGGTTTTGGGGCCTCAGTTCTCCAGTCTCTGTTTCCCAAGTAGGGGGTGTGCGCCTTGCCACTCTTCTCCCGGAGAACTGCTAGGAGTCTGCCAATAAGTGTGGATGAATAACATATCCACGATCCTAGAAAAACAGGTTACTCACCTGTAACAGTAGATCTTCCATGGACTGGTCTCTTACAGTAAGTCATTACTTATGGGAGTTGCCACCAGGTGGAGATGTCTCACGGCAGCTTTTTCAGCAGTCCTGTATAGGGGCCGCCCCCACAACATTACTTCCATAGGCAGAGTATAAGAGGGGGCAGCCCCTAGTACCCTTTGTTAATTTTCCCGCCGGTTTCAGCTCACACAGCAGCTAACTCAGTCTCCTGAGTTGCAGTCTTCGACGGAACCCGAACCCGATTTTTCTTCTACTTCCTGGGCCTGTGGCTTGCTCCCAGGCCCTGGTTCTTTTCTTCCTTTCTAGGTTCGGGACCGGGCCTGTGCTCCTCATAGTACCCCAGCTCTCCTTGTATGCGGGCCTGTGTTCCTTCACAGTACCCCCGCTGCTCCTTTGCCCAGTCTGGGTCAGGAGCCTCTTCCATGGCCGACAAGGCAGCCCTTGGGAAATCGGACTGAGGCTCGGGGACCCGTCCTCCGGGTACCCGAGGTAGGAGCTCTCGTTCCAGGCATCGGAGGGAGCAGTACTCACACTCCTCACACCCTTGCTGATCCTCTGCATCGTCAGTGGTTCCTCCACCATCGATGGGGTGTTCTGTGTCGACGGGGTAGCTTCCCCCATCGACGGAGCTTTCCTTGCTCCCTCTGTCATAGACAGGGCCTTCCCCATTGACGGAGCACTCAACAGAACATGTCTCATCGACGGGCACTATTCCCCCGTCACTGGCATGTCCTCACTGGCATGTCCCTCTTCGATGGGGGACCTCCCCCCATCGATGGAGCTTGTTGCTCCTTCTTCCCCATCAATGGGATGCATTTCCCCATTGACGGGACATCCTAGATACTCCCTCTTGTTGATGGGAGCGCCTCTCCCGTCAACGGAGCATTCCTTGTTGATGAGACGGCTTCCTTCATCGACGGAGAGGCATCCCCTGTCAACGGGAAGTCATGCTAGGCTTCCCTTGTTGACGGGGCTGCTTCCCTCATTGATGGCACCTCCTGGTATTCCACCCCCTCCCATGGAGCAGCCTTCCTATTCATCAGAGGGTGCACTGTACCTTGGCCCCTTCCCGGACTGTGGGTCCACATCGGGGTCTCCCTCATCCCGCCCTGGCATGGGCACCCCGCTGCGACTTCAGTTGAGGTTCACCCTCTGTCACCCTTTGCCCGCTTTGCAGCTGATCCCGTTCTGGTGCCCAGTGCCCAGGTGCTCACGCCGATTTCCTTGCCCCTCCTCCCGTGCCACCCCGTGGGCTTGGGGATGCCACCTGTCGGGGGCCGCCAGTGGCCGACCCTGTGGTGCCCCGCCCTCCTCCGAGTGCCGCCCTTGGGTGCCCTCCTTCCACTGACCTGCCCCCTTCCCAGGTGCCGGGCATTGCCCGCATTGTCATGGAGGTCTTCTGTTCCTTGGATCCCGGCCGGGTCTCGGTCTCCCCAGTGGGTCCCCCACCATGCCGCTCTCAGTCACCCCCCCCAAGTGCTTTTACCCAGACCCTCTGGTTCCTGTCTGCCCCCCCCCATCTCCTGTGTGTCCAACCTCCTCTGTTGGAGCTTCTGGCAGGGAGGACCCCTTTGAGGTCCTGGGCTCAGACACCGACTATTCGGACTACGGGGACCATGGTTCCCCCTTCTCCATCTCCTCTCTGCTGGCGGATGTCCCACCTGCCCCTCTGGATGCCTCCACTGCTACGGACGCCTTCTTCATGGATCTTTTTGTACGGATCCTGGACATCTTCCACGTTCTCGATGAGGACCCATATTTCCTTTGCCGGGGTTATCCCTCCCATGATCCTGGCATATGCCAGCGCCATCACCACGCCTTGCGCCAACCACTTCTGCCGTGTCCACCCCCCCGTGGGCTTGACCAGCTGTACCGTGCCCCCATCCCAGATCACCCTTGGTTGTCTGCCACCCCTGTGGCTGACTCCGTGATCATTGCGGTGGCTCAGGGTCGGGCCGCTTGGCCTTGCCATACTAGTCTGGTGCCGCCAGATGGTGAGTCCCAGCACCTAGATCTTCTTGGCAAGAAGGTCTACACCTCCAGTACTGTACTGCTGCACATCCTTAATTGTTTGGGTAGCCCACTATCTGTGCACCTTGGTGGCCTCTGCCATGGATGCGCTGTCATCCTTGCCACTCTTGCCAGCCTCAGCGTGGGTTGCCTAGTCATTGGATGCCCTGCCCTCCCTTGCCTGTCACCTTCTCCAAGCGGGCTATGACATGGTTGATACCGCTGCTCGCCTTTCTGCCACTGGTGTCGCAGCGCCATGCTTGGCTCCGGGTGTTGGATTTTGCCCCCGACGTTCAATTGTCGGTAGCTGACTTCCCATTCTGCGGGGACCGTCTCTTTGGTGCTGGTACCCACTCCATTTTGGATTCTCTCCAGGCCTCCAGCCATGCACTATGGTCTATCCAGGACCTGTATCATGGTGCGTCATGGACCCCGTCTCCCGCTCCTGCGGGTGGGCCTCCGCATTCCTGGGCCTCGTTCCAGAGGGTGTCTCATGGCCACGATCGGGCTTCCTGGGGCTTTGCCCCTCCAGCCCCTCCATCCCGTGTCTGTCCCCCTCCTGGGCCTGGGCCCGTGTCTGCACCTTAGCCTCTCCATTGGGTTTCCGCGTCCTCCTCTTGCAGGCCTCAGAGGCATCGGGGACTCCATCTGCATCATGTGGAGGCCTGCTCCTCTTACCAGACTTGATGCTCCACGCAGATTTCTTGTGGACCTCTGCTACTCTCCCTTTGGGAGCCCTTCGATGTCCCCTTGCTTTCAGGTTATCCACTACCTCCTGCGCTTTCCATGCCTTCAGGAGCACTACTGGATTGTCTACGTGCCATGTCTTCTTGACCCCTGCCTCATCAGGATGTATCATTGTGCTTGGCCTCCTGCAGCTTTCTGTTCTGCCTCGTCAGGCTCCCCGCCTGTCTCACCAGCGCGTTGGATGCCCTGGGGCGCTTGCTGCAAACCATTGCCTTTCGCACCCCTGCACAGCAGGTTGTATCATTGGCATGGCCCTATTCATTCTGTCCCTTCGGGGATCACTGTTTTACTCACCACCTGTGGGAGTGGCATGTATTTACTTGACTCTGGCTCTGTGATGCTGTCCCTTGTCCGGGCTGACACGGCTATCCATTGCATGGGTCTGCGGCTCCTCCATGGCTTTCGCCTGGACTGTGCTTGCCTTTTCTGTTCCATTCTTTCTTGAATGGTCCTCTTTGCATTCTTGTGCCACGCCCTCATGCCCAGCACCAAGCTTTGCCGATCCTCCCTTATGGATCTTACTGCTTGGTAATCTCCCATAAGTAATGACTTACTGCAAGAGACCAGTCCATGGAAGATAGTGCAGTTACATAAGAACTTACCATAACAGTTGATCTACCAGGACGTGTCTCTTGCAGTTAGTGCCCCACCCTCCATCCCACTGCCTTTGTTGTTTCTTGGGTTTTCTCGGAGTCCTTGCAACTCCGGACATTGGGTTGGGACTCCTTCGTCCCTCAGTTCATCTCAGTCTTCGCCGTGTGTGCTGAAGCCAATGGTGAACAAAGGTTACTAGGGGCCGCCCCCTCTTATACTCTGCCTACGTAAGTGATGTCATGGGGATGGTCCCTATGCAGGACTGCTGAAAAAGTTGCTGGGAGACAGCTCCACCTGGTGGCAACTCCCATAAGTAATGACTTACTGCAAGAGACACGTCCTGGAAGATCTACTGTTACAGTAAGTTCTTACTTAACTGCACTTTCTAGGAGTGGTATATGTTGTTCATCCACACAGACCCACCTGACCTCCCTGGCTGTGGACGCACAAACCTGGCTTCCAGCGGGCTAAGATCTGGTGTCATGGGGCGGAGCCGAGGGTTATACCACCTGGGTGGGTGGGAGGAGCCAGCTTGAAGACTTTCTAGCACCTCTTAAAGCGGCAAGGTACCTGCCAATAAGTGTGGATGAACAACATATACCACTCCTAGAACTACTGTTACAGGTGAGTAACCTGCTTTTACAGTGAGTACATAGCTGTTCTTTACTACACAACTTTCTTAGAAAATTTATGACAAGAAACTACGTTAGTGCTCATTACGGTTGCTACAGCACAAAATGCAAACCGCACAAAGTTTGGAAATAAACTGTTGGGGCTGCAACTACAATGCCCACAAAATTTGAAAATTTCCTATTAGTGTTCTTATAGCTAACTCCCACCCATCCTGCCATGTCCCCTACCCTCATGATCCAAGGACAGTCTACAGGTAAAAGGTCATAGAACAATGGTATGGTACCTCAGACAGGGTCCATGTATTAAAATTAGTATATAGCAACCCTTATCTCCACCCCTCCCTATTGTTGTGACCAGGGTGAGACAAATCAGTTGGCCATACTACCGAAATGAGTGCTTGCCCGTGAAGTGATTTTTATTTTAGCTCTACAAAATGACAGACACTAAAGATATTGAGTTGGCTAACACATTTTGAAGCCTAGTAGCCGAACTGACCTCCAAGTCGCAAAGTGATTTCTTCCACCATGGTGGTGACACAAGGCCAAGCTGCAGGTCTACCATCATCCTGCGAGGCTATGCTGGGGGGTTGTTTATTCAGCTACAATAAGACCTTGCATGAAATAGTATACATGTTCCAAACTAACTTGCTTTGACTGTTTCTAAGTTCAGTAAGTATTTTAAAGAACAATACAATGTGTATAATACTTTGAAATCTGTAACACTTCTGCTGCTTTGTGGCAGTTGTACAATATTGTGTGCCATGTAAGACACAAGCAATAATGGAAGTAAACCTTCAGAGGTATCTACCCAAAAGGTATTCTAATTACAGATGAACAATGTGTATGAAATACCAGACCTGTATGCCATGACTCCAGACGTGTACTTTGCTCATCTTTCATGAGGGTAGGGAAGGGGGGATTAGGATTGCTATATACCAGTTTTAATGTGTGGACCCTGCATGAGGTACCATAGAATTTATATATGGCCTCGTACCTGTGGACAGTCCTTGGGTCTTGAGGGAAGGGGGCATGGTAGGGTGGGTGGGAGTTAGAACCCTAATAGGACATTTCCAAAGTTGTGGGTATTGTGTTTGCAACCCTAATAGTTTATTTCCAACCTTTGTGCAGTAGCAACCCTGATGAGCATTAATGTAGGATTTTTTGCCGTAAAGAAATATACACTGTACATGCATATGGAGAGAGAGAGGACACAGAATACACCAAATTCTAGCTGTATTCGGCCACATTTCCTACCCTTCTCTCATTACTTTATTTGTAGTCATCTTTTTTGCTCAGTTTATTAGCTCATTTATCAAAATTTTGATGCTGCAGTTTATTGACTGGCAAATCTGTCCAAGGACTTGCCATGCACTTGCCCCTGCAGCACTGCAGGTCTGCACTGTGCCGGTACAAATCCCTCCTCAAAGCATCATGTAACTGCATGTGCAGGTGGGGACCATACTTGCACTTGTTTACTTCATACTTAATTTAGCTTCATTTCGCTGTAGTCCAGGGGACCATTAATGTAGCTGTCGGCAGCAAAATAAACTTTCCAGACATCCAACTGTGATACAGCCAGAAAACTGTGTAACAAGACATGCTCTATGTAGCAGATCCCATTCACTGCTTTAACCTGGCAGTTTCCAGACTTCCATATTGTCACACCTAATCATTTATGAGGGCTTGCAGTTGGTACAGTAACAATGCCTCCAGGTCCCCTAGTCACCTTTAGTGTTGATCCCTGTTTATTACTTTCATGATCAAATCCATTTGTATAATGCTGCATTTTATACCTCTCAACCATCTGCCTCACAAATCGGGGATAAGGATTAAATTACCAAAATCAGGGACAGATCTAACAAAATAGTAACATCAGCTCAAGAAGCCTGCTGTACTGTGTGGCTTAGTGTAAATGGAGTTCTAGCTTCAGAAGCGTATATACGAGTTGTAACATTCTATATGCATCGTGATCCAAATTGTCACCACAATCTGAATGAGTTGATGAGAACTAGACTGTAACACTAACACTAATGTAGTAGTAAGTATCCAGTGCCACTATAATGTATTTTGTTAATATGTGTCAATATGTTGTATTAATGTGTAACTATGTTTTTGTAATTTGATATGGAACGTCATTGAAAATAAGCCTAGCTCAATTGAATGTATCCTTTATTCTCATGCATAAAAAATGATTTACTACTACTTACTAAACACTGACTGTCCATATACAGTAGTAATATTCAGGTATTTACACTATTTACACATAGACAAACAACAGTACACGTACAGGATTACAAAAGAAACCTTTCACTCTTGTGCAGGTAAATACAGGGTCCCTTGCCCCGAGCTGTGCTCTAGTTTGATCAGCAATGCCTACGGCCACTTCCACGGCCACCGCCCAGACTCCGCCACTAATTCCTTCTGCCCTCCAGGATCTCCAATGTGGACCCAGCCGAAAGGGTCCCTCGCCCCAAGTGGTGCTCCAGTTTGATCAGTGGCGTGTACTCCGCCACTAATTCCTGCCGCCCTCCTGGGTCTCCAACGTGGACCCAGCCTAAAGGTACAACCACTGTCCTTGGAAAGAACCGGCTTGTTTCTGATTGGTGCGGCAAGTTGCAGACGGCCTCTGATTGGGCCGCCTGGCAACACGACATACCTGATTGGTGCGCTCTCCATCCAGCATCTCTATTCCCTATTTTTGAATTATTTCTACCTGCTATCTGTAGCGCTTTTTTCTCTCGAACTGCAAAATGTTATATTAATGCTAAATGCTGCATTTGTGATTGTGAATATATTGCTCTAGTGTGCTTGCTAAGACAAAACTGCTGATATCACTGTGACTGACCTCTCACTGCCTTTTATAGTATTGCTCTACTGTACTTTCTCTTAGATTCTCCGTACCTCTGCCTACTCTCTCCTGTCTGTTCTACCTTTCCTGCTACAAATTGTACTCCATTGCCTTGTCTACTAGTACCTAGCTATCCTAAAACTCCTTGTTGAATCCTCCGAGTTCACTGCACTTGGACTCCAACCCCCCCCCCCAGCTCTCATTTCTCTGTAGCCTAAACTTGTCCTCCTACCCACCCCCATCCCAGCTCTAATTTCTCTGGAGCTATAACTTGTCCTCTCCTCCTTTGTTTCTCTGCAACCCCGCCCCGACCAATCTCAAATCTAAGTCCTTTTGTCCTACTAATTCACCCCACCCCTGCTGACAGTCTGCCATCAGCTTCCCGCCCCTGTTCCTAGCTCTGGCAAGCTATAATTACTCTGCCCTCTTCTTGCTTCCCCAGGGTCCTCGCCGCCAGCGGTGATCCGTTTGATCTACGGGCACCTACGGCTGCTTTCACGGCCGCTGCCCGGACTCCGCCACTAATTCCTGCCGCCCTCCTGAATCTCCAACATGGACCCAGCCTAAAGGTATGACCGCTGTCCTTGGAAAGAATCAGCTCACTTCCGATTGGTGCGGCGAGTTGCAAAGGGCCTGTGATTGAGCCGCCTGACAACATGACGTACCTGATTGGTACGCTCTACAGCCAGCATTTCTGTTCTCTATTTTTGAATTATTTCTACCTGCTATCTGTAGCACTTTTTTCTCCCGCACCCCCACCCAGGCCTCCTTTAAATACACTCTTGTCACTCCCTACTGTTGGTCTCTCTACCTCATTGGCTCACACTAATCCCTCTCTTCTACCTAAAAAAATCACTGAACAGCATAGATTGAGCTCCCAGTACAGTGACCTCTACCAAACTTCACATTCTGCCGGGACTGCTCTGCTCTGCCGGTAACTGCCACACTCTTTCTTCCTGACATCTTCTCCTCTCTTCCCCTCCCTCTGGAATCTAGGGAATCAAGGTAAGGCTGCTCTTTCTGTTGGATCCTCAATTCAAATTGTAATTTTCCAGTCCAGCCCTACCTTCTTAGACTACATTCTCTAGGGGTAATATAGATTGCTCTGGCTATGTCTCTACTGCCCGGACTCCTGCCTCTGCTTTCTACCGTACTCATCTGCCTCCCACCCCTCCTCTCCAACATGCCGCCAACCTCCTCCTAGCCCTCCGACCTCTACCCTACCTGACCTTGTAAGGAGCCTTTACACCTCCAACTCGGTGACCCGTTCTCCGAACAGCCCAAAGTGATCCTATTCCCTTTTCCTACCCTGCCCCTTTCTCTTCAGCCCCTCACAATCTTGGATAATTCTGCATTTAATTACCTTCCGACCAATGACTAATGCTCATACACGACAGCTACCTAGGCGGCGCTTACTCTCCTCATGGTACCTACAATTGTTAGCCCACTATTTAACTATCGCTCTCCTGCTCCTTGCAGCAGGGGACATACACCCAAACCCTGGCCCCACATTCAACCCTAAACAATCACACTCAGCAGGCCAATCCCCTGCCATGTTCTACGCGTTAAATCTCACTGGTTGCCCCCTGCCCCATGGCCTATGACTCCTGCACCTTAATATAAGAAGTCTATCCCTCAAACATGATTTGCTCCAAGTGCTGGCAGCCCACTAAACCCCTGACATTCTCACCATCTCCGAAACATGGCTAAATACTAATATCACAGACTCCAAGGCCGATATCCCAGGCTACGTCATGGCCCACCAGGACCGGGCAACCAGAGGTGAGGGAGTAGCCATTTATGTAAACTCGGACTTACACTTCTCAGTAGTATTAACCAAGGCTGAACCACAAGCCTATGAGCTATTAATGCTACAACTGGCACTCCCCTTCTCACTACCCATTTACATTGCCGGAATATACTGCCAGCCTGGCACTCCAGCCACTTCTGTGACTGACCTCTCATATATATCTCCTCCCAAACCACATCAGGTGAACTATACATTATGGGAGATTTAAAACTCAACTTGCTAGCCCCAGCACTCAATAAATCCAGAACAGAGATAACTGGACTAAACCTCTCACAACTCATCACAGAGCCCACCCGCCTTAACCTCAAATCTGGCAAACACTCACTAATTGACTGGGCTCTCCCCACCCACCCACACCGAGTCATCAAAGCAGGCCTACTTCCTGACTCCCAAGTGACCACCACATTATTTATCTAGTTCGCGAAATTCACTGCCCCAAAGCCCCCCCAAAATTCCTAATCCAATCTATCTGTAGTCTGTAGTATCTACAAATCCCTCAGTCTGTCCCCCTTGCTAGAAGATCTAGTCCTAGCAAACTGGGACTCCGCCACTACATTACACTCAATAGATGATGCCCTCCTACACTTCCAAACCACATTCCTCAACGTGTGGGAAACTCATGCGTCGCTCTAGGGTACGTGGCAACCACCTGCCATGGATTACCCAAGAACTTACAGCATGTCAAAATGCCCATGATAAAGCTTGGAGAGCTCACAAATCAGCCCACTTCCCTCAAGACTTCACCAATTACCACATGATATGCAATAAATGCATCACAGCAACTCGGCTAGCTAAAGCGGAATACTTTAGCTCCACCCTCACATCTAACTTAAATAGTCCATCCAAATTCTGGAAGGTCATTCACTCCCTCTTCTCTCCATCTGCTGCCAATCCTACTCCACTCTTGAATGTAAACAACACCCTCCTCTAAGATCCTAGTGCAGTTGCCACTGAGTTCAACATATACTTCTTCACATGTGCTTCTACACCACTGTCTTCCCTGCCCACCCCTACTTCACGTGTACCTCCTGTAGTATCTAAGAATCTACTCAGGCCTTGCACCTTCTCCTTCAAAGATATCTTGCCAATCGATACCCTAAAATGCCCTACTATCTCTGAACCCTTCAAAAGGTAAATCCCCAGATGAACTGGACACCAACTCCTCTACCTCTCTGCCCTCGCCATCGCAACCCTGCTTGCCAGCCTACTAAACCACCACTCCTTTGCCATTGCAACTGTCCCCCAGACATGGAAACATGCTGTTGTCATCCCCCTCCCCAAGGGGGGCACCCCCTCCTCCACTTCAAATTACTGCCCTATCTCTCTCATCCCTGCGCTCGCTAAAATTCAAGAACATCTTGTGTTCACCCAACTGACATCTTTCCTCTCTGATTCCAACTTCTTCACGCCGTTCCAGTCAGGATTCAGGAAGAGCCATTCCACTGCCTCCTCCCTTACAAGGCTCACCAACACCATCCTCTCTGGTATGGATAGAGGGCAGATCACCTCAGCAATATTTGTCGACCTTGCCAAAGCATTCAACACCATTTCCCACCCCCTCCCGTTAACGTGCCTCTCGGAAGCTGGCCTTACTGAATCAGCCACCAACTGGTTCAGCGCCTACTTCACAGGTAGGACCCAATCAGTCAGAATTTTGGATGACACATCCACCCCCCTCCCTATGACCACTGGAGTCCCCCAGGCTTCAGTACTTAGCCCCATTTTGTTTTCCATTTTCCTTAACAACCTGCCACTAAGCTGTTCAACTACATCAATCCAGATGTATGCAGATGACGCTGTTCTATTCACGTCTGGCTCTTCCTTGGAAGAGGTACCTACCAACCTTCAGGACGACTTCAACAAAGTTTAGATCTGGTTCAATTCTCATCAGCTCTCCCTAAATGCTAAAAAAACAGTCACCATGACCTTCGGCACAAGGCAACGCCTGTCCAGGCTCTCCACCTCCCCTCCTTCCACACCCTGGATGGGACTGTACTGGAAAACACCTCTTCCTTCTGGTACCTAGGGGTCTGGCTCAACCAGCACCTATCATTCTCTGTCCACATCGACACAATCCTGAAAAAAAATACACCCTAAGCTCGGTGCCCTTTACAGGCACTGCAGCAGCCTTTCGCTAACTGTGAGGCCTGAACTAGTGCAGAAGATGATCTTCCATCATTTGACTACTATGATATAGTCTACAGTGCTGCTTCCAAGTCCACTTTATCTAGACTGGACCCCCTCTTTAACGCTTTCTGCTGCTTTGTCCTCAATGCGCCCCCCCTCCCGCATCCATCACTGCGATCTCTACCATTCTCTTGCATTCCATTCCCCCAAAAATCACCACCAACTGCACTGTGCTAAGTTTGTCTCGAAATTCTGGCTTGGTTCCCTCCCATCTTACCTCTCCTCCTTGCTATCGCCACCCCTCACTCCATCCCATGCCCGTAGATCCCACTACTCCCGTCAATTACTAATCCCTAGGAGGAGGTCCTCCGTGGGACAAGCAGCCTTCTTACACCACTTCCCTAAACTCTGGAATGAACTTCCTCCCCAAATTTGTCACTCCTCCACTCACTCCCTTGTTACCGCCATGACTAATTACCTTACGGTAAATTGTGTCTGCACATGAGTATCCTCTTATGCCCACCCCTCATGCCCCGTACCCCCGACTGCCTAACCAGCGACACCTAGCATACGCTACGAAGCTGGGTTATTAAACCAGCTATTGCATTTATTACTCTTTTGCTGTCTTGCTGTCATTCCATTCCATGTAATCTGCTCCATGCTTGCATCTACGTGTCTTGTGCCTAACTGTATCTCAACCTGTTAACCTGTTACTCAGCCATAATTCCTATCAAGTGTATACATTAATGTAATAAATGTAATGTTATATGTATCCTACTTTGGAAACCTGCGCGTTATCCTCTCCAATGTACAAACTGTAATGTTAAATGTTACACTCAGTGATAACCTGCACGTTATCCTCTCCTTTGTACCCCTCTCCCCTGGTCAGACCGGGAGACGAGCATCTTTTTGCTCAGTGTGCCTTTCCTGGTGAAACAATTCAATAAATAAAATAAATACTTCTGTCTTCCCTACCAATTAGAAGATCGTCTTATCTTACTGTCCACACCACTTTTGTTACCTTAAGTATCTCTGCAGACACACAGTCTGGCTCTCTCTTTTTGGAACCAACTCACACAGAAACCCCAGCGAAAAAACAGCAAGCAGAGCTGAGCTGGAACATTTATGCCCTCTCCTGCTGTGTGTGTCTCTCTCTCTCTTTTTGGTGCCTTTGTTGAGCAGGGCTGTGACATCACTTCCCTGTACACAAATTCATCCAACTGGCTGAAGCTGATTCAGACCTGGAATTTGGGTGATGTCTACCTTTGGATAATACCAATCATCCTGGGTCTCAGGAACCGAACTTCCTCTCACAGACTGTTTAGCATCTGAAAGAATTTGGCTGGGTTTGGCTGAGACAGTGTCTCTCTGAGCCTTCGTTCACTAACAGCCCATCCCCTTTCAGGAGGTCTCCATAATCAAGGTTTAAGCACTGCTTAAGATTTTGCTGGGGCTACTGAAATCTCCAAAGTAGGCCAGTTTTTTGTCACTGTTGAGTGATGTAGCCTGGCCTCCCACACTTCTACAGAAAGTAAACTAACAGTTGACAAAATAACTCTGAGTACAAGCAAAAAGGTTTTTATTGTCGCACCACTTACAACCATACCTCTTCACTCTCCCACATTATGAGGGGAGTCCATCCTTTTATTACTCTAGAGCCCTGTGTCCCATTTGTAGAGGGCATTGTCCCACATCCTGCACTAAGAATTTAAGGCAGATCATTCATAGTAACCCATGTTGCTCACATAACAGCAAAATGTGAAAACAGAAAAGCACATATCTCTAAATGTTTCAAGCTGCTGTCTCAAAGATTTAATCATGTCACACATTTTGCCTCCTTGTCCAACAATTTGTCTTCTTGTCTTACATTATGACAGTATCCTGCATTAGGCTGAAGAATGGATGAGAGGTAGGCTTACAACATCACTGTTGGAGATTTCATTTTATTGGCTTGAGTTAAGCCCTGAAGTTCCCAGTGCCCAAAAAAGGTGAGGGAGCAGTGTCTGTTGCCTGCTAATATAGCTGAGGCACTAAAATAGTGACTTCAAACATTACACACTTCAAAACTACTGAGAATATGGGTTATACAAACCCACGGTTGGGGACACCTGGTGCTTACGAAATGCTGTAGCTGATCTGTAGTGTACAAAAGAGGACATCTCGCATGAGGGTAGAAAAGCACCATATGTATTTGAAATTGTTTACCAGGTAAATGTGCAGAGATATACAGTAGTCTCATTTATTTAGTTTTTGTTGACCAGGTACGTGCACTGGACAAATTCTGCCTTTTTTCAGGCACAACGGGGGGCGGGGGGGGGGATACAGATGAATGCCAACTGACCTTGAACCAGATTAAGCTGTTGGTGGTATTTTTAGTGAATGGGGGAAATTTGGCCAGGACACCGTGGAAATTCCCCTATTCTTCCTGCAGGGGGCGCCGTAGCGTGGCAAGAGAGATGGAGGACTTCAGTCCAGGTTTGACTGCAGCAGGGGGAAGGTTGTGCAGTAGCAGCTCAGAGACAGTATTGGAACCAACAGTGGTGGTGGAACCAGGAATGGAAGCTCTGCCACATGAGAATGACCTTGAAATACTGGCTATGCAGACGGAAGAGGTGACTGATTCGGACGAGGAATGTATGTTGCAGCTTGAACTTAAAAAAAAGAAAAAAACACTTGTTGGACATGTTATCAGCTGCTGAAACTGATTTCCAACTCTATAAACAAAAACTAGAGGATGAACGAAAGAAAGGAAGAAGTTCAGTAGCGAGTCCTATGAAAGAAGGGAATAAGCGCCTACTAGTGGGTTTGAACCTGGATCTGGTAGCAGGGAGCTCCATGGAAGCTGAGGAGCAGACTGAGTCCCAGACAACTGATGAAGCAGACGTTGGCTGTAGTGGAACATCTACGGACTGGACTCCTGGAGGAGCACTTAGTAAAGCGGGATGGATTTTTCAACATAACGCAAGGGTACCTGACCCTTCAATTCCGATTCCAGGATCGCTGGACCATTTGGGTATGACTACACAAGATGCTGAGGTATTGCTATCTATTTCTGTAAGAAGCACAGCTACAGAAGAACCTAAGTCTCCATTATCAACTGCTGCAGCTGCGCAGGATGAAGGAGAGGCAGAGGGTTTAGAAGCTGCACAAGAAGCGCATCCAGCAGATTTTATGATGGCAAGTTCAGCGCAGTCACGGAACCTTTCTGATGTTTTTTTGGGAACTAACTTAACTATGGACCATGAGGACTTACTGATGGATGACATTGGTTCTAATTCAGGTATAGTCAGACCACCTCCTCTGGAGAGTTTGCAGAATGGGGGAGGGGAACGCCCACGAGTGGGCCTGCATGGTCCACAGTCTTATGCTGGTCTTTTTCGTAAACCAGCTGAAGTGGCAAAAAGAAGATTTTTGGTGCAACTTTGATAAAAAGGTAAAGCCCCAGTAGTCCCTGACAGGTTATGGGTGGGGAAAACCTTAATTAAAGACTCAGGTTTTTCCCCAGTGGAGGTATATGCATTTATTCACGCCCCTGGGGATAAAACTTATGATGTAAGTTTTTGCACCATGGCATCTTTAGACATATTCTGGTGAATGTATTATGAGATTAAAGACACTGACAGTTGGAAAGATTTTATTGCCATCCCAATTACTAAACCTACTATTAAGACAGCAACACTTCTTTTCCGTAATGAAGGGGTGAACATTAACAATATCACCTTCTGGCTGGAAAAACATTGTACAATTTTTGATCATCCCAACACCATTATGAACAAGAATGGGTTTTGGACTGGGGGTGGACCTTTTGGCTCCAACTGAATCAAACTGAGTCTGGAATACAACATTTACCAAGTTCTTTCTTTTTGGGCTGGGACAGAGGCATTTTATTTTATGTCAGACAACCGAAGAGTTGTTACAAGTGTGGATCCTTGTCTCATTTGAACAATGACTGTGACCAAATTAAATGTTTTCAATGTGGGATGCTAGGCCACATGGCTGCACAGTGTATGGTCCCCCCGATATGTAATTTGTGCGGAGATGTTGACCATTCTTTTGCAGAGTGCCCATGGGTGGAGCATAATTCAGATGAAGCTTCAGACCATGAATATTTCTTGTCTCAGGCACAGCGCCCCTTTAGTCAGACTGAAGTGGCTTTCCAAGGATGGAGGCGGGGAAGAGGTAGAGGAGAGGGACTAGGGGGGAAAGGGCTAGAGTCCTGTCGCCCACGTCACACTCCCCATGGTTGGGAAATTGGTGTCATCACAGGATATGGGACAGGCTAAACTAATAGTGTCTCAGCCTGTAGTAAGGCCAGAGGATAAGGACACTCCGTATGTGACACCTCAGAGCTCCCCTCAAAGAAGGGATCCTGCCTAGTGTTGCTTCCATGTTCGGTCCCATTAGACTTGGAAACTTCTCCCCAGGTACCTGCAAAAGTTGAAGATGAGGGTTCACTGATTCATAACCCCCTTGGATAGTGAGTCTGTAGTCTCAGAGGGGAGAGGGCTACTCCTGTTCCTCCCCTACCCCCAGATGTGAGTGAACCTTCAGGGAGTATTGGAATACCCCATCACCTTTGCCCCTTAAAAACAGGTTTGAGGCTTTTGCATCATGAGGTGAACAGGTGGAATTAGAACATCCAGTGGAGGCTGAGGAAAGCAGTGTATTGTCTAAAGCCAAGGGAGATAAGGGACCCTTATCATGTCACCCTAAAATACAGGAACCCAGTAGACAAGTGACGAGGTCTAGTGGGAAGGTATTTAAACCTCCTCCCTGAGCCAACATTCTTAAGGTTGGCTAGTTTGAATGTGAATAGTATTAAATCCATGGTAAAATGGATTACTACATTTGGTATCCTACAACAACTAGACTTTGATGTAATTTTTGTGCAGGATACCAGGCTTCATTCCTTTGGGGGAAATGGACCAAGCTACTACTGACTGGAAATAGGGAGCCTCATATTGGTCCATGAGGTTAGATGCATGCTGTGGAGTGGGTTTTTGTTTCGCTACCCCAGCTTTAAAAGTCTTCCGAATAGTGGATGTAGAACCTGGGCGAGCTCTATTGTTGGATGTTAAGATTAATTCTGTCAGTTGTAGATTAATTAATATCTATGACCCACAAACTAAAGCATTATGTATTGAATTGTTAAAGAAAATCCAACCCTTTTTACATACCAGTAGGCAAATATTCTGGGGGGAGATTTTAATATTAATTTGCAGGAGCGCATGGCAATGGGTAAGCAATATTGTGACAAAAACATGTTAACCTCTGTAGTCTGGCTGGCAGGGCTACAAGATACACATAATAAAACCGAAGGGATTAATCAACCTTTTATAAAGGGAAGCTTTCGGCTCCGGAGTTGGCTGATGCGATGCTGACTCCCTTTACGGCATTAGAGATGGAAAGGGCCATCCATAGACTTAGGAAAAATATCTCTCCAGGTTTTGGATGGCCTTCCAGGAGAGCTTTACAAACTTTTATGGAACATTATGCCAAAGGTTTTTTTACAGGTATATAATTTTTTTCTGACCGAGCATTATTTGCCTATGCAAATGTATGAAAGTTTGTTGATTTTTCTTTATAAATCTGGAGTTCATGCAGATATTCATAATTGGAGGCCAATTATATTGTTAAATATGGACTTTATTTACAAAATTTGGGGGGAACAGATTATCTTTAATTACGGCTGATTTGATATCTCCTACCCAGTTTTGTTCAATACCTGGGAGACAAATGATGGATGCATTGCTACTTCTAAGAGAATTAATGGAGAGGGATGGGACAGATAGTGGTGAACTGGGGACTCCTGGTTATTTAGTCAGTTTGGATCAGGCGAAAGCCTTCAACAAAGTATCCCACTCCTTTTTGTGGGAATGCCTTGGTTCCTATGGAATCCCGGAAGAGTTTGTGCAATGGTTACAACTATGCTATGCACTGGCATATGTTAAACCATATGAGAATGGTTGGATGGGAGTGAAGCATAGGATTTGCAAAGGGGTAAGACAAGGTTGCCCGCTAAGCCCCCTGCTGTGTTTTCAGTTGATCCAGTGATACAGTTACTACATTAATCTCCCCGGATATGTGGTCTAGGGGGTGATGCAGCTCAGGAGTATAAAGTGATAGCTTATGCAGATGATCTCTACCTAGTGTTGCAGGATGGAGTTCCCTTGGTATTGCCTGTAATTTAATTCAGGAGATGGGTACAGTGACGGGGGCCAATATTAATATTACTAAAACACAATGTTTACATTAACGGGGATTTCCGCAAATGCCTGAAGAAGTAGGGGGTATCCAAGTAGCGATCTCTCCGTGTCGGGTACTAAGGATTTATTATGGAGGGGACGATATGATGGGATATAATTGGGAGAGGGCCTTGCAGATTGGAATGGCTAAAGTTGCCCAATGGAATAGGTGGAAAGTTTCAAAAAAGAACTGTGTTTATCATATTAGAACATTTCTGGTCCAGATATTTTTTTTTGTATGATTTTTTGAGTACCCATCGTTTAGAAATGAAAATGTTAGCATGTTTTTTTGTGTTTTTGGGGAAGCAGGCTAAATCGGATTAAACGTAATGTTCTATATAAGGGGATTAAAGAAGGGGGAGTAAACATGTCGAATCCGATTTTGTTTTTGTTTTTTTTTACAATTTTTTTATATAATCTATTACCGTTGATTAAGGGGTGTTCGCAAATTTTGGGGAAATAGGAGTATGCCAGGCTGACAGGGGTATTGGGAGAATGGAAAGAAAAGAACATTTTACATAAAAATAAATGCCGGCCACGTTTGGTGCAGAGGTGGGAAGGGGTATTTGACAAAATAAAAACCTGGGATATGAGTTATGAAATGGTGCTTAGACTTCCCCAAAAAGCACTCTATTCAGTGGTACAGATGGCCTGCTTTGAAGAATATCCTTTTGCAGGATTTTCGGTGTTACATCAGGGATACATTTCTGGGTATATAACAGATATTAGAATACCAGAGTGCATGTGGGACATAGCCTGGTTAGGGTTTCATGGCAGGATAAATGTAAAGGGGAACCACAAACATAAGTCATTAAGGGACAGGTACTGTCCAAGAGATACCTGTCTGATGAAAATTGAAACTGTGGATCACATGTATTTTCAGTGTCCATATGTCACACAGCTTTGGGATATTGTTAAAAATCGATGGAAGAGGGCTGGATTTATACAGCCAGGATATGAATTTTTGTATTATGGTATTATTTCAAGCAGGCAAGGACATCTGTACCATAGTACACTTTGAGTGGTACTAGTACATTTTTTGTATTGGATTTGGATTAGTAGATGTCGGTTTACACTGCAGCACCAGACCATACCAGTCTTGGATCAGTTTCATATAATCAGCACCGATCTGAGAAGACTGAAAAACTCAGAATGGTCCCGATTTGAGCACTGGAAATGGGATCAGTGGTGGTCTAATTTTGTTTATATTTAGGCTCTTCAGTGCCAGCTAGGTGTGGGCTAATCACACTCCCCTTCTCATTATGGGGGAAGGGGGCGATAGTATGCTAAAATGTGTTTTTTTCCAGTTATTTTTAATATAACAGTAGGTTAGGAGCGGGACGACAGTATATGCTTCTTAGGTAATGATTTACACATTATTTAGTGTGCTTGATTACAGTATAGTATTTACTAGATTTTAAAGCTAATGCCCTACAAACTAAACATTCCCCTTCTCTTAAGGGGGGGGGGGATTTACTGAGTTTTTTGGGTTTTTTTAGGTAATCTGGTTCCTCAAACACGTCCTTGCAAATGAATAAGGAGAAGAAAAAAACTGATTGTAATACAGTTTTGATATCTGTGTAGATTGATATTTTTGTATGAACTAACACTGTATTGCATTTATTTTGATTAAGACGTTATAATACAAATTCCCCTAGTCTTCTGGGAGGGAGGGGGAGTATATTTAGTACTGTATCCCATTTAGGGACTAAGTCTGTCTAACGTAATTATTGTGTTTCAGATTTTCTTGTATGCACCATATATATTTTTTTTGTGGGGTTTTTTTTTCAGATTTGTACAGCATGGAGCACACACTTTTTGAGTTTAGTTCTGTTCTTTTATTAATTGAAGGTAGTACAATTGATTTGTTTATATGTTCTTTGAGATATGAATAAAACTTCCCCTACTCTTTTAGTTGGGGGGGGTCCTTTTAGTATTATGATATGATTTGGGTTCTACTGTACATCTGTATCAGGTGGTCTATTAGAACATGTATGACTGTAATACTTATTTGATTTTTATTATGATTAGTATATTAATTTTGTGTGACATAACACTGTTTTGTATTGATTTGATTTTGACGTTTTAATAAAAAAATTCCCCTACTCGAGCAGTAGGGGGAGCCTTGTCCAGCAGCTGGTCAGCAAGATGGTCGACCAAGAAGTAGGGTGTGTAGGATCTGGGTCTGGACCTTTGGATTTTAGCCAAAAGAATGAACTGGATTATGCCTCAAGACCTTTTTCAACTCTAGAAACAAGCTTGCCTGAGGATATGGATATATCACAAGAAAATAATGGGAAACCACAGCAGACCTCTCCATTCCCAGAAATACAACTGTTCCAGCAACAAACAGCTGCAGCATTACACCCTGCTATACCACAAAACCAAGATGTCCTGCATGCTACCACCAGAACGCAGGAGCCAGACCCAGCACAAGCTATCCTGAATATAAAACAACGCTGAAACAAACTCTTAAAACTTTTGGAATCTGAAGAAGCAGCTTTGCAAGCCCTAGAAAACACACTGGGTATTGTTCATCCAGAAACCCGGCTTACCTCACAGATGTGTTCATATCCAGGACTTGTGATGGACTCAAAAAAAGAACAGCGGCAGCAGTGGTCTCCAGAGAGAGCCCTTCAAGCTGCTGGATGGGAAAAAACAGCTGATGGTAAAGGATGGACTTCTACTTCAGTTCCCATGGCAGCATACAGCAACTTCAATCTGATCCTACTATTCCGCCTTTGCTTGCCTGGATAAGTTTTACAGATGTTGCCGCACAGGAGTTGGACGACCTGGTTGCCTTGGCAACCTACAGATGCGAACACTCAGAGACCGCACCTAACGCCAAAGCTCAGTGCACGCCAGTTCAGCACACGGAAAAGCAACAACCAATGGAAATGACAGAAACAACACCAGAACAACCGACAGAAGCCCCCAATATAACTGTAAGTGCCTCTGCTAAACAACAAGGGAACACTGCACAAAAGATGATTCAGGGGGAACAGAGATCACTCCCTTCTACTTCATGGGGAGACATTATGGAGGAGCAAACTGAGCCTGCAGAATCCTTGTCCAAGGAAAAGTCCAAAACTAAACAGCCACCTACTCTTAAACTCTCCGAATAGTTTACCAACCTTTGGGAGCTAGCCGGCCCGGTGACACTGAGGGTTGAGGTGCTGGACGCCACACCTTGCGCCACGCCATCGACCCGGGTTCAGGAATGAGCCAAGAGTCGCCAGGGGTCGGCGGGAGGGGAAGAGATCGAGCGTTCAGAGGACTGCTCTCTCTTCCCAGGGGAGTGGGTGGGATACGCTCGCTCATGGAGCGACCTCTGGCAGTAGCTAGGGGTCCTCCAGCTGAGCAGCGTGGCACATGCCAGGGGGAGGGCAGAGCTATGGCGCTACATTGCCGTGCTAGCTGATCTCCAAAGGGGTGGGAACAAAAAAGGCGAAAATGCCTCCTATGCGCCGGTGAGATGACGGTGGCCCCGGTGGATCCTCCCACATCCCAAATACCGGCCCAGACGTGCCCACGAACTGCCTCCAGAGGACCTGATGACGTTCAGGTGGACCCCTCATACGTAGGAGCCGCCACTGAAGGGAGAGCGGAATCAGCCCCGGAGATGGTACCAGGGGTCGGTTCTGCCTGGGGTTGATCGGGGGAGACTGTCGGGGAGATGCGGAGGGTTCAGGTTGGGAGTAGAGGAGGAGTTCCGTGTGGGCACTCCTGAAGGATGCCTGGGGTATGAGAGGAATAAATAAAGTTAAAAAAAAAAAAAAAACTTTAGGGAGCCAGCTAAGCGTAAGAATGCAGTACATCTGAAGCATAGGGGAGATTTAGAAGAACAACCTGATAGGACTTATGTGGCCAGGCGTTTGCTAAAAGAGACCATGCATTTCACAGCTACTGAAGTGTTTGCTATTATCCACACTTCAGGGGACACACAGTTTGACATTAGTTTCCATTCTACCTTTTTACTTGACAAATTCTGGTTGAAATATCAGGCCCTTAAGAACTCTTTCCCTTTGGTATCCATTTCAAGTTCAAGTTTATTGTAGGAAAACAAGGAGGTCCTTTGACACAGACAGGTAGTTACAGATTGCATAATGCATAATCGAAAAAACAGTACAAATTAAAGTACAGAATTACGGGCAAGCATTAACATGTTGCATAAAAATGACAAAGACATAGAAAAATACAGGTGCAGAAAAAAGGTACAAAGTGCTTGTTTCGGAGTATCAAGGCAGCTAATTTCTAGATAAATAAGAGGAAGCAGTGGGCTAGGGTCTCCATTTGTTGTGATCCCCCTAACCAGACCCACCTGGAAAAACCTAAATATTCTTTTTAAATGAAGGTGTCAATATTTCGGACATCTTACACTGGGTCAAGCACCGTATCGAGGCAGTTGAGAGGCCTCAACCAATAATGGACACCGAGAATATATGGACTGGTGGTTGGCATTTAAAAATTAAACTCAAATCCACAGATGCAGGTGTACAACATCTGCCTAGCAGTTTTTATATTGGCCGTGACAGAGGATTCTGTTTTTCCCCAGGCCAACCCAAAACGTGCCACAAGTGTGGATCTCTCTTCCACCTTAGCAACGCCTGTGATGTACAGGTTTGTAATTTCTGTCTTGAGACCGGTCACTCCCTATACTATTGCCTGAATCCACTATGTTGCAATTTATATGATGAGCATAGGCCACTCATATAAAAATTCTCCTTGGGCTGCACACAACAAAGGCTCCTTTTATGATCAGGAAGATATGGTGCTAGAAGCCCAAAAACAAAAAGAAAAAAAAAACAATCCCTTATTCCTCAGCAGCCCCATCTGAGGACCATGAAAATGTGCAAACCCCCTGTGAATACTAGAACCGGAGCAGGTTAAAGAGGTTCCCCCTTCTGAACAATCTACGGACACTCCTCTGGTAACTGATTCTCAAGACATGCCCCCCCCCCACAACAAAAGCAATAACACAGGAAGATTTTAAAGTTGTTGTTGGCAGAAGAAAACAAGACAGACAACAACCTAAGGCTAAAGTGTCTCGTAGAAGGCCCATAAAAACTAGAAACAGTTACGCTGCATTACAAAACAATACGGAGGATGATGGCAACAACTCTGATATATCCACCATCACTTCTTCTATGAAGGAGGCATCGAATGGAGAAGATGCCTTAGACACACCTGGGAAATGGGAAAAGAGTTACAAAAGGACTAGAAAGAAAAAACATCTTGTTTAATTGTTCATTCTGACTGTCTCCACATTCAATTTAATCACTTTAAATATGAATAGCATTAGGAATATCAAAAGGAGACACATTATTTTCTGCACTTAAAACAATTAATGCAGATATTTTTTTGCAGGACACAAGACTCAGGACTCAAAATGACATTTGAAATGCTTTTAAATCCTGGTCGTGGGGTACCTCATTATGGTCAATGGGTGAAGTTTGCTCTGGTGTTGGTACTCTTTTCAGTTCTGTAAAAGTCGATATAGTTCAGGTTATGGATGTTACACCAGGGAGACTTTTATTACTTGATGTATGTAGTAACACTTCCATGAGACTAGGCACAATATATGTACCACAAACAAAAATGGATAGAGTTACATTTTTTAGGACATTACAGCCTTACTTGGACACTGCAAAGTTTGTCATTCTTGGTGGAGATTTTAATTGCCCCTTAGAGTTTCAGGATAAAACAGGTAATACAAGTAAACTTTATTGCGATACTAATACTCTTAACAGTATCTTACATACGGCTGACTTAACTGATGCCTTTAGACAGCTCCATCACTCAGGAGGTCACACATACTACAGGAATACTATTTCCACTCGAATTGATTGCATTTTTGTTTCCAGGTGAGGGAAATTACAACAGGCTATTATTCAAACCAATGCAATCTCTGACCATTTAGAACTTCATGTGTCTCTAAACCTGGTACATACTCAGAAACTGGGATGGAGTTATTGGAAACTAAACACTTCTTTATTATCCATTGACACAATAAACCAAGAATATAATCACTTCTTAAAAGCAAGACTTTACATAGCATTTTTTTACGACATCATCCTGGAGTGGTGGTGCGAGACAAAAAAAGAAATAAAAACCTTTTTTCCAAAAAAAGGGAAAATGAGAAATAGAAATAAATATCTACACTATTTACAGCTTATTAACCATTTGATGAAACTTATATCTTTATAGTTTACTTTAAAAAACATCTTATAAAACACAAATTAACCAAATCAAACAGGAGTTGAAACTTTATTTATATGATCAAGCCACAACCCTTGCAGCAGAACAAAAATTTGGCACCAGATAAAAAAAGGATCACTTGACATTTTTAAATACAACCAAGAATCCACTAAAACTAAAAATATCCATACCATTAAGACTGAACGGGGTACTGTAGTACAACATAGTGATCAGATATTACAGTACGCCGAAGATTATTATGCATCCTTTTTTTCCCCTTCAGTACCTTCAGTTTCCCCTGACCTATTTTTTTAAAGATGTCCCATCCCTTTCATTGCCAGATACAGACATCTCCTTATTAATAGGTCCCTTAACTTTGAAAGAAGTAGAAGACGCTATTAAGGCCCTTCCTTTACATAAAGTACCTGGACCAGATGGCATTAGCTCCGACATTGATAAAATATATCAAAAACTTACTGAACTATATAACAAAATTTTGACAACAAACAAAGTATCACAAGACTGGCTCCAGGCAATTATGATCCTTTGGTTAAAAAAAAGGAGACACTTCTGATTTAAAAAAACTAGAGACCGATTTCTTTGCTTAATTCTGACTAGAAGATTTTATCAAAAATCCTCACACAATGTCTAAACAGAATAACACCCCAGATTATTACCAAATTTAAAACTTGTTCAGTACCCAACAGGAATATTACAGATAATCTCATCCAAATAAGAGAGATTTTTTTTAAAATATAATAGTAATTCAGGTTCAGGTTTTCCTCTTTCTCTCGAAAGCTTTCGATCGCATATCTCATGAGTTTCTTTATAATGCCCTACGATATCATGGGATCCAAGAAACTTTTATTTCTTGGATTAAACGTCTGTATGATAATGCTACCTTCAGATTAATGGTTAATGGTTACCAAAGTAAAGTAATTAAACAGACCCAAAGTGTTAGACAGGGTTGTCCCTGAAGTCCCATTCTTTACATTTTTGGTTTAGATATTTTGTTAAAAAAGATCTCTTTTTCCCCACAAATTACAGGCCTCACAATTCAGGATAATTGTCCACCCATTAAGGCTCTTGCTTATGCCGATGATATTTGCCTTTTTTGGCAGACACCTCTTCAGGGCATAATGTTCAAATTCTTCTTCAGGAATTTTCATTGGCTTCCAATGCAAAAATTAATGTCCAGAAAAGTAGAGTAATACAACTCGGGACTGTATCACCAGCACTAGAGAAAATAGCAGGTATTCCCTTAAGCACAGGACCTATCACCATACTAGGTGTCATTTTTGGAATACCTATTGCAGCAGTTGTTAATTGGGAAAATAAAATTCTAATAGGGCAAACCTTAATTGTAAAATGGAAACAATTGCAAATCTCTAAACAAAAGTGTGTACTTTTAATTAAATCTCTTCGTGTGTCCATCTTTCTGTACATTAGTGCAATCTTCCCCATACCTAAAGATCTGGATACTAGACTCTACATCCTTTTTTCCAGGCCCTATGGGGAAGTAGGCTCAATACTATTAAAAGAATTTTTACTTACCTAACCCTCAAATTAGGTGGTTTAGACATGAGAAATCCCATAGCCTTTTTTTATAACCAACTATTTTTTTCACAATATTAAACCTCTTTTAATAACTCATACAGTAGATTAGCATATCTGGCTTTATAATGATTTAACAAAATATCTGGAAATGTGGAGCACAGGGAAACACCACTTTCATACCATTTGGAAAAAAGAAACTATTTCTCCACACATGCGAATTACCTTCCAAAGATTAAAACAGTGGACCATTACTAGGGAAGAAGTCCTTTTTTAAAAACAGAATTTTATCAACACCTGCTATCACGTCACTTTTGGGAACCTTTGGTCTTCCCCTTAAGTACATCTGAGACCACAGAACAGACCTTTCAGTTATTATTAGAATCTAGATTACCAACCCATATGTGAGATGTAGTTTGGTTATCATGCCATGGTAAATTAGGAGTTCAGGATAACCATGAGCACAAGCATTTTGCCCAAGAGATACATGCAATGGTTTACTAGAAACACAAGAGCACCTTTTTTAACGTGTCCCTATATTATTTCTTTTTGGAAAGTTATTGCCTCCTATTATATAATACACCAGCTTTTGTCAACATCACTTATGACACCTTAGTTCTAGGGATTTTTTTCTGGTTCTTGAACTCAGTTCCACCCTAGCACCCTGAGAGTTGTAACTGGAATTTTAAAATACTACATACAGATTGCCAGATGTAAATTGATTTTCCAACAGGCTTACTGGACTCAGCATGAATTAGTGCACTGTATAACAAAATACATTTTTGACCTTTATTCAAGAGAATCAACTAGTCTTTCACAAAAGGAAACTGTTTTACTTTGGAAAAACTGAAAACTGGTGGCATCATCCACCTTAATTTCATATCTCTTTTGTTTTCTACTATATGACTCTTAATTTTTTCCGGTGTACTATTTTAAATGCTGCACATTTGATTGTTTTGAAAGCTTGTGTAAGTTTCTCATGTCCTTAATAAAAACACCCCTACTCTTGCCAGTAGAGGGAGCCACTGTTGCAGACATGGAGATCTCCATTCCGGGAGATGCAGAGGAAGTGAGAGGCCCCACCACGGACTTGCCGACCAGTGCTGTTGACATCAATAGAACTTCAGAAGCTATGGATATTCCTATACTACTGCAAGAAGATGAAGTAGCATAGGTTGATGATGGAACAGTACTTACAAGAATACAGCAGGTTCCCCCACAGAAGGGGGAGTTACATCTCTCCCTTGAAGAAAAACGGTCGATTCTACAGGAGGAATTAAAATCTATAGAATCCCAGTTGGCGGCAGAGAAAGCCAAGAGTGAGGATGATAAAAAAAATGGAAGTGGTTGTCTAACAACTCTCCAGACACCGCTAAAGGCTGTGTCTCTAAAGTTTTCATACGAGGAATTATTCCGCAAGACCCGGAAGGCATAGAGCCATGGCCTCTCCAGTCTACCATGTCACAAGACGGCAGCTTGGATGGTGGATGGTCACCAGAAAGGGCCCTGGAAGGGACTGGTTGGAAGCTGAACCCAGTGGGAGTATGGATTGCAGAACAGAGATACCGCTAACTCAGGCGGGTGCTGGAAAAGACAAGGAGGACGTACCAAATTAGGTTTCACCCATTATTTCCACAGGAGTGGGACAACAGCGAATAGAAAAAAATCCAGGTACCATTTCATATTCCGCTATTATGATCGAATGTAACTCTACTCAATCTACACTTACCAGAGAGGATGAACAGCCTTTATCTCTAGAAGCCTGCCCTCCTCCTTTGGAACAGGTGGGAGATAAACCAAGTGGGGATTCTGAGGAAGGACCTTTGGGAGCACAGAAAAGCCAACAGCAAACCTTTGCAAGTTTATTTAAGAAGCCTGTTGAGCTTGTGAAGAGGAGAAACGCAGTGCATTTCAGATATCTAGGGAGAATGGAGCTGCCTCCAGACAGATTCTTTGTGGGGAACGTGCTGTTAAAACAGTCTTTACAATTAACCCCTGCAGATGTTTACGCCCTTATTCATGCTGCAGGTGAAACAACCTTTGATATTAGCTTTCGAACCCCGGATTTGCTGGAGAGATTCTGGGCAAAATATATGATGAAAACTAACCGTATTTGTACCCCTTTTCAAGTAATCCCTCTGACTAAACAATCCTTTAGAGTGGTTACAATTTTGTTTAGGAATGAAGGAGTAAATATCCAGGATATCTTATACTGGTTAGATAAAAAATGTGAGGTGCAAGGCACCCCTGATCCTATTTTAGATGGGGAGGGGTTTTGGAATGGGGGCTGGAAGATTAAAAGTAAAACTCCAGTATGAAGGAACAGATTTTAAACATCTACCCAATTGCCTGTATATTGGGCGAGATAAGGGCTTCATATTTTACCCGGGACAGCCTCGCCGCTATTTTAAATGTGGCTCTGCCAGACACATCAGCCCTAATTGTGAAGCTCTTATGTGCACCCTGTGTGGGGAATTGGGTCACACTAGTTTTTTAATTGCCAGAACACACAGAAGTGTAATCTGTGCAAAGAGAAGGGTCACTCCTTCCCATCTTGCCCTTGGGCCTCTCATAACACGAAAGATGCTAACTATACTATTCAGGATTTTTACATCCAAAAATTAAAAAGAGCTTCAGGATTTCGGGTTTCCCCCCTCCCCGCTTAGGCTCTGAACCGGAGGGCCCAATCATAGACAGGCTTAATATGGCAGTCCCAGTGGGACCCACCAATTCAATAATAGAGACAAGCCATGTCCAGGCTAGCCACGAGATGAGATGGCACCCCGACCCCGTGGGAGATGGATTTCAGGAGGTCAAAGCAAAAAGGGATGAAAGGGAGGAAGGCCAAGGTACAGCCAGGAGCACCTTTAGATGCTATTTTGCGAAACAATCCTTATAATATTTTAAAAGAAGGGGTTTCCAAGGAGGATATGGACTCGGATACAGCTTCATGGGCCGCCTCACAGGCTGAAGCTCCCTCAGATGCTGATGACACGGAAGGTACAGTTGCAAGTAGAACCAGGAGGAGGCAAATGGGAGTTAGGGCCTCCTCTAGAAAAGTCCCTTGAAGAACCAGTATGAGGGTGACTATTTCTGATGGGACATTATGAATTGTCCATTGCCTCTCTGAACACAAATGGTGTGTTATCAGAGAGAAAGAGACTAGCAACTTTTGCCATATTTTCAGACCAGAAATATAATGTTGTCTTTCTGCAAGACACCAGGCTGAGGTCCACAGCAGAAATTCTGGTAGGAAGTAATGCATAAGTACGGGGTTCCAGTTTTTGGTCGGGAGGAAGAGACGTTTGTAGTGGAGTAGGCATATGTTTTAAAGAGCATGACATTAAAATATTTCATACATAGAAACATAGACTTTGACGGCAGATAAGGACCGCTAGGCCCATCTAGTCTGCCCATTTCCCTACCTACAGGATAGGCCGCAGAGCCTAGTTAACCAACAGCCTATATCTTCCTGCCCCCCCACAAGAATTGCCTTATGTCTGTCCCATGCATTCTTGAATTCTCCCACAGTTTTAGACCCCACAGCTTCCTCAGGAAGGCTGTTCCATGCATCCACTACCCTCTCTGTGAAATAATACTTCCTCACATTGCCCCTGAACCGCCCCTTCTATCTTTTTAAATTGTGTCCCCTTGTTCTTGCAAGTCTCTTTTTCTGAAAGATGCTACCTCTTGGACTTTGTTGATTCCCTTGAGGTACTTGAAAGTTTCTATCATGTCCCCCCTCTCCCTTCTTTCCTCAAGGGTATACATATTAAGCTCCTTTAGTCTCTCCTCATACGGCTTCTCTTGCAGACCCTGCACCATTTTAGTTGCCCTCTTCTGGACTGCCTCTATCCTGTCTATGTCCTTGCGGAGATGGGGTCTCCAGAACTGGACACAGTATTCCAGATGGGGTCTCACCAACTGTCTGTATAGAGGGATAACAACTTCCTGTTTTCTGCTGCTGATGCCTCTCCCTATACATCCCAGTATACCCCCGAACCTCCCTACTGCCTTCTCACATTGCTTGCTAACCTTAAGGTCATCTGATATGATTACCCCCAGGTCCCTTTCCTGTTTTGTTGTTGTTACTACCTCCCCACCCATTGTGTATTCTTCCCCTGGGTTCTTGTTTCCCAGGTGCATTATTTTGCACTTTTTTGCATTGAATCTTAGCTGCCATACGTCTGACCATTCCTCCAACCTTGCCAAGTCCCTTTTCATCCTTTCCACACCTCCTTGTGTATCAACCCTGTTGCAGATCTTTGTGTCATCTGCAAAAAGGCATACTTTTCCTTCCAGTCCCTCTGCAATGTCACTGATGAAGACATTAAAAGGACTGGACCCAATACTGAACCTCTGCGACCCCACTAGTAACCGCCTTTTCTTCAGAGTGGACTCCATTTACAATTACCTTCTGTGTCCTGTTGTCCAGCCAATGTTTTACTCAGGCTACCACCCTGGGACCCACTCCCAGGCTGGTTAATTTGACTAATAATCTTTGTGTGGGACTGTGTCAAATGCCTTGCTAAAGTCTAGGTAGGCCATGTCCACAGCCCTCCCTGGTCTACAACTTTGGTCACCCAGTCAAAGAAATCTATTAGATTCGTCTGACATGACCTTCCCGCTGTGAACCCATGCTGCCTTGGATCCTGTGCTCCACCCACTGACCTCTAGGTACTCAACTATTCTTTCCTTCAGAAGTGACTCCATCACTTTCCCTACCACAGAGGTCAGACTGACAGTTCTGTAGTTTCCTGCCTCTGTCTTGGTCCCACTTTTGTGCAGGGGAATCACATCCGCCTTCCTCCAGTCCTCGGGTACCACACCATCCTCCCATGATTTATTAAAAAGAGTAGCCAGTGGTTTCACTAGTTCCTTCCTTAATTCTTTAGAATTCTGGGGTGAATTCCATCAGGACCCATTGCTTTGTCCACCTTCAGTTTTAGGAGTTCTTGCAGAACCCTTTCTTCTGTGAAAGAACTGGGATCGACCCCTATCAAGAGTGCTTCTGTTAATTGGATTAGGCACTTCCTCCTCTTTGTGAATACTGAGCAGAAATATTCGTTCAGTATTCCTGCTTTTCACTGTCCCCTCTGCCCACCCACTGCTCATTCTATTCAGCCTCACTATCCCTCCTTTGTCTTTCTACGCCGCTGATGTACCTATAAAAGGTTTTATCCCTTCTTAACTGAGTTGGCTATCTTTTCCTCAGTTTGGGCCTTTGCTATTCTGACTTCCTCCTGCTTCTTTTCTGCCTTAACTGGTACAGCTCTCTGTCCTGCTCCTTCTGTGTTTCCTATACTTCCGGAATGCTATCTTTTCTTCCTGACTTTCACAGCCACCTCTCTTGAGAACCATAGTGGCTTTTCTTTCGTTTGATTTGTTTATTTGCTTCACACAAAGGCTTGTTGCCTCTGTGATGGCAGTTTTGATAATTCCCCATTGTTGCTCCACACCTCCTTCTAGCCTGTTTGCTAGTGCTTTTCTGAGGCACTCTCCCATCTTGCCAAAGTCAGCCCTCCTAAAGCCCAGTACCCTCACTTCTGTATGGCTTGACTCTGTGTAGCTGAGTTTAACGTGAACCACACTGTTTGATGGTCACTTGTCCCCAGATGGCAACCCACTGCTAGATCTGAGATCCTCTCACTGCCCCCGTTTGAGAGTACGAGATCTAAGATAGCTCCCTCACGAGTGGGTTCTGAAACTAGCTGTCTAATGCCTGCCACCTGTAGGGCATCAAGAATGGCCCTGCTCTTGGATGTGGCTGCAGCAAATGTGCTCCAGTTAACATCTGGCATATTCAGGTCTCCCATCAACAGTATCTCCCCTTTCTCTGCCATTCTAAGAATGCCTTCCATCATATCCTTGTCCATTCCTTCCCCCTGACATGGGGGTCTGTACACAACCCCTGTGCAGATTGTGGTGCCCTTTCCAGTCTCCAAGGTGACCCTCAGTGCCTCCTCTCCTACCTGTTTACTCTTTTGTTCAGTTGCTTTTATCCCTTCCTTTACATAGAGAGCTACTCCTCCCCCTCTTCTCCCCTGCCTGTCTCTCCTGTAGGTTAGGTGTACCCTGGTATGTTAACATCCCAGTCATGGTTCTCTGTGTACCATGTTTCTGTGACTGCTACGATATCCAGGCATCCCTCTTCCATTAAGGCCACCAGCTCAGGGAGCTTGTTGCCCAGACTATGGGCATTGGTACTCATTACCCTCCATTTCCTGATGGCCTTACCCCCTTTTGCCCCATCCCTGTCCTTCTTGCCTTTGTCACTTTCTCCATTTACCCCTGCCCTCCTCCCTATCGACACCTCCATGTTGGTGTTTGCCACACTACTACCGTGATTGTTTGGGGGCTAGGATTTTCCTGCTCCTTTCCAGTGCTCTCCCTTGGCTAGTTTAAAAGCTTGCCAATGAAGCATTTAAACCTATCACCTAGGATCCTGGTTCCTCCCGGACAGATGCAGCCCATCATGCCAGTATAGGCTTGCATCACTCCAGGTGGACCCCAGTCCCCAGTGAAGCCAAATCCTGAGCTCCACACCAGTTTTTCAACCACTGATTGAATCCCATGGTACGGAACACCCTAGCCTCTCCTATGCCATAGATGGGTAGCACCTCCAAGAAGGTTACCGTATGCTACTTGACTAAGGCCCCTCCCCAATTCCACAAACTCTTTCTGCACTTCTCTAATCCCTTTCTTAGCCAGGTCATTTGTCCCTAGGTGGACAATGACATCCAGCTCCCTCCCCTGTGCAGCTGCTCGCAATCCTGAGGATTCGCTCCCTGTCCCTCCAAGCCATGGCGCCAGGCAGACACCTTACCTCCCTCTCCCCTTCCTTCCCCAGTTCTACCTTCCTAACAATGGAGTCCCCCACCAGGAGTTGTTTCCTTCCCCTGCAGGGTCCTCTGCCACCCTCCTGTGGGTCTCCTTTGTGGAGGTTCCCAGCATCCTCCTTGGTCTCCACTGCAGGTGCCTCCATAGAGGAACCACACTTTGCCAGAATGGCATAGGAATTGTGGAGAGGTACAACTGGAGGGATGCACCTCTGTTCCACCACCCTCACCCTCCCTGAGCCCACTGTGGTCCAACCGCTCCTCTTTCTTGGCAACCTCTGAGGCAACGGCAGTGGCACTGGTGGTCCCTGGATGGAAGAGGAGGTCCCACAAATCCTGGCCAACTCAGCCTGGAGATGAGCAACCTCCGCCCTCAGCCCAGAGAGGTGCCTGCCGATGGGACAACACCGCATCCTCCAGAACATCTCCCGGAAGACTGCTGCTCCACAGCCACTGCACTGCACCACTCCAATCATGTCTTATTTCTGGCCCCTTAACTGTTTGCAATCCTTACTCTTTCCTCTGTTTTTTTTTTTTCTCTCTCCTTACTTTCTGCCTGTGTGTCCTTTAAGCTCCTGATTGTCCTGTTCTGAGACAAGAATATCCTATATTTCTCAGTAGACCACTTACTTGTTCAGAGGCAGACCTCCAGCACCTAGCGGGGGCCGGAGAGCTACTCTTGCCCTTCTAGGATGGTGGGTCCTTGGTGGTTCTGTGATCACTCACTTCCTGCCCCTAAACAGGAAGTTCCTGTTGTCAGTCAAATCCTGTGCCTATAAAAATAGAACTAGCTTTGGCTGGGTGGAGAGGAGGGAAGGAGGGCAATATAGTCCCAGCAGAGAAGTTCAGTCACACAGCAGTCCTTTCGCCTGGTGTCTTCTGCCAAGCTAGTACAGATCTTGCCTGGTAGAGCACTCTTGTTAGATGTTCAAATCCAAGGACTTGATTTCGGTTAATTAATATATATGTACCTCAGGGTAAAACAGCTAGAACTGGCCTCTTGAAATTAATTTTACCGTATCTTTATACCTCCAAGAATATTCTGTTTGGATGGGATTTTAACACCAGTAGGTTTTTGACTGATAGGGGCCCTGACATATCCAAAATATATTGCGATTCAACATACCTCAGCTAACTGGTTTAATTAATGTTTTTGCTTTTCCCAATATCTTGGACCCTCCTCATACATTTTATAAAGGAGCCTTATCCACAAGGATAGATTTTTGGTTTCTGTCACCTAATTTACTTATTAGAAATAAGACGGTAACTCCTGTGGCAACGTCTGATTATGGCTTACTTAGTGTCTCTCTGTCTCTGACCTTGCTGCTACCACAAGGGGGAAGGGGTACTGGAGGTTAAATTTAAGTTTACTGGATAACCCAGAGATAAAAGAAGGATTTTTATATCTGTTAAAGGCAAGATAATCAGTGGCCTTTCTCTGTGATTCGTTAGATGATTGGTGGTCCAAGAGTAAGGAATATTTTCAAAAATATTTTCAACTAATGGGTAAATTAAATGGTAAGAAGAAAAGAGAGGATTATAATAATCTACAGAAACAACTTTTACTATTATATCAATTACAGGCTGCTACCAGGATTTCCTACACAGAACAGATTAACCAAATTAAGAGTCAGCTAGTAGATTTACAATACGATAGGATGAAATCCTTAGAAATTGAGCAGAGTTTGGGCTGTATAGGGAAACAGGGTATGGTAAACCCTTTTGATTCATGTGTGACTCAAAGACTCAATAAGCTTATGTCTCACAAACAAAAGATGGTACAGAGATATATGGGAAACAAAATATTATGGAAGCAGTCGAGTCACATGTGAAAGGAAAATTCTCTATTTCAGGAGCATCAGAGGGGGAGATTAAGCAATGGGTGACCTTTTGTGGATTAACACAAATTCCTGAATATTTAAAAACATCCCTTATGGCTCCGGTCACAGAGACTGAACTAGGTTCAGTTAATTCAGGGTTGAGACAGGGAGTAGTCCCAGGTCCGCATGGTCTCTCAAACGAATTCTATAAAATAATTTTTCCCATACTCAAACTGGAATTGATTGCTGCCTTTAATTTCTTTTTAAGTATTCATAAATTGCCTATTAGTATGTATGATGGCCTCATTTTTTTTCCTGTATATAAAGGGGGATAGAGCCTGTCTGGATAACTGGAGACCCATCACCCTTTTAAACACGGATAGCACGATATTGGCAAAACTGTTATATCATCGACTAGCCCTGGTATTAGATGTTATTATTCACCCTACACAGTTTTGTGCCATTCCAGGGAGAAAGATAGGGGATGCTTTAATTTTAATGAGAGAGATTATGAAAAAAGGTAATGGAAGGGAATTAAGTGGCTATTTGGTAGGCCTGGACTAAACAAAAGCCTTTGATAGAGCCAGTCATAAATATTTATGGCCAGTGTTACAGGCCCATGGATTTCCAGAACCTTTTTTAAATTGGATTAGACTCTATTACCGGAAGGCCTCGGTGAAGTCCTATGTAAATGGCTGGGTGGGGGCAAGTTGCCCTGTTCGTAGAGGAGTAAGACAGGGTTGTCCCTTGAGCCCGGCATTGTATGTCCCAGCCTTGAACCCACTTTTAGTAAAATTACAATTAAATGATATTATTAGGGGTCTTTCAGTACATAGCGAAGATACCTTTATTCTTCCCACTGAATCAATCTCAATGTAACTACTGTATATTGTCTACTCTGTAAAGTGCACATGTAAGCCTGTTTGTATACTGTGTTTGACAAATGCCTGTATTTTTTGGCTGCTTCCTAAATGTTCTCAGATTTTTTGTCTGCCTTGATGTTTGTTTCCTGCACTGTTTTGTCCTCACTGTGACGAGGTATCTTTGTAAATGAGCCTCTGGCTCAAAGGTTGTTAAACTGATGTTCTAATAAATAAATAAAATAAATAAATACTGAGATTAAAAGTGTTAGCTATGCAGACAATGTGTGCCTGGTACTGTGGGATCAGGCATCAGGAGGTGCGGCAGCTCAGGTGATAGGCTTATTTTCATCAATCACTAATACAGACATTAATACGGCCGAAAGCATGTGCCTTCCGATTGGAGATCCTGTAAGTGCGACTTCAGTTTCTTTGGACATCCCATTCCAAACACAACCCCAAAAGCTTTTGGGGGTATATTTTGGTTCAGAGGATGTGTGTTCTTTTAATTGGAATCTGTTAATATCAGAGAGTAAGGAGAAAGTTAAAAAATGGAACTCCTGGCATGTCTAAACAAAAAAGAATTTATATGGTTAAAACCTTTTTATTAACTGTGCTTTTATATTTATATATGGTCCACCCCCCACACACACACACAAAACAACTAGAGACAGAGCTTTATGGCATTTTTCTTTCAGTGTATTTGGGGAAGTAGGCTTAACCCAATAAAAAGTGGTGTCGCCTATCGTTCCATCAAAGATGGGGGCTGAAGATGATACACCCAATAGTTTTCTTTTTCACCTTGTTCTTGTATGGTAACTTGAAACCAGTTTTACTTACTGCAGATAAACTGTGGAGTCCATGGGTATTAGACCAAGTAACTCCTTGGCTTGACTCCTGGGATGTTTAGTCGCCTATACCAAAGCAAAAATCCCTTCAAGAACTTCCCTATTTTATGCAGTATATTTCTGGGAAATTAAAACTTTGGTCTTTGGTCTATTAAGAAACAGCAAATTTTGTCTCTTATCAGGAAAGAAATGTATACTCATATAGTCTGGAATTTTTTTATAGACCTACCCAGGTACTGGGTCAAAACACCAGCCAAAACTGCTAATATAGGGACGATGCTGATAAATCCCAGACTACAGGAAAAAATGTGGGATGTCCTATGGTTGTGCGCTTATTTAAAACTAAATGTGAGAAACAATTTGAAACATAAAGAGTTAAACGATAGAGAGTGTCCCAGGGAAGGTACTTATAAGGGCATACTGGAAACCATGGAACATTCATTTTTAGAATGCCCTTTTATCCTTTCTTTTTGGTTTAATTCTATATTTAAAATGGCCCCAAATTCCCCTTTATACTGCTAACCAGAGATATTTTGTTACTGGGCCTACTACCCCAAGCGTGGTTTCAGTATGATCTGGGAACTATCCATTTAATTTTGTTAGTGCTCAAATACCATATCTGGCATACGAGGTGCCAGTTAACCCTGTATAAGAGGCAGGTCACAGCAGAACAGTTGTTTTGGACAGTACAGAACTTACTAGTGAGTATTAGGCAGTTGGATTTTCAAAACTGCTCGGCATCTCAATTCCAAGATAGGTGAAAATATATGGAATGGATTTTAGAAATTAGTTAATATAACCCTCCCCCCTCCATTTTTTTTGGGGGGGGTAGCTAGGAAGTAAAGTTTACCTTTTTGATAATATTATAAAAAAGATTACGGTAATCTCTTCTATCTCTTTTTTTTACCAGATTTCTGAATTATGGGATATTATGTGTGAAATGAACACTGTATGGTCCCCTATTGTGTAGAGGAGGGGTTTTATTTTCTTTTTTCTTATAACATTCTTTTGGTTTCCTTTTTCCCCTAGAGTGTGATTTTCTAAATTTTTCAAAAGTGTATGAATGCAATACTTATTTTCCTTTATGTATATAATCTATTTTATGGTTTATGATTTGTGTGAATTAACACCTTTTATATAAATATTGTGTTTTGAAGTTTCAATAAAAAATTCCCCTACTCTTTTCAAGAAGTGCCATGGGACCTTTAACATCCACCTGAACTACCACCAGAACAGGCAGATTGGACCTCGATTTAATGTCTCATCCAAAAGATGGCACCTTATGAGTGCAGCACCCCCCTCATGCTGCACTACAGTGCCAGTATTGGGATTTAACCCAAGTGCCTGGTGTGTGTTGCTGAATCAACCTGGGGAAGAGGGAAAACTCATTTAAACTAGCAGGGAGGGATTCAAGAAAGACATCCACAAGAACATTTTTGTATGGAAAGAGAGGTGGACAGATGGAACAACCAGCTGGAAGAAGTGTCAAAGGCCAAATCAGTAAGCAGTTTCAAGCAGAGGTGGACAAGCACGTGGCCTTAGAAGAGGGCAGCAGAAATTAAAGGAGAAGACTACTATATATTTCTGATTTGGATATGTCTGATGTATTTATTATACATTACATCAGTTACTGTACATATGTCAATAAGAGATCAGTCACTTCTGCTGTTGCAACACATATCTAGAGTTTGAGGCTCTGACACAAGGTAGTAAAATGTCAAGCAAGCCTCCATTTACATGCAGATGGGTCACTTGTAATACAGCCCCTCCCATTCCCTGATGTCACTGCAGCAACAGTGCAGAAGAACACATAAGGATATCAATGCTGTCTATCCTGATTTTAGTTTACGTTTGCAATGGCTTAAGACAGTTCTGTCATGCAACTCACACAGGGAGTAGTACTTGTAGCCTTAATACTGCATGTGTAGAGCAAATAATGCATCTAATAGTATTTAATTCACAGGAAACAATCTCTTCTATGTACATGCTCATTTCTCTCTGTGAGACAGTTGCAACATGTTGTAGAGTGCAGTAGAAAGAATGAGTCAATCAGACAATCAAACAGTCAATCTAGCAATCAATGAGTCAATCAGCATTGCACCAGGTGAACACCCTTGAGAAGATTCATTTACAAGGTAGGCCTGAGCAGTTTCCCAAAGGATCACACAAGACTGAATTCCTCCTTTGCACAAATCATACATCCCCCTTTCAGCAGCCTGATAGTGGAGTGCTAGATCGCTTACTGTATAAAGTGTAATGTTTTACATTTCAAATGCTCCTTACATCTAGGTTTCTGACTAGACATACCAAGACAGAATGCATATGACATGGGAGGAATGAGATAAGCAAATACAGAGCACTACGAACACTGAGACTGATTAGTTTCTTTACCTACAACAGCTGCAGTGTAGCATCTGATTTGTGAGGGACATCCTACTTCAAGTGCTGGCATTACAAAGGGGGGGTGGCTGCCACCGCTTGTTTTCAGTACCTTCATAGTGAAGTGCTGTAGCTCTCACATCACTGCTAATTATTTATAATGGGAATGGGGGCACTTTTAAAGTCATGGACCTGAGGGGCCATCACACTTCCCAAGGAGGTTAGGGGAATTTGTTAAGGGTTAGAGAGTAAGGGACTTTAGTAGGATTTGAACCAGAGTTTCCCAGTTCTTGTGCCTGTGCTTTAACCACTATATTAACCTTCCTCCATATGCTGCAGCTGATGTTGTCCTGGTAACCTATTCCTTGTTATAGCTGAACTCTTTATTGCCTTACATCAGCCATCCAATCACTGACTGCCTAGTTACAAAGGGAAAGGGGCATTTTTGCAAGATTGTTTCTCACTGCTGGTGTCAGTCAAAACAGAGAATGCTAACACACACAGAACATAATACAAAAGCTATATAATACCACTTAAGACTCTTGTTGTACCCAGAGTCATTTATTGGGTAAACTGTTTTGCTAACAGAAACATTAACACAACACATACAGGCACTTCCTTATAGGCATACTGTATATACATGTCAAATCAGTGCTGCATCACACTCATATGGTCCTAGTCCCTATTAGACCTGCACTTTGAGATGTGCACAACACTTAAAGGGTTCCTCCATTACTCAAGTGGGGAACCAAACATTGTGGGTTCTGTTTACTGGTGGAACAGCATTTCGTGCAGCACCATTGTCTGTTGCTCTGATGACATCATCTTCCAGCAGCATTGATGGTAAAATGGAGGACAAACACATTGATAACTTCTGGGGGCTGTATATTTGTATTTATAATCTAGATTTGGACAGCAGTAGGACTGCTGGCAACTGGAGGAGGCACACAACAGTTACACATACGGAGTTGGGAAAATATGGGTGTGAAACTATGGGAGACTTCCCCTTTAAGGGACAGGATGGCCACTGGAGCAATTTTATTTATTTGTAAGTTGTGACCAGGAAGGCACCTGCATCTGAAAATAAGTGGAACTGAATCTCTTTTACATAGTTGGCATGTGAAGTCTGTTTTTGAGCTGCAAGCATCAGTGATAGGTAGAGTTGGAAGCAGCTGCCAGAAGCTTGACTAGGTAGCCAGCTGGGTAGCTTACCTAGCCAGAATTTACATCTGAGCAGACCAGTGTGTTGAGAGCGTTTCAGCCGAGAGAAGAATGATCCAGGCAGTCCAATATGTAAAGGAATAAAAACTGTAAAGGCCATAGATCGTTTGATGTGACATTAAACTGTGGTTTTAACAATAGTACTGTATGTGCAAAATTAAGTTACAAGTGGAAATGAATGGAAATAAAGGGAAGGATTAAGATCTAAATGAAAAATAAAGTCTGCCTGTAAATAGTCACTACTAATATAAATAAATATAATAGAATCTGTTATTTCCTTATCCATCATTCAGTACATTGGAATTTGACTTCATGAAACCTGCAGACAGGAAGTGGTGCTGCTGGTCTGTCTCTGTCACCCCCCCCCCCCCAATATACAAGGCTGGGACCCGGGAACGAATGTCCCTTCCCATAGCACTATATCTCCAGCACTAAATAGATACAAAAGACTGTGCACAAGGCTGTGGTGCTCTTGATAACGTTAAAATCTACCAGCGTTTGAACTTTATCTATTGGCATTGTCGGAACAAAATTTAGGCCCTTTTTTAAGAGGTTAGTTTCAGCCTCTGTGAGAACATGTTGAGACAAATTAATTATTTGTATGCCATTAAGATTTTGAGCACTCACCTCTTCCTCCTCGCCTGAAACAATCTCCTGCTGTATGGCTTCTGCTGCCGGTTGTAGTAATTATTTGAGGTGAGACAATTGATAACATGTGATACTAATGGTGTCATTTATTTGGCCATATGTATTTGTAAGGCTTTCTATGTGGGTAAACCCACTAGAAAGTTTAAAGTTAGAACCGGTGAGCATCAGAGGGCTAGTGCCAGTAGTGACCTTACATATGCAACAGCAGCACATGTTCACAATGCAAACAATGGTCAGGAACATGTATATATATGGCTAGTGACAAAGTAAGCCCTAATCCATGGGGAGGTAATTTTATCAATCTCATTCTTAAATTAAAGACTTTTTGGATCATTCAATTGGGTGCATATAAGAACCCAGGTCTTAACACAGGTTTTGGGATTAAAGCTTATTTGGAAGACAGGAGGTGAAAACAAAAAAAAACTTGCCCCCTGCTTTCCAAATTTCAGCTATTTTTTTCCTTATGAATTCTCCCCATGATTTTTTATTAGATATTTATTATTGGTAGTGCCCTATCTGTCTCTTTTTTTTAGAGTTTTTAGAATGTATTGGTTAGCTGTCGTCCCTTCCCCTCCCCCCCATATGTCCATTTTGGTACATAATGTATCTCTGTCTTGCTTTTTATTTACCTTATTTTTAGGATGTACTATTTATTCTTTTTTAAATTGTTTGTAAGATTTGATGTGCTGTGAGGTGTTATAATGATTGGTGTCAGGTGTGACTACTTTGATTGCAATTTGATGACATCATCACAAAGTGACTATAACTTTGCATTGTTTTTTATAACTGCCCTAGCCTTTGAGAGAGAGTTCAGGAGGGGCCCGAAATGCATCAGGTGGGCGCTTTTTACCTATTCATGTAAATACATTTTATTTTTACTCTAAACACACGGTGTCAACATCATATGAGGTGGTGAGTGCCTGGGTTTTTACCATTCATACCTCCAGCACTGTAGCAGAGCAAGGTGCTGCCACTTTGACTCCATTTCAAAAACCATCTTTCATTAAATTTAAATCACGATTTGGATATTTCCCCACCGCTGTTCCATGACTTGTAAAGAAACAGAAACAGGGCTTGCACTGAGATTTATTGTGGAGGCACGTGAATTGCAGAGGGAACAAAGAGCTTGTTTGCAAAAGGCCGAGCTTGTCTGCATGATGGTTGGAGAGAGGGGGGAAGAGACAAGCATGCTTATGCTTATAGTTATTTATTTATTTATTAAAAAGTTTAACCAGGAAATACATACTAAGCTTATAAAAGCTTATTTCCAGATGTGTCCTGCAGGAGAGGGGAGAAGGAGACAGCTAAAGAATATAATTACTAAAAATACAAGAATGTAGAAATACAAACAGAATCATAAATATTAGAGGCAAATTAGTAATGAAAGCAATTAGAAAATATAACAATCACGTATACGTACAGAACAGAAAAAGTAGTGAAACAGGATGAGCAGGGCAGAACTAGAGAAGGGGAGTAAGACTGCCAGCAACAAGTGATGAGGGAGTAAAAGCAGGAGGAGTCATAGAGAGAGATGCAGGAAGGATAACAAAAGTCATAAAGAAGAGACTTCAGGGAGGAAGGAGAGGAGGCAGAACAGATAGAAAGAGGAAGAGAGGACCAACGTTTAGGAAAGCGGTAAGAAAAAGCAGATTGACCAACAGTAGATTTTCTAGAGGGGAGAATGGGAAGTAGCGTTACGGAGAGGGTAGAAGGAAAAAGACATATGAGCAACTTAAAACTAGCATTTTATTTTAAGAAGGGAAACGGCTGAGATTTTTTTCTCTCTTTTTTTTTTATTGGTTAGCAGCGTGTTCTACGGCCAACTTTTTAATGGTCGCTCTAAGGTGAAGGGACGTGTGCTAAACTGAGAGATCAGAGAATGATTGGCAAGGGTGGGTTATATTAATGGTTAGCCGTGTGTTCTAGGGCTGATTTATTTTGGTTGCTGTAACATAAAGGGACTTATGCTAAACTGAGAGAGCAGGGAACGATTGGCAAGGGTGGGTTGTATTAATGGTTAGCCGTGTGTTCTAGGACTGATATTGCTTGCTGTAACATGAAGGGACTTGTGCTGAACTGAGAGAGCAGGGAATGATTGGCAAGGGTAGGTTAATGGTTAGCCGTGTGTTTTAGGGCTGACTTTTATTGGTTGCTGTAAGGTGAAGGGACTTGTGCTAAACAGAGAGCAAGAAACGATCAACAAAGGTGGGATATATTTCCCTATATCACTTTGTCCTGCACACCATTGCTCCAGATGTTCTGGTGATTACAGAGTCCTGGCTCCGACCGCCGACCCGTAACAACAAAGTTAACATCCCCTCCTACTCTTTGTTCAGAGCCGACATGCAAACCAGAGGTGGTGGGGTAGCTATTTAAATCAAGGATAAATTCCCAGTCTCCATAATTGACTCAACCTCTGTCCCAAAAGAATTTGAAAGCTTGTCATTAAAGATTGAAATTGCTACCGGTGTCTCATTATGTATAATAGGATGCTACAGACCCCCATCAGCTGGACAACAGTTATTAAAACATCTTGGAAACATCATGGGTTCGGCATCTTCAGAGTATATCATACCAGGGGACTTCAACTTAGACTGGCTCTCCAGTGCATCCGCCCCACTTAAAATGTTCTGTGATTCCCTTGGGTTGTCACGCTAATAAACAAATCTACTCGTCCTGACAAGCTCAACCCTAATAACAGTACTCTCTTGCATATCATTTTAGTTAACAAATCCCATTTATTCTCCCATGCTGGTGTCTTTTTCTCTGATATTAGCGACCATTGCTTCATCACGTGTGTAAGATCCACTCTTAAATCCAGAACTGCACCAAAATTCTCCTTTAAAAGGAGCATACTTAACTTCGATCTCCATGGTTATATATCAGAGGTAAGAGACTCCATGCGATGGCAGGACTTCTATCTAGCCAAGTCCCTGACTATGGCTTATGATATTTTCTCAGAAATTGTGCTAGGGGCTCTCAACAAGCATACTCCCATAGTAAAAGTTCGTGCCAGAAACAAATCCTGTCGGTGGTTTACAGAACACCTAAAAGATGCTTTGCAGAGTAGGGATGTACTCTGGAGAACTGCTAGGAAAACTAATTTAATAAATTACTGGAATTCTTTCCGGAGGGCGAGGAACTTCTGTACCAAAATGGTCAGAGAAGCCAAAGCTAATTTCTACTGCTCACAGCTGGAGAGCTCTTCAAGAAATGCCTCCAAATTCTGGAGGACGATCAAAGACATTGAAGGTCACACCACTGTTAATTCCCTACCTACTAACCTATTGATCGGCAATACTGTCATTTCCGACAGATCGTCTATCCTCGACGCTCTCAATAATCATTTTGCAACTGCAGGGCTAGCCTTTGGCTCCTCTCCCGCAAATATCCTCTGCCAACAACTTGGATTGGATGCACAAGAAAAACCCATCCCCAGTCCATCCTTCTGTCTGCAGCCTACCTCCCTGAAAGAAGTTGAGGATCTTCTCCTTCAGTTGGACACTAGAAAAAGTGCTGGGGCTAATTTCATTGACCCGTACTTCTTAAAGGTCGGCTACCGTGTCCTCGTAGTCCCAATTACTCATCTCTTCAACTTATCCTTGTCCCAGGGTGACCTACCGCCCATTTGGAAAAATGCACTTGTGGTCCCTTTGTTTAAGTCAGGAGATCCAAGTGACCTCAATAACTACAGGCCAATCTCCCTACTTCCAATCCTGTCAAAGATACTGGAGAAAATAGTGAACTCCCAGCTCCGGAAGTACCTGGAATCAGAAAAATTGCTCAACCCTTTACAGTCCAGTTTTAGAGCACAGCACAGTACAATCTGTGCTCTAGCCAAGGTGATAAACGACTGGCAGCTTGAATTAGACAAAAAAAAAATTGTCAGCGCAGTTTTCTTGGACCTAAGCAAGGCGTTTGATACTGTTGATCACAGACTGCTTCTGTCGTCCCTCCGGAATATTGGTTTGGATTCCCTATCCCTTAAATGGTTCTCCAACTACCTCTCAGGATGACTTCAACAACTAAAGGCAGAAGGGGAGGTTTCTCCACCAAAACTCCTATTGAGGGGTGTACCGCAAGGCTCCATCCTTGGTCCCTTGCTCTTCACCATTTATATAAACAAAGTAGATGCCCCTTTCAAAGAAGCACAAATACACCTATTCGCAGATGATACAGTACTCTATGCTAGTAGCCCCACCCCTGATGCGGCCTGTAAAGCCCTTCAAAATGAATTTAATCTGCTGCAGCATCAGCTTATAAACCAGAAACTGCTCTTAAATGCAAAAAAAAAACAAAGCAATGTTCCTCTCACCCCTTCACAATGCAATAAATCCTGCAATTGCTGGGACACTCGCGCAGATCACTACCATTTTAGGTGAACGGTTGGACTATGTACCAAAGTTCAAGTACCTGGGGGTCTGGTTAGACCATGGACTTATTTTCGCAGATCACTTAGAAGAACTGGCAAAGAAATTTAGACAAAGACTTGATCTGTTCTTTAGGATTAATAATCTCCTCACAAGAGACGCTAAACTGAAACTGGTTCAAACTACCTTTCTTTCCCTGTTGGATTACGCAGATTTTCTATATAGCCAGGGATCTGCAGGTACCCTAGCCAAACTCAATACGCTTTATCACAGAGCATTAAGATTTATCACGGGTCTTCCTTACTCAACCCATCACTGTGCATTGTACATGACAGTGGGATGGTCATCCCTTGCTTACAGACGGCAAATAAATGCTGCGGTTTGGACATACAAAGCTATCTCAAATAAACTGCCTCAGGGAGTGGTGTGAGGCCAGAGGGTATGGGTTGATGGGGGACTGGGGGGAGACCTGGGAGGATAAGTAGCTGTATGCTAGAAATAGACTACATCTCAATTTGGAGGGGAGGGGAATCCTTAAGTTGAAAATAGAGGAGTTCATTGGTGAAAAGTGGGGTTTAAACTTGCGAAGGGGGGTGGGATGGGAGAAAAGGCTGTCAAGGGGTGCCGATAAAGGAGGGACTCTGTTCCACCCCTGGGGACCAGGAGGATTGCAGGAAAAGGCCAACTGGCAAAAGTGCAGACCAGGAGAAAACAGAATCCCCATGGGAACACGAGCAGGGAAATGGAACTATAGGAAAGGGTGGAAGGTAGTCCTGCTAAATGCCAGGAGCTTGGGCAATAAAATGCCTGAGCTCCAGGCGATGTTAACTGAGGGAGCAGTGGATGTGGCAGCGGTCACTGAGACTTGGGCCACTGCAAGACATGACTGGGACCTGAACCTGGAGGGTTACACTATGTTCAGGAAGGACAGGGGGGAGGGAAGGGGAGGAGGGGTAGCAATGATAGTCAGAAACTGCATTGGCATAGGGGAAGTAGAGGAGGCGGAGGGAACCGTGGAGGCGATTTAATACCTTGATAACAAGGGGGGGCAAGAGAGTAAAAATAGGAGTGGTGTATAGACCCCCTGCCCTGGCGGAGGAGTTGGAGGACAGTCTGGTGGCAGATGTTAGGAGACACTGCAGACTGGGCAGAGGAACGGTGGTGGTGGTAGGGGACTTAAACATGCCAGGAACAGACTGGGAGACTATGACATCCAAGACGCGTTCCTAACTCAGCAGGTGAGGGAACTGACCAGGGAGGCACGGGTACTGGATGTGGTCCTGGCAGACAGTGACCAGATTGGGGGCCTGGAGGTAAGGGACCCATTGGCGGGGAGTGACCATGCCACGGTCTGGTTCTGCCTGGACCTAGGAGGGGTAGAAGGCTGCACAAAGACTGAAGTAACTGACTTCAGGGGGCGATTTTAAGGAAATGGGAAGGATCCTAAGGAGCATTTGGATGGGATTGGGTCAGACATGGACGCTGATAGTAGGTGGAAATCATCAGAGAGGGTGCAGGATGCTACCAGCACCTGTGCAAGAGGTTTTAAAATGCGAGGGCCCAAAAACCCCTTGTTGGTGGACCAGGAGGTCCAGGAGGTGGAAGGGAAAGAAAGCAGCCTATAAGAAATTCAAGTGCTCAAGGAGTGAAAGGGATCGAGGGGAGTACTAGCTGATGGCTGAAGGGCCACTAGAGTGGTGAGGGCGAAGCAAGGCAAGGAAGGAGCAGAACCCTGGCCAGGAAATTAGAGAGGGAACAAGGGGTTCTTAGATACATTGGGGAAAGACGTAGGGTGAAGGGCAGATTAGCAGGATTAAATCAGGGGAGAGATGGGCACAAGACCCGGGGAGCAGGCTGAGGTACTAAATGAGTACTTCACCTCAGTTTCACCAGGGAAATGGGATGCTGCATCATACATGGGAGGAGACAGAGATAATGAGGAGGGGGACCCCACCGATCGGCAGGTCTGGGGAGAGGGGGAGGCATCACTGGCAGGTGGGGGGAGGGCTAAGCAGGGAGAAGAGGTACCCAGAAGTGGAAATCACAGCACAGAGAGTGAGGGAAGCCCTCAGCTCCCTTAAGACGGAGAAAGCACCGGGCCAGATAAATTACATCCTAGAGTGCTGAAGGAACTTGCAGATGTCCTGGGCGAACCCCTGGCAGAGCTTTTCACCATCTCTGAGGACAGGGTGGTGCCCCAAGACTGGAAGGTGGCGATGTAGTGCCTATCCACAAGGTGGGATCAAGGGAGGTGGCAGGGAACTACAGGTCTGTCAGCCTGACATCGGTGGTGGGCAAGGTGATGGAGGCATTGTCAAGGAGAGGCTAGGGGGACCTGGATAAATCAGGGTGCCTGACGATAAACAGCATGGATTCATCCCAGGGAAATCGTGTCAGACAAACCTGGTGGAGTTCTATGACTGGGTGACAAGTGCCTTGGACCTGGGTAGACCAGTGGATGTCCCTTCTAGACTTCAGCAAGGCATTTGACCTGTTCCTCACGTGGCCTGTTGGATAAGCTAGAGAAATGGGGTGGGAAACCAGATGATCAGATGGATAGGCAATTGGCTCCAGGACCGGACCCAAAGGTCGAGTTGGTGGGATAGTCTCATCCCAAGGAGGGTCATTAGTGGGGTCCCACAGGATCAGTCCTTGGCCCCTTCTGTTCAACGCCTACCATCTGACATAAGGACAGGAATCAGGAGTGAGATGAGTCTCTTTGCAGATGACTCCAAACTGGGGCGGTGGTGGATGGGAGGAGGGAGGGTGGCCCTGCAGGGGACCTGAAGGCTCTGGAAAGATGGTCTAGGAAAGTGGAAGCTGAGGTTCAATGCAGGAAATGCAAGGTACTCCACCTGGGGGCCAGAAACCCAGGCCAAGTGTACACCCTGGGGAAATACTACAAGTCTCAATGGCTGAGAGGGACCTGGGGTGGTGGTGGATGTCAAGATGAACAACTCTGAGACTTGTAGGAGGGCAGCAGCCAAGGCCAACAGGATGCTGGGATGCATCGCTAGGAGATCACCTACAGAAGGAGGGAAGGATACTCCTCTGTATAACTGCTTGGTGAGGTCAGAACCTGGAGTACTGCGCAAGTTTTGGAGGCCACACTTAAAGAGGGACATTAACCTCCTGGAGAGGGTCCAGAGGAGGGCAACCAAAATGATTTGGGGCTTGGGGGACAGGACCTATGAGGAGAGGCTCGAAGAGCTAAATATGTACACATTGGAAGAGAGAAGGGACCGGGGGGACATGATAGAGGTCTTCAGGTACATGAAGAGGGTAAATGGGGGAGGAACAGTCAGGGTGCTTCGAAGGAAGGAGGAAGGGGCCACTAGAGGGCATGGGTGGAAGCTGGAGGGGGGAAGATTCAGGGGAGAAAGGAAGAGATGCTACTTCACTGAGAGGGTGGTGGAGCCATGGAATGCAGTACCTAGGGGCTGGTGGAGGCAGAGACAGTGGAGGGTTCAAGAGGGGTGGGACAGGTACAGGGAAGGGTTCTGGAGCAAAATCCAATGCAGCAAGAATATCCGGAACTGGGAAGGGAGAAGCCAGAGAAGGTGAGGGGGACAGCAAGGTCAGCACCCAGGGTGGGGGCTGACCAAACGAGCAGACACGAAAGACCGTTAGGCCTATTCTGCTGGCATTTTAGTATGTTAGTATGTTAGTATATCTCTGTCTGTTTACCTTTTTGCACTCTGGAGAAGTATGCCCTGAGAAGCACCTCATATATCTACCTTTATGTTTACAAAGCAAAATCGCGCATTGGCAGAGCAGTCATCAGCTTTGTGCTCCCTCAACTGTGGAACACGCTGCAAAAAACTTTGAAATTAACTCACCCCATCAGCCTAGCAGCTTTTAAATCTCTATATCTACATCATAATAAGGAGTCCCGTGCCTGTCGACCCTAAATCATGACTCCTATAAGTCCAAGTACACTCTAATTACTACTGTTGAAAGACTGATCACATCTATATTCGACTCTTCCCTCTCCCTGTTTCTGCCCCCCATATCTGTCCCTTCCACATTCCTCTGATCCTGGTTCCAGCTCTAAATTCTCCATACCGTATCACTATATATCTTTATATATTAGGTTTTATTTGTGTTCGGTGCACCTGATATGTATATTTCTTTACTTATATGAATAATTGTGTCCTACCCAAAACTTGCTGTATCGTCTGTTCCAAACATATACTACTGTCAGTGCTACCTGCTGATACTTTGTATATATTGTATTATTGTATCTCACTTTATTTTAATTTTCTTGTGTGTTGCATCCCATGTATATTGTCTCTTGTTCCTTGTTGACAAACCCAGGTCCACCTCGAAAATGAGCTTGCTCAACGGTGATCGCCTGGTTAAATAAAGACTTTGATTGATTGTGCTGCTAGTTTTCAGATTGTGGGGGTTACAATTTATTTATTCCTTTCAGTTAGTACATGGTGGCATAGCATACTTATTTCTGCCTGTTCACGAAGCAGGGGGTGGATATGATGGACCTAGAGTCTCCCATTCTGACCTTAAATTACTGTGTTACCATGTATGTTAGGATAGCCCACCTGAGATGCAGTATCTTGTTTACAGTGGGGGTCCTGCTTCTTACCCATTGTACAGCCATGTGGGCTGAAGCAGTAAGAGATTAAGTGACTTTCTCGAAGTCACAGGGTGAGTAATTAGCTATGATGGGATTTGACTCAGGGTCTCCTGGTTCTCAGTCCTTCAGTCTACCTGTTACTCCACGCTGCCTCTTGTGAAGCCCAACTACCGCTGCGTAGAGTGCCTTACCGCAGTGCACTGTGTCCCGTATCACCAGTCCAGAGGATCAGTGTGCATCCCCCTATTTGAAATGTCAGTGCTTTCCCTTAATCTGCCAGTGGAGGTTCCCTTTTAGAGGATTATTATGATTATTATTATGGCTGCCTCGCCACAGCTTTCCCCTCCGCCAGTGAGTTTAAAGATGTCACCTCCATAATGTAGCTGAACTCCACTGGTACCAGTTTTAGGTGGAAGTGCCAGCCAGAGTTGGGCCATGAAACCAGGTTTCCAACACGGCAACACACAAGACATTGTTGCATCTTGCGGAGATTAAACAAGGGGCTAACAGCTTTGCACCACTACTCAGCCTGTGGGGAAAATCTTTTAAACTAAACGTTCTTGTTTATGGAACTGGGCTATATTTAATTGTGGGTTTCTGTCACCACAAGACCCCGCGTATGAGTGGGGCTTGTGTGTGTTTTTAAACATTATTAAACTCTGCTTGCTGTGAGTGATTCTGTTGGGAGGCACGCCACTACTTCCGGTGACTTTACACTATAAAAGCCCGTTGTAGCGAGCGGGCCGAGTGATTGCATTATTGAGGAGATTAAACAAGGGGCTAACAGCTTTGCACCACTACTCAGCCTGTGGGGAAAATCTTTTAAACTAAACGTTCTTGTTTATGGAACTGGGCTATATTTAATTGTGGGTTTCTGTCACCACAAGACCCCACGTATGAGTGGGGCTTGTGTGTGTTTTTAAACATTATTAAACTCTGCTTGCTGTGAGTGATTCTGTTGGGAGGCACGCCACTACTTCCGGAGACTTTACACTATAAAAGCCCGTTGTAGCGAGCGGGGCGAGTGATTGCATTATTGCGGAGATTAAACAAGGGGCTAACAGCTTTGCACCACTACTCAGCCTGTGGGGAAAATCTTTTAAACTAAACGTTCTTGTTTATGGAACTGGGCTATATTTAATTGTGGGTTTCTGTCACCACAAGACCCCACGTATGAGTGGGGCTTGTGTGTGTTTTTAAACATTATTAAACTCTGCTTGCTGTGAGTGATTCTGTTGGGAGGCACGCCACTACTTCCGGAGACTTTACACTATAAAAGCCCGTTGTAGCGATGAGGCGGCGATATCGTAAGCTCGACGCAGAAGACACGCTGCAGTCTGCTGTGTCCGCTAGCGCTGGGAGTTGGGGCATACATATAGCTCGTAAGTAAACATTGTACTACAAATAATCATTATATTGAAATGGAAGGCCCTTTTAAAATTTGTACTGAGTGTCAAATGTTCATGACAGGAATACAAACAGATATATTTATATGTGATAAATGTAAATTGGTGGAAATGCTGAAAGAGGAAATTACACGTCTGTTAGAAACTAAATCAGAAAACGAAGAGATTGTTAGTCTGGAAACATTTATTGATTCTATGGTATCTAAAATAGGAAGTAAGGAACAGGAAAGAAACTCTGTAAATGATGTGGGGCAACAAAAAACAAACGTAGGCTCTGAACAGGTGACAGAAGAATTGGCTAAGGTACCTAAAGTTAAAACTAAGAAAAGAGGGGGCCAAATTTATAATAGTGTACCTATTACATGCCAAAATCGGTTCACACCTTTACAAACTGTGGATTCCGGAGAATCTAAAACTGATGATACCCATGATCAAAATCCCCAAATACAAAGTCAGGAAAATAGAGAAACAAGGCATCCAAATAGGGATCTGCTAGTAATAGGGGACTCCTTGATAAGAGGAATGGATTCTATGTTATGTAGAGGTAGAAATGAAACTACTACAGTGAGTATGTTGCCAGGAGTCAAGATACAGGACATACATATACTTCTGGATGGACTTATGGAAAATACTACAAATCCCTTGGTTCTATTGCATGTAGGAATAAACGACATTCATAATCGAAACTTACAGGATATTTTTTCAGATTTTCAGAACATTTTACTGAAAATAAAACAAAAAGGGGGTACCGTAATAATATCTAGTATATTACCAGTTTTTGGTTATCATTTAGCTAAAACTTCCAAAATCAATACCTTAAACAGATGGTTGAGTGATTTGTGCAGAAAAGAAGGGCACAATTTTGGATAACTCGTCAGCATTTAACAATCCAAGTTTGTTTAAGCATGATGGATTACACCTGGAGAGGGTGGGGATTAGATATCTAGTTAAGAGATTTAAAGAAGTCACAAGCACTGATTTAAACTAAATGAAAGGGGATGGGGATAGACAACACAAACACATATAGAGTTAAAAATATTAATAAAAATGATAAATCTGATTCCTGGAATTGTATGTTGGTTAATGCTAGGAGTTTGAAAAATAAAATGGGGGAATTTAGAAATATTTTGATTACTAATAATATATATATAGCTGCTGTGACAGAAACGTGGTGGGATGCAAACGATGATTGGGGTCAGGCTATCGGTGGTTACACTTTATATAAAAAGTCCAGAATATATAGAAAAGGGGAAGGGGTGGCTCTATATATAATAGATAGTATAAATTCAGAAGAAGTGATATCCTCCTTGGACACGATGGATCAAGTGTGGATCAAATTACTACGACACGCCCCAAAAATAATTTTGGGACTTATTTATAGAGCTCCATCATCAACTTCACAATATAATAAAGTTTGATTGATCACATGTTGACCTTTAAACCCAATAGATAGACTATTAATTTAGGATTTAAATCTACCTCGAATTAATTGAGAACATCTGCAGTAACACCTTTTGAGAAAGATTTTCAAATTGCATGTGATCAAATTGGGTTAGTCCAGTGTGTGACAGATCAGACCAGGGAAAACATATACTGGATATAGTTTTAACAATATGGGAGACACTCTGAGTGAGTGTAAGACTACTGTAGCTTTAGGAATGTTTACCACTCTAAAGTGGAATTTAAATTAAATAACCAGTAATAAATCAAAGGGGTAAAACCATTACTTATGATCTTGGAAAAGCAAATTTTGTAAAGATGAACGCCAATCTTTCAAAATGGCAGTGGAGGAAAGAGTTCGACGATAGACCATTGAAAGAAGTATGGGAAATTTTTTCCTCAAAAATAAAACAGCAAGAAATGGAAAATATTCCCACAAAACAAAAGTATACTGGGAGAAATAAAAAAGTACAGTGGTGGACTCATAACATTAGATCATTAGTAAACAAGAAACACAAACTTTATAAAAAGTGGAAAACAAATAGATCAAACAAAATTAGAAACCAGTATACACAATTAACAAACTATATCAAAAAACAAATTAGGAAGGCTAAAATTGACTATGAATTAAACCTGGTTAATAGGGTGGAAGGAAATCCTAAGGCCTTCTATGCTTACATTAATAATGTAAAGGAATTTAAATACTATAGGTCCATTAAGGAAAATAAATGGTGACAGTACATCAGATAACAAAGAAATGGCAGATATTGCAAACAAATATTTTTCAACTGTTTTCACTAAAGATAAAGTTTCATATCCTATTATAAGATGTGATCTAGATCCAAAGAAAGAATATTAATAACTCATACAGAAATTAAAGAACGATTGGCTAAATTAGATCCTACTAAATCCTGGGTCCTGATGGGTTTCACCCAAGAGTACTTAAGGAGTTGGCAGAGACAATAGCTCCCCATTAACATACATTTTCCAGAAGTCATTGGATACAGGTGAGGTGATTGATTGCTGGAGATCAGCGATTGTTGTCCCAGTTTATAAAAAGGGAAACAAGATGGATCCTGCAAACTATAGACCTATTAGCCTTACTGCTATACCTTCTAAGATTTTGGAAGGAGTATTAAAGGATAGAATAAATGAATATTTAGAAACAAATCATCTCACAGATAAATTTCAGCATGGTTTTGTTAAGGGTAGGTCGTGTCAGACAATATGTTGGCCTTCTATAACCATGTTATAGATAGATTGGATAAGGAATCCCTGTTGATGTGCTGTTTCTAGATTTCAAGGCCTTTGACAAGCTCCTCACCCTGAATTATTACAACAAATGAGAAATCTGATTATAAACCCTTATATTATAAACTGGGTTCAAAACTGGTTACACGATAGAAATCAATGTGTGAGCATTAGAGGGAACAGTCCGATAGTTTCGGTGACTAGTGGGTGCCCCAGGATCGGTCCTGGGCCCTTGTTTATTTAATCTTATGTATCATCACTAAATAAAACAAAATCTGTATGGATACAAAAGTTTGTTGATGATTGTAGGATTGGTGTCAAGTAAATATTAGACTAAATACATCAAATCTACAAGACACAATTGATAATATCGACATATGGTCAAATAAATTCAAATTGACACTAAATAAAGATAAATGTTTTATGCATCTGGGCAACAGAAATCCTAAATTATCTTATATGTTAGGTAATACACCACTAAAAATAACAGCCGAGGAAAGAGATCTGGGCATAACAGTATCCAGTGATATGTCCTTCTCACCACATTGTCAAAATATAGCCCAAAAGGAAATAGAATTTTAAATTGTATACTGAGGCATATGTCATCCAGAAGCAGGACTGTTATTATGCCTCTGTATATTTCTTTGGTGAGGCCTGTCATGGAGTATGGAGCACAGGTGTGTCACCCTTAAAAACAGGACTCAATGTTGTTGGAGCGGTCCAGAAAAGAGCAACAAAAGCTATCCACAATATGGTAGGGAAAAATTACGAAACCAGATTGATGGAGTTGAATATGTATACTTTGGAGGAGCCAAGAAAACGAGGCGATATGTGCTTAGTGTACAAGGCTTGGCAAAGTGATGATCTTGGGATATCACTGGTCTAGAATTAAATAATAGTATGTATAATACCAGGTCTCACCCAATGCAGCTAACAACATCAAAGCGGAAGAAAGTACGGAGTACACAGTGGTTTAATCAAAGGATAGTGTACGATTGGAACAGATTACCGTTGGAGGTTGTGGCTAGTCAGTCAATTACTGAGTTTAAATCTAAATGGGACAGGCATATGAATCAGATTAGAAATTAGGAGAAATGGCGAGCATATAGGACGAAAGTCCATTTGGCTCAGTATCCTTCCTATGATTCCTATGATCTTGATTGGGCCAGTGCAAAATCCAAACAGAAGCTTTTGTATTTCACAGTTTGAGATGGCAGTGGCAGAAGGCTTTTTTTTAATAAAAACAGGATGGAACCCTGTGGCACAAAGTCCTTATCGCTAAGCAAAATGTTACTGGAGCGAGTACGTAAAACATATGGTAATTGTAACAGATTTTCTTTTAAATGAATCGAGGACCTATAAATAGGTTTCTAGCGAAAGAGAGATAGCGAGTGTGTGTGTGTGTGTGTGTGTGTGTGTGTGTGTGTGTGCGTGCACACACGTACAGACCAATGACGAGGCTAGGATAGTACAAGATGAGTTTAGGGAGCTGGGGAGAGGTCTTAGGCAGGTAGCACGCTCAGTGGTCTTTTCTGAGGTGCTACTTGAGTATGACAGGGGGAACGATAGGGTACTCCTTACCAGGAGCTTCAACACATGGTTAAAGGACTGCTGCAGAGAGTAGGGGTTTGGCTACATTGTTGGGGATTGGGGTCCCACCTGGAGGGATCGAGGCCTATATCGAGGAGATGGCCTGCATCCATCCAGAAGGGCAACCACAGTCCTCAGTGAATGGTTTGAATGTTACACTGACAGGCATTTAAACTAACTAAGGGGGATGGCAGATGGAAATGGGGAGACATAAACAGTCCCCCCAAAACTGAAGTAGGCAGCAGAGAGGGACCAAAGGGAAAGAAATCCCCAAGGATACCCAACAAAAAAGAAAACAAAATGGTAGAAGTGAAGAAAGAAGGGACTGAGAGTAGAGGGGGTAAGGACAGATGGCAAAAGGGGACAGGGGATGATGACAAACAGGGTGGTAGCACATTCTGGAAGGCATGTGCAAATGCTTGAAGTCTGAGAAACAGAATCCCAGACCTAGTGGCCATGATGGCAGAGGCTGATCTGGACATTGTCGCCATTACCGAGTCAAGGTGCAGTGAGAACCATGACTGGGATGTAGCTATATCAGGCTATGTTCTGTTCAGAAAGGACAGGGCGGGGGAAGAAGGAGGCGTGTGGCCTTTTATGTGAGGGATAGCATAAAGACTACAGAGATACAGGGAAATCAGGAAGGGTGGAGGTACTGTGGGTCACCCTAGACACAGGAAGGAGCCGCCATTCGCACTGACATGATCTACAGACCTCCAACGGGGATTGATAAGGTTCTAGTGGAAACCATCCAAAAGATGGCACACAAGGGGAGAGGTGCTGCTGGTGGGGGCTTCAGTCTGTCGGATGTAGATTGGAGCCTCCCAGCTGCAGCTTCAGGGACGTCCTGGACTCCCTGCAGGGGGCATTTCTCAGGCAGCTAGTAAAAGAGCCCACTCAGGAGAGGTCAGTACTGGACCTTGTACTTACCAACGAGGACAGTGTTGCAGAAGTCACAGTGGGTGGCCACCTGGGGACTAGTGATCACCGTTCAATATGGTTCAATGTAAGTACTGTGGCAGGATCAAACTACACAAAGGCGAGGGTCCTGGACTTCAGGAGAGCCAATTTTAAAAAGAAGGGGGAATGCCTCAGGGATGCCCTGGCAGGGGAGGAGGACATGGGGGAGTGGAGGAACAGTGGGAAAAGTAAAAGGAGGGGGAGGGAAAATCTAAAAGGAGGGGGAGAGAGAGAAGGCAACAAATCTTTGCGTCAGACAAGTAAGCAAAAGCAAGCAGAAAAAGAGATCGCTATGGTTCTCGAAAGAGGTGGTCGGGAAGGTAAGGCTAAAAAAGTTAACATTCAAAAGATATAAGGAGACGCATAGAGAAGAAGAAGATAGAGAGGTGTATCAGGAGAAACAGAGGGAGGCAAGGCAAGCAATTAGGCATGCAAAGGCGCAGATGAAGGAGAAAATAGCCTAGGCAGTGCAGAAAGGGGACAAGGTATTTTTTAGTTACATAAAAAAGAGAAAGACCAGGGGAAGGATAGTAAGGCTTAGGAAGGAAGGAGGGAAGTGTGTGGAGGAAGACCAGGAAAAAGCAGACCTCTTGAACAAGTACTTTTGTTCATTGTTTACAGAGAAGGGCGAAGGTGAGGGACCACATATAAGGGCCAGGAGCATCGAAGGAAGGGAGGTAGACACTATTCCATTTACAGAGGAGAGGGTTCTAGGGGAACTCACAGATCTGAAATTGGACAAGGCAATGGGGCCAGAAGGGGTGCATTCTAGGATATTGAGGGAGGTGCTGGTTGCACCTCTGAAAGCCCTGCTCATTCATTCACTAGAGATGGGAGTGTTTCTGGAGGACTGGAGGAGGGCAGATGTAGCCCCACTGCAAAAAATGGAAGCAAAGAGGAAGCTGGCAACTACAGGCCAGTTAACCTGACTCCGGTGGTGGGGAAAGTAATGGAATCACTACTGAAGGAGTGGATTGTGGAATATCTGGAATCCAGTGGTGTTCAGGATCCAAGGCAGTATGAATTCACTGGGGGGAGATCATGTCAAACAAATTTGATAGATTTCCTTGACTCGGTGACTAGGGAATGGAATCATGGTGGAGCGGTGGATGTGCCTACCTAGATTTCAGTAAGGCATTCAACACAGTTCCGCATACAAGACTTGTAAACAAGCTGAGAAGCCTAGGAGTGGGTCCTGTGGTGGTAAACTGCATGAGAAATTGGTTGTGGGACAGGAGACAGAGGGTGGTGGTAAATGGAGTTCACTCCGAGGAAGGGAAGGTTACAAATGGGGTGCCACAGGGATCAGTACTGGGACCGGTCTTCTTTAATGTCTTTATTAGCGATGTTGGTGAGGGGCTACAAGGGAAGGTATGCTTCTTTGCAGATGACACTAAAATCTGTAATAGGGTAGACACTCCAGAGAGGGTGTAAAAAATTAATAGTGATCTAGGAAAGTTGGAGGAGTGGGCAAGGGTATGGCAGCTGGGTTTCAGTGCTAAGAAGTGCAGAATCATGCACTTGGAGCACAGGTACCCAGGGGCAAAGTACAAAATGGGAGGGGTAGTATTAACCACCACCAAACAGGAAAGGTCCCTGGGAGTTATCGTATCTGATGATCTAAAGGTGGTCAGACAATGTGACAAGGCAGCGGTGAGAGCTAGTGGAATGCTAGGCTGCATAGGGAGGGGTATCACCAGCAAAGAGAGCTGGTGTTGCCGCTGTATAGTTCACTGTTGAGACCTCACCTAGAGTACTATGTCCAGTCCTGGAGACCACATCTCCGAAGGACATAGACAGTGTAGAGGCCAGGGCTCCAGATAAAATTTTTTTGGGATGAGTACTTTACTCCTCATTTTGAAAGTGAGGTGAGTAAAACCAAATTCAGATGCGTACAAATGTTTGACGGAGTGGAGTGAGGAGTACAATCTTAAAAACAATGCAGTTTTTTTCTAGGTAAGACCTGATCAGGTGCCAACAACGCTGCAGACAATGTGGGCAGGTAGGAGTAATTTACTCACTGGTCTTAAAATATAGTGAATAAAACAAAATTGGGATGAGTACAAGTGCTGTATATCTGGGGAACAAATGCTCCTTTTTAATCACCAATTATATTATGAATCACTGTTTTTTTTTTGGAGTTTGGAGTATTTACAATTGTTGGGTGAGTATCAGTACTCATTAAAAATTTTTCTGAAGAATATTTCCTAAAATGAGGTGAGTAAATAGGTCAGTACTCACCTTATCTGGAGCCCTGGTAGAGGCTATCCAGAGAAGGGCAACCAAAATGGTGCAAGGTCTACATCACAAACCCTATGAAGAGAGAGAGAGACTGAAGAACCTCAATATGTACACCCTGGAGGAAAGGAGGGAGGGGAGATATGGTAGAAACATTTAATTACCTCATGGGTATAAATAAAGTTCAAGAGAGAAGTATATATCTCAGAAATAACAGATGCTCAAGAACAAGGGGACGTGCTATGAAGCTGGGGGAGGGGACTCGGGGGAGATGCAAGAAAGTACTTCTTCACAAAAAGAGTGATGGGTGCCTGGAACTGCCTCCCGGTGAAGTTGGTGGGGGCAAAAACAGCAACAGGCATCAAAAATGCATGGGATAGGCATAAATGAACCTTAGAGGTAGGGAAGGGAGGGGAGTAAAGCCAGAGATCAGGTAGGGTCAGTGGTGTTTTAGTAGGTAGGGGAAATGGGCAGACCGGTTGGGCCAAGTGATCCCTATCTGCCGTCGTATCTATGTTTCTGTGTGCATGTGTACATGCATGTGCGTGTGTACATGCATGTGCATGTACTGCCATCAAAGGTTGTTTGTATATGTATGAACATATGGATAGTAAGACAGGAGAAAGCTTCTCACCCATCAAGACTGCCCCCACCCCCACTTTTCAGTGGCAAATACCCTCTGTAACATTTGCTACCCTTAAATATATATCTAGTCTTAAACATTTTCATTCTTTCTGAGTTCACAACTTTGCTTAGAAGGGAGTACCAGTATATGTGAACGTTTATTTTAGGAAGAGGAAGCAGTTTGCACATTATGACTTCACCCTGGTCCAGATTGTTGCACTAAATTCAGCACAGGCTGTTTAGCTGTGGACTAGGTAGGAGAAAAATGCAACTATCGAAAAACAATGATTTACACTGAAAATGAAAAGCCCTCCCCCAAGGTATTAAATGGAGAAAACACTATAACAACAGCATCTGATTTTAAAAAGGCCACTTTTTAAAAGTGTCATGGGAGGAGGAAGGAGATTAATCCTGGACATGTACTTCATAAACGGAATGCTGAAGTTCAGTGTGGCCAGGTCCATGGAAACAAAGAACAATTGGGAGGAGTCTGTTCCAGAGAACCCTGGTCAGTGTCAGCAGGTTGGAGAACAGACTCACGTACTGAAAATGTTTTAAAGTATTATTACTATTCACATAGCGTCAGTACTGCCATATAGAACCCAAGCCAATGTTTTGAATAATTCTCCTCTCCATCAGGGCTAACGGCTACTATTAAAATAAAAAAACATATTTTATTATAAACTTTTTCTGAAATCCATGCATGTCACCCTGTTTGTCTTAATTGTGGCTTGTCACGTTAAAGGGACGTCCTGGAAACCATTCAACATGTGATTGCACATTGCCCAATGTACTGAAAACCAAGAAACCAATACTTGCTCAAATTTCTAACAACCTAAGCTGATGCCAGTTATGGTCCTATTTTCATTCTTCTGCACCCCAAGTTTAGAGAAGGAGTGGAGATGTTAGCAAATTTCTTAGCATCTGTTGTCAGAATAAAAAAAAAGGAACAGATTTAAAATAGATATTTATTAGGAACAAAAGACATGACATAATACAGACGTTTAGTCTAACAGGCATACCCAGAATAGATTAAGCTGGCATTTCCTTTTTATCTGCTTTTTAAAGAGCCCCTGACACCATTAGAAAAGCCTGAAAAAAAGGCGAGATTTAGACACAATGCAATTTATATTTTATATACTTTCTATAATTATTTCCCTTTTTTTCTTTATTGCCAAGGACAGTTGTATGAAAGAAGGTTACTGTACCTTAGGTTTTGTTTTCTGTTTCTGCTTGTCTACACCTGACATCATAACCCCCTGTTTATGACTTCATAATTATAACCGCAGCAACAGACTGTGATGTCATAAACAGAACTGTGATGCCAGGTGTGGCAAGCAGCCAGAACATATTGGGCATCAATCCTGTTTATATGCAAATATCCTTGGTAATAAAGAAGTAAGGCTGAGAATTACAGTAAAACATATTTAGTGTAAGCTAAATTGTGTCTAAATATCACATTTTTGCAAAGTTGTCACAGTGGTGTCATGGGCTCTTTAAACTTGTATGATGAATGACACAATCTGTATGTCAGCTGTAACTATTTTTATATATTCTTTTTTGCAAAGCAGATTATTTGTATTTCTTGTACTGTTGGATATTTGTTTTAACTTGTAATGATCCAAATGTTCTCTTCACTACGGTCAGTCAGTAAACTTTAATTGAATTGAAACACTAAAGGAGAACTAAAGTCAAAATTTACAAAATAGTATGTTGTGCAGATTGTTTTAATGTGTAGGTATAGTCCTAGTGTGTCCTCCTCTTTGTTTGCTGTAAGGATTTTTTTTTATTTGCCTGCTAGTTTTATGGCTGTTTTGCCCTACAATGCATCCTGTCTCATGTGACAGTAATGCATCATTCATGCTACAAGAGCCTTTTTGTCACATTTACAGCAGTAGAGCTGTCATTTTAATTAACCCTCCTTGTCCATGGAGCTCTAATGCAGGCTAATTTACAGATGACAAACACCTGAGGGATAATTGAGTGGGCTTTTCTGTAACTGAGAACAAGGAACAGGTGTGCACAGTGGATATACGGAGCCTAGTGCTTTGCTGAGGGTTGATAAACCCCTATCAAAATCCGGTGAATGAGCAAGCAAGCGAAGTACTCACCAGCGTCTTTAACTGCCTGCAATAAAACAGAGAATTTTGCAGTCTACGTTTGACTCCATTATTTTTTATATGCAGAAGGAATGGTGAGTGCTTTGCTTGTGCACTCATTTTTCTGTAACTGAACAGCTGGAGTCTTCACTAATTGCAGCACTGATGGCCTTAGGTGGTTTGTGCACTTTTTTATGGTTGTAAGTAGTTTAATAAAATAAAAAGCTTTAAAAACAAAACATTCACTCCTACTGGCAAGACCTAGACACAATACCTAGAAAACAGAACATTTGGATTAAGAGGAGTTATTTCATTCAAGCCAGAATATCAGGCTTCTAACAAGAAATTGCTGCATCAGCAGCTTTTACTCTCTGAATCAGTGGTCCTGGACCCGTCACTGTCACACAGGGCAGAAGGCATTGTAGGAAAGAGAAGAGTCATAAAAAATGCTCACATGGAGATCCCCAGGAGCCATATGACTAACAGGCAAAGTTAAAAAAAAAAAAAAAAAAAAAAAGACTCCTAACAGAAAACAAAGGGAAGGACAGACTAGGACTACATCTTCAAATCAAAACACTATGCATAACGTATTTGTTTGTAAATTTTGACTTTAGTTCCACTTTAAAGGCGAGCACCTCAAAATGGGTGCACAGTTTTACAATTGTTATTATAATCACCAGTATTCCAGTTTATAGTGTACAGTACACAGCCAACAATCTTAATAAAGTTTCTAACACTGATACAATTGTTTTTGATTATGATATTTTGCCTATGTCAATAAACAAATGATTGTCTTAAAGAATACCTGTCCCTTATGGTATTGTGCACAACATTTTCAACTCTGCTTCAATTCTTTTTCCTCATCTCATTTATGTAAAATCTAAAAGAATAAAAAGTTCAAACACCATGAAGTCTTGCTATATTATAACATTAACAGTCAGCCACTGCAGTTGAACTGCCCCGGAGAGGAAGGAGTTAACTCCAGAGGATCTGGAGTTCTACAGCGCAAGGGCGCTGTGCCCAAAGCTCTATCTGGCAGTTTCAAATGAAACTGTCAGATTCTTTACTCCGCTTCACTGAACAGTCGCCCGAGATCAGCCCTTCAGCTCGGTTCATTCTCGGTTCAGCAGTATTTTTCGTCATTTGAACCGCAAAAGTCATTATTTTACCGATTTCGGTTTTAAAGCTCTATCTGGTAACCGTAAGTACTAAATTTTAAGTCTGTGTGAAAATTAATTATCGGTTCGGTTTTGAACCGATCGGTTTGTTATTTCTACATTTTAAAAGTGTACAGTGGGTTTTAGAGGAGTTCGCTTTTATCGGTTCTAAAAAACAGAATTATAACGTTTTTCAAATACCCGTGACACGGTAAGGAACCGATAAGGGTGTCTTGCCTGGCACTGCCATCAAAAGGGCAAGTTTTGGTTAGGCTGGCATTATGTCTGAGAAACCCAAAGAAAAACTGGGCCCACTGGGTTTCAACACTGTGATGTCTGTGGGAGGCCTTTGCCAAGGCTGGACCCACACGCCACTTGTAAGTTTATTGTCTGGGGGCTGACCACCTCCTGTCAGACTGCCAGGTGTGTAAAATTTCCCTGCAGCCACCCTGGAAAAGAGATTGGGCCGCTCAGGGAGCGAGAGGGCCAAAAGTCCGTGACCGGATGGCCAGCCAGTCCAGTACCCACTGGACCAGAGGGAGTGCCCTCTGACCAGGGGCGACTTCCTCGGCAAAGGAAGGCTGGTTCAGGGAACCAGTCCCGAGTAAAAAGACAAGGAAATCAGTAGGTTTGGGGTCCAAAATTGTGTCTCCAACTGCTGCAGAGATAGCTAAAGCCATTCAGATTGTCCAGTCACTGTCTCAGGGATCTGTAGAACCACCAACAGTTGGTAAAGGTTGGTTCGTCTCAGTCCCAGTGGTTCAGGATTTTGAAGTTGAGGATTTTTATGAACCACAGGAGGGAGGAGGAATTTGATCAATATATGTGTGGCTGGGGGGTCTGGACGTGCCCATTGAACCGGACATTTCTCCAGACAGACCTTTAGAATCTCCTTCTATTCTGTCTGAGTCCCTTCTTTCTTTTATTTTTACAAAAGGTTGCAGAAACCTCCAGCTTCCTTTAGAGGAGGCTGGATGAGCAAGAGGAGCCTGATTATGTGGAAATGATGGATATTCCAGAGTCTAGGAGGTTGTCTATTCCTTTGCATAAGTCATTTAGAAGCAAACAACAAAGATTTTAAAATCCTCATTCTGTCCCTCCTGTAGATAAAAAATGGACAGAAGGTATACTTTGTCAGGCTCGGATACAGACTTCCTTACTGAACAGTGTAGTCATGTGGGTGTGGTTCAAGCTGCAGCCTGTGACAAGGCTAATATTCCTCTGGCCTCACATCCTCCTGATAAGGATTCCAGGAAGATTGATGCCATGGCGAAGAAACAGTATATGGCAGCTTCTTTGGGACTCAGGCAGGCAAATTATATGGCTTATTGGCTAGATATCAGAAATCTAAGTGGGACACAGTATTGCAGTTAGCCAAGCAGGCCCATGGCCAGCTGGCTAGTGAGTTAGAACAGGTGGCTGCTGATGGCATTGAAGCCTCTAAAGTTCAATTTCATACTGCTGTTGATGTTAATGATGTTTCTCTAGGGTCATGGCCACTTCTGTAACTTTCCGTAGGGTTGGCATGGCTCAGATGCACTAATCTGTCCCAAGATACCCAGTCAAAGGCTATGGATTTTCCTGTAGTGGGAAATTCTCTGTTTGGGGAGCAAACAGAAAACTATATGAAAAAGATGGATGAATACAGAACTACCTACAAAAGTGCCCAGGCTAAGGAGAAGCATGCATGCCAGGCATGCTCCCAGAGGTAAGGGCAAGCCTTTTCCAGGCCTTTTGCAATTTTCAAGCCTCCTCTGCTGTCTCGCAGAGGGTTTCTTCAGAGGCAGGGGGTAGGCAGAGGGAGGCACAAGTAGACCGTCCCTCCCTCAGCCTAAGGCTGCTGCTAAGCAGGCACCCTGATGGGGTGCCCAGGGCCGATTCTCCTGTACCAGTGGGGGGCAGGTTGGCTCTTTTCAGCCGGAACTGGCTGTCCCTAACTACGGACAGATGGGTTCTGAGGTAATAGGCCAGGGTCTGGTTCTCAGCTCAAACACTTTCCAAAGATGAGAGCCAGACATTTTCCACCTGCAAATCCTTCAGAAGCCCTTGCTTTGGAAGCAGAGGTTTCTTCTCTTCTGGACTGCAAAGCAGTGGAAAGGGTTCCTCCTTGCCATCAGGGCAAGGGGCTTTATTCAAGATACTTTCTTACCCCAAAAAAGACAGGAGAATGGAGGCCCATTCTAGATTTAAGGTACCTGAACAAGCATCTTTTGAAACCAAAGTTCAAAATGTTGACTCTGGCAATGATATTGCCTTCCCTAAGGCCAGGGGACTGGCTAGCTTCCCTGGACCTCAAGGATGCCTATTTTCATGTTCTGATCAGGCCTTCTCACCAAAAGTACCTCAGGTTCGAACTGCCCTCAGGCCACTACCAGTTCAGGGCAATGCCCTTCGGCCTGACCTCTGCGCCAAGGGTATTCACAAAATGTCTCGCTGTAGTAGTGGCTCACTTAAGAAGGCAAGGGTTGCTGTGTTTCCCTACCTGGACGACTGGCCATTGTGGGTCAGTCTCCAGGTCAGGTAAACCCATTTGCAAGTCACCCAGCAGCTTCTCACTTCCTGGATTCCTGCTAAACTTACCAAAGTCAGTTCTGGAACCGGTTCAGGTCCTAACTTTCATAGGCGCGAGAATTGAACACAAGGTTAGCCAGGGCTTTTCTTCCCTCGGAAAGGGTGGACAGACTCATCGCCTGGCATCCTTCTTTCACCCTCATGGTCTCTCGACCAGCAAGGCATTTTCTGCAACTCCTTGGCACATGGCTGCTTCCACAGCTGTCGTGCAGGGAGCAAGATTCAGATGAGGGACATTCAGTTCCATTTGAGGGCCTATTGGTCTCAAAGGAAGGACCCCTTACCAAGCTGGTTCCAGTTACTCAAACTCTGATCCTAGCCTCCACTGGTGGCAGGTCCAGAGCAATTTAAGACAGGGGTCCCTTCATTCCCATTTCTCACTCCCTCACCCTCACCACGGATGCCTCCATCTTAGGGTGGGGGGCTCACCTGGGCGATCTTGCCACCCAGGGGGTGTGGTCTCCTCAGGAATCTCTGCTCCACATCAATCTGTTGGAACTCAGAGCTGTCTTTTAGCTCTTGGTGTTTTCAGATTCTGTCCAGAACAAAGTGGTTCAAGTCAGGACAGACAATACCCACAATGTGGTACATCAACAAGCAAGGGGCACTCGGTCTTCAGCCTTGTGCACCGAAGCAATGAAGTTGTGGTCTCTGGCCTACTCCTGAACACCTCCCTGATAGCGGTTCACCTCCAGGAAGGACAATGTCCTGGCCGGATGCCCTCAGCAGAATTTCTCAGGGCCATCACGAATGGGCTCTGAATCCACAAGTGCTGGGGTCCGTCTTTTGCCAGATGGGCACTCCTCAGATAGATCTTTTCGCAGCCCCAGACAACCATCAACTTCCTCTTTTCTGTTGCAGGCCTCCAGTACTGGGCTCAGTCCTCTGGACGCCTTTCTGTTGGACTGAAAGGGAAGTTCCTGTATGCCTTTCCTCCCTTTCCTCTTCTTTTCAGGGTACTAGTAAAATCAGATCTCAACCTTGCAGAGTGATTCTGATTGCCCAGATTGGGCCAGACAGCCCTGGTACCCTCTGCTTCTGTCCTTGGCAGTCCACCCTGCCCTGAGCCTACCCAGAGTCCACGACTTACTGGCCTGTGCACAGGGAGGTGTGGTATCCGACCTCAAATCCCTCCACCTCAAGGCTTGGCTCTTGAGGAGCTAAGAATTTGCTGACTTACACCTTTCTCAAGGTGTCATGGATATTTTAAAGGCTTCTAGAAGCCTTTCCACTAGGGCCACTTATAATTCTAAGTGGAAGAGGGTTTTCCATCTGGTGCTCTGAGAGGCAGATTATCCCAGAATCTGCTGATCTTCCCATTCTTCTGGAATATTTGGTCCATCTGAATTCCCTAGGCCTTAGACCAGCTACCCTGAAGGTTCATCTGGCAGCTGTCTCTGCTTTTGTGTCAGCAGGAAGCCTGCCTCCTTTCTTCTCACCCTGTGTTCTCCAAGTTTTTAAAGGGGTTACTTCATACTAACCCTCCTTTTGGAACCAGCTCCGCCTGGGACCTGAATATTTGCATTGCTCAGTTAATGCAACCCCCTTTGAGCCTCTGTCTTCAGCAGAGCTCAAGTATTTAACTGGAAACCGTTTTCCTAGTAGCTATCACCTCTGCCAGACGACAAGTGAGTTACAGGCCCTGTCAGTGGAAGAAGATTTTATCTCTTTCCACAGAGATAAGGTAGTCCTTAGGACTAATAGAAAGTTTTTGCCTAAGGTGGTTTCTGATTTCCACCTGAATCAATCTATCTCTCTCCCAGTATTTTTCACTGAGCATTCTTTCTCAGGTGAGAGGAGACTGCACAGCTTGGATGTCAAAAGAGCCTTAAGCTACTATTTAGGCGCACCAGAGGTCATAGGTTCGAATCCTCCAACTGTTTCTTACCTTTGGCGAGGTTGGTAAAGGAAAACCTGCCACTAAGAGAACAATTGCAAGGTGGATTGTTTCTTGTATCCAATTCTGTTATCAGAAGCTAGGTAGAGTACCCCTCAGGATTGAGGCCCACTCCTGAGGGTACAGCTGCGTCTCTAGCGGCTGCTGGGGACATTCCCATTCTGGAGATTTGTCAAGCTGCTACCTGGAAGACAGTTCACACCTTTACCAACATTATTCCTGGATGTCCAGTCCAGGAGAGATGCTCTGGTTTGGCACAGCTAATGCCTCAGAGCCTATTTCTAAGGTTCTGACCCTCCTCCATGGAGGTACTGCTGTGTAATCTGCTAATGTTATAATATAGCAAGACTTCATGGTGTTTGAAGAAAAATACTCACCTTAGTAATGCTTTTCTTCTCATGGAGTCTGCTATATTATAACCACCCTCCCTCCTGCCCCTCTCAGAACCTCTACTTGGGTAGGGGTGGCGAATTGGTGCAAGCACTGTGTCATGCCATTGTAGTTATCCCTTTACCCTCTTTCCTTTGGGTTAGGGATCTGGTTGGTTTCATTTAGGTTATTTATATTGCCCCCTTCCTGGACTTGAGTCTTGGGGGTTCATAATGTGCTTGTCAAGGGTGGTAAAACGAACCATAATACCATCAATTTTTGTTATTATGGTTCTGGGTGTTTCTTGGTTGTTTATATTGTTGTTACTACTACTAGTAGGTAGCCATGGGCTAGTGTAGTTTTTCCACACAGACTTTCTGTTCTTTGATGTTAGCTTCGTAAAGATCTGACAGTTTCATTTGAAACTGCCAGATAGAGCTTTGGGCACAGCGCCCTCGCTCTGTAGAACTCCAGATCCTCTGGAGTTAACTCCTTCCTCTCCGGGGCAGTTCAGCTGCAGTGGCTGACTGCTAATGTTATAATATAGCAAGACTCCATGAGAAGAAAAGCAATTACTAAGGTGAGTAATTTTTTCTTTCAGGCTAATGAACGAGAGTGATATTGTTCCTGCTATGCAATGTTTTTACTAGAATTGTAATTCCCTATATTCAGAAGAAAGGTATGAATGTCTTATCATAGCAACACGCAGTTCACAGTCTTTTAGCACTTCATTTAGTGGCACTGTATACCTCTGGCTCTAATATGTTTTTTGCAAAGCACAACCATGGAAAACGCTATTACCTTAGCCTTTGTGGTCTAATGCCTTATTAGCATGACAGGATTTTTTTGTACTCACTGCTACTAAACCAGTAGGACAGTAACTATGTTCAAACAAATTGCTAGATGAAGAGATCATTATTTTAGTTGTTCCTTATATTTCAATAATGGAAACAATACCAGGCTAACTTGCCCAGCAGGGTCTCTTGTAGCACACGGTGTCGTGCTTGCCAACCAGCAGGGATGCTGGTGCAGTGTTTACTGGAGCTTTTAAGCTTCTTTTACAGTTTCTGGCCTCTTACAGACCGGCCAGGGTGCTGACATACAGCACCGACGTCAGAGTGCGTGACACATCAGTGGCCACCGACGTCAGAGTGCATGACACATCAGTGGCCACCGACGTCAGAGTGCGGGACACATCAGTGGCCACCGACGCCAGAGTGCGGACATCAGTGGCCACCGACGCCAGAGCGTGGATACATCAGTGGCCACCGACACAGAGCGACACATCAGTGGCCACCGACGTCAGAGTGCGTGACACATCAGTGGCCACCGACGTCAGAGTGCGTGACACATCAGTGGCCACCGACGTCAGAGTGCGTGACACATCAGTGGCCATTGACGTCATCATGCCAGTGACACAGCATGCTCATCAGACTGGTGGAGATGTCCACCTGCCCGTACCTGGCCTGCTCCACTGTTACTGTGGTAACAGCAGACCCACGCTGTATAACAGTCTGAGGGGACCAGGAAAAGAGACTGTATGTTGTAATATTTTCACCATCTTGATACAGTCTTATCCTTGTCAAATGGTATACCCATTCAGAATCTGTGTAATAGTATCAGTATGAGGGAATCTAATAAAAAGTGAATAAGTGTCTGTACTATACCACCATGTCTAGATATGTGAAACATGGGGGATGTCATAATCAAAATACAATGGGAGGCACATAGTAGATGACCAGGAAAAGATAAGCAGGAATCACTTCTTCAACCACTGGGGTGTGCGCACTACTCACTATGAAAATGAGTAATTGATGACAAAGGAATTGATGTATGAAACAAGATGGATTTAGCTCATGAATAAATGGACTAAAACTGAATGACAGTGAATATGAATATGGTAATCACATAATATAAAAGAAGAGGGAAAACAAGAAGTCACATAATAAACCTTCAATGTGGAACACAAGCGGTATTAAATAATACTAAATGGATGAAAGTGAATGAACATCTGGTAATGCAGTGAATATTTGCAGTGGATGGAAACATATACAGTAACATAAAAGTGATGACACATAACTAGGGTAGCGGAATATCCTCGAATCTAATGGTTAGAAAATACATTAATACGTTTGATAAAACCAGCAGTGTGAAGATGATACCACTGCAAATAATGTTCAGTCAGTATGGCATCCCTCTGTTTTTATATTATGTGCTTACCATTTCAATAAAAGAAACATTGTTAAAATATTGAAGGTGGCACTAACAGCAAGAGCTTACATGAGGGATGTGATAAAATTGCACATCTGAAGATATCTATAAAAATGTGATCACGGTAGATCAAATTCCAGTTGCAAATTTGCAAATGATTTTAATGTCAAGTCTTGGTAATTCTCTAACCAAATTAAACGTTTGGAGCTCCATAACGTGTTCACAGTAAAGCTGCTGGAAAAGATGGACAATGAACCATGTCATGTTAGGGAGGGCTTTTTTCTTATATTACTTGCAATAAGCACTGAATCATTGCTTTAATCCAAGGATTAGAAAGGAAATACACATCATGTGAGGTGATAATGGAATTACTGAAAGAAAAGTGAAAGAAGCCAGATAGACTGAATGTGCTTAAAGGTCATACCAGTCAGTATTCTGATTCATGCGTAGAATATCCAGAACCTCTACCAAGAAGCAGCATAATAATAATTTTTGAAATTTAGATGGCCCATTCTCCCAGTTTGTTAGGGGCATATAAAAACTGACCAATGTAACCTAGGTATAGTTTTATTCCATACAAAACAACTAGTCAGGTTATGTAATTTTGACCATAACTCTTCTGGCAGAATAATTGGTATGGAATTGAAAAGAAAAATCAACCATGGCAGTACGTTCATACAAACACACTCAGTATGGCACATCAAGGCCCAGGACAACTGAGATTATCTATCATAGTCCCCCTTTAATGTGCATTAAAATGCAATGTATTTGTCATCATACAAGTCAGTGACATTTTTCCCTATGTAAATTCTTAAATATTAGGTTGGGCCGCCTGCTGGTGCAGTGGTTGGATTTCCACTTGTGACGTCGACGACCTGGGTTCAGGAATAGACCAGTGTAAAGGTGTGGAAAATACAGATGGACACAAACACAAGATTTTCGGTGCAACCCACTTTTCCTAAGCGGGATGTTTATTTTGTGATCATAAATAACAACAGCCTTGCACCGCATACAGTAAAAATAAAACAAAACAATTCAAAAGAAAAGACTTGTAAACAATTTTCACAATTTTCTTCTTAGTGCAGCACAGGACTCTCCTAGTCCTTCACCTACACTTAGAGACACTGACCACTATGTATAACCGCCCACCTTGGTCAGGTGACCAAGCATCATCTTGGCCCTTCATTTAATTAAATAACCAGCTAAAATAACTTAGTTACCCTTCTATAAGGAAGGGCAGCTTTAGATAATAGAGGGGATTTTTCCAAAAGGATTTTTCCCTTTTTAAAGGTGGAAAATTTTCCAGTGGGACTTAAGTGATAGACAGCTTACTATAAAAAGGGGCCGCTGTTCCTCTATACTCGATATTTAATTCTTTCCCCTGCTACAGGTAGTGATAGACTTAATTTATTCCTTCTCCTTCAAGAAGTACATTTGTTAAAGCATTTTAGGTGGCCCAAAGGAGGTTTGTGTTTTCTTTTACCCCTTTTCAGTATTCTAGCCATTTATGTCTTCACTAGCTATGTTTATGCTAGGTTCTTTCATGACAGTAATTTTCCCATGCTGTCACCTTTATTATACAGTACAGTGTATTCAATAGATAAACTGCAGCATTCAGTACAGGTTCTAACATTTCCATAGTGGCAGCAGGATTACAGACAATAAAAAGGGAAAGGGTTTTGCCACTTTGCAATAAATACTAATGTACAGGCTAGTCATGTAGGTCTTTCTCTGCCTACACCCTAAACAGCCACTGTATCCCTTTTTGATTAGGGTACCTTACTGTATACAAGACCTATTTTAGATTCTAGCTGCAATAGCCAGCCATTCTATAGAGCTATAGCTATAACCATTCTATTTTATTGCCCCATTCTGTCTGGGAGCTCGAGGTCATTGGAAGTTGACCTCCATATGTACAGACCCATGGAAGGAAGAGAAAAGAAAGTTAGAGAAGCACAGAGTTTTGTCTGGAGGTGGCCTGCCTCCAGACAGAAAGAAAGGGATAACTTTATTAGATAAGACTATATATAGAAAGAGGTTGCAACCAAAATACTCAAGGGGTCCTACTACAGTGGCAGGAATGCACCCTATCACAACCAGGGTGTTGAAGGAGCAGCCGTGGAGAGATGGCTTGAGCGTCCCACGATGACTTGCCATCTCCTGGGGGGGGGGTCCGTGGCCCGGTTGTTGCTGACCTGTGGTGGAGGCTGGAGGCATGGCAGTATGCCGGGTCAGGTTGCATCGGGAGCGTGGTGGGCGTTGGCTCTTGCCTTGATGTCCTGGTTTCCACGCTTCTCGAAGGAAAACAGGAAAATTACTCCCTGGCTGACCGATTGATGGTTGCCAAGTTCTCGGAATTTATTTATCTGTTTATTTAATTGATTGGTTTTAAAAGTTTTATCAGGAAAGACATACTAAGCTGATAACTTCACATTTCCAGATGCATCCTGGGGGTGAGGGCTATGGAAGATAGTTCAAGGAGAAAAAATAAATAGTAATTAACAGCATTACAAAAACAGAAATCATGTACAGTACATCAAAGGAGCGTAATCATAAACCATTGTAAGGCAATTCAGTACAACAGGTACTTGCAGTAGATTAAACTGAGCTTTGATAAGCAAAGTGAAACTACTCATACAGGCATTGGCGGGGAGTGTCCTGCAGGTGTTACTAATGAAGAAAGTGCCATCTGCATACAACACATAAGGGGTATCAACACCCAGAGATGATACACCTTCCACAGCAGGAGAACTACAAATCAGAACCGCTATAAGTTCTGTTGAGGTAGCAGAAAGCAAGGGCGAAAGAGGGTTTTCTTGTGCTGCAGGAAATCGGGAAGCATTAAGATACAGTGCTGTTAATACGAACACAGGCCATGTCATACTTTCCATAGGAACCAAAGTGTATCACAGAACCTCGACAAAATTAAAGCATTGCAGGGTGAGAGACAGAAAATGCCAATGTAGGCGATCAAAGGACTTTTCCTTATCAGTAAAGATTGCCAAACTAGAAGGGGGAGAAGCATGAGAGGAAGAAATTATATTGAGAAGTCTATGAACAATCTATCAAGTGCCATCCTGGAATAAATCCAGTTAGATCCAGGTGTATTAACATTCTAGTGGTCCCATTTAAGTGGGTGCTGAGCACCTTGGTGTACATTTTCAAATCCAGGTTCAGCAAGAATATGGAACAAAATGCTTCAAAGAGAGTAGTATCTTTACCAGACTTGGGAAGAACAACTATTGTAGCCTCAGCCCAAGTATCTGGAAGGGAAACTTCAGCCACACTTCTATTAGGAAGAGAACAGGATGAAGGAAGTAGCTTAGCTCTAACTTTTTTTAAACAATTCACCCAGTGTTTTAGGGGCATATAAAACTGACCAGCATAGCCTGGGTCTGCTTTTATTCTATACAAAATGAATAGTCAAGTTATGTAATTCTGACCAAAACTCTGCTGGCAGAATAACTGGTATAGAATCTAAAAGAAAAATCAGCCGTGGTAGTTAGTTCGTACTAACGCACTCAATGCCGTCCACGAAGGCCAAGAGCAATTACGACCACCTGTCTTCGTCTCCCCTTAATGTGGTTAAAAATGGAACATAGTTATCATTATACAGGGCAGTAATATGTTTCCCTGTGTGTGAATTTCTAAATATTGAATTGATTTTAGGGCCCTTTGGTATGGAATGGGACAACATTCCTACAAGGTATCCTGACCACTAAGGCAAAGGTCCATTGTTGTTTTGTGTTTATCTGAAATCATGAACATTTCCTCTTAATCATTTTCTAGTCCATCTAGCAGACTTAGTACTGGCTCAGAACTATTTTAGATATGAAAAAGAGTTCTTTTTACAAATCAAGGGGACGGCCATGGATTTGAGCATGGCCCCATCATATGCGAAAATTTACATGGACGTATTTAAGAGGAGGCATACACATAATGAGAACAATCCATTTGGAGATAAAATACTTATGTGGACAAGGTTTATTGATAACATTGTTATCATACAGAAGAAATCTAAGCAACAGTTAGAAGGAATCTAAGCTAGAATTAGAAAATTGCCATGAGTATCAGTATTCAAGAATTGATCATCTAATTTTTGTTTAAACACACAATGAGAGAGACATTCATTTTTTGGATTTAACCATTTTTAAGGATGAATGAAGACTTTCCACAAAATTACACAGAAAAGCCATGGACTGCAGCTGTATCCTGATAGCAGACAGTTTTCGCCCAAAGAATTTAATAGAATCTATACCATTCAGCCAATTTATGATGGCTAAAAGAAACCATTCAGAAGAATCAGACTACATAGAGGCAGTGTTAGAGATGGAGAATGGGTTCAGTGAGGGGGGTATCCTTAGCATGTAATTGGGAAAGCAATACTGTGTAACGTGATCAGAAACCATGGAGAGAAAAGACCTCAGAAACAATGGTACCAAAGAAACAAAGGGGCAGCCAAACTGAATATTCTTTAGTACAACCTAGAGTGACTGTTTTTTTCAGTCAAAAAATCATTAACAAATATTGAAATGTTTTAAAATCTACTTCAGTTGGAATGGAGGGCTTTGTTAAGCCCCCTCTGGTGGTTCTGAAAAAGAACAGGTCCCTAGGAGACAGAGTAATGCATATAAGACCACACAGTCTCAGAAAATAGAGATGGCCTTTTTTTGAGGAGCTTTGACCCTAAATCAGCAGTATTTGTCAGTAAGCATACGGTTATTTTGCAGTAAAGATGTTCATCTGGCAAAAATATCAAGATGCATATTTTCCTTTTCATTTTCTTTAATTCCTGAACCAAGATATGGGATTTTGAAGTTTTTAAAAGTTGCCACTGCTGTGTCATGCCTGCCATGGAAACAATAAATATATTGGTGCAGTGGTGTGCTGTTTACCATCAGAAACATGTGGTAACACCATGTTGATACATCAACAATGTTTCTATGTACATTCAACTGGTAACCTCACAGAAGAGGTTTTTAAAAATTGTGAGTGGTGGCCATCTTCAGTGATGTGAGTCATTAATTACAAAATTAACTGTAATGGTGGTTTTAGCAATATTTGAGAGAAAACAAAAAAATACATGGAGAATAAATTGTAGGATGTCAGAAATGTATTTATGCTGAAAAAACTATATGATGAACATTTTTTGCCTACTAACATATACTGTTGCTTTAAGGGCTGTTACCCATGCAGCCATTGTGTTAATTATAACACATACCAAGTAAGAAAACCCATAATATGTGTACATAGAAAACATAGAATTTGTCGGCAGCTTGACCCACCCAGTCTGCTCAGTTTGTCCCTGCCTATTCTGTCACTGCAGACCCTACCTGATCTCTGGCTACTCCCCCACCCCCTCGCTTTTCTACTAAGATTCATTTGTTGCTATCCCATGCATGCTTGACACTACCACTGTTTTTGCTCCCACCACCTCAGCTGATAGACTGTTCCAGGTGTCCACCACCCTTCCAGTGAAGAAGTTCTTCCTCACATCCCTGCTCAATTTCACCCCTTCCAACTTCATTACATGCTTTCTTGACCTGGTGCACCTTTCTGTTCCAGAAAATACTCACCTCCTGGACTTTATTCACCCCAGTGAGGTACTTATAGGTCTCTTATTATGTCCCTTCTCTCTTCCATAGTGTACATAATGAGATCTCTCTGTCTCTCCTCATAGGGCTTGTGATGCAACCCCTGCACCATTGTAGTTTCCCTCCTCTGGGCAGTCTCTATCCTGTCTGTGGCCTTCCTGAGGTGGGGTCTTACCAATGATTGATACACTGGTAACACCATCTTTCTTGTTCGGCTGCTGATTCTCCTCCCTGTGCACCCCAGCATACCGTTGGCCCTGCTTACTACCTTGTCACACTGCCCCACCACCTTGAGGTCATCAGATATGATAACCCCAAGGTCTCTTTCCTGCTTTGTGACTGTCAGTACCTCTCCCCCTATTTTATACACTGCCCCTGGGTTTCTGTGCCCTAGGTGTGTGATTTTGCACCTTTCTTGGATTGAAACCCAGCTGCCATATGTCCCACCACTTCTTGAGTTTTCTCAGATCTCTACTCATTCTCTCCTCCCCCTCCAGAATATCTACCATAATTGCAGCTTTTGGTGTCATCTGTAGAGAGGCATGCCCTTCCAGCTCTTCTGAAGTGTTGCTTATGAAGACATTGAGGAGGACTGGTTCCAGCATTGAGCTCTGAGGAATACCTCTCAACCTCCTGCCTCATAAATCAGGGACAAGGCTTGAAAAACCGGGGGACAGAGGACCAAAATCAGGGACACATTTTCACAATTAGTGATGTCCACTCAGGAAACTGGTAGAATAAGGGGCTTAGTGTAAAATACAATTTCTAAATTAGAGCAAGTCTGTAACTTTAATGTTTGACATTAATTTGTGCTTACAATCCCCACAGTTTAGTCACAGAAACACAAATTTTTGGGGGGACAGAGTAAAATTTTGAGTTAAAATCAGGGACATCCCTGAAAATCAGGGACAGTTAAGAGGTATGCCCTGAGGTACTCCACTGGTCACTCTTCCCTCAATAGAGTGAGTGCTGGTTACCACCACCCTATGGCCTATCCATAAACCAGTTCTGTACCCAGTTTACCATCCTGGGTTCCACCCCCAAACTGCCCAGTTTCCTTATAAACCTAAGTGGTACGGTGTCAAACACCTTGATAAAGTCTAAGTAGGCTATGTCCCTGCCCCACCCTGATCCATTTCCCTGGTCACCTAGTCCAAGAAATCAGTCAGGTTTTTCTGTGACCTCCCCACTGTAAATCTATGCTGCCTTGGATCTCGTTGAGATGGGTGTAGAAATGAGGAGATTAAAATCAAGGATTTTATTAATTACCAGATTGCAGGGGTCCTATATATGTTGAAATGTCCCTGCGACAAAATCTTTCTTGACAAGAAACCAAGACAATTTAAATCCAGAATTGGAGGATGCAGAAGTTACATTTGGTGCCAGGATATGACTTCCCAAGTTGCCAGATATTTCAAAATAGCACAGCACCAGTTGCCCGACCTATGTTTATTGGGCTTAAGAAAGTCATTATGAATAAAAGAGATTAAAAAAAAGGCTTATAACCAGAAAAGCCTATTACATTGACAGGTTTCAAGCAACAGACCCTAAATATGGGCTTAACAATTCTGTTCACTGTCCCACTGTTATCTAACCAAAATGATGTTTGCGCACCAGTTATTGATCTCTAAAAACAGAATTCAGTCAGTTTTAGTATAGTTGCCCTTACTAGTGTTATCCTTCCCAATGTGTATACAACACCCCCTCTCACTCCAGTTTATTTTCCATTTGGCATGACCAGGATTCTTTTGGTCCGATTATACAGCACACTAAACAAGTCACTTTGCACTGCTGGCTTTGTACTTTTAATATCAGCAGTAAATACCCTCTAGCTGCAGTTGGTAACATGATCTACTCAAACTATAGATTGTGTAGACATAGTACCAGAAAAACAGTTTTACACACATTTATCCCTTCACTAACTGAGCAGCTAGTTACAGGCAGCATTTGTTACACCAGGTGCTGCTACTAGTGCAACGTGCATGACCCCAAGCAAACTTTTGTTTGAGCTTGCGTCACACAACACGTGAATACATTATCACGGACATCGCCTTGGGGGCATGTGAGGCCTCATCTCATTTCAGCATGCTGGCAGTATATATTGAAGGCCAGCACTCGTGTTCACTGACTTAAAAAGAAGGATGACTAGGGGCCATGCCGCAACATCACATGGTGGCTTTGAGTAGACCTTTTTACTTTGGCAGAGCAGTCTAAGCTAGCAAGCTTACAAATTTCTAAAATCCCAAAATGTAAATGTCTGTTTTCTCTCTGTAGGTGAGGTGCATCAAAAACTTTTGAAAATCATTGCTTGCCATGCAAGTGAGCGTTTTTGACTACTGTCACTATCTTTTAAATGAGCATGTAGATTTGCATGGATGGGAATACATAGGGTGTCATGAATATTGAATAGAAAACACATGAATGCATCACTTATGTTTAAACGTGGTGGTTGCACTTTATGGTACGATGTTTGGGGGCATTATCTATCAAATATATATACTGCATACCAACATGTGGAGTAAGCATGTTTTGATATATTTCGCAGAACTTTTGTTGCAAAGTGGTACATACCTGGAACTTATTAAATCAGGAGACTAATGAATAATTATGTCCTGTAACTTTTTTGTACTTAATTTTTTTAGTTACATTTGTGGAAATATGCATGAATATATTTGCTTGTCCTAGGACAGAAAATAGTGCATGAACTTCAGGTAGTTGCTTGAAAGTGAATTTTCTGGTGGTCCAATGTAAGTTCAGGCGATGGCAATTTAACCAGTATGTGACTATACTAATTATTAGAAGTTTATTAGAATAATGATTAGTATCTTAATAGTTTATTATTTTTAGGCACTTAGCAGACAGCCTGAAGAAGGGATCTGTTTTGCCCTGAAACATTGATGGTATGTAGTACATCTGGTGGAAGTGTATTTAAGTCATTAGAATAAAACTTGTTTTTAAATGATTAGTGAGTGAGCCAGTTTGTCCAAACTGCATGCAGTTGTTACTGATCTGATGCAACAGTAGTCACCCATTATTATGGGATTCATTTTGTGGTAAAAAGTTAAGTTATTTGGGAGTAGTTTCTTTTTGTTGTGACGGTGGAATCCCCAGGCATTGGCTGTGATTAGGGACTAGTTTAACATTGCCAGATTTCACCCCTCTTTTTGAATCTGAAGTGGGAAAACAGTAGCGCAACCACCACATTCTGTTAAGCACAGTAGTGTATTGTACTCGGATCAAACACCTGTAACTGGTCTCCTCATTCCAGCACTCTGCATCTTATTCTTGTGGATTTTACTAGAGAAAAAGTTCAGTTATATCCTAGTCACATTAAACACACACACATTCCCATGATGCTTTGTGCTGGCTTTGAGACAGATGCGTATATGTGTGTTTACAGAAACCACAAAAATTGGTATGTGTCATCTTGTATCATGTGTGATTCCAACAGTACATATTGTTCTCCTTTATCGGCATTAAAATTACTGCCCCTCTTTTCACGCACTAGACTTAAAACGAGGAGTTCAAATGTATCTGCTGTCAGACAGCTGCAGCAATGGTATTTGCTTCTCTTTATGGAATTCAGTTGGCGTCGAAAAGGAGTTGTCAGCAATTTTGGGAGTAGTTCTTGTAACAATCGTACCCTTGATGCCCAGTTGTTTACTGTAGTTAGGAGCTACATATACCATTGCCAAATGTAGCTCTTTCTTGGAGCTGAAGATGTGAATTCTTACAGATTTTAGTGGAGGGGAAAAGACTGAGTATTAGGAAGATTAATGCCACTTTTTAGTTGTATGACCTTAGTACGGTGCAGTCTGCATAGTGACATGGCTGTTGGCATATCTCAGAACCACCGGTACTTACTTGGATTCACTACTGGTAGTGCCTGGACTGAAGAATAGTGTATCATTTACATTTCTGTAGCACTGCTCATGCTCTGCAGGACAAAGTGCTCTCTACACGCAATTTATTTACACAGGATATGTCTCAGTACCAGAGATACTTTGATTAAAGTAATTATTTCCTTCTGGTTTACAGTTTGGATTTTGTTCTGCAGTTTATTAGTTGCTTTGCAGTTTACTGCATTGATTTACTTTTTTATCAGATATCAGTGCTGCTGGTGTTGTGAAGTGTTTTGAGATGAATTTGTACAAAAGATTCCATATAACATGAAATGTTGCCTTGTGAATCTGTCATTCTGTTGTTACCGCAGAAATGCAGTATGTTTGTGGAAAAACTACCATGCTATTTTCCCTTTAAACCAGACTGGATGGACTCCATGCCTTTATATGCTCGTGCTGTTCCCTGCTATACATTTACTGTCTGTTTCCAGGGGCATCATTTAGGGGTCACCAGGGGCCGCATTTGCAACCCCAATGAATTTTGTGCGGCCCCTATGTTGTTTGCAACCCCTATGAATTTTGTGCGACCCCTATATTGTTTGTAACACCTATGAATTTTGTGTGACCCCTATATTCTGTTTGCAGGCCCTATGAATTTTGTGTGACCCCTATATTCTGTTTGCAACCCCTATGAATTTTGTGCGACCCTATATTCTGTTTGCAACCCCTATGAATTTTGTGCGACTCCTATATTCTATTTGCAACCCCTATGAATTTTGTGCAACCCCTATATTCAGTTTGCAACCCCTATGAATTTTGTGCGACCCCTATATTTTGTTTGCAACCCCTATGAATTTTTTGCGACCCCTATATTCTGTTTGCAACCCCTGTACTATGGCTGCCTGGCTTCTGGCTCACATTTCTTTCTCTGTGTTTTTTTTGTTTGTTTGTTATTGTGTGTTGCTTGGTCCCCTGACCCCTTCTAAACCCCCCCCAGCATCCGGTCTCCTTCCCGTCCCAGTCCCAACCAACCGCGTCAACATGAACGTTTCATTTTTTCTCCCTTGCTTTGCAGTCTCATCATTGGGTGATGTTGGCACACTCACTTAAGGCACCAAAACTTGGACATTTGCTTGGAGGGTCGGGTGCCAGAAGAGCACTTGATTGAGATCAGAGAGAGGCCAGTGATAGTTGCTGCTCAGGAGTCGCGGGGACACTGACAGAGCGAGGACAGAGAGAGAGGGCTCGGGAGTGGTCATGATGGAGAGTAGACAGAGTTTGTCCAGTCAGGACTACACTCCAGCGGGCGGTCAGGTCAGGAGATCAAGGGAGTGATTCAAACCCTTATTACCACAGCACAGGTAATTGAAGCAACATTAAACTTGTGTGCTTCAACTCGGACTGATTGGTTATTATTTATGGGGAGGAGGTGGTTATTATTTAAGGGGAGGAGTTACGGAATCAGTAATATGCCCACTATACTAATCAGTCTCCAACAGAGCTACTGAGCTGGTTTTCTTAAATGGGGATTGGAATTCCCATTAAATGCTGAATAATGGCAAGTCCATCTCAGAACAAGAATTAAAATATATTTTACTGTTACAATTAATTTATCTGCGATAGCCCAACTACTGTATGATGCAACACCTCATTTTCAGTGGGGAAACCTGCTTAAGTTCAACCCAGTTTTATATAGGGATGCAATGAGCCACTGGGAGGTCAAGTGACTTTCTGGAGGTCACACAGTAAAATCAGTGTTGAATCTCAACTTCAGTGTAACAGATCTCTGCCCTAACCAATGTATGCCAGATATATAGTATTTATGACACGTTTCCTTCTTCATATAAAAGAAAGGCAGCACAACAGTGCGGCAGATGGGATCATTTCTTTTTAAGTTACTATTTCTGCGCCCTTTTCTTTAGCACTTGTCTCCAACTGCCCTCCAGCAACCTCTCAGCCCTCCTACCTTGGACTCCGGCTCTCTATAGGATCCCTCTCCTCTGTGGCAGAGCCTCTGTGATGGTCCCCCTCCAGTGTTGATTATCGTGCGGTGGAGTCCAGTTATCAGCAGGGTCCAAGACTACCAACTATGTCATTTTGCTGGGTTGGGGTGTTCCCACCACATTCATCCTCTCCCCAAGACATCGATGGCTAAATCACCAGTGTGGCAGCATGCAAGGATGCCTTCAATGAGCCAGCTTATGCTCCTCCTCCTCCTCCCCAGCTCCTCTGCTGCTAGCACTGCCTCCTGTGGTTACCCAGGTGGCACTAAAGTGGCAGAGTCAGGCAGCCTTCCTTACGGGTAGGCTGTAAGTGTAAAGTGCTGCTGTTGGGAAGTGTAAGCAAAGCCTCAGCTGCAAGGGATTTATAATTATTTTGCTTTATGCTTTTCATTTGAATTGGGGGTGGGGTAGTACATTTCCTTCATAAAATTTATTACCAGTAAGCAGGGCATGTTAGAGTGTTTGCGTGACAGGATTCGGGTGCGCTGCCATGCAACCTATGCTGTAGGATGATGCAGGAGGGGGGCCCATGGTCACTGCTGTGCATAGAGCCCATGGCAATGTAAATCCAGCCCTGATTGGAGTAGACAAACTGAAACCCCAAGGCTGAATAAATTGTATCTCTAGAGAGAGGTGGGGGCCCTTCCGATGGTGCCTAGTCAGCTCAGCAGTAGAAGCTGGATGAGAAAAGTGAAAGGGCATGGGGCAAGGTGAGCTCTGGTGAATCTGGGTGCATGGCAAGCACTGGGGTGACCCATAGGGCAAGGTGAGTTCTGAAGTGATTAGTGGGTAAGGTGAGCTCTAGGATAACTCCAGGGCAAAGTGTACAGAGTTGGACTGGCCCACCAGGAAATTTCCAGGTGGGCCCCCCTCAGTTGGGTACTTGGCTACCTGCTAAACTAAAATTCTCTGCAATTTATTCATCTTTTTTGTAATTAAATGGTGTATGTAATGGCATGGAGGGATGCTGGTGCTGTTTATAAACCACAGGCCTAATTCTAGAAAGATCAGATTCGATGTGCAGAAAGTACACCAGTGCACAAAGTAAGGCAAAACAGTTACGACATATGTGATACACGGAATTCTAGAACACTCCAAACATAAGCCACACATGCCGCAAGTACGACATGCGTAGTATAAGTTAGCGCAAAGCACAATAGCGGTGTAGACAATGCCAGACAAGCATGTCGCAAAATAGGCAAGCAGAACGCAACCAGAGTGGGCCAGCCACTGGGAAAGCGAGGAGAAAACACAATTTCAGCCATGATGAGGTGGACATACTGGTCCAAGAAATAGAAAAGAAACCAGGATTGCTGCTGAGCCACGGAGGTGAAATAGCCACAAGAGCCCGTAGAAAGGCAGCCTGAGACAGAGTGGCCAGGAAAGTTAATGCAGTGGCCCCTTAGAGGAGGACCATATGTGACCTCCAGAAGAAATACAGTGATCTGAAGAGGCTAGTAAAACAGAATCTTGCCCACAACCACCGCAGTGCCTAAGCCACTGGGGGAGGACCTAGCCAGGAGTGGACACTGACATCCATAGAGCAGAGGCTAGCTGCAGTGCTGAACCAGAACAGCATCCGTGGAGATACCAACCTGGACACCTTCAGGCTGCAGAGTGGCACAGGTATGTGGACAGCTGGGCAACAGAAAATACACGCCCGAAGAGTATGCATACCTGACAGGCCAGGAAGCATGTATAATCAGCTAGCGGTACCACACAGCAGCAACCCTTGTGTGGAAGGGAAAATGTGCAGTGGCATACACAGGCTGGGTTAGGGGGTGGGAGATGGTAAACAGTACCATAGCACACTGTGGAACAAGACATGCATGCCACTGGGGGGGAGGGGGGTGAAGGTAAATAGGACTGTTACACTATGTGAACTACACAAGCTGGCCATTGGGGTGGAGGTACAATGTTACGTAGTGATGTGTAAAAGCACACACCAGCTGTGGGGGTGATGCATGCTATTCATTACTACCTGTTGGAACGGCATATGATGCACATGGGGGCGGTGAGTGGCACACCTGTGTGTGTGTGTGCTGGTGGTGATATGGGACATGTACCAGAAGAGCCACATGCTTGACATAGTAGACTGCATGTTGTGTCACACACAATGATCCGTAGTGGCATATGAGGGGCAGGGGCATGCATGTTCCCCTTCCACACAAACATACACACTGACCATTGTATTTGGAATGGGGTGGGAACACATGCACAGGCATCAGTAGCAGACATGGTGTACTGTTCAGGATTCCAGGGACAGATGTACAGCAGGGACCACTGTGTGAAGCAGGGTATGGGTACAAGCCAAGTCTGTGGGACAAACGCTGATTGCATGTCCACCCCACAGGGACCGCAGCAGTGCATGGAGTCAGCAGGGCCAGTGGTGTTGAACTGAGCAGACAACAGCAGCCCAACAGTGGTGCCGTGGGGACAGGGGAAGTCAGCAGCCCGGCAACATGCACCTCCACACCAGCAACACCGGAACAGGGAACAAGCAGCTCAACAACAGCAACACCCCAGGAGAGAACAAACAACACCTCACCAGCGACACCCAAGCATACAATGGGCAGCTCCACACCTGTGACACCAGTGCAGCCCACAACAGAGAGCTCCAGACAAGGGTCACCAGCAGAAGATGCTGCCAAGGAACAGACTGACGGCAGTTCCAGGACGGAGGATGAGGATGGCGCTGCAGAAGAGGGAGGGGCCTGTACAATGCACAGGGCAGTGCTGGACAGTGCTGTGGGTGCCAGCGACACCAGCCATGCATCCAGTGCTGGTGACAGTACCCTTGGGGTGAACAGTGTGGGTTGGAATGTGACAGCAGGTAGTCAGGGAATGGTGGCAGGGGGACAGAGCCCCAGCAGATACACAGACTTACAGGCTTAGCTGAATGATGCAGTCAGAGAGCTGCAGGATCAGTTGTCACCACCAGCATATATTGGTCACTACCGCCAGTCAGTATTGGTGGACCAGAAGGATATGAGACAGGAACTGGTTGCAATCAGAGAGACCCTGCAGGAGCACCATCAAAGGCAGCATGGCCACCTGACGGCAATCAGCACAGTCATAAAGGAGAGCAGGAGGGAGACCTCAGCAGTACTTGAGACCGCGGCGCAGGCTATCCATGGCCTATGCCACTGTACATGGGCACATGGATTCCATGGTGCTTTGCACCCAGGTCATGGAGCGCATGATGGTACAACCGCAAGCCCACAGCGAGGCCATGATCAATGCACTGCTGGCAATAGCAGATGCAATGCATGTGTAGCACGCTTCCATGCAATAGTGGTTGCCAACACACTCGGTGCCACACGTATACCCCCAGATCCCCATGCACGGTAACAACCGACCGTCGCACCACCTGCAGTGGCAGGGCCTAGCATAAACTGGCAGGGCATGACACAGCATACACAACACTCACAAAGGGAGGCCACTGTGGGTGATAGTACCATCCACGTACAGAATGTGGTCCCAACAGGGGCGGAACCATCCATAGCTACTGCAGCACAGACAACCACCCATGCAACACCCACAAGCAGTGCCACAACCACCACTGCAGTTGCAATCCCTGTACCGTAACAGCAGAACATCCCAGTAGTGGCGACAGTAAGACATGCTGCACGGACTGACAGTCCAGGCCAACAGGTGTGAACCATGGCAGGGGTGATGCCACAGCATCAATGCCCACAGTGAGACAGCAACACAAACAGGGCAGAAAAAAGAGGAAAGGAGCAGAGGTGGGGACAGACACTGGGCAACAGGAGGGTGCTCCAAGTGCAACACAGCAAGGGAATGAAAGCCAGCGTAGCACAGATGACAGTGCGCAGGGGGCTCAGACTGCACAGGGTGTTGGAGTTCACACACGCAGCAGGGCTGCGCAGCATAGACAACAGCAGTAGAGGAAAGTACAGTGTGAAGCCATGTGGGTGGGTGATTGCAGCAAAAGCTTGACTGTTGGCAATGTGTCATGTGTAGCTGGCAATACAACAGTATGGACACATATGCATATTATACTACTACAGTGGGTTGGGTGGTGGTATGCACTGCACAACTGTGTGTATATGTGTATGTGTGTGTGTGTGTGTGTGTCTGCGGGGAAGTACAGTACTCAACAATGTGTCACCGTGTACAATGTGGTAACACCGTTGTATGTGCAAATACATGACTACAGGCCATAGAGTGGTGATGTCGTTGCCAGTGTCTGCCATACTACCGTTAACAGCGACTGCAACTAGGGCATCCCTGTATTTGGGTCTGCAGTACGTCATGGGATGGAAGACTGTAGAGGCATAGTCTACCGATGGTGCGGGACATCATGGGACAACGTTGTTTGTGTACCATGCCACAGAGGCACATATGCACACACATGTCTGTGTCGGGCATACACACAGGTGATGGTAGGGAGGGGTGTTGTGTGTCCCAGGCTTACGTCACTGACCATTGGCAATGGGTGGGTGCAGCACTGTGTGCATGCAATTCTGAGACATGCCATGCATGTGTGGGTTCCTTGTGGGACACATGAGTGTCTGGAGTGCAACTGTTGGGCATGACATGCACCATGGGTGCACCATACATAGGCTGGACAGTGTTCATCGTTATGTCACGGAACATGACATGCATGTGTGTGTGTCAGCACCCTTGTGGGAGGGGGTGCACTGCTGTGTACCAGTATGTTTCTGTAGCCAGGCTGGACCCTGCAACCTGCCACTGGGGTGGGCATCTGTGATTGTGCACATGTGGTCTGGTATGTGAATACACATCGTGCAGGCATGACCAAACAGTGCACATGGTGCAGCATGTCTGTGGCATATGAATGCATGTGGACAGGCAATAGACAAACCCATACAGGACACTTTACGTGGTGTGAGGGTGTGTGGTCCATGCAGCGGTACCCAGCACATACACAAGCTGCCTATTACCAAGCGTGTACCACCAGTGAATGCCAGTAACACTGGCTGCTTTTTTAATCTAAGCATTATGTGCTGTACTGTTTGTTTGCTGTGACGTATTGCTCTCTTGACGAGGTGCCTTTGTAAATGAGTCTATGACTCAAAGGTCTGTAAACCGATGATCTAATAAATAAATAAATAAATGATGGCAGGGGTGGTTGGATATGGTTGTGGGACTACAGCTACCACTGCAACCATGGATTATAAGGTGGGGGACATACTGCCTCACACCCGCCAGGTCAGACACACTGTTTGGGGTAAACACTGCTATGCCTGCAGCATCTGTACGGCCCAACAGTGGCATACTGTGCATAAGGTTTGCCTCGGGACAGTCATCATGGGGCAGCTGAACATGGCACGTGGACAGCGTGCAGGTAACTCTGGATAGCGGTGGTGCACCTTGTTGTAGCTGCCAGGCACTATGCACCGGCCATGGTCACTGGTTGTAGTATACAGTGTCACCACGACAGGTGTGCAGCACCGAACAGCATGTCTCTACTGTAGGCCAGTGTCCTGCAACATTACGGCCACGTGCCAGCGGTTCCACCTGCAGGGCCATCAGTGCCCTCAGGTGGGGTGGTGTCATACAGGCCCACAGCCTACAATGTCCCATCACCTTAGTACAGGGATAGGTGGACATGCTCAGCACAATGCACTGCCGACAATGCATTGTGCCATGCTACACTGTAGTATGTGTTTTGCTGAGAGGTGTAGTGTACAACTGGCAAACATGGGCCATGTGGCCATAGCAGACACACAAACGACACCATCGTGGTGCTGCATGCATGTGAGCACTCATATACTGTACCACCCACTCATGCAGCACAGACACCATTCCACAAGGAGACAGCAGATAGGACCATGTTGACTGTGTAATGCACAAAACATTTACTGTGTGAACAATTCAAATTAACTTAACATGTGAGGCCCCACACTGGACTATACATAGCACGATACCATATGAAACCATAACCCCCTATCCCAACCGACACATACACAGTGTTATAACATATGTACAGCCCTGCTCACCACCACCCCAGATGAACAACCTAAATGAAGATATGTACAGGTACCACCCCTTGGACTACATATCACTGTTAAACATATGTGCCGATCTGCCCATCCACACACAAGATAAATGACTTTCAGATCTGCCACAGGTCAGCAGGTATGCACCCCAGGCACAACATTGCCCAGACTAGTGTGACAAGGACAGTTAATGTCCCTCAAGGCAGCCATCATGGCCCTGAGGTACCCATGCAGTCTGGCTACATCGCCCAAGATTACCTCAACAAGGTCTGCAAGTTGCCTGTCACAGTCCATGGGAGGTGCCTGTAATCGTTTGGCTGGCTGCCCCTCATCCAACACTATGACATTGTGCACCTGGCACAGGTCCACATCTAGTTGTTGTGGCTCTAGGTCCTCCACCTGCGGTTTCTGCATGTCCATTGCCACCATGGCTTCAGGATTGCCATTGTCCTCTGGTGCAGCCTCTGTCTGCTGTGCCTCCTGTATCTGCTGTGCCTCTGCTCCCTCCTGAGGTGGCTGCTATGCGCCTTCCATCTCTGCCTGGTATTGGGCCACTTCACCCAGTTGCTGTTCCCCCTGCTCACCCCCAGCACCCTCCATGGCCTCCTCCTCAGTCTCTGCGTCACTCTCTGGTAGGAGAGGTAGTGCTCTACGCCACATATTCCTGGTCTGTTGGCGGTATGCTCTAGCATCCCTGTGCTTCAGCTCTGCCATGGACCTCAGGAGGGCCCTGTGTCTCGGGGCCACAGATGTCTGCACACCCGTTGCAGGGAAATGTGACATATGTCAGTGATGTGCCAGTGCTCGCCATGTAACATCACATTTGTACATTTTTATTTATTTTATTTATTGAGTAAATCGGATTTACAACCTTTGAATCAAAGACTCATTTACAGAGGCTCCTCGTCAGAGTACAATACAGATCAATAAGTAAGCAGTATGTAATAATGCGAAGAGGGAATAAGGAAACACAGGGCATGAACAGCACATACAATAATGAAGATGGAGCCTATACAGTTGGGTAGCTATACAAGTCCGTCTAAGGAGCTTGTAATTGTCAATGTACAGTACAATTAATAAGGAAGGTGAGGTCTATACAGTTAAGTAGCTATACAGGTCCAGCTAAGGAGCTTGTAGTTGCCATGATGCAAGCTGTCGAGATACCAACTTTGTCATTAACACAGTCAATCTTGTGTAGAGAATTAACAGCAGTAGGATACAGAGCACTTTAGCCCATACTTACTCCATGTGGTATTGGTGATACTGATGGTTTATATGCATCTGCTGGCATCTACATCCCAGCCCCACTACTGAGACAGGACCGGACAGGCCTAGCCAGGGCCCAGTAGCCAGGTATTAGTGTTGCTACGCAGCGGCCCACACTTAGCCGGTGCACTGGCAGCAGCGGGTGGAGAGTGTGGTCTTTGAGGTCTTTTTTGAATGGATCTAGTCTGGCAGCAGAGGTAACAGCCAGGGGGAGTTCATTGTATCATAACGGTGCTCTATAGGAAAAGGACCTTTGGGCTAATGAGGGTGCGACTCTAGGAATATCCCGTATTAGTTTTTTTTATTTATTTATTTTATTACAACTAGGATTACAAGTACCATTGAGCCAGTCTGTTTTACAAAAGTTCCACGTCAGAGAACAAATACAATACAAGTTACAGAAATAGGAACAAAACAATAAATAGGTTGGCATATTAGGTTACAATGGTAGATCAATACAATAGCTAGAATAAGTAGAATGTATACACGAGAACACAGAGTAACAGAAGGCTAAGTAGGAGGGAGGGTGGAAGATGAAGATAAATATGAGGAGCGAAGTTGGAGAGGGCAGGAATTGCAGCCAAAGGGCATGATTTATTTGCCGAGCGGGTGTTTGCTGAGGCATGAGCAGTGCAGAGGGATGCAGAAACTCCAAGGGGGGTAGGGCCTAGGTTAATATTTTTGGTGAGGAGACTTGTTTGGTAGTGAACTCTTTCGTCTAGAGTGAGGATATTTGTCAGGGCATACAGGGTGCAGTTGTGGGTACACCTGTCTACTCTGGCGAGGAGTCCACATGCTTTGTTGATGGCTAAGTGGATTTTATTTAGAGCAGTGTGGTCAGTGGCCAAGTCTACGGTTAGCCCATAATCTACTAGAGAGAGAACAGAGGCAGTAACAGCAAGGTTAAGGGCCTCTGGTGGTAGGCAGTCTCTGTGCCGATAAAGTAGTCCTGTGCGAATATTTATGGTTGAAGAAAGATTATTGACATGTGGGTAGAAAATGAGGCTGGGATCAAATGTAAGGCCCAGGTATTTATAGGTATGGACCTGTTCCAGCGGGAGGAGGGCTTCGGAAAAAATGTTTAGTTGGGCATCACAGTCCTTGCTCTGTCGGTGGGCAAAGAGCATTGACTTAGTCTTTTTTACATTGACCACCAGTCTGTGGTCAGTGAACCAGTTTTCAATGTGGTTGAAGGCAAGTTGCAAGGAGGACTGCAGGATTGTGGGATCTGAGTGGGAGGCAAACAGTACCACATCATTTGCATAGAGCAGAAAATTACTTGGGCAGGATTTTGGCAGGGTGTTCAGGAAAATGCTGAATAATAATGGACCGATGATGGAGCCCTGGGAAACCCCAGAGCGGACTGGCAGAGTAGACAAGAGAGTGCTGTTTATCTTCACACATTGGGACCTGTCTGAGAGATAACTTGTAAACCACATGATGGGTCCAGGGGACAGTGCGGTGAGGCGGAGAGTATTTAGGAGCAGGGTGTGTAAGACAATAACAAAAGCTTTTGACAGGTCTATAAATACAGCTCCTGCTAGGTGTTTCTTATCTAGGGCATTGTGCAATGAGTTAGAGAACTCTGTGAGGGCGGTTGTTGTGCTATGCCCTGCTCTAAAGCCATGTTGTTCTCTACATAGTATGTTGTGTGCAACCAGGTAGTCGGTGAGTTGGGTGGCAACGATTTTTTCCAGGGTTTTTGAGAGGGGTGGAAGAATGGAGATGGGCCAGTAATTATTGGGTGAGGTGGGGTCCGCACTCTGCAGTATTGGTGTGATAGTGGCCATCTTCCAGTCAGTTGGAAACTGCCTTAGACATAGAGAGTCATTAAGGAGATCAGTCAGTGGGAAGAGCACAGAGTCTAGCACCAAGTCTGCAGTAGTTTAAGCCCCCGAGGGCATTTGCAAGGTATGGCCTTGCTTCACTCGTCGTAATAACCTGAGGTGGAAGAGGGTGTAGGCATTGTTTGGCTCAGTGGTCGAAGGGGTGGGATCAAAGAAGTTGCTTAGAAGAATTGCACTCAGATCAGAGTGCGCAGCATTTAGGCAATTGGCAATGGTAAGTGGGTCAGAGGTATTATCATTGTTGACAGTTAGCTGGGGGGGGGGTGGCATCCTGGATTTTCCATTCAGTTCTTTTAGGTAGTCCCAGAACAACCTAGCATTCCCCAGGAGGAGGCAAGGGTAGTTTTATAGTAGTCTGATTTGGCCATCCTTATGGCTCAGGTGCATCTATTGCGAGCCACCTTGTAGGCAAGTCTGTCTGCCTGCACACCAGAAGCAACTGCTTTGTGCCAGAGATCATCATGGTTCTTTAGTTGCTGAAGTAGGGCTGGTGAGACCCAGGGGACATTATGTTTTTTGGATTGAACCTTTGTAAGGAGGGCAAATCTATCACACGCATTGTTGAACGTGCGGGTGAAGTAATCGAGAGTTTCATCTATGGAAGGGGCATAGCTGACAGGGGACCAATCACACTGGGCTAGATGTCTCCTTAGTTTAGTGAGGCCTCCAGGTTGAAAACGGCATCAGGTAAAACTGTTTGGTTGGGATATTTGCCACTGACATGACCTGGTGAAGAGGATGGGGGAGTGATCGCTTAATGAATCTGGGAGTACAGTCAGGTTTGAAATTTTGTTTGGATGATTGGTGAGTAGCAGGTCGATCAGGGTGCTAGATCCATTTCTGGGATTCACCTTGGTTGGCTGATTAACTAACTGGGCCAGGTCTAGAGCAGAAAGGGTGTCTTTTATAGGGGAGGCCAAGCTCGACAGCCAGTTCACATTAAAATTCCCTAATATAATGTGCTCGATTTTGGGAGGGAAGCTGGGGATATAGTTGGCCAGGGATTGAAAGGCTGTGACTTGGTTTCTTGGTGGGATGTAAACCACAGTAACAGTTACAGGGGCTCTGGAGGGGTCTGGTGTGAGTTTTATTGTCAGGGCTTGTGCCCTGTGATCCAGGGAGGGAACCGGTAGGTTTTGGCATAACAGGGAGTCTCGGATGTAAAATGCACACTCCCCCACCGCGTTGCCAATTCTGTCGGCTCTAAAAAGGGTGAGGCCAGGGAGTGCGACAAAGGTGTCAGGGGTTTTCTTTGACAGCCAGGTTTCTGTGAGGGCTAGCACATCCAGTTGATGCTGCAGCATCCAGCATTGTAGTGGCGCCAACTTTTTGGGCAAGCTGCAGATATTCATTGCAGCCATTCTTAGCCCATGGTGTGAGGCGCTAGGATTGTGCGAGGATTGAAGTGCATGCACTGTGTATGGATGTCATGCTGTGTGCACAGTCATCATGGTCCACTGGCACACACTTACCCTGCCGGTGATGTCCCTGCCTGTCCTGCCGCTGCCCATCCTGCTGTACCCGATCTGCCCATCCTGTCATGGCCACATGTCTGGGACCTCTCCGTCCTGTAGCACAAGAGATGTGACATATGTTAGTTTAGCCTGCACATGATTGTACATGCAGTTGCAGTGCTGCCTAGCGTGGTGCTCCTACAGGGTTGATTACTCACCTTCAATGTGCCTGTCTGCACCCATCATGTCTGCATCCCTACGGGCAGACATGTCCATCAGACGGACAAGTATGTCCCTGTCCCTCCTGTACATGTTCTGCCACTTATGTTTCAGCTGCCTTGTTGTCCTCCTGATGCCTGTCATCTCCTGCAGCCGGACACCCATGCTCCTCCACACACTGGCCCTCTCCTGTATTGTGCGTCTCCTGCACCCTGGTGGCAGCAGTTTGTTGTGCCACTGCTGCACAAGGTTGATCAATTGTGCAGTCTCCTCAGGGCTGAAATTGGGTGCTCTGCCACGTAGGGTGGACATTCTTAGTGGACTGCAGAGGTGCACTCAGTAGACACTTGGTAGTGGCCTGTGTGTGGTGTGTACAGCTCCCAGGTACTTTTGGAGCACTGTGGCGTCATTGGACTTTGGGTGCACGTGTATACTGCATGTGCAAAGGTTGTGACATGTGCAAGCCGCAGTTACGTTGTTCGTCTTGCATGCCGCTACTGCGTGTCCTTTTCCACACAGTTAACTTGAGTTGCACATGCATATGTGTACATTTAGATACTGCATGCCACACTCATACTGACAGTGATTGTTTCATGTTGCTTGAAACGCATTTGCATATCTGATGTTTTGTACGCTATTACGTGTTAATTATCCCTCCCATTGCACCAGCCCACAGTGCTTAGGACTATGGCAGGCTGTTGTCAGCTGCTTACATCCCCCTGCTGCCTGCTATTGCCCTTACTGCAGCATCTGGTACCCATCACATACACACACATGGCAAAATTACTCCCCCCCCCCAACTACATGGATATTGCACTGCAGGATCCTTGCAGCACATAATGTCATCCCTAGGCTACAAAACATACCTGGCTGCAGTGTGTACATCATAGTGGCCATGGCTGATGTGCTGCAGTGGGCTGTACATGTTTGTGTCCACACACATCACTCTTGCAGCACACTGTGCTGTGGCGGCCCATGCTGTGTGTTGTCTTTCCTACCTTCGTACCATACATGGTTGCTTCACACACTACAGTGGCTGTCTATTGCCACCAGTTGCTGCCACCACACGTGGCCACTGTTCACAATGTACAGTGTCACCATGTTGGGTGTACAGCACCAGGCAGCATGGCTATGTGCTGCTATGCTACACATGGCCAGGTGGAATATTGCCAATTGTACCTCCTGATGGTGTGCCACAGTGCACTAGGTGAAATGCTGTACTATCAGCTCATGTCTTGCACGCTGCCCTGCCTGGGCACATGCTGCTTGGTCCTGTTGCAGTCTGCCATGGTCGCCAGGCTCCTCCTCCTCATCACCATCATCATCCTCCACCTCCTCCTCCGCCTCCATGTCAGGTGTTGGCAGTCGGTTCTGAACTGCTATTTTGTGCAGCATACAGCAAACCATGAAGATCTTGAATACTGTCACTGGATCATACTGCAGTGCCCCTCATGATGTATCCAGGCACCTGAATCGTGCTTTCAGGACACCTAGTGTCCACTCGATAACACCTCTGGTGGTGGCATGAGCATCACTGTATTGGACCTCACCAGGGGTGCGTGGGTGCCATAGTGGTGTCATGATCCATGGCAGTTGTGGGTATCCACTGTCACCTGTGGAATGTAAGGTACATGGTCAGTGTACATGGCACATGTTGGCCATGTGGCCATTGTGCACAGTGGTTATGGGCAGTGTCTCTGTATGTCACGGGCACTCACCAAGGAGCCAGCCACTGGTTATCTGTCCCCTCAGAAATGCCTCATGCAGCCCACAGTTGTGGAGGATGTATGCATCATGGCTGAAACCAGGGTACTCTGCTACCACATCCAATATACGGTACTGGCTGTCACACACCACTTGCATGTTCATGGAGTGGAATCCTTTTCTATTGACGTACACATCTGGCTCCCCTGGTGGTGCTCTGATAGCCACATATGTACAATCAGTGGCACCGAGGACATGGGGAAACTGTGCAGCATCATAGAAGGCCTGCCTCACTCCTTGCTGTTGGCGTGCTTCTCTGGTGAAGGTTATGCACTCCCCTATTCGGTGCATCATTGCGTCCAGGAACTGGTGGAGGCACCTGGATATTGCAGGCTGTGAGATTCCTACGGTGTCACCAGTGGGTCTCTGGAAGCTTCCAGTTACAAAGAACCACAGAGAGGCACGCACCTTGACAGCCACTGGAACTGGCTGACCCCTGTGGGTGGCACTCTGTAGTTCATCCCGTAGGTCATCACACAGTCCTGCAATGATGACTTTTGGCAGGCGGTAGCATGCAATGCATTGCTCCTCTGTGAGGTGTCGGTATGATGTCCTGGGCCTGTACATTCATGGTGCATGTCATCTGGCTGCTACATGCTGCACTGGCTGCTGCCTGTTCCCCTGGTTCCAGACATTTTGATGCCTGCAATGCCTCTGCCACCTGTCTAGTAGCACTGCTCCCAGTATAGCACCTGGTGCTGCCATCTCTCTCTCCATATGTCTCTCTCACTCGCACTCTCTGCTGGGTGTCTTCACACTGCTTGCTCAACAGTGACTCTGCTGACTGTCTCCCACAGATGCCTTTTATACTGTGTAATTTACACCTGCTCCCCCTGGTGTATGTTATGCCATTTGCGGGTGGTGTAACTTGGTTGTTTCCAGAATCCTGCCAGTGCGTATCCTTCCACTGTTTTGGGTGTATGTCGTTTATGCAAATGCATATCTGGGGGTTTGTCGCATGTACAGCGTAATTGGTCTTTGGCGTATTGGTTTCTGACATGGCGCATGTCACTGTTGTAGAATACTGCATGTCGCAACAGTTTGGCGCATCTCGCATTTACAGCCTGCATATTAGCGCATCTGTGTTACATTTGGCATATCCCTTTCTAGAATCAGGCCACACAAGTGCAATGCTCAAATAGTTTATATCTGTGACCAGTATCCTGAAATGCCATTATAGCCTTATTTATAGTTTAAATGTATGGTGTGTTTTATTTGTTGTCATTCTTTCCCACTTATCTACCTGTGCCAGCTATGTTGCTGGTTTACTTTCGCTTCTGGTGCCTGAAGCTGCAGCAATGTAGGAACTTGCCATTTCCAGCCTTATTTATTAACAATAAGTTCCTACATCAGAACTCACCCCTAATACGCAATGATCCCAGAAGAATGCCGAAGCAAGGGTTACCTTGGAATGGCACTGGCAACAAAAATGAGAGCAGACTCTGAAGCTACAAATGATGTGCTGGTGAAGGGATGAGGATTCTAGGGAGGGGAGCTAGGTCGGGGAGGACTGGGGGCCATGCACTGGAGCAGGTGGCTAGGCTATGGGGAGGGTGGTTTGGGCAACATACTGGACAGTGGGGACTCTGGGAAGGGGGCTAGAGTGCAACTTACTGGGCATGGGGAAGGTGTAACAAGGTAGCAAATTCTGTTTCAGATGACCCCAAAAATGCACCAGAATGCACCAAATTAAAAAAAGGTTATGGGGGCCTAGGCAACCCCTGGCCTAGAATTTATGTTTTCGATCCTTTTATTGATGGTCTTGCAACCCCTATGGTTTTGGTAGAATGAGGCCCCTGTCTGTTTCTAAACAAGTTTCAGGCTGGGCATTTAGCATGCTGCAATATCTATGCTTACACCACACATGCTTGAGGTTTACTGTGCTAAAGATAATTTATTAAGTCTGTCAAAACTTTGCAAAGAAATTCCATTCCTCTGAGCCTCGGCTAATTAATCATGTCTTGACTAGCTGAACTGAAACTGATTTGAGGTTGTGATTGAGATCTACTTAACCCCCTTAACATTTTTGCATAATTGAACTAACATCATGAATATGAGTGGCTTTTGTTTCTGTTTACCATGTACACAACCAGCAAGCTTCAGTTCTGTTGTGTCATTGTCATCGACAGTTTTTTGTTAAAGAAAGGAAACTAGTTGCTTCATTAACAGCAAAAGATAAACTGACAGACATGTTGGAATCCTGTCTTGAACAGTGACACAAGGTAAAGGAAGACTGGGCATTTAATTATGAGCTTCTTAATATATCAGTTTTAAAAAGTTTAACTATTGCTATACTTTTATTTATTTATTAGGTCTAGGATTACAATACCTTTGAACCAGGGCTCTTTTACAAAGGTTCCATGTCAGGTTACAATTCAAAACATAAGGCATGTAAGTCAGATTACAAATTCAATACATAGGACAAGGTTACAAAAGTGTAAGCTAAACAGAGTTACAAAGCATCTGAGAAACAAAGTAAGTTTTGGATGCTAGGTTACAAGGAGATAGCAGATGAGGTGCAGAGAGGATAGAGGACAAGAGAGAGGAAGAGTAGAGGGGGACTGAGAGCTATAGAGGAGGAGCGCAGCCAGAGGCATTGTCATAGACATAACATGGGGAAGTGCATGCTAAGGGGTAACAAAGTGCTAATAGGAGAGAGAACTGCCTAAGGTTAGGGAAATATTCATGGGGTCAGCTAGAGGAGGCAGTCACAGGAGCTAGAGGCAATGAGAGAGAGGCATAGCCTTGATTTAAATCTACCAAGGGTTGGAATGGAGGAGATGTAACTGTTTAGACCATTTAGCCAGCTGGGCGCCCTGTAGGCAAAAGATCTTTGACCTTGTGAGGTACAACATTGTGGTACCTGCAGGAGCTGTGATTCAGACCCCCTGGTTGAGTGGGGGTTATCGCTAGGGTACAGGAGGTCACACACTCCAGGGGGCGCAAGGCCCATAGTTATTTTCTTCACCATGGTGCAGGTTAGGTACTTTATCCGATTGGTGAGTTGCAGCCATCCAGTTTGTGCATAGAGGTCGCTCGTATGTGTGAGGTGGTGGGATCCAGTGAGAAGTTGGCAGGCCTTATTGAGGGAGGTGGACATGCGTCTAAGAGCGGTAGCGGGGGCAGAGCCACAGATGATAAGCCCATAGTCAATAATGGAGACAACAGAGCTCTGAACAGCAACAGTCAGGGCCTCTGGGGTAAGATCTTGCCTATGCCGGAAGAGAAGGCCAAGGTGAGTATTTGCTGCTTTGGCTACAGAGTCAGTGTAGACACTGTAAGTTAGATGAGGGTCTGGAGTGATCCCAATGTACTTAAAGGCTTGAACCTGTTCCAGGGTGAGTCCATGACTGGTTTTGATGGATAGGGGGTGCAGCTTATGCTTGTTGTGAGAGCTGCTGAACATCATAGACTTTGTTTTCTTATTATTGAAGACCAGATTGTGATTTGAGAACCAATTTTCAACAGATGTGAAGCCAAGTTGAAGGTTGTCTTGTAGAGGCTTAGGATCCTTGTGGGAGGCAAGAATTACAGCATCATCTACATAGAGGATGATTGTTTCGGAGCAAGTATTTGGAAGGGAATTCAGGAACAAGCTGAATAGTAGGGGGCCCAGAATGGATCCCTGGGGGACACTTGAGCGAACAGGCCTGGTAGTAGAGAGGACATCTGCAATTTTTACTCTCTGAGATCGGTTCTCCGAGTAGCTTTTGAACCAGGGAGTGGAGTTGGGAGAGAGCCCAGCTTTCAGAAGTTGCACAAGCAGTAGGCGGTGATGGACAGTGTTGAGCATCTTAGTCAGATAGATAAAGATGGACCCAGTTAACTGACCATTGTCCAGTGAGCTGTGAAGAATGCCAGAGAATTCCAATAGGGCAGATGAGGTGCTGTGTCCTTTCCTGAAGCCATGTTGTTGCGAGCACAGGATATTGTATTTGTCCAGGAAATCTGTGAGCTGATCTGCTGCAATACATTCAAGGGCCTTGGAGAAGGGTGGCAATATAGAGATCGGATGGTGGTGTCTATGAGTGGCCCTGTCACCACATTTATGGACAGGGGTAACAGTGGCAGATTTCCATATGTCAGGGAACTGGCTGAGCCTAACTGAGAGGTTGAAAATATATGTCAGTGGCTGTAACACCTCATCAAGGGTGAGGGACAGCAGTTTAAGGTCAAGTGTCTCACTGCTAGAGCTGGATTTGGCGATGGCTTTGGTAATGTATTTGCGGGCATCATGCATCTTGACTGCTTTGAAATAAAAAGGCAGGTGGCTAGAGGAGGAGGAAGCATTGGGGGAGGAGAGGGAGAGTCATAGTCCTTGAAAAAGTCAGAAGGGAGAACACTGCTGAGATCAGTGAATGCAGTGTTGAAGGTATTTGCTATGATTTTAGGGTCAAGCATAGTAGACCCATTTATGATGAGCAAGATAGGGGAGGTTACTGGCTGCTTCCCATTGACCTCTTAAATATTATTCCAAAATGCCCTCCCGTTACCCCAGGTATCCGTGAGAGCATTCTTAAGGTAGGTAGATTTCTTTTGCTGGATAGATTTGGTACAGTCATTCCATGCACGTTTATAGTTTTGGATGTTAGTTTCTTTACCAGTTGTTCTGGCCAGATCCCTGAGGTGATCTCTAGATTTTAGTTGACGTAAGAGATCGTCTGAGAGCCAGGGATTGCAAAGGGCTTTGACTTTGCTCTTTTTTAAAAGGAGCGTAGGAGTCACAGGCTGCATTGAAAGTGCTGATGAAGTAATCCAGCGCAGTATTTACATCTGTTGCTTTGTAGATAGGGGACCAGTCTTGGAGGTCGAGGCATGTTTTGAGGTGTGACGACTGCCCACGTAGTAGGACTCTACTAGTGATGATATTAGAAGAGGGGCTTTCAGAATTTGTTTGCCCATTCACAGATGACAGGGGAATGGTCGCTAAGCGAGTCAGAGAGGACTGAGGTATTTGTGATACGAGTTGGGTGGCTGGTAAGAATCCAATCCAGGAGGGTGCTGGTGCTGGATTTGTAGTTTTTCCTGGTTGGAGAGACGACCATCTGGGTGAGATTGGCCGATGAGATGGTATCCTCATGGACCCCTGCATCAGACGTGTGCCAGTTTATATTAAAGTCTTCAGAGGAAGGAGGTTGGGACCTGGTGAATTCCAAGACAGCATTAAGGCCATTCCCTTGTTCTTTTGGGGGGATATACACTGAGGCAACTGTAAGGGATTTGTTATGGGCACCTAATAAGATTCTGATAGGGAGAATCTGCACAGCAGTGGCCGGGAGAGGGGTAGTGATGGGGTGTCCCAGTAGCGAATCTTTAAGGTAAATTGCACATCCACCACCTCTTTTGGACATCTGGTCCAGCCTGAAAACATTGTAGCCTGGAAGAGCGATAGCCAGGTCGGGGATTTTGGGTGTAAGCCAGGTTTCTACAACTGCCAGGATATCTGGGCTTTGCTGATTGGTAAAGATTTGCAGGGCATCCAGCTTGGGGTGTAGACTACAGATGTTGAGAGATGCTATGGAGAGTGCTCCTGAGGGTTTTTCCAGGTAGATAGAGCTGGAGGTGATTGGGCCAGGGTTAGGATGGATGTTTCCCGACAGCAGCAGGAGGAGCAGCACAAGCTTCAGGGTGCACCAGCGTAAGTCCCTGAGCATGAGTCTACATGCCCGTTTTTTGCAGGAACTTACATTAGGTTGATGACAATGATCCCAGAGTGATTGCACGTGACAGAGTGATGAGTGTCCAGGGCCTGTGTACAGTGGTAGGCGAGGACTGCCATCCATTTGCAGAGGGGAGCACCGGGGAGGGGGGGCAAGCTCATGATGGAGAGTTCCTGAGTGATGATAGGCAGTGCCAAGTAGGATGCTGGGGTGGGGGGATGCAAACTCCAGGGAGGAAGAAAAGTAGAAAGAGGGATGAGAGTAGGCGAAGCAGAAACTGCAGTGCATGGAGGGACAACATGATGTGACAGTCAGGAGGATTGGATTGGGTAAATGTGCTTATAACTGGGCCCTCTAGTGGCTAAAAGATATAATCTGTTAATGGGAAAACTCAGCATAAAATTAGGAATGCAGTCTAGTCCGCCAAACTTCCAAGTTCAAATACATACAAGTACTGTTAAAAAAAAAACTTTAAACTGAAGAAATTCAGCACTGAATATTAAAACAGAGACAATACTGGATTGGGGGAAACAAGGTTAAATAAGCTGGCCGATGGTAGTCTTGAAAACACCTTTCAGTTGCCTATGTGGCGCCAAGCAATGGGTGTTGGCCCGACATGCTGGTAACCCGGGTACACGCCCCAGGCCCGGTAGAAGTGGAGTCCGGCAGGAGGGAGTTATGAGCATCCTCCAAATGCTTCCTCCTGGGAGAGGATGGATGTTCCTGGACCGCGTGTAAAGCTGCCCTGGTGGTGGCTTGTGGTTGGGGTCTCATGGTGGCAGCAGCTCGGCATGTCGCTTGACCCCCCGATGCTGCCGCGGTCAGACCAATGCTTGGGAGGGGGTTGGGGAGAAAAGTGGAAAAATAGCTGCCTGGACAACTTGATGACAGTAGCCAGTGCTCGTTTGCCACGAAGCCAGGAAGTGTCTGTGCCGACCCTTGCACTGTGTATCCAGTGTAGAAGGATGCCTTCAGGAACATCTCCTGGCTCCCTGTCCCAGGAGGGGGGGCTTCCTCCGACAAAGGGATACATCGGGTCAGCTGGGCTGCGGCAGTAATGAGGGTGGTAGATGGTGACCGAGGACTGGCAGCGAGGCCCTAGGCCGCCGGGAGGAGTGGTTGGCCGGGGGCTGGGGGGAGAATATAGAGGATAATGGATGGGAACCAGTTAATAACAACGCTGTGTTCCCATCGAGAGGTCATCATGACAACATAAGTAAACCCTCAAAGGCCGGCTTCGAAGGTTTGTTATCTTAACGACCTCAAAGATGAGTACTCAGTGTTGTTAATAATGGTGCCCATCCATTGTCTTTATAGTGTATGGGCACCAGTTGTAACAAATTTGCGCTTACTTTTCTTTTTTTTCTTCACGCTGCTGTCCCTCTCGGTCAGCTCTCACTGTGTCAGCCGTTTGGTCCGAAGCCCCATGACAGTTGCAGTCCGAATTTCAGTTCAAAATGGCATTAAGAAAAGTTAAAATAAAAACACAAATATATAACTGTTGAACACACGCACAAAAGCATTTTAAAAAGAACCAAGTGTCCAACAATCCGATAGGTTGCAGGGATCATGTGGTGGCAGGGAGAGTTGAATCTTGGGAAACTTCACTACAGGAACATCGCAAGTATGAGTCGGCCCTGTTGTGAGATGGATAGCGCTGCCTGAGTGGAATTTAATCCCTCAGAGGTAAAACAGAGAGAAACAAACAATAAAAAATTACATTGAGCACACCGTTTTTCGTTTATTGCTTTCTAAGATATGTGTCACGCTTGCTTTACATGGAGATTGCTACTTTCTGATCAATCCTGTTTGTTATACCATCGATGTGACGTACCATCGATGGGTTAACAACAAAGTTACGTCACATCGATGATATAACAACCCTAGTAAAAGATAGATTTTGGTAGATGACAATGTTCTACCATACATTATAAAGAAATAACACACACAAAAAAAAAAACACCTTTCTATGAAGTTACTCTACTAATGCTGCAAATACTGAAAATGTGTTTCATCTGAATTTACAGTAGCTTATCACATAGTTTATTCCATTTTTAAGCAGCAAGATCAAGGGAGGGTTAGGGCTCTGCTTCGGACTTGCCTGGATGTGGCACTACGCTCCACCATTTGATTAATTTTGAATCAATGAGACTAAAGATTCCAGAAATAGTTTTAGATTATTTCATTTTTTAGAGTGGCTCTTCCTATAATAAAAATCCATCTTCATCTTACAGGTATTTCTACCATCTGTACCTGGGGTTTTGGTAGGGGACAGATGTAGGCTGCACATGGCCACCCTCTACCAGTCGGGTTCCCCACCCTCCACTGCTGTACACCTGCAACACCGCCATCTGACTCTGTGACATAGCCTGCGTGGTCCTAACCCTGGCATGGATGACCTGTAGTACAGCCCCCACCCCACCTGGCTGGCAGGTATTCTTGTGTACATCCCTGTTGCCCCCCCCCCCATGGCCAGTGTTTCTGTGTACCCCATGTGCTACCCCTACACATGGGGGGGAGTGCTGTGCCATGCACCCCCTTCCATCTGCCTGGATGGCACGTATCTCTGTTGACACCCCTCTGAGACGCCTTCTAACAAGGATTTATGTTGGTGTGTGCCCTATTTGCAACCCCCGTTTGCCTGTTAACAATGCATATCTGTGTTGTCTATCTTGTTACCCCCTCCACTTGGCATACTGCATTGTTTGCACTGTTGCTGAACATTAATAATACATTGCTTAACCATATTACAGTCTTCTGCGCGGTCTGTACTCACCTGCCATATCCGTAGATGTCTCTTATGATTCAGACACTGTACTCTTGGGCCCTCCTGTCCAGTCTGAGATCACGCTCGTCGAGCTGCTCTGGTATCCCCTGGTCTTCTGGCTCTGTATCCAATGCAGGCTGTTCCTCTGTGGCCAGCATGTGTATTCTATGGTGGAGTGCCATGTTGTGTAGAATACAGTGGGCAAGGAATATGGCACAGGCCTTCTGATGGGTATACTGTAGGGCACCACTGGAACAGTCAAGGCACCAGAACCGCATCTTGAGCATTCCAAACACACCCTCAATGATGTTGCATTTGGCAGTGAGTTTTGCATTGTATCTGTCCTTTGCAAAGGATGCAGGTGGAGGATTGATGTGAGGAGCCAGGATGCAGGGGATAGGCACTGTGCCCTATGTAGGAAAGGGCATAGGTTAGTGACACATAGCAGCATAGCCACATGGAGAATAACAGCAGGAAATAACCACTGGTCCATCCAGTCTGCCCATAAACCCAAACATGCCCAGGACCTGTGTCCATACATGGTTCTACCCCATCAGGTACCATATGAGCTGTGGGGGTGGTCCCCCACCAGTGCTTGGAATGTTCTTGTTGCCAGAAAACATATTGCAGCCATGACCGTCAGCTCTATAGACAACACATGGCTTCACTGGGAGTCTGTCCAGAGCTGGTCATGCAGTAGCTCACACAGCTGCCTGAGCATAGGCCTGTTGAGCCTGTATGGCCCACAAGCGGGCCATTACTGAATACTTCCTGTGTGACTCATGGACAGTATTGTTTGTGTTCAGTATAGTGCCTCCATGACCTACGTAAGGGCCCAGGGTGGGCACTAGCCCTCTCTTCCTCCAGTATGACCTGCTGCAGCAAGTACACTATGTGCACTCCCCTGAGCAACATCTTGCACTGTGGCCTGCAGTGTCTCCACCCGCTTCTGGGGTTTTCCCCAGTTTAAGTTGGCCTTTTTATAGACAGTAGTTGCACAGCGCTAAGTTGTCTGCGCTAACTCCATTGCCTAGCGCTAACACACAGAATATCGTGTTGTGCCGTTATGCATGGTTCGCCCCTACCTTTATGTGCTGCATACACGTGCAAATGAATTTATTGTGCACTATTCTCCCCTTTGAATATGGAAATGAGGCACAAACCACGTGTAGTGTGGGCACAGCCACTTTGCACCCGCCACAATGGTTTGAATATCTGACCCCAGGAGTTTTTTTCCAAACTTGGGGAGGCTCACTGTGACCAAGTTTTAGAACTGATGTGTTAAACTGTAGTAGACTTACTGCAGGACAGCTAGTATTTGTGCACAATGTTACTGTATATAAGGTTTGTCTAATAAAGGCCATCTGCTTTGATGCAGAGATCTGTATGTTCAGGTCATCTTACTGCCACATCTCAATGCCCTACAGTAGAGTGAAAGGTCACCTTGTCATTCTTCAGTCCATCTGCCTAGCAGCCAAAAGGCTTCCACTGGTTAAAATGAATGCTTTGTACTAGTGTTTTAATAAAATTCCTTTCAGCCTTGGTTGATACACACCTGCAATGATAGTGATCATGATATTTGACCTAGTTAATAGGGTTTAAAAGGCAGGCATAATTAAAATAGAACCCATGCCAATTTTGATGCATCACTAGAAGTGAATACCGTACAACAAAAAAATGTAGTTGAAAGTGACAGTTCTAGGCCCACACCTAATGCAGAGGTTAACCCGGAGATAGATATTCCATTTAGATTTAATTCATTTTTCAAAAAAGGATATCAAGATGAAGTACAAGGTCCAGTAGTCAGTTTTTGAAGTTATGTGCCCATCTTTCAAGATGACCTGATCTCACTGTAAACAGTGCCCACATGATACACAGAACTACATCTCACAAGACAGCACCCTCTAAGGAGGAAAGGCCTCCCTGAGGAATCATAAAAACATGGACAACTTTTTATTATTCATTTTATGTCTATATTGCAATTTTATATATAGGGGAAAATCTTAAAATTCTTCTAAGGGTTTTTTGTTATCTATGTTCAGCCAAAGCCTAACAGCAGAGATATTACAATTATACAGAATGAGGCAGACCTGTGGCACAGCAGTCCAGTCACATGCTGCCATATTGTACAGCATCCAGCTTAGAGGTAACACCTGTAAGGAGGTAACAATTGAAGGGGCACAGCTACCTACACACAGGAACTGTGATCCCTTAACATCTAGCCGTGTCATAGTAAAGCCATAGCCAAGTCATAGCAGTAGCTGTAATGTAGTCAACCGACCTGGCATTTTAAAGTGGCACCCATTAGTAATAAAAATAAATAAAAATAAAAATCCACCTCCCTTACTAAAATTACACTGTCCTGGCCCCTTATCTCAAAAATTGCAAGTAATCTTTGGGGGTACAGCAGCATGTGCCCCCATCCTCTGCTGTTCCCAGTCTGTGGCCATAGAAGGGAAGGGGGAGTCATCCTTTGCATTGCCATTCTTTTAAAAAAAAAAGAGAGAGATTTCTGCTCAATCTTTGAGAGACACTTCAGTGTGCCCCCTTCATTTGCTGCTCCTTCCAGTGCCCTGCTGTGGGGGGGGGGGGCACCCTGACTGCTGCATTTAGGGGAAAATCCTCACTGATGATATAGTTTGGGGTGGGGCTGATACAGGGGTACCCAATTACAGAGATTCTGTCCTGTAAGTCCCGCCTCTAAACCACATCAGTGAGACTCGATTGGGCTTTCCTGGAGGCTGCTAGGTTGAAGGAATGAGGGTACAAGTTAAAATCCTAGCGACTGGGGCAGAGGAACCCTTAGCTGTGCTTTACATATTTGATATGTTAATACTGCCATGGTGACCTATCTTATCATAAAAATGATCTCACTTAAATTCTTGTTGTGTGAGTTCATTGAGTGGTTTTGATACCCTAGGAATGAGAGACCACTCTTACAGCCATCAGAGACCACTCTTATGAATATAGTTGAGATCATTTAAAACCAGGAACATCAGGTTTTAGTGTTTGCCAGTCTTTAGTGACAGCTTATACAGTAAGTGGCCACAAGAAACATTTATTTATTGAAAGTATTTTTTAATCTCTTATTGTTGCTCTTGAATTCTATAAACGTGAGAAAGACTCAAAATTCTAATAAATGACATTAACGATCTTTTGGTAGCTGTGGGCAAAGATGATTACCATCCTCCTGCTACATTAGGAAAAATGATGCAAATTTTAGCATATGCTGATGACCTTGCATTAATTTCTTCGCCAGTAAATGGACTCAAAGATAGAGCTACATAAATTAGTTGATTTATGTGATAATCTGAAGCTTATAATTAATATAGATGAAAGTAAAATACTGAAGTTTGGCAAGGGTAATCTAAGCTTCAAATGGACAATTCATGGTATCAGAAGTACAGAAACTAAACAGCATACTTAGTTGGTGGGTGATATTTGGCAAGAACATATTATGGAAGGATTATATAAGAAGAACTGCATTACTCTGAAACTGCAACAAACCTCCTTTGGTCTGTGTTGTTTCAACAACATGTATTGAGGGTCTTGTGTAAGGCCAGTGAGACTGGCAGCAAATGTAACATTAAATAACCTGGCTGTCTGCACTACTGAAATCGGGGAAAGATCCAGTGTTGAGTCACTTGAGAAAATGTTTTCAAAACTTCATATGTCTCTTTTTGCTGTTCTACAATGAGTTCCTCAGCTGCCCTCAGAGCAGAACTTGGGCAGCTTGCTCAAAAAGCTTTGTCCCACTCTCAAGTTAATTACTGGTTAAGACGTTTAAACATACTGTATATATGTTTAGACTACTTTACATGGCTTTCAAGGACAGCTGAAGCTTAAACAATGTCAGTGTGATACTCCTTGGATTGATCAAGGGGTTTCTATTTTATTATTCTGGAGGTGACAGAGTTAAAAAAAAAAATTTTGGGATTCATCCCCCAAAAATATTAGGTTAAGTGGTGCCTACAAAAGACTACTTAAAAATAAAGTGATAGAATTGGTTAACTATGAAGATTTGGAACAAGTCTAGAAATGACATTTTAATAATTGGTTCTCGCAAGCAAAACATTGCCATGGTTTTGAACTTTATCGAAACATCATTATCAAACTAGAACTTAGACAAGCAATTGTGAGTTTCCAGTTTCAAACTAATAAATCAGATCTACTGCAGTCAAGGTATGCAGACCATTAAGTGGCACCACATCAATTGCGTTGAAACAGTAGAATAGGATCTACAAAAGATACACTGCAAAATGTACTGGTATGTGTGTACGTAGTGAAACCAAGAGAAAAGTGGCTGACGAAAATAATTGCATATTCTTAGTGCCTTTCACGACATCTAATGTTTGGCTAAACACTTTTTAATTTATCTGATTACTACATAATATAGTGAGTGGCAAAATTCTTAAAGAAGATAAAATATAGATTTTTTTGGCACATTAAAAGGAATTTCTAGTGTTTTATACAAACCCAGTTACAATTGTTAGGGCATTAAACATAATATTGGGTGATCTAATTTGCTCTGGTCATCTCAAGCAGACTACTGCTTGCCCAAGTTACTAGGTAGTTGAACATTATATAATACTTAATTAAAAAATATATTTTATTAAAATAGTTGAGAATTAATAAATTATGATTTAGTACAATAAAGGATAATGTTGCAGTCTCATCAAAGTCAAATTATTGTAGAGAATCACTGTATCCCCCAATTGAATCACTAAATTTACTATAAACTCATGTGTATTAATTCTAATAATTTTACATACCAATCTATGTGTAACTCAAGGTATCCTTATAGAAAGGGGTTTAACCAAGTCACCTCTGAACTGATGTGTTCTGTGTATGCTCTGTTTTAACTTCTCATACTGTTTTGTAACTCTCTCATAACTGGTTGAAAAAGCTTTTTTAAGCTGAACAACAGCTGTTTGCCACTATTACTGTTAAATGATAGAGTGCAGCAAGTTAGGTGTGAAGGTGTTATTTTTGATATCCTCTTAATTAAAACATAATGACAAGGTGAAAAAATTCCTCCATTGATAACTAGTTGTAGGACCAGTATCTAATAAAAATCACTAGGCCTAGCAATACTTTACTAGTATGTCTTGATAATTAAACAAGTAAGATTGCTGACATATTATTAGACAAAAACATTTTTAAGGTGGCAGTTTAATTTATAGAAATACAGTATTAATATTATCTGCCATGATATAAATGGAAAATACATTTCTCCCTGATCAGTGTCAAATGCCAGTTTCGGGTGTTGTCAATCAGCACTGGTCCAGCTAACCAGTATGCTCAGTCCTTATACTATGGTTCATACTATGACTGTAGGATTAAAGAAGGCATGTAGCCCATTAAGATAGTCCTACCACTTATCAGTGTGTAGTACTTATTCAAATATTTCTCAAAAGAAGGTCTAAAGTCTTAAGTGTTTAAGAATGTATTTGTACCACTTCTCTAGACTGGGCAACCCAGGTTGCTGTCATTCTTTGTGTATAAAAAAATATTTTGTACAGTCCTAAAATATTTTCCCTGGAGTTGCAGTTAATGCCCCCTTGTGTTGCATTTACTATCTTTGAAGGTAAGATTTAACTCGTACAACTCTTGATATTTTCTTCTGTGCAGAAGGGGCAGGTCTCCTCTAATTCAGTATTTTTTGTGGCTATGCAAGTTCAGTTTTTTTTTTAAATCTTTCCTCATATATTAAGTTGGTAAGTGTGTATATAAGTCTAGTTGCCTTCTGTTACACTTCATCTAGTCTGATTATGTCATTTCTTGCAAAAGGCAAGCAGAATTGTGAGCATTAATCAAAGTGGGGTCTTACATGAAGATCTGAATAGTGGCGTAATAACATCGCTCTGTCTACCAGTAGGGGAATTTCATGGGGCATGGATATGGTGCACTTATCCACACTCTGACAGTTCTACTGGAACAATATCATTGGCCAGATATCTTTAAGCTGAGCTCCTCCTACCACCCAGGCAGTATATCCCCTGACTATGCCCCATGATGTTAGATCTTTCTTTCTGCTGGAGGAACCGGTTACCTGTGCCATAGGCAAACGTTACTAAACAGTTTTTGTTATTTTTACATACTTGTTTTGCAGTTCCCTTGACTCTGTCTCTCGACCAATGATGAAAAAATACAATTCAGTTTACCTATTCTGCGTTAGGTGCCACAGAAGATGTTGGTCACTGATCCACACAACACATGCATGTACAGCTTGGGCAGGCAACATGAAGAGGATGGGTGCAGCCTATGCAAAATTATGTTTCCTGAGTCCTTGATTGATAGGAAGCTGTGCCTCTCACTGAGTTGGCCTTTGGAGTGGGATCCAAAGGACCACCCTAAGGGCAGCAAGAAGGCCTTGGCTGTGGTCAGGTCAGCTGAACAGCTTGTGACTCATGAAGCAGACATGACAGCTACCACTGTGGGCACTACCTCAGTCTTGATGCTGGTCCCTGCAGCTGGTGTCAGAGGGTCTTTCACTGTAGAATTCATTGAAATATGTTTGGCCCTCCAGACCTTAGGGAGAGCCCTGCCTGCTGTGGTGCTAAAAGCAAGCACTACCATTACTAGTTGTGGGACCAGGAATGACTGAGGTCCTTCTGGTCTCTCGAATTGCTTGATGGCTAATGAGCACCCCTCGGCTGGGGGGGCAGGTCAAGGGCTCTTCAGTTCCCCTGTCGCGCCAATCAACTTTAACTCTGGTCGACCAGGCTGCCAAGATTTTTCTCAAACCTGTCAACCAGTTCCCGGTCAAAGTCAATGATTTGATCTCACAGATCCCAGTGCTCCTGGTCCTCACCCAGGAGGACTTGGCAGATCAGTGTCCCTCTCTGGTCCACCACAGAATCGGCCTTCACCCAGGGTTAGGTCTTTGGCACCTGTGTTGCTTAATGTGGGCAGACTGTGGTCTGCAGCAACCCACCGAAGATTCCTCTCGCCATCGAACATCAAGTTGCAATCAGGGTCATGGTCAAGGCGCATTCGCTCTCTATCCCACTCAATGGGGAGGCATCACTGTTCCTTGACCTTGTCATCCTCAGGTGAAGGGAGGCACTGCCACAAGATGCATCAGTGCTACAAGGAGCTCCTCTGGCAAGAAAGTGGGCCACTGCAGGGCATGGTAGGGTTCTGTCCCCTGGACCTTTGGTTTCCTGGCCACCACCAGTTTTGCCCCATTGGGCCACACCATGCAGCTGCAACACATAGCTGCTTTGCCACCTCTTCAGTGGAGCCACCGCAGCTGAAGGTGGACAGTCTGACCAAGGAGGCCAGCTGTTCAACTACTGACTTGCCAGGTCAGTTGTGGGTGAGGATCACTCTCAGAGAGGATTCCCGGAAGGTACATGGTAAGAAGTGACCAAGAGCCATTTTGAAGTCATCAGATGACATGGATCATGAGTCTATAGTCTCCTTGGAGACTCCACTCTTTGACTGCAGCTTGGTCAAGGAGCTTTCCACCAAGCATGGCCCAGTATTTTCCGCAGTACTTCTCTGACTTATATCAGAACCCCTGTCAGTCTCACTTGAGCCAGTCCAGAAGAGGACTAAGTACCCTTTCGTGGACATTCTGGACTGGGACAAATCCCTGAGGGTTGCCTTTCCTGTGGCTAAGACCATTTTGGGACCAGCCCTGGAGATTTTGTAGCATCCAACATCCTGCTCGGCACCAGCTGTCCATATGGTTTGTAGATATGCGGTCCTCATTGGCTCCCTTTTGGGGTTTTCGGACCACCCCATCTGCAGAGGGACTGGTCACTGATTTGGTGTTCCATAAATCTAGACACCAGGGGGACATGGACTAGCCTACAGAAAAGAAGTCTCATAAAATTGACTACGCTGCTATAAAGGTGTATGCTGTGGCAGCTCTAGGTCCCCAGCAAGCTAGCTATGCCATGATGATGGCTAACTTAGGTCGCTCCCTGATGGGAGTCTTTGATGTTGCCTTTCCTCATCTCCCTGTTGATCAACAGTTGGCAGTGAAGTTCATCAAAGACCAGGGTCAATCGCTGGCTAAACACCTGCTCCAGACAGCCATGGACATGGGCGATTCTTTCACCTGTGCTGTGGAAGTGGGTGTCTCAGTGCATTGCAGAGGTTGGCTGCATTTGTCCACCTTCATGGTGGATGCCCAGCTCAAACTGGCCAATGTCCCTTTTCTGGGCACTGACCTTTTTGGCCTGAGGTGGAAGAACACCTCACCCAAATCAAGAAGTCCAATTCCACCCTGGATTGTGTGACTTCACCCCAGAAGGGCTGGGAAAAGAAGCCTAAGAAACAGTCTTTCCCATCCTGGCCCTTACAATCACAGCTCCCCAGCAGTGGCAGCTCCTTGCCCGGTGCCTCAAGCAGAAGTCCAGGGGCCAAAATGGGGGGGAGAGGGGGCTGGCATAGTGGTGCCCTTCCAACAGCAGCCAAAGGTGCTCCCACAAAAGCTGCCCATTGATATGTTGGGGATGTTGTCCTTCCACCTGTCCTATCACTCACTGCTCGCCCTATCAGAGGCCAGCTATGTCACTTCTCACCACTTTGGTCTGTTATCATGATGGACAAGAGGGTGTTGGACATAGTGAGCAGAGGATTGTCTCTAGACTTCAAGACTCTTCCACCCTACCACCTCTGTGTGCCTAGGGTGTCTGGGGTGTCTGAGGACATGTTGTCTGCCCCAAGGGTGGATGCTGTTCAGCTCTTGCAAAAGGGGTGATAACCTGCGTCTCAGATGCCATGGCCAGTCTGGGTTAAGTATCCATGTACTTACTGGTCCCAAAACAGGCAGGGAGCTGGCGCCCCATACTGGATTTGCATAGTCTCAACCAGTTTATGCAGAAATGCAAGCTCTGGATGTTCATGCTGAGACACATTATACCATCTCTGGAGCAGCACATGTTGTTCTGCTCCCTGGATCTCTGGGATGAGTTTCTCCACATTCCCATCCATTGATCCCAAGGTCGGTGTCTCCAGTTACGTACGGAAGGGGTCCTGTACCAGTTCCAGATCATGCTCTTCGACCTCTCCTCAGCACCCAAGGTCTACATCAAATGCATGGCATTCGGGGCGGCCCACATGCAGCACCTTGGGATCAGAGTGTATCTCTACTGGGATTTACTGGCTATTGGCTGGTCCATCAAGAGAGGCTATGGAGAGTTCCCGGGATCTAGCTCTCCAAACTTGTCAAGACTTGGGACTGTTGCTCAACCCAGACAAGTCTGAACTGATACCAAAGTCAATGCCGGAGCTCATTAGGGAAGAACTACATGCCCTGCGGGCCAAGGCCTGCCTCCCTGCGGACCGGGCACTGGATCTTACCTCTCTTGCCTGATCATTTCAGGTTGGGCTCTTGCACCCTGCCTGGGATCTTTTGAGACTGCTGGGGTGCATGGCATCCCGCACCAACATGGTCCACTAGATCCGCTGTTGGATGCACTGTCTTCAGTGGGAGCTGGCCATCAGTGGTCTGAGTACCTAGGCCACTCAGGCCAGCTGGTTATAGTGACACAGCCGATATGGGATGCCATCCAGTGTTGGCTAGCCTAGTTCCAGAACACCTGGAGGAAGAAATCCCATTTGTCCACCCAGAACCAACTGTCATGCTTTCGGCAGATGCATCTCTGGTGGGATGGGAGCATACCTGGGAGACCATAAAGCCTATGGGTTCTGGTCACCCAGGGAATCTTGTCACCACATAAACTTGCTGGAGCTCCGTGCACTGCACTTGGCTCTGATGGAATTTGCTTCACTAGTCAGGGGTCAGGTCATGCAGCTCCAGATGGGCAACACCACGACCATGTTCTATCTGAACAGGCAGAGTGGAAATTGCTCCCTTGCACTCTGTTGGCAGGCACGCTGCACCTGGTCCCTCTTACACAGCTTGGGTGCAGATCTCCTGGTGATCCTTGCCATGGGGGAGAACAGTCAGCTGGTGGACGCTTTCAGCTGGGTAGGAGAGACATTGCACAAGGGGTTCCTGAATCAGGAGGTGATGAACCATCTGTTCTCCCTGTGGGCCCACCCTTGGTGGGCCTGTTTGCCTCCTGGGAGAATGTCAAACTGAGGCTGTTTTGTGGCTACTCCCCACAGTCTGGGACTCTGCTGGGGGGTGCCTTCACAAGGCCCTGAACACCAGGTAATGTGTATGTCTTTCCTCCCTTTCCCTTGATCCACAAGGCGGTGGACAAGGCCTGGAAACACAAGGCACAGATAATCCTGATAGCTCCAGACTGGCCAGGGCAGTTCTGGTACCCAGATCTCCTCGGCCTCAGCAGCAGCAGGCCTCTGTGGCAACTGCACCTCTACCCAGACCTGCTGACCAGATTACAGGGGACAGTCCTGCACTCAGGCGTTCAGTCCCTGCACCACAAGGCCTGGTTCCTGAGTGGCTAGTGTTCCAGGACTTGGATCTCTCTCTCTGAGAATGTTCTCCACATTGTGGAGCCTCCAAGAAAGTGTAACCTCACAAATGCCACACCTTCAAATGGAAGAGATTCTCCATTTGGTGTCGGGGCAAGAGGCTGGATTCCCTTCCTTATCCTGTGGCTAGCATCCTGGACTACCTTTGGTCCCTTTCCCAGGTTGGACTGCAGGCAATAACCCTTAAGGTGCATGTGGCAGCCATCTCTGCTTACTGCGTGAGGTCTGGTAAACCATTGGTGGCCCAGGAGAAGATGGCCAGGTGCTTTTTCAAGGGCCTGGTCCATTTGTCCTTTGCAGTACATGTATCACCTCCACTGCGGCACTTACTGCTGATTTTGGCAATGCTCATGGATAAGCCTTTCCAGTCAGTGCAAAGGTGTGAAATGTCACATCTGTCATGAAAGGTGGCCTTCCTGGTAGCCATTACGTTAGACAGAAGGATTAGGGAGCTCCAGGCATTTTCAGTGGAGCCTCTTTACCTGGTCTTAAACAGGGACAAAGTTGTCCTTCACCCCAACCTGAAGTTCCTCCCAAAGGTGGTACTGGAGTTTCACCTTAACTAGGTGATTAACTTACCACAGTTTATTCCACCAGCCCATCTTTGGAGGCTGACTGCAGGGTCCATACACTGGACCTGTGGAGGATACTGTTGTGTTATGTGGATTGCATAACTGGAGTACAGGGACAGGCTATCCAGCTGTGTATCACCTACACTTGGGCTACACCTGACAGACAGCAGAGCAGATGAGTGCAAAGTAGATTAATTCATGCATCGACTTCTGCTATCAGTTGGCTGTTAGGGAGACTCCCGTAGGACTTGGGGCATATTCCACCAGATGTCGATGACTGCTTCCAAGGATGTCCCCATACAGGAAATCTATAGGGCTGCTACCTGGAAGTCAGCACATGCCTTTATTTCCCAGTACTGGATCGACCTGGAGTCATGCCAGGATGCAGGTTTTGGAACCTTGGTTCTCCAGTCTTTGTTCATCAAATAGGGGTGCGCACTCATCTCCTTCTCCCAAAGAACTGCTAGAAGTCCGCCAGAGTGTGGATAAATGAACCATATCCACGCCCCTTGAAGAATAGGTTAATCACCTGTAACCATAGTTCTAGGAGTGGTATATGGGTCACATCCACACAGTCCACACAATCCAACTGACCTCCCCTGACTAGTGGCACATGGCTCCTACTTCCAGAATGTAATAGCTGATGTCATGGGTGGACACCACGCAGGTGTGGTAAGAGCTTAGCATAAAGATGTCTGACCAATAACATGGTTACAGGTTAACAGTGTTTTTATTTATTTATTTATTAAGTCTAGGATTACAAATACCTTTGCCGCCTTGGCTCTTTTACAAAGGTTCCACGTCAGAGAAATACAAATTATGGGGAACATCAAGACAGACATTACAACAATGTGGACATTGCAAACAGAGTACAGATTACTACAATTCAAGGGTAGCATTGTAACAAGGCAGCCAGCGGGTACAGGTGTGTGGTGTGTGGATGTAATCATATACCACTCCTAGAACTACGGTTACAGGTGAGTAACCTGTCCTTCTTACACATCCCAAAATGTTGTTTGCTTTTATACAGATTTGTTTGTATTTTATGTCATTTTTAATTGCATTGTTTTATTATAATTTCTACACCTCTTCCCTCCTTATTAGTTTTTACTGGTTCACCATTTAGGGGAGTATGCTACCTGTCAGTTTATTTAACCTAGATGAATTACCATTCATTTTGAAAGTTGAGCCTTGTACTGTTCACCTTATCCTGGTCACTCAGTTCAGATTCTTTTTTTTTTTTTTTAACTCTATTTTAACACCTCACTTACAGTGGGGATGGCACCTATCCCCTAGTCTGCCCTGTATGTGGACCCTTAACACTTCCCTGGCTGGGGTGGGGAGACCGAGATCACCCATGAGCCCCTGCCCTGACTTACACTGGGCTTTGTTCGGCCGGAGGAAGCGGGAGTCTGTCGGGGGCTTCATAGCACCCACTTGTGAGGGTTTTTTCTTGCTTGTGTGTCCCCAAGGTGTGGACATGCAGTGATGTCAGTGCACAACAGGTGCACTCCCATGCCCGTCCGCAGGATGTCCACTGCTGCCTCTGTCCCATTCTCGGTGTCCCCGGCTCCAGCCCCCCCCAGTCTCCACTGGGAGTCACTGAGTGCTGGGATACGCATCCCCACCCTCCCCAGGAGAGGAAAGCAGTCCTCCAGATACTCAGTCCTCCCCTACCCCGGCTGACTGCCAACAACCCGAGCTGTCTCCCGAACTCAGGTTGCTGGTGTGCCACGAGGTAAGGCATCCTGCGCCTCAGCCCTCCGTGCCACCAGGCTTGCCCTAGTTCAGATCCCTTTTGCAGTGATATTGTTTTTTCAGCTCTGTCTGCATGTTCATCTAACTGAGAACATTTAGTTAGCCGGAGTATACAAAGGAATAACCAACTGATGTGGGTGACTAAATGGCGAGGCCTTTTCCTCCTTATTAGTTTTTACTGGTTCGCCATTTAGGGAGTATGCTACCTGTCAGTTTCTTTAACCTAGATGAATTACCATACATTTTGCAAGTCAAGTCTTGTACTGTTCACCTTACCCTGGTCACTCAGTTCAGATTCTTTCGTTTTTTTTTTTTTAAACTCTATTTTAGCACGTCACTTACAGCGGGGATGGTACCTATCCCCTAGTACGCCCTGTACGAGGACCCTCAACACATCTTCAGCCAGGGTGGACTGAGATCACTCATGAGCCCCTGCCCTGACTTACACTGGGTTTTGTTCGGCCGGAGGGAGCAGGAGTCTGTCAGGGGCTTCATAGCACCCGCTTGTGAGGGTTTTTTATTGCTTGCGTGTCCCCAAAGCACAGACATGCAGTAACATCAGCGTGCAACGGGTGCACTCCCACGCTCGTCCGCAGGACATCCACCGCTGCCTCTGTCCCATTCTCGGTGTCCCCGGCTCCAGCCCCCCAGTCTCCACTGGGAGTCACTGAGTGCTGGGATATGCATCCCCACCCTCCCCAGGAGAGGAGAGCAGTCCTCCAGACACTCACTCTTCCCCTACCTCAGCCCACCGCCAACAACTCGAGCTGTCTCCCGAACTCAGGTTGCTGGCCTGCCACGAGGTAAGTCATCCAGTGCCTCAGCCCTCTGTGCCACCGGGTTTGGCCTAGTTCTGATTCCTTTTGTAGTGATATTGTTTTTTCAGCTCTGTCTGCATGTTCACCTGAGAACGTTTACTTAGCCGGAGTATACAAAGGAATAACCGACTGATGTGGGTGACTAAATGGCGAGGCCTTTGACCTTGACATTTAATTAACCACAGAAGCTGGTTATTTTGAATATACTCCGGCTAGCTGAATGTTATTCCTGTTAAATGACTAGGAATTTTAAACCCAGGATTTAAAACATTCTCTGGTAGTTAAAGCAAAACATGCCTTTTTTCCCTCCTTTTTTTCTGTAAACTAAATGGATAAATTACTGTGAGCATGTCCGAATAGTGGATAGCCTACTGTGGGCATATCTGAAATGTAAATAACCAACTAGGGGTGTGCCCAGAATGTGGTTATAATAGTTTGTGGGGTATTAACTGACAGTTTTTCTGTGTTTTGATCGACTTACAAGAGATGCCCATCATATAATGTAGATTAATCTGCAGATTTCTTTTACAAATTAATACCAATATCAATGTCTTGGCCATAGACAGAAAAAAGTGTTGGTCCCAAAACAGAACCCTACTGCACCTGGCTAGTCGCTTCTGCCACATCAGATAGGGTTCCATTTATCCTTACTCTGTGGATGGGATATTCAGACTACGTCAGGCATGGGCGCAAGCCTGGGTGCATCGCAGCTCGGGCTGCACCAGGCAGGACCAGGCGATATTCAACGGTGTTACACTCATGGCTCAGCACCATTGAATATGGCACTGAGGCGCATGCACTCGTGCTAGCGCAAGTAGCAGAAGGGGAGCAGGCTGCACCAGCGCAGAATGCTTGACGGCATGGGTGCAACAACTGCGATATTCAGTCGTGAGCAGGCAAATGAGGCCAAATGTATGGCAGCAAATGGGGCCATTTGCATGTCAATATGGTTTCATTTGCATGCAGTGTGCTGATCCCCAGTGACTTGCACCTGTCACCCTGCCAGGCTGCAGCCGTCGGGGACAGACACACTGCGGACCCATGGCAGGCTCCGGTCCCATTCGCCCGAGCGCCGGCATGTGTATACACACTCCCTGGTGGTCCAGTGGACCGAGCTCCCTCACCCAAATGCGGGCATGTGTACATTTAATCCCTGGTGGTCCAGTGGACCGCTGTCCAATGCCCGATCATGGGCAGTAGTGAAATCCATCTCTGGTGGTCCAGTGGTACTTCTCCTCACCCACCACTGAGGCTCGCCACCCTGCACCTCCCCATCAGCGGCGGTGGCAGCACTCTCGCCCGCAAGCCACCTGGCCGCCCGCTGACTAACGCAGTAGGGTTGTGAGCTGTTGTCCTCAGGTACACGGGCATGCAGACCATGTCGATATACAGTCCCGAACCGTGAAATTTGTCGCTTCTTCACAATTCAGGACTGTGTAGTACAGTATGGTCTGCATGCCCATTGTCTCACACTGTGGACCAATCGGCATACAGCCCTACTGTATGCTGTCAGTCGGTAGGCAGCCGGTGGCTTGCAGGTGAGGCGCCAGCTGCCTGCCGCTGGACTGGGGGTGCAGGGGCAGGGGACACAGTGGGGTGGAGACATGGGGTACCACTGGACCACCAGGGTGTCCTTGGAGCATTCCACCCGTGATCGGGCGTTGGGGGGCACAGGACCACCAGAGTTTCTATCCTATGCTCGCGATCGGGCACTGGGGATCAGTCCACTGGACCACCAAGGCTTCGGTTTACACATTCCTGTGATTGGGCGGGGGGGCACGACACCCCCTGGGCAGGGAGCTCATGGACTGTCCCCTGGGTGGTCGGGTGGCCACTCATGGCAGGCGGCTGCCGTGTTGCACCTTGCAATATGGCAGCACAGCTGTGGGTGACCAGTACTTGCTTCTGGTGTTGCTGGGCACATCTCGCCTCTGTGCAGTGTAAGTATGGTATGTGCCAGCATATGCACCGCACATCCCAGGCTGAATGTCAGGATGTGCTGCATATGCATGGGCACGCCCCCGAACTTGCGCCACATACATTACTGGTGCACCCTGGCGCATCAGGGGTTGCGTAGCGCAACCTGCCCCATCGAATATCGCGCCGGTGCACATTGGTGGTTTTCACATGGTGCAACTGCTTTGAATAGCCCACTCTTTTTGTTCTGTGTCCTAGCCTATTTGATATCCTGTGTGTAGTTTTACTACCAATTTTTATTGCTTCTAGTTTATTAATTAATGATTTGTATGGGACTACATCAAATGCCTTACTGATGTTTAGTAGAAAGACATCAACAGATTTTCCCTTGTTAAGTGCCTCACTGATTGGTTCTTAAAAAAATAAGCATATTTGTCAAGAAAGATTGGTTCATTCTTAATCCATGTTAGATTTTGTCTATTAAACCAAGTTGTAACAGCGTTGCCTCTTTGTGGTCTCTTAAAAGTGCTTCCATTATTTTACAAATTACAGATGCTAAAGTACTACGTCTGTAGTTTCAGTATAATTTCTAGAGCCTTTCTTAAAAATCTGCACTGCAGTGGCATTCTTCCAGCCCACTGGCTCCATGCCAGTTCAAAAGGTGCCATCAAATAATTGTTTGAGAGTGGCTGCTAGCTGTCTTTCTGGTTACTTTAACAGTCTGGGAGATATATTGTCAGGGACCACTGATTTGTTTATAGCTAGATTTGTTAATTTGGTGTATATTTCTTCACTAGATATCTTAAGTTTTATGTATGTTCCAGTTCATCCCTCTCACTATTGGTTGTGCAGTCACTGTCAGTAAGTCCAGTAAGTCTACCCTCCATACTAAATACAGCCATTGAACAAGTTTGTCATGCATGGTGGTTCTCAGATCTCTTTCTTATTTACTTTTAGTGGACTGGCATCCCCAGTGGGTGGCTTATTTGAATCGATATATTTATGAAATGCTCTTTTTTCTGCCTATATTATTTGTTAATATACATTCTGCTGTGCTCTGTTCCTATCTCGTTCTACTTTTACAGCTCTTTGCTGCTCTATAAAGTGCACGTTATTGTTCTGTGTTTACCCTCTGTGGTTTCCTGTAAGACCTCTCTTTTACTTTAATACTTATATATGCATGTTTTGTGGGCCACATAGATTTCCTCCGTTTACATTTGTCTTTTTGTGCATTGGCACAGTATGCATTTGTTGTGTAATGGATGCAGTTTGTGTATGATTAACTGTCAGTGTTTTTCTGCATCTTTCCCTCTTAGTATGTTTTCTGATTTACAGTCTTTCAGTTCTCTCCTGATACCATGGAAGTCAGCTTTTCCATAGTTGAAACTGGGCTGGGTGTTTGAGGTTTATTCTTGTTTTATAAATGACTTCATTCATGATGAACTGAATCGTGCTTTGGTTACTACCTCCCAGGCGCTGTAAAATCTGACTATAAGAGATGATAGATGGGGTGTTTGACACTACAAGGTCCAAAATATTAGATCCCCTAGTGGGTTCCTTAATCATTTGAGTTAGGTTACATAGATTAAATGCTTCAATAAATATGTGTTCCTGATTAGAAATGGAACTCATACTTTCCCAGTCAGCTCCTACTAGATTAAAATCCCCTACCATAATAACATGGCCTAAATCAATCTCCTACTCAAATCCCTCAGGTAGAATTACATCAACAGCTACTGCGTATCAGGTTCTCTGTAAATGACACCTATTGTTAGTGGTTTCTTTGTCATTTTTGTTTATCATTTTATCTGTTTATTTTCCCACCTGCGCCCATCTCCAGTGCTAAGGGTGTTCTGCTTTCTCCTGCCCAGGTTTCCATTACTGAGCTGGAGCCTTCTCTAACACAAGTACTGCCACCTTCAGTCAACCTTACAGTCCACAGCTTACCTCTACCCCCGAGTTGGGGTTCCTCCTACTCAAGTCTAGCCATGCTGAGCCTGAGGGATGAATCAGTATCAACTCAGCTTCAACTTTCAGCAGGGGGCGAGGACGATCATTCCTGATGGGCCCTTGGGGCACGGGTAGTGGCTGTTCTGCGCTTCCTCATGCTGCCAGTTACCAGGGAGGGAGGATGTTTCCCCGTTAACTGGTCCTACCCACCACCCTCCACTGTGTGCAGCAATGGATGGTCACGCATTCATCACCAAGGGCACCACTGCATGCCTCCACCAGGTCTGGCTCCATGTGCAATACAGCACATACAACAACACAGGAGGAGAGTAAGTAAGTAATTCAATTTTATTTATATGAGGCGCCCTTCCAAGGCTCAGGGCGCCTTTACAAAATTTCACATACAAAATTATAATCCACAGCAATTTAAAGCACAGTTTACATTTCTGAAAATGCTTGCTTGAATAAAAAGGTCTTGAGAGCTTTTTTATAAACCCAGACTGAATGCCCAGAACCCTCCCTACTGGCCTCTGCTGCTGACGTCCCGGGCTTAGAACATAAACCCAGGTAGTCACATGGCAGTGGGATCCCCCATGATCCATACTGTGGAGTTGGCCCTCTTTGTCCTATTTTTAATGCCTACCCATAATGTTTTGGTGTTGTTTTGATGTTATTTAGTTTTTGTAGACTGGGAAAGGAGGGCTAGACAGTACTGCCTGTTTTTAACAACATCCCTAATTTCATAACTATCAATTTTGGTTGAAATATAGAGTCTTTTCCTTGTCCTAGTTCTCCTGTATAGGGAGACTACTTCCACAGTTTTGAACCACACTTGCTTACTGTCTGCCCCACCATGTTTCTGTGACAGCAACTAGGTTCAGTTCCTGCGTATGGAATAGTGTTTCCAAAAGGTTTCTTTTATTATTCATACAAGAAGCTTTTGCTAGGATTATCTTGAGATCCTTTAGTTCTACTGACTCTCATTTTTTCCCCTTTCCTTCTGGCCATGCAATTAGTAGTGCAATTTAGATTGGTTTGGGCAACGTTGTTTGCCAGTGACAGCCGCACGTTTTTCACCCCTCGCCAATTCAGTTTAATGACCACTACAATGCTGCCTTCATTCTCATGCCTAGGATTCTTGTGCCTCTTCTATTTAAATTAAGGTCATCCCTGCGATACAGTTTATGTTTGTCAGAAAAAGCATTCCAGTGCCTGACAAATGTAAACTCCGCTTGTGTTATTGATAGGTTGATTGAAAATTGGTAACTGGGAAAGGCACACTGAGCCAAGGCTTGTTTCCAGGTGTGACCTGGGGAGTGCAAGCAAACAATACATCAGTCCACATCAGTGAGCAATTTCTGATTTAAGCATTCATGTCTTCCAGTACTAACCATGGGGAACAGTAAGGATTTCTGACAGTTATAAATTTCAGCCATTTTTCTTTGATTGTCTTTACGTGCTGCCTATAATCCTCCTGTATATCTTTGTCCATATTTTCCCATATTGTTTGCACCTATATGTACAGTGAGAGCAGTGTTGGGTTCTACCTCCTTTAATCTATTGTTTTGTCTAGTTTGGAAGTCACCGATCTTTGTCCCTGGGAAACAACTGACCATTGTATTAACCTTGTCATTTTCTTTATGCAAACAGTGGTAAATGTAATAATTGACTCCCCTGTGACAATTTTCTATATTGTGGGTATGCCTCCTTCTTGGTGTCCCTCCATCATTTCAAATTGTTCTGTTTCTAGACTATTAACCCTGATTTAGTCCATTTACATTAAGCCTGTGTTCCTCTTTTGAGTTGTCTCCCATTTTGACCCATACACCACTCATCATCCACATGGTCATCTGTCAGCCTTTTCCTACTGTGTTCACTTTGTTCATTCTCATGTCGATCATTTTTGTCTGGATTTTAGTATTTATTTTCCTAGAGCGTGTGACTGTTGCGGAGTTGGGGGTGGGGTAATTTTCAAGGTTTCCTCCTAGATAGAGCAGTGTCTGACTAACAAATCATTCTAATTCTTTACTTCCTTCAACTTTCTTGTTCCTGTTTCAGGATTTCTATTTTCTCTTGTTGCCTATTTATTGTTAAACAGTTTTTACACAGTTAAGATACAGTGTCATCATTATTACTGAGGATATACACCAAGGTACACTGTACACATAAGAACCTAGCCCCTCCATCCAGAATTTGTATTGATCTTTAGTTTGTGGTAATTTCCGTTATTTGTTTAGGCTCTGTATACTGCCTTTCTGCCTTGCCCTGGCTGACACTGGTAGACACCATCTTTGTCAGTGCCGCCCGCACCTTATGCTTTCCTACAGGCACCTGGAAATCTAGTCCAAAACTGGAAGTGCCCTGTTGCTACTTTCTGTTTCAGAGTACAATTGGAAAGGCTTTGCCTGGAGTTTGGTGGCCAAGCAGCCAGCCACTCCCACTTCCTGAGCTATATAAGCAGTTCCTCTCAGCCTCATTGTGAAGCATTTTTTCTTTGCAGCCGGAGGCTGTGTTGGTCTGTCCTCTGAGCTGGCTGGTGCCTTCCCCCCACCCCGCTGTTTCTGTGTGTCTCTGCAACTTCGGTGTGTGTTTTCCTGCTTCTGGTTTGTATCTTTCCTCCGGCTGTGTGTTTCTTTGTGTTTTGTGTGTCTTGTTTTTGGGCCTTGTTCCCTGTTTTCTGTGTTCTGGTTTTGTCTTTTGGGGCTTTGTTTCCTACGTTCCTAGCATACTGCTACTCCAGAGCTCATACTACTGCTTGCTTTCAGTTCCTCACAACTCTCAAACTACTGCAATACAACTGCAGTCATTATTTGTGTGTTTCAGCTCAACCATAGCTGCTCCATGTTGCATACTTAATTGATTCCACCTGACTCAGGCTTATACTGAACCTAGTTATGCAGCTCAATCATGCTATCTCATTCTACTTGCCTCATTATAGCAGCTTCATTGCACTGCCTGGCTACACCTACTTTCAGAGCATTGTGTCTCTTTATTTATATTTACTGCAGTTACAACTCAGTGTACTCCATACAGATGCTGCTTTTATGTTTATTCACCCTGTTCTACTCTGAGGTCAGCCAAAAAAAGCTCCTGCTGAGGCTGTTAACCTAGCTGTAATATCTGCATGTGGTTCTCTGCCCTTCCATCACTTTCTTGTTTGTCCCACAGTGGGGACTGGGAAGTGTTTGGGGAGTCGTGGCCCCATGTGGCTAATTATTTCTGTTTCAAATTCTCAAGAGTATTTGTCACCTTGACTTGTCTTTTAAATGTCTGGCTGGCTTGCCCCACTATTCAGTGCTGTTTCATTGCTACTGCGTTATGCAGACTGCTACTATGTTATGCAGACTATGCAGGCTTACTTATTACTACTCAATTTACTGACCGACGTGCAGGTCCACGCTTGCTTACACAATCATTGCTCATTGCTTATGCAAATTATTGCTTCATGCCTGCCATCCCCTCTGCTTCTGCCTCTGGGATTTGTCTGCACTCAATTCTGCATTCGACCTTGCAAGGTCTCAGCACTCAATGCTCATTCTGATCTCAGCACACTGTGCTCACTCAGCTGTTCCAGGTTTTCAGCTCTCATTCCATTTTGGGGGCATGCCAGCCATTCTATTCGCAGGGTTTCTGCAGCAGATGGTCTTGCTCTGCATTTAGTCTGTATCTCGAGTGTGTCCAACTTGGGGTGGGATCCTTTTCACCTGGCCCATAGCTGGGAATGTCCTTACCCCGGGCTTGGCTTTAGCTGCCTGCTACATGACAGCAGCTCCTGGTGTAGAATTTAAGATTAGCGGTGAAGGGTGGAAAAAATTACCTCCTTTGGCTCTAGTGTTCCACTATAATGGTTATCCATTGGCTTTAGTGGTTTCCCTAGTGAGGCACCTTCACTGCATTCTCCCTATGAGTGCCTCTGGTTCACCTGGTTTGAGTTTAGGGCGGGTAGGCCCAGTGAGTGCCTCAGCAGTCGTTGCTTTCCTCCTCCTCCCACCTTGGTTGCATGTATTGTTGCAGAGTTTTCTCACAACCTTCCGCGGTGTTCCCTCTAGAGGGTTTGAGTGAGAGCCATCCTCCAAATTGGAATATTTTCCACCTCCCTTTAATTGGGTTTTTCAAATTGCAGCTGCAGAGCCATCACTAAATAAACTATCCCAAGCCTGGAGGGAAGGCGACCTAGGCCTTGGATCCCCAGAGATTTCCTCCTCAAAGGGTTTTTTCTCTCCTCCGTTGCCTCAGGTCATAACTGTTAGCATAATAGTGTCCCCTAGTTTCTTTAGGTAGGTTCTGCTGTTGGATGGCGGTGGATGGTGTCCCCTGCCATTCCCTCTCTCCTTAGAGGATCCCCCTACTTCTCAATGTAAACCATCAGTATCATGCTACGCAACCTGGGCATTTCATTATGTTATCAAACTGTCTGTGCTTCTCTACTACTACGTCACAGTTACTGCTACTACTTCACAGTTACTGTTTGCTCATCTGCTTCGTGCCGCCTCATTCTTTTGGGATTTGCTTGTACTACATTTCTTTTGGGGATTCCTAAGGTACCTTTAGCCAAGGGAATCATCCCGTGGCACTTCTAGCTGGAACTCTCTGAGGGTTCCTTGCTTTTCGTACCCCTACAGGATGGTAATTCCTCTGGAATAGAGTGCAAATGGCCAAAACCAAACTAACACAGTTGCACAAGCATAACATTATACTGGCTGCGTAGGACAGTGAATTGGAAAGGCTTTGCCTGGAGTTTGGTGGACAAGCAGTCAGCCACTCCCACTTCCTGAGCTATATAAGCCGTTCCTCTCAGCCTCATTGTGAAGCATTTCTTCTTTGCCCCACCATCCTCCCCTCCTCCTTCAGCAGCAGCACTTCTCTCCTTAGTGGGATTCCTAAGGTACCTTTAGCCATGGGAATCGTCCCATGGCACCTCTAGGGGTGATACCCTGTCCGAGGGTTCCTTGCCTTTCATACCCGTACAGGGTGGTAATTCCTCTGTAATAGAGACTGCGAATGGCCAAAACCAAACTAACACAGTTGCACAAGCAAACATTATACTGGCTGCGTAGGACAGTGAATTGGAAAGGCTTTGCCTGGAGTTTGTGGACAAGCAGTGAGCCACTCCCACTTCCTGAGCTACATAACCAGTTCCTCTCAGCTTCATTGTGAAGCTTTTTCTTCTTACCATCCTCCCCTCCTCCTCCAGCGGCAGCACTTCTCTCCTTAGTGGGATTCCTAAGGTACCTTTAGCCATGGGAATCGTCCCATGGCACCTCTAGGGGTGATACCCTGTCCGAGGGTTCCTTGCCTTTCATACCCGTACAGGGTGGTAATTCCTCTGTAATAGAGTGTGAATGGCCAAAACCAAACTAACACAGTTGCACAAGCAAACATTATGCTGGCTGCGTAGGACAGTGAATTGGAAAGGCTTTGCCTGGAGTTTGGTGGACAAGCAGTGAGCCACTCCCACTTCCTGAGCTACATAACCAGTTCCTCTCAGCTTCATTGTGAAGCATTTTTCCTTTGCCCCACCATCCTCCCCTCCTCCTCCAGCGGCAGCACTTCTCTCCTTAGTGGGATTCCTAAGGTACCTTTAGGCATGGGAATCGTCCCGTGGCACCTCTAGGGGGTGGAACCCTGTCCAAGGGTTCCTTGCCTTTCATACCTGTACAGGGTGGTAATTCCTCTGTAATAGAGAGTGTGAATGGCCAAAACCAAACTAACACAGTTGCACAAGCATAACATTATACTAGCTTCGAAGGACTGAACATAATTTTAAACCTCTGTGAAAGTCACCATCACTACTGTAAAAATGATACAACTAATATATTTGATAAATTACATGTTTAGGCTTAATGCTGGCAAATACATTAAAGAGCTAGTGTAGTGCCTAAAACTAATATTAGTTTTTAAAAGCAATTAACCACTACCTTTTATATCTGAGGCACTTTTTCTTTTCCCTTTTAGTAATTAGAAGATTGTTAACCTGATGTTAGGAGGTGTGATGTGTGGAACAGCACTCTGCCTGGCAGCTGACATATCTAGTTCTTTCCCCCACTACATCATCGGCACTGTGACCTCACTGACTGTGACATCACAGATGACAGACCTGGCAGCTATTGAGTGGCTCTTCCTGAGCACCTGTGATGTCACAGTCCAGTGAGGTGTGATGCTGATGATATAGTGTTTGTGTGTGTGTGTGGGGGGGATAGATATATCTCAGTTGCCAGGCTGAGAGCTCTTCCACACATCCAGCACAATATTATCACATGGAACATTTTCTAGTGAGGTAAAAGAAAAAGACTTCAGAAATAAAATGTTACAGCTGTCTACTTCTTAAAATGTGTATAATTTTCCTGTCTAGTTTGGTTCCACTAGCTCTTTAAGGCATAAGACATACAGAAATTGTAAAATCTGCATACTTGGGGCACTGTATAAAAAGGGACAGTCATGCATCAGCATTGTGCTTTGTTAATGCTCTATTTGAGTGTGATCTAGGGTGGGGGACACAGGCATGGTGGAACAGACACACCTGCTATGGATGGAGGGACGCTTTCTGTGAGGGCTCTGATATGTGAACTTTTTTATTAAGCTTTTACTGGCAGGGGTGATCAGGATACTGAAGATCCAATCTATGCAGAAGTTGACACTTTTTATATGCATGTAGTTCACCATTAATAATTGGGGTGATATTAGTTGACTCATGTAATATCTTCATTGTGTCTTGTAGTGCTTGCAGTATTGCATATCTTGCTAATACATTGAACAGGTATTGGTTTCCTGCTACATCAAAAGTTTTTTTCCTTGATCTGTTGAAATGATGCAACCTTCTTGCTTCTCATTTGTACTCCATTTAATTATCTCCTTTTTCATAGGAATAGCGTTTGGGGGGCTTCCAGGCTCGAGCTTGGGTGGTCTAAAAATAGGTTAACTGTTTAGACCAGTAGTTTTGAGCCCGACAGCCCACCCCACCCCACCTCGAAACCTAAACTCTATAACCGTGTTCCTGTTAGAATTAACTTTTCCTGTATATATCCTATTTTTTATGGAACAGGTTTGAGTTGGGATCATTTAAATATTCTGTTGTACTGACCAGCCTTTTATAAATAATTTTGGCCACAATTTTCATGTCTGAGTTCAATAGACAGAAGGGATGCCATTTTTAGGGCTGCAGTGGGCGTAGCGTTGCAGACCTCTTCCTATGAGAAAATAACTCACGCATTCCTTCTGACCGAACAGCCTGTTGGAGTTTCACCACAGTCGCCTCCGTCTCCGTGGAGCTCTCCACGTGTTGTCTCCATTGCAAGTAGCACTGCACTATCCCCCCCACCTGACTCTTCCTCTCAGCAGCCCCTCCCCAGAAACATAACAGTGACACTGGGGATGCCCAATCCCCCAGTGTCCCAATGAGGAATCCTCAGGTTTTTTTGTTTGAGCCCCCACTACTGCGCATGTGCAGTTATTTCTTCTTTTTTTTAATATATATTGATATCCCCCATCGACCTTCCCTCTGAGCACCCATCACCCACACACCCCCAGAAACATAACAGTGACTCTGTGGGTGCCTAATCTCCCAATGTCCTGATGAGGAATCCTCAGTGTTTGTTTGTTTTTTGTTTACAGCCACACACACCCCACTACCGAGCATGCATGGTTATTTGGTTATGTATTCTTTTTTTTTTTAAATATATATTGATATCCCCCACCCAACCCTCTCTCTCAGCACTTGCCACCCCCCGAAACATAACAGTGACACTGGGGGGTGCCAAATCCCCCAGTGCTGCGAAGGGGAATCCTCCATGTGTTGTTGTTTTTGTTTTGTTTTTTAAACCCTGTAAAAAGAAAACTGTCCATCAGTGTCTTTTTTGTCCCCTACCCGACCTTCCTACTCTACCCCCCAAAGCCCTAACTTACCCATCTAGGGATAGCGCTGTAATCCTCTCTGAACTGCAGACACGTCTTCACTCTTCAAAGCCAGACTGCGAACTGAGAAAACAGGTATGTGGTTCAATGTATTTCAGTGGGGTTTTTTACTTAGTGGCGTAACTTGGGCATTTTTGCATATTTGTGGCCCAAATTTCTAATTTGCCTTTTTTGGGACCCTGCCTCATGAACAACTGCATTAACATTAGGCAAATCTGTCCCAAAAGGTGATTTTGTGGTCCCTGCTTGAAATCACCTTTCGTGAAGGAGTTGAACATTTTCTCACCTCTTGTTCATGAGGTGGGGTCATAACAAGGTTATGTTGAAAATTTGGTGTAAAAATATTAAAATACAACAAAGTTATTTTATTTTTATTTTTTATTTATTTATCAAGTCTAGGATTACAAATACCTTTGAGCCAAGGTTCTTTTTCAAAGGGTCAACGTCAGAAAAATACAAATTATGGGGAACATTAAGACAGACTTTACAACAATGTGGACATTGCCAACAGATAACAGATTAATGCAATTCAAGGGTAACATTGTAAGCAAGGCAGCCAGCGGCATTTGTCAGAGAAAACAGGCAAGAGATAAGAAGTGCCAGAGTCATAGGGAAGGGGGGGGGAGGAATGTAGGTAGGGTGGGGAGAGGGTGAAAAGTGCAGCATTGGGTATACTAAGATGTGAGGATAGAATCCAATGAGATGGGAAGGGGAGGGGATGACCACTAGAGAATGAGTTATGAGCCTACATTGAATGTTGCGAACGCAGGCTCGTAACTTTGGTAATTCTCAATATTTTTACCCCAAATGTACAACATAGCCTTATCTTTATAGTACCTCATGAATGTGACAGCTATCATGTTTCAAATACTGGCCAAAATGTTTTTTTTTAACATCCTGAAAGGTGCTTTCATGGTCCCTGCATGAAATCACCTTTCAGGCAGGAGCTGAAAAATTTCTGTGCCCTTGTTCATGAGGTGCGGTCATAAGAAGGCTATGTTGAAAATGTGGTGTAAAAATATTAAAAAACAATAAAGTTATGAGCCTATGTTGAATTTGACAAATGTAGGCTTGTAACTTTTGTAATTTTTAATGTTTTTACCCCAAATTTACAACATAAACATATCTTTACAGCACCTCATAAATGTGACAGATGCCACTGTTCATATCATGTCCAAAACTGTTTTACATCCCGAAACGTGATTTTGTATTCCCTGAGCAACATCACCTTTTAGGCAGGAGTTGAAAATATTCTCTGTTCATGTTCATGAGTTGGGATCATAAGAAGGCTATGTTGAAAATGTGGTGTAAAAATATTAAAAAACAATAAAGTTATGAGCCTATGTTGAATTTTGTAAACGTAGGCTCATAACTTTAGTAATGTTCAATATTTTTACCTCAAATTTACAACATAGTCATATCTTTACAGCACCTCATGAATGCAACAACTCTCACTTGTTCAAATCCTGGCCAAAATGTTTTTTTACATCCTGAAAGGTGATTTTACGGTCCCTGCGCAAAATCACCTTTCGGGCAGGAGTTTAAAATTTTTTCTGCCCTTGTTCATGAGGTGGGGTCATAAGAATGCTATGTTGAAAATTTGGTGTAAAAATATTAAACAACAAAGTTATGAGCCTGCATTGAATTTTGGGAATGCAGGCTTGTAACTTTGGTAAGTTTCAATATTTGTCCCCCAAATTTACAGCATAGTCATATCTTTACAGCACCTATTGAATGTGACAGCTGTCATTATTCAAATCCTGTCCAAAATGTTTTTTTGTCCACATCCCGAAAGGTGATTTCGCAGTCCCTGCGTGAAAGCACCATTAGGCCAGGACTTGAACATTTTCTCTGCCCTTCTTCATGAGGCGGGGTCATAACAATGCTGTGTTGAAAATCTGGTGTAAAAATATTACAAAACAACAAATGTTTGAGTCTAGGTTACATTTTGCTAATGCAGGCTCATAACTTTGGTAATTTTCAATATTTTAACCCCAAATTACTTAGATGCAGTCCTATCGGCTCTGGCCAGAATTTGTTTAAATTTCTGAGGACTACCCTTTTTTGAAAAGAAAATGTGCATAGCTTCCACCATGGAAGTCAGTAAGGATCCTACTGTCAAAGATTCATTAAAAACTTCCTTGGGAGCTTGATTTGTTGCCAAAGGACTGAAATTTATGCAGCCACCTCTTCTGTTATCAGAGTTATAACCACATTTCTAATAGTTTCTGGGACCACCATAATTTCTTCTGTTATTAGAAAGTATTGTATGTCTCTCATAACTCCACTTCTGTCCAAACATATTGACTAAATACTTACACTTGCAACATATCCTGTCTTATCGTTCATCTTGTGTCCCACACAAAAGATTAATAGTCAAATTAACCAGCCTGGGAGTGGGTCCCAGGGTGGTAGCCTGGGTAAAACATTGGCTGGACAACAGGACACAGAAGGTAATTGTAAATGGAGTCCACTCTGAAGAAAGAGGGGTTACTAGTGGGGTACCGCAGGGTTCAGTGCTTGGTCCAGTCCTTTAATGTCTTTATAAGTGACATTGCAGAGGACTGGAAGGAAAAATATGCCTCTTTGCAGATGACACAAAGATCTGCAACAGGGTTGATACACAAGGAGGCGTAGAAAGGATGAGAAGGGACTTGGCAAGGTTGGAGGAATGGTCAGAAGTATGGCAGCTAGGATTCAATGCAAAAAAGTGCAAAATAATTCACCTGGGAAACAAGAACTCAGGGGAAGAATACACAATGGGGGGAGGTAGTAACAACAACAAAAAAGGAAAGGGTCCTGGGGGTAATCATATCAGATGACCTTAAGGTTAGCAAGCAATGTGAGAAGGCAGTAGGGAGGGCTGGGGTATACTGGGGTGCATGGGAGAGGCAGTTGGTGAGACCCCATCTGGAGTACTCCGTCCAGTTCTGGAGACCCCATCTCCGCAAGGACATAGACAGGCTAGAGGCAGTCCAGAGGAGGGCAACTAAAATGGTGCAGGGTCTGTAAGAGAAACCGTACGAGGAGAGACTTAAGGAGCTTAACATGTATACCCTTGAGGAAAGAAGAGAGATGGGGGGACATGGTAGAAACTCTTAAGTACCTCTGTGGAATCAACAAAGTCCAAGAGAGTAGCATCTTTCAGAAAAAGAGACGTGCAAGAACAAGGGGACACAATTTAAAGATAGAGGGGGCAAAGTGAGGAAGTATTTTTTCACAGAGAGGGTAGTGGATGCAGCCTTCCTGAGGAGGTTGTGGGGTCTAAAACTGAGAGAATTCAGGAATGCATGGGACAGACATGAGGCAATTCTCGTGGGGGGTAGGAAGAAATAGGCTGTTGGTTAACTAGGATCTGCGGCCTATCCTGTAGGTAGGGAAATGGGCAGACTAGATGGGCCAAGTGGTCCTTATCTGCCGTCAAAGTCTATGTTTCCATGTTTCTGTCTTCCCACCCATGTGTGATAAACCATCCATCTCCCATTGTTTTATCTTTTTCCTGGAACTCTTTTTTCAGGAGCAGTATATCTAGAACACAAAAATAATCAGCGATGTTCGTACGTAGTAGTACATCATTCTTTTGTAGAACACCTTAATTCAGTGTAGTCAATTCTGTGGTCTCCTCCATCAAATGAACCTCTCGCTTCAAAGCTTTTTAGTCTAAGGTATCCACTCTCCCCATGACCTGAAATCAGAAGTTTTCTGTCTTTATGTCATCCGTTAGGGGAGGATATCTGGGCATTGTCCATTACCCATATGAGTCAGGCATTCCAGAAATTAGTGAGCCTTTCAATTTTTAATCTAATACCTGTTGTCCATTTTTCCGTAATATATATCTCCTACACTTTATCCTCTCAGTCTGTCTGTTGGGGGTGGGGGGTGTCTTGGTAGCAACCATTTCTTGGATATAGTCTTCTTTGGTGCTGTAAGCCATAGGCTAATTTGTGCTTGGTGATGTTTTGCTGTGAGGTGTTCCAGTAGCAATAGAAGAATTGTTGTCTGTGGAGTGAGTGGGCCTAGGAATGGAACCACATCATGTACAACCATCTCTGTCGCTTGCCAATAAGGACAAATTATTGGGTAAACCCAGAAAATATGCTTATGAGTGGATATTGCTGGGCACAGTTTCTTCAGCACTTTGTGACTTTTTGTAAGTCATGTTTCCATGTAATTTATGGCATTTTACAGTAGCAGATGACGCACTTCCATCCATATTCCCACCATATGTATGAGGAGGTAAGTTTATGTTGTCTGTTGCATATTGATTCACAGTCCAGCATCTCACAGCCCATTTCACCCTCCTGTTTCCGATGTACGCCTGTCGTGGTCATCTCTGAAAACTGCTGCAGGGCCCGGTATGTGATCAAATAATATGATCCTATATGTGCTTGTCTGTCACTGTAAAAGTCAGATCTATTGGGTGTACTGCCTCTCTGTTCCAGACCAGGCCTCCCTGCAATTTTCAAGTGTCTCCTATTAATAATTTGTTTCTCTGAGCTCCAAACTTTTGTTCCATTAATAAGAACATGGCCATCCTATGTTGGTATTGCTGAATTTTTTACTGTTTGTGAGATAAATAAAAAGTCAATCCTTGTAACAGTGCTATTGTTTTGGATAAGTTTGGAGGTGATGTATGATTTTTTTTTTGCGGTGGTATAAGTTGTTGGTGCATGGACTGTGCTGGTGTGAGAGAGGCAGAGAAAATGTGGACTGTTTAGCTGCACCACTGCTACAAAGACTGGATGCTCAATTCATTTACCTCCATTATGAACATTATTTGTGGAACTGCTGGCAAACTGAACTATTTCAGCTGCTGCATCACTACTGCCATGGCTAGATGCCAGGTTCATTCACACCCACCATGGACCTAATTTGTAGAACAGTTCGCAGCTGGCGCTAAGTAAGCTATTGCTACTGTAAAACTGCTGCCATAGCTAGATGCCATTATTTTCATTTCTTAAATTTCCCCTAAGTGCATTATTTTTGGAACCATTCTGTACAGCAGTCATAAAGCAAGTGTAATAACTACATTCCCCTAACCAATTGTTTACATTACTGTTTATTCCATTAAGATATTTTTAAGGATATATAAGAATAGTTTGGATGTACTGGACCTGTTGGTAGCTATTAGGGTAGAGTACTTTACTGCCCATCTTTAGATCATATCTTTCAGTAGAGAGATATTTTCTTCTAAGTATAGATTTATTTTATATTGCAATCAGTTTACAACCTTTGAGCCAGAGGCTCATTTCCAAAGGTACCTTGTCAAGAGAAGATAATACAAGTACAAAATACATACTATAAGCGAACATATGCATAAAGATGCAGGCATACATGGATCCTGGGTACAGTTTACATTGGTTGTATTATAAGGTGCAGATTCAGGTATTATAGATAAAAGGGTTGGTTACAGGGTTTAGCAGCATAAATGTATGACATTTGCAAAACGAAACAGTCAAACAGGTTACATGGTATTAGATTACAGAGATAGTAAAACATGTGACAAGGACAGTACAGCAGGTAGTTTGATTCGGTAACAGTAGTGCATACTAGTAGGACAATTTAGCAAGCAGTATAATAAGATTCAGTCATACATGGTATGTTCTTGACAGTAGTGAGAAGGTAGGCAGTTGGATATGGCAGTAATGTAGGCGGTAGGAATAAGGCGGTAAGGAGAGGGTGCAGCCCAGTGGGCATTGTCAGGACAAAGGGTGCTTGTACACCCGTTATGCACAGGTGCAGCAGCGCTTGTTGAACAGCTCGCTTTTGAGTGCAGTTTTGAATTTGGAGATAGTGGGGATTTCAGAGATGGAGCGAGGAAGTGTGTTGTACCAAGAAGGGGCTCTGTGGCGGAGAGACCTCTGTCCATGTGAGGTCCTAGATCGAGGAACCAGGAAGGTGGCCTTGCAGGAGGTCCGAGTACCGACTAGAGGTTGGGCTAGGAGGAGGGAGGATGTCAGCCCGGGTGGAGAAAGTCCTAGCAGGGTTTTTTTAGTTATAAGGCAAGTTTGGTATTGCAGCCATTCATCAAGGTTTAGCACTGTTGCCATGTCGTAAAGCTGGCACGTATGTGTGAGCCTAGGGGCCCTGTGATTAGCCTCTGCATGCCTTATTTAGGACGCAGGCGGATTTTGTTTAGGGCAGTCGTATTGGCAGCACCGTAGACAGGTAGTCCATAGTCAACTAGGGATAGTATGGAGGATGTAACTACAAGCCGGAGGGCATTGGGGAGACAGTTTTTGTAGCGGTACAAGATACCAAGCCGTATATTGGTAGCAGAGGCAAGTGCTTCGATGTGGGTGTGGTAGGTGAGGGCTGAGTCAAAGGAGACCCCTAGGTACTTATAGGAGTGGACTTGCTCCAGTTGCTGTTTGGAGTTGGAGAGGATACGGAGAGGGGAGTTGTAAGCTTTGTTTTGAGGGTGGGCAAAGAGCATGGTTTTAGATTTTTTAAGATTTAGGACCAATCTATGCTCTTTAAACCACCTAATGCAGCTTTTTAGTGGGAGTCCTACAGGAGACTTATTTTTAGTTCAACAATTTTTAACATCTATCTGTCCAAAAAGATTGACCATGCCGCCCAACAGGTTTATGTCTCCATAAGGTGAGCTGCGCCATCATGATTCAGACACTCCCTGATGAGAAGAAGCAAGACTCAGCACACCAAAACTAGGCGTAACACACTGGTATATTTAATAAAGCAGATGCCGCAGAAAGCCTCAAGGGCTAAAAAGTACAAAGCAAGGCAACCTCCAGACCGGTTTCTTGCTAACTGCACATCAGGGGGTGGTGTCTTTTAAGTAACATTAATATATAAATAGGGAGAATTTAAAGACACATACATCATATTGTAAATGGTCATATTATGCAAAAATGCTATTGTGATGACCACATTCTTTAAATCACATACCCGACTCCTGTGCCCATGTCATGTCAGCAGCTATCTCCATGCACCACAGGGTCTGGCCGCATCTCTCCACCTCTACAGCGAATACCCAGCATAAGCTGGCCGATGTCCCTTTCCTGGACACCGACCTCTTTGGCCCTGGGGTGGATGGATATCTCACCTGCATTGAAAAGTCCCATGCCACGCCTGACTGTGGCTCCTTCCCAGGGGGACTAGAAACAAAAGCCTAAGAAACAGGCTTCTCAGCATCAGCCTTTTCAACCACAGCCTCCTAGGCAGCAACCCCAGCAGGGGCAGTACCAGGCCTGGTGCCCGAAACCCAAGTTCTGTGCCAAGGGCCCCAGAAGAGGTGGGTAGTGGTACCCCACCTGCCACAGTGGCCGGTGCTCCTGCAGAAACTGCCCAGTGATGGGTTGGGGATGTCAGCCCTCCACCGTCCTCTCACTCTCTTTGCACTCCCTGTTGGGGGTCAGGTGAGCCACTTCTTGTCACATTGGTCTACTGTCACAACAGACAAGCGGGTACTAGAAATGGTAGGCAGAGGGCTGCCTCTGGACTTCAAGGCTCTTCTGCCTTACTGACTCCACACTTTTCGGGAGTCCAAGGTGTTCAGGGACAGGCTATGTGCCCTTCGGGGGTTGAACTGTTCTTGTGGTGCAGCTGACATTGCTCAGTTCCTTGTAAAAGGGACTGTCGCCCATGTCCAGGCTGCCATGACCTGTCAGGGTTACATGTCCAGGTACTTCCTGGTTTAGAAACAGATGGGGCTGGCATACCATACTGGATTGGAACTATCTGAACCAGTTCATGTAGAAGTGCAAGTTCTGGATGGTCACCCTAAATCAGATCATTCTGTCTCTGGAGCAGAACTTGTGTCTCTGCTCCCTGGACCTACAGGATATGTTCTTCCACATCCCAGTCCATCTGTCCCGCCGCTGGTATCTCAGATTCTGAGTTGAAAGGGTCCTGTACCAATTCCAGGTCATGCCCTTTGGTCTCATCTTGGCACCCAGGGTCTTCACCAAGTGCATGGCAGTGGTGGTGGTAGCCTTCTTGTGGTGCCAAGGCATCAGGGTGCATCCCTATCTGGATGACTGACTGCTGGCCAAGCTTTCCAGAAACACCATCGAGAGGTCCAGAGATATGGCTTTCCAGAGCTGCTGAGACTTGAGCCTGCTGATAAGTCTAAGCTGGTACCCTCAAAGGTGATCAAGTTCATCAGGGCAGAACTAGACTCTCTGTGGTCCAAGGCCCATCTCCCTGTTTAATGGGCACTAGATCTTACATCCTTTGCCTGATCATTTCAGGTTGGCTCTCGCACCCTGCCAGGCATTTCCTACAGCTGCTGGGGTATATGGCATCCTACACTAGTGTGGTCCATTCAGCTCACTTGGTGCCACCTGCAGTGGAAGTTGGGCCATCAGTAGTCCCAGCAGCTAGGCCACTTGGACCAGCTGGCCATCGTGACCCAGCCATTGTGGGATGCCATCCTGTGGTGGCTGATCCCAGAACATCTGGAGGAAGCGATCCCATTTGTCCGCCCAGAGCATGCCATCTCGCTTACAATAGATGCATCTTTGGTGGGATGGAGAGCACTCCTGGGAGACTACAGTGTCCACAGGTTCTGGTCACCCAGGGAGGTCTGTCACCACTTAAACATGCTGGAGCTCCGTGCAGTGTGACTTCCTCTTACTAAATTTTGTCCAGTAGTCAGGGGTTGGGTTGTGCAGGTCCAGACAGACAATTCCACTACTATGTTCTGTTTGAACAGGTAGAGCAGACAATGCTCCCTTCCCTTGTGTCAGCTGATCCTCCACACCTGGACCCTCACGTGCAGTCTGAGTGCTGATCTCCTGGCAATCCATGTCATGGAAGTGAACAGTCAACTGGGAGACTACTCTCAGCCTGGTAGGAGAGATGTCATATGAGTGGTCCCTGAATCTGGAGGTGGTGAACCACCCATTCTCCTTCTGGAGCACATCTCTGGTGGATCTGTTTGCCTCATGGGAGGATGTCAAACTGAGGCTGTTTCTTGCCTGCCCCCCACAGTCTGGGACACTGGAGGATGCCTTTGCAAGGTCTTGGACCCCAGGCCTCATGTATGCCCTCCCTCCCTTCCCCTTGATCCACAGGGTGATGGTCAAGGCCTGGAAGGACAAGGCATGGATGATCCTGATAGCTTGGGACTGGCCCAGGCAGTTCTGGTACCCAGATCTCCTCAACCTCAGCAGCAGACCGCTGTGGTGGCTACCTCTTTGCCCAGATCTGCTGACCAGACAACAGGGGAAAGGCCCCTTGGCAAGCATCTTGGACTTCCTCTGGTCTCCCCGGCCTGTTGGAACTGTAAGTGACAACCTTCAAGATGCACCTGGCAGACATCTCTGCTTACCAAGCATGGGCTGGTAAGCCCACAGTGACCCAGGAGAATGTAATTGGGTTCTTTTTCAAAGGCCTGGAACACCTGTTCCCTCTGGTGCATGAACCATTACCACCATGGAGATGTCTCACCTGTCATGGAAGACGCCTTCTTGGTGGCCATCATGTCAGCCAGAAGAATCAGTGAACTCCAGATGCTGTTAGTGGAGTCTCCTTACCTAATCTTCCACAAGGATAAGGTCATCCTTCGCCGCCACCTGAAGTTCCTCCCAAAGGTTGTGTCGGAGTTTCACCTTAACCAGATGATTAACTTGCCAGTATGTGTTACCAACATGTCTTTGGAGGACAACTGCAGGCTCCATATTCTGGACCAGCAGAGGATGCTCTCTTACTATAAGGAGCATATGGCTGGAGTTCAGGTTGGGACTCGCCAGCTGTTTGTTATTTACACTGAAGCTGTGCGTGGCAGGCTGACAGCAAAGTGGACAGTTGCCAGGTGGACTACAGCCTGCATCAACTTCTGCTATAGGTTGACTAGTAGGGAGCCTCCCAGAGGGCTTAGCATTCATTCCACCAGACACACCGCTGTCTTGGTGGCTGCTTCCAGAGACATCCTAATTCAGGGGATCTGTAGAGCTGCTACCTGGAGTAAAGCACACTCCTTATATTCCATCACAGCATTGATGTAATGTCCTGTGGGGATGCTGCCTTTGTGTCCTTTCCAATCTCTGTTCACCAAATAGGGATGTGTACCTTGCCCCCTCCTCCTGGAGCTTTTCTAGGTGTCTGACAAAGTGTGAATAGTGGACTGTATTCGTTTCTTTAGTTACAGGGGGCTGCCCCATTGGCCCAGCAGTTAGCACTTTGGGCTTCTGTGCCGGCAACCCAGGTTTGGGAGCTGAGTTGGGAGCTGGGTAGTACCCCAGCTCTGCGAGGGAAGGCATCGGGATCCGCCACTCTCACCTGTCAGCAGAGTGGAAGGCAAGTTGTGAGCTGTACTTGATAGGGAGGTGGGCGGGGTGATGAAACCTGACTCATTCCCCGGCCCATGCAGCCACCCAGGCCTGGCAATTCTGGATGTGTACACCGGATGGGGAAGGATTGACCTCCCCTTCCTGGCCTCGCCACAGGAGAGGCAGTTCATGGGGGACTCTAGTCAGTAAGCCCTGGGGGATGCATCTGCCAGCCAGAGGTGGGTTGGGGCTGAAGGCAGGGCCAGTTCCGAGGGCAAAAAAACCTTTGTGGGAGAAATATAGGTTGCTCATCTGTAACGGTTGTTCTAGGAGTGGTATACAGTTCACATCCATGCAACCTACTTGGCCCTCCCTGGTGGCACCTGGATCCCTGTTTCCAGTGCGCAGAGATCTGATGTCACAGGGTGGAGCTGGAGGATATACCACCGGGGCAGTGGGAGGAGCTTAGCTTGAAGATGTCTGACGAATTAGCCTGTTCCAGGAAACTGCCAAAGAGAACTTTATACCACTCCTAGAACTATGGTTACAAGGGAGTAACCTATATTTTCTGTCTGTACCAACAGAGGCTGGTCCCAGAGAAAGACAGCAAATGCCTGTAGGCCAAACAGAACAGCCCTTATTTCCAGAGTGTTGCTGTGGAGAGAGAGAGAGAGAGATCCAGGGAGGAATAAAGGTTCTGTCTGTGGAAAGGTCTGAGATGGTCACCCCAACTGGAACCCGAGGCATCCATCGTCTTGACTAACAGGGGTGAGGAAAGGACAAAAGGGGACCCTGTCTCAAGGTTAGAATGGTTCAGCCACCAGAGAAGGGCATGACGAAGAGGAGTAGTCACCTGTATGAGAGAATCAAGCTCAGCCTAGTGCTGGACCCACTGGATACGGAGGCACCATCGAGGAATCTTCATATGCAGACGTGAAAGCGGGGACCATGAGGATCACAGCCACCATCAAGCCTATTAGCCGGAGCAGGCTCCTGGTAGATATGTAATGGCTGGATGACACCAACTGAGCTTGCACTATCAATGCTGTGTCACATTCCATTGGAAAAACATTAGTAAAAACACCTGGCTGAGCACTCCATTAAGGCTGTCTCCCACTTTTCATTTAGCTAAAACTAATTAATGTCATTTGAAGGTACAATATTTAAGCAGTAAGGCATGATAGGGTGTGTGTTGGTGTGTAATAATATCACACCTTGGGTGGGTTGAAGCATAAGGCCGCAGGCCAAGTGTGGTCAGCACCCAAGAAGTGACATTATTACACAATACATATCCCCAGAGTGCCTTATTGCTGGCATGCAGTGGTTCATTTATAAAGAAAAAAAAAATTCCTCACAAATTTTTAAATAGTTTTTAAAGTAAATTTTGTAATGTATAAGTACATGAATTAAAAAAGTCCACAGTGTCTGTTTTATCCACTAGGTGGTGCTGCTAGCTGCTAGTCTGCTGTGTTGCTCCCCACAGCTCTTATTTTCTATGTTATGGTATGTCTCTACCCCACTGCCACCCGGTCTCTCCGTGTTCATGTTTTTCTCCTGGTACAGTGTGAGGCAGTTTGAGTGGAAAACTGGGAGTAAGTGAATTCTGAAGCCTGGAGTTTGAAGGCACTGACTGCGGTTTGAGAGCATGCATGGTGTATAGTATGGCTGCTGCTGAAGTTAAGCCAATGTGTGCAACAGCTTTCAGTTTCTATTTTGTGCCTTTTTGATTTTACTGTGCTGGTTTACAGTCCAGCTTTATTAATGAGTTTGTAATTTTGACTGTAAGCAGCATGGCAGTTGATTTCAGAAGCCAGATGGTGTGTGGAGCAAATGTAGTGCTTTTGAAGTGTGCACATGCTCACACAGTCGCATTAAGAGGTAGGGAGCTGAGAAGTTGTGATGTCACAGCTCTATTTTACTGAAACATTTGTTTCTGTTGCAATTTAAGTCATAGGAAGATATAAAGCTGATGGGGGCTATGTGTGCCTTGAAAATGTGTGGCTACAGCAGTTAAGATAAATAAGACAAGACAGTCTCGGGTGACAGACTTCTGTGTGTGGTGATTTTAAACTTGTGCTATTGACGTGATATAGTCTTGTCTGTGCCCTAGATCCAATGACATTATTGTCACACAACTTCGCTGGTTCTAGGTCATGACAGCCAATCAGGTTTGTAGGATTATCCTTGTCATTGTATAATAACCCTTAACCACTGTGTTAACTCTCTTGACCTCCCTGTGTTTTGCTAGGGTTACTACAGTATATTGTACCATAAATTAGTTTCTATCATGAGAAGTCTTTTGGGTTGCATAAAGCAAGATCATCTTCATGTTTGTATGGATTGTTCCTGGTCTGCATATAGATCTCTGCCTGGAGTCCAGAACAGCCCCTATGTATTGCAGGTACTGGCATGGAGTCAGAACTGATTTGGTTCATTCACAAGGATACCCAGCTGTTCAAAGAGCTGGCTGCTCCTAAACAGGGAGTAAGTGATTGCCACCCTTGATGGAACTTTTAATATGTACAGTCCTCCCCTGCAGACTGCTGCAGCCACCACTAGGAAGCATTTTGTAAAGACATTCTGGGCCAAAGACGAGCCAAATGAGAAGATACAAACTTTGGCACTGTGCCACATAGACAGCTATAATAAACAAACTGGAGAATATGGGAGTGGGTAATTGGCTGGGTGGCAGAACACAGAGGGTGATGGTAAATGGCTGTCACTCCACAGAGGGAAGAGTGACCAGTGGGGTACCACAGGGATCAGTGCTGGGACCGGTCCTATTCAGCGTCTTTATCAGTGACATTGCACAGGACCTGGAAGGCAGAATTTCCCTGTTTGCTGATGACAAGAAGCACTGTAACAGAGTGGACACGCCAGAGGGTGTAGACAGGATGAGGAGGGACCTGCACAATATTGAAGAATGGTCAAAGATTTGACAGTTGAAATTCAACGCAGAGAAGTGCAAGATAATGCATATGGGGCACAAAAACCCTGGAACAACATATCAGTTGGGGGATGAGGATATAGCATGCACCAAGCAGGAAAGAGACCTTGGGGTTATCATCGCTGATGTCCTCAAGGTAGGGAAACAGTGCAACAAGGCAGCAGGTAAAGCAAATAGGATGCTGGGATGCATAGGCAGGGGCATCGCCCGCAGGAAAAGGGAGGTCATAATTCCATTATACAAGACATTAGTGAGGCCCCACCTGGAGTACAGTGTACAGTTCTGAAGACCTTACTTATGTAAGGACATACACAGGGTAGAGAAGGTTCAGAGGAGGGCAACAAAGATGGTACAGCGATTGCATCACAGGTCCTATGAGGACAGGCTGAAGGACCTAAATATGTACTCACTGGAGGAGAGGAGGGAGAGAGGGGATATGACAGAGAAGTACCTTACAGGGAGGAACAGGGTGCAGGAATACACTATTTTCCAGTGAAAAATATATTCCAGGACTAGAGGGCATGAGATGAAGTTGGATGGAGGGTGATTCAGAGGAAATGTGAGGTAGAATTTCTTCACAGAAAGGGTGGTGGACAAGTGGAACAACCTGCCAGAGGAAGTGGTGGGGGCTGAAACAATCACGGGGAATGCATGGGATAGACATAAGGGAATTCTGGATGTCAGGGGTAAGGGGTGACAGACTTCTAGAAAAAGTAAAGGGAACTTACAAGCTGAAATGTACAGACTGAGTGGGCCACAGGTCCTTATCTGCTAACAGTGTCTATGTATCTGTGGTAGTGAGAGCCTTGCAACATAACGCAAAGGTATTTTCTGTGGTTCTTGAGCACCTTAATATGAGGGTAAGTATCCTTTATATCCAGTGCACACAGCCAGTCCATTTGTAATAGCAGTGTGAGCAGAGACTGTAGGGAGACCATCCAGAAGCATTTGTATTCTGTGCACAGGTTCAGGCTGCAAAGGTACAAGTGGGACATAAATCCCCTGTCCACCTTGGAACCAGAAAGTATCAGGAATAGCATCCCTGGTTGAGCTCTGCAGTCAGTATGCCTGATTGAACTCCGCAACTGGGACTGGCTCTTTCACCTTCTTGCTGGGGAGGGTCTTGATTTCCTACAGCAGGAGAGCATGTTGTCCTGGAGTGTACAGATTTGGAAGAGGAGGACATGCTGGAGGGACAGATCTAGGACATGACCTTGTTGAACTACCTCCAGTACCCAAGCATCTGTGATAGTCTCCCTCCACTTTGGGAATACGGGGGAGATGTGGCCTTTCATGAAGATACACAGGTTTTCTGAAGAGACTAGGGGAGGCAGAAGAGAGTCAGAAGGCTCTGGGGGTGGCTAGCTTACTACCGTCATCTATACCTTTGGTGACCCTCCCATGTGTACAAGGAGGCAAGGGGCTTGAAGGGCAGCACGGGCCCAGTGAAACCCTTGGCCAGAACCTCTGGAATAGCCAGTCTCTACCGTCCCTTCCAGTAAGCCAGGACAGGAGTAGGGCCTCTGAAATGAGCCCCAGCTCCAACCTAGAGGCTTAGGATTTGAGAAGTGTAGGAAACAGAGAGTCATTTTTGAAGTCTGCAGTTCCCACAAGACATTTTCTACATCAGGTCCAAACAATTGCTTGCCTAGAAAGGGGGCATGAAGGACTGATTCTTGGATATCTGCTGCAAATCCATCAACACACAGCCAGGACTACCTCTGAAGGCAAATGCCAGAGGCGGCAGCATGAGCTAAAGCATCTGAGGCGTTATAAGCTGACCTCAGAGGATGCTTTACAGCATCTAGACCATTGATCACAGTCTGGTGAACCTCAATTTTGTGGGGTATAGCAGGCATATTGTTGGCCACTGTGAAACTGATTTCCATAGGCTATTTTTTTTTTTTTTGCATTTTGATTTTTATTGAAGCATTTGCATAAAACAGTATAGTACATTAAAACTGTTTGGTCACCCGGCCCAGTGGCACTGAGGTTTGAGATGCTGGACGCCACACCTCGTGCTACGCCAGTGACCAGGGTTCAGGAACAAGCCCAGGCCATCCGGGGTCAGCTTGGGGGAGGAGGATTGAGCATCCCAACAGATGCTCTCCTCCTCCAGGGTGGGGTGGGTTACCGGGCAGTAGATGCGCCTGTAGCACTACTGCTGGTGGAAGCACAGGCAGTAGGGCACACAGCTGTTCAGATTGGGAAGGGGAGGGTGCTGCTGGGTGCTTGACTGTGGCATACATCAGCACGCCATCAGTCTGGATGTCAGAGTCCTTCATGCCGGTGCCCTTAGGGGTTGGGACCTACAAAACAGAGGGAAAAATGCAAAAAAATTCCCAAGCATCGTGCACTGTGATGCCGGGAACCTGGTACAGCAGGACCCAACGCAGGAGCCAGAGCGGGGTACAACCCCCCGCCCCGAGGACCGAGGGCTCAGAGCAAGTATAACAAAAAAAAAAAATGTTTGGTCACATATGACTTAAGCAGTACAGAGGATATCTTTCATCAATTACAACAGATGCTGGCGTGTATTAGAGTCCATCAGATTAGCACAATGTTAATAAGTAGCCTATGATAGCTATAAGGACCTGGGCTGGGTCACAGCTGCACTACATAAATCCTTAGCGTATATTGGACCTGATGGAATCCCTGCACTGTTCCATGGGCTATTCTGATATTTGATCATATATACCTGATAGTTAAACGGAGGCCAAGGGATGCCACGGTACAGGTCTTCTTGCCTATTACATCCAATTTCCTGAATTCTTTGTCCGAAGGAAGAGTGCTTATGTGTCCAGGTGCTTTAGACCTGTCATAGGCAGCCATGATGATCACTGAATCTGTCTCAGGTTGTGAGGCAATAATAAGGTTTAGTAGATGGGGCAGGATATTGTGTACTCACTTTTCGAGGCACAGCTGATAAAGCACTACACCGTTGCCAAGGAGCCATCATTGCATCCTCTAAAGCAGAATGAATAGGAGGAATTATTATAGTGGATAAAGATGGAACTTCTAGAAACTTATAAAGATGCTTCTTAAAGAATCCACTTCTTTTTCGGTAACCACCTCGCACCACGCCGGCGACCCGGGTTTGGGAACGAGCTCAGGTCGGCAGGGAGGGAGAAAAGCAAGCGTCAGAGGACTGCCTTCCTTCCGGGAGGGTTCATGGGGATGTGTCGCACAGGCGACCTCTGGTGGAGACCAGGGAATGCCAAGTCTGCGCCACTACGCATTGCGAGGGGGTGGTGCTACAGGCCGATGCTGGCAGTAGTGCTATTGATGCCATTGCACGACCGAGCATTGGGGGAAACCGGAGGAAAATGGAAATACTCTGCCCTTGGGGATAGGCGATGGCACCACCTACCATCAGCCACACTTCACAGGCCGAACTACCTCCTGTCCTAGGCCGAGCCCAGCCTGGCCCTAATTGTAGATAGAGCGCCCTGGCCGGAAAGGGCGGCCCTTCCTCTGGGGGCTCAGAGCCGAGGGGATAGCCGGGCTGGTGCCAGGATGCAGGGGGAGTTTCAGGCCAGGAGGTAGAGCTGGGGGTATGGTGTATGCCTGAGAGAGTTCCCCGTAGTGGCAGTGAAGAAATAGAATGTAAAAAAAAAAAAAAGAAAAGAATCCACTTTTTCATCAGTCTGAAAGAAGGCATCCTCAGGACGAGAATGATGATTGTTTGGAATGCTATCCTTGCTGCAAGAAGAGAGGCTGGAGCTGGAACCTACTACATCTGGTGGGGGCAGGTCACCCTCCTCCCTTGTACTCCTATTCCATGTTTAGGCCAGGATTATGCTTTGTCTCTGTTTTCATTTTTGTTCTTTGATAAGAATAGGTCAATGTCACAATCAATATAGGAGACATCAAGGCAGTATCAGTGGACTAGTGACCTGTAACTGTAGGATCAACTGTGACTGTACTGATTTCTGTAGCAGCATTGCGTTTGGTAGCATCTGTTGTACTTTGGGCATGAGAGGCTTCTGTAGCTGCTCTGATTCTGGCCAGTACTTCCGTAAACTGCCTTTCAGTTAAATTGTCATAAGAGCTCAAAAGCTATTCAGGTTTTATTTTTAAACTGGAATCCACCGGCCCGCCGGCGCAGTGGTTGGATTTCCGCTTGCGACGCCAGCGACACGGGTTCGGCAATGAGCACGGGCCGCTGGAGGGCCGGCCAGGGGAAGAAGGATTGAGCGTTCCATGGACAGCTCTCCTTCTCCGGGGGGAGGGTAGAGGACTGGTCCGGCGCCTGCTGGCTCCTAGCGGAGACTGGGAGTATCACAGGATGCATGGACCAAATGGAAAATGGGGAAGGAGCGGATGTCGGTGTATGCCGTGACGTCACTACGCTGCCCCCAACAGAAAAAGGAAAAAATTGCTGGCTGGCCACCGGATGACGGCTCTCTGTTCCACTGAGTGCCTCCAAGTCTTCCCAGGGCCTCCTGCTCCTCAGCAGCATCCCCAGGCCCTAGTAGTGAGTGTGCTGGGGTCATCCCCTCTCCCCCAGTGCCTTCCCCCGCAGAGGAGGGGGATCCGCCCGGGGAAGGGATACGCTGGGATATCAAGGGGATCGGCTGCCATATGGGGACCAGAGGACGGCTGGGTAAGGACAGTGGGGCTGGAGGGAGCCTCTGGAGCCTGAAGGAGTGAGGGACAAGCGAGCACAGAGGGTGGAAAAAAAAAAAAAAACTGGAATCCACTGCAGTCAGGGATTCAGTATAGATTAGGTCGCTTGGTCAGGACAGAAGAATAGAACAAATTTGAAAGTTTTAAACACTTACAGGGCATGCATATTTATGCCACTGGCTTTTGCAAGGGAATTGTGATCCTGTCAGCTCAAACTGCACCACATCTGCCTAGAGAATGCAGTAAATCAATAGCTTTTACTTGAAATAACGCACATCTATTTTTACTGCCAAATCTTTCAAGGGAATCACGGACCTGTCAGCTTGAACTGCATCATGTCTACCTAAAGACTGTAGTAAACAAATAGCTTGTACTTGGTTGCGCGTGAGCTACATTCTAGTTATAGTACTGGCTTGTCAGTCATCCAGGAGATGTCTTTATGTCATACCGTGTTTAAAAACATAAATAGTCATGACAGTCAAAGCAACATATTTTTGATGGGTTGCTTTCATTGAGTTATCACTAATCTTTTTTTACTTTCACACTCACTCCTATTGTATACACATATAGATAGATAGATAGATAGATAGATAGATAGATAGATAGATAGATAGATATTATACTGGCGCAGTAGCGCCAGTATTGTTAAGGTTGAGTGGAGTGCTCAATGTTAAACCCATTTTTTTGCACCTTAATAACTTTGGCAGCGTTCAACAGAATAGCCTAATAATTTGCATGCACAGTCAGGCTGGCAGGGTCTCAAGACCTGAAAATTTTTGAGATGGCATCATGTGCGGTTTCCAAGATCTGGCTATCCCTTATTTTGGAAAAGTGTGGTTGTTTTCCTAGACTTAACATGGGTTTTTGTTCTCTCCGTACAGTCTAGACTGTACAGAATCCTTTCAAGAAACATTCAGAGTAGAAGCAGCCTGTGCCGAGGTAGTGCCCTTCAAAGGTTTCGTGAAAAAAATAATAAATGATTCCTGAGTTATAAGAATTTTTTTTTCCATCCTCCTTTTTGCTCCCCTGTTGTCATCTCACCTGCTTGGCAATGGGGGAGACTGATTCTCTCCCCCAATTCCCTGGACCCCAGACTGCAATTGTGCATGCACATGGAGGCACGCTCACGCTGCACGACTCCGGTGACAGCCCCTTCCAATCTCCCGGTCTGAAGCCTGATTCCCCCTTGGCTTGGCATTATAGCTTAGCCTCCATCGGGTGGCAGCCAAGAACTGGGGAAACCCCACATCCCTCCCTGTAGAGGAGAGGAGAGCTGCCTTGAGGCTGCTTGAACCAGCTCCTCACCCCCCCCCCCGGCAGCCCAAGCTCACTCCCAAACTTGAGTCGCCTCAACCCTGAGCACCACTGGGCTGGCGAGTTATAAGAATTTTTAATTTTGTTCTGCACTGTACTGTGCATTTTCAGTTGGGTTTTTGGATATTCTTCTGATACGAACCGAAAATGTTTTGGTTCCTGACAGCATTTTCGGTTTGCATCACTAAGTTGTCACAAACCAAAAATGACTCTCAAACTGAAAAACGTTTTTTGGTTCATGGTGGCCGCCGTCATTATTCTTGCAACTAAAAATCCTGGAAAATACGTAAAAATGATGTGTTTAAAAAAAAACATCTGAACCTAGGTAAACTGGACTGGTTTAGCTAGATTCTGGTGATTGTTTTTCAAAATAAATGGCATAGATATTTTCTGGGCACCCCAAAATCCAGGATACCCAACTTAGTGAGAGGAGCCATTCACTCACATTCCCAGTTTGAGAATAGCAGGGCTTTCTTAACATCTTCAGCCACAGATGGAAGTATGCACGGGCAGTGAACTGGTGATATCTCTATCTTTATCTCTCTCATCTATCTGTCTGTCTATCTATTTTATCTAGTTTTCTCCCCCCAGTTCAGCCAGCCCTCCCTATTGAATTTATATTAAACAGACCAGGGTGCCCACCTCCCGGTACCCCTTTCCCATCCCGCTCCCCTTCAGATCGCATGCCTCCAATGCACAGTTGATGACACAGGGGTGCCCGCCCCTGGTGCCACCATACAGTATAAGTCGACACTGGGCTGCACAATCCCCAATGTTGGATCCAGTATTAAATAATTCCTGTAAAAAATGAAAACAGTTCCTCATTGTCTTAGTTTTTTTTTTAAACTGTAAAGAACAAAATGGTCCCTTGCCGATATGACCCCCCAAATCCCCAACCATCCCAACTCAACCCCCCATCCACACACACACACACACTCACCTGAACAAGTCCCATGGTGTAGACCCACTCTCCAGTGGAAAACAAGTCTTGCTGTCGGAATTAACGACTGCGATACGAAAAAATAAGTTAAGTCCGTATAATGTATTTCAATGGGTTTTTAACTTTTACTCATACTTCCAAACTCCAACTTAGTTTTTTTTCACATTCTTTTTTCATGTGAAGTAATCTTTTTTTGTAAGATTGTGTTATTCTCACAAAAAAGATTGCTTCATACAGAAAAAGAATGTGGGGAAAAAAACTATGTCCCAATTCTTTTTTTTATAACGGTAATGTTTCATATGACCATACAAAAAAAGAAAATTGTCTCATGACAAAATAATCTTAAAATGTATTAAAAACACATATCTGGGTCTTTTTTCCAAAATGTAACTGCAGAATCCACTTACTGAGGTTCCATTTAACAAGCTACATGTGTTGGTGCGTTTCCATGATATGATTTCTATAGGTTTTCAAAAATGTTTTCTTTTGTTTTCTTTTTTAAATGGAAACAAGATGGCAGTCATATGAAAAAATCATTTTTTCTCTCAAAACAAGATTACCCCCGGCCCCCCGCATACAAAACAATCCTTTTTCATATGGCCCAAATTATTTTTTCATGTGAAACAGCTATCCAAAAGAGCGTACTAAGCATGCTCACAACCATAATTTCAAATCCTTTTAACTCTGGAACAGATTAATTTCTTTTTACCACACCAATGAAAGGCACCACTCTGGGCCAAGCCCTTTGAACCCTGAAAATTTCAGACCAAAAGTCCAAACTGTCCGAGTGCTAGGCAATGACAAAATAAAACCCCAGCAAAAAAAAAAACAATGTTCCTTTTACTCTTTTTTCGCTATCTGGATCTTGAAATCCATTCATCCGACAAGAATGAAACTTGGCACATCAAGAGGACTTGCTCTGGAGACCACACTTGCAAAATTTTGTGCAACTCTTTTAAACAGTGGTGAAGCTATTAAAGTGCAAAGTTAAGGGTTTAACATTAAACAGCCTACTCAACCCTAAGTGTAGTCGCACTACCGTGCCACTATAATATATGATATATCATGACATGGTGTGGATTATTATGATGCACATGCCAAGGTGTAATATATTTATTACATTCATTGAGTCTATCCTGACTCGACAAATGCCTTCAACTCCTGGAAATGTGATTATCACATAACAGCCCACACCCCGAAGTGTCTTATTGCACTTAATTGGTAAACCAAGAAAACTAAAAAAACATAAAACTACCAACTTTTTTATTAAAAACTTTGTAATCAGTTGTAAATTGTCGGCTAATACTGTTTTGCACTTTTTGTGTTTGCCGTGCGTGCAAGTGCAGTGAACACCTTGGTATGAGAGTGCCCTTTGAAGGGTGTGGACACTGTCTGTAAAGTGCAAAGCAGTGTTGCAGGGATGTGACAGTGCCACACTAATCAGCACCAAGACTGACTATGACAGAGTTTCTGGCTTGCTGGACAGGGACTTCACCAACTTCAAAAGAAGTTGCCATCCCTTTGATCCACGCTGCCCAGCAAGCCAGGCTGATCTGTCATGGTCAACCTGGAATGCATGGAATGTGTGCCTGCAACAAAGAAAACAGTCCATCGATGTCTTTTGCTGGTGGTCCTAACTGTCCCCCAACCCAACTCTCCTTGTCAGTGCACACACACACACACGGTAGTGACGTCTTTTGCACCCCCCCCCACAAACATAACTCAGTGACACTGGGGGTGCCTACTCTCCCAGTGTCCTCAAATATTTAAGCACTGTCCCTCCCAGTGACACAGGGGGTGCCCAATCCCCCAGTGTCCTCCATTAATAGTAAACTGTCCCTGAAATAAAGAAAACTGTCCCTGAAATAAAGAAAACTGTCCCTCGCCGTCACTTAACAGTAGTGATGTCTGCTGCACGCCCTCCACAAACACAACTTAGTGATACTGGGGTGTCCAATCACCCAGTGTCCTCAAATATTTAAGCACTGTCCCTCCCAGTGATACTGGGGGTGCCCAATCCCCCAGTGTCCTCCATTTATAGTAAACTGTCCCTAAAATAAAGTAAACTGTCCCTTGCCTTTTTTTTTCTTTAATAAACCTGAAAAAAAGAAAACCATCCAATGTTGTCTGCTCTACCGTTACCCACTCCCCACCCAACTCTCCCACTCAGGACTCACCACCACACCCCTGCCTACCCCCATACTTACCCACTGGAGATCCGTGGCTGTAATCTTCCTTGGACTGCAGACACATCTTCACTCTTTAACGACCATCCAATGCTGTCTGCTGTACCGTTACCCAATCCCCACCCGACTCTCCCACTCAGGACTCACCACCACACACACCCCTGCCCCCATACTTACCCACTGGAGGTCCGTGGCTGTAATCTTCCTTGGACTACAGATACATCTTCACTCTTTAACGCCCAACCGCGAACTGAGGTGAGCGCTTCAATGTATTTCAATGGAGGTTTCAGTTTCAATGTATTTCAATGGGGTTTTCAACTTAGTGGCATAACTTGGCCATTTTTTTTATATTTTTGCCCCCAGTTTTCAACATACCTTTTTTGGGATCCCACCTCATGAACAATTAAGTAACATTACGCAATTCTGTCCTGAAATGTGATTTTTGCGGTCGTTGTGCGAAATCACCTTTCGGCAGGAGTTGAACATTTTCTCCACCTTTGTTCATGAGGTGGGGTCATAAGAAGGCTATGTTGAAATTTTGGTGTAAAAATATTTAAAAACAGCAAAGTTATGAGCCTGCATTGAAATTTGCGAACGGAGGTTCATAACTATGGCAATTTTCAATATTTTGACCCAAAATTTTCAACATAGCCATTTACTCACAGCATCTCATGAATGTGACAGCTGTCATTTTTCAAATCCTTGCCGAAATGTTTTTTTTGCTCGCGAAAGGTGATTTCACAGTTGCTGTGTGAAATCACCTTTCAGGCAGGAAATTGAACATTTACTCCACCCTTGTTTATGAGGCGGGGTCATAAGAAGGGTATATTGAAAATTTGGTGTAAAAATATTAAAAAAACAACAAAGTTATGAGCCTGTTTTGAAATTTGCAAATGCAGGCTCATAACCTTGGCAGTTTTCAGTATTTTGACCCCAAATTTTAAACATAGCCATTTCTTCAGAGCACCTCATGATGTAACAGCTGTCATTTTTCAGATCCTGTCCAAAATGTTTTTTTTGCATCCGGAAAGGTGATTTCACAGTCACTGAGCAAAATCACCTTTTGGGCAGGAGTTGAAATTTTTCTCTGCACTTGTTCGTGAGATGGGGTCGTAAGAAAGCTATGTTGAAAATGTGGGGGTTACAACACCCTTTTGCTATGGCAAACATGACAAAATCACTTTAAAGAGCAGGTTTTACGTAATAATAATTCCCCCCCACCCCCAACATATGTAATAGCTCACCCTCCAGTTAAAAGATTTATCCATAAAGAAATTTTTTTTCTGTCTGCTTTTCTTAAAATAACACTCGTAAAACAGCTTTGTAGAGCTGTTAGGCAAAATGCTCACATTCCCTGACTTGGAGCCGCACCTCCACACTTGCACATTATGTGATGGCTCAAGAATGGCACGGGGGTGCACCCCATAGACTACACTGGGGACGATTTTTGCAATGATTTTCACAAGGACTTTGTTAGTTGAGTGGTGCCCTTCCTTCCTCAGATTTGACACTTAATATGATAAAAACAGCTTGCAAAAATTGCCCCCAGTGTAGTCTATGGAGTGCGCCCCCACGCTGTTCTTGAGCTGACATCACATAATGTACAAGCGTGGGGGTGCAGCTCCGAGTCAGACAATGTGAGTGTTTTGCTTAAAAGCTCTATAGAGCTGTTTTATGAGTGTTATTTAAGGAAAGCAGACAGAAAGAAAAAAATGTCTTTATGGATAAATCTCTTAACCAGAGGGTACGCTATTATATATGTTGGTGGGGGGGGCGAATTATTATTACTCAAAACCTGCTCTTTAAATGTTAATAAAATGATTCCTTCCCTGATGCAATGTTCAACCCCCTGCACCCCGTGACACAGTGCCTACAGCGAACACTAGGCATTGACAAATGCTTGTTTTATGCTATGTTGCTGTCAATATTTTGTTTCCATGGACTGTTACTTGTAAAGTGTTGCTGCCAATATTCTGTTACTGTTGAGTGTTTTAATGTACGACTGTTGAATGTAATTAATTCCAAGTCTTTCCTGAAAAAGAACTTTCAGTTTCAGTGAGCATACTTAGTTAACAAAATCCAAATAAATAAATAAAGAGATTTTTTTTTGTTAAAAGTAACTAGCAAAAATTAGAAAATGGGCATGCAAAATTCTCACTTCCAATTGGTCAGTTCCTTAGTCAGAGCCCTGATTTATCAGACAGTAGGCCCCAGTAGATAACAAGTACCAGCCCTTTCACCTACTTTTATGCTGGTGCCCAGCATGCTTTCTCATTGGCTGAAAGCACCCGATTGACTTTCAAATGCCCTCCATTTTTTCTCTCTCACTAAGTGAGAGCTATGGATCAGAAACCCCCAAAAAAAAAAAAACACTCCTTTATTCAGTTGCTTGGTAATAAAAAAGAAATAGAAAGAAAGAACATGCTTCAGTTCTTGTTTTTTAGTCAGGAAGAGTGAGAGAATAGCTTTTTCTCACAGCCATGTTCATTTACAACAGCACCACTTTCCCGACCGTGCTCTCGTGCCTCCCTCCTCCAAATGTAAGCACCGTTTTTTTTTTTGTTTTTTTTTACAGTAAACTGCTTCACAGTTGGTGTCGCTGACACATTGGAGCCACACCACTCCACTCCGTCTCCATGATATAGGGGGAAAATGTTACAAAAAGCAGAGAAAGAAAGAAAGAATAGCTTTTTCTGACAGCCGTGTTCATTAACAACATCACCATTCTTCCGACCGCATTCTTGCGCCTCCCTCTTCCAAATGCAAGCGCTCTGTTTGTTTACAGTAAACTGCTTCACAGTTTGTCTCGCTGGCACATTGGAGCTGCACCGTTCCACTCCGTCTCTGTGATATATGAGGCAGTATAGTGCAGTGGGTTAAGGCTCTGAGCTGCAGATCTGGAGATCTGGGTTTGAATCTCACAGCTGCCTAGGTGTATACTGTGTGATCCTGAGCAAGTCAGTTAACTTCCTTGTGCTCCGAAGACACATCTAGAAACAAGCTTTGGCTTAGTGTGCTACTCCTGGTTAAGCAATGTTCCCTTTCCCTTTCCCAAATGTTACAAAAAGCAGAGCAATGTATCTTTTTTTTTTCAGTCACACTTTCCTTTTTCCTCGGCAACTCCAGGGTGCCACCGCCCACCTGCAACCTTTCATTGCTCAAACCCAGAAGCTACAGTACTGCAGCGCAAAAACCTTGAATGAATGAATAAATACATAAATAAAAAAGAAAGTGTTTCGACAGTTCTAAGTGTGTGTGTGTGTGTGTGTGTGTGTGAGACACACCATGGCAACCACTTCCAAAGTCATTCATTCTAATGTAGGCATAGGAACTATTTTATTAAAAAAAATATATATATATTTAAAATTTTCATTAACTTTTTTTTTTTATTAAACATTTTTTTTTTTACAGTGCCCATTTTCTAAGTGCAGTAATTACCTCCAGGGTGGGTGGTATTGTGCTATACCGGACCTTCTAGGGGCTATAAGGCTCTCCACCTGCAGCGTCGGGCCTCATTACGCCCCTGGGCAGTCCAGTATAGCACAGTACTGCCCACCCTGTTGTGTATTATTGCTTACTTAGAAAATGGACGAGATAATGCCAGCACGCTGATTGATCAAGAAGCTGACCTAAGCATACAGGTATTTTTCAATAGAGCCCACACTAAAATAAGAGCCAGTTCGGGGTGCCCCATTACTAACTGAATTCTTGGGCACCCCGAATGTTAACACTCGCCAGCTGCCATTCCTTTTCTCTTCCCAGATACCTGACAAAATAGCGGCTGGGTCGCTCTCTTCCTTCCACCCAAGGCAACCGTATAAAAAATTGTAGGAAACGAAAATGGCACCTAATGTCATAGAAACCATTCCAGTTTCCAAAAGAAACCCAGTGATCAGTTATAAAGAGCAGTATCTCCGACACTGCTACTAAGAGGCAGAGCAGCGGTGCTTTCTTAGTTTTCTATACCGCCCGTAGATGTCCATCTGCGGTAAATAAAACCAAGAAAATACCATTCCTCTCATGCACTGCAGTAGGAGATACCGCTCGCTCATGGCAAAGCAACAAAGCATTTGTGGACTACAAAGAATGCAGTTTTAAACCTATTGCATTCAAAATGACACAAAATCAATCAATCAAAATCTTTATTTATCCAGGTGATCATCATTGAGCAAGGCTCATGTGCAAGATGGACCTGGGGATAACAGGGTTAGGTACAAGGAAATATATTACATATGAAAATAAAAGTATACACATACACAATTATATATACACTATATGCAATTTATGTCTAGGAACAAAGGCAACAATGTAGACATACGGTAGAATACGTGGCTGACATAATACAAGAAAACCATATACAGGGTCAAGTACACGAGGAAATACATTACATATGCAGGAGTAAGTAGACACATACACCATTTTATGTACACTGCATATAATTTACATTTAAAGACAGAGGCAACAATTCTGGCTCTTGAACTTGGGAATACAGTCGTGGCCAAAAATATTGGCGCCCTTGCAGTTTTTTCTAATAATGCACCATTCCTTCCAGAAAATTGTTGAAATTAAAAAATATTTTGGTATCCACATATGTATTTCTTTGGTTTGCAGTGGAATAAAACACAAAAAGCAGAAACATTTACTAAGTCTTAGCTTATTCCACACATAAATCCTTAAATGGCCCGGACAAAATTATTGGCACCTTTTAGAAGTAGTTAGAAATAATTAGATTTCAAGGAGGTGATTCTCCTTCACTTTGGAATTGAACTCAACTGTGGCGAGTTGCAAGTGCCTGCAATATAAAAATCACTCATTCAACCAGTTTGAATAGAGAAAAGGACTCATTCTCCTGTTTTGTGTCACTGTGTGTACCGCAGTGAGCATGGAGAAAAGAAAGACAGCCAGAGAATTGTCTGAGGAGGTCAGACAGAATATTGTAGCCAAGCATGGACAATCTCAAGGCTACAAATCAATCTCCAGAGACCTTGATGTTCCTGTTTCCACTGTACGTAATGTTATCAGGATGTTTAAGGCCCATGGCACTGTAGCCAACCTCCCTGGACGTGGCCGCAAGAGAAAACTTGATCAAAGATTGCAGCGCAGGATTGTTCGAATGGTGGAGAAAGCACCTCGATCAACTGCCAAACAGATTCAAACTGACCTTCAGACACAAGGTACGACAGTTTCAACTTGCACCATCTGTCGCCAATTCAATGAAAGGGGGTTATATGGTAGGAGGCAAAGGAGGACCCCACTGCTGAGAGAGAGACATAAGAAAGCCCGACTGGAGTTTGCCAAAACACACCTGAACAAGCCAAAATCCTTCTGGGAGAATGTCCTGTGGACAGATGAGACCAAATTAGAACTTTTTGGTAGAGCACATCATCTCTATGTTTACAGAAAACAAAATGAAGCCTTCAAAGAAAAGAACACCTTCCCTACAGTCAAACATGGAGGAGGTTCTGTGATGTTTTGGGGTTGCTGTGCTGCCTCTGGCACTGGGTGCCTTGAATGTGTGCATGGCATCATGAAATCTGGAGATTACCAGGCCATTTTGGTGCGCAATGTTGAACCCAGTGTCAGAAAGCTGGGTCTCTGTTGAAGGTCATGGGTCTTTCAGCAGGACAATGTCCCCAAACACACTTCAAAAAGCACCCAGGAATGGTTCAAGACAAGACGCTGGACTGTTCTGAAGTGGCCAGCAATGAGTCCAGATCTAAATCCCATTGCAAACCTGTGGAGAGATCTGAAAACAGCAGTTGGGAGAAGGCACCCTTCAAATCTGGGAGAACTGGAGCAGTTTGCACAAGAAGAGTGGGCCAAACTGCCAGTAGAGAGGTGCAGGAAGCTCATCCATGGCTATAGGAAGCAGTTGATTGCAGTTATTTTGACCAAAGGCTGTGCTACCAAATATTAAGTCTAGGGTGTCAATAATTTTGTCAATGCCATTTCTTTTCATTTTCTGATTTAAATGGATATATTAAATTCTGAATCAAAAACAAAGGTTCTGTACTATTAACAGAGAAATAAAGAATTGTGGAGACCAAATACTGTACTGTTGTTAATTTCAACTTATGTTTAGAGGAAATTGTGAGTTATTTGAAAAAGTGCAAGGGTGCCAGTATTTTTGGCCACGACTGTGTAAGCTGCTGGATGGTACAGTGGTGAGCAGGGTTGGAAAGAGCCAGGTGGTGGTGGTGGTGGGTCAAGAACCAATAGCGTGTTTTTTTAATAGAACTCCATGGTTGCATTTCAGGTGTCAGGGTAGGGAAGTGGGAAAAAAGTAGAAGAGCTAGGGGTAATAAATAAATAAAGCTCCACAGACTGCAATGTCCATTTGTTCATTTTAACTGAAAGAAATACTGCATCCCTATCGCACTCGATCTCCCACACTGCGGCTAGCTTCCTGAACCATGCTGGGGTGGGGACGGTCAGACTGAAGATACAGAAAATGCTCTGGAGGAACCAACAGCATTCAACCAGCATTTTCTTTTCATTTTCTGAACTACAGCATCTCAGCTAGACCCAAAGTCCTCTATTCCAATACAGGCGGAGGAACTATTTAATTACAAAACGTAATGTTAATTAATTTTTTTATTAAAAAAAATTCTCAAGCATTTCTTTTTACTGTGCCCATTTTCTAAGCACAATAATACCCTCCAGGGTGGCCTTTATTGGGAAATACTGCACCTTCCACGGGCTATAAGGCCCTCTGCCTGTGCCGGTCCAGTATTTCCCAGTAAAGCCCACCCTGTCGGGTATTATTGCTTACGTAGTCCCTCCCCACCTGTAATTCTTTTGTTTTTCTACACGTTGAATAGATGGAATGTTTGTTTATCATGGAATACAGGAACTCAAATTTCTGCAGAATGCCTCTGGAAGAATGTTTACTGCTCACAGACACAAACCCTTACAACAGAAAGCCCCTATAAAACCAGGGATTTAATTTTGTCTGTGCCTGGGTAAGCAGCAAAAATTTCCCTGTTACACAGGTAAGGAAGTACAGTATAGGAGAGTTTTTTTTAAGATTAGGCAAATCCAGAAAATAAAACCTTGAGTAGTTCTTTGTTTCTTTAATTTGTGTGTGTATGTACAGTAGGGATTATAAAGAGAAAGAACATTTAATCAAAGTGTGTTGTTTTTTTTTTTTAGTTTTGAGGGAGTTTTGTTTTTAGGGACCTAGCTGACTGCAGTGAGTTAAGTTGGTGGTCATATTTGTAATGTAAATCGGAAATTGTGTTTAAAAAAGGCATTGAAATGCTAATTTACTGCATCCTGATTGCCAGCCTTTTTTTAACCATTATTTGATAGTCAACGCCAGTGAAAATAAACTTCACCAAATAGTTCTTGTGTTGTTGCTTGTTATGGACCTACAGTGAGAAGAATATCATGATATTCTCACTCTAGGTGGATGCCAAAGTACATTTTCTCACTGAATAGAAGCCTGATAACATTTCATTCTGGGACTTGATCTCACAAAGTTCTGCTTAAAGAACTTTAACTGTAAGCTCTTGCCATTGCATGAATCATATATGACATGGGGCCCATAAACATATGCCTGACATTTTACTTGAGACCCTTGACCCCTGTGCCAGCACTCATGGCTTCACCACTCGTGATGTCATGAGGTCAGAGATCACTTGTAAAAAATAAGGCGTATTTTTACTTGGCCCTGCCATATCATTGATATGTGCATATACACACACTCACAAGGGAAGCTGTTGCCACCCTTGCAGTTTCTTGTCTTCTCATGCCTTGCATTTCTGAAATTGCTAGTCTGTGTGCTTCCTGGTGCTGCTGTGCAAACATCACTGACCCAGGAGACGTAGCTGAGGTTACATAGCAGCTACTTAGCAATGCTTTCTGTCAAACCCACCATTTCCGTCTTAGGGGTTGTGACAGAAATGTGACCAAACAATCCCTTTCTAAAGGGGGTGGGGTGTTTGGGCGCGGGGGGTGACAATGGGGTAAGCCAACCCCTCATACTTCTCAACTGTCCCACACTACGAGGAACAGGTCCTCCTTTCACTTCAGAAAAGCTCTCTGTTCCACATTGATTGGGAACTGTCCCAAATTTTACACTAACATTGTAAAGCAGAAATCCAAACAATAAATGTGAACAATGTATTGCTCAACAAACAGAGAACTTTATGAACATGAAATCACACATTTACTCTGTGTTCTGAGCTTCTGTCTTTGTGGTTTGAGGAGGTGTTTCACATTTCGAAGCACAGTGTTCGACATTTGGGGGTTGAACGTTTCAGCGGTATGCAACCCCTTGCCTTAAGCAGCAGCACTTCCATCACCGTTTCCTTTTCACACCACACATTGCTGAGTCAATGTTTGCACTGCAGAGCATACACTCTTTCTTTCTTTCTAACTGCTTGCATTTCTCTTTGCAGAAACTAAATATTGCTCTTGACTGTTCTTAAGAGCTTGAGGCTTGATTGTTAGGTCCAATATGAACTGCAGCATTTCAAGGCAAGCCATACATTTGTAATTGTTCTACTGTATGTTCTGTCCCAGTGGTGACAGCTGCAGCGGCAAGACAAGTGTTTTACAATTCACACAGATGACAGAGGATTTGCATTGAAAGGTAGTTCTCAGTTTATTCCAGTTCTCATTGCTGTAAGAATTCTACAAAGGTGCCCTGAGAGTTCTTTGATTTATTTTTACCTGGCCAGTATGGTCAGTCTGAGAGAAAAAGTGTGTAAAGTTAAAACAGAGCTGTGGTCTGAAAGCAGCTTGTGATTTCATCCCCCCCCCTTTTTTTTCCCTCTGCCACAGGCTGGGGGGAGATGGTTTCACCCCCCCCCCCAAATCGGCACCCGGACCGTTCTCCTAGCTCTTCCACTGGCTGCCTGGCCTGGGGTGGCCTGTAGCTTGCCCCCCACAGTGGGGCTCCCCTGGAGCTCCAGAAGGGAGACCAGGTTCAACCAGAAGCCCCAGTCAGGGCTTATGTCTGAGGCGTCTTCCAGGAGGTGCTCTGGGGGTGTTACAGTGCTCCGTGACAGGGAATTTTTCTTTTCTCCCCACTGGGCTGCACAGACGTGCAGTGAGTACAGTGCGTGTGCTCTCCACCTCTGCGGAGATGCACTAGTGCTCCCACTGTGCACCCCTCCTCACTTGTTGAGCATCATGTACTACCATTTGGACTCCTCCAGATGGCAGCCAAGCAGCGAGGCACAGAATCCCCCCCTCCCCAAGGGAGGAGAGCAGTCCTGTGGACGCTTAATCCTCCCTCCCCCTGCTGATCCTCAAGCAACCCGAGTCCTTTCCCAAACACAGGTTGTTGGCGTGGGATGAGATAAGGTGTTCATCACTGAGCCGGCTAAAAGGGATCAATTTTAATGTTTTCTAATTAGATTCTGTGATTGAAGAGTTCATGATTAAACTCACTTACTCCTGAATAATGGCTTCCAGAAGTGAACAATGAAAAAGTTCAAAGCTTGTTGCAGGTACTGATATTTGCATGATAAAATGTAAATATTTAAAGTAACATATATAGGTATGACAATAAAGTAACAGTCAGCTCTTCAGACACATATTGGGTTGAAGATGATTACAGAAGTCAGAAAACCACAGTTTCAGACAATGATGCACTTCTGACTCGATGCACTGTTGTAGCAGATGTTTTTGCTGTTTATTCTGTAAGTGTATTTTATAGATTTTTTTTATCATTTTTTACTGTAACTCCTCTCCCCTCCAAAGCTGGGGCTTGCCTTAGAGTTCCCTGACCCAGACTAGACTGCTGCCACCTTGTGCTGTTGCCTCCAGCCCCCAGGACCCAAACTGTGCTGCAGGGGGACTGGCAGGAGCAGGAAGGAAGCTGCAGAAGCAGTCTTCCTTCAGTACCTCCTGCACCATGCTGTAAAGTGGCACCAACCACACATTAAAGGCCATCTACAGTCACCACTGGAACAAAAGTTGGACTGCCTCATTGTCCACACCAGAATGCTTCGCACATCTGTGCCACCTGTACCAGGGAGGTTGGAACTATGAATAAGTGCAGGAGTGCTCCAGAGAAGAACTTTGGGGTCAGTGCCCCTGAATCTCATGGCTGTCACCATATTGCTGGCCCCTGATACTAGCTGTCAGCTAGTTGCTGCCCCTGACACTAGCTTCCAGTCAGTCATGTTCAGGCTGCACAGTAAAGCTAACAAGGTTTCCTGAATGCTTGAGAACTTCTGTTTCTGGTACTCTTTTGGTTGGACAATAGACTGTCATGATTGAAACCTCCAGGATTGTCTGGACATGATTGCAGCCCACAGAGCCAGTAGGAGCTGAAAATGTGCCTGTGATGAAACAGGGACTGTACTGACTGAGGCCAGATCTGTGAGAGTTCTTGGAGAGGCAGGACTGCTGTCGAGTCAGAGAGTTTGAGCTGCACCATCGTAGACTGTGCATCTGTGAAAGATGAACTGTGAGTAAAGTCTTAAGTTCCTGGTGAGGAAAAGAGTGGCATTTGCATGCTGGCCAGCATGAAGGATGACGCTGGTCTTCTTCGAGGATATCGCCCTCCACTGAGACACATCACGGAACTGTAAGCCATTGGCATCAAGAGCACCCTGAAATTTTTGCAGGCTGGGGCAGCCCACATGGACATGCCTTGTCAGCGCATGTATAACATGAGCGGCCCCGGCATGCCTCAGTTCTTTCTACTGCCGTCATCCTCCCATCAGTCCACTGCTTCTGAAGAACACCATCGAACATTTGCAAGTGTTTATTAACACTGCTACTTTTAAGTTTATTTTAAAGTTTAACTTTTATGCCACGAAGCAGTGATGTTAAGATTTATAAAGATGGCAAAATCACTCTGTATTGGTTGCCTCAGAACAGACCATGACCTTAAAGCCTGCTCTGTTTGACAGGGCTTTAACCAGCCAACCAGGAGACATTGCAAGAAAACTTTAGGAAATTTTCTATTAATGCAAAAAGTGGAGTAACAGGTTGTGGCGAAGGTGGCTTCCCCATCATGAACTACTTCTGTTCCCAGTTCGCTGTTAGCACGTCAGTCTCTGTGGTTGACAGCAGCTACTGCTGACTCATTGAAAATGAAGTTTCGAAGTCAGCAGAAAAACACCGCCATTTAGAAAAGGACAAGTGCAGAAAGGAAAAAGATGCTTTTCCTGACTGTTCTCTCTCACCTATTAGACGGGGTAAGTCTACAGACAAAGACAAATCCCTGGCTCCAGCCATTGTGCCCGCCCTGACTGTTTTTCAGACACCAAAATGGGGGACTGGTGTCAGCTTGTCCTCCTTAGTTGGGGCCTCGCAGCCTGTTCCGCCATCGGGCACTGTCTCGGCGATTCGGCCGTCGACGATCCCTTTGGGCTCAGTCGACGCACAAGCATTGTTTCAAACAATATCAGAGCTGTTCCAGTGTCTACTGCTGCCATCAACACCTACCCCATCAGTGCCTCCAACTGGCCCATCATCGTCATTGCTATCGAAGTATCAGGTTTTTGTCCCTGCCATTGTGCCAGGTCCAGAAAGGTCACCATCGACAGGACTTCCATTCTCGGCTCCTCCTGAGCTGTCTCCCCATACCGTCGAACCAAAGCCAATGACTGTCGATGATGAACTGGGATATAATACAGAATACATGGAGGAGGAGGAGGGGGAGGCCATGGATGAGGAGGAAGAGATTACATATGTGGTTGGCTCAGCTCCACTTTGTCCTCTTGCTCAGATAAGTGTGAAAAACACACCTAGATCTCCCTCTAGGGATACCTCTTTTTTCAAGTCTTCCTTAAACCGTTTCAGGCTAAACTGTGGTTTCAAGCTGAAGAAGAGGATTTTTCCAAGAAAAATCTTTATGGGATCCTGGAGGTTTCAGCCTCATTTACTATGGTTATTCCTCCTGTGTATTCTGTACTTGAGGATGTCACTTTGGCAGCTTGGCACAGGCTCGCACAACTGCCTGCAGTTCCCAGGAAGGCAGTTAATATCCAGACCCTACTGCAAAGCCATAGTATTCTTCACAGACTGAAACAGACTCTGTGGTAGTTATGGCTGCTCATGACAGATCCAAGATTCCAAAGCACATAAGCTCTCTTTCTCCTGATAAGTAGTCAAGAAATCTGGGTGTGATAGGGAAGAGGACTTTTTCTTCTGCTTCCCGGGGCTTTAGAATTGCAAACTATCAGGCATATAGGATTAAATATCAGAACTGACTTTGTAAAACAGTGGCCACCCTGGCTGAAAAATTACCAGAGGGCCAAGACAAAATACTGGCCCGGTAAACAATAGCTAAAGGTTTGGAAGCTGGAAAGCACCTGTGCAGATCAGCCTGTGATGCTGCACCCAGGGCTGCTGCTTCTAGGATTTGCCTCCATAGCAACTCTTGGCTTCGGGTGGCCGTTTTTTCCTCTGATGTGCAACAGTCTATAATGTATGGGCAGCCCTAATTATTAACTGAAGTCAAGCAGATTACAACCTTATAATAACTGGCTTCCCATTTTTCCCATAGGGAAACCGTGGCGTAATTTGCCATTATAAAGGAGCGTTTATAACGGCAAACACGTGCACGATTTCTCTTACTCTGCACATGTGCCTGCTAGGGTTGGCCACTTGCCTGCTCACTGAAAAGTGAACTGCCATCCACCACAGTAACTCAGGGGTAAGTTAAATATTTTTTTTTTAATTTACAGGGACAAATGAACACCACGGACCCCTTTTTAAATCTGGCACCACCACCCAACGAAAAAATGGAAACGGAGCGCAGTCCCCAGCCAGAACCTCAGCTATTTTATATAATTGCTGTGGCGAAAAATGGGGAGCCAGCAATTATATAAAATGAGATATGGGGTGTTATGTGTAAACTCATTGTTTACACACACCCTAGGGGTTAGATGCTTGCACAACCCCCTCGAGCTTCGCTCTCGGGGTTTATGTAGCATCTAACCCCTCGGGTGTGTGTAAATTTCTCGTTACACATACCACCCCATACTTTATTCTCTATATAATGTATGTTAGAATCATGTTAACCTTAGGAAATCATCATTTCCTAAGGTTGTTAACCATCGATGTGACGTAGATATGTTGTTAACCTGTCGATCCTACGTCACATCGATAGGTTAACAACAGCGAGTGGTTCGCGATGTCATGGCGCTTTTTTCCGATGGGAACCGACTGAAGGAAACCGATGGGGAAGGACTGAAGGGCGGCGCGGTGACTTTTAAAAAGCGTAAGCCATTCGTTTTGATGGTGGGACCATACACTGTAAAATAATGTATGGTCCCTCTGTCGGCAACCGGTCAATTTTAACCGTCTCGAGGTTGCCATGGCGACGTAAACCTCTCGAGCTTCGCTCTTGAGGTTTACATGGTCGCCCTGGCAACCTCTCGACTGTTAACTGACCGGTTAACGATAGAGGACCATACATTATCCTCTATATTACGCCATCGTTATGACATCACTCTGTTGTTAACCCTTCTTGAGTATGTCATACCAATGGTATAACAAAATGGAATGTTCACAACAATCAATGTTCTAACAAAACGGAATGCTCACAACAATCAATGTTCTAACAAAACGGAATGCTCACAACAATCAGTGTTCTGTAAAATAATTCAGTAAAGTAATTCAATCTGCAATTACACAGTCTTGGTAGCCCATACACTATAAAATATAATGTATGGTCTTAGGTTAACAACCGCACTGAAAACACTTCTTGAGGTTGCCATGACATCTGAAAACCTCTTGAGCTGTGAAGGCAACCTCTCGAAGTGTTTACAGCTTGGTCATTAACCAAAGATCATATATTATCCTCTCTGTAATGAACGCTCCTTTCAGAGGAAAGCAACTATTTGGCAGTGATGCTGAAAATACTTTAAGGCATCTGCAATCTTCTAGAATGACTGTTAGATCCCTGCATTCTTTGAACCCTAAGGCCGGAGTCTTGGTTCTTTTCTCTGGCCATATGCCCATCCAGGCCATGGTTATTCAAGAGGCCCTGGTCATGGCTTCCAGAGACCTCAGTTCTCCATGCCAGACTTACATAAAGTCAGACAATTACTGGCACCCTACAGTGTCTTCTGACTCCACTCCCTTTCCTCTGGCCTCATTGTCTCAGGAGGTTCTGGCAGGGGGCCCTATCTCCCTCTGTCCACCAAAGGGAGATCACTACAGATGCTTGGGTTCTGGAAGTGGTTCATCATGGACATGCCCTGGAGCTCTTTACCCACCCCCTACCCCACCCCATTTTCCAAACCAACACCGTCTGGGACATCTTGCCTTTTTCCTGGAGGACTTTCAATCTCTCCTCCAAAAAAGGGCTTTGGAATTAGTTCTATATATTGAGAAATAAACCAAGGCTTTTACTCCTGATACTTTCTGGTTCCAAAGTGAACCAGGAATTTAAGGCCAGTATTAGACCTGAGGGGTCTGAACCTGTTCATAGAATGCAAACAGTTCAGAATGATATCCCTGCTGTCCATATTATTACATGGGGACTGGATGGTTACATTGTACATGAAAGATGCATACCTTTTATGTCACTATCCGCAAGTCGTTCAGAAAATATCTGAATTTCATGCTCAGGGCTTGCACTACCAGTTTTGCATTTTGCCCTTTGGTTTGCGCTCTGCACCACATATTTTTACCAAAGTATTTACCACGGTAGCAGCAGTCCTCCACAGGGAGGGTATTATGTTTTTCCGTACATAGATAATTGGCTGTTTAAGGCCCCGTCCATTGTATACACACTGTGTCGAACCCGGCACCTGTTCAGCCAGCTGGACGTACTGTTCAGTGAGTCGATATCGGTCCTTACCCTCTGCCAGTGGCCCCAGTATATTGGATCCATTGTGGGCACGGGTCTCAGTTGGGCATGTGCCCTTGGACTGGGCCACAGCAGTAACTGCTCAGGCTCAGCTGGTTATCCCCAGAGATTATGTGTTGTTCTGCTGTCTGTTAAGACTAATCAGCCTAAAATTGGCTGCCAACTTGACTGTCCCTCTGGCCAACCTACATATGAGGATCCCACAGTGGTTACTCACAGCACAAAAAGCTAAGCACTCTGACAAGCTGGAGTGGACCCAGGTCAGTCCTCCTGTCCATCGTTCCCTGCTTTGGTATTGGACTGCTCTGTCCTAGAGAATGGGTCCCTGTTCGTGGATGCCTCAGGCTCAGGCGCTCATTGGGGCTCATTCAGAACCCAGGGCTAATGGGGCCCTCTGGATACAGTGCTTCACAACAACACTATGCAGTCGAGGGCCATTCTGCATGGCCTACAGGTCTTCACAGCCTTCCTTCTGGGGAACCAGCTGTTGATTCACACAGACAATATGCTGGTGATGTACTACTGTACATCAGTCAACAAGGCATGGTGGGCTCATTGATGCACTCTCTGCAGAGAGACGATGAGAGATTGTCACTGGTCAGTGGAATGTGACATATTCCTGTCAGCATTATTCCTCCCCAGTACCCTAAACACACTGGCAGATCACCTCAGTTGATACAGTGTGCTCTGCCATGAATAGGAACTCTTGGACTCCGTCCTGGATAACCTCTTCAAAAAATGGGGTCGTCCGAATATAAACCTGTTTGCATCTCCATACAATGCAAAACTGCCATGTTTCTCCTTGCTTGCTTCCAGGCCTGGAGTTTTTTGGTGAGAAGTGTTGTCCCTCTCTTGGAAAAGGAGGTTTCTGTATGCTTCCCTCCATTCCCTCTAATACAGAGGGCTCTGGTCAAACTATGGGACACGGATGCCACCCTAACTCTGGTAGCTCCTCACTGGCCCAGACAAATGTGGTTTCCATTTCTCCAACAATTGGCAGAGGAGCCTCCTGTCCTGCTCCTACTAACAGTGGGTTTTCTGATGCACTAGCAGAGTGCTCTGCTGTACCTAGACCTTCTCTCCCTGCACCTCCCTGCATAGCTTCTGATGGCACAAAGCTCTCCTGCTTCAGAATTTCCCCTGTGGTGGCTGATGTTCTGATGGTGGCTAGAAAATCATCTACCTGATACACTTATTCACAAAAGTGGAATTTACTTTGTGATGTTCTGGGCATGCGCTGGATCCCTTCACATGTCCAGTCCCTAAAACACTGGACTACCTATTGTCCCTGAGGGACTCAGGGCTTGGGTATTTCTCTATAAAGGTCCACACAGCTGCTGTGTCGGCCTTTCACACACCCTGACGGGGCAAGACTGTGGCCCAACTGGAGGTTTCCCCTGAAGATTTCTAAGGGGTATCCGCTTTTCCTGCCCCTGCCTCCAAGATCTGGTTCCAGTGTGAGGCTTTAATTTGGTTCTAGAGATCCTCACTGAGCCTCCTTTTCTGTCTGCGGCTACTTGTGAGCTCTGCTTCTTCTTGTGGAAGCCACTGTTTCTAGTGGTGATGACATCTGCTAGCTGTATCTCTGAGTTGCAGTCTCTGGTTGCTGATCCTCTGTTTATTACTTTCAATACGAATTCTATACCAGTCCTCCTTTTCTTTTGAAGGTTGTGTCCAAAAGAACACTAAATTGGACTATAGACCTTCTGGTTTACTTTGCGTCCCCCATAGATAGTGGGGGAGCATCATTTTACATAGACTGGACATCCGTCGGACACGGCATTGGTACAAGGATCGTACAAAGGACTGTAGAAAATCCTCAGCTGTTTCTCTATCCCCCCAAAATGGTGGGTTCCCCAGTTTCTAAAAAGGGCCTGTCCAAATAGCTGCCAGTTGTATTACGTTTTGTTACCGAATCTGTTCATGCTCATTCCACCCGCGGGGTGACTACCTCAGTGAAACATAGAAACATTATTTATTTGAACTTCTGGTTTACTTTGCGTCCCCCACAGATAGTGGAGAGCATCATTTTACATATGCTGGACATCCTTCAGACACGGCATTGGTACATGGTTGGAAACATTATTTATTTGCTGTCTTTACTTAGAATTGTTTTGGGACTGTTGAAAATTTAACACCTAGTTTGGTGTGCTTGTAGTGGTGTTGGTGTCTTTTGCTGTCTTTACATGCTGCAGATTTTGTCTTGTTTTGTCCGTCTGGCCCTGTAGTTTAGGGGAGGGGTGCTAATTGTCTGACCTCTGACCTCAGCTATGTGATAACTGGAGATGGGGCTAAGTCAGATTTGAGGTAGCAAGTTAATTTTTGGTTTCTCAGAAGAAGTCAGAAGGGGAAGGATCCAGATTCATTTCAGTGCAGTACAGTAACTGCTCATTGCTGTTTTTTGTTTTAAACTTAGATTTGTGGACTTTCAGTGGTACTGTTATTTATTTGCTGTCTTTACTTAGAATTGTTTTTGGGCTGTTGAAAATTTAAAACCTAGTTTGGTGTGCTTCTAGTGGTGCTGGTTTCCTTTGCTGTCTTTACGTGCTGCAAATTTTAACCCAGCCTCCCTTGCCTGCCCCCAGTCTTAATTATATGCCCTGTTAAATCTGATTGACAGGAGCTAGGCACAGGGAATAGCAGGGGCTGTGGAGTAGGAGGGGCATAAGGGGTAGGAAGCCTTCCCTTGGCACACGAAGTGTTTTGACTTGTTTTTATTTGTTTTTTTGTTTTCCTACTTTAAAAAATAAAAAAAAAAGTATCTGAGGATCGGTGGCAGGATTTTCAGGACAGTAAATGAATAAAGAGGGAACTAGGAGAGCTTCAGTAACAGACAAGTACTGGAATAGCAGTGTAAGTATAGTATAATATGGGGAGTGGTGCAATACAGTGAATGCGGGGCAGCCATATTCAGGCAGACCTTCTGGATGCTGAGGTGCTGCCGTATCTGCAGACATCTCTCTGGACTGCAGGATGAGGTAGCCAGACTCAGAGTGGAAGTAAACTGGGTCAGGAGTACCTTCACCCCATCCAGAGACCACCCAGTCCAACACCGCTGCCTCAAAGGATGCCAAGAACGAGGAGTACTTGGATGACGGTGGGCTCAGGGAAGGTTAGGGTAGTCAGGCAGAGGCATTTCCCAAACCCTATTCCACTCCAGAACTCATATGCTGCACTGGCAAATGGGGACAATCAAACCGAGGTACCCAGAGAAGTGGAAGGGAAGGATATGGAGGTCAACCAAGGAGGTGACCTCAGTGGGGAGGGCACTGGACCCCAGAGGAGAAGGAAGTGAATCCTGGTGGGGGACGCTATTGTAAGAGGAATCCAGCTAGGAACACAGGAAGGGGAGGACAGGGAGGTGAGGTGCCTACCAGGTGCCACGGCATGGAGGGATGGGAGGAAGATCCTGGGGATCTCCGGGAAGGTGAGCTGGATGTCATTATCCATCTAGGTACTAATGATCTGGCAAACAGGGAGCCTAAGGAAGTTCAGGAAGAGTTTAGGAAATTGGGTAAGGGGTCTCAAGCAAGTAGCTACTTCTGTCACCTTCTCAGAAGTACTACCTGTGAGAGGCATTGGAGAGCGTATGGGCGCATGCACCAGGAACTTTAACTCGTGGTTGAAGAAATGGTGCTGTGAGGAAGGGTTTGGACTCACTGGTGACTGGGGACCCACCTGGAGGGATGGAGGCTTGTTCAAGCCTGACAGCCTGCATCCATCCTTGAGGGGAATCCAAGCACTCAATGATAAGTTTAAATGCTGCATGCACAAGCGTTTAAACTGAGGGGGTGGCAGGCCAGCAAGGAGGGTACCTAATTGCCCACCCCTGCCCCCCCACAGCTAGCAGTGGGACCAATGAACAGGAGAAGTGGATATCTTTACAAAGCAGTGTGCAAAAGATGGAGATAAGCACCCAAGAGGTGGATAGGCAGAAAGGGGGCAAAATTCAACAGAAGGGCAGACAGTAGGGAGAACCAGGGATAAAGGACAATCAGGGAGGGGGCTGGAGTAGAACAGCTAAACAGTTCAGGGAGTTCAGATCATGGAAAGCCATGTATGCCAATGCCAGGAGCCTTAGCAACAAGATGGAGGATCTTGAGGCTGTCATGGTGCAGTCGGACCTGGGCATTGTGGCCATCACGGAGACCTGGTGTACTGATAACTATGACTGGGAGATGGCCATACCTGGCTACAACATATTCAGAAGAGACAGGACATGCAGGAAGGGAGGAGTGGCACTTTATGTGAATGATGGCATAAAGGCCACAGAGATCCAGGAGGAACAAAATGGGGGAGAGATACTGTGGGTTAAGCTGGAAAGGAAAATGGGGTCAGCCATCCGCACAGGGGTGGTCTACAGACCACCAGCCCAGGAGGAAGAAACAGATAGGGAGTTGATGCTAGCCATCCAAAGGATGGCAGACAAGGGTGAGGTGGTGCTGGTGGAGACTTCAATATTCCAGATGTGGATTGGAGCCTCCCAGCAGCAGCTTCAACCAGGAGCAGATTTATCCTGGACTCCCTTCAAGGTGCCTTTCTCAAGCAACTGGTCATGGAACCAACTTGGCAGAAGGCAATACTGGAACTCGTGCTCACAAATGGGGACATTGTGATGGGGGGAGAACCTGGGGAACAGTGACCACCAGTCACTGTGGTTTGAAATCACAGAAGGAACAGAACCAAACCGCACAAAAACACGTATCCTGGATTTTAGAGGGGCAGACTTTGGGAAAATAGGGAGATGCTTGAAAGAGGCATTAATGGGAATGGGGTGGGAATCAGGGGTTGCGGAACAGTGGACAATATTTAAAACGGGGATTCCAAGAGCAACAGAATTCTGTATTAAGCAGATTAGCAAGGGGAAAAGGAAGAGGAGGTCATTATGGTTTTCCAAGGAGATGGAGAAAGTGAAAGCCAAAAAGATTGCATTCAGGGAATACAAAAAGATGTAGGTAGAAGGGGATAGGGAAAAGCACCAGGAGAAGTAAAGGGAGGCAGAGAGGTCAGTAAGGGAAGCCAAAGCTCAGACAGAAGAGCGCATCGCAAAATCCATGGGTAGAGTGGACAAAATCTTTTACAGGTACATAAGTGAAGAAAGAAAGGCAGAGGGAGGGATAGTGAGACTGAAGGGGGAGGATGGGGGCCGCATGGAGGATGACAACAGTAAAGCTGACATACTGAACAGGTATTTCTGCTCAGTCTTTACTGAGCAAGAGGTGGGTAATGGGCCTGAAGGGAGTACAGAAGATGGGAATGGCGCAGAAATGAACACAAGTCCCTTTACACAGGAAAGGGTCCTGAAGGAATAAGAGTTGATAAAGCAATGGGGCCAGATGGGGTGCAGAGAGGTGGTGGCTGAACCTCCGGCAATCCTGTTTAGCCAATCGCTGGAAACGGGAGGTATCCAAAGACTGGAGGACAGCAGATGTAGTCCCCTTATACAAAAGCGGGAACAAAGAGAAAGCGAGGAACTACAGACCAGTCAGCCTGACCTCAGTAGTGGGAAAGATCATGGATCATGGAGAATACACAATGGGGGGTGAGATACTGACAACAATAAAAATGGAAAGGGACCTGGGGGTAGTCATATCAGATGACCTAAAGGTGGGCCAGCAATGTGAGAAGGCAGTAAGGAGGGCTGGGGGGATACTGGGATGCATAGGGAGAGGCATCACCAGTAGAAAACAGGAAGTTGTTGGCCCTCTGTACAGACAGTTGGTAAGACCACATCTGGAGTACTGTGTACAGTTCTGGAGACCCCATCTCCGCAAAGACATAGACAGGGTGGAGGCTGTCCAGGAGGGCAACCAAAATGATGCAGGGTCTGCATGAGAAGACATATGAAGAAAGACTAAAGGAACTAAAGATGTATAGCCTCGAGGAAAGGAGGGAGAGGGGGACATGATAGAAACTTTCAAATACCTCAAGGGAATCAACAAAGTCCAAGAGGGTAGCATCTTTCAGAAAAGAGATGTGCAAAAACAAGGGGCACAATTTGAAGATAGAGGGGGACGGTCCTAGAGGTAATGTGAGGAAATATTTCTTCACAGAGAGGTTGTGGATACATGGAACAGCCTTCGAGGAGGTCAGAGAGTCAAAAACAGTGGGGAATTCAAGAATGCATGGGACAGACATAAGGTAATTTTAATGGGGGTAGGAGGAAGTAGGCTATTGGTTAACTAGGATCTGCAGCTTATCCGTTAGGTAGGGAAGTGGGCAGACTAGTGGCAAGACCAACTTGTCCTTGATCTGAATGTGAGATTGGTGGAACATCTGGTTACCAACGGACTACAGGACCCAAGGCAGCATGGTTTCACTGGGGGGAGGTCTTGTCAGACCAACCTCAATTAATTTTTCGACTGGGTGAGAAGGGAGGTGGACATGGCCTATCTGGACTTCAGCAAGGCCTTTGACACTGTGCCACATAGAAGGCTATTGAACAAACTGGGGAATATGGGCGTGGGCAGGACAGTAGTGCGGTGGGTAAGTAATTGGCTGGGTGGAAGGACACAGATGGTGGTGGTAAATGGCTGTCACTCCACAGAAGGAAGAGTGACCAGTGGGGTACTCAGGGATCAGTGCTGGGACCGATCCTGTTCAACGTCTACATCAGTGATATTGCGCAGGACCTAGAAGACAGAATTTCCCTGTTCACTGATGACATGAAGCTCTGTAACAGAGTGGACACACCAGAGGGTGTAGACAGAATGAGGAGGGACCTGCAGAAGCTGGAAGAATGGTCAAGGGTTTGGCAGTTGAAATTCAATGCAAAGAACTGCAAGTCCGGGGAGACCAAGCATAAACTTAGAGGGGTGAACCAATGGCTGAGGGATTGGTGCAGGGCAGAAGGGTATGGGATACATGGGAGGACAAGGGGTTATATGCCAGGGATAAGATACACCTCAACTTGGAGGGGAGGGAGATCTTGAAACTAAAACTCACTGGATTCATAGTCGAGAGGTGGAGTTTAAACTTGTAAAGGGGGGAAGATTAAGTGAAGGAATGGAACCAGGAGGGCTGCTCGAGGTTCCAGGTCTAGGGCACGAAAAGGGGGCAGGTGACTGTGAAGTGAATTCAGCCAGAGCTGTGCAGGAAAGGGTGAATAGGGATTGCGAAGGGCCGAGACAATTGGAGAGGGAAGGGGGGATCGGATGGTGTGGAGGACGGTCCTGATCAACACCAGAAGAATGGGCAACAAAATGCTTGCGCTCCAGGCGATGCTGGCTGAGGGATCAGCGGATGTGTCGGCAATTACTGAGACATGGGCCACCTAGAAAAATGATTGGGACCTAAACTTGGAGGGCTACACAATATTCAGGAGGGATAGAGAAGAGGGAAGAGGAGGGGGTATAGCGCTGATAGTCAAAAATGACAAAGTGGTTAGTGGAGTGGAGGAGGCTGTGGGGTGGGAAGATTTGGGTAACCCTGCAAATGAGGGAGGTAAAACATTGAAAATAGGGTGTGCAGCCCCCCCCCAAGATGGATGAGTCCTTGGAGGACAAACTAGTTGAGAACATGCACTGTGACCATGGAATGGGTAGGGTGGTGGTCATGGGTGATCTTAATATGCCAGGGGCAGACTGGGACACTATGACATCCGTGGTGGCCAGGGAACAGAGACTAATGGATGTGTTTCAGGATGCCTTCCTGGTCCAGCAGGTGGGGGAACCTACAAGGGAAGGGAGGATACTGGACGTTGTCCTAGCAGACAATGACCAGATAAGGGTCTGGAGGTGTGTAGCCCACTGGCAGGTGGTGATCACGCCACGGTCTGGTTTCTGCTGTGTCTAAGGGGAGAGGATAACCGCTCTAATACAGTAGTAGTGGACTTAAGGGGGGCGGACTTCTTGGGCATGGGCAGGATTCTACGGGGGAGCTTGGACAAGATTAGGCCAGACATGGATGCTGGTAGCTTGTGGGAGACCATTAAGAAAGGGGTGCAGGAGGCTACTAGCTCATGTACAAGGGTAAGGCGTAAGAATGGTAGAGCCAACAAGCCCTGTTGGTGGACCAGGGAGGTACAAGAGTCGGTGAAGGATAAAAAGGCTGCCTATGCACATTTTAAGTGTGCCAGGGGGGATACGGAGAGAGGTGAGTACGAGTTTACGGCGAGAAGGGTCACCAGAGTGGTGAGGGGAGCCAAGGCGAGGATGAAGCAAAACCTGGCTAGGGATATCCGACGGGGGGGGGGGGGATTCTATAGATACATAGAGGAGAAGAGAAAAGGGAGAGCACAGATCTCCAAGATTAGGACTGGGGAGGGATGGGCTCAGGAGGCGGGGGATCAGGCAGAGGTGCTAAATGAGTACTTTGCCTCGATATTTACGGAGGGAGACAGGGGATCCATTCAGCCCAATGGGAGGGTAGGGGAGACAGCAGAGCCGAGAAGTCAGATGGAGTCTAGAGGACCGAAAGAGGCTGGGGTACAGGCCGGGCCAAGCCTAGAAGGGGATGGGTGCTTAAATGAGGGGCTTGGTTGGGAGAGAGAAATCGCAGTGGATAGGGTGAGGGAGGCCCTTCAGATGCTAAAAACTGATAAGGCACCAGGACCGGATGGGCTGCATCCGAGGGTTATGAAGGAACTGGTGGACGAACTAGCAGCTCCACTAGCTGCACTCTTTAATGCCTGTCTGCAGATAGGATGGGTGCCTCAAGACTGGAGGGTGGCTCATGTGGTGCCTGTCCACAAAGGGGGGTCTAGGGAGGAGATGGGAAATTACAGGCCTGTCAGCCTACTGTCTGTGGTAGGCAAACTAATGAAGGGCATCATCAAGAAGAAGCTCAGGAGGCAACTGGAAAGGTTGGGGCACCTGGATGACAGACAGTATGGTTTTATCTTGGGGAGATCATGTCAGACCAACCTCATAGATTTTTATGACTGGGTGACGGGGACCCTGGACCGACAAAGACCGGTGGATGTCCTATACCTGGATTTCAGTAAGGCGTTTGATTCGGTACCCCATATCAGGTTGTTAACAAAGTTGGGGGGTGGGGGGGAGGAGGTTAGATGGGCAGAAAATTGGCTCAACAGGGTGAACGCAGAGGTTAGTGGGCTTCTATGGATAGTCTCCTCCTAGGGAAGGTCTTCAGTGGGGTCCCCCAAGGTTTGGTACTGTGGCCACTCCTGTTCAATGCCTGTGTCTCGGATATGGGGAGGGGGGTTAGGAGTAGGATGAGCCTCTTTGCGGATGACTCAAAACTGGGAGCACTGGCAGACGGGGACGAAGTGAGAGAGGCGGTCCAGAGTGACCTGGATACCCTGGAGGGGTGGTCAAGGAGGTGGGGACTGAGATTTAATCCAGGGAAGTGTAGGGTGCTGCATCTGGGGGTCAGAAACCCAGGTCATGTATACACCTGGAGGGGGTCCACTGCAAACCACAACGAGTGAAAGGGATCTGGGGGTTGTGGTAGACGCCAAAATGAATAACACTGAAAACTGCAGAAGAACTGCGGCAAAAGCAAACAGGATTCTGGGCTGCGTAGGCAGGGGAATTACGTCCAGGAAGAGGGAGGTGATCCTCCCTCTGTATAATGCCTTGGTCAGACTGCATCTCGAGTACTGCATGCAGTTCTGGAGACCTCACCAAGGTGTCAGCATGGCTCAGTTGGTAGCACATCTGCCTCTGGACCAGAAGGTCGTGGGTTCTCCTCCCACATCGGGATATGACTTGCACCTAAAAATCGCTGGCATCCGAGTGCAGTATTGGGGGTGCTGTACTGCTGGGGTGTGCCGTCCTTCGGATGAGACGTTAAATCGAGGTCCCTTCTGCCCATCCTGGTGTTGTTCTGTGGGTGTCCAGGTGGAAGTAAAAGAACCCAGGGCACTCTTCATAAAGAGTAGGGAACTTTCCTGGTGTCCTGGCCAACATTCCCCTTCCCATAAAACCGGTTCGTTCAATTATCCAGGCTGCATGTGGGTGATGATGTGCGATATGGCCACCACCACACATTCAGTCACTTCACTACCAGTCTGGCATTGCTTGTAAAGTGCTTTGGGATACACTGTGTATGAAAAGCACTATATAAATGCTGATTCTTCTTCTTTTTCTTCACCTCAAGAAGGACATAGCATTGCTGGAGAGGGTCAAGAGGAAGGCAACCAGGATGATTCAGGGCATGAGAGAGAGGACCTATGAGGAAAGACTGGAAGAGCTGGGGCTGTACTCACTGGAGGAGAGGAGAGGAGAGACAGGGGGACATGACAGGGGTCTTCAAATATGTAAAAGGAATAAATGGGGGAGGAGCCAAAGAGATGTTCAGACTAAAGAAAGGGGGCACAACCAGGGAGCATGAGTGGAAGCTGGAGGGGGGAAATTACAGGGGAGAATGAAGGAGGCATTACTTCACTGAAAGGGTGATGGGGCCATGGAATGCACTGCCTGGAGTCTGGTGGAGGAGGGCACAGTGGAGGCCTTTAAGAGGGGGTGGGACAGGTGCAAGGGTAAACTGATGCCGAAGATGACCCTCTTTGGGGCTAGGGGGGTGGGAGAGCAAGCACCCAATAGCGGCTGGCTACCGAGCATACACGAAAGACCATCAGGCCTATTCTGCTGGCTTTTAGTGTGTTAGTATAATGCATATGGGGCACAAAAACCCTGGAACAACATAAATCAGTTGAGGGTGAGGATATAGCATGCACCAAGCAGGAAAAGAGACCTGGAGGTTATCATCTCTGATGACCTCAAGGTAGGGAAACAGTGCAACAAGGCAGCAGGTAAAGCAAATAGGATGCTGGGATGTATAGGCAGGGGTATCACCAGCAGGAAAAGGGAGGTCATAATTCCACTATACAAGACACTAGAGAGGTCCTGCCTGGAGTACAGTGTACAATTCTGGAGACAATACCTACGTAAGAACATAGACAGGGTAGAGAAGATTCAGAGGAGGGCAACAAAGATGGTACAGGGATTGCATCACCAGTCTTATCAGAACAGGCTGAAGGACTTGAATATGTACTCCCTGGAGGAGAGGAGGGAGAGAGGGGGGATATGATAAAGACATACAGGTACCTTACAGGAAGGAACAGGGTGCAGGAATGCACTATTTTCCAGCGAAAAAGATGTTCCAGGACTAGAAGGATGGGATGAAGTTGGAGGGAGGGCGATTCAGAGGAAACATGAGGAAGAATTTCTTCACATAACGGGTGGTGGACAAGTGGAACACCCTGCCAGAGGAAGTGGTGGGGGCTGAAACAATCACGGGATTTAAGAATGCATGGGATAGACATAAGGGAATTCTGGAGGTCAGGGGTAAGGGGCAACAGACTTCTAGGAAAACATAAAGTGAACTTACAAGCTCAAATGGGCAAACAGGGTGGGGCATAGGCCCTTATCTGCCGACAGTGTCTATGTATCTATGGAAACAGAATTTGATGGCAGATAAGGACTGCTTGGCCCATCCAGTCTGCTCATTGCTCCCTACCTACACTATTACCACAGATCTACAGCTTTCTACTTCCTCCTCTTCCTTTCCACTATGATCCCCTTATGCTTATCCCATGCATTCTTGAATCCCACCACTGTTTTCACCCCGACCACCTGTGCTGGAAAGCTGTTCCAGGAATCTGCCACTCTTTCTGTGAAGAAATTCTTCCTCACATCTCTCCTGAATCTACCTTCCTCCAGCTTCATAGCATGTCCCTTTATTCTTGAGCACCTTTTCTTCTGAAAAATACTCCCATCCTGTATCTTATTTACGCCCCGTGAGGTATTTAAAGGTCTCTATCATATCCCCCTTCTCCCTCCTCTGTTCTAGGGTGTACATATTGAGGTCCTTTAGTTTCTCCTCGCAGGGTTTTTGATGCAGACCCTGCACCATTTTTGTTGCCTTCCTCTGGACTGTCTCTACTCTTGTGTCCTTGTAGAGATGTGGTCTCCAGAACAGGACACAGTACTCTAGGTGGGGTCTTACCAGCAATCTATTCAGAGGCAACACCACCTCCCCTTTTCTGCTGGTGATACCTCTCCCTATGCACACCAGCATCCCACTAGCCCTCCCTGCTGCCTCATCACATTACTTGGCCACATTTAGGTCATTTGATATGATTACCCCAAGGTCTCTTTCCTGATCGGTGATCATCAGTATTACTTCACTCATTTTGTACTCTGCTGCTGGGTTTCTGTGCCCTAAGTGCATTATTTTGCACTTTTTTACATTGAAACCCATCTGCCATACCCTTGACCACTCTTCTAGTTTTCTCAGGTCTCTTTTTCTTCACCAGTTCCTCTGCAATGTCACTTATACAGACATTAAAGAGGACCAGTCCCAGCACTGATCCCTGAAGCCCCCCACTGGTCACCTCCCTTCCTTGGAGTGAACTCTGTTTACCACCATACTCTGTCACCTGTCCCCTAACCAATTTCCTATCCAATTTAGCACCTTTAGACCCTGTCCTAAGCTACCCAGCTTGCTTACTAGTCTCCTATGTGGAATGGTGTCAAACGCCTTACTGAAATCCAGGTAGGCCACGTCAACCACTCCACCCTGATCTAGTTCCTTAGTCGCCCATTAAAATAAATCTATCAGATTCGTTTGACATGACCTCCTCTCATGAAACCATGCTGCCTTGGGTCTTGTAACCCACTGGATTGAAGATATTCCATATACCTTTCCTTCAGTACTGATTCCATTAACTTTTCCGCCACTGATGTCCAGTTGATTGGTCTAGAATTTCTAGCCGCCTCCCGGCTTGTTTTCAAAATGTGTCTGTTGCTGACATATGTGTGCTGCCACTTGTAGTACTATCCATACATTCACCAAACACTACATTCTGAACATTGTCTTGTAGATGTGCCGGCTTTGGACTCCGTGTTCTGTAAGGCCTCCTTACTCATGATCATTAGGTTCTGCCAGCCTCCCTCAGTGCTTGGTACTGCTTGGGAATCATTCCATGATGTGGCTCAGTGGAGAAAGATATCCTCGATGAAGGTAGAATAGTTACCTACCGTAACACTAGATCTTAGAGAGAATCTCCTCCACTGAGCCACAGCTCTCCCTCCCACTCCCGGTCAGGTGACATGTGACTATACTGCCTGATCTCGCAAGCTGTTTCTGCTGTGATGCTCTCTATGGCATCCATCCTCCGGTTTCCATATCGTCTTCTGAGTGCCTGGTGTGGTCGTGGTTGCTTTGGACCCTGTTGGCCCGATGACCCGCCGAGCTTGTCTTCAGCAGGGAACTGAGGCATGCTGGGGATGCCCACATTATAAAGGCACTGTGAAGTTATACAGACACTGGCAAGGTGTGTCAACGTGGGAGCCCCAGCCTGAAAACTTCTCTAGGTGGTCCTGACACCAACTGCTTACAATTCCATGATGCAACTCAATGTAGTTTCTGTGGAGATTCTCTCAAAGTTCTACTGTTATGTAGGTAACTTCTTTCAGTGCATAGCTGTGTCAGGGGAGAGAGACCAGAAATGCTGCAAAAGGGCTGCTGCACAGTCCACCGCAGGCACCGTAGCCAGGCGTCAGGCTCTGGCCACTCGGAGGAATTGAAAGCCTTGACGTGTGGGTTGATATGAGCATGCTGTGACCAGACAGCAAGACAGCCAACTAAATCTCCAAAAAGAACAGGTGAAACCCGCACTGAGAACAAGTTAATGGAGTCTCAAGTGGCAGCCTAGCTGTACAGGAGGTATTGTGGAGATCAGAGGTCCCGCAGCACATCTGATTGGGAACTGTGCGTAAGATCGAGATTTGGCTGCTCCAAGGGAAGTGAAGTGTTTACTGGGGATTTGTTCACTGCACTTGACCATCAGGCCAGGATCTTACAAATACCTATTGGTTGAGGTTTGCATGGTCATTTATGCAATGACATTGCCTTTGGATTTGGGGTTCCCATTTGAGCACATTGCTCACCAAAAATAAAGCTGTGTTTTGTCATTGAAACCATTTCTTATTAAGTACTTCTCAGCAATACAGCGCATGCTAATTTGGGGGAACCTTTGCATTTGCTTTTGGTCAGGGGGATGGGTGGCCACAGTGGGGAGGTGGGTGTGTACATCTTCCCAGGAGGTGATACTGACCAGTCATCAGGCCCATTTAAAGAGCTGGTGTACTGTCTAATATTAATATTAGTTTTAAAAACAGGAAACTATTACTTTTTATATCTGAGGTCATTCTTCTTTTCCCTTTGGTTAATTAAAAGATTGTTTACCTAATACTAGTAGGTGTGACATGTGGAACAGCACACTGTCTGGCAGCTGACATAGCTAGCTGTGTTCCACCCATTACATCATCTGCACTGTGACATCACAACTGCTCAGGAAGAGTCACTCCGTGGCTGCCAGGTCAGTCACCTGTGATGTCACAGTCAGTGACATCACAGTACTGATGATGTATTGGGGCATAAAACTAGATATGGCAGCTGACAGGCAGAGTGCTATTCCACAGATCCAGCATAATACTGTCACATAGAAAACATTCTAATGAGCAAAGAGAATAAGACAAATACTTTGGAAATAAAAAGTTACAACTGACTACTTAAAATTTGTATCATTGTCCTATCTGCTATTTTTGGTTCCACTAGCTCTTTAAATCTATTTCTGGGTGGAGGAACCACGCCATTCTCTTTATCCTGGATGTGAACCACCCTTACTAGTGAGTGAGAAAAGAACTCAGGAGTCACTGCAGACATCTATAGCAAGCAGGTGGTAGTGGTGCCCTGTGCCCTAAGGCAATGGGGATGACAGCCACCCTGCAGGAGCCTTTCAATACTGTTCGTGTTTGTATTTTCAAGTGCTGGGCCTTGAGGCCCCCAGGATAAGGTGATACACAAATGAAGTGATTGATTGATTAGTTGATTGACTTCTGCTGTACATCAGATCACACATGGTGAATGCGAGGATGGGTGCATTACAAGATGATTGGAAGACAGGGAGTGTTACCTTATTTTTTTTTTTCAAGTTCGGTCAGTCCCTATTATTTAGTGGCCAGTTAGTCTGACCTCTATCACAGCCAAGGTGCAGTTTTAGAAAACCTAATCAAGAACTCCATTGTTAACTACCTTGAGGGCAGTCATTACGGGATGTGCAAATGAACCATGTATTTACTGATGACAGATTACCTCACATCTGTTACAATTCTTTCAGAATATCCCCAGTAGTCTGTATAATGAGAATCCCCAGTAGTCTCTATATAATGAGAATCTCAAGTAGTCTCTATATAATGAGAATGCCCAGTAGTCTCTATACAATGAGAATCCCCAGTAGTCTCTGTGTAATGAGAATCCCCAGTAGTCTGTATAATGAGAATCCCCAGTAGTCTCTATAATGAGAATCCCCAGTAGTCTCTATATGAGAATCCCCAGTAGTCTCTATATAATGAGAATCCCCAGTAGTCTCTATATAATGAGAATCCCCAGTAGTCTCTATATAATGAGAATCCCCAGTAGTCTCTATATAATGAGAATCCCCAGTAGTCTCTGTATAATGAGAATCCCCAGTAGTCTCTATATAATGAGAATCCCCAGTAGTCTCTATAATGAGAATCCCCAGTAGTCTCTATATAATGAGAATCCCCAGTAGTCTCTATAATGAGAATCCCCAGTAGTCTCTATATAATGAGAATCCCCAGTAGTCTCTATATGAGAATCCCCAGTAGTCTCTATATAATGAGAATCCCCAGTAGTCTCTATATTGAGAATCCCCAGTAGTCTCTAAATGAGAATCCCCAGTAGTCTCTTTATAATGAGAATCCCCAGTAGTCTCTGTATAATGAGAATCCCCAGTAGTCTCTATATAATGAGAATCCCCAGTAGTCTCTATAATGAGATCCCAAAGTAGTCTCTATATAATGAGAATCCCCAGTAGTCTGTATAATGAGAATCCCCAGTAGTCTCTATAATGAGAATCCCCAGTAGTCTCTATATAATGAGAATCCCCAGTAGTCTCTATATAATGAGAATCCCCAGTAGTCTCTGTATAATGAGAATCCCCAGTAGTCTCTGTATAATGAGAATCCCAGTAGTCTCTATATAATGAGAATCCCCAGTAGTCTGTATAATGAGAATCCCAGTAGTCTCTGTATAATGAGAATCCCCAGTAGTCTCTATACAATGAGATCCCAGTAGTCTCTGCATAATGAGAATTCCCAGTAGTCTGTATAGTGAGAATCCCCAGTAGTCTCTATAATGAGAATCCCCAGTAGTCTCTATATAATGAGAATCCCCAGTAGTCTCTATATGAGAATCCCCAGTAGTCTCTATATAATGAGAATCCCCAGTAGTCTCTATAAGAGAATCCCCAGTAGTCTCTATATAATGAGAATCCCCAGTAGTCTCTATATGAGAATCCCCAGTAGTCTCTATATAATGAGAATCCCCAGTAGTCTCTATATAATGAGAATCCCCAGTAGTCTCTATAATGAGAATCCCCAGTAGTCTCTATATAATGAGAATCCCCAGTAGTCTCTATATATGAGAATCCCCAGTAGTCTCTATATAATGAGAATCCCCAGTAGTCTCTATATATGAGAATCCCCAGTAGTCTCTTTATAATGAGAATCCCCAGTAGTCTCTATATAATGAGAATCCCCAGTAGTCTCTATAATGAGAATCCCCAGTAGTCTGTATAATGAGAATCCCCAGTAGTCTCTGTATAATGAGAGATCCCAGTGTCTCTATATAATGAGAATCCCCAGTAGTCTCTATAATGAGAACCCAGTAGTCTCTATATAATGAGAACCTCAGTAGTCTCTATAATGAGAACTCCCAGTAGTCTCTATATAATGAGAATCCCCAGTAGTCTCTATAATGAGAATCCCAGTAGTCTCTATATAATGAGAATCCCAGTAGTCTCTATATGAGAATCCCAGTAGTCTCTGTATAATGAGAATCCCCAGTAGTCTCTATATAGAGAATCCCCAGTAGTCTCTATATAATGAGAATCCCACGTAGTCTCTGTATAATGAGAATCCCCAGTAGTCTGTATAATGAGAATCCCCAGTAGTCTCTATATATGAGAATCCCCAGTAGTCTCTATAATGAGAATCCCCAGTAGTCTCTATATAATGAGAACTCCCAGTAGTCTGTATATATGAGAATCCCCAGTAGTCTGTATTATGAGAATCCCCAGTAGTTTCTGTATAATGAGAATCCCCAGTAGTCTCTGTATAATGAGAATCCCCAGTAATCTCTGTATTATGAGAATCCCAAGTAATCTCTGTATTATGAGAATCCCCAGTAGTCTGTATAATGAGAATCCCCAGTAGTCTGTATAATGAGAATCCCCAGTAGTCTCTGTATAATGAGAATCCCCAGTAGTCTGTATAATGAGAATCCCCAGTAGTCTCTATATAATGAGAATCCCCAGTAGTCTCTGTATAATGAGAATCCCAGTAGTCTCTATATAATGAGAATCCCCAGTAGTCTCTATATAATGAGAATCCCCAGTAGTCTCTATATAATGAGAATCCCCAGTAGTCTGTATAATGAGAATCCCCAGTAGTCTCTATATAATGAGAATCCCCAGTAGTCTCTGTATAATGAGAATCCCCAGTAGTCTCTATATAATGAGAATCCCAGTAGTCTCTATATAATGAGAATCTCAGTAGTCTCTATAATGAGAATCCCCAGTAGTCTCTATATAATGAGAATCCCCAGTAGTCTCTATAATGAGAATCCCAGTAGTCTCTATATGAGAATCCCCAGTAGTCTCTGTATAATGAGAATCCCCAGTAGTCTCTGTATAATGAGAATCCCCAGTAGTCTGTATAATGAGAATCCCCAGTAGTCTCTATATAATGAGAATCCCCAGTAGTCTCTTATAATGAGAATCCCCAGTAGTCTCTATAATGAGAATCCCCAGTAGTCTCTATAATGAGAATCCCCAGTAGTCTCTATATAATGAGAATCTGATAGTCTTTATATGAGAATCCCAGTAGTCTCTATATAATGAGAATCCCCAGTAGTCTCTATATGATGAATCCCCAGTAGTCTCTATATAATGAGAACCCCAGTCTCTATATAATGAGAATCCCCAGTAGTCTCTATATGAGAATCCCCAGTAGTCTCTGTATAATGAGAATCCCCAGTAGTCTCTGTATAATGAGAATCCCCAGTAGTCTCTATAATGAGAATCCCCAGTAGTCTCTATATAATGAGAATCCCCAGTAGTCTCTATAATGAGAATCCCCAGTAGTCTCTATATAATGAGAACCCCAGTAGTCTCTATAATGAGAATCCCCAGTAGTCTCTATAATGAGAATCCCCAGTAGTCTCTGTATAATGAGAATCCCCAGTAGTCTCTATATAATGAGAATCCCCAGTAGTCTCTATATGAGAATCCCCAGTAGTCTCTATATAATGAGAATCCCCAGTAGTCTCTATAATGAGAATCCCCAGTAGTCTCTATATGAGAATCCCCAGTAGTCTCTATATAATGAGAATCCCCAGTAGTCTGTATAATGAGAATCCCCAGTAGTCTCTATATAATGAGAATCCCTGAGTAGTCTCTATATAATGAGAATCCCCAGTAGTCTCTATATGAGAATCCCAGTAGTCTCTATATAATGAGAATCCCCAGTAGTCTGTATAATGAGAATCTCAGTAGTCTCTATAATGAGAATCCCAGTAGTCTCTATATAATGAGAACCCCAGTAGTCTCGTATAATGAGAATCCCAGTAGTCTCTGTATAATGAGAATCCCCAGTAGTCTCTGTATAATGAGAATCCCCAGTAGTCTGTATAATGAGAATCCCCAGTAGTCTCTGTATAATGAGAATCCCCAGTAGTCTCTATATAATGAGAATCCCCAGTAGTCTGTATATGAGAATCCCAGTAGTCTGTATAATGAGAATCCCAGTAGTCTCTGTATAATGAGAATCCCAGTAGTCTCTATATAATGAGAATCCCCAGTAGTCTGTATAATGAGAATCCCCAGTAGTCTCTATATAATGAGAATCCCCAGTAGTCTCTGTATAATGAGAATCCCCAGTAGTCTGTATAGTGAGAATCCCCAGTAGTCTCTGTATAATGAGAATCCCCAGTAGTCTCTATATAATGAGAATCCCAGTAGTCTCTATATAATGAGAATCCCCAGTAGTCTCTGTATAATGAGAATCTCCAGTAGTCTCTGTATAATGAGAATCCCCAGTAGTCTGTATAATGAGAATCCCCAGTAGTCTCTATATAATGAGAATCCCCAGTAGTCTCTATAATGAGAATCCCCAGTAGTCTCTGTATAATGAGAATCCCCAGTAGTCTCTATAATGAGAATCCCCAGTAGTCTCTATAATGAGAATCCCCAGTAGTCTGTATAGTGAGAATCCCCAGTAGTCTGTATAATGAGAATCCCCAGTAGTCTCTGTATAATGAGAATCCCCAGTAGTCTCTGTATAATGAGAATCCCCAGTAGTCTGTATAATGAGAATCCCCAGTAGTCTCTATATAATGAGAATCCCCAGTAGTCTGTATAATGAGAATCCCCAGTAGTCTCTATATAATGAGAATCCCCAGTAGTCTGTATAATGAGAATCCCCAGTAGTCTGTATAATGAGAATCCCCAGTAGTCTCTGTATAATGAGAATCCCCAGTAGTCTCTATATAATGAGAATCCCCAGTAGTCTCTGTATAATGAGAATCCCCAGTAGTCTCTGTATAATGAGAATCCCCAGTAGTCTGTATAATGAGAATCCCCAGTAGTCTCTATATAATGAGAATCCCCAGTAGTCTCTGTATAATGAGAATCCCCAGTAGTCTCTGTATAATGAGAATCACCAGTAGTCTGTATAATGAGAATCCCAGTAGTCTCTATATAATGAGAATCCCCAGTAGTCTCTGTATAATGAGAATCCCCAGTAGTCTCTATATAATGAGAATCCCCAGTAGTCTCTATATAATGAGAATCCCCAGTAGTCTCTATATAATGAGAATCCCAGTAGTCTGTATAATGAGAATCCCCAGTAGTCTCTATAAATGAGAATCCCAGTAGTCTCTGTATAATGAGAATCCCCAGTAGTCTGTATAATGAGAATCCCCAGTAGTCTCTATATAATGAGAATCCCCAGTAGTCTCTGTATAATGAGAATCCCCAGTAGTCTCTGTATAATGAGAATCACCAGTAGTCTGTATAATGAGAATCCCCAGTAGTCTCTGTATAATGAGAATCCCAGTAGTCTCTATAAATGAGAATCCCCAGTAGTCTCTGTATAATGAGAATCCCAGTAGTCTCTATATAATGAGAATCCCCAGTAGTCTGTATAATGAGAATCCCCAGTAGTCTCTGTATAATGAGAATCCCCAGTAGTCTCTGTATAATGAGAATCCCAGTAGTCTGTATAGTGAGAATCCCCAGTAGTCTCTGTATAATGAGAATCCCCAGTAGTCTCTGTATAATGAGAATCCCCAGTAGTCTTGTATAATGAGAATCCCCAGTAGTCTCTATATAATGAGAATCCCAGTAGTCTCTGTATAATGAGAACCCCAGTAGTCTCTATATAATGAGAACCCCAGTAGTCTCTGTATAATGAGAATCCCCAGTAGTCTCTGTATAATGAGAATCCCCAGTAGTCTGTATAATGAGAATCCCAGTAGTCTCTATATAATGAGAATCCAGTAGTCTCTGTATATGAGAATCCCCAGTAGTCTCTGTATAATGAGAATCCCCAGTAGTCTCTGTATAATGAGAATCCCCAGTAGTCTGTATAGTGAGAATCCCCAGTAGTCTCTGTATAATGAGAATGCCCAGTAGTCTCTGTATAATGAGAATCCCCAGTAGTCTCTGTATAATGAGAATCCCCAGTAGTCTCTGTATGAAGAATCCCCAGTAGTCTCTGTATAATGAGAATCCCCAGTAGTCTCTATATAATGAGAATCCCCAGTAGTCTCTGTATAATGAGAATCCCCAGTAGTCTCTATATAAGAGAATCCCCAGTAGTCTCTATAATGAGAATCCCCAGTAATCTCTATATAATGAGAATCCCCAGTAGTCTGTATAATGAGAATCCCCAGTAGTCTGTATAGTGAGAATCCCCAGTAATCTCTATATAATGAGAATCCCCAGTAGTCTCTATATAATGAGAATCCCCAGTAGTCTCTATAATGAGAATCCCCAGTAATCTCTATATAATGAGAATCCCCAGTAGTCTGTATAATGAGAATCCCCAGTAGTCTGTATAGTGAGAATCCCCAGTAATCTCTATATAATAAGAATCCCCAGTAGTCTCTGTATAATGAGAATCCCCAGTAGTCTCTGTATAATGAGAATCCCCAGTAGTCTCTATAATGAGAACCCCCAGTAGTCTCTGTATAATGAGAATCCCCAGTAGTCTCTATAATGAGAACCCCCAGTAGTCTGTATAATGAGAATCACCAGTAGTCTGTATAATGAGAATCCCCAGTAGTCTGTATAGTGAGAATCCCCAGTAGTCTGTATAATGAGAATCCCCAGTAGTCTCTATATAATGAGAATCCCCAGTAATCTCTATATAATGAGAATCCCCAGTAGTCTCTGTATAATGAGAATCCCAGTAGTCTCTATATAATGAAATCCCCAGTAGTCTGTATATGAGAATCCCCAGTAGTCTGTATAATGAGATGGCCATAGATATTGTCTACTTATCCTTCAGTAATACATTCCATACAGTATACCACCAGAGTTTAGTCCATGTGGTGAAAAATAAGGGACGTGCAGGGGGGGCTGCTGTCTACTTAGACTTCATAAGGCATTCTATACAGTGCATCACAAGAGAGTACTCCATAATATAGTGGAAATCTGGGGAATTGCGGTGGGATCCTGTCTACCTTGACTTCAGTGAGTCATTCCATACATCGCATCACCAGAGATTAGTCCGTATTGTGAGAAATCAGGGAAATAGAGGAAACTGTTGTCTCCTTTGCATTCAAGTAAGGCATTCCATCCAGCACGTCACCAGAGATTCATAGAAGTGTGACGGCAGAAAAGGACCAACAAGGCCCACCGAGTCTGCCTGTTTGTCCAGCTGTCTGCTTGGATCTGTGCCCGTACCCTTAACACTCCCCTGTGGTTGTCCCATGTCCTTTTGAATCTCTCCACTGTTTCTTCTCCAACACCGCCTCCGGGAGTCTGTTCCACTTTTCCAGCAGCCCTCTGTGAAATAGTACTTCCTAATGTTACCCCAGAACTGTCTCCTCCTTCCACCTGCAGGCCATGCCCCTCATCCTCTGATTGTCCTTCATCTGAAAGATGCTTTCCACTGGCACCCTGTTTATACCCTAAAGGTACTTGAAGATCCTCGATCATCCCCCCTCTCCTCCTCTGTTTAAGGGAGTACATGTTCGTATCACTCAGTCTTTCTTCATAGGATAGGTGGCTCAACCCTTTTACCATCTTTGTCGCCCTCCTCTGAACCCACTCCAGCCTCCCCACATCCTTTTTGAGGTATGACCTCCAGAACTGGACTCCGTATTCCAAATGTGGTCTAACCAGGTGGGTGTACAAGGGTACAGTGACCTCTCTATTTCTACTGGTGATCCCCCTTCCGATGCATCCCAGCATTCCACTACCCCTAGCCACTGCTCTCCCGCACTGCCTTTCCACCTTCAGGTCCCCTGATATAGTGATACCCAGATCCCTTTCTTGTTCCGTTACCTCCAGATCTCTGCCCCCCCATACAGTACCCTGCCCTCTAGTTCCTTTAGCCAAGATGCATGATTTTACATTCTGTGTTGAATGAAAGCTGCCACCTCTTTAACCATGCCTCAAGCCTCCCAAATCTCTCTGCATTCTTTCTCACCTTCCTGAGTGTCTACCCTATTGCAGATTTTAATATCATCTGCAAACAGACTCACACCCCTTCAAGGCCCATCACAATGTCCCCTACAAATAAATTGAATAGTAGGGCCCCAACACTGATCTCCTGAGGGACCCCGCTAGACTCCTCCTCTGGATGCCACCCCATTTATTATGACCCTCTGCCTCCTGCCCCCAGCCAGTTTCCCACTCATTTAACCACCCTCTGCCCCAGGCCTGACATTTTATACAGCAGTCTCCTGTGGGACACGGAGTCAGTCGCCTTTCTGAAATCCAGATAAACTACATCTACCGCCCTCCCCTGATCCAGCTGCTTGGTGACCACATCAAAAAACTCTATCACATTTGCTTGACAGGATCTGCCCCTGGTAAAACCATGTTGCCTTGGATCAGGCCACTTTCCTCCAGGTAGTTGGTGATCCTACCTTTAATTAGTTTCTCCATGAGCTTACCTACCACCAATGTCAAGCTCACAGGCCTGTAATTTCCCACTTCCTCCCTCCCTCCCCCTTATGCAGCGAGACCACATTTGCCTGCTTCCAGTCTTCCAGCACCACCCCAGTCTCCAGGGACCGATTGAAGAGTGCATTCAATGGCACTGCTAATATCTCCTTTAGTTCCATTAACACCCTTGGGTGCACCCCATCTGGCCCCATTGCCTTGTCCACTTTCATGCAGCCTAGTTCTCCCAAAATTTGCTCTATGAGGAATGGCCTCATGTCCACTTCCCCCTCCCCTGCCATTGCTTTTCCTGCTCTGATGCCTTCATCTTCTTCCTCCCTAGTGAACACTGAGCAAAAATATTTGTTTAGCAGGTCCGCTTTCTCTCTGACCCCTTGTAGCACCTCCCCCTCATTTGTTTTTAACTGGAGTATTTCATGCCTAGCCTTCCTCTTTTCACTTACGTACCGAAAGTAAGTATATCCCCCTTTTTGACCCCTCTAGCTATGTGCTTCTGTGGCTGTGCCTTTGCCCTCCTTATCTCTACCCCGGCTTCTCTCTGGCTCATCTGGTATTTTCCCTAGTCCACTTCCGCTTGCGTTTCCTTGAACTTCCTGAAGGCCTTCCTTTTTGCCTTTATCTTTTTCACTACCTTCCCAGTATACCACAGAGGTTTCCTCCTCCTCCTCTTTTTTTTTTACTTGCTCTCTTGGCACAGATCTCAGTGGCCTCTACAGTAGCTTCTTTTATCCTCCCCCACATTACCGCCACCTCTGTCAACTCCTCCTCCCCTTCCAAAGCCCTCTCCACTATTTCCTCCATTTTCTCAAAGTTTGCCCTCTTGAAATCCAGCACCTTCAACCTAGACCTGTGAACCTCTGCAGTGTTCCTTATTCTAAACCCTGACTGTGTTATGGTCACCATACCAGATGTTCCCCACTTTTATATCTCTACCTTATCCTCATTTATCAGGACTAGATCAAGAGTTGCTCCTGCCTGGTTGGCTCCAGACCAGTTGATTTAGGAGGCCATTTGCAGGAGTCCAATATTTCCTGCTGCTGGTTGAAACAAATCCGAAAAGGTGCCCTAGTCTACGCCTGCAGGTTCAGGTCCCCATCAGCACCACTCCCCCCTGCCGCCATTCTCACGAACTCATCAGCCATGCTCTATCCACCAATTCCTGCTGTGCGGGGTCTATAAACCACCCCATATGCACTACCTCCACTTTCCCCACCATCAATGGACCCAGAGTCCATCACCTCTCCCCACACTGCAGTTCTAATGCACTGATACTCTCCCATACATAGAATGCAAACCCCACCCCTCCCTTTTCCATCATGGCCCTGCTGAACAATTTTTACCCTAGTATCTCCATTTCCATCCCTGTTCCTGGTGGCACCATGTTTCTGTTACCCCTACAATGTCAAGGCCCTCCTCAACCATTTTTGCTGTTAAATCTGTGATCTTCCTGCAGACTTGGCATTTGCACATGACCCTCCACCTCCTCTTTCCTCCCACCCTATATGTTGCCACCTTACTCTCTGGCTGTGTGGGTTGGGCCTTTTGCCCCCAGCCTCTTGCCTCATCAACAGGGCTTCCCCTGCCCTCCCCAAGGTTTAGTTTAAATAGCAGCATCTGTCAACATAATCGTCAGTCTGCATTTGAGCACTGCTTTCCCCCCATTTAGGTGCAGCCTTTCTACAGGGCATAGAGGCCATTGTCCTCCGTGTTGAACCCCAATCTCCTACCATACCCCTTCTGAGCACACCAACCTGCAAGCCAACTATTGAACTCCACTATACTTTGCCTCACCTCCGTACTGGCCCTTGGTACTGGCAGCACTTTAGAAAAAGACTGGATTTAAAGTCCAAGCTGTTGCGAAACCTAGCCAGTGCCATAAACCTTGCCTGCGCTCCATCCCACTCCTTGCAAGGTCATTTGTGCCCAGGGTGGAAGATCAGATGAGTTTTCTCATCTATTTCCCTCCCCTCGAGGGGATCAATGTATGACTTTAGCTGCCGTCATACCTGGCACTCAACCATATTTTATCCCTCTCTCTCCCTTCTCCCCATGTATCCAACTCTTTATAAAGAGTCCCCCACTATTAAGACCATATCCACTTTTTCCTCTGCCAAGCTTCCTGGAAGTCTTTTTGGGAACCCCCATTTGCAGGGGGGTTACACTAGTACATCCTATACTTAGTACATCCTACTAGACCATGTTTCTTTGGTCTGCTATGCATCACAGTTGGGGCCTCTTTCAAGCAATCATCTAAGCTGCTTGCACCTGCAGTTTGACTCAAGTTGGCATAAAGTACTCCCCATGTGTTTAATCTGACAACATACCCATGGCTCAGGTCCTGGCTCACCTGAACATGTGTCACATGCATGTGTAACCCCCCTGCAAATGGGGGTTCCCAAAAGACTTCCAGGAGCTTGCTTGAATGCTCCGAGCCTGAATGGTGTTTGGCGTTTAAGCCATTTATCTGTGAGTGTTTTTAGAGCCTCTGGTACTGTCTCTTTAAGAGCTGTCTGCTTGCAGACATAATTAGTTTGTATGGGGGGACTGTGTGTTTCTCTGCTTGAGTACCACTCAAGCTGCTGCCAATTCACTCCATTTTGCAGTCACTAGGAGTGCAAAGGAACCTATCTGAAAGATGTAACTGTTTGTCAGAAATCATTTAGAGTAATAATGAAAATACAGTTTGTCTAACCTGCTTTTGCAGTCAGAACTGTGTTTGCCTAGTTCCCATTCTAGTTTTGAACTGCTGAACTGGACCAATCAGTGGGTTAAGGTAGCTCTAAAATGGTGCCCTGACCTAATCAGAACTTGACTCGTAATCTGAGCCAGCCACAAGAGGATTGTATAGGCAGTGACTCTGGGAGATGTAGTTTGACTTGCGCCTTTTTGGACCAACAGGGCAGTCTATTGTGAGTGACAGCCAATCCAGCCAAGAACTGGGAGGAACTCAAAGGAAGTGCCCGGTTTGTCTACTGGAGTTTCAGTTGAGCTCTGGCAGTGAAGAGGGAAGGAGCCCTGTGCTTTTTCAGTGTGCAGTTTTAGTCGGGAAACGTGTGTAAGGCTCCGAGTTCCGGTCTGCAGCTTGTGTAACTGCTTGTTAGGATTGAATCCATCCTGTGAAGAGAATCAAAGGATATCTGAAGAGTAGAAACCAGGCTCACCCTGTAGAAGACTGGAGAAATTGCTGAATTGCGCTCGGTCTGTCAAGAACTGAATCTGCTGTGTGTTCTCCCGGGTATTGTGCAGTAATTGAGACTGGAATAGAGAAGCAGCCTGCCTGGTATAGTACTTCTTTTACCATATAAATGTGTGAGGAGGTTTGTGTAGCTCAAGTGAATCCTGCTGCCATTAAAGGACTTTTTGCCTGTTACTGTTTACCATATAAATGTGTGAGGAGGCTTGTGAGCTCAAGTGAATCCTGCTGCCATTAAAGGACTTTTGCCTGTTACTGTTTACCATATAATGTGTGAGGAGGCTTGTGTGGCTCAAGTGAATCCTGCTGCCATTAAAGGACTTTTGCTTGTTACTGTTTACCATATAAATGTGTGAGGAGGCTGTGTAGCTCAAGTGAATCTGCTGCCATTAAAGGACTTTTGCCTGTTGCAGTTTGTCATATAAATGTGTGAGGAGTCTCGTGGAGCTCAAGAGTAGCCCTGCTGACGTTGAAGGACCCTATCTTGTTTGGAGGTCGTGAGTACTAATTCAGGGTCGCCTGTTGAATTGCCACATTGAATCCAAATGGAATTACTGTACTGCTGACTGTTTTAACTAATTTTTCTTTCTCTGTGTGAAAGGGCCCCTACCAGCTGCCACGGTTTGGACTAGCCACTAGGGCTTGGGTACCCAGGGACAGTAACTGGTAGGGATAGGCCTGTACAGAGCCATAGGTAGATGAGTAAAGTGATAAGCTAATTAACCTGATTTCCCTGTCCTGTTATATCCCCTAAATAAATCAGAGCTGCTTGTTTCAGCAAAGTTATACTGCCTGAGGTATTTGTTCTATGTTACAGTATTGTACCTGTGATTGTTGCACTGTATCTTCTTATTTTACAGGGGTCCCAGTGCCTGAACCAGTCCTGGGGTAAGTGTATACTGTGAAGGTAATTCTGATATACTGTGTGGGCCACTAGTGGGAAGAAAGGGGTTGCAGTGTCCCAGAGGGCTGTGACCAAGTTAGTTTAACTATTGCAAACCCTGACCTCTTGGTGGAAGCACCCGCCATCGGATTCAAGCCCCTCAACCTGTTAGTGGCAAATCAGGCAGGGTAGTAGCCCCTGGGATAGCGCCATCTAGGGTTACATCTTGAGGCTCACCGCTGGGATTGTGTGTCCTCTAGTGGCCATATTTACAAACCACTGTTAAGAAAAAATAAATGGGTACCCGACAGAAGTGGCTGTACCGGCTGGTGGAGTGGTGTACTGGGAGGAGATCGACCCCCAAAATGCTATGCTTATCCTGGACATCCCCCTGGGTATCAATACGGACACTGTACAGGGAGTACTTTCCAAGGTGAAAGGTTTACAAAACCCTGTGGTGGTGGGTCGGCATGCTAATCTGCTCACCCACACTTTCCTGGCCCTAGTAGAGTTTAAGGATCCCATAGATAGCTCCAAAGTGCCACAGACCATTACCCCAGAGGGAGCCCTCACTGCTTGAGAGTGATAACTATGACAGTAAAGACCTGGGGAATGAGCCCCACCACTATCTGAAACTTTGAGGAGAAATTTCTAAATGGTTGCTGGGAAAGGAAAACTGTGGAGGACTTGAAGAAACTATTCTTGCCACCTGGGGTGTTCCTCCCCACACCTCTCCTGCTCCAGTACCCGTAATGGTGGCTGAACCAGTGCAGACTCCTATTTCTGCACCTGCCATTAGTCACGACTCTTACCAAGGTTGAGGATCTTCTGGCACCCTCCCACCCACCAAAGGGAGATGACTGGGAGACCTGGATAGACTGTGTGTGCCCCAAGTGCTAGAATGGCAATGCTCAGAAGCAAAGCGAAGAGGGTTAGTGAGAGCCTCCGAGGTCCTGCCCTGGCTACCATCCATGCTAAACGGGCCAGGAACCCTGAAGCGACTGCACAGGCCTATCTTGAGGCCTTGAGAATGTATGGAGCCCAGATTCTGATGAGGACCTATGGTGGAGAGTGAGAAATGCACAACAGTACCAAGGGGAGTTGTTGTCTGTGTATGTATCTCGGCTGGAAAAATTGTTGCAAGAATGCCTCAGAAAGGGTAGTTTGCCAGCGATTGAACTGGACCGAACCAGGCTGGACAGGATCCTTAAGTCTGCCCCCTTCTCAGAACTGCTGTTGCTTCAGTTACGCCTGGCAAATAGACTGGAATCCCCACCCTTCTATGATGAGTTAATGAGAGAAATTCGAGGAGTTGAGAAAAGGCGACCTGGAGGGACCTGCACTAATAGCTGCTACTTCGAAGTGACTGAGGGTGACCCATCAAGTGAAGTTCAGGGCAGAGGTTGGCAGTCAATGAGTGCTCTGACAAGGAAAAGATATGCCACAATGGGGCAAACTGTTGAGAGAGATCGGGAATTCAAAAACAGTCCCTCTATGAAGGCCACGCCTTGCAGTAAGGCAGACCGACCTATCCGACCGGATCTGCTGTGGGGTGGGGTACCACCCATGTATCTCCTGCTGATAACGGCTCCAAACTCGATTCCTTGACCATGGAAGTGGAGAAACTGACGAAATGTCTCCAAATGCTTATCACGCCAAGAGACAGAGATGGCACCAAGGCTCTAGTTAGTAATACCCCACCCTGGCTCCCAGTGTGGCACCTCGCCAGCTCAAACTCCAGAAAGTATGTTTTGCTATAATTGTGGGAAGGATGGGCACATGAAAAGGAATGCCGGTCCCCAAAAGACACTGACAAAGTTGCATATAGGCTACAAGGAGAGCTCTGAGAACAAATCAGTGGTTAAGAGGTGCACGAAATGATCCCAGTGAGGGCACCAAAATGCTAACTCACGTCTTTTGTGGCAAGGTCAGTGCTCCAGGCCCCCACTACCGCCTCCAGACTGGTCCAGAATAGTGGTCCTCCATGGAGACCACTGTAAAGGTGAATGGAGTGTCTACAACAGCTGTATTAGATAGTGGCTCCTAGTGACAATTATGTTCCACGATTGGTATCAGAAGCATTTGTCAGACGACTTACAACCATTAGAAGGACTGCATGTATGGGGGTTATGGAGAAGGCCTCACCTATTCGGTATATCCGACTTGTTGTCTTTCCCACCTCCGTGGCTGGAGTGGCCGAACAAGTAGAGACCCTAGCCTTAGTGTGTCCCCCCCACTGGACTCTCTATGATGGTGTCCCTTGTTGATTGGAACAAATGCTCATATGTTCGGAAGGCTGGCACAGTTGTGTTATGAAAACAGGGTCAAAGACTAGTAGAGCTTTAAGAGTTCCGGTTTAATTAAGAAGGCCTATAAGGCACAGAGAGATGCTGAAAAAATAGAACCAGAGGAACCGGTCGGAATTGTATGGAAGAAGGATCCTGAGTCTCTGATCCTGGCGCCAAATGCCCAGTGTACCTTACAGGAGAGGTCCGTATCAGAAAGGATGTTAAGAATAAAATATTAATGTTGGATGCACCAGGCAATGGAAAATTGCCAGAGGGACTGCTGGTCAAGCTTAGTATTTTGCCCGCTAGAGCCCATGCTTATGCCAGAAGGGTAATGGTTCAGTTCATAATGTGTCTGAAAGAGACATTCAAGTAAATAGAGGTTGCATCCTGGCTAATGTGCATTGTGCAGACACTGCAGTGCTACCCAGCAGCAAAAGTTCGAGGGAGAATGACAGAGTAACGCCTGACTTGTTTGATTTCGGCGACTCCCCGTTGTCAGCTGAATGGAATGTGAGGATCAGTGAGAAGCTTGCCCAGAGAGACCAGGTGTTTTCTTTAAAGGAATGGGACATAGGATGCATGCAAGGAGCTGAGCACAATATCCAGCTGCATGACGAAAGACCATTCGTGAGAGGTCTCGACGCCTGGCACCTGCTGACATAGATGATGTGAGACGGCATCTGCAAGAGATGTTAGCTGCTGGTGTAATACAAGAATCCAGAAGCCCTTATGCTTCCTCCATTGTGGTAGTGAGAAAAAGAATGGGACAGTAAGGATGTGCATGGATTATCGCATCTTAAACCGCGACTATCCCTGATCAGTACACAATGCCGTATTCATGATGCTTTGGACTGCCAAACGGGAGCAAGTGGTTCTCTGTGTTGGATCTCCGCAGTGGGTACTACCAGATCCCAATGGCCCCAGAGGACCGTGAGAAGACAGCCTTTATCTGTCCGCTTGGCTTCTATGAATTCATGAGGATGCCTCAAGGGATTTCAGGTGCCCCAGCCACTTTTCAACGATTGATGGAGCGTGCAGTGGGGGACATGAACTTACTAGAGTGCCTGGTTTACTTAGATGATGTTATTGTGTTTGGCAGCTCACTGAAGGAACATGAGAGCAGATTATTTAAGGTATTGGACCGACTGGAGGACTTTGGCCTTAAACTGTCCATTGATAAGTGTCAATTCTTTCAAACATCAGTAAAGTATGTGGGACACATAGTATCCACCAAGGAATAGAGACCGACCCAAGTAAAGTTGAGGCCTTGACCACCTGGCCACAGCCCAAAATCTAAAAGAACTGCAAAGATTCCTGGGATTCTGTGGTTATTATCGGTGTTTCATCAAGGACTATTCAAGAGGGATCCGCCTTTACTTAACCTTACTCAAGGGTATCCCCAACCCACAAAAATACCAAAGTCAGGCCCTCAAGACTGAAAGAGTGTATTTTCGTCCGAGTGAAGTATTTGGGGCCCGCTGGACTCCTGATTGTGAGACTGCTTTTCATGAGATCATATATCAACTTACCCATGCTCCAGTGCTGGCCTATGCCGATCCAAGAAAACCTTACGTCCTGCACACTGATGCTAGCTTGCAAGGGTTGGGGGCTGTGTTGTACCAAGAGCACGAGAATGGCCTGAGGCCAGTGGCCTTTGCCAGTAGAAGCCTGACCCCATCCAAAAAGAACTATCCTGTACATAAGTTAGAGTTCCTAGCTTTGAAGTGGGCTATTGTTGACCAATTCCATGAGTACTTGTATGGGGCTAAAATACTAGTAAAACTGACAATAATCCTTGACCTATGTGCAGACCTCAGCTAAGTTGGATGCCACTGGCCATAGGTGGCTTTCTGCATTATCTACATGACTATGCTCTCAAATACCGAGCAGGTCTGAACCACATAGATGCTGATGCTCTCTCCGGAGGCCTGTTTCCCAGAATGATTGGGTCAGATTGGCAGAACCTGACATTCGGGCACTCTGCCGGAAGTTTGACAGGGAGGAACAAATGTCCACGGACGCAGTGGACTGCATGGTGGATTGCTTGGGACCCTCTGAGAATTGCATACCTGCTGCTTATTGCCACTTTTCTGCAATTGACATTGGTGCACTGCCTCAGCTGGACAATGACAGTATTCAGCGGGCTCAGTCCCGCGATCCCATGATCAAATCAGCTTTAGAAGCCCTCTGTGCAGGAAAAGATGTGTCCAAATTACGCTCCACTGATTTGAGAACTACACTGTTATACAAAGAAGGTCCTAAGTTGAAACTGATCAATAAACTGTTATACAGAGAAACAGTAGACAGAGGGGGACAAGTAGACAAACAACAACTAGTGTTGCCCACTGCCTTTCGAAACTCAGTATTGAGGTCCTTGCACAACCACATGGGGCACCTTGGTATAGACAGAACACTTGACTTGGTGAGATCCAGATTCTGTTGGCCTAAGATGGGGCTGATGTGGAGCAACACATTCGAACTTGTAGCTGCTTACAGAGGAAAGCTTTGCCCCAGAGGGCTGCCCCTTGTTAACATCACCACCAGTGCACCCATGGAGCTGGTCTGTATTGATTTTCTGAGTTTGGAGTCAGATCAAAGAAATATCAGTAATGTGCTGGTGGTCACTGACCATTTCACGAGATATGCCCAAGCTTTCCCCACCAGAGACCAGAAAGCATCCACTGTGGCCAAAGTACTTGTAGAAAACTTTTTTGTTCACTATGGGGCTCCACAAAGAATCCATTCTGATCAAGGGAGAGACTTTGAGAGTCGTCTGATCAAAGAGATGCTTTCTCTGTGGGGAATGCGAAAGTCCAGAACCACTCCTTACCACCCCCAAGGGGACCCACAGCGTGAACGTTTCAACCGCACTTTGCTAGATATGCTAGGCACCCTGCACCCAAAGGACAAGTTTAGATGGAGCCAACAAATTAGCACCCTGGTACATGCTTATAACTGCACCAAAAGTGATGCCACTGGGTTCTCCCCTCACCGCTTGATGTTTGGAAGAGAAGCTCACCACTGTAGATGTGTGTTTTGTGTCTCCTGATGGGGTTCAAGCTGACGACTATTTACAGTATGTGCAAAAGTTAAAGGCCCAGCTAACTCATGCGTACTAACTGGCTCAAACCATGGCTGCCAAAAGAAATTCACAACAAAGAAAGGTATGATAAAAAGGTGAAAGCACAGGAACTCCAGGAGGGAGATTGGGTATTGCTAAGAAATCTGGGACTGCATGGCAAACACAAGATTGCTGACAGATGGCACCATCTCCCTCACATTGTAGTGTGCAAACTAGATGATCTGCCAGTGTACAAAGTAAGGCCTGAGAATAATTCAAAAGATGCAAAACAATGCATAGAAATCATTTACTGCCCATTGGACAAATCTTGATTGAGTCTGAGCCCCCAGAAGATGCCCCCCTCTGGACCAGTGACTAGAGCTGCTGCTAAGGAAAGATCTAGAAAGTCTGCACCTACAGAAGCAGAGTTAAAGTGTTCCCCTCCACAAGTCCCAGTTGAGCATGACTGTCAGTCCATATCAGAAGAAAGTGAGAGTGACTTTGAATACTATCCTTCTTACTTAACTGAGTCAATTGTTTCGGGCAATCCCCTAGTCAATACTGGAGACGGCTGGGCCTTCTGGACTGTCTAAGCCCCCAGCTTCGTCCCTGGAGCCAATGCTCCCAGAAAGTGAAGTGCAAAGCATCAGATCAGATGAAATGGAATCATTGTGCATGGTTGAACTGTTTGAGTCTAGGGAGGAAAATGATGGATTGGGGCAGACTGGTGATACACTAGAACAAGAAGAGTATTTTGAGTGCCCTGACAGTCCACTGCCAGTGTCCGAAAGCTCTCCATGTGAGCCAAAAGTTGTGGACTCAGAGACTGTAACTCCTGGAGCTGAAAGTGGCCCAAGTTCTAGCCTCTCTGCCCCCATGGAGACTCCCCTGACATGTGAGGACAATGCTGAAAATGAGGCTCAGAGTGCAGAGACTGTAACAGTTCCCCCTAGAAAGACTGGTCGAGCTGTAAAGCCTGTGGTGCACCTCAGTTATGATTCCCTTGGGAGGCCTGTGGATTTGCCTCTCAGTGTTGTCCATAAAGGAGTGTATGTGTCCCCGAGCTCATTGCCCAAACTGAGTCTGTGCTAACTCCAAGTTACTTGTGTTACCTCTAGTATGGTGCCCTGCCCCATCCAGCCCCAAGGTAACTGATAGGAAGGCCTCTCTTCAGGTTTCATGTACAAGAGGTAATAACTTGAGTTATGGTACAATGTGTGTAATACTGTGTAAAGAGTGACGACTGCAACGCTTCAGAAATGTGTTCCTGGTAAAGTGATATACTGACTGATGATTACATGTGAGCATAATGCCAATGTATATGGTTGCAATTGAAACTTATGGGGTACTTGCTTGACGCTGACATCAAGCTTTCCCAGGCTAGAAGGTGTAAACCCCTGCAAATGGGGGTTTCCAAAAGACTCTGGAGCTTGCTTGAATGCTCTGAGCCTGTATGGTATTTGCTGCTTAAGCCATTTATCTGTGAGTGTTTTAGAGCCTCTGGTACTGTCTCTTTAAGAGCTGTCTGCTTGCAGACATAATTAGTTTGTATGGGGACTGTGTGTTTTCTGCTTGAGTACCACTCGAGCTGCTGCCAATTCACTCCATTTTTGCAGTCACTAGGAGTGCAAAGGAACCTATCTGAAAGATGTAACTGTTTGCCAGAAATCATTTAGAGTAATAATGAAAATACAGTTTGTCTAACCTGCTTTCTTTGCAGTCAGAACTGTGTTTGCCTAGTTCCCCATTCTAGTTTTGAACTGCTGAACTGGACCAATCATGTGGGTTAAGGTAGCTCTAAATGGTGCCTTGGACGAATCAGAACTTGACTCGTAATCTGAGCCAGCCACAAGAGGATTGTATGGGCAGTGACTCTGGGAGATGTAGTTTGACTTGCGCCTTTTTGGACCAACAGGGCAGTCTATTGTGAGTGACAGCCAATCCAGCCAAGAACTGGGAGGAACTCAAAGGAAGTGCCCGGTTTTGTCTACTGAGTTTCAGTTGAGCTCTGGCAGTGAAGAGGGAAGGAGCCCTGTGCTTTTCAGTGTGCAGTTTTAGTCAGGAAATGTGTGTAGGCCCGAGTTCCGGTCTGCAGTTTGTGTAACTGCTTGTTAGGATTGAATCCGTCCTGTGAAGAGAATCAAAGGATATCTGAAGAGTAGAAACCAGGCTCACCCTGTAGAAGATTGGAGAAATTGCTGAATTGCACTCGGTCTGTCAGGAACTGAATCTGCTGTGTGTTCTCCCGGGTATTGTGCAGTAATTGCGACTGGGATAGAGAAGCAGCCTGCCTGGTATAGTACTTTCTTTTTATCATATAAATGTGTGAGGAGGCTTGTGTAGCTCAAGTGAATCCTGCTGCCATTAAAGGACTTTTGCTTGTTACTGTTTACCATATAAATGTGTGAGGAGGCTTGTGTAGCTCAAGTGAATCCTGCTGCCAGTAAAGGACTTTTGCCTGTTGCAGTTTGCCATATAAATGTGTGAGGAGTCTCGTGGAGCTCAAGAGTAGCCCTGCTGACGCTGAAGGACCCTATCTTGTTTGGAGGTCGTGAGTACTAATTCAGGGTCGCTCCTGTTGAATTGCCACATTGAATCCAAATGGAATTACTGTACTGCTGACTGCTTAACTAATTTTTCTTTTCTCTGTGTGAAAGGGCCCCTACCAGCTGCACACGGTTTGACTAGCCACTAGGGCTTGGGTACCCAGGGACAGTAACTGGTAGGGATAGGCCTGTGCACAGAGCCATAGGTAGATGAGTAAAGTGATAAGCTAATTAACCTGATTTCCCCCTGTCCTTGTTATATCCCCTTAAATAAATCAGAGCTGCTTGTTTCAGCAAAGTTATACTGCCTGAGGTATTTGTCTATGTTAAAGTATTGTACTGTGATTGTTGCACTGTATCTTCTTATTTTGCAGGGGGTCCCAGTGCCTGAACCAGTCCTGGGGGTAAGTGTATACTGTGAAGGTAATTCTGATATACTGTGTGGGCCACTAGTGGGAAGAAAGGGGGGTTGCAGTGTCCCAGAGGGCTGTGACCAAGTTAGTTTAACTATTGCAAACCCTGACCTCTGGGTGGAGGCACCCACCATTGGATCCAGGCTCCTCAACCTGTTAGTGGCAAATCAGGCAGGGGTAGTAGCCCCTGGGATAGCGCCATCTAGGGGTTACACATGCAGATCATGCGTCAGTACATTCATGTTCACACAGATGCCATTTATTTTTCCTTGGTAACTGTTATATTCCCTCGTAACATTAAAAATGTCTTAAGTCCTTTACCTTTTTTGATATGTGCTGTAAATCTGCAGTGGAAGAGCTTCTGTTCAATGTGCTGATGAAACGGACGAGTCTGAAAGTGAAATACCAGTTTTTGACACCAGTCACACCACTTGCCCAACCACCAACCTCACAATTGGCACTTGTCGAACCCCAAGTACGTGGACCGTTGCTGCCTGGTATCGAAACAATGGCAAACTCAGTACTGGCCAACATAGCTCCCAAACACATACAAACACTCCAATTAAACACTACTCCTTCTCCCACAGAGATGCTCTTCCACTTGCTCAGTTGCTGCGGCCTCCCATTCTGACTGTCAGTACAGAGTAGGACATTGGGCCGGCTCCTCCCACACATACAAGATCTGATTTTGCTGAAGTTGCACCGATTAAGACAGTGACTGGGCCCAGCAATAAAGCTGACTTGTTGGCTTCTCCCACAGAGACTCCGGCACCACTTGCTCAGTTACTGCTGCCTTACCCTCTGACTGGCCATACAGAATGTGACATTGGGCCAGTTCTTACCACACTTCCAGGCTCTGATTTTGGTGAAGTGGCACTATGAGACATTGACTGGGCCCAACAATAAAACTAACATGCAGGCTTCTCCCACAGAGACGCCAACACCACTTGCTCAGTTGCCACTGCCTTCTGCTCTGTCTGGCTATATGGAGTGTGACGTTGATCCAGCTTCTCTCAGATTTACAGGCCTCGATCTTGCTGACATAACACTCCCTCAAGGTTCAGAAGTGGAACTGACATGCTACAGAATCAAATGGTGACTCATATGAACAGTACAACAGTCAAATTGATCCATCGCCTGCTCCTGTTGTTAACTGTCCCAATTCTTTTGATGTAGTGTCTGCACCAATATTAAGTGCAAATATGCCTATAAAAGTATACATTGCAAATATCTATAAACTGCCCACTGAAGGGCTGCATCCTCTCACATTCAAATACCACAGAAGTGGCTCTTCTCACACAAACGCTCTTAAATCAGCAGCCCCTAAACAACTACCAGGTGGTTCCCTCACTCACTGTCCCTCAACATGCAAATGAAAGCAGCTCCCTCAGCTATGCAACTGTCTCAAAATTTCCTAGTTCAGTATGAGTTGAACAGGAATGGAAAAATAACCCTGAGACAAACAAAATGAGCCATCAAAGTGTTTAGAGATTGAGCAAGGGAAAAAACACCGTACCACTTTTTGCTGTAAACAATGTTCCAGTTCAGTTTTGTGGCGCTGTGCAAAACAGCCATGGAGTTCTGTATGGGCTTAGTGCCTTTGTAAGTTGAAGAGGAGGTATTAACCTTCCTGAACGACCCAATACTCAGCCCTGCAGCATACTTGATGCATGCAAAGTATTTGCTGCAGCAAACAATGTTTTTAATGGTCTTGTTGAAACAAAAGAGAAGTGACCATACGAAGAGAGACTTAAGAAGCTTAATATGTATACCCTCGAGGAAAGGAGGGAGAGGGGGGACATGACTGAAACTTTCAGGTACCTGAAGGAAATCAACAAAGTCCAAGAGGGTAGCATCTTTCAGAAAAAGAGAAGTGCAAGAATATAGGGGCACAGTTTGAAGATAGAGGGGGGATGGCTCAGGGGCAATGTGAGGAAGTATTTTTTCACAGAGAGGGTGGTGGACGCTTGGAACAGCCTTACTGAGGAAGTCTTGGGGGTCAAAAACAGTGGGAGAATTCAAGAATGTATGGGACAGACATAAGGCAGTTATAGTGGTGGGTAGGAGGAAGTAGGCTGTTGGTTAACTAGGATCTGCAGCTTATCCAATAGGTAGGGAAATGGGCAGACTAGCGGTCCTTATCTGCCTTCAAAGTCTATGTTTCTATGTGGTGATAAAGACAAAACCACACACCACCCTCCTCTTACTACTTCATAGCTACTATACAATTCCTGTGCAACTCGACAGCACTCAGTCCGGATTCTGTGTAAGGCCTGTGTAAGGTCTAGCAAAGAAGGTGTGGTTTGAATTTCACCTCGCCCACCACAGAAATGAAGGGGTCTGAACATTAACCACAGACTCCTTCCAAGTAAAGATTGCAGGAAATAGCTTGAGAGAGACTGTATTACTAAAATTTTTAATAAGCACATCACAAATCATCTGAACATGCGGGACCCACAGAATGATGATCAAAGAAGATACATGTCTGCACTGCCTAGAAACCATCTGTGGCTAGTGACAGTTTCATAAAATACTTGTCAAACCTTCCTTCTGGAACAAAATCACTTTTCTGTCACACCAAAAGCCAGCCGCAAGATCTGTTAAAGAACCAGCAAACCTTGAAGAGTCATGAGCTATTGGGGTTGAATGATCAGAATGGCATGCTTCCACACATATGCAAAGAAGCTGACCTAAGCTATACTCAAATGCAAATGTATTTAACAAATTAACCCTTTTTTCATAGTATGAGGACAACCAGGCTTCATGTATCACAAATAAACTGCGGGATTTACAATTCCTTATGTATAAATGCTGTTTTATTGCCTCTCTTATTTGACCACTTCACAAAAAGGCCCTCAGAGTTTTTCAGACCAGCTGGCAGAATCTTGGGTTGGGAGTGATATCATTTAAGCAAGCATGACATTGTTTTCCTCAGTGTCCTGCAGCTTAGTATATACCCAGTACATCCACTTATGAAATGGCAAAAATCAGTTACTTCACACAGTATTAAATATACTATAAGGTATTTAATATCTAGTAACTTTCACAAGTTTGTTTTTTTTTATTTCTATTTTTGCTCCCCTTCCTTGTATTCCTGCCAAACTCTCTCCAACAACCACCCAACACCATGGACTCTACCTTCTTGCATGGCCTAAGCTCCCCCCCCCCCCGGCACCGGGCATCCCCCGGGTCTACCCTCTGGGGAAGGGCCGCCCCCAACCAGGGCGTTCTCTCTGTAGGATTGAGCACCGGGCCGAGGAGGAGGCAGGACTAGGAGAGCTGTGCCCGACAACGGGAGTGTGGTTCGTGGGTGGGAGACGCTTTTGCCTTTCGGAGGGTGGGTTCTTGCTTAGTTTCACCCCTGTGGAGCCTGGCTGCCAAGGCAATGTACTGTCGCAGCTCCACCCCCCCCCCCGGCATACGCCACGACGCTACTTTCGGCCACCTCCAGCCTCCGCCAGACATCGCTCCTTGAGCGGTCGCCTCCCCATCCCTCCCCAGGGAAGAGAGAACAGTCCTCCGGATGCTCGATCTCTTCCCCCCCGCCGACCCCTGGCTGCCCGGGTGTGGCGTCCAGTGCCTCAACCCTCAGCGCCACTGGGCTAGCTAACTTTCACAAGGTAATCAGTAAATCGTTTGGGACAATATTAAACAAGAGAGGGGGTGCCCAAATGACAACAGGTCATGTCATTTTTTTTTCCCATTTTCCTGTCTAACCTAAATACAGTTCTGTTTTTCTTTTCCTCATTTCTTGAGGTTCTACCACACTCTCAATATTTATGCATTTTCTCTGTAATAGGTTCTCCTCCCAGAATTTGTACCGCTGCCCTTGTAACCCTTCCAAAATATTTACTTATGTCCTGTATCTCTTCCTAATTTGTAATTCTGCCGTGTCCTCTGCTAATGTTACATCTTTATTTATCCTTCCCAAAATGTGCACCTTTTTACTGCACCTTCACCACATTTTTACCTTTACCCCTCCTCTCTCAAAGTTTGCACTTTTACTCCTGCACCCATCCAAATATGAACCCCAGCTTCTGCACCCCTCTCAAAATTAGCGTTAGCCCACACCACCATATATGTGTGCATTTACCGCTGCATGCCTCCCAAATGTACACCACTTTCACCCCTTTCCAAATTTGTATTTACACCACTCACAAAATTTGCACTTGCACCCCTCCCACAATTCTGAAATTTGAACTTGCACCCATCAACATTTGCAGTTTGTGCTATTTCTCTTGTTACTTGCACTTTTAGTTCTTATGAACTGCACTCCTGACTCCCTTACTCGGTCATTTTTAAGGAAACTTGCCCTAGCTCCCACGAAATTCTCCTGGCTCAACTCACCCTACCTGCCTCACTCCCATTATTTATAGAGGTGCTCGATGCCTCTCCCCGTCTAGCTAGTGACTCTCTCATCTCTACCATAGCTACCTTACCCGACCTAGCCTCAAAAGGGGAACTGGTTCTCTTAGGTGACTTCAGCCTGGACTGGTTAGCCCCCTCCTCCAAAGCCCACATCTCCAAAATAGAGACCCTTTACCTTATCCAGCTACTAAACGAACTCACTCGCTACAACCCTCACTCCCAAAACCATTCTCTTCTAGACTGGATTATCACTTCCCACCCAGAGTAACCTCTTATGGCAATCTAGCAAATGCTCTAAGTGATCACTACATTACATGCTGTATCACGCAAACTCACATGCCCAAATCTTCCCCCAAGTACCTAAATACACACCCTCTAAATGAGCTGGACACTGAATCTCTGCTTCTCAGCCTTAGACATGTCGATTGGCAACAGGTGTACTCGGTCCCAAATGTCGACACTGCCCTCCCAGCTTCCTGCACATATTCAGTAAAACTTGGGACTCCCATGCCCCTCTGAAAAAGTCCAGGGTCAAGAAGTGCTACCACCAATGGATCTTTGCTCCCATCCTAGCCAAATGCAAGGCCAGGGACAAAGAGTGGTCTGTCTTCAAATCCCACCTAACCCCTCAAAATAGGCAAGCCTATGGTGCCCTCCACAATGCTTGCGCCAAGGCCATAAGGCTAGCCAAAGCAGACTACTTCAGATCATAACTCTTGCACACTCATCCCACCAGTTTATGAAATGTTCTACACTCACTTCCCAACCCACCAGCCCAGTACCCCTGCCTTCATGAATCACTGCCAGCCTGTTACCTACCCTATCGGCTCTGCAGATGCACTCAAATTCTTCACATCCTGTGCCATACCATTTGGACCCCCCAATCTCTGTCACCCCTTCCCCACTGCAACAACAACTTCCAATCCCCCCCATCTCTGAACAAGAGGTCCTCAAAGACCTCTGCTCATTAAACACTGCCAAATCCAGCCCAGATGGGATCCACCACAAGCTCCTTCAGATCTCGACTCCTGCTATTACCAAACCTTTCACCCATATCCTTAATCTTTCTTTTTCCTCAGGATCGGTCCCACAGGCCTGGAAATCAGCCTGCGTAATCCCCTTCCACAATGGTGGTGACCCCTCTTTGCCTGGAAATTACAGGCCTATTTCCCTCCTCCCAGCTCTAGCCAAGCTTCAGGAATCCCTGGCCCACACCAGACTGTCGGATTGCCTCACTACTAAAAGTCTCATCTCTCCCCATCAATCAGGCTTCAGAAAACAGCATTCCATGATCTCTGTCCTCCTGCAAGTCACAAATACCATCCTCACAGCCTCAGATCAAGGCCTCCTAACTGCCACAATGTTTGTTGACCTGGCAAAGGCCTTCGAGTCCATTTCGCACCCCCTCCTCCTCCTACTTAAACTAGAGGCATCAGGGCTAGCCCCCATCACCATTCAGTGATTTAAATCCTGTCTTTCCAACAGGCTTCAATCTATCAAATCGCAGATGTCGCATCTTCCTCCCTCCCTATCTCAGCGGGTGTGCCACAAGGTTCAGTCCTTGGTCCCATCCTCTTCTCCCTCTTCATAAACGACCTTCCCTCCTCCTGCACCAAATCCAGTATACACATGTATGCAAATGACACTATCCTCTTCACCTCTGGCCTTACAATGCTCGAAGTTCAGGCTACCCTCAAAAACGACTTCAGCAACATTCAGTACTGGTTTAGATAAAACCAGTTGAAGGTAAACACCTCTAAAACAGTATCCATGACTTTTGGTACTGCGAAGAAATTGTGCAGATCATCTCCACTGGATGGTTCCCCCCTTGACCAGGTCACGAAGTGCAAATACCTGGACATTTGGCTGGACCCCCTTGTATCCTTCTCAATGCACATCGAAGCTACCACTTCTAAACTACTCCCCAAACTTGGCATACTGTACCAGCACAGAGACTGTCTTCCGCTACCTGCCAGATGCAAAATCTTATCTAAAACGGTCCTCCCAATCTTTGATTATGCAGATGTGGTCTACTGCTCTGCCCCTGCAACCACCCTGTCCAGGCTAGATACCCTCCTGAATTCTTTCTGCCATTTCGCAACCAACTCCCCCGTTATTAATTTCATCACCAGAATGTGTTGGAAACCTGCCCCCACTGTCATGCGCTAGTCATCCTCCGCCCTTCGCTCTCTCCACCCCTTTGTCTCCCCCCCCCATTACACTTTTCAACTTACCAGCACTGTAGAGCATTGGGTATTGTGTGTCGGGGAAGGAGGGGGATTGGGGGGGTGCGATTGGTGGGGGTTGAATGAGTGGGGCCATCACATTGGGTTTGTGAAGTCCAGAAGACACCCTGGGGTGAAATGGAATCCAGACCATGGTCCATCTTGTCTGGTTTCTGTACCCAAGGGCGCTACCAATTTTGGTGGACATGTGACCCAGGCGGCCCCAGAAGTTCATCCAACTCGAGCGGTGTTATGTAATGCCAAATCCATTAAAAACAAGACTGCAATTATTGCTGATCTTGTAAATTTGGTGGATCTGGCTTTCATCACCGAGACCTGGCAGGATGAGAACTCCGGCCCTATATTAGAGGCCACAGTTCCAGCCGCTTACTTGGTGATTCACCACTCGAGATTGGATCGGGGGGGGGCACGGTCTGTTTTAAGACCAAATTGGGCCTCACGAGTGTACCAGTTGAGGAAACTGAGTCATTTGAGTGTACTGTGGTAGCAGGCGTAGGTTGTAGGATTGTCCTCTTCTACCGTCCACCTGGGCATGGGAAACAGTTCCTTCAGGAAGTAGCAGATTTTATCGTCGACATGGTATTTGAGTCCCCCAGGCTGATCCAGGCTGATGGTCCTGGGCAACTTTAATGCCTGGGTTGACGATGAACTCTCGCAATTTGGACAGCACTTCCTCCAGTTAATGTCATCTCCGGGCCCTACACAGATAGTTACCACTGCTGCCCATGAACATGGTCACTCTCTTGACTTAGTCTTCCTCCTGGGGATCGAAGCCTCAGATCTGGGGGTGGAACCAGTCAGATGGTCCGATCATTACACCATGGGGTTCAATTTTGGTGCCTCCCCTCGTAAGCCAATCCCTGTGGAGATGGTCAAGGATTACCCTTTACAAGATGTTGGCTCTGAAGGTCTAATGGCAGTACTTGACCTATTGTTTATTCCGATGTCAAACAGCGACCCAGAGGATCTCGTGATGGCCTATTATAGGGCCATCTCGATAGCCCTGGATGTCTTTGCTCCTGTCCGTGTTTGTCCTCTCTCCCTTTGCCCTCAGTCTCCATGGTTTGATGGGACTTTGAGGGAGATGTGGCGATTTGGACGAAGGTTAGAGCGTTGCTGGCAGAGATCTGCCCTCAATGCCGACCACCTTAGATTGATGGATCACTGTCAAGCCTATCAATCCGCAATCACCCGTAAGAAGGCAGAGTTCCTGTCTGGGGAGATTGCGGCCGCTCAGAATCGACCAGCTCAGCTTTTCCAGACTGTGCAACCCAGCCTGTCTGCAAGTCCGGAAAGTGTTTTCACAAATAGAGTGCGATGAACTTGCTCGATGCTTTGTGAGCAAGGTGGCTGATGTCAGGGTAGCTATCCGACCAGCACACTCTATGGGCGTTGCTTCTGATCAGCACTTGGTCACTGGCCTTCAGCTTTCCTGGAGTGCCTTTGACCACCCGGCGTTCATGGATGTCATGAGGATTGTCCAGAGTATGCACCCCACATGCTGTATTCTGAACCCATGACCAACTTCCCTTATTTTGGGTTGTATTTGTTCCATCGGTCTGGTCCCTGCACGGATAGTTTGGTGCTCCTTAGAAACAGGTGAGTTTCCTAGCTCCCTGAAGGAGGCGGTGGTAACACCTCTCCTGAAGAAAGCTTCCTTGGACCCGAACTGCCGTGTGAACTACAGACCAATCTCTAACCTTCCCTTTTTAGTGAAGGTGGTTGAGAAGGTGGTAGCTGCTCAGTTGGAGGACCATTTAACCATCCATGACATCTATGAACCTCTCCAGTCCAGTTTTCGAAAGAGGCATAGTACTGAGACAGCGCTGGTTTGGGTGCTCAATGGTCTCCTGATGGCGAGAGATCAGAAAAACTCTTCTATCTTTGTTCTTCTGGATCTCTCCTCAGCGTTTGACACTGTGGACCATGGGTTTCTCCTCGATCACCTGAGGTTCATCTGTGGCCTGTCAGGTACAGTCCTCAGGTGGTTTACATCTTACCTCACTGGAAGAACTCAGAGGGTGGTGTCCGGGCTTTATTCCTTGGATCCAATCCCTCTGTCATTTGGGGTTCCTCAGGGATTGGTGTTGTCCCCCATGTTGTTCACAGTGTTCATGCTGCCCCTGGGAGACATTGTAAGAAGGTATGGGCTGAGGTTTCATTGCTATGCTGATGATACCCAGCTCTACCTCTCTTTTGCACCCGGCCAGGATGGAGCTATCTCAGTCTTTAATAACTGCCTGGTAGAAATCCAGGAGTGGATGGATTCAAGCTGGTTGAAGTTGAACTTGGGAAAGACTGAGGTATTGGCTGTGGACCCAGGTCGCTGGATGGGGGGGGGGCGCGGCAGTAGGTTCACCCACGGGGCTTTTTCTCGGGGGTCTATCTCTTCCGGCCTCTGAACAGGTGCGAAACCTGGGGATAATTTTTGACTAAGGGCTGACACTGCATGCATAGGTGTCAGTGTCAGTGGCTCAGTAGGTAGCACACCCGCCTCTGAGGCCGGGAGATCAGAGGGCTGTGGGTTCAGTTCCCACATCTGGCACTTGGGTTACTATCCCAGTACTGACACTGCAGTGCAGCATGAGAGAGGTGCTGCACTTCTGAGGTGCCGTCTTTCGGATGAGACATTAAACCGAGGTCCCATCTGCCTGGATTGGTGGTAGTTCAGGTGGATGTTAAAGATCCCATGGCACTTATCAAAAAAGAGTAGGGGTAATTTTATTAGAATATTCACATTAATACAATTCACAGGTACAAAAATAAGGCACTCAACTTAAACAAGTAACATACCAAAGAGAAGATTACAACGGAGAAAAAAAACTGATTCCATACCAACTTCTGAAATACTACAATTCAACTACACGATGTAAAATAGCTCAAATCATAATATGCACTTCCATATTTCGAAAGGAAAAAATAAAAGGAAAAAAGAGCAATCAGATGAAATTACATTTGTTTTATATATTTTTTTTTCTTTTCTCCAGACAGAGACAAATCATCTAAAAATGATTAATCCCCTAACTGGTTATTTATATTTGATAAAGTGTACAAATCCCTTCCACCATAATCTTACTTTCTCTGTGTTATATAATTGGCATTCCTCTAAATAAATTTTAGTCAAAACATTCGTAACATAACCTCTAAATCCCTCCAATGAAGGACGTTTTTGGTATAACACCCATTGGCACCTAATCTGCCATAAACAAAATCGTAGACTAGCCATAAATAATTGCAAAGTACCCTTTTCATAATGTATCAAAAAAGGGGGGAAACTCCCAATTACTAAGATGTCATAGGTTAGCTTGGCCAACCATGGTTAAGTCCCAAGCCTTCGCTAAATAGCTCCATAATTTCGTAGGGAAAGAGCACTGCAGAAAGAAATGCTCCATCGCCTCTTCTTGAGTTATACAGTCAGGTGTGGACAATATCTCTTCTATCGCCTTTATGTTTTGCCGCACTTCACATTTAATTTCCCGTACATCATAGCCATAAATTGTCCCACATATATGATGGCAGCCTAGGATTATTGTTGCATTAAACATCTCCCATCCTGTCTCCCGGACAGTTTTTAAAATTTGGCTCCAAATAATAAAATTGTAACATTATTTCTTATATAATGCCCTTGCTGTACACCTTGTTATTTGCTCTTTAGTAATTTTCCTTTTATATAATTTCTGTACTGCTGGCTTGAAATACTCCGGAACCCCTAGTCTCAGGGACCATTTAGGTGCACAGTGCCGCCAATTAGAAAAGTAGAGTTTTAATAGATTTTGAAAGAGCAAACTATCCTGCTCATCTGAAGGTCCTAACCTTTTAATGAAAATGAGAAAAAGGGCAAAACAAAAACCACCGGGTCTACCATTCCTAACCCACCCTGTTTTTGTCTAAATAAGTACAGCCTCTCTTGACCGGGTTCAGTCTATTTCCCCATAGCAACTGAAAACAGATGCTATAGAGTTTTGTCTCAAACTGTGTTGGTAAGGGGTAAATTGCTGCCACATACTGGAGTCTTGGTAAAATAAATTGTTTTAAGACTTGAATTCTTTTCATTTTAGTAAACTTAAACTTCTTCCAGATTGAGACTTTAAGTTCTATTTTATCTAATACCCCAGACCAATTATCCACCGGACAGTTCTGATTCTTAAACAAAACCCCTAAAATTAATAATGGCTTTAGAGATAATTCTATGGACTTAAAGTAAAATACTTCCCGTTGGAATTTACCTAATAATAAGCCTTTAGATTTATTCAAATTTAACTTAGCATTAGCTAATCTTGCATAAACGGAAAATACCGAGAAAAAATCTGATAATTGAGCGTGTTTGGAAAAAAAAAGGCAAATATCATCTGCATACGCTTGGATGTTACAGGATTGCTTAGAGCCTGGAATATGTATTCCCTGCCACAAGGGGGGAACACTTACCGCTCTAATTAATGGCTCTAATGAAAAATTATACAGAAGAGGGCTTAATGGACACCCCTGACGGACCCCACACTTAATTTTGAAACCCTCCCCTACTTCCCCTTTAATAAATGGAAAGACCTGCGCTGAATTATATAACCCTGTATTAGCTTCAAAATCACCTGAGGGACTCCAAACCATTCTAAGGTCGTAAAAAGAAAATGATCCACTCTGTCAAAAGCTTTCTAAATCTAAAGACACTATAACCCCTGATCCCCCATTATAATTTACTTGTTCAATGATGTCCCTTATAAGACACAAAACCGACTGAATTCTTCTCTTGGGAATTCCGCAATGTTGAACTGGCAAAAACATCCCCTTGGCTACCATTTTTAGTCTATTGTTAATCAAAATTGCAAGGATTTTGTAATCTGAATTCAACAAGGTTATGGGTCTCCAATTTTTGAAGTCTCCCCTATCCCCTGATTTGAAAATATACGTCTGAAGACCATCTGAAAAGGAATTTGGCCCAACTCCCTCTTTGACGAAATAATTGTAAACCAATAATAAACAATCCACAATCTCTGATTGAAACTTTTTATAAATAGCGTTTGAAAGACCATCTAAACCAGGAGCCACATTGAGCTTCAGAGAATTGATGACATCAATGATCTCAGACTTAGAAAAGGCTGTTCCAGCTTGCTCAAGGTCACCTTGTCTACCCTTTTAACTGAAATTGGGCCTAAAAACTGTCTAATCTGGAGTAACGAAGGAGTACCCTTAGACTCTATGTTCCTGAAATGATTTCTGATAATGTCCCCTATAGCTTTAACTGAACTAACCTTTCCAATCCCTTGATTTAAAAATTCTAATGACCCATGATCTTTTATGGTCTTACATAATTCAAAGGGGTCCCCAAACACTGATTTTTTTACGTGGTTCTCTAATAATACTTGAAGAGATTTAGTTCTATCATACTGCAATGTTCTCATTTGTTGTTTAATTACCGAAATTTGGGCTGAAAAATCTTCTCTAGAGGAGTTTGCCCAAGTCAAAACTTGTTGAAGATGGTTCCTTAGTTTTAAATATTCAAAAAAAACTGACTTCTGCCGTCTCACCCCATATTTTTTAAACCATAAGATACAGTCTTCTTTAGTTTCCTGCCACCAAACCCCTAAATCTTGATACAGGAAACCAACTGATAATCTAGCTTTTAAATGAGTTGAATGAATTTGTAACTACATTTTCATGGAGAATCGAGGTATTCAATTTCCACCTATTATGTCGCTTAGAAGTCTGTTACTCGCCCTACTTTAATTAATACCAAAGCGTGGTCAGAAAATTCTATTGGAATAATCTGGGGACTATGTATAGAATCTTCCCTGAAATAAACAGATAATCTATCATAAACTTTTCCCTCTGTAAAAAGTACCCCTGGGACCAATTTCTTTATCATTGATACAATTAACTAAATCAGCTTTTTAATAATATCTCTAAACAAAAGTGTCACAATAAATTTTTTTCCGCTTTCCTTTATTTCCACCTCTATTCTCCATTAATTTACAATTAAATCCCCACAGAATAGGAATGGTTGAAACTAGAAATGGTTGAATTTCTGTAAAACACTTGACCCTTCCTGCTTTAGTTTGAGGACTGTAAATATTAATTAATCTAATTGTGCTTGTATACCAATTCCCTCTATGATTAATATTCTTCCTGGACAAACCTCTATCAATTGATGCAAGTTGAAATTGAAAGAATTAAAAAGAATCCCTAAACCGTCTGGCTCTCTCTTCCCAAAGGACCAAAATGTAGGGCCCTAAGGCCAATCTTTAGAAAAGTGGCTATTTGACTTCTAGCAAACATCCATGTTTCTTGTAAAAACAAATGGAGATTTGTAAATCATAAATTAATTGAAAACCGCTTGTCTCTTCTGTGCTTTCAAGAGACTATGGGTATTTAAAGTGGCCCATACCAAATCCATTGTTTAAGGCCTAACAGAAAGAACCCTGTGTTTATCTTTATTTTTTCCTTCGTTTCTTTTTCCTCCCCTTATAATCTTCCTTCTGAGGCATCCCTACCTCCTGCAACGACACTTGGGAATCGGTATCCCCCAAGTCCATTTCTGAATCCCCCCAAAATAACTCCGCATAAGAATTTTTAGATTCTATAACCTCTGTGTCTAGTGGCACTAAATTTTGGATGCTCTGCTTGATCTCCTTAAAGGTAAAGGAGCAGAAGGGGGTTGTATGATGGGGTTACTAGGCCCACCACTTTCCTCATTTGCCGCTACATAACATACGGGCTGTAGGAGGTTAGGAACTACCTTGTCTATTTCTTTTTTAATTGTCTGTATTTCCATTCTATTAACACCTGATTTCTCCTTAGGTTCAACTGTACACTGAGGGACAGAAGGGAATTTTTCCACCGGATCTACCTTTTGCTGGGAAACACTAGCCTCTTGTGCCTTTTGAATAAGAGAATCGGAATTACCACAATTATTTTTATTCTGGGCTGCCCAAGGACAATCCCTAAATGCATGATTCAGTTCCTCACACAAATCACATTTTAATGAATTAGTGCAAAACATGGTAATATGACCCACTTCTCCACAGTTGTCACATTTTGGCTGGTCACAGGAGCTAGACAAATGAGTTCGAGCTCCACATCTGTAGCAGGCCCTGGGCTGTCCACTATAAAAGCAGACCCCCCTATCCCTTCCCAACAAAAAGGAGTTAGGGATGTGTTCCACTCCTGCCGCTGTCTGTCTCAACTTCACTTTAAACTTCCACCCTCCCGTCCAAAATAGTTCTGAGTCTAGAATTGGTTCTGGTTCACTAAGCACCTCACACTTCTGTGATAACCAGAACTTAATATCATCTACGTGCACTCCCTCATTCGTGAACATTATTGTTACGAACTTTATTAATGGTTTCTACAAAGGGATAACAAAAAACCGGGCCCACAATGGAGAGAACTTGACCTGGTTATATCTCTCCCAGAAAAGATCTAATAAAGCTGGGGAACGGAAACTAATGTCAAAGTTGTCTTCCCCTGAAATATTTATGAAGGCAAATACGTCTGTAGGAGAAAACTTCAAAGAATCCTTTATTAATGTTCGACCTACAAAAATTCTGTTCGGTCTTTCTTTTAAACCCCCTTTATATCTAATTCGAACTGCATTTCTCCTTGGAGCCGCTTCCCTCTTACTTTGAGCAAACAAACTAGACAATAAGGGTTTTTCAGGCCTAGGCCTTGTATCATCTCCCTTGTCTGCCTTATCTAAATTAGGCAAACCATCCTCAGAACTAGTTGTAAGTGCTTTGTTAGACAATTCCCCAGAAATAGACTCCTTTTGTGATAAAGATTTACCAGCCAGTTTCCCTGTCTCACCCCCACCCCCCCCAGCTTCCACTCTGGCTTAGCTTTATGTAGTTCCCAAGATTTATCCCAAGCAGAATCAGGAGTCCAAATTCCATGTCCAAGCTTCTTCCACCCTGCTGCTGTTAAAGCAGCTTGTGGAGTCCAATTATCTTCATGCTCCACCGCCTGCAGTGATCCCCCGGGATGGGCTTCCATGGGACTACTGATAGCAACATTATTAGGCAAAGACCCTTCCGGTTTTTGAAAAAGATCTTTAGAGCAGTTTTTAGGCTGAAAGAAAAACTCAGTCACCCCCTCTTGTGCACCGCTCTCAGTTTTGATAAGTTATTGGGGATTTCCCCTGTGCATGAGGAGTCTCAGGTTTAAAAACAAATCCGGACTCTCTATTTATACGGATTGTAGGGAAGTTCTTGTCAGGGAATAGCATACTCACTGACCGTGTATTTTCAATGTCCCCTTCGTTTTTCCCATTTCCAGCACTCCGTGAACTTCGCGCCGTCTCTGAAGAAAGTTCTTCCATCTCCTTTACTGTAGACTTGCTCGAAACCTCCGAGATGCTTCCCCGATGCGCCTTCATCACTTTAGCAGCCATATCCGCTAAACTCCCAATATTCCGTTCGGTTTGCAAAACTTCCGCCTTTCCGCCTTGCTCACCAGCTTCTCCCGGCGGTTTTAAAGGCGCCGACTCATTTAAAAGCACCTCAGACGCCCAGGGATCCTCCGCAAATTCTACGCTTAAGGAACTCCCTGCCATTCTCCTCTGTAGGTCTTCTGCAACTGGTATGCCACCCAAAATCACCTCTGTAGCCTCAGATTCATCCGTAATTTCGCCATGCTGTTTTGTCTCTCAGCAGTCTGAAAACTCAGCGCCTACCAGCGCCATCACCTCCTCCTCCGACTGAGCCACGGCCATTGTGGTCATCACTCACCAACACCCTTACTCCCCCCACTGGCTTCTGAGCGCCAGCAGCAGTAGGGGAATTTCCCTGGTGTCCTGGCCAAATTTCCCTCATTTACTAAAAAAATACCACCAATAGCTTAATCTGGTTCAAGGTCAGTTGGCATTCAACTGTATCCCTTCCCCCGGGTCGTGCCTGAAAATAGGCAGGATTTGTCTAGTGCACTTACCCGGTCAACAGAAGCTAAATAAATAATAAATAAATAAATAAATAAATAAATAAAACTTCCTTTTACCATCTTAGGAATGTCTCCAGGATTAAGCACTTTGGTCCGATGACCTTCTTATGTTGGTCCACGCCTTTGTGTCCTCTCGCTTGGATTATTGCAACTCCCTTTACTTGGGGCTTTCTGGGGTGGAAATCTGCTTGCAGTTAGTGCAGAATGCGGCAGCGTAGCTTTTGACAGGATCCTCCCAGTCCTGCCATATTTCTCCGGTGCCGTGCGGTCTGCACTGGCTGCCAGTTCAATGGCGGATCACCATTAAAGTTGGTCTTCTGACTTACAAAGCCCTACACGGACTTGGCCCTGGCTACATGAAAGAGCTTCTGATTTCCTACCGCCCCTGGCAATTGCTTCACTTAGCTGGCGAGGGGTTGCTAAAGATTCCTAGAGTATGTCTAAAACCATCTGGGGCCCAGGCTTTTATACATGCGGTCCCTTCTCTTTGGAATTCTCTACCCTGCCAGTTACGAGAGTGTGCAACTGTGGAGGGATTTAAAAAGGTCTAAAAACCTATCTTTGGTATCATGCTTTTGGTGACTGATTTATTTTGTCTTATTTTAAATGTTTATTGCTGTTTTTAAATTAAGTATGTTGATTTGTTATGTTTTTAAAACTGTGAGTTGCCTTGGTTTTGGAAAGGCACCATAAAAATAAAGTTTTATTATTATTTATTATTATTCGTACTCAACACTGCAATCTTTACTCCTTTGTTGCACTCACCCCGCTGTCCCACAGACGTTATATGCACTCCCTCAATCTCGTATCTAAATTCTGGTTCAATATGCTTCCCTCCTACCTAATGGAAACTCTCTCCCCAGACTCTCATTCCCCATATCAGTTGAGACATAGGAATGGAAGATACTTCACCCTGCCCCGTCCATCTTCCTCTTCTGGCAAAGCTGCTTTCTCCTACAGGCTCCCCAGTTTGTGAAACAAACCTCCCCCATCAGGAACTCCTCCTCCCATCTTGCCTGCAAGCAACAACTTTGCCCCCGCCTCTGTTATAACTGAACCACTCCAGCTCCCCTACTGGCTTTTTCTGACTCCTGCTCTATAAGCACTTACCAAGCAAGCTCTCAATGTTATACACTTACATTTGTAAACCTCTTCACACATGTCCTTGAAATGTATCTTGCTCTTTATGATTGTCTTATGTAATGTATTTGCCCTGTACTGCTTTTTCTACCTGTTGTTTACATAACCATGTTGTATTAGAACTTATTTTATATTGTATATTTGTAATATCCTCTTCCCGGGTCGTAACTGGAGTTGAGCCTTGGCTCAGTGCGTCTTTCTCAGTTACCAAATTTTTAAATAAAAAAATAAAAATAAATTACTAAATGTTCGTTTAGTTTCTGTAACAATGTTTTATGATGCTATTCCCCTCTGTTTTACCCTTCCCTGGGTCGCACCTGTAAACGAGAAGTGTCTGTGTGCCTTTCCCGGTCACCAAAGTTTAAATAAATAAATAAATTGTGCCCCTACACCAACTCCTGAAATTTGTACTTACACCACAGCATCCCTACCAAACCTTGTACTTGCACACCTCTCAGAATTAATTACAGCCCTGCACCTCTCCCAAAATGTGTAGTTCTATCCCTGCACCCCTCCCAGAATTTGGACTTCCCACTGCACCTCTCTCAAACCTTGTACTTGTACCACTGCACCCCTCCCAAAATTTGTACTTGTACCCCACCCAAAATTTGTACTTGTACCCCTGCACCCTTCCCAAAATGTGTACTTGTACCACTGCACCTCTCCCAAAATTTGTACTTGTACCCCTCCCAAAATTTGTTCTTGTACACCTGCCACCCTCCCAAAAGTTATACTTGTATCACTGCACCCCTCCCCAAATTTGTACTTGGACTTCTGCACCCATCCCAAAATTTGTAGTTGTACCACTGCACCCCTCCCAAAATTTGTACTTGTACCCCTCCTAAAATTCGTACTTGTACTCCTTTCAAAATTTGTACTTGTCTCCCTGCACCCATCCCAAAATTTGTACTTGTACTTCTGTATCTCTCCCAAAATTCGTACTTGTACCCCTGCACCCCTCCCAAAATGTGTACTTCCCCCTTTCAAATTTTGTACTTGTGTCCCTGCACATGTCCCAAAATTTGTACTTGTACTTCTGCATCCCTCCCAGAATTTGTACTTGTACCCCTGCCGTCCTCCCAAAATTTGTACTTATACCACTGCACCCCTCCCAAACTGCGTACCTGTATCCCTGCCGCCCTCCCAAAATATGTACTTGTACCACTGCACCCCTCTCAAAATTTGTACTCATACCCCTGCCGCTCTCCCAAAATTTGTATTTGTACCACTGCACCCCCAAAAGAATTTGTACTAGCACCCCTTCCAGAATTTTTATTTGCATCCCTGTACCCCTCTCAAAATTTGTACATGCACACCTGCACCCTCCCAAAATGTGTTCTTGTACCCCTGTACCCTTCCCAAAATTTGGACTTACACATTTTGGGAGAATGTATTTGTACCCCTACCACAATTTGTACTTGCACCCCTCCCCAAATTGTTATTTGCATCCCTGTACCCCTCTCAAAATGTGTACTTGCACCCCTCCCAAAATTTGTACTTTCACCCCTGAACCCCTCCCATCATTTGTACTTGTACCCCTGCACCCCTCCCAAAATGTGCTCTTGCACCCAGCACCTTCCCAATATTTGTACTTGTATCCTTGCACACCTCCAGAATTTGTACTTGCACCCCTTCAAAAATGTGTACTTATACCTCTGCACCACTCCCAAAATGTGTGTGTGCACTCCTGCGCCCTTCCCGAAATTTTTGCTTGCACCCGCCTCAAAATCTGTACTTTCAGTGGGCACCCTCCCAAATTTGTACTGTACCCTCCACCTCTCCCAAGATTTTTTATTGTACCCCTCCCAGAATTTGTAATTGCACCTCTCCCAAAATGTTTACTTGCACCCCCTCCAAATATTTGAACTTGTATCTCTGCACCCCTCCCAAAATTTGTATTTGTACTACTGCACCCCTCCCAAAATTTGTACTTGCATCCCTGCACACCTCCCAAAAATGTTATTTTTGGGGGAAGTGAATGGGGTATGAGGTAAGATTTTGTGTTGATTGCTAGGGGAGGGGGAAACTGTGGAAGGTTGCAGGTTTTCGGGGAGCTGTATGTATGATTTAAAATGTGGGAAATGCACATATGGGCACACATCTTAGGGGAGTGGGGATGGAGTACAAATGTTGTGGAAGGGTGGGAGTACAAAGTCTGTGAGGGGTGAGTGTGCAAGTACTGGGATGGGTGGAGGGTAGGAGTACAGATACCGAGGGGGTTGGGGAACATTTAGGGAGGCAAACAGAATTTTTGAGAGGTGCAGAAGTACATTATTTTAGAAGAGGTTTAGTGGTGAGTATACATTTCAAGAGGTGTGTGTGAGAAGGGACACAGGTTATCAGAGTGGTACAAGATAGAGTTAGAACCCTAAGTTTGGAGAGGTGTGTGGCCATGGATTGGAATAATTACAAAGGGCGGGCAGGTTAAGGTGCACTTTCTATATACATTTGGGGTGCAGTACTAGGCAAGCAATAATACCTGACAGGGTGGGCGGTATTGGGCAATACCGGACCGCCCAGGGGCATAATGAGGACCTTATAGCTCCTGGACGGTCCGGTATTGCCCAGTACCGCCCACCCTGGAGGGTATTATTGCGCTTAGAAAATGGCTAAACCTTTTTACATAAATACACTGAGCCATGTGTTTAATTTTAAACATTTAAAACAATTTTATTATATTAAAATATTACAACAAGAGAAAAAGTAGTCCCTTTATGGGATCAATCAGAAAATACAATTTAATTTTGTTTTTATTCAGTGCATTATTTGTTATAAGTTATAAAGTTGATAGGAAAATTGAAAGTGCAGGATGTTGGACTAAAGAAATTATGTGTTCCTAAGCCACTCTGGCCTGACAGGCTGTTAGTTTCAAGGTGTCTATTATCTTCAGTCTGGTTTTCCTTCTGTGCAGCTGTGTTTTCTTGGTTTTCTGTCTTCTTTTCTTGCTGGTCTTCTTTCTTGTTTCTACTTTCTCGGATCTCTAAACATAAAACAAAAGAAAATATTTACATATTTGCAATGGTATTTACTAAGGGAGTTACATGTTAAGATATAGTACCTTACCTGATGTCATGGTGTTGCTACTTCCTAGTATGGAGCTCCACTGTTTACGATCAGTTTTCGAGGGTCTCCAATAAGTAGACAGACTTGTCTCACATCTGTGGCCAGTCACTGATGTGATTTCTCAGTTTGACAGACCAGCATCAGAGAGGAGTTGGACTGCTGTCGCTCTGATGCTATGGTTCGTATATTTCTGAGACAGATGTGCTTCATTGCTAATTTTGCTCATCAGGGAACCAAGGTAGTTTTTGCCCATGGGCTCAGTAGTATACCAGTAGGACTGGGTGTCTAAGATGTCCTGGGTACACTTATGGGGGTGTACATAGAATGCTTTTGCATTCGGTGGAACTTTAGTTAAATATTTTAGAAAACATTTCACTGGACAACATTCGTTCTCTGGGTCTTCAAAAATAAAACCTCTAGTGTTCTCTTTATTTATTTCAGTCGGGTTTTTGTGTCTGCATTGTGAATTAAAGTTATGTACTCAGTACAGTGTCATCTGTTTTTAACTCAAAGGAATCCAACTTTAAGTCCCGTAATCCCTCGTGGCTGCGTCTTGCCATATGGTGTTGGATATCAAACCATACCCGCTCTTACAAGCCCAGGTGCAGTGTTGGGTGATAGCAGCACTTGCTCTTAGTTTCTGAAGGTCTGATGATGAGATGGCAGGGTAGTGACTGGATGTGTCTTTCTGTGACTTCCTCAGTTTTTTTTAACACATATTGTAACACATTGTTTGAAGACTTAAACTGGGGGTCACTTATCATGTTTATGTTTCTTGCTAGTTCGACGCTATTCAGGTGACGGTTCATGCCAGCTCTTAATGCACAATACCCAGCGACAGAGTACTGCTGCCTCTGGCTAGTCCTGGCTTCTGCATAAAACTTGCGCAGATGGCTATTAAGCTGTTCACATGTAGCATTATGCCAGTCTATGTTTATTCTACTCTGTAGTGCCCATTCTTCAAATACTGCGACTGACCACTTTGTGTTCTTTTTTGTATTTATTTCTAACCTATCACTTTCAATTTTGTCTAACGGAGTGTCACTGATGGAGACAAAACGCTCACTTACATTTCTTTCTTGCTGTTTGCGTTTTGTAGGTGGTTCCTTTGTTATGTTGGAGAACATTTCATCTACTGTTGTCATTGCTGTCATGTTAAACTGAACTGCTAAATAATCTGACATTTTTTTTCTTTACTTTTTTACTGATTTTTGGTGCCCGTTTCTGTTTAAAACTGTGTGCTTCTATTTTGGAATGTTATTTCTCACTGACAGTGAAGCCTTTGATTGGTTCCTGTTGGTTGCTAAGGGTTACAGTATACACAACGTGAAGGAACGCTCCTGCTGTGAGACTACTGGTATTTTCTTGGTTCACCCTACCGCAGATGGACTCCCATCCGTGGTAGGCTAATTCAGGAAAATACCGGTGATTTGTGGCCGGTTCTGATCTCTCTTGCTTTGTTTTCTGTATGCACGAATTACATCCTTTCATAATAGGAATATTTTTATTTACTAACAAGCCACGACTCGGTGGCATTGCTGCTGAATCGTTTTCATTTTTGTAGCTCTGGCAGTATGGTGCTTGCTGTATTACGTTGTTATGCTGAGCCTTCCCAGTCAGTTGGTCTGGTTACAGTAGTTGTGCATCCCCCCACCACCGGATTTACCATGGCTTTTTTGGGGGCTGTGGAGGACCTGACACGCTGAAACTGGCTGGAGGGCTGCAACGCGACTTTGAGGCTACAAAAGCGTAAGGCTTTTTTTTTTTTTTTTACATGGAAAGAGTCGGGTGTGGGGGGGGGAGAAGGCCGCAGTGAAGCTGACGAACTACAGAATTCTGGAGAACTGTGGCACTCTTATGTGCCGAGATAAGGAACCAGGTATGACCGAAACATTTATTTTCTGATGCTCTGCTGCCCGTTTTATGCTTGAGTCAAGTGCCGTTTTGTTTACGTCTTTCCCCTCATTGAAACTGATCATATTCCGGCTGGCACCCAGGGTCAGACTACAATTTCGAGGGCCAGAGACAGATTGCAGGAGACAGAGAGCAACGTGGCAGGTAGCTGCCTGCAGCTTGTCACCATCCAGGACCAATCATCCATGCCAGGTACGGGGGGGAGGCTCAGAGGGGAAAGGCTTTCTGTGTGGGTATGGGGGGACCTATGGGAGGGTGTGTGTTTTGTGCACTGAAGGAACCCCAGCTGATGCATGCTGTTTACGGGCACAGGCTGTGAAGGAGATGACTCATTCGTGCACTGCTGTTATTTTCTTTACGTGCGATCTGCTGTGCCGAACGGATTACTTTACTTTCTGATTTTCGGCTTTTAAGTTGAATTCTTTATATCGGGAACACTGGTAAAACCGATGAATTTTTATTTGTTTACAGCGACTGTTGGGTGTGCTGAGTACTGGTTTTAATCACTCGCTAAGTTGGGTAGAAAAATGGCGGCGAGTTTGAAATTTTTTTTAGACAGATTGTCCAATTGGGAAACAGAGTGGGTACTGGAATACTGCTGTGGGTAAAGGGGCACTGTTGGCTGGCTCTCATTTTTAGGTGGGCATCTATTGTCTGATAGACGCCCACCTAAAAACTTGTCTCAGCCAATCAGGGGAGATGATTGTCTTTGCCCATTTTCTAAGATAGTACAGTACTACACTTTTGTAAATGCTGTGGACCTCAGCAAAGGGAGTGAATCTGAAAAGAATAAATAAGGAGGGTGTTGTGGTGGCTGTATTCAGGGCTGGTAAGGGAACACAGGAAAACAAAATTTACATTTTAACAGTATGAGAGGTTTTTTTTGAGGGGGTGCTGAAATGGTTGCCGATCAATCTATGGAACTTGTCAGTTATTTACCATTTTGTTCTACTGGTATAGGTCCTACAGTGTATAGTGGAGTGTTGTTCTGTATAGAATTCCATCCCTTTCAAAATGCTGTTCTACCACACTTCCAAGATCATGGAATGCAGTTCTACCCTACTATGGTAGAACAGCATTCTAGAACCTCTAGAGACTGCATGAGTCAGTTTCATTTTGAAAGCAAAAGAACTCACAAAACACATTTTTCACACAGTACTATACACTATAAAAAATACAGGATGAGCAACTCTGTGCACAACCAGTGTTTTGCCACCTTAGGGTTCTGATTCCCATGGACCTCTCGAGCTTCACTGTCGAGGTCAGAGGGAATCAGAATCCCTCTGTGGCAGAACACACTGGTTCTGCATAGTTGTCCATCCAGTATTTTCTATGTTGTGTCTGAAAATAGTCACTATATGTGTTGAGTAAACCCACCTGGTAATCAAAAACTAAATAAATAAGTCCATTAATAAAAGCCCCCATCAGAAAATTGGTAGCAAAAACTGATATTTACCATTTCAAAATTTGATGAACTGTGAGGACAAAGCTGACCAGGGCCTGGTGGAGAATGATGCCATTGTTGTCTGAATGACATCAGCACTCACCAAAGATTCTGCTGTGAAAAAGTCTGGGTTTTTGTTGTTGTAAAACCATCAAATGAGAGAGTCAAACAAATAGCATTTATACATGAGTGCTTGCAATTTCTGAACTCTGTCTGTAACAAACGAGGCCTAGTTGTCCTCTTGGTGGGCAAATAGTACATTTTTAAAACGTTGCATTTGATCTTTAAACCACTGTCTTACAGTAACAAGCGTGACTTTCTTGGCAAAAGCAGTATTAGACTCTATGGAAATGATGGCAGCCACTGTTTACAAGAACAAATCATCTTTAGGAAGCTACTGGAAGCCAGACATTAATGTGAGGCAGAAGTGGAGCAGCATTATTTCAGGAAGTGAACCTGCTGATAATGCAACCACACACTCAAGCAAAAATCGGCTATCTGCCAGTTACAAACCTACTGCAGCCCAGTCCAACTAAAGAAAACAAGAAGGAAGCCAGCAGCCATCCTACTGTATCTGAGTAATTTTGCTATCCATGGTAACATAAATGACCCTCCCACCCGCCCATTCAGGCAGTACACAGACGTACCTACATAGCTGGTCAGGATGGGGGGGGCAAGGCCCAGGGTACTCCATGTCTACAAATATAGGTGTTATGCTCACTGGGAGCCTCTTCTTGCACTTGACATTTGGGGTTTCATCATACCTTTCTGCAGGAGATGGTGGACGTTGGCACCAAGATGGGAAAACAACGCACTGACAACAAAGGACTTAAGTAACTTGGCTTGCTTTACTGTAGCAGGGGTCACAATCCATCAGCTAAAAATCAGTGACACTGGTCTAGGGACACAAATCATGCAGCTTCTATACGCAGTAGCTTCGGACTTAATTCATTTGCAACTCCTCCAGGGCAGATATTGTCTCATTACTGTATTCTGTGGTATGCAGTGTGACCACTTTTTCTGGACCTTCCCTGTCCCGGAGATGTGGGGGCAACACTGTGCCTGGGAAACTCCTGTTCCCACCATTGTTGCTCTTGTAGCTTTTTTCCCTGCAAACAGTCTTCCTGTAGCATGTCCCACTGCTGGCTCCTGTCATGAACATTTGTACGTCTATATAAACATTTTTTAGGGCTACTTGGAACACTGGCATAGCATCCTACACTATGGAGTAGATGAATACACATGTCTGGGCCTACCGGGCTGGCATTTCTCACCATGCCCTACACCCTTTTGGAACTCTTGATGCTCTGACACATGGCCAAACCTGCTACTGTCCACACTTTCCTTACTACAGCATCTTGCAGCCTGCCCCTACTTCCCCCAGGAACCATCCAGCATGACCAGCTGCAACTGACTGGTTCATACTGTGGTGGGAAACTGCCTTCCCACCTTTCTTGAAAACCTTTCTCCTTCCCCACTTCACTTCCTGTGTCACTGCCATTTACCGTTATTCTTTGGATGCAAGGATGGCCTCAGAATCAGCTAGCTGGGACACCCCCTTCCTCCAATGTCATCTGTACCTTCTTCTAGGGAACCTGCTTCAGGTCCAAAGGCCATCGAGGAGTATTCTTTGAGGTGCTATCCCCTGATGTTCTTGCACCCTCAAGGTGCTCCCACTGAACTTCCCTGCTGTGTCCAACTCTCCGTATCCCTTATTATCTGTATTCCGAGTGGATACTTTGGCATTCAGTAACATCCCAGATGCCCAAGGTCTTTAGTAGCATCTGCCAGGGTCCCTGCTGTTCTGTGACACCTTTGCCACAGATGGATATCCCAGACTTCGTGCTACCCTCAGGTGATAAGGGCAACTTGACATCTGTATTTCCAGGTGGGAGCCGGCAGTGGACTCCATGGTGCCTTTGATCCAGGTCCTTCAACCATCCACATGGTGATACACAGAATGTGCCTACCCCTTTAGGCACACCCGTGCTGTCTGGCATCCAGCATCCTGCTGGTGATGCCTGCTCCTTCCTTTGGTGGGTATCCCTGCCACAAGTAGCCTGACTGATCCCTTGCTGGTGCCTGGGGGTAGCATGTACAGCCAAGGCACTTGTTATGTGGCATCTCTTTACACTTGCTCCCTTGAACTTCTCACCCAAACTCTCTAGTCTTCATCAGCTCCTAGTGTGATGCAGGCACCTGCTTTTATATTACCTGGAGCCCATCCACAACCACTATCCAAAAAGAGGGTAACACCCTTTCCTCTGGTGGGCACTGCAAGTATGAACCACCTCCCCTACTGTAAGGAGGGCGCCATTACATAAACTTCTAATTAAATAATTAAATACAAAAAAAGGGAAAAGATAAACAGAAACAAAATTAAATAAACTACTGTTAATAAAATTGTTTCTTTTCTGTTCAGAAATTAATTTTTTCCCGTTGGACTTAGTTTATTTACAAATCAGAATAACAGTTTAGAACTGATTTTTTTTTGTTTCATATTAATGAATGAAAGTTGTTTCATGTTAAATAACTAGTTAAAACTAGATGCACACTATTTACAATAAACTTCATTGGGACAGTTGGGAAGGTAAGGACTGACAAATTTGATGGATGACTTAGAAGGTTATGTGAGGTACCAGGTGCATTGGTGGTTGGGGGGGAGGGCATGGATAACAAAGACTTGTATGCACCAGACAGGTTATACCTCAGTAGGAAGGGCTCAAGGTCCTGAAGGGTAATCTAGAGGACTTCATGATTAAAAATATTAATTTAAACTGATGAGGTGGGGGCAGCAGGGTGCACAGTACCCTTAGTCACCTGGTGGAGGAGGCCTTTTTGCCCGACCACCTCCTTGCAGAACCAGCTGGATTTTTTTTTGGCCTTAACTTTCCTATTTTTGATTTTGGCACACTCACTAGTGGCCTCCATCAGTCCTACCTTTATTAAGGCCCATTTCTGTTCCACATCCATTCCCACTCTAATCCCAGCAAAGTTGTCCTTTCAGAACTTCCCTCATCCTACCAAAGTCAGCCTTCTGAAAGCCCAAGAACCTTGTTTTGGTCCAGACATTCCCTCTACCCATGCCCATGTCCAGGTGAATCCACATTACATGGTTGTCACTACCTGCTAGTTGCACTTCCACCTTCATATCCCTCTCTGCCCTGCCAAACGCTGCACCTATCGCACCCTCTACAGACATAACGAACCTGACTAGGCCTCGCTCCTTTTCCTTCGATGACATCGCTGCAGCGGATGCCCTAGATGCAGTACTTTCTCTCAATCCTTCAAAAGGCAAATCCCCAGATGGCTTGGACCTTAAACTCCTCTACTTCTCCACCATCGCCATAGCAACTCTGCTTGCCAAACTCTTAAACCAATCCTTTGCCACCGCTGTCGTACCCCAAGCATGGAAGCACGCCACTGTCATCCTCCTCCCAAAAGGAGGTACCCCCATCTCCCCCTCCAACTACCGCCCTATTTCCCTCCTCCCAGTACTAGCAAAACTACAAGAGCACCTTGTGGTCACCCAACATACTTCCTTCCTCACAGACTCTAATTTCTTCACACCCTACCAGTCAGGATTCAGAAAGGGACACTCCACTGCATCCTCCCTGATAAGGCTTACCAACTCCATCCTGACTGGTATGGACAGTGGCCTGATCACCTCAGCCATCTTCATCGACCTTGCGAAAGCCTTTGACACCTTCTCCCACCCAATATTACTCTCTTGTCTCGCTGAATCAGGCCTCTCTGTTGCTGCCACCAACTGGTTGAGATCTTACCTCTCTGGCAGAACCCAGTCCGTTAGAGTCGCAAATGCTATCTCCTCCCCCCTTCGCTTAACTACCAGTGTCCCCCAGGGGTCGGTTCTGGGACCCATACTCTTCTTTCTATTCCTAAACGACTTACCGCTCATCTGCTCTACTACCTCAATCCACATGTATCCAGATGACACTGTACTCTTCTCCTCAAGCTCCGACCCTGAAGTGGTACAAACTAACCTTCAAGCCGACTTAAACAAAGTACAGCAATGGTTCAGCTCTCACCAGCTCTCCCTATATGTAAAAAATACTGCCACGATGACATTTGGCACACGACAGTGCCTGTCCAGACTCCCATCCCTTCCCTATTTCCACACCCTGGATGGTCAAAAACTCGAAGATGTCTCCTCATTCTGCTACTTGGGGATATGGCTCGACTGCCATCCTTCCTTCTCAGACCACATCGATGCTATTTCAAAAAAACTATGCCCCATGCTCGGTGCACTTTGTAGGAACCGCAGTAGCCTCCCCCCCCCCCGTCCAATGTGAACTGGTCCAAAAGATGATACTCCCCTCCTTTGATTACTGTGACATTGTTTACGGTGTAGCCCCTAAGTCCACACTATCTAAACTGGACACACTTTTTAATGCCTTCTGCTACTTTGCTCTCGATGCCTCACCTTACCCACCACTGCACTCCTCTACTGTTCCCTGGCACTATCGTCTCTCGGAAACAGTCCCATTTCACACTGTACTAAATATGTATCTAACCTATGGCTTGGCACCATCCCTTCCTACCTCTCCTCCATGCTCTCAGCTGCCCCCCTTCCCCACCCATTATCTTAGATCCTGCGACTACCGCCAACTATCAGTCCCTAGGCGGAAGACTACTGCTGGGCAAGCCACCTTCTCACACCGGTTACCCAAGCTATAGAATGATCTCCCACCTCAAATTCGGCATTCCTCCTCTGCCCACTCTCTTTCTACCACCCTAGCCAACTTCCTCACCACTAATTGCTCCTGTACCTGATTCGGCCATGCGCCAATTGCTCCCCTCCCCACTGTCTGACCAGTGGCCTTAGCTTTGCTGTAAATGCTGGCATATAGCCCCAACCTATACACTTTTGTCATGTGCCCTTTTGTCCTGCACCATCATGTGTTTTATGTCTCCTGTTGCTTATAACTGCATATTACTGTGTGCTAAATCTTCCCTTGTATTGCTGCTATATGTCAGGTAATTGTTATATGTTCCATACAATATCCAATGTACTCCATGCATTGTTGCTTGTAGTTTAATGCAATTGTATCCATATGCTGCTATTTGCTCAGTTGATAACCTGCGTGTTATCCAACCCCCTTGTACCCCATCCCCCCAGGTCGCATCGGGAGATGAGCATCTTGTTGCTCAGTGTGCCTTTCCTGGTGAAACTATTTCAGTAAATAAATAAATATCCTGAACATGTGTACAATTGGACAGGACCAGATCCAGTACGGCCCTCTCCCCGGTGGGCTCCATGACATCTTGAGTTAGGAAACCACTTTGGACAGCACCCAACAGTACTTGTTCCCTAGTGCAGGAGGTAGCAGGGATTTTCCAAGTTACTCCAGGTCGATAGAAATCCTCCATTACTACTACTTCTCCCTTGCTGGACATATGAATGATTTGGTGCTCCAATATCCTGTCCAGTTCCGTATCCTGGTAAGATGGTCTGTAGACCACCCCCATCCTTCATTTCCTCCCCTTAGTGGACAGTACCTGTACTTCACAGTCTTACCCTCTGTCTCTTCCTTGTTGGTATAAGATATCCCCTCCTTCACTGTCGTCGTCAAGACACAGGTCAGGAAGCATAGGAAAACCAGGAGCAGTTGTAGAATTCACCAAAAATATTTATTTACACTAGCAGTAACATACAAAAGTAAACTTGTTCAGTATAACTATTTATAAAGGCCAAAAAAATTGAAAAAGTCTATCTCAGTTTTTCTTCAATCTCTGTGTACATCTTTTCTTTCAAGCAGGTCAGCTCAGCTCTCTTATAAGTACTTCCAACCCCCATTCTTAACAAGCATCCTGTTCTTGTATGTTTCAAGCAGGTGCAAGGCAGGAACACAGTGTGCCTGAGCTGAGGCCCCTTTTCCACAGCTCTTCTGCAAAAGGCTTAAAACGTGCACTCAGGTAATCTCTTGAGGTTCCAATACTTTTTGCAATCATCTCAAACTATAATTATATACTTTTCAAAAATTAACACTATATAATTTCTAAACAAAGAGATCCCAATATCAGTTGCATTTCCATAAAATGATTTGCATATATTTTTATATCAGCAGATATGCAAGGGAGAAAAATACAGACAGCAAGGAAAGGTTGAGAGACAGTGAGAGGCAAAGAATTGCGAGATTGTCAGGGTGATCAAGTCTGAGAGACAGGAAAGGAATAGAACAGAACAGATCCTTGCATTCAGACACTTTCTCCATAACAACTGGGGCAGGATCCTATTCCACCCAGTCACATATACCCCCCTCCTTAAGAGGGAACCTGTTATATCAAACAGGTTTCCAAAACTTTTTATTAATTCTCTACTAACATTTGCTGCTTTCAGAAATTAAGCACATGTGCATTATCCGTTTTTCTCTATAACAGTACAGTAAACGGTAAAGTTCAAACCCATACATTTGTTTTTCAACCTTCAGAACCCTCAATTCCTGATCCATATCTTGACAGAAATTCAGCATTGCTATTCTCTTTAACAGATTTGTGTATCACCATGAATTTAAATGGCTGTAGTGCCAGGTACCACCTTGTGATTCTGGAATTTTTATCTTTCATCTGGTTAAGCCAACAGAGAGGATTGTGATCTGTTATAAGTACAAAGTCAGTTTCTAGCAAATAAAACTTGAGAGACTCCAGGGCCCACTTTGCTGCTAAACATTATTTTTCAATGGTGGAGTACCTTTTTCTCTGTCATGCAACTTCCTACTTACGTACAGAATAGGATGTTCCGTCCCATCTATATTTTGACCCAGTACTGCACCTATGCCTACCTCTGATGCACCTGTTTGTAACAAAAGTGGTTTCTCAAAATCTGGGCTTCTCAAAACAGGGGCTGAACATAATGCAGCCTTAATGGCTTGAAAGGCTTCATCATAATCTGGGGTCCATTTCACATTATTTGGGTACTGTTTTTTCGTGAGTTCAGTGAGGGGAGTAGCTAACTCAGCAAAGTTGGGAACAAATCTCTGATAATAACCAGCCAGTCCTAAAAATGACCTGACATGTTTCTTTGTTTTAGGGACAGGGCTGTTAGCTACAGCTTCTATTTTAGAAATTTGTGGCTTAACTTCTCCATTTCCCAACACATAGCCCAACTATCTGGTTCCCTCCATGCCCAGTGCACATTTGGTAGGATTAATAGTCAGTCCTGCATTTTTGATAGCTTGGATAACTGCTCATAGGTGTTCCAGATGGCTTTTCCAGTCTGGACTGAACACCATGACATCATCCAGGTACACAGCACAATAACCAGTGTGAGGTGAAATTACATCCATGTACCGCTGGAATGTAGCTGGTGCACTATGTAAACCAAATGGCATGGTGGTGAACTGATAGAATCCAACAGGAGTGGCAAATGCAGTTTCATTTCTGGATTCTTTAGCTAAAGGTATTTGCCAGTAACCCTTGGTGAGATTGAGGGTACTGATATACTTTGCACTCCCCAGTCTGTCCACCAAATCATATATTCTGGGCATAGGATAACTGTCAAATTCTGACACTTGATTAAGTTTCCTAAAATCAAGGCAGATTCTAACACCCTCTTCTTTTTTGTTTTCAATTACCATTGGAGATGACCGAGCACTCCTTGACTCCTCTATGATACCCAATTCTTTCATTTTTTATATTTCTTTAACCACGTCAGCTCTTAACCGCTTTGGTAACCTGTATGTCTTTTGTCTAACAGGATGAGTATTCCTTGTCTCTACAACATGCTCAACTCTTTTTGCTCGGCCTGGTACTGTGGTAAAAGTACTGTTAAATGTAGTCACATTACAAATGTCTGCAGTTTGTTCTGAGATTAAGAAAACATTCACCTTTACAGCATCGGCATTTGCAGTTTGTTCCTGTCTATCATAAGCTACATCAATAACTTCTTTATCAGTTTCTGGTAAAACTAGCAAAGCAGCTTTTGGCATTTTTTTCAACCCATTTCTTGAGGAGGTTAGCATGGTATATCTTAGTAGGATTTTTCCTGTCAGGGGTCTTAGTCTCGTAGTTAACGTGCCAGTATGCCTAAGAACCTTATAAGGCCCTTGCCACTTCATTAACAGTTTATTTTCTGTTGTGGGCAACAGTAGCAAAGCCTTTTCACCTGCCGTGAAAACTTTTTATTTTACCCCATGGTCATAATATACCTTCTGCTGGTTTTAGGCCTCTTCCTGATTACTATGGGCAATTTCAACATATTTTGCCAGCTTCTTTCTTAGGGTACCCATATAAGAAGTTATAGATTGTTTCTGAGTGGGGTTATCTTCCCACGTTTCTTTTATCACATCCAGTGGCCCTCTTGGCTGCCTACCGTACAGCATTTCAAATGGTGAAAACCCTGTTGATGCCTGTGGCACTTCTCTGTAAGCAAAAAGTAGGTAAGGCAAGTATTAGGCCCAATCTTTCCCTTCCCCTTTTACAAATCTTTTAACATGTGTTTTAGGGTTTGGTTAAAACACTCAAGAAGACCGCCTGTCTGAGGGTGATAGGGAGAGGTTCTTATGGTAGTGATACCTAGTAGTTGGTACAGCTCCTTAAGTAATGCAGCACCAAAATTACTAGCCTGATTAGTAATAATTTCTTTAGGTATGCCTACTCTGCTGAAAATTTTTGTAAGCTCTGCTGCCACTTTTGAAGCTGTGACAGTACGCATTGGAACTGCTTCTGAGTATCGAGTAGCATAGTCGCATACTACCAGGATAAATCTATTACCCTTTTTACTTTTATCTAAAGGACCAACCACATCCATTGCAATTCTCTCTAAAGGCACATCTATCAAGGGTTGGGGCACCAGGGGCACCTTGTCTTTTCTAGTGACTGGGGCTACTTTCTGACACTCAGCACAGGAATTACAATAGGTAGCAACATCTTCATGAATTCCAGGCCAGTAAAATCTATACAGCAATCTGGCAAGGGTGCGATCCCTCCCTGAGTGACCAGCCATAGGACTATCATGTGCTATCTGTAACAACTCTGTTCTATACTTCTGTGGTATAACCAATTGTTCTGTCTGTTACTGTGTCTGAGGTTTAACCCAAACTATACAGTAATCCATTACGTTTTTTAAACATTGGTCCACCCTGTTTTGGTTTTACCCCCAGCTGCTTAAAATAACCCTGGAGAGAAACATCGTTAGCTTGTTCTGAAAGAAAATCACTATCAGTTATAAGTTTAGTTTCAGCATTTTCGTATTTTAACCCTTTATGTCCACCAGTCATTTGTTGACACTGTTTCTTCAGGCATTGTCTTTCTTTCCTGGATTTCTGGATCTTGGCGCTATGCTCAAACAAGTCCGAATCAGAATCACTGAAAGGAAGAGTGTTCCCACCATCTGAAATTTTCTTTGCCTGAGCTCTTGTTACCACAGCTGCTGAAACATTAGAATTTACTCCCTCCTTGATTAACTCAGTAAATCCTGGAAAGTCATTTCCAATAATCACAGGTATAGGTAACTTAGGCACTACCCCCACTTTCATTTGATGTGAGACACCCTTAATGGTCAGAGTCACTTTGGTGGTGGGATAGTATCGAGTGTCCCTGTGGATGCAGATGACACCAGTACCTGGTCCTTTTGCACAGTGTTTTCCCAGCACTTCAACTTGCACTAGTGTCTGTCTGCTTCCCGAATCAGTGAGTCCCTTTACAGTCTTATCTCACACCTTCATATCTGTTAAGTTCTTGCCCCAATTTGCCAAGGACAAATGTGCTCCAGTGCCACTCTCCTTACGACAGTTTCTTGCAATATGGCCTGGCTTATTACAGTTATAGCAAATAACGACTTTGGGCACAGATTTGTTACCCGCACTAGAGTTCTCATTAGGCTTGGAGTTTAAATGGGAAAAAGAGTGTCTTACCTGTGCTTGGCTGTTACCTCGCTGTTGTGACGTCTGGCCATTTGGTAGTCCGCGGCCAAAGAAATAGCCTTTTCCCCACTCTCTGGTCAGTGTTCCTTTACCCAAAGCTGCACATCTGTAGGTAGAATGTTGATGAATTGCTCCATAGCAAATGTTTCGATCTGTGGGACTGTCTTGCTGTCTGGTTGGAGCCATTTTATCAGGAGTTCTCTGAGTCAGGTGAAGGCTTCTCGAGGATTGTCAACAAAGTTGTACTTCAGAGATAGATCTCTGCCTGTAGGTCTCTCCGGAGATGTCATACCCGTTCAGGATTTCGCTTTTCACCAGGCCATAGTTTTCTGACTGTGCAGTGTCCATATTGCTGTAGGCAAGTTGGGCTTTCCCTGTTAGGTAGGGAACCAGTCTGATTGTCCATTGCTGCTTTGGCCATTGGCAGACAGTGGCAACACTTTAAAAAGTTGTCAGGTATGTCTCAAGATCATCCGAGGGACACAATTTTGTAAGTTTAATGGCTTTTAAGTTGCTTATGTTTTGTTGCTCGTCTGGATCTGTGCCAGATCCTCTGCCTTTGATAGCTTGCAAGGCATCCAGCCATCTTGCTGTCTTATCTCCTTTGAGCTTCTAAATGTTGAACCTCTTTTTTTTCTCTCTGCTTCTCAGTCTCTTTTTGTTGTATAGCCCACCATTTGAAAAAGTCCATCAGGCTTTCAGGTTCTGTCACTGCCTGTTCTTGTTCAGTATAATTATTTACAGAAGCCAAAAAAAAATAGAAAAAGTCCATTTGAGTTTTTCTTCAATCTCTGTGTCCATCTTTTCTTTCAAGCAGTTGTAGCTCAGCTCTCTTATAAGTCCTTTCAACCCCCATTCTTAGCAAGCATCCTGTTCTTGTATGTTTCAGACAGGTGCAAGGCAGGAACACAGTGTGCATGAGCTGAGGCCCCTTTTCCACAACTCTTGTGCAAAAGGCTTAACTTGCACTCAGGTAACCTCTTGAGGTTCCAATAGCTTTTTGCAGTTATCTCAAACTATAATTATATACATTTCAAAAATTAACAGTATATAATTTCTAAACAAAGGGATCCCAATATCAGTTACATTTCCATGCAATTATTTGCTTGCATTTTTATATCGGCAGATATGCAAGGGAGAAAAAAACAGACAGCAAGGGAAGGTTGAGAGACAGTGAGAGGCAAAGAATTGCGAGACTGTCGGGGTGATCAAGTCTGAGGTCTCATAAGAAAATTTGGTTGCGCAACCAGACAGAGAAGAGACAGGAAAGGAACAGAACAGATAGTTGCATTCAAACACTTTCTCCATAACAACTGGGACAGGGTCCTATCCCATCCTGTCACATTCACGTACTGAGCCACTCCCCCTCTTCCCATCCCCCTAACCTTTCTGTACTTTATTTACCCAGGAACTTCTAGATCCCAGTCATGGTTTTGTGTGGCTCAAGCCTTTGTGATGGCTGCTACATCCACCTCTCCCTTGGCCAACAATGACTGCTGTTCAGTCATCTTGTTTCCCAGACTTCTGGTGTTCTGAGACACCACCATGCACTGCAAATCTGGAGCCCACACCTTACTCCTGACCTGCCCCGACCTCCTCACTATTCCCATAGAAACATAGACTTTGATGGCAGAGGAGGATCATTTGGCCCACATAGTCTGCCCGTTTCCCTACCTATTGGATAAGCTGCAGATCCTAGTTAACCAACAGCCTGCAGCTTATCCAATAGGTAGGGAAATGGATAGACTGGGTGGGCCAAGCAGTCCTTGGTCCCTTCCTTCTTCCCCCACCCCTTCCATCTAGCTCCTTCTTTTGCTGTCATGATGGGGGGGCACGAGCAGAGGTAACAAACATGAACAGTAGCTTAAATTTTTTAAATACTATGATTACTGCAGCACACCTACAGAATGGCTTCAGGGCAGTACATGATACTGGGGGTAAAAGATATGTACGGGATACATAAGCCACACAAACTGATTTTCTTTTTCTCTTGCTAGCAATTAAAATTCATGGTACATGCATTGTAGCAATCAAAATATCTGATCACTTAGCAGTGTCCTGTAGTTTCGTATTAGGAAGGTTATCAGCATCTAAATCTTCCCATTAGTGGAGATTGAATTGTCAGGTCTTATCTAATGATGTGGCTTTCAAGAAATGGTGTGTACTTTTCACAGCCAGACTGTCAATAAGTGCATATGAGTCCATAGCAGAGTGGTGAGAATCCTCCAGACATGATTTTAAATAATTTTTTTCAGATTCAGGCTATCCAGTCAAAATCCACACAATATTTGCTGTGTTTGACTTTACGCCATAAATGGCATAACTTAATATCACAGATGCATACAGAAAAAAATTAACTGACCAAATTAAAAAAATCAAAAAAGAACTGTCTGCTCTATAATATATCACATCAACCATTCCTAAGAGTCAGAAAGACTGTCTCCATGACCTTTGGCAGTAGGCAGAGACTCTTTAGGCTCTACCCTTTACCTTCTTTCCATACCCTTGATGGGACAATCCTAGAAGACGCCTCCTCATTCAGATACCTTGGGGTTTGGTCGGACCAACACCTCAGCTTCTCTGACCACATTGACGCCATCCTGAAAAAACTGCACCCCAGGCTTGGTGCCTTACTCAGGCATGCCGTGGCGTGAACTAGTCCAGAAGATGATCCTCCCCATTTTCGACTACTGTGATATAGTCTATGGTGCCACTCCCAAATCCTCCCAAACCAGATTAAACACTCTCTTTTAACTCCTCCTGTTGATTTGCCCTTGGTGCTCCATCACGCATTTATCACTGTGGCCTCTACCACACCCTGTCCCTTCCCCCACTTGCCAACAGGCACCTCACTCGTTGTGCCAAACTCACTTCTAAATTTTGGTTAGGAGAACTTCCCTCCTACCTCTCATGCTCACTCTCTTCGCCCTCCCCCCTCCCACTCAATCAGATCCTCTGACACTCACACTTTGTTGGTGCCCCATCAAACCACTCTCATCAGTCAGTCAGGCTTCACCCATCATTTCCCACAAATCTGGAACAACCCCCAAATATGGCACTCCTCCTCCTACTCCCTTGCCTCTGCCTCACACAACTTTCTCTCATCTAATTGCTCCTGCTTTAACCCTCCTTAACTGTCCTCCTATACCTCTGCTCCTCTCCATGACTCACATCCCCTATTAAACCTTCCTCCCCCCCAAGCCTGCTTCTCAGCATGCTCTCCTCTCCCTTCACCGCTTACCACCTCACTCCTACCCCTAACCTTCCTCCATTACCAACTTGCCCCTGCTTAGGTTTACCTCTGGCAGGGTTCTCAGCATCCTGGAGGGGTCTAGCACAGGGCAAACCTCCTCCTCCTCCTCTCCCCCCCCTTTCTGCCCAACTTGTCCTCACCTAAATCTGCCCTTTGTCGGGATTCTTAGCACCCTGGCGATGTCTACTCGCAGGTAAGTTTCTTCCCTCCCTCCTTTTTTTCCTTTCCTCTCCTATCCCCCCTGTTTCCCTCTGCCTAACTTGTCTTTGCCTAATTCTGTGCCCTGGCAGGGTTCTCTGCATCCTGGAGGGGCCCAGCACTGGGCAATTACTCTTCCTTCACTCCCCCTCCCCTCTATCCTTTCTACCCAACTAGTCCTTGCCTGATTCTGCACTCTAGCAGGGTTCTCAGCATCCCGGAGTGGCCTAGTTTTAGGCAAGCTTTTTCTTCCTTCCTCTTCCCTTCATCCTTTCTTTTCTCTCTTCCTAACGTGTCCTCACCTAGTTCTGTCCCTGGCAGGGTTCTCAGCATCCTGGAGGGGTCCAGCACTGGTAAGTTACTCTCCCTTCCCCCTCCATCCTTTCTACCTAACTTGTCCTCACGTGACTCTGCTCTCTGCATCCTGAAGAGGCCTAGTGTTAGGCAAGTTTCTTCTACTCCTCCTCCTCCTCCTTCCCTTTACCATCCCCTCTACTATCTCTACCCAACTTGTCGTTGACTACTCCTGCCCCTTATTCTAAGTCCTTGCTTCATTCCACCACTAGCAGCGATCTCCGCACTCTGAAGGGGCCAGCTCCAGGTATTACTCAGCCTTCCCTACCCTATCCCTTACCCCATCTCCCTCTCTAGCCCCCTGCACTTAAACATAAGAATTAGTTCACTTGAGCTAATAACTTGCACTTTTTTTGTGTCTGACGTGCTCCCAGATTGCACTAGCCCTGTGTTAACTTGCCCCTTGCAACTGATTTTTGCTCACTTTGCTCTGGTAATGCCCCCATCTTTATCCTCTCCTTCCCCCAGCTGGTCTTCCCTGTCTACCCCTCTACCCTCAATGATGTCCCCTCACTGCACCTCATTCATTCAATAATTGCTAAATGATCTGCCTCTTAACTGTGATCCATTCCTGCAAGGAGTTGGCTGCACGGCTGCATTACATTTCTGTACTATGTTCCTCAGATATGCCTCTTGTAATTAAATGCATATTCCACGGGTATGATATATTTAACTGTATGTTATGTCACAAATGCGATTGCATGATTATTTATATTTTTTAACTGTATGTCTTGTTACAAATGTAATTGAATATTTAATTTCTTGGATATATTAAATGGTAAACTGTATGTCTAATTCTTCATCCAGTTGTACCCCCCGTCGCACTGGGAGACAAGCAACTTGTTGTTCAGTATGCCTTCCTAGTGAAACATTTCAATAAATATTTAATATAACTAAGCTGAGAGAGATGCAGTTTGGGACACGGGTAGAAACAGGACCTAGACATGTTTTTTTTTAAATCTTCTTTTTATTATTCATATTTTAACTTATATACATACAGGTCAACATCTTTGATTTTACACAGTACTTTTACATCTGGCCATTCAATACACACAACTCTGAAGCAGTTTCAGACAGTTCAAACATCAAATGTCACAGTTGTTTCAACCGGTTTGTTATCCCCATAAGCCTAATAACTTACATTGAGGCCTTTGTCAGTAGGACATCGAACTATTTACCTTTCGGTTCCTCCATTACTGAGTTGGGTATTACAAACCCATAATTCCCGATTTAGTTATTATAGCAGTTGCAGTTACTTCATGGGGGGGGGGAGACCAAACCAAAGGGCCCACAGGGGCAAGGAGCAGTCCTTGCTTTTCGGACAGCCCATAATTTCTGGGGCTGTGCTTCTCACAATCCAAACAAAGGGTCCTTTAGCATATAATATAGCTGCTATCGTGTCCATCTTTCAGAAAAAAGTTCCCCACGGTCATTCAGGTTATGAGTCATCTTTTCCAAGTTATAAACTTGTCTAGTGATATCACACCATTCCTGGATGGTTGGGACCACAGCAGATAGCCAATGCTTAGTAATTGTCTTTTTGGCTACTGTGAGGAGTAGAGAGAGAAGATATCTAGTATTAGGTCCCTGATAGGGTTTAGGGAATATGAGGAATATATACATCTCCAGTGTGAGCCGTATCCTTGAGTCAATAAACTCTCGTAGTTGAGTTTCAAGCTGTTGTATGTAATTGGAGAGAGCCGGATAGTTCCATATTATATGGGTCAGGTTGGCCTCTTACTCCCCACACCCTCTCCAGCAGGCCGCTGTGTTACTCGGTGCATAGTGTTTAGTGATCGAGGGGGTTCTAAAATAACGAATTAATACCTTCCAGGCAAACTCTCTCCATTGATGTGAGCTGCTTACCCTGGAAACCTGGCTGCAGGCTTTTTTCCATTCAGCAGTATTTAGTTGGTAGCCCAAGTCCCTGTTCCATTGCGTGCGAATTCTCTCGGTAAAAACATCCTCCCGTGAGTTCAGGGATTGATGGTAGGAGGAGATCAAATGATCTTGCTTCCCCAGTCTATTCATTAAGATTTGGCATTGTATTAACATTGGGTAAGTTTCAGGGTTTCTCAGGGAGGGCGGCAGGCTATCTACATAGTGTCGGAGTTGTAAATATCGGTAAAAGTCTTTGTGAGATAACTGAAATTTTGTCTGGATCTCTGCAAAGGTCCACAGCCTCCCCCGTGTCATTATTTGTGGAAGAAATCTTAACCCGAGCGTGCTCCATGCGTCAAATCCATTATCCAAGTCGTTGGGGGTGAAATCCGGGAGTGACTGGATCAGAGATATTAGGGGTAAGTAGGGTGATAGCCCGTAGGACCTTCTCAGAGAGCTCCAATTCCGCAACTGAGCCGCAAGCCAAGGGTTAGTGGTTAAATTGGCCGAGACTTCTGACCCCTGTTGGTACAACACCCGAAAGTATTTGGCATCATTGAGGAGAAACCTTTCCATCTCTATCCAATGTGGGAGTGTTGTCCTATTTTGTCTAGCCATAACGTTAGTCATGGTTACCGCCTGTTGGTATCGCTTTAAGTCTGGAAGGGCGAGTCTCCCATCTACCCGCGCGAGGGAGAGCACACTAAAATTTACTCGGGCTTTCTGTCCCGCCCACACAAAATTCCGTATTGCCTGATTGATGTCTTTAAAGGCTTTTAAAGGAACTAGTATCGGGACATTTTGGAAGAGGTATAACGCTCTGGGGAGGGTTATCATCCTAATAAGCTCAATTCGTCGTGTGAGGCTCAAGGGGATTACTGACCACATTCGGAGATCTTGCTTTAGTTGTGTAATAAATGGCAAGTAATTGTATTTGTGATATTCAGTCTGTCCCCGAGGTATATAAATGCCTAAATATTTTAGCTTTGTCAGGTTCCACCTACCTGGGAGGGACTCCACCATCTTCTGAGTAGGGGTGCAATTGAATGTGAGTATTTCGGTCCTAGTGAGATTAAGTTTATACCCTGACACTGCCCCATAGGAGTCTAGGACTCAGCGAATCTCTGCAATAGATTGTTCCGGGTTTTGGAGATATAGTAGTATGTCATCTGCATATAATGCCATCCTGTGCTCCGTTCCTCCAAAACAGATTCCCTGCAACTGAGGGGAATCTCGGATTTGTTGCGCAAGGGGTTCTATTACTGTTGCAAATAGTAATGGGGATAGTGGGCATCCTTGTCGGGTACCCTTCCCAGTTGGAAGTATCCCCCAATGGTGACCATTAACCTCACGCAGGCCGGGGAGGAGTATGTGTTTTGTAGGGCTTGGGTAAAGCCTGGGGGGAAGCCAAATTTATTCAAGGTAGCATACAAAAAGGGCCAGGACACCCTATCAAAGGCCTTTTCAGCATCTAAACTGATCATTACTGCTGGTGTATTCGTTTGGCTCATTTGGTTTACCAGGTGAAGAGTGTGCCTGATATTGTTGGTGGTGGTACGAGTCCTAACAAAGCCTGTTTGGTCTCTGTGTATTAAAGTGGGTAGGATTTGACCAATACGTTTGGCTAGTATAGTCATGAACAGTTTGTAATCCTGATTTAGTACGGAAATCGGTCGGTATGAAGTGCATTCCTGAGGATTCCTCCCTGGTTTGGGAATCACAGAGATAGTAGCATAGGACCATGATTCCGGGGGTGGGTTACCCTCTAATAGCGAGTTAAATACACTGAGAAGGGTGGGAAGAATTTGGGATTTTGTCCGTTTATAAAACTCAGCTCCGTATCCGTCGGGTCCCGGTGCCTTTTGGGATTTAGAGTTAGCTATAGCTTGGACTATATCCGCAGCTGTAATATGTCTGATAAGGGAGTCCCTGTTTTCTTCCGTGAGGGTTGGTAGCGTAAGTTTCTCAAGGTACTCAGTTAGTTTATCTAAAGATGGATTAGACTCTGGGGTGTATAAGTTTCTATAGTATGTCTGAAAAGCTTCAGCAATGTCATGTGTTTTAAAAAGTGGCTGGCCTTTAACTGGGTGTCATATGGTAATTATTGTTGATCCCTTCTTCTGCCTTCGGGCTTGGTATGCTAGCATTCGTGTAGCTCGTGGTCCTACCTCATAGAATCTTTGTTTCAAAAATGCTAGTGCTATTTCAGTCTGCTGTAGGGCAAGTTTATCTAACATTTGTTTGGTGTGCTGTATCTGGGGCAGGAGAGATTCGTCACCCTGCTGGTGTGCCTGCTGTAGGAAGTGAAGGGTTTCATCAAGAGTAGCCCCTTTGTTCATCCCTTTGTCTCTTTTTTTGTGCTGCAAACTTAATTATATGCCCTCTCAGGACTGCTTTAATTGTATCCCAGTGGACCGAGGGGGAGGTATCAGAGACTGGGTTATCAATCATAACCTCCGTGATCTTGTCCGATATAAATTCCTGGAATTCTTTAGACCGCAAATAACATGGGTTTAGTCTCCATTGGGTGGTTCTAGGTTGAAGGCCTAGTTCCCAGTAGGTAATCACGGGTGAATGATCCGAGATAGAAATATCTCCCAGTTGCGCTTCGCTTACACTATGTAATTTTTTCAATTTGCGTATAAGCATAGTCTATACGGGAATATGTGTTATGCACCTGAGAGTAATAGGAATAGTTTCTAGACCGTGGATGGAACTTCCGCCAAATGTCACACCACCCAATTTCTGAGATAAAGTTATTGAAGAACTTTTGGGTCGCAGTTAATTTCTGGGGTATAATCCATTCCCAAGCGACTCATCGCAAGGCAAGAAAACGGAGGTCTGCCCCGCACTGGGAGCCAGATCAAGCAGGCAGTGTCTGAAACCTGTGCTGGGGATTCTCCCATGTGCAAAGCACCTCCGATTGGCCCATATCCAGCCCAGGGGGGCTCGGGAAGCCCCGAGCTTTGATGGGTCTATCGAGCAGGGCTGGCAGCACCGTATAACCAGTATAGTTCCTGATACCGGCTTGAACCTTTTGCGACTTGGGGGCCCATCTCTGATTCATCTCAGCACCCACCAGGTTATTCAATGCAGAGAGATAAAAAAAAAAACCACAGCACCCCTCCTCCCCAACTTCCGTCCCCAACCATCTTACTTTGCAGTTTCTCCTCTGCTCCTCTCCCTTGCAAGTCTGCATTATATTCTCTCACATGCTTCCAGTTACTCTAAGGTCTGCTGCGCCTCCCCAAAGCTATAGTTGCTCTCCAGCTTCACTATTAATTACTTCTGTTCCAACGCCCACAACCAGTAAGCCTCATCACCCCCCAGAGGCATCCAGTATCCTAATCCGCGGCCATAAACATTAATTTGCTGAAGTGCCCCCTGCGAGGGGCAGACCCTTGGAAGGCCTGCTACCTCCAGTCTCCAGGGTTTGCATTAAACGTCCCTTTGAATTGCCATCGAGCAGATCCTCGGACGTTCAGCCCACCTAAAGCTTTAAACTGTTGTACAGGACACCCCATCACCCACAGCCCCCCACCTCAATCCCAGTGTTTCAAATGGTGTGGGTTAGGCGACTCTACACTTATCTTCCTCATCTAGAGAAGGCCCACCCAAGATCCTCGAAGGTCCGGTTAGTGATCTCTTGCATCCAAAAGCCGGGGGGGGAGGCAGAGGCCTGGCTGAACTATGCAAGACTTCCGCGTGGGAGAAGAAGGGAGCGAGTGAAGCGACCGCACTATCCTCTCGCCCACCGCAAACATCAGCAGTCCATGACTCTAGGCCGCACCCGCCAGCCACCCGTTTCAGCCCCGGGTCCAACTCACCCCAGGATGCCAGCCAGAGTCCGGCAGAGCAGGCCGATGCTGACCAAACTTACCCCCAGACCTCTCCCACATCCCTGTCCGGCCTCTTTACAGCAGGCATTCCGTCCCCAGGACCAGAGTCTACAGCAGGGAGACATTCCCCTTTGCTCAAGAGATCCACCCCCCCCTGAAACAAATCAAGAACGGAACAAGGGGCCGGAGGACCACCCAAGCAACCACCATCCGTTCCCCAGTACAGCCTCCGAGACAGACGCAGAGGCCCTCCCCGGTCCCCACCTCCCCTTCCTCAGCCACAAGGGTGAAACCCTCCCCCATGAGCGACAGGCCGGGCCAACTCTCCCAGGCACAACGAGGCAGGGGACCCCCTGGACCGCCAACATGACTGTGCCCTCCACCCCCTCCACCCCCCCCAAACATCTCCTTCCCTGGCCCAGCATCTTCCGCAGACGGCTCATGAATCTCGACCAGCCCAGACACCCCACCAGCATCTGTATGTAATGGGCAGGCACCACCGCCTCCACGACCACCCCAGCCCCCACCACCCACATCTCCCCCAAAAGAGAAAGGCCCCACTGTGACAGGAAGGCCCAAACCATCCGGGATCCACTCCGATGTCGCGGAGAGCAAACCGACCTCACAGTCCCACCCCGCAATCTGTTCCAGCCCCCACCCAAGAAGCCCGCGAACTCCTAACTTGAGTGGAAGAAGGGCCAGCCGAAGTTCGAGGATTCTCAGACAGGCAGAGGCCATAAAGGAGGACCAATCCTCACCATCTTTGGGGGAAGAGTTACCGGTGGGAGTATTGCACGAGGGTGATATTATTTGTTTATTTATTTTTCTAAACCTCCCCCACAATACCTTTGGTCCAGTTACTAAACTCTCTTTTTTTTTCCTTCCTTTTCCTTTCTTTTTTCTTCTTTTCTCCCCACGTATAATGCAACAGCATCTTTTAAAGTCAATTATGAATTAAATCAGGTCCCAAGGGGAGCCCAGGAGCGACAAAAAGTTCCCCAGATTATACTTGCAGTTCAAGGTGCTCGTGACACTGCTTTTCGGACTTTCAGGTTTCAGTGTCCTGGGCAGCTATTCTGGATCTGGACTGCTTAGAGGAATCGGTTTTTAAGGAGCTAATTATGTTCTGCAGGGCCTCAGCGCCTTGCTTGCGCCTGTTCTCTCTTTGACTAGTGGACCAAGCTCTCTGGGCTAGCTTTGCAGCAAGCGGGATCACATCCGTAGGGTGCTGTTGCTGCACCTCGATTTTCCTGGAGCCGAGTTCCCTCGTCACTGCCGCAGTTGATTCAAAGATCGTAGGCCCCTCCGTAAAGTAGACGACCAGCTTCGTTGGGTACAAGGACCTAAATTTAATTCCTGCATTCCTGAGGGCCTTCATCACCGGGAAGTATAATCTCCGTCGAGCCATTACCTCTGGGGCGAAGTCGTTCTCGAAGTAAAGCCGGTGAGATTTATACATCACTTTGCCCTGTTTCCAAGCAGTATGAAGGACTGTTTCTTTCTCCTGATGTCTGAGGAATTTAAGAAGGATCGCCCGGGGACGTGCGCCTGCTGGTGGTTTAGGACCCAACGTGCGATGGACTCGCTCCATTTCCAAGGAGATGTTGTCGGGCAGGAGGAAGAACCTCTCTCAGCAGGTTCTGCATATGCTGAATAAAGTCGGCACTCTCATCCCCTTCCGGCAGACCCGACAGCCGAATGTTGTTGCGCCGGTTTCTGCATTCCGCATCTTCAGCCTGTTCCTGAAGGGCCTGAATGTGTGTGTGTAGTTGGGCTATAGCCCTTTCAGTGTTATCCACACGCTTGTCAGTGGCGGTGAGTTGTTCTTCGGATCCGTCCTGTCGTTTTTCCAGCTTGCTAAGATCTGTTCTGATTGCCGAGACCGTGGATCACATTTCTTTTCGGAATTCCTGAATTTCTGCAAGCATCTGTGTCATTTGCCTCTGCAGAATATCGTGCGGGACGCGGTCGGCCAGGGCTGTACTTTGGCCGGAGGCAGACGAAACCAGCGAGTCCTCGCTATCCGACTCCTCGAGCCTGGATCTATCTCCATCGGGTTGAGCTGAAGGTCCCGATTTATCTGCCCCTCGCTTCTTGGGCATTGTAAACGTCGGTATTGGCGAGTTCCAGTTAACTTAAGCGCTTTTGGCCCTTTTAAAATACTTTGTTTTAAATGGACTACAGGGGAGCCTCGCGTTTGAGCTGCTCACTTGTTCATGACGTCACCGGAAGTCCCCACCTAGGCATGTTTAAGGACTGCGCGGATAGGGTATCTAAACATATAGTTACTGGCCTATCTCTCCTGGATGACACCTGTAGCCATACAACCACAGATGGTAGATGCAGATTGCACATGACCATTTAACACCTCTGTTTGGCACTGCTGTTACCACTGAGCAAACAGATTCCTTTTTGATGGACAATAATACCGGACCTTCCTGTGTGTATGTTAAAAGAACTGGAAAACCCCATCGCCTCCATCGAAGTAGAAATGGCAATTAAAAAAACAATAACAATTCTGCTTCCAGCTTGGATGGTCTTCCATCCGAATTCTATAAAACCTTTTCAAACCTATTAAGCCTGGCTGTAGCTTTTTAATGAAACACTAGACACTGGAGCACTATCAAATTCAATGTCCCAAATCATCTTAAAATTAAGGGAGATAAAACTAAACTGTCCAGCTAGAGATCTACTAGTCTACTGAATGCCAGTGCTAAAATATTAGCTCGGGTATTGGCTGACAGACTTTTGAAAATAACAAACAACAATTATATCCACCTCACTGTCCTGCCCCATTCCCTCTAGATCTCCTTTTGACAACTTAATATTATTGTGAGAACTCTTTGAACAAGGGATAATAGACAGTTATCAGGATTATTGTTAACCTTGAACCAGGAAAAAGCGTATGCCTGAGTGTCCCAAACGTATTTATTTAGTACTCTGCGTCACTGTGGCATCTCTCACCATTTCATACAGTGGATTAGTATTTTGTGTAAGCAGACGACTACCACACCCTATATCAGTGATTGGCTGGGGAAAGAAATAACACTAAGAAGAGTTAGGCAGAGGTGTCCCCTCAGCCCGCTATTATACCTAATTTTCTTGTGTTTCTACAGGGTTGAGTCCAATAAATTTACCACAACTCTTGTTGTAGTTTAGCTCCTTATACTTTTTCATAAGCAGCCAAGGAATGGACCACATTGGCGACTGAAGTGCTATTACGTACTACCACACACATGCATAAGCCAGTATTCTGGCCGTATCAAAACGATGCACATGCATGCACTTAATCTGTGGATCTGCTTGGATTAGTGCATGAATCCAACAAGATGAACAGATTAAGTGTAGTGACGTCCTCTGTTAAAAGGAGTCTGTAGGTTTACATGTAACATTCATCTCAGGGCTTTGAAAACAGATACGGGGTGCTGCTGTGCTGCACCAGTGCAGGCAGAGCAGTATGTTTATACAGTAGTCCTCTGTTAAAAGGAGTCTGTAGGTTTACATGTAACATTCATCTCAGGGCTTTGAAAACAGACACGGGGTGCTGCTGGGCTGCACCAGTGCAGGCAGAGCAGTATGTTTATACAGTAGCATGAAATGCCTGCACCAGTATACGATCCCAGCAAAATTGGGATTTCTATAAACCAGAGTGACTTACAGTGCTCCAGCTGGTGTTTGCACTATAGGATCTGCACCGGAGCAACTCATCTGCACCGCATACAGTGGTGCAAATCCTGTAGTGTCAGCACACCTACAGATGGCTACCCTACGCACTCACCCCAGAAGTACAAGTGTCCAATGGTATGCTTGATCTTGCTCCTGATGCCCTCCTTGCTATGCAGGGCACAGACCGGGTCACCAGCATCATAAGTGGCACCCACCACAACTGCACTACCAGGTCATCCAGGGGATTCTGAATCTTAGCAATATCTACTCAGTTATGGCACGCATTGTAAATTGTGAGTGAATGTTGCATTTTTATTACATTTTCAGAACCATTGGTGCAGTGGTCACCAAAACATTTGTTATAGGCATTTCAGTATTGCTGTATAACAAATCAAATTTTTGAAGGATCAGCACAGCTACTAATAATTCATTCCTAGGGATGTGGATATGTTGTTCAATCCACACTTTGTGGCAGGTTCCTTGCCACTTTAAGTGTTGCCAGAAGGTCTTCAAGCTGGCTCCTCCCACCCACCCGGGTGGTAAAACCCTCGACTCTACCCCATGATGCCAGATCTTCCTTACCGCTTGGCAGCTCAGGTTCCCTCCTTTGCGCTCTGCATTTTAGGCCTGGATCCACACTTTGGAATTTCCAAACTAATTTTAAAATTTACAAGACTCAGTCTTCGTCTTTCCTCGTAGGCTGCGGCGACAAACCGCATCCGCTTCCGTTGGTGCCCGTGTGGGCAAAAGATGTCGGACCGGACCGCATCCTCACGAGTCTACTGCTCAGTTTGGCAGCGATTCGCAGGCTTGCGAATTGTGCAAGTCCTTTCGGCTTCAGTTTTGGAGGACTGCTCTGCCAGACTTCTTCTCAGGTACCAAAACGGTACCGGGTCAAGTCTAAGGAGGCCCCGATGGGCGGTGTCCACGGCTGCGGGCTCCGTGGAACAGTTGGAGCAGATGATCGCCCTTGAGGAGGAGGTGGCCCAGGCCGCTTCTTCTTCCTCCTCAGCCGCGGCATTTATCCTGCTCTCCTTGGGCTCCTCCTACACTGCTTCTTTTGAGGAGCTTTGCCAGTCCCTCTCCACTAAGGGAGAAGGGCCATTGAGACATTCCAGTAGGTCCAGAAAGAAGGACCCTAAAGGTAAGTCCCACCGTCGATGTTCTTGGGAGCAGGAGAGATCCCCTTCACTGGACCGTCAACTCTCGACTTTGGTTGAGGTTGCGGCTGCAGCCGCTGGCTTCACAGTGTCCCCGTCAGGTCAGCTGGTCGAGACATCCATTGACGCGGTCGAGATTTTTCTCGACCCGGACGGTTTGTCGACTAGAGAAGCTGTCAACCCTTCTTCACCGGTTCCCCCGGTGGTTACCGAGGAATTGCCTGTGCCTCCTGTGCTGAAGTCCCGGTTAAGGTCCCTGCACCGGGGAGGGTTGCCACGCCTGCTCCTCTTGACCCATCCTGGAACTCTCAAGGTCTCGGTCTCGGTCCTCTTCCAGGTCCAGCCGGTCCTGCCGACATTGGCAGTCTCGGCCTTGGCACCAGTCCTCATCGTCCTCTTCAGAGGATAGGCTTCGGCGCAAGCTGCATCGGCGCTACGAGGACTTGATGTGGCAGCAACTTTTACTGACCAATAACAAGTCAACTCTGTCGCCTTCTCTGGCCATTAAGTGGCTGTCACCGGATCGGCCGACACAACCCCTCGTGGTAGTCTAGGACCTGCCTCCGGTGCCGGTTGTTCGGCCGCAACCGGCTGCTCCTCCCATTGTGGTGGAATCTCTGCCTCCACAACTGAAGACTGGGGCCCTGACCAAGGATTCTCAGTCGTGCCAGGGCTCGCCCCATAGATTGTCGGTCACCCTCACTCCCTATCGACCTCGGCAGGTGGAGGGTGGCACAGGCGCCCGGCAGCTGTTCTCAGATTCCTCGGAGTCTGACGATGACTCCTCCCTGTTCTCCAGGCCGATTGACCTGGAGTCTGCAGGGGGCCAGTCAGTGGACAAGAGCCCATCCTCGTTTTTGGGTATGCTTCGACTCATCTCAGAGTCTACTGGGATGCAGCTCGAACCCGTTCAAAAATGGGCCAAGTATCCCCCTACAGAGATACTGGACCAAGGGGATTCCCCTATGGAGGCCTTTCCGATCTCCGAAACCATTGTTGGCCCGGCCCCGGAGCTGTGGCAGCGGCCAGCATCTTGTCCCGCGCCTTCGGCCAGGATGACTCGAAAGTACACGGATCCCACCAGTTCACTCTCCGGTTTCTCGGAGCATCCCTCTGCAGAGGGGTTAGTGACCAGTAGCGTTCTTCCAGCGTTCCGGGAACACTCGGGACATGGACAAACCGCCCGATAAGGAATCAGAAAACTTGGATTACTCAGGGCAGAAGGTTTACACTGCTTCCTCGCTAGGCCTTTGTCAGGCTAGCTTGGCCATCCTGATGGCTCATTTCTCACACACCCTTTTGGGCTCCCTGGATGAGGTGATTCCTCATCTCCTGGCTGGCTTTCAGACAACAGTCAAGCAGGTGCGGGATCAGGGAAGGGCGGTGGCTAAACAACAGCTCCAAACTTCTTTGGACATTGATGACTCTTGTGCCCGGTCAGTAGCGGCTGCAGTGGCCATGTGCCGCAGAGCTTGGCTGCGGATCTTCACCTTCACGGTGGACACCCAGCACAAGCTGGCAGATGTTCCCTTCCTGGGCACCGACTTGTTCGGGCCTGGTGTGGAAGGCTACCTCCAGAGGATCGAGATGTCCAGTGCCACCTTGGACTCGGTCACGTGTGCCCAGAAGGACAAAGGCTGCCCGCAGAAGCATAAGCCCTTTCGTCCTTCCGCTACTGCGGCATGTCCGGCCCAGCAACACCAGCATCTGGGCCAGCAGGCTCACACTTGGCACCCTAAGGCCAAGTCTGCCGCTTCCTCTAGTAGGAAGCCTGGGGGCCAGGGTCCAGGAGGTCCCTCAGCAGGCCCTTCCTCCAAGCCTGCCCAGTGACGGGTTGAGGCCCCCAACCTCATCTCCTCCCGGTTCTGCCCCTGTGGATGGCTCGGCCACTTCCTTTCCACCTGCCTGCTATCACCACAGACCGCTGGGTGTTGAAGTGGTCGGCAGGGGTCTGCCCTGGAATTTGAGCAGTTCCCTCCCTATTGAGCCGTTGCCCCATGGGGGGCTATGGGTTCCACAGCCTCTCTGTCGGCTCGTCGAGCCGACACTGCCTTGCTCCTCCAGAAGGAGGTGATCAGAAAGGTGGCGGACCCTCCTCCAGACCCAGGGTTTGTGTCCAGGTACTTTCTGGTCCCAGAACAGACGGGGGGCTGGCGCCCCATTCTCGACCTGCACGACCTGAACAAGTTCCTAAGGCCTCACACCTTCAGGATGGTCACTCTGGCTCAGATCATTCCATCCTTGGAACCAGGCATGTGGTTCTGGTCTCTGGACCTTCAGGACGCATTCTTTCATGTCCCAATCCGTCCGTCTCATCAGCGATTCCTCCACTTCAGAGCAGAGGGATCTCTCTACGAGTTCTGGACCATACCCTTCGGCCTCTCTCCAGCTCCCAGGGTCTTCACCAAATGCACAGCAGTGGTGACAGCATTCCTGTGGCACCAAAGAGTCCGGGTATACCCTTACCTGGACGACTGGCTGATTGCAGCTCCCTCCAGGTCGGCAGTGGAGCGGTCCAGGGATCTGGCCCTCCAGGTCTGCTCTCAGATTGGCCTCCTCATCAACGAGGCCAAATCAGAACTCATGCCATCGCAGGTGATTCAGTTCATCGGGGCAGAGCTCGACTCTCTTTGAGCCAGAGCCCGGCTCCCGGCGGACAGGGCCGAGGTCCTTTCCTCCTTTGCCCAATCATTTCTGGTTGGGCAATTGTGCCCTGCCTGGGACTTCCTGTGCCTCCTGGGCCTCATGGCGGCCTGCAGCAGCGTGGTCCATTGGGCCCGCTGGCATATGTGTGCCCTGCAATGGGGGCTGGCCAGCCAGTGATCACAGCACTCCGGTCCTCTGGACCAGCCGGTGACAGTGACCCAGGAGTGTGGGATGGCCTCTAGTGGTGGCTCATCTGCAGGAGGGTATCCCGTTCGTCCGCCCGAGCCAATGGTCACTCTAATGACTGATGCCTCTCTGATGGGTTGGGGTGCCCATCTGGGGGAGCTCAGAGCCCACGGCCTCTGGTCCCCTCAGGAGTCTCGATGCCACATCAACCTGCTGGAGCTTCGAGCAGCCCGACTAGCCCTCACTGCCTTTGCTCCGTTTGTATGGGGTCAGGTGGTTCAGGTCCAGACGGACAACACCACGACCATGTACTACCTCAACCGTCAGGGTGAGACACACTCCTTGCCTCTGTGCAAGGAGACTCTCTGCATCTGGTCTCTCGTGATCAGCCTGGAGGTGGATCTCCTAGCCATCCATGTGGCAGGAGCCTCCAACAGTCTGGCCAATGCCCTCAGCCGAATAGGCGCTGCATCTGATGAGTGGTCTCTCCTGCCGGAGGTGGTACAAGATCTGTTCTCCCATTGGGGCTACTCTCAGGTGGACCTGTTTGCCTTCAGGGAGAATGTGACACTGAGGTTGTTTCACACCCGCCCCCCCTCAGCAGGGCTCACCGCAGGGGGATGCCTTCTCAAGGCCGTGGACCTCGGGCCTCTTCTATGCCTTCCCTCCATTTCCCTTGATCCATAAGGTGCTCCTCAAGGTGAAGAGGGACAAGGCGCAGGTGATTCTGGTAGCCCCAGAGTGGCCCCGCCAGTTCTGGTACCCAGATCTCCTCAATCTCAACTCCAGGCTCCCGAGGCGGCTTTCAGCCCACCTGGACCTGCTCTCAGTCGACAAAGGGAAGGTTCTCCATCCGAACCTTCAGTCCCTGTACCTGACGGCCTGGTTCCTGAGCGGCTAGAGTTCCAGGCCTTGGGTCTTTCCGACAAGGTCCTCAACGTCGTTGAGGCGTCCCATAAGGAGTCAACCAGAAAATGCTATGCCTTCAAATGGAAGAGATTCTCCATTTGGTGTCAGGACAAGTGGTTGGACCCTTCTCCCTGTTCCTTGGCTAGCATTCTGGACTACCCGCGGTCCCTTTCTCAGCTAGGGCTTTGGTCGACGACCCTTAAGGTGCACCTGGCAGCCATCTCTGCTTACCGGGCGCAGGCCAGGAAGCAGTTGGTGGTGCAGGAGAAGGTGGTCGGGCGCTTTCAAAGTCCTTGATCACATATCCTCCGTGCGAGAACTTCCACCTTGGTGATCTACTGCTGGTATTGGCTAAGGTCATGGGCAAGCCATTCGAACCAATGCACAGGTGTGACATCTCTCACCTGTCGTGGAAGACCGCCTTCTTGGTGGCTATCACGTCAGCCAGAAGGATGGGAGTTCTCCAGGCGCTTTCCATTGAATCTCCTTATCTGGTCTTCCACAGGGACAAGGTTGTCCTTCACCCCCACCCGAAATTCCTTCCGAAGGTGGTGTCGGAGTTTCACCTTAACCAGGTGTTGACTCTGCCGGTGTTCTACCCCAATCATACCTCGGAGGCCGAATATAGGCTCCATACTTTGGAATCTAGAAGAGCGCTCTCTTATTATAAGGAGCGAACGGCTGAAGTTCGAGGAGAAGTTCGCCAGCTGTTTGTCACCTACGCTGAAGCCACACATGGCAGACCTGCAGCCAAGCAGACGATAGGCAGGTGGGTCACTTCCTGCATAGATCTCTGCTATAGGTTAGTAGGCATGGAGCCTCCCAAAGGGATAAGAGCTCATTCTACCCGCCATACCACTGCTTCGGTGGCTGCTTCTAGGGACGTCCCTATCTAGGAAATCTGCAGGGCTGCTACCTGGAAGTCAGCACACACCTTTATTTCCCATTACCACATTGACTTAGAGTCATGCCGGGATGCTGGTTTTGGGACCTCTGTTCTCCAGTCCTTATTCCCTAAGTAGGGGGTGCGCACCTTGCCTCTCCTCCCAGAGAACTGCTAGGAGTCAGCCAAACAGTGTGCATTGAACAACATATCCACATCCCTAGAAATACAGGTTACTCACCTGTAACAGGAGTTCTAGGAGTGGTATATGTTGTTCAGCCACACGACCCACCCGACCTCCCCAGCTTCTATGCGCAACCTGGCTTCCAGCAGGCTAGATCTGGCATCATGGGGTGGAGCTGAGGGTTTTACCACCCAGGTGGGTGGGTGGGAGGAGCCAGCTTGAAGACCTTCCAGCAACATTTAAAGCAGCAAGGAACCTGCCACAAAGTGTGGATGAACAACATATACCACTCCTAGAGCTCCTGTGACAGGTGAGTAACCTGTATTTATTGGCCATGCAATTTGCAGTAGAACTGTCGACTTTACCCTTCAGACTTTTGTCACTATAGTATGATACCGACATGTTTGTTGCAAAGGGCTCCAAATGCTGTAAAAGATGTCTGCATTCATGGGGAGGTTTAGGTATTTGACATCTCACATAGGCCAAGACACTGTTGACACAGAAGAAGCCACTTTAGGGCAGTCCCAGTTTTCGGATTACTAAAACAGTGACAGATGCAGCATAAAGTATTTGGGCTACTAGTGGCACTTCATTAGAACAGCCAGTTTATGGAACTAGTTCTAAGAACTGCCAGACACTTGAAGATAGCTTTATCCTGTTGATCAGAGCAGCCTAGGTACATGCCCGATCCCTCCGTGCCTTTTACCTGTGACCACTGCAAATGATGGAGCCATGACATTCTCCCCAAAGTGGAGTCAGGGTGGTGAATTTACCCATCAAGTGTTATATTTGTCAGGATGCGCCATGATGGAGGCACAGGGGCCCGGATGTGTAGGGTTCAGGTGCTTAGGCCATTTTTTTCTGTTTCCACCCAGGCCTAGGGGACATCCCTGTCAAGGACATCATGGGCATGCACACACAATGTGTGTTATCACACTGATGACTGTGGCATCCTCACCAATGTGGCAGCCCTCTAGCCACACTACCACCTGTGGTCACCCATGTGGCAGTGTGGTGGCTGAGGATGTCTCCTGGGACGCTCAGTACTCCTTCCCTGGCTGATCCTCAATGTCCCTGGCTTGTTTCCTAACCACACTGCATCACAAGCCATAGCCCTACCACTGCACCAATGGGCCAGCTCCGCTTTTACATTTCTGTGAGTAAAACTCTCTGTTATACTGAACATGGGGGACTTTCCATTGATATAGTTCCAATAAAGTGTTAAGGAACGGATATTTAACATGGCTAATATAGATAAAGGTATTTCCAAACTACAAACCTTGATTTTAGGAACACTGATGGGCTGTGCCAAGGAAGAGAACAAATAAGCAGTAACACATGACAGACAGGGTGTGCTTTGTGCTCTGATTAACGCACAGCTAGGGGCATAGTGTGTTACTGCACTTGTAAAATAGGTATATGTGGACAAACTGTAATATTGTTTAAAAAAAATTGTAAAACATTAACGGTCTACTTTTATAATAAATAGTCCCTCTGCCAACTTTACAACAGTGCACTTTTTCTTACAACAAATATTTGCAATAGCACGCTTTTTCTTTACATTTTTTTTAATTAAATATGAACTCTTTTTGTCATCTGTAGATGTTAGCCCTCATTTGGTCATTCTCTTTGTGAGTGGAAGGAAGTGAAAACGACTGCAGTGGGTCACTAAGCTGCCAGCAAGACAGAGAATTTCTTATGGTCTTGCTGGTGGCATGCTACCATTTGCAGCAGTGAGCTTTATAAAAGCAGTGGCAGTCTCACCGCAACTGCGGGGCAGAAGGAAGTGTGAGTTATCGTGGTCTGCTCTGTAAGAAAGTAGTGAGGTCTGTCCATAGGGAAGGCGAGCAAGTGAGTCAGAAGCGAGAGTGACTGCAAAACAAACAAAAAAAAAAAACAGTTTATTGCATTTAGTATGTAGTTTTGTGGGCGGTAGGTGTTATGGCAGTCAAATCAGTATGTACACATATTCTATCAGTGGCGAATAGATTTGTACTGTTAACAGGGACAGAAGTATTAGCACTTTTTATTTACTGTGCTTTCATTTAAAAAAATAAATAAATCATAGCTGGAACATTCTCTCAGCCAATCAGGTAACTGACCTGTCACTGCCCATTTTATAAATGTGGAATAGGGAGTCATTCTGTAACCAAATATACTTAAGGGGAAATGTGAGGAAATGAGGGGACATGATATGAAATTGGAAGGTGGCAGGTTAAGGGGAAATGTGAGGACATTTTTCTTCACGGAGAGAGTGGTGAACAAATGTAATAGTATGCCCCAGGAGGTGGTGGGAGCGAGCACAGTGGAGGGATTTAAACATGCCTGGGACAGGCATAAGAGAACATTAGAGGTTGGAAGGAGAGGGGGAAAAGCCTTTGACCAGGTAGGGTCAGTAGCCATAAACTAGTGTAGGGCTTATGGGCAGACTAGATGGGTCTGCCGGTCCTTATCTGCTAACAGTTTCTGTGTTTCTACTGAATTGGAGGAATATCATTAGGAGAAGAGCAAAATATATTCTTATAGTATATTTATAAACTAATATACAATATTAAATATTGAACAGTGGAGTTATGCCGTCATGTAAATGTCACGTATGCAAGAGGCAAAGGGCTTCCTCTGCCATTATATGCTGTGGGAGTGTCCAGACATACAAGGGTTCTGGACTGGTGTACGGATAATTCCAAACTTCTAAATATCCAGCTGTGTTGCAGCCGAAATATATTTAATACAACATGTAATCTGCCTTGCATTAGTACAAGCTTAAAAAATAACACTGCAACGCAAGCTAGATCTGTTGTTGCTAACATTGAGGGAATACAAATATTCTCACGGCATGTGAAACAATGGCTGGCCATGTTCTCTTCTTTTTGTTTGAAGGGATGGCAGCTGCCTTTCTTTGCTAAAACAATCTATTCTCTCAATTTCTTTTTTCTACAGCTCCCCATGCCATCCCACTGCCACTGCAGTACTGACGCCTGAGTGACCGCAGTTGGCAGTGCTGTCAGAGCAGCTCAGGGTGGGAGGCTACCAGCTGACGGTGTGAGCTGCAATGCAGTCGTCTGTGCACATGCACTGCATGCACTTGTGCTACATGGGAAAACCCCAGTAGCATGTATGATAAGCCCAAAGCTTCCAGACTCGGACTTCCCAACTGGCTGCTCGACCTCCCACATTAGAGGACCAAGAGGGGCAGCTGAAAGAAATCAAAACATGAACCAGCACAGGCCAGAAGCCACTCTGTGGCATTGGAGGTTGAGGTACATGCCAGAGAAGTGAGGGGCAGGGGTGGTGGCACAGGCTAATGAGGGCAACTCTGGTCACTGGGGGATAAATAATAAAATAAAAAAAAAGCTGATCAGCAGTTTGTTTCATAGATTAGAAAAATTCATTAGAAAACGAGAATTCTTTAACTCCTTAACATCAGTTCAGAAAAAAATAGGCACAGTTCCGAACCTCAGTTTTATGTACTGTAGCAGTTTCCTTTTCTCTGCTTGATCATGTTTGTAATTCTGATACTGAAGTACACTTCACCAAGACACTAGAGTAACACAAAGTTAAGATTCTTACTACAGTAGCCCTTTGTGTCCTCACGCTTGGACTATTGCAATTTGCTTTATCTAGGGCTACCTGGGGTGGAAATCCACCACCTGCAGCTGGTGCAGAACACTGCAGCCCAGCTTTTGACAGGAACCTCGCGGTCCAGTCATATATCGCCGGTGCTGCGCCGACTGCACTGGCTGCCTGTGCAGTGGCCGATCACCTTTAAAGTCAGTCTTCTGACTTTTAAAGCCCTCCATGGTCTGAGCCCGGACTACTTGAAAGAGCTCCTGGTTCCCTACCGCCCTGGGCGATCACTCCACTCAGCCGAAGAGGGGTTGCTAGAGATCCTGAGGGTATGTTTAAAATCTTCAGGGGCCTGGGCATTTATGTTTGCAGCCCCTACCCTCTGGAATTCTCTACCCCGTCGATTACAGGAGTGCGTGACCATGGAGGGATTTAAACAGGATTTGAAAACTTATTTGTGGATGCAAGCTTCTGGCAATTAGGTTCTTATTTGATTTCATTTTTGTTTCGTTGATGCTTTATATTGTTGAGACACTGGGCTGTATAAGTTGTGCGGCGCCTTGGTATTTGAAAGGCACCATAAAAATAAAGCTTTATTATTATTATTATTTTATTTTAACAGTTCACAAACTTCTGATTGGTAATAGATATCCTTGTACAGTCTTTATACTTACAATACACACGATAAACTAAACAGTGCACATGAAGTATACATATTATATGACATTCGTTATATTTGTTTTGAATATGTGCATGTTCTGGTCTGAATCACATATTTTAAAATGTTTCTATACAAATCTTAGATGTATTTTAAAGAGCAGGTATCTACTTTAGTATGAGAAAAGGGGAACGCAAATGTATTTTGATAAATATGATGTTTTTCCTTCGTAACATGCATACTTCGAAACATAGACAATGATGGTAGAAAAAGACCATAGGTCTATCCAGTTTGCTCAAGTTCCCTTTAATCCCTGGAACCTACTGTTCCCTCCAGGGTACTGACCTTTCCCATCCTCTCTCTATACTCCTCCTTGGTCCTGTCGCCCCCAGTAACTACTATGCACTTCATTATGTCCCAGCCCTGCTTGAATCCCCTGACTGTTTCCACTCTCACCACTTCAGCTGACGGACTGTTCAAGGTTCCACCATCCTTTCTGTAAAGCAGTACTTCCTCACAACTCTCCTGAAACTACCTCCTGTTAATTTACATTCGTGTCCAGGTGACCCTGAATTGGTATTCGGGCTAAATAGTTCCCTGCAATTCACTGTAATTCCTTTAAGGAACTTGAAGGTCTCTATCATATCTCCCCTCTCCCTTCTGGTCTCCAGTGAGTACATATTTAGTGCCTTGAGGCGCTCCCACAGGATCTGCCCTGTTGGCCCTGAATCATTTTAGTTACTCTGTGCTGCACTGTCTCCAATCTATCCTTATCTTTCCTGAGGTGAGGACTCCAGAACTGGGTGCAGTACTGTAGGTGAGGCCTCACCAGAGATCTGTAGAGGGGAATTATTACCTCTTTTCTTCTGCTATCAATACCCCATCCGATACATCCCAGAATCCTGTTAGCCTTGCTATAGGCCTTGTTGCACTGACTCGATTGCTTAAGTGAGTTGCTAATGATAACTCCCAGATCCCGTTCCTCAGCTGTAGTGCTAAGTCTCTCTCCTCCCATCCAATACTCTGTTTTGGAGTTCTTTTTCCCTTGTAAGTGACAACTTGATACAGTTCACGTAATATCCTGGTCTGCAGACTAACTATGGCTGGTCTGTATCACCAAGCGTTTCAGTGGTTCAGAAGCTGCAGCATACCTCAGATAATTCAGATGTGTTCACACTTCTAGCCTCACATCAAATTTCTCAACCTTTAATAAAGATATCCCACAGGGTTCTGAGCTGGGGCTTCTTCTGTTCTTGCTGTACATTAGTGACCTCACCAATTCTGTTCTTAACTCCATTCTCCTCCTTCCGGGGCTATGTACTGTCATACAGAACTGTGCTTAGCCATGGGGGGACAGCAGGACCACAAAACGTCTGATCTGAGCTTATAAAATCTCTATCATGCACTGCAGGCTGGGTCCTCTTGATAAAACAGTATGTATAGGTTGTGAAATGTTGAGGCCTTTTTTATTCACACCACTGCATAGGTCGTTTTTAACCCACTTGTGTATTTGTTTCATAACTTTTGTAGGCACTTTTTCTAAAAACAGAGTTAAATGGTGTGGCGTTACTTTTTTACCAGAGTCTAGAGTACAGTGGTTTATGTGATGCAGTATTGAATCTCCTACTGCTGTAGTCCTGCTCTGATGTCAGCTGCAGGAGATTCTGGGAGTTCTGCAAATGTCAACAGAATCAGTCTGATACAATCGACTATACTGCAGTAAACAGTAAGTGAAAAAAGTTCTGGTACACAAAGTGCAAATTGGAACTAACCCGCACCTGGGTATGGGGCTCTTAGTGGTGACTATTCCCCTTTAACTCATTGATCCAGAGTACCTTTATTAGTCTGTGTTTCAAATGAACACCTTGTCACAGCAGTATGTTTTTACCTTGTTGATTCATTTATCTATGACTGTCATTACCTGCTGTAACATTTCTCAACTGTACTGGAAGCAGTTGTAAATGAGATATGTGTTCATCGTGCTTTTCAAGAAAAATAAATTTGACATTTAATTTAAAGGGAATGCTCACCATTCCCTTCATGATTATTGCAACGGTTACTACACAGATCAAGTACTTAAACTGCTGGTTGTAGTGAGCAGATGTCTTCAGTACAACAGAAAAATACTTCTAAAATTATGATGTGAAGGCATCCATTTTGTGGACAGAAAGGGTGCTGTGATGATGATATCACTGACTCACCAGTTGTAACAGTATGCAGTGAATCAGGTTAAAACAAACTGCACCTACAGACAGAGTTCCTGTCAAACTGTGAAGGGGGAAAGCCCTGGATTCTTTTGTTACACCATGCCAGAGATAAAATCCATGGTTTTCCTCACAGTGTAATAGGACCCCAGTCAGCACAGCCCAATTGTTGTCATCTGCTGCAGTGTATACTGTTAAGACTGGTAAGGCAGTGGCATCATCACAGGACCATTCCCATCCACAAAATGAAAGCTTCCACATCCTGGTTTAAAAAGCATTTCTCAGTGTTTTACCAAACAAGTTTGCTAAATGTATCCCAGCAAACCAGTTTCTGGAAGGTTATAGTATTTATTGAAATAATCTTACAGGGAATTATATGCATTCCCTTTAGTCATATGTATGGTTGACTCTAATAGTAATATATATATATATATATATATATATATAAAATCACACATGCCCACACAATGCAAAGCATCATGGGCTGCATATGCAAATCAACACAGAATGTTATGCTGGTCCAACTTTAAGCAGAATTGCATGGTGCCGAGACGCCTCTCACACAGTTTGCAAAGGGTGCTAACAGAAGACATAGACACGTGTTTCATCCTACTAGGACTCATCAGTATGCCTCGTCTGTTTGACACCCCAGTGGAATGGACCAGCTACCCTAAGGCAGTGTGCCCTGGATATGTTGTGGTGAACCCTTAAAATAAAAACTATTTAAAGACAAAAGAACCTCTGTGCAAACACTGAGGCAAAGAGTTACCCAAGGGCATTTGGCTGGGAAGCCAAGTTTCAGAAAATACAAAATCACACATGCCCACACAATGCAAAGCATCATGGGCTGCATATGCAAATCACCACAGAATGTTATGTGTGGTCCAACTTTAAGCAGAATTGCATGGTGCCGAAAGGCCTCTCACACAGTTTGTAAAGGACATGTGTGTTTTGTGGGCATGTGTGATTTTGTATTTTCTTGAAACTTGGCTTCCCAGCCAAATGCCCTTTGGGGTAACCCTTGCCTCAGTGTTTGCGCACAGAGGTTCTTTGTCTTTTAAATAGTTTTTTATTTTAATGGGTTCATCACAACATATCCAAGGCACACTGCCTTAGGGTAGCTGGTCCATTCCACTGGGGTGTCAAACAGACGAAGCATACTGATGAGTCCTAGTAGGACGAAACACGTGTCTATGTCTTCTGTTAGCACCCTTTGCAAACTGTGTGAGGCCTTTCAGCACCATGCAATTCTGCTTAAAGTTGGACCAGCATAACATTCTGTGGTGATTTGCATATGCAGCCCATGATGCTTTGCATTGTGTGGGCATGTGTGATTTTGTATTTTCTTGAAACTTGGCTTCCCAGCCAAATGCCCTTTGGGGTAACCCTTGCCTCAGTGTTTGCGCACAGAGGTTCTTTTTTTTTATATATATATATATATATATATATATTTGAAACTTGGCTTCCCGGCCAAATGCCCTTTGGGGTAACCATTGCCTCACTGCTTGCACAAAGAGGTTATTTGCCTATATATATATATATATATATATATCAACATTATATATGTATATATATATGTGTGTGTGTATATATATATATATATATATATATATATATATATATATATAGCATGCAGCCTGTTCATTGCAACCCCATTAAGTACAGAATAAAGGGGAAAACTGACCAAACAGAAAAGAACTCGTTATCTTTAACAGCTTTTTCAAGATGAACCTCTTTATCAAATGTTCTCAATTATACGCTGCTCAGGTGTGCAGATAGTTTATGCAACTCAGCTGTAGAGATACTATTAGTTTCCTGTTCTCTTGCAACAATATCATAATTGCACTATGTTTATTCTTCTGTTACAAGTGATTTCATTATGCTATTAGCACTGCGAAAACTGGAAGCTAATGGCAGTTACATAGTGGGGTACTGTATGACAATGTTGTCAGCTGAGGAGCATATAATAGAAATAAATTGTGAAGATGTTTTACATTGGTGAACTGCTGAAGAAAAATTAGATTTTCCCCTTTTAGAGTTGCATTTCCTACTGAGCCTTCAATTGTTGACACTAGGGTTTGTGTAGATAGTGTACTCATTCAGTCCACTGGAATATTCAAAGGCTAAGGTAGTGCGTATTACCCGAAGGTATTGGATTCATCATGCCCAGATCTTCGATTCTGATCTACTCGAGACCCATGCTGTGCAAAACTGAATGGATTGTATTCACGCAAACTTGTTTGACATTAATTATTTATGTTGCTGGACTAATGCTATCTTGGCATTTTATTCTTTCTTTTGTAACCCAGAATTTCTACCTGGCAAAGACAGGGAAAGGTGAAGAGAAAGAGATGAAGGAGAAAAATAAGGAATCCCTACTGGAGGTAAGAACCACTCAGTGAAAATACTCTGTCAACCTTTTTTCTTCATAGTACTTGTGAAGTCTACGTTTCCAAGTAGTTGCAGTATATACTGATTAAAAACCTGCCCTGGGAATCTGTTCCAATATCCACCACTCATTCTGTAAAGAAGTTCATCCTGCTGTTTCCCTTAAATTGTCCTCATTACTGAGGCATCCTGTGTCTCCTTGTTCTCTCATCCTTGGTCAGTCTGAAGAGCTGTATTTGATCTAATGATGTTACCCTTTCAAATACTGTATGTGAATATCATGATGAGGCCTCCCCTATGTCTTCTCTTTTTCAGTGAAATAATCCCAAATTCTGTCAGTTGCTCCTTATAGCTCATATTTACTAAGCCCCCCCCCAACTGCCTTGGTTGCTCTCCTCTGGACTGGTAAATCATGTCAGTATTATTTTGCACTATAGAGACCCAAACAGAACACTGAGGATGTGTACATGGGCATTATAATATTTCTTGTTTTCCTCAGGCAGTTTCTCCAGATGCATGCCGTGACTGTTTACTTTTCTAGCTGCTGCCTCACACTGTGCTCCCATTTGAATATCTTGCAGATCACTACAGCCAAGCCCTTTTACAGTTGGTTTTTATAATCTCTGTACCAGTTAAGTAGCATTTTGGCTTCCCACAGTGTGTCACCGTATCTATCCTCACTGAAGTTCATCTGCCATCTGTCTGCACACTCTTCCAGCTAACCTAGGTTTCTTTGCATTCCAGTTATCTTCTCTTATCACTGAGCTACTCTTCCTGGATTGGCGTCATTAACAAACATGGCAGGCCAGCTATTAGTGCCAATACCCAGGTCAATTATACATATATTGAACAGTGTTGGTTCAAGGACACCCCTCTGTGGGACTCCACTGGCCACTGGTATCCATGTTGACAGATTACCGTTTATTGTAACTCTCTGCTTTCTAGCCTGCAACCAGTTATTTAGCCAATGCGTTAGCTGTACCTAGGTTCTTCAAGTCTTTGGTCTGAGACCATATAAAACACAGGTACACAGCATGCACTGGTCATCTTAAATCACGTTCTTTAGTCACATTCTCAAAAAATGCAGTGAGATTTGTCTGGCATGATGTTCTTTATGGCATCTGTGTTGAGCTGCCAAGTCCATGTTCTTCCATAGATGTTCAACAGTTCCATTTTTAACTTTATATTTTTTATTACTTGTCATAATATCGACAATACAGAACAAATAAAAAGTAAAAATATGTACAACATAGAAACATAGACTTTGACGGCAGAAAAGGACAGCTTGGCCCACCTAGTCTGCCCATTTCCCTACCTACAGGATGAGCTGCAGATCTTAGTTAACCAACAGCCTCTTTCTTCCTACACCCCCCCACAAGAATTGCCTTATGTCTGTCCCATGCATTCTTGAATTCCCTCACTGTTTTTGATCCCACAACCTCCACAGGAAGGCCATTCCATGCGTCCACCACTCTCTCTGTGAAAAAGTGCTTCCTCACATTACCCCTGAGCCACCCCCCTCTATCTTCAAATTGTGTCCCCTTGTTCTTGCATATCTTTTTTTCTGAAAGATGCTACCCTCTTGGACTTTGTTGATTCACTTGAGGTACTCAAAAGTTTCTATCATGTCCCCCCCCCCTTCTTCAAGGGTATACATATTAAGCTCCTTTAGTCTCTCCTCATATGGCTTCTGTTGCAGACCCTGTACCATTTTAGTTGCCCTTCTCTGGACTGTCTCCATCCTGTCTATGTCTTTGCAGAGATGGGGTCTCCAGAACTGGATGCAGTACTCCAGATGGGGTCTCACAACTGTCTGTACAGAGGATAACAACTTCCTGTTTTCTGCTGGTGATACCTCTCCTATACATCCCAGTATCCCCCCAGCCATCCCTACTGCTTTCTCACATTGCTTGCTAATCTTTAGGTCATCTGATATGATTACCCCTAGGTCCCTTTCCATTTTTGTTGTTGTTAATACCTCCCCCCTCCCCATTTTGTACTCTTCCCCTGGGTTTTTGTTTCCCAGGTGCATTACTTTACACTTCTTTGCATTGAATCCAAGCTGCCATACTTCTGACCATTTCTCCAACCTTGCCAAGTCCCTTCTCATTCTTTCCACCCTGCCTTGTGTATCAACCCTGTTGCAGATCTTTGTGTTGTCTTCAAAGAGGCATACTTTTCCTTCCAGTCCCTCTGCTATGTCACCTATAAAGACATTAAAAAGGACTGGACCCAGTATTGAACCCCGCGGTACCCCACTACTAATCCCCCTTTCTTCAGAGTGGACTCCGTTTACTATTACCTTCTTTGTCCTGTTGTCCAGCCAGTGTTTTACCCAGGCTAACACCCTGGGACCCACTCCCAGGCTGGCTAATTTGTTTATTAATCTTTTGTGTGGGTCTGTGTCAAATGCCTTGCTAAAGTCTAGGTGGGCCATGTCCACAGCCCCTCCCTAGTCTACTACTTTGCTCACCCAATCAAAGAAATCGATTAGATTCGTCTGACATGACCTTCCCGCTGTAAATCCATGCTGCCTTGAGTCATATGACCAACTGGCCTCTAGGTACTCAACAGTTCTTTCCTTCAGAAGTGATTCCATCATTTTTCCTACCACTGAGGTCAAACTGACAGGTCTGTAGTTTCCTGCCTCTGTCTTGCTCCCACTTTTGTGATGGGGAATCACATCTGTCCTCCAGTCCTCAGGTACCACATCATCCTCCCATGATTTGTTAAAAAGGCTAGTCAGTGGTGTCACTAGTTCTCCCCTTAATTCTTTAAGAATTCTGGGTTGAATCCCATCAGGCCCCATTGCTTTGTCCACCTTCAGTTTTAGGAGTTCTTTCAGAACTTTTCTTCTGTAAAAGGACTGGGATCGACCCCCCATCCAAAGTGCTTCTATTAATTGGATTAGGTACCTCCCCCTCTTCTTCTTTTGTGAATACTGAACAGAAGTATTCATTGAGTATCCTTGCTTTTTCACTGTCCTTCTCTGCCCACCCACAGTCCCCTTTATTCAGCCTCACTCTCCCTCCCTTTATCTTTCTACGCTCCCTAATGTACCTATAAAAGGTTTTATTGCCCTTCTTAACCGAGTTGACTATCTTTTCCTCGGTTTGGGCCGTTGCTATTCTGACTACCTTTTCTGCTTTAACTGGTACAGTTCTCTGTCCTGCTCCTTCTGTGTTTCCTTATACTTCCTAAATGCTATCTTTTTCTCCCTAACATTCCCCGCCACCTCTTTTGAGAACCATAATGTTTTTTTCTTTTGTTTTGATTTATTTGCTTCACACAAAGGCATGTTGCCTCTGTGACGGCAGTTTTGATGTTTCCCCATTGTTGCTCCACCCCTCCTTCTTGCCTGTTTGCTAGTGCTTTTCTGAGGCACTCTCCCATTTTGACACAGTCAGCCCTCCTGAAGTCAGTACCCTCTCTTTTTTGACTCTGCAGCTGAGTTTATCGTGAACCACACTGTTTTGTGGTCACTTGTTCCCAGATGGCTACCCACTTCTAGATCTGAGATCGTCTCTCGGTCCCCATTTGAGAGTACCAGGTCTAAGGTTGCTCCCTCCTGAGTGGGTTCCAACATTAGCTGTGTGAGGCATGCCACCTGTAGGGCATTGAGAATGGCCCTGCTCTTGGATGTGGCTGCAGCAAAGGTGCTCCAGTTAACATCTAGCATATTCAGGTATCCCATCAACAATATCTTCCCTTTCTCTGCCATCCTGAGGATGCCTTCTATCATTCCCTTATCCATTTCCTCCTCCTGAGATGGGGGTCTGTATACAAACCCTGTGCGGATTGTGGTGCTATTTCCAGTCTCCAGGGTGACCCACAATGCCTTCTCTCCTCCCTGTTTACCCTTTTGTTCCATTGCTTTGATCCCCTCCCTTACATAGAGAGCTACTCCTCTTCCTCTTCTACCCTCCCTGTCTCTCCTGTAGATTGTGTATCCTGGTATGTTGACATTCCAGTCATGGTTCTCTGTGTACCATGTTTCTGTGACTGCCACGATATCCAGGCATCCCTCTTCCATCAAGACCACCAGTTCAGGGAGCTTGTTACCTAGACTGTGGACATTGGAACTCATTACTCTCCATTTTTTGATGGCCTTACCCCTTTTTGCCCCATCCCTGTCCTTACTGCCTTTGCCTTTTTCTCCATTTACACCTGCCCTTCTCTCTATCGACGTCTCTACCTTGGAGTTTACCTCACTTACTACCCTGATTGTTTTGGGGGGAGCTAGGATTTCCCTGCTCCTTTTCAGTGCCTACCCCCTTGGCTAGTTTAAATGCTTGCCAATGAAGCATTTAAACCTATCACCTAGGATTCTGGTGCCCCTCCTCGACAAATGCAGACCATTGCACCAGTATAGGCCTGCATCCATCCAGGTAGACCCCCAGTCACCAATGAAGCCAAAACCCTGAGCTCTGCACCAGTTTTTCAAACATTGATTGAATCCCATGGCGCGGAGCACCCTAGCCTCACACATGCCATAGACAGGCAGCACCTCCGAGAAGGTTACCGTGCATGCTACTTGTCTCAGGCCCCTCCCCAACTCCACAAACTCCTCCTCCACTGTTCTGATCCCTTTCCCAGCCAGCTCATTTGCCCCTAAGTGGACAATGACATCCAGCTCCCTTCCCTGTGCAGCTGCTCCCGTGATCCTAAGGATTCGCTCCCTGTCCTGCCAAGCCATGGTGCCAGGCAGGCACCTTAGCTTCCTCTCTCCTCCCTCACCCAGTTCTACCCTCCTAACAATGGAGTCCCCCACCAGGAGTTGTTTCCTTCCCCTGTGGCGTCCCATGCCACCCTCCTGTGGGTCTCCTTTGTTGAGGTTCCCAGCATCCTTCTTGGTCTCCACTGTGGGTGCCTCTATAGAGGAACATCACTCTGCATATGAACCCAAGCCTGTGCAGAAACCAATGGCCAGGATTTCAAACTGGGCACCACGAGCCGGTCAGGGACAGGGCTGCCCACTCTTGTGCTGCCTGCTCTGGGGAGGATTTGAATGGAGCAAGCAGGCAGCAGAGAGAGAAAAACTTTTTTTTTTTAAGCAGTGCACTGCCTGGCAGTTCTTTGGGGGGGGGCATAAATCTGGGGACCCAGAACACAACCCTAAATGCCCCACAACACCACAGGGACCCCTGGGGCAGTCTCAACTCCCTTTATTTCTATGGTGCCCCCATTCTTTACCACCTTACTTTGGGGCACTACACATCTGAATTATAATGTTCTCCTTCCTCCTTTCTTCTATGATCTGTGCCTTCTGAATAGTTTGGATTAGTCAAGCTCCATGCCCCACAGGTTATTTTTATCCAACTACACATCATCTATGTTAATCCTATTATATCCAGCTCTTCTGTCTTCTTCCTTAGGCTGCATGTTTGTGTGCAAACATTTCCGTTTTTGTTTGGTCTTTTTTCTTTTGTCCCTGCTTTTATCAGTCCTTTTGTTGCATCACTTGTCATGCCTGTCTGTTGGCTCTCATTAAACTGTTCTAAGGTATAATCCCAACGTTGTCCCTTTCCCTCCATTTTCAGGTTTTCAATCCCCCTCTGTGTCCCTCCCTCCCCCTCGATTAAACCAAAGTACTGTAAACTCAGGATTCATCTTTGCAAATAAGACATGAACCAACATTCAGCTTTGCAGTAAAATGTGCCTGTTTTCATTTTCTTTTAAAATAAGAGTGCATAATTTGTATGTTCTCAGCGTCGCTATAAAACTAGACCTCTTACAAATAATCGACATTTGGCAGTTCCTGAAATGTTTATCGGCCCTTTCTGTGCCCTGTTATTTTACTAAGGGAAGAGGCACATAAATGACATGCATAGTGCTGCTGGACAGGGTCCTAAGAACCAGAGGTCTTGGTGAAGAACAACAAGGGGGATGGAATTCTCCTTCTTAAGAAACTTAAGTTGTTGAGTTCCCCTAATTAACATTGGCTAAATCAGAACTTTTGACCCGTTGATATTTTTGTAGTTCTCTTCATATTTTTTTTTTAGAACTATGGTGAGTCATTGCTGTGTATCGTTCCTTGATGGGACTCCACCATGCCGCTAAGCTTTAATTACCCATGTATGGAATACTGGCCTTTAAAATGTTCGGACACCTCATTAAACTTGTTGAACTGAGCTAGCAAGTCTGTAAAAAATGAGTGCTCTGGTTTGACGAGAGTTAACAATATCAGAGCTCAGTATAGATTTCTGTTTAAAATCTGAGTGAACAGCACCTTCTTCATGTGAGGTAGAGTTTTCTGGTACGTCTTTCATGAGGAATAGTTGAGAGGCATGGGCTCCACAGATTCTTCAAGTCCATGTTGAGCAGAAACCTGACTAGAGCTAGAGTTGTCAGCACAATAATTAGGAACAAGTTCTTGCCCTGTTAGTAGCATGAGTTATGCCACTACAGTATTTATTTATTGCAATTGTTTCACCAGGAAATGCACACTGAGCAACAAGATGCTCATCTCCGTGAGACCTGGGGGAGCTACACATGGATATGATAACATGCAGGTTATCAAGTGAACAGTTAACAGAAGCAAATAAAAAGCAGCATAAGGATACACGATTGCATGAATTTACAAGCAGCGCACATTGAATGCTTAGGATATTATAGTATCAAATAACAATTTTTGTGACAAGAAGCAGCAGACAAGGTAAATTAGCACAATAGTAACAGCTGTAAACAACAGAGGACGTAGTTCACAGTTATACACAGTACATAGGGCAAAATAGGCCCAGGACATAAGTGCAAGGTTGGGGTTATATGCCAGCTTCTGTAGCAAGGCTAAGGCCGCTGGTCAGGCATTGGGGAGGGGATAGTGGGGCATGGCCGGTTCAGGTACAGGAGCAAGTTGTAGTAAGGAAGTTTGCTAGGGCGGTAGACAGAGAGTAGAAAGAAGAGGAGGAGTGCCGAATTTGCAGTGGGAGGGCATTCCAGAGCTTGGGTAGCCGGTGTGAGAAGGCAGCTTGAACAGCAGAGGTCTTCCGCCAAGGGACTGAAAGTTGGCGGGAGTCACTGGATCTAAGATGATGGAGGGGGGGGCATCTGTGAGCATGGTGGCAAGGTAGGAGGGGATGGACCCGAGCCATAGGTTGGAGACGAATTTAGCACAGTGGGAGATGTGGCGGTTTTTGAGGGACGGTAGTGCCAAGGCTCGGTAGAGGTCGCAGTGGTGGGTGAGGGGAGAGGCATTATAAAGTGTATCCAGTTTAGATAGGGTGGACTTAGGGGCTGCACTGTATACAATGTTGCAGTAGTTGATGGAGGGCAGTATCATCTTCAGGACCAGTTCACGTCAGACTCTGGGAGGGAGGCTGCTGCAGTTCCTTTATAGTGCACTGAGCATGGGGTGTAGTTTTTTTGAGATAGCATCAATGTGGTCAGAGAAGGAGAGATGGCCGTCGAGTCAGACCCCCAAGTAACGGAACAAGGAGACGTCTTCAAGTTTTTGGCCATCCAGGGTGGCGAAGTAGGGAAGGGAAGGGAGTCTGGCCAGGCATTGTCGTGTGCCGAAGGTCATAGTGACAGGTTTTTTTGCATTTAAGGAGAGCTGGTGTGAGCTAAACCATTGCTGTACCTTGTTGAAGTCAGCTTGGAAGTTTGATTGTACCACATCAGGGGCAGAGCCCGAATAGCAGAGTACAGTATCATCTGCATACATGTGGATTGAGGAAATAGAGCAGATGAGTGGCAGGTCATTTAGGGATATAGAGAACAGAATGGGACCAAGAACCGATCCCTGTGGGACACTGATAGTTAAGGGAAGGGGGGGTGGAGATCGCATTTGAGACTCTAACAGACCGAGTTCTGTCAGAGAGGTATGATCTGAACCAGTTTGTGGCTGCGACAGAGAGGCCTGATTCAGCAAGACTCGAGAGCAATATGGGGTGGGAGACGGTGATGAAGGCTTTTGCAAGGTCGACAAAAACAGCTGAGGTGATCAGTCCACTGTCCATGCCTGTCAGGATAGTGTCTGTAAGCCTTATCAGGGAGGAGGTTGTGGAGTGTCCCTTCCTGAAGCCAGACTGGAATGGCGTGAAGAATTTGGAGTCAGTGAGGAAGGAGGTAAGTTGGATGAACACAAGGTGCTCTTGTAGTTTTGCTAGGGCTGGGAGGAGGGAGATAGGATGGTAGTTAGAGGGGGAGGTAGGGGCACCTCCTTTTGGCAGAGGGATGACAATGGCATGCTTCCATGCATGGGGGACGGCAGTGGCAGCAAAGGATTGGTTTAGGAGTTTGGCAAGTGGAGTTGCTATAGTGGGGGCGGAGAGGTATAAAAGTTTGGGGTCTAATCCATCCAAGGATTTGCCTTTTGAAGGATGGAGAGAAAGTAATGAATCTAGGGCCTCAGTTGCAGAGATGTCTTTGAAGGAAAAGGAGCGGGGCCTAGTCTGGGTCTTTATGTCTGTAGGTGGTGCGAGAGGTGTAGTGTTGGGCAGAGAAGAGAGGAGGGTGGCAGCACAAGTGGAGAAGTACACATTGAACTCAGTGGCGACTGCTTTGGGCTCTGATAGGAGAGAGTTATTAACATTTAGCATTGGAGTGGGATTGGCAGCTGGTGGAGTGAAAAGGGAGTGAATGACCTTCCAGAATTTGACGGTTTATTTAGGTTTGACTGGAGGGAGCTGCTGAAGTACTCTGCTTTTGCAAGATGAGTGGCTCTGGTGTACTTGTTACGGAGCATGCGGTATGTGGAGAGGTGTTGTGGGAGGCGTGAGGATTTATGTGTTTTCCAGGCTTTGTCCCGTGTGATTTGACATGCAATCAGTTCTTGGGTGATCCAAGGTAGGTGGTTTCCTTGTACTCTTGTACAACGCAGTGGGGCGTATGTGTTCCAGACGCTGCGGAATATGTTTTTAAAGTGTAGGAAGGCATCATCAGTGGAGATCGTAGGAGGGGCAGTGGCCCAGTTTGCTAGCGCAAGGTCATCTAATACAGGGGCTAGATTGAGGGATTTATAGGAGTGTTGGACTACAAATTTAATGGGGGATTTTGGGCGGTGGATTTTATGCACTTAGAAGGTTACGTGGTGGTCACTGAGGGAGTCAGGAAGAATACCAGCTTGTTTGACCTGGTGGGGGTGTGTGGTAAGGACCCAGTCGATGAGCGAGTGGTTACCAAATTTCAAGTTAAGCTGGGTGGGCTTAGTAATGATTTGTGAGAGGTTTAGGGCGGAAATTTCAGTCCTGGTTTTGTTGAGGGCAGGAGCTAACCAATTGTGGTTAAGATCGCCCATAATGTAGAGTTACCCTGTCATGGTTAGGCAGGAGATTTGCTTGAGGAGGTCGATGACAGCAGAAGCTGGTGTACTAGGTCGGCAGTATATCCCAGCAATGTAGATTGGTAGCGAGAAGGGAAGGACAGGCTGAATTAGTATTACTTCAAGGACTTTTGGTTTGGACTTGGTCAGGACCACTGAAAAGTGCAAGTCCAAGTTTACGTAGATGGCTATTCCGCCACCTTTAGAGGCTCTATCCTGGCGGGCCGTAGTGTAGCCTGGGATAGCGACAGAGGAGTTGTTGATGTTTTTTGTTGAACCAGGTTTCAGACAGGGTGAAGATATCTGGAGCGTAGTGGACGGCAAGAACCTGAAGGGAGTCAATCTTGTGGACAAGGCTTCTTATATTTAGGTGCAGGAGGCGCAGGCCACATGGGAGAAGGTCCCCAGAGTGAGGTGAAGAAGAGGCCGATGTTGGAGAGGGGCATGGGGGGTTGTATTGGGGCCGAGGGTTAGGGTGGATGTCACCTGCCCCAAGGAGCAGGAGAGCGAGAGTTAGGTAGTGAGCGAATAGCTGTATATGACTGACTGCGAGCGGTCGTCTCTTAGATTGATGGCGTGTATGAGCTGGGCATAGGGGAATAAGTTGAAAAATGACCCAGAGGAGCGATGGGTTGAAAAGAAATGGGCTGGGACATGTGGCAGAGTGTGTCCATGCTTGGGTGAAAGGGGAGGTGGACGCCGGGCTGGAGGAGTGAGAGAGCTCAACGAGGTTTGGCAGGATTTGGGAGGGGGGCATGGGAGAGGTAGGTGGCACGTTGGAAAGGGAGGGAAGGAGAAGAGAATATGGTTGAGCAGGGTCAGGTGGCCTGGTAGAAGGATCATGGCGCGGATCAGGTGCTAGGAGTACCCTACTGCTGTGGTTACTTAGAGGGGAAGATAGGTGCTGTAGTTACTTAGTGGAGAAGGTGGAGGGCTGGGATGCGGGGGCAGGGATATGATAGGGACCTGTAAGGACTAGGAACCAATGGGGGAACAGAGGGAATGAGGGTTTTAGGTAACCAGTGAGGGAGCGAGCAGTGCTGCTAGACTTTTTAGCCAATGAGAGAGCGAGTGCTGCTAGGCTTACTAACCAGTGATGGAGTGAGAGGGAATGTGGGCAGGCAGTAGGTGTATTTAATCAGTGGAGGAGGTGGGGATGGGTGAGAGGGCCGAAAATCCTTCTATGAGACACTTGAATTTTGCTTAGTTGCAGCTAAATCTATTTGTAAAAAGCGCCAGGCGGCAAAAGCAGGGGAAAAAGTCCTGGCCAATCGGAGCGGGTTTGCTGGAAGCACCCATGTTCCGATTGGCTGCGCTGTCGCCGTACCTTCCAAAGAGCCGCAGGTGGGTGTCCTGGTCTTGGTCGGTGGTTGGCTGGCTGGGTGCCGTCCGACCGTGGGGGAGCTGAAGCAGCATTATGTCTGAAAGAAACAAATTCAAGTACCGTACTTTTCATCAAAGTCCCTTATCACTTTCTTTTATTCATTTATTAAATTTTTGATAATCGGGTGAGCCCGCTGGGCCCCAAAGGTCCCTTTTTCAGGGGCGACCCGAGGGTTACAGAAATCATTGCATGGGATTGATTCGACAAGATACATAACAAGTGTCATACATTATTACATGGGATAGTATACATCTCGATACATAACATGCATCACATAGATACATAGCAGGGCAGGCATAGTGGCAGTGTAATAAGTAGGAGCGTATAAAGGAGTAAAACGCTTTGGAGTACCTTATCCTAACAATTACACTTTGTGGAGGTAGCCAGGTGCGCCTTAAGCCTGGTGCGGAAGGTATAGGCGGAGGTGGTTTCCTGAATGCCTTGGGGCAGGGAGTTCCATAAAGAGGGGGCAATAAAGGCAAATGACTTCCCACCCACCTTTGTTACATAGATACATAGACAGTGTCGGCAGATAAGGTTCTATGGCCCACCCAGTCTGCCCATTTGAGCTTGTAAATTCAGTTTATGTTTTCCTAGAAGTCTGTTGCTCCTTACCCCTGACCTCCAGAATTCCTTTATGTCTATCCCATGCATTCTTAAATCCCGTGATTGTCTCAGCCCCCACCACTTCCTCTGGCAGGGTGTTCCACTTGTCCACCACCCGTTCTGTGAAGAAATTCTTCCTCATGTTTTCTCTGAATTGTCCTCCCTCCAACTTCATCCCATGTCCTCTAGTCCTGGAACATCTTTTTCGCTTAAAAATAGTGCATTCCTGCACCCTGTTCCTCCCTGTGACATACTTGTATGTCTCTATCATATCCCCTCTCTCCCTCCTCTCCTCCAGGGAGTACATGTTCAGTTCCTTCAACCTGTCTTCATAGGACTTGTGATGCAATCCATGCACCATCTTTGTTGCCCTCCTCTGAACCTTCTCTACCCTGTCTATGTCCTTACGTAGGTATGGTCTCCAGAACTGTACACTGTACTCCAGGTGGGGCCTCACTAGTGTCTTGTATAGGAATTATGACCTCCCTTTTCCTGCTGGTGATGCCCCTGCCATACATCCCAGCATCCTATTTGCTTTACCTGCTGCCTTGTCACACTGTTTCCTCTGCCTTGAGGTCATCAGAGATGATAACCCCAAGATCCCTTTCCTGCTTGGTGCATGCTATATCCTCACCCCAACTGATATATTGTGCCAGGGTTTTGTGCCCCATATGCATTATCTTGCACTTCTTTGCATTGAATTTCAACTGCCAAACCCCTGACCATTCTTCAAGTTTCTGCAGGTCCCTTCTCATTCTGTCTACACCCTCTGGTGTGTCTACTCTGTTACAGAGCTTTGTGTCATCAGCGAACAGTGACATTCTGCCTTCTAGGTCCTGTGCAATGTCACTGATGAAAATGTTGAATAGGACCGGTCCCAGCACTGATCCCTGTGGTACCCCACTGGTCACTCTTCCCTCTGTGGAGTGACAGCCATTTACCACCACCCTCTGTGTCCTGCCACCCAGCCAGTTACCTACCCACCACACTACTGTCCTGCCCACACCCATATTTCCCAGTTTGTGTAATAGTCTTCTATGTGGCACAGTGTCAAAGGCCTTGCTGAAGTCCAGATAGGCCATGTCCACTGCCCTCCCCTGATCCACCTCTCTAGTCACCCAGTCAAAAAATTCAATGAGGTTGGTCTGACATGACCTCCCCCTGGTGAAACCATGCTGCCTTGGGTCCTGTAGTCCATTGACAACCAGATGTTCCACCAATCTCTCCTTCAGTAGTGCTTCCATGATCTTCCCCACTACCAAGGTGAGGCTGACTGGTCTGTAGTTCTCTGCTTCCTCTTTGTTCCCGCTTTTGTATAAGGGGACTACATCTGCAGTCTTCCAGTCTTTGGGTACCTCCCCTGTTTCCAGTGATCGGCTAAACAGGATAGCCAGAGGTTCAGCCACCACCTCTCTTAGTTCTTTAAGGACCCTGGGGTGCACCCCATCTGGCCCCATTGCTTTATCAACTCTTATTACTTCCAGTTCCTTCAGGACTCTTTCTTGTGTAAAGGGACTTGTGTCCATTTCTGCACCATTCTCACCCTTGTACTCCCTTCAGACCCATTACCCTCCTCTTCCTCAGTAAGACTGAGCAGAAATACCTGTTCAATATGTCAGCCTTACTGTTGTCATCCTCCACGCCCCTATCCTCCCCTTCAGTCTCCTATCCCTCCCTTTGTCTTTCTTTTTTTCACTTATGTACATGTAAAAGGTTTTGTCCCTCTACCCACTGATTTTGCAATGTGTTCTTCTGTCTGAGCTTTGGCTTCCTTACTGACCTCCCTGCCTCCCTTGCTTCTCCTGGTACTTCTTCTTATCCCTTCGCTATGTCTTTTGTATTGCCTGAATGCAATCTTTTGGCTTTCACTTCTTTGCTACCTCTTTGAAAAACATAATGGTCTCCTCTTCCTTTTCCTTTGCTAACCTGCTTAATGCATAATTCTGTTGTTCTTGTAATCCCCATTTTAAATACTGCCCACTGTTCCTCAACCCCTGATTCCTGTCCCATTCCCCTTAATGCCTGTTTCAAGTATCTCCCCATTTTCCCAAAGTCTGCCCCCCTAAAATCCAGGATATGTGTTTTTGTGTGGTTTGGTTCTGCTCTTTTGTGATTTCAAACCACAATGACTGGTGGTCACTGTTCCCCAGGTGCTCCCCCACTGTTACCCCCATCACACTGTGCCTGTTTGTGAGCACAAGGTCCAGTATTGCCTTCTGCCGAGTTGGTTCCATGACCAGTTGCTTGAGGAAGGCACCCTGAAGGGAGTCCAGGATAAATCTGCTCCTAGTTGATGCTGCTGCTGGGATGCTCCAGAGTCCTGTTGGTCGTACGGAGTTGCCTAGGGTTCCTCTTAGTGGAGATGAGCCCAGCGAGGCTGGGTGGGGGTGGGGAGTGGAGAAGTTTGTAGGTGAGGCAGAGCGAGGGGTACTGAAGCCTGTCCTCTCAGGGGGGCCAGTTTAGGTGGGACAGCATGTCGCAGTGGTGGGTCCTCGGGCCTGCTAAAGAGGCAAAGCGGGCCACTTTGTGGTAGAGAACCTGTAATTTATTTAGCTCTTGTCTAGCTGCTCCCTGGATAACAGAGGCCGCATAGGTGAGGGTGGGGAGCAGAACACTTGTAGCAATGGAGACCCGGCCGCTGGTATCAACTGGTCTTTCAGCCTGTACAGGGTCCCGAGTTTAGAGTGGATATTTTTGGTTACCTGTTCAACGTGCCCCTTGAGGGTGAAGCCCTGATCCAGGGTGAGTCCCAGGTATTTTATGGACGGGATCACCTCGATCTTCTTACCTGAGGTGGTCATCAGTTTGAGGAGTTGACTTCTATCCCGATAGCCGGATCTGGGGCCAAACAGCATGGCCTTAGTCTTGTTCGGATTGATGACCATTCTATTAGTGACTAGCCACTCCTCTAGCGACTCCAAGTCGTCTTGGAGCCCAGAGCAGAGGTAAAACTTATAGAAGGCCATTCAGTTCAAAATATCAGATTTCTGAATATAAAAATGGGTACATGATTTGTATATTCAGCAGTGTTGTACACTAGGAGTCATGCTGTTAATGATTTGTTTTTTCAGTATTGCTGTTTATACACCTGGACAGATTCTTCCCATGACCCAGCCATTTTGCAATCCACAAAACCCCACTATACCACCCAAAAAAGTGGCGATCAGGCAGAGCGCATGGCCTGAGATCATAAGTACCTTTACTCTGGTGGCTGCCGTTTTTCTTCTTGCAGTGCCTCAGTATTTCTTTCATGTTCCCAACCCATTTCTCCTGCCACCTGCTGACGCTGTGCTGTTGCTGTATAGCCTTGCATACAACACACCCCTGCAGAGGTATAGTCCTCCCAGACCCCGAAGAGGTGCTGTGGCTGTGGAATTTTGTGCCACCCTCCCCTGTGCTGAGACATTCTTCCCTAACCCAGGCTGCCTAAGCGCTAGTGATCTGGGGTCTCTGTTCTGGATCTGGGGTGCCTGCATACTAAAGAAATGTGATGGGCTACTGTTTGGCCATCTGTTGCTTGCTGTGAGGATTTTTAAAAATAGAACTATGCAGCATCATCTTTTTTGTTGTGCATTGTGCACATTTCTAAGAGTCAACAGTTTTATTCTGATTTCCTTTCATGAATGGTAGTGGTATAGCCTTGCACATCAGCCTTTTGTGTATGCAAGGGAACAACAAACAGGAACCGAAAGGAACAAGTGGGTTTACGTTTCCTACAAGGAGATTCTCTGCAGGGACAACAGAGCTTCTTAAACTCTGTATGTTTCCTAGTTCACTGCACTCTTGAACAGTCTACATTCTTGTGAGATAATCTGCTTATTTTGCCAGTTCCAGACCCTGGAGTATTAGTTTGTTTTTTTTTACCAGTAGGTGACAATATAGCCTAACAAACAGGCCAGATATTACAAGTTGCTTGCTGACACAACGGAAATTTTGGAGATAAGATTTGTTTTTAATTTTATTTGGGGGGACTGGAGCAGAATTGGATGACAAAACTTGCAAATGGCCAGACAAAACAGGATGTGCTAGCATTATGGTGGTGTTTTTTGGTTTTGCTTTATGTTTTTCTTTCCATACCCTGTGGGACAGTCTAGCCCATCCACAAGCCCTTGATCTCATGCCTGCTGCAGTGGTGGCCATTGGCACCCTGATACCCACTTCCTACTCCCCCCTATACAACCCCAGGCTTACCCCCTGCAGATGGGGCTTGCTATATGACAGTAGAGCCACTGACCCTCCAATGGTACTGTTTTTGCCGGTTTTATTCTCCCCCTTTAAATCTTTACTTTTGCCGGAGCACTCAGCTGGCACAGTCCGAGGTGGGGAGCATCCCGGTGTCCCCATGGTAACCACCAGATTGCAGTCAGCAGAGGGCTCCTCGACGCTCGTTGACCCCCAGAAGCACTGCAGCAGCCTGTCAGTGCTATTTGCTGTGCAGCGTTGCCCTTTGACTTTCCCTGGCTGACACTGTGAAGTGGCGGGATATAGTGTCAGTTCAACTGAGGAGATCCTGAGGTCCTGGCCAACCCGAGTCGTGGCAGAGTCCAGAGCAAGTGGAGCGATTCATTGTGTCCTGCCAAAACTATTTAATATCAAATAAAACTGCAACTGCTGGTCAGTCACCAGTGAGTCTCAGATTCTCACGGCGCACTCAGCAGTCTTCAGAGCTCAGCTGAGCATCATCGGTGGCTGCTGGGGAGCAGAGCAGCAGGAGTGGAGTGTCTGATGTATCAACCCAACCGCGCATCTCTTCCGACGGATCCATTCTCTAGACTCTGCATGTTTCAGGACAGGTCAGTGAGGCAGACTGTACCTCTACCCCAGCATTCAAAACTATGAGTTGGGGAACAACAGCAGGGGTGAGATGGGGGGTATGACCATTTCAGAATTTTTTGGGGGAGGGAAAGGGGGTTTCAGCTGCGCTATGCTAGTGGTGCCCACCGAGCTAAAATGCGTAGTGCTGTGCCATCCAGGTTGGTTGACATGGCTCTCTCCTATTGATGTCAGAGCTGGGGAGTCCGGGTTGGGGAGCACACTTGGGCCCTCGGGTTCCAAAGTCTCAGCTGGTGGCTTAACTGCATGTCTCTGTGGGGAAACACAAGTACTGCATCGAGCAGCAGTGGTGACTGGCGAGTCGGGGTTGGGGTATCATATGGATCACACAGAAACCAACATGATGAAGACTGTTGCATGTTTTAGCAGGGAACGCCACACTGAGTTGATTGAGCTGAAGTTCATTGGGTGTGACAAATTTATCTGTAGTGATGCTGATTGATCTGATGCTGATCTGGTTGGGTTGACACTTGAGGGTGGGGGTGGTTCTGCCAGGTTTTCGGGGCTGGGGGGGTTCTTGTTCTAACTTCTGCCAGGTAGGTGCTAAAAGGGGCAGGGAGGGGTTCTTCGGCCACTGATGGTTTGCTAAAAGGGACCATACTGTTATTAATAAATTCAGCAACAAATGCAATATACTAGCCGCGTTAGTCTGTGTCCAGCTGACTGGGGGGGGGGGGACGGCAAGAACATAACAAACTGCACACACAATTGCCCTGTCCCTTATCTGTTCTTCATGGAGGCGGTGCTGTCTACGCAGAGAATGTGCCGTAAATTCCTTCAGATTTTAAGCTGACTTTTTTATTCATACTACCCTAAAATGTTAAATAAAAAATAAACTTTGCACAGATAAACACAGTGACTCTTTCACGGTGTTAGAGCCTGTGTCTCCCTGTTTGAGGATGTGTCCAGTTTGAGGGTCAGTGTCCCTGCTCAGTAGTCCATGACTGTGTGTATAAATAATCTATAAAATAGGCTGGGCACAGATTTTTTTTAAGACTGCTCTGGTGTACTGTGTTTTGTCAGTTGAGGCTGACCAGTGATAATAAATATTTATGCTGTACACAAAACCGGATTATTGTAAAATGTTGAATGGGCCCTTGGATTACTCATTGGCAAACGGGGATGACACCCCGTTCACTGCAACACACAAGTGTACCTGTTTTGATCTGTGAAATGTTACAGGGTCTGGAGCCAGACAGAACTTTACCAGTTAGAGAGAGGGCATGGGACCAAAAGACCTGGGTGCCTCAATGGGGAGTGAAAGTGTGCATGGGGGTGTGTCCTGTGCCTGAGCAAAAGGATTGTTTACCCTTGTTTTTCATTCTCCCACATTTCACCCCTATACCACTGGGGTGTGGTCGGAGACATGAGAACTTTCTGTCAGAATTGGCTGGGACTAGACCCACCCACCACACTGGCACTCACAGATACAGGGCTGGACCTGTAACACCACTGTGTCATTAGTTTACTGTATCACACCAGCAGTCATATTTTATCCCCTGTATGGAGCCATGTATTTAGGTGCATTTTTTCACACACCACATCCTCCCTGGGCCCCAAGGGGGCTGTCATGCAACAGCAGGCACCTCCCTCCCTGATAATGGAGACATCTAAGAGACATCAGTACAGCCTAGAGGTTAGAGTAATGAGCTGTGAATAATCTTGGTACATCCAGCAGACCTGGGTTTGATCCCCACAACCTCCACTTGCATACTGTGTGACTCTGAGTAAGCCAGTTAACCACCCTAGTGCTCCCAGGTCACCCCTGAAAACAGGCACTTGTGCCTAGTGGGCCTTGCCTGGTTACCAAAAGAATAAAATAAAAATAAATACATAAATCTTAGACAGGTACTCAGCCCTGCCTCCTGCCGTTCAATGTATAACAATCTGGGCTCAGTAGTCAAAGCCAGGTGACATCAGCTTTAACAAACCACACTTAACCCCCACCCCCAATCAGGTGACCTGCAGTTTCATTTTTTAATCCAGTCTAATAAGAACATTTGGTTTCACATACCTTTAGCTTCTGACAGGTACTGTACAACTTGAGGACACCATATCAAACCTCATAACAGTAAAGTCACTAGGCAGTAGCCCATGGGCCCAGTCCATTATTTAGAGACTGGCTGATTTAGAATTTCTGCATATCAGGATATCCACATTTAGGTTGTAAACCTAGCTTCCAAGAGGATCGGGGACAAACACAGCAGTAGGGGTGATAAGCAAATAAGTACAAGTGACTAAAACCGTAGTACTAATTATAAAATATGATGCAATATAAACACATTTACATATTTGCGGACTATAGGAGGCTTAGAGCTTGTCAAGTGAAGTGAACATTGTTGGCTAGGTATCATGTGCAGGTAGAGAGTGGGAGCAGGGAAAGCTGCAAGGTAGTGGTGCTTAGAGAGTGCTTTGTTGGCTCCAACTTCTCTCCATCGGATAGTGCTCTTTTCCAACCTATGATTCGACTAAAACCCTACTTAGAAACATAGAAACATAGAAGTTGACGGCAGATAAGGACCGCAAGACCCATCCAGTCTGCCCATTTCTTTTTCTACCTTATAAATGTACCATCGGCCTTTGCTCTGTCAGTGGCCTATCTATTCATAGTCATTTGTATTGCTTCCTTATGCCTATCCCATGCCTGTTTGAAGCCCTGCACTGTATTCATAGCCACCACTTCTTGTGGTAAGCCATTCCATGCATCCACCACCCTTTCTGTGAAAAAGAATTTCTCACATTCCCTTAATCGGCCTCCTCTAATCTCATGCTGTGTCCTCTTGTCCTGCTATTTTTCTTATATTTAAACATGTTAGACTCTTTCACCTTGTTTATGCCCTTAAGGTGTTTGAATGCCTCGATCATATCACCTCTCTCCTCCTTTGCTCAAGGGTATACATATTGAGTCTGCTAATCTGTCCTCATATGTCTTCTGATGCAGTCCCTGCACCATTTTGGTTGCCCTCTCTGGACTGCCTCAATTTGGTTAATGTCCTTGTGAAGGTGTGGCCTCCAATACTGCACGCAGTACTCCAGATGGGGCCTAACCAGTGTCTTGTACAGAGGGATTATTACCTCCTCTTACGACTTCAGATACCCCTACTAATACACCCTAACACCCCCTAGCCTTACCTACTGCTTTAGAGGTCTGTTTGATGATTTTAGGTCATCAGTGATGATGATGCCCAAGTCTCTTTCTTCCTTTGTGACTGCTAGCAACCTCCCAGCCTATAGGTGGCTTCAGGTTTCTCTTCCTATATGCATGATTTTGCACTTCTTTGCATTAAATCCCAGTTGCCACTCTTCTGACCATTCTGCTAGTTTATCCAGATCTCTTCTCATTCTGCCCACCCCATCTGGATCATCTACTCTGTTGCAGATCTTGGTGTCATCTGCAAACAGACAAGCCTTACCCTCTAGTCCATCTGCAAGGTCACTAATGAAGATGTTGAAGAGGACTGGCCCCAGGACTGATCCCTGAGGTACCCCACTTGTGACTTGCATCTCTTCTGACTGTATACTATTTACCACCACTCTCTTTTCTGCCCACAACCAGTTTGCCACCCAGTTGACCAACTTCTGACCCACCCTGAGCCTACCCAGCTTATTAATCAATCTTCTATGTGGAACAGTGTCAAAAGCTTTGCTGAAGTCAAGGTAGGCGACATCAACTGCTCCCCCTTGGTCCACCACTCTGGTTACCCAGTCAAAGAAATCAATGAGATTAGTTTGACAGGACCTTCCTTTGTAAACCCATGCTTTCTTGGATCCTGTGCTCCTATGGATTCCAGGTGTTGCACTATCCTTTCCTTAAGGAGTGCCTCCATAATCTTGCCCACTACTGAGTGTAAGACTGACCGGTCTGTAGTTCCCTCGCCTCCCTGCTACCACTCTTGTGGAGCGGGATCACATGAGCCCTTCTCCAGTCTTCTGGGACCTCTCCTGTGCTCAGAGACTCACTAAACAATTCTGCTAATGGCTCTGCTAGTTCCTCCTTTAGCTCCTTAAGTACCCAGGGATGTATGCCATCAGGTCCCATTGCCTTATCCACCCTGAGCTTAGCAAGCTCTTGTAGGACCCTTTCTTTTGTGAAGGGAGTAGTGCTCACCTCCCTCCCCCCTGTGTCCATGATGCTGAGCTGTGGGCCCTGCCCTACCTTCTCTTCAGTAAATACTGAGCAAAAGTATCTATTTAGGATAGATGCCTTTACAGGGTCCTCCTCCTCACATGCTCCCTTTTTCTCCATTAAGCTTAGCAATACCCCTCTGGACTTTCTCCTTTCACTAATGTATCTATAGAAAGTCTTGTCACCTTCTTTACTGTTCGTGTAGTGTTTCCTCAGTTTGGGACTTTGCCTGCCTTACTGCCTTACCTGCTTCCCTTAGGGCAGTTTGTATGCCTCCTATCTTCATCCCGCTGTGTTCCTTATATTTCCTGAAGGCCAGCCTTTTGGCTCTGACCTTTCTGCTATTGTATTTGAGAACCAAAGTGGTTTCCTTCTTCTTTGCACTTCCTTTTCTGTCTAACACAATGGGATGTTGCTTCAAGTATTGCATCCTTAATGCTTGCCCACTTTGCCTGTACCCCTCACCTGTGTTTCTTTTGCCAGGGCTAGCTTAACTCTGTTGGCCATCTTATCAAAGTCAGCTCTTCTGAAGTCCCATATTTTGCCTTGGAATGGGATGATTTAGATGTAGTAGCCAAATTGAACCATACCATGTGATGGTCACTGGCCCCAGGTGACCTTCTACCTGGAGATCTGTGATCCTTCTTTGTTAGTCAGTACTAGATCTAGGATAGCCCTGTCTCTTGTGGGTTGCTGTACCAGTTGTTTGAGGCCCTCCCCTGCAGGGAATCCACTATGAATCTAGTTCTGGCAGATGTTCCTGCTGGTATTGACCAATCTGTATGTGGCATGTTGACGTCTCCCATTATCAGAACCTCCCCTTTAGCTGTCATGTTTTGTATATCTTCTAACAGTAATGTGTCTATGTCCTCCCTCTGGTCTGGGGGCCTGCAGACAACCCCAGTTCTTATGGCTGTCCCATTTCCTGTTTCCAGGGTGACCCACAGTTCTTCTGGCTCCTTATGTGTATTCTGAATTTCTGTAGCTTTGATATTTTCATTAACATACAGGGCCACTCCTCCCCCCCTTTTTGCACCTCGGTCTCTTCTGAACAATACATAGCCAGGTACTGAAGTCTCCCAAGTGTGGTTACTGGTAAACCACGTCTCACTAATTGCTACTATGTCCAGTTTAGCCTCTGACATTATTGCCTGCAGGTCTGGGATCTTATTTCCCAGGCTGTGAGCATTTGTGTACACTTAAACTTAAGTTTGATTTCATATCCAAGGTTGGATTTTATTTATTTTTATTTAGCTTTTGTTGACCGAGTAAGTGCACTAGACAAATTCTGCCTATTTTCAGGCACGACTCGGGGGAGGGGGATACAGATGAATGCCAACTGACTTTGAACCAGATTAAGCTGTTAGAATTGTTAGGTATCTAAGCTGGATTCAGACATCTGAGATTGGATCCAAGATGGATCAGATGGTTGGATGCCCTGGATCCATCCAACCAACCAGTTCCCTTCGATGGATCTAAGATGGTCAGATCCTTGGTTAGTTAACGTGCTATCCAACGAAATCTGAAATCTGACCAAATGGGTGGTATACGATGGTATCTGATTTTATAAGATACTATGAGAGAAGCACTCATGGAGTACTATCATATCATATATCAAATGATATATGTCATATATCAAATTATATATCAAATGGGTGGTATCATATATCAAATTATATATATCTCAATCATATATCAAATGGGTGGTATACGATGGCGTCTGATTTTATAGGATACTATCAGAGCACTACTCATGGAATACTATCATGGAGTGCTGAGATGGTTAAACATGGCACTCCTAAATGCACTGATGGTTGAGGCTTCTTTGATACTAGTGAGAAGGGCCTCTCAGCACACCAGTATTAGAAACAAGAGTCCATCTAGTCTGCCCATAGTATTAAAGAGCAACTCTGCACTTCAGCATGTACTTTCATAAGCATAATATAGTATAGAGTGTTTGTTCTACATGGATTTCTATGTCAGCTGAAACATTGTGTGTGTTTTTTTTTTTTGCTCCTTCCCAGGCTTCCCTAGCCAGCCACTCCTTCGAGCCGCCTAGGCTCACCCGTCGCCATCCACCACCCCTCAGTTCAGCCCCCCGGGTAACCCAACGTAACCCTTCATTGGGAGGGTCCCCCAGAAGCGCCCATAGGCACAGATACGTATGCCGGGCATGGTGGGGTCAGTCTGGACACTTCTGGGGCTTCATGGGGACAGCGACCAGCAGCAGTCATACGATCGACTAGGGGGCAATTTCTGCTTTTCTGCCCTTCCCACTTTCCTCCTCCCTCAGTGGGCCGGTCATGATGGCAGCCTGGGGTGGTGACATTCGGCAGCATGTCCGAGGCATCCACGCCGCCTGAGAACATCGCCCAAGCCACTTGAGGGTGCCTAAGGCCGCCCCGGGAAGGAAGCGTCCAAGGACACTCTAGACTCCCTCCTTTCTGGTCTCTGCTTCTAATGCCAGGGCTCAGTGCGCAAACCTGGGTCACCAGTGTGCCAAGTGAACCCATTCGCTTGGTGCCACGGAGCCGGCAAAACATTGTTTTACCACAGCTCAAAGGTCAAGTTATGTGGTTGTACCATTCTGTCATACAACAACGTTCCAGCTGATTGTAAATCTTTGTGGCAGCTGGTGTTTTACACGTCACTGCCATATGCACAGCAATCAGTTCCAAGTTCTGAACTGAGACCACCGGCACATTCGCTACTGATGCAGAGTGGTGTGAATTTTTTTTTTTTTAATTTAAAAACTAAAACCAAAAACTATACACTATTAAAACAATACTGATTGGGTAACCATGTGCCCAACCAGCCTGTGCTGCTACCTTGGGCTTCTGAATACACTGAACTTCTCGAGTTCCGCTCTTGACTGATGTAATCAGAATGTCTCTGTGGCAGCATTGGCTAGTTGTGCATGGCTGCCCAACCAGTATTCTCTAGTGTATGGCAGAATGTTGTTCTGCATGGAAATACATGCCTGGAATAGGGCTGTTGTGCTGCAGTAGTGGCATCAATATATTGTGCAGCAGTAGTGATGTTGCCATACAGCTGCTTTTCTCTAGCCAATCAAGCTAGAAGCATTTCTTTTTAAACTTGAACTTAAAGAAGAAGTTGCAGTCACTATCTGCACTTTGAATCAGTAACTCAAGCACTCCACCACCCCTCAAGCCCCCACCCCACCCCACCGCTGCAGTCACCAGTTCACTGAAAGGAAGCGGAGTGTCTGAAATGGGCATGAATGCCCATACTCTATAAAAGATAATGTATGGCCATCCATAAACAGAGAAGCCTCTATCTTCATCTTGAGTTTTCTGTGGCAACCAGGGACCCTCTAGAGCTTTGTTCTTTAGGTTCCTGGCTGTCCTAAAAACCTCCCGATGCAGACACAGGCTTGTTTTGTATGGCTGCTCTATATTTCAGCTATTACAGTTCACTAGAGTATACTTTGGGGGAAGGGGCTGGAGAAGCCTGTACACTGCAGGAGGGTGCTCTTGAGCACAGAAAGGTGAGTTGCTGGCATGTCGAATAGATAGAGTAGTGGGAGTGATTTTAAACTAGGGCGAAGTGGGTAGGAGTAAGAGTAGACCACACATGCCTCAGCTTAGTACAGAGGGTAGGTAAAAAAGGTCATCAGTAAAAGGTCTACACACATGACAGTGAACATGCAGAGTGCAACAAAGAAAGTGGGTGACTTGGAGGGCTGAACGACTTGGGGAAGCCTGTGATGTAGTGGGACTCAAGGAGACCTGATGGAAGGAGGGAATAAGCTGGAATGCAAGGATAAAAGGGTAAAGTTTCTGCTGGAGATAATAGGAGTTTTAGAGGGGTGAAGAGCTTGCTTGCAGTGTCAAGGATAGGACTGTAGAGCGCAAGAAAGGGGTGAGGGAAAATGGGAGCCCCACAAAAAACCTGGGGTTGGAGTTAGGATCCCTGGCAAACAAAAGTATACTCCTGGGGCTACTGTATATTGCATACTGCCAGGCAGTATAGCACAGCAGGACTTGGAGTTGGCTGATTTATTTATATATGTACTGTACGTGTGTGTGCGTACATTAATTTGCTTTTTTATTCCTATGTTTTCCATCTTGATTTTTACCCCCTCCCTGTCATCACCCAGGGATATACCATGTATATCAAGGATATACCCTGTTCAAGCAATTAACCATCATACCAATGGCAGGGAATTTTTCTTCCCAAGCTTTCTTAATCCTCCCTACTTCCCTGGCATGGGCCATGCCCTAAAGTCGCGATGATGCAGCCTATTCCTTGCGGAAGGAGAAAGCTCCTGGCTGACCCGTAGGGGTCCCTGCATGCTGGGACCCACTGCCAGACTTCCCCAGGTAAGGCATGCTGCTCTTCAGTAGTGTCCTGCAGCTTGGCATGCCTGCCGATGTGGTGACCTAAGAGCTCTCCCAAACTCCATTCATCTGCATGGCAGCATGACGTGTTGCTGCTGGGCCACTGGCACAGCCACTTACATATAAATATATGGGCAACCACACACAACAAGCCTGTGTTTCTATTGATGGGTTGAGATAGTAGCACATGGACCTCGAGAGTTAAGCGCAGGAGGCCCATGCTGTATACTAAGACAGAAACACAGACTGAGTTGTGTATGGTCGCCCATAGTTTTTTTTTTTTTTTTAATAGTATATGTTTTGGGGTTTTTTTCCAACTTTGTTTATCACTGGCTGGACAGGGAACTCTCTCAGGCATACCCCTGCACCACTGCTGTTCTACCACCCTGCCTGAAGTCCGGGCTCTGGGAAATCAGGGACAGATACCCCCACAGCAGCCCGACCTGACAGACCCCCCCAGCTCTGAGCCCCCCGAGGCAGGGCCGCCGTCCACCCTGGCGCTGTATCTACAATCAAGTGTGTCGAACCAGGGCTGGATGAGGGTTCGAGAGAGCCAGAGAGCTGAGCCAAACGTTAGGTGTGAGGTGCAGGGCTTTAAGGGGCTGCCATCGCCTATACCTGGGGCTGGGGTTTTCTATTTAGGTAGTTTTTCCCTGGAGCATGGATGTGCAATGATGTCTGCGCTCATAAGTGCTGATGTCCACCGCCACTCCACCCCATTGACTGCATCGCTCTATGTAGTGCCCCCTGATCTCCAGCCAGGGCCGCTAAGGAGCAATGAGATGTCCCCAACTCACCCCAGAAGAGGAGAGCAGTCCTCCAGACACACAATCCTCTCCTCCCCTGCCAACCCTCAGCAGCCTGAGTCCGTTCCCGAACCCGGGTCACCAGCATGGTGCAAGGTGTGTCATCCAGCACCTCAACCCTCAGTGCCAATGGGCCAGCTAGTGTATGGTTTTGAATGAATTAAATTTTGTTAGCTTTTGTAAGTGAAATTTTGACAGGATTTGTATTAGCTGATCACAGGACAATATTAAAATCACTTAAGAATAGTGTATTAGTTGGTGGATGTTTGATTTTACAAAAAGGGATCTTAAGTACAGAAGTGCATGTTAAGAATGTCTGTCCTTCGGTGCAATCCAATCAAGTATAAGATGAAGATGACAGTCCTGCTGACAGAGCAGATTTACAGATTTGCATTATACAAGCCAGTTTTATGATGTTGCACTTTAGCAGAGACATTTTCACTGACCACTGAGCCAAAATCTATGGTTGATAACTAAATGGGCCAGGCAACAGAGGTGTTTGCAGCACATGTCAAGTATTTCTTAATCTAGACTAAGGCTCCCAGGTTTTGGTGTATTAGTTTTAGTTGTGGGAGGACTGCTCCACCCAAGATCCAAACCTCCGGACCAAACCATTAAACCATGGACCTGGATAAATATAGACTTCGCCGCAGAAGTTCGGTTCCGGCCCCATGGTTACAGGCAGAGTGCCGCAGAGTGTACTGTTGCCATGGGGATGTCATCAGCACACTCGCTTCACGTATAGGCAGCTGGCGGCTTCCAATCAGGCAGCAGAACAGGGGATAGTTACATGACTCACTCACTCACGGTATATAACCGTGGAGAGTGCGTAATGTGGCCCAGACTTGCTACTTGCAAAGATGAAGGACGTCGGAAGAGTTTGCATCAACAGTGCAGACAGTTGCACAGACTAGAGATAATAAATAAAAAAAAATATATATAACTATTTGTTTTGAGCTGAGCGGAGCCAGGGGGGAGAAGGGGAGAGAGAGAGAGAGAGAGAGAGACTTACTGGGGTGAGGGGGAGGAGAGAAAGTCATCATCGGGGGAATGAGAGGAGAGGAGTCGGAAGGAGGGAGAGAGTGGGTGAGGGGGCCCGGGGGGAAGCAAAGAAAAACAAATAATACTTGGCCTCTCAGTATGGCTGTGGGTAGTGTACAGGGCAAGGGCAGGCTGGCAAAATAAATCTTTGACTTGTGCCATCCAGAAATTGAATCCAGATCCTCCAGACGAGAGAGAGACAGTGAGAGACTGCTGGGTGCCCTAGAGAAATGTTTCAGTCTCAGAAAATCCCAAATAAAAGGTTATTCTTTTCATGGCCTCAGACAGTGTGGCTATGTGTACACTGAGCAAGGGCAGGCTGGCAGAATATTTGTCTTGTGCCATTCCAGATCCAGACATGAGAGAGAGAGACAGACTGCTGGGGGCCCAAGAGAAATTTTACAGTCACAGAAATCCCAACTAAAAGTTTTTTTTTCTTTTCCTGGCCTCAGTGTGGCTGTGTGTACAGGGCAAAGGCAGGCTGGCAAAATAAATATTTGACTTGTGTCATCCCATTCCAGATCCAGAGGAGGGAGAGACTACTGGGGGCCCAAGAGAAATTTCACAGTCCCAGAAATCCCAAATATTTTTTTTTCTTTTCCTGGCCTCAGTGTGGCTATGTGTACAGGGCAAGGGCTAACTGGCAAAATAAATCTGGAACTGTGCCATACAGAGGAGAGAGAGAGACACTATTGGGGCCCAAGAGAAATTTTACAGTCCCAGAAATTCCAAATAAAAATATTTTTGTTCTTTCCCTGGCCTCAGTGTGGCTATGTAAGTGTGTGTACAGGGCAAAGGCAGGCTGGCAAAATAAATCTTTGACTTGTGCTATCTGGGGGGGAAGAGAGAGAGAGAGACTATGGGGGAGGGGCAGGCCACAAGAAATTTTACAGTCACAGAAATCCCAAATAAAAGTGTTTTTTTTTCCCTTAGCCTCAGTGTGGCTATGTGTACTATACAGGGCAAGTACAGGCTGACAAAATAAATCTGTGAACTGTGCCATCCAGAGGCGACAGAGAGATAGAGACTACTGGGAGCCCCAAGATAAATGTTACAGTCCCAGAAATCCCAAATAAAAGTTTGTTTTTCTTTTTCTGGCCTCAATGTGGCTGTGTGTACAGGGCAAGGGCAGGCTAGAAAAATAAATCTTTGACTTATGCCATCCAAAAGAGAGAGTGAGAGACTACGGGGAAGGGGGTAGGCCACAAGAAATTTTACAGTCACAGCAATCCCAAATAAAAGTTTTATTTTCTTTTCACTTGTGCCATCCAGATCCAGAGGGGAGAGAGTGACACTGGGGGGGGGGGGTATGAGAAATTTTATAGTCCCAGAAATCCCAAATAAAAGTTTTTTTTTCTTTTCTTGGCTTCTTTGTGGCTGTGTGCACTGTACTGGGCAAGGGCAGCCTGGCAAAAGAAATCTATGAACTGTGCCATGCAGAGAAGAAGGAGACTACTCGGGGCCCCAAGAGAAATTTTACAGTCCCAGAAATCCCAAATAAAAGTTTTTTTTTTCTTTTCCTGGCCTTAGTGTGGCTGTGTGAGTGTGTATACAGGGCAAGGGCAGGCTGGCAAAATAAATATTTGACTTGTGCCATCCGGAGGAGGGAGAGAGACGGGGGGGGGTGGTAGGCCACAATAAATTTTACAGTCACAGAAATCCCAAATAAAAGTTTTTTTATTTCCTCTCCTGGCCTTATTATGGCTATGTGTACAGGGTAAGGGCAGGCTGGCAAAATAAATCTTTGACTTGTGCCATCCAGGAGAGAGACTAAAGGCGCCATTAGCCCTTACAGTCATGAAATCACAAATAAAAGTTTATTTTCCTGGCCTCATTGTGGCTGTGTGTACATGGCAAGGGCAGGCTGGCAAAATAAATCTTTGACTTGTGCTATCCAGTCACGATCACTCATTAACATTCATTCATGATTTCATGTATTAAAAAAAAAAAATACTTTTCTGACAAACAGACAAGTTGCTGTGCATGTGCTGCTGGCTATGGGGGGCCCAGGGGTATTCTGAATTTGTGACCTGTAGCAGTGTGTTTACACTACAACACAAATAAAGTACACACGAGTTATCATCATCACTAATTTCATCCATTATTTCTCCTCCTTATCCTTCTTAGTTTATCGTTACATATAAGCATTAACCAACTTGTGTGGAACTGTGCGTGCGGCCATGCACCAGATGCCTGCATCACCAATTTAAATTTTGAGGCACACCATTGAGTAGCCTACTGAACAGTAACTATAGGAGTCAGTCAGCTAAACCTGAAAAAAGTGGTGGTGGACTGTTGTGCTATCGGTGTGATGTGTATAGTCATGACAGTAAATCTCTCAATAGCCTGGGTTCTGTGTGATAACAGCGACTGCCTAAAGGCGAGCCGCATTATCGTGACGTCAGAGCAGCGAAAACATTTTCGGCGCTCTGACATCCCCGGCGCACAGAACAACGGCACCAGGGACATGCACTAAATGCTTTCTGTGGGGGGCTGCACCCCCTAATGTGGGGGGCTTTTGCCCCTCACCAACCTTAATAAAGGATTCTCAGCTCCAGGGGTGCATGTTGGGGCCAGCCCAAAATTGTTTCGGGCCGGGCGATAAATTGCACCAGTGCCGCACTTCTGAACCCGGCACCACCCACCCCAACCACAGGCCAACCCCGACGCCACGGCGCAGCTCGGCAACCCACTGCAGGGCCACCCCCTACAGCCCCTCCGCCGCCTCCCAGCCCATGATCGCTGTGCTTGCTCCATCCTGTCGCCAGATTTGCTCACCTCCACATCTGGTCGCCCTAACCTCCCCATCACCATTCGGGCTTTTGCCCATAAAGCGTTGCCGTCTTGGACATCGCCTTTCAGCATGCACACACATCACGGGCTACCCTGGCCTGTGGGTGGGAGTCCTGAGGATGTTAGGTAGAGGGATCTTTTTATAGGTTAGAATAAGAAATCAAAGTGTTGATGAGACGCAGTCTTCTTAGGTAGGCAGTGCAGCCAGTGCCATTGCAAAAGACAGCAGTCAACCTGCAAAGGGATAACAAAATAAAACCCCAAAAAGTGATTTTTTTCACATCTAAAGTTTCATCTTCCAAGCGAATGCTTGAGCACAAAAAAGGTGCATCTGTCGGATCAGTCCCAAGTAAAAGAGAAAGTTATGTAGTTAAAACCAAAGGGTTGGTGGGTACCTCCCACAGAGGCACCAAAAGGTATGGAACAGTTGCATACTGTGCTACTGGCAGTCCCTCACAGACATCATCTGATTCTGATGAGGGTAATAACAAAGATGATATAAATAAATATAGTGACTATTTCATGCAATTTTCTCAAGATTTCATAATTATGCACTTTAATGCTCAAAGTATATTGTCTAAATTCCATGAGGTGGAAGCATGGATTGGGGTATATAATCCTGACATTTTAGCATTGAGTGACTCTTGGTTGAACCCTACTGTTTCAAACTCTGAAATATGTGTTCCTGCTTATAAAGTGTTCAGAAGTGATTGTAGTAGTGGTAGAGGGGGAGGGGTTATGTTTTATGTTAAGGACAACCTAGAGGTAGAAGAGCATAGTATTTTTAAGGGTATTATAAACTATTGAGCGCATATTAGCATTCAGCTGACATTGGGTTCTACTAAAAAATTAACAGTTTGCTGTGTATACCTTCCAACTAAATGGTAGTAAATTTGGTTTCCAGGAACTAATATATAAGTTAGATAACAGGGATTTTGGAGAACTTATAATTCTGGGGGATTTTAATTTGAATTGGATCGATCCCGCGGTTACTAAATTAAATACTGTTTTGTTCCAGTTTGGTTTACAACAGTTGGTTACTCTACCTACTCAACATAATAAATCTAATAACCACAGACTATTGGATTGGATTTTATCAAATAAGCCTAGTAATATGATAAAGTGTGGTCTGATTTCTGATGCTTTAAGCGATCATCACCCTGTGTTTTGCATATGGAATCATGGTGGCTTGAAGAAATCTAAGCCAATTTTAAGAACTTCAAGATCTTTTACTAGGTTTAACTTACATTCTATTTGCTTACAGTTGGGTAACGTAGATTGGTCTCACCTATATTCCATTCCTGATGTTAATTTTGCTTTGGATTTTTTTTTATCACTGAGTATACACGTATTTTGGATCAATTTGCTCCATATGTTAAAAAAAGGGTTCATGGGAAGCATTTTGGGTGGTTAACACCTTCTTTAAAGTTATGAGACACCTAGATAAGGCATGGAAAACATATAAAAGTAGAAATTATGTTACTAGTTACCAGACTTATAGAGCTCTACGGAATCAGTGTAGAGCCAAGGTAAAAAAAAAGCTAAAATAGATTTCATTCTACAAAAACAATGTGCAGGTTTATCTAACACTAAAACTTTCTGGAAAACAATTAATACTCTTATAAAACCCAGTGTTAATCATCTGAGTACTACAAAATTGAACAATGATTTGTTGACCTGTCCTGTTGAAATAGCCAATGAGTTCAACAAAAGATGTACTGCTCTTGTCAATTTTTGTGATGACCAGCAAGATGGGAATCATTTAAGATCATGTGCAACGGTTTTTACATATTTTTTTTTCAAAAGCTTTAAAAGCTGACATTCAAGTCCCTGTGTCATGATTAGTGTTTCCTGAAAATTTCGTGCTGATTGATTTTGTGGTTTTTCTTTAAATCAGCATTTGTTAACTTGCTCTACAGTGGCTGAAAACAGTGGAGTCATTTCTGTCCTCTCAGTCAAACTTAGAGTGCGATGACATCATTTTGGAGTAGCTTACTGTTTCAGATTCCCAATCAGAGCAGTACTTTGTAGAGTTAATGGTTTGCTGAACTCTCCAAGTTTCTTACAAACCCAGTCTCTGGTTTGCGTTTAGATAGATAACTTAAAACATATCATTATCTTCTGATAAAGAGCTGATCATTTCAGTTTCAATGCTGAATTGAAGTAGTGGAAATCTTTCTCTGTGAGAAATCAGCTTGTCTGTATCACAGCTTTCAGTTATTTCTAATCAAAAATCTTATTTTTTTTTCTAACTATATAGCACAGGACTGTTTAATGATTATAAAACAAATCTAAATTTTGTTCATTCACAGAAACAGTTTGTCTTTGATGTAGTGTTCATAAATATGTTCATGTAAGAACATTTTTTTTATGTCAGATTGACAAAGAGTACATGTGCTTGAAATACTGTAGCAGAGTGTGACAGGCACCTGTCTGAACTCAGAAATTTCAGTTCTTTGGTGGTTTCTGTGTGAAAATATATCATGTATGTGTACAACTAGAAACACTATGTGGCACCCCGATGCACCATGTCTCTGCCTCACAGTTGAGGCAGCTGCAGTCTACTACCACCTGTCCCTGCCCCACAAGTCCCCTGCCTTCTGCTCCACATGCGAGACTGCTGCATCCTGCTTCCCACTGTCCTCTCCCACACAGTCAGGGATTGTGCACCTTGCTGCTTCTATGCCCTGCCCAAACAATTGGGGATGACACACCCTGCTGCCCTTTCTCCCTCACCCTCACAGTTAGGGAAGCTGCACCTGTTACCCCCTGTTCCTGTCTCCACAGTCAAGGTTGCTGCGCTGCATTAGGCCCTAAAGTGCCGTGTTCCCTGCCTCCATGGGCAGGGCTGCTGCACCATGTGTACCCCATCTCACAGTCAGGGCTGCTGTACCCTGATGCCCCATGTGTCCTGCCCCACAGTCGAGGCTTCTACACCATGCTGTTTTGTACCATGCTTCCCTAGCCACCAGCAGTGGGGCTTTTGCTACACCCTGCTACCCACTTCCATTGCCCCAAATGGGCAGGGCTGCTGCACCATCTGTTCCCCATCTCATAGTCAGGGCTGATGCCCCCTGTGTTCTGCACCACAGTTGAGACTTCTGCATCATGCTGTCATCTATCCCTTGTCACCAGAGACAGGGCTGCTGCACCCTGCAACTTTCTACACATTTGGGGTTGCCATGGCCTGTTGTGCCGTAGTTCCCCATGCTGCCACTTGCCACAAGATGCAGGGCATTTGCTGTGCCCTGTTACATGCCTCCACAGTTGAGGCAGTTGCACCCTGCTGTCCCCTGCCACCAGAGTCAGATCCTTTGCTATACCCTGCTGCCCACATCCCTTGTCCCAGACAGGCATGGCTGTTGTACCCTGTCCCACAGTTTGGGCTGCTGTATCTTGATGCCACCCCTATCTCCTGCCCGAACATTCAGGGCTGCTACACCCTGCTGCCCTCTGTCCCCATGCTCACAGTCAGGGTCATGGCACCCTGTTGCCTCCTGTCCCTGTCTCCATAGTCAGGGGTGCTGTGCTGTGCTACACCCTAGAGTCTCATGCTGCCTGCATCCACATTTGGGGCTGCTGAGCCCTGTTACACATTTCCATTGCCCCAAATGGGCTGGGCTGCTGCACAATATACTCCCTGTACCTCTGTCAGGGTGGCTGTATCCTGATGCCCACCTGTGTCCTGCCCCACAGTCAAGGCTTCTGCACCATGCTGTCCTTTGTCCCCTGCCACCTGTTGTGTCCTGCTGCACCACACAGCCCCTTGCCTCCACAGGCAGGGGACAGTGTGCAGCAAATGCCCTTACTCTTGTGCTGCACCCTTTCCAAACAGTTGGGGTTGCTGCACCCTGCTATGCTCTCTCTCTCTCTCTCTCAACCTCACAGTCAGGGACACTGCACATGTTGCCCCCTGTTCCTGTCTCAGCAGAGTGTAGCAAAGGATCTGACTCGGGTGGCAGTGGGACAGCAGGGTGCAACTGCCTCAACTGTGGAGGCATGCAACAGGGTGCAGCAAATGCCCTGAATCTTGTGACAAGTGGCAGCATGGTGCAACAGCCTTAACTGCAGAGGTATGGGGCTCTAGGGCACAGCAGGCCACAGCAACCACAACTGTGTAGAAAGGAGCAGGGTGCAGCAGCCCTGTCTGTGGTGATAGGTGATAGAAAGCAGCATGGTGTAGAAGCCTTGACTGTGGGGCAGGACACATGGGGCATCAGGGTACAGCAGCCCTGACTGTGAGATGGGGTACACGTGGTGCAGCAGCCCTGCCCATGGAGGCAGGGAACAGGGCACTTTAGGGCCTAGTGCAGCACAGCAACCTTGACTGTGGAGACAGGAACAGGGGGTAACAGGTGCAGCTTCCCTAACTGTGAGGGTAGGGGAGATAGGGCAGCAGGGTGCAGCAACCCCAATTGTTTGGGCAGGGAGCAGCAGCGTGCAGTAGTCCTGATTCTTTAGACAGGGGATGGAGGCAGCAGGGTGCACAATCCATGACTGTGTGGGAGAAGACAGTGGGCAGCAGGGTACAGCAGCCTCGAATGTGGTGCAGAAGGTAGGGGGCTTGTGGGGCAGTAGACTGCAGCTACCTCAACTGTGGGGCAGAGACACAGTACATCAGGATGCCACATGGTGGTTCTAGTTGTACATGTACATGATGTATTTTCACACAGAAACCACCAAAGAGCTTATATTTGTGAGTTCTGACAGTACATGTGCTTGAAATACTGTAGCAGAGTGTGACAAGCACCTGTTTGTCAATCTGACATGAAAAAAAAATGTTCTTACATGATTGTATTTATGAAGGCAACATCAAAGACAAACTGTTTCTGTGAATGAACAACATTTAGATTTATTTGATATTGATTGACCAGCCCTGTGTTATATAGTTAAAAAAAATTGAGGTTTGATTAGAAAGAACAGAGCTGTGATACAAACAAGCTGATTTCTCACAGAAAAAGATTTCTACTACTTCAGCATTGAAACTGAAATGATCAGCTTTTTAAAAGAAGAGAATGATATATTTTAAGCTGATCTTTCTAAACACAAACCAGAGACCAGGTTTGTAAGGAACCTGGAGAGCTCAGCAAACCATAAACTCTACAGAGTGCTGCTCTGATTGGGAATCTGAAACAGTAAGCTACTCCAAAATGAAGTCATCGCACTCTAACTTTGACTGAGAGGACAGAAATAACTCTACTGTTTTCAGCCACTGTAGAGCAAGTTAACAAATGCTGATTTAAAGAAAACCACAAAACCAAACAGCATGAAATTTTCAGGAAACACTAATCATGACACAGGGACTTGAATTTCAGCTTTTATTAAAAATATGCAAAAACCGTTGCACATGATCTTTAAGGATCTATCACTGATTCTAGTAACACTCGTAAATTTCATCTAAAGGCTACTGCTCCTAAAGAAGTTAGGAAGTTATTAAGACAAATCAAAAGGGATAGTTCAGCAGGCTCTGATTGTTTGTGTCCTGGCTCGCTGAAAGATGCTGCTTCAGTCCTAGCTTACCCAATTAGTATTATTTTTAGTTTGTCCTTTTCAACAGGCTTTGTACCTGATATTTGGAAACACTCCTTGGTGACTCTCATTCATAAGTCTAGATCACAACAAGAGTTTGGAAACTATAGGCCAGTCTCAATTTTATCTGTCCTCGCTAAAGTGCAGGAGAAGATAGTTTATAACCAACTGACTGACTATATAGAGTCATTAGGACTGTTGTCCCAAAACCAGCATGGTTTCCGCAAAGGTCGAAGTACCGAGACTGCCTTGTATGACTTCACGAACATGGTCCTGGATGATTTGGATAAAGGTTGTTTGACTGGGGCTGTTTTTGTGGACTTGACCAAGGCATTCGACTTGGTAAACCATCAATTACTAATTTCTAGGCTGGGGTCTTTGGGAGCAGGACAATCCTTATTGGCCTGGATTCTTGACTATTTAAAGGATCAGTCACAAAGTGTTAAGTTTGGAGGTGCTATTTCTGAATCTGCAATGGTCAAGTGTGGGGTCCCTCAGGGCTCCATACTAGGACCTCTTTTGTTTTCATTATTTTTGACCAGCAAGTGAAAGTAATCAACAATGCTTTTCTTACTGTCTATGCAGATGATGCAGTAATATACATGCAGGGCTCTTCTGTTAGTGATTTAAGTGATTCTTTAACAAAGGAAATGTCTAATTTTCAATCATCCCTTATGTCTAGTAGAATGGTCTTAAATAAAGTAAAAACAAAAGTGATAAACTTTGGAACTGTAGCAAGATTAAGGACTGTGGGTCATTGCCTTCAGGTTAAATCCCTTGATGGATCTTTGTCTGAGCAAGTGGATACATTGCAGTACCTTGGGGTCCTGTTAGCTCCTAACTTGAGTTATGAACCTCATTTTATGAGGGCACTTCCGGAATTCATTGTAGAATGGCCTCCTTGTATAGAATTTGTTCGCTTCTTATTAGGGAATCTAGACTAGCTATTTCTAATCATTGTTTGGCTCCTATTGTAAATTATGCTGCTATTATAACCGATACTGCCTCTGCTACAACAATTTCTAAAAAATCTACTCTATTACAATTGATTGCTAAATTCACTCTAAATTATCCTAAAGTGTCCCATCACTGTGAAATCTTGAAAGAGATAGTTTGGCTTCCTGTTCCGTTGAACTTCCACTTTTGTATAGCTAAATTTACACATAGAATTATTGGTTCTGGAGTCCCACAAAAGTTTTGCAATTTGGTGAGGCCTTATGATGAGGGTTATTTTTCCAGACATAGGACAGTTGGTTTGGTTTCTAAAATACCTTTTATGAGATCTAATTGTGGACAGAGGGACTTTGCTTATATTGCTCCATCCATCTGGAATGAAATTCCTTGTCATATAAGACAGTTGCATTCTGCTAAAGTATTTGCAAATGAACTAAGGATGTTTTTGGTATTACAATTTAATTGTAATTGTTTTATATGAGTATCTATCTTCTTTGTAACAAAGACATTTTTAGTCTGATATATTATGTACTGTATATTTTTTATTTGTCTTTTTGTATGTATGTTTTTATGTGGGTCGCACCTGTAAAAGGAACTAGTTTTCCAGTGTGCTTACCCGTTAAGCGAATAAACAACAACAACAAGATGAAGAGAATGATCAGGCAGCACAAGGTTTACAGGAGGGGATGGAAATTGCAGATGAGGAAGAAATTGACAGAAATGTTTTGATTGAGGAAGAGGGCAGTGAGAATAAACCACAAGAAGACCAGGCCCCCAAAAAACTGGGGGCACAAAAAAAACATTTAAAGGGGACCAAGGTGCAGTGCGTGCCTTCCTGGGGAAAAAAAAAAACTAAAAAAATATCATCTTTTGTTTGTCATACTTCTCCATTAGTGCTTCTAATGAGTTGGTGGCAACATGCGCCATTTGTAAATGGCTACTCAGCAGGGGTAAAAAGAAAGGAGCATTGGGAATATCAGCAGTGAAAAGGCATCTAGTCAGATGTCATAACATTACTGAGCATTCCAGTTGTGAGTCTCGAAGAGAAAGTGACAGTGATAGTTCACTACACTTCAGCAGTAACTGTGATAGATGAAAGCAGTGGCAGCCCCCACAGTACTACGGAAACATCTTCACTGCCACTTCTTCCCATTCAAAGGATTCCCACTGTTACTGAAAATGACCATGTGTTCAAAAGCCCCCCTCCTTCAAGGAGACATCTTGCCATCACAGAAACATGTGAGTGTAGAGCCAAATATGCCTCAACCCACCCTGTTGCTGTTACAATAACCCAAAAAAATTTCAGAAATGATAGCTGTTGATTGGCTACCATATAACGTGGTTGAACATGTAGGATTCAGGCAGCTGCTTGAGTACCTCAAACCTCGATATAGTATACCATCCCGAAAATATATCTCAACAACAGAGATTCCAGATCTTTGTGATGTCGTATATAAAAGATTAAGACGCGTCTTTTGCAGTGCTGTTGGGAGGGTGGGGCATCTCACAGCAGATATCTGGACAAGCTGTTAGCCAGAACCCTTTACGTCCATCACAGCACATTGGCCCTGTTTTGGTAATTCATGTGGGGACAGTGAAGCATCGCAATTTGCTGTTCTAAGAATGTTTTATTTTCCATCTGAACATACCTCATACAACATCAATGAAGAGCTCCAAAAACCAATACAGGAATGACTCACTTGACAGAGACTGTCAGTTGGCTTAATAGTTGCAGATAATGAGTCCAACATAAGGAAGGCCTTGGAGGAGGAGGGCTTTGTTCACATCTGCTGCTTTGAGCATTGCCTAAATTTAATAGTTCGCAGTTTTCTGGATGACAACAGGAACATTAAGGCTCATTAGTACTGCTAAAAGAATATGTACTCGTTTCAGTCACTCAAGCAAAGCCTGTCACTTGTTTGAAAAAAATACAGCAAGAGCACAGTTTGCCTTTGCACAGACTTATCCAAGCCATTTCTACTCAATGGAATTCAACGTTTGTATATGTTGCAGAGGCTGCTAGAACAAAAGAAAGCTGTCATACAGTACACCTTGGAAAATAATATTGGTGTTGTAGACGTCTATATTACTCCACCACAGAGGGCCATGCTGGAGTTTCTAATTGTCCTGCTCCAGCCATTTGAGGAAATCACCAGAGAGGTTAGTGCAAACACAGCAACTCTGAGCCAGGTGATACCCTTAATAAAAAAATTTAAATTCAGGTTGAATCTGATTAGGGAAAAGTTAGAGAACCAAGACAGTTCCATGATCACACAGGCTGCCAGTGGTGCTGCTGACACATACAGGTTGTCCCCTAGAATACAACAAGATCTAACGAGACATATCATCAAAAATATTGCTGAAGATGACAAACTATGTAAAATGCTTCATTCTGAGTATTACATTAAAGCAACAGTCTTGGATCCGTGATACAAATCGAAACAACTATTGAGTGATGATGATGATGATGACATTTGTTTTGAGATAAATAAACAAGAAATAATTGATGAGGTGCGTGCTGTTGTGGAACAGAGTACAACAGAAGCAGTACCACATTCAGAATCTTCTTCACGTCACAGCACAGCATCAGGTGGCCCATCCTCTACTGTTGCGGCATTTTCTCCCTCTTCCTCCTCAGCCACTGCAGCTAAATCTTCTTCACCACCAGTCAAACACAGCACTGTCCCACAGTCACTTGGTTCAGCTTCATGTCTCTGAAGTCACTTAGAAGACGTAATTGTAGCATCTTCATCTGCCTCTTGTAACACAGCCTCATTATAGACCATTGTTGAAATGTACCTGGCAGAGCCCAATATCAGCTGGAATGCTGATCCTTTGAAATACTGGAAATCCAAACAAAGTATGTGGCCTGCTTTAGTAAACATTGCAATGAAGTACATGAATTGCCCTCCGACTAGTGTGTGTTCAGAACGATTGTTTAGCTCAACTGGTAACGTCATTACTGACACACAATCCTGTCTGACACCAGAAAATTCTAAGCTTCTGACATTTCTAAAAGTCAGTATTCTTCAATTTAATTTCAAATATGATACCTGAATGAAACATATAGTTTGAGTGAGCAGGCCCTATCCACAGAACACTTTCAAGAATTTATTTTGTGCCTGTGGTGAAAATCTTTTGTGAATAGGGTCTACTACATTAGGTAGCAATTAATTGCAACAAGTCAGGTCAGGACTCAGGAGGATGGACTACTAGGCCAGACCAGAATTATTTTAATGATCACAATGAGCACAGAAACGTGAAAAATAATACCATCAGTGGGTCAGAGTCCTAATATAGCAAGCAATTGCATTTCATGTCACACTTACTTGGCGGTACTAGGTACCACTCTGATCTGAAAGGTAGGGTACTGCTGTCTACTACTACCACTACTACTTGCCAGTTTTTGTCCTCACATCATGTCTGCTATTTTTACTTGTCACTTTTTGTCCTCACATCATGTCTGCTACTTCTGCTTGTCACTTTTTGTCCTCAGCAGCTGATTAAAAATTATTTTACCACTGACCTGATTGTACTGTAACATTGTTGCTTTAATTTTCTTACAACGGATGGCTTAGCAGAAGTCTGAACACTGAAACTGAATGCTCTTTGTATAATATATTTCTCATGTCCCCGATATTTGGCTGCGATTACAGAGAAACATGTAAATTAATTTCTTTAGTGTGAGTGTGTGGTATGCTAGCCTGGCTGTAACAACACTACATCTCACTTACAGTAACTGGGCTGAGATTATTATATTTTAATTTTTATGTACTTAAATTACTTGGCACTGGTTGGCAGCAACTCTGGGACGAAGAAGAATGCAACTGTGTATCATCAGGTCTTCAGGTGGCAGTAGCAACCTTTATTTTATGACTGCACTATACTTGTCCGATGTGATGTGACCGACTGGCTGCCTGGGTGGTTATCAGTTTGTCTTTTATTTCTTATTTGATAAATGTATTACATGTTGATTGATCAGTAGAAGTAGTCATAGACAACATTGCCACCTGTTGGACCAGGTAGTGTATCATACCACAGTACACTGGAACATGCGATGCAGTTGCATCGTTCACATGGGTAAGCTCTTACTGCTGCTCATTTTTTTTTTTTATTTCTTTTTATTAGGATCTTCTATCAACTTTATGAGACACAGTACATACAGTGATATTCTGTTAAATAGTTCAGTATAACTTTCGTAGTATATTGGCTATCAAGTATCAACTACTCATTACAGTTATATTTGTGTAATGACCAAGGCTAATAAGAAAAGGAGATCATATAAGTATACAACATCCTATGTGAGGGTTGACAGCAAGGTAACTCACTGAAATCTCCTCCTTTCACACTCCCCACCCCCACCCCGGACAAAACACAGGGTCCACCACTGCCTGATGTATTATCCATCTTTGCCATAACCTGGTTACAGTCGGAGACTGGTTATTCATTTTTGCAGACAAACTTTCCATCTGATATATTGAAATCATGATATGCCTCCAATCATGTATGGTGGGGATGTCCTTTGACATCCATTTTTTTGTGAGTGCTTTTTGCTGCTAGTATAAAGGTGGTAACAGAGACTTCGTCCTTACAGCTGCACATTTTGATCATTAATTTCTGTCACCTGGTTTGCTCTGACTGGAAAATCCATCAATATAATACCCACATAGCAGCAGCATTAATAACAAGCATTTGTCAATGCCGAACGTTCGCTTGCAGGTATTTGCAGTGGTGTTTGGCATGTATGGTGCTTTACCCTAATGCCCTGTGCGACTGCTGGTATTTGCACAATAAATTGTCAGCATGACCTTGTTGCTACCCCCATGGTGCGTTACATAGGCGGAAACACGCTTTGGGCAGGATGTGAAAATGACAGCTGTACTGCTCATAAGGAAGTGTGGTAAATGGCAATGTTGAAAATCTGGAGTGGAAATATTGAAAATTCGCGAAACCCACGAAAGCATGCGTGGGAACTGTACAAATCCATCAAAACAGTCATTTGTAGGATTTTTTCACCAAATTTTCAACATTGCCATTTTAAAACCTCTGCTAATGAACAGCATCACTGTGATTTTCTTACTATGTCCCATACATTGATTTCGCACACCGACTGCGCCATTGTGCGCTACATGGGCGGAAAGACGCTTTGGGCAGGATGTGAAAATGACAGCTGTACTGCTCATAAGGAGGTGTGGTAAAATGGCAATGTTGAAAATCTGGAGTGAAAATATTGAAAATTCGCAAAACGCACGAAAGGCATAGAACCGTGCAACGACCGTAAAACAGTCATTTTTAGGGATTTCACCAAATTTTCAACATAGCCATTTTAAGACCTCTGCTCATGAACAGTGTCACTGTGATTTTCTTAATGTGTTCCATACATTGATTTCGCACACCGACTGCGCCATTGTGCGCTACATGGGCGGAAACACATTTTGGGTGAGATGTGAAAAATGACAGCTGTACATCCTCATAAGAAGGTGTGATAAAATGGCAATGTTGAAAATCTGGAGTGAAAATATTGAAAATTCGCGAACTTACGAGCCTGCGTAGGAACTGCTGTATGCGCTTGTAAAACAGTCATTTTGGAATTTTTGCACAAATTTTAACATGGGGTTTTGGGACCCTTCTCATGAATAGTGTCACTGTCATGGCGTTATTCGAGCCGAAGGGTGATTTCGGCGCAGTGACTGTGCAGTGCCTGCGAAATCACCCTTTGGGCCCGAATAGCGCCATGACAGTGACATCATTCATGAGGAAGGTCCCAAAACCCCATGTTGAAAATTTGGTGCAAAATTCCAAAAATGACTGAGATATGCAAAACCGGCATTTCCTCAGTTCGCGGTCGGCTTTGAAGAGTGCAGACGTGTTCCCGGTCCACCAAGATCGCCGCGCCGAGTCCGGAGGTAAGTATGGGGTGAGGGGGTGGGGAGGCTGGGTGGGTTGTGGGAGGGGGCTGGGAGACGCTGCGCAGGACCGCTTTTATTTTACAGGTTTGACAAAAAAAGACGCTGGACATTTGCCACGCTGGGGTGGGCTCCCAGCGTGGCAGAAGATGGCTGGGGGTGAGGAGCCGACGGGGATTGGGCACCCCGCCGGCAAAGTAACGGATGCTTGCCACGCTGGGATGGGCTCCTCACGTGGCAGCAGGACAGCTTGGGGGGCCGTGGAGCCGACGGGGGATTGGGCACCCCATCGGCAACACATTTGCCACGCTGGGGTGGGCTCCCAGCGTGGCCTGCTTTGGGGAGGGTGTGATGTGCTGGCGGGGGGCGTGGCGGCGTGACCTTGCGAGGCGGGCGCTCAGTACAGCGAAGCCTTGAAGCAGAGGAACACTGCTGTCATACTGAAAGCCCTGCACCCATTGGTGCAGGATCACACGCCTGCTCAAGGGAGCAGTGTATTGTAGAGAGGCACACCTCCAAGTATGCTACTCTCCCAAAACGTCCTTGCGCAGTTTAACGTAAAAATAGAGCCGGCCCGGTGGCACTGAGGGTTGAGGCGCTGGATGCCACACCTTGCACCATGCCGGTGACCCGGGTTCGGGAGCAGACTCGGGTCGTCGGTGGGTCGGCCGGGGGAGATAGGCTGGAGCGTCCAACGACAGCTCGCCTTCTCCGGGGAGGGATTTGGCCGATGCCCGACACCTGCATGACCCCGAGTGGAGGCTCGAGGAACTGCAAACTCCATTTGGGGATGGGTGGCCCTTGAGCAGCATGGACGTCGGCACGTGCATCATGATGTCCGGGGGAAGCTACTTGCTGCTCGGGGAGGGAGAAATCGCGGAAATGCAAGCCTGCCTCAACCGGGAAGATGGGAGGACCATGGCCATGCTCACGATTTGACTGTGCCCGCCCAACAGACCTCAGACCGACGAAAGGTAAGTTACAGGGTCTGAGTCCCCTGCCTCGTCCCCGCCCGGGGGATAATCCACGGCTCCATGGGGCCTGGGGGTCTGCTTGGGTAGGGTTCCGGGCAGTGGGATGTCCAGTTGTCCCCCCTGAAGGGTCGGAGGTGGCAGGCTGGGGAGGAGGAATAAATAGTAATTTCAAAAAAAAAAAAATAATAATCTTAGCTGCCTGTAGTGTTTGGTATTTCTTTGTGGTGCAGCGGTACTTGCATCTGTCTGTCTGTCTCGCTCCATCTCTCTCTCCCAGCACACTCATATCACGGGCCCGAGCAGGATATGCTACCAGTACAGGCCAGCCATGAAGCAGCTAGTAGTAGTTAATTATTGCTTCTATTTAGCAGTTTTATTGTAATTTTTATACAAATAATGCATTAAATTATTTCCTTTTGGCCTCTGTGTTGAATATGACCAACTTTGGCCACTTTTTTGCATTGTTTCACATTTTTTCAAATATTTATAAATAATCAGAACGAATCAAAGCAAATCGGAACTCCACCATGTTCCAGTTCTTATTTAATAAGGGTCAGAACTTCACTGAGCACTGAGTTCTCCCAGTTCTAATTAATTTATATATCCAATAAAGGTGAACATAGAATGAAAAGAATTGGTCCAAATGAACCCTAAGATGTTTAAAGCATTGGACCTAAGTGAGAGCCAAACCATCAAAGGTAGTAACTGAAAAGTTTCCCAAACACTTAGATGTCTTTGGTTGAAATTATAAGGGCAACACTTATGGAGCTTGTAGTCCTGGGGGGGGGTTCAGACTACCTGAGATTGATCTTGAAAGTGCCCAACAGAAATCAGGTAGGAATTTATTGTCATATTTGAAGGACTGTTTCCTTCTTCAGCATGTCAGGCATAGGGCAAGAGTGGATGCTGTTCTTAATCTGCTACTGAGTAATGTGGGTGACTTGGTCAGAGAGGTAAAGGTTGGGGAGTTGGCGGGTAGCAGTGACCATAATAGAACTGAATTTGAGGTGACAGGCTAAGAGAAATGATTGCAGCCAACTTGAGGATCACACCACTGAGTGGGAGCACTAATTTATTTATTTATTTATTTAAAATTTGGGAACCGGGAGAGGCACAGTGAGCTGAGGCTCGTTTCCAGGTGCGACCTGGGGGATGGGGAAGGTAGTAGTATACATGTAAATCTTTGTTACAATTAAGTAATAACATAAGGTTGAAAATACATGTGGGCAGTTGGGTTGGAATAACACAGGAATGGATAGCTCAGGAAAAGGATACAGAATTGTTGATAGAGGCATTAGCCAATAAGTTCTAGAACAGGACGGTGGGCAGTTGGGGTACAGTACATAAGGAAAACCATTAATGTGGGTCATGAGAGACTCAACCCAGGGTGTCAAGAGGAGGAATGACAGGTACGAGAGGGAGGAAGGATACATTTTAATGCCAAGTGGGAGGGCCTGAAGCAGAATATAATGGAGAGAATGAATAGATGTGTGCCCCCTGTACCAAAGGAAAAAAAGGACTAGGCAGAAGTCTTCATGCTTATCCAGAGAACTTAAAGGGAAGGGATAAAAAGTAGAAGTGGAACGACTCTGGTGACAAAGCAATAGAAGTAGAGTATTGCGCATTATAGAAAGACTGTAGGGCCAAGGCTGGTCTGGAATTCAGGATTGCTTGGGGGATCATGGGGGAAAATAAACTAGTTTTTAAATACAAAGGGAACAAAAAGAGTCCAGGATATGGTGGGGCCACTGATCATTGGGGAGGGGGAGGAACTACTGAGTGAGGCATGGGGAGAGCAGGGGCACTGAACAACCACTCTGTGTCAGTATTTAGCCTGTCGTATTGTATACATTTTGTTATGGAGTATTCTGTGTATTACTTGCTCACTGGACGATGCAGTCTCACATTGTACACTGTGCCTATGATTTGTTTGTTTGTACCAAGTCTTTTCATATCTGATATTGAAACCTTGTATTCACTGTTCTCAAATGGACCTATGCATCAAACCTGTATATTGGGTCTACTATTGTTGCTTGTATCAAATCTGTTTCATGTATATAACTGTTACCTTGTACTCCACTGTCACCCTGCGCCATGTGTTATGGCCCGGGTTGTGCCTGAAAATGGTCCCTGGGATCAGTGCACTTACCCAGTTATCAAAGTCATAAATAATTCAAAAGGCATGGCAAACAGAGGTGGAAGTTATGGGAGAGGTGCAGGCCAAACAGGAGGCAGTGCTGCTTACACATAGAATGTGTTTATAAGTATCTGGAGGGTGAGAATGTGACATAAGTTCTGGGTTCAGATGGTATCCATGCAAGGGTAATAGTGGATCTGAAAGGGGCTCTGGTTGCATCTCTTGCTGATATCTTTCGACACTTTAGAGTTAGGGATTGTACCAGAAAACTCGAAAACAACCAGTGTTGCCAACTATTCAAGAAGGAGGAATGGCAAGACCCATATAACTGCAAACCTGTGAGCCTTACTCTGCGTTTGGCAGAATGTTTGCGTCAATTATGATGATGTAGTGGTTTAGCACATAATTGAAAATGGGCAGTTCTAGGGACATGGATATGTTGTTCATCCACACTCATTGGCAGTATCCTTGCCGCTTTAAATCTTGCCGGAAGGTCTTCAAGCTTGCTCCTCCCACCCACCCGGGTGGTATAACTCTCGGCTCCGCCCCATGACGCCAGATCTTCCTTACCGCTTGAAGCTCAGGTTCCTCCTTAACGCTCTGCGTTTATGACTGGTTCCTATTTCTCCGCTTGCGGATTTAAAATAATATTTTGCAAAAGACTTCAGTCTTGATCCCTCGCGGCCGCGATGGACAAATCGACTCCGATTTCGGAGATGCCCATGCGGGCAGAAGATGTCTCGGACGGATCCACACTCCACGTGTGTCTACTGCTTAGGCCTTGAGCACGACCCGCGGGCTTCAAGCCTGTGCTCATCTTTCTCGACCTCGTCCTCGGGCCGTGCTGCCGATTGCAACTGGGCGTCCGAAGGCGCTTCTCCGTGAAGTCCAAGGAGGCCCGGTTGGCGTGTCCGCTGCAAGTGGCTCGGGCGGATCAGCTCGAAGGATGGTCGCCTAAGAGGAGGCGCGTGGCCAGATCTTCTCGGCCGCTGTATTTATCCCGCCCTTCTGGGTTCTTCCTACACGGCTTCCTTTAAGGAGCTTTGTCTGTCCCTCTCCACTAAAGGAGAAGGGCTCGCGCCTGCTGGACCTTATTCTCGTCCAAAAGAGGGACAAGGTAAGTCCCTCCGTCGACGCCTCTTTGGGAGCGGAAAGGTCCCTCTCGGGCCGCCGACCGCCGGTTGCTCGATCAGCTGGCTCGCCACTGGCCTCACGGTGTCCCCGCCAGGTCAGTTGACCGAGACTTACTGATGAAGTCAGATTTTCGACTCCATTGACGGGCTGTCGCTTTAGCAGCCGAGATTCCCTCTCTCCCGTTCCCCGGGAGGAGTTGAGGATCCTGGGTCGCTTGTGCCTCCGGTTCCGAGCCCTCGGATGGACCTTCCGAGTCAAGGGGAGGCCGGGTTCCGCCGATACCTCCCCGCACCGACCCCGGAAATTCGGGACTCGGTCTCGGTCTCGGACCTCTTCGCGTCCAGCCGCTCCCACCGCCATGGCGGTCTCGGTCTCGCACCACGGTAAGCGGCGCCGCCCGCCCTCCTCCGGATGAGGGAGGCTTCATGAATTACGCCGACGGCACGAGACCTTATGTTGCAACAGCTCCTCCTGGCCGAATAAGCCGATCCGCGCCTTCCCCGCCATTAAGTGGCTGTCACCGAACGGCCGACACAACCCTCGACTTGTCCGAGAGCCTATACCCAGGCCGGTTGTTCGGCCAAACCAGCTGCTCCACCGATCTCGTGGAACCTCCGCCTCCACAGCCACCACTGGGGTCCACCAAGGATTCTCGGCGCAAGGGTTACCCCATCGGTTGTCAGTTACCCTCACTCCCGACCAGACCCAGGTGAAGGGTGGCTCAGGCCAGAGGCAGTTTTCTTCGAGGACTCTTCCGAGTCCGAAGATGATTCCTCCTTCTTCCAAGCGACTGGACTTGGAGTCTTCAGGAGGTCAGTCAATGGACGATAGCCCGTCGTTCTTCCTAGGACTGCTTCGCTCATCTCGGAGTCTACCGGATGGAGCTCGAACCTGCTTCCAAACGGGCCAGGTATCCTCACGGAGATTCTGGACCGAGGGATCTCGACGGAGGCCTTTCCGTGGCCGAGGCCATAGTGGGTCCGCACTGGAACTTTGGCAGCGCCCTGCTTCCTGCCCCTGCGCCTCTTCGCCAGGATGGCCAGGAAGTAGCGGTCCCTACCGGTTCCTTGTCCGGTTTGGAACACCCTCTGCTGAGGGGTTGAGTTATCGAACAGCGCTGCGCCGGCAACGCCAGGATGTGACAAACCTCCTGACAAGGAGTCCAAGAAATTGACTATGTCGGGCTAAAAGTCTACGCCAAGGCCCTTCTCTCGGCTTTCGTCAGGCCAGTTCGGCCTCATGGCACATTTTTCTCATGCCCTGTTGGGCCCCTGGATGAGGTCATCCTCATCTTCCACGATCTGCAGACTACGGTTAAGCAGGTGCGGGACCAGGGCAGGGCAGTGCCAAACAGCAGCTCCAGACTGCTTTGGATGTGGGGACTCATGTGCCAGATCGGTGGCGGCCGCAGTGGCTATAAGGTCGGATGGCTTGGCTGAGGATATCCACCTTTACTGGATACCCAGCACAAGTTGGCGGATGTTCTCTTTTGGGACTGACTCTTCGGCCCTGGGGTGGAAGGTCACCTGCAGAGGATCGAGAAGTCCAATGCCACCTTGGACTCGGTCCCTTCCGCTCAGAAGGACAAAGGCCGCAAACCACAGCCTAAGCTCTTTCGCCCTTCTGTGCCCCTTGGCGCCTGCCCAGCACCAGGGGCCAGCAGGCTCGGCCTTGGCATCCCAAACCCAAGCCGCCGGCTTCTAACAGGAGGCAGGAGGAAGGGCCCAGGAGGTCCCTCGGCCGGGTCCTCCTCCAAGCCTGCCCAGTGACGGGCTGAGGGTGTCGCCCATCCCCGCTACCCATCCCTGGGTCCCCCTGGGGACGGCCGCACTCCTCCGCCTGGTCCGCTGTTACCACGGACAGGTGGGTCTTGAGGTAGTGGAAGAGGCCTGCCTCTGGAATTCGAGCAGGCACCACCCTTCAGAGCTGCCGCCTCGGGGCTTCTGGATCCCAGCTCACTGGCGGCTCGTCGAGCCGACATCGCTCTCCTCCTCCAGAAGGAGGTGGTAAGAGAGGTGGTGGACCCTCCTTCAGACCCAGGGTTTGTGTCCAGGTACTTCCTGGTTCCGAAACGGACGGGGGGCTGGCGCCCCATTCTCGACCTACACGACCTAAACAAGTTCCTAAGGTCTCGAACCTTCAGGATGGTCACTCTGGCTCAGATAATACCATCCTTGGAACGCGGCGTGTGGTTCTGCTCTCTGGACTTGCAGGACGCGTTTTTTTCACGTCCCTATCCGTCCGTCTCACCAGAGATTCCTTCGCTTCTGAGCGGAAGGATCCCTCTTCGAGTTCCAAGCCATGCCCTTCGGCTTGTCTCCAGCTCCCAGGGTCTTCACCAAATGCATGGCAGTGGTGACAGCATTCCCTGCGCGCCGAGGGGTCCGGGTGTACCCTTACCTGGACGACTGGCTGATAGCAGCTCCCTCCAGGAAGGAGGCGGAGTGGTCCAGAGATCTGGCCCTCCAGGTCTGCTCTCAACTGGGCCTCCTTATCAACGAGGCCAAGTCGGAACTCGAGCCAAGCAGGTGATTTTATTCATCGGGCGCAGCTCGACTCTTCGAGCCAGAGCGGCTCCCCGCGGACAGGGCCGAGGTTCTTTCCTCCTGCCCGATCATTTCTGGTTGGGCAATTGCGCCTGCCCGGGACTTCCTCGCCTCCTGGGTCTCATGGCGGCCTGTACCAGCGTGGTCCGTTGGGCCCGCTGGAACATGCGTCCCTTCAGTGGGGACTGGCCAGCCAGTGGTCCTGGCGCTGCGATCCCTTGGACCAGCTTGTGTCGGTGACAGGGGATGTGAACGCCTCCAGTGGTGGACCGCTCCAGATCATTTGCAGGAGGGCATCCCGTTCAGTCCGCCCCGAGCCGACGGTCTCTCTATCGACCGATGCCTCTCTGATGGGTTGGGGTGCCCATCTGGGGGAACACCGGGCTCATGGCCTCTGGTCCCCGAGGGAGTCCCGATGCCACATCAACCTGCTGGAGCTCCGAGCGGTCCGCCTAGCTCTCACCGCCTTTGCTTCGTTCCTCCGGGGTCAAGTGGTCCGAGTCCAGACGGACAATACCACGACCATGTACTATCTAAACCGCCAGGGCGGGACGCGCTCCATGCTTCTATGCAAGGAAGCTCTCCGCATTTGGTCACTCGTGCGCAGCCTGGAGGCGGATCTCCTAGCCATTCACGTGGCAGGAGCCTCCAACACCCTGGCCGATGCCCTGAGCCGGATAGGGGCTGCATCCCACGAGTGGTCTCTCCTGCCGGAGGTAGTACAGCATCTGTTCTCCCTTTGGGGCACACCTCAGGTGGACCTGTTTGCCCCATGGAGAACGCGGTTGAGTCTGTTCCATGCCCGCCTCAGCAGGGCTCGCTGCAGGGGATGCCTTCTCGAGGCAATGGACCCCGGGCCTCTTTACGCCTTTCCCCATTTCCTTGATCCACAAGGTGCTTCTCCAAGGCGAGGAGGGACAAGGCGAGGTGATTCTGATAGCCCCAGACTGGCCTCGCCAGTTCTGGTACCCAGATCTCCTCAGTCTCAGCTCCAGGACTCCATGGCAGCTTCCAGCTCACCCGGACCTGCTCTCAGTCAATCAGGGAAGGTGTTCCATCCGGACCTTCAATCCCTGCACCTGACGGCCTGGTTCCTGAGCTGCTAGAGTTCCAGGCTTTGGGTCTTTCCGACGAGGTCCTCAATGTAGTTGAGGCGTCCGTGAGTCGACCAGAAAATGCTATGCCTTCAAATGGAAAAGGTTTTCCATTTGGGTGTCAGAAACAAGGGCTTGGACCCTTCCTCCTGTTCCTTGGCAAGCATCTTGGACTATTATGGTCCCTTTCTAGTCAAGGGCTTAGTCGACGACCCTAAGGGTGCACCTGGCAGCCTATCTCTGCTTGCACGGGCGCGGGGAAGCAGTCGATGTAGGAGGAGAAGGTGGTCTGGCGCTTTTTCAAGGCCTTGATCACATTTCCTCCAGTGCGGGAACCCCCACCTCCGTGGGATCTACTCTGGTACTGGCAAAGCTCATGGGCAAGCCATTCAACCTATGCACAGGTGTGCTCTCTCTCACCTGTCGTGGAAGACCGCCTCTTGGTGGCTATCACGTCAGCCAGAAGGATGGGAGGCTCCAGGCGCTCCATCGAGTCTCCTTACCTGGTCTTCCACAGGGACAAAGGTTGTCCCTCGCCCCACCCGAAATTCCTTCGAAGGTGGTCGCCGGAGTTTCACCTTAACCAGGTGTTGACTCTGCCGATGTTCTACCCCAATCACACCTCGGAGGCGAATATAGGCTCCATACTCTGGATCCTAGAAGGGCACACGCATATTATAAGGAGCGCCACGGCTGAAATTCGGGAGAGGTTCGCCAGCTGTTTGTCACCCACGCTGGAAGCCGCGATCTGGCAGACCTGCAGCCAAGCGGACGATAAGCAGGTGGGTAACCTCCTGCATAGATCTCTGCTATAAGTTAGCGGGCATGGAGCCTCCCAGAGGGATAAGAGCTCATTCTACCCGCCATACTGTTGCAACGGTGGCTGCTTCCAGGGACGTCCCTATCCAGGAAATCTGCAGGGCTACTACCTGGAAGTCAGCACACACCTTCATCACCCATTACCACATCGACCTTGAGTCACGCCGGGATGCTGGTTTTGGGGGCCTCGGTTCTCAGTCTCTCTTTCCCAAGTAAGTATGTAGGGGTGTCGTCACCTCCCTCCTCCCGGAGAACTGCTAGGAGTCTGCCAATGAGTGTGGATGAACAACATATCCATGTCCCTAGAAATACAGGTTACTCACCTGTAACAGGAGTTCACAGAATGGTATATATTGTTCATCCACCACAACCCACCCGACCTCCCGGCTTCGACTGACAACCTGAGCTTCCAGCGGGCCAGATCTCGCGTCATGGGGCGGAGCCGAGAGTTATACCACCCGGGTGGGTGGGAGGAGCAAGCTTGAAGACCTTCCGGCAAGATTTAAAGCGGCAAGGATACTGCCAATGAGTGTGGATGAACAACATATACCATTCCTAGAACTCCTGTTACAGGTGAGTAACCTGTATTTCTCTAACACACAGCATAGTTTCACAAACAATAGGTCTTCATCAAGGATATTTCCTGTATTGCACCACACCTTCAAAACTGTCAGAACCACTCCTAAACTTTTGCTAGGTGAGGGGCCACTCACGATGACATGCAACGTCGGCACCCATAAAACATGGCAGCCCCATTGCTCCTCCGTTCTTTCTTTTCATTGTTGATTGCTCTTTAGACCTGCAGAGAAACAATGTCATTGTTTCTTCACTTTCGTTATTTTTCTTATTTAACTTAGTCAATGTTGTCTCTATGCTGCCGTCGAAAAAAACTTTATTTAGGTTTTGCACCTGCAGTTACAAGATCTACAAGGACAACGCTAATATTGTTTGTGTTTGCGGTTTGGGCCTGTCCCACAGCATAAGGGCCTGCTAGATCTGCCAGGGATTCAACCAGGCAACAAGGAGATGCGAAAAGAAGTCTCTAGAAACCTTCATCATCACAAAGGCCGTGTAAGCTCTAGGCAAGGCCATGGACTCCAATTGGCTTCCCCCTCACGCTCGACCGCCACAGGTATTTGGTGAAGCTTTTGCTGACATTGTCGATGAGGACTTCAGAGAAGTGTAAAGAAAAAGACAAGTTATCATTGAAGCCCTCCTCCTCCTCTATCCATCCCAAGCACAGAAATAAAAATCCTGCTTCACTGGTGAGGTCAAGGCCTCCATCAAAGAGGTAAGTCCTCATCGATAGTTGGTGGCAACAGCTACAGCCCCCGACTGTCGAAACACCAAGGTTGGGGCCTGGTTCTGGCACTGCTGTACCTGCTATGGATGGTATGCATCCTCAATCATCTGGCTGTATCCTGTTCATGCTGGTAGTCCCAGACTCTTTAAAAAGCACCATCGACTTCCAGGTTGTGCTGGTGTCATTCCCTGTACTGATACATCGCCTGTTACCATCGCTTCAAATGATAACTGATGTCTCGTTGATTGTGCCTCACTTGTCGGTGCTGTTGTCATTGGCAGGATCTAAAAGCACATTGCTTATTTCTCTATCGCAGCTGGCACCACCCTTGCTGGCTGTGTCGATTGCTTGCATCATCATTACAGATGATAAGGTGGAATATAATCCTGATATCCTTAATATGGAGGAGGAGTTAGTCGATGAGGAAAAGCATGAAGATCCCTATGAGGGGGTTTACCTTCAAGTTCCACCCTCTTCTCATGTAGTGAGGACTCTGGTATATAACCCCAGGTCTCCTCCTGAAGATCCCTTATTCTAAGCTTTGCTCAGACAAATACAAGATGTCATGGGCTTTGAGGGTGAAGAAGATGACTCCAGTAAAATTTATTTAATAGAGTTCTTTGATATTACAGCTGCACTGTCTATTGTAGTGCCTCCAGTATATCCTGCATTAGTGGATGCTACCTTTGCTGCCTGGCATAGGTCTAATACCTTGCCAGCAGTGCCCAGGAAAGCTGGTGTACAGTTCCCTGCCCCATCTGTTAAGCCTTATTATGCTTCATAGCCTGAAACTGATTTGGTGGTTAGTGTGGTTCCTCATGACCGCTATAGGGCTCCTAGACACATGAGTACTTTGCCTCCTGACAAAGAATTCAGAAGGCTAGATGTTATGGGCAAAATAATTTATGCCTCAGTAACATTATGCCTAAGAATGGCAAATTACCAGGCCTACATGGTTAAATATCAGAATAGCCTCCTTGAATGTGCTGTGTCCACTACTCACTGATAGTCCTATGAAGACTGAATTGCTTAAAGCTGCTTCAGCTGGTGTAGGCATTGGGAAGCATTTGTTACACTCTACATATGATGCCTCCGATGCTTTTACAGGGCCACTGCCTCTGGCATATGCCTTTGGAGATATTCCTGGCTCAGGGTAGCTGGCTTTGCTACTGGTTCACAACAGGCTGTGTTGAATGCTTCTTTCTGTGGTCTCAGGCTGTTACGGAATGATGCTGAAAATGCTGTCTGGGAGCTTCAATCATCCAATATGACTCGGGTCAAATAAATCCTTGAACCCTCAACCTACCATGGGGCATAGAGGGGGCTAATTTTGAAGGCCTGTGGCCCATGGTGGCCGTAGCTACCATCAGCAATTCCATGTTCAAGGAGGTGGTCCTCTTCTGGGTCCCTCCACCTGTGGTGCTCATACCAAGGCATCCAAGGGTATCAGTCAAGATGGCCCTGCCAATCCCAGTACCTTCTGTCTCTCCATTTCCTCCTCCCCACTATTTCCTCTAGGGATACAAGTGGGGGAAGGATCTTCCTTCATCTGTCAGAATGGAGGGATATCACAACATGAGTGGGTCCTGAAAATGGTGGAAATGGGGCATGCTCTGGAGTTGCTGGCTGTTCTCCCAGTTCATCTTCCACCTCCTTCTCATTGTCTTCCAGGTCACATGTCCCTTCTGAGAAAAGTACAGTCAGTAATTCATAAGAACACAATCAAACCTATTCCTCCCAAAGAAAGGAACAATGGGTTCTATTCCAGGTACTGCCTGGTTCCCAAGTGGACAGCAGATCTGCATCCTGTACTAGACCTGAGAGACCTAAACCGGTTTATCGAATACAAAAGGTCTCAAATGATGTTTCCTCAAGCTATCATCCCCCTTCTGCAAAAGGGGGGATTGGATCTGTGCCCTGGACATGAAGGATGCTTACCTGCATGTCCAGATTCGAAAATGCCACTGGCAGTACCTCCACGTTATGCTGGAGGGCAGCTATTGTTAGTTCTGAGTCATGCCCTTTGACTTATCCTCAACACAGCATGTATTTACCAAAAACTTTGAAGTTGTGGCAGCAGCTCTTCAGAGGATGGGCTTTGTGTTCCTGTATTCAGATGACTGGCAGCTAAAGGCCCCATCCAGGGAAGTGGTTCAGTACATATTGTCCAGAACAAAACAATTGTTCACAAAACTGGGTGTTACCAGTATATTGGTATATTGCTAGACACAGCGGTGGGCAGTGTATTCCTGCCTACAGACAAGGCAGAGGCCCTTGTTGCCAAGGCCCGGCTGGTACACAGAAGTCATTATGTATCTGCTCAGACGATGCTATATCTCCTGGGACTTATAGCTACTGCCATAGTGACAGTTCCCTTTGCCCGCCTCTCTATGCACATATCACAGTAGACTCATCAGGTACAATAAGATCAACCGACACACAAGGTGAAACACGTTGTCTTCATCACAGTCCCCCTCTGCAGTGCTCTGATACGGTGGATGGACTGCCAGCACCTGTTGCAAGACATCCCATCCTTCTTCCTGGCTTCAGTGCAGATCCTAACTATGGATGCCTCAGGGTCAGGCTGGGGTGCCCATCTCAGTTCCATTCAGACCCAAGGGTCGTGGACCAACCTGGATTCAGATGTCCACATCAGTGTTCTGGAAATAAGGACTGTTCCGCTTGGTCTCCAGACCTTTGAAGAACACCTCAGCCCCTATCGCATGCTGATCCAGACAGACAGTGACAGTGTAATGCACTGCAAAATAAGCAAGGGAGCACTCACTCTTACTCCTGTGCAGGGAATCAATGAGAGTGTGGTATTAGGCGATGTCTTACAGCCTTCAGTTATCAGCCTTGTTTCTCCCAGGTATCCAAAATGTCTTGGCAGAGCGGCTAAGCTGATTTTGGTCCCTGGTACACAAATGGGAATTGCTGACCTTTGTGGTAAATGACCTCTTGGCAAGATGAGGTAATGCAGAGATGGACCTTTTTGCGTCCCTTTTTGCATTTCTGCTCGCCTGATCCAGGGCATGGAGTTTTTTTTGACAAAATATGTTGTCCCTGTCCTGGAAAGAGAGGTACCGTTATGCATTTCCACTGATTCATCTCATTAAGAGAGTTCTGCTCGAGCTGAAGGTGGAGCATATCACCCTAATATTGGTGGCCCCCTTCTGGCCTTGCTAGATCTGGTTTCTACTTCTGCAGCATCTGGCAGTTGGGCCTCCTGTTCAGCTCCACTTTGTCAGGGTCTGCTGTTGCAGGAAAAGGGATCCCTGGTCCATCCAGACTTGTAGTCCCTGCATGGTTTCTGAAGACATAGCCATTGCCCATTTCACAGTTCGCCCAGGTGGCTGGTGTACTGCTTGCAGCTAGGAATCCTTCCACAAGACACACCTATTCTTTAAAATGGAAGTGTTTCTCTATATGGCGTGCTTCCTGATAGGAGGATCCATATACATGTCCTGTCAATACTTTACTGAACTATCTCTTGCTCTGTCTGATGCTGGTCTCCAGTACTCATCCATTAAGGAGCATTTGGTTGCTGTTTCAGCTTTGCATGTACCTGTTGATGGGTGCATGGCATCATAGCTGAAAGTGTCCCATACATTCCTAAAGGGTATTTTGCAGTCCCCCGATTCGCAAACTGGTTGTGCTTTTAGGTCCTCAATTTCATACTTAAGATGTTGACTCTGGCTCCATTTCAGCCTGCTGCGACTTGTAGATGCACTTCCTTTCATGGGAAATGCTGTTTGTGGTCACCATAAATTTGATGTCGTGGGTATCTCTTGCAGTAGGCCACACCTATGGAACTACTGTTGTTGGGCACTAGGACCTCCCAGAAACTTTTCTATCTAGTAGTCTAACTGGGGGCCGCCCACTCAGATGTCACCCTATGACGTCAATCAACCCGATAAGAGTGGACAGCACCCACTCCCTCCTCAGTTCTTTTCCTGCCATCGACCAATGCATGTCGGACCTCCAGACACCACCACAAGCTTCAGTCGCCCGCCATTTTTCCTCACAAAGGACGTGGTCCCAGCTGGAGTCTTCTCTCCATATCAGTATCCTAGAGATGAGGGCAGTGTTGTATGCCCTACAGGCCTTCCAGACCCATCTCTCCCTGGGCCTTCTGCTGGTTCAGACAGACAATATGATGGTTGTCCAATACATTAGCAAGCTGGAGGTACCCACTCATATTCCCTCTGTAGGGAAGAGATGAGAGTCTGGTAATGGGCACTGGACCATGGCCTGGCAGTATCGGATGTCCATGTCCTAGGCATCCAAAATGCCCTGGTGGATGACCCAAGCTGGTTGAAGTCAAAGATGACTTATTCCATGAAGTGGAAGCGTTTTTCACTATAGGCTGCTTCACACAAGCAGGACCCCTCCACGTGTCCTGTGAATCAGATCTTGGAGTACCTGCTGTCCCTTTCAGACTCACGTCTCGGTTACTCCTCTCAAAGTGCACATGTCTGCCACCTCTGCTTTCCATGTACCCACTGATGGTCATACAGTGGCAAAACTGGAAGTGTCACATACTTTTTTGAGAGGAATCCTTCACACGAAGCCTTCTGTCTGCACTACTTTGGATACCTTTGAGCCTGTTGCGACTTGCGAGCTACGCTTTCTGTCATGCAAAGCATTATTTTTAGTTGCCATTACTTCTTCTCAGAGGATTTTCGAGCTTCAAGCACTCATGTGCAAACAACCTTACTTTGTTTTCCACAAAGTACTAACCCTACATTTCTTCCTAAGGTGGTGTCTGAATTTACTTTGAATGAAGCCATCCACCTGCCTGTTTATTTTCCAGAGCATGCCAATCCAGGAGAAGCATTGCTTCATACCTTAGATGTGCATAGAATCTTGCATTACTATACATACCGCACCAAGGACTGCAGGAAGTTCAAACAGTTGTTTGTTTCTTTCACCCGTGGGAAAGAGGGCACTCCTGTTTGTAAGCAGTGTCTGTCCAAATGATTGGTCAGTTGCATTATGTATTGTTACAGGAAGTATGGTAAGGAACTTCCTGGGGATGGTAAGAGCCATTCCACCAGGGGTATGGCTGCTTCAGCTGCCTGTTTCAGGAACATCTTAGCTTCAGAGATTTGTGCAGTGGCAACTTGGAGTTCTGTCCACACCTTTACCAAGCACTACAGTCTGGATTTTGCCTCCAGGCACAGGGCCAACTTCAGCCTAGCTGTTCTACATGGTCTTCTTTCTTAGGCTCTTGGTTCCAACCTCCCAGACTGGCTGTTCTGATGTTAGAACTGCTTGGGACTTGTTCCATAGGTGTGGCCTGCTGCAAGAGATACCGACATCAGATAGTACAGTTGCATAAGAACCTACCATAACAGTAGATCTGCGAGCAGATCTCTTGCAGCAGGCCATGCCATCCCTTCCTCCTTCCCTCTAGCTCCGGTAGATCTTTCTGTTGTCTGTGGATTCCTCTCTCCTTCCATGTTGGCAGGAACCTTTGGTACCTCCTCAGTTCCTCAGAAGGAGATACTTTACTCTAGTCTCCAGTGGGAGACCTGAGGAGGGAGCAAGCACCACCCACTTTTGTAGGGTTGGCCGACATCAGAGGGTGACATCAGAGTGGGTGGCCCCCAGTTAGACTGCTAGCTAGAAAAGTTTCTGGGTCATCCTAGTGCCTGATGGTGGTAGTTCCATGGGTGTGGCCTGCTGCAAGAGATCCCCTCGCGAATCTACTATTACAGTAAGTTCTTACTTAACTGTACTCTTCTGCTCATAGGGTTTCCAGGCTTCAGACTGTGATGCATTAGCCTCCTTGCATGATTTTCCACAAGGATAGGGTGCCCTTGCAAACCAGTCTGCTCTTTCCATCAAAAGGGGCCTCTGATTTCACTTTGAATCAGACAATAAACCTTGCTGTATACTACTATCATGAGCATCCTAACAAGGGTGACATTTTGCTTCATAAATATCGGGACTGTGTAGTATAGTATGGTCTGCACGCCCATTGGCCCACGCAGTGGACCAATAGGCGTGACAACCGCACGCTGTCAGTCGGTGGGAGCTGCCACCTGCCGCTGACCGGGGAGCAAGGTGGCAGGTCTGAGTGGGTGGGTGGGAGGGGTACCGCGGCCCACCAGCGAACTTAATGCAACTAAAGCTCATGATTGGGCTGGGGATCAGGCCCACTGGACCACCAGGGATTTAAGTTCATATTACGCCTGCTATCGGGCAGGGGGGCAGGTCCACTGGACCACCAGGGTTTAAATATGATATGCCCATGATCGGGCGATGGGGTAGGGTCCACTGGAATACCAGAGATAATACATTGATATGCCCGCGATAGGACGATGGGGGGGCACACCACTCCCTGGGCAGGGAGCATGTGGACTGTGTTCTGGGTGGGCGGGTGGCCACCCACAGCTGGCGGCTGCCGTGTTGTGCCCTGCAATATGGCAGCTCACCTGTAGGTGGGCAAGACTTGTTCCTGCTTTTAACAGGCACATCTTTGCACCCCCCTGTGTTGCGCAGTGTGGGTTTGTGCCTGGATATGCACTGCACATCCCAGGTTGAATATCGGGATGTGCCGCATATGTATGGGCACGCCCCCTGCACTTGCGCCGCATATATTACTGGTGCACCCCAGCACATCGGGAATTGCACAGCGCACCATCCCCTTTGAATATCGCGCTGCAGGATCAGTGGTTGAGCGATGGCGCAACACTGTTGCGCCATGTGCAACCCCTTTGAATATCCCACCCTCGGTCTTTATTCTCCAGATCATTCCCTGATAATTTTTGTTGTTTTCCTCTGCTCCCTCTCCACCCTTACAATGTCCTTTTTCAGACACAGCACCTATAAGTAGCAACAGTACTCCATATGAGGCCTAGCAATCAATCTATGAAGCAGCAGTATCGCCTCTCTTGACCTACTCACAACATTCTTCCTGATGCATCCCAGAATTTGATTTGCCTTTTTTGGAAATGTGTTCACACTGTTTAACATGCTTTAGGTCTTTTAATATACAGTAGTAACCCCTAAACCCCTTTCTTCTGGTGTGTCCCATGACAGTGTACCACCTAAGCAGTTCTTTGACCGCCCTATCTTCTGTTTTCTAAAAGACATTCCCTCAGGTCAGGAATGGCATTTTCTTTCTTAGGAACATCAGCCAGATTACGTCCCTTATCCCCTCTGAAGATCTGCCAACACTAGTGCATGTGTTTGCGACGTCCACTCTGGACTACTGTAACATGTTTTATCTCGAGATAAATGGAGGTACCCCATGACGCTTGCAACTGGTGCGGAATGCAGCGGCCAGATTGCTGACTGGCTTTTTGAGGTCCAGTCATGTGACCCTGGCTACCTGTGAAGTGGTGTGTTACCTTTATGGTTGGCTTACTAACCTATAAAACCCTACATGGGTTGGATCCTGGCTACTTGTTAGAGCTTCCGCATCCTCTCCAGTCTTCATACCCCCTTCACTCCACTGAGGACAGTCTTCTCTTGGTCCTAAGGGCATGGCTGAAATCCTCAGGGGACCGCATGTTTGAGGTAGCCAGCCCTGTACTGTGGAATACTCTACCTAGGGTACTGAGAGAGGTCCCCTTGGTGATGTCCATTAAAAGGGGGTTAAAGGCCTACGTGTTCAGACAGGCCTTCAGGGATCAGATTTAGTACCCTGTATTTATTAAGTAGCAGCTGCTGGTTTAGTATGATGATTGTAATTTATTCATTTTTTTAATTTATTTTACTAGTGTCATTTTATTAATTATTCGTTATTTAGTGTACTGTTTTAGTTGCCTGTTTACACTTGCACAGCACCCTAAGCCTCCAGAGAAGGGTATCTTATAAATAAAGCTACTACTACTGGGTAAGAATTAGGCAGGTAAGATTTTATGGCCCAAGAGTTGATGTATGCAGAATTATGAAATCCTAAATAAGATAGAAACTGGTGAAAATGCCTGTAATCATTTCTTGTAATTGCAAGACAATGAGGTAGTTGTCATTCTTAAGTGTAAAATAACTCCTATCCTGGTGATGTGTGTGCAGGGGGTGCATTGTGCTGCTACACGGGAGGCTTAGATTTATCCCAATCCCAGTTCACAGGCCAGAGGAGACTGGAATGCTTCAACTCCATTGGGAGTGTTGCAGTTGCCTTGTCACCCAAGCAACTCCTATGGCTGATCCCAGGGTGGCATTGAGTATCATGGGGTGGCCATATTTCATGCTGCCTTCTCCAGCATAGGCTGAGCACAGGATAGAGATTGTACACATCGAGGGAGATGGTAGGGCTAGGAGGAGGGAACAGGTGGAAGCCTAATGGGCTGAAATATACCCAACCACTTATGCTTAGGTGTCCTTCAAGGCTGCCTGAACAGAACCCAACCAGACAGATCTTGAGAGATGAGCATGTAATTCCCTGCTTTGAGAACATGATCTGGTGTTATCTGGAGGATGGTGGTGTTGGAGCAGGAGTCGGTCAGAGGCAGCAACGGTAAGCAGCCAAATCTGGGGAAGGATATAAAAGACTGTGGTAAAAAGTATCATGTGCCAACCTTTCAGTGCAGCAGTAACGTTACCGTTCATAACATTGCGACCTGGGTTCAGAAACAAGCCTGAGTGGCTGGGGGTCAGCTACAGGAAGGAGAATGGAGTGTCCCTCAGGACACATTCCTCCTCCAGGGGGAGGGTTGTTGGCTGCTGCTGCTGTTGCAGGAGAGAAGGACACTACTCAGCGCTGACTGGATATAGTGAGTGTAGACGTGCATGTTGGGGCCTTGATATCCAAGAGAGGCAGTGTCCCGAGGGGTGTGAAAAGCAAAAAAAAAAGAATGAATGTGCCCCGGCCATGGCAGGATGACACCAGCTCCCTTCATTTGCTCTACACTGCTGACTGTGCACCCTTTCGTAACACTGGATTAGGGACAGCTGTGAAGGGACTGCCCCACCCCTTTATGATGGCCCCACAATGAGATAAGTCACAGGGAAGGGAGGTGCTGGGGCTAGCAGATGGAAGTAGGTCAGTGAGAAAGGGCAGAAACAGAAAGTAAACAAAAAAGTATCATGTAGCCACTGCATCACAATGTTTGTAACTGTGAATGATTATTTATGATATACCTTATCTTGATGTGCAGGAATGCTTCTGTGGAACATCTGTCATTGTACCAGAGCTTGAAGGAGCTCTGTTTTTGAAAGAAGATGGAAAGAAGTCTTGGAAACGTCGCTACTTTCTTCTGCGGGCTTCTGGAATTTATTATGTCCCCAAAGGAAAGACTAAGGTCAGTAAGTCAGAGGAAACATTTTAGCAATAAAGCAATTCATGAAGGTGAAAGTAAAGAGCTCCTGAGACAGAATTTTAAGAGCATGTCTCGTGCACCTGAGAGTTTTTCTTTGACCATAGCACTTGTGCAAATATTGGTTATGATATTTGAAATCCTTTTGAGTTATCCACTTGGGGTGGGGGGGCAACATAATAAAAGCTCAGTGTTTATTTTAGCTCCAGACTTCAGAAACATTTTCAAGTTGACTGTTTCCTGCAAGTAACCCAATTTCTTTACATCTAGGTCCCAGTGGAAATTCAGTATTTGACTCAGTTTGCAAACACTTGCTCCTTGTTTTTGTGCCAAAATGCAAATAAAGGAACCCTGACGTTATGTTTTAAGTAGAGCCAATGGTGAACGATTACCTTCATTGCCTGGTTTGGGTTTTCAGTATGTTTCTGTGCCAAAAAAATGCAATAATGGTTCTTTTCTGTAATTTTCTTATACTTATCAAATGTTGCCCTTTCTTAGACATGTCTCTGTTGCGAATCCACTGTTTACTTTCACTGCTGCAGGACTTAAGGCAGGAACTGTAAGAGACAATAGCAAGCCTAAATCAAGGGGCTAACGTAAGGCAGGCACTTAGAATGTTCAGAACAAACGACTGCTTATACACACTGGTAACAATTTCAGACAGGTTTTCAGGGTATATTCCCTCAGTCAGTAACTTGTGGTACTGATTACCGAAAGAACAGCAAAAGAGGAGTCTCAAACCCATGAATGGCAGAGGCCATGGTCAGTTATCTTGGGGGTTTGCATTAAACCCCATTATTCTACTACTTGATCTATTTAGTTGCTAAGAAACAACAATGACAACGGGAAGACTACTAGCAAAAAAAAAAAAGTAGATGAGTTGGAAGAATCTGTCGCTAACCAGCTGACTTCTTGTCAGGAGTTACTTAGAAACATAGAATGTGACAGCAGAAAAGCACTGCTTAGCCCATGTAGTCTGCCCAGGTGTTCCCCAATTTTTCTGTCTGCACAGACTGTATCTGGTCTCCGTCATCACTCCTGCCTCCCTGCATTCTATCTAATACACTCCTGTGTCTATCCCATGCATGCTTGAAACCTCCAATTGTTCTGGTCTCTACCACTTCTGCTGGCAGTCTATTCCAGGCATCCACTACCCTTTCAGTGAGCAGGGTGACTTCAGTCCTACCAAGGTGGATTGAAAGATTCCTGCCACAACCTGTGCCAGGAGTCAGTTAAATTCAGGCTGCAGTGCAGAGGAGGTTCCTGATGCAGGGTGTCACAGAGTTCACCAGGGAGGAAGCCATCTTGGATCTGGTACTAACAAACTGGGGCCACGTTCAGGACATTCAGGTTGAGGAGCCCTTGGGAGGAAGCGACCACCGTATGTGTAGTGCAGGTTGGGCATGGGGAGGGACAAGACGAACACCAACAAAGGTCCTGGACTGCACTGGCTAGCCTCAGTGAGGGGATGGGAGTGGATCCGAAGTGGTCATTCACCAGACAGGTTAGCAGTGGTCACAAATGAGTGTGTCAGGGTGAAAGGGAAAAGCATCTAGGACCAGAGTACCCAGTTGGTTTAGCAGAGAGATAGTCCAGGCAGTCAGAGATAAGAGGACAGCTTACAGGAGGTTCAGGAGGACCCAGAAGGAGGAGGACTGGGAGGAATACCATAGAAAAGCCAAGGAGACGGGAAAAGTAGTCTGGCTGGCCAAGACCAGGAAGGAACTGCAATTAGCAGAAGGGATCAAAAAAGGGGAAAAGCCTTTTATCAATACATCAGGGAGAAAAGGGAAAAGAAGGATTGTATTGTAAGGCTAAAGAAAAGGAGGGTGAGTGGAAGATAGAGGGGACAAGGTAGAGTTATTTTATGAATATTTTTGCTGTGTCTTTACATAGGAGAAGGATAGCCCTGTACCACAAGGGAGAAGAGGGGGTGAGTGGATGAAAAGATCAGCGAAAACAGGATATGTAAAGGTCTATTGACCTTTAAGGTTGATAAAGCACCAGGCCCAGATGGTATCTATCCCAGGGTTCTGAGGGAGTTAGCAACAGAACCAAGCCATAAATTAGTGTCTGAGACTTGATTAGCGGCCTTTGCTAATCAAAATGAAAAATGATTAGCAACTGGTCGAAGTTGATTAGCAGTGGGGGGTCCAGAATATGGGGGAGATGGCTACAAATAATGAAAAATAGTGCCATTCACGCATTCCAAGCCCTGCGGCCCTGGAGAAATTCGATTAGCACCTACCGTGAATCAAAAACGAAATTGATTTGCAGTTGCCGGTTTTTGATTTGCAAATTGTGATGTGAACCCACTTATTTTATGCCTTGCAGAACTAGCAGACCCCCTGGTGGACCTGTTCAGTAGTTCACTGGAGTCTGGGGTAGCACTACTGGAACAGAGAATGGCGCACATGGTGTGGCTCCACAAGAGTGGACACAGATGACCCAGGCAACTACAGACTGGTCAGTCTGACCGCAACTGTGAGCAAGCTCATGGAGGCAAGCTGCAAGAAAAGGCTTGTAGATTTCTTGGAGGAAGATAGTCTCCAGGATGGGAGACAGCATGGGCTCATGGCTAAGAGATCCTGTGAAACAAATCCGATCAATTTCTTTAACTGGGTAACAAGAACAGTGGGCAAGGGCCAAGTGGATGACGTACTTTACTTGTACTTCAGCAAGGCCTTTGATTCAGTGCTGCACAGGAGGTTGATCAGAAAACTGGAGGATCTTGGGGTAGGGGAGAAACTCACTAGATTGGTGGTGAACTGGCTGAGTGATAGGACCCAGAGAGTGGGGGTGGTGTGGATCTCTCAGACTCAAGGGAAGCCACTAGCTGGGTCCCACAGGGCTCAGTGCTTGGCCCAGTATTGTGTAATGTATTCATTAACAACATTGGAGATGGCATAAAGGGCAAGATCTGCCTGTTTGCAGATGACACCAAGCTCTGTGGGAGAGTGGATACAGAGGAAGAGAGATTGTACTTTAACGAAGATCTGGCCAAGCTAGAGAGGTGATCAGGAATATGACATATCTGAGTCAATGCAAAGAAGTGCAAAGTCATGCTCACAAGTGATTGGAACCCGAGGACAGAGTACAGCCTGGGGGGTTGCCTAGTAACTAAACCTGAGGAAGAAGAAGACTTAAGGGATGATGACCATTAGTGACTTAAAGAACTCCTCACACAGCAGGAAGATGGCAGGAAAGAAAAACAATAAAATGCTGGGCTGCATTGTCAGGGGAATCAGTAACAGGTGGGAGGAGGTAATATTGCCGCTATAGTTTCACCCTTGACACGGGTGCCTCTGCTGCTGCAAGCAGCCAGGCAAGCCCCTTCTGTCCGCCAGCTGCCTTCCTCGCTGTACTGCCCGCCAATCACCAGACCGGAGTTTCACTCCTGACATGGGTGCCTCTGCTGCTGCAAGCAGCTGGACGGGCCCCTTCTGTCCGCCAGCTGCCTTCCTCGCTCTACTGCCTGCTGCTGCAGTTATTTAATTCTTTGCTACTCCTGTTCCTTCTGGACTTTAAGCTAATGTTACATACTGATTGTGGTACTGGTTAAGTCTCTCCAAATTGTCCTGCGAATCCTAATTTAAACGTGAACCTTCTCCTGCCTGCACTGTACTATAATTGTCTAAACATTTACTGTTAATGATTGTACTGTCTCTGTTTTAATAATGTATTGTTTCTGTACACTTCCGGGTCGTGCCTGAAAATAGTCATTGCTATGGCTAGTGCACCTTACCCGGTCAACAAAAACTAAATAAATAAACCTAAGCCTGTTTACAGCAGTTTTGCACTCCAAGGGTAGTTTGACGTGCAAGTTCTTTTAGGCTGCAGGTTTGTAGATTTTAAAGTACTACAGTTCTCTTTGTTTTAAGGTCCAGTGGTAATCTACCCTGGATCAGAAACTAAGTTTAAAGTAATACAGTTTTTTCTGTTTAGACCAGATTTCATTTGGGTCACAGTTGTAAGCTTTGCCCTGCAAATAATCCAATTTCTGTTTCACTTTTTCTCCTTCTGTCTCCTTCCTGCTTGAATTTTTGCCCCCACCCCCACCTCCAACTTTTATAAAATACTCTCCCTCCCCCTCAGCACCACCCCTAGGCAATCTTCATCCTCCCCTCTCACTAATATTGCAACTCCACTTAAAGATACAGAGTGCAGCTATTAGGCCTAACACTTGTCCTGTCCTCCCTTTAAAGACATCTTCCTATTTTCGCCATCTGCTTGTCTATCAGCTTTGTTTAGTGCCTGCTCAGCTATCTACTTTACAGTTCCATACCTGAGCGTCCTCCCTTGCTACCCTAAACACAGCCCCAATAATCTTCAAGTTGCCTTGGTATCCCCTGCCCTAGCTAAAACGCCCTATTTTAACCTACATTTTATATCTTAAACTACATCCACTGCCCCTGATTGGGCTCCCAGCGATCGGCCGGGGCTAATCCTGCCAGACGCCCGCACCTCCATCCTCTGGGCAACCAGGACACCTTCAAAGCTGGTTAAGAGTCCCGGCTGCTCCGGGAATGCACTGCGTGGCTCTGATAGGCTGCCGCCTGCTGCCACCCTCCTCTAATTGGACCATTGCTCTCCGCTCGGCCACTGATTGGCCCTGCCTTTTCTCTATTGGATTTTCAGTCTCTGGGCTTCGGCGCCCACTGCTTTGCATTGACTTTTGCTGAAAATTTGCACCCACCACCCCACCCCCACCTCCTTCCTTTATTAAATAGGCTTTGGCTCCACCCACTCGACCTTGGTATCCACCCTGCTAGAACCTTATTGGGCTCACTTACTTGGGACCCCCCAACGCTCCCTCTCCCTCTCCTTGCTTCACATCCACGGGCTGGCTCTTGCCCTACAGACCCTCTCGGTTATCTCTACACATCCCCTAAGCACTATGGCTCTGCCCCTTCTGCTTCTTCGTCTCATTCTCTCTTGCTTCCTGCTACCACTGTTTTTCCTACCTGGAGCTAGATACCCCTCTCTTCCTCTAGGGCTAGGCTACAGGATTGACCTTATCTACACCCACTCTGGTACCCTTCCAACTGAGCTTGTCTATACTCCCCCATTCTCCTCTGGCGATGGCTTGCAACACCCAAAGAACCATGATAGGGTGGTGTATATTCACCTGTTCCTGTTCTCAACACTGGCTCATATTACTTCACTTTGGGACCCAAGACAGAATCACTGCAATAGACTGTGCATGAAATGGGTAAACAAATCTGCCTTAAAACAATTCAGATGGTACACTCTGAAGCTTCTGCTACTCCTGCTGCTGCTGTCTGGGAATGTTCACCCAAATCCTGGGCCTAAAATTCCTTTCTCCGGCCATCTATCAAGGCACCCTGGGCTCTCACCCTTGCATCTCTCAACATCTGCAGCCTCCTACCTAAACTTGATGCCCTGCAAATATTCACTAACCAACACAACCCTGATATCCTTGCAATCGTTGAAACCTGGCTATCACACGAAATTCCAGACATGGCTATTGCTCTGCTGGGGTACAACGTCTTCAGACTTGACAGGAGTACAAAAAGAGGGGGAAGCTGTGCTTTATATCTCAAAGACACCCTCCTGGGTCACCGCTTACCTTCCCCCCTCTCGGATTCTTCTACGCAGATCCTACCTATTAAAATTCGGCTGGGGGCTCACAACAAAGCACTGACTGTTGCTGCTGTTTATATTCCTCCAAAAGAACAAGGTAAAGGCCTCAACTCCGTGTTGGACCTCATCCGTGCCCAACCCTCTGATTCGGAGTCGATCCTAATGGCTATTTTAACATCAATTGGCAAGCCGCTGACACAGGGTGCCTCAAAGATGCCATCTCAGCAGCCAACCTGGCACAGCTGGTAGTCTCCCCCACCAGACATAATTATAAAACTGACGCAGACACTCTCCTGGACTGGATACTGGCCAGCCACCCCTCCCATATCTTGGATGTTTCCGTCCTTCCAGATACACTAAGTCACCATTCCCCAGTCATCTGCGAATGGTCAAATAAATTCTGCAAGCCCCCCCTAAATTAATCAGTAGTAGAGTCCTACCACGTGGTCAGTTGAAACACCTCAAATCCCACCTCCGACAGCTTGACTGGTCTCCTATATTCAGCGCTTCTGATGTCAACTCAGCCTCAGATTTTTTCATCAACTCTTTCAATGCTGCCTGTGACACCTATGCCCCTTTCAGAAGGCGTAAAATCAAAGGCCTTTGCAATCCTTGGCTCTCCGCTGAACTACTTACGGATCTGAAAGCAAGGGACCTCCTCTGGCTTCGGGCACGGGCCACTGGAAATCAAGCCGATATTCAGAACTACAAACGGGCATGAAACGACTGCACTAAATCAATCCGCCAGAAGAAAAATGCATACTGCAGAGATACCCTCACAAACACCTGGGGTAAGGGAAAATCCTTCTGGGACAATCTTAAAGAAGTAACTGGGAAGCAGTCAAAAACCTCACCTACAGTGTTGGTCATTGATGGTGGCATAACTCTCAACCCTACCACAATTGCAAATACTTTCAATGCTATGTTCTCTGACCTCAGTAGTGTTCTCCCTTCGGACTTCTTCAGTGATGACCACCCTCCTTCTCCTACCCCCAGCCCACAACCCCCTTCCTCCAACCGCCTACTGTTCTACTTTAAGGAAGTCAGGGCGCATGAGGTCTGTAAATACGTCTCTAATGCAATCACCAAATCCAGAACTAGTGGGGACTCACTCGACCTAAAGCTGGTATCCCTCACCCTTGATGAAGTGCTAATTACACTAACAAAAATTGTTAACCTCTCCCTCGCGCTCAGCCAGTTCCCGACAGATGAAAATCAGCCACAGTAACCCTGGTCCACAAAAGTGGGGACAAGGATCTGCATGTGAACTACTGGCCTATCTCTCCATACTCCTCCCCCCCCTCGCCAAGGCCACTGAACATATGGTATCTGACCAGCTAACAGAATACCTGGACAAACACAATATCCTCTGCCCCCAACAACATGGTTTCCATACAGGTCACAGTACTACATCGGGCCTCCTTGAATTCACCAGTCCTATCCACAGCTCATTGGACAACAGCCTCCTATCTGGGTCGGTCTTCACTGACCTGACCAAGGCTTTTGACACTGTACATCATAAACTATTAATCACACAGCTATGTTCTGCTGGGCTGTCACCTGGGTCCACTACCTGGTTCAAGATCTACTTGGAGGACCTCTCCCAAACAGTGAAAATAGCTGATGCTCTCTCAGATGCATGTCCTGTTCACTCAGGAGTTCCTCGAGGCTCCATTCTTGGGCCACTTCTTTTTAGCCTCTTTCTGAATGATATTCCTCAATCGTGTCCAGCACAAATCCTTCTCTATGCTGACGGTGCCATCATCCTCTCCACTCACAAGGATCCAGGCGCCTTCAAAAGAATCTACATCTTGATTTCACCTCGATTGAAACTTGGTTTAGTACACATAAATTGGTTCTCAACTACAAAAAAACCAAGTCCATGCACTTCTGCAGCCCGAACAACAAACACAGACTCAATCCCATCATGATCAAAAACTGCCTTATTGCAACCCTTGAACAGGTTCAATCCTTTAAATATCTAGGCATTACCATTGATTGTAACCTATCATATGCTACGCACGTTGACAACACTGCCAAGGCTGCCAACACTCGCATTGGCCTACTCTTCAGGCACAGGCAATGCCTTACCTCAGATGCCTTAAGGATTGCAGTACAGAGCTCAGTAATTTCAATAATAGACTACGGCCTGGTCATCTACAGTTCTGCCTCTGCCACCATCCATTGCACTAAACAAAGCTTGCCGTCTCATAACGAGCGCCCATCGCCTCACTCACACATATGATCTCTATGCACAGACTGGGTGGCTTCAGCTTTCAAACCGGATCAGGTACCAAACCTGCCTTATGACAAAGAAAATAACACTAGGCTTTGCTCCCCGAGGTGTCCAAGCTCTCCTCTGCCCAGCGTGGACTACTTGCATCACCAGGGGCTCTGAATCCCAACTTCTACATATCCCGCGTTACCGCACCACACAAGGGCAAAGATCGTTTGCGCACAGAGCTCCCTGTTGGTTCAGTGGTCTCAACATTGACATCGCCTCAATGCCAAAGCTTGGTCCATTCAAATCCAGTCTCCATCACATTCTGTCTGCATCTAGCTCCTGTGACTGTCCTTCCTAATTGTTCTTCCCTCTCCTCTTTGCTCTTTCCACCTAGCACTTAACCCTCTCCCCCCCTCAACTCCCTCTCCCATACATTCATTCATCCTCCCCTCCTCCCACCCACCTTCTCTACCCCCCTGTAGCACTTTAATTGATATTTGACAAGTGCCTATGGCCGCACCTCACTAGTGTGTCTTTCCTCCATACCGTGTCAGCCCTGTTACCAGACCTCCTTCTGGCATTTTTGCCACTATATTGAATGTATAAAACTGTATGTAACTGCCTGTAACCCACTGTTATACTGTTATTCAGTGTCTTGTTTGAATTGTACCTCAGCCGACATGGAACATTTGTAAAAGAGCCTTGGCTGAAAGGTACTTGTAGTCCTAGATTCAAATAAATAAATAAACTGGTGCGTCCGAACCTAGTGTATAGTACTGGAGGCCCTACCAGAAAAAAGACATTAACCTGGTAGAGGCAGTCCAGAGACAGGAAGCAAAAATGATTAGGGGTCAGCAGGGCAGCACATACAAAGAGAGGCTTGAGGACCTCAACATGTACCTGCTGGAGGAGAGAAGGGATGGGGAACATGATGGAGACCTTTAAGTACCTGAAGGAATTCAATAAGGTGAGTACTGAGGGCCTGTTCAGTCTTTGCAGAAACAAAACCACAAGGGGACACTGCCTTAAACTTGCAGGGGGAAGGTTCATGAAAGACATCAAGAGGCATTTCTTCATGGAGAGAGTGGCTGCAGGGTGGAACGAATTCCCTGAGGAAGTGGTCTCCCTGGAGATGATGGAAGGCTTAAAAGAAGGTAGAATACAAGGTAGATAGATGGCTTGATTCAGGGTAAACTCAGACACCTCTTTTGATAAGAACTTAGAGTTGGTATGCAAAGACACCCTGACTTTGTGGAAAACCAAATAAGGAGACTTACACATGTAACCCCCCTGCAAATGGGGGTTCCCAAAAGACTTCCAGGAGCTTGCTTGAATGCTCCAAGCCTGAATGGTGTTTGGCGTTTAAGCCATTTATCAGTGAGTGTTTTTAGAGCCTCTGGTACTGTCTCTTTAAGAGCTGTCTGCTTGCAGACATAATTAGTTTGTATGGGGGACTGTGTGTTTCTTTGATTGAGTACCACTCAAGCTGCTGCCAATTCACTTCATTTTTGCAGTCACTTGGAGTGCAAAGGGAACCTATCTGACAGATGTAACTGTTTGCCAGAAATTATTTAGAGTAATAATGAAATTACAGTTTGTCTAACCTGCTTTCTTTGCAGTCAGAACTGTGTCTGCTAGTTCCCCATTCTAGTTTTGAACTGCTGAACTGGACCAATCAGTGTGGGGTAAGCTAGCTCTAAAATGGTGCCTTGACCGAATCAGAACTTGGACTCATAATCTGAGCCAGCCACAAGAGGATTATATGAGCAGTGACTCTGGGAGATGTAGTTTAGACTTCAGCACCTTTTGGACCAACAGCAGCAGTCTATTGTGAGTGACAGCCAATCCAGTCAAGAACTGGGAGGAACTCAAAGGAAGTGCCCGTTTTGTCGGGTTGGAGTTTGAGTTGAGCTTTGGCAGTGAAGAAGGAAGGAGCCCTGTGCTTTTCAGTGTGCAGTTTTAGTCAAAAAGCGTGTAGGGCCCAGAGTTCGGTCTGCAGCTTGTTGGGACTGAATCCGTCCTGTGAAAAGAATCAAAGGATCTCTGAAGAGTAGAAACCAGGCTCACCCTGTAGAAGACTGGAGGAATTGCAAAATTACACTCGGTCTGTCAGGAACTGAATCTGCTGTGTGTTCTCCGGTATTGTGCAGTAATTGCGATCGGGATACAGATGCAGCCTGCCTGGTATAGTGCTTTCTTTATATGGATGTGTGAAGAGGTTTGTGCACCTCAAGTGAGCCCTGCTGACACTGAAGGACCCTATCTTATTTGGAGGTCGTGAGTACTAATTCAGGGTCGCTCCTGTTGAATTGCCGCATTAAATCCAAATGGAATTACTGTACTGCTGACTGTTTAATTCTCTTTTTCTCTGTGAAAGGGCCCTACCAGCTGCCACAGTTTGGACTAGCCACTAGGGCTTGGGTACCCAGGGACAGTAACTGATAGGGATAGGCTCTGCACAGAGCCATAGGTAGATTATTAAAGTGATAAGCTAATTAACCTGATTTCCCCTGTCCTTGTTATATCCTCCTAAATAAATCAGAGCTGCTTGTTTCAGCAAAGTTATACTGCCTGAGGTATTTGTCTATGTTAAAGTACTGTACTGTGATTGTTGCACTGTATCTCATTTCACAGGAGGTCCCAGTGCCGGAACCAGACCTGGGGGTAAGTGTATACTGTGAAGGTAATTCTGATATATTGTGTGGGCCACTAGTGGGAAGAAAGGGGGGTTGCAGTGTCCCAGAGGGCTGTGACCAAGTTAGTTTAACTATTGCAAACCCTGACCTCTGGGTGGAGGCACCCGCCATTGGATCCAGGCCCCTCAACCTGTTAGTGGCAAATCAGGCAGGGGTAGTAGCACCTGGGATAGCGCCATCTAGGGGTTACATCTTGGAGGCTCACCGCTGGGATTGTGTGTCCTCTAGTGGCCATATTTACGAACCACTGTTAAGAAAAAAATGGGTACCCGACAGAAGTGGCTGTGCACGGCTGGTGGAGTGGTGTACTGGGAGGAGATCGACCCCCAAATGCTATGCTTATCCTGGACATCCCCTGGTATCAATACGGACACTGTGCAGGAGTACTTTCCAGGTGGAAGGTTTACAAACCCTGTGGTGGTGGGTCGGCATGCTAATCTGCTCACCCACACTTTCCTGGCCCTAGTAGAGTTTAAGGATCCCATAGATAGCTCCAAAGTGCCACAGACCATTACCCCAGAGGAGCCCTCACTGCTTGAGAGTGATAACTAAGGACAGTAAAGACCCGGGAATCAGCCCCACCACTATCTGAAACTTTTGAGGAGAAATTTTCTGAATGGTTTGCTGGGAGAGGGAAAACTGTGGAGGACTTGAAGAAACTATTCTTGCCACCTGGGGTGTTCCTCCCCAACACCCTCTCCTGCTCCAGTGCCCGTAATGGTGGCTGAACCAATGCAGACTCTATTTCTGCACCTGCCATTAGTCACGACTCTTACCGAGGTTGAGGATCTTCTCTGGCACCCTCCCACCCCCAAGGGGAGGATGACTGGGAGACCTGGATAGACTATGTTGCCCCCAAGTGCTAGAATGGCAATGCTCGGGAAGGCGGCGAAAGAGGGTTAGTGAGAGCCTCCGAGGTCCTGCCTGGCTACCATCCGTGCTAAGCGGGCCAGTAACCCTGAGCGACTGCACAGGCCTATCTTGAGGCCTTGGAGAATGTGTATGGAGCCCAGATTCTGATGAGGACCTATGGTGGAGAGTAAGAAATGCACAACAGTACCAAGGGAGTTGTTGTCTGTGTATGTCTCTCGGCTGGAAAAATTCTTGCAAGAATGCCTCAGAAAGGGTAGTTTGCCAGCGATTGAACTGGACCGAACCAGACTGGACAGAATCCTTAAGTCTGCCCCTTCTCAGAACTGCTGTTGCTTCAGTTACCTGCAAATCGACTGGAATCCCCACCCTCCTATGATGAGTTAATGAGAGAAATTCGAGGAGTTGAGAAAAGCGACCTCGGAGGTACCTGCACCAACAGCTGTGGTTACGACCCGAGTGACTGAGGTGACCCATCAAGTGAAGTTCAGGGCCAGGGTTGACAGTCAATGAGTGCTCTGACAAGGAAAAGATATGCCACAATGGGGCGAACTGTTGAGAGAGATCCGGAATTCACAAACAGTCCCTTTATGAAGGCCGCCCCCATGCAAATGCAGCCCTGACCTATATCCGACTGCATCTGCTATGGGGTGGGGGTACCACCCATGTATCTCAGCTGATAACAGCTCCAAACTCAATTCCTTGACCATGGAAGTGGAGAAACTGACGAGATGTCTCCAAATGCTTATCACGCTGACAGAGATGGCACCCAGGTTTCCAGTTAGTAATACCCCGCCCTGGCTCCCAGTGTGGCCTCGGCCAGCTCAAACTCCAGAAAGTATGTTTTGCTATAATTGTGGGAAAGATGGGCACATGAAAGGAAATGCCAGTCCCCAAAGACACTGACAAAGTTGCATATAGGCTACAAGGAGAGCTTCGGAGAAAAATCAGTGGTTAAGAGGTGCACGACATGATCCCAGTGAGGGCACCAAAATGCTAATTCACGTCCTTTGTGGCAAGGTCAGTTGCCCAGGCCCCCACCACCGCCTCTCCAGACTGGTCCAGAATAGTGGGTCCCTCCATGGAGACCACTGTAAAGGTGAATGGAGTGTCTACAAGAGCTGTATTAGACAGTGGCTCCCAAGTGACAATTATGTTCCAGGATTGGTATCAGAAGCATTTGTCAGACGTACTCCTTACAACCATTAGAAGGACTGTATGTATGAAGTTAAGGAGAAGGCCTACCCTATTCCGTATATCCGAATTGGCTGTCTTTCCCCACCTCCGTGGCTGGAGTGGCTTAACAAGTAGAGACCCTAGCCTTAGTGTGTCCCCCACTGGACTGTATGATGGTGTCCTTTGTTGATTGGAACAAATGCTCATATGTTCGGAAGGCTGGCACAGTTGTGTTATGAAAAACAGGGGTCAAAGACTAGTAGAGCTTTAAGAGTTCTGGCTTTAATTAAGAAGGCTTATGAGGCACAGAGAGATGCTGAAAAAACAGAACCAGAGGAACCGGTCGGAATTGTATGGAAGAAGGATCCTGAGTCTCTGATCCTGGCCAAATGCCCAGTGTACCTTACAGGAGAGGTCCGTATCAGAAAGGATGTTAAGAATAAAATATTAATGTTGGATGCACCAGGCGATGGAAAATTGCCAGAGGGACTGCTGGTCAAGCCTAGTATTTTGCCCGCTAGAGCCCATGCTTATGCCAGAAGGGTAATGGTCCAAGTTCATAATGTGTCTGAAAGAGACATTCGAGTAAACAGAGGTTGCATCCTGGCTAATGTGCATTGTGCAGACACTGCAGTGCTACCAGCAGCAAGAGTTCAAGGAAGAATGACAGAGTAACGCCTGACTTGTTTGATTTCGGCGACTCCCGCTGCCAGCTGAATGGAAAGTGAGGATCAGTGAGAAGCTTGCCCTGAGAGACCAGGTGTTTTCTTTAAAGGAATGGGATGTGGGATGCGTGCAGGAGCTGAGCACAATATCCGCTGCATGACGAAAGCCATTTCATGAGAAGGTCTCGGCGCCTGGCACCTGCTGACATAGATGATGTGAGACGCATCTGCAAGAGATGTTAGCTGCTGGTGTAATACAAGAATCCAGAAGCCCTTATGCTTCCCCATTGTGGTAGTGAGGAAAAAGAATGGAACAGTAAGGATGTGTGTGGATTATCGCACCTTAAACCGCGGACTATCCTGATCAGTACACAATGCCCGCATTCAGGATGCTTTGGACTGCCTAAACGGGAGCAAGTGGTTCTCTGTGCTGGATCTCCGCAGTGGGTACTACCAGATCCCAATGGCCCCAGAGGACCGTGAGAAGACGGCCTTTATCTGTCCGCTTATTCTATGAATTCATGAGGATGCCTCAAGGATTTCAGGTGCCCCAGCCACTTTTCAACGATTGATGGAGCGTGCAGTGGGGACATGAACTTACTAGAGTGCCTGGTATACCTAGATGATGTTATTGTGTTTGGCAGCTCACTGGAGGAACATGAGAGCAGATTATTTAAGGTATTGGACCGACTGGAGGACTTTGGCCTTAAACTGTCCATTGATAAGTGTCAATTCTTTCAAACATCAGTAAAGTATGTGGGACACATAGTATCCACCGAGGAATAGAGACCGACCCAAGTAAAGTTGAGGCCTTGACCACCTGGCCACAGCCCAAAATCTAAAAGAACTGCAAAGATTCCTGGGATTCTGTGGTTATTATCGGCGCTTCATCAAGGACTATTCAAGAGTGATCCCTTTACTTAACCTTACTCAAGGGTATCCCCAACCCACAAAAATACCAAAGTCAGCGTCCCTCAAGACTGAAAGAGTGTATTTTCATCCGAGTGAAGTATTTGGGGCCGCTGGAATCCTGATTGTGAGACTGCTTTTCATGAGATCATATATCAACTTACCCATGCTCCAGTGCTGGCCTATGCCGATCCAAGAAAACCTTACGTCCTGCACACTGATGCTAGCTTGCAAGGGTTGGGGGCTGTGTTGTACCAAGAGCACGAGAATGGCCTGAGACCAGTGGCCTTTGCCAGTAGAAGCCTGACCCCATCCGAAAAGAACTATCCTGTACATAAGTTAGAGTTCCTAGCTTTGAAGTGGGCTATTGTTGACCAATTCCATGAGTACTTGTATGGGGCTAAAATACTAGTAAAAACTGACAATAATCCTTTGACCTATGTGCAGACCTCAGCTAAGTTGGATGCCACTGGCCATAGGTGGCTTTCTGCATTATCTACATATGACTATGCTCTCGAATACCGAGCAGGTCTGAACCACATAGATGCTGATGCTCTCTCCGGAGGCCTGTCCCCAGAATGATTGGGTCCGATTGGCAGAACCTGACATTCGGACTCTGCCGAAGTTTGACAGGGAGGAACAAATGTCCACGGACGCATGTGGACTGCATGGTGATTGCTTGGGAGCCTCTGAGAATTGCATACCTGCTGCTTATTGCCACTTTTCTGCAATAGACATTGGTGCAGTGCCTCAGCTGGACAATGACAGTATCTGGCGGGCTCAATCCGCCGATCCCATGATCAAAGCAGCTTTAGAAGCCCTCTATGCAGGAAAAGATGTGTCCAAATTACGCTCCACTGATTTGAGAACTGCACTGTTATACAAAGAAGGTCCTAAGTTGAAACTGATCAATAAACTGTTATACAGAGAAACAGTAGACAGAGGGGGACAAGTAGACAACAACAACTAGTGCTGCCCACTGCCTTTGAGACTCAGTACTGAGGTCCTTGCACAACCACATGGGGCACCTTGGTATAGACAGAACACTTGACTTGGTGAGATCCAGATTCTATTGGCCTAAGATGGGGGCTGATGTGGAGCAACACATTCGAACTATAGTCGCTGCTTACAGGAAAGCTTTGCCCCAGAGGGCTGCCCTTGTTAACATCACCACCAGTGCACCCATGGAGCTGGTCTGTATTGATTTTCTGAGTTTGGAGTCAGATCAAAGAAATATCAGTAATGTGCTGGTGGTCACTGACCATTTCACGAGATATGCCCAACTTTCCCCACCAAAGACCAGAAAGCATCCACTGTGGCCAAAGTACTTGTAGAAAACTTTTTGTTCACTATGGGGCTCCACAAAGAATCCATTCTGATCAAGGGAGACTTTGAGAGTCATCTGATCAAAGAGATGCTTTCTCTGTGGGGAGTCGAAGTCCAGAACCACTCCTTACCACCCCCAGGGGACCCACAGCCTGAACGTTTCAACCGCACTTTGCTAGATATGCTAGGCACCCTGCACCCAAAGGACAAGCCTAGATGGAGCCAACAAATTAGCACCCTGGTACATGCTTATAACTGCACCAAAAGTGATGCCACTGGATTCTCCCCCTACCGCCTGATGTTTGGAAGAGAAGCTCGACTACCAGTAGATGTATGTTTTGGGGTCTCTCCTGATGGGGTTCAAGCTGACAACTATTTACAGTATGTGCAAAAGTTAAAGGCCCAGCTAACTCATGCGTACCAACTGGCTCAAACCATGGCTGCCAAAGAAATCTGGCCAACAAAGAAAGGTATGATAAAAAGGTGAAAGCACAGGAACTCCAGGAGGGAGATCGGTATTGCTAAGAAATCTGGGACTGCATGGCAAGCACAAGATTGCTGACAGATGGCACCATCTCCTCACATTGTAGTGGGCAAACTAGATGATCTGCCAGTGTACAAAGTAAGGCCTGAGAATAATTCAAAAGATGTAAAAACAATGCATAGAAATCATTTACTGCCCATTGGACAAATCTTAATGAGTCTGAGCCCTAGAAGATGCCCCTCTGGACCAGTGACTAGAGCTGCCACTAAGAAAAGATCAAGAAAGTCTGCACCTACAGAAGCAAAGTTAAAGTGTTCCCTCCACAAGTCTCAGTTGAGCATGACTGTCAGTCCATATCAGAAGAAAGTGAGAGACTTTGAATACTATCCTTCTACGAACTGAGTCAATTGTTTCGGGGCAATCCCCTAGTCAATACTGGAGATGAAGCTGGGCCTTCTGGACTGTCTAAGCCCCCAGCTTCATCCCTGGAGCCAATGCTACCAGAAAGTGAAGTGCAAAGCATCAAATCAGATGAAATGGAATCATTGTGCATGGTTGAACTGTTTGAGCTTTCAGGGGAGGAAAATGATAGATTAGGGCAGACTGGTGATACACCCGAACAAGAAGAGTATTTTGAGTGCCCTGACAGTCCACTGCCAGTGTCTGAAAGCTCTCCATGCGAGCCAAATGTTGTGGACTCAGAAACTGTAACTCCTGGAGCTGAAAGTGCCCCAAGTTCTAGCCTCTCTACCCCCATGGAGACTCCTGACAAGTGAGGACAATGCTGAAAATGAGGCTCAGAGTGCAGAGACTATAACAGTTCCCCTAGAAAGACTGGTCGAGCTGTAAAGCCTGTGGTGCACCTCAGTTATGATTCACTTGGGAGGCCTGTGGACTTGCCTCTCAATGTTGTCCATAAAGGAGTGTATGTGTCCCCGAGCTCATTGCCCAAACTGAGCATCAGTGCTAACTCCAAGTTACTTGTGTTGCCCTCTAAGTATGGTGCCCTTGCCCCATCCAGCCCCAAGGTAACTGATAGGGAAGGGCCCCCTCTCTTCAGGTTTCATGTACAAGAGGTAATAACTTGAGTTATGGTACAATGTGTGTAATACTGTATAAAGAGTGGACTGCAATGTTTCAGAAATGTGTTCTTGGTAAAATGATATATTGACTGATGATTACATGTGTGAGCCTAATGCAAATGTATATGGTTGCAGTTAAAACTTAAGGTACTTGCTTGGCGGATCAAGCTTTCCCAAGCCAGGAAGGGTGTAACCCCTGCAAATGGGGGTTCCCAAAAGACTTCCAGGAGCTTGCTTGAATGCTCCAAGCCTGAATGTGTTTGGCGTTTAAGCCATTTATCAGTGAGTGTTTTAGAGCCTCTGGTACTGTCTCTTTAAGAGCTGTCTGCTTGCAGACATAATTAGTTTGTATGGGGACTGTGTGTTTCTTTGATTGAGTACCACTCAAGCTGCTGCCAATTCACTTCATTTTTGCAGTCACTTGGAGTGCAAAGGGAACCTATCTGACAGATGTAACTGTTTGCCAGAAATTATTTAGAGTAATAATGAAATTACAGTTTGTCTAACCTGCTTTCTTTGCAGTCAGAACTGTGTCTGCTAGTTCCCCATTCTAGTTTTGAACTGCTGAACTGGACCAATCAGTGTGGGGTAAGCTAGCTCTAAAATGGTGCCTTGGACGAATCAGAACTTGGACTCATAATCTGAGCCAGCCACAAGAGGATTGTATGAGCAGTGACTCTGGGAGATGTAGTTTAGACTTCAGCACCTTTTGGACCAACAGCAGCAGTCTATTGTGAGTGACAGCCAATCCAGTCAAGAACTGGGAGGAACTCAAAGAAGTGCCAGTTTTGTCGGTTGGAGTTTGAGTTGAGCTTTGGCAGTGAAGAAGGAAGGACCCTGTGCTTTTCAGTGTGCAGTTTAGTCAAAAATGTGTGTAAGGCCCAGAGTTCCGGTCTGCAGCTTGTTAGGACTGAATCCGTCCTGTGAAAAGAATCAAAGGATCTCTGAAGATAGAAACCAGGCTCACCCTGTAGAAGACTGGAGGAATTGCTGAAAATTACACTCGGTCTGTCAGGAACTGAATCTGCTGTGTTCTCCCGGGTATTGTGCAGTAATTGCGATGGGATACAGATGCAGCCTGCCTGGTATAGTGCTTTCTTTTATATGGATGTGTGAAGAGGTTTGTGCACCTCAAGTGAGCCCTGCTGACACTGAAGGACCCTATCTTATTTGGAGGTGGTAGTACTAATTCAGGGTCGCTCCTGTTGAATTGCCGCATTAAATCCAAATGGAATTACTGTACTGCTGACTGTTTAATTCTCTTTTTCTCTGTGTGAAATCTCCCAGCTGCCACAGTTTGGACTAGCCACTAGGGCTTGGGTACCCAGGGACAGTAACTGATAGGGATAGGCCTGTGCACAGAGCCATTGGTAGATTATTAAAGTGATAAGCTAATTAACCTGATTTCCCCTGTCCTTGTTATATCCCCTAAATAAATCAGAGCTGCTTGTTTCAGCAAAGTTATACTGCCTGAGGTATTTGTCTATGTTAAGTACTGTACTGTGATTGTTGCACTGTATCTCATTTCTACAGGAGGTCCCAGTGCGGAACCAGACCTGGGGGTAAGTGTATACTGTGAGTAATTCTGATATATTGTGTGGGCCACTAGTTGGAAGAAAGGGGGGTTGCAGTGTCCCAGAGGGCTGTGACCAAGTTAGTTTAACTATTGCAAACCCTGACCTCTGGGTGGAGGCACCCGCCATTGGATCCAGGCCCCTCAACCTGTTAGTGGCAAATCAGGCAGGGGTAGTAGCCCCTGGGATAACGCCATCTAGGGGTTACACACATCAGAGCCTGAGGCTCAGAAATCCTTTGGGCAGAAGTAATAGCAACTAAAAATAACGCTTTCCGTGACGGAAAGCGCAGCTTACATGTCGCAGCTGGCTCAGAAGGAGCCAAGTAAGTTTTTCTAACACAAATTTTAGTCCAAGACAGGACTAGATTGCGAATGGGAGGCTTCAGATAAATAATGCCTCTCAAAAACGTATGGGACACCTCCAGTTGTGCCACTGTATGGCCATCAATGGGCACATGGAAGGCTGAAATAGCAGCCAGGTGCACTGTAATGGAGGAGTATTGCAGGCCAGAATCAGAGAGGGACAGCAAGTACTCCAGAATCTGATTCACTGGACAAGTGAAAGGACCTAAATGGAGCGAAGCTGCCCACAGAGCAAAGCGCTTCCACTTCATGGAATAAGTGGCCCTGGTAGAAGGCTTCCTAGCAGCCACCAGGATGTCAGCCACCTTTTGGGATGCCCCAAACCTAGCCAATACTATGTCTTCAGGAGCCAGGCATGAAGGTGTAGTGACTTGAGTTCTGGATGGACCAGGGTGCCCTGCTCCTGTGAGAGTAAACCTTTGCACAGGGCAGGGTAAATGGAGGTTCTGCCGCCATCTGCTGCAGCAAAGGGAACCAGATCTGATGAGGCCAGAAGGGAACAATGAGTATCAGAGTTGCTCCTTCCATCTGAAGGTTGATCAGCATCCTCTGAATTAGAGGGACTGGAGTGAAGGCGTAAAGGAACCCCTCTTTCCAAGAGAGGAACAAAACATCTCACCAGAAAACTCCAGGCCCTGGAGCGAGCAGAAAAGCGACAGTTTTGCATTGAGTGGGGACACAAAAAGGTCCAACTCTGGATGACCCCTTCTGCTACTGACATCAGCAGCTCCCACTCATGCATTCTGGACTGTGACCTGCTTAGCTTGACTGTCAGGACGTTTTGGACGCTTGGGACATGAACTGCCGACAGTTCTAGACCGAGGTCTAGAGCCCAGTATCAGACCCTCATTGCTTCTCTGCACAGGGGGGTATGAATAGACCAGATCCCAAAGCAAATTTGTTTTTAAATTGACCCTTTTTAAAAAGGATTTGGGACAAATATCTCTACTATACAGGAAAGAATAACCCTGCTCTTGAACTGTGATGTTCCAGCATGCCATTATAAATGTGTTGTTGCCATAACTGTAACCTGAAATAACACTGTCTCACTATATTGTTCTCTTTTACTGTGTAATCCCGGGTCGCCCCTGACTCCGGGGCTCGGTGGGTTTACCCGTTCACTAAAATTTAATAAATAAATATAGAGCTCCGCTCTTGTGTAATTCTTTACCTAAGGAGTTTTCTTATTGTTCCACGGTCTGAACTTTTAAAATAAGACTTGGATCATAGCTAGACTCACAAAATGATTGTACTTGTTCAGTAGCTTGTTTAGTTGTGACATGTTTTATCTTCTGTACTGTTTTTGAGAATGTATGTATCAATTGTTACTGTCTGTATTTTTGATATTTTTGTAAATCTTGTCACTTGTTTTACGGGCAGTACTACTCATCTTGCTTACAAGTATTAAAAAAATTAAAATGAAAAATTAAATGAAAAAATGAAATAGGGTAAGAGGGAAGGTTAGGTAAAGGGAGTAGGCAAGGGGGGGTAGCTGTTGGTGGGGGGACCCTTAATACTGTAGCCACTGAAGGCTCTGCAACACAGGCAGACTTGTTAGGCTATCAGCCCTTCTTCTGCTGGCAAAATGTGTCTGTTTGTAAATATTTCCTTACATCACTCTTGAATTCCCCACCTCCAGCTTTAGTGCATGCCCCTTGGTTCTGGTGCTTGCTCTCATTTGAAAGAGACTCCCCTCCTCTCCCCTATTAACCACTTTGAGGTACTTGCAAGTCTCTATTATATCCCCGCTCTCTCTCTCTCCTTTCTTAAAGAGTGTACATGTTAAGATCTCGCAATCTGTCTTTGTAGGGCCTCTCTTGCACCGTTTTAGTTGCCCTCTTCTAGACTGCCCCTACTCTGTCTGTGTCCTTTCTGAGGTGCAGTCTCCAAACTCGAATACAGTACTGTAGGTGACTGCATCAGCGAGCAGCTCCTCCTGCTAAAGATACCCCTCCCAATGCATCCCAGCATTCCACCAGCCTTACCCACTGCCTTTTCACATTGCACTGCCACCTTGAGGTCTTCAGATATGCTAGCCCCAAGGTCCGTTCCCTGCCTTGAGACTGTTAGTACTCCCACCCATCCTCACAATATCCCTGAGTTTCCCAAGATCCCAGAGCATTTTTTCTACCCCTTCCTGAGTGTCCAGCCTGTTGCAGGTTTTGGTGTCATCTACAAAAAGGCATACCTTCCCTTCCAGCACTTCTGCACTGTCCCCTATAAAGATACTAAAGAGGACTGGTCCCAGTTCTGAGCCCTGTGGTACCCCTCTTGTCACACTTGCCTCTTTAGAATGAGTGTCATTAACCATCAACCTCTGTGTCCTATCCTTTAACCAGTTTAAAACCCAGTTTTCCACTGCGGATTTCACTCCTAGGGTGGTCAACTTTGTAATCAGCCTTCTATGCGGCACCTTGTCAAAGGCCTTACTAAAGTCTAACTAGGCCACATCCATTGCTCTCCCCTGATCCATTTCCCTCATCACCCAAAGAAATCTGTTAGATTTATATGGCATGGCACCCCCCTCCCAGTTATTTCGGAAGTACCATGGAGCCCAAGTGCTCATTTACAAAGGTTCCACATCAAGTTTGTAAAAATGCAAGTAGGGTACAGCAACAGCAGAATCAAGTAACCATATAGTGATATTCAGTCCCGTTACAATGGCAAAACAATGAGACATGGTCTTGCTCCCTGTTTGATTCAAGATAATATTATCATCTTTTCTAACATACTAACATACTAAAATGCCAGCAGAATAGGCCTGACGGTCTTTCGCGTCTGCTCGTTTGGTCAGCCCCCACCCTGGGAGCTGACCTTGCTGCCCCCCTCGCCTTCTCTGGCTTCTCCCTTCCCAGTTCCGGATATTCTCGCTTTATTGGATTTTGCTTCCAGAACCCTTCCCCTGTACCTGTCCCACCCCCTCTTGAACCCCTCCACCATCTCTGCCTCCACCAGCCCCCTAGGCAGCACATTCCATGGCTCCACCAGCCTCTCAGTGAAGTAGCACCTCCTCCTTTCTCCCCTGAATCTAACCCCCCCTCCAGCTTTCACCCATGCCCTCTGGTGGCCCCCTCCTCCTTTCTTCGAAGCACCCTGACTGTTCCTCCCCTATTTACCCCCTTCATGTACCTGAAGACCTCTATCATATCCTCCTGGTCCCTTCTCTCTTCCAATGTGTACATATTTAGCTCTTCGAGCCTCTCCTCATAGGTCCTGTCCCCCAAGCCCCAAATCATTTTGGTTGCCCTCCTCTGGACCCTCTCCAGGAGTTTAATGTCCCTCTTTAAGTGTGGCCTCCAAAACTGCATGCAGTACTCGAGGTGCAGCCTCACCAAGCAGTTATACAGAGGGAGTATCACTTCCCTCCTTCTGGAGGTGATCCCCCTAGCGATGCATCCCGGCATCCTGTTGGCTTTGGCTGCTGCCCTCCTACAAGTCTCCGAGTTGTTCATCTTGACATCCACCATCACCCCCAGGTCCCTCTCAGCCATCGAGACTTGTAGCATTCCCCCCAAAGGGTGTACACTTGGCCTGGGTTTCTGGCCCCCAGGTGCAGTACCTTGCATTTCCCTGCATTGAACCTCAGCTTCCACTTTCTAGACCATCTTTCCAGAGTCTCCAGGTCCCCCTGTAGGGCCACCCTCCCCATCTCCCCATCCACCACTGCCCACAGTTTTGAGTCATCCGCAAAGAGACTCATCTCACTCCTGATACTTGTCCTTATGTCAGAGACATAGGCGTTGAACAGGAGAGGCCCAAGGACTGATCCCTGTGGGACCCCACTAATGACCCTCCTTGGGGATGAGACTATCCCACCAACTACGACCCTCTGGGTCTGGTCCTGGAGCCAATTGCCTATCCATCTGATCATCTGGTTCCCCACCCCCATTTCTCCCAGCTTATCCAACAGGCCCACCACTTTCCCCACCACTGAAGTAACTATAATTGCTAACCTCCTTCCTGCTGCCACTCTTATGTAGAAGGACAATACCAGCCCTTCTCCAATCTTCTGGACCCAGTCCTGTTTCTATTGAGTCATTGAACGAGGCTACCAGTGGGGCAGCCAGGACCTCCCTTAGTTCTTTTAGTATCCTGGGGTGAATTCCATCTGGTCCCATAGCTTTGTCCACCTTCAGAGCTGCAAGTCCTTTCAGCACTGTTTCCTCTGAAAAGGGACCAGTGTCCACCCCCCCTCTCCACCCTGTCCCTGTTTCTCCCTGGTGACCCATCCCCTCCAACCTCTACTGTGAAGACTGAACAGAAGTACCTGTTTAAAATGTCAGGTTTTTTTTGGTCTCCTTCTGCAGTCCACCCTTTCCACCCTTACTGTGCCTACCCTTGTTTTCCAGTTCTCACTTTGGCAATCCTTTCCTCTGACTGTGCCTTTGCTCCCCTCCCCAACTTGCCGGCTTCCATCTGTTCTTCTAGGTATACCTCCCTGTCCTCTTCTCTCTCTGCATCTCCTTATACCTCTTGAATGCCACCCTTTTTTCTTCTACCTCCTTTGCCACTTCCTTGGAATACCATAATGGTCTCTTTTTCCTTCTGCTTTTATTTCCTTCAGGCATAGGTTGGTTGCTTTAGTTATACCCTCCCTTTTTCTCCCCCACTGTGCCTCTAATCCTCCCTGGCACTCCTCCACCTATGTTAGGCAGTTTCTGCAGTAGTCACCCGTAGCTTTAAAATCTACCCCCTTAAAGTCCAGAACCTTTGTCCTTGTATGGTGCTCCTGTGCTCCTATCTTTTTGTTGAACCACAAAGTACGATTATCACTGGTATCAGTGGGACTGCACAGTGTGCCCTCTTCACTGCTGTCCCTGTTTGTAAGCAGCATGTCCAGCACTGCCCCATCCCTAGAGGGTTCTCTGACTATCAGCCTGACAAAAAACCTTTGCAGGGAGTGAAGGATGGCCCTGTTCCTTGCCGAAGCCACAGTGGAAAGGCTCCACTTCACATCTGGCAGATTGAAGTTGCCAGCTAGCAGCACCGTTCCCTTACTTGCCCTTCTGTTGATGGCTTTCCCAAGTGCCATATCCCTCGTCTCACCCTCTAAAGATATCAGCCTGAGTTAAAGATGTTTGCTAGGTTATTTGCTGTAGCTGGCAAGTTTATTTTATTTATTTGTAAATTCTGACCAGGAAAGGCACACCAAGTTGTGATAGCTTGTTTCCAGGTGCGTCCTGGGATGTGGGTTACATGGTCCTGTTTTATTGATTGGGGGATGTTGGCCATGACACCAGGGGAAACTCTCCCACTCTTCTTCGATAAGTGCCAAAGGATCTTTTATTTCCACCTAGACAGTGACCAGAAATGGGCAGAAGGGACCTTGGTTTAAGGTCTCATCTTAAAGGTGGCACCTCATCAGTGCAGCACCCCCTCATACTGCACTACAGTATAAGTATTACCCCAAGTACCTGGTGGGGGGGGGTAGAACCCACGACCATCTGATCTTCTGACCCCAGAGGCGAGCATGCTTACTGAGCCACTGACACTATTTTTTTTTTTTTACCAGGAGAGACACACTAAGGTGAAGCTTGTTTACAGGTGCGACCTGGGAGCACAAGGAAGTTAAGTGACTTGCTCAGGGTCACTCAGTATGCAAGTGGCGGCTGTGGGATTCAAACCCAGGTCTCCAGGTTTGCAGTGCAGTGCCTTAAAGCACTTCGCTATACTGCCGCCTCTAAATTAACATGTATATTCCAGTAACTGACAAGGTTTGTGTTTGTAGACCTAGCTGAGTAACTTATGCTTATTATGAAATAGAAAAGCGGTTATGAGGAAACTAGTTTTCCTGTCACATTTTCCCCTACCAAGTCCTCCCAATACATTTTTGAGTTGATTTATGCTTTGATGGAGTTTGCTGTACTTTCTGCTCCTCAGTCTGACTCTTGCTGCGACAGCAGTGCTACACAGGTACTCTGTACCAGCCCCCCATCAAGCGGCAGTCCTACTACTGTTATCCCTCAGTAGGACAACATCAGTGCTCCCCAGGATCCAGCACTGCAGTCGGAGACTCCCAGATGCAGACCACTGGGGAGTAGATGAACCTTGGACAACATCCTGTCAAGACACCAGACAATATTTCACACTATTTTTATGTATCTCACTGGCGTCTCCTATCTATGTAGAAGCTGTCCCCCAGATACCATGTCTTTTGGGGGGGGGGGTCAGGACATCATGTGGTTTCTCACAGTAACCTCTGCCACTCCACTGTGCCTCTGAAAGGGGAACTCTAGAAGCAGGACAGGTGAACCCCTCTTCACAGAGTCTGAATATGCTGCTTGTGCAGTGCGGCTGAGACTTTACCAGCCTGATAGAGGGAGTTGGAATTACAATGCAGATCTGGATCTCCTGTGTGGTAGTATAATGTGTTATTTATTTATTTAGCTTTTGTTTACCGGGTAAGTACACTAGACAAGTAGTATGCCTATTTTCAGGAACGACCCGGGAGAGCAGAAAACATACAGTATACATACATGGCAACATTGGAGAAACAGCATGATACAGTAAAAAACAGCTATAACAACGCTTGTATAAGGGCAGAGATACTGCCACACATAGTACAAATTGTTACAGGACATAGATAGACATTAGAATCACTGAATACATATTTCATAGACCATCATGGTCTCAGAGTGGACAATAGTGGACTGCAGAGTATTACATTACAGAGACTAGGAGCAGTCACATCTTGTCGTTTGTTTTAGGTGGGACCACAGGGAGGAGCGAAAGGTCCCATGTGAAGGGGCAGAGCGAACAGAGTTCAATGAATGGAGTTCCAGAGCCTAGGCACAAAAGCGGCAAAGTCACGATCCCCCATAAGGGTCCGAGTAGAGGGAACTTTAAGCAACTCGGCGGTCTGTGACCTGAGCTGGTAGGGGATGGCGTCCAGTTTTGGGAGGAGATGCGCCAGTCCCGACGGGATGCCCGTGGCGTGAAGTTTCCTACACCAAGGATCAGAAATTCCGCAGCGGGGAGCCAGTTGTGTTTGTCATAGAGCTCACATCGGTGGGTGAGTTTGGGAGCAGCAAGTGCAAACCGACAGATATCAATATATGCCGTGTTCCACCGATTAAGATGGATTTGGGGTGACCTGGCAAATAGGTGGTATCCATAACTAAGGGAGGGAGAAGCCACCACTTAGTGCCAGCCTCGCTCCCGAGTCAGGTTGTATTTGGCCCTGTAGGCAAGGCCAAGCTTACACCTGGTGGCTCTGCAGATGTTTTGGATGTGGCTTCCCATGTCAAGTTGTGGGTCAAGGGTGACCCCAAGATATTTAATTGAGCTCGCTGCTGGCAACAGGGGCCTCCATCACAAGCTATTTTGAGCATAGCTGATGGGGCTTTTAACTGCCGTGGAACCAAAGAGCATGGCCTGAGTTTTGTTAGGATTCAATACCAGTCTATGGTTGGTAATCCAGGCCGAGACTCTGCTGAAGTCTTCAGATAGGCACTGGTTAAGGTCAGCAGCATTACGAGCATGGGCCACTAGCACAAGGTCATCTGCATAAGCGTGACTTGGCAATGAGAGGTCACCCGTGGTAGTTGATTAATAAAAAGTGAGAATAGGAGAGAGCCAAGTACCGATCCCTGGGGAACTCCCATGGTCACAGCCCTAGGCTCCGAGAGGACCTTGTTAAAGCAGGTGCGCTGCTTTCTACCCGTTAGGTAGCCCATCATCCAACTCATGGCATGCAGAGAGAACCCGATAGCCCTGAGCTGCTCCTCCAGTAGGTCATGGTTGACAAGGTCAAAAGCTTTTGACAAGTCAATAAATATAGCACCTGACAGTTTGCCCTGATCCATGGCGGCTCTAATACTAGAGGTTACAGTAATCAGGGCAGTAGTGGTACTATGACCCTTCCGGAAACCATGTTGGGCCCCAGAAGGCAGCTCATGGGTATCCACGTACTCCGAGAGTTGCTCCGCCACAACCTTTTCCAGGAGTTTACCAAGGGATGGGAGAATAGCAATAGGGCCATTATCACCAGCACTCCTGGATCAGGCCCATCTTTTGGACTGAACCTCAGCTCAGAGCCTATGTGTCAGTCTATTAAGGTACAAAAACTTTGCTCTGTGGCATATTGGGTTTTGTTAAAAACGTGCAAGTCCTGGCCCAATGGCACCAGCTACTGCACATTACAGTACCATGCAGATGACCAGTGTTTGTGACCTATACCATTGCACTAGACTGGAGGAGGCTGGGATGCAGTGCCGAGGTAACTCTTTCCAATTCTGAGGGGAGGGAACAGGATTGTTTGTTACAGAACACCTCCTACTACTGCTGGGAAACATGGCCTTGTCTGCATAGGGGACTACACGCAGCCATTTTAAGCCTCACTTGTCGGACTGAAGCTGGAGGCATGCCCTGACATCAGCAGGAGGAGGCTGGAGGAAGGACTAGGGAGAACATGGCAGGACTGGGTAGATGAAGTGGCCACTGTTACCGTAGCAACCAATAGACCATTCTGGCCTCCTACCCTTCCCCCAGAGGTATCCACCCAAAGAAACAGAAAATGACAGCAAAAAAAGACACATGGTCCATCCAGTCTGCTCAAGTTCCCTCTTTAGCCTTCCTTGGAACCTACTGTCTCTTCAGGGTCCTAGCCCTCCCCAACCCCCCCCCCGTTCTCCTCCCAGTTTCTTCTGCCCCAAGCGAGCACTATACCCTTCATTCTGTCCCAACCATGCTTGAAACCACCAGCAGTTTGCAGTTACCACTTCGGCTGATAGACTGTTCCACAGCTCTGCCACCCTTTCTGTAAAATAATACTTCCTCATGTCTCTCCTGAACCTTCCTTCTGTTAGTTTCCACTCATGTCCATGTGACTGCGAGCTAGTATTCAAGCTAAATAGTTCCCCTCAGTTAATTTTATTAATTCCTTTTAGGAACTTGAAGATTTCCATCATATCTCACATCTCTCTCTTCTGGTCTCCAGTGAGTACATGTTCAGTGCCTTGAGGTGCTCCTCAGTGGACCTGCCCTGTTGGCCCTGAATCATTTTTATTACCCTTCTCTGCACCATCTCCAGCCTGTCCCTGTCCTGAGGTGAGGACTCCAGAACTGGGCACAGTACTCCAGGTGTGGCCTCACTAAGAATCTATATAGTGGAAGTATTACTTCAAACAACATGAAGTCTTGCTGTATTCTGACATATGCAGTTAGCCGCAGCACTTGACCTGCCCCAGAGAGGAAAGAGTTAACTCTATGCAGGAAGCATAGAACGTTGAGCTCGAGCTCGGTTTCAAAGCTCTGTCTGCAGCACTTCAAAGTGTAACAGTCAGATTCTTTACTCCGCCTAACTGTTCAGTCACTCCGGAGATTGCTCCTTCGCTTTGGTCGGTTCGGTTAAGAATCCGTCAGTTTAATCACCGATTTGTCATTATTATTCTGCTTCAGATCCCTGTCTGCGGTACAGTAAGTGTTGTAGGTAGTGGACTGTAGGGTTAGAATTGTTATATTTTGTGGAAATTGTAAAAACCTGTGGATCGGTCCGGTTTGGAACCAATTCTTTCAGGGTTTCTTATTTCTTTCTGGTTAGTGTGAGGTACCGGTTCCTATCGGTTTCAAAAAACGTGATTTTACATGTTTTTTTCCACGACCCGTAACATGGTTTGTAACTGATAGGAGGGTCTTACCTGGCTAATAAGCTGTAAAGGGTAAGTTTTGTAGCCTGGCCATGTCTGAGAAATCCAAGAAAAAAAACAGGCTCACTGGGTTTCAGCACTGTGGTGAGTGTGGGGATGCCTTTGCTAAGGCAGACCCTCACACCATTTGTGTTTATTGTCTGGGGTTTGACTACCTCGATTCAGACTGCCAAATCTGTAAGAATTTCCCGAAAGCCACCCTAGAAAAAAGGTTGGGTAGGCTCAGGGAAAAGGAGGCCGAGAAGTCCACTAGTACGGATGGCCAGCCCGGTTCGGTTCCTACCGAACCTGAGGGGGTGCCCACTGACCTGGGCGATATCCCCTTGGGCAAGAGGAGATCTGACCCCGAGGGGTTGGTTTTGTCAAAATGAAAAAGGAAATCGACCGGTTCGGATCCAGAACCACATACTCCAACGTCCGAAGAAATAGCCAGGGCGATAAGCATAGCGGAATCGCTCCGTCCAGTTCCATCCGATCCAGCACCTCTCGGTTTGCGCTCGGTTCGGTCGGTCTCCCCAGTTCTGGAGTACGTTCCGGATGAGTTTTATGAACTGGAGTGGGAGGGGAATGAAGAGCAAGATGATGGTGATGATGATAACGGCGACGAAGATCTGGATGAGCCCACTGAACCGGATATCTCCCCAGACAGGCCTTAAAATGTTTCCCCTCCCAGGCTTTCTGAGTCCCCTTCTCACTATTTGTTCTACAAGAAGGTGGCTGATACCCTCCAGCTTCTCGTGGCTGAAGCTGTTGAGGAACAAGAGGAGCCTGACTTTGTGGAGATGATGGACATCTCAGAGTCCAAGAGGTTGTTTACTCCCCTCCATAAATCCTTTAGAAAACAGACACAGAAAATTCTACAAACACCAAATTCTTCACCTCCTGCAGATAAAAGAATGGACAGGAGGTATATGCTTTCAGGCTCAGGTACAGAGTTCCTGTTCCACCAATGCCACCATGTTGGGGTAGTGCAGGCTGCAGCCTGTGACAAGACTAACATACCCTTGGCTTCACACCCCCCAGATAAAGACTCTAGGAAGGTGGATGCTATGAGCAAAAAACAGTACTTAGCATCCTCCTTGGGACTCAGGCAGGCTAATTATATGGCCTACACAGCCAGATACCAGAAGTATAGATGGGATACTGTTCTGGAGCTGGATAAACAAACCTCCTTCCAGCTAGCCAAGGAGCTGGAGGAGGTGGCTGCTGATGGGATTGAGACATCCAAAATGCAATTCCATGCTGTTGTGGATTCGAATGATTTGGCATCACAAGTCATGGCTACATCTTTGTCTGTTAGGAGGTTTGCTTGGCTCAGATGTACTAACCTCTCAAAGGACACCCAGGCTGAGGCCATGGATTTCCCTGTGGTGGGTAATTCTCTGTTTGGTGAGCAGACAGAGAATTACATGAAGAAAATGGATGAGTATCGGACCGCCTACAGGAGTGCACAGGCCAAGGAAAGGCAGGCAACTCCTCAGAGGCAGCAGTCCAGGGACAGGCCTTTTCACAGGCCTTTCTACCAAGTGCAGGCCTCCTCTTCCTTTCCACAGAGGGTTTTCTTCAGAGGGAGAGGTAGGAGGGGGGGGATGAGCAGGGCTGCATCCTCCTCTCAGTCCAAGACTCCTGCCAAGCTGTCACCCTGATGTGTTAGCCCGGGTCGACTTCCCAATCCCAGTAGGAGGCAGGCTGGCTTACTACTTCCAGGCCTGGAAGTCTGTTACCTCAAGACAAGTGGGTCCTGGTGGTAGTAAGTCAGAGATTGGCCCTCAGTTTCACAAAGTTCCCAAAACTGAGGGCCAGATTCTTTCCACCTGCAAACGTTTCCGAGACCACTGCTTTAGAAGCAGAGGTTTCCTCTCTGCTAACCTTCAGGGCTATAGAGAGAGAGTTCCTACTCAGCACAGGGGCAAAGGTCTGTATTCCAGATATTTCCTTACCCCAAAAAAGACAGGGGAGTGGCGGACCATCCTAGACCTAAGATATCTAAACAAGCACATCTTAAAACCAAAATTCAAAATGGTGACTCTGGGAGTAATTCTTCCCTCTCTAAGGCCAGGGGATTGGCTATCTTCCCTGGACCTCAAGAATGCCTACTTTCACATCCCACTCAGGTGCTCCCACAGAAAGTACCTCAGGTTCAAGTTTGCCTTCAGGCCATTATCAGTTCAGAGCAATGCCCTTCGGCCTAATATCAGCTCCAAGGGTGTTCACAAAGTGCCTAACAGTAGTAGTGGGCTTCCTCAGGAGACAGGAGATCTCCATATTCCCATACCTGGACGACTGGCTCATCGTGGGGCAGTCTCCAGACCAAGTCAAGTCAGGCCTGTAAGTTACTCAACATCTGCTCACTTCTGTAGGTTTTCTTCTCAATCTGCCAAAGTCGGTTTTTGAACCAGTGCAACTCCTCACCTTCATAGGGGTAGAGTTGGATAAGTGCAGGCAAAGGCTTTTCTCCCTTTAGCAAGGGTGAAGGCCCTTACAGACCTTGCTTCTTCTTTTCGCCATCTGGTGTCTCGACCAGCAAGACATTTTCTTCAGTTCCTGGGCCACATGGCAGTTTCCACTGTGGTGGTACAGGGAGCCAGATTTCAAATGAGGGACATTCAGTTCCACCTGAGGTCCTTTTGGTCCCAGAAAAAAGATCCTTTAACTAAATTGATTCCAGTGACTCAGACTCTGGTCCAAGCTCTCCAATGGTGGTTGGATCAGGACAATCTCAGACAAGGAGTCCCATTCATCAGTCAGACTCATTCAGTGGTGCTAACCACAGATGCCTCCCTTCTGGGTTGGGGAGCCCACCTGGGAGCCCTTACAGCACAAGGTGTTTGGTCTCCTCAGGAGTCTCTACTCCATATCAACCTTGTGGAACTCGGTGCAGTATTCCTGGCCCTCCAAGCCTTCTCAGACTCAGTGAGGAACAAAGTGGTTCAGGACAGACAACACCACCACCATGTGGTACTTCAACAAGCAGGGAGGCACTCAGTCTATGGCCTTGTGCATGGAAGTCATGAAGATATGGTTTCTGGCTTATGCCCTACAAGCATCACTGGTTGCAGTCCATCTACTAGGGAAGGACAATGTGCTAGCAGATGCCCTGAGCAGAAAATCTCAGGGCCACCACGAATGGGCCCTAGACCCCTTCATATTGAAAGTAATCTTTTCCAGGTGGGGCACTCCAGAGATAGTTCTCTTCGCAGCCCCAGACAGTCATCAACTTCCTCTCTCCTGTTGCAGGCCTCCAGTCCTGGGCACAGTTCCCCTGGATGCTCTGGTTCTGGATTGAGGGGGGTCAAATTCCTTTATGCCTTCCCTTCCTTTCCCCTGTTATTCAGGGTCCTGGTCAAGATCAGGTCGCAACTGTGCAGGGTGATCCTGATTGTTACAGACTAGGCCAGACAGCCTTGGTATCCCCTGTTGTTGTCTCTAGCAGTCTATCTTCCACGATCTCTCCCCAAGAGGCACAATCTGCTAATCTCCTGTCAGGGAAGAATCTGGTCCCCCAACCTTCAGTCTCTTAACCTCAAGGCTTGGTTCTTGAAGAGTTAAGAGTATGCAGGTCTGCACCTGTCTCAGGGGGTGCTGGATATTCTCAAGGCCTCTCGAAAACCTGCCACCAGAAAAACTTGTAATTCCAAATGGAAGAGATTTAGCATTTGGTGTTCCAATAAGGATATTTTACCAGATACTGTGAATCTGGCTACAGTTCTGGATTACATGGTTCATCTTAATGGCCTAGGCCTTAGGCCAGCCACTTTAAAGGTTCATTTAGTAACTGTATCTGCATTCCTGTCAGCAGGGAAGGCTTCTCCCCTGTCATTTCACCCTGTCTTCTATAAGTTCTTTAAAGGTTTGGTTCATACCAGCCCTCCCTTTAGGGACCGTCCCCATGCTTAGGATCTTAATGTTTGCATTGCTCAGCTCATGCAACCCCCTTTCGAGCCTCTGGCTTCAGCCGAACTCAAGTATTTGACTTGGAAAACTGTGTACCTGGTAGCTATCACTTCTGCCAGGTGTATTAGTGAATTGCAAGCCCTGTCAGTGGAGCCAGATTGTATCTCATTCCATAGAGACAAGGTGGTCCTTAGAACCAATAGGAGGTTCTTACCCAAAGTGGTCTCAGATTTTCATCTGGACCAGTCCATGTCTCTTCTTGTGTTTTTCACTGATCATTCTTCTTCAGGAGAAAGAAGATTACATAGTTTGGATGTTAAGAGGACACTTAGCTACTACATTGAGCATACTAAGGCACATAGGAATGAATGCCTCCAATTGTTTCTCACTTATGGTGAAGTGGGGAAAGGTAAGCCTGCTACCAAGAGAACTATTGCCAGATGGATTGTCTCTTGTATACAGTTCTGCTATAACAAGCTAGGCAAAACACCTCCCTCAGGCCTGAGGACTCATTCAACTGGAAGTACAGCTGCTGCCAAGGATATACCTTTACTAGAGATATGCAAAGCAGCCACATGGAAAACTGTCCATACTTTCACCAAGCATTACTCTCTGGATATCCAAGCTAGGAGTGATGCTCGGTTTGGAACTGCAGTACTGCACAGCCTATTCCCAAAATAGGTTCGGTACCCCTCTCCATGGTGGTACTGCTTGGTAGTCTGCATATGTCAGAATACAGCAAGACTTCATGTTGTTTGAAGAAAAAATTACTCACCTTAGTAATTGTGTTTCTTCTAATGGAGTCATGCTGTATTCTGACCTCCCTTCCTGCCTCCCCTCTCAGAACCTGTTTTTGGGAAGTGGGCTGGCAGGTACAGTGTTGCACCTCAGGGGTGTACTTGGCACCCCCCCCCTTTCTAGAAGGGGGTGGGTTATTGTTATGTTGTCTTTTATAGTTATATGTTGGTTCATTACCTGGTTATTTATCTTCTGTTCTCGACTTGAGTCTTTTAGGGAACCCAATCTGTTGCCTGTTGGCTTATGTTCCTTTACAATTTCCACTATAGAAGCATAGTTAGTTAGTAATAGCTCGTAAGAATCTGATGGTTGCACTTTGAAGTGCTGCAGACAGGTTTGAAACCGAGCTCAAGCTCAATGTTCTATGCTTCCTGCATAGAGTTAACTCTTTCCTCTCCGGGGCAGTTCAAGTGCTGGGGCTAACTGCATTTGTCAGAATACAGCAAGATTCCATTAGAAGAAACACAATTACTAAGGTGAGTAATGTTTCTTGTTCCCTTCTGCTGTCAGTACCCCTCCCAATACAACACAGCATCCTACTCACTTTGTTGTTGTGCCTTGTTGCACTAACTCAGTTATTTTAAGAAGTCACTGATGATAACTCCAAGGTCCCATTCCTCAGCCGTAATGCTAAATGTCACCCCAACCACTCAGTGCGATGCTTGTTCCCTGGGTGAAATACCTTGCACTTCTTGGCGCTGAATTTCAACTGCCACAGCTTAGACCCACCTACCAGCTTTTGTAAGCCCCTATGCATTTCTTTGATTCCCTTGTTGCTACCCACCCTCCCATAGAGCTTACTGTCATCTGTAAAAAGAAATAGCCTGCCCCAGCAGGATTCCTTCATCAATGTTGCTGATTAACATATGGAAGAGGACCAGACCAAGGACAGATTTCCTGTGGCCCCTTGCTCATGATCTCCTTCTCTTCTGATTTGACCCCATTAACCACAACCCTCTGCTGCCTCCCCTTTAGCCTGTTACCTACTCAGTTTACTATGACCTTAGCCACACCCTGATCCTCCATATACGAGCATACAAAATTTGCCAGCAGATAAAGGCCTAGAGGTCTATGAAGTCTGCTCAAATGTGCAGTTAGCACCCCTTATTCTGCAGCTGCCCCTCCCTTCCACCCTTCCCCTTCATTGACCCTCCCCCTTGTCCTGTCCCATCCCCTTTTGAAGCAGTCCGCTGTTCTACTGGATACCACTTCTGGAGGTAACTCATTCCACTCAGCCACCACCCTCTCTGTAAAAAAGTGTCTCCTCATCTCCCTCCTAAACCTTCCTTCCTCCAGTCTCATATCATGGCCCCTGGTGTCCCTCCCCTCCCTTACTTTGAACAGCCCCTCTGTACCTGTCTTGTTTATTCCTTTCATGTACTTAAAGATTTCAATCATGTCCCCCCATCCCTCCTTTCCTCCAGTGAGTACATGTTCAACTCCCTCAGCCTCCTCTCGTATGATAAGTCCCCCAGCCTCTTGATCATCGTCGTCGCCCTGCGCTGCACCCCCTCCAGTAACTTAATGTCCCTTTCAGATACGAGCGCCAGTACTGCACACAGTACTCCTGGTGCGGTCTAACTAATGACCTATACAATGGCAGAATCACCTCCTCCCTCCTTGAGGATATACCCCTTGCAATACAATCCAGCATTTTGTTGGCCTTTGCAGCTGCCTTCTTATATTGTGCCAAGTTGTTCATTGACCCTGTAATGAGCACCCCCAGATCCTTCTCCTCCTCCTCTGTCTGGGCTAGCTGCACTCCCCCAAGCTGGTAACTCCTCCTTGGGTTCTTCATCCCAAAATGCAGCACCTTGCAGTTTTTGGCATTAAACCCCAGTTGCCAGGTGTCTGACCAGGTTTCAAGCTTTGCCAGATCATCCTGCAACCCTACCATCCCCCTAGGTCATCCACCACTGCTCTTACCTTGGTATCATCAACAAACAGACTGATCTTGCTCTTGATGTCCAATGATATGTCTGCAATGAATATCCCAAACAACACTGGTCCCAACACCGAACCCTGTGGAACACCACTCATCACTACCCTTGGGTGTGAGGGCTCCCCACCCACCACCACCCTCTGTTGTCTTCCCTGAAGCCAGTTCCCTTCCCATCTCACCAGCCTTGCACCCGCCCCTGTGCCTACTAACTTACTTCCTAGCCTTCCATGCGGCACCAAGTCGAATGCCTTACTGAAGTCCAGATACAGGACATCTACTGCATGGCCCCTGTCCAGTTGCCTAGTTACCCAGTCATAGAACTCCACCAGGTTGGTTTGGCAGGATATGCCCCGTGTGAAGCCATGCTGTCTGCTGTCCTGTAGTCCTTTGCCTTTAGGAGGCCACAGCCTTTCCTTCAGGATAGTCTCCATTAGCTTACCCACGATGGATGTGAGGCTCACTGATCTGTAGTTTCCCGGTTCATCCTTGGGGACACTCTTGTGGAGGGGCACCACATGAGCCATCCTCCAGTCCTGAGGTACACACCCTGAATGTAGTGAGGCATTAAATAGGTCTGCCAAAGGTCTTGCAGGGACCTCTGCCAGCTCCTTCAGTACCCTGGGGTGGATGCCATCTGGGCCTGGCACCTTATCCACCCTCAGTGCTTTCAAACCCTCCCGAACTCTGCCCTCCATGATTTTCCCATCTGTCACCCCCCCCCGTTTCTGCCATTTCTCCCCCCCTTGGGTGTCACCCCCTTCTCTTTAGTAAATATTGAGCAGAAGTACTCATTTAGTGCTTCTGCCTTATCACCTCCCTGCTTCCACCCAACCCCCTCCTTCCTGATCCTTACTATGTGGTCCTTACAGCTCCTTTTCTCCTGATGTACCTAAAGTCATTCTCCCTTCTTAATGCCTTGTGCCAGCCTGAGTTCAGTGATGCTTGGCTCCCTTACTGCCTTGTCACCTCCTTGATTCACGTCAAGTACTCCTCCCTGTCCTCCCCTCTCCCTGTTTTCTTGTACTTCCTAAAGGCAGCTCTTTTCCTCCTTACCTTTTCCATGACCTCCTTACTCAACCAGCTCGGTTTCTTAGCCCTAGCCTTCTTGCTCTGGGCCTTGCAGCAGGTTTTGGTTGCCTCCACTATCCCCAGCTTTATGAGCTCCCACCTCTGGTTAGTGTCTATACTAGATTGAATTCTGGCCAGGTACCCTTTTACCATTTCCCCCATCCTCCCAAAGTCGGCCTTCCTGAAGTCCAGCACTCTTGTGCTAGATTCCACTCCTTCCTTGCCCATATCCAATGTGAGCCATACTGAGTGGTGGTCACTCCCTGACAGTGGTTCCTGCACTGTAAGTTCTCTCACAAAGTCCCCATTTGCCAGCACAAAGGTCAAGGGTATTCCCTAACCTGGTTGGTTCACTGACCATTTGCAGCAGGAAGCTGTCCTGGAAGGCATCCAGCAGTATCTGCTCCCTTCTGTTCCTGGTTGTTGGGGTACTCCAGTCCACTCCTGGCATGTTGAAGTCCCCCACAATCACCACATTACCCTTCTCGTAGGTCCTCCTGATCCGTCCCGCTAGTTCCCTAACTCCTCCGTCTGAGATGGCAGCTTGTACACCACTCCCATTCTAAGAATCCTATTCTTGAAATCCTGGATTTCCATCCAATTTGACTCCGTACTACCCTCCTCCCCTTCCTCCCTTACACACTTCGGTCCTTCCTTCTCATATAGTGCCACACCCCCTCCTTTCCCAATCACCTTGTCCCTACATATATACATATAATGCAATCATATCTTCATTCACACAGGTGCCTTCCAGACCTGAGTAAACAGATGCAGATGCACAGGGCCTTCTGGGCCCTGCACCAAGGAAGAGTCTGTCTGTTGCAGAAGTACAGGGCCAAGGGGGCCTTATACTTCCATGCAGCAATGAATGTCGGAAATTCATGGGGCTGTCTGGTGGGCTGCAGAAGCACAGGCCCTGTAGGCCCTGCACTTCCATGTGGCCACAGATACAGACGCACCAAACAGTCCATCTGTCAGCCAGTGTGATTTAGTAGTCCTACAATAGGGAAAAGTTAAAAAAAAAAAAACTAAACAAGACACTGAGGTTAGAACATAACTGGTGTACAACCAGTGATTTTAAGCTTTTCATTATAGTAGAGAGTTTCTTATTAAACTTCGGTCCTGTTTGCTTTTTGTGGTGCTTGTTAAGGTGGATGGTAAAGATCCATGGCGCTTGTCAAGAGGAGTAGGGGACATTCCCCTGAGTTCTGGCCCAATTTCTGATTCACTAAAATGCCACCACCAGCTTATTCTGGTTCAAATTCAGTTGGTTTGCATCTGTATCCCCCACCCCCTTTGATGAGTCTCAAAATAAGCATTACTGTCTAGCCCTCCTTTCCCAGGCAACAAAAAACTATACCCAAAACGATTAACTGAAGGGTTTTTTTTTTTTTCAAATAGGGTACAGTAAGGAATGCTGGAAGTTGAGAATTAGGAGAAGCCGGAATAAAGATCATATGCAAAATATCTACCTACATTTAATTTGCTGCTGTATGTGATTCACTGACAGGCTACTGAAGGGTCCTCCATGGTGATTTCTGGTCTGTGTTGCTGAAACATCCAGAAAATTAAGTTTATTGCACTCAACCATACTGCAGCTTACATTCTACCTTTAGCTTGTATTTCCCGCTGCACTGCCTAAAGGACGTCTAGCATGATGATGTAATTTGGTGTCCGGGGGGACTGTGGAGGGACTGACAGTGCAGTCTCGTACTGCATTAGTAAATGTGTTAATTGAATAAAGTCATGCCAGCAGTGTTGTTTAAATTACCTTCCCTCACTCAATCCTGCTGTATATTCTTGCCCTGTTAAATGACAAGTTTAACTTACATCAAACGGAGGATTCTTTAGCCCCCTTGTTCGCTTTTCTGGAACTGTCCCTGCATGCTCACGATCTGAGAATGCATCTCCAGCTGACAACCCTGAGCAGCCTGAAGACTCGTGCAGGGATTCATTTGCATATTGTGAGCATAGTTGGACAAATAGGTTTTCCATTGCAGTGATGAATGCTGAACGTGTTGACCTGGTGAGCATGTTCAGAGTCACGGCTCTAATATTTCAAATGTTAATTTTAATGGTTGTAGTGCTTGTTTCCACTAAAGGATTGCTTTAAGTTTATCATTCATCACTGTATCAGAAAATCTATTTGCCCAAGTATGTTCACAATATTCAAATTAGTCCCTGCACTATTCTTCAGGCTCAGGGTCGTTGGCTGGAGATGCATCAATCCTATCCCGGCCCTGCCGACCCCCAGCACCCGAGCTCGAGGTGTGGCGTCCCAACGCCTCAACCCTCAGTGCCACCAGGCCGGCTCACACACACATCTTAAGACACAAATATGCACCGCACCCTGACAGCCAAGCTCCACTTCACTAACTAGCTTTACACAGCAAATCCATGCCCAAAGACACAATAGCCTCAAATCACAAACACACATGGATATCATGATTCCGTACATCCATGTAAACATTTCTAAGTTAATTTGGTGTATTTTTTCTCCCTCACTATTGTTGTACTGTTTCGCTTACATCCACGTAAACATTTCTGACTTAAGAGTTTTGTGTTTTTCCCCCTATTGTTTTACTTCTTCGCTTACATCCATGTAAACATTTCTGACTAAGAGTTTGGTATGTTTTTTTAACCTCACTATTATTTTACTGTTTCACTTACATTCATGTAAACATTTCTGAGAGTGCGGTGTCCCCCCTCCCCCCACCACACACTATTATTTTAGTGTTTCGCCATCTCTCCTTACCACTTATTTACTTTTTCTGCAGTGAATCTAGAAAAGTAAGTCCTCACATGTGGAGTGCCGGAGGTAAACCTTTGTTTTTTAAGAGGTGACTTTGCTATGCTTTTTGTGATGCAGCTTGATTTGGGACACACTCTGCACACCTGACTACACACAAAAACAATCTCTGTCATCGTACAACATAGCAACCGATGAACATTTCTATCCTAGAGTGTTTGTTCATTGAATTTCACAAAAACACAATGCGTCAATTAACCATCAAAACAGTCTAGGCCCTTTAGCCACCCCTACACCACTGCCAGAGCAACCAGCTGCCCAAATGCCCAGGCCCCAACTCCACGATGCCCCAATATCTTGGCAACACACCACGAGCCATCAAGGCACCCATGCACCTTGCCCCCCCACACGCTAACACGCGTGCACACACACACACACACACACACACTTATAAAACAAGCTCCCATCAACCCATATGCCTTGGACCCAAACCCAAGGAGACTGATATGCTCAAGACAAAGACCATAGCCACCCATGCACACTGGCACCACAACCATCCAAAGCAAATACACCACAGAGACATGTCCCGTATTACTCATACACTCAGACCCTGAATGGCCTCAGTATACAGGCAACACTTATGGAACCATACTGATTTTTGTTCTTTGATCAACATGCAGACATATCTGTCATTTGGATTAGGTTGAGCAGGAGCTAACAGTGTTTGGAAGATTCCCTATCTCTGTTACTACTTCACTCCATTATAATAGTTCTAAAAGCTCATCAATCGCTCCACTTTTTTCTGCTCTAAATAATTCCAAGGCTAAGAAAGGTTTGACCATCATTAATGTTCAATAATAACAAGGTTTTATACATATAGGATTACAATTCTGAGTGGTAAAATGAGGGACGTCACTCCTAATGTGGGACACTATAGAGGTGTGCAAGCCTGAATGTCAAAACGCATTCCTGCTCTAACTAGAGAACTCATTTCAAACACTCAGGCATATGAGAAACACATAAGGAAATGAAGCATAAACAGCTGCTGCCTTTTGTTTGTCTAGCTACACATCCATTACTCACCCTATCTAGCCTGTGTCATGTATTCTCATTTTGCAGTTATGCTGTCTGTTTGGTTGTGTTTTCGTTGCCAGTCTGTTTTCTTCTTTGTGTAACTGCTCATCAGTTGCAGTCATAAATCTTGTGGCTGTCGTGTTTCACCATGAAATTGTGTTCCAGTTGTCTCCTAATTTAACTGCTAAGTGTGTGGAATAGTATTGCTGCTTGCCGTTTCTTTCAGATAGTTGTTTGCAAATTTCCCAGTGCTGTCCCCAGCTCTGCTGATTTGTACTTGCCTAAGCCCTTGCTAGTTCATTATGGTCCATACTGCATAAGCCCCTTTCTTGGTACTGCAGCCTCTCTGTACTGGACACCTGCTTATTTACTGTTATTGTAAGTCCACTCACTGCTGTTATTTGGTGGAGGTTTATTGCATTGTGAACGGTTTCATCATACTGTATAACTGCACTGTTTATCAATTGGTTGTTGCCCCTCGCCTCATGTTTACAATGTATATTTTACCTGTCTTCCTCATTCCTTTCCTATTACTAATATCATCAGAATCCACTCCTCCCCATCCCACCATCTTTTCCCCTTACCCCCATCCCCACCTACCTTCAACCCTTCCCTCAAGCTTGAGCTTCTGCACTGCATCCACCTCTCCCTTCCCCACCTCCCCTTCCTGATCTAAGGGACGGAAATCCCATTCCATTTTGCTGCTCCTATTCCTGCTCCTTCTTTTGTCTGGCAATGTGGAGCTCAACCCAGGCCCCCTTCCTCCATCTGTTTCGGCATCCTCAGCTGCCAGAGGCCTGAACATTTTTCACCTCAGTGCTTGGAGCTTTCTTCCAAAACTCAACTTACTATCCATGTGGGTTTTGCAATACTTTACTGATATTCTGTGTATCTCTGAAGATCCCAGATTCTAACTTGGCACTCCTTAACTATCAGCTTTTCAGACAGGACAGGAGTAAACGTGGGGGATGAGGTTGCTAATTTTACATATCAGAGCCATTCCTGCAACTCCGGTGTCAGAGAGGCTGTATCATCCTCCCATGAGTTTCTCCTTATAAAATTGTCATTCATTCCTCTCCTATGTGCCCAGTTTAATTGGTGTACTCTGCATCTCACCCCAAATCTCATCCTCCTCACTGATTGATTCTGTCACTACCATTACCTCCCATTCCACTGTTGGTGAACTCATTCTTGTGGGGGATTTTAATGTTAATTGGTTCTCCCCAGCATCCAGGTCAATCGCTCAGAAGACAGAGTACCTTAATCTAATGCAGATTATCTTTGATTTTACTTGACTCAACCCACAATCTCAAAACCAGACCCTTTTGGAATGGTCTTTCTCCTCCCATCCCCATCATACAGTTGCAGCTGATATATTGCCCGACACCGTCAGTGACCACTGCATGACATTCTGCATCAGAAAGATCAGACCCTGGGCCGGCCCTCTGGCACAGCTGCAAAATACTGCTCACGAGATTGGCAGCCTGGGTTTGGGAATGAGCCAGGGTTGCTGGAGGACTGGCGGGGGGGGGGGGATTGAGCGACCGCAAGGACACTCTCCTCCTCCAGGGAGGGAGGGTTGTTGTACCTGCTGTCTCACTACCACCTGGTGACCACGAGTGGTAGTGCAGTGAGGGTCATCATGTGTGAGGGGAGGGCGTCGTCAGGAGTCCAGAGCGGCGGCACGTTTCTACGTGTGCATGCCTCCTTGGACTCTCCTGTCTGCCGTCACCCTCGGGAGAGGTATTGCAATGGAGAAAAGAGGAAAAAAAAACAGAGCATTAGGACTTCTCGTGTCTTTGGTCCCCCCGGCTCCTGGCTTGGCCACTGCGGGCATGCTGTAGCGTTGGAACCGTCCCTTGGTATGGCCCCACGTTAGAGGAGGGATCCCGCGAGGTTGATGGCCGCAGCTGGAGCATGCTTGGGAGTTAGGGTGACGGGGGGTGAAGCTGTGGTTGGGGAGCAAAAAGTGTAAATTTAAAAAAGAAAGATCAGATCTCCTTCCTCCTCTCCTAAATTCATCTGGAGCAGGTCCCTCAAATTGCTTAACACTCAGGCCATTCTGGGTGACCTTGCTGCTTCAGACCGGTCAGCCTTCTACAGCGCATCTGACATTGACATTGTCCTAATCTTGTTTCATTCTGTATTCTGCTCAATCTAGGACAAACATACCCCACTCGTAAAATCCCATCATCACCCCTGAACTCATTGCAAGTCCCGTGATCTTGTCTGGTCATGTTATAAGTAAGCAATAAGGCATGAAGGGGTGTGTGTAAACCATATTTTACAGCACGGCCAGGAGTGTAGTAAGGTTAGAGGCTGAAGGCCGGTGACTTGACTGCTGGCTGTGCTAAATAGTTTACTCCTAAGTGCTGTATTATATAAAAGTGGCTTTTTACTTTTGACTATTGGGAAAAGCATGTTTATATGTAGAAAAAATAGATTTACCTGTGTGCTTTTGTGATAAAATAGTCCTTCCGCCCACTGCAAGTGATGTCATTGATGATGATGTCATTGTATTATTGCCTGCTTTCTTCTTCTTCCTGTTTTTTTTTCCTCTGTTGTTCTCCACATTCAAGAAATGGAATGTTTACCATTTAATACATGGATTCAAAATTCTGCTCATTTCCACTGGCAGAATGTTTCTCTCCCAACACACTGTACACACAGACAGCAAAGGCCTTTGTTACAGCCAGAGAGTCCGGTATCTCACTGTCAGGGCAAGAAGAAGAGAGTTCCCTGATAAGCAGGTAAAGATAGAAGGGGGAATTTTCACTGTCAGCAAAGAAACAGTTGTAGTGAAAACTATGAACAATACTTATTGTTTCTAATTTGTGTATGTATGTAAGGAGAGTGTGATAATCGGGGAAACAGCATTTAATTCATTTGTTTTGTTTTTTATTTAAGGTAGTTTTATTTTTAGGACCCAGTTGAAGTTTTTTTTACAATGTAAAGGTAGCAGCCATGTTTGTGGTGGAAGATTAGTTCTGGCAGTAGAAGGCTAACTGAAATGCCTGTGTTCCAATTGCCCATTGATGTGTGTTGCAGACTCTTCATTGCTGAGCAGTCCTTTTTTTTTAACCATGTGTAAACCATATTTTACACATAAATAAGAGCCAATCAGATTACATAATTTTACCCTGCCATTTTATAAATCCTCTTTCACTGACTTCCTCAGGTATAGGTCTAGTAGGAATTCCTGTAGAAAGGTTATCAGGGCTGCAAAAATCACAGTATTTTAAGACCAATCTCATGATTAACCTTAACAACCCATACCAGCCTACCAGCGTGGTGGTAGCACTACTGCCTGTGACACGGATGACCCAGGTTCGGGAGCAAATCCAGGAGTCTGATGGCCAGCTGGGGAGAGGTTGGTAGAGCATCCAACAGACTGATCTCCACCTCTTGGGGGGAGAGGGGTTCTGCAGTGGTACAATGCTTGAGTGTCACCCAGTGGAGGCTGGGTGATAGTGCCAGGACTGCTGGAAGAAAGGTGCTCGGGCCATTGGCAGATGTCTGCAGTGCGCATATGGGTGTACACGCATGCTGCTTTGACGTCATTGCACATCTGTGGCCTGTGGGGAGGGACATTGGCTGAAAAATTGAGGGAGCTGGATGGATGATGCGAGCTCCACCACCCTGTTTGCCTGGTCATGGGGGGGGGGCCCTCTCTCGCTGCATAGCTAGAACCTGTGCAGTGGTGCAGCTGTGGCCCCACTGCCCCCACCAGGGGGGGGAGCCCTGGGGGCACTGATGGTGGAGAGGGGTGTCCCACAGTGGTGGATGGTGCCGGGGGTAAGAGGGGTGCGGAGACGCTGAGAGAGTAGCCGGTTCCCCCCAGTCAAAAATAGAGCATGGTAAAAAAAAAAAAAAAAAACCTTAACAACCCATCAACATTCTTAAGAAGTTAATTTATTACACTAAATTAAGTGTACCTCAACCAATCGAGAATCTCAGTGCTACCGATTAATGGTTCACCGGTATCTGATCCTTCCTCTATTGCCTTATACATAAACAAGTTCTTCACCACTTGTGCATGCCCTTTCTCCCTCAACTCCTTCATACCATGCTTCATATTCTCTCCCCTTCCAGGGCTTTTGTTTGTCCACTGTTACCACCCTGGAGACACTGACTTCCCTATACTCCCTGAATTTGAGCAAGTCTAGCTCAGATGGCCTTGATCCTGGACTTCTGCATATATCTGTCCCTGCCATTGCATTGCCTTTGATTCATCTTTTCAATCTCTCCTTCTCCCTCAGTGTGTTACCACAGACCAGGAAGCTGGCCAGAGTTATACCCCTACAAAAGGGGGGGGTCTCTTCTCCTTTAGTAACTACAGGCCTATTTCCCTCCTCCCCTCTCTAGCCAAGTTGCAAGAGAACATTGTCTCCCGTAGACTCTCCGACTTCCTCTCCTCTTACTAGTCTGGTTTCAGGAAAGATCACTCCACCACCTCCCTGCTTCGTGTGAATGGATCAGGGTCACATCAGAGCAGCCATCTTCACCAATCTAGCTAAGGCCTTTGACTCGGTGTCTCATCCTCTCATTCTGAATAAGATGGGTATGGCTGGTCTCTCAGCTCCTGTCACAGATTGGATTTGTTCTCATCTCATGGGCCAGTTATAGGATGTACAGTTAGGTGGCGCCCTGTCACCTTCCATTCCCATCCAAGCGGGGTCCCTCAGAGCTCTATCCTGGGCCCCATACTCTTCTCCATTTTCCTCAGTGACCTCCTGTACACTTCTGGCCCCTCCACCACTGATGTTGAAGGTCTGTTACAGCTAGACTTCTACAGTGTCTTACGATGGTGCCAGTCTAACCAGCTTTGGATCAGTACTAACAAAGCAGTACAGTATCTATGACCTTTGGCACCAGCCCAAAACTACAAACTCACCCCTGTGCCCACTTTTTCCACCTTGGATGGCTTCCCACTTAAAGTGGTTCTTTCCTTCAAGTATCTTGGTGTGTGGCTTGACAGTAAGCTCGACTTCTCTGTCCACATAGATGCCATCTATGCAGACCTCCATCCTAAACTGGGTGCCTTGTGCAGAAATAAAGATAGTCTTTCTCTACAGGTTCACCTAAGCTTGTCAACAAAGTGGTGCTTCCTGTCTTTGATTATGCGGACAATATCTGTGGATCCGCCCCCTGCAGTTCTCTGGCCAGACTGGATTCCCTCTGTAACTCCTGTGACTTTGCAACCAACTCACCCTCTCAAACTTATTACTGCTCAGTTTACTCGTCTCTATCCATTCTTCCCCTTCCATCCTGTCTCCAGATGCACTGTGTTTCCTTAATATCTAAATACTGGCTTTGGTCCCTTCCCTCCTACCTCTTATCAGCCCTCTTCATTGTTCCTTCTGCTGCTTTCTTCCTCCACTCCAGTGACCATCGCACCTTTCCTTACCACATCCCTATACCTCAGCTGGCCAGTCAGCCTTTGCCATCGTCTCCCCTCACTTTGGAACATACGTCCCTCTTTCCTTTGGTTCACTGTCTCTCCTGCCTCCCTCAGACACCAACTGATACTCCTTTCCTTTCCCCTTTGCTCCTGTTTTCCCTCCTCTTAACAGTCCCCTTACACCTGGTGTGAAGATTAACTGCTACTTTTTGTTTGATCAAGTTTGCACTTTCCTTTGCCATTGTATGTTATGATTTTGCACTCCTCTTGTAATGATGTATTTTAAACTATGTACTGTTTTTATCTTTTGCTCCGCTACCCCGGCTCACACCTGGAAACGAACCTCGGCTCAGTGTGCCTTTCCCAGTCACCAATTTTCATATACAGTAAATAAATAAATTTCGCTACAATCATATGAGTTGTATGCTTCATTTCAGCAGAAGAATAATGTACAACTCCCCATCAAATTATTATTGTAAACTTTGATTTAGGCCCTGTCCACACTGACACTAATAAAGTGAAAATGGTTTTAAAACCATTACAGCCCTTACCATGCTAGTGCATCCACACTGTTCTGAACCGTATTCCAGTATGGTAGCCGTGCATCAACACTGCTGAATTTGCTAAGTGTGCTTAAACACCATGCTGCACTGTGTGCTCACTCTAGTCCCACAGTGTTTTCTGGGATGTAAGGGTGCCGGATATGGGTTTCCCGTGAACACTGGGGGCTGCTATCTGCCTGTAACCCACAACAAGCTTCACCAACTAAGTATTCAGTTGTCTTAAAACTTTCTTTTTACCTCAGTAGACACACACAATATGAGGCTGTAAAGTGACTATGTTTGCTACACAAATGGCTATGGAAAACTGTTTTTTTATATTTTTTTTGTACAGAGTACTATCAAATCTTGAACCACTTCCTACTATCCCATTTTTGAATAATCTGAGCATGCGCGACTGCAGGCAGAGCATTATGCAATAGCTACGCACTACATTCTGAGCAATAGGAAGACTGGAAAGCTGTAACACGGTGCAGACTGCCATTCAGACTGGTAATTTTACCATGTTAGTTTTAAAACCATTTTCAAAATGGAGCTAAAACCCTTGTTTCATCAGGGCTCAATGCGGTTTTAAGTCGTTACCAATGCGAACCATGTTTGGCAGTCCTAAATTAAGTGCACGGTAACATTTTAAAAATGCCGGTGTGGCTAGGACATTAGGGAGTTAGAGGGGATGACAAGTGGTTGCAATAAAATCCTTGGGGTGTTGTCTGCAACCACTGAATGATGCTTCTTATTCAACCCTACATGCTTGGTGGTATCATAAGCAAAACCCCACACAACTCAGCCGAAAGTACTCCTGGACATGTGAATTTATCTAGAGACTGGTTCTCCCAGTCTCACCATCTCTCAACAAGTTGTACTAACCAAGTCTAGAGTAACTAACTCACTGATCCCAGTTGTCTGCCAGTCAGAGAGACATGATGTGAGCAGCTAAACACAGCCCATGCACCCTGTCTGCCCCCAAAACAACTCCTTTCTTTTCCCATTAATCTTGATCTTTTCCTGGCTTAGCATCATCCCTTGGAGCTGCTGCTGCTGCTGCTGCAAAGGAATCTGTTGGTGTCCAGTAGACCATCTTTACAACAACGTCCAAGATGCGCGCTCTGCTAAACAACCTTGGGGCAAGACCGGTGCAAAAACAGAAATAAGGAAAAAAAAAGAATGTTGAAACTGTAATAAATAATGGCAAGTGCTGCTTCTGAGTAGGTCTGTGTCCTTCCCCCATAATATGGGCAGGCGAGGAGACTGGACTTGGTGGCATCTAAGGTTCAGAGCCAACTGTAGGAGGAGTTTGAATGATATGGGCATGTTTACCTGGCAAGTGGTGAATACATTGTTGCCCCTCACCACCGCCACCCACACACTGTGTAGGCATCAGTGTAACCCCCTCCCAACTGACGGCAGTACCTTCTTCTAAGTTCCCAAAGCAGCCCTGTTCCCAGCCAGATCACATCCTGTAATGAACACAGGACATGCTTTCAATAATTCTGACAGGACTTAAGAATTGTTCAGGTATGGGCAACTCTTATGCAAATCTGGCCTGAACAGTGATATCGCGGTTGTTTTGTGAAATCGCCTTTCAGGCAGAATTTGAAAATTTTCTCCACAGTTGTTCATGAGGTGGGGTCATAAGAAAGCTGTGTTGAAAAATTGGGGTCAAAGTATTTAAAAACGACAAAGTTATGAGTGCACGTTGAAATCTTTCTACACTAGCTTGTAACTGTGGTAATTTTAAATATTTTGACCCCAAATTTTCAACATAGCCATCTTTTACAGCACCTCATGAATAAAGACAGCTGTCATTTTTCAAATCCTGGCCAAATTGTGTTTTCACGTCTGTGGCATGGATTGATGTTTCGGAGGTGTGGGGTAACGTTTCGGTGGGGATTTTTAACATTTTCACTGACCAGGTTCATAAAGTGGGGTAATAAGAAGACTATGCTTTGGCCCAGTGGCACTGAGGGTTGAGGCGCTGGACACCACACCTCGTGCTACGCCGGCGACCCGGGTTCGTGAGCGAGCTTGGGCGCTAGGAGTCGGCAGAGGGAGGGTTGAGGATCGAGCACCCTTGTGGAGCACTCCTCCCCGGGATGGAGGGGTGGGTCGGACCGGCATGCCAGTGGCCTCCGGTGGAGACTGGGGGGGCAGTGCAGTGAGCCGACAGCATGTGTGATCAGCGTGGCCCGGCCGCTGGCAGGGTTACCCGTCTTGACGGGGTGTGCACCATGCAAGGGGCCGCAGAACAAGGAAAAACCCGGCCCTTTGGGTAGGCGATGGCACCAGCCCCCATGCCCACTGCCGGGTCCATCCTGACTGGCCTTTCAGGTTCCTCCACCAGGGGTCCTTGTCCGCAGCTGGAGTCTATGTATGAAATGCGCCCAGGGAGGCCCCACCCCAGAGGGTTAGCCGGGGTGCAAGCTGCGGGATGGGGAAGAAGAGAGAGCTCAGACAGGCGGACTTGGGCAGGGCAGGATCCGGCTGGATGCCGAGAGAGCTCCTTGGACCGCGATCAGGAGAAATAGATTCCAAAAAAAAAAAAAGACTATGCTGAAAATTTGGTGTCCAAATACGGTAAAATGAACAGGTCATGAGTGAACATTGCAGTATTTCAACGTTCACTCATGACTTCGATAATTTTCAATATTTTGACTCCAAACTTGCCACGTAACCATTTTTTCACACCTCATAAAGGTGACAGGTGTCAAGCCCTATCTCTGCTATCCCTAAAGTGGCTGCTAAAGCCCATCTACCCCTCTACTTGTTCCTGTCACTCCCCTCTAACCCTTCCTCCTCTAACCCCACTTCTCCCTTTCTCTGCTAACCCCACTTCTCACGTATGTGTAAGGCGTGGCAGCTGGGTAGGAGGCTGAATTCTTCTGTTCTGCCCCCAAGAGAGAAGTTCTGGTTAATGTTTGTTGCTTGCATACATGGGCAGCTATGAACTTCATGAGTGCAGAGGAATTAAAGTGTTTAAAGTGCCTAAATTAAGTGAAACACTTAGAAATGCAGAGGCTAAGCACAGAGCCCTTACAGGGGAAACATAGAATGGTACTGTGTGTTACAAAACCTCTCAAAAGGAGTTAGTAGATTTCTACTGGTTAAAGTAAGCCTGCTCCTTGAGTTGGACCTTCTCACTCTTTAAAAACTACTGTTGCAACAGTTCTGTCCTGTCTTTATACTGTCCTTTATGCTATTAGTTCAGATGGTTGGCCACCACTGAGCCCCCCCATCTAAAAGCTTTTCTGTCTCCACTGTTTTTCAGTTTTCCTGTGGTCCAAAAATAAGGCTAGGTGCGGTCAAAACATGGTGATAGAAAGGGGCCTGGCAGTTAAATATCTGAATGTTAGAAGCCACCTCACTGTATTAACAAGTGTGGTAATTTAAAAATCAGACTGGTATTTAACCCGTAGCTAAAGGTTTTGAAGTAGCTACATTTAGTGCTATATTATCAGAAATGGGTCTTGAGAAAGAATCCCTTTAAGTGTGTTGAGCTTTTTGATATTTTGGGCTTTACACCAAACAAACCTCAAATAGGTATTTATCATGCGCATAGGTAAAAGCACATAGCAACCAGCAAAACTGTGCTCCTGCTGACTTAGCAGTGGGTTGTTTAAATAAAATAACGCTATTCCCCTACTGAAATGAAATGGGAGAGGCTATCCTGAGTTACAGTCCCATTAGAGTATGAGAGTAACACTCAGGTTGTTAGCTGAAACACAAACCATCGGGGCTAAATAAATGTGTTTCTCTCAAAGAATACTGGTTAAAATGCAACAGGAACCGTTCTATTATTTTAAAATATAAATACTTTAAAAGGGAAACGTACAGGCTGCATTTTAAAGGGAATAAACTCCAGGGCCTGGATATTCAAACTGCGCCATTCTGAGGCACAAGCCCTTGCGCTGCTCAAAATAGTTGCGCAGGGGTGTGGCCGGGGTGATATTCAAAGGGGCGCAACTCCTTTGAATATCACTCCCCAGCCACAGCACTTGCGCATGGTGCAGTGGAACAACGCCACCGCAAGTTGCCAGAGATGAGCATTAAACTTGCGATTGGCGCAAGTACCATTGCGCCATGCGCCAAATTTCCGATATTCAAAGGTGACATGCAAATGGGGCCATAATTTATACAAGGCACAGGGGAGCCATTTGCATCTGTTGCTCAGCTCCATTTGCATGCCATTTGCATGTAGATGCGCCCGATCCCGAGGACTTCGCTGGCCACCCTGCCAGGCAGCAGCCGTCGAGGACCGATGCACACAATGCAGCCGATTAAATTACAGGTATATAACCCCATGCCCGAAGCGATCAGCGAACCTGCGTATGTGAACCCCCAGTGCCCGATCGCGGGCAGAATGTAACCCCAGCAAATATCTCCCTGGTGGTCCAGTGGACCGTAAAGCCCGATCACGGGCAGAATCATCACAAACCCCCAAACATCTCCTGGTGTCTAGTGCCCCCCACCCACGAAGCCCTCACCCGCTCCCCGCGCGCGGCGGCGACAGCATCCCTGCCGCCCCGCCCGACTGACTATCGATGAGGCTGCACGACCATTGGTGCAGAGCTACAGCCAATGAGCGTGCAGCCCTACGGACAATCAGTCGGCGGCAGGCGAAGCGGCTGGCGGGTGGGATGCTGTCGCCCGCCGGCTGCGGGGCGCGAGTGGAGGAGCTTCGTGAGTGGGGGGACACTGGGCACCAGGGAGATGTTTGGGGAAATTTGTAATTCTGCCCGCGATGGGCTTCTGTTCACTGGACCACCAGGGAGATATTTGGGTTGGGGGTTACATTCTGCCCTTGATCGGGCACTGGGGAAGTTCATACATTATGCCCGCTTGATCGGGCTTGGGATATGGAGGTGTTACATGTACCTGTACTGCCCGCGATCGGGCTGTGGGAGATGTGTGGGCGGGGGGAGTCGTGTTACACTATGCCCTCGATCGGGCTGGTGGGGGGGCACAGGGAAAGTGTTGGGGGCCAGCCAGGGGTGGCAGCTGCTGTGTTGCGCCCTGCAATGCAGCAGCTCTCCTGTGGGTGGCCCTCAACTTAAGCCTTTTTTTTTGGGCTCAAGGTTGTGCAGGCGCAGGTTGGGGGTTGCGCATGCACAACTCTGCACAACCCGACTGAATATCGGGTTGCGCAGGTTATGCATGGATCCTCCCCCTCCTGTTGAGCATGCATTCATTTGCATTGCTCTCTTGCGCAACTTGATGCCAGTGGCGTAACTGCCTCCTGCTGAATATCGCAGAATGGTGCATTTTGGACTTGCGCATGCGCAACCCTTTTGAATATCCAGGCCCAGGAGTTTTTTTAGCTACTTCCCTGTTCCTCAGCTGTTCTGACTAGAGCTGCATAATTAAGCTTTTCTCACTAGGAAGTGCAAATTTTGGCACTGGTGAATCCCCGCAAGTTTTAAAAACAAACCTCAGCTAGTCTCCTTTGCTTGGTAACAAGGCATTATTGTATTAAAATAATAAATAACCAGACACAGAGTCAAGAAAGAAAGCAAACTATGTTAAAACTTACTCCCAAAAGAAGCAAAGCTCTGCAGACTCCTGCAAGCAGGATGTGTGCTCTGTTTGCCTCATTGCTGTGTGCTCGCATTATAGGGTGGCAGCGGCCTCTTGTGTCTACCTTTATACTGCAACACCTTACCTTAGACCTGAATGAAATGTTTCCTGTTTGAAATTAAAGTTCTCTGTAATTAAAATATGTTCTGTTTGCTCAGACCTGATGTAGTGAATATTAATATGAGTTCCCTACATTATATAAATTAAATGGAGCTCTAAAAACAAACTCATATGAACATGATGATGCTGTGATCACATGACTGTGTGGGCAGGTATAAAAGGGCTAACCTGTTCAGCATTTTTTCAGATATGGTCAGTGTTTCCTGAGCAGGGGTGAGAAGGGTTGATAAGACTGTATCACACAAGTGGAAACTGAATGCTTAAGTTTGCCACAATGGTACAGAATGTTATTTACCTTATATAGCCTTTATTTTGCTCACAGTTTGAGCCTTTTGCTTTATTTCCTTTTTGTTGGTTTTGGAACTAATAAACATTGCGCCTTGCCAGTGGTGCATTGAACGTTATACCAGACTGTTGTGTCCATCTGTTATCCCACACCCTATTACAGTATGCCCTCACTCTACCCACACCCTCTCCCTCTTGAGTGAGGGCTCTCTTCATCCTAATTATATCTGTCTCGATTCCCCACTGCATACCTTTTGTAAAATGTTTTTAAAGTCACCTATGTGCAGTCTGTTTGCCATGCACCTCAATGTATTCCTACCACTATTTTGTTAACCACTGTATTGCACTTGCACTGCTGATAATGCATTTCATTTGTTGTAACTGCCTGCTTGGCTTTATCCGCTCTTTTTCTTCCCTCAGGTGAGATCCGGAAACAAACCTGGGCTCAATGTGCCTTTCCTGGTCACCAAAGTTTTAAATAAATAAATGTGGCATTTGGGTTTCTAACTCTAATTCTCCACCCCCACCCCCAAGCCTCAAAGGGAAAAAAACGGGTTTTGAAGCTCCGGAGTCTTGGCGAATCAGTGGTGGGGTCTTCCTTTGGGTTGTCAAGCCTAATGCCCACCCTGTTCCCTGGGCATACAATGTCAGATGTGATCTCCTTTCTTCATGCGGGACCTGCAAGGTCCTGTGTGAAGAAAACTTCAACAAACTGTGTTGGCAACATGTGGCGAGACATACTTCTCTACCTTTGAAGAGTGTATCACTATAAGGCAGTGGCTTGGAGCTGTACCTTGTGCTTCAGACAGGAGGCTATGGGCTGGGGGGGTGAGCATCAGGGTTGACAACTCCAAGGAAGACCCCAGTATTGATTCGCCAGGACTCCGGAGGCCCCAAACCCTAATGTTTGTTACTTTTGCTGCTTTGGGGTAGGGGTGGGGGTGGATGGGGGGAGTTATGGTTGCGAACTCTAACGACACATTTCCCTACCTCTGTGGTGTTAATGCATCAGTTAAGATTCAAGTTAACAAAGTTTTTTTGCAGAGAATTACAGGGGTGTGTGGTAGCACCTCTGTAGTTAGGGTTGAGTGAGAAGTTCTATGTTAAACCCGTAAGTTTTGCACCTTAATATCTTTGGCAACTTTTGATGAAATTAGCTGAGATTTTGCATGTATCATCTAGTAGTCAAGGTCCAAATCTCTGGAAAGCTTTGTCACAGCAGTTTGTGCAGCTTCTGACATCCGCAAATCTAATTTTCCTGTAGACGTCTTAATTATTTTCCTATACTTAACATGGGATTTGGGTGTGCTTTCACATACAGCCTACACAAAACTTAATTTTTTTCTGAAACCTTCAGGGCAGAAGCATGCTGTGCCAAGGTTGTGCCTTTAGAAAGTTTCATGAAAAAAATATTAAATGGTTCTAGAGTTATAAAGATTTAAAGTTTTTTTCCTTTTCTTTTCTGAGCATGCTCAGTAGGGTTCCTGGAATAACATTCTGATACGACAGCAAAAATTCAGTGTCGCAAGACCGTTTTTGGTTTCTCACCACTTGCTTCTCACGGCACAAAAATTATAATTTTTCTTTGTGCTGCGAGAGCCACCATCTTGTTTTTTCCCCTCAAACTAAAAAACACGGGAAATGCATAAAAATTGTGTTATTTAAAAAAAAAAAAAAAAAAACTGAACCTAGCTAAATGGGACCCATTAAGCTAGATTCTGATGTTTGTTTTTTAAACTAATGGCTAAAAATAAATATAAATACCTTTTCTGGGCACTTAGAATCTGGGGTGCCCAGCATAGCGAGGGGAGCTGTTCACCTGTGTTTTCTGTATGAGAGCAACAGGACTTTATTGAATGCTAAAACCACAGCTGGAAGTCGTGCTGCTAACTTCAGCTGAAGCCATGAGCTGGCAATACCGTTTTCTGTCTCTCTGTCTGTCTATCTATCTCTCTGTCTCTCTGTCTGTCTACCTGTCCATCTGCCTGTCTGTCTATCTGTCTATCTATCTATCTACCCATCCATCCACCTTTCTACAGTATTTGTTAAGTGGACCAGGGTGCCTACCCTTGGTACTGCTTCTTTCTCCCCCCCCCTTCCCTTCAGGTTGCCCACTTGCCCTTCCCAATGCTTACTTTTTTTTATTCTGTATAAGCGGACCAGGGTACCCACCACCAGTTCTGCTTCTCTGGACTCCCCCCCCCTTCCCTACAGGTCACCCACCCCCATTCCTCAAGGAGTAGCTTGATAGAGGGGTGCCCAATCCCCAGTGTCGGAATGTCAGCTGTAATGAAGAAAATGGTTCCTTGATTATTTCTTTTTAAACCTGTAAAAAATAGAACAGTCCTTTGCCACTCTAACTCCCACATACACACTCCACCCACCCCACCCTGACCTCCCATTCACTACCCACCAGCCCACACTTCCATACCCCAACACAGCCTCACTCACCTGAACATGTCCCATGGGTTAGATCTACTCTGTGATCAAAGACACGTCTTGCTGCTGGAACTGGCAACTGCAATATGATAAAGTCAGGTTCTTAACTTCGTCACTATTGAATATTTTTACACTAAAATTTCAATATGGCCTTTTTGTGAACCCACCTCATGACCAATGGTGGTGGAATTATGCAAATCTGGCCAAAAGGTGATTTTGCAGTCGCTTTCAAAATTACCTTTCGGGCAGGATTTGAAAAATTTTCTCTACACTCGTTTATGAAGTGCAGTCATAAGAAGGCTGTGTTGAAAATCTGTGGTCAAAATATTCAAAAATGACAAAGTTATGAGCGTACATCGAAACGTTTCTATGCTCGCTCATAACTTTGATAATTTAAAATATTTTGACCACAAATTTTCAACATACCCTTTTTTTCAGAACACCTCATGAAAGTGATAGCTGTCATTTTTCAAATCCGGGCCAAAATGTGTTTTCGCACCAGTGGTGCAGAATAACGTTTTGGTGGTCCGGAATGATATTTCGGTGTGGATTTGAAAATTTTCACCTACCGGGTTTATGAGATGGGGTAATAAGAAAGCTGTGCTGAAAATCTGGTGTACGAGTAAGGGAAAAATGCACAGGTTATCAGTGAACTTTACGGTATTTCAGCGTTCACTCATAACTGATAATTTTCAGTATTTTGACTCCAAGCTTTCAACATATCCATTTTCCACACCACCTCATAAGCATGACAGGTGTCATTTTTTAAATCCTGGACGAGATGTGTTTTCGCAACTGTGGTGCAAAATGATGTTTCGACCAAAATACTACAAATGCTACATGTCATGTTTATAAGGGAAGTCACAAAACAACTATGTTAAAAATCTGGGCTCAAAATAAAAAAATTTAATGGTTAAGCAACTTTGTATGTAGTGCGCCAGTCTTGACCCCAGCGGGTGTGCTTTGTGATCCCATGCCAGTGAGCTGAGTTTCGGGGTGAGCTCAGTGACCCAGCTGAATGGATTAAGGGTGGGGGGGATGGTGCGATTATGCAACCCCCAGCCAGGGAAGGAAAGCTACCAGGTAGTCCACATGGGCCCTGGTACCATATAGTGAAGATAGCTGTCCTTTTGGCATAGGGCCCTGCGCCTCTGTACCTGTGGGCAGCAGAGGACCCTGTGCATTGGCTGACAGATGGACTCTTTGTCCTGTGTGTCTGCATCTATGGCCACATAGAAGAGCCGGGACCAGAGGGCCCTGTGCTTCTGCAGCCCACCAGACAGCCCCTGAATTCTTTTTTTTTTCAGTACTGTTTTTCCCGATAGACCCAGCTGTCTCTCTCTCTCTCTCTCTCTCTCTCTCCCATCCCCCCAGCACCATCACCCGAGCATCAGACCCCCTCCCCTCCTGCCTCAACTTACCCTTTGTGGCAGGATGGTGGGGAATGACTCAGCCCACCCACATGGATCCAGCTCCGGGGAGGTGCCATGTCGGGGCGGCACCTGCGGGGGACGGTTTCTTGCTGCTCTCTAGGGTTCAATTTTCTGCTTTTCTTGTGGAGGTGCAGTGTGCAATGCTGGCAATGGCACGCAGCATGTGCATTTGCATGCTACACACCAGTCGGCTGCTCCTCCTCCGTGCTTCAACGTGTGGGATTCGGCATGCTAACACCCAGCCTCCGCTAGGGGTCAGGCAAATGCCGATCCGTAGTGCCCACCCTCCCCAGGAGAGGAGAGCTGTCCCTTGGATGCTCAGTCCTCTCCCTCCCCGGCGACCCACTTGCACCGTGAACACAGGTCGTCGGCATGGCAGGAGGTAAGGCATGATGCCTCAGCCCTCCACGCCACTGGGCCAGCTCAGTACCTGAATGCTTGACATCTATCGCTACACTTCTGTAGGTGGATGGAGTCTTCCGTAGGCGCAGGACCCAAAGGGCCTTGCACATCTACATCTGTTTCCTTCAGGACCTACGTGAATAAGGATACAATCCACTATCTCAGAAACAAAGAAAATTCTTTGCCAAAAACCTTCATTAATGCTCCAGTTATGGTTCAAGTTAATGCCGAAAAAGTAGGGAAATGTGACATTAGGGTTTCCAATCCTAATTCCCCAACCCACACCCCAGCAGCAAAAGGGAAAAATATTAGAGTTTTGGGTTCCGGAGTCTTGGCAAATCAGTGGTGGGGTCTTTCTTGGAGTTGTGAACCGTAATGCCCATTCCGTTCCCTGGACAAACAATGTCAGACATGATCTTCTTTCTTCACGCAGGGCCCACAGGGCCCTACGTGAAGAAAGGTATAACCAATTTTGTTGGTATCACATGACAAGACATAGTTCTCTGCCTTTGAAGAATGTATCATCACCATGAAGCACTGACTTGGAGCTGTACCTCCTGCTTCAGACAGAAAGCTATGGGCTGGGGGGCAGGGTGAGTACTAGGGTTGACAATGCCAAGGAAGACCTCACCACTGAATGGCTAACACTCCAGAAACACAAAACACTAATATTTTCTTTTTGCTGCTTTTGCCGGAGGGGTTGGGCTGAAACCATAACACCCGTCTCCCTACTTTTGCGACATTCATTTTGGACCCTAACTGGTGCAGTAACTAAGTTTTGCAAAAAATGTGTGTATATAGATGTATATATGTATTATAGTGGCACGGTAGTGCCACTGTAGTTAGGGTTGAGTACCCCATTTAAGGTTAAAGTGTGACATTTTGCACCTTAATAACTTTGACACCGTATGATGCATTTGCCTGAAATTTGGCAGGCACAGAGCGGTAGCATAGATCTTGGGATCTGCCAAGTTTCGTACCGGTCGGATATACAGTTGCAGAGTCATTAAGCGACATTCCGTAGTACATTTACGCTTTTTTGCGCATTCTTTGCTCGTGCTTACAGGTCGCATGGCTTGCGCGACCTGTCCAGAAAACTTCAGGGAACATGCAATCAAAGTCCCTGATGAGCCTTTTGAAGATTTTGTGAAAATATATTGAATGGTTCAAAAGTTATTCAGAAAACAAGTTTCCCATTATAGTCAATGGGAAAGGTTAACAAATAGTTTGACAGTGTCGCAAATGCAGATTTTAGTGTCACAAATGACCACAAATGACCCCAGTAGTGTCGCAAATCCGCCATTTTGTTTTCAGTTACTAGTCACAGAAATGCTTGCCATTTAAAATTGGGACCTTCTACGGACACAGTTCTTTTTGTGTTTACCTAGTCGGACCCTGAGGTTGCTAGGCATGTCTTTATTTTGGGGTTAAACACCCCAGAAATATGTTTTTGAAATGTTTGGGGAAAAATAGTGTTGCAAAGTAGTGTCGCACTTGCGACACTTTCATGATTTTTTTTTGTGAAAGTGTCGTGATTTGCGACACTACTATTCGACACTATGGGGAAAATAACAGGAATTCTTTGCCACCCGGCTGCAAAACACTGGTTTGGTCTTTTGGGCTGAAATTTGGAGGGAAGAATGCCAACATCCCACAGAAGTGCCTTTCAGTGGTTTGGTGACAAAGTATTGCACAGATGGAAAGTTATGGTGCTCCAAAGTTGACACTTTTTCCCATAGACTAACATTGTGGCGTCCGCCGCGCCTTTCGGGGCCCATATCTCGGAAACGCTTTGAGATACGGACTTTTCATCACAAAAATGCTTAGCCCCCCACTACAGAGCTAAGTGCAAAACTAGCCAAGAAAGGCATAAATAATATGAAATTTTAATTGTTTTTTTTTACATCGTAGGGTTCCTGAGATATAAGCAATTTAGTATTCCAAGTGCTCATTTTGTGGTCCGAGGCCCATTATTATGCATACATTCTTTGTACTCACTGAGTTTCTCTATGCAGCTGTTGGGGAAAACCAGGGTGTGCGCTTCCATTACTGTTACACTTAGCATTTCCACTTGCGTTTCCATACCTGTTTGCATTAGCGTTCCCGTGTACGCCATCGTGTGCGTTACCCATTGGTTTTTGTTTGTGCTTGCGTTTGCGTAACTGTTACCAATTGCATTTCCACTACTGTTTGTGTTTACATTTCCATTTGTGTCACCGTGCGCATTTTCATTTGCATTTGCTGCCACCCTTCCATTTGCGTTTGTGTTTGTCTTTCATTTGGCGTCATCGTTGCTGTTACCATTACCATTTGCATTTCCAGTTGTGTTACTGTGACCGTGCACGTTACGGTTTGCGTTTCTGTACGTGCTTGCATTTCCATTTCTCTTTCCTTTGATGTTATTGTTGCTGTTACCATTATCATTTGCGTTTCCAATTGCGTTACCGTGACCGTGCGTGTTATGGTTTGCGTTTCCGTACGCACTTGCATTTCCATTTCTGTTTCCTTTGGCATTATTGTTGCTGTTACCATTGCCATTTGCGTTTCCAATTGCGGTACTGTGACCGGCGCGTTACGGTTTGCATTTCCGTACGCATTTGCATTTCCATTTCTGTTTCCTTTGGCGTTATTGTTGCTGTTACCATTTGTGTTTGCAAGTGCAGTACCGTAACCATGCGCCTTACGGTTTGCGTTTCCGTACTCGTTTGCGTTTCTGCTTCCTTTGGTGTTATTATTGCTGTTACTATTACCATTTGCAGTTCCAATTGCGGTACCGTGACTGTGCACATTATCAGTTGCATTTCTGTATGCGTTTGCGTCTCCGTTTCCGTTACTGTTTGCTTTGGTGTCACTTTGCACTTGTGTTTCTATTACCGTTTGCGTTACCATTTACGTTTGCATCACCATGTGCGTTACCATTTGCGCTTGCGTTTGTGTTGCACTTAACTGTTACTATGTGTCCAGAAATCACGTGGTAGGTTCGGGCCCTGCGCTCCTACCACCACATTCCATTCACTATTTATAGTCCTTATTCTCAAAAAGAAGGGAAATTCATGGTAAAAAACTCAGTTTAATGCATCATTTAGGGTTGTTCCACAGTGACAAAGTGACGAAATTCGATGTTAGGGTTGAAACCCCCTTGCCCCCCACCTCCACCCAACCGGCATTGGGGTGTGCGTTGGGTCATCAGTCCTAACTCTCACCCCATTCTGCTGTACTTCACCACCTTGGCTTGTTTACACATGGGATGGGGTGAAGTCCGGGACGAACAACCCTGGCGCACACACCCGATGACGGTTGGAAAGCGGTGGGAGGGAGGTTTTAACCCTAACATCAAATTTCCTCACTTTTGTCATTGTGGAACAACCCTAACTGATGCATTAAACTGAGTTTTTTGCCATGACTTTATATATATATATATATAGTGTGTGTATATATATATATATATAGGCATGCATACATACAGTGGTCAGGATGCAGTGTCTGAAGTTACTACATAGCAAAAGGCATCACCTGCCATATAGAAATTGCTTTGTTTACTGCACTAACTCCAGTGTTGCACTGCATTTGGCCAGCTCCAGCCAATGGCTGTGGGCATATCATGACCAAAATATCAAAGATAGTTTTTCTTGTCATGTGACCTACAGTGAGACTGTCATGATCCTCTATTTCTACTGTACATCAGATGACAAACAAATATTGTTACTAGAGGTCACATGACAAGCAAATATTCTCACTGTGGGTTCCTTAGGATAGCATCCTGACATTTAATTCTAGAACTTGATTGTACTCATAGGCCCAAATATTCAAAAGGGTTGCGCATGGCGCAACAGTGATTCCATGCGCAACCACTGATGCGCGGCGCCAGATACAAGCAGGGGATTGTGCCTGGCACAAATCACGATGCGCGGGCGCATCAGTAATGTTATCTGAGTTCAGGTGGGCGTGCCCATGCATACTCCGCACATCCCGATATTCAGCCGGGATGTGCTGGAGTCCATCGTATGTGCAACCTCTGCGCTGCATAGCTGCATACAGGTGAGCCAAAAAAAAATGACTGGCCACTCTCACAGGTGAGCTGCCGTATTGCAGGGCGCAACACGGCAGCTGCCACCTGTGAGTGGCCACCCGAGCTCTGGCTGCACCTCTGTGGTAGCGCCGCCCCATGCCCGATCGTGGGCATCTGTCTAAATATATAACGTCCAATATCCCTGGTGGTTCAGTGGACCACTTGCAGCCCGATCGCAAGCATTAGTATTAAATATAAAGTCCAGTATCCCTGGTGGTCCAGTGAACCGCTGTCAGCCCGATCGCAGGCATTTCTATTAAACAATAAAGTCCAATATCCCTGGTGGTCCAGTGGACCGCTGTCAGCCTGATCACGGGCATTTGTATTAAAAAAAGTAAGTCCTATATCCCTGGTGGTCCAGTGGGCCGCTCGCAGCTCGATCGCGGGCATTTGTATTAAAATATTAAGTCCAATATCCTGATGGTCCAGCGGTACCCCCTCCCCACCCGCCCACTGGAGCCCCACCACCTCACCCCCGGTCAAAGCGTGGCGGCAGCACCCCACCTGCCTGCCACCCGCTGCCCTGGACCACCGTGGAGTGAGAGCTGTCGCCCATTGGTCCCAGCGTGAGCCAATGGGCGTGCAGCCCGTGCTCTACTACACATTCCAGATATGTGAATGGATCCATTCACATATCTGGAATAATAAGTATGTGCAGGCTGCACACCCATTGGCTCACGCTGTGGACCAATGGGAGTACAGCCCAACCTATGGTGTCAGTCGGCGAGCAGCGGGGTGGCAAGTGAAGCAGGTGCTAGCCGCCCCGCTGCTTACGAGGAAGCGGGGCGTGTGGGGGCTCAGTGGGCGGTGGGGGGTACCGCTGACCACCAGGGACATGACTTACTTTCTTTAATACAAATGCCTACAATCGCTGCGAGCGTCCACTGACCACCAGGATATAGGACTGAATTTTAGTAATACAAATGCCCGCGATCGGGCTGCGAGCACTCCAGTGGACCACCAGGGATATAGGACGTGGAATTCTTAATACCTAAGCCCGCGATCGAGCTGACAGCGGCCCACTGGACCACCAGGGATATAGGACATGATATATTTCATACCTAAGCCCGCAATCGGGCGTGTAGTGGTCCACTAGACCAGCAGGGATAGTTATTTAACTCTACATATACCCGCGATCGGGCAGAGGGGCGCATTGCCGTGCTGTGCAGGGGGCATCAGTCCCCAACAGCTGCTGCCTGGCAGGGCGCAAGTCGCTGGGGATTGGCACACCTGCATGCAAATGGGGCCATGATGACATGCAGATGGCCCCATTTGCGCCTTGCATACATTATGGCCCCATTTGCATGTGCACTTTTGAAATCGCGGTTGTTGCGCGCCGCGCAAGGGAACTTGTGCTAGCGCATCCCCCTGCTCCACTCTGGCCACTTGCGCTGGTGCAGTGCCACTGCGCCATGTGCACTGCGGGTGGCCAGAGTGCGATATTCAACGATGCTGTGCCATGGCGCAGCTCCGTTGAATATCACCCAGTCAACACCCCTGCACAGCCAAGTTGCGCTGCGCCCAGGCTTGCGCCACAGCCTGGCACAGTCTGAATATCCGGGCCCTAAAGTTCTACTTGTAAATCTTTAGCTCTTTGTTAGGACGGTTTCACATCCAACTATTTTAGCACACAAACGTATGCCATTACATGCATCAAACATAGCTTGGGAACTAATAACGATATGCCACATGTTTTACTTGTGATTTGTGACTCCTGTGACATCACTCCTGGCTACACCACTTGTGATGTCATGGGGTCATCGACCATTCATAAAATATCAGGCCTATTTATATTAGGCGCATGCCATATCCTTTATTCGTGTGTATGTATAACTTCGTAAGTGTCAACTAAAAGTTAGACCGCACCTGGAGTACTGCATGCAGTACTGGCGCCCGTATCTGAAGAGGGACATTAAGTTACTGGAGGGGGTGCAGCGCAGGGCGACAAAGATGATCAAGGGGCTGGGGGACTTATCATACGAGAGGAGGTTGAGGGAGTTGAACATGTACTCACTGGAGAGAGGAGGATGGGGGACATGATTGAAACCTTTAAGTACATGAAAGGAATAAACAAGACAGGTACAGAGGGCTGTTCAAAATAAGGAGGAGAGGACACCAGGGCCATGATATGAGACTGGAGGAGGAAGGTTCAGGAGGAGATGAGGAGACACTTTTTACAGAGAGGGTGGTGGCTGGGTGGAATGCGTTACCTGCAGAAGTGGTATCCAGTAGAACAGTGGACTGCTTCAAAAGGGGATGGGACAGGACAAGGGGGAGGGTTAATGAAGGGGAAGGGTGGAAGGGAGGGGCAGTTGCAGAATAAGGGGTGCTAGCTGCACATTCGAGCAGACTGGATAGACCTCTAGGCCTTTATCTTCTGGCAAATTTCATGTGTTCATAAAAAAAATACATTTTGTAGTTTATTATAATCTGCTTATGTTAGAAGGGAAAAAACTAAAGCCTGCTTTGAATGTTCTAGACAGAATCTGCTGGAACTAAATGATGTTAAAATAACAGTCTGAGATTTTTAGAAATGTTACTTCTTTGTTATTAATGTTCAACAGTTCAAGGTTAATATGTGCTTTTTTTCTGTTTATAGACCTCCCGTGACCTTGCCTGCTTCGTACAATTTGATAATGTGAACGTTTACTTTGGTGTTCAGTACAAATTAAAATACAAGGCACCGACAGATCACTGCTTTGTATTAAAGGTATGTAAGAACTTGGTAATGTGCTCCTGCTGTTAAAATCATTTCCCTAATTTATTTGGCTGTTTAAAGAGTTGTATTAACCATCCCATTTTCGGCAGAGGCATAGCGCTACCCCTTGTGATGCTGGTGTCACAGGTTCGAGAGCAAGCTCAGGGCAGGCCATGGAAGTAGGATCAAGCATCCCAAAGGTCACGATCCTCCTGCAGGGAGAGAGGGTCACTGCCTCTGCTGCAGTACTGCCATCTGGGTAACTTCAGGTGCAGTGTAGGAGGGGTGTGCTGAGGAAGGGAAGAACATCAGCCAGAGCAGTGCTGCAGCACTTGCATGCACATAGACTTCCATGTCTGCCAATGTCCCATGGGGACAAAAACAGTATTGGAAAAAAACCCTAGCACAGCAGAATGATGGGCAAACATGGGCCTTAGCCTACTGGACCAGCCACCCTACCCAGGAGTTCCATTGCTGAGAGGATCATACCTTGCCCGGAGTGGCCAGCAGGATATACCTTGCCTTGGGTGGGGGGGGTGCAAGCTGATGGTTGTGCCAAGGGTAAGTACTGGGAATGGCTGGGTAGAGGACTGGGTGGGGGCAGTGCTGGTGAAGGCCTGCATTGCTGAGCAGCAGGGAACTGCTCTTACACACTGGTAACCCAGGATTGCGTCCAGAGACTGAGACATTAGGAACAGTGGCTGGCAGGGAGGACACTCTGCCCCAGGTGTGGGTGAATGCACTGCTGTGCTCTTGGCGTGACAGCTGGAGGTGGTATGGTGCAACACCCTTGGGGACGTGGATGACCACACAATAGCTGGCATTCCCCATCCAGGGACATTGTTTGCGAAAGCTCATGAGAGGGAGGTGGGAGAGCTCAGTGCAAAATGGAGAGAACCATCCTTTATTGCTGGCAGCATGAAAGAAGTGTTCTATTGCTGCCCATGCCCTAAGTCATGTGACCAGGGCTGTCCTCTCCCACGACATCAGACCAGCCATAGTAGTCTGCTCTTGCCCTCACGAGTAAACTGATGCCTTACTAGTTGGCCTGGAGAAACCGACCGAGGGAAGAGAGCAGAGTAAGCCGACAGTGTGCGGCTATGTCTGGAGTCAGGGCCTGCAAAGGAATCTCCAATCCCTAGTAGCAAGGCTGGGGTGGGAAGCCAGCTAAGGGTCCCTCCAGTAGTAAGCACAATGGGTTCTATTCACAAAAGTGTGGGACATACATGGGATATGCAAGCACAAAGCCCGCACAGCTCTGCACCACAGGAGAGGTTTGCACCAGCCAGTATTCACTATCGCCAGCTGCCTGTCTGCACCCCAGCATGCAACTGTGCAGTAATGCATTGTGGCTGCACGGGGGCAGATTGCAGGATGCAGGCAGGCATCCAATAGGATTACCGTCTTGGGTCCAAAAGTGGATCCTCTGCTATGCATGTGCAGGGGGATCCTGGGAAGGTGCGGACCCCAGCCAGCGGACACCGAATGGCTGCCCCCAGCCTTCCTTGGTAGCCCAGTGAGCTGTGGCACTAGTGTGCAGGGAGTTCTCATTGCTGCCATGCCTGACAGTTATCTTTTGGGGGGAGGAGCATAAAAAGCAGAGTCACCTATAACGTAACTTGTGCCCCCTGGCCCAGCACTCCTTGCCTTAGTCAATGGCATGGAGTTCAGGCATGCTCCTGGACTGCTTGTTGTGTGTAGCTGCATGGGCAGTCACGGGATCCAGTGCGCAAGGCACTAACGCACCTGTAGTGAATGCTGCCTGGGGTCTGCTGGACCTCCCTGCACGGCATTCTGTCGTAGGCATGCCTACACGCCGTGCATATGCACAGCGTAGTCTTTCATGAATAGACCCGAATAAGCAGAGTAAAGAAAAAGGGGACATAAAATGTAAACTAAAAAAAGTCTTGTTTTACATTGTGCAATTTGAATTGCAATCTCTACTCCAGTTATAGAGGCGCACCAAGCCAAAGCAGGACTTGGCATTCAGTAAGTCACTTTTTTGTGGTTAATCGATTTTTTTTAAGAGCTTTCAAAGCATATACAACAGTGTACTGTCAAACAATGTAATTGGCATATGGAAAGGCAAAACTATCACGTGTAAACATGGCACGATATAATATCAGGCCTAGCCTTAATGGAGAAAACAGTTATAAATATACAGGATCAGACAAGTTCTAAATGAGTGCAACTAAGCTGCAGTCCAAAGCACATGTTGAAGGATGCACCAAAGATGCAAAGGAAAAGAGGAAAAAATATGAAAACATCAGAACAACTGCAGCTTTGCCAGTCACACTTTGACACACTACCATAGATGATGGGTTCCCTTTCTCAAATCTCCTTTCTGTTCAGTAAGTAACTTTTTCAAGGAACTTCTCAATGGAAATTTAGTAGGTAACTTAAAAGGACCCAGGCTTGACCCAGTCACCAGCTGCAGGCTTATATTTTCAGTTTGTTGACTTTCAAGGTTTTAAAATAAAAATACATTGTAATTGAAGCAATGTTGTCATCTCTGTGTTGTTCTTGTAACCGATCTAGTTTTCATGTAAATAATGTGGCTTGCGAGGAGACAGCTGTCATGTGCTTGTTTGTTTTAGTTCACAACAGCTGTCAGGATGTCTCAGTGGTAACGCTGCTTGCCCTGGTGCCATAAGGTTAATGGCTTAGGGCCTGCCCTGGGGACTCGGGGGTGCTTCCCCATGCCTGACACCTCAGTGCAGCACCCGAGGATATTGCATGTTTGGAGGCGCTGTCCTTTAGATGAGCCATTAAAGCAAGGTTCTTGCTGTCTACCTTTGGTGGCTGCCCTGGTGAAAGATGAAGATCCCATGGCACCCGTCAAAACAAGTGGAATGTTGTACATCCTAGAGCCCTGACCAACAGCTCCCTCCCCCCTCATCAATAAGCTGGGCACTGTATCCATTTGTGGCTGCATGGCTAATGCCACGTGCTTACTGGCTACTTTATATTTCTGCATACAGGCTTTGCATTTGCAGTGTCTAACTCACTGGTGCTTTAAGTGTGTATAAAACATATTAATGCAGAACAAATATTAAACAGTTTGCATATTAACAAGAAAAAAATCCATCTTCCCTTGCCCCAGTAAACAGATAGCTAAGCTACTAATATTATTCAGAACTGTACCCTAGGCAAAACAATCTATCAGTGTATTACTTGCTTTTGTTTTAGAAACATATAATTTGCTGGCAGATAAGGACTGTTTGGCTCACCTAGTCTGCCCATTTTCCCCTGCCTACAGTATCACTGTAGATCCTGCTTGATCTCTGGTCCATTATCTTCCCCCCACCTTCCTTTCCCCTAAGATTTCCTTGTGCCTATCCCATGCATTCTTGAAGCCCGCTGCTGTTTTCGCCCCCACCACCTCCTCCTCTGGGAGGCTATTCCAGGAATCTGTCACTCTTTGTGTGAAGAAGTACGTCCTCACAACTCTCCTGAATCTACCCCCCTCCAACTTCATATCATGTCCCCTTGTACTTGAGCACCTTTTTTTTCTGAAATGTACTTCCCTTCTGTACCATATTTACCCCCTTGAGGTACATAAAGGTCTCTGTCCTATTCCCCCTCTCACCTCTCTTCCAGTGTGTACATATTCAGGTCCTTAAATCTCTCCTCGTAAGGCTTTTGATGCAGACCCTGCGCCATTTTATTAGTTGCTCTCCTGTGGACTGCTTCCACTCTGTCTGTGTCCTTCCAATGATGTGGTCTCCAGAACCGGACACAGTACTATAGGTATGGCCTTACCGGCGATCTATACACAGGCAACACCACCTCCCTCTTTCTTTTTTTTAATTTATTTTTATTCAAGATTTTTACCACAAACATACATTGCAATATATACATTGTTTCGGTACTTATGCTTTAACTGTAAAATAAAATATATCAGAAGGTTTCTATTTCCACTGGACTGTGGTTTGATGGAATTAATATTATTATACATAAACTTTATTATACTTATTATATAAGGTGAAACCACTGCCTTGATTAAGGCTATCCCGTAAGTTTAAGTAGCACTATGGATACCCCTTACAGTCAGCACTTTCAGAAATTCTCACTATAGGCTGATTTCAGGTTCTGATAGAGCTATATATTGTATCCATTTCTGCCACTTTAATGTATGTGCTAGGGTAACACCCCGTTGTTCTGCGTTGAAACTTTCAGATGTATATATGACATTATCAATTTCCACTCTTTTATAGTGGGAACTTGATTCGTTATCCAACGTCTTGTTATAGATTTTTTTGCTGTGATAATGCAGATTGGCAGTATGGTTCGACCCCAAGCTGGAGTACGGTCTGGGTAAATCCACAACAGTAATTGTTCTGCTGTCAGTTTTTTTGGTTCAGAGAATAGGTTGGAAAGTTTGTCGTTAAAAGAAATCCAATATGGCATGAGGAGGGAACATTGCCAAAATATATGGCCCAAAGTGGACAGGGTGCAACCACATTTCCTCCAACACTTCCCATATTCCACAGGGAGGTATTTTAGAAGAAAGGCAGGGGATCGGAAGAAACGGGATCTACATTTCCATGAAAATTCCGCCAGTAGGGAGATGACCGATTTTAATTCTGTCAGGGTGGAACGAGACCATGCCTCCAAGGAAATATCTGCATCCAGATCGTTGTTCCAACCCTCCAGAATGGAAACCGTTGTAACTGGGAGTCTACTCCTCAATTCCCTGTATATTAGTCCTATTATATGGAAGCCCAAATTACCTCTAGTTGCCTCTATAAAACATTTTAGTAAATCAGGGATATGGGAGGGTAAACTAGGTTGTATGTTTGAATTACTAAGTAAATGATTTCGAATTTGAAAATACCGAAATATGTCCGAATTAGAGAGGAGATATTGGGACTGTTGCTTGTCGAATGGGAGAATTCCCTCACCAGAGAGGAACTAGAAAACATGAGCAAGACTTAGCGATCTCCACTGGGAGAAAGTGTGGTCCATAAATATTGGGACAAATGATTTGTCTTGGAAAATCAATTTACAATATTCATACACCCCGAGGACCGCCCTATCTTCTAATGTGTTTCCACAGCTTGTAGGTTTGGGAGGTTATCCCGGTGAATTCTGAAGGTTTAAGGGATCTTTCCTCAGAGGAAAACAGAATTCTTTTAATATCAAAGAGATTGTTTAGGTGGAATTCAATAGTTTTCCAGGGGGAAGTATAAGAGTCTGATAACCAAAGTAACACTGTTCTTAAAAAGGCAGCCTGAGCATATAGGTTAAAATCTCGGAGATTCAGCCCCCCCCCCCCCATGAGAGGGATAATTTTAAAATAGGGAGTCTGATTCTTGGGTGATTTTTTTTTTTTCCCACAAGAAACCGAGTATCATTTTGTTCCAAGATTTAAAGTAGTATTTTGAAGGGGAAAAAGGAATTGTCTGTAGCAGGTATAGGATTTGTGGGAGGATGTTTGAGCATATAATGGAAATTCTTTGCTGGAGCGAGAAGAAGGCCGTGGACCACCTATCCAAATCTGCCTGGATCTGTGTCGTAAGGGGTTCGTAGTTGCTCATTTCCAGAACTTTCACATCAGTTGGGTGGTATAGACCCAGATATTTTATTCTTATAGAATGCCATTTGAATGGAAAAGTCTTTTTAAATTGTTGGTTAGGAGAAAAGTAAAATGCCAAGATCTCTGTTTTGTTTATATTGAGTTTAAAGCCAGATATTTCTTCGAATAGGGATAAGATCTCCCATGCTGCCAGAATTGATTGAGGAATCAACAAGGTCAACAACAGGTATTCAGCAAACATGCCGATCTTATATTCTTGTTGACCTGTCGGGATTCCCTCTATATCTGGAGTGTTGCGGAATGTTGATGCCAAGGGTTCTAGAAAAAGAGCAAATAAATATGGTGATGGGGGCATCCCTGTCTGGTGCCCCTACCTAAGGCTAGGGGAAAAGACAACGAACCATTAGTTCGGACATAGGCTCTCGGGGATCTGTATAAGTTAACTAGGCAAGCAATAAGTTGTGGGGGAAAGTGAAATTTCCTAAGGGTTTCCCATAGGAAGGGCCATGAGACTCGATCGAATGCTTTTTCCGTGTCCAGACTGATAAATATTGATGGAATCTGTCTAGTACTAACATGTTCTTGCAATAACAGGGCTCTTCGAATGTTATCAGAGGTATTTCTGTTTTTGATAAAACCAGATTGGTCTGGGTGTATAATATGGGGCATTATTGTTTCAAGTCTAGAGGCCAACATGGTCATAAAGATTTTATAGTCTACGTTAAGAATTGAGATGGGACGATAGGACCCAGGATCTGAGGGGTCCTTGTTGGGCTTTAGGATAGGGGCAATAGTAGCGTAGTCCCAGGATGGGGGAGCAGACCACCCCGGGAAATTTCGTTGAATAGGGAGAGTAATCTTGGGGTCAGTTCTTTTTTAAGCTTTTTGTACCGTTCGGCAGTGTATCCGTCTGGACCAGGGCAACGACCAGGTTTAAGATTTTTAATAGATTCTTCAATCTCCAATGATGAAATCGGAGACTCCAGATTTTTAATTTGAAGAGGTGAAAGAGTTGGAAGATTTGCCCTGTTTAAAAATTGGGTCAAGTTGTCCCGGGGAAGGAGAGGGGCAGGGGCATAGAGGCTGGAGTAATAGTCAACAAAGGCCTGTTGAAAGTGTCTGACTGAATGATGTATTTTCCCCATAATTGGGTGTCGGAGTCTTAAATAGTAGAAGATCCTTTTCTGGCCCTTAGTTTACGGGTTAAGTTTTTGATTCCCTTAGGACCCCCCTCGTGAACAGATTGCCATAAATAGTATAAGGATAGTTGAATCTTATTATCTATGATCTTTTGTATCTCTGCTTTTGTATTATTTATTAATTTTTGAAGGTCTGCATCCCCTGCTCGGTAAAGTAGCTGAAAGTTTACAAGTTGAGTGTTTAGTCTTTGGTATTCTTTTTCTCTTTGTTTACAGAAAAAAAAAAACACAATGGGGAGCTCTCTGCCTGATTAAAAATATGTTGAGGTCCGAAATTGTGGATATGGTTGGTAAAAGTTCTGCGTGGCGAAGTTAAAGAGAGTTTTCCAGATTTTGAAGCCCAGCCTAGTAATTACATTGCCCTTAATAATACAGACAGAAAGGGCCAATGTCACCAAGGCCAATGCATGACCGGAAGGCTTGTATGGCGGGAGAAAGATCATCTGATACATGGTAGACAAGGAGGCCCCTGTCCAGCCATAAAACTTACAGATAATCAATGAGGGAACCCAGCGGAGGGGAACCAGAGAGTATAGCTGGCTTATCATCGTTAGGAGAAAGTCATTGGGTTAATAAACATAGTCTTACTCCGCCCAAGCAGCAGAGAGCCTAAGAACTTAAGAGGGCAGGAAAACCCATTTGTGCCCCCACAGCCCCCCAAATGCTCCCTCCACATAATTAGGTACAAAAGAGATTATATTATACAAGTAGTCCTACTAGGAGTCCCACAAAATGTTGAGGATTCAAATTGTTCATTTGGAGGAGTATATGTACATAAATCAGATCATTGTCTCACATAAAGAGCCAGAGGACCTCCTTCCTCGAGATAGGGAAGGGCAAAATCATGGTCCCAGGAGCCGGGGACAACTGGGGGGAAAAGAGGAGTCCAGGGCCACTGGAGATGGAGAGAACATCGTGTCAGAAGATGCAATACTCCTTAGGGGAATCCCCACCATCTGGGAGATTGCGAAGGTCTAAATGGCAACTATGATCTAATGGAAAGTAACTATGAAAATTTAGATGTTGTCTAGACCACAGTTTGTTTCAGGCATTCCACTCTGAGGCGGGCCCCCTCCCCCCACCAAATCAACCTTCAACCCCCAGGGTCAACATAAGCACCTTCTACCCAACCCAGGAAATTAGGATTTATATCTCCAAGCTCTTCAAATTGCCACCAAGGGGCTACAGAATTGTTGTAGCTTCTGCAGTATATCTGGAAGCGTCAGGGAAGATCGTGGGGTAACTCTTCGATCTTACTGGGACCACTGCTTCTGACGCTGACGAATTGTCTCCATCAACTTATCTGAAATTATGCCCCTAGCCTGAAGATCTGCTGCAGCCTCCTGTGCTGTAGAATAGCTCTGCACTCCTCCAGGTAGATGTACCACCAATCTCGCAGGCTAGGGAGTTTTAAAACGAATTTTCTGCGATCGAAGAATGGGGAATAAGGGGCTGTAGTCTCTGCATTGCTTCTGCGTATAAGGGGCATAATCACTGTCAAAAAGAAGCCGGTATTAGCCCCACATCACCCTCCCTTTCTGCCATGCTTTGTTAAGAAGGGATTCCTTGGTTTGATAGCTAAGGAGGCGGATGAGAAAAGAGCGTGGCCTGGCCTCTGGATGCGTCGGCCTCGGCCCCAGTGCTCGGTGGGCACGCTCCACATCCAGCTGAAAGTCTGTGTTTAAAGAGAGAGAAAGATGGAGGAAATAATCCATGAATGCCCTCGGATCATTACCCTCCTCTTCCTCTGGGATCCCAAAGATTCCATCTTCTGCCCCTATTTTCGGCATCCTCTTGATGAGCGGATATTGCTAGTTGCTCGCTTGCAATCGTGTGTACCGCCTCTTCCAGCTCATTGATCTTGATTGCGTTTGCAGAAATCTGTTGGTCAGCCTCTGATACTTTAGTCTGCAGGGTAGTAATCTCGTTATGGAGGTCTTTTAAGGATTCCCTGACCTCCCCATGAAACTCCAATATTGCCTGGAGGATGGTCTTGATGTTAGGATCCTGTGGTCTCTTTGATCCCCTGTTTTTTTGGGTCTTTCTGTCAGAGCCCGACATGGGCCTAGTCAGGGTCTCTCCTTCATCCACTTGCTAGTCCTCCAAGTCAGCGGATTCGGCTATAGGTAAAAAATGATTTTGTGCTGCTTTAGTCATTCGTACCTGGGAGATGATGGGCACTCTACGACTCTTGGGCGTTAGTAGTTTTGTTTGTTTTGAGGTTTAATTAATGTCCTTTGTTTACTTATATTGGCAGGAGCTCCCTGATGTATGTTTTCACCCAGGCATCGCCGGAACCGGAAGTCCACCACCTCCCTCTTTCTGATGGTGATATCCCCCCCATGCACTTTAGCATCCCACTAGCCCTCCCAGCTGCCATGTCGCACTGCCTGGCCACCTTTAGGTAATCTGATATGATTCCCCACAGGTCTCTTTCCTGCTTGGTGATCATTAGTACCACACCCCTCCTCCCATTTTGTACTCTGCCCCTGGGTTTCCGTGCCCCAAGTGCATTGTTTTGCACTTAAACCCAGCTGCCATACCCTTGACCATTCCTCGAGTTTTCTCAAGTCACTGCTCATCCTTTCCACACACACACCCCTCAGAGTATCTACCCTATTGCAGATTTTGGTGTCATCTGCAAAGAGGCAGACCTTCCCTTCCAGCTCCTCTGCAGTTTCACTTATAAAAACATTAGAGAGGATCAGCCCCAGCACTAATCCCTGAGGCACCCCACTTGTCACCCTCCTTTCCTCGGAGTAAACTTAGTTTACCACCACCCTCTGCTGCCTATCCCCTAATATCTTACCCAGTTTACCACTTTTGGACCCACTCCTAAGCTTACCCAGCTTGCATACTAGTCTCCTATGTGGAATAGTGTTGAAAGCCGTACTGAAATCTAGGTAGGTTACGTCCACCTCTCCACCCTGATCTATTTGATCTAATTCCTTGGTCATGCAGTCAAAGAAATCTTTTAGATTTGTTTGACATGACCCCCCACTCCATGAACCCATGCTGCTTTGGGTCCAGTAACCCACTGGATTGAAGATGTTCCACAATCCTTTCCTTCAGCAGTGATTCCATTAACTTTCCACCACCGATGTCAGGCTGACCAGCCTATAATTGGAAAGGCTTTGCCTAGAGTTCAATGGCCAAGCAGCCAGCCATTCCCACTTCCTGAGCTATATAAGCAGTTACTCTCAACCTCCACGTGAAGCACTTTTTCTTTGCAGCACAAAGGCTCTGTCAGTCTGTCCTCTGAGCTGGTTGGGGCCTACCCCACCCACCCACCCCAGCGGCTTCTGCTTGTCTGCTGGATTTCTGTGTTTATTTCCTGCTTCTGTTTTGTACTTTGCCTTTGGCTGTGTGTGCTTCTTTCTGTCTTGTTCCCTGTTTTCTTTGATCATGTGTCTTTGGTTTGTCTTTTATTGGGGGACTTTTGTTTCTAATCCACTAGCATGTTGCTCCAGAAGCTCCTACTGTTTGCTCTGTTGCCCGCAACTTTCAAACTACTGCAATGCACCTGCAGTCATTATCTGTGAGTTTCAGCTCAACCATAGCTGCTCCATGTTGCATACTCAATTGTTTTCACCTGACTCATTCTACTTACCTTATTGCAGCAGCTTCATTGCACTGCCTGGCTATACCTGCTTTCAGAGCATTGTGTCTCATTATTTATGTTTATTGCAGTTTTACACCTCAGTACTCCATACAGATTTTGCTTTCATGTTTATTCACCCTCTTCTACTCTGAGGTCAGCTAAAAACTCTTGCCGAGGCTGTTAAATTAGCTTTAATATCTGCATGTGGTTCTTGGCCCTTCCATCACTTTTGTTTGTCCTACAGCGGGGACTGGGAAGTGTTTGGGGAGTCGTGGTCCCATGTGGCTAATTATTTCTGTTCTGATCCTGCCTTCGCTGCAGAAAACCCTCAGAGTATTTGTCACTTTGATTTGACTTTTAAATGTCTGGTTGGCTTGCCCCACTATTCAGTGCTGTTTCATTGCTACTACGTTATGCAGACCTACATGCAGGTCCACTTATTACCACTCTGTTTACTGACCTATGTACAGGTCCACGCTTGCTTATGCAATCAGTTGCTCATGCCTACTGCATCCTCTCGACTTCAGCCTCTGGGATATCTGCTGCACTCAATCTGCTTTCGACCTTGCAAGGTCTCAGCACTCACTGCTCATTATGATCAGCACACCAGTGCTCAATCAGCTCGCCAGCTTCTCAGCTCTCAATCTAATTCTGGGGCATGCCAGCCATTCTGTTCTTGGTGCGGGGTTCCTACAGTCGACGGTCTCGCTCAACATTTAGTTTGCATCTTGAGCGTGTCCAACTTGGGGCGGGATCCATCTCACCTGGCCCATAGCTAGGAATGTCCTTGCCCCGGGCTTGGCTTTAGCTGCTTGCTACGTGACAGCTGCTACTGGTTTAGAATTTAAAACTAGTGGTGAAGGGTGGTTACGATGATCTCCTTTGGCTCTAGTGTTCCACTATAATGGTTGTCCATTGGCTTTAGTGGTTTCCCTAGAAAGGTACCTTCACCGTTTGAGTTTAGGGTTGGTAGGCTAGGTGAGTGCCTCAGCAGTCATTGCTGTCCTCCTCCGCCTTGGTTGCACATATTGTTGCAGAGTTTTCTCGCAACCTTCCACAGCGTTCCCGCTAGAGGGTTTGAGTGAGAGCCTTCCTCCAAATCAGAATATTTTCTACCTCCCTTTAGTTGGGTTTTCCAAACTGCAGCTGCAGAGCCATCACTAAATAAACTATCCCAAGTCTGGAGGGAAGACGACCTAGGCCTTGGATCCCTAGAGATTTCCTCCTCATAGGGTTTTTTTTTCTCTCCTCCGTTGCCCCAGGTCATAACTGTTAGATATTACTTCAAGAGGGTTCCTTCAGTAGGTCATTACATATAGGACTGGCACCATCTGGCGTCTGGGCTGCACGGCAGACTTTTCTAGCAATACCTGACAGGGGACCGCCCACCCGATGTCACGTGGCCGACGTCAGCATGGCCGTATATAGTGGACGGTCCCCACGCCTGCCCTCCAGTTCTTTCCCATGGTCACCTCGTGTCAGTCACATTGCAGACTTCCATTATCAATCATCATGTAAGAGTTCTTGTGTCGGATTATTCCATCGCTTTTTTTCTCAACAAAAAATACTATGATTTTTTCAAGTAGCTTATGTCTTCACCCAAGAAGAAGTGCTTGTCCTTCGGCACACAGATCCCTCACAAGGACGGCCACATTAAGTGCGTGATCTGCCTGGGCCCAGATCATCCTGTCTCTTCCTGCCTGGAGTGCCAGCCTTTCAACCAGGCCACTAGAAAAAGGAGGCAGCAGGCTTTGGAGGCCCACCTTTTAAAAGTCCATCTTGCTTCATTGGAAAAGCAGATGGACAGGATCCGCGAATCCTCTTCTGAGAAATCTTCTCCCTCCAAAAACGAGCACTGAAAGGAGCAATCTCGGGAGTGGGAGCGCTCTGCTGAAGCCCAGCCTGAGGCCTCTCGGCCTTCGATGAGCAAGGCCGCTTCTCAGCCATTGCCTAAACTGAAGACTTCTGACGGTAAGTCGGACAAAACTTCGGTGGTTAAGTTGACCGTTGGCTCCTCCAATGGCTGCACCACTACTGTCGTTAAGTCGGCCCCCGGCTCCTCCGGGGACTGCCTTGCCACCGGTAAGTCAGCTCCCCAGACCTTGGGGACCTGCCCGGCCGTAGCCGATAAGTCAGCCGGGGGCTCCTCCCTGGCCCCCTTCCCGGCTCCATCTGGTAAGACACCCATCTCTGACGGTCGCTCAGGCGTGGTTCTCCTGTTGGGACCTGACGGCGCCTCACTCAACATCTGAAAGAACCAGGGGGAGACTGTCCCCCTCTTCCCCCTTCTTCCCCACCAGTACCTTCCCCTTCTCAGATGGGTACTTCAGGCAAGGACAGTACGGAGCCCCTCGATCTGCAAGATCCTTTCTCTGGGTCTGTTCCACATTCCCCTGACGGGGTCACCAGGAAGGAGGCTCCTCCCCAGCCATCCGGCCTTATTGTGGAAGTCCCTCCTCTCCCTTCAGGTGGGATCTCCCCAGATCCGGCGCTATCCCAGTCTCGATCCCAGCATCGGGTCCGGCTCGAGTTCACCCAACGCCGGAACCTCCGACGACGGTCCCAGAGCCTGGGCCCAGCCTTTGGCTCCAGCATCAGACATGGTCCCTCCATCGAGCCCCCTTTGTCCATCCCCAGCGCCAGCCACTTCAATGCCAGACCCTTTTCTGGCACCGGATCCGGTGGTGCCGGTCTCGACATCGGTACCCCAAATGATGGCTATTCTAGCGCTGGACCCTCCACCAATCTATATGACGGCGGGCTCGACGTGGGTCCCCCCTCCATCAGACCCCCTGATGTTGGGGATTTATTCTAGACCCTGGACTGTTCCTCATTACCCCCCGGGGTATCCTGGGGACCATTACCCGGCTAGTTCTCCTCCTGATTGGGGCACTACAGGACAGTATTACCCAATCCCTACCAGGGCTATCATTTTTCTTGTTATCAGCGGTATCACTACCCATCTCCCCCGGTAATCCCCCCTCCTCCTCCACCCCGACCTCAACCTCCTGCTCCGCCCCCTCCACAACCTCCGGCCACACCAGACTTCAAGACCCTAATTCAGTCTTGGTGGCAGGGGGTACGATCGGAGCTGGTGTCAGATCTGGAAAGCAGGCTCCCACCTCCACGCTTTTCTAGATCCCTGTCCCCGAGAAGTTCTTCTCCATCCATGGTACACATCTTGGGGACAGTCCGCAAAAACATTGTTCTCCCAGACCTGCAGGACCGTCAGGATGAGGAGGAAGGCAATGATGATGAGGATGGTGAAGAATCGCTGGAGGAGGCCTCAGAAGAACCCGAGATTCCGAAGGGCAAGGTTCCACCCAAGTGTCCCCTGGAGGACCCTGCCTTTTCGGATCTCTTAAGGTCCATACAAGACTTTTTTGACTGGGAGTCTGAGGAACAGAACCCTATGTGGCAGAGACTCACCAACATCTGGACTTAGAGTCTCTGTCCCCGGTACCGATTCCTCCATGGATTGGACCTCATCAGGACCTCACCTCTATGATCTGGTAGATGCCTCATTCTGTCCCGGCTGTCCCCAAGAGGGTGGACAGAGTGTACTGGGTGCCTAAGGAGGCTCCATTTCTCAATGTGCATCCGAAGGCAGACTCCGTCATTATTTCAGCTGCTCATGATCGCTCATCTGCACCCAAGCACATGAGCACATCTCCTCCAGATAAGGAGTCGAGGCAGATGGACCAGTTCAGCAGAAAAGTCTATTCTTCGGCTACATGTACACTCCAATCCCTAAACTATGTGGCCCATTTGGTGTCCCACCAGAAGGCTCCCTTGGCCAGACTAGAGGCTCGAGTCCAGTCTATGGACCCTTCAAGTCTCAAGGAGGAGCTCGCCAAGGATCTCCACCTCTTATGTTCTTTCCTATAAGCATGCTTTGCGGGCCACATACGACACAGTCTACTCTGTAGCCCCCACCTCAGTGTCGGCCGTTACGTTAAGATGGCATGCCTGGCTTCACATTTCTGGCCTCGCCAACAAGGTACAGTCTGCAATTCATGATGCCCCCTTCCAGGGCTCAGTGTTTTTTGGTGGCGATACCAAAGACATCATCACTGACCTTCGGGACAAAGGCCTCACCCTGAGGTCAGTGAGATCCATGTACCGATCCGACATTCAACAGCAGCAGCAGCCCTTTCAGAAAAGGACTGGAGGCAGAGGAGCAGACCCCAGCTAGACACCAGGGGAAACGCAAAGCCACAGGTTCCACCACTTCTCCTGCCTTCAAGAACCAGAGAAGCTTAGGAGTTCCTCCTCCTGACCACCCTGCCACCTCCTGACTCCCTAGCCTCACCACCTCCTCAGCCTCATGGTGAGGAGATGGTGTGGGGGGGGGGGTTCGCCTGCCATGTGTAAGAGTGGCAGGGAGTAACCTCCGATGCATGAGACACACTATAGAGTTTCTGGAGATTCCACCAGACTCTCTGCCAAAAAAGTCCTCCTACTCCAGGAATCAGGCTTTTCTTGTTTGAGAAGAAATTCAAAACCTCTTGCTTAAGGAAGCAATAGAGAGCGTTCCCCTCCTGCAAAGGGGAAGGGGGTTCTATTCCCATTTTTTCCTGGTTCCAAAAATGACAGGAGACTTGAGACCCATCCTCGATTTGAGTAGTCTCAACCTATTCATCGAGTACAAAAAGTTCAGGATGCTGATGCTCCAGAGCCTTCTTCCATTTCTTCTAGAGAACTATTGGCTCAGTGCTCTGGACATGCTTACCTGCACATCCTGATCTTCCCCAGCCACCACCATTTCCTGTGGTTTCTATTCCAGGGGAAGCACTTCCAGTTCCAGGCCCTCCCCTTTGGTCTGTCCTCAGCACCTCGGGTGTTTAACAAGTGTCTGGCAGTGGTGGTGGCCTTTCTTCACCGTCAGGATATTGCAGTTTTCTCTTACCTGGATGATTGGCTGATTTTGGCCCCTTCCAGGGTTTCCTTACTGGAGGCTTTGTCCTTTACTTTCGACCTTTTCGTCAAACTGGGAATCACTGTCAGTATCCCCAAGTCATTCCTGGTCCCATCCCACAGACTTCAGTTCATTGGGGTGGTTTTGGATACGGTCCAATGCAGAGCCTTCCTTCCTCCAGACAGGGTGGAGACCCTGGTCCATCAGGCTTCTTTGGTGGCTTTGTCCAGGACCATCCCGGCCCGGGAGGTCCTCTGCCTATTTGGCCTGATGGCAGCCTCCATCACTATTGTTCCCCTGGCGAGGCTCCACATGAGAGTTACTCAGTGGTCCTTGCGGGTGCAGTGGGATCAACTCCTGGACGACCTGGACCACCCAGTCCTGGTGTCGTCGGCGGTTCAGAAAGAATTGCTGTGGTGGAGGGACCCCCTGCAACCTTTCCTTGGGTCTTCCTTTCGGGAGCCAGGCCCCCTCTGCATCCCTGACTACAGATGCATTGAATATGGGATTGAAGAAACACCTAGGATAGCACCAAGCACAAGGGCTGTGGTCCAGCTCGGAAGCATCATTACAAATCAGTGTTCTGAAGATGAGGTTGGTCTTGTATGCTTTTCAGACCCTCCTCCCCAAGGGATCACTGCTTGTCCAGACGGACATTATGTCAGTAGTTTGGTACCTCAACAAACAAGGAGGAATTCATCTCATACCCCCTTTGCAGGGAGGCAGTGTGGGTGTGGAACTGGGCAGTCCAGCACAATCTGGCCCTGGTGGCCGTGCATGTTCCAGGCGTTCAGAATGTCCTGGTGGACAGTCTCAGCAGATCTTGGACCCTAAGTCACAAATGGGAACTAAATCAGGAAGTGGCAGATTCTCTCTTCGTAAAGTGGGGGCTTCCAGAAATCGACCTCGTCTCCTCCCACTGCAATGCAAAACTTCCCAGTTTTTGCTCGCTCGTTTCAGGGCATGGTGCTTTCTGGCATGACGCACTGTCTCTCTCTCTTGGACAGGGAAATTTGTGTATGCCTTCCCTCTGTTTCTCATTCTCCAGAGGGTTCTCCTCAAGTTTCAAGAAGAGAAGGCACGGATAATTCTCATTGTCCCTCTCTGGCCAAGACCGATCTGGTTCCCGCTGCTGCAACAGCTAACCAGGGAACCACCAGTTCCACTTCCAGTGACTCACAACCTCTTAACCCAGGATCAAGATCGTCTTATACATCCAGGGCTCAGGACACTGCATCTTCATGCATGGCTCCTACAGACATAGCGATTTCTTGCTTTGGGGTTTCCTCTTGAGTTGCTCAGGCATTAGTAGAGGCACAAAAACCCTCTAATCATTCCACTTACTCCATGAAGTGGAAACATTTTTCCATTTGGGTGGCTTCCAAAGATTGGAACCCTTTTTCTTGTTCTGCTCCGGAAGTCATGGAATACCTCCTTCATCTTTCAGACTCGGGTCTGTCGTATTCTTCTTTGAAGGTCCACCTTTCCGCAATTTTGGCGTACCATGAACGGGTGGATGGTAAACCCGTGGCTCAGTTGGAAGTCTCAAAAACCTTTCTGAAAGGGATTCTGCATCTGAAACCCCCCATCCGCAGCCCTACACCACCTTGGGATTTAAATTTTGTGTTGGAGAAAATCACTGTCCCTCGTTTTGAACCAGTGATGAGCTGTAATTTACGCTTCCTATTTTAGAAGACATTGTTTTTAGCTGCCGTTACCTCAGCTTGAAGAATTTCAGAGATTTAGGCTCTTGTTTGTAAGGATCCGTATTTAATTTTCCATAGGGGCCAAGTGGTCCTCAGGACAAACCCGAAGTTTTTGCCTAAGGTGGTTTCAGAGGTCACACTAAACCAATCAGTGGAACTCCCTCTATACTTTCCGTCCCCTGCAAATAGAGGTGAGGCACTCCTGCACACTATGGTTGTGCATCGCGCCCTCCAATGCTATACTCACCGTATGAAAGACTTTCGTAAGGATGACCAACTGTTTGTCTCTTTTGCCCCCAGAACTTTGGGCAAAGCTGTTTCTAAGTAGTGCCTTTCGAATTGGTTAGGTAACTATTCGCTACTGTTACCAAAAATACGACAAACCTCTCTGCTGGTTCCCTTGAGATGTCACTCTACCAGGGGCATGGCTGCTTCCGCTGCCTTTTAGCAGAACATTTCCGCTGCTGATATCTGCGCTGCAGCTACTTGGAGTTCTCTCCATACCTTTACCAAACACTACAGTCTGGACATTGCTTCTAGGCGGAGGGCAGATTTTGACCTAGCTGTCTTGCAGGGCCTTCTGTGCTAGACTGGCTCCATTCTGGTTTCCAGATTTGTTGGAGTTTGTTCTTTTTCCTCCTACATAGATACATAGACAGTGTCGGCAGATAAGGGCCTACGGCCCATCCAGTCTGCCCATTTGAGCTTGTAAGTTTACTTTATGTTTTCCTAGAAGTCTGTTGCCCCTTAACCTTGACCTCCAGAATTCCTTTATGTCTATCCCATGCATTCTTAAATCCCGTGATTACTTCAGCCCTCACTACTTCCTCTGGCAGGGTGTTCCACTTGTCCACCACCCGTTCTGTAAAGAAATTCTTCCTCACGTTTCCTCTGAATCGTCCTCCCTCCAACTTCATCCCATGCCCTCTAGTCCTGGAACATCTTTTTCACTTAAAAATAGTGTATTCCTGCACCCTGTTCCTCCCTGTAAGATACTTGTATGTCATATCCCCTCTCTCCCTCCTCTTATCCAGGGAGTACATATTCAATTCCTTCAACCTGTCTCATAGGACTTGTGATGCAATCCATGTGCCATCGTGTTGCCCTCCTCTGAACCTTCTCTACCCTGTCTATGTTCTTACGTAAGTAAGGTCTCCAAAACTGCACACTACTCCAGGTGGGGCCTCACTAGTGTCTTGTGTAATGGAATTGTGACCTCCCTTTTCCTGCTGGTGATGCCCCTGCCTATGCATCCCATCATCCTATTTGCTTTACCTGCTGCCTTGTCACACTGTTTCCCTACCTTGAGGTCATCAGAGATGATAACCCCAAGATCCCTTTCCTGCTTGGTGCATGCTATATCCTCACCCTCCAACTGATATATTGTGCCAGGGTTTTTGTGCCCCATATGCATTATCTTGCACTTCTTTGCATTGAATTTCAACTGCCAAACCATAGACCATTCTTCAAGTTTCCGCAGGTCCCTTCTCATTCTGTCTACACCCTCTGGTGTGTCTACTCTGTTACAGAGCTTTGTGTCATCAGTAAACAGGGAAATTCTGCCTTCTAGGTCCTGTGCAATGTCACTGATGAAGATGTTGAATAGGACCGGTCCCAGCACTGATCCCTGTGGTACCCCACTGGTCACTCTTCCCTCTGTGGAGTGACAGCCATTTGCCACCACCCTCTGTGCGTTGCCACCCAGCCAGTTACCTTCCCACTGCACTACTGTCCTGCCCACACCCATATTCCCCAGTTTGTGCAATAGTGTTCTATGTGGCAGAGTGTCAAAGGCCTTGCTGAAGTCCAGATAGGCCATGTCCACTGCCCTCCCCTGATCCGCCTCCCTAGTCACCCAGTCAAAAAATTAAATGAGGTTGGTCTGACATGACCTCCTCCTGGTGAAACTCATGCTGCTTTGGGTCCTGTAGTCCATTGACAACCAGATGTTCCACCAGTCTCTCCTTCAGTAGTGCTTCCATGATCTTCCCACTACCGAGGTGAGGCTGACTAGTCTGTAGTTCCCCTTCCTCTTTGTTCCCACCTTTGTATAAGGGGACTACATCTGCTGTCCTCCAGTCTTTGGGTACCTCCCCTGTTTCCAGTGATTGGCTAAACAGGATTGCCAGAGGTTCAGCCACCACCTCTCTTAGTTCTTTAAGGACCCTGGGGTGCACCCCATCTGGCCCCATTGCTTTATCAACTCTTATTACTTCTAGTTCCTTCAGGACCCGTTCACGTGTAAAGGGACTTGTGTCCATTTCTGCACCATTCCCACCCCTTGTACTCCCTTCAGACCCATTACCCTCCTCTTCCTCAGTAAAGACTGAGCAGAAATACCTGTTCAGTATGTCAGCTTTACTGTTGTCATCCTCCACGCGGCCCCCATTCTCCCCCTTCAGTCTCACTATCCCTCCCTTTGCCTTTCTTTTTTCACTTATGTACCTGTAAAAGGTTTTGTCCCCTCTACCCACTGATTTTGCAATGTGCTCCTCTGTCTCAGCTTTGGTTTCCCTTACTGACCTCCCTGCCTCCCTTTGCTTTTCCTGGTACTTCTCCCTATCCCCTTCTGCCTGTGTCTTTTTGTATTGCCTGAATGCAATCTTTTGGCTTTCACTTTCTCCATGCAGCAGGAAGAAACCATAATGGCCTCTCTTCCTTTTCCCTTGCTAACCTACTTAATGCATAATTCTGTTGTTCTTGTAATCCCATTTTAAATACTGCCCACTGTTCCTCAACCCCTGATTCCTGCCCCATTCCCCTTAATGCCTCTTTCAAGCATCTCCCCATTTTCCCAAAGTCTGTCCCCTAAAATCCAGGATACGTGTTTTTGTGTGGTTTGGTTCTGCTCCTTCTGTGATTTCAAACCACAATGACTGGTGGTCACTGTTCCCCAGGTGCTCCCCCACTGTTACACCATCACACTGTCCCTGTTTGTGAGCACAAGGTCCAGTATTGCCTTCTGCCGAGTTGGTTCCATGACCAGTTGCTTGAGGAAGGCACCCTGAAGGGAGTCCAGGATAAATCTGCTCCTAGTTGATGCTGCTGCTGGGATGCTCCAGTCCATGTCTGGAATATTGAGGTCTCCAGCCAGCACTACCTCACCCTTGTCTGCCATCCTTTGGATGGCTAGCATCAAGCTCCCTGTCTGTTTCTTCCTCCTGGGCTGGTGGTCTATAGACCACACCTGTGCTCCTCCCTTGTTTCTCTCGGTCTCTCCTCTGAGGGACTGTGTGGGATTCAGTCCTATATATGTAATGACCTACTGAAGGAACCCTCTCGAAGTAAGATAGTACAGTTACGTAGCAACTTACCGTAACAGTAGATCTTCAAGAGAGGTTCTTTCAGTAGGTCTTATTTTTCCCTCCCTCCCTCCTTCCCCTGTTTATTTCATGTACAGGGACTCCAATTCCTGTTTCCTCCTGCTGTTAGGCCTCTTCCAGGCTCCAGCGGGAGAACTGGAGGGCGGGTGTGGGGACCGTCTACTATATACGGCCATGCCAGGTGGACGGTCCCCCATCAGGTATTGCTAGAAAAGTCTGCCGTGCGGCCCAGATGCCAGATGGCGCTAGTCCTATATGTAATAACCTACTGAAGGAACCTCTCTCGAAGATCTACTGTTACGGTAAGTTCCTACGTAACTGTATTTTAGCATAGTAGTGTCCCCTAGTTTCTTTAGGTAGGTTCCGCTGTTGGATGGAGGTGGAGGATGTCCTGCCATTCCCTCTCTTCCTAGAGGATCCCCTCATTCTCAGTGCAAACCATTAGTATCGTATTACACAAACCTGGGCATTTCATTACGTTATCAAACTGAGCATCTGATTATGTTATCAAACTGTCTATGCCTCTCTACTATACCACGTTACAGTTACTGCTCCTGCTTCACAGTTATTGCTTGCTCATATTCTTCGTGTTACCTCATTCTTTGGGATATGATTGTACTACATTTCTTTTGAGGATTCCTAAACCATGGGAATCATCCCGTGGCACCTCTAGGAGTGGAACCCTCTCCAAGGGTTCCTTGCCTTTTGTACCCCTACAGGGTGGTAAATACTCTGTAACAGAGAGTGCGAATGGCCAAAACCAAACTAACACAGTTGCACAAACATAATACTATACTAGCTGCGCAGGACATTGAATTGGAAAGGCTTTGCCTGGAGTTCAATGGCCAAGCAGACGCCACTCCCAGTTCCTGAGCTATATAAGCGGTTCCTCTCAGCCTTATTGTGAAGCACTTTTTCTTTGCCACACCATCCTCCCCTCCACCTCCAGTGGCAGCACTTCTCTCCTTAGGGGGATTCCTGAGGTACCTTTAGCCACGAGAATTGTCCCGTGGCACCTCTAGGGGTGGAACTCTCTCCAAGGGTTCCTTGCCTTTCGTTCCTCTGGAATAGAAAGTGCGAATGGCCAGAACCAAACTAACACAGTTGAACAAGCATAACACTATACTAGGTACGCAGGTCATTGAATTGCCAGCCTCTTCCCTGCTACCACATGTGTATACTGGAACTACATCTGCCCTTCCGTAGTCCTCTGGAACCACTGCCATTTCGAGTGATGTCTTAAATAGGACTGTTAGAGGTGTAGCCACTACCTCCCTGAGCTCCTTCAATACCCTTAGGTGCATCCCATCTGGTCCCATCACTTTGTCCACTTTCAGATTAGCGAGTTCCTTCAGGACTCTCTCCTCCGAAAACAGGCTAGCGTCCACCTCCCTCCCTCCCTTCAGTGCTCCTGTTACTTTTTTGTATCCCCCTCTCCTTCTCTTTCCTCTGTGAACACTGAACAAAGGATGTATGCCTTTTCCTGCTCCCCTTCTGTACAACCCCTCCTTCCCTCTTTAACCTTACAATCCCACCCCTTGTCTTCCACTTTTTGCTTACACACCTAAAAAATATATTTTCCACTTTCATTACCACCTGGGCTATTCTCTGTTCCATTTGTACCTTTGCCGTCCTTGCTGCTTTCCCTGCTTCTTCTCTTCCCTATCCTCTTTCCTCTGTGTCTCCTTATACCTTCTGAATGCTACCCTCTTAGCTTATATCTTTTTCACCACCTCTTTCCAGAACCATAGCAGTCTCTTTTTCCTCTTGCTTTTGCTCACTTGCTTGATACAGAAGTTTGCTGCCCTTACTATGGCCTTTTTATCTTCACCTACTGGTCCTCCACCCCACCCAGGTCACACACCCCCAGCTAGGTCATCTCTGAAGCATTAACCCATCTCTCTCCCTTGTGTGGTTCTATTCCACAGCTGTCCTTAAACTGAATCACACTGTATGGTGATTGCTGGTCTCCAGGTGGCCTCCCACCTTGATGTCTGCAATACTGTCCCTGTTAGTGAGTACCAGGTCCAATATTGCCCCATCACGAGTGGGTTCACTGACTATTTGCCTGAGGACCCCCCCCCCCACATGGAATCCAGGATGTCTATGCTTCTAGCTGAAGCCGCAGCTGGGAAGCCCCAGTCTGCATCCAACTGATTGAAGTCCCCCACCAGCAGCATATCCCCCTTTTCTGCCATTTTACCAGTGGCTTCCCCCAGTACTGTATCTAACTCCTCCCCCATGCTAAAGGGCTGTAGATCATGCCAGTGCAAATAGTGGCCCTACTTCCCATCTCCAGGGTAATCCACAGCTCCTCTGCCCCTCTGCCCACCCCTGTATTACCTGTATCTCTGTCTTTCCTGAAGAGAGTATAGTATGGTACAGCTATGTACCAGTCATGGTTTTCAGTGCACCCTAACTCTGTAATGGCCACAGTATCCAGGTTGGCCTCTGTCACGATGGCCTCTAGGTCTAGAATCTTATTTTCTAGACTTCTAGCATTCACACACGTGGCCTTCCAGATTTTGTCAGCCCTCTTATAATGTTATTACCTCCTTTTTTCTTTTTTTGGCCCTTCCTTGACCCCTCTCTTTTTAATGCTCCTATTTCCATCCCCCTTTATTTCTTTTTTTTTTTTTCCCCTCTGGTCGTGCCTCCGGGTTTGCCACTCCTTCCGGCTGCACATTGCCACTCGTGGCCTCCTCGTCCTGTCCCCCCTCCCTCACCTCACGCCGCCTAGGCCAGGGTGGCCGGCATATCCCTTTGCGGGTGGGTCCCCCTCGAGGGAAAGACACTGGGGTAGGAGGCGGCCCCAGCGTACTAGGCGCCAGACCCTGGGTGCTGCTGAGGTGGGATTGGAGGCACAGGACCCTCGGACCAGCGAGTGGGCAGCCATCATCCGGCGAACCCGGAGGCTGGTATTTCCGCTTTTCTGGGGCGTGGTGTGCCACGAGCGTCAGGCGTAGCCGGCGTTCTACGCCCCTCCCAGCGTCCAGGCTCGCTGCGGCTGGACCCCTGGCCTCCGCCGGAGGTACCATCTGGCGTTCCTGGTTCACCACCCTCCCCTGGGTAGGTGAGCAGTCGTGGGACGCTCTAACCTACTCCACCCTGACCGGCTCTCCAGCGACCCGAGTCCATTCCCGAACCCGGGTCGGAAGCGGAAATCCAACCACTGCGCCGACGAGCCGGCTCCCCTTTATTTCTATCAACCTTCCTTCTTCATTACTTCACACCCTCGGGTTCCCACTACTCTCTACTTCTGCCTGTTGGGGGACAATTTCTGCCTCCCAGTCTCTTCTGCTGCCACCCCCCCGCTAGTTTAAGTGTTTGTCAGAGTAACATTTAAACTGTCCAGCGAGGACTGCGGTTCCCCTCCCGGATGGATGCAGGCCATCACCACTGTATAAGCTCTTATCCATTCGAGTGGATCCCCGATCTCCAATGTAGCCAAACCCCTCTTCTCTGCTACATTCCTTCAACCATGAGTTTAAGCTCCTCATGCAGAGATACCCCTTCCTCCCCACTGCCATACCCTACCTAACCTGGAGAAAGCAACTGAAAAACAATCTCTTTCACAATGGTGTACTATTCCTAACCAAAATGGCACAGTCTAAAGGTTACAGTGGCACCAAGTATAGATAAGTCAGGCATTCCTCACCTACCATTGCGGAGATAATATTAGATCAAAAGAGACCATTCAGCCACTCTGAGCTCACCTTTTCCCTGCCAGTGACCCGGGTTCAGGAACAGACTAGGGTTACTCAGGGGCCAGCTAGGAGAGGGAGGGAGGATAAAGCACCTGAAGACAGCTCTCCTTCCTTAGGATGGGGCATTCCTGTGTCCCACCACTTGCTGCCAACTGGCAGAGGCCTGATGGCAGTGATGGCAGGAACAGCAAACACGTACGCGTGTTAGCGCTCGTGTGTGTGCACGTCTGTGCATGGCAACGACCTGGAAGACCCTCATGAGAACTCTGGAGGAAGATGCCCTTGCTCTCTCAGTGTCTCCCGTAAGCACTGTACAACTCTACGAGGTAGGCCACCATAGTGGTTAACCTGTAAGTTCCCAAGACAGGAACGGACGGCCATGGTGATTAACCTGTAAATCCACAGAGACAGTTCAGTGAACAGGCTAGGGAATGCTGGGAGCTGAAGTATATATGAAAAAAGTGTCTTCCTCTCAGTTGCCCTGGAAACAGGCATAGTTAAGAGGATTTAATTTGTTTTTATATTTCTCGGTGGGTAGCTCAGTTACCCTAAGAATGCCCATGTGATCACTTGTACAACCATACGAGTGGTCTTGGGTATTACCATGCAGATAAACAATAGGGGATGTACAAGTACCGTACCTGTCTTTGACTACTCGGTGAGTATTCATACTCTGCATCCCCCAGATACTTGTTATTTGGCCTAAAATTAGAAAACAATTTCAAAAATGTTAACAAATCTCTACCCCTCCCCAGGTGGCTAGGGCTAGTCCCGTGGCCATCCTTTTCCCAATTTCATTCATGTTGCACCCTACAGCCTCTCCATTGTTCACCCATACACAGATTTTTTTTTTAAACTGTACTAGGAGCTGACCATGACTTTTAAAGCAATCCCTCCTCCTCCCTAGCCTGCCCCTTCCAATGCCCCCAAAATGCCATTTGTTAAGAGTGGGCCCTCCACCCCAGACCCCCAGTCCATGATTAGAGGATAGTGGTAGTCAAATACTGGGTAATTTGCTCAGTCCACCCTACCTAACCCACAGCGCACATTCCTCAGTAACTTAATACTGAGTCTTTTGGCATGCGGCTTATGTGCCCGATTGAAGTAGTGGTGCAGCTAGAAAAACAGTATTTGTAAGCCAGAACCCTTTGGTGCCAATCCCCGCAACACACACACACACACACACTCTTTCTTCCAGAACTGCATAATAAAAGAAAAAATACTGCAGTACTGAGTTTTATGTGTTTAACTTTATGTTTAATTCAAACAGAGTCTCTTCAAAGTTGACTAAGAGGAGATATGCTTATGGTTTTTAATTTGATAAATTCACTTGATCTCATGGAAACATGTGGTCTAACATTCTCCAAAAGGAGACATGTTCCAAGACTGCACAACAAACAGCTTGAGGTCAAAAGTTATAGAACCAGCAAGAGGGGAAACTATTTTTCAATAAGGGCTTCTACTGTATGGAACACCTTGCCACAGAAATTAGTTGAGGCTCCTAGTATCACTATTTTCAAAAACAAACTAGATGTTTGGATTAGGGATAACAAATAAATAATGTCCCACATTGTGTGGGGAGCAGTCTCGTTGGGCATTGGCCTTCTTCTGTTCTTTCCTACCAAGTAATACCAAGTAACATTTGTATTAGAACACCATTAAGGGTTGAATATCAGACAGCAGGAGTAACCAAAATCAATGGTCAGCGCCCAAAATGCCACCCCTCTCCAATAAGCCATGGCTTGTTTGACACGTGTTCCTATGCCCATGGGTCAGAGTCACTGATGAGGCTAGGCAGACTGACCAATTAGTATAGAGGACTTGCCAACTCTGATATCCCTTCTGACAAATGGTTATTCATATCTATTCCATGGTGCAGTATCCCCGCAGAGAAAAATCATCCTTTCCTGTTATTACTTTAAAAGTTTCTATCACTTAGTCACCCAGGCAATCTAAGGCCACAACCTAAGGCTAAGAAACTAATAAATATACATGTGAACAAATCCTAGAGATCTGATTGGCAGAGAGTTTCACATGAATGACTCATTATCTCAGCATATATTAACACATCCCAATAAAGTCTGCAATATTTTTGTTTTCCTCCTGCAATTCATATACCAGTATTTCCTCTTTTTACAGTTGCAAATTACATACTAGTCAAGCTGCAAAGCATACTTCTAACCCATCCATTACACCAAACAAACAAGTTATTTAATGAATCTCAAGTACTGCCAGTGCACAACACCAAAAGTTTCTCTCCAGTACAGTGTCTGTGTGTATTTCCCTCGTTATTTTTTCATTGTCTGTGTGTGTGTGTCTCATTATTTGTCCCCAACTCGGTTAGGTCCCTACTTTCTCTTTCCCAATAAGCTGGGGCGTGGAATCAGTTCCTAGTTTATCTGACACAACTCACAAATTCCTTTATTTAATTAAAAGCAGCAGTGCATCTGTCACAGTTTTTTTTTTAAATAAGCAGGTTGCCAAATAAAAATGAATGAATATGGTATGAGAGCAATGAGACCCATTACATTTACTTTTCTAGGTGCTTCCGATGCTGTGCATTATATTTTTTCTTAATTTTCTCAGTTTCGTCCCATCATGGTGTTTAGAAGCATGGTGGGGTGAAATACAGCTTCCTGGACATCTGCATAGCACTGTCCTCATGGGGAAACTGTGCCCTCTGTAGAAACTGATTTAATGAGCTGGGAGGAGCTGTAGAGCAGAGAAAGAGGAACAAGGCTGGGAACAGTTGCTTTCTGGTTTTCTTCAGAAAACTGATAGTTCAGAACATTGTTAAAAATACTTAAATATTGATAGATTCAAGAGATCATGCAAGTTTATAATATCCAAAAGACACCTAAAGCTGACCTTGGGCTGGCAGTATAGCCGAGTGGTTAGAGCAAGGAGCTCTGAATGAGTTTAGTACATCCAGCAGACCTGGGTTTGAGTCCCACAACCTTCACTTGCATACTTTGTGACTGAGCAAATCACTTAACTTCCCCACTGCACCAGGTTTGCCCGTGTAAACAGGCGTGGTGCCTAGTGGGCCTTACCAGGTTACCAAAACAAGACAAAAAAGGCACTGTTGCTTAAAAAAATCAGTTGTTGCCGTTGTCACTGACACTGACAGCATGCTCTAAACTGCCCTATAGTGGATTTGGGCAGCAAATATCTCATCCAGCTTTTTGGCAGACAAGCATGCTCTAAACTGCTTTATAGTGGTTTTGGACAGCAGATATCTCATCCAGCTGTTTGGCAGACAGTTAGTGGTTTAGAGATATCTGACACATTTTCATCTTTCACAATCTATGTAGCACAGTGGAGGGCCCTCCACACATTTCCAGTGAAGATGTGTATCTCTGTATGTGAAGTGCCTTGGAGTGTTATAATGTGACTACGTGATGGTAGTTTTTAGAGCTGATTTTGCTGTAGATTATGGAAAGTTCTGTTGAAAATCAGCCATGCATTAATCAAAGATTTGGCTAGAACTGAAATCAACAACAGCTCTACATTGTCGGTTTGAGAATCTAAAGTTCTTTTCTTTATTTTAACCTTTTTTAATTTACAATTTATCCCATTTCTCAAGTGGGCCTCCTGCCACGGCACCTCCTTCCAGCTGCCACCATTACCACTCCTGTCTGAGGACTCTGCAGCTGCTGCCCACGCTGCTACCTAACCCCCTTCTTTTAAGGAGAGGAGCAACCTGGGTGACCCCATTTAAGCATGGAGAGGGCGGGCCTTTATCTGCATGCAGGATACCCCTTTTCCCCAGGCTTTCTGACTTCTCTGGGATGCAGTAATGAATGAGGCTGCCGTGCAATTTAGTGATGTGCAGACCTCCATAGTTCTCCCACCTCCCATGCAGTGTGCTTCCCACAGACCACCACAGTGCAATTGGGCAGCAAGGCACTGCAACCCTCCCACCTTGGAGGATGGATGTGCCCTGTGGGACCCCTTCTGTCTCCTCCTGTCAGTCCAGCTGGCATTCAGGTCACCAGCTTGCTAAGCGACATTCTTGGCACTTGCGCCATTTCCCAGCCCAGTACTCTTTTGTCAAAGCGTTTATATGGTCAGTGTCACATATTTTCTTGTTTGTTTTTCAAACTTTTTTAAACATAGCCGCAGATTTTGTTGTCTTTACTTGTCCTCTGGGCATCAGAGTTCCTACACATTTCAAGCTACTTCCTCACATTATGATTAGTACTAGTTAGCTAAAAGTTCTTTTTTCATTCAGAGCCCTATTTTTGGCTAAAATGAAGTGCAGCCAGGATCTAGATTCTGGCAGGTCTTGCAATATCTGTTTCTGTCAGTCCCCACAGTGCACAACCTGCAGACCTTTGATGTAGTAGGGCTTTTGTTCTCGAGACCCAGTACATCTCTCACTTTCAGCATTGAAAGAAAAGATCTCTGCTTAAATAAACAGCATTCTAAAATAAGCTAAAGACTAGTGCAGAAGGGACAAACACAGACATGGAGGCATGGGTCCCTCTGATTCTGAATAATGACATACTCCCAACATGTGCTTTCAGTTTAGCCTCCAGCCTAATGGCAGCTTAACTTGCGAGTTCCAGCCAAGCCTCTGAGCAATCCGTCATAGCCGAACTGAATTTTATGCCATCCTGACTACAAGAAGGAAAGTAACTGATAATTGGATGCCTCCCAAGCAAAAGAATAAAGAGAATTTGCCTGGAATGGCAGGGAAGGATCACAAAAATTAACCGAGCTCGGCTGCTCCATCCGTGGCCCACTCAAAATCTCCACCGCACATTCAGGCAACGACTCTAGACCTGACAGAAGAAGTGGAATGCACGATCACATCACAACAACTATGCAATACCTTGCAACAAATGAACGCAGCCCTCCAGCAACTAGAAGCAAGAACAATTGAGGACCGGGCAGAGCTGGAAACCTTGACAAAAAAAACAAAAAAAAAACAAAGAGATGGAGCAGAACCTCTCAGAATATAATACAGTGACAGACATGCTTAATAGCGCCCAACTTGAACTGCATCATAGAGCACAATTCTTTGAGCAGAGGCTAGAAGAGTTAGAAAACAGAAATAGATGTAATAATATATGTATACATGGGTGTACCAGAGGACACCAAGTCTGGAAACATGATATCTTTCATCGACTCCTTTATAAAAGAAATATTAAACTTACCAGAAGACAAAGAGCTGAACATTATCCGGGCACATCACTCCTTGGAGCCCCACCCCAAGGGCCATAAGGCCCACCCGTGCTCCATAGTCCTTGCCTTCCTAGATTTTAGGGTGAAGGAAGAGATCATCAGTATGGCATGGGCAAGAAAGTCTATCTTCTTTGGGGATGTGTGCCTATTCTTCGACCAGGACTATACACCTCAGTTTTTGACTCGCAGACAGTGGGTGTTATCTGTGGTCAGGCAGCTCCAGCAAAAGGATCACAAAGCTTTCTTGGAATATCCAGCAAGATTAAGGATCATCACAGAAAAAGGCCCTAGACATTTCCCGACCTGGCGACAGCTGAAGGATTTCTTAAATTCCTAGATATAACTCTCCCACAAGAAACTTCAATCACGAGCGCAGAGGATCTAAAACATAGGGCTTGGAATCCTGTGGGACTGAAAAAGAGACATTCAGCAGAGGACCATCCACTTCCGCAATATGGGACAAGATACAAGTAAAACAGAGACCACGCCACACGGACAACGAAGTAGGAAGCCCAGAGATAGAAGAGGAGTTCCCTGGTCAAACAACTGCTGGGGGAGTAGTGGAAAACAGCCTGACCTGAAAGCTTTACAAGGGTAGGACTTGTATTAGTTAAGCTCTAGCTGTGAGCTACAGAGGAGATCTTGTCGTTCTATTAATGCACCCTGGTTTAGGAAACATGGAAGGATCATGAGATCCCTTTTAGACTCGGGAGAGCATACCTGCTTAAAAAGAACTCAAACTGTGGACAAGGGTAATGAAAATAGATAACGGATACAGTTAGTTGGGGCTTGTTCTTTCTGGTGGGGCGTGGACTGTGCGGGGGTCTCTGACTGTTCTCACCTGCTGATCCTGGGGTGCAGAGCTGCGGAGATGAGTTGGATAACGAGCATGGGGGAAGCTGGGTCTGAACACACTACTGCAGCAATACATTTGAGTGAGTAGAGATGGCCGGGAGTGGTTTCGTGGTGGAGTCCCTACCTACCTAATCAGCGTTTGTACAGCTTAAAACCAAAGGTGAGAGAGGGGGGACAGTGCTGTCACAGGGGGCTGAAGTCAGTTGGGGGTAGGGACCATACCTTTATTTCTAGGATCGTGGATATGTTGTTCATCCACACTTATTGGCATGTCCCTTTCCCCTTTAAGAATCGCCGGAAGTCTTCAACCTGACTCCTCCCACCCACCCGGGTGGTATAACCCTCGGCTCCTCCCCAAGATGCTAGATCTTCCTTTCCGCTGGAAGACTCAATCCATCGCTCAATCAAAATCTTTATTTATCCAGGTGAACATTGTTGAGCAAGCTCATTTACAAGATGGACCTGGTTAGCTCCAGGTCAAATGCTAAAATGCATACAGAGATATTTACAATAGAGCCAAATAACACAAGTAAAGAACAATTAATGCAGTTAATGCAAGTAAGTACTCAGTGTACTTTGGGAGGCAGTATAGCGCAGTGGTTTAAGGCTCTGAGCTGAAAATCTGGAGACCTGGGTTTGAATCCCACAGCCCCCACTTGCATACTGTGTGACCCTGAGCAAGTCACTTAACTTCCCTGTGCTCCCAGGTTGCACCTATAAACAAGCTTTCAGCTTAGTGCGTCTCACCTGGTTAAACAATTGGAAAAAAAATGTTACATCGGTGATATCAGTTCAGTGTGCTTGAGGACATAAGATGAGGCTTAGTGGGAACTTCAGTAGGGAGAAGTGATCGGCCACTCGTGTAGGGAGTTGACGCAAGCACAAAATTTCAAAAGTAGTGTAATCATACAGTATCCCTAAATGTAACACTCTAAACAGAAGTGTAACCCCTAGATGGTGCTATCCCAGGGGCTACTACCCCTGCCTGATTTGCCACTAACAGGTTGAGGGGCCTGGATCCAATGGCGGGTGCCTCCACCCAGAGGTCAGGGTTTGCAATAGTTAAACTAACTTGGTCACAGCCCTCTGGGACACTGCAACCCCTTTCTTCCCACTAGTGGCCCACACAATATATCAGAATTACCTTCACAGTATACACTTACCCCAGGGTGGTTCAGGCACTGGGACCTCCTGTAAAATAAGATACAGTGCAACAATCACAGTACAATACTTTAACATAGACAAATACCTCAGGCAGTATAACTTTGCTGAAACAAGCAGCTCTGATTTATTTAGGGATATAACAAGGACAGGGGAAATCAGGTTAATTAGCTTATCACTTTACTCATCTACCTATGGCTCTGTGCACAGGCCTATCCCTACCAGTTACTGTCCTGGGTACCCAAGCCCTAGTGGCTAGTCCAAACCGTGGCAGCTGGTAGGGGCCCTTTCCCACAGAGAAAAGAAAATTAGTTTAAACAGTCAGCAGTACAGTGATTCCATTTGGATTCAATGTGGCAATTCAACAGGAGCGACCCTGAATTAGTACTCACGACCTCCAAACAAGATAGGGTCCTTCAATGTCAGCAGGGCTACTCTTGAGCTCCACGAGACTCCTCACACATTTATATGGCAAACTGCAACAGGCAAAAGTCCTTTAATGGCAGCAGGATTCACTTGAGCTAACCAAGCCTCCTCACACATTTATATGGTGAACAGTAACAGGCAAAGTCCTTTAATGGCAGCAGGATTCACTTGAGGTACACAAGCCTCTTCACACATTTATATGGTAAAACAGAAAGTACTATACCAGGCAGGCTGCTTCTCTATCCCGATCGCAATTACTGCACAATACCCGGGAGAACACACAGCAGATTCAGTTCCTGACAGACCGAGTGCAATTCAGCAATTTCTCCAGTCTTCTACAGGGTGAGCCTGGTTTCTACTCTTCAGATATCCTTTGATTCTCTTCACAGGACAGATTCAGTCCTAACAAGCAGTTACACAAGCTGCAGACCGGAACTCTGGGCCTTACACACATTTCCCGACTAAAACTGCACACTGAAAAAGCACAGGGCTCCTTCCTTCTTCACTGCCAGAGCTCAACTGAAACTCCAACAGACAAAACCGGGCACTTCCTTTGAGTTCCTCCCAGTTCTTGACTGGATTGGCTGTCCTCACAATAGACTGCTCCTGTTGGTCCAAAAGGTGCTGAAGTCTAAGCTACATCTCCCAGAGTCACTGCCCATACAATCCTCTTGTGGCTGGCTCTGATTATGAGTCAAGTTCTGATTCGTCCAAGGCACCATTTTAGAGCTGGCTTACCCCACACTGATTGGTCCAGTTCAGCAGTTCAAAACCAGAATGGGGAACTAGGCAGACACAGTTCTGACTGCAAAGAAAGCAGGTTAGACAAACTGTAATTTCATTTTTACTCTAAATGATTTCTGGCAAACAGTTACATCTTTCAGATAGGTTCCCTTTGCACTCCTAGTGACTGCAAAAATGGAGTGAATTGGCAGCAGCTCGAGTGGTACTCAATCAAAGAAACACACAGTCCCCATACAAACTAATTATGTCTGCAAGCAGGCGGCTCTTAAAGAGACAGTACCAGAGGTTCTAAAAACACTCACTGATAAATGGCTTAAACGCCAAACACCATTCAGGCTTGGAGCATTCAAGCAAGCTCCTGGAAGTCTTTTGGGAACCCCCATTTGCAGGGGGGTTACAGAAGGATAAGGGTTTTAACAGTCAAGGAGAAAAGTAATTACAATTCTTTTTTGGCAAATTTCGGCATGAAAATCAGATTTATGCTTGGTTTAGAATGGACACAGAAGCAGACTGCAGGAACCAGTTGGAAGCAAATGCCGAGGAGCACTCATGTTCCGATTGGATGGCTGCTAATGCCATGCTTTGCTAATGGAGAGTCCGAGCTTAGGTTCTCAGGTGGCGGTAGAGGCAGCGCTGACCGCCCGGTGCCCAGGTTTCCCACGCCTGTTGGGCAGGGAGCCCGTGGACAGCATATCCTTGGCAGGGGATGGAAGAAGGGGTCAATATTAAGTACTGGGCCACGGACAATGGAACATCTGAACCAGCAGGAGGACCAAAACAGCAGGACAACAGAATTGGGTATTCCTGACGCCTAAAGAGACTGTCCCAACCACAGAAATTCAGAAAGGAGTATAATCAAACTCTTGACACTCTAAACAGGAAAAAGCAGAGGTCATAACTGTTAGTCAATAACTAAGTACAGCTCTTTTTTGTGCAAGTTTTAGACAGAAAATCAGACTTTAGCTTAGTATAGAGGGAGACACAGGAGCAGACTGCAGGAGCCAATCAGACACCAGAGCAGCAAAGCGCTCATGTTCCGATTGGGTATCGTCAATGCCGCACCTCGCTAGTAAGGTCTGAACACACTACTACAGCAATACATTTGAGTGAGAAGAGATGGCCGGGAATGGTTTCGTGGTGGAGTGCCTACCTACCTAATCAGTGTTTGTACAGCTTAAAACCAGAGGTTGCTTCCTTCGTGCTCCTGTGTTTTGTAGGCCCTGGCTTCAAAACCTTTGGTTATTCCGGAAATACGTTTAGTTTGCATTAGCAATCGTGACTGCTTATCTTCGATTATGGAAGACAAGTCTTCCCCCGGATTTCGCTGGTGTTCGTGCGGCCAGAAAATGTCATGCACCGATCCCCACATCGCGTGTGTCTATTGCCTGGGTGTCGACCATGACACCTCAAAGTGCAATTTATGTCTTGCATTTCACCGTAACGTCCTCAACGACCGTCTTGCATACCTGAAGTTGGGGAGGCCGGAAAAACGGAACCCTCCGGTGAAATCAAATCAGGCTCAGTGGGCAGTTTCCGAGGCTGCGGGATCCGCCGGGCAATTGGAATGCATGCAAGCCTTCAAGGAGGAAGCAGCTTATGCCGCGGAATCTTCCTCTCAGAGCTTCTTCATTCCACTCAACCTGGGCTCCACCTTCTCGGGTTCCTTCCGAGAGTTGTGCCAGTCTCTCCCAACTAAGGGAGAGGGTCCTGCGGGCATGCACTCCTCTCGGTCCCATAAGCGGGAAAAGGACCTGGGATCATCTTCATCTCGGCGAAGATGTTCTTGGGATCAGGAGAGATCTCGATCCCAGGAACTGGCAGTCTCAACTTTGGTCAAAATTGCCTCTTCGGCCGCTGGCTTCTCGGCTTTGCCATCTGGCCAGTCGACCGAAGTGTCGATCGATGAGGTTGAAATATTCATCAACCTGATTGACTCATTGTCGCCGACTCTGGTCAGTGATTCTCTCAATCGGACTCCGGTTCTTTCTTTCCCCGACGAGGAGACCCAGCCCACTGGGAATCCCGTCGAGGAAGTGGCCCCCAGCCCTGGGAAATCACCGGTCCCGCCGGTGTCTCCTGAGCAACTGAATCAGCCTGTCCAGTCTCGATTGAAGTCTAGGACCCCCTCGGCTGACATGCCGAGGAAGAGCCACAAAGAGGCGACGCTATCAGTGGTCCTCATCCTCCTCGGATGAGGAGAGGCTCCGGCAGAAACTCCATTGATGCTACGAGGACCTCATGTGGCAACAGCTGATTTTGTCCAGGCGCAAACTGACCCCAGCTTCTAACCCGGCCATTACTTGGCTTTCGCCTCCCAGGCTGAAGCCGACTCCTTCGGAGCCGATTAAGTCAGCTCCCCTGCCCGCAGAGCTGGCGAAACCTACGGTTCGGCCTAAACCGGTCTCTCCACCAATCGTGATGGAACCACCGCCCAAGCAGCCTGTGGGAGGGGCTCCTTCTAAGGAAGATAGACCAGACACCGGGCTTCACTGGCTTCTTTCAGTCACTGTCACACCGGACCGCCCTTGGCGGGTCGAAGGTGACCTCGGCGGTTGACCGTTGTATCCAGATTCCTCGGATTCGGGTTAGACTGGCCTACATTCTCATCCCAGGGATGACTAATCGGCTGGTGGGACAGAGACGGAGGAAGGTCCTTCGTCCTTCAGGGCATTCTTTGCCTCATCTCTGAGTCTACAGGGATGCCCCTGGAACCTAGCCAGAAAAAGGCGGAGTACCCTCTCACAGACATCCTCAAGAGAGGGGATACCCCAACGGAGGCCTTTCCTGTGGCCAAAGCCACAGTTAGCCTGGCCTTAGAACTTTGGCAGCACCCTGCCTCCTGTCCAGCTCTGTCTGCCCGCATGGCCTGCAAGTATGAGGACCCTTGCGGGGTTCACGGAGCACCCTTCGGTCGAGTGCCTGGTGACCACCTCTGTGTTCAGGCATACTGGCAGTTCTGCCGACACTGACCGACCTCCCGAAAAAGAATTCAAACTCTTGGATCATTCGGCTCGAAAGGTCTATGTGGCCTCATCTTTAGGCCTTAGTCAGGCAAGTTCGTCCGTCATCATGGCACACTTCTCCCATGCCCTCTTGGGGTCTTTGGATGAAGTCCTCCCACACCTCCCCGTGGACATGCAGACCACAGTCAAGCAGGTCTGGGATTAGGGCTGGGCTGTTGCCAAACAGCAGCTTCAGACAGCCCTGGACATTGGGGATTCTTGTTCCGGCTTGATGGCAGCCGCAGTTGCCTCTCATCACAGGGCTTGGATGAGGCTCTTCTCTTTCCCGGCAGATACTCACACAAACTAGCTGATGTGCCTTTCCTGGGCACTGACCTTTTTGGCCCAGGTGTGGCTGGTCACCTTCAGCATATTGAGCAGTCCAATGCCACCTTGGACGCTACTTCTGCTGAAGGTTCTTCAGGCAAGAAACAGCAGAATAAGAAGAAGCCTTTTCACCACTCTTCCCCTGCGGCACAGCAACCCTCCTTTCAAGGAGGGCAGCAACAGGCTCAAGCTTGGTGCCCCCTGGCCCAAGCCCGGGCCCTTCCAGGCCCATAAAGGAGGCCGAGGTTCAGGTCCTGGATCCTTCTCCTCCAAGCCTGCTTAGTGACCGGGCAGGGGCCACCACCCCCTCTCCCGTCACGCCAACTCTAGGTCCTCCCGTGGGGGGCCAGCTCCGCCACTTTGTTTCTGTGTTTTGGGGTTTTGGAAGTGGTCAGTCAGGGACTGCCTCTGGAATTCAAGCAGCACCCTCTAAGCCAAGCCCGCGCCCCTCGGGAGGAAAGAGTAGCCGTCCTTACTCGGTCAGCTCTCCGAGACATCACTCAGCTCCTCCTCATGGAGGCAGTAGCTTCCAGTGGAGGATTCTTCAGCAGACCCAGGCTTTGTCTCCAGGTACTTCCTGGTGCCCAAGTGGATGGGGGGCTGGCGCCCCATTCTTGATCTGTACGACCTGAATTGGTATCTGAGGTCCCGCACCTTTCTGATGGACACTCTGTCCCAGATCATACCATCCTTGGAGCAAAACATGTGGTTCTGTTCACTGGATCTGCAGGACGCTTTCTTTCATGTCCCAATCCGTCCATCTCATTGGCGGTTCCTCCGCTTCAGAGCCGAAGGGACCCTATACGAATTCTGAGGCATGCCGTTCGGCCTGTCATCGGCCCCATGGGTCTTCACCAAATGCATCGCAGTGGTGGCAGCCCATCTCAGGCGTCGGGGGGGGGGGTCAGAATTTACCCCTGCCTCAATGATTGGCTCTTAGCAGGTCCCACTCAGCAGGAGGTGGAGAGGTCCAGGGACCTGGCCCTCCAGACCTGCTCCCAACTCAGCCTCTTGATTAACAAGGCCAAGTTGGAACTCATGCCTTCTCAGGTGATGTGCTTCCTTGGGGCAGAGCTCGACTCTCGTCAAGCCAGAGCTCAGCTCCCGGCGGACAGGGCAGAGGTTCTCTCCTCCTTTGCCCAATCATTTCTGGTTGGGCAATTGTGCCCTGCCTGGGACATTCTGTGCCTTCTGGGTTACATGGTGGTGTGCACCTCCGTGGTCCATTGGGCCCGGTGGCACACGTGCCCCCTCCAATGGGAGCTGGCCACCCAATGGACTCAGCGCCATGGTCATTTCGACCAGCTGATCACTGTAACCCAGAAGATGTGGGACGCTCTCCAATGGTGGACCGCCCCAGACCAGTTTAGGAAAGAATCCCGTTTATCCGCCCCGTTCCGACAGCCGTCCTGACGACCGATGCCTCTCTCATAGGCTGGGGAGCCCACATAGGAGACAAAAGAGCCCATGGGTTCTGGACCCCCAAGGAGTCCCGATACCACATCAACCTGTTGGAGCTCAGAGCAGTCAGACTGGCACTGTCAGCTTTCGCTCCTCAGCTCTGGGGTCAAGTGGTTCAAGTCCAGACGGACAATACCACGACCATGTACTACCTCAACAAACAGGGCGGCACACACTCCCATCTGCTTTGCAGGGAGGCGCTCTGCATCTGGATCCTCATCAGCCATCTGGAGGTGGATCTCCTAGCCATTCATGTGGCAGGAGCCTCAAACCATCTGGCGGATGCTCTCAGTCACTTAGGCAAGACATCCCACGAGTGGTCTCTCCATCCAGAGGTAGCTTACAGCCTGTTCTCCCACTAGGGCAAACCAATGGTGGACCTGTTTGCCTCCAGGGAAAACACCAAGCTGAGGCTGTTTCATGCCCACCCCCCTCAGCAGGGCTTGCTGCAGGGGGATGTCTTCTCGAGGCCGTGGACCCCAGGCCTCTTCTACGCCTTCCCTCCATTTCCCTTGATCCACAGGGTGCTCCTCAAGGTGAGGAGGGACATGGTGAAGGTGATTCTGGTAGCCCCAGACTGGCTGTGCCAGTTCTGGTATCCAGATCACCTCAGTCTCAGCTGCAGGCTTCCAGAGCAGCTTCCAGCACGCCCAGACCTTATCTCTCTCAATCTGGGGAAGGTATACCATCCAGACCTTCAATCCCTGCACCTCACAGCCTGGTACCTGAGCGGCTAGAGTTGCAGGCTTTGGGTCTTTCCGAGGACATCCTCACCATGGTGGAGGCATCCAGAAAGGAATCGACCAATCAATCAATCAAAATCTTTATTTATCCAGGCGGATATCGTACCAGGAAATGTTATGCCTTCAAATGGAAAAGGTTTTCCATTTGGTGTCAGGGCAAGGGCCTGGACCCGCTGTCCTGTCCAGTAGCCAACATTCTCAACTACTTTTGGTCCCTGTCCAAGGGGGATCTTTAGTCATCAACCCTTAGGGTGCACCTGGCAGCCATCTCTGCTTACCGGGCGCGAGCCGGTCAGCAGGAGACAGTGGTCGGGCGCTTTTTCAAGGGCTTGGATCACATATCCCCTCCAGTGCATGAACCTTCACCTCTGTGGGATCTACTGTTGGTACTGGCAAAGCCCATGGGCAAGCCATTTGAACCAGTGCACAAGTGTGCATTGTTACACTTGTCGTGGAAGACGGTCTTCCTGGTGGCTATCATGTCTGCCAGAAGGTCGGCTAAACAAAGTACATGTATCTGCACTTTTAATGTACATGGCCTCACAAATCCAGTGAAGCACAGCAAAATTCTTAGCTTCCTTAAAGATCCAAGGTTGAGTTTGCTTCCTACAGGAAACACACCTCTCCAGAATAGAACATGAAAAGTTGTCTAGATTTGAGTTTCGGGAGGTGACTACAGCCTCATACAAGAAAGAGCAGAGAAGGGGGGGTGGCCATTTTAGTATAGTACCATCAAGGGTACCATTCAAAAGGGTGGATGTTCTATCAGATAGAGAGGAACACTTTGTGCTGATGAAGGGGCGCTTGATGGGGAACATGGTAACTCTGGCCTCAGTCTCTTTCCCTCCGGGGTCCACATTGGTGGATTGCCAGTCCTTCTTGCATACGCTGCATGGCTGGAGGGAGGGCACCATTGTTTGCGGAGGGGACCTCAATCTAATATTAAATCCACAGTTGGACACCACGTCTAGGATCCCAAGGAAGGAACATAAGGTAGCCAGGGAAGTTAACAAGCTTCTGGGTGAGCTGGGCATGGTGGACATCTGGAGGTATCTGAATGGGCGACAGAGGGACTATACTTATCACTCCGCTGCACATCATATGTATTGAAGACTGGATTATCTCCTTCTCCCAAAGGAGGAGGTGGCCAGGTTTCAGGAAGTATGGATAGGGGACTTTGTCCTATCCGACCATACCCCCCTATTTATGAAAATGGATTCAGGGGAATGCCGGAAGAATACATTCTGGTGATTAAACGTTTCGCTCTTGAGGGACCCAGAGGTTAAAGAGGCCGTCAGGGATACATATAAACAGTTCCTGGAAGAGAACTCATCCTCAGAAATCTGTCCGGCAATATTGTGGGATACAGCTAAAGCTGTTTTAATTGGTAAGTTTATACAGATATCATCATGGAAAAAGAGGGGTAGGGAAGCCAGAAGAATATGGTTAATATCTCAAATTCAAACTCAGGAGGCACTACAAAAGGAGAAAATAAGTAAGGAATGCACAAAGGAACTGAAGGCACTCAAGGGAGAGCTGAGCAATTTGCTAGACTATCAAGTAGAACAGCAACTCCTTTTTCTAAGACAAAAGTATTATGAGGGAGGCCAAGAGTCCTGAGATTATTAGCTAGCTGGTTAAGGGTGCAGAGGGTTAGAACCACTATAACCTCTGTTCAGCATCCACGGATGGCTCAAATAGAACACTAGATTCCTGATGTAGCAGAGGCCTTCCGAGAATTCTATGCAGGCTTATATAGCCCTGATCCAGACCCAGATGAAGAGAGGGTAAAAGAGTTTTTAGATCGGCTTACTGTTCTGGAGCTATCTGGAGAATAGGGAGAGAGCTTGATGGCCCCCATTAGTGAAAATGACCTTAAAGAGGTAGTGGGCACACTTAAACTTGGGAAGTGCCCGGGGTCAGGGTTGCCCCTGGAATTCTATAAATCTTTTAGGAAATTGGTTCAGCCTCTGCTGCTGAAGGTATATGCAGAGGTGCTAGGGAGGGAAGGGCAAGTACCACCCTCATGGCTGAGACCAGTCATATCTGTGCTGCCCAATCCGGGAAAGGACCTTACCAAATGTGCTTCTTTTTTTTCCCCTACTTCTTTTTCCCTCCGGTCACAGCCTGCAGGGCCACTCTCAGGCATCCTGGCCTGATCCTGCCTGCCTGATGCCTCCCCCATCCTGAGCCTCCTCTCTCCCCCCCCGCAGCCAGTACCCATGGCTTAACCCCTCCAGGGTGAGGTCGCCTCTCCTCTTCGGGCACTCTCTTATAGACTGGCCAAGCTGCAGGTGAGGGCCCGGGTGGAGGAACTGGAAGGCCAGGTTGGTGAGATCTGGCGGTGGGCATGGGGTCAGGTGCCATCGCCTACCCCGCAGAGCTTGGTATTTCTTGTTCTGGTGAGCCCCCGAGCATGGCGTGCAATGATGCCATGGCATCCCTGCCAATGTCCGCCTCGCTCGCCCATGTTTGTAGTCCACATTCTGCAGTGCCCCCAGTCTCCGTCAGGGATCGCTGGAATGCCAGACATCCCCATTACCCTCTCTCTCCCCCCCCCCCGGAGAGGAGAGCAGCCCATCGGACGCTGAATCCTCTCCCTCCTCTGATGACCCCCGGCGCCCGAGCTCGCTCCTGAACCCAGGTCGCCGGCGTAGTGCGAGGTGTGGTGTTCAGCGCCTCAACCATCAGCACCACCGGGCTGGCCCCAGATTTACTTCTTACTGCCCAATCTCCCTTCTTAATAATGATTACAAAATATTGACAGCCATTTGGGCATGTAGACTTCAGAGGCTACTCCCAGGTTTTATACAACTAGACCAACCAGGGTTTGTACCTGGCCGGCATGTTCAAGATAATCTCAGAAGAATGGCACACATAATTGACTATATCACCAGAACAAAGAACCCTACTCTTATTACTAAGTTTAGACACGAGAAAAAGCCTTTGACCAGGTCTCCTGGTCCTTTCTTCGGGGAGGGGTCCTTTCCCGGTTTGGGGTACCTAAGGAGTTTCTGGATGGCCTGTTCTGATTATACTTAGGAGCAAATGCATATATTAGGGCAAACGGGCACATATAAGCAAACCTTAAGCTGGGAAGAGGGACTCGGCAGGGGTGTCCTCTCTCCCTGTTATTATTTGCCCTGTACATAGAACCATTGGCTCAAACCATACATCAGAATGGGGAAGTGAAGGGTATCAGGGTTGGGGGAACGGAGCATAAGTTAGCATTGTGTGCAGATGACATACTCCTTTATCTGTCAAACCCAGACACCGCATTAGGTGCTGTATTTGAGCTTATTGAGAACTTCTCTACCCTCTTGGGATATACTCTGAATAGAGCTAAAATAGAGGTTCTGAGTTTTAATTATGAAGTCCCCTCATATCGAGAGGAATGGTTCCCATGAACTGGGACATGAGGTCTATGAAGTATCTGGGCATAAAACTAGGAGCATCCGTACACAGCTTTATAATTTAAACTACCCACATCTGATAGACTAATTAAAAGTGGATTTGAGGAGATGATCCCTCTTAACCCTCCCCGTTCACACTCTAAAAATGAATGCACTACCCTGTCTGTTATACCTGTTTCAATGTGTGCCCTGCAGAGTATCCAGGAAGGAACTTGAGCAATGGCAGAGGATGTTCCTTGCTTTCCTTTGGGGCAAGGGACGCCCCAGAGTTCGTCGGAGCTTGTTATATCTTCCAAAGCCGCAGGACGGTCTGGCACTCCCTAACCTCGGGAGGCAGTATAGCGCAGTAGTTTAAGGCTCTGAGCTGCAAATCTGGTGACATCCAGCAGACCAGATCTGGGTTTGAATCCCACAGCTTCCACTTGCATACTGTGTGACCCTGAGCAAGTCACTTAACTTCCCAGTGCTCCCAGGTCACACCTGTAAAAAAGCTTTCAGCTTAGTGTGATACTCCTGGTTAAACAACTAACAAAAAAACAATCTACACGGGTATTGGGCGGCAGCGCAGATGAGAGTGGCTCTCGTGGGGTAACCCATAATATGATTCGTTGTGGAAATGGATAGATGTGGCGGAACATAAAGATCCACCACTAAGTGTGTCTCTCTTCATGAGAAGTAATAGAGAAATGCCAAAGACAGAATACACTAGTACAGAGGCGGTTCTAGAGGGATGGAGGAGGGGGACACAGAGGGGACATACCAAAAAACACTTGTGGAAATATAAATGGCTGATGATGACAGTTCACCCCCACCCCCCACCCACACACACACACACACACACAGGATGATTGGTTTGCAAAGCAAGTCAGAAGGGGTCTGATATCCGCAGCCCAACTGTTTACAGGATCAACAATGTTGTCCTTTGAAGCAGCACAGCAGAGATTTGGTTGGGACAGCAGGGATAGACTGAGATATTACCAGGTTAGAGACTATGTCCAGGCCCGACTAAGGAAGGAGGGACCTGAAGGGTTTGAAAATATGGACAAGGTACCTTTCCAGAGAATATGGTCTTCACTGTATGGGGAAAGGGCTATCTCACTCCATTATGCTAATTATATAGCAAATTTACAAACCTCCTCACTATATCTTAAGGAAAAGTGGAAGAAGGACTTTAACATATCTCTCTCAGAAAAGCAGTGGGACCTAGTCTGGAGGGGCACATGGGGCACCTCTTCCTCACCTACTTGGAGGGAATTTGGATGGAAAATCCATACCAGGTTCTTTCTAGTACCAACACAGGCAGCACATGGAAGTCAAGGAACCCTCTCGGAGTGTTGGAAGGGGTGTGGGGAGACACATGCCAGCCAGGCACATATTTTCTGGCAGTGCTCGGGGGTTGTGGCTTTCTGGGAAGTGATAAGCCAGCATCTGTCTAGACTGTTCATAAATTCAACACCACTAGGCCCAGAACACCTTGTATTAGGAATAAATCACTTGGAAATGAAAGGTAAGGAAGAAAAATACCTCTGGGCCATACTAATTGTAGCAGCTTCTAAAATCCTTGATGAAGAAATGGCTGAAACAAGAGGCCCCAACAATTCTAGAGTGGGTGGAGGTGGTACATACTTTTCAGAGGCTGGAGAAATTAACATTAGATTTATCACAACAGTCACAGAAATTTCGAAACAGGTGGACCAGATAGTCCATGTATGAGGAACAGTCAAGCTAAGGTAAACACCATCAATCATTCGAGAGGGAAAGCAGACTGGGAATGAAAGTAGCCCATAGAAGTTACAAGGAATAAGGGATAAGGAGGCAGAACTTGAGAGACAAGTAGGGATAAAATGAGGGGGAAACAAGGTACCTGAGATAATCAGACCTCATAAACCTGTTAATGGATTGTAGTATAAATATGTGGACTATTGGTGGGGGAAAACTTTGAGACCAGACAGTTTTTATTATATTTTTATTTGCTTAACATTATTGAGTTATTTTCCTATTTTATTACCTTGATTATACAGGATATAATTTATTTAATAATAAGGAAAACTTGAAATTACTGCATAAAACATAGGAACAGTTGGAACGGAATGTAACCTTAAAAGTAAAAACTGGTATACTGATGGTGAATGTTAATGTAAAATGCTTATACATTTCTTTCTGTACAACAAGCTTTGCTCAATAAACAAAGTATAAAAAAAATACTCCCTACATTTGCAGGACTAGTAGATTAAGGGTTAAATGTTCAAGTCTTGTACTTTAGCCCAACAGTTTGAGTGTAGCATACTGTGAATAAAATGACCTTTTCTACCCCACTATTAAAGTAAAATAGCCTAGAGTAGCCAGCCAAAAAGTTTAAACATTTCAGTGATGTGCCAGTACCAATTATATCGTCATTAAAGTTAATGTTTAGTTACCCTAAGGGCTTAGTTGTTTAATGATTCTATTATGGTGAAGTGTTTGGTCCAGTAAAACCCTTGTTTCATCAAAGAAATCTAGAGTGTCAGCATTTCTCTGCTTACTTTTAGAACAGATAGATAGATAGATAGATAGATAGATAGATAGATAGATAGATAGATAGATAGATACAGAGCCATTTTTAACAAAAAAACATGTCCAATGCCATATGTTGGAACTAACCAGGGACTGCATGCTTGTGAGTGATTATTCTGCATTTCACTCCCAGCGTGCTAACAGAATACTGGCTTGCTAAATGTTCTTATTTACTGTAGCCTGAAGTTGACTGTGGAGTAGCCAGGGGATACTATGCCACATCCTTACCCTTCTGGTTAAACAAATAAAAATTATTACAGTGCATCTGATATTTGTGTGATTATCTGCGTTATTTGCATGTTCTCTAAGGTCATCTTTAATAAAATAATTGCCCAAACAGTATGAACTTTAGACAGCTCTTTGTAGCATCTCACTTTCAGTGGGAGATTCATCTGCCCTCATTTACAGCTGGGGGACAGATTGAAGCAGTGGCTTTGTGGCTTTTTTCTTTGGTTGGCAGATGTTCTAACATCTCATTGCATTGGTTACCCTTTTCAGCACCCCCAGATTCAGAAGGAATCTCAGTACATCAAGTACTTGTGCTGTGACGATCCATGGACTTTGCAGCAGTGGGTAACTGGGATAAGAATTGCCAAGGTAAGAGTCAGTATATCACAGCATCAAAATAAACATGCATTGGCCGCTGTCAATTATGTTTGCTTGCCAGTTTTAATAGTGAGATTGTTATGCTTAGTAACTGACAGAAGGGAAATTAAATGAACACACACCACCTCTCATTTATCAGTTTTAAAGTGGGGTAGTAGGCATCAGTCACAGGCCACACCCTACACTGGCATCAGTTGTTTTGACAGTTCCCCCACCCCATCATAATCCACAAGTGGGGGAGGCAGCCATAAAAAACAAAACAGCAGTAATCAGATGGCAATATGAGCAGTAAACTGCCTCTGAAAGGGATTCATTGTAGTCTGGCAGGGCAAGGCAGTGTCACACAATGTACAACACAAATAAATGACTCCACCACAGGAGAATAACCATGGGTGCCCTCTTTTAAATACAACAGACACCCCTTTAATGAGCTATCTAGTCACTTAATTACTTGGAGTCCATCTGCATTTGGACTTTGTGGGACACCACGGGGCACTATAGTAAAGATCATGTTCACATGGGGGGAAGTGGGGGGGGCTAAGTACTTCTGAGGTGGTGTTTAGGCAGTGTTTTGAAGACACTGACCATAAGCAAGGAGAACAAGGCAGTGATTTTATGTGGTAAGGAGCCAAATTGCAGCAGAATCCAAAGCCAGCACGAACTGTTGTATGACCAGTCCTCCCTTCCATCTCTCTTTGTCCTGCCTTTCAACACCCGAACACAGCACTAGCTGAACACAGCATCAGCCTATTTGTTTTATTTCAAATTCCCACTTCTTACCTGTGCCCCCTGAATCCCAACACCAGAAGAAGAAGAAGAAGAAGAATCAACATTTCTAGGATTGTGGATATGGTGTACAGACCCACACTTCTGGCAGTATTCCTTTCCCTTTAAATCTTGGTGGAAGGTCTCCAAGCTGGCTCCTCCCACCCACCTCGGTGGCAACTCCCTCGGTGCTGCCCAATGACGTCAGATCTTCCTTTCCGCTGGAAGAAGAAGGTTCCCTCCTTATCACTCTGCACTAAGTAGGCCCTTTGCTTTCAAAAGTTAAAATTCAGGCCACGCCCTGGGGTGTGGGGAAGAAAAGGAATAAAATTCCAGCACAAACCGCCCCGCATACGGCAAGCTCTCATGATTCTTCCCACCTCGCGGCTCCACTCCATGGGCCCTAACTGTCAAGTAAGTATCTTCCTCCCAGTTTGAGGGAGACCGGGGGCCCTCCCATGGGGATAAGCTATGGGTTACAGTCGGGGTACCCAGAAGGTTGTTGAGCAAAGGCTGGTGTTCAGCTGGATCATCTGGGACATCACGTGGTGGATGGAGGGCTTGGGCAGGTGGAAGGAGGTCCCGGCAGCTGGTGAGGTGAAAATGGGGACAAAAACAGAAAGTAAAAAAAAAAAAAACTTCAAATTCGACTAAAGTCTTCAAGCAGTTTTTGAATTTGTTTGAAACTCTCGTCATGGGAGACTTGAAGTTGGCACCTGGTTTTAAATAGTGTGACTGCAGGCAGAAGATGTCCTAGACAGACTCGCACACCTCGTGGGTCTACTGCCTAGGCCACTATCAAGATCCCTAGGCTTGTGGCTTATGTCACATCTTCCATCCCAGTACCTTGGAGGACCGGCATGCTTGACTCCTTCTTTGGCGACCAGATGAACAGGACTCTCCCATTCGATCAAAAGACACCCATCAGGCAGTCTCTGTGGCTGCGGGGTCCATAGAACACCTCACAGCTTTTGAGGAGCCAGTGGCTCAGACTGCAGACGGAGCATGTCTCTTCGGCTTTGGCTTTTGTGCCGCTTTCTTTTGGTGCCACCTTCGTGGGGGCATTTAAGGATTTGTGCCAGTCTCTTCCCACCCTTGGGCAGGGTCCTTCTAAGGGCACGAAATCCTCAAAATCATCTAAAAAAGAGACTAAGAAAATGTCTCGCCAATGATCGTGGGATCGCAAACACTTTCAGGCCTTGGATTCCTACGCTTCCTTGGAGATTTCGACTGCAGTTGATCCTTCGGTCTGGGCCACAGGCTCCAAGGTCTCCTCACTTGGCCATTCGGCCGAGATGCCTGTCAACCAACCTGTCGAGATTCTTCTTGAGCCTGTCAACATGTTATCACAGGACAAGGTGGATACCTCACTTTCTAGGACTCCAGTACTACCTATTACCTCTCAGGGAGGGTCGTCCCAGCCTCCTGATCTGGTCCCTAACCCTCAGGGTCTCAGTGCCTCAGAGGATCCTACACTTTCGCTGCTTCCCTCCCCTTCTCACCGTCAGGTTCCCCAACAGTCGAGATCCAGGAGTCGAGCAGCCCTCGCCATCATCGGCGTTCCCACTCTCGGCACTCAGTCAAGTAGCACCACTGCTGTTCTTCCTCTTCTTCCCTCGGGCGAGGAGAGGCTCCAATGCAAAATGTGGTGGTGCTGTGAAGAGCTAATGTGGCAGCAGCTCTTGCTTTCTGGCATTAAGCCAATTCTGGCCCCTCCCCCCCCGGCTCTTCACAGAGGCCCCAGCCTGCTCTGGCTCAGCCGGTTCCAGCTCGGCCTATTCCAGCCTCTCCGCCCATCCCGGTAAAGAGCCGCCTCCTATGCAGTTGAAGGATGGTTCCCCCTCCTAAGGATGCCCGTACCGCTCCCGGCATACTGGCAACATTGGGGATGTAGACAAACTTACTGACAAAGAACCCAAGAAATTAGATCACATGGACAAAAAGGTCTATCTGGCCTCTACGTTCAGCCTTCAGCAGGTGAGTTTGGCCATTTTAATGGCCCATTTCACTCATGCCCTTCTAATCTAGGCACTGTCGATGAGGTGCTTCCTGAGCTCCCAGCTGACTTGCAGACCACAGTCAAACAAGTCCGGGACTAGGGCCAAGCAGTGGAAAAATGGCAGCTCCAGACAGCCATGGACATCGGCAGGTCCTGCACCTGGTCTGTGACTGCTGCAGTGGCCATGCACCACTGGACTTGGCTGTGGATTTTTACCTTTATGGCAGTTACCCAGCACAAGTTGGTGAATGTCCCCTTCTTGGACACCGACCTGTTCAGGCCAGGGGGTGGAAGGCCACCTCACTGAATTAAGAAGTCCAGTGTCACCCTGGACTCTGTCACCTCCACCCAGAGGGATCCCAAGGGCTCCAAGCTTCCGAAAATGAAGCCCTTTCGCCCCCTGTCTGCCCCTGCAGCCAAGCCACCCCAGCTGGGCAGCAGGCACAGGGTTGTCATCCTCGACCAAAGTTGGTTGCTTCGGTCGTCTGCAAACCAGGTTGTTGAGGTCCCGCTGCTTCCTGAGCCATTCCCTCTTTCTTCTCCAAGCCTGCCCAGTGATGGGATGGAGACACCTCCCACAGGTCTGCCCTGTCTCCACTAGGTCCTCCCATGGGGGGGCCAGCTCCACCAGTTCCTTTCCGTCTGGTTTGCTGTCCTCACGGACAGGTGGGTCCTCAAAGTGGTTAGCCAGGGTCTGTCTCTAGAGTTCAAGGCTTACCCACCTTACTGAGCCCACGCCCCATGGGAAGACATGCTGTCAGCCCTTTGTGAGGACACTGCCAAGCTCCTCTGGAAAGAGATAGTGGCCCAAGTCCCAGACCCTTCAGTAAGCTCAGGGTTTGTCTCCAGGTACTTCCTTGTCCCAAAGCGGACGGGGGGGGGGCTGGCGCCCCATCTTAGATTTGCATGACCTGAACAAATTCCTTTGATTGCGCCCCTTCAGGATGGTCACTCTATCTCAGATCCTTCCACCCCTGGAGTAGAACATGTGGTTCTGCTCTCTGGATCTTCAGGATACATTTTTCCACATTCCCATCCCTCCGTTCTGCTACCCATTCCTTTGGTTCCATGCGGAGGGGAATCTCTATGAGTTCCAGGCCATGCCCTTCAGCCTCTCCTTGGCCCCCATAGTATTTCACCCAGTGCATTGCAGTGGTGGCAGCCTACCTGAGACGTCGAGGAGTCCGGGTATGTCACTACCTGGATGACTGGCTGATAGCGGGTCCTTCCAGAGAGGAGGTGGAGCAGGCCAGAGACTTGGCCCTCCAGACCTACTTGTCCCTTGGCCTCCTGGTCAACGAGGCCAAGTCAGAGCTCGTACCTTCGCAGCTGATACATTTCATCGGGCAGAACTCATCTCTTGCAGAGCCAGGGCTCGACTCCTGGCAGACCGAGCAGAGGTTCTCTCCTCCTCCTTTGCCCGATCATTTCAGGTTGGACAGTTGCGTCCTGCTCGGGATTTTCTGCACCTCCTGGGATTCATGAGGGCATGCACCAGTGTGGTCTGTTGGGCCCAGTGGGGAATGCGCTCTCTGCAGTGGGAGCTCGCTCATCAGTGGTCTTAGCACCAGAGCCATTTTGACTACTGTGGCCCAGTTGATATGAAACATCCTCCAGTGGTGGTTAGTCCCGGAGCATCTGCAGGAAGGAATCACATTTGTCTGCCCGGAGCCGACAGTCACCATCACGACCAATGCCTCCCTGTTGGGTTGGGGTGCCCATGTGGGGAAGCACAGAATCCATGGACTCTGGACCCCCAAGGAGTTCTGATGCCTTATCAGCCTGCTTTTGCTTTGGGCAGTTCGGCTGGCGCTGACAGCTTTTGCTCCACATATTTGGGATCAGGTCATTCAGGTCCAGATGGACAACAACATGACCATGTACTACCACAACAAACTGGGTGGGACACACTCCCTTCCTCTGTGCAGGGAAGTTCTCCGCATCTGATCTGGACCCTCGTGCTCAACCTAAATGCCAGTCTCCTGGCCATCAATGTGGCAGGCATATCCAGCTAACTGGCAGATGCCCTCAGCCAAGTGGGCGAGGTGTCTCACAAGTGGTCTATCCATCAGGAGGTAGTGCACAGCCTGTTCTCCCAGTGGGGCACCCCTCTGGTGGACCTGTTCACCTCCAAGGAGAACACAAATCTGAGGCTGTATTATACCTGTCCCCCCTCAACAGGGAACGCTGCAGGGGTATGCCTTCTCAAGGCCCTGGACCCTGGGCCTCATGTATGCCTTCCATCCACTTCTGCTGATCCACAAGGTGCTGCTCAAGGCCAGGAGGGACAAGGTATGGATGATCCTGGTGGCTCTGGACTGGCCCCGCCTATTCTGGTACCCCAATCTCCTCAGCCTCAGCTGCAGCCTCCCGTGGCATTTTCCTCTACACCCGAACCTGCTTTCTTGCAGTAAGGGGATGGTACGCCATCCAGACCTTCAATCCCTGCACCTGACAGCCTGGTTCCTGAGTGCCTAGAGTTTCAGGCTTTGGGTCTCTCCAAAGATGTCCTCACCATGGTTGAGGCTTCTCAGGTGTTGACCCGAAAATGCTGCGCCTTCAAATGAAAGAAGTTCTCCATTTGGTGCCAGGGCAAGGAGTTTTGACCTCTTATGTTGCCCAGTGGCTAGCATTCTCGACTACTTTTGGTCCCTCTCTCAGTCGGGCCTTCGGTCGAGGACCCCCTTAAGATGCACCTGGCAGGCATCTCTGCATACGGGGCATGGGCTGGCATGCTGTCGGTGGTGCAGGAAAAAGTAGTCTGGCACTTTTTCAAAGGTCTTGACCACATTTCCCCTTCAGTGCATGAATCACCACCACCTTGGGACTTGTTGCTGGTGTTGGCAAATCTCATGGGCAAGCCATTCGAACCGATGCACAGGTATGACATGTCTCACCTGTCATGGAAAACTACCTTCTTGGTGGCTATCACTTCCGCCAGAAGGATCAGTAAGCTGCAGGCACTCTCGGTGGAGTCTCCTTATCTGGTTTTTCACAATGAATGGTCTAAGGGGTGGCAGCTGGGTTTCAGTGCCAGAAAGTGCAAAGTTATGCACTTAGGGCTGTGTATAACATAAGGGGAGTGGAGCTTACAGTCACCAAGCAAGAAAGAAGCCTTCACTTGACTACTCACCGGGAATTTGGATGGGATTGGGTGACCGCGGAATTTATTTGTTTGTTTATTTAGTTATTTAATTAAAATGTTTTTCCATAAAAAAACATACTGAGTTGGTAACAACTCATTTCCAGAATGCATCCAAGTGGGGGGAGGGAGTATACAAAAAGGTTCAGTAGAAAATAAAATACAGTAAGATTCAGAATACATAAAAAATATATTACGTCACATTTTAAATTAGAAATATATTACAGCAGTCATGATACTCAGGCTGGTGGACCTTTGCAACCCAATAAAAGGTGCAAAGACAGTAAAATACAACAATAAGTTGCAAGTGCAAAAATGTTTCTGGGTGCGAGCACAAGTGAGGGAACAGATTAACAACACCCTGAGGTGCAAGCGTAGTCAGTGCAGTACAATACAGTGCTGTGCAAGCACAATACAAATTGAAATGTGAGTACTACTGTGGAGCATATCAGTGGCACACAGACTAGGTCCTAAGGTGGACATACATTGTTCAGAGCTGGGGGGGGGGTGTCACCCAACATACAAGGGAAGATGGGGAACGAATGGCACACAGACTGGGTCCTAAGGTGGACACCCATTGCTCAGAGTTGGAGGTGTCATCCAACATATGAGGGGGGATGGGGAACAAAAGGTCAGAGGTAAAGTACCGTTGCAAGAGGGGGTAGTAAAGTCACAAAGAAGAGACTTAAGGAGGCAAAGGAAGAGGCAGAGTTGATAAGACAGGGGAGAGAAGACCAGAGCTTGAGGAAACTATATGTAAAGGTGGCTTGGCCCTCGGTAGTTTTCCTGGGGGGGGGGAGTGAATGGGAACATTGTTCTGAGGAGGGAGGGGGAGAAGAGGACAGGGCAGAAAGATAGGGGTAATAGAGCTGAACCAAAATTTAGAGGTGAAGGAGGCAGAGTGGGTGAGATGACAGTATCAAGGGAAGGAGAGGGAGGAGTAAAGGGAGCAGTGGTGGGTACAAGGAGGTACAAGGAGGGCAGTCCAAGGCAAAGTGGTAGAAAGAGTGAAAGAGGGGTAGACAGTGCGCTGTAGACAATGTCACCATAGGATCACCTTTGAAACTACCTCTTGGCAGACAGGAAGCAGGATACTGGCTTTGTTCCTGCAGAGTGCGTACAACTTGGGGTGGAGTTTGAGGTGGGTGGCATCTGTGTGCATCGAGAAGTTGAGGTGATCGTCCATTCAGACCCCAAGGTACTTAAGGGAAGGAGGAGACATCCTCACTCACAGTACCATCGAGGGTATGGAAGACTGGGGGGGAGAGAGAGACTGGCAAGCCCTTTCAGGAGCCAAAGGTCATGGGGATGGTTTTCTTGGTGTTGTGGGTCAGTTGGTTGGATTGGATCCAGTACTGGATGCTCTCAGTCCTGTTGGAGTCTGACAGCAAGGTCACCAGCAAAGGAACAAAAAGCACAATGTCGTCTGTGTACATATGAATGGCCACAAAGGAACAGGCAGCAGGAGGTTATACAGAAATATGGAAAAGAGTGTTGGTCTCAGGACAGAGCCTTGGGGGAAGCCTTGGGCAGATGGTAAGTGGAGAGAATAAGATGTCTCCAATACAGACAACTTGTGACTTGCCCTCAAGGTAGGAATGGAGCCAGCTGAGTGAGGAGGCAGAGAACCCTACCACCTTAAGCTTGTCCAGGAGCAGGGGGTGAGACACAGTGTTGAAAGCTTTGGCTGGTTGACAAAGATTTATTTAGTTAGTTTTTGTTGACCAGATAGGCACACTAGACAGTGTGGCTGCCTGTTTTCAGGTACGACTCAGGAGGTTACAACAGAGGGCATGTACAGTAGACAACAGTAAATATAGAGAAAAATCAGATGATCAAATCTCAGTACAGAGACAGGCTAGCAATCAGCCACAGTCCAACTAAACAAAATTTTGAGCAGTGACAGTACATATGCAGGAAACAATATGTACTAACAGATACAGGTTACAAATGAAAATAGCTACCAGTCTTTAAATCAACATCTAGTGGGTAAGTGCTAGGAGAAGGGTAGCAAGATTTCACAGGCAGATCTGAGAGAAGTAGAGGTAGGTGTGGGTAAGCAGCTAAGAGGAACTAACAAAGGACTGTGTGGAGACACACTACAGGAGCACAGTTCAGAGCTTAGAAGAGCCTTACTAAGATCCTGTTAGAAACTGCATGGAGAATGGGAGTTTCTTATATTCGGTGGAAGGGAATTCCATAGTTTAGGGTGGCAGAAGTGAACAGATCCTGGTCCATACCTGACAGGATGGAGTAAGTGAGCCAGAGGAGGGAGGTGGATGTGGAAAGAGACTTCCTGAAACCAGACTGGAAGGAGTAAAACAGGAAGAGCAGTCGAGGAAAGGGGAGAGTTGCGAGAGATGGGGGGGGGGCACTTGAAGCAGCTGCTGCAGCAGGTCTAGAGGCAAAGAAGCCCTGCAGAGGCTTGGAACAGTTTCTGCAGTGAGTGGCAAGGCAGAAAAGCACCACAGGACTTACAGCAACTGCCACAGCACACGGTGAGGCTGAGAAGCCTCACAGCGACTTGGAGCAACTGCTGCAGCACACCATAAGGCTGAGAAGTCCCACAGGGACTTGGAGCAACTGCCATAGCACACAGTGAGGCTGAGAAGCCTCACAGCGACTTGGAGCAACTGCCGCAGCACACGGTGAGGCTGAGAAGCCCCACAGGGACTTGGAGCAACTGCTGCAGCACACAGTGAGGCTGAGAAGCCCCACAGTGACTTGAATCAACTGCTGCAGCATACAGTGAGGTTGAGAAGCCCCACAGCGACTTTGAGCAACTGCCGCAGCACACGGTGAGGCTGAGAAGCCCCACAGTGACTTGGAGCAATTGCCGCAGCACGCGGTGAGGCTGAGAAGCCCCACAGGGACTTGTAACAACAGATGCAGCACATGGTGAGGCTGAGAAGCCCCACGACGACTCAGAGCAACTGCCGCAGCACACGGTGAGGCTGAGAAGCCTCACAGTGACCTGGAGCAACTGCCACAGTACACGGTGAGGCTGAGAAGCCCCACAGGGACTTGGAACATCTGCTGCAGCACACCACGAGGCTGAGAAACCTCACAGCAACTTGGAGCAACAGCTGCAGCACACGGTGAGGCTGAGAAGCCCCACAGTGACTTGGAGCAACTGCTGCAGCACACGATTAGGCTGAGAAGCCCCACAGTGACTTGGAGCAATTGCCACAGCACACAGTGAGGCTAAGAGGCCCCACATTGACTTGGAGCAACTGCCTCAGCACATGGTGAGGCTGAGAAGCCTCACAGTGACCTTCAGCAACTGTCGCAGCACATGGAGAGGCTGAAAAGCCCCACAGCAACTGCTGCAGCACACGGTGAGGCCTAGAAGCCCTACAGGGACCTGAAACAACTGCTGCAGCACTCAGTGAGGCTAAGAAGCCCCACAGGGACCTGGAGCAGCTGCTGTTGCACACAGTAAGGCTAAGAAGCCCCACAGATGCTTGGAGCAGCTGCCACAGTGGACAGCAAGCAAGAGAAGCAGTACACATTATCACAGCAGCTTCTGCTTGGCATTTTCCAGCTCTGTGATTGGCTAAGTAGATTGACCTGAAAATAGAGTACGTAAAAAGTGTGCACTATTTGGGAAGAACTTGCTAAGGCTAAGCCTGTGATTGGTGAAGAAGGACCAAGCCCCCAAAATCCCTCTTTCAGAGTGATTGCAGTATGTTTACTTACTCCACTTGCAAGCAGATTGGAAAGAACCCTCATGAAGTGACTCAGAGACTGATTCTCACTACTTGCGTGGTGTCAGCCATGTCATGCAAGAACCCTTCCAGTCACATAGTCAGCCTTTGCCTCCCATATGAGGCACTGCAACATTTTCAAACTAGCTAGACAGAACACATCATAGCAGTAATCTAACCTTCTGCATGGAAAAGGTGGGGGGAATGACTGGGGCAAGACCAGTACAAATCAATTGCACAACCTATTGTCAAATGCCAAAATAAGCTGTGGAGGACCATTGAGAGTTTAGTATTTAGAACAGTAAGAAAATTAATTTTGTGTTTCATAGTGCCTTTCATGTGCACTGCTCCTCAAAGTGTTTTAAAAATTATGAACAGTTGTTGCACCCGTGAGGCATACACAGGGAAGTTAGGTGAGATTAAGGAAATTATGAATAGTTCAGGAACACTAAGCATAGAGACAGAAAGGGAGAGAGAGAGAGAGAAAGAGAGGAGATTAAGCACAGGGAAGTTTAATGGCTTGCTCAGTGTCACACAGTAAGTTAGTGCAGTGAGGAGATTTAAATCTAGTTCTCTTATGTTCAGAGCTTTGGGTTCCAGCCACTAGCTTGAATTGCATCCATCTCTCACTCCCCAGGGCAGCAGCAATTTTAACTCCCGCCACTCAAAAAAAAAAGAAAAAAAGACATTTTTTAATTAAAATTTTAAATACTATTCACATATGCCATTTGCAGGCATAATAAAATGTTGCCCAGATTTAGTTCATTTTCATAAAAAAAAATTGGGGGCCCTGGCTCAGTAGGACTGGTGGTAACATATTGGTAACACAGGTTCAAGCCAAGCTCCCAACTTTAGAGCTGGTGAAATCCTGAGAGTGCTGTGTGAGATAGTGCTCTCAGACTCAGGCCTGCCAAGGGGCTTCCATCCATGCCCCGTGTGGTGAGACTTGAGAAGCAACTTTCAAACCGGGTGGTCAGGAAGCATTTGCTGTTCTCTCCACAGGTCAGTGCTGCATGAGAACACACAGTTGCCAGGTGGTGGATGGGGTTCTTCAGAAGAATTTCTTCACAAAAGTCAAGCTAAAAGCTTGACAGCAGACACAAGACATTAAGTAGAACATTTGTAATGTATGGAGAGACAGGACAAAGCTAGTGCCTTCGCCATACATACAGTATCATAAAGTAGGGTAGAGGCAATCATTTTCTCTTTGCAGGATTGGAAAAGGTTTCCTTAAATATCAGAGGGGAGATCTGGATCGTAAATTGCTCCTGAGAGAATCGTTTTGGCAGTATAAGCTTAAGTATACCAGATCCCCGGTTTATATGACACTTTTTAGCTAACCCTGTTTTGGAGTTACATGTGAGGCCCGTTAGGTTCCAGAAATTGGTGTTGCAGCATATGTAGACTGTGATGTTATGAAATATAGCCTCTCTTTTGGGGAAAAATCTAAGCTGCAGCATCGATACCCTTTGTGCGAGTCTTGTGAGTTGGGTTCTTTAGGGAAACAATCCTGGACTATAACATCAGGGCTGCCATATTGAATCAGCAGGACTTGGACTGTCCCCGACTTCACCACCATGAGAAATGGAATTGCTCTCTGGATAAGCTGGTGGAGTATAAATGAAAATGTCCCACTGCATGGGGTATTCCAGAGGGTTTGGAAACTGTGGAGGTAGTGGTCTGGACTGGAGCCTGAATCAGTGGGGAGTATCCCCAACAGCTTGATGGCCTGGAAGCCTAAGAGCAAGGGGTGAAGGACAGATCGGAGGGGGAAACAGCAAATAGAGAATAAAAAAATGGGGACGTTGAGGCCGAGAGATACAGTACCATTCTTCACAAACTTATGAGGTTTCCAGGGTGAATCACCATCACCACCATGCATTGTGGGGTTCTAGTAAAACCAGGTTTCAGGCTACTGATTGAAGCCTGCTGCCCAGCCATGATCTGCCATTCCAGCACCTCAGGCCTTCTGTGACCTCACTGGAGGACACCTGTAGTTGCTGCATACAACAGGATCTAGAGCACTATGGGAGCATTCTTTTTCAGGATGTTCCATGTTCGCTTCCCACTAAGTGACCCGTTTTGAAAACCGAGACCAAAGGAAGTAATGTAACTCTGTTAGTGCCTAACCACCTCACTGTTAATTTAGGTAATTTGGAAGAAACCTTTCCTTTTTTTGGGGGGGGGGTGTTTTTTTTATCTTTTCTGACCCCTGTCCGACCAGTCACCCCAGCCCCATCACCCCGGCATCCTCCAGGACTTGCCTGTCTATGTCTTTCCCCAGGGCTTACCTTCCCTGCCAGGGTTACCCAATCCCTGCTTATTTAACAGGATCCAGTGCTGGGTAACTGGTGCCATCCAGCCAGATAGGAGATTTTCTCATTATCTCCCCTGGAGGCGTGGATGTGTAATGCTGTCAGGTCATACATCCCATACGTCTGCACGTGCACAACAAGCGTCGACAGTTAGCGAGCCACACACACTTCTGGTGGCCCTGAACTGCCTTCTCACTGGCCTTCGCTAGGGGTCTGGTGCACTCCGGGCTCTGCTTCCCCCCACCCCCAGAGGAGAAGAGCAGTCTGTCTCATAGATGCTCAGTCCTCCTCCTCCTGGGCTGATCCTTTGATGTCCCGAGTTCACTTCTGAACCTGGGTTGTCGGCACCACAAATGGTAGCACTACCACTAAGCCGATGGGCTGACTTGAAACATGTCCTTTTACTTTTTGTGTGTGAGACAGTGCCAGCCATTCTAACACTGAGTGTACTTGTTTTATTCTTTTTAATTTTTTTTTTATTTTCATACCTTGGGTTAAACTGACTTCTACAGACACTAAACTAACAAGACAGTATATTTCACTATAAAAAATGGATTGATTTTCAAAGTGCATTGAGCAATTACTATTACATCAAACTCTGATGTGTTGAAAAGGGCAATATCCCTTTTTTTTTCCTTTTTTGACTCTGTATTTTTGCCCCCTTACTGCCCCCTCTCTCCACTCTCTCGGACTGCCCCATATGCACAAGCCTCATCGTCGGTGTCTGCCCCTAGAGTACACCGTTCCACCTTCTTTGACCTAGATGCCTGGTTAACCCCCTGGTATGGGGTGAGGAGGAGACCCACTTACCTCCCCAACAATTCTGTTATGGAGGTGGGCCTGCACAACGGAGTCTGCTCCGATGAGGCGAGGATGTGCAGCAAGGAGTCGTCGCCTAGGAGAGATGGGGGTTGTTTTCCCATGTTCGTCCCCAGGCATCAGCATGCAGTGAGGGCCAATGGGCGAAGAGATGCGGTGAGACGCACCTTCTGCTCCGCCCCTCTGCTGATGTCTGCCCCTTTCCCGTACTGCTACCTCCCTCTACCGCACCTTCCACATGAGTTCCTCCAGGTGGCGGTATAACAGCGGGAGCTTACAGGTTGCCCCCCTAAGAGAAGGAGCGCAGCCGTGGGGCACTCTATCCTTCTCTTCCCTGGCTAACCCCCAGCGGTCCATGCTCGTTCTCGAACACGGGTCGCCGGCGTGGTGGCAATATCCTTTAGATGATGAATTTTGCCGGTGGAAAAGGGATGGGTAAACCTATTAGATATAATTAAATCAGTTATAGATAGCGGGAGTGTTATGTGTTGCACCCAACTAACCAGAATGCTTAGTTGCATAGTATCAGTACTAGTTACCATAAAAGCACCCCAAATGGTGTGCCTAGCAGTTTACTTTGTGCTGGTGCATGTCAGGCCAAAGTAAAGGGGCATATTTTTGTAAAAAGCAGAATTTTGTTTAGATTCCTTCAATCAGTAATATACTATGAGGGCTCAGGGTGGCACTGTTATTGATATGTGTGCTTCCACTTTCATTTTTCTGAGGGACAGATCCAATACGCTTTGTTTTGCAGTTTTCACCTTAGAAGAATGAGCATCAAATCACTCTTATATCAACAAAGAGCACCCCCGTGAGCCAGAATAATATGTAACATTTATACAACTGGGGTGTACTGATGAATTGCAACATAAACATTTTTTTTATCTTGACCACCCAACACAGCAAGGTAATATTATCTTGCAAAGTAGGGTATGTCACAATGCACACTGAACCAGTCTGAGAGCACCTTTCAGAACGCTGATGATGACATTGCAGTAGCCATGTGCAGCACTAAAACCAGCAGTTGAAATCAAACAGAAACAGTTAAATCCTCATACAAACTGCAGGTTTAAAAGCAGTTACTAGTAAATGAAAGTTGCATACATTGGTCTGACTCACAATATGAGTTTATCATTAGGGGTGATTGGAATCTGCAAAATCTGATCTATATGCATCCATCAGATTATCAGGAACTCCGATTCCAGTTCCGTTTAGGGGGTCAGAAATGGAAACAGAACTAAATCAGAATGTTCGATTCCGTATCTGACAGATACTAAAACCTATATTTTGTGCTTTGCCCGCCTCCCTCCCTTATCTGGCTCGACTGATGGTTGGGTCATCAGTGGTGATGCAATGGTTGGTTGGTTGGTTGGTTGGGTTCAGTTAATCCAGTGCCCATACCCAGTAGTGATGTTCACGTTGTTCAAGACAAATTGTTAGCCCCAGAGAGCCCACTTCCTAACCCACTGCCAGTCATTGTCCCTCTCCCAACTTCCGAGTCGACCTGAATGATAATCCTGTAAATCCATTGTTGTTGTCTGCCATGGCCATAAGATGATCACCAGGCTTGTGTCTATCCTATAGCAAGTGGACATTGGCAAGCCAGGCCTGCCCTGCCCTGCGCTACCAGTACCATGCTCCCCCTCCAGCCAGGGTTTCAGAGTCTGACTAATCCACTCTAGTTTAGGTCCAATCCCTGGTATAAATCCATTGCTTAGGTCTAGTCAGTGCTTTGTATAAAGAAAACACACACACACACAACTCCAAGCAGACTACCATTTCCTTCCCTCTCCAGCTCAGCCTTTTTGTCCTGTGACCCTGAGGAGGGGATGCCCAAGAGGCAAGTGCAGCTGAACCCTGGGAAACCACTAGCAGCTTATTCACATAGTGGCAGGAAAAGGCAGTGGTTTTCCCAGGGTTTTCTTTCTTTCCTTCCATCTGAGGCCACAACACGGGGGGGGAATCGGGGATCAGTGAAAGTCTGAAGAGGATAGATAGACTGAACTAAATCTGAGCAGCACCCCTGAGGCCTCTGGCTCAGAATCTGTCACGGCGGTGATCAGTGGGGTGGTACCCACTGATGGCAGGAGAGGAATAGAGTGGAGTGGAATTGGACTGACTGAGTCTGAGCTGCAGAGCAGCACACAACTGGAGGAAGGAGGCAAAGCAGACAGGACACTGAAGGGACTGGGGAGAGTACCGGGGTGGGGGCACCCAAGGGGAAATCTGGACCCTAGTCCCCACCACCACCAGCCAGTGAAGTGTGACAGACGAGTCAGACTCGTTGTGACTGTCACGTATGTTTGTGTGTGTGTCTGGCTGCTGCTGTTGTTGGAGGAGGAAGAGATGCCTGGCCTGGCCAAAGTTGGGCTTGGCAGCATTCTAAGGTGGCACTTAGTGGACACAGGAAAAAAGAAGTAACACACTCAGCAATAAGCAGCAGAACAACAACAAGTCAAGGAAGGGCAAAGAGGGATGTTGTGTGATTGTAGTTTGTAGTATTATTCTTGTGGAGGACTTGGTTGGACGCATACAGGTTGTTTTACCAGGTTAGGAGGGTGGTTTAACTTAGTCTTGGATGTGAAATCTGAATTAGGATTCTGCTTCAGATTCACAAATCCGATTCCTGGACACTATTTTCTAAATTAGGATTTTCGGACCCAAGACCCGAAAATCTTATTTCTGGTTTTCAAACCAGAATCTGAGTAACCATATCATATCATATATTAAACTTTATTTATAAGCGTAATTCCAGATAGATCAAAGTGCTGAACATAATAACAATAAAATCCATATAAACAACAATAAAATAAGTTTAAAATTAAGACAATCATAACTATTACTAATTGCAGAACATTTAGTTTCATTTAAATCAGGGAATGCTAGGAAGAATAAGTCTGTTTTCAGAGCGGTTTTAAAGCTCTCGAGGGTCAGACACTCCCTCATCTGACAAGGTAGAGAGTTCTACAGGGTAGGGGTCACAAAAGCAAACGAACAAGCCCCAGAAGTCTTTAGTCGAACCCTGAGAACCTTTAGCAATCCCTCGTCGGAGGAACGGAGTGAGTGGAGGGGGCGGTAGGGGCAGAGAAGATCTTGCAAGTAGCCAGGTCCCTGTTCGTGTAGGGCTTTATAGGTCAGTAACCTGACCTTGAAGGTGATCCACCAATGTACAGGCAGCCAATGCAGGCCGTGGATCACAGGAGTGACATGACAAGATCTTGATAAGCCAATCAACAACCTGGCCACTGCGTTCTGCACTAGCTGCAATTGACAGATAGCAACCCTTTGTAGCCTTAGGTATAGGGCATTGCAGTAATCAAGGCGTGAGGTTACAAAGGTGTGAACCAGCATTGGAAAATCGTCAGATGGGACCAGGTGCTTAATCCAGGTGATGTTCCTTAGGTGGTAAAAAGAGGTCTTAACGACAGCAGATACCTGAGATTTTAACGTCAGGCCACTATCGAACACGATGCCGAGATTGCACGCCCAGTCTGAGATAAGAAGCTCGTCCCCCCCCAAGCCAAAGCCCAGACAGTTGTCCTGCCAACAGCCCCATACCTTGGCGACCTGGCTCTACCACCAACACCTCAGTTTTGCCCGAGTTCAACCTCAGCCAATTGGTACTCATCCAACCCTGGATTTTGGAGAGGCAGCTGTTAAAAACTGAGATTACCCCACCCTGCTCAGGCACAAAGGACATGTAGAGCTGAGTGTCATCCACATAGCAGGGAAATCTCAGCCCATACTGCCTTATAATGTTTCCCAATGGAAGCATTTACACTGCAAACAACATGGTGGATAGTACGGAGTCCTGCGGAACCCCAAATGACAGGAAGAGTAGCTGAGAAATAAATCCCCGACACCACTCTCTGAGTCCTGCCAGTGAGGAACAATCAAAACCACCTGAAAATTGTACCAAACAGTCCACAGAGAATCCACAGGTGCTCCAACAACACCCCATGGTCTACAGTGTCAAATGCTGCTGAGAGATCAAGGAGATCCAAAATGGAATGGCTCCACCAATCCCTCATTATCAGGAGATTATTCAGTACCCAAACGAGGGCATTCTTGGTACTATACCTCTTCCTAAACCCAGATTGGAGAGGAGCATACACATCATAAGTTGTTAAATGGTCATCCAGCTGCACCACAACCACCTTCTCCATAACCTTGCCCACAAAGGGCAGGTTAGAGACAGGTCTCTAGTTTTCTAAGCAGTCTAGGTCGAGAGAAGATTTCTTAAGGAAAAGAACCACTACTGCCTCCTTCAGGGGGTCTGGAAACACCCCTGTCTCCAATGAACACCGGACTATCTCAACAAGGACCGGGTCGATGATTTCCATGCACCCCACTAGGAGGTGCATTGGGCCCAGATCCAAACTACAGTAAGCTGGGCACATACCCTGGACGACCTGCATAATGACTATGATCGCCAACTGGCCGAAGTCTGACCAGACAGGCCGGGTGCTTGCAACCTCTTGCCGATCACTGCAATGCCTGTTTGAGGGCACTGAATGGATCGCCGACCTGATGGTGGCAATCTTATCGGCAAGGAACTGAGCAAACTCATCACACTTAGCCTGTGAAAATGCTCCCCGAGATTGAAGACAAGTTGGATTGCACAACCTGTCAACAGTCCAGAAGAGGTGGACTGGTAGATTCCTTGCCACAGCAATCTCCTTAGACAGGAATTCTGCCTTCTTACAGGAGATTGCTGACTGACAGTTTTTATAATGGGCTATCAACCTAAGTTTATCATCCACCAGACCAGATTTCCACCTGCGCCACTCCAACCTTCGTCCCTCTCATCTCAACTCCTTCAAAGTCCCATCAAACCAGGTGGACCTTGGGCGAAGAGTGATGGGGCGAACATGGGCAGGAGCTAGGGAGTCGAGGGCTCCTGTCACCGCCTTGTTATAGGCAAGTACCGGTTCCCTCAGCTCCCTGAATATACTCATCACACCTAATAGATTCAGCACAGCCATAAGACTATCTGGAGTCAAACCCCTTAAAGGGCAGTACCAGACCAACTCTGCAGGAGCAGGTCTATTGGGGGGTGCCTCGAATCTGAACCTCATAGTATGATGGTCTGACCATCCGACTGATTCCACCACCAAATCGGTGATCTTCATCCCCAGTAGGAAGACCAGGTCCAATGAATGACTGTGAATATGGGTAGCAGAGGTAACTACCTGTGTAAGGCCCAACAAGCCCATCAGTTGGAGGAAGTCCTATCCAAACTGCGAAAGTTCATCGTCGACCCAGGTGTTGAAATTCCTCCAGAATCACTCACCTAGGGAATTCTAACACCAGGTCAATGATGAAGTCCATGACTTCCTGCAGAAATTCCTTCTCACCACCATGTGGATGTTAAATAAGAAATAAACTGCAACCTACACCTGCTCCTACGATGCATTAAAATGATCTGGTCTCTCCCACTGGGGTGACTACAAGGCCCAGACCCGACTTAAAACAAATGGCTACTCCCCTGCCCCTATGATCCTCTCTCAGGCGGTGTATCACAGAGTACTCAGTTAGAACTGTTGATTCCAGCACTGGGCCAGCATTCTCATCCAGCCAGGTCTCAGTGATGCAAGTCAGGTCAGCTGTACCAACAAGATCAGTAGTAATAGCTGTCTTGTTTTTTATTGACTTGGCATTGTACAACACCGCCCGAGTAGGATAGGTGGATGAGGTAGACTGGGCGGCTTGCCCACTTAATGTGGAACCCTTGGGTATGGGAACCAGGCAAGGAGGTCTTCTCTCCTGGACCCATTTCGCCCCAGGGCATCTTCTCAGCCCCACCACCCCAGTCTGCCCACCCTGCTAAAGAACTCCAACATGCCTAGTTTCTCCCTGTTTCCTCCCCCTCCTGGCTAGCCCCAGTGCCTGACAATGCCCATACACCTCTTCTGGCAGAGAGGGACAGTCAGAAGTTTGGAGGCAATATAGCACAGTGGTTTAAGGCTCTGAGCTGCAAACCTGGAGACCTGGGTTTGAATCCCACAGCCCCCACTTGTATACTTTGTGACCCTGAGCAAGTCACTTAACTTCCTTGTGCTCCCAGGTCGCATCTGTAAACAAACTTCAGCTTAGTGTGTCTCTCCTGGTTAAAAAAAAAATGGAGGACCCTATGTCTGGTGGGAGAGTAGTGCCTGACCACCGATGTCCTCTGCCAACACATAACAACTCAAAAACTAAACTAACAGCAATCAAAAATCAAATCAATAACAACTACCATCCAGCACACATAAAAAACACACACACACTCTCATCAGCAAGTTACACACTCTCAAATTTTATCTTTCTTTTTTCTCGCCTAACTAGACTTGTCTATCCCTCTCTGCCTTTGGCCCTTTGCAGCTGAAACTTTCTCGCTGCGCCAGACCTAAATGAATTAGGTATCTGCTGCCTGTCCTCTTCCCCACCCCCTCATCCTTTCTGTCCTCTTTCACCCTATTGTCCTTCTGCCCTCTCCTGACTCCTTGGCTACACCTTGGCTAAATCCTTTTTTTAAACTAATTCCCTGCTCTGTTCTAGCACCTCGGGTGCCCTTGACTGGGCAGACAGCCTCTGATGATGAGCAGCAGCGACTGGAAAAGCCAAACAGCCGCGCTCCTTCCTCTGCCTGCCCGTGAGCTTCCTCGCCTGGCTATGACACTCCACTTTCACCGGGACACTCTTTTGGGGCTCCAATTGGCTGCTGAGCACCTGAACCGCAGTATGATTGGCTGCTGCCCTTCATGGCTTTTGCTGGGATTGGTTTACCCTTTCCCCAGCTTCTAGCCCAGCTTTTTCCCTTGCTTGCCGCTGTATTATTTGTCCTGCCCACCTGCCCTCGCTGACTCCAGTCTCTATCAAATGCTCTTGGTGTGGAGCTTACTCCTCCCCCTATTGTTCATTGGTTACAACTCGGGCTGTCATTCACTCAAAGAACCCCTCTATTCTACAGCCTGTTTCATTGGTTACAGCGTGGGCTGACATTCGCTCAAAGGAGCTTCCTATTCTACCAGCCCTGGCATAGCTAGCGCCTCTGGTTACTCACTAACATATCCATACTTAGGCCCTTTCCGATTAAATTCAAGCTGAGTGCAGTGCAATGGCATCCATGGAAGTCGTCCTTTTCCTTAGCTTTTTTGTATTATTTAATACTACTAACAGAGCACCAACTGTTCCTTCGCACCCAGTATCCCAGCTGGTGCTTATCCAAAATAGGACACTGACTTATTCTAAGGGCACTTCCCCCTACACGTTGTTGTCGAGGCACAGGTCGGAAGCATAGGAAAACCAGGAGCAGTTGTAAAATTCACCAAAAATATTTATTTACAGTAGCAGTAACATGAAAAAAAATTTTGTTCAGTATAACTATGTACAAAGGCAAAATAAAATGAAGTTTTCTTTCAGTCTCTGTGTCCCTTTTTCTTCTAATCTTTTTTGCAGTTGCAGCTTAGCTCCTTTCAACCCCATTCTAAACAAACATCCTGTTCTTGTAAATATCAGGCAGGAAGAACAACAGTGTGCTTGCTGAAGCCCCTTTTGCACCACTTTTGCAAAAGGCTCAAAGATTTGCACTAAGGTAACCTCTAGTTTCCAATAGCTTTTTACAGTCATCTCAAATTATAAATATATACATTTCAACAGTAACACTACATATTTTCTAAACAAAAGAGATCCCAATATCAGTTACATTTCCGCATATTGATTTGCACATATTTCTATAGTAGTGGATATGCAAGGGAGGAAAAGACGGACCGCAAGAAAAAACTGAGAGACAGTGAGAGGCAAAGAACTGCGAGCCTGTCGGGTTGATCAAGTCCGAAGTCTCACAGGAAAATTTGGTTGTGCAACCAGACGGAGAAGAGACAGAAAAGGAAAGAACAGATCCTTGCATTTAAACACTTTCTCCAAAACAACTGGGACAGGGTCCTATTCTACCCTGCCACACACATTTAGTATGTGCTTACATCAGCCCATGCCCACTGACTACATAAAAGTCCCTCTCATCCTGCCAGTAAGAGATATTATGTTTTCTGCTTTTCTCCAATTATCTCGCTGTCCCTAATATATTCTCTTAAAAGGAGTTACACACTAAGTGGCATAATACGCACATTCTCAAAATGATTTTAAGTTGCCTTAGAAAACTGCTAGTCATTCTTCTGCTTTGCTCAGAGAACGTTGATCTCAATCCAGGACCACCTGCTGCTCTAGACGCCCCTTCTGACCTGTCTCATATTAAGAGCATCAGCTTTCTGCACCTGAATGTTTGCAGCTTACTTAAGAAACTAGACATGATCCAAACATGGGCATTACATGCGTCTCCAGACATTCTTATAATTTCCGAGACCTGGCTTAATAACTTGACACCGGACAAAACAATTAATATTCCTGGATATAGTATCTTTAAGTGTGACAGATCTACTAGGGGTGGGGGTAGCAATCTATATTAAGAGCAAATTCGTAGTTACAGTTATTGATCGCACTTCCATCCCCAAAGAATTTGAGTGCCTTGCCTTAAAGTTGGCTATAGCAACAGAAATGGCCTTAATTATTAATTATTCATTTATTGTTTAGTATTGTTAATTAAACTGTATGTTACAGACCACCCTCAGCTGGGTTTGGCATTTTACCCCACCTTCATCAACTGCTAGAAAGAACGAGTTCTGAATGTACAATAATGGATGGGTTAACACAGATTACTCCTGAGATCACCCACCCCAACAAGGAAAACCTGGATCGTAGCTCTCTCCTTGATGTTATGCTTGTTAACAAGCCACATAATATCACCCATGCGGGGGTCTTTCACAATGACCTAAGTGACCATTGTGCTATGGCCTGCATTAAGTGCTCTTTTGGCAGACCTTGGCAATCTTATGTGGCAGGATTTCTATCTGGCCCCTTCTGTCTCGGAGGCTTTCATCATTTTCCATGGCCTTTTATTAGGTCTCATTGATAAACGTGCCCTGCTGAGGAAAATCAAGATGAGGAGAGGGTCACCGGACTAGTTCTCTCCCATATTAAAGAAAGCCCTTGGGGATAGAGGCATATTATGGAAGAGGTAGAGGAAGACAAAACTTGAAGCTGACTGGCTTGCTTTTAGGGTAGCAAGAAATGCATGCACTAAGCTAGTTAGGACGGAAAAAAGCACGCTATTTCCAAACAGCCCTCGAAGAAAACAAAAATAATTCCACCAGGTTTTGGAACATTCTCAGTGAGGTGGAAGGACATCAGACCACTTCTCCCCTGCCCGCAAAGATGGGGACTGGAGACACTGCATATACAGCTACAGTAGGGCAGACATCCTGGAGCAACTCAACAATCATTTTGCTATGGCACGCCTTGCATTTGATGCCTCTCCTGTCAGTAAGCTAGGCCCACTTGGTGATGTGAGAGATCGTACAGGCCTCAGCAATGAATGCAAGTTGGCGATCCCCATCCTTTAGGTTTCACTCAGTTACCTTGAAGCAAGTGGAGGACCTCCTACTGTCTCTGGATACTAAAAAGAGTGAAGACGCAGACCTTCTGGAGCCATTCTTCCTCAAGATAGGTTGGTATCATCTGACTGCCCCCATCACCCATTTATTCAACTCCTCCCTGGAACAAAGCGAGATACTGCGGCTCTGGAAAATCGCACACATTATTCCCCTTTTCAAGTCAGGTGATCCCAGTGATCTGAATAAATATCGGCCAGTTTCTTTACTTCCTACTTTTTCAAAACTTCTGGAAAAAATAGTGAACTGCCAGCTTAGAGAGTACCTCAAATCAGAAAACCTTTTAAACCCAGTCCAATCAGGGTTCAGACCCAAGCTCAGCATGGTATCTGCCCTAGCCAAAGTGTCTACGGACTGGCAAAACACCCTGGATGCAAAACAACATGTGTATGCACTCTTCCTAGACCTTAGCAAGGCCTTTGATACTGTGGAACATAGCCTATTAGTGGACGCCTTGCATAGTCTTGGCTTAGATATTAATGCCATTAGGTGGTTCAAATGCTACCTTACCAATAGAACGCAGCAAATTAAAGCCCTAGGAGACCTGTCCCCACTAAAGGTCTTACGTTGTAGTGTTCCATAAGGCTCCATTCTGGGTCCTGTACTCTTTGAAGTATACATCAACAACATTGACATACACATATGCACAGCTAACATACACTTATTTGCAGATGATAAGGTCCTTTGTGCCTCTAATTCCTTGCTAGAATTAGCACGCAAGGACCTACAGCATGACTTTGTCATCCTCCAGCATAATCTAGTAAAATTTAAACTGCTCCTTAATGCCAAAATGACTAAAGCTGTGATTGTTTTACCATATACCCCCTGCCCAATTTTTACCAAGTAGTATCCAGTTATACACTTTGCTCAGTGAATCACTGGAAATTGTGGATAAATTCAAATACTTGGGTTTCTGGTTGGACAACAGGCTCAAATTCATGGCTCATTTGAATGATTTGGCTAAAAAATTAAGACAACGCCTAGGAGTTTTCTTCCACATTAGGCGTCTACTTACCTTTGAAGCCAAGAAAAGATTAGTCCAAACAACCTTTTTTACTGCTGCTTGACTATGCCGACATTCTCTACAGACACTGTCCTAACTCTGCTCTAAGTAAAGTTGACACCCTATATCATCGCGCTTTGAGATTTATCCTGAACTCAGCTATTCGAACTCACCACTGCCTTCTCTATGAGGTGCTGGTCTGGTCTTCCCTTACTTCAAGGGGGCACAAAAAATGCTCTTCTCTGGTTCTACAGGGCACTAACTGATAAATTGCCAGCCTACATCTCTAGTCTATTTGAGCGTGCAAAGGGGTTTTACAGTCTTAAATGCTTCACATTAATCAACTTTACTGTACCTAGGATAAAGACACGACATGCATCGGTCGCAATTAACTACTCTCTCCACCCCCCCCTCTGGAATGCTATGCAAAGAACGCTAAGGATAACCTCTATTCCGGGACCCTTCACCTTTAAAGCTCTGATCGCGGGTTACCTGAGGGAATATTGCAACTGTCATAGGTGACCTCACTTTGTTCACTAGTTGCTTCTGGCTCCACAACTTTTAACCTTGCCTATTATTCTGTAGCACCTTTCTCTAACTATAACTCCTTTCTGGTTTTGTCCTCCCTTTACCGTCTTCCTCTTTAGGCTACAGGTACTATCTCCTATACTCCTCCTATTTCCTTCCTTCAACTACTTCTGTAGGGGGTATCTGATTTTTTTGGATTGTGGCTATTGTATGTTTTTGACTAGGGGGGCACACCAGAGGAGATGTGAAATTACTCAGTCTGGTAGTAATGTACTAAGTCTGTTCTTGTTTTATTACCTGTTTGCTATCTCTGACAGTCTAGCTGTTATACAGTTATTGCTATGTCTGTTTTCTGTTGTGTATTACCTTATCTATCATGTACTTGTTCCATCCAGGACCACTTTGAAAATGAGCTTGCTCAATGGTGATATGCCTGGTTAAATAAAGGTTTGATTGATTGATTGTCCAGCCACCCTCTTCCCACAACCCAATAATAATATCTAACAATACCCCCCCCCCCCCCCCCACCACCCTGTTGCCCTCAATAAATTAGATAAGGGAGAGTTGCTGTTTTTAAAGAGTTTCTGTACACTCTCAAAACTACTTGCAGACTGAAGTCCAGCTTTTTCTTGATTTTCTTTCAGTTTAAAGGACTTGCATATAAAGTGCTGAAGAGTCATATATAAAAAGGCTTGTGGAGCTCCGACCTCCTGCAGCCTCACCATTAAATCAGATTCCGTATCCCAAAATCCAGTCATCCCTATTTATCATCACCTGTGAAGGTGTAGGACTTTCATATCTCACTGGTGGCTCTGCCATTCAGGGATTATGGTCCTGCCCCCCTCACATTTGAAGATAATTCATATTTTGAGTCAGCCTATTGCATATCCCCTATACAAAACGTATAACCTGTCAGTACTTGTATCAGATATTTTAATATTTACAAGCCTAGTTCACGTCTTCAGTTATACAGACTTCTACAGATGCTAAGCTGTAGCAAACCTTTCTAGTCTATTTTAAAAGTTTCAAGTCTACGATGTCTCTTGACTAGCATGAGATCGTCCCTGTGGTAAACCTTTAGAATACAGTTACCATAAGAAATGTGACAACCTCTCTGTGACAATTGCATGTTTTATAGCAGAGTTATGTTTTATTTCAAGACTTCAACCCCAGGTCCATCTAAAGGCTCCTAATTTTAGTAACAAAAAGCTTTTGAGAAAACAATGTGGCTAGGGTGAAACATGGGCTGCTTTAAATATAGTTAGAATTTGTCACTAAGATAAGTTGTGTGGTTGTTAAGTATTTCCGTAACATTTATAGTCAGTTCTAGTAGAGTACCAGTTTTAAAAAAATATTTCCAGAACAGTCCTGAGTGACAATGTGGCAGGGCGATGCCCTGACCTAGGTAGAGCAGAGAAATAAGAAATGTTCCCAGACACCACATAGATCACACAGCCTAACTTTCTGTACTATTCCAAGTAATCCAGATAAGAGTAGGGATTGCCAAACCAAGTAGGTAAATGGGCAGACTAGGTGAGCTGTACGGTCCTTATCTGCCGACAGACTCTGTGTTTCTATTTCTGTTCTACACTAGCCTATATTTTCACAGGTCTGTACAACAGCGTCCTTTCCATATGCTGACCTGGGCTGGCCACCCCTAGGTCTGTGTGTGCACCCCCTTCCCCACTGCCTTTCTACAACACTTACCTTGTCCATTTGTTCCTGCTTCTTTCTCTGCTGTCTGTGTTCTCCTTTTCTTCACAGTTCATGATGTACCTGCCTCCCTCCAAACTAAAGTAATGAGAAAGCCAGTGACTGTAAATGAAATTAAAAGCAAGTGGATACATTAAAAGGTTCCAGTAAAAAGGTACCATGTTCAGTTAGTTTCTTGTTTAGTTATTAACTTGATGCCCTTTAAATATATTTATTTTGTACCTCTTTAGTTTCTTTTCTTTATGTCCTCTGACTTGTTTATTCATTTGCGTTTTAGCTTTAGTAATGGACAGTGTTGTTGCCCTTGAAAAAGCTTTTGCCTGTTTTCAAGAAAAGAGAAATACTTCCCGATACTATTGTTTGCTCGCTGATCGAACTGAGGACTCTACAGCTGATTGTGTCTTTGTACTAGTCAGGCAGCCAGTGTGAGCTTCTTTGCTCTGGAGCAAAGCTTGGGGCTTTAGCAAGAGGTATACGTTGCTAGCACTATTTTTGCCATGAAGTTCTACCCTAGTGAAGGAAATTATTTATTTAGTTCGTTTTTGTTGACCATGTAAGGGCACTAGGCAATAAAATGCCTATTTTCAGACTGGACCCAGGAGATTAAAAGATGAGGAAAAAACAAAAATGGCAAGATTTACAAACAAATACAGTGAAATAATTAAAGAATATGCAAAACAATGTCAAGCAGAGATCAACAAATCAGCAACTGGCAGAAAACAGTAAGAATGGTACAACATGTTTGATACAGACAAAAACAATAACCAAGGATAAGTCATAAAAGCTAGGGTAGAGAGGGCCTTGTAAAACATAACAAATTCTTAGCAGTTGCAGAGATAGCTAGAGATCCAATTAGAGACGGAGACTTCTAGGGATGCCAGTTTGTGTTGAAGGATGGACTGATTAACCAAATCAAACACCTTAGTAAGGTCACTGAAAAGAGCCCCAGAAAGTATGCCTTTGTCCCTATTAGATTTTACATCACTGGTGAACAGGACAAGAGCAGTGGAGGTGCTGTGACCCGGCCTAGATCCATGTTGGGCTGAGGATAACAGGTCATATTTTTGTAGGTGGTCAGAGACTTGGAAGAAACAAGTTTTACAGAAGTTTGCTAAGGGCAGGCAAGATTGCGATAGGACGGTCATTTTCAATGGATTTAGTGTCACCCTTTTTGAACACCGGCAATATATAGGTCTCAGTCAGGAGTTTGGCTCTCGAAATAGGGAGTAAAAATGTTTAAATATTCTCTGCACTACAGAAATAGTTTCAGTAGTTCAATGGAGCTCATTTTATTTATATTGTATTCATTTAATTAGTAATTTATTTGATTACTAGGTAAGTTTACTGGGAAAAATGGTCCATTTACAGGCACCATCCAGGTACACAGTGGTACACATACAGACAATACAAAATGCACATACCCTCAACATTGTTTTTAAAACAAAACACACACACACACACGTATATCAAAACACAAACACACATGTATATATTATAGTGGTTGAGTAGACTGTTTAATGTTAAACCCCTGACTTTGCACCTTAATAGCTTTTGCCCCCATTTGATGGAATTGCACAAAATTTTGCATGTGCAGTCTGAGATGTAGGGTCCCTTGATTTGCCAAATTTTGTTCCAGTGAGATATGTGGATTTCGAGATCTGGATAGTGGGTTTTTAGGAAAAATCAAGGGGTTTTGCAGTTTCTTTTGTCTTCACCTACTGCCCAGACAGTCTAGAATTTTGGTCTGAAATTTTACGGGTAGAAAGGGCTTGCCTCAGAATGGTGTCTTTTGTTGGTTTGGTGAAAAAATCTTAATCTGCTCCCAAGTTATAAAGATTTGAAATGTTGGTTCTGAGCATGCTCAGTAGGGTCTTTTGGATAGATATTTGATACCCTACTAAGCATGCTCAGAACCAAAATTTCAGATCCTTATAACTTGGGAATGGATTAATATTTCTTAACCAACCAAACCAACGAAAGGAACCATTGTGGAGAAAGCTCTTTTTGCCCTGAGAAATTCAGACCAAAATTTGAAACCATCTGGGCTATAGGTAATGACAAAAAAAAAAAAAAAGATTTTTCCAAAATGCACTATCCTGATCTTGGAATCTGCACATCCGACTGGAACAAAACTTGTGAAATCAAGACACCCCCAGACTGTGCATGCGAAATGACATACAATTCCATTAAATGGGGCAAAGCTATTACTATATTTATATACAGCATTTATATACATCTATATGCAGTATTATAGTAGTGTGGTAGTGCCATTATAGTTAGGGCTAAGTAAGCTGTTTGATGTTAAACACATAACTAGAACACATTTTTCAATGCATGCACAGTCAGGGAGGAATATCGCTTGTTTTGTCAAGTCTTGTTATAATCAGATGTGCAGATTCCAAGATCCAGAGATTGTGTTTTTAGGAAAAATCAGTTTTTTGTTTTTCTTTGTCACCACCTACAGCCCAGAAAGGGCTTGCCCCCAAATGGGTCCTTTCGTTGGTTCGGTGAAAAAATATTAATTTGTTCCCAAGTTATAAGTATGGGCTGCACGCCCATTGGCTCATGCTGTGGACCAATGGGCATACAGCCCTACCGTACAGAGTCAGTCGGCAGGCGGCGGGGCGGCAAGCGGGTGGGGAGCTGCCGCCCACCGCTGACCGGGGGAGGGAGCGGGGCGGTGGGGCTCAGTGGGCAGGTGGGGAGGGAGGTACCGCTGGACCACCAGGGTTGGATTGGTATGTCATGTGCTATTACTGATGCCCACGATCTGGCGACCACCAGGGATAGAGTTAACTGTGTTACATATACTAATGCCCACGATCGGGCTGCAAGCAGTCCACTGGACCACCAGGGATATAGGACTATTCTTTTATCTACAGATGCCCGCAATTGGACTGCAAGCGGTCCACTGGACCACCAGGGATATAGGACTATTCTTTTATCTACAAATGCCCGCAGTTGGGCTGCAAGCGGTCCACTGGACCATCAGGGATATTGGACTGTTAATTTTATTACGTGTACCCGCGATCGGGCTGCAAGCAGTCCACTGGACCACGAGGGATTAATTTTACTATGTATGCCCATGATTGGGCTGTGAGCGGTCCACTGGCCCACCAGGGGTGTATGACTATTAAGTTTACTACATATGCCTGCGATCAGGCTGCGAGCAGTCCACTGGACCACCAGGGATAGAGTTAACTGTTATAAAGATACTAATGCTCGCGATCAGGCTGCAAGCGGTCCACTGGACCACCAGGGATATTGGACGTGTTCTTACTTATACACATGCCTGCAATCGGGCATTGGGGCACTTTGCCGCAATGTGCAGGGGGCGTCAGTCCCCAATGGCTGCAGCCTGGCAGGGCGCCAGGTGCAAGTCGCCGGGGTTCGGCGCACCTGCATGCAAATGCAACCATAATGACATGCAAATGGCCCCATTTGCGCCTTGCATACATTATGGCCCCATTTGCATGTGCACTTTTGAATATCGCGGTTGTTGCACCTGGCGCAACGGAACCTGTGCTAGTGCATCCCCCTTTTCTACTCTGGCCACTTGCACTGGTGCAGTGCCACTGTGCCATGTGCACTGCGGATGGCCAAGGTGCGATATTCAATGATGCTGTGCCATGGCGCAGCTCCGTTGAATATCACCCTCTCAATGCCCATGCGCATCCCAGTTGTGCTGCGCCCAGGCTTGCGTCACAGCCTGGTGCAGTCTGAATATCCCACCCAGTATCTAGATCTACATGCAGTATTATAGTGGTGCAGTGGTGACACTACAGCTAGGGTTGAGTAGGCTGTTTAATGTTAATCCCTTGTATTTACACCTTAATAGCTTTTACCCTGTTCAACGGAATTGCACAAGATTTTGCGCACCCAGTTTGGGAGTAAGGTCTCTTGATTTGCCAAGTTTCGTTACTGTTGGATCTGCAGATTCTGAGATTGGGATAGTGCATTTTTAGGAAAAATTGTTGGGGGGGTGGTGCTGTTTATTTAGTTGCCTACAGCCCAGACAGTTTGGAATTTTGATCCGAAAATTTCAGGATAGAGAGGGCTTGCCCCAGAAAGGTGCCTTTTGTTGGTTAAGTGAAAAAATATTAATCCGTTCCCATGTTGTAAGGATTTGATATTTTGATTCTGAGTATGCTCAGTAGGGTCTTTTGGATAAATGTTTGATACCCTACTGTTCATGCTCAGAACTGAAATTGAATTAAATTTAACCAAAATTGATCTGGAAGATGGTCGGTGGCTACTGGTATAAGGACACTAAAAAAAAATCTTCATTTTGCTAATTATCTCAAGATATTTTACATATCATAACAGGCTGCAAATATTGAGTATGCACAATCTATATAACAGCGGCAATCACAGTCATAATGCAGTAACGAGAAATGTGCAACTCCCCCACACACACACACACACACACACAGACCGTGTCGCACACCGGCACTCATGTCAGATGGTAAGTTTCCTATATACAATGAACAGTCTATTAAGGTTAACATTATTGCAAAAGACCATGCAAACTAAAATGAGAGTACGGCAACAAAAAAAAAAATGAAGAAAAAAAAACTGCTGCATTTTGGCATTATTCAACTGAAGAAGAACACACTTTGTGAACTGATCAAATGAAACTCAGTTGCATTACCACCCTGTCACTAAAACAGAAACTGAAATAGTACAAGTATGAAATGTAACATTACTGTGACTGATCACAATTCGGAGAAATAAGGAAGATAACTTACAGTTTGATGTTTACTTCATTAGAGTGTTTACTGTGCTGCTCACAATTCAGAATAAGAGGTTGTACTTGTGTGACTAACACTCAGACATTCACAGAAAAAAAAATTGTGTTTCACATTTTTGAAAATTATGAATTGGTCAGGATTAATAGCTCACTGCACTTCTTACTTACTGTATTTCACAGTGGGTCAAGATGCATTTCATTACCTACATGGTGTAAATCTGAACCGAATGTTGCCAGCACACTTTTTCTATAGTTCTAAACTCAAAAAAAGGATATTAAAACTTGTGATACTGTTCTTAGTAGCCACAGATACTATTCGTGTTAGCTGCAAGCACATACTGTGGGTCCCCTGAAATCAAAGCAGTTCTCCTTTAAGTGGACCGGGATGCCAGCCCCTTCTACCACTTCTTTCTCTCCCCTCTCCTCCAGGTCACCTGTCTGGCAGTTTCAGACAATATTCTATGAATGCTACATGTCATGTTTATAAGAGCAGTATCTTGAAAATTTGGGGTCAAAATTGTATAAAAAAATAGAGTGAATGTCTGAAGAGTGAATGGGTAGAGGCTGAATGTGTGAAGAGTAAATGTGTAAAGACCGAATATTTGAAGAGTGAATGTAAAAAGAGGGAATGTGCCAGGCCCTTAACTTCTGTAGGTGGATGGTGTCTTCCCCATGGCTCAGGGACCAAAGGGCTTTCCATATCTGCACCTGTTCATTTAGGTCCCAGAGGGGACCTGTGTGACTGAGGATACGAATTCACTATCTAAAAATGAAAGGAAATTCTTTGCAAAAAACTTAACGCACCACTTAGGGTAACAATGCCACAAAAATAGGGGAATGTGGCATTAGTTTCCAACTGTAACTCCCCACGCCCACTGCCCAAGCAGCAAGAGAAAAAAACATCAGGGATTTGTGTTTCCAGAGTCTTGGCGAATCAGTGGTGGAGTCTTCCTTGGGGTTGTCAGTCCTGATGCTCACACCATTCTCTGAGCAAACAGTGTCATACATGATATGCTTTCTTCACGCAGGGCCCACAGGAGAGTGTGAAGAAAGTTACAACAAATTGTGTTGGCAACATGCAGTGAGACATACTTCTTTACCTTTAAAGAGTGCATCTCTATGAGGCACTCACTGGCTTGGAGTTGGACCTTGTGCTTTGGACTGGAGGCTATGGGCTTGGGGGATCAGCATTAGGTTTGACAACCCGACAGAAGACTCCACCACTGATTCGCCAAGTCTCCAGAGACCCAAAACTGTAGTATTTTTTCCTCTTGCTGCTTGGACGTTGGGGGTTGGGAGTTAGGGTTGGAAACCCTAACACCACATTTCCTATTTTTGTGGCATTGTTACCCTAACTGGTGCATTAATGTAATTGTTTTTTTTGTTGTTGCAATAAATATATATATGTATAGTGTATATATATATATATATATATACTATATATATATATATATATATATATATATATATATATATACACACTGTATATATATATATATGTATATAGATATAGATATCTTATATATAATGGCACAGTAACATGGGTTGAGTAGGGTGTTTAATGTCAAACCCCAATTTTTGCAATGTAATATCTTTGCCGATGTTCAACAGATATGTACCAAATTTGGTATGCATTTTATTAGAGGCAAGTTCTCTAGACCTGAAAAGTTTCATGATGGCAGCTTGTGCAGTTTCTGAGATACGGAATGTCAATTTTTAATGAAGGGCAGTGTTTTTTCTATACTTATTACACTTTTTTCCTCTCACCTACAGCCTAGATCGTACAAATTATTTTTTTTTACTTTTAGGGTAAAAGCAGCCTGTGCCAAGGTAGTGCGTTTCAAAGGTTTCATGAAAAAATATTAAATCGGATCCAGAGTTATAATGATTTAAAGGGTTTTCTGAGCATGCTCAGTAGGGTTTTTGGATAACACTAACAAGACACAAAACTTTTCATGTCGTGAGACCCTTGTGCTTTTGCACCACTTAGTTGCAACAACACAAAAAACTATTTTTCGTGTTGTGATGGCCGCTATTTTTTTTTTTTTAAACTAAAAAGCATGGAAAATACCAGCGCCTGAACTTAGCTAAATGGGAGCCATTTTTCATGTTGTGACTCGAGAATCCCCCTGTTGCACACAAAGTGCTGTGACAGGGGAATTTCTTTTTCAGCTCACACTCAAAAACAGGTCATTTACATGTTATCTTCCTCTCTCAGCACAGCCAGTCCCCTTCCCTTGTTCCCAATTATGCTTTTTGTTATACTCCCTCTCTCCCCCTCCCAGTTCAGCCTGCCCTCCCTCGTCCTTCCTGATTAAACTATATACTGTACATTCTGAGATATAAAGATTTATAAGCGGACCGAGGTGTCCACCCCCTCCTCCTGATCACATGCCCCTCAGTACGTTGGTGATGACACTGGACTGCCCACTCCCAGTGCCACCGAACAGTACACACTGACACTGGGGTGCCCAATCCCCAGTCTCGGGTCCTGTCCCTGTCAAAATATAAAACTGTCCTTTGTTGTTTTCTTTTATTATTTTTTTTGTGTGTTTATTTATTTATCTCCCCTGTGACTCCCCTACCCCTCCTTCAGGCCAATTGCCAAGGACATTCACCTCTTGCTCATCTCCATCGCTGACCCCAACCCCATATTGCAGCCACCTCAGGGTAACCCGACATAACCCTTGCGTCGGGTGGGTCCTCCTCTTCCAAGGAGAAATGGCCTATTGTCCCAGGCATTGGTCCTGGGTGCCGCTGCAGCCGGGTCGGCTGTTGCGGAGCTCGAGGGGGCACTGGTCCAAGCGGCCATCATCTGGTAGGAGGAGACGGCATTTTCAGTTTTCCTTTGATTTCTCCTAGTCGTGCTGCCTCTGAGCTTCCTCTAGGCTCCACCAGAGCTGCTACAAAGCAACACCAATCCCCAACCCACTCCAGGAGAGAAGAGCAGTCCTCTGGATGCTCAATCCTACTCCTTCCCCTGCCGCCCCTCCGGTGCCCAAGTCTGTTCTTGAACCTGGGTCGCCGGAGTGGTGTGAGGTAAGGCTCCAGCACCTCAGCCCTCTGCACCACCGGGCTGGCCCTTTTATTATTTTAAGTAAACCTGTCAAGGAGAAAGTGGTCCTTCATTGATTTTTTTTTTTTTTTTTTTACAAACTGCAAAGAAGACAGTTCCTTGCCAAACTGAGCCCCCCCAACTGAACCCCAGCCCCCTCACTCAGAACCTACCATCCCACCTGCCCCCACACACCCTCACGCACCTGAACGTGGTCCCATGACATAGACTCACTCTCCGATCAGAAAGCCGTCCTCCTGGTGGAATCACAACTGCAATATGAGGAAATAAGGTACTGTATGTATTTCAGTACATTTTGAACTTTTACTTACAATTTTGTCATTTTTAAATATTTTTTCCACTAAATGTTTAACATGGCCTTTTTGTGACCCCACCTCATGAACAAGGTAGGTGACATTTTTCAAATCTGTTCTGAAAGGTGATTTTGCAGTCATGCATTGAAATAAACCTTTCAGGTGTGATTTGAAAATTGCCTCCTACCGGGTTCATGAGGTGGGGTTAGTCGTAAGAAGACTATGTTGAAAATTTGATGGAAAAATATGGCAAAATTGCCAAGTTATGAGTAAACATTAAAATATTTCAGCATTCACTCATAACTTTGCTAAGCTTCAGTATATGTTTTTTTTTTCAGTTTTCTTTCCCTCCGGTCACCACCAACTGGTGCTTCTTCAGTCGACCTACCTTATCCCCTCCGGCCTGAGATCCTCCCATCTGTGCCTGCATTCTTGACGTGCCCGCGACACACTGATGGAGCCATTCCCCCCAGAATACACTCCCTGGGGTGGGGCAGCATTCTGTTCCTCTGCACTTTCTTCTGGCTCACCATGGGCGGAGGCGACGTCAGGACCAGGTCACAGTGGGCATGATCCGGCGGTGGAGGTGGGGGCAGGTGACGTCTACTCCCCAGCCAGTGGGTGTTTTTCCCCTGTTTCTGGAGCTTCCTCTAGGAGCCCGGATGTGCAGTGCCATTCAGTGCTGCCGGGCGTGCTCCCGCATCCAGCCCGCGAATGGCTGCTAAGACTCCTCCCCTTGCCTCTGGTGTGATCCCTGGACTGTGGTGCTCCCAGCCTCTGCTAGGATCCGCTCACGCCAGAGAATCATCCACCCACCCTTCCCAGGAGAGGAGAGCTGTCCTCCAGACACTTGACCCTCTCCGTCCCCTGCTGACCCCCAGCAGCCCAAGCTCACCCCCGAACCTGGGTTGCCGACATGGCACGAGGTGTGGCATCCAGCCCAACACTCAGCGCCACTGGGCCAGCCCTAAGCTTCAATATTTTGTCACCAAAATGTCAACGTGGCTTTTCTGGGACCCCACCTCATGAACAAAGCAGGTGAAATGTTTCATATCTGAGCCAAAATATGATTTCTTAGTCATGCCAGGAAATCATGTTTTGGGCAGATTTCAGAAATTTCAAAAGAAGGGTGGTTATCTGTATGTCAGGAATGGATGCGGGGAAGATGGGGCCTAAAATCAGGGAAGAGATAAGATGAGTGGGGGGCAAATATCACGTGATCATTCATCTGGGGATGAATGACCTGGCAGGAAAAGAGGTCAGGGTAGTGCAGCAGAGGTTTAAGGATCTAGCGGGGTGCTGCAGGGACTCAGTGAGGTCATTGATGTTCTCTGAGGTACTGCCAGTGCACAGAGCCCATACGATGAGAAATGAGAGCATAGTTGAATTTAACAATTGGCTAAGGGGTTGGTGCGAGGTGGAGGGGTTCAAACTTCTTGGGGAATGGGGGGACACATGGACAGATAAGGGACTGTACACGAAGGACAGGCTACACCTAAATGAGGAGGGGTCTAGGGTTCTTAGGGGGAGACTAAGGCAATACATGCAGGAGATCCTTCCTTTAAACTGAAGGGGGGGGAGGATGAGGCTAGGGAGGTCAAGGAGGATAGCGAGGAAGGCTGGAACCTAGCCTGCACTCCCCTGCGAATGGCGACGGGGATTTGGCAAGGGGAGAAGGTAAAGGAAAAGGGGAGCAGGTGGGGAGTCATGTGTGTGAACGCTCGTAGTCTGAGAAAAAGGATTACTGACCTGGAAGCCACCATAGTTGGGGAGGACTTGAACATAACAGCCATAATGGAGACCTGGCTTACAGAAAACCAGGAATGGGATATGATCATTTTGGGTTTTAATCAATTCAGAAGGGATAGAGTAGGAAGGAACAGAAGCGGTGGCACTTTATATGCGGGACCACATAAAGGCTTTTGAGAGTCAGGGGAACGGAGGTACTGTGGATCACCCTTGAGAAGAGGAAATGGGGCCATTATTCGAGCAGGGTAGTATACAGACCTCTGATGCAGTGTTAGGAAGTGGATAGGGAGCTGATGCAAGTGATCCAAAGGATGGCTGAAAAGGAGGAACTGCTGCTGGTGGAGAACTTCTGTCTGCCAGACATGGATTGGAGCCTCCCTTTTGTGACATCAGCTAGGAGCAGGGACATCCTGGACTCCCTGCAGGAGGGCATTGCTCAAACAACTGGTAAGAGAACCCACTTGGGAGGGCCGTCACTGTACCTAGTTCTGACAAATGGGGACAGTGTGACCAACTTCACTGTGGAAAACCACCTTGGGATCAGCAACCATTGGGCAGTGTGGTTTAGTATAAAGACTGGGGTAGAGTCACGCTACATGAGAACAAGGGTTTTTGACTTCAGGAGGGTCAGTTTCGAAAGAATGGCAATATGCCTCAGGGTTACATGAACTAGGAGGCATAGAAAAGAACAGTGGGTGGCAATGGGGGGGGGATTGAAATGGCTACAAGGCATTTGCCTTCGTAGGCACTCCTGGCTGAGGGTCTAAGATATTGCTGCAGATGTCCAGCAGAAGGTGCTTAATGCCCCTTTCGGTGGCTACAAACTATTTGGGCCAGATGTTCAGGACATCCTTAATGACATACAGTAATCTGGCAGGGCTATTAGGTATGTCCACTCGCTCTATCATATGCAGCCTAGGAGCAGACATCGCTCTTCCCTTCGCAAGGTGTCCCACAAGTCTGTAGCAGTCTCCCATCCTCAGGGCAAGAGAAAGGCCTCCTCCACCTTGCATACCCCCTCCTCCTCCTCTGGTACTGCAGCAAAGCATCCTTCAGGTGATAGATCAGCCCCATGGGCTGGATCTGCATCAGCTTGACTCCTAGCCAGACCCCCTCTTCCAGTCCCCGACCAAGAGGTGGTGGTTGGATGTCAGTTCTCCCTCCATCTCAATCAATGGAGAACCATCACTTCGGATGCCTGGATCCTTCAGATTATAGAGCGGGGTCACACTCTGAAATAGAGATGTCTCCAGAGACTCTTCCAGTACCCTCCACCTATACCCAAGCCCATCTGTCCATTCTCCGGGAGGAGGTACAGTCCCTTCTGCAGAGAAAGGCCATTGAGCCAATGCCCAGGCACCAAAGGGACAGGGGATTTTATTCCAGGTTCTTCCTGGTACACAAAATAACTGGAAACCTCAGGCCCATTCTAGATCTCAAGGACCTCAATCTTTATATCCAGTATAAAAAGTTTGATATGGTAACTCTGCCTGGCATGCTGCCCCTACTCAAGCAGGGTGACTGGCTATGCTCCCTGGATTTGCATGATGCTTACCTGCATATCTTGATGTTTCCCCCACACATGAGATTCCCTCTAGTTTCTTTTTCAGGGCAAATACTACCAATTAAAAGTATTGCCCTTTGGCTTATCCTCTGCACCGTGGGTCTTTACAAAATGCTCAGCAGCGGTAGCTGCAGTTCTCCAAAGGGAGGGACTGTATGTTTTCCCCTGTCTGGATGACTGGCTTCTAAAGGCCCCATCCAGTGAACAGCTCCTCCTGACCCTGGAGAGAACCCTTCAGCTGTTTCTTTCCCTGGGAATCACCATCAACCTGCCTAAGTCCATTCTGGTCTCATTCCAGAGGCTGCAATATATAGGAGTGGTCCTGTACTCAGCAGAGGGCAAAGCCTTCCTGTCTCTAAGCTGGGTGGAGTGCCTTGTTGCCCAGGCTCAAGAGGTTACCCAGAGTCATCATATTCCTGTGAGGGTGTACCTGAGACTATTGGATCTTATGGCCGTGGCCATTCCCACGGATCCCTTGGCCAGGTTGCACATGCGAGTCCTCCAGTGGACACTCCAGGTGCAATGGGACCAACACACGGATGAGTTAGACCAGTTTGTGCTGGTCTCCTCCCCAGTCCACAAGGTGCTCCAGTGGTGGATGGACCCACAGAATCTCTCACGGGGGTCCCAGTCCAGATTTCCTACCCCTAGCAGATCCTAACCACAGATGCCTTCAGGTCAGGCTGGGGGCGCATCCGGGCCCCTTTCAGACTCAGGAAACGTGGTCCCAGATCAAAACCTCCCTGCATATCAATGTATTGGAGATGCAGGTGGTCCTGTATGCCATGCAGGCCTTTCAGTGTCATCTCTTCCAGGGGCCAACTGTTGATCCAGTTGGGCAATCTCAGTGTTGTCTTTTATATCAACATGCAAGGGGGGGGATGCATTCATACCCCCCACCCTGTGCAGGGAGACCATGAGAGTATGGTACTGGGCACTAGACCACAGTCTAGTACTCTCGGCCTTCCACGTCCCAGGTATGCTAAACACCCTGGCAACAGCCTCAGCAGGACACAGTTCAGCATGCATGAGTGGGAACTTCTCTCATCTGTTGTAAAAGATCTGTTCGCCAGATGGGGTCATCCAGAGTTGGACCTTTTTGCATCCCCACTCAATGCAAAATTGTCCCATTTCTGCTCGCTAGATCCAGGGCCTGGAGTTTTCTAGCAAGATACATTGCCCCTTTCCTGGAGCAGGAGGTTTCTTTATGCCTTCCCTTTGTTTCCTATGATTCAGAGAGTGCTAATCAAGCTGCAGATGGACGGGGACAGCATGATCCTAATTGCACCATTCTAGCCATGACAGATTTGGTTTCCATTACTGAAACAGTTAGCAGAAGAACCTCTAGTCCCTCTGCCCCTCTGCAAAAATCTGTTGACACAGGCTCAGGGGATTCTGGTCCATCCCAATCTCAGATCCCTTCGTCTGCATGCCTGGCTCCTGAGGACATAGCCATCGCCTGGTTTGGGGTGTCTCCAAGAGTGGCGGATGTCCTCGTGGCAGCTTTAAAGCCCTCCACTAGGTCACATGTGCCATGAAACATAGACTTTGATGGCAGATAAGGACCACTTGGCCCATTCAGTCTGCCCATTTCCCTACCTATTGAATAAGCTGCAGATCCTAGTTAACCAACAGCCTACTTCCACCTACCCTCCCACTATAGATGCCTTATGTCTGTCCCAAGCATTCTTGAATTACCCCACTTTTTTTGACCCCACAACCTCCTCAGGGAGGCCGTTTTCACTTGTCCAGTGAGCCAGGTTCTGGACTACCTGATATCTCTGTCAGATGCAGGTCTCCAGTATTCCTCCCTCAAGGTGCACCTTTCAGCTGTCTCTGCCTTTCATGAGCCTATGGATGGTCACACCATGGCTCAATTGGATGTGTCCTGTATCTTTTTCAGGGGCATCATCCTTTCCCCTGTCCTGGCTTGGGACTTAAATTTTGTTTTGGAGAAGCTGACACTGTATCCTTTTGAGCTAGCCGTGACTCACAAGTTACACTTTCTCTCTTGGAAAGCATTATTTTTGGTTGCTATTACCTCTGCTCGGAGGATTTCTGAGCTTCAGGCTCTCTGCTGTGATGGGCCTTATTTGATTTGACACAAAGACAGGGTGTCTTTGCCCATGAATCCTAAGTTTCTCCCTAAGGTGGTGTCTGAGTTTACCCTGAACCAATCTATTTATCTACCAGTTTATTTTCCTGAGCATGCCAGTCCAGGGGAAGCAATGTTCCATACTTTACATTATTCATACATAGAATTTTAAAGTGCTGTCTACGTAGAACCAAGGAATGCAGAAAGTCTAAGCAACTTTTTGTTTCTTTTGCCTCAGGTAGAGAAGTTGTTCAGATTTCTAAACAGTGTTTGTCCAAATGGTTGGCACATTGTATTGTGTTCTGCTACAACAACCACATCAAAGAGTTGCCAGGGGCAGTCAAAGCTCACTCTACAAGGGGTATGGCTACCTCTGTGGCTTGCTTCAAAGGAGTCTAAGCCGCTGACATTTGTGCTGCTGCCGCCTGGAGTACTGCCCATACCTTTAACAAGCACTACAGTCTGAACAATGCTTCTCGAGCCACAGCAGGCTTCGACCATGCTGTTCTTCAGGGCCTTCTGTCTTATGCCCCAGCTTGCGTACCACCCAGACTGTTCTGCAGTTACAGTACTTGTCACTGCTTGGTACTCGTTTCTACAGTGAGACCTGATGACTGAGATGCCCCTGAAGAAGATAGAACAATTGCGTAAGAACTCACCATAACAGTTTATCTTCAAGGGGATCTCAGTCATCAGGTCAGACTTCCCTCCCACTATGCCCCGTTTGGGGTTCCTGTCTCAGACTGGCTGTCTGGTGTATCCAGCCTTTTATTCATGTCTGGGCATCTCTTCTCCCCTTGGTCCCCCATGGCATGGATATGCTCCCTTATTCTCCGGGGGAAAGAACTGAGGAGAGAATGGGACCACTCACGCCTTTATAGGGTTGGTGTCATCGGCGTCGGCAGCCCCAGTGGTACTGCTGGAAAATCTTCCATGTGGATCCTGCTTCACCAACGGTGAAGTTCCTATGGTGTGATCTGATGACTGAGATCCCCTTGAAGATCTACTGTTACTGTAAGTTCTTACATAACTGTTCTTTATAGAACTACAGTAGGTGTCACGGTATGAAGTTGGAGGGGGGGTTGGTTCATGGGTAGTGTGAGGAAGTTTTTTTTTCACGGAAAGGGTGGTGTACGACTGTAACAGCCTATCAGCAGAGGTGGTGTGGGTAAATACAGTCACAGGTTTTAAGTGTGCATGGAATAAACACATTAGGTATCTTGAATAATGGAGGGGGTGAATGACGGCCCCCCAGTAGTGGCTTGTGTAGCACTACTAGGGGGGATTTTACAAGCAGACTAGGTGGGCCAAGAGGTCTTTATCTGCAGATGGAGTGTATGAATCTATGAATAAGAAGACTTAAAAATTTGAGGTCAAAATATTTAAGAAAAAAAAGTTACGAATGTATATTGAAATTTATCTATGCTTACTCATAACTTTGGTAATTTATTGCAGTATATAACAAAGAGGCAAGAAAGAACATCACATAACAGAATAAAACAACATCAGTATGACAGTCGGGTTAACAACTCCAAGCTGAGCTCAGGAGGAGATCAGACAGAACGATTAAAGTGCAACACTTGTTAATTATCAATATTGTTACTTGGTAGTGTAAGACAGAAGAAGGTGCAAGCCCATAATACTGTCTCCCACACTCTGTGTGCATTACACTAATATACACCCAAAAATTTATGAAGTTCAGCTTTGAACAATCTAAATGTAGAAATGTGAGCAAACTTTGAGGGAGTTTGTTCAAAGCTCTGGGGGCCCTTATTATAAAGTAATTGTCTCTCTTTTTTGTTCTTGCTTTTGGAATATTTGCCTGTTATGAGATTGTAAGGTGATTCAAAACTTTCAACTTAGCCATTTTTTCACACCACCTCATACCTGTGACTGGTGTCCTTTTTCAAATCCTGGATGAAATGTGTTTTTGCACTGGTGGTGCCAAATGACATTTTGGCCACTGTTCTATAAATGCCACATGTCATGTTTACAAAGGCGGAGTCGTAAATTGACTATCTGAAACTTTGTGGTCAAACTTTAAAAAAGAAAATTAAAAATTTTGAAATGTGTGTACTCTCAGCTTTTACCTCAGCAGCTAGCGCTTTTTGAGCTTATGCCGGTGAGCTGTGTTCAGGGGCAAGCTTAGTGAGCCAGCTGGATGGGCCGAGGGTGGGGGAATGGTGCTGTTATGTGGCACCATCCCCAGCCAGGAAAGGGAAGGTACAGGGTTCCCTCACAGGCTCAAGTACTATATAATGAAGAGAGAGTGCTCCTCTTGGCATAGGGCCCTGCACCTCTGCACCTGTGGGTGCCAGAGGGCCCTGTGCTTAAGCCCACAGATGGACTATGCCCTGCATGTCTATATCTGTCACTACATGGAAGAACAGAGTCCAGAGGGCCCTGAGCTTCCACACCCACTAGACAGACCCACAAATTCTTGACATCCATGGGCCCTGCACTCCACAGGCAGACGGATTCTTCCCATGCCACATTAGTTTTGGGAAGGTGGATGTAGAAGAGGTATGAGAGGTGGGATGTATTCGGCGAGGGAGGAAACGCTGAACTTTTCAAATGGTGGCTACAGTGTAAAGATAAACATTCATACTAATTAATGGTGGTATCTAAAAAGAGGAATGATCAGCCATAATTAAGACTGAAAGGTAGCTGAGAGGAGGTAGGAGCCAAAATCTCAGTTGTAGTAATAGTCAGAAAAAGTGGCTATTGTGCACCGTTATTGGATAATGAATTACTGATCACTATGCTGAGACATCAGCCTCTTGTGTTGCCTAACTGGGTGTTATTATTTGGCATGAAGAAAAGGCTATGCAATTGTGATGCTAGGAAAACGGCATCTTAACATGGTTGCCGGCTAGGCAAAAAAGACCATTACCACCATTAATCAGTATGAATGTTTATCTTTACATTGTATCCATTTGGCAAGGTTCACCATTTCCTTCTCCCCAAATACATCCCACCCCTCATACCTCATTATTCCTACTTTTTATCCACAGACTATCTTACCATCCTCTACTTCGTTGTATTCGCCTCTAGAACTGGCAGTATCTGTACAAATTACCATAATGATTAAATTAATGTTTGCCATCACTAATTTCCTGTTAGCCCTACTAGCTCACTCTTTTGGTGCCATTGATGTTTTTAAAATTGAGATTGACTGCACATATATTTCATGTGTATTGTTCCACCCCTTTTTTCACTGTTTGCACATTTATAATTTGCTGTAAAACTGGATCCCTCCATTTTAACTTGCCATCATTGTGTGAGCATTGTACCTTTAAGTCAGGGCCTGTAAAAGGCATACCTGCATACAGACTCCACCACCAGTAAAAATGTCAGAGCGACACGAAACTTTGGGCAATCTGATTAGTCACCCTCTAGGGGCTCTGACAGCATTTGGTTTGCACGCTCTGTTTGCTTTTTGCACTATTGCATCTTTTTGATGGTGACCATTTGTAATGTCTTTTTGATATGTGTAGTAAAACCTCTGTACTACACTGGGCTTGTGTGCGCTGCCTCCTTGTTTTGCTTGTTAAAACAACAATACAGGCAGCTGCATCACATTTTTTGACCAGCAGTAGGATTGTCCTTCTCCCCTTTTTCCACCTGCATCTGGAGGGACCTTCATGAACGAGAATGTGATTCCACTAGTTAAAGAAAAAATAGAAAATTCAATAAAAAAAAAAACTGCATTAATGCACCAGTTAGGGTTCAACTAAACTTAAGATAAAAATAGGGAAATGTGGCATTAGGGTCTCCAGCCGTAACTCCCCCCCCCAAGAAGTGAAAGGACAAGACCACATAAGCAACCACAGATAGACATCATTAGGTAAGACAAACAATGTACAACTGTTTCCAGATGACACAAATGCAGTACCACTGATGTGCTACCTTTGAGGATTTCTGTCTGTGGCTGCAGAAGCACAGATCCTTTCGGCAGCTACAGGTATGAGACATACACACCAGCCTCTGGCTGCAGAGGCACAGGCCCCACGAAAAGTACAGTTACATAAGAACTTACCATAACAGTAGATCTTTGAGAGTAGCTCTTGCAGCAGGCCACACCGGAAGGACTATGCCGCCAACTCAGCATTACTTATGTATGTATATGAAGTAATAGACATGTGATCAAGCGCACCGTCCACTGTAACTGTTTCTACATTATCACTTTCACTATCCTCACAGTCCCTCACACTGTCACCAGACACAAAAAAGTTTCCTCAGCTAACCTCCTAATAGCAGGCATTCAAATGCAGACTCATTTCCTGCCTACTGTTTCTTTCTCTGCATTACTGAATAATCTCACTATACCTCTGTTATCACTAACTCATTTGGTTTGTGCCTTAGCAGCTCCTCCTTACTGCTTAACACAGCACTCCAGGTTTTCAGCAGATCACACCACAATCTTCTTCTTGACTCCACTGGTCCAAATCATTCCCATCTCTTCTGAAGCCATTCCTTCCAAACTATGACAGACGGCACATCAAAGGAAGGCTCTAACTTTAAAATCTAGTATCTATCTTTTTTCTTTTCCCCAAGCCGCCCTGCCAGCCACGATACCACTCGTGATACCACTTGCACACATGCAGACTGCTACTCATAGACTGCCACTGATATATTTCCAGGATCATGAAAAGCAAACAAACAAAAAAGAAAATTAAGAAAATAATGATTGTCTTTACTTGCCACCACACAAGTACTGATGCTTCAAAGCACTCAATACTTCACCAGGCACTGTCGCTAAATTACACCACAATCTTGTTTTGAAACATTTCTTCTTTCCATTTGTTTCACCTATGAGCCCCTATGTTGCAGTGTCACCATGTCAATATCCACGACAAACAACCCTTATAGCAACCAGGGAACAAAACTGTGGAAGGACATCAGAGAAGAAAAAACAAAAGTTTTGAAATATTTTTGTTTATCCATACACGTGGTGTTTGACCTACGACATTCACTCATGGCACATGCCACTTGTGAAATTACCCAAGGTGAAACAGTACTTACGTAGATAAAGCATTTATCACACAGGTCCCCTCTGCATGTAGTGGTGTGGTAGTACTGTACCACTATAATTAGGGTTGAGTAGGCAGTTTATTGTTAAACTCAGTTTTTGCACTTTTATAACCTCACAAGTGTTCAACCCATTTGCATGAAATTCTGCATGTGCGGTCTCATCTGGTAGATCTGTTGATCTGCCAAGTATCATTTTGGTCGGATGTGTGGATTCCGAGTTCTGGATACTGCAAAAAGTGAATATTAGTGTGTGTTTTCCCCATTAGTTTTGTTGGGTTTTCTTTCAAGTTGGCTAGCACCCAAACTGTTTCGAATTTTGCTCTGAAGTTGTCTGGGTAGAGAGGGGTTGTCCCACGGATGTGCGTTTTGCTTGTTTGGTGAAAAAATATTAATCTGCTCCAAAGTTACATAATTTTGACATTTTGAAAAATTGGTTCTGAGCATGCTCAGTGAGCACTTCAAAATAGCTGTATGAAATGAAAAAAAAATCCTTTTTCGTATTAACATCATCCTTTTTCGTGAAGGGGAAAATTCTTTTTTGTTTGCCGCCATCTTGTTTTGCATTTTTCCCTACAAATAAAAATTTCGAAAGCCACAAAAGTGACATTTTGGAGAGTGACCAATACATGTCTTGCTTATTGTGACCCCTTTAGCTGGATTCTTTACTTAACTGTTGGAGAAATGCCCTAGAAATGTTTTTTCTTTTCTTTTTTTTTTTACTTTTACATCCTTTTTCGTGACTTGCTTCTTTGTTGTTCATATAAAAAAGGATCACCACATATGGAAAAAAACCCTTGGCTCGCCTTCCCTGGTGTCTAGTGGCACCCCCACCTTCCAATAGCCATCTCCAAAATTGTTTTTATTTTTCCCTGGTGTCTAGCTGCACACCACCACCACCACCCCCACCGCTCTGATTGCCATCCTTGTATTGTGGAATGTTCCCTGGTGTCTAGCAGCCCCCACTCCTCCAATCGCCATCCCCGTAGTTCATTCATCTGTCCATTGTGTCTAGTGGCACTCCCACCCCTCCGATCGCCATCCCCATATTGTTGAATGTTCCCTGATGTCTAGTGGCATCCCCATCCTCTGATTGCCATCCCCATATTTAAAAAAATGTTCCCTGGTGCCTAGTGGTGCCCCAACCCTCTGATTACCATCACCGTAATTATTAGCCTATGATATAGAAAACCATCCCTTGAAGACTTTTTCCCCTGTAAAAAAGGAAACTGTCCCTCGTCAATCCGACCCCACCCCATCCCATCCCATCTTCCTATTGAGTGCCCACCATCCTGCACCCCCCCCCACACACACACACACACACTCTCTCACCTGAACAGGTCCCAGGGTGAAGATCCACTCTCCGATGGAAGACATGTCTTGCTGCTGGAACTGCCGACTGCAATATGACAAACTAAGGTAAGTGTAGTTCAATGTATTTCAGTAGGGTTTTCAACTTTTCTGTATAACTTTGCCATTTTTTAATATTTTGACACCAAATTTTCAACATGGCCTTTTTGAGACCCCACCACATGAACAATGTTGGTGGAATTATGCAAATCCAGAACAAACTGCAATTTTGCAGTCACTTGGCAAAATCCCCTTTCTGGTGGGATTTTAAAATTTTCACCAACTTTGTTCATGAGGTGGAGTCATAAGAAGGCTATGTTGAAAATTTGGGGAAAAAATATGTAAAATGGCAATATCATGCACATATGTTGAAATTGTGCTACGCCTGCACATAACTTTGGCAATTTTAAATATTCTGACCCCAAATTTTCAACATAACCATCTTTTTACACCACCTCATGAATGTGAGAGCTGCCATTTTTCAAACCTTAGCTAAACTGTGTTTTTGCACCTGTGGCGCGCAGTGGCGTTGCAGTGTTGCGGAATCACATTTTGGCAGGGATTTTAACATTTTCATTATGGGGTTCATGAGATGGGGTAATAAGAAGGCTATGCTGACAATTTTGCTCCTGTTTTACTACAAATGGTCCCACAGACAAATGATACAATTATACCATCTCAAAAGGTAAGGAAATTCTTTGCAAAAACTTCATTAATGCACTAGTTACGGTTAAAGCGACAAAGTAGGGAAGTGTGGCATTAGGGTTTCTAATCCTAAGACCCTACCCCCACCCTGCAGACAGCAAGAGTAAAAACCATTATGGTTTCTCGGCTCTTGCCTCTTCACAAATCAGGCATGGGGTATGCCTTGGGATGCTAGCCCTAATGCTCACCCCCATTCTCATATACTGTACCCATCTCAGCTTATTTACTGGTGGAATGGGGTGAGCCTAGGAGCTGACAACCCCAAGGCACACCCCATGCCTGATTTTTGAAGAGGCAAGAGAGGTGAAACTGTAATGGTTTTTCCTGTTGCTGCTTGCAGGGTGGGGGTTGGGTGTTAGGCTTGGAAACCCTAATGCCACGTTTTCCATTTTTTGTCACTTTAAACCTAAGTAGGGCATTAACAAAGTTTTTTTGCAAAGAATATGGTGCTGTAGCACCTGTATATTGTGGCTGAGTAAGCACTTTAATATTAAACTCCAATTTGTGCACCTTAATAGCTTTGCCCCTGTTCAACTGATTTACACAAAATTTGGAAAGAATAGTGTTGGCATCAGGATCTCTGGATCCCAAAACTTTCATGGGAATCGGTTACTGAGGACAAAGTTACAGAGGTGCAACCCCTCCCCCCCAAAAAAGCACAATATAATTCAGTCTTTTTATTTGCTCAACCATAACCAAAAAACTAGGAGGATTTGAAACCTGATAATTGCAGGTTTCATAGAGTTTGGCCCAAGGTGTGTACTTCTATGTTTTTTTATATCTCAGACTTAAGTACTTTTTAAATTATTTAGGGAAAACAGTTCTGTTTGTGAGCATGTGCAGTATAAAAAAAAAAACACTCTTAAGATAACTGAATTTATGCTATAACATAAAGTCATGTTGCCATCACACGAGACGCTGTTGTTTCTCAGTCACTGCTGTTTTCATTCAGCAGGAATGGGGCTACATGTTGGTGTGTAGCCCTTGCCCTGCTGAGTGTGCTCTGTGTGTGGCTCTGTCACCATTAGCCACATAGGTGGCTCTATTCATTACAATTGGACACTGGGGGCCCCAATCCCCGGTGCCAGTTTATTTATTGTTGTATATTCCAACATTGGGGTGCCCAACCCCAGTGTCGAGTCGTTCCCTGCTCCCCTCTGTATGTCCCCCCCAAAACTATTATCTGAACTACTGACACCAGGGGGCCCCAATCCCCAGTGTGAGATCTCACCCGGCAGTGTGGGACACCAGGGTGCTCACCCCCGGTGCCCCGAAGTAACGTGCCAACACTGAGGTGCCCAATCCCTAGTGTTGAAAACTGTTACTGTTCCTATAAAAAAGAAAACCATCCCCGACGTCTGTTTTTAAAAAAAAAAAAACTGAAATGAAGAAAATACTCCCTCGTCATCTGCCACCGTCCTTATCCTCCCATCCCGACCCTCTCACTCAGCACCTAGCACCCCACACCCCCCCTTAACCTATGCTTACTCAGTCAAGGTCCAATCCCATAATCCTCTCTCGACCAGAGAGACGTCTTCACTCTTCAGTGCTGAACCAGGAACTGAGGAAAATAGGTAAATGCTGTATAATGTATTCCAATGTCATTTTGAGCCTATCTTCATAACTTGGACATTTTTAGGAATTTTTTCACCAAATTTTCAACATGCCCTTTTTGGCACTCCACCTCATGAAGATTGGTGGTGAAATTACATTAATCAGACCCAGAAGGCGATTGTTTGGTTGGTGTGTGGCATCTCCTTTCAAGCCCGATTAATATAATTTCACTGCAGTGTTCATGAGGTGGGGTCCCAAAAAGGCCATGTTGAAAACTTGGTGAAAAAATATATAACAATGACCAAGTTATGAGGGTACAGTGAAATTTGTCTATGCACACTCATAGCTTTGGTAATTTTTAATATTTTGACCCCAAATTTTCAACATAGCCATTTTTCACACCACCTTATGTGCATTACAGCTGTCATTTTTCACTTCCTGGCTAAAATGTGATCTTACTTCAAGAAGGCTCTTGCAGTAGGTAATTACATATGGGACTGAAGCCGTCAGGCATCAGGACACCACGGGAAAATTTCTAGCTAGCAGTCTCTGGCGGGGAACTGCCCCCATGTCAGGTGACCGACGTCAGTATAAAGGGGCAGTCTCCCATGCCCGCCTTCCAGTTCTTTCCCGCCATTAGCTTGTGCAAGCACCTCGCGGTTAAGTTCACTCTGCTTCGTCAGTCTGTCGTCGGTTTTATTACCATTTTCTCTTCGATTCTCTTGGAAAATCCTTTCATTATTTGCCATGTATGTCGTCCCCTACTCTATCCGATTCGCATAAAAATAAGTGAGATTCATGCAGCGCCCAGCTTCTGCATAAGGACGGATACTCCCAATGCCTCTTCTGTCTAGGCATGGATCACCCCATGCAGAAGTGCCAGCACTGCCAACAATTTAACACCGCCACCCGCAAACGGAGGCAGCAGTCCCTGGAGGCCCATATCTTGAAGAAGAAGATGTCCTCCATGGAGAAGGAGCTGAAGATGCTTCGGCAGGCCTCAACTTCCCCTGAGGGTCACCGTAAAAAGTAGGAGGAGCACCGGGACCAGGACTTCTCTTCCACGGCCACCGCAACTCCGGCTGGAGTCGCCGTGATGAAGGTAACATCCCCCCCAGGGAACCACTCCTCGACGGCTGTCTTGGAGGTTTCCCAAGGCGGGCGTCTCCTGTCGGGCTCGCCGGCCCATCGGGAGCCTCCAAGACAAGGGCGACCGCTCCTGGGAAGGCTGCCACCGTGCAGCATTCCAGGTCGAGCGGGTCCGGTAAGTTGGATGCCGGTGCTACCGATGACCTCCCGGACAAGACCGCTTAGATGTCCGACCTTCCGGGGCAGTTCACGGCCTCAAAAATGCCCGCCAAGCCCACTCCTCCATCGTGGCCTTCATTGGATCCGATTAGTCGGACGCCGGCTCTTCTGACGCCCACCTGGATCTCGCCAGTAAGGCAGACATCGGCTCCACTGGTGGACGCACGGCGTTAGAGCCGGTGCCGGACCCAGTCGATCAGTCCACCATCCCCAGCTCACCACAGCGTTCACTGCTGATGACCGAGGCTCCAGTGTCTCCCCTGTTGGACCCTGGGGATTTTAGTTCTCCTTCCCCAGGTGACACAGAGGACACCGGGATGCTCCCATCAGGTCTCCCTTCCGCTGGGCCGGATAACCTGATGCTGGACCCTTGCACGCCAGCTCCGATGCGGGGTAACATCCCTTTACTAGACGCCGTCCCAACACCGGACCCCGATGCCCGCCGGGCAACCTGTACCTGGCCCGCCCACGGGGCCTCTCCCAGGGCCTTCTGCTCCATCAGAGCCCCTGGTTCCCGGGTATCTGACCCCTTCCTATCTGACGCCATCTTACCCGGGACCGCAGTATCCTACACCAAAGTACCTGACGCCGGCCTATCCGATGCCACAGTACCCGATACCTCAGTACCATACGCTGGGCTTCCTGCCGTCGGGCTATGGATACTCACCCTACGGATACCCCCAGTATCTGTATCCCCCACCTCCTCCTCCTCCTCCACCACCCCCTCAGCTGCCGGTGGATTTGATGGAGACTTTGGGTGCCTGGTGAGCTGAGGCCAAGGCTCAACTCACCAGGGAGGTGGAGAGCTGTCTACCGAAGACGGTTCCGGTACCAGACCCCCTTCATCGGAGACAAGAGACTCCCTCCCCCCCGCCCGACACCAGAGGTGAGCCCTCAGGTGCCAGGGCCGGGGAGGACATGCTTCCCTGAGGGCTGCCCAAGGGGTCTGTTCCTCCCTGCACAGGATGGATTCTTCTTCTCACTCTTCAGTGGAGACCTCAGACTCAGATTCCGGGGGGAGCTCCGATCCTGAGGACGAGCCCCACTCTCCGGACTGCCCCAGGCCAAGGACTCCTCCGAAGTCTCCTCCGGAAGATCATTCCTTTCTGGAGCTGCTATGAAAGATCCAGGAGATCCACCAGTGGCAATCTCTGGAGCCATATCCACAGCGGAAGAAACTCGCTGCCCATTTGGATCTTCCTGAGACAGCTCCAACTTTGATTCCACCCTGGATTGAGCCTCACGCAGACCTTTTTTCCACTATTTGGAAACAACCGTCCGCAGTAGCCCCCCTTCCGAGGAAGGCGGATAGGCTATACCAGGCTCCTGAGGGTGTGGATTCATTGAATACACACCCAAAGGCCGACTCTATTGTGATTACCGCCGCTCACGGCCGGTCAGCTAACCCAAAGCACCTTAGCTCGTCTCCACCAGACAAGAAATCCCGTCTTCTGGACCAGTACAGGAAGAAGGTGTACACTTCTTCCACACTGGGTATCAGGGCCCTGAATTATGTCGCACATATGGGGGATTACCAGAAGGCTATCCTGAGTCAGGTGGAATCCAAATTGGACTCCCTTCCTGAATCTCAAACCAAGCAGGAAGTGGCTGATCTCGTCCGTTCTGCTCGTTTGGCCAGTAAGCACATGCCGCATGCCACATACGATGCAGTGGACACTTCTGGTCGGAGTTCGGCTTTCGCTGTGGACCTTCGGCATCATGCCTGGCTCCGGGTGTCAGGATTGGTCCCTGAAGTGCAATCCGCTATTCAGGATGCGCCCTTCAGGGGTTCGGTGCTGTTCGGTGGAGATGTCAAGGACATCATCACCAACCTGCAAGAGAAGGGCACTGCACTTAAGTCCATTGGCTCTTTGTACAAGCCCCCTCAGGGACAGTGTTGCCCCTTTTGCAGATGTTCTCAACTGAAAGCGAAACCTCAGGGCACGCGGGCCAATAAGCGTCGGGCCCCGACGACAGCCAAGACTCCGCCGCCCAAAAAAGCAGCAGGAGCCTCGGTCACCACGTTGCCTCACACCACCTGACTCCTTTCCTCTCCCACAGCCTCTGGATTCTCCAGAGGAACCAGTAGGAGGGAGGTTCTCCTTCCATCTACTGGGTTGGGAGAGGATCACATCAGAGCTTGGGTGCTCCAGCTGATAGCGGAAGGGAACTCAATCGAGTTTCTTCAGAAACCACCCAGAAGACCACCCCCAAGTCGTCTTACTCCCCGGAGCATCTTCTTCTGGTTCAGGAAGAAATATCCTCCCTTCTCCTGAAGGCGGCAATAGAGCCAGTCCCCACCCACCTTTCGGGGACCGGTTACTATTCCCATTTCTTCCTGGTTTCAAAGAAAACGGGAGACATGAGGCCCATTTTGGACCTCAGCTTCCTGAACACGTTCGAGGAGTACAAGCATTTCAGAATGCTCTCCCTCAATAGCCTTCTGCCGCTTCTTTAGCCAGGACAGTGGCTATATGCTTTGGATATGCAGGATACCTACCTCCATATCCCCATACACCCTTCCCACCACAAATTCCTCCGGTTTTTATTTCAGGGGGCCACTACCAATTCAAGGCCCTCCCATTTGGTCTTTCCTTGGCCCCCTGAGTATTCACCAAATGTCTTTCTGTGGTAGCAGCCCACCTGCGTATCCAGGGGGTACTGGTTTTCCTGTACCTGGACGATTGGCTCCTGGTGGCCTCATCCAGGAAGGAACTCCAGCGTTCCCTTTTTCTTACCCAGCAGGTTTTCACCAGCCTGGGTATCACCATCAACCAGGCCAAGTCCCATCTGGTCCCTTGTCAAAGACTTCAGTTCATTGGGGCGATCCTGGACACGATCATCGGCAAAGCCTTTCTGCTGCCAGACAGGGTGGACACCCTTCAGGTGCAAGCAAGTCTGTTGTCCAGCCTCAGAAGGGTTAGCACCCAGTCGGTCCTTCACCTCCCCGGGCTCATGGCGGCTGCAATTCTGACAGTCCCTCATGCTCGGCTCCATATGAGAATCTCTCAATGGACGATTCTGTCCCAATGGGACCAGACTTTGGATGACCTAGACCAGGAGGTTCTGGTCTCTGACCCCATGATACGGGACTTAAATTGGTGGATGGGGCAGGAGAACCTTTGCCGGGGACTTCCCTTCTGTTCAGAACCCCCTTCCCAAACATTGACCAGAGATGCCTCAGGAGAAGGCTGGGGAGCCCACCTGGGACCTCACAGAACTCAAGGCTCCTGGTCCAGCCTCGAGTGCACTATACACATCAATGTGCTCGAGCTCAGAGCCATTCTGTATGCTCTTCAAGCTCTCCACTCTTGTATTTTTCCTGGTCATCTAGCAATCCAGACTGACAACATGTGCATAGTCTGGTACATCAACAAGCAGGGAGGAACTCGTTCCTACCCGCTATGCAGGGAAGCAATGAGAGTTTGGGGTTGGGCAGCTCAGCACAATCTTCACCTGTCGGCAGTGCACGTTCCAGGAGTAGACAATATACTGGCAGATCACCTCAGTCGGTCGTCAGCCAATGCCCACGAATGGGAGTGGGATCAAAAGGTACTAGACGAAGTCTTCCTGCGTTGGGGAACCCCTCAATTAGACCTGTTTGAGTCCCCTCTAAACACAGAACTTCCCGCTTTTTGCTTGCTCACTCCAGGGCGAGGAATTTTTTGGCGGGACGCTCTGTCTGTCGATTGGAAGGACAGATTCGTCTATGCCTTCCCTCCGATTCCTTTAATTGTGAGGGTCTTACACAAACTCCAGTCAGAAGGAGCTCGAATGATACTTCTCTCTCCATTCTGGCCCAGACAAGTTTGGCTCTCTCTTCTGCACAGTTTTTGGAGGAACCTCCACTTCTCTTCCTCTGTCACACCACTTGCTGACCCAGGATCAGGAGACACTGGTCTATCCAGGTCTCAAATCCCTTCAGTTGCACACGTGACTCCTGCAGACATAGTCCAAGTCCGTTTTGGGGTTTCTTCGCTCGTCGCAGACATTTTAGTGGATGCCAGAAAGCCTTCCACCAGAGCCACCTACTCTATGAAGTGGAAGTGTTTCTCGATTCGGGCCGCTTCGAAGGACCTGGAGCCCTTCTCCTGCCCAGTTGAGAGAGTCCTGGACTACATGCGTCACCTCTTTGACCTGGGTCTCAGTCATTCCTCTTTGAAGGTCCATATGTTGGCCATTTCAGCCTACCATGTCCCTTTTGGTGACAGGACTTTTGCGCAGTTGGAAGTCTCTAAGACCTTCCTTAGAGGGGCTCTTCATTTAAGACCCCCAATCCGTGTTCCTGCGCCACCTTGGGATTTGAACTTTGTTCTCGAGAAGCTTACTCTGCCTCCCTTTGAGCCGGCGGCTTCAGTAGACTTGAAGTTCCTCTCTTGGAAGACTCTCTTCCTAGTGGCCATTACTTCAGCTCGACGAATTTCTGAGCTTCAGGCCTTGATGTGCCAAATCCCTTACTTGATTTTTCACAAGGAACATGTGGCTCTGTGCACCAACCCTAAGTTTCTCCCTAGGGTGGTAGCAGAATCTATACTGAACCAATCCATTGAGCTGCCTGCTTTCTTTACGCAACACTCCAATCAAGGGGAATACCTCTTGCATACCCTGGATGTTCACAGGATCTTGAGATACTATACCACTAGGACTAAGGACGTCAGGTAGTCAGATCAGCTCTTTGTCTCTTTTGCTCACAAAAGAGAAAGCAATGCTGTTTCTAAGCAATGCCTAAGTGGTTGGCTCACTGTATAACTTTCTGTTACGACAAGTACCACAGGACCCTGCCGGGTCAAGTCAGAGGTCACTCCACCAGAGGAGTAGCTGCATCTGCTGCTTGTTTCAAGAATGTGTCAGCAGCAGATATCTGCGCACCCACAACTTAGACTTCTGTCCATACCTTTACAAAATACCACAGTTTGGACATTGCCTCTCGCCGTAGAACAGGCTTCGGGTTGGCTGTTCTGCAAGGACTCCTCTCTTGAGACCCTTACAGCCGGAGGTTCTATGGTTGTGTAGTTTTCCTCCTCCTGAGTGCTTCTCCTTGTTCCAGACTGCTTGGGACTCAGTCCTATATGTAATTACCTACTGCAAGAGCCCTCTCGAAGTAAGATGGTACAGTTACGTAAGAACTTACCTTAACAGTAGATCTTCAAGAGAGGCTGTTGCAGTAGGTAATGCTTTCCCACCCTCCATCCTCCTTAGCTTTTTCAGCTCCTTTTCCAGGAGGGGCAATATCCACTTCTCTCTTGTCTTGCCTTTTTGGGCCCTTGGCAGGAAAGAACTGGAAGGCGGGCATGGGAACCGCCCCTTTATACTGACATTGCATGACGTCGGTCACCTAATGTGGGGGCGGTCCCCCGCCAGAGACTGCTAGCTAGAAATTTTTCAGTGGGGTCCTGACGCCTGCTGGCTTCAGTCCTATATGTAATTACCTACTGCAAGAGCCTCTCTTGAAGATCTACTGTTACAGAACGTTCTTACGTAGCTGTACTTTTTTGCACCTGTGGCATAAAATGACATTTAGACGGGGATTTAAACATTTTCACCTAACAGGTTTGTGAGGTGGAGTCATAAGAAGACTGTTGAAAGTCTGAGGTCAAAATATTAAAAAGCAACGACGTTATTGAGGCATGTTGTAATTTTACTATGCACGCTCATAGCTTTGGTAATTTTCAATATTTAAGCCCAAATTTTCAGCATAGCCATTTTGTCACACCACTTCATGAATATGACAGCTGTCATTTTTTGGATCCTGGCCACCATGTGAATTTGCACTGCAGACATGAAAGTATGTTTTGTACAGTACAATATTAAATTACACCTGTCATGTTCTGAAGGAGGGATCATAAAAAGACACTGTTTAAATTTTTGAGTCAGAATATCACAACATTTTTTTATAAGGTAACGTAAATAGGGAAATGTGGCATTAGGGTTTATTCTTTTTACTTTTGTCTAAGGTGTCAACCACATCCATTGCAGTTCTGTCAAAAGGCACATGTATCAAGGGTAGGGGCACCTTGTCTTTTTAGGGTAACACCCTACATGGGCAAGTATTATTGAGGGCTCAGTATGAGCGGCTCAGTAATACCGCTCCCACGTAGAGTGAGTGGGGAAAAAGAGCACTGAATGGGTATACTGAGTGTCGTGCTGAGGGATACACACTACACTCACGTGAATGGGGATAAAAAGATTGATTTGGCTGCCCTGCCGAGCTGGCCGTGTGGGCGAGTGGCTTGAACAACTGCATCTGGAGCCTGTGGTGCTGGGTTCGGATCCCGTGCAAGTAGAACTTTGCTTCCATTGGGAGTTGCTATATTTTCCTAAGTCCGCTCCCTGGAGTTTAGAATCCTTATTTTGGGTGTGGGGGCTTGCCTCCCGATAAAAAGTTCACTATTTTGTTTATTTCTCTTAAATATGCGACTCCGCTATTTTATGGCGGTCGGAGCTGTAGTTCACCCTTTTTAACCACAGGTGAGTGTCGCATATGTGATCAGCAGTCTTATGGACTCGCTGTTATCACATAAAACTCTTCCTAGGAGTGTGGATATGTTGTTCATCCACACTCTCTGACATGTCCCTTTCCCCTTTAAATCTCACCGGAAAGTCTTCAAGCTGGCTCCTCCCACCCACCCAGGTGGTAAATACCTCGGCTGCGCCCCATGACGCCAGATCTTCCTTTCCGCTGGCAGATCCAGGTTCCCTCATGCTACCTTAGCAGTTCATGGGGCCTGGATTCTCAACGTTGGTTTTCACTGCCAATTTGCTTAACACTCATTAGAGTTTACAATTCCGATCCTATCGCATCAGACATGGAGGACAAATTGTCCCCCAGATTTTGCCGGTGTCCCTGCGACCAGAAAATGTTGCGCACCGATCCCCACCTCTTGTGTGTCTATTGCTTAGTTGTTGTACATGACACCACCTCTTGCACCATCTGTCTGGCCTTCCATCCCGACGTCCTGGATGACTGCAAGGCACATCTAAAATTGGGGAAGCTGGAGCTTCGCAATCCACCAGTGAAATCGAAGGAGGCAAGGTGGGCAATTTCCACGGCCGCAGGATCTGCCGAACAGCTTGAACAGATGGCGGCTTTCGAGGAGGAAGCTGCTCAAGCTTTGGCCAGCCGAAGTTTTTTCGTACCTCTCGACCTTGGCTCTACCTTTACTGGTCCTTTTGGAGTTGTGCTGTCTCTCAATTAGGGTGAGGCGCCTCGGCTCACACTCCTCCCACCATCGGAAGAGGGACAAGGACCCCAAGTCTTCTTCCTCCAGAAGGAGACGTCCCTGGGACCGAGAGAGGTCCGACTCACAGCAACTTGCAGTCTCGACTTCGGTCGAGATTGCTTCATCGGCTGCCAGCTTTTCGGACCTTCCATCCGGCCAAGGCACAGAGACCGAGGAAACGGCTAAACCAGCCGAGATCACTCTCGACCCAATCGAGCCTTTGTCGCCGTCTCCTTAGAAAGGACACCTGTCCTTTCCTTCCCCGATGAGACCCTGCCCTTGGGTGTCCGGATCAAGGGAAAGGTGCTGGAACCTCGGTTCCCTCCGACTCCAGCATTTCCCAATCGAACAAGCCGACCCCGTCGGTCTTGATTGAGGACCAGGACCCCTTTGGTCAAAAAACAGAAGAAAGGTCACAAGCACTCCAGAAAGAGGCGTCCCCATCGATCCTCATCCTCCTCGGATGAGGAGAGACTTCGACAGAAACTCCGTCGACGTTATGAGGATCTCATGTGGCAACAGCTGATTCTGACCGGTCAAAAGGCGGCTCCGCTGGCAGCACCGGCCATTACTTGGCCCCGTCTCTCAGGCCGACGACGACCCCTCCTGAACCGAAGGCTTCGGTTCCCCCACCTGTGGGGCCGGCACATATTCCAGCTCAGCCTATTTCAGTCTTCCCACCTATTTTGGTGGAACCACCACCTAAGCAGCCTCAGGGAGGGGCTCCCTCAAAAGAGGTCTGAACAGACACTGGACTGCCTCATCATCTGTCCATCACTGTTGTCCCTGATCGCCCTCGGCGCATCGAGGGAGACATAGGCTGGAGACCGTTATATCCCGACTCTTCGGACTCGAATGCCACTGGTTTGCGCTCGCATCTGGGGGATGATGAGTCATCAGTGGCAGGTTTGGAGGAAGGTCCTTCCTCCTTTCAGGGCATCCTCCGCCTGATTTCGAATCTACTGGAATGCCCTTGGAGCCTATCCAAAGAAGGCAGAATACCCCTCACAGATATTCTCAGAGAGGGGATACCCGAAAGAGCTTTTCCAGTGGCCGAAGCCATTGTTGGCCCGGCCCTTGAACTATGGCAGCACCCTGCCTCCTGTCCAGCTCCGTCTGCCCACATGGCCCACAAGTATATGGTACCCATGGGGTCCCTGGTCGGGGTTCACAGAGCATCCCTCGGCTGAAAGCCTTGTGACTGCTTCTGTGTTCAGACATACTGGTAGCTCAGCCGACACTGACTGCCCTCCGGACAAGGAGTCCAAGAATATGGACCATTCTGCCTGGAAGGTCTATGCAGCCTCATTCTTAGGCCTTCGTCAGGCCAGCTCGGCTGTGATCATGGCACACTTCTCTCCTGCCCTCTTAGGGTCATTAGATGAAGTCCTCCCTCATCTCCCAGTGGACATGCAGACCATGGTGAAGCAAGTCTATGACCAGGGCCATGCTGGTGCGAAACAGCAGCTCCAGACAGCCCTGGACATTGGAGATTCCTGTGCCCGCTCCTTAACAGCTGCAGTGGCCACTCGACGCAGGGCCTGGCTGGGGTTATCCTCCTTTCCGGTGGATACTCAGCACAAGTTAGCTGATATGCCCTTCCTAGACACCTACCTCTTTGGTCCAGGAGTGGCTGGTCACCCCCAATGCATAGAGCATTCCAATGCCACCTTGGATACTACCTCTGCGAAGGGTTCTTCGGGCAAGAACCAGCAGAAGCACAAGAAGAAGGCTTTTCGGCACTCTTCCCCTGTGGTTAGGCAGCCCTCCTTTCAAGAAGGCCAGCAGCAGCAGCAGGCTTAAGCTTGGCACCCCAGGCCCAAGCAGGATCCCCAACAGCCCTGTAAAGGAGACTGAGGTGCTGGTCCAGGAGCCTCCTCCTCCTCTAAGCCTGCTCATTGATGGGTCGGGGGTTACCACCCCTACACCCATCACACCAGCTCTGGGTCCTCCCATGGGGGGCCGGCTCCATCACTTTCTTTCCGCCTGGTCCGGTATCACTTCGGACAGGTGGGTTCTGGAAGTGGTCGGCCAGGGACTGCCTCTGGAATTCGAGCAGTACCCTCCCAGCTGAGCCCACGCCCCTCGGGAGGAAAGGATCTCAGCTTGCACTCAGTCAGCCCTTCGGGACGACATTGCTCAGCTCCTCTGCAAGGAGGTGGTAGCTCCAGTGCCGGATCCTCCTACAGACCCAGGCTGCATGTCCAGGTACTTCCTGGTGCCCAAGCGGACAGGGGGTTGGCGCCCCATCCTAGATCTCCACGACCTGAATCAATATCTCAGGTCTTGCACCTTCCGGATGGTAATTCTGAACCAGATCATACCATCTCTGGGGCGAAACATGTGGTTCTGTTCACTGGATCTACAGGACGCATTCTTTCATGTCCCAATCCGTCCATCTCACTAGCGGTTCCTCCACTTCAGGGTTGAGGAGACCCTGTACGAGTTCCAAGCTATGCCATTTGGCCTGTCATCGGCCCCACCGGCCTTCATCAAGTGCATTGCAGTGGTGGCAGCCCATCTTCGTGTTGAGGAGTTCAGATTTACCCTTATCTCGACGACTGGCTCCTGGCAGGTTCCTCCCTTCAGGAGGTGGAGCGGTCCAGGGATCTGGCCCTCCGAACCTGCTCTCAACTTGGCCTCCTTATCAACGAAGCCAAGTCGGAACTCGTGCCCTCTCAGGTGATGGGCTTTATTGGGGCAGAGCTCGACTCTCGTCCAGCCAGAGCTCGGCTGCCGGTGGACAGGGTGGAGGTTCCTTCCTCCTTTGCTCGATCATTTCTGGTTGGGCACTTGCACCCTGCCCGGGACTTTCTGCGCCTTCTGAGGTACATGGTGGCCTGCACCTCCATGGTCCGTTGGGCCAGGTGGCACATGCGCCCCCTTCAGTGGGAGCTGGCCACCCAGTGGACTTAGCACCAGGGTCATTTCGACTAGCTGATCACTGTAACCCAGAAGATGTGGGACACTCTCCAATGGTGGACCACCCCAGAACGGTTGCAGGAAGGGATCCCATTTGTCCACCCAGAGCCGATGGTGGTCCTGTTGACCGATGCCTCTCTCATCGGTTGGGGAGCCCACATGGGGACAACAGGGCCCATGGGTTCTGGACTCCCGAGGAGTCCCGATGCCACATCAACCTGTTGGAGCTCAGAGCAGTCAGACTGGCACTGTCAGCTTTCGCGCCTCAGCTCCGGGGTCAAGTGGTTCAAGTCCAGACGGACAATACCATGACCATATACTACCTCAACAAACACGGCGGCACGCACTCCTGTCTGCTACGCAAGGAGGTGCTTCGAATCTGGACCCTCGTCAGCCGGTTGGAGGCGGATCTCCTAGCCATCCATGTGGCAGGAATCTCGAACCAACTGGCGGATGCTCTCAGCCGCTTAGGCCAGACATCCCACGAGTGGTCTCTCCATCAAGAGGTAGCTTACAATCTGTTCTCCTGTTGGGGCAAACCATTGGTGGACCTGCTTGCCTCCAAGGAAAACACCAAGCTGAGTCTGTACCATGCCCGCCCCCCTCAGCAGGGTTCACTGCAGGGGGATGCCTTCTCAAGGCCATGGACCCCAGGCCTCCTCTACGCCTTCCCTCCATTTCCCTTGATCCACAAGGTGTTACTCAAGGTGAGGAGGGACAATGCGAAGGTGATCCTGGTAACCCCAGATTGGCCCTGCCAGTTCTGGTATCCAGATCTCCTCAACCTCAGCTGCAGGGCCCTGGAGCGGCTTTGTACACACCCGGACCTAATATCATTAAAGCAGGGGAAGGTATTCCATCCGGACCTTCAATCCCTGAACAGCTAATATTTTTCAAGGCAAACTACAGCTTGCTGGGAGCTGCAATACTGAACATAGGATTTGCAAGAAAGCGAGTTGTGCTCACAACAGAGGGAGGTGAACCTTACAATTGTCTTTGGTTTGTAGCAGATATTCTGCAGGTGGAGGCTACTTCTAACTGAAAGGTGAAATAAGGAACTTAGAATTATCAGGAAAAGACAGTCTTGTTACAATTTGTAAGATTTTCAGTGCAGGAAGTGTTTAAAGCACAGCTGACTTATTTTGGGGCTGACTGCTTTCAGAGCACAAACCACCAGGCTGTTTTGGGGCTGGGGAGGTTTACTTGTGTCTGACTCGGATGTCTGGATTTTTCTTTGTTTGATTAGCAGGGGATTTTCTCTGTCAAATTGTTGTGTATGGTATCTTGCTGGCAGGAAGGCACTCATCGCAGCGGTGGGTCAGAGCTCTTAGCTGATTGTTTTGTGAGGGCACAGTTTAGGCCCAACCCTTCCCACCCTCACCCCACCCACCCTGGAAATACTTCCTTTATACCTGGGGTTCTGACATCATTTCCTCAGGAGTGCAAGGTGCATATCAATGTCATATCCTTTCTAGCACACAGCACTGAAAATATAAGCATACACATTGTATAATATATATATTTCTATATAACAAACCAATCACACACACAAACACACACAGACACACAAAAAAAAAGTACATAATCATGTGGGGAGTAGTCCAATGTAATGGCTGTGGGGCAGCAGTCTTCCGGGAGTCTTTCTGTAGGCTGAGATGCTGCCCTATTTGCAGACAACTCCCTGCCCTGAGGGAGGAATTTGCCCGTCTTCAGGCCACACTGGACAGCAGTAAGGGAACCTTCCCCCAGGCCAGACTGGATGGTAGGAAGGGAACCTCCCCCATCCAGGGAGCACCAGAGCCACCACCACTACCACTACCTCAGAGGTTGCAAAGAAAGCACAGCAGTTGGACCACAGTGGGCTCAGGGCGGGTGAGGATGGTGGAACAGAGGCACACCCAGTCAGTTGTTCCACTCCACAATCCATACACCATTCTGGGGGAGCACAGCTCCCCTATGGATGCACTCACAGAGGAGATTGAGGAGGCTGAGGACACCTGTCACAAGGGAGGCCCACAGGAAGGAGGCAGAGGACACCACAAGGAAAGGAAGCAGCTCCTGGTGGGGGACTCCATTATTAGGGGGATAGAACTGGGGGGAGCAGGGAAAACTGAAGTAAGGTGCCTGCCTGGTGCCATGGCTTGGAGGGACAGGAAGCGCATCCTCAGGATCACAAGAACAGCTGCACGGGAGTCTGAGCTGGACGTCTTTGTCCACCTAGGGACAGATGACTTGGCTCAACATGAGATTAGAGCAGTGCAGAAGGACTTTGTAGAACTGGGGAGGGGCCTAAGACAAGTAGCACACACAGTATCCTTCTCAGAGGTGCTGCCTGTCAATGGCATGAGTGAGGCAAGGGTACTTTGCACCATGCAGTTTAATGAATGGTTGAAAAAATGGTGTGGAGCACAGGGGTTTGGCTTCATTGGGGACTGGGGTTCCACCTGGAGGGACACCAGCCTATACTGGCAGGATGGTCTGCATCTGTCCAGGAAGGAACAAGTCTTTTGAGCAATCGGTTTAAATGCTTCATTGGCAAGCTTTTAAACTAGTCAAGGGAGGAGGCACTGATAAGCAGCAGGAAAATCCCAGCCTCACCCTACAAAACAGGGTACTAAATGAGAAAAAGACCGAGGTAGAAAGGTCAGTGGGGGTGCTGCAACAGAAGGTAAAGCCATCAAGAAATGGAAAGCAATGAGTACCAATGCCCATAGTCTGAGTAACAAGCTTCCTGAATTAGTGGCCTTGATGGAGGAGGAACATCTGGATATCGTGGCAGTCACAGAAACATGATTCACACAAAACCTTGACTGGGACGTAAACATACCAGGATACACTATCTACAGGAGGGACAGAGAGGGTAAAAGAGGAGGAGGAGGAGCTCTTTACATAAGGGAAGGAATCAAAGCAACAGAACAAAAGAGAAAACAGGGAGGAGAAGAAGCACTGTGGGTAAATTTGGAGACCGCAATGGCACCACAATCCGCACAGGGTTAGAATACAGACCTCCTCTCAGGGGAGGAAATGGACAAGAAAATGATAGAAAGTATACTTAGTATGGCAGAAAAAGGGAGATATTGCTGATGGGCGATCTGAATATGCCAGATGTTAACTGGAGTGCAGTTGCAGCAGCCACTTCGAAGAGTGAGGTTATTCTAGATGCCCTACAAGGGGCATGCCTTAGACAACTAGTATTGGAGCCCACTCGAGAGGGAGCAGTCTTAGACCTGGTTCCCTCAAATGGAGATGAAGAGAGGATCACAGATGCAGAAGTGGGTAGCCATCTGGGAACTAGCGACCATCGAACAGTATGGTTCACAAAAAACACAGCAATAGAGTTAAGCCATACAAAGGCAAAGGTACTGGACTTTAGGAGGGCTGACTTTGCCAAAATGGGAGGGTGCCTAAGAAATGCACTAACAAATGGGCAGGAAGGTGGGGTGAAAGAAAAATTGGGAATAATAAAAACTGCCATCACAGAGGTAACAAGCCTCTGTGTGAAGCAAATAAACAAAACTAAACGATGTAAGAAACCACTGTGGTTCTCAAAGGAAGTGGCAGTGAAGGTTCAAGAGAAAAAGAAAGCTTGTGGAAGTACAAGGAATCACAGAAGGAGCAGGACAGAGAACTGTATCAGTTAAAGCAAAAGGAAGCTGGGAAGGCAGTCAGAACAGCAAAGGCCCAAACCGAGGAAAAGATAGCCAACTCAGTTAAGAAGGGGATAAACCTTTATAGGTACATCAGGGAGCCAAGGAAGACCAAGGGAGGGATAGTGAGGCTTAATAAAGGGGAGGGTGGGCAGAGGGTGACTGTGAAAAGGCGGAGATACTAAACAAATATTTTTGCTCAGTATTTACAAAGGAAGAGGGGGAGGTACCTAAAACAAACAGCAGAAACACTCTGGATACAGAAGTTGATACCAGCCCATTTACAGAAGAAAGGGTTCTGAAAGAACTCTTAAAACTGAAGATGGACAAAGCAATGGGGCCTGATGGGATTCATCCCAGAATTCTAAAAGAACTAAGGGTAGAATTAGTGACACCACTGACTACCCTGTTTAACAAATCATAAATCATGGGAGGATGGGGTGGTACCCGAGGACTGGAGGAGGGCAGATGTGATTCCCCTTCACAAAAGTGGGAGCAAGGCAGAGGCAGGAAACTACAGACCTGTTAGTTTAACCTCAGTGGTAGGGAAAATGATGGAATCACTTCTGAAGGAAAGAATTGTCGAGTATCTAGAGGCCAGAGGGGCACAGGACCCTAGGCAGCATGGATTCACAGCAGGAAGGTCATGCCAGACAAATCGATAGATTTCTTTGTCTGGGTGACCAAAGTAGTAGATCAGGGAGGGCTATGGACATGGCCTACCTAGACTTTAGCAAGGCATTTGACACAGTCCCACACAAAAGATTAATATACAAGTTAGCTAGCCTGGGAGTGGGTCCCAAGATGACAGCCTGGGTAAAAAATGGCTGGAGAATAGGACACAGAGAGTAATAGTAAATGGAGTCCACTCTGAAGAAAGGGGTTACTAGTGGGCACCGCAGGGTTCAGTATTAGATCGTCCTTCAATGTCTTTATGTTTACATTGCAGAGGGACTGAAGGAAAGTATGTCTCTTTGCAGATGACACAAAGATCTGCAACAGAGTTGATGCACAAGGTGGGGAGGAAAGGATGAAAAGGGACTTGGCAAGGTTAGAGGAATGGTCAAATATATGGCAGCTTAGATTCAATGCAAGGAAGTGCAAGGTAATGCACCTGGGAAACAAAACCCAGGGAAGAGTCACAATGGGGTGATACACTAACAACAACAAAATAGAAAGGGACCTGGGGTAGTCATATCAGATGACCTAAAGGTGGGCAAGCAATGTGAGAGGGCAGCAAGGAGGGTTGGGGGATACTGGGATGCATAGGGAGGCATCACCAGAAAACAGGAAGTTATTATCCTCTGTACAGACAGCTGGTCAGACTGCATCTGGAGTACTGCATGCAGTTCTGGAGACCCAGTCTTCGAAAGACATAGACAGGATGGAAGCTGTCCAGAGGAGGGCACTAAAATGGTGCAGGGTCTGCACCGAAGACATATGAAGAGAGACTTAAGGAGCTTAATATGTATAGCCTCGAGGAAAGGAGGGAGAGGGGACATGATAGAAACTTTCAAGTACCTCAAGGGAATCAACAAAGTCCAAGAGGGTAGCATCTTTCAAAAAAAGAGGTGTGCAAGAACAAAGGGGCAGAATTTGAAGATAGGGGGGCGGCTCAGAGGTAATTTAAGGAAGTATTTTTTCACAGAGAGGGTTGTGGATGCATGGAACGGCCTTCCGGAGGAGGTTGTGGAGTCAAAAACAGTGGTGGAATTCAAGCATGCATGGGACAGTCATAAGACAATTCTAGGGGGTTGGGGTAGGAAGAAGTAGGCTGCTGGTTAACTAGGATCTACAGCTTATCCAGTAGACAGGAAAATGGGCAGACTGGGTGGGCCAAGCGGTCCTTATCTGCCGTCAAATTCTATGTTTCTATGTTTCTCACAGCCTGGTGCCTGAGCGGCTAGAGTTCCAGGCTCTGGGTCTTTCCAAGGATGTCTACACCGTGGTGGAGGCATCTCGTAAGGAATCAACCAGGAAGTGTTATGCCTTCAAATGGAAAAGGTTTTCCATTTGGTGTCAGGGTAAGAGTCTGGAACCCTTATCCTGCTCTGTGGCTAGCATTCTAGACTACCTTTGGTCTCTCTCCAAAGGGGGTCTACGGTCATTGACCCTTCGGGTGCACTTGGTAGCCATTTCTGCTTACCCGGTGTGGGCTGGTCAGTGGACATTGGCACAGGAGACAGTGGTCGGGTGCTTTTTCGAAGGCCTGAATCACATATCCCTCTGGCTGCGGAACTCCACCCATGGGATCTCTTGCTGGTTTTGGCAAAGCCCATGGGCAAGCCATTCAAACTCCCTGCACAAGTGTGAGCTCTCACATTTGTCGTGAAGACGGCCTCCTGCGGCTATCACCAGCCAGAAGGGACTGGGGAGCTCCATGCCTCGTGGACTCCCTATCTGGTCTTCCACAGGGACAAAGTTGTCCTGCACCCCACCCGAAATTCCTTCCGAAGGTGGTTTCAGAGTTTCACCTTAAGCAGGTGTTGACTCTGCCGGAATACTACCATAACTACACCTCGGACGCCAAGTACAGGCTCCATACTCTGGACCTGAGACATGCTCTCTCCTATTATGAGGAGAGAATGGCAGAAATTCGGGGAGAGGTTCGCCAGCTGTTTGTCACCTACGCTGAAGCTGCTTCTGGCAGACCTGCAGCTAAACAGACCATTGCGAAATGGGTTACATCATGCATAGGTCTGTGCTATGAGTTGGTGGGCAAGGAGCCTCCCAGAGGGATAAGAGCCCATTCTACCTGCCATACTGCTGCATCGGTGGCTGCTTCCAGGGACATCCCTATCCAGGATATCTATTGGGCTGCTACCTGGAAGTCAACAAACACCTTCATTACCTACTACCACATCGACCTTGAGTCATGCCAGGATGCTGGTTTTGGGGCCTCGGTTCTCTAATCTCTGTTTCCTAAATAGAGGGTGTGCGCCTTGCCTCCCTCCTCCCGGAGAACTGCTTGGAGTCTGCCAGACAGTGTGGATGAACAACATATCCATGCTCCCTAGAAGAACAGGTTACTCACCCGTAACAGTAGTCCTAGGAGTGGTATATGTTGTTCATCCACACGTACCCACCTGACCTCCCCGGCTTTAGGCGCACCACCTTGCTTCCAGTGGGCTAAGATCTGGCGTCATGGGGTGGAGCTGAGGTATTTACCACCTGTGTGGGTGGGAGGTGCCAGCTTGAAGACTTTCCGGTGAGATTTAAAGGGGAAAGAGACATGCCAGGAGAGTGTGGATGAACAACATATACCACTCCTAGAACTACTGTTACAGGTGAGTAACCTGTTCTTTTTAGTCACTGGGGCTACTATCTGACATTCAGCACAAGACAAGCAATAGGTAGCAACATTTTCATGAATTTCAGGCCAATAAAATCTGTACAGCAATGTGGCAAAGGTGCAATCCCTCCCAGAGGGACCAGCCATAGAACTATCATGTGCTATCTGTAACAACTCAGTTTTTTACTTCGTTGGTATGACCAATTGTTCTGTCTGTTCCTGCATCTGAGGATGAGCCCAAACTCAGTACAGTAGCCCATTACATTTGTTAAACATTGGTTCACCTGTTTTTTGTTTCACCCCCAGCTGCTTAAAAATAACCTTGGAGAGAAACATCATAAGTTTGCTCTGAAACAAAATCACAATCAGTTATCAGTTTAGTTTCAGGATTTTCATGTATTAGCCCCTTACATCCATTAGTCCATTAGTACCCATTCATTTCAATGCTGTTTTTTTCTCATGTACATAACTTCCTTACCATGTTATATTTTTTTCTACTTTTTGCTGTTGAGGTGTCATTTAGATCCCCTCTCACAAACACAAATGTTGTCATTCAAAAATAGCAAAAGATAAGAAAGTTATGCCCAGGAGAAACAAACTCTGGCCAGAGCTGGTGTGGATGCAGCCATGCGGGTGGAACATGGCACTGTCTGCCATGTCCAAGATGGCAAGAGGAGTTGAGTGCGCATGTGCGATGACTCGTGCATATGCATTGAACTATGGCGGCACAGCGGTACAGTCCACTGTGTCCAAGATGGCCACGGGAGCCCACTGTGCATATGCGAGTCGCCACACATGCGCAAAGAACTCCGGCTGCCATCTTGGAAATGGCAGACTGTGCCTCCATGCCGCTAGAGTTCAGTGCACATGCACGAGTCGTTGCGCATTGGCATTCAACCTCGTCCGCCATCTTAGACATGGTGGACAGTGCTGTGTTCCACTGATACCGATGGACAAAATAATGCAGGGTGAACGTGCAGTGATTGCCGTCCACCTCCACTAAAACAAGTCAGTTCGGTATCCAATAAGCTCCCTCTTCTCTAATGTACTTGTAAGATGTCTGTAGGGCTACGTGCTCTGCGGCATCTAAATGAATGTGGCCTTTTACAGGATTTTTGGCTTCAAAATCTGGAAATCCTACATCCAAATTTTGGACCAGAATCTTGTTAAAACTGAATCCAGATTTTTCAAATCCAATCATCCCTACTCTGTCTTTCCATGCACTCAGTAAGTGGAATGTTTGCTTACCTTGGAATGCAGGAATTCAACCTTCTGCAGAGGTCTACTGGCAGAATAGTCACTTCTCCCCACACAAACACATACAACAGAAGGCCTCAGTAAAGCCAGGGATTCAATTTTATGTGGGCATGGTAAGCAGCAAAGATTTCCCTTTTAGACAGGTAAGGATAAGAATGGTTTTTAATGGTCAGAAAAGATCAAGAAAGTAAAGCTAAGAGTAGTACTTCATTTTTTTTTAAATTGGTGTAAGAATGGGAAGGGGAAGAATATTTAATTTGTTGATTTTTTTTTTTCAAATTTTGAGTTTCATTTTTAGGGCTTAGCTGACTTTTTAGTGAGAGCAAAGGTGGCAGCCATGTTTGTAATGGAAGTCAGTAATATTTCCTAAAAGGCATTTGTATGTTAGTGTACTGCGTCCTCATTGCCGGCATTTTTTTAGCCAGTGTTACAACTTACATCTGCTAACCAATCAGGATGTAGCAATTTCCCTACCCATTTTATAACTTGGATGTATAGCTGTTCTGTTTGAAGGATTCTGTTAGTGCACAAATTAGTCTATCCCTGTCTTCCTGGTTGGAACAAATGCAGTGTTACCAAATGGAAAATGGCCTGACAGTGTGAGCTGTGAAGGTAACTACATCTGTTTGTAGGTTTCTAGTGTAGTTTGTAGTGTTCAGTTTCTTTAGTGTGACCATGGTATGTGGGAAGTGCACACACTTTGAAGAGAAGCTTATTCTTGAAGTTTATTAAAGGATGTAATTAATTGAAGTTTTCAGAAAATTATTTTAAGTTTTTCTATCCTGTTGTCCATATCATCAATACTGTATGTTGGTCTTATTTTAACAGTGTGTGGTGCTGTGTTGAGGAATATTTATTTTAGATCTGCCATTGAGAGATCTGTGTACTGTGATGCCATCCTTGTGCCAATAGCTGTCCCCATATTTAAGGGTATATCTCAGTGTTAAAGTTGAATAACTGTGTGTGACGATGTATTCAGTGAGTTCAGCGATCACTTCTGGTGGATCTTGGCTATCTATGTTTGTTTTTCATAGGTAATCATAGCATGCTATTGTGCAGTCTATGTGAATGATGTTGCTTCATAAGGATTTAACATCCATGGTGACTAAAATGGTGTCATGATAACTGGTCAGTACTGTGCAGTTTGAAAAATGACTGTATATTGTATGAATCTGTCTGTTCTTTGTGCTGATAGTTTGAGTATGGCCTCTGTCTCCTCTGTTAATGTGCCCGTTATTATATTTGGTAGTATCTCAAGGCAGAATAGGTATTTTTTAATAGAGGCTAATGCACACTGGCTTTAGGGGTCACACATTCCCTTTGTCTGGTATACAAGTGGTATATACAAGGGCCTGAGGAACATTACAGACTGACCTTTACACCATCTGTGATGGTGAAAAATCTTTCGAGATCCAGGTTTCATGCTGGCAGACATTATTATTATGGTCTGCATTTGGAAGAAAATGTAGGCCTGCACTTGAAAAATTAGGACTATAAGACAGTGTGCCCGGTTCTTTTTGAGACATTACTTTAAATGCCTTATCTGACAAAGCGCATCGATTTGTAATTTATCTCAAGGATACTTTCTTGTTCTTCTTCTTTTCAGTTTGGAAAGACCCTGTATGATAACTATAAAGTCGCAGTGCAAAGGGCAGGCCTGGCATCTCGATGGACAAACCTATCAAACGTGGAGTCATTGAACACTGCTGGATCCTCAACAGGTATAAAAGAATAGGATGTATTTATTTATTAGTATCTGAGTAAGTAAGCTGTACCACAAGGCTCTTTTACAGGCATGACCCAGGTACCTAAGCTACTAGCCAACTGGTTGGTCACTTAACTGGTATAAAACAGTTCCACAGTGTGCATTGGTCCCTCATCAAGTATAAAACAATAAAACAACATGGATTAGTCCCTCAACATGTATAAAACAATAGAATGACATGGATTGGTCCCTCAACAGATATAAAACAATAGAATGACATGGATTGGTCCCTCAACAGGTGTAAAACAATAGAATGACATGGACTGGTCCCCCACAGGTCTAAAACAATAGAATGATATGGATCGTCCCCCAACAGATATAAAACAGAACAACATGTATTTGTCCCACAATAGGTGCAAAACAGAACAGCATGCAGTGGTCCCTCAACAGGTGTAAACAGTACAACAGTGTACACTACTCTGTCCACAGATACAAAGCAATGGAACTTGGGATTTGTTAGTAACGATTAGTATGTTCCATATACCACGAATAATGTACCATTCATTTTTGAGATCCGAATATCGAATAGTAACACTATTTGTCCCCTATTCAGGAAATACTGTCTTGGGAAAAAAAAGAAACCACCCCACTCACCCGCCTCCCTATCCCAAATCCGTTAAAATAAATAAATCCCCAAGTTGGCCCAGTGGTGCAGCAGTATCGTTACTGCCCGCCATGCCAGCAACCCGGAATCTGATGTGGTTTCAGTTTGCTGAGGACCAGCTGTGAGGGAGAGGATGAAGCATCCAATGGACTGCTCTCCTCTCTTGGGGGGGGGGGGGGCCTGCCACATCTGCTGAATGTCTGTTACCAGGTGAAGGCCTGGTAGCATTGCAGGTCTGTGAGCAGCAGTGAAGGATGGTTACTGCAGGACTCCACAACATAGGTGTGTCTCCACATGCAGACATTGACATGCATGCCCCAGCAACAGGACTGGGGAGAAAAATTAGGTGGAAAATACATTAAGGCAGGCATCTATGACGTACAGCACACTGAGCCCTCACCTGCCTCACCACCAGGGCAAACTTACCAGCTGACACTGGATTTCAACTTAGTGGGAGGGGAACAGTCCTCCCTCCCTCCCTGACCCCACCATGGGGGGCAGTCTGTTGGGGTCATGGCCGGTCAGGTGAGCCTGAGGAAGGTGTTGAATGGTTTGAGTCATTGTGACAGGGCAGGTGGGAGCCCTAGCCTGCTTCAGCCAAGAAGTAGAAACAGAATATGGGAAAAAAAGAATACAGAGGCCCCCACCCCCCTACCGTCCTCCCCCCAGCACCCACAATTTAATAATTAAATGCTACAATTTAAAAATGAAATGCTATTTGTATTGTAATTTAAACTCCACCAATGAGCAACCATCACAACCCGCCCACCTCCACTGCCAGTCACCAACTTTCAACGCTTCACTGCCTGCTACCAGATGTATGAATTGCTTTCCTGCCCTTCACCTCTGTAGGAGCACCTTCCTCCGCTCTGCCCTGCACACCCTGCACCCAGTTCTGACCTGCAAGATTCAAGGGTGACCGACACAGCCCACTCTCCTCCATGCTGGCTGCCTTCTTTGAATGACAGTGCTCACATGCTTGCTGACGCATGGTAGAACCAGCTGATCACGAGATCAGCTGGTTTTACTATGCAAGCATGCAAGCCATACACTACATACATTTAAATCATATATGGGTATTTTCAGGAGAAATCTACCCCCAAAAAAGCCAAACTAGAAGCATATTTCAATGAAACGTACTGTTTTTTGTCTTTTTTAAAATAATTCCTTTTTATTTTCATTATTTTAAGTAAAATATGTAATTGCCATTATAAGTGCAGTAAGACACTCCAGGGTGTACCATTATGGTGACATAATCACACTTCTTAGGTGCATTTGTGCAAGCAAGCATGCAAGCCATATAGTACATACGTAGAAACATAGAGTTGATGGCAGATAATGACTGCTTGGCCCACCTAGTCTGCCCATTTTCCCTACCTGCTTCATATACAACAGATCTTAAATGATCTGCAACTTACTCTCTCTTTCCTATCGCTAGATTTCCTTTAGTATTGACACCAGTAGATGGAAGTATTGATACGAACATACTGCAAATGTGATGAGCTGTATATACCTGTCTGCGATCCAACTAGCCTGGGGGTATATACGACAATGTTATAAGTTATATTATGACCAATCCAGTCCTTGAGCTACGCTCCACTCCTATGTATGATGACCTGTATATATCTGTCAGTTGAACTAGCTAGTCTAGAGTGTATAATCTGAAATGTGCTTACTACTATATGTTTCCCCTAGCGACAAATGATGTATTTCCCACACGTTTGTTTACTGTGACAAAAAACTGTGCTGTCTTTGCCATGTCTCCTTGACTGTTGTTTCTGATGTTGTATTCTCCCGGGTCGTTCCTGAAAATAGGCATAATACTTGTCTAGTGTACTTACCCGGTAAATAAAAGCTAAATAAATAAAGCCAGCAGAAAGAGGGCCATTTAGTCTACCAAGTCTGCTCGTATTGCAGGGTCCACAACTTGAGCTAATGTCCCTGCCCTCCCTCCCTACTCTTCCCATCTTCTCTACCCATGATCCTTACTTTCCCCCTATGCCTATCCCAGCCTCTCTTAACTCATTATACCCTGGGCAGCCATTTTGTGTCAGGTAAACAGTGGATAGTTCGGACTTCTGAAGAAGCCATTGGAAGTAATGAGTTAAAGCTGCCCACTGTCTTCAACGAGATGACCTCTTCCGGCAGTGTATTCCAAGTGTCCTTCAGCCTCTCTGTGAAGAAGTGCTTCCTGACCTCCCTCCTAAACCTCCCACCCTCCAGCATAAGACTGTGCCACCTAGTGTTATGGTTGCCTCTCAGCTTAAAAAGACTCTCCTTGTCAACCTTATTTATCCCTTTCAAGTACCTGAAGGTCCCAATCATGTCCCTTCTCTTGCTCCTGTCTTCCAGGAAGTACACGTTCTGTGCCTTCAACCTCTCCTCATATGCCTTACCTTGCTGACCCACTATCATCTTTGTAGCCCTCCTCTGGACCTTCTCCAGCAGGTTAACTCGTTATTACCAGGTAAACAATGGATAGTACAGACTTCATATGAAGCTATTGGAAGTAATGAGTTAATGTCCTTTCTGAGGTGTGGGCTCCAGTACTGAACTCCATACTCTAGATGCGGCCTTACCGGTGACCTGTACAAGGGCATTATAACCTCTTCTCTCCTACTACTGATCCCCCTAGATATGCATCCCAGCATCTTGTTTGCCTTTGCTGCTTTCTTGCACTGTGTGGAGTGCTTCAGGTCACTAGTGATCATCACTCCGAGGTCCTTCTCCTCCTCTGACACAGATACTCGGACTCCACCCAGGTAGTACTCTGTCCTGGGATTCTTGGCTCCAATATGCATAACTTTGCATTTCTTTGCATTGAAGCCAAGCTGCCAGATGCTGGACCACCTCCCTAGTTTTTCCAGAACTTCCTGTAGGTCTTGTATCCCTTCAGCTGTGTCCACTGTCCTGCACAGCTTGGTGTCATCCGAGAATAGGCACATTTTGCCCTTAATGCCATCCCCAGTGTCACTGATGAAGACACTGAACAACACCGAGCCCTGTGGGACCCCACTGGTTACCTCTCTGGTATCAGATAACTCTTTCCTCCACAACCACCCTCTGGGTTCAGGCCCTCAGCCAGTTTTCCACCCATCTGGCCATCTTTTCCCCAACCCCAGGATCAACCAACTTTCTGATCAACCTTTTGTGGGGCACAGAGTCAAAGGCCTTGCTGAAATCAAGATAGAGGATGTCTACCGCTTGGCCCTTGTCTACCATCTTAGTGGCACAGTCAAAGAAGTCAATCAGATTGATTTGACATGATCTCTCCCCCCCCCCCCCATGAACGCATGCTGCCTCGCATCCTGGAGACCATGCTCCTCTGGATATTCCACCAATCTTTCCTTTAGTATGGTCTTCATGAGCTTGCCCACAGTGGAGGTCAGATTGACTGGTCTGTTACTCCCTGGGACATCCTTAGGACCACTTTTGTGGAGGGGCACTACATGTGATGTTCTCTAGTCCGGCAGTACCACGCCTGACTCTAGTGAACTATTAAATAGGTCTGCCAGTGGCCCTGCCAGCTCCTCAGCCAGTTCCTTTAGTGCCCTTGGATGTACTGTGTCCGGGCCTGGTGATTTGTCCACTTTCAATGCCAGCAGCCCCTCACTCACTCTTTCCTTCTCCATCACTACATCTGTGTTCCCCTCCCTCCCTGCTTGTCTTTTCCTGCCTGAAGGCACTGGTCCGTCCTTCTCCCTGGTGAAAACGGAACAGAAGTATTCATTTAGTATCTCTGCTTCCCCCTATTATCCTCCACACTCCACTCCTTTCTTAAGCCTAACAATCCCTTCCTTGTTGTCCCTTTTCTCACTTATATAGTGAAAGAAAGCCTTCTCCTTCTTCTTAATTCCTTCAACTATCTACAGCTCCTTCAGAGCCTTTGCTCGCCGGACTTCCTTACTTGCCTCACTAGACAATCTTAGGTAATTTTCCCTATCCACCTCTCTTTTGGTCTTCCTGAATTTTCTGTAGGCCAACCTCTTTTCCCTTACTGCCTGGGCGAACCCAGAACTGAACCAGCTGGGTGCTTTGAGCCTTGTGTTCTTCCCCCTGAGCCTAACACACTCACCTGTGGCAACCAGTATTCCTTCCTTAATGATGGACCACCTTTGGTCCACCCCCACGTGCTTTGTTGCCCACCAGATAGCACCGTAGCACTTCACCCATTTTCCTGAAGTTCGCCCTCCTGAAATCCAAGATTTGGGTCTTAGTTGGGATGCTTTCCCTGCCCATATCCAACTGGAACCACACTGTGCAATGGTCACTTCCTCCTAGTGGCTTCCTGACCATTATTTCCTGTACATGCTCCCCATTTGTGAGCACCAGATCAAGAATTGCCTCAGCTGTTGGTTCAGTGATGCCCTGAGTCAGGAACCCACTTTGCAGTCCTTCCAGGATCACCTGACTCCTAGCACATGTTGTGGAGGGTATGCTGCAGTCCACCTTGGGCAGGTTGAAGTCCCCCACAATTACCACCTCTCCTTTCCCTGCAGCTTCCAATATTTGTGAGCTCAGATCCCTGTCCTTCTCCTCATGCTAGTTGGGTGGTCTGTAAACCACCCCCAACCCCACCCTCACCTTTCTCCCTCTGTTGGACCTTAACTGAACCTATAATGCCTCCCCCTCACCTTCCTCTGACTCCTCCCTCGTGTAACTTATTTCCTCCCTGATATAAACTGCCACCCCCTTCCCCTTCCCAACTACCCTGTCCCTCCTGTATAGTTTATATCCAGGGATTGCAGGGTCCTAGTCATGGTGTGATGTTGCCCAAGTCTCGGTTACTGCAGCTGTGTCCACCCTCCTGTCTTCTAATAGTGCCTGCAGGTCATCCATCTTGATGGGGTGGTGTCTAAGTGGCCGAAGAGGGAGTCGGTCAAGGAGCAGCTAGGGGTGGGGAAGTCAGGCTGAAGGAGCCATTGTGGGCCAGTGATTATGATGTGGTCCCATGGCAGTGCATGGTGCACGACCCAGAGGACCCACCCCAGCAGCTGTCCAGAGGACCTTACACACGCACACTGCAACAGTACACACTGCATGCATGAAGTTAAGGGGAGGAGGAAGGGAGACAGGTCAACTGTAATAATATAGGCACCACCGGTTCATTCGGAAGCGGATTTGGAACTTCTGATTCTGTTTTGAATTCCATTTCTGCATACAGAAGGGGAACATAATCAGAATTGGACTTACCAAAATTCTGACTTGCTGCACATGGAACGGATTCCAGAGGATCCAGGCACCTCTGGTTGGGATGCATAGGGAGGGAGATCAACAGCAGCAGCCCGGATGTAATCCTCCCATTGTACTGGTCATTGGTGAGACCCCATCTGGAATACTGCCCAAAGTAGTGGAGTTCACACCTGAGGAAAGACTCTGACAAAGTGGAAGCAGTACAGTGCAGGGTAAACAAGATAGTCCATGGTTTTGGGGAAGTGACATTGAAGGAGAGGCTGCAGGACTTGAACACGTGCACCCTCGAGAAGAGACAGGAAAGGAGCAACATGACTGAAACATACAAGTACCTGCATAGGATAAACCGGGTTGACTTCAAGGACATATTTGTCTTGAGCGCAAACGCAGGGATGAGGGGAAATGCACTGAAACTGGCAAGCGAGAGACTTGCAAAAGATGTCTGTCAGCACCTTTTCACAGAAAGATTGGTGGACAAGTGGCAAGAGCCACTGGAAGAAATGACAAGGGCCATCGGTGAGCTGTTTCAAGAGGGGGACAGGCATAGATGGGCTTAGTCAGAGAAGGTGGGCAGAAATTAAGGGGCTGGATGGCCACTAGTGCCACAGCAGATTAGTTAGGTAGGGTAGGTAGCCTGGTTGGGATAGGAGCAATATTCCCTCTCATTGTTTGACTCTCTGGACAGAAGTCTCATGTGTGTGTGGTACTTGGTGCCAAGAAAGAGATTTATGTGTGAAAATCAAATTGGGTCTGTAATAGGGATACCGTTTATTGCCACTAGAAAATATAGCTTAAATTTTTCACAATAATGCAGTATGTACTGCTGCTTTAAAAAAACTCATGACACAGTTGAAACAACTTTGAAAAATGTAATGTTCAGACATAACTATAGCTTATATTTTGTATTTTATTCTGTAATTCCCAACCTTATTTCCTTATTCTAGGGGTATTTACATCAATACAGTATCTCTGCTCTTTGAGCTCTGGCTGCCTGCCTTCCCCTACACCTGACATCATAATTCTGTTCTTGACATCAACATATGTTGCTGTTGAGATAATTATGATGTCATAAACAGGAGATTGTGATGTCATGTGTAGAGAAGCAGCCAGAGTAGATAGAGTCTAGGGAACAGGGATCTTGTTTTCATGCAACTGTTTTCAGTAATAAAGAAAATGGGGAATTAATAACTGAAAATATATGAAGTACTAAAGACTATGAGATGGAGCTGAATATAAATCTTACTTTTTCAAAGTTTGCTAATGCTGTCAGCGGCTCTTTAACTGTTAACAGTTCTACACTCAAGCGTATTTGTAGTCCAGTTCCAGTTTGGTCAATTATCTGACTTAGGCCTTAAAAAGCCCTGACAGCATTAGGAAAACTTTGAAAAAAGTAAGATGTATATTCAACTCAGTTCCATTTTTTATTATTTCATATATTTTCAGTAATTAATACCACATTTTCTTTATTACTGAAAAACATTTAATGAAAACAAGACCCCTGTGCCCTAGTATGTGTCTGTTCTGGCTGCTTCTCTACACATGACATCACAATCCCTTGTTTATGGCATCATAATTAGCTTCACAGCAACATATTTTGATGTTATAAACAGAATTAGGATGTCAGGTATATACAACTAGCCAGAGCTAAAAGAGCAGTGATACTGTATTCATGCAAATACCCTTAATAATAAGGAAATTAGGGTGAGAATTTCAGAATAAAATATGAAATATAAGCTACAATTATGCCTGAATGATGCATTTCTTTCAAAGTTGTCTCAACTGTCAACTGTCCGGAGCTCTTTAAATTGTCAAACATTCAGACAATTCCCTAGGCTTTTTTAAGCAAGCAATAACACATGATGAGGTATGGGTTATGTCCTGATAAGAGCATGCCCAGGTGTGTTATGAGGCACGAGGGGCTTGCACTTATAAAATGGGTCTTCCAAGTAGAAATTTAAAAAAAAAACTGTCAAAGTGGAAATAAAATAAGGGAAAAAAAGACTTTTGTTACAACAGTAAAAATAGTTCCTCTATTTATGCAGTACAATACAGTGTATTTCTCTTGGTTGCCACTAGAGTCCCCCCTCCCTCCCCCGATATACTGCTGAGGGTTGGTCAGGTCACCCCACTCTGTCACCCACACATACACACTGTATGGGCTTGTGCTCAGGTTTGGTTCTCGCAGTCCGTCACCCACAGACACTGTGAAGTGCTTCAGGTTTGCCCCCCACTGACTGTCACCCACCCACACAGTGCAGAGGTTCTAAATATATGTTTTTTTCCACTGAGGACGGTTTGTGAGGGAGTGAGGCAATGACCATATCCCTCCTTAGCTGCCATAGTGCAGACTGTTTTTCACTCACAGTGCGTCTTTCAAGGAAAGGGAAGATTTCCAGTGTGTCTGGAGTGACCCTGTGCTTTACAGAGGTAGCTAGTTCTGTACACAGTGGGTCACATTTCAGGTGACGGTCCGTGGGTTGTGAGGGGATGCGCAGCTGTCGCCAAGGATGGGCAAAGCTGCTCCTGCACTGATGATAAATCAGCGAGCACCTGAGTGGCTTCTGATAAGCTTTTCTGGAGAAAAAGTAAGGCACTGCGTCTCAATTTTTTGTGAGGTGGAGAAAGATGTAACTGTTCCCACAAGTACTGTGCCACTGCTCTCCTGGTGCAGCTCTTGTGGTTCCATCATATGCTGCTCAAGGAGCTGCAGTGGGACGGCAGTGGCAGGCACTGATTCAGCATGTGCTGCGTTTTCCTTGGCACAAATAGTGCCAGTTGTACAGTTATGTCCTGATAAGGACACGTCTGGAAACTGATATCAGTCAATCAGGATTAAGGACAATTTCCACCCATTTTATAAAGGTCTTTAAAACCATGCTCAGAAATGCAATGAGATGCACCCATTTAAAACCCGACACAAACACAAATAATTTCTTGCTTGTCTGTCTGTAGTTTTTGGCATGGATGGGAATTTAAAAAACAAACAGAATTTTATATGGAGAGACAGTCTCAAAAAAGAAACCATACCAAAGTTATCCTCCCCCTACCATTTGTAGAGCAGCCTTCTTCATAACATTTGTTCAGTTGTGACAGGCAACCATAACATCAAGCTGACCCCTGTTGGGGCACTGTTGAGCAGCTTTCTGGCAAGATGCACTACCAGACAGCTCTGCAGATTTTCTCATTAAAACATCTAAAATTGCCTTTTCTGGCAAGAACCGTGACAAAATTTTGGCAGCACTGAATTGCTTACACCAGTCGCACCGTGTGATACCAAACTTTAATATGTAACACAACCAGAAGCTGGGTGGAAGTGGTGCTAAGAATGTAGTGGCTCCCTCAGACCAGGCCACATCCTCATCGACGACTACAGCTGTGGCAGATCCTCCGTGGAAGGCACTGCCGGCCTCCATGCAGGCAGTAGATCTGAAAGTGGAATTAATTTTACAGCGATTCGCAGAATAAGACACAAAACTAGCTGTTGCATCGCAGACCGCTGAGTCAGAGGAGAGAACTGCTAACCAAGCCATGGCAGCCAAGTCCAAAGTTGTGCAAGAGAATGCACAACTGAGATACCCACTAGAAGCCCTAGAAAATGCTAGTCAAGCTTCCCATGTCCGTATCATCAGTCTCCCAGAGGGGAATGAAGAGGCAGACTTACTACTGTATCTTTCCTGCAATCCTGGCTACCTAAAGTTTTAAATCTGCCTAGAGACGCCATTCAAGATCATCTCTTCAGGGCCTTTTGCATAACACCACATGCAGCCGGGCCTCATGAGGATTCTCCTTGAGTGATCCTACTGATTACAACCAATTCTAGCATCAGAGACACTTCTACAGGGCACTCAAGCAGCTGAAGGACTCACATTTAATGGGGCCACATTCCACCTTTTCCCCGACTTATCTTTCGCCACACGAGCCTGGTGCAAGAAATTTGATGCCTTCCGTGCATGGCTTCATTGTTTGGGGGTCAGCCATTCTCTCCTGATGCCGGTGCGACTCCGTATCCATTACGGAGGTCACACCTACCAATATAGTGACCCGCTGGAGGCGGGGAAGAAGGCAGAAGCCATTGCCCAAGAGTTTCAATCGGCTGAGATACAACAGAATTCTGGAAGGCAGAAGCCATTGCCCAAGAGTTTCAATCGGCTGAGATACAACAGGATTCTGGATCCAAAGATGAAAACTTGAAATATTCTTCTGGACTTCCTCCCAAAGTGACATTTAAGTATAGTTATTCCAATAAGATCAGTCCTTACCTTTAAAAATATGGGCTGTTACCTGTCTTGATGTATTCTTGCTTAGATAGTTTTGTGCAAATTTGCAGGCTATTTAGTAGCACTATGTATTTTAGGAGCTCCTTTTTCTGGACTTGGGGACATATCAACACTGAATGCTGAGTTACTATTATTTGCAGGTTCCTTATTTTGGACTGGTTCTCCCAAAGCCTTAGCTGGCTGTAGCCTTTCTGTATAAGTTTTTTTTCTGTTTCTTTTATTTAGATTTACCCCCCACCTCCTCACAAAAACCTGTGTAGGCTCTCCATTCTTTATACATTGGATGTATCATTTTTTGACATATTGTGTGATGTCTTGCAGGAATGTAAACTATATGTCATTGCTTTATTATCAATGCAATAAACATAAAGTTTAAAAAAAAAAAATAAAAGCTGACCCCTGTGAAAATTTACAACCTAATACAAGAGGAGATAAGAGCAGTGAGGAACACAGACACACTTAATTTAACCCCTACTGCTGCAAATAGAATCAGAATGTAATGGAATTCTGGACTGATATGTCAGTCCATGAAAAAGCAAGGGTTAAGCACAGTGTGGTTTTTATCTGCATGTCACTGATGCTGTAGTGCACGGCTGTTTCCTTTTTTTTTTTTTTTACACTTTACCACTGGAGGGGCCAGGGCATCTCAATGGCGTACCCTCTCGGTCTTCACCTCTACTTCCCACCTGAAACCCCTCTCACCACTGGGAGTACAAGGGCTGAGTTACCCCTTCCCAAGCCAGCAGACACAGCTGCCCCCCCCCCGATCTGAGAACCCAGGGCCAGACCACCACTCCTACCTGGCAACCTTTCTGGAATGTAGACGGTTGGTGTGCAGCTGGGTTGAGGGGCTCGGGAGAGCTAGTGGGGAGGTGGTTCAGTATTGGGGATGTGGGCGTCAACCACTGGGGTCACCGTCACCTTCCTGGACCTTCCATTTTTCTTTCTGGAAAGTCCCCCCCCCCGGGACGCGGCGTGCAATGGCCCTACGCAGCTCCTCCTCTGCCACTGGTGTCTGCCATCGCCTCGCTTCCTGTCAACCACCCCTGCTCATATGCTGCCCCTGGTCTCCATCGGAGTCGCTACAGAGCAGCAAACCCCCTGTGACCCACCCCGGGAGAGGAGAACAGTCCTCCGGATGCTCAATCCACTCCCTCCCCTGCCTACCCTTGGTGTTCCGAGTCTGTTCCTGAACCCGGGTCACCGGCGTGGCGTGACATCCAGCGCGTCAGTACCACCAGGCTGGCCTGCAGCTGTTTCTTTCATCTGCATGGCTACACAAGTGCGCATCTTAGGGGGAACATAGTATAGGAGGCCTTTATCTGCCATCAATATCTACATATCTGTTTATCGATGTGACATATGCAAAACAATAAAACAGCATGTCCAGTCTCTCAACAGATACAAAACGACAGAACAGTCTCTAGTCTCTCAACAGTTGCAGAGCAATAGAACAGCATGTGTTTTTCCTTCAACAGATTTGAACAATTGAACAGCATGCTTGTCCCTTAATGAGAGCAAAACTGTAGAACAGGGTGAATTGGTCACTCAACAAGTGTAAAACAACACAACGATGTGCACTGGTTTCTTAGTAGGTACCAAACAATAGAACAGCGTGACTTGGTTCTGCAACCGGTTTAAAACAATACAACAGTGTGTATTGGTTCCTCAGTAGGTGTAAAACAATACAGTAGCAAGCACTGATCTCTCTAAAAATATAGAATAACAGAACAGCATGCACTGGTTCCTCAGCAGGTACAAAACAACAGAACAACATGTATTGGTCTCGCACCAGATACAGAACTATAGAACAGTGTAGACTGGTCCCTCAACAGTCTCAAAACAATGCAACAATCACTGGCCTTGCAACAAATACAAAACAAAAAGAACAGCATGCCTTTTCTCTCAACAAATACAAGACAATACAGCAATGTGTACTGGTCTCTCAACATATGCAAAACAATACAGTGGTGTGCGCTCGTCTCAGCAGATGCAAAACAATACAGCACTGTGCATTGGTCTCTCAACAGATACAAAACAATACAACAGTGTGCACTGGTCTCTCAACAGATACAAAACAATGCAACAGTGTACGTTGATCTCTCAACAGATCTAGAACAATACAACAGTGTATGCTGGTCTCTCAACACATACAGAACAATACAACAGTGTGCTTTGGTCTCTCAGCAGATTCAAAACAATACAATAGTTTACCTTGGTCTTTCATCAGATACAAAACAATACACCAGTGTGCGTTGGTCTCTCAGCAGACACAAAACAATACAACAATGTGCTTTGGTCTCTCAGCAGACACAAAACAATACAACAATGTGCGTTGGTCTCTCAGCTGGCACAGAACAATACAACAGTGCATGTTGGTCTTTCAACAGATAAAACAATACAGCAGTGTGTGTTGGTCTCTCAACAGACACAAAACAATACAACAGTGTGGGTTGTTCTCTCACAGATACAAAACGATACAGAAAGTGTATGTTGGGCTCTCAACAGATACAGAACAATACAACAGTGTGTGCTGGTCTTTCAGCAGATAAAAAACTGGTAGCGCTGGTAGTCTCTTCCACAGTTACACCACGCACTCAGTGAAGTAGAACTCCCTCAAGCTTCTCCTGAATTTGCCCCTCCACCAACTTCCAGTCATGCCCCCTAGTGATTGCATCTCTATTACTGTACTACTTAATCTAGCCTGTATGTGCTTCTATGTTTCTAAAACAATAACAGATATATTGATGAGCACTAGGGATGTATAGTAATAATAATAATAATAAACTTTATTTCTGTGGTGCCTTTAAAAAACCAAGGCGCCTTACAAAAACAAATCAAACATATCAAATCTTAAAAAATATAAAACAGCTGATACAGTTAACAAAATCAATCACCAAATGCTTGAATCCATAAATATGTTTTCAGGGCCTTTTTAAACCCCTCCATGGTCGCGCACTCCTGTAACTGATGGGATAGAGAATTTCAGAGAGTAGGGGCTACATGCATAAATGCACGGGCCCCAGAAGATTTCAGACACACCCTTGGGATCTCAAGCAACCCTTTGTCAGCTGAGCGGAGCGATCGCCCAGGGCAGTAAGGGACCAGGAGCTCTTTCAGGTAATCTGGGCCAAATCCATGTAGGGCTTTAAAAGTCAGAAGACTGACTTTAAAGGTGATCCTCCACTGAACTGGCAGCCAGTGCAGTCCGTGCAGCACCGGAGAAATATGACTAGACCGGGAGGTACCAGTAAAAGCCAGACTGCTGCATTCTGCACCAGCTGCAGGCGGTGGATTTCCACCCCAGTAAGCCCTAGGTAGAGGGAATTGCAATAGTCCAAGCATGAGGACACAAAGGCATGGACCAGCATAGGAAGATTGCCAGACGGAACAAGGTGCTTAATCCTGGAGATATTCCTCACATGATAAAATGAGGACTTGATGACGACAGACATCTGCGAATGCAGAATCAGCCCCTCGTCAAAAATTACCCCCAGGTCACGCACCTGTTCAGAGGTTGGGAGTGAAATACCTCCAAGATAGAGCCCAGAGGGTGAACCAGCCCCCGCCCCCCCCATCCGACGTGCCGGATCCACAACCAGCACCTCTGTCTTTTCTGAGTTCAACTTCAGCCAACTCTAGTCCATCCGCTCCTGGATTTCTTTGAGGCAGTTATTAAAGACCAAGAGAGCTCCATCCTAGTCAGGTGCAAAAGAAAGGTAGAGCTGGGTATCATCAGCATAGCAATGAAACCTCAGCCCATACCATCTTACAATGTCTCCGAGGGGCAGCATGTACACTGCAAACAACATGGGGGACAACACCGAACCTTGAGGAACCCCTCAAGACAGAGAAACTGGGTCAGAGGAATAAACCCCGGAAACCACTCTGCGTTCTTCCAGTGTGGTAGGATGTAAACCACCTGAGACTACACCAGATAGTCCACAGATGAACCTCAGATGCTCAAGTAGAACCCCATGGTCCATAGTGTCAAAAGCTGATGAGAGATCCAGAAGAACCAAGATGGAACAGTTCTTCCGATCCCTAGCCATCAGGAGATCATTGAGCACCCGAACCAGTGCTGTCTCAGTACTATGCCTCTTTCAAAATCTGGACTGGAGGGGTTCATAGATATCATGGATGGTCAAATGGTTCTCCAGCTGTACGGCCACTACTTTCTCAATCACCTTCCCTAAAAAGGGAAGGTTAGAGATTGGTTTGCAGTTTGCATGGCAGTCGGGGTCCAAAGAAGCTTTCTTCAAGAGGGGTGTTACCACAACCTCCTTCAGGGAGCTAGGAAACTCACCTGTTTCCAAGGAGCACCAGACTATCCGTGCTAGGACCAGACCGATGGAATTGATACAACCCAAAATCTGGGAAGTTGGTCCAGGATCCAAACTACAGCACATAGGGCGGGCACCCTGGACAATCCGCATGACATCCATGAACTCCGGTCAGTTGAAGGTACTCCAGGAAAGCTGAGCAGCAGCGGCTGCACGCTGATCCAAGGCAAAATCCTTAGAGTGTGCTGGTTGGAGCGCTGCCCTGATGTCGGCCACCTTAGTTGCAAAGAATTGAGCAAGTTCATCACACTCTATTTGCATAAAGGCCTTTCGAACTGGTAGGCAGGCTGGGTTGCACAGTCTGTCTGCAGTGCGAAAGAGCTAAGCTGGTTGATTCTGAGCAGCTGCAATCTCCCCAGACAGGAACTCTGCCTTGTTACGGGTGATTGCAGATTGATAGGCTTGATAATGTTCCATCAATCTAAGGTGGTCAGCATCAAGGGAGGATCTTCGCCAGCAATGCTCTAACCTTTGTCCTAGTCGCTGCATCTCCCTCAAAGTCCCATAAACCATGGGGACCGAGGGCAAAGGGAGAGAGGGCGAACATGGACAGGAGCAATGACATCCAGGGCCACCGAGATAGCCATATTATAGGCTACCATGAGGGCTTCTGTGTCTTTGTTTGCCACTGGAAGGGTTGATAGGTCAAGTACCACTGCCAGGCCTTCAGAGCTAACATCTCGTAAAGGGCGATACCTGACCATCTCCACAGGGGTAGGCCTACGAAGGGGGGGACTAAAACTAAACCCCGCGGTGTAGTGATCGGACCATTCAACTAGTTCCACTCCCAAATCAGATGCCTCAATCCCCAGGAAAAAGACTAAATCAAGGGAGTGACCCATGTTTATGGGTAGCAGGGGTAACTATCTGTGTGAGACCCAGAGAAAACATCAACTGGAGGAGGTGTTGTCCAAACTGCAAGAATTTGTCATCGACCCAGGCATTGAGGTCACCCAGAACCATCAGTCTGGGCAACTCAAATGCCATGTCGATGACGAAGTCTGCCACTTCCTGAAGGAACCGCTTCTCATCTCCAGGTGGACGATAGATGAGGGCGATCCTATAACCTACACCTGCTACCATGGTACACTCGAATGACTCAGTCTCCTCAACTGGTACAACTCCTGCAAATTCTCCACAATTTTTGCAAAACATTCTATGTATTTTTCGACCTATAACAGCTCATGAGCAAACACATAATGACATATGACAAAAATGTACAGGGTGGGCAACATAACTAAAGTAAAACCATATACGTTAACGAGTACTTCAAACAACATGAAGTCTTGCTGTATTGTGACATATGCAGTGAGTCCCAACCTTCGAACTGCCCCGGAGATGAAAGAGTTAAACTTTCCATGCCAGGCATGGAATGCTGAGCTTGAGCTCGGTTGAGACTCTGTCTGTTGTTCTTCAAATTCAAACCGTCAGATTCTTTACTCTGCCTCACTGAACAGTCGCTCCGGAGATTTCTCCTTCTGCTCGGTTCATTTTGTCGGTTAAAGTACTGTTTTCTCGGTTTTTGACCGAAATTAAACCGTAACCTGTCGGTTCAGTCTCTGTCTGTGGTATTTTACTCTGTTCTGTGTGGAACTTGTAAACGGTTCATCGGTTCGGTTTGAACCGATCAAGTTGTTTAAAAAATCTTAAATTGTACTTTTAGAGTGTGGTTACCGGTTCTTATCGGTTCTAAAAAAAACGGATTTTGTTACGGTTTTTTCCACGACCTGTGACACGGTTGGGAACCGATAAGAGGGTCTTGCCTGGTGGTTGCCATAAAAGGGTAAGTTTGGATAGGACTGGCACTATGTCTGAGAAACCCAAAAAAAACCGGCCCACTGGGTTTCAACACTGTAGTGTGTGTGGGGAAGTCTTTGCCAAGGCTGATCCCACACCACCTGTGTTTATTGTCTGGGGTTTGACCACCTCAATGCAGACTGCCAGATTTGTAAAAATTTTCCTGCAGCTACCCTGGAAAGAGAGTTGGTAGGCTCAGGAAAGGAGGCCAAAAGTCCGCTGAACGGATGGCCAGCCGGTTCGGTTCAAACTGAACCAGAAGGTGCCCTCTGACCAGGGCAAGACTTCTTCGGGCAAAAGGAGATTCGACTCTGAGGAGTCGGTTCCAGCAAAAAGGACTAGAAAATCAGCTGGTGTGGAGCCAAAACGTTCCTCTCCAACCGCTGACGAAATAGCCAAAGCGATCAAAATTGTCCAGTCGCTTTCCCCGGTTCCGACTGAACCAGCACCATCAGGTAGGCGCTCAGTTCGGCTGGTTCCACCGGTCCAAGAGTATGATTTAGAGGAGCATTATGAACCGGAGGAGGGGGAAGAGGAGTATGAGGAGAGTGAATGTGGATTTGAAAGTCTGGATGTGCCCATTGACCCGGACATCTCCCCAGACAGACCTTCAGGAGTGTCTCCTCCTAGGCTTTCTGAGTCCCCTTCTCATTTTATGTTTTATAAAAAAGTGGCTGAAACCCTCCAGCTCCCTATGGAGGAAGCTGTGGATGATCAAGAGGAGCCTGACTTTGTAGAAATGATGGATATCCCAGAGTCTAGGAGGCTGTCTATTCCCTTGCATACATCTTTTGGGAAACAGACATTTAAAATTCTAAAAACTCCTAACACTATACCTCCTGTGGATAAAAGAACGGACAAGAGGTACACATTGTCAGGCTCTGATACGGAGTCCCTTACACAACAATGCAGCCATGTTGGGGTAGTGCAGGCTGCAGCCTGTGACAAGGCAAATATTCCCTTGGCTTCACACCCCCCAGACAAGGACTCCAGGAGGATTGATGCAATGGCAAAGAAACAGTACATGGCAGCATCCTTGGGACTCAGACAGGCGAATTATATGGCCTATGTGGCTAGATATCAGAAATCCAGATGGGACACTGTCATGGCTTTAGCAAAACAGGTCCCTGGCCAGCTTGCCAAGGAGCTGGAGCAGGTGGCTGCTGATGGTATTGAGGCATCCAAGGTGCAATTCCATGCTGCAGTTGACTCAAATGATGTGTCATCAAGAGTCATGGCTACATCTGTGGCACTTCGAAGAATAGCTTGGCTCAGATGTACTAGCCTGTCACAAGATACCCAGACTAAGGCCATGGATTTTCCTGTTGTGGGTAATTCTCTGTTTGGGGAGCAGACAAAGAATTATATGAAGAAAATGGATGAGTATAGGACCACGTATAGGAGTGCACAGGCCAAGGAAAGGCAGGCCACTCCTCAAAGGCAGCTTCCCAGGGGCAGGGGCAGGTCTTTTCATAGGCCTTTTTACCAAGCCCAGGCCTCTTCTTCTGCTTATGCCCAGAAAGGGTTCTTTAAAGGGAGAGGCAGACGGGGTACAAGCAGGCCTGCTTCCACCCCTCAGCCCAAAGCCCCTGCCAAGCAGGCACCCTGATGGGGTTGCCAGGGCCGATTCTCAGCTACCTGTAGTGGGCAGGCTGGCTTACTTTGTCCAGGACTGGGAGTCTCTGACATCAGACAAATGGGTCCTGGAAGTAGTAAGCCAGGGGACTGGTTCTCAGCTTCAAAAAGTTTCCAAAGATGAGAACCAGATCCTTTCCACCTGCAAATCCATCAGAGGCAATGCCTTAGAAGCAGAGGTCTCTTCCCCTCCTAGCTCTTAGAGCTGTGGAAAGGGTTCCACCCCTACACCAGGGCAAAGGATTGTATTCCAGGTACTTCCTTACCCAAACAAAGACAGGAGAATGGCGGCCCATCCTGGATCTCAGATACTTAAACAAGCACCTTTTAAAACCAAAATTCAAAATGGTGACTCTGGGAATTATTCTACCCTCTCTAAGGCCAGGGGACTGGCTAGTGTCCCTGGACCTCAAGGGTGCCTGCTTCCATATTCTCATCAGAAGCTCCCATCGAAAGTACCTCAGGTTCAAGCTGCCCTCAGGCCATTACCAGTTCAGAGCAATGCCCTTTGGCCTCACTTCTGCTCCAAGGGTATTCACAAAATGCCTGGCAGTGGTAGTCGCTTCTCTAAGAAGGCAGAAAATTGCCATCTTCCCTTACCTGGACGACTGGCTCATAGTAGGCCAGTCCCCAGACCAAGTCAAGTTACACTTACAGATAACTCAGCAACTGCTCACTTCTTTGAGTTTCCTTCTAAATCTTCCAAAGTCAGTTCTAGAGCCTGTCCAGCTCCTCACCTTCATAGGCGCAGAGCTAGACGCAGAGAAGGCCAGAGCCTTCCTTCCCCTGGACAGGGCAAGGACCCTGGTCTCTCTGGCCTCCTCTTTCACCCTGCAGGTATCTCAACCAGCAAGGCATTTTCTACAGCTCCTGGGGCACATGGCTGCTTCTACAGCAGTAGTGCAGGGGCAAGATTTCAGATGAGGGACATTCAGTTCCATTTGAGAGCCTGTTGGTCTCAAAGGAAGGACCCTCTGACCAAATTGATCCCAGTAACTCGAACCCTGATCCAGGCCGTACACTGGTGGCAGGATCAGAACAACCTGAGACAAGGGGTTCCCTTTGTCACTCAGTCTCGTTCTTTAATCCTTACTACAGATGCCTCCCTCTTGGGATGGGGGGCTCACATGGGCGACCTCACCACCCTGGGGTTGTGGTCCCCTCAGGAATCTCTGCTCCACATCAATCTGTTGGAACTCAGAGCAGTATTTCTAGCACTTTAAGCTTTTTCCAAATCTGTTCAGAACAAAGTTGTTCAGGTCAGAACAGACAACAACACCACAATGTGGTACATCAACAAGCAAGGAGGCACTCGGTTTACGGCCTTGTGCACCAAAGCAGTGAAGTTGTGGTCTCTGGCTTACTCCCTGAACACCTCCCTCATGGCAGTTCACCTCCCAGGCAGGGACGATGTCCTGGCAGATGCTCTCAGCAGGATTTCCCAGGGCCATCATGAATGGTCACTGGACCCCCTGGTCTTGGAGGTGATATTTTCCAGATGGGGCACCCCACAGATAGATCTTTTTGCAGCCCCAGACAATCACCAACTTCCCCTTTTTTGCTGCAGGTCCCCAGTGTTGGGCTTAATCCTCCTGGATGCCTTAGTTCTCAATTGGGAAGGGAAGTTTCTCTATGCTTTCCCCCCTTCCCTCTCCTGTTCAAAGTGCTAGTCAAAATCAGATCTCAACCCTGCAAGATGATCCTGATTGCTCCGGACTGGGCCAGACAGCCCTGGTATCCACTCCTACTGTCCTTAGCAGTCCATCTTCCCCTGTGTCTTCCCGGGAATTACAACCTGTTAACCTGTGCTCAGGGGAGGGTTTGGTACCCGAACCTCAAATCTCAATCTCAAGGCCTGGCTCTTGAAGAGTTAAGAGTTTGCTGATTTGCACCTTTCCCAAGGAGTAATGGATATCCTGAAGGCTTCTAGAAAACCTTCCTCCAGGGCTGCTTATAATTCCAAATGGAAAAGATTTTCCATATGGTGCTCTGGTAAGCATATTTCCCCAGAATCTGCTGATCTACCCACAGTCCTTGATTATATGGTCCATTTAAATAGCTTGGGGCTGAGGCCAGCTACACTGAAGGTGCATCTGGCAGCTGTGTCTGCTTTTATTTCAGCAGGTAAGCCCTCTTCTCTTTCAGCTCACCCTATATCCTCCAAGTTTTTCAAGGGATTGCTTCACACCAACCCTCCATTCAGGGACCCTGCCCCTGCCTGGGACCTTAATGTTTGCATTGCTCAGCTTATGCAACCCCCTTTTGAGCCTTTGTTTTCAGCAGACCTTAAGTACTTGACTTGGAAGACTGTGTTTCTGGTAGCCATCACTGCTGCCAGACGCATAAGTGAATTACAAGCCTTGTCAGTGGAGCCTGATTTTATCTCCTTTCATAGAGATAAGGTGGTCCTCAGGACTAACAGGAAGTTCTTGCCTAAGGTGGTTTCAGATTTCCACCTTAATCAATCTATGTCTCTTCCAGTGTACTTCACTAACCATTCCTCCTCTGGCGAGAGAAGGCTACACAGTTTAGATGTGAAAAGAGCCCTTAGTTACTACATAGAGCATACCAAGGGTCACAGGTTTGACTCCCTTCAACTGTTTCTCACTTATGGTGAGGTTGGTAAAGGGAAACCTGCCACTAAAAGATCCATTGCCAGGTGGATTGTCTCTTGTATCCAATTTTGCTATGAAAAACTGGGTAAAGTTCCTCCCTCAGGCCTGAGGGCTCACTCTACCAGAGGTACAGCTGCTTCCCTGGCTGCTGCCAGGGACATCCCTATTCTAGAGATATGTCAAGCGGCTACCTGGAAAACAGTTCACACTTTTACCAAGCATTACTCCCTGGAAATCCAGGCTAGGAGTGATGCTCGGTTTGACACAGCTGTGCTTCAAAGCCTATTTCCTAAGTAGGTTCTGTCCCTCCTCCATGGAGGTACTGCTTTGTAGTCTGCATGTGTCAGAATATAGCAAGACTTCATGTTGTTTGAAGAAAAATTACTCACCTTAGTAATGTTGCTTCTTCTAATGGAGTCTTGCTATATTCTAACCCCCCACCTGCCCCTCTCAGAACCTTTGTTTTGGGATGTGTGTGGGCAGTGCAGTGTTGGCATAGTAAATGCCCACCTTGTTGTTTCACCCTTCTCTTCTTGGGTGAGTTGGTGTTATGTTTTTCATTTTTTGGGTCTCCTGACTTGAGTCTTTGTTTTGGGACAAAAAATGTGTTTTATGTTTGATAGCCAGTTGGCTAGTGTAGGTTTACAGCTTCCACACAGGACCTTAGTGAGTTTAGGTCGTAAAGATCTGAGTTTGAGTTTAAAGAACAACAGAGAGAGTCTCAGCCGAGCTCGAGCTCAGCGTTCCATGCCTGGCATGGAAAGTTTAACTCTTTCATCTCCGGGGCAGTTCGAAGGTTGGGACTCACTGCATATGTCAGAATATAGCAAGACTCCATTAGAAGAAACAACATTACTAAGATGAGTATTTTTTTCTTTCTGGTAAAAACATTTTATGCAGCTAAATTGTATTGTAAGGTATGCAGTGAGTTAGACAAGCGTGAGTCCCCATTTGAGGCTGTGGTATACAAATCGTAACTAGCCCCAAACAGATGGTTATTATATGCCAGGGACCTGAATCACTGTATAAAACTGTCATTGTCTGAGCTGGTTATTCCCTAATTCAGGAACAGTCCCTTTTCAGTGGCTTTCACCATAGGTTCACATAACCTGTTAAAAATGTCTTCCTTGCCACTGGCACAGAGTTGTGTCCTTTCCAGTTTACAACTCCCATCTGGAGTACTGTGTCCAGTTCTGGAGACCCCATCTCCGCAAGGACATAGACAGGATAGAGGTAGTCAAGAGGAGGGCAACTAAAATGGTGCAGGGTCTGCAAGAGAAGCCACATGAGGAGACTAAAGGAGCTTAATATGTATACTGTTGAGGAAAGAAGGGAGAGGGGGGACACGATAGAAACTTTTAAGTACCTCAGTGGAATCAACAAAGTCCAAGAGGTAGCATCTTTCAGAAAAGAGGCATTAAGAACTAGGGGACACAATTTAAAGATAGAAGGAGGAAGCGGTTCAGGGCAATGTAAGGAAGTATTATTTCACAGAGAGGGCAGTGGATGCATGGAACAGCCTTCCTGAGGAGGTTGTGGGGTCTAAAACTGTGGGAGAATTCAAGAATACATGGGACAGACATAAGGCAATTCTTGTGGGGGGTAGGAAGAAATAGGCTGTTGGTTAACTAGGATCTGCGGCCTATCCTGTAGGTAGGGAAATGGGCAGACTAGATGGGCCTAGCGGTCCTTATCTGCCGTCAATGTCTATGTTTCTAAGTTTTTACTCTAGTGGGTTACAGAGGGTTGGTCAGCGCCCAGCCAGTACTGGGCCACAGTGTTCAAAGCTGTTAATAAGGCTAGGTCACATGACATCAGTGAACAAGGAGATTTTTTGTTCAGTTCCCTCCCCACCAACTACAGCCAGTAAAACCTGAATGCCGGATGCACCCTGACTGCTGCTGCCAGAGGTTCCAATGTTGACACATACAACAGGAGCGAGAAGGGGCACCCTTGGCAAGCCGCTGTAGTATGGTCAAATTTAGGTGTATAGCCCCCATTTATTAATATCTGGGCTTTTGGTTCCCTATAGAGGGCTCCTGCCCACCTATAGAATTGGGCTGCAAAGTTGTATCTGGGCAGTGTATTGAACATATACCCCCACTCCACGAAGTCGAAAGCCTTTTCAGCATCCGGTGTGAGTACTATTCCTGTGCCTCTCAGCATTCCTTGCGCACCTCCAGATCACATCCAGTGTGCATCGGACATTATTCTTCCCTTGTCTACCCTTAATGATGCCAGACTGATCTGGGTTGATAATTCCAGGAAGCACTCTGAGTCTAGAAGCTAGAACTTCTGCAATTATTTTGTAATCAGAAGTTAGCAGGAAAATTGGTTGATATGAAGAAGAGAGAGCGTGGTCCTTGCCAGTTTTAGGGTTTTGATGGAACTATAATTGTAGCCAACTACGTGGAGGGGGACAGGCATCCAGAATTTGGGCTCTTCCCCCACCATATTAAATAGTGGCACCTGCAGTTCCCTTTCAAAGGCTTTATAAAAGTCTTTTAGGTAGCCCATCTGGGTCCAGGGCTCCCCCTCAAACACTAATCACTGCCCTACCCCCCTTGTTCCAGTGGCCTATGCAGTGTGCCAGGGGACTGTGTGTCAGTGTGGGTAATGGGTACGTTGTAGAGTTCTGTGGCAGGATTCCCCTCTGATGTATATAATGATTTATAAAAATAATTGAGGGTTCCACTGCAGCTCTGCTTGCATCAAAGGAGCTGCCCCTCAAAATATTGCCCTGCTTTAGTTAGTATTTTTTGCTCCAGTGCAGCTGATTTCATGTTACTGTATTCCCATTTAACTTTCTGCAGCCAATAATATAATTCCTGGGTTTAGCGGGCCACGTGGTCTCTCTCCATCTGTTCTGATTTCAACTAGAGTTCTGTCACTCTAGCGCTGAGCTCTTTCTTACTGCAGCTGGCAAAGGACATGATTTGTCCTCAGAGTTAGACTTTTAGGGCCTCCCATCAAGTGGAATGGAATGTATCTCTCTGCTTGTTATCAACTAAGTAATTGATGATGGCCATGGAAAAGAATTTCCAAAACTCTGCGTTGGTGAGGAAGACTGGATCGAGTCTCCATGCTCGATGGGGCTTCCTGTCCATCAGTTTGGACTGCCAGTGTGACTGTGCCATGATGATGGAGGAAAAAAAAACTATATGGACATTTTTGTTGAATGACAAAGATGTTAACTTGGACTTGAAGAGAAATTAAATGGCATTATTAATCACAGTTTACTACAATTACTACACTGAGCAGCAGCAACATTTCACAGTAGAAACATGAAAATTAGAATGAAGAATAACAAGAAAAATACATAGTACAGCAAGAAACTCTGTGAGGTTACCCCAGGAGGAATACACAGATAAGCAGTTCCCCACTGAAAGAAAATCAGTGTTCCCAGCTAGAAATTTGCACCCACAGCAATGACATAGCATTAGTTAATGCAAACAGTTTTTTGTAACTGGGGTCATGACCACTTTCAGGGAGATGGGAGCATCTTAAGGCAGGAGCTAGGTGGTGGCATGAATGTGAACTGTGTCACACTGTAAATAGCAGTTAGAAGTCCTCCTCACTGATACCCACAAGCCCTCACAGGATCAAGAACTGGGAGACAGTTGGTGCTTTAGAGGTTGGGGAACCACTGGCAAATAGTGACCACAACTCTGTCTGGTTTGAACTATCCCTAGGGGATGTAACATCTCAATCCAGGCAGAGGTCTTGAGCTTCAGAGGAGCCAGCTTCGAGAAGTTAAGAAGATTGGTTAGGGACAGGCTGTCTAAGATCCAGGAAACAGTAGAGGTGGAAGACATCTGGGGGCAAACCAAACTAGCCATACTGCAGGCTACAAAATGTTGTGTTAGGACAGTGACAAAAACGAATAAGCATAAAGGATTGATATGGTTCACAGATCAGGTCAAAAATGTGATCAGTACCAAAAGGGTAACCTTTCACAATTATAAGAAGGATAGGAGTGACAGTAATTGGGATGATCTCAATCAAAAGAGCAGAGAAGCTAAGAGGGCAGTGAGGCTGGCAAAGACTACAGCTGAACTAAGGATTATGACAGGATCAAAGAAGGGAACAAACAATTTTTCTGTTATATTCAGGAAAAGAGGAAGAAAGGGGGAAGGATAGTTCATCTCTTAGATGGTGACACATTAGTGGAGGAGGATGAACACAAGGCTGCCGTTCTGAACAACTTCTTCAGTTCATTGTTTACGAAGGAGCATGATGGACCAATGCCTTAAAGTGGCATTAAAGCAGCCAGTTTGTGGATCCAGCCAATGGAGTCACCAACTTGTACTGCCAACAGAATCAGGGAGGCATTAATTCATCTAAGGGCGGATAAAGCACCAGGGCCACATGAGCTGCATGTGAGGGTGCTGAGAGAGCTTGTGGAAGAATTGGTGAACCCCTTGGCTTACTTGTTTAATTGTTTGCTATGGTCGGGGGTCATGCCCAGTGACTGAAGAAGAGCAGATATGATGCCTCTCCACAAAGGGAGGAGAGGAGGCTGGCAACTAGACCAGATAGCCTCACTTTGATACTGGGGAAACTTATGGAAACCTTAATTAAACAGGACTTAGTAGAGTACCTAGAGATGTATGGTCTTCAGGATGGCAGACAGCATGGGTTTGTAACAGGCTGGTCATGCCAGATAAACCTAATTACATTCTTTGACTGGGTGACTAAGGAATTGGACAAGGGCCACCTGGTGGACCTCCTATACTTCGACTTCAGCAAGGCCTTCGATTCCGTGCCGCACAGAAAGTTGGAGGCTCTAGGCATGGCCCAGAGTATAGTTAGTTGGGTGAGTAACTGGCTAAAGGTCAGGAAACGGAGTGTGATAGTAAATGGGTTAAGGTCTGGAGAAGGAGAAGTCACTAGTGGTGTACCCCAAGGCTCGATCTTAGGCCCAGTCCTATTCAATATATTCATCATCGACATTGGCGAAGGTATCCAGGGTAAGCTTGTCCTCTTCACGGATGACACTAAGCTTGGTGGTGGGGTGGACAGCACAGAGGCGGTTAGGGACCTTCAAAAGGACCTGCAGAGGCTCGAAAGATAGTCCAATGTCTGGCAGCTGAAGTTCAACGTGAAGAAGTGCAAGGTGATGCACCTGGGTAAAGGGGAACCCAATGACAGAATACTGTCTTAATGGAGTCCGGCTCTGTACCTCACATGAAGAAAGGGTCCTAGGAATCATCATCTCGGACACCCTTGAGCAATCCAGCCAATGCAACAGAGCTTTTAGCAAAGCCAACAAAATGTTGGGAGGTATAGGGAGAGGCTTTGACAGTAGGAACAGGGAGGTGATCCTTCCACTCTAAAGGTCCCTGGTGAGGCCCCACCTGGAATACTGTGTTCAGTTTGGAGTCCTCACCTCCTTACCTAAAGAAGGACAGGAATAGACTGGAGGCCATACAGAGAAGGGTAAAAGGGAGAAAGATGATACATGGGCTCCACAAGCTCTCGTATGGGAATTACTTGAAGGCACTAGACAAGTACTCACTGGAAACTAGGAGGGAGATGGGGATATGACTGAAATGTTCAAATTCATGAGGGGCATAAACAAGGTGCCCTACTCAGAACTCGTCAACAGGATATCAGACTCAAACACAAGGGGACACAAATGGAAACTGAGAGTAGGTCACTTCAGGAGGGAGTTAAGAAACAGAAACATAGACTTTGACGGCAGATAAGGACCACTTGGCCCACCTAGTCTGCCCATTTCCCTACCTACAGGATAAGCTGCAGATACTATTTAACCAACAGCCTATTTCTTCCTACCCCCCACAAAAATTGCCATATGTCTGTCCCATGCGTTCTTGAATTCTCCCACAGTTTTAGACCCCACAACCTCCTCAGGAAGGCTGTTCCATGCGTTCACCACCCTCTGTGAAAAAATACTTGTTCACATTGCCCCTGAGCCATCCCCCCTCTATCTTCAGATTGTGTCCCCTTGTTCTTGTACAACTCTTTTTCTGAAAGATGCTACCCTCTTGGACTTTGTTGATTCCACTGAGGTACTTAAAAGTTTCTATCATGTCCCCCCCTCTCCTTCCTTTCCTCAAGGGTATACATATTAAGCTGCTTTAGTCTCTCCTCGTATGGCTTCTCTTGCAGACCCTGCACCATTTTAGTTGCCCTCCTCTGGACTGCCTCCATCTTGTCTATGTCCTTGTGGAGATGGCGTCTCCAGAACTGGATACAGTACTCCAGATGGGGTCTCACCAACTGTCTGAAGAGAGGGATAACAACTTCCTGTTTTCTACTGGTGATGCCTCTCCCTATATATCCCAGTATCCCCTCAGCCCTCCCTACTGCCTTCTCACATTGCTTCTTACCTTAAGGTCATCTGATATGATTACCCCCAGGTCCCTTTACATTTTTGCTGTTGTTACTCCCCCCCATTGTGTAATCTTCCCCTGGGTTTTTGTTTCCCAGGTGCATTATTTTGCACTTCTTTGCATTGAATCCAAGCTGCCATACTTCTGACTATTCCTCCAACCTTGCCAAGTGCCTACTCATCCTTTCCACGCCTCCTTGTGTATCAACCCTGTTGCAGATCTTTGTGTCATCTGCAAAGCAGCATACTTTTCCTTCCAGTCCCTCTGCAATGTCACTTATAAAGACATTAAAAAGGACTGGACCCAGTACTGAACCCTGCGGTACCCTACCAGTAGCCCCTCTTTCTTCAGAGTGGACTCCATTTACAATTACCTTCTGTGTCCTGTTGTCCAGCCAATGTTTTACCCAGGCTACTACCCTGGAACCCACTCCCAGGCTGGTTAATTTGACTATTAATCTTTTGTGTGGGACTCTGTCAAATGCCTTGCTACAGTCATGTCCACAGCCCCTCCCTGGTCTACTACTTTGGTCACCCAGTCAAAGAAATCAATTAGATTTGTCTGAAAAGACCTTCCTGCTGTGAACCCATGCTGCCTTGGGTCCTGTGCCCCACTGGCATCTAGGTACTCAACAGTTCTTTCCTTCAGAAGTGATCCCATCACTTTCCCTACCACAGAGGTCAAACTGACAGGTCTGTAGTTTCCTGCCTCTGTCTTGCTCCCGCTTTTGTGAAGGGGTATCACATCTACCTTCTTCCAGTCCTCAGGTACCACACCATCCTCCCATGATTTGTTAAAAAGGGTAGTCAGTGGTGTCACTAGTTCTCTCCTTAATTCTTTTAGAATTCTGGGGTGAATTCCATCAGGCCCCATTGCTTTGTCCACCTTCAGTTTTAGGAGTTCTTTCAGAATCCTTTCTTCTGTGAAAGGACTGGGATCGACCTCCCTAGCCAGAGTGCTTCTGTTAATTGGATTAGGCACCTCCCTCCTCCTCTTTTGTGAAAACTGAGCAGAAGTATTCATTCAGTATCCCTGCTTTTTCACTGTCCCTCTCTGCCTGCCCACCCACCGTCCATTCTTTTCAGCCTCACTATCCCTCCCTTTGTCTTTCTACGCTCCCTGATGTACCTATAAAAGGTTTTATCCCCCTTCTTAACTGAGTTGGCTATCTTTTCCTCAGTTTAGGCCTTTGCTATTCTGACTATCCTCCCTGCTCCTTCTGCCTTAACTTTTACGGTTCTCTGTCCTGCTCCTTCTGTGTTTCCTTATACTTCCTAAATGCTATCTTTTTCTCTCTAACCTTCATTGCCACCTCTTTTGAGAACCACAGTGTCTTTTTCTTTCGTTTTGATTAGTTTATTTGCTTCACACAAAGGCTTGTTGCCTCTGTGATGGCAGTTTTGATGTTTCCCCATTGCTGCTCCACCCCTCCTTCTAGCCTATGTGCTAGTGCTTTTCTAAGGCACTCACCCATCTTGCCAGAGTCAGCCCTCCTGAAGTCCAGAACCCTCACTTTTGTATGGCTTGACTCTGTAGCTGAGTTTATCATGAACCACAGTTTGGCGATCACTTGTTCCTAGATGGCTACCCACTTCTAGATCTGAGATCCTCTCACCATCCCCATTTGAGAGTATGAGGTCTAAGATTGCTCCCTCATGAGTGAGTTTCAAAAGTAGCTGTCTGAGGCATGCCACCTGAAGGGCATCAAGAATGGCTCTGCTTTTGGGTGTGGCTGCAGCCAAGGTGCTCCAGTTAACATCTAACATACTAACATACTAAAATGCCAGCAGAATAGGCCTAATGGTCTTTCGTGTCTGCTCGTTTGGTCAGCCCCCACCCTGGGTGCTGACCTTGCTGTCCCCCTTGCCTTCTCTGGCTTCTCCCTTCACATCTGGCATATTCAGGTCCCCATCAAAAGTATATCCCGTTTCTCTGCCATCCTAAGGATGCCTTCTATCATATCCTTGTCCCTTCCCTTCCCCTGACATGGGGGTCTGTATACAACCCCGTGCAGATTGTAGTGCCATTTTCAGTCTCTAAGGTGACCCACAGTGCCTCCTCTCCTCCATGTTTACTCTTCTGTTCAGTTGCTTTTATCCCTTCCCTTATATAGAAAGCTACTCCTCTCCCTCTTCTCTCCTCCCTGTCTCTCCTGTAGGTTGTGTACCCCAATATGTTAACATCCCAATCGTGGTTCTCTGTGTACCATGTTTCTGTGACTGCTACGATATCCAGGCATCCCTCGTGTGTGTGTGTGTGTGTGTGTGTGTGTGGTGCTAGCTTCTTCCTGCCTACTTTTGCCTCTCCCTTGGCTAGTTTAAATGCTTGTCAATGAAGCATTTAAACCTATCACCTAGGGTCCTGGTTCCCCTCCTGGACAGATGCAGACTATCACGCCAGTATTGGCCTGCATCCCTCCAGGTGGACCCCAGTCCCCAATGAAGCCAAATCCCTGAGCTCTGCACCGGTTTTTCAACCACTGATTGAATTCCATGGTGTCAAGCACCCTAGCCTCACCTATGCCGAAGACAGGCAGCACCTCCGAGAAGGTTACCGTGCGTGCTACTTGTCTAAGGCCCCTCTAACTCACAAACTCTTCCTGCACTGCTCTGGTCCTTTCTAGCCAGGTCAGTTGTCCCTAGGTGGACAATGACATCCATCTCCCTCCTGTGCAGCTGCTCCAGCGATCCTGAGGATTCGCTCCCTGTCCCTCAAGCCATGGAACCAGGCAGGCACCTTACCTCCCTCTCCTTTCCTCCCCTAATTCTACCTTCCTAACAATGGGGTCCCCCACCAGGAGTTGTTTCCTTCCCCTGTGGGGTCCCATGCCACCCCCCTGTGGGTCTCCTTTGTGGAGGTTCCCAACATCCTCCTTGGTTTCCACTGTAGGTGCCTCCGTAGAGAAACCACACTTTGCCAGAATGGCATATGAATTGGAGAGAGGTACAACTGGAGGGATGCGCCTCTGTTCCACCGCCCTCACCCTCCCTGAGCCCACTGTGGTCCAACCGCTCTTCTTCCTTGGCAACCTCTGAGGCGATGGCAGTGGCACTGGTGGTCCCTGGGTGGAAGAGGAGGTCCCCCAAATCCTGGCCAACTCAGCCTGGAGATAAGCAACCTCCTCCCTCAGTCCAGAGAGGTGCCTACAAATGGGACACCACCACATCTTCCAAAATGTCTCCCGGAAGACTGCTGCTCCACAGCCACTGCATTGCACCACTCCTATCATGTCTTATTTCTGGCCCCTTAAGTGCTATATGGAATACTTACTCTTTCCTCTGGTTTTGTTTTTTTCTCCCTACTTACTTACTGCCTCTGTGCCCTTTAAGCTCCTGATCTTCCTGTTCTGAGACAAGAAGTTCCTATTTTCCTCAATAGTCTCCTTCCTTGCTCAGAGTCAGACCGCCAGCAGTTGGGGGGATGGAGAGCTACTCTTCCTTCTAGGATGGTGAGTCTTTGGTGGCTCTGTGATCACACACTTACTGCTCCTAAACAGGAAGTTCCTGTTGTCAGTCAAATCCTGTGCCTATAAAACTAGAACTGATTTAGGGTGGGGAGGGAAGGAGGGCAATATAGTCCCAGTAGAGAAGTTTAGTTATAATAACAGCAGCTCCTTCCTCCTGGTGTCTCTGCCTGTTCTCTGGCAGAAGCTATCTCGGGCAGTGTTTAAATCTGGCTTTAACCTGACTTCCTTCTAGCTAAACCACTCCCCCTACTTTGCAAGCCTTTCTACACTTAGTTAATGACACAGATAACAATTCCCTTCAGCTACCTGAGACAAACACCTAGATAACTGCACAGATAACACTTCACTTCAGTCAACTCAGTCAAACACTAACTTTTTGTTTTGTTTGTTTTTACCCTAATTGAAGGTCCCAGTAGTAGAGTTCTAGTTCTTTAGTCCCAGTAGAGAAGTTTAGTTATAATAACATCAGCTCCTTCCTCCTGGTGTCTCTGCCTGTTCACTACTTTTCAGAAAGGGTGGTGGAACCATGGAACAGGTTGTCTGCCGAGGTGGTAGGATCTAGGTCCGTGGCAGTGTTCAAACATGGGTGGGACAAAGCAAGGACTACCTTAGACTCCACAGGAGCCGGAAAGAGTATAAAATTCAGCACGGGGGGCTAGGACTCATGATCGCTAGAGATCTCCGACCCGTTGGGCAGACTTGATGGACCCTTGGTGTCCTTCTGCCATCTTTTTCTGTGTTTCTAAGAATCCCATCATGTGTTTGAGGGAAGTCCTGAAGAGCTGTGTACATAGCTTGTGCCCATCCAGTGGTTGGAACAAAAAGATAATTAATCAAAACACTTAACTGCCAAACCTCAGCATGTCAAATGAACTTTGTTTACTTTCCTCAGGCATGCTGTATCCCATAGATCTCCCATCCCCAGAACAGCCTTAGTCAAGCCCAACTCCTGCGGGGTGTCCATGTGTACTGCGCTGAACCCGAACATGTAAACTATTGTAACCCAGCTACCAGCACAGAACAGTTAACTGAGCAGTTTCTGGGTGACCAAGGAGCTCTACAAAACAGGTATTGTGTGCTGGGGGGAATAGCTTGTCCTGGGCTCAGTGATGGTTAAGAAGTTGGGGCCGCCATGTGGGAAGGGTGGGGAGGTTAAGGGACCTTTAGACAGCGCTAACGTCATGTACTTACTCTGACCTCAGAAAGTATGCTATGCCACAGAGCCAACCCTGGGGGTACTTAAGACCACTGGTTCCATGCTACTGGGACAGCCCAGGTGATAACACAAACCACTTGTGCCATGCTACTGGGCCAGTCCAGTTAATAACACAGAACACTGGTGGCATGCTGCTGGTCCAGTCAGCGGTGTTGCAGACCACTGGTGCCATGTTATTGGGCAAGCCCAGGTTGAAACGCAGAGCACTGGTGCCATGCAACTGTGCCAGCCCTGGTGGTAACGCAGACCACTGGTGCCGTGATACTGGGCCAGCCCACTTAATAACACAGACCACTGGTGCCATGCTACTGGGCCAGCCTAGCTGATAACACAGACCGCTGGTGCCATGCTGCTGGTGCAGTCAAGTTGGTATTGCAGACCACTGATGCATGTTATTGGGCCAGCCCAGGTGATAACGCAGACCACTTGTGCCATGCTACTAGGCAAGTCCAGTTAATAACACAGACCACTGGTGCCATGCTACTGAACCAGTCAGGCTGATATTCCAGACCACTGGTGCCATGTTATTGGGCTAGCTCAGGTGATAATGCAGACCACTTGTGCCATGCTGCTGGGCCAGCCAGTGTGGTTGTGTGGACCACTGGTGCCATGCTACTGGGTCAGTCAAGCTGGTATTGCAGACCACTGGTGTCAGGTTACTAGGCCAGCCCAGGTGGTAACACAGACCATGAGTGCCATGCTACTGGGCCAGCCCAGGTGTTACTGCAGACCACTGCTCCCATGTGACTGGGCCAGCCCAGGTGGTAATGCAGATCACTAGTGCTAAGCTACTGGGACAGCCCAGGTGATACTACAGATCACTGGTGCGATGTGACTGGCCCTGACCTGGTGGTAACACAGACCACTGGTGCCATGTGACTAGACCAGCCTGTGTGACAATGCTGGTCACTTGTGTTATGCGACTGGGCCAACCCAAGTGGTAACACAAACCAGTGGTGACATGCGACCGGGCCAGCCCAGGTGGTAATACAGACCTCTAGTACCATGGTACTGGGCCAGCCCATGTAGTAGTGCTGACCACTGGTGCCTTGGGACTGGGCTAGCCCAGGTGGTAGTGATGACCACTGGTGCCATGGGACTGGGCTAGTCCTGGTGGTAATGCAGACCTCTGGTGTCATGCAACTCTGCCCGCCCAGATTCAGTCCTTTTGAGCTAAAAGAAATGCATTCTTGCTGTAGCATAAGTTTTAATTTGGTGTTTAATTTAGGGAAATGTTTTTTAGATTTGATTTTGTTTTTAATTTGAAACCTGCATTACTTATATGCTAGCAATGATGGGTCTCTGTTGGCTATTGTCAGTCACTTTAAGCACTTAGGGATCACTTTTGACCCCACATTAGACTTCTCTTATTTATTTAGTTAGTTTTTGTTGACTGGGAAAGGAAGACTATACAATTCTGCCTGTTTTCAAGTCTCATCCCATGGGAAGGGGATACAGATGGATGTCAACTGACATTGAACCAGATTAAGCTGTTGGTGGTATTTTTAGTGAATATTATCAGATTTCTTCTGCATGTAAATCTGGAAACTTCAGGTTGGGGTTTACATGTAGAATATATTATAATCTTACCCCTGAGGAACACAGGAACATCCTTTCCCAGAACAGAAAGGGCAGGAGCTGTAAGGCCACAAAGGCAGTAGGAAAGAAAGGAAGAAAAAAAAACAGAGGCAGGAGAGAGTAAGCATACAAAGCGACAGGAGAGGGGCCACAAATAAGACATGATGGGAGTGGTGCAGTTCAGTGACTGTGGGGTGGCAGTCTTCCGGGAGACATTCTGGAGGATGCAGTGCTGTCCTATATGCAGGAACTTCTCTAGGCTGAGAGACGAGGTCGCTTGTCTCCAGGCCAAGTTGACCAGGAGTCTGTGGACCTCCTCCTTCATCCATGGACCACTGAGTCCACCCCCACTGCCTCAAAGGTTGCCTAGGCTGAGGAGCGGCTGGACTATAGTGGGCTTGGGAAGGGTGAGGGCAGTGGGGCAGAGGCACATCCCTTGTACAGTTCCACTCCACAACTTCTGTGCTGTGCTGGCAGGGTGGGACTGTCTCAAGGAGGCACCAACAGTGGAGATCAAGGAGGATGTGGGGGTCCTCCATGGTGGAGACCCTAGTGGGGGGAGGGAGAGGACCCCAGAGGAGGAAGAAGCAACTCCTGGTGGGGGATTCTATTGTTAGGGGGTAGACTTGGGGGCAGATGGAGTGGGAAAGAGGGCAGTTAAGTGCCTACCCAGCACCACAACTTGTAGGGATGGAAAGTGCATCCAGAGGGTCGCTGGCTCAGCAGGATGGGAGGGAGAGCTAGACATCATTGTCCACCTGGGGACAAATGATCTGGCTGGTGATGAGGTTAGGGTAGTGCAGGAGGACTTCAGGGAGCTGGGGAAGGGTCTTAGACAAGTGATACGCACTGTAACCTTTTCAGAAGTGCAACAGGTCAGTCACGAGGGGGAGGACAGGGCATTCCACACCAAGAGATTCAACACATGGTTGAAGGACTTATGCAGAGCAGAGGGCTTTGGCTTAATTGGGGACTGGGGTCCCACCTGGAGGGATGCAGGCCTATACAAGTGGGATGGACTGCATCTATCCAGGGGGAACCAAGATCCTTAGTGAGAGCTTTAAATGCTTCATTGGCAAGCATTTAAACTAGCCAAGGGAGAGGCAAAAGTAGGCAGAAAGAAGCTAGCACCACACACACACACAGAGGATGAAGCATTCAGTAGGGAGGAACCTAGGGTTGTGGAAATCAACACTAAAACCTAAAACTGAGATGGGTAGAATGGCAGAGATAAGGAAGAATGGGAGTAAAAACAAGAGGGGAAGGGAGGGAAGACATGGGGATAGGAGGGGAGCTACTAGAAGGGGAGGTTGCAAAACTTGGAAGGCCATGTGCACGAATGCCCGCAGCCTAGGAAATAAAATCCCGGACCTAGTGACCTTGATGGCCTAGGCGGACCTGGACATTGTCGCTGTTACCGAGGTATGTTACATGGGGAACCATGCATGGGATATAACCATACCAGGTTACACTCTGTTTAGAAAAGACAGGGTGGGACAAAAGGGTGGAGGGGTGGCTATCTACATCAGGGAGGGAATTAAAGCAACTGAATTTCAGGGAATGCAGGAGTGAGGAGAAGCACTGTGGGTCACCCTGGAGACAGGAAACAGCACCGCCATTCGCACTGGTGTGATCTACAGACCTCCAGCACAAGGGGAGGAGATGGAGGGGGTACTAGTGGAAGCCATCCACAAAATGCAAGTCAAAGGTGAAGTGCTGTTGGTGGGAGACTTCAGTTTGCCTGACGTGGATTGGAGCACCCAGGCTGCAGCCATAGCCAGAAGCAGTGGCATCCTGGATGCCCTGCAGGGGGGTGTGCTCTCTGTAGGGTGTGTGCCTCAGACAGCTTGTGGCAGAACCCACCAGAGAAGGAGCAATATTGGACCTAGTACTCACCAATGGGGACAGAGTTACAGATGTAATGGTGGTAGCCACCTGGGGTCCAGTGATCAATATGAGAACAGTGGAGGAGTCAAACCACATGAAAGCAGGGGTCCTGGATTTCAGACTGGGTCGACTTTGCAAAAATGGGAGAATGTCTCAAGGAAACCCTGGCAGGGGAAAAAGAAGGGGGGGATGTAGAGAAACAGTGGGCTAACCTTAAGGGAGTCATAGCAGAGACGACAAGCCTTTGTGTTAGGCAACTAAGCAAAACAAAGAGAAATTAAAAAACACTATGGTTCTCAAAGGATGTGGCCGGTAAGGTAAGAGAAAAAAGGCTAGCTTTAAGGAGGTACAAGGATACAGAGGGAGGAAGACAGGGAACTGTATCTGGAAAAGCAGAGGAGGCAGGTAAAGCAGTCAGGAGCGCAGAGGCGCAAATAGAGAAAAAAATAGCCCAGGCAATTAAGAAAGGAGACAAGACCTTTTTCAGGTACATTAGTGAAAGAAAGTCGACTAGAGGTGGGATTGTAAGGTTAAAAAAGGAGGGAGGGGTGTGTGCAGAGGGGAATCTAGAAAAAGCAGCAATCCGGAACAAATATTTTTGTTCAGTATTCACAGAAGAAGGGGAAGGAGAAGGACCACTATTGGGTGATAGGAGCACCAATGGGAGAGAGGTGGACTCCAGCCCGTTTATGGAGGAAAAAGTTCTAAAGGAACTCGAGAATCTGAAAGGGGACAAGGCTTGAGGCCGGATGGGATGCATCCCAGAATATTAAAAGAACTTATAGTGGTGCTGGCAGCACCACTAACAGCCCTGTTCAACAAATTGATGGATGGGGGTGGTTCCAGGGGACTGGAGGAGGGTGAATGTAGTCCCTGTCCACAAAAGTGAGAACAAGGAGGAGGCTGACAAGTACAGGCCAGTCAGCCTGACCTCGGTGGTGGGGAAATTAATGGGGTCACTGCTAAAGAAAAGATTGTGATATTTCTTGAATTCAGTGGAGCACAGGATCCAAGGCAGCATGGATTCACAGCGGGAAGGTCTTGTCAAACAAATCTGATAGAATTCTTTAACTGGGTGACCAGGTAGGTAGATCAGGGAGGGGCACTGGATGTGGCCTTCCTAGATTTCAGCAAGGCCTTTGATGCCATCCCTCATAGGAGGTTGGTGAATAAGTTGAGCAACCTTGGAGTGGGCCACAAGGTGGTAAACTGGGTCAGAAACTGGTTGAGTGACAGGACACAGAGGGTTGTGGTAAATGGCAGAGGGGTGACCAGTGGGGTGCCACAGGGATCTGTTCTGGGGCCAGTCCTCTTTAATGTCTTCATAAATAACATTCCAGAGGGGCTGGAGGGGTAGGTATGCCACTTTGTAGATGACATTAAGATCTGCAACAGGTTTGACATCCCAGGGGAGGGGAGATAAGAAAGTACCTAAATATGCTTGAGGAGTGGCTGAGAGTGTGGCAGCTAAGACTCAGTGCAGAGAAGTGCAAAATCATGCATTTGGGGCACAGAAATCCAAAGGAGTACAAGATAGGGGGAGAGGTACTGACAGACACCAGTCAAGAAAGGGATCTGGGGTAATCATATCTGATGACCTGAAGGTAACCAAACAATGTGAGAAGGCTGTTGGGAGAGCCAGTGGGATGCTAAGGTGCATAAGGAGAGGTATCAGCAGCAGGAAAAAAGAAGTGGTTATGCCACTGTACAGATCACTACTGAGACCTCATCTGGAGTATTGTGTCCAGTTTTGGAGGCTGTATCCCCAGATGGACATAGGCTAAATAGAGGCAATCCAGAGAAGGGCAACAAAAGTGGTGCAAGGACTGCACCAAAAGTCATATGAGGAAGGACTTACAGGACCTCAATATGTATTCCCTGGAGGAGAGGAGAGAGAGGGGGAATATGATAGAGACATTCAAGTACCTCAGGGGTATAAACAAGGTACAGGAGGGTAGCATCTTTCAGAAAAGGAGTACAAGAACAAGGGGGCATGATATGAGGCTAGAGGGGGTAGGCTTAGGGGCAACATGAAGAAATACATTTTCACAGAAAGAGTGGTGGATACTTGAAACAGCCTCCCTGCAGAGGTGATGGTGGCAAAAACAGGGGAATTAAAGAATGCATGGGATAAACATAAGAGTACTCTTGCAACAGGGAAGAGAGGGTAAGTCGCAGATCAACTAGGGTCTGCAGTATTACATCAGGTAAGAAAAAGGGGCAAACTATTTGGGCCACATGGTCCTTATCTGCCATCACCTTCTATGTATCTGTGTTTCTAAGGCGCACTTGGCATTTGCACAAGGAGTCCTACTGCTTGGCCTGAAACATGGTCTGCTGTCCTTTTTTAATACTTCTAAAAGTAACCTGGTTAAGTGGAAAGCTACCTATAAAATTTTTTACTTTGCCTTTGCCGTCAATCATCTGACTTACTGCTGTCTTTTATGCTTTGGTTTGGGTTGGCTAAGTGCTCTTTTGCCCTTGGTTACTAGTTCCACTTGTGTCTGTACCCACTCAGATCAGGTAAAAATAAATTATGTGTTCCAGTGTATTCTACTAATGTGGGGCTACAAGCCTTCTCCTCCTTTGCTCCCATGTATTTAAACTCTCTTGCTCTAGGATTGCATAATATCTCTTCTAATTTGCTATTCAAGAGTAGAAGTTAGATAATATTTACAGACCTTAAAAGCATTTTTTTAACACATAATGTTAAAATTCATGCTTTTTTTTTTTTTTGAATTCAATCATTTATGCTCCTCGAGCCCTGACAGGGGCTTCAGGACTCCGGAGGAGGGACACCGTCTCACCATCTCTCAGGTCCCTGCCACACCGCACTTGCCGACCCCGGAGATTTCCCACGGCTTGCACCCCATGGCGGGACTGTGGAGGTGGTGCCCCCTCCCCAGAGACCCAATCCAGAAGCCAGAGTTCTCCCTCTGCGCAGCTGACTGTCGTAGAGCCCTGCCAGGCTCCTTTCTCCTTCAAGTTTCTCCCATCCCCCTTCCCTACCAACATAACTATGTCAGAGGGTGCCTCCCAACTCGTGTTGTCCTCCAGTCACCACTAGAGGGCAGTCAGCGAGCGGGACGATGTGGGACTCTCCCTCGGAGAGAGAGAGAGAGAGAGGAGAGGAGAGCAGTCCTCTGGATACTCAGTCCCCCCCACCCCCCACGACCCCCGGCAGCCCAGACTCGTTCTTGAACCCGGGTCACTGGCATGGAGCAAGGTGTAGCGTCCAGTGCCTCAACCTTCAGTACCATCGGGCTGGCACTTCATGCTTTTTCTAAGGATTGTTCATTGCTGTTATCTAGAACTGCCATTATCTGATGCAGTTTTTTTCATTCCGTACATTTCTGCTGCACTTTCTGTATTTTGCAGTCAGGTATTTGTAAGGTAGTCCGTGCTCTCCTGGGTTGTTCCTGAAAATAGGCATTATATGTCTAGTACACTTACCTGGTTATCAAAAACTAAACAAATAACTACATCAGAAATAACTACATACATAAGATACATACGAGCACACTAAGTACTGCTAAGTGGATGTTCTCTTTGAGTAAGGAAACCCCAAAAATGACTCCAGTTATTTTTAAACAAATCAGACCACCAATTTAAAAAGTGCCAAAATCAACCCTTCAGGGGTTGCTAGATTAATAACTACATTTGGTTTAGGTCCTGCTGGTCGCTTAACATTGGTGCCCTCCTAAACAATCTTGCTGCAACCGACTGGTCCCCATCTTCTCCACCCCGATACTGATGTGGCCCTCTCCCTATTCTGCACCAAATGTATTCTTGTCTGGGACAAGCATGCCCTCCTCAAAAAATCCAGGGTAAAAAGTTCCCACCACCCCTGGATTACACCTGACCTTATCGACCAGTGTAAGTCCTAAGGCCAAGCTTGGGCCCATTTCAAATTCTCCTGCTCCCTACCCCGCCTGTTGTCCTACAGCTCACTCAGAAACTTATGTATGAAGGCTGTCCATGATGCTAAGGCTCTCTACTTCAGATCCAACCTCCAGAACAACCTTAACTACCAGCAAAATTCTGAATGGTTATTCACTCCCTCTTTGGCCTCCCAACCTCACCCAGTCTGCTCCCCTAGTAGATGGTTCACCAGTTGGTCTCCGGCCCTCGCTCTTCTTCTGATCACTTTTTTCCATCTAGTGTTTATCCTTTGTGTACATCTTGGCAACTGCTTCAGCCTCTACACTGCTCTTGCACCACCGGTGTCCATCTCCCTGTGGGACTTAACTAGGCTCTGTCCTTACATTACCCCATACCCCTCCAGGTATGCATCCATTGTGTGCTGATGTGTTCAGGGTAATGACACGAGTCTGTGAGTGTACAGGGCATCATGTAGACCAAGCTCTATTTTTTCTCCTGGTTTTATCACCATGTCCTTCTTGCCACCCTGTGATGGCAAGTGCGGTCTCCGGCGACCTCAACAGCAGCACACACTGGGCATGCACCACACCTTGGGAGGAAGCAAGCTCCCCAGCTCACTGTGAGGGGACGCTGCTGCACCAGAGCCTATCTGTCTCCCTCCCCACTGGCTTACACTTCCTTCAGGAGCATTTCCAGCCTGGTGGCCTGAACCTAGCAGACCTGGGCTCGCTTCCAAACCTGGGTCTCTGGCATGGAAGCATAGAGTGCTTCCACTTGAGTCATCCGGCAGCCCTTGTTACTGCTCATTTTAATGAGGTTTTGTTTTTTTTTTACCATTAGTGCCATCACCTCTCTCCCTGGCCCCTCTCCTGTCTTCTCCGTATCCCTCCATCCTGATATCTGCTTCACTCAACCCAGGGATTTCAGTTTCCTCCTGTAACTCCTCAGGAAACCTATCTTGCCCTTTCCTCACTCAGCCTTGCTAAGTCTAGCCTAATGGGCTGTCTCTCAACACTCACCATCGCCTCTCCCTTTACTCACCTTCTTAACCTCTCCTTCTTACTCTGCTCTGTCCTCCAGTCCTGGGAGGTTGCCAAGGTTCTCCCTGTTCACAATAGGTATAACCCCCCCACCTCTGGTAACTTCCATCCTATCTTCCTCCTCCTCACTCTTGCAGAACTGCAGGAGGAACTTGTCTACTGTAGGCTTGCTGATTTCCTCTGTTTCTCCTTCTATCTCTCCCCTTTCCAGTATGGTTTTTGGAAGCACCACTTCTAGGAGCGTGGATATGTTGTTCATCCACACTGTCTGGCATTGTCCCTTTCCCCTTTAAATCTTGCCGGAAGTCTTCAAGCTGGCTCCTCCCACCCACCCGCGTGGTAAATACCTCGGCTTCGCCCCATGACGCCAGATCTTCCTTTCGCTGGAAGATTCAGGTTCCTCGTCCTTTCTGTAGTGTTGAGGCCCTGGATTCGTTTCAGCGGTTTTCACGCATCTTCTCGCTCCTAAACTCATTAGAGTTCACGACTCTGATCGGACATGGATAACAAGTCGTCCCGGGTTTCGCGGTGTCCTTGCAGACGAAAATGTCGCCGATCCCCACCTCGTGCGTTTACTACCGGTTCTACGATACCTCGCAGTGATCCATTTGCGCTTCCTTCCACCCCAACGTCCTGGAAGATCGTCAGGCGTGCCTGAAGCTGGGTAGACCGGAGCTCCGCAACCCACAGGTAAAATCCAAGGAGGCCAGGTGGGCGGTTTCCGCGGCTGCGGGATCCGCCGAGCAGCTCGAGCGCATGGCGGCCTTCGAGGAAGAAGCTGCCCAAGCCTCGGTTAGCCAAGGTTTCTTCGTGCCGCTCAACCTGGGCTCTTCCTTTTCAGGTTCCTTTAGGGATTTGTGCCAGTCTCTCCCTACCAAGGGTGAGGCCCCCTCGGGCTCGCACTCATCCCGTTCTAAGAAAAAGGATCCTAAATCTTCCTCGAGTCGAAGAAGACACTCCTGGGATCAGGAGCGGTCCGATGTCTCGACTTTGGTCGAAATTGCCTCCTCGGCCGCTGGGTTTTCAGACCTTCCGTCTGTACAGGCGTAGAAGCAGGGAGTCGGCAATCCGGCGAGATTATTCGACCCGGTCGGCGTTATCACTGACTCCTGTCGATGATTCTTTGGAGAATGCCGATTCTCTCCTTCCCCGACAAGGGAGACCCGCCTGGCCTCCGATCGGAGGACAGAACGGAGCCTCGGTTTCACGGACCCCAGTCTCCGATCAACAAAGCCGACACCGTCGGTCTCGATCAGGAGCAAGTCCTCTTGATCGTCGACCCAAAAGGACACAAGCACTCCCACAGAGGCGCCACGTTCCCCTTCCTCCTCGGGCGAGGAGGCTTCGCGAAAATTGCGTCGATGCTGCGAGATCTCATGTGGCAGCAATTCCTGCTAGCAGGTCAGAAGCCAGCTCCTCGGTGGTCCGGCTATCTCTTGGCCTCAGCCTCGGCCGCCTCAGACACCGATTGCTCCAGTGCGGTCTCTAGGGGCTCGGTCGTCTTCGCGCGCAAGCCAGTTTCAGGGTCCCCACCAATTTTGGTGGAACCTCCACCTAAGCTGCCCTCGGAGTTCCCTCAAGGATGCCCGACAGTCTTGGGTCTCCCCACAGACTGTCAATTCGGTCACCCTGATCGTCCTAGGCGTATCGAGGGGACTTAGGTCGGCAACCTTTATATCGGGACTCCTCCGATTCGATAACACTGGCCTTCATTCTCTCGATGAGCTTCGGTGTCAGGCTTGGAAGAGGGCCTTCCTCCTTCCAGGGCATCCTCCGGCTCATTTCGAATCGGCAGGGGATGGCCTACAGCCTATCCAGAAAAGGTGGAATATCCCTTACGGATATTCTTAGAGAGGATACCCCTACGGAGGCATTCAGTCGCGAAGCCATTATTAGTCCGGCCTTGGAACTCTGGCAGTCCAGCCTCCTGCCAGCTCCATCTGCCCACATGGCACGCAAGTACGCGGTGCCCATAGGGTCCTTGGCGGGGTTTACTGAGCACCCCTCGGCAGAAAGCCTTGTGACTGCCTCAGTATTCAGGTGGATGGGCAGCTTGGCCGATACTGACCGCCCTCCAGACAAAGAGTCCAAACTTATGGACCACTCGGCCCGGAAGGTCTATGCTGCATCATCTTTGGGCCTTCGTCAGGCAAGCTCAGCGGTGATTATGGCACACTTCTCTCACGCCCTCTTGGAGTCGCTGGACGAGAGTTCTCCCCACCTCCCAGCTGACATGCAGACCACGGTCAAGCAGGTCAGGACCAGAAGCAGAGCTGTTGCTAAACACAACTCCAGACTGCTCTGGGCGTGGGTGATTCCTGTGCCCGTTCACTAGCTTCAGCGGTATCCACTCGCCGCAGAGGCTTGGCTGAGTAATCCTCCTTTCCCGTGGATACTCAGCACAAGCTAGCTGATGTGCACTTCCTTGGCACCGACCTCTTCGGGCCAGGAGTGGCAGGTCACCTGCAGCGTATCGAGCAATCTAATGCCACCTTAGATGCTACATCCGCTAAGGGTTCTTCAAGTAAGAACCAGCAGAAGCGCAGGAAGAAGCCTTTTCGTCATTCTTCCCCTGCGGTCAGACAGCCACCCTTCCAGGGTGGTCAACAACAACAGCAGGCTCAGGCTTGGCGCCCTAGGCCAAGCAAGGTCCCCAACAGCCCGCAAAGGAGGCGGCTGGTCCAGGTGCCCTCCTCCTCCTTAAGCCTGCCCAGTGACGGGCTGGGGTGTCCTCCCGTACCCGTCACTTCAGCTCTGGGTCCTCCGTGGGGGCGGCTCCACCCGCCGTTTCCGCCTGGTCAGTATCACCACGGACAGATGGGTCCTAAGTGGTCGGGCAGTCTGCTCTTAAATTTGAGCAGTACCACTCCCAGCCAAACCCGTGCCCCCGAGAGAAGCGGATCTCAGATGCCCAGTCTGTCCTCTGAGATGACATTACTACTTCTCCTCAAAGAGGAGGTGGCCAGTAGCGGATCCTCCTTCAGACCCAGGCTTCGTCTCCAGGTATTTCCTGGTGCCCAAGCGGACGGGGGTTGGCGCCCCATTCTAGATCTCTGCGACCTGAATCGGTATCTCAGGTCTCGCACCTTTCGGATGGGAACTCTAAATCAGATCATTACCATCCCTGGGCGAAACATGTGGTTCTGCACACTGGATCTTCAGGGCGCTTTTTCCACGTCCCTATCCGTCCGTCTCATCAGCGGTTCCTCTGCTTCAGGTCAAAGGACCCTATGCGAGTTCAAGCCATGCCATTGGCCTGTCGCCGGCCCCAAGGGTTTTCACCAAATGCATTGCAGTGGTGGCAGCCCATCTTGGTGTCAGGGGTTTGGATTACCCTACCTGGATGATTGGCTCCTGGTGGGATCCTCCCTTCAGGAGGTGGAGAGGTCAGGGACCTGACCCTCGAACCTGCTCACACTTGGGCCTTCTGATCATCGAGGCCATCCAGACTCGTACCTTCTCCAGGTGATAGGCTTCATAGGGGCAGAGCTCGACTCGTCAAGCCAGGCTCGGCTCCCGGCGAACAGGGTGGAGGTTCTCCTCCTTTGCCCAATCATTTCTGGTTGGGCACTCCGCCCTGCCGGGACTTCCTGTGCCTCCTGGGCTACATGGCAGCGTGCACGTCGGTGGTCCGCTGGGCCAGACTGCACATGCGCCCCCTCCAGTGGGAGCTCGCCGCCCAGTGGTCTCAGCGTCAGAGTCTTTTCGACCAGCTGGTCACGGTCACCCAGGGGATGTGGAACGCCCTACAATGGTGGACCGTCCCGAATCATCTGCTGGAAGGGATCCCATTTGTCCGCCCCAAGCCGGCGGTCGTCCTTACGACCGATGCCTCTCTCACGGGCTGGGGAGCCCACATGGGGGAATACAGGGCTCACGGGTTCTGGACTCCAGAGGAGTCCTGATGCCACATCAACCTGTTGGAGCTCAGGGCAGTCAGACTGGCTCTGTCAGCTTTCGCTCCTCAGCTCCGGGGTCAAGTGGTTCAAGTCCAGATGGACAATACCACGACCATGTACTACCTCAACAAACAGGGCGGCACGCACTCCCGTCTGCTATGCAAGGAGGCGCTCCGGATCTGGACCTTTGTCAGCCGGCTGGAGGCGGATCTCCTAGCCATCCATGTGGCAGGAGTCACGAACCAACTGGCGGATGCTCTCAGCCGTTTAGGCAAGACATCCCACGAGTGGTCTCTCCATCCAGAGGTAGCCTACTACCTGTTCTTTCATTGGGGCAAACCGTTGGTGGACCTGTTTGCCTCCAGGGAGAACACCAAGCTGAGGCTGTTCCATGCCCGCCCCCTCAGCGGGGCTGGCTGCAGGGATGCCTTCTCGAGGCCGTGGACCCCAGGCCTCTTTATGCCTTTCTCCATTTCCTTGATCCACAAGGTGTTACTCAAGGTGAGGAAGGACAGGCTAAGGTGATCCTGGTAGCCCCAGATTGGCCACGCCAGTTCTGGTATCCAGATCTCCACAGCCTCAGCTGCAGGACCCCGGAGCGGCTCAGTACACGCCCGGACCTGATATCTCTGAACCAGGGGAAGGTCCTTCATCCGGACCTTCAATCCCTGCACCTCACAGCCTGGTTCCTGAGCGGTTAGAGTTCCAGGCTTTGGGTCTTTCTGAGGATGTCTACACCGTGGTGGAGGCATCTCGAAAAGAATCGACCTGGAAATGTTATGCCTTCAAATGGAAGAGATTTTCCATTTGGTGTCAGGGTAAAGGTCTGGACCCCTTATCCTGCTCGATGGCTAACATTCTAGACTACCTTTGGTCCCTCTCCAAAGGGGTCTTGGTCATCGACCCTTAAGGTGCACTCCAGCAGCCATATCGGGCCACTGGCGCGGGTCAGGTCAGCCGACGTTGGCTCAGGAAAAGGTGGTCGGGCGCTCAAAGGCCTGACCATATCCCTCCAGTGCGTGAACCTCCACCTCCGTGGGATCTTTTGCTGGTTTTGGCAAAGCTCATGGGCAAGCCATTCGAACCCATGCACAAGTCTGCACTTTCGCACTTGTCATGGAAGACGGCCTTCTTGGTGGCTATCACGTCAGCCAGAAGGACGGGGGAGCTCCAGGCGCTTTCAGTGGACTCCCCTATCTGGTCTTTCACAGGGACAAAGTTGTCCTGCGCCCCCACCCGAAATTCCTTCCGAAGGTGGTGTCAGAGTTTCACCTTAACCAGGTGTTGACCCTGCCAGTATATTACCCTAATTACACCTCGGACGCCGAGTATAGGCTCCATACTCTGGACCTCAGACGTGCTCTCTCCTATTATAAGGAGAGGACGGCGGAAATTCGGGGAGAGGTTCGCCAGCTGTTTGTCACCTATGCTGAAGCCGCTTCTGGCAGACCTGCAGCCAAGCGGACTATTGCGAGATGGATCACATCATGCATAGGTCTGTGCTATGAATTGGCGGGTAAGGAGCCTCCCAAAGGGCTCATTCTACCCATCATACTGCTGCTTCGGTGGCTGCTTCCAGGGACATCCCTATCCAGGAAATCTGTCGGGCCACTACCTGGAAGTCAGCAAGCACCTTTATTACCCATTACCACATTGACCTAGAGTCACGTCGGGATGCTGATTTTGGGGCCTCGGTTCTCCAATCTCTATTCCCTAAGTAGGGGGTGTGCGCCTTGCCTCCCTCCTCCGGAGAACTGCTGGAGTCTGCCAGACAGTGTGGATGAACAACATATCACGCTCCTAGAAGAACAGGTTACTCACCTGTAACAGTAGTTCTAGGAGTGGTATATATTTGTTCATCCTACCTCTCGACCTCCCCGGCTTTAGGCGCACAACCTGCTTCCAGCGGGCTAGATCTGGCGCCTTGGGGCGGAGCGAGGGTATTTACCACCCGGGTGGGTGGGAGGAGCCAGCTTGAAGACTTCCGGCAAGATTTAAAGGGGAAAGGGACAATGCCAGACAGTGTGGATGAACAACATATACCACTCCTAGAACTACTGTTACAGGTGAGTAACCTGTTCTTCAGTGTCTTCTTCCTGCTGCATTGTCACTGACTCCATCCTCATAGGGAGGGATCAAGAACACATCATTCGAGCAACAGAACACAAGCAACTTAAAAGCCATTAAACTTACAAAGTTGTGTCCCTTGGATCATATCTAGGCATACATGACAACTTTTGAAAGAGTTGCCACAGCCTGCCAGTGGCCAAAGCAGCAATGGACAATCAGACTGGTACCCTACCTGACAGGGAAAGCCCAACTTGCCTACAACAATATGGACACTGCACAGTCAGAAATACTATGTCCTGGTGAAAAGCGAAATCCTGAAAAGGTATGACATCTCAGGAGAGACCTACAGGCAGAGATTTCAGTCTCTGAAGTACAACTCAGTCAACAATCCTCGAGAAGCCTTCACCTGACTCAGAGAACTCCTGATAAAATGGCTCCAACCAGAGGGCAAAACAGTCCCACAGATCATCAACACATTTACTATAGAGCAATTCATTAACATCCTGCCTACAGATGTGCAGCTTTGGGTAAAGGAACACTGACCAGAAACTGGTGAAAAGGCTGTTTCTTTGGCCAAGACTACCAAATGGCCAGACAGATGCCACAGCAGTGAGGTAACAACCAGGCACCGATAAGACACTCTTTTTCCCATTTAAACTCCAAGTCTGATAAAAATTATGTTGGGGTAACAAATCTGTGCCCCAAAACCTTATTTGCTATAACTGTAATAAGCCAGGTCATATTGCAAGAAATTGCCATAAGCAGAGTGACACTGGAGCAGATTTGTCCTTAGCAAATTGGGGCAAGTACTTAACAGACATGAAGGTGGGGGGATAAGACTTTAAAGGGATTCATTGATTCAGGAAACAGACAGACACTAGTGCATGTTGAAGTGCTGGGAAAACACTGTGCAAAAGGACCAGCTGCTGGTGTCATGTGCATCCACGGGGACACTCGATACTATCCCACCACCCAAGTGACTCTGACCATTAAGGGTGTGTGGCACCAAATGAAAGTGGGGGTAGTACCTAAGTTACCTGTAACCGTGATTATTGGAAATAACTGTCCAGGATTTACTGAGTTAATCTCAGAGGAACTGAACCCTGCAGTTTCAGCAGCAGTGGTGACAAGAGCTCAGGCAAAGAAAATCTCAAACAGTGGGGATACTTTTCCTTTCGGTGACTTTGATTCGGACTTGTTTCAGCACAGCTCCAAGATCTGGAAATCCAGGAAAGAAAGACAATGCTTGAAGAAACTGTGACAACAAATGACTGATGGACATAAGGGGTTAAACCTCAGACACAGGAACAGGCAGGACAATTGGTTATACCACAGAAGTATAGAACAGAGTTGTTACAGATAGCACATGATAGTCCTATGGCTGGTCACTCAGGGAGGGATCGCACCCTTGCCAGATTGCTGTACAGATTTTACTGGCCTAGAATTCATGAATATGTTGCTATCTATTGTAATTCCTGTTCTGAGTGTCAGAAAGTAGCCCCAGTCACTAGAAAAGACAAGGTGCCCCTGGTGCCCCTACCCTTGATAGATGTGCCTTTTGAGAGAATTGCAATGGATGTGGTTGGTCCTTTAGACAAAAGTAAAAAGGGTAATAGATTTATCATGGTAGTATGTGACTATGCTACTCGATACCCAGAAGTAGTTCCAATGTGTACTGTCACAGCTTCAAAAGTGGTAGCAGAGCTTGCAGAAATTTTCAGCAGAGTGGGCATACCTGAAGAAATTATTACTGATCATGGTAGTAATTTTGGTGCTGCATTATTTAAGGAGCTGTACAGACTACTAGGTATCACTGCCATAAGACCCTCCCTCACCACCCTCAGACAGACGGTCTTGTTGAGCATTTTAACCAAACCCTAAAATGCATGTTAAAAAGGTTTGTAAAAGGGGAAGGGAAAGATTGGGCCCAATACTTGCCTTATCTACTTTTTGCGTACAGAGAAGTGTCACAGGCATCAACAGGGTTTTCACCATTTGAAATGCTGTATGGTAGGCAGCCAAGAGGGCCACTGGATGTGATAAAAGAAACGTGGGAAGATAACCCCACTCAGACACTATCTATGTCTTATATGTGTGTACTAAGAAAGAAGCTGCAGAATATGTTGAAATTGCCCATAGTAATCAGGAAGAGGCCCAAAACCAGCAGAAGGTATATTATGACCATGGGATGAAAGAAAAAGTTTTTGAGCCAGGTGAAAAGGTTTAGCAACTGTTATCCACAACAGAAAATAAACTGTTAATGAAGTGGCAAGGGCCTTATAGAGTGCTTAGATGTACTGGCACCATTAACTATGAGATTGAGACCCCTGACAGGAAGAATCCTACTACAATATACCATGCTAACCTCCTCAAGAAATGGGTTGAAAAAATGCCAACAGCTGCTTTGCTAGTTTTACCAGAAACTGATAAAGAAGATATTGATGTAGCTTCCGATAGTCTGGAACAAACTGTAACTGCTGATGCTGTAAAGGTGAATGTTTCCTTAACCTCAGAACGAACTGCAGACATTTGTAATGTGCTGAAGACATTTAACAGTACTTTTACCACAGTACCAGGCCGAGCAAAAGGGGTCGAGCACGTAATGGCGACAAGGAATGCTCGCCCTGTTAGGCAGAGGACATACAGGTTACCGGTGGTTACGAGCCGACATGGTTAAGGAAATACAAAAAATGAAAGAACTGGGTATCATAGAAGAGTCGAGGAGTGCTTGGTCATCTCCAGTGGTATCTGTAAACAAAAAAGAAGGGGGTGTTAGAATCTGCCTTGATTTTAGGAAACTTAATCAAGTGTCAGAATTTGACAGTTATCCTATGCCCAGAATATATGATTTGGTGGACAGACTGGTGATTGCAAAGTGTATCAATACCCTTGATCTCACCAAGGGTTACTAGCAAATCCCTTTAGCTAAAGAATCCAGAGAAAAAACTGCTTTTGCCCCTCCTGTTGGAGTCTATCAGTTCACCACCATGCCATTTGGTTTACATGGTGCGCCTGCTACATTTCAGCAGTACTTGGATGTCATTTTAACCCCTCATGCTGGTTATTGTGCTGCATACCTGGATGATGCCGTGATATGCAGTCCAGACTGGAAAAGCCACCTGGAACGCCTATGAGCAGTTATCCAAGCTATCAAAAAGGCAGGTCTGACTATTAATCCTACCAAGTGTGCATTTGGCATGCAGGAAACCAGATATTTGGGCTATGTGTTGGGAAATGGAGAAGTTAAGCCAGAAAATTTCTAAAATAGAAGCTGTAGCGTAAAGCCCTGTCCGTAAAACAAAGAAATATGTTGGGTAATTTTTAGGGCTGGCTGGTTATTATCAGAGATTTGTTCCCAACTTTGCTGAGGTAGGTCCTCCCTACACTGAAATCACGAAAAAACGGTACCCAAATAATGTGAAATGGACTCCACAGTGTGATGAAGCTTTTCAAGCCATTAAGGCTGCATTATGTTCAGTCCCTCTTTTAAGGAGCCCAGACTTTGAGAAACCATTTTTGTTATAAACAGATGCATCAGAAGTAGGCCTAGGTATAGTCCTGAGTCAAAATATAGATGGAAAGGAACATCCTATTCTGTACATAAGTAGGAAGTTGCATGACAGAGAGAAAAGGTACTCCACCATTGAAAAGGAATGTTTAGCAGCAAAGTGGGCCATGGAGTCTAAGTTTTTTTTTTGCTAGGAACAAACTTTGTACTTATAACAGATCACAATCCTCTCTGTAGGCTTAACCAAATGAAAGATAAAAATTCCAGAATCACAAGGTGGTACCTGGCACTACAGCCATTTAAGTTCAAGGTAATATACAAATCTGGTAAAGAGAATATCAGTGCTGATTTTCTGTCAAGATATGGATCAGGCATTGAAGGTTCTGAAGGTTGAAAAAAATGTATCAGTTTAAACTTTACTGTTTGATGTGCTGTTATAGAAAAAAAGGATACTGTACATGTGCTTAATTTCTGAAAGTTAGAAGCTAATGTTAGAGAATTAATAGAAAGTTTTAGAAACCTGTTTGATAAAACAGGTTCCCTCTTAAGGAAGAGTGTGTATGTGACAGGGTTGAATAGGACTCTGTCCCAGTTGTTATGGAGAGTTTGAATGCAGGGATCTGTGTTATTCTTTCCTTTCCCGTCTCTTGTCTGTCTGGTTGCGCAACCAAATTTTGCTGTGGGACCTAGGATTTGATTACCCCGACAGTTTCACAGTTCTTTGCCTCTCACTGTCTCTCAGTCTTCCCTTGCTGGTTCTGTCTTTTCCTCACTTGCATATCTGCTGGTATAAAAATATATGCAGATCATTATGAGGAAATGTAACTGATATTGGGATTCCTTTGTTTAGAAATTTTATATAGTGTTACTGTTGAAACGTATATAATTATAGTTTGAGATGATTGCAAAAGGCTATTGGGAACTCGAGAGCAACCTTTAAGCCTTTTATAGAGCTGTGGAGAAGGGGCCTCGGTTCTGGGACATTGTGTTCTTTCTGCACCTGCCTGATACTTACAAGAACATTTTAGAAGAAAACAGGATGCTTGTTAAGAAGGGGTATTGCAAGGACTTATAAAAACAAAGCTGCAGTTTCTTGCAAGACATACAGAGATGGAAGGAAAACTCCGAAGGATCTTCTCTATTTATCCTGCCTTTGTAACTAGTTATACGGAACAAGTTTATTTTTTATGTTACTGCTAGTACAAATAAATACTTTTTGCGAATTCTACAACTGCTCCTGATTTTCCTGTGCTTCATGACCTGTGCCTCGACGACACATAGCTATGCAGATGATGTGCTATTATATCTTCAGGACCCCGAGGAAGCCCTTCCTTGTGTATTTGATATACTTTACAAGTTCAGTGCGATGTCAGGATACCGTCTGAATGCAATTAAAACAGAAACGTTGTGGTTTCTCTGTTCTCATTCCCATCTCCAGCAGTGTACCTTCATCTTTAGGTGGGACATGCAGAAATTCAATTATCTGAGAATTCAGTTGCCCACTCGCCCATAATGACGATGTAGAACAATTATACACCCTTCATGCACACTATGATTCAGGACTTCAGCCACTGGTGGACTCTGTCTCTTTCCCTGTTTAGTTGTATAGAGGTGGTGCATATGGTGACTCTCCTTAGGGTGTACTATCTCTTCCAAAGGGTCCTACTGGCTCTCCTGGCACAAACATGTAGGGCCTGGGATAAGGAGATGTCATGATTTATCTGGGCAGGCCAGAAACCCCACATCAAATTGCACCAACATTTTTTAGTTAAAAGTGCTGGAGGTCTAGCATTGCCATGGCTCTAAGGGTATTATTGTCTGGCCCACCTGTGTTTCCTCTTACATCGCCATCTTGGTGACACATATTCCATTTGGCTGGACATGGAGTGGGCCCTGCTTCCTAACCGTCTGTCTATACAAACCATGTATCACCTAGCACCTCCCATGGAACTGCTCCACAGCTTGAATCCATGGCTGCAGTATCAGGTTGAAGTCTGGTGGACTATTAGAACCTCCTCCTCCATCTCACACCATTTCTCCCCCTGTTATGTCCAGTAGCACATTTGGAGGGATTCACCTCACTTCATATGGACCATGGCTCCCAGAATTGGGAACATCACTTCTTGCTGTATATTTATCAGTTCTCAGGAACTGTGATCCAGCCATTTCTCACATTACAAACCCAATATAACCCGCGACACACAGATTTCTATTATTTGCAGCTCAGGCATTTTATTCTGTCCGTACCGCTGGGTGCGAGAACACCGGATGCGTACCCACCTCTGAGCACTTCATTAATTTCTTTAAAACTGACACCAGGTCACATATGATCTCTTGGCTATGTCAGACATTACAGTCTACGCTGGGCATAGATTCCCTAGATATGGCATTGAAATGAGAGTAGGACATGGGAACTACCATTGAATCTGGTGTGTGGACAGAAGCTCGCCAGGCAGCCTTCAGGGTAATAATTCCCATCAATGGGAGAGAATACGCCTGGAAACATCTTACTAGATACTTTCAAACTCCAGTAATAACAACCCACTAGCTCCTTGTGCACTTCCCCTGCTTGCTGTAGAGGGTGTGGCAAACCTAGGGCAACACACTGCCATGTGATGTGGTCCTGCCCCCCACTGCAACCCTACTTCTACTTGTCAGAGGGAGCATTAGAAGAGTTTTTTTGGTAAACCTGTTCCACTCACACCATCCCTTCATATCATAGTGCAATACCCCAGGGGTATGAGAAACACCAATTCCAATTACTTATTAGATACACTACTAAGAGAAGCTAAAAAGACCATCACAAAATGCTGGCTCACCACAACTATCCCAGATGTGACTGCCTGGAGAAACATGGTAAACTGAATCTATCAAATGGAGAAAATTACACACTCCTTTAATGACCTCACAGAAGTATGTTCCTTCTGTTGGAACACTTGGCTCCTTTACACTGTGAGCAAATACCCTACCTTTATCCCTTGAATTCCCCTGAGCACACTCACCTTAGACTGTCTGCCACTTGCTTTCTGTAACAGGTGTATGCCCAGAACAGAGCAACCCTACTATTTGACCTACTGTTAGTTATTGCTATCTCAGTCTTTGTCCCCCCACAAAGCGTGGCCTTACTGCCTTCCCTACCACAGTTCAATGGTAAGTATGTTGGAAATCTTTAGGTGTCGCAACTCAGAAGGTTCCCCTCATAATCAAGTAGAACTTTTTCATTAGGATAGACACCACTCCCCTGCACTGTACCTAAGGGGGAGAGGGGGAGCACTTGAGAACTATTTTGTGGAACTACTAGTGTGGTAATGTACAGAAAAAACATGGCCCAGAATGTATGTACATGAATTTCTTTATGGTAACTTCATATGTAGCATGATGACCTGCAAAATTAATAAAGATTTTAATTACAAAACAGAAGCAGGCAGTAACAACATAGTGCTACATTTTAGTGTACAATTTTTTTTTTACATTTTAGAAAGCCTACAAATAGACTACTGTATATGGGAAGACCTTACCACACCGGACTGATAATGTGCACTTAGCAGCTAAGCTTTCAATGGATAGAGGGGTCGAAAGCTTATTTTTCAAAACTTTAGCTGCAGAGTGCACATGACCAGTTTAGTGTGATAAGATAACCTGATGATATCCACACCTTACTTCTTTTCTTTTCTCCCACTCCACCTGACATGCCCCTTTAGCCCACGTGGTTCCCCCAACCCAATCACCCACTGCCTCTGGGACGTACCTGGGGGGGACACCAATTCCTCCACAGATTGCCACCCTGTGACGGGGCCATTGAGGGGAGCCCCAAACTTCCTCCAGTTCTATGCTTAGTGGTCCCCTGCCTCCAGTAGACAGTGTGAGGTCTGCGAGGCTCTTGCCGCCGATGTTGTTTTTGTGCTTTTCTTGGTTTCCCAACCAATGGGTGCTCTGTGTAGATGATGACTGAACATGTGCATGTCAAGAACATGCTTGACATCCTCTGTCAGGGAGCATCCCCCAACCTGAAATGCTGCTCCGACCTGCATAGTCATTCATGGTCACCAAGGTGGCGGTGTCGCAGCAAAGCAGACTGCCCTCCCTCCCTCCCCAGAGGAGGAGGAGGCATCACTGAAATGCTCAAACCTCCCTGCCCCCCCAGCCGACCCGCAAGTGGCCCAGGCTCACCACAGTACCTGGGTCGCCAGTGTGGCGACAAGTGAGGCATGTGTGCCTCTGCCCTCCATGCCACTGGGTCAGCTATCCACACCTTATTTCCGCAGGGTAAATTTTAGACCAGGAAGGTAGGCTTTTAAAATGTTACTTAAATGCCTATTCAGCATTCTTCTCATGCAGTGTAGTTGAGAAGGTTAAATGCATATCATCACAGACAGTAATTTACCCCTTGAGGATGCTGAGAATATGCCGTACATATAAATCAATTTTATACTGTTAATCATACCCCTTAACTCTTTGCTTTGCAGGTGCTATTCAGGCTAATGGACAGGTCCGCCAGACAGTAACTCCTGTCAGTTCAGCCTTTTCTGAGGCATGGAAACGTGCTGAGATGGCCAAGGTATGCAAATAAAAAAAAATTACTGTTCAACAAAAAATATCATTATTTTACAGTTTAGATGCTAGCAGGCATTGTTCTGGTACCACCCCCACTCATATACACTCTGTGAGCCACAGGACTTAGGATGGGACCTGGAGGAGTTTCTGGGTTAGCTAGGAGAGAGAGAGAGAGAGAGAGACCTGAGAACCAGAAACCTTGTTCATTACACACAACACCCCCAGACTGAGGACTGAAGGGGGCATGTTGGGGGGATATTAAACACTGGAGCTGTGTACTCTCCCAAAGGTATAGGATGGGACACTCGGGGCTACAGTTTGAAAAGAAGAGTTCTGATAAATGATGGTATCAGGGAGGTGGGACCACTGGCCTGCGTCTTGGGCAGGACATGATGCTTTTTGCGATTGTGTTTTGGGGGGAGGGAGGCAAAAACATGTAGGAGTAAGAGGATGGGCAGCTAATTTTCAATAGTTAAGCTGATATATGGACCAGGATAGCAGCATGGATGAAGTGGTTTGCGTGCCTGGAGCAAGGGTTAAGTGAGTGCTATCCAGGGCCAAGTAATGCAGCTGGGGAGGGGAAGCAGACCATCATTGTCCATGTTCGAATAACAGAAAAAACACAGGTTTTGAGGACATAGTGAGGTCATTCATGGAACTAGATAAGTTCCTGTAGTAAAGTTATCCAAGATTGTCTTTTCTGTGATCTCCTGGTCCTTGGGACTAGTGAGGAGCGACAGTAGAACATTAGGCTGGCAAACAGTTGACTAAGGGTCGGGTACCAGAGGGAGGGTTTTGCTTTTCTGGCAACTGGAGGCCCTTCTGTTGTAAGAGATGCCTTGACATCCAGGATAAGCTGCACCTGCATCCAGACGGAGTGGGGGTACTGACCAGAATGATGGACAGGGCAGTTAAGGGGGATTTAAACTAGAGGATAGGAGTTAGGGGGCTAGTGCAGGGAATGTCCATGGGTAGAAGGCAGATACAGGGGCTGATCGAGAGGGGAACAAGCAGAATACTTGAACACAAATTGCAGAAACCCCCGTGGGGTCAAGGAAACATGGAGAAGCAACTATTCTCACTTGCATGCTGGTCAACATAAGGAGTACACACAACAGAATGTGTGAGCTTGAGGGACTAATGCACTTTGAAGGCCAGGATTTAGTGCCCCTCTGGGAGAAGAAAATGACTGGGGCGCCAGGATGGAGGAATACAGACAATTCCAAAGGTATAAGCCAGATTGGAAGGGGTGGCTGTCTTTATGAAGGAAGGAGTCACTGTTGAGGACAAGTAAGGCATCGGGGGGGGCAGATAGTGTCACAGAGTCTATCTGGGTTGAACTAGGGGAAAAGAGTCATCATGGGGGTGAGTTTTGGGCCCCATGCAGCTCAGTGGAGCATGATTGCGGTTTCAAGGTAGGATTCCAGAGCAGATTATCGAACTCTGTCTTCATTTGTTCGTACCAGAGCAACCAAATTGGATGCATTGGTGATCAAGGAGGACTTCACTCTCATTTGCATAGATCTGCATTTTGAGAGGGTCATGGCAGGGCTGAGATAGAATCCCCTACATGCTTCAACAAAAGTTAGATTTGTTCGAACAAGTGTGGGGCTCCTTTCTACAGTTTAAAACTTAATAAACAGTTGGGCAGGTATGACACTGTTGAATACACGTAACTGTCTTGCCTACAACCTTATTTATGATATAGACAACTATGTTCATATTCTAATGTTTTACCTATGTATTGTTGTAAGTCTAAACCTATATGTACTTTTCTGTATTTTTTTTCTTTGCTGAACCGTCTTCAGTATGCCATGAATGAGAAAAACTGTTGATTGACTGTTTGTAATACCTGTCATTTATCTTCTTTTAAAAATCAATACAAATTTTAACAAAAAAAAAAAAGAATTCCTGTCCACCTTCAAGGACTGCTGCCTAGAGCAGTATGTCCAATTGAATATGAGGTTTCAGGCAACCCTTGACCCTTGTTCTCAACAGTGGGGATGGGATCATCTCTCCAGAGTAAAAGCCAAGGAACTGATGAGAGGCAGTGACCACATCCAGGTAGTTTTCTCCCTGGGGCCAGGAAAAGTAGCTGAACCTCAGTCACCAGGACCAGAAACTTTAGAAAGGCAGACTTTGCCATAATAAATTAGCTTGTTTTAAAGTGTCCGGAGAGGTTGCATGAGGCTGGTACCGTAGACCATAATGTGCATTTGTTGAAGAAGGTGCTAGAAGCAGCTGTAGAGGTCGGCCTGCCTATAAACAATAAGTGGAAAGGGGCTAAAAGTTGGATGCTGGCTCAACAGAGACCTAAGGCAGCTGATTTTGAACAAAAGGTATATGAAGCTACAAAGAGACAGGTAGCTTCAGGCCAGAGAGAAGTACAGAGCAGCACTAATGGACTGCAAAACTAAAATTAAAGCAGCCAAGGAAGGGCTGGAAGTTAGGATAGCAGCATTAGCTATAGACAACACCAATGCCTTCTTTCAATACATAAATGAAAAGAGGAAGGTGAAGAAAGAGATTGGGCTCTTTACAGCAGGAGTGGTTGAGGTGGACTGTAAGAGAGCCACAGGTGATGGCTGAGATGCTTAATGAATACTTTGCTTCTGTATCCACCAAAGAGTTGGGGAAGAGGCCCACTGCCAGGGCCCATAACATCAAGGATAGCTAAGATAAAGACATCGGATGTCATGCCTGCCCTGGTAACTGACTGCTTGGCAAAGATTAAGCCAGACAGTTCCCCAGGGGCGGATGGGGTATATCTTAGGATCATAGTGGAGCTAATGGAACAGTTGATGGAGCCACTTGCAAGAATCTTTCAGGAGTCTGTGTGGACAGTTGTGGTGGTGCAGTATCAATCGTCAGTTGGTGAGCTTCGAGTTAGCCTCTCCATTTTTGAGCTGCTAGAAATAGAAGCTGTGCATTTCTTTTGTGCAGTAAATGCTATTTGTGAATAATTTGGTTATAGATGGTACCTTCTTTTTTTGTTTCCCTGGACAAATTAGTGCAAGAGGACTGGAATGTGGTCAGTATGGTCCCTGTCTTCAAGGAGGAGGCAAGGTTAGACCTGGGGAAACTGCAGGCCAGTCAGCCTGACATCAGTTCTGGTCAAGGTCTTGAAGGCCATTATCAAGAACAGAGCCCTTGGCTGAGGCCAGAGTTCTTCCCCCTTCTTAGCATGGCTTTATGAACGACAGATTATGCCAGCCCAACCTGATCACCTCCGGGGGTGACCACGGAGGTGGACAGGGGCAGGGCTGTTGACGTAGTCTGTATGGGGCAGAGAAAAGGAACCCAGTACATGCACCTGCCAGAAACACTTCGAGATTGAGTGGTGATAGTAAGACGCAACACAGCAGCTGGAAAACATCAGTCAGACACCTCCACAAAGGCCCAGGGTTTCACGCCATGAACTCTATATTTAGTCAAGAGTGAACAACTCCTCTAGGTGTCCTGTTAAATACAATTTAACTATACAGGACAGCACTACCCCATATAAAGTAAATTGCTCCAAAAAAGTTAAGGTATTGTGTACAATAGCAATTAATTATTAAAGCACAAAATTTGCAAAGTATAATATAAAAATACAATAAATAACCAAGCACTGGTCTGCTTAGATTACTGTATGGGGTGTGTGTCTCATTTTACTAAGTACCCAACACTACATTCTTTATATTTTCCTAGTGCTGCGCTGTATTTCACTGTGGGTTTTATGCATTTTCTCAGTGGCTTCCCGCAGAGTGTGGCTCTGGAGCAGCCATTTCCTTCTGCACAGTTGTCTATCTGGATTTCAGCAAGGCCTTTCGTACTGTGGCATATGACAAACATCTGGGCAAAATAACCCAGTGCAGTAATCAAATTAGATTGCTGTCTGGGGGCAGGAATCAGAGGGTGGTGGTGGACAGGCACTACTCCAAGAAGAGAGGCGTTCTCAGCGATGTCCCTCAGGGGTTGGTACTGAGGCCACTTCTCTTCAGCATCATGAATGATCTGGAAGCTGGAGTCTCCAGCAGGCTGTTTGAGTTTGTAGATGACACTAAGCTAGTCATGGTATTGAACTCCCTTAAGGATAGGGACAAACATCCAGAGGACCTAAACAAGCTGAACAACTGGACTGATTCCTGGAGCCTCAGATCCCATGTAACCTAATCCAAGGTGCTACACTTATGGGTGGGGAAGCAGAGTAGGTGCAACAGTACACAGTTTGGGGCTCGTCTTGCTGCATTCAAGGAGGAAAAGGACATGGGATTCATAACAGACATTGGGCTGAAGCAGGACAAGCAGTGTACGGCCATTATGAAGAGGGTCAACAGAATGCTCAGGTGCATCAAAGGGGGTGAGCAGTAGAGCAGGGAAGTGATCCTGCCACTTTACAAGGCCCCGGACAGGCCCCATCTGGAATAGGGTATGCAGTTTTCATCGCCTCAGTAAAAAAAGGATGTTGAGAAAGTCAAGAGGGTGCAACACAGGGCCACCAAACTGATGAGTGGAATGGGGGGACCTACAAGTATAAACTGGAGGCCCTTAACATGTTTACCCTGGAGAGGATACTCAAGGACATTGACAAACTCGAACAGAGATGTTTGATCTGGTGTCCTGCAGGTGGATGCGGGCATTCACCCTGAAGCTCAGGGGTGATAAATTCAGGGATAATATTAAACATTTTTTCTCCCAGAGGGAGGTGTATCTATAAAACAGCTTACCAACAGAGACAGTGGACATGAAGACAGTGCTGGGCTTTAGGTTAAGCCTCAGCAGATTTCTGTTTACCAAGGGAATCACAACATACCCTGGTGGGTGGGGAATCCCTATAAATTAATTAATTAGTAAGTTCATTATTTGTTTATTTAATTTTTTGAGCCATGGCTCGTTTCCAGGTGTGACCCGGGGGTAAGGGTAAAGATACTGTCAGACAACAATAGGACCGAGCAATACAACAAGAAATGTTCAAACAAAAATAGTGCAAAAATGGTAAGAAGACACATCATATACAGCAGCTGTCTGGAGCATGATACACTAAACATTTGTACATATAATAAACAAATGGTTTGAAACACTTAATACAAAGTACATTATGAGATGTAAAATCAACCCCTAGAAGGGGGCGCGAGCTTGGGGGAAGAGGAAAAAAAGTCAAGTGGGGAGTCGACAGATGCAGGGAAGGGAGGGCATGAGTTTAAGCTGATGCTTAAGGGAAGTTGGGGGAGAGTGAAAGACAGATGGAGGAGAGGAGGAGTTTCCAGTGTGAGGGAAGACGATAAGAGAAGACAGATTGTCCAGTGAAGGTGCAAGGGTGAGGGAGGGAGAAAGAGCAGGGATCTTTGGAATGACAGGAGTATGAAGTGGATGGAATGGAAGAGATGAAAGTGGAAAGACACCAGGGCGTTGTTCCGAACCAGTATTTAGAGATGAAAGAAGCACAGTGGTGCAGGCGATGGGAGGAATGACAGGAGTATGGAAAGGGAGGAGTACAGTACAACGATGAGTGCAATAGGGTGAATCTGTGGCAAAATGACAGAAGGTCTTAAGCAAAGAGTCCAGTCTGGCAAGGGAAGAGGAGGAGGTGGAATTATAAACCGCATCCGCAGAGTCAAATACTGGGAGCACCATCTTTGTAGCTAGTTCCAGGCATACCTGCAGAGCCAAGCAGCCTTTGTATTGGTACAAGGCACCAATCTTCAGGCGGAGTTGAGCATGGATGGCATCAGTGTGGGCAGAGAAGTCAAGCTTGCTGTCAAGCCACACACCAAGGTACTTGAAGGAATGAACCACTGCAAGGGAGGAGCCATCCAAAGTGGTAAAGGAAGGGAAGGAAGCAAGCCTAGCCAGTTTCAAAAGGTCATGGACACTGTTTTTCTGGTGTTGACCTGAAGCTGGTTGGCCTGAAACCAATCTGGAATACTGTGGGAGTCTTGCTGGAGTGAGACTTCCACAGCCTCTGTTGATGGGCCTGTATAACAAAGAACTGTGTCATTGAAATACATATGAATATGAGAGTTGATACAGAAGGGAACTGATTGAAGAAGATGGAAAAGAGGATGGGACCCAAGTTGGACCCTGATGGACACCAGCCTGGACTAGAAGTGGAGGGGACAGGACGCCACTGACCTGAACTGACTGCTGGCAGCTGGAAAGGTAGGAGGTAAACCACATAACAGCGGGGGCTGAGAGGCCAGCAGAACTTAGCTTATCCAAAAGGAGTGGGTGGGCCACCAAATCAAAAGCTTCGGCTAGATCAATAGAATTGATATGTGTTTGAACAGCATACTTGTTTCACCCTGCTTATGAAGGGGTATGTGTCTGTCTAGAGTTACTTACGACCTTAAATTACTGTTACTATGAATGTTGTAACTCAAATGTTGTATCAAAATTTTTTTTATTGTAAATTTTGTATCTAATAAGAAATGCCAATAACAAATTACTTGAAAAAGATGTAACAAAGTATACTAGCCCAAATGCATAAGGATTAAACGCTGATCAAATTATTGTTCTTTGTTGTGTGGAAATATCGGTTTTGTACCAATATAAACTATTTATCTAGCTTGCGGTCTTTATTGGGCTGTATCATTTAAGGAAAACTCTTACACACATTTTAATGGGAAATGTTAAATTCTATTGAACTTCAAGTTCACCATAGTGACAATTGCTGTGTATGCCTATTGGCCAGGTAAGTATTGTAAATTAGAACTTCTCACCCCAGGAATCCTTCACTGATGCCTTACACTAAGCATCATCTTCCCAGCAGAGAGTGATGCCATGGAAATAAAACCTTATGCTGATTGTGGAATTTAGAAATGAGGTTCAAACTGTGCACTGGTGTCATGCTCCACTCTAGCCTCTAATGTCAGATGTGTTTCTCTGCCTGAAAACAGCAGTCACCCCAAAGTCAGCTCTAGTGTCTCTGGTCTCCAGACATTTATTATTTTAAAGTCTTAAGTTTCTCTAGTCAGTCTTTTGATAACTCTATATTACGGTATTTGTCATAATTTGTTACTTTTTGTGCATTCTGGTAGTTTTCTGGCTCCCGATTGGTTCCCATAAACTAGAAAAGGCCACAGCACAACACGATTCCCACCTGGAGGAACTGTATTGTTTTTATTTATTTATCAGTTTTTGTGTAAAATAAGGTCTTTAAACTGCATTTCTGACTCTTTTGCTACCATTTGTTTGTATTTCTCAGTGGCGGTTCCCACCAAGAGAGAACCACACTGATTTTTACTAAGCTACCCATCTTATTCAAAAATATTTCTATTAAAACTGCTGTGAAATTTGCATTTTTTCATTATTTGAACATGGTTCCTATTAGAAAGAAAAAAGAACAGGAAACCTTTTTCTTCAGAATCCCATTTGACCACCAGGGAATGTTCAGAGAGGAGCCTGGGTCACTAGCCGGCTGGGATGGAGGATGATTAAACGTCCCATGGATGCTCACCTCCTCAGGCAGGAGGGAGGACTCTAGTCTCTGCTGTTCTACTGTCAACTGGTTGACCACAGGTGGCAGTATAGCTGGAGCCAGTGTCAGTGAAGGGAGCATCGCTGTGCTGATGTCGAGGCTTTTGACTGCATCACTGCACTAATGCTCAAGGGTGGGGCAGCAACAAAGTGGAAAAACCCTTGCCTGTGCAGGAAGCCGTCTGCTGTCCCATCGCAGGTCCCATACCATCAACTGGGCTCTCGCTCCTCCCTGAAACTAAACCCTGCCTGGGGGTTAAAGGAGGTGGCCCCCAGGCAGCCCTTCCCATGGGTGGTCATCCACGGACGGACACGGAGAGAGATAAGTCCCCAGGATGGTAGGTGATGGGACTGGGCAGGGTGGAGGACCGAATGGGGCGAGGTGGGCACTAAAGCAAAAAAGAATAGAAGTATAACAAAAAAAGAGTGTTTTTGGGAACCAAAATATTCTTTATTTTGGTCTGCAGTATTTGGCATGACTGATGGACCTATGAAAATGAAAACAGGAACAATAGGCTTTAAAACTTGCATAAATTATTTCCAGCTCCTGGCAAGGGCAGACTGCTCCATGCTTTGTTTAAGGTGCCTGGGTCCAGATCATGATTTTACTTACTGTGAGCTCTGTATAAAGTTTTTTCCTGAAACCCAAAAGGAAAATGGCTCAAAAAAAAGAGAAGAGTTTATGGTTTCTCAGTCTGCCTCCATGTCATAAAAACCAAAGAAAGGCTCTGAGTGAGTTCCTAATGGTGGTGGAAACCACTCATCAGAGAGTTCATCTTCTGAAACACATCAGTAGTCCCTGTCAAAGGGGGCAGTGAAAAAAGACAAAGCTGGTCAGCCATCAGATTAGCATGGCAGAGATGGTAAAGATACCTGGGAGAACCCGAATCCAGTGATGGTAACAGTACAAATAAGTGAGCCTCAGAGCAGGTGCTAGAAACAGTGTCTGCCAAGAAAAAAACCAAAAGAAAAGAATTTCCTCACTACTGTTCCTTAAAAAGGAAAGGATCAGGCTTTGGACCAAAGAAAAGTGCCCTCAACACAGGACATAAGTGTGGCAGTTTTTCCAGGACTTCCAGGTCATGGGAAATTTTATGAATACCCCCCCACACACACACACACTCCTCACCCCATATACAGGCTCCTGCCTACCTGTCTGTGGAGTAGGGTTGGGTAGAGTTGAAAAGGTCCTGACCCTTATTATCAGGATATGGATTCAGGCCAAAGTCCTGATAAGTCTTGATTCTAATCAGAACCTTTTGTAAAATGGGAGGAAAATCGCCATATAATTGCATAACACAACACTATGACACAGACCAAGAACTGTAAACAGCATTTCAGGAAATGAAAAGTGAGAACTCATTATGGCACAGATGTTCTAGCTAATTAAATACATACATGGCAGTATGCAGGTGACCTGGTTCGCTGCATCCTGCTGTACTGGTAGTGGTGATTACTGCTGACCTAGTGTCTGACTGTCTGTCCCTGGAGGGAGATCCCATTTCCAGGGACATGGATATGGTGTTCATATCCACACTTCTGGCAGTGTCCTTTCCCTTTAAGGCTTGCTGGAACATCTTCAAGCTGGCTCCTCCCACCCACCCAGGTGGTAACTCCCTCAGCACTGCCCTGTGGCATCAGATCTTCCTTTCCGCTAGTAGAAGGTTCACTCCTTAATGCTCTCACGCTGAAGAGGCATTTTGCTTTATTTCTTCAAATTTCAAAATTTAAAAAAGGAAAATAATTTTTCTTCAGGCTATTACTTCTCGCCACCAACGTGGATGACGCGAAGTCCGCTCCGTGTTTCTGGAAATGTGCCTGCTGGCTGAAGATGTCCCAGACAGATCTGCACACCATGTGCATATACTGCATAGCCAACGAGCACAGTCCCCAGGCCTACGGTATTTGCTGCACTTTCCATCTGTCCACTTTGGAGGCTCGTCATGCCCACCTGCTCCTAGGTCATCTGGACAATCAGGACCCACCAGTCAAATCTAAAGACACCCGTTGGGTGGTTTCTGCTGAGCAACTTGCGGTGTTTGAGGAGGTCACGGCTCAGGACACAGCAACCGCCTCCTCGGCTTTGACCTTTTTACCACTCTCCTTGGGTGCCTCCTTTACTGGGGCATTCAAAGAATTGTGTTAGGCCCTTTCAACCCATGGGCAGGGTCCCTCTAAGCACAAATCAAAGTCTAAAAAAGAGATCAAGAAACAATCTGTATGTCAATCGTGGGATCGGAAGCACTCTCGGGCCTCTGATTACTGTGCTTCTCCAGAGGTTCTGACTTCGGTCGATGCCTCAGCCCAGGCCACTAGTTCCACGGTCTCCGCATCAGAACAGTTGATCAAGATGCAGGTCGATCTTACGGCAAAATTTTTCTTTAGCCAGTCAACCTGTTGTTGCCCTTTATAGGCCGATACCTCCTTATCCAAGTCTCTGGTCCTGCCTTTGACTCAGGGGATGGATCAGTCGGCTGATCCGCTGCCCCTCACCCAGGAGATTCCGGACCTGGAGGTCGCCCCCTCTGAGGCCCACCATAGGTCCCCCTGATGGTCGAGGTTATGGTCCCGTTCTCCATCCCCCGGGTTGAGCAGTCCACATCGGTGTCGACACTTGCGCTCTCGGCGCTCGGGGAGGCGGCATCACCGCTACTTTTCATCCTCATCCTCCTCAGGTGAGGAGAGGCTTTGGAACAAGTTGCATCGATACTACGAGGACTTGATGTGGCAGCAGCTCATTTTTTCCGGGATGGAGCCTGTTCCGGCTTTGGTCCCAGCCATCAAATGGCTCTTGCCACAGAGGCCGACGACTTCTCTGCCTCAGCAGGAGACGAATCCGTCTGATCCCGGCTCGACCTCCACCAGCTTCTCTGCTGATTCGGGTGAAGCCGCTGCCAAAGCAGCTGAAGACCGGCACTCCGACCAAGGAATCCCTCCAGGCCTCGGGTTTTCCCCATCGGCTGTCGGTCACCATCGCCCCTGACTGTCCTTGGAGGGTCATTGAGGACTCTGGTGGTAGACCCCTTTTTGATGAATCCTCTGAGTTGGAGGGCTTCTCCTTGCACTCTCGTCTGGTGAATGTGGAGTTGACCGGAGATCTCTTGACAGACGAAGGCCCCACCTCCTTTATGGGCCTGTTCCATCTTATCTCAGAATCCACAGGTTTCCAGATGGAGCTCATTCAGAAGCGGGCTCGTTTCCCACTCACCAAGATCCTGGACCAGGGCAATTCCCCTGGGGGAGCATTCCCAGTGACAGGGGCCATTTTGGGCCCTGCCTTAGAGCTGTGGCAGCATTCAGCCTCCTGCGGTTGGCCTGCAAGTATGAAGTTCCCTTCCAGGTTCATGGAGCATCCCTCAGTTGAGGGCCTTGTGGCAGGTTCTGTGTTCAGGCACTCAGGCAATGTGGGTGACATTGACAAACCACCCGATAAAGAGTCCAAGAAGCTAGACCATATGGCCAAGAAGGTCTATGCTGCCTCCTCTCTTGGCCTTTGCTAAGTGAGTTTGGCCATTTTTATTGCCCACTTTTCTCATGCCCTTCTGGGCATGCTTGATAGGGTTCTTCCTCATCTGCCAGAGGACCTCCAGACCATGGTCAAGCAGGTCCAGGACCATGGCTGAGCTGTGACCAAACAGCTCCAACCAGCCATGGACATTGGTGACTCATGTGCCCGGTCCGTGGCTGCTGTGGTGGCAGTGGGTCACAGGGCTTGACTGCGGATCTCGACCTTCACGGCAGATACCCAACACAAGCTGGCAGATGTCCCGACTTGTTTGGGCCCGGGGTCGAGGGGCACCTCACCCACATCGAGAAGTCCAGTGCCACCTTGGACTCGGTGACGAGGGATCCCAAGGGTCCTAAGCAACCTAAGAAGAAGCCCTTTCAACCCCTCTCTGCTCCTGTAGACAAACCAGCCCAGCCCCAAGCTGGACAGCAGGCTCAGGCCTGGCGTCCCCAGCCGAAGTCTGTGGCTGCGGTCGTCTGCAAGCAAGGAGGATGAGGCTTCGGTGGCTCTTCAGCTGGGGCCTCCTCTGCCTCAAGGCCTGCCCAGTGATGGGATATGGGGTGCCTCCCTCAAGCCTGTCACACCTCCCCTGGTTCCTCCCATGGGGGCCGGCTCCCCCTGTTCCTTTCTGCTTCGTTACCATGGACAGGTGGGTTCTCAAGGTGGTCAGTCAGGGTCTGCCTTTGGAGTTCGAGGCGTACCTGCCCTGCCGAACCCGCGCCCCACAGCATTGTGTCCATCAACATCATGTCAACCCTTTGGGACGACATAGCCCAGCTCTTCTGCAAGGAGGTCATGGCTCTTGTCTCAGGCCCTCCAGAACACCATGGGTTTGTCTCCAGGTACTTCCTGGTGCCAAAATAGAAGGGGGGGCTGGTGCCCTATCTTAGATCTGCACAACCTGAAAAAGTTAGTCAGGCTGCGCACTTTCAAGATGATCAGACTGTCTCAGATTATACCATCTCTTGAGCAGAACATGTGGTTTTGCTCCCTGGATCTTCAGGACAAGTGTTTTCACATCCCAATCCGTATGTTCCACCACCGGTTCCTCCGGTTCCGGGTGGTAGGGATCCTCTACGAGTTACAGGTCATGCCATTCAGCCTGTCTTTGGCCCCCAGGATCTTCACCAAATGGATCACAGTGGTGGCAGCTTACCTGAGGCACTGAAAAGTCTGGGTTTACCCCTACCTCTGGATGACTGGCTCATTGTGGGTCCCTCCAGGTAGGAGGTGGAGCAATCCAGGGACCTGGCCCTCCAGACCTGCATCTCCCTTGGCCTCCTGGTCAATGAGGCCAAGTCAGAACTTGTGCCTTCGCAGGTGATCAATTTCACTGGGGCAGAACTCAACTTTTGCAGAGTCAGGGCTCAGCTCCCAGCTGACAGGGTGGAGGTTCTCTCCTCCTTTTCCCGATCATTTCGGGTTGGGCAGTTGCACCCTACTCGGGAGTTCCTGGGATACATGGTGGCCTGCACCAGCATGGTCCATTAGGACCGCTGGAAAATGCGCTCTCTGCAATGAGAGCTTGCCCGCCAATGGTCAGTGCAAGGGTGACTTTCACCAGCCGATCACTGTGACCCAACTGATGTGGGATTCCCCCCAGTGGTGGTTAGTCCTGGAACATCTGCAGGAAGGTATTCTGTTTGTCCACCCAGAGCTGATGGTCATCCTGACGACTGATGCCTCTCTCATGAGCTGCAGTGCCCACCTGGGGAACACAGAGTCCACGGGCTCTGGACCCTCGAGGAATCCCGGTGCCACATCAACCTGCTGGAGATCAGTGCAGTTAGACTGGCGCTGACTGCTTTTGCTCTACACATTCAGGGCAGGACGCACTCCCTTCCTCTGTGCAGAGAAGCTCTCCACATATGGACCCTCATATGCAGCTTGGAGGCCCATCTCCTGGCCATCCATGTGGCTAGTGTTTCCAACCAGCTGGCGGATGCTGTCAGCTGTGTGGGTGAGGTGTCTCATGAGTGGTCTCTCCACCCAGAGGTTGTACACAACCTGTTCTCCCAGTGGGCACCTCTCTTGTGAACCTGTTTGCCACCAGGGAGAATGCAAAGCTGAGGCTGTATTGTGCCCACCCCCTCAGCAGGGAATGCTGCAGGGGGATGCCATCTCAAGGCCCTGGACTCTGGGCCTCCTCTATGCCTTACCTCTGTTTCCCTTGATCCACAAGGTATTGCTCAAGGAAAAGGAGGGACAAGGCATGGGTGATCCTGGTGGCTCCGGACTGGCCACGCCAGTTCTGGTACCCTGATCTCCTCAGCCTCAGCAGTAGGCTCCCAAAGTGTCTTCCTCTATGCCCGGACCTACTCTTTAGTCAGGTGAAGGTACTCTATCCGGACCTTCAATCCCTGCCCCTGGCAGTCTGGTTCCTGAGTGGCTAGAGTTCCAGGCTTTGGGTCTCTCTGAAGATGTCCTCACTGTGGTCGAGGCATCTCGGAAGGAGTCAACCCAAAAATGCTATGCCTTCAAATGGAAGAGGTTCTCCATTTGGTGCCAAGGCAAAGGGCTGGACCCCTTATCTTGTCCAGTGGCTAGCATTCTCGACTACCTTTGGTCCCTCTCCCAGTCGGGCCTTCGGTCAGTGACCCTTAAGGTGTATCTGGCAGCCATCTCTGCCTACCGGGCATGGGCTGGTCAGCAGTCATTGGTGCAGGAGAAGGTGGTCTGTTGCTTTTTTTTTTTTTAATTTTCCTCTTTATGTTGCTCGTGGCCGCCTAGGCTCTCTGCCTGGTCACGGACCTCTGTACCCCCACCTCCATTACTGGCCACAACTCCAACACCCCCCGCTTACCCCTCGGGTGGGGATGTGGCAGCTGAGGCACAGTGCCACATATGTGGGACTAGAATCAGAGCCGACCCTGGAGGCTGATTAGGGCCAAGGGCGGGCATCATTAATGGCGGCCACAAGCAGGATTTTCTGTTTTTGTGTCCCCAGGGGTGGGGACGTGCAATGATGTCTAGCGTCCGCCCTGCCCTGCCCCTCTTTATCTTTTAGATGCTGGTGCTTGCGTATCCTCCTGGCCTCCACCAGGAGTCATTCATGCACTGGGCATTCACCCCAGTCCTCCCCCAGAGAAGGCGAGCAGCCCTGAAGGCGCTTAGTCCTCCCCCCCCCGGCCAGCCCTCCAGCTCCCGGGTCCATTCCCGAACCCGGGTCACTGGCATCGCATGCGGAAATCCAACCACTGCACCGGCGGGCTGCCAGGTCTGTTGCTTTTTTAAAGGCCTTGACCACATTTCCCCTCCAGTGCATGAACCACCACAACCTTGGGACTTATTGCTGGTGTTGGAAAAGCTTATGAGCAAGCCATTCAAACTTATGCACAGGTGTGAAATGTCTCACCTGTCATAGAAGACCACCTTTCTGGTGGCTATTACATCAGCCAGAAGGATCAGTGAGCTCCAGGTGCTCTCAGTAGTCTCTCCTTACTTGGTCTTCCACAGGGACAAGGTTGTCCTTCGCCCTAACCTGAAGTTCCTCCCGAAGGTTGTGTCAGATTTTCACTTTAAGCAGGTGATTAATCTCCCTGTGTACTTCACCAACCACACCTCAGAGGTCAAGCACAGGCTCCATACATTGGATCTGCAGTTGAGCGCTAGCCTATTATAAGGAGCACATGGCTGGAGTACAGGGAGAGGTTCGCCAGCTATTTGTCACCTACGCTGAAGCCGCACCTGGCAGACTGGCAGCTAAGCGGACGATTGGCAGGTGGATTGTATCCTGCATTGACCTCTGCCATAGGTTGGCTGGTGGGGAGCCTCCCATAGGGCTGAGGGCTCATTTCACCCATCATACTGCTGCCTCGGTGGCTGCTTCCAGGGACGTTCCTATCCAAGAAATCTGCGAAGCTGCTACGTGGAGGTCAGCACACACCTTAATTTCCCACTACCACATTGACCTTGAGTCATGCTGGGATGCTGGTTTTGGGGCCTTAGTTCTCCAATCTTCATTTCCTAAGCAGGGGCTCTGTGCCTTGCTCCCTTCTCCTGGAGAACTGCTAGGAGTCTGCTATAAGTGTGGATATGAACACCATGTCCACATCCCTAGAAAAACAGGTTACTCACTTGTAACAGTAGTTCTAGCAGTGGTATATGGTGTTCATCCACACTGACCCACCTGACCTTCCCTAGCAAGTGGCACATTGGTTTTGCTTCCAGCAGGCAAGATCTGATGTCATGGTGCAGTGCCGAGAGAGTTACCACCCGGGTGGGTGGAAGGAGCCAGCTTGAAGACATTCCGGCAAGCCTTAAAGGGGAAAGGACACTGCCAGAAGTGTGGATGAACATCATATACCACTCCTAGAACTACTGTTACAGGTGAGTAACCTGTTTTTATTATACATGGAGGCATCATTCTGTTGTAGCTCCAGGCCCCAAGCTGCTTCACTGTTTCGCAGAAAGTGACAACAGTGTTTTTCTGCCTTTGAGATGGTAAAAAATAAATTAAAAAGGGTAAAAGCACATCGCACACAGTTTGTGCATTGCTCAGTTGTCTCTGTCTGTGCTGTTGTTTGATGAATAGTTACATATTTGACCTGTTTCTCATTTTCTCATGCCATAAAAATAAGTTTACTCTGAGCAGCAGTAGTAGACCGGGAGAGGAGAAGGAGGAGGCAGCAATGGGGAAGGGGGTAGGGAAACATAGAACAAGCAATACTGCAGACTGGTACAAGAGTGGTTCCTAGCACATCATCCAGTAGCAGTGGTGGGACTTCCCCTTGCTGTCCAAACAGGAAAGGCAAAACCTACTTCAATCACAAGAAAGGGGGTAGTCATCAGCACCACAAGGACTGGCAAGCAAAGATATGCCCCCTTTGTATACTGAGCCAATACAAACTTGCATAAAACTGAATCTGATGATGACAACTCTAATGAAGGTGGCAGTGGTGAAATGGAGGATGCAGATAAGAACAGAGATCATTTATTACAAAATGAGGTGGAAAGCCTGAATGAGAAAGAGATGACAGTTGACCATGTGTAGGAGGATGAATGTGATGATTATATGATGATGGACTTGGTTGAGGGGAAGCAGAGTGTGGTGCAGGAGGAACAAGATGAGGGGGCAGTGCAGTCTGAACTGAGTTCAGTGATTGGCCTGGAAGATCTGGATGAAGAGACGGGTGAAACAGACCTTGATCAGTCCACTGTTGAGAAAGAACAACAGGGTACAGCAAGTGATAAACAGCAGTATAATATGCCTGTTAATAAAACAAAAAAGGTAACCTCATTTGTGGTCTTATTCTTCTGTGGCTGCAGATAATGAGCTGCGATCAGTGTGTTCTATAGGCAAAAAGACAATCAGCAGAGGGAGAAAAAAGGGTGCCCTGGGTACCTCAGCATTTAAAGGAATAGTACACATAGAATTTGCAAAAACATGTTCTGCATAATTTTTTAATGTGTGTGTGAAGTCCTAGTGTGTCCTTCCCTCTGTCTGCTATTAGGAGTTTTTCCTAAATTAGCCTGCTAGCTTTATGGTAGTTTTACGACCCCCTGGGGATCTCCATCTCAGCAAGATTTATTGCTTTTCTTGTACTTAGAATGCATCCTGTCTCTTGTGACAGTGATGTAGCTGAGACCATAGATTCATCAGCAAGCACTCCTTTAGAAATAGTTCACAACAGCAGAGCTGCATAACTTTTCTTATCCAGTGAGTAATGATGATTACATTTACAGTTTAGCAAATATTTGAGAGCTAACTGAGTGGGGTTTTCTGTAAGAAAACAGCTAGAGTCTTTACTAATTATAGCATTGATGATCTGGGGTGATTTATGTGCTTTTTTATGGTTGTGTGTAGTCTGATGAAATTATAAGAACATTTTAAAATCAAAACACTCCTGCTAGCTAGACCTGACACACACAGAAAACAAAAATATTGAATTAGAGCTATGTAGTAGCTGTTTTCTTACAGAAAACCCACTCAGCTCTCAAGTATCTGCTAAACTGTAAATGTAGCCATTTGTACTCCCTGGATAAGAAAAGTTACACAGCTCTGCTGTTGTGAACTGTTTCTAAAGCAGTGCTTGCTGATGAATCTAAGATCTCAGCTACATCACGTCACACTGTAGGTACAAGAAAAACAGTAACACTTGCTGAGATGGAGATCCCCAGGGGTCGTAAAACTACCATACAGCTAGCAGGCTAATTTAGGAAAAACTCCTAACAGCAGGCAGAGGGAAAGACACACTAGAACTTTACACACAAATCAAAGCACTCTGCACAACATATGATCTTCCTTGAGGGTATCTCTTGCAGCAGGTAATACTCTTGGGTCCTCGCTAGAGGGCATTCTTCTGCACAGCAGCTTCTTCCAGCAGTCTTTGCCGAGGGGCCGCCCACACAGATTACATCATCATCTTGTGTCTATAAAGGTGTGGGCGGCCCCAGGCATCCTCAGTTCTTTTTCCAGCCACCTTCAGCTCACACGCAGCAGTTCATCTCTACGTGTCAGCAGTCATCGAAGAGGACCTGAACAGGGGACGATCTTTTCTACTGCACCCACCACCTTTGACGAATATCTAAAGATTCTTTAAGTACTTCACTATTTAGGAAGTGTTGTTGTGGTGGAAAGCTCTACTGCTATAACAACCACTCTGCCTGCGTCAGGTGCCTGGGAGTCACACATGACATCTTCTCCTGTGAGCATTGCCAGGAGTTTTACCAGGCAACCAGACGTCGACGATTACAAGAGATTCAAAGCCATCTAATGGAGCAAAAGATGGCTCTCCTAGAGAAAGGGGTTTGTCCCAAGGACCCCTCATAGACGACATCCCATAGAAAACACAAGGAGAAATCCTCCTTGTCGTCTTCAGACAGATGCTTATTGACGTCTCACAGAACTGCTTCTTCGTCGACTATGCTCCCTATTTTATTGTTGACGGCGCTTTCCAGCACCTTTTCAGCGATCTCTGTTGGTCCTTATACAAGTTCCCAGGACTGTCCATTGACGATCACTCGGTTATCACCGGGTTCATCGACGATGGGCGTTCTTCAGCGTTTCCCTTCATCTCCCTTTACTGCCCCCTCAACAACGGGCCAGGGCTACATTATTAGAGATGAGGGAATTTTCTTGATGGTTATTCCTAAACCTCCATCTCAGTCTATTTCCTGTAGAGCCCAGGCTGACAGATCCAAGTACCCTGGCACCTACACCCCAGGGTCTCAGCCTTTGCATTTGCCATGTCCCACCCCTTCCATTTTCATCTTGTATTACAGAGGCAACCTCTACGCTCTCTTATGTGGACGTGGCCATTGTCATTCAGACAGTCCTACAAGTTATGAGGGGCTCTTAACCCCCTACGCCCAGGGATAGGAGACCCACTTCCTATTCTCCTACTCCTCCTGCAAAACATTTTCAGAGAGACAGGGACTCCTCTCCAGAGGCGTCTCCCCATAATTTTGAGGAGTACTACCCAGAGGAGGAGGAATTCAAAGAAGAATTTGAGGAATTCCTTCCCTAGGAGGACAATCCTTGTCCACCTTCTGAGGCCTCTATTCTTTCATCCCTTCATGAGGACACTACTCGCCAGGCAGCGGCCTCTCCTCCAGACGACCCATCATTTCATGATATGATAGCCCAGATCCAGAAGGTTATGGGCTTTTCAACAACAGAACAAGACAAGCGGAAGAGAGATATGGCAGATTACCTAGAACTCCCTGAAGGGCCAATGGTGGTCGTACCTTACCTTATACGGACATACCAAAATCTGCATCCCCCTCCTCCACCGCCCCCTCAGCCACTGTGGACTTGAAGGAGACTCTGGCTTCCTGGTGTGCTGAGGCCAAGGCTCAGCTCATCAGGGAAGTAGAGAGCCGTCTTCCACTCCTGGTTCCAGACCCCCTATGTCGGAGATGAGAGACCCCTTCCCCACCTCCGGATGCCAGAAGTGAACCCTCTGGTTCCAGGACAGGGCAAGTTATACTTCCCAGAGGGCTTCCCAAGGGGTCCGTTCCTTCCCCGCGCCGGGAGGAGGAGTCTTCTTCCTCTTCATCCTCCACGGAGACCTTGGATGACTCCGATGGACGTTCCGACCCAGACGACGAGCCCCGCACTCCAGACAAGCCCAGGCCAAGGACTCCTCCAAAGTCTGCTCCAGAGGATCCTTCCTTCACGGAGTTTCTGCGCAAAATGCAGGCAGTTCATCAGTGGCATTCCTTGGAGCTGGATCCACAACATAAGAAACTTGCTCCACACCTGGATCTGCCCGAGACCACTCTTACCCTGGTGCCACCTTGGATTGAGCCTCATGCCGACCTTGTTTCTATCATTTGGAAGCAACCGTTGGCATTAGCCCCCCTTCCTAGGAAGTCAGACAGGCTTTATCAGGCTCTGGAGGGTGTTGACTCTTTAAATTCGCACCCTTAAGCTAATTTGGTCATGATTAGCGCCACTCTCGGCCAGACGGCTAACCCCAAGCACTTGAGCTCATCACCACCGGACAAGGAATCCCGCCTTCTGGACCAGTACGGGAAGAAGGTCTACGCTTCTTCCACTCTGGGTATTAGGGCCCTGAATTACGTTGGTCATATGGGGGATTACCAGAAGGTGATCCTTAGTGAGATGGAAGCTAAATTGGACTCCCTTCCTGCGTCTCAGACGAAGCAGGAAGTGGCGGATCTAGTCCGGTCTGCACGTTTGGCCAGTCAGCACATGCTTTGTGCCACGTACGACGCAGTGGGCGCTGCTGGTCAGAGCTCAACTTTCACTGTGGGTTTGCGGTGTCATGCCTGGCTCTGGGTGTCAGTCTGCTATCCAGGACACTCCCTTCAGGGGTTCAGTGGCGATGTCGAAGACATCATCACTGATCTGCAGGAGAAGGGTACTGCACTTAAGTCAGTTGACTCCATGTACAACCTCCCCCCCAAGCTCAACGTCGTCCCTTTCGAAGACGTTCTCGGCAAAAGGTGAAACCTCAGGGAAGGCGGGCCAACAAACGTCGGGCCCCTCTGGATGCCAAGCCCCACCCACCCAAAAAAGCAGCGGGGTCTTCAGCCATGACGCTGCCTCACACCTCCTGACTCCTTTCCTCTCTCACAGCCTCTGGACCTTCCAGAGGAACTGGTAGGAGGCAGATTCTCCCTCCATCTACCAGGTTGGGAGAGGATCACTTCAGACACTTGGGTGCTCCAGCTGATCGCAGAAGGACACTCAATAGAGTTTCTTTGGAAACCTCCTCAAACCCACCCCCCCCCAGGTCATCTTAATCCCCAGAACATCATCTTCTGGTTCAGGACGATATATCCTCTCTTCTTCTGAAGGAGGCGATAGAGCCCGTTCCTCCCCAACTTTGAGGGACGGGTTACTACTCCCATTTCTTCCTGATCCCGAAGAAGTCAGGAGATGTGAGGCCGATTCTCGACCTCAGCTCCCTGAACTTGTTCATGGAGTACAAAAGGTTCAGGATGCTCTCTGCAGAGTCTTCTGCCCTGTCTTCAGCCGGGACAGTGGCCGTGTGCTCTGGATATGTAGGATGCTTACCTGCATATCCCTATTCGCCCTTCCCACTGCAAATACTTGCATTTTGCATTCCAAGGGGACCACTACCAGTTCAAGGTCCTCCCATTTGGTGACTCCTCGGTGCCCCGAGTGTTCAACAAATGCCTTTTGGTGGTAGCGGCCTAGCTGTGTACCAAGGGGGTGCAGGTTTTCCTGTACCTGGACAACTGGCCCCTGGCGGCCTCAGCCAGGGAGGAACTCCTGTGCTTCCTGTCCCTTACCCTGCAGGTTTTTTCCTGCCTGGGGGTTGTCGTCAACCAGGCCAAGTCCCACCTGATCCCATCCCAGAGGCTCCAGTTTATCGAGGCGATCCTGGACACGACCTCAGGCATGGCATTCCTGCCACTGGACAGGGCAGCCTCACTCCAGGCTCAGGTCAGCCTGTTGTCCAGCCGCAGGCGGGTCAGCGCCAGGTCAGTCCTTCGCCTCCTTGGGCTCATGGCAGCTGCTATTCCGACAATCCCTCGCACTCGGCTCCACATGAGAATCTCTCAGTGGACGCTTTGGTCTCAGTGGGATCAGCTGGTGGACAACCTAGATCAGCTAGTTCTGGTCTCCACTCCTGTGGCTTGGGACTTGCAATGGTGGATGATGCAGGAGAACCTTTGCTGGGGAGTTCCCTTCTGTCTTTCTCCCCCCTCCCAGACGCTGACTACAGGTGCCTCGGGCGAGGGTTGGGGAGCCCATCTTGGGCCTCACAGAACCCAGGGCTCCTGGTCCAAGCTCGAAAAATCTCTCCATATTAACGTGCTCGAGCTTTGGGCCGTGCTCTTTGCTCTTCAGGCTCCGCATCTTTATCTGCTTCCTGGACATCTGGCCGTCCAGACGAACAACATGTGTGTAGTCTGGTACATCAACAAACAGGGAGGGACTCATTCCTATCCTGTCTGCAGGGAGGTGATGTGGGTTTGGAAATGGGCAGTGCAGCACAACCTTCACCTCACGGCCCTTCACATCCCGGAGGTCGACAACACGTTGGCAGACCACCTCAGAACCTCCTTTTCCTCTGTCGCAACTTTTGCTGACCCAGGATCAGGGGACCCTGGTCCTTCCAGTGCTCAGGTCCCTTCAGTTGCATGCGTGGCTTCTGCAGACATAGCTCAAGCCCAATTCGGGGTTTCCCTGCTGGTGGCCGAGATTCTGGTGGAGGCAAGAAAGCCCTCCACTAAATCTACCTATGCCATGAAGTGGAAACGGTTCTCTATTTGGGCCGCTTCCAAAGATTTTGAGCCATTCTTCTGCTCTGTTCGGTGGCTGTTGGATTACTTGCGCCATATCTTTGATCTGGGTCTCAGTCATTCCTCTCTGAAGGTTCACATGGTGGCCATCTCAGCTTACTGTGTTCCTTTTGGGGACAGGACTTTTGCGCAGTTGGAAGTCTCCAAGACTTTCCTTAGAGAGGTCCTTCACTTGAGACCCCCTATTTGGATTCCTGTCCCTCCTTGGGATTTGAATTTTATCCTTAAGAAGCTTACTCTGTCTCCTTTCGAGCCGGCAGCCTCAGCAGACCTAAAGTTCCTTTCATGGAAGACTCTCTTCCTTGTGGCCATTACTTCTGCTCGAAGGATTTCCGAGCTCCAGGCCCTCATGTGCAAAATCCCGTATCTGGTTTTCCACAAGGAACGTGTGGCTCTGCGTACCAACCCTAAGTTTCTCCCCAAGGTGGTAGCAGAATCTACGCTGAATCAATCGATAGAGTTGCCTGCTTTCTTTACGCAGCACTCCAATCAAGGGGAGTACCTCTTGCATACTTTGGATGTTCACCGAATCCTGAGATACTACACCACAAGGATGAAGGATATCAGAAAGACTGATCAACTGTTTGTCTGTTTTGCTCATAAAAGAGAAGGCAATGCTGTTTCTAAGCAATGCCTATCTAAATGGTTGGCTCATTGTATCACTTTCTGTTACGACAAGTACAACAAAACCCTGCCGGGTCAGGTCAGAGGGCACTACACCAGAGGGGTCGCTACCTGTGCTGCTTGTTTCAAGAATGTGTCAGCGGTGGACATCTGTGCAGCTGCTACTTGGACTTCTGTCCATACCTTTATGAAACACTACAGTTTGGACATTGTCTCTTGCCGTAGAGTGGGCTTCGGGTTGGCTGTTCTGCAGGGTCTTCTTTCGTAAGACCTCAGCAGGCAGAGGGTCTACTTTTGGGTAGTTTTCCTCCTCCCTTTTGCTTCTGTTTGTTCCAGACTGCTTGGGACTCAGTCCTATTTGTAATTACCTACTGCAAGAGCCCTCTCGAAGTAAGCTAGTACAGTTACGTAAGAACTTACCATAACAGTAGATCTTCGACAGAGGCTCTTGCAATAGGTAATGCCTTCCCGCCCTCCATCCCCCTAAGCTTTTTCAGCTCCTTTTCCAGTGAGGGAATCATCCGCTTCTCTCTCGTCTTGCCTTTTTAGGCCTTTGGCGGGAAAGAACTGGAAGGCAGGCATGGGAGATCGCCCCTTTATATTGACGTCGGTCACCTGACATGGGGGAGGTCCCCCGTCAGAGACTGCTAGTTAGAAATTTTTCCGTGGGGTCCTGACTTCTGCCGGCTTCAGTAGTATTTGTAATTACCTACTGCAAGAGCCTCTCTCGAAGATCTACTCTTATGGTAAGTTCTTACGTAACTGTTCTTTCTTACTTCTGTGCCTGCAGTTTTGGAAGTCATCTAATTTTTGGTTTTACGTCTGGAAGTAAGTGACTTCCTCCCTCTTTATTTTGGAAGTTTTTGCCTTATTTTTGGAAGTCAGACAGTCCCAAAATGAAGTTAACTGAAGCCCTGCCTGCAGGGTATCCAGTTCTGCACCTATAAAGTTCAGCACCTGAAATGGTTCAGGTTGGGCCTTCTGCAGATTTATCAGGAACACCATTGTTTTCCAGGGTGCTTTTTACCTTTTAAATAAAGCACCTTGCTCCTTGCTGTGTTCTTCCTGAGACCAGTCAGTCATCCAGGTAGGGAAAAATCACCACACCTTGCTTTCTCAGGTGTACTTCCACCATGGCTAAGCACTCTATGAAGACCCTTGGTGCAGACGTGAGACTGAAGGGAAGGGCTACAAACTGGTACTGGCAGTTTGCTAGCCTGAACCTGAGATATTTTCTGTGGGTAGGTCTGACTGGAATGTGAAAATCGGCATCTTTCAGATCCAGTGACCCTAGCCAATGCCCTGACTATAAGGATGGTATCACTGTGGTCTGTGTGAACATCTCTAGCCTCTTTTTTTTTATATGCTTTTTCAGATACCTGAGATCTAAAATGGGTCGTCACTCTCCATTTTTCTTGTAGATCAGGAAGTACACTGAAAACAGACCCTTGCCCCACTGTGAAGCAGCCTTTGTTTATTTTAAAAGTTTCTCCAGGAAAGACATACTGAGCTAATAACAGCTCATTTCCAGATGGGTCCTGGAAGTAGAGGATGAGGGAAAAAAATATATCAGCAAATACAATATATCATGGAGAATAATCAAGCTGTAAAGAGAAAATGAGAGTAACATATGTACAGGTATGAAGGAAACAGATTGCCAGGGCAAAACTAGTGTGTGTGTGTGTGTGTGTGTGTGTGGGCGGGGGGGGGTCAAAACAGTTACAGGAGGAGAAGAAAAGTCATGAAGGAGAAAGCTGAGGAGGCTGAGTGAAGTGACGAGGGAAGGGAGGACCAAAGTTTAGGAAAGCGGTATGAGAAAGCAGACTGACCAGCAGTAGATTTTCTACATGGAATGGAAAGAATTATTGCGTAGAGTACAGTAGGAAGCTGAGAGAGAGGATAAGAGGGAAGTAAGGTAGGAGGGAAGGGAACCAAACCAGAATTTAGATATAAAGGAGGCACAGTGGGAAAGGCCCTTGGCATCAAGAGGGGGGAGTAAAAGAGCAGAGTAGAGAGAGCAGTGGTGGGTATGTGGATAACAGTCTAAAGCAAATGGACAAAAAGAGTTGAAGAGGGGGTCCAGCATGACAAGAGAGGATTTGGGAGCTCCACTGCAGGCTATGTTATCATAATAAGGAGGTTCATCTTTTTTTTTTTTTTGCTACTACTTTCTTCCCCATGGCCCTAGTCGGCCTCTCATCCAGCCGCCGACCCTAGCCTCTGTTCCCTTCAGGCCCTCACCCTTGTAGCTCCCATAGCTTACCCCCTGTGGCGTGGCAGTGGGGAGTCCCCTACTCACCCGCCCATCCAGGATACGGCTCAGGGTGTTACCTCCAGGAATGGAGCACCAGGGGACAGCTACCAAGTCGCCATGACCAGCCACCAGGATCTTTTTCTGTTTTTCTCCCCTGCGGGAGCCATCGTCCAATGACGCTGGCAATGGGCACATGCACGCATCCATGCACAACCCCACTAGGCATCTGCTATGCTCTCACTCCCATGTTGTGTCGGCAGCACTGCAGCGAGCCCCAGCCTCTGCCAGGGGTCAGATACACACTGATCGCAGAGCACCCCCCCTCCTGGAGATGGAGAGCAGTCCATCGGACGCTCAATTCAACTCCTTCCCTGCTGACCCCTGGAACCCGCGTTCGTTCCTGAACATGGGTCGCTAGGATCATCTTTAATATGATTATGTCATGGCGGACAGGAAGTAGATCATCTTTAATACAATTATTTCATGGCGGACAGGAAGTGGGATAATCACTTTGTTCACGTAGAGTTCGCCAAGCTTGGGGTAAAGCTTTTGGTGTATGGCATCAATATGAACCGAGAAATCAAGGTGATGGTCAATCCAGACCCCGAGGTACTTAAAAGAGGATACATCCTCAATAATAGCACCCTCAAGGGTGTGAAAAGAAGGGAGTGGGATGAGTCTAGAAAGCCTCTGATGGGTGCCAAAAGTCATGGAGACTGTTTTTTTTGGCGTTGAAGGATAGAAGTTGACACTTGAACCAATGCTAAATATTGTCAAAATCCAGCTGAAGCTGTGAAGTAAGATCAGCAGTTTGCTTACTTCCAGTTCCAGCAGGAGTCTTTCTGTGGGAGAGTGAGCTGGACAAACCTGTGTGTTTCTGCAGTTTGGGGAATTTTCTGAACTGCAGGGGACAACCCCTGGCCCACATCTGTGGTAGTGTTTACCCTTTCCTGGAAGTTGAGGGACAGCCCCCCCCCCCCCAAGCAATGGTTGGGCAACCTGGGTTGAATTGTTAGGAGTTTTGTTTTGGCTGAGGCTTGGGGGCTGATGCTGCAGTAGCACACTTGGAGCCCCCCCTTCCTCTGCCCCTGTAGCAACCTCTGTGGGGTTGGTACTCATAAGGGACATGGACTCTTGGAAGGTAGCCATTAGCCCTGCCTCCCCTACCATAAGGCATGTAGGAAGTGGAGGTCTTTTTTTTCTCAGTATTGTCTTTATAAGTGGTTTTGCACTCATCCTCTTTTTCCATGTATGCCTATGCTTTGACACCAAAAAGTGCATTTCCTTCAAATCTGAAACTCATGGCCTTGGTCCGAGTATCCTGGGAATGTATGGCTGCCCTTAGCCAGGAGAACCACCTCAATGGCACTGCATGAGTTAGGATCCTTAAAGCAGTGTCATTAGTGTCCGCAGCTGCGTGGAAGTGATCTCTGTTCTGGTGGCATCCAGGGCTGACTACTGTGGCAGTCAGGTCCTGTGCCAGTCATCATCAGCCTTATCAGCTAGTGCCACCACTGTATTCCTCCATGCCTTATGGTGCTTGGCTATATGAACCAAGTAAGCTGCCTGCTTGATGAACAGGAAGCTGATGTATAAACTTTTTTTTGGTCATAGTATCACATTTTCTAGAGTCATTTTCAGGGTCCTGTGCAGAGAAAGGGACCTTAACCCTCTCACAGGCAGCTGCTTGGACTACATCTTGATGATCAGGGTGGGCATACAGGGATTCTACTCCCATCTGTCCACTTGATATTTTTTTTCAATCCTTTATCTCTGGCTGCAGCTGAGGCAGGTGCAGACATGATTTTTTGAAGTGGCTTTTTTGTAATGATCTCTGTGTGGGGAACAGCAGCCTCCTTGTAGGAGCTAAATTCTGCTTCCTTCTCATCCTCGTCTTCCTGAGGAGGGGCACTGAGAATGTTCACCATTTGCCTAATAACATAGGAAAAAGATGAGTAATCCTCTGTTAGCCTTGGAATGGAGCCAAATCCCTGCTCAGGTGAACCATCTGGAGGGCATCTGTCAAGGGAGGGAAGAGTCACCAGTGGTGCACTGCAAGGCTCAGTTTTGGGTCCTGCATTATTTAGCCTTTACATAGGTGACTAGGATCAGACATAAATTCAAGTTGTAACAAGTTTGCCAATGACACTAAAATCGGAGGAAAAGCAAATACAGATTTGGATTCAGTAATAACTCAGAATGGCCGAGATAAAATGGCAATATGGGCCACAAAAATGGAAAATGCACTCTAATATATCAAAGTGCACTGCTGTGCATCTAGGTGGAAATAATCCCAAAAGGAAATATTATATGGAAGGATTAGAGTTAAAAGAATCGGTGAGAAAGATCTGGGGATATATATTACAAACTAAACAATAAGAAATGGGTAAATACAATTTATGCAGGATCAAATGACATACTAAATACAATACAGAAACATTTCACGTACAGAGCAGAGAAAGTTTTATTACCGTTATACTGTTCATGTGTACGACCACTCATAGATTATTTTTCAAGTTGGCTTCCTGTTACCTATAGTGAGGTGGACAAAGGTGAACCAGTAACCAAGAAGACTGTCTCTTGCTGGATAGTCTCTTGCATACAGTTCAGTTATGAAAAAACTGGGAAAATACTCCTCAGAGACCCAAGGGCACATTCTATAAGGGGTACCTCTGCCACTGTGTCATCTACAAGGGGCATTCCACTATTGGACATTTGCAAAGCAGCTACTTGGAAAACAGTGCACACCTTCACAAATCATACAAGTAGTAAGAAATTGCAGACTCACCACCACCAAAAGTATAACACCGCTCGCTGGATTATACCAAAATGCTGAAATTTATTTCAAGTGCCAGTGCTATGGCACGTCTTAACATGTTCGGACTAGGCGTCCTTTATCAAAAGACTGTCTTTTGATAAGGACCTCAATCAGCTATCAAGCATAGCCATAACACTAACACCTATTCAACACTATTATAATCCGGCGGCTGCTGTCTACTTTTGGTGGTGGTTCTTACAATTTCTTACAACTTGCATGATTTGACTGTATCCCAGCACCCCAACCCGGTGCACTCTTCTTTTCCGATAACTTACCCCACCTTCACAAGGCAGTCTTGTCTGGACATACAGTCCAGAAGGGATGACAGCATTGGAACTGCTGTCTTGCAGAACATTTTTCCTAAGTAGGTTCTGGACCAGCCTGTCAGGATACTGCTGTAGAGTCTGTTTAGTGTAAAGCAGCAGTGAGGGATTTCTGGGGTTGGAAGAAAAAAACTGCTCACTGTAGTAGTGTTGTTTCTTCTCAGGGATCCCTCACTGTGATTTACACCCCCAAACCCTGCCTCTCTTTCCGGAACGTAAAGATAGGTTTACTCAAGAATCAGTTCTTTTTTAATTAAGGTTGCTTGAACATTACTTCTGTAGTTTCTTGACAACTGTAAAATGTGATCAGTTGAAGGGACGCCATCAATCCTTTTTTGCGTCATATTACTGTATTTCAAGTTGAAACTCTACACTTTCTGATGCTTGCCTTCTCTAAAATTTGTTGATGTTGCTGTTTGGTTTATCTACTTCCTTTTCTCAGTAGAACTGAAATACATGCTAATTGTGTAATTATACCCACCCTTGTTTTGCTTCATTTCCTTTATCTACTCGTACTGCATACTTCGTGAACATTAGGAACACCCCAAACAGAGCAGTCATTCATGATGCAACAGTGTCCTCTCCTCCCACTGCATCTCAAGTCTCTGTACTGTGTTGGGGTGTTCCCAAGTGTAGAAAAGATGCAGTGGGAGTTGATCAAGGAATGTAAATAAGCATCTTTTTGTGTGGTTACACCAGTATGTTTGGCAGTGTGATTTTCACTCTTAAAAATAATTAGAATCAACGTACTAGCTACACCAGCGCATTATATAGAACATGAGGCATTATAAAATGTGATTTTTAAACTAGGGACACTTTGAAGCTGTAGGGGAGGGGGGTTGACAGTGTCCCTTTAAATATTTTTCACTAATGTTAAATACTTTCCACAGGTCTGCCTTAATTTATTTTTCTTCAAAAATTGTTTAAAACTTTGGAAGGGAGCACTAATGAGCAGCCAACTGTGAGGACACAGTTTCCTATAGCTCACACTCATAAGATCTAAATCTATTTAAAATCGCTTGCATCCACTGCGTTTATTCTGCAAACCACTTAAAATCAATACAACAGAGGTAGTATGAATGATTCTCTGCCAACTAGTGGAAAAACACCACACTCCACTTCAAAAACTGGTAAGGAGACAGACGACCATGCAACAAGCCGAGCCGCCAGGCCTGATATCCCTCTCTGTGGCCGGGATGGCGACCTTGGGCAGAGAACTTACTGAGCAAGTGTTGGCGGCCCTAACACCCAAGTTGGACAGGTTGGAGAGTCGCCTGGACAATCCGCTGCAAGAGATAGCAGACCAAGTGTCAGCGCAAACTAGCAGAATGGAAGAAGCTGAGGATCGGATCTCGCAGATGGAAGATATGGTGGCTCCACTGGAGGGGAGGCGGAGGAAAATAGAGAAATTGTTCGAGGAGTTTCAGGACCAATTCGATTATTAGGAGAACTACCACAGGAGTCTGAACCTGCAGCTGAGAGGCTTACTGGAGGGGAAGGAAGATCTTAATATTCCGGCTTTTTGTGTTGAACAACTCCTGACCATACTGGGCCTGCAGCCTAAAGGGGGCCGCTACAAGCTAGAATGTGCACACAGAGCGATGATGCCTCGCCCACTGGCTGGACAACCACCCTGGCAAATCGTAATCCATTACCATAATTATCAGGATCGCCTAGCGGTGCTTGAGGCCTTTCGGCGTAAAAAGGAGATAACGTTTGAGGGAGCCCGGCTATTCATGTCTCAGGACTATTCTAGCAGACTGCTGATAAAACGGAAGATGTTCAATCCGGTCACAGCCCAACTCCGGGAGCTTCAGGTGGAGCATTTTATAATTTACCCAGCTAGACGAAAGATAAAACATGAGGGGGCCACTTGCAGCTTCTGGAAGATAGAAAAGGCCGAGGTATTCGTTTAGGAAACGGAAGAAGATGGGGTGAAGTGGAGGTGAAACAGAGGAATTACAGCCCACAGTTGTTTCTCAGAACTGCTCTGAGACGAGTAATTTACTCAACTATGGTTGGAACTGTTATTTGATGTATCAAGTGGTTTAAAACACTTTCCCGTTCTCTTTTACTGCTGGTTATGTCCCTGACTAATGGATGTGCTTGGAGGATTGATAAGATGACTACATACACTTGGACAGGGACTTTCTCCTTTTTTGAAATTGCATGTAGCCTCTGGGAAATCTTTTGTGGTCTAGGAACAGGCTCCTGCCAGGCAGATGAAAGTGCTCATTTGAGCCCCTTGTGGGCGGGATGGATGGGGACCGCCATGGCCCCTCACGGATTGCTGACTGTGGAGGTACTGGTAAGCTGGGAGGGGGTGTCAGGCACAGGCGTCCGTGTTTTTCTTTTTATGTCACGCTGCCCATATCTATGGCCTTCACCCTGGATACAAGGCAAATGGTTCTTAACTGAACATAATACTCCATGATAATAATAAACGACATATAAAGCTATATTGGGGAAGGGGGAAGGGGGGTCTATATCTCCGCCTCCCCTAGAGGGGGATGTATGGAGGAAACTCGTTAGGTTTGGGGGTACCTTCTTCACAGAGGTCCACTTGTTCTTTCAGGGGAAAGCAGCGGGATGCAAAGGGATTATATGTTTAGATCCCTCCCTATTAAGGGGGGATATATGTTGGCCTTGTGAGTGTGGGGGAAGGGGGTTGTTCATGTATCAAGTGGAGATGTTTGCAAACTCCAGGTGGAGTCGCCTTGTTGATATTTCTAGTATTTCGTGTTGAACCTTGGAGTCGGGGAGGGGAGAGAGTTTGATTGCTGGAGGGTTTGGGGTGCTCTACTGGATGGCCTCATGAGGGTTGGGGGAATAGAGTTCAAATTGTGTTTTTATATTACACAGGTCTCCAGCAGATCTGGATCAAATGGAAATGGATTTGTATTAGGGGATGTTGCATCTACGAGGGGGGGAAGGGGTAGATACAATTATTGTGTATCTTAAAATATTTAAAATGTTGAATTTAGTTTTACACAGATACACAAGGTTTAAAGCAATGGAGAACTCTGAAAGAATGTGCTGGAACAGGCAATACAAGTTACAGGGACACCCCCGCAACGACATTCCTGTGTGGGGGGGGTATGAATCTATACATAAAGAGCCATGGCTAAGGCAAGGGATCTCACTATAGTTTCCTGGAATGTGAGGGGGATATCATCACCGGTGAAACCAATGAGTATTTTAACTGCACTAAGGAAAAAGGGTGTGCAGGTGATGATGCTACAGGAAACACATCTCACTAATATAGAACATGCCAAATTGGTTAGAGAATGGGTTGGGAAGTGTCACTCTGCCTCCTTTGATAGCCACAAAAGAGGGGTGGCCATCTTGTTTTATAAGAATCTTCCCCCTGCAGGTTAAACGGGTAGTGGCAGACCCTACGAGTGGCAGATATGTTTTTGTTAGTGGGGAACTTTTCAGGGAGACCATCATTTTTGGGTGCATATATGCCCCAGCACTTTCTGACCCACTCTTTTTTCAGAATATATTGGACATCCTGGTATGGGAGCAATTTCCAGGCCTGGTGCTGGGAGTGGATTTAAACTGTATAGTGGATCCCCGGATGGACCACTCTGAGGGGAAGGGTAGGACCTGAGGAGCCCTGCGGCGCTGGCAAGTAGGTATGAGTAACCCTGGAGTTAGTGGATAGCTGGCACACTGCTAACTCAGGGGCAAAGGAGTTCACCTTCTGTTCAAACCCACATGCTAAGTGGTCAAGGATTGACTACGTTTATATACCACTGGGTTTTTTCCTGCTGTTGCGGTGCGCACAGCATAGCCCTATACATATCTCTGACCATGCCATGGCCATCATTGCCATCTCAGTTAGTAAACCATGGGAGGGCCTGCCCCCATGGAAATTCCCAACATACCTGATAGATAATGAGGTATTTAAATCATTCCTCACAGAGCAATGGAAAAATTATCTTTCTTTTAATGAACACTCCCCAACCACTAAGGCAAGTGTCTGGGATGCTGGGAAAGCATACATGAGGGGTACCATCATAAACTTTGTGACTCGCCACAAAAGACAGAGGGAGGAGAAGTGGGTGGTACTGGAGAGGAAACCTCAAAGAGTTAGAAAGAAAACTGGCAGGGGATAGTGGAGAGCAACCCAGATGCCTGCTGGGGGCTACCAGAGAGGCCCTAAATGCTTTAGCTATGGGAGTGGCCCGGCAATCATGGTTATTCTGCAGAAAGCAAATGTTTGAATGGGACAATAAACCTGGACCCTTGCTTGTTCGTTTGGTATGGGGGGGTCGGAGCCAACCCTGATTACAGGTATTAAAAATAGCACAGGACAGAGACTTACTGATAAGAAACAGATTAAGGACAGGTTCAGGGAATTTTATCACAAGCTATATGAGGCAGAATGTAAGGGTACTGAGGATCTGGCCAGAAAGTTTCTTGACAGAGTAACAGCTGCCCACAGTTTCTAACAAGCAGCGGGACATGCTGGGAGCTCCTATCTCCAAAGAGGAAGCTCGGAGAGCATTTCAGGGAATGAAACTAGGGAAAGCCGGTGGGCCAGATGGGCTTCTGAGTGAATACTATAAGTCACTTGGTGGACCACCTCACGGAACCATCGAATGCTGTATTTAGAGAGGCCACAAGGGGGGGGGCTCCCTGCCTCTTTCTATGATGTGATAATACGTTTGATCCCAAACCTGGCAAAGACCTGGGGAAGTGTGCATCGTACCATCCCATTTCCTTATTGAATTATGACCTTAAAATATTGGCTAAAGTCCTTGCAGAGAGGTGATTCACCCAGACCAGACCAGCTTTATCATAACGTTCGCTGGTTGCTGAATGTGGTTTGGGATGCCAACAGAGCACAGGAGGACACCTGTATGTTTTCTATGGATGTTGAGAAGGCATTTAATCAGATTGAGTGGGGTTATCTAGTCAAGTGCCTGGGCCGATTTGGTCTGGTTGAAAGCTTCGTAGGGATGGTTCAGGCAATGTATAGCTCCCCTAGGGCACAGGTTCTGGTTAATGGTTCGCTTACGGACAGGTTTGAACTGTTCCAGGGCATGAGGCAGGGATGCCCCCTCTCCCCCTTGTTGTTTGCATTGGCACGAGAGCCCCTTGCTGTGGCTATACGGCAGGACCTGGGGATTGAAGGTGTGCAGGAGGTCTCAGGATGTTCTCACAAACTCGCCCTATACACTGATGACATGTTGCTGTTTATTAGACACCCCAAAACATCGGTCCCTATCCTACTGAAGTTAGTTGAATCATTTGCATGTTTCTCAGGATATAAAATTAATATCCAGAAGTCAGAGCTGCTACATATTGGGGGAGAGGGGAAGGGAAGCAATCCAGGGGGGCTCAGGTAGCGGCTCGTGGGGGTGTCCAAATGTTCACCTATTTGGGTGTACAGGTAGGGAGGAGCCTGGGATCCCTATACGACCACAACTATACCCCTATTATTAAAAAGGTAGAGGCAGATCTCCATAGGTGGGCCTCTCTTCCCATATCATGGCTGGGCAGAATCAATTTAATAAAAATGAATATCCTGCCCAGGCTCCTTTACCCTATGCAAATGCCATAAGGATGAGCATAGGTTGGAGTCGGCCTTCACGGCATGTATTTAGCAGGGGGAAGAGGCCCAGGGCATGTCTCCAATGCCTAAAAGTGAGAGCAGATAAAGGGGACCTCAATTTTCCGAATATATGCACTACTACTTAGCAGCCCAATGTCATTATACAAAAGACTGTGTAATGGTACCAGTTGAGGCTAGTTGGGTAGACCTAGAACAGTGGGATTGCCCGGATCATGCGTCGGCCTGTCTGGCCAGGGATGGTCGAAGGGCATATGCATCCCTTAAGATGACAAACCCGATGGTGAAGTCAGTCATAGCCAGCTGGCGGTATATATGGGATAGATGGGGAGAAGCTGGTAGAGAAGCAATGCTCTTATCGGTGGCCAGAACCCCTTTTTTTTGCCAGGTTTAGAGGACCCCGGGTTCTGGGAGTGGGAAAATAAGGGGGATACCCAGCTTGGGGGACATGTGTACCAGAGATGGTCTGTGTCTCTTTGGAGATATGCAGTGAATACTGGGGCTGGGCAGAACACACTTATTCAGATACCTGCAGACGAAAGCCTATGCCCAAAAGATGGAGTCGGGGGGGGGGCACTGGAGCCCCAGCTAGTCTTCTGCGAATAGACACTCACCTGGGCAAGCAACATCTCACAGATCTCATGCAGAAAACAAGAAGACAATGGGAAAAAGACTTAGGAGTACAGATCAGGGAGGATAACTGGAACTTATTGTTAACATTGCATCAAGGCATTCTGATCTGTAATAAATACAAAGAATCCTACTTTAACTTTGTACATAGACTCTACAGTGCACCACAGATAGTTCATAAATATAATGCTGCGGTGTCCCCACTATGTGGAAGATGTGGTGGGGCGACAGGCACGTATTTCCATTGTTTCTGGTAATGCCTAATTCTACAAACATTTTGGAAGGGGGTCTTAGTGAAGGTGGCAAGGATGGCCGGATTACCTCTTTTGGTGGAACCCTTGGTTGGGTTATTTGGGGTGGAAGATGCTGAAGGGGGAATGGACCCCGTATCCTAGATGGATCGGAGTGCTACTTGACTTGGCCCACCACTGCATACAGAATACCTGGGTCTCTAATGATGCGCCCACACTGGGTCTATGGTGTAAGCTGGCACTCCAGGAGCTTGCCATGGAGAGGCTTGCTCTTATGGTAAAGGGAAAGGGAGATCAGTTTTATAGAGCATGGGACCCCTTCTTGGCATCCCTATCAGTTGGAGAGGTACAGCTGTTAACGGTGGACTTGGATGAGGGATGACACTCCTAGTGGAGGAAGGCTCCTGCCTGACACATGGGCTTATGAGGCTCTGGTTACGCTTGAGTTAAGATATGCAATGGTCATGGGCGTTAATATTTATAATATGAGATATGGAGATGTTCTCTAGAATGTGATGTTAAGATGGTAGTGTATCCTGTGTATCTGTACTGTGTTTTTTGTTCCTTTGTTTTCTTTTAATAGAAAGATTATGCAAAAAAAAATTTAGAAATGTTTGGTAGCCATTTAGCTAGTTTAGGAGTCTCAGCTCCCTCTAGCTGTGGAAACAGATCTGATGTTAGGGGCTAGAGCGGAGTGTGACACCAGTGCAGTTTGAACCTTGATTCTAAATTCCATAATTTGCATAAGGTTCTATCTCTGGGGTATCACTCTCTGCTGGGAAGATGAAACTTAGTGTAAATCATGCTGAAGGATCCCTGAGAAGAAACAATATTACTATGGTGAGTAATTTTTTCTTGTTCTCCATGGTTGTCCTCCTCACCTGGTAAACTGAAGAACTAAAACTGGAAGTAATAAGCTCACACTTTTCAATGTAGCCTACTTTTTTGTTTCTCAAGAACTCTGATTTCTGCCAAAGTTGTAAAAACATTATTTTAGTTAAACATGTACCCAGGCATGCTTAATGACTAATGCCAATTCTATTACATAGAGACATGGACTAATGACCTGTTGTTTACTGTAGATCCAGCAAATGGTTTAATGGGTTGCTTATTGTCAATTTATGGCTTAATTAGTTGCTTACTGTCAGTTTTACAGTTCATTTAAGCAATAATGCATGACAGGGTGTGTGTCGTGCTGGGATAACGACACGCCCCAGGTGGTTGGGCACGAGGCCGCATGCCGAGTGCATCCAACACCTGAGAAGTGATGATATCCCTGCACGACACACACCCTGGAGGGCATTATTGCTATTATACAATGGCTTCTTGTTATATACAGAATAAAAAAAATAATTTTAAAGAATGTTTTTGTTAATGTGGAGAAATATTGTTTCTTAAGAGAAGGTACAGTAATGCAAACAATCAGTCGAGGTTCACAGTGCTGAGACTAGACCCGTGAGGTTATACTGGGATAACATCACTGTGCCAGGCACACACTGACCAATCAGAGCCCAGGATTCTTTCCTTGCCACGTATATTTAATATAAATGACTTTGGGATGGAACAGACTGCATTCACTAACTGTATCAGCATTTTCTTCATCATGTTGTTCAAATGTATCCCTCAGCTCTGAGAGCTGAACTCAGCTGAGACCAGAGGAATCAAAAAAGATTCTGAAATAACAAAGGTTTTTGTGATCACAGGCCAGCTTCTAGTGTGCAGAGGTTCAAATGAAAAATATTCATGAGTTGCTAACAGATGTGAGTGGCTGCTGTTGTAGTCTCAGTAATAAGAAGGGTCTGTTGTTTTAGTCTCAGTGGTTACACTTTAAGTGTCCATTTTCAATGTAACTAATCATTAATTACATGCAACCGGGTAATTACACTTTAGTTACATGTTTGTTGTATGCAACTACATTGCAAATGTAATGCACTTACAGAGCAGTTACACTGTAACTACAGTGTAGTTAACTGACACAAAGTGTAACCGTTTCAGTAATATATATGCTCTTGTCTAATGCCTTTCTGCACACCTGTTGTCACTAGATTTGCAGGTTGGCATACATTTTCTGTGAACATCTGCTTCCTCACTTTCCATTCTGTTCTCCTTTTTGTGCACATCTGCTTCCTCACTTTCCATTCTGTTCTATTTTGTCATTCTGTCTGTATTATTATGCTGTGGTGATTCTTCTGTACTCTGTGATCTGAATGGCACAAATTTATCTCAAGACTTCAAAAATTGTCATTTTCAGGTAGCCTACCTGTCTGAACAAAGGCTCTTGTATGGTGCCTTGTCATCTTAACGGTGAACTGTTTTGTCTTCTTTGCTTATAGGACAATACAATAAAAGACAGCAGCTACACCAATTTACCACCACCACCTCCTCCTGCAAGTGCGGTACAGAGTCGAAGTCCCATGGATGAATCACTTCCACCACCTCCACCACCACCAGCTGTAGCATCAGGTCCTCCTCCATGTCCTGTTAGAACTGCTTCTATGGCTCGTTCAAAGCCAGTTATACATTTTCCTCCACCACCACCACTAGATGACTTCCCTCCTCCACCACCTGACTTTGATACCAGTGAACCTCCCCCTAATTTTCTGCCACCTCCCCCTCCTTGCTTCAACAGTGGTTCTGGAGCTCCACCACCACCAGCACCTCCGCCTCCACCACCACCACCTGCTACGTCATCTGAAAGCCAGACCCAGCCTGTTTTGAAGAAAGTTGGTCCACCACCTCCTAGGAGACAAAACAGCATATCAGGTGGTGGAGGTGGGCAACCAGATTTAATGTCTGACCTGATGAAGGCTTTACAGAAGAAAAGAGGGGATGGGTCCTAAAGTAACCCTATATTTGCTTTTTAAGTTTTGTACTTAATCTTTTATTTACTTAAGTAGAAGTCCTACGTTTCGTCAGAACAAATCTTCATCTCATAGAAGGGCAATGGACCTTGCTCAGTGACCCACATTAGCTTTCGAAACCTAGTTCAACTTTAAATCAGAGCAGCAGCTAAAACACAAGCTTAGTCAATTAATTTACCTTCTGTCAATCAACCCATAGTTAACAACATAAACCATTTGTTACAATAGTCAAAAATGTTTAGTACTGACAGCATGCTAAGGTGATAATGTAGTTAGCCCATTTATAAGGTGGCATCAGATGTGAATAAGTAACTATTTTAAACAATCATACGAGTATGTTAATTTTCCACTTTCTTGTAAAATCCATCATTGCATCAAAATGATTTAACTAAATGTTCAGTTATTAATTGGGGTAGTATTAACTTAAGTATGGTACTAAACCTCTGTAAAAACAAGATGATGGAACTTTATTATGTTTTATAACTCAGTATTGTATATAGTTTAACTACAAAATCAAGGGATTTCTATCACTTGTATTCTTAACGTGCCTACTATGTATTTTTCCTGTCTGGTACCTGTATGTTATTTCTTTATCCGAATAGTTTTTACAGACATAGATTGTGTTGGTAAAAACAAAAAGACTCAAGAGATCCATCCCATCTGCCTATTTTCCTTCCTAGCTCCATGCCTGACCAAATGACAGGCTGGATTTAGAGATCCAGTAGCTCTAATGGTTGATGGTCATCTCTTCCCTGGTATCCCTCTGCTTTTTCTGGCTTTGGGTCCCACTGTCCCCTTATATCTGTCCCACCCAAGTTTAAATCCTGTCAACAGTCTTGACTTCAACCACATCTCTAAACAGACTGTTCTATTCGTCCACCACCTGTACCAGGAAGAAAAACATCCTCACATCTGTCCTGAATGTCACTCACCAGTCTCCACCTGTGTCATCTAGTTATGTTCCCATGTTCCTTGTGAACATATCCTTGCAACCACTCTGCTGAGTCCTTGCAATAACTTTTATTTCTAGGAATGTGGATATGATATTCAAACCACACTTCTGGCAGTGTCTTTTCCCGTTTAAGACTCACTGGAACATCAAGCTTGCTCCTCCCACCCACCCAGGTGGTAACTCCCTCAGCACTGCCCTGTGATGCCAGATCTTCCTTTCCGCTGGAAGAAGAAGTTTCCCTCCTTACCGCTGTTGCGCTGAAGAGGCCCTTTGCTTTATTTTTTAAAAACAAACTTTGTTTTCATCTCCTTCTTGCTACCGATATAGACAACATAAATTCTGCTTCGGGATTCCGGAAATGCAGTTGCGGGCAGAAGATGTCCCAAATGGATCCGCACACCTCATGCATATACTGCCTAGGCTACAAGCACAATACCCAGTCTTCCAGCCTTTTGCCGCACTTTCCACCCCTCCACCTTGGAGGATCGCTTAGCCCGCTTGCTTCTCAGAGGTACGGATGATTGGGACCTGCCTGTAAAATCCAAGGACGCCCATCGGGTGGTCTCCATGGCCGCAGGGTCCACCAAACAACTTGTGGAATTTGAGGCGGCTGCGGCTCAAGTCACAGCACAGATTTCCTTAGCTTCTACCTTTTTGCCACTCTCCTTGGGTGCCTCCTTTACCGGAGTGTTTAAGGAATTGTGCCAGGCTCGTCCCACCCTTGGGCAGGGTCCATTGGGCACTAAATTTAAGAAATCCAAAAAAGAGAGAGAAAGAGACCAAGAAACGGTCTTGTTGTCGGTCATGGGATCGGAATCACTCTCGGGCCTCTGATTTCCGTGCTTCGCTGGAGTTGCTGACTATGGTCAGTGTTTTGGCTCATGCCGCTGACCCCACAGTCTCCCCAGCGAGCCAGCTGGTCGAGACTCAGGTTGATGCCCCCGAGATCTTTCTCAAACTGGTTGACCCACTGTCTGCAGAGGAGGTCAATACCTCCTTCTCCAGAATTCCGGTCCTACTGCTTTCTCAGGGAGGGATGTACCAGGCCACTGTTCCGCCCCCCTCTCGACCCAGAGCATCTGGACCAAGAGAGGCCTCGGCTTTCGCCAGCCCCCTCTCAGGCAGCCTGCGTTGATCCTAATGCTCGCAATCTCGGTGCTCGGGCAAGCGGCACCGCTGCTATTCCTTGTCCTACTATTCCTCATGAGGCGGGGAGATGTGCCAACGCTATAAGGATCTCATGTGGCAACAGCTTTGGTTTACCTTGGTGAAGCCAGTCCTGGCTGTTCCCTGGCTACCGCTACCAGAGCCGCAGCCAACCCCGCCTCAACAGGAGCCAATTTGTATCGTCCCAGTGCAGCCCCCTCCAGCCTCTCCACTGATCCTGGTGAAGCCACCACCCAAGCAGCCACCGTCTGGCACTCTGACAAAGGATGCTTATCCAGGCAAGGGTTTTACCCCATTGGCTCTTGGTCACTGTCACTCCGGACCACCCTTGCAGGGTGCGTGGGGACTTGGGTGGTTGACCACTCTTCCATGATTCTTTGGAATCAGAGGGCTCCTCCTTACACTCTCGACCGCTGGATATGGAGTCAGCAGGGGAACCCGCAATGGATCAAGGGCCCACGTCTTTCATGGGGCCTTCTTTGTTTTATCTCTGAATCTATGAGTCTCCAGTTGGAGCCTGTTCAGAAGCAGGAACGGTACCCACTGACTGGGGTGACTTTCCCAAGAAAGCCTTCCCAGTTCAGGATGCTATCCTTGGTCCTGCCCTGGAACTGTGGCAGCACCTGGTCTCCTGCCCTGTGCTGTTGGCCCAGATGGTCTGCAAGTATGGGGTTTCTACTGATTCCCTGATGGGATTCACCGAACAACCCTCGGCTGAGGGTCTTGTGTCTGACTCCATGTTTTGGCATACCAGCAACATGGGGGACGTTGACAACCCCCCAGATAAGGAGTCCAAGAAACTGGACCATATGGCCAAGAAGGTGTATGCCACCTCCTCTTCCCTTGGCCTTTGGCAAGCAAGCTCGGCCCTCCTAATAGTCCATTTCTCGCACACCCTGATGGGTTTTCTGGATGAGGTGATTCACCATCTCCCTGCAGACTACCGTCAAACAGGTCAGGGACCAAGGCCGAGTGGTAGCAAAACAGCAGTTCCAGAATGCCATGGACCTTGGCGATTCTTGCACCAGCAGTTGTCATGCACCGTCGGGTTTGGCTGCGCATCTCCACCTTTACAGCTGATATGCAGCACAAGTTGGCAGGCGTTCCCTTCTTGGGTACTGACTTATTCAGGCTTGGCATGAAAGGGCACCTCACCCATATTGAGACGTCTACCACCACCTTGGACTCTGTGACTTCTGCCCAAATTGCATCGCCATTTACTCTCCCTTGTTATACCAATATAATGCTGAGTACTCGTCGTTCCCTCAATCACTGTTACTGATTTGTACTTCAACTGCCTTCCTGAACATTTATTGGTAACATTATCCAATCTGTATATGCCTGTACACATGTTCTTGCACCTGTATGTATTGTTGTTTGTGCCACTTTGTTGGCCATTTTTCTCTCTCCCCTCTTACCAATATAATGCCTGATTATTCGTTGTACCCTCAATCACAGTCATTTATTGTACTTCACCTGCATTCCTGCACTTTAATTGTAATGTTATCTAAGCTTGCATATGCCTGTACACTTGCCTTGCACCTATATGTTGTTTGCTGTGCCACTTTGTTGGCTCAGGTCGTGCCTGAAAATGGTCCCTCGGATCAGTGTACTTACCCGGTAACCAAAGACTTAACTAAATAAATAAATGAACCCCAAGGGCTCTAAGTCTCAAAAGAAGATGCCTCTGCCCCAGTGGCCAAACCTACCCAGTTCCCGGCTGGACAGCAACAGACTTGGCATCCCCAGCCGAAATCAGTGGCCTCAGTCATCAGGAAGCCAGGAGGTAGAGGTCCCAGTGGTCCCTCCACTGGTTCCTCCTCCACTTCCAAGCCTGCCCAGTGACGAGATGGGATTGCCTCCCTCATACCCGTCCTGAGACCCCAGGTCCTCCTGTAGGGGTCTGGCTCTGCCACTTCTTTCACCTGGTCTGCTGTCACCATGGACAGGTGGGTTCTCGAGGTGGTCTGTCAGGGTCTGCCTCTGGAGTTTGAGGCATACCCGTCCTGCCAACCCTGTGCATCACAGAACGGCATAGTGTCCATTGACATCCTGTCGGCTTTTCGGGACAGCATAGCCCCGCTCCTCTGCATGAAGGTCATGGTTCCCATCTCAGATCTTCTGGAACACCCAGGGTTTGTCTCCAGATACTTCCTGGTACCAAAACGGATGAGAGGCTGGCACCCCATCTTGGATCTGCATGGCCTGAACAAGTTCATCAGGTAGTGCACCTTCAGGATGGTCACTCTGTCTCAGATCATACCATCTCTTGAGCAAAACGTGGTTCTGCTCTCTGGATCTTTAGGACATGTTCTTTCACATCCCAGTCCATCCATCTCACCACCAGTTCCTCCAGTTCCAGGCAGAGGGGATCCTCTACAAGTTTCAGGTGATGCCATTCGGCCTGTACTCGGCCCCAGTTTCTTCACCAACTGCATTGCCATGGTGGCAGCCTACCTGAGGCACCAAGGGGTCCTGGTTTACCCCTGCCAGGACAACTGGCTGATCACAGGTCCCTCCAGGCAGGAGGTGGAGCAGTCCGATGACCTGACCCTCCAGAATTGCATCTCTTTTGGCCTCCTGGCCAACAAGGCCAAGTCAGAACGTATGCCCTCACAGTTGATCAGTTTCATTGGGGCAGAGCTCGACTCTTGCAGAGCCAGGGCTTGGTTCCTGGCGGACAGGGCAGAGGTTCTCTCCTCCTTTGCCCGATCATTTCAGGTTGGGCAGTTGTGCCCTGCTTGGGACTTCCTGCACCTCTTGGGATGCATGGTGGCCTGCACCAGCGTGGTCCATTGGGCCCACTGGAGAATACACTCTCTGCAATGGGAGCTGGCACGCCAATGATCTCAGTGCCAAGGCCACTTCGACCAGCCGGTCACTGTGACCCAGCTGATGTGGGACACCCTCCAGTGGTGGCTAGTCCCAGAACATCTGCATGAAGGTATCCCATTCGTCTGCCCAGAGCTGACAGTCATTCTGATGACCGACGCCTCTCTTTTGGGCTGGGGTGCTCACCTGGGGGAGCACAGAATCCACGTGCTCTGGACCCCCAAGGAGTCCCTAGTGCCACATCAACGCTGCTAGAGTTTCGGGCAGTTCGGCTAGCACTGACTTTTACTCCACACATTCGGGGTGAGGTGATCCAGTACCAGACGGACAACACCATGACCATGTAATACCTCAAAAAGCAGGGCGGGACGCGCTCCCTTCCTCTGTGCAGGGAAGCTCTCTGGGTGTGGACCCTAATGCGCAGCCTGAAGGCCGATGTCCTGTCCATCCATGTAGCCAGTGTCTCCAACCAGCTAGCGGATGCTCTCAGCCATGTGGGCAAGATGTCTCACAAGTGGTCTCCCCACTCAGAGGTAGTGCACAGTCTCTTCTCCCAGGGAGGCACCCCTCTGGTGGACCTGTTTGCCTCCAGAGAGAACACAAACCTGAGGCTGTACTGTGCCTGCCCCCTCAGCAAGGAACACTGCAGGAGATGCCGTCTCGAGGCCCTAGACCCCGGGCCTCCTCAGTGCCTTCCCTCCATTTATCTTGATCCACAAGGTGTTGCTCAAGGCGAGTAAGGACAAGGCATGGGTGATCCTGGTGGCTCTGGACTGGCCACACCAGTTCTGGTACCCCAGTCTCCTCAGCTTCAGCAGCAGGCTCCCAAGTTGTCTCCCTCTACACCCGGACCTGCCTCCATCAATCAGGGGAAGGTACTCACCCAGACCTTCAATCCCTGCACCTGATAGCCTGGTTCCTGAGTGGCTAGAGTTCCAGACTTTGGGTCTCTCCGAACATGTCCTCAACATAGTCGAGGCTTCTCGGAAGGAGTCGACCAGGAAATGCTATGCCTTCAAATAGAAGAGGTTCTCTACTTGGTGCCAGGGCAAGGGGCTGGACCCCTTGTCTTGCCCAGTGGCTAGCATCCTTGACTACCTTTGGCCCCTCTCTGAGTCGGGCCTTCAGTCGACGACCCTGAAGGTGCATCTGGCAGCCATCTCTGCCTACCGGGCGCAGGCTGGTCAGCAGTTGGCACAGGAGAAGGTGGTCTGGTGCTTCTTTAAAGGCCTTGACCACATTTCCCCTCTGGTGCATGACCCACCACGGTTCCATGTAATATTAGCGCCGAAAAAATAGCGACTGTAATTTTCGCGCATATTAAATGGCAACATTCGGAATAATGTAATACGTAGCGACTACATGTATAGCGACCATGTAATAATCGCGATGCTAGTAATCATGTGTGCTGACTCACTAACACACTGACTAATCTCACAAAGGTGTTCCTCCACTTGAGATAAAGTTTGTGCTCTAGTTACCACCATTATGTTACAGATAAAAAATCTCTAGCCCTGTTAACCATATTACAGATAATGAATCTCTAGCACTGACTCTATAAATATAAAATCTTGGTAATAATAAATATAACAAATACACTGGCTAATTGGCTAATAAAATTACACAATAATTGTAACAAATATAATAAGCAGTACTCAGAAAAATAGGCATCATTCAGGTGAATTAGAGAAGCTATTTGCAATCTTAGCAGCAGTAATTACTATAATCCTACTGTCCACATAGGTCATAAAGTCATAAAAGCTTTAATTCCACTTGGTAGTAATATAAGTTCTACCCTGTTCTGAAATGACTCTCTATAATGACTCTTAAGATCTCAATAAATCTAGCCTTAAACCAGAACTAAGAAGGTGTCTGATTTAATTTAAAGCTTATGGCCCTGTCCACACTGCAGCCCGGAAACCCTTCTGTAACGTTACCGAGGGTGTAAACCGTATTGGTAATGGCGTGCGTTTACACTGGTAATGTTACAGGAGGTGTTTTCGTAACCGTTGTGGAAACCACCTGTGAGGTGGTTTCCACAACAGTTATGAAACCGGTCCCGCTCTGGGACCGTTACTGGCGGTAGTGTGGACTGCCGGTAATGGTCCCCTGCAGGGCACGCAGCGCGAGCTGCATTGTGGGATCGGGCGCCGCTGTAACTGTCGCCCGGATCCCGATGTGTAGACCGGCGGTACCGGTCCCGTAACGGACACCGCCGAGGTGTGGACGCACTGCACCGCTCTGCGGCTGTAACGGATTGCATCCGTTAACAGGCGCAAGCGGTGTAGTGTGGACGGGGCCTGAGAGAACAAATGCATCCTTAAACAAATCAGGCCCACAAACTAAATAGTTAATTTAATATCAATTCTGTGTGCTCCACATGGCAACTGTGCAAGTATCTGTGCAAATAAAAGTAGTATAGATATAAACTATAAAAATCCTTAGAGGTCTAAACAGTATCCAATTAATTTCCAACCAACAGTTTATCTCAATATTATAAGAAAAATGTATAAAAGTAGCAGCATTCTGCTTACATCCCACTTGTTTCCATCTTCATATCCCAATGGGATAATCAGCTTGAAAAAAGTGCTTGGCAACACTAAGCCAATATTTCCTGAGAACTGTGTCCACAGTCTTTTTAAATGACAGTCCCTGTAGCACAAGTTGCACAAACCGCTACCTTACGGGTTTTTTTTTTCTGCCTCTCAGCCCAATGCTCTAAAATAAGGCAAATAAGCAGTAGGTTAGGGATACTTGACCGAACAGGAGTTCACTACTACGAGCTGCGGACTAGCAAAAAAAAATGTTTAAAATCTGCACACTCAGGTTGACAGTGCCAGTGTCTGCGTGCTGCATTCTGGTTTGTAATGGCAGAGTCACTTCATAACGCCATGCATGCTTGCTAAAAGAGATCGAAAAGCACCACATGATCAAAAACTAATTACCTTGAAGAGGATTAAAATACCTTTAAAATATATTTTTAAATGTATGTGAGGTATATAGGGTATATATGTAGACTATTAATAGAGCCAAGCACAGACCCATTCGGCTGCTCAGTACAATCAGAACATTCAGACCTAGTCACATCTATTCTTATCATATGTTGGCAGGGGTTTCAAGTTGGAGGTCTGACTGGTGCTGTTCTCCTGATTGCTAATTTGGCAGTCGCGATACTTGTAATGGGGATGGCAGTTTTATTCACTATAATGGCTTATCCGCTGTTATGTCTTGTCACCCTTCATGTGCTCACTATTTTTTAGTAGCGGTATTTTCAGTCGCAATTATAAAGTCGTGATTATCACGGGGTACCACCACCATGGGACTTGTTGCTGGTGTTGGCAAAGCTCATGGGCAAGCCATTTGAACCAATGCACAGGTGTGAGATGTCTTACCTGTCGTGGAAGACCGCCTTCCTGGTGGCTAGCATGTCAGCCAGAAGGATCAGTGAGCTCCAGGCACTTTCGGTGGAGTCTCCTTACTTGGTCTTCCACAGGGACAAGGATGTCCTTCACCCCAACCCGAAGTTCCTCCCAAAGGTTGTGTCGAATTTTCACCTTAACAAGGTGATTAATCTCCCTATGTACTTCCCCAACCACACCAGAGGCCGAGCACAGGTTCCATACATTGGAGTTTGGGGAGAGGTTCGCCAGTTATTTGTCACCTACACTTAAGCTGCACCTAGCAGAATGGCAGCTAAGCAGACAGTTGGCAGGTGGATTATATTCTGCATCAACCTCTGCTATAGGTTGGTGGGTAGGGAGCCTCCCATAGAGCTAAGGGCTCATTCCACCCACCAACCACTGCCTCGGTGGCTGCTTCCAGGGACGTCCCTATTCAGGAAATCTGTCGGGATGCTACCTGGAAGTCAGCACACACCTTCATTTCTCATAACAGGATGCTGGTTTTGGGGCCTCAGTTCTCCAGTATCTCTTCCCTAAGTAGGGGATGTGCACCTTGCCGCCTCCTCCCAGGAGACCTGCTAGGAGTCTACCAGAAGGGTGGATCAAACATCATATCCACGTCCCTAGAAAAACAGGTTATTCACCTGTAACAGTAGTTCTAGGAGTGGTATATGATGTTCATCCACACTGATCCACCCAACCTCCCCAGGCAAGTTGCATACTGTTTTTGCTTCCAGCCAGCAAGATCTGACATCATGGGGCAGTGCCGAAGGAGTTACCACCTGGGAGAGTGGGCGGAGCCAGTTTGATGACGTTCTGGTGAATCTTAAAGGGGAAAGGACACTGCCAAAAGTGTGGGTGAACATCATATACCACTCCTAGAACTACTGTTACAGGTGAGTAACCTGTTTATCTCAGTCATAGCTCCCTTTTCCTCTTGACCTCCAGTGTACACGTTAAAGTTTGGCAACCTTTCCTCGTGGAACTTCCCCTGATGTTACTAGATCATCATCGTGGCCCTCCTTTGTATACTGCCTTTGCAGTCCCTTCTTTTCCTGAGGTGTGGACTGCAGAACTGCAGTATTCAAGGTGCGGACTAAGCAGGGACCAGTACAAGGGCAGTATCAGCTTCTTCCTCCTAAAATCAGATCCCCTTCTTATACATACTGTTAGCCTTCCTGTATGCTTTGCTGCACTGAGCAGTGGGCTTCAGGCTGTTACTGACCCCCAGGTCTCTCTCCTCAGCTGTCTGCGCCACCCTTACTGCCCCCATCCAGTAGTCTATTGGGGTTCCCTCTACCCATGTGCACCACTTTGCATTTTTTTTGAGTTAAACATGCTTTACTGATTATTAGATCAGTTAGTGTAGTGTTCAGTCTGATATTGAAAAATCAAGTCAGCTAGGATCTTGTGTCAACCACTGCCACATGTAGAATATTTTCTACATCATTTTCTGAATACTTTTAAAAGTTATTTTCCCCCTTTGTATATGCAGTCTCTCTATGTTCTAGAACGTGAAATGCAACTGCAGTTTTAAAAGAGTCTTCACAAGGAATGGTGTTGATTATTGTTAACCTACTACGGTTCATATGATACAACTCTAATAGTATTAATTTTGCAAGGTATTGTTGCAATGGTTGATTATACTTTTTGACAGTACTATATGATCAAAATTAACCAGTAGATATTATTAAAAAGGTAGTGCTAAATTGCCTTAGGTCTACCCCTTGATATGTCAAGGATGCATTGCTGTGTGCTGATTAAAATGCAACACTCCCTCCATACAGTAACTGACGTGGATTCGTGCATAGTTATGACATTAGTCCCCTACCAGGGAGCAGTGTTTAGTAAAAAAAAAAAAATATGCTTGACTATTAATGATAAACATAGGGGTTGTCTCAGAACCCATCTCCCTATGGCAAGGCACTAGGCAGGGCTGCCCCTTATTCCCCCCTCCTTTTTCCCATTTACCTAGAACCCCTAGCCCAAACTATTAGACAAAATGCAGAAATCGGGGCAGTGGATACCTATAAGCTAGCGCTTTATGCTGACGATTTGTTACTATACATCTCTGACCCTGGAGGGCTCCTTGCCAAAATTATGGCACCTACTAACAGAATTTAGTACTCTTGCCAGATGCAAAGTAAACACCACAAAAACAGAACTACTAGGAATAAATTACTCTCCCACCCCTCATATACAGAGGCGTTTCCTTTTTAGATAGAACCTTCCCCACCTGAAATATTTAGGGGTCTGTCTGTCAATGGACCACACTCAACTATATGAGCTTAATTATGCTCCATTGTTGAGGCGGACACGCTGGACATTGAGAGATAGAAATCTATTCCCCTACCACTGATCGACCGGATTGACATAGTGAGAATGGACTTACTACCTCACTATTTATATTTGGCCCAGTCCCTTCCTATCCCAATCCCACCAAAATCTCTGAGATAGCTAAATAAAAAGATCTCCAGGTATATATGGAATTCCCAAAGACCAAGAATTAGTTATGCGATCCTACAGTTACCCAAAAAGAAGGGAGGGCTGGCTTTATCAGACCAGGAAAAATATCATATGGCAGCACAGATCAGGACAGTTATATATTGGTTACACCCTAAATAACAGGCCAAATGGAGAGAACTAGAACTTAGGGAGGAGGATATACCTAACCTTAACAAAATTCTTCTGCAATTTCCAAGACCTCCCCCGACGGATATAACTGATAACCCCTATACTCTAAATACTTTAAAAACCTGAAGAAGATTGATGGACTGTAAACACTTATCAACTTATAGATACTTACTATACTCTCTTCCATATCAATCCTTTTTACCAGCAAGACTAGATAACTTTTTTCAGAGATGGGAACGTTTGGGGCCCAGTTGGTGGCGCATTTTGTTCAGGGAGGAAACATGATTCCCTTTGAGACTCTTTCTGCCATATATGACCTACACTCACAAGACATATTTAAAGTAACACAAGCACAGGATTTTGTTAGGTCACTCAGGGGGCAGGCTAATAATGAATTCTCACTTCCATCAATCCTGGAGCATATCAGATTGGTCTTGGACAGCAGAGCTTTGCTGGCACGCTATCTCCTACCTTTATCAAGGTCTTATTTCACTGAAAGGAGATAACTTAGAGACTGAGGGAAATATGGGAGTCGGACTTAGGTGTTATTCTGGAGAGGACCATTGGGACTCCCATTTGAAGCGCCTATACTTTGGTACAGCTTCTCCGGCCTGGAAGGAGTTTTCTTGGAAGCTCACTCTAAAATATTTCAAGACCCCGGCCGTACAAGCTAAATATGCAGAGCACGGAATGGCATTGTGCTGGAGGCGGTGTGGTTTTACCCGAGCTACTCATGGCCATATTTTGTGGCAGTGCCCAGGCCTTCAGCCTTTTTTGAAGGTCCTTTTTCAAGCACTCTCGGACAATTTTGCCTTACCACTCCAGCCCAGTCCTCAGTTCTTTCTCTTTTTGGCTTTTCTGAGATGCTGTTATTCTCCCCAAGTTAAGAAATTACTGGCCATTTGTATATTGACAGCTAAGAAAGTCATTAGTAAAAAACGGCCCTCCTCGGCCCATTAACAATAAACCAGTGGCATGACTTAATGATCCAGGTCTATAAAATGGAACATTTGACCTCAGTGATTAATAAGAAACAAGAACAGTTTGAATTATCATGTAGATGGTGGGTAATATATAAAGCCCCCCTTAGACCAGACTGTGTCCCTTAATTCCAAAAAAGGGGGGGGGGGTCTATTATATCACTTAACTCCAGTAGAAGTGAAGAAGGAGCCAACGAGGTTCAAACAATAAAATGATGGATTAATATGATTTTCCCTTTTTATGTTTGCTTGCACACACAGCGCACAAGAAACCTATTGATGTTAGTAGAGCATTGCAGAGGCGTGGCAGTGTGTGGCCAATGCAGCGGATGCTTTCATGGGTGCGTCCGTCGGCCACCAGTTAGAAGAAAAGCTGCCGATGACAGCAGTTTCAGAGAGTGCCAGACTTGAAAGAAATCTGCCAGTCCAGTCAGGGACAGTTTCATCATCCCCGATTGCAGCGACAGCTCCCCCCCCCCTCCCGCGAAACCAGGAATACAGAGGCAGCCGACAAGATTCTCCGCCTACGCGCATTACAGTGGCACAGTAATGTGCATGGGTGCAGTTTCCTTGTTGGCTGCTGCCTATGCCCCTGGCCCTAGTGTGCCTTCTGGCAAAAACATTTCAATGTTTAAATTGACGGCTCCTGGCTACACTCTCAGGGAATGTCGACATTGGGGTGCCCAATCCCGTCAGCATACCCCTGATTAAGTGCGGGTGAACACTGGGAGCCCACCCTGTGTGTCGAACATGATGGCTCCGCCACACAGTCCCCATAAGCCAACATGGGGTGCCCAGTCTCCATGTCGGCCCCCCCCACCGCGTGTGTCTTTCCTAGTTAAATAATTTCCCCTTTCTTTTCTGACACCAGGATGCCCACTCTTGGTGTCAGATGCATGCCCAACCTGTCAACACTCCTTGCCGACATTGGGGTGTCCAATCCCCGAGTCGGCATACTCCCCTCCCCACCACTATTGTGGCACACTGGGAGCCCACCCCAGTGTGCCAAACTTTTTTTTATCCTGTAAATGAAGAAAATTGTCCCTTGCTGTTTTTTTTTTTTAAACCTGAAAAAAAGAAAACGGGTCCCTCGTTGTCTCCGTGGTGCCCCATCCCCATCCCCACCCTCCTCTGCACACCCCACTCACCCCATACTTACCTCAGGAGGTCCGCACTCGATCATCTGTGGAGCAGGAACACGCCTGAACTCTTCAAAAGTCGCATCGAACTGAACAAATACAAAAGGTGTTTATAATAGCAGCAGTGGGGGGTCAACTTAGGGTTGATATCTCAGCCATTTTTGGAGTTTGGGCCCCAAATTTTCTACATGGGGTTCTTGGGGCCCCGCCTCGTGAATGCTTGAATTGTTATTTTGATTCTCAGCCCTGAAAGGTGATTTCGTAGTCGCTCTGCGGAATCACCCTTCGGGACCGATTAATGAAACGATAGTGCTACTGTTCATGAGGTGGGGTCCCAAAAAGGCCATGTTGCAAATCTGATGAAAAAACTGCAAAAAATGACTGTTATGAGCATGCATTGTGCAGTTTCTATGTACGCTCATAACTTTGCCAATTTTCAATATTTTCACTCCAAATTTCCAACATTGCCATTTTTTCACACCTCCTTGTGAACTGCACAGCTATCATTAATTGCATCCTGCCCAAAATGTGTTTTTGCACCTGTGGTGCAGAATGGCACAGTCACTGTGCAAAATCAACTTTTGGGACAGATTAACAAAATCACAGTGCCACTGTTCATGAGGGGACATTCCAAAAAGGCCATGTTGAAAAACTGGTAAAAAAATTCCAAAAAATGACTGCATTACGAGCATGCGTCACGCAGTTTCTACGTATGCTTGTAATGTCACCAATGATTCATATTTTCACTCCAGATTTTTAACATTGCCATTTTTTCACACCTCCTCATGAACAGTACAGCTATCTTTTTTCACATCCTACCCAAAATGTGTTTTCACACCCATTGTGCTAAATGGCGCATTCACTGTGCGAAATCATCTTTCAGGATTGAGTAATGAAATGGTAGTGCCACTGTTCATGACATGTGGTCCCAAAAAGCCCATATTGAAAATTTGTAGTGAAAATACCAACAAACGTCTGGGGCATTATGGTTTTTAACCGTAACGCCCCACCCTGCAGAGACTGACAGGCATCAGGGGGTTTGACTTGGGGTCGTCGGACGTAATACTCATGCCATTGCATGCACCCCCACCCCGCAGCCAGTGACAGGTATCAAGGTGTGCCTTGGGGTCTTCGGCCCTAATGTTCACTCCATTCTCCTATATTGCACCCATCTCAGCTTATTTCCTTATGGAATGGGGTGAGCATAAGGGTCGAAGACCTCAAGGCACACCATGACACCTGTCTGTGTCTGCAGGGTGGGGTGGAGTGAGGTGGAATGTCATGAGCGTTACGCCCGACGACCTAAAGCCACCACCCTCAAACTCCTGTCGGTCTCTGCAGGGTAGGGGTGGGGGTTGGCGTTAGTTCAATACTTCAGTGCCATTCCTATTATGCAGCTCTCTAACCCCTGCAGTTCCAATGCCAATAAGCAAACATTCAGCATTGACAAATGCTTGTTATATACATGTATTATGTGATACATGATTTATGGTTATGTATATTAATTGTATTCTCAGGCAGTAATGAATTAATTGAGTTATGTATGTGTGTTAATGTTGTAAACTTACACTTGGAAAAATAATTAAAAAAAAATGATAAACTGGAAGGTATGTTTCACTATTAATGATAATAAACCGTTTTTCATAATACACCAAACGTAAAAAACTGGAATTACTTACATTTATAAATAACAACCGACCACTTCTCAGTGCAACTAACTCCCTGCCAGGCATATTTTAAATCAAGGATGGAACTGGGAAAGGAAAAGTGTGGCCCACTAGGAATTGAATCCAGACCCCTGGTAATACCGTTCCAGTGCTCTAACCATTAAGCTATGTGCTCACATGGTCAGCAGGCCTTAGGCTTTCCTTAAATCCACACAATTTCCTTTCTCAAGTGTTGTATAATCCTGCAACTTGGGAACATATCAAAAATACAAACAGACCACGTCTCAGTGCAGCTAAGCCCCTGCCAGGCATATTTTAAATCAAGGATGGAAATGAGAAAGGAAAAGTGTGGGGCAGGGGCTTAGCTGCACTGAGAAGTGGTTTGTTTATATTTCTGATATGTTGCTAAGTTGCAGGATTGTGCAACACTTGAGAAAGGAAATTGTGTGTATTTAAGGAAAGCTTAAGGACCGCTGACCATGTGAGCCCATAGCTTAATGGTTAGAGCACTGGAACGGTATTACTAGGGGAACTGGGCTCAAATCCCAGTGGGCCACACTTTTCATTTCTCATTTCCATTCTTTATAGTTCTAAAGAGCTGTTCTTATGTTTGATATCAATTCCAGCTGTACCACACTGGGACAAAAATATTACACATAATTACCTCAAATTAACTGTGAGGGGCTGCAGAACCCATTAGGGCTTGTATCTAATGGAATCTAGGAGGCTCAATACAAAGTGAGAAGTGCAACATACAATCACAAAGTGTAACATAGCAATTGTGAGTGAAAACATGCGACCATGCCACAGGACTACTATACACAACCATAAGTGGCACATAGTGGCAGTGTTAAACATTTTAAACAATTTTTTTTTCTCTATGACTTTTTAGAAGTAGGATTCATTTTGCTTTACTACAGTATAATAAGTTTGTGTTTTTTTAGATGCTTTAATGAAGTTGGAGCCACCCAGAAGCCCTAATGACTGTGTTATGCATTCCCATGCAATTGACCCAATTCTGGGAGTAAGCCCAGGTCCTTGTGTATTAGGCAGCCTGTGTACAAAAGTGCTGCCAAGTGTTCTCTGTCCTAGGAAGAGATATGCCATTGCATTGCCTCCACTGAGCTCAGATGTGCCACAGGGTGGGGCAGGAGAGGAGAGTGGTGTACCCCAAATCAGGACTGCGAGTGATTGTGCAGACCTGATGATTTTTGGACAAGTAGGATGACAGAGTGAAGGGCCTGTATTCACTCTGGGGCCTCCCCACAGCTAAATTGGGTCCCTCCTCTGGTTGCCGTTCCTGAGGGACCCCAGCAAGCCATGAGTATGTGGTGTTCTGAGAGATTAAACAGGTAGACCAGATGGAGACATAGCCTCTTCAGCATGGAAGAAACTGCAGATCAAAAAAAGTTAGAGATATGATTTTGAGATGTCATGCACCATCATTTAGGGGCCTAATTACAGAACAAATCACAGGGATTGAGGTACCTGCAACATTCTTTAAAGAGAATCAGTGTCAGTGCTTTAATGGAGTCCTCACACATTACTTTATCTAAATCGGACTGAAATAGTCCACTTTTCACTATTTTCTGATGAATGGTTTGCTTGGGGGAAGGGATCATAAATTCTGCTCTGTCGCACAATCCCTTCCCCTTCCTAGTACCACTAATAGCAAGCTCTTCCCCCAGCCTCTCACGTTTTGTGATGTTGGTGTTTGTAGAGTGTGGGGGCTTGTCCCATTGATTGCAATGGGAGCGGAATGCAATACTCATTTTTTGATATTTCAGAGGGCCATTGGGGGTCAGATCAAAGCCACAGCTCAACTAACGAGGCTCTTGTTAGCTGAGTGAGCCGTGGCTTTGATTTGACCTCAGTGGCCCTTGGAAATATTAAAAAATGAATTTTAAACTCTGCTGTCATGCTCTACATACACGCACATCACAAAACGGGGAGCAGGTGGGTACAGGGCTGAGCTTTCTGATATTAGCAGTACCAGGAAGGAAGGGATCGGTAGCAGAGAGCAGAATTTATGATTCTTTCCTCTGAACACACCATCCATCAGAAAACTGTGCGAAGTGGACTGTGTCAGTCCAATTTAGGTAAGGTAACATGGGGGCTCTGATGGATTGCTACACAAAGAGTACAATTGTTACTCCTTAAAAAAGATAGTACTGAATATGGGACTACAAAAAAGGGACACAAAACCTGCCTCTCCCACCGTTAAAAAAAGTGAACTTTGTTTTTTTTTCCTGTATCATATGAGGTAGGAAGCTGAGGGACTGCTGGCACCAGTGAGACTAACATATGCCTTCTCCGAACACAGTACCCATGTTGGTGGTATTTAAGATAGAATGTTAAACAGCTTCACTTTACAGAGTACCACGAGTGGAAAATGGTGAACAACCAGCAGTTGATACAGCTCTCCTAAGTTCCTGCAGAATAGCCGTATCCCTGTGAGAAAGACACAGCCCTGTTATGAAAACTGCACTGGGGATCCATCAGTTTGAATATTATGACTGTAGGGACTGGTCCTCGTCCTGAATTCCAGGTGCAATATTTAAGGGAAAAGACACTGTGAAAAGAATTCATATACTTGTCACTGACGTGCTAAAATGATTACCTTTTTTAGGTCAGAAGGAACCTGCTGAGGACTGCAGTATGTGAATCCAGTTAGCCCAGTGCAGTCAGTTTTAAACTTTAAAATTAGCTCACTGATAGTGAGTTGGTATTCGGTTTAAAAAACCCATTTTCAATGAGCTGCTAACTCAAAATATTTACATTTCTTATCCGGTATGCAATGAAGTTCAAACCAGTTGTCAACATTGTGATGGAATTATTAATATTAGAAACAGAGAAAACTGGTTAACAACTGATTAAACTTTACTTATCAGCCTGTATTAAAAACCACCAACCAACTGAAAGTCAACACGTACTCAAAGTAGCTTAATATCTCATTTCAGTTAAAGTTGAATGCTGACTGTACTATATAGTTAACCCAAGTATTTAGCAACATTGTTTTTTTTAGAATAAAACACAGAAAAATGACTCTGTGCCTAGTGGAAATTAAAACGAAAAAAAAGAGAGGCCCTCAAGAATCAAAAAGGAGATGGTGCTTTGAGAAGTACCACTAGTGGTGCAGGACGGCAAAAACCCTGATGCTGACTAGCTGAAAAGTTGAACATTGCCATCTCTTCATGGTGTCACCTTTCACAACTTTAAAAGGCAACATCAGGTGTATGTTAGAGTAGCTAAAAATCTGATTTGTTTTGAAAATGTGTATTTTTATGGCTACATGACAAAACTAATAAAACTCAACACGCAAAAAAGTTTATTTTATTTCTGCATCGAAGATGCCCAGTTTCCACTTTCTAGTTATTTAAAATAATCCTTTCATGATAAAGTTCTACACGAGGTCACACTCTGATCCTGCTTTGCACTGATCAAGATGAACAGCTGACCCGCAGCTCCGCGGCCCAGGCAGGGGGGCGTGAAGCGTATCCTGCTTTCTCTGCCTCAATCTGCTCTTGGAAAGGATGGAGTAAAACACGCTGGAGAAGATGAACCTGGTAAAATAAAGGTAACTTTTTAAACCATTTGTTTATTGCAAACAGTAATTAAAACATGCAGTGAGGCTAAACAAGTTAAATCTACAACCACAGAGAGCATCATGCACGCAGGCTCATAGAGGTGCTGCCACAAATTGACTACCAATGCAGTCACACATCAAGGAAAAACAAAAAAGTGACACACGCAAGCATTAATGAAACATATAATGCATATAGCAACTCCTGCCAGGACGCAGCCCACAGAACTCCCCTTATGTTTCACTGTTAAACTTCCGGGTTGGGGGCATGTTAACTCAAGGGTTCCAAAGGTCCAAAGGCAAAATTCCTTTTTAGAGACCTAGGACTACAAGCTGTTTTTTTGTTCCCCAAATATTGCAGTCCCCCACAGTTGGCACAGGAGTATGACAGTAGTACACCAGACTACAACCCAAGTGCCAGCTTGCTCTGCACTGCCAGAGATTAGAACATGACATAGAGGTTAGAATCAAGGGGAGTGGATGCCTGATACAGTGATGATCTGATGTTTTGATGGTTGGTCCATAGGGGCCCTCTACGTATGCTGTATCTGTTACTGAGTCCCCTTCATGGGTATCCTTTATGACATTACGTTATTTTGGAAGTTTCTGCCTAGCCCAGTAAAAAACATGGGAAGGAAGGAGTTTGATGATGAAGATTCACCATATGGTACTTCCCATGCTTGTACTCTACACACTTTAAACAAACAGCTGAGCCTTTAGAAAAATGAAGAGTTTTTTATCAAGCAAATCTGTATTTCTCTGGTCGGAGTCTAGTAGCAGAGTGGAACGAAGAGCAGCGCAGCTACCTGTCAGCATTAGTAGAGGGAGAAAGCCAAACGCTGTTTGAGCATAGTAAATGAACAGACATGTTTTCACATCTTAGTTCAAGCTGCAAATCCACTTCTAAGTTTAAAAATACCTAACTGCTTTTATAAAGAAAGGAGAAACAAAATTACAGGACCGTAACAAATCCAACGAGTGATTTGGAAGAACAACTATACTGAGAAGGAGCTGAGATGGAATGGACAAGTGGGCAATAAGTGGTTCAAGATTAAACAAGCATTTGTCAATGCCGAATGTTGTCTCACTGGCATTGGCATTGACAGTGCTGGAGTTAGAGATGCATAACAGGAATGGCAGTGAAGTACTGAAGTGACGCCAACCCCATCCCCACCCTGCAGAGACCGACAGGCACTGGGGTATGCCTTTGGGTCATCAGCTATAATGCTCATGCCATTTTACCTCACCCTACCCTGTAGACACTGACAAGTGTCGTGGTGTGCTTTGGGGTCTTTGGACGGTATACTTACCCCATTCCATAAGGAAATACACTGAGGTGGGTGCAGTATAGGAGAATGGGGTGAACTTCGTGGCTGAACAATGCAAGGCACACCACGATGCCTGACACTGGCTGCGGGGGGGGGGGGGTGGAATGGCATGAGTATTACAGCCGATTATCCCAAATCACACACCTGACGCCTGTCAGTCTGTACAGGGTTGGGTGCTACAGTTGGAAACCGTAACACCGTAGGCATGTGTTGGTATTTTCACTGCAAAATTTTCAACATGGGCTTTTTGTGAGTCCACCTCATGAAGAGCAGCACTATCAGTTTGTTAGCTGAAAGGTGGTTTTGCACAGTGGCTATGCCATTTGGTGACACAGGCGAAAACACATTTTGGGCAGTATGTGGAAAATGACAACTGTATTGTTCATGAGGACATGTAAAAAAATGGCAACGTTGAAAATCTTGAGTGAAAATATGAAAAATTGGTGCAGTTATGAGCATGCATAGAAACTGTGCAACACACATCCGTAACTCAATTATTTCTGGGATATTTTTGACATAGGCATTTTGGGACCTCCCCTCATGAACAGTGGCACTGTGATTTTGTTAATTTGTCCCAAACGTTGATTTCCCACAGTGACCACGCCATTGTGCGTCACAGGTGCGAAAACACATTTAGGGCAGGATGTGAAAAATAACAGCTGTACTGTTCATAAGGAGGTGTGAAAATCTGGTATGAAAATATTGCAAATTTGTGAAGTTACAAGGGTGCGTGCAAACTGCGCAATGCACACTTGTAATACAGTCATTTTATGGAATTTCATCACCAGATTTTCAACATAGGCATTTTAGGACTTCTGCTCATGAACAGTGTCATCGTCATGTCCTCAAACTGTCCCAAAAACTGATTTTGCACAGTGACCGCGCTATTCTGCGCCGGACGTGTGAAAACACATTTTGGCCAGGATATGTAAAATGACAGCTGTACTGTTCATAAGGAGATGTGGAAAAATAGCAATTTTGAAAATGTGGAGTGAAAATATTACAAATTCACGAGGTTATGAGCAATTTGCTACATAAGCTTTTTGAGAGCCCCCTTCATGAACAGTGGCACTGTCGTTTCATTAATCGGTCCCCAAAGGTGATTCCACGCAGTGACCGCAAAATCACCTTTCGGGACTGAATAACAAAATGACAGTGCCTGAATTCAAAAACCCCATGTTGAAAATTTGGTGCCAATATTCCCAGAAATGGCTGAGTTATGCACCAAAGTTGAAAAAAACCTATTTATGCCATTATACAGCTTACTGGCATTTCTTCAGTTTGCGGTCGGCTTTAAAGAGTGCAGACGTGTTCCTGGTCCACCGAAGATCGTCGCGCCGGACTCCGGAGGTAAGTATGGTGTGAAGGGGGTGTGGGGAGGCAGGGTGCACAGATGGTGGGCACGGGTTGTGGGAGGGGGCAGAGAGACCGTGAGGGATCATTTTCTTTTTCACAGGGGTTTAAAAAAAATTGCGGGACGGTTTTCACTTTTCAGGTGATTTTGCATGCTGGGGTGGGCTCCCAGCCTACCACCTCAGTGTTTTGGGGAGGATGCTTCAGCTGACGGGGGATTGGGCACCCCCATCGGCACATACTGAAGGGGGGGACAAAAGCTGAGGGAGATTGGTTACCCCCAGCATACAACAACAGTGGGGCCATTATGCTGACGCCGTTAGCAACATAAAGGGAAGGGGTATCAAAGCCGACAGGATTGGGCCCCCGTTGGCAAAAAGAGACTGTTGGGGAGGGCGCGCGCGCGCGATGCCGAGAAGTTTGGCACCTCGGCATACACTGTATAAATGGGTGGATCTTTATGCTGATGGAGTGCGCTCCCATTGGCATTGTAACAGGCGGCAGCAGCGGCAGTCACCGCGCCATGTTGCCTGCACGAGGCGTAGTTAGGTCCGCTGCATAAGAGCCGGGCCTCACTGCAGCGACTCTTTTAGAGCTGGAAGCTGCATGATGTCAGTGCCTGCTTTGGATTATTGGTGAATGAGGACGCACCTACTGATGCATGCCCTGCATTCGCCCACAGTGACCTCGGCCTCAATCTGTTACATTAGAAAGAATAGTGTTGTCAGGCAAGCTGCGAGCCACCATAAAAAAGATGTCTGCTCCTTAAAGATACACATGACTGCACTGTTTCTGTTCATGTGCTAGTATTCTGTGACTATATTGCTTAAAGTGTTAACATTTGCCTATTGTATTCCTTTCATCCCCTCTGCTCTAGCCTCTCAAATCTCTTCTCTTCAACACCACCCCTTCCCCACTCACTACCTTCCACTCTGCTTAATCTCTTCCCCCCTCCTCCTCCCTACATCACCTAAATTGCATTTTCGTTTGCTATTCAAGGTTCTGGCACCTAGATATAGACACACTTTTACTGCTCTCTTTAAAAAGTTTCCAAACTCCACCTTCCCTCTCTCTGTTACTATTCCCACTCACCACTTAATCAGTGGCTGACCCTCCGGCCATTTAAAGTTTCTAATTCTCTCCCTTTTCCACAGAAACTCTCCCTTGACGGGGCTCCTTCCTCCAGACCTGCGGCTGTGGCTTGCTCCTTGGAATCATCGTCCGTTCTCAGCCTCCTGCCGCAGCGAAAAATCAGGTATGCCCGCTGCTGCTCTTCTTGCCTGCTCATATCCAAACCTCTGTTTCCCACTAGCTAATTTCCCCTTGAAACCACTGGACTGCTATTGGTTAGCATGCCTTCTTCAAGCGGGACATTTGGACACTGGCCCTTGCAAGCACTTTGGCTGTTCACTGACCGGCATTTGCTATTTTTCAATCTGTGCCCCGACTAGCTTTTTTTTCCCCCATAAGCAAGTTATACTGTACTGCCACTAGAGGAACACAATCTTCATCTAAAGCGAGCCCTGCCTGTTGTTCATATAGATACCTTCCTAAACTACAGCTACCCCCTCCATCTAACTGCCCCCCACGTTCCCTGCTCACAAATTCTGCCTGTTCCTAAACCAACTGTTCACTAATTTCTCTGCCTTTATGAACAATGCATCCCCTACTCTCCTCTCTCCCCCTTGCTCTGCTCATATCCCTCTCTTTACCACCTCCACTTGCTCACTACTCACCTATTCCTAATAACTTTCCCACCCCCATCAGTTATCTCCAATCTCCTACCCACATTCACGCTTTCACTCCCTCCCCCCCATTTGAAATATGGTCTCACTCTACCACTAATCCTCATGTGGCTTTGATAACGGTGTCCACTTTCACTGCGGTTCTCCACCTTCTTCTTCCTCACTCATCCACTCCCTTCTCCTCAAAACTCCCAACCTCCTCGCCAGCCCCTTCAAAATCCCCTAGGCTCCACTTTCTCATACTCGTTCTCCTCTTGCTCTCCACCAGGTATATCCACCCCAACCCAGGTCCTATTGCCCCTAGCTCCGCTGCTGCTTCTTCCTCTACTACTTCCCCCTCTTTCTTCTCTCAGCTCTCCCAAAGGGCTTAAAGATCCTACATCTAAACACCTGCAGCTTGTTTCAAATAACAGACCAGATTCAGACCATAGTGTGCACTCTAAAACCAGACATTCTAATCATTTCAGAAACTTGGCTAAAAGGCACTATCCATGACCACTTGGTCTCCATTCCTGGCTACTCACTGCTACGGCAAAACCGTGCTGGCAGGAGTGGTGTTGTGGCCATTTATGTCCTAACCTCCATCCAATATTCCATCATCAACTCATCCTCTAATCCTGAGACCCATGATGCCCTAGCTATCCATGTGACCCTCCCCCTTCACTCTCCAAATCTTTGTAGCTGGCATATAATGCCACCCAAATGTTCATCCTTCGATTGCGCTAGACCTCCTAACCATCACCTCCCTTGCTCGCCCTGGGGAATTATTCATCCTAGGCAACTTCAATATAAACTGGTTGTGATCTAAAATTGCCAAAACTAGAAATGAAGTCAGAGCCCTAAACCTCTCCCAACTGATCTCCGAACCCACCTGCCCAAACCACAAGACACAATAACACTCCCTACTCGACTGGGCTCTTACCTCCCACCTCCACAGCGTCATCACCTCTGGCATCCTCCCCGATGCTCTCAGTGACCATAACCCAATATTCATAGTTAGGAAAGTCCACATAACTAAATCACCATCAAAACCATACAACTACACTCTTTCACGTCTTTTGACCTTGAACCTCTCCTGAGTAACCTTGCCACTTCTGACTGGTCCCCCCAATCTCCCTCCCCTCGGTTGATAAGGCCCTTGCCTGCTTCAAAGAAATCTTTCTTGTAAACTGGAACGCCTTTGCCCCACTCAAACAAATCAGAGTCAGAAGTAACCACTTATCTTGGATAACCCCTGAACTTTTGGCCTACCTCAGGGCTAGAGATCGAGCCTGGAAGAGTCATAAAGCTACCCAAGCATCCTAGTGACCTCGTAAACTACTGCATGCTCCGAAACGCTTGCACCAGGGCTACAAGGTTAGCTAAGCCCGAATATTTCAAATCTGCCTTTATCAGCAACAATAATTCCCCTTCAAAATTCTGGGAGGTGGTCCATGCCCTATTTACCCCCCTCATCTCAACCCCCCGGTACTTAAACTAAATAGCTCACTAGTGTTCGACCCACCAGTCATAGCTGCGGAATTTAACTCCTACTATACCTCCTGCACCATTGAGCTACTGAAATCCCTCCCCTCCTACCCATCACCCTCCCCATCCTCTACCGGTGTGCCTCTTCCACCACCCTCCCACCCCCCTTCTCTTTCGATACTGCAACCCCAAACAATGCCCTAAGTGTCCTCCTCACCAACAACCCCTCTAAAGGTGCCTCCCCTGATGGCCTCAACCCAAAACTCCTCTCCCTCCCTGTTTCAGTCATTGCCTACCCCCTCTGAATAATCCTAAATCTCTCATCCTCTACTGCCTCAGTCCCCTCTTCACGGAAACATGCAGTGGTCCTCCCTCTACCCAAAGGGGGTGACCCTTCATCCCCTGGCAACTACTGCCCCATTTCTCTCCTCCCTACCCATGCCAAACTTCAAGAACACATTGTCCTCTCCCAACTCACCTCTTTTCTATCTGACACCTCCTTTTTTCACCCCTTTCCAGTTTGGTTTCAGGAGAAAACACTCAACCACCACCTCTCCTACGGCTCACAGACTCCATCCTAACCAAGATGGACAATGGCCAAATTACCTCTGCCATTTTTGTCAACCTGGCCAAGGTCTTCGACGCCATCTCTCACTCCCTTCTCTTCAACACACTCCGGGCAGCTGGCCTATCTCCCTCCACCACAAACTGGTTCAAAGCCTACTTTATTGGCAGAACTCAATTAGTTAAGTTCTTGGACACCACTTCCCCTTCCCTCCCAATTAGCACTGGTGTTCCCCTAGGGCTCTGTTCTAGGGCCCCTCCTATTCTGCATCTTCTTAAATGACCTTCCCTCTGTTTGCTCCCCCTCTTCCGCTATAAATATGTATGCTGATAATACAGTCCTGTATACATTTTTTTTTTTAGTTGTTTAACCAGGAATAGCACACTAAGCTGAAAGTTATTTTACAGGTGCAACCTGGGAGCACAGGGAAGTTAAGTGACTTGCTCATGGTCACATAGTACGCAAATGGAAGCTGTGGGATTCAAACCCAGGTCTGGTCTGCTGGATATCACCAGATTTGCAGCTCAGAGCCTTAAACAACTGCGCTATACTGCCTCCCATACTGCCACATCTGGCTCCTGTCCTGCCGAGGTTACAACCAGCTTACAGCAAGACTTCAGCAAGGTTCAGCTCTGGTTTGCTAGCCATCAACTTTTCCTCAACACCAAGAAGACTGTCTCCATGACCTCTTTCACAAGGCAGAGACTCTCTAGGCTTCCCTCCCTACTCACTTTCCACACCCTCGATGGGACTTTACTTGAGGACACATCCTTCTTCAGATACTTAGGTGTTTGGTTGGACCAACTTATAAACTTCTTTGTACATACTGACACCATCCAGAAAAAACTGTGCCCCGAGCTTGGTGCCCTGTTCAGGAACCGTAGTTGCATCCCTCCTACAGCTAGGTGTGAACCTGTTCAGAAGATGATACTGCCTTTTTTTTTTGACTATGACATAGTCTATGGTGCTGCCTCTAAGTCCTCCCTGGCTAGACTGGACACCCTCTTCAGTTCCTTCTGCCGCTTTGCCCTGGATGACCCTCCTCTCACCCACCACTGCAATCTTTATCGTGCCTATCCTTACCCTCTCTTACAAACAGGCAACTCTCCCACTGTGCTAAATTCACCTCCAAGCACTGGCTGGGTGAACTCCCTTCCTACCTCATCTCCTCCTTTATAACACTCCCCCATCCTCCCATTCCCTTAGATCAACCGACTCCTGCACCCTGGTAGTCCCCAGCAGATCCACCCAAATCGACCAATCTGGTTACTCTCACCGCCTCCCAAAAATCTGGAATTCCCTCCTCCCTCAAATCTGGCACTCATCCTCCGCCTACTCCACCAGCTCTGCCCGAAATAATTACCTTCCGCCTAGCTGCTCCTGCCATGTCCCTCCCAAATTCCCTCCTCCAAGCACTGGACAAACTCTACCCCTCTACCGTCACCTTCATTTTAACCCGTGCAACCCCATCCCCCAAATTTCTAGCTCTCCTCCCCTTCCCCTAAATTGCTCCCCCTTACTGGCCTCCCTTGATCTCTCACAGAATGTAAGGGGAGGCAGTATAGCGCAGTGGTTTAAGGCTCTGAGCTGCAAATCTGGTGACATCCAGCAGACCAGACCTGGGTTTGAATCCCACAGCTTCCACTTGCAGACTGTGTGACCCTGAGCAAGTCACTTAACCTCCCTGTGCTCCCAGGTCACACCTGTAAAAAAGCTTTCAATTTAGTGTGCTAGTCCTGGTTAAACAACTAACAAAAAAAAAAAAAAATGCTCTCCATGGGTCCCTTTCCTACCCCCCAAGGGGCTTGTATCTCTCATCTACTCCCTTCCCCCATCATCCCTCCTATCTCCATAGACTTGTAGTCCTCTTGCAGGGTTCTTAGCATCCTGAAGAGGTCCTATTGTGTCTGAGCTTGTCTCCTCTCCTCTCCTTCCCCTTCCCCCATCTACCTGTCCCCCTAGCCTCTGCAGTCCCCTTGCAGGGTTCTTAGCATCCTGATGGGGTCAAACTGAGCTCCCCTATTCTATCTAGCCACTATCTTGGCTTTCTATGACTACTAGCAGGGTTCAATGCATCATGATGGACTATTGATTAGGTCCCATCCCTCAAAGGTGTGAATTCTCTTCCCCTCAAGGGTTCAATTCTCACTTACTCCCTCTCCAGTCACTCTCTTAATCCATATCTACTGACCTTCCCCAACCCCTTTGCAGGGTACCCCACATCCTGAAGGCTCCTCTCTTGGGTTAGATCCTATTCCCCCCCTCCTAGTATTAAGTCACACCTCCTCCTTCTCTCTTCTCCCTTCTCAAATCCCTACAGTCTTATCCCCCTTTATATCTAGCCCCCTTGCACAGTTCCCCACATCCTGAAGGGGTCTGTCTGGGACACGGCCTTATCCCCGTTGTCTCTGGTTACCCCAGTCCCCTTGCAGAGTTCCTCGCATCCTGAAGGGGTCTCCAGGGGCATGACTCTTCCCCCTTCCCACACCTCACCCCTCCCTCTCCTTTCCCCCTTTTCTTTCACATAAGCACTTGTTTACTTATTAACCCGGCACTTATTAATGCCACTCTTTCTACCTATTATGCACAACACTGTTGTAACACTGTTTGTAACACCTGCATTACACATGTATGTTAATGTTGTTCTTGTAACTTGAATGTTTTAATGTCCCATTCCTATTGTACCCCTTCCCCCCAGGTCGCACCGGGAGACGAGCAACTTGTCGCTCAGTGTGCCTTCCTGGTGAAACATTTCAAGAAAGAAAGAACGGGAAACCAAGAAGTGGGAACTAGGAAATCAAATCTAGAAAGCCAACAATATGAACTGGGCAAAGAAATCTCAAAACCCAAACTCTCAACTAAAAGAATCCTGAAGGAAGAAACAGTAATAATATTGTGAAACAAGATCAGTACTACACTTAAATTCTCTAAGACTTTAAGAATCAATTTACTTGTTTTGTATGGACTAATATTTATTGAGCAAAGAGTTATCTGTTCTGCTTTTAATTTAAATATATTTCAGCCTTTAGAGACTTTTTATGAACTTACTGTGGTTCATACTATGATCAATTCAAGAGAAGGTCGGGGGCCCATAGTGCTCTTATGCTAAACCACAGAATAGTAGGACAAAGGGTATCCCATGCTTATTAAATTATCTAGTCGATACTTAAAAATACTTTTGGTCTCACTTATAACCACATGTAGTGGCAGTCTATTCCATGGGCCAATGACTTGAAGGGTAAAAAAATATTTTCGTTTGATATGAATAAATGACTTCCTTTCCAGCTGCAGAGGATGGCCCCTGATATTGTGTACACGTTTTAAAATCCAAACCCAATTCACACATGAGGTATGGGTCTTGAATAATATCGTACAAAAACATTGTCACCCCTAAGACAATGGGTGGAAAGGGGCATATGTTTTAAAGTATCCAGTCTGCTGTCATAGGACACATTTTCAAGCCCAGATATATTTTTAGTGAATTTTCTTGGCACTTTTTCTAACAGATGTCCTTCTGTTTTTTTTATAAGGACACCAAAGCTGCAAAGCATATTCCAGATGAGGTCGGGCATATGCTCTATACAATGGCAGTAATATCTCATGGTTCCTGGGCCTGATGTTTCACAAAATGGACCACACTACTTTGTTGGTTTCATTAATGGTACCATGCACATGCTTACTACTTGACAGATCTTCTGAAATAGTAACACCTGAATCCCTTTCATTCGTTGTCTTTTCCAGTAAGACTCCTACCAGGGAATATGTAAACTGCACGGTTTTAGCTCCCAAATGCATCACTTTACATTTGGAAACAGTCAGGGTCATGCCCCAATCATTTACCCATGAGGAAATGCGATCTAAATCATTCTGGATAGTTGTAGCTTGTGCAGCCAACTCACAAGAGCCACCAATTTTTACATCATCTGCATATTTAGTAGTAAAGGACAAACAGTCCTTTGTTAAATCTGCTACAAATGCCTGAAACAGGCAAGGGCCCAAAACAGAGCCCTGAGGCACCCCGCTAGTCACGTTGCCTCTTACTGATTTAGATCCACTAATAATGACCTGTTGGGACCGATCTTGCAACCAGTTGTTTACCCATTTAACAAGAAAACTGCTGCTATTAAGTATACTGAGTTTACTGGTCAAGGCCCGATGAGGCATGATATCGAAGGCCCTGCTAAAATCAATAAAAGTGACATCGCAAGGTAAACTCCTATCAAGAACTAAACTGATATGTTCATAGAAGCATATTAAGTTCACTATTCACTATAAAAAAAATACCACCAACAGCTTAATCTGGTTCAAAGTCAGTTGGCATTCATCTGTATCCCCTTCCCCTGGGTTGTGCCTGAAAATAGGCAGAATTTGTCTAGTGCACTTACCCGGTCAATAAAAACTAAATAAAAGTTTGTTACACAACTTCTACCACTCTTAAAACCGTGTTGTTCTGGGTCATGATGATCCAGCGTAGGTGAAATCATGTCTTTAATAAGACTCTCTAGGAGTTTCCATACTGATGAAGTCAGACTTACTGGCCGATAGTTTTCCCAATTATTTTTTGGATCTTTCTTATGAATTGGAATCACATTAGCTGCCTTCCAATCAAGCGGTATGAAGTTTTCTGCAATGAAACGTTTAAACATTATTTTTAAGGGCACTAGAATAGAATCTATTAATAAGAATAATAAATGTCCTGCTATAGTGTCTGGGCCTGGGCTATAGTTGCCTTTAAAGGACAATAGTTTTTTTTTAATACGATCTTCAGAAAAAGAAACCAGTGGTTCATTACTAGTATATGAGAAACATTTTTTACAATTGGTTTTCTTTGCATTAGTTGCCATGTTATACTCCCACCTAGATTTTGACCTGTTAATCATCGTTTTGCATTTCTTTTGGGTTTGGAACTAAGAGTCCCAATTAGATGTAAATTTATTTCTTAGATAAGTATTATACTTTTTCCATTTAAGCCTAATAATTATTTTTATGGAGTAATTTATCCATTTTGGTGCCTTTTTGTAATTAACAGTTTTCTGTTTACATGGAACATATAAATCTCTTACACTACAGAGCGTGTCTTTAAATTTTGCCCAACAATACTCGGGTGGAATTGCATAACACAGTTTCCAAATTAATTTCATTAATAACACGCATCATAGTCAGATCTGCTCTACCATACAAGTACATGATTGTGGAATTAGAGTTGCAGACATAGTTTATTGTAATCTTGAAGGAGATACTATTGTGATCACTCTTGCCTATAGGATCACCAACATGAATCTGGTTTATCATTAGGTCTTCGTCACAAAGGACCAAATCCAGGATCTTCTCACCTCTGGTAGGGGGTCAATATGCACTGCTTAAGACCTAACTGGGAACAAGTGTTAAATAATTTATTGCCCATGCTATTGTTGGCTCTGAAATTAAGCCAGTCTACAACTCCCAGATTGAAATCACCAGTTACAACAGTATTCCCAAAGGCCTTAGCCTGTTCCATTTCAGTTAATATAGATCTTACTTCGAGAGGGCTCTTGCAGTAGGTAATTATATATAGGACTGATTCCGGCCGGCATCAGGACCCAACGGAAACATTTCTAGCTAGCAGTCTCTGGCAGGGGACCGCCCCCATGTCAGGTGACCGACATCATGCCACGTCAGTATAAAGGGGCGGTCCCCCATGCCCGCCTTCCAGTTCTTTCCCGCTGTTAGTTCGTGTCAGCACCTGTAGTAAGTTCAGCGGCTGGAGTCTCTCTCATCGGTAGTTTTACCGTCTTTTTTTCTTGACTAAATCGTCAGGCATTGCCGGTGTATGTCATCCCCTACACCTTCCAAGCACAAAAATCAGTGCGACTCGTGCGGCGCCCAACTCCCGCACAAGGACGGCCATTCCCAGTACCTCTTCTGTCTAGGCCCGGATCATCAGGTGGAGAAGTACCAGCACTGCCTTAAATTCAACGCCACCACCCGCAGATGGAGGCAGCAGTCCCTGGAGGCCCACATACTAAAGAAGAAAATGTCCTCCATGGAGAAGGAGTTAAAAAAGCTCCAGCAGGCGTCCACTTCCCCCGAAGGCCATCGTAAGAAGAAAGACAAGGAGAAGCACCAGGATAAGGGCTCCTCATCCACCGCTTCTTCTTCAGGAGTCGCCATGCTACAGATAACATCCCCTCTGGGGGACCGCTCCACGACGGCCGCCTTGGAGGCTTCCAAGGCAGTGTCGGCCCGCCCATCTGGCTTGCACTCGGGCCCTTCGGGCTATTGGAGGCCTCCGCTCCCAGTAAAGCTGCCACCATGCGGCCTACTGGTTCGAGTGACTCTGGTAAGCCGGACGTCAGCTCCTCTGACACCCGCATGGAGACAGTCGATAAGTGGCCCGACCCTTCAGGGTGGCGCACGGCCCCTCTTCCACCTGACCAGGCCGCTCCTCCTTCGCAACCTACCTCAGGCGATGGGTCCGATAAGTCAGACATCGGCTCCTCCGGTGTCTGCCCAGACTCTACTGATAAGTCTGACGGCCTGCCCGACGCCCGCTGAGTGGACGCCAGACCCTCTCATGTCCGCCGTTCCCGGCTCCCGGCAGCCTTCACTGCCCACCGGAGACCCTGGGTCTCCACAGCCTGACTCTGGGGATTTTTTCTCTCCATCCCCGGGTGATGCCGAGGTTCCTGCTGCACCCCTGTCAGGCCGTCCGCCCGCTGGGCTGACTGACCTGACGTTGGTTCCCCGGATGCCGGCTCCGACGCTGGTCTTGCCGACGCTGGGCGACATCCCGCTCCCGGATGCCGCTCCAACGCCGGGCCTTCCACCCACCAGGCCTTCTGCTCCAGGCCCGCCTGTGGGCCCTCTGGCCGGGCCATCTCCAGCAGACTCCCCAGTTCCCAGGTATCCGATGCCGTCTTACTCAGCTCCGCAGTATCCGATACCCCAGTACCCGACGCCGGCCTATCCGATGCCACAGTACCCAGTGCCTCAATACCCGACGCTGGGTTTCCCGCCGTCGGGTTATGGATACGTGCCTTACGGGTACAATCAATACCGTATCCCCCTCCTCCTCCTCCACTGCCCCCTCAGCCACCGGTGGACTTGAAGGAGACTCTGGCCTCCTAGTGGGCTGAGGCCAAGGCTCAGTTCACCAGAGAGGTGGAGAGTCGTCTCACAACAACGGTGCCGATTCCGGCTCCCATACGTCCGCGACAAGACTCCCTCCCCACCTCTGGATACCAGGGGTGAGCCCTCTGGTTCCAGGGCTGGGCAGGATACGCTTCTCCGAGGACTTTCCAAGGGGTCCGTTCCTCCCCCACGCCAGGAGAGGGAGTCTTCCTCTTCATCTTCTTCCTCCTCAGACACCTCGGACGACTCCGATGGTTGCTCCGAGCCGGACGACCAGCCACGCTCTCCATCTAAGCCCAGGCCTTGGACTCCTCCGGAGGATCCTTCCTTTACGGAGTTGCTGCGCAAAATCCAGGATGTTCACAAGTGGCATTCCTTGAAGCTGGATCCACAGTGTAAGAAACTCGCTGAGCATCTGGACCTGCCCGAGACAGCTCCTACCTTGGTGCCACCCTAGATTGAGCCTCATGCCGATCTTGTTTCCACTATCTGGAAGCAACCATCGGCTTTAGCCCCACTTCCTCGGAAGTCGAACAGGCTATATCAGGCTCCCGAGGGTGCTGACTTTCTAGATTCTCACTCTCGAGCTGATTCGGTTGTGATTAGCGCCACTCATGGTCGGACAGCTAACCCGAAACATCTGAGCTCGTCTCCACCTGACAAAGAATCCCGTCTTCTGGACCAGTATGGGAAGAAGATTTTTGCTTCTTCCACTCTGGGAATTAGGGCCCTAAATTATGTCTGTCACATGGGGGATTACCAGAAGGCGATTCTTAATGAGGTGGAATCCAAATTGGACTCCCTTCCTGACTCTCAAGTCAAACAGGAAGTGGCTGACCTCGTCATCTCTGCACGTTCGGCCAGTCAGCATATGCTTCGTGCTACATACGATGCAGTGGACACTGCTGGTAGGAGCTCCGCTTTCACCGTAGGCTTATGGCGTCATGCCTGGCTCCGTGTGTCAGGGTTGGTCCCAGAAGTGCAGTGCACTATTGAGGAAGCGCCCTTCCGGGGTTCGGTGCTGTTCGGTGGTGATGTCAAGGACATTATCACCGATCTGCAGGAGAAGGGGACTGCACTGAAGTCTGTGGACTCCATGTACCACCCCATCAAATGCAGCACTGTCCCTTTCGCTGGCGGAATTGGCAAAAGACAAAACCCCAGGGAAAGCGAGCCAATAAACGCCGGGCCCCTCCGGCTGCCAAGCCCACTCCACCCAAAAAAGCAGCAGGTGCTTCAGCCGCGACGCTGCCCCACACCACCTGACTTCTTTCCTCTCCCACAGCCTCTGGGCCTTCCAGAGGAACTGGTAGGAGGGAGGTTTTCCCTCCACCTCCTGGGTTGGGAGAGGATAACTTCAGATTCCTGGGTGCTCCAGCTGATCGCAGAAGGACACTCAATAGAGTTTCTTCAGAAACCCCCTTGACACCCTCCCCCAAGGTCGTTGTACTCTTGGGAACATCATCTTCTGGTCCAGGAAGAGATTTCAGCACTTTTGCAGAAGGAGGCGATAGAACCTGTCCCCATTCCTCTTCAGGGAATGGAGTACTATTCCCATTTCTTCCTGGTCCCAAAGAAAACAGGGGACGTGAGGCCGATTCTCGACCTCAGCTCCCTGAACTTGTTCGTGGAGTACAAGAGGTTCAGGATGCTCTCGCTGCAGAGCCTCCTGCCCCTTTTCCGGCCGGGACAGTGGCTGTGCGCTTTGGATATTTATTTATTTATATGCAAGATGCCTACCTGCATATCCCTATCCGCCCTTCCCATCGCAAATACCTGCGTTTTGCATTCCAGGGGGACCACGACCAGTTCAAGGCCCTCCCATTTGGTCTTTTCTCAGCGCCCCGGGTGTTCACCAAATGTCTTTCGGTGGTAGCGGCCTACCTGCATACCCAGGGGGTGCAGGTTTTCCCGTACCTGGACTATTGGCTCCTGGTGGCCCCGTCCAGGGAGGAACTCCTGCACTTCCTTTCCCTTATCCAGCAGGTCTTTGCCTACCTGGGTATTACCATCAACCAGTCCAAGTCCCATCTGTTCCCGTCCCAGAGGCTCCAGTTTATCAGGGCGATCCTGGACACGACCTCTAGCATGGCCTTCCTGCCACCGGACAGGGTGGCCACTCTCCAGGCCCAGGTCAGCCTGTTGTCCAGCCACAGGCGGGTCAGCGCCAGGTCAGTCCTTCACCTCCTCGGGCTAATGGTGGCTGCGATTCCGACAGTCCCTCGCGCTCAGCTCCACATGAGAATCTCTCAGTGGACGCCTCAGTCTCAATGGGATCAGCTGGTGGACGACCTAGATCAACTTGTCCTGGTCTCCACTCCCATGGCTCAGAACTTGCAGTGGTGGATGGTTCAGGAGAACCTCTGCCGGGGAGTTCCCTTCAGTCTCCCTCCCCCCTCATAGATGTTGACTACGAACGCCTCTGGCGAGGGTTGGGGAGCCCATCTCGGTCCTCAAAGGACCCAGGGCTCCTGGTCCAAGCTCAAGAAATCTCTTCACATCAATGTGCTCAAACTAAGGGCAGTACTGTATGCTCTTCAGGCTCTGCATCTGCATCTGTCTCCCGGTCACCTAGTGGTACAGATGGACAATATGTATGTGGCCTGGCACATCAACAAACAGGGAGGAACTCGTTCCTACCCCCTTTGCAGAGAGGCGATGCGAGTCTGGGATTGGGCAGTGCAGCACAACCTTCACCTCACAGCATCTCATGTCCCGTGGGTCGAGAACACGCTGGCAGACAGGCTAAGCCGGTCATCTGCTCTAGCTCAAGAATGGGAACTGGATCAGGGGGTCATAGACACCATCTTCCTTCACTGGTGAACTCCACAGGTAGACCTGTTTGTTTCCCCTCAAAACACAAACTTCCTGTCTTCTGCTCACTCGCTCCAGGGCACGGCATTTTTTGGAGAGACGCTCTGTCTCTAGACTGGAAGGGCAGATTCGTCTATGCCTCCCGATTCTACTGATTACGAGGGTCTTGCAGAAACTCAGTTTGGAAGGAGCTCGAATGATTCTGATCGCTCCTTTCTGGCCCAGGCAAGTTTGGTTCTCTCTTCTGCAACAGTACTCAGAGGAACCTCCTCTTCCTCTGTCGCTATTTTTGCTGACCCAGGATCAGGGGACCCTGGTCCATCCAGGCCTCAAGTCCCTTCAGTTGCACACATGGCTGCTGCAGACGTAGCTCAAGCCGGATTCGGGGTCCCCGAGTAGCTGAGATTCTGGTGGAGGCCAGAAACCCTCAACCAGATTTACTTATGCCATGAAATGGAAGCGGTTCTCTATTTGGGCTGCCTCCAATGATGTCAAGCCCTTCTCGTGCTCTGTCGGCTGACTTCTGGATTACTTGCGACACCTCTTCGATCTGGGTCTCAGCCATTCATCCTTAAAGGTTCACATGGCGGCCATTTCGGCCTATCATGTCCCCTTTGCAGACAGAATGTTTGCTCAGCTGGAGGTCTCTAAGACCTTTACGAGAGGGGTCCTTCACTTACGACCTCCTATCCGGATTCCTGCCCCTCCTTGGGATCTGAATTTCATTTTAGAGAAACTTACTCTGCCTCCTTTCGAGCCGGCAGCCTCAGTGGACCTAAAGTTCCTTTCTTGGAAGACTCTCTTCCTAGTGGCCATTACTTCTACTCGACGGATTTCTGAGCTTCAGGCCCTGATGTGTAAAATCCCGTATTTGATTTTTCACAAGAAACGTGTGGCTCTACGTACCAACCCTAAGTTTCCCCCTAAGGTGGTAGCGGAATTGACACTGAATCAATCCATAGAGTTGCCTGCCTTTTTTACGCAGCACTCCAATCAAGGAGAGTACTTCCTGCATACTTTGGATGTTCACTGAATTCTGAGATACTACACCAACAGGACGAAGGATCTCAGAAAGGCTGATCAACTGTTCATCTCTTTTGCTCATAAAAGAGAAGGCAATGCTGTTTCTAAGCAACGCCTATCGAAATGGTTGGCTCATTATATCACTTTCTGTTATGACAAGTACAACAAGACCCTGCCGGGTCAAGTTAGAGACCACTCCATCAGAGGGGTCACTGCCTCAGCGGCTTGTTTCAAGAACGTGTCAGCGGCTAACATTTGTGCAGCCACCACTTGGACTTCTGTCCACACCTTTACGAAACATTACAGTTTGGACATTGCTTCTCGCCGTAGAGCAGGCTTTGGGCTGGCTGTTTTGCAAGGCCTCCTTTCCTAAGGCCTTCACAACCAGAGGGTCTACTTCTGAGTAGCTTTCCTCCTCCCGTTTGCTTCTCCTTGTTCCAGACTGCTTGGGACTCAGTCCTATGCCTAACTACCTACTGCAAGAGCCCTCTCGAAGTAAGATAGTACAGTTATGTAAGCATTTACCGTAATGGCAGATCTTCAAGAGAGGCTCTTGCAGTAGGTAATACCTTCCTGCCCTCCATCCCCCTAAGCTTTTTCAGCTCCTTTTCCAGGAAGGGAAATATCCGCTTTTCTCTCATCTTGCCTTTTGGCCTTTGGCGGGAAAGAACTGGAAGGTGGGCATGAGGGACCGCCCCTTTATACTGACGCCGCATGACGGTCACCTGACGTGGGGGCGGTCCCCTGCCAGAGACTGATAGCTAGAAATTTTTCCATTGGGTCCTGATGCCGGCCGGCATCAGTCCTATATGTAATTACCTACTGCAAGAGCCTCTCTCGAAGATCTACGGTTATGGTAAGTTCTTAAATAACTGTACTTTTCTAATATATCCACAGATGAGTTAGGCGGCCGATAAAAAAACGAAAACAAGAACATCAGGCATAGAAAGATATATCTTGACCCGTATTGTCTCTGTTTGTTTATTATGCAAGCAGTAACACACTCCGAGGTGTGGGTTATCTCTTGATAAGAGCACACCCAGGTGCGTTGTTAGGCACGAGGCGCTTGCGCTGAGTGCCTTATGCACCTGGGCGTGCTCTTATCAGGAGATAACCCACACCTCGCAGTGTGTTATTGCGCTTATAAAATGGGCCCTTCCCTAAGTAAAAATTTTAAAATATAAAAAGAAAAAGTTGTGAAAGTGAAAAGATGAGGAAAGACAGTTTTTTGGTTAGAAAGATAAAGTAGTCCTCTATGTGCTGTTAGCTTGTTCAGTAGTAGATCCCCCGTCACATTCTGGCCAGGTTAAGTTGCTATTCCACCTTCTCCCCTCAAAAAATGAGACACACACACACACACATACTGTATTTTGTGTGCAGAGGCTGCATTTTTTTAATAATTTACTTTGGGCAGCCAGATTCACTTAGAGCAAATGTCAGTGATCTGTGCCCTATTCTGTGATGTTAGTTGGTACTCCCTTCGTTCCCAACCTACATGTTTTGTGTGACTACTTAGTCATTTGTTTCAAATTTCTCTTAAGTGATTTTTTTGTGTTATTTAAAGTAAACGGCTGGCTGCAGCGGGAGTGAGCGTGTCCCTCAGCGGCCACGGTACACAGACAGTGCTTGCTTCCTGGTTCTGAACACTGAGGAAGAAGTACAGTAAATTAATTTAAAATTAATAGCAGTGTGGCGCAGTTGTTGAAAGTTATATCGGGACGTTAATACAAGCTTCAGCGTAGGGGAGTGGATCTGTTTTTTTTTCTTGAGAGTATGTTGGTGCGATGGTCGCTGACATGTTTGCGAGTGGGCATATAGCGGGATTTGAATGCTGCGGGAATCCATTCAGTAGCTTGATTGCGGTACACTATGTCGGCTACCAAGCAGCACAGAAAAAGAGAACACAGGTCAGGATCTCAGCAATTACAGAAAAAAAAAAGGCGAGTTGTCTGTGTGGGGTGGGGGTGGGGGGCCACTAAGTGTCTGGCTTGACTGGGAGCGAACGTGTCACACAGCGGCCGCCTTACAGACTGATTTCTTGCATTGCCATTTTCAAACCGTAACTGTCACTGGTATAAAAATAACTTGATTAAGGTTTTTTTTCTTTGCTGGTAGTATTATGCTGACTCTTCTGATAGGCACTTGTCCGTTTAAAGGTTATCAAAAATGTGCGGGAGTCCACAGATCAAAGAAATGGTCCATGTATACTGAGTAGATTAGTTAGCGGGACCAATGGAATGAACGAGCAGGGCCATCAGCTGTTCACATAATTAAACGTTTGGGGTTTCTACAATGGGAACCCTGCAAATGCTGCTTTTTTCCCACAGAACTTGAGAGAAAGCAGTTCTGTGTTTTCCCCCTTGTTTCTCTGCTGCTGCCACTGCAACCACTCTCGCTGCAGCTGTTCTGTCAGATGCTAGCTGAGGAGGCATAGCGGGAGAGTGGTGGCATGCATTGATTTCCCCATGTGCTGTGTCTTGGTTGGCACAAGTAGTGTCGGTTGTTAGGATATGTCCTGATAAGGACACAGCTGGAAATGGATTCCAGCCAATCAGGATTCCAGATTTTCTTTGCCCATTTTATAAGTGTTTTTATACTGCTTGTAATATCTATTGAATTTAATTTGCTATTAACAAATAAAGCAAACCCACCGCCCTTTTTATTTGTCCTATTATGGATAAAGCAGTTAAAGCCGTGTATATTAGTTTCCCATGAGGACTTGGCATCCCCCAATGTTTCACAAATTGATATTACATCAGTATTATCCAGACTAATTCTACACTTTAATTCACCCAATTTATGATTCAGACACCTGGCATTAAAACTTAAGCAATGCAAGTGATGGCTGGTAAGTCTGAAATTAGTTGAATGTTTTAGAGATGGTAACTTATCAAACATCTCCCCATCCCCGGACTTAGTTTAAACAACTATTAATAACTGAGAGAAATTGTTTCCCTAGGATAGAATTTCCACGTCTGCTTAAGTATGAACCATCAAAGCAATACAACTCATTATTTTTAATTTTTTTTATTTAGTTTTTTGTTGACCGGGTAAGTGCACTACACAAATTCTGCCTATTTTCAGGCACGACCCGGGGGAGGGGGATACAGATGAATGCCAACTGACCTTGAACCAGATTAAGCTGTTGGTGGTATTTTTAGTGAATGGAGAAATTTGGCCAGGGCACCAGGGAAATTCCCCTGCTCTTTCTTTTCGAGAAGTGTCATGGGATCTTTATCATCCACCTGAACTACCACCAGAACAAGCAAATGGGACCTCAGTTTAACGTCTCATCCGAAAGATAGCACCTCAGGAGTACAGCACCCTCCTCATGCTGCACAACAGTGTCAGTATTGGGATATTAACCCAAGTGCCTGGTGTGGGGATAGAACCCACAGCCTTCTAATCTCCCCGGCCTCAGAGGCGAATGTGCTACCTGCTGAGCCACTGACAATTATGGTTATCGGAGTCTTCCCAATGGGTGACACATGTAATATTTTGCTGGAGGCACCGTTTAGGAAGCCATTCATTTATGATTTATATTTTTTTATTAAAGGATGGTGAGAAACGGGGAATTGGTAGAATTTCAGACAGGCAAATATAGCACCCAAGATCAATCAGCTTGTTGGTCATAGCAACAAACTGTTCTTTAATTTCTTGAATAGAATCATGGAGAATGTTGTTGACTCCCCACATGTATAACTGTAATGGGGTTAGTGCCACAATCCTGCAAAATGTTGGTCATCATTTTGGTAAGATCTGATATCCTTGCACCACCATAGCTTGAACTAGTCCTATTCACTTTGTCAGGGCTGCAAATCAGCCTGTCTAAATGTTTGGTGATAGTCACCTAAAACATAAATCTGTTGTTGACAGGATACAACAGGTGGACAGGGACTAATGGGTAAGGCATTATTAGTTAAATCAGTTGAAAATTAATAAATGGTGCATCGTTAACTTCTAGATTGTTATGAGGACGGAGGGTGTGAGTGGAGCTTAAAGACGTGGTACATGCTAAGTCACCGGGGTCCATATCCAGGAGTGGGGCATCTACATCAACATTGTTGTTACTTATGTCTGGATCAGTGCATCCACATCCTGGGCCTAACTTTTCTTCTGAGATAGACTGTGAGTCAGCCACAGTCAGTATTAACAAGGGTTCTGTCTCTCCTGCTCTTAAAAATTGTTCATTTGAACATACAGAGTTTGTTATCTAAATGGTCTCAATTTGTGGCCTGGTCCCAATATCATTCTTTTGATATTATTGCTTTATCTGAGACATGGTTGCATAATGGTATTAAGGACTCTGAGATTTATCTCCCTAATTATAATCTCGTTAGACAAGACAGAGAAGGAAAAAGAGGAGGTGGAGTTGTAATGTATATTCTTTGTAAATTTGATTACACTATTTTTGACTTTTCTGTGACAAATTCTGGATGTAATATGATTTCTATTGATTTGATTTTTGGACAAAGTAAACATTTGACTCTTAGTACTGTTTATTTTCCCCCTGGCAAAATTTGAAATGGTTTAGATTTATTGACGCTTTTTCGTGAAGTTTTTCCCCCCAATAGAGAATGGATTACCTTGGTGACTTTAACTGCAGCTGGGATAAAAGTTTGAAGGGCGGAATCAGAGAGACTTTGGTTAATCTGGGTGTAACGCAATTAATTAAGGAAACTACCAGACTCAATTATAAAACAGGTGTAGGGACCATCCTTGATTGGATCATTGTCACTCATGTTGATAGAATTTTTAAATCTGAGGTTATGGCGGACAGCATGAGTGACCATTGTCCTGTCAAATGTGAGTGGTCCATAAAATTATTAAAAAGTCCTCCCAGATATGCTGAATGTCGAAATTTGGCTAAGTTTGCCCCCCAAGGAATCCAAGATTTATATAATAAAATTGACTGGTCCCCTTTGGTAATTAGCACTAACATTGATGAAATGATAAACGACAACAATAATGGAAAGGGATCTGGGTGTAGTCATATCAGATGACCTAAAGGTGGGTAAGCAATGTGAGAAGTCAGTAAGGAGAGCCAGGGGGATACTGGGGTGCATAGGGAGGGGCATCACAAGTAGAAAAAGGGAAGTGGTTATCCCTCTATACAGACAGTTGGTGAGACCCCATCTGGAGTACTGCGTGCAGTTTTGGAGACCTCATCTACGCAAGGACATAGACAGGATGGAAGCAGTCAGAGGAGGGCAACTAAAATGGTGCAGGGTCTACATCAGAAACCATATGAAGATAGACTGAGAGAGCTTAATATGTATACCCTTGATGAAAGGAGGGATGGGGGACATGATAGAAACTTTAAGTACCTCAGGGAATCAACAAAGTCCAGGAGGGTAGTATCTTTCAGAAAAGAGATGTGTAAGAACAAGGGGCACAATTTAAAGTTAGAGGGACGGCTCAGGGTAATGTGAGGAAATTCTTTTCACGGACAGAGTGGTGGACGATGGAGAGGTTGTGGGGTCTAAAACAGTGGGGAATTCAAACATGCATGGGACAGACATAAGGCAATTATAGTGGGGGTTGCAGGAAGTAGGCTGTTGGTTAACTAGAATCTGCAGCTTATCCAATAGGTAGGGAAATGGGCAGACTGGGTGGGCCAAGTGGTCCTTATCTGCCGTCAAGTCTATGTTTCTATGTGGGAATTTTTTTGCATAGCTTATCATACAATTGCAAATATAATCTCTCCCTTAAAGAAAATAAGAATTAGATCATCCAAACAAGAATGGATTACGAGGGACCTCATTCACTTAATGAGAAAACGTGACAAGTGTTGGAAATCTTATACTCTTTCTAGAACCCTGATTGCTCTTCAAGAGTATAAGACACTTAGAAATAAGTGTAAATCTGAAATTAGGAATGCTAGGGTCGCTTATGGTTTAAATGAACAAAGGAATTCCAGGGCCAATCCTAAAAAGACTTGGAGTTCCTTAAATAAAATTTTGGGACAGGGTAAAGTAGATTCCGTTCCTATTCTTCATCATAATGGACAAAGTATAACTGATCATCTTAGGGTATCTAATATTTTCAATAGTCATTTTGGGAACTTAGGCCCCTATAGAACTCCCATAGATTTGGATGATGTATCTGATAATAATGATATTTATAATGACACTAATCCAAAGTTTTATTTTAAGTCTCTTTCCCCTTCCTCAGTAAAAAAATACTTTTTGAAAAATAATCCAAAACCTTTTCAGGGCCAGGATGGTGTTGATGTTAGGATAATTAGAATGGGTATTGATTGTTTTGTTTATCTATTAGTTCATATCTTTAACTTTTCCTTATATTATAATGTTTTTCCGAGTAGCTGGAAATGAGCAGTTATAAAACCCATCCTAAAGAATGGAAATCCTTCTTTAGTTACTAATTATCATCCTAGTTCCCTTTTATCGCCTATTTCAAAAATTCTGGAAAGGATTGTCATGGACCAAACCCTGGATTTTCTTGGGAGGTATTCTTTGTTATCAGAGAACCAACATGGCTTTAACCAGGATATAACACTGAAACAGCCTTGGTGGGGTTCACGGGCAGTGTCCATGGAGCACTTGATAGTGGACTTTCATGTGCGGCACTGTTCGTGGACCTCACCAAGGCTTTTGATTTGGTTGAATTTGATCTTCTTCCCGTGTGTGCTTCAAGGTCTTCATTTTTCTGATGAAGTAAATATGTGGTATCAAAACTTTTTGTCTGAAAGATCATTTAGAACTATTATTGGTTCATCTTTATCCCATTCTCTTCCCTTAGTTTGTGGTGTGCCCCAGGGTTCAATTCTGGGACCACTTATTTTTTCCTTATTTATGAATTCTGTATCTGATATATGTACAAAAACTAAAATGATTCTTTACGCAGATGACGCTGTTCTTTTTTGTTCAGATCCCAGACCCAATGTCGCCCTTTCCTATCATCAAACTGATTTTAATTTCATGCAGGATTGGTTATCCTTAAGACACCTGGTTTTGAATTCCCAGAAAACCAAAGTAATGGTGTTTTCTAAGAAGAAAAATGTACTAATTGATTTGCTTCCAATTTCTGATAGGACAGGAAACATAATTGAAAATGTATCTGTTTTTAAATACTTAGGTATTACGTTGGACACACATTTTTCTTTTGAACCTCACATTCAGAATCTTAGGAAAATCCTTCATCAGAGGTTGGGTATGCTTTATCGAGTTAAATCTTTTTTGACACTGGAATCCAGAAAGCTCTTAGTTCATAGCTTTCTGTTCTCCATACTCGATTATGGCATACTGATTTATACATCCTCATGTACTAATGTTTTGAGTCTTCTTAAAGTAATTTACCATTCAGCTTTGAGGTTTTGGCTAAATTTACCCTTTCAAACCCATTGCTCTGATCTGTACAATCAGTCATCTTCCTTATCTTTTGAAAATCGAGTACTTTATAAGAGGGGCATTTTCTTATTTAAAGTTAAATGTAATTTTTTTCCTTATTCTATTTCTTTAATGTTTCCTAGATTAGTTAATGCATTGTTTACTAGGTCCCAGCACAATTATAAATTTAAAATACCATTTTTTAAGACTACTTTTGGGCAAAGATCCTTATTAATTAGAGCACCTAGTTTTTTTAATAGAATTCCATTAGAAATTGTTCAGAATAGTTCTTTTCAGGTTCACATGAAATCTTCAGAAGTTGTTAATAATAATTCCTGTCAGGGTTTTAAGACACGGTTAAAACAGTGGCTATCTTTGGAAACATGACGTATTTTTATGTATTGTATTTTATTGATTGAATGTTTTGTTTGTATTATGTTTGTTTGTTAATTTTTTGTGTGTTTTTTAGTTTTAAACTTGTCTCCAATGAAAACAGGCAGTTTGCTCATTTGGATTTACAAGTATAAAAAATAAAAATGAAATGAAAAATTAGTGGTATCTGACATAACAGTATTAAGGAGGTCAAATCTGTTGAACAACTGAGTTCTAAACTGCTGAGCCTTTCTACCCTTTTTACTAGCTCTGGTGCATTGCACTTTATACCATTTATTGTCATTATTGCACGCTTCATCGGAATCAGTTTCAACTTCCCTTGCTCTTTTCTTTGGTTTGTAAGAAACTGGAAATACTCTTTGTTGTAATAGATTAGAAGCCACCTGAGGGTCAAAATCTGCATTTTGGGAAGTAATGGGTGTAATAACCTTCTCTGGAACTATGGTATGATTAGTACTGTTATGTGGTATTGTATTTACAGCATTAAATTGTTTATGCATTTCCAACTGGCTATTTTCAGGTTCCACTAAACAAGAATTAAAACAGCCAATAACATACTGTAAGTCATTAACTTCCAAGAATTTACTGCACGTGTAAGGCTGTGCTGGTAAATCTCCCAATGTGAGTGTATACATTTTGCATACAGTGCATTGTACACCAATAATCCCTGTGGATGTAACAACAGTGGTGTGATTACTAGCTGCCATCTTGTATGTATTAGATGAAATACACCTAGAATGATTAAACAGTCTACCATACGCAGCATGTATCACAAGTAAGAATTACTTACAGAGTTTCAGTTATATAGCATATATCTAAACTAATATGCATATATTTAGGCCCTCGAATTCCCTGGACACTCTAGACATGCACAGATGCGCATGTCTCAGCACTCATCTCCACACGCGGAGACCCCGCTCGCAGAGGGGCGACAGATATACCTTGTGCCCCGGAAGTGCAGCACCAGGTCACGATCCCCCCCGAGTTCCAAAATCACTCCAAAAAGATAAAATATATAATTTCAAGTATACCCAGGTGCACATTATCGCACCAGAACGCCCCCAAATAACTACCAAATATTAAAATGTGCTTTGTGAGCAAGTCTGTAGTTCTCCTCCCTACAGTAACAAACTACAGGTATAGCAGATAGCTTCCTGGTTGTGCTGCTATACTGTCAGTCATGGTAAATAGAATGAGTGCCTTTCAACAGAAACACTGCTGCTCCTTTACTGTTTCACACTTTCAGAGAGGTGTCTCACAGCATGGGGAGTCAGAATAAAGCATTTCTGCACACAGAAGTGCTCACAGAGGGGCGAGACAGGTATACCACGTGACCCAGAAGTGCTGCACCGAGTCACGACCCCCCCGAGTCCCAAAATCACTCCAAAAAGATAAAATATATAATTTCAAGTACACCCAGGTGCACAATATCACACCAGAGCACCCCAAAAGAACTACCAAATGTTAAAATGTGCTTTGTGAGCAAGTCTGCAGTTCGCCTCCCTTCAGTAACAAACTACAGGTATAGCAGATAGCTTCCTGGTTGAGCTGCTATACTGTCAGTCATGGGAAAAAAAATGATCACCTTTCAACAGAAACACTGCTGCTCCTTTACTGTCTCACACCCTCAGAGAAGTGTCTCACAGCATGGGGAGTCAGAATAAAGCATTTCTGCACACAAAAGCACTTGCAGAGCGGCAAGACACATATATCACGTGACCCGGAAATGCTGCACCGGATCACAATCCCCAGAGTCCCAAAACCACTCCAAAAAGATAAAAATATATAATTTCAAGTACACCCAGGTGCACAATATCGCACCAGAGTGCCCCAAAATAACTACCAAATGTTAAAATGTGCTTTGTCAGCAAGTCTGTAATTCTCCTCCCTACAGTAACAAACTACAGGTATAGCAGATAGCTTCCTGGTTAAGCTGCTATACTGTCAGTTGTGGGAAATACAATAAGCACCTTTCAACAGAAACACTGCTGCTCCTTTACTGTCTCACACCCTCAGAGAGATGTCTCAGCATGGTGAGTCAGAATAAAGCATTTCTGCAACTAGCAATTAATAGAAAATTCAGTCTTAGTCCACTGCATTTTGGTTACCTTTCTTTTTTTTTTAAACTCTGATTTTTATTATTTTCAATACAAAATCCAAATACAACGGATGTGAGACATACTCACTATTCTGGCTGTAGTGTTACGGAGCGAGGTGTTTTACCAGAACAACTACTGGATTTGTTACGCCATATTTGTGTTTAGTGCTTAGTAGCTGTATTTTTAGAAAGAATTAAAGCAGGTGTCCACTCCGTTTGAGAAAAGGACACACACCATATTGCACAAACCTACCTCGTAATTATTTTTGAATAACCTGCGCCATTCAAAATAATTGAGTGCTTTGTAACTGTCTACTCGGTGTTATCTGAGAAAATTCTGGCGGTTATAGATACGGATGTAAAGTCCATTGCACTAGTTCGCAGTTTGCACCACAAGTAAGTTTAATTAATATAATTTTAAATGAGCTATAAACAATCTTTATAGAGCTTTTGTGTATGATTTTAAATAGGAGGAACTAACTTGCTTCCTTATTTCTCCAATACTGTATGAATGTATGGACATTTATATAAATGAGTAGTTAAAATTCAAAATTAGATTTGTAACTAAGAACTGAGTTTTATATCTTGGTGCTTGTTTTTATAGACTCGTAGTATATTAAGCAAAAGTTTTGCTTTTTCGTTTGTTACGGCCTTGATCTTTTCCCTTGTCCCATCCAGTAAAATGCAGGGAGATTACTGTGAAGGACTTTGGCACTGGAAAATGGTGAAAAATCCAATACAAACTTGATTGGAACTCTGTCTGGAATTGGAGTCTTTGTTTACAGGGGACTGCGAATTGGGACTGTCACGGCTGTTCGATTACTCGATTATTCCCTTTCTGGAGGAGAAGGAGAAAAGCAGTACTTGGAACAAAAGGACACACTAGGTATCATCTCTTGAAAAGTCCCTGAGGATTTGACAATCTATTAACTCTAGCTTTGTATCAGGTACTGAATTTTTTAAATTGTACCTAGTTGGACAAGCTTCTGTCATTGCCTTGGAATATCCCAGCACCTTTTAGCAGTTTTGTTCAGCAAACAGACGAGTCAGTACCCTATTGCCTACTGAAGAGTGAAATAACATCTGTGGCACCATCAGAAGGAAACATGTAATGTTTCAGTGAACTTTATTTTTGTTTTTTCTTTCTGCAAGGTTTTTTTATAATACAATTTAATATTTCTTTGCACTGATGTACATGTTTATTGTTGCTGATTTTTTTTTAATTTAATTAGTATAGAGAATATTGGAATATAGTACTGTGAAACCAAAATCGAGGGCTACTTGTATACCTAGACCCTTATAGATTGCCTTATAGAGTGCTCTGACCCTGAAAAAGGAGTGACAAGGAGTGATAAGATTAGATTTAGATCTGACTTAGATCTAATTTATCTAAACGTTCCCGTCTTCATAGCATAATGGTGAAAACATGTTTAGAAAGACAACAAAGCGGAGATATTTCACCATTACAAGAACTGCCAGTAAAATTAAAAAAAGACTAGACAGTCTAAAATAACTGAGCACTTGTTCCTACCAATGAACAGGACTTCCACACTAAGATTGTTTCCATCTGAAGTACCCTTAGTGGTGAGTTGTGATCGTGGTATGGAACAGCTTAGTTATAAAGCGAAATTAACCCAGTATATTTCCACCACTAGTAGTGATACTACTCAAGAAGATGTGTTGAGTTAATGGGGTAACAAGGGGGGATTTACAGACTGAAAATAATCTGATAACTAATACCCCTTTTAAATCTCAGCAATCTAAGGATACCATAGCTAATAACTCTTTTATTCAAGATAAAAATAGGGTAGAGAGTCTGATAGATGAACAATCACCCAAACTTTGGACTAATAGTTCAGAACAAGATATCCATTATTCTATGGAGTAAAGTGAACAAGAATACCCCCCCCATGCAAAAACTAAATTGGGTGAAGTTATAATAGATCTGCACCATACTATAGAGGGTTTAAAACACCTATAAGAAAACATTCGGGGTGCCAGGTTCTATCTGAATGATAGTAACAGACCAACTCCAAGCCCGTATTATGGAGCACAAAAAATTTTTAAGCCCATTTGTTTAAATAAAGATCTGTTAGAGTTGTTAGAAAATCCGTACAATGCACATTTAATAATTATGGAACAGATGGTGATTAACAAAAATATTATAGAAGCCTTGAGGGCAGAAATAGCTATAAATAGATCCAAAATTGACAGCTTGCTTACACACTTAACACATGAAGAGGAAAATACAATGTCAAGCCCTGAAACTGAGCCTGATACTGATAGAGACACTGATGAGGGAAATAGACCGGATTTCAGTACAGTTTTATTTTCTACATCATTAGATAATGCAGAATCAAAAAAAAACAAGCAAGGATAAAGTGTCAACAAAAACGAAATCAGGAAAAAAAAATAGCAAAAAACAAGTAAGAAGTCCATCCAAGTTCCCAAACTAGGATACTTAGTGAATGTCCAAAGTGGCAGAGAGGATTCATCTAATGTTAATGATTCAAAGACAAAAGACCAGTTCTTACTAGGAAGGACGGATTATAGACACAACCAATCGGACATGTTTGTAGTACTGGACTTACTGGAAAAAGAAGTTACTAAACTCACTTCTAACTTAGATGGTTTCTGTAATATTGAAGAAGTGGGAAAAACTAAAGCAATGGATACAAGAGACATCATAATGGAAAATTTAGGTAAGGTTCCCATTAAAAAAAAAATCAATGCTGTCCCTTTAACTTCAAATATAATAGGAAAGACATCTGATGAATGGACAAACACTTATCCCCGATTAGGCTTTATGGTCCACCAAAACTGGGCCTTTTTGACCCTCTGGTTAATGAAAAGGGGATTTTGCAGTATCTTAGTAACAAACTGGAAACTGATTTGACAGAGGAAGACATAATAGATGTCAAGAGTACCCCTTTAATGAGAGTTGCCCTTATACAGATAATGTTTTTGACCCCAAGAGATGCAAATTATATATGGATAAACAGAGGTTTATTAAAGGACTCTGATGTGATACTCACATTCTCAAATAGATAACTGTTTAACAAGGAACCCGTCAAAACAAAAAGTAAAACACGTGTCTATTTGGCATGTCTCATCTCCAGAATGAAAATTCAGATTTCCTGACTAGGGCAATAAGGGACCTTCTTGTAAACTTTATGGGGACTCCAATTGATGATTATGGATATATAACTGCTGTGAGACTGCATATGGATAGCCAGGTTAACATATGGGTGTCATCCAATTACCTGGCACAACTGATTATGAACCACTCTGCTAAACTGGATGGCCTAGGACTTAACTGAGTGGAAGCTGATGATTAACTAGCTAACACAGTAGGGAGGGGAGTGATTGAACAAAATGATAGGGTACCTCTTTCAATGTATAATATATTTTTTGCCATAGCAGGATATGACGAAAACTGACTGCAGGAAGGATTAAAAAGTATAGAGTCTGACAAGGGTGAATCTCCAAATGGTATCTTTTTGATTTTCCTGGAATATAGCGGGCTGGTCCTCAAGTATTAGTGATTTGGATTGTAAAACATTTCTTGAACAATATGATTTAATCTGTTTACAAGAAACTTGGCACAGTGAGAATGATCAAGTTGTGCTAAATGGCTATCAATGTTATTCCGTACAGGGTACAAAATTAAAAACATCTGTCAGACCTTCCAGGGGTGTGGCAGTCCTTGTTAAAATAGGAACTTTTAAGAGGGTTACAATAAAACACCAGCACTCCAATTATATTGCATTGGAGTTGACTATTGGGGGAAGGTTACTAATAATTTTCAACTGATATATACCCCATGAAAATTCAGATTATCATTCAGAGGATATATGGCAGAGTCTTGCTTATGATACAATGAGATTGATACATGATAATCCAGAGTCTGATTTATGTGCCCTTGGAGATTTTAATGCTCATACTGGCACCTATGATGGGTTGGCTAATAATTTGGTTATCTCTTTTCTAAATGGTGGTCTGATAGAAAGAAATACCAAGGATGAAAAAACAAACAATAATGAAAGTAAACTAATAGATTATATGCTGGATTTTCTCTTATATCCCTTGAATGGAAGATTGGATGCGGATGGAGAAGGACACTGTACTTGCGTGTCATCTTAGGGTACATCTGTAGTTGATTATATATTGTGGTCTGGTTTATTAAAATTACTGGAAAACACTAAATATATGTATAAGATCGTAAAGTGATAATTTTCTAACAGAATTAAATAATATAAGTAGTGTAACTGAAGATATAGCTGTGTCTCCCATGTTGATGTCAGAAATTAGAATGAATAAAAAATCATATGGCAGGAAGATTCACAGATTAAAATTGAAAAAATAATACAGGAATCTTTTCTCCAACTGGACTACAAAACTGCAAGGTAATAATCTGGAAATTTTATCTCTACATTTAAATGCTTTATTTTTAGATATTAGAACCGCTTTGGAACGCCATATAAAACAACACAGAATAGAACTGGTTTGATAAAGAATGTAAACATATGAAAGCATACATAAGGGGTTTACTTAAAATTTATAGATCATCTCGTAACAAACAGGACTTGAAAATACTTAACCAGGAGAAAAAAAATATAAGCTTATAATAAAGAACAAAAAAACATAATATTATAACAAATTATGGGGAGACATGTTAAAGACAGTACAACAAAATGATAACAGTTTCTGGACTTTAGTAGCTAAAGGAAATAACTCCTATAAAGCAGAGATAGACACCTATATAGCAGAAGATAGATGGATTCTTTATTTCTCTTCAATTTTCTTTGATATGACAATTCCGGATACACAGATAGTCTTATCGGTAAACTCAAGCTTCCCAAAGATAACTCTGGACGAAGTCTATTGTGCCTTGGCATTATAGAAGCAGAACAAAGCCCTTGGACCAGATGGTATCCCTGCTGAGGTTTTTCTCTCCTCCCCCACTCTCTGGTGTAGATTTTTAACAGATCACTATAATAAATGCAGCTATTCAAATAATCTACCAGACTATTCGAGAGGTGCTACCATTGCCCCAATCCACAAAAAGGGTAGTACAAGGGATCCTACCATGTATAGACCAACAAGTCTCCTTGATGTTAACTCAAAAATATTTTCTAGAGTTATACTAGAAAGACTGAAAAAAGAAGTTGAAAGAACCGGAGGACTGGCTGATTACCAAGCCGGATTCAGGCCTCGGTTCTCTACACTAGATAACATCTTTGTATTGCATCATTTAATAGAAAAATATGTAAAGATAAGGGGACAAACCTTGTACGCACTTTTTGTAGACTATTCTTCAGCATTTAATCTTATATCAAGAGAAATACTATGGTTAGCCCTCCTCACAACAAGTATTGATTATAACCCAGTTCCAGTAATTTCTCAATTATACTAGGCTAATTGGGCCAATATTAGACAAGGTAAGAAAGGAGGTATTTCAGCCACTTTTAAAATAAATAGAGGCATAAGGCAAGGTTGTGTGCTCGCACCTTTATTATTCTCTTTATACTTTGATCAGATGTTAAAGGTGATCTGCAACGAAGCGTTGCAGCCCCCTCCCGTTCTCACATACCTTACAGTGCTGTTGCGGGAGTCTGGGGCTGCAATCGGTTTAATTTTTCACATCCTGGTTTAATTTGAATAAAGTGCCAAAATTTTCCACCAAATGTGGAAGTGCGGAGGGGACCCGACTGAGCCAGCACAAGTGTTCATGGGTAGTACACCCATTTAGTGACGTCGCTCCCACCACTACCCTTATAATAGCAGCATTAGCAGTTGCTTATTATGCTGATTTTAATGCTTCCCCGGGGGTCTTGACACCCTAAATATTACTTACTGCAGCACCTGGACAGGCTGTTTCAAAGGGCCCCTCTCTGTTCCATCCCCTGGCAATTAACCTCTCCATGGCATAAAGTTCACCCATAACCCCATGCCATTCCTGAATTGATGGGAGGGATTTTCTACCCCAAAGGTGAGTGATTACCTTCTTGGCAGCCAGTAAATAAGTAACAAGAAGGGAGCCCCTCGGAATATGTAACCCTTTTGGAGGGACAGAAAGAAGCACCATTTCAGGTGTTAATACTGCTTCTTCTCCCACCAGTTCCACCAGTGCCTTCCCCACCTCTCTCCAATAATGTTTTAATTGCATGCATGACCACATTATAGTATGTGAACATGATCAGCCATAGGCTCCCCACAATCCTGCCAGCATTTACCCTGGGACGGAGCAAGGAATTTCACAAGCCTAGCTGGAGTGATAAAGAATCTATTTCTCACCTTCCAGGTGAACTCCCTCCAGTACAGGGATCCAGAGACTCCCACTGATAATCTGATAAATTTCAGCCAGTCTTCCTCAGAGACTGGAATTTCCAATTCTTTATTCCATGCCCCAAGGATCCCCACTGTAGACTCTCCTTATACCTCCTGCAAACCCTTGTATATCAAGCCTATGATATGAGGCCAGACCCGCCCTCTAACAGTAGTTATAAAGATTTTCAATAGTAAAGGAGGAGGATTAGGGAGGATCTGTCTTTCAGGGGATTGCTGTGATAATATTTCTCGAATCTGTGTATAAAGAACATAGTCTCTCATTGAAGAGCATATTTTTCTTGCAAAGCAGAAAAGGGGACAATTCCCTGAGCATCTATCAATTGAAAAATGAATGACAGACCTATGTTATGCCATTTATTTATAGTTTGTATCAGGTGTGGTGAATGATTAGATAACTCTGTCTCTAGAGTTCTTAATTAATAGCTGACCTGTGACATGTTGGGAGAAGCTCTAAGCCTATCCCAGACTAATAAACTGGATTTAGCTCCCATGTACAGATCACTTCTTCTCAATCTCTGAAGTTCTAGTGAGTAACTTAAAGTATGTCTTGTATGTGGTTAAAAGATAATTCGGGTGTTTTCTATGGTATAGTATAATTTGGGTTACTCCAATGTAAGATTCTGGTCAATACTGTAGCCTGTGCATATCTCTGAAGATCTGGTAGGCCTAGCCCTCTTCTATCTTTAGGGAGCTGTAGGATAGTCCACCTAATTCTGGGCCTCCCTCCTCCCCCAAATGAATTTGGCCAATGTACGGTTCCAAGAATTAAACTACATAGAGGGTGGGAAGATTGGGATGGTCTGGAACAAATAAAGCAGCTGCGGTAAAATATTAATTTTCACTAACTCTACTCTAGAATAAAAAGGGAGGCAAAATTGAGACCATTCATGTAGGTCTGCTTCAATTCTAAGGGTAAGGGGTTCATAATTAACTAAATTAATATTTTCAATGTTTTGGGGAAGAAATATCCCCAAATATATTATTTTGGTGCAACACCATTTTAATAGTAGCCTCCTTTTCAGTTCTGGGGATGGAGTAAAATTAACTGTTAATACCTCCGTCTTCATAGAATTTATTTTATACCCTGATATCTGAGCAAATTTCTCCAACAGATCCCAAAGAGCCGGGAGGGAGTTTTCAGGGTTCCCGAGGGACAAAAGAATATTATCCACGTAAAGGGATAACTTCCATTCCTTTTCCCTCACCCATATCCCGTGTATCTCCCGAGAACCCCGTATAGCAATAGCCAACAGTTCAATATGTAATGCGAAGAGATGGGGGGATAAGGGGCACCCCGACGTGTCCCCCTCTCCAGTGGTATGCAAGATGTAATATTTCCATTCACCCTTATGAATGCTTTTGGAGAGGCATATACCTGAGACACCCACTTAATAAAATCCCTTGGGAAGTCAAATAAAGCCAAGACCCTCCACAGGAATCTCCAGGAGACCTTGTCAAAAGCCTTGCATGCATCTAAGCTTATTAAAAGCGATGGGTTTGTCTCCTTAACCATGTGATTCATCAGATGAATTGTTCTCTGAATGTTATCTGCTGTTTGTCGCATTCTGATCCTTCCTGATCAGAATGGATTAAATTAGGCATGATATTCTCCAGTTTTCTGGCCCATATACTCATATATATTTTATAGGCACAGTTTAAGACTGATATAGGCCTGTAGGATTCTATGAGAACTGGGTCCTTACCCAGTTTAGGGATAGCCAAGATGACAGCGTATTCCCACAGGGGCGGAGGAGGAGGAATACCCCCCGGACCTCTAAAAAAGCTTGGTGCATCAGGGGCAGTAACACCAGGGAGAAAGACTTGTACCACACTGCCGAGAGCCCATCTGGCCCTGGACTCTTTAATGTTTTGGACTGGCCAATGGCCATTTTAATTTCAGTACTAGAAATGGGACTCGACAGAAAAGCTTGCTGTGTGTGTATATAAGTTTGGGAAATTGAAGGGGGGCTACAAAGGATTCAATATTCTCTTCAGATGGGGGGTTATCTTCAGCATAAAGTGTTTTGTAAAAATGCTGGAATGCCTGCATAATGTCAGAGTTTTTCCTGTGGAGTACCCCTGGCGTAGGATCATTTATCTTTGTAACTGTGGCTGAATGTCTAGAGGCACAAACTCTCCTGGCTAAATTTCTGGCCCCTTTTGGGCCACCCTCATAAAAATATGTTTTAAGATATAAGAGCTTTGCCTGCACCTTGGAGTCTAGCATTTTTTGTATCTCTGATTGCACCTCCCGGAACTCTGCTGACAAAGTCCTCTCTCCCTTCCCCCCCCCCCATTCTGCAGCTCCTGGAGCCTTGTTTGTAAATATTTATATCTAGCTTCCCATTTTTTTATTCAAAGTTGTTGAGTGGGCAATAATCTCCCCTAATTACCATCTTGACTGTATCCCATAGGAGAACTGCGGAAACCTCGGGTGACAAATTCTCCCTACAAATCTGAGGGATGCACTCTGCTATTTTAGACTAAAATTCTTTGTCCTTTAACAATGAAAGGTTTAGCCTCCACAGTAAAGTTCTCTTAGGTTTGCCCAAGACAACCTTCAATAAGAGCGGTGTATGATCAGACATAACACGTGCCTCTACTGCAGTATCAGTTATTAGGTCTAAATGCTCAGATGAAGTGAAAAAATAATCAATTCTCAAAAGAGTGTGAAATCTAGGAGAAAGGAAGGTATAACCTCCCCTCAAAGGACAGAAATGTCGCCAGACATCTGTCTGCCACAACCGTGGCAACTGTAGCTTAAACAATTTCTGTGTGGGGGAGTGCCTCTGGGGCTGAGGATGTGAGGCGTCCTTCTGTGGGTTGAGAGTCACATTAAAATCCTCCCCTATCAGCAAGACCCCTTTCTGCAAGTCTAACAATTTGTTAGAAAAAGGTCTCAGCAGGTTCAGAGTGGCACCTGGTGGAAGATAAACATTGGCTAGAGTGACCCCTCTTTCAAATAACTGGCCCTGTACAATTACAAAATGGCCGTCTGGGTCAGACCATTCCTGCTCTTTTGCAAAGGCCATGCTTGAAGGTATCAAAATCGCTACCCCTCGGCGTTTTCCTGATTTACTAGATGAGGGAAATACAGAATATCTACCTCCTGCTGAGAGCTTTGCATGCTCATTTTGAGACAAGTGTGTCTCTTGCAAATATATTAACTCTACCCCCTGTCTACGAAGGTATTGCTGTAATCTTGCTCTCATGATAGGGCTGTTGGTTCCATTTATAGTCAGTGAGAAAATTTTAATCACTTCCCCCGCCATATTTGCCTAGAGAGAATTATATCCACTGGGGTATTATCTATACTCCAGTTTTTTAAAAAACATTCCAAGCCCCTCTTTACAGGCACCTTAAGCCCTTGATTGCAATGAGCAGAAGTGTCCCCCTCGTTTTTCCTCTGAGTACTCAGAACTTTGACATGCCCTATTATATTTCCGTTGTTTGCCTTTCCACTCTTGGATCCTTGTTCACCACAGCTTTGAAACATTAAGGTTATTAATTGTTCTAACTTGACCTGTATTTTCCATGTCTTACGTTGAACTAGATAACAATAATGAAACAAGAGTCAACCCCAACCTGGAGCCAACTAAAACATTAACATTTATATAACTATATACAGAAAAACTATATATTGGTTCCAATATTAACCTAAAGACTTCCATCCATAGGGAGAGAACATTACTCCTCCCTGTGTCCTTCAAGAAAACCACTTCAACTCCTAGTTTCCCTGAAGGTAGAGGTAATCCCAGCCTTCTCCAGGCAGGGGCCTCTGGGAACAAACCTTTCTGTTCCCTACATACATGGGTAAACTCAAGAGGGGAAAAAAGGAAAAAGACGAGGGAAGCAATAACCCATTGTAGCCCATGGCTGCCCATCTATCCCTCCCCTTCCCCCGGCTTTCAATAAAGTCGCACCAAGTCAATGGCTGCAGTCCTCCAAGGGCAAATGGCCGGGAACTAGTATCTTGCTTTAAACCCCCCCAAAAAGGGTAAAACTTTTTTGCAGCCAATACAAAAATTAGCTCAAAAGGAGAACCTGAGAAAAGCCCAACTGGTTACGCTGAAGCCATGCGGCTTAACCAAAATATAGCAATGTGCGGTTCACAATGAGTAGAATTAGGTGATTAAGGCTCTGAATCTGCCTCGCAAGGAAAAAGGTGGGGAGAAGGGGGGGCACTGGAACCCCAACCCAGACCCAGTCAGCCAACCGATCAGAGTTATCACAGTGATAGAGGATCTACCCCGAGTCTGGAACTGATCTAGGAAAGAGCAGGACCAACATGCCCTGACATGGAAACCCTCCCCCCCCGATCCACTCACCGACCAATGTAGCAGAAATCCCCTGGTCAGGACAGTCAAATTGCAGCCGTTACAGAGTCTCTCCTATAAACCTCCAGGGCTTTTTTCACTGCTCACAGGTTCCTCTGTTGTCCTCATCACTTGCTAAAGCTAGTCTGCCATCTCAATGGGTGCTGATCCATTGCTCTGCCCTCTGATGGCCATTCTGGAAATTGCAACCCTTGTGAAGTGAGATCAGCTCGAGCCTCTTGAGCAGTGTTATATTCTCTTTTCCCTGTAGGTAGCTGGACCACCAGACATGCAGGATATGGAGTAGTAAATTTATATCCCGCCCTTTTAATTATCGGTAAGTGGTAGAAAAGCTCGTCTCAACCTCATTGTCTTGGGGCACAATAGTGATCTAAATAAATATGAGTTTTCCCATAGAAAACCTTCTGTCTCTTACATGATGTAAGCAGCACCTGCTCCTTTATGTTGTAGCTGTTAAAACATGCTATAATGGACCGAGGTGGAGCATTTTGAGCAGTTGGCTTTGGGGTTAACGCTCTATGCACCCATTCTAGGTGCAGGTCCAAATCTGGGGGCAGTTCTAAAGCTGTATGTAGCAGGGCATCAATGAATTATGTGATATTATTTCCCTCAGACCCTTCCGGGAGACAGTAGATCCTTACATTTTTTCTACTGGCTCGATTTTCAGAGTCCTCTTGCTGAGCCTCCATTTGTTCCTGTAACTCTTTTAATCATTGTACTTCAGCTTCCAAATCATCTATTCAGTTTTCCATTACTGTACCCTGGCGTTCTTGGTCATCCATCCTTTGTTCCAGCTGCATAACATCCCACCTGAGCTCTCCATACATTTCTTTAATCTCTGCACGAAACAAGATAATTTCCTGGTAAATAGCATCCAGTTTGGCTTTTTTGATTTTTGTTTTAGCTGTTTTAGCCTGTGGTTTTATTGTGGTGCGTATAACTTCCCGGGAGGTTGAGGCCTGCCGTGAAGTACTGTCTGAAGCCTCTGAGTCTGATCTATCCGCTATCTCCTCCATCCGATACAGCACAAAGTTGCTTGCAGCCAAATTTTATGCATCAGACTCCAAACTAATAAATAATAGCTAAATGTCCCATTTAGGTAGTGTTTTTGCTTTGTTTGGAGTGCGTTTTCAGTCGGGATGGGATCGAGTCATTCTCCTAAGCTGTCATCGGGCTCAGACTGGAACCGGAAGTCCCCTTTGGTTAGTTAACTTTCTGATTCTCGAATTGTGGTAGTCTGACTCTTTTCAAAGATAAATATCATTAGGAAAATTTGGAAATGGTTGAAGAGAGACACAAAGGTTCAGAGGCCCCATATTCAGAGCTGGCCAGATGCGCACGCAAATCGATGCACCACACAAAAAAAATTTGGGCCGGCCAGCTCTGACATGATATTCAAACAAAATGCACAGTCAGAACAGATCATGCAGTCTGTTTAAATATCGGACTGTAGATGCATGGCATATAGTAGGTGGCTGCAATGTATGATGCATCCAGGGTGTGGGGCTGAAAACCGCCAATGGGGGAATGCGTGGAGCATACCTAGATGTGCTGTGTCCCCCTATGCAACTGAGCTCATTGGGCATGCATGGCATAAAGGGGCCTCGTGTATGCCCATTATGGGCTCATTAGCATGGCGACGTCAGGCTGAATGTGCCGAGCCAGCCCTTCCCCCTTTCCGAGCCCGAATCCATGACAGTTGTAAAAGTAAAACACATTATATCCCTGGTAGTCTAGCGGTCCCACTCCCCGAACCCCAATCCACGTCAGTTGTACAATTAAAAAACATCTTTTCCCTGGTAGTCTGGTGGCTCCTCCTCCCTGAACAGTATGTGACAAATAAGAAACACAATATCCTCTTTTCTGTAGTGTAGGGACCCCCCTTCCCAATCAGTGTGTGAATAAGAAACACAATATCCCCTTTTCCGTAGTGTAGGGGACCCCACTCCTGATCACTGTAGGAAAGACACAACACACAATTCCCTGCCTTCCTTGTGTAGTGTAGTGTCCCTCCAGCCCCCCACCCCAGTAGGCAGTAATCCCCTACCCCATCCTGTCCCATGCCGATGACAGGCACAGCCCTCCACACCCTGCCACGACCAGCCACCAACTGAGTGCATACAGTAAATAGGATGCACTCACTGGTCATACCAGTAAGTGTGTACTATTTACTGTATGTGCTTGGGTACCGATCAGTCAGTGACTGGTCGTGGCAGGGTGTGGAGGGCTGTGCCAGTCACTGGGATGGAATGGAATGGGGGGATATGGGGTGGCAGAATACTGCCTGTGGGAGAGGAGGGGACACTACACTATGGAAGGCAGGGCATTATGTGTTGTGCATGTCCTACAGTGATCAGGGAAGGTGGTCGCTGCACTATGGAAAAGGGGATACTGTATTTCTTATTATTCACACAGTGATCGGGAGGGGGGTCCCTACACTGTGGAAAAAGGGATATTGTGTTTATTATTCATACAGTGATCGGGGTGGGGGGGCCCTACACTATGGAAAAGAGGATATTGATTTTATTATTTACACAGTGATCAGAGTGGGGAAGGGGGTCCTTGCACTATGCAAAAGGGGATACTGTGTTTATTATTATTCACACAGTGATTGAGGCAGTGAGGAGGGTCCCTACACTATGGAAAAAGGGAATATTGCATTTCTTATTATTCACACAGTGATCGGGGAGGAGGTCCCTACACTATGGAAAAGGAGATATTGCGTTTCTTATTATTCACACAGTGATTGGGGCGGGGGAGGGGGGTCCCTACACTGTGGAAAAGGGGATATTGTGTTTCTTATTATTCACACAGTGATTGCGGAGGGGGATCCCTACACTATGGAAAAGGGGATATTGTGTTTCTTGTTATTGACACAGTGATCGGGGAAGGAGGGGTCCCTACACTATGGAAAAGAGGATAAACAGGTTACTCACCTGTAACAGTAGTTCTAGGAGTGGTATATGTTGTTCAACCTATGCATGATGTAATCCATCTTGCTACAGTCTGTTTGGCTGCAGGTCTGCCAGAAGCAGCTTCAGCGTAGGTGATAAACAGCTGGCGAACCTCTCCCGGAATTTCCACCGTCCTCTCCTTATAATAGGAGAGAGCACGTCTCAGGTCCAAGGTATGGAGCCTGAACTCGGCCTCCAAGGTGTAATTAGGGTAGTATACCAGCAGAGTCAACACCTGGTTAAGATGAAACTCTGACACCACCTTCGGAAGGAATTTCGGGTGGGGGCGCAGGACAACTTTGTCCCTGTGGAAGACCAGATAAGGGGAGTCCACTGAAAGCACCTGGAGCTGCCCTGTCCTTCTGGCAGACGTGATAGCCACAAGGAAGGCTGTCTTTCACAACAAGTGTGACAGCTCACACTTTTGCATTGGTTCGAATAGCTTGCCCATGAGCTTTGCCAGTACCAGCAGTAAATCCCACGGAGGTGGAGGTTCATGCAACGGAGGGGATATGTGATCCAGGCCTTTGAAAAAGTGCCCAACCACAGTCTCCTGCACCAGTGTCAGCTGACCGGCTCGTGCCAGGTAAGCAGAAATGGCTGCCAGGTGCACCCTAAGGGTCGATGACCGTAGACCCCCTTTGGACAGAGACCAAAGGTAGTCGAGAATGTTAGCTACAGAACAGGATAAGGGGTCCAGACCCTTACCCTAACACCTAATGGAAAACCTTTCCCATTTGAAGGCATAACATTTCCTGGTCGATTCCTTTCGAGATGCCTCCACCACAGTGTAGACATCTTCAGAAAGACCCAAAGCCTGGACCTCTAGCCGCTCAGGTACCAGACTGTGAAGTGCAGGGACTGAAGATCCGGATGGAAGACCTTCCCCCGGTTCAGAGATATCAGGTCTGAGCATGTACAAAGCCACTCCGGGGGCCTGCAGCTGAGGCTGAGGAGATCTGGATACCAGAACTGGCATGGCCAGTCTGGGGCTACCAGAATCACCTTCGCCTTGTCCCTCCTCACCTTGAGTAACACCTTGTGGATCAAGGGAAATGGAGGGAAGACATAGAGGAGACCTGGGGTCCACGGCCTCGAGAAGGCATCCCCCTGCAGTAAGCCCTAATGAGGGTGGCGGGCATGATACAGCCTCAGCTTGGTGTTTTCCCTTGAGGCAAACAGGTCCACCATCGGTTTGCCCCAATGGGAGAACAGGCTGTATGCTACCTCTGGATGGAGAGACCACTCGTGGGATGTCTGGCCTATACGGCTGAGAGCATCCGCCAGCTGGTTTGAGGCTCCTGCCACATGGATGGCTAGGAGATCTGCCTCCAACTGGCTTATGAGGGTCCAGATGTGGAGCGCCTCCATGCACAGCAGATGGGAGTGCGTGCTGCCCTGTTTGTTGAGGTAGTACATGGTCATGGTATTGTCCGTCTGGACTTGAACCACTTGACCCCGGAGCTGAGGAGCGAAAGCTGACAGTGCCAGTCTGACTGCTCTGAGCTCCAACAGGTTGATGTGGCATCGGGACTCCTCGGGGGTCCAGAACCCGTGGGCCCTGTTGTCCCCCATGTGGACTCCCCAGCCCATGAGAGAGGCATCGGTCACAAGGACAACCATCGGCTCAGGGCGAACAAACAGGATCCCTTTCTGCAACCGGTCTGGGGTGGTCCACCATTGGAGAGCGTTCCACATCTTCTGGGTTACAATGATCAGCTGGTTGAAATGACCGTGACGCTGAGTCCACTGGGCGGCCAGCTCCCATTAGAGGGGGCGCATGTGCAACCGGGCCCCACAGACCACTGAGGTGCACACCGCCATGTAACCCAGAAGGCGCAGAAAGTCCCAGGCAGGAAGCAATTGCCCAACCAGAAATGATTGGGCAAAGGAAGAAAGAACCTCCGCCCAGTCCGCCGGGCTCTGGCTTGACATGAGTCACGCTCTGCCCCAATGAAGCCCATCACCTGGGAAGGCACGAGTTCCGACTTGGCCTCGTTGATCAGGAGGTAGAGTTGGGAGCAGGTCTGGAGGGCCAGATCCCTGGACCTCTCCCCTCCTGTTGGGTGGAAACTGCAAGGAGCCAATCATCGAGGTAGGGGTAAATTCTGACTCCCCAACGCCGGAGATGAGCCGCCACCCCTGCAATGCATTTGGTGAAGACCCGTGGGGCCAATGACAGGCCAAACGGCATGGCTCAGAACTCGTACAGGGTCCCCTTGACCCTGAAGTGGAGGAACCGCTGATGTGACGGATGGATTGGGATGTGAAAGAATGAGTCCTGCAGATCCAGTGAACAGAACCACATGTTTCGCTCCAAGGATGGTATGATCTGGGACAGAGTGACCATCTAAAAGGTGCGTGACCTGAGAAACTGATTCAAGTCATGGAAATCTAGAATTGGGGCACCAGCCCCCCGTCCACTTGGGCACCAGGAAGTACCTGGAGACAAAGCCTGGGTCTGCAGACGGATCCGCCATGATAACTACTGTCTCCTTGAGGAGGAGCTGAGCAATGTCATCTCAAAGAGCCGACTGGATGCATGCAGAAATACGTTCTTCCTGAGGGGCACGGGCTCAGCTGGGAGGGTACTGCTTGAATTCTAGAGGCAGTCCCTGACCGACCACTTCGAGAACCCACCTGTCCGTAGTGATACTGGACCAGGCAGAAAAGAAGTGGTGGAGTCAGCCCCCCATGGGAGGACCCAGAGCTGGCGTGACGGAGATAGGGGTGGCAACCCCCAACCCGTCACTGGGCAGGCTTAGAGGAGGAGGAGGCTCCAGGACCTGAGCCTCGACCTCCTTTGCGGGCCTGCTGGGGTCCAGGCTTGGGCCGAGGGCACCAAGCTTGAGCCTGCTGCTGATGCTGCTGTCCTCCTTGCTGTCCTCTGCAGGGGAAGAGTGATGAAAAGGCTTCTTCTTTTTGTTCTGCTGGTTCTTGCCTGAAGAACTCTTGGCAGAAGTGGCGTCCAAGGTGGCACTGGACTGCTCAATGTGCTGTAGGTGACCGGCCACTCCTGGGCCGAACAAGTCGGTCCCAAGGAAAGGCACATCAGCTAACTTATGCTGAGTATCCGCCGGAAAGGAGGAGAGCCTCACCCAAGCCCTGTGGCGAGAGGCCACTGCGGCTGCCATCGAGTGGGCACAAGAATCCCCAATGTCCAGGGCCGTCTGGAGCTGCTGTTTGGCAACAGCATGGCCCTAGTCCCGGACCTGCTTAACCATGGTTTGCATGTCCACGGGGAGATGTGGGAGGACTTCATCTAATGATCCAAGATGGGCATGAGAGAAGTGTGCCATGATGACGGCCGAACTGGCCTGACGAAGGCCCAAGGAGGAAGCCGCATAGACTTTCTGCGCCGAATGGAAAAACTTGACTCCTTATGGGGGGACGGTCGGTGTCAGCAGAACTGCCAATACGCCTGAACACAGAAGCGGTCACCAGGCTCTCGGCCGAAGGGTGCTCTGTGAACCCCACCAGTGTTCCCATGGGCACTGCGGGCAGATGATGCTGGACATGAGGCAGGGCACTGCCATAGTTCGAGTGCAGGACCAACAATGGCCTCGGTCACAGGAAAGGCCTCTGTCATGGTATCTTGTCTTGAGGATGTCCGTGAGAGGGTACTCCACCTTTTTCTGGATGGGTTCCAGGGGCATCCCTGTAGAATCAGAGATGAGATGGAGGATCCCTGGGAAGGAGGAAGGACCTTCCTTCATCCCTGTGCCAATGGATGACTCACCATCCCCGGGATGAGAGTGGAGCCTGGTGACATCCAACTCCAAGGAGTCGGGGTACAGTGGCCTGCCGCCCACATCACCGTCGACCCATCAAGGACGGTCCAGGGTGAACGTGACTGACAGATGTTGGGAAAGCCCGGTATCTGGTCAGTCCTCTTTGGAAGGAGCCCCTCCCACAGGCTGCTTAGGTGGTGGCTCCACCACTATTGGTGGAGAGACCGTGAAAGGCCAAACTGGAGGACGGGCCGGCCCCGCGGGCAGGGGAACCAAAGGCTTCAGTTCCGAGGCGATCGGCTTCAACCTGGGAGGCGAAAGCCAAGTAATGGCCGGGGTAGGTGGCGGAGCCATCTTCTGCCCTGTCAAAATCAGCTGTTGCCACATAAGGTCCTCGTAGCACCAACGGAGTTTCCGTTGGAGCCTCTCCTGATCCGAGGAGGACGAGGGACGACCTGTGGCATCGCCTTTTTTTGGAGCGCTTATGGCTCTTCTTTGGCCATTCGGCCGAGGGGGTTCTAGACCTTGAACGAGATTGGGCAGGCTGACTTAGTCGCTCAGGAGACACCGGAGGGATCGGTGAAACCCAGGGGTCCGGAACTGGGACCTCAATGGGAACACCAGTGGGCTGGGTCTCCTCATCGGGGAACACAGGGACTGGAGTCCTCTCCAAGGAGTCGTCGGCCGTGGCCGGCAACAGAGGGTCAATTGGGTCGAGAACAATCCCGACCTCATCGGCCACTTCCTCGGTCGTCTGGCCAGACAGAAGGTCTGTGAAGCCTGCGGCCGAGGAAGCGATCTTGACCAAGGTCGAGGCCGCATGTTCCTGGGACTGTGAGCTTCCTCAGTTCCAAGAGTGCCTTCGCCAAGATGAAGACAAGCTGGGTTCTTTGTCCCTCTTTCAAGAGCGGGAGGATTGCGAGCCTGCGGGTGCCTCACCCTGGGTAGGGAGAGACTGGCACAACTCCTTAAAAGAACCTGTGAAGGTGGAGCCCAAGTTGAGTGGAACGCAAAAACTTCGATTTGCCGAAGCACAGGTGGCTTCTTCTTCGAACGCCTTCATGCGTTCCAGCTGATCAACGGAACCCGCGGCTGTGGAAACTGCTCACCTAGCTGCCTTAGACTTCACCGGAGGATTACTTTTCTCTGGTCTCCACAACTTCAAACATGCCAGGCGGTCGTCCAGGACATTGGGATGGAAGGCCAGGCAAAAACTACAGGACGAGGTGTCATGGCCGACACCTAGGCAGTAGACGCACGTGAGATGGGGATCGGTGCGCGACATCTTCTGGCCACAAGAACACTGGCAAAATCCTGGAGAAGATTTCTCTTCCATGATCGAGGATGCAAAAGCACAATCGCTAACTCAAACGAGTTTTAATCTCGGTAAAACTGAAGTTTTGAAAGCCAGAGCCTACGAAATGTGTGAGCACGAGGGAGGCAACCTGTATCTTCCAGCAGAAAGGAAGATCTGGTGTCATGGGGTGAAGCAGAGGTATATACCACCCGGGTGGGTGGGAGGAGCCAGTTTGAAGACTTCCAGCAAGGTTTAAAGGGGAAAGGGACATGCCAAACAGTGTGGATGAACAACATATCCACAATCCTAGAAATTGTGTTTCTTATTTGTCACACAGTGGTTGGGGAAGGGGGACCACCAGACTACCGAGGAAAAGATGTTTTTTAATTGTACAACTGACATGGATCGGGAAAGGGGACGACTTGACTACCAGGGATAAGATGCGTTTTACTTTCCCAGCTGTTATGGATCAGGGCTCTGGGAGGTGGACCACTAGTCTTCCAGGGATAAGATGTGTTTTACTTTTACAACTGTCCTTGTTCAGGGATCATGTGACCGGCCCTGGACTGTGCGTGGGGCAACACCCTGCCTCGCACATAGTTAGGGTAGAGTTTTGGGATCTTATCTTTGCACAGGCACGGATGGCCGTGTCTTCACCAGGGACATTTGAATATTGCAATGCAGGGAATATGCATGAGGGACCCCTTATTTGCATGCCATCATCACAATATTCCATGCAGCGGCGCAGTTGGGTTTGCGGGGTGCATCGGGGACTTCTGAATATTGCCCCAACTCTGACAGCCTTCGCAGGTCAGAGATGCACAGGTGCATTTAGGGATGTACTGTGCATCACTTTTGAATATTTGGGCCACAATTCTATAGTGCGTGGACAGAGTGGAAGAACAAACAAATACTGTTTTCTTATTCTTTCACTAAATTGGACTGTTTAGTAGAACCTCAGTATTGTTTGGTGTATTCTGTAGACATAACTGAGGTTAAAGTAACTTTCTTTGGTAGGAGAGCTAACATATGTGGCTGAGAAACAAAACAAAAATGACTCAGAAAGTGACCATAGAAAAAAATAAGAAAATTACTGATTACAAAAAATATACACAGAAAAGAGATCCAATTAAGATACAGAAACCAGATGATACATCATCTTCTAAAAAAACAACTAACAGTAGAACCAATTAAGATGCAGAAACTGGCTGATACATCATCACCTAAAAAAACAACTGAGAAGTACACAAATAGATGATTCATATTCTGAGATTTTTTAATATAATCAAAAGAGCTGAAACACAGACTGCTATGCAAAAGTGCTCACAGGAGATTCTTATGAGTAGATCAGCACCACAGTTAGAGTGGAATGATAATAATTGGGAAGAACACATGGAAAAAATAAACAACCCAAGTAAGGATATTAACAAACTTGACTTACCTACGGAGCAGCCTAAAGGGCAAAATGCTGATAATTTCTTGCAAGATTTTGACCAGTTTATTTCCCCATATGTTCAAAGAGTTAAATTAGACCCTCCTTCGACTAACCAGAGAGAAATGCCTTTTTTATGGTCGGAATCTCTGGAAATGGATATGGGCTCAGTACCAGATCAACACAAGGACACTACAATACCTACTCCAGAAGAGGGTCTAGACTATATTGCAGCACAAACAAATTTATTGATGGGGAGGGACATCCATGAACTTATGAGTACTCTATTACAAAGTAAATGTTACTTAAGAGAAATCTTGGTGGTTATTAGGTCACAGAGTAAACAAAATCTTGAAATATTGACTTTACTAAGAACCTCGATTACAATGCAAGAGAGGTTAGAGAATAAAAACATTAAGGAAGGGAAAAAACTATAACACCAATAACAAAGGAAATAGTGGAAAGAGAAAGAAAAGAAATTCAGGATCTTCAAGAAAGAATAGAACAAAAAAATTGACAAATAAGACAAAAACAAATCTTTATAAGAAAGTAAGATCAGATGTGAGGAGATACAGATGACAAACAAGAAACAAAGTAAAAATAATAATTGATTTTTGATTTGATAAAATTTATGTTTATACAGGAATTACATTTCTTGGGACAAAGTCCCATTTTCAACAAAGTCCTGTAGTGCAAACAAAATAAACAATACAAGAATACTAAACATGACACAATATAGCCACACAAACAATGCACAAGGTGGAAGTGATAACAAGAACAATAAAGAAAGTCTACCAAATCAGGGAAACATCAAACACAAAATTCTTCTGTTCAAACTGAAGTCCAAGGAAAAGAAGCTAATACAAAACAAACAAAGCATAAAAATATATTGCCAACTATATATTTCACTGGTGTCCTGAAAGACAGAAGTGAAACTCGATACAAACTAAGAGTTAAGATATATAATATTCTGAAATCTTTTATGAATGATAAAATAGTTTGGGAGGATCTTGTTTCTGTCTATAGGTATAAGGCAGAGCCCAATAAGGGTAAAATATGTGTCTTGTTAAATTCCAGAGAAATAAGACAACACATCCTGAACAGAAGGCATCATGTAAGAGAGAATGACATTAAATTAGATGTTACAATATCACAAAACAATGAGGTAAACAAGGATCCAGAAATTAACATATCGAAAAGAAAGGAAACAACAGAGGAGATGTGGGGAAGGCCTGAAAACAAAATGTGATTACAAAATATTTGATAAGAAAAAATGAAGAATTGACATTGGAGGGATCAGATGATGAAGGAGTTTACAATAGTGAAAGGAAAAGGAAAGGCATAAGAATAAATAATAGTGTAATACTGGACTCTAAATATGTGACACTGGATACTGAAAAAGAGAACAGCCTAGATCAAGCAAAGGCTATCACTAGAACAAAATATAACAGTTAAAGTGATTCTACCTTTGTTGTGCATGTCTTGGACTGATGTTCAATAAAGGGTGACCAGTCCTCCAGTAATGCAGAAATAACTCTTTTGTACTGGAATATTTCAGGGCTGAGAGCAAAAATCAATGATAAATCTTGGCTAGACTGTCTCAAAAAATGTGATATACTTACACAAGAGACATGGTCAAATAATAATGAAAACCACATTTTGGAAAGGTACATAAAGTTTGAAATAAAAAGGAAAAAGTAAAATAGGAAGGTATAAAAGGGGTTTGGTTACCTGATAATATCCAATCTAAGTGCTGTAGTAGAACAAGTAGATGTATATTCTGAATTTCTCCTTTTGGTATCTCAAAGAATAGAGACAATGAAAGTATTGCCATCTTGAATTGTTACTTACCCCATGCTTGAAACTTGAGGAGGTTAATATATTTGAAAAGCTAGAAAATCTAATGCTGCATAATCTAATTAGTAGTCAGATAACCTCTATTATCTTGGCAGGGGATTTCAATGCAAGAACTGGGGAAAACAAATGAAGCCTTTCGTCTGTCACTGGGGTGGGGAATAGACAAGCATCTTGCAGTCCCAATGAGATCATCAAAATATTAAAAAAAAAAAAACCTATGGTAGAGGAACCAAACTGCTGTCCTTCCTAGCAAATAATAATAATCTATGAATGTTAAATGGCAGAACATCGGGATATGCTGCAAGAAATTTTACTTTTATTTCTAAAGGGGGAAATTCAGTAACAGATCTAATAATTACAGATGTATTTTCAATACATAAGACAGTCTCATTAACTGTAATTCCAGAATGCTCAAGTGAGCATCTCTCCCTGTGTCTTAAGCTAAACCTCAAGGTTTTAAGAGAAGACAAGAATTGCAATGTCACTCAGAATGAAAATAATAATCATATGGAAATTAGAGGGGGTAAGATAATATCCTGGGACCAAATGTTATCAGAAAAAAAATAAAAAGGTATGTGATAGTGAAGAGATTAAACAAGAGAACAACTGTTTAAGATGAATGAAAAAGAAGATAAGACCATTGAAATATATCAGTCCATAGAAACAATTTTTAGAGGCCAACTTAATCATACTGCAAGAAAATCTCAAACATTACAGACTATTAGAGGAAAACTGCCATGGTATGGTGCCAAATGTCATAGGTTAAAAAACATCGAATAAAATTGCTAGGGAGAATTGGAAACAAGATATATTCGAATACAAAGAAGCTTACATTAATCTGAGAAAAGAATATCGTATTTTATTATCTAAACAAACAAAAAGAACATAAAGTGAAATTATGAAGTATCATAATGTGCCATGTGGGACAAATACACTCACACCTTTTGGAAACTTATTGCATTTTGATCTAATGATTATAGAATTAATTTTGATGTGTGTGCCACTCCCCTGGCATGGAGCCAGTACTTTGAACATGTGGCAAAAACAAGTAATAATATAAGGTTTTCCTCATATTCAAGTACAAATATTGAAAAGGCCCTGGATTTTATTACAGAGGAAGACGTTTTTTGAAACAATCAATAAAAAAAACAAGTCTTCAGGAATTGATGGCATTCCAACCTAAATTTTTAGGAATATTCCGACTTAGTGGGTGGACATACTTACCAAATTGTATAACTGTATTCTTTGGACAGGTAAAATACCAGCTTTATAGAATACTGCTGAAATAGTACCCGGTTTAAAAAGGGACCAAGAAGTAACCCTTCATCATATAGACTCGTATTCCTTATTCTGTATCTCACAAAATATAGAATAATGTATGAGTGGGTATGTGTGTAACCAGAATTTTAAACACACTCAAGATGTGAGATACTACATAAACCCTGAGGGCGAAGCCTGAGAGGTTTATAAAAGCATCCCACATCGAGTGTGTGTAAAATTCTGGTTTTACACACACCCACCCGTACATTATTTTATTTAATTACTGGTTCCCATTTTTCTTTTTTAGGTTATAGTGCAAACTGTGATGTTAGCTAGTCAGCCGCAGTCCCTAGATAATGCAGCAGCTGTGTGTATAAGTGCTGCTCGAAGGGTACGAATGGCAGGATTAACCAGATAGTTTGGTACGTTTTTGAAGGCAGAATTAACCAGATAAATATTGAAAAATAATGAAAAGATTTACCTGTATGAGAGCATTAGGCAAACAAGTGTGGGTGCTCGATAATGAAGCAATGGACCCGCCATGTTGACTGAGGTGTTCCACCCACCCCCAGCCACAATAACATCCAATGAGCTTTCTGTATCACGTTTTGATTGACAGGGACTGATTACAACCTCCCAGTTGTAACTGAAAATGTCAAAAAGTAAAAGTCTGGTTATCCAGATATTAAAAAATGGGAACCAGTAATTAAATTTTTTTTCAACATATTATTTTGAATAGATTTCAGTTATGGATTGATAATAAAATATTGAGTCATCAATTTGGTTAGGAAAATAGATCAACAGCAGACTGTATTTTTATAGTGGATTATTTGATTAGACCTTTTTCGGATCCTATATTTGTTAGTCTCTTCATGACATTTATTAACATAAGGAGGCTTTTGATAATCTTGATAGAGCTATACTCTGGACAACCATGGAAAAACAACATTTGGACTCAAATTATTTAAAAGTCTTACAATTGCTTCATTAAAATACTGTATTAAAAATTCAGTACACTCAAAAGCATGCAAGACTGGACAGGGGCCTATGCTGCAACAGATGTGGATACCGCACTACAGTGTTTTAACAACACTTTTAACAAGGCCTGCAATATTTTTGCACCTTTTAAAATGAGGAAAATTAAAGTGTCCGGCAAGACATGGATCACACCACAGCTCCTTGATCTTATGAGGTCCAGGGATAACTTGTGGCACATAGCTAAGAGTACGGGGCCACACACTGACCTCCAAAATTATAAAACAGCTCAGAATAAGTGCACCAGTGCTATCTGCCAGGCTAAGAGATCCTATTTTAAGAATGAATTAAATAACTCCTGGGGCAACAGACGCAGTTTCTGGGAGAACATCATATCCCTAACAGCAAAAGCAAGTATAACACCCCCCCTCACTACTCAATATCGATGAAGTAACTACCCAAGATCCGAAAAACATCGTGGATGCCTTCAACAAGGCCTTCACAGACCTTGGCGGAGTGCTTCCCCTGGACTTTCTGCAACCCTTGGATAATTCCAACCCATGCAACAACTTAGCCCCATCAGCAAGTTCAACTCCACCCTTCTACCTTATGATTCTCACTGCAGCTGAGGCTAGAAAATACCTGACAAAAGCCCTAGGAAAAAACAGATCCAGTGGTGACTCGCTTGACCTCAAGACCTTAGTGCTCACCCTAAATATCCTACTCTCCCCCTAAGATCCTAAATCTCTCTCACTCACTACAGGCAAGTTCCCACAACTCTGGAAAGCTGCTGTGGTCACCCCAATCTTTCAGAGCGGGAACAGAAATAACCTTGCCAACTACCAGCCAATCTCAATTCTTCCCCCACTCTCCAAAGCCTTGGAGAGGATAGTCTATGACCAGTTAGTTGGATACCTTGACAAGAACAACCTTCAATGTCCGCAGCAGCACTGTTTCAGGAAGGCCCACAGTACTACCAAGGCCTTCGTGGAATTTCTGCTTATATTCACGATGCGCTTAATCCGGGGCTCTTGGTGGGGGCTGCTTTTATTGATCTCACCAAAGCCTTCTACACGGTTAATCATAATTTCCTTCTGAACCAATTGACTCATATTGGGATATCTACTGACTCATTGGGCTGGTTCCGGAGTCACTGCTCCAACAGAATGCAGCAGGTCAAGATCCTTGACTTATTATCTGACCATCGTAACGTCACCACCGGTGTGCCCCAAGGCTCCATGTTAGGCACCCTGCTTTTCAGCCTGTTTTTGAATGAGCTTCTTAAAAGATGACAGAATAAGATCCTTCTATACACAGATGATGCTGTGCTTTACACTTCTCAGACAGCACCAGGTGCACTAGAAGAATTGATGCAAACTGACTTTAGTGCAGCAGAAAACTGGTTCCTTAACTCAAGACTCCTGCTTAACTATAGGAAAACCAAAACGATGTTGTTTGCCTCTCATCAAAATCACTTTAAACCTTATCTCCTCAAAATATGTGATAACAAGCATAAGATACTGGACACAGTCAATAGCTTTAAGTACCTTGGAGCCATCCTTGACTGTTCTCTTTCATATGGTCTACACATTGACTACATTGCTAAGGCAGCTAGTGCCAGAATAGGCCAGCTATATCGGCACAGACATTGCCTCACGTAGAGTGCCATAAAGCTTCAGCTCAGTTCTATCAGTCATAGATTACGGCCTGGTTGTCTATGGAGCAGGCATGGACACTGCCCTTAAGAGAATAAAGACTGTCCTAAACAAAGCCTGCAGACTCATGCTGGGTGTGCACTGCTTGACTCACACATATGAGCTTTACCCTAGCACTGGATGGCTAAACCTGAACAACAGGATTCAATACCAGGTTTGTTTGCTAGCTAAAAAAATCTCTCTTGGCCTTTCACCCATAGATCTGCAGAAACTCCTCAACAATTCCTCCAACCATAGACAAACCAGGGGGTCCAGTAAAGCAGTCTTCCACATTTCCTTTTGCCACACTTCGCAGGGGCAGCGATCCTTTGAGTATAGGGCCCTCCTTTGGCTAAACTCTCTCAGCACTGAACTACTCACTGAACCAAAACTAGGCCCCTTTAAAACCAAATTACACAAGTACTTGGCTGCTCTCAGCGTGTGCAACTGTGACCCATAAAGTCATTTGCCATCAGGCATATGCACAGTTGAGCAACCCCACCCTCCTTTCCCACCTCCTCTGATATCCCACTCTTCTATATAATTCTGACCCTCTAGCTTTTTTCTCTACCCCCTCTCCCATTCTGACCATCCCCTCCTCAAATACCTTACAACTATAACCCTCTGGGGTGCCCACTTCACATATTTCTCTCACCCCCTCACCCTATAACCCACTCTGATCCTCACCTATTGCCCTCGTCTACGAAACCCTTTGGGTGGGTTACTCTCCTGCTCCTACTCTCCACCCATGTTATCACTTCTTACTGTCTTCCCTCTCTCCAACTTCTAAACTATTCCCACTCTTGAACTCTACCTGAACCGCGCACTTCTGTTCTTAGCAGCTTTAGGCTCAACTCCAACTAACTTCTGCTACCAGTCCCTCCATTGGCATAATTTGATGGTAGTTCTCAGTTGTTGTACTCTGTCTTTCCTACTAATTGTTTGTACATATTTGATGATTTTACAACTTCACTGCTTGAATTTGTAACTGTATACTACCTGTATCTGTTAAGTGTTAACTGTCTATTATACTTGTCTGTACCATTTCGACATGGAACCTTTGTAAACGAGCTTGCTAGCTCAAAGGTCTTAATCTGAGAATACAATAAATAAATAACTAATAAATAAAAGGGTAGCCTTACGAATGATATCCATATACAAAAAGGGGTTAAGCAGGGTTGTCGCCTCAACCCCGTCTTGTTTAATCTTTACATAAATAAACAAATAGAAACGATCAATAACTTGAATGCAGATTTCTCCAAGATACTTGATATACCCTGTGGAATTATAATGTATGCATATGATGCATAAATAATGTCACGTACAGCTTCAGGGAAACTTTTAGCCAGGCTAAGATTTAATTGTATTAGCTTTGGAATAATACCGTATTACTCATGGAACCTAACTTCTAATGATTTCTGTCCCTTGGGTTGTGAAATGGAATGTTCAACAATACACATTTTGTTGTTATGTGTTAAAGTTAAAGGATTTGAGAAACACATGGATTATACCGATTTTGTTAGAAAAGACATTCCCTGACCCTATGTCAGTTTGTGACTACCTCTTAAACAACAGTTGCATATATATTAGCTTTGCTGTTGCAAAATTTGCACAAAAGGTAACCTATGTTTTTACAAAGCAGAAGAATAGGAAAAATGCTAATTCATTTCTGCTGTAACATTAAAGCTCTCAATTATAGACGGCCCAGTGGCACTGAGGGTTGAGGCGCTGGACGTCTTACCTCATGCCACGCCGGCAACCAGGATTTGGGAATGACCTTGGGTCGTCAGGGAGCCAGCAAGGGGGGAAGGGAGCAGGACTGAGCTGCCTAAAGGCAGCTCTTCTCTCCTGGGGAGATGGTTGCCCTTCTGTAGTTCTGCCATCACCGGGTGGTGGTCTGGTGATGGCGCACGTAGGAGGGGGCGACTCAAAGGGAGGGCTTCTTGCAGCACAACATGCGCATGCCTCCACACATGTGCATTCACACCGAGACAAGGGGATGGGAACAGGAGAAAAAACTAGAAAAACCCTACAAATTACGTACAGAAAAAAAACTTTCAATTATTTAATATATGTATTTGTATAAAATGATGTTAGACTGAGTGTAATACTTATAGCTGTACAAAATGATGACAGGTTGAGTGTGATGGTTTGAACTTGTTATTTGTATGTAACTGATTGTATGTCAGCCCTACAATTACACTTACTTGGAAACAAACTGAACTGGTAGTGTTTGTGTTAGATAAATAAAATGTGAATCTATTAGGAAGAAAAAAAAAAAGAAAAGTTTGATGATGACCTATAGCTCGCAACTGCAGGAACTGAGAGTGTTTAAGGCCACCTTTGGTCAGACATCTCCTATAACCACACAGGTTTTAGGCCAAGACAAACAACAGTATACACTAATATCTCATTCTACTGCAGTAACCATCAGTGGGCAAGTTCATGGCTGTTTTTAGTTTTGTCTTCTAGAAAGGCAACTCCCTTCTCTTAAATTACAGGTATTCTGTAATTTATCCAAAGTTTTAAAATATTGTTTAAATTGCAATGGAATTACCATAATGCAAAGTTAATGAAAAATAAAATTTCAATAAAGATCAAATCATCCTGAATATCTCCTTGGACTCAGAATGGAGGCAGTAGGACTCTGCAGGAACCAGAACCTTCGGGACCGACACATGGCACCATGAATGAATCGCCACTATATATAACATCACTGGCTCCAACTACCACAGTACTCAGTAATCGGGAGTAACAACTAAAATAATAAGTAATTTCTTCATTTATTGTTTTTTGAAAAGACAAAAAGAAGGCATAAGCTGACCACAAGAAGGCTCTAGAGGAAGGGATGAAAAAAGGGTTACTCACCTGTAACTGTGTTTATAACATGGGGTAGGGAAAAGTACGAAGCCAACTGGCTGAACACCAGCACAAGACCGTTCATTAATCTCAGTTATGCACACAGTTGGGAAGAAGTGGCGGGGGGAGAGATCCCTAGGCAGACCTGCACTTATGTTACGCCAGGCAGCCACTGAAAGTCATGGCAAAGCGAGGAATAGTTTCAGAAGCGCAGACTGTGGTGGTGTTCGGCCAACTAGCTTCATAGTTCTGCCTACTCTGCAAGTGTGTTCTACAGTTTGGCAAGCATTCCAGTGCAGGTTTTCACAGTGGTGGTGAAGCGAGAGAGCAAGAGCAGGACAGCACAATGCAGGTGCTTGACAGGGAGCAAGCCCTTAACACTGTCCTGTCTCTCTATAGTGTCTCTCTCTCCCTCTCTCTCTGCTCCTACATCTCCTCCATTCGTTCCCATCCCACGGGTCAGACACACAGTGAAGTGAAATGATTTGTTGTCCCGCACCTGTTGTAGCAGTATACTGGCATTTTCAGTCATGCAGTACTGTGGCAAGTTCCCTCATTCCCCTCACCCACCTGAGTGGCACTCCCATGTAGTATGTTGTTGCCCCCCCATGTCTGCTCCCCATCCTTGGGAGTGGCTGTGCTGCAGAGAGTGTTGTCATTCCCATGCTGCAAAAAAATTCCCACTCACCCGCTCTGTGAACTGTGGCTCTCTCTGCTCCTGCATCTCCTCCGTTCCTCCCTCATCCCCTGGATCAGACAAACAGTGAAGTGAAATGATTTGTTGTCCTGCACCTGTTGTACCAGTATACCAGCATTTTCAGTCATGCAGTGCTATGGCGAGTTCCCTGATTCCACCCACTCACCCGAGTGTGCTTCTGTGTAGTCTGTTCATTGTTGGCCCCCCTCCATGTCTACTCCCCATCCCCGGGAGTGGCTGTGCTGTGGAGATTGTTGTCATTCCCGTGCTGCAAAGAAATTCCCACCCACCCACCTCGCGGACCTCCTGGCACTGTAGCTGTCTGCAAGACCCACTGTAATTCCTGTGGCTGTTTGCTACCCCCAAGCAACACCAATCCCCTCTGTCTCTCGTCAGTGGCAGTATAACGTGCTGTGAATGCACTTTGAGAGAGAGACAGACACACACCGACACAAAAACTAGCAACACTGCCTCTGTATATCTGTGTTGCTGCTAGCCCTACATGTCCGGCAGCCCATACAGCACTGGTGAGTGTACCAGGAGAGAGACAGAGAGAGACAGCAGGTGTTCACTGTGACTGGCACAGCTGTAAGACGAGAAAGAAGGAAGCTATACTGCTGGAATCAGTACTGTCCTGTGTATGTGTGTTTGTTTCTGTGTGTGTGTCTCTCTCTCTCTCTGGGAACCAGTCGTTGCACGAATCGTGTCAACCATACAGCACTTTAACAAGTTCAGTACTGTGAGGGACAGTTAACTGCTCCCATGCCCTGCCGAACATTGAGACTGTGTGACAGAGAGAGAGCGTGAGCAACTCACTGATCCTCTGACAGGGCGAGCAAGAGACAGAGAGAGACTCCCCTGCTGTGTGCCCCAGTTTCAGTGTCTCTCTCTCTCCGGTGGTGTCTCTCTCAGGCTTTTCACTGTAAGATGAGACAGCGGGGCACGTTAGTGGTGGAATCCGTACTGTCCTGTGTGTGCCCGCGTTTCTGTCTGTCTGTCTCTCTCTCTCTCTCTCTCTCTGGAAATCAGTCGTTGCATGGCTCCTGTCACTGGATAAGTGTTATCCAGCACTGCCAAATTACACTCCTGACAGTTTTACTGTGAACACCAAATGTCAGAAATCATGCAAATAGTAATTTTCTGGCATTTGTGTGCTCACATCACTGAAATCTGCAGTAGTTGTGGACTATTTGACACGTTGGCAGGATACATAGACATTTCTTGTATTTCAGAACATTATTTCAGCACTTTCTCTTACTTTTTTTCTCTTTCTTCAAACACCCCATGTTAGAGCAATAACCCACTCCAGGGTGTGCTGTTATTGGGGATTAACACACACTCAGGTGCTCTCACAACACACCCCGGTGAGCTTTAATCCCCAATAACGGCACACCCTGTCGTGGGTTATTGCTTACTTATTTTGGAGGTGCTCATCCATAGCCACACACTATACACTGTTCCCAGTCCATGGAAACCATCTTAATTGCATTCAAACCTCAACCATGTGTAGGTCTCATTTTCTCAAGCATGGTTCCCTCCAACCTTGACATCTTTTCCGCTGACAGAAGAAACACTTGCAAGTAGTTTAGAACATTACAACAAAGTACACCAAACCCATACAGGCCAGACAGTTATGGATTGCTGGGCAATGTGTGGCCATGGATGAAAACCTCTAGGCGAGTAACCTTTTAACAGTGATGATTTATCCACAAGCACACACACTGCACTGACGAATAGCAGTACATACTGGGAGGGATATACTGGAACTATCTGTGAAACAAACGGCTCAATTTTCAAAGCTCTGAGAATGTCGCAAGGCCCTGGTGTGCCAATCATCTGGTGCACTGGACATGCGACATTCTCCCAGCTGGCGACTGGGATTTTCAATCCTGAGCGCCAAATGCTGAAAGATAAACCAGCTTTTCCTTGGACTAACTTTTGCCATATGGGGGACCCTTTTTATGGGGTTTGCACCAAATCTTTGGTACAAGCTGCCATAAATTGAGGCAACTGTCACAACTGTGCCCGATATACTAAAATCGGGTGCAGCTGCGTCATAGGAGTTTGGCGCAGCTGTGCCAAAAATGGGATTGACGCAGGGCTTGACGCAAGGCTTGCAACACCCTTTAACAGAATATAGGGCTACGTGGGCCCAGCACTAAGCCACTTAGCATGGTCCCAACATGGCTCCCAAAGTACGGCACCACAAGAGATAGTGCCAGAGTGCAGTTTGCTGTATTCAAACAGACCCATGCAAATGAGCCCATTGAGCATGCAAGGCGCTAAGGGTCAATTTGCATGCCCATTATGGACTCATTTACATGGCGCTGCCCCCAATCACCCGGACCCACAAGAGAAGCTATCCCTGGTGCTAGTGGTCCCCCCCAATCCCAAGCCCATAAAATATACAGCATTTACCTGGTGCTGCTCCCCGCCCTCTGATGCCATCCCCATATTTCCTATACAATTCCCTGATGCTAGTGGTCCTCTCCTACCCCCATAATTTCAAAACAATTCCCAAGCTTTTTAGTACAGAGGATCCAAAGTCTGGGTCCTGATGGAACTGGCAATTCACACTGTAATGCACAGTAAAAATGTTTGTAGTTGCCCAAGTAGCTGCTTTTTGGAGTTCCACAAAGGGGGTAGACCTAGAGACTGCCTCAAATGTGGCCACACACCTGGTGGAATGGGCTCATAGTTGTGTCCTCTGCCTTTTGAATTATGCTCAATGTATATGTTCTTGTGAGTGGCTGCTACTGTGCCATTAACTGTTTGAAAGAGCTCTGAGCACTGGAAGGGTGCTTATACAAAAATATATACTACTACAACTAGTCCCTCAGGGCAAGTATGTGGCAATGGATGATGCAGTGTTGCAGGGAGTGTGGCTCCAGTACCTCCAGAATAAGATCAGATCAGAAGTTTGTTCCAACCACGGAAGTACTTCAAAGCAGCAGTTTATGCTGGAAATCAGCCCACTCACCAAACACTATTTTTCTTAAAAAATATTTTATTTATTTTTGATTCTATACTGTCAGACATCTACATGCCAGCATTTCATCACTATACTCACGACTTCTTCAGGGCACTGTACAAAATTAAATAAAAAACCTGTATAAATTTGTAACTAGCTCTTCACTGCTATACTCTGTATACCATTTGTTATCCAAACATCAAAAATGATGTGTGGTATGGGTGCTCTACAATGCTCTTTACATTTTTTAAAGGGATTATATCATGGGCAGACTGGATAAACCTCTGGGGCCCAATATTCAAAACTGCTTAAAGCAGAGTACAAAACTCTAATCCGCCTTGCGATTGCTCGGGTGCCCGAAGATGCTATATTCAGTGGAATAGTGCATCTGCACTATTCGACTGAATACAGGGCTATGTGGGCCCAGCACTAAGCCACTTAGCGCTGCCCCGACATGGCTCCTGAAGCATGGCACCACAATGGATAGTGCCGGAGCGCAATTTGCTGTATTCAATGAAACCCATGCAAATGAGCCCATTGGGCATGCAAGGCACTAAGGGTCCATTTGCATGCCCATTATGGACTCATTTACATGGGTAGCTATCCCTGGTGCTAGTGGTTTTCCCCTCCCCCCCCCACACCCGTAAAGTATACAGCATTTACCTGGTGCTGCCCCCCCCCTCAGATTCCATCCCCATATTTCCTATACAATTCCCTGGTGCTAGTGGCCCCCTCCCACCCTCTGATGTCATCCCCATAATTTCAAAACAATTCCCTGGTATCCAGTGTCACCCCTACCAATCCCCTGTCTCATACCAACACAACCCTTCCCTGGTGTCCAGTGGTCACTCTCCCACCTGATCCTTCACCTGGTAAATGCCAGCACATTCCCTGGTATCTAGTGGACCCTTCCCCCACCTGCACCATGCCCAATGGTCAGTAGTTCAGTCCCTGATGTTTAGTGCCCTCCCACCCGATGCCTTGCCTGAGTACTAAAAGAATATTCTCCATGGTGTCCAGTGGTTGCTCCCCCTCCAGCCGATCCCTGTCCCCATACCAGTGACACTGGTGTAGGTGATGTCCCCCAAACAACACAGCCCCATCGCAACTACGGTCCCCTAAACCCCCCCATTCCCCACTGGGTGTCTAGTGGCCCTTCTCCCTTCTGCAGCACTGACAACCCCCCCATCTCCCTTACCTGACTATCGGTGCCTGGCAAGCGACACAGCCCTCCACAGACCACCTCAGCCACCCACCATCTGACAGAAGCAGGGTGCATGCTGCCTATTTAATAAGCAGTGCACACCCTGCTTCTTTCAGATGGCGGGTGGCCGAGGTGGTGTGTAGAGGGCTGTGTGACTCGCCATTGCTGCACTAATAGTCAGGTAAGGGAGATCGGGGGGTTGTCAGTGCCACAGGAGGGAGGGCGGCCACTAGACACCAACGGGGGAATTGGCTGGGGGGTTCAGTGGACCAACAGTCAGGGCCAGGGCTTTGTTGTTTGGGGGGCTAATACTTGCACCAATGTCACCAGTGCAGGGACAGGGATTGGACGGGGGAGCGACCACTGGACACCAGGGAGAATATTCTTTTAGTACTCGGGCAGGGCATCAGGTGCGGGGGACCACTAGACACCAGGGAATGATGTACTGACCATTTGGCATGGATGTGGGTAGGGGGAGGGACCACTAGACACCAGGGAATGATGTACTGACATTGGGTATGGGTGCAGATGTGGGGGAAGAACCACTGGACACCAGGAAATATGTTGGCATTTATTGAGCGAGGGATCGGGTGGGGGGGAGTGACCACTGCACACCAGGGAAACTGTTTTTGTGGATCAGAACCAGCGCAGGGGGGCCCCCGCACTTCCTCTGCACGGAAGTCATGGTCTCAGTTGAAGGTATTTGCACCATGCAACGGGACAATGCAAAATACCCTTGCACTGCACAAATACTCTGAATATCAGACTGTGCCAATATTCAGGTCCACCCCTCCATTTGCACTGTGCCCCCCAACACAGTTTGTCCAGGTGCAAACTGGGCTTTTGAATATAGGAAATCCTTGCAAATCCCAGTTTGTACACACAAACCAGGATTTGTGCCCAGGGAAACTTTTGAATACTGGGCCCCTGGTCTTTTTCTGCCATCACTGTCCGTGTTTCTACAGTGTGTGGTAGAACGTTGTTCTTGTAGAAATCAATACCTAGAACAAGGCTGTTGTGCTGCAGTAGCTATGTCATTTTCATTGTTGTGCTGTGCTGTATATGTAGCTACTGCAACACAACAACTTGTAATATATTCGCGCATGCACGTATCAGAAGCCTCCACCTTTCATGACGCAGCCATGGTGATGACAGCTGGACCCAGAAGACAGAGGCGCTGAAGAAAAACCCTACAAAAGTAAGGACTCCACGTGAATTTACAGTTAAAACAGACTTATTTTTATTGCGAATGTGGACCATACACTATAACAGACAATGTATTGTCCACTATCCACAACAAGCATGAGTAGCTATCTCGAGGTTGCCATGGTGACCAAAACCTCTCAAGTTTCGCTCTTGAGGTTTAAACGGTTGCCATGGCAACCTCCCGATGGCTACACACTTTTTTTTTGTCGACTATTTTTCCCTCCTGTCACCAATAGCTGGGGCCCCATCAGTCGACCTACCTGTTCCCTTCCTGTCAGAGACCCTTCCATCTGTACCATGATCCACCATCGCCCGCGACACACTCGTGGAGCAACCCCTTGGAATCTACCCCCCAGGGTGGGGCCACCTTCTGCTCCTTGGCGCTTCCTTCCAGTGCTCCTAAGGGCAGAGGCAAAGAGGGAGACAAGGCCCCAGTGGGCAGGGCCCGACGGAGGTGGTGGCAGATGACATCTTCCTCCCAGCCATTGGGGGTTTCCATTATTCAAGAGCAAGATCCTCTCCCCCCCCCCCCCGGAGCCCGGACATGCAATAATATCCAGTGCGACCGGGCGTGTTCCCACACCATTTCCGTGGACTTCCATCGAGGCTCCTCCCAGCACCTGTGTGATCCCCAGACTGTTGCACTCCCAGCCTCCACTGGGAGTCGCTATTGCCAGGGAGTCAACCACCCACCCTCTCCAGGACAGGAGAGCAGTCCCTTGAATGCTCCATTCTCTCCTCCCCTGCCGAACACCCATGACCCACGTTCGTTCCCGATCACGGGTCGCTGGCATAGCGCAAGGTGTGACGTCCAGCACCTCAACCCTCATCACCACTGGGCCAGCCTACACACATGTGTTGTGGATAGTAGACCATATATTATCCTCTATATGCCCACATTAACACCTTTCAATGAACATTCATTGGTGCACTGTGTGTACTGGATAAGAAATGCCATTTTCAAAAGATTACTTAATAATATATAACTTTAGTAAAAGCACTCTAAGTCATAGTGGGTTTTAATCTAATCCAAGTCCGAATACTTTTATTGTTCTTTTCATATGTATTTTTTTAACTCCTGCCTTGCACCATTAGAAAATACTCTAGATATGAAGGACAAAAATCATTTTCATAACTCTCCACCAAAAAAAAAAAAATACTCATTTGAGGAGACACTCAGTAAAGTCATTTTACAGAGATGAACCAGCTGATAAATTTTAAATGAAGAAAGGAAAGCACTTGGGTATGCGTTTGAGGTAATAACTGATTGAAGATGCATTTTGTGCAATGGGTTTAATAATTTAAGATCCAAACACTAAAAAATTCATTCATACAGTGCTATAAAGAGCAGACTAAATTATTTAATTTAGCAGAATGTGGAATAGCATACCTAATCTAAATATACACATAAATTAAAAGGATTTTTGTCCTCCACGTCTAGTGTTTCCACGATGGTGCAAGGCAGGAATTAAAGTGATACAAATGAAAGGAAAAATAAAGGTATTAAGACTTGGATTAGTTTAAAACCCACTATGACTTAGAGGGTTGTTACAAAAGTTATGTATTATTAAGTAATCTTTTGAGAATGGCATGATTTTATTTAGTACGCACAACATACCAATGAGTGTTCATTGAAAGGTGTTACTGTGGGTATAGAAGAACTTAAAACATTTAGATGTACTGTGATGTAAATAATACAGAGAATACTGGTTTAGCAATCCTATACAGCCAGCTGCCACAGAGGGGTTCTGATAACATCAGGCCTTGAGAGCTAGACTTGAGAGGTCTGATATAATCAGAAGCCCAAGGTGGCAGCTCAGGCTGGTTGGGCATGTGGTTGCTCAACCATTTTTTTTTTGTCTTTTTTTTTTTTTAACAAACAAAAGTTATTTGACTGCTTCTGCAGCAGGCAGTTTCATATCATAACAAACTGATTGCTGTGTGAGTGGCAGCACTGTGAAAAATAGCAGTTGCCTCAAGGATTTCCGATCATCTGGAACCTTGTTGTACCACAGAAGGGTACAGCCGTGTTCCATAACCTTTGAACTGTAGTACAACAAGGTTTCTGCTAGCATGGAAATCCATGCAGAACAAACCCTCATTATACACTATTAATGGGTTGCACAGCACCCATACCGCACATCATTTTTAATGTTTGGATAACACATGTATATAGATTAAGAAGTGAAGAGATATTTACAAATTGATATGTATTTATTTTTATTTAGTTTTTTACAGAGCCCTGAAGAAGTGTGCTAATCCATCCATGAAACACTGGCACTAAGATGTCTGACAGCATAACATTAAAAATCAATGAAACAAGATATTTCTAAGAAAAACTGTATTTGGTGAGTAGGCTGATTTCCAACATAAGCAGCTACTTTAATGAATGATACAGGAAAGTATCCAGAGACATAGGGACTTGTAAACCACAGGTCGGCTTTGAGAGGACCCTCCAAAGGTGACGAACAGCTGCTTAACTAAGCCTCTTGTGGGTGCTGTTCTGTTGAGCTGGACTTAATGCTTACTTAAAATCCAGATGGTGAAGTGTAGCTTCACCTTTGTTGGCATGAGGCCTAGAGAGGAAACAGGGAGTGCAATGTGCCAACTAATATGGAAATGTGAGACCGCGGCAAAAACCTTGTTTGAGTTTTAAGGAGTAATTTATCCTTGAGAAAAAAATACTGTCAAGGAAAAAGCTTGAAGCTCACTTGCTCTTTTGGCTAAGGTAATGTACACTACAAAGGCTGTTTTTCAAGGTACAATCTTTAAATCTCAGGAGTTCAATGGTTCAAAAGGGGGGCTAATCAAGTTAGATAAAACTAAATTTAGATCCCAGGCTGGGACACGGGGGCCTGACAAGGGGGTATAAATGATTTAACCCATTTAGGAATCTCTTAACTAAGGGCACAGAGGCCATCAAAACAGCACCTTCTGTAGACTGGTGCACTGAGATAGATGATGCGTGAACCTTTAGAGAGCTACTGTAGGTTTCAACCCTGAAGACAACAGGGACAGCAAGGTAGACAGGCCAGGGTCTTACCAGATTTTAAATAAACAAAATAAAAACAATTAGCCTGTCAGTCATCCCACTGCCTCTGTGCTGCACTGAAAATTTGCTTACTATTTACTCAACTTGATAAGATCCATCCTTTCCAAACTATATGGAAGCATGTGAGTGTTGCTCTGAAGAACACCATTAGCAAATGTGTGAATTATGACTACATGTTTATCAGTAAATAGGATGGACTTCACATTCAAATGCAGCAAATAACCACACTCCTCTGGAGTGTTGCCCCGTGTTCTCGTCCCCACAGTCATGGCTGATGTGCTTTGCTAGGCCTTAGAGTTCCAGGGCGTCTGCCTCGTCAGTTGGGGCTTATGCACCATGCTGCCCCAGGCCACCAGAGGTCTTCACCCTGTTACCCACTTCTGTTGCCCCAAATGGGCAGGACTGCTGCCATGTACGCACCCCATTTCACAGTCAGAGCTGCTGTATCCTGATGCCCCCTGTATGTTGCCCCACAGTTGAGGCTTCTGCACCATGCTGTCTTCTGTCACCACAGGCAGGGCTGCTGCACCCTGCTCCTGTCTACACAGTCAAAGTTGCTGTGGTGGCCTACTGTGCCCTAGAGCCCGGCTCTGCAGTTAGGGCTGCTGCAACACGCTGAACCACTTGCCACAAGAGTCAGGGCATTTGCCACCGCTTCAATCAACTTCCAAATCTACCTTTATTATTTTTCTCACCTTAGTTAACTCATCACTTAATTTTTCAAAGTGATTTTCATCGGTGTTTGTGTCGAATGACCCAGAGAGACTCTTCAGATACTGCGGGTGCAGTAAGCAGTTCCACGACAAGAAGAACTACGATGCAGGCATCCGCTGTCTCGGCAAGGCCTACGATATTAAGGCCTGTAAGATTTGCCGCAGCTTCAACCAGGCTACCTGGTGATGACATTAGAAAGCCCTAGAGTCCTTCCTCCAGGAACAGAACATAGCCAGAATGGAGAGGGAGCTCCAGGCGAGAAGTTCCTGTGCATCCTGAGCACCGTCCTTGGGCTCCCATGTCTCGAACCCACTCCTGGAGGCCGGGCCCACTAAGCTCAAAACACCCACACTAAGTGCAATCTGTGACGGGGGGAAACCCTCCATGTGTCCTCCTAGAGTGCTTGCTGAACTCACAACTGAACACTCGCCATGAGGACCCAGGGCTTCCTCTTTAATCTGGGTAAAGGGTAAAATACAGCCTCAAGTCTGTAGCCAGGTGAGAACCCTCCTCAGTTCCTGTACTGGGGGGGAGGCAAGACCCAGGCATTACAAGCTCTTTGGGGTTTGCTCTCATAATCCCCGATTGGTGTTTTCTCCCATGGGTGGTGCAGTGACCTAGTTCCCACTTACAGATCCCTCCCGAGACCTATGTATTTCCCCTACTTTAGGCACCCAGATTCCCTTTCCACATTCCTAGTCTCTGGTAGCAATGGTGGCACTTTGCATTAAACCAGGCTGGTCTCAGATTTGAAATAAACCTTCCCACAATTTACACACACAAATCACTCACAGGCAGTTTTAAAAGCAAATGCTTTTACTAATGACTAAATAATTATCATACAAGACTTACAACCAAAAGATTCAGAACTTTGGGTTTCAAAATAACAAAACAAAGTTGGAAAAATATAAATACAAAATGCACTGTGAAATTTAACTATCTAGTTTTATGCCTCGTTTGTGGGGGAATCAGAAGTCCAGAAAATAAATGAAGTTTCCGCAAAAGTTTTCCCAGTCCCAGTTCTTATTGCAGTCTGGCTGTCTTGTGTTGTGTCAGAAGACCGTCTTGTGCAAGAGTGTGCCTCGCAGTTTGGCACTGTGTATCAGACAGGTTGGTTCCTCTTGTGTCTTTCAGGAAAGTGTGTCAAATGCAATGCCTTGAGCTCCTGTTTTGAGCTGCCTTATATACCCTGGGCCTGGGTGCGCTAGTGGTCTTATCTTTTAGGCCAGTAGGGGTCTCTCTTGCTCTTTCCCAGTTTTTAAGTGAACCACAAAAAAAGTCTCCCTTCTGCCACTTTTAAGTGGAGATGACTATCACACTTGAAGTGAATTCACAATAGACTTTCAGACCTTTGATATCCCTGTCCTTCCAGCCACCTAATAAAATGCAAATATACTATGACAGTTCCTGGAACTTCAAGTATTTTTCTCTTGATTTTAAAGGTTTATGACAGGGGATAGTTTCTGCCATATCCTTGGCAGTTTAGGACCCCTGTTTCCCTTTCATTAGTTTACCAGGAAATCCCAATCTTCTTTGAAATGTAATTTTAGGTTTCCTGTCAAGTAAGCATTTCCCAGACTGTGGAATACACATCCTCCTACAGTCATCTGTTTTAAAAAAAACACATGGCCATCTTCCTGTCAAACCTTATCCTGGCCTGTTTGGGAATTATATATATATATATATATATATATATGAACAAAATCATAGGAAAATATAACAAAAATATGTCCGTAATATTACAGAAGTGGCCAACTTGCAACCTCCCTCCCTCCTTTGACTGGACTTGTGGGAACACGCCCCTATTGTATGGTAGGGATCCCACAATTTGGTTACTGTTCTAATTGGCGAGAGAGACCATCTGTGTTTGCGTTCCCCAACTTGGCCCTGTGTGCAATTGTCATGTCATAGGCCTGCAGGGCAATACTCCATCTGAGGAGCCATTGATTTGTTTTGCCCATCTGATTTAACCACAGCAGGGGGCTGTGATCGGTCTGTACCTTGAAGCACCTCCCACAGAGGTACGACTCTAATTTCTTCAGGGCCCATACCAGTGCAAGGTATTGCTTTTCAGCCGTGGAGTATGCCTGCTCCCGGGGAAGTAACTTCTTGCTCAGGTACACTATCGAGTGGTCTTTTCCCTGATTAGATGTCTGGCTGAGGACTGCTCCAATCCCCACATCCGAGGCATCAGTCTGTACTACAAACTGCCTAGTGTAATCTGGACTGGCCAACACGGGGGCCACTGCACAGTGCCTCTTTTGGCTGTACAAAGGCTCGTTCACAGGCTGGCTTCCGGTTTACCTTTTAGGACAGTCTTTTCTTTAGCAAGCCAAACAGGGGAGCCACCAGGGTACTGTAATTGGGCACAAACTTTCAGTAGTACCCTGCAGTCCCTAGGAAGCTCCTAACCTGCTTCTGGGTTTCTGGCATAGGTTATGCCTCTATTGCTTCAATCTTTGCTTCATTAGGACAAAGCTCCTCCCACCCCACTACATGGCCTAGGTATGCCACCTCCACCACACCCACCTGACACTTTTCAGCCTTTACAGTGAGCCCTGCCCTCTGTATTCTGCCCAACAGTTCCTTCAGATGGGAGAGGTGTTCCTTCCAGCTGGTACCGAAGATAGCAATATCATCCAGATAAGCCACTGCGTACTCTTCAGTACCCTGCACACCTGGTTGACCAACCTTTGGAAGGTGGCAGGGGCATTCTTCATTTCAAAAGGCATTACCTGGAATTCGACCAATTCTATTGGAGTGATGAAGGCCGGACGTTCTCTAGCTCTGGCAGTTAACTCCACCTGCCAGTATCCTTTTGTGGTGGTAAGGTATGTTGCCCCTCCCAGTTTTTCTAATAGTTTGTCCATCTGTGGCATTGAGTGGGCATCAGACTCCATGACTGTGTTGAATCCACGACAGTCCACACAAAAGCAAGCAGAGCCTTCCAACTTGGGGATGAGGACTACAGTCAAGACCAGGGACTGTAGGATTTCTGGATTACCCCTAAATCCAGCACTTCCTCCACCTCCCTCCTAATGTCCTTTAGGATGACCTTAGACACTCAGTAGGCTGTCGGCCATATGGGCGTTTATGTCCCTGTGTCTACATCATGTGTCGTGAAGAGGGTTCATCCAGACTTGGTCATAAACAAAGCAGCAAAGTCCTCTAAAAGCCTCCCTCACTTCCTGGGACTGTTTCGGGGTCAACTGGGGTGACAGCTTGATTGCCTCCACAGATGACACCTGCTTGCTTTCCTCTAGCAAGTCCAGGAGGGGGGTCTTCCCTGTCTGTCCCCTCCCCAGGACTATACATGGCAAATACCATGTCAGCCCTATTTGCATATGGCTTCATCATGTTGACATGGTACAGCCTATAGGTATGTCTCCTGTTAGGCAGTTCCACAATATAGTTTACATCATTGACCTGTCGGACTACCTTATACGGTCCTGCCCACTTGGCCTGCAGCTTGTCCATCTGGAATGGAATTAGGACCATTACTTCCTGACCTGCACTGTATCAGCGAGCTCTGGCCCCATGGTCATACCAGATTTTTTACTTCTGTTGGACATCTAAGAGGATGCTTTGGGCCATCTCCATCATCTCCGTCAGCTTCTCCCTAAGCTCAAGGACATACTCCATTATGGAAGTTCCCTGCGTGGCGTGCTTGCCTTCCCAGTCTCCCTGGATCAAGTCTAGGGGCCCACACACCTACATCTGTATGAGTTCAAAGCGGGAGAACCTTTTCGACTCTTGGGGCACCTCCCTGTACGCGAACAGCAGGTGTGTAAGGTATTTCTCCCAGTCCTTCCCATGCTGTTCAAATGCTTGGAGCATTGATTTAAGGGTACCATTAAGTCTTTCCCATAAGCCCAATGGCTTGTGGGTGATAAGGTGTCGTGCATCTCTGCACCACCCCCACACTTCTCCCACAAACACTTCATCAGGTCTGACATTAAGCTACCCCCTTGATCACAGATAACCTCCTGTGGAAACCCAACACAGGAGAAAATCCCTAGCAAGGCATCTGCCACTTTGTCTGCCCTAAGTGAGGAGAGGGCGACCGCCTCTGGGTATCAGGTGGCGTAACTGACCACCATCAGGATAAACTTTTTCCCGGAAGAGCTTGGGGTAGTCAAGGGTCCCACAATATCCATTCCTACCCTCTGGAATGGCTCCTCACAATGGGCAAGGGAATTATGGCAGCTTTGGTTTTACTACCTGACTTCCCTTTCTGTTGGCACCAGTGACAAGACCTGCAATATTCCTTCACCTACTGTGTGAAATAGGGCCAATAGACATTTTGGGCCAATCACTGCATGGTGTGAGCGATGCTCAGATGTCCGGACATAGGGATATCATGAGCGATCTTGAGCAGCCTCTCACAATACCCCTGGGGAATGACAAACTGCCTGCCCATCACCCCACCCTCTGTCCTCACATCCTGTGTGTACAACAGTCCTTGGTCCCAAAATACTCTATGTCTCATGTCACCTCCCTGTGTCCTGTCAGATTCTGCACAAGCCCTCAGCCTCTCCAAACTAGGATCAGTGCTCTGAGCAGTGGCAAAATCTCCACATTTTCCCAAAGCATGGGACACGTCCCCCTCAGTTCCTATACTGGGGTCCATAGCTGTAGCGTCAGGGCATTCAGAGTCACTGCCATCCCTAACCTTCTCGCCACTTGTTACCCCTCACTCCTCAGAGTAACCTTCTGTAGCTCTCTGGTGAACAGCTACTTGGGGAAGTCCTACCTTCCTTTCACTACTCTCCATGTCAGGAGACATAGGCTGGGAAACCAGCCTCCTACTGTTTTCCATAGGGGCTTTTATGGGGTTCAGGGAATCACAAGCGGCCTTAGCTGTCTGACTGTGGGTAACCATACACACCACCCCCTGCTGTAGATTATTCCCTATGATCACATCCAGGGCGAGGTTGTCTGCCACTGCCACTTTTTTTTTTTTTTTTTTGAAATTACTGTTTATTTCTCCTCCCAGCCTGCCACCTTCGACCCTTCAGGGGGGACAACTGGACATCCCACTGCCCGGAACCCTACCCACACAGACCCACAGGCCCCATGGAGCCTCAGATTACCCCCCGGGCGGGGATGAGGTGAGGGGTCAAACCCCATTACTTACGTTGCGTCGGTCTGTGGTCTGCTGGGCGGGCACAGGCAAATTGTGGGCACGGCCATGGTCCCATCTTCCTGGCTGTGGCAGGCTTGTTTCCACGATTTTCTCCCTCCCGAGCAGCAAGTACCCTCCCCGACATCATGACGCGTACGCAGACGTCCGTGCTGCTCAATAGCCGCCCATCTCCCCAGGTGGAGCTTGCAGTTCCTCGAGCCTCCGCTCGGGGTCATGCAGGTATCGGGCAATGGCTGAATCCCTCCCCGGAGAAGGCGAGCTGTCGTTGGACGCTCAAGCCTATCTCCCCCCGGCCGACCCACGGACGACCCGAGTCCGCTTCCGAACCCGGGTCGCCGGCGTGGAGCGAGGTGTGGCATCCAGCGCCTCAACCCTCAGCGCCACCAGGCCGGCCTGCCACTACCACTTTTTGCACCCTCTCTCCTGTTTCACCCCAATCCAGAAGAATACTAACTAGTGGCAGGGTTTTCTCCTCCCCAGTGAATCCTCTCACCATTACAAACTGATTAGAAATAAGCTGGTCAGGCCCAACCAAATCCCCCTTTAACAAGTTAAAAGACGCCCCCGTGTCCCTTAACCCATAGGTCTGCACCCCATTTATGGTAACCGGGTGTATGTGCTCTCTCATGTTTACAGGCATGCTTTCAGGGATACACAGTGCACCCACCTCTGTTTGAGGGACACTGCACTTTTTTTTAGGACCCTCTCTAGCAAGATGCTCTGGCTGTTTACAAAACCAACAGTCATCATTTCTTTTATCCAAGAAATCCCTTTTTGGTAACGTGGGGCTTCCCCCCTTTCTGCAGAGATAGTGAGGGTTTTAGCTGCCCTGAAGGTGCACTTTTCCCTTTCTGTCCTGCCACACCTGCTCCCCCACTTCCTTTCAGAGCAGACCTGCTCCAGGCATAGCAATCAGAGAGCTTGACAGCCTGCTGTGCTGTTTTTGGTCTCTGTCCTCTGGCCAGGTTTTCAATTCTGCTGGGCAAGCCCAAATGAACTGCTCTAAAAGTACAACCTCCATAATTTTCCCTGCAGAGTTTGCTTCCACCCCCTCCCACCAATGTTTTAAAAACTGACATTGCTTTGTGGTGAGTTCCTCAAACCTCATGTCAGGGCTTTTTCGGAGTTTATGGAATTTAACCCTGTAGGACTCAGGAGTTAGCTCAAACTTTTTAAGTAAAGCAGCTTTCAGCTTTAAGTTTCTCATAATCTTTGCTGTTGTCATTTTCCATTTGACCTAGCGCCTCACACCCTTTTCCAGTAAGCAGTGGGGATAGCTGAAAGCTCTAGGCCTCCATGGGTATCTTGGCCTGGATACAGACCTTTTCAAATGAATTCATAAATGTATCCATATCCTCCTCCTCTTTAAATTCAGCTATTAATTTGGAATTTAACTTATGCCCCAGCTGCTGGAGTTTCAGGTTCACCCTTGCCACTTAACTCCTCTGGCGCTGGTCTTTGGAGTCTTAGCTTCTCCAGTTTAAACTCCCTCTAGCACTGCTGTTCTTGGCCTCTCTCTGGCACTCCTTTTTCTGCATCTCCAGTTTGAACTTTCTCAGCTCAAATTCCCTCTGCTGCTGGGCTTTGAACTTTCACTGCTCCAGCTCCAATTTCCTCAGCTCAAACTGTAGTCTGATCCTTCCAGCTCCAGCTCTGTGGTGGCCTTCCCTGGTGCAGTGGCTCTGGGTTCCCTCTGGTCTCGCTGTCCTCCTCCCAGTGACTGGACACTGTGATGTCTCTTGGCAACCCCAAGCCTAAGGTCTGGACCTTTTCAGTTATTGGCAGTGACTCGAGGTTCTTAGCAATCGCTTGGTCATCGGCTGCCACGAGAACCTCCACGAGGATCTTTTTGGTTTGCCCCTCATAATAGACCCCTCTTTCTTGACACAACTGCTTTAACTGGTCTGCAGTGCATTCGCTGTAGTTGGAAGCCATCTTCTTCCTTAACTACTGCTACACTAGCTTACACCGTAAAAAAAAAAAAAAAAAAAACAGGATAGGGGACTTTATACTTTAACCAAATTGTTTTTATTCCAAATCTCTGCCCTGTTTGTGTGTGGGCTGTTTACAGTTTATCAGTCTGATACACTGGCCTCGAATCTGACTGCTATGCCTGTGCCAATAATATCTCTCGGATCCCACCACTATGCCACCAGATCTGTCATGAACCCACTCCTGGGGGCCAGGCCCACTGAGCTCACAGTGCCCACCCTAAGTGCAATCCATGAGGGGGAACAGGAATACCCTCCTCATGTCCTCCTAGACTGCTCGCTGAGTTCACAACTGAACACTAGCCATAAGGTCTCTGGACTTCCTCTCTAATCTGGATAAGGATAAAATACAGTCTCAAGTCTATAGCCAGGTGAGAACCCTCCTCAGTTGCTGTACCGGGGGGGAAGACCTAGGTGCTATGAGCTCTTCAGGGTTTGCCCTCGTAATCCCTGATTGGTGTCTTCTCCCATGGGTGGTGCAGCGACCTAGTTCCCCCTTACAGACCCCTCCCAAGACCTATGTATTTCCCCTACTTTAGGCACTCAGATTCCCTTTTCAGGATCCTAATCTTTGGTAGCAATGGTGGCACCTTGCATTATACCAGGCTGGTCTCAGATTTGAAATAAACCTTCCCACAATTCACACACACAAATCACTCACAGGCAGTTTTAAAAGCAAATGCTTTTACTAATGACTAAATAGTTATCATACAAGATATACCAACAAAAGATTCAGGAATTTAGGCTACAAAATAACAAAACAAAGTTGGAAAAATATAAATACAAAATGTACTGTGAAATTTAACTGTCTACTTTCTGCCTTGTTTGTGGGGAATCAGAAGTCCAGAAAACAAATGAAGTTTCTGCAAAAGTTTTCCCAGTCCCAGTTATTACTGCAGTCTGGCTGTCTTGTGTTGTGTCAGAAGACTGTCTCATGAAAGAGTGTGCCTGGCAGTTTGGCTCTGTATATCAGGCAGACTGGTTCCTCTTGTGTCTCTCAGGAAAGAGTGTCAACTGCAATGCTCTGAGCTCTGTTTTGAGCCGCCTTATATACCTTGGGCCTGGGTGAGCTAGTGGCCTTAGCTTTTAGGCCAGTAGGGATCTCACCTGCTCTTTCCCAGTTTTTAAGTGAACCACAAAAATAACAGTTTCCCTTCTGCCACTTTTAAGTGGAGATGAAGATGACATTTAAAGTGAACTCACAATAGACTTCCAGACCTTTGATATCCCTGTCCTTCCTGCCACCTAATAAAATGTAAATATACCATGACAGTTGCTGGAACTTAAAGTATTTTTCTCTTTATTTTAAAGGTTTATGATGGGATAGTTTCTCCCATATCCTTGACAGTTTAAGACCCCTGTTTCTCTTTGATTAGTTTACCAGGAAATCCCTTGGATTAGTTTACCAAGAAATCCCAAACTTCTTTGAAATGTAACTTTAGGTTTCCTGTCAAGTAAGCCACATACTATGGACTACACATCCTCCTACTGTCATCCATTTAAAAAAAAAATGGGCATCTTCCTGTCAAACCTTATCCTGGCATGTTTGGGAATTTATTTATAAACAAAATCACAGAAAAATATAACAAAAATATATCTATAGTATTACCGCAGTGGCCAACTCGCAACATCCGATTCCTCTTGGGGCCGGGACAAATCTAGAAAGCACATGCACCGGGGCAGGAAAAGGAAGAATCATCCCCAGTACACTCTAGGTCCTGCTTCAGGCGCCAGCTGCTGCAGCATCGTCGTCCGCTTCAGTGGCGACCTCTGCTGTCACCCACACCTCACCTCCACAGGGTCGGCACTGGCAGTGATTCCTGCCAGGCCTTCCATGGCCAGTGATGGCTCATTAACGTCAGGCCCATTAACACCCCATCTGACACTGTGACCCCTGCAGCTTAGACCCTTGTTCTCTCACAGGTGCCAAACTGCAGGTTCAGCTGGAACTGTTTTAGCTGGTGATGGACAGTCAATGGTCGGGCTCCCGCCTCCTCCGTCGATGCCTCAGGCCGTTCTGTTGGTTGACATCGCAATGTGCTGCAGCAACGCCAACACGCGTCAATGTCCAGACCATGTTTACCTCCTTCATGGAGGTTATTCAGTGCCTTTCCCCTCCTCCGGGACTGACAGCACCAGGGTCTACTAGGCCAGCCTCGATGTCAACATCTACCATGTAGAGGTAGGGGGAGACATAGAATCTAATCCAGGTCCTATCTCCCCAAATCTCACTCTCAACAACCCCTCATGCCCCGCATGGGCTGATACCAAAGGGCTCAAACTTGCTCGTATGAACATTTGCAGCCTAAGGCACAAATTCCACGAACTCGAGGCATGGGTGGTACTATATAAGCCTGACATACTAGCCTTGACAGAAACTTGGCTCAAACCTCAGATCCTCCCCCACGAAGTGGACCTAGTGGGATACCTTACTTTTAGAAAAGACAGGATTGGGAAAAAGGGAGGTGGGGTCACCATTTATGTCAGCACTGACTTTCAAGCTTCAGAGCTGGACTCCCCCTCTCATAGTGATCCCCTGGCTGAAATGTTGCTCGTAAAAGTACTACTTGGAAACACCAAACCCCTTACCATAGGAGGTGTCTACATCCCCCCACAATCTGCTGCCTCCTCCTTGGAAACCATAACTAGCCACCTTGAGGACTACTCCCGGGAACCATACTCCTTGGGGATTTCAATCTCCACTGGCCGTCCCTACTCTCCTCCTCTACTAAAAACCCATTACTTGGCTCACCATTTACCCAGGTCATCAACCTCCCCACAAGACACAACCCTAAGACTGGAAACCACTCTCTCATTGACTGGATCCTCGTCTCCTGCCCGGGCCGTATACTGTCAGCAGGGATTATGGTTGACTCCTTGAGCGATCACTCGCCCATTTTCTGCATCTGGTCCAATAAGCCCCAAAAAATTGCCGCAAAGATCACTGAAGAGAGAAACTACAGTAGGTTTGTACCTGCCGACTTCTGCTCCCATTTGTGGAACTTCGACTGGGCCCCTATCACCTCTCTCCCCACACTCGACGAGGCACTTGAGTATTTCACCCAGATCTTTTTGTCTGCATCTAACATGCATGCTGAACAACAGTATTATAAGCAAGTGTTTTATAGCAAACTCATCAGAACAGCTAATATTCTTCAGGTGAAGCTACCTCTGGCTGGAAGCTGCAATACTGAACATAGGATTTGCAAGAAAGCGAGTTGTGCTCACAACAGAGGGAGGTGAACGTTACAATTGTCTTTGGTTTGTAGCAGATATTCTGCAGGTGGAGGCTACTTCTAACCGAAAGGTGAAATAAGGAACTTAGAATTATCAGGAAAAGACAGTCTTTCAAGCAACAGAGGGAGGTGGATCTTGCTTTACTTTTGTTCCAATTCTTAAGATTTTCAGTGCAGGAAGAGTTTAAACCCTGGGCTAAGAATGTGTCATAACTCCTGAAGTAAGTGCAGGTACAGGCTGTGTATTTGACCCAGACAGAGCCCTAGGGGGTGGAAACTGTTTTTTGTGTTTATCTGTGTGTGCCTTAAAAGGCCAGGCCAGACTGTGTCAGGAAGTGCTTACATCATAGCTACTTATCAGCCAATAGCTTTGGAAGAGTCTTACAGACCTGAGAACAACAGTATTACAAGCAAGTGTTTTATAGCAAACTCATCAGAACAGCTAATATTCTTCAGGTGAAGCTACCTCTGGCTGAAAGCTACAATACTGAACACAGGATTTGCAAGAAAGCGAGTTGTGCTCACAACAGAGGGAGGTGAACCTTACAATTGTCTTTGGTTTGTAGCAGATATTCTGCAGGTGGAGGCTACTTCTAACTGAAAGGTGAAATAAGGAACTTAGAATTATCAGGAAAAGACAGTCTTTCAAGCAACAGAGGGAGGTGGATCTAGCTTTACTTTTGTTACAATTCTTAAGATTTTCAGTGCAGGAAGAGTTTAAAGCACAGCTGACTTATTTTGGGACTGACTGCTTTCAGAGCACAAACCACCAGGCTGTTTTGGGGCTGAGGAGGTTTACCTGTGTCTGACTTGGATGTCTGGATTTTTGTCTGTTTGATTAGCAGGGTATTTTCTCTGTCAAACTGTTGTGTAGGGCATCTTGCTGACAGGAAGGCACTCATCGCAGCAGTGGGTCAGAGCTTTTAGCTGATTGTTTCGTGAGGGGCACAGTTTAGCCCAACCCCTGCCCACCCTCACCCCCCACCCCTGGAAATAGTTCCTTTATACCTGGGGTTCCTGACATCATTTCCTCAAGAGTGCAAGGTGCATATCACTGTCATATCCTCTCTAGCACACTGCACTGACAATATAAGCATACACATTGTATAATATATATATTTCTATATAACAAACCAATCACACACACACACACACACACACATACACGAAAGTAGATAAACATGTGGGGAGTAGTGCAATGTAATGGCTGTGGGGCAGCAGTCTTCCGGGAGTTTTTCTGGAGGCTGAGATGCTGCCCTATTTGCAGACAACTCTCTGCCCTGAGGGAGGAAGTTGCCCATCTTCAGGCCACACTGGACAGTAGTAAGGGAACCTTCTCCCAGGCCACAATGGACAGTAGGAAGGGAACCTCCCCCATCCAGGGAGCACCAGAGCCACCACCACTACCTCAGAGGCTGCGAAGAAAGCACAGCAGTTGGACCACAGTGGGCTCAGGGAGGGTGAGGATAGTGGAACAGAGGCACACCCAGTCAGTTGTTCCACTCCACAATCCATACACCATTCTGGGTGAGCATAGCTCCCCTATGGATGCACCCGCAGAGGAGACTAAGGAGGCTGAGGACAACTGTCACAAGGGAGGCCCACAGGAAGGAGGCAGAGGACACCACAGGGAAAGGAAGCAGCTCCTACTGGGGGACTCAATTATTAGAGGGATAGAACTGGGGGGAGCAGGAAAAACTGAAGTAAGGTGCCTGCCTGGTGCCATGGCTTGGAGGGACAGGAAGCGCATCCTCAGGATCATGAGAACAGCTGCACGGGAGTCTCAGCTGGATGTCATTGTCCACCTAGGGACAAATGACTTGGCTCATCATGAGATTAGAGCAGTGCAGGAGGACTTTGTAGAGTTGGGGAGGGGCCTAAGACAAGTAGCACACACAGTATCCTTCTCAGAGGTGCTGCCTGTCAATGGAATGGGTAAGGCGAGGGTACTTTGCACCATGCAGTTTAATGAATGGTTGAAAAACTGGTGTGGAGCACAGGGGTTTGGCTTCATTGGGGACTGGGGTTCTACCTGGAGGGATACCAGCCTATACTGGCAGGATGGTCTGCATCTGTTCAGGAAGGGAACAAGTCTTTTGAGCAATCGGTTTAAATGCTTCATTGGCAAGCTTTTAAACTAGTCAAGAGGGGAGGCACTGATAAGCAGCAGGAAACTCCCAGCCTCTCCCTGCAAAACAGGGCACTAAATGAGAAAAAGACCGAGGTAGAAAGGTCAGTGGGGGATGCTGCAACAGAAGGTAAAGCTATCAAAAAATGGAGAGCAATGAGTACCAATGCCCGTAGTCTGAGTAACAAGCTTCCTGAATTAGTGGCCTTGATAGAGGAGGAACATCTGGATATTGTGGCAGTCACAGAAACATGGTACACACAAAACCATGACTGGGACATAAACATACCAGGATACACTATCTACAGGAGGGACAGGGAGGGTAAAAGAGGAGGAAGAGGAGTAGCTCTTTACATAAGAGAAGGAATCAAAGCAACAGAACAAAAGAGTAAACAAGGAGGAGAAGAAGCACTGTGGGTAAATTTGGAGACAGGCAATGGCACCACAATCCGCACAGGGGTTGTATACAGACCCCCTTCTCAGGGGGAGGAAATGGACAAGGAAATGATAGAAAGTATACTTAGAATGGCAGAAAAAAGGGATATATTGCTGATGGGTGATCTGAATATGCCAGATATTAACTGGAGTGCAGTTGCAGCAGCCACTTCGAAGAGTGGGGTTATTCTAGATGCCCTACAGGAGGCATGCCTTAGACAACTAGTACTGGAGCCCACTCGAGAGGGAGCAATCTTAGACCTGGTTCTCTCAAATGGAGATGGAGAGAGGATCACAGATGTAGAAGTGGGTAGCCATCTGGGAACTAGCGACCATCGAACAGTATGGTTCACAATAAACACAGCAATAGAGTCAAGCCATACAAAGGCAAAAGTAATGGACTTTAGGAGGGCTAACTTTGCCAAAATGGGTGAGTGCCTAAAGAATGCACTAGCAAATGGGCAGGAAGGAGGGGTGGAAGAACAATGGGGAATAATAAAAACTGCCATCACAGAGGTAACAAGCCTTTGTGTGAAACAAATAAAACAAAACGATGTCAGAAACTACTATGGTTCTCAAAGGAAGTGGCAGTGAAGGTTCAAGAGAAAAAGAAAGCATTCAGGAAGTACAAGGAATCACAGAAGGAGCAGGACAGAGAACTGTATCAGTTAAAGCAAAGGAAGCTGGGAGGCAGTCAGAACAGCAAAGGCCCAAACCGAGAAAAGATAGCCAACTCAGTTAAGAAGGGGTATAAAACCTTTTATAGGTACATCAGGGAGCGAATGAAGACCAAGGGAGGATAGTGAGGCTTAATAAAGGGAGGGAGGGTGGGCAGAGGTGACTGTGAAAGGCAGAAATACTAAACAAATATTTTTGCTCAGTATTTACAAATGAAGAGGGGAGGCACCTAAAACAAACAATAGAAACACTCTGGATACAGAAGTTGATACCAGCCCATTTACAGAAGAAAGGGTTCTAAAAGAACTCTTAAAACTGAAGGTGGACAAAGCAATGGGGCCTGATGGGATTCATCCCAGAATTCTAAAGAACTAAGGGTAGAACTAGTGACACCACTGACTACCCTTTTAACAAATCATGGGAGGATCGGGTGGTACCCGAGGACTGGAGGAGGCAGATGTGATTCCCTTCACAAAGTGGGAGCAAGGCAGAAGCAGGAAACTACAGACCTGTTAGTTTAACCTCAGTGATAGGGAAAATGATGGAATCACTTCTGAAGGAAAGAACTGTCGAGTATCTAGAGGCCAGAGGAGCACAGGACCCAAGGCAGCATGGATTCATAGGGGAAGGTCATGCCAGACAAATCTGATAGATTTCTTTGACTGCATGACCAAAGTAGTAGATCAGGAGGGCTGTGGACATGGCCTACCTAGACTTTAGCAAGGCATTTGACACAGTCCCACACAAAAGATTAATATACAAGTTAGCCAGCCTGGGAGTGGTCCCAAGATGACAGCCTGGGTAAAGAATTGGCTGGAGAATAGGATACAGAGAGTAATAGTAAATGGAGTCCACTCTGAAGAAAGGGGGGTTACTAGTGGGGTACCGCAGGGTTCAGTATTAGGAACGGTCCTCTTCAATGTCTTTATAAGCGACATTGCAGAGGGACTGGAAGGAAAAGTATGTCACTTTGCAGATGACACAAAGATCTGCAACAGAGTTCATGCACAAGGTGGGGTGAAAAGGATGAGAAGGGACTTGGCAAGGTTAGAGGAATGGTCAAATGTATGGCAGCTTAGATTCAATGCTAAGAAGTGCAAGGTAATGCACCTGGGAAACAAAAACCCAGGGGAAGAGTACACAATGGGGGGTGAGATACTAACAACAACAAAAATGGAAAGGGACCTGGGGGTAGTCATATCAGATGGCCTAAAGGTGGGCAAGCGATGTGAGAGGGCAGCAAGGAGGGCTGGGGGGATACTGGGACGCATAGGAAGAGGCATCACCAGTAGAAAACAGGAAGTTATTATCCCTCTGTACAGACAGCTGGTGAGACCCCATCTGGAGTACTGTGTGCAATTCTGGAGACCCAATCTCCGCAAAGACATAGACAGGATGGAAGCTGTCCAGAGGAGGGCAACTCAAATGGTGCAGGGTCTGCACCAGAAGACATATGAAGAGAGACTTAAGAAGCTTAATACGTATAAGACAAAGAACCTCTGTGCGCAAACACTGAGGCAAGGGTTACTCCAAGGGGCATTTGGCTGGGAAGCCAAGTTTCAAGAAAATACAACATCACACATGCCCCCACAATGCAAAGCATCATGGGCTGCATATGCAAATCACCACAGAATGTTATGCTGGTCCAACTTTAAGCAGAATTGCATGGTGCCGAAAGGCCTCTCACGCAGTTTGCAAAGGGTGCTAACAGAAGACATAGACACGTGTTTCGGCCCTACCAGGACTCATCAGTATGCCTCATCTGTTTGACACCCCAGTGGAATGGACCAGCTACCCTTAAGGCAGTGTGCCTTGGATATATTGTGGTGAACCCATTAAAATAAAAAAAACATTTAAAAGACAAAGAACCTCTGTGCGCAAACACTGAGGCAAGGGTTACCCCAAGGGGCATTTGGCTGGGAAGCCAAGTTTCAAGAAAATACAACATCACACATGCCCCCACAATGCAAAGCATCATGGGCTGCATATGCAAATCACCACAGAATGTTATGCTGGTCCAACTTTAAGCAGAATTGCATGGTGCCGAAAGGCCTCTCACACAGTTTGCAAATTGTATAATATGTATAGCCTCGAGGAAAGGAGGGAGAGGGGGGTCATGATAGAAACTTTCAAGTACCTCAAGGGAATCAACAAAGTCCAAGAGGGTAGCATCTTTCAAAAAAAGAGGTGTGCAAGAACAAGGGGGCACAATTTGAAGATAGAGAGGGGGCGGCTCAGAGGTAATTTAAGGAAGTATTTTTTCACAGAGAGGGTTGTGGACGCATGGAACAGCCTTCCGGGGGAGGCTGTGGAGTCAAAAACAGTGGTGGAATTCAAGCATGCATGGGACAGTCATAAGGCAATTCTAGGGGTGGGGTAGGAAGAAGTATGCTGCTGGTTAACTAGGATCTGGAGCTTATCCATTAGGTAGGGAAATGGGCAGACTGGGTGGGCCAAGCGGTCCTTATCTGCTGTCAAATTCTATGTTTCTATACCCCGATAAAAAAGCTCAAGGTACAGGGAAAATGTCATAAATGGCTGAGCCCGTGCCTCAAGCATACCATGCTCCTCCGGGACAGAGCATGGTGTACCTTCAAATCCTCTGGCAGCCCAACAGACTGGGAAAAGTACAGGGAGCTGAGAAATCAGTGCAAGACATCCTCAAAAAAAGCCAAATCTCAATACCTAAATGACCTACAAACTAGGCACCTACGGGACCCAAAAAAATTCTGGGGCCACATAAACCTACTTATCAAGGGCTCCTCAATTAGTCAAATGGACTCCATCATGGTGGGGGACTCTCTGACAAATGACCCAGCCATAGTTGCTGAGGCTTTCTGTGCCTCCTACTCTATCCCGAGTGGGTCTCCCCCCTCTGGTCCTCCCCGGGCCTAACCTGTACTCTGGAGATGCATGGGAGCACCCTTGGCCCCAATTTCACCTAAAGCTGGTCAAACAGACAGAGATACTACCTCTCCTACGCAAAATTAACCCTTCTTCCTCGCTAGGACATGACCAGCTTGAACTTTGCCTTCTGAGGGCTGCCGCCCCGGCTATCGCCCATCCTGTCACCTTACTTATAAATAGGTCACTTCAGGAAGGAATGGTCCCAAAAATGTGGAAGGTGGCGACCATTGTACCTGCTACAAAAGTGGGCCCCGAAACAAATTGGGAAATTATAGACCAATCTTCCTTCTCAGTCCCCTGGGGGAAAATTCAGGAAAGACTAGTCTCAAACCAACTACAAGACTACCTTGAGCAGCACTCTCTCATGGCGGATATTCAGCATGGCTTTAGAAAGGGCCATGATACTGACACTGCGCTCATCCGGCTCACTACGGACATCCTTTCCTATATGGACCAAGGCTCCCCAACAGGCGCCCTCTTCATTGACCTATCCAAGGCCTTTGACTTGGTTAGCCATAATCTCCTCCTCTCCAAACTTCTGCTCTTACGACTGGATCACCACTCACACTCCTGGTTCGAGAGCTACCTGAGTGACTGTTCCCAAAAAGTCTGCTGGAAGGGTATAAGTCTGGACCTAGATCAGTCTCTGCCGGGGTGCCCCAGGGCTCAATCCTGGGCCCTCTGCTCTTCTCACTCTTCCTCAATAATATCGGGGGAAACAGCCCCCGCAGCAAACTCATTCTGTATGCTGATGACACTGTCATATACTGCAGTGACCCCCAACCTAGTGTCATCTCAACAAAACTGCAGGATAGTCTCTCCACCCTTGAGGTCTGGTTCTCCTCAAACTCCCTTAAACTCAATGATGAAAAAACTAAAGCCGTACTATTTGGCTTGAGATGTCTGGGCTCTGACAGAAGTCAGCTTCTCCACATCTGCACCAGCCAAGGAAAAAGAGTTGAGATCATGTCTAGTTTTAAATATTTTGGGGTCCATCTAGACCAAAAAATGACCTACCAATTCCATATCGACTCCATAACCAGGTCCACCCATCAAAAGCTTGGCCTCCTTTTCCACCTGGGGAACTCTCTATCCTCTACTGCACGTCGTGCAATTGCCTGCTGCAATCTCCTCCCATCCATCCTATATGGGGCTCCACTTCTGTAGTTCCTCCGTGAGACAGAATACAAGGAACTTTCCGTACTCTATAACCAAATGGCCCGCTTCACCACTAACTCCTCTCCTAGGAGACATTACTGCGAGGCTCTAAAGGAACTAAACTTGCCCACTCTCTGGCACGAACTAGCCTATCCCGTTGCCTGCCTAGCTTTCAAGTTTACTAACCTAGGTCCCCCTCCCCATCTTAGAGGACTACTCTCCCCCAAAAAACAAACCCAAACCCTGCGATCAACTGCAAATCACCCTCTCGACATCCCTAGGATGCACTCCGACCATGGCAAACGTTCCTTCAAATTTGCTGCCCCTCAAATATGGAACTCCCTACCACCTAGCTTGACTAACTCACCCACCCTCACCCAGTTCAAAAATGGACTCAAACTATATCTTTTCAATCTCAGTCTCTGTGGCTGTTACCGTTAGCTCCCCAGATCAGTTCCCCCGGCCGCTGCACTGCTCTGAACTCTCCCTCCGATTTGTCATGAAATACTAATATGGAGCAATTTGTTTAATCTGATTACACCACTAATTACTGCTTCCAAAGTACACTGATGGAACTTATGTACATACTGTATATAATGTATGAGTTCTATACATACTGTATATAATATGTGAGTCTGAATGTGAACCCGACTGCTACCCTTCTATAAATGTTGCCATTGTAATACTGTGTACAAATGTAACTAATGTAACTACTGTATATAACTGTTCCTAAATGTCCTCTGCTGTAACTAACTCCGGGTCGCCCCTGAAAAAGGGACCATTGGTCTCAGTGGGCTTACCCAGTAAACAAAATCTAAATAAATAAATGTTGACGCGCCCTACTGATTCCATCTTCATTGCCTTCCCTCCACCATACAGTGCTGGAAAGGGGCTCGGGTGACGAGCTAGGGACCTTACAACACATGTCTCTGAAGGTGGGTGGATCACGGCCCCACCTCCACATGCGCTTCTCAAAGGTGCAGTAGTCCATGCCAAAGCAGGCCCAGCAGTCACCATGCCAGTCCTGAGTGACAGTATGGCCTCCACAGGAGCACTGACGCATGGTGGCCACTACACTGCTTCTTCTTTTTGGCCTTCTTGCCCTTATGCTCCTCAGCACTGGACATGGTGATGTGGAAAAAACAACGAAAATCATGACAGATAAGAGTTCAGTGCTGAACTATAGATGAGAAAAATATGTTGAAATAATAAATATCATTGAAAAAAACAGTGCAGAGAAAGAACGGCGTATAACTCAAGCAGCGATGAACTAAGGAAGAGACTGACACAGCACAGTTTCAGCGATGGAGCTTCCACAGTGCACACTTGAAGGAGGGAAAAACAGAACTGAGAAAGGTAAGGGGCTGGCATAAGTCACTGGCCAATCCATGAGCATGATGTCACTACATCTGCCTTGTGGGTGGTGCTGGTACTAACATCAGTCCCCTAGGCTGTAAAAGACTTTGCTCCTGCTGAGTTCTAGTTTCTCCGACTTAGACCCATGAGTGGGAATGAATGGTTAAGACTGATTCTTGGAAGATCACCTGGTCTACCAAGTCTTGGTGCAGGGACCACTCGTGCAACATCTCTCACTGACCCAGCAGAGGGCATCCTCCAGCTGGTTGTTTTCCCCTGTAACATAAACCCATCTGTGACCATATATGGAGAGCCTCTTGATACAAGGGAAAGGAGTGCGTCCCGCACTGCTTGTTCAGATAGAACATGGTGATTGTGTTGTCTGTCTGGACCTGAATGACCCAAACCTGTATCAATGACGTGAATTCTATCAAGAGTTTGATGCGCTACACGGAGATCCAGCAGGGTGATACGGCATTGGGACTCCCAGAGTGACCAGAATGCATGGATCCAGCGCTCTCCCAGGTGAGCTGCCACCCCACCAGGGATGCATCCATCAGTAGAGAAATGGATGGTTCCTGACAGACACATGGAATTCCTTCCTCCAAGTTCCGGGGACACAGCCACCATTTGATGGCATCCTGCACTGGCTAGGTCACCAGAACCAACTGGTCCTGGTGACTGTGGCGCTGAGACCACTGATAGCCCAGCTCCCACTGGAAAGTGTGCATTTATCACCATGCCCAATGGACTATGCTGATCAAAGTTGCCATATCCCCTAATAGCCAGAGGAGTTCCCAAGCTAGCGGGATTGCCCAATCTGAAATGATTGGGCAAAGGAGGTAAGACCCATTGCAATGACTGCAGGTAGCAGAGCCTTGGCCAGTAGGGAATCCTGTTCCGCCCCAATAAACGTAATCACCTGCGTGGGAACTGGTTTCAACTTGGCTGGATTGACCAGAAGGCCAATGTGTTGAAAGGTCTAAAGGGCAGCCTCAAAGTATCTGATTCCTGTAGGGTTCTAGTGCCTCTGGCTCCAAGACTAAAGACTGGAGCTCTATGGAGGATTCTCTAAGAAGACAAGTTTATTTCTTGAAAAAAATAAACAGAAAACTAAAATCTCTATGCAGACCTTGCTAGAACAACCAATATCAACATTACTGAATTGTGGCACTTTTGTTATGTTCACTCAAGTACTTAAGTTTGGTGACTGTTCTGGGACAGAAACCAGGAGGGCAGAGCCATTGAGACACCACAAACTTGTTTTGCGTCACTTCATGATTACCTCAGAGAAGTCATCCACCTCTGCTTTTTGAATTGCAGATTCAGCCATCCAGTTTCTAAGAATATATCTCGGATTGGTATCTATGGCAAAAGAAACAACATTTAACTATAACCAATACGCAAATGCTATAAATTACAGCAGTGAAAAAATACGATTTCAGAGGATGTGAGAATGTCTGCAGGATATAATATTCTGCATCCTATATGAGGCAAAGGCATTACCACAGTCTGGCAAATGGCTCTATTTGCTCAACCTTTTGTCACATTAGTTAGGGGTCTAAGACAGTTGAGATTTTTGATCACTGTGCCATCACAAGTGACTGACACACCTCTCATTTACTTATGAACAGGCACGCAGGTGTGCTCATTATTTTCACCTGCTGTTTTATTTATTTATTTAAAAGTTTCACCAGGAAAAGCATACTGAGCAGGATTGCTCATTTCCAGATCTGTTCTGGGGGCAGGAGAAGAGGACAACGATGAGAGTACATGAAATAGTAGACACAGTGTACAGAATCAAAGTACAATTACAAGATACCAAAAATACGCTACAACAACATTTCAAAATGCAAATATAAGCAAAATACTTAGAATATAACAATTGTAGAGCTGACAAGTAAGCGGCTACATGATCAGGCATTAAGAGCAAATCAAAGTTTTCACTTGATACTGCAGGAACGTTTGATCTGTGAGAAGCAATCAGACCAGTGAATCAGTCAGTGCATCCTCTTCTTACTTGGCAGTCGCAGTCATGCCTTTTCAAAACTGAAGTGAGAAATCTGCCATTCTCTTGCTTGTTCAAACGTTTTATCTAATGACGTATACCTGACAATACTCTACTCCAAAAGAAACATTCATTTTAAAAGTATTTACAGACCTGGCTTCTACAACCTCTTCTGGCAGCATATTCCACAGGGCCTTGATATTTAAATTGATGCCCACACAGTTCCAATGAACTGTAAGCTACACTGTGTGTGAGCAAATAACCCATCTAGCTGCTTGTCCATAAAATTCCATTTTGTTGGAGCAAAATTCAAACCTCCACTCTTCAGTCTGCTGTGATTAATTGGCTGCAAATTTCATTTTCAGGGGCATGTGAGGCAATGGATAAGGGCTAGAACAGGCTCATAGCTCCTAAGCAACAAATCAGAAAAATCAGCCCAACGACCAAGGTGGGCAATTGTCCATTGCCTAAAGGTTCTCCAGCCCCCTCCATCAACCCCCAAATACCCAGCACCACATTCTCTTGGGTTGTTGCTTTTTTTCCCCTACAACTGTAGAGTAGGGGGATGTGTCTATCATGTTTGCCTACAAGCTGCATTCTGCTTGCTGATACACAAGCAAATGAGATTCCTGTACCCACTTTCCCTTCAGCACCAGCAACCCATATTGCTGGCACAAGAAGGAGCCTAATTAACCAAGTTTGAACATTTTTTTAAATATAATTTTTATAATATGTTTACATTTTGACACACATACATTTGGTTAACATTTAGTCATACAGTGTACAACCATTGAATATGAAACAAGTTGGTTATCAGGGTTACACAATATAAATAATTTTCCAGTATTACAATTCTTTCTAAGTATATTATATTTCTTTAAGGACATTTTCGAACTAAGCATATTCTCTTGGTTTTATGCAGTGGGGGGATCCCCCCCTAGGGTGGTCAGAGGGCTTGGCAATACGGGCTGAACACCTTTCCTCTCCTCCAGCGGGGACAGCACCTCTTCCCCCCTCTCCTGGAACAGACCTAGTAGTCATTATGGGAGGAAACCTGGATCAATCTGCGCTATATACCAAATCTGTTGTTTTCATTTTGCTGTAAATGAGCCAGATTGGTCTTGGATGTATGCCGTTAGTTTTTCCATTTGGTATATATTTATGACTATCTTTCGCCAGTCTGGGATTGTAGGGACCTGTTTTGTCATCCATCTTCTAGTTATTGCTTTTTTTTGCCTTCAGTAGATATATTGGTAAAAGTGTTTTTCTCCATTTAGGCAGTAATGCTAGCAGCACTAATTCTGCCGTTAATTCTATGGGAGCACCAAGGCTGTCTTGAATCTCATTCTGTAAAGCATACCAGAAGGGCATTAGGAGAGGGCACAGCCACAGGATCCATCCTAAGTCTGATTTTTTGCAGTTACACCCCCTCCAGCATTTACCATATTCCAATGGCATATATTTAATAAGAACAGCTGGGGATCTAAAATATCTGGAATGACATTTCCAGGCGTGTTCTCTCCGTATGGAAGAACGAGTTATTTTTGTAAAAATTTTTTATTTACTACTTTTTGGTGCCTCTCACCACCGGCACCATCTGCCCAGTCACGGACCCCTCGGCTGCAGCTTCCCATATTAGCTGAAGTCTCGTTATTCCCTGGCTTACCTCCCCAGGGCGGGGTCGCAGCACCTGACCCCTCTGAAAGGTGCCACGATCAACGGAATAGTACGGGAGTTGGCCTGAAAGCTGATTACGGCTGGGGGGGCAGGCTTTTTCTCTCCTGTAAGCAGGAGCGGGAATGTGCAGTGATGCCAGCATCCAGCCCCGCCCCTCAGATCCTTGTTGGTGCGAGTTGCTGTGGTGCCCCCGGCCTCCATCAGGGGTCCCTCGAGCACCAGTCACACACTGCACCCTCCCCCTGGAGAAGGACAGCAGTCCTTGGAATATCAATCCTTCTCCCCGGCTGGCCCTCTGAAGACCCAGGTCCGTTCCTCAACCTGGGTCACTGGCATCGCAAGCAGAAATCCAACCGCTGCACCAATGGGCCAGAATGAGTGATTTTTAGCAGCATAGGGAGTATATTTAATCCAGTCTTCCTCCAAAACCTCCAACCCTAATTCCATATCGTATTTATTTAGAATTGTTCGAGTTGAGTCTCCCAAGGTTTCTCTTGAAATTCAATAAGGTTTACCAATTAAATGTCTTCCCAATCCCCCTGGATATTGTCTATCAAGAGCTGCAGTAACAATGGTTTTGGGAAGGGATCTTGGACCTCTCTGTGGGATGTCCCATGATATATGTTTGAAGTTGGAGAAACCTAAAATGGTCTCAAAGAGGCAAATCGTACTCCCTCTGGAGCGTCTCAAAAGAAACCACACCTGACATTGTCAGAAGCTGGAAAATATAATGTACACCACACCAGTGCCATCCTCTGAATCCCAGTTCTAGCCAAGCAGGTTGAACATTTTCATCAGCTGATATTAGTCTTAAACAGAAAAATATCTGCGAGAATTGTGAGTGAAATCTCAAATGGTTCCATATTTTAATAACTTACCTGGTAGTTTTTTTAAAGTTTCTTACAGGGATGGCAGTTTTTGAAGTGGAAAACAGAACTGGTGCCAGGTCATACAGATCATTCAATATAAATTCTATATCCTTCCAAGGGGTGAAATAGTCAGGTGACAGCCAGAAAACTGTTATCTTTAAAAAGGCTGCTCTGGCGTACCATTCCATATTCGACATATTAACCTCTCCCAGGGCTACTGGAAGTTGTAAAATGGAGTAGTGAACCCTAGGTCGCTATCCACCTCAAAAAAAGTTAGATACTGATTTTTTCCAGGATGCAAAATAGTAGTGAGGGGGCCATATTGGAATATTTTAAAAAAGATATAATAGTCGAGGAAGAATGTCCATTCTAATGGCTTCAATTTTTTTGAAAGAAAGGAGAGATGTAGAGCATTCCATTTGGTCAGGTCTTGTTCAATTTTTTGTGTTAAGGGTTCAAAATTTACTGCGTCTATATTAGAAATATCTTGAGGGATCATTATTCCTAAATATTTTATTTTAACCTGACTCCATCGAAAGGGTAACTTTTCCCTTGTCCATTAGCTGGGGTAAATTTAGAGGACCTAGGAATGAAGCACGATCCTATCAGTAAAAATTTGTTTTTTGTAACATTAAGCTTAAAACCAGCAACCATTTCAAAGCTGTTTAAAATTTCCCAGGTTTTAGGAATTGACTGTTCTGAGAAGAGGACAGTCAACAGTATATCATCCATAAATAGTGACACTTTGTATTGTTTTTGGCCATGGGGAATTCCTTCAATTCCCCTCTCTTTTTGAAATGCTGTTGCTAGGGGTTCTATATAAAATGCAAACAAAATAGGTTAAAGCAGGCTCTCTGAAGACCCAGGTCCATTCCTCAACCCGGGTTACTGGCATCGCAATGCTGTAAAGTGATCAGGGAAGAGATAGCTCCATTTATTCTAATCTAAGCCTTCGATGTGATATATATATATATATATATATATATATATATATTGTGGAGGCATTTAATGAAGGGGGCTGGAAAATTGAATGAGGCCAGAGTATCCCCACAAAAACTTCCATGAGACCCTATCAAATGCCTTTTCTAGGTTAATAAATACTGCAGGAAATTTACGTGTCTGAATGTGTTCTAGAAGTAGAAGCGTCTGACAGATATTATCTGTAGTGTTTCTATATTTACCGAATCCCGACTGATCTGGGCTTATGATTGCTGGGACCACCTTCTTCTAAACGCGTTGCCCATATTGCCATGAATAACTTATAGTCAGTGTTTAAAATAGATAGAGGTCTATAGGAGGCGAGATCAGAAGGGTCTTTATTTGGCTTTGGGACTGCTGCAATAAGTGCATAAGATGGGGGTTGGGGCTCACTCTCTGTCACCTCCTGGAACACCTGCAAGAGAGTGGGGAGAAGTGGCTGTTGACATTTTTTATACCAAGATGCTGTAAAGCCATCTGGGCCCGGATACATATGAGATTTGACAAGGGATATTTACTGAATGATTTCCTCTGCAATTAGGGGGCGTAATATATTTTGTTTCTGATTGTCCATTAGCTGGGGTAAATTTAGATGACCTAGGAATGAAACACAATCCAAGGCTGAAGGCTCTAGGTCTGCTGTATATAGAGATTGACAGTAGTTGAAGAAGGTAACTTGGATTTCTTTATCCTTATGGGTTACTATTTTAGTTATTGGAGTTAAGATCTTAAGTATTGTGGCCATTGTTTTCCTTTGACGCAGTTTACGAGCTGTCTTGTTCCTTGCCCCCCGTATTTACTTTGATTTAGGAAGAGTAAGGCTTGCTGAACCTTGTGGTCCATAATTTTCTGGATTACAGCTTTTGTTTGTTTTATTTTGAGTTGTAAGACTTTGTCTCCATCCCTGTATAACATTTGGTAGGCTTGTAGTCATTCTAGCAACACTGATTGTCGTGCCTCTAACTGGTGTTTTTTTTTTTTTCACTGCAAAGGCCAAGATCTCTCCTCTTATCACTACCTTTAGTGTGTCCCATAGGATCATTCCTGATATAGCAGATGAAGCGTTATCAGTTATAATCTGAGGAATTCTAATATTAATCATTTCCTGGCATTGACAGTCTTTTAATGACGAGTCATTAAGGTGCCATAATGTTTTTTTTTTTTCCCCCAGATCTATTTTTAGAAGCAAGCGGTGATGGCCTAAGAAGATCCTGGGGCCCATAGTTATATCTCACGCCAGATGGAAATCTTCACACGAGATGAAAAAGTAGTCCAGCTGGAAAAGTTGTGAAATTGTCCCGAATAAAATGTGTAGGCCTGTTGTGTGGGGAATATCTTCCTCCAAATGTCTATAATTCCTAAGTCTTCAAATGTACCTTTTAGATATTTAATAGCTTTACTAGACCTGTACATACGGGGATTGGAAGTATCTAGATTCACATTCCATGTTATATTTTTAATCCACCCTATTATAAGTTAACCCTTCAAAAGTTCCAACACTTTGCCCAAGAAGGCTTGGATGATTGGGAGAGAAGACTGTAGGGGAGGTATATGTTTACTAGGGTAACTTCCTGCGAATATAGTACTCCCTGCAGTATTACATATCTCCCCTGGGAGTCCACGTGTTGCATGTGGACTTCCAATGATGTAGTTTGGAGCACCATCATTGCCACCGCTCGCTTTCTCCCACTGTGGTGTGAAGATGCGAATACTCTGTACCTCTGACCCCCACTGAAGTTTGATATGCTCTGTTTCAGGCATATGGGTTTCCTGTACAAAATATAAATCTGCAGGATTCCATTGTAAATATTGGATAAATCTGGTTCTTCTAATCGGATTGTTCAGGCCATTTATGTTTTACGAAAATATCCTTGTGGGTACTGGAGATGTCCCTGTTAAATCTGAAGGCACCTTCCCCGTCCCAGGGAGGAAGACCATCCGCCCAAGAATTGGAGTGGGGGGGACCACTCCTCAGTGATCTTCCAGACTTCTGGAAAATCTCAACCTTAGCAATGCATTAAAGATCATCCTTAAACCAAATCCTTTTGTGTGTCTTTTTTAAAATAACTAGTAAAGTAACTAAGAGGGTTGAACATCTTTCTTACAATTGAAAAACTGTATTAAACATTAACTTGTCCCCCCAAAACACAGGGATAACTAAATGCTCCACAACTGAAACTATCATATAAAGCAGTTTCCAATTTAGAGGTGGAATACCATCTACACCTCTATGGTCCTTAGGGAAAAACCTGAAGTATCCCCAAGGGCAGAGGTTTGAATTCAGCAAGGTGCTGGTGATGATTCTCTGCAGGACAGTAAAGTCCTCAAAATAAAAAAGGGCATATGATGAACTGTAAATGGAGAAAAAAGGAAAACACTAGTGGAAGTGACTTTAAGCTATCTCTACCACTTTCCATTTTTATAGGGGGAGGGCTCTTTTTACATCTGAATCAATTTCAATATGAATATACAAAGTGTATTTATTAATCATTACTGTTCATTGAAAGCCTCTCCAACCTTAGCTCTGCAGCCTACTCTTACCTCCCCCCCCCCCGTAAGGATGGAGAGTAAATCAATGTCTTATCTTATGTTCTCCCCTTGTTCTCAAGGTAACCCACATGGCTCGCAGGTAAATGCCACCACCAAATATAGGAGCTAAGGCCCCATTCTGTTTTTTGTTGATTTGCATAGTTTCCCCCAAGTCCCACGAATGTGGGTATCGGGGGGTAGAGCCCACCCACCTCCCCACTGGTAGGTGAATCCACCACACTGATCTCCCCAGCTGGGGACAAACAAAAGAAAAGTGGAAGGAAGGCCAAAGTATGAATTAGTACCCCAGAAAACTAAGGAGGGTCTCGGGGCTGCCATATGGGGTGGAGGAGGAGATGAAGTCTCACCCATCCGGGGAACTGGGATCAGGTACTGGCTATTCCAGAATCAATTTTAGGGTAAGAAAACCTAATTTCTCGTGACATAAGTCATCACTGATTCTGGGGTGTCTGGAAGCCACCGGCCCTACCAGGTCTGATGGATCAAAAGCTGCTTATATACATTATGAGTTTGCACAGTCTGTCTCAGTACTGTATATATTTTATTAATTAGACAAGGGCTCTAAGACAGTGAAAAGTCCAAAGCAGTTCACACTGTAGCAGTACAGGTACCAGAGAAGGGGGTACCAGGGGCCCCGCAGAGGAAGGCCAGGGCCCAAGCCGATGCCAGAGTGCCCCCCACAGATGCAGGAACATGTCACTGCACTCTTGGCCAGGGTCAAGTCCCACCATTAAGAGGAGCTGGGGAACCCCTCCAATATGTCCTACAGGCAGAGGCATAGCTCTGTTGCCAAGGCCCAAGCCCCTGCCCCACCAGGACACCAGTCTCCCCTCCCATGACAAAAATCATTGGTTCAATCGAGCCCTTGAAAAACCAAGGGGCTTATCGTTTCTGATTATCTTCTTCCATTTTAGGGATATTTATCGAAGTAAGTCCCTTTTCAGAAATACACACAAAGCTAGGGGGATCTCTCTTGGGAATCCTGTGAGAAATTACTTCTGCTGTAGTATACTTGGCCCTGGACCACCCTTTACAAGAGACCAGGAATTCCTTGAGAAATAGTAAGTCCACAATTTCCTGTTTTCAGTGCCTTGTGTTCAAATGTTAGTATCCGGTTAGGGAGATGGTTGAGGGTAAAGGGAGCAGGGAGCACACCACTGTAATTAGTGCAAAATCATCCATCCAGCCCGGAGCCCCACCCGGCACCCAGCACCACACCTGCCCCCCACTAGCAGGGTGAAAGGCCCTACCATGGAGGGGAGCCAGGGAGACCTGGTGTTCTCATCTCCCTAGGTGCGACCCCGGGGGGGGGGGAGCGGAAAGGCAGAAGCGCCAGACCAGGAGAGAAGGGTCCCGCACCACAGAAGGCATTACCTTCAAAACACCCCACCAGAAACCCCCATTACACCTTCATCATGGTCTCTGGGGTACATGTAAATAATATTTAAATATAGAATTGAAAGTACATACAGTTATTTGTTAAACACATGAGTTTTAAGAGTAGGGTTGCCTCATCTGGTATTGCTGCAGTTGCTCCATTATTTCTGCCAGAGACAAGTTCGTGTTGGGCATATCTAGTGATCGGTCACCACTCCTTTCCACCTCAGGCCAGTACTGGGTTTCTGATCCTTTCTGTCCCTGGGAGCAAGGAATGTAGAGCCCCAGAATCTGAAGCTCCTCTGCACCTCCCTCACTGAAGAATATGTCTTGGAACTGGCTCAAACAGGACTGACAAAGACTCTGAAACATGTCAGAAAAGTGTCCTGAAAGACACGAGACCATGCTCGGCAGAGAACTTCTCAACCGATTCCTGGTCTAGGAGGAGAATCCCAGAGAAAGCCATGGACTTGTGGTCCGAGTCACTCCAGGAGTCCTCAAAACTCAAAGTTCACCTATGGCACAGAAAATCCTAAGTGATAGCCATGAAGGAGGTGACCTGTTCTTTCCAGTGAAGAGAAAGATCTGATGTCACGGAGGGAGTCAGAGGCTATACTGGCCCAGTGGTGGGAGAAACTTAGCTTAAAGATGTCCAGCAAATCAGCTACTCCAGTGGAACTGCCAGAGTAGGGATAGTGAACTATATCTATACCCCTAGAATAATTTGCTTTTTTTGTTTTTCTATTTTCCCAGTGGAGCAGACTCTCCTCCACCCGCTCCACAAGTCCATGGTCCCTTTCCTTCTGAGGTGGTTGCCAATGGCTGGTTTACCCTTCCATATTCTGCCCCAAACTACCCTTCTGAGTGTGTCAAATTGGCCAGAAACAAAGCTAGCTGGAGTGTTATGGCCCAGAGAGGCTGCACAGCAGGCCCAGAGATCTAGGTGTTGCAACTAGCTGGGGACTGCATAGCAGCATCACCTGTCTGAGCATCAAAATGGTTTCTGCCTTTGCTCCCCCCCCCAATATCCTATCTCTACTCAAATGGGGTATGTTCTGAACTGGAAAACCTTTCTGGCCAGTCAGAAGAGGACAGTGAGGGTGGATGTATAGTAGGATGTCAGCCATCCAGCAGCTGACTCTTCCCCCTTTCATCCCTCCCATGGGACACAGCGATCAGTAGAGAGGGATGGATGGATGGATGGATAGATAGATAGATAGACAGACAGATAGATAGACAGATGAATGGATGGACGGACAGATTTTTATTTATACAGCATTTTCCAGAGCTCAAGGTGGGTTACAATTTTAAAACAGACAAATAATCACCATACCCAGCATAAGAATTATAAATACAAAATTTCCAGACTCAGCAACATGCCAGTCTCCCAAAGTGTTTCTAAGTCAAAGACAGGACATAAGGGCCAGAGTATGGCCACTAAAAAACATGTCAGCTGAGCAGAGCAGAGGAATACAAACACTGAATCGCAAATTGCAAAACAAAAAAATTAAAAGTTATGTACCATAACTGTTGATCTTCCTTAACATCTTCTCCACAGATTAGCACTAATACGTCTGAGCTAGAAGTGGTACTGTAGGAGCCTGCAGGAGTCCGGAATTTTCTGGTGGGGGCTAGTGGCATGAATAGGCACAGGCTAGCACATGCCTGCTGGTATACAGCAGCACCAGCCCCCCAACCAACTCAGTACCTTTTTTTTAACTGAGGAAGTGAGAAGCATGAATCCCAAAACACCCTGTGCACTAACTAAAGACATAAGATAGCCCTGGTGGCTCATGTAAGAAGGGTCACCAATTCCAGTAATGCAACCTCTTCAGAGCCCAAACCAAGTACAAAGGGGTGAAGATCATAACACAACAATACTGGACTGAGTATGGAGCTTAGTAGGCAGGGGTGGTAACCCATGGAGAAGATATTTGGGAACATCAACAGTACGTAAATGAAAATGAACGTATTCAGTGTAATTGTTGATCTTCCAGAATGTCTTTACCATTCATTCACACTAATGGGTCTTACATGGAGGTGCTAGGACCCCATGGGAGGAAAGTCTTTTGCAGCTTGGGGGGGGGGGGCAACACTGGTGCTGCCTACAAGGCCAACATACTGACGTTGTGCTTGTGAGCCAGCCAGGGCGCTGACCCCCCTCCCTTACTCAGTTCTGTTTTCCAGTAGAAGAAAACAAGTAGGAGAGAAAAGAGAGGGGGCTATGGACTTCTAGCCCAAAGGATAGGAAAAGGATATCAAAATAAAATAAAACCCGACTACCAACTTAGTAGAACTAAGGGCTGAGCCTACAGAGTGGTACAAGAGTAGTGAGTATAATAGCCACAACCTAGTATCAGCTACTTGAATGGGAAGGGTAGAGATAAGAGTGAGGGGCAGCAGCCCTGGCATATAGCTCTGACTTGTACACAGGGGCCTAGAAAAAGACCGCTGCATAATTAAGATGGTAGAATGTCAACTTAACTAAAAACAGCCTCTGTGCTCCCAAGAAGACAATAACATTTAGCAGGGTAGAGATCCCAAAGCTCAAGAGGAGCAAAACAACAGGTGTGACTGGACTGAGTCTGAGAGCACAAATACTATTTTCTTGCTAGTCCAAAAGAACAAAAAAGGAAGAAGATGACAACTTGAGCGTGAACTCCAACCATCTGGGGAGTAAAGCACAGAAACACGCACAAGAAACAAGCTGAGGAGTATGGCGCTGAATATCCTAAAGTACCTGCCTCTCCCTGTAATGCAGGACACAAAAAAAAGCTGCACTCTGCCCCCAGTCAAGTTGCAGGCAGCCAATAACATGGATATACCACAGAGATATCCCTAGAAGGGAGAGCGAGGAACAGTTAAGGCAGTGGGGAGAGCAATAATCTCCCCAAATAATTTTTTTTGTACTGTTCTAAAAAGTTTTTTTTTTTTTTTTTTGTTGGGAAGAGGGTAGGGAGACTCTCAACCCATTTAAGTTTTTTGTCTGGGGAACAGAATGTTCCAACTTAAGGAATGGAGGGAGAAAAACACCTCCAAAGAGGGAGTGGCAAGAGGAATGCCAGTGTACTGAGGCACAACAGGGTGAGCTGTCCAGAGACCCTGGCTCTTACCAGAAGCAGGAGATGGTGGGCAGGCGTGTGAATGAATGATAAAGCTATTATGAAGTATTAACAATTACATAATTTTCACATCTTCCAGGAATCAATCTTCACCATTCATTCACACTAAGAAGTCAGAGTATCAAGCTTTCCCAAAAAAGGAGGAGTTGGTTCACCCTGAGGGACGATGTCCTTCAGCCCTCTGCATGAGGGAGAACCACATGAGAATAGGGACTCCTTACAGTTCCGGCGGGACCCAAGACTGGTCAGGGGCATATAGAGGCTCCCTTGGCCCAGAAGCAGGATGGTGTCCCAACTGTCAACACCTGACCCTGAGGGAAATTAAGTGAGTCTGCTAGAAATGCAAGTCGAGCACCTCATGCCAGGCCAGACATGCTGTCTGTCAAACGCAGAACAGGGTCCCAAGCTAGCCTCCTGCTGACAGTTCTGCAAAAAAAGTCTGCAAACAAGCCTGAGAGAAGCTCAAACTGCATCTCAGGTTAACCTCCTATGTACCAAATAGCTTTCTGCAATCATTTCAACAGTATGACTATATACAGTTTTAAACAAAGGGATCTCAATTTCACATAAAGATTCACATATATTTTTATAACTGCAGATATACAAGGGGGAGAAAAGACAGAAACAGCAAGTGAAGGCAGAGAGATAGTGAGAGGCAGAGAATTGAAAGACAGTCAGAGTGATCAGTTCCTAGGTCTCATGAAAACATTTGGTTGCGCGACCAGACAGACAAGAGACAAAAAAGGAGAGGACAGAACAGATCCTTGTGTTTCACTCTTTCTGTATAACAAATGGGACAGGGCCTTATTCAACACTGTCACAGGGGCCACTAGAATCCTCTTGCCCTCGTGTGTTTCCAGTTTGAACAGTACTCTGAATAAGATAATTTGGAGGGGTTGGATACAGAAACGGATTGTGCCACTGCAGTCAGAATGCATCCTGACAGAAAACATCAGGTCCTGGATTTATGGAGCAGAATCGAGGCAGTTTGGTGTTGAGTGGGGACACAAACGGTCCATACAGTACCTACGGTTCCTCACTCATTGAACAGTTACCTCATGACATCTGGATCTGGTGACCACCCATGAGGATTTGCTGTTTGACTTAGCTGGTCTGCAAGAGTGTTCTGACTGCTCCCCTGGCATACAGATGGCCTGGAATGGGGTCCCCTGTTCCAGGCACCACTCTCACTGCCTCCCTGCAGAAAGAGTAAGAGTGTGCTCCTCCCAGTCTTTTGACATAGTACATGACAGATTTGTTATCTGACTGGAGAAGGGCTGTCTTTTGGTTGAACAAATCCACTAGAACTTGCAGACAGTAAAGAATTGCATGCATCTGTAACACATTTATGTGGAAATGAGTTTCTGACAAATCTCAAAACCTCTGTGTCTGGAGACCCTAGCAGTGGGCTCCGCAGCCTAGTAAGGAGACTTCCATGGTGAGGGTACCTCTGGCTCCAATGGGGAGAAGGGGAAGCATTGGAAGAGGTTTTCCTCCACAGATTACCATAGCAGGGACTTCACTAGAGGCTTGATCACCTGAATGGGGTAGTTTTAAGAGTGAGATGCTTGAGACCCCTGGGTAAGGAGCATCCAGCTGTTCTCACATGCAGCCTTGCTAGGGGGACTGTGAACACAGAGGATGCTGTGGGCCCCAACATGCACTGCACTGTATGGGCTGGCACAGACCTGAATTCCATGATAAAGCATGCCTTCTACAAGTTTGCTCCCACTCTGCTGTCTGGAAGAAAGGTCTGAGACCATGTCATGTCCAGAACAGCACTTATGAACTGGAGTACCTGCGAGGCCTCTGACTGAGACTTGGAAGGGTTCAACAGGAATCAAATGGACATTAGAAACTGAGAGGCAATGGCTAACACCTGCTTTGTTTCCTGTCAGGAGCCAACCGTTCCGGTATGGGAAGACAAGGGGAACATTATTTAACCAGGAGTAGCACACTATGCCGAAGCTTGTTTTCAGATGTGACATGGGAGCACAAGGAAGTTAAGTGACTTGCTCAGGATCACACAGTATGCACCTAGGCGGCTGTGGGATTCAAACCCAGGTCTCCATATCTGCAGCTCAGAGCCTTAACCCACTGCGCTATACTGCCTCAAAAGATATAAAACAAGGGAACATTGTGCTATGTCATGCAGTCCTAATTTTCTAAGGTGGGCTGCAAGTACTGTGAAACACTTTGTAAAGACTTGTGAAACCAAGGAAAACCAATAGGGTAGGATTCTAAACTGGTAATGTTGCCCCTCCATGCAGAACCATAGGTGCCTGTGGTGGTTAGGGTGCACCAGTATGCCACAGTATGCATCCTGCATATCCAGAGATGCCAGCCAATCATGTTGTTTCAGGTATGGTAGTAAGGAACCCAGAGAAACCATCTTGAATTTTTCTCTGTCCATGTATTTGTTCGGCCTTCTGAGATCATGAATGGGGTGCATGCCCTCTGATTTCTTGAGTACTACGAAGTAGTGGGAGTAGAACCCTTCGTTTTGCTCTGACTCTGGTACTATTTCCACTGCCCTTCTTCTCACCAGGCCCACAATCTCCTGTGTTAGTAGCTCTGACACATGAGCTGACAGAGAATTACTTCTTTTGCGGACTGTCCATGGAGTTTCCAAAAACTCAAGGGAGTACCCCTCTCGGATGATCCTTAAAACCCAGTTGTCTTTCATAATAGTCGCCCAGTGACGTAGTACTGGATGAGGCCCCCTCACCCCACCCCCACCAGGGAGGAGTGGTCAACCTCAGGCAGCTGAAGCAGACCCAGGGCCAGAACTTCAAATGGTGGCACTGAGCACTTTTAGCCCACTGTGCCTTCAGTAGTGCTTTCTTTTGTGCTAGAGTTGGGAGAGATCTCTTTTGGGAGCCTCCTCTTCCCTGGAATGAAATAACTGCTTCTTACTGAAAGAGCCCTGTCCCTTATCTTCTGCAGAGTAAATGGATTTGGCTTGAAGATTTTAGTGAGTTGTTCAGTTAGATTCTCCCAAAGCCTTACCTTCATCAAGCATTTCGTGAAGGAAATGCAGTTTTTCATGTATCAGAACATACAATACTTTATTTTTCTTTTGTGAAGTCCAGTGTTCTATAAAATGCTGGAACCTGCGCAGTTCCATTTAGATGGAAAGTGCGGTGCCACACTGCTCGCCTCAATACACTTTGTATTGAAGCGACCCATGCACCACTGTATTTTCTGGTGAAATGGAACCATGCAGGTTCCGACATTTTGTAGAACACCAGACTTTACAAAAGAAAAATAAAGTACATTCCGGTAAGTGAAAAACTTGTGTTTTCCTTGCAAAATGCTTAATGGGGGGGGGAGGCTTTTGGGGAGGGGAGAATCTAATCTGGACAGCTTTCCTTTAAGAGTCATTCTGGTTTCATTAAACTCATTAAGAGATTGCTCAACCTCCTGTTCGAACAGATAAATGCCATCGAAGGGCACATTCATAATCTGTTGCTGGACATCCACAGTGAAGTGAGTAGTCTGCAACCAGGAATGCCTTCTGATGCAAATATCTGCAGCCACAGAGTGGGCTGCTGCATTAAAGGAATCCATAAAGGCCTTCAGCTGATGGCTGTTAGATTCAATGCCCTATTTGATAGCCAACTGTATCTGCTGCTTAGCCTCTATATCTGGCAGGGTCTCTGCCAGAATTTTTAACTCAGACCAAATGGCATACTCACACTGTAAGAAATGGTATTGGTAGCTAGCTATCCCCATGCCTTGGGTAGCCAAAGCATAGACCTGCTTGCCCATAATGTCCACTCTGCCTGACTCCTTGTTAGAGGGTTGTACTGTGACCTCCTTGGGCACAATGACTTTGTCATTTTCAGATAAAATAACAACAGTATTAACTACTGGCTGAGTGAAATATGTGGGTTTAGACTTTATTTATTCGAGAAATGGTCTTGGTAGCTAGCTATCCCCATGCCTTGGGCAGCCAAGGCATAGAGCCATGTACTTCCTGTCCACCTGTTTGAGGACAGTTGCCACATTAGCAGGCCTCCTCTAAGTCCCCTCTGAGAGAGAGAGTCTCTAAGGCTGGCTGGATGGGAGGAATAATAGAGACCAGGATGTTAGGCACGTTTAGGAATCTCAGTTAGAGGCACCTATCGTAGTCTACAGCTGCTGTCTCAAAATTAAAAGTGCTGTGCATATTTTGAGCAGAGCTTAAATGGGAATAACTGGAACCGGGTCAGGGTTCTCTGTGCCATAGATGTAGTTATCCATACCTGCAATGACAATGTCTGGACCTGACTTGTCTCCTTCTATCCCCGGGGGGTAGAAGGGGTTCCTAATGACAACACTGGCTAAGGCCTCGGCAACACCTGTCCTCTCCTTGGATAGGGTGTTGGGAGTAACATCCATGGTAGCATACAGATAGGGTCCCGGCACAGAGGGCCCACATAGCACGAAGGGTGGCTCCAATGTTGACCCTGAGATAGGCCCCAAAGAGGTCAACCCCGGCTCTGGACACAGCACCAGTTATGGTGTTGTGAGTCCTGCCAATCCTGAAGGACCAGGCTGTGGCACTGTGGCTGTCACCATCACTGGAGGGGTCAGCAACGACACTACAGATGGAGTCTGCACCAGTTGTGTGGATAATGACCCCAATGCCTCAGCAGGCTTCAGCATTGGAGTACAAATTGTTTCTTTTTGGGAGTTTAAAGGGGCTGTCCTCCCTCCCGAGTGCTGGACTGCCTGTTACCAGAGCACTCACCCAGAGAGGAGTGGTACCCAGACACAGCCCCGCTGCCATAGCAACTAGCCTATTGAGGCTCCCTACCATCCATGGTCAACCATTTTTAAATGGTAGGGTTGACAGAAAAATGGAAATTACATGCCTACCGTAATTCTTGATTTTCCTGGACGAAGTCTCCACCACTCATTCACACTAATGGGATCTACGCCGGAGGTGCTAGGACCCAGCGGGAGCAAACTTTTTTGCAGAAGGATCGGCGCCAGAGATGGAGCCATGAGGAGTGGTGGCATGAGCCTTGGCTCGTGCGGCAATGACTATCTTGGCATTGACCCTCCAACTGCCTCGGTACCTTTCTTTCTGAGGAGGTGCAGCGTAACTAACCTAGAAGGATAGCCTAACAAAAACCGGACATAAGATAGTCCGGAAGACCCATATAAGAAGGGTCGAGAAAGAAGTCTTCACAGCCTAAAGATTGAGGGAGTGAAGACCACAACAGAGGTGAGCTCGGGGGAAGGAGGGTGGGCGTATGAATGAGTGGTGGAGACTTCGTTCAAGAAGATCAAAAATTATGGTAGGTACGTAATTTCCATATCTTCCTGGACATAAAGTCTCCACCACTCATTCACACTAATGGGAGAGTACTGAGCTAATAATCGCCTGAGAGGGTGGCAGGAGAAACCAAGAGCTCACAAATTTAAGACAGAAGTCCATTAAGGATGGTTCTGACAAATGAAATATGCCACCTGGCATGGACCTCTAGGGCATATTGCTTGACGAAAGTATGCACTGAGCTCCAGGTAGCCACACTGCAAATATCTGCAATGGGCATATTGCGGATTTCTGCCAGGGATGCTGCAACTGCTCTAGTAGAGTGAGCGTACACTCTACCCTCTGGCTTAACCTGCACCATGGAATAACAGTGGCGAAGGCATGCCACCAGCCATGCTGAAATACATCTGTTAGCGACAGGCTGACCCAGCCGGGTTTCGCTGTAGGAAACAAACAGTTGTTGAGTTTTGCAAATTTCTTTTGTTCTATCTAAATAGAAATGCAGAGCTCTTTTGACATCCAAAAGAATGAAGGGAATGCTCTCCTTCATTTTGGAAGTTCGCAAAATAAGTAGGAAGGACCAAAGGTTGGTTTAGATGGAATTCTGAAACAACCTTAGGGAGAAACTTAAGATGGGTCCTAACAACTACTTTGTCTTTATGAAACACAGTATACGGAGGGTCTGTGACCAAGGCATGTATCTCAGAGACCCTGAGGGCTGAGGGGAATGGCCACCAGGAAGGCCATTTTCCAAGTGAGAAATTTCAGCTCACAGGTAGCTAAAGGCTCGAAAGGCCTTTGAGTGAGCATGTCTAGTACAAGATTAATGTCCCAGGCTGTGACTGGATGTCTGCTAGGGGGTCTGGTATGCAGAATACCCTTAAGAAACCTCTTAACTACCGGTAGCTGAGCCAGTAATAAGGAATGTACTGGCTCATGATAAGCTGAAATGGCACAGAGGTGAACTTTGACTGTAGAGTATTGTAGACCTGAATTAGAGAGGTCTAAAAGGTACTCTAGAACTTTGTTTGGTGGACAGGAAAAAGGATTCAACAAGGATTTTGCACTCCAGAGAGAAAAACGCTTCCATTTGACTGTGTAAGTTTTTCTAGTGGCCAGCTTGCGCGCAGCCAAGAGAATATCTGAAACTCTCCAAGAGACATTGAACCTGTTCACTTCTATCTCTTCAGGAGCCAAGCGTGAAGGTGAAGTGACCTCAGATTGGGATGGACCACAGGCCCCTGAGTCAGAAGGTTTGTCGGAAGGGGAAGTGCTTTCGGAGGGGTTTCCAACATACTGCTGAGTAATGGAAATCATATCTGTTGAGGCCAGAAGGGAGCAATGAGGATCATTTTGTCCCCCTGGGACTCGAACTTGAGAAGTACCTTCTGAATTAGTGGAAGAGGAGGAAAGGCGTATAGAAAGCATCTTGTCCACTGCAGCTTGAACACATCCTGACAGAAAATGCCAGGCCCTGGATTTCTGGAGCAGAAGAGAGGCAGTTTTGTGTTGAGTGGGGATGCAAAAAGGTTCAGGTCTGGAGTTCCCCACTCTGTGAAAAGTGAATGAACTACTGTTGAGTCTAGAGACCACTCGTGAGAATCTGTCTCTGTTCTGCTGAGATGGTCTGCCAGTTTGTTCTGCATTCCCGGCAGGTAGACTGCATGAATTAGAGCCTTGTGCTCTAGGCACCATTCCCACACTCTCATAGCTTCCCTGCATAGAGGGTAAGAGTGTGCACAGCCCTGCTTGTTGATGTAATACATCACTGCTTTGTTGTCTGTTTGAAGGAGAATGTTCTTGTGACAGAGAATGTCCTTCAAAGCTCGGACCGCATAAAGGATGACTCTCATTTCTAGGACATTTATGTGAAGCTGGGACTCGTTCTGAGTCCACGTTTCTTGGGTGTGGAGATTCTGACAGTGAGCCTCCCACCCCATCAGGGACACGTCTGTGGTAATGGAAATCTGATGATCCAGAGGAGCAAAGGGATCTCCCTGAAGGAGATTGTCCTCTTGAGTCCACCAGGTGAGAGACTGCTTCAGAGGTTCTGTCACCTTGATGAGAAAGGACTGAGGGTGAGTGGTTGGGGACCACTGAATACTAAGCATCCACTGAGGGGTTCTCATGTGAAGGCGTGCTAGGGGTACAGTGAACACCGAGGATCCTAGCATCCGTTACATCGAGATGGCTTGAACTGAGCTGTTCTCTCCGATGTATCGGGCCATCTGTAGGATATCACTCCTTCTGTCCTCTGGTAGAAAAGCTTTTGCACAGGAGGTGTCCAGAAGAGTTCCTATGAAAAGGAGTCCCTGGGAGGGGTGCAACTGTGATTTCTTGAGATTTAGCAGGACTCCCATGGACGTGAGAAAGTCTGAGGCTGTGGCTACGGCATCTAGAGTTCCCTGCCTGGAAGGGCTTGCTAGAAGCCAGTCGGACAGATATGGGAACACTTGAATTCTGATCTTTCTGAGATGCGCTCTGAGAATTGCACAACATTTTGTAAAAACTTGCGGCGCCGAGGATAGCCCAAAGGGCAGGACTCTGAACTGATAATGCTGGCCCAAAGCCATAAACCTCGGGTATCTGTGATGCTTCCAGCGAATAGGGATATGCTGGTAAGCATCCTGCATGTCCAGGGAGACTAGCCAGTCATGTTGATGAAGCAAAGGTAACAGAGTTCCTAGTGAAATCATTTTGAACTTTTCTTTGGGAAGAAATCTGTTCAGTTTTCTGAGGTCCAAAATGGGGTGCATGCCCCCAGTTTTCTTTGGAACTAGAAAGTAATGGGAGTAGAACCCTGTGTTCCATTGATCCATCAGAACTATTTCTACTGCCCTGTTGTTCAGAAGGCCTAGTATCTTGGCGGTGAGAAGCTCTGACTGAAGAACTGACAGCCTGGGCTGACGTTTGGGGGGACGATCCAGAGGGGTCTCTCAAAGATTGAGGGGACACCCCTTGTGGATTATCCGGAGGACCCATTTGTCCAAAGTTATGGACTTCCACCAGTTGTAGAATAGAGTTAGATGACCCCCCACCGCCAAGAAAGAGTCCCCCTTGGGCAGCTGAGATGGGACTTAGGCCAGAAACTCAGAAGGCGGCCCTGGGCGCTTTGGGCTGTTGTGCTTTCTGTTGCAATTTCTTTTGAGGCTGAGGGGCTTGGTTTTTATTAAAACTTCCCTTGCCTTTGCCCCGAAAGGACTAACGGTTGTGAAACTGGCATTTATTAACCCCCCGAGAAGGGGCAGGAGCAGGTCAAGCCAATTTAATGGCCGATCTGGTCTTTTGTGTGGCCTCTAGAGCTTTTTCTACTTGAGGACCAAAGAGATATACACCGTCGAAGGGCAACGCCATGACCTGTTGCTGGGCATCATTCGTGAAGTCTGAAGTGCGCAGCTAGGAATGACGGTGGGTACAAATGTCTGCTGCCACCGCTCGGGAGGCAGTATCGAAAGCGTCCATAGCTGCTTTAACCTGTTGGTTGTTGGACTCGATATCCCTGGTTATGGTTTGAAGAAGCTCTGAATTAGCATCAGACTCCGGTAGAGCTTCAACCATTTGTTTGAGTGAATGCCAAAGAACACACTCATATTGAGAGAAATAATCCTGGTAGCTGGCAATACGCATACCCAGGGTGGAAGCAGCAAAGACTTCTTACCTAAAGTATCTATCTTATGAAATTCTTTGTTGATAGGTCTGGCTGTAGTAGCTTGAGGAAGGATGACCTTATCATTCTTCGCCAGGACTACAATAGGGTCCGCAAATGCTTGGGAGGCCAAAATGGGTAGTTCCTTGGGAGCAGCATACTTTCTATGGACTTAGCCACAGAAGGAATAAGACTGGTATTATTCCATACCATTTGAGAAAGAGTCTCAAAGGAGGGCTGCACCGGGGAGTTAGATCCATAGGGATCTCCGGGACATGAAGATATTGGAGCCTTAAAAGCTTGCCAGGATCAATACCCGTAGTCTGGATAGAAAGAGTGGAATTCAAATTCTTTAGCAGAGACTTAAAAGACAGGTCCTCGACCACAGGCTCTGCAACAGGATTAGGTCCTGCTCCTTCCACATCATCACCCAGTCGAAAGTCTGAGTCAGGCTCAATATTTATTTATTTAGTTTTTGTTTACCGGGTAAGTACACTAGACAAGTTTTATGCCTATTTTCAGGAACGACCCGGGAGAGTACAAAAGGGTACAACAGGTACATTGATACAGTAATTGGTTCAGACGAATACATTCAGGTACAAAAACAGGAGAAAAGACAATTTTTACAGTTTTTACATTTACGTGGAAGGTACACCCAGTACAGTGCTGGGGCAAGGTATAAGTTAGAGATAAATTCAATGACCAACAGGGCTGGTGAGGATTATGAGCATAGTAACATCATAGCGTCGGTCAAGCAAGGGAGGGGGGATTTGGACGAGGACATAGCGCAAGAGTGGTGACGCCAGAGCAGGAGAGAAGAAGCCGGCACTAGTGGACACCGGGAGGCTAAGGAGGCTTAGGACATTCACAGCGAGAAGCCACCTTAAGATGATCCCACAGGAGGTCCGGAAACTCTTGTGAGAGGAGGCAGTGGAGTCTTTCAGGAAAGGAGTTCCAGAGCCTGGGGCCATGGACAGCAAACTCTGGTCCCCATGTTGGTGCGGGAAGTAGGTACACTTAGTAGGCCGGGCCTTGGGATCTAAGCAGGTAGGGGAGAGGTCAGCAGGAGCAAGAAACCGGGCCAAGTTCCGGAGGGGTGCCGAGCTAAGTACTTTACTCACGAGGCACCCAGTGCTAAAGTTAAGGTGATTGAGCGGGATAGCCAGCCAAGCTTCTCGTGAGCTTCGCATTGATGGGTGAGGCAGGGGCGTGAGGGCAAAGCGACAGATGATGTTGTCGTTGTGCTCCACTTGCTTAGGAGGTCTTAGAAGTATGAGCAAATATGAGGGAGCCGTAGCTGAGGGAGGGAAGTAGTATTCCCCTGGCAAGAGCTAAGCGAGCCACTGGAGTGAGGTTGTACCGAGCCCTGTAGGCCATTACCAGTTTGCGGTTTACCCCACTGCAGACATTATGGATATGACTACCAAGGTCCAATTGGGGATCAAGCATCCAAGATATTTGAGGGAGGTCACAGTAGGGGAGAGGGGAGCCATCTTCAGAAAGTTGATATGTAGGGGAGTTGAAGAGGCTCGATTTTGGCAGAGGAACCCAAGAGCATAGCCTGGGTTTTGTTTTGATTTAGGACCAATTTATGGTTGGAGAGCCATGCCTGGATGTTCCAGAGGTCTTCAGATAAGTGGACGGTTTAGGTGGCTGTATCACAGGAGTGGGCCAGGAGAACCAGGTCATCCGCAGACATGATGACATGGCAGCTGGAGACCACATCAGGGAGATTGTTGATGAACAGGGAAAAGAGTAGGGGACCCAGCACGGCGCCCTGAGGGACACCAGAGGTGACAGGCCGGGGCAGAGGACTTTATTGAATTTAGTTAGTTGTTTTCTGCCATATAGGTAGTCAGAGACCCAGTTTAGGGCGGTGGGGACAAACCAAGGGACCTCATCTGCAGGGCAAGCAGGTCGTGGTCACCCAGGTCTAACGCCTTGGATAAGTCAATAGATACCACACCTGAGAGTTTTCCTGATCCATAGCAGCTCTGATGCTGGAAGAGACTGAGATGAGACCGTGGAAGTGCTGTGCCCTTTCACGAAAGCCATGTTGGGCCGGGGTCACAGACCATGGGAGTGGATATACTCCGAGATTTTGTGCGACCACCTTTTCCAGCAGCTTGTGACAGCAGAGGATAGCTAGTGGGATGGTAGTTGTCCAGGATTTTGGGGTCTCCTGCTTAGGAAAGGGACGACCTTGGCAACCTTCCAGATATCCGGGATCAGTCCCTGTGTAAGGGATAGGTTGAAAATGTGGCCACCGGGAGGCTATAAGGGAGCACCTAGTTTGAGAAGCTTTGGCTCCAGATCATCAGGACTAGGGCTAGCATTCTGGGAGAGATCAAGAAGGAGAGACCGCATCACATCGACACCGCCTTAGGTAAAATGGAGGGCTGGTCAGACCCAGACTCCCATTGGGACGGGAGGCAGGGCAGTTTGAGTTTTGGGCTGAGGACCCTAGCGGGAGAGCAGAAGGGAGGTCTGTGAAATGAGAGTTTAGAGCATTAGCAATCACGTGAGGATTGTTGCAGGAGACTCCTTCGATGAGCATGTCAGTGACCCCGGAGTAGGAGCGACCGCCAACCAGTGATTGGATGGTTCTCCAGAACCGTCTGGGGTCTTTAGCAGAGCTGAGAAGGGCAGCCTTGCAGAAGTCGCTTTTTGCGCCCCTGATCATTTTCTTGCACTCATTTCTGAGTTTTCTGTATTGCTGCAACAGGGCAGTGTCGTGTGAGCGTTTTACCTGATGCCAGCATTTGTCTCTCACTCGCATGTGGGAGAGAGACTTCTTCAGCCACTGGGTGGCTGTCCCACGGACCTCACGCCCAGTGATAGGGCATGCCTATCTTGTAGATCCACAAAGATGTTGTGGAACGCCGGCGACGCCGATGAGGGATCCAGTGCTCTGTAGACTGTTGACCAGTCCGTAAGCCTGAGTTCCTCCAAGAACAGGTCAGGGTTTAATCTGGCAAAGTTTTGAACCTGGATGATTTTGTGGGAACCTTAAGGGAGGGATATTCCATATACACAGAACCGGGAGTGGTCCGATATGGCGTCGGTAGGGCCCCTACTGAGGAGATCCTCTCAGGACGGTTTGACATAATCCAGTCCAAGAGGGAGCAGGAAGTGCCGCTTTGCCTTTTGACGTGGTGGGCTCTTACCAGTTGTGTTAGGACGGTGGCAAGCAGGGCCTCAAACTGCTTGACGTTTTCCCCATCCCAGTTTAGGTTAATGTCCCCCAAGATAAGGAGTTCATTTACCCCGGTACTGGGACAGACAGTATCCAGGAGATGGGAGAGGCCCTGCAGCCCGCCCTTAGGTGGGTTGTAGGAGCATACCACGTGCAGTTTCTTGGTGTTGCCAAGCAGCAGCACGGTGTGGAGGAGCTCACAGGTTGACGGCAGTACAGAGGTGTGGTTTATAAGGGATACGTTGAGGTGGGCCCTGTAGTAAATCAGGATACCTCCTCCCCTTTTGCTCCCTATTCTGTCCTGCCGTTTTAGCTCATAGCCAGGGAGCCTGCAGACCGAGTCAGGAATCTGGGGTTTAAGCCAGGTCTCGGTTATCCCCAGGATGTCAGGCTTGTAGAGAGTGACCCATGCAGTGAGCTCGTCAAGGTTGGGAAGAAGACTCCGAATGTTGATGTGAGCAACTTTCAGGCCCTTTTCCCTCCACCATTTCTGAGGAGAGTCAAGGGTGGTGGGGCCAGGAGTGACTTCAATGTCGCCAGATAGGGCAATGGACAGTAAGATTAGCCACAGAAGGGGTCCTCTCGGGGGGGACCTTTTGATTTTATCATCTCCTGAAGCCCAGGAAGGACTGTATGGACAGGAAAGGAATGAAAATCAGAAGGAAATGAGGAAGGAAAAGGATTCGGAGAGGAGAAGCCCTGAAGACTGGCCGACGAAAAGCCATGCCTCGGCGACAAAGAAGAACACGGTGCCGACAAGCCGCATGGCACTGAAGACAGCGCCGAAAAAATGCACGGCACCGACAAACTCATTGGCACCGACAAACTCAACAGTGCCGAAAGACCGCATAGCGCTGAGGACGGCGCAGACAGGTGCATCAACGCCGATGATGGCACTGACAGGGGCACCGGTGCCAAGCGACCCGCCAACAGTGCCGAAACCAACCCAGGGCCCCGAAAATTAAGATTTGAGGGAAAAGGAGAAAGAATTTCAGGAGATAGAGGCATCGGTGTGGCTCCCTGTGCCGTAGCCATGCAAGGGGGGAAACACCTGAGCGCGGAGTCGACGGCACCGAGAAAGGCGCCGCATGACTAGGGTGACCCAACTGCCCTGCCCGATCCTCAGAAGAGCCTGAAGGCCCTGGAATGAACTGGCCAGGCAGCTGGACCAACCTCCAAGCCCACTGCTCCATCAGAGCGGCCCACTGATGACACTGCTCATCTGAAGCCCTACCAGAAGGCGAGGAAGGGCTCCGGTGTCGAAAAGGTCGGTGACCAGAAACCGACGACTCAGAACGAGGAGACAGGCAATTGACCCCAATGACCGACCGTCGACAAGCAGACACATCAGAGGATGATCTTGAGTGATGCCTTCTCTTTTTTGACCTGCGGGCCGAAGAAGAGCTCGAGGCCAAACGGTGCCGAGAATGCGACCGTTTTCTTCTATGCTTCTGAGGGGGACCGCCCCTCTCTTCGGGCACTGGACCATTCATTGTCAGACCCCCCCCCTCCGGAGAAGGCGGTAGACCAGACCCAGCCCGGCTGACTGAATAGTTTTCATACGAAGTCTCCCTAAAGTCACCTGACCCGCTCATGGTCGAATCCGTCAATGTAGGCTGAGACTTCTTTGTTTAATAAGAATAAATTACCATAGGCGGTACTTTATTCGAGAAATACTACAAAATAATAAACTGAAAACTATGCTGCTAGTTTGAAGTTTGACTCCCGGCGGGTGAGCGACGTCGTCACTGAAGCACACTCGATGGCGGGAAAAAAGGAACCGAGGTGGTTGGAGGGTCGACGACGAAATAGTCATTGCCGCACGAGCCGAGGCTTGCGGCGCCGCTCCTCGCAGCTCCATCTCTGGCGCCGACCCTCCTGCAAAAAAGTTTGCTCCCACTGGGTCCTAGTGCCTCCGGTGTAGATCCCATTAGTGTGACTGAGTGGTGGAGACTTTATGTCCAGGAAGATCTTAACTTTTGTGCATGTAACTAAAGTGACACAAAAATAATAAACTCTAGTGTATTTTAAACCAACACCAAAGAACTTAACACTGTCATCATACAGGTGGTGAAATTCTGGCCTTGACAGTGAAGGAGATGCTGCACACTCCATGGCTGGACAAAAGGAACTGAGGTGGTTTGGAGCTAGTGCCGCTGTATACCAGTATGCATGTGCCAGCCTGTATGCACAGAAATTGCTGCTGCATACCAGTGGACATGTGCAGTGTGTACACACTGGGGTTACTTGCACCAACAGCTCCACCGGAAATCCTCTAGCTCTGTGGGGTCCTTGCACCTCCAGCTCAGACACCATAAGTGGGAATTTATGTCAAGATTGATTCTTAGAAGATCTACAGTAGCCTGCAGGCAACAGGAGTGTACCCATTCAGCTAATGATGGCTGCTCCAGCACAATTCCACAGATAGGGCTACTTTCAGATGGACTAAGGACTGTATAGCACTCAGCGGTGGCAAGTCACAGTCAGCAACTAATAGGAATATAGCCAAAGTAATGGGGATGTATCCTGGGCTGCAGAAGGAAAACAAGTATACAAATTTTTGTTTATTGAACACAACCAGGATACATATACACCACGGGTGGTGAGAGCTTTCTCAGTAGGATATTCTGTGTTATTTCCACTGCAGTGAGGATAAATCCTGATGACATCGGCAGAGTGAGGATATCGACATTTATCCATACTCTGCTGATGTCACCAGAGTGTGGATAACTGCACTGCAGCTTGCATTCTAAAGGAAACTGCTTCAGAAAACAGTTTCTCTTTTACCTTTGTTTTTACCAGGGGAGACAGACATACTTAGCTGAAAGCTTGTTTACAGGTGCAGCCCTGGAGCACAAAAAAGTTAAGTGACTTGCTCAGGGTCACACAGTAAACAAGTGGAAGCTGGGGGATTCAAACCCAGGTTTGGACTGCTGGATGTCACCAGATTTGCAGCACAGAGCCTTAAACCACTGTGCTATACTGCCTCCCTACAAGAAACTGCTTCAGGAAACAGTTTCTCTTTCTCACTGAAGCTGCAACTTACTCAATTAGCTTTGCAAAACACTCTCACCTATGTCCCATTGTGTTTCTAACCCACTACTGTGCTGATCTCAGCTTCAAAATAACCTGAATTCTAAATGAAACTCTTTTACAGAGCAGTTTCTGTTTCTCAGTGCTACCTGCAGCAATTTGTCTTTCTCAGTGAGCCTCTGACTCACTCAATTAGCTTTGCAAAACACTGTCAGCTGTGTTTCTCACTCACAGTCCATTCAGAGGCCCTGTCCACACTACACCGCTTGCGCCCGGTAACGGATACCAAGCGGTGCAGTGCATCCACACCGGGCGTGTTCACGGACTGGTACCACGCTGGTCCACACATTGGGATCTGGGCGATCACAGCGGTGCCCGACCCACAATGCAAACTCGTACAGCGCTTTGGTGCCTAGGGACCGTTACCGCAGTCCACACTACCACCGTAACGCTACCAGGGCGATCGTCGGTTTCATATCCATTGTTGAAACCACCTCATGTGGTTTCAACAACGGTGTTATGAAACGCCTCCTGTAACGTTACAGGTGTAAACGCGACCTGTTACGGTAACGTTTTACACCCTCTGTAACATTACAGAGGCGTAGTGTGGACAGGGCCAGAGAACACACACACACACACACACACACACACACACAGTCAGCACACATAGAATGAGCAGGAAACACACAAAATCAGAAAAAATGTTCCTAAAGCTCTCACCCCTGTGGTATAAATCGCACACATGATGGGCAGATCATGGGATATGGAAAATATTCTCACTCCTGCAGAGTGAGCTGTGCATTTTCACTCATGCCTTCGGCACTCGTGAGAATACACAGCTCACTCTGCAGAAGTGAGAATATTTTCCATATCCCACTCCTGCCCATCATGTATCCCATATATATCTATCTATATATCGATCTATCTATCTATCTATATATATATATACACACACACATATATACTGTAGCACTGAATAATGCATTAACTGCCCAGAGGCCCTGGACTCTCAGGATAGTACTCAAAGAACTAGATATTCAAAAAGATTAACACTTACAGTAAGCATGTAACTATTCACACCTTCCTAGAATCAATCTTCTCCACCCAATGTCACTTACGAGGCACAGTACCAAGCTTCCCTGTTTTATGAGGAAGAAGCTGACTCACCCCAAGAGTACACTGGTAGCAACTGCCATGATGAGCAATATCGGACATTATTGGTACGCCAAAAGGTGATATTGTTTTCATTAGTTCCATGTTACCCAATATACAGAAAGCAAAATCAGCATGTGATATGGCCCGACATAGCCTGTTATGGCTAATGATGGTATTGGCTACCACTGTATGGAATACCCTCAGCCTCTGAGTGGGGGGGAACACCTGAGGAAGAGGGCTCGACCAGGTCTGTTGGGACCTGTGACTGATCAGGTCAACATGGACACTCCTGTGGCAAAGGAGCAGGAGGTTCCCCAAAAGTTTCCACCTGACCTTTGGGGAGAAAAAGTGCACCTCCTGGAAGTGTGAGTTAAGCACTTTGCACTGAGCCAAAGATGCCAGTCAGGAAAGGCAAGGCAAGTCATCTGTTGAAGTCAGACTAGTCTAGAGGCTATCTTGTTGCCATCATAAGATGCTCTGAACTGGTGTTGTGCTACTTCTAGACCATGGGTAGAAATGGTGATGGCCTGCTTGTCTCACTTTCAGACAGTGCCGCTAAAAGGATGTGAAGTTGCGATCACAGGTGATGGTTTTATGTTCACATATGGGTCTGATGTGCTGAGATACACATAAAGAAGCATGCCAAGGGTAAAACTGTCCTCCCAAGAGAGCATGTGTCAGCAAAATCCACATCTGGGGGTCAGTTGTGCGTCAGGCTCCATGACGCTGATAGGGTCTGCAGCACCTAAAGCCTTGTAGTGAGAGGAGGTACATCTACTCCAGATCCTGTGGGTGTGACTACAGCATCTCCACCAAGAATCACTGGTACAGAATGTATTCAACAGATGAGGCCAGGTGTATGGTGGATTCACTGTCCTCTGAGGAGGATGCTGATGGAGAGGAGGTGCTGGCTCGAGGAAGGGTTGGTGCCAGGGATGGGGCCTTGTACTAAGCCCTGTCTGACTTCATGCACTATCAATCTATCGCATAAACCCAAACCCAGTATTAATGCCATATCAGGGGCCCCAAAGGAGCATAGAATGAGGGCAACCTCTCAAAACATCCACCGTGGCCTTTCTAGAGGGAACTGAGGTTCCTGTTCTAAGGGGCCTTGGTCTTGGCTGCAAAACTCTGGTGGTGCCCTCGCCCTATGGGGGTGGGGGGAGGGCTAACCAGAGTCACACAATCGTGGTCTACAAGCATCCAAGGAATGAACAGATTGGGGCAATACCCACTGGGAGAATCCCCAAGGAGAGTAGACTGGAGTCTTACTGGACCCACGGGAAGACCCCAGTCCTCATCAGGATTGATGTCGAGAGGCAGCTCCAGGGAGAAACCAAACTAAAGACCATGCTCCAGCCCTGAGTCAGTGCTGCCTCCAGCATCAGGCTCAGGACAAATGATATCCACAGGGACAGGGGTCCTCCCGCCATCGTACTCATCAGTGTCGTCCTCGACATCGATGTCTGGCCCAGCACCATCTTCTTCCCTAATGTCACATAGGAAATCAGGGACAGGCATCAGGTGGACATTTCTACTGGCATCGTGGTCGGTGGAATACCTTGGCCCAGCACCATCTCCAGACATGGGACTGTCCCCTTCCTCTGTGTTGCTAGCTACACCATAGTCAGGATCAGGCTCCATGCCGACTCTGGCACCTTCATAAGCCACATTACCAGGCCCTCCTCTGACACCACAAACTGTGATAACAGCACGAATGGTGGCAGAAGACTGTGCTGAGGTGTCCTCCAATGTACAGCGTATATGGAAGTTGCTCAGTCAACCACCCAGAAGGAGTCAACTGTCCAGCAGGGCCTCAGATACTTCAGCACAGCAAGGTCAAAGACGGCCCTGTACTTCCAAGTATTCAGAGGGTCCTCAAGGAGGCCCAGGGGAAGTGCCTAAAGACCTGACCTTGCAGCTACTTGTGCATTGCCTGCTTACCTTCAAAGATCAGGATCAGCTAACCCCACCTTAGCACTCAATTTTCCAGTGTGCAGCCATCCATGGTGAAGCAAGCATCACAGGAATCCATGTCATGCTATGGTCAAGGCAGGCAAATCATTGCTGATGCTATCACTCTAAGTCCTTTTGTTCCCACAGGAGCACCATCGCATAATGGAAGGCTTCATATCCGTAGCTCCCTCTGATTTGCACTTAAGCATCATGGAAAATAAAAACAGAGAAGTGGTGCTGTAAGTGAAGAAAACAATGGTGACACAGTAGAACCTGAGGTGACTGTTCCTACGATGCACACTTAGCAGAGGGGAGAACAGAACTGAGGTAGGAGAGGAGCTGGCAATGGTTACTGGCAGGCATGCAGCAGCACATGGGGACATGCAAGCATCATGGCCAGTAGCCATCGTTGGTTCCCTGGCCAAAGATTTGCTTCCAATGGGTCCTAGAGCCTCTGGTCCAGACCCATAACTGGGACACAGTGGAGAAGATTGAGTCTAGGAAGATCAAACACTAGCCAGAAATATTCAGATCTTACTGGCTTTAACAGCAAATGAATGCCTCAGGAATCAGAAGCTATATATCTGAGCCACTGTTTTGCTTGGGCTGTGCAGCCACAACCCCCACCCCACCCAAAAAATAAAAATAATCTTCATAGGTTGACAACATGAAAGATAATTTATGATACTTTGCACGGACATTGCTCAAAAAGGGAGGTCTGATGTGGGATAATAGAAAGAGAATTTGGATCAACAGTTTTTTTACAAATATTTTCATGTTTTATGCAAAACAATGACAGTTGGCATCAGTAGGGCTCAGATCTCATAACACTCCAAAAACATCTGCATTTCAGGGTATTCAAATCCTTAAAACTAAACACATTTAAAGAGAAACAGGATCTTTACCCCTCGGACGTCTTCTGATCTTGCTGCATTTTCTGCTTTGAAGTCATAACCATCTGCGGTGACACCATAACCTGCTGATGATTCTTATGTCACAGAAACACAGACTTTGTCAGCAGAAAAGGACTGCTTGCCCACCAAGTCTGCCCAGATGTCCCTGCCTAATCCATCTCCACAGACCCTAACTAGTCTCCGGCAGCCCTCCTTCCTGCCTATTTTCTAACATACTCCCATATATATCCCGTGCATGCTTGACGCCTTCACCGTCTCCGCCTCTACCACTTCCCCAGCAGACTGTTTCAGGCATCTACCACCCTTTCAGTAAAGAAGTATTTCCTCAAATCTCTCTTGACCACCCCCCCAGCTTCATCACATGACCCTGGTCCTGGTGCGCTTGATCAATTGAAACAGACTCTGCTCCCCTGTTAACCCCTGCAAGGTACTTGTAGGTCTCTATCATGCCACCTCTCGCTCTCCTCTCTTCCAGGGTGTACATGTTGAGATCCTTCAGTCTCTTCTTGTAGGGTATCAAGTGCAACCCCTGCACTGGTCACTCCCGCATCATCAGAGTGAGTGCTGTTAAACACCACCCTCTATCTCCTATCCATTAACCAGCTTCTAACTCAATTTACCATTTTAGATGCCACCATTATGCTGCTTGGCTTCTTTATCAGCCTACTGAGTGGCACAGTGTCAAAGTCCTTGCTAAAGTCCAGACAAGTCACATCCACTGCCCTCTTCTAATCTATCTCCCTGGTCACCCAATCAAATAAATGTATCAGATTCATTTGGCATGACCCCGACCTGGTGAATCTATGCAGCCTGAGATCTTGCAGTCCACAGAATTCAGATACTCCACCAGTTTTTCTTTCAGTAGGGTTTCCATTAATTTCCCCACCACTGAAGTAAGACTGACCAGCCTGTTGCTGTTAGCCTCTTCTGTGCTGCTGCTGCTTTTATGTAGAGAGACCATGTCAACTCTTCAGCAGTCCTCAAGAACCACACCTGTTTCTAGTGAGCTGTTGAACGAGGCCACCAGTGGTGCAGCTAGCACCTCCCTGAGTTCTTTCTGTACCCTTGGGTGTATCCCATCCAGTCCCATTGCCTCATCTACCTTCAAAACTACAAGTCCCTTCAAGTCTTTGTCCACTGAAAATGGACTTGCATCCACCTACTCCCTCTGTTCCTGCTACATCCTGGGGGTCCGTCCACCACTCTCCTTCCACTGTGAAGACTAAGCAGAAGTGCCTGTTCAGAATGGCAGCTTTCTCAAGCAGAGGGACTGTGACTTCAGAGCAGGACAAGCAGCAGGGGTAGATAAACAAGCATCTTCTTTTTTCTTTTAATGTTCCCATCGCCTGGCCAGCCCTCCTTCCCTTCCATTCTCCCAGCCCTGTCACCCAAACTTCTCCCATGGCTTACCTTTCCCATAGTCCCCCATGGCTTGCCCTCTGTGGCAGGCTAGTGGGGAGTCCCTTGACCCACAGGGTCCCGATCCAGATTCCGAGAGTAACCCAAGTTGCCAGGTGTGCAGCCTGCAGAGGACAGAGATAATCTTTGCTGTGGCCAGGGTGTTTCCTGTTTTTCCATCTCCGTGGGAGACGTGGCATGCAAAGATATCATGGTGCATGCGCCGATGTCCGTCATGCCTCCCCAACCTTCTAGCTTGGGATGCCTCTCCCCCGGCTGCCACAAGGAGCCAGTTGAGCACTGGGCTCTTCCCCACTCCCCTGAAAGAAGAGAGCACTCCTACAAATGCTCAATCCTCCCCATCCCCCAGCCAGCCCTCGACATCCCGGGCTCACTTTCTAACCCAGGACGTCGGCGTCGCAACTGGTAATGCTGCTCCAGTGAGCCAGCTTATAAACAAACATCTTCAGTAATAAAAAAACGTAAGGTCCTGAAAATATAGGTTACTCATCTGTAACTATGGTTCTGCTAAGGCTGTTAAGTGCATATCCAAACTCTGGCAGTTCTGCTGGATACAGCCGAGTTGCCAGACATCTTCAGGCTAAGCTCCTCCTACAACCCATGCAGTTTGCCCCCATGATGTCAGATCTTTGCACGCTGGAAGCAGGGATTTGGGTGCCAAGGGAGGTCAGGTGGTTATGTGGATATGCATACAATGTCCCTAGTAGAACTACTGTTACAGACGAGTACATTATATTGCTACCAACAGGAATTCAGTGCACTTTCCACACTCCTGGCAGTTCTCCTGGAGGAGGGGGCAAGGTGTACACCCCTGTATGGTGAACAGAGACTGGAGGACTGAGGTCCCAAAAGCAGTTCTGCGACTACTTAGCATGTCGATGATGTAGTGGGAGGTGAGCATGTGTGCTTTTGACTAGGCTGCATCCCTGCATATCTCCTCAATGAGGATAATGGTTAATATTTGTGGAGGTGAGGAGTCATTTTTACAAATCTGTCACAAGCTGATTTGACCCCTCTACGTCCTCGGCTACCAGGAACTTGGAAATTGGGATCGAGTTTTGGGAAACACAGAGCAGGATTTGGTGAAGTATTTTCATTTATTTTGGTGAACTGTTGTGTTTGGTACTGGGAGACTGCAGAAGATGACTGTGAAGCCTAACTGTTCTGAGTATTATTTTGGGTACATCAGTCTCGTGAGAGGTGTCTGATGTACACTGAGGACATATGTGTGGTGAGAGCACAAAAGTGTGACTTCAAAATCAAAAGGACTTGAACATTGTTGGTTAATTTTCCGTCAGTCTGCACTATTTCTGTACTAAATAAATGTATGGTTATATAAATTTTAGAGATATAGGGTAATTTTTAGTAGTTTTAGGTGGTGTGCTCCTCTCCTGCAGTGGTGAGGGTACTGTGGGGGGTAGAACTAGAATTATAATAGATGTTGATAATTTTAACAAGCACTAGAATTGCTAGATTTTGTGTTTTATTGTGATTATTGTTTTATTTTAGTGTAGTGTAAAATGTGCTGGAGTAATTATAAGGCGAGTCGGTATTATTCCCCTCTATGCTTGGGACCTCCGTCCTTTCTCCTGTCCCCATTGTCAGCTGAAGTTTATAGGAAGTGTAGGGCTTTGGGGATTGCGAGAAGGAGAGCGAGGCCCATGCTGGAGGGGGAATGGAAAGAGTGGGAGGATTGGGATTGTGGGTCATGAGACGCTTGGGCGAATGTGGGCACGGGAGGTTCTCCTGTCTTGTGCCCATACCCAGGGTCCTGGCTTGGACCAGCAGGTAGGCCGGTCATTATCGGAGGTTTGTCCTACTCGGCGGTGTTATGCAATGCCAGGTCTATTAAAAACAAGACGGCTGTTATAGCTGATCTTGTTGAGTCATCTGACCTGGCGTGCATCACCGAGACCTGGCTGGATGAAAATGCTGGGCCTGTATTAGCCGCAGCAATCCGCGGGTATCGTGATACACCGCCCGAGAAAGGATCGTGAGGGCGGGGTGTTGCCATGTGTTATAAGTCAGAACTGGTCTGGTGGAGGTGCCAGCGAGTCACCAGATCCTTTGAGTACATTGTGGGGAGGGTGGGGTGCAGGATACTTGATACCGTCCACCAGGTGACGAGAATGTTTTCTGCAGGAAGTCGAGACTTCATTGTCGACCTAACATTGGGATCCCCAGATGGTTGGTTCTGGGGACTTCAATGCTTGGGTCGATAGGAATTCTCTCGGTTTGGTCAAGATTTCCTCCAGTTGATGATATCACTGGGCTTCACACAGGTGGTTTCTCCTCGACCCATGTGGGTGGACACTCATTGGATCTGGTGTTCTTCTGGGGATGGGGATATCCGACTTGGTGGTGGAACGGTTGGATGGTCAGACCATCACTCCATTAGGTTCAGTTTTGAGGCCACCCTGTTAGGGTCTGCCCCACGGAGATGGTTCGTACATCCTTTGAGGGGTGTATCCCCAGAGGACCTGATGGCGGTGTTGGACCTATCAGCCTACCGATAGATTGCATGGATCCAGGTGATCTGGTACATGCCTATAATGAGGCGGTAACAGGGCCCTGGATTCTATTGCACCAGTTCGTGTTCGCCCCTTCACTTCTCGCCCCAGGTCTCCTTGGTTTGATGAGACCATGAGGGAATTGAGGCGAGTTGGGCTAAGGCTGAGAGGCGTTGGCGAAGTCCGGTTGTGATGATGACAAGCTTAGTCTGATGGACCATTATTTGGTCTATCAATCCGCAATCTCTCGAAGAAGGCAGAATTCCTGTCCAGAGAGATAACGGCTGCACAGAATAGACCGCTCAGCTCTTTCGGACTGTGGACAGACTGTGCAATCCAGTCTGTCTTCAGCCCAGAAGAGCCTTATCTCAAGAATGGTGTGAGGAGCTTGTCTCTTCTTTGTGGATAAGGTTGCCAAAATCAGATCGGACATTCGCTCTTCCCCTCCTAATGGGAGCAGCGGTGGTCGTCAGGAGATGTCAAACACCCAGTTGGAATGGTCTGACTTCAGCCTTCCCATAATCGAGGATGTTGTGATGATCATTCGAGCACTGCGACCGACCTGCTGTGATTTGGACCCTGGTCCCACGCGCCTCTTAGTGGGTTGCGTGGATAAGATTGGCCTAGTCCTAGCTTTGATCATATGGAAGTCTTTGGAGAGGGGGATTTTTCCAGATCCCCTTAAAGAGGCTATAATTAAGCCTCTTCTAAAGAAACCCTCCTTAGACCCATATTGTCTAGCAAATTACAGGCCAGTCTCTAACTTACCCTTTGTGGGTAAAGTTATTGAGAAAGTAGTCGCAGTGCAGTTGGAGGATCATTTGACCAACAACAATATCTACGATTCGCTCCAGTCTGGATTTAGGAAAGGCATAGTACCGAGAACAGCTCGTCGGTACTAAATGACCTCCTAATGGCAAGAGATCGTAGGACCCGATCCATCTTGGTACTACTTGATCTCTCTGCAGCGTTTGACACCGTTGACCATGGTGTGCTGTTGGAGCGCCTGCGGTTAGTCTGTGGACTGTCTGGTACGGTCCTCAGATGGTTTCAATCTTACCTTGAGGGTAGGACTCAGAGAGTGGTGTCGGGAATTTTCTCCTCAGCATCATTCTCCCTGCCCTGTGGGGTACCGCAGGGCTCCATTTTAGCACCCATGTTGTTTTCGGTGTATATGCTACCATTGGGGGCGATTATTAGACGGTACGGTTTGGGTTTTCACTGCTATGCAGATGATACCCAGCTGTATATGTCTTTTGTGCCCGGTCAGGACGCTGCCTTGTCGGTATTTAATAACTGCCTTGAAGAAATCCAAGAATGGATGAATGGGAGTTGGCTGAGGTTAAACCCGGAGAAAACTGAGGTGTTGGTTGTGGATATAGGTCGCTGTGAGGCGGGTCTGCCAGAGGGATCGCCTCAGGCCTATGGCTTGAGGTGTCCAGCTGACGTACCTCAGACCAGGTGCGAAATCTTACGTAGTAATTGATGACCGCTTTGACACTTAAATCCCAGGTGTCAGCGGTCACAAAGACTTCCTTTTTCATCTGAGGAATATTGCCAGGGTGAAGCACTTGGTTCCTCCAGAGGACCTTCCAACATTGATCCACGCCTTTGTTACCTCCTGCTTGACTATTGTAACTCCCTATACCTAGGCTATCGGGGTTGAACCGCTGCCTGCAGCTGGTGCAGAATGCAGCAGCCAGGCTGTTGACTGGAGTTTCTGGGATCCAGTCACATAATGCCTGTGTTCATGGACTGCACTTGGCTGCCAGTGTTTTGGCGAATTACCTTCAAGGTCAGTTTGCTGACCTATAAAGCCCTACATGACCTGGGACCTACTTACCTGAAAGAGCTCCTGTGCCCTATAGTCCCTCTCGCCTCCCGATCCACTGATTTAGGGATTGCTAGAGATTCCCAGGTACGCTTGAAAACATCTGGTGCTAGATCGCTTTAGTTTTATGGCACCTACCCTGTGGAATTTCCTTTCACTCGTCAGGTGCGAGATTGCCCGACCGTCCTTAGTTTTAAGGGAGCGCTGAAAACCCACCTTTTTAATATAGCTTTTAAGGATTTTTATTAGTTTGATTTATTATATTTATTGTTATATGTATTTGTACAGGCGCTTTGATTTTAAGAAAAGCGCCTTTTAAAAATAAAGTTGAATTGAATTGAATTGAATATCCCTGGCAGCAACAAGCTCTGTGCGTGACTCCCTACCAGCCACCAAATAGTACAGGTTGATGCAGGATGTGATCCACCTGACAATCATCTGCTTAGCTGCCTGTCTGCCAGGTGCAGATTTAGCGTATGTTTCAAACAGCTGGTGAGCCTCACCACGAATCCCCAACATGCACGCCTGATAGTAGGATAGTGCCCTCTGCAGGTCCAGAGTATGGAGCCTGCAATCAGAGTCTGTGGTTTAGTTGGTGAAGTACACCAAGGGGTTAATTACCTGGTTCAGCTTGAATTCTGACAAGGCCTTCTGGAGCAATTTTGCATTGGGAGCTAAGGATGGTCTTATCTTTGTGCAAGACCAGATAAGGAGACTCCACTGAGAGCACCTGGAGCTCACACACCCTTCAGGCTGACATGATGGTCACCCAGATGGTGGTCTTCCACGGAAAGTGTGACATCTCACACTTATGCACAGGCTCCAAAGGCTTGCCCATGAGCACAGCCAGCACCAGCAGTATGTCCCAGAAAGACAGTGTTTCATGCATTGGAAGAGACATGTGGTCCAGGCTTTTTAAAAAACAACCTATCAGCATCTCCTGTGCCACCTTCAGCATACCAGCCCAGGTCCAGTATGCAGAGATGGCTGCCAGGTGCAGTTTTAGGGTCACCACAGCGAGAACCTCTTTCACTTGAATGCATACATTCTGCAACTCATCTCCTTTTGGGATACCTCCACAAAATGGAGAACACCTTTTGAGAGGCCTAAGGCCTTCAACTCTAGCTTCTTCTTATGCCATATGTAGTAGAGCGAGCTCTCCCTGTAGGTCTGGAGGGCCAAATACACTTCACAGGACTCATCCAGAAAAGGCCTTTCGATGCTGGGCCCAGCTGGGACTAACACCAAGACAAAGGACAAGCCCACCCTGGCCGCCTCCTCTTTTTTATTTCTGTCTTTGGTAACCGGATGGGTGCACTGATCCAATGGACCATTTTCAGACATGACTAGGGGCCACTAGCATGGCACAATGAAGTACGGTACATAGAGTATGGCATAGGCATGGTAGGAATGACAGTGAAACAGGCAACATACAATTCATCGAAAAACAGCATGGTACATAGGGACAATTCATGAAATGAGTTACAGCAAGGTACAGGGTACCATAAACAAGTCGGTAATCAGGTCAATAAACAGAAAGTAATACAACTAACAATTTAAGATAAGTGCTGAGAACTTAGACAGGAGGGAGGATTGTGAGGGTACCAGGAGAGGGAGAGTGCAGAGTCCGGTAGGGTGAACGGTGACTCAGTGAGGCCACAAGCTGAGTCACCGACCCAGCTGCCACCGAGGGCAGTTTGTAATTCTTAGGCCTACTGAGGAATAGACGAGTCTTCCGTTCCTCCAACAATGACAGTGACATGGTCAAAGTGCAAGGACACTGTTGAATGCTGTGGTGATCTCCCAGGCTGTAGACACACATATAGTGGGTGCCACTGACATCTTCCAGTTGCACAACATACAGTCAGGTTTCTGCCATTCCATTCTCAAGAATCGACAATGGAGACAAACCGGCAGACACTACGGTGAATATTTAGAAAAAAACTTTGAATAAAGTCAACATACACCAAAGAAAAGGCACTCGAATGTAAAATTCCTTCTATGCATGCAGACCTGTGAAGGAGGAGACCTGTCCTTTCCAGAAAAAAGAAAGATCACGGGGCATAGCTGGAAGATATATCACCCAGGTGGTGGGAGAAGTTTAGCTTAAGATGTCCAGTGACTCAGAGGCATCCAGTAGAACTCCCAGTGTGTGTGAACTGTGCACTGAATTCCTGTTGGTAGAATTCAAATTTGGGGAGAATTTTGTGTAACTAAGTTTTGCTAATTTCAACTGTGAACTTCTTGCTGGAAATCAGAAAATCACTAAGGAGAAGGGAGATGTTGGCCATCTCTATGAAGTCATGAAAAGTATCAGGTGTAAACAAAATAATTACATAGAAACAGACTTTGACTGACATTCTATGGTCAGTTTTCAATATAATAGGGGTTACCACAGTATTAGTGGTAGTACAATATTGTATGATTTTAATAAGGTGTACTACTGTACTCTAAAATTTGAACTGGATAAATGGAACTGGAACCAGAAATTAAGTAATCATACATTACACGAAATGTGGGATATATTTATTACTAAATTAAATAGGTTAATTTATAAGTACATCCCAACTAGTAAAAAATATCATAAAACCAGGAGTTCTATTCCCCCTTGGATGACAGCATCAATTAAAAAGCCAATTAAGAAAAAAAAATAAGGCATATGCTAGGGCCAAACATTGTGGTAAACCTAGATTATGGGAAGTCTATAAATATCATTTAAAAAGGATCAAAGCAGCTATTGCTATGGCAAAAAGGAAATATGAGCTTAATTTAGCTACTAAAATGCAGGATAACTATAAATGCTTTTATGCTTATATTAATAATAAAAAGGGACAAGGACATACAGCTGGACCATTAAAAGATGATACTGGTAAATTAATAACAGACAACAAGGACATGGCTGATATGTTTAATACATATTTTTCGTCAGTATTTAATGTAGGAAAAACATCTATGGCACAGAATCAACCACCTAAGGGGGCATCAGATCTAATAATAGAGATTGAAGAAGTCAGAACTAGATTAAGAAATCTGAATCCAAATAAGGCTTACGGACCTGATGGCTTACATCCGAGACTATTGAAGGAACTGGCAGATAACTTGGCAGGGTCTGTAACACTGATTTTTCCAAAAATCTTTGGAAACTGGCCAAATTATTGAGGCTTGGAGACAGGCAATAGTGATCTCTAGTCACAAAAAGGGCTCCAAACAAAGTGTGGGGAATTATAGGCCGATTAGCCTAACCTCTACCCTTGGGAAAATTCTGGAGGGCCTCATCAAGGACTTTATTATGGATTATGCAGAATTAGCCGGGCTTAGGGACATGACACAACATGGATTTACAAAGGGACGTTCATGCCAAACTAACCTAATCGAATTCTATGGGAAAATAAGTAAAACACTTGATGAGGGTGGTTCTGTGGATGTGATATTCCTGGACTTCGCAAAAGCATTCGATAGACCACCACATGAAAAATTGATGAAAACTATTCTTAAGCTTGGGATACACAAAAAACTGGTATATTGGATAGAGGATTGGCTGCCGGAATGGAAGCAAAGGGTATGTGTCCTTGGGGAATTGTCTGAATGGGTCCCAGTAACGAGCGGGGTCCCTCAGGGATCTGTTCTGGGACCATGCTTGTTTAATCTTTATATTTCTTCTATGCATGTTACAACAAATGTCTGGTTGTCCAAATTTGCAGACGACATACACATAGGTTTCCCAGTAAATAGTCAGATGAATGCATTAAAACTGCAGAAGGCTCTTGCAGACTTGGAGACATGGGCAACAGAGAACATGGCATCTTTTAACATTGACAAATGTACGGTAATGCACTTGAGGAAAAAAAAATCCAGAAGTGGATTACAGTCTAGATAGCCAGTTACTTAGGGTAGTAAAGGAAGAAAGAGATTTGGGTATTATGGTTAGTAATGACCTTAAATCCCATTTGCACTGTAACCATGTGGTTAAGAGGTCTAATAGCATTTTGAGTTGTATACATAGGCATATCAAAAGTAGGAAAAAGGAGGTTTGACTTCCTCTTTATACCTCCCTGGTGCGCCCTCATGCGAAGTATTGTTCACAATTCTGGGCACCAGGCCATAAGCAAGATATAGATGTACTGGAGAGGGTTCAGCGCAGGGCTACAAAAAGAATTAGAGAAGTACAGAGTAAGAATTATGGGGAAGGACTGAGGAGTCTGGACCTTTATTCTCTGGAATATCGAAGGTTGAGAGGAGATATGTGTCTTACTTATCAGGCACTATCTGATAATGAGCTTTGGAAACAACTAGGATTAACTTTTAGACACCAGTCTCATAATACACGTGCCCATCATTTACAGCTTAAGATGGAAAAGTTTAATACAGAGGCACGAAGGCACTGGTTTTCACTAAGAGTTGTTAAAATTTGGAACACACTACCACTTGGGGTTGTGGGTAGTCCAACTATGTCAGCCTTTAAGCAACCACTTGATTATTATCTGAAGAACAAGAATATAAAAGGGTACTAATTGTATTGATTTATCAAATTAATATTATGGCGAGCTAAATGGACTTTTGTCTTTAAAGAGCTGAGGACAACCTATGAAATCTATGAAACCTAAGATAAGGACCGCTTGGCCCACCTAGTCTGCCCATTTCCCTACCTACAGGATAAGCTGCAGATCCTAGTTAACCAACAGCCTATTTCTTCTTACCCCCCCCCACCAAGAATTGCCTTATGTCTGTCCCATGCATTCTTGAATTCTCCCACAGTTTTAGACCCCACACCCTCCTCAGGAAGGCTGTTCCATGCATCCACTACTCTCTCCATGAAAAATACTTCCTCATATTGCCCTGAGCCATCCCCTCTATCTTCAAATTGTGTCCCTTGTTCTAGCAATTCTTTTTCCGAAAGATGCTACCTCTTGGACTTTGTTGATTCCACTGAGGTACTTAAAAGTTTCTATCATGTCCCCCAACCCCTTCTTTCCTCAAGGGTATATGTAACCCCCCTGCAAATGGGGGTTCCCAAAAGACTTCCAGGAGCTTGCTTGAATGCTCCAAGCCTGAATGGTGTTTGGCATTTAAGCCATTTATCAGTGAGTGTTTTTAGAGCCTCTGGTACTGTCTCTTTAAGAGCTGTCTGCTTGCAGACATAATTAGTTTGTATGGGGGACTGTGTGTTCTCTGAGTACCACTCGAGCTGCTGCCAATTCACTTCATTTTGCAGTCACTAGGAGTGCAAAGGAACCTATCTGAAAGATGTAACTGTTTGCCAGAAATTATTTAGAGTAATAATGAAATTACAGTTTGTCTAACCTGCTTTCTTTGCAGTCAGAACTGTGTCTGCTAGTTCCCATTCTAGTTTTGAACTGCTGAACTGGACCAATCAGTGTGGGGTAAGCTAGCTCTAAAATGGTGCCTTGACGAATCAGAACTTGACTCATAATCTGAGCCAGCCACAAGAGGATTGTATGGGCAGTGACTCTGGGAGATGTAGTTTAGACTTCAGTGCCTTTTGGACCAACAGCAGCAGTCTATTGTGAGTGACAGCCAATCCAGTCAAGAACTGGGAGGAACTCAAAGGAAGTGCCCGGTTTTGTCGGTTGGAGTTTCAGTTGAGCTTTGGCAGTGAAGAAGGAAGGAGCCTGTGCTTTTTCAGTGTGCAGTTTTAGTCAAAAAACGTGTGTAAGGCCCAGAGTTCCGGTCTGCAGCTTGTGTAACAGCTTGTTAGGACTGAACTGTCCCTGTGAAAAGAATCAAAGGATCTCTGAAGAGTAGAAACCAGGCTCACCCTGTAGAAGACTGGAGGAATTGCTGAAAATTGCACTCGGTCTCTCAGGAACTGAATCTGCTGTGTGTTCTCCCGGTATTGTGCAGTAATTGCATCGATACAGATGCAGCCTGCTGGTATAGTGCTTTTGTATGGATGTGTGAAGAGGTTTGTGTACTCAAGTGAGCCCTGCTGACATTGAAGGACCCTATCTTATTTGGAGGTCGTGAGTACTAATTCAGGGTCGCCCCTGTTGAATTGCCACATTAAATCCAAATGGAATTACTGTACTGCTGACTGTTTAATTCTCCTTTTCTCGTGTGAAAGGGCCCCTACCAGCTGCCACGGTTTGGACTAGCCACTAGGGCTTGGGTACCCAGGACAGTAACTGATAGGGATAGGCCTGTGCACAGAGCCATAGGTAGATTATTAGAGTGATAAGCTAATTAACCTGATTTCCCTGTCCTTGTTATATCCCCTAAATAAATCAGAGCTGCTTGTTTCAGCAAAGTTATACTGCCTGAGGTATTTGTCTATGTTAAAGTACTGTACTGTGATTGTTGCACTGTATCTCATTTCACAGGAGGTCCCAGTGCCGGAACCAGACCTGGGGGTAAGTGTATACTGTGAAGGTAATTCTGATATATTGTGTGGGCCACTAGTGGGAAGAAAGGGGGGTTGCAGTGTCCCAGAGGGCTGTGACCAAGTTAGTTTAACTATTGCAAACCCTGACCTCTGGGTGGAGGCACCCGCCATTGGATCCAGGCCCCTCAACCTGTTAGTGGCAAATCAGGCAGGGGTAGGCCCTGGGATAGCGCCATCTAGGGTTACATCTTGAGGCTCACCGCTGGGATTGTGTGTCCTCTAGTGGCCATATTTACGAACCACTGTTAAGAAAAAATGGGTACCCGACAGAAGTGGCTGTGCACCGCTGGTGGAGGGTGTACTGGGAGGAGATCGAACTTCAAAATGCTATGCTTATCCTGGACATCCCCTGGGTATCAACACGGACACTGTGCAGGGAGTACTTCCAAGGTGGAAGGTTTACAAACCCTGTGGTGGTGGGTCGGCATGCTAATCTGCTCACCCACACTTTCCTGGCCCTAGTAGAGTTTAAGGATCCCATAGATAGCTCCAAAGTGCCACAGACCATTACCCCAGAGGGAGCCCTCACTGCTTGGAGAGTGATAACTAAGGACAGTAAAGACCCGGGGGGGAATCAGCCCCCACCACTATCTGAAACTTTTGAGGAGAAATTTGCTGAATGGTTGCTGGGAGAGGGGAAAACTGTGGAGGACTTGAAGAAACTATTCTTGCCACCTGGGGGTGTTCCTCCCCCAACACCCTCTCCTGCTCCAGTGCCCGTAATGGTGGCTGAACCAATGCAGACTCCTATTTCTGCACCTGCCATTAGTCACGACTCTTACCGGGTTGAGGATCTTCTCTGGCACCTCCCCACCCCCAAGGAGGATGACTGGGAGACCTGGATAGACTATGTTGCCCCCAAGTGCTAGAATGGCAATGCTCGGAAGGTGAAAAGCTAAAGAGGGTTAGTGAGAGCCTCCGAGGTCCTGCCCTGGCTACCATCCGGTGCAAACGGGCCAGTAACCCTGAAGCGACTGCACAGGCCTATCTTGAGGCCTTGGAGAATGTGTATGGGAGCCCAGATTCTGATGAGGACCTATGGTGGAGAGTAAGAAATGCACAACAGTACCAAGGGAGTTGTTGTCTGTGTATGTCTCGGCTGGAAAAATTGTTGCAAGAATGCCTCAGAAAGGGTAGTTTGCCAGCGATTGAACTGGACCGAACCAGACTGGACAGAATCCTTAAGTCTGCCCCTTCTCAGAACTGCTGTTGCTTCAGTTACGCCTGGCAAATCGACTGGAATCCCCACCCTCCTATGATGAGTTAATGAGAGAAATTGAGGAGTTGAGAAAAGGCGCCTCGGGAGGTACCTGCACCAACAGCTGTGGCTACGACCGAAAGACTGAGGGTGACCCATCAAGTGAAGTTCAGGGCAGAGGTTGACAGTCAATGAGTGCTCTGACAAGGAAAAGATATGCCACAATGGGGCGAACTGTTGAGAGAGATCAGGGAATTCAAAACAGTCCCTTTATGAAGGCCACGCCTGCAAGTACGGGCCCTGACCTATATCCGACTGCATCTGCTATGGGGTGGGTACCACCCATGTATCTCCTGCTGATAACAGCTCCAAACTCAATTCCTTGACCATGGAAGTGGAGAAACTGACGAGATGTCTCCAAATGCTTATCACGCCGAGACAGAGATGTGGCACCCAGGTTTCCAGTTAGTAATCCCCGCCCTGGCTCCCAGTGTGGCGCCTCGGCCAGCTCAAACTCCAGAAAGTATGTTTTGCTATAATTGTGGGAAAGATGGGCACATGAAAGGGAATGCCAGTCCCCAAAAGACACTGACAAAGTTGCATATAGGCTACAAGGAGAGCTTGGAGAAGAAATCAGTGGTTAAGAGGTGCACGACATGATCCCAGTGAGGGCACCAAAATGCTAATTCACGTCCTTTTGTGGCAAGGTCAGTTGCCCAGGCCCCCACTACCGCCTCCAGACTGGCCAGAATAGTGGGTCCTCCATGGAGACCACTGTAAAGGTGAATGGAGTGTCTACAAGAGCTGTTAGACAGGGCCCTATGACAATTATGTTCCAGGACTGGTATCAGAAGATTTCGTCAGATGCACCTCATCAACCATTAGGAGGATTGCATGTATAGGGGTTAAGGGAGAAGGCCACCCCTATTCCGTATATCCGAATTTGGTTGTCTTTCCCACCTCCGTGGCTGGAGTGGCCGAACAAGTAGAGACCCTAGCCTTAGTGTGTCCCCCACTGGACTGTATGATGGTGTCCCTTTGTTGATTGGAACAAATGCTCATATGTTCGGAAGGCTGGCACAGTTGTGTTATGAAAACAGGGTCAAAGACTAGTAGAGCTTTAAGAGTTCCGGCTTTAATTAAGAAGGCCTATGAGGCACAGAGAGATGCTTGAAAAACAGAACCAGAGGAACCGGTCGGAATTGTATGGAAGAAGGATCCTGAGTCTCTGATCCTGGCGCCAAATGCCCAGTGTACCTTACAGGGAGAGGTCCGATCAGAAAGGATGTTAAGAATAAAATATTAATGTTGGATGCACCAGGCGATGGAAAATTGCCAGAGGGACTGCTGGTCAAGCTTAGTATTTTGCCCGCTAGAGCCCATGCTTATGCCAGAAGGGTAATGGTCCAAGTTCATAATGTGTCTGAAAGAGACATTCGAGTAAACAGAGGTTGCATCCTGGCTAATGTGCATTGTGCAGACACTGCAGTGCTACCCAGCAGCAAGAGTTCAAGGAAGAATGACAGAGTAACGCCTGACTTGTTTGATTTCGGCGACTCCCGCTGCCAGCTGAATGGAAAGTGAGGATCAGTGAGAAGCTTGCCCAGAGAGACCAGGTGTTTTCTTTAAAGGAATGGGATGTAGGATGCGTGCAAGGAGCTGAGCACAATATCCGCTGCATGACGAAAGACCATTTCGTGAGAGGTCTCGACGCCTGGCACCTGCTGACATAGATGATGTGAGACGGCATCTGCAAGAGATGTTAGCTGCTGGTGTAATACAAGAATCCAGAAGCCCTTATGCTTCCCCATTGTGGTAGTGAGGAAAAAGAATGGAACAGTAAGGATGTGTGGATTATCGCACCTTAAACCGGCGGACTATCCCTGATCAGTACACAATGCCCGCATTCAGGATGCTTTGGACTGCCTAAGCGGGAGCAAGTGGTTCTCTGTGCTGGATCTCCGCAGTGGGTACTACCAGATCCCGATGGCCCCAGAGGACCGTGAGAAGACGGCCTTTATCTGTCCGCTTGGCTTCTATGAATTCATGAGGATGCCTCAAGGATTTCAGGTGCCCCAGCCACTTTTCAACGATTGATGGAGCGTGCAGTGGGGACATGAACTTACTAGAGTGCCTGGTATACCTAGATGATGTTATTGTGTTTGGCAGCTCACTGGAGGAACATGAGAGCAGATTATTTAAGGTATTGGACTGACTGGAGGACTTTGGCCTTAAACTGTCCATTGATAAGTGTCAATTCTTTCAAACATCAGTAAAGTATGTGGGACACATAGTATCCACCGAGGAATAGAGACCCACCCAAGTAAAGTTGAGGCCTTGACCACCTGGCCACAGCCCAAAAATCTAAAAGAACTGCAAAGATTCCTGGGATTCTGTGGTTATTATCGGCGCTCATCAAGGACTATTCAAGAGTGATCCGCCTTTACTTAACCTTACTCAAGGGTATCCCCAACCCACAAAAATACCAAAAGTCAGCCCTCAAGACTGAAAGAGTGTATTTTCATCCAGTGAAGTATTTGGGGTCGCTGGACTCTGATTGTGAGACTGCTTTTCATGAGATCATATATCAACTTACCCATGCTCCAGTGCTGGCCTATGCCGATCCAAGAAAACCTTACGTCCTGCACACTGATGCTAGCTTGCAAGGGTTGGGGCTGTGTTGTACCAAGAGCACGAGAATGGCCTGAGACCAGTGGCCTTTGCCAGTAGAAGCCTGACCCCATCCGAAAAGAACTATCCTGTACATAAGTTAGAGTTCCTAGCTTTGAAGTGGGCTATTGTTGACCAATTCCATGAGTACTTGTATGGGGCTAAAATACTAGTAAAACTGACAATAATCCTTTGACCTATGTGCAGACCTCAGCTAAGTTGGATGCCACTGGCCATAGGTGGCTTTCTGCATTATCTACATATGACTATGCTCTCGAATACCGAGCAGGTCTGAACCACATAGATGCTGATGCTCTCTCCGGAGGCCTGTTCCCCAGAATGATTGGGTCCGATTGGCAGAACCTGACATTCGGGCACTCTGCCGGAAGTTTGACAGGGAGGAACAAATGTCCACGGACGCAGTGGACTGCATGGTGGATTGCTTGGGAGCCTCTGAGAATTGTATACCTGCTGCTTATTGCCACTTTTCTGCAATAGACATTGGTGCACTGCCTCAGCTGGACAATGACAGTATTCGGCGGGCTCAATCCCGCGATCCCATGATCAAAGCAGCTTTAGAAGCCCTCTATGCAGGAAAAGATGTGTCCAAATTCGCTCCACTGATTTGAGAACTGCACTGTTATACAAAGAAGGTCCTAAGTTGAAACTGATCAATAAACTGTTATACAGAGAAACAGTAGACAGAGGGGGACAAGTAGACAAACAACAACTAGTGCTGCCCTGCCTTTCGAGACTCAGTACTGAGGTCCTGCACAACCACATGGGGCACCTTGGTATAGACAGAACACTTGACTTGGTGAGATCCAGATTCTATTGGCCTAAGATGGGGCTGATGTGGAGCAACACATTCGAACTTGTAGTCGCTGCTTACAGAGGAAAGCTTTGCCCCAGAGGGCTGCCCCTTGTTAACATCACCACCAGTGCACCCATGGAGCTGGTCTGTATTGATTTTCTGAGTTTGGAGTCAGATCAAAGAAATATCAGTAATGTGCTGGTGGTCACTGACCATTTCACGAGATATGCCCAAGCTTTCCCCACCAAAGACCAGAAAGCATCCACTGTGGCCAAAGTACTTGTAGAAAACTTTTTGTTCACTATGGGCTCCACAAAGAATCCATTCTGATCAAGGGAGACTTTGAGAGTCGTCTGATCAAAGAGATGCTTTCTCTGTGGGAGTGCGAAAGTCCAGAACCACTCACCACCCAGGGGACCCACAGCCTGAACGTTTCAACCGCAGACTTTGCTAGATATGCTAGGCACCCTGCACCCAAAGGACAAGCCTAGATGGAGCCAACAAATTAGCACCCTGGTACATGCTTATAACTGCACCAAAGTGATGCCACTGGATTCTCCCCTACCGCCTGATGTTTGGAAGAGAAGCTCGACTACCAGTAGATGTGTGTTTTGGGGTCTCTCCTGATGGGGTTCAAGCTGACAACTATTTACAGTATGTGCAAAGTTAAAGGCCCAGCTAACTCATGCGTACTAACTGGCTCAAACCATGGCTGCCAAAAGAAATCTGGCCAACAAAGAAAGGTATGATAAAAGGTGAAAGCACAGGAACTCAGGAGGGAGATCGGTATTGCTAAGAAATCTGGGACTGCATGGCAAGCACAAGATTGCTGACAGATGGCACCATCTCCTCACATTGTAGTGGGCAAACTAGATGATCTGCCAGTGTACAAAGTAAGGCCTGAGAATAATTCAAAAGATGTAAAAACAATGCATAGAAATCATTTACTGCCCATTGGACAAATCTTAATTGAGTCTGAGCCCCTAGAAGATGCCCCTCTGGACCAGTGACTAGAGCTGCTGCTAAGAAAAGATCAAGAAAGTCTGCACCTACAGAAGCAAAGTTAAAGTGTTCCCCTCCACAAGTCCCAGTTGAGCATGACTGTCAGTCCATATCGGAAGAAAGTGAGAGTGACTTGAATACTATCCTTCTTACGAACTGAGTCAATTGTTTCGGGCAATCCCTAGTCAATACTGGAGATGAAGCTGGGCCTTCTGGACTGTCTAAGCCCAGCTTCATCCCTGGAGCCAATGCTCCCAGAAAGTGAAGTGCAAAGCATCAGATCAGATGAAATGGAATCATTGTGCATGGTTGAACTGTTTGAGCTTTCAGGGAGGAAAATGATAGATTGGGGCAGACTGGTGATACACCAACAAGAAGAGTATTTTGAGTGCCCTGACAGTCCACTGCCAGTGTCCGAAAGCTCTCCATGCGAGCCAAATGTTGTGGACTCAGAAACTGTAACTCCTGGAGCTGAAAGTGCCCCAAGTTCTAGCCTCTCTACCCCATGGAGACTCCTGACAAGTGAGGACAATACGAAATGAGGCTCAGAGTGCAGAGACTATAACAGTTCCCCTAGAAAGACTGGTCGAGCTGTAAAGCCTGTGGTGCACCTCAGTTATGATTCACTTGGGAGGCCTGTGGACTTGCCTCTCAATGTTGTCCATAAAGGAGTGTATGTGTCCCGAGCTCATTGCCCAAACTGAGCATCAGTGCTAACTCCAAGTTACTTGTGTTGCCCTCTAGTATGGTGCCCTTGCCCCATCCAGCCCCAAGGTAACTGATAGGAAGGGCCCTCTTTAGGTTTCATGTACAAGAGGTAATAACTTGAGTTATGGTACAATGTGTATGTAATACTGTGTAAAGAGTGACGACTGCAATGTTTCAGAAATGTGTTCTTGGTAAAATGATATATTGACTGATGATTACATGTGCGAGCCTAATGCAAATGTATATGGTTGCAGTTGAAACTTATGGTACTTGCTTGACGCGACGCAAGCTTCCCAGGCCAGGAAGGGTGAACCCCCTGCAAATGGGGGTTCCTAAAAGACTTCCAGGAGCTTGTTTGAATGCTCCAAGCCTGAATGGTGTTTGGCATTTAAGCCATTTATCAGTGAGTGTTTTAGAGCCTCTGGTACTGTCTTTAAGAGCTGTCTGCTTGCAGACATAATTAGTTTGTATGGGGGACGTGTGCTTCTTTGACTGAGTACCACTCGAGCTGCTGCCAATTCACTTCATTTTTGCAGTCACTAGGAGTGCAAAGGGAACCTATCTGAAAGATGTAACTGTTTGCCAGAAATTATTTAGAGTAATAATGAAATTACAGCTTGTCTAACCTGCTTTCTTTGCAGTCAGAACTGTGTCTGCTAGTTCCCCATTCTAGTTTTGAACTGCTGAACTGGACCAATCAGTGTGGGGTAAGCTAGCTCTAAAATGGTGCCTTGGACGAATCAGAACTTGGACTCATAATCTGAGCCAGCCACAAGAGGATTGTATGGGCAGTGACTCTGGGAGATGTAGTTTAGACTTCAGTGCCTTTTTGGACCAACAGCAGCAGTCTATGTGAGTGACAGCCAATCCAGTCAAGAACTGGGAGGAACTCAAAGGAAGTGCCCGGTTTTGTCGGTTGGAGTTTCAGTTGAGCTTTGGCAGTGAAGAAGGAAGGAGCCCTGTGTTTTTCAGTGTGCAGTTTTAGTCAAAAACGTGTAAGGCCCAGAGTTCGTCTGCAGCTTGTGTAACAGCTTGTTAGGACTGAATCTGTCCTGTGAAAAGAATCAAAGGATCTCTGAAGAGTAGAAACCAGGCTCACCCTGTAGAAGACTGGAGGAATTGCTGAAAATTGCACTCGGCTCTCAGGAACTGAATCTGCTGTGTGTTCTCCCGGTATTGTGCAGTAATTGCGATTGGGATACAGATGCAGCCTGCCTGGTATAGTGCTTTCTTTTGTATGGATGTGTGAAGAGGTTTGTGTACCTCAAGTGAGCCCTGCTGACATTGAAGGACCCTATCTTATTTGGAGGTCGTGAGTACTAATTCAGGGTCGCTCCCTGTTGAATTGCCACATTAAATCCAAATGGAATTACTGTACTGCTGACTGTTTAATTCTCCTTTCTCTGTGTGAGGGCCCCTACCAGCTGCCATGGTTTGACTAGCACTAGGGCTTGGGTACCCAGGACAGTAACTGATAGGATAGGCCTGTGCACAGAGCCATAGGTAGATTATTAGAGTGATAAGCTAATTAACCTGATTTCCCCTGTCCTTGTTATATCCCCCTAAATAAATCAGAGCTGCTTGTTTCAGCAAAGTTATACTGCCTGAGGTTATTTGTCTATGTTAAAGTACTGTACTGTGATTGTTGCACTGTATCTCATTTCACAGGAGGTCCCAGTGCCGGAACCAGACCTGGGGGTAAGTGTATACTGTGAAGGTAATTCTGATATATTGTGTGGGCCACTAGTGGGAAGAGGGGTTGCAGTGTCCCAGAGGGCTGTGACCAAGTTAGTTTAACTATTGCAAACCCTGACCTCTGGGTGGAGGCACCCGCCATTGGATCCAGGCCCCTCAACCTGTTAGTGGCAAATCAGGCAGGGGTAGTAGCCCCTGGGATAGCGCCATCTAGGGGTTACATATACATAATCAACTCCTTTAGTCTCTCCTCATATGGCTTCTCTTGCAGACCCTGCACCATTTTAGTTGCCCTCCTCTGGACTGCCTCCATCCTATGTCCTTGCAGAGGTGGGGCCTCCAGAACTGGACGCAGTACTCCAGATGGGGTCTCACCAACTGTTTGTACAGAGAGATAACAACTTCCTGTTTTCTGCTGGTGATGCCTCTCCCTATACATCCCAGTATCCCCCCAGCCCTCCATACTGCCTTCTCACATTGCTTGCCAACCTTAAGGTCATCTGATATGAGTACCCCCAGGTCCCTTTCCATTTATGTTGTTGTTACTACCTCCCCCAATGTGTACTCTTCCCCAGATTTTTTCCCCAGGTGCATTATTTTGCACTTCTTTGCATTGAATCCAAGCTGCCATACTTCTGATCATTCCTCCAACCTTGCCAAGTCCCTTCTCATCCTTTCCACACCTCCTTTGTATCAATCCTGTTGCAGATCTTTGTGTCATCTGCAAAGAGGCATACTTTTTCTTCCAGTCCCTTTGCAATGTCACTTATAAAGACATTAAAAAGGACTGGACCCAGTACTGAACCCCTGCGGTACCCCACTAGTAACCCCCCTATCTTCAGAGTAGACTCCATTTACAATTACCTTCTGTGTCCTGTTGTCCAGCCAATGTTTTACCCATGATACCACCCTGGGACCAACTCCCAGGCTGGTTAATTTGTTTATTAATCATTTGTGTGGGACTGTGTCAAATGCCTTGCTAAAGTCAAGGCAGGCCATGTCTGAAGCCCCTTCCTGGTCTACTACTTTGGTCACCCAGTCAAAGAAATCGAATAGATTCATCTGACATGATCTTCCCGCTATGAAGCCATGCTGTCTTGGGTCCTGTGCCCCACAGGCCTCTAGGTACTCAACAATTCTTTCCTTCAGAAGCGATTCCATCACTTTCCCTACCACAGAGGTCAAACTGACAGGTCTTTAGTTTCCTGCCTGTGTCTTGCTCCCACTTTTGTGAAGGGGAATCACATCCGTCTTCCTCCAGTCCTCAGGTACCACACCATCCTCCCATGATTTGTTAAAAAGGGTAGTCAGTGGTGTCACTAGTTCTCCCCTAAGTTTCCTTATACTTCCTAAACGCTATCTTTTTCTCCCTAACCTTCCCTGCGACCTCTTTTGAGAACCATAGTGGCTTTTTGTTTTGTTTGGATTTGTTTATTTGCTTCTCACGAAGGCTTGTTGCCTCTGTGATGGCAGTTTTGATGTTTCCCCATTGTTGCTCCACCCCTCCTTCTTGCCTGCTTGCTAGTGCTTTTCTAAGGCACTCTCCCATCTTGCCAAAGTCAGCCCTCCTGAAGTCCAGTACCCTCACTTTTGTATGGCTTGACCCTGTAGCTGAGTTTATCGTGAACCACACTGTTTGGTGGTCACTTGTTCCCAGATGGCTACCCACTTCTAGATCTGAGATCCTCTCACTGTCCCCATTTGAGAGTATGAGGTCAAAGATTGCTCCCTCACTAGTGGGTTCCAAAACTAGCTGTCTGAGGGCACCGAGAATGGCCCTGCTCTTGGATGTGGCTGCAGCAAAGGTGCTTTATCCATTCCCTCCCCCTGAGACGAGGGTCTGTATACAACCCCAGTGCGGATTGTGGTGCCATTTCCAGTCTCTAAGGTGACCCACAGCGCCTCCTCTCCTCCCTGTCTACTCTTTTGTTCCATTGCTTTTATCCCTTCCCTTACATAGAGAGCTACTCCTCCCCTTCTTCTCACCTTCCTGTCTCTCCTGCAGGTTGTGTACCCTGGTATGTTAACATCCCAGTCATGGTTCTCTGTGTACCATGTTTCTGTGACTGCCACAATATCCAGGCATCCCTCTTCCATCAAGGCCACCAGTTCAGAGAGCTTGTTGCCCATACTACAGGAACTGGTACTCATTACCCTCCATTTCTTGATGGCCTTACCCCTTTTTGCCCCATCCCTGTCCTTACTGCCTTTGTTTTCTCCATTTACCCCAGCCATTCTCCCTATTGACGTCTCTATCTTGGAGTTTACCTCACTTACTACCCTGATTTTTTCGGTGGGGGGGCTAGGATTTCCCTGCTCTATTCCAGTGCCTTCCCCCTTGGCTAGTTTAAATGCTTGCTAATGAAGCATTTAAACCTATCACCTAGGATCCTGGTTCCCCTCCTGGATTGATGCAGACCATCGCGCCAGTATAGGCCTGCATCACTCCGGGTGGACCCTCAGTCCCCAGTGAAGCCAAGCCCCTGAGCTCCGCACCAGTTTTTCAACCACTGATTGAATCCCATGGTGTGGAGCACCCTAGCCTTACCCATGCCAAAGACAGGCAGCACCTCTGAGAAGGTTACCATGCATGCTACTTGTCTAAGGCCACTCCCCAACTCTACAAACTCTTCCTACACTGCTCTGATCCCTTTCTCAGCCAGGTCATTTGTCCCTAGGTGGACAATGACATCCAGTTCCCTTCCCTGTGCAGCTGCTCCGGCGATCCTGAGGATTCGCTTCCTGTCCCTCCAAGCCATGGCACCAGGCAGGCACCTTACTTCCCTCTCCCCTTCCTCCCCCAGTTCAACCCTCCTAACAATGGAGTCCCCCACCAGGAGTTGTGTCCTTCTCCTGTGGGGTCCCATGCCACCCTCCTGTGGGTTCTGTTTGTGGAGGTCCCAGCATCCTCCTTAGTCTTCACTGCGGGTGCCTCCACAGAGGAACCAAACTTTGCCAGAATGGCATATGAATTGTGGAGAGGTATAAGTGGAGGGACGCGCCTCTTTTCTACCACCCTCACCCTCCCTGAGCCCACTGTGTTCCAAACGCACCTCTTTCTTGGCAACCACTGAGGCAATAGCAGTGGCCCTGGTGGTCCCTGGGTGGGAGAGGAGGTCCCCCAAATCCTGGCCAACTCAGCCTGGAGATGAGCAACCTCCTCCCTCAGCCCAGAGAGGTGCCTGCAGATGGGACAACACTGCATACTCCAGAATGTCTCCCGGAAGACTGCTGCTCCACAGCCACTGCATTGCACCACTCCCATCATGTCTTATTTCTGGCCCCTTAACTGTTGTTTTGGATTCTTACTCTTTCCTCTGTTTATTTATTTTATTTTTTTCTCCCTACTTACTTACTGCCTCTGTGCCCTTTAAGCTCCTGATCTTCCTGTTCTGAGACAAGAAGTTCCTATATTTCTCAGTAGTCTCCTTACTTGCTCAGAGTCAGACCTCCAGCAGCTGGGGGACAGAGAGCTACTCTTTATTTCTAGGATGGTGAGTCTTTTGTAGCTCTGTGATCACTCACTTCCTGCTCCCAAGAGGAAGTTCCTGTTGTGGAGTCAAATCCTGTGCCTATAAAGGCAGAACTGGCTTAGTGGGGGTTGGGGGTGGAGGAAGGAGGGCAATATAGTCCCAGTAGAGAAGTATAGTTATAACAGCAGCTCCTTCCTCTTGCTGTTCTCTGCCTGTTCTCTGGCAGAAGCTATCTAGGGCAGTTTTTAAATCTGACTTTAACCTGGCTTCCTTCTAGCTAAGCCCCGCCCCCCACACTTTACTGCTCTTTCTACACCTATTTAATTACACAGATAACAATTCCCTTCAGCCAGCTGAGACAAACACCTAGATAACTGCACAGATAATTCACTTCAGCCAACTCAAACACACTAACTCTTTTTTTTTGGTTTTACCCTTAATTGAAGGCCCCAGTAGTAGAGTTCTAGTTCTTTAGTCCCAGTAGAGAAGTATAGTTATAACAGCAGCTCCTTCCTCTTGCTGTTCTCAGCCTGCTTTCTGACAGAAGCTATCTAGGGCTGTTTTTAAATCTGGCTTTAATGTGGCTTCCTTCTAGGTAAGCCACACCCCCTTGTTTACAGCTCTTTCTACACCTAGTCAATTACACAGATAACAATTCCCTTCAGCCAACTGAGACAAACACCTAGATAACTGCACAGTCATAAGTCATTGCAAAAATTTAATTTGAACTCTGCCAAAGGAATTTACCAGTATTATGTACTGTTTTAATGACGTAACACCTCCTATATACAGTTAGCATCACAACCAGGTCTAATAAATGTAGGCAAAGCCTAGATTTACCTGCAACTGCTACTGCTATCATGCCTAGTTACTCACTTTGTTTGTAAAAATGAATGTAACTAAGGACCATGTAAACTTTGTTGTGATTTTTGTTGTAATTTACAGTGTAAGCTTTTACTGTCTCTGCTGTTGTCCATCATGCCTGAAATGTATCTGAAAATAACAGATGATGACTTTATGAAATGAGGGGATGGGGGTAATCTGCTGGATGTAGAGTCCCCAACAACTTATAATCTTGATTTCTCCACCCATTATCAACATCATGTACAACAAACTTTTCCTCAAGCTCGGCATGCTGTATCACAGCATCTACAGGAGGGACAGGGAAGGTAAAAGAAGAGCAGTAGTAGTAGCTCTCTACATAAGGGAAGAAATCAAAGCAACAGAACTAAAGAATAAATAGGGTGGGGAGGAGGCACTCTGGGTCACCCTGGAGACAGGAAATGGCACCACGATCTGCACAGGGGTTGTTTACAGACCCCCGTCTCAGGGGGAGGCAATGGACGACGAAATGATAGAAGGAATCCTTAGAATGGCAGAAAAAAGAGAGATATTGTTGCTGGAGGATCTGAATATGCCAGATGTTAACTGAAGCACCTTTACTGCAGCCACATCCAAGAGCAGGGTCATTCTCGATGCCCAACAGGGGGCATGCCTCAGACAGCTAGTGTTGGAACCCACTCGGGAGGGAGCAATCTTAAACCTGGTACTCTGAAACGGGGATAGAGAGAGGATCTCAGATTTAGAAGTGGACTGCCATCTCGGAACAAGTGACCACCAAATAGTGTGGCTCACAATAAACACAGCTGTAGAGTCACGCCATACAAAAGCAAGGGTGTTGGACTTTAGGAGGGTTGACTTTGGCAAAACGGGAGAGTGCCTCACAAAAGCACTAGCAAAGAGGCAAGAAGGAGGGGTGGAAGAATAATGGGGAAAATCAAAACTGCCATCAGAGAATCAACAAGCCTTTGTGTAAAGCAAATCAGCAAAATAAAATGAAGGAAAAAGACACTATGGTTCTCAAAAGAGGTGGCAGGGAAGGTTAAGGAGAAAAGGACAGCATTCAGGAAATATAAGGAAACACAGAAGGAGCAGGACAGAGAACTATATCAGTTAAAGCAGAAAGAGGCAGGGAAGGTAGTCAGAACAGCAAAGGCCCAAACTGAGGAAAAGATAGCCAACTCTGTTAAGAAGGGGGGATAAACCTTTTTTAGGTGCAATAGGGAGCGAAGAAAGACCAAGGGAGGGATACTGAGGCTTAATAAAGGGGAGGGAATGTGGGCAGATGGTGACAGTGAAAAAGCAGGCATACTGAACAAATACTTCTACTCAGTATTCACAAAAGAGGAGGGGGGGGGAGGTACCTAAACCAAACAATAGAAACACTCCAGATAGGGGGGTTGATACCAGTCTATTCACAGAAGAAAGGGTTCCAAATGAACTCTTAAAACTGAAGGTGGACAAAGCAATGGGGCCTGACGGGATTCACCCAATAATTTCAAAAGAACTAAGGGTAGAACTAGTGACACCACTGACTACACTCTTCAACAAATCATGGGAGGAAGGGGTGGTACCTGAGGACTGGAGGAGGGCGGATGTGATTCCACTTTATAAAAGTGGGAGCAAGGCAGAGGCAGGAAACTACAGACCTGTTAGTCTGACCTCAGTGGTAGGGAAAATGATGGAATCACTTCTGAAGGAAAGAACTGTTGAGTACCTAGAGGTCAGCGCAGGGCACAGGACCCAAGGCAGCAGGGATTCACAGCAGGAAGGTCATGTCAGATGAATCTAATAGATTTCTTTGACTGGGTGACCAAAGTAGTAGACCAGGGAGGGGCTGTGGACATGGCCTACCAAGACTTTAGCAAGGCATTTGACACAGTACCATGCAAAGAATTAATATACAAGTTAGCCAGCCTTGAAGTGGGTCCAAGGTGGTAGCCTGGGTAAAAAAATGACTGGACAACAGGACGCAGAGGGTAATAGCAAACAGAGTCCACTCTGAAGAAAGGGGGCCCTACTAGTGGGGTACCGCAGGGTTCAGTACTGGGACCGGTCCTCTTTAATGTCTTTATAAGTGACATTGCGGAGGGGCTGGAAGGAAAAGTATGTCTCTTTGCAGATGACACAAAGATCTGTAACAGGGCTGATATACAAGGTGTGGTGGAAAGGATGAGAAGGGACTTGGCAAGGTTGTAGGAATGGTCAAATGTATGGCAGCTTAGATTTAATGCAAAGAAGGGCAAATTAATGCACCTGGGAAATAGAAACCCAGGGGAAGAGTACACAATGTGGGGTGAGTTACTAACAACAACAAAAATGGAAAGAGACCTGGGGTAGTCATATCAGATGACCTAAAGGTGGGCAAGCAATGTGAGAGGGCAGTAAAGAGGGCTGGGGGGATACTGGGATGCATAGGAAGAGGCATCACCAGTAGAAAACAGGAAGTTGTTATCCCTCTGTACAGACAGTTGGTGAGACCCCATCTGGAGTACTGCGTGCAGTTCTGAAGACCCCATCTCTGCAAGGACATAGACAGGATGGAGGCTGTCCAGAGGAGGGCAACAAAAATGGTGCATATGAAGAGAGACTAAAGGAGCTTAATATGTATACCCTCAAGGAAAGGAGGGAGGGGGGGACATGATAGAAACGTTTAAGTACCTCAAGGGAATCAACAAAGTCCAAGAGGGTAGCATCTTTCAGAAAAAGAGATGTGCAAGAACAAGGGGGCACAATTTGAAGACAGAGAGGGGGGACGGCTCAGAGGTAATGTGAGGAAGTATTTTTTCATGGAGAGGGTTCTGGATACATTGGAATGGCTTTCCTGAGGAGGTCATGGAGTCAAAAACAGTGGGGGGAATTCAAGAATGCATGGGACAGACATAAGGCAATTCTAGTGGGGGGTAGGAGGAAATAGGCTGTTGGTTAGCTAGGATCTGCAGCTTATCCATTAGGTAGGGAAATGGGCAGACTAGGTGGGCCAAGCGATCCTTAGCTGCTGTCACATTCTATGTTTCTATGTTACTTGCCTTCCTTTCCTGGTCTGCCATGGTGATTTTTTTTTTGTACTTTGTATTTATTAGTTTTCTGTATAGGCATACATACTCATACATTTCTCGTACAGGATTATAGAATGTGCATTAATAACAAGCCCAATGACCTGTAGAACAAATAGTTTGGATAACATATATTATAACATCCTGTAGTCTGTTACAGGAGAAGTTGGGGTGGGGTAGTCCAATATAAGATCCAAGTCCATAAATGTTCAGCAAATACCAGCCTCTTCAAAGGCAATGGTATGTCCATTAGGGAGAATATCAAGGAAAATGTGCCACAATCATTAGCTTGCTATTTACCCTTTTCATCAGTTAGGGATTATTTAAACAGAAAATCTTGGACCCTTTGCAGCACTCCTAAATCCTACATGGAACAGATAATACACAATTCACTTAAGTCAAAACTACATCTGATAGCTATGATTGTAGTTATTTAAACATTACAATGCTTTTACTCCAAGTGATCTGAACATTGACCACAGCAGAAAACAAAAATAATACTTGCTCTTTGGGTAGGGAAAATAAACATGAAGGAGCATTCCAAAATGGTGGGTTTCCCATTCTCACTATTTTAGTGAGCTACAACATTAAAGTAAATCAGGAAAAGCTTCTCCTGCACCACCTATGTTTCCCCCTCAAGTCACTAACAAATTTCAAGTAAAGATATGATCCGTCTCTCCTAAATCCCGATGGAGAAATGGTAAACTGCTCAAAGTTTAGAGTTCAACAGTCCTGTGTCTTACAGCAGCTGATTACTCACTAACCAGTTCCCCGTTTCTGAATCAGAGTGGGCAGGATCAATTTGTCCTTTACGGCTCTGGAATTCCCTTTCCACCTTCTCGAGCCATCGTCTGGAGTCCAGGGGGTTGCTGAATTGCCATGACTTGCTCCCATAACTCACACGAAGTTGGGCAGGCAAAGAAAGAATGAACCACTCCCAGAGTTCGCATACGTTGACGCATCACATCAAAACTCTTTCTTCTTGCCCTCGTCTGGAAAGATAAGTCTGGGAACATTTTAACATCTAAGCCATTGATGTCTATTGGATAAGCAGCAGAAGCAGCACGAATCACCTCTTCTTGTGTCTCTGAGCCCACTGATTTTAAAATTATGGTACATGGTTGGGTTGTGGTAGCCAGGTGGATCCAAGGGTTAACTCTTTAGGCCTTAATCAGTGGGGACCATTGGAAGTTCTCGAGTAGTTCAAGAGTTTCTTGCAGCCAGGATACCAAATATGCTAACAGCCTAGTCTCTTCCCCTCCTTCGGGAATTCCGATCAGCCTAATGTTCCCTGAGAAGAGCTCATTCTCAATAGCCTCCATGCGGCTACCTAGCTGTCCATTTTCTTTAGTTAGTGTAGCAGCCGTTGCTAGAGCAGACACTGATCGCTTCTCCACCTCCGCCACTGTTCCCATTAGTTTCTGTAGTGCCGTGTCGTGTGTCACAAATTTCTGGAGAGTTTTCTCTATTTTGGAGTCCATGGCCCACGTGGACTCAATCATTGCGCTCCATGGTGGTTCAGGGATTTCTTTGGCACCGCTGCTACTCATGCACGCTGGTTCCAGGGGCCTGGTTGTATGATGCTGATGAGAATCCTTCACATGGCCCTGTGGTTGTGCTTTTTGCCTTCCCATCTCTAAAACTTATATCAATCTGCTCCGCGTGACTTTCTGCGTTGAGTTCTGGTGTTAGTTTGTAAAAATAGATAGCTTTTAATGCAATTTTTATTATTTTAAATTCCACGTGGCAATGAGGTGCCAAGAAGTGTGACCACCTTGGAATATGGCTCTCTATCGCCACCCTGTGTCATCTACAGTGCTGACTCCAAAACCCTCTTAGCCAGACTGAACCCCCTTTTCCACTCTTTTTCCCACTACACTTTAGATGCTCCACTTCTTACCCATCATTACTCTCTCTCTTTCTTTCCCTCTCTCCCTTCCCTCAAATCATACCACCTCTCTCACATCTCCTCTTCACCTCTAAATTCTGGTACTCTGCCCTCCCCTCCCTTCTTACCTGTCAACACTCCGCCTCTCTCAATCACATTCTCCTACTCCCTCCACTCTTCTCATGCATTCTCATCTTTTTTTTCCCCATCTACACTTCATCTCTCCTTCATCTAGTCCCAGTGGCACACCCTCACCCCCGTCATCAACCTCCTTGTGGACTTACTGGTTATCCAGCACTTGCACAGGGTGTGTCAGTTGGGTGGCCTGCCAAGCAGTGCCTGCGGGGGGTGCTGAGTGGACTGGGGCATTTTCCTCCAGTTTCCTCCCTGAGAGAGCCTGCATGCAATGACACGCATGCATGTGCATCAGAGTGCCTGCATGCAAGCATCTGTAGACAGCCCTGTCCCCATAATATTGCTCTCGCCTGCACTGCCACCTGGCCTCTGACAGGTGGCAGTCATGTGGTGGGAAGCTGGATCTCCCATTCCCTGAGGGAGCACAGTGGTCCCTAGAACACTCAATCTTCCCTCTACTGGCTGGCCCCCAGTGACTCGTGCTTGTTGCCAAACATGAGTTGCCGCTGTTGCAAGCAGTAGTACCACCATTGCATCGACAGGCCAGCTCTTGCGTGCTTCTTTTTCATTCCCTGTTGCAAAACTTAAACTGATCAATCTGCCTTCTCTGGCAACCTTCCCAACCTCTAGAACAGCCTCCCCCTTTCCTTACTTCACCTCACCTTCTTCCACATTTCTTTTAAATGTCTCAAGTGCCTGTCCCCTTCTTCTTGTCCCCTGACCTATCCCCACCCATCATTTCACTCTTTTTTTTACTATTTGTTCTTAGTTTCCCTCCCTAATTCCATGTGGTTTGCAAAGCAGATTTTATTTCGCTTCAGTTACACTACAGCACCTTAACTTTACTACTGGGTGCTGCTACTGCATTCTTGCTTTGAACCTGATCATGCATGTAAGTTATTGTTTATGTATGCTATAAATATTTAACTGCTTACTTTTTATTTTTTTATTACATAGACTACAAATTGTGTCTGCACTTGTTTAAAACTCTTGTTATTGGCACACTAGTTGAATAACACAGTACAATACAGTCATATGGTACATACATAAAGATGGAATACAGACTGCTGGTTAGGTGGGCCAGCCCCCCACCCAAGCCACCATACATCAAAATGTGAAACAACAATTAGTCATTACAAACTGCAAAGGCTGGATTGTAGTTCAGGAACAGGGTTTCAGATACAACAGAAGAACAAGTAGATCAACCTTTCGAATACAGACTTAATACAGAACCATCCCCCTTGGAGTACAGTATGACTCAAATCTTAATCTTAACAGCTGGGGAACCAGGAGGCAACCAGTGCTGTTTCAAGAAGGCACCATGCCTTCTCATATTCTGCAGCCTTACAAAGTACAGATTATTGAATCCTCTCAAGTTTCATATTGTCTAGGAGGGTAGAGACCCAGTGTCTGACCAGTGTTGCGCCAGTAGGTGTTTATCAACTGTTAAGACCAATTTCCCCAAGGGATGTTGACAGGGTTTGTTTTGAGAACCAGAAGTGGGTGGACATAACAGGTTCCAATCTGTTGCGTTTGTTGTTACCATTTGTGACATTGATTATTTTTACCTGTATTTTATTGACTGTTGTGATTTCACCTCTGAAACCCCTACCAGGGTTTCTCCTGGAATTTACCTTTAGCTCAGAGTGCCTTTGCCAGTGACCAATTTTCAAATAAAAAGATAATACATACATACATAAATAAACAATAATAACAAAAACTAACTAATTTAATAAATAAAGTTCTCTTATGTACTGTACGGGTATACAGCCCAGTGCCGTCTCACTGGCATTACACCTTACTAAGACATGTCAGGATGAATCAGTGCTCGGTGTTTGTTTATACATCCTATTACTTAGGATAAATCCATTCGATCCAATTTCACCTTGTCATCAGGTCCAGAATAATGATAGCATCTAATGACCTTACTAAGTTAACTAACCAATTATAGTTACTAAACTGGCTTTGTAATCCCTATTACCAGGACAGCTATCCTAGCCCAACCCAACCAGGACACATCTGAACAGGTTAAATCCCTTGGGGGGGGGGTGGAGTTTTGTCCTCCAGTATCCAGGATAGCCTCAGGGAAGGGATGGAGTTTTGCACCTTTCACCATATCTGGTGGAATGTTTGTGGTTGCTGTCATCTTACATAATGGATCCTCTCATACAGCAAGTAAGGCAGCACATTTATATGCCACTGCCCTATTGGGCATGGCATTTTTTACTTCCATTTAATCATAATACTGTTTGGCTACTGAGCGCAAACAAAATTATGTACTTTCGCCATATTGTCCCTCCAGTTTTATCCCAAGGAGTACTCGGGAGGGCTATTGATGAGGTGATTTATAAATTTTATCCCAACTGGTTACACAGAATTTGCTGTATTAGTGCCCAACTGTAGTAAAGTGACGGACAATTCCAGAATATATGAAGCAAGTCTGCATTGCTACTTATGCATCTGGAACACTTATCCTGAGATGTATGGGGTGCCTCTACAGTATGTAGCCTAGATGGGGTGTACTACATTGCATTTATTTATTGAAAATTGGTAACTGGAGTGGCACACTGAGCCAAAGCTCATTTCCAGGTGTAATGGGTGGGGGAGGTAATGGAACAGGAGGTACAGCAAGACAATACACAGTCACATTACTTGGTACAAAATGAAGTGCGCTCAAAGTACAATAATGAACACAATTACAAGTGCAAAATAAAGCAGCAAGGCATGAGCAGTACTGATGTATCGATAGAGAGACCTGTGCAGACAAAGGATGGCAGTGCAGAGGCAGAGAGTACTGGTTTTATAAGAACGTACAGTTGGTGCATTTACGCAGTGTGCCACATGGCACAGTATACACACTTTCACACCAGTCCTGCCGCTCCATTTAGTCCATTTCCCTCCATAAATTGCCTTTGTAACCCCCCTACAAATGGGGGTTCCTAAAATGTCTTCCTGGGCTTGCCTAATGCCCACTGCCATGCTGACGTCCTGTGTCTTTACAGGTTTAAAAGTGCCTGCATGTGAGTACCTATTGACCTCCGTGCCTGTCTCTTTAAGAGACATTATTTTTGTAGTGTATAATTAATCTGGGTAGGGGCTGAGTGTTTCTAGGCTCGAGTCCCACCTGAGCTGCAGTAATATTGCTCCAGTCTGCCATCACTAATTGTGCAAAGGGAGATCTGTTAGAACTAGTAATTGTTTGATGATTAGCTGCTCTAATAATAAAAATGATATCATAGTTTGTCTAACCTACCTTTCTTTGCAGCATGGACATTTCTGTATTGCATCAGTCAGTACCTTTTGGGGAATCTAAAATGGAGTATGTTCCCAGGGGTCTTGTGGGAGTGAATTTCTGTAGGAATTGTATTTCTTTCATTTTGGTGCCTAAATGGACCAGGAGGGGGAGCCCTTGCTTTGACAAGACGGATGAATCCACCAACTGAACCCTTTTTGGATCAGAAGTAAGTCCTGGTGCTGCCTGCAGCAGTGAATCAGTCTGAGAGTGGAGTTGAGAGACTGAACAGCTTGAGAACTCGAGCAGCTGCCCAAACTTTCATGGCCTTGGTGGAGTGTAGTGACCTCGTGGACAGCACTAAAGTGCCACAGACTACTGCCTCAGAAGGGGTCCCAACCACCTGGAGAGTAATAACTAAGGACAGTAAAGACCCCGGGGAGGATGAGCCTCCACCCTTATCTGAGGCTTTCAAGGAGAAGTTAGCCAAGTTGTTACGGGGTGGGGGGGGGGACCGTAGAGGACTTCAAGAAGTTATTCCTGCCACATGGAGGTGTTCCTTCCCCAATACCCCTGCCAGTTCCCATCCCTGTCCCTTCACCAGTTCCTCTGCTCACCTCCATGCCTACAGTTAGTCACGACTCATATCGCCGGCTGAGGATGTTTTCAGGCACCCTCCCCACACCCCAGGGGGAGGACAATTGGGAGACTTGGATAGACTATGTTGCCCCTCAAATCCAAGAATGGCAATGCCCCAAGGCAGAGAAGAAGAGAAGAGAAGAGTGGTTGAAAGCCTCCGAAGCCCTGCCCAGCTTACTATCCTCAGACGAGTAACCCAGAAGCAAATGCTCATGATTATCTGAATGCATTGGAAAATGTGTATGGGAGTCCCGATTCGGATGAGGACTTGTGATGTAGGGTCAAAAACACTCAGCAATACCCAAGGGAGCCCTTATCAGTGTAGGTGCCTCGTCTTGAAGCAATGCTATAAGAATTCCTAAAGAAAGGTGGCATAGCCCCAGGTAAGTTAGACAGGACTAGGCTGGATCAACTTCTCAAGTCTGCCCCATTCTCTGAATTATTGCTGCTTCAACTGTGACTGGCAGCCTGGTTGGATGCGCCTCCTACTTATGACAGACTGATGAAAGAAATTCGGAGGATTGAGAGGAGGCAGCCACTTGTGGGGCCCCCTCACACATCTGCTGCTGCTGCCCAGGTGACCGAGGATGCCCATACGAGTGATGTTTAGGGGCAAAATACAGTGCCAGTTGAACACTCTGATTCTATCAAGGACACTCCGCCATTGGGAGAGATACTGCAAGAGGTCTGAGAAATGAAGGCTACCATTTTCCTACAAGCCCGTTCCAAAGATACAGGCTCTGATCCTTTTCCGAGTGTATCTACTATGGGGGTGAGGGTGCACACCCAGGCATCTCCTGCTGACAGAAGCTTAAAGATTGATGACTTGACTATGACTATGGAAGTGAGGGAATTGTTGAGATGTCTCCCAATGCTCGCCACACTGCAGACAGAGGTGGAACCAAGATTTTCTGTTGGTAGTACCCCCCGCCTCAGCTCCCAATGTGATGCTTGGCCACGCCAGATCCTGGTAAGCATGTTTTGTCATAATTGTGGGAAGGACATGCATATGAAGAAAGAATGCCAGTCCCCAAAATACCTAGATAAAGTTGTATACAGACCTCAAGGAGAGCTCTGGAAAGTGACACCATGGCCGAGGGGCACCGGTAACAACTGCAGTGAAGGATCAAGAAATCCTAACTCAAACTTCTTTGTGGCTAAATCGTCTGTCCAGGCCTCTGCTACTGCCTCTTCAGACTGGTCCAAGATAGTAGGCCCTTCGATGAAGACTTCTGTGACTATCAATGGTATCCATGCTTGGGCTGTGCTCGATAGGGGGTCACAAGTGACCACTGCATTCCAGGACTGGTATGAGAAACACTTATCTGATGTGCCATTACAATCTCTAGAATGCCTACATATGTGGGGCCTGAGTGACAAGTCTTATCCCTACCTAGGATATGTCCGGCTCTGGTTGTCTTTTCCTGCAGCTGTAACTGGTGTAGATGAACAAGTAGAGATGCTGGCTCTGGTGCGCCCTCCTACAGGGATGTATGATGGGGTCCCCCTATTCACTGGAACCAACGCCCACATGTTTGGGAGGTTAGCGCAGTTGTGCCTAGAGAAATGAGACTGACAGACTGGTCGGGCAATGAGAATTCCAGCTCTGATCAAGGAAAGCTTATGACCTGCAGAGGCAGTCTGTGGCAGAAGACCAGGATGAGCCCGTTGGAATTGTCTGGAAGAAGGACCCTGATTCCTTGATATTGCTACCCAATACTCAGTATACTGTTCATAGAGAAGTCCGTCTTAGAAGAGATGTGAAAAACAAAATATTAATGCTGGATGCACCAGGTGAAGGAAAGTTGCCAGAGGGTCTATTGGTTAAACGTAGTATCCTACCTGCCCGTGCCTATGCACGAGTGATAGTCCAGATTCGAAATGTGTCAGACCGAGAAGTCCGAGTGACAGAAGGTATACACTAGCTACAGTACACTGTGCAGACACTGCAGTATTACCCAGCAACAAACATTCTGGTAAAAAGGAGGAGGTGACCCCAGACCTTTTTGACTTTGGTGATTCCCCCTTGTCTGCTGAATGGAAGACTCGGATCAGTAGGAAACTTGCTCAGAGAGACCAAGTGTTTTCGCTAAAAGAATGGGATGTGGGATGCATCCATGGTGCTGAGCATAACATTCGGCTGCATGATGACAGACCTTTTCGAGAGTGGTCCCGCCGACTTGCCCCAGCTGATATAGACGATGTTCGGAGGCACCTACAGGAAATGCTAGCTGCTGGTATTATTCAAGAGTCAAGGAGTCTCTATGCATCCCCCATCGTAGTTGTGTACAAGAAGAACAAGTCCATGAAGATGTGTGTGGATTATCGGACCCTAAACTGGCGGACCATCCCAGATCAATACACCATGCCATGCATACAGGATGCCCTGGACTGCCTGAATAGGAGTCAATAGTTCTCAGTACTGGATCTCCGCAGCGGATATTATCAGATTCTGATGGCCCCGGAGGACCATGAGAAAGCAGCCTTTATCTGTCCTTTGGGGTTCTACGAATTCCTGAAGATGCCACAGGGGATTTCGGTTGCCCCTGCCACCTTCCAGAGATTGATTGAATGGGAGACATGAACCTGCTGGAATGTTTAGTGTACTTGGATGATGCCATCGTTTTCGGATGCACGCTAGAGGAACATGAGACCAGACTGTTCAAAGTCCTCGATCGTTTGGAAGAATTCGGCCTCAAGTTATCCATAGACAAGTGCCAGTTTTTTCAAGTGTCTGTAAAATATGTAAAATATGGGGACACACAGCGTAAGCCGAGGGAATAGAGATGGACCCCAGTAAAGTGGAGTCTCTGACCACCTGGCCCCAGCCTACCAACCTAAAAGAGGTGCAGTGTTTTCTGGGGTTTTGCGGCTACTATCGACGATTAAGGACTATTCGAAAGTAATCCATCTGCTCCTTAATCTTACCCAAGGCTATCCTCCTACTAACCACAGATACAAGAAGGAGTACCTCAAAGAAGAAGACATGGTATATTTTTGAATGGGGGTAACCTTTAGAACCCACTGGACCCCTGAATGTGAGGCAGCATTCTGTGAAGTCATCTATCAGCTTACCCATGCCCCAGTCCTTACACATGCTGATCCCACCAAACCATACGTCCTGCACATGGATGCCAGTCTGAAGAGGCTTGGGGCAGTACTCTGTCAAGAATATTAAGATGGCCTGAGACCTGTGGCCTTTGCAAGCCACAGCTTGACACCCTCCGAATGGAATTATCCTGTGCACAAGTTGGAGTTCCTCGCCCTAAAGTGGGCCATAGTCGATCAGTTTCATGAGTACCTCTATGGGGCAAGATATTAGTAAAGACTGATAACAACCCTCTAATGTATGTACAGACTTCAGCCAAGTGGGACAACACTGGACACCGGTGGCTTTCTGCCCTGTTGACTCATGATTATGCAGTCGAATACCAGCCTGGACTGAACATATTGATGCTGACACCCCTTCCCGGCAGCCAAGTTCAAAAGACAATTGAGTGAGCATGTCTGAACATTCTATTAAAGCATTGTGCCAGAAATTTGACAAAAATGAGCAACCATCTGCCAACACAGTGGACTGCCTGGTGAACTGTTTGGGGCCCCCTGATACCTGCATACCTGCAGTTTATTGCCATTTCTCTGCATTAGATATCAGTGCTTTGCCCCAGTTTGATAACGACAGCATTCAGTGGGCTCAATCTCAAGACCCCATGATTCGGCCTGCAGTTGATGCTCTCTGGGCCGGGAAGATGTGTCCAAGTTATGTTCCACCGATTTACGAACTACATTACTGTTTAAAGAAGGCCCCCGACTGAAGCTACGAAACCAGTTACTCTATCGAGAGACAGTGGATCAGTGGGGTCAGTTAGACAAACAGCAATCGGTACACCCACAGCCTTCAAGCAGCTGGTGCTGAGGTCCCTCCACAACCACATGGGACACCTCAGCATTGACCGGACCCTTGACTTAGTGCAATCTAGATTCTATTGGCCGAAAATGGGGGCAGATGTTGAGCATCATGTCAAAACTTGCAGTCGCTGCCTTCAACGGAAAGCTCTGCCCCAGAAAGCTGCCCCACTTGTCAACATCGCTACCAGTGCCCCCATGGAGCTGGTTTGCATAGACTTCCTGTGTCTGGAGCCTGATCAAAAGAACATTGGTAATGTACTGGTGGTAACCGATCACTTTACCCTATGTGTACAAGCTTTCCAGACCAAGGATCAAAAGGCCTCTACGGTGGCCAAGGTGCTAGTAGAAAAGTTCTTTGTCCCCTATGGTGCACCCCAACATATCCATTCCGACCAAGGAAGAGACTTTGAAAGTGATTAATCAAAGAAATGCTCTCCCTATGGGGGGGTGCAGAAGTCTAGAACCACTCCCTATCACCCTCAAGGGGACCCCCAGCCAGAATGCTTTAAGAGAACCCTTCTGGACATGGTGGGAACTCTCCATCCTAAAGATAAGTCTAAGTGGAGTCAGCAGATTAGCACCTTGGTACATGTTTACAATTGCACCAAAAGTGACGCTACCAGATTCTCTCCCTATTGTCTCATGTTCAGGTGGGAAGCCCGGTTGCCTGTAGATGTTTGCTTTGGGGTCTCTCCGGATGGGGTCTGAGCTGAGAACGATTTACAGTATGTACAGAAACTGAAAGCTCAATTGAACCATGCGTATCAACTGGTTCAAACAATGGCTGCCAAGAGAAATTTTGCCAACAAAGAGAGGCACGACAAGAAAGTGAAGGCTCAAGAGCCACTGCCTGAAGACCGTGTATTGTTGCGTAATTTGGGACTGCATGGAAAGCATAAAATTGCTGACAGGTGGCATCATCTTCTTCATGTAGAAGTTGGCAGATTGGATGACCTACCAGTGTACAAAGTGCATCCTGAAAATGATTCTAAATCTGTTAAGACCACGCACAGGAACAACCTACTGCCCATCGTCCAAGTGATCATTGATGCTGAACCGACAAGTGACGCCTCACCTGGGCCGGTGACTCGTGCTGCTGCTAAGGAGAGGCAGAGTCAACCTACCCCTGTTGTTCCAGACCCCAGGCCTTCCACCCGGCAGGCCCAGAATGATAGTGACTGTCAGTCTAACTCTGACAAAAGTGAGTGTGATAATGCTTATTATCCTTCTTATGAACTGAGCCAATTGTTCCGAGGAAACCCTGTGCATAATTATGGGGACAAAGCTGGGCCTTCAGGACTGTGTAAACCCCCAGTTTCTTCCTTAGTCCCAATGCCCCCCGGAAGTGAGGTGCAGAGTATTACGTCTGAAGTAGCAGATTCCTTGTGTCTAGTGGAACTGTTTGAGTTACCCAAGGAAGAATCCAATGTAGTAAATCTCCCTGGTGACATACCAGACCCTGCAGAACAGTTCAACAGTGTTGACAGCACCCCTCTTGTGCCACAAAGTTCAATGATTCAAGAGTTCCCTCAGGATAAGCATACTGGGCCCTCTTCCGAAGATAATGATGAGCAAAGTATTGTGAACACAGAATCTACCGAGCAAGGAGCTGACAGTGTTCCCAATCTGGACATTTCCACCAGTGCAGAGGCACCCCTCATGAGAGAAGAAGAAGAGTCCAATGCCAATACTGATCGTCCAGAGACTGTGTCTGTTCCCCCCCAAAAAGTCTGGGTGAGCTGTCAAATCAGTGCTACGCCTTAGTTATGACTCCATGGGAGGCCAGTAGATTTGCCTCTCAATGTGGTTCATAAAGGTGTCTTTGTTTCAAAGAGCTCACTGCCCAAACTGTGCATTTCTGCTACTTACAAGTTGATTGTCCATCCTTCAGGACATAGTGTCCCTGCCCCAAGTTAGCTGATAGGAACGGGACCCCATCTATGTTGTTTAGAATGCAAGAAACTATAACATGAATGGGTACAGTAATATTATTGTGTGAATCATAGTAAAATTATTATCGAATATATGGAAAATGCAAAACTGTTGTCATAACTATATATAATCATAAGTATTAAATATTTTGGATACATATAGCAATGGTAATGAGGCATATATTTTGTATAAGTACAATGTCTTCAAATAACATTATTGTGGTATAGACTTGACGTAGATGCCAAGTTCTTTCCAGGCAGGGAAGGGTGTAACCCCCCCCTTAAAATGGGGGTTCCTACAATGTCTTCTTGGGCTTGCCTAATGCCCACTGCCAGGCTGACATCCTGTCTTTACAGGTTTAAAAGTGCTTGCATGCGAGTGCCTATTAACCTCCATGCCTGTTTCTTTAAGAGACATTATTTTTGTAGTGTATAATTAATCTGGGTAGGGGCTGAGTGTTTCCAGGCTCGAGTCCCACCCAAGCTGCAGTAATATTGCTCCAATCTGCCATCGCTAACTGTGCAAAGGGAGCTCTGTTAGAACTTGTCATTGTTTGATGATTAGCTGCTCTAATAATAATGATATTATAGTTTGTCTAACGTGCCTTTCTTTGCAGCATGGACATTTCTGTATTGCATCAGTCAGTACCTGTTGGGGAACTTAAAATGGAGTATGTTCCCAAGGGTCTTGTGGGAGTGAATTTCTGTAGTAATTGTAGTTTTTTCACTTTGGCGCCTAAATGGACCAGGAGGATGAGTCCTTGCTTTGACAGACAGATGAATCCATCAACTTAACCTTTTTTGGATCAGAAGGAAGACCCGGTGCTGCCTGCAGCAGTGAGTCAGTCTGAGTGTGGAGTTGAGAGACCGAACAGCTCGAGACATTCGAGCAGCTGCCCCTGCGTAGTCGCATGGGAGACTGGTGGAAAGGCTGAGTTTGGCCTGCCTGCCTACTTGTCTCTCGTGAGGGAATCCTTTAGCCTGAATTTAAAGCAGACATTATCCGAACCAATTGTGACCTGAATTACCGAATTGTGACTGTCTCATTGCCTGAAGAGGACCGAAGATTTGCTCCATGCGATTGGCCTGTCAGGACGTCTGAATCGCCACAGAGTTCACAGTTTTGCTCAGGAAAACTGAAATTGCAACTGGACTGTCATCTGACCTGTGGTATTGTGTGTTGCTTTACTATAAATGTGCTGAATGCTGTCAGTGGATCGCGATTTGGTTCCCCACTACTTAAGTGTGTCACACTTGCTGGAAGCTGTCTCCAGCACTTATCGGACTGAACCCAAACTGTTCACCTGGCCTGGGCCCTGCCACCTTGGCCCAGTCATCTACTTCAGACAAAGAGATCACCATCGATGACAGACTCACCCGGGGATCAGCCCCCTGCTCAACATCTCGAACAGGAATGACACCTCTGTGATTTGCGTTGGTCCTGTTTCTCCTGGCATACCAGCTTGTCAACCTCCAGTCTCCATGCCGTCCCTCTCGTGTCTTGTATTGGGTAGCATGAGTAAACACCAGTGTAGCTCCCTGTAACATCAGCTAAATCAAAAGTGTTGTCATCTGATTCAATTGTTGTTTTCTTGTCACGAACTGAGCCTCCCAGCTCCAGATTACAAATTGTATGTGGTTGTGCATGCTCCTTCTTTCCATCACAGGGTCCCGACCAGCTGCAATGCTGGCCTACCTCGGGCAACATGTCAGGCTAGCCCACCTTTCTCCCAACTGGGTACCCAGAGTGTGTGACTGTGAAATGACTCTAAAGTGCATGCATGATTGCCTGATTGAATCAGTTACAGAACTAATAAGCCAAATTACGCCCCTCCTTTGTTCATTCCCCCTGAATAAATCATATCTAATTCTTTTTGCATGTAACCTGATTGTGGTTCCATTTTGTACAAGAAGTGCTGTTCTGTTGTTACCTGCTGTGTCTAACCTTATTTTGCAAGGGATCTCCAGGGTTGAACTGGTGGAACCAGCCCTGGTGGTAAGTGCAAACAGAGTGGGGATTTGTATTCTGATTAGGGGTTATTGTAACTGTGTCTGTTGTTCATTGCTTAGGCCACTAGAGGGGAAAGAGGGGAGTTACAGTGTCCCGGAGGGCTGTACCCAGGTCAGCTACGCTACCAATAACCCTGTCCTCCAGGTGGAGGCACCCATTTTCAGTACCCAGGCCCTTTAACCTGCACCTAGCCATGCAGGCAGGGGTAGTAGCCCTTGGGATAGCGCCACCTAAGGATTACACTTTGCTAGAAAATGTACTCTAAATCTGTGGAATCAGATGTGTCCAAGCTGAATATTGTATAGTTTTGCTGTCAGGCTCAGCACTTTTCCTACCACAAAGAGTAAGCTTTCCACTGAAAACAGAGAGAAAGAAGTGAGACATCCCCACTCCACTCAAAGTCTAGTGTAATAACTCTTTCCCGTGAAAACGGTGGGTTGTTACGAGTATGTACATCAATTCACTGGGTGCCAAGGCACCATTGGCTTCATCCCTTAGGATGAGAGGGGGAGTCTTATGGCAGTTTGATATATAGGAGGTTTGGTGGGAGGAATACAGATCCTAATGGTTCTCCCTGGAGATAGGAGAGGGAGGTGACTAGTGTTCAAGGGGTGTAGACAGGGTCCGTACAAGTGTTGCTGAACAGGTTCTGGCCCTGGGTGCACAGAGGGGTTCTACTGGCCTTGGCTCAGTGGCAAGGCACTTTGGTTGATGAGGCACTGAACCCTTTGACGGACTCTTTCTTGCACATAAAATCAGAGAATGGAAGGATTTAGGGTTTGGTAACTGGGAGGTTTGCTGGTGGGTCTGAAAAGGATCTGGTAGCCATGCATTTGTGGGGCAGGATTGCACAGGACATCATCACTCGGGGGGGCATGGGGGTGCCTCCATTGGGTTCCCAAGTTCAGGCCGCACTCTCAAACTCATTCAGATGGCCTCTGGGTGTGCAGTCTGGGGTTTGGAAGTTTCTGGGCAGATGGTACAGAAGGGTGGAAAGGATTGTGGATGGTACAGGTGGGTATGTCCTGGATCAGCATAGCAATAGAGGGTTCCCAGGTGGGCATTTCCTCAAGGGATGTGCATGGGTAGTTTTTGGGCTTGAAGGGTTCCCTGAAGATGCCAGAAATGTAGTAGCAAGACCAGAGCAGATAATAGGGTCTACAGAGAGTAGACTGATAGCAATGGAGTTGGAGGAGGTAGCACTGGCATGTGTGTTCTAACCCTAAGGAAGTGGTGACGTTTGCTTGAGATGATACAGTCCATAATCTGGGTCCTGATTTGAGTATCTGTGTAGGGTAACAGTAGCTCCCATAATGGTAAGAGAGGTGCATGGGAGAGCCGAAGAATTACAGTAAGGGATAAGAGAGTTTCATAGAAATGCTTTTAGCAGATCATTCTTGGCAGAGCCAACAGGCAAAGCTCAGCAGTATGAGCTGTGTTCCACAGGATGTTTTGATATTTGATCATGTGGGCCAGGTAGTTTGCAATCCTAAGGCCCAATGATGCTGAGGCATTAGTACGTCTGCCCAACAAATCTAGCCTCCTAGATTCCTTATCTGTTGGCAGAGTACTCATATGTCTAAAGGGCTCTAGATCTATGATGAGCAGCCATGATGACTACTGAGTCAGTTTCTGGCTGTTTAGCATAATAAGGCTCAGTAGATGTTACAGGATACTGCTTATCAGCATTGCTAGGAACTGCAGACAGTGAGTTGGTCTGTACCATGCAGCAAAGGTAGCATCCTCTAAGGCATGATATACAGGTGGAATGATAACAGGGGGGCGAGGCACCTCCAAAAATTCCATGAGATTCCTTTCAGTAGAATATTCCTCTTCCAGAGCAAAGCCCATGAAAGACTGCATTTGCTGCATCGTGGCTAGAAAAGATGGTTCCTCAGGAGCAAATCTTGGGTTATACACCGAGTCCTCACTACAGGATGAGGGATGGCCCTACTGAAATTATTCAAACTCATAATCCTCCGCTAAGTGCATGAAGTCAGGATTATATTCCATTTCATCATCATCAGCACGATCAGCAATGGGAGCCGTAGAACAGACTGGCCGTGCTGGTGGCAGCTGAGAGGCAGGAATCTGTGGCATGCTACTGGAACCCACTGACAGAGGCTGAATGCCAGAAGGCCAGGTCAGTGGAATAAGTGATTGCATTGAAAATCCATGCAGAATGCTTTGAATGATTTCAGAAAATTACGCTAGCACAGCCTGGGAGTTGACTGCACCTTACAAAGGGTCCAGGAATACCTGCATCAAGAGGCCTCATACCATCCACAGTAAGTAAGGCAGCACCTAAACCAAGTCCTGACCTTGTTGTCTCAATGACGGTTGAGGGGGCTGTAGTCAATGCCGTTGGAGTGGGTGTCGAAAAACGTTTGCCTCATCTCAACAATTATCAGGACCTCACGGTGAAGAAGACTTTCCTTTTTCTCTGTGTTTGTGCTTGTGGCTGGATGATGAGGAGGGCCACGACAATGACTGTTCCCTGTCCCTATCCTTAGACTTCGAAGGCAGCCTTTTGGCTGATGGAGAGAAAGAAGCAGATTTTGAACCTTTTTCCTTCTTCATGGCATTCAATATATTTAACAGAAGAACATTTTCTAGAGCTTTCTTATAGTGTCGCCTCATAGCTTCATTGAAACTCTGGCAAATTTCACAAGTCCTCACATTGTGAGACAGGCCCGAACAGCACTTACAACCCACATGTGTGACTATGTAAACTTTTTATCTCCACCCTATAATACCAAAATAAATGCTCTTTCAACTTCAGAGGCATACAGAGATGATGACATAACACTAATAAAAGTAAAACAAACAAACGGCAATGGCTAAGCTGACAGCACTTCCTTCAGCAGGTCCAATAAGGATGATTGACAGTGGGAAAAGAAATAAGGAGTGATCGGACCATCCATGTTAACATACACATAGATGCCGCATGTCACTGTGGGCAGTCCTCGGCTAGCAGACGTTTCCATGTGCTCCTAACACCTACGGCTTATAGTTCCAAAGGTGTGGCTTAATGGAGAAAAGATCCTCGAAGAAGATCTGTAGAGTTCTCTGCCACCTAAACATGAGAGAGGGCAAAACAGGAGAGAAAGAACACCAGGTCCCATGCAGACACAGGAGAAAAACAAGCACCACACATAAAAGAAAAGGAATAACCCAAGAGCAAAGGAGGGAACGGGGAGCAGGGCAGGAGCAGAAGCATGTGGCTGCGAGACAGAGACAACCTAAAACAAAAATGGACATTGCTCTTCGCATGTTCCATCTCAAAAAAGAGAGAAAGAATATTTCCTTTCTGAAAGTATGACACATGACACTGGAGCACCGGCTAACATGGGAGGGCAGCCAGTCTGGAAACACACCTCAGATAATAAGAAAATAGTGACATGCCAACAGCTTTACCCTGTACAAAAGGGAAGAGAAGAAAAAACTACTCACTGTAATAATGCTGTTTCTTCCAAACGGATCCCTCACTTTGTTTCACAACAGCAGCAACATTCTCCTGGAATGGGTAGCCCCGGAGCTTTAGAATTTTATGCAAATTATGGAGTCTGGAATGAAATTCAAACTGCTGTGTAGTCATGCTCACCTCTGCACTCTAAGTCAGATTTATTTGTCAAGCTAGGGTGAGCTGTGACCACTAAAACTAGTTAAATGGCTATCAAAAATTCTAAGAATGAAAACAGGTAAAAACAAGGCAGAACAAACTTATTTGTTATGAAAAAATAAAATAATTCAGACCACTGATCAATAATTGTAAAGGTTCTGTAACAAGTAGTGCTCAAGCAAACAGAAAAAAAAAATCTGATGCTTGTCTGAACCTTTAACCAGGCTCTGGAAAGAAAGGCAGGGATTAGGGATTGATTGCTAAACATAGTGAGGGATCACTTTGGAAAAAAACAACTTTACTATGGTGAACAATTTTTTTTTCAAACCCCAGGAATCCCTCACTTATGTTTAACAACAGCAGACTCCATAGCAGTACCTTGGAAGGCTGGATAGAGAACCTATTTAGAGGAACGATCCTGCAAGACAGCAGTGCCAAAGCTGGCATCCCTTCTGGACTGTATGTCCAGACAGTAGTACTTTGTGAAAGTGTATACTGTTTTCTAGGTAGCTGCTTTACATATGTCTTGCAGGGGGATACCCACTGATGCTGCCACAGAGGTAGAGTTGCCTCTTGTTGAGTGCATACTGAGGCCTCTAGGTAGCAATTTACAAGCTTTATCATAACAGAATTCTATGTAGGAGACTATCCAGTGAGAAATGGTTCTCCTGGAAGCTGGTTTGCCTTTACTCATTTCGCTGTAAGTGACAAAAAGCTGAGTGCTAGTGGACCAGACTTTTTTTGTGTGGTCCAAGTAGTAACTGAGTGCCCTTTTCACATCCGAACTGTAGAGCTTTTACTCACCGAGCTGGATTTTTCTGTGAAGAAAATGGGAAGGGCAAATGATTGATTCAAATGGAATTCAGACACCACATCTGGGAAGAATTTCCTGTTTGTCCTTAGGACTACCTTGTCCCTATGGAAGATTATGTAGTTCGGATCTTGTCAAGGGATTGGCAGTTGAAATTTAAAGCAAATAAGTGTAAGATAATGCACATGAGGAACAAAAACCCAGGAACAACATACCAGCTGGGAAGGGAGGATTTAGAAAGCTCCCGTCAGTAAAGGGACCTAGGGGTTATCATCTCTGAGGACCTCAAGGTAGTAAGTCAGTGCGACAAGGCAATAGGAAAAGCAAACAGGATGCTGGGATGCATAGGCAGGGGTATCACCGGCGAGAAAAGGGAGGTAATAATTACACTATACAATACATTAATGAAGCCACACCTCGAGTACAGTGTCCAGTTCTGGAGGCCTTACCTACGTATGGACATAGTAAGTAAAGTAAGCAAGTAACTCTTTATTTATATAGCGCCGTTCCAAAACGAAGACACTTTACAGTTAAAACAAAATAAAACATAGTAAGTAACAAAAAAAGATAACAGATGCATAAGTTACTTAAAATTTGCCTGGGAAGGCCATATTAAACAAGTATGTTTTAAAATCAGATTTAAATCTCTCAACAGTCAGGCATTCTCTTAATCAATGAGGTAGAGAATTCTACAGGGTAGGGGCCACAAAAGAAAAAGCTCGGGCACCCGATGTTTTTAAACAAACCCTGGGAATCTCTAGCAATCTGTCGTTGGTGGATCGGAGAGGGCAGAGGGGACATACACAGGGTGGAGGCTGTACAGAGGAGGGCAACCAAGATGGTGCAGGGATTACATCACAAACCCTATGAGGATAGGATGAAGAACTTAAATATGTACTCCCTGGAGGAGAGGAGGGAGAGGGGGATATGATAAGTACCTAACGGAGAAGAACAAAGTGCAAGAAAATTCAGTTTTTCAAAATAAAAGATACTCCAGGACAAGGGGACATAGGATGTAACTGGAGGGAGGTTCAGAGGGTATGTGAGGAAGTACTTCTTCACAGAGAGGTTGGTGAACAAATGGAACAGCCTGCCAGAAAAGGTGGTGGTTCAGAAACAATTACAGGATTTAAGAATGCATGGGATAGGCATAAGAGGATCCTGGTTGTAGGGGAAAGGGGACAAACTAGCTCCGGGGAAGCTTGAAGAAGCACAGTTACTAGCGTTCACGTGCAGACTAGGTGGGTCAAAGGCCCTTATCTGCCAGCAACATCTGTGTATCTGTGTAGTGGGCTTGTAGCTCACTCACCCTTCTGGCAGATGTCACTGCCACCAGCAAAACTGCTTTTCGGGTGACATTCTTCAGTGCAGCAGTGGCCATGGGCTCGAAAGGGGCCTCCATCTGCTGAGCAATGCACACATTCAAGTCCCAGGGAGGAACAGTGTCCCTTACTGGAGGGTACAGGTGATTAAGGGCTTTTAAAAAAAAAATTTTGAAAATGGGTTGTGATACCACTGACCTGTCTTTGCCAGCAGATCTATAAGCTGAGACTGCTGCTAAATGAACCTTCAGGGTTGAGAGCCTTGGGCCCAGGGACTGTACATGGACTAGGTAGTCCAGGATTGTAGAGACACCTGCCAAGATGGGGTGGAGCTGTCTAGAAGCACAACAGAAGAATGATCTTTTCCATTTTGAAGCATAAGTTTTCCTTGTTGCTGGTTTCCTAGAAAACTTCTGCACCTCCATTACTTTCACAGAGAGATTTAGACCAGAAAACTCCAGCTCTTCAACAACCATGCTCTGAGGCACTGAGTTCTCAAATCTGGGAATGTCATCCTGCACTGGGACACAGTCAGCAGAATTTATCTCAGGGGAGGGTTGACAGGAGGCCTGTTGGAGAGAGATAGGAGCATGGAGTACCAGGTGTGCCTGTCCCAGTCTGGAGCTATGAGAATCATTGTTGCTGACTCCCTTCTCAGTTTTATCAGTATTCTCAGTAAAACTGGGAGTGGTAGGAAAACATATAGAAACTTCCCTGACCAGTTGAGGGCTAGAGCATTCTCTGGGACTGAAACCACCACTGGGGGTCTGCAACAAAAGAGTGGAAGTTTACTGTTCTCCCAGGCAGCAAACAGATCTATTTCTAGTGTGCCCCACAGTCTGAACACTGATGCCAGCACCTGCTGGTTCAGGACTCATCTGTGATTTCCCTGGCTGATCCTGCTCAGGGAATCTAACAGCACATTTTTTCCCCTGGCAGTTGTACTGCAGATAACTGACCTTCCAGGGAGTAGGCTACGTTACAGATCTTCATGGCTTCTCGGCACAACTTTGAAGGTGTTGTTCCTTCTTGCTTGCTTATGTAATACATCGTTGTGGTGTTGTCTGTTCTGATCTGTGCAGACTGACCCTGATTATGGGAGGAGAAAGCCTGCATTGCCAGGCACACTGCCCTGAGTTCCAGGAGATTCATGTGCACTAACGTCTCCTATGTGCTCCAGGTGCCACTCACAGTAAGGTCCTTTAGTTGGGTGCCCCATCCTAGGAGAGAGGTGTCTGTTTTGAGTATGACTGTGGGGGACTGCTGGAGGAAAGGAATTCCCTCTCTCAGGCTGTCTTCCTCCTTCCACCATTCCAGTGCCTTTAACAAAGTTTTTGTAATGGGCACCAGTCTAGACAAAGGATCCCACCTCTGAGACCTGTGGTCCCCTAGGTGATATTGAATGTCCCTAATTTGGAAACTGGCCCCTGGTACCACTGCAGTGGCTGAGGCCATGTGATCCAGTAACTGCAAAGTCCCTTGCAGGTCTTGGCTGACCTGCCTTGAAGGCTTCCGCAGCTGAAATCAGATCTGCTGCCCTTGCTTGAGGAAGAAAAACCTTTCCCTGCAGGATATCTAGCTGGGTATATACTGTAGCTCTGCACCAATAAGTCCAGAATTTAAAATGGTTCTGTTTGAGACTTTTGAAGGTTTATGAGGAAGCCCAGGCCCTCCAATGTGTCCTTTGTCAGCAATATGGAGGACTTTGCTTCCTGCTGTGTTTTTCCTGAGATCTGCCAGCTGTCCAGGTAGGGGAAAAAACACCCCTTTCCTTCTCAAATGTGCTGCCACCACAGTTATGCACTTTGTGAATCTCCTTGGAGCTGAGGTGAGACTGAAGGGAAGGGCTGTGAACTGGTACTAGCAATTCCCTAACCTGAGTCTGATGTATTTTCTGTGCTTCTGTGACTTGGCCTAACTGGTATGTGAAAGCAGATGTCTTTCAGATCCTGTGACTGCAGCAAGTTTCCTATTTGTAGAGATGGGATCAATGAGCCCAGTGTTACCATCTTGAATTTTTCTTTCTTTAAATGTTTGTTCGGATATCTCAAGTCTAGAATGTGTCACCACTCCCCATTTTTTTGATGGGCAGGAAGTATCTGGAATAAAGTCCCTTACCCCATTGTGAGGCAGGTACTTTTTCCACTGCATTTGCTTGCAACAATTTCATCACCTCCATCTCCAGCAGAATTTCTTCTGTTGGGTTGTGAGGCTGGAAAACCTTTGGCTTCTGCAGTTCTGGGAATGTCTCTGAACTGCAGGGACAAACCTCGGCTCATTACTTCCAGGACTCACTTGTCTGTAGTGAATTTTGTCCATTGCCGGAAGCAGTAAGCAAGTCCCCCCCATCAATGGACGGGTGACCTGGGTAGACGTGTCAGGGGTTTTGCTTTGGCTGGGGCTTGGGGGCTGGTGTTGCAGCTGCATGCCTAGTATCCCTTCTACCCCTGCCCCTACAGTACTCCCTTTGTGGAGGATTCTCATTGGGACTATAAGTACAAAAGTAATATCCTCTCATCATAACCCCCCTTCGACGAGGCCTGTAGGAAGTGGAGGATTTTTCTTTCTCAGTATTGCTCTTGTAGGTGGTTTTGCACTCATCCACCTTTTTTGTGTAAGCCTCTGTCCTGTCACTGAACAGGGAATTTCCCTCACAGGGAAAATCCATTGCTTTTGTTTGCGTGTCCTGAGATAGGTTAGTAGTTCGAAACCACGCAAACCTTCTTAAGGACAATGCATGGGCCATGACCCTAGAAGCAGTGTTATTTGTGTCCACTGCTATGAGGAACTAGTACTTTGTGGCATTCACTCCTGATCTAGCTCTCTCGGCCATACCCTGTACCAAGTCAGCTTTAGGACTACATGAAAACTTTTGCTAGCCAGGGGCTGCCCACAATAACTTCACGCGTCAGAGTCTACATAAACGTGGGCGAACCCATCGCTCCTCAGTTCCCCATCAAACACTGTGCTTGGATGACTCTCTTCTTTTTTTTTTTTTTTAATTTGTATTTTTTTTGGATCCCCCCGTTTTCTCCCCGACCTAGGACCCCGACAGACACGTATGTAGGCATGCGTGGTACCGCCAGATCCAGCTCGGCCCCTTCCACCCCACCCCGGCTATCGCCGCCACCCCCTCCTGCCTACACTTCCCACTTGACCTCCACCTGGTGGGAGTGGGACTACAGGGGGTGCTGTCAAACACTCCAGGAGGGGAGAGCTACCTTACAGTTGCTCAATCCCACTTCCTCCCCCCTTCACGCTGGCCCCCCCGATGACCCAAGGTCATTCCCAAACCCTGCTTGCCGGCGTAGCACGAGGTAAGGCATCCAGCACCTCAGAGCCATTGGGCCGGCCCTGGAGGACTCCCTCTTTGGGGCACCAGGAGATTACACCAATGCCTCGGATATCAGCTAGATGCAGGCGCTGGAGATAGCAGCCATAGAAATTCCCAAGGTAGAACTGAATGTCATATTCCTCTACAGCTGATAAAAAAGGGGGAAAGAGGGAGGGCCAGCATGGTCTAAGGGAAGAGATGCTCTCAAAGATTTACTGTTACAGTAAGTATGTAACTGTTCTATCTTAGAGGATAGCCTCTTCCGTTGGGCCCCACCTTTGGAATTAGTCCCAAAAGCCAGCTGGGAGTATGGTGTAGTCTAGTAAAGGTGTGGACAGTATTCCAGGTAGTTGCAGCACAGATATCAGCTGCAGAGATACTTCTAATGCAAGCCAACAGATGTGGCCATACCCCACGTGGAATGACCATGAACCACATCAGACAGTTCCTTACCATACTTCCTATAACAGAATTTAATACAAATGTGTCAGTCATTTGGACAAGCATAGCTTCAATACCGGGATGCCCTCTTTCACAGGGGCGAATGAAACAAATAGCTGAGAAGACTTTCTGCAGTCCTTGCTGCGAGCAATATAGCATCTTAGGATTCTATGTACATCCAAAGTATGGAGCAATGCTTTGCCTTGATTGGCATGCTCTGGATAATAAACTGGAAAGTGGATGGTTTAATTTAGTGTACAATCATCCTCTTTGTCTCCCACAATGACTTCAGTTGGCAGACAAAGACTTCCTGTGTGCCCTGGACACTTCTCAGGTTGTCAGCACTATTTCTCTGTGTTACTTGTGAACCAAATTGATTAGAACTGACTGCATTGCACCACTAGAAAGATAATTTTGTGCTGCACAACTTTGCCACTGAAACTTTGTGTGTATCATGTATACTTTAGGAATTATTCACATTTGTTTATGGGATGGTGTGTGTGGTTGACATTTGGCCCTCAAGCCTCACCCAAGCATCTTGAATAAAATGGGACAAAATATACATGTTTTATATTAGAAGCATTGCTTTTTAGTACAAAATTACTTTTGTACCTGCATCTAATGTATGGATGCTTAATTTGGTGTTCATATGTTACATATTTTCCTACCAAAAATGGTTTATCTTGACTTTATATTGCAAAAAACACTTTTTTGGTATTTCGACTAATACAGAAAAAAAAGGAATTGCTTATAATTAATTGCGTAACACCATTGAAAAGGCAATTTTGTGCTGAACAATTTTGCTGCTTATACTTTGTGTGTAACACTTATGGTTCATGAGGTATTCACATTTGTTTGTAGCATGCTGATTATGGTTTGATTTTGCTTAGAAAGGCCCAGGATGCAGTGTTAAGAGTATTTTTTTTTTTACCAGGAGAGACACACTAAGCTGAAAGCTTGTTTACAGGTGCAACCTGGGAGCACAAGAAACTTAAGTGACTTGCTCAAGGTCACACAGTATGCAAGTGGGGGCTGTGGGATTCAAACCCAGGTCTCCAGGTTTGCAGCTCAGAGCCTTAAACCACTGCACAATACTGTCACCTAGCATACAGGACACAAGTGGCGGAACTCTCTAAGAGCTCCTGTAGAGTGAATGAGATAAGACAGCTCTCATCTCCAGGACGTTTATGTGTAATTTGTTTTCCACCTGGGTCCAGGAACCTTGGGTTTGATAAAGGCCCAGATGTGCTCTCCACCTGGAACCTGAGGCATTTGAGGTGAGAATCTGGGTTGGAGATGGGATTAGGAATGGAACACCCCTTAAGAGGTTGCCGAGTTCCAAACCACCGTGTCAGTATTTTGTGTAAATGGGACATGACGAGTACCTTTCAGTCAATGTCATCTGTAAATTGGTCCCACTGCACTCTCCATGTCCATTGTGGTACCCACATGTGCAAGCAAGCCAGGGGTACAGTCACAACAGCTGCTGCCATGAGTCCAAGGAGACACAGGAAAGTTCGGGCTAAGACGTAACTGACTGCTGTACACCAGCTGCGCATGATCCATGAGGCATTCTGCTCTGTCCAGGGGTAGAAATGCTCTGCCCTTTTCTGTGTCTGGACCACACCTATGTACTGCAGTTTTTGGCAAGGAGTCATTACTGACTTTGGCACATTCACTGGACTTTCAGAGGGCTGACTTTGGCAGAATGGGAGAGTGACTAAGGAATGTACTAGCAAAAGGGCAGGAAGCAGGGCTGGAGGAACAATGGGGAAAAATCAAAACTGCCATCACAGAGGCAACAAGCCTTTGTGTGAAGCAAACAAACAAAATATAACAAAGGAAAAAACCACTCTGGTTCTCAAAAGAGGTGGCAGGGAAGGTTAGGGAGAAAAAGACAGTATTCAGAAAGTATAAGGAATTACAGAAGGAGCAGGACAGAGAACTCTATCAGTTAAAGCAGGTGGAAGGAGGAAGGCAGTCAGAATAGCAAACGCCCAAACCGTGGAAGATAGCCAACTCAGTTGAAGGGGATAAAACCTTTTATAGGTACATTATGGAAAGAAAGACCAAGGGAGGATAGTGAGGCATAATGGGGCAGAGATATGAACTAATACTTTTGTTCAGTATTCACAAAAGAAGAGGAGGGGACGTACCTAAACAAAACAATAGAAGCACTCTGGATAGGGGGTCAATAACAGTCCATTCACAGAAGAAAGGGTCCTGAAAGAACTCCTAAAACTCAAGGTGGACAAGGCAATGGGGCCTGATGGGATTCATCCCAGAAATCTAAAAGAACTAAGGGTAGAACCAGTGACACCACTGACTACCCTTTTTAACAAATCATGGGAGGATGGTGTGGTACCTGAGGACCAGAGGAAGGTGGATGCGATTCCCCTGCACAAAAGTGGAAGCAAGGCAGAGGCAGAAAACTACAGACCTGTTAGTTTGACCTCAGTGGTAAGAAACATGATGGAATCACTTCTGAAAGAAAGAACTGTTGAATACCTAGAGGCCAGCAGGGCACAGGACCCAAGGCAGCATGGATTCACAGCAGGAAAGTTATATCAGATGAATCTATCTAGACTTTAGTAAGGCATTTGACACAGTCCCGCACAAAAGATTAATAAACAAGTTAGCCAGCCTGAGAATGGGTCCCAGGGTGGTAGCCTGGATAAAAAAACTGGCTGGACAACAGGACACAGAGGGTAATAGTAAACAGAGTCCACTCCAAAGAAAGGGGGGTTACCAGTGGGGTGCCACAGGGTTCAATATTGGGGCCAGACTTCTTTAATGTCTTTATAAGTGAGATGAGGGACTGGAAGGAAAAGTATGCCTCTCTGCAGATGACACAAAGATCTGTAACAGGGCTGATACACAAGGTGGAGGAAAGGATGAAAAGGGACTTGGAAAGGTTGGAGGAATGGTCAAAAGTATGGCAGCTTAGATTCAATGCAAAGTAATGCATCTGGGAAACAAAAACCCAGGGGAAGAGTACACAATGGGGAGGAGGTATAAACAACAACAAAAATGGAAGGGTACTTAGGGGTAGTCATATCAGATGATCTAAAGGTAGGCAGGTGATGTGAGAAGGCAGTAAGAGGGGCTGGGGGGATACTGAGATGCATAGGGAGACGCCTCACCAGTAGAAACAGGACGTTGTCATCCCTCTGTGCAGACAGTTGGTGAGACCCCATCTGGAGTACTGTGTGCAGTTCTGGAGACCCCAACTCTGCAAGGACATAGACAGAACAGAGGCAGTCCAGAGGAGGGCAACTAAAATGGTGCAAGGTCTGCACCAGAAACCATACAAAGAGACTTAACAAGCTTAATATATATACCCTCGAGGAAAGGAGGGAAAGGGGGGACATGATAGAAACTTTCAAGTACTTCAAGGGAATCAACAAAGCCCAAGAGGGTAGCATCTTTCAGAAAAAGAGATGTGCAAGAACAAGGGGACACAGTTTGAAGATAGAGGAGGGATGGCTCAGATGTCCAGCACGTTGAAACCCCACGTAACAGGACCGATTGGGGGCAAGGTCCCCTGTCATGGCACAGAGAGAATACAATAGAATCTACAAAAAAAAAAAACTTCTCCAGCTGCTGGCTCAGTGGCGTGGAAGGCTGAGGCAATATGCCTTACCTCCTGCCACGTCGGCAATCCATGTTCACGGTGCGAGTGGGTTTGCCGGGGGTCAGCCGGGGTGGGAAAGGATTGAGCGTCTTAAGGACAGCTCTCCTCTCCTGGGAAGGGAGGGACATGGAGGCTGGGGTACGTCTGACACCTAGCAACGGCTGGGTGTCGGAGCACCTGGGTCTAGTACATAGTGGCTGGAGGTGGAGTAGTCAGCCGGCATGCTGTGGGCGGAAGCGCACACAGCTTGGCCATTGCTGATGCTACACGCTCCTCCTCCAATGGGGCGAAAGAAAACATTTCTTACCATAGTGATGTTGTTTCTTCTAATGGAGTCTTGCTGTATTCTGACTATGTGCAGTTAGCCCCAGCACTTGAACTGCTCCGGAGAGGAAAGAGTTAACTCTATGCCAGAGCATAGAACGTTGAGCTCGAGCTCGGTTTTCAAACCTCTGTCTCTGGTACATCTCAAGCAACCGTCAGATTCTTACGAGCACTAGACTAACTAATAGCTATAGAAATTGTGTAAAATTTAAGCCATAGGCAACAAATACTTGGGTCCATAAGACTCAAGTCGAGAACCCAAGAAGAACCTTAAGTGGATAGTGATAATACTACTACGACTAATAATAATGACAATAATCAGAAAAATACCAACCTAGCCAGGCAGGGTATAAAAGGTACACCTCTGGGGTGCAACACTGTACCTGCCCACCCACATCCCAAAAACTAGGGTCTGAGAGGGGAGGCAGGGAGAGAGGTCAGGATACAGCAAGACTCCATTAGAAGAAACAACATTACTATGGTAAGTAATTTTTTCTTACAACAAAATGAAGTCTTGCTGTATTCTGACTACATGCAAACTACCAAGCAGTTTCCCCCGGAGGAGGGAATCACAGAACCTCACTTTGGGAACAGGTTCTGCAGTACTGCTGTACCAAACCGAGCATCACTTCTGGTCTGAGTTTCCAGGGAGTAATGCTTGGTAAATGTGTGCACTGTTTTCCAGGTGGCTGCTTTACAAATTTCCACTAAAGGAATATCCCTATCAGCTGCCTGGGAGGCAGCTGTACCCCTGGTTGAGTGAGCCCTCAGGCCTGAGGGAGGTTCTTTCCCTAACTTTGAATAGCAGAACTGAATACAAGAGACAATCCATCTGGCAATAGTTCTTTTAGCAGCAGGTCTACCTTTTCCCACTTCTCCATAACTGAGAAATAACTGAAGACAATCATTCCTATGGGCCTTAGTATGCTCTACATAATAGCTAAGTGCCCTTTTCACAGCCAGAATGTGCAATCTTCTCTCCCCAGAAGAAGAATGGTCAGTGAAAAACACAGGCAGAGACAAAGATTGGATCAGATGAAAATCCGAAATCGCTTTAGGAAGAAATTTTCTATTCGTTCTAAGGATCACCTTATCTCTCTGGAAGGAAATGAAGTCAGGTTCTACTGACAGGGCCTGCAATTCACTGATTCTCCTGGCAGAAGTGACAGCTACCAGGAACACAGTCTTCCAAGTCAAGTACTTAAGCTCAGCTGAGGACAAGGGTCCGAAGGGGGGGGGGGCTCCACAAGCTGATCAATACAGATATTCAAGTCCCAAGCAGGAGTAGGCTCCCTGAAGGGAGGGTTGATATGAACCAGGCCTTTGAAAACCTTACTGAAAACAGGATGAGATGCAAGGGATGATCCCCTCCCCGCAGAAAGAAAGGCAGAGACAGCTGCCAGATGAACTTTAAGGGTAGCAGGCCTAATGCCTAAACCATTAAGATGAACCAGATAATCCAGGGCTGTGGAGATGCCCACAGAATCTGGCTGTATGTCTCTTTGAGAACACCAAATACTGACTCTTTTCCATTTAGAATTGTAAGTTTTTCTGGTGGAAGGTTTCCTAGAAACCTTAAGGATATCCATTACCTCTTGAGAGAGATGCAGACCTACATACTCTAACTCGTCAAAAGCCAAGCCTTGAGTCTGAGAGACTGGAGTTTGGGGTGCCAAATCCTCCCCTAAGGGGATGTCAGGAGGTCGTGCCTCCTGGGTAGAAAAAGGGAATGACACTGCTAGAGACAGCAACAGAGGATACCATGGTTGCCTGGCACAATCCGGAGCCACCAGGATCACTGTGCAGGGTTGAGACCTGATTTTGATCAATACTCTGAATATCAGAGGAAAAGGAGGGAAGGCATAAAGAAACCTGTTTGTCCAATCTAACAGGAAAGCATCTAGAGGAACAGCCCCAAGAACTGGGGTCTGCAGCAGAACAGTGGAAGGTGATGATTGTCTGGGGCTGCAAAGAGGTCTATCTCTGGAGTGCCTCATCTCTTGAAAATTACCTGAAGAACATGAGAGTTCAGGGACCACTTGTGGTGACCCTGGGATATCCTGCTTAAGGCATCTGCTAGCACATTGTTCTTCCTTGGAAGATGTACTGCTGTCAGAGAAGTCTGAAGAGAGTAAGCCAGTGACCATACCTTCATGGCTTCTGTGCACAAGGCTGTGGACTGAGTGCCCCCCTGCTTGTTTATGTACCACAGAGTGGTGGTATTGTCTGTCCTGATCTGTACTACCTTCCCTTTGACTGATTCTGAAAAAGCCTGAACGGCCAGATACACAGCTGTGAGCTCCAGAAGACTGATGTGAAGGAGAGACTCCTGCTGTGACCAAGTACACTGTGCAGTGAGCTCCCCCGGATGGGCTCTCCACCCCAGAAGGGAAGCATCTGTGGTAACGATCACTGAGGGTGTTTGACTGAGAAATGGAATACTTTGTCTGAGATTGTCCTCCTCCAACCACCATTGGAGAGCCTGGACAAGAGTCTGAGTCACTGGAATCAGCTTTGTGAGAGAATCCTTTCTCTGAGACTAAAAGGACCTTAAGTGGAACTGAATGTCCCTCATCTGAACCCTGGCTCCCTGAACCACCGCAGTGGAGGCTACCATGTGGCCTAGAAGCTGAAGAAAATGTCTGGCTGGATGAGACACTAGTAGTCGAAAAGAGGAAGCAAGATCTGTAAGGGCCTTTACCCTTGAGCAAGGGAGAAAGGTATTTGCCTGAATAGTATCCAGCTCCACTCCTATAAAAGTAAGGAGTTGCCCCAGTTCTAGAACTGACTTGGGTAAACTGAGAAGGAATCCTAGAGAAACCAAAAGCCTCTGGGTGACCTCTAGAGCTGACTTGACTTGGTCTGAGGACTGGCCTACAATGAGCTAATCATCTAGGTAAGGAAGCAATGAGATTCCCTGCCTTCTGAGGAAGGCTACTACTACTGCTAGACAGTTTGTGAATACCCTTGGAGCAGATGTTAGACTGAAGAGCATTGCTCTGAACTGGTAATGACCGGAGGGCAACTCGAACCTGAGGTACTTTCTGTGGGAGCATCTGATAGGAATGTGGAAATAAGCATCCTTGAGGGCCAGGAAAGCTAACCAGTCTCCTGGCCTTAGAGAGGGAAGTATTATTCCCAGAGTCACCATTTTGAATTTGGGCTTTGTGATATGTTTGTTCAGATATCACAGGTCTAGGATGGGTCGCCACTCCCCTGTCTTTTTGGGGGTAAGGAAGTATCTTGAATACAGACCTCTCCCTCTGTGCTGTACAGGAACCTTCTCCACAGCTTTAAGAGACAGTGGGAAAGAAACCTCTGCCTCTAAAGCAATTGTTTCAGGAGGTGTTGCAGGTATAAAGGACCTGGCTCTCATTCTGGGAAATCTGTTGAAGCTGAGAGCAAATCCCTGGCTTACTACTTCCAGGACCCATTAGTCTGAAGTGATAGACTTCCAGGCCTGGAAGAAGTAAGCCAGCCTGCCCACTACTGGAATTGAGGAGACAACCCGGTCTGATACACCAGGATGTCTGTTTGGCAGGAGCCCTAGACTGAGAAGAGGATACAGCCCTGCTCATCCCCCTTCTGCTTCTCCCTCTGAAGAACCCCCTCTGCTGGAAAGAATAGGAAGCCTGGGCTTGGTAAAAAGGCCCGTGAAAAGGTCTGCCCCTGCCAGGCATAGACTGCTGCTTTTGTGGAGTGGCTTGCCCTTCCTTGGCCACTGCACTCCTGTAGGTGGTCCTGTATTCATCCATCTTTTTCATGTATGTTTCTGTTTGCTCCCCAGAGAATTGTCAGTGACAGGAAAATCCATGGCCTTAGCCTGGGTATCCTGCAAAAGGCTAGTACATCTGAGCCAAGCAAACCTCCACAAGGAGACAGATGTAGCCATGATTCTCGATGCCACATCACTGGAGTCCACAGCAGCATGGAATTCTACTTTGGATGCCTCTATACCATCTGCAGCCACCTGCTCCAGCTCCTTGGCTAGCTGGGGAGAGGCAAGCTCCAGAACCGTATCCCACCTGGATTTCTGGTACCTAGCAACACAAGACAAATAAGAAACCTGCCTGATATGACGCTTGGCCAGCTGGTTATGATTGTTGTATGATATTTGTAATATAAAAAATAGTAAGTGATTGTCTCACATAAGACAGCCCGTGCTTTGTGCTTCCATGGGTGCCCCCCCTTCAAGGTTCCAGTGAAACTACAGGATATATAAATGACCAGGAGATCTCTGTAATGTAATTAACTTTCTTGAGAAATTTTATTTTATGGCCTTTTGTATGACCTGTTACTGCTTTGAAGTTGGGAAGCTAAATATACAGTTTATTACAGGACAGGGCATCCTTAGCTGATTCCTGTCAGCTATCTCGCATCTAGGTGACAAACTGCAGAGTTGTAAAAACCTCAAAAGGAACTGGGGGGATCAAAGACTCATAATTTGGGAAATTTGTTTTTGCTGATGTAACCTTATTTAATATACCTCCTCATAGGACATCATATTTGTATTTTTTTTATATTCTAAAAGGAGGATCTAGATGACTCACAGAAGGGGTGTGGAGAGACACAGCGCTGGTAGGTTGACAACAACAAAGTTGGGGGGAAGGGGCGGAGGGTGCGAAGAGTGTCTGATCTGTTTGACATATCATTTTGGGACTCAAGAAAGAAAGATCTCTGATCTAACTTAGGCACTTATAGAGGTAATACATTGTGGTAGGAGTTTTTGTTTTGTAATCTTCCCTTGTTCTTTTATGTGATTGTGAGCTCTTTGATATACTGTTCTGCGTTTACATTTTTCATATTTGTATCATCTTTTAGTAAAATACCTTTTATTTGAAAGACTGTCTGGGTGTCTGTCAGTTCTTTTTTGCATGTGATGTATAGAGGGTTAAGACTGACAAAAAAACTGTTCATAAGCTTGATGGTGTTACTAAACTGGGAAAAGGTAAGAATATATCTAAGGTCTTTTATAGAGTTTTAAGGGTTCATTTTGGTAGCCTGGCTTGGCGCCCCTGGCTAAAGGTGTACCACAATCCCGAGAGAGGTATGTATCTGAGCCTGTACATTTGGGTATGCTACCATAAGGTTCACAGTTTGAATCCCCCCCAGAACTTGAGACTAAAGGTGATTCGACCCAAAAGCAGACAGGAGGGTTACCCTGTCTGTTACCTGTTCACACTACTGCTCCCGGATGTTGGCACTGTGGGAGCAGAGGGCCTGACCTGCTGAGTGCGTTTGTGACACCTGAGTCCCAAGAAAGATGCCAAGTACTGTTTCTTTGCCATGGCATCCACCTTCCTGGAATCCTTATCTGGGGGGTGTGAAGCCAAGGGGATGTTAGCATTGTCATAGGCTGCAGCCTGCACTGCCTCCACATGGCTGCAATGAGAACAGAGAAAATCCATTCCAGGACCTGACAAAGTATACCTCTTGTCCATTCTCTTATCCACAGGAGGTATGGAAGATGACATCTGTAGAATTTTTTGAGTTTGTTTCCCCAAAGATTTATGCAGGGGAATAGACAATCTCTTAGACTCTGGGACATCCATCATCTCCACAAAGTCAGGTTCTTCTGCCTCCTCAACAGCTTCCATTGCTGGTAGCTGGAGGGTTTCTGCCACCTTTTTATAAAATAAAAAGTGTGAAGGGGACTCAGAAAAACTGGGAGGGGAAACACTGGAAGGCCTGTCTAGGGAGATGTCAGGCTCTTCTGGCTCATCCAGGCCTCCAAAATCATCTTCATCTTCATAGTCTCCCTCAGGATCCCCCTCCCAATCCAACTCATAATACTCTTCCGGTTCATATTCTGAAGGGGTTGGAACCAACCGAACCAATCACCTGCCCGGCGGTGTTGGTTCGGTCGGAACCGGACAGAGCGATTGAACTATATTAATGGCTCTAGCAATCTGTCCCGCGGCTGGGGTCATGAGGGCAGGATCCGAACCGGTCGATTTATTTTTTCTTTTTGAAGGAACCGATCCTTCAGAATCCTATTTCCTTTTGCCTGAGGAGGTATCGCCCATGTCAGCAGGCACCTCCTCAGGTTCGGTCGGGACCGAAACGGGCTGGCCATCCGGATCAGCGGACTTCTCTGCCTCTCTTTCCCTAAGCCAAGCTGATCTTTTTTCTATAGTGGCTTTAAGGAAACTTGCACAAATTTGGCAGTCTGTTTTGAGGTGGTCAAACCCTAGACAATAAACACAAGTGATGTGGGGATCAGCCTCCCCACACTCAGTACAGTACTGAAACCCAACGGGACAGGTTTTCTTCTTGGGTTTCTCAGACATTGCCTTACTAACCAAAATTACCCTTAATAGGTGTTTCGCCAGGTAATACAAAAACTTTTCGGTCACCAGCCGGTTCAAGGGCTGTTTAAAATACTGGAACAAGTCGCTGTTTTTTTGAGACCGAAAAAGTACCAGACATACTAACATACTAAAATGCAGCAGAACAGGCCTAACGGTCTTTCGTGTCTGCTCATTTGGTCAGCCCCCACCCTGGGTGCTGACCTTGCTGCCCCCCTCGCCTTCTCTGGCTTCTCCCTTCCCAGTTCTGGATATTCTTTCTGCATTGGATTTTGCTTCCAGAACCCTTCCCCTGTACCTGTCCCACCCCCTCTTGAACCCCTCCACTGTCTCTGCTTCCACCAGCCCCCTAGGTAGTGCATTCCATGGCTCCACCCACCCTCTCAGTGAAGTAGCACCTCCTCTTCCTTTCTCCCCTGAATCTTCCCCCTCCAGCTTCCACCCATGCCCTCTAGTGGCCCTTCCTCCTTCCTTGAAGCACCCTGACTGTTCCTCCCATTTACCCTCTTCATGTACCTGAGGACCTCTATCATGTCCCCCGGTCCCTTCTCTCTTCCAATGTGTACATATTTAGCTCTTGAGCCTCTCCTCATAGGTCCTGTCCCCAAGCCCCAAATCATTTGGTTGCCCTCCTCTGGATCCTCTCCAGGAGGTTAATGTCCCTCTTTAAGTGTGGCCTCCCAAAACTGCAGTAATCTCCAGGTGAGCCTCACCAAGCAGTTATACAGAGGAGTATCACTTCCCTCCTTCTGGAGGTGATCCCCCTAGCGATGCATCCCAGCATCCTGTTGGCCTTGGCTGCTGCCCTCCTACAAGTCTCAGAGTTGTTCATCTTGACATCCACCACCACCCCCAGGTCCCTCTCAGCCATTGAGACTTGTAGTATTCCCCAGGGTGTACACTTGGCCTGGGTTTCTAGCCCCCAGGTGGAGTACCTTGCATTTCCCTGCATTGAACCTCAGCTTCCACTTTCTAGACCATCTTTCCAGAGCCTCCGGTCCCCCTGCAGGGCCACCTCCCCTCCCCATCCACCACGCCCCCAGTTCGAGTCATCTGCAAAGAGACTCATCTCACTCCCTGATTCCTGTCCTTATGTCAGATAGGTAGGCGTTGAACAGAAGGGGCCCAGGACTGATCCTGTGGGACCCCACTAGCCAGCCCTCCTTGGGATGAGACTATCCCACCAACTCACGACCCTCTGGGTCCAGTCCTGGAGCCAATTGCCTATCCATCTGATCATCTGGTTTCCACCCCATTTCTCCTAGCTTATCCAACAGGCCACGTGAGGAACAGAGTCAAATGCCTTGCTGAAGTCTAGAAAGAGGACATCCACTGGTCTATCCAGGTCCAAGGCACTTGTCACCCAGTCATAGAACTCCACCAGGTTTGTCTGACACGATTTCCCCGGGATGAATCCATGCTGTCTATCGTCCAGGCACCCTGACTTATCCAGGTCCCCCCCTAGCCTCTCCTTGACAATGCCCTCCATCACCTTGCCCACCACCGATGTCAGGCTGACCACAGTAAAACTGAAGAAACAGAACAGAAATAAATTATTTCGGTTCCTAACCGGAACAACCAGAAAGAAACCGAAGAAAAACAATTTCTATCACTATCTACCAAAACTATACTACCTGTACCACAGACAGAGATTTGAGACTGAAAAAATAAAGAAACAGTTGTAATAAACCAATCGAGGAACTATACTGAACTGAAGCAGGGAGGAGAAATTCTCCAGAGCATCTTCACAGTTAGGCTGAGTAAAGAATTTGATGGTTCTTTGAGATGTACCAGAGACAGAGGTTTGAAAACCAAGCTCGAGCTCAACATTCTATGCTCTGGCATAGAGTTAACCCTTTCCTCCCCAGAGCAGTTCAAGTGCTGGGGCTAACTGCATATAGTCAGAATACAGCAAGACTTCAAGTTGTTTGAAACAGGAGGAGAAAAAGGTCTTGTGTGAGTCAAATGACTGTCAACCCTCGCAGGTGCCACCCCGACAACAGCAGGCACCTTCCCGAACTGGATCTGTATCAGCAGGTTGAGGGATCCCCGCCACCCTGCCACAGGGGGTTAGCCATGGGGGAAGAAGGGAGGTCCCCTGGTGACTACTTTGAAGGCATTAAAAGCAGGCAAACCTCTCATGCCCCACCTTCTCTCCCCCCCCCACACTGTTCACTCTCACCTTCTCCAATGTTCACTGCTTTCTGTCTCAGTCCCACAGGCTACACTTGCTTCCAAACCTTCCAGTAAAAAGAGTTGGGGCCAAGGCATGCACAACCATCACTTTTTCCCAGGCTTTTGACATAGTCACAAATGTGGGTAACTAGCTGGTCCAGTGGCTTGTCTAGAAGGGAAGCCTCTGCTTTTTTAGAAGGTGAGATGATATATTAACTTTCCAGGAAGGAGGATGAGTTAGAGCACATCAAGCTCTACTGCCCTAAGCAGTCCAACAACCAGCTAGACCTGGCAGGGCCCTTAGAGAAGACTGCAGCCAGTGCTCCTCACTGTCAGAACTGTCAGGGTGGAGGACAGGAAGAACATGGGAAAAAAAGAATATTAGAAACAACACTTTTATTAAATGACATGGCAGCAATATGTAAACTGTGACAGTTCGCTACCACCAATGGCAACCAGGTAGAACTACCAGCTGCAGCTTATCTAGCTTGTCGCCAGCTGAACAGAAAAATGCAGCATATTACATTCCTATTTAGGCTTTTTTTTTTAGTTTTTGTTGACCGGGAAGGAGGACTAGACAACTGTTTGCCTATTTACAGCCTCGGCCGGGGGGGAAGGGGATACAGATGGATGCCAACTGAAATTGAACCAGATTTTTTAAGGTAACCCAAAGCCAAAAACTTTCTATCTTCAAGTACCCAAAGCTAAAAACTTTCTAACTTCAGATACCCAAAGCTGAGAACTTTCTAACTTCAGGTACACAAAGCTGAGAACTTTCTATCTTCAGGTACCCAAAGCTGAGAACTTTCTAACTTCAGGTACCCAAAGCTGAGAACTTTCTAACTTCAGGTACCCAAAGCTGAGAACTTTCTTTCTTCAGGTACCCAAAGCTGAGAACTTTCTAACTTCAGGTACCCAAAGCTGAGAACTTTCTAACTTCAGGTAGCCAAAGCTGAGAACTTTCTATCTTCAGGTACCCAAAGCTGAGAACTTTCTATCTTCAGGTACACAACAAAGCTCCAGAACAGTTACAGAGCTAACCTCTTAACTTGTACAGCGTAACAAAACATAGCATTCAAGAAATGTAATTCTTTCACTTACTTGTCATTCGTGTCCTTCTTGCTTCATCTGAATCATCTGTGTTACTAAATTAACAAACAAAAAAAACACTATATGACAAATAAGCATACATTGTACTAGCACTCCAGCAGATGTTAAATGAAAATTATGTACCTACCGTAATTCTTCATCTTCCTGGTTATCTTCACCATTCATTACTGGTGGGTCTAGCTGGAGGTGCTAGGACCCTGCGGGAAGCTTATAGCTTTAAGTTTTTTCAGCTTCATAATAAGGAGGGGCCAATGTCGGGGAAGATGCTGCCCTCGAGGCCGACATACTGCGTGGCATTCGCAGGTTGGCCAGTAACCGATGCCGGCCCCTCCACCACCTCAGTTCTGCTCACCAGAGAGGAAATTAGAGACAGAGAAAAAAGAGGGAAGGGTGGGGCAAGGAGCCCAAGGGATAGCAAAAGGAAAGGATATAAACTGAAAAAGGAATAAGCTGGCCACAGGAGAAGTCATAGAGCTCGAAGAGGTCTTGGGGGGGGGGGCCCAGCCACTGAGCAGGCCAAGGAGGGGTTAAGAGGAGGGGAAGGGAGAAAGGAGGAAGCAAACAGAGTAGAGAAAGGAAAAAGAGAGAGAGAGAGAATCTGCACCCCAAAAAAGAGGTCCGGAAGGGAGTTCTCTTTGTGGACCAAGAGGGGAGCCCACCTTTTTTTTTTTTTAATGGGGAAGACCCCAGAGGCAAGTGCAGAAGGATGTCAGAGAGGACAAGGAGCTTCACAGACTCAAGAGTCCTTAAGAAGCATCACAGGATGCCAGGCAAGGCATAGCTGACTCCTACACTGTCACTGACGGTACCACCCTCCTGGTCCACCTGAGAAGTGGGATGGGGCTACCAGATCGCTCAGACTTCCTCCCCTATTGTAGAGGGGGTGGGGAAAGAACCCACCCCAGGGAGGGGGTCACCTAATTATGAGAACCCCCAGACCCTGCGAAATATGTTGATTCCCCTGCACCTGTTGCCACCGAGAAAGCGGTGGAGGCAGAGGACTTAAACCTCTAGATGGAGCCAGGGATCCAAAGGGGGAGTCCGAAGGGATCTTGCCCCATGGGAATCCAGGAGTGGGTTACCAGAGGAGAGGAGAGGAGAGAAGTGAAGTGGAGGAAGCCAAGGCTTCAAGAAATAGCAGAAGGTCCCCAGTGCCCCTGTGACCAAGAATGAGGGCAACCTTGAACTTCCAGAATAAGGATTGAAGGAATCAAGGAGTCCCAAAAAACTAGGGAACTCCTGGTCCAAGCTGCCATCCCCAGAGAGTCCCTGTCAAGGTTGAGTGAGGCCCCGAAGAGCCCCTGCTTGCCCCCTCCAAGAGGTGGCTCCCTGGTGCTTCAAATGAAGAGTAAGAGAACCCAGAGGTGACCTCAATTAGGAAGCAGGCAAGCAGGGAGGAAGCACAGCCCACGAGACTGGGGCACAAGAGGGGATGGTGGGCAGGAAGCAGTGATGAATGGTGAAGATATCCAGTAAGATCAAAGAGTTACCATAGGAATGTAATTTTCATATCTTTCTTGGCTCAATCTTCACCATTCATCACTGGTGGGTGAGTAACAAGCAGCACAATGGTGGTGCTGACATCTCCCTGAGGGCTGAATCTTCCCTCAGCCTCCTGTGGATGAGAAACACAAAGAGGAAGGGGCCCCATACAGGCCTGGCTAGGTCTGAGATTGGTCAGGGTGAGGTGGAGACTCCAGATGCCTGGGAGAAGGAAGGCGCCCCAAGTGATGCCTCACCATATGGGAAAAGAAGTGGGTCCCTTGGAAGGGAGAGGCAATCACTCTACACCGGGCCAGGGGTGATAACCTGGAAAGGCGAAGCTTCACTGTCCGACTAATGCAGACTGCAGTTCTTGCCAGCCTGGAAGCCACCTCACTGGCATCATAGGGGCACGGGGTCATAATGTCGCAAGACATTATGCCGCATGGCAAAATCGTGCTGCCAATACAGCACGATTGTTGCCATGCAGCATAAGTCTTTTTTCTGTGGGGGGGCTCTGCCCCCACACCCCACTTTACGCGGGGCTGCAACCCCGAACCTCCCCACTAAGGATTCTCAACTCCCGAGGGAGGAGTTTACCTCGGGGAGCGTACAATGTTGTAAAAAAATAAAATGTCTGGAACTGGGAATCAAACCCGGTCCCAGACGCAGCGCCTGGGTTCCTGCTGCTGTGGCTCAGTTTAGTGAGCCATGGCAGCTGCTCGGCGGAACCCAGTCCCGGCAGAGGTCTTATCCTCTGCCTGGGATTGTGTGAATGGTGCAATACCGCGTACCGGTATTGCACCATTCGCTGTCATCGACAGCGCTGTTACGGGTTAGCTATAATGTCGTATGCTATTAAGTGTACAACATTATGACCCAGTAAGCATCATAGGACACCACTGCCTGGTGTCTCGCTAGCTCCAGACTGTGCGCAGAAAGGTTAATGGCTTGCCTGCTCACCTCTGTGTAAGGCAAGGATGCCAGAAGCTGTCCCAGCACCATCCACAGGTGCCTAACATAGGCAGCCTAGTGCACCGAGATGCACAAAAGGAGGCACACCACCAAGAAAACCCTTCTACCCAGCGGTCAAACTCAGCCAAGTCAGAGTCTGGGGGGCAGTCGTGCCTTGGGCGACGATGCCCAGAAGGGGTATCCAGGAGCTCCACTCCTGAAGAGGGGTGGGGCATGGCACCTGGGGACCCCTGGGGTGTGCAATACCTATGCTAACAGTCCCTCAGGGCTGGAGAAGGGGCACAGGGATGCTACCAGACCCAATGTGACGCCTCCATGAATGGGTGAGGCCATGGAGGGATAACAAGATTTTTAGCACTGAACTCCCTAGTGAAAGCGCACGTTGCATGGTCAGGACTGCAGCTTGCAAAATGGGAGATGTAGAGCTCACCTAACATCCCTGACAGGAATCACTGATAGCCGGTGATATCAGCAGCTGAGGACAGGTGGACAGAGGGGAGGAAGATGAGGAGGCCAAGGAACCCAGTTCAGAGTCAGGGGGGCTGGAGGCTTAGGTCTAATGATGACCTCTGCCAGGGCTCTGAGGTACCGGGGAAAAACAGCCGCTGATGCACTGAACTGCTCCCAGGTCATTGCCCCCGAAGGTCCCCAGAGGCCTGACAGAGAAGGAGGAGGAGGCAGCGGATCTGATGGTGGATGGAAGGTCTGGCGAGTCAGAGCAGGATCTCTACTAGGGCTACGTGAATGCGAAGGGGATCCCTCCCGGGGGAAGGGGGTCTGTGCAACTCACCCATTGCAGGCCACCCAACCAGACAAGGGTGGCTAAAGTGGTGCCCATGGGCAAGGACCCCATGATGGCGTGATCAGAGTCAGTCTGGCCCTTGCAGGCAGCCCCACCTATTGCACAACCCACTTGGTCTGGTGAGGAGAGCAGAGAAGGGTCCGCACTGCAGCTCCTCCCAGAGCCACCAGCTGCTCTGGAAGAGTGCCTGCATGCCAACCTCAACCTCCCTACACCAACCTTCCCAGAGAGACTGCTCCTAGGCTAGCCCCTAGTACCCCAGAGAAGGGGCTTCAAAATAACTCTGGCCCCAGAGACAGTGTCAGAATCCATCCCAGAACCCACCCTGGTGCCATAATCCAACTCAGCACCGCGCAAGGCGCAGGAACCAGACCCGGCACTGGGGTCAGCTCCAACCTCTTCTCCAGTGCTGGAGTCAGCACCGGAGGACACAGAGGAGTTGGCCCCAAGGTTGAGCCCAGAAAGAGTAGTGGCTGATCCCGTTCTACTGGAGACCAACGGCTAGGCGTAGGAGAGTGACTGGACTCCTGAGTTGGGCAGCCAATCTGGGTCATCCCAATCTTCCTCCTCCTCTGAGGAGGAGAGCAGGGAGACAACCAAAGAAGCCACACCTGAAACCCTCCCTTTCCCGGTACCGCGGACGGCACCGGAAGGGGACCCAGCACTGACAGTGGCATCCCCTCGCTCACCGGCACCAAGGGAGGTGAAAGGAGCCAAAGCAGCACCAACTTCACCAGCTCAGAATGAGTGTATAGCTATGACCGTGACATTGGGGGGCATCCACGCCTCCAAGGAGGCAATGGACGGTGAGGGGTGTTCAGCCGACCCCCCAAAAGAGGCCAACTGTCCATCCGACAGCTCATGCAGGCCTCCCGTCTCAGCGAGACAAGAATTAGTGGAGTTCTGCTCCCCCTCGGTATGTACAGTACCAGACGAAGACCCGGTAGAGGGGCCCAAAGTCCTGGCCTTGACGTCCCGGGACCAACGTCGCCTTCCGAAGGTAACAGGATCCTGATCCACCTTCAATGCGGGGAACTCAAGGACCCAGCGGTCTATGGAGAAGCAGTCGTTGCAGTTGTCCATGTCGTGTGATGGACCCAGTCAAGTTAGACAGCAATAATGGTGGTCTGTCATGGTCATCAGCCTGCCACAGGGGCACCAATGCATAGGGGAATGCCGCGCCTTAGATTTCGAACTAGGCCCCAAACTGGACATAATCATGTGGACAAAGTAAAAAAAAAGAAACACAGAATAGACTCAGTGCCGTAGAAACAGTTAAAGCAAATAAAGAAATAAAATAACCTTTTTACCAGCTTCTGAAGGGTCTATGGCATCGAGTAGTACCGGCGGCGGCGGCAGAACTTTCGGCAGACTTCTGGAAAGTATGCAGGTACCAATAAGGCACAACTCCCACAGGGTGATGCACCTTGGTAGTGGGAAAAGAAGAACTTAGGTGGTGGAGGAGCTGGCGTCAGTTACTGTCCAACCCGCGAGCACCACACAATACGTCGGTCTCGAGGGCAGCGTCGTCCCCAATATCGGTCCCTCCTCTTTAGGAAGCTGAGAGAGCTTAAAGCTATAAGCCTCCCGCAGGGTCCTAGCACCTCCGACTAGACCCACTAGACCCACCAGTGATGAATGGTGAAGACTGATCCAAGGAAGATCTATAAATGGAAACTACATGAAGTGGTACAACAAGAATTCAGATTAAGAGTTAAAGTTAACAGTTGGCAAGGCCCAATTTAGAAGAATTTATGTTAACAGTAATTACAGTCCGCATAAAAATGTAAAACCTAATGTTTCAGGTAAAGTGTAAAGTTTGTTTGGTTTTATTCTTAGTATAATGTGTTTCTTAAAATCTTTACATGCAATACATAAACAATAAATGGCACAGTATAACAAATATGATGAAACACACACAGAACAATATCAGATAACAGAGGCTCAGAAAAAAACATGCACGCAGGCACACTTAAAACTTAAAAATACTACCAACAGCTTAATCTGGTTCAATTTCAGTTGGTTACCATCTGAACTCCCCCCCCCCCCAGTTTCCCCTGAAAAAGGAACTTTTAATCTCAGTGTTTCAGTGGGCCTACCGGGCCAACAAAATTCCATAAATAAATAAAACAGAATCCCAAGCAAGACTCGGGTGATGAGGCTGGGGTAGGCCTGCTTGGAAAACCACTTACGAACCTCAGTCATATAGTGGTGCTCTGTAATACTACAATGGATGTGTGGTGTGAGGGAGTTCCAGAGAAATGAAAGTTACATACTTACTATAACTGTTCATCTTCCAAAGTATCTTCACCATCGATTACCACTTATGGGTCTGGGACGGAGGCAACAGAACCCTGCAGAAGTAAAGCTTTTGCCACAGGGCTGGCCCCCAATAACTGTTCCAGGCTCCTTCACTAACCTCAATTCCGTTCATCAGGAGAGAAACAAAATGGGGAAAAATAAGACAGGCTAAGAATTGGCCTAGCCCAAAGCGATAGAGAAAGGATATAGGAACATAAATGAACAATAGAATGATACCCGACTACCAACCATTGTATACAGAAATGGGGTACATTAGGTGGCAAAAAGGGGTAGCTGGGTATAAAAAGAACATTACATACTTACCGTAACAGTAGATCTTCGAGAGAATCTCTTTCATGAGGCCACACCTATGGAACTATAGATGCCAGGCACTAGGACCACACAGAAACCTTTTGCAAGCAGTCCACTAGGGATTGCCCACGACGAATTCCTATGTCGGTAGCTTGCACATAAACGTAGGTGACCTCTTCACTCCAAAGTTCCATGCCGGACATCATGTTCAGAGGACTCACTCTAGGGAACCAGTACAGAACCTATGGCTCCACCTACCAGGCGAGGCAGGAAAAGCAAAATTATGTACTCACTGTAATTGTAGCTCTTCCTGAGTATCTTCACTGGTGGGTCATAGCCAAAGGCATCGGACCCTCATGGGAGCATTTAGCTTTAAGAATTTTGAGCCGGGGGAGCTGATGTCAGGGACAGTGCTGCCCATGAGGCTGATATATTACGTGGCACTCGAAGACTGGCTAGTAACTGACACCAGCTCCCCCTAACCCTCAGTTCTGCTCAACAGACTGGAGGAAAAAAAAAGAAGAGGAAAATGACTTGGGGGGCAAAGAGCCAAAGGGATAGAGCAAGGAAAATGAAGTGAGGAAAATAACAAAAGCCGAAAGAAGGACAGAGAAGAGAGAGAGGGGAGGGGTATCGCTGGAGGGTTTGGCTGGTGATGGGGGGACCACAGCCTCTGGGAGACCTAGAAGACAAAACAGGTAAAAGAGGAAGGAAAGAGAAGAGAAAGATGGTAGGGAGAGAGAGAGAGAGAGACACTTGGTTCTACTCGGAGACCTGGTAAGCAGAGCTACTTGACCCTAAAGGACTTAGAGGGCAGCAGAAAATGGGGCAGTAAGGAGCACAGTGGAGACTCCTAGGTAAGTCTCATGTACCATAGGTAGACTGAAGAATTGTTGTGCACCCCTCTTTGTTCCTCTGTTGACTCTGCCCCCAGTCTTTTTTTTGTCCAGCAGCTCGACGGCCCCTGAGGGTGATTCCTCCTAACCCCTCCTGCAGTGCAGGGCTCCATACAGGCGCCCACTGTAGCAACACTTCAGCTGCATCCATGGCAAGCAGATCAACGGCTCCTGAGGGTGATCCCTCCCAACCCCTCCTGCAGCACGGGGCTTCATACAGCTGCCCGCTACAGCAACACTTCAGCCGCATCCACGGCACGCAGATCGATGACCCCTGACAGCGATCCCTCCCAACCCCTCCTGTGGCGCGGGGCTCCATACAGCCGCCCACTACAGCAACATTGCAGCTGCATCCACGGCAAGCACATCAACGGCCCCTGAGGGTGATCCCTCCGAACCCCTCCTGCAGTGCAGGGCTCCATACAGCCGCCCGCTACAGCAACACTTCAGACGCATCTATGGCAAGCAGATCGACAGCCCCTGAGGGGCGATCCCTCCCAATCCCTCCTATGGCGCAGGGCTCCATACAGCCGCCTGCTACAGCAACACTTCAGCTGCATCAATGGCAAGTAGATCGATGGCCCCTGAGGGTGATCCCTCCCGACCCCTCCTGCGAGGCTGGGCTTCATACAGCCACCTGCTACAGCAATACTTCAGCCGCATCCACAGCAAGGTACGCTGCCCGGTGAAGCCAAGCGCCTTTCTTACTTGAGGTCGGGCGCTACACACTGATTGGTCCTTCTTTTGGTCTACTGCTTCCCCTATTGGCTCCTCTGCTATTCTTCTCCGGTTTTGAACTTTGCAGTCTGTATGCTATTTTAAACTAATTTAAACCTCAGGAATGAATGTGGCTGCTTTTACTATTGTAATACTGCTCTGTTTATTCTGCTAGCAATGTTTAAACAGAACAGCCAATAATAACTGCTGTTAGCCGGCCCATTGGCGCAACGTTTGGATTTCCGCTTGTGACACCGGCGACCCGGGTTCAGGAGCGGACTCAGGTCGCTGGCGGGCCGGCCGGGGGAGAACGGCTTGAGCATCCCATGATCGTGAGTCATGACAGAAGGAGACCCAGTGGCACCGGTGGCATCGCCCCACTCACCAACACCAGGAGTAGCATCAGGAGCTGAGGCACAGCCAGGTGGTGCCACTGAGGGAACCACCAGCGCAGGCCCAACGTATAAATGACACCTCAACACTGGGAGCATCCAAACCCCCGAAGGGGTACTGGACTTCGAGGGGTGCTCAGTCAACCCCGGAGGGGAACAACTGTCCACTAAACCCCTCACGCAGGCCTCTAGTCTCAGCAAGACCTGTAATGGAGACCTGCTCTTCCTCAGTATGTACAGTACTGTGGAGAGACCTGGGGGAAAGGCCCAGGAACCTGTCTTTGGCACCCCTGGTGCAGTGCCACCATCCAAAAGTTGGGGTCCCCTCCCAACTTCACTGTGCGGATACTGAGGGTGTGAAAATCTATGGAGAAGCAGGTATCACAACTATCCATGTTGTGCTGTGGACCCAGGCAGGAAAAACAGCAATCATGCCAGTCAGTGATGGTCACTGACTTGCCACAGGGGCACTGACGCACTGGGGTAAGCCACACCTTCGACAACTTTGTAGGCCCCCAAACAGACATGACCGCGATGGGGGGAAAAAAACATGACAGAAAAGTACTCAGATGTCGCACTGAAAAAGAAATGGAAAGAAAAAAAGAAAAGGTGCGACCTGATGAACTGGTACAGTGCTGAGTAACATAAGGTGGCAAGCAGACTGTGATGCAGTTTTATTTTCTTTGCTACTTGCTCCTCACGAGGTGCTGCCTCAACAGCGGGAAAAACAGAACTGAGGGTTAGGAGGAGCCAGCGATGGTTACTGGCCAGTCCAAGAGCACCACATAATACGTCAGCCTCGTGAGCGACGTTGTCCCCGATGTCGGCTCCCCTGGCTCAAAATTCTTAAAGCTAAATGCTTCCGAAAGGCTCCAGCACCTCTGGCTATGACCCACCAGTTATGAATGGTGAAGACTGACTCAGGTAAGATCAACAGGTAACCGTTCCTGGAGAAAGAGGCAGGAGTTACAGAGCTCTAAGTCTTCAGGGAGATGGAGGGTGGGACAGCATAGCCTGATGAAAGATATTCTCTCGAAGATCTACTGTTACATTAAGTTTGTAACTGTTCTAGCTTCTCAGAGGAGATCTCTCTCATTAGGACACACCTATGGAGCGAGTACCAAGCAGTACTGGCAATAAAACAATCTGGGAGGCTGAAGCCCACAGGCCTTAGAAAAGGAGGCATTGCAGCACTGCTAGGCCAAAACCTGTCCTTTTTCGGGAGGCAATGTCCAGACTGTAGTGTTTAGTGAAAGTATGGACAGTACTCCAGGTGGCAGCTGCACAGATCTCTGCAGCAGACACATTCTTGAAACAGGCAACAGAAGTGGCCATGCCTCTAGTTGAATGGCCAAGCACAACCCCAGGAAGTTCCTTACCGTACTTCCTGTAACAGAAAGTAATACAGTTAGCCATCCATTTGGACAGGCACTGTTTAGAAACAAGACCTCCCTCCTTCCCAGGGCAAATGAAGCAAAAAGCTGTGAGGACTTCCTGCAGTCCTTCACGCTTTGCATTTAGTACCGGAGTATTCTATGTATATCTAGAGCATGGAGCAATTCTTTGCCTGGATTGGCATCCTCAGGAAAATAAACTGGCATGTGAATGGTTTGATTTAAAGTAAACTCAGACACCACCCCTGGGAGAAACTTAGGACTGGTATGCAAAGACATCCTGTCTTTGTGAAAAATCAAATAAGGAGGCTCACACATTAGAGCCTGAAGCTCTGAAATTCTTCAAGCAGAAGTAATAGCAACTAAAATAAGAAAGGAAACATAGGCTGGTCATGGCTGGCTCAAAAGGAGCCAAAGTAAGTTTCTCTGTGACAAAATTCAAGTCCAGAGCTGTTTCTGGATTGCGGACAGGGGGTTTCAAGTGCAGAATGCCTCTCAAAAATGTATGGGCTATCTCCAGCTGAGCAACCGTACGACCATCACTAGGCACATGGAGAGCTGAAACGGCAGCCAAGTGTATTTTGATAGAAGAGTACTGCAGGCCTGCATCTGACAAGAATGGCAAATACTCAAGAACTTGTTTTTTTACTGGACAGGTAAATGGGTCTAAGTGACGAGAAGCGGCCCACAAGGCAAACTGCTTCCACTTCATGGAACAAGTGGCCCTGGTGGAAGGTTTTCTGGAAGCCACCGGGACATCAGCCACCTTTTGTGACCCCCCCAAACTGGGCAATGGCTATGTCTTCAGGAGCCATGCATGAAGGTGGAGTGACTTGAGATCTGGATGGACCAGGGTCCCCTGTTCCTGTGACAGTAGGCTCCAGCATAATGGTAGAAGTATGGTTAGTGCCACTGTGAATTGCTGCAGTAAGAGGACCCAGATAAGACACAGCCCTAGGGAAGCAATGAGTATCAGAGATGCCCCCTCCATTTGGAGTTTGATTAGCACCTGGCTGAATGAGAGGGAAAGAGAGGAAAGGCATACAGGAAGAATAGGTTACTCACCTGTAACAGTAGTTCTAGGAGTGGTATATGTTGTTCTTCCACACTTACTGGCATGTCCCTTTCCCCTTTAAATCTTCCTGGAAGTCTTTAAGCTGGCTCCTCCCACCTACCCGGGTGGTATATACCTCGGCTCCACCTCGTGACGCCAGATCTTAGCCCACTGGAAGCCAGGTTGTGTGCATCCGCAGCCGGGGAGGTCGGGTGGGTCCGTGTGGATGAACAACATCATATACCACTCCTAGAACTACTGTTACAGGTGAGTAATCTGTTATTTTAGGATCATGGATATGTTGTTTATCCACACTTATTGGCAGACTCCTAGCAGTTCTCTGGGAGGAGGGAGGCAAGGTGCACACCCCCTACTTAGGGAACAGAGATTGGAGAACTGAGGTCCCAAAACCAGCATCCCGGCGTGACTCAAGGTCAATGTGGTAGTCAGTGATGAAGGTGTTTGCTGACTTCCAGGTAGCTGCCCGACAGATTTCCTGGATAGGGATGTCCCTTGAAGCAGCCACCAATGCAGCAGTATGGCGGTAAAAATGAGCTCTTATCCCTCTGGGAGGCTCCTTGTCCACCAACTCATAGCACAGACCTATGCATGATGTAATCCATCTTGCAATAGTCCACTTCACTGCAGGACTGCCAGAAGCGGCTTCAGTGTAGGTGACAAACAGCTGGCGAACCTCTCCACAAATTTCCACCATCCTCTCCTTATAATAGGAGAGAGCATGTCTCAGGTCCAAGGTATGGAGCCTGTACTTGGCCTCCGCGGTGTAATTAGGGTAGTATACCAGCAGAGTCAACACCTGGTTATGGTGTAACTCTGACACCACCTTCGGTAGGAATTTCGGGTGGGAGCGCAGGACAACTTTGTCCCTGTGGAAGACCAGATAAGTGTCTTGGCTTTATCAAGAGATGCCCTTATGAAAAAATATATAAATACATAAAATTAAAAGGACTGTCTACACCTCACATTAGTATCATCTTATAATACTTTTAAATAAATGTCCACTGATGCCACTTACTACATAAAGTCTCAGTCGTATACTATCATTTTCTCTCACATTAGCATGGATTCCAGATCCTATAGAACAAATACATATATACATAATATATAAATATTTACTCAATCTAACATTTCTATCATATATCAATAATAAGAGATGGAACCCTACATCAAAACACCAAATTATGATATACAGTGTCACAACTTTCCCAATAGGTGCTAGTTGATACCTGTAAATTTCACTGTATTGTAAGAAATAATATGTGCCATTAAGATGTGGCCTCATTCGATTTATAAAGCTTCGTCATATGCCTCTTCACATCTTTTCAGGCTAGAGTGCAAATAAGAGAAAACATTTCTATCGACTAAATTAGGAAATTTTTTATACTTCAATTATTGTTCTAGACCAATCATTTTTCACAGTCTCTTAAACATTTTTTACCAAGAAAAACTATACCATTGATTTTCTTTTAAATGAGACAAATCTTATTAGTTCAGACACATATGAAGCATATTACAGTACCCCCCCACAAAACAAAGTCACACAAGATTAATCACCTTGCCATATACCCTTTCTGCAGACTTCTTAATTTATATATGCACATATATATGTCCAGAACATGATAGCAACCAGGAAGGCCGTCTTCCATGACAAGTGTGACAGCTCACACTTGTGCATTGGTTCGAATGGCTTACCCATGAGCTTTGCCAATACCAGCAGTAGATCCCTCGGAGGTGGAGGTTCACACACCAGAGGGGATATGTGATCCAGGCCTTGAAAAAGCCGCCCACCACTGTCTCCCTGCGCCTAAGGTTGGCTGATCGGTCTGCGCTCTGTAAGCAGAAATGGCTGCCTGTAGGCAATCTTAAGGGTCGATGGACTGTGAGACCCCTTTGAGAGAGACCAAAGGTAGTCGAGAATGTTAGCCACAGAACAGGATAAAGGGTCCAGACCTTCCTGACACCAAATGGAAAACCTATTCCATTTGAAGGCATAACACTTCCTGGTCGATTCCTTTCTAGGTGCCTCCACCACGGTGTAGACATCTTCGGAAAGACCGAAAGCCTGGAACTCTAGCTGCTCAGGTACCACGCTGTGAGGTGCAGGGATTGAAGGTCCGGATGGAAGACCTTCCCCTGGTTCAGAGATATCCGGTCCGGGCGTGTACAAAGCCACTCCCGGGACCTGCAGTTGAGGCTGAGGAGATCTGGATACCAGAACTGGCGTGGCCAGTCTGGGGCTACCAGAATCACCTTCGCCTTGTCCCACCTCACCTTCAGTAACACCTTGTGGATCAAGGGGAATGGAGGGAAGGCACAGAGGAGGCTTGGGGTCCACGGCCTTGAGAAGGCATCCCCTTGCAGCGAGACCTGCTAAGGGGGGATGGGCATGAAACAGCCTCAGCTTGGTGTTTTCCCTGGAGGCAAACTGGGCCACCATCGGTTTGCCCCAACGGGGGAACAGGCTGTAAGCTACCTCTGGATGGACAGACCACCCATGGGATGTCTGGTCTAAGCGGCTGAGAGCATTCGCCAGCTGGTTCGAGGCTCCTACCACATGGATGGCTAGGAGGGCCGCCTCCAACCAGCTTACGAGGGTCCAGATGCAGAGCACCTCCTTGCATAGCAGACGGGAGTGCATGCCGCCCTGTTTGTTAAGGTAGTACACGGTCGTGGTATTGTCCATCTGGACTTGAACCACTTGACCACGGAGCTGAGGAGCGAAAGCTAACAGTGCCAGTCTGACTGCTCTGAGCTCCAACAGGTTTATGTGGCATCAGGACTCCTTGGGGTCCAGAGCCCGTGGGCCCTGTTGTCCCCCATATGGGCTCCCCTGCCCATGAGAGAGGCATTGGTCGTAAGAATGACCGTCGGCTTGGGGTGGACAAACGGGATCCCTTCCTGCAACCAGTCTAGGAGAGCATCCCACAACTTCTGGGTTACAGTGATCAGCTGGTCGAAATGACCGTGATGCTGAGTCCATTGGGCAGCCAGCTTCCACTGGAGGGGGTGCATGTGCAACCGGGCCCAACAGACCACTGAGGTGTATGCCGCCATGTAACCCAGAAGGCGCAGAAAGTCCCGGGCAGGGTGCAAGTGCCCAACCAAAAATGATTGGGCAAAGGAGGAGAGAACTTCTGCCCTGTCCACCGTGAGCCAAGCTCTGGCTTGACAAGAATCAAGCTCCGCCCCGATGAAGCCCATCACCTGAGAAGGCACGAGTTCCGACTTGGCCTCATTGATCAGGAGGCCGAGCTGGGAGCAGGTTTGGAGGGCCAGATCCCTGGACCTCTCCACCTCCTGTTGGGTTGAATCTACAAGGAGCCAATCATCGAGGTAGGGGAAAATTCTGACCCCCGAACGCCGGAGATGGGCCGCCACCACTACAATGCATTTGGTGAAGACCCGTGGGACCGATTACAGGCCGAATGGCATGGCTTGGAACTCGTACAGGGTCCCTTCGACCCTGAAGCGGAGGAACCACTGATGGGACAGACGGATTAGGACATGAAAGAACATGTCCCGCAGATCCAGTGAACAGAACCACGTTTCACTCCAAGGATGGTATGATCTGGGACAGAGTGACCATCCAAAAGGTGCGTGACCTGACGTATTGATTCAGGTCATGGAGATCTAGAATGGTGCGCCAGCCCCCCCCCCCCCCGGTCTGCTTTGGCACCAGGAAGTACCTGGAGACAAAGCCTGGGTCTGCAGATGGATACACCACGAGAGCTACTGTCTCCTTGAGGAGGAGCTGAGCAATGTTGTCTCAAAAAGCCGACTGGGTGCATGCGGAAGTCCGTTCCTCTGAGGGGCACGGGCTTGGCTGGGAGGGCACTACTCCAATTCTATAGGCAGTCCCTGACTGACCACTTCAAGAACCCACCTGTCCATAGTGTTAGCGGACCAGGCAGAAAGGAAGTGGGGGAGCCGGACCTCCACAGGAAGACCCAGAGCTGGTGTGACGGGAATAGGGGTGGCAACCCCCACCCCATCACTGAGCGGGCTTGGAGGAGGAGGAAGCTCCAGGATCTGCGCCTCGGCCTCCTCTGCGGGCCTGTTGGGGTCCAGGCTTGGGCCGAGGGTGCTAAGCTTGAGCCTGCTGCTGATGTTGATGCTACTGTCCTCCCTGGTAGGAGGACTGCTGAACCACAGGGGAAGAGTGCCGAAAGGGCTTCTTCTTTTTCTTCTGCTGATTCTTGCCCGGAGAACTCTTGGCAGAAGTGGCGTCCAAGGTGACACTGGACTGCTCTATGCGCTGTAGGTGACCGGCCACTCCTGGGCCGAACAAGTCAGTCCCAAGGAAAGGCACATCAGCTAACTTGTGCTGTGCATCTGCTGGAAGGGAGGAGAGCCTCAGCCAAGCCCTACAGAGAGCGGTAACTGCGACAGCCATCGAGTGGGCACAAGAGTCCTCGATGTCCAAGGCTGTCTGGAGCTGCTCTTTAGCAACAGCATGGCCCTGATCTCGGACCTACTTAACCGTGGTCTGCATGTCCATTGGGATATGAGGGAGGGCTTCATCCGATGACCCAAGAAGGGCATGGGAGAAGTGTGCCATGATGATGGCTGAACTTGCCTGACAAAAGCCCAAGGAAGATGCCACGTAGACCTTCTGCCCTGAATGATCCAAATACTTGGACTCCTTGTTGGGAGGTCGGTCAGTGTCGGCAGAACTGCAAGTACACCTGAACACAGAGGTAGTCACCAAGCTCTCAGCCGAAGAGTGCTCTGTGAACCCCGCAAGGGACCCCATGGGCATCGCATACTTGTGGGCCATGCGGGCAGATGGTGCTGGACATGAGGCAGGACGCTGCCACAGTTCGAGTGATGGACCAACGATGGCCTCGGCCACAGGAAAGGCTTCCATCGGGGTATCCCCTCTCTTGAGGATGTCCATGAGAGGGTACTCTGCCTTTCTCTGGATGGGTTCCAGGGGCATCCCTGTAGAATCAGAGATGAGACGAAGGATCCCTTGGAAGGAGGAAGGACCTTCCTCCATCCTTGTGCCAACGGACGACTCATCATCCCAGGATGAGAGTGGAGCCCCGTGACATCCGAATCTGAAGAGTCGGGGTACAGTGGCTTGCTGCCCAAATCACCCTCGACCCGCCGAGGGCAGTCCAGGGTGACCGTGACTGACAGACATTGGGGAAGCCCGGTATCTGGTCGGTCCTCTTTGGAAGGAGCCCCTCCCACAGGCTGCTTAGGCGGCGGCTCCACCACTATTGGTGGAGAGACCAGTATAGGCAGAACCGGAGGACAGGCCAGTCCCGCAGGCGGAGGAACCAAAGGCTTCAGTTCCAAGGGGGTCGGCTTCGGCCTGGGAGGTGAAAGCCTAGTAATGGCCAGGGTAGGAGTCGAAGTCGGCTTGTGCCTGGATAAAATCAGCTGTTGCCACATGAGGTCTTCATAGCGCCAGAGTTTCCGTCCGAGCCTGTCCTCATTCGAGGAGGACAAGGATGACTGGTGGCATCGCCTCTTTTTGGAGTGCTTGTGGCTCTTCCTCGGCCATCCAGATGAGGGGGTTCTAGACCTTGACCGAGATAGGACGGGCTGACTCGGTCGCTCAGGAGACACTGGCAGGACCAGTGATACCCGGGAATCGGGAACCAGGTCCTCGATGGGGACACCGGCAGGCTGGGTCTCCTCATCGGGAAGACAAGGATCAGAGTCCTTTCCAAAGAGTCATCGACCGGGACGGCAACAGTGGGTCGATGGGGCAGAGGACAATCTCGACCTCATCGGCTGCATTCTCAGTCGGCTGGCCCAGCAGAAGGTCCGTGAAGCCTGCGGCCAAGGAAGCAATTTCGACTGAGGTCGAGACCGCATGCTACTGGGACTGAGACCTCTCTCAGTCCCAAGAGCGTCTTTGCTGAGACAAAGATGTGCTCGGTTCTTTATCTCTTTTACGAGATCGGGAGGCGTGCAAGCCCGCTGGTGCCTCTCCCCGGGTGGGGAAAGACTGGTGCAACTCCTTGAAGGAACCTGAGAAGGTGGAGCCTAGGTTGAGAGGAATGAAATAGCTCTGATTGTCCGAAGCGCGGGCAGCTTTTTCTTCGAACGTCTTCATGCGTTCCAGCTGCTCAGCGGAATCCACGGCCACGGAAACTGCCCACCTAGCCTCCTTGGACTTCACCGGAGGATTCCTTTTCTTCAGTCTCCCCAACTTTAAACGTGTCAGGCGGTCGTCCAGGATGTTGGGATGGAAGGCCAAGCAAAAGGTGCAGGGCAGTGTCATTGCCACCCTGAGTGGGCAGCACGTGAGATGGGGATCAGTGCGCGACATCTTCTGGCTACAAGGACACCGGTGAAATCCTGGAGAAGATTTCTCTTCCATGATCGAGGATGCAAAAGCGCGATCGCTAACTCGGACAAGTTTTAATTTCGGTAAAACCGAAGTATTCAAAGCCAGGGCCTACGAAATGCATGAGCACGAGGGAGGCAACCTGTATCTTCCAGCGGAAAGGAAGATCGGGCATCACCGGGCGGAGCCAAGGTATATACCACCCGGGTGGGTGGAAGGAGCCAGTTTGAAGACTTCCGGCAAGATTTAAAGGGGAAAGGGACATGCCAATAAGTGTGGATGAACAACATATCCACAATCCTAGAACCCCCCCCCCCCATCTAAGACAGGGAAAACTCCAGGTCCTGGAACAAGTAAGCAGAAAAGCACCAGTTTTATGTTAAATGAGGACGCAAAAAGGTTCAGCTTTGGACGTCATCTGTTGAATAGGTCTTCTGCCACCGAGGTCAGCAGCTCCCTTTTGTGCATCCTGGACTGCGACCTGCTTAGCCCATCTGCCAAGACATTCTGGGCACCTGGAACATGTACTGCTGACAGTTCTAGACCGTGTCCTGGAGCCCAACGCCAAACTCTCATTGTCTCTCTGTACAGGGGGTAGGAATGAGTTCCCCCATGCTTGTCGATGTAGTGCATCACACCAATGTTGTCCATTTGCATTAACAGAGGTCCCAGGGACAGATGGGTCTGGAAGGCCTGCAGGCCATACTGAACAGCTCTCATTTCTAGGACATTTATGTGGAGGGTACTCCCCACTTTGATCCATGCACCCTGTGTCAGTTGGGGCCTAGATGTGCCCGCCAGCCCATCCGTGAGACATCTGTAGTTAGAATCTGATGAGGAGAGGGGATCAGAAAAGGAACCCCTGCAGTAAATAGCTTGGTTCCATCCACCATTAAAGTACCTTTCAGACAGCAGAGGTTACTAAGACCTTCCATTCTAGCTCGTCTGTATGTTGATCCCACTGGACTCTTAATGTCCACTGTGGTATTCTCATATGTAGTCTGGCCAGTGGTACTATGACAATGGCTGTTGCCATCAGGCCTAGGAGCCTCAGGAATGTCCTGGCTGTGACATACGTGTTGTTGTAGAGCATTTGGGCATGTGCAATTGAAGTTCGGCCCTATCTTCGGGCAAGAGGGTGAAGCCTTGGACAGTGTCCAGGACTGCACCTATGTATTGTAGGTACTGGCAATGGGTCAAAACCAACTTTGGCATATTGACAGCAATCTTTAGAACATCGAACAGGTGCCTGGTGCATGCTAGGGTGTGGAAAAGCTGCTCTTTGGAGTGAGCTTTGAGAAACCAGTCGTCCAGTATGGGAAGACATATAGTCCTTCCCTGCGAAGGGCTGCTGCTACCACTGCTAAACATTTGGAAAAGACCCATGTCACAGATGATAAGCCAAAGGGCAATACTCTGAATTGCTAGTGTTCACCCTGAAACAGAAACCTGAGATATCTCCTGTGAGGGGGGACAAATCTTGATATGCAGGTAGGCATCCTGCATATCCAGGGAACAAATCCAGTCCCTACTTGCAGTAGTGGGAGTAGGCCTCACAGAGTTACCATCCTGAACTTCTTGTATTGGATTAAAATGTTCAGGTCTCTGAGATCTAGAATGAACCTCAGATCTCCTGTCCACTTTGGGACTAGGAAGTACCAAGAATAAAACCCCATGTTCCTTTGTTCCCAGGGAATAGGTTCTATGGCCCTTTTCTGGAGCAAGGTGTGGATGTCCTCTAGCAACAATGGGATGGATGTGCTCTGGACGACAGAGGGAGGGCACTGGTGGATGGTCTGGAGGTGATTCCAGAAGCTTTAGGGAGTGACCTTTTTCTATCATCTGCAGGACCCAAGCACCTGATGTTACTATCCTCCACTGGTCCACTCTGAGGGAAAGGCGACCCCCGACAACCATCCCCAGAGGCAATGGCGACTAGAGGTTGTAGAAGGAGTCATGCAAGAGCTGCAGCCTCACCTCTTTTTTAAACTTATATTTTATTGTTTTAAAGATAAAACAACAGCATACAGTTACTACTGTCTACCAGGCATACAAAGCTGAGTAAAAGAAGCCATCCAGAGGACTCCAGGCAAACAAGGTAACCTAGGCAGACTGGATGATGAAGGTGGAGGTATTAGCACATGGTCCTATATCAGAGTCCAAGATAGCTGCAGCTTGCAAGAGTGAGGTGATCTTTCAAGAGAAGGTGACCCAAAAAGGTTATACTCAACACAAGGGTTGATATGATCCCATTCAGAACATGCAATTTAAGTAAAACGGTGGTAGCACCCCATTCCCTCCCCACAATTCCTACAGACCTCTATATTTAAGTCTTTATATTAGCTTATAAATTATAGCTACATAGATTATATGAACACTACTAATACTTATGAAATATGGGCTGTAAAGACTCTTAAACAGCTTCTCATAACAGGAGAACAATTGAACCCAACTATCAGATCACAGTGGACTTGGAGAAGATACCAATATAACAAATTAAGTTATTAAACACAATAGCAGGCTCTGTCACCCTCAGAGTGAGCTAGAAACCCGATCGAGAAGACGTTATGTACCCCGGGACATACATTCAGGTTGACTGCGTCAGCGCTAACCCAAATGGCAAAGAGAATTGCCAGACAGCGTTTGCCATTTTGAATAACAAATAAAATATTACAAATGCCCCACCTCTCAGTCCAAAAGAAGTAGATTAGTGGATAAGAAATAAAAAAGAGATATAAGAAAGAAAAAAGGGGAATCTAAAATGCAAACCCAATCTACTTTGAGACTTTGATGCCAGTTACTTTAGCTAGAGAAAAGTTGAGATAGAAAAACGTCTCTTTCCTCAGGTTGTGCCATTCGACGAATCTTCTTCTCGAGGCAACGGAGCAGTAGTGAACTCCCTTTCTATGGCTTCTACCTTCTTGCTGGCTTCATGGGGATCTATATATTGGAACATATTACTGCCATAATAGATACGGAGGCAGGTAGGCATCAGAAGACAGTGAACAACTCTGAGACTTCAGAGATAGGCCTGGGCATCGTCAAACTTCCTGCATCGGGATCTAGTTGCGAAAGACAAGTCAGGAAACAAACAAAGGGTCTTATCGTTATTAGTAAAGTTTGGAGTATTGCAGGCAGCCTGCAGGTAGATGTCCCAAACCGTCACTCCAGTAGTAAGTAAGATTTATTTATATAGCGCACATTCCCTAGAGGATCTGGGCTCTGTACGTAGATAAAACATACAATAAAATACATAGTACAGAATTTATTTATTGTATTTATTGAATTTTGTTGACCTGGTAGGCCCACTCAAACTAGAAGTCCCTTTTCCAGGTGCAACCGGGGGGAAGGGAGGATACAAATGGTAACCAAATGAAACTGAACCAAATTAAGCTGTTGGTGGTATGTTTAGTGAATGGGAGAAATTTGGCCAGGACATCAGGGAAATTTCCCTACTTGCCAGTAGGGGGACCCCTTGACTGAGCTCCACAAGCTTGTCAGAATGAAGGAGTCTGCAGAGGAGCAGGACGTGTTGCAGGCAGGAGGCCCTGATTCAAGACCTACAGAATCCTCACAAAGAAATACTGGATGCTGAATTTGCAACAGATTTGTTTCAAGTGGAAAAAGTGAATATGAGCCAAGAGGAATCAGAGATTGAACCTGTATAAGAGATTACGAATCTTGCAAATTAGGTAAAAGATGGAGCAAATACTACATCTAATGCTAAGAATACTCTGTTAGAAAAGAAAAAACATTTACTTGTAAAAGCTCAGGAGTTGGACAGGAAAATACAGCTGATGGAAACATAAGAATCTGTCAGAAGTTCACAGACAGTTGTCAAAATGCAACTGAGTCACCCGGCATCCGGAGAGAGGTCTGAAGTGCCTAGGGAGCCTGTGGAAACTATAAATACAACTGAGAGAATGGCTGGTAGTGAAAGGGAAGATTCGAGCCCTTGCCTAGAGCCACTAGAGAATTTGCATATACTCCGAGAATGCGAGGAGTCGGCCAAAAGACACCCTAAACATCGCTTAGGGGTTGGAAAAGCTAGTTGCTCCACTTCAATGCCGGGAACTTAAAAAAAAAAACTTTTCATTTTCAGACAGGTGCTCTAAGTAAGACTAGGGTTCTAGAATGGACACTGATTCCAGCATTGATTTTGAGGCATGGATGCCAGTGAACGCTCTGGCTCATGCTGGATGGACAAAAGAACAGGAGGGTCACTGGATCCCTGATCCAAGGGTTCCTGGCTATCAACCACAGACTATCACGCCAGCATCAGAATTGGCCACCAACGAAAGAACACCAAGCTCCCGCATACCCCGGGGTAATGATTCTGATACTGTTATTATACATGATGACTCTGTTTCAAATAATGATGTGAATGTTGATACACAGAATGTAACAATCACAGAAGGGGTAACGGTTAATGCATTAGAGAGAGAGGAAGCAGAACCAATATGTTTAGGTCCAAATGTGAATAATTTAGATAATAATAATACTGTAGGACCTTGTCTGGCACCACTGTTTAGGCTTTCTGACCTCTTTGCGAACAGGGGCGAACTGGCCCCTAGGCGCACTGCAGTCCAACTGTTATACAAAAGGGGGCTAGAACCCCCCCGACAGAATTTATATAGCAAAGCCATTACATAAAACACCCATGAGGTTTTTGTCCTCCAAAATATTTGCCTTGATAGACCTTGGCAATGGGAACTATGATGACAGCTTTAAAGCTGTATCAAGTCTAGACCGGTTCTGGGCACAATACCAGACTCTCAAAAATAAACCAGTATGGAGTCCCTTTCATGTAATCCCCCTAACCAAACCTCTGATTAAAACCATTACAGTTTTCTACAAGAATGAAGGGGTGAATATTAAAGATATCATGTTTTGGCTGAGGCAAAGGTGCAAAACAATGGGGAAACCTTTGCCAAACTTTGATAGTGAACAAATTTGGGATGGAAGTTGATGAACTAAAGTAAAATTGTTCACCACAAACACAGGCCCAGTCCATCTTCCTAGCACTTTTTATTTAGGGAAAGACCGAGTGGCCATATTTTATATTGGACAACCCAAATCGTGTTTCAAGTGTGGATCAACGGCACACTTGAGCTCAGCATGTGACTCATCCCATTGCAGCCACTGCCTAGATTTTAGCCACAAAACTTCAGATTGTCTCAATTTATTTAAATGTAACCTCTGTGAACAAACTGGGCACGCTCGTGGGAAATGTCCATGGGCCTCCCATAACAGGGACAACTGCTCTTCACACAAGGGGCTGATCAATATAGCTCAGCACCTATAGGCAAAAACAATTGCTGAACAAGATAGCAGGAATATGGAAAATCAGATCCAGAATCCCATACCTGAAGGTCCAGCTTTACAGCCTGATGGGCCTTTGGTTGCAGAATCAAGTACTGAACCCAGAATAGAAGAAACTTCAGACCAGGCCCCAGACCGACAGTTATAGCAGATGACATGGAGACTGAAATGCCACCCCACAAGGGAGTAATGATCCATCTTTTAAAAAAGTTCGCCCAAAAAAGAGAACTAGAGAGGGAAAATCAGTCCTTACAGTTTAGTCTGCCCAGGGACCTATACCAACTGGAAACAAATTCTCAATTTTAGCCACAGAAGGTATGGATGGAAGGCACTAATACCTCTTCAACAGTATCTACCACAGACACAGAAGAGGGAGGTAAAGACCCTACAGCAAAAAGGACCAGACAGCGGAAAAATTCTAACACATAAAGCCCAGGGGGACATAATAATTTCCAGTTTAAAAGAATCTATGCACTTTCTCACAATTGCTACATTAAACATAAACAGTATCAAAAGTGATAGAAAATGCATAGGGGCTTTACTCTCCCTTCAGGGAAACAGATAAGATGCAGTATAATCTGCATTCAGGATACCAGATTAAAAACTCATCATGAACTCCAGCAAGCTTCTCGGGCCTCAACTCTTGGGCCTTCGTTTTGGTCTACAGAGCCAGATACTGTACATGTGATGGCACAGGTATATTGTTTTCAAATCCTTTTCAGAAGGCTTCTTGACTTATAGATATCCATCCCGGTCAAGCTCTCTTATTAGACATTGCTTATTTATCGAAAGATTTCACTTGATAGTAAGTTATGCGCCCCAAACAAAAGCCCAGAGGGTAGCCCTATTGAAAGAAACACAACCGTATTTGCACACATCCAGACTAATATTGTGGGTAGGAGATTTTAATTGTGGTCTTAATACATAGGATAGAGGCCTTAAAACAAACAAACTTTTCTGTGACTCTCAAAACCTGAAACACATAATTCAAACTGCAACTGCTACTTTAAAAGATGCATATAGAGCATATTGTTCACATGAGGGTTATACATTTTTTAAGTGAACTCTTAAAACAAGAATTGATTTAATTTGCATTTTCCAATCCTTAGAAATTTTACAGGCAAAAACATATCCAAATGAGTTTTCAGACCATATGGTAGTAATGGCTCAAATCACATGGGATAATACCCCCAGGTGTAGAAAAAAATCAATGGAGGCTTAATGGGACTATTTTGGAAGATCCTTGCTTGCAAAACAAATGGAAAAGAGAATGGGTGGCCTAACTATCTGTAATAGATTTATTTAATAATATTATAGAATGGTGGGAAGTTACTAAGAAAGATTGACGTGAATTCTTTCAGAAAAGAACTCAATATGTGGCCCAGAGGAATTATATGAAATATTTACAGCTGAGACATCAGTTACAGCATTTAATTTCACAGGTCTCACAGTCCAATCAAGATTACAGTGATCAGCTAAAGAACATAAAACAAAAAATGGTGGGCATACAATATGACAGGGCACAGTCATTAAACCAGAAGATGAAATTTGGAACACGGTTATCTAAGGGTTCATTGGATCCATACAAAGAATGTCAGAAGAGAATAGAAAATAAAATCATTTTAGAACTAACCTCTCCTTCCGGAAATTTGGTTCATTCCCTAAAGAACTTTTACACACAGTAGAGACATATGTCATAGAACAATTTTGTTGTCCTCGTGAAGTGGTAAATGCAGATCTATTACTACATTTCTTAAACCTGCCTCAGGTTAAACAGACAGATGTTGGGTACCTCACTGCTAAGATTACTTTAGAAGAAGTTAAGATGGCAATTACAAAACTGGCTTCAAATACAGCTCCTGGGTCTGATGGGATAGGAACAGGGTTTTATAAAAAAAATTCAGTACTTAACTGGCCCTGTTTCTGGTACATTTGTATAATACAATATTAGATACCTCAGCATTCGGTAGCTCCATGCAAGAAGCAATTTGGATTCTGCTACACAAAAAGGGGGATAAAATAACATAAGAAATTGGCGCCCGTTAAGTTTATTAAATACTAATTTAAAAATTCTCAGTAAAATTTTATTAAATAGATTATTACAAGTTGCAAGTTATTTAATAAGCCCTTGACAGACTTGTGCAGTTCCTGGAAGGAAACAACAGGATAATTTGATACTTTTAAGGGAATTATTTGTTAGGCGGGAAGATGGGAGGTTGGAGGGGTTCTTGTTTACAATAGATCAAGAAAAGCCCTTTGATAGGTTATCTTATTAATTTTTATTTACAGTATTAAAAACCTTTGGAATACCCGAGTTGTTTGTCAATTGGATTATATAAATGTATAAAAAGGCCTATATTGTACCAAGTGTGAATGGGTGGTTAGGGGAAAATTCTAATCAAGAAAGTAGTCAGACAAGGGTGCCCCTTAAGTCCTTTACTGTACATATTTGCAACTGATATTCTGATCAGACAATTTCAGAATAATATTAACATCCAGGGTACAGAGGTCATTCCTCAGGCTCCTGCCCTAAAAACATTATCTTATGCAGATGATCTCATGCTTATTGTTCCTCTCACAATATCTGAAGCACAAATGTCCTTTACATTAGAAAACTATTCAAAGATTTCAGGGTCTCGAATAAACCTAGAGAAAAGTAAAGGGGTAATCATCGGTAAGACACCAATACCACCTATAGGTCAGATACTTGGGATTACTCTTTCTGATCAACCAGTACCAGTCTTCGGTATTAATTTTGGACCACGTAAGATTGCAGAATACATTTGGAACACAAACTTAGTTAAGGCTACGTGGCTGGTTAATAGCTGGAAAGGTCAGCAGCTGTCAAAAAAAAGGAGGCTAATACTAATAAAAATCTTGTTGCTCCCAGTATTTGTATAGCTTAGTTATATTTACCCACCCCCACAAAGTCGTTTCACAAGCCTGTTGAGTAATTTTTTTCAGGCCTTTTGGGGCTCATGCTTGAACCCGGTTAAAAGGGAATTCACTTATCTCCTGATTAATAAAGGTGGTGCAGGGATGGTGAATCCGGTCGCTTTTTTTATGAGTATATTTCTTTCTTATAATCTAAATCAGGCTATGAAACCTGGATTGTTTCCTTGGAAAGGATTGGTAGAAACCTGGTTGGGTGCTTGTCCTCCTAAAGGGGAAAACAAACAGATGAGGTGCCTGAATAGGCTGGAAGTTCCCCAGTATGGTCTAGAGGTTGTTAAAAATGTTATAAAATTGGGACTCTCCCCTCACCAAGTTTTAATGTGTGACAGGAAGACAATCTATAAACAAATATTAGAGGCTGAAAGCACATGGGCTATTACCTTTCCTGACTGTCCTGATGCACAATACAGTTCAGTACTTCATCAGTTATAAAATATCAGAATACCACCCTATGCGTGGGACTGTACCTGGTTGTGCAATTTTGGCAGATTAAGTGTAAAGGGAAATAGTAAACATAAACAGATGAATCAACAGTATTGCCCAAGAGATACATGTAACCAAGTAACGGAAACTCAGAAACATTTATTTTTAACATGTGCATCTATATAGCCCTTTTGGAAAATACTAGCTGAACATTTAAAAGAGCCAAAAAGCTTATTGGTAAACTATCCCACTATAGTAAATGGACCCTCAGACAGTTCATTTAATAGATACCATGCAGACACAATTTATATTGTATTTGTGCTCATTAAATACTTCATTTGGCAGTCATGTTGCATATGGGTCTTGCAACAAAAAAAGTATCACATACAGAATTGTTTCAGAATATAAAAATATCTTTGGGTAAAACCATGCAATATGATATGTTACCAGATTTCCTCCTGAGAAAGTGAAACACTTATGGATTAATATTATGGAATGGTGTATTTAAGCATCAAAATATGATTTATAATACCTATATTGTACTTCTTTTGTTAAATCATGATATGAAGAATTTACCTTCTTGTATTTATGAATATTTATTATGTTTTCTTTTTTTGGATTGCCTTATTTTTTTTGAAATTCTGATGTTGTATGTAATGTAATGAAAACCAATCTTCAATAAAATTCCCCTAGTCTTTTTAAGAAGTGCCTTGGGATATTTAACGTCCACCTGAACAACCACCAGAACAGGCAGACGGGACCTCGGTTTAACGTCTCATCCAAAAGACGGATTAGAACAAAGTAGGCATTAAAATAGAAAATAACCCCATTTTACAATAAACTAATAAAACTTAATCTCCTTTGTGAAAATTCAGACGCTCAGTAATTCAGAGAAAATGCCTCCTTAAATGGGTGGGACTTCAGACCCCTTTGGAAGGCTTCCACCGAGGGGGCCCCCCTTAAAGACCTAGAAAGTGAGTTCCACAGGGTTGGAATGGTGGCAGAAAAAGCACACTCACCAGATGATTTCAGTTGGACTCTGAGAACTGCCAAGAGGCCCTCCTCAAAGGAATGGAGAGGGCGGGCAAGCTGGTAGGGAGGTCCCACAGGTAGCTAGCACCCAGGACATGCAGGGCTTTATAGGTCAGTAAGCCAACCTTGAAGGCAATCTGCCACCTCACCGGTAGCCAGTGAAGACTATGTGAGATCAATGTTATATGGCAGGACCTCAGAAGGCCCACCAATAGCCTGGTCGGCACATTCTGCACTAGCTGCAGGCAACGCAGTGTGCCTCCCATTAGCCAAAGGTATAGGGCATTGCAGTAATCTAGCCTGGATGTCAAAAAGGTGAGTATTAATGAGGGCAGGTCATCAGGAGGGACAAAAGGCTTAATCCGGTGATATTCCTCAAGTGGTAGAAGCCACTGACACCTGAGACTCTAGTCTCAGATCACTGTTGAGGATAATGCCCAGATTTTTCACCTTAGCTGTGGAGGTCAATTGGGAGTCACCGAGTAGTAAACTGGAGTTCTCCCTGATCCACCCAATGTCCCTCTGAAGACCAGGCTCAATCACCTAAACCTCCGTCTTGTCTGGGTTGAGCTTTAGCCAGTTGGAGGACATCCAGCCCTGGACTTTGGTCAGGCGGGACTTAAATACAGAGACCGCATCCTGCTGTCCAGGTGCAAAAGACATGTATGGCTGGGTATCATCAGCACAGCAGTGAAAACCCATGGCGTACCATCTAACACATGTCTCCCAGCGGTAGCATATACCCGCAAAGAGCATGGGTGACAAGATCGATCCTTGTGGGACTCCATGGACAGGAGCATCAGGCAGGAAGAGAAAATTCCCATCACCAGTCTTTGCATCCTGCCTGTGAGATAGGGCTTGAACCAGTTGGTCACTGTATCAGTCAGTCCACAACAGTCTCAAAGGCGACCTAGTAACAGCTTATGATCGACAGTGTCAAATTCTGCATAGACATCAAGGAGAACAAGAATAGATTGTTCACCCCTATCTCTCGCCCTAAGGAGATCATTTTGCACCTTGACAAGGACAGTCTTTGTACTATGCCTAGACCTGAAACCAGATTGGAACGGTTCAAAAATATCATAGGTAGCAAGACGAGGAGAACTGTTCGAGGTAAGTCGGGCTGAGTCAAAACAACTCTGGGGGACATTCTGTAAGCCTTCAGAATCTGGGAGATGGCTTCTGCACCATCAGGAATGTGTAAGGTGCTTGGCAACCAGCCTCTCAGAAAGGTTGTCAAATCGGACCCTTCACTGTCCTTTGGGAGTCCCACAACCCAGAGGTTTACAGCCCTTTGAGCATTTTCAATAACTTCCAAACAGTAACATAGTTGGCCATCTTCCTGAGTCAGTTTGCTTGTGGCAAAAAGAGCTTTTGTTGCCTGTGCTTCCACAGAAGAGGCGCTTTTTATTGCAGATTCTATTTTTATATCCTGCCACACTGCCATGGCGGCTCAGTGGACTCCAATGTTCCTTCTGGCTGAAACTAGGCCTGCTGCTCCATGGACAGCTGAATTTGGAGCTCCCTCTGCATCCTTTATTCGAGCGGCCCATACTTGTGACAGGTATCAATCTGTTCCTCATTAGATAAGCTGTCAGAATCTATAATAAAAGTTTGATAGTTTTGCCAAGCAAATAAGTGTTTTTAGTTAGAGAAGTCTCAGGTTTATAGAGCTGGAACAAAGCACGTCTCTTCAGCGAGTGTGCTCCACAATGCCCCCGCACCACCACCTCTAGGGCTTTTGAGTGGGCACCTGGGGTGGCTCCTGGAGTAGGCAAAACTGTTGTTACTCTACTCTTACCATGTTGTCTGGCATAGAATGATGTCTGTTGCTGGCTGGACAAAATGGCACCCTCTGTCTGCTCCTTGCTTGAGTGTGACAGAGGGAATGCTCTCACTTCAGGGTTCTGCCCAATGCCTGCAGATCGGAGAGGATATCTTGTATGACTGAGCCAAATAATTTATATCCTCTAAAGGGGGCACTGAGAATGGATTGTTGAACATCATTCACAAAGTCCACCACTCTTAACAAGGAATGTCTCCTGAGGCACACTCCAGATCAGAAATGTGGCATGAGGTCACATTGCCGAAAACAAAAACAGTGTGGCAATCAATGGCATACGCAAACTGGCATGCGCTGAAATAAGGTCCGTAAAAACACCGACCTCAACACAAACAGCACACACCATTCAAAATAATGAGACTTCCTTTTTTTTTGTTGGGGACTTCGGTCCCCACATCCCCCTGGGCTTAAAATAATCAACTCCGAGGGGGGCTGGACTTCGGGGATGGGAAGAAACTCGGGAGGGATAAAAATGACATTTTCTTTAAAAAAAAAAAAAAGTTGCAATACCGAATTACTAGGAGGGAACCCCACGAACCGTGGTCCCAGGTCTCCAACCCTGCCGTGTGCTGGTGCCTTAGCCACTACACTACAGGGTGGCTTGACCAGGCACACCACACACATGGCAACCATCCTTCAGCGTAACATTGCAGGCGACAGGAGGGCAGCGGTGGTTCCTAATCGCTATTATACCCCTGTCACTCTAAATGCTTTCCTGCTTTCCACAGTGCGGTTATTGCAGCGATATTCTTTAAGCGCTATATTGACCCAGTACCAGAAATATCATAGGTGGAACGTAGGAGACATTTGTCTACATCAGCTCCTGCTTAAGAGTACCGTCAGAGAGGGCTTGGGCAGCAGCCTTGTCCTTCCTCCAGAGGGTATTTTTGGTGTTTAACCATAGGGGCCTGATAATTTGCAATTCTCAGGCCCAAAGTAGCAGAAGCAAAAGTTCTCTTTCCCAAAACATCTAGTCTCCTGGACTTCTTGTCAGGAGGGAAGGAACTAAGGTGTTTTGGTACCTTAGATCTGTCATGGGCAGTGTCTACGACTACCGAATCAGCCTCAGGTTGGCCTGCAAAAAAAGGCTTGCCTGAGAGGGACTGATACGTTTTATCTGCCTTCCTGGGTATGGTAGGTATCTTGTTGGGCCTATGTCAGGCAGCAAGGGTGACATCCTCCAAGGCAGGTAGGAGAGGAGAGATAATGATGGGTGGGGAATAAGGAAACTCCAGGAACTCATAGAAACATAGAAGTTGATGGCAGATAAGGACCGCAAGGCCCATCCAGTCTGCCCATTTCTTTTTCTACCTTATAAATGTGCCATTGGCCTTTGCTCTGTCAATGGCCTATCTATTTATACTCATCTGTATTGCTCCCATATGCCTATCCCATGCCTGTTTGAAGCCCTGCACTGTATTCATATCCACCACTTCCTGAGGTAGGCCATTCCATGCACCCACCATCCTTTCTGTGAAAAAGAACTTCCTCACATTACCCCTTAATCAACCTCCCTCTAATCTCATGCTGTGTCCTCTTGTCCTGCTATTTTTCTTATATTGAAACATGTTAGACTCTTTCACCTTGTTAATGCCCTTAAGGTGTTTGAATGTTTCGATCATATCACCTCTCTCCCTCCTTTGCTCTAGGGTATACATATTGAACTCTGTTAATCTGTCCTCATATGTTTTCTGATGTAGTCCCTGCACCATTTTGGTTGCCCTTCTCTGGACTGCCTCAATTTGGTTAATGTCCTTGTGAAGGTGTGGCCTCCAATACTGCACACAGTACTCCAGATGGGGCCTAACCAGTGTCTTTTAAAGAGGGATTATTACCTCCCTCTTCCGACTTGTGATACCCCTACTAATACACCCTATCATCCCCCCTAGCCTTACCTACTGCTTAAGTGGTCTGCTTGGATGATTTCAGGTCATCGGTGATGATGATGCCCAAGACTCTTTCTTCCCCTGTGACTGCCAGCAACTCCCCTCCCAGCCTATAGGTGGCTTCAGGGTTTCTCTTCCCTCTATGTGCATGATCTTGCACTTCTTTGCATTAAACCCCAGTGGCCACTCTTCCGACCATTTTGCTAGTTTATCCAGATCTCTTTTCATTCTGCCCACACCATCTGGATCATCTACTCTGCTGCAGACCTTGGTGTCATCTGCAAACAGACAAACCTTACCCTCCAGTCCATCTGCAATGTCGCTGATGAAGATATTGAAAAGGACTGGCCCCAGGACTGATCCCTGAGGTACCCCACTTGTGACTTGCATCACTTCTGAGTGTTTACCGTTTACCACCACTCTCTATTTTCTGCCCATCAACCAGTTTGCCACCCAGCTGACCAACTTCTGACCCACCCCGAGCCTACCCAGCTTATTAATCAATCAATCTTCTATGGAAATAAGTATCGAAAAGCTTTGCTGAAGTCAAGGTAGGTGACATCAACTGCTCCTTGGTCCAATTACTCTGGTTACCCAGTCAAAGAAATCTATGAGATTAGTTTGACAGGACCTTCCTTTTGTAAACCCATATGCAGTCTTGGATCCTGTGCACCTATGGATTCCAGGTGTTGCACTATCCTTTCCTTAAGGAGTGCCTCCATAATCTTGCCCACTACTGTGGTAATACTGACTGGTCTGTAGTTCCCTGCCTCCTCCCTGCTACCACTCTTGTGATGCGGGATCACATGAGCCCTTCTCGGACCTCTCCTGTGCTCAGAGACTCACTAAACAGTTCTGATAATGGCTCTGCTAGTTCCACCCTTAGTTCCTTTAGTACCCTCGGATGTATGCCATCAGGTCCCATTGCCTTGTCCACCCTGAGCTTATCAAGCTCTTGTAGGACCCTTTCTTTTGTGAAGGTACTAGTGCTCACCTCCCTCCCTCCTGTGTCCATGGTGCTGAGCTGTGGGCCCTGCCCCACCTTCTCTTCAGTAAATACTGAGCAGAAGTACTTATTTAGGATAAATGCTTTTACATGGTCCTCCTTCTCACACACCCCCTTATCTCCTCTGATCTTAGCAATACCCCCTCTGGACTTTCTCCTTTCACTAATGTATATGTAGAAAGTCTTGTCACCTTCTGTTACTGTCTGTGCTAGTGTTTCCTTGGTTTGGGCCTTTGCATGCCTTACTGCCTTACCTGCTTCCCTTAGGGAAGTTTGGTATGCCTCCCTATCTTCATCCCGCTGTGTTCCCTTATATTTCCTGAAGGCCAGCCTTTTGGCTCTGACTTTTTCTGCTACTGTTTTTGAGAACCAAAGTGGTTTCCTTCTTTTTTTTGAACTTCCTTTTCTCTCCAACACAATGGGATGTTGCTTCCAGTATTGTATCCTTAATGCTTGCCCACTTTGCCTGTAGCCCCTCACCTGTATTTCTTTTGCCAGGGCTAGCTTAACTCTGTTGGCCATCTTATCAAAGTCAGCTCCTCTGAAGTCCCATATTTTTGCCTTGGAATGGGATGATTTAGTTGTAGTGGCCAAATTGAACCATACCATGTGATGGTCACTGGCCCCCAGGTGACCTTCTACCTGGAGATCTGTGATCCTTTCCCTGTTAGTCAGTACTAGATCTAGGATAGCCTTGTCTCTTGTGGGTTGTTGTACCAACGCCACCAAATCCCTCTTGGTGATGTCCTGTTCCTCTGATTTAAACCCCATGGCAATCTGGAGTTGCTGCATCATGGAGATGAATGATGGATCTTCAGAAGGGGAACAGTAGAACTGGACCCTCATAGGAGCTTTCCACATACTCTTCACCCACCTCTTCCTCCTGCATAGCAAAGACAGGACTGTACTCCTGATCCTCGTTATATTCAGTAGGCTGCAAGGAGGGAGCAGGTGAAGCTGTCGACACCCATGATGGGAGCTGGTGCATCGGCCTGGCAGGCATTGGTGCTGAGGTTTGATGAAAATGCCTCATCGACATGTCTCCTGTTACAGGATAAGGAAGTAACAGGCATTTAAGTATATCCATGAAGGATGAAAGTGACGGGAACATCAGATGATGTTGACGGGGGAGGCACAGTCCCTGACATTGATGGCAACACACCAGCCATGCTTGGTCTGGTGCTGCTTGCAGCCTGCCCTGACCTGGGAGGGTTGACAATATGGGTGACTGGCAGTGGGGCCACTGGGGTGGTCACGCTAGTGTGAAGGGGAAACCATGAATGAACTGGGGCGGTCTTTTCTTTACTGCATTCCCTCTCCCGCTGCTTGTGTTTGTGCTGCCCCGAAGTCTTCTCCTGGCACTTTGAGGAGTGAGTCGGTGATGCAGTGGAGCCCTTTCTCTATTCTGGCTACCTGCTATATCAGAAGGTGGATCTCCAAGGCATTATTTTGGCATCACCAGGTAGTAGTATTGAATGTACAGCAGATCTGGCAGGCCTTCACGTTATGGGTTGCGCTGAGGCAGCACACGCAGACTTCATGTGAGTCACCCGAATATATCTTCTCACTGTAGTCGCAGTATCTGGAGAGCTTCAATGACTCTTTAGTTGACATACATGATATTGGGAATCACTTTTAAAAGCGATGATGGACTAGGGAGAGAAATGTCTATTTTCATTGACAATGATAACGTTTCCGGTGACACTGGTCCAGGAAGCATGGTCGCAGCGGAAAAGAACTCAGGAGGGAAGGGGCTGCCATATTTATATAGGAAGTGTCGATGTAGGAAGTCATCATGGGTGGTCCCTAGTGGACTGCTTGCAAAAAGTTTCTGTGTGGTCCTAATGAAAGAGATATCCTTAAAGAAGATCCAGAGCCTCACACCTCTAGCCAGACATGAGATGGATAGTGATCTTAAAGGCAGGAGCCCTGAAGCATATTGCTCTGGCAGAAAAGGCAAGAGAAGAATGCCCAAAACTAGGACCCCTTTGCAACTGAGATGGCATAATGTGCCAAAATAGGAATGAATCACATAGATTCCTAGAAAAATCAAATCCCATGCTACCAAATAGAGGATTGACTGGAAAGTCAGTAAAAAATATGCCCTTTTTTCCCCCATCAGGTAAAAGAAAAGGAAATCTCAGGTGCATGTGGAGTTGTAGGACTGAACAGCCAAAGGAATCGAGATGTGTTCATCGTCCAAGGCACCCCTAATGGTAGTGGGCTAACAGCCCAGCATGCATAAGGTAAGAAAAGTGGCATACCAACCAAAAAGTCTGGCACAGTCAGAAGAAGAAAACAAAACACTGAAGAAAATGACCAGCTTCTCCTAAGAGGGATGCACCCTGTACAAGAGCTAGAGAGCTTTATCCAGTCCAGTGCACAGCTCTCTTCCACAGATACTGCAACTGCTAAGCAGAGTTAGACTGGATACTGCTCAGAGGCACAGACTGCACTACCAACTAACAGGGACATACTCTAACAAGCGGATATACCCTGGGCAGGGAGAAGGGGAACAAGAAAGAAAAAGGGAGGAAGGGAGCTGCATTTCTCTTTTTATTTGCTTGGCATGAGGGTCCTGGAATGGGACCCTCCACCCCAGACTGAAGTTTTTTGGGGTTTTTTTTGGTGGGAATGGGTATGCAGCAATGGGTCCCAACCACCTTTTTTGAAAATCTACTCCTTAGGGAGTCCAACTGGGCAGATGACCTGGCACAAAGAGTTGCCAGCCAACATTGTCAGGGTGAGCTGCCCAGAGGCACTGGCTCTGCTAGAACAAGGGATGGTGGGAAGGTGTGGTAATCAATGCTGAAGATTCTGGAAGGTCAACAGTTATGGTAAGTATGAAACTTTCATATCTTCCAAGAATCAATCTTCACCACAGAGTCCCACTTATGGGTCACAGTACCAAGCTTTCCCCTTATTTCCTGAGGGAGGAGCTGGATCACCTTGAAGATAACAGATGCCCTCAGCCATCTGTGTGGGGGAGAACTCTAGATGGCAGGGGCTCCTTATAGGTCTGGCGAGACCTGAGACTGGTCAGGGCCTGGTGGGGGCTCCTGTGGCACAGGAGCAGGAGGATCCCCCAACAATTCCCACCGAAGAAATGAGCCTCCTGGAAGTGTGAATTAATCACCTTACGCCAGACCAGTTAGTGCCAGTTGGGAGAGGTGAAGGCATGCATCTGTGTGATGCAGACTGTAGTTCCTGCTAACCTGGAAGCCACCTCACTGACACTGTCAGATGCCCTTGACTGGTGCCAAGACATCTCCAAGCCCCAATCAGAAAGGGCAATGGCCTGTCTCACTGTAGCTAACAGTGTGCTTAGCTGCAACCATAGATGATGGTTACAGGTTGCCATATGTGTCTGGTGTTCCCAGATGCACATCTGGATGTATGCTGAGGAGAATGACTTCCTGCCAAGGCCATCCATATGAGCAGAATCTGTCTCTGGAGGTCAGTCACACGTGAGGCAATATAGCCTGATGGGCTGATGGGGTGTGCAGTACCTCAAGCCCCAAGAAGGGGTAAGGTAAATCACCAGTTGACCCTGTGGGTGCACGATACCATAAGAGGAGGTCCCTGGGAATGGCTGGGTTGGAGAAGGGATGCCTTCACACTGACCTGGATGTCTCCTCAAAGGCTCTAGGCCATGGAGGAACAATAGCAGTATCGAGACTGGGAACTCCAATGAGTCCCAATGGCAGGGTTGCCAGATCGCAGTTTGTAAAAGCATTTAAGCTAAGTGACTGCAGCATCAATACCATGAATCGCTGGTACAAGGCATATTCAGCCAAATGGAGGTGGTGGATGACTCATTGTCCTCTGAAGAAGATGTCCATGGAAATGAGGTGCCAACTCCGGGGACCGTTTGTGTCAGGTTGAAGGGCCTGTATAGGGCCCTGTCAGACTCTCTGTGCCAACTCTCTAAGGCACTAATGAAGTCCAAGTGTTGATACTCTATTAGTGGCCCCTAAGGGTCTATGAATGAGGGCAACTTCTCAAGAGAGAGGTAAGCCCCTGCCAAAAGAGGTCGATACTACTAGTCTCAAGGGCCTTGGCCTGGGCTGCAGAACTGCACATGGAACCCCACCCAAGGGGATGGCCTAGCAGAGTCACCCAAAGGGTGTCCTTCTACATCCAAGCAACAACCCAATTGATGCCCGTAGGGGAGAAGAAAAAATTACTCACCATAGTAATGTTGTTTCTTCTAATGGAGTCTTGCTGTATTCTGACTATAAGCAGTTAGCCCCAGCACTTGAACTGCTCCAGAGAGGAAAGGGTTAATTCTATGCAGCAGCATAGAATGTTGAGCTTGAGCTCGATTTTCAAACCTCTGTCTCTGGTACATCTCAGTGTAACCATCAGTTCTAGGGACGTGGATATGTTGTTCAATCCACACTTATTGGCAGGTTCCTTGCCGCTTTAAATCTTGCCGGAAGGTCTTCAAGCTGGCTCCTCCCACCCACCCAGGTGGTAAAACTCTCGGCTCCGCCCCATGACGCCAGAGCTTCCTTACCACTTGGAAGCTCAGGTTCTCTCCTTAGCGCTCTGCGTTTTAGGCCTGGATCCACGCTCTTTGGTTAATCCGAAACTAAGTCTCAAATTTACAAGACTTCGGTCTTTTTCCCTCACGGCTGCGATAGATAAATCAACTCCCGGATTTCATCTGTGCCCCTGTGGGCAGAAGATGTCCAGGACCGACCCACACTCCACATGCATTTACTGCCTAGGACTCGGCCACGATTCGCAGGCTTGCGATTTGTGCAAATCCTTTTTGGCTTCGGTCTTGGAGGACCGCGCTGCTTGACTTCTTTTGGGGCACCCTGATAAACGGTATCCACCGGTCAAGTCGAAGGGGCCCATTGGGCAGTGTCCTCAGCAGCGGGCTTCGCAGAACAGTTGGAGCAGATGATTGCCCTCAAGGAGGAGGCGTCCCAGGCCGCGTCTTCTTCTTCTGGGTTGTGGCATTTATCCCGCTCTCCTTGAGCTCTTCATATACAGCTTCTTTTAAGGAGCTTTGTCAATCCCTCTCCACCAAGGGAGAAGGACCACCGGGACATTCCAATCAGTCCAAAAAGAAGGACTCGAAAGGTAAGTCCCACTGTCAACATTCGTAGGAGCGGGAGAGATCCCCTTCACTGGATGGTAGACTTCGACTTCGATCGAGGTTGCGGCTAGGGCTGCTGGCTTCATGGTGTCCCGTCAGGTCAGTCAGCGAGACACCTGTCGGCGCAGTCCCAGTGGAAACAGAGGGACTTGCCTGTGCCTCCTGTGCCGGAGTCCCGGTTAAGGTCCCTGAACCGAGGGAGGAGTGGTTTCATCGGGTCCCCTCTCAGACCTACCCTCGGAATCTCAAAGGTCTCGGTTTCAGTCTCGGACCTCTTTGAGTCAGCGGTCCATACCAACATCGGCCCGGTCGCAGTCTCTGCACCATGGAAAGCAGCAGCGCCACTCATCCTTGTCATCCTCTTTGGAGGATAGGTTCGGCGCAAGTTGCGTCGGCACTATGAGGATTTAATGTGGCAGCAGCTCTTATTGTCCGAGAATAAGCCGACTCCGTCGCCTTCTCTGGCCATTAAGTGGCTGTGACCTGAGTGGCCAAAACAACCCCTCGTAGTTGAGGAGCCAAAACCGGCACTGGTTGTTCGGACAAAACCGGCTGCTCCACCCATTGTGGTAGAACCTCCGCCTCCACAAACGAAGACTGGGGCCCTGACCAAGGATTCTCAGTCAGGTCAGGACTTGCCCTACAGGTTGTCGGTCACCCTCACTCCCGATCGACCTCAGCACATGGAGGGTGGATCAGGCGCTTGTCAGCTGTTCGCAGACTCCTCGGAGTCTGACGACGACTCCTCCTTGTTCTCCAGGCCGCTTGACCTGGAGTCTACAGGGTATCAGTCGGTGGAAGAGAGCCCATCCTCATTTTTAGGAATGCTTCGACTCATCTCAGAGTCCACTGGGATGAAGCTTGAATCCTTTTCAAAATGGGCCAAGTATCCCCTCACGGAGATACTGGACCGAGGGGATTCCCCTACAGAGGCCTTTCCAGTGGCCGAAGCCATTGTTGGTCCGGCCCTGGAGCTGTGGCAGCGGCCAGCATCTTGTCCCGCACCTTCGGCCAGGATGGCTCGACAGTATGCGGTCCCTACCGGTTCACTCTCCAGTTTCTCGGAGCATCCCTCTGCAGAGGGGTTAGTGACCAATAGAGTTTTCTGGTGTTCCGAGAACACTCGGGATGTGGACAAACTGCCCGATAAGGAGTCCAAGAAATAGGACTACTCAGAGTGGAAGGTATACATCGCTTCCTCCCTAGGCCTTCGTCAGGCTAGCTTGGCCGGTTTGATGGCACACTTTTCACACGCCCTTTTGGGCTCCCTGGATGAGGTGATTCCTCATCTTCTGGCTGACCTTCAGACGACGGTTAAGCAGGTGTGGGAACAGGGAAGGGCGGTAGCTAAACAGCAGCTCCAAAATTCTTTGGACATTGCTGATTTGTGTGCCCAGCCAGTAGCGGCCGCAGTGGCCATGCGCTGCAGAGCTTGGCTGCGGATCTCCACCTTTTTTTTTGGTTGTTAGTTGTTTAACCAGGACTAGCACACTAAGCTGAAAGCTTTTTTACAGGTGCGACCTGGGAGCACAGGGAAGTTAAGTGACTTCCTCAGGGTCACACAGTCTGCAAGTGGCAGCTGTGGGATTCAAACCCAGGTCTGGTCTGCTGGATGTCACTAGATTTGCAGCTCAGCGCCTTAAACCACTGCGCTATACTGCCTCCCTATAACTTTACAGCTGATACCCAGCACAAGCTGACAGACATCCCCTTCCTGGGTACCGACTTGTTCGCGCCCAGGGTGGAGGGTCATCTCTAATGGATCAAGAAGTCCAACACCACCTTGGACTCGGTCACGTCTGCCCAGAAGGACAAAGGCCACAAGCAGCAGCGTAAGCCCTTTCGTCCTTCAGCCCCTGCGGCACGTCTGGCCCAGCAACACCAGCATCAGGGCCAGCAGGCTCGTGCTTGGCACCCCAAAGCCAAGCCTGCTGCTTCCTCCAGCAGGAAGAATGGAGAAAAAGGCCCGAGCAGCTCCTCAGCGGCCCTTCCTCCAAGCCTGTCCAGTTACGGGTTGAGGGTGTAGCCTCAACCTCGTCCTCCTCCCGGGTCCCCCGTGGAAGGCGGCTCCACCACTTCCTTTCCGCCTGGTCTGCTATCACTATGGCCGCTGGGTGTTGGAAGTGGTAGGCAGGGAGGTCTGCCTCTGGAGTGAGCAGAGCAGGTCCCTCCTATCGGAGCCATGCGCCCCACGGGGGGCTATGGGCTCCGCAGCCTCTCTGTCAGCTCGTTGAGCCGACATTGCCTTGCTCCTCCAGAAGGAGGTGATCAGGGAGGTGGTGGACCCCACTCCAGACCCAGGGTTTGTGTCCAGGTACTTCCTGGTCCAAAAACGGATGGGGGGGCTGGCGCCCCATTCTTGACCTACACGACCTGAACAAGTTCCTAAGGTCTTGCCCTTTAGGATGGTCACTCTGGCTCAGATCATTCCATCCTTGGAACGAGGCATGTGGTTCTGTTCTCTGGACCTTCAGCATGCGTTCTTTCACGTCCCGATCCATCCGTCTTACCAGCGATTCCTCCACTTCAGAGCAGAGGGATCCCTTTACAAGTTCCAGGCCATGCCCTTCGGCCTCTCTCCAGCTCCCAGGGTCTTCACCAAATGCATGGCAGTGGAGACAGCATTCCTGCGGCGCCAAGGGGTCCAGGTGTACCCTTACCTGGACGACTGGCTGATTGTAGCCCCCTCCAGGTTGGAGGTGGAGTGGTCCAGGGATCTGGCCCTCCAGGTCTGCTCTCAGATTGACCTCCTCATCAACAAGGCCAAGACAGAAGTCGTGCCATCGCAGGTGATTTAGTTCATCGGAGCAGAGCTCGACTCTCCTCGAGCCAGAGCATGGCTCCCGGCGGACAGGGCCGTGGTCCATTCCTCCTTTGCCCAATCATTTCTGGTTGGGCAATTGTGCCCTGCCTGGGACTTCCTGCGCCTCCTGGGCCTCATGGCAGCCTGCACCAGCGTGGTCCATTGGGTCTGCTGGTGTATGCATCCCCTGCAATGGGGGATGGCCCGCCAATGGTCACAGCGCTCCGGTCCTCTGGATCAGCCAGTGACAGTGACCCAGGAGATGTGGAACGGCCTCCAGTGGTGGCTCCTTCCAGCTCATCTGCAGGAGGGTATCCCGTTTGTCCGCCCCAAGCCGATGGTCACTCTGACGACCGGCGCCTCTCTGATGGGTTGGGGTGCCCATCTGGGGGAGCTCAGAGCCCACGGCCTCTGGTCCCCTCAGGAGTCTCGATGCCACATCAACCTGCTGGAGCTTCGGGTGGTCCAACTAGCCCTCACCGCCTTCGCTCCGTTTGTTCAGGGTCAAGTGATCCAGGTCCAGACAGACAACACCACATCCATGTACTATCTGAACTGACAGGGCGTGACGCACTCCTTGCCTCTGTGCAAGGAAGCTCTCCACACTTGGTCTCTCATGATCAGCCTGGAGGTGGATCTCCTAGCCGTCCATGTGGCAGGAGTCTCCAACAGTCTGGCTGATGCTCTCAGCCAGCTAGACGCTGCTTCTCATGCATGGTCTCTCCTGTCGGAAGTAGTACAAGATCTCTTCTCCCACTGGGGCACCTCTCAGGTGGACCTGTTCACCTCCAGGAAGAATGCGAAACTGAGGCTGTTTCATGCCCGCTCCCCCTCAGCAGGGCTCGTTGCAGGGGGATGCCTTTTCGAGGCCGTGGACCCCGGGCCTCTTCTACGCCTTCCCTCCATTCCCCTTGATCCACAAGGTGCTTCTCAAGGTGACGAGGGACCAGGCGCAGGTGATTCTGGTAGCCTCAGGCTGGCCCCACCAGTTCTGGTATCCAGATCTCCTCAGCCTCAGCTTCCAGCCCAACCGGACCTGATCTCAGTCAACAAGGGAAAGGTACTCCATCCGGACTTTCAATCCCTGCACTTGAGGGCCTGGTTCCTGAGCGGCTAGAGTTCCAGGCCTTGGGTCTTTCCGACGAGGTCCTCAACACTGTTGAGGCATCCCGTAAGAAGTCGACCAGAAAATGCTATGCCTTCAAATGGAAGAGATTCTCCATTTGGTGACAGGGCCAGGGCTTGGACCCTTCCTCCTGTTCACTGGCTAGCATTCTGGACAACCTGTGGTCCCTTTCTCAGCTAGGGCTTCAGTCAACAACCCTTAAGGTGCACCTGGCAGCCATCTATGCTTGCCAGGCGTGGACTGGCAAGCAGTCGGTGGCGCAGGAGAAAGTGGTTGGGTGCTTTTTCAAAGGCCTTGCTCACATATCCCCTCCAGTGCAAGAACCTCCACCTCCATGGGATCTACTGCTGGTATTGGCTAAGCTCATGGGCAAGCCATTCGAACCGATGCACAGGTGTGACATCTCTCACCTGTCATGGAAGATCACCTTCTTGGTGACTATTATGTCAGCCAGAAGGATGGGAGAGCTCCAGACGCTTTCCATTGAGTCTCCTTATTTGGTCTTCCATAGGGACAAGGTTGTCCTGTGCCCCAATCTGAAATTCCTTCCGAAGGTGATGTCAGAGTTTCACCTTAACCAGGTGCTGACTCTGCCAATGTTCTACCCCAATCACACCTCGGAGGCCGAATATAGGCTCCATACTCTGGATCCTAGAATAGCACTCCCTTATTATAAGGAGCGGATGGCTGAAGTTCGGGGAGATGTTTGCCGGCTGTTTGTCACCTATGCTGAAGCCGCACCTGGCAGAACTGCAGCCAAGCAGACAATAGGCAGGTGGGTCACCTCCTACATAGATCTCTGCTATAGGTTGGCAGGCATGGAGCCTCCCAAAGGGATAAAAGCTCATTCTACCCGCCATACCGCTGCTTTGGTGGCTGCTTCCAGGGGCGTCCCTATCCAGGAAATCTGCAGGGCTGCTACCTGGAAGTCAGCACACATCTTCATTACCACTACCATTAACCTTGAGTCACGCGGGATGCTGGTTTTGGGACCTCGGTTCTCCAGTCCTTGTTTCCTAAGTAGGGTGCGCCTTGCCTCCCTCCTCCCAGAAGAACTGCTAGGAGTCTGCCAATAAGTGTGGATTGAACAACATATCCGTCCTAGAAATACAGGTTACTCACCTGTAACAGGAGTTCTAGGGTGGTATATATTGTTCATCCCTACCCATAACCTCCCCAGCTTGACGTGCAACCTGGCTTCCAGCGGGCTAGATCTGGCGTCATGGGGTGGAGTTGAGAGTTTTACCACCCGGGTGGGTGGGAAGAGCCAGCTTGAAGACCTTCCGGCAAGATTTAAAGTGGCAAGGAATCTGCCAATAAGTGTGGATGAACAACATATACTACTCCTAGAACTCCTGTTACAGGTGAGTAAGCTGTATATTTTTACGAGCAATACTAATTAACTAAAGTTATAGAAATATTTTAAACTTTAAGCCATAGGCAACAAAACTTGGGTCCAAAAGACTCAAGTCGAGAACCCAAGAAAAAATCTATGTAGATGGTGAATAATCTATATAAAAACATAAATCATTAAGAAAAAAAACACCTGGTTAGGCAGGGAACAAGGTACACCTCTGAGGTGCAACACTGTACCTGCCAACCCACATCCCAAAAGACTAGGTTCTGAGAGGGGAGGCAGGGAGGGAGGTCAGAATACAGCAAGACTCCATTAGAAGAAACATTACTATGGCGAGGTAATTTTCTTCAAACAACATGAAGTATTGCTGTATTCTGACTATATGCAAACTACCAAGCAGTACCCCCTTGGAGGAGGGAGTAACAGAACCTTACTTTGGGAACAAGCTCTGCAGTACTGCTGTGCCAGACCTAGCATCACTCCTAGTCTGGGTATCCAGAGGATAATGCTTGGTGAATGTATGAACTGTTTTTCAGGTGGCTGCTTTGCAAATTTATACCAAGGGGATATTTCTAGCAGCTGCCAAGGAGGCAGCTGTACTTCTAGTTGAGTAAGCCCTCAGGCCTGAGGGAGGTTCTTTTCCCAATTTATTTTGAAAAGTGGAATCGAATACAGGAGACAATCCACCTGGCAATAGTCCTCTTAGTAGCAGGTCTACCTTTCCCCACTTCCCTATAAGTGAGAAACAGCCGAAGACAATCATTCCTATGGGCCTTAGTATGCTCTAATAATAACTAAGTGCCCTTTTTGTGCAATCTTCTCTCCCCAGAGGAAGAGTGGTCAGTGAAAAACACAGGCAGAGACATGGATTGGTTCAGATGACAATCTGAAACCACTTTAGGAAGAAATTTTCTATTCGTCCTAAAGATCACCTTATCCCTATGGAAGGAAATGAAGTCAGGTTCTACTGACAGGGCCTGTAGTTCACTGATTCTCCTGGCAGAGGTAATGGCTACCAGGAACACAGTCTTCCAAGTCAAATACTTAAGCTCAGCAGAGGATAAGGGTTCAAAGGGGGGGCTGCATAAGCTGTGCAATGCAGATATTCAGGTCCCAAGCCAGAGTAGGCTCCCTGAAAGGAGGGCTAATGTGAACCAGACCTTTGAAAAACTTACTGAAAACAGGATGTGATGCCAGAGAAGAACCTTTCCCTGCAGAAAAAAGGCAGAAACAGCTGCTAGATGAACTTTAAGGGTAGCTGGCCTGAGGCCTAGACCATTAAGATAAACCAGGTAATCCAGAGCTGTGGCAATGCCTGCAGAATCCAGCTGTATGCCTCTCTGAGAACAGCAAATGAACCTTTTCCATTTAGAATTATACGTTTTTCTGGTGGAAGGTTTCCTAGAGACCTTAAGGATATCCATTACCCCTAAGAAAAATGCAGGCCTGCATATTCTAACTCTTCAAGAACCAGGTCTTGAGACTGAGAGAATGGAGACTGGGATACCAAATTCTCCCCTGAGAGGAGGTCAAGAGATTTTGTCTCCTGGGTAGAGACAGGGGAACTGACACTGCTAGAGATAGCAGCAACGGATACCAAGGTTGCCTGGCCCAGTATGGAGACACCAGGATTACTGTGCAGGGTTGGGACCTGATTTTGATCAGTACTCTGAATACCAGTGGAAAGGGAGGAAAGGCATAGAGAAACCTGCTCATCCAGTCTAACAGGAGAGCATCTAGAGGAACAGTTCCCAGGACTGGAGGTCTGCAGCAGTAATGGGGAAGCTGATGATTGTCTGGGGCTGCAAAGAGGTCTTCTTCTGGAGTGCCCCATCTTCTGAAAATTACCTGCAGGACACCAGAGTTTAGGGACCACTTGTGGTGACCCTGAGATATCCTGCTTAAAGCATCTGCCAGCACACTGTCTTTCTCTGGGAGATGAACTGCTGTCAGAGAAGTCTGAAGAGAGTAAGCTAGAGACCATAGTTTCATGATCTCTGTGCACAAGGCCATAGACCGAGTGTCCCCTTGCTTGTTTATGTACCACATTGTAGTGGTGTTGTCCGTCCTGATATGCACCACTTTGCCTTTGACTGACTCTGAGCATGCCTGAAGGGCCAGAAACACAGCTCTGAGCTCCAGAAGATTGATATCAAGGAGAGACTCCTGCTGTGACCAGGTACCATGTGCAGTGAGAGCCCCTAGATGGGCTCCACACCCCAGGAGAGAGGCATCTGTGGTCAGGACTACTGAGGGTGTTTGACTGAGGAATTGGACACCCTGTCTGAGACTGTCCTGATCCAAACACCACCACTGCAGAGCTTGGACAAGACTCTGAGTCACTAGAATCAATTTAGTGAGAGAGTCTTTTTTCTGAGACCAAAAGGACCTTAAATGGAACTGGATGTCCCCCATCTGAAACCTGGCTCCTTGTACCACTGCAGTTGAGGCTGCCATGTGGCCTAAGAGCCGAAGAAAATGTCTGGCTGGGCAAGATACCAGAGGTTGAAAAGAAGAAGCCAGATCTGTAAGGGCCTTTACTCTTCAGCATGGGACAAGGCCTTTGCCTGAACAGTATCCAGCTCTACTCCTATGAAGGTAAGGCGCTGTACTGGTTCGGGGACTGATTTGGAAAGACTGAGGAGAAATCCTACAGAACTGAGAAGATTCTGTGTAACTTCCAGAGCTGACTTGACTCAGTCTGAGGACTGGCCTACAATGAGCCAGTCATTCAGATAAGGGAAGAAAGACTGAGATACCCTGCCTTCTAAGAAAGGCTACCGGTACTGCAAGGTACTTTGTGAATACCCTTGGAGCTGATGTCAGGCCTAAGGGCATGGCTCTGAACTGGTCATGACCTAAGGGCAACTCGAACCTCAGGTTCTTTCTGTAGGAGCACCTGATAGAAATATGGAAATAGGCATATTTGAGGTCCAGGGACACCAGCCAATCTCCTGGCCTCAGAAAGGGAAGAATTATTCCCAGAGTCACTATTTTGAATTTTGTGATATGTCTGTTCAGATATCTCAAGTCTAGGATGGTTCACCACTCCCCTGTCTTTTTTGGGGTAAGGAAGTACCTGGAATACAGACCTTTGCCCCTTCGCTGTGGAGGAACTTTCTCTATAGCCTTTAGAGCTGGTAGGAAAGAAACCTCTGAATCTAGAGCAATGGTTTCCAAAGGAGTTGCAGGTGGAAAGGATCTGACTCTCAGTTTGGGAAATCTTTTGAAGCTGAGAGACAGTCCCTGGCTTACTACCTCCAGGACCCACTTGTCTGACACATCAGACTTCCAGGCCTGGGAGTAGTAAGCCAGCCTGCCCCCTACTGGAATAGGGGAAGCGGCCTGAGCTGACACATCAGGGTGTCTGTTTGGCAGGAGCCTTGGACTGAGAAGAGGATGCAGCCCTGCTCACCCCCCCTTCTACCTCTCCCTCTAAAGAACCCCCTCTGTGGGAAAGAAGAGGAAGTCTGGGCTTGGTCAAAAGGCCTCTGAAAAGTCCTGCCCTAGACTACTGCTTCTGAGGAGTGGCATGCCTTTCTTTGGCCACTGCACTCCTATAGGTGGTCCTATACTCATCCATCTTTTTCATGTAAGACTCTGTCTGCTCCACAAACAGAGAATTACCATCAACAGGGAAATCCATGGCCTTAGCCTGGGTATCCTGTGAAAGGCTAGTACACCTGAGCCAAGCAAATCTCCTGAGGGAGACAGATGTAGCCATGACCCTAGATGCCACATCATTAGAGTCCACAGCAGCATGAAATTGAACCTTAGATGCCTCAATTCCATCAGCAGTCACCTCCTCAGAGCTCTTTGGCCAGCTGGGTAGAAGCCTTTTTAGCCAGTTCCAGAACCGTATCCAACCTGGACTTCTGGTATCCGGCTGTATAGGCCATATAAGCCACCTCCTGAGTCCCAAGGAGGATGCCAAGTATTGTTTGTTGGCCATGGCATCCACTTTCCTGGAATCTTTGTCTGGGGGTGTGATGCCAAAGGAATATTAGCCCTGTCACAGGCTGCAGCCTGCACTACCCCAACATGGCTGCAATGGCTGTACAAAAACTCTGTACCAGAAACTGATAACATGTAGCTCCTGTCCATTTTCTTATCCACAGGGGGTATAGAATTAGGCATTTGTAAAAGTTTTTTAGTCTGTTTCCCTAAATATTTATGGAGAGGGATACACAGCCTCTTGGACGTCCATCATTTCTACATAATCAGGTTCTTCTTCTTCCTCAGCAGCTTCCACAACTGGGAGCTGGAGAGTTTCAGCCACTTTCTTGTAGAACAAAAAGTGGGAAGGGGACTCAGAAAGCCTGTCTGGGGAGATGTCAGGCTCTATTGGCTCATCTAGGCCACCAAAATCATTATCATCATCATTGGGTAAATCTTCGTCTTCCTCCCACTTTACATCATAAAAAAAAAAAACATCCAGATCATAATACGATGGAGTCAGAACCAGCCGAACCGACCGCTGTCCAGAGGGTGTTGGTTCAGAAGGAACCAGGCGAAGCGATTGAACTATACTTATCGCTTTGGCAATTTCCTCAACAGTTGGGATCCAAACTGGCTGATTTTCTTTTCTTTTTAGATGAGACCAATCCTTCAGAATTGGCTCTCCTTTTGCCCGAGGAGGTATCGCCCAGTTCAGCAGGCACCTCCTCAGGTTCGGCCAAAACCGAACCTGGCTGGCCATCTGGGTTAGCGGACTTCTTGGCCTCCTTTTCCTTCAGCCTACTCAACCTCTTATCTAGAGTGGCTTTAGGGAACTTTTTACAGATCTGGCAGTCTGTTCTGAGGTGGTCAAACACCAGACAATAAACACATATGAGGTGGGGATCAGCTTTAGAAAAAGCCTCCCGACACTTGGTAGTGTTGAAACCCAGTGGGACCGTTTTTTTCCTTTACTAACAAGTTACCCTTAACAGCCTTCAAGTCAGGTAACACTCCCGTATCGGTCACCAACCGTGTTACAGGTTGTGGAAAAAAACAAGGAAAATTCAGTTTTTTGAAACTGATAGGAACCGGGCACCATTACTAAACTAGGGAATAAAAGAAAAACACAATTTGTTTCGGTTCCCAACCGGACCAACCGATAGGAAACCGACAAATAAACAATTTCTATACAAAATATTCCACTATCTATCTACTTACACTACCTGTGCCACAGACAGAGTTTCGATACCAAAAAAATAAAGAAAATCGGTTGAATAAACTGAATGATTTTACTATTACCGAACTGAAGGGAAGGAGAAATCTCCGGAGCGACTTCAGAGTTAGGCGGAGTAAAGAATCTGATGGTTACACTGAGATGTACCAGAGACAGAGATTTGAAAACCGAGCTCTAGCTCAACATTCTATGCTGCTGCATAGAGTTAACCCTTTCCTCTCTGGAGCAGTTAAAGTGCTGGGGCTAACTGCATATAGTCAGAATACAGCAATACTTCATGTTGTTTGAAAACCACAGGTGAGGAAAGTGAAGTCATACAGATCCCATAAAGTGGCCCAGTCCTCACCAGTGTCAGTGACATCCAGCAGCTTCAGGGAAATCCGCTATCTGACCCGCAGTGAACACAGACTCCAGCACTGGGCTCAGGACCAATAATAGCCTCAGAGACAAGGTTGGCACCATCACCATGGCTAGCACTGCCATCGATACCATGCTTAGTGCCAACTCTGATGCCACCCCCAGAGTCATCACCCCTCCTCAGTGTCGAGAACAACACGAAAGTCCTGAACAACCTTAAGCATGACATTGTCATCAGCATCTCCCGTAGAACCGGCCCCAGGATTGACACCATGGCTACCGTCTCCTCCATTACCCCGTCCAGGGCCATCACCCTCTTTGGTGTCATTAGCGACACCATGGATGATGGCAACCACTGAATAGGCAACAGTGTGAACAACAGCCTTAATGTCAGTCAGTCTTCTAATACCATGAAGTGTCAGAAGGGGACCTGACATAGTTCCCAGTGCTACCAGCTGTGTTGTCACAGCATGGGCAACATCAGAGGATGCACTGCGGTGTCCATCTGTGTAGACCGAACATATAGTTGCAGCCTCATGACCGAGGACATCTGCTGCTTAGAGCTGGCAAATTGTGCAGGATTCGCAATTGACTGCCCAAAAAGAGTCAGCTGTCCACCAAATCCAACCACCTGAGTCTCCAACACCTCAGCGAGGTGAAGTTGAGGAGAATTCCATACTTCCACGGAACCAGGGGTCCCAGGAACAAGTCCAGGAGAGAATCCTAAGGACATGACCTTGGACACAGAAGTGCAACACCTGCCTCCAAAGGTGGGGATCAGGTGACCCCACTTCAATGCGCAGTTTTTTAGGGTGTAGTGGTCCATGGAAAAGCAAGCACTGTAAGCATCCATGTCATGCTCTAGTCCAAGACAGGCCATGCAGGTTTGATGCCAGTCTGGAACAGCCAGTGGTTTGCCACAGGGGCAACGACATATAATGTGTGACTGGTGGACTTTCTTTGATGATTTCACCACTTTTTTATTGGATTTTGGCATCACAGAAAATTAGCAAACAAGAGCAATACCACAAGAGGTTAGAAATAATGGTGATGCAGTAAGAATAGTGGCAACGAGTTGAACTGAGGTGCTGTGCTCCCAGGCTATGCATTCGACAGTGGGAAAAACAGAACTGAGGTTAGTCAGGGAGCCAGCAATGGTTACTGGTTGGTGTGTGGCACCACGTGGGGGTGTTCAGGCACCATGTCCAGTAGCCATGACCAGCCCTCTGGCAAAAGGTTTGCTTCCATGGGGTATTAGATCCTCTAGCCCAGACCCATTAGTGGAAATCAATGGTCAAGATTGATTCTTGTAAGATCTGGGGCTGACACAGAGAATGCACTATATACACCACAGACTTTATCTTAGACTGCGGGACTTCAAGTCGCCCCAAGTCCCCAGATCGAAGGACTCTACTCAGACGGAGTGAGGATCAGCAGCTCGTGGAGCTAGGCAAGTGTAGCCCCGGTGATCCACTGTGTGGCACGTCAGTACCTTTGGGCCCTCCAGCAGTTAATAATACAAATAACCCAGGTTGGAGTGTGAGGAGTGCTGGACCCCAGAGAACCCTCAGAGAAAAAAACTGGGCATCTGCCCTTAGGTGCAGTTTCCCCTTCCTAGTCGCACAACCAGTTGTATATATTTCCTTTTCTCCCTCTCCCCTTTCTTTGATTTTGCCTTGTTTCTCCAACCCCAAGCCTAGCAGCGTGAAGGGGCAGAGCAGTGGGTGGAGAAATGTTTCCTCAGTGCAAGGAAGCCCTGTAAGACTTTTACAAGTCAGTTCATAGCTGACATGTGGAACCCCAGAGCAACTGCCAAAGACTCCTGACTTGGTGTTCAACAGGCAGCTGCTTGAGGCTGGTGCAGAAACAGAACTTACAGAGCTGTAGCGGAGAAGGTAAAAACTTGCCTGTTGGGCTCAGTGGTCCCCTCCTGGCTAATGGTGTATGTCCTTCCATCTCTCTCTGGTCCAAATGTGGACCCAGATGCATCCTTGTGTGGAGGGCTCCCTGCACAAGTTTAGTGGTTTGCCCCTTCCCCAGACCTCGCTAGTAAGTTTCACAGAGGTCTCACCCAGCACATCACCATGCCCAACAGCAGCAGCAGTAAATCAGCAGTAGTGGTGGTGAGTGAGCATAACTGTCCAGTTAAAGAACTTTTTTTTAAAATTTAAAACAGTGTCAGTTAGTGCCATGAAAAGTGACGCTGCACAACTTGGGCAAGACACTCTGTATTCAGTAACTCCATCCCAGAAGGCAACTTCCAGCTCACACAGCCTGTGATTGGATGACCCTGTGGTGGACAAGTTGGGACTAATTGGCAACAGAGATCACAGCTGTCTCAGGCAAAGAGCCTAATGCATATTACCTGATTTAAATCTGTCAGTTTGGAAGAGGCTCGGCTAAAAGGAGGCTTATAAGTAAGCACTAGGAGCCATTTAGGCCTTTTACCCAAAGGATGAGACAATACGGGTTTTGCATTTGCAGCTAAATAAGGGGTGTGACTTGCCCTGGTCACCACATCCAGATGAAGTCCCGTGGCAGAACAAAGCACTGGGATGATCACATCCTACCTCTGTGGGTGGTCAGTATTTTGTGATTTTGTTTACTTGCTTTTTGCATGCGTTATGATTTTGGATCTCTATAGTTTTGCACATGAGAACTTTTTTACAATGATGGTATGGAATATGTGGAGTAAGAAATAAAGTGAGCGGGAGGAGTTTGATAGCAAAATTATTAGACAGGTCATCCACCCTTGTGTTCAATCCCACTTGCAATAAAAGTTTGGGTGATTCCACAGTCAGGGTCGATAACCAATCTGCAAACACCTTCAGAAATGCCAATTCACAGGAGGGTGGTACAGCAGGACAATGTTTCACTTGGACTGGACACAGTGGAAAGGGACATCTATTCAAAGGACCCCAGTTGTTCTACAGGTAATGCCATGAAGGCCAACTTAGATCTAAAAATGAAAGACACCCATCACCCTTATGCTCCAGTCTCTGGTGGTGTACACCACAGAGAAACATGGCAGAACCAGCTCAGCCACAAGAGGCCCAGAGCTGCCATTAAACTAGGTCTCCATGATATACACCAAGTCACTCCAACAGTCAGAGAGTATAGCTCATGTTCTTTTTACTGCTATTTTTGACCCCAACATTTGACCATGGCTCCCAACAGCCTTTACAGAGCAACTCTCAGCCCCGTTACCTATCCATGCCCCAGAGGCTCTTTATGTCCTGCAGCTTTACCCCCATGGTGGGGCCTTTGGGGCAGCATCCCCTTCAGATTCCAAATCCAGGGGGATGTTTTGTGCTGAGCATGCAGGAGACCTGGGACCCGAGAGTGTCTCCAGTGGATTCCTCCTATTGGGTCAGGATTTTCTTCTTGCTTTCTCCCTCCCAGAGATGTTGACATGACACATGCTCTGCAGGCAGGCAATGGACATGCATGGAGCAGAGCTGCGCATCTCTCTCTCTCTCTCTCCCAGGCTGCACTGGCATGAAACGAACAGACAACCCCCTCTTCTGGGAATTCCTCTTATGTGACAGGGTTGAATAAGGCCCTGTCCCACTTGTTATTCAGAAAGAGTTTAAATGCACAGATCTGTTCCATTCTCTCCTTTTCTGTCTCTTGTCTGTCTGGTTGCACAACCAAATGTTCTCCTGAGACCTAGGAACTGATTACTCTGACAGTCTCGTAATTCTCCTCCTCTTCGCTATCTCTCTACCTTCATTTGCTGTTTCTGTCTTTTCCCCCTTGCATATCTGTAAATATAAAATATATGTGAATCTTTAAGTGAAATTGGGATTCCTTGGTTGAAATGTATATAGTTATGCTGTTAAAATGATTGCAAAAAAGCTATTTGGAATTTAGGGGGTTAAGCGGAGATGCAATTTGAGTTCCTCTCAGGCTTGTTTGCAAACTCTTTTGAAGAGCAGTCAACTGGAGGCCAGCTTGGGGTATTGTTCTATTTGCAAGCCTGCTCTGCAAAGAAACTGACAAGAATGCTGATACATTTTGTGAGAAACAGGATGTCTCTGTAATGTGCTCAGGATGAAGAAATTAATTGTCAGGCAAAGATTTGTTATAAAAAGAGCAGCAATATTTTGCTACGGAGAGACTGAAACTTGGAATTAGAGATACCCTCAGATGAAGGACTTTTGTTTTCTTTGTTTGTACTTGCCTTTGTATATAGCTATCCTGAACAATTTTTATTTTTTATTTTACTGTTATTGATAATGATTTTATTTATTTATTTAGTTTTTGTTGACCAGGTAAGTGCACTAGACATATCCTGCCTATTTTCAGGCATGACCCGGGGGAGGGGGATACAGATGAATGCCAACTGACCTTGAACCAGATTAAGCTGTTGGTGGTATTTTTAGTGAAAAAAGGAAATTTGGCCAGGACACCGGGGGAAATTCCCCTACTCTTTTCGATAAGTGCCATGGGATCTTTAACATCCACCTGAACTACCAAGAATCCAGGCAGATGGGACCACGGTTTAACGTCTCATCCGAAAGACGGCACCTCAGAAGTGCAGCGCCCCTCTCATGCTGCACTGCAGTGTCAGTACTGGGATATTAACCCAAGTGCCAGAAGTGGGAACTGAACCCACAGCCCTCTGATCTCCCGCGGCCTCAGAGGCGAGTGTGCTACCTACTGAGCCACTGACACTACTTGGGAATTTTATAATTGCTCTTGGTTTTCCTACGCTTCCTGACCTGTGCCTCGACATCTTAGATGCACAACTCTTCTTCAGCCAGCCCTCCAGCGTTCCAGACTCATAACCCAACCTAGGTTGCTAATGTCATGAGCAGCAATGCTGTTGCTATGCCAACGGGCTAGTCCCAGGGATTATTTTTCTGATAATCGTGGTCTTATTTATGATCAGCCTAGCATTTGACAGCAACATCACAGTCTAACAGGCTGCAGTGCATGCATTTTCAATTCTCTTTCCTATAAGAACGAGGCCGGGGATGTGTGAAAGGCTACCCCACCCATACTTAACTGTCTAATATCTCCTGGTCCACCCTTTACACCCACGAAGCCCTTTTCTGTATCCCTCCTCAGAATACCTAATTTCTGACACTGCTGTCACACCCTACCTTCAAGTGGTGGCATGTAACTTCTGAAGATGCACAACTGCAGCAGCTGCTGAGGGATGTGGCATAATGTTGCCCTACCCTAGCACATGGTTACAGAAATCCAGCTAAAACAATAAATTGCACCCCAGAAATCAACCACAGATACAAACAACTACTGAGAACATGTTCGTAAAACAGAGCTCTTGCTATCTCTAATTCTGCTGGGAAGCTTCTCATGTTCTAAGAAATTAATTCCAGCACTAACTGAACATCATCTACACAACCTGCAACAGAGAAAGCTCCAAAAACCCTGATTTCCTTTGTTGGGGGTAATTATTATCCCCGCCCATCACACATGATCGTGAATAAGTATCAGCATTTAAATTTTGCTAGATGTTCTTACCTTTTTAGCCTAGAAAGGTACATGGAGACCCAATGTGGGAAGAGCTCATGTGTCGCAATGTCTTGTACAGCCCAGAATTCCTAAAGAGAAAGATGTTTAGTGCACAAAATACTGCAAAGTTCCTTAGATAGATAGACAGACAGGCAGGCAGACAGACAAATGTATTATTTAAATACACCTTTCTACACACCAGGCCCTTTACATAAACATAACGTAACAGATGCAATGTAAATTGATAAATAACCAGTCATTACAACAACATTGCAGTGTCGGTCAATAACAATAAAAAGGTACATTCAGTCTCCTACAAATGCTTGACTGCACAGACAGGTCTTATGTTTACTATTGAAAATGGTGACAGAGGGGCAATAAGAATGTCAGCTGGTAAACTGTTCCACAGCAAAGGGGACACTACTGAAAATGCTCTATTTACATCAGTTTTAACCTGGATTTTGAAATGGTCAATAATCCAGTGACAGAGGAATGTAACCCACAGACACTGGGGTGGATTGCAAGAAGTTCACTAAGGTACTGAGGTCCCAGTCCATTTAGATTCTTAAAAGTAAGTAAGTAACAGAATCTTGAAGTAATCTGCCATCTTACAGTGATTCAGTGCAGAGAGTGCAGTGCTGGGGTGATATGTTCATTCCTCTTAACAGATGTAACAAGTCTAGCTGCAGCATTCTGCACTAGCTGAAGATGGCAGATCTGACCTACAAGGTGGCTTTGGTAGAACGCACTGCAATAGTAGAGGTGGGAAGGCAATGAAGGCATACACTAGTGTTAGCAGATTGTTCCAGGTGAGGTGGGGTTGCAATCAGCTATATTCTTTAAACGATAGAAGCCACTCCTGACCACAACCAACACCTGTAGCACAAGAGTCAGCTTCTGGTCAAGAGTGCCCCCCAACTTAGCTGGCCCAGTGGTACAGAGGGCTGAAGTGCTTCAGGCCCCTTAACTCTCCCACACCAGCGACCCATGTTCAAGAACGAGCTTGGCTACTGGGGGTCAGCCTGGGCGACGAGCTGGGAGAGGACTGAGCAACCGCCTGGCAGCTCTCCTCTCTCACTGGGGAGGTGAGTATTCCTGGCTCTTGGCTATCACCGAGTGGAGGCTTGGTGGTAGAGTCGAGCAAATGAGGTGCTGGCGCTAAGCCAGGTGGGTGGAATGGGGTTGCTGGTTCTGGAGCGCATGCACACCTCACACGTATGCGCAACCATGTGTCTCAGGCCCCAGAGAGTAAAGGGGAGAAAAACCAGGGAAAACACCATGCCCCTCCATTGCCGTATATGACGGCTCTTGGGTCCCGCACCACATGGATCCCTGGTGGTATGATGGCAGGGGGAGCAGAAGATGAGACAGGGAGTCCACAAGTAGCCCGACAAAACGCACAAGGTAGGCAACTGAGGGAAAAATGTTCTATGAAAAAAAAGAGTGACCCCTAGATTGTGAACAACCTGCCTAGCCTGTAATTTGTCTCACCCAAAACTAGGAATATCCACGCTCTCCAAATCAGAAGACCAGTGATGTTCTGATCCCACCAATAGCAACTCAGTCTTTCCGGGATTGAACTTTAACCCACTTATGAGCTATCCACTTACCAATTTCTGCAAAAGCATTCTCAAGCATAGACACTAAGGAAACCTCTCCAGGTTTAAATGAAAGATATAGCTGGGTATTGTCAGCGTAACAATGAAAACCCAAGCTATACTTTCAGATCACATCTCCAAGAGGAATCATGAACACTGAACACAAGAGAAGACAGAATGGAATGCTGAAGAATGCCACAGTCGGTGATACAGATGTAACCCCCCTGCAAATGGGGGTTCCCAAAAGACTTCCAGGAGCTTGCTTGAATGCTCCAAGCCTAAATGGTGTTTGGCGTTTAAACCATTTATCAGTGAGTGTTTTTAGAGCCTCTGGTACTGTCTCTTTAAGAGCTGTCTGCTTGCAGACATAATTAGTTTGTATGGGGGGACTGTGTGCTTCTCTGCTTGAGTACCACTCGAGCTGCTGCCAATTCACTCCATTTTTGCAGTCACTAGGAGTGCAAAGGGAACCTATCTGAAAGATGTAACTGTTTGCCAGAAATCATTTAGAGTAATAATGAAATTACAGTTTGTCTAACCTGCTTTCTTTGCAGTCAGAACTGTGTTTGCCTAGTTCCCCATTCTAGTTTTGAACTGCTGAACTGGACCAATCAGTGTGGTTAAGGTAGCTCTAAAATGGTGCCTTGGAGCCGAATCAGAACTTGGACTCATAATCTGAGCCAGCCACAAGAGGATTGTATAGGCAGTGACTCTGGGAGATGTAGTTTAGACTTCGCGCCTTTTTGGACCAACAGGGGCAGTCTATTGTGAGTGACAGCCAATCCAGCCAAGAACTGGGAGGAACTCAAAGGAAGTGCCGGTTTTGTCTGCTGGAGTTTCAGTTGAGCTCTGGCAGTGAAGAGGGAAGGAGCCCTGTGCTTTTTGGCGTGCAGTTTTAGTCGGAAAGCGTGTTAAAGGCCCAGAGTTCCGGTCTGCAGCTTGTGTAACTGCTTGTTAGGACTGAATCCGTCCTGTAGAGAGAATCAAAGGATATCTGAAGAGTAGAAACCAGGCTCGCCCTGTAGAAGACTGGAGAAATTGCTGGTTGCACTCGTCTGTCAGGAACTGAATCTGCTGTGTGTTCTCCTGGGTATTGTGCAGTAATTGCTATCGGGATAGAAAGCAGCCTGCCTGGTATAGTACTTTCTTTACCATATAAATGTGTGGAGGAGGCTTGTGTAGCTCAAGTGAATCCTGCTGCCATTAAAGGACTTTTGCCTGTGACTGTTTACCATATAAATGTGTGAGAGGCTTGTGTAGCTCGAGTGAATCCTGCTGCCATTAAAGGACTTTTGCCTGTTACTGTTCACCATATAAATGTGTGAGGAGGCTTGTGTAGCTCAAGTGAATCCTGCTGCCATTAAAGGACTTTTGCTTGTTGCAGTTTGCCATATAAATGTGTGAGGAGTCTCGTGGAGCTCAAGAGTAGCCCTGCTGACATTGAAGGACCCTATCTTGTTTGGAGGTCGTGAGTACTAATTCAGGGTCGCTCCCTGTTGAATTGCCACATTGAATCCAAATGGAATTACTGTACTGCTGTTTAACTAATTTTTCTTTTCTCTGTGTGAAAGGGCCCCTACCAGCTGCCACGGTTTGGATTAGCCACTAGGGCTTGGGTACTGGTAGGGATAGACCTGTGCACAGAGCCATAGGTAGATGAGTAAAGTGATAAGCTAATTAACCTGATTCCCCCTGTCCTTGTTATATCCCCCTAAATAAATCAGAGCTGCTTGTTTCAGCAAAGTTATACTGCCTGAGGTATTTGTCTATGTTAAAGTATTGTACTGTGATTGTTGCACTGTATCTCATTTTACAGGAGGTCCCAGTGCCTGAACCAGTCCTGGGGGTAAGTGTATACTGTGAAGGTAATTCTGATATATTGTGTGGGCCACTAGTGGGAAGAAAGGGGGGTTGCAGTGTCCCAGAGGGCTGTGACCAAGTTAGTTTAACTATTGCAAACCCTGACCTCTGGATGGAGGCACCCGCCATCGGATCCAGGCCCCTCAACCTGTTAGTGGCAAATCAGGCAGGGGTAGTAGCCCCTGGGATAGCGCCATCTAGGGGTTACACAGAAATGAGATCTGAATCAACCCAGAATCATCGACTGATGGTGATCACTGAGAAAAGATTGGAACCACTCCAAGACTGCTTCTGCCACTCAAACAAATTTTCTCATATGCTCCACAATGTCAAAAGCAGATGACAGATCCAAAAGGACCAGCAAAGACACCTCTTCATGGTCCCTCACAAGCAGCAGATCATTTAAAGCCCTTACCAGGGCCTTCACAGTACAATGCCAAAAATGGAAACCAGATTGGAATGTCTCCTAGATGGAAAATTCCTCAAAGAGCTCCCTGAGACAAGGCACCACCACTCTCAATAACTTTACCCAAAAAGGGTAAGTTAGAGATAGCAAGCAAAAAACCCAGCCCAATAGCAATCCAGATGTCGCTCACTGCATTTTCAAAAAATGTGACAATACTTTATCAAACAGAATAAGTTAATGTGTCAGCCATAAAAAAGTGGGATTAAAAAACCTCAACATTTCACACCAACATATGACACAGACACTTTGTCAAGAGTTACACTAGCAATGCATAAACAACTGTATTTATAGTGCAGCAAACCTTATACAAACTTCAGAATAGTTAATTCACATCTAATACTAAACAATAGAATTAAAAATAATCTGTACAAAGATGCTAGGAAGTGCAGCTATCAAACACTGCAATTAATAGACTCAATTCAGTCTAAATAAAAGCTCATTAATTTTATTAATGCTTTGATGTCATAAGTTTTAAATTGTTTTCTATTGACTTAAAGAACCGAGTTCCCGTTATTGATGTTCAAATGAATAACCTTAAAGTCACTTCATTTCCAAGTGCAATTTAGAAACAGATGTCCCTGATTTCAGGGTACTTCACCTAATATTAACAAACAGCATGGGTGAGCAAGAGAGTAAATAGATACACAAAGCAGAGCATTATATTAAAACAGCATTCTTGAACCTTGATCAAATACACCATAATACTGATTTCTTTATACATCTACTGTATATACACAAACCACATCAAAAGTTATGAAAAGGTTACAAAAATGGTTCCCAATCAAAATGATCATTAGATCCTTTCCCTCTTGTAGATTTAAGTTAGTGAATTGAAGGACTTTAATGCTTAAATTTCCACTCCTTGGTCCAATCCAGATTTTTTTCTGCACCCACTAATGAAATCCTATGGGCACCACTTCTGTTCATAACATGTTTGCCAAGGCATTAGAGACATCACCAAGATTTATACAATTTAGATGCTCCCCCATTCATTTTTTGCTAGGCATCACAGAGATGGTTCTCACTATGAATGGTTTTACTTTTACAGGCACCATATATCCCCAAGTTAAAGGGATGGTGATGAGCGCTTCTTTTGCCCCTAGATTCGCCACAATTTATCTCGTGCAATGGAAAATGGATATGTGAGATCTGCAACCAATAACCCTTTTTACTCACGTACTGAGTTCTACCATTGTTACATAGACAACATGCTTATTGTGTGGAAATGCACAAAAAGTACAGTTACGTAAGAACTTACCGTAACAGTAGATTTTCGAGAGGAGCTCTTGCAACAGGAAACACTGGTAAGACTGTAGCCACCAGATGCCAGGACCACACAGAAAACTTCTAGCTAGCAGTCTATTATGGGGGACCACCCCCATCATTAGCGTACTGATGTCTGCCTATCCTAAAAAGGGGTGGTCCCCCCCCAGCCCCTCCTCAGTTCTCCTGCCAGAGACCCCAAAACAGGAGGCAAAGGTAAAGGAGAATCGAGGCAGACCCTCAAAGCTGAGGGGACAGAAAAGGAGCACAAAGGAGAAGTAGCTCACAGGGGAAATGAGGGAGGGAAAGCAGCGCTTGCTGCAAGAGCTCGTATCAAAGATCAACTGTTATGTAAGTTCTTATGTAACTGTACTATCTTACTTCAAGGGGGCTCTTGAAGCAGTCAACACTAGTAGGACTGAGTCCCAAGTAGTACTGGAACTGACCAAGGTCAGCAGGGAGCAGGGAGCAGGAAATGGCAGGCAACAGAAGGCTTAAGAAAGAAGGCCCTGAAGAACTGCAAGGTCAAAGCCGGCCCTACACCAAGAAGCAAGGTCCAGACTGTAATGCTTGATGAAGGTGTGGACATAATTCCAAGTGGTGGCTGCACAAATATCTGTGGCAGACACATTTTTGAAGGAGACAGTAGATGTGGCCATGCCTCTGGTAGAGTGGCTCTTCATTGCTCCAAGCAAGGGCTTGACGTACTTACAGTAGTACACAATGCAAATGGCTAACCATTTAGACAAACATTGTTTGGATACAGGAGCTCATTCTCTCCTGGGGGCAAATGAAACAAATAACTTGTTCAGTTTTCCTCAAAGAGCAGGTGTAGTCTAAATAATACTGGAGCACCCAGTGGATGTCCAAAGTGTGGAGCAGGGCCTCCCCTGGATTAAAATACTTGGGGAAAATAAACAGGTAGGTGGATGGTTTGAGTCAAGGTAAACTCAGACACCACCTTAGGAAGAAACTTAGGATTAGTTTGCAAGGATACTCTGTCCTTGTGAAAAACCAAATAAGGCTCTTTATACATCAGAGCCTGAAGCTCAGAAATCCTCTGAGCAGAAGTAACAGCAACTAAAAAGAGTGCTTTCTATGACAGAAAGCACAGCCTGCAACTCGCTCAACAGGAGGCAGAGTGAGCATTTCCAACATAAAATGAAGGTCCATGGGGGGACCAGGTCCCAAATGGGGGGCTTCAAATAAAGGATCCCCACAAAACTGTACAGATCACACCCAACTGAGCCACGAATTTGCCCTCAATCGGTACATGGTATGCAAAGATGACAGAAAGGTGCACCTTAAGGGAGGAATACCCCAGGCCCGAATCTGAAAGGGAAAGGAGGTACTGCAGAATCAGGTTCACCGGGCAGGTGAAGGGATCCAGGTGGTGAGCAGCAGCCCACAGAGAGAGAAAGAGGCGCTTCCACTTCAAGGCATAGGTGGCCCTTGCGGAAGGTTTCCTGGTGGCCACCAGGACATCAGCAGCCCTAGATGAAACTCCATAAAGGGCTATGGCCAAGTCTAAAGGAGCCACACATGAAGATGCAGGGACTTAGGATCTGGATGAACCTGAGTGCCATGTTCCCAGGAGTGCAAGCAGGTGCACAAAGGCAATGGTACTGGAGGTTCCACTGCCAGCTGCTGTAACAGAGGAAACGAGATCTGACACAGCCAGTAGGGAGCTATAAGAATCACCTTCGACCCCTCTGACTGGAGATTCAAAAGGACCCTCTGCAGAAGTGTGAAGTGAGGGAAGGCAGAGAGGGACAACGCATCATGCCAGAAAACTCCAGGCCCTGGATCGAGCAAGTAGAAAAGCGGCAGTTGGGGGGGGGGCATTAATGAGCAGCTAAGGTGAAGGTCACAACTCTCCAGAGCTCCGCATCACAAAGTAAATAAATCCTGTTTTTCTAGCTGCAAATTTAAAATTTTGTATCCAGTAGCTGTCCAACACTTACTACTATGGAAGAGTACCTTTCCCAGGGGAAAACGTCATGGCAAGGAGGCAAGAGCTCGAAAAAACAACCAGACAAGACCATGTGGCGACTGGAGGAGTAGGCCCCATCTCGTTCTCAGCAGCCGAACTCTCTCTAATCAGTAGAGCAGTTTCAGAACAAGCGCTGGCGGACCTTGCTCCTCGGTGAGAAAAAGTAGAGAAATCAATCACTGGGCTTACGAATGAAGTCAAACAACAGGCAGGGCGACTGCAGGAAGCCGAGCAACGTATATCGGATTTAGAGAACACTAATAAGGAGGTTCCAGAGAAAACAGCCAAAATGGAAAAAGAGATAGAAGATCTGAAGGATGCTTTAGACTACCAGGAAAACTACAGAACATGCAATAACTTGCATATCCGAGGCCTACAGGAGAGAGCGCAAAGGGGGAATTGCTGGACTTCTGTGTTGTGACCCTGCCCAGGCAGTTGAACATCACCCCCAAAGCTGGCAGACTGAAAATCGAGTGGGCATATCGAGCGCTTGCTCAGAGGCCTCCTGCAGACCAACCACCACGACAGGTGATTTTTGCCCTGCATCATTACCCAGATCGACAAGCTCTTTTGGCTGCATACTGTAATTATAAGGAGCTTAATTTTGAGGGTACCAAATTAACGATGCATCAAGACCTTTCTTTACGCATACAGAGGAAATGACAGCAATTCAATGCTATGATGGATCAACTGAGAGAGTGAGGCCTGAAATTTTTTATGGCATACCCTGCGGTAGTTAAGGTTCGCTGGGAAGGCGCCCACATTTTCCTTCTGGGAACCGAGTAAGCTGCAGACATACATAGAAGAATGGGACAAGAAAAATAAGAAGAAGGGTTGAAGCTATCCAGTGAGTACTTAGGGGACAGTTTATATAATGTAGAGACTTCCTCGATTCCTTGTGGTCAAAAGCGACCTACATGGGGTGGGGGGAAAGAGAATGATGATGGGGGTTTGAAAGGACCACATGAAACATGGGGTTACCCCCAAAGAGACTCAGACATAATTAATGCTATACAAAAGGAATATTGTCATGCTAATTGCTGTGTTTCATTTATCTGCTCTTTCATCGCCAAGGAGTACGTGAGTTCTATAATGTGCGTGGTAAGAGTTCATGGATCACTGACTAATCTGACCACAAACTGCAGATTTAAAATTTATTTATTTATTTAAATTTTGGTAACTGCGTGAGCCCACCGAGACCAGTGGTCCCTTTTTCAGGGGCGACCCGGGATTAGTTACATGAAAACATACTTTCACACATTGGATAATATTCAGTGGTTACAATTGTTACGTACATTGGAAAGACAGTAATTACAACTGACATTATCAGTTATACCTTTGACACAATACATGGGGTAGCATTAGACACAGTAGATACTATCATAAAAATGAGCATGGAGTACCATAGTCACGGGTAAGACCTATGTAGGAAGGGGAAATATGTAGGGGCTAATGATTGCAGCCACAGAGGCTGAGTTCCAGGAGGTAAACTTTGAGGCCCAGCTTGAAGCCTTGGAGAGACGGCTTGTTGACCAGGTTAGCTGGGAGAGTGTTCCATAGGTGCGGGGCGGAGTATTTAAAGGAACACCTGCCAGAATTGGTGCGGACCCGTGGGATGGCCAGGGGACAGCCAGCTGAGGACTTTGTATCACGGCCATGTACCCTAGGGTTGAGCAGACCCTGCAAGTGAGGAGGGGGGGCCTGCAGTGGAGAATTTGTAGGTAAGGCAGATAGAAGAGTAGGCCAGTTTGTGCCATAAGGTGGGCCAATGGAGGTCTGCAAGGACCTCACAGTGATGTCTCCTAGGGGGGGTCATTGTTGGCAAAGCATGCCACTCGATGGTAGAGCACAGAGAGAGTATGTAGTTCCCCTTCCCTAAGGGACTGGAGGGGGGGCCCCATAGAGGAGGATGGGGAGTAGGGTTCAACTGGCGATAACTCGCCAAGCTGCCTCAGAGAGTGAGCATCTCAGGCGGGAGAGGAGTCCAATCCTCTGGTGGATGATCTTAGTTAAAGTGTCACTATGAGGTTTGTAGGACAGCTCCTGGTCAAGGAGGATTCCAAGGTAAGTAATCTTGCCAAGGACCTCGACTCTCCTCCCCTGGGCTGTTTGGAGTTTAAGCAGGTCAGATCTGATGGTCCCCAGACGCCTGGTTCCAAACAGGACGGCTTTAGTCTTTTCCTCATTCACGACTAGGAGATGGGTGGAGAACCAGGCTTCAAGTGCTGAGAGGCTAGCTTGCAGCTTGGCAGTGATAACACTAGGTTGAGGGTCACTGCAGTAGACAACAGTATCATCTGCATAGAGGATTAGTTTGCACAGTCTGCAACCCCTTTCAATGTCATTGACAAAGAGGGAGAAAAGCAAGGGGCCCAAGATTGAACCTTGGGGTACCCCAGAGACCACAGGTCGGATACCAGATTGGACACCTTTCCAGACAACTTTTTGGCTTCGATTAAGTAAGTAGCTCTTAAACCAGGAGAGTGAGAGCCCATCTAGTCCAAAGAGGTGGAGTTTGGAGAGAAGAAGTTGATGGGAGACACGATCAAAGACTTTGGACAGGTCAGTAAACAGGGCTCCCTTTGGGGAGCCATTGTCCATTGCCTCGAGGACATCAGACGTGAGCCGGATAAGGGCCATGTCCGTACCATGGCCTTTCCTAAAGCCATGCTGGATGTCTGCTAGGAGAGGGTGTGTCTCAAGGTAGTTTTGCAGTTGGTTATAGACTAGCCTCTCTGCACTTCCCTAGGGGACAGAGAATGGAGATGTGCCTGTAGTTCCCCACTTTATCACGGGGCCCTTTTTTGTGCACTGGGTCTACGGTCACAACTTTCCACTTGCTAGGAACTGTTCCCTCAAGGAGGGACCTGTTGATGAGCCAGGTGACAGGAAGGGTAATGGCCGAGGCAGCAGACCTCAGCAGCCTTGGTTCGAGCAGGTCATGTCCCTAGGTGGAGTCCGGGTTAATTCTGAGTAGGAGTGGGAGAACCTCTGAGGGTTTAACAAGTTTCAGGTGAAAATGGGGCCGAGCAGGTTCCCTGTTGGGACTGTTGTACTTGGGAGCCCCAGGCAGGACAGGGGGAGACAGGCCATCTAGGTTAGAAAAGCGGCATTGAATGCCTCTGCTATTGTGGAGGGGTCATTGGTCAAGGTATTCCCGACCAGTAGAGCTCCATCCTGGGCACTGGGGGCACCCTTAAGTAGCAGGTTTATGTGGCCCCAGAATTTCTTGGGATCCCTTAGGTGACTAGTCTGGAGGTCATGCAAGTATGAGGACTTAGCTTGTTTGGCGGCTTTCTTACAGTGGTTCCTCAGTGCCCTGTATTTTTCCCAGTCAGCACTGAGGCCTGAGGATTTATATAGTCCCCATGCCCTATCCCTGAGCACCATACTCCGTTTGAGGCCAAGGTTGAGCCATTTGTAGAATTTCCCCATAACTCTTAGTTTTTTCCGTGGAGCGTGGTCATTGGCCACGGACAGAAACAAACTAGTGAAGTAGTCAAGTGCTTCATCCAGGATGGGGAGAGTGAGGATGGGCTCCCAGTCTACTGAATGAAGGTCAGAGCAGAAATCAGTTGCTGTAAATCTGCTGAAGTTCCTGGCTACTATCACTCTGGCAGCCAATTTGGGAGGCTTATTGGACCAGGTGCAGAAGATAGGCGAGTGGTCACTAAGTGAATCCACCATGGTTCCAGTTGTCATAATACGGTCCGGGCAGGAGACCAGGGCCCAGTCAAGTAGAGAGTGGTTGCCAGACTTGGCATTGTGCCTAGTTGGCAGGTTGATAATTTGAGTCAGGCTGGGGCCAAGGATGGGGTTCTTGGTTGCTGCGGTCCCCAGGGCAAGCCAGTTCTGATTGAAGTCCCCAAGGAGAATCAATTCCCCCAGTGGGTGCTCCGTTAGGGCATGGGTCAGGGATTCTAAGGAAGAGGCAGCCGGTGGGGGCGGAAGATAGGCACACTCAATGTGGAGAGGCTTAGTGTCTCCAAGGAGCACTCTGGTAAATATGGTCTCACATGCTGAGTCATCAAGGGGAGGATAACTTAGCTGCACAGCATTGAGATTAGTCTTAGTATAAATGAGAATGCCACCGCCTTTCTTACCTACCCGATCCCATCTGAAGGCATTGTAGCCGACCAGGTCTATTTCATGAGGAAGGATATGCGGCTAAAGCCAGGTTTCGGTAACCGCAAGTATGTCAGGCTTATACAGTGCAGTCCAAGCTTCAAGGTCCTGGGTTTTATGCCTTAGGCTACCGATGTTCATGTGGGCTAGCCAGAGGCCCTTAGCCTCTGCCCAGAAAGGATTAGTGTGGTCACTAAGTGCTAGGTTAGGGGACTGGGGGCCAGAGTTGAGTTCAGCATCTCCCCTCAGAGCAAGTATAAGCCTGGAAAGGTATCCTAAGATTCTAGAAGGAGGGAGGAGTACCTTCGCCTGCTTCTCTGGTGGAGATAGTAAGAAAGGTTGTAACAGTTTACGTTGTAGGTAACTCCATGCTTGGACAAGAGTAGCACGTTGGTCCCCTCCATCAGAGGTTTGAGGCTGGGGGGGGGGGACAGCCCGGCTTTCCTTTTTTTTTTTTACTTTATCTCTTTTTGCCTCCTTCTCTCTACTCTCGGAGCCCACTCCTTCCTTCCTCTCAACCCTCCATTCCACCTCCGGTGGGATCTGCCACTAGAGTGCCTCCTTTCTCCTTCCCTGCACAGTGGGGTCTGTCCCTCTTTTCGGTGGTCCGGATGGTACAGAGGCTATCATCTAGGGCTGCCGAGAGGATTCCATTTCTCCTGATTTCCCCTGTCCTCCGGGGCGTTGTGCGCTGGGGGCGTGCGTCCCCAAGTGGCGGCGATGCTGGCTTGCGCCAAGCCCATCATGCGCTGTCAACGTCCCCTCCCGACTCCGGCGGACGGAGCCGCCTCCATCCCCTCATTGTCGGTGCTTCCACCGTGCGAGATGATGTAGAAACGGAAGCGATTCTTAGTTCCACCCTGAGGAGGAGAGCATCCGTTGGGATGCTCAATCCTCCCTCCCCTGACCCCGGCCACCGAGTCCGTTCCGAACCGGGTCACAGCATAACCAGCGGTGGCGTCCAGCGCCTCAACCCTCAGCACCACCGGGCCGGCAGCCCGGCTTTCCTGCTATGTTTCCGGGGACGGTGTCCCCAGGAGTTGAGCTGGTCAGTTCCCAGGGTCAGGGCTTTATAAGAAAAGGCTGCCAAGAGTCCCAGGCCCTTCATAATTACTTGGTATAGGGCAAGGGGTGCTAAGGCAAAAAATCCCTAGAAAAGATGGACAGTTATAGGGCAGGGGACAATAGTTACAGAACAGGCACCAATGGGCAGGAATGGACAGGGACAGGACTTAAGTAACGGCTGAGAAGAGCGGAGAACAGTAGTACAACAGTTAAGGTATGGGTTGTTTTCCTGACATGGGACTTAACCGGGTGGGGGACAGGTTAAGTCAGCAGTAGTTCTAACCCAGGCAGAGTTAGTTACCCTTGGATAAAGGGGATAGATAACACTGTAACAATCATTGAGGTTCGGAGAGGGCAGTCTAGCAAGTGGGAACTAGCAGCAGAATGGGTTACTGAGGGTTAAAATCCTCAGGTAGGACATAGAAAATAAGAGAGCACTGAATAGTTAAACTACAGCATGCAGTGAGGCAACCCAGGCCGAGAAAACAGAAGGGTTAATTGTTCAACAGCAGCCCATCGTAGTAAATCAACCAAAAAGGGTGGTTAGGCAATAGCAGTAACAGTGCATCTAAGTTCAACTTTTAGAGCATTTGGGGTTGGAAGGGGCATTCACTCATTCACAGTCAGTCAGTCAGGGCTAAAGCAAGTGAAGCATGCAACAGTACAACCAGTAAAAAAATTATTCTATAAGGAGTCACTGCAGATGTATAAATCCTTGTGATGAGAGGGAAAGGGATCGAATTAATCGGAAGGTTGGTGTGCCTAAGGGAGGGAGCGGGGGGGGGGGAGAGCTGAGTAGAGACACGAAGGCTTGAATTATGGGTTCCTGTTGGGACAACAAGCTTGAGAGAGATTGCTGAGAGAAGCAACCATGTGCACACTCGGAGGGCACTTTCTCAGCGTAGGACTTAACTGTTTCCTCGTGGGTAAAAAGGGAATGAGGAGAAAGCGAATGATGGAAAGGAAACAAAGGGGTAAGGCTTAATGTATGGGAAGCTACATGGGATTAAAAAATACTCACTGTCTCATATTCAGGGCATTGCAGGAATGTCTAGTAGATTTCGGATTACTAGAATGGAGCAGATGAGACACTCAGATCACTGAATAATCTCATCAAGGGATGTAATTCGGACTGGAGATTTTGTGATAGGGCATTGGGTGGATTTGAGCCCATACATGGGGAAGGACTAGGGGGGAAGGGTTCAAGGGATGTGGGGAGTTACTGCGATCATGAGGTGAGGGAGGAAGCTTATTACCCAGGGATGGAGTGGAAAACCACCAATAAGGCTAAGTAAACATGGCGGTACAACCTCTGGGTCCTCTAGGGGGCACCAAGCCCAAGAGAACTAGCTGTTTTAAAGACAGCATTAGAGAAAGCAGATTTAAAAATGAAAAGCAGACAATAGATGTGTTTAGGCTGATGTGGAGGGAGGGGGGTGTAGGGATCAAGTTCACGGATAATGAACAGGAGAGAGACAGTAGTTAGATGACTAGTTCTTATAAATAAAAGAAAGCAGGTAAACGAAGGGAGGGACAAGTTGGGGTGGGGAGGAGGCGGAAATGTTTTAGATACTCATGTTTAATGTTACTATTTGAAGCACGAGTTTTACTGTGCATTTGTTACTTATTACTGTTTATGCCTTGTTGGAGGTCAGAAGGAAGGAAGATACCTACTGTACCTGGAGTAATACTTGGAAAGCAATGGGGGTGGGGAAGGAGGGCACCAGAAAGACACTATGGATAAGATCCTCGGAATGTAATTGTATCCTGGACTGTTAAGGGTTTTCCTCACCAGCGAAGCGAGCTAAAATTCTTATAGCACTTGAAAACAAAGGCACAGACGTTGCCATGCTACAAGAGACCCACCTGACACCAAAAGAACACACCAAGTTGGTGGGGGGGTCGGGACAAGTTATGCCACCTCTTACAGCTCCCACAAGAGGGGGTGGCGATCCTAATCAAAAAGGGATTCCCATTTGTGGTGCGTTGCATGGTTAAAGATCCCTTGGAGGGGCAATACATCTTTGTGATAGGAGAAATTAATGACCAAACTATAACCCTGGGGAATATATATGCACCATCAACATTAGATCTAACCTTTTACCAGCAGATTCTGGATATAATGCTGAGGGAACAGTTTCCCCATCTCATACTGGAGGGGATTTTAATTGTGTAGTGGACCCAAAAATGGACTACTCCGGATCCAGGAGTAGGGAGGTGGCAGCAGTTCAGCAATGGCTCATGGGGCTTGTGGTCCTAGACCTAATAGATGTGTGGCAGACAGCCAACCCCGGAACCCATGAATATACATTTTAGTCACACCTTCATGCTACATGGTCATGGCTAGATTACCTGTATGTACCCTGGCACGGATAAGCCCAGGTGTCCAAGGTGGAACACAGTCCCATCTTTCTATCCGACCATGCGATGGTGCACTTGGAAACAGGGTTGGGACACCAAGAGTGCGGGGGTGGGGGGGATTTCCAAGTTATCTGTTGGCGAAGAAAGAATTTAAAGAGTTCTTAAAGGACCAGTGGAAAATCTACCAGGAAAAGAACCAAGGCACAGTGGAAGATGAGGGTGTACACTGGGAAGCCAGCAAAGCGTATACAAGGGGGATAATTATTGGTTACACTGCAAAAATGAAAAAAGAGAAGCAAAAACAGAGGGAGTCAATAGAGAGTAAAATAAAGCTACTAGAACAGAGAGTCATGGGTGGGGGTCAAGCCTTGATGGATCTTCAAACGGCGCGTGAAGCACTAAATGAATGCATTACGGGTGAGGCCAGGTCAAAAGACATGTATGCAAGACAACGAATATATGAATGGGGCAACAAGCCAGGTCCATTGTTAGTAAGTCTAATGAAAGGGGGCAAAACAACTAAAAAAAATACTAACTATAAAAGATAAAGGGGGAGTAGTGCTCCAAACTGAATCACTCATAAGAAAGAGATTCCAAGAATTTTATAATACACTGTACACAGCTGAATGTAAGGGGACAAACCAGCTAGTGGATAGGTTTATAGATGGTCTCCCAGTTCCGTCTCTGATGGAAGAGCAGAGAGCTTCTCTGGGGGAACTATCACTAGGGAAGAGATCCTTAAGGCTACAGGCTTCCTCAAAAAGGGAAAAGCTGCAGGCCCAGATGGATTTGGAGCCGAACACTATAAAAACTCAGGCAGGATGTTGCAGAGCCCCTAAGTAGGGTACTGGAGCAGACTAGAGAGGAGAGGAGGGGACTGCCCAAGTCCAGTTCCGAAACTACCATCTGTGTGATCCCCAAGCCGAATAAGGATCCTCAAGAATGCTCATCATACAGGCCCCTCTCTTTATTGAACCTAGATTGCAAAATCATGATGAAAGTGTTAGCCATGAAACTTGACAAATTACTACCCTCTATTATAAATCCGGACCAAATGGGGTTTGTACAAGGCAGAATGTCCTACCACAATATGAGGAGGTTACTAAATGTGGTATGGTGGGGATTTAAGAATCCAGGGCAAGCATGTATCCTATCTATGGATGCAGAAAAAGCGTTTGATTGAATTGAGTGGGAGCATATGTTTACAATTTTGGGGAAATTTGGACTGGGGAGAAATATATTCAATTAATAAAAGCCTTCTACAAAACCCCAGTGGCAAGGATCTTAATTAATGGGATACCATCTGAGGAATTTCGGCTGAGAAGGGGCACACGTCAGGGCTGTCCTCTCTCCCTTCTCCTGTTTGCTATTGCTATTTGAACCTCTAACAATTAAAATTAGGGAGGAACAACAAATTCAAGGCATCCAGAATAAGAAAGGTCAAAAACACACCATCACCCTTTACGCGGATAATATCCTCCTTTCTTTAACAAAACCAGACCAATCAATCCCTGCACTGCTAGGAATAGTGGACTCTTTTGCCAGCTTCTTGGTGTACAAACTGAATATCAATAAATCTGAAATCATGTACCTAGGAAGGGAGGCAGAAGGGGGGATACAAAAGGCATGTGGCCTCAGGAAAGTCTATCAAGCAATAACATACTTGGGAGTAAAAGTAGGCCAAGATATTAGGGAAGTGTATGAGCTAAATTACATACCTCTATTGGATACCATCCTGAAAGATTTACAAAGATGGAGAGGCATTCCCTCGTCCTGGTTGGGCAGAATGAATGTCTTGAAGATGAATGTACTCCCTAGAGTTCTATATGTCTTACAAATGATGCCTATGGGTCTAAAGAATAATGATATTAAGAAATTGGAAAAAAGGGTTGGGGTTTGGGCAGTTCATTTGGCAGGGGAAAAAGCAGAGGATTGGCCTTAGAAAACTGAAAGCCACTAATGAACTAGGGGGCTTAAATTTTCCAGATGTCAGGGGGTACTACTTAGCAACCAAATACAGATTTATTCATAACTGGGTAAACAGGAGGATGGCTGCTCAGTGGCTACCTCTAGAGGAGGAGGGCTGTAAGGGCCAGTTATCGGCTTATTTAGGGCCAACAGGTTTACAAGCTCACAAACGCCTACAGAATCCCAACCCCATGGTTATTAGTAGTCTAGAAGCATGGAATAATGCCAAGGAATGAAGGGGATGTGAAGGGGATAAAACTATCCTTGTCCCACTATCAGGAAATCTGGAATTCCTACCGGGATCAGAAGATGAAGGCTTTAGGATATGGCAGGAAAGGGGTATAAGATGTGTGGGAGATCTCACTAACAGGGATGGAGATTATACATTTCAAGACCTACAGAGGGGATTAGACCTGCCGGCCTCACACTATTATAAATATTTACAAGTTCGCAATTATTGGAAAAGCCTCAATAGAGGAGGAGATGAAACCGACACATATATCCCCAGTTGAGAAAGAGATTCTAGGTGCAAATATGCAGGAGAAGTGATTAATAGGTAGAGCAGTGAAACTGGACAGGGTATACTTTCAGGGGGAAACTCAAAAAGTTAAGATTAGGTGGGAGTAGGATCTAGGGTTAGTAATTACAGATTCTAATTGGGAAATACTTTTGAGATCTCATATGAGATTGTTAGGTTGCCATAAATATAAGGAAATGCAATTCAAGTTCCTCCATAGATTGTAGTACCCACCTAGTATGATGAGTAGATTCCACCCGGGGATTTCTCCCATCTGCACAAAATGTGGTAGAGCCAAGGGTACAATGATGCATTACTACTAGTACTGCCCAGTGATACAGAGATATTGGAAAGGGGTTGCTACTGAGAAAGCCAAAATAGTAGGCCAAACCATGGAGTTCTCACCATGCTCCTTGCTCCTGGGGGTTGCCACTCGAGAAAGAGAAGACTGGGATCTTTATCATAGATGTATCAGGGTCCTGCTGGTTGTAGCCCGACAGGGCATACAAAATCTATGGATCTCTAACAGTGTCCCCACAGCGAAGCAGTGGAAAAAGCTAGTTCTTCGTGCACTGGCAGTGGACAGGATGACCTATGTGCTCAAGGGGGAAAAGGAGAGATTTCTGCAGACCTGCAAAGTTTTTCTGGGGACACTCTCAATGGGAAAAGCAGTAATTCTGCGAGACGGGTGGCTAGCTTAACTGTGCCCCAGCATATTATACGAGCCCAGACTTGGTTGTAGAGGAAGCCCTAAATTAATTTGGTCAGGTGCTTTGATGTTTTTTTTTTATGTTTTATGTCATTTACTCCACTTGGTGTCTCTTCATCAAGATAAACCTAGATATTGGATAAATTGATTCTTACCTTCAAAGAACATTCCGAGCAAGGCACAGTTTGATTGTTTTAAAGTTTTTATTTTTATTAAAAATTGCAACTTAGGTTATTAACTCTGTCAATGGGGTACTGTTACAATTACTTAGCTCAGGCAGATATGTACTTCCTCTATAATTTTTATGTTTTTCCCTTTCTCAAACAAAACAGTACTAGGAAGAAAGAGGATTTCTTATAATGTAATTTAGACTGAGTAAACTAAAGATGAAGTAGCTCTGTATATGCGTTACATGTCTATATGGTGTATTACAAATACTTCAAGAACTGTATGTACTGTATTTGGAAAAACTAATAAAAATATAATACAAAATAAGAAAAGTGGCAGTTTTGAGTTGAGCGGGGATGCAAAGAGGTCCAACTCTGGATGGCCCCATCTGCCGAAGAGGTTCTCTAGCACAGAAGGTAGAAGCTCCCACTCATGAGCTCTCAACCTGGACTGACTTAGGCTGTCAACCAGGATGTTCTGTATGCTTGGAATATGAACTGCTGATGATTCCAGGCCGTGCTCGGTGGCCCAATATCAGCCCCTCATCGCCTCCCAGCACAGGGGGTAGGAGTGCATCCCCCCCCCATTTGTTGATGTAATACACCATGGACATATTGTCCATCTGTATCAGCAGAGGTCTGGGAGGGATGTGGGTGTGAAAGGCCTGCAGGGCATAAAGAACTGCCCTCATCTCCAATACATTTATGTGGAGATGCTGTTCTCCCTTGGACCAGGTGCCCTGGGTCTAACGGTTGACCAGGTGAGCTCCTCAGCCCTGGCCGGAAGCATCTGTGGTGAGAACCTGCTAAGGGGGGGGGTGCTGTCCAAAAAGGAACCCCTTGCAGGAGTTTGGCAGTTTTCTGCCACCACTGTAAGGTCCTCTTTACTGGATTGGACACCATCACCATCTGATCCAGGTAGTCTGTGTGTTGATCCTACTGTATCTGAAGAGATCATGAGGGACCCTCATGGGCACACAGGTTGGAGGGACCGTGGTTATGGTCGCCGTCATTTGCCCAAAGAGGCAGAGGAATACCCTGGTTGGGATCTGACGTCTGGAGGAAACTAGTCGGACCTGTTCCATCAAGTGTTCCGCCGGTCTTCCAGTAGGAAGGCTTTGCCCTGGGAAGAGTCCAGAACCACCCCAATATACTGAAGGTGCTAACAGAGAGAGAGAGAGAGACAGGATTTTGGTAGGTTGAACGTGATCTCTAAAGTTTGAAAGAGCCGAAAAGTGCTCTCCAAGGTCTGAAGCAGACAGTCCCTGGAAGGGGCTGCTAGTAGCCAATCATCCAAATAAGGGAACATGTAGAACCACTGTCTCCTCAGTGCCACGGCCACCACCGTTAGGCACTTGGTAAAGACCTGAGGTGCCAAGCTGGCCCACTGGTGCAGCGGCAAGGCATCTGCTTGTGGTGCAGACATCCCGGGCTCGGTGAAGGACTCGGGAGTTGGAGGGTTAGCCAGGGGGAGAAGGATCAAGCGTCCTGGGGACCACTCTCTTTCTCCAAGGGGAGGATGGAAGAGTGTCTGGCACTTTATGGGCCCCTGGCGGATGCTGGGAGTACTGCTGCGGCCGGCGCCGTCACCACGGGGGGGGGGCAAGGCGGATGCTGGACGTCATTGCATGTCCCTACCCCCAAGGGTCCAGCATTAAAAAAGAAAAAAAGCCGGTCCCCATGCATGATGCCCTGCTCTGCCACCATCTCCACTGCCACCAATATCCATGGGGGAGGGGGTGGTCCCGCTCCTGAAGTGGTCCCCCTAGAAACAGAAGCAGAGAAAATGGCTGTGGCCCATGAAAACCTGAATATGGAGCTAGGCATCCTGCATGTCCAGGGAACAGAGTCAGTCCCCCTGGTGAAGAAAGAGGAGCAACCCTGGAGGGTGACCATCCTGAAACATTTCTACTCTATGTACAGATTTAGATGGCTGAGATCCAGGACTGGTCTCAGGTCCCTTGTTTTTTAAGGGATGAGAAAGAAGTGGGAGTAGAACCCCCTGCCTCTTTCAGCTGGAGGTTTGGGCTCTATTGCCTTTTTGTGCATGAGAGCCTGGATCTCTTCCTGAATGAGGCCTAGATGTGCTGGAGCATAATGGGAGAGAAAAGGAGGGTTTTTCTGGTGGGGATTCCACAAATTTTAGGGTGTGACCATGCTCGATGAGCTGCAGCACCCATTGATCTGAGGCCACCCGTTGAGGTAGAGGGAGAACCGATCCCCTAACGCCTCCCCTAAGGTTTCCATGAGGGGGCAGGTATGGAGTCAGGCAGTAGGCCCTGGGGTGAGGAGAGCAGCTGTTGGGGTGCAGAGGCCCTGGAGGCAGCTTCACCTGTTGCCCCGGGGCTGGTGAGAGGACCGGCAAAAGGACTGACATTGGGTGGATCTGAGCTGTCACCAATACATGGAGTATACCGATGTCAGTACCTTGTCAGATTCCTGGAGGCATAAGATGATATCCTGGGCGTCCCTGCCAAAGAGGGCAGAGCCACGAAAAGGAGCATCCAAAATACTAGCCTAAACATCAGGGACGAAGCCAGACACCCTGAGCCACAAGTGTCAGTGCATGCAAAACCCAGTTGCTGTCCCCCTGCCGGAAGCATCTGCTATATAATTTGCTGCCATCAGGACATGGACATGGTTGCCCACTTGAGGATCTGTGCCAACTGGGTCTTAGTAGGGTCCTTAGGTAGGATTTGTACCAAATCCCTCACTTGATCCCAGTGGGCATTCTGGTACTGCACAATGTGGACTAGATAGTTCACAGCTCTTAGGGCCAAAGTGGTGGAGGCATACACCCACCTACCCCACTGGTTCAGCTACCTAGACTCCTTATCAGGAGGGTGAGTGCTAAGGTGTTTAGGCATTTTTGTGTGGTCATGAGCCACATTAATGACCACAGAGTCTGCTGAAGGTTGCGTGCCGAAAATGGGCCTGCCCACTGGCACATGATAAAGGCGATCAGCCTTCTTGGGGACAGCCAGAGTGCACGAAGGACGGTTCCATGCCGCCTTCGTGACATCATCATAAGCGTCCACCAAAGAAGGGACCACCAAGGGAAGGGTTTCCTTCCTTTGAAGATATAATGCTAGCCGGCGTTGCTCAGGCTGAAGCTCCTCAGTCTCCCATCCCATCAAGGACTGAATGTGGCGCATCACATCCAGAAAGGTGGGAAAATCAAGAGGAGACCAGGGTTTTAAATAATTGATTAGCAGTTTTTTTCTTGGGACAATACTAACTGTACAGAAAGCATTTATATAGGTTTTCTAGAAGTGTCATGTTCGTTAAGCGCAGTGAGGCAAGTGATATGCATTTTCACAATGTTTTAGAACTTTTATGAGCAAAACGCTAATCAATTTTTAGAGTTATTTAAAACCCTGGAGACATAGGGGTCTCCTTGGGAAGGTATGGTCCCCCAAGGAGCCTCGGAGCCCTCCGAAGACTCTGAAGAGAAGGAGGAGGACTCATCCCTGGAGGGATCAGGGTCAGGAAAAGCACACAAGAGAGTGCGCATAGGGAATGTGGTGCTTCAAGAAACTAATCAAGAATTCAAAAACAACTGAGTTCCGAGCACTCACCACCCTATAAGAGGGACACAGAAACACCAATTTTCTCTCAAAGTTCCATTTATTCAGACGTGAGATATCACTTCCAGACACCAAATCCTGCCTATGAACATACCTGTGATATCTAAAATGGTGCATGGGATGGCATATGAGGAGAGGTTGAGGGAACTGGATTTGTATCCTCTGGATATAAGAAGGGAAAGACGGAACATGACTGAAACATTCAAGTATGTGAAGGAGATCAATAAACTGGGGAAGAGCTTATTTACAGGGAAGACAGATACAAGAACTAGGGGGCATGGGCTAAAGGTGGTGGGGGGAAGGTTTGGGGGAAATATTAGGAAGTATTACTTCACAGAAAGAGTGACTGAGCCCTAGAACAGACTGCCAGAGTAGGTGGTGAATGCCAGTACAGTAGAGGGATTAAGAGGGCCTGGGAGAAACACAGAGGGTTGTCAAGGGGAGGACAACGGGAATCTTGGGGGGGTGACAGGTAAAGGGAGGTGAATGGCAGACTCAATGGGCCAGGAAGGCCCTTTTCTGCCGTCACATGTCTATCAATCTATGAGTCTATATCTCATGTCTGAATAAATGGAACTTTGAGAGAAAATTGATGTCTCTGTGTCCCTCTTATGGGGTGATGAGTGCTTGGAACTCAGTTGTTTTCGGATCAGGGTCAGGGTCCGGCATCTGGGGGTGACAGTCATCCTCTTCCTGACCGACGCCCACCCCTGCAAGTGCCCTGGCAGGCCCCAAGAGGCAGTAAATCCTAAGGAGACCTATAAGATGTCCTTGGTCTGGACAAAAGACTACCAGGTGTTAAATAAGGCATTATAGTCCACTGGTGGAGGTGGCGTGTAATGCGGATAAAGGTACTGAGGAGGAGGAGGATATTGATACATTGGTGGAAGGTCCAGCATTGGGTACCCTGGTGTAGGTCTACCTGGCATTGGCTGAACATCTCCGGAAGGACCAGCGGGCACCTGCCGTACCGTAGGCTGTGGCATGGGCAACGATGGTTGGAGTATTGTCAGAGGAGGCGTCGCCAGAGCCAGTGCAGGTCTAAAAGATAATGGCTGTCATCAGCTGAGCAAAGCCGCTAATGTTGGCCCCACCAGTGAAGGTGGCACCTACGGAGGCGAGGCCCTATAGTCTGGGGACGAGCCGTCACCTGTGAGGAGGAGGAGGAGGCAAGCACTTGTTCTGGGTGATACCTGGATGGGCTTGCACTGGCCCAAGAGTTGGAGACCAACAATGGCAACACCTGTGCTGGGGGGGCCAATCGGCTGAGACCCGCCGATAGAAGAACCCCTGCCGGAGCTGCCTGGCTTAGGACCTGTGGGTGCTAAGGGCTTGAACGTCAAGGGCTGAGAGGCAGGGGAAGACGTCCGCTGCCTGGAAGAACTGCTGCCTGAAACTGAGATGAGGTCGGGCAGTTGTATCAAAGGTAGCCCTGAAGAAGAGAGGGCTGCCAAAGAAGGAAAGGCCAACCCCCCCCACGGGGGGAAGACCCGCAGGTGGTAGCCAGTATTTGCGGTGACCGCGAGGACAGTCCCGGTGCTTCTCCCGGTGCTGGTGCTTCCCGTTGAACTTCTTCCCCTTTTGGGAGGAAGAAGAAGAAGAGGCTCCGTAAGATTGAGCTGGGAAAGCCAAAGAGCTCTTTGCCTGTAGCTCCCTCTCCATGACTGCAAGTTTCTGCTTAAGCAGGCAACTCTCGACAGTCTATAAGTGATGTCTCAGTACAGCCTGGTTGAAGTCCTGGCAGGCCTCGGTGTCACCGGGCCTAGGCGAAGCAAGCAGGAGGAATGCCTGTCCTTAGCTGGAAGCTGCTTGCTGTAGGCACACTTTGTAGGCTGGTCAGAAGACAAGGCTGAAGATGAAGACATAAACTCCTACGAGAAGAACACTGAAAGTTGCTTGCTTCTAGGAAACTGGACTCATAAGAAAGTGCAAACACTGGTGAGACCCCTCCTCAGCAAAGGTCCTCCCTAGCATAACCATAGTGAGCTGCAGACGACACCTTTTGTATCTATTAAGGACTGCCTAAAGTAAATAAATCGTGCCGTCCTACAGGACTTTTACCTACATTCTTGCCTGCTATGTCATTCATCAACACCAACACTTCCACAGTGACGTACCTTGAAACCGGGGATGTCTGTTTCTAATTGCATGTGGAAATGAAGCAGCTTCAAGATAGTTCCTTTGAACACCAAGAAATAAAAATTACGTACTTACCATAATTACTGATCTTCCCAGATATCTTCACCATTCATTATAGGACCTTACTCGGGAAATAAAGAGCACTGCATCTTTAAATTTTTCAGAGTTGAAGGAGCCGACTCAAGGCAGCGCTGCCCACTAGGCCAGCATTCTGCGCTCTGTCCGGTACGACCCATTAGTAATGAATGGCGAAGATGAATTTGGGTAAGACTGGCAACTCAGGTGTTCAAGTTAACAGACAAAAATTTAAAACTTGTGACATTGAAGTACTGTATTAATTGATAAAATCACTGAGCTTTTGTTTAGGCTGAATTAAATCTACTTAATTGTCATGGTTGACAGCTGCACTTCCTAGATTCTTTGTACAGACTGTGTTTAATTCTATTGGTTGGTATTAGGTGTGAATTAATTATTCTGAAGTTTGCATAAGGAAATAATGTTTGCTACACTATAAATACAGGTTACTCACCTGTGGCAGGAGTTCTAGGAGTGGTATATGTTGTCTGGCAGGTTCCTTGCTGCTTTAAGATGGGCTGAAAAGTCTTCAAGCTGGCTCCTCCCACCCACCTGGGTGGTAAAACCCTCGGCTCCGCCCCATGACGCCAGATCTAGCCCGCTGGAAGCCAGGTTGCGTGTCGAAGCCGGAGAGGTCGGGTGGGTCGTGTGGATGAACAACATATACCACTCCTAGAACTCCTGTTAAAGGTGAGTAACCTGTATTTCTACGGACGTCGATATGTTGTTCAATCCACACTTTGTGGCAGACTCCTAGCAGTTCTCCGGGAGGAGGAAGGCAAGGCGCGCTCCTCCGATACTTACTTGGGGAATAAGGATTGGAGAACCAAGGTCCCAAAACCAGCATCCTGGCATAACTCTAGGTCAATGTGGTAATGGGAAATAAGGGTGTGTGCTGACTTCCAGGTAGCACCCCTGCAGATTTCCTGGATAGGGACATCCCTAGAAGCAGCCACCAAAGCAGCAGTATGGTAGGTTGAATGAGCTCTTATCCCTTTGGGTGGTTCCATGCCCGCCAACCTATAGCAGAGATCTATGCAGGAGGTGACCCACCTGCTAATCATCCACTTGACTGCAGGTCTGCTAGATGTGGCTTCAGCGTATGTGACAAACATCTGGCGAACCTCTCCCCGAACTTCAGCGATCCACTCCTTGTAATAAGCGAGCGCTCTTCTAAGGTCCAGAGTATGGAGCCTATATTCGGCCTCCGAGGTGTGATTGGGATAGAACACCAGCAGAGTCAACACGTGATTCAGGTGAAATTCCGACACCACCTTCGGAAGGAATTTTGGGTGTGGGCGACGGACAACCTTGTCCCTGTGGAATACCAGATAAGGAAACTCGATGGAAAGCGCCTGGAGCTCTATCATCCTTCTGGCTGATGTTATAGCCACCAAGAAGGCGGTTTTCCACAACAGGTGGGAGATATCGCACCTGTGCATCGGTTCGAATGGCTTGCCCATGAGCTTAGCCAATACCAGCAGTAGATCCCACGGAGGTGGAGGTTCTCGCACTGGAGGGGATATGTGAACAAGGCCTTTGAAAAAGCACCAGACCACCTTCTCCTGCACCACCGACTGCTTGCCGGTCCATGCCCGGTAGGAAGAGATGGCTGCAAGGTGCACCTTAAGGGTCATCGACTGAAGCCCTAGCTGGGAAAGGGACCACAGGTAGTCCAAAATGCTAGCCAACGGACAGGAAGAGGGGTCCAAACCCTTGTCCTGACACCAAATGGAGAATCTCTTCCATTTAAAGGCATAGCATTTTCTGGTCAACTCCTTACGGGACGCCTCAACGACATTGACAACCTCGTCGGAAAGACCCAAGGCCTGGAACTCTAGCCGATCAGGAACCAGACTGTCAGGTGCAGGGATTGAAGGTCCTGATGAAGCACCTTCCCCTTGCTGACAGAGATCAGGTCCAGGCGGGCTAGAAGCCGCCTCGGGAGCCTGAAGCTGAGGCTGAGGAGATCTGGGTACCAGAACTGGCGAGGCCAGTCCGGGGCTACCAGAATCACCTGCGCCTTGTCCCTCTTTGCCTTGAGAAGCACCTTGTGGATCAAGGGAAATGGAGGGAAGGTGTAGAAGAAGCCCGGGTCCACAGCCTAGAGAAGGCATCCCCCTGCAGCGAGCCCTGCTGAGGGGGAGGCGAGCATGAAACAGCCTCAGCTTCGCGTTCTCCTTGGAGGTGAACAGGTCCACCTGAGAGGTGCCCCAATGGGAGAACAGGTCTTAATCTACCTCCGGTAGGAAAGACCACTCGTGAGATGCAGCGCCTATCCGGGTGAGGGCATCAGTCAGACTGTTCGAGGCTCCTGCCACATGGATGGCTGGGAGATCCGCCTCCAGGCTGATCACGAGAGGCCAAATGTGGAGAGCTTCCTTGCACAGAGGCAAGGAATGCATCCTGCCCTGACGGTTGAGATAGTACATGGTTGTGGTGTTGTCCGTCTGGACCTGAACCACTTGACCCCGTACAAATGCAGTGAAGGCGGTGAGAGCTAGCCGTACTGCTTGAAGCCCCAGCTGCGTTGATGTGGCACCGAGACTCCTGAGGGGACCAGAGGCCATGGGCCCGAAGCTCCCCCAGATGGGCACTCCAACCCATCAAAGAGGTTTCAGTTGTACGTATGACTGTTGGCTCGGTCGGACAAATGGGATACCCTCCTGCAGATGAGCTGGGATGAGCCACCACTGCAGGCCGGCCCACATCTTCCAGGTCACGGTTACTGGCTGGTCCAAAGGACCAGAGCGCTGAGACCACTGGCGGGCCAGCCCCCACTGCAGGGGACGCATATGCCAGCGGGCCCAATGGACCATGCTGGTGCAAGCCGGCATGAGACCCTGAAGGTACAGGCAGTCCCCGGCAGGGCGCAATTGTCCAACCTGAAATGATTGGGCAAAGGAAGAAAGGACCTTAGCCCCATCCATCGGGAGCTGGACTCTGACTCGAAGAGAGTCGAGCTCTGCCCCGATGAACTGAATCACCTGCGATGGCACAAGTTCCAATTTGACCTCGTTGATCAGGAGACCAATTTGACAGCAGACCTGGAGGGCCAGATCTCTGGACCGCTCCACCTCCAACCTGTAGGGGGACGCTATCAGCCAGTTGTCCAGGTAAGGGTACACCTGGACCCCTCAGTGCTGCAGGAATGCTGTCACTACTACCATGCATTTGGTGAAGACCCTGGGAGCTGGAGAAAGACCAAAGAGCATGGCCCAGAACTTGTGGAGGGATCCCTCTGCTCTGAAGCAGAGGAATCGTTGATGTGACAGATGGATTGAGACGTGAAAGTACGCATCCTGGAGATCCACAGAATAAAACCACATACCTAGTTCCAAGGATGGTATGATCTCAGCCAGAGTGATCATCCTAAAGGTACATGGCCTTAGTAACTTACTCAGGTCGTGCAGATCGAGAATGGGGCACCAGACCCTTATCTGTTTTGAGACCAGGAAGTACCTAGACACAAACCCTGGGCTGGGAGGAGGATCTGCCACCTTGCTGATCACCTCCTTTTGGAGGAGCAGAGCTATGACAGCTCGACAAGCCAACAGAAAGGCTGCAGAACCAGTAGTCCCCCCACCAAGTGGCGATGGCTCGATAGGGAGGGGATCGCTCGAATTCCAGAGGCATACCCCTGCAGACCACTTCCAGCACCCAATGGTCCGTGGTGATAGCGGACCAGGCGGAAAGGAAGTGGCTGAGCCGTCCCCCACGGAGGGACGCAGGGGAGGAGTGACGAGTTTGGGGGCGGTACCCCTCAACCTGTCATTGGGCAGGCTTGGAGGAAGGGCCTGCCAAGGAGCTGCCTGGACCTTTCCCTCCTGGCTTCCTGTTGGAGAAAGCAGCAGGCTTGGCCTTGGGGCACCAAGTTTGAGCCTGCTGGCCCTGTTGCTGGTGCTGCTGGGCCAGACGTGCCACAGGGGCGGAAGGGTGGAAGGGCTTACGCTGTTGCTGGTGGCCTTTGTCCTTCTGGGCAGACGTGACCGAGTCCAAGGTGGCATTGGACTTCTTGATCCTCTGGAGATGGTCCTCCACCCCGGGCCTGAACAAGTCGGTGCCCAAGAAGGGGATGTCTGCCAGCTTGTGCTGGGTATCTGCCATGAAGGTGGAGATCCGCAGCCAAGCTCTGCGGCGCATGGCTACTGCAGCTACTACTGACTGGGCACAAAAGTCTCCGATGTCCAAAGCAGTCTGGAGCTGTTGCTTGGCCACCGCCTTTCCCTGATCCTGCACCTGCTTGACCGTCATTTGAAGGTCAGCTGGGAGATGAGGAAGCACCTCATTCAGGGAACCCAAAAGGGCATGTGAAAAGTGTGCCATCAGTAGAGCCGAGCTAGCCTGTCAAAGGCCTAGGGAGGAGGCAGCATAAACTTTGCACCCGGAGTAGTCCAGCTTTTTGGACTCCTTGTCCGGGGGCTTCTCTACGTCCCTGGCATTTCTGGAGCGCCAGAAAACATTATCGGTTACCAGCCCTTCAGTCGAGGGGTGCTCTGAAAAACCGGAGAGGGAACCAGTCTGGACAGCATACTTGCTGGCCTTCCTGGCCGAAGGCACAGGACAGGATGCAGGCTGTTGCCACAACTTCAAGGCCAGACCAACAATGGCCTCGGCCACAGGAAAGGCCTCCATGGGGAAACCCCTTGGTCCAAAGTCTCTATGAGGGGATATCTGGCCCATTTTTGCACAGGTTCAAGCTGCATCCCAGTAGACTCTGAGATGAGCCGAGGAATACCCAGGAATGAGGATGGGCTCTCGTCCACCGACAGACCCCTGGAAGATTCCAGGTCGAGGGGCCTGGAATACAGGGAGGAGTCGTCAGACTCCGAGGAGTCCGCGAACAGCTGCCGAGCACTTGAGCCACCCTCCACTTGCCGAGGCCAATCAGGGGTGAGGGTGACCGACAGCCTGTGGGGCAAACCCTGACCTGACCAAGAATCCTTGGTCGGGGGTCCAGTCTTCGGTTGCGAGGGCGGTGGTTCCACCACAATGGGTGAAGCAGCCAGTTTCGGCCGAGCAGTCAGTGCTGGAGTTGGCTCCTCGACCAAGGAGCCAATGGCGAGAGGTTGCTTCAGCCGTTCTGGCAACAGCCACTTCATTGCCGGGGAAGGCGATGGAGTCGGCTTCTTGCCGGCCAATAAGAGCTGCTGCCACATCGTATCCTCGTAGTGCCGACACAACTTGCGCCGGAGCCTATCCTCTGAAGAGGATGATGAGGAAGAGTGGCGGCGCCGCTTTCCATGATGTCAGGACTGAGACCACCGATGTCAGCGGGACTTATCTGACACGGAGCAGGACCGAGACCGTCGGGGTCGCCGACGGTGGGTAGAAGAGGGGGCAAGGGAAACCCGTTCATACCCTGGTTCAGGCAAGAAACCTGCCAGACAGTGAGGATTGAACAACATATCCATGTTCCTAGAAATACTACTGCTTATACATTGTTAATACAGCTCTTGACAAAGCGCTGTGTTTTGGTGTGAGATGTTGAGGTGTTTTGAATGGCCTGCAAGTTAAGTTATTCTATTTAATAAAAGTATTGTCACATTTTTGTGTTTGCTTGCACGCATGCACAAGAAACATATTGCATCAGCTTGCTGTAGTAGCGAGTTGTGGAGGTGTGGCAGTGTTGTGGCGCATGCCAGCTGTCCATTTTGGGGCTGGTCTCTGTGGTGCCAACAGAGGAGCACGCTGTCCATGACAGCAGTATTATAGCGTGCCACCAACTTGAAAAAAACTCACCTCTGCAATCAGAGAGTGCCCCGTCATTAACAACCAGCTGTTTTTGCTGCTGCTGCAGTCCCTGATTCCAGTGGCGAATCACAGTTTGCCTCGTCTGGTGTCCCATTTCAATAAACATGGTGGCGGCTGTCACGTCCGCCTCTCACAGTTCCCAGCAAGCCAACTTCAGGGGTGGCCAATCCCCCTGATGGCATGCCCCCTCCACAGTTTGTTTGCCAACAGAGGAGCCCAATCCCCGTCGGCATATATGCCCCATTCCAGTGTTTGTGTGCCGAGGGGCGTGCCCAATCCCCTCGGCATCATTCCCTCCCAGACATGCTTGCCGACAGGGTGCCCAATCCCCTGTCGGCATGTTTAACACCTTCCCCCCATCGCGTCGGCATTTTCCTGCCGCAACTGTATGCCACACTGGGAGCCCACCCCAGTGTGGCTAACATGACCCCCCAAATGATAGGACACACTGGAAGCCCACCTCAGTGTGTGTGGAAAAGGAAAACCAGTCTGCAGTGTTTTTTTTCAAACCTGAAACAAGAAAATGGTCCCTTGCTGTCTGCAGCGCCCCTCCACCACCCTGCACCCACCCTCTGAGCACCCCACCTCCCCCTCACCCCATACTTACCTCCAGAGCCCGGTGCGACAATCTTCCGTGGACCGGAAACACATCTGCACTCTTCAAAGCCGACCGCGAACTGAAGAAATGCCGGTAAGCTTTATAATGGCATATATGGGGTTTTTCCAACTTATGTAGATATCTCAGCCATTTTTGTGAATTTTGGCACCAGGTTTTCAACATGGGGGTTTTGGGACCCCATCTCTTGAATTCAGTGACTGTCATCAGGTTATTTGGTCCAGGAAGGTGATTTCGCAGTCACTATGCGGAATCACCTTTCAGGACAGATTAACGAAACAATAGTGCCGCTGTTCAGGAGGTGGGCACCTAAAAAGCCTGTGTTGCAAATTTGGTGAAATAATTCCAAAAAATTACTGTGTTACAAGCGAGCGTGGCGCAGTTTCCACGCACACTTGTAACTTCGCAAATTTGTAATGTTTTCACTCCAGATTTTCAACATTGGCATTTTTTTACACCTCCTTATGAACAGTACAACTGTCATTTTTCACATCCTGGCCGAAATGTGTTTTCGCACTTCAAGCGCAGAATAGTGCAGTCGCTGTGGGAAATCAGTGTTCAGACAGATTACGAAAATCACAGTGACACTGTTCATGAGCAGAGGTCCCAAAATGCCTATGTTGAAAATCTGGTGACAAAAGTCCATAAAACGACTATGTTACGAGCGTGCATTGCGAGTTTCCACGTACACTCGGAACTTTGAGAATTTGTAATATTTACACTCAAGATTTTCAACACTGTCAATTTTGCACACTTCCTTATGAACAGTACTGCTGTCATTTTTCACATCCTGCCCGAAATGTGTTTTAGCACATCTGGCACACAACGGTGCGGTCGCTGTGGGAAATCAACGTTCAGGACAGAGTAAGGAAATCATAGTGACAGTGTTCATGAGCAGATGTCACAAAATGCCTATGTTTAAAATTTGGTGAAATAATTCCACTAAATGACTGTGTTGCGAGCGTGCATTGTGCAGTTTCCACGTACGCTCGTAAGTTCAAGCATTTTTAATATTTTCACTCCAGATTTTCAACACTGCCATCTCTTCACACCTCCCTATGAATGGTACAGCTGTCATTTTTCACATCCTGCCTGAACTGTGTTTTCACACAGCTGGCGCAGAATGGCGCGACTGCTGTGAGAAATCAATGTTCGGGACAGATTAATAAAATCACAGTGCCACTGTTCATGAGCAGAGGTCCCAAGTGCTTTCATAAGGTGGGGGTCACAAAAAGGTCATGTTGAAAATCTGTAGTGCAAATACCAACAAACATCCAAGGCATTAGGGTTTCTAACCATGACATCCCACTCTGTACAGACTGACTGGCATCAGGGGTGTACCTTTGGATTGTCAGCTGTAATGCTCATGCCATTTCCCCCCCCAACCCCACCCTGAAGCCAGTGACAAGCATCAAGGTGTGCCTTTGACTCTTGACCCCAGAGTTTACCCCATTCTCCTGTGCTGCACCCTTTTCAGCATATGTCCTTATGAAATGGGGTGACTGTAAAGTCGAACACCCCAAGGCACAGCTCAATACTTGTCGGTGTCTGCAGGATAGGGTGACGTGAAATGCCATGAGCGTTATGGGTGATGACCCAAAGGCACATCTCAATGCCTGCCCATCTCTGCAGGGCAGTGGTGGGGTTGTCGTGAGTTCAATACTTCACTGCCATTCCTATTCTGCATCTGTCTGACTCCTGCATGTCCAATGCTAATATCAGCCAGCAAACATTCGCCATTGACAAATGCTTGTTTGAAAACGAAGTGATTTCTGTTGCTGGATTACTATTGTGCTGAGTTTTTTGGCTTGCTCTCTGGTACATTTTACCCTTGCACTAGAGTTTTAGTGGATTGTTTGGTTCTGTTTGGATAAGTTAGAGATGGGTCTAAAGCTCATATGGTCATCAGGATTTAAAGTAGCCTTCTTTAGGAGAGGGCAAGCCATTGCATCTTTCAAGACAGTAGGAAACACATCCTCCCTCAGAGAGGCATTGACAACTTCAGCAAGGGCTGGACCAATCACCCTCCACTCTTTAACAGAGAAGTGGGAACATCCAGCACACAGTGGCAAGAGGGCAGCTCTGACAGCCCTCGGTAAATCTCCAATGAATCAGTCAAGCGAAACCTAGCCCAGATGACCTGAGCTTCCACTAACTCCAATTCTTGACCGTCACAATTGCGGAAGAACACTGTGCAGGACCCCGTGTCACTTTTGTTCGATGAGCATAAGATCAGGCAGTGCACCCTTTTCAGTTTGTTTTTACCTTTACTGTCTTAAAAGCTTAATTCTTGATGCTTGCACCTTTCTGTCCATAGTGGCACCCACCTGCTGACATGGCATTCTAATCCCCTCCACTGACTCCAAGTGATAAAGAAGTCTTCAGCATACATGCTCAAGGAAGGCAGGAGGGCAGAGAGCATGTACAGAGTACAAATGCTGGCACACCAATTCTGAATGGCCTTGAAAAGCTTTAAAAAGCGATCGGGTGGGAGGAAGTAGATTGTCCCTGTTCTGGATAAACTTACAAACTGGTTGGTAAAATCACTGCGCTAGTGCTAACACGCAGGGGTAACCCTACTGGAGGTGGATTCAGCCAGCTGAGGTTGTCAAGGCTCGCTTGGGGGGTGGTGTCAACCAACTTCAACTTAGCTACTCTAGCCCTAAACAAAGAGTGCCCCCTTAAAGATTGGGGTACTTAAGGAGCTAAAGGAGGAACTAGCAGAGCCATTAGCAGAATTGTTTAGTGAGTCTCTGAGCACAGGAGAGGTCCCAGAAGACTGGAGAAGGGCTCATGTGATCCCGCTCCACAAGAGTGGTAGCAGGGAGGAGGTGGGGAACTACAGACCGGTCAGTCTTACCTCAGTAGTGGGCAAGATTATGGAGGCACTCCTTAAGGAAAGGATAGTGCAACACCTGGAATCCATAGGGGCACAGGATCCAAGACAGCATGGGTTTACAAAGGAAGGTCCTGTCAAACTAATCTCATAGATTTCTTTGACTGGGTAACCAGAGTGGTGGACCAAGGGGAGCAGTTGATGTCGCCTACCTTGACTTCAGCAAAGCTTTGACACTGTTCCACATAGAAGATTGATAAATAAGCTGGGTAGGCTCGGTGGGCCAGAAGTTGGTCAACTGGGTGGCAAACTGGTTGACTGGCAGAAACAGAGAGTGGTGGTAAATGGTATACAGTCAGAAGAGATGCAAGTCACAAGTGGGGTACCCTTAGGGATCAGTCCTAGGGCCAGTCCTATTCAACATCTTCATTAGTGACCTTGCAGATGGACTAGAGGGTAAGGCTTGTCTGTTTGCAGATGACACCAAGATCTGCAACAGAGTAGATGAGCCAGATGGGGTGGGCAGAATGAGAAGAGATCTAGATAAACTAGCAGAATGGTCAGAAGAGTGGCAACTGGGATTTAATGCAAAGAAGTGCAAAATCATGCACATAGGGAAGAGAAACCCTGAAGCCACTTATAGAGCTGGGAGGAGATGCTAGCAGTCACAAAGGAAGAAAGAGACTTGGGCATCATCATCACTGATGACCTAAAATCATCCAAGCAGACCTCTAAAGCAGTAGGTAAGGCTAGGGGGTGTTAGGGTGTATAGTAGGGGTATCACAAGTCATAAGAGGGAGGTAATAATCCCTCTGTACAAGACATTGGTTAGGCCCCATCTGGAGTACTGCGGCAGTATTGGAGGCCACACCTTCACAAGGACATTAACCAAATTGAGGCAGTCCAGAGAAGGGCAACCAAAATGGTGCAGGGACTGCATCAGAAGACATATGAGGACAGATTAACGGAGCTCAATATGTACACCCTTGAGCAAAGGAGGAGAGAGGTGATATGATCGAGGCATTCAAACACCTTAAGGGCATAAACAAGGGTGAAAGAGTCTAACATGTTTAAATATAAGAAAATAGCAGGACAAGAGGACACAGCATGAAGATTAGAGGAGGCCGATTAAGGGGAATGTGAGGAAATTCTTTTCACAGAAAGGGTGGTGGTGGATGCATGGAATGGCTTACCACAAGAAGTGGTGGCTATGAATACAGTGCAGGGCTTCAAACAGGCATGGGATAGGCATAAGGGAGCAATACAAATGACTATGAATAGATAGGTCACTGACAGAGCAAAGGCCGATGGCACATTTATAAGGTAGAAAAAGAAATGGGCAGACTGGATGGGCCTTGCGGTCCTTATCTGCCGTCAACTTCTACGTTTCTACGTTTCTACGATTGAATTCAGATTTTCCTCCTGGCAAGAGGACACACCCTCAAATGCAATAGCCAAGACAGGTAACACAAGCAAACTGCCAAAATTACACTAAGGCAACTTCAGAAGTATTACAGGCAGCTCTAGTCTAATACTTGGTCACTTGTCACCATCTGGATTCAGTACCTAGGAGACACTGAGTGTACTGGCTGGGCCACAGCTTTAATAATCTGCAGTGGTAGCTGGCCAGGTGTGTCTGATAGGACGTGATTCTTAAGCTACACATGGTGGAAATAGACACCTCTCTACACAGTGCATCCAAATGCTTGAATTCCAGGTTTGGCAGAAAATGAAACAAAGAGGGAATGCAGGTGCAGCTTGTCTGCTGCTTAAGTACAGTAACTCAAAGAGAAGGGTGCCCAAAATGGCCCAGTGTGTGCAGAATGATCATGGAATGAAATGTAATACCCTGATGTACCAGGAACCAAGGCATCACCGAGCTGCAACACCAAGATGCCTGCCAGTGTAGGCCAAGCATACAGCTCTGACATCACCACCAGTGGTGTCCGCTGCCCCAAAGGGGCTACGGAATGGGAGGGGTGCTCAGCCGGCCCTCCAGGGGAGGCCGACTGTCCACCTGACCCTGACCCCAGGCTCTCTGTCTCGGTGAGGCATGGACTAGGGAAAGCCTAGTCTCCCTCAGTATGTATAGTACTGGGAAGGGGCTTGGGGAAGAGCCCAGGGACCTTACTTTGGTGTCCCGTGTGCGCAGTCTGACTCCAAATGTGGGAGGCTGGTGACCCAACTTTACTGCATGGATTTCAGGTATGCAAAAGTCCATCAAGATGCAAGCACTGCAGTGGTCCATACTGTGGTGAGCTCCAAGCCAGGTCTAGCAGTCATGCCGATCCTGGATGAACACAGGTTTCCGACAGCGGAGGGCCATCCTTGCTCTACTTCTTTTAACCCTGGAAGTCCGACATGACTGATAAGTTGGAAAAAAATAAAAACAAGCAAAAAAAAAGAGCTTGGTGCCATAAAATGGAAAGGGAGAAGAAAGCAGCACCAAAAAACTGTCGAAAAACAACAGCGTTGAGTGAAAACCGTGACGACATGGTGTTGCCATGACGGTGGGAAAAACAGAACCAAGGTGAGCAGGGGGTCAATGTCAGTTACTGGCCAGTTCATGAGCGCTACGTCATATGTGAGCCTCGTGGGTGGTGCTGTCACGGATGTTGGCCCCTAGCTGTGGGCTAGAAAAGTTTTTTTGTTCCTGCAGTGTCCTAGTGCTTCCGGTACAGATCCATAGGTGGTAATAAATGGTGAAGATTGATTCTTGGAAGATCTATTTCAAGAGGTTGAGAAGGGCCACCAACTGTGGTTAGCAGAGGTTAGACAGATGAAGGAGCAGCTTACAGCTGTAAGCTTGAAAGTACCCAGATGAAGCAGTCCCAGACAAGAAAACTACAACAAACTAAAAGGCGACCCACCCCCACCCAATATTCTGTGTTAAACATCTAAAGACAATGCATATGTCTAAGAACAAATAAAAAATAAAATTACAATTTCTGGTGTTCAGAGCTAGTATAGCAGATACAGCTATCTTTGCTAGATACAATAGCATCAACTAATGGCAGAGAGAAGCCAGTGGCCTCTTTTAGTGCTGCATGCACCAGGGGCACTATAACTGGGTCCCAGAATGGCAGAATAAGAAAGGTCAACAGCTCCTTATTAGGGTTGGCCACTGTGAGATGGGGCCAACCAAGTGCCTGCTGTGTTTCAGATACGAACCTTTGGAATAGTATGACCACTACAGAGACAAGAGGAAAATAAAGAGAAACCATGTAGCCTTCTGGCAAGAAGAAGAAGGGGGAGATGTTAAGCAACTCAATTAGACTGGGTGAGGCAGAAGGAAATTTGGCTGAATCTCTGTCCCCAAGTTACACCCTCACAGCTGCTCTCCATCCTTGAAGTTGAGTGTGTGTTAGAACCCCTGGTGGCTTAAAGGTATTATGAAACTGTTTTTTTTACACCTCTAAATGCCCTCCAGTTGTCCATCCAATATGCTGATGTTTTTGACCTTTTTTGTTAAATTAATAATCTAGTTTTGTTGCCTTTGTAACTACCCTGAATCCCTCTCTCCTCAACAGTTGCTGCTCTCTCTTTTCATACTGCCTAAACATTCTGTGGCAACAGTAACACCATTCCAGACCATTCAAATGAATAGCATGGAGTGGTGTTATTGATGTCACAGAACATCTAAGAATTATGAAAAGAAAGAGCAGTAGTTGGTGAGTGAAGTGGAATGCTATGCGGATCTGAGGGTACCCCAAAGATAGATTATCTATTTATCAAAAACTGTTACAAGCATATCATAACACATAACTGGCATGGAAGGGAAGAAAAAATTACTCACCTTAGTAATGTTGTTTCTTCTAATGGAGTCTTGCTATATTATGACATATGCAGTATAACCCCAGGTTAGAACTGCTCCGGAGGTGAAAGAGTTAACTTTCCATGCAGGGCATGAAACCTTGAGCGCGAGCTCGGTTGAACACTCTGTCTGTTGTAGCTCAAACTTAAACTGTCAGATCTTTACGAGCAAAACTCACTAAGATTCTGTGTGGAAGCCAGACCTCACACCAGCCCACTGGCTGCTAATACAAAAAACATTTTTGTTCTTTGATCCCAAAATAAAGACTCAAGTCAGGGGATTCAAGAAAGAAAATAAAACATAACACCTAAGCACCCTAAGAAAGGGTGAAAATAAAGTGGGCATCTATGAAGTGCCAACATTGCACTGCCCACCCACATCCCAAAAGTAGAGGTTCTGAGAGGCGCAGGCTGGGGGGGAGGTCATAATATAGCAAGACTCCATTAGAAGAAACAACATTACTAAGGTGAGTAATTTTTTCTTCAAACAACATGAAGTCTTGCTATATTATGACATATGCAGATTACACAGCAGTACCTCCATGGAAGAGGGACAGAACCTACTTAGGAAATAGGCTCTGAAGCACAGCTGTGCTAAATCGAGCATCACTCCTAGCCTGGATATCCAGGGAGTAATGGTTAGTAAAAGTGTGAACTGTTTTCCAGGTAGCTGCTTGACATACAGTATCTCTAGGATAGGGATGTCCCTGGCAGCAGCCAGGGACGCAGCTGTACCTCTGGTAGAGTGAGCCCTCAGGCCTGAGGGAGGAATCTTACCCAGTTTTTCATAGCAAAATTGGATACAAGAGACAATCCACCTGGCAATGGATCTTTTAGTGGCAGGTCTGCTTTTACCAACCTCACCATAAGTGAGGAACAATTGGAGGGATTCAAACCTATGACCCTTGGTACGTTCTATGTAGTAACTAAGTGCTCTTTTGACATCTAAACTGTGTAATCTCCTCTCACCAGAGGAGGACTGGTCAGTGAAGTACACAGGAAGAGACAAGGATTGATTAAGGTGGAAGTCTGAAACCACCTTAGGCAAAAACTTTCTGTTAGTCCTGAGGACCACCTTATCTCTGTGAAAGGAGATAAAATCAGGCTCCACTGACAATGCTTGTAGCTCACTTTTGCGCCTGGCAGAGGTGATGGCTACCAGAAACACAATTTTCCAAGTCAAGTACTTAAGCTCTGCTGAAGACAATGGCTCAAAAGGGGGTTGCATAAGCTAGGCAATGCAAATATTAAGATCCCAAGCAGAGGCAGGGTCCCTGAACAGAGGGTTGGTGTGAAGCAACCCTTTAAAAAACTTGGAGGACACAGGGTGAGCTGAAAAAGAAGAGGGCTTACCTGCTGATAAAAAGACAGACACAGCTGCCAAGTGCACTTTTAGGGTAGCTGGTCTTAGCCCTAAAGAATTCAAATGCACTAAATAATCCAGAATCGTGGGCACGTCAGCCGATTCTGGGGAAATATGCTTACCAGCACACGATATGGAAAATCTTTTCCATTTTGAATTATAAGTAGCCCTGGTGGAAGGCTTCCTAGAGGCCTTCAAGATTTCCAATACGCCTTGGGAAAGCTGTAGGTCAGCAAACTCTAACTCTTCAAGAGCCATGCCTCGAGATTGAGAGATTTGAGGTTCTGATACCAAACTCTCCCCTGGGCACAGGTTAATAGGTTGTGATTCCTGGGAAGACACAGGGGAAGGTGGACTGCTAAGGACATGAGGAGTGGGTACCAGGGCTGCCTGGCCCAATCTGGAGCAATCAGGATCATCCTACAGGGTTGAGACCTGATTTTTACTAGCACCTTGAAAAGAAGAGGGAAGGGGGGAAAAGCATAGAGAAACTTCCCTTCCCAACTGAGTAGGAAGGCATCCAGAGGACTGAGCCCAACACTGGGGCCTGCAGCAAATAAGGAAGTTGGTGATTGTCTGGGGCTGCAAAGAGATCTATCTGAGGGTGCCCCATCTGGCAAATACTACTCCCAGTACTAGGGATCAAGTGCCCATTCGTGGATGGCCCTGGGAAATCCTGCTGAGAGCATCCGCTAGGACATTGTCCTTGCCTGGGAGGTGAACTGTCTGAAGGAAGGCATTCAGAGAAAGCCAGAGACCATAACTTCATTGCTTCGCACAAGGTCAGAGACCAAGTGCTCCTTTGTTGTTGATGTACCACATTGTAGTGGTATTGTCTGTTCTGACCTGAACAACCTTGTTCTGAACAGATGTGGAAAAAACCTGGAGTGCTAGAAAAACTGCTCTGAGTTCCAACAAATTGATGTGGAGCAGAGATTCCTGAGGGGACCACAACCCCTGGGTAGTAAGGTCACCCATGTGAGCTCCCCACCCCAAGAGGGATGCATCTGTAGTAAGGGTCAAGGAATGAGACTGGGGAATGAAGGGAACCCCCTGTCTCAAATTGCTCTGGTCCTGCCACCACTGGAGGGCCTGGATCAGGGTTCTAGTCACTGGGATCAATTTGGTTAGAGGATCTGTCCTTTGAGACCAAAAGGCTCTCAAATGGAACTGAATGTCCCTCATCTGAAACCTTGCTCCCTGCACTACTGCTGTAGAAGCAGCCATGTGCTCCAAGAGCTGTAGAAAATGCCTTACTGGTCGAGAGACCTGCAGGGTGAAAGAAGAGGCCAGAGAGACCAAAGTCCTTGCTCTTTCCAGAGGGAGGAAGGCTCTGGCTTCTTTTGTGTTCAGTTCTGCGCCTATGAAGGTAAGAAGCTGGACAGGTTCCAGAACTGACTTTGGAAGATTGAGAAGGAAACCTAAAGATGTAAGAAGTTGCTGAGTTACTTGTAAGTGTAGTTTGACCTGGTCTGGAGACTGGCCTACAATGAGCCAGTCGTCCAGATAAGGAAAGATGGCAATCTTTGCCTTCTTAAGTGAGCAACTACTACTGCCAGGCATTTGTGAACACCCTCGGGCCGAGGTGAGGCCGAAGGGCATTGCTCTGAACTGGTAATGGCCTGAGGGCAGTTCAAATCTGAGGTACTTTCGATGGGAGCTTCTGATGAGAACATGGAAGTAGGCATCCTTGAGGTCCAGGGAGGCTAACCAGTCCCCTGGCCTTAGTCACCATTTTGAACTTTGGTTTTAAAAGGTGCTTGTTTAGATACCTGAGATCCAGGATGGGCCACCATTCTCCTGTCTTTTTTGGGGTAAGGAAGTACCTGGAGTACAACCCTTTGCCCTGGTGTAGGGGTGGAACCCTTTCCACAGCTCTGAGAGCCAGGAGGGAAGAAACTTCTGTTTCTAGGGCAAGTGCCTCTGATGGATTTGCAGGTGGAAAGGACCTGGTTCTCATCTTCGGAAATTTTGTGAAGCTAAGAACCAGTCCCTCGCTTACTACTTCCAGGATCCACTTGTCTGATGTTACAGACTTCCAGTCCTGGACAAAGTAAGCCAGCCTGCCCCCTACCGGTAGTGGAGAATCGGCCCTGGCCACCCCATCAGGGAGCCTGTTTTGCAGGGGCTTTGGGTTGAGGGGTAGAAGCAGGCTTACTAGACCCCCTTCTGCCTCTTCCTCTAAAGAACCCCTCTGGGCATAAGCAGAAGAGGAGGCCTGTGGCTTGAAAAGGCCTATGAAAGGCCTGCCCTGCCCCTGCCCCTGACATGCTGCCTTTGAGGAGTGGCTTGCCTTTCTTTGGCCTGTGCACTCTTATAGGTGGTCCTATACTCATCCATTTTCTTCATATAATTCTCTGTCTGCTCCCAAACAGAGAATTGCCCACAACAGGAAAATCCATAGCCTTAGACTGGGTATCCTGTAGACAGGGCAGTACATCTGAGCCAGGCCATTCTGCTGAAGAGACACAGATGTAGCCATGACTCTTGATGAAACATCATTAGAGTCTACTGCAGCATGAAATTGCACCTGGGTGCCTCAATCATCCGCAGCCACCTGCTCCAGCTCCCTGGCAAGCTGGTCAGGGGCCTGTTTTGCTAGTGCCAGCACAGTATCCCATCTGGATTTCTGGTACCTAGCTGCATAAGCCATATAATTCGCCTGTCTGAGTCCCAAAGATGCTGCCATGTACTGTTTCTTTGCCATGGCATCCATCCTCCTGGAATCCTTTTTCAGGAGGGTAGAGACTAGAGGAATATTAGCCTTGTCACAGGCTGCAGCCTGCACTACCCCCACATGGCGGCATTGCTGAGAGAAGAACTCCATATCAGAGCCTGATAATGTATACCTTTTGTCCATCCTTTTATCAACAGGAAGGATAGAGTGAGGAGTTTTTAGAATTTTTACTGTCTGTTTCCTAAAGGATTTGTGCAAGGGAACAGACAGTCTCCTAGACTCTGGAATATCCATCATTTCTACATAATCATGCTCTTCTTGGTCATCAACATCTTCCTCAACAGGGAGTTGGAGAGTTTCAGCAACTTTCTTATAGAACATAAAATGAGAAGGGGACTCAGATAGCCTGGGGGGGGGAACCCTGAAGGTCTGTCTGGAGAGATGTCCGGTTCAATGGGCACATCCAGATTTTCAAAATCACATTCACTCTCCTCATACCCTCTTCCCTTCCTCCGGTTCATAAAAATCCTCAAAATCATAATCTTGAACCGGTGGAACCGTCCGAACCGAGCGCTTCCCTGATGGTGTCGGTTCAGACGGAACCGGGGAAAGAAACTGGACAATTTGAATAGCTTTAGCTATTTCCAGTGGTTGGAGAAAAACTTTGGCTCCACAGCCATGACTTTCTAGCCCTTTTAGTTGGAACCAGCTCCTCAGAGCTGGCTCTTCGTTGCCTAAGGAAGTATCGCCTGGTCAGAGGCATTCCTCAGGTCGGTTGGAACCGAACTGGCTGGCCATCCGGTCTGGACTTTTTTGGCCTCCCTTCCTGAGCCTACCAACTCTCTTTTCCACGGTGGCAGCAGGAAAATTTTACAAATCTGGCAGTCTGCATTGGGGTGGTCAAACCCCAGACCAATATACACAGGTGGTGTGTGGGTCAGCCTTAGCAAGACTTCCCACAGAGCCACGTGCTGAAACCAGTGGGTCGGTTTTCTTTGGGTTTCTCCAGACATAGTGCCAGCCTAACCAAACTTGCCTGCTAGTGGCAATCCGCCAGCAAGACTCTCTTATCGGTTCCCAACCGTATTACTGGTCCTGGAAAAAACGTAATAAAACCGGCTTTTAGAACCGATAAGAACGAACCGCACTCTAAAGGGCTAGAAAGTTAATTTAAACTGATCTGATCGGGTTCAAACCGAACCGAAAAGACGCCATAAGTTCCATACAGAAGAAATAAAATAAGCCTATGTATTACTTACAATACCACAGACAGAGTTTGAACCGACCGATTGCGGTTAATTTTGGTAAAATAAACCGAGAATTACACTTTTTAACCGACAAACGAACCGAGCAGCAGGAGAAATCTCCGGAGCGACTGTTCAGTGAGGTGGAGTAAAGAATCTGACAGTTTAAGTTTGAGCTACAACAGAGTGTTCAACCGAGCTCGCGATCAAGGTTCCATGCCCTGCATGGAAAGTTAACTCTCTCACCTCCGGAGCAGTTCTAACCTGGGGTTATACTGCATATGTCATAATATAGCAAGACTTCATGTTGTTTGAAGATGCAAGGGCAGTTAAGTATATACAAATCATTTCCTATCTCCTTTAAGTGACTCCACAGCCTGGTTTAAAGGGACTATGCGACCCTCAACATAAAATTCTAATGTAATGGAAGATTTACAGTTGAAAGATGCAGTAGTCTAACTGTATGTTTAGCCTATCGTCCTTCCTCTAACTCAATACCAATGCTACACTGGCAGGCCAGGCATGTTGAGGCTTGAGTCATACATGAAAGCTGAAACCACAATGCACTGAGTGGCAGACTGACCTTAAATGGTGCCAGGGATGGTGCTGAAGAGTGTAAAGATTACAGTAAAAAGGACAGCACCGACACTGGTTAAAACATTCGGTACAAATAGCACAGAGGACAGTAATTGCGATAGTACTGGCCCTGCCACCAAAGATGGAATTGATGGCAGCACAGAGACTGGTGACAACACCATATCTGGTGAGTCAATCAAACCAGTAAAGACAGATTGGACCCCATATTTTTAAGACTGACCACCAAGAAGGGGTCGGGGTGATATATGCCACCAGGGGAGAAACCTCTGTCACCTGCCTTAGCAGGGGAAGACTAAATAAACTTCTGAAAACTCCATGTCCAGGGAGTTGAAATGAGGAGACTGGCCATTACCTGAGTAGATAACGATGTATGGATACTTCATGTGTCTTAAGAAAAGAAAAGAAATGAGGAGACTTGGGGGAGGCTTGTCTGATGAATGTGCCTGTGCAGGCTCTGAGTGGGAACACTGATGGTCCTGAGGTCATGGGTCCTCATTCCCCCACTTCATGGTCCATTTGCGATGGGTTTGTGAGGAAAGGCAGCAGCATTAACAGCATCATGCCACATCTTGGTTGGGTCCTAAACACGTCAAATACCAGGGATGCAAATACGACCTAGAAATTTTTCTACTGCAGGGGCTAGGACGAAATAATGGAGTACCAGGCACATTTGAAGATAACAAAGGAAAGAAAAAATAAGAAAAAGTGTGCAGCCCATAAAACAATACTGCACCATCCATAACTTGAAAAAATTTAAACCAGATGTATTACTCTTACAGGAGACTCATCTATCCTCCCCAGAGCACCAAAAAATACTTTGATTTGGTTTCTCCCATATACTGTAGTTGAGTCATCCTATCAAAATGGAAGGAGGAGGGACACAGCCATTTTAATTCCTAAAAATTCCCTATTCAAAATCATAGATCAATATTCAGATAAGGAGGGACGGTTGGCATTGGCAGTGGGCACCATTTTCAACCAAGTAGTAACCACTGCTAGCATATACTTTATATACCCCAAACGCAGCCGCGTCTTCTATGCAACGCTTATTAGATACGATTCTTTCCTACCAAAAGGGGGCTCCTGATTCTGGGTGGAGACTTGAACTGCCAACTTAATCCATCATTAGATACCTCTGCAGTTTGCCTTTCCCCCAAAATGCGGGCTCTAAACATCTTAGACGTCTGCTTTGTGATACGGGTCTGGTGGACACTTGGAGACAACTCCATCCTAGACAGAAAATTTACTTGCTATTCCCACGCACATAGGCATTACACCCGACTAGACTATATCTGTCTTAGCAAAGAGCACACTGATTTGATCCAGCAGACCGAAATATTTAACATTAGCCTGTCGGATCATGCCCCCATCTCCTTCACCATTCGACTAGACGGAGAGAAGAAAAAGCACACACTATGGAGATTTAATCCCACACTGCTTAGGGACAGGGAATTCAGAGAACTACTGGAGACAAAGATTCCAGAACTAGTTCGAGATAACCCATCCCCCCAAATCACACCCCAGTTGCTATGGGATACTATTAAAGTAGTCCTCCACGGCTAAATAATAGCCTATGCCACCCAAAAGAAAAAACAGCAAGAAATCCAACTACAGAGCCTGCAGGATAAATTACAACTCCTACAGGTACCTCCCACCGGTGATCGTGCATAAGGCGCACCCTGAAGTGTCACCCTTATGTGGAAGGTGTGGTTCCAAAAGGGGAACATATGTGCATTGTTTTTGGGAATGCTCGATACTGCAGAAATACTGGAAGGAGGTGATGGGTAGAGTGGGAAAGATTGCTGGACGGGAGTTACCAATGGACCCTCTGGGATGTTTATTCGGGGTGGAGAATGGGGAAGAAGAGGAATGGATATTACTACCTAGGTGGATCAGGGTACTTCATGTCCTGGCTCGACATGGGATACAGAATACATGGGTATCACAGGTCGCACCGACAGTACAAGGGTGGTGGAGGACGGTGCTGCAGACACTGGGGCCTGAGAGATTAACATATGTGATGGGGGGGGAGAGAAGAAGGATTTGAAAGACACTGGGCCCCCTTTTTGGTCTCCTTGTCGGAGGAAGAAAGCTGGATGTTATGGGAGGGTACAGTAGGTTAAGATAGAGATGGATGAAGAGAGGAGGTACAGAGAAAGTAGAAAGGATGAAGTGGAAAAGAAGGGGGAAGTGAAAATGTTTGAGGAGGGTTAAAAGAAAAGATAATAATGAATGATGGAAAAGTATGGGAAATGTAGAATTGAGTACAAGACTGGATGGATAAAGTATGAGTATACTGGTTGCACTTTCACTTTATTTTATGTTATTTTATTTTAATCTAATTTAAGTTAATTTAATGTAATTTAACTTTGTAGAACCTGAGGGGAAATACAGTTTGGAATGAAGTGAACAGATTGATTTCTACAATGTATGCTAGTGACAGCGAAATGAACAAGTTGTTTATTTGATTATATGCTGAAGCTTGTTGAAAAAGCAAGTAAAAATATTATACAAAAAAAAAAACAATTCCTGCAGGAGGCACACATGCAGGGGGATGAAGAGGTACTACCCCATTTACTCCAAACATAGGCTTCCATTCAGAAAATATTAACCTATTGGACAGAGCAGACCCTGATGTGGCTACGCCAATGATATTATGAAGGGGGGGGGGCAGGGCTTCACAGCTTCTGGCCTATCGACTTCCTAAACAGACCCAAACACAAACTATCTCTAAAACAAAAGACCCTATGACAGGGCAAACACATTATGGCACAGAAATACAGGTTACTCACCTGTAACAGGAGTTCTAGGAATGGTATATGTTGTTCATCCACACTTACTGGCAGGTTCCTTGCTGCAAGGTCTTCAAGCTGGCTCCTCCCACCCACCTGGGTGGCAAAACTCTCAGCTCCGCCTCATGATGCCAGATCTAGCCCGCTGGAAGCCAGGTTGTGCGTCGAAGCCGGGGAGGTCGGGTGGGTTGAGTGGATGAACAACATATACCATTCCTAGAACTCCTGTTACAGGTGAGTAACCTGTATTTCTAGGGACATGGATATGTTGTTCAATCCACACTTACTGGCAGACTACTAGCAGTTCTCCAGGAGGAGGGAGGCAAGGCACACACCCCTACTTGGGAAATAAGGACTGGAGAACCGAGGTCCCAAAACCAGCATCCCGGCGTGACTCAAGGTCGATGTGGTAGTGGGTAATGAAGGTGTGTGCTGACTTCCAGGTAGCAGCCCTGCAGATTTCCTGGATAGGGACGTCCCTGACAGCAGCCACCGATGCAGTGGTATGGTGGATAGAATGAGCTCTTATCCCTTTCAGAGGCTCCATGCCCGCCAACCTGTAGCAGAGTTCTATGCAGGAGGTGACCCACCTGCCTATCGTCTGCTTGGCAGCAGGTCTTCAGCGTAGGTGACAAACAGCTGGCGAACCTCTCCCCGAACTTCAGCCATCCGCTCCTTGTAATAAGAGAGCGCTCTTCTAGGGTCCAAAGTATGGAGCCTATATTCGGCCTCCGAGGTGTGACTGGGGTAGAACACCAGCAGAGTCAACACCTGGTTAAGGTGAAACTCCGACACCACCTTCGGAAGGAATTTCGGGGGCACAGAATAACCTTGTCCCTGTGGAAGACCAGATAAGGAGACTCGATGGAAAGCGCCTGGAGCTCTCCCATCCTTCTGGCTGATGTGACAGCCACCAAGAAGGTGGTCTTCCACGACATGTGAGAGATATCACACCTGTGCATAGGTTCGAATGGCTTGCCCATGAGCTTAACCAGTACCAGCAGTAGATCCCACAGAGGTGGAGGTTCTGCAGCACGGAGGATATGTGATCAATGCCTTTGAAAAGCCGACCACCTTCGCCTATAGCCACTGACTGCTTTCGGCCCATGCCCGGTAGCAGAGATGGCTGCCAGGAGCACCTTAAGGGTCGTCACCAAAGCCCTAGCTGAGAAAGGGACCACAGGCAGTCCAGAATGCTGGCCAAGGAACAGGAGGAAGGGTCCAACCCCTTATCCTGACACCAAATGGAGAATCTCTTCCATTTGAAGGCGTAGCATTTTCTGGTCGGCTCCTTACGGGATGCCTCAACAATGTTGAGGAACTCGTCGGAAAGACCCAAGGCCTGGAACTCTAGCCGTTCAGGAACCAGGCCATCAGGTGCAGGGATTGAAGGTCCGGGTGGAGAACCTTCCCCTGGTTGACTGAGATCAGGTCCAGGCGGGCTGGAAGCTGCCTCGGGAGCCTGGAGCTGAGGCTGAGGAGAGCTGGATACCAGAACTGGCGAGGCCAGCCGGGGCTACCAGAATCACCTGTGCCTTGTCCCTCCTCACCTTGAGAAGCACATTGTGGATCAAAGGAAATGGGGGAAAGGCGTAGAAGAGGCCCGGGCCCGGTCCATGGCCTCGAAAAGGCATCCCCCTGCAGCAAGCCCTGCTGAGGGGGCGGGCATGAAACAGCCTCAGCTTCGAATTCTCCCTGGAGGCAAACAGGTCCACCTGAGGTGTGCCCCAGTGGGAGAACAGATCGTGTACTACCTCCGCAGGAGAGACCACCGTGAGATGCAGCACCTATCCGGCTTAGGGCATTGGCCAGAGTGTTGGAGGCTCCCGCCACATGGATGGCTAGGAGATCCGCCTCCAGTCTGCTCACGAGAGACCAAGTGCGGAGAGCTTCCTTGCACAGAGGCAAGGAGCGCTTCCCACCCTGGCAGTTTAGGTAGTACATGGTCATGGTATTGTCCGTCTGGACCTGGACCACTTGACCCCGTACAAACGGAGCAAAGGCAGTGAGGGCTAGGTGGACCGCTCAAAGCTCCAGCAGGTTGATGTGGCATCCAGACTCCTGAGGGGACCAGAGGCCATGCGCTCTGAGCTCCCCCAGATGGGCACCCCAACCCATCAGAGAGGTGTCGGTCGTTAGAGTGACCGTCAGCTCTGGGCGGACAAACAGGATACCCTCCTGCAGATGAGCTAGAACGATCCACCACTGGAGAGCGTTCCCCACCTCCTGGGTCACTATCACTGGCTGGTCCAGAGGACCGGAGCGCTGTGACCATCTGGGCCAGCCCCCATTGCAGGGGATGCATGTGCCAGCGGGCCCAATGGACCACACTGGTGCAGGCTGCCATGAGGCCCAGGAGGTGCAGGAAGTCCCAGGCAGGGCGCAATTGCCCAACCAGAAATGACTGGGCAAAGGAGGAAAGAACCTCAGCCCTGTCCGCCGGAAACCATGCTCTGGTTTGAAGAGAGTCGAGCTCTGCCCCGACGAACTGAATCACCTGCGTTGGCATGAGTTCCATTTGTCCTCGTTGATGAGGAGGCCAATCTGAGAGCAGACCTGGAGGGTCAGATCCCTGGACCGCTCCACCTCCAGCCTGGAGGGGGCTGCAATCAGCCAGTCATCCAGGTAAGGGTACACCCGGACCCTTCAGCGCCGCAGGAATGCTGTCACCACTGCCATGCATTTGGTGAAGACCCTGGGAGCTGGAGAGGCCGAAGCGCATGGCCCAGAACTCGTAAAGGGATTTGGTGGGATGGACGGATCAGGACATGAAAGAATGCGTCCTGGAGGTCCAGAGAACAGAACCACATGCCTCGTTCCAAGGATGGAATGATCTGAGCCAGAGTGACCATCCTGAAGGTTCGAGACCTTAGGAATTTGTTCAGGTCATGTAGATCTAGAATGGGGCGCCAGCCCCCCGTCTGTTTTGGGACCAGGAAATACCTGGACACAAACCCTGTGTCTGGTGGAGGATCTGCCACCTCCCTGATCACCTCCTTCTGAAGAAGCAGGGCAATGTTGGCTCGTCGAGCCGACAGAGAGGCTGCGGACCCCATAGCCCCCCATGGGGCGATGGCTCGATAGAGTGGGGACTGCTCAAATTCCAGAGGCAGACCCTTTCCTACCACTTCCAGCACTCAGCGGACCGTGGTGATATCGGACCAGGTGGAAAGGAAGTGTCGGAGCCGTCTCCCCATGGGGGGATCTCGGGGAGGAGTGACAAGGTTGGGGGCGACACTCCGCAACCCGTTATTGGGCAGGCTTGGAGGAAGGACCAGCTGAGGAACCTCCTGGACCCTTCCCTCCTGGCTTCCTGCTGGAGGAAGCTGCAGGCTTGGCTTTGGGGTGCCAAGTGCGAGCCTGCTGGCCCTGATGCTGGTGTTGCTGGGCCGGACGTGCTGCAGGGGCTGAAGGCCGAAAGGGCTTATGCTGCTGCTGGTGGCCTTTGTCCTTCTGGGCAGACGTGACCGAGTCCAAGGTGGCGTTGGACTTCTCCATCCTTTGCAGATGACCGTCCACCCCGGGACCGAACAAGTCGGTACCCAAGAAGGGAACGTCTGCCAGCTTGTGCTGGGTATCCGCTGTAAAAGTGGAGATCCACAGCCAAGCTCTGCGGCGCATGGCCACTGCGGCCGTTACTGACCAGGCACAAGAGTCTCCAATGTCCAAGGCAGTTTGGAGCTGTTGCTTGGCCACCGCCCTTCCCTGATCCCGCACCTGCTTGACAGTTGTCTGGAGGTCAGCCGGGAGATGAGGAATTACCTCATCCAGGGAGCCCAAAAGGGCGTGTGAAAAGTGTGCCATCAGAACGGCTAAGCTGGCCTGACGAAGGCCTAAGGAGGACACAGCATAGACTTTCTGCCCGAAGTAGTCCAGTTTCTTGGACTCCTTATCGGGTGGCTTGTCCACATCCCGAGCATTTCTGGAGCGCTGGAAAACGCTGTCAGTCACTAGCCCCCCTGCGGAAGGGTGCTCCGAGAAACCGGAGAATGAACCAGTGGGAATGGCATACTTTCGAGCCATCCTGGCCAAAAGTGCTGGACAAGAAGCTGGCCGCTGCCATAGCTCCATGGCCGGACCAACAATGTCTTCAGCCACCCGGAAGGCCTCCGTGGGGGAATCCCCTTGGTCCAGTATCTCCGTGAGGGGATACTAGGCCCACTTTGAAGCAGGTTCGAGCCTCATCCCAGTAGACTCTGAGACGAGCTGAAGCATTCCCAGAAACGAGGATGGGCTCTCGTCCACTGACTGACCCCCAGTGGAATCCAGGTCAAGAGGCCAGGAGAACAGGGAAGAGCCATCGTCAGACTCTGAGGAGTCTGCAAACAGCTGCCAAGAGCCTGAGCCACCCTCCACCTGCCGAGGTCGATCGGGAGTGAGGGTGACCGACAACCGATGGGGCAAACCTTGACCCAACCTAGAATCCTTGGTCGGGGCCCCAGTTTTAGGTTGTGGAGGCGGGGGTTCCACCACAATGGGTGGCGCAGCCGGTTTCGGCCGAACAACCGGTGCCGGCTTCGGCTCCTTGATTACAATGAGGGGGTGTTTCGGCCACTCTGGTTACAGCCACTTAATGGCCGGGGAAGGCGACAGAGTTGGCTTGTTCCTGGTCTAAAGGAGCTGCTGCCACATCAGATCCTCGTAGCGCCGACGCAATTTGCGCCAGAGCCTATCCTCTGAAGAGGACGAAGACGAGGATGACGGCTCCATTTCACGGTGCCGAGATCGCCGATGTCGGTGGGATCGGCTGGACCGAGAAGAGGTCCGAGACCGAGACCTTCGGTGTTTCCGAGGGTGGGTCTGAGAGGGAGTGGGGGAAACCCGCTCCTCCCTTGGTTCGGGCACCTTTACCGGGGACTCGGCACAGGCAAGTCCTCGGTTTCCACCGGGGGAACCGGTGAAGAAGGGTTGTCAGCTTCTCCAGTCGGCAGCCCTCCGACGGGTCGAGAAAAATCTCGACTGCGTCGACGGGTGTCTCAGATGGCTGACCCAATGGGGACACGATGAAGCCAGCGGCCTTAGCCGCAACCTCAACCGAAGTCGAGTGTCGACTATCCAGGGAAGGGGACCTCTCCTGCTCCCATGAACGTCGATGGTGGGACTTACCCTTGGAGTCCTTCTTCTTGGACCGAGAGGAATGTCCCGAAGACCCCTCTCCCTTGGTGGAGAGGGACTGACAAAGGTCTTTGAATGAAGCTGTGAAGGAGGAGCCCAAAGAGAGAGGGATAAATGCCGCGACCGAAGATGTTGATGCGGCCTGGGCCGCTTCCTCCTCGAAGGCAATCATTTGTTCGAGCTGTTCAGCCGAGCCTGCCACCGCGGACACCACCCAATGGACCTCCTTTGACTTGACCAGAGGATAACGTTTCTCGGGGTGCCCAAGTTGCAATCTGGCAGCGCGATCCTCTAAGACCGTGGCCGCAAAGGACTTGCACAAGTCACAGGCCTGCAAATCGTGCTCAAGCCCAAAGCATTAAATGCACATGGAGTGCGGATCAGTCTGGGACATCTTCTGCCCACAGGGGCACTGCCGAAATCCAGGAGTCGATTTGTCCATCGCAGCCGCGAGGGAAGAAAAAGACCAAAGTCCTGTAAATTTTAAGATTAGTTTCAGGTTAACTGAAGAGCTTGGATCCAGGCCTAAAACGCAGAGCGCAAAGGAGGGAACCTGAGCTTCCAAGTGGTAAGGAAGATCTGGCGTCATGGGGCGGAGCCGAGAGTTTTGCCACCCGGGTGGGTGGGAGGAGCCAGCTTGAAGACCTTCCGGCAAGATTTAAAGCGGCAAGGAACCTGCCAGTAAGTGTGGCTTGAACAACATATCCATGTCCCTAGAAAATATATTATCGGCATTCCGAACTTACTACCAGAAATGATATTCCCCCTTGCAGGAATTGCCCCCCCGACGCAATTGACAAATTTTTAGCCCAATTGAAACTTCCTACTTTATCCACCATGCAAAAAAATAAACTTACATCCCCAATTTTGGAATACGAAGTCCAAACAACAATAAAAAAATTTTAAAATGGCAAGAGTCCAGGCGCAGATGGCTTTGGACCAGAATTCTACAAAAAAACAGTACACCTAATAATGGCACCTTTATTAGCAGCCTTACAAGCTTCTCAGCAGACAGCTGATTGTCCCACATCTTGGAAACAAGCTACAATCTCAGCTATACTGAAACCTCAAAAACCACCCCACCTTTGTGATTCTTACCCGACTATATCGGTATTAAATCAAGACTATAAAATTTACACAAGCATTTTAGCCCATAGATTAGATGACATATTACCCACTTTAATCCACCCGGATCAATCTGGATTTATAAAGTCCAGAAGGACAACAGACAACATTAAGCGCTATTATATCTTTTAAATCGTGCAATATCTTCTGAATCTCCACTGACGCTCCTGAGCCTTGTTGCCCAGAAGACTTTTGATATGGTGAATTGGAATTTTTTACTAGCCACCATGTCAAAATTGGCATTCCTCAACACCTTCTTAGATGTCATTAAAGGAATATACACAGTCCCAGAGGCGACAGTAAAAGTCAATGGATCACATTCCACACACTTCTCTCTCCACAGAGGCACCAGACAGGGATACCCTCTGTCCCCCTATTTGTTTGTTATTTTCGTGGAACCTAAAGCACAATTACTTAGACAGATTGATCAGATCCAGGGATACCAGATTGGGACCACCGTCCATAAAGTGGCCTATTACGCGGATGACCTACTCTTATACGTCTCTCATCCTGAGGATTCACTAGAAATGCTCTCTAGGACCTCAGAAGAGATTGTGAGAGTTTCAGGTTACACAATTAACCAGGGAAAATCAGAGGTTCTGATAATCTGAGGCTCCCTTTCCCCTCTAACATTGCAATCGTATAACTATAGATGGAATAAACCTTCTATTACTTATCTTGGAATTCAAATACTCTCTAAACCTGAAGCAATATACACAATAAACTACCAGCTCATGACTAAACAGATCCAAATGGACTTTACCTTTACCGTTCATCTCTAGAATCCAGTCCCTACAAATGAATACTCTTCCAAAACTTCTTTATTTAATGTAAAATATTCCTCTTCCTCCCACTCTGAAAGACCTAAAACAGTGGGATTTATTATTCAGGAAATATAACTGGGCAGGTCAGAGACCTAGGGTGGCCCTATTCAAACTTCAGCTTCCTAAGGAGAGGGGGGACTGGCCTTACCTAATATATACAGATACTGAATAGGCACACTACTATCAGATTTAGTAGCCTGGACATCCTCTGGCACTATGACACCAGTGTGGGTCTCGGGTGGAACAATCCATGACAACTGTGCCCTTAAATTCATCCTTAATATTTCAACATAATCAATTAAAACAACCCACAGCTTGTTCAATGTTTACTAAAGTAATACTACATAGCTGGACCAAATTTCTAGCCCTTCCAGAGAATTCATGTTTGGCAGGCTGGATGGGAATTCCAGCACGTAACCCAGACTTCATACCAGCACAGACAGATCCCACTTTTGACAGATGGTGCTCCCTGAGACTATCATACGCTCATAGATTCTATGAGACAGGGTTCTTTCTGAGCTTCGATCAACTCCGGGATAGATATGACCTTCCCCATCATGACTTCTTCCGGTACCTGCAACTTAGACATTATTTAGCCCATAAAATAGGATTGGAAATCCCACACGTAGAGATTCCCACGCTACATTTATTTTTAATAAGGATTACCAAGGGAGGAGAACAGAGCCATTTGGTGTCCTGAGCATATACCACATTACAGAGCTCAGCCCCACTAAAAGTAGACCTAGTACAATTTCAATGGCAGGCAGACTTTTCCTTAGAACTCTCTCCAAATGAATGGCAATAGATTCGGAGAGTACAATATAACATATCTACCTCCTACTCCTGGAGAGAGTTTGCCTGGAAAGTAATCATCAGACATTTTCGTACTCCTCAACTTGTGGCTAAATATTCAGAGACAGGTGACTCTGCCTGTTGGAGATTATGTGGATGTAAGATATCCACACACGATCATGTATTCTGGACTTGTCCAGTCCTGAGCAAGTTTTGGGAGGGAGTGGGTAAAGTTATTTCAGACTTATTTGTGGATTTTGGGGCACTTACCCCCCAGCAGCTGTTCTCCTCCTTTCCCTAAACAGATCAAACATAAACCACAAAAATATCTACTCAGCATACTTCTTACTGCAGCAAAAAATATATAACTCACCTCTGGCTAACCCCAGATGCCCCTACTATAAACTCTTGGGAGAACACAATTTAGGAGATCTGTAAGATGGAGAGCCTTACAGCCAGACTTCAGGGTAGAATACAGGTAGTCCACTCATACTGGACCCCTAGATTCTTGCAAATCACCCAGAACAGACCAGATCTGATCCCCCGAGGGGGGATGTGGGTTCTTATATCCTCTCCTCCTTCCAAAGATCATTGGGAACATAAAGACCCCTGGCCAGGCAATAAGATTAACACAGACTGAGGACTTGACTTGTTTCGAACAGTCCGGCCCCTTCTGCCTTCCTCGCCCCGCTCTTTTCTCTTTCTTTTCCTGCACCATAACAATTGTAACATGTAAATGATAAGACTACCCCACAGGACAATTATATGTGCCAGATCCCAGAAAAGGTATAAGGAAATCAGTATCAATGACATTGTCTTTTAATGTATACTATGACAATAATATTTGTTTTATCTATTCAGACTGTAAATCACCAGGGAGGCCAAACTTTGATGTACAGAACTGTTCTTTTTATTGCAAAATAAATGTACTGACTGTGGACAGAAAGAAAATGGAGCAAATAAAAAGAGAAAATAAAAAGTTTAAAAAAAAAAGAATAAGTGTGCCAGCCCGGTGGCGCTGAGGGTTGAAGTGCTGGACGCCACACCATGCACCACGCCGGCGACCTGAGTTTGGGAGAGAGTTCAGGCCACCAGGGGTCGGCCGGGGGGGGAGGGAGCAGAGCAGGATTGAGATGTCCCAAGGCAGTTTCCTCTCTGGGGTGGGACATGAGGGTTCCCCAGCTCTTGACTGCCACCTGATGGAGGTTAGGTGGTAGCGCCAAGTCACAAGGGAACCCTAGCATTAAGCTGGGTGGTGGGAAGGGGACATCACTGGAGCCGAAGGGCACATGTGCACCTCCATGTGCTTGTGTGACTGTGTTCCGAGGTAGCAGGGGAGAAAACCGGGCTTCACATCTCTCTCCGTTGCCAGGAAAGGCGCAGGTAGTAGCAGGGCAAGCAATATAGAAAAAAAAAAAGGGTTCCTGAAAAGGCCTCCATAAGCATAACTTGAAGCTCTGATGTGCTCTTAACAATGGAGGAAAAGGAACTGAGGTGGTTGGGGCTGACAACATCGAATACAGGACACCGGCACATGGCAATACCAGGTGCCAGTGCTAATATCAATGCCATCAGTCTAAAGCATTTGGTTTTCTACTGGCTCTTAGTGCTTACAGTGCTAAGAGGAAAGTGGCTTTAGGTGGCTTTGGAGAATTTTCCCTTATAAAGGGTTGCATGCAGGGACATGCTGCGACTGTCATTGGCGGGGGGTTATGCCCGCCCAGGGTATGCAGATTAGTCAGTCACATGCCTTATTTGCATACTGGGGTTGGCCCCCATGGTAAAGACAGAAAAAGCAATGAATCTGAAAGCAGACTCAAACTACAGAGGGTCACTCACAGGCAGTCAGCAGCCTCAGAGGTATGCCAGCCAGTGTGAGACGACCAACCAACACTACAAGAGTTTTTAAACATCTGGGAGGGAAGGGAATATATTATGGGAAACAAAAACTTCATTAGGGCAATGTGGAGCTAATAATAACAGTTGAGTAAACTAAAGTTAAAATGAGTTTGAATTATAACTTGTCTCTTTAATAAACTTTTTTTTCCAAAAGGTAACTTGTCTCTTGTCTTGTCTGCTGCATCTTATTTTTCAAAATCAGGTATTCCCTCTCTCTCTCGCTCTCTGAACTCTACATCTAAACTCTCTCTCTCTCTCTCTCTCTCTCACACTCTCGGAGTCTACATCTATCTCTCTGTTTGAAGAAGTCTCTCACACTAGTACACAGTGCAGAGTGCAGATAGTGCCGAGTGCTCTCACTTTAATCAGAAAAATTCTGGCAGGGGTACAGGAGTCATATTACTTTTAATTTTGCATGCCGCTTAACTTTTTTTTTTTTTTTTTTGTGATTATTTTCTCTCCCACTGCCAGCTGTTTCTCTCAGGGTGGCGTCTGCTAGCCGACGCTGACCTGACCCCAGGGCTTGCCCTCCTGGCGGGGACGGCGGGGGTCCCCAACTCCCCCACTGAAGTCCGGATATAGTTGGCCAGTGCCGTGGCTAGCTGGGGGCGGAGCCTGTGAGGCGCCCTCTGCCATCCTGCATGGCAGTGTCTTTTTCCTTCTGTTTTCTCCCCAGGAGTCGGGACCATGCAATGTAGCCAGCGGAGGGGAGCACACACGCTTCTGCATGCGCTTCCTCCAGGAGTCTGGCCCGACTCCTCCCCATCTTGTGGTATGGCGCTCTGTCCTCCAGCCTCCACCAGGGGGCGAGCAAGCGCCGACCACCAGGAACCCCCCTCCCCGGAGAAGGAGAGCAGTCCATTCTCAATCCTTCTCCTCCCCTGCTGACCCCCCCGACGGCCTGTGCTCATTACCGAACAAGGGTTGCCAGCGTAGCGCAAGGTAAGGTACCAGCGCCTCAGCCCTCAGCGCCACCGGGCTGGTGCTGCTTAACTTGTTGAACAATCAGTCACAACTTTGACTGAAGTTTAACTTTAATAAACTTGGTTTATGTCAAAAAGGAAATTTGTGTCTTTGCTCGCTGCCTCTTATACCAGGTCTCTTCCCTCGCTCTCTCTCTCTGAAGTCCTACTATATCTCTCTCTGAAGTCTCTCTCTCTAAACACTAGTACACAGTGCAGACAGTGCTCTCAATTTAATCAGAATTAATCTGGCAGGCAGGGGCAGGAAGCCTGCCTGAACTTTACAACAGCAGCAGAGTCAGTCATCTCTCACTATCACAGATTTCACTGTTATGTACTTTTAATTTTGCCTGCTGCTTGAAGTTCAGTTGTTGAAGTGAACAGTCAGTTAAATAAAGATAACTCATCTCTGGCTCTTATTTTTTCAAACCAGCCAGCCAGGTCTTCTTCCCTGCTCACACAGTCTAGTTCCAGACCCAGACAGTCCTTCCCTGTGAGCCTATTTCTACTTTCCCCACCTTTTCCCACTTGTTCCAACCCCAGCAGGTCCTACTGACATAGATACATAGATACATAGACAGTGTCGGCAGATAAGGGCCTATGGCCCACCCAATCTGCCCATTTGAACTTGTAAGTTCAGTTTGTTTTCCTAGAAGTCTGTTGCACCTTACCCCGACCTCCAGAATTCCTTTATGTCTATCCCATGCATTCTTAAATCCCGTGATTGTTTCAGCCCCCACCACTTCCTCTGGCAGGGTGTTCCACTTGTCCACCACCGTTCTGTGAAGAAATTCTTTCTCATGTTTCCTCTGAATCGCTCCTCCCTCCAACTTCATCCCATGCCCTCTAGTCCTGGAACATCTTTTTCGCTTAAAAATAGTGTTTTCCTGCACCCTGTTCCTCCCTGTAAGATACTTGTATGTCTCCATCATATCCCTTCTCTCCCTCCTCTCCTCCAGGGAGTACATGTTCAGTTCCTTCAACCTGTCTTCATAGGACTTGTGATGCAATCCATGCACCATCTTTGTTGCCCTCCTCTGAACCTTCTAATTTCCCCTAAGACCAGAGATCCCCCTGTAGTCCACTGCCCCCACCGCCCTACACACACTCTCTATCTGTCCTGCTGCCCAACTCTTCTCTCCTTTACTTCTTTTTTTTTCTACAATTTGTATCAGTATGTAGCTCCTCTCAGCTCGAGACTGAGAGACTTGTTGTACAGAGCTGCCCTTACAAGGGCTTTTCTTGTATGGCCACCCTACGATGATCAAAAAAAATAGGAGGCGCGATCTAAGACCAAAACTCACTCTCCTACTTGTTCAGTCAGCAGCTTGCTGCTAATTGTGTCCCGACCCAGCCCGACCCAGACGTCTCATGCTACAGATTTGGGTCCTGGAATGAGGGCACAGAGCATGAGAAAAACCAACACTGATTGGTCTCTCACAACGCTGCCAATAGGTACTGGTCACGGCGGACCATTGGGGCAGGCATTACAGACCAGACTAAACTGTCAGTCATGGGCTGGAGGTGGGACGGTGGCGGATTCCTCAGACGTCTCCCGCCACAACTTTAGTCCATCCCCTCTCCAACATGTGACTGCAGTCTGCAGTTCAGAGGCAACCATGTGACCCCGACCAGGCTGACAGCGCATCCTCCATATCGCCACCCTGTGTCCACGATTTGAATCACACATGGGCACACGCTCAGCCTAGGATAAGGGTTCGTAGCTGTCAGCTGGCCACAAAGAAAATAAAAAATAAAAATTGGCACTCACGCAGGTGCGGTGTGGTCCATCACGAGTCTGTTAACTGATTCGGGGGGGAGGGGTTCAACCCCCAACCCCCCTTTGGTACGTTTCTGGTTGCATGTATGTGACACTGACTTTCTCCAATGTTGCACACAGATATCCATGCTTCCCCTACACTTCCAGTAGTGATACAGAGAGAAAGGGGTTGTGACGTTTCATTATGTGACTCAATCCCTCTACTGTATGGCCTGAAAGGACTGCAAAGGAGTAACTATATGTACCTTTTCTAAAAGATGCAAGGTGTAAACATTTTGTTTTGTTTTTAAAAAAAGCAGTGAGTTTATGTAGGTAAATCATAATGCAACCAGTATACGTCAGCAACATCCCACACATCATTATGATTTTAAGTGGAAGCTGATTTACTGAGAGTGGGGGATGTCAGCAAGGACACCACAGCACTTCCCTACTCTTTTTCAAAAACTGCTATGAGATCTATAGCTTTCACCTAGACAACCACCAGAGAGGGCAGAAAAAGCTTCAGTTTATTGTCTTATCATGTGGATTGCTTCTCCAATAGTAAAGTCCCCCCCTCCAGAAATACTGCTGTGCTAGCATTTGTCTACAATGTCGGACTTGAATTTATAAACTGTCTGGCCTAGAGGGGAGAGAGCTACCCCTGATCAACACTGCACCCTAGTAGTAATTTCCCATCCATGTACACAAGGTCCAAGACAAGCAATGACGATTAAAAAAAATTGTAACATGGGCGGGGAGACATCTGTGATGTGACTGACAGAGGGCTACCACCTGACCATTAATCTCTGTTAACCACACACCGAAGGGTGAAAGGGTCCCAGCTAACAGATCAAGAAGTGACCAGATCTTGTTATTCTGGCCAAAAAACAGTTTGCAAGGCATCCGTTAATCCTCACGCTAAGCGAGAGAGACAGATATTAATGAATGGTGAGGCGGTGGTCGTCTGCACATCCACTGACAGATTAGTCCCTGCTCTGATTTCTCCCTGCCTATGTTCTAAGTACCCCTCGTGGCTGTCTGTCTCCCCACCCACCCCGCAGACCTCTGAGGACTGAGCGACAAGAGTCATCTTGCCGTTCAGTAATGAGTAAGAGAAGTAATCAACATCTCTCTGTGTCTCTGTCTCCACACCCACCCACCCAGCGGACCTCCGGGAACCGAGCGGCAAGTCTCATATCGCCGGTTGTTAATGAGTACTTTCAGTATTCTCCCTGAAATTGTCATCCTGCCATTCGTTACTGTCTCTGTATCAGTGTGCACATGTCGTGCAGCAGTTGTGGACTATAGCAGAGAAAAATACAGTCGGGTAACAGCAGCTGACAGGGAAACAGTGAACCACGCAGGTGGTTGCTGCCGGCTCCCCAAACACCTGACAGCACATGCAATCTTCCCCAGTCATGCAGCCATGCGGTCACCATAAGTGGCAGCCTGCTGGTCATGAACTCTGACCCTGCCGATCACCCTTTCTACCATCAGACTGCCGATCGGTGACTGTCAGCCAGTCAGTCACTGCTGGTGACCATGTTTGTAGAGTCACTCACCATATATGTATGAGCAGTCCTCAATAACACTCACGAGCTGTGCAGCAGCTGAACCAACCAGTACCCCCTTGATGACTTCTCTCCCCCCCCACCCGCCTGCCCCACAGATCTTGAGTGTCCGAGAGGACAGTGTGAGTCAGCCATTCTTCTCTGCCCCCTACGTGGAGCCAGCTCACAGAGTCACCCTCCCGTGCAGTCATGTCAGCCTGCCACCACCGGTAGTGAACTGTGAGGCTCCTGTTTGATATTGCTGGTGTCAGGCGGCTGGTTATTCACCAATGGATGTTACAGTTTGTGCAGCAACAGAAGTGGACATGATCCCTCGCTAATGTGTCTCTCCCCATGCACCAGCCCCACGGATCTGGACATGTGACTGTACCATTCAGTCCTGCTCCCAATCATCTACTGTGTACGGGCACTGACCAGCTTATTCACCTACACGCTCGTTCCTCACAGTGCTGCTTTATGTGTCTAAGCAGTCACTGGCAAATATAATATACCAGCAGCAGCTGTCAGTGCTGGGTGTGGTGCCTATGAAGCACACACATCCCTTCCGACAGCGGCACTCAGTGAGACAGAAGGAGTCGGCTCTCATCAGTGCAGGGAACAGAAAGTGGTGAAGGGGCCCCCACAGAAGATCACAGTGCATGCTGGACCATTCCTGCACATGAAGTGCTGCTTCAAAGGTCGTGCAGAGACACAGAGGCACAGCAATGTGTGTATCAGTGATATGCTCTCCACATCACCATACCTATAATCACCAATTCATGGCTGTATAATGTTGCACGTAACACTGTAGTAGTGGCATTATATTTTGGGAAGTGTAAGAACACATAATAAACTGTGGTACTATGACTGTATATTGGAAGGACACAAAATCAAGTTCCCATGTTTTCTACATGTTGTGCCTGTGTCCTTTCTTGCTGTCACTCCTTTTTGTGCCCATGTTATAAGCGCAATAACCCACTCTATGGTGTGCGGTTATTGGGGATTAATCAACACCCCGGGTTCTGTAAAGACACTCGCCTGTGGCCTGCGTTGCTCACAACGCACCCAGGGTGTTGATTAATCCCAATAACTCCATTAACTCTGGAGTGGGCTACTGCTTGGTAATTTAAAAAGCAGCAGACAAAAGGGATATGACTGTCCGCTACTCATGTCATTCCTCTAAACACGCCAGTGCTAGTAACACAAAAAGTGAACCACTAGTCCCCTGGCCTATGTTGCAAGATCCATTAGGGGCTGAGCAACAGCTTTTGCCTGAATAGAAGTATAACGAGAGGGCTTGCTTATCACCCAAGTCCTAATAATCTCAGTATAGGATCTCCAATGTTATTACCTGAGGAATGATAAGATCTTGCAGGTGTTTTTCAGTCATCTCACTGAGCTGACGAAATGTCATCGTGAAATCTGCTTTTGTGTCTTCCATTAGCTAAGGGGAAAACCACAAAATCAGTTATAGTTGCACAAGTATATTTTTCTTTGGAGTTTAAAACCATTTTACCTGCTGTTTTCTAGCATTTCAGGCCACTATGTTATTTCAAATGACATCAATCATACTTTGCCTCGAGAAAGCAAAGGGTAAATCGAAAACTTTTTTTTTTTTTTGCTGTGTTCCAGTTTAAGTTACTGAGGCCACCTGTGTCTTCACCCTGGGCAGAGAACTGAAACAAGAAGTCAGTATGGATACCATATGGGGGGAAAAGGAAGCCACAAAGTCTAATTCAAAAGATTACTGTCTTAAAATAGATTTCCCTAATGACAATATGTCTTCCTAAAGCACTAAATGAGCCTAGGTCCATACAACACACGTTTTAAATTTACAGAAAGAAGACAAGCACATGTACATAAATCATCATTTGGAGTACTGTAGAACTATTTATTCAGAAGAAACACATGTTGCTTTGACAGAATGCAAGACAATCATTCAGTCTTATACAGAAGAGCTGAGACAAAAACAGCCACACTGGGCCAAAGGTTTGGTGCTACTATAACATAAGCAGACATAAAAACCAAAAATAAGAGCACCAAAACCAAAGGTCGAATATGGGCTTACATTTTTATTAAAATGCCATAGTACCTTCTACCTCCATGGTGGTAGCAACGAATACAAACTTGTCTTACATTTTGCACGTGACACTGCTGTGCTTCATCAGAGATAACATGCACAAAGAGACACGCTGTTTAAATACAGCGAAATAACCAGTCAGAATGTGGTGCAATAATTAATGCATTTAATACATACAGCGTTCAGTTGTGCTGTGCAAATTAAAAACAGCATGGTAAAAACCAGGTACAAACTTACATAGGGTTCACAGAGCAAAGCATATGACAATTTGAAATGGTATAGCAAGCAAGGATTATTTCCAGTTTCATAAAGAAACTTACTATGTTATATGGAAATAATTAATTTTCCTTGACACACTCGTATGTCTGAAATTTAACTAACTGCTGCACTTCTAAACAAGCTTTGCTATAAAATGTCTTTATAGCTGCCACTTAGCCCAGTTTCAGTTATTTGCATGTACCAATGTCACTTTTGTCATCTCTGCATAGCTATATGTATTATCTCGAGTATTGCCTGACTTGATCTGTACTCTAACCTACCTGTACTATATATTATGTACCTGTACTATATACTATGTATTGTATAATCTCATCTCATTTTATGCATGTATTCTCCCGGGTCGTGCCTGAAAATAGTCAACTTTGGCTAGCGCACCTAACCCGGTTAACAAAAACTAAATAAATAAATAAAGTGCCAACACCACTGGCAGTATAGCCTAGAGGTTAGAGTAACAAGCTGTGAACGAGCTTGGTACATCCAGCAGACCAGACCTTAGTCTGATTCTCACAACCTCCACTTGCATACTGTGTGACTCTGAGCAAGTCACTTAATCGCGCAGTGCTCCCAGGTCACCCCTGAAGACAGGCACTTATGCCTATCAGGCCTTACCCGGTTACCAAAGATTAAAATAAAAAAATAAATAAATAGTGATCGAAATATATTTGTAAGGGAAGTATTAACTGCTTAATGCTTGAAATACATCAACACAACTTAAGGCACAACTCATTTGCAAAACCCCATGCATATAAATTCATATTATAAAAATGAAGCTAAATCTGTACAGTCCTTAAGTCCTCTCCCCTCTCTTGCCTTTAATTCAATTATCCAAAAGCTCTCTTTGTCCTATTTTTCTCTCCCAATTGCCCCCATGCGGTTCCACGACAACCCTATCTAACCCCACAAATTTAATCTCATGATTAATGTCACAATTTCTATTTACATGTTGTACGATGGCATAAGTTACATCATTGTTCTCCAATGCCCGTAAATGTTCACCCATTCTTGCCTGAAATTCTCTGATAGTACGCCTGATATAAAATGACCCACAGGAGCATTTCAACATGTAAACAACTCCTATGGTATAAAAACTGATAAACTCTTGTATTTCTTAAACCCTGTTTGTTGTAGTTTTCATGACATTTCTAGTTTTCCTTACATGTAGGCAACATCTGCATTTCCCACACTTCTGGGTACCAGTAGGGGTGGCAAAGACTTAATGACTCTATAGTTTAAAGTAAAAGTATGAGATTCAGTTATGGGCTTCATAGCCCATTATCCTGTTGAGGCGACAGTCCATCTGTGGCAAAATTATAAATTTTAATACTGTCCTGTAAGAGAGGGAAAAGACTGTAACTCTGGCCGAACTGCCAGCCAGTCGATCCCTTCCAACTTCCTGGTCCACTGACCACGCCCCCATGCTTGGACATTTTGTGAAGTCCTACCAGAGAGAGCACATGGGTGCACCCATTGAATCCTATGGGGGAGACTTTAAAAACATTACTATGCATATTTAAGATACCTTTGACACAAATGAAAGCCACCACTCAACTAATTGGGGCCACGGCAAGGTAACAGGCGATGAAGCCCAACTTGAAAGTAAAAATCTTACTTTACTCTAAGCTTCATTTTTGTTATATGAATTTCTATGTGTGTGAAGTTTTGCAAATGAGTTGTGCCTTAAGTTGTTTTGGTGTATTTCAAGAAATGAAGGGACTGCCTAACACAGTAAATAGACCTTTTGAATCTGTTCGGGACATGTTGAAAGGTATTTTTATTTTTTTATTTGAGCTGCCAGAGGATAATCTTCCATTCATCACAAAAGCATACCGAATTATACCAAAATCACGAGATAATCCAAATTCCCAATAGAAACCTGAAGTTCATATGTACAAGAAAGCAACTATTTTCGTTTTATTTACGCTTGACTCTAACAGAGATTTAATAATGAGACCTTCCCAGATTAAAGCACCATTACTTTATAAATCTTTCAAGTTTAATATTTTTCCTGACTATGCATATTCCACTCAACAGAGGAGACAACATTTTTTGAGTTACCGTCAGGAAATTGTTGAAATGGGTGCTGAGTTTCAGTTACTGGCATCAGCAAAAGTCAGAATTAGATATAAAGGAGTGCAATATTTGTTTTATGAACTAGACCAACTTACCTCATTTATTCGTAGTCACTATAGTCAAAGAAAAAATTACTCACCTTAGTAATTGTGTTTCTTCTATTGGAGTCTTGCTGTATTCTGACATATGCAGTGATCCCCAACCGATGAACTGCCCCGGAGAACAAAGAGTTAACTTTCTAAGCAGAGCATAGAATGCTGAGCTCGAGCTCGGCTGGAGTCTCTGTCTGGAGTGTTTCAAACACAAACCGTCAGATTCTTATGAGCCCACTAACTAAAAATTCTATGTGGAAATTGTAAAATCCCTACTAGCCAACTGGCAGTAAAAGTTTTGGGTTCCCAAAGGAAGACTCAAGTCAGGAAACCCAAAAGACAAAAAACAATCTAATACAAATAACAGTAAGAAATTCAACACCCAAACAAAGGGAAGTGGGTGTAAACAAGGAGCACCCCTTGGGTGCCACACTGCACCTGCCCACCCACTTCCCAAAAACAGGTTCTGAGAGGGGAGGCAGGGAGGGAGGTCAGAATACAGCAAGACTCCAATAGAAGAAACACAGTTACTAAGGTGAGTAATTTTTTCTTCAAACAACATGAAGTCTTGCTGTATTCTGACATATGCAGACTACCAAGCACTACCTCCATGGAGGAGGGACAGAACCTACTTTGGGAATAGGCTCTGAAATACTGCTGTGCCAAACCGAGCATCACTACTAGCCTGGATATCCAGAGAGTACTGCTTGGTAAAGGTATGGACTGTTTTCCAGGTGGCTGCTTGACAGATTTCTAAGAGCGGAATATCCCTGGCAGCAGCCAGGGAAGCAGCTGTACCTCTTGTGGAGTGAGCCCTCAGGCCTGAGGGAGGAATCTTTCCCAGTTTTTCATAGCAGAATTGTATACAAGATACAATCCACCTGGCAATAGTTCTCTTAGTGGCAGGTTTGCCCTTCACCACTTCTCCATAAGTGAGGAACAACTGGAGAGAGTCAAACCTGTGACCCTTGGTACGCTCTGTGTAGTAGCTAAGGGCCCTTTTAACATCTAAACTGTGTAGCCTCCTCTCTCCTGAGGAAGAATGATCAGTGAAGAAAACAGGGAGAGACATAGACTGGTTCAGGTGAAAGTCTGAAACCACTTTGGGCAAGAACCTTCTATTGGTTCGAAGGACCACTTTATCCCTATGAAAGGAAATAAAATCAGGTTCCACTGACAGGGCCTGTAATTCACTGATACGCCTGGCAGAGGTAATGGCTATCAAGAACACAGTTTTCCAAGTCAAGTACTTAAGCTCTGCTGAGGACATAGGCTCAAAAGGAGGTTGCATAAGTTGAGCAATGCAAACATTTAAATCACAGGCAGGGGCAGGGTCTCTAAAGGGAGGATTGGTATGAAGCAATCCTTTAAAAAATTTACAGAATACAGGATGAGATGATAGTGAGGAAGACTTCCCCTCTGACAGAAAAGCAGAAACAGCTGACAAGTGTACCTTGACAGTAGCTGGTCTGAGGCCTAGGCCATTAAGATGGACCATATAATCCAGAACTGTAGGCAACTCAGCAGTGTCTGGAGAAATATGGTTCTTGGAACACCAAATGCTGAATCTCTTCCATTTGGAGTTATAAGTCTTTCTGGTGGAGGGCTTTCGAGAATCTTTGAGAATATCTAGAACCCCCTGAGGCAGATTGAAATCTGCAAACTCTAACTCTTCAAGAGCCGTGCCTTGAGACTGAGAGACTGAAGATTGGGGTACCAAATCCTCCCCTGAGAGAAGGTTAACAGGTTGTAATTCCTGGGAAGAGACAGGAGAAGATGGACTGCTAGAGACAGCAACAGGGGGTACCAGGGCTATCTGGCCCAGTCTGGAGCAATCAGAATCACTTTGCAAGGCTGTGACCTTATCTTGACTAAAACTTTGAACAGAAGAGGGAAGAGAGGGAAGCCATACAGAAATTTCCCTTCCCAGTTCAGAATCAGAGCATCCAGGGGGAGTGAGCCCAAGACCGGGGGTCTGCAACAAAAGAGAGGACATTGGTGATTGTCAGGGGCTGCAAAGAGATCTATCTCTGGAGTGCCCCACCTTGAAAAAATCACTTTCAACACCTGAGGGTCCAGGGACCATTCGTGATGGCCCTGAGAGATCCTGCTCATTGCATCTGCTAGCACATTGTCCTTCCCTGGAAGGTAAACTGCTATCAGAGAGGCCTGCAGGGAATAAGCCAGGGACCACAACTTCATGGCTTCTGTGCACAAGGCCGTAGACTGAGTGCCTCCATGCTTGTTGATGTACCACATGGTGGTGGTGTTGTCTGTTCTGACTTGAACCACCCTGTTCCACGCTGAGTAAGAGAAAGCTTTCAGGGCCAGAAAAACTGCCCTGAGTTCCAGGAGGTTGATATGAAGAAGGGATTCCTGAGGGGACCACAGTCCCTGGGCAGTGAGGGCCCCCAGATGAGTTCCCCAACCCAGAAGAGAAGCATTCGTGGTGAGGACCATTGAATGAGACTGAGTGACAAATGGGACCCCTTGCCTTAAATTGTCTTGATCCTGCCACCATTGGAGGGCTTGGATCAGGGCCTGAGTCACAGGAATCAGTTTGGTAAGGGAATCTTTCCTTTGAGACCAAAAGGCCCTCAGATGGAACTGAATATCCCTCATTTGGAACCTTGCTCCTTGGACCACTGCTGTAGAAGCTGCCATGTGGCCCAGGAGCTGGAGGAAATGCCTTGCTGGTCGAGACACCTGAAGGCTGAAGGAAGAAGCCAGTTCTATAAGAACTCTTGCCCTTTCCAGAGGAAGAAAAGCTCTTGCTTTGACAGTATCCAGCTCTGCCCCTATAAAGGTAAGGAGCTGCACTGGCTCGAGAACTGACTTGGGAAGGCTGAGAAGAAATCCTAGAGAAGCGAGCACTTGCTGGGCCACTTGCAGGTCTGAACTGACTTGGTCTGGAGACTGGCCCTCTATAAGCCACTCATCCAGATATGGAAAGACAGAAATCTTTTGCCTTCTTAGAAAGGCAACTACTACTGCCAAGCACTTTGTGAAAACCCTTGTGCTGATGTTAGACCAAAGGGCATTTCTTTGAACTGGTAATGGCCCGAGGGTAACTCGAACCTGAGGTACTTTCTGTGGAAGTACCTGATGGGAATGTGAAAATAGGCATCTTTGAGGTCCAGGGAGGCTAGCCAGTCTCCTGGCCTTAGGGAGGGAAGAATTATACCCAGAGTTACCATCTTGAACTTTAGCTTTAAAAGATGTTTGTTCAGGTATCTTAGGTCTAGGATGGGTCACCACTCCACTGTCTTTTTTGGGGTAAGGAAGTACCTGGAGTACAGACCTTTGGCCCTGTGTAGGGTAGGAACTCTCTCTATGGCTCGTAAGGCCAGAAGAGATGAAACATCTGCCTCTAGGGCAAGGGTTTCTGTGAGACCTGCAAGTGGAAAAGATCTGGTTCTCATTTTCGGAAATTTTTTGAAGCTGAGAACCAGTCCCTGGCTTACTACTTCCAGGACCCACTTGTCTGATGTAATAGACTTCCAGTCCTGTACAAAGTAAGCCAGCCTGCCCCCTACTGAAATAGGAGAGTCGACCTGGGCAGACACATCAGGGTGTCTGCTTGGCAGGGGCCTTAGGCTGAGGGGTGGATGCAGCCCTGCTCATCCCCCTTCTGCCTCTCCCTCTGAAGAACCCCCCTCTGCGAAAAAGGAGAAGAGGCCTGAGCTTGGTAAAAAGGCCTATGAAAGGGCCTGCCCCTGCCTCCAGACTGCTGCCTTTGAGGAGTTGCCTGCCTTTCCTTGGCCTGAGCACTCCTATAAGTGGTCCTGTACTCATCCATTTTCTTCATGTAATTCTCTGTCTGCTCCCCAAACAGAGAATTACCCACAACAGGAAAATCCATGACCTTAGCATAAGTATCCTTTGAGAGGCTAGTACATCTGAGCCAAGCCATTCTCAGAAGAGCCACAGATGTAGCCATGACTCTTGATGACACATCATTGGAGTCCACAGCAGCATGAAATTGTACTTTTGATGCCTCAATCCCATCTGCAGCCACCTCCTCCAGCTCCTTGGCTAGCTGGGGGGAGGCCTGTTTAGCCAGTGCCAGTACAGTGTCCCACCTGGACTTCTGGTACCTGGCTGTACAGGCCATATAATTCACCTGCCTGTGTCCCAAAGAGGATGCCAAGTACTTTTTCTTTGCCACGGCATCAATCTTCCTGGAGGCCTTGTCTCGGGGTGTGAAGCCAAGGGAATGTTTGCCTTGTCACAGGCAGCAGCCTGCACATCCCCAACATGGCTGCATTACTGGTACAGGAACTCCGTATCTGAGCCTGAAAGTGTATACCTCTTGTCCATTCCTCTATCCACAGGAGGTATGGTGTTAGGAGACTTTAGAATTTTTTGTGTCTGCTTCCTAAAGGATTTGCGGAGGGGAATAGACAGTCTCCTGGACTGTGGAATGTCCATCATCTCTACATAATCAGGATCTTCCTGATCCTCCAATGCCTCCTCCATAGGAAGCTGGAGGGTTTCAGTCACCTTTCTGTAGAACATAAAGTGAGAAGGGGACTCAGAAAGCCTAGGAGGGGAAACACCTGAAGGTCTGTCTGGGGAGATGTCCGGTTCTACAGGCACATCCAGACCCTCACTTTCACCATCATTATCCTCAAATTCCCCTTCCTCTTCAAACTCCAGTTCATAAAAATCTTCCAGGGTATAATCTTGAACCGGGGGAACCAACCGAACCGAACCCCTACCAGAAGGTGCTGGATCGGAAGGAACCAGTCGAAACAATTCCACAATCCGAATCGCTTTGGCTATCTCTTCGGCGGTCGGAACATGAACCTCTGGATCCGAACCGGACGATTTTTCTTTACGCATTCTTTTTGTCGGAACTGATCCATCAGAATCGGCTCTCCTTTTGCCCGAAGAAGTATCGCCCTGGTCAGAGGGCACTCCTTCTGGTTCGGTCGCAACCGAACCAGGCTGGCCATCCGGGTCAGCGGACTTCTCGGCATCCTTTTCCCTCAGTCTACCTAATCTCTTCCCAAGGGTAGATTTGGGAACATTTTTACATATTTGGCAGCCTGAATCGAGGTGGTCAAACCCCAGACAATAAACACAGGTGGTGTGGGGATCGGCCTTAGCAAAGACCTCCCCACACTCACTGCAGTGTTGAAACCCAGGGGGCCCGGATTTTTTCTTGGGTTTCTCAGACATGGCCAACCTAACCAACTTACCCTTTTTATGGCAACTGCCAGGCAAGACATCCTTATTGGTTCCTAACCGTGTCACGGGTATTGGAAAAAACCATAGTAAAACACATTTTTTTTAGAACCGATAAGAACCAGTAACCACACACTAAGTAAAACACATAATGTCACTATCAAATGGTCGGTTCAGCCAAACTGACTGCACTTTTACAAGTTCCACACAGAAAACAGAACAATTCCTATCTAGTATTCACGGCACCAGAGACTGAACCGACTATGCGGATAACTTTTTCGGTTTAAAAACCAACGAAAACTGAGACTTTAACCGACTTTCGAACCAAACTGAAGAAGAAATCTCCGGAGCGACCGTTCAGTGAGGCGGAGTAAAGAATCTGATGGTTTGTGTTGAAACACTCCAGACAGAGACTCCAACCGAGCTCGAGCTCAGCATTCTATGCTCTGCATAGAAAGTTAACTCTTTGTTCTCCGGGGCAGTTCATCGGTTGGGGATCACTGCATATGTCAGAATACAGCAAGACTTCATGTTGTTTGAAACAATGAAACAGAATCCCCCACACTTTCTGAAGAGGAGATGATAAATTTGTGATTTGTTTCTTTGATTGAGTGTTGGAGTTATTAAATAGGCTATTATGCAAAGGCTGGGGTGGTTAGGGAAGAGAAGCATTATAAATTTTATCTTTATGATATTTGGAATTAATTACAATAATGGGAAGTGCTGTGGTATTAAACAATGTTAGTGATTAACTGTAAGCCTGAAAGTAAATTAAATAATTGCAGCTATTGTACTGTTGAGAATATTTTGTTTGATTCATTCCCCACCCCCCTTCTCCACATGATTTGGACTAGACACGTCGACATTTAGGTATAGTAACAACTATGTAATTAGAGAGTGTATTTTTGTTGAAGTTGTCGATGTTTCAAGTTGGGAGGCAGTATAGTGCAGTGGTTTAAGACTCTGAGCTGCAAACCTGGAGACCTGGGTTTGAATCCCACAGCCCCCACTTGTATACTGTGTGACCCTGAGAAAGTTACTTAACTTCCTTGTGCTCCCAGGTTGCGCCTATAAACAAGCTTTCAGCTTAGTGTGCCTCTCCTGGTAAAATTTTCCTGATGTAAAATGGAAAAAATCTGAATAAAATATATTATTATAAAAAAAGAAATGAAGTGATTAATAACTTCCCTTACAGATATATTTCCGTCACCATTTATTCATTGGTTTTGGCACTTTAAATTTCAGACAAAATCAATCAAGCAATCAAAATCTTTACATAAGAGTATGTCAAGGGAAAATTAATTTATATATAACGTAGTAACTTTCTTTATTAAACACTGGAAATAATGCTTGCCTGCTATACCATTTCAAATCGTCCTATGCATTGCTCTGTGAACCTTATATAAGTTTGTACCTGTTTTTTACCATGCTGTTTTTAATTTGCACAGCACAACTGAATGCTATATGTATTAAATGCACTAATTATTGCACTGCATTCTTAGAATCACAGAAATCTGGTGGTAGAAAAGGACCCTATTGGCCCATCAAGTCTGCCCTTCCCCCCCACTTGTCTCTTTTGTCCATTCTGATTGGTTATTTTGCTGTACTTAAACGTGTCTCTTTGTGCACGTTATCTCTGATGAAGCATGGCAGTGTCACATGCGAAACATAAGACATGTCTGTATTCGTTGACACCACCATGGAGGTAGAAGGTGAGCCACAATAATCTTTTTTATCTTTACACTAGGGCACTTTAATAAAAACTTAAGTCCCTATCTGACCTTTGGTTTGGGTTCTCTATTTTGTGTTTTTTATCTGTACAAAAGTGTATGGTTTATTAAAGGAATAATGCCTGACAGGGTGGGTGTTATGCTGGGATAACATTCCACCTCGGGTGGTTGGGCCTGAGGCCACCGGCCGAGGGCGTCCAACACCTGAGAAGGGATGTTATCCCAGCATAACACCCACCCTGGAGGGCATTATTCCTAGTATACAATGGCTTGTTGTTAAATATAAAATAAAAAAATAATTTTAAAGAATGTTTTTATTAGTGCGGAAAAAGATTTTTGTTTCTTAAGAGGAGATGCAAAAAAAGAGAAGATCCATAATGGCCATAATGATGTTACTAGACCTGTGAACAGCAGGGATGTTATGCCAAGATAACATCCTGCTGTAATGACTTAACTGAATAGTCAGAGCCCAGGATTCTTTCTTGCCATTGTATAATTAAATATAAAAACATTTAAAAGTTTTTGGGGGTGAAATGCTACAATTATTGTGTGTGTGTGTTTATTTAAACATATTTTACCAGGCAAGCAAGCAGAGTTCCTGAGGACTCGTTTTCAGTTGCAACTGGGGGCAGGGGGGATAAGGATGAACACAGGGAAGATTACATTCATGTGTGTGAGTGAGTGCCGACATTTTATAGTCTTTGCGTTCTTGGACTATGGGATGAAACTGGATATTCTGCATTGCAAAGGGCATGGGCTAAAAAAGAAATACACTTTGGGGACAGTCGATTATATTTGGAGTATGATTTTGCCTCCAGCACACTACAAAAAAGAAAGTGGTGTTACTGGTGCAAAAAGAACTGAAAAGCAAACGCATTTGAGCTTGGGTCAAATCTCCAACTAACCTCCAGGTATTTTCAAAGACTGGCTCCAAACTGTATGAGGATTTCACTGATTCCTCCTCCTTCCTTAAACAGCAAGGAACTGTAATTGAAGAGGTACAGAAGGGCTTCCAAATGGCAGAACTGAAGAAAAGACAACGGCAACAGCACCACACAAAATATCCACAGGGAAATATCTCCCCAAAATTGGAGCACACATGGTTAGTGTCGGCAGGCAGAAAGCAGTTGGAGGGAGAGGACCCTCACTCATAATCCTGATCTTCTCCCAAAGAATCATGAAACCGATGGATCCATGCCCTTTACGCATCAGGCTGATCCCAAACCAAATGACTCCCAACAGGGAGCAGGATGAAGGACTAGCAGGGATTTTCCTTTTCTACTTCTCTACATGTCCTGTGCTGCTACACAGAATGATACATATTTGTTTTGCTATGAGAACTCACTCAGGTGAACTATTGAACTGCTTTTTATTACTAACAGGTGGCACAGTGCAATGCAAGATAAAGCGGGGGGGGGGGGGAGCTTCTTTGACTCTGTAGGAATTGTAACCTGCTTGGTGGATGGCGGCAGTATCATTAGGGAGGAAAGAGAATAAGGAAACTATTTTCTTCACTTCTATGTTCACAGGGAAGCCTACTAGAATTGGCTTGCACTGGTGTGTTGGTACGCCACTGAAGGGTTTACCACTCATACTGCTGGCCAGAGAGAAAAGGAGGGTATGCAGGCCCCCCTCTGGTGATTAGAGACCTGTGCATTTGAGCTTTGGGGCAAGCCGCAGCATTCTATTACTTCAAGCAGCGTATATCCACTTATATGGACTGGATGTCAGCAATCTTTTTAATTAATTTCATTTGACCTAAGAGGTGGCAGAAGAGGTCAGAGGACCACTTATGTCCTGAGAAAGGCTATTGGTATGAGTTGGGTACCCGATCTCCTGGACATACATGGCAGAATTCACCTGAGCCATTACTGAAAGCCTTCCTGATAGTGGCTCGATCTTTCCTAAAGGACTGGTTTATGACCCATTTGGCCTGCCACCATGAACAGAATTGAGAGTCAATTCACCTGGCCAGTAGTTCCTTAAGGAATTGTAAGCATCCTCTGGAAACACAAGAGGAGGGGTGACTGGGCTTTAGAAAGTGAGTGTCTGCTGCTGCTATGACTGCTGCGGTGGGGGAAGATGGGGACTGACCTACCTATAAGTGCTGAACCGTCAGGGGGAAGTATGTGAGGACACCTTCACCCTGGACCTGTGTTCTTTTTTTCTTTCTTCTGGTGGAAGAATGATTTTGCCTCCAGTAGAATATATTGCATCAGACTAATTTTACCTATTTCCAGGCTGACATTTTCTGTAACTATAAATCCCAAAATTCCCTTTAGGTGACGTCACAGTAGGACAGCAGTTGTGAGAAGACTCAATAGCCTGCAGTGTATGTTAAGAGTTTATTCAAGCACTGATCTTTTGTTTGCCTGTTCAGCTGTCCTTCTGGGGCTAAGGACAGTCACGGAGGATTGTACTTAGCCCCAGGAGAACAGCAGAACCGGCAAACATCTGACAGGAGCTTATAAAAGCTCTTACATACATGGCAGGCCATTGAATCTCCCACTATTGCAGTCTTGCTCTGATGTCAGCTGCAGGGAATTCTGGTATTTGTAGTTACAGAAAATGTCAACCTGGAAGTAAGCAAAATTAGGTCTAATGCAATCTACTATATACCAAACTATTATAAACAGCAAAGAAAAAAAATGTTTTTGCACACAAAGTGCAAATTGGGACCAGCCCCAGACTTGGGTGTGGGGCTTTTAGTAATAACTGTTCTCCTTTAAGTTATCAGAAACACAGACAGAAGGATAGCTCCACTTTGAAAGACAAATATATTATTGTGGAGGGGGTCCTGGCAAGGCTTCTCAGTCAGCAACAAGTGTGCAGTGTTGCAACTGCAAGATGTACACGGTGGAGAAGTAACTGCTAGCCCAAACTCCATTTAGGAAACGTTCACTGATTTTAGTTTATACTGCAAGGAAGCTGCAGAGAGGAAGGTTTTTCTCCAAGGGTGTGAGTCACCAACCTTTTCTGAACAAGATGCAGCCTATGTGATTGCTCTCTTACAGGGGAAGAAATATAGCTGAGGATTAAAGAGCTCAAAATGTGAAATCATATGAGGAGTTTCTTCTGAATGGTATAAGGAGTTCAATACAGAGTTGTTAAAAGAATTTAATGAAATCAGGCAGGGCGGGCAAGCACCATTTCATGGAGGGAGGCTCCAATTAGTATCCTCAACAAACCTGGTATGGATCCCTTGGAGTGTGGGTCACATCGACCCATTTCATTGTTAGCGGTGGACATGTTGCTATATACTTGGATCTTAGTGGAGAAAGACTACAGCAACACATCTCTAAAGCAGTGCACGCAGATTAGCCTGGCTTCATTCACTGCTGGTTCATTTCCGAAAACATCCGCAAACTGTTCAATATTCTTTCCTTGCAAAGGCGGAATAAGACGCCACAGCTAGCAATAGTTATGGATGCAATAACTTTTGATAGGGCAGACTGGCAATTTCTGAAGTATTCTCTGCAATCCTTTAAAGTCAGACCCTAATCTCTCCATAGTGCACAGGCCTTTTATGAATCCCCTGGTGGTGATGGTGATGGTCAATGGTTTATTATCACCTGGCTTTTCCTGACGCCAGGGCACAAGGCAGGGCTGCCCCCTGTTCCCCTTTTACTTTCTCTGAGCTTGGAACCACTAGCAGCCAAGGTGGGACAGACTCCTGCTGTAAGGTGGATTTAGGCGGTGCCCAGTGTGCAAGAACAGAAACTTTTGCTTCATGCAGACAACTCTATATTTTTTGTCCCACTGTAGAGCCTCTATACCAGCATTCAGAGATTTTACAATGTTTTGGTACATTCGCTGGCTATAAAATTAACTACTCAAAGTCAGAGGTTACCCAGATCAGTGGTACTTACAGCCCTGAAATAAGGCAGGTTGGTCCCTTCACTTGGGCCAAACATAATCAAATTCACTACTAGGTTTGAAAATTTAAAAAACAGCAGCTCTGGACAAATTGTTTGATGTTAATTACAAGCCTCTTCATAACAAGCTTCAAGCAGACGTGGCTCAATGGTCCAACAGTTCCACTGTCCTTGACTGGTAGGACAGTTTCTGTGAAACTGAATATCTGGCGTAGATTATTTTTCTTGTTCCAGACTCTCCCATTCTTTATTCCAGAGACTTTCTGGTTGCAGCTCCGGAGAGATATTTCTAGATATGTGTGGGGCAGTACTTGCTGGAGAGTGACACATACAGCATTGCCAACCCCCAGGGAGCAGATGGCACTGCCTATTGTGCTCATGGGTTAAAAGACATGGTGACTTGCAATGGGTTGAACCTGAAGCAGAACAACCTCTTCCAGACCCTTATGGGAACTCCCACCGGAGCCATTTACTCCGGATCTTTGTTGCAAGGTTAAGAACCCATGGGTATCTCATACCATGCAAATTATCCTAAAGCTTAGATTGGCCACATGAACCAAGGGATTTCTGGTCTCTTTTACCCTAATAAGCCATCACATAACATTCACCCCACCCAAGTATGATGCAGGCTTCTGTAGACAGGCACAGCAGGGTTTAACATCCTTCACACAGTGTGTAGCTGCAGGTAAAATAATTGAATTTGAGGCACTGAGACAGCAATATGGCCTGCGGGCACAAGATTTCTTTTGATATAGAGAAGTGAGACACTTCCTTAACATAAAGACCATACCCCACAAGTTACTAGGGACAGATCCATTTTGTAGGACTTTATGTATTGCGTTATGGTTTCGAAAATAAAGTTCAGGTATATTTCAGAAATGCATCTAACACTAGGAAAAGGAGAAGACCCTCTCTGGAATGTGTTTGGGCTCCTTGGGAGTGGGAGGAGGGCAATTACTCTCCTTGCAAAGCAGTGGAGCCAGAGATTACAGGGGGGAGGTAGAAGGTTACATCATCTCCAGTACTCGACTGAGTTTGCTTGGAAGGTGTTGGTGCATTTTGTTTCATAAGCCAGCGATCACAAAATACTATGATACCTCACATTGAGATGAGTGCTGATGGGGGTGTGGTGAGAAGGGCACACACACCCATATTTTTGGAGACTGTTTAGTATTGTTGCACTATAGTGAACAAATACATAAGGTTATTAAATGCGCTATTAAAGAAGCCTATCCAATCACACCCTAGGACATGATCCTGGGTACACCAGCAGTTGGGAAGCTCCCCCCCTAAAATGAAAAAGCTTTTATATATTATGTTTAACATTGCTCACAAGGGAATCAGTGTGAAATGGTTGTTGGATGTCTCCCTTGAATTCAAAGCATGGAAGAAGATGGAGGCAGTTAGGGTTATGGAACAAATTACAGCCACCTTAAATTTAAGAGTGGAATCCCTTCTAGAGAGCTGGTGCTCTTTGGATATCTACTGATCTCAAAATTCTGATTCCCAAACACAGTGATCCCTCCTTACTCTTCTACCACAAAAAACCTTTTTCCTTTTAAGTGTGATAATATTCAGCTCTGGACCCAGATCAGCAAGGATCTCATCACTATCTCAAAGGGCACTGGCAAGGATATGGTTCTAGCCATTATGTCTTACTGGCAATGATTCCCACCTCATCAAGCCATGCCATACCCTAGCTTAATACGGACATCTGAATGGACTTCAGAACTCCCCAGCATCCATCTATTAAGGGGAGACTGGTTTGCTCCCACTTCATAATTTGATTTGTTGTGCCATTGGAATGTGAGCTTATATTTGTGTATTCCTTTGCGTATGACAGTTTTGGATAAAGCTGAATTAAAATAATAAAGATCCTGCCCCCTCACAAGTGATGATAAACTGCATATTTGATTTACACATCAGATTACTAGTTATAACTTTTAAATCAGCTATTTGTTAGATTAACCTGTTTCTCTTTGAGTTCATCTGTTGGCTTTTAGTGCTTTCCTGTGCTACTGTGATGTCATCACCATTGTACGAATATACAGAAACAGATTACCAGCTTCCAAAATGGATTCCACTCACATCACTCCACGGACACTACGCAGGTTGATTTAAAGAATCTGACTGTAGATTGCTTGTGTATGAGGAAGGAAACCAGGACAGTGCTTGCGGACTTGATGAAAGTCTTCAGCCTGGTGGAGCACTCACTGTTGCTTGGATAGACTGCCAGGGATCAACGTTCATACTGAGGTCACTGGGTGACTCAGAACATATCTAAAGGGGAGGAAGCAATGGGTCCAAATAAAAGACAAATTGTCTGATACCAAGGACCTATACTGAGGAGTACCTCAGGCTTCTATCCTGGGACTTCTCTTATTTTTGGTCTTTATAAATTACCTCCCTAATATCCTGACCCACTCAGGGATAAGGATGTACACCGACGACACAGTTTTGGTAGCAGTGGGCCAAACCAAAAGAAGATTTTAGAACTATCCAGGAGTGGTTCACCAGGTCAGTGCTTGTAATAAGCATAAAGAAAATGCGGTACATAAGGTTCAAGTTGAAAACAAAAACAAATAATGATGAACTGATTGTTAGAGACTCTGCTGGGCATTGACTGGTCAGTGTCAGCAAATATAAATAGACAAGGATAGTCTTTGACTGTAACATGAAATGTTTGAACCATAATTCAGGTCTTTGTCAAAAGGTGAGCATAAGAATAGGGGCCCTAAGAAGGTACCTCTTCAATTACAGTTCCTTGCTGTTTAAGGTAGGAGGATGAATTAGTGAGATCCTCATACAATTTGGAGCCAGACTCTGAAAACACCAGAAGGTTTGGAGCCAGTCTCTCAAAATACCCAGAGGTTAGCTGGGAATTCGACCCCAAAAATGGATCTCTCACTGTCTGACAAACACCTATAAATTAAAAATTCCATCAACATTAATCATTCCCATAATAGAGAATGGGAGTTGTGCCTGCATGTATACAAGGAAAATGGATACTTAGATTGCTTAGTAACAAATTTGAGGTTCAACACCCACCACTGTGATCTCTATACTCGCTTGAAATGGGCACCCCTAAGTATTAGATAGGAAACTAAATGGTTAACTATGTGAAAATGAGTGATCGCTATGTCTTTTTTTGATTAAATTTCACAGGTACCTTTGCCACAGATCCATCCACGATGATATCCATAGCCTGGAAGACTGCAGCTTACCACTAAGCTTTCTTGTTTTAGTCTGCAACACTTCCGGCTGATGGCTCTGTTTACATACAGTGACATCCGCCACTGTAATGACAGTTTCAGTCATTGTTTTTTTCTAGTTATTTTTTATTCAGTTGTTAATATTTAAAATAAAATAAGTTTAATTCTTTTTTCTTATATGAAAGAAAATTATTTCCTGTTTGCTCCTAAATCCTATGAGCGACTCCAACTAAATTAAGACTATGCAACATCGAGACATGATCAGCTCAGGGACAAAGGTGATTTTTTTTTTTGTAGTTATGCACAGCTTCAGAAGTGCTCAACTGGTGAGCACTGCTGCCCATACACTATACAAGACAATGGATGGGTAACAGTGAACAACAATGCTGAGTTCACTTCTCAAGGCTTCTTGACAACGGTAAATCTCTTGAGCTTCGCTCTCAAGGTTTACTTGGTTGATGGACCTGGTATTTACAAACAGGGACAGCACTGCAAATGTCATAGTGGGTATTCCCCTGGGTACAAAAGATCACCGTACAGTGTGGTATGACATACGGATCGGGAAGGAGGAAAAAACACACTAAGATGAGGGTTCTGGAATTCAGGAGAGCAGATTTTAAAGAAATAGGAAACATTTTTTTTTTTTTTTGTTATGCTCATTTTTTCAGCCCTCAGATGTTGCCGTGGGAGGAGATCCACCCTTCCCCTGTATCGGCTAGATTCCAGCATATGCCAGGATCTGGCGTTATAGAAGGCTCGCCCTAGTTTTTTCCCCTGTGCATCCCCTCCCACCTATGTGTGGCAGGGCCAGGCGTGCAATGACTTCAGTGCACGATCGGGGCGCCTCCCCATCCAACGTGGCAGAGGTACATTGCTCCCTGCCCCAACAGGTTCGGTATGGTCCCAGACTGCTGGACCCCATGCCAATGCTAGGGATCGGTAGGTGCCAAGTACTGAATTCCCTTCCCAGAGCAGTCCCTAGTATGTTCAGCCTCCTCCCCTTGCCTCAGTAAATACCTCGAAGGGTGGGATAGTTGAGGGGGAATTGAGACTCAGTGGAGAAGGATTAAGGAGGGAATAGCCAAGGCAAAGGCATCTGTTTGAAGGAAGTGAGCAAGTAAGGAGGAGGAAGACATCGCTATGATTCTCTAAGGAGGTGGCAAAGGCAGTGAGGAGAAGAGAACAGCATTTAGGAAGCACAGAGAGCCCGAGATGGAAGTAGACCGAGAGCTATATCTGGTAAAGCAAAGAGAAGCAGGAAGGAGGGTAAGGGTATCTAAAGAGGAGAAAATAGCTGTGAAAGTCAAAAAAAGGGGACGCGATCTTCTTCAGGTACATGAGTGAAAGAGGAAGACAAGGGGAAGGATAATGAAAATCAGGAGGGAACTGTGTAGAGATAGATCAAAAGAAAGGTGAAACTTTAAGTGATTACTTCTGCTCGATCTTCACAGCTGGGACTCGGGGGGGAGGGCAGACTAGCATGTAGCAGCAAGCACCAGGGGGAAGGGGAAGTGGGCACAAGTCCATTCTCAGTAGAGAGAGTCCAGAAGGGGTTGGAAGCCCTAAAGGAGAATAAGGTGATGGAGCCAGACAGGATTCACCCAAGGGCCTAAAAGAAGTCAGCACAGTGTTAGTCGCCCCCATTGAATGCTATTCAGCACATTAGAGACAGGGGTAGTTCTAGAGGACTGAAGAAGGGCTGATGTGGTCACTTTACATAAAAATGGCAGCAGGGACGAGGCTAGCAAGTTCAGTTCAGTCAGTCTCACATCAGTGGTGGGGAAATTAATGGAGACCGTACAAAAAGTAGAGGCTCATGGAGTACGCAAAAGCTAATGGGCTGCAGGACCACTGGTAGTACAGTTTCAAAAGGGAAGGTCACGACAAATTTCATAGATTCTTTTGACTGGGTTACTAGAGAGGTAGATCAAGGGAGAGCAGTGGATGTGGCCTGTGTGGCCAGGTTATCTGTAACATAAGCTTGCAATCTAGGAGCTGAGCAATGTTGGTTCCTAGTACAGACAACATATCCTTCAACACCCTGGACTCCCAAGGAGCATGGCATTGGTATGGCAGGAGACCCTCGAAATCCAGAGGTAACCCTCCAGCCACCACTTCTAAGAACTCACTTATCCGACGTAATGGTGGCCGATTGTGGCAAGAAGAGGCACAACCGACCCGACAGGGAGCTGGGACAAGGACTGGATGAGAGGGGGATGAGATCGCACAACCCATCACTGAGTAGCCTTGGATGGGTCTCAAGCCATAACAGAATCAAGGGTAGCATTGGACTTCTCAGTCTGCATGAGATGCCCTTCCAGCCCAGGGTCAAAGAGATCAGTGCCCAAAAAGGGGACATCAGCCAGATTATGTGGAGTATCCACTGTAAATGTGGAACGTCTCAGCCAGCCCTACAGTGCATGGTGACAGCCACTGTCATGGCACGGGCACAGAAGCTGACCATGTCCAAAGCTGTCTGGAACTGGAATTTAGCCAGCGATTGACCCTGGTCTCTGATTATCTTCACTAGCAACTGTTTGTCAGCAAGAAGATGGGGGAGGTCCCCTAGCACTCCCAGCAGGGAATGGCTCACGTTTAACATCCTGACAGCATAGCTGGCCTGACAGAGACCCAAGGATGCAGCAGAGTACACATTTTTAGCTGCATGGTCATACTTCTTGAACGCTTTGTCTGAAGGCCTGTCCATGTTCCCTTCGCCCCCCAATTTATGGAAGGCCAAGTTCAAAACCAAGTCTTCAGCAGAGGGGTGACTGGAGAACCCAGAAAGGGAACCTGTTGGGACTGCATAACTGCGGACCACATGAGTGGAGGATGCCAAGCAGGATCATGGATGTTTCCAAAGCTCCAGGGCCTATCAAAAGATGGCCTCAGCCATGGGAAAGGCCACCCCTGAGGAATCGTCCATGTCCCATATGTCAGTAAACGGGTTTCTAGCCCATTGCTTTACTGGTTCCAAGGGCACATTTGTAGACTCCGATACAAGTGGGATCAAAGCCCCAAAAGATAGTGGCCCACGGTCGGTGTTCAGTTTTTTCACCGATTCCCGGTCAAATGTGTGTACCCTGATTGAGTCTATGGATGACTCATTTTCAGAGGCACCAGAGGATTCCCTGAACATGACCCTTGACTGTTTGCCACCATGGACCACCCTAGTGTCCTCAGATTGGTGATCTCCACCAAGAGCCAGCCTGGCAAGCCTACCACAGCATAGGATTCCTTGGTTAAACCCCCCAAACAAGGGCTGTGATGGAAGTGGCTCCACCTGAAGGGGTGCAGAAGTAAACATGGGATATTGCTGAGAAGCAACGTAGGAATGACCAGCGTAAGTCAAGGGACCAAAGGTCTAGAGGGTAAAGCCATTCTGCTCCCAGCAATGGTCCACTGTTGCCAGAGAAGCTCCTTGTAGCATCAACTCATTTTTTGTTGATGCTCTTCCTCATCCAAGGACAAGGAGGACGAGGAACTCAACAGTGATGTCTCCTGGTCGAGCGGGATCAAGAATATGAGTGGAACCTCATCCTCACTTATCGACCTGGGTGTTGACATCGACGGTGTCCTCTGGGGGTTGGTATAAACCACCAACCTCAGCAGGCTAAGCACTAGAGGCTTTGGAGGAACGACTACCTGTGGAGGCTGCTCCCAAGGTGACCTAACCAAGATAAAGTACAGTTGTGTAGGAACTTACCGTAACAGTAGAGCTTGGAGAGGAGCTCTTGTGGCAGGTAACACTTTTAGGACTGAAGCCGGTAGGCACCAGGACCCCACAGAAAACTTCTAGCTAGCAGTATCCAGCGGGGAACCACCCCTGATGTCAGCCCGCCCCCGACGTCACGTATGGTATGGTACGAAAGGGGCAGCTCCCAGCCCATCACCAGTTCTCCCGCCAGAGATCCGGCAAGTAGGTGAAAAAAGAAGAACCAAGGAACAAAGGTATCAGACATGGAGAAACAACTACCAGGGGGAACGGTGGGAGGGAAATACAGTACCTGCTACAACAGCTCCTCTCAAAGATCTACTGTTATGGTAAGTTCTTATATAACTGTATTATCTTACTTTGAGGAGGCTCTTGCAGCAGGTAACACCTTTAGGACTGAGTCCCAAGTAGTAAAGGAGAGACCCCGGTCAGAAGGTTGGAGGCAGAAGTTTCCCAAAGAAGTTAGGACAGGAGGCCCTGAATGACAGTGAGTCCAAAGCCAGCTCTGTGGCGAGAAATGGAAATTACATACTTACCGTAATTATTGATCTTCTTGGACAGTCTCCATCACTCATTCACACTAGTGGGATAGCGCCAGAGGCGCTAGGACCTAGCAGAGAGCCACAAATTTTCTGAAGGTCAGCACCAGACCGACGTCGGACACGCGGCATCAGCGAGGCTGACTTGCACCTGTATAGGCTATTCACGCCGACCTCTCAACCGCCTCAGTACCTTTCTCGACCAAGGAGGTGCAGCGTAACTAATGAGAATAACTCATTCTGAGTGTCTGGGCCTGAGAGGGCCCAGTTGGCCTTTGTAAGAAAGGTCAAAGAACAATATCTTCACAGTCCGAACCACAGGCCATGAAGACCAGGAAAGAAAAATGAGTGAACCGAGGGGATGGTGGGTGGGCGTGTGAATGAGTGATGGAGACTGTCCAAGAAGATCAATAATTACGTAATCGTGAATTCCATATCTTCCTGGACTAAGTCTCCATCACTCCATTCACACTAGTGGAGAGTACAGCTAAAATCAACAACCCTGAGTAAATTGGTGAGGAGATAGGGTTCACTCGGAAAGGACAGCCAAGGACTGTCCTGTTAATAAAAAGAGCTGTCTTGTAAGAGCATCTATAACATAGTGCCTACAAGCTAAACGCTCGAGTTGTAACTCGTCACCTTGCCGACAACTACAATGGACAAAAAATTAAAGTCTGCCAGGCAGCCGCAACTATTCTAGGAGAGCGGCAAGAACCTGGCCTCACAATTTGATCTAGGACCAAAATTAATAGTGTCAAAGACATGCACTAATCTAATGTAAAAGACCTCAGGAACTGCAAGAGCCGGAGGTAAAGTGTACAGGTTCAGGGTCTTAGAAAGAACCTACTTGACCAATGGTCAAGAAAGAAGCATGTCATCTGTTAAGCTGGAGCAAACATGGAAGTAGGAATCTAAGTTCCGACTTGCTGAAGAGTCACTTCTGTTGCTGCAAGGCTCTGATCAGGAGAAGAAAGCCTGATTAAAAAACAAAAAGGGGACTAACAGACTGGTTAGATGCCTAGGTTTTGAAAATATCTCGGAATAAGAGAAATTCTCAGAGAAAAAAGGTGAGCTATACCACCACTGGATCGGACTGCCCCCTAGGGGTAGAAGAAAACAGGTACCCTTTACTGAGGTTTAGAGATGACCGCCTCAGGGTTGAGGCGGAACCTGATCAGATCAGCGTGGTATCAGGAAATTCCAACTAGGCCTGTCTGTGATAATTCTGACCCCCCCTTTTTTTTTTTTTTTAAATATCATTAGTCCGAGCCTGACAAGGTTGCTGGCTGCTATTTGGCAAGTATTGCCTGTTACAGAAATGACAAGGATGTCATCCCTCTGAGGAGCAGGAGGAGCCTGAAGATCTATAACTGAACCCCTGACTGGACTAATAATAGCTAGACAGATGTTAACTACCTGTGGCAAAGCAGCCACCAGAGGGCAGCATCAAAAAATGGGCTGTATACCCCTATCAAAGGAGTGGGACAGTCTGTGCAGCTCCCGACCATAGAATTAAAATGTTCCAAAGAGTGTAATTGTCTTGACCACTGAAAAAGTCTAGACGCAGAGGTATATAGTCCACAGATCCAATCTGAACACTATGGTGGACCCCATAAATAAGGAACTACTAAAAGAGCTTGCATCACAGACTCTGATGATAGAGAGGGCGTTCAGTATACAAAAAGAGTCATCCGCTGTATCACTGACCAGAAGGACAGGGAAAGACTCATCCAGACGCCTTTCTACCACAGAAGGACCCCAAAAGAGGTCTCGGTTAGAGCCACTAGAGACTCCGCCACCAGAAAGGGTGTCGAGGAGCTTGGCACCACATAGGGTGCTGAGAAAGTGCTGAGCGGAATGAGAGATTCCGCTGACAGAAACAGAACAGAAGAGTCCCATCAGCGGAAAATCGCTGGATGAGGAGATCCGATGCAGACCGCCACCCACTAAAATGTGTGGAAATAATCCGCAGAATAGGAATTCATTCCATGGAAACATCCCAACACAAGTCCTGTGGAAGAGAGGTCTGCAAACACAGATCTTTCCCTAGTTCTGTCAGACAGCACCAACTGGCACCCCTGCGGCACTAGCATCACTTCTGGCACAGGAAGGCACCAAGCAGTAACCATGCCAACCTGAGAGACACCAGAGGGCACCCACGGCAGAACCCGCAGGTATCCTCGGTACCAACGGCAGCAATGGCACGCAAGGGCACCCCCGACGCCCATGGCACCCATGGTACCATGAGCATCGAGGAGCACCCGCAGGGTGCCAGGTGCCACAAAAGAAAAGAAGAAGGTGGTGCCCGTGCCAGCCCCTGCATGGAAAAGGAAGAGGGGGTAGGCACGAGGGGCTGACAAGATGGCAAAGGCACCAAGAGGGCACCGCGCTCATTCAGATCCAATTGACCCGGCCCCGGTCCAACAGCTCCGAGGCCCGGATGCCCAGAGACCAGGAACACAACCAGGAAAAAAGGAGTCAAACCCCCTGCTCCACAGGAGCAGCCCAGAGGTGAAACTGCTCACCGGAAGTCCAACGAGGACAGAGATGGAGTCCGGAGTTGAGAAAGCAGCCATTAGGAGCGGGGCCAAGGGGGAACCCATGAAAGTTGGTTCAGGTCTATCACCCCTACCAACGAACAATCCTCGTGCAGACATACCAACGGGCAACCTCGAGTGGCACCGATTCTTTCTTCCCTAACGAAGAAGAAGAGCTCGAGGCTAAGCAGGAGCGGATCGGCAGGCCAGATTCGCAGCTTCGTGGACTGTCCTCCTCACGAAAGCACAGGACTGTTCAGTCAGACACCCCCATTACTTAAGGGCGTACGGCACAACCCCTCTGCCATAACAACTTTCAAACGAAGTCTTCCTACCGTCACCGCTACCGTCTAAGGACGACTCCGTGGATGGCAGGAAAGAATTTCTTCATAATCTTCTTATTCGTAAAATAAAAAATTACTACTAAATAGTTAAATTAAAACTTTTAAATTAAACACCAAAAGCTGCTGTCGTATAGATGAAAACTTTGACTCCGGCAGACGAGAGACGTCAACATCCAAGCGCACTCGACGGCGGGAGAAAAGGAACTGAGGCGGTTGGAGGGTCGACGCCGAGATAGCCTATACAGGCGCGAGTCAGTCTTGTGGTGCCACGCGTGCGTGGTCCTACCTCGGCACCGGCCCTTCAGAAAATTTTTGGCTCCCGCTTGGTCCTAGCGCCTCCGGCACTATCCCACTAGTGTGAATGAGTGATGGAGACTTAGTCCAGGAAGATGTAATGTCTAGACTGTAGTGTTTCATGAAGGTGTGGACAGAACTCCAAGTGGCAGCTGCACAAATGTCAGCAGCAGGCACATTTTTCAGTGAGGCAAAAGAAGCAGCCATGCCCCTGGTAGAATGACCCTTAACCGAGCCCGGAAAGGGTTTGTCGTACTTGTTGTAACAGAATACAATGCAATTAACCAACCATTTGAATAAACATTGTTTAGAAACAGGAGCCCCTTCCATCTGGGGGAAGGGGTGAAAGAGACAAACAACTGATGGATTTTCAAATGGTGAGGGTGCGCTCCAAATAATAATGAAGCACCCTGTGAATGCCCAGAGTATGCAACAATGCCTCCCCATGGTTCGGGTACTCTGGGTAATACACCAGAAGGTGGATGTCCTGATTCAAAGTAAACTCTGACACCACCTTTGGAAGAAACTTAGGATTAGTTCTCAAGTACACCCTTGTGAAAAACCAAAAAAAGGCTCCTTACACATCAGGGCCTGAAGCTCAGAAATCCTTCGAGCAGAAGTTCAGAAATCCTTCGAGCAGAAGTAATGGCAACTAAAAATAATGCTTTCTATGACAGGAAGCATAGCTTACAACTTGTGGTGGGTTCAAAGAGAGGCAATGTGAGCTTTTCTAAGACAAACAAAAGGTCCCATGGTGGACGGGATCCTGGATGGGAGGCTTTAATGCAGAATGCCCCATAGGAAGGTACAGGGAAGGTCCAGCTGGGCAATGTTCTTGCCCCCAGTGGGCACTTGATAGGCTGCAATAGCAGACAAATGCATCTTGAGTGAAGAGTAGCTGAGTCCTGCATCAGAGAAAGAGAGGAGGTACTCTAATACCAAGTTCACCAAGCAGGAGAATGGGTCCAGCTGCCGAGCGGTGGCCCAGATGCTAAACCACTTCCATTTCAAAGCGTAGGTCACCCTAGTGGAGTGTTTTCTGACTGCCACTAGCACATCCGTTACTCTGGGTGATACCCCGGATATGAAAATGGCTAGGTCTGCTGGAGTCATGTCTGGAGATGCAGAGATCTGAGATCCAGATGGACCAGGGTTCCCTGCTCCGGGGACAGCAAGTCTGATCGAAGGGGCAGGGAAACTGGAGGTTCCACTGCCAGTTGCTAAAGCAGTGGGAACCAAATCTGGTGAGGCCAGAACAGTGCCATTAGGATCATTTCTGCACCCTCCAACTGTAACCTGAGGAGGACCCGTTGCAGTTGAGGGAAGGGAGGTAACGCGTAAAGGAACCTCCCTGTCCAGGAGAGGGAAAATGCATCTCACCAGAAAACACCAGGCCCTGGATCTAGTGAGCAAAAACTGGGCAGTTTTGCAGTGGAAAGGGAGGCAAACAGATCCAGTTCTGGATCACCCCATCTGGTGAAACGATTTTCTGCCACTGAGGGATGAAGTTCCTATTTGAGGGCCTTGGAGCAAGAGCAACTTACACTGTCGGCCAGGATGTTTTTGATACACGGGTTGTGGACCACCGATAAGTCCAGATGATGGTCCACTGCCCATGCCCACACCTGCATGGCTTCCCTGCAGAGGGGACAGGAATGAGTCCCCCCTTGCTTGTTGATGTAAAATACCACTGACATGTTGTCAGTTTGTATCAGCAGGGATCCCGACAGGAGAACTGTCTGAAAAGCCTGAAAGGCATACAGAACCACCCTCATCCCCAAAATATTGATAGGGAGATGCAGCTCGAGTTGGGCCCAGGACCCTTGAGTCTAGCAATCTCCCAGGTGAGCCCCCCAGCCTGGCCCTGATGCATCTGTGGTCAGGATCTGTCTGGGGGGGTTCCTTCCATAGACAAACTCCTCTGAAGAAGTTGGAGGAATTCAGCCACCATGTAAGGGCTTGCTTGACTGAATTGGACACCAAGATGGGTTGGTCCAGGTTGTCCGATTGTTGATCCCATTGAACTCTCAGGTTGCACTGGATCACACTCATGTAAAGCCTGGCCAGAGGGACTGTGGCAATGGCTGCCACCATGTGTCCCAAGAGTCAGAGGACTGCCATAGCTAGGGTTTGAAGAGCCGAGGAGAGCTGTCGAGCATGTGTTTGAAGGCACTCTGCTCTGTCCTGAGGAAGAAAGGCTTTGCCTTGGGCCATGACCAGCTGTGGAACTGGCCAGGGAGAGGACTTGGGGAGATTCAAGGTGACCCCTAGGTCCTGAAATAGGGAGAAGGTGGTTTGCATGGTGTCCATTAGCTGTCCCTGGTGGGACTGGTTAGGAGCCAGTTGTCAAGGTAGGGGAAGACATAGTGCCCCCGCCTTCTGAGATTTGCAGCCACTACTGTGAGGCATTTGATGAACACTCTGGGTGCTGAGGACAGGCCGAAAGGCAGAGTCCTGAACTGATAGTGGTGTCCCTGGAAGCAGAAGCGAAGGAACCTCCTGTGTAGTTGGAATACCAGAATGTGGAGGTATGCGTCCTGCATGTCCAAGGACCATAACCAATCCCCTTGATGGAGCAGAGAAAGTAGACCTATCAGGGTGACCATCCTGAATTTTCTGTATTCGATGTATTGAGTCAGGTGGCTGAGGTCTAGGATTGGACGCAGGTCCTCCATTTTCTCTGGCATGAGGAAGAAATGGGAATAGCAACCTTTCCCCTGTTGAATTGGGGGAACAGGCTCTATGGCTCTTTTTTGTAGGAGAGCCTGGATTTCCTCTGCGATGAGAGTGCCATGGGCTTGGGAGTAATGGGACTGAACCGGAGGGTTATCCAGGGGAATCTCAGTGAATCTGAGAGTGTGCCCTCTCTCGATAAGCTGCAGGACCCACCGGTCTGTTGTTACCCAATGTCACCCTTCTGTGTGCAAGGAAAAATTACCCCCACCGCCTTTCCTAAGGCCTCAGCCAGGGGAAGGGAGTCGGGCAACGAGTCAGGCAGAGGAGCTGGGAAGAAGAGCACAGGCTGAGAGGTTCTGGGGGTCCACGGGGCTGAAACTTCAGAGGCAGGAGTGGAGGCCTTTCTCTTAAAACCTGCTCTCTGCTGATGCTGTCCTCTTGGTGGCTGTCTAGCATTCCTTCAAAAGGACTGCTTGGAATGCTGCTTGAGTGGAGACTTGTACATTGTATGTACCAATTGAATGGCTTTCCCAGATTCTTGTAAATGGGTGATGATATTCTGAGAATCTTCACCGAACAGGACCAGCCCTCTGAAGGGAGCATCCATAATCTTGGATTGGATGTCCAGAGCGAATCCGGACACTCTCAGCCAAGAATACCAATGGATACAAACTGCAGAAGCAGCAGCCCTCCCGCCAAGTCCACAGTATCACAGGATGCCCGCAGGATGCGATTACCGACGTCCAAGCCTGACTTCAGTATAGCCATCAGCTCTGCCCAACCTGGGCAAGCCAACATGGCTTGGGCAACTTCCAGTGCCTTGTCCCACAAGGCGTTCTGGTACTGAACCATGTGGGCAAGAAAGCTTTGAGAGCGAATGGCTCAAGTGGCTGAGGAGTACACCTTCCTGGCCAGATAATCAAGCTGCTTGGCATCTGGTGGTTGTGTACTGAGGTGCCAAGGGCGCCTGAACAGGTCATGGGCAGCATTAATCATAACATAGTCCACCTCAGGTTGTTCCCCATAAAAAGGGTCTTCCCTAGGAATGGTATACAGCCGGTCCGATTTCTTGGACACTGCTGGCAGCATCGAAAAGAGTGCTTCAGCAAATCTGTGTGACATCATTATGGGACGTTGACCATAGGAGGGACGTACCATGGGTAAGGTGTCCTTTTTCCTAAGAAAGGTGGCCAGCTGCTTTCGTTATGGATCTAGCTATTTTGTATCCAAACCATTCAGTTGCTGGATGTGATGCATCACATCCATAAATGTAGGGTCGCCGGGCGGGAAACGAGGGGCATTCTTGCCACCCTTGGGCTCCGACGGCAGGTCAGAGTCCCCCCAGCTGGAGGAAGAGGAGGAATACTTATCAGAATTCCCTGAATCTGGTGAGGGGGAAGGCGACCATGGGTGCTTACGTGGTTGGCCTTGAGGTATTTTAGTGACCAGGCCACATCTGGCTGGGCAACATTCTCCTGAGCGAGGACTGGGAGAACCAGGGTCTGGGAGATCAACTCCTCAGTGACCTTCTCCAATAGCCAGTCTACAGGTTCAAGAAAGGTCTCCACAGTCTAGTCGACCAGAGGTGAGGTTGACAGCCCAGGTGGGATTACCATGAAGCCTTCGACCTTCGCTGGACTGTAGAGAGCTCTACCTGGCCACGAGGTCAGGGCAGTCGACAGAGCAAGAACAGCATGATTGTTCCTGATCTCACAACCACGACAATACTTTTTGTGTTTTCTGTTGCGGTGAGATGGGCTCTCCACAAAAGTCGGGCCCTCTGATGCTGCCCCCGGCTAGGAATAGTGCTGACACCAATGAGGAACTAGCCATAGTCATTGTTGCTTCTTCTTCTTCCAGGACCACAAGCTAATCAGCCGACCCGGACATCACCAAGGTCTTTTTGCAGTCTTTCAGTCGATCAAGGGCCAATCAAGCCTCCCAGTCTTCAATTGATGCCAGTAGCACAGTCCGGCACAAATTTCATCCCTTGATGTTGTGTTGCTTGCCCAGGCAGCACAAGCACATGCCATGCAGGATTCCAGCCAACATTTTCTGCTTGCACTGGGTGCAGAACTTAACCTCAGTATTGTTCTCCATTGATCATGATCCAGAATCAGCAGACTTGCGGAGCGACCTTTCAGAGGAAATACTGACTTGAAAAGGCAAATATTCACCAACAAAGCATTTGAACAACTCAAAATCCTTCAACGCTGCAGAACTGTGAAGAAGGAGAACTGTCCCTTCCAGAGAAAAGAAGGATATGAAGTTACGGGGCTCAGGAAGAGGATATACCACCTAGGGAGTGGGAGAAGCTTAGATTGAAGACTTCTGATGACTCAGTCGTCTCCAGGAAGACCGCCAGAGAGTAGACCGTGAACTGTATCCACATTGTTAGAAAACATATTTCTGGGTCATTTCCCATCAAACTCCAGAATTTTGCTAAATGGATCCCATTTAGGTAGAATCAGTGGTTTATTTTTTTTGAAAGCATCATTTTTATGCTTTCCTAATTCTTTTCCCCAAATAAAAAACAAGATGGCCGCACTTCCGACCTAAGAAATTTTTTTTCAGGACCTAAGAATCGTCTCATGACCTAAAAATTCTTCGGTTGTAAGAAACATCTATCCTGAAAACCCTACTGTGCATGCTATAAAGCCAAGGGCCCGATTCACAAAGCCCCTAGACTGATGCAAGGTGCCTGTGTCAAACATAAATGAGCAAGTATGGCGCAAGGAGGCATGCAGCAGACTGCCATATCCCCCAATTTGGTGTTCACAAAACCCTCCCAGAGGGCAAAATTCTAAGTACCCTTAGACCAGCCAGAGCTGATCTAAGGGTACTTAGAGATGTCCTCTGGGAATGTTTTTGACATATGTGGCAATGTGCCACGCCCATCCCAGTCATTAAATAAAAATAAAATTCCTGGTGATCTAGCGAACCCCCAATCAGCCCCGATCCCTGTTAGAATTTAAAATAAAAAACCCTGGTGGTCTAGCAGACCCCCAATCAGCCCCGATCTGTTAGGATTTATAAAACAAAAGAGCCTGGTGGTCTAGCAGCCGCCCCCCAGGCCCAATCCCCTGTTCTGTACAATTAAACAGCCCTGGTGATCTAGTGGCCCCCACCCTGTCACGCAGTGTTCCACCACCATGCTCCCCTCAAAACCGAAACAGAGTTGGCGACCGGCACAGCCCTCTTCACACCACTGTGTCTTGCCACCGACTGAGCTGTCAATAAGGAGTGTGTGCTGTACGCACTCCTTATTGACAGCTCGGTCGGTGGCCAAATGTGGTGGTGTGAGAAGGGCTGTGCAAGGTCGCCAGCTCTGTTTCAGGTTAAGGGAAGCAGCGTGGTGGGACACTGCCTGCAGGGGTGGGGGCCACTAGATCACCAGGGGTGGGGGCCACTAGACCACAAGGCTGTTTTTTTATAAATCCTAACAGGAAGTTGGGGTGATTGGGGGTCTGCTTGACCACCAGGTTTTTTTAATTATAAATTCTAACAAGGATCGGGGCTCATTGGGGGTCCTCTAGACCACCAGGGTTTTTTGCACAAATCCTAACAGGGATTGGGGCTGATCAGGTGTCCCCTAGACCACCAGGTTTTTTTGTACAAATCGTAACAGGGATCGAGGCTGATCCGAGGGTCTGCTTCACCGCCAGGGATTTTTTTTATACTTCACTGGGATCGGGGTGGTGGGCGATAGCCACCAGGGACTGCTGTCCATTCTGCTATTGCCATACGGCTTCCCCATGGCTTGCAGCACACCTTCAGGATGCGCCGTCTCATTGGCACAGTGCCAGGGTTGACATAAGCCATGGGACTTTGCCACCAGGACCCTACCCAATAGTGAATTGGGTGCATGGTCTCTGGCTCACCGGCGGTTAGTGCAAGCTGCCTTCAGTGCAGCTTGTGCCAACCATTGTGAATCGGGGCCCACATTTTTAAAAACTTAAAACTTGAGAACCAATTTGTATTTATTCACAAAATCATCGAAAGGCACCTCCTTGGGCCAAGCTGCTTCCACCCTGAAATTTTCAGAAACAAATTCCTAATAGTTTTTTTCCTAGATGTGAGCAAAAAGGGGTCAAAAAAGTGTGTTTCTTTCTTATTTTTCACACTCCCTGTATCTCAGAATCTGGATGAGCAGCCACCACGAGACTTGCAAAATCATAAGAACTTGGCACTCTGACCATGTATGCAAAATTTAATGTAATTTCATCAAACATGACAAAGTTATTATGGCTCAAAGCTCACGATCTAACACATTTTTCTCACAACCTAGGGATCTGGCTCACTACCTAGAATTCTTTGGTTGCAAGAAACAGCTATTCTGAAAACCCTATTGAGTATGCTCAGAAGCCAATTTGTCAAAACAATATAACACGAGAATGGATTAAACTCCTTTGATGAACCGCTTCAACCCCGAAAATTTGGTAACAAAATTCCAAACTATTTTTGCTCTAGATGCAAGCAAAGAAATGGCCAAAAAAGAGTGTGTGTTTTTTAAAGTTTTTACAGTTCCTGAATATCAGAATCCAGGCGTAAACGATCGTCACAAACTTGCCAAATTACAGCTCTCAGTAAAATGTTCAACGCAATGTATAGCTGATCTTGATTCTGCAATACTGTATAACTGAAAAAAATGTAACCTTTAGCTGCCATTTTATGCCTATATGTATTAAGTGTTTATGTTTGTTTTTTCTGATGCGGAGCCTTTGTAAATGAGTCCCTGACTCAAAGGTTGTAATCCTAAAGTCTGTCACATAAATAAATAAATTGTAAAACCTTGTCCCCCTGACCAAGTACGCAAAATTTCATGCAGATAGTCCAAAGATGCCAAAGTTATTAAGGTGCAAAAATTGGGGTTAACATTAATAATAATAATAAACTTTATTTTTATGGCACCTTTCAAATACCAAGGTGCTTAACAGATTTAAAATCACAAATCAAATATCAACAGCATAGAACATATAAAATCAGTAGTATCATGCCTATTGAACCCTAACTATACAGGGGTTACTGGGCCTGTATAATAAATTTGAAAAAGCAAAAATTTTAGTTTTTTTCAGTTTTTTGTCCCAAATAAAAAAAAAGACTGGGGTTCTCACACCCTAAAAAAAGCTGTCAGAACCTAAGACTCAGCTCATGATCTACAAATTCTTAGTTTGCAAGAAACTGTTATCCTGAAACTCCTACTGAGCATGCTCAGAAACCACATTTTTAAAACATTATAACTTGAGAACTGATATATATATATTTTTTTTTTTTTTTTTTTTACACAAAATCTTTAAAGTCACTTCCTTAAGCCACGCTGCTTTTACCCTGAAAAGTTCAGAACAAAATTCCTTAACATTTGCGCTCTAGACGTGAGCAAACAGTCGAAAAAGGTTACTCACCTATAACTGTTGTTCTAGTACTGGTATACAAGTCACATTCAGACTCTGGCTGTTCCACTTGACAGGCTTTCCATCTGATGCCTTTAAGGTAAGATCCTCCTACCACTCGGGCGGTATATTCCCCGACTCTGCCCTATGATGTCAGATCTTTGCATGCTGGAAGCACAGATCTGTGTGCCACTTGCAAGGGAAGGCCGGGTGGGTTGTGTGGATGTGAACTATATACCACTTTTAGAACAATGGTTACAGGTGAGTAACCTGTCTTTTTTTATATACTTTATTGTATTGTTTTTTCCACAGCACTGATACATCAGACAACACTGGCATGCCAAAAAGACAATCAACAATCAGAGTATATTTTACATATACAAAACACAAAAACAAAGACAAAGGGCACTTGTTCCACAATTTTCCAGTCCTTAAATTACAGTCTTGGGGAAACTGGCAGTGAAAAACACAGGGGAGGGACAGGTGGAACCAGGAAGCATCAAGGGCCAGGAGGGGTCAGAAGGGAGGACAAGGGAGGTAGGGGGAAGAGTCACACGGAAAGGACACATAGCAACAAAACTGATAAAAGCCATAAGGCAATCAGTTATATCAATCAATCTAATTACTTATGACAATCACCTGGATTGCAGAGGTTCTTTAAGGTACAAAGTCCAGTCTTATAGATGACATATACAAAACCCATCTTCTCCAAACAAGTTTGAACTGTGTTTGTCTCTTATTTATCATGGCTGTTAAGGCCTCTAATCTATAGATTGAGATCATGATCTCATGCCATTGAGAAAGGGCAGGTGCCTGCTTAGTAAGCCATTTTTTGGTGGTTGCTTTTTGAGCTGCTAGAAAGGTCACCTCCAAAAGTTTCTCTGTGATTGGGTCCGTATACCCCAGTGGTGTATCCATTAAAAAAAATACAAAGATGGGGTCAGCACCAGATCAGGATTAAACATAGTGCGCAATGCTTGCTGCAATTCTCCCCAAAACCTAACCAGGGCCGGGCAGTCCCATAGTATGTGACCTAGAGCAGCTGGAGAATAGCCACATTCTCTCCAACAGTGTGCAGTGTGGTCCTTCTGGAATTTTGCTTGTACAGCTGGGATTCTAAAAAAACAAATCAACATTTTCCAGGAAAATTCCCTCCAAGTTATTGCCAAGAGCCCACTATAAAGCTTCATTTGTGCCTTAATCCACATTGCATCCTCTATTAGTATCCCCAGGTCTTTAGCCCATGCTTCTTTAATTGTGTGGCTCCCCCTTTCCATGACAGTAAAACCTTATATATAGAGGAAATAATGTGGTCCAGAGGTGCTCTACCCTCTACCGCAGCCCTACATAAAGTTAGTATCGTGAGGGGGGCCCATCCCCCCTATCCTGGGGCATAGATTCTTGATGTAGTCCCGGAATTCAAAATACCAGAATCTATCTCTCCATGTGAGTCCAAACTGAGTAATTAGGTCCTGGAGAGACAGGATCCTCCCCTTCCCCACCAAGTGCCAAATCATATAGAGGTTTTTCTTTTCCCATAATTGAAATCCCCTGTCCCACTTTGCTGGGCCAAAGTCCTCCAGGTACGGGATTGCAAGCAGGAGATATCGCCAGCTCCGCAGACTCCTATCTCCCAAGACCTCATACCAAATATTTAATGTGAGGGCCGTGTATAGATTGGGGTTACCCCATAGCACCCACTTCCTCTTGTAAGCTAGTAAGGCTCGATGAAGGTTGGTAAGGTCTCCCTCCTCCAACTCCAGCGACTTCCATTTGGCTACATAGCTCTCACTAGACCAACAGAAAATTGTCCTAAGTTGTGCAGCCATATGATATAATTAAAAGTTGGGGAGAGACAATCCCCCCTCCGCATGGAAGTTGGAGAATTGACAGACGTACCGTTGGTTTTTGGGGCCCAAAATAAATCTAGAAATTTTCCTGATAAGGGAATTATAGAGAAGATGTGGGAGAGCTATGGGTAGGGTTTGTGCTAAATAATGAAATCTTGGTAATACTACCAATCTTCACCACCTGTACTCTTTGCAATAATGAGATAGGGATGATTGACCATCTTTCCAAATCTTTACTTATTTGCTCCAGGATTGGGGAGTAATTAAGATCCACCAGAAGCTCATGTGCTGGTCCTATTTGGACCCCCAGGTATTTTAGGTGGTTTAAGTCCCACTTAAAAGGGAATTGTTGTCGGATGTTGTCTGATTGGTCATAATGAACCCGCAGCACCTCGGTTTTTGTGGTGTTAATTTTGTGCCCTGCCAGCTGACCAAAGCCTTCTACGCACCTCCACAATTGGGGCAGCGTCTGCTCTGGGTCCCCTAAGTAGATGAGAAGATCATCTGCATACAGTGCCAGTTGCTGTTGCTCCCCACCAAGTTCCACCCCCCGCACCCCATTCTTGCTCCTCAGTGCCCGGGCCAGGGGTTCCAAGTAAAGCGTAAAAAGGAGGGGGAACAGAGGGCACCCCTGCCTTGTGCCTCTATATAGTGAAAACATCCCAGACACCTGGCCATTGATCTTTATAAAGGTTTTAGGCTTAGAGTAAATATTGTTAATAATTCTGACAAATTAATCTGAAAAGCCAAAGTGGGTCAAGGTCGAAAGAAGAAAATTCCATGCTACTGGGTCGAAGGCCTTCTCAGCATCCAAACTTAAAAGTAGGAAGGGGGACTCCAACCGGGCAGCATGGTGTAGATCATGTAGGGTCCGTTTTATATTATCCTGGGTTTGTCTTCCAGGTACAAACCCTGTTTGGTCAAAATCAATTAAATTAGGTAAAATGAGTTATAGTCTTTTGGATATGAGATTAGCATATAATTTATCATCGATGTTAAGGACTGAAATTGGTCTGTATAATTTACATTGGGAGGTAGCTTTACCTGGTTTTAGGATGCTAGATATCACCACATAATTCCAGGTGTCCGGGATCTGCTCTCCCTGTTGCGCCTCTCTGCAGGCTTCTAGCAGGGGTCCCTCCACCTCTGTTTGAAAAAATTTAAAAAACTCGGGGGTGTATCCATCAGGGCCTGGGTATTTACCCGATTTCAATTTTTTAATTGCCTGACTTAATTCTGCCTGAGTGATAGGCCTGTCCAACAAGAGCTGGGTCTCTGTGCTGAGTTTTGGGAGTGCTAGATTAGCTAGGTATGCATTTATTTGAGCCTCATCGGCTCTTTGCTCTGGGGTATAGAGGTCTTGATAAAATTTCCTAAAGCTTGCCATGATGTGCTGGTGTGAAAAGCATTAACTTCCCAGTCTGTGGGTCTCTAATCTGGGTTATCATGGACTGGGTCATCTGCTGACATAGACAGTGAGCCAGTAGTCTAGTAGCCCTAGGCCCCACTTCCCCATACTTCTGTCGTAGGTGCAGCAGCGCCTGTTCTGTCTTAATATCCAATTGTTTCTGTAGAGTAACCTGTCTTTCTAAGGGCATGGATACAGTTCACTATCTACACTCTGGTAGACTCCTAGCAGTTCTTGGGGGAGGGGGGACAAAGTGGCGCACCCCTACCTGGCGATCAGAGACTAGAGAACAGAGGTCCCAAAATCAGCATCCCGATGGGACTCTAGGTCAATGCTGTAGTGGGATAAGAAGATGTATGCTATCATCCAGGTAACAGCCCTGCAGAATTCCTGGATGGGAATGTCCCCGGAGGCAGCCACCTAAGCACAGTAACCTGAAAAGTTTGGAACAAAATTCCTTAGTATTTGTGCGCCAGATGTGAGCAAACAAACAGTCAAAAAAGATAGTGCGACATCTCACACCTGTGCATAGGCTCAAATGACTTGCCCAAGAGCACAGCCAGCACCAGCAGTAGGTCCTATGGTGGTGGTGGTTCATGCACCAGAGAGGACAGGTGGTCCAGGCCCTTGAAAAAGCTCCAAACCATCATCTTCAGGGGCCACCGTTGGCTTACCAGCCTGCACCTAGTAAGTATAGATGGCTGCCAGGTGCACCTTATGGGTCATCACTCACAGGACCAACAGAGAGAGGGACCAGAGATACTCCAAGATGCTCGCCACAGGGTAAGGAAGAGGATCAAACTTCTTGCCCTGGCACCATATGGAAAACCCCTTCCACTTAAATGCATAGCATTTGCAAGTCAAGACTTTCCTGGAGGCCTCCACAACATGGAGCACTACTTTTGAGAGACCCAAGGCCTGCAGCTCTAGTTGCTCAGGAAACAGGCTGAGAGGTGCAGGGATGTCAGGTCTGGGTGCAGTACCATCCCCTGTTGTCTGGTCAGCAGATCTGGGTGAAGAGGCAGACGCCACAGAGGTCTGCTGCTGAGGAGATCCAGGTACCAGAACTGCCAGGGCCAGTATGGAGCTATCAGGATCATCAGTGCCTTTTCCTTCAGACAATGACCACCATCTTGTGGACAAAAGGAAAGGCAGGGAAGGCGTATGCGAGGCCTGGGATTCAGGGCCTCGAGAAGGTATCCCCCAACTATGTCCCAGACAGTGCGGAGGGGGGAAGGCACAAAACAGCCTCAGTTTTGTATTCTCCCAGGAGGAAAACAGATCCACCAGATGGCCCAGGTGGACAGTTGACCACCTCCTGAATACCCTACTTGACTGAAAGCATCTGCCTGTTTAATACTCGGTTGTAAGACAGAAGAAGGCATGAGCCCATATAGCCTGTCTCCCTCCTTAGTGGGGCCACTTTGGTGTCAGTCAAAGAGTAAAAACTCATCCAATTTAGATTTTAACAGGGTCAAGGTATTGGCATTTACTACATCACCAGGTAGACCATTCCACATATTCATAGCTCTGTATGTAAAGAAGCCTCTCCTGCTGTTTTTTTTTTGTTTGTTCAAAATACAACTGTCCATTGTGACTTATTAAGTCAAACTCCCTCATTTTAAATTTTAGACCTAAATCTTCCATCAACTCCTCATTTCTTAAGATTTTAAATAACATTAGCATCTCCTCTCTCTCTCCTCCCCTTCAAGGTATACAGTACCAGCTCCTCCAGTCTTTGTTCATACAACCTGTCTTTCAGCGACCTAATCATCTTGGTAGCCCTGTGTTGGACCAGTTTGATATTATTAATATCCTTTTTCAGGTAAGGGCTCCACACTGAGAAGCAATAGTCCAGGAGTGGTCTAACATAAGTTTTATGCAAAGGCATAATACAGGCATCATCTCTGGACACAAATGCCTTTTTAAGTTTGTTCACTCCTGCAACACTGATCATTAGGAAATCTGGATCCAGGCTGTGCACAAGGGTCCAGGTGAGGAGGGCCTCCTGACACAGAGGAAGGAAGTGTGTTCTACCCTGCCTGTTCAGGCAAAACATGGTTGTGGTGTTGTACATCTGGACCTACATGACCAGACCCCAGACTACAGGAGCAAATTCCATCAGAGCAAGCCACACTGCATGGAGCTCCAGTACGTTTATGTGGTGATGGGATTCCTGGGGAGATCAGAATCCATGGGCTCTGTGGTCTCCTAGGTGTCCTTCATACCCCACCAGAGATGAGTCCATTGTCAGTACAATAGATGGATCTGGGCAGACAAATGGGATTTCTTCTTCCAGATATTCTAGGACTAGCCTCCACTGCATGTTGTCCCACATCGGTTGGGTCACTATAACCAGCAGATCCAAGTGGACTAGGTGCTGAGAACAGAGCTGGCCCAACTCCCACTACCATAGTGCATCCGCTAGTGGGCCCAATAGATCACACCAGTGGAAGATACCATGTACCACAGCAGCTGCAGGAAATCCTAGGCAGGGCACGAGAGCCTAACCTGAAATGATTGATCGGGCAAAGGAGGTAAAAGCTAGTGCCTGGTCAGCGGGAAGGCAGGTCTTAGCTTGCAGGTAGTCTAGTTCTACCCCCGATGAACTTGATCACCCAAAGAGACCAGTTCAAACTTGACTGGGTTGACCAACAAGCCCAAGCCATGACTGGTCTAGAGGGCCAGATCTCTTATCTCTCAACGGTCTCCTTGGATGGCCCAGCTAACACCAAGTCATCCAGGTAGGGATACACCCTGGTGCTCTTGCACCAAAGGAAGGCTATCACCACTGCCTTGCACTTGGTGAAGACCCTGGGTGTAGATGAGAGGCCAAAGGACATGACCTGGAACTGGTACAGTACCCCTTCCACTGGGAAATGGTAGTACCCACAGTTGGATGGATGAACTGGGATGTGGAAGAATGTGTCTTCAAGGTCCAGGGAGCAGAACCACATGCCCTGTACCACAGAAGGAATGATCTGACTCAGAGTGACCATCTAGAACTTGCAATTCCGCATGGACTGATTCAGACTGTGTAGCTCCAGTATGAAGCACCAGCCCCCGGCCCGTCCATTTCAGAATCAGGAAGTACCTGGACATATAACCGTGACTGGCCAGGGCATCCAGAACACAAGCAATAAAGTACAGTTACGTAAGAACTTACCGTAACAGTAGATCTTCGAGAGAGGCTCTTGCAGTAGGTAATTACATATAGGACTGACGCCAGACGGTGGCAGGACCCCACGGAAAAATTTCTAGCTAGCAGTCCCTGGTGGGGACTGCCCCCACGTCAGGTGACCAGCGTCACATGACGTCGGTATAAAGGGGCGGTCCCAGATGCCCGCCTTCCAGTTCTTTCTCGCCACAGGCCCGGACGAGAGAGAAGCAGATATTTCCCTCAATGGAAAAGGAGCTGAAAAAGCCTAGGGGGATGGAGGGCGGGAAGGTATTACCTACTGCAAGAGCCTCTCTCGAAGATCTACTGTTACGGTAAGTTCTTACGTAACTGTACTATCTTACTTCGAGAGGGCTCTTGCAGTAGGTAATTACATATAGGACAGAATCCCAAGCAGTCTGGAACAAATGAAAAGGCACCAGGAGGAGGAACTACTCTAAAAAGTAGCAAATAATCTAGCAGGTTTCAAGAAAGGAGGCCTTGCAAGACAGCTAACCCGAAGCCTGCTCTACGGCGAGAGGCAATGTCCAAACTGTAGTGTTTAGTGAAGGTATGGACAGAAGTCCAAGTGGCAGCAGCACAGATGTCTGCCGCAGACACGTTCTTGAAACAAGCCACAGAGGCGGCAACTCCACGAGTGGAGTGGCCTCTGACTTGACCCAGGAGGGTCTTGTTGTACTTGTCATAACAGTAAGTGATGCAATGGGCCAACCATTTTGATAGGCATTGCTTAGAAACAGCATTGCCTTCTCTTTTGTGAGCAAAGGAGACGAACAACTGATCAGTCTTTCTGAGATCCTTTGTCCTATCGGTGTAGTATCTCAGAATCCTATGAACATCCATGGTATGGAGCAGGTATTCTCCTTGATTGGAGTACTGAGTGAAGAAAGCAGGTAATTCAATAGACTGATTCAAGGTAGATTCCGCTACCACCTTCGGAAGGAACTTAGGATTCGTGCGAAGAGCTACTCGTTCTTTGTGAAAAATCAAATAAGGGATTTTGCACATCAGGGCCTGGAGCTCGGAAATTCTACGAGCAGAAGTAATGGCCACCAAGAAGAGCGTCTTCCACGATAAAAACTTCAAGTCTGAGGAAGCCGCAGGCTCAAAGGGAGGAAGGGTAATTTTTCGAGGACAAAGTTTAAGTCCCAAGGCGGAGCTGGGGTCCGGACAGGGGGCCTGAGATGAAGGACCCCTCTAAGGAAAGTTTTGGAGACCTCCAGTTGGGCAAATGCCTTATCAGCAAAAGGGACATGGTAGGCTGAGATAGCCGCCATATGGACTTTCAAAGAGGAGTGACTGAGACCCAGGTCGAAAAGATGACGCATGTGTTCAAGCAGAATGGTCGCAGGACAGGAAAAGGGCTCCACGTTCCTGGACGCAGCCCAGATAGAAAATCTCTTCCACTTCATGGTGTAGGTGGACCTAGTGGAGGGTTTTCTAGCCTCCACCAGAATCTCGGCCACCTTAGGAGAGATGCCAAAACGAGATTGAGCTAGGTCTGCAGGAGCCATGCACGAAGTTGAAGGGACTTGAGTCCCGGATGGACCAGGGTCCCCTGATCCTGGGTCAGCAATCCTGGAGATAAAGGAAGAGGAAGAGGAGGAACCTCTGAGTATTGTTGCAGAAGAGAGAACCAGATTTGCCTGGGCCAAAATGGGCGATCAGAATCATTCTCGCTCCTTCCAAAGCAAGCTTCTGCAGCACACGAGGTACCAGAGGAATAGGGGGAAAAGCACAGATGAATCTGTCCTTCCAGCTTAGAGATAGAGCGTCGCTCCAGAAAGCATCTCGCTCTGGAGCGAGCGAACAAAAGATTGGAAGCTTTGCGTTTTGGGAGGAGGCGAACAGGTCTATCTGAGGAGTCCTCCAAATCTGGAAGATGTTTTTTAGAACTTTTTCGTCCAACTCCTACTCGTGTGGTAGAGCCGACGAGCGACTTAGTCTATCTGCCAAGACATTGTCGACTCCCAGAACGTGGATCGCCGTGAGATGAAGGTTGTGAAGCGTTGCCCAATCTCAAACCCTCATCGCTTCCCTGCACAGTGGGTGGGACCGAGTTCCTCCCTGCTTGTTGATGTACCACACCACGTACATGTTGTCCGTTTGGACAACTAGGTGACCGGGAAGGATGTATTGGTGAAGGGCCTGGAGAGCATATGGCACTGATCAAAGCTTGAGCACGTTGATGTGGAGGACTATCTCCAGCTTTGACCATAGGCCCTGGGTTCGGTGAGGACCCAGATGGGCCCCCCAACCTTCGCCTGAAGCGTCCGTGGTCAGGGTCTGATCAGGGGGAGGATGAAAAAAGGGGACTCCCCAGAATAGGTTCTCTCGAACCATCCACCATTGTAAGTCTCTTGCCATCGGCGAGGAGAACAGGACCAGATGATCTAGGTCATCTACCCATTGATCCCACTGAGATCAGAGAGTCCACTGAGAGATTCTCATGTGGAGGTGTGCGCGCTGAACCGTCGGGATGGCCGTCGCCATAAGCCCCAGTAGATGGAGCACCGACCTCGCCGGAACCCTCCTGTGTTCCAACAGGAGGGAAATCTGGGACTGGAGGGAGGCCCCCCTGTCCGGAGGCAGGAAGGCCTTGCACAATGTCGTGTCAAGGGTTGCCCCGATGAACTGAAGCCTCTGTGAAGGATCCAGGTGAGGCCTGGAATGGTTGATGGTAATACCCAGGCCAGTGAAAACCTTCTGGGTGAGGGAGAGAAAATGCAGGAGTTCCTCCGTGGACGGGGCCGCCAGGAGCCAGTCATCTAGGTAGGGAAAAATCTGAGCTCCCAAAGAGCATGGGTGGGCTGCTACCATCCTTGCCGGCATTGGTAAAAGACTCGAGGGGCTGAGGAAAAGGACCAAATGGGCGCCCAGGGTGGTAGTGGTCTCCAGGACATGAAACCTGAGTACTTCGGTGTGAGGGCGAATGGGGATGTGCATGCAGCATCCTGCATATCTAGTGCACAAAGCCATTGGCCTGGCGAGCAGGGCAAGAGGGTTTGAAGGGAGAGCATCCTGAACCTCTTGTATTCCACATATAGGTTCAGGGAGCTGAGATCGAGAATGGGTCTGAGATCTCCCGTCTTCTTTGTTACGAGGAAGAAATGGGAATAGTAACCCGTCCTGTGGAGTTGAGGGGGGACGGGCTCTATAGTCTGTTTCACAAGGAGAGCAGAGATTTCTTCCCTGACCAAAGGAAGATGGTCCCTTGAGTAAGAGGAGTTCGGGGGTGACGTGGAGGTTTCTGTAGAAACTCTATGGAGTGCCCCTTTGCTATGATCTGAAGCACCCATGAATCATGATTATCCACTCCCAACCTGGAAGGTGGAGGGAGAACCTCCCTCCTACCGGTTCCTCCGGGGTGTCCGGAGGCGGTGGGAGAGGGAAGGAGTCAGGTGGTGTGAGGCAGCGCCGCAGCTGGGGCACCCGTTGCTTTTTGGGTGGTGGGGGCCTGGCAGCTGTGGGGGCTCGATGTTTAGTGGCCCGCCTTCCCTGAGGTTTCACTTGAGGCCGGCTGCATCTGCGAAAGGGACGGCGCTGTGGGGGATGGGGATGGTACATTGAATCAACAGGTTTAAGGGCCGTCCCCTTCTCCTGCAAATCAGTGATGATGTCCTTGACATCACCACCGAAAAGCACAGAACCCCTGAAAGGTGCTTCTTGGATCGCTGACTGCACCTCCGGGACCAGACTTGACACATGGAGCCATGCATGACGCTGAAGACTTACGGCGAATGCAGAGCTCCGTCCTGCGGTGTCCACTGCATCGTAGGTCATCCTCAAAATATGACAACTGGCCGAACGAGCAGAGCGGACCAGGTCGGCTAACTCCTGCTTGACTTGGGAGTCAGGCAAAGAGTCAGTCTTAGATTCCACCTGGGTAAGGACAGCCTTCTGGTAATCCCCCATATGTGCTACATAATTCAGGGCCCTAATCCCCAGTGTGGAAGAAGCATAGATCTTCCTTCCATACTGATCCAGAAGGTGGGATTCCTTATCCGGGAGGCGAACTCAAAATGTTTAGTGTGCTGACCAGCCGTGGCAGCTAATCACAACAGTCGGAGGTGAAGTCTAAGAAGTCTACACCCTCCAGAGCCGGTATAGCCTGTTTGACATCCTGGGAAGTGGGGCTAAAAGCCGACGGTTGCTTCAAATAGTGGAAACAAGGTGGCGTGAGGAGGCTCAAACAAGAGCGGCACAAAGAGTAGGAGCCATGAGGGCAGAGTCAGATGTTGTGAGAGTTTAACCGTTGAGGATCTGGCTCTAAAGAATGCCACTGATGGACTTCCTGGATCTTCCTGAGCAACTCCGTGAAGGAAGGATCCTCGGAGGAGACCGGAGGAGTCCTCGGCGGGAGCTTGGAAGGAGGCGCAGCTCGTCATCTTTCTCGGAACAGCCAGCGGAAGCTTCCGAGGAGTCCGAGAGAAAAGAGGAAGAAGAATCTGAAGCAGAGTAAGACTCCCTGGCTCGTCTAGGGGGAGGAACGGGTTTCTTAGGGGTAATCCCAGAACACGTGTCCTGCCCCTCTCTGGATCCCAAGGGCAAAGCCCGGGAATCCGGAGGTGGAGAGGGAGTGTGCCGTCTGGGGCGTACGGGAGCCGGGGGTGGCACCGTCGCTGTAAGATGGCTCTCGACTTCCTTGGTGAGCTGAGCCTTGGCCTCAGCCCACCAGGAGGCAAGAGCCTCCTGAAGATCTACCGGCGGCCTAGGGGGCGGTGGAGGAGGAGGAAGGGGATAGCTGTATGGAGGAAATCCGTAGGGAGAGTATCCATTACCCGGCTGCGGATATACACTGGAGCCAGGTACTGCGGCGAAGGAGTCGGCGCCGGGTACTGCGGCGCAGGATACTGCGGACCTGGGAAAACTGGCGTCGGATAGGACGGTGGATACCCAGGCACTGGAGGAGCTGCCGGAGCAGACGGCCCAGCCGGGTACTCCACGGGCGGATCAGCCGGGATAGGCCCGTGGGGTGGAGGGCCCGATGGAAGAGAATATCCCCGCGGCGTCAGGGGCCGAAGCCGGAACCGGCGTCAGCGGGCCGTGTCAGGCCGCATCGGAGGAGCGGCGCCAGCGTCGAGGGATCCGACGTTAGATCCGGCTCTTCAGAAAGAGGATCGGACGGTAGCCCAGGATCCCGAGTCTCGTCCAGGGACGAAGGGGAAAAATCCCCGGGGTCGGGCAGGGGGGACTGGGGCTCCCCTGACGGCAGCGAAGGCTGTGGAAGCCTGGTACAACAGACGAAGCAGGGTCTGCCGTGAGCTCGAGGCCCGGCGCTGCGTCCGGAGGAGCCGGCGTGTGGCTTAGGGCGAATCGGCGAGCGCCAGAGGAGCTGGTGTCACGGCAGGGATCCGTCGAAGACGGCCGAGGCGAGAGGAAGCCCGGTCCGAGGGGACACTGCCATCGCTGCCCGAAGGGTCGGCGTCTTAAGCGGCCTTCTCCGCGTGACGCCAGAGGAGCGCGTCCGGCAAGGAGGTGCCCGCACCAGTAGGCCGCAAGCCTGCGGCGGTACTGAGGCTGGAGCCTCCTTTGCCCGGCGAGGGCTTGAGATCGCGAACCCGGCCGAGGCTGGGCCAGCGCCTCCTCCAAAGCCTTGGAGGCTGCGTCGGTGATCCCCGGAGGAGATGTTACCTTGCCCGCGACTCCGGCCGGAGTCACGGAGGAGGAGGAGGCCTTCTGCCAGTGCCTTTCCTTGTCCCACTTCTTGTGCCCTTCAGGGGAGGTCGACACCTGCCGAAGTTTCTTCAACTCCCTCTCCATCGCGGACATCTTCTTTTTGAGGAGATGGGCTTCGAGGGACTGCTGGCGTCGTCTGCGGGTGGCCGCGTTGAAACGAAGGCAGTGCGGACACTTGTCGACCGTGTGGTCAGGGCCTAAGCAGAAAAGGCAGAGGGAGTGACTGTCTTTGTGAGGCAGTTGGGTGCCGCACGAGTCGCACTTATTCTTTGAAGGGGATGACATATACCGAGGTTTACCTGACAACAGAAGTATAAAATACAATACTGAAAACTTTTTCGGAAAAAACGATGAAGTAACAGGACTGAGCGATATGAACGTAATCGCGAGTCGCTGCACGAGCTGACGGCAGAAAAGAACTGGTAAGTGGGCATCTGGGACCGCCCCTTTATACCGATGTCGTGTGACGCCGGTCACCTGACGTGGGGGTGGTCCCCGCCAGGGACTGCTAGCTAGAAATTTTTCCGTGGGGTCCTGCCGCCAGCCGGTGTCAGTCCTATATGTAATTACCTACAGCAAGAACCCTCTCAAAGTAATATCTCTTTTTGCAAGGAGAAGAGTGATGTCTTCCTGAAGGGCAGACAGCATGTCCTGTGACATCCTGGACTCCCGAGAAGTATGAAGTCAGTGATGTGGGAGAGACTCGAAATCCAGAAGCAACCATCTGCCTACCACCTCTAGCACCTACTGTCTGTTGGGATAGCAAACCCCCCAGCTGGGATAGTAGACAGGGACAGGATGAGTGAAGGTATGACACTCCCAACCCATCAGAGGTACCAGCTACTGAGGTCAAAGGGGCACCACCACCCTTGCCCCCAACTTGCTTAAGGCTCTGGCCTCCAAACATGGGTTTTGGATAATAGGCCTGCTATTGCCCCTGCTGGGGCTGCTCCTGAGGAGGCTGTGGCTGAAAAGACCGGTACTGGAAAGCCTTTTTTCTGTGGCTTCTGTTTCTGGTCCTTTTGGGACAATTTTCATTTATTTTCACAAACCAGCCACACAATCCTTTTCCTTTTTGTGTATTTATTTGTATTTTTTATAACCACTTGAACTCTGATCTCACCCAATGTTTCACCCGGCTGGGCTTATGATCTATATTAAATATTTAACATGTAGTTAGTAATTCCATTCTTGTATATACATTTATTTTAAATAAACTACTTTTTATGGGAATGTATCTTTCTGTCCATTGCATTCCTCGTTTAGTTGTGTGCCTTTATATTATCAGACTATCAATTTATATACACAGTTTTAAATATACAAAGCAAACAGTCCATGAAAGATCAGTGCACAACACATCCTATTTTTCTTTTTTGTAACATTATTTGTTCTGTATAATTTATTACACAATTTCTCTTTCATTTTATCACATTTTATACTATATTTACCTCTGGTTCTGTGTTATGTTCAGTCTTTAGGCATAACTTCACCGTCAGAAGTTTTTTCTTTCTTTTTACTTCATATGATGTTTGTTTTAGTTTCTAAAACATATAGATAAAATCAAAAAAAAAATTCAAAACTTTTGTTTAGCTATATATATTGCAATATCACATTCTTCATCATGCCTGTTTTTAAAGTTTAATTCATGCTCTAGTTGTTCCTGCTTGCTTAGCCAGCCAAGCATTTTTTGTCTTCAACTGTTTGCACAGTTTTACTTATATACTTGCCCCCTGCTGTTATGTTCACAGTATATCCATCTGTCCTTACTGTATTATATATAACCGTGCATTTCATTCACACTTTTACTTGCGTTACCCATTTTTGAGTTAATCAAAATTGCTTTTTCCTCATTTCATGTTCATTTCACAGTAACTTTCTTATTTGTATACAAATGTTTCAATGTTTTCTATTTATAATGTGTGTTTTTAACCACAGGTTCATTCTGTGAAGCACACCTAATTTCAGTCCGTTTTGTTGAGAAAAACATCAATGGTGGCTAACTGCTTCAGTCAGAACCCACTGGAGCTGTGAATTGCTAATCTAATTGCAATACTAAATAACCAAAGTTAAGCAGTCCAAGAAAAGTGTATGTACATGGCAGTGTTAAAGTGAGCTAGCAACAGAGGATTTAATATCGTGTGCTTGACTTTTACAGCAAGAGCACTTGCAACAATACAAAACTATTAACTTAAGGCTTATGAGCTACAAGAAACCTCTTGTAGGGACGAATGTATAAAACGAGATAAAAACAGTGATAGTAACATAGTGAGCAATATAAAGGTACTACAAAAAAACTGGTACTAATAAACACTTGTAATTCACAGCTTCAGTGGGTTCTGACTGAAGCAGTCAGCCATCATTGATGTTTTTCTCAGCAAAACAGACTGAAATTAGGTATGCTTCACAGAATGAACCTATGGTTAAAAACACACATTATAAATAGAAAATATTGAAACACTTGTACAAAAGTAAGAAAGTTACTGTGAAATGAACATGAAATGAGGAAAATGCAATTTTAATGAACTCAAAAATGGGCAACGCAAGTAAAAGTGTGAATGAAATGTAACGGTTATATATAATACAGTAAGGATAGATGAAAATATTGTGAATTAACGGGGGCAAGTATATAAGTAAAACTGTGCAAATACAGGTGAAGACAAAAACACTTGGCTGGCTAAGCAAGCAGGAAAAACTAGAGCATGAATTAAACTTTAAAAACAGGCATGATGAAGAATGTAACGTTGCAATATAGCTAAACGAAAGTTTTGAATATTTTTTTAAATTTTATGTATATGTCTTAGAAACTAAAACAAACATCATATGACGTAAAAAGAAAGAAAAAACCTCTGACAGTGAAGTTATGCCTAAAGATTGAACATAACACAGAACCAGAGATAAACATAGTATAAAATGAAAGAGAAATTGTATGATAAATTATACAGAACAGATAATGTTACAAAAAAGAAAAATAGGATGTGTTGTGCACTGATCTTTCATGGACTGTTTGCTTTGTATATTTAAAACTGTGTATATAAATTGATAGTCTGATAATATAAAGGCACACAACTAAACGAGGAATGCAATGGACAGAAAGATAAGTTGCCATAAAAAGAAGTTTATTTAAAATAAATGTATATACAAGAGTGGAATTACTAACTACATGTTATATATTTAATATAGCTCATAAGCCCCTGAAAAAGCCCAGCCGGGTGAAACATTAGGCGAGAAGATCAGGGTTCAAGTGGTTATAAAAAATACAAATAAATACAAAAAAAGGAAAAGGATTGTGTGGCTGGTTTGTGAAAATAAATGAAAACTGATTTATCGAGATGTCCGGCCCCAAACATGAAATGAACACTGAAGTCAACGAAGGGTAGCCTGTCTGACTCACTTTTGCACCTTCTGGAACAATGCCACAGAGTCTAGGGTGGCACTTGGCTTCTCTATCCATGTAGGATGTCCTTCCACTCCAGAGCCAAAGAGGTCGATGCCTAAAAAAGCAACTTCAGCCAGCTTGTGCTGAGTGCCCACCATTAAAGTGGACTGATGCAGTCAGGCCCTGCAATGCATGGAGATGGCTACTGCCATGGCATGGACAAAGAAATCACCCTTGTCCAAGATTTTCTGAAGCTGGTGCTTAAAGAGGGACTGTGGTCAAAATTTCTGGCATCAGTAAATTCAGAATTTGCATCAACATAGACCCAATCAGCCGCATGCCAAAAATGAGATCTCTAAGTTGCGTTGTTTAAAAGTTACAAGTCATTTTACAATCCTAAATGCACTGCTTGTCTAAAAAAGCTAGTTTTGGTGAAAAACTGCTGATGATGTCGTCTTCTGAATTCACAATCTAGTCTTCCCTGTCAGCAAGTTTATAGGACTTGTTTCTCCGAAATTTAAAGTGATTTATAGACGTTCCTCAAATGCCTTTTTCACATAATATGCCATTCCCAGCCATGTTTCAGATGTTGATGCTGCAACTTGTTTTGTAAAAAAATAATCTGTCATAGTCAGTTTTGTTGATGTTTTATCAGCGGTTTGTTTCTGCCTGCCCTCTAGTTTTCTCTATGTAGTCACACCCCCAGAATGATGTCATGCAATGGCGCTGTCAATGTTTTACATATAGCTTCAAGGAATTCTGGGTAAATTATAAAGGTGATTTAAATGTTAGTTACTCAGAGGTGCAGTCCCTTATTTTGGTGGTGGTGACTGCATCTAACATGTAGATATACATAACAAGGCATTGTGGGTACAATAAGAAGTTGTTTTCCAGTTCCCTTACTGTGAGGTGCAGTCTCATATCTCTGTAGTGGCTTCAACAATAACAGCTCTCATATGTTTATTTTCCAAACAAGGCATTGTGCATATAGCATCTAGCTGACAAGAGTTCTTTACAGAGAGATGTAGTCTATGTCAGTAGTGTAGTTGACTGCAATACCAAGACTGACCAACAGAGGTCTCTGTTTCAAAACAGCGCTTATAAACTTTGTTTCCCATAGGTACATAGATACATAGACAGTGTCGGCAGATAAGGGCCTATGGCCCACCCAGTCTGCCCATTTGAGCTTGTAAGTTCAGTTTGTTTTCCTAGAAGTCTGTTGCACCTTACCCCTGACCTCCAGAATTCCTTTATGTCTATCCCATGCATTCTTAAATCCCGTGATTGTTTCAGCCCCCACCACTTCCTCTGGCAGGGTGTTCCACTTGTCCACCACCCGTTCTGTGAAGAAATTCTTTCTCATGTTTCCTCTGAATCGTCCTCCCTCCAACTTCATCCCATGCCCTCTAGTCCTGGAACATCTTTTTCACTTAAAAATAGTGTTTTCCTGCACCCTGTTCCTCCCTGTAAGATACTTGTATGTCGCTATCATATCCCCTCTCTCCCTCCTCTCCTCCAGGGAGTACATGTTCAGTTCCTTCAACCTGTCTTCATAGGACTTGTGATGCAATCCATGCACCATCCCTTGCATGATGTCACGCTTGGGGGTTGCAGCACTGAGAAAACAAACATTTGTCAATGTCAAATGTTGTCTTGCTGGCACTGGCATTGGTAGTGCAGGAGTTAGAGAGATGCATAATAGGAATGGCAGTGAAGTATTGAACTGACACAAATCCCACCTCCACCCTGCAGAGACTGACAGGCATTGGGGTGTGCCTTTGGGTCATCGGCCATAACAGCTCATGCTATTTCACCTCACCCTCCCCTGCAGACTCTGACAAGTGTCGCGTTGTGCTTGGGGTTGTCGGGCCTTACGCTCACCCCATTCCATAGGAAATGCGTTGCGATGGGTGCAGTATAGGAGAATGAGGTGAACTTTGGGGCCGAAGAGTCCAAGGCACAACTTGACGCCTGTCACTGACTGCAGGGTGGGGGTAGGGGTGGAATGGCATGAGCATTACAGCCGACAATCCCAAGTCACACCCTTGACACCTGCCAGTCTCTACATGGTGGGGCGTTATGGTTGGAAACCCTAACACCCCAGGCATTTGTTGGTATTTTCACTCCAAATTTTCAACATGGGCTTTTTGTGACCCCACCTCACAAACAGTGGCACTGTCATTTCAATAATCAGTCCTGAAAGGTGATTCTGCGCAGTGACCACAAAATGACCTTTCGGGACCAAATAACGAGATGACAGTGCATGTGTTCATGAGGTGGGGTCCCAAGAACCCCATGTTGAAAATTTGGAGCCAAAATTGAGAAAAATGTCTGCGATATCTACCCAAGTTGAAACCTCCAATTTATGCCATTATACAGCTTACCGGCATTTCTTCAGTTTGCGGTCGGTTTTGAAGAGTACAGACATGTTCCTGCTCCACCGAGGATCGCAGCACCAACCTCCGGAGGTAAGTATGGGGTGAAGGGGAGGTGTGTGGGGAGGTGGAGTGCGCAGAGGGTGGGTGCGGGTTGGGAGAGGGGCGGCTTCACAGACAGCGGACCGTTTTCTTTTGTTCAGGTACACAGAAAAAGAATTGGACCTCGCGGAACCGTTTTCTTTCTTTACAGGTGAATTAAAACAAATGTTAGGCACAATGGGGTGGGCTCTCAGTGTGCCCAATGACTTTTGGAGTCTGTGATGTTGGTCACATTAGGGTGGGCTCCCAGTGTGCGACACCAAGGGGGTAGGCCAGGGGGAGGAACATGCCGCCGCGGTCGGCTTTCTTCCACTAGCAGCACACTGGGTGGGCTCCCAGTGTGCACACAATGTGGGCGGCGGATTACACTGACACGGGATTGCACACCGATGTCAGCCTTCTTTTGGATTGTGCGGAAGCGGCAGAACCCGCCGCCATGTTTATTGAAATGCTTCACCAGCAAAAGCATATAGGGAGATGTCATCTGTGCCGCTGCATGACAAGCTTGTCTCTGATTGCAGTGGCACATTTGTTTCAGGTTGGTGGCACTTTGCATAAACTTGTGTCAGTGCTAGCTTGCTGGGTAACTGGTGAATGACTGACGCACCTACTAAAGCGTGCCCTGCATTCGCCAACACTGACACACCTCTGCATTTCTCCTACTACCACAAAATGTTGCTTGGGGACATGCAAGACAACATAAAAGGGGTGGATTATGTAAATAAGGCAGAGCACAGAAATAAAAGCATATATTTAATGGAAAACAGCACTTTTTAGCAGCTTGAATGGTAGGAGATTGAATCACAACTCCTACAGGTTACTACAGTTTACTACTCCCATTTGCTATGGCACAGCTTGCAAAATCACTTTAAAAATTTTGTTTCCCTTGCAAGATGTAAAAGTTGGGAGTTGCAGCACTGAGAAAAAAAGGGGCAGGGCTATGCAAATGAAATGGAGCAGTGAAATAAAATAATTTTTTTTCATGGAAAACAGTACTTTTTGGCAGTTTGAATGGTAGGAGACTGATTTACAGCTCCTACAGGTTTCTATGACCATTTGCTATGGCAACCTTCCATAAGTCAATTTAAACTTTGGAGAAACAGGTCCTACTGTATAAGCTTACTCACAGGGAAGACTAAACTATGAGTTCAGGAGATGACATCAGCAGCAGCTCTTCAGTGAAACTGGCTTTTTTGAAAAGGTAGTGAAATCAGGGTTACGAAATAGCTCATAACTTTAAAACTAAGTAATGCAGGAACGTAATTTTTGGTATGGAATTTATTGGGGGTATACTTATTCTAATTCTGCAATGTAGCACTTTTGGCCAGAGTCCCTCTTTAACCAGCAATTGACCTTGGTCCCAGATCAACTTCACTAGCAACTGATGGTTAGAGTTTGGCAACTGGGCTTCAATGCCAAAAAGTGCAAAACTATGCACATAGGGCAACAAAAAACCAAGGGCAAAGTATCAGTTAGGGGAGGAGGTGCTATCAACTGCAAAACAGCAAAAGGATCTGGGGGTCATCATATCTGATGACATGAAGGTAGCAAGGCAGTGTGATAAGGCAGTGGGAAAGGCAAATAGAATGCTGGGGTGCACAGGGAGGGGTAACACCAGCAGAAAGAGGAAGGTAGTGTTAACCCACTATACAAAACAATGGTGAGACCCCACCTGGAGAACAGTGTCCAATTATGGAGGCCTCATCTCAGAAAAGACATAGAGCAGGTGGAGGTAGTACAGAAAAGGGCAACCAAAATGGTGCATGTTCTGCATCAGAAAACATACAAGGAAAGACTCAGGGAATTAAATATATATTCTCTGGAGGAGAGGAGAGAAAGGGGGGCATGACAGAAACCTTTAAATACCTCAAGGGTATCAATAAGGTACAGGAGGCTAGAGGGTAGCATTTTACACAGAAAGAGATGTTCACGGACAAGGGGGCATGATACAAAGCTGGAAGGGGAGAGACTTAGAGGAAATGTGAGGAAATACTTCTTTACAGAAAGGGTGGTGGCCATCTGGAACAGCTTCCCAGCAGAGGTGGTGGGTGCTGAAATAGTAACAGGTTTCAAACATGCATGGGATAGGTACAAGGGAAAAGTAGTAACAGGGCAGAGGGGAGGTAAGGCTGGAGATCAACTAGGGTTTACAGCTGCACAGTAGGCAGGGACAAATGGCAGACTAGGTAGGCCAGGAAGTCCTTTTCTGTTGACATCATCTATGTATCTATCTATATGGAAGATCTCATCAAGGACTCCCAACAGGGAGTCCCCGAAGCTGGCCATCATGACGGAGCAACTCACCTGATGAAGACCCAAGGACGCCATAGTGTACAGTGTACAGTGTACACCTTTTTAGCAGCAGGGTCAGTTTTCTTGTACTCCTTGTCCAGAAGCCTGTCCATATCCCCTTGGCCTCCAGATTTACAGAAGGCTGAGTCAAAGACTGACACTTTGGCCAAAAGGTGATCAAGGAGTCTCATATGGGACCCTGTGGGGACTATATACTTGTAGACCCTATGGGTGGAGGGTGCCAATCAGGATGCTGGACACTGACAAAGCTACAGGGCCAGTCACAATACAGCCCCAGCCATGGGAAAGACAACCCCGTGGAATTCGAGGGACATTCATGGACTCTGACATGAGCCAGAGAAGAGCTCCAAATGACACCGGACCATGGTCGGTGGTCAAATCTGACTGAGCCCCAGCTGAAGATATGAGTCCTGGAGGACACAATGGACGATCGGTACAAGTCATCCAAATGCTCCTCGAAAACTACCCGTAACTGTTACTCGCTGAGGACCATCTAAGAATACTCAGATTGGGTGATCTCCACCGACAACTGGCCTGCTATGGTTGGGGAACAGACCTTCAACTGTGGTGGCAGCAGCTCCACTCTTAGGGGTGAAGAAACAGCAGTGGGGAGTGTCACAAATGCACTCCGCAGGTCAGGCCCTCTGCTCCCACAGTGCCAACCTTAGAGCGCAATAGTGTGAACAGGTAACAGACAGGGTAACCCACCTGTCTGCTTTTGGGTCCGAATCACCTTTAGCCTCAAGTTCTGGGGGAATTCAAACTGTGAACCTTATGCTAGTTTACCCAAATGTACAGGCTCAGATAATACTCTCTTCGGGGGGATGCAATATATCTTTCACCTAAGGGTACCTAACCAGGTATCCAAAATGAACCCTTAAAACTCTGTAAGAGACCTAAGGTATATTCTTACCTTTTACCAAGCTTAGTAACACCATCAAGTCCTTGAACAGTTGTCAGACTTAAAAATACAGGCACTCCACATGCAAAGAAATGACTGAGGAGACCCAGGCCGTATCTTAAAGAAAATGTTTACCAAAAATGGATAAAAACAGTGAGATAAAATACAGAACAAGTATCAAAGAGCATCACAATCACATAAAAGAAAAACAAGGAAAACTACAGAACAAAACTCCTACCACAATACATTTAGATCTTTTCTATTTAATGTATTACCTCTGTAAGTGCAGTTAAATTAGAGAGATCTTTGTTTCTTAAGAGCCCCAAAAGATATGACATCCATTTCAGACACAAGTATCAGATTAAACTCTGTCTCCACACCGCTTCTGTGAGTCATCTAGCTCCTCCCTACCAAATTAAAAATCACAAATATGATTTCCTACCAGAAGGCATCCCAAATAATGTGACCATCAGCAAAAACCCATTTCCCAAATTATGAGTCTTTGATCAACCAGTTCCTTTGAGGTTTACAACCCTGCAGTCCATCACCCAGGTGTGAGACAGCCAACAGGAATCAGCTAAATGATGTCCTTTCCTGATGTAATAAAATTCATATTTAAGTTCTAACTTCAAAAGCAGCAGCAGATGATGAGGGCCATAAAGTGTCTCTTTAGAAGGATGTTCCAATAAACTGCCTCTTTCTGGTCCATTTAATTACATCCTGGTTTTCAGCTGCTGACACCTTGTAATTTAAAGGGCCAAATCTCACAGACTGACATTTCATACACTGACCATTTATTTATAATACCAATATCATACAATAATCATAACCAGCTGGCCAAGCATCACAGGGAGCACCTTCAAAGCATGGACCACTGAAAGTATCACTGTCACCTGCTAGGACCCTGATATAAAGCCCTATCCCACCCTGCAATGGACCACTGTTGCCAGAGGAGCTCCTCATGGGGCCAGTGCATCTTCCAACAGTGTCTCTCCTCACCGGAGGAAGAGACAGTCTCAAGGAGCATCAACAGCAATGCCTCCCAGTCAAGTGGGATCAAGAGCAGGAACACCTTGATCAAGACCTCAACTTGGACCTCGACCACTGACTGGACTGTTGATGTTGTGGAGAACCCTCTGGCTGGCAGTGGTAAACCACATGCCTCACTACACTGAGCAAAAGAGGCTTCAGAGGTTCAACCACTGATGGAGGCATCTCTCAAGGTGATGTGGCAGGGATACTGACTGTGACACACCCTCCTGAGTGAGGACTGGGAGAACAGGGGTTTGAGAGATCAAACCATTAGTCTTATCTGACAACTGATCAACAGGCTTCAGGAAGATCTCAATGGCTTGCTCGACAGGAATCGAGATCAGTAAGCCTGATAGGGGATACAGGGGAGCTCTTGACCCTACCCTTGACCGAGGGAGCCTCGACCAAACTCGAGTGCTAGAAGCAATCAAGGGATTGGGAGGATCTCGATCTCTCCCAGTCCTATGATCAGCGCTTGTGTTTTCTGCCACTGTGGGCTGAGCTTTCCCCAGAGGTCTAGAGGGCCAGGTACATTTTACAGAAGCCTTCTGTAGACAACCCTCTAATGCTGGACCCAGCTGGGAGAGATGCCGAGGCCAAGGAGATTGTGACAGGGTTGAATAAGGCCCTGCCCCATTTGTTATGCAGAAAGAGTTTAAACGCAAGGGTCTGTTCTATCCTCTCCTTTTCTGTCTCTTCTCTGTCTGGTTTTGCAACCAAATTTTCCTGTGAGACCTAGGAACTGATCACTCCGATAGTTTCGCAGTTCTTCGTCTTTCGCTATCTCTCTGCCGTCCTTGCTGTTTCTGTCTTTTTTCCCCTTGCATATCTGCAGTTATAAAAAATATATGTGAATCTCTGTGTAAACTATATGTGAAACTGGGCTCCTTTGTTTAAAACTGCATATTGTTAAACTGTTGAAGTCATTAGAAAAATGACTATTAAATTCCTATTTGGAACTCAAGGGGTTAACCTGAGATGCAGTATTTAAGCCTTTTGCAGCACTGTAAACAAGAGGTCAGTTCTGGGTCACTATGTTCTTTTTGCTGCACCTGCATCGAAACTCTTGAGAACATTCTGTAAACTTATAAGAACATTCTGTGACAAGCAGGCTCTCTTAACGAGTTCCCAGACAAAGACTTATAAAAAGAACAGCAATGTTTTGCTAGAGAGACAAGGAGAGTGAGAGACTGAAACTTGGAATTAAGAGATACCCTCAGAAGAATGACTTAGTTTTCTCTGTTTGTACTGCCTTTGTAAATATGAACAAACGAATGTGCCTGCAGAAACAGACCTCCTGGTCTATCATGCCTGCTCGATTGTGCAGCTAGTTCCTCAGGTTGCAGTTGCCTCCCCCCACCCCTTGTTCTCCCCTGGTTGCCCACTGCCTCACCCACCCATAGTTATACTGAATAATTTTTATTTTTTATTTTGCTGTTACTGAGAAAAATAAAACACTATTTGCAAATTTTGAAATGGCTCCTAATTTTCCTATTCTTCCTGACCTGTGCCTCGACAACAGAGATGCCCACTGCAGTACCAGTCACTTCCTCCTCCTCCTCTAGGACATCGAGCTCAGCCACCAACCTGGCAGCCTGCTCTGAAGTCGATACTTCTGATCCTCAAAGATTTCTGGAAGCATTGACAGACACAAGCCACACCTGGCCATATCATGCTGCCCACCCAGGCAGTACAGGCGCGTGTCATGCTGGTCGATAGTTATCATCTTCTGGCAGCACTGAACACAGAATTTGAATCCTGGTTTGTGTGGCTCCATGATCCATCAAGTGGAGATGAGGGAACCAAGAAATAAACCGAAAAACCCTTCAAAACAATCACCAAATGCGCAATAACCAAAGCAGGAGCTGCAAATGAGGGGGGAAAGAACAGTTACGTAAGAACTTACCATAAAGTACAGTTGCGTACTTACCATAACAGTAGATCTTCGAGGGGCATCTCTTGCAGCAGGTAGTACACTTAGGTCATCACCAGAGGGCGCTGTGATGCACAGCAGTTCTCTTCTAGCAGTCTTTTACCAGGGGCCGCCCACACATGGCATCATCATTCTGCTCCTATATAAGAGTGGATGGTCCCTGGTATCCTCAGTTCTCTGACGGATTCAGCTTGCTAAGAGAGGACCGAGAGAGATCCAAGGTACCATAGGTATCCCCTCCCATAAACATATGGATCAAAATTGTTCTCTTACAGAAGGAGGGGGATGGAGGTAGGGATCATACCTGCTGCAAGAGATACCCCTCAAAGATCTACCATTACGTAAGTATACAACTGTACTATCTTCCCTGAGGAGAATCTCTTGCAGCAGGTAATACATTTGGGATGACTCCCAAGCAATAAACCCAGGAAGGGTGGAAGTTATGACAAAAGGCCTTGTAGGACAGCTTGGCCAAAGGCCACCCTATGGCATGAAACAATATCTAAGTTGTAATACTTTGTGAAAGTGTGCATTGTGGACCATGTAGCTGCATTGCAAATATCTGTGATAGAAGCCCCCTTGAAGCAGGCCACTCTGGCAGCCATAGCTCTCGTAGAATGGGCATGGACAGGTCCTGGTAATGGCTTGTTTTAGTTTTTATGACAAAAAGTTATACAATGTGCCAGCCAATTGGACATGGTCTGTTTAGCAACTGGGAGAACTTCCACAGTTGAGGCAAAGGTAACAAAAAGCTGAGCAGTTTTTCTAACTGATTTGGTATGATTGGGTATAGTATCTCAATATGCGATGAACATCTAAGGTGTGTAGGAGGTATTCTAAATAAATAAATAATTCTCCCCGATAAGAATGTTCAGGGTAGTAAACCAGCAATTCAATGGTCTGATTTAAGGTGTGTTCTGAGACCAGCTTAGGTAAAAGGGAAGGACTGGTTTAGACAACCACTCTATCTTTGTGAAAGATTAGGTAAGGCTCTTTGCATATCGGGGCATGAAGCTTGGAAATACATCAAGCAGAGGTGACAGCCACTAAAAATACTGTCTTCCAAGAAAGGAAATGGAGGTCACAGGTGGCTGCCGGTTCAAAAGGCTCAAGTGCCAATTTTTCTAGAAGGAAATTCAGATCCCACGGAGGGTGGGTTTTCTAATGGGAGGTTTGATGTGTAACATACCTCTTAGGAACATTCTGGCAAGACGATGTTGATACAGCAGTCTCCCTTTCAAGGGCTCACGGAAGGCCGAGATAGAGGCAAAATGAACTTTAATAGAGGAATAGCTCAAACCTGTCTTGGCAAGCGAGGCCAGGTAGTCCAACACTTTGGTCAGTGGACCGGAATAAGGGTCCAATGACCTGGAAGTGGCCCAAATGAAGAAGCGTTTCCACTTAGCACTATATGTTTCCCTGGTAGATGGTTTGCGTGAAGCCAATAAAATATTGGCCATAGGTGAGGAAACTTGAAGATGGGTTATGAATGCATCCTCAGGAGCCAAGCGTGAAAGTGTAGAGACTTCAGGTTGGGATGAAGAAGGGTCCCTTGATCTTGAGTCAACAGATCTGACCTGATTGGCAATGGAATGGGGTCTGCTACTGAGAACTGTTGAAGTAGGGGAACCACATCCGCCAAGGCCACAGAGGGGCTATGAGGACCATGGTGGCAGGTTCAAGTTGTAATTTCAGTAGAGTCCGTTGCAGGAGTGGGATGGGGGGAAGCATATAAGAAGAGTCCTGTCCACAGTTGGGACAGGGCATCTACAAACTGTCCCTTTCTGTTGGGGATAATGGAATGGTACCTGGGAAATCAGTGATTGCTGGGGAGGCAAAGAGGTCAAGGTGTGGGGACCCCACAATCGAAAGATCATCTGAAGAACTTCATGATGAAGTGTTCATTCACGCGTGGAGGACTGGCGACTGAGAATGTCGGCCAGGGTATTGTGGCATCCCAGTAGATGGACAGCTATCAACGATAGGTGTTAAAGTATGGCCTCCTGCCAAACCACCATAATTTCTCTGCAGAGAGTTCGGGACTTGATACCTCCTTGTTTGTTCAGGTAGCACACCACTGAGTTGTTGTCTGATTGGATCAGTAGAGGTCCAGGGGAAAGGTGAGGGTGAAAGGCCTGGAGGGCGAGGTGGACCACCCTCATTTCCAGTTGATTTATATGGGGAAAGATGAAGAAATGAGGCCACCTGCCCAAAGTCCTGTAAGGACCCAGATGTGCCCCCCAGCCTTCGAGGGAAGCATCCGTGGTCAACATCTGCTGGGAAGGAGGGGAGTAGAAGGGCGTGCCTTGAGATAGGTTGACATGCTGGGTCCACCAATGCAGGGCTGAGCGGAAAGTAGGAGACACTCTGATTTTGTCTTCGAAATTCCCTGTCTTTTGCCACCATTGATTCTGAAGAGTCCATTGGACTGGTCTCATATGTAAAAGGGGAAAAGCCACTGTGGGGATGGCCGCTGCCATGTACCCCAGAAGGCATAAGACACATCTGGCCATGATAAATTGCTGAGTTTGTACCTGGGAAGCCAGAGACAGAAGTCTGTCTTGTCTGTTGGCAGGGAGGTAAGCCCTGGCAGAGACGGTATCCAGAACGGCTCCTATATATTGGAGCGACTGGATAGGGGTTGGATTGGACTTGGGCCAGTTGACTGTATTTAGATTCTTTGGACATTTGTCAATGAAGGAAAAGAAACGGAGAAATTCCATTCCCAGCTCAAGTTCTGATCGATGACTGCTGCTCTCTGCACTAGCTGCTGCGTGCGAGCTGACAACGGTGGTAAAATGAACTCAGGATACTAGGACTGCCCACTCATATAGGAGCAGAATGATGATGTCATGTGTGGTGGCCCTTGGCAAAAGACTGCTAGGAGAGAGCTGCCATGCACCACAGTGCCCTCTGGCAATGACCCAAGTGTATTACCTGCTGCAAGAGATTATCCCCGTGGACGATCAGTAGATCTTCAAGGGAATCTCTGTCATCAGATCACACCTATGGCACTTAGCCATCAGGCACCAGGATCCCACGGAAGCTTTTCTACAGCAATCTAGTAGGGGCTGCCCACGCTGACATCAGGCTCTGATGTCACAGCCCTATATAAGCATGAGCAGCCCTGCTCCCTCCTCAGTTCTTTCCCTAGCCAGAGGACATTAGAGACAGAAGTCTCACCAGAGAACCAAGGGGAGAAAGAGAGAAGGTGCCCAGCTAACAAAAAGGCTGGAGCAACCAGGCAGTCAAGCTGGGGGGACAGAGAGAGAGAGAGGGAGTGACAGAGAGAAAGGGGGATGGGGGGTAGGAACGGCATGACCTGATGACAGAGATTCCCTCGAAGATCTACTGCTACGGTATGTTCTTACATAACTCTTCTATCTTCTTCAGGGATATGTACGTCACCAGGACACACCATGGAATGAGTCCCAAGCAGTGCTCAGCACAAAACAGTCTGGATGGCAGGAGGCCAAAGGCATAAGAAAGATGGCCCAGAAGCACAGCTAAGCCAAAGCCTGCCTTTCTTCTGGAGGCAATGTTCGGACTGTAGTGCTTGGTGAAAGTGTGGACAGCACTCCAAGTGGCAGCAGAACAAATTTCTGCAGCTGACAACTTCCTGAAAGAGACAACAGAAGTGGCCATGCCTCTGGTTGAATGTCCACAAACCACACCAGGAAATTCCTTGCCATACTTCCTGTAACAAAAAATGATACAGTTGGCCAACCATTTGGACAAGCACTGTTTAGATACTGAAGGGTTCTCTCTGCCACAGGCAAAATAAACAAACAACTGAGAGGACTTTCTGCAGTCCTTAGTATGGTGTGTATAGTACCTCAGAATTCTATGCACATCTGAAGTATGAAGCAGTGCTTCCCCAGAATTGGCGTAGAATCACTGAATCATAGAAATTTGTCAGCCAAAAAGGACCCCATTGGCCCATCTAGTTTGCCCTTGTTCCCTCCCATAGGTAGCCCTGACGCTAGCACCCTACACATCACTTACATATCCCCCCTTCCCTGTATATTCCCAACCCCTTTTTCCCATCAGGGTATCTATCCCTCCCTCTCTTGTTTAAACCCATGTAGTTATCAGATGCACTCTTGAACCCCCCCACTGTTGATGCATCAGCAACTCTCTTCAGAAGCCCAAACCACCCTCTCAGTGAAATAGTGCCCTCTCTTATTACCCCTTAATTGACCACCCTCCAGTTTCAAGCTGTGCCCCCCTAGTTCTTGGATTGTTTTTCATCTAGAATATACTCCCTTCCCTCACCTTGCTAATTCCCTTCAGATATTTAAAAGTTTCAGTCATACCCCCCCCCCCCGGTTTCCAGTGGATATAGTTCAAGCTCCTCATATGTCGTCTGATGCATACCATGCACCATTTTGGTCACCCTCATTTGGACTCCTCTCTACCCTATCAATATCCCTCTGTAAGTGAGGTCTCCAGAACTGTACCCCATATTCTAAGTGGCATGCCCCAAATAATAAACAGGCAGGTGGACATATTGATTTAGAATAAACTTAAGACACCACCTTAGGAAGAAATTTAGGATTAGTATGCAGAGAGACCCAGACTTTGTGAAAAATTAAATAAGGCTGCTCACACATGAAAGCCTGTAGTTCTGAAATTTTTCGAGCAGAAGTAATAGCAACTAAAAATAATGCTTGCCACAACAGAAAGCATAGCTCGCAAGAAGTGGCTGGCTCAAAAGGGGGCAGGGTCAGCTTCTCAAGCACAAAATTACGGTCCCAAGCCAGGACCAGATTCCAGATAGGAGGCTTCAAGTGTAGAATGCCTCTCAGAAAAGTATGGGCCACATCCAACTGTGCCACCTGCAGCCATCAACAGGCACATGAAAGGCTGAAATAGCAGACAGGTGCACCTTAACAGATCAACACTGAAGTCCTGCATCTGATAAGGACAGGAGATACTCTAGAAATTGGTTGACTGGACAGATGAAAGGGTCCAGGTGATGGGAAGCGGCCCATATAACAAAGTGCTTCCACTTCATCGAGTAAGTGGCATTGGTGGAATGTTTCCTGGCAGCCACCAGGATATCAGCCACTTTCTGAGACACCCCAAAGTGGGCAATGGCTATGTCCTCAGAAGCCATGTATGCAGATGGAGGGACTGGGGATCCAGATGGACCATAGTCCCCCAAGCCTGTGTCCACAGGTCCCTGCAAAGGGGCAGGGGAACTAGAGGTTCCGCAGCCAATTGTTGCAGTGATGGAAACCATATCTGACGAGGTCAGAATGGAGCCACCAGAATTAGGGTGGCACCCTCCATCTGTAGCTTGATGAGCACCCTCTGAATCAAAGGAAAGGATGGGAAGGCTTAAAGGAACCTCCCTTTCTAGGAGAGGGACAACGCAGCTCACCAGAAAACTCCAAACCCTGGATCTAGTGAGCAAAAACACAGCAGTTTTGCATTGAGTGGGGACGCAAAAAGGTCCAACTCTGGACGACCCCCCCCGAACAGGTCTTCTTCAACTGAGGTCAGCAGTTCCCACACGTGCATCCTGGACTGTGACTGGCTGAGGCACTATGTCAAACCACATGGTGAAAAACAGCACAGCCAATAACTGTGCCGCACCTCACGCCATGCCAGTGACCTGGGTTTGAGAACGAGCCTGGGGAGCTGAGGGTTGGTCGGGGAGGAGAGCATTGAGCATCTGATGAACTGCTCTCCTCTCCTGGGAGGGAGGGAGGGGAGTCTATGTCCTGTGACGCTAGTAGCACCAGTGGAGACTGGGTGCACTGCAGTCAAAGGACCTTAGAAAGGAGGATGATGTCAAGCGGAAATCCTGCGGGTGTGGGCAGAAGCACGCACATCACATGCCGAAAGGCACTGCATGTCCTACATCAGGGGTGGGAAACAAGAAAAGTGGAAAAAAACCCAGCTGCCGAGGAGGCAACGGCAGAACTCCAGTGGTTGAAGCCCACACATCCAATACTGTCCCTGACCCCAACTTGACTCTCCATGGTCCCTGTCTCCTCCCGTATGGGGCCAGCAGGAGAGGGGGACCCAGCACCCGATTCCTCGGTCAGGGAAGAGGTTCAGGCAGACGGTGGAGGCAAGGTCGAGCGGGTCCGCCAGAGAGATGCTTTGGGAGCTGGCGACAGGTGGGATAAACAGAGTTAAAAAAAAATAATAACTGTGCCGCGCAGTCAGTACAAACACTAGATTAGATATACTAACTCTGAAATCGCATGGCACTGTTATGATTGTGCAGTTTTTGACTGTGCGTATTTGCTGTCACAGTTTTGACTGGACATCACCAGCTGAGGATGTCCGCTAAGATGTTCTGGGCACCTGGCACATGGATGGCTGACAGTTCTAGACCATGATCTACAGCCCAGTACCAGGCCCTCATCACCTCCCAGCACATGGGATAGGAATAGGCCCCCCTTGCTTGTTGATGTAAAAGACCATACTGAGGTTGTCCGACTGTATCAACAGTGGGCCTGGAAAGAGATGGTTCTGGAAGGTGTACAGAACTGCCTGCATCTCTAAAATGTTTATGTGGAGACAGGTCTCCCACTGGGACCATATCCCCTGGGTCCTATAAGGGCCTTGGTGCGTTCCCCAAACCAGGCCTGAGGCTTTCGTAGTGAGGATTTGATGGGGGGTGGCGATAGGAAAGGGGAGTCCTTTTCAGAGGTTCACTGGGTCTATCCACCACTGAAGTACCTAGCAGACTGTGGAGCAGACAAGGACCAGTTGCGGGATCCTCAATTGTAACATGGCCAAAGTGACCATCACAGTGGCCGTGGCCATTAAGCCTAGCAGCCTCAAGAACTACCTGTCTGGGACATACTGGCAGTGAGCCACTGCCTGGCCCTGGGCTATGAGGCAGTCCGCCCTGTCCTGTGGTATGAAGCCCTTGCCCTGAGTAGAGTCCATAACTACCCATATGTACTGCAACCACTGGGATGGGGTTAGGAGAGTCTGGGGCAAACTGAAAGTGATGCCCACGGACTGTAACAACTGCAGGGTGTGTTGCAGAGTCAGCAACAGAAGTTTCCTGGATGGGGTTTCAGTAACCAGTTGTCCAGATATGGGAACACATAAATGCTTTCTCGCACTAGGACTGCTGCTACAGCTGCTAAGCACTTGGTAAATACCCATGATGCAAAGGAAAAGCCAAAGGGCAACACCCTGAACTGTTAATGCTCCCCCTTGAAGAGGAAATGGAAATTATGTACCTACCATAATTCTTGATCTTCTTGGACAGTCTCCACCACTCATTCACACTAATGGGAGTTCGCTGGAGGCGCTAGGACCCAGCGGGAGCAAACTTTTTCAGGAAGGCCGGCACCGAGATGGAGCCATGAGGAGCGGCACCGCGAGCCCCGGTGCATGTGGTAATGACTATCTCGGCGACGACCCTCCAACTGCCTCAGTACCTCCCCCCCCCCCGAGGAGGTGCAGTGTAATTAATCCAGAAGGACTAGCCTAAAAATCGGACATAAGATAGTCTAAATGACCCGTGTAAGAAGGATCAACAATAAAGTCTTCACAGCCCAGCCATTGAGGGAGTGAAGACCATAAACAGAGAAGTGAGCTCAGGGGATGGTGGATGGACGTGTGAATGAGTGGTGGAGACTCCGTCCAAGAAGATCAAGAATTACGGTAGGTAGGTAATTTTCATATCTTCCTGGACATAAAGTCTCCACCACTCATTCACACTAATGGGAGAGTACCAAGCTAAATAATCCCTGAGACGGCGAGCAGGAGATAAAGAGCTCATGTGCTTAGGACAGAAGTCCATTAAGAATGGTCCTGCCAAATGACAGATGTCATCTGGCATGGACATCCAAGGCATAGTGCTTAACAAAAGTATGCACGGAACTCCAGGTAGCCACACTGCAAATATCTGCAATGGGCACATTATGGATTTCTGACAGAGATGCCACGACTGCTCTGGTAGAGTGAGTGTACACTCTGGCTTCCAGCTTGACCTGTGCCATAGAATAGCAGTGGCAAAGGCATGGCACCAGCCACGCTAAAATGCAACTAATAGCAACAGGTTGACCCAGCCGGGTCTCGTTGAAGGAAACAAATAGTTGTTGAGCCTTGTGGATTTCTTTCATTCTATCTAGATAGACCCGCAATGCTCTCTAAACATCCAGTGAATGAAGGGTGCGCTCCTCTTCATTTTGGAAGTTCGCAAAGCAGGTAGGAAGGACTAAAGGTTGGTTTAGATAGAATTCTGAGACGACCTTAGGGAGAAACTTATAATGAGTCCTAAGAACTACCTTGTCCTTGTGAAATACAGTGAATGGGGAGTCTGTGACCAGTGCATGTATTTCAGAAACTCTACAGGCCGAAGTAATAACCACCAGGAAGGCCGTTTTCCAAGTGAGGAACTTCAATTCGCAAGTAGCTAGAGGCTCGAAAGGTTTACGAGTGAGCATGTCTAGCACAAGGTTAATGTCCCAAGCTGTGACAGGATGTCTAATAGGAGGTCTAGTATGCAGAATACCCCCAAGAAACCTCTTAACTATAGGCAACTGAGCCAGTGACATGCAAAATACCGGCTCATGATATGCCAAAATGGCACAAAGATGAACTTTGACTGTGGAGTATTGCAGACCTGAGTTTGAGAGGTCTAAGAGATACTCCAAGACTTTATTCGGTGGACAGGAAAAAGAGTTCCAAGAGGATTTTGCACACCAGATAGAGAAATGCTTCCATTTAGCTGTGCAGGTTTTTCTAGTGGCCAGCGTACACGCAGCTAAAAGAGTATCTGAAACTCTACGAGAAACATTGAACCTATTCACCTCTATCTGTTCAGGAGCCAAGCATGAAGGTGAAATGACCTCAAGTTGCGATGGACCATGGCACCTTAGGTCAGAAGGTTTGTCTGAAGGGGAAGCATCTTGGAGGGTGGGTTCCGATGGTCTGTTGAGTAGTGGGAACCATATCTGTTGAGGCCAGAAGGGGGCAAGGAGACCCATTCTGCCCCCCCGAGACTCCAATTTGAGTAGTACCCTCTGAATTGAGGGAAGAGGAGGAAAAGTGTATAGAAAGCGTTTTGTCCACCACAGCCTGAACGCATCCTAACAAAAAATGCCAGGTCCTGGATTTCTAGAACAGAGGAGAGGCAGTTTCACGTTGAGTGAGGATGCAAAAGGTCCAGGTCTGGAGTTCCCCACTCTTTGAAGAGTGACTGAACGACAGTTAAGTCAAGAGACCACTCGTGAGGATCCACCTCTGTTCTGTTGAGATGGTCTGCCAGCTCGTTTTGTACTCCTGGCAGGTAAACCGCCTGAATCAGAGCCTTGTGTGCCAGGCACCATTCCCACACTCTCATTGCTTCCCTGCATAATGGGTAGGAGTGTGCACTGCCCTGTTTGTTGATGTAGTACATCACTGCCTTGTTGTCCATTTGAAGTAGAATGTTCTTATGACAGAGTATGTCCTTCAAGGCTCGGACTGCATAGAGGACGGTTCTCATTTCCAGGACGTTTATGTGAAGTTGAGACTCGTCCTGAGTCCATGTATCCTGGGTGTTAAGATCCTGGCAGTGGGCTCCCCAACCCATCAGGGACGCGTCCGTGGTAATGGAGATCTGATGATCCAGAGGGGCAAAGGGATATCCTTCCAGGAGATTGTCCTCCTGTGACCACCAGGTGAGCGACCTCTTCAGAGGTTCCCTCACCTTGATGGAGAAGGACTGAGGGTGAGTGGTTGGGGACCACTGAACATCCACTGAGAGGTTCTCATGTGAAGAAGAGCCAAGGGTACAGTGAACACTGAGGAAGCCATGAGGCCCACCATCGTCACATCAAGATAGCTTGGACCGAGCTGTGTTCTCTGATGCATCGGGCCATCTGTAAGATATCGCTCCTTCTGTCCTCTGGAAGAAAAACCTTCGCACAGGAGGTGTCCAGAACAGTTCCTATCAAGAGGAGCTTCTGGGAGGGCTGCAACTGCAACTTGTTGAGGTTCAGCAGGACTCCCATGGACATGAGGAAATCTGAGGCTGTGGTCATGGCCTCCAGAGTCTCTTGCTTGGTGGGACTTGTGAGAAGCCAGTCGTCCAGATACGGGAATACTTGTATTCAGATTTTCCTGAGGTGCGCCATGAGAATTGCACAACACTATGTAAAAACTCAAGGCACCGAGTTTAGCCCAAAAGGCAGGACTCTGAACTGATAGTGTTGACCCAATGCCATGAATCTTAGGTATCTATGGTGCTTTGGGTGTATGAGGATGTGTTGGTAGGCATCCCACATGTCCAGGGAGGCTAGCCAATCGTGTCAATGAATCAAAGGTAGAAGGGTGCCGAGTGATATCATCTTGAACTTTTCCTTATGTAGGAACTGGTTTAACTTTCTGAGATCCAGAATGGGGCGCATGCCACCGGTTTTCTTTGGGACCAGAAAGTAGTGGGAGTAGAAACCCGTGTTTCACTGATCCATCGTAACTACTTCTACTGCCCTGTTTAGAAGGCCTTGTACCTCAGAAGCAAGAAGGTCTGACTGTACCACCAACAGCCTGGGCTGACACTTGGGAGGATGATCCGGAGGGGTTTCCAACAGATTGAGAGAGTACCCCCTCACGGATTATCCTGAGGACCAATTTGTTGATGTTATAGATTTCCACTGGTTGTAGAACTGAGTCAGACGTCCTCCCACCACTGAGGAGGGGTCCCCCTCGGACAGCTGAGGTGGGACCTGGGCCGGAAACTCAGAAGGTGGCACTGGGCGCTTTGGGTCCTTGTGCTTTCTGCTGCATTTTCTTTTGTGGCTGAGGGTTCTGTTTTTTGTTAAAACCTCCTCTGCCTCTGCCCCGAAAGGACTGACAGTTGTGAAACTGTCGCTTGTTCCCACCCCCTCAGGAGGGAGCAGGTGTAGGTCTGGCTGTCTTAATGGCAGACTTAGTCTTCTGTGTGGCCTCCAGCACTTGCTCCACCTGAGGTCCGAACAGATACATACAATTGAAAGGTAAGGCTATGACCTGCTGCTGGGCGTCATTCGTGAAGCCTGAAGTATGCAGCCAAGAGGGGCAACGGGTGCAGACGCCAGCCACTGCCCGGGAAGCGGCATCAAAAGCGTCCACTGCAGTTTTAACCTGTTGGTTACTGGACTCGATATCCCTAGTTATGGTTTGAACTAGCTCTACGTTAACCTCCGATTTGGGCAGAGCTTCTACCATTGCTTTGAGTGAATGCCAAAGGACATACTCATATTGAGAAAAATAGCCCTGGTAGCTGGCAATGCGCATACCCAGGGTTGAGGCGGCAAAGACTCTCTTACCTAAGGTGTTTATCTTGCAAGATTCTTTGTTTATAGGCTGGGCTGTAGATTCCTGAGGTAGGACAGCCTTCTCATTCTCTGCCAGGACTACAACGGCATCAGCAAAGGCTTGTGAGACTAAAATGTGGCGATCCTTGGGAGGGACATACTTCCTATCTATGGATTTGGCCACTGAAGGAATGAGAGCTAGATTCTTCCACACCATCTGTGAGAGGGTCTCGAAAGAGGGCTGTACCGGAGGGGTTAAATCCATAGGTATCTCCGGGACATGAAGATATTGGAGTCGCAAAAGCCTCCCAGGATTGATTTCTGTAGTCTGGAGAGAAAGAGTAGAATTTGAATTCTTGAGCAGAGACTTAAAGGAAAGGTCTTCAACCACAGGTTCTGCAGGAGAATTGATCCCTGCTCCCAGAGCAGTGTCATCAACATCATCACCCAGGCAAAGATCTGGATCAGACTCAAAATCATCTCCTGACAGTCCAGGAGGGACTGTATAGACAGGAAAGGGTGAAAATCAGGAGAAGGAACAGAAGAAGAAAGAATCGGAGTCGAAAACCCCTGAAGGCCGGATGGTGCCACACTCATCCCCGGCACCGCAGAAGAAAATTGGGCCGAGAACAAGGAGGGAGACGCTATCGGAAACTGCACTGCAGACGGCGCCAACAGAGCCCACGGTGCCACAGATGGTGCCGACAGAGCCCACGGCACTGCGTATGGCGCCAACAGAGCCCTGGTGCCGTGGACAGCACCGAAAGAGCCCGCAGCACTACAGACAGTGCTGACAGACCCCATGGTGCTGCGGACGGCACCGACAGAGCTTGCGACACCACGGACGGCGCCAAGAGTGTGACAGGGGTCTGGAAACTGTGGTTTGAAAAAAAAGAGGGAAAAATGGCAAGAGATAGAGGCATCAGTGTGGACCCCTGTGCTACAGCCATGTGAGGGGGATAAACACCCGAGCGTGGAGTCGACGGCACCGAAGAAGGTGCCGCGCAACTAGGAGGGCCCAACCGCCCTACCCATCTTTCTGAAACTGAATGGTCTGAAGGCCCTGGTGTTGGACTGACCGGTTCGGGCAACTGGACCAATCTCCAAGTCCACTGCTCCATAACAGCAGCCCACTGGTGACACTGCTCATCGGAAGCGCCTCCAATAGGCGGAGAGGAGCTCCAGTGTCGAAGAGGTCGGCCACCAGAGACAGACACCAGTGACTCAGACAGAGGCGGAGACCAGCACCTGGCCCTAATAACTGTCTACGCGCAGATGTACCAGAGGGCGGTCTCGAGGGATGCCATTTCTTCTTTGACCTATGTGTCGAAGAAGAACTCGAGGCCAAACAGTGCCGAGAATAGGACCGTTTCCTTTTATGCTTTCAGGGGAACTGCCCATCTCCCTGAGCATTAGACCATCCATTGTCAGGCCCCCCCCCCGGGAGGGCGTCAGGCTGGGTCCATCACCTGACCCGCTCATGGTCGACTCCGTCAATGGAGGGCTGAAGACTTCTGTTGTACAATAGTTAAAATTATTAAAAATAAATGCTACTGATTCAAAATAATCTACAAAACAGTAAACTGAACTATTGCTGCTAGTGAAGTTTAACTCCTGGCGGGCGAGCGATGTCGTCACTGAAGTGCACTCGATGGCGGGAAAAAAGGAACTGAGGCGACTGGAGGGGTTGACGCCGAGATAGTAATTACCACATGTGCCGGGGCTCGCGGTGCCGCTCCTCACGGCTCCATCTCGGTGCCGGCCCTCCTGAAAAAGTTTGCTCCCGCTGGGTCCTAGTGCCTCCGGCGAACTCCCATTAGTGTGGATGAGTGCTGGAGACTTCATGTCCAGGAAGATCTAGAAGTACCGCCTGTCAGGGGAGCACAGCCAGTTGCCCTGCTTGAGCAGAGGAAGGAGATCATGTAGGGTTACCATCCAAAACCTTCTGTACTGGATGAAACGACTCAACTCCTTGAAGTCTAGAATGGGCCTCAAGTCCCCAATTCTTTTGGGAACCAGGAAGAACCGGGAGTAGAAGCCTTTGTTCCTTTGCCACCTGGGCACTGGTTCTATAGCCCTTTTGCACAGCATGGTGAGCACCTCCTCCCAAAGCACCACTGTGTGGTCCGGAGGAAAAGAGGTGGGAACTGGGGGAACATCTAGAGGCTATTCCCAAAGTTCTAGAGCATGACCGTGTTTGATTATCTACAAGATCCAAGCATCTGTGGTAATGGTTCTTCACTGGGGTAGATAGAAGGAGAACCAACCCCCAACCACCACCTCCTCCTGGCTTATAACAAGGGGGGGGGTCTGGCAAGGAGTCATGCTGAGGCGGAGCCAGCAGCCGGGGCCACTCCTCCTCCCCTAGAGTGCTTAGCAGAGGGACCAATGGTAGAGGAGGGGGCAGGTATGGCAGAACTGGCCCTGCATTTGCCCTGGAGCTTGGTGTCTGAGTCAGATTTGTGAGAGATCTTATGAAAGGAGGGCCTCGGTCTACTCCTGGGCTTGGTATGATAAAGGTAGTGGACAGACCTAATAGCCCTGCCAGATGCCTGCAGGTCATTAATAATATCCTGCACATCAGGACAAAAAATCTTGTGACCCACAAAACGGGCACTCGACACAGTTTGCTGGACATCAGCCGCAAAGCCAGAAACTCTAAGCCAGGAGTGCCTTCTAAGGTAAATGCCAGTGGTAGCTACCCTGGCTGTACTATCAGCCATATCACAGGCTGCTCTGAGGAAATGCTTACTGATAGCTTCCGAGGCCTGAAGACTCTTTAGAAGCTCTTGTCTCTGAGAACCCTCAGGAAGAGCCTGGGCAGTGGCCTTGCCCTTCTTCCAGAGGGTATTCTGGTACTTAATCAAATGAGCCAAATAGCTAGCAATGCTAAGGTCTAAAGTGGCTGAGGCAAAAGTCCTCTTTCCCCAGAGATCAATCCTCCGAGATTCCCAGTCAAGGGGGATAGAACTAAGGTGCTTGGGCACCCTGGACCTATTATGAGTGGCCTTGATTACCACTGAGTCGTTTTTCAGCTGGGCCACATAAAAAGGCAGCCCCAAAGGTGCCTTTTAAAGCTTATCAGCCTTTCTGGGCATGGCAGGTATAAGGTTGGGCCTATACCAGGCAGCACTGGCAGCATCATTCAATGCTGGAAGCAGAGGAGGAATAACTTTGGGTGGGGATGCTGAGATCTCCAAGTAATCCACCAGGTTCCTCCTGGTGATATTCTCTTGCTTAGTCTGGAACTCCAGAGTGGGGGAGAGTTGCTTCATAATGTTAAAGAAAGAGTGGTCCTCCGGGGAGGACCCTGGTGTGTGTTTGACTGAGTCCTATCTCCTGGAAGAGACAGTAGACCTGTCAGAGGAGTCAACCTCAATTTCTTCCTCCTCATCCTCTTCCTCAGGGAGGATGACATCATGTCGATATTCCTTGTCGTCAGCCTCTTCTGCAGCCGGGACCAATGGACAGAGGCCCGATGACTCTCTAGAGGGTACAAGGTGGACAGGTCGAATAAGCATCAAGAAAGGAGTATTATACAATGGATCTTATAAATCCTGCTTTCCGACTGGCTGACTGTCACCTTTTCCCCGCTGTAAATCCTGTGACATACCAATGGGAAAAGGTGCCAGTCACCAGTCAGCCGCTGCAGGAACCCCCCCTGAAATCACTTCGACCATGGACTGCCAAAGTCGACAAGATGCTCACTCAGTGAACTTCACCGCTAAAAATCGCAAACCGCCATATCAGTTTGTGGGCATCTCCCACCATCACTGTTCAAAATATATCATAATTTGAATAATCCTGAACTGAAGACAGTGATTTCTTTAGTGAAAATGAGAACTAAAAGTTTTATCAATCACGACCGAAAAGCGGAGCCATGAAACCGGGCATGCGCCTATGCATATTCATAAGCCCATGCCCAGTATCACAGCACAGCTTTTCAGCTGTGATTTGCATAAAAAAAAAAACTAAAGCCTTGCAATCTCTCTCTCTCAGTCTCTTGTCCGGCAATGGACAGCAGTTCATTTTCACACTGTGCTCACTCTGTCTCCCTCGGAGGAGAGAAAGTGTTTCCAAAAAAAAAAATTAAGCCTTGCAGTCTCTCTGTCATTCTGTGAGCTGCAACGGATGGCAGTTCAATTTCATACCGCGCTCTCTTCCTCTTACAGGCACTGCACTCTCTCTGTCTCCCAGATAATCAACACCACTGCCCCGGCCCCCTCTTTCAATAATAAAAACAAATAAATAACAGCACCTACTTTTTTTCCCCAGGCATAGCAGTCGAAGGCGGGGAACAACTGTTAGGAAGCCACAGAAGATGGTGCTCAGTAAGTGAGCCTTCCACGTAAATCCATGGCTCCACTTTAAAGTTGCAGCCATTACTGCTAGAAACCCTCTGACCTCATACCCTCTCGTGTTCCAGTACAGCGAGGCAGAGGAAAGAGACTTGATGTCCCTCAATTGAAAAAAAAAAAACAAGCAGCCACTGTTACTATTTCAAATATATTCATGGTGCTGTAGCTCGGAATTCTAGCAATCCAGGACTATTTTTTCTGGCACAATAACAAACTCAATAAAATAATTAAAAAAAAAAAAGGTTTTCTTTATCTTTTCTTTAACAAAAAAAAATATACAGGAGGACATTGTATAATCACAATATAACACTCCAGGGTGTGGATCATGACAGCATTTACCACTTCTGGTGTGGTTTACTCACTTGGCCTGCAGCCTCATGACCAAACCCCACCAGGCGTGGTAAATCCTGCCATAACCCACACCCTGTCATAGTATATTGCTTAAGCACTCAAAGGCGAGGGCGACAAAGGCCCAGGCCACAGAACAACATGCTAAATGACTGCCGAGGTTAAAGAAGTCAGAACAGCATTAAAGTCAATGGCAGGATAGGAAAGCATCATCAAAACAGGTATCAGAGAGGCTGAGGAACTCAACTCCAATGAACTGCCACTAGCAGCAGTAGAGATGGTGAGGCCCAGTGCCTGTGGACCTTGCAGTTCAAGAGGTTTTGACAGTGGGGCTGGAGCAAACAACCCGGAGGCTGACAGCCCCTCCACAGCCCTGAGAAGGTCGGGAGAACTCTCCTCCGTGGGGGCCTGATAGAAGCCAAGGGCTGCATGTGAGGCACCAACATCAAAGCAGTTGACATGATTCCTGGAGAAGAGAAGAAGAAATCCAGTGGGATTAGGATCACTGTCGGGGGGGGGGGGGAATGGTCCTTGGGCCGGTTCTTATCCTGATGAGAAAGTTTCCCCAAGGACTAGTCCCAGGCCTTGGTGAACTGGGAGCACAAAGATGATGCCGGCAACTGAGGGGGGCACCTGGAAGACCCCTGTTCTCTGTTGATTGCCTGTTGCTCCATCAGGAATTTTTGCAGGGCTTTCTTGCATTGGTGCTGGGTGGCAAGGCTGAACTTCAGGCAAAGCTTGCAGGCAAGATCGTTAGGCCTGAGACTGCAGACTCAGAGTATCATGTTCGTCAGCCAAGGAAATCTTTCCACAGAACAGCAACAGAAAAGAGCCAATGAAGGAGTAGTCCTCAACATACAACAATAAAAAGAATCATTTTAGAATAAAGTGATTCAAGGGAAAGTACAAAAGAAAAAGTAAATAGAGATTTTGGCGGTCGAACTGAGTGACGAGGCTTCCACGGAGTCTGTGTGTGAATGGTTAATGGCGGGAAATAACTGAGGAGGGAGCGGGGCTGCCCACGCTTATATAGAGCTGTGATGTTGGAGCCTGATGTCGGCATGGGCGGCCCCTACTAGACTGCTGCAAAAAAGCTTCCATGGGATCCTAGTGCCTGACGACTAAGTTCCATAGGTGTGACCTGATGACAGAGATATCCACAAAGAAGATCTGTTTTTCCGGTGGAAAGAAAGATCTGACATCACAGGATAGAGTCAGGGGACATACTGCCCGGGTGGTGGGAGAAGCTTAGCTTAAAGATGTTCGACAGAAAGCCTACTCCAGTGGAACAGTCAAAGTGTGGATCGTGAACTGAATCCTAGCCCCTAGAAAGTGTGTTTTTTCTTATTTTTATACTCCCTGCATCTCAGAATCTGGACAAGCAACTGTCACAAATCTTGTCAGCCCATAAGAACTTAGCACCCTGACCAAGTATGCAAAATTTCACGTAATTTCTTTGAACGATGCCAAGGTTATTAAGGCTCTAGGCTCACAACCTAAAAAATTCAACCTAAAGATCCTTAGGTTGCAAGAAATTACTATGCTGAAAACCCTACTGAGCATACTCAGAAGCCAAATTTTTGAAACATTATAATCCAAGAACTGATTAATATTATTCATGAAATTGCGAAAGGCCCCTCCTTGGGCCAAGCTGCTTCTACCCTGAGAATTGCAGTACTAAATTTCAAACAGTTTTTGCCCTAGATACAAGCAAAGGCCAAAAAAGTTGTTTTTTTTTTAAAATGTTTTTTACATTCTCTGGATCACAGAATCTGGAAAAGCGGCCATCATGACATTTGCCATATCATAAGAACTTGGCACCCTGTCTACACAGACTAAATTTTATGTAATTTTGTTGAACGGTGCCAACGTTATTACAGCACAAAAATCAAGGTTTAACATTAAAGTGCCAACTTAACCCTAACTATACAGTTGCCACAAAAGTGTATTTTTTATTGTTTTTATGCTTCCTGGTTATCAAAATCTGGACAAGATGCCATCAGGAAACTTGCTACATCATGAGAACGTGGCATACTGACAGACCATACAAAACTGTATGTAATTTCGTCAAACAGCGCCAGCGTTATTAAGATGTAAAAATTGGAGTTTAAAGTGAATTTCCAACGAAATGTTATAAGGTATTGGGCTTCATAGCCCAATACCTTATGCCAGCATGACCTGAATTTTGTTAAAAGTAATATTTTTAACTAAGTTTATTAAGTTTTAGAAGGGATCGTACCTGGCTCCTTAGCCACCGCCAGTCGATCACTTCCAGCTTTCTAGTTCATCTGCTCCACCCCTACGTGTGGAGGGGTTGTGGGGTAAAAGATGGACCAGACACAGAGCTTCAGGCTCAACGCACAATCTCTGTGTGATGTTTATTTAAAACACAGGGGATAACCTTAAGCAATGACATATCCTATCTTCAATACATCAGTTTGCAGCACCAGCTATGCATGTCCTTCCTCTGCACTTAGTTAGCACCTACTGACCCACTGATCTACTGCTCTATCTCTTTCGTGAAAATTATTTTATTTCTTATGTTTGTCTTGCGTGTTTGGGTGATGGGAGCTCAATAAAGTAAAACTCAAAAAACAAGCTAAAGACAAAGAACTTCAGTACAGAAGCACTGAAGCAAGGGTTACCCCAAAGGGCATTGGCAATAAAGCCAAGTTTCAAAGAAACACGACATCACACAACCCCCATAATGTAATGGGATCTATATGCAAATCACCATGAAATGTTAGGCTTGTTCAGCTTAAAGCAGGAATGCATGGTGCCAAAGGACCTCTCAAACAATCTGTAATTTACATGCATTTTAAATAACACAACTAGCTTTATTTTTATAATACAGTCCCTTAATAACATTTTACCTTTATATGAACATATGAAATTTGCCAGCAGAAAAAGGCCAGTTGGTCTATTGAGTCTGCTTGATTATGCAGCTAGCAGCCCTAGTCCACAGCTGCCCCTCCCTTTAGCCTCCCTCTTGCCCTGTCCCAGCCCCTTTTGAAGCAGCCCACCATTTTACGGGCTACTATCTCCACTGGTAATGCTTTCCACCCTGCCACCACCCTCTCCATGAAAAAGTATCTCCTCATTTCCCTCCTGAACCTTTCCCCCTCCAATCTCATGTCATGTCTTTGAGTGTCTCTCCCCCACTCTTGCCCTGAACAGCCCCTCCGTACCAGTCCTGTTTATTCCTTTCATGTACTTAAATGTCTTGATCATATTCCCTCTGTCCCTCCTCTCCTCCAATGAGTATATATTCACCTCTTTTAGCCTGCTCTCATACGGTAAGTCCCCCAGCCCCTGGATCATCTTAGTTGCTCTGCGCTGCACCCCCTCCAGCAAATGAATGTTCCTTTTCTGGAACGGCCGCCAGAACTGCACACAGTACTCGAGATGAGGTATAACCAGTGATCTATACAGTGGCAGAATCACTTCCCCCCTCCTTGATGTTATTCCCCTTGCTATGCATCCCAGCATTTTGTTGGCCATTGCTGCTGCCTTTCTACACTGTGCTGAGTTGCTCACTGATCCCGTGAAGACCACCCCCAGATCCTTCTCCTCCTCAGTTTCCACCAGCTGCACCTCCCCCCCCAGTTCATAGTTTCTTCTTGGATTTTTTGCTCTAATATGCAGTACCTTACATTTTTTGGCATTGAACCCTAGCTGCCAAGTGTCCAACCAAGTCTCCAGCTTATTCAGATCTTCCTGCAGACCCTGCCACCCCTCTATGCCATCCACCACTGCCTCCTTCTTGGTGTCATCGGCAAACAGGCTGATCCTGCTCTTGATTCCCATGGAAATGTCTGCAATAAATACCCCAAATAACACTAGACCCAGTACCAAGCCCTGTGGGACCCTGCTCGTTACTGCCCTAAAGGATGAGAGTTCCCCTTCCATCACCACCCTCTGTTGTCTCCCCTGTAGCCAGTTGGTCACCCATCCCACCATTTTAGGTCCCATCCCTGTGCCTTCAAGTTTTATTCCCAGTCTCCCATGTGGCACTGAATTGAATGTCTTGCTGAAGTCCAGGTACAGGACATCCACTGCATGGCCCCTGTCCATCTGCCTAGTCACCCAGTCATAGTAATCTACCAGGCTGGTTTGGCAGGATCTGCCTTTGACAAAGCCATGCTGCTTGCTGTCCTGCAGCCCATTGTACTCCAGCAGGGACACCGGCCTCTTCTTCAGGATAATTTCCATTAGCTTCCCCACTATGCATGTGAGGCTCACCAGTCTATAGTTTCCTGGTTCGTCTTTGGGGCCGCTCTTATGCAAAGGAACCATGTGAGCCAACCTCCAGTCTATGGGTACGCATCCCGAATTCAGTGAGGCATTGAATACACCTGCCAAGGGCCCCACCAGGATCTCCACTAGCTCCTTCAATACCCTAGGGTGAATGTCATCCAGCTCTGGTGCCTTGTCCTCTCTTAGTGCTTTCACACCCTCCAGGACTCTAGCTTCTGTGATCACCCCGTCCGTCCATTCCTCCCCAGCCTTAACAGCCCTCCCCCACTCCCCTTGGGTAGTGCTCCCCCTCTTTCCTTCGTAAATACCGAGCAGAAGTAGTCATTGAGGGTTTCTGCCTTTTCCCTCCCCTTCTCTACCCATCCCCCATCCTTCTTAATCCTTACTATCTGTTTTTTACAGCTCCTTTTCTCCCTGATGTACCTGAAGAAGACCTTCTCTCCCTCTTTTATGCCTTGTGCCAGCCTTAGCTCTTTGGTGGCATTTGCTCTTCTTACTGCCCTTGTCACCTCCCTTGCCTCCTGCAGGTACTCCTCCGAATCTTCCCCCCCTCCCTGATTTCCTGCATCTCCTAAAGGCCACCCTTTTTCTCCTCACCTTATCCACAACCCCCTTGCACATCCAGCTTGGCTTTTTTGCCTTGGCCGTTTTACTCCAAGCCCTGCTACAGGAATTGATAGCCTCCAGTATCCCCTTCTTTATGAGCACCCATCTCTGGTCTGTGTCCATGCTAGACTGGGTCCCAGCCAGGTACCCACTCTCTACCTCCCCCATCTTTGCAAAATCCACCTGCCTAAAATCCAGCACCTTCATGTTGGTTGCCACCCCCACTTTGCTCATAATCAACCTGCACCATACTGAGTGATGGGCACTCCCCGCTAGAGGTTCGTCTACCTTGATATCCTTCACAAATTCCCCATTTGTGAGCACTAAGTCTAGAGTGTCCCCCCCAACCCCCGACCCCCTGGTTCTCTGACCATCTGTGGCAGGAAGCTTTCCTGAAAGGCATCCAGTAGTACCTGCTCCCTTTTACTGCTTGTGGTCGGGGTTCCCCAGTCTGCCCCCAGCAGGTTGAAGTCTCCCACAACCACCATGCTTCCCTTCCTGCATGCCTTTTTAATCTGCCTCGCAAGTTCCTTGTCCAACTCCTCTGACTGGGAGGGTGGCCTGTACACCACTCCCAACCTGAGAATCCTATTCCTGGAATCCTGGATTAGCAGCCATAATGACTGCTTCACCCTCCTCCTCCTCCTCCTCCTCCTCCCTAATACACTTTAACCCTTCCCTTACGTATAATGCCACCCCCTCTCCCGTTTACCCTATCCCTGCGGGATATTCTGTACTCAGGGACCATCAGGTCCCAGTCATGGTTTTTGGTGGCCCATGTAGTAATAGTAGTAAAATGTTATTTTTATACAAGTAGATTTTAACAAAACACATAATTGGGTCAAAGGCCCATATTCAAGATGGAGCTGTTTCAAGTTTCATATAGAAAAATATAAAATTTTAAATAAATTACAGTTTAACATCCCATCCATTAACAATCCACATATACCCTGATAAAAAAGGTTACCTCGTACAGTACTACATACCCCAACAATATCAGTTCACATATATCTAGAACACGCAAACAATTAAACAAACAGATCAGGATAGACTCGCTTAGTCATTACATATACATTTCATATTTAAATCATATCTAATAGCCTTCATAAACTATTTAGTTTGTTGTATTTGTTTTATCTCATTTTTTATTGGATCCCATATTTGAGCAACTTTAGCCCCAAAGGTCATGGCTCCAAATCTGTTTCACACTTTAGGTTTCACAAATTTATTACCCTTATTATTCCTAAGATTGTAATCATGTCTATGTTCTACTAATTTCAATTTTACCACAAGATACTTGGGTTTATGGTTATATACCACCCCGTGGATCTGATTCAGCCATTTTAGTTCTCTTTTTGTTCTAAAGATGGCCATTGTAGTGCTATTTGCATAACACACTGATGGGTGCGATATTCACATTTTAAAATGAATCTGGCCAAGTTGTTATATAATACTTCTATTGCCCTTAGATTAGTTTTGCTAGCCATGCTGTAAACATGGCTTCCATAGTCTATACAAGGTAAAATTAATTGATTTACTGTATCCAAACTCATTTTCTGATTTATACAATATCCAGATTGACAGAAGGCACCTAATTTTGTATTTGTCTTATTTACCAACTCCTTTATATGTGTATCAAATTTTAAGTTTTCATCCAAACTTATTCCTAAATAATTATAAGTTTCCACCTGGTTCAATATTTCGTTACTTGAAGTTTTTATATGAATTTTATGTTGACGGCTAATTTATTTCTTTTACTTTGGAGGAAGGTCATCGATTTCGTTTTTTTTGCTATTTAGTATGAGTTTTGACTGAGATAGCTATCTTTCCATCTTAATGAAATCTTTTTGGAGATGAGATTCCATATCCTGATTAGAATTTCCATGGGCCAACAAGACTGTATCGTCTGCGTACATTCTGACTGCCGTATGGCCTACTACTTTAGGCAGTTTGTTTATGTATATGGTGAATAACAATGGCCCTAATATCGAGCCTTGTGGTACCCCCCCTTTTGATAAAAGCTGGTCCCGATAAGAAGTCTTCCACCTGCACTTGCTGGGATCTTTTGGTCAGGTATGATAGGAACCATGGAAGGGTTTGCTCATCTATCCCCATCTCCAACATTCGGTTAAACAAAATATCATGATCTATGGTGTCGAAGGCCTTGGAGAGGTTCACGAACACCGCGCCCACCAACCTGCCCTCATTTAGGTGGGTAGCAATGTTATCTACCAGTTCAGTGAGCGCCGTGTCCGTAGAGTGGCCTTTACGAACGCTGGACTGGTAGCAGGACACCAAGGAGTTCTCCTCCAGATATCCACTTACTTGCTTCTGTTCCAGCCTCTCCAAGACCTTCGACACCACACACAACAGTGAAATTGGCCTAAAATTGCAGATTCTGTAGGTGAACCCCGTTTATGAATCAGGACAAGTTTTGCTTTATTCCAGGCTGTAGGGAACTTTTTTCCCCATTAAGCTCCAGTTTAGTAATTTTGTTAAAACTGGAGCTATTACCTTGACAGAGTCTTTTAGAATTCTATTTTCTGTCTGATCCATGCCTGGGGCCTTGTGTGAATGAAGTTTCCTCAGTTCTTCTTTTACCTCTTTACAGGTGATAACTTTAAATCGAAATTTTGCAACATTTGAGGGCCACGAATCTACCATATCCCCTGTATACCCTCCTTGTGGAATATTTATGTCTGGAAGTGTGACAAAATATTGGTTCAATTTCTCTGCTGAATTTTGTGGTGACACTAGGATACCCCCATCTTGTATTTGTATGGGCAACCTGTTTTCCACTGGTTTTTCAAACGATCTAATTAAAGATCAATATTGTCGAGGTCTGTACACTTTTCTACTTTGAGATTATAGTAGTAATTTTTTGAGATTCAAATTTGGGATTTAAGTTTGTTACATTCAACTTTATATTTTGCCCACTCGTTTGCATCTAAGGTTTTATTGGCCTTTTTCCATAAGCTATTTTTATATCCTATTTTTTCTTTTAATTTGTCTATATTCCAAAGGACATGAGATTTCCGTGATTGCTGCCATGTCCACCTCCCTTTCCACCAGGTGGGCCTGTAGATCATTCATTTTATCCCCCAGGCTCCTAGCATTCATGGCGACCATCTTCCATCCCTTCACCTTTCCTTCCCCAACCCTCTGCCCCTTCCCTTCCAGCATCCCCTCTATTGCTTCTACCTAGTATATTGCCCTTGTTCTGGGGGGCAATCCTGCTCTGCTTCTCATCTAGTGGCCACTGTATGTCCTCCCTCCACCTGCCACCCCCTCTCCTAGTTTAAATGACCAGCTGTCTTAATGTATTCACCAAGCTTCCATTTTAGCACCTTTTGCCCTCTTAATTTAGGTGCAGTCTACCCTTAGCGCAGGGGTCAACCTTAATAGATGTCTGTGTGTACTGCATTTACAAACTATTTCATTTTATACTAACTACTGCGTTTATTTTTTTGCTGGTAAAGATCCTTTCTCCTTTTACATAGATACATAGACTGTGTCGGCAGATAAGGGCCTATGGCCCACTCAGTCTGCCCAGTTGAGCTTGTAAATTCAGTTTATGTTTTCCAAGAAGTCTATTGCCCCTTACCCCTGACCTCCAGAATTCCTTTATGTCTATCCCATGCATTCTTAAATCCCGTGATTGTTTCAGCCCCCACCACTTCCTCTGGCAGGGTGTTCCACTTGTCCACCACCCGTTCTGTGAAGAAATTCTTCCTCACGTTTCCTCTAAATCATCCTCTCTCCAACTTCATCCCATGCCCTCTAGTCCTGGAACATCTTTTTTGCTTAAAAGTAGTGTATTCCTGCACCCTGTTCCTCCCTGTAAGATACTTGTATGTCTTTATCATATCCCCATCATATCTTTTCCTTTCCTTGTTTAGGTCAGTACTCATGACAGGCAGATCTGTGACTGTGTCCAGGAGCAGCACAGTTCTAGGGTTGCCAACTGTCCAGCTGTAGACTGGATAATCTAGTCATCCGGTTCTGATTAAATGTAGTCCAGTTTTTGGGCCATTTTGAGTGCTCAGATAGTATTAAAACTGATTGTACCAAATTATTAACTGTTACATGCATGCCCTGGTTACAAAAAAAGTTCTGATGTCACTAGTCAAAGGCCTTTGTTTGTAAAATCAGTCTACCTAGGAGGTGTTAAGTATGGTCATTAAGACCATTAGCAGTAAATCAACCTAATCTTTTCAACTCTGAATTTTAAGTATGGTCATTTACTGCCGGGATAGGAAACAGTTTTGACACCTTTGTATGCTGTAATGGGTTCCTTTTTGGTTTTCCTTTATTCTCATCTGTTTTAGATCCACTTTTTCAGATTAGTTTTCACATTTTTGTTGCCTTTGTCACTGTGTTGATTATTTCTCTCTTACGTCCTCAGCAGCTGCTGCTCTCATTTTTTTATACTACCAACCTGAACATTCCGCGATATTAGCTACACCTTTACAGGCCATTGGACTAAATAGCATGGAATTGTGTGTCTGAAATTGTGGAATGTGATGTCTTAGACATTTGAAAAGAAACAGCAGTAGCTGAAGAGGTAAAGGGAACAAAATGTAGTATTGAGGATACCACAAGTACTGATAGTTCAGTTATCAAAAGGTGGTCAAAGCATATCAGCATACATGGCTGTCATTGAAAGGAAAACTGGAGAGTGTTTAACAGAAAGAGCAACAGATTGTGAATGGGCTTTGTATATCCATCAGATCTGGGTTTAAATTCCCACAGCCTCCATCTGTATACTGTGAGACCCTAAGCAAGACAATTAAACTCCCTGTGTTCCTGGGCCACCCCTGTAAATGGGTCTTGTGCCCAGTAGGATTTACCTGGTTGCCAAAGAATAAAAATAAATAAATAACAGTACGGGCTGATGCTATTGAATTTATCCTTACTTTTTTTGGGTGACCATTTTTTTTAACAGAACTGGGACAATCAAGCATTTGTGGAATCTGTGGCCAGGGTGAGAAAAGGAAGGAAAAAGGGAAGAAAAAGACACACACACTTTTCATGACACAACTTTATTAACTGCAAATCTGAAAATGTGGAAATATATTAAAGAAGTCAGTAACCCAGCTGACATTAATAGAAAGCATGCTGACAAAGACAAACAAATAAAAGAATATGAGTATGAAAAGACTAAGCGTAGCCGTCGGTTCCAGCAATGTTTACTGGATAGTATAGGACAAAAGAAGGCACAAGGCCCATCGAGATTGTCCTCCCATAACAGTGGGATATTATGCAAACTATTGTGCAAATAGCCAAGAATCAAGATTGGATTTAAAGGAATGGAAGCTAGCTGTGTCTACAATTGCCTGTGGCAAGGAGTTCCAACATTTTGCTGCTCTTGTTGAAAAAAATTATAATTTTTTTTGTATTAGCACAGTCAACATTCAATTGCTTAGCATGAAATCTTCCCACAATTCTCTTGTTAGCTAATGTTAGTCCACATGTCTTGAGTAGCCTGGGATTATGTATTAGTTTGTGCATAAGTAGCAGATTGCCCCTTTGCCTTCTCAAAAATAAAGGATAGAGCTTTGTTTCCCTGAATCTGGTCTCATAACTTTTATTGCTTAATCTGGGGAAGGATCTAGCAAGCCTCCTTTGAACTTGCTCGAGACGATTTATATCACCTTTAAGATAAGGACTCCAGAAGGGAGAACCATAGTCCAAATGAGGTCTGACATAAGCTCTGTACAATGGCACTAAACAGTGCTCAAATTAGCAGATAAAGGTTTTATTAATCTGTCTCAAAATTACATTAGATGTTCTAACTACTTTACTGCAATGGTCACTGGATGACAGTTTAGTATTGATCATAATACCAAGGTCTCTTTCACAAATAGATGATATAAGTTCTTGGTTATTTAAATAGTATTTATGAGATGTAGTGTTCCTAGCAAAATGTAAAACCTTGCATTTATCAATGTTAAAGGACACTGAATTTGTGTTGGCCCATTGCTCAATAGAGAATAGATCTTGCTCAAGGAGTTGAATAGTAGCTGGAATATCAACTCTACCTCCAAGTTTTGTATCGTCTGCAAATTTAGGAAGAAAGTTATTAGAAATAATACCCATGTCAAGAATAAAAAGATTGAAGAGGACAGGCCCTAGCACGGAGCCCTGTGGGACTCCACTTGTAACCCTACCAGAGAAAGAATATGCCCCATTTATTGTAACAAATTGAGTATGATTGAATAACCATTGGGATATCCAATTGACCAAAAGTGAAGGAATTCTCAAATTGTGAAGTTTATTAATCAACAGAGAATGTGACATATGATCAAAGGCCTTACTGAAATCGAACAATAATACATCAGCTGGTATATTGCTATCCAGTAACTTACTTATCTTATGATAAAAAGATATGAGATTAGTTGTACATGAATGGCCGGACTTAAAATCATGTTGAGAATTGTCTGAAATATCAAGTTGTTCAATTATATTCTCCAGTCTTGATTTAATTAAACGTTCCATCACTTTTCCTAAAATAGAAGTCAAACTAACCAGTCGATAGTTCTGAACATTAGACTTGTTCCCATTCTTGAAAATGGGTGTTACTATGGCTTTACATCAAACATCAGGTATTTCATTTTTGAGTAAAGATTTATTAAATAGCATTTGAAGAGAAATTGCAATTGAACTGAATTGTTGGCTAGAAAAATATGACTGGTTGGGGTATAATGGTGCAAAAGATCTCATGTTCTGTCACTTGTGTATCAAACATGAAATACAGTTGGGTAAGGCAGGCAATAACAATCATTTTTGTTTCGATACAGATAACTTCCAGCTTGACTCTGTCTCATTCCATAATATCAGTGAAGCTCATGCTAGGGCAAAGAGAAAGGAGGATGCCAGCACTGCTACTCCAGGGACAAGTAAAGTGGAGGGAATGCTGAAGAACATGAATGAAGCAGCGCTTAACCGTCTGGATAAACTGTTTCGCACACACCATGCAATTGCTAAGAAAGGACGTCCTTTCACACACTTTGTGTGGATGTGTAGCCTTGATGATATGAAATGGCTAGGTATCAGTACAGCACATCAGAAGGACAAATATGCCTGCAACTTTATCCACTATGTAGCCAAGGTTGAACACATGGCGCTATGAGGAAAAAATTATGGTAAAAAAGTTCATTTCAGTCATCGGTGACAGAATCACTGACTCTTCAGTCACAGAAGCTGAGAAAGTTTATGTGTGGTTTGCAGTTAAAGGCACAGTGCAAAATCAGTTGGTTGGTGTCCAGACTGTTGGCAGGACAAATGTGATTTAATTTGCCTTTCGTTTAACAAATCACTGTTAACCATACTAACTGCAGGGCTACTGCAAACTTCTGCGAGCTAGTGCAATCTCTGGTTCACTAGCCCAGCTGGCCAGTGCAAAAAAAAGTTAAGGTTGATCCCTGCTTTAGCATATAGACTACTGTCCTCCAAGGTCTGTCCCCACCCTCCCACTAACCCATACCCTTTGGTGTGACACCATTTTCCTAACCATTCATTAAACTCCTTGATCCTTTGTTTTCTGGCCGTGCTCGCCTTGGGCACTGGCAATATCTCAGAAAAAGTTACTGATCTACCCCCCCAGAATAAAGTTCCCAGCACCTCAAACCTCCTTTGGACTACCTCTAAACAGCTATCAGACAGGTTGTTTGTCCCCAGATGTAGAATTAAATGAGGTTTCTCCCTTCCCCTTCTAGCATATTTCAGGATTGATTGACCCATTCTTTCAGCTGTCATCCCTGGCATGGCCTCCACCCATATACGACTATGCCTTTCCCCCTTGCTACACCACCTTACCCACTAAGTATTGAATCCACCAGTACTAGTATTCCCCCCATAGTTACATCTGCCTGCTTCCCTTCCCCAGTTCCTCTCCTGTCTGACTATTTCTCCACCAGCACATACTTCCCCCCATTTGCCCTGTTTCTGTTTTCCTCCTGCCTGTCTCCTCCTTCAGCACATATTTTCCCCTCTTGTCCCTATCATCATACCTCTCCTCTGTCTCCTCCTCCTCCTGCATATGATTCCCCTCATCTGTCCCTGTTCCTCCCCTGCCCAACTCCTCCTCCTGCACACAATTATCCCCATTTGTTCCCTTTGCCTTCCCCTATCAGTCCCCCCGCCACCACCTCTGCTATGCTGCTGACATCTTTTCTATCCTCCCTGCTCCATTCCCTTGCACCCCTTCTCTATTCGATTGTTCATCCTGCTGTGCCCCTTCCCCTTCACCCTTCACCCCTGCCACCCCCCCGTAGTCCGACTACCGTCCCTTGCGCATTTCCCTCCCACTCCCTCCTTTGCCCCCTCCTGGGCATCCTGCATCCCCATCTCCTCTACCAATGTCGCTAGCACTGCAAACCTATTCCCTGCCCCCTCTGCAGTGCTGTGCCTTGGTTCCTCCCTCCTGACTTGAGCCTTCCATGCAGTGCTAGGCCCCTTGTTCATTATGCTCTCACTCCACCTCCCTCGATCCAATATATCTCCCATATTGTGTCCTTATGATTCTCCCTGGGGGAGACCCTCTTGTCCTAGGCCCTTTCGTCTCACCCCCCATCCTCTCCAACTCCCTCCTAAGCCACAGCACTTCTTCCTCGAGACTCCTCAGCCTGTGACAGATTGGACACCCTCCCAGCTTCCACAAAATGTTCATCCAAACCACTGCCCCACATCCACTGCAGCCCACTATTCTACCCATTCTTAAGCAGTATTATCTAGGAAAAAAAAATAGTTCTAACTCGCAACCCAGGCAGAAAAAGTACAGTTGTACCACAGGTTACCTGCCTGGTTAATTAGTCACTCAAGCCTTACCAAAAGGCAACATCAACTGCAATTTCAGTGAACAGATACCATACCCTGTACACCTAAAGCAGTACCATCTATATCCTTTTTTACCCACTAGAGATTGAGAAGCTGTACCCCATTTACTCACACACACACACACACACACACACACCTCACAACAGTATTGCCAAAGAACAGTCTTACCATCAGCTTATAGTCCAAGTAGTGATCAGCTCCTTCTGGCTTATTTACTGCCCTGTGCACAGAGTGCTGGCTCCTAGATGGCATCACCCCACCTTGATCCTACTTGGCCTGATTTGCTCTCCTCTCATCCACTTGCTCCCCCTCCACCCAGGAGCATTTAACAGAGGACAGGACCGGGGTGGGTGGGACAAAAAAGCAGGCTCCTTCTGCTGCTCTTCTGGGCGAGTCCCATTTCCCATTTGCAAGCAGGCTCCTTCTGCTGCTCTTCTGGGTGACTCCCATTTCCCATTTGCGATGACGGCCACCACTACCTCCCTGGCTCCACGGACTCCCTCCCAATTCTTCTAATGAGAGCAGCAGCCAGCAGTCCTTGTAAGGCCACCCACTCTCTTAGAACACTGCTCCTTCTTTCTTGGTTGGCTCCCCTAGGCCCCTAAATCAGCCCCTTGTTCCACGATTGGTGCCAGGTCCCCTTGCTCGACTGGCCGTTCTAGAACCCAGCTCCATTCAGCTCTTTTGCCCCAACAAACAGGCTCTTTCTGCTCTTCTTCTGGGCAACCTCATTCCCGCTTCCCGTTGGCGGCAAAGGCCGCAAAGCAGGCTCCTTCTGCTGCTCTTCTAGGCGACTCCCGTTTCCCGTGCCATGGTATTTTCAACATTTACAGCTTTCATACATAAAAGGCAGATACATCAAGGTATTTTATGACATAGTGCTATTGCACACTAAATCCAACACAGAGGAACACAGCCTGTTGTTTTACATCAGCTCAGAGGTCACCACAATAACCTCCCTGTACGAGGACCTGAGAGGGAAAAGGAAAACTAAAGAGGACACTATAGCATAGTCAAGAAAGGGGAGGGGGCGCCCATAGGTGGCCAACTTTATGGACTAGAATTTGTAAAGGATAGATTAGGCTAAGAAACAGAAGAACTGTTACAACAGATTTAAGAAATGGTCGGTCCTCAAGAGTGGCAGGAGCTCCCTGTCACACCGCGCTCAGCGTTTTTGTGATGTTTCAGCAGGGAGAGCACAAGGCAAGCCCTATAGAAGTCTGTGGGGTATTTTATAAATGCCATTTTATGAAGCTGTAAGCAATCTGAGAGGGAAATGAAAGCCATTTCCCTCTCAGATTGCTTACAGCTTCATAAACAGCATTTAAAAAATGCCCCAGAGACTTGTATAGGGCTCACCCCCGCACTCTCCCTGCTGAAACATCACAAAAACACATAGCATGAGGGCAGAGCAGATGAATTAGGAAGCTGGAAGGGATCGACTGGTGGTGGCTATGGAGCCAGGTACAATCCCATCTAAAACTTAATACACTTAGTTAAAAAATATTACTTTTAACAAAATTCAGGTCACACTGACATGAGGTATTGGGCTATGAAGTCCAATACCTTATGTCGGAAACTTCCTTTAACATTAAAGTGCCTACTCAACCCTACGTATGCAAGTGCTACCATGCCTGTATAATATAGTTGAAAATGTTTTTCCCAGGGTTTTGTTTGCCTAAATAAAAACAAGATTGTGGCACTCAAGACCTAAACATTTTTTTCTCACAACCTAAAAATTCTTAGGTCATAAGAAAGAGCAATCCTGAAAACTCTACTGATCATACTCAGAAGCAACATTTTTAAAATCTTATAATTCGAGAACCGATTAATATTTTTTCCAGGGTTTTATTTAACTTCAAAAACTGATTAGCGTTTTGCTCATAAAAGTGCTAAAACATTGTGAAAATGCATAGCACTTGCCTCACATGTTTAACAAACATAACACTTCTAGAAAACCTATATAAATGCTTTCTGTACAGTTAGCATTGTCCCAAGAAAAAAACTGCTAATCAAGTATTTAAAACCCTGTTTTCACAAATATACCTCCTCGGGCTGAGCTGCTTCTGCCCTGAAAATTTCAGAACAAAATCCCTAACAATTTTCCCTCTACATGTGAGCAAAACAACTGCCTCAAAGTCTTTTTTTTTTTTCTTATTTTTACACTTCCTGGATCTCAGATTCTGGATAAGCGGCCATCACGAAACTTGTCAGATCACACCAGCTTGGTACCCTGACTGTGCAGGCAAAACATCATGCAATTTCATCAAACAACACCAAAGTTATTAAGGTTCAAACTCACAACCTAAAATTTTTCTCTCAGTCTATGAATCAGCGCATGGCCTTTGACTGCAAGAATCATATACCCTAAAAATCCTACTGAACATGCTCAGAAGCCAAATTTTTAAAACCATATAACTCATGAATCGATTAATATTTTTCTCATGAAATAGCGAAAGGCACCTCCTTGGGCTGAGCCATTTCTACGCTGAAAATTCTGAAACAAAATTTCAAACTGTTTTCGCGCTAGGCATGAGCAAAATAATAAAAAAAAGGCCCAAAAAAGTGTATTTTTAAATGTTTTTACACTCCCTGGATCTCGAAATCAGGACACACAAACATGCTAAAACTTCGCAAATCATGAGAACTTGCCACCCTTACCAAACATGCAAAATTTCATGCAATTTTGCCAAATGGCACAAATCAGGGTGTAACATTAAAGTGCCTTCTCAACCTTAACTATGCAGGCACTAGCGTGCCTAGTGTATATTAGATATATAAGGGATACGCAATGGGAAGCTGCTGGATAAAATATTTAGTTTCACTCCTCCTGTTTGACCTTGGGTAACCTCACAAGTGACATACGCCACGAGTGATGTGCCCAGAAGGTCAAACAGCACAAATGAAAATAAATAATTCATCCAACGAGCTCCCCATCGCACATTTCATTTATGCAACAGGGAAGAAGCTTGTGTGTCTTGTTAAATTTCTTTATATCTTATTTAAATAAACATTTTCCTGATTTTTGGGGGGATTATTTGGTGCTCTGTGAAGTTAATGTGCCTACTGGAGTCCTGTTGCAACGAATATTGCTATGATGTGACATGAGGACATCATGTTGACATGGTAAGGTGCCACTAATTAGTGGAGGCAGTGGCACTTTCAAAAGTTTAGAGAAAAATAGTGGCTATTCTCAGTGAGTGCTTTGGGCATTGTAACGTGGAAGCACTCTTATGATTTTGATTTTGCCTCTGAGTGGCAGCCAGTGCTGTGGCTCCTTCAGTTGTTGCACAGAGGGCAGTTCAGAAAATGATATGGATGTTTGAGGGTTGTTCTGTTCCACGGTTGTGAGTGTAAAGTGCAGCGGGCGAGTGTGCAGGCAGTCTGACACAGGAGAGAATGAAAAGAGAAGCAGCTGAAAAAGAAAGGTAAACTGGAGCAATTAGTTTTTTGTGTGGGAGAAGAGAGAAGTTTTAAGTCAGCAAGGGCTTTAGGGCAAGGCTGCAATGTGTGTTCACTATGCAGCAGATGGTGGCAGGTTCAGGACAGTGTGGAAAAGAACCGAAAAGTGAAATTTAAAATAATGAAAGTAGTGCCGGTGGGCAGTTTGGTGGGGGGAGATGGGACAGCTGTGACAAATTTACTCTGTACATAAATGGGCTCTGACATAGTTACGATATGTGTAAATGTAAGATTTTACATTTATACATATAGTAGCTCTGATAAACGGATTTATCATGAGCCTTTTGTATCCACACCTCTATATACATATATATATATATATATATATATATATATATATATATACACACACACATATACATGGCAAAAAAAACACATTTAATGCATCAGTAAGGGCTGTTCCACAGCGACAAAAGTGAGGAAATTTGATGTTAGGGTTGAAACCCCCCCTTGCACCCCCCCACCCAACCGGTATTGGGGTGCGCGTTGGGGTTGTCAGTCCTAACTTTCGTATATCTGACCGGTACGAAACTTGGCAGATCCCAAGTACTATGCTACTGCCCCATGCCTGCCAAATTTCAGGCAAATCCGACAAACGGTGGCAAAGTTATTGAGGTGCAAAATCTTACACTTTAACCATAAACGGTGTACTCAACCCTAACTATAGTGGCACTACCATGCATATATATATATATATATATATATAGACACAGACACACACACACACACACACACACAATTAATAAATGTTATATACAAATGTTTTTATAATCAAACCTGTTACCTTGGCATTCCTACTTATATCAGACAATGTAAGAACAACAGGAGCCTATACAAAAGTCAACAACTAAATAATAATAACAATAACTTTATTTTTAGAGCGCCTTTCAAAATATCAAGGCGCTTTACATATCACACCACAACATACAATGACCATCGTTTATTTTAGACAGGGTTCACTGATGCCGTTCATCAGGGTGATAATATATAGTCAGCTGGTTATAAGGAGTAATGTAAAAGTGAAAGACAAAGAACCTCTGTGCGCAAACACTGAGGCAAGGGTTACCCCAAAGGGCATTTGGCTGGGAAGCCAAGTTTCAAGAAAATACAAAATCACACATGCCCCCACAATGCAAAGCATCATGGGCTGCATATGCAAATCACCACAGAATGTTATGTTGGTCCAACTTTAAGCAGAATTGCATGGTGCCGAAAGGCCTCTCACACAGTTTGTAAAGGGTGCTAACAGAAGACATTCTGTGCTTCACTACCAAACTGTGTGAGAGGCCTTTGACACCTACAATTCTGCTTAAAGTTGGACCAGCATAACATTCTGTGGTGATTTGCATATGCAGCCCATGATGCTTTGCATTGTGGGGGCATGTGTGATTTGTATTCTTTGAAACTTGGCTTCCCAGCCAAATGCCCTTTAGGGTAACCCCTTGCCTCAGTGTTTGCGCACAGAGGTTCTTTTGTCTTTAAATAGTTTTTATTTTAATGGGTTCACCACAATATATCCAAGGCACACTGCCTTAAGGGCAGCTGGTCCATTCCACTGGGGTGTCAAACAGACGAGGCATACTGATGAGTCCTGGTAGGATGAAACACGTGTCTATGTCTTCTGTTAGCACCCTTTGCAAACTGTGTGAGAGGCCTTTCGGCACCATGCAATTCTGCTTAAAGTTGGACCAGCATAACATTCTGTGGTGATTTGCATATGCAGCCCATGATGCTTTGCAATGTAAAAGTGTTTTACTACTATAGAAGTGAAATGTTCATAAACCTGTGTGCCAAATCCCATGCTAGATGGGAGAGAGTTAACCAAGAAAAAAATCTCAAGACTTAAAAACTGGTTTCAGATATGGAGTATTTTTTGTAACTGCTATGGGCTTCAGGGTGTTCTGTACAAGAGTCTTCACAAAGACAATGAACCAGAGGTAGACACTTACTTTCAGAAGATATGCAATCAAGTAGGTATCTTCATCACCTTCTCCCAGCAATCCTAGCTTAGCTTTGTATAAGTCTGTGAATCTGAAATGTGATCAAAGTTTATACATCAGCTTATAAAGCACGCCAAATATACATGAGTCTATACTCGTCAGTATATATTATTTAGAAAGAAATTATATACCTTTTTTGGTACAGTGCCGGATAGCCCTCCAGAATTGTATAAGCCCTATAATTAATAGAAGTTGTAAAACATTTATTAAATTAAGGATTCATGAAATAATATTGGGCAAAACATGCAAAACTGACAAAATATGGGTGCTGCTGGGTAATACTGCCAAACCTGTCAGTTCATTGCTAATTTATACACTGTAAGACAGAAAAGTTTAAGTAACAAGGTCTGTGGCTGAGGGCCTGTTTAGGAGAATAATGCCTAGTGGGAGAAGTTAAGATGGTTTGGGCCCTGACTTTCCCTCCTAGAAAGGCCTAAGGACAGGGCCATATTGCTATTATAAGCCTTTTATTTTCCACTTGTATAAAACTGTTATTATATATCTAGGGAGTGCTTCCAGTCAGAGTGCTCCTTGCCCCTGCCGGTGAGCTACTCTTCTGTAAAGTAAGATTTTTATTTTTAAACAGGATACACAGTCTCGAGCCACAGGCCTATTTTCATCTGCATTGCTGAAGACTGTTCAAACAAGTTACACAGCAAACAAATTACATACAACATGAAAAATATTATTAAAAAAGAAACAAGAAAATTCTTAAAAACAGTTACACACGTTTATACTCATTTGTAACCATTGTCTAAAAGTGCTTTGGAGCATTACAAAATATTGTGCTTGCTTTCAGTTTGTTCCAGTGGCCAGTGGCATAAAAGCCAAGGCCCATCTCTCCAAAATGGCAAAAAGTCTTAGTAAAGAGCATCCCATGGATAGTTGCTCTGGAAATGTGCCTGTTCATGGGAGTTTGTTTTAAATTTTAATATATTATTGATCTTGAGCAATAATATACTACCACAAAGACCACTGCTATGGTTAGTTGTATGAGGGATCTCACAATGTTAAGCCATCAGAATTGCTCATCTTTGGTTCACTATTACCATATCCTAAGAATGTGTGTAAGGCCATTCTAACAACCGTAACACTCACCCCATTCTCATATACTGCACCCATTTCAGCTTATCTACTCATTGAATGGGGTGAGCATTAGGGTTGACAGCCCCAAGGCACAACCCATGCCTGTTGCTGCCTGCAGGGTGGGGGTGGGGTGTTAGGGTTGGAAACCCTAACATCACATTTCCCTACTTTTATTGCTTCAACCCTAACTAGTGCATTAACAAAGTTTTTGCAAATAATTTCCTTATTTTTTGAGATAGTATAATTGTATCCTCATTTGTCTGTGGGGGCACAGGGCCTTCTGGGCTCTGAGCTCCCATCCCTCCTTAGATGCATACATATATGTTGCTTTGTAACTGCAGGGCCCAGAGGGCCCTGCATTTGCCTATGTAGTAAAACAGGAATGAAACTGCCAGCCTAGCCTTCTTATTACCCCACCTCATGAATTCAGTAATGACAATTTTGAAATCCCTGCCAAAACGTGATTCCATGCCATTGCAATGCCACTGCACACCACAGGTGCGAAAACACAGTTTGGCCACAGTTTCAAAAGTGACAGCTGTCACATTCATGACGTGGTGTAAAAAGATATTTATGTTGAAAATTTCAAGTCAAAATATTTAAAATTGCTAAAGTTATGAGGGGGCGTAGCAAAATGTAAACATATGCATATAACTGGCATTTTTACATATTTTGACCCCGAAATTTCAACAAAGCCTTCTTATGACCCCTACCTGATGAACAAGGGTGGTGAAAATGTTCAAATCCTGCCTGAAAGGTCATTTCACCAGGCAACCGCAAAATCACCTTTCCAGGCAGATTTGCGTAATCCCACTGACATTGTTCCTGATCTGGGGTCCGAAAAAGGCCATGTTGAAATTTGAGTTCAAAGTAGGCAACAATCGCAAAGTTATGCCACAAAGCTGAAAATCCCACTGAAATACATTGAAGCTTCTTACGTAAAAGGATTTTCCCCTGACGAAGAGTCACACCTTGGACTCGAAGCACTGGGGCTAGTAGCTGCGTTAGTTAGGCTCCTCGCATTTTGCAATGTATATCTCTGGTCTGGGTTGATTATTTATTGCCTTATCCCCTCCATGTGCTGCTGATCTTTGTTTTGTGTCAAAGAAATCCTAGATGTGCTCCTGGCTCACCAGACACTGTACGAAAACTTTTTGCAATAAATAAGCATTTATTTACCAAAATACTGGACCAGCATTTGCTTTTTGAGGTCTAGGAGTGCAGCTGCCAACCCTTGCTGACTTTGTTACTTCGGGCAAGCCGTCTGTCTGTGCCGTTGCACCAGCCCCTTCAACGCTGATCGTGGTACAAAACTTTTGTGGTTTAACGAGGGTCTTTCTCTGCCTGACTCTGTTCATTGCCCTGTGGTGGTGGTGAGAGTGTTGTTAGGTGCATGATGTGGGGGTGGGGGCAGAAAGAGGAAGAGAGTAGGCCATGGTACAAAACAATGGGGGGGGGAGAGAGGGGGCTCACTGTGTGTGGTGGCATTTCAGTCTTTTTTTTTGCTGGGGCAGGAAGCAATATAGGGGCAGGATAAATGTGCAATAATCAGAGTATTTCTTGGCTTGCACTTTTTTCTCATATAAATGATCAAATTTTAAATCTGGGTTAGTGCAACCATCCACAGGCTAGTGCAATTTTGAATCAACTTATCCTGCTAGATAGTGCAAAAAAGGTTAAGGTTGATCCCTGCACACAGGGTATGAATGATGAAGCAGTTTCCTTGTCAGCAGAATGTGAATCAAGCAGCACTGAACACTGCAGCCTGTTCTACAGTAAGTGGAATATTTTAGTCCGAGTGACACAGATATTCTATCAGTGTATCACTGGAAACAGAAGAGGTTCCAGGAGATTGGAGGAGAGCTGGCATAGTCTCGTTCCATAACAGCAGCAGCAGGGAGGAGGTTAGCAACAATAGATGGCCAGTCTCATGTTAACTGTGGGGAAAAAAATGGAAACTCTGTTAAAAGAAAGGCTAGTGAAATTTCTTGAATCGAGTGTGTAGCAGGAGCCAAACTTGTAAACTGGGTAAAGAAAACTGGTTAATGAATAGGCGGCAGAGGGTGGTGGTAAATGACACTCTAATGGGGGACAGTGAACATGGGGTGCCACATTGTTCAGTATCGGGATCAGTACTGTTCAACATCATAGCTGACATCGCAGAAGAATTGTAAGTGAAGGTATGCCTTTTGCAGACAACATCTAGATCTGCAGTATGGTGAATACACAGGAGAGGGTGGAGAAAAAGAGTAGGGACCTTTGAAAACTTGAGAAGTGATCAAGGGTATGGCAGCTGGGGTTCAATGGCAAAAGATGCAAAATTATGCACCTGGAGCATAGAAACCCAACAGCTGTGTATGAAATGTTGGGGAGGGCACTGTCAGTCACTAAACAGAAAAGAGACCTTGGGGGTTATACAATCTGATGACTTCAAAGTCACAGGACAGTGTGACGAGGCAGTGGGCAGGGCCAGTGAGATGCTGGGTTTCATAGGGAAAGGTATTACCAGCAGAAGGAGGGAGGCAGTATTAACACTGTATAGATCAGTGGTGAGACCACACCTGGAATGTTGTGTACAGTTTTGGAGGCTGCATCTCAGAAAAGACAGACAGGGTAGAGGCAGTCCAGGCAAGGGCAAATAAAATGGTACAGTGGTTGCATGAGAAACCTTACAAACAGAGACTTGAGGGATCTCAACATGTACACGCGGGAGGAGAGGAATGAGAGGGGGGACATGCTAGAGACCTGTAAGTACTTTACAGGGGGTGAACAGGGTACAGGCGGAGAGGCTGTTTCAAATGAAGAAGTGCAACTGAACAAGAGGGCAAGCAACGAAGCTAGAAGGGGGGAAATTTAGGAGTGCCATGAGGAAATAGTACTTTACTGAAAGAGTGGTGGACACCTGGAATAGCCTGGCACCAGAAGTAGTAGGGGCAAAACCAGTGGGGGTTTTAAACATGCATGGGATAGGCATAGGGGAATACTGGTACATAAAAAGTGTGTGTGTGTGTTGGGGGGGGCTCGCCAGAAATCAGTTAGGGTCTGCTGAGACAGAGTAGGAAGGGAACAACTGGGTAGACGGGGTGGTCCAAGTGGTCCTTTTCTGCCAACAAATTCTGTTTCTAAAAACAGCCATAACTTATAGTTCTGAGACTGCAACTGTGAATTATAGGTTTTCTGATGTCACAGCTGTGAATTACAACAAAAAAGTGTATGGGCTATATGTGAATTACAAGGGCTGACCATGTACTATAGAACTGTTTTAGATGTTAGTATGTTCTCTGTAGCGACTATGGCAACTGACAGATGATGTCTATTAGAGCATTCTCTGGACATTAACTAGATAATAACACACGTTTGCTTGACCAGTCAGCACACAGCTTTTAGAAGATGACACTGACAAAAGGTTTATAATAAACACTGCATACTGCTTAATAAAAGGGTTCTTCCACAATTTGCTGGCTGAGCACATGCCTGGCGAGATGGTTATACGAGGTGATTTTAGGGGAGAGGACAACACAGCTGGACTAGAGAGTCTTCGCCTAGAGGCCAGTCTCACCCAGCTCATTAATGAGACTACAAGACTCAACATCAAGTCTGGGAACCATACCCTACTTGACTGGGCATTAGTCTCCAACCCCAGTAGAATTTGATCTGCAGGGATATTCTCAGATGCCGAGTGACCACTCACCTATCTACTGCATGTGGAGAAACAACTTCTCCAAACCTGCCCCCAGAATCTTTTCTGCAAGAAATTATTCCCACTTTATGCCAGATGCATTCATCTCCACACACTCTGGCATTAACTGGCGCCCAATTCTAGACCTTCCAACCATTGATGATGCCCTTGACTTCTTTGTCAATAATTTTCTGTCCGCAGCCAACATGCTCCATCCTGGAAGCTAGGAGTTAAGGGCAGCAGTAATAAGTGGCTGGACCCCGAACTGAAAAAAACATATGGCCTTAAGGGATAATACCTGGGGTCGCTATAAGGAGTCTGCACTGACAAACGACTGGGAAAAGTACAGAGACCTGAGGAACAAGTGTAAAAAAGGCACTATGGTGACAAAAAGCACCTACCTAAGAACTTTACAAGGCAAATCCCTTTCTAACCCACAAGAAATTCTGGCTCCATATTAACTCCCACATTGAGGGATCCCCTAGTACCCTAGGAAGCTCCATCAGCACCAACGGCCAGACTATAGATGACCTACTTAGTAATGCCAACTCCTTTAACTGTTTCTTCACTGACCTTTCTAAGTATAAGCCCAACCACCTTGTCCCCCCCCCACTCAAACTGATGCAAATGAACTTGGGCGACCCAAGTTCCACCTAAGATTGGTAAAGAAAAGGGAGGCACTTACCCTACTTAAGCACATAAAAGCCAACGGCTCCCCAGGTTCTGCTAATCTAGAACCAAAGCTTCTAAAAACAGCTGCTTCCACAATGGCACTCCCAGTAACATAGCTTTTAAATAGGTCCTTCCGAGAAGGGACAGTCCCTAACAAATGGAAAATAGCAACAGTCATGCTCATCCAAAAATGCAGACCACAAAAACCAGTTCAAAACTATTGGCCCATCTCTATTCTTAGTCCTCACGCTAAAATACAGGAAAGGTTGGTGTATAACCAACCACAGAATTACCTAGAAAGCCAGCCACCAACTGCTATCAGACAAGCAACATGGCTTCAGGAAGGCTCATGGGACCGACACAGCACTTATAAAATTCACAGCGAACACCCTGAATGCACTTGACAAAGGATCACCCACAGGTGCCATATTTGTTGACTGCACCAAGGCATCTGCCCTGGTTAATCACGACCGGCTGCTTCATAAGTTGATCCAGTTGGGTCTTGACAGGAGCTCCCTCGCCTGGGTTACTAACTTCCTTGTTGGCTGGTCAGAAGCTGTTAAATGGGAAGGCACCATCTCCATGCACCTCCTAGTCAAGGACAGGGACCCCCAAGGGTCCATATTAGGCCCCTTACTCTTCTCTACCTTTATTAATGATATTAGAAATAATTGTGGGGAGGCTAACCTTCTACTCTATGCCAATAATGCCATCCTCTACTGGAGTGCGGATGATGTTAGCACTGTCAACGTCAAACTTTCTACTAGCATGAAGGTCCTGGAAACATGGTTTGCTGATAACCATTTAGTGTTGAATGAAAAAAAGGAAAAAAGCAGTTCTATTCGGACCAAGGCACCTTTGGGCATCTCGTAAACACCTCCTTACCATGTGCACCTCCTCTGGTTCCCCTCTAGAGGTCACTAATAAAATAAAGTATCTGGGTATTTACCTCGACCAAGATCTCACATTCAAACAACACGTTGATTGTGTAGCAAAAACTATGCACTGTAAACTTGGTCTTCTTTACCGACTAGATAACTCACTAACCCCTGAAACTAGGATAAGTGTGGCTAACTGTACCTTACTCCCCTCCCTGGTTTATGGTGCCCCTGTACTACAATTTCTCAGAAACTCGGAACTGAAAAAACTTGATGTTCTCTACAACAAGATAAGCTGCTTTGCAACAAAAACTCCCCCATGTACTCACCATTGTGATGTCCTTTCCTCTCTGAACTGATCCATGCTTACTAATAGAATGTCCTACCCAATCCTATGCCTGGCCTACAAATTTACCAGGGTGTTCACTCCACCTAGTCTCATCGGACTAATAGCCCAGAAGCCATTGAGCCGATCTCTACGTTCATCAAAAGGCAACTGTCTGGACATCTCCAGAGTCAGAACCAACTTGGGCAAGACGTCCTTTGCCTATTCTGCCCCACATTACTGGAATGCATTACCTGCCTCCTTAAAGACTTCATCTTCCCTTTGCAGCCTCAAGAAAGGCCTAAAAAACTACCTACTTGAGGGGAATCGCTGCACTTGCGAACGCTGAACCTAATTACCACTAGACCAGTGTCTGCTTACTGTCTCTTTATTCTGAGCTGTTACATGTACTGTAAACTGTTACTCAAAACTCTTGAATGATGCTACTGTCTAACTAATTTATCCCCCACGGTATTACCCTACATTGTTCATTATTTAATGTTGTAATCCATCCCCTGTAAAATGCCTGTGATTTTTTTTTTGCTTGCTGTCAACGTACGTACACTATAAATTCCTTGAATGTAACAAAATCCGAGTCACCCCTGAAAAAGGGACCCTTGGTCTCAGCGGGCCTACTCGGTCACCAAAATTCAATAAATAAATAAATAAACTACTGCTGCCTGGTGAGCACTCCCTAGTACACTGCAACCTTGTCTTTCCAACCCAGAGAACTTGGAGGATTTGAACGTGAAAACACCTGGCTCCCCAGTACAGGACTCCAGACTATACAGCACCCTGTCCCATAGTCTTGGAGTGCTTTACATTAAAACACATGGTAAAATCGAAATGCATATTAAATAACATAAATATATCTGCCTATATGCACAAACTTTACTCTGTCTCAGGAGCATAACAGGACAGGGGATTAGCTGATGGAGGTTTATTAAGTTCCACCTTCTAACAATATGAATGTGATGGATGAGGTCCCACTTAAACCTCTCCATCAAGCCAACACAGATAAAAAAACTAAGTTTTTTAATTGGGGGTCTCCCCACACATAGGTATCAGGGCCTCAGCACACGCATGTTTCCCTTTAATAAAGATTCTAAATCAATAAATATTATAAATCACTTACATGATTTCAGCCAATCAGCACGGAGAGCCACTTGTCCTGCGTACAGTGGTCTCCCGTGCAGGAATGTTTGGAGTGGAGCATTTCACTTCACAATCGGGGGAGGCACTTCATTTAAATGTAAAACAAAAATAATTAGCACTTATTAAATCCTCTAGCTAACTCGAGTGATTTAAAACAAGACAGTAGGGTCTCCAGGGTTATCTGTTACCGTATGAGAGACTCTTCTCATACGGTTTGGGCAGCCAGGACTGTTCTGCTTTGCTCTGCAATCCTCCCGCCTAAACTTCCTGTTCAGACTTTCTTGTATCATAGGAGACACCTGGCAGAGGCCTTATTTAAGCAATAAGGCATGACAGGGGGTGTGTTATGGTGGGATAATGGCCCACCTCAGGGTGCGTTGAAGCACAAGGCATAGCCGAGGGCTTCCACCACCCGAGAAAGGCTGTTACTGTAGCTCACCATAACACACCCCTTGGAGTGCCTTACTGCAATTATGAAATGGGTCATTTTTAGTAAATGTTATGCATTTTTAAACATACCACTTTCAGCTGGGCCGCTGTGCTGGGATAACTGCCCAGCTGAAAGCAGCTTTCGGCCAATAAGAATTCAGTATTCTTTCTACCCATTTCAGAATAACTTATAAAACATTGGCTCCAAATTCAAACATTTTTGGAACATATCGCAACAGAGTTCCACTGATGCCAACTGTAACTCATTTGCTGGTGACCTGAGTCCCTCTTTAACGAGTATAACTCTTACACTTTCTATCCTAGCAAAGTATTAAGGAGGTGTGTCATGGCATCCAGCTATGTTACTGAGCCAAAATAATATAATGTAAACTAGTAATGCCCCCAAACAATAGCACAGCACTTTCCAATCCCCACTGCATAGTTGAGCTCGCCTTCCAAAAGGCTTCAAATACATCACATCTATAATTTCATCCCACTGTAAGAAATCCATTTTTGAAAGGTCAAAGACAAAAGAAATTGAAATGTTTCACTTTCAGAGCACTAACGTTTCATATAAATCTTCTGTTGCCAGTGTCATGACTAAGATAAACCCAACCAGATGTTTCAACAGATAACTTGTCAAGTTAGTATAAAAATGCAACCAGGTGCCCCGTCAGTCTTATTACAGTTAGCAGATGTGGCATGACATGGGATAATGAACTGCGGGCAACAAAGGCCAGCTTCCTGTCTTGTGAAGAACCCCCAAACAGTTCCATCAAGTGCAGAATTACATAAAGCTGAACAGAGTATACACAGCCAGAGCTAAATAGGAGATGAGTTTACTTTCCATGTTGCCAATTTTTCACAATGTAAGTACTCTCACATGATACAAAAAGGTAATTTACAACCGTATTTTTATTCATCAGGCTGCGGTGTGCATATATAGGAAACGGAAACAGACAGAAGCGATACCATTCTACAATAAATCTCTCTTTTCTTGTGGGAGCCTCTGCCCCACCCACACCTCCCCCAATGCGGTGGGCTCTGCCCCCTGCATCCCCCATACTTAAAGATGCTAACTCTGAGAGCGAGTGGATCACAGGGAAAAGCTAAATTTGTGGGGCAGCGGAACTACTGTTTCCACAGCCCCTTATAAAAAATATAAGTTTTCCCACAAGTAAAATGTTGAGGGGAGACCAGGATTAGAACCCTGGTCTCCCAGTCTTTCCTGGACAAGCCGCTGCCTTACCCCACTCTGCCACGGGGGCAGCTCAGCCAGTGATTGCACTTTCCTCCTCCTTCTCCTCTGGGCAGGTGAATAGCATTAGGGGTAGCGTTAGTTGCTCGATGCTATTCTACCCCTGTCGCTATTCCAACATGCGTGGTTCCTGCAGCGCAGTTTATACCACGCCATTCAGGAAGCGCTCTTCTAACCTGGTACGGAGGTGTGCACATATAGGGAACACAAAGATGGCAGACAGAAATAAATAGGTATCTTAGATGAGATTTGAATCCAGGCTGCTCAGAATATCTTTCTGTTGTGCTACCAACTGTACCACAAAGGCAAGTAGAAAACTAGGACTCCCAGAAGCACCTTACTCTTTCTAAAATGCATAACATGGAGCTGCATAAATTAATTATACTTTTATTCATAATGATGTGGTCTGCATATATATGGAACACAAACAGACGAGAGAGAGAAATAATTATGAATAACCTCCAAGCTGGTTCCCAACGAGGAGCCCACTGATGTTCCCAGCACTGTTCCAAGTGTAGACGCCTGGCCTTGCACGGTGCTCAACATTAGACCTCTGTCTACCTCTGCCTGCAAGAAATCCAAAATCTGCAGAACCAGAGCCTTAGATGGCCTGATCCCAGGCCACCCAGAGTACCATTCCAGTGGCGCTACCAGACAACTGGAAACTAGGCCGTCCTGAGGCACCTTACTCTTTCTCTAATGCACAACCTGGTGCTGCAGAGATCATCATATTTTCAATCACAGGAGTGCGGTGTGCATATTTATGGAACCCAAACAAACAGAAGAGAGAAAGAAATAAGTGCCTTAGCTGGGACTTGAACCCATTCCACCCGAAATACCAATCCAATTGCACTACCAGCTGGACCACCAAGACAACTGGAAACTGGGCCTTCCCAAGGCATCTTACTCTTCTTGTAATGCATAATCCTGTGCAGTCTATGGGGTAGAAAAGAAAACTGTAGCCTAAGCAAACTAAGAGGGCCACTGCCCAGTGTTAGGGGGTTTCCCTCAGTAATAACTGTTCAGCTTCACATGTTCACAGTCTAACTGTCTCTGGAGAAGGGAGGAAAGGGAGGGTCCATCACCAGTAGCACACTAAAGAGAGAGAAAAAGAAGAAAATAAATTAATAGAAGTCCCACCACTAGCTGACTAACTGTGCCACCCCCCAAGTAAGTAAAAATTACTTACCTTGGGCATCTGGGCATAAAAAGCTCAGACCTCTATTGCACACCCTATGCAAAGAAAAAGGCATGTGGTCCCCAATTCACGAACAAAGGCAGTGAAATAGAAGAAATGTCTTCATACTTACCGTAATTTCCTTTTTTGTTAGCGACAACATTGTCAATGGGTAATCATAACAACTGGGTATTGTGCACCCTACCAGGGGAATGGCACAGCCCAAGCTTTAGAATGTTGGGCAAATGAGGATTCAAAGCAGCTGCAACTCTCCAGTCACTTCTGACCTTGCAGTGCCAAAACGAACTACACATTTTCATATATTATAACCAATTACCTGGAGTCTCCCAGATTGATAATTCTGGGGGACCTCAATGCCTGGGTCGATGATGAACTCTCGCAGTTTGGTCAAAATGTCCTCCAGTTAATGACAATGCTGGGCCTTACACAGGTAGTTACCTCCTCTACCCATATAGGAGGTCACTCATTGGATCTGCTGTTTCTCCTGGGGATGGAGATCACTGACTTGAGGGTGAAACCAGTCGGTTGGACTGACCATCACACCATAGGGTTTAGTTTCGGGGCTCCCCCAAATGGACCTATCCCTGTGGAGATGGTCCGGTACCTCCATTTAAGGGGAGCTACCCCAGATGGTCTATCGGCGGTACTGGACCTATCGGGATTGCTGGGTGAAAGCACACGTCTAGGGGACCTCGTGCTAGCCAATAATAAGGCAGTGGGAGAAGCCTTGGACTTGCTTGCTCCTGTTCGTGTTCGACCACTCACTCTTCATCCAAGGTCCCCTTGGTTTGATGGGTCCTTGAAGGAGTTGAGGCAGGTTGGTTGAAGGTTGGAGAGAGCATGGCGGAAGTCTGGCCTGGATGCTGACAGGCTTAGATTGATGGAACATTATAAGGGCTATCAATCAGAAATCACCCGTAAGAAGACAGAATTCTTGTCCTGGGAGATTTCTGCTGCGCAGAACCGACCGGCTCAGCTTTTTTCAAACTGTTGACAGATTGTGCAATCCAGTCTGTTTCCAGTCCGGAAGAGTTTTTTCACAAATTGAGTGTGATGAGCTAGCTTGATTTTTTGCAGATAAGGTTGCCAGCATCAGGTCCAGAATCAGCCCTGCTCTCTCTATGAGGGGTTGCGGAGGTCGATGGGAGATAGTGAGCACCCGGTCTGTCTGGATGGATTTCAGCCGACCGGAATTCATGGACATTGTGAAGATTGTACAGACTTTGCGCCCAACCTGTTGTAGTTTGGATCCAGGCCCTACCCACCTTTTAGTGGGTTGTGTAGATATCATCTGCCTGATCCTAGCTGAAATTGTATGTAGATCCTTGGAGAGGGTAATCTTTGCAGATCCCCTAAAGGAGGCGGTCATTCGACTACTCCTTAGAAAACCCTCCTTGGATCCCGTCGATCCAGCTAACTACTGACCTGTCTCTAACCTGCAGTTTGTGGAGAAGGGTATTGAGAAGGTGGTTGCGCTGCAACTGGACGATCACTTGGTAACTCATAATGTCTATGAAGCTCTCCAGTCTGGTTTCAGGAAGAGGCATAGCATGGAGACTGCCCTTGTTCGGGTACTAAATGACCTCCTAATGGCCAGAGATCGAAAGGCTCATACCATCTTGGTACTTCTCAATCTCTGAGCAGCCTTTGACACTGTGGACCATGAGGTGCTTTTGGAAACCCTGCAGTTCTTTTGTGGCCTATCAGGTACAGTCCTCGAATGGTTTTGATCCTTCCTCGTAGGTAGGTCCCAGAGGGTGGTCACCGGAATTTACTCCTCTGACTCCCTTCCCCTGTTCTGCGGGGTGCCGCAGGGTTCCATATTGTTTGCAGTGTATATGCTGCCATTGGGAGATATCCAGGTGATACGGCTTGAGTTTTCACTGCTATGCAGATGATACTCAGCTGTATATGTCATTTGTGCCTGGACAGGTCAATGCGACCTGTGTGCTAAATAGTTGCCTCTCCGAGATCAAAGACTGGATGAGCTCGAGTTGGCTGAGATTAAATCCGGATAAGACTGAGGTGCTGGTTGTGGATCCGGGGCACCCGAGGCGGGTCTTGGAGTTGGGCTCATGTCGGGCCTGTGGCTTGATGGTGTACAGCTCATTACCTCAGAGCGGGTGTGTAACCCGGTGTTATTTTTGATGACAGCTTGACCATGAAGTCACAGGTGTCAGCTGTGGTCAAATCCTCATTTTACCATCTGAGGAATATCGCCCAGGTGAAACACTTGATTCCATCGGGCGACCTTCCAACATTGGTCCAGGCCTTCATTACCACCAGTCTTGATTACTGCATTCCCTCTACCTAAGGCTGCCTGGGGTTGATATCCGCTGCCTGCAGCTAGTGCAGAACGCTGCAGCCAGACTGTCAACTGGTACCTCTAGGACCAGTGACATTATGCCTGTGCTGCGTGAACTGCATTGGCTGCCAGTTCAGTGGCAGATCACCTATAAGGTAGGCTTGCTTACCTTTAATGCCCTACATTCACAGGGACCCGACTATCTGAAAGATCTCCTGACTCCCTACTCCCCCAATCGCCCTCTCCGATCCGACGACGAGGGATTGCTAGAAATTCCCAAGGTTTGTCGTAAAACATCGGGAGCTCATGCTTTTTCATTTGCAGCACCAACCTTGTGGAATTCTCTGCCTCGTCGGTTAAGAGAATGTCTGACCGTCAGCAGTTTTAAATCTATGCTGAAAACATATTTATTTTCTCTGGCCGTCCCTCACTGATAAATTAATTGATTGTTTTTAAAATGTTATTATATTATGGTTTATGCTGTCATTTTGCATTGTGTACAGCGCCTTGGTTATGAAAGGCGCTATATAAATAAAGTTTGCTTGCTTGCTTGCTTGCATAAAACATACCTCAATATTGTAAATAAAAATCTGTCTCACCTTCCAGGCAGACATCCGAGGAGGAAAATGCTCTCCATTGGATTCACGGTTTGGATAATTCGATCCTCCCTGCAGGAAGAGCAACCCAGCAACAAGGCAGGCTCCACACCATCACACATCTGGAAAACTGAGGCTGACCACCCACTAAGGCATAACTTCCAGGCACCAACTGTGTAACCTCTAGGTGGCACTATCCCTAGTGTTACACTCCTGCCTACTACCTAGGAGCTAGGCTGAGGGGTTTGGGTTTAACTTATATGAAGTCTAAACAATGCGCAGTGCCTCCACTCACAGTATATCTTTACGTGGGCTAGCTATTACCAGGTATAACCCTCTGAGATGTTATATCACCCATAAATACCATTTACCACCCCCAGACATGACCCAATAGACATTTCCCCACATTTCAACATTTCGCCATTAATGACTCTTTCCAATAATATGCTCACCCATGATGATTTTCAAAAACAGTAACAACAGATTTATTTTGGGGGACATAGGAGTTAAGAATTGGGAGATGGAATAGAGGTTATGCTGATTTGCTATTTACATATGTACACAGGTTTGGTTTGCTGGTGAACCCTCCAGTTGGGTGGCTGCTAGATTAATAGAAAAGGCAATCACAATTTAGTCGACCAACATGATACCCAGAGCCCTGGCTATCTAAGCTGCTGACTAAATCAGATGTTACACAATAATTATTTCACCACTAGTACCAGCCCAAATACAGCTGAAACCCCACAATCTCACACTATACACTGGGTACCCAGACACCAAAGTCCTGGAAGTTGCAGGCCTGGTGGATGTTGCAGCTGGTCAAGTTGGCTGGCTTTGATCAGAAGGGAGGGGCAAACTTGGAAAGCTACTTTCAATAATAGCGGCAGAATATCTTAAAGAAACTTCAAACAAACAAACTTCAAGAACATTTAGTTCTCTCGCAACTATCGCACTTCCTCTCCGATTCCGCCTTCTTCACCCCCTTCCGATCTGGTTTTCGGAAGAACCATTCAACAACCTCCTCCCTCCTCAGGCTTACTGACTCCATTCTTTCAGGGATGGATGATGGCCTGATCACCTCAGCCATCTTTGTCGACCTAGTCAAAGCTTTCAACACTGTTTCCCATCCCCTGCTTCTTGATTCACTCTCCTCAGCTGGCCTTACTCCGTCAGCCACCAACTGGTTTAAATCCTATCTTATTGGCAGGACCCAATCGGTGAGAATCCTTGATTCCATCTCCCCTCCACTCCCCATCAACACTGGTGTCCCTCAGGGCTCAGTGCTTGGTCCCCTACTCTTCTCCATTTTCCTTAATGATCTTCCCACAGCCTGCTCATCCTCTTCTATCCACAGGTGCACTGACGATACTGTTTTGTACAGCACCGGCAATAACCCTGCTGCTGTGGAAACCAGCTTACAGCATGACTTCAACCACATTCAGCTCTGGTTTACTTCTCACCAGCTTTTTCTAAACACCAAGAAGACCGTCTCAATGACCTCTGGCACCAGGTGGAGACTCTCTAGGCTCCTGGCCCTACCCACCTTCCACATCCTTGATGGGACCATCTTGGAGGACACCTCCTCATTTAGATATCTGGGGGTTTGGCTGGACCAGCACCTCAACTTCTCTGTGCATATCAATGCTATCCTGAAGAAACTGCACCCCAAGCTTGCTGCTCTGTACAGGAATCATAGTTGCATCCCACTGACTGCAAGGCGCGAAATTGTCCAGAAGATGATACTCCCCATCTTTGACTACTGTGACACAGTCTATGGTGCAGCTCCCAAATCTTCTCTGACCAAGTTGGACACTCTCTTTAACTCCTTCTGCCGCTTTGCTACTGACTCTCCTTCCTGCTTCCACCACTGTGAATTCTAGCGCTCTCTCTAACCTTCCTTCCACTATCTCACAGACGCATCTGTCACTGTGCCAAACTAACTTTCAAATTCTGGTTCAGGGAGCTCCCCTCCTATCTCTCCACTCCACCTCCCCCACCCACTCTCTTAGATCAAATGACGCCCACACTTTGACGGTCCCTCGCCGCTCCACCCTCATCGGTCAGACTGGTTTCGCCCATTGTTTCCCTAAAATCTGGAATTCAATCCCCCCTGAAATATGACACTCCTCCTCCAACTACTCCCTTACGTCTGCCCTACAAAATTACCTTTCCCTCAGCTATTCCTGCTTCAACCCTTCTTAATACCTATCCCCAGTTTCTGCCTTCTTACCATGACCCCTCTTCCGACAGGGTCCTCAACATCCTGAAGGGGGAAATCAGGAAATGGCTACCCCTTCCCTTCATATTCGGTTCTTGCCTCTCCCCCTCTCTTCTCCATCTGCCCTTCTGGGTCACCAGTGTGCACAACCTACCCCATCCTTTTTACTCCAACAGCACTTGCATACTACCTCGAGCCTGCTCCTGGTACACTCATGCACTATAAATGGTTCTATCGCATTATTACTGTTTTGTACGTTTATATGTTCTTTTGTATTATTTTGGACATGTATTGTAATTTACCCAATATTCCATTACTGTTTATTGTACAATACCTTGTGTTCCAACTGCTGCACAATCTTATAAAGTTGTATTGTTTGTACTACCCACATACTACTGTAACTGATCATCCTTCACAACCCTACGTAACCCCCTTCCTCCAGGTCGCACCGTGAGACAAGCAATTTGTTGTTCAGTGTGCCCTCCTGGTGAAACATTTCAATAAATAAATAAAAGAATACGAGGATTGCCCTGCTTGTCGCAGAACTGAACATTTCAGAAAGGGCAACTGATCCAAGTTACCTTGGCCAGATCCTGGATTCACAAGTCCTGAACATTCAGCACAATGACAATGGTAGTCACATACAGTACACGCACATATCAATACTTTTATCGAGCATCTTCACTATCAGATGAAGTCACATCCAGTATATTTAGATACCAATACTTTTATTAAGTATATCTATTCTGAGATGTAGTCATATCCTAGTACATACCAATACTTTCTTCAAGCACCTCTCTCTTAGACATAAGCAGGCAAGATGGAAATATGTCATTTCCAGGTATAACTCAGACATAGCAAACTCTATGGCCTCCTGTCCTCTTAAGTGGCAACATGACATTGGCTGGCAGCTCCAAAAGAGCAGACTTGACCCAGAGAGAGTACAGATACTCATCAGCACATTTATATGACTTAACAGTGTCAGTGGCTCAGTAGGTAGCACACTCGCCTCTGAGGCCGGGAGATCAGAGGGCTGTGGGTTCAGTTCCCACATCTGGCACTTGGGTTAATATCCCAGTACTGACACTGTAGTGCAGCATGAGAGGGGTGCTGCACTTCTGAAGTGCCGTCTTTCAGATGAGACATTAAATCGAGGTCCCATCTGCCTGGATTGGTGGTAGTTTAGGTGGATGTTAAGATCCCATGGCACTTATCGAAAAGAGTAGGGGGATTTCCCCAGTATCCTGGCCAAATTTCCCTCATTCACTAAAAATACCACTAACAGCTTAATCTGGTTCAATTTCAGTTGCTTACCATCTGTATCCCCCTTCCCCCCAAGTCGCTCCTGAAAAACGGACACCTAGGCCCGGTGGGCTTACTGGGTCACCAAAATTCAACAAATAACTGCACAGGATTCAATGCACCTGCACTGGGCCATTTAGGCAGCAGGCAAGGTGCAGCAGAACAACTTTCAGGTGACACAGTCTCTTGAAGGCAAGGTGGCCCAGACTGATTACTTTTACTGTCTCTCACTATTCAGATGATAGAAGGCATGTCAGCGCAAGGTTGTTTACTTTGTATATCTTGCATAAATGATTACAAGGTTAGCAGGCCCATATTTTAACTTGCAAAACTTCTCCCTTGCACCGGGTACAAAGGTACTCACGCAGGTCCTCCATGGGTTGTCATCTGCTATAGATGGCATCCTGACCTCTTCATTCCTCTCACAACTGAGGTTTGGGTCAGAGCTCTCACCGCTGACTGATGTCATCTGGTCTTCGGTCCACTCCTTTCCCCAACGTTGGGGGAGGGCTAGCACCTGGAGGACATCTCTGGCAACCTTCAGGTTAGTAGTTGCAAACTTGACTAAATTACTTTAACTTTAATAAAACAAAACAGCAACAATCCCTCCTGGATGGAGGGGCTTAACTGGAATGCCCAGGCACGGAAGCATGGCAGGGATCTGAGCCCCTAGTCCCGGGGGGAGGGGGCTCCCAGCAGGCTGGAATATGCTCTCACTCTCCTTCGATCTGAATCTGGCAAAATGCTGGCTTACACTGTCTCTTTTAGGGCTTTCCCAAGGCCCCTGATTGGCTGTAGAGATGGGGTGATGGGCCTCTGATGGGCTAGAGGACCTGTCAATCACAGAAATGAATAATGCATGAAGTTTACTTGATGCACTGTTGGTCTGGCGTTTTGGTGCCTAGAATTAGGTCCCTGTGTTACGCCTGGGTTATGCCCCCTATCGTCCCACATACACGTCACATACAGCTCACACTGTATTCCTGGTCTGTTATACTGTAATACTGCTATTTTGCACTAATACATGGATATAGACACCGATCATATGGTGATCAGATGGGTGCTAGGAATGTGCTTTGCTGCTAATATATGCTGTTTCTCATGCATGATTCATTATACCTCACTGTAATACATTTATCTAGATTATGTTTGTCTTTTACATATATTCCATATATAATCTACCTAATCACTGATAAGATGACTCTGAGGGATCATCAGTGATTACTGTATACTTATATTCTCATATAATTATATGCAGTGTGTGTTTTACACTCAGGCAGATATGCCACGTGTAATAGAACCCTGTCAGCACTTCTCTTTGTCTCTAAACAAGCTGACAGAGAGAGAAAGCCTTTGTTATGTCTTTGTCTTATATTATACAGAGGCAAGAAATGCCACAAGTAGTTTGAACCAGTCAGCACTTCTTTTGTCCAAGCTATAATGCAAATGGAAGCATATTCTGTCTCATATGATACTCATTAGTAATTCTGTCTCCTAAGTCATCATCCAGTGAAGAATGACTTAGGACCAATACATACTGTTTCTCGTATCTGTAACTATGAGGTAATCTCTCTTGCTATGCTGTTATCTGTAGTACAAAGTTGTCTGCAACCCTCTGTAGCGTCTCTAGAAGGGCAGAGAGCTGGAGCGCGGGGAGAGAAAACAAGATCTTAGACAACCTAAGATCTACAATTCTGGAGATTATGTACATTCTTCAGGAGAGTTGTGAGAAACCCATCTCCCTTGTGGTTTTCTCTGTCACATGCTTGGCGTAAGTAGTATAATAAACTGTATTAGTACTCCTTACTTGTTTACGAATGTTTCTTGGCAGACTCCGAGACACAAGAATCTGTATTGTTATTTACCCTACACACCAAGAGTGTTTAAGCAACACCTGTAAGTCCCCATGAGCACTTGGTATTTACCCATGAGCTGCTGTGAATGTCCCACAAGTCCTGACTTTTTATTCCTGGTTTTCCAATTGGCTGTGACTGCTTGCAATGGCTGCTTAACCCACTGTCCCTTTAGCAGAACTGATACAGTCCTAAATAGAAGTTTTGGTGCAGCCAGGGATAAAGAGATATTTTCCCCAATGCCCCACAGTTCTTTAGCCCAGGTAAAGTACCTGCTATCAGGGAAAGAACTTTGCTCAACTTGTTTTCCTGTCGCTACTGCAAATACTTAAGCTCCCCTGCAGCAGCAGAAGACAGGCTGACACTTTGAGTCCCAATATTAATCTGGTACAGCCAGGGTAAAGCATTCATTTATTTAAACACTCTTGTCCCTTGCAATTACATTTCCCACATGCAGCAGCAATTATTATTTAAATCAAATACATTCTATTTTTTCTTTTCGGCAGTAGCCGAGATACATGCTGCCCTGGGGCAGACAGACACTAGTAAATATTCAAAAGGATCGGGGACTCAGCTCATGAATATGCTAATGGGCCCCCGACCGAACACACTTGCACAACTCCTTTAATTTTAATGAAAACGGCCCCTCAGCAGCCTGTCCATGGTCACCGCGTCCCAATTTGGTGAAGGGGATCCCGGGACCAATGGAACACTCCCTGAGGCGACTGCAAAACAGCGCTGTCCATGATGAAAGGCACGGTCGCACCTACGCAATTCCCACAGCCCTGGGGGCAGATCACAAAGTGGGAGATCGCAGTGGGCTTGTTCGAGCCATGAGGGGCTGGATTGGGACTTGGGCTGGATCCAGGGGGCACCAGGGAGGCAGAAAAGGACCTGGGGGAGACAGAAAATTGCTGGATGGCATCGGGAGAAGCCCAGGAAAAACAGAAGGAGGAAAGAGTGGCATGGTGGCAGGTAAGCCCAAGCAGGCTTTCTAGGAACCCCCGTTTGCAGGGGGGTTACAAGTGGATGCAGTAAGGCTACCTGCAACAAGAAAAACACCTCAAGAGTTATCAGTAAAGCTGTTAACCTGTGGTCGCAGACTGATCGAAAAATAATCCTTTTTTTAATATATATATATATATATACTGTGTATATATATACATGTATATATAATTTATGAGAACAGTACAGCAAAAGAAAGAGGGATGTCCAAAAAAATAGTAAAGGATTTAAACAAACAGGGCATCCCTCCTAGAATACAGGATAAGAGTCTCCCGGAGGAGCTATGCTCCTGGAAGGGCCCCACTGACAATGTTGGATCTAACAGAAAAGGAAATTAAGTTAAGTATGAAGACATTTCTTCTTTCTGTAGCACTCCACATTGTCAATTGGTAATCATAACAACTGGATTCAAAGAAGCAATACCCATAAAAAAAATGGGAGGGGGAGAAGATTATCCCATATGCCAGAGGTAAGCACTAAGAATTACTTGCGAACTGCTGTCTGTAGCACTCTGTGACCAAAACTGCATCAGCCTAACTCTGAACATCCAAGACGGATGTTTTGTGAATGTGTAGATGGGAGACCATATAATTGCTTTGCATAACCTTAAAACCAGTGCTTCACCTGACTTAATCCAGGGCGTCGCCCTAGCTCTGGTGCAGTGAGCCTTAAGGAGAGCCAGGGGCCTCCTCTTTACTGCAATGTTGGCCTGAACAATGCAGGCCCACACCCTTTTAGCTGGGGTGGCCTAAAAAAACCTCTTGACCCTGCTTGTCTGTTCCACGAGAACAAACAAGACTATCTGACTTACGGAACGCAGCCATCCAATTAGGATAGATCCTAACGGTGCGTGATAAATCCAACTTGTACACTTCCTTCCCTTTGGATTGAGGAGGTTGCGGACAGGAGGATGAAAGTCTATTTTCTAGAACTCCTGGAAGGCCATGAACACTTTAGGGACAAAACACTGTTCTGAGTACCATCTGTCCTTATGCCTAATTAGGTATGGCTCCTTAACAGGAAGCCTTTAAAACAACTCATCCAGCAATATGGATGAGAGCAGTTTGAAGAACTCCTTGCAAAGAGCATTCAGAACCCAATTCAGATCCTATAGAGAACCGGAGATCAGGACACCAGACATGTTCCTACTAAACATGCGTCTATTAGTTCCTAGGCCAAAAATCCCAGGGTGCTCTGAGAGCAGAAACCTGGCCTCTCAGAGTAATCAATGCCAACCTGTTCATCGCCCCTTCTTGTAAAAAACCAAAAAACTGTGGAACAGAGGCCGTTGAAGGTTAAAACCTTCCCTGCTGATATCTAGAATCTACAGGGGATATCTAGAATCTACCAGGGATTGCTGGAGATATATAACCATTCTACAGAATATGTCTGACAAAGAAGGCAGGAGGACCTAGGTTTAGAAATCACACCAATACAATGGCAGTCTTACATGACATACAGTATACTCACAGGCGAACTTCCTCGTACACACATAAGGTGTCAGCGTGGCTCAGTTGGTAGCATATCCGCCTCTGGACTAGAAGGTTGTGGGTTCTCGTCCCACACTGGGATTGGACTTGCACCTAAAAATCGCTGGCATCTGAGTACAGTATTGGGGGGTGCTGTACTGCTGGGGTGTGCCGTCCTCCGGATGAGACGTTAAACCGAGGTCCCTTCAACCCATCCTGGTGTTGTCCTGGTGGGTGTCCAGGTGGAAGTAAAAGAATCTAGGGCACTCTTCGCAAAGAGTAGGGAACATTCCCGGTGTCCTGGCCAACATTCCCCTTCCCATAAACCGGTTCATGCAATTATCCAGGCTGTGTGTGGGTGATGATGTGCGATATGGCCGCCACCACACATTCAGTCACTTCACTACCAGTCTAGCATTGCTTGTAAAGCGCTTTGGATGTATGAAAAGCACTATATAAATACTGATTCTTCTTCTTCTTCATCTGGAAGGAATTCTCATGGAAGAACCTAATTAGATATTTTAGGACCCCATCACAACAAGCCAAATATGATCCTAACATCTCCCTGTACTGCTGGAGGGGATGTGGGGGAGATAGAGCCAGCCACGCACACATTTTCTGTCAATGCACTAACCTAGGAGTTTCTGGACAGCCTTGCAGAAGGAATGGCAGGAGATATTTACACCTGCACTACAGATTACTGATCGGATGATTATTTTTCTGGAGATGCCAGAGGGGTCCAGGACAGTTGATAATAGGAAAATACTAGCTATCTGCATATTGGCGGCTAAAAAACCAAAACCTGACTATCCGATACAGTGCTCACCTTAGAGCTATAGAATAATGTAATAAGAGAAATATACCAAATGGAAAGAATGACAGCTAGAGTAGCCCAAGCTTTAGCAAAATTTAAACTCCTCTGGCGAAGATGGGTGTTACATGAACTTAAATATGCCGATTTTGTCCCTTAGACAAATATTATTTAGAATATGGAAATAGAATATGGTAACATATATCTGGACTCTTATGATATGTTTGTTGATGTACAAGCTGAACAAATTATTGTAAAGCAGTGATGTTAATGTTATTGTTGTCTGGTATATTGTGTCAGAAATCTAAATAAAAAGAAATAAAAAAAAAACAACCTCCCTGCTGGCCAAAGGTAAAAGACAGAGGTTGTCCCTGCCGGAGCATAGGCTGTGGACCCTAGAGGATTTTCTGGCAGCCATCAAGGTGTCAGCTAGTTTCTCGGGGAAACCTATATATATATTTTTTTTTGGGTGGGGAAAGGGTCTCCTCCTCTCAGGAGCCAGGACGTGAGCTGTATCATTCCTGGATTTTTTGGTGGAGACAGGGACCCTGAGAGCAGGTCTCTATGCACCAGAAGGTGGAAGGCTGCTTGCTCAGCAAGATTCACTAAGTACAAGAATTACAGTCTTCTCAGCCACTCTACAGCTAATAAGAGGCAGCTCCCTCTAGACCGTGTTTTATATTTCTTTATTATCATTATTATTTTTTTTAGTAAATGACTTTGGAATCAGTAGAGGAAGTATACGCTCTGCTAAAGGTCTGCTCTTGAGGCAGAGTGATCACTGCCTCCGGCTGCAGACACCGGAAAACACTGAAGAGCCTTCTCGGATCTGAGCATTGTGGCTGGATGTGAACAGATCGATCTGAGGTCGACCAAACCGGTTGCACAGGAGTTCGAAAACTTCTGGGTTCAACCTCCACTCCATGGGGTGAACATTTTTGTGACTTAGCCAGTCCACCTGAAGGTTCAACTCCACTACCAGGTGAACTGCCGACAGGTCAGTGACCTCTCGAAAACATCTCCCGTGCCTTAATGGTTATGTACAAATGCACACCATGTTTAGCAGCATGGCTGAAACCTAAGGGAAGTTAGGTGAACCGCCTCCATCTCCTGAACATTGATGTGGAGATTCTGTTCCTAGACTGACCAAGTTCCCTGAGTGGGAAGCTGGCTCCAGCCTGCTCCCCATCCATGTAAGCTGGCATCTGCTGTGAGAATTAACTCTGGGAAGTTCTAGTGGAATTCTTGCTCAGATGCTGCACATCCACTCACTAACTCAGGGAGTGATGAAGCTGAGGGGTGGAGAGAAACCAGACTCTTAACTCATTGTCTCCTAGCAGACACCTGTAGTCGTCAGTAAAATACACTGGTGTGTCCTGAGGACGCCTGCAGAAGTCGGCTACTGACTCCCAGTGTGCCCTTGCAACGTCTGTAGAAGTCACTTATATATTTTAATATACAGTGTAACAGAATATAATATATATTTGACTGCATAGCACCGTCGGAAAGGTAATTTTATGCTGAACAACTTTACCATTGATATTTTGTGTATATCATGTATACTTTAGGAGTTATTCGCATTTGTTTATGATATGGTGTGTATGGCTTATGTTGCCTGTTTTAGTGAAAAAAATATTTTTTTTTGCTGTTTCAACCAGCATAGAAAAAAAAATACATATTATTATTTGCATACCACCATTGGAAAGGTAATTTTGAGCTGAACAACTTTGCCACTGATATTTTGTGTATATCATGTATACTTTAGGAGTTATTCACATTTGTTTATGGTATGGTGTGTATGGCTTATGTTGCCGGTTTTAGTGAAAAAAATATTTTCTTTTGCTGTTTCAACCAGCATAGAAAAAAAACAATTACATTTTATTATTTGCATACCACCATTGGAAAGGTAATTTTATGCTGAATAACTTTGTCACTCATACTTTGTGTCTAGCACTTACAGTTCTTGAGCTATTAGGCTTTGTTTGTGGCATGCTGACTATAGCTTGATTTTGCTTAGAAAGGCCCAGGATTTACTGTTAACAGTATACAGGAGACAAGTGGTGCAACTTCAGAGAGCTCCTGTGGAGGCAATGAGCTAATCCTCCGATGAGGGATGGAACCATGGCCATGAATTGCAAAAGGCTTGCACCTTCAGAGAGAAGGAACAAAACTGGCCAGGGAAGTGACCCATATGTTGAAGGCTGTGGCCAAGGAAAGAAATAAAGACATACAACTGTTGTGTCTTGATAGAGGTGAAACTCCTCCAGCCCGCAGTGTCCACCTGCTTGACATGAAAAACTGTTAGGGTCAGAGCCTTCTATAGGCAGGGCAGTGTCTTTACAGAAATACAAACGGCCTTTTCTTTCAGTGGAGGAGCTTCCCACCTGCAAGATCTTTTCCTTAAAAAAGAAGATCCGGGACACGGTTGGGAAGATCTTACTTAGAGAGGGTTCCTTAAGTAGGTCATTACATTTAGAACTGGCGTCGGGCTGCATGGCAGAGTTTTCTAGCAATCCCTGATGGGGGACAGCCCACCCAATGTCACGTGACCGACCTCAGCATGGCTGTATATAGTGGGCGGTCCCCACGCCCGCCCTCCAGTTCTTTCTCACCGTCACCTCGTGTCAGTCGAATTGCAGACTTCCATACAGCGATCGTCGTGTAAGTTCTTGCGTCAGAATTTTTTCCTTCGCCCTAAATCTCAATCTTTGGTACGTGTCAACTTGATGTCTTCGCCTAAGAAGAAGTGCTCATCATGTGGCACGCAGATCCTGCATAAGGACGGTCACCTTAAGTGTGTGATCTGCCTGGGCTCAGACCATCCTGTTTCCTCCTGCTTGGAGTGCCAAACGTTCAACCAGGCTACCAAGAAGCAGAGACAGCAGGCTTTGGAGGCCCACCTCTTAAAGACCCGCTTAGCATCTCTCGAGAAGCAGATGGACCGTACTAGGGAGTCCTCATCCGAAAAATCATCTCCTTCAAAGAAACACCATAAATAGAAGACTCAGGAGTGGGAGCACTCCACGGAAGAGGCCACGTGGCCCTCGACGAGCAAGACCCAGCTACAGCCCAAGAAGTCGGACGGTAAGTCTGGTAAATCCTCCGCAGGTCAGTTGGACGTCGGCCCCTCTGATGACCGCACCATGATGGCCGCTAAGTTGACCGCCGGCTCCTCTGGGGACTGCACGGCTGCCGGTAAGTCGGCTCCACAGCCTTCGGGGACCCACCCGTCACCCACTGATAAGTCGGCTGGGGGCTCCTCCCCCACCCACCCGACGACACCTGATAAGACCTGATGGCCGCTCAGGTGTGGTTCGCCCGTTGGAGCCTAGCGGCACCTCACCCGATGACCGGCAGGACCAGGGGAAGAAGGCTCCTCCCCCCCTTTCCTTCACCTGTATCCTTCCCTTCACCGATGGGTACTTCAGGCGAGGACAGCGCGGAACCCCTCGACATCATCGAGGCCTCAGGGTCTGTCCCGCACTCTCCTGACGGGGTCACGGAGAAAGAGGCTCCTCCTCGGCCATCTGGCCTTCCAGTGGAGGCCCTTCCTCCTCCTCCTCCCTCCGGTGGGATTCCTATCAAGCCAGCACCGGCCCCAATCCCGTCGGACTCGGCCAACCCTATGCCGATGCTGGACATTCCAACAACCGTTCCTCAGCCAGGGCCCAGTGGTCAGCCTCAGCTGTTGGCTCCGACGCCAGCCCCAGTCCCACCGTCAGACCCCCTTCATCCAGCTCCGACGCCAGCCCCTCCAACGCCGGATCCCTTTCCGGTGCTGGATCAGGTGGTGCCGGTCCCGACATCGGTCCCCCTGACAATGGCTATCCCGACGCTGCATCCACAGCCTATCTACACTAATGCAGGTCCGACGTGGGTACCTCCGCCGTCAGACCTGATGACGGGGATTTACACACAACCCCGGACTGTCCCACATTACCCTCTTGGGTATCCTGGGGACCATTTCCCGGCTGGTCCTCCTGTGGACTGGAGTTCATATGGGCAGTACTAGCCTGGTTTCCACCCATACCACTAACAGGGTTACCACTACCCCCCCCACGGGTCATTCCTCCTCCTCCTCCACCAGCTATGCCAGACTTTAAGACTCTCATCCAGTCTTGGTGGTGGGAGGGGGGGCGCAGTCGGAGTTGGTGTCTGACCTGGAGACGAGACTTCCGCTCCTACGGTCTCCAAGGTCTCCGTCCCCGAGCAGTTCTTCTGTAACCACAGTACATGTCTCAGGGAAAACTTGTCAGGACATTATTCTTCCAGATGTCCGTCATCATCACAATGAAGGGGAAGAAGACGATGATGACGAGGAGGCCGATGAGTCGGCGGAGGACGTCCTGGAGAAGCCCGAGGGTCCATCAGGCAAGATTTCCCCCTAAGCCCCCGCCAGAGGACCCTGCCTTTTCGGACCTTCTGAGGTCCATGAAGGATTTCTTTGAATGGGAGTCAGAGGAACAAGACCCCATGAGACAGACACTAGCCGAGCACCTGGACCTAGAGTCTCTGTCTCCGGTCCCTATTCCTCCATGGATTGGACCTCATCAGGACCTAACCTCTACAGTCTGGCAGATGCCTCATTCCCTCCCAGCTGTCCCCAAGTAGGCAGACGGGCTTTACCGGGTGCCAAAGGATGTCCCTTTTCTTAAGGAGCACCCTAAGGCTGATGCCAATGCCAGCAAGACAACATTCGGCAAGATGGTGACCATGCTGGGTCTGCCTTCATATTAGCTCAAGTGTATATTATTTTTAGTTTGTTTTTAATGGTTTCTGTCCGTCTTTTCGCCTTGCGAAGGAGTTTTCGCATTTTTATTTCTTATTTATTTTATTATTTGCGTTTTGTTTTGTTTTAGTTTGTTTTTGACTGTGACGGCTTCCGCTCGATTTAATCTGCTTTGTGGCGGTCTATTACTGTTTGACCGCCATGCTTGGATGACTTGCCTGATTGCCTGGTTTTATTTCAACTGGCTTTCATTCTCAGCATATTTTATGAGGGATTTGCTTTGTTCCTTATTTTTAAACTGGTTCCTGCCTATGGAGTAAATGTGGACTGCCTGTCTGGAGTGTCTGCAGTGGATACCTGGGGTGATTTAGACTCGGGATTGCTCTCAATCGCTGTCGGGTTTTGGAGTCAGTGGTGGCCTCCCATTAGCACTGCTTTCTGTTGGGATACCTTAGCGGTGTGTATCTGGACCTTGGTGACAGTTCGCAACCTTTTTACTACTTTTTCCTTCAAGGACACTGTGGCTGCCTTTTGATATCTTTTGGATTGGCTGCCATTTGTGTTGTTGCCTGGAGCCTGCCTGGGAGGACTTACATCAGATGAGAGTGGTGGACTGCTGACTGGCCTGGCTGGCTACAGTGGTGGAAGCCTGGTTTTTTGAGCTCCCGTGGGGATAAAGAGTACCGGCTGGAGGGCCAGTAGAAAACTCTCTCTCCTGTGCCACACTTCTGCCTCCTAGTTTTACTGGGCGACATCGGTGGGCTGAGTGGGGTGTCTCTTTTCGAAGGCCCTACCTTTGAGCTGTGCTGGGATCAGTATATTTACATCTAGTCGTCTCTTCTTCTGTTTGATCTTCATCAGGTTTGCTACAACTTTCATTTCACTCCAGACTCTACCATCAGCAGGTACTGTATTTTTCTTACTTTGCAGGTAGTGAGAGAGCCTCGGTGGAATTTAGCATTTGTTAAAACTCGGCTTTGTGGCAGTGAGAGGGCCACGTTTTTCTTCCTGGACATTTTATTCTGACAAGGGTTGAGTGAGAGCTACCTTTGTTGTACTGACTCTAAGGACTCGGCAAATCCCTGAAGATTTTTGTTGTTGGACAATAATAAGTGATTTAATTTAGAGCTGCAGCCATCCTAGTTGTTTATAGGTTTCAAATTTGGGGTGGGGTGGGTTGGGTTAATTTATTATTTAGTTGGTTTATTTTTATTGCCTAGTTTATTTTGGAGTGGGTTGTTAGATTTTAGCGTGTTATGATTTGGTTAGTACTTCTCATAATAATGCATTGGGGAGGTTTAGCGATGGTCAGGCATTACTCCCCCACCAGACTCAGGGAATTACATCCCTTTGAATGTCCCCCGTTATCACCTGACACCTATTTTAGGTGTCGTGCTTTGGGGATACTTGGAAAGCGCGTAAGAATGGGGAGAACTGAGCCTGGTGGTGGAGAGGAAAAGGGAGGGCGTATTGGGGTAGTGGGATCCTGGAGGCACCCTGGGGCAAAATGGAGCCAGGACAGAGGTCCTCCCTGCCTTGTCCCCATACCCAAGGGTTCTGATGTCAGCGGGCAGGTACCGAGGTCTTCCCTGACAGCTCATCCAACCTGGGTGGTGTTATGCAATGCCAGATCTATTAAGAACAAGACAGCTATTGTAGCGGATCTTGTTTGAACAACTGCTCTGGCTTGCATCACAGAGACCTGACTGGATGAAAATGCAGCCCCTGTATTGGCTTCTGCAGTTCTGGCCGGGTGCTTGGTGATACACCGCCCAAGGTTGGATTGTAGGGGCGGGGGTGTGGCCATTATAATTCAAACTGAGCTGGGTCTTGTGAATGTGCCATTGGGAGGTACCAGATCCTTCGAGTATATCCTGGGAGAGGGTGTAGGCTGTGAGATACTCCTCATCTACCGTCCACCAGGAGATGATGGAGTATTCCTGCAGGAGACAGCAGACTTCATCGTCGACATGGTGTTGAGGTCCCCCAGATGGATAGTTTTGGGGGACTTCAATGCCTGGGTTGACAAACTCTCGCAATTTGGTCAAAATCTCCTCCAGCTGATGAGTACACTGGGCCTTACACAGGTAGTTACCTCCTTGACCCATGTAGGAGGTCACTCGTTGGATCTGATCTTTCTCTTAGGTATAGAGATAGCTGACTTGGAGGTGGAACCAGTCAGCTGGTCTGACCATCACACCATAAGATTCAGTCTCAGGGCCCCCCCAATAATTCGGCCCCTATGGAGATGGTTCAGTACTGCCCTTTAAGGGAAGTTACCCCCAGTGACCTGTCGGCGGTGCTGGACCTGTAAGGTTTGTCGGGTGAATGCATGAGTCCAGATGATCTTGTATTAGCCTATAATAAGGCTGTGGGAGATGCTCTGGACAAGATTGCTCCTATTCGTGTTCAGCCTCTCACCCTTTGCCTAAAGAGCCCTTGGTTTGATGGCTCCTTGAAGGAGCTGAGGCGAGTTGGCCAGAGGATGGAGAAAGCCTGGCAGAAGTCCGGCCTTGATGCTGGCAGGCTTAGGTTGATGGCACATTATGATGGCTATCAATCAGAAACCACCCGTAAGAAGGCAGAATTTCTGTCCAGGGAGATTTCTGCTGTACGTAATCGACCGGCTCAGCTTTTCCAGACTGTTGACAAATCGTGCAATTCAATCTATCTCCAGCCCAGAGAAGCCTTTTCTCAGCTGAAATGCAAGGAGTTTGCCCGATTCTTTGCAGATAAGGTTGCCAGCATCAGGTCTGGTATCGGCCTGACCTCTCCTCTGAGGGACTGCAGAGATTGGCAGGAAGTGGCATGCACTCGGTTTGTCTGGTCAGATTTCTGCTGACCGGAATTCATGGACATTGTGAGGATCAATCAAACACTGCGTCCAACCAGTTGTAGTTTAGATCCGGGCCCTACACCCCTTTTAGTGGAAGTCCTTGGAGAGGGGGATCTTTCCAGACCCCCGAAACGAGGCGGTTGTTTGACCACTCCTTAAGAAACCCTCCTTGGATCCAGACTGTCTAGATAACTACCGGCCTATCTCTAACCTGCCTTTTGTTGGTAAGGTTATTGAAAAGGTGGTTGCTTAGCAATTGGACGATCATCTTATAACTCACAGTGTCTATGATATTCTCCAGTCTGGTTTTAAGAAGAAGCATAGCACGGAGATGGCACTTGTCCAGGTACTGAATGACCTCCTAATGGCAAGAGATCGAAAGGCACATACCATTCTGGTCCTTCTTGATCTCTCTGCCGCATGTGACACTGTAGACCATGGTGTGCTGCTGAAGCACCTGCAATTTCTTTGTGGGCTGTCTGGTGCAATACCAAATGGTTCCAGTCGTTCCTTGGGGCAGATCTCAGAGAGTTGCCACTGGAATTTATTCCTCTGGCGCTCATCCCCTGCCCTGTGGGGTACCGCAGGGCTCCATTTTGGCCCCCATGTTGTTTGCAGTGTACATGCTGCCATTAGGAGATATCATCAGGCGATACAGTCTGGGTTTTCACTGCTATGTAGATGATACTCAGCTGTATATGTCCTTTCTGCCCAGACAAAATGATGCACTCTCTGTGCTAAATAATTGCCTGAGATCAGAACCTGGATGAATACCAGCTGGCTGAGACTGAATCCAGATAAGACTGAAGTGTTGGTAGAGGACTCTGGTCGTCCGGGATTGGGTCTGGGGGCGGGATTGCCATCAGGCTTGTTGCTTGATGGCATACCGCTCACTACCTCAGCCCGGGTGCGTAACCTGGGCATTATTTTTGATAATGGTCTTACACTAACATCTCAGGTGTCAGCCATCATCAAATCCTCTTTTTACCATCTGAGGAATATTGCCTAGGTGAAACACCTGGTTCCTCCTGACGATCTTCTAACATTAGTCCATGCCTTTGTCACTACCCGCCTTGATTACTGCAACTCCCTCTACCTAAGGCTACCTAGAGTTGATATCGGCCACTTGCAGCTAGTGCAGTATGCGGCGGCCAGACTTTTGACTGGAACTTCTAGGTCCAGTCATATTACCCCTGTGCTCCGCGAACTGCACTGGCTGCCTATTCAGTGCCGGATCACCTTTAAGGTGGACTTGCTAGCCTTTAAAGCCCTACACGATCAGGGACCCAGTTACCTGAAAGACCTCCTGGTACCCTACTGCCCCCTCCATCCTCTCCGATCCGCCGACGAGGCATTGCTAGAGATTCCCAGAGTGCGACTAAAGACATCTGGAGCATGTGCTTTTGCCTTTTCGGCCCCAACCCTGTGGAATTCTCTACCTCATCAGTTGAGAGAATGCCTGACCATCAATAGGTTTAAAACTGAATTGAAAACCTATTCATTTAATCTAGCCTTCCCTAATTATGGTTAAATTGTTTTACTGACTGATTGATTGACATTGCTTTATTGACTTTGTTTTAACTTATTTTATCTGGTTATACTCGATTTTATGTACAGCACCTTGGTTCTGGAAAGGTGCTATAACAATAAAGTTTGGTTTGGTTTGACTTTGTGATCATCTCCACTGCTCTTGACTCCTCTGCGGCACCCAAGCACATGAGAACCTCTCCTCTGGACAAAGAGCTGAGGCAGATGGACCAGTTTGGCAGAAGAGTTTATGCTTCGGCCACATGCGCCCTTCAGTCCCTCAATTATGTGGCCCACATGGTGTCCAGACAGGGCAGAAGTTAAGTGCAAACACAGTTGCCTAGAGTAAAGAGGTGCGAAAATAGGGCATGCTTAAATATGAGGTGAGATGGGGAGTTCTTGACATGCACAGGGAGAGAATTCCAAAACCTAGGGGCAAAGTAGGAGAAGGCTTGCTCTCCCATTTTCATGGAGCATGTCTGAACAGATAGTAATGTGGAGGTTGAGGACCTGAGGGAGCGAGAGTGAGAGACCGGAGTGAGCATGTCCCCCAGAGAGGAGGGATGAAGAGATCTGGTTAAGGAATCAACAAAACACCCAAGTGCATATAAACGAGAGGCTTCAGGAGACAGCCATTTTAACACACTGTAGAGATGACAGTGATGAGTTAGGCAGGGAGCTGATAAAGCAAATCTACAGATATTGTTATAAGATGTGTCCCATTTGTGAAGAACACCTGTGTTAGCATGAGAGTGCACTGGCAGGGCATAAAGCAGTTGTGATACTAAAACACCTCTCGCAACCGAGACCCTTGCTGCTGGAGTGAGTGAGTAACGCACTCTGTAGGCCGCACCAATTTTGGCGTTAACCAAGTGACACACTTCATTAATATGTGCAGAGTAGTCAAGACACGGGTTCAGCGTAACCCCTAGATACTTGAAGGATGAAGTGTTGGAGACAGGAGTCCCATTGCAGCCAAGTACCAGGAGTTTAAAGGACTCAGAGGGCACCTTTCTGGAGGATCCAAAGAGCATAGCCTGGGTCTTTGTTAAGTTCAGGATTTGATACTTGGATGAAAACCAGGATTGGAGGGTCTGAAAAGCGGAGGAGAGATGTTGGTTGATGTTGTCAATGGACTTGGAAGCAGAGTATAGCACCAGGTCATCAGCATACATGATAATGCTACAGTGAGACGAGGGAGTTGGGATATCATTAATAAAGAGGGAGAAAAGTAAGGGACCAAGGATCGAACCTTGCGGAACACCACTGATGATCGGGACAAGGGAGGAGAGAGATTTACAAAAAGAGACGGCCTGAGAACGATTATCTAGGTAGCTGCTCAACCAGGAAAGGGTCAAGTCAGAGGCACCAAGTGTGTTCAGTTTGGCCAACAGAAGTGGGTGATGAACCATGTCAAACGCTTTGGAGAGATCGATGAACACAGCTCCAGTAAGCAGGCCCTTGTCCATATTATTTTTGACATCGTTGGTAAACTGAGTAAGAGCAGTGGTAGTGCTGTGCCCAGCCCTGAAACCATGCTGAACCGGGGATTGCAGGTTAAAGTTGAGAAGGTACGCTGAGACTTGCCGATGCACAACTTTCTTGAGCAGCTTGCTGAGAGCAGGCAGAAGTGAAATGGGCCTGTAGTTAGACATGATCTTAGGGTCCCCTTTCTTAAAGATAGGGATGGTTCTGGCAACTTTCTAGACCAAAGGCACAGAGGCAGAGCAGATGGAGAGGTTGAGAAGTCTGATAACAGGTTCAGCAAGACAACAGGCAAACTGCCTTAGAATCTTAGGATGAATACCATCAGGGCCAGCACTACCGTTAGCCGGGATAGCCTTTAGTAGCTTGAGTACTTCTTGACAAGGGACCAATGACAGTTCAAGTGCTGAGGTAGCAGTGGTGGACAGAGAGGAGGATGCCATAGAAGTGATGGTAGATGAAGGGGGGGATGGGAAGAGTGGAAAACAGGGAGTTAAAGGCATTAGCTATGGTACAGGGGTTATTGCAGTGGGTATTGTTAATCAGCATCTCATTTGGAGTCATACGCTTGTTGTTCCCTAGGATTTCCTTAATTTGAGACCAGTACTGCTTCGGTTTATGGGTCGAGGAACTGAGGAGGTTATGATAGTATAAACTCTTGGCCGAGCGAATCTCCCTTTTACAGGAGTTCCGTAAGGACCTGTAGGCCTCGAAGTCGGCTTGGAGGGAGGAGGACTTCCATACTGACCATAGCTTATCCCTACATTTTAGCAGCTGAAGTAGGGGGTGCTTGAGCCATTTAGAGACTTTACCTTTTACCCTATGGGTGGTGACTGGAATATGGAGGTTCTGGAGAGAGAGTAGGGTGTCATTGAAATATTCAACCGCTTCGTTTATGTCATTGGTTATGTAGAGGGGGGCCCAGTCAACCATGTTAAGATCATTCAGGAAAGCAGCGTGGTTTAGTTTAGAGACATTGGAGAAAGATAGGACTTCGCTGGGTGGGAGGGAGGAGGAGTCCCAGGTGCAGTAGACTGGGCAGTGATCACTTATGGAGTCAGAGAGAACTCCCACAGTGGGGAAGTTCTCCATCCTATTAGTCAGTATCCAATCTATGAGAGTGGAGGTGGAACCACGAATGGAGAATCCGGTGGGGTTCCGGATAAGTTGAGTAAGGTTTGCCTTGCTTGTAATAGAGGAAAGGAGGGAGGAACTGAGCCCTGTCCAGTCCTGACTGAAATCACCCAGGCAAATTACTTCATTATTCCCAGACACAGAGGGCACAAGTTCAATGAATTCTTCCAGACCCTGCCTGGAGTTTCTAGGCAGAATGTAAACACAGAAGATATGGATTTTCTTAACTCCACCTAGCAATAGAAGTGAATGTAGCACCTCACAGTTTGCCAGAGGGGGGCACTGAATGAGAGACACGTTGAGATGAGACTTGAAGTACAGTGCCAGTCCACCCCCTCTTTTGGCATTAGAGCGATCGGCATGTAGCAGGTTATACCCTGGCATAAAGCAGAGGGAGTCGGCAATGGAGGGTTTCAGCCAAGTTTCAGACAGGGCAAGCACGTCAGGATTATAAGCAGTAACCCAAGCTTCGAGCTCAGTGAGGTTAGCGGTAAGGCTCCTGATGTTCAAGTGGGCAAAGGTAAAATCGGATCCTAGAGGCGAACAATAGAGGAGGGAAACTGGAGGTGGTATTAGAAAAAGCAGGTCTAAGATTGGACTCAACATCACCAGCTAAGGTAAGGTAAGGGATAGGCTAATTATCCAGAAGGAGGCAATTACTACAGCATGTGAGACACCCACAAAGGAGATAGTGTACCTCCACAAAATATTCCTAAGGAAGACCCCCAGAGGTTTAATATAAAGCCCCAGCATATGTGAAGGTTTAGGGGAAGGGTAAGAGAGAAAGTTGGAGAAGTAGAAGTGACTCGGTCGATTCCGTGGCTCACACCTAGGCAGCTGCCGTTGCCCTTAGATGGCACTCCTGGCTTCACCTTTCTGGACTTGCTAACGAAGTTCAGTCAGCGATTCAAGATGCCCCCTATAGGGGCTCGGTACTCTTTGGAGGGGACACCAAGGACATCATCACTGACCTGCAGGACAGACGTCTTGCCCTCAGGTCAGTGAGGTCCATGTACTGATCGGGCAACAAACAACAGCAGCCCTTTCAGAAAAGGACCTGGAGGCAGAAGAAGCAAGCCCTGGCTCATCGCCAGGGCACGCGCAAGTCCACGGGTTCAGCTATTCCCCCAGCCTCCAAGAACCAGAGACTAGCAGGGGGCCCTCCCCCTGAATATCCAGCCACTTCCTGACTTGTTATCCCCACTACCTCCTCAGTCTCTCGATGGGGAGCAGGTGAGGGGGAGGTTCGACCACCATGCGCAGGAGTGGAGGGCAATAATCTCTGACGAACGACTCCTGCAACTAGTGTCCGTTGGACACATAATAGAGTTTCTGGAATTTCCTCCAGAATATCCACCAAAAAAGGTTATCCTATTCCAGGGATCAAGCTCTTCTTGTCTGAGAAGAGGTGCGCAGCCTATTGCTCAAGGAAGCAATAGAGCAGGTTCTCCTCCGGCAAAAGGGAAGGGGTTTTACTCCCATTTTTTCCTGGTTCCAAAAAAGATGGGGGACTTCAGACCCATCCTCAACTTAAGCAACCTAAATCAGTTTGTCGAGTACAAAACATTTCGGATGTTGACACTCCAAAGCCTCCTCCCACTCCTTCTGGAGAATCATTGGCTGTGCACTCTGGACATGCAGGATGCTTACCTGCGTATCCCCATCTTCCCCAGCCACCGCCGATTCCTGCGTTTTCAGTTCCAGGGGGAACACTTTCAACTCTGGGCACTCCCCTTTGGTCTGTCATCAACACCTCGGGTGTTTACCAAGTGCCTAGCCGTGGTTGCGGCTTTCTCACGCCACAGGGGGATAGCGGTTTTCCCTTACCTGGATGACTGGCTGATCTCAGCCCCATCCAGGGACTTTTTACTAGAGGCTCTTTCTTTCACCTTGGACCTTTTCAACAGACTAGGGATTACTGTCAATATCCCCAAGTCCTCCATCACCCCGTCCCAGAAACTTCAGTTTATTGGGGCAGTCTTAGATACGGTCCATTGCAGAGCCTTCCTCCCTCCAGACAGGGTGGAGACCCTGATCCGTCAGGCTTCTAGAGTCACTTCTTCCAGGACCATCCTGGCCAGGGAGATCCTTCGTCTCCTCGGGCCTGATGGCGGCTTCCATCACCACTGTTCCCCTAGCGAGGCTCCACATGAGGGTTACTCAGTGGTCCTTGCACGTGCAGTGGGACCAATTCATGGATGACCTGGACCATCCAGTACTGGTTTCCTCAGTGGATCAGAAGGAATTGCTTTGATGGAGGGATCTCTGCAATCTTTCTTTGGGTCTTCCTTTCCGGAACCCAGCTCCCTCGGCATCCATAACCACAGATGCCTCGAACATGGGATGGGGAGCACATCGAGGGGAACACCAAGCCCAAGGACTGTGGTCCAGCTTGGAGACAACATTACATTACATATCAATGTTCTGGAGATGACGCAGTCTTGTACGCCTTACAGGCTTTCCAGACTCTCCTTCCCAAGGGATCACTGCTGGTCCAAATGGACAACATGTCGGTAGTTTGATACCTCAAAAAACAAGGAGGAACCCAATCGTATCCCCTGTGCAGGGAGGTGATGCGGTTGTGGAACTGGGCGGTCCAACACAATCTGGCTCTCGTGGCCATGCACGTGCCATGCATTCTAAATGTTCTGGCGGACAGTCTCAGCAGGTCTCGGACCCTAGCTCATGAGTGGGAATTACATCAGGAAGTGGCAGAATCCATCTTCCTATGTTGGGGGCGTCCAGAAATCGACCTTTTTCACCTCCCAATACAACGCAAAACTTCCCAGTTTTTGCTTGCTCGTTCCAGGGCATGGTGCTTCCTGGCATGATGTGCTGTCTCTCCTGGACAGGGAAATTTTTGTACACCTTCCCTCCATTTCCCATTCTTCAGAGGGTCCTCCTCAAGCTTCAAGCAGAGAAGGCAAAGATGATCCTCATCACCCCTCTCTGGCTGAGACAGATTTGGTTTCCGCTGTTACAACAGCTTTCCAGGGAACCACCAGTTCCACTTCCAGTGACCCACAACCTCCTGACTCAGGACCAAGGTCAGTTAGTGCATCCGGGGCTCAGGACTCTGCAACTTCATGCCTGGCTCCTGCAAACATAGCGATTTCTCACTTTGGGGTCTCCTCCCGGGTCACTCAGGTCCTTATTGAGGCTAGAAAGCCCTCTACTCGTTGCACTTATGCCATGAAGTGGAAATGGTTTTCCATTTGGGCGACTGCCAAGGGTTGGAACCCCTTCTCATGTTTTGCCCCTCAAGTCATGGAATACCTCCTTCATCTGTCAGACTCCAGCCTTTCTTATTCCTCATTGAAGGTTCTCCTTTCTGCAATTTCGGCATACCATGAACTAGTGGATGGTAAACCAGTGGCTCAGTTGGAAGTCTCTAAAACCTTTCGGAAAGGGATCCTTCATCTGAAACCCCCCATCCGCAGTCTAACTCCACCTTGGAATTTGAACTCTGTTTTGGAAAAGCTGACCCTTCCTCCTTTTGAGCCAGCTATGAGCTGTGACTTATGCTTCCTTTCCTGGAAGGCAATGTTTCTGGTGGCCATCACGTCAGCTTGGAGGATTTCGCAGCTTCACGCTCTGGTTTGCAAAGAGTCCTATCTTATTTTCCATAAGGACCGGGCGGTCCTTAGGATGAATCCTAAGTTTCTTCCCAAGGTGGTGTCAGAAGCCACACTGAACCAATCAGTAGAGCTTCATGTATACTTTCCATCCCCCTTTAATAGAGGTGAGGCACTCCTCCATACCATGAATGTACATTGGATTCTTCGGTGCTACACCCACTAAAGAATTCCATAGCTGTGATCAGCTTTTTGTTTCTATTACCCCCAGATCCAAGGATAAACTGGTTTCTAAGCAGGGCCTTTCCAAATGGTTAGGCAATTGCATTAGGTATTGTTACCAGAAGTATGAAAAGCCTCTGCCGGGTACTATAAGAGGTCATTCTACTAGGGGCATGGTTGCTTAAGCTGCCTTTTTATGAAATGTCTCTGCAGCTGATATCTGTGCCGCAGCCACCTGGAGTTCTGTTCATACCTTTACCAAACACTACAGTCTGGACATTGCTTCTAGGCAGAGGGCTGGTTTCGGCCTAGCCGTGTTACAGGGCCTTCTGTCCTAGGCTGGGTCCATTCTGGATTCCAGTTTTTTTTCTGTTGGAGTTATTTCTCCTCCTCCCTAGTTTCTCTCAGTCTCTCTTTGGAGGGGACTGCTTGGGACTCTGTCCTATATGTGAAGAAGACCTGAAGGAACCCTCTCGAGTAAGATAGTACAGTTATAGTGAACTTACCGTATTAGTGATCTTCAAGAGAGGTTCCTTCAATGGAGTCATATTTTCCTACCCTCCTTCCCCTCTTTTATTCTCACAGGGACTCTAAATCCTGTTCACTCCTGCTGTCAGGCCTCTTCCTGGCTCCAGCGGGAGAACTGAAGGGCGGGCATGGGGACTGCCCACTATATACAGACAACAGGATCCCTACACGCGGGTGCCTAAGAGGCCTCCGCTCAACCTCCCGACCCCACAGACAACAGGATCCCTACCCGAGCTCCCTCCTGGAGCTACAGCAACACGAGGGTGCCTAAGAGGCCTCCGCTCGGCCTCCCGACCCCACAGACAACAGGATCCCTACACGAGCTCCCTCCTGGAGCTACAGCAACATGCGGGTGCCTAAGAGGTAATTAATCTACCTCCAACAGCAGCACCCTTGTGAGGGGGGTCTCACTACCTTGTTTCTTGGGGGGTATACCTGTGGACTATCTGGAGCCTGCCTTATATTTTGTAACTTTATGGTGTTGTGCACTGCTGCAAGTGGGTTTGTTTGATTGTGAAACCGAACTGCCGTGTAAAACTCAGGCTCGGGGGGGGGGGGTACGCTCTCAACTACCGGGGAATCAGAGCTGCTTATAAAGGAATTTTGACTATAGTGACTGTGAATTTAGGAAGCTAATATTTTGCCAGCTTACCATATTGTGTCTGTTGTTGCCTTGTGTCTCCAAGTGGCTGCTTCAATCGGGATATTTTCCCCGCGCATGCGCAGTGCAGACCCAGGTCTCCCGGTGCATAGTAATTGATGTCTTTGTCTTCTTTGCAAATATAGGTCTCTGCTCGCCCTCCCAACCCCAACAGGATCCCTACCCGAGCTCCCTCCTGGTGCTACAGCAACAGGTGGGTGCCTAAGAGGTAATTAGTCTACCTCCAACATCAGCACCCTTGTGAGGGGGGTTAGCCCGTCGACACGCTGCGTGCGTCGACTGCCCCGCCCACCCCTCCACCCACCCATCCTGGCTCAGCATTTCCTTTATAGGCACTGTCTAATGACATCACTTCCTCTCGTTTCCCATTTGCAGGTTATACCTGCTAGCCACTAGAGGGACCCTCTGACCTTCCATCTCAGGCACCACTACCTGTCTTCCTCCCCCCCCGACTTCCTGGAACCCTTCTAACCTCCTGTGCCACTTCTCTCCTCCGCAACTCACACCTACCTCTACCCACACCTCTCCCAGCACCCAGCCCCACAGCTAGCCCTACCTCCTGACTCCTAACTGCACCAGCAAACCTACACCCAGTGACCACTAGGAGTCGCTATTTCTCACCCTGTTTTCGGCCCTAACCCAGCCTGCATCAGACCCCTAGAACGTGGATCACTGCTCTCACCCAGGCACTTTTCTAGCTGCCCTGGCAGACTTGAACCTTGTACCCTGTCCACCAGAGTCCGTGTCACTACCACTAATCCAAAGTGGTATCCATGCTTTCTGGAAGACAACCTAAATACTTCTACCTTTCTACCCTACTGCTACCACTAGAACTATGTTAGTCCACCTCCTCCTAAAATGCCTCCCCCTCATCTACTTTCTAGTACCCTCGTCCAACCAGCCAGTCATCTCCCCTGGCTCACTGGTACCAGCGCCAACAATTCTACGTGACATAGTTCGATCTCACCCTACACCGACCATGTGCACTGGCCCACAGCACCCATCCCCTAGGTACCTCCCCACCGCCTACCCAGGCTCCCTTAGGTGGCTAATCGTACTCGCCCTCCCAACCTGGCAATCCCTACCCATCCCCTGTTCTCTGAAGGTCCCCTCCCTATCCCCACATACCCACTGTAAGCCTACACACCACCGCTCCCTGGCCAGAGCCGTGGTCCTCCTTCTACTCTTAACAGGCAATATACATCCTAACCCAGGCCCCACCCAGACCAGCCCACCAGGTGGGTCCCCCGGTCTGAGCACTGCCTACATGAATATATGCAGCATACTGAAAAAATATGATACCCTCCAATGCTGGGTCATGCTGCACAAACCAGATGTCATTGCACTGGTGGAAACCTGGCTATCAAAGTCCACCCCTGACTCCTTTGTCTCCCTCCCTCCCTGGCTACACCCTCTACCGGGAGGATCATGTAGGTAAACATGGGGGTGGCTGTGCAAGCTATACCAGGGATACACTCACTGGTCAAGCACTCCCTGCTCCGGCCCTTGCAAGCGGGGCACAGGCCTTACTCTTAAACTTACTCCGGACCCCTCCAGGGGCCCCCTTTATCTCACCACTGCCTACATTCCCCCAAAGAACCAAAACCCGGCACTGTTATCCTTAACTGATTATCTTACCACCCTCCCTCACAAGGCAGAACAAGTCCTTGTGGGGGACCTTAACGTGAACTGGCTCAGCGCCGCCTCCTCCACCACCCGGGACTCCTTCGCAGCCATTGATCTGACACAACTCATTTCCCAACCCACAAGAGTAAACCCTAAGAGAGGTACCAGCACCTTCCTAGATGTTATCATCACCAACCGCCCCAAAAAAATCCTGGATATCCAAGTCCTCCCTGACTCACTCAGTGACCATTCCCCTATCCTATTCCGCTGGGTGACCCCCTCGCCCTGATTCACAGCCCAGCCCACACTCTGCTGGCGCTTCAGACCAGACGGGCTGAAAAACCTCAAGCAATTTCTTGCCCAGATAAACTGGTCCCCCATTCACCATGCTCCTGACATAGATACTGCCCTTGCCTTCTTTTCCCAAACCTTTAACAAAGCCTGCGACCTCTTCGCACCCTTCACGGCTGCTCGAACCAAAAAACATAACGTGCCCTGGATTACTTCTGCCCTATTACAATTGCTCAGGCTTTAGGGATAATCTATGGCACCTTGCCACAGTAACAGGCCAGATGGCTGACAGACAGGCCTACAATGCTGCGCAGAATAAGTGCACTTGGGCCATCCGAAAAGCCAAGGCTGACCACTACCAGGCCACGCTCACCTCCTCCTGGGGGTGTGCCCGAACTTTCTGGGATAATGTCAAACAATTAAATGGGAGCACACGCTCCCCTTCCCCATCCCGGATCACCACTGATGGCACAACCGTTACAGACCCAGCAAACATTGCAAACTACCTTAACACATCCTTTATGGACCTTAGCTCTGTCCTCCCCAATAATTTCTTTGACCCGCCACCCTCCCTACCTGCCCCAGTCCTCCAACGCCCTAGCTTCTACCTACGTAGGGTAACTGCCCAGGAAGCCAGACCCCACCTGGTCAGAGCATTAAAGAGCAACAGTCCCGGCGACGACTCCCTGGACCCCAGCATTCTCCGTCTGGTACTGGATCAGGACCTTGCCCCACTCACCAGCCTTCTCAACAAATCCCTCTGCCTGGGGCAATTCCCAACTGCATGGAAAACCACCATTGTTACTCCCATTCACAAAGGTGGTGACAGGTCCTCTGCCGGGAACTACCGTCCTATCTCCATACTCCCACCCCTCTCCAAAGCCCTAGAAAAGCTGGTTGCCATGCAAATTATTGAATATCTGACCAAACACAACATCCTCTGCCCTGAACAGCACGGTTTCCGCGCAGGACACAGTACCGGCACTGCACTAGTTGAATTTTCAACTTTCCTACACTCCTCTCTAGACTCTGGCTCCCTAGCCAGGGCAGTGTTCGTCGACCTCTCAAAGGCTTTCGACACTGTCTCCCACCCCCTCCTGCTAGATACCCTCTGCCACACTGGCTTCTCTGCTGAGCCTCTCGCCTGGTGCACCAGCTACCTATCTGCCCGCTCCCAATGTGTCAAAATTAATGGGACACTTTCCAAAACTTGTCCCATCCACTCAGGGGTTCCTCAGCGCTCCATCCTGGGACCCCAACTCTTCTCACTCTACCTTAACACCCTGCCCAGTGCATGCACAGGAAAAGTTTTGCTGTATGCAGATGACGCCGTCATCTTTGCCACCCACCGTAACCCTATCTCCCTCCAGGACTCCCTACAACTATCCTATAATGTTGCCAAAGCCTGGTTTAAAGAGCACAGATTGGTCATTAATCTCAAAAAAACAAAAACAATGCTCTTTGCCCACCCCCAAAACAAAGCCAGCAACTTCCCACTCCATATCCTCCCCTGCTCCAAACAACCTCTAGAGCAAGTCCACTCCTACAAGTACTTTGGGGTCTCCTTTGACTCAGCCCTCACCTACCACACCCACATAGATGTTCTTGCTTCAGTCACTAATGTGCGGCTAGGTATCTTATACTGCTATAAAAACTGTCTCCCCCCGCTGCCCTCCGTCTAGCGGTTACATCCTCTATATTATCCCTTGTTGACTATGGTCTACCAGTATACAGTGCTGCTGACACGACCGCCCTCAATAAAATTCGCATCATCCTAAATAAGGCATGCAGGCTAATCACTGGAGCCCCCAGGCTCACGCATTCGTGCCAGCTCTATGACATGGCAATACTGCTGAACCCAGACGAACGTCTACGATACCAAACCTGCCTGATAACAAAAAAAAACTCTTCTCGGGCTATCCCCACCCGGGCTGACAGCCTCCCTCCACCAAGCCCAACCCTTGGTCTGTACATGGACCTCCTGCAAGGCCACTTTTCTGGTCCTAAGATCTAGGACCTCCCTTGGACAGAGGTCCTTCTGCTACAGAGCTCCATCCTGGTATAACTCGCTCCCTGCCCCCATCTCGGATGCCCCCACGATCTCCAAATTCAAAACCGCACTTCCGAAGCCAACTATTTAATACGCGTAGCTGCACCTGTGTATAACTGAGGCATAGCTCTCTGTGCCCTGATAATGCCCACTAGGCTGCATCCACACCACACCTCTTTTAATCCTCACCCATTGCTGATTGAACTGCTATTATCCTGCTGCTTGCTCTTACCATCGTGCTAGAATGTGCCTTTGTAACTAAACTGGCTTATCTGTTTAACTGTTGTAATCACATATGCTTGCTAACTATGTAACCCATATGCTGTAACCAAAGTCTGTTAAGTGTATGGAATGCTGAGTAGTTCCCAACTATGAATGCACTCCTTTTAAGCTTGCAGCAGACCAGTCAACTGCCACACACACACACACACACACACACACACACACACGCATTCACAAGGGACTTTCAGTAAGTAGTCAGAATGGCCACGAAGCAACAGCCCTCCAGGATCTATGGTGTGCTATACACATAGAAACATAAAGTTTGACGGCAGATAAGGACCACTTGGCCCACTCAGTCTGCCCATTTCCCTACCTATTGGATAAGCTGCAGATTCTAGTTAACCAACAGCCTACTTCCTGCTACCCCTCACTATAATTGCCTTATGTCTGTCCCATGCATATTTGAATTCCGTCACTGTTTTAGACCCCACAACCTCTCCAGGAAGGCGGTTCCATGCGTCCACCACTCTCTCCATGAAGAAGAATTTCCTCACATTACCCCTGAGCCATCGCCCCTCTAACTTTAAATTGTGTCCCCTTGTTCTTACACATTTGCTTTTTCTGAAAGATGCTACCCTCCTGGACTTTGTTGATTCCCTTGATGTACTTAAAAGTTTCTACCATGTCCCCCCTGTCCCTCCTTTCATCAAGGGTATACATATTAAGCTCTCTCAGTCTCTCTCTCTTCATATGGTTTCTGATGTAGACCCTGCACCATTTTAGTTGCCCTCCTCTGGACTGCTTCCATCCTGTCTATGTCCTTGCGTAGATGAGGTCTCCAAAACTGCACGCAGTACTCCAGATGGGGTCTCACCAACTGTCTGTACAGAGGGATAACCACTTCTCTTTTTCTACTTGTGATGCCCCTCCCTATGCATCCCAGTATCTCCCTGGCTCTCCTCACTGACTTCTCACATTGCTTACCCACCTTTAGGTCATCTGATATGACTACACCCAGATCCCTTTCCATTATTGTTGTCGTTAGTACCTCTCCTGCTATTGTGTACTCTTCTCCTGTTTTTTATTCCCCAGGTGCATTACTTTTGCACTTCTTTGCACTGAATCTAAGTTGCCATATGTCCTGACCATTCCTCCAACCTTGCCAAGTCCCTTCTCATCCTTTCTAACCCCTTGTGTATCAACTCTGTTACAGATCTTTGTGTCGTCTGCAAAGAGGCATACCTTTCCTTCAGACCCTCTGCAATGTCACCTATAAAGAGCGTTAAAGAGGACTGGACCCAGTAATGAGCTCTGAGGTACTCCACTAGTAGCCCCTTTCTTCCAGAATGTGTTCCATTCACTATTACCTTCTGTGTCCTGTTGTGCAGCCAGTTTGCTACTCAGGCTACCACCCTGGGACCCACTCCCAGGCTGGCTAACTTGATTATTAATCTTTGTGGGGACTATGTCAAATGCCTTGCTAAAGTCTAGGTAGGCCATATCCACAGCCCCTCCTGGTCTATTACTTTGGTCACCTAGTCAAAAGGAATTAGATTAGTCTGACATGACCTTCCTTCTGTGAATCCATGCTGCTTTGGGTCCTGTGCCCCGCTAGCCTCTAGGTACTGAACAATTCTTTCTTTCAGAAGTGATTCCATCATTTTCCCCACCACTGAGGTGAAACTAACAGGTCTGTAGTTTCCTGCTTCTGCCTTGCTCCCACTTTTGTGAAGGGAATCACATCTGCCCTCCTCCAGTCCTCAGGTACCACCCATCTTCCCATGATTTGTTAAAAGTGTGGTTAGTGGTGTCACTAGGTCCTCCTTAGCTCTTTTAGGATTCTGGGGTGAATCCGTCAGCCTTTGCTTTGTCCACCTTGAGTTTTAGGAGTTCTTTCAGGACTCTTCCTTCTGTAAATGGACTGGCGTCAACCCCCTACCTAGAGTGCTTCTACTGTTTGGTTTAGGTAACTCCTCTTCTTCTTCTTTTGTGAATACTGAGCAAAAGTATTCATTCAGTATCTCTGCCTTTTCACTGTCTTCCACTGCCCACCTCCCCTCTCCTTTATTAATCTTCACTATCCCTCCCTTAACCTTTCTATGCTCCCTAATGTACCTATAAAAGGTTTTATCCCCCTTCTTAACTGAGCTGGCTATCTTTTCCTCGGTTTGGGCCTTTGCTTTTCTGACTGCCTTCCCCACTTCTTTCTACTTTAATTGATACAGTTCCCTGTCATGCTCTGTCTGTGATTCCTTACACTTTTTGAATGCATCCTTTTTCTCCTTAACCTACACAGATAGGGGCTCGCACCCCATCCATGCCAGGTCGCTAAACGCACTGCAGCTACACAGGTACAGGGATGAGGTCACCATGCAAATGGCCTATAGGGTCATTAAAAAAAAAACACGGCAATCCTCAAAAAGTTAGTGTTCGAGTTTTTGCAATACTAAATAGTTGCAAAACTAGTAGAGGCAGACGATAAGGGTGTTCTAACTCCCATGAACTGGCAGGGTATGGAGATTGTCATAGCACTGAGTTGGCAAATGAGCACTGCAGGGGAGCAAGGCTAGCAGGAATGCTTTTGGGGATGGGGACTGGGGGCATGATAGTCATTGGCTAATCAGGGATGGTCACAACACAAGTGGGAAAAAATCTCACATTTCCAGCCCAGAAAGGGATATAAAGGTGAGTGCTCAGGTGGGGGAGGGGAACTACAGTGGCAGTAGTACCACTTGCCATGAGCTCCTGGCATGGTGCCATGTGACTGGCACTATGTCATGTTGTGACCTCTGTGGCTGTCAAACTCCTATATGTTAGTAGGTGCAAACCCACTTGCACCAGTTAACATCTGGCTGACTGATTTGCATTGCGACTTCACCCCCTGGTGAAACTCCCTGCTCAACTAACATCTGGCCAACTGACTTGAACTGTGACTTAGCCCCAGAGAGGACTCCTTCCCACCAGCGACGAAGTCAGAGTTTCGTACATAACAAATTTTTGTGGTAGTGGGGAGACCCTTTGCATCCTGAATTTACACTGCCACCAACTGCGACTAGGAAAGGGGCCCCAACTTTCTTCTAATTGTATTTATTGAATAATGAACATAACAGTTACATCATAATCACTGTAGCGTTGTCCAGCTCTCTTAGAGTTGAGTAGGTGGCAGTTTTTCTACCATACCTTATTAGATAAACTTTCTAGCTGCTTTCTAGACATAAAAAAAGTCCTTTTAACAGTTTAACTAGAACAAAAAAAAGTACAACACCCCTGCAGTGGAGAACACAGAACGAAGGAGTAGCTGTGTTGAGACAAAATGAAGTAGAATAACATAATTTAATCAATATCAACAACACTTGTAAAATCTAAAATATCACTTGTTGACTTACGGTATTATCTTCTTTCTTGTCATATAATTGTATTGCTTTCCCCCCACACACACACACACAATTTTATGGCATATACGGAGTCAAGCAGGGCAAACGGACAGAAAAGGGCCTCCATAAGAAAAGTGCAGTCATCCTTAGGCACCAAAGAAACCAGTAAATCTGAGGTGGGGGAGCCAGCCTGCTAGCTACTACAATTCCTAGAGAGCATGGAGCTGTAGCACACACGCCTCTGAGGCTGGGAGATCAGAGGGCTGTGGGTTCAATTTCCACACCTGGCAGAGGGGTGTCAGAGAGCTGTGGGTTCATTTCCCACACCTGGTACTTGGGTTAATATCCCAATACTGACACTGTAGTGCAGCATGAGGGGGGGGTGCTGCACTTCTTAGGTGCTGTCTTTCGGGTGAGACGTTAAACCGAGGACCCATCTGTCTGTTCTGGTGGTAGTTCAGTTGGATGTTAAAGATCCCATGGCACTTATCGAAAAGAGCAGGGGAATTTCCCCTGGTGTCCTGGCCAAATTTCCCCCATTCTCTGAAAATACCACCAACAGCTTAATCTGGTTCAAGGTCAATTGGCACTCATCTGTGGGGGGGAGGGGCAGCTGCAAGTGGGGTGCTAGCTGCACACTCGAGCAGACTTGATAGACCGTGTGGCCTGTTTCTGCTGGCAAGTGGTAACTAACTACTAGAACAACAGGTCACTGCACCCATCTCCCTTCTGAGAGATGGCAAGGGAAGGAAGGTGTAGTTTATAAGCTGCTCTTCTGATAAAACATCTTAGAGACCCATACAAAACAAACACAGCCACACATGACTAATCTTGCTGAGGACCCCTAAATGTGTAAAGCAGGCTCTGCTGTGAATTACAAACTAGAGATCTGGATTACAAGGCCCGAAAATAACTTGAAGGATTTACTTACAGCTGCTGCTGGTTGAGGTCCAGTAAAGGCTTCAGAGATTGCAGGAGCTTGTCCAGATTAAACATGCCAACATTGGCTTGATTTCCAATCTTGTACCGTCCTTCATCATCAGATGTGTTTGGCACAAAGTCTGTGGCAAATAATAGCAATGTTTTTCACAGTTCAATAAAAGGGTACTGGGGAACTCAAAGGATTAAACTGCACTCATTTGTCAAGCATGTACAAAAAAAACCCACAAAATAAACACTGCAGGAATTAGCCATTTAATACCGAATCCTAGCAAGCACAAGAACATTTATTGACCTAGGATTAGTGTAAACTCTAACATTTGTCAAAGTAGGCAATACTGTATATACTTGGGCTTCAGGCAGCCTACTATACCTTTCCAGATGGCCGTGACAAGTATTGATGCAGCAAGTTAGAAATTAAACTCAGAGGTTCATGCATTGATTCTCAGTCAGCTTAAAATAGTTCAGTCTGTTCTGTGACAAATACAGCAGAAACTGTTAATCAATGAATAAACAAGATCTTTACATTATCAAAGAGAAAAATATTTTCAGACTACAATCAGTATGTGTAGTCCCAGTTATAAACACATCTCAGCATTACACCAGAACACTACCTGAGCTGCATAGTGAGAGGCAGATTTCCAGTAGGTCGACCAGAAAGGGTAAGAGCTGCTGGAAATCAGTATCAATGCTCACCAAAATGGCACGGATAAGGTAAAGTATACACAGATATTTGAGCAGGTGATTGCTAGTAGACAAGAGGACAGCCACAAAGCTGAGGGGAAGGGGCAAAATGAGGGGAAACATTAGAAAACACTACTTCACATAAAGGGTGGTTACCAAGTAGAACAGCCTATCAATTGAGGTTATGGAAGCTAGCACTGTTTAGGCTTTCAAAAGAGGGACACGAGCTCCTGAGGGAGAATGACACTGAGGGTTATCAAGAGCAGGAATGGCTGGCCAGATGAGAAGTTTGTATGTGTGTTAATAGTCAAACCTGGTATAGCCACTTGTGTGCGGAAGAAAGGGTGTATAAAACTAACCCCTGACGCCTTCTAGCACCACAATACTGCGTTATTATGTGCCCCTAAGTCTGTTAAGCATGGTTGTGCTCCCATGCTTTTGCCTCTACATTTTTTGGAAAGCACCATATTAAAAAGGGAGAGCTGGTACTGGCGCTTCAGATAAGACTGCATACTAGCTCTTTTCTATATCATTTTTGAGTTGGTTATGCTACATAAATTAAGGTGTGTGCATGCCCAGTATACAGCAGTGCTCCCAAGCCCGAAGTACAGTACTGCCAGTGTCTCCTGTAAAACATGTTCTTCTGGGTATGGAGTTCTTTATGTGCACGGTATTTATGCAACAGATTTGAAATGAGAAGATCAAGCATAGAACACAGAAAAAGTGCTTCTCACAGGCATTTAGCACTACATCTACACCACACTGTGACATCATTCCAGTGGAAAAACTGCAACAGAGGACAATACTTTCGGCCTTCAAAACAGGATCAAAATTTAATATTACAAACTGCAATAAGGGTATGCTATGTCAGTCTAATTTCACAAGAAGAAATTAATTGAACTAGCATTTCTGGAATCAAATTATGATATTTTAAAATGCTAGGGAAAAATCTGCATAATTTCTGCCATGCAGGGTACCAGCATTCGCATTCTGTGTGCCCATCTCCTCGTCTCAGGCCAGCTAAATCTGAGGTGCACTGCGACAAAAGTGTGTTCAGATATCATGGAGGAGAAAAGGAAATGAAAATGATGTACTTAATTGTAACTGTTGATCTTCCTGAAAATCTTCTCCATAGATTTCCACTAACGGGTCTGAAATGGAGGCAATAAGAACCTGTGGGAGCCTAAACGTTTCTACTGGGAGCTGGTGATACGAGTAGGTGCCCACTCATCATCGTCCCCCAACTGCCTCAGTACCTTTCTTACAAAAGAGGCAGCAGCAGCAGCAGCATTAACCTGACAAGTACCCTATGAATTAAGAGCATAAGATAGCCCTGGTGGCCTGGGCAAGAAAGATCACCGATTCTAGCAACACAGTATCTTTACAGCCTAAACAAACAGAAAAAAGTTGAAGATCATAACACAGCAATACTTCATTAGCTTTTGTTTACTGAGTAAGCACAATTAGACAAGGAATGCCTAGTTTCAGGTGCGACCCAGGAGATTACATGACTAGGTTTACAGACAGTGCAAGGGTATTACAACAAGGTGAAATATAGGCAATGAACAGGGTGAAACAGTTAAACATTTACAGGATGAACAGATAAGCATAGCCATCAACAATTACATTTCATAGGCGTCAATAATTACATTTCATAGTAAGAGAGCAGGTAAGTGGTGGTTACAATTCATGGTAGGAGTACAGGTACAGTTTAGCCATTTCATTTTTAAGGATGACAACTGCTGAGGTGAGGGGGTAAATACTCCCCTAATGGAGCTCAAAAGAGGGTAGGAGGCCGAGGATGTGGTGGATCACACCAGGGTGAGGCACTGAGGGGCAGCCTAGTAACAGGTACAGACCGAGGCAGACTTAAGGAGTGACCAAAGGGAGCTTTTAAAGTTGGGGTGGGTAGAGGAACACCTGAGGGGTGCAGGTAGGGCATTCCAGAGTTTAGGGGTGCAGACAGCAAAGGCGCAATCGCCAGACAATGTATACGTTTTTGGGACAAGGAGAGGGTGCGAGGCAACTGACCTAAGCTGGTATGAAGGTAGCACCTGCCGAAGGAGTTTGGACAGGGCAGGTGGCATGTCGTTGCAGGCAACTTTGTCTATGAAGCAGCCCAGGAAGAAAGAGTGATAATTACCCAGGGACAACCAGTGTAGGTTATTATATAGTTCACAGTGATGTGTGAGTCGGGGAACGGCAAGTGCAAAGCGGCAGATATTATTGTAGGCTGTGTCCCATTTGGCCAAGCTAGTTTTTGCAGTAAGGGCAAAGGTTGTCAGTCCATAGCTGAGGAAGGGAAGGGAAGAAATAAACCTTTAGCAAGGGCAAACCAAGCAGCAGCAGTAAGGGACCTGCGAGCCCTATACGCAAAACCAAGCTTAATATTAGTGGCCTTGCTCACATTGTCAATGTGTAAAGATAGGTCTAACTGGCGGGTCAAAAGTATCTCCCAGATATTTAAAGGGGCAGGCAATGCCAAGTGGGACACCACCAAGACTTGAGACATTCACTGGTGCGGGACACTGTTTGAGCTTGGCAGGGGAGACAAAGAGCACGAGTTGAGTTTTCTTTATGTGAAGTTTACTGGAGTGAGTCTGGGGGATGGTGGGTAGGTGTGGTAATCTATGGCAAAGATATTCAGGAAGATCAACAATTATGGTAAGTATGTAACTTCCAAGAATCAGTCTTCTCCATAGATTCCCACCAATGAGTCAGAGCACCAAGCTCAAAGGAAAGCCCCAGATTAGGTAGGCTGGAGCTCAGAACTCACTCAGGATAATAAACTGTTCAGAATGGTTCTGCCAAAGGATTCATGTTGCCTGGCATGAACATCAAGGACATAAACTTTGTAAAGTATGCTCTGTACTCCAAGTTACAACCCTGGAAATCTCTGCAATTGGCACTGAGCGTATCTTTGCCAAACAAGTGGCTATGGCTCTAGTGGAGTGGACATGTACTTTGCCCTCTAGCTTTATACCTGCCACAGTGTAGCAGTGGCAAAGACAATTCACAATCCAAGAGGAAATGCACTTGACTGTGACAGATTGTTCCTTTCGATTACATAGAAACATAAACACAGAAACTGATGGCAGATAAGGGCCACTAGGCCCATCTAGTCTGCCCGTATACCCTACCTGTGTTAGCGGTCACTGACCCTACTTGGTCATCAGCTTCTGTCTCTCCTTCCCACTTCTAGGGTTCCCTTATGCCTACCCCATGCATGTTTAAATCCCCCCACTGTACATGTCACTACCACATCCTGGGGCAGGCTATTCCATGCATCCACCACCCTTTCCATGAAAAAAAAAACCTTTTCTCACATTTCCCCTTATCCTGCCCCCCTCCAATCTCATATCATGCCCCCTCATTTTTGTACATCTACTATGCTGAAAGATGTCACCCACTTGCACCTTGTTTATGCCCCTAAGATACTTAAAAGTTTCAAACATGTCTCCCCCATTCCCTCCTCTCTTCCGGTGTATATTGTACACATTTCAGTATAGAAGACCCAAAAGCTGTTCTACCTTCCTGTAGTCCTTGGTTCTGTCCAAGTAGAACGTAAAGACCCTTTTAACTTCATGGGACTGCAGAGTTTTTTCTCCCTTATTTTGAACATTGGCAAAGTAGGTAGGTAAAATCAGTAGAACTCCAATACATTCTTAAAAAGGAACTTGGGGTGTGTACAGAGGACTACATTGTCCTTATGGAAAGCAGCATGGGGAGGATCTGTGACCAAAGCATGGATTTCAGACACTATGTGCAGAGGTGATGGCCACAAGACCAGCTGTTTTTCAAGTCTGATATCTCTTGTCACAAGTAGTAATAAGCTTGAAGGGTTTGTGAGTGAGAATATCTATCTCAAGACCAGGGTCTCAAGGAGCATTTGGCTTCCTAATGGGGGCATCATGTGCAAGATACCCTGAAGAATCTCTTGAACAGTGGCAGTTGCACCACAGAGATGGTGCCTACAGGTATGTGGTACACTGATATAATGGACAAACGGACCTTGACTGGAACATTGCAGTCCTGCATCTGAAAATTCCAGCAGGAACTCCAAATTATTTTCAGGTGGAAATTTCAAAAGGATCCATGGGGGTTTCAGAGCACCAGATGGAAAAATGTTTTTACTTGGCTGTGCATGTTTTCCTGGTAGAAGGTTTATGAGCAGCCAATAGTATTTCAGAGACCCTCTGAGATACTTTGAGCCTGTACACTTCTATTCTTCCAGAGCCAGGCTTGCTGATGAAGAGAGCGCATGTTGAGGTGTACTAGGTGACCCCGGGCTTGGGACAACAAGTCCATCTATAGTGGCACAGCCCCTCAGTACATTAACTGAAAGTGGATTCAGCAGAAGAAACCATACCTGCCCAGGCCAGCTGGGAGACACTAGAATCATCTTGCCCCTGTGTGCATTCATTTTGAACAGTGCTCTCTGAATGAGAGAAATTGAAGGGAATTCATACAGAAACAGACTGCACCACTGCAGTCTGAGTGCATCCTGACAGAAAACAACAAGTACTGGATTTCTGTAGCAGAAGGAAAGCAGTTTGACATTCAATGGGGATGTAAAAAAGGTCTACATCTGGGGTTCTCCACTCATCGAATAGTGATCCAAGGACATCTGGAGCTAGTGACCACTCTTGGGCATCTGCTACTGTTAAACTGAGCTCATCTGCCAGGGTGTTCTGCACTTCTGGCAGATAGGTGGCCTGGAACAGGATCCCCTTCCCCAAACACCATCCCACACTCACATCACCTCCCTGCAGAAAGGGTAAAAAGGGGCTCCTCTTTGTCTGTTGGCATAGTACATGACAGATTTGCCTGTCTGGAGGAGGAATGTCTTTTGACTTACCAAACCTGACAAGGCTTGTAAGCTGTAAATAAATGCATGCATCTGCATGCCTGGGATGAGTTTCGACAAGTATCTGAGGCTTAGGTCTTCCAGGTGGTCTTCAATTTGCGTCCCACCAGCTGTGTACAGGACCCAGGTCCAACGTGGCTGATACTCAACTGCACTGAGTTCCTAGGCCCAGTTTTCACAGAGATTGTAAATGGGTCCTTGAGGGAGGGTGTCTTTCCATCTTGAAAAGAGCCGTGGTCAGCCCGTTCTAAAAAGGCCATCACTGGACCCTGATGTTCTAGTGAACTGCAGGCCGGTCTCTAACCCACCCTTTCTAGGGAAGGTCATTGAGAGGGTGGTGCCTCAGCAACTGATAGATTGCTTGGAGTCACTTTCCATCTATGAACCTCTCCATTTGGGTTTTCAGCCTCGGCACAGCACTGAGATGGTTCTTGTCAGGGTGACTCATGATCTCGTCCTTGTGAGGGACAGAGGGCAATGCACAGACTTGATGCTCTTGGACTTTTCATCGGCATTTGACACAGTGGATCATGGGGTGCTATTGGATTGCTTGAGGAATTATGTGGTCCTCACCGGAGCAGTTTTGCACTGATTTGAGTCCTACTTGACCAGGAGGAAGCAGCGGCTGTGTCTGAGGTTTAACATAAACTCGGGACAGTAACCCAGTAAATGTTTTAAACATTGATTCACCCTGTTTTTGTTTCACCCCCAGCTGCTTAAAATAACCTTGGAGAGAAGCATCATTAGTTTGCTCTGAAACAAAATCACAATCGGTTAGCAGTCTAGTTTCAACATTTTCATATTTCAACCCCTTATGTCCATCAGTCTTTTGTTGCCACTGTTGTTTCAGGCATCTTCTTTCTTTCCTGGACTTCTGGATCTTGGAGCTGGACTCAGACATGTCTGCATCAAAGTCAACGAAAGGAAAATGTCTCCACCGTTTGAGATTTTCTTTGCCTGTGCTCTTGTTACCACTGCTGCTGACCCCTGATAGGAAAAATCTTATCATGCTATACCATGCTAACCTCCTAAAGAAATGGGTTGAAAAAATACCAAAGGCTGCTTTGCTAGTTTTACCAGAAACTGATAAAGAAAATAATGATATAGCTTATGACAGACTGGAACAAACTGTAACTGCTGATGCTGTAAAGGTGAATGTTTCTTTAACCTCCGAACAAACTGCAGAAATTCGTAACTTACTAAAGGCATGTAACAGTACTTTTACCACAGTGCCAGGACAAGTAAAAGGGGTTGAGCATGTAATAGTGACAGGGAATGCTCGCCCTAATAGACAAAAGACATACAGATTACCAGAGCGGTTACGATCAGACGTGGTTAAGGAAATACAAAACATGAAAGAGTTGGGTATCACAGAGGAGTCGAGAAGTGCTTGGTCATCCCCATTGGTGGCTATAAATAAAAAAGATGGGGAAGGGGTAAGAATCTGCCTTGATTTTAGGAAACTTAATTAAGTGTCCGAATTTGACAGTTATTCTATGTCAAGGACAGATGATTTGGTGGACAGATTGGAAAGTGCCAGGTACATCAGTACCCTCGATCTCACCAAGTGTTACTGGCCGATTCCCCTAGCTAAAGAATCGAGAGACAAAACTGTACTTGCCACGACTGTTGGATTCTATCAGTTCACCACCATGCCGTTTGGTTTACATGGTGCACCTGCTATATTCCAGCGGTACATGGATGTAATTTTAGCTACTCACACTGGTTATTGTGCTGCTTACCTGGATGATGTTATGGTGCACAGTACAGACTAGAAAAGCCACCTGCAACACCCATGAGCAGTTATCCAAGCTATCAAAAATGCAGGTCTGACCATTAATCCTACCAAATGTGCATTGGGCATGCAGGAGACCAGATTTTTGGGCTATGTTTCGGGAAATGGAGACGTAAAGCCAGAGATTTCTAACACAGAAGCTGTAGCTAACAGTCTTATCCCTAAAACAACTAAACTTGTCAGGTCATTTTTAGGGCTAGCAGGTTACTAACGGAGATTTGTTCCCAGCTTTGCCTAGTTAGCTACTCCCCTCACTGAACTCACAAAGAAACAGTACCCGAATACTGTAAAATGATCCCCAGAGTGTGATGAGGCATTTCGGGCTATCAAGGCTGCTTTGTGTTTAGCCGTTTCACACAGCCCTGACTCTGAGAGACAGTTTTTGTTACAGACAGATGCATCAGAGGTTGGCTTTGGTGCAGTTCTGAGTCAAAATATAGATAGGAAGGAACATCCCATTCTATATATCAGTAGGAAGTTGCACGGCATTGAAAAGAAATGCCTTGCAGCAAAGTGGGCCATGGAGTCTCTTAAGTTTTATTTGCTAGGAGCTGACTTTGTGCTTCTAACCGATCATAATCCTCTCTGTTGGCTTAACCATATGAAGGATAAAAATTCCAGAATCACAAGACAGTACCTGGCCATTTAAATTTAAGGTTATACACAAATTCGGAAAAGAGAATGTCAATCCTGATTTTCTGTCAAGATATGGATCAGGAATAGAGAATTCTGAAGGCTGAAAAAAAATGAGCGAGTTTAAATTTCACTGTTTTCTGTACTGGTTGTTATGGAGAAAAGGGATTCTGCATATGCTGACAACTATAAACATTATAAGCTAATGTTAAAGAAGACTTTAAAGAAAGTTTTAGAAACCTGTTTTATATTTTAACAGGTTTTCTCTTAAAGAGGGGGCATGTGACAGGGTTGAATAAGACCCTGTCCCACTTGTCATGTAGAAAGATTTGTTATGTAGAAAGAGTTAAATGCAAGGATCTGTTTTATCCTCTTCTGTTCTGTCTCGTCTGTCTGACTGCCAGTCAAATTTTCTTTTGAGACCTAGGAACTGGCCACACCAATGGTCTTGCTATTCCCCCATCCCGCTATCTCTGTGCCTTCACTTGCTGTTTCTGTCTTTTTCCCCCTTGCATATCTGAAGTCATAAAATATATGTGAATCTTTATGTGAAACTAGAATCCCTTGGTTTGAAAATGCATATGGTTCTATTGTTGAAATGATTACAAAATATTATTGGGAACTTTGGGGGTTAACCTGGAATGCAACACTAGCTCTTTTGCAGAAGCTGCCAAGAGGAGGTCAGTTCTGGGACACCATGTACTGTTTTGTTGCACCTGCAAGGAAGGAAACTGACAAAGAGCATTTTATGAAAAACAGAATGTCTTCTTAATGAGTTCCCAGACATAGACTTTTAAAAACAGCAGCAATGCTTTTGCTAAAGAAAGACAGAGAAGGAGACACAGAAACTGAAACTTGGAATGAGAGATATCCTCACATGAATGATTTTGTTTTCTATGCTTGTACTGCCTTTGTAAATAGTTATACTGAACAATTTTATTTTTTATTTTACTATTGTTGGAAAAAATAAAATGCTACTTGTAAATTTTATACCTGCTCCTGGTCTTTCTATGCTTCCTAACCTGTGCCTCGATGACACACATGCAGCTGCTGAGTGGTGTGCCACATTAAAGGAATCCATACAGGCCTTTAGCTGGTGACTTTTGGGCTCAATATCTTGTTTGACAGTCAGCAGCATTTTTTTGTTTTGCCTCTCTGTCTGGCAGAGCCTCTGCCAGTGACTTAAAGATTATACAAGAGGGCATATTCATACTCTGAGAAATAGCTTTGATAGCTAGTCATCCTCATGCTCAGGATAGCCGAGGCATAGACCAGATAGCCGATGGTGTCCATCTTGCATGAATCTTTGTTAGAGAGGTGCACTCCTTGGGCACTATGGCTTTATCATTCTCAGTGAAAATAACAATGGCTTCAGGTATAGGCTGAGTGAAATAAGTAGGTTTAAACTTAGAGGCCAGGCATTTTCTGCCCACTTGTTTGGGGATAGCTGCTACAGTAGCAGGCCTCCTCCAAGCCACATTGGAGTAAGCCTCTAGTCTAGATGGAAGAAATTATGGAAACTGAGATATTAGACATGTTTAGGAACTCCAGCTGAAAGTGCCAAGCTTGGTCTATATCTGCTGTCTCAAAGTTTAAAGTTTTTGAGCAGAGTTTGGAAGCAGACAGCCTTCTGAGGCACAATAATCAGAAAAGGAGTCAGGGGTCTCTGTGCCATAAATGCTCTCATCTTCATTCCCATCTGCGATGACGAGGCCTGGATCCCACTTGCCGCCTCCTATACTCGGAGGGAAGAAGGGGACCCTAATGGAGATGGTGTGCAGGCTGTGGCCTCGACAGCACTGGCAACACCAATCCCATCCCCAGAAAAGGTCTCTGGCATGGTACCAACAGCAGCACCAAGGACTGGCCCTGAGCTGACCCTTAAAGACTGTTAACCCTAGCACCATGGGCCTGTACAGCACCAAAGGTACAATCAATGTGGGTTCAGGGGTAGACTCCAGAAAGCTCGACCACAACACCAGTCATGACACTGAAGGGCATTGTGGGTCTTGCCAGCCCCGGAAGACTTGGCAGTGGCACCACAGCCATCACCATCCCTAGAGGGATGGGCAACAACACCACAAGTGAAGCTGCTGGCACCAGTAATGACCCCAGCACCAAGGGAGACCTCTGTGCCAGAGCTGAAGTCAGCATGCCTAAGTCTGATGGTATGGAAGATGGTGCCAGTGGCAAGGACCCCGAAGGGCCTGGCACTGGCACCATCAACAGTGCCATCATACTTATGCACTGAGAATACTGCTCCATAAGAGTTTCCCAATGGCCAAACTACTTACCGGAAGCCTTCCTATGAGACATGGAGAGACTCTGGGATGGAGATAATGAGCCTATAGGCCCTAGGGACCACAATGGAATCAGACAATGGTGGGGACCTCACGTCTACAGAAGTTGAATGTCTCTGGGCAGAATGACCATAGGATGACCTCAATCAGTGTTTTTTTTTCTCTTTATGTTTTTTGTTAGAAGAGGTCTAGGCCATTTCTTTTTGTGACTATGGGAGGGCTGTCCTCCCTCCCAAGTGTAGGACTGCCCATTGCCAGGGCACTCACCCAGGAAGGAGTGATGTTCAGACACAGACCCACTGTCAGAGCAACTATCTGTTCAAGCTCCCTACCTTCCGTGGCATGGACCGTTTGCAGGAGATAGGACTGAGAGAAAACCGTAAACATTTTTAAGTGCGTGTAAACTAAATTGACACCAAAATAACAAACTGTAATGTACTGAAACTAAAAACTGAAGGACTGAACACTATCATCATATAGATGGTGAAGTTCTGGACTCAATGAGGAAAGTGATGGAGACGCTGTGCACTCGACAGCAGGAATAAAGGTGCTGAGGCGGTGGGGGGACTGTTGCCACTGTATACCAATAGACACATGTAGTGACACGCATATGGCCTACGTGAATCACTAGCCCGCACCAGGAAACATAGAAAGTGACAGCAGAAGGAGACCTTTTGGTCCATCTAGTCTACCCTGTAGTAGTCCTGCCTAACTTACTCCAGTCCTCTACTGCCTATTGTGTGTGAGGGCTCCCCTGTGCCTATCCCATGAATTTTTGAATGCACCCACCATCTTCGCCCCCCCCACCCCTGGGGGCAGGCTATTCCATGCATCCACCACACTCTCCGTGAAGAAGAACCTCCTGAATTTGGTGGTGAACTTGCCCCCTTTTAGCCTTAGATCATGCCCCCTAGTCCTACTGTCTTCTTTGAGGTGAACAGATTTGTGTGCTTGTACCCTATTTACCCTTTTAATGTATTTGAAGATTTCTATCATGCCTCCCCCCTCCCTTCTCTGCTCTAATGAATACATGTTCAATTCCCTCAGTCTTTCCTCATAAGACATGTCATGCAGTCCCTGCACCATTTCAGTTGCCCTTCTCTGTACTGCCTCCCATCTGCTGATGTCTTTTTGAAGTGGGGCCTCCAAAACTGTATGCCTTACTCCAGGTGTGGCCTGACCAGTGCTCTGCAGAGCGGTAGGACCACCTCCCTTTTCCTGCTTGTGATTCACCTCCCAAAGCATGCTAGCATTCCATTGGCCCTGAGTGCTGCCTTCACGCACTGTTTTCCTACCTTTAAGTCATCTGAGATCATGATGCCCAGATCATGCTCCTGGTTTGAGGCAGCTAGCTTTTTCCCTCCCAGGAAATAAGTCATCCTAGGATTACCTCTGTCCATGTGGATTACTTTGCATTTTTTGGCATTGAATCTCAACTGCCACGCTCCAGACCACTCCTCGAGTTTCCTTAGGTCCAATTCCATCTTTCCCACTCTGTCTGGTGGAGTCCACCCTGCTATATACCTTAGTGTCATACGAACATACAAAGAAGCCAACAGAAGAAGGCTATTTGGTTTATCAAGTCTGCTCATATTGCAGGGTCCACAGCTTGAGATAATGTCCCTGCCCTCCCTCCCCACTCCTCCCATCCTCCCTACCCATGATTCTTATCTTCCCCCATGCCTATCCCAGCCTATCTTAAAGCTACTCACTGTCTTTAACGCGATGACCTCTTCCAGCAGCGCATTCCAAGTGTCCACCACCCTTTCTGTGAAGAACTACTTTATGACATCCCTCCTAAACCTCCAACACTCCAGCTTAAGACTGTGCCCCCTCGTGATATGGTTGCCACTCAGCTTAAACAGACTTTCCATATCAACATTATTTATCCCTTTCAAGTACTTGAATGTCCAAATCATGTCCCCTCTCTCTCTCTCGTCTTCCAGGGAGTACATGTTCAGTGACCTCAACCTCTCCTCATATGCCTTGCCCTGCTGACCAGCTATCATCTTTGTAGCCTTCCTCTGTACCTTCTCCAGCAGGTTAATGTCCTTTTTGAGGTGTGGGCACCGGTACTGAACTCCATTCTCTAGATGCGGCCTTATCAGTGACCTGTACATCAGCAAACAGACACACCTTCCCTTCTAGCCCCTCTGCAATGTCAGCTATGAAAATGCTGAAGAGTAGTGGCCCCAATACTGAGCCCTGGGGCACTCCGCTGGTCACCCTTCCTTCTGGTGACACGGATCCATTTACCTGAATCCTCTGAGTTCTGCCTTGTAGCCAGTTCTTTACCCAGTTAACCACTACCTGTCATACCCCTGCATGGTCTAACTTCTTTACCAGTCTTCCATGTGGAACCGAATCGAAGGCCTTGCTAAAGTCCAAGTAGACCACGTCCACTGCCCCCCCCCCCGTCTACCTCCTTGGTAACCCAGTCAAAAAATTTGACCAGACTGGTTTGGCATGACCTGCCCATTGTGAAACCGTGCTGCCTGGGGTCCTGCCACCCACTGGCTTCAAGGAATGCTATTATCCTCTGTTTGAGCAATGTCTCCATCAGTTTTCCCACTATAGATGTAAGACTTACTGGTCTGTAGTTTCCTGCCTCTTTCTTGCTACCTGATATGTGGAGTGGGACCACCATTACCCTTTTCCCATCCCCGGGTACCACTCCGCTTTCCAGGGAGCTGGTGAATAGTTTTGCCAGTGGGACCACCAGTTCCTTCCCCAGCTCCTTCAAGATTCCTGGATGTATCCCATCCAGTCCCATGGCCTTGTCCATTGGTAGTTTGTTCAGTGCTTGGGTTTCTGTGAAGGGACTAGTATCAATCCCTGGATCAGGGGTGCCCCCCTTAGTGAGTGCTGGGCTTCAGCGGGGTCCTATCATCTCTGGCTCAAAGCCATCAGTAGGACTCTGGAGAAGACTGACTCTTGGAAGATCTGCTCTTATAACCCCCTTAACTGAGGGCAGATGCATAGTATTGATGATGTGGATGACTATGTGTTGCTGTCTGAGGCCCCACCTACAGGAGGGTGCTAGAGATGTCGCTGATGCAGAGTGGTTGGAAGGTGAATCAAGAGCCAACAATAAACTGCTGCCTGATGTGCCAGATAACAGCTGGCAGATTCTCCATATCAATGGACCTCAGAAACCCTGTGACCTTGTTCCATCCACAGCTAAGACAAACAACTTGCCCCCGTACCACATGGGTGGTCCTCAACCTGTATCAGAATAAACTGGGGGCCTCTGATCGAGGGCTGAATTGGGTATTTTGAGGAGGATCCCAGATGACCGTGGAGTGTCTCATAAAGACAGGGGCCATATGAGACTAAAGGAGTGATGAACAAATGGGTGCAAAAATAAACAGTTTTCTAGAGATCAAAATGACTACCACATGTCACCCCTCAGTATTCAAGGTTGCTTAATCCTCCTTGGTGATGATGTTACAAAATTCTACTCCATTAAAGGAGGGGGAAAATCTTAGGTCTTCACTCCAGCTACAGTATGGATCTGAGCTGCACATCAGATGCAGGCCAGGTATGAGGTTTAGCATGCACCAACAGTCAGACATCTCTACACACAGCTCCCATTTTGTTTAGCAGCTTTAGCATTCCTTACTTTTTTTATCTAGCTCTTTAGCTTCTGCCTATTGTAGCTCCACCGAGCCCAATCTGGCCTTTCTCCAACATTCCCTAACTAGCAACCTACCAACCCCATCATCTTTACAAATCTTAAAGGGTGCATGGTCCAAGACTACCATCAGCTATCATCTGGCAGAAGAGTGGTGATTTTTTTCTCCTTTAGTCCTCCCAGCTCCCTCAGCCTACAATGGTGCAACACTCAGTGCCTGGGCAGCTTGACAAACACCTATCCTTGTGGCTGGGGGTCAGCATCCTGATCTCGTTTCTGAACCCAGAATACTGGCACTGTAGCATAGCACTCTACCACTGGGCCATCGAGCAGACATATGACTTACTTATACTGTAATTCTGGGTGAGCATTTTCAATGCTCAGATTACAGGTTTCTAGAAATGTGTTACAACCGTCTGGTTATAACTGTGCATTACAATCTGAGCGGTTCTAATCACTCCCTGTCAATCAAGCTTGCACTGTTTGCAAGATCGCCATTCATTGGTAGAGGGAGTTGGCCTTTTCAAAAACATATATCAGCGGGCTTTAGTGACTGGATGGAAGCATACAATTGCCGGCGTCATTTCCGTGTGTTAAGCAGCAGGCATCCGTGAGTTGCGGTTCGCTTTTTTTTTTTTCCGAAGAGGCAAGCAGCAAGAAAGAGTGAGTGGTGAGAGGGGAGACAGAAGGGGAAGAAACCCCACATTTACTAAAAATGCTCATCAGTAATTTTAAAACGAAACTTGGGTGGGTGGGTATAATCCAGAATTTTACACACACTTTCAGGATGGGATGATTTTATAAACCCCTTGAGCTTTGCTCTCAGGGCTAATGTAGCATCCCACACCTCAGATATGCCATAAAAACAGGTTACTCACCTGTAACAGTAGTTCTAGGAGTGGTATATGTTGTTCATCCACACTCGTTGGCATGTCCCCTTTCACATTAAATCTACCAGAAATCTTCAAGCTGGCTCCTTCCACCCACCCAGGTGGTATATACGTTGGCTCCGCCCCATGACGCCAGATCTTAGCCCGCTGGAAGTCAGGTGTTATGAGTCCACAGCCTGGGAGGTCAGGTGGGTCCGTGTGGATGAACAACATATACCACTCCTAGAAAGTACAGTTACGTAAGAACTTACTGTAACAATAGATCTTCGAGAACAGCTCTTGCAGCAGGTTACACCATTAGGACCGAAACCGGCAGGCGCCAGGATCCATGGAAATGTTCTTGCTAGCAGTATCCGGTGGGGATCGCACCCCCACGTCAGCCACACCCCCGACGTCAGGCATCATACAAAAGGGGGCAGTCCCCCAGAATTCCCAGTTCTCCCGCCAGAGACTCCCGGCCACTAGATGACATCTGAAGTGGAGACTGAGGATCCGCCTTCAAAGAAGGCATCCAGCAGGGAGGTGTTGGAAACACCGAATCCTAGGAAGTACTAAATGGAACAACTCTACCTCCAGAGGGGATGGTGGGAGGGAAACTACCTGCTGCAAGAACTGTTCTCGAAGATCTACTGTTACGGTAAGTTCTTAAACAGCTCTTGCAGCAGGTTACACCATTAGAACTGATTCCCAAGGAATTCTAGAAATTCCTCTCAAATGGGAGGAGGCTAGGGAGAGGTCAAGAGTTGAACTGGAGCCTAGGACAGTAGTCCCTGAAGGACTGTTAGAACAAAACCAGCTCTTGCCGTGATGCAACGTCCAGGCTATAATGCCTGATGAAAATGTGCATAGTGCTCCAAGTAGCTGCTGTGCCTCTGGTAACAGAATGTGATACAATGAATGAGCCATCTAGAAAGAGATTGCTTAGAGACCGGAGCACCCAGCATCCTATGGGTGAAGGAGACAAAAAGCTGATCAGATTTATGGTGTTGCCTGGTTCTGGTCAGGTAGTATCTTAGACTCCTATGCACATTGAGAGTGTGCAGCAGGGCCTCTCCTCTATTGGAGTATTTTGGAAAATACACTGGTAGGTCGATATCCTGGTTAAGGGTAAGGGCGGAGACCACCTTAGGCAAAAATTTTGGATTTGTCCTTAGGGACACCCTTTCCTGGTGAAAAACCACATAAGGTTCTTTGCACATAAGTGCGTGTAGCTCAGAAATCCTTCTGGCTGAAGTAACAGCTTAATATGTATACCCTTGAGGAAAGAAGGGAGAGAGGGGACATGATAGAAACTTTCAAGTACCTCAAGGGAATCAACAAAGTCCAAGAGGGTAGCATCTTTCAGAAAAAGAGATGTGCAAGAACAAGAGGGCACAATTTGAAGATAGAGGGGGGACGGCTCAGAGGTAATGTGAGGAAGTATTTTTTCACAGAGAGGGTTGTGGATGCATGGAACAGCCTCCCTGAGGGGTCGTGGAGTCAAGAACAGTGGGGGAATTCAAGAATGCATGGGACAGACATAAGGCAGTCCTAGTGGGTGGGTAGGAAGTAAGCTGTTGGTTAACTAGGATCTGCAGCTTATCTGTTAGGTAGGAAAATGGACAGACTAGGAGGGTCAGCGGTCATTATCTGCCATCAAATTCTATGTTTCTATGTTAACTGAAAATAACATCTTCCAGGCAAAGCGTGCTTCTACTTAATCCATTGGCTGGTTCCAAGGAGGCAGTAGCTGCTCCAGGACAAATAGTAGGTCCCACGGAGGAATGGGATCCTTAATCAGAGGCCTAAGGAGGAGAACGCCTCTCAAAAAGGCACGTGCGGTTTCCAACTGGGATATGAACCATAGGCCTATAGGTATGTGATAGGCCGAGATAGCACAGAGGTGCACTTTGATCGAGGAGTAGGCCAAGCCTGCCTGAAAAAGGGACAGGAGATAATCTAATACCGAACCCTCAGAACAATCTAGTGGGGAAAGTCCCAGTCCTCAAGCCCAGAGAAAAAATCTGCACCATTTCATGGCGTACGTGGCACGAGTGAACGGTTTTCTAGCAGCTGCTAGAACACCTGCTACCTCTTGTGAGACCCCGTAGCGCTGACTGCTATGTCCCTAGGAGTCAGGCATGCAGATTCAGAGAGTGAAGGTCTGGATGGAACAAGGATCCTGCCTCCTGGGACAGTAAGTGAGAGCTGATTGGCAGAGGCACTGGCAGTTCCTGAGAAAGTTGGTACAACAGAGGGAACCAAATCTGCCTGAGCCAAAAGGACATGATTAAGATCAGTGTCACCTGCTCTCTGTGGAGTTTGAGAAGAACCCTCTGGATCAACGGGAAGGGAAGAAATGCATAGAGGAATCTGCCCGCCCAGGAGAGCGACAATGCATCTTGCCAGAAAACACCAGGCCCTGGATCTGGCGAGCAGAAATTGGGCAGTTTTGCGTTGGATGGGGACGTGAAAAGGTCTCACTCTGGTGTCCCCCATCTGCGAAACAGACCCTCTACGACCTCCTGGAGTAGTTCCCATTCGTGGACTCTGGCCTGAGATCATCTCAGACTGTCTGTGATAACGTTGTCCCCTCCTGGAACATGGACAGCAATAAGGTTTGCGCCGTGTTGCAGTACCCAATCCCACACCCTCATGGCCTCCCTGCAAAGAGGGTAGGAATGAGTGCCTCGTTTGTTGAGGTAATACATCACCGCGGTATTGTCTGTTTGTGAAGAGAACCCGGTGAAATCTCTGACTGAAAAGCCTGCAAGGCATAAAGGACCGCTCTCATCTCCAAAATGTTTATGTGACGATGAGCTTCCTGGGTCGTCCATGATCCCTGAGACCTGACACCACTGAGGTGCACTCCCCAACCGGACCCCGAAGCATCCGTGGAGAGTGTCACAACCAGAGACGGTGCAACAAAGGGGACTCCCAAAGACAGGTGCTCTGGGTCGATCCATCATTGCCAATCCCAGATGACGGCGTTCATGATACTGATTGGATGCTATAGATGGTCTTGCTTCTGATCCCACTGCACCCATAACATCCACTGGGTCACCCACATGTGGAGACGGGCTAAAGGGACTGTTGCAATGGCCGCAGCCATGTGTCCGAGCAGGCAAAGGACCAGTCTTGCTGGGATGGTCTTCTTCACCAAGATATCCCTTATGAGGGATCTGATGTACTCCGCTCTGTCCTCGGGCAACAAAGCTTTCCCCTGGACGGTGTCCAGGACTGCGCCTATGAACTGCAGTCTCTGAGATGGAACCAGATGCGACTTCTCCCGATTGATGATGATGCCCAAGGACCCGAAGAGGGAATGAGTACAGTGGATTGCAGACATCAGAGCCTCCCGAGAGGGGGCCATGAGGAGCCAGTCGTTCTGGTAGGGGAACACGTAGTGGCCTTGTCTTCTGAGAGCCGCCGCTACGACTGCCATGCACTTCGTGAATACCTGAGGTGCCAAGGACAGCCCAAAAGGGAGGGCTCGGAAGTGAAAATGATAACCCAGAAACTCGAAGCACAAGAATTTTCTGTGCACCTGAGCTATCAGGATGTGCAGGTAGGCATCCTGCATGTCCAGTGACACTAAGAAGGCGCCCTGCTTGAGCATGGCAATTTGCCCTGGAAGAGTCACCATGCGGAAGCATTTGTAAAGCACTGAAGCACTGAGGTCGCTGAGGTCCAGAATCGGACGGAGGTCCCCTGGCTTTTTGGGAACCAGAAAGAAGTGGGAATAATATCCTGCACCTCTCTGGTTCCACAGTACATGCTCTGTGGCCTCTTTTTCCAGAAGCACTAGCACCTCCTGCTGAATGAGCAGCGCGTGCTGTCCCAAGTAATGGGAAAGCAGGGAAGGCCTTGAAGGTGCGTGATCGAGGAATTCTATAGAGTGTCCTCTCTCTACTAATTGAAGGCCCACCGGTCAACAGTTATCGTCTGCCACCCTGAAAGGTGGCAAGAGATGCGAACCCCAACCTTTTCTTCCTGTTGATCCAGAGGAGGGGCAGGAGCCGGGAAGGAGTCATGCTGTGGTGGCGTTGCCTCCCGCAGGCTGGGTCGGTTTTGTGTATCTCTGACCTTGGCCTGGGGAAGACATAGGTTGGGCCTTGCAGTTGAAGTTGCCCCTTTGCTGCTGGCCGGAACATGGCTATTGCTGTTGTTGCCGGCCGTGAAAGCGATTCTGGTTCCTACGAAAGGAACCAGTCTTGGGCCTGTACATGGCCTGTACAGTTCTCACCACCTTCTCAGCGTCCTGTAACTTGGTGATTACCTTTTCAGAATCTTCGCCAAACAAGACCTCTCCATTGTAGGGGATGTCCAGGATATTTTTCTGGACGTCTGGAGTAAATCCGGAGATGCGAAGCCATGAGTGTCTCCGGAGACAGACGCCTGAGGCTGCTCCCCTGGTCGCAGAGTCTGCCAACTCATAGGCGGCTCTCAAAACTTGGGTCCACACATCTGACCCTGTGTGAAGAAGGTTCAGAAGTTCCTCCTTCTGCTCGCCGTCCGGAAGGACTTTAACCAGGTCCTGGTCCTGTTCCCATAGGGCGTTTTGAAACTGAACCATGTGTGTCAGATAGTTCAGTGACCTGATGGGAGCATGCAGCAGCCGCATACATGCGCCTACCCAGTGAATCCAATTGCTTGGAGTCCTGGTCTGGAGGCTGGGTGCTCAAATGTTGCGGTCATTGAGACCGGTTGTGAGAGGCCGTGATGACCAGTGAATCAGCCAGGGGTTGGTGCGCCAAATATGGGTCCTCCACAGGGGCCCTGTACAGGCAGTCAGCCTCCTTCAGCACAGCGGGGGTGGAATGCGAATGTTTCCACATGGCCTTGGTGACATCCACGAAGGTGTCCACCAAGGGTGGCACCACCACAGGCTTAGGATCTTTCTGCCAAAGATATTGAGCTAGATGCTGTCGTTTGGGGTCTAGATCTTCAGTTTCCCATCCCATATTCTTCTGGATGTGCCTCACGATTTCAGCAAAAGAGGGATCATCCGGAGGTGACCTGGGGAGGTCTCGTTGGTCTGGTGATGGGATACTTATGGGAGAAGGAGACCTGGAGGTGTCCAGAAAGTCCAGTCTAGAGTAGCCCCCCTGCAGAGTGGACATTCTTCCTCTGGGTCGCTTGGGGCTGAGGGATCCTGCGGGAGACCGTGAAGGGTGCATTCTTTCTCTGGATCTGCCCCTAGGAGGTGGTGTAGGCTCCGTGGGGGTTGGGGGTCTTCCAGCTGGACCCTGGGGAGGAGTCGGAGGAGGAGGAGGAGGAGGAGGCTTTACTGGGACCACATCCTTTTTAACACTGTCCCATCAAAAGGTGAAGAGATCTTTGACTTCTTGGATATTCATACCGGACGATAGTCCTGGCTTCGGGGTTGGTCTTTTGCCAGTGTCGGGTCCGAGGGCTTTGCCGATTCGGGCAAAGGCTTCCGCGGAAGCCCAGCATCCTCAGTGTCACCTGCCTGGTCATCAGGTAATGTCAGATCCTCCTCAGATGAACCCCGGCGACAGGTATCAACCGGTGAAGGGAGGGTGGTCGTCGGCTCCATAGGTCGCTTGCTGACGTTGGGTGCTTAAGGGACATCTGGTCCGACGGGGCATTTGGCTGGAGAAGGATCGGCAGCCCGCTTAGGGTCCGTCATCCGCTTGAGGGATGTCAGGTCCTTGGCCTTCCGGAGAGGAGGATCAGGTCCCCCGGGAGGCCGATCTGGTGTTGGGTTCCCGGCGTCTGTCCGAGGAAGCAGAAGCAGACTTGGAAGAGGACTTTGACCAATGACAGTCGGAAGACTTCGCTGAGGCCCGGGAGGGCATTGAAAAAGGGTCCAAAGTCCTGGAAGTCTTTAGTGGGTGGAGAGAAGCCGAAAGACTGCCTGAAGCCCTGACTTTAATGGGAGGAGGCTGACAGCGAGCCCTGGAGGGACAGCGGTCTCAGCGCGTGGAGCCTGAGCTGGTGCGTGAGTCCAATGCCCGGTTCAGGGATCTGGACCTGGCCTTCACCCGGTATTTTTCCCCGTGTTTAGGGGACTTGGAGGTTGACTCACCTCTGAAGGTAGGGTCTTTTCCCATTGTTTTCAATCTTTCCTCTAACAGGAACCCCTGAAGTGCCTTCTGACGGTGGATCCTGGTGTGGCTGTTAAACTGCTGACAAAATGAACAGGCCTTGGTGTCGGGCCTAGGCACCGCAGACAGGCCGTATGGAGATCCTTGAAAGGGATCTGTTTGCTGCAGGCACACTTGGAGGGGTGTCCTTCTGTGGAAGGAGTAGGAGATGCCGACATTGAATTGAGCAATAAATTGCTGGAAGTTCGAGTCGTCATTCACTGAAAAGGCGTCCGTGAGGCTGATGCTGGCGAGTCGACCGCCCCCTTTTGTATGATGACTGATGTTGGGGGCAGGGCTGACATCGGGGGTGGTCCCCGCTGGATACTGCTAGCTAGAAAATTTCCGTGGGGTCCTGGCGCCTGCCGGCTTCAGTCCTAATGGTGTAACCTGCTGCAAGAGCCGTTTCTCGAAGTAAGATCTACTGTTACAGGTGAGAAGTCCATCTTCTTCCAGGTTGTGTACAGGAGTACTGGGAACAACTGAGAAGCTGCGTGGAATATACTATTTTGGATGAATTATTTGTAACTAAACTCTCTCTCTCTCTTGCTTACATCTGAGAGAAGTTTTCCTCAATTTTAAAGTGGCAGAGCTTGGTATTTGTTTTAGTTTTTAATTCAGAAAGGGGGTTTTTAAAACTGCTTATCTTCTGCATATTTGATTTTCCTTGTGGCTAACTGGACTGATTACTTGAATTCTGTGTGAATCTGCATCAATATATTTTGCAACTTTTGGTGGGGCTCTGTGATTCAAAATAGCAAAAGCTGCAGGTTGAAACTGGATGCCAAACATAGCCTGAGGTGGGGGTAATTGTCTTCACAAGTCAGAGCTCAGTATCATAGCCATTTGTCTAGCTAGACCATTTGTCAGCATTATTCAATTACTATAAACTAGTGGTGTGCTCCTGTATGAGCCAGAAGTCCATCTTCTTCCAGGTTGTGTACAGGAGTGCTGGGAACAACTGAGAAGCTGCGTGGAATATACTATTTTGACTGAATTATCTGTAACTAAACTCTCTCTCGGATGTCTGGATTTTTCTCTGTTTGATTAGCAGGGCTTCTTCTGTCAAATTGTTGTGTAGGGTGTCTTGCTGACAGGAAGGCACTCCCATCGCAGGTGGGTGAGAGCTTTTAGTCGATTGTTTTGTGAGGACACAGTTTAGGCCCAACCCTTCCCACCCCTCACCCCACCCACCCCTGGAAATAGTTCCTTTATACCTGAGGTTCTGACATCATTTCCTCGAGTGCAAGGTGCATTTCACTGTCATATCCTCTCTAGCACACTGCACTAATAATATAAGCATACACGTTGTATAATATATATATATATATTTCTATATAATCAAATCACACCGCACTACATACAAATACAATAAAAAAACTAGATAAACATGTAGGGAATAGTGCAATGTAATGGCTGTGGGGCAGCAGTCTCGGGAGTCTTTCTGGAGGCTGAGATGCTGCCCTATTTGCAGACAACTATCTGCCCTGAGGAGGAAGTTGCCGTCTTCAGGCCACACTGGACAGTAGTGAGAAACCTTCCCCAGGCCACACTGGACAGTAGAAAGGGAACCTCCCCATCCAGGGAGCACTAGCGCCACCACCACTACCTCAGAGGTTGCGAAGAAAGCACAGCAGTTGGACCACAGTGGGCTCAGGGAGGTGAGGAGGGTGGAACAGAGGCACACCCAGTCAATTGTTCCACTCCACAATCCATACACCATTCTGGGGAGCATAGCTTCCCTATGGGTGTACCCAGAGAAGACTGATAACTGTCACAAGGGAGGCCCACAGAAAGGAGGCAGAGGACACCAAAGGGAAAGGAAGCAGCTCCTGGTGGGGGCCTCAATTATTAGGGGTACAGAACTGGGGGGAGATGAGAAAAATGAAGTAAGGTGCCTGCCTGGTGCCATGGCTTGGAAGGACAGGAAGCGCATCCTCAGGATCACGAGAACAGCTGCAAGGGATTCCGAGCTGGACGTAATTGTCCACCTAGGGACAAATGACTTGGCTCATCATGAGATTAGAGCAGTGCAGGAGGACATTGCAGAGTTGGGGAGGGACCTAAGACAGTAGCACACACAGTTTCCTTCTCAGAGGTGCTGCCTGTCAAAAGCATGGGGAGGCGAGGTAATTGGCACCATGCAGTTTAATGAATGGTTGAAAAAATGGTGCGGAACACAGGGGTTTAGCTTCATTGGGGACTGGGGTTCACCTGGAGGACACCAGCCTATACTAGCAGGATGGTCTGCATCTGTCCAGGAAGGAACTCAGCCCAGCAGCAGAGACTGAAACCGGGATTGCCAGAGCCTGTAAGAGGCCCTGAAGCAGCCCGCCTCCCTCAGAACTCAGCCCAGCAGCAGAGCAAGGGATTGCCAGAGCCTGTAAGAGGCCCTGAAGCAGCCCGCTCCCCTCAGAACGCAGCCCAGCAGCAGAGACTGAAACCGGGGATTGCCAGAGCCTGTAAGAGGCCCTGAAGCAGCCCGCTCCCCTCAGAACTCAGCCCAGCAGCAGAGACTGAAACCGGGGATTGCCAGAGCCTGTAAGAGGCCCTGAAGCAGCCCGCTCCCCTCAGAACTCAGCCCAGCAGCAGAGACTGAAACCGGGGATTGCCAGAGCCTGTAAGAGGTAAAGTGTCCTGCACTACAGCCTGACTGTTGGAGAAGATTACTCATCTGGAGTCTTTTTTCTGTCCCCACACAGTGACTGATTGACTGTGCTCCTGGATATCTGGACTGCTCTGAACGGGGATTGTGGGGCTATCTCTGTGTTACTTTAAGGGCTAGGTTTAGAGCATCTAGCACTAGTATCCTGTGATATTTTAGCTGTTTAAATGCTGTATTAGAGTGCTTACCTTGGTAGGATTGCATAGAATGTGTAGCGTGTAGCGTGGGTGTCCGCCATCTTGCGCATGCGCAGTAGCCTCCTGTATCGGGATACAGTTCCAATAGTTGGCGCATGCGCAGTAGGGTCCTGTACTAGCCCACTGCATACTAATGGGATTCCTTTGTTTGTCCTCCCTATATAGACCCTGAAGCAGCCCGCTCCCCTCAGAACTCAGCCCAGCAGCAGAGACTGAAACCGGGGATTGCCAGAGCCTGTAAGAGGCCCTGAAGCAGCCCGCTCCCCTCAGAACGCAGCCCAGCAGCAGAGACTGAAACCGGGGATTGCCAGAGCCTGTAAGAGGCCCTGAAGCAGCCCGCTCCCCTCAGAACTCAGCCCAGCAGCAGAGACTGAAACCGGGGATTGCCAGAGCCTGTAAGAGGTAAAGTGTCCTGCACTACAGCCTGACTGTTGGAGAAGATTACTCATCTGGAGTCTTTTTTCTGTCCCCACACAGTGACTGATTGACTGTGCTCCTGGATATCTGGACTGCTCTGAACGGGGATTGTGGGGCTATCTCTGTGTTACTTTAAGGGCTAGGTTTAGAGCATCTAGCACTAGTATCCTGTGATATTTTAGCTGTTTAAATGCTGTATTAGAGCGCTTACCTTGGTAGGATTGCATCGAATGTGTAGCATGTAGCGTGGGTGTCCGCCATCTTGCACATGCGCAGTAGCCTCCTTTATCGGGATACAGTTCCAATAGTTGGCGCATGCGCAGTAGGGTCCTGTACTAGCCCACTGCATACTAATAGGATTCCTTTGTTTGTCCTCCCTATATAGGCCCTGAAGCAGCCCGCTCCCCTCAGAACTCAGCCCAGCAGCAGAGACTGAAACCGGGGATTGCCAGAGCCTGTAGAGGTAAAGTGTCCTGCACTACAGCCTGACTGTTGTGAGGCACTTCCCACCGCCTGCCCCAACCACCCCCACCCAGGGTTGGCGCTCCATATATTGCTGCTGGCAGGTCACGTGATGTGACACGTGACCCACCCTCCTTTTTACTAAGTGTCCACTTTCCCATTTGCAGGTTATAGGCACCAACCACTAGGGGTCACTGCACTTTCCACGCTAGCTCCTCTCTCCTCTCTATATCCCTCCTAGCTACTGCTGCACAGCTGTCCCACTAGAGGTCACTGCAGTTCCCTTGGATTCCTTCTACTACCTACTTTCTGCACTCATCCTATCTCTAAGCAACTGCTAGTATCAAACCTGGTACCCTTCTCTCTACATTCTACTGACTATCCTCTCAGCCAATGAACCAGGCCAACAACTTCCTGTATTTTTATGCTCTTAACCATACCTCACTCCCTCCTGCCCAGATTTAAAACATTGGCCCTCTCTACCCTCTGTCCCTGAGCTGTGTTCAAACCCAGTACCCGTGTAGTCAGAGTCAGCTGCTCTACCTCTGCACCACAGTGCCTACCTACTTTATTACTACTTTCTAAGCCTCTTAATCACTTAGCTACCCAATCTGCCAAAATATAAGTTTACCTCTTCTTCCTGCTGCCTTGCAGGATTTGGGCCCTGCACCCTTATTTCCAGGGTCCACAGCTCCACCACTCACCTAGAACACCTGCATATTTTTACTGCAGGATTTCATTCCTATAAAGAACACACTAACCCTGTGACACAACTAAAGTGTTATCTAAGTGCTTCTACAAACCTGAACCTAACTCCCTGCTGCTACAGCCACTGGTCTGGCTCTCTCCTATTGCCCTGATCAGGGCTTGAACACAGTACTCTGTGCACTTCAGGCACATGCGCTGCCACCACACCATAGCAGCAACTAGATTCTGAGGTGATCTCTCACTACTATCTCCCCTCTTTCATCCTAGTCCCCCATTCTTTCCTCACTTCAGCTCCACCAACCTTCCCAACTATGCAAATGCATCCCTGCTCACCAGTCTATCTCTTCTCCTCCTCCCTTTTGCCACTACCCTACTGTCCCTATGACCCTCAGCCTCACTACTCCAGTGTTCCTACCTACCCTCCTGTCCTCCCTCCTCCTTTACCACTGCTCCTACCCTCCTCCTCCTCCACACATCCCATTTGCTCCTCTCCACCTCACCCCTTCCAGACATCACCTGTCCTCCCCCACAGCCCCTTGCACTTCTGATCACTCAGGCCTTCTCTGCCTGTGCTACCCTACCCACCCCTTGTGCAACCAAACCCCATTCCTTATTATATCACTCCCGGCATAAACTCTCCATCAGCCTCCCTCTGACCAGAGCACTTCTCCTCCTTCTACTCCTAACAGGGAACATACACCCCAACCCAGGCCCTGCCCCCCTCCCATCCACCCACTCAGCCCACTGGTCTTCGAGTAGCCTCCATGAACATATGCAGCCTGCTGAAGAAATTTGACGCCCTACACTGCTGGGCCTTGCTCACCAACCAGACATCATAGCCCTGGTTGAAACCTTGGCTGTCCAAATCAACTCCAGACTCATTTGTCTCCTCCCAGGCTATACCTTATACCGGAGACTGTAGAGCAACGAGGGGTGGCTGTGCAATCCACACCAGGGACACAATACCTGGACACGCACTCCCCACCCCTGCCCTCACAAATGGGGCCCAGGCCCTCACCTCAGACTCACCCCAGAGCCCTCTAGGAGCCCTCTCTATCTCACCACAGCCTATGTTCCCCAAAGAACCAGCACCCAGCCCTAATATCTTTAACGGACTACCTGGCCACCTCCACCATAAGGCAGAACAAATCCTAGTGGGGACCTTAACGAAATTGGCTCAGCACCTCCTCATCCACCACCAGAGACTCATTTGCCGCCCAAGATCCACACAGCTCGTCACCCAGCCCACGAGACTTAACCTAAGAGTGGTACCAGCACCCTGCTGGATGTTATTATAACTAACCGACCCCATAAAATCCAAAACATCCAGGTCCTCCCAGACTCCCTGAGTGACCACTCCCTATCCTATTCCACTGGATAACCCCAATCCCAAACCCAAAGCCCAGACCACCCTCCGCAGGCGCCCCGCCCTGGTGGGCTGAAGAAACTTAAGGCACCCTCACCCAGATAGACTGGTCCCCATTCAGCAGGCAACCAACATTGATACTGCCCTCACCTTTTTCACTCACAACTTCAACATGGCCTGTGATCTCTTTGCACCTTAACAAAACCCGTCCAAAAACAGAACGCACCCTGGGTTAGCCCGGCCTCCCACAATTACTTAGAAACCGGGATAACCTCTGGCACCTTGCCACTGAAACAGGTCGCCTGTCTGATAGGCAAGCATACAATGCAGCCGAAATAAATGCTCATGGGCCATCAGGAAAGCCAAGGCAGACCATTACCAGGCCTCCCTTACCTCCTCCTGGGGCTCAGCCCGGACCTTCTGGGATAATATTAAGCAACTCAATGGTAGCTTGCTCCCCTGCCCCATCCCAGCTCACTAGAAATGGCACAACCTCCACCGAGCCTGCCACCATAGCTAACTGGTTCAACACCACTTTCACTGACCTTAGCTCAGTCCTCCCTAGTAATTTCTTTGACCCTCCCCCCAGCCAAACTCCCCTGTCCTCCAGCACCCCAGCTTCCTCCTGCAAAGATTTCCACCGGAAGCCAGACCCATCCTAACCAAAGCTCTCAATGGCAACAATCCCGGCAGTGACTCACTGGACCCAGCATCCTCAGGCTGGTGCTAGATGAAGTCCTTGCACCTCTCACAAGCCTAATTAACCAGTCACTCTGCCTGGGACAATTCCCACAGCTTGGAAAACAGCCATTATCACACCTATTCATAAAGGAGGCGACAGGTCGTCGGCCAACAACTACCGCCAATCTCCATCCTCCCCTCTCTAAAGCCCGGAGAAAGTGGTGGCCATTCAAATCACTGATTATCTGGCTAACATAACATCTTATGCCCAGAGCAACATGGCTTCCGTGAAGGGTCACAGTACCAGCACTGCCCTTATTGAATTCTCCAACTCCTACACTCTCCTTGATACCAGCTCCCTAGCTGGTGCAGTGTTCATTGACCTCTCAAAGGCTTGACACTGTCTCCCATCCACTGCTGCTGAATGCACTCTGCCTCACTGGTCTCTGGCGGCCCCTGGCATGGTGTGCTAGCTATCTTGACTCGATCCCAGTGTGTCAAGATTAATAACACACTCTCCGCTCCCGCCCATTCTCTCTGGGTCCCCCCAAGGCTCCATCCTGGGCCCCTTCTCTCGCTGTATCTGAACAACCTGCCCAGTGCATGCTCTGGCAAAATTCTGCTGTATGCAGACGACGCTGTCCTGTTTGCCACCCACCGTAATCCCATCTCCCTACAGGACCCCTACAGCAGTCTTTCAACAGTGCCGAGGCTTGGTTTAAGGAGCGCAGACTCATCATCAATCTTAAGAAAACCAAAACTATGCTCTTTCACACCCCCAAAACAAAGCTAGCAACCACCCACTCTATATCCTTCCAAGCACCAACCAACCACTGGAACAAGTCTGCTCCTACAAATACCTTAGGTTACCTTCGATTCAGCCTCACATTTCTCACCCACATCGACACCCTAACATCCGCCACCAACACACGTGCTTGGCATCCTATTCCGCCTATAAAAGCTGCCTTCCCCAAATGCTCTACGGCTAGCTGTTACATCGTCTGCTCTGTCCTTGTAGACTATGGTTCACCAGTATACGGTGTTAGCGACACCACTGCACTAAACAAAATTCACCTAACCCTGAAAAAAGCGGCAGATTAATTACTGGTGCCCCAGACTCACACACACCTGTCAGCTATATGTCGATGCTAACCTGCTTACCCTGGATGAACGGCTCCGATACCAGACCTGTCCCTCACCAAAAACCCTACTGGGCTCTCCCCTGGAGTAACAGCATCCATCCACCAGAGCCCTCCCACCATTGCACACGGTCTTCCTACAAGACCACTCTAAAGGTCCCAGAACAAGAACCAGCCATGGCCAGAGGTCCTTCAACTATACAGCCCCAACCTGGTTTAACTCTCTCCTGCCACCATCACCAATGCCATCACCATCTCCACATTCAAAACCGCATTGAACCACATCTTCAGCACTCAGAACTGCTCCTGTCTCTGAACATAGCCTCCACCTCTTTTTTCTCTCTGACAATGCCCCCGGCAGCTTCCACCCAACCATCCCTCCACCACTTCCCTGTCCACCATGCCTAGGTTTAACCTGGCAGTGCCAGATGTTTCAATGTTTATCTACCAGAATTGCTCACTTGATACCAACTTGTTTAATACCTGCTATCGATTACATGTACCCTGTACCCAATTGTATCTGTCCGACCACAATGTGACGTGGCACCTCTGGTGAATGCCTACTGATTTTTGGCAAATCTTTGCTATGTAACTGAAATGCAATGTATGTCTTTATGTGACGAAGTACCTTTGTAAACGAGCCTCTGGCTCACAGGTTGTAAACTGATTCTTAAATAAATAAATAAAATAAAATAAATAAGTCTTTTGAGCAATCGGTTTAAATGCTTCATTGACAAGCTTTTAAACTAGTCAAAGGGGGAGGCACTGACAAGCAGCAGGAAAATCCCAGCCTCTCCCTACAAAACAGGGTACTAAATGAGAAAAAGACAGAGGTAGAACGGTCAGTGGGGATGCTGCACTGGAAGGTAAAGCCATCAAAAAATGGAGAGCAATGAGTACTAATGCCCGTAGTCTGGGTAACAAGCTTCCTGAATTAGTGGCCTTGATGGAGGAAGAACATCTGGATATTGTGGCAGTCACAGAAACATGGTACACACAAAACCATGACTGGGACGTAAACATACCAGGATACACTGTGTACAGGAGGGACAGGGAGGGTAAAGAGAGGAGGTAGTTCTTTACATAGGGAAGGAATAAAAGCAACAGAACAAAAAGGTACACAGGAGAGAAGAAGCACTGTGGGTAAATTTGGAGACAGGCAATGGCACCACACAAGCACGGGGGTTAGAGCACAGACTTTCTCAGGGGAGGAAATGACAGGGAAATGATAGAAAGATACTTAGAATGGCAGAAAAGGGGAGATATTGTTGATGGGTGATCTGAATATGCCAGATGTTAACTGGAGTGCAGTTGCAGCTGCCACTTCGAAGAGTGCAGTTATTCTAGATGCCCTACAGGGGGCATGCCTTAGACAACTAGTACTGGAGCCCACTCGAGAGGGAGCAATATTAGACTTGATTCTCTCAAATGGAGATGGTGAGAGGATTACAGATGTAGAAGTGGGTAGCAATCTGGGAACTAGCGACCATCGAACAGTATGGTTCACAATAAACACAGCAATAGAGTCAAGCCATACAAAGACAAAAGTACTGGACTTTAGGAGGGCTGACTTTGCCAAAATGGGTGAGTGCCTAAGGAACGCACTAGCAAATGGGCAGGAAGGAGGGGGAAGAACAAGGGGAATAATAAAACTGCCATCACAGAGGTAACGAGCCTTTGTGTGAAGCAAATAAACAAAACAAGACGATGTAAGAAACCACTATGGTTCTCAAAGGAAGTGGCAGTGAAGGTTCAAGAGAAAAGAAAGCATTCAGGAAGTACAAGGAATCCAGAAGGAGCAGGACAGAGAACTGTATCAGTTAAAGCAAAAGGAGGCTGGGAAGGCAGTCAGAACAGCAAAGGCCCAAACCGAGGAAAAGATAGCCAACTCCAGTTAAGAAGGGGATAAAACCTTTTATAGGTACATCAGGGAGCGAAAGGAAGACCAAGGGAGGGATAGTGAGGCTTAATAAAGGGGAGGGGGTGGGCAGAGGGAGACTGTGAAAAGGCAGAGATACTAAACAAATATTTTTGCTCAGTATTTACAAAGGAAGAGGGGAGGTAAATAAAACAAACAGTAGTAACACTCTGGATACAGAAGTTGATACCGCCCATTTACAGAACAAAGGGTTCTGAAAGAACTCTTAAAACTGAAGGTGGACAAAGCAATGGGGCCTGATGGGATTCATCCCAGAATTCTAAAGAACTAAGGGTAGAACTAGTGACACCACTGACTACCCTTTTAACAAATCATGGGAGGATGGGGTGGTACCGAGGACTGGAGGAGGGCAGATGTGATTCCTTCACAAAAGTGGGAGCAAGGCAGAAGCAGGAAACTATAGACCTGTTAGTTTAACCTCAGTGATAGGGAAAATGATGGAATCACTTCTAAAGGAAAGAATTGTCGAGTATCTAGAAGCCAGAGGGGCACAGGACCCTAGGCAGCATGGATTCACAGCGGGAAGGTCATGCCAGACGAATCTGATAGATTTCTTTGACTGGGTGACCAAAGTAGTAGATCAGGGAGGGGCTGTGGACATGGCCTACCTAGACTTTAGCAAGGCATTTGACACAGTCCCACACAAAGATTAATATGCAGTTAGCCAGCCTGGGAGTGGGTCCCAAGATGACAGCCTGGGTAAAGAATTGGCTGGAGAATAGGACACAGAGAGTAATAGTAAATGGAGTCCACTCAGAAGAAAGGAGGGTTACTAATGGGGTACATGAGGGTTCAGTATTAGGACCGTCCTCTTCAATGTCTTTATAAGCTTACATTGCAGAAGGACTGGAAGGAAAATATGTCTCTTTGCAGATGACACTAAGATCTGCAACAGAGTTGATGCACAGGGTGGGGTGGAAAGGATGAGAAAGGACTTGGCAAGGTTAGAGGAATGGTCAAATGTATGGCAGCTTAGATTCAATGCTAAGAAGTGAAGGTAATGCACCTGGGAAACAAAACCCAGGGAAGAGTACACAATGGGGGTGAGATACTAACAACAACAAAAATGGAAAGGGACCTGGGGTAGTCATATCAGATGACCTAAAGGCGGGCAAGCAATGTGAGAGGCAGCAAGGAGGCTGGGGGATACTGGGATGCATAGGAGAGGCATCACCAGTAGAAAACAGGAAGTTATTATCCCTCTGTACAGACAGCTGGTGAGACCCCATCTGGAGTATTGTGTGCAGTTCTGGAGACCCAATCTCCGAAAAGACATAGACAGGACGGAAGCTGTCCAGAGGAGAGCAACTAAAATGGTGCAGGGTCTGCACCGGAAGTCATATGAAGAGAGACTTAAGGAGCTTAATATGTATAGCCTCGAGGAAAGAAGGAGAGGGGACATGATAGAAACGCTCAAGTACCTCAAGGGAATCAACAAAGTCCAAGAGGTAGCATCTTTCAAAAAGAGGTGTGCAAGAACAAGAGGGCACAATTTGAAAATAGAGGGGCGGCTCAGAGGTAATTTAAGGAAGTATTTTTTACAGAGAGGGTTGTGGATGCATGGAATGGCCTTCGAAGGAGGTTGTGGAGTCAAAATCAGTGGTGGAATTCAAGCATGCATGGGATAGTCATAAGGCAGTTCTGGGGGATGGGGGTAGGAAGAAGTAGGCTGCTGGTTAACTAGGATCTGCAGCTTATCCAGTAGGTAGGGAAATGGGCAGACTGGGTGGGCCAAGCGGTGCTTATCTGCCGTCAAATTCTATGTTTCTATGTTTCTATGTTAGAAACCTGTATTTCTAGGAGCGTGGATATGTTGTTCATGCACAGTCTTTGGCAGACTCCTAGCAGTTCTCTGGGAGGAGAGAGGCAAGGAGCACACCCCCTACTTAGGGAACAGAGATTGGAGAACAGAGGCCCCAAAACAAGCATCCTGACGTGACTCAAGGTCGATGTGGTAGTGGGTGATGAAGATGTTTGCTGACTTCAAGGTAGCAGCCTGGCAGCTTTCCTGGATAGGAATGTCCCTGGAACAGCCACCGATGCAGCGGTTTTGCAGGTAGAAATGAGCTCTTATCCCTCTGGGAGGCTCCTTGCCCGCTAACTCGTAGTACAGCCCTGTGCATGACGTGATCCATCTTGCAACAGTCTGCTTTGCTGCAGGTCTGCCAGAAGCGGCTTCAGCATAGGTGACAAACAGCTGGCGAACCTCTCCCTGAATTCCCACAGTCCCCTCTCCTTGTAATAGGAAAGAGCACATCTCAGGTCTAAAGTATGTAGCCTGTACTCAGCCTCTGAGGTGTAACTGGGGTAGTATACTGGCAGAGTTAACAACTGGTCAAGGTGAAATTCTGACACCACCTTTGAAAGGAATTTTGGGTGGGGACATAGGACAACCTTGTCCCTGTGGAAGACCAGGTAAGGGGATTCCACCGAAAGCACCTGGAACTCCTCTGTCCTTCTGACAACCATGACAGCCACCATGAAGGCCGTCTTCCATGACCAGTGTGACAACTCACACTTGTGCATTGGTTCAAATGGCTTGCCCATGAGCTTTGCCAGTACCAGCAGTAGATCCCACAGAGATGGACGTTCACGCACCGGGGAGGGATATGTGATCCAGGTCTTTGAAAAGCACCCAACCACTGTCTCCTGCGCCAACATCGGCTGACCGGCCTGTGCCCGGTAAGCAAAGATGGCTGCCAGGTACATCCTAAGGGTCGATGACTGTAGACCCCCTTTGGAGAGAGACCAAAGGTAGTTGAGAATGTTAGCCGCTGGATAGGACAAAGTGTTCAGGCCCTTGCCCTGACACCAAATGGAAAACCTTTTCCATTTGAAGGCATAACATTTCCTGGTTGATTCCTTTCTGGATGCCTCCACCACGGTGTAGACATCGTCAGCAAGATCCAGAGCCTGGAACTTTAGCTGCTGAGGTACCAGGCTGTGAGGTGCAGGGATTAAAAGTCCAGATGGAATACCTTCCCCTGACTGAATGATATCAGGTCGGGAGTGCTGGAAGTCACTCCGAGGGCCTGCAGCCGAGGCTGAGGAGATGTGGATACCAGATCTGGCGCAGCTAGTCTGGGGTTACCAGGATCACCTTCGCCGTGTCCCTCCTCACCTTGAGGAGCACCTTGTGGATCAAGAGAAATAGAGGGAAGGCGTAGAGGAATCCTGGGGTCCATGGCTTTGAAAAGCCATCCCCCTGCAGCGAGCCCTGCTGATGGGGGTGGGCATGGAAGAGCCTCAGCTTGGTGTTGTCCCTGGAGGCAAACAGGTTCACCATCGGTTTGCCCCGTGGGAGAACAGGCTATAAGCTACCTCTAGATGGAGAGACCTCTCATGGAATATCTGGCCAACGCAGATGACAGCATCTGCCAGATGGTTTGAGGCTCCTGCCACATGGATGCCTAGGAGATCTGCCTCTAATTGGCTCACGAGGATCCCAGATATGGAGTGCCTCCCAGCACAGCAGACGGGAGTGTGTGCTGCCATTTGTTGAGGTAGTACATGGTCGTGGTATTGTCCATCTGGACTTGAACCACTTGACCCCGGAGCTGAAGAGCGAAAGCTGACAGTGCCAGTCTGACTGTTCTGAGCTCCAACAGGTTGATGTGGCCTTGGGACTCCTTGGGGGTCAAGAGCCTGTGGGCCCTTTTGTCCCCCATGTGGGCTCCCCAGTCCATGAACGAGGCATCGGTAGTAAGGATGACCATTGACACGGGCGGACAAATGGGATCCTTTCCTGCAACCGGTCTGGGGCGGTCCACCAGTGGAGAGCATCTCACATCTTCTGGGTTACAGTGATCAGCTGGTCGAAATGACCGTGGCACTGAGTCCACTGGGCGGCCAGCTCCCATTGGAGGGGGCACATGTGCAACCAAGCCCAACAGACCACTGAGGTGCACGCCGACATGAAACCCAGAAGGCGCAGAAAGTCCCGGGCAGGGCGCAATTGCCCAACCAGAAATGATTGGGCAAAGGAGGAAAGAACCTCCGCCCTGTCCGCCAGAAGCCGAGCTCTGGCTTGACAAGAGTCAAGCTCTCCCCCGATGAAACCCATCACCTGAGAAGGCATGAGTTCCGACTTGGCCTCGTTGATCAGGAGGCCGAGCTGGGAGCAGGTCTGGGAGGGCCAGGTCCCTGAACCTCTCCACCTCCTGTTGGGTGGAACCTGCTAGAAGCCAATAGTCGAGGTAAGTATAAATCATGACCCTCCGATGCCTGAGACGGGCTGCCACCACTGCAATGCATTTGGTGAAGACCCGAGGGGCCGATGACAGGCCGAACAGCATGGCTCAGAACTCATACAGGGTCCCTTAGACCCTGAAGCAGAGGAACCGCTGATGGGACCGATGGATTGGGATGTGAAAGAATGCATCCTGCAGATCCAGTGAACATAACCACATGTTTCGCTCCAAGGATGGTATAATCTGGGACAGAGTGACCACCCTAAAGGTGCGTGACCTCAGATATTGATTCGGATCATGCAGATCTAGAATGGGGCGCCAGCCCCCATCCGCTTGGGCACCAGGAAGTATCTGGAGACAAAGGCTGGGTCTGCTGGAGGATCTGCCACTGGAGCTACTGCCTCCTTAAAGAGGAGCTGAGCAATGTCATCTTGGAGAGCCAACTGAGTCTGAGCGGATACTCTTTCCTCCCGAGGGGCGCAGGCTCGACTTGGAGGGTACTGCTCAAATTCCAAAGGCAGTCCCTGACCAACCACTTCGAGAACCCACCTGTCTGAGGTGACAGAGGACCAGGTGGAAAGGAAGTGGTGGAGCCGGACCCCCACTGGAGGACCCAGAGCTGAGGTGACAGGAGAGGGGTTGACAGCCCCTGCCCTGTCACTGAGCAGGCTTGGAGGAGGAGGATCCAGGACCTGAATCTCGGCCTCCTTTACGGGCCTGGGAGGGCCCGGGCTTGGTCCAAGCTTGAGTCTGCTGCTGTTGCAGATGCTGCTGTCCACCTTGAAAGGAGGACTGCTGAGCCGCAGGGGAAGAATGCTGAAAAGGCTTCTTCTTTTTCTTCTGCTGGTTCTTGCCCAAAGAACCCTTGGCAGAAGTAGCGTCCAAGGTGGCACTGGACTGCTCAATGCGCTGAAGGTGACCAGACACTCCTGGGCCAAAACAGGTCGGTCACTAGGAAGGGCACGTCAGCTAGTTTGTGCTGGGTATCCACCAAGAAGGAGGAGAGCCTCAGCCAAGCCCTGCGACGAGAGGCAACTGCGGCTGCCATTGAATGGGCACAAGAATCCCCAATGTCCAGGGCTGTCTGGAGCTACTGTGACAACAGATCGGCCCTGATCCCAGACCTGCTTGACCATGGTCTGCATGTCCATGGGGAGATGTGGGAGGACTTCATCCAGAGACCCTAGAAGGGAGTGACAGAAGTGTATCATGATGATGGCCGAACTTGCCTGATGAACGCCGAAGGAAGAAGCTGAATAGACCTTCCTGGCTGAATGGTCCAAAAGTTTGGACTCTTCATCAGGAGGTCAGTCAGTGTCAGCAGAACTGTCAGTATGCCTGAACACAGAGGCGGTCACCAGGATCACGGCCGAAGGGTGCTCTGTGAACCCCACAAGGGACCCCATGGGCACCACATATTTGCGGGCCATGTGGGCAGATGGAGCTGGATAAGAGGCAGGGCACTGCCAGAATTCTAAGGCTGGGCCAACAATAACTTCAGCCACAGGAAAGGCCTCTGTCGGGGTTTCCCCTCTCTTGAGGAGGTCTGTGAGAGGGTACACCGTCTTTTTCTGGATTGGCTCCAGTGGCATCCCTGTGGACTCAGAGATGAGGTGAAGAATGCCCTGAAAAGACGAGGGACCTTCCTCCGTCTCTAATCCAACAGCTGATTCGTCATCACCAGGATGCGAATGCAGACCGGTGACGTCCGAATCCGAGGACTACGGATATAACGGCCAAGCATCCAGGTCACATTCGACCAGCTGAGGGCGGTCCAGGGTGACCATGACCAACAAATGCTGGGGAAGCCGGTGTCTGGCCTATCTTCCTTGGAAGGAGCCCCTCCCACAGGCTACTTGGGCGACAGTTCCACCACGATCAGTGGAGAGACCATTTTAGGCCGAACTGGAGGTTTTACCAACTCTGTGGGCTGAGGAACCAACTTAAATGACTCCAAAGGAGTCAGCTTCCGCCTAGGAGATGAAAGCCAAGTAATGGCCAGTGTGGAAGCCAGAGTTGGCTTGTGCCCAGTCAAAATCAGCTGTTGCCACATGAGGTCCTCATAGCGCCTCTGGAGTTTCCTCCGGAGCCTCTCCTCATCTGAGGAGGACGAGGACGACCGATGGCGTCACCTCTTTTTAGAGCGTTTATAGCTCTTCCTCGGGTTTTCAGTTGAGGGGGTCCGAGACCTCGATTGAGATTGGACAGGCCAATTCAGTCGTCAGGAGACACCAGCAGGATCGATGATTTCCCAGGGTCAGGGGCCACTTCCTCAATGGGAGTCTCAGCAGGCTGGGTCTCCTCGTCGGGGGAAAACCAAATTAGGAGCTCGATTGAGGGAATCATTGACCGGAGTTGGTGAAAAGGATAGCATTCAGGAAATACAAGGAAACACAGAAAGAGCAGGACAGAGAACTTTATCAGTTAAAGCAGAAGGAGGCAGGGAAGGCAGTCAGAATAGCAAAGGCACAAACTGAGGAAAAGATAGCCAACTCTGTTAAGAAGGGGAATAAAACCTTTTATAGGTACATCAGGGAGCGAAGAAAGACCAAGGGAGGGATAAAGAGACTTAATAAAGGGGAGGGAATGTGGGCAGAGGGTGGCAGTGAAAAAGCAGGAACGAATATTTCTGCTCAGTATTCACAATGGAAGAGGAGGGGGAGGTACCTAAACCAAACGAGAGAAACACTCTGAATAGGGGGATCGATACCAGTCCATTCACAGAAGAAAGGGTTTTGAAAGTACTCTTGAAACTGAGGGTGGACAAAGCAATGAGGCCTGAAGGGATTCACCCAAGAATTCTAAAAGAACTAAGGGTAGAACTAGTAACACCACTGACTACTCTCTTTAACAAATCATGGGCGGATGGGGTAGTACCTGAGGACTGGAGGAGGGCAAATGTGATTCCACTTCACAAAAGTGGGAGCAGGGCAGAGGCAGGAAACTACAGACCAGTTAGTTTGATCTCAGTGGTAGGGAAAATGATGGAATCATTTCTGAAGGAAAGAACTGTTGAGTATGTAGAGGCCAGTGGGGCACAGGGCCCAAGACAGCGTGGTTTCACAGAAGGAAGGTCATGTCAGACGAACCTAATAGATTTCTTTGACTGGGTGACCAAAGTAGTAGACCAAGGAGGGGCTGTGGATATGGCCTACCTAGATTTTAGCAAGGCATTTGACACAGTCTCACACAAAAGATTAATATACAAGTTAGCCAGTCTTGGAGTGGGTCCCAAGGTGGTAGCCTGGGTAAAAAACTGGCTGGCCAACAGGATGCAAAGGGTAATAGTAAACGGAGTCCACAGTGAAAAAAGAGGGTAACTAGCGGGGGTATCACAGGGGTCAATACTGGGACCAGTCCTCTTTAATGTCTTTATAAGTGACATTGGAGAGCACCTGGAAGGAAAAGTTTGTCTCTTTGCAGATGACACAAAGATCTGCAACAGGGTTGATACACAAGGTGGGGTGGAAAGGATGAAAAGGGACTTGGCAAGGTTGGAGGAATGGTCAAATATATGGCAGCTCAGATTCAATGCAAACGTGTATGGTAATGCATCTGGGAAACAAAACCCAGGAGAAGAGTACACAATGGGGGGTGAGTTAATAACAACAATAAAAATCGAAAGAGACCTAGGAGTAATTATATCAGATGACCTAAATGTGGGCAAGCAATGTGAGAAGGCAGTTTGGAGGGCTGGGGGGGATACTGGGATGCATAGGGAGAGGCATCAACAGTAGAAAACAGGAAGTTGTTATCCCTCTGTACAGACAGTTGGTAAGACCCCATCTGGAGTACTGCGTGCAATTCTGGAGACCCCATCTCCGCAAAGACATAGACAGAGTGGAGGCTGTTCAGAGGAGGGCAAGCAAAATGGTGCAGGGTCTGCACCAGAAGACATATGAGGAGAGACTAAAGCAGCTTAATATGTATACTCTTAAGGAAAGGAGGGAGAGGAGGGACATGATAGAAACTTTCAAGTATCTAAAGGGAATTAAAGTACAAGAGGGTAGCAACCTTCAGAAGAAGAGATGTGCAAGAACAAGGGGGCACAATTTGAAGATAGAGGGGGGATGGCTCAGAGGTAATGTTAGAAAGTATTTTTTCACAGAGAGGGTTGTGGATGCATAGAACCGCCTTCCTGAGGAGGTTGTGGAGTCAGGAACAGTGGGAGAATTAAAAAATGCATGGGACAGACATAAGGCAATTCTAGTGGGGGGTAAGAGGAAGTAAGCTGTTGATTAACTAGAATCTGCAGCTTATCCATCAGGTAGGGAAATGGGCAGACTAGGTGGGCCAAGCGGTCCTTATCTGCCATCAAATGCTATGTTTCTATGTTTCTATGATTGGGTTGATGATGATCTCTACATCGTTGATCAACAGTTCGGTCTACTGACCACACGGCAAAGCCGAAAAGCCAGTGGCCAAAGAAGCAACGTCGACCGAAGTAGAGACTGCATGTTCCTAGGACCGAGATCTCTCCCATTCCCAAGAGCGTCTCCATCAAGACACAGACAATCTCTAATCCTTCTCCCACTTACGGGATCGAGAGGAGTGTGTGCCCGCAGGACCTTCTTCCTTGGTCGGAAGAGACTGGCACAACTCTCGGAAGGAACCCGAGAAGGTGGAGCCCAGGTTGAGTGGAACAAAGAAGCTCCGAGTAGTTTCTGCAGCCCGAGCCACTTCCTCTTCGAATGCTTGCATGCATTCCAATTGCTTGGTGGATCCTGCAGCCACGGAAACCGCCCACCAAGCCTGCTTGGATTTTTCCGAGAGTTCCATTTCTCCAGCCTCCCAACTTCAGGCGTGCAAGGCGGTCATCGGGGCGTTAGGATGGCAGGTCATATTGCATTCCCAGTGTCACGGTGCGACACCCGGGAGGGCAATAAGCACATGCGGTGTGGGGACCAGTGCGCGACATCTTCTGGCCACAAGGGCACCGACAAAATCCAGGGGAAGACTTGTCTTCCATCATCGAAGAATTAAACTTGCGGTTGCTAATGAGAACAAGACGGTTTTCCGGAATAACCGAAGGTTTTAGATCCAGGGCCTACAAAATGTGTGAGCATGAGGGAGGCAACCTGAATCTTCCAGCAGAAAGGAAGATCTGGTGTCATGGGGCGGAGCCAAGGCATATACCACCCGGGTGGGTGGGTGGAGCCAGCTTGAAGATTTCTGGTAGATTTAAAGTGGAAGGGGACATGCCAAAGAGTATGGATGAACAACATATCCACGCTCCTAGAACAGTAGATTTTCGAGAGGATCTCGGTCATCAGGTCACACTGTAGGAACTTCACTGTTGATGAAGCAGAATCCACACAGAAGATTTTTGCAGTACAAATGGGGCCATCCACACCGTCATGTGACAACATCACCAAGCCTATAAAGGTGTGAGCGGTCCCACTCCCTCCTCAGTTCTTTCCCCCAGAGACAAAGGGAGCATAGCTCTAGCCAAGGGGGAATGAGGGGAGAGAGAGAGAGATAGGTGCCCAGGCCTATATGAAAGGCTGGATATAACAGATAGCCAGTTCCAGGAAAGAGTTCCCAAAAAAAGAAGGGGGTGGTGGGAGGGAAGACAGACCTAATGACTCAGATCCCCTCAAAGGTCTACTGTTATGGTAAGTTCTTGTGTAACTGTTCTATCTTCTGCGGGGGTATCTCAGTCATCAGGTCACACCGTAGGAACGAGTCCCAAGCAGTTACAGGTGCAATGAGACAGTCTGGAAGGAAGGCCAACCTTACGCTTAAAATAGGAGGCCCTGCAGCACAACCCTTCCAAATCCTGCACAGAATCTTGAGGCAAAGTCCAGACTTTAGTACTTGGTGAAAGTATGGATGGTACTCGAGGTGGCAGCCGTGCAAATATCAGTGGCCAAGACCCCTCGGAAACAGGCCACAGAGGTAGCCATGCCTCTTGTGGAATGAGCTTTTACTGCTCCTAGCATTTCTTTGCCATACTTATTGTAACACAAAGCAATTTGCCAACCATTTAGACAAACATTGTTTGGAAACCTGAATGCCCTCTCTACCTGGGGTGAAAGAAACAAAAAGCTGCTTTGATTTTCTGCATTCCTTGGTCCAGAGCAGGTAATACTTCAAAGTTCTGTGCACATCCAACGTATGGAGCAGTGCTTCCCCTGGGTTGGCAAGCTCAGGAAAATAAACAGGAAGGCAGACAGATTAACTTAGAGTAAACTCAGACACCACCTTGGGGAGAAACTTGGGATTCATGCGAAAAGATACTCTGTCTTTGTGAAAAATCAAATAAGGCTCCTCACACCAAAGGGCCTGAAGCTCAGAAAACCTTTCAGCAGAGGTAATAGCAACCAAAAATAATGCTTCCAAGTAAGGAAGCGTAGTTCACAAGATGTGGTTGGCTCAAAAGGAGACAGAATCAACTTCTCCAAAACCATATTCAAATCCCATGGCCGGCCTGGTGGTGCTGAGGGTTGAGTCACTGGATGCCACACCTCGTGCCACACCAGAGACCCGGGTTTGGGAACGAGCCTGGGCCACCAGGAGTCGGCAGGGGAGACAGAGGATCGAGCATCCAGAGGACTGCTCTCCTCTCTCAGGGGGATCCAGGCCATTGCAGCAGCCCCCGGTGGAGACCAGAGGAACTGCAACGCTCCAGGGCTGGAACAAGGGGATGCAGAGCTGTGACAGGTGAGCCTGGCGCCATTGCACACCTGGGCTCTGCTTCGGGGGGGGGGCACAAAACAAAGAAGAAAAAAACCTTCCACCAATGGGCAAAGGTAGGTCCAGGAGCTACAGCCCCAAGCTCAATGCTAGGTCCCCAGGAGGTGCTCCTCGGGTCCTCCGTCAAGCCAGCGTTGCACGCCAACACTATTAGAAAGGGCGCCGGAGGCATAGTGGTCCTTCTTCAGAGGACTCAGACCCAGGGGGTTAGGATGGCGCTGGATAAGGTGGGGAGTCTGATGACCGAGGAGCACCGAAGGGACTTCAGGCGGGCGGGCAGAGCTGTACGCTGAGAGATCTCACTGGAGAGAGGTCGGTGGAAGGTGAGAAGAAAAGAGTTAAAAAAAAAAATTCAAATCCCAAACTGGGACAGGAACAGATAGGGGGTTTCAGATGCAGGATGCCCCCTCAGGAAAGTACAGGAAACATCCAGCTGAGCTATGGTGCGGTCACCCACTATCTCATGAAAGGCTGAAATAGTCAAAAGGTGCACCTTGAAGGAGGAGTACTGGAGACCTGAATCTGACAAGAGCAACAGTAGTCCAGAATCTGGTTCACCAGACAAGTGAACAGGTCCAGATTATGTTTGGCAGCCCAGATGGCAAACCTCTTCCACTTCATGTCATAAGTGGCTCGAGTAGAGGGTTTTCGAGTGGCCACTAGAATATCTGCTACCCTACTGGCAACCCCAAACCTGGTGATCACTACGTGCTCAGGAACCAAGCATGCAGATGGAGAGAATTGAGGTTGAGATGGAACAAGGTCCCCTGAGTCTGGATCAGCAGGTTCCTGGAAAGAGGAAGAGGGACCGGAGGCTCCTCTGCCAGTTGCTGTAGTAATGGGAACCACATCTGATGAGGCCAGAATGGAGCTACGAGAATCATGCTGGCCCCCTCCATCTGCAGCTTGATTAGCACCTTCTGAATAATAATAATAAGCTTTATAACATGGCTATCTAAAATACAATAATTTCATTAGTCAGAATACATCACCTGACCATTGATTAATCCCCAATATACCCACAGTTGCCTTGCCGGTCCACAATATCCTGATTGACAGCAATGTAAACTGACTTAGAGAAATCACTCCACCATACATACAACGAAAAAGGGAAGGCAGATTCCGCCTGGCAAAGGCGGATTCCACATCCTCATAACAACAAATCCCCCTAGTGGACAACTACAAAGACAGCATCCTCTATACACATTATTCATTAGGCGGAAGGACTATTTTAGTAGAAATCCATGTTGAAACACATATATTTTAATATTCCTTTACATAAACCTCTACTATAATGCGGCTCATGTTATAAGAGGATTAAACCACTCCAGGGTATGGGTTTACTGAGCATTAATCCACACTTGGGTGGTTGAAATCACTCAGCCTACAGCCTCGTGATTCCAACCCCAGGCGTGGCTTAATGCTCTGGTAAACCCATACCCTGTCACGGGTTAATCTCTTCTTATTTAAATTAAGCACCTTTCAAATATCAAGGCGCTGTACAACAGGGTTAAAACAACAGTAATAAAATCAGCAATCACAGCAATAAAATTATTTGTCGGAGTCCCTTCAATCCATTTAATTAAAGGCCTAATGCCACAAAAAAGTTTTCAAAGCCTGTTTAAATCCCCACAGTAGCACATTCCCACAGCTGACGGGGTTGAGAATTCCAGAGGGTAAGGGCCATGTACATAAATGCACGGGCCCCAGAAGATTTTAAATACACCCTCAGAATCTCCAGCAACCCGTCAGCTGAACAGAGCTGTCGCTCAGGGCAGTACGGTATGAGACGCTCTTTCAAGCAGTCAGGGCCAAGTCCATGTAGGGCTTTATAAATTAATAATCCAACTTTAAATGTGATCTGCCACTGAATCCACAGTCAGTGCAGATCGTGCAGCACAGGGATAATATGAGAAGATCGAGAAGTCCCCATCAGTAAACATGTTGCAGTGTTCTGCACTAGCTGCAGATGGCGGATATCAACCCCAGGTAGCCCTAAGTACAGGGAGTTGCAATAATCAAGGCGTGAGGTCACAAAGGCATGGACCAATGTAGGCAAGTCACCGGATGGAACAAGGTGCTTGATCCTGGAGATGTTCCTAAGATGGTAAAAGGAAGACTTGATGACCACCGCCACCTGAGATCGTAGTGTCAGCCCATCGTCAAACACACCCCCCCCCCCGGTCTCACACCCATTTAGAGGCAAGGATCTGGGAGCCCCCAGAAAAAGTCCAGAGGGCTGACCAGCCCTCGTCCCCTCTATCCGACGACCCGGATCCACAACCATCACCTCGGTCTTTCCCGCGTTCAACTTTAGTCAGCTCAAATTCATCCAATCCTGGATTTCAGCAAGGTAGTTGTTAAATATCGAGAGAGCACTATCCTGGTCAGGTGCAAAAGACATTTAGAGCTGGGTATCATCAGCATAGCAGTGAAACCTCAGCCCATACTGTCTTACAATGTCTCCGAGGGGCAGCATGTACACTGCAAACAACATGGGGGACAGCACTGAGCCCTGAGGAACCCTACATGACAGAGAGGGTGGGCCAGAGGAATAAATCCCAGACACCACTCTTTGAGTTCTGCCAGTGAGAAAAGATGTAAACCACCCGAGGACTGTACTAGTTAGGCCACAGATGGACTTCAGGCACCCAAGCAGCAACCTATGGTCCACAGTGTCAAAAGCTGAAGAGAGATCAAGGAGCACCAAGATGGAGAGATTTCTCTGATCTCTCACCATCAGGAGATCACTGAGCACCTGAACCAGCGCAGTCTCGGTACTGTGCCTCTTTTGAAAACTGGATTGGAGAGGTTCGTAGATGTCATGGATGGTCAAGTGGTTCTCCAACTGTACCGACACTACTTTCTCAATAACCTTCCCTATAAAGGGGAGGTTTGAGAATGGTCTGTAATTGACCAGAGAGTTTGGGTCCAAAGAAGCCTTCTTCAGGAGGGGTGTAACCACTGCCACCTTCAGGGGGCTTGGAAACTCACTTGAATCAAGGGAGCACCAGACTGTCTGTACCAGGATCGGGCTGATAATATTACAACAACCCATAATCAGGGAAGTTGGGCCCAGATCCAAACTACAGCATGTAGGACACATACTCTGGACAATCCACATGACATCCATGAGCTCTGGCAAGTCAAAGGTGCTCCAGGTAGCACAAGGTGAGGTGACTGGGCACCGAACAAAAGTATCCCCCATAGAGTGAATCAAGAGGATCTCCGCCCTAATGTCAGCCACCTTATTTGCAAAGAACTGAGCAAGCTCATCGCATTCCACTTGCGAAAAGGCTCTTCAGAGCTGCAGACAGGCTAGGCTGCACAGCCTGTCCACAGTTCGGAAAAGCTGAGCCGGTCAGCTCTGAGTGGCAGCAATCTCACCAGACAGGAATTCTGCCTTCTTACGGGAGATCGCTGATTGGCAGACTTGATAATGCTCTACCAATCTAAGGTGGTTGTCCTCCAGGGCATATTTCCACCAGTGCCGCTCTAACCTTCGTCCTAGTCGCCGCAACTCCCTCAGGATCCCATCAAACCAAGCGGCCTGAGGGTGAAGGGAGAGAGGGCAATCACAGACTGGAGCAATTGAATCCAGGGCCCCAGAGATGGCCTTGTTATAGGCCAGCACCAAAGTCTCTGGATTGAAGCTTGCCACAGGAAACTCCAAGAGGTCAGTCACTGCCGCTAGGCCCTCAGGGCTCACATTCCATAAAGGGCGGTAACTGACCATCTCCACAGGGGTAGGCCTACGGGGGAGGGGTGCAAAAGTTGAACCTCACGGTGTAGTGATCGGACCAACCGACAGGTTCCACCCCCTAATTGGAGGCTTCAATCCCCAGGAGGAAAACCAAATCAAGAGAGTGACCGTAGTTATGAGTAGCAGAGGTACTAATTTGTGTGAGGCCCAGTGATGTCATCAACTGGAGGAAGTGCTGTCCAAATTTCGAGAGTTCATCATCGACCCAGGCGTTAAAGTCGCCTAGAACCATCAGTCTGGGAGACTCAAACACCACGTCGACCATGAAATCTGCTACTTCCTGTAGGAATCGCTTCTCGTCCCTGGGTGGACGGTAGACGAGAGCTATCCTACAACTTACACCTGCTACCACAGTCCACTCAAAAGATTCAGTCTCCTCAACTGGTACACTCATGAGGCCCAACTCGGTCTTGAAACAGACCGCTACCCCCCCACCCGGGGTCCAATCTCGAGCGGTGTACCACCGAGTACCTGGCCAAAATTTTAGCCTTCAACACGGGGCCAGCATTTTCATCCAGCCAGGTCTTGGTGATGCAGGCCAGATCAGTTGTTCCAACAAGATCTGCCATAATTTCAGTATTACTCTTAACTGATCTGGCACTGCATAACATTGCTCGAGTTGGACGGGTTTCTGGGGCCACCCCAGCTACTTGCCCACCAAATATAGTGGTGCCCTTAGGTATGGGGACTAGACATGCTGAACCACGTTCCAGGCTCCATTTTGCTCCAGGGCGTTTTCTAGGCTTAACTACCCCGATGTGAGAAACCCATTCATTCTTCCTCTGATGTCCGCGCCCCCACCCCACCCCACTCCCCTTCCTCCAAACAATACCCAGCACTCTACAGCACTGGTAAGTTGACAACATCAGAGGTGGAGGGGAGGAACGGGCGGAGGACATGGAGGCCAGAGGACGAATAGCACACGACCGGGAGAGAAGACCTACACATTCCACAGGCTTGACAAAAGCAAAATACAAGATACAAAAGCACCAGACCCAAAAGGAGATCCCCGAACAAACAGTAATAAAAATAACCAACTCATAACTACACAAAATAAAATAAATATACCCTCCCAGAATAAATAATAAAACCACAATTAAAAATAAACCCCTTTTAGCACTGCATAGATGTCTTAGTCAAACACTTAGCTCTCGGAAAAACACAGAAAAAGAAAATAAAACCAGAAAATAAAAATCTCTTTCAACCCCATCTCACTGGGTATGTGCAGAATAGTATTTAAATCCCCAGGCCCCCTCACAGCCTAGGAGTGATGGAAATCAGGGTACTCTCACTGCCCAAACCTGAAAATCCAATACCCACCCCAAAACAAAAATTAAATAAATCTAATCTTAATAATAATCCTCTTATACCCTAAACTATTAAAAAATAAACAAACTAAATAATACATTTAGACTCAATAATATCAAAAGCAATCCCAACCCACCCCGCATAAAACCCACAAACATACCTATCTAAGATGATTAGGACAGCTATGGCTCTAAATTAAATCACTTGTTATTGTCCAATAAAAGTTTATGGTCAAATGTCTTTTTATATGAGACTGCTTCAGGAATTTACTAAATCCTTTAAAAGTTAGTACAGCAAAGGGTAGCTCTCACCCAACCCTTGTCAAGACAATAAATCCAAAATCTGTGGCCCTCTCACTGCCACAAAAGCTGAGTTAGAGTAAATGTTAATTTCCACCAAGATTCTCTCACTGCCTCCAAAGTAAAAAAAAATATAATCAAAGTACCAGCTGATGATTTGATCTGGAGCGAAATGGAAAAAACAGCAAACCTTTTGAAAGTTGAACCATATGCCAGTTGAAAAGAGAGACAACCTAGATGTAAATGTTACTGGCCCCAACCCAGCTCAGAGATGGGCCCTAGAAAGAAGAGACACCCCACTTAGCCCACCAGTGCCGCGCAGTAAAAACTAGGAGGCCACAGTGTGGCACAGGAGAGAGAGAGTTTTCCACCAGCCCTCCAACTGGTGCCCTCTATCCCCACGGGGAGTTCCAAAAACCAGGCACCCACCACCATAGTCAGCTAGACCAGTCTACAGTCTGTCGTTCTCGTCTGGCAGTTGAACCAGAATAGTAAGTTCCACAGTGGTTTGCACCACTCCAGGAATTCCAATGGATTCTCCCCAAGCCAGGCACCAGCACAAATGGCAGACAACCAAACTATGTTAAAAATACTACCATAGTACTTCCAAAGGGGGAAATGATAACAAAAAACTGCTGACTGTCTCAAGAATCCAGGTGCACTCTGTTCCGAAATTCAGAGCACCGCTGCAGTATCCCAACAAAAGCGGCGACAGGGGAGAACCGCCGAATGTTTCCAGACTCTAGCAATGATCCCAAAACTGCCCGAGATCCAGATCCCGGCAGCAGCCGAGGGTCAGCCAAACCATAGTCAAAAGCACAACAGGCACCAACAGTAAACACTCCAGGCGGGCAATCCACAACCAGTCCAAAGGCAGGAAACAGTTTGTAGAGGTAGAATGACAATAAATCCTACACAGAATTACACCCAAAGTGAAGATCCATTCCAGAGAAATCAGCAACCAAACACAGCATCCAGATGCGGCGGTCGAATAACAAACGACTGTCGCAAACAAAGTGTAGTGAGCTGTAGCTGTCACGATCGAAAACACAATAAAACAAAGCAAGACAAAATAAACAAAAAAATAATAAAAACATCGAGAGCTCAAATAAACTACTTTGTTAATGCAGCTGAACTAAAACTAGCATGACGGCAGGCCCTGCATGGCCACCATCTTGGCCCACAGAGTCAGAGGAAATGGAGGGAAGGTGTAAAGAAACTTCCTGCTCCAGGAGAGAGACAATGCGACTTGTTAGAAAACTTGAGGCTCTGGATCTAGAGAGTGGAAATTGGGCAGTTTTGTGTTGAGTGGGGACGCAATAAGGACCAATTCTGGACAACCCCATCTGTCAAACAGATCTTCTGCGATGGTTGCGAGAAGCTCCCACTCATGCACATTGTACTGCATCTGGCTGAGGCTGTCTGCCAGGACGTGTAGCACTCCTGGGATGTGAACCACTGAGAGTCAGACCATGGTCTATTGCCCAATACCACACTCTCATGGCTTCCCTGCACAGGGGATATAAATGTCCACCCCCACCTCCGCTTGTTAATGTAATACACCACACTGAGGTTGTTGGACTGAATAAACAGCTGACCCAGGAGGACATGAGCCTGAAAGACCTGCATGGCAGTATACCGTTAATACGACACAGGAACAAAGGTTACGTAATGTGGGCGCACTGAATGTAGGCATACAGGATTTGTGTGCATGGTGCGGTGAGGGCAGCACTCTGCCTCCCTGCTTCCTGATGTGCCCAGCTGTGATGGGGATTATATTACTGTTGGGGGGTGTGGGGCGCAGCCCCCTGCAAGAGGGGGTGTAGGGGGCAGAGCCCCTCGCACAACCCCGCACTACTTTCTGATGCACCCTCTGTGTCTGCGGCACGGTTGCCGGGTGCTGTCATTACTTGTAGTGTTTTGATTGTGTCTGCATTTACCATGCCACAAGTCCTTTCGCCTACATATGGCAGAACCCTGCATGGCATACAGGATCGCCCGCATCTCCAGGACATTGATGTGCAGAGAGGTTTCAGTCTGGCACCAAGATCCCCAAATTCAAAAGTGACCCAGATAAGCCCCCCCCAGCCCAACCAGAGGCATCCATAGTGAGAATCTGCTGGGGGGAGGGGACCTGGAAGGTAACCCCTTGCAGGAGGTTCGGGGGGGTCCATCCACCATTGGAGCACTTTGTGGACAAGGGAGGAGACCAGCTCTAACTAATCCAAATCATCCATGTGCTGGTCCCACTGTATTCTTAGAGTCCACTGGAGGATGTGCATGTGGAACCTGGCCAGTGGAACAATGGGGCTGACTGCAGCCATCAGCCCCAACAGCCTCAAGTACACCCTTGCAGGGACACAACTGCCCTGGGCGACTTCCTGGGCCTGGGCAATAAGGCACCCCCCAATTCTGAGGCAGGAAGGCCATTCTCTGTATCGAGTATAGAACAACCCCTGTGTACTGCAGCCTTTGGGACAGGACTAGGACTGAATTGGGTAAGTTGACCGTAATAACCAGGAAGAGAAATAACTAAAGAGTTCTCTCCAAAGTCCACAAGAGCCATTCCCTGGATGGGGCCCTGAGGAGCCAATAGTCTAGATAAGGGAAAATGTACAGCCCCTCCCTTCAGAAAGCCACAGCTACTGCTGCTAAGCACTTGGAAAAGACCCGCGGTGCAGAGGACAAATCAAAGGACAGCACCTTGAATTGGTAATGCTTTCCCTGGAAAAGAAGTCGGAGGAACCTCCTTTGGGGAGGGAACACTGAGATGGTACAGGTAAGCATCCTGCATGTCCAGAGAATACAGCCAGTCAACCTTCCTTGAGAAGGGGCATTACACCGGGCAAAGTTAACATTCTAAACTTTTTGTAGTGGACATACAGATTGAGGTACTTGAGGTCTAAGATGGGCCTCAAATTTCCATTCATTTTGGGGACCAGAAAGAACCTGGAATAAAACACTTTTTCTCTGGCGCCTGGGCACTGGGTTGATGGCCTGTTTGCATAGAAGGGACTGCAGCTCCTCCCGGAAAACAGCTAGGAGGGCTGCGGGGTAGTTGGAGGGCATAGGAGGAGTCTCTGGGGACTGCTCAATGAGCTCCACAGTAGATCTCTTTCCATGATTTGAAGAATCCAGGCATTTGACATGATGGTTCTCCACTGATTGAGATGGAGGGAGAACCAGCCTCCGACCACCATCTCTTGGTCGGAGACTAGAAGAGGGGGATCTGGCAAGCAGTCAAGCAGAGGTGGATCCAGCCACCAGGGCTGGTCCATCACTTCTAGGGCGCATGGTGGCTGCCCCTGCAGTGGAGGGAGCGGGTAAGGAGATGGAGGCTCTGCATTTGCCTTGGTGCTGAGATGCTGTTCCATGCCTGTTGGGTCCCTTGCAAAAGGGAGGGCACTTCCTGCTCTTTGGCTGTGTATGATGGAGAGAGTGCACAGACTTAATAGCCCCACCAGATGCCTGCAAATCATTAATGATGTCCTGGACATCTGTCCCAGTTTTGAGTCATTGAAAGGGGCATTCAGCACCTTTTGCTGGACATCCGCAGCAAAGCCTGAGACCTTCAGCCATGAGTGCCTACAGAGACAAATGTCGGAGGCTGCACAGAACATAGAAGTTGACGGCAGATAAGGACTGCAAGACCCATCCAATCTGCCCATTACTTTTTCTAACTTGTGAATGTGCCATCTGCCTTTGCTATTTCAATGGCCTATCTATTGATACTCATCTTTATTGTTCCCTTATGCCTGTCCCACGCCTGTTTGAAATCCTGCACTGTATTCATATCCACCACTTCCTGAGGTAGGCCGTTCCATGCATCCACCACCCTTTCTGTGAAAAAGAACCTCCTCACATTACTCCTTAATCTGCCTCCCTCTAATCTCATGCTGTATCCTCTTGTCCTGCTAATTTTCTTATACTGAAACGTGTTAGACTCTTTCACCGTGTTAATGTCCTTAAGGTGTTTGAATGTTTCGATCATATCACCTCTCTCCCTCCTTTACTCTAGGGTATACATATTTAGCTCCGTTAATCTGTCCTCATGTTTTCTGATGCAGTCCCTGCACCATTTTGGTTGCCCTTCTCTGGACTGCCTCAATTTGGTTAATGTCCTTGTGAAGGTGTGGCCTCCAGTACTGCATGCAGTACTCCAGATAGGGTATAACCAGTGTCTTGTAAAGTGGGATTATTACCTCCCTCTTCCGAGTTGTGATACCCCTACTAATACACCCCAACATCCCCCTAGCCTTACTTACTGCTTCAGTGGTCTGCTTGGATGATTTCAGGCCATTGGTGATGATGATGCCCAAGTGTCTTTCTTCCCTTGTGACTACCAGCAACTCCCTTCCCAGCCTATAGGTGGCTTCAGGGTTTCTCTTCCCTATGTGCATGATCTTGCACTTCTTTGCGTTAAACCCAGGTTGCCACTCTTTCGACCACTTTGCTAGTTTATCCAGATCTCTTCTCATTTTGCCCACCCCATCTGGATCATCTACTATATTGCAGACCTTGGTGTCATCTGCAAACAGACAAACCTTACCCTCCAGTCCATCTGCAATGTCACTGATGAAGATATTGAAGAGGACTGGCCCCAGGACTGATCCCTGAGGTACCCCACTTGTGACCTGCATCTGTTCTGACTGTATACCATTTACCACCACTCTCTTTCTGCCCGTCAACCAGTTTGCCACCCAGCTGACCAACTTCTGACCCACCTCGAGCCTACCCAGCTTATTAATCAATCATTTATGTGGAACAGTATCGAAAGCTTTGCTAAAGTCAAGATAGGCGACATCAACTGCTCCCCCTTGGTCCACCACTCTGGTTACCCAGTCAAAGAAATCTATGAGATTTGTTTGGCAGGACCTTCCTTTTGTAAACCCATGCTGTCTTGGATCCTGTGCTCCTGTGGATTCCAGGTGTTGCACTATTTTTTCCCTAAGGAGTGCCTCCATAATCTTGCCCACTACTAAGGTAAGACTGACTGGTCTGTATTCCCTGCCTCCTCCCTGCTACCACTCTTGTGGAGCGGGATCACATGAGTCCTTCTCCAGTCTTCTGGGACCTCTCCTGTGCTCAGAGACTCACTAAACAATTCTGATAATGACTCTGCTAGTTCCACCCTTAGCTCCTTTAGCACCCTGGGATGTATGCCATCAGGTCCCATTGCCTTGTCCACCCTGAGGTTATCGAGCTCTTGTAGGACCCTTTCTTTTGTGAAGGAACTAGTGCACACCTCCCTCCCCCATGTCCATGGTGCTGAGCTGTGGGCCCTGCCCTACCTTCTCTTCAGTAAATACTGAGCAGAAGTATCTATTTAGGATAGATGCTTTTACATGGTCCTCCTCATACACCCTTATCCAGTTTGAGGAGGTCGGATTGTGAGGCCGGGTATTGGTGCACCATCTGGAATTTTCCTTGGTGGAGTATCTCTCCCGTCCTCAGAACGAGTGTGTAACCTTGGGTTTATTCTTGATGACAAGCTGACTCTTAAAGCTCAGGTGTCAGCCGTTGTCAAGACTTCCTTTTATTATCTTAGGAACATTGCCAGGGTTAGGCACCTTGTTCCGTCCGACTCCCTGCCTACTTTGATTCACGCTTTTGTATCTTCACGCTTGGACTATTGCAACGCCCTGTACTTTGGGCTTTCTGGGGCTGAAATCCGTCGCCTAGAGTTGGTGCAGAACGCTGCAGCCCGGGTATTGACTGGGACAAGTAGGTCCTGTCATATTACTCCGTGCTCGCGTTAACTGCACACAACTCTATGCGGTGGCGGATCACCTTTAAAAGTCATTTTATTGACTTTCAAAGCCCTTCACGATCAGGGTCCAGCCTATCTGAAAGACCTCCTGGTTCCTTACTGCCCCGACCGATCTCTCTGCTCGGCCGACATGGGGTTGTTAGAGATCCCAAGAGTGAGTTTAAAATCTTCCAGCAGCAGAGCATTTTCATATGTTGCACCCACTCTTTGGAACTCTCTTCCATGTCGGTTACGGCAGTGCACCTCCGTGGAGCTCTTTAAGAGAGACTTGAAAACTTATTTATGGAATATGGCTTTTTTAGATGATTAAGCTATTCATTAATGTATGGATTTTATTATAAATATTTTATTTTGTTGATATGTTGATTTTTATGGATACGTTCTGTTTTTATTCAGTGTTTGAATTGTTTTAATATTGTTCAGCACCTTGATACGTTGAAAGGTGCTATATAAATAAAATTATTATTATTATTATCTTAGCAATACCCCCTCTGGACTTTCTTCTTTCACTAATATAGCTATGGAAAGTCTTGTCACCTTCTTTTACTGTTTGTGATAATGTTTCCTCGGTTTGGGCCTTTGCCTGCCTTATTGCCTTCCCTGCTTCCCTTAGGGAAGTTTGGTATGCCTTCCTAACTTCATGCTGCTGCATTCCCTTATATTTCCTGAAGGCCAGCCTTTAGGCTCTGACCTTTTCTGCAACTGTTTTTGAAAACCAAAGTGGTTTCCTTCTTCTTTTGCAATTCCTTTTCTCTCTAACACAATGGGATGTTGCTTCAAGTATTGCGTCCTTAATGCTTACCCACTTTGCCTGTACCCCCCTCACCTGTATTTCTTTTTGCCAGGGCTAGCTTAACTCTGTTGGCCATCTAATCAAAGTCAGCTCCTCTGAAGTCCCATATTTTTGCCTTGAAATGGGATGATTTAGTTCTAGTGGACAAATTGAACCATACCATGTGATGGTCACTGGCCCCCAGGTGGCCTTCTACCTAGAGATCTGTGATCCTTTCCCTGTTAGTCAGTACTAGATCTAGGATAGCCCTGTCTCTTGTGGGTTGTTGTACCAGTTGTTTGAGCCCCCATGGGAATCCATTATGTGTCTAGTTCTGGCGGATGTTCCGTCTGGCATTGACAATCTGTATCCAGCATGTTGAAGTCTCCCATTATCAGAACCTCCCCTTTAGCTGTCATGTTTTGTATATCTTCTAACATTAATTGTCCATGTCCTCCCCCTGGTCTGGAGGCCTGTACACAACCCCAGTTCGCATGACTGTCCCATTTCCTGTTTCCGAGTTGACCCACAGTTCTTCTGGTTCCTTATGTGTATTCTGAATTTCTGTAGCTTTGATATTTTCACTGACATATTTATTTATTTAGCTTTTGTTTACCGGGTAAGTACACTAGACAAGTATTATGCCTATTTTCAGGAACGACCCGGGAGAGTACAACATGTGGAATACAGATAAGGTAACACAAGGACAGAACAGCATATTACATTAAATAATAAAACGTGAGGAAAAGAAGAACACCAATCAACAATAATACAACGTATAGAAAGTACATAATTGACGATAGAAGCAACTTGATAGTAGTGCAGCATGATTCTCAGTGCAACTTAGTAACATGTAACTTAAGTGTATGGTAGGCAAAACCAGGGAAAACAAGCAGACTCAGCTCCAGTTATGTATACTAAGACATACGAGTTGACAGTACCAGAGTACTGAGGAGTGGAATGTACCACCTGTACAGGTGGGAGTAGGCAGAGTGACCAGTGTCCATAGAGCAGTACAGTGGATACAGAAGATGCCTACAAGTTGGGGAAAATGAGTAGTTGAGAATAGAGTAGATATTAATCAATTAAAGCTACGGAAAGTATCAACAGCAGTTGCAGTAATAACTTGGATGGATTCCGTCAGCATGATTCATTACTCTAAGGGGACTTGGGGCAGTCGCACACTGATGTTCGCTTCAGAAAAGTCCACAGGGAAGTGCGAAAACTCCCATGGGAGGGGGCCGAAAGGACATGATCAGGGAGAGAGTTCCAGAGTCTGGGCGCATATGCAGCAAAGTCACGGTCCCCCATAAGAGTATGGGTGGGGGTGGGGGTCTTTAAGCAACCCTGCATTCAAGGACCTAAGGTGGTAGGGAGTGGGATCCAATTTTGGAAGAAGCGCCAGTCCCTGCGGAATGCTAGAAATAACCACTTTCCCTGAGAAGCTTCCAACCCCGAATTCCAGGTATTTGGCTGGGGGGAGCCAGCGGAGTTTATCGTATAGCTCACAACAGTGGGTGAGTCTGGGGGTAGCTAGTGCAAAACGACAGATGTTATTATATGCCATGTTCCACCGAGTGAGATGAGTTTGGTGGGACTGAGCAAATAAGAGAAGTCCATAGCTGAGGGAGGGAAGAAGCACTCCTCTCGCAAGGGCGAGTCTAGCTGCAGGAGTTAGGTTGTACTTGGCCCTATAGGCCAGGCCAAGCTTGTTATTCGTTGTCCTACAGATGTTTAGGACATGACTCCCCATGTCAAGTTGGGGGTCAAGAGTAACCCCAAGATATTTGATTGAGGTCACTGTAGGCAGCGAAGGGCCACCCGCACTAGTAATGTTGAGCAAGGCTGATGAGGCTTTGATTTTGGCTGTGGAACCAAAAAGCATGGCCTGTGTTTTTTTCAGGTTCAGAACCAGTTTGTGGTTTGTAACCCAGGACAAGACTTTGCTGAAGTCGTCAGACAAGCACTGGTTTAGGGCGATGGCATTATGAGAATAAGCCACTATCACCAGATCATCCGCATACAAGGTGGCTCGGCAGTGGGAGATAGCCATGGGTAGTTGGTTAATAAAGAGGGAGAATAAGAGAGGGCCCAGCACCGAGCCCTGGGGGACTCCCAAGGTCACTGCCCTGGGCTCAGAGAGGGCCTTGTTGAAGCAGGTACGCTGCTTTCTACCATTCTGGTAGCCCATTAGCCATTTCATAGCATGGGGAGAGAGTCCAAGTGTCCATAGCTGTGCTCCGAGTAGTTCGTGGTCAACAAGGTCAAAGGCTTTTGACAAGTCAATAAATATGGCACCCGAGAGTTTGCCCTGGTCCATGGCTGACCTGATGCTTGATGTAACCAAAATCAAGGCGGCTGTGGTGCTATGTCCCTTTCAAAAGCCATGCTGGGCCAGGGACAACAGCTCATGGGTGTGGATGTACTCCGAGAGTTGCTCGGCCACCACCTTTTCTAGGAGTTTACTAAGGGATGGGAGGATAGCAATTGGACGATAGCTGTCAGGTAGTTTAGGATTGCCCTGCTTCAGAACAGGGACTATCCTCGCCTCCTTCCAGATATCAGGAATTATCCCCAAGCTAAGGGATAGATTAAAGATGTGGGCTACTGGAGAGGCAATGTAAACAGCACCAAGCTTAAGAAGCTTAAGTTCCAGGTTGTCAAGGCCTGGACTAGAATGCTGGGAGAGAGCAGCAAGGCGTCTCTGAATGTCCTGAACTGATACAGCCCTGAGATTAAACATACTCCGAGGGGGATGATCTTCCTGCCACGTGGAGGGAGGGGTGAGAGACGAGCTCTCACCAGCCGTGAAAAGGGAAGTGAGGGGCGACAGGTCAGTGAAGTGGGTATTTAGTGAGTTGGCTATGGTATGAGGGTTATTACATGAGACTCCATCTATCACCATGTCCGTGATCCCCGGATGGGTGGACCCACTGACAAGAGATTTGATATTCCTCCAAAACCTCCTAGGATCTCTGGCAGAGCTAAGTAGGGCAGACTTACAGAAGTCACTCTTTGCTGCCCTGATAGCCTTCTTACACTGATTCCTGAGGTGCCTGTATCTTTGGAAATTAGAAGGGTCATTAGATCCTTTGATACGGGCCCAGCATTTGTCTCTCTCCCACATCTGGGATAGGAGATTACCATTTAGCCAGAGGGTAGCAGTTCCCCTCACCCTACGAGTGACCTTGGGAGCATGGCTGTCTTGCAGGGCACCGAAGGTGTCAATGAAGTAAGAGGTTGCCACTGAGGGGTCGGAAGCTCCAAGCACCCTGGACCAGTCAGTAAGTCTTAAGTCATCCAGGAACCCCCCTAGGTCAAACCTGGAGTAATTTCTGACTTGTATGATTTTGTGGGGTATTTTGGGGGAAGGAATTTTCCAGACACAGAACACCGGAGAGTGGTCCAAGATGGAGTCGGATAACGTGCCTGCAGATGCTATCCTATCCGGACGGTTAGACAAGATCCAATCCAACAGGGTGCTGGAGGAACCGTTTGCCGTCTATCTGGTCGGGTCCTGAATTAGTTGGGTCAGGGCAAGGTTGGCAAGTTGAGGCTCAAATTTCTTAACATTGCCACTCTCCCAGTTTAGATTGACATCACCCATGATAATTAGTTCATTATCCCCAACACAGGGACCAACTGAGTCCAAAAGGTAGGTAAGTCCAGGTAGACCTCCCCTAGGAGGGTTGTAGGAACACACCAGGTGCAGTTTCTTTGTATCCCCTAGTAGCAGAAGCACATGTAGTAGCTCACAGGGGGACTTTTCTGGTTGCAGGTGAGATACTAGGGAGATTTTTAGGTGGGTTCTGTAGTAGATTAGGATGCCACCCCCCCTCTTACCCCCAGCTCTGTCCAGGCGGGTGAACTCATATCCATTGAGTACACAGGCAGAGTCAGGAATGGAGGGTTTAAGCCAGGTCTCAGTTACCCCAAGGATGTCAGGTTTATATAGTGCCACCCATGCTAATAGCTCATCTCGATTAGGTAGCAAGCTCCTGATATTTAGATGAGCTATTCTTAGTCCCTTACCCATGCTCCATGCAGTAGGGATATTGGTGGACAGGTTTAAGGGTCCGGGGTTGGATTCGATATCCCCGGCCATAAGTAATACAAGGAGGAGGAGCCAGTGGAGATACCACCACCTATAGTGTGGGCAGCCACCAGGACGATTTTTAGCTCAGATTTTCTTGACCCTGGCTGAGTGCATAAGGCACCGAATGTCTAGGCTGCAAGTAATACAATGGTGGGCCTTGTTTGTCACAAGCATATTAGAGAAGGAGTAGTCAATATCCTCGTGAGAGGTGGGCCACTTCCAGTTGACTCCCAAGGATAATGGGGAGGAGGTGACACTTTGAAGGAGGGCCAGCCCCAGCGCCAGCCCTACAAGCACAAGGGCCCTTGGGGTGGCAGTAAGCCTACCCTTAGCCACAGCTTTAAGTGCTTCCCTGCCTTCCCCAGGTAAAGACAGGGGGAACCATACCCTCTTCATGGCTGGAGGCACGAAAGAACCAGTGTGTGGGATCATGCCCAGACACCCCGCCAGGGATCTACTGGATGGAAGGGGGCAGTGCACTCGCCCTGTAATAGCATCCACACAGTTAAAATGACAGCAAACCAAGGACAGTTACGTCAGGACTAGCCAAGGCTTTATACAACTGGGTAAAAGAAGGCAAATTCAGGCACTGCAACAAATAATCTGGGCAACCGGGAAGGGCTGCTAGGAAGTATGTACCCTTACGACTTTTGCCTGTCTCCAAGGACAGTAAAGACAGACATGATCAAGTCATAATACACAATGGTAGAAAAACATGAATGTAGTACAAGGCAACACTAGGCAGTATTATGTGGCAAAACTTATAGAGATTTGGGAGCAAAGGTAAATAACCGTGTTAAAATCATTGTACCAAATTAAGCAACAGTGCTATCCAAAAAGTTTATACACCCAGTTAGTATGCATGACATATTCCAGCGATAGGGGTGGGGAAGGATTTTTTGCAGGAGAAACCCGGGGCTATACAAGGAGAATCTCCCCTTATGGCAGATAAGGTGATGTAGCTTTCAGGGGGTAGGGCCGGTATGCATATAAACTCACCTCCAAACAGGGAGGGTGGGTGGCCAAGAAGATTTTTCAGCAAGCTCTCTCCTGCACCGGGGCAGGGGCCAGGAGCTTAGTTTCAGAAGTCTGTCCGCCGAGTAGCCCACGGCACCTCAACTCAGCAATCGGGGAGGATTTCTTGGCCGCGCGGGGGGGGGCCCTCGGAGTAGGTCACCCTTGCCTCCCCTCCTCATGGCGTCTGGAAACAGTACTGGGTTGGTGGGACAGCACTCCCGTTTTAGAGAGCAGAGGGACAGCGTCACCACAGACCAGAGCCCAATGAGGAGATGCGGTTTCGGCGCCAAAGTTAAACAAAGCACATTAGTCCAAAGTCAGGATTTTGGGGTAGTGGGTCCGGTCGCAGCCACAGGTCGAGTAAAAGATCCGCCTCCCTCCTTCTGCAGAATGCTGGTGCGGCACCCCTTTGAATTTCAGTCAGCGAGTTCCTCCGCGAGTCTGGTCAGTAACAAAGATTTTCAACAAGCTCTCTCCTGCACGGGGCAGGGGCCAGGAGATTAGTTTCGAAGTTTGTCCACCAAGGAGGCCGCGGAGCTCACAGTGGCCACAGCACCTCAACTCGGTAATCGGGAGGATTTCTTGGCTCTGGGGGGAACCCTGGAGTAGGTCACCCCGCCTCCCTCCTCACGGCGCCTGGAAACAGCCACTCCACTTCCCCTCCTTTTTGCACCTCGGTCTCTTATGAACAGTACATAGCCAAGTACTGAAGCCTCCCAAGTGTGTTTACTGGTAAACCATGTCTCACTAATGGCTACTATGTCCAGCTTAGCCTCTGTCCTTATTGCCTGCAGGTCTGGGATCGTGTTTCCCAGACTGCGAACATTTGTGTACATGATTTTCCATTGGCCAGATTTTGGTGTGTTAGTTGTTGGACGAGGTCTGGCGTTTCTCCTGTGCATCGTATGGGGAGCCAGACCTTGTTTCTTACCTGGTGATGCAAATGAACTACAAACACGCTGAACTCCTGTTTGACCACTAGCTGAGGGGGGAAGGGTGTTCTTCCAATTCGACGTATGGGGTGATACACCCCTCTCCCCATTTGCAAGTTTAAATATTCTACAAAGACGTCAAACTTCTGCCCCAATGCACTGACTCCTTCCTTAGTGAGATGCAGTTCATCAAATTCAAAGAACTTTTGCTCCCAAAATTGTTGCCAGTTCCCTATAAATTTGTGTCCTTTTTCCTGGCACCAGCCCTTGAGTCACATGTTTAGCTCCCCTATCTCCCCTTCCCTGACCTTCCGTCCATCTGCCCCCCTCTCCCAGACTGGCAGGATCTCAGAGAAGGCGATGCCAGATGAAATGGATGATAGTTTGTCACCCAGCCTGGTCAGGTGTTCCTTGGTCTCCACAACTGACCAGTTGGCGAGATCATTAGTCCCTATGTGTACCAGGATGTCAATGTTTTCTTCTGCTTCCTGAACAATTTTAGAAATGCGGTCAGTGTCTCTCCACGCTGATGTACCTGGGAGACATCTGACCATTACCCCTGGCTGGAGATATGTATCAACTCCCAGAATCATGATAAGGACAGCAGACACTCCAGAACCTGGTTAACTGGACAGGTACAGTAAATGGATCTAAGTGACGAGAAGCGGCCCACAAAGCAAACTGCTTCCATTTCACAGAATAAGGGGACCTGGTGGAAGGCTTTCTGGCAGCCACCAGGACATCAGCCACTTTTTGGGAAACCCCAAACCTAGCAATGGCTATGTTTACAGGAGCCATGTGTGGATGTGAAGTGATCTGAGGACCGGATGGACCAGGGTTCCCTGTTCCTGTGACAGAAGTCCCTGGCATAAGGTTAGGGGTACAGGTGGTTCCACTGCCAGTTGCTGCAGAGGGAACCAGATCTGACGAGACCAGAGGGAAGCAATGAGGATTAGAGTTGCCCCCTCCATCTGGAGCTTGAGTAGAACCTCTAAATTAGAGGGAAGGGAAGGAAGGTGTACAGAAGCCTCCCCTTCCAAGAGAGGGACAACATATCTCGCCAGAAAACTCCAGGCCCTAGAGTGAGCGAGCAGAAAAATGGGAGTTTTGCGTTGTGTGGTGACACAAAAATGTCCAGCTCTTGATGACCCCATCTAATGAACAGATTTGCTACCACTGAGGTCAGCAGTTCCCACTCATGCATTCTGGACTGTAACCTGCTTAGCCTGTCTGCCAAGATGTTTTGGGGGCATGGAACATGTACTGGTGGCAGTTCTAGATCGTGTTCCAGAGCCCAATACTAGACTCTCATTGCTGTCCTGCACAGGGGATAAGAATGAGTTCCCCCTTTGCCTGCTGATGTAATGAATCACACTGATGTTGTCCATCTGTACTAAAAGAGGACCTGGGGAAACATGAGACTGGAAGGCCTGTAGGCCGTACAGAACAGCTCTAATTTCTAGAACATTATGTGCAAGGTGCTCTCCACTGTAGTCTATGTACTCTGCGTCTAATGGAGCCCTAAATGTGCCCCCCTAGCCCATCCCCAAGGCATCTGTAGTTAAAATCTGGTGAGGGAGGGGGATCAGGAAGGGAACCCACTTTAACAGTTTGCTGGGTTCCATCCACCATTGGAGCACTTTAAATACAGGAGAAGTTACTAGAACCCTCTGTTTTAGATCATCTGTGAGCTGGTCCCACTGGACTCTTAGGGTCCACTGAGGGACCCTCATGCGCACTCTGGCCAGAGGTACTGTGACAATGGCCACTGCCATCAGACCCTGGAGTGAAGGAATATCCTGGCTGTAATGTACCGACTGTTGTGAACCATTTGGGCCTATGGAATCAGATGTAAAGCCCTGTCCAGAGACAGGAAGACTAAGCCTCGGGCTGTGTCCAAAACTACCTCTATGTACCGCAGGCGCTAACAGGATGTCAAGACAGACTTGGGTACACTGACAGTAACCCCCAGGGAATCAAATAATCTGCCTTGTTTGAGCTAGGATGTGCAGGAGCTGCTCCTTGGAATGGGCTTTCAGTAGCCAGTTGTCCAAGTAAGGAAAGAAATAGAGGCGGGTTGCTGCCACCATTACCAAACATTTGGTAAAGACCCGAGGCACAGAGAACAAACCAAAGGGCAATACTCTGAATTGGTAGTTTTCCCCTGAAACAGGAACCTTAAATATTTTCTGTGAGGTTTACTTATTTTGACATGAAGGTAGGCATCCTTCATGTCGAGGGAACAGATCCAATCTCCTGCTTGCAGTAGTGGCAGCAGGCCTTGTAGGGTGACCATTCTGAACTTTTTGTTCTCTATAAAAAAAGTCTAGGTCCCTGAAATGTAGAATAGGCCACAGATCTCCTGTCCATATTTGGTCTAGGACGTACCGAGAGTAGAACCTTGTGTTCCTCTGTTCTAAAGGCAAAGGATCTATAGCCCTCTTCTGAAGCAAAGTATTAACTTCCTCCAGGAGCAGAGGCATGTGGTCTAGAGCATAGTGTGTTGGCACCGTTGGCTGATCTGGAGGTATTTCTATATGTTCCAGAGCATGATCTTGTACTATGATTTCCAGAACCCAGACATTTATAGATTTACAGTAGGTGGAGGAAGAAACGACCCCCAACAACCACCACTCAAGGTAATGGTGGTTGAAGAGTGTTCAAAGAGTCAGGCAGAGCCAGTTGTGGTGGCTCCTGCTGCGCCATCACCTCTAGGGGATTTTGAGTGGGCACCTGGAGTGGTTCGTGGGGTGGGCAAGGCTCCTGTTCCCTTGCCCTTACCTTGTTGCCTGGTGGCAGGACAGTGTCTAGCACCAGCCAGATAAAAAGGTATTCTCTGTCTACTCCTTGGTTGGGCATGGCAGAGTGAGTGTACTAACTTCAGGGTCCTACCTAAAGCTTGGAGCTCAGAGAAGATATCCTGGACATCTGATCCAAATAAGCTGCATCATCTAAAGGGGGCACTGAGAATGGACTGTTGTACATCATTCACAAACCCTGCCACCCTAAGCCAGGAGTACCTCTTTAGGCATATTCCTGAGGCAGCAGCCCTGGCCAAAGCATCTGATACTGTACATCACACGCCATAAGAAGTAGGTATTTTCCTACATCAGCGCCAGCTGTGACAGCTTTGAGAAGTTCCTGTTTGGGTGTACCCTCTGGCAAGGCTTGAGCAACTGCTTTAACAATTTCCCAGAGTGTATTCTGGTACATAACCATACAAGCCTGGTAGTTAGCAATTCTGAGGCTGAGGGAGGCCGAGGCAAAAGTTCTCTTACCTAGCACATCCCATCCATACCTCTCAACTGTCACACATTACAAGGTATGTCACTCATTTTACCTCTCAGAAATCCTTTGTCCACACAGGGAAAATGATATTCCACATTTCCCACTGAGACTTTTTTTTTTTAACTTACTTTTTATTATTTTTCCATATTCTATTCCAAATTACAATAAACTTCATTACATCAAGATATAGGAAATACATAGATCTGTGTTAAAATTAATATTATAATAACCAGACATTATGTTAACCAAGATTGTTATCCATACCATCCTTGTTACTGTTTATAATCATAAACTTTCAAACTTATTATACTGTTTGATTTTGTTCTTGTTTTTGTTTTTGTAGGCTGGACCGAATAGTGGAAACTGTTCCTATAGAGCATTTACCCAATGGTCTTCTCTTCCTTTCTCCACTTGGAAATACTCTCATACATCATCTCTTTCCTCCTATCCAACTGCTCTTGGCAATCTTTCAAGTCAGTCTGTTCTAATAAACTAACGTGATTATAAACACCATGCTTATTTTCTTGTGCCTTTCCTATTTTCAGTCTTATCCTTCTGTATTTAAATTAATATAGTCTGTACATAAATAAATCTAATAATTTTGATAACCAGACAAAAGGGAAGGGGGAGAGGTGGGGAAGGTGACAAGTTTCCCCTTAACCAGAGTTTAGGGAATTAATATAAACTTGATATTATTCCAAAAATATATATCTGAAAAACAGCTTAGCTATTAACAGAGAAAACTCAAATAAAATAACAGAGTAAAATATAACAAAATAGACTAAAGTAAAATGGGGTCTTGCAGGTTGGCGGTGGGTACTGCAAAGGTTTTCCCTTTGTCTCCTTGGGTCCAGCAACACATTGGGCCTATCTTAATAGGAATTGGTCTAGCACTGGAGTGCTTTTTTACCTTCTATGTATTCATAGAATCCCACTGAGACTTTAAAGCAGAAAGTCATAACAATCTATTATGCTCGGTTATCAGCACGCATTCTGAACATTAGTGCACTGACAGCTATCATGTTCTTAGCTTGCAATGCATGTTTGAAGATATGTCACAAGTTTTGCTTATTTGTCTCACATCTTGTCACACATTTTGGTGGAGGAAGGTTGAGCAGTATGAGCCAATCTCCTGGACTCTTCATCAGGAGGAAGGGAGCTAAGGTGTTTTGGTGCCCTTAATCTATTATGGTCAGCACTGATCATTACAGAGTCTGCCTCAGGTTGGCCAGCAAAGAAGGATTTTCCTGAGGAGGCATATACATCTTGTCTGCCTTTCTTGGTAAGGTAGGAATTAATTTCGGCCTATGCCAGGTAGCAAAGGTGGCATCCTCCAGGGCAAGGAGGAGGTGTGGTATCACTATACAGGGGAACATCAGGTAACTCCAAGAAATCTATGAGGTTTTTTTTGGTGGTATCCTGTTCCTCCAAATCAAAACCCATGGCAGCCTGTAACTGTTGCATCATGGTAATGAAAGAGGGGTCCTCTGAAGGGGACTATGGAGTGTAAACCACCGAGTCCTCACTGCAGGTACAGACAGTGGAACTAGTTCATTTGTAAGGACTTTACACATAGTCTTCAGCTCTCTCCTCTTCATCCTGCATCATGAGATCAGGATTATGCTAAGAGTCATCACTGGTCTGGTCAACGGGTCGAAGGCAATGTGGCTGAGACACAGTCCTAGAATGCACTGTCGCGTGGGGTTGAATTACAGGCTCTGTCAATGGGCCTTCTGGTACAGGAGGAGGAGGCAACAGGTATCAGAGCATATCTGTGAATGAAGATAGCACCACCAGGAGGTCGGCACCTGTGTGGTCAACGGTTGTGCCAGTGGAAGTCGACAGAGGAGGCAAGGCCCCCGATGTCGATGGTGACAAACACACGGCTCTACATATCCTTTGCACCTGAGCAGCAAGAGATGGTCTTGGTGCAAAATACCTGCCTGGATGAAATTCAAGACTAGATTAGGGCAAACTTGTTGAGGTTAAATCCGGATAAGACTGAGGTACTATTGCTGGAACCTGGTCACCAGGGGATGGAGGTACAATCTGGTCGAGTCTCAGGGCTGAGGCTTCGGGACTCCTAGTTGCTTACCTCTGATCAGGTGAGAAATCTTGGCGTTGTTCGTGACTGCAGTTTGATGCATAGCTCACAGGTGTTGGCCATGGTCAAGACTTTTTTACCATCTTAGAAACACTGCCACTGTGAAGCACCTGATCCCCCCAGAAGATCTGTCGGCACTGGTTCATGCCTTTGTGACCTCGCATTTGGACTACTACATTGCTCTATACCTAGAGCAAGCAGGGGTAGATCTGCACCACCTGCAGCTAGTGTAGAATGTGGCGACCAGGTTGTTGACCGGTCTACCAAGATCGTGTCATATTAAACCTGTGCTGCACTCTCTGCACTGGCTGCCGGTTAGGTGGCGGATCTCTTTCAAGGTCGGCCAGCTGACTGTCACTGAGGCACAGGTCAGGAAACACAGAAAAACCAGGAGTAACTGTAAAATTCACAAGAGTTTTATTATGAATAACAATAAAATAAAAAAATACAACTGTTCAGAATAAATATTTACAAAGGCAGGATAAACAGAGAAGATCCATCTGAGTTTTCCTTCAGTCTGTGTGTGTCTCTAAAACATTGCAGCTCTCTCTCTTATAAATCCTTGCAACCCCACTCCTTAACAAGCATCCTGTTTTTTTTTCTAAAATGTTCTTGTAAATATCAGGTAGGTGAAGCCAGAACACAATGTCCCATAACTGAGGCCCTTCTCCAAAGTTTCTGCAAAAGGCTTAAAAATGGTGTTTCAGGTTAACCCCTTGAGTTCCAAATAGCTTTGAAATCATCTCAAACTATAATTATATACATTTAAACAGTAACACTATATAATTTCTAAACAAAGAGATCCCACTATGAGTTACATTTCCACATAATGATTTGCATATATTTTTATACCAGCAGACATGCAAGGGAAAAAAAGACAGAAACAGCAAGGGAAGACTGAGAGACAGTGAGAGGCAAAGAACTGCAAGACTGTCGGGGTGATCAAATCCTAGGTCTCACAGGAAAATCTGGTTGCACAACCAGACAGACAAGAGACAGGAAAGGAAAGAACAGAACAGATCCCTGCATTCAAACTCTCCTTAACAACTGGGACAGGGTTCTATTCAACCCTGTCACATCCACCCCCTCCTTAAAAGGGAACCTGTCTTATCAAACAGGTTTCCAAAACCTTCTATTAATTCTGTACTAGCATTAGCTTCTAACTTTCAGAAATTAAGCACATGTGCAGTATCCTTTTTTCTATAACAGTATAGCAAACAGTAAAGTTTAAACGCATATATTTGTTTTTAACCTTCAGAACCCTCAATTCCTGATCCATATCTTGGCAAAAAATCAACATTGCTATTCTCTTTACCAGATTTATGTAGCACCTAGAATTTAAATGGCTATAGTGCCAGGTACCACCATGTGATTCTGGAATTTTTATCTTTCATTTGGTTAAGCCAACAGAAAAGATTGTGATGTATTGTAAGTACAAAGTCAGTTCCTAGTAAATAAAACTTAAGGGACTCCATGGCCCACTTTGCTTGCTAAACATTCCTTTTCAATGGTGGAGTAGCTTTTCTCTCTGGCGTGCAACATCCTACGTATGTACAGAATAGGATGTTCCGTCCCATCTATATTCTGACTCAGGTCTGCACCTAGGCCTACCTCTGATGCATCTGTTCGTAACAAAAATGGATTCGCAAAGTCTGGGCTTCTTAAAACAGGGGCTGAACATAATGCAGCCTTAATGGCCCGAAAAGCTTCATCACACTCTGGGGTCCATTTCACATTATTTGGGTACCGTCTTTTCATGAGTTCAGTGAGAGGAGTAGCTAACTCAGCAAAGTTGGGAACAAATCTCCAATAATAACCAGCTAGCCCTAAAAATGATCTGACATGTTTCTTGGTTTTAGGGACAGGACTGTTAGCTACAGCTTCTATCTTAGAAACCTCTGGCTTGACTTCTCTATTTCCCAAAACACAGCCCAAATATCTGGTTTCCTGCATACCCAATGCACATTTAGTAGGATTATTAGTCAGACCTGCATTTTTGATAGCTTGGACAACTGCTCATAGGTGTTCCAGGTGGCTTTTCCAGTCTGGACTGTACACCACGACATCATCCAGGTACACAGCACAATAATCAGTGTGAGTAGCTAAAATTACATACATCCATGTACCACTGGAATGTAGCTGGTGCACCATGTAAGTCAAATGGCATGGTGGTGAACTGTTAGAATTCAACAGGAGTGGCAAATGCAGTTTTGTCTCTGGATTCTTTAGCTAAAGGGATTGGCCAGTAACCCTTGTTGAGATTACGGATGCTGATACACTTTGCACTCCCCAGTCTGTTCACCAAATCATCTATTCTGGGCATAGGATAACTGTCAAATTCTGACACTTGATTAAGTTTCCTCAAATCAAGGCAGATTCTAATACTCCCTTCTTTTTTGTTTACAATTACCACTGGAGATGACCAAGCACTCACCGACTATGATACCCAATTCTTTCATTTTCTGTATTTCCTTAACCATGTCAGCTCTTAACCGCTCTGGTAACCTGTATGTCTTTTGCCTAATAGAGCGAGCATTCACTATTACGTGCTCGACCCCTATTGCTCGGCCTGGTACTGTGGTAAAAGTACTGTTAAAGGTCTTTAGCACATTATGAATTTCTGCAGTTTGTTCTGAGGTTAAGGAAACATTCATCTTTACAGCATCAGCACTTACAGTTTGTTCCAGTCTATCATAAGCTGCATCAATATCTTCTTTATCAGTTTCTGGTAAAACTAGCAAAGCAGCTTTTGGCATTTTTTCATCCCATTTCATGAGGAGGTTAGCATGCTATATCTCAGTAGGATTTTTCCTGCCCAGGGTCTCAATCTCATAGTTAATGGTGCCAGTACGTCTAAAGCACTCTATAAGGCCCTTGCCACTTGATTAATAGTTTATTTTCTTTTGTGGGTAACAGTAGCAAACCCTTTTCACCTGGCTCAAAAACTTTTTCTTTTACCCAATGGTCATAATATACCTTCTGCTGGATTTGGGCCTCTTCCTGATTACTATGGGCAATTTCAATATATTTTGCCAGCTTCTTTTTTAGGGTGCACATATAAGACATTATACATTGTTTCTGAGTGGGGTTATCTTCCCACGTTTCTTTTATCACATCCAGTGGCCCTCTTGGCTGTCTACCATACAGTACTTCAAATGGTGAAAATCCTGTTGACGCCTGTGGTACTTCTCCATAAGCAAAAAACAGGAAAGACAAGTATTGGTCCCAATCTTTCCCTTCCCCTTTTACAAACCTTTTTAACATGCGTTTTAGGGTTTGGTTAAAATGCTCAATAAGAACGTCTGTCCGAGGGTGCTAGGGGAGATTCTTATGGCAGTAATACACAGTAGTCTGTACAGCTCCTTAAGTAATGCAGCACCCAAATTACTACCCTGATCAGTAATAATTTCTTTAGATATGCCCACTCTACTTAAAATGTTTGCAAGCTCTGCTGCCACTTTTGAAGCTGTAACAGTACGCATTGAAACTGCTTCTGGGTATCGAGTAGCATAGTCACATACTACCAGGATAAATCTATTACCCTTTTTATGTTTATCTAAAGGACCAACCACATCCATTGCAATTCTTTCAAAAGGCACATCTTTCAAGGGTAGGGGCACCTTGTCTTTTCTAGTGACTGAGGCTACTTTCTGACTCTCAGCACAGGAATTACAATAGGTAGCAACATCTTCATGAATTCCAGGCCAGTAAAATCTATACAGCAGTCTGGCAAGGGTGCAATCCCTCCCTGAGTGACCAGCCACAGAACTATCATGTGCTATCTGTAACAACTCTGTTCTATATTTCTGTGGTATAACCAATTGTTCTGTCTGTTCCTGTGTCTGAGGTTTAACCAAAACTCTGTACAGTAACCCATTACATTTTTAAAACATTGGTCCGCCCAGTTTTGGTTTTACCCCCAGCTGCTTAAAATAATACTGGAGAGAAACATCATTAGCTTGTTCTGAAACAAAATTACAATCAGTGATCAGTTTAGTTTCATCATTTTCATATGTTAATCCCTTATGTCCATCAGTCATTTGTTGCCACAGTTTCTTCAGGCATCATCTTTCTTTCCTGGATTTCTGGATCTTGGAGCTGTGCTCAAACAAGTTCGCATCAAAGTCACTCAAAGGAAAAGTGTCCCCACTGTTTGAGATTTTCTTTGCCTGAGCTCTTGTTACCATTGCTGCTGAAACTGCAGGGTTCAGTTCCTCTGAGACAGTCATTTCCAATAATCATGGGTACAGGTAACTTGGGTACTACCCCCACTTTTATTTGGTGTAACACACCCTTAATGGTCAGAGCCACTTGGGTGGTGGGATAATACCGAGTGTCCCCGTGGATGCAGATGACACCAGCACCTGGTCCTTTTGCAGTGTTTTCCCAGCACTTCAATATGCACTACGGTCTGTCTCCTTCCCAAATCAATGAGTCCCTTTACAGTCTTATCCCCCAGCTTCACATCTGTTAAGTACTTGCCCCACTTTGCCAAGGACAAATCTGCTCCAGTGTCACTCTTCTTACGGCAATTTCTTGCGATATTTTTTTATTTATTTAAGTCTAGGATTACAATATGATCTGGCTTATTACAGTTATAGCAAATAATGTCTTTGGGCACAGATTTGTTACCCCCACCAGAGTTCTTATCAGTCTTTGAGTTTAAATGAGAAAAAGAGGGTCTTACCGGTGCTTGGCTGTTACCTCGCTGCTGAGGCATTTGTCTGGCCATTTGGTAGTCCTCGGCTAAAGAAACAGCCTTTTCCCCACTTTCTGGTCAATGGTCCTTTACCCAAAGTTGCACATCTGTAGGCAAGATGTTGATGAATTGCTGCATGGCAAATGTGTCGATGATCTGTTGGAATGTTTTGCCCTCTGGTTGGAGCCATTTTATCAGGAGTTCTCTGAGTCATTTGAAGGCTTCTCAAGGACCGTTGACTGAGTTGTACTTCAGAGATCTAAATCTCTGCCTGTAGGTCTCTCCTGAGATGTCATACCTTTTCAGGATTTCGCTTTTCACCAGGTCATAGTTTTCTGACTGCAGTGTCCATATTGCTGTAGGCAAGTTTGGCTTTCCCTGTCAGGTACGGTACCAGTCTGATTGTCCATTGCTGCTTTGACCATTGGCAGGCTGTGGCAACTCTTTCAAATGTTGTCGGGTACAGTATTCCTCAATATCATCCGAGGGACACAACTTTGTAAGTTTAATGGCTTTTAAGTTGCTTGTGTTTTGTTGCTCATCTGGATCTGTGCCAGATCCTCTGTCTTTTGACAGCTTGCAAGGCATCCAGTCATCACTGTTCCTGTAGCTGCATCTCTTCTCTCATCTGCTGCTTCTCTTCTCTCCTCTGTTTCTCCACCTCTTTTTGTTGTATAGCCTGCCATTTGAAAAAGGTAGTCAGGCTTTCAGGTTCTGTTACTGCCTGTTCTTTTTCCACAACTTGTGCTAGATGTACAATCTCAGCCTGGACTTCTGTCTCTGCTAATTTGGCTGCCATTCTCCTGATAACCACTACTGGGCTTGCTGCTGCAGAATCCATACCTTTCTCTATGCTTCCCTGGTACTAGGTCCAGTACTCACACACAAAACTCCTGGCTCAGAGTATGCACGGTATCTAAATCACACTACTCACACCATCTGTCATCGAGGCACAGGTCAGGAAACATAGGAAAACCAGGAGCAGTTGAAAAATTTGCAACAAGAGTTTTTATTATGAATAACAATAAAATGAAAAAATAAAATTGTTCAGAATAACTATTTACAAAGGCAGGATAAACTGAGAAGATCCACCTGAGTTTTCCTTCAATCTCTGTGTGTCTCTAAAACATTGCAGCTCTCTCTCTTATAAGTCCTTGCAACCTCCCTCCTTAACAAGCATCCTGTTGTTTTCTAAAATGCTCTTGTAAATATCAGGCAGGTGCAACCAGAACACACTGTCCCAGAACTGAGGCCCCTTCTCCACAGCTTCTACAAAAGGCTTAAAAATTGTATCTCAGGTTAACCCCCTGAGTTCCAAATAGCTTTGCAATCATCTCAAACTATAATTATATACATTTCAACAATAACACTATATAATTTCTAAACAAAGAGATCCCATTATGAGTTACATTTCCACATAATGATTTGCATATGTGTTTATACCAGCAGACATGCAAGGGAGAAAAAGACAGAAACAGCAAGAGAAGACTGAGAGACAGAGAGAGGCAAAGAACTGCGAGAATGTTGGGGTGATCAAATTCTAGGTCTGACAGGAAAATTTGGTTGCGCAACCAGACAGACAAGAGACAGGAAGAAAAAATTACTCACCTTAGTAATGTTGTTTCTTCTAATGGAGTCTTGCTGTATTCTGACAGTAGCAGTGAGTCCCAACCTTTGAACTGCCCCGGAGATGAAAGAGTTAACTTTCCAAGCCAGGCATGGAACGCTGAGCTCGAGCTCGGTTGAGACTCTGTCTGTTGCTGTTTAAATTCAAACCATCAGATTTTTACGAGCAAACACACTAAGGCCCTGTGTGGAAGCTGTAAACCTACACTAGCCAACTGGCTACTAAACATAAAAACACATTTTTTGGTCCCAAAACAAAGACTCAAGTCAGGAGACCCAAAAAATTAAACACACCACCAGATCACCCAAGAAAAGGGGGGTGAAACAACAAGGTGGGCATCTAATGAGTGCCAACACTGCCACTGCCCACCCACATCCCAAAACAGAGGTTCTGAGAGGGGCAGACAGGGGGGAGGTCAGAATACAGCAAGACTCCATTAGAAGAAACAACATTACTAAGGTGAGCAATTTTTTCTTCAAACAACATGGAGTATTGCTGTATTCTGACAGTAGCAGACTACCAAGCAGTACCTCCATGGAGGAGGGACAGAACCTACTTAGGAAATAGGCTCTGAAGCACAGCTGTGCCAAACCGAGCATCACTCCTAGTCTGAATATCCAAGGAGTAATGCTTGGTAAAAGTGTGAACTGTTTTCCAGGTAGCTGCTTGACATATCTCTAAGATAGGAATATCCCTGGCAGCAGCCAGGGAAGCAGCTGTACCTCTGGTGGAATGAGCCCTCAGGCCTGAGGGTGGAACCTTACCCAGTTTTCCATAACAAAATTGGATACAAGAGACAATCCACCTGGCCATGGATCGTTTAGTGGCAGGTTTCCCTTTACCAACCTCACCATATGTGAGGAACAGTTGGAGGGAGTCAAACCTGTGACCCTTGGTACGCTCTATGTCGTAGCTAAGGGCTCTTTTCACATCTAAACTGTGGAGCCTCCTCTCGCCCGAGGAGGAATGGTCAGTGAAGTACACGGGAAGAGACATACATTGATTAAGGTGGAAATCTGAAACCACCTTAGGCAAGAACTTCCTGTTAGTCCTGAGGATCACCTTATCTCTATGAAAGGAGATAAAATCAGGCTCCACTGACAAAGCTTGTAAATCACTTATGCATCTGGCAGAGGTGATGGCTACCAGAAACACAGTTTTCCAAGTCAAGTACTTAAGCTCTGCTGAAGACAAAGGCTCAGAAGGGGGTTGCATAAGTTGAGCAATGCAAACATTAAGGTCCCAAGCAGGGGCAGGGTCCCTGAAAGGGGGGTTGGTGTGAAGCAATCACTTGAAAAACTTGGAGAATACAGGGTGAGCTGAAAGAGAAGAGGGCTTACCTGCTGAGATAAAAGCAGAGACAGCTGCCAGATGCACCTTCAGTGTAGCTGGTCTGAGCTGTAAGCTATTCAAATGGACCATATAATCAAGGACTGTGGGCAGATCAGCAGACTCTGGGGAAGTATGCTTTCCAGAGCACCATATGGAAAATCTTTTCCACTTGAAATTATAAGTAGACCTGGTGGAAGGTTTCCTAGAAGCCTTCAGAATGTCCATTATGCCTTGGGAGAGGTGTAAATCAGCAAACTTTAACTCTTCAAGAGCCAGGCCTTCAGATTGAGAGATTTGAGATTCGGGTACCAAACCCTCCCCTGAGCACAGGTTAACAGGTTGTGATTCCTGGGAAGACACAGGGAAGATGGACTGCTAAGGACAGAAGGAGTGGATACCAAGGCTGTCTGGCCCAGTCTGGAGCAATCAGGATCATCTTGCAGGGTTGAGATCTGATTTTGACTAGCACTTTGAACAGGAGAGGGAAGGGGTAGGGGGAAGGCATACAGGAACTTCCCTTCCCAACTGAGAACTAAGGCATCCAGGGGGACTGAGCCCAACACTGGGGGCCTGCAACGAAAAAGGGGAAGTTGGTGATTGTCTGGGGCTGCAAAAAGATCTATCTGTGGGGTGCCCCATCTGGAGAATATCACCTCCAAGACCAAGGAATCCAGTGACCATTCGTGATGGCCCTGAGATACTCTGCTGAGAGCATCTGCCAGGACATTGTCCTTGCCTGGGAGGTGTACTGCTGTGAGGGAGGTGTTCAGGGAGTAAGCCAGGGACCACATCTTCATTGCTTCTGTGCACAAGGCCGTAAACCGAGTACCTCCTTGCTTGTTGATGTACCACATTGTGGTAGTACTGTCTGTTCTGATCTGAATAACTTTGTTCTCAACAGACTTGGAAAAAACCTGAAATGCTAGAAATACTGCTCTGAGCTCCAACAGATTGATGTGGAGCAGAGACTCCTGAGGGGACCACCACCCTTGGGTGGTCAGGTCTCCCAAATGAGCCCCCCACCCCAAGAGGGAGGCATCTGTAGTAAGGATTAAGGAGTGGGACTGAGAGACAAAGGGAACCCCTTGTCTCAGATTGCTCTGATCCTGCCACCACTGTAGGGCCTGGATCAGGGTTCGAGTCACTGGTATCAATTTGGTCAGAGGGTCCTTCCTTTGAGACCAGAAGGCTCTCAAATGGAACTGAATGTCTCTCATCTGAAATCTTTCTCCATGCACCACTGCTGTGGAAGCAGCCATGTGCCCCAGGAGCTGTAGGAAATGCCTTGCTGGTCGAGATACCTGCAGGGTGAATGAGGAGGCCAGAGAGATAAGGGTCCTTGCCCTGTCCAGGGGAAGGAAAGCTCTGGCCTTTTCTGTGTCTAGCTCTGCGCCTATGAAGGTGAGCAGCTGGACAGGCTCTAGAACTGACTTTGAAAGGTTCAGGAGGAAACCTAACGATGGGAGCAGTTGTTGAGTTATTTGTAAGTGTGACTTGACTTGGTCTGGGGTCTGGCCTACTATAAGCCAGTCGTCCAGGTAAGGGAAGATGGCAATCCTTTGCCTTCTTAGAGAAGCAACTACTACTGCCAGGCATTTTGTGAACACCCTTGGAACAGAGATCAGTCCGAAGGGCATTGCTCTGAACTGGTAATGGCCTGAGGGCAGCTTGAACCTGAGGTACTTTCAATGGGAGCTTCTGATGAGAATATGGAAGTAGGCATCCTTGAGGTCCAGGGATACTAGTCAGTCCCCTGGACTTAGAGAGGGTAAAATTATTCCCAGAGTCACCATTTTGAATTTTGGTTTTAACAGGTGCTTGTTTAAGTATCTGAGATCCAGAATGGGCCGCCATTCTCCTGTCTTTTTTGGGGTAAGGAAGTACCTGGAGTACAACCCTTTGCTGTGGTGTAGGGGTGGAACCCTTTCTGCAGCTCTGAGAGCTAGAAGGGAAGAGACCTCTGCCTCTAGGGCAAGTGCCTCCAAGGGGTTTGCAGGTGGAAAGGATCTGGTTCTCAGCTTTAGAAATCTTTTGAAGCTGAGAACAAGTCCCTGGCTTACTACTTCCAGGACCCACTTGTCTGATGTTATAGACTTCCAGTCCTGGACAAAGTAGGCCAGCCTGCCCCCTACAGGTGGTGGAGAATCGGCCCTGGCAAACCCGTCAGGGTGTCTGCTTGACAGGGGGTTTTGGCTGAGGGGTGGAAGCAGGTCTGCTGGTACCCCGTCTGCCTCTCCCTCTAAAGAACCCCCTCTGAGCATATGCAGAAGAAGAGGCCTGGGCTTGGTAGAAAGGCCTGTGAAAAGGCCTGCCCCTGCCCCTTGGAAGCTGCCTCTGAGGAGTGTCCTGCCTTCTTCCGCCTGGGCACTCCTGTGGGTGGTCCTATACTCAATCCATTTCTTCATGTAATTCTCTGTTTGCTCCCAAACAAAAATTACCAACAACAGGAAAATCCATGACATAGTCTGGGTATCCTGTGACAGGCTAGTACATCTGAGCCAAGCCATTCTGCGAGTGCCACAGATGTAGCCATGACTCTTGATGACACATCATTTGAGTCCACTACAGCATGGAATTGCACCTTGGATGCCTCAATACCATCAGCAGCCACCTGCTCCAGCTCTCTAAGCTGGCCAGGGACCTGTTTTGCTAAAGCCATGACAGTGTCCCATCTGGATTTCTGATATCTAGCAACATATGCCATATAATTCGCCTTTCTGAGTCCCAAGGATGCTGCCATGTACTGTTTCTTTGCCATGGCGTCAATCCTCCTGGAGTCCTTGTCTGGGGGTGTGAAGCCAAGGGGATATTTGCCTTGTCACAGGCTGCAGCCTGCACTACCCCAACATGGCTGCATTGTTGTGTAAGGAACTCCGTATCAGAGCCTGACAATGCATACCTCTTGTCCATTCTCTTATCCACAGGAGGTATAGTGTTAGGAGTCTTTAAAATGTTAAATGTCTGTTTCCCAAAAGATTTATGCAAGGGAATAGACAGCCTCCTAGACTCTGGGATATCCATCATTTCCACAAAGTCATGCTCCTCTTGGTCATCCACAGCTTCTTCCATAGGAAGCTGGAGGGTTTCAGCCACTTTTTTATAAAACATGAAATGAGAAGGGGACTAGAAAGCCTAGGAGGAGACACTCCTGAAGGTCTGTCTGGGGAGATGTCCGGGTCAATGGGCACATCCAGACTTTCAAATCCACATTCACTTTCCTCATACTACTCTTCCCCCTCCTCCGGTTCATAATACTCTTCTACATCATAATCTTGAACCGGTGGAACAGCCGAACAGCTTCCCTGATGGTGCGGTTGGGGTGGGCTTGAGCGACTGGACAATTTTGATCGCTTTGGCTATTTCTTCAGCGGCTGGAGAGGAAAGTTTTGGCTCCACACCAGCTGATTTTCTAGTCCTCTTTGCTGGAACCGACTCTTTAGAGTCGGATCTCCTTTTGCCTGAAGAAGTCTCGCCCTGGTCAGAGGGCACTCCTTCTGGTTCGGTTTGAACCAAACCGGGCTGGCCATCCAGTTCAGCGGACTTTTTGGCCTCCCTTTCCCTGAGCCTACCAACTCCCTTTTCTAGGGTAGCTGCAGGAAAAGTTTTACAAATCTGGCAGTCTGCATTGAGGTAGTCAAACCCCAGACAATAAACACAGGTGGTGTGGGGGTCAGCCTTGGCAAAGACTTCCCCATGCACACTACAGTGTTGAAACCCAGTGGGCCCAGTTTTTCTTTTGGGTTTCTCAGACATTGTGCCAGTCCTAACCAAACTTACCCTTTTAATGGCAATCCGCCAGGCAAGACCCTCTTATCGGTTCCTGACCGTGTCATGAGTCATGGAAAAAACCGTAATGAAATCCGTTTTTTTAGAACCGATAAGAACCGGTAACCACACTCTAAAAGTACAATTTAGGATTTTTAAACAACTTGATCAGTTCAAACCGAACCGATAAACCGTTTACAAGTTCCACACAGAATAAGATTAATATATAACCTATCTAGTACTCACGAATACCACAGACAGAGACTGAACTGACAGGCTGCGGTTTAAATTCGGTCGAAAACCGAGAGAAACGGTACTTTAACCGACAAAATGAACCAAGCAGGAGAAGAAATCTCCGGAGCGACTGTTCAGTGAGGCAGAGTAAAGAATCTGACGGTTTGAGTTTAAACAGCAACAGACAGAGTCTCAACCGAGCTCGAGCTCAGTGTTCCATGCCTGGCATGGAAAGTTAACTCTTTCATCTCCGGGGCAGTTCAAAGGTTGGGACTCACTGCTACTGTCAGAATACAGCAAGACTTCATGTTGTTTGAAAGGAAAGAACAGAACAGATCCCTGCATTCAAACTCTCCATAATAACTGGGACAGGGTCCTATTCAACCCTGTCACACTGACCTATAGGACCCTGCATGGCCAGGGGCCTGGTTACCTGCAAGATCTCCTGTCTCCCTACCACCCTGTCCGGGGACGAGGGTCTACTGGAAGTTCCTAGGACTTACCTGAAAACATCTGGGGACATGCTTTTTCATTTGCAGCCGCAGTTCTATAGAACTCCCTCCCTCGTCGGATTTGTGATAGTTCATCAATCAAGATCTTTAAACGGGAGTTAAAGGCCTTCCTTTTCAATCAAGCTTTTATGGATTGTTACTATAGTTTGTTACATAGTATCTGTAGCATACTGATTTTATTTGTATTGTTTTTAAATTCTTCTGAATCTATTGTAAAGCGCATTTGAGTTCAAGTGAGAAATGCGCTCTACAAAATAACATTTTGATTGACTTGGTTGATTGAAACCAGTCGTACTAGGTCTGGTAGCATCTATGGCCTTTCCCAACCTGGAAGTTAGGTCAATGGTCAGGTGGCAGGTGGCACTTCGAGCAGTCAACGGTACTGTAGCGGTCTTCGCCCGCCAGTAAGGGGCCATCTCGAGCACACCAGGGAAGTTTTCTCCTTTCTCTCTCCTTTTCCCAGTGTTTGTGTTTATGGGTCCCAGATGACTCCAGGTACCCAACTACAGATGTGCAGCATAACTCCATGGTGCTCCCACATATGAAAACCTCCCTGGGTCAGGTCTGTTTTTTCTTCAGCTTCCCAAAACTATGGAACTCCCTTACCCCATCACTCAAAACCTTTGGCTCTCTAAGCAACTTTAGTCCCAGCTCCTAGCCTCTCTCACCCCTCATAACCCTTGTGGCTGCTATCGCCGACTTGTTTACTACATCCCTTAGTCTAAGCCTCCTTTGGCCACTATGCTTTCTTCCTCCCCCCTCTTAGGCTCTACTGCCATTCACTTGTTTCCTGGGCATTTATGTTGTTTTACTTTGCCGCTTTTTAACCGCAATTATTCTTAAATTCACCTTAATGTAACCAAGCTGTTATCTATTGTATTGTTCACACTGTACCTCTGTCAGTCTCAACTGTAAATATGTAATATATTTGTATCTATGCTAAACTGTTGTACATGACCCTTGACTCTTTGAAAATAGGCACTGCCTAAAGGATTTTGTGTGTAATAAATAAAAAATAAATATATGACTTCTGGGATTTGGATGACCTGGGCCCAGAGGAGTTGGTTGGCAACATGGCAGAACTCTTTTGCTGGAGCTCCTTCTCCATGTGGGCCAATACCTTCTGTATTAAAAGTTGCTTCTTTAAAGCGCATTTTTGATGTTGCTGACTGGCTGTGTTAAACCCCATACAAACTGGGCAGGCTTGCACATTGTGGTGTAGGCCAAGGCAACAGATGCAGACGTCATAGGAATCGCCAGTGTAAATCTTGTCATCGCATTCACAATAACGGAACAGTTTCAACAGTTCCTTCAATGACATAGATGGCATCAAAAATCATTTATGAATGTAAAGTGATTACTTTACTACGGGGAGAAAAATAAATAAAGCGGCAGCAATTGCAGCAGTGTTTCTGTAAGTGGTCCGAAGAGTATGGTCGACGGCAGGAAAAGAACTGAGGAGGGAAGGGGCCGTCCACATTTATGTAGTAGCTGACATCTGACATTGTCATGGGCAGCCACTGGTGGACTACTTGCAAAAGATATCATGTGGTCCTAGCGCCTGGCAGCTATAAGTTCCATAGGTGTGGCCTGAGGAAAGAGATATCCTTGAAGATGACTTTTCAGAATAGGTGGATTACTTTTTACAACATTGTGTGACCAGCTTCAGAGAAACAATGGATTCACTTAAGAAACTGGAGGCTTTAGAATGGAAGAATAGCTGTTATTGGGTTACCGTAGATGTCACCAGTTTGTATACCAATACTGAACATGGGCAGGCCTAGCGGCTACCAGATATTTTTTGAACAAACACCACTATGGCAAAATGGTACCCACAACTTTCCTCCTACAGGCCCTGGAATTTATCCTGAACAGAAATGATTTTGTGTTCAATAAAAGGTTTTACAGGCAAATATGTGACACAGTGATGGGGGCCTCTATGGCCCCATTCTATGCAAACATTTTCATGGGCCTGTAGGAGGAAAAGTACCTTTTTAACATCAAAGCAAACAAATATCACAATAAGGTGGTATGGTGGCACCATTTTATTGCTGACATTGTGAGTGCCTGGGGAGGCACAGATCAAGTACTGCATGCATTCCTGTGCAATATCAACAGCACAGAAGGAAGTTTACATATAAATTCAGTCCCTGAAAAAACATTTATTTCCTGGAGGTAATGCTCAGTGCCTCCGCTTCCACCACAGTTTTGTCATCAGATTACAGGAAACCTATTGCTGCTAACATATGCAGAGTGCCCATTTTGCAGGCATAGAGTGCCCATCCCAGAAACGTTACCAATTCAATTTCTTATAGTCAGTATACCAGACTTAGAAGGAACTGTTCAGAACTGTCTGAATATGACAGGCAAGCTAGGAAGATGACACAAAGGTTCACATAAAGGGGTTATGAGGAATCCCTTTTTGATGAAGCAATGCAGACAGCCAGACTTACAGACAGAAAAACATTACTGGTCCCCAAAAAATAAAATACAGGAAACTAACTCCCCCATAACTTTTTCTACAACCTGTAACAACATGGCAGGGAGGGTTGGAAATATTGTTGAGAAGTACTGGCCCATACTCCTAGGAGATACATTTCTAAAAAATTAAACAGGAAATAAATCTCGAGTCACATTCAGAAAGGCAAACAATCTGGGAGACCTACTTACAGATAGCAATTTCATAGGCAGTAAACAAGAGGTACATTTGAATTAGTTACTAAGGAAGCCACTGGGGTTCCCCAAGTGTGGCAACTACAACATGTGTAAATATGCTGCAGAAGGAAAAACCTACATACACTACACTAATAACAGGAGAACAGCCATACGCCATTTCACGTGTAACTACTTTTGTAGTGTACACAGTATGATGTAGTTGCTACAAACATTAAGTTGGACATACAGTACGGAACGTGTAAGGGCCATAATCAATTGTCAGGGCTCCGGATAAGGGGAGTACCGACCTGTTTTACTCGCCTCATTTTAGGAAAAGCTCTTCAATTTTTTTTTTTTAATGAATACCGATACTCATCCAACATTTGTAAATACTCCACACCAAAGAATAGTGCTTCATAACATAACTGATGAGTCAAAACAAGCAGTTTTTATAGATTTACTGCACTCGTATGCATCCCAATTTTGTTTTACTCACTATATTTTAAAACTGCTGAGTGAATTACTATCTGCCAACATTATCTGGAGCATTGCTGGCACTTGATCAATTCTTTATCTAGAAAAAAAACTACATTTTTTTTAAATGTACTCCTCACTCCACTTTGTCCAGACATTTGTACACATCTGAATTTGGTTTTACTCACCTCACTTTCAAAATGAGAACTACAGTACTCATCCCAAAAAATCATACCTGGAGCCCTGTCAATGATAATGAAATAAATGCCCTGGGTGCACACTTTCTAGCACACCAAAAGTTAAATCCAGAAGGACTATTTCATGAAACTGGAACGTGCGCCATCCAGATCTAGGGGAAGTGACAGAATCACTCACTTTTTACAAAAAGAGACAAAATGGACAGTGTCTCTGAATACCATCAAGCCCACAGGCTTGAATGAAGAAGTGGACTACACCCCCTGACTCAAGGATTCAATTCAGCTCTAGCTAAACCTGTGATGAAATGATGAGAGAGTCCTACTTTCTAAAAACAGTATTATCTTTTTTCCTACAGGCCTGTAACAGAATTATTACAAAGTTATGACAGAGGAAAAGGGAAGACAGAGCCTGAATAACTGGAGTGTGAGATCACCCTTTTTTGAAACTAAATTACATACAAGTAAGAAAACAATTCCAGAAAACGAAATGTGGATGTTCTGTTAATATCTATAGGTCTAAAAAGAAAAGGTTAGTAAGAAATGGTGTCTCTTCCATCAGTTTTGTTATGCTTACACTATGTCCCACCCCACACACACTTTGGGTTCTTTTTGCCTAGATATGTACTTTACTTTGTAATACTGATGTTATTCAGGCAGAATAAGGAAATATGGAGATCAAAATGAGTAATTTGATTGCAGCTCTTAGAAAGAGTGGTGCACGCCCCCCACCAACTATTTTTGTAGATAACAAAGGCAACATACATGTATCTAAAAAAATAAAAATGTTTCATGTTCACTTAAGGTTGGGGTAAGACACTGCACATGTTATTAACCGTGACGCTTAAGATAACAATGACAAAGGTGATACTATGTTTTTAAGAAGTGCATTTATTATAAGAACTATGGGTATTAACTGAGGGACAACCCCCGACAAAGACATACAGCAGGTCAAAGCACTGGGGTGATAGCCCTCTAGGTAACTATTTTCAAAGTGCTTGAGTGGTTATATTTAGCAACTTTGCCACTTTTATTATTGAGGGTCTAAAGTACAGGTTTCTGTTTCTACCATTACAGCAAACAGAGATAGAGGCAATCATAAATAAATCCCAAATATTAAATAACAGTCTTACTATATTAAAATTGCAGTAAATAAATAAATAGCAACATCTATATAAAAGACTTACTGGGTATAATGATTTAGTAACATTCCGCAAATGCCTGTTTCACACAGTATGTTATTGCCACCCATGCTTCAGATATTGAATCTACAATTTGTTTTGTAAAAAAATCTGTCATAGTCATTTCTTTTTATGTTTTTGTTTCTGTCCACCCTCCAGTTTTCTGTGTGCGGCCACACCCCCAGAATTATGCCATTCAAGGGAAATGTCAATGTTTTACATACAGCAACAAGGGATTCTGGTTAAATTATAACGTTGACTTAAATGTTTGTTACTCAGAGGTACAATCCCTTATTTTGGTAGTGGGGATTGCAAAATTGCACCGAATATATAGACATATAACCTAGTTCTAGAGAAGCTTGAAGAAGCAAAGTTGGCAACATCTATGTATCTATATGTGTCTGTGTGTGCGTGTGTGTGTGTATATATATATATATATATATATATATATATATACACACACATACACATATATGTGTGTGTGTGTGTGTGTGTACCAAGGCACTGTGGGTACAGTACATAGCTGATTTTTCTGTCTCCCTTATCAAAGTGCAGTCTCCTATGTCAGTAGTGTTTAAAACAGTACAGACTGTAGAAAAGTTTCTGGAAAACTGTTTTTGTGATGCAGATAAGCCACAAAGATAATTTGCCAGTCTGTGCAGATGTTGTTTGACTTTTACTGCCTGCTGGTGAAGTGACAAGTCTGAAGTGGCAGCTCCTGTCAGAATGTGGGAGCGTTATGATACTTTTCTATGTTTATGTTATAGGGCCAGAATGACTATAAGTAGTTCAGGAGTGTAATTATGGGTCAAACTACTTTTCTTTTTCTTTTTGGTGTCCAGTTCCTGCTATGAGTCCAAAATTGTGAAAGAAAAAGGATGTCTGCAATACCAAGACTGACCAACAGAGGTCTATGTTTCAACACAGTGCTTAAAAACTGTCCCCTTGCATGATGTCACGGTTGGGGGTTGAAGCACTGAGAAAAAGGGGGCAGGATTATGCAAATCAAGCAGAGCACAGAAATAAAAGCAGTTTGTTCCATGGAAAACAGCACTTTTCGGCAGTTTGAATGCTAGGAAATTGATTAAAAACTCCTACAAGTTACTACTCCTATTTGCTATGGCAAACCTGACAAAATCACTTCACGGGACTCTGATTCTCCATAAGCCTGTGCAAAAAGACAGGTCTTAAGACCCCTATTAAAGGCATCCACCAAAAGGGCCTCCCTCAGGACAGAATTCCCCAGGACTGGACCCGCAACCTCAAAGGTCTAGTCCCCCGAGGTTTTTAACCTGGTCTTGGGAACTACCAGGAGGCTGTCCTCAGTGGAGCAGAGAGGGCATGAGGTGATGTAAGGATAAAAGAGATCACTCAGATAACCCATGCCCAGCTCATGTTAGACCTTATAAGTTAGCAACCCAACTTTAAAGGAGATATGCCACTTGTTCTGCAGCCAGTGCAGATGACAGTGTCAGGGAGATATGACTTAACCTCAAAAGGCCAGTCCACAACCTAGCAGCTGCATTCTGCACCAACTGCAGGCATCACAATGTACCTCCACTGACCCCAAGGTATAGAGTGTTACAGCAGTCCAGCTGCGAGGTCACAAAAGCATGCACCAGTGAGAGCAAGTCCTCTGAGGGGATAAGGGATCTAAAACGGCTGATGTTCCTAGGATGGTAAAAGTCATTCCTGACTATTGCTGACACCTGAGCCTCAAATGTCAGCCCCTTATCCAGAATGACTTCTAGATTTCTCACTTTTGCAGCAGCCATAAGTCCTGAGGAGCAGAGCCAAACCCCTACCTCCCTCGCAGCAGCTACTATTCCCTCACCTTTAGACCTGGCTAAATCACCAGCCCTTCAGTTTTATTCAGGTTAAGTCTCAGGCAGCTCAATGACATCCAGTCTCGGATCTTGGCCAGGCACTTATTCACCACATTCACTGTGCCAGGTGTCTCACATGCAAAAGACAAATAGAGCTGAGTATTATCTGCATAGCAATGAAACCCAACTCCATACCATCTAATAATCATACCTAGAGGCAGCATGTATACCACGAGCAACATGGGTGAAAGGACCAAACTCTGGGGTGCCCCACACTGCAGGTCCATTGGGAGTGAGGAAAAACGTCCCATAACTACCTTATGTGGCCTGCAAGTGAGGTAGGACTCAAACTAGCAGATGACTTTGTGTTGAGACCTACAGTATGCACTCCCTGAGTTGATCCATTAACGACTCATGCTCCATGGCACCAAATGTCAAGAAGAGATCAAGGAGAACAAGAATTGACCATTCTTCTCTATCTATTGCCTTAAGCAGGTCATTATGCACCCTGGCCAGCATAGTCGCTATGTTGTGCCTTGACCCAAAAGCAGACTGCAGAAGTTCACAGATATCAAAGACAGTAAGGTTTGCCTCAAGCTACAGCGCAACCACCTTCTCAATAACCTTGCCTAAAAATGGCAGGTTAAAGATAGGTCAGTAATTTGTCAAGATATCCAGGTCCACAGATGACTTCTTCAAGAGGAGCTTCACCAATGCATTTTCAACAGAGTTGGGAAGATCCCCTCTGACAGGAAGCACCAGATAATCTCAGTGAACACCAAGCCCAACTTCCTGACACAGCTCACTAGTAGTTGAGTCAGGCCTGGTTCCAGTTTGCAAAATGTTGGCCACAGCTCCGAGATCACCTCACCCAACTTATCCATGATCACTGGCCTGAACTCTCCCTAAGACCACCGAATGCTGCTGCATCCCACTGTGTTGACACAGTTGGGCTGTGATGGCCCACTTTGTGAGATCTCAACCTGAATGCAGACACTCTGTCCAAAAAGAACTGAGCAAACTCCTTGTGTTTAGCAGATCAAACAGCCTTCATGGACTCCAGACAGACTGAATGAAGAAGCCTGTCCACAGTCCAAAACAGTGGCTGGTCGGTTCCTTCCAGCAGCAATCTCCCCAGACAGAAATCCTTCCTTCTTACAGGTGAGTGTCCACCACAGCGAGCATTCAAAGCCAGTCTGTCCTCCTGAGACCTAGATCTGCTCCAACTATGCTGCACCTTCCACCCCTTTGCTTTCATCTCCCTCTGCTCACCGTCATAACATGGCGAGCCAAGGTGTGAAACCAGCAGGCGTATGTGAAGAGGCACAACAAGGTCAAAGGCTGGACCAATGGCTCTGTTGTAAGTCGCCACTGCCTCCTCCAGTCCCGTGGCACATTCCACCAGCATATCCATGGTGTACAGCACCACCAGAAGTCCCTCTGGCAGAAGCCCTTACAAAGGGCAGAACTGGACCACCTCCACAGGGGGTGAACTACGGGGGGAAGGGTACTTCAAAATGAACCTGATGGCACAGTGATGTGACCAACTTACTGGATCAATCCAGAAGTTTTTCATCTCAAGCCCCAGAAGGAATACCAAGTCCAAGGCATGACCGTGTTGGTGGGTTGCAGAAGCAACAGCTTGTGAGAGGCCCAGAGATTCCATTCCCCAAAGGAAATCCTGTCCAAAATGTGAGAGTTAATGACAGTATGATCAAGACAGGTGGAATTTTTTAAAACCCATCTGAAAGGTGATTTTGCAGGGTGACTGTGAAAACATGTTTCGGTGGGGATCTGAAAAATGACACCTGTCATGTTCAGGAGGTGGGGTAACACAAGGGATATGCTGAACATTGGGGCCAAAATCTGTAAAAATAAAGTTATCAGTTGGAACAATTCAACATTTCTTCATAACTTAGTTGTTTTTCCACATTTTGACCCCAAATTTTCAACATAGGCTTTTTAGGCCCTATGTTATGATCAAGTCAAGTGGATCTTTTTAAATACTATCTGAAAGGTGATTTCACAGATGGACTGTGAAAACATGTTTCAAAGGGGATTTGAAAAATGATACGTCATGTTATCAGGTGGGTTAACAAAAGGGCTATGTGCACATTTGGGGCCAAAAATCTGCAAAAATCACAAAGTTTTGAGTAAACACTGAAAAAATGTCAATGTCTCCTCATAACATTGTTGTTTTTTGACATTCTGACCCAAAATGTATATAGTTTTTTATGAACCCACCTTATGATCATGGCAGGTGGATTTTTTAAATCTCATTCAAAAGGTGATTTTGCGGAGCAAATGCTAAAACATATTTCAGAGGATATTTGAAAAATGGTACCTGTTATGTTCATGAGCTGGAGCAACAAGATGGCTATTTTGAAAATCACAGGCCAAAATCTGCAAACGCTGCAATGTTATGAGTGAACACGGAAAAAATGTTTCTTCATAACGTCATTGTTTTGTGACAGTTTACTTGGTATTACTCGGTTTTGCAAGGGTGGAAGTAGGCCTAGGCTCATTGAGACCACCCTCCCCACACTTGTGGGGTGGATTAAGTATCTGTCCCCAGGAGGAATTTATCTAGTTCAATTATGTATCTCTAAAAATAATTAATTTCCACAATATGTTGGGGTAGGGAATTCCATAATGTAATTGCCCTAATTGTAAAATAGTGTTTACGCTTATTCGTGACTGCCCTTAGAAAATAAATCTGCCTATTATGGCACCTCAGGTTTTTGGGTTAATCAGCAAATTTAACATCGCAATCATTCATTAGTTTACTGTCATTTAAAATACTGAATAACAATAATAACTCACCTCGGTTCCTCCTTAACTGTAAATTATACAAACCTACAGCTGTTAGCCTATCCTCATAAGATAAGTTTTGTACCCTTGGTAGTAATTTTGTGGTCCTTCTTTGCATGCTTTCTATAATTTTCTTATCCTTGTTAAGATAGGGGGCCCAGAAGGTGACTGCATAGTCTGTATGCAGTCTGATAAATGATCTATATAGCTGAAGAATACAGTTTTCATTTCTTGTAATTAATGATCTTTTAATGGCAGCTAAAATACGGTTGACCCAAAATTTTTAAGTCTTTTTATGACCCCTCCTTCTGAATAGGTGTCATTTATAAAATACTGACCAAAACATCATTTTTCACCACAAGTGCAAAAACAGATTTTGGCCAGGATTTAAAAAGCGACAAGTCACGTTTATGAGGTGTAAAAAAATAGCAATGTTGAAAATTTGGGGTCAAAATATTGAAAATTACCAAAGTTACAAGCGAGCTTTGAAAATGTTCAAAGTACCTTCATAACTTTGTTGTTTTTTAATGTTCTGACCTCAGACTTTCAACATAGTCTTCTTATGACACCACCTAATGAAGCTACAGTAGTAGTAAGAGAACATTTTCAAATCCCGCCCAAAAAGTGATTTGGTGGAGCAAATGCAAAATCACCTTTTGGACTGGATTTGAAACATTTTATTACCTTGTTCATGAGCTGGGGTCCCAAAAAGGTCATGTTGAAAATTTAGGGGAAATACTGAAAAATTAATAAGTTGCGAGTACCAGTTAAAACACATTGAAAAACATTTACCGCGCTTACCTGATTTGCTCAGTTTCCAGTCCAGCGTTGATGAGTGAAGGCATGTCTCTGGTGCAGATAGGATTATGGCCTTAGACCCCCAGTAGGTAAGTAAGGGGTAGGGGTGGGTGGCAGGTACTGAGTGGGGGGAGGGTTAACGGAGTTGAGATGCAGTGGCAGAAATTGACACTGATGGGCCCTTTTCTTTTTTACAGGATGAAAAAAAAAAATCAAGGGACAGTTTTCTTTATTTCAGATACTGACATTGGCGATTGAGCCCCCAGTGGTGGGTTCACATTTATGGGACATGGGAAACAATGAGGAGGTGGTAGGGATACCTGGCAGAGGATGGGATCTTTTTACAAGGTTTTAAGACTGAGCATCCCAGTGTCAGGTTCTTATTTACAGAGGATGGGGAGGTGGGAGACACTTGGCAGAGGGTGGAATCTTTTTACAAAGTCTGAAGCAAGAGTAAACATAAGAAAAACACAAACACACTAATTTTAGTAAGAAAGTGTTAGCTGCATTGTGGGGGGGGCGGGGAAGAGGAGGTGCAAGCTGATAATGACTACAATCAGTTGCTTGCTGGGCAGGATCACACAGATGAAAGCAAAGAGCCACCATGTGAAACAGGTGGCTCTTTTCTTTGAACTTAATGAAGTTTCCGCACAGCAAGCGAACAGCAACAGATGAGTGTCATGATCAGCCTAGCTGATTATTCGTCTGACACTGTTGAGCCCACTACAGACTGCCCTCCATTGGACCAACACTGCCACACCTCTCAAATCCACTATCATAGCAATATGTTCACTTCGCACAAGTGCAAGCAAACATAAAAAATGATAATATTGTTCTATTTTTAAAAATGTAAAGATTGAATTCCCTTCCATCTCTAAAACAATATCAACACCCTACATTATTTGAAAAGGGCCAAGATCAGACAATGGTGGAGGGGAAGCAGTGTGTTCATTTAATGTAACAACGTCAGTTAAATTACTACCTCTCCAAACAAAAATTATCTTTTTAACTACACTGCAATCTCAATTACAACTGCTTGGACCACACAAAATTAGTTTGGATATATGGGAGTTCATATAACTAGTAGTAAAACATTCAGAGTGATACTCATTTGGAAGACATGCAATCTGTTTGTTAAAAAAGAATAATAACTGGGTCTTCCTTTTGCCCATAGGAAAACCATGGCATTATTTGCCATAATAAAGGTGTGTTTATTATGGCAAACACATGCATGGTTTCCCTCAGTCCGTGCATGCGTCAGCCACATCTTTTCTGTTTTAACCGCTGGCCACTTTGTCATCCCCCGGAGACGATACCACCACTCGGACTTGGCGCACAGAGGTTAGTTAATTTTTTAAGGGATGGGAAAGGGTAGAGAGTGTGGCACAAGGATGCTTTGTGATTTAGTGCAAGCAGTGAGTAGAGTTAGACAGCTGCACACATGATCCTATACAGAAACATTTAAATAAATAAATGTGACCACGGACCGCACGCTCAAACATAAGTGGACCATGGCCACACAGAAACGTCCTTCTGAAGAAGTATTGAAAGCCAACAGCGCCATGAAATCAGGGAAGGCAGGAGGCCCAGATGGGTTCAGTGATGAATATTTTAGGTATTGAAAGAAGACTTAGCGGACCCAATCAGGGGAAGTATTGGAAGAGGAGAGGGGGAGAGGGAACTTCCCAAAACCTGCTGTATAGCAAATGTATGTGTCATCCCGAAACCGGGAAAGGACCCGCTGGAGTGTGCATCCTATGGGCCTATCTCCCTTTTAAAATTGCGACTACAAAGTTATGGCTAAGGTCCTGGCATTTAGGTTAGAAGGGGTTTTGCCACATACAGTCCACCCTGACCAGATGGGCTTCATACAAGGAAAATCATCTTACCATAATCTTCGAAGGTTGTTGAATGCAGTTTGGTGCGGTTCTCAGTGCCCGGGACAAGCATGTATGCTGTTTATGGACACTGAGAAGGCATTTAATAGAATAGAAGAAAAAATTACTCACCTTAGTAATGTTGTTTCTTCTAATGGAGTCTTGCTATATTATGACATATGCAGTTTGTCTCAGCCTTAGAACTGCTCCGGAGGTGAAAGAGTTAACTTCCATGCCAGGCATGGAATCTGGAGCGCGAGCTCGGTTGAAAAAAACTCTGTCTGTTGATCTTCAAACTGAAACTGTCAGATCTTTACGAGCAAAAACTCACTAAGGTTCTGTGTGGAAGCTGTAAACCTACACTAGCCAACTGGCTACTAAAATATTAACAATTTTCTGGTCCCAAAACCAAGACTCAAGTCAGGGGACCCAGAAAATAAGATTAAATAAAATACAACACCCAAACACCCCAAAAAAGAGGGGTGAAGAACACAAGGTGGGCATCATTAAGTGCCAACACTAGACTGCCCACCCACATCCCAAGAGTAGAGGTTCTGAGAGGGGCAGGCAGGGGGGGAGGTCATAATATAGCAAGACTCCATTAGAAGAAACAACATTACTAAGGTGAGTAATTTTTTCTTCAAACAACATGAAGTCTTGCTATATTATGACATATGCAGACTACACAGCAGTACCTCCATGGAGGAGGGACAGAACCTACTTAGGAAATAGGCTCTGAAGCTCAGCTGTGCCAAACCGAGCATCCCTCCCAGCCTGGATGTCCAGGAGTAATGCTTGGTAAAGTGTGACTGTTTTCCAGGTAGCTGCTTGACATATCTCTAAGATAGGGATGTCCCTGGCCGAGCTAGGACGAGCTGTACCTCTGGTAGAGTGAGCCCTCAGGCCTGAAGGGGGAACCTTACCCAGTTTTTGATAGCAAAATTGGATACAAGAGACAATCCACCTGGCAATGGATCTTTTAGTGGCAGGTTTCCTTTTCCCAACCTCGCCATAAGTGAGGAACAGTTGGAGGGAGTCAAACCTGTGACCCTTGGTGCGCTCTATGTAGTAACTAAGGGCTCTCTTCACATCTAAACTGTGCAGCCTCCTCTCGCCAGAGGAGGAATGGTCAGTGAAGTACACTGGAAGAGATACAGATTGATTAAGGTGGAAGTCTGAAACCACCTTAGGCAAGAACTTCCTGTTAGTCCTGAGGACTACCTTATCTCTGTGAAAGGAGATAAAATCAGGCTCCACTGACAAAGCTTGTAATTCACTTATGCAACTGGCAGAAGTGATGCCTACTAGAAACATAGTTTTCCAAGTCAAGTACTTAAGCTCTGCTGAAGACAAAGGTTCAAAGGGGGGTTGCATCAGCTGAGCAATGCAAACATTAAGATCCCAGGCAGGAGCAGAGTCCCTGAATGGAGGGTTGGTGTGAAGCAATCCCTTGAAAAACTTGGAGAATACAGGGTGAGCAGAAAGAGAAGAGTGCTTTCCTGCCGAAATAAAAGCAGAGACAGCTGCCAAATGCACTTTCAGGGTAGCTGGCTTTAGCCCCAAAGTATTTAGATGGACCATATAGTCCAAGACTGTGGGCAAATCAGCAGATTCTGGGAAAATATGCTTCCCAGAGCACCATATGGAAACCTTTTCCATTTAGAATTATAAGTAGCCCTGGTGGAAGGCTTCCTAGAAGCTTTCAAGATTTCGAGTACACCTTGAGAAAGGTGTAGGTCAGCAAATTCTAACTCCTCAAGAGCCAGGCCTTGAGGTTGAGAGATTTGAGATTCAGATACCAAACTCTCCCCTGGGCACAGGTTAACAAATTGTGGTTCCTGGGGAGACACAGGGGAAGATGGACTGCTAAGGACAGAAGAAGTGGATACCAGGGCTGTCTGGCCCAATCTGGAGCAATCAGAATCATCTTGCAAGGTTGAGATCTGATTTTGACTAGCACTTTGAACAAGAGAGGGAAGGGGGGAAAGGCATAGAGGAACTTCCCTTCCCAATCGAGAAGGAAGGCATCCAGAGGGACTGAGCCCAACACTGGGGGCCTGCAACAAAAAAGTGGAAGTTGGTGATTGTCTGGGGCTGCAAAAAGATCTATCTGAGGGGTGCCCCACCTGGCAAAAACTAACCCCAGTACTAGGGGATCCAGTGACCATTTGTGATGGCCCTGGGAAATCCTGCTGAGAGCATCTGCCAGGACATTGTCCTTGCCTGGGAGGTGAACTGCTATGAGGGAGGCGTTCAGGGAATAAGCCAGAGACCACAACTTCATTGCCTCGGTGCACAAGGCCGAAGACCGAGTGCCCCTTGCTTGTTGATGTACCACATTGTAGTGGTGTGTCTGTTCTGACCTGTACCACTTTGTTCTGAACAGATGCAGAAAAAACCTGAAGTGCTAGAAAAACAGCTCTGAGTTCCAACAGATTGATGTGGAGCAGAGATTCCTGAGGGGACCACAATCCCTGGGTGGAGAGGTCGCCATGTGAGCTCCCCATCCCAAGAGGGACGATCTGTAGTAAGGGTCAAGGAGTGAGATTGAGGGATGAAAGGAACCCCTGTCTCAGACTGCTCTGATCCTGCCACCACTGCAGGGCCTGGATCAGAGTTCGAGTTACTGGGATCAATTTGGTTAGGGGATCTCTTCTTTGAGACCAGAAGGCTCTCAAATGGAACTGAATGTCCCTCATCTGAAATCTTGCTCCTTGCACTACAGCTGTGGAAGCAGCCATGTGTCCTAGGAGCTGTAGAAAGTGCCTTGCTGGTCGAGAGACCTGCAGAGTGAAGGAGGAGGCCAGGGTCACCAGGGTCTTTACTCTTTGTAGACGAAGGAAAGCTCTGGCCTGGTTTGTGTCCAGTTCTGCGCCTATGAAGGTGAGTAGCTGAACAGGCTCTAGAACTGACTTTGGGAGATTGAGAAGAAAACCTAGAGATGTAAGCAGCTGCTGGGTAACCTGAAGGTGTGTTTTGACTTGGTCTGGAGACTGACCCACTATGAGCCAGTCATCCAGGTAAGGAAAGATGGCAATCTTTTGCCTTCTTAAGTGAGCAACTGCTACTGCCAGGCATTTTGTGAATACCCTTGGGGCAGAGGTAAGGCCAAGGGCATTACTCTGAACTGGTAATGGCCTGAGGGCAGTTGGAATCTGAGGTACTTTCGGTGGGAGCTTCTGATGAGAACATGGAAGTAGGCATCCTTGAGGTCCAGGGACGCTAGCAAGTCCCCTGGCCTTAGGGAGGGTAAAATCATTCCCAGAGTCACCATTTTGAATTTTGGTTTTAAAACGTGCTTGTTTAGGTATCTTAGATCCAGGATGGGCCGCCATTCTCCTGTCTTTTTTGGTGTAAGGAAGTACCTGGAGTACAGTCCTTGCCCTGGTGTAGGGGAGGAACCCTTTCCACAGCTCTGAGAGCCAGGAGGGCTGAGACTTCTGTTTCCAAGGCAAGAGCCTCTAATGGATTTGCAGGTGGGAAAGATCTGGTTCTCATCTTTGGAAATTTTTTGAAGCTGAGAACCAGTCCTGGCTTACTACTTCCAGGACCCACTTGTCTGATGTTAAAGACTCCCAGTCCTGGACGGTAAGCCAGCCTGCCCCTACAGGTAACAGAGAATCGGCCCTGGGCATCCCATCAGGGTGCCTGTTTGGCAGGGGCTTTGGGTGAGGGGTGGAGCAGGCCTGCCTCGCCCCGCCTGCCTCTCCCTCTGAAGAACCCCCTGGGCATAAGCTGAAGAGGAGGCCTGGGCTTGGTAAAAGGCCTGTGAAAAGGCCTGCCCTGCCCCTGGAAGGCTGCCTCTGAGGAGTGGCTTGCCTTTCCTTGGCCTGTGCACCCTATAAGTGGTCCTATACTCATCCATTTTCTTCATGTAATTCTCTGTCTGCTCCCCAAACAGAGAATTACCCACAACAGGAAAATCCATGGCCTTAGCCTGAGTATCCTGTGACAGGCTAGTACACCTGAGCCAAGCCATTCTACTAAAAGCCACAGATGTAGCCATGACTCTTTGAAGATACATCATTAGAGTCCAATGCAGCATGGAATTGCACCTTGATGCCTCAATACCATCAGCAGCCACCTGTTCCAGCTCCTTGGCAGCTGGCCAGGGACCTGTTTCGCTAAAGCCATCAACAGTATCCATCTGGATTTCTGGTATCTTGCAACATAGGCCATATAATTTGCCTGTCTGAGTCCCAAGGATGCTGCCATGTATTGTTTCTTAGCCATGGCATCAATCCTCCTGGAGTCCTTGTCAGGGGGGTGTGAAGCCAAGGGAATATTTGCCTTATCACAGGCTGCAGCCTGCACTACCCCAACGTGGCTGCATTGTTGTGAAAGGAACTCCATATCAGGGTCTGACAAAGTGTACCTCTGTCCATCTTTTTATCCACAGGAGGTAAAGAATTAGGAGCCTTTAAAATTTTTATTGTTTGTTTCCTAAAGGATTTATGTAAAGGAATAGACAATCTCCTGGACTCTGGGATATCCATCATTTCCACATAGTCAGGCTCCTCCTGTTCATCCACAGCTTCTTCCAAAGTGAGCTGGAGGGTTTCAGCAACTTTTTTATAAAACAGAAAATGAGAAGGGGACTCAGAAAGCCTAGGGGGAGACACTCTTGAAGGTCTGTCTGGGGAGATGTCCAGTTCAATGGGCACATCCAAACTTTCAAAATCACATTCACACTGTTCATAATCCTCCTCCCCCTCCTCCAGTTCATAAAATTCCTCTATATCATATTCTTGAACCGGTGGAACCGACTGAACCGACCATTTACCTGATAGCGGCCGTTCGGACGGAACCGGGGAAAGCGACTGGACAATTTGGATCGCTTTGGATATCTCTGCAGCGGTTGGAGAAGGAAATTTTGGCTCCACACCTGCTGATTTTCTAGTCCTCTTTGCTGGAACTGGCTCCTCCAAGTCAGCTCTTCGTTTGCCCGAGGAAGTCTCGCCCTGGTCAGAGGGCACTCCCTCCGGTTCGGTGGGCCATCCGGGTCAGCAGACTTTTTGGCCTCTCGTTCCCTGAGCCTACCAACTCTCTTATCCAGGGTAGCTGCAGGGAAATTCTTGCAAATCTGGCAGTCTGCATTGAGGTGGTCAAACCCCAGATAATAAACACATGTGGTGTGTGGGTCAGCCTTGGCAAAGGCTTCCCACAGACACTACAGTGTTGAAACCCAGTGGCCGGTTTTTCTTTTGGGTTTCTCAGACATAATGCCAGCCTAACAAAAACTTGCCCTTTTCTGGCAAATCGCCAAACAAGACACCCTTATCGAGTTCCCAACCGTATCACAGGTCGTGGAAAACCGTAATGAAATCCGCTTTTTTAGAACCGATAAGAACCGGAACCACACTCTAAATGTAATTTAATAAGTTTTAATACAACCTGATCGGTTCAAACCGAACCGACAATAACGCTACAAGTTCCACACAGAGAATGTAAACCTATCTATTACTTACGACACTACAGACAGAGACTTGAACCGACCGGTTTAAGTGTTAAATAATATAATTGCGGTTTAAACAAACCGAGAAAAAACACTTTTTAACCGAGAAATGAACCGAGCAATAGGAGGAATCTCCGAGGCGACTGTTCAGTGAGGCGGAGTAAAGAATCTGACAGTTTCAGTTTGAAGATCTACCACGCCCCCTGGGTCTGTGTGGTGGCTGCTTGTGTTTGTCTGAGTCTGTAGCTTAGTTTTTGTGGATTTACATGTTTTTCTGCTTGTGGTAACTATACCATTCTTGCTCACTACATCCATGAAAGTCTCCTGGACTGGATTTCTGCAAAAAAATCATCATCAGGTATCTTTATTTTCATTTTAAAATCAACTTTTTAGAAGCTATCCCAAGCAAAACATAAGTGAAGCAACTACATCTGACAACCTTGGTGACTCAGGGTCCTGCTGGAATCCACACTTTCGTCTGACCTGCTCCATGATCTGTGTGTGGGCTTTTCAGCAACCTGTTTGAATGACAAAGAAGCATACAGACAAAGGGATTTCACATCCTGCATATGTGCAGGCACAGTTAATCACCTTCAGGAATTTTTACATTTCAGTGACTCTGGACCTCAGCTGTTGATCATTCTTTTGGCTTTTGACTTATATCCACCAGGTACCTATCTGCAAGCGACTGGGTGCAACTGACAAGCTACAACAAGGATAAATGGGCATATCATCCTCTATTACTAACAACCTCCTTGCTCTGGGTCCCTAGACGCCTGCACTGGTCCAAGCCGCATAAGCCTCAGAAGTGTAATTCTATTGACTACGAAGTACAGCAACTGTCTCTTAAACTCCTACTCCTCCTCCTGATATCAGGAAGTGTCCACTCAAATCCTGGCCCTGTCTCCTACAGTACAACAAAGCCTGCACAAATGGAGGGGGCCCAAATTGCTACATTAAACATCTGCAGTCTCCTCCCAAAACTGGCCTCCTTCAAATCTTTGCCAGCCAGCACAACCCGGATATCCTTGCCATCGTCAAACTTGGCTGACACCTAATACTCCGGATCATGCCATCTCTATACAAGGCTACAAGATATTCAGGCTGGATAGGACCTCGAAAAGGGGTGGTGGGTGTGCAATCTACATAAAGGACTACCTCACCTGTCTCCCTGGTTCTTACCAGGGCCGGCGTCAGGGGGGTGCAAGGGACGCGACTGCACCAGGGCCCAGAGAGCACCGGGGGCCCATGATTGCCCCCAGCTAGAGGCTTAGAATTGGCTGCACCGGCGCCGCGGCTGTGGTGTTGAACTTGTGTGTGTGTGTTCTGAGTCCGACTGCCGCCCGGCCCGCCCCGAGGTGACTACGTGCGTCCAATCCATTTAAAAAATTAAACCCCTGCTCTCCCTGCACAGTTGGCTAAGGGCTGGGCTTTCATCCGATCATCCCACAGAGACAGAGCGGACATACCTTAAGTGTTGAAGGCTGCAAGCTGCTCCGCCTCTGATCCCTCCCACCGGCACCAACTGTTCCAACCATGGGTCCTGCTGCCTCGGTAGCTCCTCCTCCATGCTGGCAGTGGCAAATGTTGCTTGTCGCTCCTCCTGACGCTGCGCTGCCGCCCCCGCCTGCCCTGCTATAAGCTCACATTAGATTTGCCAACGACTCGCTCACACTCCTCCCTTAGTCCTGCCTCCTCCGGCCAGTCCTCTCCGTGTCCCTCTCTAGCCTCTGCAGTGCTGTCTGATTTGCTGGCTGCCTGTGCTGGGCTGGACTGAGGCGGAGCGCCACGCCTCTCAAAACAAAGCTGCTGCAGCCCAGCCTGCAGGTGTTTTGAATTAGTCAAGTCTATTGTTGTGGGCGGGGCCAGGGCTGGGGAGGAGGAGGGGCGGAGCGAGCATCGTCGATCTCTCATCTCGTGAGAATCTGCGACGATTGTCTCACAGTCTGTGGCAGTTGGCGGGCAAACTAAGAAGGAGTGAGTGGATGTGCAGTGGGGATTGTCGTCGGGCAGAATTTGCAGCGCTGCACTGTAGCAGCTCATAACTAATTAACTTAACTAAAACTAGACACAAACAACAGAACAGTACACATATAGTTGGTGGGGGTCTGGGGGAGGCAGCTAATAGAAATTATATATTACTTTACTCAGGACAGGTCTCAGGAAAAAATAGCTAGCTGGAGTGGCCTGGCAGCAAGCAGCCACAGGAAGGAGTGAGTACTGTGGCTGCCCCTAGCCTGTAGGGCCCCAGCGGGTGGCGGTAGCGGCAGGCCTGGCTGGCCTGGGTCAATCAGTTTGATTGAACGAACTTTCTTTTGTCTCAAGAACTTAGAAGTCAATAATTCTAAATATATATGAAAAAAAATATATAACCCAGAGAGTTGTTTGAGTTGTGTTGTGACACTGTGTCACTGACTGCTGGGGGCTAGTAGGGCTACAACTCACTGTCAGTCTGTGTTGTTGCGACTGCCTGTGTCATGATGACTACTTCTCCCTCAGATATAATGAAGAACTTTAGGCAGGCAGATTAAGCAGGGAGTCACTAGTCAGGGAGAACTGTCTTGGGGAGTAAAATAAAAGAAGATATTCTATCCTCTTATGCATAATGCTGCTGCAGCCTTGAATTTGTTTTATTTGTGAAGTTAAATAACAAGAATTCTTCAGACAGGACTCAGGAGGATGGGATCAGTGTAGTGATTGATTGAGTCAGTAAGTCGTGACTCGTGAGTGAAGTTAGTGTGTGTCACTCAATCTGGTCTGTACTGTCTGACCAAGTCCAAGAATATAATATATCAATTTTTTCTGAGTGAGTTACTGTATTGGCATTAAAATAACAAGATATTCTCTGGCTCTGCTGTGCCTGTGGCCTACCTAGTCTTGTTCGGAGTACGCCAGCAGCAAGCACTGTAGCCAGCCTAGTACTGACTGTGTAGGAGTCCCTGTTAGGCATTAAAATAACAAGATATTCTCTGGCTCTGCTGTGCCTGTGGCCTACCTAGTCTTGTTCGGAGTACGCCAGCAGCAAGCACTGTAGCCAGCCTAGTACTGACTGTGTAGGAGTCCCTGTTAGGCATTAAAATAACAAGATATTCTCGGGCTCTGCTGTGCCTGTGGCCTACCTAGTCTTGTTTGGAGTACGCCAGCAGCAAGCACTGTAGCCAGCCTAGTACTGACTGTGTAGGAGTCTCTGTTAGGCATTAAAATAACAAGATATTCTCTGGCTCTGCTGTGCCTGTGGCCTACCTAGTCTTGTTCGGAGTACGCCAGCAGCAAGCACTGTAGCCAGCCTAGTACTGACTGTGTAGGAGTCCCTGTTAGGCATTAAAATAACAAGATATTCTCGGGCTCTGCTGTGCCTGTGGCCTACCTAGTCTTGTTCGGAGTACGCCAGCAGCAAGCACTGTAGCCAGCCTAGTACTGACTGTGTAGGAGTCCCTGTTAGGCATTAAAATAACAAGATATTCTCGGGCTCTGCTGTGCCTGCGGCCTACCTAGTCTTGTTCGGAGTACGCCAGCAGCAAGCACTGTAGCCAGCCTAGTACTGACTGTGTAGGAGTCCCTGTTTGGCATTAAAATAACAAGATATTCTCTGGCTCTGCTGTGCCTCGGCCTACTAGTCTTGTTCGAGATGCGCAGCAGCAGCACTGTAGCCAGCCTAGTACTGACTGTGTAGGAGTCCCTGTTTGGCATTAAATAACAAGATAGCCTTCATTTTTTCTGACAAGAAAGAAAGACAACACATCAAGATTATAACTGCAAAAATACTTTATTTTGCAGAATCAGTAAAGAACACAGAATAGCAATACATTCTTTTCTTGACTGGCTCTGTTTTTCATGCCCGCTGCTTCAAATTAAAAGTTAGGACTTAGGCATAGACTGCAAGCATAGGACTACTCTGGAGCAGCACATCTATACATTTTCTCACACAAATGAGCCTGCTCAGTGCTCTTGCGCCTGTTTGCTAGTGCCAAGTGAGCCACCCACGACCCACCTGCTGTAACTCATAGATATTATTGAACTTTAAACTAGTCTAGTCAAAAGTACAGTTTGTATTCATAAAAATAAATAAATAGACATAGCTTGCCTTAGCTAGCAAGGTAAACCTTACATGACAGAAAGGAAAGAAAATAAATCTGATATGATGTCGAATCTTGTAGCACTACCAAAGTACAAGTCTGGTTCTGCAAAACGTAAAGAACAAAAAAGACAGCTAGAGTTGACTTAAAAAGAAGCAGAAAATGCTAACAAAATATTTTGTAAATGGTTAAGTTGTCCGCTGGCAACAGTGTCCAAATCTGGTGAAAGTACAAGTGAGCAAAAACCATCAACCTCATCACATGAAACAGCTGTAGAGGCAGTAATAGAGGGAGATGACTGGGGTGGAGTTGGGAAACATGATGAATCGGACTGACTCAGAAAGAAATGTACAGCTAGACCAAGAAGAAATATATGATGATGAAAGACATATACAGCAAGAAGAAATACAACAATGTATTGAACTGGAATCAGGTTGTGACATTAACCCTGAACCCAGTAGTGAACCACCTTTCATTTATAATTTTATGACCCAGCTACCTGGCCTGAAAGTTTTAGTTCAGAGTTAGGCGCCTCAGGGTTGAAATTGTGCAGCATAAGCCCCTGCAGCTGAAGGAAACTGACACTGAGTTCCCTAAAACAGCTGGTCGCGGTTTACTTCAGCAAACTATGAGCGTAAGTGGGATCCTCAAAGATTCACAGGCCTTGGTTAGTTTACTCCAAGTCTGCTGATGCTGTATTTTGTTTCTGCTGTAAGCTTTTGGTGAGGATAGTGGCGGTTTACACAAGGTTTCTCCAACTGGCAAAAATTATCACAAAGGCTGAGTCAGCATGAAGCTTACCCATCCACACATGGAGAATTACTACAAATGGAAACATTTAGAATTAGGGTTAGAGAATATGCTACTATAGACAGGAGTTTGCAAGAAAAGCTGGATAAGGAAAAGGAACGATGGCATGCTGTGCTTTGTCGAATTTTGGACTGTGTTTTATATTTAGCAGGCCAAAACTTAGCCTTTAGGGGTTCAGTAGATCGTCTGTATGTGAACAACAATGGTAATTTTCTGAAATTGTTGGAACTGTTGTCCCGGTATGACCCTATTATGGCTGATCACTTACAACGTGTTCAGAGAGGAGCAAATGTTCATTATTTAAGCAAAGATAGCCAGAACGAATTTATGCAGATGTTAGCTAAGGCTGTGACTAATAAGATTAGGAACAAGATATACACTGCTCGCTACTATAGTGTGCTGATGGACTGCACTCCAGATGTTTCTCACAAGGAGCAGTTATCACTAATGATTCATTATGTTGAAATCAATGGTGATCAAGCTGAAATGCGGGAGAGCTTCCTGGAGTTTCTCCATGTTGAAAATACAACAGGAGAGGCTTTGGCTGAATTATTGCTAAATCGACACTGAACATGGCATTAACATTGAAGACTGCAGGGGCCAGTGTTACGATAATGGGGCTAACATGAGAGGTATCCATCGAGGAGTTCAAGCGAGAATACGACAGGTCAATGAACGTGCAGTATATGTTCCTTGCTGTCCTCATAACTGGAACCTTGTATTAGAACATGCAGCTGAATCATCCCTGGAAGCAAAGAATTTCTTTGGAGTACTACAGCGAGTTTACAGAATCTTCTCTGGGTCCACCAAACGTTGGGACATCCTTGTCAAGCACATGAAACGATATACCCTCAAGCCACTTTCAGAGACTCGATGGAGTGCCCGTGCTGATGCTGCAAAGGCAGTCTGTGAACAACTGCCTGAATTGTTGGATTCGTTGCTGGAAGTATCAGAAACTGAAAACTGTGACAGTGAAACACTGTCTGACATCACAGGCCTTGTGAAACACTGGAATCATTTCCATTTATTGTATCTTTACTTGTGTGGAATGAAGTGCTTAGTGCCATCAATCGGGTGACTGTGATTTTACAGTCACCTGCTTTGAGTCTTCCAAACGCCATAGATGTGGTTTCCTCCATCAAGGAACAACTGTCTGATTATCGAAGACAGGGATTCAGCAGAGTGGTAGAGGAAGCAAATGCTGCTAGCTCAAACCATGGACATTGAACCGACTTTTCCAGAAAACGCACAGACGGCGAAACGATGCCAGGAGAGCTTGCCGCAGACGAACCCTTAACTGGCCAAGAAAGCTTTGAAGTGAATTTTTTCAATTGCCTATTGGATAAAGTACTGATGGAAATTGAGGAACGATTCCAATTTCTGCATGACTTTCAGTCACTTTTTGGTTTTCTGTTCAACATCAAATCATCTGGACATGACGAAAATCTTGAAGTAGCATGCAAAGAGTTGGCCCGATTTCTTGGGGATATAGATGGTTCGGACATGTCTAGAGAAATTATCTTGCTGGCTCGGTTGTTACCTGATGATGTGAAATGTCCATTTGAAGTGTTACAGTACCTGGTACAGAGAGACCTGAGCAGAGGATTTCCAAACACTCAAATTGGACTGCAAGTACTGCTTACAATTCCAATTACAGTTGCCAGTGCTGAGCGTTCTTTCAGTAAACTGTCCTTGATAAAGAATTACCTGCGCTCCACAATGTCACAGGAAAGACTGTCTGCATTGGGTGTACTTTCAATTGAAAATAGACTTGCAAGAGAAGTAAACTTTTCTGATGTGATTGAAACATTTGCTGCAGCAAAAGCCCGCCGTGTACAACTTTAACTTCACAAATGGAAAACAGCAGCAATATTCTTTTGGTGGTGGTGGCTGGGAGGGCCCTCCTGGGGTGGGGGGGCATGCTGCATGGATGGAGGGGGGCCCACTACAAAGTCTTGCACCAGGGCCCAGTACATCCTGGAACCGGCCCTGGTTCTTACCCCACCACAGAAACCTCAGTGCAACTCCTCCCTATCAAGATACTACTTGGTGTCCAAAACAAAGTCCTCATGATTGCTGCTGTCTATATCCCACCAAAAGATCCTGATTCCGGCCTACAGGCTGTCCTCGAGTTCGTAAGTACACAACCTTCTGACATCGAACTCCTTCTCCTTGGAGACTTTAATATAAATTGGCTTGCTCTGATGCAGGGTCAAACAAAGATGCTATCCTAGCAGCAAATTTAACACAAGTGGTAAACTCCCTACCAGGAAAACTACAAATCAGGGACCAGCACCTCATTGACTGGATCCTTACCAGCCACCCTACCCATATAACCAATGTGGGTGTTCTCCTGACTCGCTCAGTGATCACTCTCCAATAATATGTACCTGGACAAATACGCTTCATAAGCCGCCTCCAAACCATCTATAGCGAGTCCTCACCTTATGGCAACCTTATTCATCTCAAGACCTGTCTTAGGCAGGTAGACTGGTCCTTGATTTACAAAACTCAAGATGTTGACCTAGCCCTTGATTACTTTATTTCTACTTTCAACACTGCCTGTGACACCTATGCACCAGTAAAAAAGCGCAAAATCAAAGCACTCACAAATCCCTGGCTCACGGCGAAGCTATTGGCACAACTCAAAAGTAGGGATCACCTCTGGGCCACTGCAAGAGCTACTGACACTCTGTCGGACATTCAAAAGTATAAACAGGCTCATAACCACTGTACTAAACAGATCCGCTTGATGAAGAGCTCCTACTTCAAGAATGCCCTCTCCAACTCCTGGGGCGAAGGGAAATCCTTCTGGGACAACATAAAGAATATCATGGGTCAGCAGTCCAAATCCTCTCCTACAGTAATGAATGTGGATGGAACCACTACATTAGACCCAAAGATCATTGCAAACACCCTAAATGATACCTTCACGGACCTTAGTGGTGTCCTCTCATCTGATTTCTTCACTGATGCTGACCCTCCAATTTCTACTTCTACTACTGCCTCTCCAACCAAACCACCCTTCCATTTCAAACTAGTAAAGGCACATGAAGTCTATAAATATGTAAAGAAGGCCATTTCTAAGTCCCGGCAAGCTGACACTATTGACCTTAAACTTCTGTCCCTCACCCTGGAGGAAGTACTGCCCCTCACAAAAATTTTCAATCTCTCCTCTGCTACAGCCAATTCCCTAGGAAATGGAAAGCTGCAGTTGTCACTCCGGTGCACAAAAGTGGTGATAAGTCACTGCCTGGTAACTATCGCCCGATATCAATACTACCATCTCTCTCTAAGGCCCTTGAACGCCAGTGGCGGACCAACTTTCAGACTACCTGAAAAGCACAACATCCTATGCACTCAGCAGCATGGATTTAGGAAAAGGCACAGCACATCGACTGCCCTACTTGAATTCTCAGGAGCAATCCACAATGCCATGGACAAAGGAAACCTAACTGGAGCAGTCTACATTGATTTAACCAAGGCATTTGATACAGTTCACCATGGCCTACTTATCAAACAACTACTATTCCTAGGGCTCTCGCAGGGTCCTGGTGACTGGGTAAAAAATTACCTTGCTCAGCGCTCTCAATCTGTAAAAGTAGCTGGAGTTCTCTCAGACTCAAAACCGGTTCGCTCAGGAGTTCCCCAGGATCCATCCTGGGCCCCTCCTTTCAGCCTTTTCCTAAACTCCCTCCCCAAATCCTGACCTGAACAAATAACCCTCTATGCCGATGATGCCGTGATTCTTGCCACTCATAAAGATCCGAACCTCTTATGCCTCAACCTTCAGCATGCTTTTTCCAAAGTTGAGATGTGGTTCCTTGACCATAAGCTGGTTCTAAACCACAAAAAAACTAAATCCATGCTCTTCTCTAACCCGCAAAACAAGAAACGGCAAGTCACACTCACCATTAATACATACCTAGGAAATACCCTTGAACAAGTGCCAATTTTCAAATATCTTGGAATCAACTTTGATCAAGGCCTAACCTTTGCAACTCACATTGATAGTACAGCAAAACTATTAATCAGCTAATTGGGATTCTGTATCGGAACCGACAGCTCTTACCCATTCTGCACTGAGGATTGCCATCCAATCCTCTCATCATCTCAGTCGTTGATTATGGCTTAGTTATATACAGATCTGCCACTACTACAGCACTTAGTCGCATACAACATCCCTAAATAAGGTCTGTCGGTTGCTCACTGGTGCACACCGACGCACTCCACACATGTGAACTCTATGCTGACTCAGGTTGGTTGCAATCTCAAACCGATAAAGTACCTTACCTGCCTGATGGCAAAAATTCAATCTGGGCCTCACTCCACCCTGTATCCAAGACCTGTTATGCCCAGCGCTAGCACCCGCTTTACCAGAAGATCAGAACACCAGCCTCTCCAAGTCCCCTGATGCCGGACTCTCAGGGACAAAGATCATTTGCCTATCGTGCTCCCCCAGCTGGCTAAATGCCCTCAGCACTCATATTACTGCCTCCACCTCTTCTAGGTATTTTCAAATCAAGGCTTTTCTCTCACCTTGCCACCTCCAGCTCCTGTAACTGCCCTGATTAAACCTCCTACTTTCTCACTACCCACCCTGTCCTGTTATTTGACAAAGACATGTTTGGAAACCTTTTCTCCTGCTATTGTCTGCTCCACACCTTTCACTTACCTCTCTGTTCTGGACTTTTTCCTATTTGTTTCTCCTAATCTGGCATGACCTCTTTCTTGTAATAATAATGGATTATTGATATCTCATGTCCTTTTGCACAAATGATTTGATATGTATTTGTATATGTTTTCTCGCTCTTGACACAACACAAATTGTTGTGTTATCTATGTAACCTTTTGTACTGTACCTAATTGACGTGGAACCTTTGTAAAAGAGCCTCTGGCTCAAAGGTAGTAATTCCTAGAACAATACACTAAACTAAACTAAAGATCAACAGACAGAGTTTTTTCAACCGAGCTCGCGCTCCAGATTCCATGCCTGGCATGGAAGTTAACTCTTTCATCTCTGGAGCAGTTCTAAGGCTGAGACAAACTGCATATGTCATAATATAGCAAGACTTCATGTTGTTTGAATGACCATATTTGTTCTCCAACATGGACAAATTGGGAGACGGGTTTATACGACTAGTAGGTGCCTTTTACCAAAACCCTGTGGCATGGATCTTGGTGAATGGCCTCCCATCAGAAGAATTACATTTGAGTAGAGATACACAGCAGGGGTGTCCCCTCTCCCCTCTCCTTTTCACCATAGTGATAGAACCCCTAGTTATGAAGATTCTAAATCAACAAGAAATTCACGGGATATCGACTAGGGGAAGCGGGCAACAGGTAATTATTTTATACGCGGATGACATTTTGCTATTCCTCACTCAACTGGAAACATCTATTCCAGCCCTATTAAAAATTATTACAGCCGGCCCGGTGGCAAAGAGGGATGAGGTGCTGGATGCCACACCTCACATCATGCCAGTGACCCGGGTTTGGGAATGAGCCTGGGTCATCGGAGGTTGGCAAGAGGAGGGAGAGGACATGAAAGGCTGCCGGCTGGCAGCTCTCCACCTCGGGAAGAGTACCACATCTCCTCAGAGCATGGCTGCCCCCTGGTGGAGGCCACAGTGGAGGTGCCGCTCCAAGGAGTACCGGCGCTAGGCCGAGGGAGGGTGGAAGAGACTGGCATTGGGGCTGCAGTGTGCATGTGTGCCTCCACGCACATGTGTCACTGCCTCTGGGGTCTTGGGATTAGAGCACATCCAGGGGAGAAAACGGAGGATAACACAGGGCCACCCATGGATGAAGCCTACGGGCTCTGGGGTTCCACCGGGGTGCGCAACAGTGCTACAAGCCCCCGGAAGACCCCAAGCTCCGGTAGGTTGGCAGATGACTCTGGGACCTGCTAAAGGAGGAGAAACATGCTTGTAAAATAAATAAATAAATAAATAATTATTACAAAATTCTCAGCTTTTTCAGGTTATAAATTAAATTGGAATAAATCAGATTTATTATATTTGGGCAAAGGGGGAAAGACAATGTACAGAAAGCATGGGGCTTAAATTAGCAGAGAAATATATTACCTACTTAGGTATTAAGGTGGGTCCAGGTATATTGAATTTATATTCTCTCAACTATATACCTTTATTCGAAAAAGTACTTAAAGACTTATCTAGATGGCAAGCTATCCCAATATCATGGTTGGGTAGAATAAATCCGATAAAAATGAATGTCCTACTGAGAATCTTATATATTTTACAAATGGTACCGTTTTGCCCTTCCAATAAGGACCTGAAGAGGTTAGAGAAGGGTTTCACCAATTTTATTTGGAATGGAAAGAAACTGTGGGTAAGTTTACAAAAACTTAAAGCTGGTAAGGAGAACGGGAGATTAGATTTTCCAGATATCAAAGGACACTACCTTGTAGCCCAATACAGGTTTATACATAACTGGATAAATAGAGGGGAAGCAGCTAATGTTGGACGTAGAAGAAGACGGATGTCCCAGAAGGCTGGGCATTTATTTGATGGAGGGGGGATTACGAGCCTACTGCAGGATAGGATCACCTAACCCCTTAATTATTGCAACTCTTGAAACCGGGCAGAACATTCGAAAAAGAAAAGGAATTCATAGGGATCAATACTTTATCGACCCCAGTGGTGAATAACCCCGAATTCCTGCCTAGTTTGAAGGATCCTGATTTCTCCATATAGCAGAGTAGGGGTGTCCGATGCCTGGGAGGCCTAATGTCAAGAGATGCTATGCACTCCTTTGAAGAACTAAATCTGGCGTTGAGGCTCCCCAGGTCACATCTTTTCCAATACTTTCAAATTTGTACTTACTGTCAAAAGCTGAGAAGACTGTCCTGGGGTAACTCAGCTCTAGCGGAGATTGAGAGAGAGATACAGTATTAAATGCTGTGAAGAACAAGAGAGGCCTAATAGGGCGAGGTGTAAAATTAGATAGGACATACTTCCCTAATAATACTATGAAGGTTCTGGCTTACTGGGAAAAGGACCTTGGACTATGCATCTCTGATACTGATTGGGACACACTCATAAAATCGCACATGGGACTCTTGATATGCAACAGATACAAAGAGATGCAATATAAATTCCTCCATAGACTATATATGCCCCCAAGCATGATGAAAAAATTCTCATTGGCTTTGCCACCAAACTGTGGATGATGCGGGGCATTACAGGGCAGCCTTTTCCATTACTTTTGGGAATGCCCCAAACTTAAAGGATACTGGCAAAGAATTGCCCAAGAGATATCTAATATGGGAGGCATACAATTTCACATATCCCCACTATCCTTATTGTTTAGAGTGGAGGATGCAGAGGCAGAGGAATGGACATTATACCCCAGATGGATTACGGTACCTTTAGTGGTAGCTCGCCAGGGTATTCAGAACCTATGGGTAACTAGCTTAGTTCCTACCTGTGAACAATGGAAAAGTCTTGCTATTCAAGTCCTAGCAGTTGACAGGCTAACTTATATACTGAAAGATAAGGAAGAAAAGTTCTTAAATGCTTGGAGATGTTTTCTGAATGCCCTGACAATCAATGAGGCTCTATTACTGAGGAAGGGGAGCAATGGGGTAGAAGAGAAAAACAAGGCTGGAATAAAATTATTATATAAATCTGTAAAGTGAGAAAACAACATTATAAATTAAAATAGCATTAGAAAGTATGATAAGAAAGGCTAAAATGAGGCATGGGGGAGGCAATAAAGGAGCGTGATGGGAAACAGGAATTGAAAATGAATAATAGTTAGAGATAAGGTTGCTGATAACATTGGAGTAAACTTCATTAGTTGTGGCATAATGAACAATTTTACTGTTACTGTGATTATATCTTGTTATTTATGAGATTTACTTATTTAATGACCTGTTACTAACTGGGTTTTTTTAGGGGCTTAATTAACATTTACTTGTTTTGATCTAAGGCTTGCAAATATTTTTAGTCAAATTTTGGGCTGGACTATATACTAGGTTTGAAGTCTAGAACTGGACCTTAGCACAGATACCTATGGACTATATACATTTCTAACATGAGGAAGAACTAAAGGAATTCTGCTTTACAGACTGTAATACATAATTAATTGCTCTCTAACAAGGCCCTGTGGCTATAAATGGAGCATAGCCTTAGCTCCTTATTTTTCTATTTTTTTTAGATTGTATTTTACAGGAATAGAATGAATATGTTTAAGTTGTGATTGTAATTGTAATACTGTTGGAATAACTATAATAAAAAGGTGATACAAAAAAAAAGAAACTTCCTTTTTATTTTATAAAACTGCTGTGGCAAAAAAGGAAAACCCAGCAAGTATATAAAATAAAATATGGGGTGGTGTTTAAACTCAAAGTTTACACACACCCTCTGGTGTTAGACGCTTTCACAAACCCCTCAAGCTTCACTCTTGGGGTTTATGTAGCACCTAACACCTCAGTTGTGTGTAAACTTCTCGTTACACACACCACCCCATACTTTATTCTATATATATATATATTTTTTTCAGGTTCCTTAATTAGAGACTGCACTGTACGGTGTTTCTGCTACACCCAACATGCTACAACACAACAGGTTAAAGCAGTACTGCAGCTATCGCACCATATTGATGTTACAAAAAAAAAAACACAAGCAAACCTGAGTTCTGGAATGTTGAACACTGCATGCAAATCTCTGCTCTACTTACTGGGACAGTATGATTCCATAAAGCCAAACGGACCATAATCTATTGTGATGGAGAGGAGACTGAAGTTATCAGTATTACACACACCTAAGAATGATTAGAACAAAAATATAAGTGAAACAACCCATTCCATTACTATACAGATATCAAGATGAAATGTGAGTAGTTGTGAAAATAATATTCAGAAGTCGTTTTTAGCAGGGGAGACTCAGCAACTGGAAAACATGACTGCCTTCAATAAAGTTTATTTTAATAGTTAAGCCTATGAAAGTTGCACACCTGCCAAACTAACTGGCAATATTTATTGCCCACAACTCTAGAAGTAGACTCTAAACCCTCAAAATACTGTGCTCCAACCCTGCAGACATACTGAGACCTCAGGCCACTGTACACCAGGGCTTCAATGTAAATGAGGAAAAACAAAAGGTACTGTGCTACAAGGCAGACAAGGCACGAGTGGGGGCTTACCAGCCCAAATGTCCAGAAACAAAACAGAAAACACTTGCACTCCAGAGCCAGGAGAACATTTTCTCAAGTGAATGTGGCACAGATGCACAAATACAAAGAAATCCAAGATGTTATAATAAAAATCTTCACTTCAATGTAGCCAAACTAGAGAGAACAATTAAAAGCACAGCAGGTATGTCTGCATGCAGGTACCCTGGCACTTCACTAATTAAGACTTCGTCAGACGGTTACCTGTTGAAGGACAGCTCTTTTATATACTGTCAATTAAATTCAAAAACATGTAGGCCCGGATATTCAAACTGCGCCATTCCGCGGCGCAAGCCCTTGCGCTGCTCAAAATAGTTGAGCTGGGGTGTGGCCGGGGCGATATTCAAAGGAGTTGCGCTATTGAGCAACTCCTTTGAATATCACCCCCCAGCCACAGCTACGCAGTGGAACTTGCGCCACCGCAAGTTGTCAGAGTTGAGCATTAAACTTGCGGTGGCGCAAGTACCATTGCGCCATGCGCAAATTTCCGATATTCAAAAGGTGACATGCAAATGGGGCCATAATTCATGCAAGGCGGGGGGGCCATTTGCATGTGATTATGGCCCCATTTGCATGCCATTAGCACGTAGGTGCGCCCGATCTCGAGGACTCTGCGCCTGGTCGCTTTCTGCCAGGCAGCAGCCGCCGGGACCGACGCACTTGCAGCCTGATCAGGGCAGTATGTATGCAGACAACACCCCCAAACATCTCCTGATGCCCAATCGCGGCAGTATGTATGCAGACAACACCCCCAAACAACTCCCAATGCCCGATCGCGGGCAGTATGTATCAAGACAACCCCCGTGCCCGATCACGGGCATAACGTCGAAACAACCCCCAGTGCCCGACGCGGGCAGGCGTGAAAACAACCCCCACAGTGCCCGTCGCGGGCCGCCAGAATGTAAAAACCCCCCCCAACCCGAATATCTCCCTGGTGGGTCCAGTGACCGAATGCCCGATCGCGGCAGAATGTCTCAGGACAACACCCCCAACATCTCCCTGGTGTCTAGTGTCCCCCACCCACCCACCCACGAGCCCTCCACCGCTCCCCGGCAGCCGGGCGGGCGGCAGCATCCCACCCACCTGCCGCTTCGCTGCCGCCGCCGACTGACTGTCGGTAGGGCTGCACACCCATTGGTGCAGAGCTAGAGCCAATGGGCGCAGCCCATACCGCATATGACAGTCCAGATTTGTGAATGACATCTCGGCACTGGGGGTTGTTTCAATGCTCTGCCAGCGATCGGGCACTGGGGGTGTCTTGATACATACTGCCCGCGATCGGGCTGGTGGGGGCACAGGGATTGAGTTAAAGCAGCCACGGGTGGCAGCTGCTGTGTTGTGCCCTGCAATACAGCAGCTCACCTGTGGTGGCCCTCAACTTGATCCTTTTTTTGGCTCAAAGTTGTGCAGGCGCAGGTTGGGATTGCGCTTCAGATCAATCCTCTGCACAGCCCGATTGAATATCGGGTTGTGCAGTTTATGCATGGTTCCTCCCCCTCATGTTGAGCATGCATTCATTTGCATTGCGCTGTTGCTCAGCCTGTTTTCAGTGGCGCAACTGCCTCCTGCTGAATATCGCAGAATGGCGCAATGTAGGACTTGCGCATGCGCAACCCTGTTGCGCATGGAGCAACCCTTTTGAATATCTGGGCCGTAATGTCATGTGCACTGACCAATCAGATTCAAGATATACTAAAACACTAATTTTGTGCCAGATAAGAGGGTTGTTTATGTCCACAAATATGATAAAAAAAAAACAAATTATATATGTAAGTTTCCAAGGGGAATTGCTATCTTTGTGGTTATATATTAAGTTTCATTTTATTGAATTGGCCAAACAAAAGCAAAATATTGCTATAATTTAAAAATTCAGATCTCTGCATTCTGATTGGGCAATATAAGTTCATGTTGTACAAGTTAATTAATATGGGATAAAGTTATCAATACAGTCTTGTTATGTATGAAACATTATGTTATTTTGTAAAACAACTCACCTGTCTGGCACAAAATGAACATCTTAGTTTATCTTGAATCTGATTGGTCAGTACTCATGACAGCATAGATTTTTTTTTACTTTAATTGCCAGTATATAAAAAGGGCTGTCCTTCAACAGATAACCAGCCCCTGATGAAGCCTTAATTGGTGAAGCACTAGGGTACCTGCATGCGGACATACCTGCTGTGCCTTTAATTGTTCTTTCCAGTTTGACCGCAATAAAGTGAACATTTTCATTACAACATCTTGGATTTCCTGGTATTTATGCATCTATGTCCCCTTCACTGAAGAAAACATTCTCCTGGCTCTGGAGTACAAGTGTTTTCTGTTTTGCTACAATGTAAATGAGCCTTGGCTCAATCAAACTGTTCCTGAGCAACTGACTAACTAAAACACATCTACTGTTTATTTAATAATACAGTGCTAAACAACAATACAGGGTTCTGTCGTGTACAAGGCAAGTGTATGCATGATTTGCAAACAGCCACAAAGCCCCATGATGCTCTGTCTATGAGCGGAATTCATGTTCCTTTTCCACCTATGTCTGTGGGTGCGGAGCTCCACGCAGAGACAAAGGGTGGCTGGCAGATGAATGGCAGAGATTGGGAAGACATGGAGGGACTACATTTTCATTCTGTTTTTTTTGGTTTTGCTTGTTTGTAACCTGAACTGGGGGATGGATTTTTAAAAAAGATGCAGTGCCTGTGTTAAGCCTTGCATCAATCTCATGTGTGCTGCAGCTTTGTCAAATCCAAATGCCGCAAATGTACCCAATTTTCTAATCTCAGGCGCAGTTATGGCACTTAAATCACCTTTACAGCAGCTTGCAGAGAAGACTGGCCACAAGTTGTCTGCAAGAGGCCCCAGCATTGAAATACACCAGACCACAGAAAAGTGGTCCAGCGGGCATCTAAATGATGAGCAGGATAGAGAATTCCTTTGTTCTGATGCAAGTTTGGTGTGCTATATCTTTCACGCACCAGGGGGCTGCAGCAAAAATCTACTTTTGAAAATTTGGTCATGGGTTTCCAGTTGGATGCTCATGTCTGGTCACCAATGAATCCCAAGCTTATGATAAGCAGAGGGAATAAATGTGAACTTATAAAACTGCAGTTTTGCCAAATGAATTACCCTGTTCTCTTTTGTATATACCACTGAAACTGCTACACTAAATTGCACGCCAATACTGCATCCTGCACTGTTACAGCACATGCACTATCTTACCGTGTGCAAACCCTACTGACATCCACAGCGCTATGAGATCAGCAGTCTTTGATACGACTATGGAAAAAAAATCCTGAAATAAGAACATATATCAGTTAGAGTTTATGGTTATTCTGTTCCAAACTGATATGTAGATCAGAACTCTATTTGCAGAACACAGCATAAAAGTGAAAACATTATTCTTAGCAAAGATTATGAATCAAACAATGTTTTAGCAACTCACCAGGTACCTATTTGGATCACTTATATTGACAGAAAGGAAGTGTTCCTGTATGACAAAATCTAATAACTTCCTGGAACAGGCAAAAAACAAATATAAGTGAATGAAAATTAACTACACACAGACAGCATGGCCTAGTGGCTAGAGCACGGTCTTAAGAACCAGGAGTCCCAGGTTCAAATCCCATCACAGCCCATTACAAGCTATATGACCCTTAGCCTATTTACCCTCTCAGTGCTTCAGTCCACCCAGTTGTACAAACAGGTAAAAGCAGGACCCAACAGTAAACGAGATATTGCATTTCAGTTGGGCTATCCATGGTAAATCAGTTAAAATATAGACATAATTTCTCATACACAAGGCTTGTGCCCACCCTTTATTGTAAGACTTGATGTTACTAATCCCCTGACCATGGCCAACCTGCATATAAACCACTGCGGGCTCATCCATGGTTTGTCAACAGTCATGTGAGCAGGCTAGAAGGAGACACGCATGACAGCTCTAAAACTGTCCCTCTCCCACAACGAGATCTATTCACAGGAACACTATGAACAAAACACAGGGAGTGTCATCTGAAACCTTTCTGCACCATTCATTTCTTTGTTACGCTTTTCTTGCCGATTTGTTTATATGCACTTCAGTATGCACTTTTGCAAAAGAACAGTTACGTACTTACTGTAACAGTAGATCTTCAAGAGGATCCCTTTCATCGGGCCACACCAATGGAACTTATAACTGCCAGGCACTAGGACCAAATGGAAACTTTGGTAAGCAGTCAGCCAGGGGTCGCTTCTGACGAGGTCTGTCGACATCCACATAAATGTGGCCAGCCCCTCCTCTCCTCAGTTCCTCAATGGAGGACCTTTCTATAGGGAATCAGGAGAGAATCCAGCACTCCATAAACCAGGTGAGGCACAGGGCTGGAAAATGTAACAATGAAAATAGGAGCCCAAAAAACCCCATGTTACAGGGCCTAAATATATATTCTTACGGTAAGTACAAAACTGTTCTACCTTCTTTGAGGATATTTCTTTCATCAGGCCACACCTATGGATCGAGTACCAAGTAGTACCAAAAGTTAACAGTCTGGGTGGCTGAACCCTATAAGGTTATGAAAGTAGGCCTCGTAGTATAGCTAGGCCAAAACCAGCTTGTCAATAAGAAAAAATGTCCAAACTGTAGTACTTAGTGAAGATGTGGACAGTACTCCAGGTAGCAGCTGCACAGATTTCTGTATCGCACACATTTCTAAAACAAGCAACAGAGGTGGCCATGCCTCTAGTGGAATGACCCCGAACCACGCCAGGAAGTTCCTTACTGTACTTACTGTAACAAAATAATACAGTTGACCAGCCATTTGGACAAGCACTGTTTAGAAACTTGAGCACCATCTTTCCCAAGGGCAAACGAAACAAAAGGATGCAAAGACTTCCTGCAGTCCTTCATATGGTGTGTACAGTATCTAACTATTCTATGCACATCTAGAGTATGAAGCAATGCTTCCCCTGGATTGTCAGGAGATTCAGCAATAGGCGGAGTGAGGTCATACTGCCCTTGTACAGGTCTCTGGTATGACCACATTTAGAATATGGGGTAAGGTTCTGGAGCCCATATCACATATCATAAGGACATACGAACATACGCACCTGCCAGCAGAAACAGGCCAAGTGGTCTATTAAGTCTGCTCGATTGTGCAGTTAGCACCCCTAAACTGTAGCTGCCCCACCCCCCTCCCTTTGACCTCCCCCACGCACAAGGATATTGGATTCTTAGACAGGGTACAAAGGAGGGCAACCAAGATGACAGGGGACAACGGGGAAATCTTACAAAGAGAGGCTGGGAGCATTGAGAATGTAATCCCTGGAGGAGAGGAGAAAGACGAAGGGATATGATAGAGACCTTTAAATACCTGAAGGGAATAAATCAAGTGGATAGGGAGGGTCCCTTCAAGCTAAATGATAATAGGACCAATAGGGGGCACAGTTTGAAGTTGGTGGGGTAACAGTTAAGGAGAGACGTTAGAAAACACTTTTCACAGAGTGGGTGGTGGACACAAGGAATGCATTGCCAGAGGAGGTGGTCTCACAGAAGACGGTGGGCGGCTTTGAAAGGGCCTGGGATAGGCATAAGGAAACCCGGGGGACCATGTCATGGGAGTTATGGAGGAGAGATTGACAGGGGAGCGGGGTGCAGGGTCAATGGTGTAAGCCAGGGACACGGCATTACTAATGAGCAGACTCGACTGACCAATTAGGCCTTCTTCTGCTGGCGCTTTCGTATGTTCATATGGATTGGCATGCTCTGGATAACACACTGGCAGGTGGATGATTTGATTTAAAGTAAAGACGCCACCTTTGGTGGAAACTTAGGATTAGTACGCAAAGACACCCTGTCTTTGTGGAAAATCAGATAAGGAGGTTCATACCTTAGAGCCTATAGCTCTGAAATCCTTCAAGCAGAAGTGATTGCAACTAAAAATAATGCTTTCTGAAAGAAAGCATAAGCCACAAGTCGCAGCTGGCTCAAAAGGAGCCAAAGTCAGCCTTTCCAAAAATAAAACTCAGACCCCATGCCCGGACTGGATCTCAGATAGGAGGCTTTACATGTAGAATACCTCTCAAGAATGTACAGGCTACCTCCAGCTGAGCAACCGTACGACCCTCTACAGGAACATGGACAGCTGATGCAGCCAGGTGCACTTTGATAGAAGAATACTGAAGGCTGGAATCCGATAAGGACAACAGGTATTCTAGAACCCGATTAACTGGACAGGTAAAGGTATCCAGATGATGAGAAGTGACCGATAAAGCAAACGCTTCCACTTCATGGAGTAAGTATTTCTGGTGGATGGTTTCCTAGCAGCCAACAGAACATCCACCACTTTTTGTGACACTACAAAGCAACCTATGGCTAAGTCTTCAGAAGCCACGTGTGCAGATGGAGAGACTTCAGGTTTGGATGGACCAGTGTTCCCTGTTCCTGTGACAGTAGACCCTTGCAAAGAGGCAGAGGTACTGGGGGTTCCACTGCCAGCTACTGCAGCAGAGGGAACCAGATCTGCTGAGGCCTTAGGGGAGCGATGAGTATTACAGTTGCCCCCTCCATTTTCAGCTTGAGTAGTACTCTCTGAACTAGAGAAAGGGAGGGAAGGCATACAGAAGCCTCCCTTTCCAAGAGAGGGACAACGTGTCTCACTAGAAAACTCTAGGCCCTGGAGCCAGCGAGCAGAAAAGTGGCAGTTTTGTGTTTTGTGCGGACACAAAAAGGTCCAACTCTGGATGACCCCATCTTTCGAAAAGGTCATCAACTACGGAGGTGAACAGTTCCCACTTGTGCATCCTGGACGTGACCAGCCGAACTTGTCTACCAATACATTTTAGACACCTGGAACATGTACTGCTGATAGTTCTAGACTGTGTTTCACAGACCAATGCCAAACCCTTGTGGCTCCCCTGCAAAGCAGATAGGAATGAATCCCTCCCTTGTTTGTCGATGTAGTGCATCACACTGACATTGTCCATCTTTATTAACAGAGGACCTGGGAACAAGTGGTTCTGGAAGGCCTGGAGTCCATACAGAATGGCTCTCATTTCCAGAGCACTGAAGCGCTCTGTGCTCTCCACTGGAGTCCATGTGCCTTGTGTATGATGAGGACCCAAGCGCACCTCCCAGCCCAGACCCGAGGCATCCATGCTGATGATATGAAGAAGGGAGGGGAGCAGGTTGCAGGGTTCCATCCACCACTTGAGCACTTAGCGCACAGTGGACATGAAACAATCTGTTCTAGGTCATCTGTGAGCTGATCCCACTGGACTCTTAGGGTCCACTGGGGTATCTGTATGTGCAGCCTGGCCAGTGGCACTGTGACAATGGCTGTGGCCATGAGTCCCAGAAGGCACAACAATATCCTTGCTGAGACATAATGGCTGTCATGCACTAATTATGCTTGTACAATCAGACAGTCGACCCTGTCCAGAGGTAGGAAAACCGAGCCCTGGGCCATGTCCAGGACTGCCCCTATGTAATGCAGTCCCTGGCAGGGTGTCAACACTGATTTTAGTATGCTGACTGTCACCCCTAGAGCATAAGACAGCTGTCTGGTTTGAGCTAAGGTTATCAACAGCTGGTCCCTGGAGTGGGCCTTCAACAGCCAATTGTCCAGGTAAGGGAAAACATACAGGCCTGCCCTGCGAAGGGGTGCTGCCACCAGTGTTAAGCATTTGGTAAAGGCCCATGGAGCAGAAGACAAGCAAAAGGGCAACACTCTAAATTTGTAATGTTCCCCTTGAAACAGGAACCTCAAGTATTTTCTGTGAGGTTTCTGCATCTTGATATGGAGGTATGTATCCTTCATATTCAGGGAGCATATCCAATCCCCCTGTTTGCAGAAACAGAAGGAGATTGCAAAGCAACCACTCAGAACTTTTTGTATTCTATGAAGAAGTTGAGATTCCTTGGATCCAGAATAGGTCTCAGGTCTCCTGTCCACTTTGGGATGAGGAAGTACCTGGAGTAAAACCCTGTGCTCCTCTGTTCTGAGGGTGCAGTTCTATGGCATGTTTCTGAAGCAGAGTCTGTATTTCCTCCAGCAACAGGGGTAGTTGCCCTGGAGGACATGTCACAAGTGGTGTATGATCTGGAGGGTTGTTCAGACGTTCCAGAGCATGCCACTTTTCGATAATCTCCAGAACCCATGCATCTGTAATCACCTCTCTCCACTGGTTTAAGTGAAGGGAATGTCGACCCCTCCTACAACCACCCCTGGAGGTAAAGGAGGTTTGGGAGTGTATAAGGAGTCAGGCTGATGAGTGGGTACCTGAGATAGTGCTGGGGACTGGCAAGGGCCCTGCTCCTTTGCCCCTGCCCTGCTGTCTGGGGGCTGGGCACTGTCTAACACAGAAATACAGGAACATAGAAGTTGTCAGCAGATAAGGACCTCTTGGCCCACCTAGTCTGCCCTATTTTCCCTACCTACAGTGCCACTACAGACCCTACTCAATCTCTGGTTTGCACCCTCCCTTGTCTCACTGCTAAGATCTCCTTGTGCCTATCCTATGCTTTCTTGAATCCTGTAACAATTTCAGCCCCCACCACCTCTGCTGCGAGGCTGCTCCAAGCATCGACCACCCTTTCTGTGAAGAAGTACTTCCTCACATGTCCTCTCATCCCCCCCCCAGCTTCATAGTGTGACCCCATATTTTTCTCTGGAAACTGTTCCCTTTCTGTACCTTGCTTATACCTGTGAGATGTTTGAATGTTTCTATCATATCTCCCCTTTTCCTCCTTTCTTCTAGGGAGTACATATTTAATTCCTGAAGCCTCATTTTGTAGGGCTTCTGATGCAGGCCCTGCACCATTTTGATTGCCCTCCTTTGTACCGCCTCTACCCTGTTTATGTCCTTTCAGGGGTGGGGCCTCCAGAACTGGACACAGTACTCAAGGTGTGGTCTCACTAGTGATCTATACAGGGGTATTATTACCTCCCTCTTTCTGCTGGTGATACCCCTGCCTATGCATCCAAGCATCCCACTAGCCTTTCTCACTGCCTTGTCACACTGTTTAGCTACCTTCAGGTCATCAGAAATGATTACCCCCAGGTCCCTTTCCTGTTTTGTGATTGCTAGTACTTCTCCTCCCAGTTGATAAGTTGCTCCCAGAGTTCTGTGCCCCAAGTGAAAGATTTTGCACTTTTTTACGTTGAAGCCCAGCTGCTAAACCCGTGACCATTCTTCCAGCTTTTTTAGATCTTCTCTCATTCTTTCCACATACCCCGGTGTGCCTACTCTGCTGCAGATTTTTGTGTCATCCACAAATACTTATACCTTCCCTTCCAGTCCTTCTGCAATGTTGTCTATAAAGATTTTGAAGAGGATTGGGCCTAGTACTGACCCTTGTGGCGCCCCACTGGTCACTTTGCCCTCTCCAGAGTGGACACCACTTATGACCACCCTCTAACTCCTGTTGTCCAGCCAGCTCTACGCAGCTTACTACTTTAAGACCCACTCCCACATTTCTCAGCTTGCTCACCAGTCTTCTATGTGAAATGGTGTCAAAGCCCTTACTGAAGTACAGGTAAGCAACATCAAGTGCTCCACTCTGATCCACCCCTTGGTTACCCAGTCAAAGAACTCAATCAGATTTGTCTGGCAAGTCCTCCCCCCGTGAACCTATGCTGCCTCAGATCCTGAAGACCACTGGAAATAAGGTATTCCCCAATCCTTTCCTTCAGTAGTGATTCCATTACTTTGCCCACTACTGAGGTCAGGCTGACAGGCCTGTAATTTCCAGTCTCCTCTCTGTTTCCATTTTTGTGGAGTGGGACTACATCAGCCCTCCTCCAGTCTCCCGGGACCTCTTCTGTTTCTAAGTGACAGGTTGAACAGGGCTGTCAGAAGTGTAGCCAACTCCTCCTCGAGCTCAGTAACTAACACCAGCTGGAAGAAACTTACCCCTGCTCCTACCCCTGGGCTGGGTATGGTAGAGGGAGCGTACAGACTTCAAAGTTCTACCAGAGATCGGAGATCTTTCAAAGCCTCTTGGACCTCATGACCAAACAATTTCTGCCCTCAGAATGAAGCATTAAGAATGGCCTGTTGCACATCATTAGCAAAACCTGATACTCTAAGCCACGAATATCTCTTAAGACAGATGCCAGAAGTCACAGCTTTGGCACAAGCATCTGATACATCATAAGCTGTGTGGAACAAATGCTTGCCCACATCAGCCCCAGCTGTGAGAGGTTTCAGGAGCTCTTATTTTGGGGTATCCTCATGCAAGGCTTGTGCAGCAGCCACGTCCTTTCTCCAGAGAGTGCTCTGATATTTCATCATGTGGGTCTGGTAATTGGCAATAGGAAGGCCCAATGATGCAGAGGCATATGTCCTTTTGCCTATTACATCCAACCTCCTGGATTCTTTATCAGGAGGGAAGGAACTGAGATGCTTAGGTGCCTGAGACCTATCATGGGCAGCAGTAATGACCATTGAGTCAGCATCAGGTTGTGTGGCATAAAACGGCTTCCCAGAAGGGGCCATATACATTTTTTCCATCTTCCTATTGACAACAAGTATGTTGTTTGTTTGTTGTACCAGGCAGCAAAGATGGCATTCTCTAAGGCTGGCAGCAAAGGAGGCATCACAACTCCATGAGACTTGGACAATTCCAAGGACTCTATCAAGTTCTTTTTAGTAGTTCTGCACGGTGGCGCTGAGGGTTAAGGTGCTAGATGCCTCACCTTGTGGCACGCCGGCAACCCAGATTCAGGAACAAGCCTGGGCCGGGGTCGGGAAGGGATTGAGCATCCGGCAGACTGCTCTCCCTTCTGGGGGGGGATATAGGGTCCATGTCGCACTTGAGCGACCCATGGCATTAGTCAGGAGTAGCCAGGCACTTGGGGACATTGCCGCAATGGCACCCCAAGGAGGTGGAGCTCACTGGACACTGGTCATCATTGCACGTCCGAGCTCCACACGGCAGTAACAGGAAAAACCCCAGTGCCTGATAGGCAAAGGCGGGATCAGGGGTCAGTCCCCATGCCCAATGTTGGGCCTTCCAGCTCCACCTCGGTCTCTCCCTCAGCACCCTGGTCACCCCTTCAGTTTATAGAAACAGCACCTGAGGCATTGGCGTCCCACCCCGGGGGGCTCAGAGCCAGGAGGTTGGGTGATTAGGTGTGTGGGGAGATGGGCCAGGGCCGAGAATGGAGACCGCAGGCTTCAGGCGGGCAGGAGCAAGACCGCACCGCGCGTTCACGTCAGAGAGAGGTCAGGATAGCCGGTGAAAGAAGGCATAAAGAAACTTGGGAAAAAAAGTTATTTTTGGTAGTATCCTACTACTCCAGGGCAAATCCCAGCTTGCAACTGCTGCATTATGGTAAGGAAGGTAGGATCCTCTGGAGGGGACCATGGTGTTTCCACCACAGGGTCCTCACTGCACGTGGAAACAGTGGAGCTGGTGCCATGCTCATACTGACTCTCAGCATAATCTTTAGCCTCATCCACCTCATCCTGCATCATAGAGACCAAGAATGTAGTCCTACTCGGCGCTGACAGGGTCGATGGGGAGAAGACAGCGCACCCGTAACATCAGCAGTAGCACAGGAGGTGGCTGTGGCAAGGAAGTACTTGCAGCATCGATGGGGGGGCTAGTAACAGGCCCCACTGACAGGCCCTCTGGAACAGGGAGGCCAGGCAGTAGATGTCTTATTGTGTCAGATTAAGATAAGAGGACTGCCTGAGCGTCAGTGCTACTGTGGTCAACAGGTGAGACAAGAGGAGTTGAGGGTGAAGGCTGAGACTCCGACGTCAACCAGCCATAATAGGTCTGGTAGTGCCGGCGCGAAGCCCCAACCTTGGTGTCATCATGTCGCTGGTTGGGGGGTGGGGGGACAGTCGGCGCTGCAGGTAGAGCGGATAACGTCAAAGATGAGGTCGTAGCTGAAGAATGTGGGGCAACCTGGAATGCACCGGGGAGGCTTTCTCCTTTTCTTTGTCCAGGTGCTTGTGCTTTTGACTCCCTAATGTCCTTTCCTGGGATTTAGACAACCGCGATTCACTCAATTGGGATGTTGACACTGCTGTCTTTTTTGGAGCTCCATCTCCATTCTGGCTACAGTCTTTTGGAGAATAAACTTCTGAGAAAGCCCCATTACAGCATCATCTGTTTGCAGAGTTAAACCCCCAGCAAACTGTGCAGGCTTTTTCATTGTGATCTAGGCTTAGGCAGTAGACAAAGACGTCATGGGAGTCTCCAGCGTATATCTTGTCTCCGCACTGACAGTATCAGAATAGTTTTCACGGTCCTTTCGATGACATGCAGGTTGTCGAAAATCACTATAAAAGTGATTACTTTCGTAGATGGAAAAATAAATAAATGGCAGCTATTGTGGCGGTGTTTCCACAGCAGTCTAACGAGTCTGATTGATGGCGGGAAAAGAACTGAGGAGAAGAGCGGTCACCCACATTTACGTGGATGCTGACATCTAACGTCATCATGGGTGACCCCTGTCTGACTGCTTGCAAGTTTCATGTGGTCCTAGCACCTGGCATCTGTAAGTTCCATAGGTGTGCCTGATGAAAGATATCTTCAAAGAAGATCATACTTTATTTAGCTACTACAATGTATAAGAGAATACAGTTTGTCACTTTAACTTTTCCACAGTTGACCATACATTTTTTGTCACCTCTTTCAGTACCTGTATATGCCTGACACTGCAGCTTTCTCCATGTCAACAAACTGTGGTGTTTAAATCAACATGAGGTCAGTTGTTAACAATCAGATGTCTTTGGAACTCACAAAGAATTAAGTGCCAATAGTTTATGTGACCATACTTAGATGGTCAATAATTTATTTACTGAAAACCGATAACCTGGAAAGGCACGATTCAAGATTCAAGATTTCTACTGAAAATAGGAAAAGGTGTAAAAAGGGCAGTTGTGCTTGGGCTCATTCACAAGGGCTTCCTGGTAATAGGAAGTACGAAAAAATAAAAATGTTTCCATGACAAATTAATACATTGTAAAGCAGTCTCAGATTTTCATCCAATCAGAGCAAAGAACCACTGTACCTCTTACTGAGCATACAGATGCTACCTCATACACCATGCTCAGCTTTTTTTCCACTGTTGCTGTCAACTGCCGCTCACTGCTCATCATTCTACTCTGCATTTGCCTGCCTCTAATATATATGGTTCAGTTTTGAAAATAAAAAAGCTATAAACAAATAAAAATGCTTTTTAAACAGTTATACTGACAATTTTGTGTTGCTGGAAAATCTTCGACTGCTTCATAATATAATAAAATGTCTACTTGTGTGTGTGTCTTACGGCATAACTATATTATCGCGTTCTGTTTGGGCTGACAGAACCGCTCAGCATTACCTTGTGGTCCTCTTGCCCAAACAGTACGTGATAACATTCTCATGCTGTAAGAAACACACACAAATATACATATTTATTTATTGAGGTCTAGGAATTACAACCCTTTGAGTCAGGGACTCTTTTTCAAAGGCTCCACATCAGTACAAAGTGTTGCAGGCAAGTATTACAGGCATCACAAAACAATGACAGTAAATTATACAAAGAGAGAGAGAAAAAATTATACAGTAGGAGCTATTTCAAAAGGCTCCACATCAGTACAAAGTGTGGCAGGTAAGTGTCACAGACATCATTACATCATGAACAATGACATTAATTAGACACAAAGAGAAAATTATACAATAGGGAGTTATCTCATAACGAAGCGTTACAACAAGCACTGACAATTGACATGTCAGTAACCAAAAAATTGTAAAGACAAGTCTGAGGAGAAAAATAAGTACTGGATACAGGAGCAATGGAGCCATAGAGGAGAAAGTGAAAACAGGCCCAGGAAGTGGACCAAAGAACAGCTGGAAAATAGTAGAGACCAGAAAGCTGCCCAATGGGCATTGTCGTGTGGCCAAGGTGCGGGAGAGGAAATAGCTGGAGAGTTACAACAGTGCTATGGGCAGTTGCAGTTTGATGAAACCAGGATGTGATCCCGCAGTTCTTTTTTGAAAGGGCCAAACCTGGGTAAGGATAGGAGGGAACAGGGGATGGAGTTCATCCATAAAGGGGCCCTATATTTGAAAAGACCTTTGACCGGCAGTGGCTCTGTAGAAGGGGACTTGGAAAGCAGTTTTGTCAGTGTGTCTTTTCGCCCACCTGTGCTGCCATGGAGAGAGGAGGTTACAGCCAGGGGGTGAGTGGCCCACAGATACTGTTTTGCTATTAACTCATTCAGGCCTAGAGACGTCTGTAGGCGGTGTCTGAAAGCATAGCCCCTCAGGACAATAACGCCTGTAGACGTACTCAACTGACTTTCACTCAGGCCCAGAAACATCTGAGGAAGTCAGCAGTTTTTACCTAACTATTAAACAAACCGAATTGCTTAGAATTGAATGCATAGCACCGTTAGAAAGGCAATTTTGCTCTGAACAATTTTGCTGCAGATACTTTGTGTCTATCATGTATACTTTAGGAGTTATTCATATTTGTTTAAGGTATGGTGTGCATGGCTAACATTTGTCTCTCAAGCCTCACCTAAGCACCTTGAATAAATCTGAAAAAAAACAGTTGTTTGGTATTTCAGCTACTATAAAATAAAAACTAAATGGATTACAATTGATTGCATAGCACCATTAGAAAGGATATTTTGTGCTGAATAATTTTGCCACTGATACTTTGTGTCTACCACATATACTTTAGGAGTTATTTGCATTTGTTTAAGGTATGGTGTGCATGGCTGACATTTGTCTCTCATGCATCACCTAAGCACCTTGAAAAAAATCAGTTGTTTGGTATTTCAGCTAGTATAAAATAAAAACTAAATTGATTACAACTGATTGCATAGCACCACTGGAAAGGTAACATTGTGCTGAACAACTTTGCCACTCATACTTTGTGTGTAGCACTTACGGTTCAAGAGGTATTCATATTTGTTTGTGGCATGCTGAGTATGGCTTGATTTTGCGTAGAAAGGCCCAGGATGCAGTGCTAAGAGTATACAGGGCACAAGTGGCAGAAGTCTCAAAGAGCTCTTGTGGTGTGAATGAGTTAAGCAAGTTTGATAATAGAGACGCCCTTGGAAATTTAGCCAGGCTGAGTGTTGACAGACATCGCAAGTATGTATCAACCTGTCGCAGCCAGTGGCCAGGTGGCAGGCTTTCTTTAAGGCAAGTTTAATTTTGCTCAGGGCACAGTTTGAGGCAGAGCCATAGATGACTATACCATAGTCTACCAAGGATAGAACAGAGCTGGAGATAGCCAGTCTAAGAGCAGCGGGGGGAGGCAGGACCTAATTCTGTAGAGGAGGCCAATTCTAGCATTAACTGCAGAGCAGGTAGTGGTAATGTGTTCATGGAAGGAGAGGGCAGGCTCGAGGGTGATACCAAGGTATTTAAAATGAGGAACAGATTCCAGGGGGGTGCCATGAGAATTGAGGATGGAGATGGCGGAGGTCTTGTACTTATTTTGGTGGTGGGAAAATCGCATTACCTTTGTCTTTTTATAACTGAGGATTAGTTTATGGGTTGAAAACCCAGGATTCAACCTCCTTGAAGGAGTGCTGCAGGTCCAGTAGAAGCAGGGTGAGATCAGGGTGGTGACTGAAAATCACTGGATTATCCGCACAGAGGAGGAGACGTCCAGTGCAGGCCGAGGGGAGAGAGTTCAGGTACAGGGTAAATAGGAGTGGGCCAAGAATGGAGCCCTGGGGTACCCCAGAGCGAACCTGTAGATTAGTGGATAGGGTGCTATTTATCTTCACTTGCTGGGATCTTCCTTGCAGGTAGTGGGTGAACGAGGTGGTGGCCTCCTGGGACAGGCCAGTGGAAAAAAGACAGTCTTATAATAGAGAATGACTGACCGTATCAAAGGCCTTGGTGAGGTCTATATACACAGACCCAACCAGGGGAGGGGAGGGGAGTCGATGTGAAGCGTCAATGGGTAAACACCCACAGAAACAAACAAGCTGCAGGGAGTGCTGTCTTTACCTCTTCAGGCTGATGCAAACCAGCCTCTCCCAGGGAGCTGTTGGCAGTGTGTGGTGGGGGTGGAGGGGCTGCAGGCTTGGACACCTCTTCAGTCTGATCCAAACCGTCCTCTCCCAGGCAGCTGTTGACACATATAGATATAGATATATAGATATATATATATATATATATATATATATATATATTTAGATTTTGATAACCGGGTAAGCTCACTGAGACCAGAGATCCCTTTTTCAGAAGCGACCTGGATTAGTTACAGACAATAATTACAGATATTGGCAGGAGTACACAGTAGTACATACATTGGTAGGAGTACACACTAGCTGGAACATGCATTGGATAGGTGTGTGTATATATATATATATATATATATATATATATATATATATACACATACACATAATAAACACAGACATCTGCAAGGCAAGAAAAGACATAACAACAACAACAAGGTTTAAACCACAATACAACTTTAGGATGACTGTTGACAATAAGCCAAGGCTTGCTTTCTGGTGTGACCCAGGGGGAGGTACAAGACAAAAATATAAACATCAAAAACGATACCAGCAAATATGGTGCAATTAATTACAATCATGAATATGTGTTATATACGGGCAAAGATGGTGCATTTAACTGCAATCATGAATAAGTAATATACAGCAAAAATAATAAAAGCAAAGACAAAGCAATTAACAGCCCCTGTCTCAAAGGGGGAGGACCAAAGTCCGACCAGTGTGTTAGGCGGAAGCCAAGAAGCAGCATCCCATGACAGAAAGGCTGGCGAGAAAAAGAGCAAAAATAAAATATTGGTGGTATGGAACTCTATGGTTAGGGGTTGAGGTCAAATTGGTGGGGGGAAGCCATTTGAAGGTATTAGTCAAATGTCTCCTGGGAGCATCTGCTAAATGGGATACAGAAAAGATAGGAAAATTGGTTGACAACGCAGAAGGACTGAGGGTGATAATTCATGTAGGTACAAATTACCTAGCTCACCAACCAGTTGATGAGGTCAAACAAAGTCTGGTAAAGCTGGAAGGAAGGCTGGAGGCAAGAGCATCATCCTTGGCCCTCTTGGAGGTGTGGGAGAGGGGAGAGAAAAGCAGGCCAGACTTCGACAAGATGAGATAGCAGAACTTAACGGATGGATGAAGGAATGGTGCCAGACAAGGGGGTACCACTTTATCAGCAACTGGGGTGACTTCTGAGAAAAGAAGTTTTTTTTTAAGGGAGATTGTCTCCACCTGACAAGGGATGGGGTAAGAACGTTAGCACAAAACCTCAATGTTTACATTAATCACATAGGATGACTGAAGCAGGGAGTTGGACTGCAGGAGGAAGGAAGCAAGAGTAGGGATAATAGCAAATCAAGGAGAGGGGAAATAAAGGGGAATTTGGGTGGCAGTAAGACACAAGGAGGGAGTAAGGAAGGTAGGAAGTAAAGGGGCAGCAGAGAGAAAGGTGAAATAACAAGAGAAAGTCCTCAGCAAGGGAGGGTGGGGGCAAATACAGAGAAGGGACAAAGAAGTAGATCTGAGGTATGGAAGATCATGAGCACCAATGCTAGGAGTCTGGAAAACATGGTCCCACACTTGGCAGCAGTCATGGCAGAAGAAGACCCAGACGTCGTGGCTCTATGGGGAATAGGATTGGGACATGTCCATACCAGGATATGCTCTTTTCAGAAAGGACAGAGCAGGCAGAAAAGGAGGGAGGAGTAGCACTTTATGTGAGGGACGACATAAAGGCTACTGAGGCACTGGGCAAGTGAGGGGGCAGAGGCTCTATGAGTCACCTTGGAGATGGGGAAAGGGGATGTTATTCACACAGGGGTGATATACAGGCCGCCGTCACAAGAAAGGGGGTGGACAAAACTATGATGTTGGAAATACAGAGAGTGACAAACAATGGGGAAGTGCTGCTGTTGGGGGATTACAACATACCAGATGTGAAGTGGAGCACCCCAGCAGCGGCCTCTGCCAGAAGTAGAAATATCACAGACTCCCTACATGGGGCACTCTTGAGACAGCTAGTCAGGGAACTTACTAGAGAAGGGTCAGTACTGGACCCGATTTTCACAAATGGAGACAGAGTGGGAGGGGTTTCAGTGGGGGAAAGCCTAGGTACAAGTGACCATAATACAGTATGGTTCACGCTAAGGACAGCACCAGAAAGGAAACACTCTTAAGGAAAAAGTCCTAGATTTCAGGAGAGCAGACTTTAAGAGTATTGGAGACCACCTCAAGAAAACTCTTGTAAGGGTGGAGGATCTGGAGGGGGTGGAAGAAAAATGTGAAAAAATAAAGGGGGTTATAGCAGATGCCACAGATCTCTGCATCAGATAGGTCAGTAAAAACAGGAGAAAGAGGAAACCTCTATGGTTCAATATGGAGGTTGCAATAAAGGTCAGGGCAAAGACAGCAGCATTCAGCAGATACAAACAGATGCAGAGGGAAGAAGATAGAGAAGCGTAGCAGGAATTGAGCTCAGGAGAGCAAAGGCGAGGACTGAAGAAAATACAGCCCAATAAATTAAGAGAGGGGATAAAACCTTCTACCAGTACATGAGTGAAAGGAGGAAGACAAAGGGTGGGATAGTTCGGCTGAGGGATAAGGGTGGGTAGACAGTGGAGGGAGATCAGGAGAAGGCAGATATCCTAAATAGCTATTTTTGCTCCGTGTTCACAGTGGAGGAGGAGGAGAAAGGAGGGTGGATCGGGGAGAGGGGTAAAGCTGGGGAGGGGATGGACACCAGCCTTTTCAAAGTGGAGGTGGTCCTAAAGGAACTAGCAGGACTCAAGGTTGACAAAGCCATGGGACTGGATGGGATTCACCTCAAAATACTGAGGGAGGAGCTAGCAGAACTATTAACTGGCCTGTTCAATAAACCATTTTAGATGGGATTGTTCCAGATGACTGGAAGGGAGTGGACACAGTCCCCCTCCATAAGGGAGCAAGCAAGGAAGAGACAAGTAACTACAAGCCAGTCAGCCTGACATCAGTGGTGGGGAAGTTGATGGAGAAATTACTGAAAGAAAAAATGATCCAGTACCTTGATTCAAATGACCTAAAGGATCACAGACAACATGGTTTCATGGAAGGGAGGTCATGTCAAATGAACTTAATTGAATTCTTTGACTGGGTGACTAGAGTGACAGATCAGGGCAGTGTTATGTGGTGTACCTAGACCTCAGTAAAACATCTGACAGCATACAGAACAGAATGCTTCTGTACAAAATGAGAGCCCTGGGAGTGGAACCAGAGGTGGAGAGATGGGTGAAAAACTGGCTGAAGGGAAGAAGGCAAAGGGTGATCGTTGATGGAGTTCCCTCAGAGGAGGGAAGGGTGACTAGCGGGGTATCACAGTGGTTGGTACTGGGTCTGATCCTGTTCAATATTTTCATAGGGGACATTGCGGAAGGACTTGAGAGGAAGGTCTGTCTATTCGCGGATGATACAAAGCTCTGCAACAGAGTAGAAAATGCCAATGGGGTAGAAAAAATGAGAAGAGATTTGCACAGACTAGAGGAGTGATCTAAAGAGTGGCAGCTGAGTTTTAATGCCAAAAAGTGCAAAGTTATGAACTTAGGAAGTAGAAATCTAGAAAAGCAGAAGTAGGAGGCAGTATAGCGCAGTGGTCTAAGGCTCTGAGCTGCAAATTTGGTGACATCCAGCAGACCAGACCTGGGTTTGAATCCCACAGCTTCCACTTGCATACTGTGTAGCCCTGAGCAAGTCACTTAACCTCCTTGTGCTCCCAGGTCGCTCCTGTAAAAAAGCTTCCAGCTTAGTGTGCTATACCTGGTTAAACAACTAAATAATAAAAAAATCTAAAAGCAGAGTACAGGATGGGTGGTCAGATACTGGACGTGACAGAGCAGGAAAGGGACCATAGTATAATCATATATAATGATCTTAAGGTGGCTAAGCAATGGGAGAGGGCAGCAGCGAGGGCCAGTAGAATGCTGGGATGCATAGGCAGGGGTATTATAAGCAGAGGGAGGTGATGATACCCTTGTACAAACAGCTGGTGAAGCCACACCATGAATACCATGTCCAGTTCTGGAAACCATACCTGGAGGGATGTGGACAGAGTGGAGAGGGCCTAGAGGAGGGCAATGAAAATGGTGAGAGGACTCAGCCATTTGACATACAAGGAAAGGCTGAAAGATCTTAACTTGGTATTACTTGGTACAATAGAACAGAAGAAGGCCACAGACCATTGTGACTGTTCCCCACACAGTGTGGGACATTATTTAATAATTTTTCCGTATCCAAATGTCTAGTTTATTTTTAAAAGTTGTGGTACTAGGAGCCTCAACTACATCCTGTGGCAGGGTGTTCCATACGCTAGAAGCCCTTATTGAGAAAAAGTTTCCCCTCTTACTAGTTCTATAACTTTTGACCTCAAGCTGTTTGTTATGCAGTCTTGGAACATGTCTCCTTTTGGAGAAAGTTAGACCACATTTATCCATGAGATCTGGTGAACATTTATTAAATTTTAGACCATGACCATGAGTTGCCTCTTAATCTTCTATTCTGAAAAGAGAAGAGATCAGTAACTTTTAACCTGGTTCTCCTAGTACCTAAAACTTGCACACAAATGGGTGACAGAACCTTCACTGCGTATGTGCCCAGGGTTTGGAACTCTCTTCCATCAAGCACTCGCTCCTCTCCCTCCCAACGGAGCTTTAAAGCCTCCCTCTGGGGCTTTCTCAAAATGGCCTCCACCTGTCTCTGCACTAGACAAACCCTCTTAGCCTGTAGCGCCCAACAAACTGAGATGCTACCTAAACAATATGACTTGGATAGAGTACATCTGCGCTTATACACCTCCTGTACTCACAGCTTACTAGAAAAATAGACCACTTAGGCTCACCGGCCCAACAGGGTGAGCACTAGTACTGTGCACTCCCTTATCTTGCTCTGGGCCCACTCTATCCCAATGTGACTCCTCTTCGCCTACCTGCAAGCCTTACTACATTGCTGCCTGGAATGATGAAACCACACTGTACTTCTTCCTACTGCCTGCAATGTAAATACTGCAATGTAAACCCCTGCTGGTACTGTTGCTTGTAATGTCCCTGTGTGCTAATTCTCTTTAATGTAATCCTTCACTTGTATTTGCCTGATGTTCATGTATGTACCTTGTAATCTCCTGGGTCGCACCTGAAAATAGGCACTTGGCTGTTCAGTGTGCCTACCTGGTTAACAAAAGCAAATAAATGAAAAATAACCTAGCTTGATAGTCTAAATTTGTTAGTCTGGGAATCATTTTAGTTGCTCTCCTCTGGACTTGCTCAAATACTGCAATATCTTTTTTTAAGTTTGGATTCCAAAAAGGGGAGCTGTAATCTAGGTATGGTCTAATATATGCCCTGTACAGTGGGATGAGGCATTGTTCAGTGCAGTTAATAAAGGTGTGTTTAATTTGCCTCAATAATCTATTGGTCATACAAGCCGTCCTTACACAGTGATCCCTTGACGTCAGTTTATTGTTGATATAAATACCTAGATCTTTCTCACAAAATGTATGTGGATGATACAGTACTGTGCACATCTGGCCCCTCGACCTCCAATGTAGCAACCAGACTGCAGCAGGACTTCAATGCAGTTCAGTGCTGGTTTCGCTCTAATCAACTCTTTCTAAGTGCCAAGAAAACCATCTCCGTGACTTTCGGCACAAGGCAGAGACTTTCATGGCTACCCTCCTCCCACACCCTGGATGGGACTGCTCTGGAGTCATGCAACTCCTACAGATATCTCGGGGTCTGGCTTGACCAGCACCTTGACTTCTCCGCACATACTGATGCCATCCACAAAAAGCTTCACCCCAGGCTAGGCACTTTGTACCATAACCGTGAATGTATCCCACTGCCGGCTCACCATGCAATTGTGCAGAAGATGATTCTACCCATCTCTGACTACAGGGACGTAGTCTATAGTGCTGCACCTAAGTCCACCCTAGCCAGACTGGACCCCCATTCCACTCCTTTTGTCGCTTTGTCCTCTACTTTCCTCCAAATATTCATCACTGTGTCCTATACCACAACCTAGACCTTCCCTCATTGCAGGACTGGCATCACTCCCACTGTGCCAGTCTCACGGCTAAATACTGGATGCAGTCCCTCCCACCTTATCTCGTCTCTGTCCTCTCGGCCAATATCTTCCAGGGCTACGTGGTGAGGAGTAACAACTTGCATCTACTGTCCACTCCACTCATGTCAACCTCGGCAGGCCAATCAGCATTTATGTATCGCATGCCTAAACTCTGGAACTCACTCCCTTCAGTTATCCAGTATGCCTCCCCCAGTCAGCTCCTAATCTTCCTTCTCAAAAAACACTTCTCCCCAATCTACACATGCAGCCATGCAAGCTCCTGACTAGGCAACCAGGTCCACCTTAAAATGTGTTGAACCCATACTACGTTCTGTCCATTATTTTGTCTTGTCATATGCCTTGCTACCTTAATGTATGCATTGTACAACTGGGATATACTATGGTATCCCTAAACTCAGTTTCCTGAGTCTCGGGACACCGACCCCACTGGCCTGAAATGAACATTCCCGAGTCAATCAGATGCCCGAAAATATGATTTCAGACATCTGATTGAAAACAAATTTTGCAAATCAGGGAGGCTCCTCCCTCCCCACACCCCCGTTACTAATATAACTAACTCCAAGGGTAAGCAGACCTCGAAGTTAACAAAAAATAGTTACGGGGGTACGAATATGTAAAAATATTCCAGGATGCAGCGTGGAATAGAACCATCGCCTCCCAGAGCATGCTGGCTAAGCTGCCAGTGGTTTACCCTTAACACCACCAGGGCAGCTTGGCCAGCCTCCCGATTCCTCCACTACTTGGAATCCATCTACAGGGGTAAGGTAGGAAGCTGTCGCATCCACTACCTTACCCCTGTAACGTCTGTCAGGTTTCTGTAATGCCAGGATTCACACTGTCTGAACACTGAATCTGTTGAGCAATACTGCCCGGGCAAGTCAGTGTTGGGATAATAAGCCTCGGCAAAACATAAGGGTACCGTACAACTGCCTGTAGAAATACACTTCAGTACATTTTGTATATTTATTTTGTATGTTTATATGTTAACATGTCTGAACATGGAATTTGTACTTGCAATCCCTCTCATCCTACCCACAGGGCACATCTGGAATCGAGCAGTAGTCTGCTCAGCATGCCTTCCTGGTAAAACCTTCAAGGAAAACATTAGGAAACACTACTTCACAGAAAGGGTAGTGGATGGGTGGAATGCACTCCCCGAGGAAGTGGTGGGGGCCAAAACAGTGACAGGATTCAAGGTTGCTTGGGATAGGTACAAGAGAATTCTGGAGAGGGGGCAGGGGGGAAATTAGCTGGATCACCTAGGGTCCTTGGGTAACATGGAGATAGAACACTTGGGCAGACTCGGTCGGCCTGGAGGTCCTTATCTGCTGACAGTTTCTATGTTTCTACATTTAACTGTAATCATGAATAAGTAAGCAATGCAGACTGTTAGGTCGAAAGTATAAATAACAGAAAGGCACAAGCTAAATTACAGAAAATAAAGCGGTACTAGAGAGACGAGCTCCGAATAGGATGCACTTCACGACAACTCAGGTACAACAACGTGAAAATATGAGAAAAGTACAGTTAAACTTGAAATTCCATTTTTTCCTATGGCTTAACTTGACTGCCAGTGTTCTCCTGCACAAGACAGTATCATTTTCAGGATGGCTCGAGCCATGGGAGGAGGAGGAGGAGGTCAAAAACAGTAGACTCAAACACAGCAAGACAGCATCAACCAGATGGGGCCTCCTGGAACCAGAGGATCGAGTGGTACGGGAACCTCTCTTCCATGGGATTCCGTTCTCCAGGTGGGCTGCAAAATGGACAAGAAAATTGAGAAAATCCTGGAGCATATGGGCTCAAGACACAAAAATAGACTCAGCTGTTAATACCTCGCAAGAAGCCAACAATCACTCTATGGTGACACAAGTTGAAATGTCTAAACTAACTGTTGAAAGCTCCCATCTTCAAGCCCAGCTGGAAATGCTCAAAAACTCCAACCAAGGTATGAAACTTCGGGCAGTGGGGCCCCCAGAGGGCATCAAGGGGAAGGCTCTGAAGTCCTTTATTAGGATTTGGTTGCTGAATTCACTGCCCAAGGGATCCATTGACTCTACTGACAGTCAAAGCCTACGGAATTAACTTTCAAAGGGCTCAAGCAAAAAATGACAATCCTCGCACAGTGCTGATTGTGACTAAAGGCACTGAAATAAGGACATTATTCTACAATGGGCAAGACTGAAATGCCTTACAAAACTGGAGGATCACGAAGTATGACTTTTTCCTGACTGGTCCTACGTGACTCGTTTGCACAGGAAATGCTCTGACCCTAACATCATTACTTTTGGGGGCAAGACATTTCAGTTCTTGGACCCAACGAAATGAGAAAGAAGGCTGACAAACTGCTGGAGGACTTTTGGAGCAATCCTCAACACAGGCATGAGCAGAGTGTAGAATCGGATCTGATTGGCTAAGCAACTGGTTTGACTTCTTTTTATACTGAAATATGGATCTCTGGACTGGGACTAAGGGGAACAATGACTTGTTATCCTGTTTTAAAGTGGGCATAATTATGCTACTTTACTTTAACACCCCATCTCAATTCTAGGTAAAATCATGTTTCATAGGCCTGTTGGAATCCAGAAACATGGAAAAGGGACACTTTTACTGTTTGGGAAGATGGCATTGTCCACAAAACCCTAGACAGAGAAGAAGTGATTCTGGTGCAAATGAAGGGTGGGGGGGTTGCATTCCATCCTAGGAAGCTGTGAAGTAAGGAGACTTAAAAGCAACCTGCCTGTCATAGCAGTTTTAATTATTACTTTCCCAAATGCTGAGTATAAGAGAGTTATTGTATTAGTATTAATAAATGGCACTCTGTCTGTGATGGGGAGGGTGACTAGCGGGGTCCTACAGGGCTTAGTTCTGGGGCTGATCCTCTTCAACATATTCATCAGAGACATTGTGGATGAACTGGAGGGAGAGGTGTGCCTGTTTGCAGATGACACCAAACTCAGCAACAGGGTAGACACAACAGAGGGACAGCAAAGCATGGAAGTTGATCTCCGAAAACTGGAGGAGTGGTCCAAGACCTGGTAATTGAAATTCAATGCCAAAAAATGCAAGGTCATGCACCTGGGAAAGTGTAACCCAGGGAAACTGTACTCAATGGGAGGGGAGCAGCTGGTAGCTACCAGGCAGGAGCGAGACCTAGGGGTGGTCATATCAGATGACCTCAAGGTCAGTAGACAATGCGAAAAGGCAACACTAAAGGCTAGTGGTATCCTGGGATGCATAGGCAGGGGCATCATGAGCAGAAGGCATGAAGTAATCATGCCCCTGTATCAGTCCCTGGGCAGGCCTCACCTGGGGTACTGTGTCCAATTCTGGAGGTCACATCTCAGGAAGGACATAGATAGGCTGGAGACAGTACAGAGAAGAGCAACAAAGATGGCGCAGAACTTGCATCAGAAACCGTACGAGGCAAGACTAGATGACCTCAAATTATACTCCCTAGAACAATGAAGAAATTGTGGGGACATGATAGAAACATTCAAATACCTTAAAGGCAACAACAGGGTGCATGTGCAGAACCTCTTTCTGGTAAAGGACTACAGCAGGACTAGACGGCACAACCATCGACTTAAGGGAGGAAAGTTCAGAAGCAATATGAGGAAATTCTTCTTCACAGAACTTGTTGTGGAACCATGGAATAGGCTGCCAGAGGGGGTGGTGGGAGCCAAGACAGTGCGAGAATTCAAGCATGTATGGGACAGACACTGTGGGATATGCAAGCAGGCAGCTAAGTTGGGGGGTAGGAAGCCAAGGGCAGACTTGATGGATCATATGGTCCCCATCTGCCGACAACTTCTGTTTCTGTGTTTCTACTGTAATTGTGTTACAGCATTTTGCTGCTGTTATGTATATTTTTTCCTCTCCTGCTCTCTCCTCAATGGCCGCTTCTGCCCATCCCAGGGTCCCAGACCCGTCACCCTGGCATCTCCCAGGGCTTTGGTGGGTCCTTTCTTGTTCCCTCAGAGCTTTCCCCCACTAGCGGGGGTGACAGAGGTCCCCTTTTCCTTCCATCATGGACCAGATCCAGTTAGGGAGGGACCGTGCTTCAGTAGCCAGGTGCAGAACCTGAGAACTGGGCGACTTCATCCGGCCACTGAAGAGTGTTTTTCCTTCTTCCTGAGCCCCGTGGGATGTCAGCATCATGGGCGTGCCAAGCATGTCTCTATGCATCTGGCGTGCAGTGCCTGCCAACACCCCTCTCCCACTAGCCACTCTAGCTGCATTGCTACCTGGGGTCACCCAAGTGGCAGTAAAGCAGCAGAGCTGGCTGTTCTCCCTCCCCGAAGAAGAGTGTTCACTAGGATGCTCAATCCTTCTCCTCCTCGGCTGACCCCCTGCAGCCCGGTTCATTCCCGAACACGGGCTGGCAGTGTGGGAGAGGTAAGGCACTAAGCGCCTCAGCCCTCTGCACCACCAGACCAACTCCAGCATTTTAATACATGCTTCACAAGCTGCTTTACTGTTGTGCACTATCTTTAGTGATGTCACCTATACTTATATAAAAAGAAAATTATACATCATGTGGGAATAGTGACTAGAAAAGATCGTATCATTATCTGGACATTGGTTTCCTTCAGTATATGTTTTCTGTTATCTCCCACAGGTTATGGCTGGGCTGGCCATTGCTGGACTTTCCTTTGGCTGGTATATTCCAGAATATGAACTTTTATGTTGGTACCCCACTGGACATATGAAATATTAATGGATTTATTAATTCAAAAGCTAACATGAGCATAATGTTATCACACTAGTGTATTAAACACACTATACCTTGTGTCATTAATATGACTGCTGTATAGCAAGTTGGTTTTTATTTTACAAAAACGGAATAAAAAGAAAATTAAAAAATACAGAAAACAAAACAGAAAAGCCATAACAATGTGTATTAGCATAGACTGTAATATAAGTAACATCCAGAGTACCAAGGAATAAACAGGAAAATACAAGAACATCAGGAGGGTATAATGGAAGCATCAGCTTAAGGCAGGTCAACACTGAAGCAACACAAAGCTCAGGAAGAGTGTAAATATGCCAAATGATGAAGTATAGTAATGGAGTATACTGTGTTATCCTTGTCCCCTATCAACCCCCCCGGCCCCCACCTTGACAATGGGGGCTGCAATTGCTGCCCCCTGCCCCCCAGGCTGGGAGGGAAGATGATCAGCTGCCTTTATACCTTACACTGATGCTGCTATGTGGTCAGTCAACAGGAGGTGCATGAACACCAGATGTGTCCCCCACCCTCCCTCCAACACTATGTAAGCAACCAACTGGAGAAGCATGGACACCAGTTGTGTCCCACACCCTCCCTCCACACTATGTGATTTGCCAACAGCAGGTGCATGGACACCAGATGTGGCTCACTCCCTCCCTTCCCACTATGTGATCAATCAACAGGAAGTGCATGGGCACCAGACATGGCCAACACCCTCCCTTCAGCACTATGTGATTTGCCAACAGAAGATGCATGAACACCAGATATGGCTCACACCCTCTTCCTCGCTATACAATCAGTAAACAGGAGGTGCACGGGCACCAGATGACCCACACCCTCCCTCCCACTACATTATCAGTAAACAGGAGGTGAATGGACACCAGTTGTGCACCAACACCACACCCTCCTCCTCGCTACGCGATCAGTAAACAGGAGGTGCACAGGTACCAGATGGCCCACACCCTCCCTCCCACTACATTATCAGTAAACAGGAGGTGAATGGACACCAGATGTGCCCCCACACCACACCCTCCTCCTCGCTATGCAATTAGTAAACAGGAGGTGCACAGGCAACAGATGGCCCACACCCTCCTCCCACTACATTATCAGTAAACAGGAGGTGAATGGACACCATATGGCCCACACCCTCCTCCCACTACATTATCAGTAAACAGGAGGTGAATGGACACCAGATGTGACTCCACACCACACCCTCCTCCTCGCTATGCAATCAGTAAACAGGAGGTGCACGGTCACCAGATGGCCCACACCCTCCTCCCACTACATTATCAGTAAACAGGAGGTGAATGGACACCAGATCTACCCCCACACCACACCCTCCTTCTCGCTATGCAATCAGTAAACAGGAGGTGCACGGGCAACAGATGGCCAACACCCTCCTCCCACTACATTATCAGTAAACAGGAGGTGAATGGACACCATATGGCCCACACCCTCCTCCCACTACATTATCAGTAAACAGGAGGTGAATGGACACCAGATGTGCCCCCACACCACACCCTCCTCCTCGCTATGCAATCAGTAAACAGGAGGTGCACGGTCACCAGATGGCCCACACCCTCCTCTCACTACATTATCAGTAAACAGGAGGTGAATGGACACCAGATGTGCCCCCCCATCACACCATCTCACTACCTTATCAGCCAACAAGAGGAGGCCATGGGGTCAAATACAGTGGGGGAATTCAAAAATGCATGGGACAGATATAAGGCAATTATAGTGGGGGGTAGGAGGAAGTAGGCTGCTGGTTAACTAGGATCTGCTGCTTATCCAATAGGTAGAGAAATAGGCAGACTGGATGGGCCAAGTTGTCCTTATCTGCTGTCAAAGAGTATGCTTCTATGTAACAGGAGCTGCCTGGACACCAGATGGCCCACACCCTCCCGCCACTAAGTGATCAGTCAACAGGAGCTTCATGGATGCCAGATGTGGCCCACACACTCCTTCCAACACTACGTGAGCAGCCAACAACAGATGCATGGACACCAGTTGTGGCCCACACCCTCCATCCCTATGTAATCAGTCAACAGGAGGTGCATGGACACCAGATGGCCCACACCCTCCATCCCAGCTATGTGATTAGACAACAGGAGGTGCATGGACACCAGATGTGGCCCACTACCTCCCTCCTGCTATGTGAGCAGACAACAGGAAATGCATGGACACTAGATGCAACCACCATCCTCCCTCCTGCTATGTGATTAGACATCAGGAGATGCATGGACACCAGATGTGGCCCACATCCTCCCTCCTGCTATGTGATTAGACAACAGGAGGTGTATGACCACTAGATATGGCCCAATACTTCCCTCCTGCTATGTAATTAGACAATAGGAGATGCATGGACACTAGATGTGGCCCACATCCTCCATCCTGCTATGTGATCAGACAACAGGAGGTGCATGGACAGTAGATGTGGCCCACTCCCTCTCTCCTGCTGTGTGATTAGACAATAGGAGGTGCATGGACACTAGCTGTGGCCCACTACCTCCCTCCCCACTATGTGATCGGTCAACAGGAGGTGCATGGACACTAGATGTGGCCCAAATCCTCCCTCCTGCTATATGATCAGACAACAGGAGGTTCATGGACACCAGATGCGGCTTTTCAAATGGCCCCAAGATCAGTACAGGTTGCACCAAACCCGACCTGCAGTAAACTCCAGGTGCACCAGGGACCCTGCACATGATTTTGGTACAACAGTGGTCCCTGCACACAAGTCCCCAGATCTGACACAAGCAGAGTGGTGTGCCAAATAGGTGGAGCACTGGAGGGGTTTGACAGAGGATTACAGCATCCCCCTGCCTGGTGCAAAGCCAGCCCCTGGACCACTATGTTGGTGGGGTACCCTGAATCCTGACTGGTAGAGTTCCAGTGGTCCAGTAATAGTGCTGTATTGGGCTGTGTGTGACAAGCTACCATGTGGCAGGGTACTATGGTGGCACCGCGCAGCAGTGCCTTGTGCAGTCACACAGACCTGCAGTCCGTGTACGTCCTAGCGTGCAGTCATTGACCCTGTCCCAGACTATCTGCTGCTATCAGACCCTGCCAGCTGTCAAGTTTCAGTCAAAATCTCCAAAAGGTGGAGACAGTCCCCGCATGTCCAGTATGCGGTGCAGCTGTATGACAGGGACATACCCACTGGCAACTCTGACATATATCTGATGCACAGCCCTCTGTATGCTGACATAGGCATATACAGGTGCTGCAGTACCAACAACAGGTTGTTAGGGCACCACATAGGCAGATGCCATAAATATGATGGGCATACAGAATGACTTCCTAAAAGCTACTACATATACAGGAGTGGGGAAGCTCCGTCCCTGCCACTGTAACCTACTGTGCTGGAAACATCTCAGTGACATATCGGGTTGGTGCATACTGTCCAACACCCATGTATCTTAAGGGCATCTGCATGGATCTGCCTGTTAGGGGTCAACTGTGCTGGAGGGTACAGGCAGATCCATGCAGACACCCTATAAACAGCAGCCTCGCCATGGTGTAAGCTCCCTTCCAACTTGGTACACCACTACGTTGGGCACAGGGGTGGCATGGGGCTGGTTTGCCTCAAGGCCTCCCATTTTCAGCACAACCTACATTTGAAAATGAGGACTGCTGCAACTTTTGACACAAGGTGCCACTTGCATCAATTCCGTTTGATGCAGACACCTTGTGTCAAGAATGGGTCTTTGAAAATCGAGCTCTAGATGTGGCCACACCATCCCTCCCCACTGTGATCAGTCAACAGGAGGTGCATGGACATCAGATGGCCCTCACCCTCCATTCCTGCGATGTGATCAGTCACAGGAGGTACATGGGCACCATATGGGCCACACCCACCTTCCCCTCATGTGAGATTATAGGCCTCACATACAAACTCTGGTGTCCCAAGTGGAAACTCAATAAGATGCCACTGCGCCACAGGCCAGGCAATAAGTGGACAACCCTTTACTGTAAAGGGGAATGGAAATCTTGTAAATACAGTGATTTAAACCTTGCCTTTTTGTGTGTACTTATTCCTTAACACTGTTTTTGTCTCTTGAGCAGTGCTAGACAGGGCTGGAACGTTAAACATAACTAATGATTTCTCATTAAAAAAGGATGGCCCACAAACACTTTTTCATTCATGGTGATGCTCCAATATGTATTATAACATTTCTGCCAGATAAGCCCTTCACCTACAGCATGTCTTCTGAAAACCTGAGAGAGCTGTCAGGTGTGCTAAATCAGTTTAGTGAGCTAACACAGCAGGGCTGCTCTCAGACACATTACAGTTGTTTTTAGTGACTTGCCTGCCTCTTCACACCAGTGCAGGCACGCCTTCAGATTATGTCAGACTCACATCACTTTGTACTGTTTTAAAACAAGTCTTCAATAATGGAAGTCACCATGTTCTCCCTCATTAAACTGATTTAGGCAGCTAAAACAAGAGGTATGCCAGCAGACTGAAAAGTAGTACCATTCAATTTAATTCAGAATAAGCACCGCACTAAAAGAAGTCATTTTCTTATTAACTGCTGCTTAACAGAAAGAAATGAAAATTCTATCATGAAGCCTAACTTCAATAAAATGTGGCATTCATTTGTTGGGCTGTAAATCCACTTCATTATTATTTAAGACTCCACACATTTTTTTAATTTACAATTGATTTATCCAGGATTGCCCAGTTCAGATGCAACATATTTATGGTGAGGTCTTGCTTTATCTCATTTCCGCAGCTGAGATTATGTGCCTTGCTCAAGGTCACGCAGTGAATATTTTGGCTGTAGTGTGGATTAAAACGGTGATCTCCTGGTTCACAATATAGCATTCTGTTCATTAGACCACACTGCCACCTATTTTTACAACCTAAACAATACTAGACTGGCACTGGGGCTCCACTAAGATCCTGGAGTTAAAGTCAGGTGCAACTGAAAGGACATACATCAGGGGCCCTATTGTCAGTTGAACTGGTGTCAAAAAGTGACCACAAGGATTCCTTTGCAACTGTGCAATGTGTGTAACTCTGCCAAGCCATACTAAACAGGAGTCTCATGCCCATTCCTTGTGTCTGCAAGTCACAGAAGGCTCACTGAGAAGTGTTCAGGGGGCCACCATGTAAGCAGCCTGCTAGGTCATTCTCAAGAATTTGATGGCCCTCCTAGGCCTGCTCGCACACTGCTGAGACCTCCCCAGGTTGTAACAGGGAGCCAGGTGCCAGACAGCTGGAAAGTCAGAGAGGCATCAGTGAGTGGGAGTGGGAGGAACCACCAACTCACTAGGGATTTCAGGTTCAGGTAGCTAAGTAAGAAGAAACACTAGACCACCAGAGAAACAATTACTTGACTGGGGGTGGGGTGGGCATCTCTGCAGGATACCCAAGCACTCTGTGTTGATGTGCAGTGCATCTTATTGCAACATGTGCCCAATGTATGTGGCAATGTGCCATGTGGTGCGATATCTGTGGGTGCACACTGGGATATAAACAGGCACAACTCCTGACTGCACCCACTAACAAATGAAATGGCACTTTGTATAGCACCACACTCATGGGGGGGGGGACTCTGACCCCTTTCTAAGTGCTCTGATGACTAAGTACAGCAATTCTGGGTGGTGCTGCAACAGAGAGGGCAGAAGGCACCCATTTCGCAATTCCCCTGATGGCTATCAAGAATCGGGTCCCAGACCTAATTGCACTGCAGCACGGGTATCCTCCATGAGCCACAGACAGGAAGGCTGCCCCACCATCGAAAGCAGCAATAGGGAAAATTACTAGAGAAACCAAGAACTGTTCAGCTAGCATTCACCTTGCTGGGCTCTGGCAAGCAGCATTAACAGGACACAGTATCAGAGAGTCCATAGTTCCCTCCCAAGTCTACAGGGTAAAACAAGTGGCAACGCAAATTATACTCGTCTAGTCAAGAAGGAACTCAGATGACTCTCTGGTCACGGAGCAGTTCTGACCCAGAAAGGCTTTCTCTGGAGTTACTGTAACAGCATTGCAACAAAGAGGCACTTGCCCTCTAATTAAAGAGTAGATCTTCTGGAGTGACCAGACACCCCACATTACCAGGACTGGGGCATCAGGCAATAGGACTTGTTCACTCTGTGCACTACTTCTAGTGGGAGTTGTGCAAATGTGAAGGATGCCATGTGTCAGGGTTTGTACAAAACATGTAGATAACAAAGGCATTCATACCTCAACAAGTCAAATTCTCCTGAATGAGCAAGAATTTCCAGTGATCCAATGCGAAACCATGACTCAGCTACACGTAGAACTACTGCTCCTTAAAGACAGATAACAAGAACACATGGCTTAGACAATACTGACAGCAGAGGTATGGGTTTTTCAATACTACCTATCAGTCTCACCTTTATACCCTGATCGATTTTTCCATTTGTAATGATTCTGCTTGATAATCAAGACAGCTGGATGAACAAAATCAGGCTACCTTAATAGCCCGGGAAGAAACTCCATGAACACGTGCAGAGAAACAAGTAAACCATCACCTGTATACTCAAAGCTTGAATTTTGAAGTGCTTTTTTGTTAACTTCATTCATAAGGATACAAAAGTCACCTAAGTCATTTGTGATACAAACTGAGAGACAGCTGTAGTGTTGTGTAAGCAAATCAAACTATAGCATCAAAGAGTGTCTTCGAATAAAGGATCAATTTGTTAGAAACTGAGACTGTAAGACAAATCTACATTATGCACCTTCATTTGCCGAAAAAACAAATACTGAAGTGCAAAACTGGTGGATTAAATATTAAGACACCATTATTTTTTTTGATTAACTGTTTCTTGTGCCAGACCAGTCACCCCTTCTCTCTACACCCTTCCCCAGTCTCCCACAGTAAAGTTTCACAGGCTGCACTAGGGAGAGACTAAATTCAGTTATGGGCCCGGTCCAGGTAGTGGTTGGTGTCCATCACCCTGTCATCTTCTCCTTGAGTTGCCCTGTTCTAGCCCTCTCCAGCAGCCATCCATGCTGTGCAGTCACTCGCAGTGGTAAGTAAGAGGAGACCTGACTCAGAGGCAGCTCTTTTCAGCTGCTGTTATTCTTTTCAAAACAAAGTCCTTAAAGTGCTTAAAAAAGGAAACATTCTATTAGACTTAATCTTATTTCTTTTTCTGTTAGCTCTACGTTGTCACTGGAAATCCATAACAAAATAAGATGCTCCTCTACTAGGGACAGTGGCACAGCTCAAAGCAGTACACCAGCACAGTATGTTGGTAGCATATGGATTCCACGGCTGCTAACAAGTTCAAATTTCAATTTCAAGTTTATTGGCAGGAGATACTCCATTGAGCAGGCTCATTGACAAGCAGGTCCTGGACATACATAGTATAAACATCATAAGCATGCCAAGATACAAAAATATTACAATACACACAATATAGGGTACAGTTACAACAATACAATACAATGCACAATGCGTACAGTACAGAAATGACATCCATACATACAGCTTGTTTAACAGGGAGTGAGGGTGATAGTCACTTAAGGCATGTACAGGAACTGTTAAGTTTGCAGGTGGCCAGTTTTCTGAAGCTATTTAGGAGGATTACGTTTTTAAGCTTGAGACCGGATTGGGCTTTATTCCAGGCATTTGGGAGAGCATGGCTTATGGCCAACAGATCAAGCCACACTGTTTGCCACGCAGTATAACAGAAATAATAAGAACTAATAATTATAACTCCACTAATGACATACTTATAATATTCAAATGATATACGAAGTGCAATATGAAGGAGAAAAAATGCAATGTACCTTTGTAGAAGGATCAAAACAACTTGCTTGACTCATATGTTTGGAAATATTAGGATACTCTTGCAGAAGTCATGGAAAGAATAGAGAAACTCAGGCTTAATAGGATGTATCTAAACATACTAATGTATTTACTGACTGGTTTTTGTTAACCTGGTAAATACATTAAAATGTCTATTTACAGGTACGACCAAGGAAAGCACAAAAGGAGTGTGCTATAAATAATACCAAATACAACATAAGTCAGACATGAGAGCAGAATAAAAACATAAACAACAAACAAGATTTAGACAAAACAGTTAAGCAAATGTAACAGCAGATGTACATAAATTAAGTCAAAATAAAATTAATAACAGAACTAGAAGATGATGCAAACGTGCCAGCCCATCAGTGCAACAGCAGCGCTACTGCCCACAAGTCCAGCAACCTGGGTTCGAGAATGAGCTCAGGTCATCAAAGGCCAGCCTGGGGAAGGAGAACTCAGCATCCCAGAGAATGCGCTCCATATCTGGGGTGGGAAGGTGATGTGTTCTGGTGCAATGCTGCCACCTGGGTGACCACAGGTGGCAGTGCAGATGGAAAGGCAGTGTGAGGGAGGAGACATCTCCGACGTCTGAACACACATATCGCATGGGCAGGGTTGCCTTGCTGTCCGTGTGGGCAATGTCTCTGGGGTAGGAAAAAAAAGGAAAAAAATGGCCCCATCACTTCTATGACGGCCAGCGGGAGTTTCTGGGCCTCCATATCTCTCCGGATTGGGGCACCGGCTCAACAAAATGTGTAAGCTCAGGGGTCCACCCCTACCCTGACCCTGTCTGGGGGGGGGCAAAGCCAGAGCTCCAAGGGAGTAGGTGACCACAACCAGGGAGGCTCAGGGGGTTGCTCACAGTGCCTGAGGGACATAAGAGGGGTTGGAAAGTCAGGGGCATGAACAGAAATTACAAAAAAAAAAAATACAAATTATGATGATGCAAACAAAGTGCAGGCTGGGACCAGTTAAACAGAACAGTGGGCAGACCCAGAACATTACCACGGCGGGGTAGCCATCTGGGACAACAGCTATAAAACCGGGGAACTGTTAGGAATTAGATGAAGTTACAGAGGAAGTAAGTAGATATTTCTTCAGAGCACCCTTGAAGGATAAATAAGTGGTGAGCTGCATACTGGGGAGTAGGGCAAGGAGGGAGTTCCAGAATATAGCGGCAAAAAAAGAAGGCTCGATCACCCACTCTGGTATGGCACACTGTGGAACAGTGAAAAAGGTAGTGTCGACAGATTTAAGTGAATCAGATGGGCACGCATTTTGCAACAGAGAGATAGGGATGGCAAGGGAGGCAGACCTGAGGAATCTGAATGAAAACAACCCCAGTGTGCAGAAGCGTAAAGCAAAGGGGGAAAGCCAACCCAGGGAGAAAAATTCGGCAGTGGTGAGTAAGTCAGGGGGAGGACAATGCAAACTAGCAGATATTGTTATTGGCCACATCCCATTTGTGGAGGACTGTACTGGGGACATTTGGGTTAATAAATGAACCATATTGAGGGCAGGGGAGAAGAACACCTTGGATTATGGTTTGTCTTGCTTTGGGAGTACAGTAAGTAAGTCGCTGAGGGTTCGTTTGAAGACCTTGGGTGCCAAGGTATTTGCTTTACCGGCCCCTCCCCTGTGGAACTCTACCTCATCAGATAAGGGAATGCCTGACTGTGGAGAGTTTTAAATCTGCATTAAAAACATATTTCTACAATCTTGCTTTCCCAGGATTTGAATGAACTGTCATGATGGTTATTTATTTTATTATTTATTGATCTTAACTGCTGTATTTTTTAATTATTGTACAAGCGCTCTGGTATTTTGAATTGTGGTTTTTATAAATAAAGCTGACGAGTTGAGAGAGTCAGCAGACCAGACCTAGCCTGGAATTAACAGATTTGCTGATGATGGATATGTGAGTGGACAAATCGGGAACAGAGTCTAGGGTAATGCCTATAAATAGTAAGTTTCCAAACTGAAAAATTAAACTGTTCAAAACTACAAGACACTAGAAAGATTAGCTACGTGCCCGACAAAACTACTTACTCTGCTTGCAAACTTCTAAAATACAGTGTCATATAATGCTAGTATACCAATCATGCTGACAATATTTTCCATGAGAGCTAACAGCAACTCTCGAGTGTGGTCCCAATTCAAGGTAAGTCTAATAGAATTTCTTTCCACAGCTCTCCACTGTCACTGGGACATCATAACAACTGGGTTCTAATAAGCAGTACTCATCAAATTAGGGTGTTGGAGAATAGTCATATATCTTCCACTGAGAATTCTACTTTCTGATATCTGCTTGTAGCACTTTGCACCCAAACGTTTCACAGGCTGAGCTTTGAGTATCACGCTTGCAAAGCTTAGTGAAAAACTGTAGGGAAGACCATGTGGCTGTCCTGCAAAGTTCTGTGGCAGAATCCTCTGCTGTTTTGGCCAGGATGATGCTATGGTCCTTAATCAAAACTAGAGGTTTCAGCTTTTATGCCACATAAGTCTTTGCTATACAAACTCTGATCTACCTGGCCATGGTGGCCATAGAAACCATCTGCCTTTTCCTTCCAGCTCTGGTGAGCACAAAAAAAACTATTAGGCATGTGAAAAAGCTGTGACCTTACCAGGTATGCTGTGATACTCTGTGTACATAAGGGTTGTGAAAAGACTTTCCTTGGTATTCATTCGCTTTGGGATAAAAATAACAGATGGCACACTGCTTGGGTCACATGAAAATATAGTAGGCACTTTCTGGAGAGAGGGGGACACAGTCACAAGGATGACCTTGTTGTGGACAGAGATGCAATAATACTCCTTGCAGGAGTGGCGTGGAGGGCTGAGGCATTGTGCCTTACCTCCTGCCACACCAGTGACCCGTGTTCAGCAGCGAATGCAGGTTGCTGGGGGTTGGCCAGGGAAGGAGAGGATTAAGATCAAGCATCTGGAGGACAGCTCTCCTCTCCCAAGGAGGGTGGCTTGGTTGTCCCGCCATCGGACTGCCCCCAGGTGGAGGTCTGGGTATAGCACGGGTCACGGATGCCAAGGAAGGGAGGGTGCTGCGGGACTCGGCAGCATGCACACATCTCCATGTGTGCATGCTGATGTAGACCCCAGCAATAGGAAGGAAAGGGAGACAATCTGAGGAGAATACCCTCTGTGGCAGGATGATGGCCGACCCTCCGCAGGCCCTGCACTGGTGGCTAGGCACAACCACAGTCCTGTAGCAGAGGATGCTAGTGAAGGTAAGTCCCAGAGGAGCTGGGGGGGCTCTGTCGGATGGGGAACCAGGGAGATAAACTGCATGTAGAAAAGAAAAAAAAAACTGATCACAGAGAGCTCTGAGTATCTGATTGAAAACCCATGGAGGCATAGGTGACCAAAAATGGGTGCTTGACCCTACTAACTACCCTCAAAACTCTGACTGTCAGGGTATGTTCTCGAGCAAAGAACCATCTATGGGGCTCAAATAGCCCCCAAAGCTGAAAAAGCAACCCCGAAGAACACTTAGGGCAAAACCTGGTATCTACTCCAGCCTGCAGAAAAACAAAATCTAAGCCTCAGAGGCTTCCTTGATTGAATCCTGAACCTTGCACCCAAATAATGAAGGTGTTCCTGACCCTCTCATAATCGAAGGACATACGGACTTTGCAGGGAACAAGATGACAGGGTTCACAGCCTTTGTCAAATAAGTACTTTTTAGCAACATCCTCCTTTTAGAAACTATGGTGTCAACTGAAGATTTTCCAGATTTGGACGAGAGAACAGAGTCCAGCACTAGCAGGTCCCTATGAAGAGGAAGACAAAATGGTTTCTGCATCAATAAGTTTACCAGATCCAAGAACCAAGATGCTCTTGGTCAGCCTAGAACTACCGGGAGGAAGTTTCCTCTTGACACTTGGATTTTTCTTAGCACCACTGGAAGCAATGGCAGTGGAAGAAAGAAAAAATTACTTGTAGTAATCTTGTTTCTTCCAAAGGGATCCACTAATATTATTACTCTTGCAGTGCTCCCTTAAGCTAGCACTGCCCCAGAGAGACTAGAATGCTATGCTAATCATGGAATGTTTAGCTTGTGCATCTGTTTTCAAACTGCCCAGTGTCAACTGCCTACATTTTACCTCAGATTTCTTAGAAGCCTGCAAAGAGGCAATAACAACATGTGAATCACTATTTAAATAATTATAGAAAAATAATGCCCAACTGGGCAAAAAACAACATTAACAAATGTCCCCTTTTTTTCTGAAGTCAGATATGCCTTTAGAAAAAAACCTACAAGTTAAGACATTACTAGAAGGTGCCAGCAGGTGGCATGCCATTCCAACTATACATCTTATCAGCTGTGGAGAGGCTTTTTCTTGTTACTGATTCTGAAAGGGGAGGCAAGGGCAGGGAGTAATAATATTAGTGGATCCCTTTGGAAAAAACAAGATTACTACAGGTGAGTAATTTTTTCTTTTAACCCTAGGAATCCACTAGTATTATTACTCTTGCAGACTATGCAGCAGTACCTCAAGGAGGTGGGCAAGAATCTATTTAGGAAACAGACTCTGCAAGACTGCTGTACCAAATCTGGCATCACTCCTGGACTGGGTGTCCAGCCTATAATGCTCAATGAAGGTGTGGACGGACCTCCAGGTAACTGCTTTAAACATTTCCATTAGAGGTACCTCTCTGGCAGCTGCAATAGTGACAGCTGTGCCCCTTGTAGAGTGGGTCCTAAGGCCAGAGGGAGCAACAATGCCTGCCTTTGAGTAGCAAACCTGAATATACTGGACTATCCATTGAGCACCTTTACCTGCTTCCCCATAGGTGAGGAACAGTAGTTGTCTGTCCTGCCTATGATCTTTGGTATGAGTCATGTAATAACTCAGTGCTCTTCTTACATTCAAGCTGTGCAATCTACACTCACCTGAGCTAGAGTGTTCAGTAAAGAAAACTGGCAATGTTACAGACTGGTTTAAATGGAAGTCAGAAACCACCTTGGGGAGGAACTTCCTATTAGTTCTCAACACTACCTTGTCCATGTGGAAAGAAACATAGTTCTTTTCCACACCGAGAGCCCTGAAGCTCGCTCATCGTTCTGGCCATACCTCTCAACTGTCACACATTATGTGGTACATCACTCATGTTACCTCTCAGAAACCCTTTGTTCATCATGGGGAAGGTGATAGTCCACATTCCCCACTGAGGCTTTAAAGCAGAAATTCATAATAATCTATTATGCTCAGTTATCGAAAAACATTATGAACATTAGTGCACTGATAGCTGTTGTGTTCTGAGCTTGCAATGCCATGTAGATGATATGTCACACATTTTGCTCATTTGTCACACATCGCGTCACACATTTTGGTGAAGAAAGGTTGAGAGGTATGGTTCTGGCAGAAGTGATGGCTACCAGAAAAACTTACCTTCCAGGTAAGAAATGTGAGCTCTGCAGATTTCATAGGCTCAAAGGGCAGAAGCATAAGCTGGGCAATGTAAATATTAAGGTCCCATGCTGGCACTGGTTTCCTGTGAGGGGGAAACAAATAAAAGAGCCCTTTCAAGAATCTTTTGAATATAGGGTTTGATGCCAGGGAGGTCTCCTTTCTAGCTGAAAGGTATGCTGAAACTGAAGCCAGGTGAACCTTCAGAGTTGAGTGCTGCAACACCAGGGAGTGCAGGTGAGACAAATAATCAAGAAGGGTTGGGATCCCAGCCTGGGCTGGGACTATACCCTTGTCACTGCACAAAATGGAAAATCTTTTCCATTTTGAGGCACAGGTTTTCTTGGTGGAAGGCTTCCTGTAACCCTTAAGGACTTCTAAAACTGCTTCAGAGAATTGGCAATCTGCATATTCAAAGTCCTCAAGAGCCAGGCCTTGAGCTTGAGAGACCTGAGACTGGGGTACACTACCCTCCTCTGAAAGGAAGTCAGTAGACTGTACCTCTGAGGGAGGTGAATTGGTTTGCTCACAGACATCGAGAGCAGCAGGGAGTACCAAGGATGTCTTGCCCAATCCGGGGCTACCAGAATCATCGAAGCTGGTTGTGACCTGAGCTTGATGAACACCCTGAGTATCAGAGGAAAAGGAGGAAAGGCATAGAGGCACCTGCCTGTCCAATCCAAAATCAGGGCATCCACTGGAACTGTCCCCTTCACTGGGGCCCTGCAGCAATAAAGAGGTAAGTGGTGATTTTGGTGGGAAGCAAAAAGGTCCATTTCTGGGGTCCCCCACCTCTTGAACAGAGCACTCCCCACTTGCTTGTTCAATGCCCATTCGTGACGGGCCTGGTTTATCCTGCTCAAGGCATCTCCCAAGGTGTTGTCCTTGCCTGGCAGATGAACTGACTGTAGAGAGAGACATTTAGAGAGTAAGCGAGGCTCCATATCTTCATTGTCTCTACACAGAGGAGCGAACCTTGTCCCTCCTTGTTTGTTGATGTAATACATTGTTGTGGTATTCTGTTCTGACTTGTACCACCTTTCCCTGTATGAGATGAGAGAAACCCTGAAAGGCCAGATAAACAGCTCTTAACTCCAGTAGGTTTATGTGCAGGCGTGAGTCAGCAGTCTCCCAAGTACCGTGGGTGGTGTGATCCCCTAAGTGAACACCCCAACCAAGCAGGGAAGCATCGGTTGTGAGAACCAGGGAGGGAGGCTCCTGCAGAAAGTGAACCCCTTCCCTTAAATTTTCTGGTTCCCTCCACCATTGGAGGGCCTGTAATAACATTTGTGTGACTGGTACTGGCTTTGACAGGGGGTCCCACTTTTGGCACCAGTGTGCTCTGAGGTGGAACTGAATATCTCTCATCTGAAACCTGGCACCTTTGACTGTGATTGTTGCTGCAGCCATGTGCCCTAACAGTTGAAGAAACTGTTTTGCTGGCTTTGGCCTGCCCAGGGCAAATGAGCCTGCCATAAGCTGAGTGCTTTCTGCCCTCTCCTGAGGGAGAAAAGGTCTTCCCACTACTGTATTCAGTTCTGCACATGTGAACTGCAGAACCTGCACAGGGGTCATGACTGACTTTTTGGTATTGAGAAGGAATCCCACGGACAGCAGCATATCCTGGGTTACGTGAAGGTGGTCTGACACCTGTTGGTGGGATTTCCCTATGAGTAGCCAATCATCCAGACAAGGAAAAATTGTGACACTCAGTCTTCTCAGGTGTGCCACTACTACTGCTGTGCACTTGGTAAAGACCCTTGGTGCAGAGGTAAGACTGCAGGGAAGTGTTGAGAACTGCTAGTGGCCTGAGGGGAGTCTGAATCTGAGATACTTTCTGTGTGACTTCCTTATGGGAATATGGAAATATGCATCCTTTAAATCCAAGGAGGCTTGCCAGTCCCCTTTTTGCAGAGTTGGCAAAATCATGGCCATTGTGACCATTTTGAACCTGGGCTTTACCAGGTACCGGTTTAGCAGACTGAGGTCTAGTACAGGCCGCCACTCTCCATTCTTTTTTGTTGTTAGGAAATATCTGGAATAGAACCCTTGCACTCTTTGGTTGTGGGGGACAGGCTCCACTGCTTTTGCCAGCAGTAGGGCCTGTACCTCCTGCTCTAGTAGTTTTCTTTCTGAGAAGGGAGCTGGTGCAAAATGTTTTAACCTTGGAGGGGGAAGGGACTTAATGCAAAGGGAAAGACCCTGACTCACTATTTCCAGGACCCACTTGTCTGTGGTTATTTTAACCATTCCTGGAAATAGTGGGTGAGTCTGCCCCTACAGGATGTGGAGAGGCAGCCTGAAGGGAAAAGTCAGGGGTTCTGTTTTGCTTGCTGCAGAGGCTGAGCAGATTGGGACCTTCTCCGAGAACCCATTCTACCTCTAGCTCTGTAAAATCCAGTCTGCTGTAATTGGTACTGCTGCTGGGAAACAGCCTGTACCTGAAAGAAAGGCCTTCTAAAAGAGGACCTGCCCCTGCCTCCCCTAGAATAAGATGAAGTAGAGGGACGGTCTCTGGTCGAGTTGCTCCTAAAAGTAGCTTTATATTCATCTACTTTTTTCATATATGCCTCAGTCTGGGCACCAAAAAGCGAGCGGCCTTCGACAGGAAAGTCCATTGCCTTAGCTTGGGTGTCCTGGGTGAGGCTGGTAGCCCTCAGCCAGGCAAATCTTCTTAGAGCAATGGTACCAGCCATCCACCTTGAAGCTGCATCACTGGTGTCGGCTGCCATCTGAAATTGGTATTTGGAAGCCTCAAAGCCAAATTTTGCTGTGTCTAGCAGCTCTGACATTGTTAAAGAGGGGTTAGCCTCAGTACTGTCCACTACTGACTGTCAGAGAGCTTTTTGATAAAGGGCTACATAGGCCTGGTAGCTGGCTTGATGAATTGCCATGGATACCGAAAGGAACCCCCCCTTTTTTTTTTGCCATGCTGTTCACCTTTCTCGAATCCTTCTCAGGGGGTGAGAGGATAAGGGAGTTTTGGCTTTCTCATAGGCAGCCTGCTGTACAATACCCTGGTGGTCTGGGTGACTAAAAAGAAACTCAGCGCCAGATCTTTCTAACTGATACTTCTTGTCACATTTTTTGTCTGTGGGTTTGACTGTATTGGGAGCCTTTAGGATTTCTAAAACATCCTGCTTAAAGAATCTGTAGATAGGCAGAAGGAGCCTTTTTGAGGGTGTCAGTCCCATAAGCTCCATGTATTGTGCCTCCTCTTCATCCTGGATCTCTTCAGCAGTTTGCAGATGCAGGGTCTCTACCATTTTCTGAACAAAAGAAAAATGGGAAGAGAAATCCTCTGAGGGTCTGGGAGGGGAGCCAAAATCCTGTTCTGGTGACACCTCAGGTTCAATTCCCTCTTCATCTTGTTCATCCTCCTTATATGCCACTGTAGCAGTAGGCAAAAGAGGGGTAACAACAGTTGCTTTTTCAGCAGTAGTAATCACAGGCTGCCGAGGGGATAATAAATCCTGCAGCACCTGGAGTAAGGTGAAAGCCTGTGTCAACTCAGCAGGAGATGGAGCATTAATAGGCACCTGAGGAACACTTTGAGGCATTTCAGCGGGGATGTCAGTGTGTTTGGTTTTCTTTAATTTTTTGGCAGGCACCGGGGAGTCAGCTGGTTGATTGCCTCTCTTGCCAGAGCCCTCACCTGTATCAGGGGTGGATTTAGAGGCTCTGGAAGGAACTGCCACAGTCTTAGATGGGGTGGACTGGTTAGAGCCCATGGACCCCTCCTCTAGTTTTCTTTTAAGCCTCTCCCTGTGTTTTTCCACTGTCTAAACAGAGAAAGACTTACAAATATCACAGTCTTCATTGAAGTACTGTTGCCCAAGGCAGATCAAGCAAAGATCATGCTTGTCTGCCTTGGCAAACACCTCTGCACACTTCAAGCAATCCCCGAACCCAGGGGGTCCTGTTTTCTTTTTAGGCTTGTCTGACATTATAGAAAACAGGAACCAGTAACCAACCAAAAAAAGACTAAATCTAAATATTTGCAGTCCGTTTCAATAGAATAACAGTTGCTTCAGGAACCGATAAAGTTAAAAAACTATTGGTTCTGATTGGATCCGGAACCGAGAAACCGCTGAGGAGATCCGATAAACCTCGGTTCAAAAGCGGTTAAAATTAAATAAAACAAAATTAAGGATTAAAGTAACCAGAACCCTCTAAAAACTTTCTGATTAAATGAAAAAAGAAGGTTGGTTGCCCCTCGGTTCAAAGGAACCGCAAGGAACCAATAAACAAGTTTAAATTTAAAACTAATGAGGTATAAAACACTAAAGAACAATGGCACTAGGCAGTAATGAAAAATAATACAAAAATACTTAAGTTTTTTTGCTCTATGCACTACAGGAATCTGTCTTGATTGAGAGAGATTTCCAGGGCATCTGAACTTTGCAGCAGAGAGAAGAAATCTGAGGTAGAATGTAGGCAGTTGACACTGGGCAGTTTCAAAATATATGCACGAGCTAAACATTCCATGATTAGCATAGCATTCTATTCTCTCTCTCGGGCATTGCTGGCTTAAGGGAGCACTGCGAGAGTAATAATAATAATATTAGTGGATTCCTGGGGTTAGAACAGATACACCATCCTGAATTCCCATGTCTGAGACCAACTGTCCACTACCTCTGCTTGTGGATACCTAAGGTGATTGGAGAACCTGGGTGCTTGAACGCTCACCCTGGAGGCAAGAGATTGATCTGCGATGCCCTGAAGCATCAACACAGGGAATGAAAACCCTACTAAGTTCAGGGACTGCTCTTCCTGAACCACAACTAGGCAACTGAGCCAGTCTGCCCAAACAGAAAGCTCACCTGCCAGAGAGGGAGTTCTCTTCCACCCTATGGAGCGCTTCTAGAGCTGCTGTGAGCATGAACTAGTATCCTGTACTGACCTTATTGCTTATGTATGTGACTGTCACTTTTTTTTTTTTTAATACATATTGAGGTTCAGTAAGCTAATGTGACTGTCACTTTGCTGTCTGAGTGTACCTTTACTTCTGGGAACTGGATTTGCTTCAGGAACAATAAGGACGGCAAGCGACATAATGCCTTTATTTCTAGAACTTTTACCTTGGAGAAATGAGATCCTGACACCTGAATCGGAATTAGATGTGGCACTGAACCCCTTAATAGGCAGACATCAGTTGAAGAAAAACATCACTGAAGGAAAATAGACAGAAGCACCCTTTAGGGGGCAGCAACAGTGGAATATGATACTGTTCTGCACCCAGGAACCAAATGGAAAGGAGAAGTACTCAGAAAGACCTCAAGTAGAGGTGAAGCCAAGGGATCAAACATATTACTGCTGCCACAATGTCCAAAGGCACTGGTGAACTGACCATATCATCTGAAATCTTAGCCATCTGATGCGAGGTATTACTACCCTGGGTGGGGAAAAGAAAAAAAGCAAACATTGCAAATCCATCCAAAAACCTGCCCCTAGGTGTTCCCACCTCTGGGATGGTGGTATTAAACTCTTTTTTAATCTGCTATCAAGATAGTTCACACTGTTTCGACAATGCCCTGATGAGGGCAGTTCTCCAAAGAATGGATACACATAGGTGATCCTTCGACCTCAAGCTGGACACAATCACAGCCAAGGAAAACTCAAAAGCCCAGCACTCAGAAATGAGCCAGGTTGCATGGTCACAGAGTTAAAGGCTTAACAGCCACCTGGGGGTAGCAGCAAGGCAGGGAACATAGGGCAGGTAGTGAACATAGGTTCAGGAATGAGCCCAGGAGATGAAGGGCTGGCCAGGGAGAGAAGGACTGACCATCAGAAGACTGTTTGCCTTCTCCAGGGAGGGAGGGAGGGGGCAAGGGTTGACGCCTGACTGACCTCTGACAGAGGTCAGAGATGCAGCAGGCACTGAGCCATCTACAAGGGGGAGAGGCATGACAGACGTCTGCACGTGCGCCTTGATGTCATGTGCACATCACGCCTCTGGAGGGTGTACCAGGAAAAACACCTGGCCCGGCACAACACTGACAAGAGGGTCGTAAGGCCCTCGCCACCAGCGTGGCATGGCTCAAGATGGGAGCCTGACAAGATTAAAGGTACGGGCACCAGGGGGATAGCTAAGGTGCTGCCTGCCCACTTCCACTCCATCCCCGCCTGTGGGGGGGGTAAACCACAGCGCGAGGGAGGGTCCCTCCATGCCTGCTGTGTGGTATGGTTAGACGGGTGACAGTGCCAGGATGGGAAGGGATAAAAAAAGAAATATCAAAAAAAAAAAAGAACAATACAAAGCAAGCACCAGCAACTCAGTACCCCAGTGCTTCGAACCTAATCAGTTCTTTGTCAAGGGACCACAACAACAGTCAATAATTCTGCCAAAAAACTCTGCAGTCAATGCCAAACCACGAGTGGAACCTGGTTCTGGAAAAGCTAATCTCGAATAGTCAAAACTCAGAAATTATCGAAGTTAGTGATGGATCAAAAGGTGGAAATAGGCATCCCAGCAGCACGTGTGGAGGTAGCACAAACAAAGTGGGAGCCAGTACACTCATGGTGATGGCCCAAATCCCAAGAAAACAGTTTTGCACAAAAAAAAAAAAGAAACACTAAGTGTACTCGAGTGTCACAAACTGAACTCCTGCAATCAACTGGATAAACAAAATAAAAAAGGGATTTTATGTGCTCTAAGTGCTGTTGCAAATGCAGAATTAATACAACTAATAGCTCATTCAGTGGAACCCGGACACTATGGAGAAAAAGGCACAGGCAGTAAGGACAGGGATGGGGCTAAAAGTGGTAAGGCCATCAAAAAATGAGTACCAACGCTCATAGTCTAGGTAACAAGCTCCCTGAACTAATGGCCTTGATGAAAAAGGGACGCCTGGATATCGTGGCAGTCACAGAAACATGGTACACAGAGAACCATGACTGGGATGTCAGTATACCAGGGTACACAATCTACAGGAGAGACAGGGAGGTTAAAAGAGGAGTAGGAGTAGCTCTCTACGTAAGGGAAGGGATCAAAGAAACGGAACTAAAGGGTAAACAGGGAGGAGAGGAGGCATTGTGGATCACCCTGGAGACAGGAAATGGCACCACAATCCACACGGGGGTTGAATACAGACCCCCGTCTCAGGGGGAGGAAATGGACAAGGAAATGACAGAAGGCCTTCTGAGAATGGCAGAAAAAGGGGAGATATTATTTTTTTTGCTTTTTGTTTCTTTTGTTAACTCTTTTTTTTAATCACTGCCACCCAGGAACTCTCTCAGGCACCTCTCGCTCACCGCCAACTGCACTACCACCCACCTGAAGCCCGACCCACTGGGAAATCAGGGACAGACACTCCCCACCTACCTGGTCCATCGACGGACCCCTGCTCGCCACAGCCAAGGCAGGACGGGGGATTGGGAGAGCCAGTGGGTCGAGCCCAGCGTTGGGTGTGTGGCAGTGGGGCACTGGAGGTTGCCGTCGCCTATCCAGGGAGTGGGGCTTTTCTCGTGTCTGTTGCCCCTGGAGCACGGACATGCAATGATGTCTGCACACCCGACATGCTGACGTCTGCTGCAACTCCACCCTTAGGTATGGCATCACTGCCTGTAGTACCCCCGATCTCCAACAGGGGCCACAGCTGAGTGATGCATGGCCCCCTACCTATCCAGGGAGATGAGAGCAGTCCTCTGGATGTTCGATCCTCACCCTCCCCAGCCGACCCCTGGTTACCCAAGTCCGTTCTCAAACCCGGGTCACCGGCGTGGCGCGAGGTGTGGCATCCAGCGCCTCAACCCTCAGTGCCACCGGGTCGGCTGGGAGATATTGTTGATGGGGGACCTGAATATGCAAGATGTTAACTAGAGCACCATTGCTGCAGTCATTCTCAATGCCCTACAGGGGCATGCCTCAGACAGCTAGTGCTGGAACCCACTCGGAGGGAGTAATCTTAAACCTGGTACTCTCAAATGGGGATGGAGACAGAATCTCAGATTTAGAAGTGGGTAGCCATCTGGGAACAAGTGACCTGACCACCAAACAGTGTGGTTCACGGTAAACACAGCAGTAGAGTCAAGTCATACAAAAGCGAGGGTATTGGACTTTAGGAGGGCTGACTTTGGCAAAATGGGAGAGTACCTCAGAAAAGCACTAGCAAATAGGCTAAAAGGAGGGGTGGAGGAATAATGGGGAAAAATCAAAAATGCCATCACAGAGGCAACAAGCCTTTGTGTAAAGCAAATAAACAAAGCAAAACGAAGGAAAAAACCCACTATGGTTCTCAAAAGAGGTGGTGGGAAAGGTTAGGGAGAAAAAGAATGCATTCAGGAAGTATAAGGAAACACGGAAGGAGCAGGATAGAGAACCGTACCAGCTAAAGCAAAAGGAACTGGGGAAGGCAGTTAGAATAGCAAAAGCCCAAACCGAGGAAAAGATAGCCATCTCAGTTAAGAAGGGGGATAAAACCTTTTATAATTGCATTAGGTAGTGAAGAAAAAACAAGGAAGGGATAGTGAGGCTTAATAAAGGGGGAGGGGGTGGGCAGCGGGTGACAGAGAAAAAGCTGGGATACTGAACAAATACTTCTGCTCAGTATTCACAAAAGAAGAGGATGGGGAGGTACCTAAACCAAACAACAGAAGCATTCTGGATGGGGGGGGGGGTCGATACCAGCCCATTCACAGAAAAAGGGGTCCTGAGGTCCTGAAAGAACTCCCAAAACTGAAGGTGGACAAAGAAATGTAGCCTAATGGGATTCACCCCAGAATTCTAAAAGAACTAAAGGGAGAACCAGTGACACCACTGACTACCCTTTTTGACAAATCATGGGAGGATGGTGTGGTACCTGAGGACTGGAGGAGGGCAGACGTGATTCCCCTTCATAAAAGTGGGAACAAAGCAGAGGCAGAGGCAGAAAACTACAGACCTGTTAGTTTGACCTCAGTGGTAGGGAAAATGATGGAATCACTTCTGAAAGAAAGAATTGTGGAGTACCTAGAGGCCAGCAGGGCACAGGACCCAAGGCAGCATGGATTCACAGCAGGAAGGTCATGTCTGACGAATCTAATAGATCTCTTTGACTGGGTGACCAAAGTAGTAGACCAGGGAGGGGCTGTGGATATGGCGTGCTTAGACTTTAGCAAGGCATTTGACAGTCCCACACAAAAGATTAATAAACAAATTAGATAGCCTGGGAGTGGGTCCCAGGGTGGAAGCCTGGCTAAAAAATTGGCTGGACAACAGGACACAGAGGGTAATAGTAAACAGAGTCCACTCCGAAGAAAGGGGAGTTACTATCAGGGTACCGTAGGATTCAGTACTGGAATCGGTCCTCTTTAATGTCTTTATAGGTGACATTGCGGAAGGACTGGAAGGAAAAGTATGCCTCTTTCCAGACAACACAAAGATCTGCAACAGGGTTCATACATAAGGGGGTGGAAAGGATGAGAAGGGATTTGGCAAGGTTAGAGGAATGGTCAAAAGTATGGCAGCTTAGATTCAATGCAAAGAAGTGTAAAGTAATCCACCTGGGAAACAAAAACCCAGGGGAAGAATACACAATCGGGGGTTGGGAGGTATAAACAACAACAAAAATGGAAAGGGACCTGGGGGTAGTCATATCAGACGATCCAAAGGTAGGCAAGAAATGTGAGAAGGCAGTACGGAGGGCTGGGGGGATACTGGGATGCATAGGGAGAGGCAACACCAGTAGAAAACAGGAAGTTGTTATCCCTCTGTACAGACAGTTGGTGAGACCCCATCTTGAGAACTGCATGCAGTTCTGGAGACCCCCATTTCTGCAAGGACATAGACAGAATGGAGGCAGTCCAGAGGAGGGCAACTAAAATGGTGCAGAGTCTGCACCAGAAGCTATACAAAGACAGACTAAAGGAGCTTAATATGTATACCCTCAAGGAGAGGAGGGAGAGAGGGGACATGATAGAAACTTTCAAGTACCTTAAGGGAATCAACAAAGTCCAAGAGGGTAACATCTTTCAGAAAAAGAGATGTGCAAGAACAAGGGGCCACAATTTGAAGATAGAGGAGGGACGGCTCGGGGCAACATGAGGAAGTATTTTTTCATGGAGATGGTGGTGAACACATGGAACAGCCTTCCTGAGGAGGTTGTGGAGTCAAAAACATTGGGAAATTCAATAATGCATGGGACAGAGATAAGGCAGTTCTATGGGGGTAGGAAGAAGTAGGCTATTGGTTAACTAGGATCTGCAGCTTATCCAATATGAAGGGAAATTGGCAGACTGGGTGGGCCAAGCGGTCCTTATCTGCCATCAAAAGTCTATGCTTCTATGGCACTTCAGTTGCAAGAGCTTTGTTAGGGTGACTGGGTATATCCCATCAACTGCAGGAAATCAGTTCGACGTACGAGTGCACTCATTTTTTGTTCTGAATGCAAATAAACAATCAACAGGGCGATGGAAGCCAGATAACTGCTCTGGGTGAACAGCTCTGACAATCAAGAGGTAGGACTCTGTTTTGAACCTGGTTTGTTTCACAAACCTGTTCTGACATTGATAAAACAAGATCAGTCGAAGATCTCCTGACTTCTTTGGGATTATGAATTAAATGGAGTATAACGCCTTCCCACCTCTCCTGAGGAGATACCAGAATTATCACTCCAATCTGTGTTAAGTGGGCCAGGGTTTGGTCCAATGCCTCTCACTTCCTAGGGTTGTTTGATACTGATGATTGAAAAAACTGACCCCTGAAGGCAAAGTAGAGAACTCAGTTGCATAGCCTCGCAACATAATCTCCAGCAACTATCTACTACAAACATTGTGACAGCATCCTCACAGATCACTGGGGACAAGACAGACCCATTAATCCTCATGCAGATAATCCACCCCTTCAGTCTGAACCACCAATGCATCTATGGGAGAAGGAACCTCTACTGTGGGAGTTCCTGAAACCGCTGTATGATCCTCTGTTATGATGGCTGCCGTATCCTTGAAAGGAACTGAAAATGCATTGGGAGAGATGGAGGCAGCCAGAGTCTGCCCCCTAAAGAGAAACATGAGTTCTGCTGACTCCTTGGCACAGGTTGCTGACTTCTCTTATCCTTCATAGTCTTCAAATATTTTCGACAAGATTTTACTAAATAACCTTTCGCCAAAGAAGAGGACTCCAAACAAATACATCTTGGAAGCTTCATCAGCAGACCAGTGATGTAACCAGATTGCTCTCAATATGACCACAGTTAATGCAGAACTCTTAGCTGATAGTTGCAAAAACAGCTAAGAAAGAGTCTGCTAAGAAGGACAATGCTGGATTGCTCATAATGATTAAGTTCATCATCTTAAGAGTCCTCCGGAAAATAATGTGACAGTGCAGTTATAAAGTCGCACAGGTCCAGAGCCACCAAGCTGAAAGGGATATAACTCTAATAGCTGACCCCTTAGTGGAGTAAGCTTGCCAACAGTGGTGTGTGTTCTGTTATTATTCTCATCTAAGAAAGCGGCAGCTGACTCAACTGGGATAGCTGAATGTTCTTCCACACTGGAAATCGCTGCATCAGAGAATGGAGGGTCTCCTACTTTATCAGCAAAGTTGCCTGAAAATGACTGCAATTTAATTCCTCTCTGGGAGACATGCTTCTCTTTTGTCAAGATCTTCCCACACCTGGCTGACCATTTTTACAGAAGTCTAACAAAAAAAAGGGAAACAAGAACAGAAAAACACTTGTTTGAGTTTCCATAGCTCAACAGAACTGGGTTCACTAGTAGCAGATGACAGGGCCAACTCTGCAAGCTGCAGAATTCTGCATGTCTCTTCGATCAGGAAGGCAGTAAACTGTGTATCAAATAAAAATAGCATGGAGGAGCACTCTGCGCTCCCTGACCAATCACCTTCCTCCTTCACCAGCATTCCTTCTTCTTCACCTGAGAAATCTTTGGAGCTGCTGGGGTTTTAGTACCAGGATAATCGTCATGGTTTTCTAGCTGCAGAGTGGAACCAAGCCCTGAAAAAGTTTGAAGTGGACTGCAAATCCAAAAGAGCACCCTTATCATGCTCTGGCATGTCCGCATGTGCCTGCCTTGAGTCCCCTGGCCTGGAGCACCTGCCAGAGGTTTGGATGTCTTCGCTGACAGGCAGGCTTGTTCTGTTGTGAAAAAGATCAAGGATTCAGGAACTGATGTAGGGGGCAGTGTAACTAACATTTATCGTTGCCAAATAATGAGCTAGGAGTACCTTTCCCCACGACACCAGCAGACTGGGTGCTGGAGCCACATTTTTTGTGCATTTTATTCACTACAGCAAGAAGAGCAGAAGCACCAATAATAGACTGCCTCATACTCCTTAGGGATATTTTGTAGTTTTTAAAAGAAGAGGTTCTGCAAAAAGCCAGGGCGCCAAAACAAATACTGTTTTTGCCATTAGATGCTCCCCTAATTGAATGAGTCTCTGGGCCGGATATTCAGACTATGCCAGGCAGGGACGCAAGGGCGCAGCGTAACTGGGATGCACCACGGCATGGATCGGGCAACATTCAAAGGTGCTGCACCATGGCTCAGCACCATCGAATATGGCACTGGGGCTGCCCGCACTGCCCATGGTCCAGTGGCACTGCGCCAGCGCAAGTGGCAAGTGAGGAGCAGGGAAATACGCCAGCGCAAGTGCGGGTGCGCTAGGTGCATGAATTGCGATATTCAGCGCTGGGCATGCAAATGAGGCTATTATGCATGCAAGGTGCAAATAGGGCCATTTGCATGTCATTATGGCCCCATTTGCATGCAGGTGCGCTGATCCCCGGCGACTTCTGCCTTGCGCCCTGCCAGGCTGCAGCCAATCGGGGACCGACGCCCCCTACCCCTCAGCAGGCAACGCACCCCAACGCCCGATTATGGGCATATAATAAATAAATCCCTGGTGGTCCAGTGGACCCTACCCCAGCGCCTGATCATGAGCATAATATAATTAAAACCCTGGTGGTCCAGTGGACCTGCTCCCCTGCCCGATCACGGGCATATTATGAAATTAAATTCCCTGGTGGTCAGTGGACCTGATCCCCAACTCGATCACGGGCCTTGTGTAATTATATTCCCTGGTGGTCCAAGCGCACCCCCTCACCACCACCTCAGACCCACCACCCCACCCCCACGGTCAGCGGCAGGTGGCAGCTCCCATTCGAAAGCCACCCAGCCACCCGCCGACTGACAGCATACAGTACAGCTGTAGCCTATGGTCACTGCGTGGGCTAATGGGCGTGCAGATCATACTGCACTACACAGACCGAAAATGTGAATGAGCCATTCACATATCGGGACTGTCGCAATATATATGGTCTGCATGTCCATTGGCCTGAATGAGGACCAACAGGCATATGTGCCATACTGTAATACTGGGTCAGGCTGGCGGCTGCAGGGTGGCTTATGGTGGGGAGCTGCCGCCCGCCACTGACTGGGAGGGGTGGGGTCTGGTCTGAGTAGGCGGGCGGAGGGGGTACTGCTGGACCACCAGGGAATATAATTACACCAAGGCCCACAATCGGGCTGGGGATTGGGTCCACTGGACCACCAGGGAATTAGTTTATTCATTTGCCCATGATCGGACAGGGGAGCGGGCCTACTGGAGCACCAGGAATTTAAATTCATAATATGCCCGCGATCAGGCAGCGGAGCAGGTCCACTGGACCACCAGGGAATGTGTTTATAACTAAAGACCGCGATCGGGTAATGAGGTGGGGTCCACTGGACCACCAGGGATATAATTATATTACACCTGCGATCGGGTGAGGGGGGGTCACGATGCCCGTACAGTGCCTCAGGAGGTCGGGTGGCCACCTACAGCAGGCGGCTACAGTGTTGCACCTAACAATATGGCGGCCGTCCTATGGGTGTCCCCCGACTTGTTCCTTTTTTTTTTTCGGGCAAATCTTTGCGGCCCCCTGTGCAGCGTGAGGCGGGTTTGTGCCTGCATATACGACACACATCCCCCCGCACTTGCGCCGCATACATAACTGGTGCACCCGGGAACATCGGGAATTGTGCAGCGCAACATTCCCCTTTGAATATTGCGCCGGGGTGCATCAGTGGGTTACGCATGGCACAACACTGTTGCACCATGCGCAACCCCTTTGAATATCCCACCCTCTGAGTTTAATAGTATAGGTGACTCCTGAATGATTAAGCAAAAAAACTGCCACAAAAGTGATGCAAAACTCCTAGTTTGCATCAGTAAACCTCATCACAAGTGTAGTCTGCATACAATTAATGAGCCAGATAGTGCAACAAAAACAAAGATTGTGTCAGCTAAAGCACCGCAAATGCAATTCTGGAAGAAGCATTACACAAAGAGCACAGGTGCGCGTGCATGCTTATGGCAGCATCCGAAAATTACACACACGCACGGCGCTCACTCTAGGCAGTTAAAAAGATTGCAAAATGGCATCTGTTCTCGTAAATGGCTGTGAAAGCCTTGAAGACGTATAAAAATCAAAAAATTAGTCAAAATAAATTAGTCACCCTCACCGAATAAGCACCAATAACAGTAACCACAGTACACAAGACTGAGTATTACAGGAACACATCATGTTGCATTTCAAGATGCAACTCAACCCAGCGGGTGGGAAACTGAATGTCCAAAAAGGAAAAGAACACCTACCTTAGGCAACAGGCTAAAAAAAGCACACCAGATATAGCCAGAAAAGCTTTATACTTACCTTACACCCTTCATTTTTTTCCATGACAGCAGAGTGGTAACACACAAAGATCGTCACCAACAAAACCATTTGTGAGGGGAAAAAACTAGGCTTGTCAATTTAAATTAAAACTCGGCCTGGTTGAATTTAGAGAGTACTGCCTGCAGAAACAATGAGTATCTTCCTGATAGAGTTACTTTTAGGGAGGAAAAAATACAAATCGCAAGGATTCATTCCAAGTTGGGGAGCTACTTCAAAATGGCAGCTGTCCTCTTACACAGAAATTGAGTATTAGAAAGAGCTGTGCAAGGGTTTTGTTACCCGAAGTGCCGAGGCAAGGCAGTTTGTTTATTCACTGTTCGGTATCGTTCACGATCAGTTAAATAAAATTTTCCATTATTTGGAATTCCATGGATTGCAGCTTTTGTGTATGTATTCAGCTGCGTGGATAATATATTCTGATCGTGATTTTCCATAAAGAATTTATGTCCAAGTACTTTATTTGCACAGTTCTTTCTAATACTCAATAATTGATATTGGACTTGCTACCCATTTGCTGTGCAGACCCGAACAGTTTCCACTGGCTCACTGAGCAACCGTTTTTTACTCTTACACAGAAAGACTGATCAGTTAGCAGCTGTGTATCCTTATGCCACCAACATTTTGTGCTGATGTCACTGCTTTGGCCTGTGCCAGTGTCCCAAGCAGGGATGCATCTTTCTTTTTTTATTTTTTTTTTATTTGCTATTCAAAATTAAAAATAACTCACTGAAACCATTAAACTTATAAAGCAGACAACAAATAAACTTACAAACCTAATATACCTTTCAAACATACATCCTAAAACATTTTTTAAATGGAATACCTGTAAACTATATAAAATATTACTCTTCCTATTTGTAGCCAATCAAAATCTGCTAGAGGTGCCGGCCCATCGGCGCAGTGGTTGGATTTCCACTTGCGACACCGGCGACCGGGTTTGGGAACAGACCCAGATCGTCGGAGGGCCGGCTGGGGGAAGAAGGATGGAGTGTCCCAAGGACTGCTCTCCTTCGGTGGGAGGGATGGGAGGATGTCTGGTGCTTGATGGACCCCTGACAGATCCTTCTCCGGGGGGAGGGATGGGAGGATGTCTGGTGCTTGACAGACCCCTGGAGGAGGCCGGGGGTACCGTAGCGACCGGCGTCAGAGTGTTCAGGAGTGTGGGACAGACACTGGACATCATTGCACATCCCCACCCCTAGAAAAAAACAAGAAAAAAACAATGCTGGCCACTTGGGATGACGCTGCCCTGGTGCCTGGTCTCCATGGCTCTCCGCCGCTCCACCGACTAAATCACAGTTCCATGGTGTCACTGCAAGCCCTGAACCCCGCCCTGTGAGAGAAGCCAGGGAAGCAATGTCAGCTCTGCCGACACCTTTCTCCATCCTAGACAGGCAGGTCGTGGTGCCGTGACCCCACCCTGGGGGGGGTAAGCCAGGGAGTATAGGTGGAAGGCAGCCATTGGGGAGCGAGGCAGGTGACTGAGGTGGGGCTGATGGTGGAGTGCCCAACAGGGAAAAAGCGTACTAAAAAAAAAAAAATCTGCTGGAGATATAGATAGAACAGCCTGGAATACAGTTACCTTACTTGTCTGCTCTTCAATTGTTTCAGCACCAGAAAAACCTCTCCCCTTGTGTTGAGGGACTTTTGTTTAAAACTTTATTTTTATTTATGTTTATAAGAGCATATAACAATCTGTGGCACGGTAATGTACACACAAAACATTGCACACTCTTACAATTGGGTACCATAGTCTCTTGTCTAAGGTAAGGTAATACCGCATAGAAGGTTAGGAAACATTGCCTAAACTACTAAATTTTTCATAATCCCATTTGTCTGCAAACTGCCATTAAAGGATGGACCTTTCTAAATAGTAAATATTCCAAAGATTATTATGCCTGCTATTAGTTTAGCCTGTTGGTCCATATGATTATGAAAATGAGCTCGAAGGTCTTGCATGCCCCCTCTGCACACTCCCATCTAGCACTACGCTACATGTACAAGATAAGCTGCCAACACAAGAGGCTGGTCCTTAAACACATTAAATAAACTAATGGTAAAAAATCCAGCGTTATTAAAACATCGAACGAATGTCTGACTAATCCATAACAGCCCTATGTTTTTATAAATGCAAGACTGTTTGTGATTGCAGACATAACAGCATAAACTTTCCAGAAACAGTATTCAAGCTTTGTTCACACAGGTTGTCATAAATCCAGTATACTACCTGCATCACAGGCTGTTGGGGAAGTAAAGATGGAGCTGGAGTGGGGAACAAAGAGCAATACTATACGGTCTAATCCATTTTAGTTTCAAAGTAAGAATAACTTTTATTAAATAAAATAAACAATGTAATGTTAAAAGATATACCATCAGCATATACATATAGGAGCTCACCTACAGGCACCACCTACTCTATCAAATTGCTCCAGCCTTCCTCAAATCCCTTACCCCTACTTATAGTTTTTTTGGAATACGTTCAATCAGACTTTGGCGCCACTGCTTTCTCAGTCGTCCCATAATCTTTTTTAATTATGTCCAACAATTTTCCTGCTTCCTGAAACCTCCTATCTAAATACTGTTTTCCAGTATAAGTCACTTTGAGCTTAGCAGGGTGTGTAGTGTATGAGAAACTCCATATGAACGCAGCACAGCACAAATCATGTCAAAGGACACTCGAGGGTCTGACTGGCATAAATAAGATCAGGGAAAACAGAGTTTATCACCTTCAGCTGATGTAATCAGGCCCCTTTGTCTTGCATCTCCCAAAACTGTATCACGTTCCTGCATGCTGGCTAACAGCAACAGAAGCATCTGTGTAAAACCAGCTTCCTCCATTCGCTTACATTTGGTGATGCAGTATAGTCTGCACACAGACAGTGGTGGCTCCAATTTAAATGTACAGTAATACAAAGCCAGTCTCTCATAAATCAAATTTTTATCATCCCCTTCCATGGTCTCAGGTATCCACAAAATTCTCAAGTTTGCTGACCTCAGTTGACTTCCTATGGCTTCAAGCCAAAACCTGAGTGCCATGTTTTCTTTACTGAATCCTGTGCATGTTGTAGCTGCCATGAGAGCTGCTCTAGCTGCCTCTTTTTCCTCTGACACCGCTGAGTGTGCTTGGCTTTCACATAATAAAAAACGTGCCTGAAAGTCAGTCACTTTCTCATTTAAAAAAAACACAGAAAACAGAATATGTCACAGAAAAAGACAGCTTGCCCACCAGTCTTCCCAGATGTTCCCTGCCTAATCTGTCTCTGCAGACTGTAATTGGCCTCCAGCAACCCTCTCCCTCCCAGCCTATTTATTAATAACCCCCAATATTTATCCCATGCATGCCTGAGGCCATCTCTGTTTTCACCTCCACTTCTACTGGCAGTCTGTTCCAGGCATCTACCACCCTTTCAATGAAGCTGTACTTCTTCATATCCCTCTTAAACCCCACCCCCTCCAGCTTCATTGCATGATTCCCTGTCCTGATGCTCTTTGTCATTTTAAACAGGCTCTCCTCTTGCACTCTGTTCACCCCTGTGAGGCACTTGTAGGATTATATCATGTCCCCTCTCATTCTTCTCTCTCCCAGGGTTGTACATGTTAAGATCCCTCATCACTCCTCATAGGGATTCTCATGCAATCCCTGCACCATTTTATTTGCCCTTCTCTGGACTGCCTCCATCCTGTCTATGTCCTTTCTGAGGTGCGGCTTCCAAAGCTGGACACAGTACTCTAGGCGAGGATTCACCAGCGAAAGATACTGTAGCAGCACCACCTCCCACCTGCTGCTGGAGATTCCCTTCCTAATGCACTCCCAAGCCCTACCACTGCTTTGTCACACTGCCCTGCCACTTTGAGGTCATCAGTTATGATAACCTGAGGTGTCCCTGTCCAGCTTAATATCTGTCAGTACCTCCCCCTAAATACTATACTTTGCTCCTGGTTTTATATGTCCCAACTATGTGATTTTTTGGCACTGAACCCCAACTGCCATGCTCTTGACCACTCATCGAGTTTCCCAAGATCCCTGCACATTCTCTCTACCCTCTCCTGAATGTCCACATTATTACAGATTTTGGTATCATCTGCAAAAAGGCATACCTCCCTTCCAGTTCATCTGCAATGTCACTGAAGAGGACCAGTCTCAGTACTGAGCCCAGCGACACCCTGCTGGGCACTCTTCCATCATTAGAGTGCTGTTAACCACCCTCTGTCACCTATCCATTCAACGGTTTCTAACCCAATTCACCGCTTTGGATCCCACCACTAGGCTGCTGAATTTTTTATTAGTCTCCTGTATGGCTCAGTGTCAAAGGCCTTGCTAAGGTTCAGGTAAACCATATCCACTGTCCTCCCCTGACCCATTTCCCTGGTCACCCATTCAAATAAATCAATCAGATTTGTCTGTTTTGAAACAACCCCCTTCCCGCCACCACCATGAATCTATGCTGCCTGTAGTCTTGCAGCCCACTGGATTTAAGATACTCTTCTAGTATTTCCTTCAGTAGGGTTGCCTCGAAATTTGCTCTGCCCAAACTCGCCAATCCCTTGCACACCTCCTTCGGGAGCACATAGTTCACTGCTGCAATTGCAACTAACCCTCCCCTACCTCCCCCCTTTTCTTTATCTATATCTATTTTCACACCCATCTAGACTTCAGATACTCTAACTTTCCTACATCCCTTCCTCTACTTTGTCTGCCCCTCCACCCCTAACTTCCTCCACCCTTCCCCTCTCCCTCTCCTCTTACTCACCATCTCTATTTTCCTCAGCCTACTCCCTGTCCCCCTTGCAGGGTTCTCTGCATCCTGAAGGGGTGATGGTCCTGGCTACCCACTTCCCTTTACCTTTCCGCCTCCTCCTCCTCCTCCTCCTCCTTGCAGGGTTCTCTGCATTCTGAAGGGGTGATGATCCTGGCTACCTACTTCCATCTACCTTTCCTCTTCTAAACTGCCCCTCCCATCACTTATTCTGACATCCCCCATCTATCCTTCTCCCCCTTTCGCCATCTCCTTCTCCCTCTCCTCTTACTCACCATCTCTGTTTTCCTCAGCCTACTCCCTGTCCCCCTTGCAGGGTTCTCTGCATCCTGAAGGGGTGATGGTCCTGGCTACCCACTTCCCTCTACCTTTCCTCCTCCTCCTTCTTGCAGGGTTCTCTGCATTCTGAAGGGGTGATGATCCTGGCTACCCACGTCCCTCTACCTTTCCTCCTCTAAACGGCCCCTCCCATCACTTATTCTGATATCCCCCACCTATCCTTCTCCCCCTTTTGCCATCTCTTTCTTCTTCTGCCAGCTCCCCATCCCCCTTGCAGGGTTCTCAGCATCCTGAAGGGGTGAAGGTCCTGGCTACCCACTTCCCTCTACATTTCCTCCTCTCTACCGCCCCCCATACCACTTATTCCAACATCCTCCATCTATCCATCTCCCCCCAATCCCCATCTCTGTTTTTTTTTTCTGCAATTCCCAGTCCCCCTTGCAGGGTTCTCAACATCCTGAAGGGGAGAAGACCCAGGCTACCCATCCCTCCTCCTTCTCCTCCTCCCCTCCTCCTTAAACTTCTACCTCCATGCATTCTAAAGTAGGGATAATGACGGACACCTAGAAACCCTCTCCCCCTTTTTACAAGCACTTAAATTCCTTGTCTGCCCCAACCCTTTAACTACTAGCACTGTCCTTGACTGCCCCCACCTTTGCACTACCAGCACTGTTCTAAGCTACCTGTTCATCCTATTGTTCTAAAACTGGGTTAGTCACTAGGATTAACTCTAATGTTGTGTCCATAAAAATTGCTGTCTTGGCATTATGAATTAGTGTTATGCTGTGTTATCAGAATATTTACACATTATGTCCTGCTATTTCTAATTATGTACTTGATTTTATTAACTGGATTGTACGAGGAATGTATATGATTTTGTACACTGTTCTCTTGACTACTGGTTTTCTCCTACTCCTAATGTAACCCCTCCACCCCGGGACACTTCTGAAAACGAGCTGTTCTCACAGTTCATGTTGTCTTCCTGGTGAATCTTTTCCAAATAAATAAAATTGATTTCAGCACCAAGTTGTGCACTGGAGAAGAGAGTAATGTGCTCCTGGATGGTCCAGGTTCCAGTTGCCTTGGTGGCGCAGCTGGTAGTGCAATCAGAACAGTATTTCGGGTGGCCTGGTTTCAAGTCCCTGCTGAGGCACTTATTTCTTTCTCACTTCTGCTTGCATGTTTTCCATTAAGTTCCCCAACATGGAAGTAAGACTGACTGGCCTATAGCTGCTAACTTCCACCCTACTGCCACTCTTAAGTAGAGGGACCAAGCCAGCTCTTCTCCAGTCCTTGCAAACCATGCTTGCTTCCACTGAACTGTTGAACAAGGCTGTCAGTGGGGCAGCTAGCACCTCCCTGAGTTCCTTTAGTACCCCTGCGTTATACCATCCGGTCCCATAACCATATCCACCTTCAGACCTACAAGTCCTTTCAGGACTCTTTCTTATGGAAATGGATTTGAGTCCACCTCTCCCCCCTCTGTTCCTGCTACTCCCTGGTGGTCTGTCCTCCCCTCCCTCCACTGTGAAGACTGAGCAAAAGTACCTGTTCAAAATGGCAGCTTTTTCTTGGTCCTCTTCTATGCAATCTCCCCCATCACCCTCCTAATCCTCACAATCCCTCCCCTTCTTTTCCTCTTCTCACTTATGTATCTGAAGAAAGTCTTACCCCTTTTAGCTACCCCTTTGGCTATCCTTTCCTCTGTTTGGGTCATTGCTGCCTTTCCTGCTTCCCACTGCTTTACTTGGTACACCTCCCTGTCCTCCTTTCTCTGCATTTCCTTATACCTACTGAATAGCGTCCTTTTTTCTTTCACCAACTTGGTCACTTCCTTGGAGAACCATAATGGTCTCTTTTTCTTTTCTTTTTCTTCTGCTTTTACTCATTTCCTTTACACAGAGAATAGCTGCATTAATTATGCCCTCCTTTATTGTTTCCCCACTGTCTCTCTAAACATAGAAACAAAGAATTTGACGGCAGATAAGGACCGCTTTGCCCACCCAGTCTGCCCATTTCCCTACCTACTGGATAAGCTGCAGATCCTAGTTAACCAGCAGCCTACTTCTTCCTACCCCCACCCCCAGAATTGCCTTATGACTGTCCCATGCATGCTTGAATTCCACCACTGATTTTGACTCCACAACCTCCTCCGGAAGGCCGTTCCATGCATCCACAACCCTCTCTGTGAAAAAATACTTCCTTAAATTACCTCTGAGCCGCCCCCCCTCTATCTTCAAATTGTGCCCTCTTGTTCTTGCACACCTCTTTTTTTGAAAGATGCTACCCTCTTGGACTTTGTTGATTCCCTTGAGGTACTTGAAGTTTCTATCATGTCCCCCCTCTCCCTCCTTTCCTCGAGGCTATACATATTAAGCTCCTTAAGTCTCTCTTCATATGTCTTCCGGTGCAGACCCTGCACCATTTTAGTTGCCCTCCTCTGGACAGCTTCCATCCTGTCTATGTCTTTGCGGAGATTGGGTCTCCAGAACTGCATACAGTACTCCAGATGGGGTCTTACCAGCTGTCTGTACAGAGGGATAATAACTTCCTGTTTTCTACTGGTGATGCCTCTCCCTATGCATCCCAGTATCCCCCAGCCCTCCTTGCTGCCCTCTCACATTGCTTGCCCACCTTTAGGTCATTTGATATGCTACCCCAGGTCCCTTTCCATTTTGTTGTTGTTAGTATCTCACCCCCCATTGTGTACTCTTCCTGGATTTTGTTTCCCAGGTGCATTACCTTGCACGTCTTAGCAATGAATCTAAGCTGCCATACATTTGACCATTCCTCTAACCTTGCCAAGTCCCTTCTCATCCTTTCCACCCCACCCTGTGCATCAACTCTGTTGCAGATCTTAGTGTCATCTGCAAAGAGATATACTTTTCCTTCAGTCCTTCTGCAATGTAACCATAAAGACTTTGAAGAGGACAGGTCCCATACTGAACCCTGCGGTACCTCACTAGTAACCCTCCTTTCTTCTGAGTGGACTCCATTTACTATTACCTCTGTGTCCTATTCTCCAGCCAATTCTTTACCCAGGCTGTCATCTTGGGACCCACTCCCAGGCTGGCTAACTTGTATATTAATCTTTTGTGTGGGACTGTGTCAAATGCCTTGCTAAAGTCTCGTAGGCCATGTCCACAGCCCTCCTGATCTACTACTTTGGTCACCCAGTCAAAGAAATCTATCAGATTTGTCTGGCATGACCTTCCGCTGTGAATCCATGCTGCCTAGGGTCCTGTGCTCCTCTGGCCTCTAGATACTCGACAATTCTTTCCTTCAGAGTGATTCCATCATTTTCCCTATCACTGAGGTTAAACTAACAGGTCTGTAGTTTCCTGCTTCTGCCTTGCTCCACTTTTGTGAAGGGAATCACATCTGCCCTCCTTCAGTCCTCGGGTACCACCCCATCCTCCATGATTTGTTAAAAGGGTAGTCAGTGGTGTCACTAGTTCTACCTTTAGCTTTTAGAATTCTGGGATGAATCCCATCAGGCCCTATTGCTTTGTCCACCTTCAGTTTTAAGAGTTCTTTCAGAACCCTTTCTTCTGTAAATGGGCTGGTATCAACTTCTGTATCCAGAGTGTTACCACTGTTTGTTTTATGTACCTCCCCTCTTCATTTGTAAATACTGAGCAAAATATTTGTTTATTATCTCTGCCTTTTCACAGTCTCCCTCGCCACCCTCCCTCCCTTTATTAAGCCTTACTATCCCTCCCTTGTCTTCCTTTGCTCCCTGATGTACCTATAAAAGGTTTTATCCCCTTCTTAACTGAGTTGGCTATCTTTTCCTCGGTTTGGGCCTTTGCTGTTCTGACTGCCTTCCCAGCCTCCTTTTGCTTTAACTGATACAGTTCTCTGTCCTGCTCCTTCTGCAATTCCTTGTACTTCCTGAATGCTTTCTTTTTCTCTTGAACTTTCACTGCCACTTCCTTTGAGAACCATAGTGGTTTCTTACACCGTCTTGTTTTGTTTATTTGCTTCACACAAAGGCTCGTTACCTCTGTGATGGCAGTTTTTATTATTCCCCATTGTTCTTCCACCCCCCCTTCCTGCCCATTTGCTAGTGCAATCCTTAGGCACTCACCCATTTTGGCAAAGTCAGCCATCCTAAAGTCCAGTACTTTTGTCTTTGTATGGCTTGACTCTATTGCTGTGTTTATTGTGAACCATACTGTTCGATGGTCGCTAGTTCCCAGATGGCTACCCACTTCTACATCTGTGATCCTCTCTCCATCTCCATTTGAGAAAATCAAGTCTAATATTGCTCCCTCTCGAGTGGGCTCCAGTACTAGTTGTCTAAGGCATGCCCCCTGTAGGGCATCTAGAATAACTGCACTCTTCGAAGTGGCAGCTGCAACTGCACTCCAGTTAACATCTGGCATATTCAGATCACCCATCAGCAATATCTCCCCTTTTTCTGCCATTCTAAGTATACTTTATATCATTTCCCTGTCCATTTCCTTCCCCTGAGAAGGGGATCTGTACACAACCTCTGTGCGTATTGTGGTGCCATTGCCTGTCTCCAAATTTACCCACAGTGCTTCTTCTCCTCCCTGTTTACCCTTTTGTTCTGTTGCTTTTATTCCTTCCCTTATGTAAAGAACTACTCCTCCTCCTCTTTTACCCTCCCTGACCCTCCTGTAGACAGTGTATCCTGGTATGTTTACCAGGTATGTTTACTCTATCCCTTTCCTGGAAATCCCACCTCCCACTCAAGGCAGTTTCTGAAGCAGTCCCACATTTCTGTATGGACAGCCTTCTTGGCTGCATTACAGAGACCACGGCCATATTTTTTGCAATGCACCATGGGACTTGATCATGTGTCAGTGCTCAAAGTACTGTATTCCTGCTTCCTCTCTGACTGCATTTTGTTGTAGTCCTATGCTAGCTAATAAACTTCATGGAACATGCACTGCTATTTTCTGAAGCTGAAGTGTTCTTTAAATGGAAGGTGTTGTCTGTGAAGTGATAATGGTCCTTTGACAGGATAATTGGATTATATGCTGCAAAGCAAGTCATATTGTTAGAGAATGTCATTTACCTACATACCTACAAGATTACTGCAGTCCCCGTACGATAATGTTCTTCAGTGCAGTGTAGTGTTTAACTCTGACACACTTCAACCCCAGAAAATAGTAGTGCAATTTCTATGAAGGTTGTTCGCCAACACAGGACAAGAACAAAGCAAAGCCACTGCAGTTTATTAAGCAAGCTGAGTGGAAGCAGGAATGCAGTAGCTTAAGCACCACCACATCATCAAGTTCCATGATGCATTGCAAGAATAGGTTCATGACCTCTGTAATGGGTCAAGCAGGTTTTCACAGTAGGACAGAATAAAGTTAAACTTTATATCTGGCAGAAATGAGAAGGTTGCAACAGCAACAAACATTCTTCAAGCCTGCAGCCTGCACAGTTTTAAAATGGGCCATAAGACCTTCCTTTCAAATCGACTACCGTAAATTATCATTTAGAAGCCACACTACAGATTTCAGCCATGGCTTCTACGCGGGGCAACCTCTATTAATTAACTGAAAGTCAAGTGCCACACACACACACACATACATATATATATATATATATATATATATATAAAACTCCTCCCAGGCCCATACATATCACCCAAAAATACCAAAGTGCATCTAAAGAGAAGAGACTTAACCATGTGTAAGTGAAAGGCTTATGATCTGGAGTACAAACTCATGGCAGTTCACAGAGCAGAAAGTATTGATAACTGACTGGCCGCTCGAGTTAAAAACTGACAGACAAAATCCATGAGGATTCTAACCAGGAGTTCAGCAATGAGAGCGAAACAAAGGGGGAGCTGGATTCAGAGAACGAACTGGAGTGACTGTGGACAGGGACTGTGTGGAGTGACTGAGCAGAGACACACCAGAGTACTGGACATATTTGGATAAGTGAAGGCAAAGAACAAACAAGAATTCTTTTTATTTCACTTGCTTTCTATTTTCCCTTTCTATTATTTGAAACAAATTACACGAGCGTCAATACTACCTAAAGAGTATTTTTTTATTGTACCTGTTGGGCTTGAAAAGAACGCCATACTACCTCTTACCTTAAAAGATGCACCTGCATAAAAGCTGCAGCTTGTAAATGAGGGCAACTTTTATTATTCGTCTTTCTGCTGGATGCAGCTTCTATTCGGGGTGGCTTTTAATTGGGAGTGGCTAGCAATCAGTGAAATATGGTATATTTAATATTCCCCTTGTATCCCAGGTTGCCTTTTCAAGGTTCTTCCTGTTTATTTAAATATTTAGATCATACCAGATGGGCTGTTGTGTTGATCTATCAAGTCGGAGCCTCAGAATTGAGATTTACATAATTTGTTTCATAAAAGAGCCTCAGAATTGTGATTTACCTCACCTGTTTCATAGAATCTGTTAGAATAATATTTACTGTGCCTTATTTTTCAGTTTCACAAATAGCTATGAGGGATCATGTCACTCCTGTTCTGCGCTCTCTGCACTGGCTGCCTGTGAGTGCGTGCATCATCTTCAAGATAGGATTGCAAACATGCAAGGCCCTACGCGGTCTGGGACCTGACTACCTAAAAGAGCTCCTGATTCCGTACTCTCCTATTCGCCTCCTACACTCTGTCAAGACTGGCTTGTTAGTTATACTATCCTCCTATTTAAAAAGATCAGGAGATTGGGCCTTTGGAGTGGCTGCACCGCTGCTGTGGAACTCTCTTGCACCATACATTACGGCTGCTAGCCCAGTGGAGGCCTTTAAAGCCTCTTTTAAAATGTATTTATTTGATAAAGTTTCTAATCTTCTCTGATTAATTTGTTGGGATGTTTATTGCACTTTATTATTATGATTGTTAAGTGCTCTGAGCCCTCAGATAGGGCACTATATAAATAACATTTGCCTTGCCTTTTCAATGTTTTAAATTCTGTTCCTGCTATTATGGCTGCATCTAGTTCTATTTGTGCTCATTCTGGGACATATGTGTCAACAGCAACCCCTGCAAACCATCTGGCAACCTGTTGCAATCTGCAAGAGATGAAGTATGAATACAAAACCGGGGCACTGAACCCAGCCACATCCTTGGGAGTAGTTCGTTTATAACAGGAGCGCCTGAGTAGGGGTGCATCTTACCCATTTGTTATGAATTCCCAGTAACCACATGGAGTGCTACAGAACACAGACATGTTACATCCTTACCTGGAACTCAGCCCCTTGTCCTTTACCTTCTAACCCAAGAAACATCCAGTGTGCCACTGGGGTGAACTGAAGTGAACTGCAGCTCTTGTTTTGTAGAAGTTATGTCACTGACCAAAGAACCAAGCAGCCCAAACTACCTGGGTCCAGACCCAGGGCAGTTCCTTTCAGGTAAAATATATGAAAAACAACATATCTACCCTGGAGGCAACTTTGGCTTACTCTTTTCATACCTTGCCAGTGCTGGTATGTTCCTTGCATAATCCCACCTATCCTGATCCACGTGACACAGCAGTCCACCTTAATTCAATGGCACCCCCGCCGAGTATTGTTAATGTACAGTACATATCGTGACCATCTTTTGACTCGCCACAGCGGTTGGTACAGGACCAGCACAATGGCACCAACCTCCACAAGACAGGAGTACTGCTTTCAGCAGCCCTGCTGTCTCCCAGTCATTTGATGTGCACAGGCTCAGTCTCAAATCTGAACATGGGTCACCACAGGATAGTGCAATCTGCCACTGCTGGGCCGTACACGCGTCTCATGGCATATGGTTTAAAGTTCTGTAATGCTCTGTGGTCCGTTAGTGCGCAGAATTATAAACCAGCTATTGACCTGTTGAATGACCTTGAGCAACTCTCTGTGGCTCAGTTGGTAGCACATCCGCCTCTGGACCAGAAGGTTGTGGGTTCTTGTCCCACACCGGGATTGAACTTGCACCTAAAATGCTGGCAACCGAGTGCTGTATTGGGGGGGTGCTGTACTGCTGGGGTGTGCCGTCGTTCGGATGAGACGTTAAACCGAGGTCCCTTCTACCCATCCTGGTGCTGTTCTGGTGGCTGTCCAGGTGGAAGTAAAAGAACCCAGGGCACTCTTCACAAAGAGTAGGGGACATTCCCGGTGTCCTGGCCAACATTCCTCTTCCCATAAACCAGTTCACACAATATCCAGGCTCTGTATGGGTGTTGATGTGTGATATGGCTGCCACTACACATTCAGTCACTTCACTACCAGTCTAGCATTGCTTGTAAAGCACTTTGGGATACACTGTGTATGAAAAGCACTATGTAAATGCTGATTCTTCTTCTTTTTCTGTACTTCAGTCCTCTCAATTATCAAACTGGGTAGAAGCACGCTGAACATAAGATACTGCATCTCTGCTGAGCTAGCCTGAGTAAATAATCTGTACAATACCCTACCAGCCAAAGCCAGGTTAAAGTTACAGCATAAAGATTTGCACTGTTATCAGATTATGATTTGTGTAAAACAAATCACAGCTACACAAAGAGTTAGAACTTTTACACACAAAAAATCACTCTATTAACTGAGGGGTTTGAAGTAACTAATTGAATACACCATGCCAAGCTGCTAAATTCTAGTGGTAAGAGTTAACTATATAAATGTCATGATGGCTACAATTAAAACAAATGTGTGCATGAGTAGGATTTTCAAACCTCAATGTTGGTAAACGCTTTTAATTTTCAAATGTTTGGAAACAAACTGGGGGAGGGACAAATAAGGAGCACACCCCTCTAGTTAGATGTGACTGTAAATTTAGGGTGGGGTTACATGGGCTATCAGTTTATAAAATACTGTGTGACAGCACTGAGAAGGTCCCATGTTGAAAATGACATGGGGAAAAAACAATGTTTGGCTGTGAAAAGGTTTTTTTTTTTTTTTAGTTCCAGCAAAAGCTCAAAAACTATTTGCCCTTCAGTCCCAGGCCCTGCCTTTCCCCTCTAGTCCCCCAATAATGTATACATTTTGATTAAATTATTCAACAATTACTCCTTATCCAGTAAGGCCTAGTAGTGGAACTGGAAATCAATGTGCTTTGTCGATTTTTCACCATACTATAATCCTGCAGTAATTCTCTCACTCTTGGTTGTTTGTGCGAATTATTTTTATTAGTTAAGCAGCAGCTAAGAAAATACATTTTACAATCGATCAAAGATAAAGGAGCAAATCTGTCCTAAGACATCGTACATCTATAAGATACAACAAAGTGCTACAGAATCCAAAGACAAATAATATTCTTCAATCATTGCAACACTCTGTTGCCACCTTATAGTTCTGTGCTATCTTGGGACTGGTTCAGAACTTTTTTTTGCTTTGGACAGTGACTCTTGACAGCAGAATCAGTAGTCAGCAGTTTGATCACATTCATCCCTTGTGAGTTATTACAACAGATCATTTTTATCTCATATAATGAGCTAGTAACGAAACGTCAGCTTTGTCTTCCCTCTGAAATCAGTTCTGGGTCACCCTGGGCCATTGTAAGTTGTGTCTAGTATCCCACCACCTATGCTATGCACTCTACTTCATGTATTTGTATAATATGCTCCAGCCTTTCCTCTCTGAACCTGAATATCAGGAATGCATACACACTCCTCTTTTTAATCGAGTCATACTCAGTTCGAGCTGCATGCATGACTGCTTCTGAAAATCCAACTGAGTATTAACATTATTTTAATCATTACTGGTAACATCATTTTATATTTACTACAAACCTTAACTGTTATCCTACCTCTCTCCTTCTTCACATTTCCATTGTACAACGGGTCCCTCAAAACAGCATCGTTGCTAACCACAAGACTGTGTAGAGAAGACAAATTAATACAAATTTACAATCACCCTTAAACAGCACTGTCTTTTTGGCTCACCAAAATACTTATTTTAATCAAAGTAAATGTATTATAATCCTAAAGAGCCTGCAACATTTCTGGGAAAACTTTGAAAAACATGGTATTTATATTCCATTTTGCTTATATGTCCATATTTTCTGTATTTATCTTCCACTCTTTCTTTATTGCTGTGGGTAGCTGCATGAAAATAGGATCCTTGTCCCTCAGACCTTATCTGCTTTATCTCCTGCTGGATGCATGCCAGGAGGCATTCTGAGCTCATCTAGTCCAGTGCCCCAAAAGGGAAGGGGCTCTGTTGGATCTAGTGTTCACCAACAGTTAGAGGATGCAAAACTTGATAGTCAAGGAATCACTTGGTTCCAGTGACCACAGAACAGTGGTACTGGAAGTCCAGATATGGACTGCCAAGGGGAGCAAACACAATAAGGTTTTGGGACATTAAAAAGGCAGATTTCAACAGAATGAGAGAATCATTGGAAGAAGCATCTGGAGAACAGGACGGGTAGAAAGGGTGGAGGAAAAATGGAAAGAATTTTAAAAATCAATGACTGAGGTGGCAAAAATCTCAACTGGGAAGGTGTCAAAGAGAAAAGGGGGAAGAGGTCTAACATGGTTCATGACTGAAGTAAAGATGGCAGTAAGGACCAAAAGGAGATCATTCCTGAAGTACAAAGGATAGAGAGAAGTACCTGGAGAAAACAAAAGTAGACAGCAGGTAAGGGAGGCCAAGGCTGAGCCGGACCTCAGGCTTTGATCAGTAGTGAAGCAAGGGAGAAAGACATTCTTTAGGTACATCTGAGATGAGCGCAGGGTTAAAGGGGGTGTTGTGAGGCTGAAGTGTGAGGAAGGATGGGAGGAGATGGACAAAAGGAAAACAGAGATACTGAATAATGTTCAGTCTTCACTAGAGAGAAGAATGTACACTACTGGATTGAGGGGTTAAGAGCAGAAGTCAGGAAAACAAGTGCTCAAGTAGCTATGCCAAAATAACACAGGATGTTAGAAAAGCTTAAAGGGCTGAAAGGAGATGGCTTATATCTAAGAATGCTTAAGGAGGTAGCAGAGGTGACAGCAGGACCATTTGCAGACAGGTTCAACTGCTCGCTGGATACTGGGGTGGTCCCTAGGAACTGGAGGATAGCGATCTGGTTACACAAGAGTGGAAGAAAGGATGAGTCAGGGAATTATAGACCAGTCAGCTTGACATCAATAGTGGTAAAGATTATGAAGACTATACTAAGGGAGGAATGACTGGACTTCCTGGAGGGAAACAAGCTGCAGGACTCCAGGCAACATGGGTTTATAGGCGGAAGATCTTACCAGAACAATCTACAGTCGTGGCCAAAAATATTGGTGCCCTGCAGTTTTTTCTAATAATGCACCATTCCTTCCACAAAATTGTTGAAATTAAAAAATATTTTGGTATCCACATATGTATTTCTTTGGTTTGCAGTGGAATAAAACACAAAAGGCAGAAAAATTTATTAAGTCTTAGCTTATTCCACACAGAAATCCTTAAATGGCCCGGACACAATTATTGGCACCTTTTAGAAGTAGTTAGAAATAATTAGATTTCAATCAGGTGATTCTCCTTCACTTTGGAACTGAACTCACCTGTGGTGAGTTGCAGGTGCCTGCAATATAAAAATCACTCATTCAACCAGTTTGAATAGAGAAAAAGACTTATTCTCCTGTTTTGTGTCACTGTGTGTACCGCAATGAGCACGGAGAAAAGAAAGACAGCCAGAGAATTGTCTGAGGAGGTCAGACAGAAGATTGTAGCCAAGCATGGACAATCTCAAGGCTACCAATCAATCTTCAGAGACCTTGATGTTCCTGTTTCCACCGTACGTAATGTTATCAGGATGTTTAAGACCCATGGCACTGTAGCCAACCTCATGGGCGTGGCCAAGAAAACTTGATCCGAAGATTGCAGCGCAGGATTGTTCAATGGTGGAGAAAGCACCCGATCAACTGCCAAACAGATTCAAGCTGACCTTCAGACACAAGGTACGCATAGTTTCAACTTGCACTATCCGTCACGCTAACTCAATGAAAGGGGTTATATGGTAGGAGGCCCAGGAGGAACCCACTGCTGAGAGAGAGAGAGAGACATAAGAAAGCCCGACTGGGGTTTGCCAAAACACACCTGAACAAGCCAAAATCCTTCTGAGAGAATGTCCTGTGGACAGATGAGACCAAATTAGAGCTTTTTGGTAAAGCACATCATTTCTATGTTTACAGAAAACAAAATGAAGCCTTTAAAGAAAAGAACACCTTCCCTACAGTCAAACATGGAGGAGGTTCAGTGATGTTTTGGGGTTGCTGTGCTGCCTCTGGCACTGGGTGCCTTGAACGTGTGCATGGCATCATGAAATCTGGAGATTACCAGGCCATTTTGGAGCGCAATGATGAACCCAGTGTCAGAAAGCTGGGTCTCTGTCGAAGGTCATGGGTCGTCCAGCAGGACAATGACCCCAAACACACTTCAAAAAGCACCCAGGAATGGTTCAAGACAAGACATTGGACTGTTCTGAAGTGGCCAGCAATGAGTCCAGATCTAAATCCCATTGAAAACCTGTGGAGAGATCTGAAAACAGCAGTTGGGAGAAGGCACCCTTCAAATCTGGGAGAACTGGAGCAGTTTGCACAAGAAGAGTGGGTCAAACTGCCAGTAGAGAGGTGCAGGAAGCTCATCCATGGCTATAGGAAGTGGTTGATTGCAGTTATTTTGACCAAAGGCTGTGCTACCAAATATTAAGTCTAGGGTGTCAATAATTTTGTCGATGCCATTTCTTTTCATTTTCTTATTTAAAAGGATATATTAAATTCTGAATCAAAAACAAAGGTTTTGTAATATTAACAGAGAAATAAAGAATTGTGGAGACCAAATACTGTACTGTTGTTAATTTCAACTTATGTTTAGAGGAATTGTGAGTTATTTGAAAAAGTGCAAGGGCACCAATATTTTTGGCCACGACTGTAGTTGACATCTTTGACTGGCTGACCAGGGCAGCCAAAAAGGGTCAGGAAGCTGATGTACTGTACCTGGAATTCAGCAAGGCCGTTTGACTCCATTCCCCCCCACAAGGGGTTGGTGAAAACATTAAGGGACCTAGGGGCTGAAGAAAAATTGATGACTTGGGTAGAGAACTTGCTGAGGGAAAGAACAGAGGGTAGTAGTAGCTGGGGAATTTTCACAGGTAAGGTTCATCACAAGCGAAGTACCCCAGGAGTCAATGCTGGGCCTGGTTCTTTTCAATGTTGTTTTTTTTTTGACATGGGAAAGACCTCAAGGGGCAAAATCTACTTTTCTGCAGAGGACACAAAGATCTGCACAAGGGTGGACACAGAGAAAGGGATAAGGAAACTCAGGAAGGATCTGGGTAGATTGGAGAGCTGGTCAAAGGGATCAGAGGTGAGTTTCAATACTAAAAAATGCAAGGTGATGCACACTGGGAAAAAGGAGCCCATGTGTGCAGAACGCAATGGGGCGATGGTACTGGAAAGCACAACAGAAGAAAAGGACCTGGGGTCATGATATCACTGCCTGAAAACAACAGCACACCGTAACAAAGCTGTAGGTACAGCAACCAGGATGCTGGGATGCTTAGGGAGAGGCATAAGCAGCAGAAGCCGGGAAGGGATCTTCCCCTTGTACAAGTCACTGGTGCAGCTGCACCTGGAATACTGTACAATGTACTGGAGTCCACAGCTGAGGAAAGCCTGTGACAAGGTGGAATCAATGGAGTGCAGAGCAACCAAGTTGGTCCATGAACTTGGTGGCAAGACATATGGAGGCTGCAGGACTTGAGCATGTATACCCTTGAAAAAAGACGTGAAAGGGGTGACTTGATCGAAACATACAAGTACCAGCATGGGATAAACAGAGTGGATGCCAAGGTGTTTTTCTCCTTGAGCTCAAATACAGGGACAAGGGGGATTTCACTGAAATCTGCAGGGGGAGATTCAAATGGGAAATCTGCAAGCACCTTCTCACTGAAAGAGTGGTGGACAGGTGGAACAAGCTGCCACAGGAAGTGGTACTAGCCTAATCAGCGGGAAGCTTCAAAAAGCAATGGGACAGGCATATGGGGTTACTTATAAAGGGGGTGCCAGAAACAAATTTGGGATGGCCACTAAGGCCAGTGTAGAGTAGTCAGGCAGGGTGGGCAGACTAGTTGGGCCTATGGGCCTATTTCTGCCATCAGTATCTAACTATCTATGCTTCTGCTGCCTGTCTACACATGATATCATAATCCTCTATTTATTAATCAAAACTGGTTGCCACAGAAATGTGTATGATGTCACAAGTCAGATATTATGACATCACACGTAGACAAGCTGCAGGAGCAGGTGAAGTCCGAAGAACTAGGATGCTGTTTACATACAAATTCCTGAAGGGTAGCTAAAAACCTGGCAACAACAAATAAGATGGCACTCAACCTTGTTCTTGACAAATCCACTATACCACTAAACATCATGCCTTCTTACACTCTCCTCATCTGTGTAAACAGGTATTTATTGTGGACAAAGAATGCTACAGTATAATCCAACAGGGTGTGCTGGCAGGTCACATCATGTGACCCTAACATTTCCCGTAGTCACCTCTACAATTTCTCAAAGGTTGCCACCCCCTTTTACCTTATGGTCTTTATAGTCCTCAGAGAAACAGGTGGAATGTAAGTTAGATAATTTCCCTACTTAATTTTAAATTTAAAACACGGGGACTGGCAGACCAACCTGACTTAACAATAAAGTGCTCACAACCTCACAGTGTACACGGCGCAATGCCTATACTAAAGTGCCATAGCAATAATGTGCAGAAGATGCTGACAGTGCAAAATACACGAAATTTAAAAACTCTGCTTCTTTCTATAAATCATCTCGCCAACTCCAGGACACATTGCAACCATATATATCATTTCTCATCAGGTGCTGAAAATGTCTGCAAAAAAGAGCATATTTCATTTTAATTTTAATGAATATTTATCATAAATATTCTCATAATAGAGAAAATTGCTCTTATATAGACACTATCTTACTTTTACCTGTAGCGGTACAAACTGGGCTGATCTGTATGGAGTTTTTAAATTCTATGTTATTTTGCACTGTCAGCATTTTCTGCACATGCCTGTTATGATAGCACTTTAGTATAGGCATCGCGCTGTGTACACTGTGAATCTGTGAGCACTTTATTGTTAAGTCAGGTTGGTCTGCCAGCCCCGTGTTTTAAATTTAAAAGTAAGTAGGGAAATTATCTAAACTACGTTGCACCTGTTTCTGTGATGACTATATAGACCGTAAGGTAGAATTTATTTATGAAATTTTGGTGACCGGGTAGGCCCACTGAGCCCCGAAGGTCCCTTTTTCAGGGGCCACCCGGGATAACAATACAAGTTATAAGAATGAACAAGGACATAAGGAACATTTGAGACATTGTGAGTTATATTATGAGGTGGTTACAGTAAAGAAAAATAGTGGATACAGGCATGGTTACAGGCATGGTAAAAGAAAAGCAGTGGATACAGGCATGGCTTACAGGCGCAGTAAAAGAAAAGCAGTGGATGCAGGCATGGGTACAGGCATGGTTATCATCATGACATATAAGCAATTGGTAGTACTTTGCATATAGTTTATTCAGGGGTTACACGTGGCCTCTGGCAAGCAGTCTGTATAAGGCAGGTAGTAGGAAGGTTAAGTTAGGAGACGGGAGTTGGAAAGGAGGGGAGTACCTTAGGAGCTTTAAGTGCCATGACAGTGGCATGTGCTTGAGGTCAGCAGATGGGACTTAAGCCTGGTACGGAAGTTCATGAGTGAGGAGGAGGCCTGGACCTGGGGAGGGAGCTTGTTCCACTGGCAGGCTGCTTGGGAGGAAAAGGATCTTCCGCCAGCGTTTGTCCTTATCCTAGGGACTTCTAATAGCGTTCTATCTGAGGTCCTTAGGTTCCTTGGGTTGTGTTTGAGGGTTATGGTCCCGGCAATGCTTGGCGGAGCGTGGGGTTTGAGAAGCTTGTAGGTCTGGACAATCAAGGGGTGTTGGAGGCGGGCGACCAATGTGGGCCAACGAAGATTGGCCAAAGTGTCACAGTGGTGACGTCTCAGGTGGTCTAAGGTTGTGAAACGAGCTATTTTATTATATAGGGTTTGCATCCTGGTAATCTCTTATTTAGCCATGCCCTGTATAATAGGGGCCGCAAAGGTCAGGTTGAGTAGAAGGACGCTGGTAACTATGGAGCGCCTGGCTTCAGGGATGAGTTGGTCCCTGAGTCGGTACAGGGTGCCAAGTTTCCGATGTAGGGTCCTGGTGACCTGGTCCACGTGTTCCTTGTATGTGATATTCTGATCCAACGTGAGGCCTGAGTATTTAAGGAGAGGACTAAGCTAATGGCTTTACCAGAGAGTGAGGTTAAGGAGAGGGATGAGGACCTGTCAAATCCAAGGATCTTGGGTCTCATTAGCATTGCCTTGGTCTTGTCGGCATTTAGTACCATTCTGTTCTTACATAGCCAAATCTCTAGTGAAGTGAGATCCTTTTGGAGTAGAGGGCCTAGGACAACCACGTCACACAAGGGTCGGAAGACGACAGTATCATCAGCGTACTGCACAACCGAGCTCTCCCCGCAGTAGGTACGCAGGTCGTTGGTAAACAAGGAAAACAGGAGGGGGGCCTAGAATTGAGCCCTGAGGTACACCCTGGTTTAGGGGTAGTGGGTCACACATGGTCCCTTTCCATGAGACCCTCTGTGCCCTGCCTGATAAGTAGCTCCCAAACCACTTCAAGGCATGATTGTCTAGGCCTATATTTTGCAGCTTCTGTAGCAGCAAGTTGTGGTCGACAAGGTCAAACGCCTTGGATAAGTCTATAAAGACTGCACCAGTGGGTATCCCTTTGTCCATTGCCCTTAGAACTTCATCCGTGAAGTTAATGAGAGCAGTGTCAGTACCACGGTTTGTTCTAAATCCATGCTGGGAGAGGGCAAGGAGCTGATGAGCTTCCAGGTAGTCCCTGAGTTGATTGTAGCTGACTCTTTCTTGCACCTTAGCAAGTGAGCAGAGGAGGGAGATGGGCCTGTAGTTGTTGAGTTTTTCCCCTGAGCCCCCCCTTTGTGAATAGGGACAACATCGGCATGTTTCCACGGGTCAGGGACTGCTCCTTCCCTCAGTGATCGATTGAGAAGCATGGTTATAGGCCAGGGTAAGGATGTAGCTCCTGCCTTGAGTAGCCCAGGGTTGATACCATCGGGTCCCCCTGACCCTTTCGGTTTCAGGTTCCTTAGGAGGTTTAGTACTTCAGTGCGTTTAGCCAGTCTCAGGTGAAATGGGGGTCTTTCCATGTGAGGTGGTTCATCTGAGGTAGGGGGACGTAGAAGGGGGCAACATCTTTGAGAAAGCATAGAGGTGACTACGCAAAACGTTAGGTTCACCTGATGTGGCCCGCCAACATGTCCTGCTGGATTGTACTGCAGTACTACTGGTCCACAATAAATCGACCTGTTTTCACATCAGACTGCTTCGAAAATTCTTCAGACAGGAGAGTATAAGGTGTGGTATTTGGTAGTATCACAGTGGATTTGTCAAGACAGAGAGGTGAGGGCCCATTTATTTGTGTTTGCTGTGATTATACTAAATGTGCACCCCCACCCTGGTGCAGCAGCTTCCTATTTCTGAAGATAAAAATCTATCCGAGAACTTAACACTTAAAATCTTTCGGAAGAACTGAACAATCTATTTGTAGGAAACGCTCGGGTATATACTATACTGTCGTAACACTAATTTTTACAGATATCAAAATGGCAATGCAGAATTATGTGACTTATTGAGGGAGAGCAGGACGGGGGGCAGGATGAGAGGTATAATACAGTATACATAATTGTCTAATAGTTCATGTATGCATTTTGGTATTTATTACGTATGTATAATATGAACATTTTAAAATATCAATAAGCTGTATTACTGCAACAAATAACAGGAAATCTAGGAACTAGATCTAAACTGATGTATTATCTGTAATGTTTTGCCCAGCGGTGTCACAGACTCTTTACGGGTAAGGGGCATAAAAGGTGTGTTAAGTTGCAGCAGTTTGTAATGTTCCTGTTTTCAAAAATGTCAGTCATACCAACAAATGATCCACATTTAACAGTACCTGAACACAAGCTGATGAGAAATACTGTCTGTATTGTTTTCTTCTCATGGTTAACATTCTATACAGTTTATTGGTCCAGCAGGCAACCAAGTATGATATACCTCTGTAACACAGGTTGGATGATTGATAGATAAGATGTTTCATTCTGTATGTAGCAGATCATGATCTTTCTCCCCACTACAGGGATTACCACACTCTGTGGTACCATGAAAGCCAGAACTAGAGCTTTGCGAACCTCCCAAAATCTAACCATGCAAACTTTGAACACTGAACTAGGTAAAGGCAGACAAAGTTCTCCTACTGATGAATTAGTTTGAACTAGTCTGACCATTAAAAAACACTAGGAAATGGGGTAAAATTAAATAACATAATGTACTGGGCCAGTGAAGCACTCAAAACAGCAGGATGACGCAGTAATCCTCACTGAAGACTACCGTTTCCAAAACTGTGCCCACGTAGTCAGTACCAAACATGGACAAGGCAAATACATAGGGTGCATGGCTAACAATGCTCGAATAACATAGTTTGTAAGATCTGTATTGTATATGTCCACAAAGTATCCGTGCAGCATCCCAGAATGAGCTACGGGTACCAAACATTGTGTCCATTGGGAAAGTACTACATATGGACAAAGCTCCTGTTATGCCATGGATAAATGTTGTACACACTGGTTACATGGGCAACATTTCCCCTAAAACTATATTTTGGCCGATGTAGACGTAAAAAATTCTCAAAATGTTGTGATCCGAAGAGGACTGTGTGAAGACAGCATTGCAGCATCCCACTTTGTGTTTGCAGGGTACTGGTTCCATAAAAGACTAACAGACACAGAAGTCTCCATCCACCTCATCATCCTCTGCTCTTAGCCCAGCTGGTAGTGTAGGAGATTCATTATCCATAAACAGTGGCAAACAGGGCTTTGGAAAAAAGGGGGAGATACATTTTTTTCAAGTCAGCATCTCTACATATTGGGTCAACAGGCAGTTCTTCTGTTTATGACAATATTGCATGCAGAACTGAGAATTCTGAGTATGTACATGCAGGTTGGCAAATGAGGTGTTCAATAGCTACCTGTGCCAAAGAGGCCCAAAGGGCCTTTTTTTCCTACCAGTGCAATAGAGGTTCATCTCCTTCTGCTAGTGGCACGTTCTCATCCAGATAATCTTGCACTATTTTGTTTGCTGGTATTACAGGCACCACTATGTCAGACAGTGACTTACTGGGCTTTGTCATCAAGCTATAGTCAGACAGTTGTTCCTAGAGGTTTCTCATAGATATAATTCAAGTTCCAAGATGGGACTGGATTGCAGACAGGAGGTTTCATATGAAGAATACCTCTCAAAAAAAGTATGGAACAACTCTAACTGTACAACAGTACGGCCATCAATAGGGGCATGGAAAGCTAATACAGTGGCCAAATGCACCTTGACTGAGGAATACTTTATTTATATATTTATTGAAATGTTTTATCAGGAAGGCACACTGAGCAACAAGTTGCTCATCTACCAGTGCGTCCTGGGCAGAGAGAACATGGAGGGAGTATACAGATAACACAGGGTGAAATACAATACAGCAAAAAGGCGGCTAAAATACAGATAGCACGGTACAAATACAATAAAAGCAAAATCAGAATGAAAACAAACACATTTGTAGTGGGCACTTTAGAATTACAAGGGGATGATGTACAAAATAAGTGCAACCAATAGCCCAAGGATAAGACAAGCTAAAAAAACGCCAAATTATAAGTAGATTGATATGGAAGAAAGTTATGCTACTACTGTGATTAAAACCTGGCAAGGCTGGATTAACAACAGAGTAACGGGGGGCAAGAAACATCAAAATAGATTCAGCAGCCAAGAGAACAGGGAAAGGGCAGGGAGTCTGAAGGAATTAAGCCGGGGAGGATGGGTATAGTGGGGGTAGGAAAGGAGACAGGGAGAGGAAGAGAATTAAGGTCTAGAGGGAATATGGTAGGGATGAGGGGTGAGAGAGGTGAAACAGAGGGAATGGGGAGGGGAGAGGGGTAGGAAGAGAGGAGAACAGCAGGGTGGTGGGGGGTAGGTGAGAATAGCTTCTGTGGCATTTTGTTCATTTGGTCTGCCACTCAAAGGACCCCTTACCTTCTCTGTGGTCTGTCACACCCTTCAGTTGCTGCTGGTGAGGACCCCATCTGGACCGTGCGAATAACTAGACGAATGCATAAAATAATAATAAGGCAGGTTTATTCTGTGCTGCAGATGTTCTTCGCCTGAGGACAAGCCCCCGACTGACAAGTTCTCTGACTGACAGGCATACATGGCACTGCCAGGCAGTGCAACAATTCATTACAAGCAGGTTCTAAATGCTCTTAAAGGGGCGGCAGCTTAACACTAAGCCCCATGCTTAATGTCTGCTTCACATCACCGCCAGAACAGTGAATGTGAGCACCACTCGAACAAGCAATAAATCTATAACAGTTTCTAAGTAAGATATAATTTTAAGTAAGTTTTAAGGCAAAAACACATTTTCATGCATTACAAGGCATTACGTTCACAAACAGAACTCCACTGCATGGGGGGGGGGACCTGGACTACACTGGGGACCAGTCAGAGTAGCACCAGAGAGAGGGAGAAACACAACAGTACTTGAGACTTGGCCATGCCACAAGCGCTAAAGTGTGGGGGAAGGAAAAGGGAAGAGAGGGAAGGGTAGCAGCAGGAGGATACCTAGAATGCAGGCTAAAACTTTATTAACAGTTGCAGAATCAATAACAGGTGGGCTGTCAAGGTAAAGACATTCCTAAGGGGGAAGAAAATGTTATACGACAGAAAAGGAATTAGTCCCAAAACACACTGAGTCCAGTTTGCAAAAGGTCAAGACCTCTGTCGACTTTTCCGTTCAGTGGGAATGGAGACATGTGTTGATTGCACTAGTTCCTGACAGGATGTGGTCAGGTCGTTAAAAGTGACCCAGGAGTTCTGCCCACTATCAAATCCACTCCACTTTACTCTGTAAGCCCAGGATCCATTGACAAACTTCTTCCTTAAGATCTTCTCGATCTGGTACACTGTGGTGTGTAGAAGACAGTCCTGAGAAAAAGAAGAAGGTTCAGAAGAAGAGGAAGTCCCAGGCAAATCATCTGGTAAAACGGAATCTGGCTGGAGAGTGTCAGGAGTGGGAAGAGCTGTAGGAACTAGTTGCAAGTTGTCCGGAGGGATCTCAGCTTCCGAGAGGATGGCAGTCTTATGGGTAGCTTCATTTCTGGGAGGACTGGGGTCATCTGGAAGGTTGTTACTCAGGTACCCACGCTTCAGTCGGTTTATATGGACTTTGTTGTGTACCAGCTTGCCATCCAACTTGCGTCCCAGATGAATGTGGATCGGAGGAAGCTTTTCTATGAAGTAGAAGGGACCAGTCCAGGGGCGAAGCAGTTTCTTGATGGAGCCCGGAACAAGAACCAGTCAGTACAAATAAACAATGTCCCCAACAGAGAATGAAGGCTCATGCGCCTTGGCTGCAGACATTTTTTGCATTGCCAATTTTCTCTGGCCCAACGTGGTGATTGCAACTTGTCAGCAAGTTCCAGCTGCTGCAGAAGAGGGATAATGAAAGAAGAAGCTGACTTAGGAACCTCTAGCAGTGAGAGATCCATGTCCAGTGGAGTTCTTGGGTGACATCCATGAACTAAGAAGAATGGGGGGTAGTCTGTGCTGTCGACACAAGGGCTGGCATTGTATGCAAACTGCACAAAGGGAACAAAATGGTCCCAGGTGTTATGAGTCTCATCCAGATACTTGGAGAGTGTGCCGAGAATGGTAGACATCATTCTTTCACTCTGTCCGTTGCATTGTGGATGGTAACTTGTGGTAAGTGTCTTTTTTTATGTCGAGAAGTTTGCAAGTTTCTTGGACAATGGTGGACAGGTAGTTAGTGCCTCTGTCTGAAAGTAGGTACAATGGGGTACCATGACTACAAATGACTGTAGTGAGAAGGGCACTTGCCACAGTGGCAGCTTTAATGCCTCTTAAAGGGATCAGTTCCAAATACTTCATCAGGTAGTCCACTAAGACAAGGATGTATTTGTTGCCAAAGTCAGAGCATGTTGGTAAGGGCCCAAGAATGTCAGTGCTGACTCTTTGGAATGATTCGGTGGCTACAGGCATGGGGATGATGTGTGCCTTTGTCAGTTTGGCAGGAGGCTTTTTCCAGGAGCAGGGCTGGCAGGATTTTACAAACTGGACAATGTCCCTGTTCATGTGTGGCCAGAAGAAGTGAAGCCTTGTCTTTTCCAGAGTTCTGTGTATTCCCATATGACCTCCAGAGAGTGGAGAGGCATGAATGGAGAGAAGAACTTGAGGGATTAGAGAGGCTGGCACAACTAGCTGTACATGAGCACTATCTGTGCGATGACCCTTGCCTTTCTTGGTCCAAATGTGTAAAAGCACACCGTCATTGAGGAAGTACTGCGAAGGAAAGAAAAGTGCATCTTGGCAATGTTTCTTTTGTTGCTGTAAGGTTCCAGACTCTAAGTAGGTGATTATGTCCATAAATTGAGTGTCAGTTCTTTGTTGCATTTTAACAGTTACCAGGGACAGACTGGATGTTGAGGAGATGAGAAGCTCTTCAGCTGCTTGCAGTAATTGAGGATTTGTGCCTCTCTCTGTGGAAGCGGTTGGTAGCACCAAAGCAACTTGAGGTGCTGTAGGAGTGTCCACAGGAAGCACATCCTTGGCATGGAAGGGAAAAGCCTGTAAGCAGGATTCTTCATCTGTTGAGGAGGATGCAGAGGGATATAATCTCCGGCTTATACCCTCGGCATTTGAGTGAACTCAACCTGGTCTGTAATGAATTTCAAGGTTGTAGGATTGCAGCATGGCGATCCATCAGGCGAACTTGCCTACTAGCCCCTTCATTTCAAATAACTATCTGAGGGCACAGTGATCAACGATAGCTGTAAAGGAGGAGTAGTGAAGTTAGCAGTCAAATTTCTTTATGGCAAATACCATGGCTAGACATTCTTTTTCTGTGATACCATAGTTCTGCTCAGCTGAGGAAAGATAGCACCCAGCATAGGAGACAACTCATTCTGTTCCATCTTGAATTTGACAGAGCACAGCGCCCACTGCAAAGGAACTAGCATCTGAGTAGAGCTTGAAGGGTTGGTCGAACCTTGGGTAGGCCAATACTGGAGAAAAGATTAGGTTTTGTTTTAAGGTGTCAAAGGCCTCTTTACATTCAGAAGTCCAAATACAGTCACATCCCTTTTTAGTGAGGGCGTACAGTGGAGCTGCAATCTTGGCGTAGCTGCAAATGAACTTTCGGTAGTAGCAAGACAAGCCCAGGAAAGCTTGAATGTCTCCAAGATTGTTAGGCTCTGGATAGTCTTTGACTGCTGAAAGCTTGTCTGGATCTGGAGAGATGCCTTGAGAACCAACCATATGTCCCAGGTAATGAATGTGATGCTGTGCAAAACAACATTTTTCTGGTCGAAGCTTGAGATTGGTTTGTCTGAGATGTTCAAACACTTCTTGGAGATGTTGGAGGTGCTCTGGCAAAGTTCTGCTGAACACAATCACATCATCCAGGTAGACAAGGCAAGATTTCCATGACAACCCACATAGTACAGCTTCCATAACACACTGAAATGTGGCTGGACTGTTCCGAAGACCCATAGGCAGACGTTTGAACTGAAAAAGTCCCAAGTGGCAGGACCATGCTGTGTATGGATGAGAAGCTGGATCAATGGAAACTTGATAGAACCCACTCTGAAGATCTAGAGCAGTGAAGTAAGCAGGACTGGCTGCACCAAGACTCTAAAGCATTTTCGGTTGTAGGCAAGGGATGAGCATCCTGCACCGTGTAGGCATTGAGTTTTCTGTAGCCTACCATGAAGAGATACCCTTTGTCTTTTTTTACCACCAGCAAGCAAGGTGCACCCCAGGGGCCTGTAGATTCCTCAGCTGTGTCTTGGTCAAGCATGTCTTTGATTATGTCCTCGAGGATTTGCTTCTGTTTGTGTCCCATTTTGTAGGCTCGATGACGGACTAGTTTCTGGTTGGGTTGTACGTCAGTGGTGTGCTGCAGTATATCACAGTATCTGAGCTTGTTATCTGAACCAACAAAGACATCCGGGGTAATTCTCCAGGAATTTCAAAAGTTGCTGCTTTTCCTTTGGAGATGCTGGAAGTTTGGAACAGGAAAGTCGCTGACTGAGGGGTAACTCTGTTGAAGTTGGAGTGGTTGTGATAGTACTGACAGGAGCAGAGTTGATGGAAAGGCTGCGGTTCTTGCATGAGATGGACCTCATCCCCTGAAGACAAGCAGACAAACTTTCCGAAGTTGGCACCCTTTGAAATGACCACTGGCTCATTTGTGAAATTGCAGCATTTTTGGAAGACTGTGCCATCATGCACCGCTGATAGGGTATTTCCCGGAAGAAGACCTGATGAATGCAGCGCGTGGGATCCTGTGACGATGCCAATAACACCTTGTGGAAGTGGTTCACCTCGAATCTTGGCAATCAAAACCATTTCTGACTGAGGAGGCGCAGTTGACTGAGTCTATGGCTGCCAGTTGCCTCCGAGGATCTAGCGACAGTTTGTTTGAGGCAAAGTCTAGGATGGCTTTGTGAGCTTTGAGAAAGTCTAGGCCAAGAATTATTGCAGGTTGAAGATCAGGCACTATGTAAAACTTGACAGTAGCTTGCTGTGAGCCAAAATGTAGCTTGAGATTGACCATGCCTGTGATAGGTACTGTAGCTGTATTTGCTGTGATAATGTACTTTATGTCGGCTGGAGACACATTAGGTATGTGATGAATAGCTTGGTTGTTTAGAATACTGCTGTTGATAACTGATATTTCTGCTCCAGTGTTGACCAAGGCGTGCGTAGACCAATCTCCGATGGTTACAGGTACATAGTTTGCTAGAAGAGTTGATTGGATGACAGGTACCTTTGCTCCAGGAAGTGAGAGTGTGCCAGAGTTTGCAGCTGGAGGAAGCATTTTGTTTGAATTGCGAGAGTCAGAGGGGCAGTCAGTTGCTGTGTTCCCCTGCCCAACAGAAGACCCTAGTCTGTTGGGCGGTGCTTGTTTCCCTGATCTTGGGAGTAATTGCAGTTATCATGTTGCTGGCACTGTGGTGGGCATCCTTGGGTCTCTTGAGTCCTGTGGTAATACTTTTAACGTTTGGCAGACAGCGGCAGTGTGTCCCTGAATCCACACCACTGGCAAGTCACGGGCTCTCGGGAAGCCAGAGGTGGATCCGGTCACTGCCGAGGTGGTTGCATAGCATTAGTATGTGCCGAGGAGGCAGATGAGTTGATGTGTAAGGTACTGACAGTTGAAATAAACCTGTCAATCATTGCTTGTTGCTGTTGGACACATGTGGCATGTGCAGCCAGTTGTGAGGTTTGGGGTGCCTGAGCACCAGCAGACTGAAACACTGAGATGGACTCTCAGGCTAGCCGTGCAGCTTGGATGGTGACTGTCCAGGTGGTTGGCTTTTGCTGTATGACATAGGTACAAAATTGAGGAGGCAGTCCCCGGACAAAGGCTGTTACTTGATCTTTCTCTGTTTTCTGTAGGTGTTTGCATCGAGACTCAGTGTCCACTGTGAAGGCTTCAAGAGATTCAGTGGGTTGCATTGTACGTTCCCACAACTGTTGCTCCAATAACCAGGGTGGGTGTGCTTGGAGAAAATAGGCTTTGAAGGTTGTATACAGTGTGGCAGTATCTCCTTTGACTTGGTCTGGAAGTGCATTAAACTAGGAAACGGCAGTCCCTCTCAGAAGCAAGTGCAAGGCATTGGATATGCGCAAGGGATCAGTCCAACCACTGAAGGAAATCCATGCTTGTTAGTGTTCCAGCCACTCAACAGCATCTTCGTGAGGCAAGGCTGAGAAGGCTACTGGTTGCAGGCTGGTATGGGCCGTGGACTGTGGTGCAGTGGCTTTAATGTAGGCCAAGTTGTCTTGAATAGCTTGCATAGCTGGGGCTCCTTTAGCGGATATAGAAGACTGGATGTCATGGAGGACTGTTTCGATTCTGTAGCCCCACGCCCTTGAGGTAGGTGACGGTAGGACTCCGGACGCTCTGGCGCCCATATCTGTGTCGTCGTCAGACACTGGTTGGAGATGGGCTTTGTTTCACTGAGTGAAGGTCGTATGAGTGAGAAGGAGTTGCCATCATGCAGGAGACAGGACGTCGTGTTGTAGATGAAATGCCGAGCAAAAATTATTTTTGTATACAAAATTACAAATTTCTGTAGCAAAGTTCATCAATTGATGTCTGAATAAAGAATTCCCACTCAATTCTGTGTTGTTTGTTATTTAAATAAAGGTTTCGTAGCAAAAATCAGCCTTCTGTTGCAGTGTCCATTCATTTAAATAGGAACCCCATTGTCTTCAATGGAGTGAGGTCAATTTGTGCCCTTCACAAGATGGCCGCCAAACTGTGACATGCAGTTCCTGTGGGTTTTGACTGGCCTGACTGTAGCAAGATGGTCACCAGCAGGGGGTCATGGTTCACTTCCTGTCTTGTTGTTGTGATGTGCTCAAGATGGAGGATTCTTGCCATGAGGCTGCCTAGCTGCTCTGCAATATGTAAAATTGCATTTGACACCCTGCTGCCTTCTTCCCCAACTGAGAATGGTGGAAGTTTTCTGTCTTTTGGGGGAGTGCACAATTTCTGGGGGAAATTCTGTATTTGACTGCTTGTTTAGTTTATTTTGGTGGTTTTTATTTTTTTTCTCTTGGAGGGTTGCCTCTTTGTATGGTATTTAAGTTAGTGCTCTGATTAAATTTCTCACTATGCCCTGCTCACTCTCAGTTACCTTCTATTGTACTTTTTTTTTCTTTGTTACCCCTGTATTTATGCTGTGCTTTGCTGAATTCCTTAAACAGTTTTTTGTGTATGCCCTTTTTTTTTCTGCACCTTTCTTTCTTTGTTTGAGGTGGTGGCTCCCTTTAATGAAGTGTGGCCAAGGGGAGTGGTGGCTCCGATGTTTCAGGAGTGGCTGTTGGGGTAAGATGAGAGCTGCAGCAGTTCGGGAGGCACTCGGGTGAGTCGGGGCGCAGGATTGCTCCATATGGCTGCTTTGGTGAGAAGGAAGCCCCGGCTGCTGTGGAGGGACTGTGCAGCTGTGCTCCAAGGGGAGCGCTGCTGCGGAGAGAAGGGAAAGCGAAGAGCGGAGCTCTGGTTCTGTCCTTTGTGTGCCCTGCGGGTTGCTCTCAGGAGCTAGAGTAGGAGAGAGTGGCACGGAGCCGTGAGGTAAGAGGCAGGAGGGCCAAGTGTGGAGTGGAAACGTGAAGCAGGAGGCAGATCGCTCCATGTGGCAGTAGCAGCCCAGTATTTTAATTTATTTGTTTAGGCCTTGTGTAATGTAGCTGAGGAGAGTGGATCTCAGCCATGCAGAGGAGCAAGCTTGAGGGTCTTTCTTGTAGATCTGTGTGGCCACAGGGGTGGAGCTGCCTCGGGAGGAAACTGCAGTAGGGCCACTGAATAATCAGTGTAGCTGGCTTGGTGCAGTATGTCTACTTTTTACTTGTATTAATTTATATTTTTTTCTGTTCTTGTGGAGCGGCCGACTGATCTGTATTTGTTATAAGAGGCAGGAGGGTCACAAGGTAAGCGATCCCTCGAGGCATCCAGGAGCCTCTTTGAATAGAGCAGAGCCATTAGCGCAGTTCAGTAATGTATTTATTTTCTTTTGGAGCTGTAATCCTCAGTGGGAGAGGCTTTGGGTTGGAGATTTGCAGCTGAGAGACAGAGACAGGTTGGATGGCAAAATGGAGCACTATGAAAAGACCCCTGCCACAAGGTGGGGGGAGATGTACAGTTCGTAGCTCCGTGGGGGCAGAAGGTTGGGCAAAATAACTCTGGCAGTTCTTTTACTTCCCCAGTTGACTAGAAATGCTGAACATTTTTGCTCTGTTTCTTTTTGCCTTTTTTTTTTTTCAGTACAGTACGAGGGCTGCAGGCTGCCTTACAACAGGGGACTGTTCAACTTTTCTGGCAGCCAGGGCTGTAGTTAACAGATCAGCTTTCAGACAATTCAGGCATACTGGGGTGATGACTTTGGGGTACCCAGCGACACAGACAACGCGAGATGGGGTCTGGACAGAAGAAGGGCCGCATTCTCTACCATGTGTGGTGTTTTGGTTATTTGGTCTGCCACTAAAAGGACCCCTTACATTCTCTGTGATCTGCCAGACCCTTTAGTTGCTGCTGGTGAGGACCCCATCTGGACCATGTGAATAACTAGACGGATGAATAAAATAATAATAAGGCAGGTTTATTCTGTGCTGCAGATGTTCTTCTCCTGAGGACAAGCCCAGACTGACAATTTCCCTGACTGACAGGCATACATGGCACTACCAGGCAGTGCAAAAATTTGTTACATGCAGGTTCTAAGTGCTCTTAAAGGGGCGGCAGCTTAACATTAAGCCCCATGCTTAATGTGTGCTCACACTTCAGTTGGGATGGCAAGTCAGTATGGAGTCAAGGAGCCATTAAGGAGGATGGAGGAGAGGAGAGGAAGATTAACCACAGGTACAGCTTACAGAAAGGAAGTTAGCAAGAGTCGGGGAGGTGAGGAAGAGTGGTGAATCTGAGGAGAGAGAGCATTCCATAAGTTAGGAAAGCGATACAAAAAGGCCGATTGGCCAGTAGTGGTTACCAATAACTGTGAGTTATATGACCTCAGTGAATGGGCAGGAGGTGGGAAGGGAGTTAGTGAGGAGGTAAAGTAAGGGGGGAGCAAACCAAACCAAAATCTGGATACAAATTTGGCACAGTGGCGGTGATGCTGGTTTTCAAGCGAGGAAAAAGCCAGGGAGTAGTACAGGTTACAGTAGTGAATGAGAGCAGAGGTGTCCAGAGTGAAGCGAGAGAATGAGTTAAAGTGGGTGTCCAATCTGTTTAGGGAAGACTTGGATGCAGCACTGTAGACTACATTGCAGTAGTCAAAAATAGGTAAGATCATCTTCTTGATAAGTCTCCACCTTGCCGGTAGCGGCAGACTGCTGCGGTTCCTGTATAAGGTGCCTAGTTTCAGGCGCAGTTTTTTCAGGATGGCGTCCACATGACCAGAAAAGGTGAGGTGTTGGTCCAGCCACACCCCAAGGTACCTAAAGGAAGTGGTGTCCTCAAGGACAGTCCCGTTGAGGGTATGGAATGTGGGTAGGGAAGGTAGCCTAGACAATCTCTGCCTAGTACCAAAGGTCATAGAGACTGTTTTTTTGGCATCAAAGGAGAGCTGATGCATGCTAAACCAGTGCTGAACATTGTTGAAGTCAAGCTGAAGTCTGTTAGCTACATCAGCCAGGGACTGGCCTGAGGTGAAGATGACAGTGTCATCAACATACATGTGGACAGAGGTAGATGAACAGGCGGTGGGGGGATCATTTAAGAATACTGAGAATAAGATAGGACCCAAGACAGTGCCCTGGGGGACACCAGTGTTAATGGGGAGAGGAGGGGAAGTAGAGTTAGCAATTCTGACTGACTGGGTCCTTCCTACCAAACAGGCACGGAATCAGTTGGTGGCAGACACAGACAGGCCAACCAGGGTGAGGGCATTTAAATGAAGAGAATGGAAGATGGTGTCAAAAGCCTTAGCTAGGTCGACGAAAATTGTGGTGGTGATGAGGCCACTGTCCGTCCCAGTGAGGACACAGTCAGTGAGCCTCATCAGGGAAGAGGTGATAGAGTGATACTTCCTGAATCCAGATTGGAATGGAGTAAAGAAATTAGAGTCTGAGAGGAAGGAGGAGAGTTGGGAAAGGACTGCGTGTTCTTGAAGCTTAGTGAGGGAGGGTAGGAGAGATATGGGATGAAAATTTGATGGAGCTGAAGGGTCACCACTCTTAGAGAGGGGAAGAACAATGGCATGCTTTCAAATAGAGGAGATGGAGGCGGTCACGAAGGAGCAGTTAAGTAGGTCAGAGAGTGGGGCAGCGATGGCAGCCGCCAATAGGTATAACAGTTTAGGGTCCCAGCCATGTGGCGAGCAGCCTTTGGATGGGTTGAGGGCATACACGGCATTCAGGGTGTCAGCAGGGGTAACTTTAGTGAAGGTAAAGGGGTGAGGCAAGGAAGATGAGCAGGTAGGACAGGGAGTGCAAGCAGGCAGAGTAGGAACTAGGGAGGCGAGGAGAGAGGCAGCACAGAAGGTAAAATAGGAGTCAAATTCAGAATAATGTTGACCAGAGTCTGATATAGACAGCAAGTATTCTGGTGCTGCATTTACAACGCACATAAATGGGTCCAAGTTCTTGGAAACAGCCCACAGAGTGAACTGCTTCCACTTCAAGGAACATGCATGTCAGGTAGAAGGTTTTCTTGCTGCAACTAGAATATCAGCAACCTTATGGGATACCCCAATACATGCTATGGCTATGTTCACAGGAGCCATGCATGCAGACAGAGGGACTTCAGGTCCAGATGGACCAAGGATCCCTTGTCCTGTGACAACAGGCCCCGACACAGAGGTAAGGGTACTGGAGTTTCCACTGCCATCTGTTGTAGAAATGGAAATCTTATCTGGTGAGGCCAAAACGAAGCAATGAGGATGAGAGTGGCACTCTCCATCCACAGTTTGATTAGCACCCTCTGTATTACAGGAACTGGAGGAAATGCATACAGGAATTTCCCTTTACAAGAGAGGAACAACGCATCTTGACAGAAAACTCCAGGCCCTGGATCGAGCAAGCAGAAATGCGGCAGTTTTGCATTGTGTAGGGATGAAAAAAGGTCCAACTCTGGATGACCTTATCTTGCAAAGAAGTCATCGATCACTGAGGTCAGTAGTTTCCGCTAGTGCATTTTGAACTGTGACCTCCTCAGCCAGTCTGACAAGACATTTTTGAGCCCTGGGAGATGCACAGCTGACAGCTGTAGACCATCAGACAGTTCAATTCCATACTCTCATCGCCTCCCTGCATAGTGGGTAAGAATGAACCCTCCCCCTTGTTTGTTGATAAAATGCATCACACTGCCAGGCAATGAATGAAACAAAAAGCTAAGAGGACTTTCTGCTGTCCTTGGTGCGATTCACACAGTATCTCTGTATCCTGTGCACATCCAAAGTATGGAACAGTGCCTCACCCTGACTGGCATGCTCAGGGCAACAGACAGGAAGGTGTATCGTTTGATTCAGTGTAAACTCAGATACCACCTTCAGTAAAAACATAGGACATGTATTCAAAGAAACTCTGTCTTTGTGAAAAATCAAATATGGAGGCTCTCACATTAGAGCTAGCAGCTCTGAAATCATTCAAGTAGAAATGACTGCAACTAAAAATAACATTTTCCATGACAGGAAACAGCTCAAAATGAGCCAATGTCAGTTTCTCAAGGACATAATTCAAGTCCCATGACTGGACTGGACTGCAGACAGGAGGTTTTACAGAGGATTATTAGTTGACCCCTGGCTCCAGTTTTACCTAATGTTCATTTAAATGGCCAAAAACAGTGTTTGAAAATGACACTCCACAGACTTCAATGGAGCGATCCCCCATACTTTCCGTATACAGACGCCATAAAATGTTAAAGTGCAGGGGTGAAACGGGCTAGTAGGATGTAGAAAGGGACCATGTAGCTAGTCACTCAGGGGCAAATTATGATCCCTTTCCTTCCTTGGGGGGCCTGTTTAAAAAATTATACTAGTGCCACAGAGGAACTCCCATTCAAGTAAGAGAGCTTCCCCTCTGCTGTTTCAGAATAATAAAACAAAAAAAAAAAACCTCTGGTCAGAGCCGATATGGCTGTGCCAAGCTTTTACATGTGTGGCTGGAGTCTGTTGTACTTAAGATGGTGGCAATGGCTGAACTGCGCATGTGTGATACTCGTGCATGCGCAGTCTGACTCACCACTGCCATCTTGTGTGCACAGCTGTCACTTCCGCATTTGTGGAAGAGTAAGAAGTGCGTGTTTATGTGGCTGGTGATGGGGAAGACAGCATAAACACAATTACTGGAAATTGTGCCAGAGCTCTGTGAAAGCACACCAGACAGTGTCCGGTCACGTGCTTCCACAGTGCTCTTCTCAGATGTTGGCATAATGTCTGCGGAGCTCTGCCCACGCAGCCATAAAAAGAGAGAAAGGTTCTCTTTATTTAGGTTTTTTTTTATTTAGTATGCTTTATTCTCCCCCAGGCCAGCCACATCGGTGCAACCTCTGCCCCCAGCCCCATCACCCATTCCCTGGAACTTACCTTTCCCTGATGCTCCTCCCTGGCTTACCCCTCAGGGCAGAGCCTTCGAGGAGGCCCAGCTTTCCCCTCACTGGATTCTGAGGCTTGGTGTCCAGGCAGTGCCACAGGGCAACAGTGCAAGACCTGCGGGCAAGATAAGCGGCATATGGCATTGCCCCGTTTTTAGTTTGGGAGGCGTGGCATGCAATGACATCAATGGCAGTAAACTGATGTCTGCTCCCTCCCCCCCTCCAGTAAGCTCTGGTGGTCAGTTCCCCCAGCCTCCGCTAGGGGCTCATTGAGTGCCGGTAGCTAACCCACCCTCCCCCTGGAGGAGGAGAGCCGTCCCTAGGATGCTCAATCCTCCTCCCCCCAGCCAGTCCTCTGGCTCCCCATTCCCAAACCCGGGTCCTCGGCATCGTAAGTGGAAGCACTACCGCTGTGCCAGCTGGCTGGCAGAAAGGTTCTCTTTACATAAACAATTGACAAGTTTGTGAAGTACCATTTTAGAAAATAAAAATATCTCTTAGTGGACTTATTTTTCTTCTTGGTTTGTGTTTGTTTATTTTCCTCACTTTTAGTATCATTTTCAGAATGAGTTCCCCCATCCCAACAAACTTTACAAATGTATGTTTTTTTTTGTGAGACTTTTTTTACAATGTGTAAATGCCTGTGTTTCTAAAATATGTTCAACATTAAAGAAAGTAAATGACAAAGCAAATAAATTCCTCTAACATTTATAATGCTTCCACAGCTACTTTGTTTTTAATAAAAAACAAAACACAAAAAAACAGCAATTATAAAAAAAATAACTATGGAGTGTTAATATATTTTTTTCCCACCTTTGGTGTTAGATACCATCACAAACCACTGGTTTATGTGGTCTGACACACCTCAAGTGTGTAAAAAACCTCATAGTGTATAACATCCCATATATTATTCTATATATATTACATGCAGACTGCTTAGGAGTGGAATGTTCTTTTGTTATCACAGCACATAAAAATGTGTTCTTCCAACTCACAGATTTGCTGAGCTTGAAAGGGCTGTGGGCCACCTGGAACATTTACTTTCCTTGTCTGACAGGAATCAGTGATATCAAAAATTCATGATACCATCGTTCTAACACCAGAAAGTCATAATACCATTGTTCTGATATCATACCAAAAGTTTTTAAGACCCTACAAACTGGGACAGCATAGCAGACGTCACAGTGGGTAACTTCCTGGGTTCAAGCGATCACTATGCAGTATGGTTTGGCATATGGATTAGGCAGGAGAAAACCACACTAGGACATGGATCCTGGACCTCACGAGAGCAAATTTTAAAGAAATGGGAGACTGCCTTATGAAATACCTTGAAGTGGGGACAGCGGGGTTAAGGGTGGAGGCACAATGAAGTAGAATAAAGGAGGGAATAACTGAGGTAACAGCAAATGTTTAAAGGTAATAAGCAAGAGTATGAAGAGAAAGGGGCCACTGAGGTTCTCAAAGAAGATGCTAAGGCAGTAAAGGAGATAAAAAAAACAGCTTTCAGAAAGTACAAGGAGATGGAAACAGAGGCAGACAGGGAGGTATGTCTAGAGAAACCAAGGGAGGCAGGGAGGCAGGAAGAACAGCAAAGATTTAAATGAGGAAAAGATCACCCAGGAGGTCAAGAATGCGGATAAGACTTTCTTCAGGCATGTGAGCAAAAAGAGAAAGACAAGAGGTGGTACAGTGAAGATCATGAGACCAGGAGGGAGGGTGCTGTGCAGAGGAAGACCACAAAAGAGACAACATTTTGAACAAATATTTCTACTCGGTATTCACACTTGAAGGGGGGAGGGGTCCGCTCGGTATTCACAGCTCAAGGGCCAACATACATTAACACACAACAAGAGGAGGAGGAAGGGATGGCATAATTCCATTTCCAGAAGAGAGAGTTTGCCGTGGGTTGGAAGCCCTAAGGGAACACAAGGCCATGGGCCAGGACGGGATACATCCAAAGATATTTAAGGAACTGAGCACAGTGCTAGCTGCCCCTCTGGTAACACTGTTTAGCATCTTATTAAAGACAAGGATGGTTCTAATAAGAATGGAAGAGGGCCGATGAGGTCCCTCTGCACAGGAGCAGCAGCAGGGAGGAGGCCAACAATTACAGACCTGTCAGTCTCACATCAGTGGTGGGGAAGTTAATGGAGTACCTGCTAAAGGACAGACCGATAAGGCACTTGCAGACATATGGGCTGTAGGACAACTGGCAGCATGGCTCCGCAGTGGGGAGGTCGTGCCTCATAGATGTCTTTGACTCGGTAACTAGGGAGGTGAATCAGTGGATGTGGACTGTCTGGACTTCAGTAAGGCCTTCGACACTGTACCACACAGAAAGCTGATAAAGCAACTTACCGGCCTGGAGGTGGAGGAGAAGGTGGTGAGCTGAGTGTCAAACTGGTTGCAAGATAGAAGGCAGAGTGTGGTGGTAAAAAGCAGTCACTCAGAGGATGGGAGAGTGACCAGTGGAGTAACACAGGATTGGTACTGAGTCCTGTCCTCTTCAATGTCTTCATAAGTGACACTGCTGAGGAACTGGAGAAGAAAGTGTGTCTCAATGTAGATGACACAAAAATCTGCAACAAGGTGGACACCCAGTAAGGGGTGGACAGAGTGCAGAGGGATCTGGGGAAACTAGAGGAGTAGTCTAGGGAGTGGCAGTTGGGTTTCAGTGTCAAAAAGTGCAAAGTCATGCACCTGTGGAGGGGTAACCCATGGGCTATGTGTAAGATGAGAGGGTACCTACAGTTACCAATCATGAGAGGGACGCTAGGGATGATCATATCTGATAATCTCAAAGTGGCAGGCAGTGCAGCAGAGCAGTAGGCAAGGCAACCCAGATGCTGGGATGCACAGGGAAGGGGATCTCTAGGAAGGGAAGGGAGGTGGTGTTGCCTGTATATTGCTCACTTTTGAGACTCTACCTGAGTACTGCAGCCAGTTCTGGAGCGTGCACCTCTGCAAGGACATCGACAGGGAGAAGGCAATCCAGAGGAGGGCTGCAAAAATGATGTGGGGGTTGCACAAGAAGACATGAGAAGCGACTGCGAGAGCTCAACATGTAGTGCCTGGAAGGCAGGAGAGAAAGAGGGCACATGATTGAAACCTGTAAGAATCTCACAGGGGTGAACAAAGTACAGGAAGGGAGTTTCTTTCAAAGGAGGAGGGGCACCAGAAAGAACACTTACGTAAGAACTTACCATAACAGTAGATCTTTGGATCTCACTCATCAGGTCCCACAGATCAAACTTCACCGTTGGTGACGCAGGATCAAAGGAATCATAGGAATTATACTGAGCCTGTAGACTTACATCCATTGTGCTCACCATGGCTATCAATTAACATTTATAACATTTGTCCAGTTTATGTTTAAAAGACTGTGTGGGTCTACTAGCCACCACCTCAGTGGGTAATCTATTCCAATCATTTTCCACCCTTTGATTAAACCAGTTTCTTGATCTCAAAAGCCTTGATTGTCTTGCCTTCAGGCCCGTAGCTACAGGGGGGAGCGTAGGGGGCACTGCCCTCCTGTAATTTGTTCCCCCCCCCCCCGTACATTTTCAGACCAGTCCAAATTTTTTTTTTTGTGTAATCTATTTTTCCGCACCCCGTGCTCGTTGGCCCTCCACTCCTTCAGGCTCTATCAAATTTCCCCCAGCCCCTTCTGTCCATACCCAGCCCTCCTCTGATCCTCAGATTGCAGACGACCCCCGGGACATCTCAGTGTATCCCTTCACTGGGCGGGTCCCCCTACTCCGAGGGGGAAGGCACCAGGGAGAGAGGGATGACCCCAGCACATACTTCTAGGGCCCAGGGATGCTGCTGAGGAACAGGAGGCCCTGGGAGGGCACTGGAAGCCCTCAGGGAACAGAGAGCCATTATCCAGTTTCCTTGAGGTGCATGACGTCCAGACATCAATGCAAGAGCCGACGTCTGTCACACACCACCCCAAATGACCCCGACGTGTTGCTCCACCACTGGCCTCCACTAGTGGTTGCTCCAACATTGGGTCGCAGCCCCTTCCCTCCCTGAAGACAGCGAGCAGTCGTGGGACGCTCAAGCTGCCTCCACCCGGCCGGCCCTCCAGCGACCAAAGCTCGCTCCCAAACTTGGGTCACTGGCGTCGCAAGCGGAAATCCAACCGCTGCCAGTCCAGATTTTTTAATAGGCTCCCAGCCCCCTGCAAATTATCCAGAGTGAGAAAGAAGACTGGCACTGCAGCTATAAAAAAAAAAAAAAAAATTGATGCACTCACTGACACTGCAGCACTTACTTCCTCCAGTAGTGCTTACTCCCGCTTGCTGCTGACCGTACTGCTGCTCCAGTCCAGACTTGTCAAGTGACCCAGCAGAGCAGCGAATATGTGATTGGGCTACTAGGCTTGGTGTACAACATAGCAACTAGCTGGAGAGTACTCACAATAAGCACAGGGTGGGGGAGGAGTGAGTAGCTGCATGGCCATGAGGAGAAAGAGAACAGACTCAAAGGCACCAGGCGGACTGAATCTTACATCAAATCAGTGGCCAGACTTATGGGTAAGTGTACCCCATTGGCAGTGCCACGGCCACAGTGTATACAACTGTTGGCACTTCATTGGTTAGGTAGGCTACTAGGCAGACTTGGAGATGTGGTGAGGAGGAGACGACATGCTCGCTCATAGCCTCATGCATCATATCAGTCACTCTGGCAAAGTCGCAGACTTGCTTTCAGAGAAATTGTGTGTCTCTGGTGTTTCGACTGGGGTTGGTCTACTCTGGTTTAACTTGTCGGGCAGGGACAGAGAGACGAGAGTTGTGTGCGTCTCCAGACAGTGTTGCCAAAGTTAAAGAAAACATTTAGGCACTGGCAGCAGCAAGTTCTTCCTCCACTTCTCCCCTCTGATCTGACTGTGCAGGGGTAACATGACACTTATTCTAAAGTTCCACTTGTTGCCGCAGCCAACTTGCTGCTGATCTTAGTTGTCTGGCTAGCTACCCTGCTTTAGGTGGCTGATACCGACCTAATTCCTCACTGTCACTTCCAAAGTAGTGTAAGTAGATTCCAAAATGGACAAATCTGTCATTCCTAATCGTGCATCTCATAGAGAGACTCAACCAAGCTTACAAACCACTTCAACATGTGTTAATGATAATGAACAGCATACTGAGGTTACAAACAGGAATGATTCATTACCGTCAGATCTTGGAACTCAAGAACCAGCTCAACCCAAAATGAATTTTCCTAAAACAAATATTGGAGGAGTGCTGCATGGTTTTAGTGGAAAATGGTATGTGAACTGACCATGGTTGGAATACTCAGTTGTGGCTGATAAGGCCTTCTGTTTTCCTTGCTGGATGTATGCACGCCCTGGCGATGCTGGTGGAATGGGAACTGATATGATTTTTATATCCTCTGGATTTTGCAACTGGAAAAATGCTCTTTGTCAAGGGAAAGGTCTCAACAAACATAAGCACAGCTTAGTCCACTTAAATGCAATGGCTGATTGGACTGCAGCAAGGAAAAGAGAGGCCACAGGTGCCTCAATTGCTGCTCTGGTGTCATCTGCACAAATTAAAAGGAATAGATACTATGTAAAAACCTTAGGTAAAATCATTCAGTTTGCTGTCCTAAATGAGCTGCCTCTGAGAGGAGATACAGATATCATCAAGTTTGATGAGTTAGATCTAACACTGAACAATTCATCAGGAGTTTTCGTCAATTTAATTAAGTTTACTACAGGGCAAGATCCAATATTCATGGATATTCTGAAAACCATTCCAAAAAATGTAAAGTACACATCTGGTGAAATTCAGAATGAAATAACTGACATTATGAAAAAAATGCTTTTGCAAGATATTGTTGGAGATATTAACAATGCTGATGTCAAGTTCTTCTGCTTGAAATCTGACACCACAAGGGATGCTGTGAATGTCGAAAATGTGTCTGTTATTTTACAATATTCTGTTGATGGCAAACCGAAGGAGAGACTTATTGGAGTATCACAATTGTATGGCCTCACTGCTGAAGATATTACACAACAGATCTTGAAAGACATTCAAGAACTGGGAGTAAACCCTCAAAATATTTGATGTTCTTGCTTTGATGGTGCCTCTGTTAGGTCAGGGTGCAAAGGAGGCATGCAAAAGCTTTTGCAAGAGAAACTAAACAAGGAAATTCCTTACACACGCTGCTTGAATCATCAGTTACACCTGGTGGTTACTCATCTGTGAGAAGACGAGCAGCGCAGTGGCAGATATGTTCTCAAACTGCAACTCTCTGTATAATTTTTTTTTCGCAGATATGAAGTTAGTGTGCTGTACAAACCTCAGCACCTGCAAAGATTCATAGAAGATGGACTGGACAACTGAAAACCTTGGAAGTAATCCTAAATAATTTGAAAGACATTCAGAATATTCTGTCAGTTTGCAAATGGTTATGGTGATTTGTCAGTTGAAGCAAGAGGGCTACTGGAAGTTACAAAATTATCCCATTTCCTGTTCTTGGCAGAGGTTATGAGAATGATTTTGAATGTGTTTGATACAGTGAATAATTACCTTCAAAATGAATTGATGCACCTAGCTAAGGAACTTGAATTGATGACTGTTTCCTGTGAAACACTTCAACAGAAGAGAGAACTGTTTGCAGATTTTGTAGCAGATATTTCACCGAAGCACCCAATTTTGAAAAGTGCATCGGATGAAACGCTGGCATTAGATCATGCTGGGCAGGGTGCTGCCAAACAAGCCAGAGTGCTACCCAGAAAGTTTCAAGATTCAGTCATCACTGAGCATTTACCAGGATTCCAAACTTTGAATGAGCACCAGTGGTGTAGTCCCAGATTTATCATGAATTCATTGATGAAACAATTAGTGAACTGCAAAGGAGATTTTCTCAGAGGAACTCTTGAGTTATACGAAAGCTTGTCAGCACTGTATCCTACTAGCTCTCCTGACTTCTTGAAAATGGAATCTCTGCATGCCTTAATTGACTTGCTTGGCTTACATATTGAGAAAGTGAAAGCTAAAATGGCTGTATTCAATGCACTGATGAATAAGAAACAGTGCAAATAATTTGAAGATGGTCTCAGTGCTGCCAAGGAATTGAAGCTTTCCCATGTATTTTTGAAATGTGTATTGCTGTCTTGCTATTTGGAGCATCAACTGCTGCTTGTGAGAATTCGTTTTCTTGTTTGAAAAGAATTTTATCACATCAGAGGATGAGCATGACTCATGAAGGAAAGAGAAACCTCATTCTCCTGTCATATAAAAATGATGTAGCTTCAAGTCTCAACCTGGATATCTTTACAGAAGAATTCAAACGCCACTATCCAAGAAGACTTCAACTTTAGTTTCATGAATACTGTTAACCTTGCACAGCACTTGCATGCTTACAGTTATCTGTTAATTGATTTACAAGTAGATTAAAGTAGATAAAACAAGGCTTAGTTCTGACATCTGACTGACACTGCGTTTTTGACTAATCATGTGACAGGAAGCTCGACTGGTAGCTGCCCCCTGTCATTCTTTCTGCCCCCCCATCTCACTGTCCTAGCTACAGGCCTGCTTGCCTTTAACTGTAATGAGTGGGATCTAGTGCTATATACTTTGTTGGTTGTTTCCAGGCCCAGGCTGTCCCATAGGTCATTGTTTGTCCAAGCCTTGTGCTCTAGACACACGTCTCCCCTTTTTCTCCTGTATTCCAGGGACAACAGATTTAATTCATCCAGCCTTTCTTGGTATGATTTACCCTTCATGTTAATTATTCCTCTTGTGGCCCTCCTTTGGATCCTTTCCAACATAGCTACGTCTCCCTTTTTATAGGGAGACCAAACCTGGGCTCTGTACTCTAAAATAGGCCTCACCAAATGTATGTAAACAGGCAAAATAACCTAACTGCTTCTTGCATCAATATGCCTAAAGATGCAATTTAACATGTTATTCCCCTTCTGTGATATCTGCCTATATGGAAGATTTTCAGCAGTACAACTCAGGCTACCCACGCCAATGTTGTCTGTCGACATCACCAACTCTATAAAGGTGTGAGCAGACCTACTCCCTCCTCAGTTCTTTTCCCTGGAGAAAAAGTTAGCATAACTCAAGCCATGGGGGACCAAGGAGAGACAGAGGTGCCCCAGCCCATATGAAAGGCTGGACACACCAGATAGCCAGTTCTAAGAGAGAGAGAGACAGAAGGAGAGAGAGAGAGAGAGAGAGAGAGAGAGAGAGACGCAAAAGAGGGGGATGGTGGGAGGAAAGGCAGACCTGATGACTAAGATCCCCTTGAAGATCTATTGTTACGGTAAGTTCTTACATAACTGTTTTAGCTTCTTCAGGAGTATCTCAGTCATCAGGTCCCATACATGGAACAAGTCCCAAGCAGTTACACGTACATTGAAACAGTCTGGGAGGAAGGTCATCCCTTAATTTAAGAGAGGAGGTCCTGCAGCACAGCCCTGCCAAAACCTGCACGGTCTCTTGAGGCAATGTCCAGACTGTAGTGCTTAGTGAAGGTATGGATGGAACTCCAGGTGGCAGCCACGCAAATGTCTGTGGCTGAGACCCTTCAGAAATAGGCCACAGAGGTAGCCATGTTTCTTGTAGAATGATCCTTCACCACTCCAGGCAATTCTGTCATACTTATTGTAGCAGAACACGATGCAATTTGCCAACCATTTAGACAAACATTGTTTAGAAACCAGAACACTCTCTCACCCTGGGGCAAAAGAGACAAAAATCTGCTTCGACTTTCTGTATTCCTTAGTTTGAAGCAGATAACACTTCAAAGTTCTGTGCACATCTAACATATGAAGCACTGCTTCCCCTAGATTGGCACACTCAGGAAAATAAACATGTAGGTGGATAGAATGGTTTAGAGTGAACTCAGACACCACCTTAGTGAGAAACTTAAGATTCATGCGCAAAGATACCCTGTCTTTGAGAAAAATCGAATAAGGCTCCTCACACCAGAGGGCCTGGAGCTCGGAAATCCTCTGAGCGGAGGTAACAGCAACCAAAAATAACACTTTCCAAGAAAGGAAGCATAGCTCGCAAGTTGCAGCTGGCTCAATGGGAGATGGGGTCAATTTCTCCAAACAAAATTTAAATCTCAAGTCGGGACAGGAAAACGGATTGGAGGTTTTAGATGCAGGATGCCTCTCAAGAAGGTATGGGAAACATCCAGCTGAGTCACGGTGTGGCCACCCATAGGCTCGTGGAAGGCCAACATGGCCAAAAGGTGTACCTTGAGGGAAGAATACTAGAGACCAGAGTCTGACAGCAATATCAGGTAATGCAGAATCTGGCTCACCAGTCAAATGAAAGAGTCCATGTTATGTTTGGCAGCCCAAATGGCAAACCTCTTCCACTCCATGGCATAAGTGGCTCAAGTGGAGGGTTTCCAAGCAGCCACTAGGACATCCGCCACCCTATGGGAAACCCTAAACAGGGCTATGGTTATGTCCCACAAGAACCAAGCATGCAGATGGAGAGACTTGAGGTTGGGGTGCACCAGGGTCCACTGAGTCTGTGTCAGCAGATTCCTGCAGAGGGGGAGCAGGACCAGAGGTTCCCTTCCAGCTGCTGCAGTATCAGGAACCATATCTGATGAGGCCAAAATGGAGCTACCAGGATCATGCTGGCCCCCTCCATCTGCAGCTTGATTAGCACCCTCTGAATTAGAGGAAATGGAAGGAAGGCATAAAGGAACCTCCCGCTCCAGGAGAGGGACAGTGCATCTTACCAGAAAACTCCAGGCCCTGGATCTAGCGAGCAGAAACTGAGCAGTCTCTGGTACCAGCTTGATGAGCTCCAGAATGTGACCCCTTTCTACGATTTGAAGAATCCAGGCATCTGGATATTTCTTACCACCCAATTTCCATTTTAAATGCCGATTATAAAATATATATGGCAATTTGGACCTCGAGACTGGAAACAATTTTACCAAATCTTATCCATCCAGATCAATCAGGTTTTATTAAACGCTGAAGTACCACAGACAATATTAGACATACTATGCTACTTCTAGACCACGTACACTCTACGCAAATTCCCTTAGCTCTGTTGAGCCTAGATGCTGAAAAGGCTTCCGATAGAGTCTCATAGGGATTCCTTTGGGACACTTTAGAGGCTTTTTCTTTCCGTAATTCCTCCCTTTTCTGGCTACAGAACCTATACTTTCAACCTAGGGCTTACATCTGAATTAATGAGGCCTTTTCCTCCCCTTTCCTATTACAACAAGATACTAGGCAAAGCTGCTCTCTTTCCACGTCTCTATTCGCCTTACATATTGAACCCCTAGTAGCAGTCCTGTGTTTAGATCCCCGTATAGAAGTGATCCCTTTGGGACAAAAAACATACAAGGTCTTCCTATTTGTGGACGACGTCCTTCTTACTTTTCTCTCTCCTGAACTTTCTATACCGGCATCATGGTAAATTCTCCAGAAATTTGAACGTTTAGCTCATTTTAAATTAAATATAACTAAAACAGAAGCATTAATGCTTTGTTATCAACCCTCAAACATTTTAAAAGGCTCCCTCCCCCTGAGATGGCAATGTACCAAGATCAAATATCTCGGAATTCATATCCCTATCAACTTTATACATTTGGAATTAGTGAATTATGAACCTATATCTATTCAAATTCAGGAGGACCTGAAAAAATGGGGATGTTTAAAACTTACTTTTTTCCAACATATAGAAACAATACGTATGAATGTCCTCCCTAGATTATTATATCTCTTCCAGAATGTCCCAGTCTTCCTGGCAAATTATTATTTTGAGTCTTGGAACAAAGCCATTTCTTCTTTTATCTGGGATGGCCAGAGACCGCGGATACGTCTTTCACTATTACGTCCCTCTTTTGATCGAGGGGAGTCAATCTCCCTAATCTAATAGCCGCCTTTCTCAAAATTCTCATAATCTGGCTCTCATCGACAATCCATAGTGTCTGGAAGGACAGTGAATTCCTAATTAATGATCTTTATGATACAGAAAACTAGTTTTTGCTACTCGTTTTTCACTATTACGTCTCTCTTTTGATCGAGGGGAGTCAATCTCCCTAATCTAATAGCCGCCTTTCTCAAACTTCTCATAATCTGGCTCTCATCGACAATCCATAGTGTCTGGAAGGACAGTGAATTCCTAATTAATGATCTTTATGATACAGAAAACTAGTTTTTGCTACTCCAGCATGAACCCCCACCCCCCCCCTTACGGGACTTCACACAATTTACAGCTCAAATTTTAAAGATGTGGCAAAAGGTTAAACATAAAAAAGCTTTCAAGCAAATAATTTTCCCCTTTACACTTATATCAGTAGATGAAAATCTCCCAGCTAATCTGGATACCACTTTTAATTCATGGAGGAGACTGGGTCTTATTTACTATTATCAGTTTCTCTGTAACTCGTGACCAGTCCCCTTCTTTGATTTACAAAATACTTATTTTCTTCCTAATAGAGACATGTTTCATTATACCCAGGAGAGAAACTACATCTTAAGGCAGAGGGAGATGGCGGCATTTCACCCTTCCCTCTTCCAACCCTATGGAGGCTGTTCAAAGACATTCTGGGGGTAAATCATGGATAAACTAATTAGCCATATATACAGAATACTAAGAGACTCCCTAAGTGATACCTCACTGTCAATACTAAAAGTCTGGAACAGGGACTTGGAGTTGGAGATCCCCTTTCAATCATGGAATGAGGCATCCTCGAAAGCTATCAAAATCACCTCTTCTAATGTATGGAGGGAATTCGCATGGAAATCTCGATCTCGATATTTTCATTCTCCAGCGATACTTACAAAGTATCTTCCTGCCTCCAATGGTTCCTGTTGGAGGGGATGTAATTGCAATGTAGAGGACTTAGGACATATTTTCTAGTTTTATCCTAAATGAATGCCGTTTTGGTATATGTTGCAGCTCGAGTTGGTAGAATGCCTTGGAGAGGAAATCAAATTAACAGCAGAGATAGCTGTCTTATCCATTTACCCCCTCCCCCCACACACACACACACACACAGACCTTGGTGAGGCAGTACTCTGCTCCCTTTGTATATCTTAGCAGCCAAAAAGTCTATAACCCATAAATGGATGACCAATCAGATACCCACCATTAAAGATTGGCGACAAATAATGTATAGCAGTATAGCGCAGCGGTCTAAGGCTCGAAGCTGCAAATCTGGTGACATCCAGCAGACCAGACCTGGGTTTGAATCCCACAGCTTCCACTTGCATACTGCGTGACCCTGAGCAAGTCACTTAACCTCCTTGTGCTCCCAGGTCGCTCCTGTAAAAAAGCTATCAGCTTAGTGTGCTATACCTGGTTAAACAACTAAATAAAAAAAAAAAAATAATAGAAATCTACAACCAAGAACATCTTACTGCCAAACTTCATAATAAACTCCCCATTTATGAAATAAAATGGTGTAGATGGGTACTTCATATTTCTTTAAGAGATCCAGATTTTGTCTCATGAACAGATATATGCCACCTGGGGAAACATCCTCCGATGGCTACCTGAGACCTTACTTCTGGGAGAGATGGATGAGACTTTACATTATCCCATAAATTATGTGAGAAGGATCAGCCACCTGCCTTGGAAAAAATGTAACATTACCGTTGGATCAGACAGAGAGAAGTTACTCAATGAAAAGTGTGTGGAATTAATTACTGCAAAATCATTTACCTTTTTTAATAAGAATGCCATAATACTAATCAGCTATCGATGTAAGATAATGACAAACTTGAACATGTAAAACTATGTCTCTCTGAATAAAAAGGAAATAATAAAAAAAAAGAATCCCGATATCTGAAGTAATGGTTCTCCACTGACTGAGATGGATGGAGAACTAACTGCCGACCACCACCTTTTGGTCAGGGACCAGAAGAGGGGGGTCTAGCAAGGAGTCTAACTGAGTTGGATCCTGCCACTGGGGCTGGTCCGTCACCCCTGGGAAACTTGGCCGTGGCTCCGGCAGAGGAGAGGGTGGGCAAGGCGGCAGAGGCTCTGTATCTGCCTTGGGGCAGAGAGGATATTCCGGACCTTTGGGACACCTTGCAAAAGGGAGGGTGCTGCCTGCTCTTAGGTTGTATATGATAGAGAAAATGCACAGACTTGATAGCCCTGCCAGATGCCTGCGACTCATTTATGATGTCCTGCACATCTGGACTGAACAACCTGGAGTTATTCAAAGGGGCACTAAGCACCTTTTATTGAACATCAGTGGAAAAACCCGAGACCCTCAGCCAGGAGTGCCTATGAAGGCAAATGCCGCTGGCTGCAGCCCTGGCACCAGTATCCAAGATATCATAGAGGGCCCACAAGAGGTACTTGCTAATATCCTCAGCATTTTGCAGTCACTTAAGAACCTCTTGCTTTTGGGTACAATCATGAAGGGCTTGGGCTGCGGCCTTGCCCTTATTCCAAAGGGTATTCTGGTACCTGACCATATGAGAAAAGTAGTTTGCAATCCTCAGCCCAAGGGTGTATGAGACATAGACCCTCTTGCCCCAGAGTTTAATCCTACAGGATTCTCTGTCAGAGGGGAGGAAGCTAAGTTGCTTAGGCATCTTGAACCTATCATGGGCTGCCCTTATAACCACAGAATCTGTCTCTGGTTGGGCAGTGTAGTGAGAAAGACCCTGAGGGGCATGATATAATTTATCAGCCCAATGTGGTATGGATGGCACCAAGTTAGGCCTGTGCCAGGCTGCAGTGGTGGCATTCCTTAGTGCAGAAAGCACAGGAGGAAGGACTTTAGGAGGAGACTCTGGAATTTCTAGGATATCCACCAGATCTCGCATGGTGGCATACTCCTCCTCAGTACGAAAGCCCATGGCTGAAGAGAGATGCTTCATAACATTAAAGAAAACAGGGTCCTCCAGAGGAGAACTATTAGTGTGCTTGACAGAGTCCTCACTAACAGAGGAAGCTGTGGCTCTGTCAGAGGAGAGAGGCTCTTCCTCCTCTTCATTGGGTAGAATAAGTCAGGATGGTACTCCTCCTCAATGTTGACCTGTTCCAATTCTAGGTCTGACAACTGAGGTACCAACGACGGCCCATGGGGAGCAGCTCACGGAGACCAAACTGGCATCAACAACAATGGTGCCATCAATGGCATAAGTGAGGCAGGCCTTTACGCACCTAACTGGTAGACCAAAACCACAGTGAATTTGGTCAAAATGTCTTTGACGTCGACGACAGTGGATTGCTGCATCGACGGGGGGGGGTCGATGGTGCAAGCAGTGATGACCCGCCAGATGGACTCCAAGAGCCCACAATCTGAAGACTTGGGGAAGCATCAGGCCTTGATGGGAGGGCTGTCAACAACGGTCCCTTCGTCGATGAAGAGTGGGCTGACGACCCAGAGGTCGAAGGCCAGCCACCTTGCACATCAGGCAGAGGTGCTGTTGGTTGGGGTCTTCTAGGGACAGAGACGTGGACAGCAGGCTTAGGCATCGGTGTAGCCGCAGCTGACTGGGTACCCCCGGACGATGAGGAAGAGGCCATCAGAGAGTGGCACCGCCACCGAGGGGGAGCGATCCTGATCTCTGTCCTTTTTATGACTTTTCCCTAGGCATTTGTCTCGGGCCTTAGTGGCCTGGAAGCTCAACCACCCTGCCGGCAACTAGGAAGGAGGGACCCCAGAGGACCCCTGCCCAGAACTGGCTACCTGTGGCTCCATGAGGAATTTTTTTAGAGCCTTTTTGCAGTGCCTGAGGCTGGTTTGATTAAACTTCTGGCACAGCTCAGTCTGAGATGTCGTGGTCAGGCCCAAGACAGCAGAAACAGAGTGAGTGCTCATCTGAAGAGGCAATCTTCTTTCCGCAGTGGCAATGATGGAAGAGAGAAGTTGAAGGATTAACTCTCAACATAAACGAGGTAAAGGAATCTCTTTAGAAAAAGAGACTCTATAAAATTAAGTATAGAAAAGCCGTAGGCAAAAAATGGTGTGAAACTGCATCCGAGCTTCCACAGAGATTCATGTGATCAAGTCGATGGCAGGAAAGAACTTGAGGAGGGTGCGGGGCCGCTCACGCCTTTATAGGGTTGGTGCAGTCGACAAATGATATCGGCATGGGCATCCCCAGCTGTACTGCTGAAAATCTTCCATGTGGAACCCGCTTCACCAACGGTGAAGTTCCATCTGTGAGACCTGATGACTGAGATACCCCCGAAGAAGATCAAATGAGCATGCTATGAGGCTTGGGGGAAGGGAGTTTAAGGGGGACGTGAGGAAATACTTCTTCACAGGAAGAGTAGACGACATCTACAACAGCCTGCCAGAAGAGGTGGTACAGATGAAGACAGTGGAGAGCTTCACATGTGTGGGACAGACACATGGGTTCGAGGACCTTGTAAAGAAGTTAAGGCAGATGCTGGGGATATTCTTTAGAATTAACCAACTTCTTACTAGAGATGCAAAAGTGCACCTTGTCCAAACTACTTTTCTTTCGCTGATCGATTATGCAGATTTCCTTTATAGTGAATGTCCCAAAGCCTCACTTGCAAAGTTGGATACGCTTTACCACAGGGCCATCCAGTTTATTACTGGTTTTCCCATCTCTACCCATCATTGTTCCTTGTACAAAGCTGTAGGGTGGTCCTCTCTTATGTTTAGACGTAACAGAAACACAGTCCTTTGGACTTGTAGAGTCTTCTTGAAGCAGCTTCCACAATATATAGTCGACTGTCTCCGACTAAGTAAGCCAGGGACTTATGCCCTGAGAAGCGCATCCTACATCACATTATGTATCCCCAAGGCTTCCTCTCACTATGGCAGAGTGGCCATTAGTTTCCTGTTGCCAACATTGTGGAACAAAGTACAAAAATGATTGAAATTAAGCTGCCTCTGCAGTATGAATGCCTTTAAATCTCTATATACTCGGTATGTGTGTGAGCCATGCAATTGCTACCCCAGCCCCTAATTTTAGTCCGCAGCATCAGGTTGCTGCCCTCTGTGCATAGTTGAATTTATGATCGCTTGTAACCTTTGGTGACTTTAACTCTGTGAGCGTCTTACGCCTTAAATGTTTTTCCCCCTCTAGAAATCCCTGTAGGGTTATTATCTCTTCATGGCTTTCGCGGCCACTATACTTTACTCACCCTGCTGTCTTTTACATATTGCTTAATCTGTGGCTCTTATTCCCCTGCCATGTACTATTTAACTGCCCTATTTCATCTTCGTATTCCCGTTCCACTGCATTCCATTCTTACTATCTCTTTCCTTTGTCCCCAAACTCTCTTCTCTGTTGTAGACTAACCCTTCAGGGGCTCCCTGACCCTCAGGTGGAAGAAATGCAGATACCGGGCGGTTATCACTTCCATAGTCGCCACCTGAGACAGCCAGACTGGACTCCTTACTAGCGAGGTGTGGCATTGCTGATACCCAATCGGAACGCGAGCACTTTTCTGCTCTGGCATCTGACTGGCTCCTGCAGTCTGCTCATGTGTCTCCCTCAATACTAAGCTAAAGTCTGATCTTCTGACTAAAACTTGCACACAAAAGAGCTGTACTTACTTATTACCTAACAGTTATGACCTCTGTTTTTTCCTGTTTAGAGTGTCAAGAGTTGGGACTCTGTTTGATTATACTCCTTTCTGAATTTCTATGGTTGGGCCAGTCTTTAGGCATCAAGGACTACCCAACTCTGTTGTCCTGCTGTTTTGGTCCTCCCGCTGGTTCAGATATTCCATTGTCTGTGGCCCAGTACTTAATACCGACTTCTTCTTCCATCTCCTGCCAAGGATATGCTCTCCACGGGCTCCCTGCCCATACGCAGGGGTAACCCGGGCACTGGGTAGTCAGCGCTGCCTCTACTGCCACCTGAGAACCTAAGCTTGGACTCTCCATTAGCAAATCATGGCATTAGCAGCCATCCAATTGGAACGTGAGTGCTCTTCGGTGTTGGCTTTCGACTGGTTCCTGCAGTCTGCTTCTGTGTCCATTCTAAACCAAGCATAAATCTGATTTCCATGCTGAAATTTGCCAAAAAAGAGCTGTAATTACTTTTCTCCTTGACTGTTAAGACCCTTATCCTTTTGTTTAGAATGTTACATCTAGGGATACTGTGTGATTACACTACTTTTGAAATTCTGTGCTTGCGTCAGCTCCCTACACAAGCAGCCGATCACTTCTCCCTACTGAAGTTCCTACTAAGCCTCATCTTATGTCCTCCTTAAATATTACAGAAGCACTCTGAACTGATATGACTGATTTAACATTGAGTACTTGCATTAATTGTTTTTTTACTTGTGTTATTTGGCTGTATTGTAAATATCTCTGTATGCATTGTACCATTTGACCCGGAGCTAACCAGGTCCATCTTGTAAATGAGCTTGCTCAATGATGTTCGCCTGGATAAATAAAGATTTTGATTGATTGATTGATTGATTGTGAGTTATTTGATTGGCACCCACTCTGATCCTACAGCGTGTGGCTCCCTTATTTTTCTTGAACTACATCTGATACCCTCCTGTCTTTCAAAACTACCCCCATATGTACTGAGCTATTAAATCTGGCTATCTGATGGACGTTCTGACACCTGCCCACCCAGTGAGCTCACTCCGTTCCTCCACAGAGGGCCTCCGGATGGTCCCAAGGGCCCAAGGGCATGGCTCAAGACTTCTGGGGACTGCACCTTTGAGGTTGCGGGGCCTGTCCTCTGCAACTCCTTGCCAAGATCTCTAAGGGAGGCCTCCTCTGTGGAGAGTCTAAGTTGGGCCTCAAGGCACACCTATTTAAGCAGGCATTCGATGTCCGCTGACTTTTAATGGGGTTTTAGAGCTTTTATTATGTATTATTTATTATGTATTTTAATTTAACTGACTCTGACTTAAATTATTTTAGTGTTTTAAACTGTTGCACCTATCTGTGAAGCACCCAGAGCTTCTGGGATTGGGCACTTAAGAAATACAATTTTACTTACTAAATAGCCCTACCAGGAATTTGGCCAGTTCTGTTGCAATTCCTTGAATGCCCTCAGATGCATCCCATCAGGCCCTAGGGTCTAATCTATTTTTAGGGCTGCTAGCCCTTTTATGACTCTTTCCCTGGTTGGCTACCTCTTCTCTGGGACCCCCTTTATGGCCTCCTTGATGGCACTCTCTGGCATGGGCCCGCTGTCTTCCCTTGTGAAGAAAGAGCAAAAGTAATCATTAAGGATGACTGCCTTTTGCACAACCTCCTCTATTACGATACCTCCCTCAGAGAGCCTAACAATTTCCCCCTTCTTTCTTTTTCCCTAATATACTATACATGAAAAACTGCTTTTCACCACCCTTGACCCCCTCTGTAATACACAGCTCTGTGTTTGCTTTTTATTTTCTTATTTTATTCTTTGATAACCAGGTAAGGCCCACTTGGCACAAGTGCCTGTTTTAGTGGTGACCTGTGAGCACTGGGGTGGTTAAGTGACTTGCTCAGAGTCATACAGTATGCAAGTGGAGGCTGTGGGGATCAAACCCAGGTCTGCTGAATGTACCAAGCTCATTCACAGTTCATTACTGTAACCTCGAGGCTGTACTGCCAGCCCCAATATTGTCAGATTTTGCCTCCTAACCACCCTCTTTGCTTCATTGGTGCTCAATTGGTATTCGCCCCATTCTTCTTCCTCCTCCTGTATTTCCTTGAACCTGTTGAAGGCCTTTTTCTTCACCCTCACTGCTTCCCCAACCCTTTCTGAGAACAGTATTAATCTCTTGTACTTGTTTATTTTGGTTTCCAGTCTCATGCATGACTTTAATGTCTTGTGAATGACTCCTTAATTGCCCACATCTTTCCTCCCAACTCCAATGCTGTCTACCCTCACTAACCTGTCCTGGACCAACTCCCTCATCCTGATGAAGTCTGCCCTTCGGAAATCAAGGACCTCAGCCCTGGACTGGGATTTGTGGTCCTAAGGGTCAACCTGAACCAAATAGAATTATGGTCGCTGGACCCTAGTGGCTCCCCTACCCACGCACCTCCTACTACCACCGAGTTGGTGAGCATCTCATTGAGAATGGCAGCCTTCCTGGTGGGTTCCTTAACCAGCTGCACCAGCAGACAGTCCTGGAATGTATTATGCAGGGCCTAACTGCTGGTGCTCCTGGCCAATGGAAAGTACTAATCAATGGCAAGATCAGATCACCCACCACCACTACCTCCCTCTCTGTCACTCCCCTTCCTTGTTCTTCCCCAAGCTCCCTATCCCTCTTTTCTCCTTGTCCTGGTGCTCTCTAGATCACCCCCAACCATAATTTCTTGCCTGAGGTTAACCCATAACAACTCTGTCTCCCTATTACTTCTTCTGATGTATCCATCTCCCATGGCCTCAATGCCTTCCCTGACACATAGGGCTACACGCCCCCCTTTCACCTTTTCCTCGGTCCTGCCTAAACACTGTGTAACCATGGACTGACAGGTCCTAGTCCCTACTTGTGGCATAAGTCTCTGTGATGACTATGAGGTCCATCTCACTGCCTGGAGTTTGTGGATTTTATTACCCAGACTCCTGGCATTAAGGCAGATCCCTTCAATCAAGCTCATGATGGCACGTGGCTTGATAACAAGCTCAACTTCTCAGCCCACATCATCTTCTCACCCAGCTTTGGGAGGAATAGAGGGAGCAGTGGTGCATACGAGGAAGGGAGTTTATAGCGAAGCAAGAAAAGACACTGCAGAGGGTGTCCAGTATAGCTAGGGAAGTGCCACTCACTGAGGTTCATTGCCAAATACTGGTTTGGTCCCCTTTCCTCCAATCTTTCCTCACTCCTCTCTCCAGTACTCTTTGCTCCATGCTCACTATGCTCCAGGGACCAATGAATCTTCTCCTCTCCTCATCCGTCCCTCTGCTGGGCAAACTACCTTATCGTACTGCTTTCCAACCTTCTGGAACTTGCTTGCCTCTTCCTCTGCCATTCCACCTTCTCAGGCTCTTTCAGGCACCAGCTGAAACTCCTCCCACCCCCCAAAAGCTCCTGTTTCCCTTAGATGGCCCTCTCTGGTGACACAGTTGCACAGGGGCAAGGTTCTCCTTGACTATCAGATCTCTAGTGTACTACAACACTGGCATTTTGGACTAATACCAGGGTATTATTAAGCATTCTTTTGCACACATATAATTATGACTTGCTCTCTGGAATGTTGCACTTTAGGAGAACAGGAAATTATTTTTAATTGGTAGCTGTTTATAATGTTCCCATTTGCAGAAACGATATACATAACTCTAAATGATTTATCTATAACTGTACCTGAATAAAAAGTTATGTGAAAAACTGTATTTGCATTGTTTTGTTTTTATGGACAGCATTTGATCACAGTTCTCTTCATGGAACCAGTGATCTGGAGTTTGAACTACCGGTATGTCACGGTTTGTGCACAAAACTCTGAGCACGGTTCTGATAGGATAATAGCTCATGTTTAGCATTCCCTACACATACTGTGACATAGTAGAAACTCCAAATTACTGGTTCCATAAATAGAATTGTTCAGAATGTTGGCCATATATTGCTCATTTGGAGGCAAGTCTTTCATTTATTTTACTAGGAACATTGCTAATTGCTGCCAATTAGCACATATTGCCCATCCCCTTTAACTCTGTGCCAAGTTTTGTGCCTGCAACGTTTTTTATACTGTACTGTTTGTACTCTACTCTGTTCCATGGATTGCACTGAGTGTTGTTCGTTGTATCTCCTGTATTCCTTCCTCCCAGGGCGCACCTGGAAACGAGCCTCAGCTCAGTGTGCCTTTCCCAGTCATCAATTTTCAAATAAATAAATAAATATATTTTTTTACTTGTCTTTCTCCCTTCCTTTTCCCTAGTCTCCTTAGCTTCTTGTTTTTCATGTTGATTGCAGGCTTTGTGAGCCCTCCCTCTTTGGCCCCTTCTCCTAGCCAAGTTCGAATCTCAACCTTAATTTTGCCCACTATACTGCTACAAACCCCCAAGATTAGGGGGAGTCTTAACTAGGTTCTCTTTCCTCACTCCTATCACCGTGTTTCCCCTAGCCTGTTTTCTCCACCCATGATCCTCTCTTTACACAGATAAACAAATTTAAAACATTCAGAGTTTCCATTTCTGGTGTTCCTTTGATAGCAATGAACAGTTCCCCTCCTATCCTTACCAGAGAATTCCCTGCTGCTTACCCTGCAACAGATGAAATTGAGTCTTGCTGTATTTGAGGCCTGTGTGTCCGTGTGTCTTTGCTAGTGGAATTATGCAGAATTTTGAATTCATGAATTCCATATTACAATTCCAGAGGAGGGTGCATTCTACAAGTGGAATACTGCAGAATTTGGAATTCTTGTATTTCATAGTAAACAAACAAGTCAGGCACTGAATATGTAGAAAAACATATGACTGACAGGTAGAAACCATCTGTGGAAGGACTATTTTAAATGTTTAATGACACTGTATATTTTTTGTTTGTGTGTTGCCCACAGATCCATGTTATAAGTGCAATAAGACATTTCAGGGCACTGGTTGTGCTGGTTTTACCACACTTCCAGTGGCTGACACTCAGCCTACAGCATCGTGCCTTACTATGCCCCGGAAGCACAGAAGATCGAAGGCAACTGCTCTGACACCTCCCACAGCGACACAGCTGAACCGACGCAGTGTACCCCCAACGTGCACCAGTCCGATGGACAGAACCGCAACGCCCGGCACCACACAGCCCGATGGACACCACCACGACCTGCCACCCCAAACACCCCTGAGGGTGAACCGCCGGGAGTGCATCCCCCCCCCCACCTGCCACAGCGCGGCGATGGCTACGGACATTGCCAGAGTGGCATGCCAGGGCACAGCATGCGACCGCTGGGAGTGGCATGGTAGTGTTGCATGGCAGGGTTAGGCAATACGGCAAATGGCCAATGCGGCACAGGCAGATCGCAGCCCAGTCACAGACCCCACACCCTGTACCTGTTGACACTTTGGGGGGGTGTCGCTGTGGTCTGTCAGGCACTGCTGATGCGGTCTAGCTGTTTGTGTTGTTGTGGGGGGGGATCAATGCGGGTTTTGCTCTCGCTTATGTGCTCTCTATGCCCCTGGGCATGTGGTTGAATTAGCACAACCAACACCATGTCATGTCTTACTGATAACAGAACCATCAGTAAATAAGCTTATAGTGTACGGGAGAGGGTTATTAGGAACTGAATTTGATGATTTCCCAGTGTTGTTGTACCATCATCGTGATGTCAAGAGTTTGTTGTAGCCTCTTAAGTATATCACTACGATGATACAACAACATTGAATGCTGGCACCCACTGCTGCTGCTGCTATGATCCCAGCACTGCTATGTAAACACCCATGAACGTGACTTGTGGCACAGTTATTGGAAGAGCCGTGGAAAGGAGTTAAAAGAGACACTGTTGCTTCTTTGCTTGGAGGAACGATTGCCATAAAGTAGGACCATTCTGATTACTAAATTTAAAAAGTATTTTGATTATGCGTGAGTGGAAGGATGGGGGGCTCTAGCAGGGTGGGGGGTTGGTAACCATGCGAGGTGCCTAAACACATCTAGTCAAGAAATACTCCTTTGTCATTTAACTGTTACTCATACACTGTAAAAGACAATGGATGGGCAACAGTAAACAACAGCACTGAGTTCACTTCTCGAAGTTTCATGACAATGGCAAACCTCTCAAGCTTCGCTCTCCAGGTTTACTATGTTGTCATGACAACCTCTCGAGGTGAACACAGTATTGCTGTTCACTGTTGCCCAGCCATTATCATCTATATTATTCTATCTCATGAATCTACCATGCAGCGTGTGACCCTTGATTGGGCACTCCCACCCACAGCTGACTCGGGCTCCTGGGGATGCGGCAGTTATCCAGCCATCATTCACTCTCCTTCTGCCCACCTGGGAACCACTCAAGCGGGTGGCCCTTGATCAGCTGCTCCCACTTACAGCTGACTCCGGCTCCTGGGGATGCAGCAGTTATTCAGTCACTGTCCGCTCTCCTCCTGTCCACCTGGGAACCACTCAAGCAGGTAGCCCTTGATTGGCCACTCCCACCCATGGCTGACTTCGGCTCCTGAGGACACAGCAGTTATCCAGCCGCCGTTTGCTCTCCTCTTGCCCACCTGGGAACCACTCAAGCAGGTGGCCCTTGATCAGGCGCTGCCATCCACGGCTGACTCTGGCTCCTAGGGACATGGCAGTTATCCAGCCACTGTCTGCTCTTCTCCTGCCCACCTGGGAACCACTCAAGCGGGTGGCTCTTGATTGGGCACTCCCACCCATGGATGACTCTGACTCCTGGGGACGCAGCAGTTATCCAGCCACCGTCCACTCTCCTCCTGCCCACCTGGGAACCACTCAAGGTACACTATAGCAGCTGCTTGGCACTGGATGATCTACAGTGCCTCCCACTGCCCTCCGATTGGTCTCTCATTCTCTGCAAGAGCCCACATTGGCTACCCTCCGTAGCCTGCCCCAGCACTGTAGCTCGGACTGAGCCCCCTTTGCAATCTCTTCACTTGAAGAATTTGAGAATTTTCTCCCACCTGCCCACCCCTGAGACTCTTTAAATACACTTTTCCTCCTTTACCCCTCCCCTTCCCTCCCACTGCACCACTTCACCCATTGGTGCTTCTGTTACAGTGCTTAGCTCTTACAGGGCCCATTCTCTTGAAGCAACTCTCTTGCCCACAACTGCTCTGCCATGTTTACCCTTTGTCGCTTTCTTCAATTTGCTCTCCTCTCCTGACCTTTCACCACCATTGCTCCTTGCTTCTCTGTTGTGCCTCCCCAGTACCCTTACCAAAACATCTCAGTTAAGTTTCCTCCCCCCTCCTTTCCCAAGGTACGCCTCCCCAAGCAGGATCAATCTCATCGGAAATCTGGCGCTCTCTGCAGCCCTTAGCTGAGCCCTTAGCTTCCCCAATCAGGGTCAAGTTCATTGGAAATCTGGCGCCTGCTTTAGCCATTAGCTGAGGGTCCTCTTCACTCGTCCCTGCAGGCTATTTGACTGCTATCCACTACACTGTATTCTCCCTCTACTCCCTTATCGGCTTGTTTCCCTTTCTTAAACCTCTTCCTACTACAGATTTTGGGTGTGCCGTACTGTGTTCTCTCTCCCTAGCCTCCCCAACTGCAAATTACACTTATTCATGACTAGGTGTCTCAGGTAAAGTGCCATATAGCCTACTCTGCAGTGCCTCTTGGTCACCAATTTGCCAAACATATCTGCAATGTTTTCTCACCTCCTCCGGCTACTCTTCCTTTGCTCCATCTTCTCTTTCACTCACAACCCGCCTCCCCTCATCCCACCCTTAGGCCCAGTGTCTGTCGCCATAATTTTGTCAGCGATAATCCACCATCACTCTCCTACTCCAAATCCAGTTTTCTTCCTCCCCAAGAACCCACTTTGGGATACAACGACAACCTTACTGGCAGTGCTTCTGACAGTCATTTGCTCTCAATCCCTCTGGGCATCACTGCTCTTCTACGCCTCATACCTTTCCTGTCTACACAACATTGGTATTCATATGCCTTGTATGTACCCCTTATGTAGACGCTCCCACTCTGCCAATTTCAAATTGGTATGTAGATGGGTTAAAAAATACAGGTTACTCACCTGTAACAGGAGTTCTAGGAATGGTATATGTTGTTCATCCACACTTATTGGCAGGTTCCTTGCTGCTTTAATTGTTGCCGGAAGATCTTCAAGCTGGCTCCTTCCACCCACCCGGGTGATAAAACTCTCGGCTCTGCCCCATGATGCCAGATCTAGCCCGCTGGAAGCCAGGTTGTGCGTCAAAGCCGGGGAGGTCGGGTAGGTCATGTGGATGAACAACATATACCATTCCTAGAACTCCTGTTACAGGTGAGTAACCTGTATTTCTAGGGACATGGATATGTTGTTCATCCACACTTATTGGCAGACTCCTAGCAGTTCTCTGGGAGGAGGGAGGCAAGGCGCACACCCCCGATACTTAACTGAGTCCCCAAAACCAGCATCCCGGCGTGACTCAAGGTCGATGTGGTAGTGGGTAATAAAGGTATGTGCCAACTTCCAGGTAGCAGCCCTGCAGATATCCTGGATAGGGACGTCCCTGGAAGCAGCTACCGATGCAGCAGTATGGCGGGTAGAATGAGCTCTCATCCCTCTGGAAGGCTCCACGCCCGCCAACTTATAGCAGAGATCTATGCAGGAGGTGACCCACCTGCTTATCATCCGCTTGGCTGCAGGTCTGCCAGGTGCGGCTTCAGCGTAGGTGACAAACAGCTGGCGAACCTCTCCCCGGATTTCAGCCGTGCGCTCCTTATAATAAGTGAGCGCTCGTCTAGGGTCCAAAGTATGGAGCCTATATTTGGCCTCCGAGGTGTGATTGGGGTAGAACACCGCAGAGTCAACACCTGGTTAAGGTGAAACTCCGACACCACCTTCGGAAGGAATTTGGTGGGCGTGAGGATAGTTCTGTCCCTGTGGAAGACCAGGTAAGGAGACTCAATGCAGAGCGCTTGGAGTTCTCCCATCCTTCTGGCTGACATGATAGCCACCAAGAAGGCGGTCTTCCACGACAGGTGAGAGAGATCACACCTGTGCATTGGTTCGAATAGCTTGCCCATGAGCTTTGCCAGTACCAGCAGTAAATCCCACGGAGGGGAGGTTCTTTGACGGAGGGGAAATGTGATCAAGGCCTTGAAAAGCGCCAGACCATCTCCTCTGCGCCACCGACTGCTCCTCGCCCGCTACCTGTAATCAGAGATGGCTGCCAGGTGCACCTTTAGGGTCGCCGACCCAAGCCCTTGACGAAAGGGACCATAAATAGTCCAAGATGCTTGCCAAAGGACAGAAGGAAGGGTCCAAGCCCTTGCTCTGACACCAAATGGAAAATCTCTTCCATTTGAAGGCATAGCATTTCCTGGTCGACTCTTACGGGATGCCTCAACCACATTGAGGACCTCGCGAAAGACCCAAGGCCTGGAACTCTAGCCCAGGAACCAGGCGCCAGGTGCAGGGATTGAAGGTCCGGATGGAACACCTTCCCCTGACTGACTGAGAGCAGGTCCGGGCGAGCTGGAAGCTGCCTCGGGAGCCTGGAGCTGAGGCTGAGGAGATCTGGGTACCAGAACTGGCGGGGCCAGTCTGGGGCTATCAGAATCACCTGCGCCTTGTCCCTCCTTGCTTTGAGAAGCACCTTGTGTATCAAGGGAAATGGGGGAAGGCGTAGAAGAGGCCCGGGGTCCACGGCCTCGAGAAGGCATCCCCCTGCAGCGAGCCCTGCTGAGGGGGGCGGGCGGCATGGAACAGCCTCAGCTTCCTCTCCTGAGGCAAACAGGTCCACCTGAGGTGTGCCCCAATGGGAGAACAGATCTTGTACTCTCCGCAGGAGAGACCACTGTGGGATGCAGCCCCATCCGGCTCAGGGCATCGGCCAGGGTGTTGGAGGCTCCTGCCACATGAATGGCTAGGAGATCCGCGCCCAGGCTGCGCCACGAGTGACCAAATGCGGAGAGCTTCCTTGCATAGAAGCATGGAGCGCGTCCCGCCCTGGCGGTTTAGGTAGTACATGGTCGTGGTATTGTCCGTCTGGACTCAGACCACTTGACCCCGGAGAAATGGAGCAAAGGTGGTGAGAGCTAGGCGGACCGCTCGGAGCTCCAGCAGGTTGATGTGGCATCGGGACTCCCGTGGGGACCAGAGGCCGTGCGCCTGGTGTTCCCCCAGATGGGCACCCCAACCCATCAGAGAGGCATCGGTCGACAGAGAGACCGTCGGCTCGGGGCGGACAAACGGGATGCCCTCCTGCAGATGAGCTGGAACGGTCCACCACCGGAGAGCGTTCCACATCCCCTGGGTCACCGTCACTAGCTGGTCCAATGGATCGCAGCGTCGAGACCACTGGCTGGCCAGTCCCCACTGAAGGGGCGATGTGCCAGCGGCACCAACGGACCACGCTGGTACAGGCCACCATGAGACCCAGGAGGCGCAGGAAGTCCCGGCAGATGCCATTGCTCAACCAGAAATGATTGGGCAAGGAGGTAAGAACCTCGCCCTGTCCGCCGGAGCCGTTTGGCTCAAGAGAGAGTCGAGCTCTGCCCCGATGAACAGAATCACCTGCTTCGCTCAAGTTCCGACTTGGCCTCATTGATGAGAAGGCCGATTTGAGAGCAAACCTGGAGGGCCAGATCTCTGGACCGCTCCACCTCCTGTCTGGAGGGGGCTGCTATCAGCCAATCATCCAGGTAATGGTACACCCGGACCCCTCGGCGCTGCAGGAAAGCTGTCACCACTGCTATGCATTTGGTGAAGACCCTGGGAGCTGGAGACAGGCCGAAGGGCATGGCTCGGAACTCGAAAAGGATCCCTCCGCTCGAAAGCAAAGGAATCTCCGATGTGACGGACGGATAGGGACGTGAAAGAACGCGTCCTGCAGGTCCAGAGAGCAGAACCACAGGCCGTGTTCCAGGGATGGTATTATCTGAGCCAGAGTGACCATCCTGAAGGTTCGAGACCTTAGGAACTTGTTCAGGTCGTGTAGGTCGAGAATGGGGCGCCAGCCCCCCGTCCGTTTCGGAACCAGGAAGTACCTGGACACAAACCCCGGGTCTGAGGGAGGGTCCGCCACCTCCCTGATCACCTCCTTTTGGAGGAGGAGGAGAGCGATGTCGGCCTGGCGAGCCGACAGTGAGGCTGCGGACCCCGAGGCCCCCCGAGGTGCGACGGCTCTGAAGGGCCGGGCCTGCTCGAATTCCAGAGGCAGGCCTTTTCCCACCACCTCCAGCACCCACCTGTCCGTGGTAATAACGGACCAGGCGGAAAGGAAGTGCCGGAGCCGTCCCCCCATGGGGGAACCTGGGGTGAGGTGATGGGGTTGGGGGCGACACCCCTCAGCCCGTCACTGGGCAGGCTTGGAGGAGGGACCGGCCGAGGGACCTCCTGGGCCTTTACCTCCCTGCTTCCTGTTGAAGGAAGCCCCGGGCTTGGGTTTGGGATGCCAAGCCAGAGTCTGCTGGCCCTGACGTTGCTGGGCCGGACGCGCCGCAGGCGCAGAAGGACGAAAGGGCTTAGGCTGTGGTTTGCGGCCTTTGTCCTTCTGACCGGAAGAGACCGAGTCCAAGGTAGCATTGGACTTCTCGATCCTCTGCAGGTGACCTTCCACCCCAGGGCCGAAGAGGTCGGTCCCCAAAAAGGGGACATCCACCAACTTGTGCTGGGTATCCGAGGTAAAGGTGGATATCCTCAGCCAAACCCGACGACGCATAGCCACTGCGGCCACCACAGACCTGGCACATGAGTCCCCAATGTCTAAAGCAGTCTGGAGCTGCTGTTTGGCCACTACCCTGCCCTGGTCCCGCACCTGCCTGGCTTTGCCGAGGGCGGTGCGGGGAGGTGTCGTGGGGAACCACGGCACTCCCCTCGCTCGGGAAGATTCCAGCCGAGGCTCCGGAACCGGAGGCACAGGACGAGCCAACGGGTCCTCAACTCCCCGGGGAACCGGGAGAGGGGATTCTCGGCTTCTCCTGCCGACAACCCGTCCAACGGGTCGAGAAAAATCTCGACCGCGTCGACGGGAGTCTCGGTCAACTGGCCTGACGGGGACACCGTGAGACCAGTGGCCGAAGCCGAGCAGTCGACCAAAGTCGACGGCCGACAACTCGGGGAGAGGGATCTTTCCCGCTCCCAAGAGCGTCGACGGTGAGACTTACCCTTGTCTCTCTTTTTGGACCGAGAAAACAGTCCAGCAGAAGTTGGTCCCTCACCTTTAGTAGAGAGGGTCAGACAAAGCTCCTTAAAAGAAGCTGAATAAGAGGCACCGAGAGAGAGTGGGACAAATGCCGCAGCCGAGGTAGAAGCGGCCCGCGCCGCCTCCTCTTCGAGGGCGATCATCTGCTCGAGCTGATCCGGCTGAGCCCGCCGCCGCGGACACCGCCGACCGGGCCTCTTTTACTTCACCGGAGGAAATCGCTTCTCGGGACGCCCCAGTTGTAAACGGACAGCACGGTCTTCGAGGACGTAGGCCGAAAAGGAGAGCACAGGTCGCAGGCCTGCGGGTCGTGCTCAAGGCCTAAGCAGTAGACGCACGTGGAGTGCGGATCCGTCCGAGACGCCCCAAGGGCATCTCCGGAAACCGGGAGTCGATTTGTCCATCGCAGCCACGAGGGAGAGAAGACCGAAGTCTTTTAGCCAAAAAAACTTTTAATTTTGAAAATTCGAAGAATTAGGAACCAGTCTTATACGCAGAGCGTTAAGGAGGGAACCTGAGCTTCCAAGCGGTAAGGAAGATCTGGCGTCATGGGGCGGAGCCAAGAGTTTTACCACCCGGGTGGGTGGGAGGAGCCAGCTTGAAGACCTTCCGGCAAGATTTAAAGCAGCAAGGATACCTGCCAGACAGTGTGGATGAACAACATATCCATGTCCCTAGAATACATAAATCCGCGGTGTCCTGATTTGCCTGTTTCAGGGGGGTTACTATGATTTTTAGTGTGTTTATTAAAGTTAAGGATAACAAACTCAGCCCCATTTTGTCTTTTTTTATTAAGAAATGATGAGGTTTTAATTGTCGCAGACCTTCCTGACCACGTCTGGCCATATTTAGTTGAACATCTAGCCAGACTTTTCTGACTAAACCAGGCACAGTTTGGGGAGAACAAGTGGGAGAATTCCTTAGTTTGTCTAAGTCGGTAGTTGTTAGTGCTTTGTGGTGAGTAGATTTATCCTGTCGGGCTCTTCTATACGCTTTTAGTTTGGCTTTAAAGACATCATTGCTAGAATGGAATTCAGGATCAGTCATGAGGTTGATGGCCCTTCTGATGCTCGGCAACCCCAGGTGGTGGTTGAGTGCAGCTCGGAGACCGCAAAAGCTTGAGACATCATACTTGAGCCCTGCGGTTGTGCGCACCTCCACGTAAAATTTCCATAGTGTGGCATTCAAGTCTTGTTTGGAAGCAGAGTGCCAGTTTATTTCTGATTTTGTTGTTATTGCCCAATCATTAAATACCCTTAGTGCCCATGCAGTCAATCTCTCCGTATTTTGCTCATTCTTTTGTTGTTCCAGGATATCGAGTTGGTTGGCACTGTAGCTGGAGAAATGGTTGGACACTGCGGCATTACTGGGTTTTCTTTTACTGTTGCTGTCGCTTGTTTCCTGGGCAGAGGTGCTCGGTTCAAAGGCTGTGGACAGCACATCTGCTGGCTCATTTTCTGTAGTCATTAAGTTTTCCAGATCTTCTTCTGTTAGGCTAATTTCAAAGTTTGTTTCTGGTAATGATGCCATGTTGTCAAATTGAGAATGCTGTCACTCGCAGTTGGTGATAAGCAAGATGGCTGCTTTTCAATTTGCCAACATTCTAATTGCCATCATTACTTGAATCAATGTCCACATGGCACTGCTGGTGCTTTTTACAGTGCATAAGAATGAATATCACATCCCTAGCAGCCAATCAGAGTGCATGTTTTATGCTGCCCATTTCATAAACCCACTTGACACACACTACCACAGGGCAATGCGTTTCATCTCTAATGCTCACCATCGCACTCATTACTGTGACTTGTACACCTTCTTGGGCTAGCCTTCCCTTTCCACAAGATGGCTCATCCACTCTCTCACTTGGCTCTACAAAACCCTTCTGCTAAAGCTTCCCCTGTACATATCTGGCCTATTTCAGCACACTGCCTGCCATTATCCCGTACGGAGCAGCTCATACACAATGTTAGATGTCCCAAACTCTAGCTCCCGCTTCAGCGAAATGGCCATAAGCTGTGCACTTCCGGCTGCTTGGAACAAAGCGCAAGCTAGCCTCAAACTTCAAAATCTAATCCCCCTAAATAGCTTTAAAAAATGGCCTAGCGCAAATTGTTTGACTCCTGTATGTGTCAACCACTTAAATAACCAAGATTCTATTTCATATTCTCCTAACTTACTCATCTTCGCACCAAACTCCCATCAGAGATGGCTATGGCATCTAATGTCCTCCTTACTCAAGCCTCCTTTCCAGCTGTCTGTTACTTCTTTCTCCTCACCTCACCCTAACTTGCCTTATCACACATCTACCTACCTTCACTCTCTCCTTTCCTTCTCTTGTTGTAATGCCTCCATTAACAGGCTAAGATGTTTATATCAATATTCTCTAGTACTTATGCCTCAGCACTTGTCTCAAGACAACAAGACTTACTGTAACCAATGTGACTGTTCGGATTGGCTCAAATGACGAAAGGACCTTCCCAATGAACACCCTTGTATTTATTATTATGCTGTCTAGTGTAAACTTGTGCTATTTGTGTTGCCAGTATAAACTTTTATTTTCAGTGTTAAAGCGTCACTTTCACTAATCGTAACTTATGTTTTGTACCAGTTGCATATCTTGTACTATAGTGCCTGTCCAGGACCTCCTTGTAAATAAGCATGCTCAATGGAGTTATTTCCTGCTAATAAACTTGAACTTGAACTTACTGACATTCTAAACCACTGAAGCTTCGCTCCAGTAGTTTATGATATAACCAGAATCCCGCAATGGAATTACAGTCTTGCTGTTGATGATTTTGTAGAAGTTATTCTATTTTGAAAGTCACACTTTTCGTATGTGAATGACCAGCCATATATTACAAGTATACTTGCCCAAGTGTAAATGTAACTTCAGATGAGAAATGTTAAAAATAAGTCCACCTCATTTAATTTAACCAAATGTCACTTGCTACCTGAGATCCAACTTACCAGTGAAATACAGTGCAAAAACATTAAAAAATGTACCTGGCAGCTCTACTTGTAGGAATACCAAGAGAATGCATGGCTTCACTGCAGAGGAACTCACGTACTGATGAGCGAAGCACAGCTCTGCCATCACCGTCTCTGAAGACAAGCAGTGAAGTGTTTAATTTTTTTAAAGATCTACTACATTAAACATCCTTGAAAATACTGTACGTAGAGCTCAATGTGGCAAACATACCGAGAGTATGGGGTTCTTCCTGACCCTTTCAACTGGAGTTCCCATGTTTCACCACGCCTGCAAAAGGATGGATGGATTTTATTTTTAAGTGGTGCCCGTCCAAGGCTGAGACTTCTTTACAGTTGATTTAAGCACAAAACAAATACAGACATAAAATACTGCAAATATAAAACTTTTCTGACAAAACCTACTAACTATACTTTTTTTATATAGAAACATACACAGAAACATAGACTCTGATGGCAGAAAATGACCGCTTGGCCCACCTAGCCAGCTCATTTTTCCCTTCCTACAGTATCACTGCAAACCTTAATCAATCTCCAGCTTTCTCCCTTCCTTCCCTTCCTTTCCACAAAGATTCCCTCATGTATACCCCACGCATTCCTGAACCCTACCACTGTTTTCACCTTCACCACCTCCACTGGGAGGCTGTTCCAGGAAGCGACTCTTTCTGTGAAGAAGTGCTTCCTCACGTTTCTCCTGAAACTACCCCCTCCAGCTTCATAGCATGTCCCCTTGCTCTTGAGCTCCTTTTATTCTGCAAAATCCTTCCCTCCTGTACTCTATTTACCCTATGAGATAGTTACATGTCACCATCATTTCTCCCCTCTCTCTGCTCTCTTCTAGGATATACATACTAAGGTACTTTAATCCCTCATCATAGGGATTTTAATGCAGAAACTGCACCACTTTAGTTGCCGTCCTCTGGACCGCCTCCACTCCTTCCGACATATACAGACATACAGAGCTTTTTTTCTCCCCTGGCCTTGTCTGGCTGCACCTGCTCCCCAGCCATGTCACCAACCTTCTCATGGACTTCAAGTTATCCACGATTAACCCAGGACCACTATGTGATGGGTGACCAGCCGTGTTGGTCATGTGAGAGCTTGCTTGGGGGGGGCCTATTCTGGTGCTCCAAACAGTGCTGCTGGCTGGCTTCCGCCAGTCAGCAGTCAGAATGTGGGAGCAGCATCCCCCCCTCCTGGAGGAAGGAGGGCTGTCCTTGGGATACTCAATCCTTCCTCCCCTGGCAGGTCCTTGATGACCTGCGCTCATTCCCAAACTCAGGCTGTTGGTGTCGCGAGCGACAGTACTACCGCTGTGACCACGGGCTGCTAGCAACTATATTTTAATATCAAATTAGGTTATCTGTATTACGAACGTACAATGAAGCCAGCAGAATAAGGCCACTAGGTCTATCTAGTCTGCTTGTAATGCAGGGCCCTCAGCATAAACTAGTGACCCTGCCCCCCCATCCGCCCTTCCCCTCTGTTGAACCTTATTTTCCCCTCAACTCTATCCCAGCCTCTCTCGAAGCTGCCTGCCATTTTCAATGAAACCACCTCCTCCAGAAGTACATTCTAACCCACCACCACCCTCTCTGTGAAGAACTGCCTTTTAGCCTCTGTCCTAAACCTCCCCTCTCCAACTTAAGACTGTGACCCCTTGTGTTTCGATTCCCATTCCTTTGTCCACCTTATTTATTCCTTTAAAATACCTGAAGGTCTCAGTCATGTCCTCTCCCTCTCTCTCTCTCTCTCCTCCCTCCCTCTCCTCCAGTGAGTACATCTTCAGTGCCCTCATCTCCTCATACATACTACCCTACTGGCTCATGATCAATTTTGTTGCTCTCCTCTGGACTGCCTCCAGCAGTTTTGTCCTTTTTAAGGTATGGGCACCAGCACTGTTCTCCAGATGCAGTCTCACTAATGACCTGTACAATGGCATTATCACCTCATTTCACCTGCTGCTGATCCCTTTGGCAATGTAGCTCCACATTTTATTTGCCTTTGTTGCTGCTTTCCTACATTGCGTAGACTGGTCTAGTACAATAGTTATCATCACTTCCAGGTCCCTCTCCTCCTCTTAAGCAGATACTCAGACCCCTCCCAGGCTGTACTCAGTCCTCGGGTTCTTGGCTCCAGTGTGCATTAACTTTGCATTTCTTTGCACTGAAGTCAAGCTGCCAAATTCCAGACCACCTCTCAAGTTTTCTCAGATCCTCCTTTAGGTCTTGTATCTCTTCTGCTGTGTCCAACTTCCCACAGAGCTTGGTGTCATCTGCGAATAGGCACAATGTACACTTAATGCCATCCCCAATATTGTTTATGAAAACACTGTACAGCACTGGTCCCAGCACCAAGCCCTGTGGGGCTCTACTGGTGACCTCCCTGGTGCCGAAGAGCTCTTCTCCCACCACCACGCTCTGGGTCCTATCCTTCAGTCAGTTTCCACCCACCTGGTCAACTTCTCGTCAATCCCTAGATTTGCCAGCTTCCTGGTCAACTTCTGGTAGGGTATAGAGTCAAATGCCCTGCTGAAGTCCAGTCAAATATGTCCACTGCTTAGCCACTGTCCACTGTTTTAGTAGCCCAGTCAGTCACATTTGTTTGCCACAACCTCCCTCCAATAAACCCGGTCTGCAGGTCCATGGATCGCCCCTAGGACCACTCTTATGGAGGGGCACTGCCTTTCACCAGTCCTGCGGTATCATGCCCCATTCCAATGAACTAACAGGTCAGCCAAGGGATCTGCAAGCTCCTCTGCCAGCTCCATCAGCACCCCAGGTATATGCCATGTGGGCCTGGGGATTTATGTACCCACAATCCAGCAACTCTGTGCTCACCCTAACCACTTCTATCAAATATCTGTTGCCCTTGCCCCCACCCCCACCCTCATGCACTGATCCATCTCTCTCTCTCTCTGGTGAAGACAGAAGAGAAGTACTAATTTAGTACCTCTGCTTTGGCCCCATTCTCTTCCACCCACCCATCCCCTTTTCTGAGCCTAACAATCCCATCCTTCCTGTCCCTTTTCTCACTAATATTGAATATAATAATATGTAATATATAGTGACATTGGAGAAGGAATCTAGGGCTGGTTGTGTCTTTTCGCAGATGACACAAAACTATATGGGAGGATGGATAGTGATGAGGGAATAAGGGAAATGCAGAGAGACCTACAAAAGCTAGAGGGGTGGTCAAAGGTTTGGCAGTTAAAATTCAATGCTAAAAAGTGCAAGGTACTGTAATGCACCTAGGGAAAAAGAACCCAAAGACAGAGTACTGGATAGGAGGAGAGAGACTTAGTACTATAGAAGAAGATCGGGATCTGGGAATTATCAGTAACAGCTCATTTAAGCAATCGAATCAGTGCAACAAGGCCTACAGCAAGGCTAACAGAATGCTGGGATGTATCGGGAGGGGTACTGATGGCAGAAGAAAAGAGGTAATACTTCCCCTCTGTATATCCCTGGTGAGGCCTCACCTAGAGTACTGTGCCCAGTTCTGGAGTCCTCACCTCAGAAAGGATAAGGATAGGTTGGAGACAGTGCAGCCCAGAGTAACAAAAATGATTCAGGGCCAGCAGGGCAGATTCTACGAGTAGTGTCACCAGGCACTAAATATGTACTCACTGGAGACCAGAAGGGAGAGGGGAAATATGACAGAGACCTTTAAGTTTCTTAAAAAATATTAACAAAGTGATCTGCGGGGAACTATTTAGCCTGAATACCAATTCACGGTCACATGGACATAAATGGAAATTGACAGGAAGTAGGTTCAGGAGGGATGTGTGGAAGTACCAATTAACGGAAAGGGTGGTGGAACCATGGGACAATATCGGCTGAGGTGGTGGGAGCAAAAACAGTCAGGGTATTCAAGCAGGACTGGGACATAATGAAGGGAATAGTGGTTACCAGGGGTGACAGGACCAGGAAGGAGAACAGAGAGATGACAGGGAGTGTTAGTACTCTGGAGGAACAGTAGGTTCCAGGGATTACAGGGAACTTGGGCAAACTGGGTGGATCTCTGGTCTTTTTCTGTCATCATTGTCTATTTTTCTATGTTTATGTTTCTAAAAAAGGCCCTTTGCCCCCTTTTTAATTCCCTTAGTTAGCTGCAGTTCCTTCTGAGCTTTAGCCCACCAGACTACCATACCTGCTACGTTAGCCATTTTCAGGCAGTCCTCCCCATCTTCGTCCCTCTGGCTCCTCTTGAATTTCATATAGGCTGTCCTCTTATTCCTTACTGCTGGGGCAACCTCAGTGCTAAACCAGCTGGGTGCTCTGGCCCTCGAGTTCTTCCCTTTGAGCCTAGCACACTCCCTTGTGGCAATCAGTATTCCCTCCTTGATAATGGACCACATTTGGGCCACTCCCATATCCATTCCAATGTTTGCCAGATGACTCCTTAGCAGCTCGCCTTTCCTTCTGAAGTTCGACTTTCTAAACTCCAGGATTTAGTCTTAGTGGGTGCCTTTTCCCTGCCCATATCCAACCCATATTCAAGAGGAACCAAACTGTATGATGGTCACTCCCACTCAGGGGCTCCACAACCATTATATCCTGGATGTGGTCCCCATTCGTCAGGACCAGATCAAGGACTGCCCTCCCCAGTGGGTTCTGTGGTTCCCTGAGTCAGGAACCCACTCTGCAGCACATCCAGGATCACCTGACTCCTGATGTACCCTCCAATCCACCTTGGGCAGACTGAAGTCCTCTAAAGACCTCTCCCTTCCTTGCAGCAGTCAATATTTGTGAGCTCAATTCCCTACTGGAAGAGAATGACTACCACTGCAGAACAGCAGTGACCAGCAGGCAGTGTGAAGATAGAATAAGATGAAACACCTTGCCCATGGAGCAAGTGACAAGTGGCATCGTATTCATATGACAGGGTCAGAACCCTGTCCCATTTTTCAGGAAAAAAGAAAATTATTAAAAACCTATTCTGTCCTATCTTTTATCTGTCCTGTCTAGCTTTTTAAAATTGCTTGTGCAGCTATATTCAGGTAGGAACCAGTGGTGGTCCGATGACCCTCCCCATTCCTCTACTGTACTTTCATGTTTTTCTTCTGATACTGTCTTTGTTTTTTCTTTCTGTTCTTCCCTTCTCCTCTATGTCACAGTGCACAATGAATCCTTCATATTAGTCTTATAGGGTTTGTAAGTGCACACTTTAGAGTTGTTACAACAGAAAATGAAACACAGAAACATAGACAAGGTTGGCAGAAAAAGGCCATTGATCCATCCAGTCTGCCTACTATACTCTATCCTACCCCAAGACCTGCTATCCAGACAGGTTTTTCCCCTCCCCCTCCCCTTGTTCCCTGCTTTACCACTACCTCACTAAGTAACTATTAAGCCCTTTACTCTGCCCCAGCTGTGCTTGAAACCATTAATGGTTTTGGCACCTACCACACCTACTGGCAGGCTGCTCTACTGCTCAACCAGTCTCTCTCTGTAATATAAAACTTACTGACATCCCTCCTAACCCTCCCCCACCACCACCACCACCAGTTTCCATTCATGTTCCCATGTTTTGACTCACTCTTTTGACTGAATAGTTCTTAACGGTTTATCCTGTTTATTCATTTCAGGAACTTGAAAGTCTCTATGTCTTCCCTCTCCCTTCTGGCCTCCAAAGAGTATATGTTCAGTGCCCTAAGTTGATTCTTGCAGGATCTGCCCAGTTGGCCCTGAATCATTCTGGTTACCCTATGGAGCACTGTCTCTAGGCTGTCTTTGTTTTTCCTTAGTTGGGGATTCCAGAACTGGGCACAAAATTCCACGAGACCTCACCAATGATCAACTGAGAGATACTGTACCTCCTTCCTCCTGCTACTGAAATACATTCTAATATATCCCAACATCTGATTTCCTTGCTGTAGGCCTTGTTACATTGGCTAGATTGTTTTGGGCAGTCACTTATGATGACTCCCCATGTCCCTTTCCTCCGAAGTATAGTTCAGTTTAACCTCTTCCATCCAATATTCCATCCTGAGATTGAAAATCCTTAGACTGTGAAAAGGTGCCTTTAAAAGAAAGAGTTTGTTAAAAGAAATAAACTCTGAAGGCAGTACGGTGTTACTGGTTTAAACTCTGAATCAGAATTGTTGTGTTGCATGTTTGTTTATCTCAAAAGCGCAGTTAAATAAGCGTGGAGTTCTGAGAATGCAAGATCACGCAGGTCAGATAAGAAAATATATACAAAGTTTTAAGAAAGCTGTAGAGAGGGGGGCTCTTGACACACTGTGAACTCTCTGAGAAGAAAGGGCAGACTGCATAAGAAGCTTAAAGCAAGACCTAACCTAATTAAACAGATTAATCTGAAGCTGCAAAGTATTACTTCCTAATGCTTAGAAAAAGGGTATACAATTTTGATACAAGCAAGTGTAAAAGACTTTGCTGTACTTTCTAACTGAAGTACAGCACCTCCCAAGTCTGTTTTCCAAATCTGTTCACCATTCTGAAGTCATCGGACAATACGTATCTTTTTGTTGTTGTTACTGTGTTTTGAATAAAACTATGCTATTTGCACCTTGTACCTTTTCCATGGTCTGTCTGTGCTTCCTTACTCACTCCTATACCACAGTCCGTATCTGGATGACTAATTAAAACTGGGATAACAGAGAAAGCTGTGAAGAGACAAAACCTCATAAGGGATACATTTCAGAAACTAGGATTCCTCCTGACTCAAGAAAAGTCTGTACTGACCCCAACTCACAGCATCTTGTTCACTGGGACATGACAAGATTTGATGCTAGCCAAGGGACTTCTAGCCCTAGATCATGTCTCGAACCTGATGTCATTTGCCAGGTGCTTCCAGGCCAATCAGCAGCACAGAGACAGCGAGTTCACTTGAATCCTGGGCTTGATGACTTCAATCACATTTGTACTCCTGTAGGCTTGACTTCATATGAGGTCGAATCAAGGGTACATCAAGGAACAGTGGTCTCAAAGAAGGATTGCATGGACCACAAGGTACAGGTATCAAAGTTGGAGAAAGTCCAGCCTTCGTGGTAGGGCGAACAGATCCACACAGCAGGGATCCCATTTCAACCCACCTGTCCTAAACACCTGACATAGAGGTTTAGAGAAGGGGCCTTTTTAATTTCTTCGATGCCTATTTTCAAAAGATTCCTGAAAGGGCTAAAATCATTAAATATACCCCTCATCAGCACCCGGTTTTCACTTTGTACCTTAAATAATTAGTGTGCTGGGCTGGCTGATGGCACAGAGGGCTGAGGCACTTCGAGTGCCTTAGCTCTCCCACACCGGCGACCCGGGTTCGGGAACAAGCTTGGACCACCAGGGGTCGGCCCGGGGGGGAGGAGGGCTAAGAGAGGACTGAATGGCTGAAAGGCAGCTCTCCTCTCCCAGAGTGGGAGGTAAGGTCTTCCCGGCTCTTGGCTGGCAACGAGTGGAGGCTCTGTGGTAGCATCGGGCAAATGGGGGGCTGGTGCTTGGCCGGGTGGTTGGCTGGGGTCACCCGTTCCAGAGTGCATGTGGTTACGCATCTGCACTGCTGAAGCCCTGGGATGTAAGGGAAGAAAACTGGGAAAATGGTGGCCACAGGCTACATGACGACCTGCCTGCCTGCCCTCACCATGCACTGCCGCTGGTTAACCAATTAACAAACCTGGTTGCTGGGTCTCCAGGTGGGGGAAGGATGGCCCTTCCCTTCCTGGCCCTGTCACGGGGGCAATCTGTAGGAATATGCGACTTGGTGGACTGGGGAGGCAGACGCCAGTGAGGGAAGTGGGGACGGGGCTCAGAAGCCGCCTGTGACATGCCCAGAGGATAAAAAAACCTTGATGGAAAAAAAACAAAACAGCTAGTGTACTGCCTAAAACTAACATTAGTTTTTAAAAGCAGTTATTACCTTTTATATCTGAAGTACTTTTTGTTTTCCTTTTGGTTAATTAGAAAATGGTTTACGTGATGTTAGCAGAAGTGATGCGTAGAACAACACTCTGCCTGGTAGCTGACATATCTAGCTCTATTCCCCCACTATATCATCAGCACTGTGACCTCACTGACTGCAACATCACTACTCCTTAGGAACAGCTACTCAGTGGTTTCCAGGTCAGTCACCTGTGATGTCACAGTTCGTGAGCTCATAATGTTGATGATGTATTGGGGGAATTTATTTATTTACGCACATACGAAATTGCCAGCAGAAAAAGGCCCTCAGGTCTATCAAGTCTGCCCGATTGCACAGCTCTTAGTTTCATTTCCCTACAACTGCCCCACCCCCACACATAGCCCTCTCTTCCTCCCTTTTTCCTGGTCTTTCTCCCTTTGTGTTCTTGTCTGTACTAATCCTGCTCTTGACTCTATCCTAACCCCACTTAAAGCTATCCACTATTCTCAGTTTGATTAACTCCTCTGGCAGTGCATTTCACCTCACCACCACTCTCTCTGTAAAGTAGTGCCTCCTCATCTCCCTCACGAACCTTTCCTCTTCCAACTTCAGACTGTGCCCCCTAGTGACCCTTCCCCCTTTAAGTGGAACAATCCTTCCTCTCTGACTTTGTTTATGCCTTTCAAGTACTTAAAGGTCTCTATCAAGTCCCCTCTTTCCCTTCTCTCTTCCAGCGAATACATGCTGAGCTCCCTCAATCTTTCCTCATATGGCAACTCCCCCAGTCCCATGATCATTTTTGTAGCCCTGCACTGCACTCCCTCCAGTAATACAACATCCTTTTTGAGGTATGGGCACCAGTACTGCACAAAGTACTCCAAGTGTGGCCATACCAGTGATCTATACAAGGGCAGGATAACCTCCACCTTTCTAGAGGTGATCCCTCTGGCAATGCACCCCAGCATCCTATTTGTCCTTGCTGACGCCCTCTTACACTGTCCTGATACCTTCATGTTCCCTGTGACTATTACCCCGAGGTCCCTTTCTTCCTCTGAAGCTGTTACCTGCACTCCCCCCAGCCAGTAGCTGGTCCTGGGATTTCTTTCTCCAAGGTGCATGACCTTGTACTTCTTAGCATTAAACCCCAACTGCCACTCCCTAGACTAGTGTTCGAGTTTAGCTATATCCCCCTTGAGTGCCTGCCTCCCTTCCTCATTGTCCACTTTTGCACAAATCTTAGTGTCATCTGCAAACAGGCTGATCTTACTCTTGACCTCCTCTGCAATGTCTCCAATGAAGAAACTGAACAAAACAGGGCCCAGTACGGAACCCTGCAGTACCCCACTTGTTACTGGCCTTGGCTTGGATGTCTCCCCCCTTACAACTACCCTCTGTTGTCTGCCCTGCAACCAACTCTCAACCCACCCCACCAGTTTCTCCTCCACCCCCATGCCCCTCAGCTTGCTCATTAACCTCCCGTGGGGCACCGAGGCAAAAGCCTTGCTGAAGTCCAGGTACAGGACATCCACAGTGTGGCATTCGTCAACCACCCTCGTGACCCAGTCGAAGAAGTTGATCAGGTTAGTTTGTTACGATCTTCCCGAGATAAACCCATGCTGTCTCTCATCCTGTAGACCATTACTATTGGAAAAGGTTATTATCCTCACCTTTAGAATAGTCTCCATCAACTTCCCCAATATGAAAGTCAAGCTTACTGGTCTGTAGTTGCCTGGTTGGTCCTTGGGTCCACTCTTGTGAAGGGGCACCACGTGAGCCATCCTCCAGTCCCTGGGTACCTTCCCCATCTCCAAGAAGGTGTTGAAGAGGTCCGTCAGAGGGCCTGCTGACACCTCTGCCAGTTCCTTCAGGACCCTTGGGTGTACACCATCTGGTCCTGGTGCCTTGTCCACCTGTAAGGCTTTAAGGCCCTTCAGAACTCCTATCCTCTTGAATGACCCCATCTGTTATCTCTGCCCCCTTCACCCTTGCCCCCTTTCCCCTGTGGTATTGGGCCATCCCTTTCTTTTGTGAACACTGAGTAAAAGTACTCATTGAGTGCCTCTACCTGTTCTTCCCCTTGTTCTGCCCATCCCCCATCCCTCTTGATTCTAACAATGTCATCTCTACAACTCCTCTTCTCCCTTATGCATTTAAAGAACCCCTTTTCCCCCTCTCTGATTCCCTGAGTCAGCTTCAGCTCCTTGGCTGCCCTGCCTGACCTGGTCACCTCCCTAGATGCCTTTGTGAACACCTCCCTATCCTCCTCCCACCCTGATTTTTTGAACTTAATGAAGGCCAGTCTTTTTTCCCTCACCTTCCACTCCACTTCCCTGCTGAGCCAGCTAGGTTTTTTTGGACCTGGACTGCTTACTCTGAGATTTGGCACACGTGTTCGTGGCCTAATTTAGCCCCTTCCTAATGACTGCCCACTTCTGTTCAACATCCATCACTGGGTTCATTTTAGCTAAATACCCCTCTAGGATGCTGCCCATTCTAGCAAAATCTGCCTTACTTAAGTCCAACACTCTTATCCTGGGTCTTAGCCAACTCCCTCCCTGTGTTGAGGAGGAACGACACTGAGCGGTGGTCGCTTCCTGCTAGAGGGTTCTGTACTACCACATCCTGGACTTGATCACCATTTGTTAGCACCAAATCCAGTATGTTCCTTTCACTAGTAGGTTCCATCACCCCTTGCACTAGGTAGCTGTCTTGGATAGCCTCCAGCAGCACCTGTTCCCCGGCGTGTGCTGTAGTTACTGTCTGCCAGTCAACCCAAGGTAGGTTGAAGTCTCCCCCTATAACTGTATTTCCCTTGACACTGACCTTCCTGATTTGCTCTCCCAGCTCCCTATCCACCTCCTCACTCTGTGAAGGTGGTCTGTACACTATCCCATCCTGAGCTTCTTACCTTTAGGGCTTTGGAGCAACACCCATATGGCTTCTGGCCTCCCCTCATCCCCTCCTCCCTGGTACACAGCATCTCCTCCCTGACATAAATAGCCATCCCTCCAGCCCTTCCTCCCTCTCAGTCCCTGCGGAACACCTCGTAACCCGGGATCGTAAGATCCCAGTAATGGTATTGGGTGGCCTAGGTCTCTGAGATGGCAGCAATATCTAACTCTCCCTCTATCATCATGGTCTGGAACTCTGCCACCTTGTTTGCTAAGCTCCTTGCATTCAAGGATACTACAGTCCACCTTGTACAAACGTTTCACCAGGAAAGACATACTGAGCTTATAACAGCTTGTTTTCAGATGCCTCCTAGGAAAAAGGGGAAATGGAAGAATCATAAACAATACGATAAAACAGAAGCAAAACAACAGTATAAAGTGTGATAGGAAGAGAGAGTAAGAGGGTCAATGACAGTTGCAAGAGGGAGAAAAAAGTCTGTGTAAATGTCAGCGATCTCACAAGACCATCACAGTGTCTATGCAGGCTTCATGTGTGGTACAGCATAACGTTCATTTTTGTGGTCAAACTGAATTATTCTTTGCAGTAACACTATTTCTGTTATAGTAATATGCTGTCAGCGTATGCCCCTGTTCAGAATTACCTGACTGAAATATGCCATTGCTGGCACTGCAGTCATTCAAATAATGACTAGTATGCATTTACTGCAGGTTAAGTGTCATGTGTGGTGCTGGCTCTAGAGGGGGTTACTGCTGTTTTATTGAAATATGTAAATTGAGGGCTCTGAATCAGAAGGTCTCCTTTCTTGTTCTGAAGAGCCCGTTTGAATTATACATGCTTGCATGCCTGACCTGTCATGTCCCTGAGCCTCCTGTGACAAAACCACAATGGCATATTTCAATCAGCTAATGCTAAACAGGGGCACACATTGACAGTGTATTACTAACAGAAATAGTGTTACTGCAGAAAACAATTCAGTCTGGCAACAAAAATCACCATTAGGCAGCACCACACATGAAGTCTGCATAGACACTACAGTGGTCCCGTGAGACCACTGACTTTTATATCGGGAGAGGACAAAATCTTTGACACACAACCAATAACTGAAAAACACCACACGCACATAGAGAGATACAATTTCGATTACAGCCGTTATCACTAACAAATAACTCCAATCATTATGAGAAATCTACCACGAGCTGCCAGCCTACAACATTAGAAGGTGACAAAAACAGTAGCTCGCATAGAACTGAGTTTCAGTACTGACCACAGTCCCTGACAACCACCGCAAGCACAGATGAGCAAGAAAACAGCAACACTTTCAAGTAACATGAAGGGAATAAGAAAACCTTGCTTTTGCACTGTTTTTCACAGTTACTTGTGACATCAGATAAACCGCTCCATCACAATTTACATTTCATCAATTCCGGTGTGTGTGAGGACACTCAGGACCCCGGTTCCCACCACAGTGAGCTCCCATCTGACAGCTGAGTGTTTCTGACAGCTCAGCTGGACAGGTAGGCTCTGACATGTGAACAGTCCCAAGGTCTCAAGGATCGGTATTTCAGCAAGGTGCCACAGACCGTGCCATCCACTGTGGCGGTTGAATTTCAATGGGCTCCAACCTGCTCAAAGCAAATGACAGAAACACATACTGAAAAACACAATAAAAACAGGATTTTAAATGCCGGAGGAGTTTTACTAACAAATACCTTACATTTCACCTTTGAGTATCCGCAAAACTGAACATAAAGATGTGTGATGACCTTCTGTTGAATGTTGGGGGGGGGGAGGAACACTGACACACACACGCCCGCAAAAATAACTCTATGAATATTGGTACATGTAGACTGTGATCACATGTGCCTTAATGCACAGCAAAGCAAAGTGGCAAACAGCACTGCTGATTCATCAGAATCAGAATCACTGGTATAACTTCTGATATCACACATGCTGACAGCCATGTTTGTTTCCCTTGCATGACATCACAGTGTCACAGCTCAGCACCACAAAGAATTAAAAGGGGGCATGGAAATAGGAGCACTCGTCAGGAAACAAATGCTGTGAAAAAACAGACTTCAGCTACATGGAATTAAAAAAAACACAGACACTTCCAAGAAAGGGTCTGTAACTACAATATCTTTATTAAAAGAAAACTAAGAAAATCACTTTAAAGGAGCAAGCAGAAGAAGCAGAGCGAACTGACAGGGGAAGGACCAGAGCTTAAGAAACAAGAAGAGAAAGCAGATAATAAATATAGACTAAAGAGATGTCAGCTACCAGGCTGAGAGCTATTCCATACATCCAGTACAATATTATCACATATAAAACTTTCTAATGAGCAAAAGGAGAAAGAAAAACACTTCAGAAATAAAAAGTTACACCTGACTACTACTTAAAAGCTGCATCCTTTTCGGTATACTGATGCCACAGCGACGCTGCAACCACAAAGACCATCACAGGGACCGGATTTAGGCAAATTCCACGCGTTGCTGTGATGGCCCCTGCCACACACCGAAACTGCCTCGAAGGGTGTACTGCCCCTCCCTCCCCCGGTTCAACTCTGACTCGAGTCAGAATCCTAGAGACCTGGGGAGGGGTTAGGGTGCAACCCTCGATGGAAACACGGAGGCATCCCTGACACCGCATTACCGACACTCGGCACTGAGGCTGTCGCTATCGGAGATGTCTCCGAGGGTGGGGTCACTGCAGCATGGTAAAACCATCTTTTTTTCATGTCTGCCAGTTTTGGTTCCACTAGCTAACATACTAACATACTATTTGCCAGCAGATTAGGCCTTATGGTCTATCGAGTCTGCTCGAACCTCAGATCCCTAGTTGGGTGCCGAGGCCCTCCCCCCACCTTGTGTTCCAAAAACCCCTACCATCCATCCCCACCCTCCTAGGACAGGCCATCATCTGATACATCCACTTTCTGTGTCTGTCCCACCCTCTCTTGAAGCCCTCCACTGTGGATCTCTGAACCAGCTCGCCAGGCAGTGCATTCCAAGGGTCCACCACCCTCTCAGTGAAAAACCTCCTCCTCTTTTCCCCCCTCACCCTTCCACCTTCCAAATTCAAACCATGCCCTCTGGTGATACCTCCCTGCTTTAGTCTAAAGATCCCCTCCATGTTTACCTATTTATTCCTTGAAGGTGCCTGAAGACCTCAATCTTGTCCCCTGTCTCTCCTCTCCTCCAATGAAAACAGGCAGAGCTCCTCAAGTCTGTCCTCATACGTCAAATCCCCTAGCCCTCGTATCATCTTAGTTGCCCTCCTCTGCACCCTCTCCAGGAGCTGTATGTCCCTCTTCAAGTGTGGTCTCCAGTATTGTACACAGTACTCAAGGTGTGGTCTAACCAGTCCATTGTACAGCGACAGAATCACTTCCTTGCTTCTAGAGGTGATTCCCCTTACGATGCATCCCAAATTCCTGTTTGCCTTGCTAGCCGCTCTCCTGCACTGCTCAGAGTTATTCATACATGCATCCACCATGACCCCTAGGTCTTTTCCCTATTGAGGGCCTCCAGCACCTCCCTCCAGGGTGTACCTGTGTTTAGGGTTTCCCAAGATGCAACACCTTGCACTTGGTGATATTGAAATTTAATTTCCATGTGTAAGCCCAGCTTTCCAGGGTGTCCAGGTCCCCTTGCAGGGCCAACCTCCCCTCTTCTCCCTCAACTACTGCTCCCATCTTGGAGTCATCAGCGAAGAGACTCATTTCACACCCTATACCCTCCCTGATATCTGATATGTATGCATTAAACAAGACTGGACCCAGGACCGAGCCCTGGGGTACCCCACTACCAACCTCTCTAGGGATCGAGAGTTCCCCACAGACCACTACTCTCTGGGTGCGTCCAGCTAGCCAGTTTTCAATCCATCTGACCATCAAAGGGCCTACTCCCAACCATATCAGTTTCTCCACCAGACCACTGTGGTGGACAGAGTCAAACGCCTTGCTGAAGTCCAAGAATAATACATCCACAGGCTTTCCCCTGTCCAGTTCTGATGTTACCCATTCGTAGAACTCCACAAGATTGGTTTGACATGATCTACCTGGCACAAACCCATGTTGCCGACTATCCAGACCTCCTACCTCCTCCAAGTACACCCCCTATCGTTCCTTTAGTATACTCTCCATTAATTTTCCCACCACCGAGGTCAAACTGATGGGTCAATAGTTACCTAGTACTTCCCTCGACCCCCCTTTATGGACTGGCACCACATGTGCCTCTCGCCAATCCCTAGGTACCCTCCCTGTCTCAAGTGACCTGTTGAAGAGGTCCGCCAGGGGTGCAGCCAGTATGTCCGCCAATTCCCATAGTACTCTCGGATGAATGCCATCCGGCCCAGGAGATTTGTCTTTCTTTAGGGCCTTGAGGGCTAACCACACCCTTTTGGCGGAGATAGCATCATCCGTCCCCTCCACCTTACTGGCCTTTTTATCCTTATCCTGATGTGACACCCCTGGGGTACCTCTCCCTTCCTCTTGCTCCATTTCTGTTGCTCCCCTGATCCCACTCACTGCCGCTTCTATCCCCCATCGTGCCTTGCTTTGTAGATATCCCATCCCCCTCCCTAGTGAACACAGAGGCAAAGTACTCGTTAAATACCTCTGCCTGGTCCCTCGCCTCTTCCACCCACCCTCCTTCTGATCTCAATCTGCTGAGATGGCCCTTAGTTTTTCTCCGCTCCCCAATGTACCGGAAGAACCCCTTTTCCCCTTCATGTATACCCTGTGCCAGCCGCTGCTCTTTACTGAACTTTGCCCCCCTCACCATCCGGGTGACTTTTCTAGATGCAAGATGGTACATTTCCTTATCCCTATCCCCTCTTGTTGTTTTATATTTTTTGTAGGCTGCCTTCTTTTCTCTTACCGCTACCTGAACTTCACTGGACCACCAGCATGGTTTATGTGACCTTGCTCCCTTACGTTTCACCTTAGCGCAGGTCCTGACTGCCTCATGAAGTCCCCGGTTTATGACCTCCCATCTCCTTTCCACATTTGTCATTGATGTAATCCCCTTCAAGTGATCCTTGAGAATATTTCCCATGCCCACAAAGTCTGCCCCTGAAGTCCACTGCCAGTGTCCTAGATCTCCCCTCCCCCATGCTTATCTGAAACCAGACAGTATTGTGGTCGCTCCCAGTCAGGGGATCCTCTACAACCAGGTCCCTTATCAGATCCCCATCTGCCAGAACCACGTCCAGGACATGCCCCTCCCTTGTGGGCTCCATCACATGCTGTGTTAAGAACACATCCTGGAAGTCGTCCAGCAGCTTCTGCTCCATGGCCACCTTAGAGGACATGGTTCCCCAGTTTGTACCTGGCATATTAAGGTCCCCCATCAACACCACTCCTTCCCCTTTTGGTCCACATTGGGCAATGATGTTGTCCAGAAAACCATCCTCCAGAACATCACCCATCCCGGGGGGCCTATATACTACACCCAGCTTGACCTTCTCTCCTGCTGGGGATCGTAAGGTGACCCATAAGGCCTCAGTTTCCCTCTGCCTCTTCTACCCTAGCAATTTCTATGTCATCTCTAATGAACATAGCCACTCCACCTCTGCCCTCCTTTCTATCCTTCCTAAGCATAGTGTACCCCATACGTTTAGGTCCCAGTCATGGTTTTGTTGGCCACGTCTCCGTGACTGCCGCCACATCCACCCTCCTCAAACAGCATGGCCTGGAACTCTGGCAAATTTATTTCCAAGCTCCTGGCATTTACTAACACCAACCCCCCATCCCTGATCCCTTTGTCGAACCCCCCAGGTTCCTTATACTTCCATCCTCCCTCTGCTCCTCCTGAAACCTCCACCCCAGTCTGTTTCCCCTCCCCTTGGGTTTGAAGGCTACTCCCTCATCTGGAGGAGAGGGCTTCTGGTCAGCCCCTCCCTTATCCCTTCCCCCCTCACAAGTTTAAACCCCACCTTTCTTGAATGCAGTCAGCCATCCCCCGTTTAAGGACTTCCTTCCCTAATGGGGCAAGATGAAGCCTGTCCTTGGCATACAGTCCCTTATCCTCCCAAACTCCTTTCCAGTTCCCAAACACCCCCAACCCACTCTCTTCACCTCACTTCCTGAGCCAGTCATTAACCTCTGTGATCTTCATTTTTTTCTCCACTGAGGCCTTTGGTACTGCCAAAGGAAATGTTGCATCCATTATCCCGACAGACTCTGGCAAGTTCTTGGAACCTTGCTTGGATTTCCAAAACGCTATTTCCCTCTAGATCGTTAGTTCCCAAATGCACCAGGAAATCCACAATCCCTAACCAGTTCGTACACCATGAACTTTGCTATGTGCACTGTCAGCCCAGAGATACTCACTACCTTCACCTGGCTGTGGCATCCACCCCCCTGTCCCTCCTACTGGATACCCCTAATCATCGAGTCTCCCAATAACAGAACCTTAACACCGCCATCATCCTTATGGTTACCTCCACTATGCACTCTCAGCCCCCCATTCCCCCCTTTATTCGTAATCTCAGTTCCATGGGAGTCTTCCTGCCTTATTAGAGACCCCTTTGTCACCCTCCCCTTTCTGCCTCCCTTGTTATTTTGCCCACTTAACTCAGACCCCCTCTGAATAGGTGTCCCCTTTAACCCTCTCTTATCCGAACCATTTATCCTGGCCCTGATGGTTTCCCTTTCCCCACCGCCATCCTCCCCTTGTAATAGTACCCCTACCTCCAGAGACTCTCTGGCCGTCCCTTTAGCTAGGGGCCCCATCCTTGGTACTGACCCCCTGCTGAAGGGGGGGGGGCTCCTCCCCCACCTCTTTGCCTCCCAGTTTCTCTCCAGTCATGCTCTCCTCTCTTATATCTGCAATATGTTGCATCTCCCCCATCTGCTTAACATTTATGTTTCCCCTTCTCCCTCTGGGACTATTTCTATCCTTTCCATTGCCAGTCTGTGATGCCCTATGGGTATCCGACTCCCTCTCCTCGGCCTCTGTATCAGTTTCCTCATTTCCACTAACCCCTTCCTCCCCCTCTAGGTTGCTTAGTAGCTCAAATTTATTGTGACACACTATGTCAGCCTCCATCAAGTAACCCGAGTTTCCCCTGTCTACACCTCTAAACTGCCCCTCTTCCTCCCCTCTTGCTCTGTTCTCCTTAGGAGCTTGCTTCCCACAGTCTGCTGTTTTAGGCTTCCCCACAACAGCCCCTCCCTTCTCAATGTCTGCTCTACTAGGCTTCCCCACAACAGCCCCTCCTGACTCTTCCCCCTCCACTTCCTTTGTATTCGGAATGTTCACCCCATACGCTTTCCCCTTAGCGTCAACATCCCTAGCTAAGGGTCCACTGTCCCTAATATCCCCTCCTGCTTGCTGTAACATAACATCCTGTAATTTCAGAGCGTTGCCCCAGCCTCCCCTCAGCCCCACCCTTCTGCTGCCCATATCCACACCCCTTATCCTTGGACATCCCCCCAACTCCCCAGCTTACTCCTTAACCAATATACTTCACTCCTGATACAAGATAGCCGTCTACAGAGTGGGCAGCCTCCCTCTCTCCAGGCCCAATTGAGAATTATTGCCATCCCACAGCCTGTGCAGCCTACAACCCTTCCGAAGATGTCTGCCATGGTGGAATATGGCCACCCTGTTTGTCCCCCTCTGTTTATAATGGCACACCCCTTTTCTCAGTCCCTTCCCCCTGGAATACAGTTTCTCTCTATACTGACTGCAGTTATTTACAAACCCAATTTCAACCCCACCAATAAAGTTTCCCAAGTCTCACAAACATACAGTCCAGTGTGTGTCCAGTCCCACTAACAGGTGTGTATGCAGACGTCAGGTACCGTATGATGTCACAGGCCCACCAGTTCCTCTTGCTTCAAATTTCAGTCCCAAACAAAAATACACAGCCCTTCAATCCCAACCCCCAGTGGCTTTTCAGTATTTAAGAAAGCCTACAAAACAGGGTAGGTGGGAGAGCTCTTACCAACACCAGGCAAACATCACATTTTAAATTTCACTCTAATTATCACTGCCAAACAACTGTTCCCAAGCCCCAAAAGTTACAATGTCACAGCCCAAGTAACAGTTCTAACTCAAAGTAGTAATTTTTCACACACAGAACTAATTTCACGTACAAAACTATTCAAATATTTCAGTTAAAACAGAATATAAACCCAGACCTCTGTCCTTACCAGCCTCCTGCTTATGTTCCCAAGTGAACAATGAAAGACAAGGTGATTCTTGTTAATTTCCCTCCCCTAACACCAGGCAAACATCACATTTAAATTTCACTCTAATTATCACTGCCAAACAAGTGTTCTCAAGCCCCAAAAGTTACAATATCACAGCCCAAGTAACAGTTCTAACTCAAAGTAGTAATATTTAACACACAGAACTAATTTCACATACAAAACTATTCAAATATTTCAGTTAAAACAGAATATAAACCCAGACCTCTGTCCTTACCAGCCTCCTGCTTATGTTCCCAAGTGAACAATGAAAGACAAGGTGATTCTTGTTAATTTCCCCTCCCCCTAACACCAGGCTGTTTAATTTAGTTTTATATAAAATGTTGAGTCCCCCATTGGAACTGTTGAACTCTACGAGGGTCAAAGTTTTTGTCTTGGAAAAACAGCTTTTTAGTTGCTTTTACCTCAGCCAGGAGATGGACAGCTTCAGGTTCTACATTAACCTTGACTATTCTTTTTCATAAATATGAGGTAGTCCTTAAAACATACCTATGGTTGTCTAAGAGTCCCATGTAAACCAGTCTATCTCACTCCCAGTTTTGTTCCCCAAGCCTCATGTCAACAGAAGTGAGATGATTCTTTACCATCGGGATGTTATGAAGACATTAAGCTATTACCTCAGTAGGACAGTACCCATCAGGAGTTCAATTAAGAAACTTGTCACTAATGGAGGTACCTCTCCAGGTCTCTGTGTGGCAAAAAAGTCTATCCCACTGGACTTTCTTCTGTTTTAACTATTGTTACATGCTTGCCTCACACCCTGTCCCAGAAAGACTGCACTCTACCCGAGTGTTACTACTTCAGTGAAAGCCTCTGAAATCCGTAAAGTGGCTGTTTGGGCATCCACTCACACTATCCTTTCCCACCACAGTGTGGACCTCCAGTCCCATACAGATGGAGACTTCGGTTCTGCTGCTCTGAGAAGCTTGTTCCCCAATAGCTCCAGTACTTCCCGCAAGAAATTCTGTACTGCTAGTAGTTGCTGCAATGTGTAAGGCTATGAATGAATCCTTGTTGTTAGCAGAATAGGTTATTCAATTACAACTCTGTTTTGTCCTGAAGTATTTATCTATAACCACAAACCGCCCCACAACCCATCCTCCTGTCTTGGCTTTTTTGGTTTGCTGTACTATTATTGTCATATTTTTTCCTCTACTGGCAGGGGCTTCTCCCTTTAGCAGGAAAGATCTTGGAGCAAACCATGTGGGAGTGGTAGAGGTGGACTAGCAGCTGCGGTCTGAATCTAACTGGATGGTTCTGGCTCCTTGAGTTGGAATGATGCAATGCGTGTGGCTATGGATGAGTAACCTCCGAAAGAAATAGAGGTAACTCATCTGTAACAATAGTCAGAAGTCTAATTAATTATTCATGAGCTAAAGTAGCTCACTGATTGGCTGCCATGCCAGTCTGAAATCTCTTGGGCATACCCATCACAGCCGGCTCAGTGGCATGGAGGGCTGAGGCAGCAATGCCTTACCTCCTGCTACACAGGTGACCCGTGTTCGTGGTGCAAGCAGGCCACTGGGGTCAGCTGGGGAAGGAGAGGACTGAGCATCCAGAGGACAGCTCTCCTCTCCTGGGGAAGGAGGACTGGCACTACCACCGATTGACCACCCCCAGGTGGAGACTTGTGGGCGGTACAGGTCTGTTGGGTGTCTGGAAGAGGAGGGTGCTGTGGGACTTCAGCTGACATGTGTACGCCTCCACGCATGTCTGGCTGTGTGTGCCCCAGCAACGAGGAAAAGGAGATTAAAATGGAGGAAAAACCCCAGCGGCAGGATGACGTCTGACCTTCCGCAGGCTCCGCACCCGGCGACCGGGCTGAAGGTAAGTCCCGGCAATACCGGGGTGAGGGTGTGGGTTAGAAGGGGGCAGCCGAAGCAAAAGAGATAAACAGAAGGATTAAAAGAAAAAAAAAAGAAATGCCCATCACAGCAGAGACACCCAGCTGATCGTACATTGTATGTGGACATCAACAGCGGCAAAACAAGAACTGTTTTCAGTGCTAAAACCTGTAAAAAAAAAATTTCATTATTGCAATTAGACATAATCACCCGGGGGAGGGGGTTGCCCCCCCCCCCAAGCTGGTTGTTAATCCCCAGGAAATTATCAGTTTATGGGTCATTATTGCTTAATTCTACAACTAGTATTCAGTTCACATCCACACTGAAGACAGTTATGATGGACACAGCTCAGTCACCAGACATCTTCAAGCTTGAATCCTCACACCACTCGTGAAGTCATCTACTGGTTCTACCCCACTTGACGTCAGAGCTGCACACTGGAAGCAAGAACCTGAGTAAGTCTTTTCAGGAGATGTTGTCTGAGTTGTATGGATGTGAACTGAATACTAGTAGTAGAACTATGGTAACAGATGAGTAACCTCTATTTCTAACTACCTAGATTTGGCTCACTACCACACTTAGGCAGACTCCTAGCAGTCCTCCGGGAGAATGGGGCAAGGTAAACACCCCAAAATTAGGTGACAAGAGAGAGAAGGACTGGGGTCCTAAATGCTGTGTCATGATGACTGAGCATGTTGATGTTGTAGGGGGGAAATAAATGTGTGCACACTGGATCAGGTAGCAGCCATGCAGATCTCCTTGATCGGGATATACCTGGCAGCAGCAACAGAGGGTATGTTTGGTGAAGTGAGCCTTCAACCCCTTGGGTGGCTCATTCGTAGTCAACTTACAACACATATTGATGCAGGATGCAATCTATCTATCTATCTATCTATCTATCTATCTATCTATCTATCTATCATCTGCTTAGCTGCTTCAGTGTATGTAAGGAACAGATGGCAAGCCTCACTGTGAACCCTCACTGCGCGCCCCCTGTACTAGAACAGGGCCCCACGGACATTAGAGTAGGGTGTACACCCAGCATCCAACGCATGCGGCTTTGGACAGAAGACAGGGAGATAAATCATGTGGCTAAGGTAAAACTCTGTGACCACCTTCAGCAGGATGCCTGGGGCAAAGGACAACCTCGTCCTTTTTGAAATTTAGATCTGGAGACTTCATAGAAAGTACCTTGAGCTCACTCTCCCATCTGGCTGAGGTGATCATGACCAATAACAGTTTTCCACGACAGCTGTGACACCTCACTTGTACATGAGCTTGAACAGTTTCCCCATCAGCTTGACCAGCAACAGAAGTAGGTACCACAGTGGTGGTGGCTCTCATACTAGATGGCAGAAGTGAGCCAGGCCTTTGAAAAAGCACCCAACAGAAGAAAGACACGCACAGAAAAAAACAGTGGTTGCCATTTCATACTGCCCAGCCCAAACAACACAGCAAAAAAACAAAAATGACCTGCACGTGTGAGACAGCTGAATAAGGGCAAACAATTTAATTTAGCATTGGCGTAAATAGCCTATTTTAGTAGCCAGACAGTAGTAAAGTGCATAAGTGCAAAAAATACATAGCCAACACTGTAGCAAAGATATCTAAACACCCTTATGCACTTGACTAATTTTGGCTACTAAAATGGGTTGTTGGAGCTAATTTTTTGCCCTTATTCAGCTATCTCACTAGTACAGGTCATTTTTGTTTTTTGAAAAGACACCAGACCATTTTTTCCTGGACCATGGTCAGCTTACAAGCCAGTGCCTGGTATACTGAGATGGCAGCCAGGTGCACCATGAGTGACATGGCTCAAAACCCCTATTGAGACAAGGAGCAGAGGTAGTCAAGGATATGTGCCATCAGGCCGGTGAGTAAATCTACCTCCTCCCCCACACAACAGTGTGCAAACATTGTCCACTTGAAGAAGCAGGTCTTATGGGTTGACTCTTCCAGGATGCTTCTAGAACGTGGAAGATGCCTTTCAAGAGGCTCAAAGCCTTGAACTCTAGCTGCATAGGAACAAGGAGAACAGGTGCAGGGACTGCTGTTATGGATGCCTGGTCCTCCCGCGCCCCCGATCTCATTAGCAGGTCTGGACATAGAGGAAGCTGCCACGCACGGGGCTGCTGCTGAGACGAAGGAGATACTGGTATCAAAATTGCCATGGCCAGTCTGGAGCTTTCAGGATCAGATTTGCCTTGTCCCGGCACACCTTGAGAACCACTTTGTGGATCAAGGGGAACAGAGGGAAGGCAAACTGAAGGCCCTGAGTCCAGGAATGAGAGAAGGTTTCCAACAGCAGTATTCCCATCTAAGGGGAAAGGGCACAGAACAACCTCAGTTTTTTGTTCTCTCAGAAGGCAAACAGGTCCACCAGCAGTGTACTCCACAGGGGAACAGCTGTGTTACCATATCCTGGTGTAAGGACCACTTGTATGACATCTCTCCCACTTGGCTGACAGTGCCCGCCAGATGACCGTTCTCCACCCCCAGCGATGTGGACTGAAAAAAGGTATGCCTTCAGGCTCGATACATGAGCCTTGATGTGGAGCACATCCTGACACAAGGGATAGGAGAGTATTCAACCCTGTTTGTTCAGGTGCCTCGTGGAAATTGGTGATCATGTTGTCAGTGTTAATCTGCATTACCTCACCCCGATCAGGGAAGAAACTGTGTTACACACTTCACTGAGCTCCAGCAGGTTGATGTGTTCTCAGGCCTTGCTCAATGACAATAACCTGTGAGATCTACAATCTAGCAGATTGGCAACTCACTCCACCAATGACGCATCAGTCGTCAATGTGAGGGACCGCTCAGCCCAGACAAAGGGGACTGCCCTCTGGAGGATCTGTGGATACAGTTACCAATTGACAGTGCCCCATATAACCTGGGTCACCTGAACTGGCTGGTTCAGGTAGTCACGGGACTGAGACCACTGGTGCCCCAGTTCCCAAATGGGGGGCACATCAACCAGTTTACCCAAAGGACCACAGCTGTCATAGATGCCATGAACCTCAATAGCCAGTGGAAATCCTAGGTCAGGCACAAATGCATAACCCTGAATCAAGAATAGGATCAAAGATCCCAAGCTTCATTTGAGAATAAGCGAGCTCTGGCCTACAGGAAGTCCAACTATGCTCCAATGTACACGATCACCTGCTTTGGCACTTGTTCTGACTTGGCCTGATGCAGATCCTGGAATCTTTGGACAGCCAGATCCCTGGACCACTCCAAGACCTCCCTGTTACTGCTCGTGTAAGCTAGTCATCCAGATATGTGAAAACCAGAAAGCCACCACGACCGACAGGCACCTTCTGAACAACCAGGCTGCTGATGACAGGCCAAAGGGCACTACCCTGAATTGATACAGGATGCTGTCCACCAAAAAATGGAGGACTCACTCATGGGATGGATGGACTGGTATGTGAAAATACGTGTCCTGGAGGTCTATGGAGACAACTAATTCCCGGGCTTCCAGGATAGTATGATCTGGTTAAACAGCAACTCTGCAATTCAGCATATGCTTTCATAAATAAGGTGTTTCAGCTGTTACAATTTACTACAGAATACATGTTTTCATTTCAATGTTAATTTCCAAGATTACCAGCACATCTTGGTATTCCATCTAAAAAGTCTGTATAAAAAATATTTGAAAATATTTGACTCTCCCCTGTTAACCTCACAGTGCCCTTGTTTATAACATCATAGTGTTCACTATGACAACAGACTGATGTCATAAACAGCAACTGTGTGGTTAGCAGGGGAAAGTCAGATATATTTTGAAAGACTCAATGAAATAAGTGCTGCATCATCTACAGCATTTAGTAGACAAATACTAGGGGAAAGTAAAAAAAAAAAGTTAAAAATAACTGGTGCAACTCTGGTGTTTTTAAGTATGTTATTATAATAGAGAGGTGCTCTTTTAGGGTGACCATATGGAACTTCTTCCTGTGCACAAACTTGTTCAAGATAAACAGGTCTAGAATGGGGCTACAGTCTCCCATTCATTTCAGTATTATTTATTTTTTTATTTAAAAGTTTAACCAGGAAAGACATACAGTGCTGCTAACAGCTCGTTTCCAGATGTGTCCTGGGGAGAAAGGAGAAAGCTAAACAGTAAAACTACTAAAATATAAAAAGAAGTCAACTACAAAACTGTAGTACTACAAGAAGCATAATCATAAATATTAGAGACAGACTGGTAAATAGATACAAGCAGAAAATAAAACTCACTCATATGTATAGAAGGGAAAATAGTGGAACAGCATGATCAGGGCAAAACTAGTGAAGAGGAGGAAGAAGAGGAAAGGTTCATGAACAGTTGCAGATAGGATAACAAAAGTCATAAGGCAGTACAATGAAAAAAAGTTATTCCAGAAAGCTAATTGTCTGCTACGGCTATGAAAAATGTTAGCAGAACTGTTGATTTGCTTGTTCTGGATGCGTCCTATGCTGTGTACTTAAGCAGTAAGGCACAACAAGGTGAGTGTTACTGTGTAATAACGTCACTCCTTGTAGTGGAAGCACGAGTTTGCTTCGAAGCTTCCACCACTCCAGGAGTGACGTTTATTACACAATAACACACACCTTGGAGTGCCTTATTGCAATTATACAATGGTTCGATATTATACAAAATAAAAAAAATTATTTAAAAAATGTTTTAGAAGATTTTTAGTGTGGCAATACATCTTTGTTTCCGGAAAATATTAGAGGTCAACATGTGCCAGATCCATACAGTGATGTTATTGTGTAATAACATCACTGTCTCAGGCACACACTGACCAATCAGAGTCCAGGAAATCTTCTTGCCATTGTAAAATATACATTTGCATTTTTGTCAGGATTCTTACCCTCCTCAGGTCTTCAGTACTATTTATATGCAAATATTAGGCGGGTATATTTTTTTCTTTGGAAATAATTATTTTAAAACTTTCATAAAATTCTTAAATGATAACAGAAAATGAAAATATCACCACCAAAATAAACTGGAAGACACCTTGCATCGATTAGAGAGAAAAAAAAGGTGGGGTCAAATTTCAACCCATGTGTTTTACACTGCTGCTTTAAGGGAGAAAGAAGAGGCAGACCACTTAAAAAGGGAAGGAGGACCAAAAGTTAGGAAAGCGGTAAGAAAAAGCAGGTTGACCAACAGTAGATTTTCTAGAAGAAACTGAGAGAGAATGGAAAATATTGTTGCGGAGAGGGTAGAAGGAAGAAGAGGGAGAGGATATATGGGATTTGAGATAAGAGGGAAGGGAGCCAAACCAGAATTTGGATATAAATGAGACACAATTGGAAAGGCACCTAGCATCAAGAAAGGGCAGACTACGGAGAGCAGTGGTGAATACAAGGGGAATCTAAAGCAAAACAACAAAAAGAATGAAAAAGGGGGTCCAGTCTGGCAAGGAAGGATTTAGGGGCTCCACTGTACAGTACATCACCATAGTCAAAGACAGGGAGAATCATTTTTTTTTTGTTAATCTATTTCTCTGACAGGTCCCGGTCAGCATCTATCCTTCAGTCACTCGTCCAGCTCCGCACCCCAACATCAGGCAGCATACCCCCTCTTCCCCCATGGTTTACCCTCTGTGGCAGGGTGGTGAGGAGCCCCACTAGCTCAACTCACCTTGACCAGGATCCAGTTCGGGAAGCACAATTCAGAGTCGGGGCCTGCGGTGAGTGGCTGCATCATCTTGTGCAACCAGGGACCATTTTTCTGTTTTCTCCCCTTTTTGCATGAGTGGGGTGCGCAGTACACCAGCGGAGGGAGCATGCATGCATCTGCATGCGCTCCTCCAGGCTTCTGACCCTCTCCGCCCCTCTTCTACACTATCAGCGCACTGCCTCCCAGCCTCCAATAGGGGCCACTCAAGCACCGGTCACTGGTGTCTCCCCGAAAAGAAAGCAGTCCCTTGGATGCTCGATCCTTCTCCTCCCCTGTCAACCGCCGGCTGCCCATGCTTGTTCCCAAACACGGATCGCCGGCACAGCGTGAGGTAAGGCATCCAGCGCCTCAGCCCTCAGCGCCACCGGGCCAGGAGAATCACTTTTAAAACAATTTCTCAGTGGGTAGGAAGCTGCATGCTTGCTTTATTCCTGTACAATACACCAAGCTTGGGGTGGAGCTTATGGTGTATGGCATCAATATGCACCGAGAAATCAAGATGTCTGTTAAGGCAGACCCTGAGGTACTTAACAGAGGAAACATCTTCAATCTTAGCACCATCAAGGGTACTACAGGGGGTGAAGTAAGTCTAGCAAGTCTCTGTCAGGTGCCAAAACTCATGGAGACAGTTTTTTTGGCGGTGAGGGACAACTGGTTAGACGTGAACCAGCGCTGAATGTTGTCAAAATCCAACTGCAGCAGGGAGGCAAGGTCATGGGCAGAGAAGCCAGAAACAAAAACAACTGTATCATCAGCGTGCATATGAACCGATGCACAGGAACAGACAGAGGGGAAGCCATTAAAGAATATAGAAAAGAGAATAGCACCCAGGACAGACCCTTGAGGGACACCTGAGCTGGGATTTTCCTGTCCAGACAACTTGAAACCTTCCCTCAATGTAAGAACGAAACCAACTGACTGAAGAGTCAGAGAGGCCCACTGCTTTAAGTTTGTCCAGAAGGAGGGAATGTGCTACAGTGTCAAAAGGTTAAGCACGATCAGCTGGCCCGCCAGCACAGCGGAAAGATTCATCGCTGCGATGCCAGTGACCCGGCTTCGGGAATGGACTTGAGTGTCAGAGGGCCGGCCAGGGAGAGAAGGCATTAGCATCAGATGACGGCTCGCCTTCTCTCAGGGGGAGGGTGGGGTTGAAAGCCCGGCACTTGCTGACTCCTGCCAGAGGCCGGGAGAGCAGCAGTGCAACAGGACTCCACTACCTAAGGGAGCATGTCAGATGTTGGGGTCTGCTTTGACATCCTGCATGGTGTGCCTCTTGCAGAAAACAGAGGAAAAATGGTGCTCTGGCTGGTCAGATGACGGCCTCCTGGACCCTCGCCACCGGAGCTCCCAGACCACCAATGGCCGCCCCAGGAGCACCCAGGACCACTGGATGACTGGTAAGGTTAATTCCCTTTGTAGGAAAGGGACCCACCTAATGAAGGGATACATCAGGGTATCCTAGGGTGGCTGCAATGTAGGGCAGCAGTGGAGGGAGTAGACCGAGATGAGAATAGGTCCTTGTGGGGACCCGAAGGAGAGATTGGCCGGGGTGCGAGATGAGAGCAAACAAAAAGAAAAAGCTTTAGCAAGATCAACAAAAATAGCAGAAGTAATCAGTCCTTGATCCATACCTGTGTGTATGGAGTCAGTGAGCCAAAGGAGGTAGGTGGAAGTGGAGTGAGATTTCCTAAAACCACATGGGAAAAGTTTGAAAAATGAAAAGGAGTTAAGAAAGGAAGTGAGCTGAGCTAGAACAATGTGTTCCTGTAACTTAGCCAAGGTGGGAAGGAGAGAGATAGGATGGAAGTTTTAAGGAGAAGTAGAAGCACCAACTTTGTGAAGATGTACAGTATGACAATAGGCTGTTTCTAAACATTAGGAACAGCTGCAAAGGAAAGATTAAGGAGTAGAGTAATAGGCACAGCAATGGTGGATGCTGAGAGAAGAAGCAGCTTATGGTCAAGGCCATCTGGATTACCTCCCTTCTGAGGATTAAGGGCAAGCAGAGCCTTTTGGGAAACAGGGGGAGTGATAGATGAGAAGGAAAAAGAGAGAGGAGAGGAAGGCAGAGAGAGGGAAGAAAGGGTGGTGAGTGAGAAAGGTATAAGAAAAAGGGCTTAGGTAGTAAAGTAGGAGTTAAGACACAGCAGCAGCAGAAGGGTCAGAGATAAGGGAGTCACCAACCTTGAGAATAGGAGAGGAAGACTGGGTCTGAGGGGAAAAAAGGGAATGGATAACCTTCCAGAACTTGGAGGTATTAAAGTCACCAGACAAGAACCCTTGCAAGGCTACAGTATCTGGGACAACATGGATAGCAGTGAGCTCTAAGAACTGAGCAACCTCACTCCACAGTGCAGCCAGAGTGTCCCCAGATATCACAGACTCCAATGGCACTCTGAGTTGACATGGAGGGCAATTCTAGAATCTTACAACCTCCAGAACCCATTTGTCCGAGGATATGGTGGATCACTGTTGCAGGAAGTGGGAGTGTCAACCAATGAGGATCTGCAACACGGTTCATGTGGGCAGGAAAACGGCTCCCTGCAACCCATCACTTCTAACCACTGGAGGGGGCTACAGAGAATTGACCCCCTAAAGCACCACTTCCCTTTCTTCTGACCCTGACTGGTGGTCTAAGCAGAATTAGTCATATGGCAGTGTTGATACTGCTGCCTCTGCAGTTGCTGTCACTGGTATCCTGGCCCAAGAAAAACACTCAAAGGAGTTCTGCTGCTTGGGCTACGATGACTGCTTAGCCTGCTGGGCAGAAGTCATTGAGCCCAAAGAGGTGTTGAACTTTTCAATCTGGGTGAGATTTTCCTCCACACCTGGACCAAAAATATTGGTGCCCAAAAAGGGCAAGTCCACCAATTTGTGACGGATCTCTGGAGTAAACAGGGAGACAAGCAGCCAGGCCCTGAACCCTCCTGCACAGGGAAACCACCACTGTCACTACGCAGGGCAAAGAAATAGCTAAGTCCAAAGCCATCTACAGCTGGTGCTTTGAGAAAGGCCCTGGTCACAAGGCACTCATGCCTCGGACTATGTGCTGGGAGCAGAAGGACCATGTCTGAGAGCTTGTCAGACAGCTCATGGCCGAACCTGGACATAAAAACTGAATAGCTGGTCTGCTGGTCTCAAAGGAAGGCAGCTGCATACACTATCAGCCAAACAATTTTTATTTCTTATGCTTCTTGTCCAGTGGCTTTTCCAACCTGCCCTGTATCCACACCCTGACAAAGACTGCATTGGCCACAAGGCCCTCCAGGAAGGATATTCCATAAAGCAAGACAAGCCTCTCACAGGGGCCATGTATTTGCAGTCCATATGATGGGGAGCAGTGAGGCACAATGATGGCTTGGGAGACATGTTATGTTACCCCAGGTGAGGAATCCTATTCCAGGATGTCTATCAAGCGTAAGACTCCCACGTCTGGACCTGCTCTATGGGAATGTCCAGGGACATAGGCATGTGCAGGAGTACTGCAAAGGAGGTCAATTTCCTGGGAATGGCTTTCTGAGGAGTTAACATCCATGCAGCACTGAGAAGATGCCATTGAAGAAGTCTCTGAATCTGAGTTAGGGAACAGAAGCTCCAGACATAGATCAGGATATGGACTACTTGCTTTGATGAGAGAAGCTTCAATAACCTGGACCCAGAGCATCCTACCAAGGCTGTGGAGGAGGTGTTTCCACTACAGTCAACAGCTGTGGTACTGCTGGCAAAATCAGGGGAATATCTGCTGGACACTGCACCACAGGCTTCATTGGAAGAGGCATCCAAGAAAAAGATGAGGTGCCTAGTAGCATCAGTCAGCTTGACCAGCACACAAAGCTCCAAGGCCCAGTGTTGCCACAGCTCCTTTTCATATGTGTTGAGCAGCTGACACCATTGATGTCTGTGTGATGTCGATGATAAGCTTGATGACTACCACTTATTATGATGATGGTGGTAGTTTCAACCAGTATGAGATCAAGAAATCGACCCCAACCAGAACTTCAAGCTTGTCCTCAAGAATCAAGTTGAAGGTTGATAATGGCCTGAGGGAGGTGGAGCAGTATACACCACAGACTTGGGTAAGTGGACCACCAGAGGCTGGACCACAGGTTGAACCAGAGGGTCAACCACTGGTGAAGGCTGCACGCGGTTAGACCCAGCCAAGGGCTCAGACTCGCTTGGCTCCTCCACCTGAGGGAGTTCTGGCAGCACTGTTATCAAAGAGAAGAACAAAGCCTGATCCTCCTCAGACAGGCTTGACCAGGTCAATACAGATCTCAACCGGTTTGTCAACGGTGATTCAGTGGGAGTACCTCTGCAGTGTCAACCGGTTCTCTAACTGGAACATACCTGTCCAAAATTCGAGGGCTCCAGGTAACCCAGTGATCACAAAGAGTGGCAACACTCCCCCTCCCATGATCGATTACGATGGCACATTTGTGTTTCGATGCTAGGGGAGGGAATACCATCAATATTCTGCATGAAGAGAAACAGTTTCTAGAACTCTGGATAGTTCTGGAAAGTGGCCCATTCCATGGCTGGACCCACCGGAACTAAGGCCAAGTCCAAGGAGGCCCCAACTACTGCTGCTGCCTCCTTCTCTATGTCCTGAAGTTGCACCCCCAAGTCCTTAGCTTCAGAGCCCTTCCTTTCCTTAGACCTACCTTGAAAGAAGTGCACCCTACCCTCATCGAGGGCCAATGGGTGCATGGCCTGACAACACTGTCAATTTCCCACATTGTGTTGTGCCCCCAGGCAGTAAACACAAGTGCAATGGCTGCCAATGGCAGACATTTTCTGCCTGAACCAGATACAACTCTTAAAACTCAATTTCTTGCATTTCATCATGTTGGTTGATGACGGAGTGGTGACCAAAAGACGTGACTAAATGAGTCAGTCAAAATATGAAACTATTAATTGGGGAACATACGAATAAACAATTGAAACTGAGACTCCTCACATCACAGAGCTGTGAAGTAGGAGGCCTTCCCTTCCAGGGCTTTGACATCAGGGCAACATCACAAGTGGTGAGAGAATCATATTTGAGATGTCCAATGACTAAGCTACACCCACCAAAATTGCCATAGTGTGGATAGTGAACTGAATCTAGGCAGCTAGGAACACAGTTACAGGTGAGCAATTATTTCTTCCTGTTCTACAAAAAATAAAAGGACTCAAGTGTACATAGTCTCAGACAATCCCCCTACCACTTAACTATAGCAGCTAACTCATGTTGCCCCACTGTATCAAAGCTGATGTGATACTTAAGAATGATTAAAACTGCTATCTCCACGCCAATCTCTAGCTAGGAACTCACTGCAATGCAAACCCTCACTAGAGCTGTCACAGTACTCTGACTTTGTTGAAAACCAGACTACAACAGCCAAAAAATGTTCTTTTCCTTCAAAATGATCCCATAACTGTGTCGCAGCCAACTTCTCCATAAGCTTAGCCAAGAATGACAAGTTGGAACAAGTCCATAATTTGACAGTACACAGTGATCTAAATTCTGCTTCTTGAACAGTGGCCTCACCACTGCCTTCTTTATGCAATGGCGATACAGCCTCTGTCCAAGAAGTTTTCATAATGCCTGGGATTACTGGTATCAAAACACTGTCACTAACCTTTATTTCCTGTGTTGGGAGGGGGTGCAATTTGGAGGTGATGCAGTGCAGCTGGGATGGCACTCAGGAAATCTCATGATAAAATTCCCTCCACAGCATCAAAAAATTCCCCAACTCTTGCCCAGTCCCTTACAATCCAAAGACAGGTAGTCAGAGGGGATCTGATCCCAGAGGCCATCAATCTTGACCTTCAAGAAAATACTGAACTGTTTGCACCCCTCCTTGGAGCATTCATTCTATACCTGTAGATAGTCAGGATCCCATAAACTGTTCACTACTCGGTATTACTCGGTTTTATTAAAGTGGAAGAAGGCACTAGGCCCATCGAGACCACTTTCCCCACAATTGTGGGGGGAAATGTCTTCTCTTTCCCTTTTTATTATTTTTTAACTGCCCAGAAATAATCTATCGAGTTGGACTTTAAATTTATCCCGAGATGTTTCATCAACTATATACTGTGGCAGAGAGTTCCACAAAATTGCAGTTCTAACAGTAAAAAAATATTTCCTTTTATTAGTGAATGCCTTTTGTATTTGTATTTGTCTGTTATTACATCTTAAACCATAAACCTTATCCATATATGTTAGTCCACTTAACTTCATCAGATGTTTGTCATTTAAAATATTAAAGAATAACAACAGATCACCCCTATCTCGTCTTGCTTGCAGGTCGTACAAACCCAGAGATTTCACTCGATCTTTATATGGAAGATGTTTTATATCAGGGATGAGTTTAGTCATTCTTCTTTGTAGACTCTCAATCAATTTCTTATCCTTTTCCAAATATGGTGCCCAAAATGAAGATGCAAAATCAGTATGCGGTCTAATATAAGCTTTGTACAATTTTGTTATACAGTCTTTATTACGCGTTATAAATGATTTTTTTATACCATTGATAATACGATTTCCTGTTTGGGTTACTGTAATGCATTGACTGCTCCAATTAAATTTATTGTTAATTGTAACTCCTAAATCTTTTTCTTGGGTTCCATTCGAGATTTGTTTCCCACATAATACATAATTGATACATGGATTCCTTTTACCCAAGTGCATAACAATGCACTTGTCCATATTAAACAACATATTATTATCATTTGCCCATTTTTCTAATATTGTTAAATCCATTTTTAGTCGATTGATGTTTAATTCTGAATCCACCTCAGCTGAGATTTTAGTATCATCGGCGAATTTACTGATCTGGTTTTCTACCCTCATTTGAAGATCTCCAATAAAAACTCCAAACAAGGTAGGACCCAATAACGAACCCTGGGGCACACCACTAGTAACAGAAATACTGGAGGAGACTGCATTCCTAATTCTAACAATCTGGCTTCTATTCTTCAACCATTCCTCAACCCATTTAACAACATATCTATTAAATTGCAATTTAATTAATTTCAAAACCAACAGGTTGTGCGAGACCTTATCAAATGCCCTACTAAAATCCAAGTATATAACATCAACCGGAATTCCTCGGTCCAAACTACTACTTATACTTTCATAGAAAGTTATTAGATTGGTAGTGCATGATCTTCCCTTACAAAATCCATGTTGAGAATTATCTACTAGACCCTTAATTAGTATTTCTTGATCCAACCTTGCCTTCAATATTCTTTCCATAATTTTACATACCACCGAAGTGAGACTAATGGGTCTATAGTTATCCACCCTACTCTTATTACCCTTTTTATGTATAGGTATCACAGTAGCTAACCTCCAATCATGGTGCAGAAAATGGGTGGGAGGGGGTAAGCCTGTTTCTCTAAATACTGGTAATCCTCCTGGAGAGAAATTTGATCTCTCCAATTGTAATAACTCCTGACAGCTCACATAATGAGCCAGAAGGTGAAGCTTGTTGGTATCTGCATGCCCTGTCCTCCTGCACCTGTGCCCTAAAACAGGACCATGAACTTTCAACCATCGAAGCTCCTCTGTAAACCATGGTGTGCATGGACAGGATGAAAATCAGTGAATACAGACTGGCACTAAAGAGTCCACAACCATGGCACCAGCCCCATCGTAGGCTTCCACACCAAGTGAGATCTCCCTGAAAGTGACAACAAACAAACACAAGGTGTCCAAAAAAACCTTAGAAACCTCTCCAGCTCCAGATTCTATTTAAAATTATACTGGGCCAGTTCCATAGTCAAATAATGGCTTTTGGGGGCTCCAAGATCAAACTTCATGGTACACTGAACGGACCAAATTACTGGATCCAATGAGAGTTCTTCTATTTCCAATCCTATGGAAAATATCAGGTCTAGTGTGTGGTCATGTGATAGGCTTGACATCTCCTATTATTATTTATGCCATTAGAAATACATAAAGGCAAGAAAGACAGAGGTTCAGCTATCCCCCCCCCCCCACCATTTTCAGGCAGTGGAGTCCTTTCTCTATCCTGTGTCCTTTGTTTCACCCCTGGTCCGGCCAAACAGAACCTCTTATGCATCTTATTCCGTCCTATCCCCTCTGTCTTCCCTCTGTTGCCCAGAACATGCTCCCTTTCCTCATAAGTTGGGCAGTTTTCCTGGTACCAGCGCTCAAACAGCGTTGTAGTGCCATGCAAGAACAAAAAGAAATAAGGACAGGACCCCCAGATGCAGAAAGCCATCCAGTGCAGAAAGCTGATAAAAAGAAAGAGGAAGCGATATAATATATGCAAAAACAGTGAAGCAGTAATTAAATGTACAATGCCATCTTCTGGCTAAGAAAAACAGTGCAGCAGAATTATGGCAGAATTACTGGAGTATTCCAGAATTTTTAAGAAAATTGATCCAGACAGCTTGTAGCACATTTCTAGTTAAGTTAGCAAATGTTTCCTAGGTGTTTGCCTATTTCTTACATATTTACAGTAATTAGGAACAGTTTTGATATTGAATAATACTGATCGTACTAAATGCGTTACTCGTTTGTTATGATTAATACCATATTACCGTTGTGTACAATCTAATGCTTCCTGTGAAGACTGATAATTCTGTGGAGCCTATGGGAACTGAAAGGCAGAGTTTTTTTTTCTCTAAAGGAATCCCTAATGACTGGGATTTGAGTCAGTTGGTGTCTGGTCACTGCAGAGGAAAGATTACTTGCTGGATGCACTGTGTGACTGATGGAAAGACTCTTGGCGCAGATTGCTTCAGAGACTTTGGACTTGCCACCCAGTATCTCAGAAAGGTTCCAGAGTGCCAGAATTTGATTAAGGTTGCTGTGATATTCCAATCTTTTGCTATTTTATTTTGAATAGGCTTGTTTCTTCAAATAAATACAGGCCTACTGCGTTTTCTTCAAGAGTTGCCTGTCTGTGTGCTTCTTGAACACCCATGCCATGACAGGTCACTCTCATGCATGACCACTGAAATGACTTGCTCAAGAGCCAAAGAGTTCATAAATGTGTATTATGTCTTTACATAAGTATATACTATATAAAACTTTGTTTGTTTTTACCTAAGCACAATTTTGAGGTTTTAGAAACTAGTTCTTTAGACCCAAAAATAGGTTTCACCATTGTGAGACAGGTAAACAGTAACAAAAACAATGAAGAAATGTTGAGGAAACCATGAGCAGAACACAGCCAAACCAGGCTACTCTCTGGTCAGGACAGATAGGGAAGAGAGGCAAGGAAGGGCATACTATATGTAAGGAATGGAATTAAGGCCATAGAAATATAGGGCATCCAGAGGAAAAAGAAGGGCTGCAGATGTTGTGGGCCATCCCAGAGGCAGGTACTGGAGCCACTATCCATACAGGAAACGTATACAGACCTTCAGTGCAGGGAGAAACAGCTGGATAAGGCATCTGGGGAAGCCATCATCAGGATGGCAAGTAAGGGGGAGGCACTGCTAGTTTTGGACTTCGATGTGCCAGATGTTGAATGCAGCCTTCCAACTGAAGCCCTGACTCCCTACAAGGGGATTTTCTCAGGCAGCTAGTCAAGGAACCCACTAGAGATGGGGCAGTGCCAGAGCTGGTACTTACAAACAGGGACAGCATTGCAGATGTCACAATGGACAGTCCATTTCGTACCAGTGATCACTGCCCAGTGTGGTTTAACATTAAGATGGTAACAGAGGCAAATCACATGATGACAACAGTCCTAGAGGGCAGATTTTAAAGAAATGAGAGACTGCCTCACAAACTGCTTCATGAGGGGTGGGGTGCCAGGGAGGAGTAGAGCTACAGTGAGGAAAAATAGAGAAGGCACAATTAAGGTAACTAACATCTGCGTGAAGGAAGTGAGCAAAAGTAAAAGGAAAAATTAACCATCATGGTTCTTTAAAGAAGAGGCCAAGGTGGTGAGGGGAAAAAGAGTAGCATTCAGGAGGTATAAAGAAAAGCAGACAGAGGGCGACAGCAAGGTATAACAAGTACAGCAGAGGGAAGCAGGAAGGGCAGTGAGGGGTACAAAGGTGCAGCTACAGGAAAGGACAGCCAAAGGGGTAGCTAAAGGGGATAAGGCTTTCTTCAAGTACATAAGTGAGAAACGGACAGCAACTGGAGGGATAGGGAGTATAAGGAAGGCGGCAGGAGAAGACTGTGCAAAAGAGGATCAGGAAAAAGCAAATATCCTGAACAGGTACTTCTGCTCAGTCTTCAAAGTTGGGGGGGGGGGCAGCAGGAAGAAAAAATTACTCACCTTAGTAATGTTGTTTCTTCTAATGAGTCTTGCTGTATTCTGACATATGCAGTGATCACCAACCTTTGAACTGCTCCAGAGAACAAAGAGTTAACTTTCCATGCAGGGCATGGAATGCTGAGCTCAAGCTCGGCTGAAGCCTCTGTCTGCTGTTGTTTAAACTCCAACTGTCAGATCTTTACGAGCTATACTCACTAGGCGTTGTGTGTGGAAACTGTAAAACTAACACTAGCTAACTGGCAACTAAATTTGATAAAAAGGGTTTTTTGGTTTCAAAGCAAAGACTCAAGTCAGGAAACCCAAAAAACAAAACACAATACACACCCAAAATAAAGGAGGGTGAGAAAAAAGGGGCACCTCTAGGTGCCAACACTGCTCCTGCCCACCCACATCCCAAAAACAGGTTCTGAGAGGGGAGGCGGGGGGGGGTCAGAATACAGCAAGACTCCATTAGAAGAAACAACATTACTAAGGTGGGTAATTTTTTTCTTCAAACAACATGAAGTCTTGCTATATTCTGACATATGCAGACTAACAAGCAGTACCTCCAAGGAGGAGGGACAGAACCTACTTTGGGAATAGGCTCTGAAGCACTGCTGTGCCAAACCGAGCATCACTCCTAGCCTGGATATCCAGAGAGTAATGCTTGGTGAATGTATGGACTGTTTTCCAGGTGGCTGCTTGACAGATTTCTAAGATAGGAATATCCTGGGCAGCCAGAAAGCACTGTACCTCTAGTAGAGTGAGCCCTCAGGCCTGAGGTTGATTCTACCAATTTTTCGTAGCAAATTGCATACAAGAGACAATCCACCTGGCAACAGATCTTTTGGTGGCAGGTTTGCCTCTACTGACCTCTCCATAAGTGAGGAACAACTGGAGGGACTCAAACCTGTGACCCTTGGTGCGCTCTATGTAGTAGCTAAGGGCTCTTTTTACATCCAGGCTGTGCAACCTCCTCTCTCCAGAGGAGGAATGGTCAGTGAAGAAAACAGGGAGAGAGACAGACTGATTAAGGTGGAAATCTGAAACCACCTTAGGCAAAAACTTCCTGTTAGTTCTTAGGACCACTTTATCTCTATGGAAAGAGAGGAACTCAGGCTCCACTGACAGGGTTTGAATTCACTGATGAGCCTGGCAGAGGTAATGGCTACCAAAAACACAGTTTTCCAAGTCAAGTACTTAAGCTCAGCAGAGGACAAAGGCTCAAAGGGGGGTTGCAATGGGGAATAATAAAAACTGCCATCACAGAGGTAACGAGCCTTTGCGTGAAGCAAATAAACAAAACAAGACGATGTAAGAAACCACTATGGTTCTCAAAGGAAGTGGCAGTGAAGGTTCAAGAGAAAAAGAAAGCATTCAGGAAGTACAAGGAATCGCAGAAGGAGCAGGACAGAGAACCGCATCAGTTAAAGCAAAAGGAGGCTGGGAAGGCAGTCAGAACAGCAAAGGCCCAAACCGAGGAAAAGATAGCCAACTCAGTTAAGAAGGGGATAAAACCTTTATAGGTACATCAGGAGCAAAGGAAGACCAAGGGAGGGATAGTGAGGCTTAATAAAGGGAGGAGGTGGGCAGAGGGAGACTGTGAAAAGGCAGAGATACTAAACAAATATTTTTGCTCAGTATTTACAAATGAAGAGGGGGAGGTACATAAAACAAACAGTAGTAACACGCTGGATACAGAAGTTGATACCAGGCCATTTGCAGAAGAAAGGGTTCTGAAAGAACTCTTAAAACTGAAGGTGGACAAAGCAATGGGGCCTGATGGGATTCATCCCAGAATTCTAAAAGAGCTAAGGGTAGAACTAGTGACACCACTGACTACCCTTTTTAACAAACCATGGGAGAATGGGGTGGTACCCAAGGACTGGAGGAGGGCAGATGTGATTCCCCTTCACAAAAGTGGGAGCAAGGCAGAAGCAGGAAACTACAGACCTGTTAGTTTAACCTCAGTGATAGGGAAAATGATGGAATCACTTCTGAAGGAAAGAACTGTCGAGTATCTAGAGAACAGAAGGGCACAGGACCCTAGGCAGCATGGATTCACAGCAGGAAGGTCATGCCAGACAAATCTGATAGATTTCTTTGACTGGGTGACCAAAGTAGTAGATCAGGGAGGGGCTGTGGACATGACCTACCTAGACTTTAGCAAGGCATTTGACACAGTCCCACACAAAAGATTAATATACAAGTTAGCCAGCCTGGGAGTGGGTCCCAAGATGACAGCCTGGGTAAAGAATTGGCTGGAGAATAGGACACAGAGTAATAGTAAATGGAGTCCACTCAGAAGAAAGGAGGGTTACTAGTGGGGTACCGTGAGGGTTCAGTATTAGAACGGTCCTCTCAATGTCTTTATAGCGACATTGCAGAAGGACTGGAAGGAAAAGTATGTCTCCTTTGCAGATGACACTAAGATCTGCAACAGAGTTGATGCACAGGGTGGGGTGGAAAGGATGAGAAGGGACTTGGCAAGGTTAGAGGAATGGTCAAATGTATGGCAGCTTAGATTCAATGCTAAGAAGTGCAAGGTAATGCACCTGGGAAACAAAAACCCAGGGGAAGAGTACACAATGGGGGGTGAGATACTAATAACAACAAAAATGGAAAGGGACCTGGGGGTAGTCATATCAGATGACCTAAAGGTGGGCAAGCAATGTGAGAGGGCAGCAAGGAGGGCTGGGGGGTTACTGGGATGCATAGAGAGAGGCATCACCAGTAGAAAACAGGAAGTTATTATCCCTCTGTACAGACAGCTGGTGAGACCCCATCTGGAGTACTGTGTGCAGTTCTGGAGACCCAATCTCCGCAAAGACATAGACAGGATGGAAGCTGTCCAGAGGAGGGCAACTAAAATGGTGCAGGGTCTGCACCGGAAGACATATGAAGAGAGACTTAAGGAGCTTAGTATGTATAGCCTCGAGGAAAGGAGGGAGAGAGGGGACATGATAGAAACTTTCAAGTACCTCAAGGGAATCAACAAAGTCCAAGAGGGTAGCATCTTTCAAAAAAAGGGGTGTGCAAGAACAAGAGGGCACAATTTGAAGATGGGGGGGTGGCTCAGAGGTAATTTAAGGACATATTTTTTCACAGAGAGGGTTGTGGATGCATGGAACGGCCTTCTGGAGGAGGCTGTGGAGTTAAAATCAGTGGTGGAATTCAAGCATGCATGGGACAGTCATAAGGCAATTCTGGGGGGTGGGGGTATGAAGAAGTATGCTGCTGGTTAACTAGGATCTGCAGCTTATCCAGTAGGTAGGGAAATGGGCAGACTGGGTGGGCCAAGCGGTCCTTATCTGCCATCAAATTCTATGTTTCTATGTTTGCATAAGCTGAGCAATGCAAACATTAAGGTCCCAAGCAGGAGCAGGGTGCCTGAAGGGAGGATTGGTGTGCAACAATCCCTTGAAGAATTTGCAAAATACAGGATGGGCTGATAGACAAGAGGGCTTGCCTACTGACAAAAAAGCAGAAACAGCTGCTAAATGTACTTTAAGTGTAGCTGGTCTAAGTCCCAAGCCATTGAGATGAACCATATAGTCCAGGACTATAGGCAACCCAGCAGATTCTGGAAAAATACGCTTACCAGAGCACCAAATAGAGAACCTTTTCCATTTGGAGTTGTAAGTCTTTCTGGTGGAAGGCTTTCGAGAAGCCCTAAGAATATCCAGAACACCTTGAGAGAGATGCAGATCAGCAAACTCTAACTCTTCAAGAGCCAGGCCTTGAGATTGAGAGATTTGACATTCGGATACCAAAGCCTTCCCTGAGAGGATGTCAACAGGTTGTATTTCCTGGGAAGAGACAGGGGAAGGTGGACTGCTAAGGACAGCAACAGTGGGTACCAGGGCTGTCTGGCCCAGTCTGGAGTGATCAGAATCACTTTGCACGGTTGAGACCTGATCTTGACTAGCACCTTGAACAGGAGAGGGAAGGGGGAAGCATACAGGAACTTCCCTTCCCAATTGAGAACCAGAGCATCCAGGGGGACCGAGCCCAAGACTGGGGGTCTGCAGTAAAAGATAGGAAGCTGGTGATTGTCTGGGGCTGCAAAAAGATCTGTCTGTGAAGTGCACCATCTGGAGAAAATCACTTTCAAAATTAGGGGATCTAGGGACCATTCGTGGTGGCCCTGAGATATCCTGCTGAGAGCATCTGCTAGGACATTGTCCTTCCCTGGGAGGTGAACTGCTGTCAGAGAAGTTTGCAGGGAATAGGCCAGAGACCACAACTTCATTTCTTCTGTGCACAAGGCCATAGAAAGAGTGCCCCATTGCTTGTTGATGTACCACATTGTGGTGGTATTGTCTGTTCTGATCAGGACTACTTTGTTCTGAACAGACTTGGAAAAAGCTTGCAGTGTCAGAAACACTGCTCTGAGTTCCAAGAGACTAATGTGAAGCAGAGATTCTTGAGGTGACCACAGCCCTTGGGTGGTAAGATCCCCCAAGTGGGCTCCCCAGCCCAAGAGGAACGCGTCTGTGGTGAGGATTAGTGAATGAGACTGAGTGACAAAAGGAACTCCCTGCCTTGAATTGTCCTGATTCTGCCACCACTGCAAAGCCTGGATCAGGGTTCGAGTCACTGGGACTAGTTTGGTAAGGGAATCCTTTCTCTGGGACCAGAAGGCTCTCAAATGGAACTGAATGTCCCTCATCTGAAATCTTGCCCCCTGGACCACTGCTGTAGAGGCTGCCATGTGGCCCAGGAGCTGCAAGAAGTGCCTTGCTGGTAGAGACACCTGAAGGATGAATGAAGAGGCCAGTTCTATTAGTGTCCTTGCCCTGTCCAGGGGAAGGAAGGTCTTTGCTCTTATTGTATCCAGCTCCGCCTCTATAAAGGTGAGGAGCTGTACTGGCTCCAGAACTGACTTTGGGAGGTTTAGGAGGAAGTGAGCAGTTGCTGTGTTATCTGAAGATGTGACTTTACTTGGTCTGGAGACTGACCCACTATGAACCAGTCATCCAGGTATGGAAAGATGGAGATCTTTTTTCTCCTTAGGAAAGCAACCACTACTGCCAGGCACTTTGTGAACACCCTTGGGGCTGATGTTAGACCAAAGGGCATTGCTCTGAATTGATAGTGGCCTGAGGGCAACTCGAACCTGAGGTACTTTCTGTGGGAGCACCTGATGGGAATGTGAAAATATGCATCTTTGAGGTCCAGAGAGCTAGCCAGTCTCCTGGCCTTAGAGAGGGCAGAATTATTCCCAGTCACCATTTTGAATTTTGGCTTTAAAAGGTACTTGTTTAGATATCTCAGATTCAGGATGGGCCACCATTCTCCTGTCTTTTGGGGGGGGGGGTTAGGAAGTACATAGAGTATAATCCTTTGCCCCTCTGTAAGGTGGGAACCCTTTCTATGGCTCAGAGAACCAAGAGGGAAGAAACTTCTGCCTCTAGGGCAAGGGCCTCTGATGGATTTGCAGGTGGAAAGGATCTGGTTCTCATCTTGGGAAATTTTTTGAAGCTGAGAACCAGTCCCTGGCTTACTACTTCCAGGACCCACTTGTCTGATGTTAAAGACTTCCGGTCCTGGACAAAGTAAGCCAGCCTGACCCCTACAGGTATTGGAGAATCAGCCCGGGCAGACCCATCAGGGTGTCTGCTTGGCAGGGGCTTTAGGCTGAGGGGTGGAAGCAGGCCTGCTCATACCCCGTCTGCCTCTCCCTCTAAAGAACCCCCTCTAAGCAAAAGCAGAAGAGGAGGCCTGGGGTTGGTTAAAAGGCCTTTGAAAGGGCCTGCCCCTGCTCCTGGAATGCTGCCTCTGAGGAGTGGCTTGCCTTTCTTTGGCCTGAGCACTCCAGTAGGTGGTCCTGTACTCGTCCATCTTCTTTATGTAGTTCTCTGTCTGCTCCCCAAACAGAGAATTACCAATGACAGGAAAATCCATGGCCTTAGCCTGGGTATCCTGTGATAGGCTAGTACATCTGAGCCAAGCCATCCTCCGAAGGCCACAGATGTAGCCATGACTCTAGATCAAACATCATTGGAGTCCACAGCAGCATGAAATTGCACCTTGGATGCCTCAATCCCATCCGCAGCCACCTGCTCCAGCTCCTTGGCAAGCTGGTCAGGGGTCTGTTTAGCTAGAGCCATCACAGTGTCCCACCTGGACTTCTGGTATCTAGCTGTGTAAGCCATATAGTTAGCCTGCCCGAGTCCCAAAGATGCTGCCATGTACTGTTTCTTTGCCATGGCATCAATCCTCCTGGAGTCCTAATCTGGGGGGTGTGAAGCCAAGGGAATATTTGCGTTATCACAGGCAGTAGCCTGCACTACCCCAACATGGCTGCATTGCTGGGAAAGGAACTCTGTGTGTGAGCCTGAAAGAGTATACCTCTTGTCCATTCTTCTGTCGACAGGAGGTATGGAATTAGGAGTTTTTAGAATTTTAAATGTCTGTTTCCCAAAAGACTTATGGAGGGGAATACACAATCTCCTGGACTCTGGGATGTCCATCATCTCAACAAAATCAGGCTCCTCCTGATCCTCTACTGCTTCTTCCATAGGAAGCTGGAGGGTTTCAGCCACTTTCTTGTAAAACAAAGTGGGACGGGGACTCACAAAGCCTAGGAGGAGAAACACCTGAAGGTCTGTCTGGGGAGATGTCCAGGTCAATAGGCACATCCAGACTTTCATAATCACCATCATCATCATCTTCATCTTCATACTCTCCCTCCTCCTCCTCCGGTTCATAAAATTCTTCTAAAGTATAATCCGGAACCAGGGGAACCGACCGAACCGAGCCCCTGACAGATGGTGCCGACTGAACTATCCTTATCGCTCTGGCTATCTCATCAGCGGTCGGAGAAAGAACTTGTGGATCCGAACCAGATGATTTATCCCTTTTCTTTCTTTTAACTGGAACCGACTCCTCAGAATCGGTTCTCCTTCTGCCCAAAGAAGTTTCGCCCTGGTCAGAGGGCACTCCTTCTGGTTCGGTCGGAACCAAACCGGGCTGGCCATCCGGGTCAGCGGACTTCTCGGCCTCTCTTTCCCTCAGTCTACCTACTCTCTTATCCAGGGTAGCTTTGGGAAAACTTTTACAAATTTGGCAGTCTGAACTGAGGTGGTCAAACCCCAGACAATAAACACAGGTGGTGAGGGGATCAGCCTTAGCAAAGGCTTCCCCACACACACTGCAGTGTTGAAACCCAGTGGGTCCAGTTTTTTTCTTGGGTTTCTCAGACATGGTCAATCCTAACCAAAACTTACCCTTTTTTTGGCAATCCGACAGGCAAGACACCCCTATCGGTTCCTGACCATGTTACGGGTCTTGGAAAAAAACGTAATGAAATCCATTTTTAGAACCGATACGGACCGGTTACCACACTCTAATAAAGACAGAAGTTTTTTACACAAACCTGATCGGTTCAAACCGAACCGATCCAATGTTTACAAGTTCCACACAGAAACTAATATAGAAAAACCTATCTAGTACTCACGGTACCACAGACAGAGACTTAAACCGACAGGTTTAGAAGCAGAAATTCAGTTGAAACCGAGCGAAAAAATGACACTTTAACCGACTTTTTTGAACTGAGCGAAGGAGAAATCTCCAGAGCGACTGGGAAACAAAAACCCAGGGGAAGAGTACACAATGGGGGGTGAGATACTAACAACAACAAAAATGGAAAGGGACCTGGGGGTAGTCATATCAGATGACCTAAAGGTGGGCAAGCAATGTGAGAGGGCAGCAAGGAGGGCTGGGGGGATACTGGGATGCATAGGGAGAGGCATCACCAGTAGAAACAGGAAGTTATTATCCCTCTGTACAGACAGCTGGTGAGACCCCATCTGGAGTACTGTGCAGTTCTGGAGACCCAATCTCCATAAAGACATAGACAGGATGGAAGCTGTCCAGAGGAGGGCAACTAAAATGGTGCAGAGTCTGCACGGAAGACATATGAAGAGAGGCGAAAGGAGCTTAATATGTATAACCTCGAGGAAAGGAGGAGAGGGGACATGATAGAAACGTTCAAGTACCTCAAGGGAATCAACAAAGTCCAAGAGGTAGCATCTTTCAAAATAAGAGGTGTGCAAGAACAAGAGGCACAATTTGAAGATAGAGGGGCAGCTCAGAGGTAATTTAAGGAAGTATTTTTCACAGACAGGGTTGTGGATGCATGGAATGGCCTTCTGGAGGAGGTTGTGGAGTCAAAATTAGTGGTGGAATTCAAGCATGCATGGACAGTCATAGGCAATTCTAGGGGGTGGGGGTAGGAAGAAGTAGGCTGCTGGTTAACTAGGATCTGCAGCTTATCCAGTAGGTAGGGAAATGGGCAGACTGGGTGGGCCAAGCGTTCCTTATTTGCCATCAAATTCTATGTTAGGTGGAGTAAAGAATCTGACGGTTGGAGTTTAAACAACAGCAGACAGAGGCTTCAACTGAGCTCGAGCTCAGCATTCCATGCCCTGCATGGAAAGTTAACTATTTGTTCTCCGGGGCAGTTCAAAGGTTGGTGATCACTGCAAATGTCAGAATACAGCAAGACTTCATATTGTTTGAACAAAGTGGGGGAGAGGTTGTCATAAGTCCATTTTTTAGAGGAAAGAGTCATGAACTGTCCTTTTGCTTTGACACTAGACAAGGCTATGGAACCAGGCAGAATACACCCAAAGGTACCAAAGGAACTCAGAGAGGTGCTAGCTGCCGCACTAATGGCCTTATTCAACAGCTCACTGGAAACAGATGTGGATCCAGAGGACAGCAGGAGAGCAGATGTGGTCCTGCACCATAAGAACAGCGGCAGCGAGAAGGCTCTCAACTATAGGCCAGTCAGTCTTACGTCAGTGGTGGGAAAATTAATGGAAACCCTGTTAAAGGAAAGGTTGGTAGAGTATCTTGAACCCAGTGGTCTACAAGACCAAGGGTAGCATGGATTCATGAAGGGGGGGTCATGCCAGACACATCTGATTGATTTATTTGACTGGGTGACCAGGGAAATAGATCAGGAGAGGGCAGTGGACATGGACTATCTGGATTCTGGAAAGGCCTTGGACACTGTGCCGCACAGGAGACTGATAAAGAAACTGAAAAGCCTAGGGGTGGGATCCAAAGTGGTGAAAGTGGTGAAATGGGTAAGGAACTGATTAATCAGTAGGAGACAAAAGGTGATGGTTAACAGCACTCACTCTAATGAGGGAAAAGTGATCAGAGGGTGCCGTAGGGCTCAGTACTGGGACCAGTCCTCTTCAATGTCTTCATTAGAGACACTGCAGAAGAACTGGAAGGGAAGGGAAGCCTTTCTGCAGATGACACAAAAATACAGGTTACTCACCTGTAACAGGAGTTCTAGGAATGGTATATGTTGTTCATCCACACTTATTGGCAGGTCCCTTGCCGCTTTAAATCTTGCCGGAAGGTCTTCAAGCTGGCTGCTCCCACCCACCCGGGTGGTAAAACTCTCAGTTCCACCCCATGACACCAGATCTAGCCCACTGGAAGCCAGGTTGTGCGTCGAAGCCGGGGAGGCCGGGTGGGGTAGGTGGATGAACAACATATACCATTCCTAGAACTCCTGTTACAGGTGAGTAACCTGTATTTAGGGACATGGATATGTTGTTCATCCACACTTATTGGCAGACTCCTAGCAGTTCTCCAGGAGGAGGGAGGCAAGGCGCACACCCCTACTTAGGTAGAAAGACTGGAGAACCGAGGCCCCGACCAGCACCCCGGCGCGACCCAAGGTCGATGTGGAAGGGGAACAGTAAAGCCTGCTTCCGGGCAGAAGCCCTGCGGATATCCTGCACCGGAGTATCCTTGAAAACAGCCACCAATGCAGTGGAAGGATGGGTAAAAAATACAGGTTACTCACCTGTAACAGGAGTTCTAGGAATGGTATATGTTGTTCATCCACACTCATTGGCAGGTATCCTTGCCGCTTTAAATCTTGCCGGAAGGTCTTCAAGCTTGCTCCTCCCACCCACCCAGGTGGCATAACTCTCGGCTCCGCCCCATGACGCCAGATCTGGCCCGCTGGAAGCTCAGGTTGTGCGTCGAAGCCGGGGAGGTCAGGTGGGTCGGGTGGATGAACAACATATACCATTCCTAGAACTCCTGTTACAGGTGAGTAACCTGTATTTCTAGGGACATGGATATGTTGTTCATCCACACTCATTGGCAGACTCCTAGCAGTTCTCCGGGAGGAGGGAGGCAAGACGCACACCCCCAATACTTACTTGGGAAAGAGACTGAGAACCGAGGCCCCAAACCCAGCATCCCGCCGTGACTCAAGATCGATGTGGTAGTGGGTAATGAAGGTGTTTGCTGACTTCAGGTAGCAGCCCTGCAGATTTCCTGGATAGGGACGCCCTGGAAGCAGCCACCATTGCAGCAGTATGGCGGTAGAATGAGCTCTTATCCCTCTGGGAGGCTCCATGCCCGCCAACTTATAGCAGAGATCTATGCAGGAGGTTACCCACCTGCTTATCGTCCGCTTGGCTGCAGGTCTGCCAGATGCTGGCTTCAGCGTGGGTGACAAACAGCTGGCCGAACCTCTCCCCGAATTTCAGCCGTGCAGCTCTACCTAATAAGCGGCGCCCTTCTAGGGTCCAGAGTATGGAGCCTATATTCGGCCTCCGGAGGTGTGATTGGGGTAGAACACCGGGCAGAGTCAACACTCTGGTTAAGGTGAAACTCCGACACCACCTTCGGAAGGAATTTCGGTGGGGGCGAGGACAACCTTGTCCTTGTGGAAGACCAGGTAAGGAGACTCGATGGAAAGCGCCTGAGCTCTCCCATCCTTCTGGCTGACGTGATAGCCACCAAGAAGGCGGTCTTCCACGACAGGTGAGAGAGAGCACACCTGTGCATAGGTTGAATGGCTTGCCCATGAGCTTTGCCAGTACCAGCAGTAGATCCCACGGAGGTGGGGTTCCCGCACTGGAGGAAATGTGATCAAGGCCTTTGAAAAGCGCCAGACCACCTTCTCCTGCACCACCGACTGCTTCCTGCCCGCGCCTGCAAGCAGAGATGGCTGCCAGGTGCACCCTTAGGGTCGCGACCTAAGCCCTTGACTAGAAAGGGACCATAAATAGTTCAAGATGCTTGCCAAGGAACAGGAGGAAGGGTCCAAGCCTTGCCTGACACCAAATGGAAAACCTTTTCCATTTGAAGGCATAGCATTTTCTGGTTGACTCTTACGGAGCGCCTCAACTACATTGAGGACCTCGTCGGAAAGACCCAAGGCCTGGAACTCTAGCCGCTCAGGAACCAGGCGTCAGGTGCAGGGATTGAAGGTCCGGATGGAACACCTTCCCTGATTGACTGAGAGCAGGTCCGGGCGAGCTGGGCTGCCGAGTCCTGGAGCTGAGACTGAGGAGATCTGGGTACCAGAACTGGCGAGGCCAGTCTGGGGCTATCAGAATCACCTCGCCTTGTCCTCCCCGCTTGAGAAGCACCTTGTGGATCAAGGGAAATGGGGAAAGGCGTAAAAGAGGCCCGGGGTCCACTGCCTCGAGAAGGCATCCCCCTGCAGCGAGCCCTGCTGAGGGGGGCGGGCATGGAACAGACTCAGCTTCGCGTTCTCCCTGGAGGCAAACAGGTCCACCTGAGGTGTGCCCCAATGGGAGAACAGATGCTGTACTACCTCCGGCAGGAGAGACCACTCGTGGGATGCAGCCCCTATCCGGCTTAGGGCATCGGCCAGGGTGTTGGAGGCTCCTGCCACATGAATGGCTAGGAGATCCGCCTCCAGGCTGCGCACGGGTGACCAAATGCGGAGAGCTTCCTTGCATAGAAGCATGGAGCGCGTCCCGCCCTGGCGGTTTAGATAGTACATGGTCGTGGTATTGTCCGCCTGACCGGACCACTTGACTCGAGGAACGGAGCAAAGGCGGTGAGAGCTAGGCGGACCGCTCGGAGCTCCAGCAGGTTGATGGGCATCGGGACTCCCGTGGGGACCAGAGGCCATGAGCCCGTGTTCCCCAGATGGGCACCCCAACCCATCAGAGAGGCATCGGTCGATAGAGACCGTCAGCTCGGGCGGACGACGGGATGCCCTCCTGCAAATGATCTGGAACGGTCCACCACTGGAGAGCGTTCCACATCCCCTGTGTCACCGACACAAGCTGGTCCAAGGGATCGCAGCGTTGTGACCACTGGCTGGCCAGTCCCCACTGAAGGGGACGCATGTTCCAGCGGGCCCAACGGACCACGCTGGTGCAGGCCGCCATGAGACCCAGGAGGCGCAGGAAGTCCCGGGCAGGGCGCAATTGCCCAACCAGAAATGATCGGGCAAAGGAGGAAAGAACTCGGCCCTGTCCGCGGGAGCGCGCTCTGGCTCAAGAGAGTCGAGCTCGCCCGATGAATAGAATCACCTGCTTCGCCTCGAGTTCGACTTGGCCTCGTTGATAAGGAGGCCCAGTTGAGAGCAGACCTGGAGGGCCAGATCTCTGGACCACTCCGCCTCCTTCCTGGAGGAGCTGCTATCAGCCAGTCGTCCAGGTAAGGGTACACCGGACCCTCGGCGCCGCAGGGAATGCTGTCACCACTGCCATGCATTTGGTGAAGACCCTGGGAGCTGGAGACAAGCCAAGGGCATGGCTTGAACTCGAAGAGGATCCTTCCGCTGGAAGCGAAGGAATCTCTGGTGAGACGGACGGATAGGGACGTGAAAACGCTGGCCCCTGCAAGTCCAGAGAGCAGAACCACACGCCACGCTCCAAGGATGGTATTATCTGAGCCAGAGGACCATCCTGAAGGTTGAGACCTTAGGAACTTGTTTAGGTCGTAGGATTGAGAATGGGCGCCAGCCCCGTCCGCTTGGAACCAGGAAGTACCTGGACACAAACCCTGGGTCTGAAGGAGGGTCCACCACCTCTCTTACCACCTCCTTCTGGAGGAGAAGGCGATGTCGGCTCGACGAGCCGCCAGTGAGGCTGGGATCCGGCCCCGAGCGGCGGCTCTGAAGGTGGTGCCTGCTCGAATTCCAGAGGCAGGCCTCTTCCCACCACCTCCAAGACCCACCTGTCCGTGGTAACAGCGACCAGGCGGAACGAAGTGCTGGAGCTGCCTCTGCTGGGGGACCTAGGGGGGGGCAAGGTGACGGGAAATGGGGGCTTACACCCTCAACCTCGCCACTGGGCAGGCTTGGAGGAGGGACGGCCGAGGGACCTCCTGGGCCCTTCTCCCTGCCTCCTGTTAGAGGAAGCCGGCTTGGGTTTGGGATGCCAAGGCCGAGCCTGCTGGCCCTGACGTTGCTGGGCAGGGCCGGGGCACAGAAGGACGAAAGGGCTTAGGCTGTGGCTTGCGGCCTTTGTCCTTCTGAGCGGAAGAGACCGAGTCAAGGTAGCATTGGACTTCTCGATCCTCTGCAGGTGACCTTCCACCCCAGGGCGAAGAGGTCAGTCCCCAAAAGGGAACATCCGCCAACTTGTGCCGGGTATCCGGGCAAAGTGGATATCCTCAGCCAAGCCACTGACGATAGCCACCGCGCCACCGATCTGGCACATGAGTCCCCTATATCCAAAGCAGTCTGGAGCTGCTGTTTGGCCACTGCCTGCCCTGGTCCCGCACCTGCTTAACCGTAGTCTGCAGATCGGCGGGAAGATGAGGATGACCTCATCCAGGGAGCCCAACAGGGCATGAGAAAATGTGCCATGAGGACGGCCGAACTGGCCTGGCGAGGCCGAGAGAGGGCATGGCGTGAGACTTTTCGCCCGACATAGTCAATTTCTTGGACTCCTTGTCAGGAGGTTTGTCCACATCCCTGGCGTTGCGCGCGCCGAAAACGCTGTCGGTAACCAACCCCTCAGCAGAGGGTGTTCAAAAACCGGACAAGGAACCGTAGGGACCGCAGATACTTCCTGGCCGAAGGCGTGAGGGCAGGAAGCAGGCGCTGCCAAAGCTCCAGTGCCAGACCCACTATGGCCTCGCCACCGGAAAGGCCTGGCCGGAGAATCCCCTCGGTCCAGAATCTCCGTGAGGGGATACCTGGCCCGTTTGGAAACGGGTTCGAGCTCCATCCCGGTGGACTCCGAGATGAGCCGAAGCAGTCCTAGGAAGGACGACGGGCTATCGTCCATTGACTGACCTCCTGAAGACTCCAAGTCCAGTCGCTTGGAGAAAAAGGAGGAATCATCTTCGGACTCGGAAGAGTCCTCGAAGAGCTGCCTCTGGCCTGAGCCACCCTTCACCTGCCGAGGTCGGTCGGGAGTGAGGGTAACTGACAGCCGATGGGGTAGACCCTTAGCCGACCGAGAATCCTTGGTCGGAGCCCCAATTGGTGGCTGTGGAGGCGGAGGTTCCACCGGAATCGGTGGAGCAGCTGGTTTTGGCCGAACAACCGGCCTGGGTATAGGCTCCTCGGATAAGTCGAGGGGTTGTGTCGGCCGCTCCGGTGACAGCCACTTAATGGCGGGGAAAGGCGGCAGGGGTCGGCTTACTCCCGCCAGGAGGAGCTGTTAACATAAGGTCTCGCACTGTCCGACGTAATTTCCGCGAGCCTCCTCATCCGAGAGGAGGGACGAGGGACAGCGGCGACGCCTGCCAGCGGTGCCGAGACGAGACCGCCTGGCGACGTGGGATCGGCTGGACAGCGAAGAGTCCGAGACCGGGAGTCCCGAATTCCGAGGTCGGTGCGGGGAGGTGTCGGCCGAACCGGCACTCCTTGGCTCGGATGGTCCATCCGAGGAGCTCGGAACGAGGCACAAGGCCGAGCCCATGGGATCCTCAACTCCTCCGGGGACACGGAGAGGAATCTCGGCTGCTAAAGGCGACAACCGTCAATGGAGTCGAGAAAATCTCGACTTCATCGGTTGATCTCGGTCAACTGACCTGGCGGAGACACCCAGTGAGCCAAAGTGGCAGCAATTGTGATCGGCCGAAGCCGGCGGTCGTGACCCGAGAGGACCTTTCCGCTCCCAAGAGCGTCGACGGAGGGACTTACCCTTGTCCCTCTTTTTGGACCGAGAATAAGGTCCGGCAGACGTAGGTCCTTCTCCTTTAGTGGAGAGGGACAGACAAAGCTCCTTAAAAGAAGCCGTGTAAGAAGAGCCCAGAGAGAGCGGGATAAATGCCGCGGCCGAGGAAGATACGGCCCGCGCCGCCTCCTCTTCGAGGGCGACCATCCGCTCGAGCTGATCCGCCGAGCGCGCCGCCGCGGACACCGCCAACCGGGCCTCCTTGGACTTCACCGGAGGGAAACGCTTCTCGGGACGGCCCAGTTGCAATCGGGCAGCACGGTCTCGAGGACGAGGCCAAGAAAGATGAGCACAGGTCGAAGCCTGCGGGTCGTGCTCAAGGCCTAAGCAGTAGACACACCGGAGGTGTGGATCCGCCCAGACATCTTCTGCCCGCATGAGCATCTCCGAAATCTGGGAGTCGATTTGTCCATCGCAGCCGCGAGGGATAGAAGACTGAAGTCTTTTTCGCAAAATTTATTTTTAAATCCGCAAACGGAGAAATAGGAACCAGTCTCAAACGCAGAGCGTTAAGGAGGGAACCTGAGCTTCCAAGCGGTAAGGAAGATCTGGCGTCATGGGGCGGAGCCAAGAGTTATACCACCCGGGTGGGTGGGAGGAGCAAGCTTGAAGACCTTCCGGCAAGATTTAAAGCGGCAAGGATACCTGCCAATGAGTGTGGATGAACAACATATCCATGTCCCTAGAATGAGCGCTTATCCCTCTGGGAGGCTCCATGCCCACCCGCCTATAGTGGAGACCTATGCAGGGGTGACCCGCCCACTCGTCGTCCACTGGGCTGCAAATCTGCCAGATGCGGCTTCAGCGAAGATGATGAACAGCTGGCGAACCTCTCCCGAACTTTAGCTTTACGCTCCCTAGGTAGGTGAACGTTAAACCGGTTCCTATGGAACCTGTATACAGCCTCCGAGGTGTGAATGGGGATAAACCCCGGCAGAGGCAATACCCTCGAAGGGAAGACTCCGCCACCGCCTTCGGAAGGACTTCGGGTGGGGCGCAGGACAACCTAGTCCCTGTGGAAGACCGGATAGGGAGGTTAAAGGAGCACCTGGAACTCTCCCCACCTTCTGGATGGCGGAGTGGCCCCAAGAAGGTGTTCTTCCACAACAGGTGGGGGAAACTCGCACCTGTGCAAAAGGTTTGGATGGCTTGCTCATGAGCTAAGCCCATACCAGCAAGGATCCCACAGAAACGGGGATACTCTCCCCAAAAGGGGAGGTGTGATCAAGGCCTAGAAGTGCCAGACCACCTTCTCAGCACCACCAACTGCCTCCCGGCCCGCGCCCGGAAGACAGGGGTAACCCGCAGAAGCACCTAGAGGGTCGTCGGCCGAAGCCCTCGTTTAAGGATGGACCGCAGATGGTCCGGAATGCTCGCCCAGGGACGGGGGAAGGCACGGCCCTATCCCATCATCAAAAGGGAGAACTTCTCCCAGAGGACGAGCATCTTGGCCGATTTCTTAGCAGGACGCCTTGAAGGTCAAGGACCTTGCCGGAAGACCCTAGGCCTAGCCCCTAGCCGTACAGGGGTCGGCCAACAGGTGCAGGGATTGAAGGTCCAGATGGATAACCTTCCCCTGAAAAGGAAAGACAGGACCGGGCAGACTAGAGGCCGCCTCGGGAGCCTGGGGCTGAGACTGAGGAGAGCTGGATACCAGAACTGGCAATCCAGTCTGGGGCTACCAGCATCACCTGCGCCAAGTCCCTCCTTGCCTTGCCCGTAGGTCAAGGGAAATGAGGGAGAGGCACGGAGGGGCCCGGGGTCCGAGGCCCCGATGGCATCCCCTGCAGCAGACCTTGCTGAGGGGGTGGGCAAAAAACAGTCTCGGCCTCGTATTCTCCCCAGATGGAAGAGGGAGAAGATCCTGTGCTACCTCCGGCAGGGGAGACCACTCATGAGGCGCAGCCTATGCCCGGCTTAGGGCAGCAGCCAGGGAATTGGGGCTCCTGCCATCAAATGGCTGGGAACCCTTGACTGCGCAACAACCCAATGCAGAGAACCTCCTTGCACCGAGACAAGGAGATCAACCGAACCTGGCGGGGTAGGTAGCACATGGTCGTGGTGTTGTCCTACTTGGACTTAGACCACTAGACCCCATACAAGCAGAGCGAGCGGTGCAAGCTAAGCGGACCGCCTGTGCTCCAGCGAGCAGGAAGGACATCGGGACTCGCGAGAGGACCACAGGCGAAGCACTTTGTATTCCCCTAGATGGGCACCCCACCCATCCGAGAAGCATCGGTCAGAGAAGACCGCCGACTCAGGGCGAACGAACAGGATGTTCTCCTGCCGGAGTTGGAACGGTCCAAAGAGAGCGTTCTCTTAACTCCTGGGCTGTTAGTCATGAACTGGTCCAAAGGACGCAGCGCTGTGACCTCTGGCTGGCCCCTCCCACTAAGGGAAGGCCGCCCTGAGGCCCAGGAGGAGCAGGAGGTCCTGGCAGGACATAATTACCCAGCCAACCCGACCGGGTAAAGGAGGAAGAACCTCAGCCCTGTCCGCCCGGAGCCGAGCTCGGACTCAAGAGTCGAGCTTAGTCCCGAAGAAGCTTCACCGCTAAGGTACGAGTTCCCACTTGGCTCCTGAAATGGGAGACCAGTCTGCCTTCCGGGTGGGGTTACATCCGGACCCTTCAGTGCCGCAGAGACTGCTGAGCAAAAGAAGGGCCTGGCTAGGAACTCGTAAGGAGATCCCCCGCAAAGAAGGGGTGGAGCCTCCAAAAACCGACGGAACGAGGAGTAGGTACATCCTGGAGACCCAGGAAACAGCCACACTCCACGTTCTGATGATGGGATATCTGAAGTAGAGAGACCATCCAGGCGTGCGGGAGGATGGGCGCCAGCCCCCATCCGTTTGAGGCCAGGAATACCTGGACACGAACCCAGGGTTGAAGGGGGGTCCGCACCCTTCCTGATCACCTCTAACTAGAGGGCCATGCATGTCGGTACGACCGACACAGAGGCAGTGGACCCAAGATCCCCATGGGGCAATGGCTCAAAAAGGGGAAACCGCTCACAACCTGCGACAGGATCTACCCTTAAATACCTCCAGAACGAGGTGTGGAGCCGTCCCCCCATGGGGAAACCCGGGCTGGGACGACGGGGCCGGGGCAGTGCCCCTTGGCCCGTCACTGAGCAGGCTACGAGGGGGAAGGAGCCGAGGGGGCTCTCGGTTTCCTGCCTCCCTGCTTCCTTTTGGAGGAAGATGCTGGACTGGCAACAGGCCGTCCAGCACATGCCTGCTGGCCCTTATGCTGGGCCGGTTGAGCCCCAGGGCTCAGGGGGCAAAGGGGCTTACGCAAAGGCTGACGGCTGCCCTTGACCCTCCGGGCGAGACTGACCGAGTCTGGAGTGGCATCAGACTTCTCAGGCCCTTGGATATGTCCGTCCACTCCAGGGCCGAAAAGGTCAGTCCCCAAGAAGAGGATGTCTACCAACTCGTGCTGGGTTTCCAAGGAAAAAGAGGATAACCTCAGCCACACCCTGCGGCGCATGGCCACTGCGGCCGCCACCGATCTGGCACAAGAGTCACCCAGATCCAGAGCCGTCTGGAGCTGTTGTATTGCCACTGCCCTACCTTGGTCCCATACCCACCGGACCGTGGTCCGTAGTTCGGCCAGGAGATGAGGCAGAACCTCGTCCAGGGAGCCCAGAAGGGCGTGGGAACAGTGTGCCATAAGAGCCGCCAAGCTGGCCTGATGGAGGCCTAGGGAGGACGGCGTAAACCTTGCGCTCGACGAGTCCATCCTTTTGGACTCTTGTCAGGGGTCTATCCATCCCCAGCGTTTCCAAGACATTGGAAAACGTCGTCGGTGACTACCCCTTCAGCCGAGGGGTGCTCCGAGAAACTGGGCAGAGAACCGACAGGGACAGGGTACCTCCGAGCCACCCTGGCCGAAGGCGCAGGGCAGGAAGTAGGCCACCGCCATAGCTCCACGGCTGGGCCCACGATAGCCTCAGCCACTGGGAAGGCCTCCAAGGGAGAACCCCTTCGTTCCAGAATCTCCATAAGGTGGTAAGGTGCCCATTTGGAGATGGGCTCAAGCTGCATCCCAGTGAATTCTGAAATGAGCTGAAGCAGACCCCTCAAAGACGATGGGCTGTCGTCTATGGAATGTTCCTGGGAAGACCCCGGGTACTCCCTGCTAGGAAACATAGCAAAGCCGGCTTCAGGTTCCGAAGGGTCGGCAAAAAGCTGCCGCAGGCCCGAGGCACTTCTTCGTCACCGGGGCGGTAGGAGGAGGGGACCGAGTGACCTGAAGAACAGGTCATGGCCTGGTTTGAACCTCACCAAGGCGGAGGGGCAGCGAGGGTCGGACGAGCAACTGGCCCTGAGAGGGCCCTCGACTGATTCAACGGGCTGCCAACCGAGCGCCGCTGCTTGCTATCCGGAGAATGAATCGGGTCAATTGATACCGGACAACAACTGCTGTCGCCACATAAGTTCTCAGAAACCGATGCCAACGGCATCGAAACCGCCTCCTCATCCGCAGAAGGGGACGAGGAAGAACGGCAAAGCCACTTAACTCGGTGCCTCGACCGAGAACGCCGAGATCGGCGTGAGCGGCTAGACCAAGAGGTTGACCGAGACCCAAATCCTCGGGGGGACCGAGGGCGGGCCTGGGAAGGAGCGGGACGCACCCGCTCCTCCCTCGGCTCGGAAGAAAGGACCGAGGGCTGTCGACCCAAAGAGACAGACAGAGCCTCAGCCTCCGCCGGAGGCGGAGGAATAGCGGCACCAGAAGACCCCCAAAAGACGGGTCGAGAGACTCAACAACGTCGACGGGGGACCTGGCCGGCTGACCTGACGGGGACACCGTGAGGCCAGTGGCCGAAGCCGCATCCTCGACTGAAGTCGAGCGTCGGCCGATGAGGGAGGGGAAGAGTTCCCACTCCCACCGACGAAGAGACCCCGCCTGAGGCCCTTTAGCCTTTGGCTGAGCGGCAGGGCTCCAGGGTCCCTCTCCCTTGGAGGAGAGGGAATGACGAAGCTCCTTGAACGAAGCTGCATGAGTTGAATCCAAGGAGAGCGGGATAAGTGCCACAACCGAGGGGGGGGGACCGCCCCCTCCCCGGCAGGATCAAACTGCTGAGAAACAGTCGAAGCGGACACCCGCCGGTCTGAGGGAATCTCCAGAGCGGAAAAAACAACCGGATGTCCAATTCTCGGTCTGGCCGCGCTGGTCCTCCAGAGAGCTGGACCAAAGGGCAGAACAGAAATTGCAAGCCTGAGGATCGTGGATCCAAGTCCAGGCAATAAACGACGGAATGCGCAGTCTCTCCTGGAGGAACCAACCGGCGCTCTCTCGGGTCGGAAAAGGACTGAGCCATCACCGTAGTGAAGAAGAAAAGACTGAAGTTTCAGAAAAGACACTTCCAATGATTTAGAGACCAAAATTTTCAGGAACAAGTCAGCGCAGAGCGCTAAGGAGGGAACCTGAGCTTCCAAGCCGTAAGGAAGATCTGCGCCATCGGCGCAGCCGAGTTTTACCACCGGTGGGTGGAGGAGCCAGCTTGAAGACCTTCCGGCAAGATTTAAAGTGGCAAGGGACCTGCCAATAAGTGTGGATGAACAACATATCCATGTCCCTAGAAATATGTAACAGGGTGGACACTCTGGAGGGGGTGGAGAGAATGTGTCGGGACCTCGGAAAACCCGAGGAGTGGTCATGAGTTTAGCAGTTGGGTTTCAATGCTAAAAAGTGCAAAATCATGCGCCTAGAGCATAGAAACCCAGGAGCTGAGTACAGGATGGGACGGGATACTGACAGTCACTAGTAAGGAAAGAGACCTTAGGGTTATCATATCTGATGATCTCAAAGTGGTAGGGCAGTATCACAAGGCAGTAGGTAAGGCCAGTGGGATGCTGGGATGTATAGGGAGAGGTATCTCCTGCAGGAGGAGGGAGGTAGTGTTATCATTGTATCACTCGTTTATATGACACCTAAGTACTGTGTCCAGTTCTGGAGGCCACATCTTAGAAAGGACATAGAGAGGGTGGAAGCAATCCAAAGAAGGGCAACTAAAATGGCACGGGCAGGGACCTGCCCAATGGCTTAGTGGAAGCTGTTGCACTTCCATGCTGGCAGCCTGGGTTCAGTAGCGAGCCTGGGGTTACCAGGATTGGGCAGCCAAGGCTGAGAAGTGCTCTCAAAAGGAGCACAAGCCAGCCGGGGTGGGGGATGTGCAGGATCCGACTCAGCAGCAGCCCCATGTGGTGAGCCAGGGAGCTTACTCATTTACAGGGGGTGGGCCTGCTTAGTGCATGATTCTGCTGCGGCCAAGGATGCCAGAGGTAACAGCAAAGTCCAACGAAGTGGAAGAACACACAAAAAGTATGTAATTCCAGCCATCTGAATGATGGTCATCAGTCCTCGGGCCTCACACTACGTGGATCCTTGCTGGCCACAATGGCAGGGAAAGCAGCAGTCTGGGCTAGGGACTGACAAGGGATCTGAAGGAGGAGTAAGGTGATGATCTGAAGGGCCAGAAAATTCTATAGCAAAGAAAATGGTGCAGGGGTTGCATCAAAAACCCAAAAGGAGAGACTGATGGATTTCAACATGTACACATTAGAAGGGAGAAGAGTGAGAGAGGACATGGCAGAGACCTCCAAGTACCTCATGGGGGTGAACAGAGTGTAGGAGGAGAGTATGTTTCAAATGAGAAAGAGCACCAGCATCAAAGGGCATGAAATGATGCTGGAGGAGGAGGAGTTTAAGAGGGATGTGAGGAAGTACTACTTCATTGAAAGAGTGGTGGACGTGTGGAACAGACTGCCATCAGAAGCAGTGAAGACTAAAACAGTGGGGATTTCAAGCATGCATAGGATAGATGTAAGGGTATATTAGTAAACAGGCATGGAGGAGGGAGGGAGGGTCGCCAGAGACCTGTAAGGGTTTGTGGAGACAGACTAGGCAGGGACCATCTGGGCAGACTGAGTGGGCCAAGTAGTCCTTCTCTACCAATAAACTCTATGTTTTTAGGTTTAAACACCTTCTCCTTCAGAGGCTGACTTCTGAACAGAGTTAATTACCAATTTCCACTCTGAACACTGTGGAGGGAAGTTTCCAGGCCAGCGTCATACCTTTGACAGTAGCCAATGTCATACCTCTGACAGTCAGTCTCTCCATGGTAGGGATGATCTATTATAAAATGGGCAAGAAAAATCCTGTTACTGGTCAGTTTGGGCCTTTACCCATTGGTAAATCCTCCAGTGACCCCAGCCTCATGACCTGCATTAAAATCCGTATATCTATCACGCAGACCTTTATATTTTCAAATGATAGCCATTTCCCCCCACCACTAAAAACTTTTTACTGGGCACTAAAAATTAAAACTCAAATTAAAAAATAATAGTAAATATTGTTTCCCTCATCATTGCCTCAACACACATACACCAAGAAAATGATTACTTATTATTTTATTTATTAAGATCTTGGATTACAAATACCTTTGAGCTGCGAGCTTTTTACAAAGGTCTCACGTCGAACAGTGAACAATACATACATAATGAGTAGAGGACACCACATGGGTGAGAAACGTTTAACAGGTACATTACATGTAAGGTCAGGAGAGAACATAGAATTCCTAGCATATTCATACAATTTAGAAAGGCTAACAGACAATGCAGGGATGCGATTAAGAAAATTATATGAAAGCACAAAACCTCGATAGTTAAGTCCAGTAATGTTGACTGTGACAATCTTCCTAGAAGGCCTTGCCCAGAGGTAATGTGAGTGTGAGGATGGGGAGAGACGGTAGAGGGTAAGACTGTGTGAGGGGTTAGAAGGGGTGGGTAATCAGAGGGATTGAGGTAAAGAATTCAAAAGCAGGCAGACTAGCTGCTAAGTGCTGCAATGGGACAGAATGCTAAGTGCGTCGATGGGACGGTAGGGGTAGTTCTACTTGTTCCTGCTTGGTGGAGCAGTCACAGCTACAGAGTGCTGAGAAGTGTTCCCGTGCCTTATGTTTGAAAGGTCCTAGCTTGGATTCAGTCAGGATGTCGCAGCAGAGGGAGCTGAGCCAGTCTGGGGGTACAGTATGCAAAAGACCTTTATCCCTGCGAGGTACAGCAGGAAGGGACCTTGAACAGCTGAAAGTTTGTTCCTCTGTCACGGTGGGGTTTGGACGTAGGGCATAGCAGGTTCTGGACACTCAGTGGGGTTAGACACAAAGTTTTTTTTTTTAGCAAGCAAGCAGGTCTGGTACTGCATCCTGCCTTTCAGATGAAGCCACACAGTTTGAGCGAAAAGATCACAAGTCTGCGTGAGCCGGTGAGCTCCTGTAATTAGCCTGCAGGCTTTATTTAAGGCTACTGTGATTCTTTTAGGGTTGTGTTGGATGCAGCACCATAGACAACAGGCCATACACTTTTATGGAGATAAAAGAGCTGCTTACTGCAATCCGGAGTGCCTCAGAAGTCAGACAGTATTTATGTCTGTGCAGTAGACCTATTATTGAATTGAAGGCTTTGACAACATGTTCGACATGGTTTGTGAAGGACAGGGTGCTGTTTAGGGTAACCCCAAGGTATTTGAATGAGTGGATCAGGTCAAGAGGGGTGTTAAGGCTATTTAGTATTGTGAGCTGATGTGATCTGTGCTTGTTGTGGGGGTTAGCGAATATCACTACTTTAGTCTTCCTATAGTTCATGAGTAGCTTTTGCTACGAAAACCAATTCTCAGCATTAGCAAGCTTCAGCTGAAGCTGCTTCTCCAGGAGTATTGGGTGCATGTTACTGGTATAGATCACAGCATCATCTGCATATAGGAGAATTCTATCCGGGCACGTAAGGGGGAGGTGGTTAAGGAATAGGCTGAAAATTAGGGGACCTAAAACAGATCCTTGGGGGACACCAGTGCACACTTCCCCAGTTTTCTAAGAGAACTCCATTTATCTTTACCCACTGAGCTCTGTTTGCAAGGAAGCTTCTGAACCAACCTAGGTTGCTTTTGGAGGAGCCTAGTGTTGGATAGTTGTTCGAGCAGTAATGCATGGTTAACCGTATCAAAGGCCTTTGTTAGGTCAATGAAGGTCGCCCCTACCATCTGACCACTGTCTAATGCATTATGTATATAGCCAGTGAACTCTATTAATGCAGTGGTGGTGCTGTGCGATTTTCAAAATCCATGTAGTTGGGGGCATTGGATCTGGTATTTATCAAGGTATTCAACTAGCTCATCTGACACAGTGTGCTCCAATTCTTTGGAAAGAGGCAGAGAATGGATATGGGGCAATAGTTAGCATGCGTTGTCCTGTCTCCGCTTTTATGGACAGCTGTTACTACAGGGGCTTTCCACCTCTGTGGGAATTTGGCAAATCATAACAATAGGTTCAGGATTTGTGTCAACGGGGTGAGTATTTCATCAAGGATAAGGGCGACAAGCTTAAGGTCTAGTGAGTTGCCACTGAACCTTGATTTTCCTAGTACATGTTGCAGGTATTTTTTGGCTTCCTTTTTGGTTATGATTTTAAAATAGAAGGGGGCAGTGGTTGGTTTTCTTTTGCATCACTGTTATTGTTATCTGCTGTCTCAAAACAATCTGGTGGGGGGTATGTTGCTGAGGTCGGTGAATGCAGTGTTGAAAGTGTCAGCTATGACTTTAGTTTAGTTTTTATGATTTAGTACTCATAGTTTTAATTTCTAGTGTTCCTTTGCTTACCATAACAATCTTCCTCCTACCTGTACCTACTTACTAGGGAAATCTCAGCTGCTTACCCTGCCACAGATACAACTGAGATCCTGGTTCCATATTAGAACTTCTGTTGTGAGTGTGGTAAACATTACACCAAACAAATTCTGTACAATTTTAAAAATTCCTGTTTTCTGTATACTGTGTGTGTGTGTGTGTGTGTGTGTGTGTGTGTGTGTGTGTGTGTGTGTGTGTAGGGAAGGTGTAAATAACCTGCAACAGAATTAAGCAGAATTTAGAATTTTTGTATTCAACAGTAGACAAACAATCATACCTATTAAATGTCGGGAAAAACACAGAAAAAAAGAAAAAGGTTGGAAGGGAGGTAGACCCTCTAAGTGCTTTAAAACAAACATCGCCATACTTGTTCAAAGTATATGTACCGGAACCAGGGATGGGTGAACCTGTGACACAATGACACAGATACTCTACTGCCAGCTGCAGAAAGCTATTTAATTTGGGACTACTTTATTTACTGTCACATGCATCACAGCATGACTTACTGCATTTTTAATAGAAATATTCAAGTTTTTGTGTGTTAGTTTTTGTATTTTTTTTAAATAAATGGGTCCCTTTTATAATCACAATAAGGTATTCTAGGACATTGTTACTGTGAGACTGACCCACTTCTTGTGTGGTTTAAGGCACTCTGTTAGGCCTAATGCCACATTGACCCATGCTCTGTTCTGTCTTATTGCTTAAATAACCTGCATGTCATTACTGAACCCAGTGATAACATGGAATGACAAAAAGTGTATTTTTTTTCAGACTAATGTCAATTCAAATAAATCTTTGGAATTATGTAATCATCTTTGGAGTTACCTGTTTGTATATCGTCCAAGAAAATGTGCTCTTCCATCACCTAGTTGATCAGCCCAGACTCCAAACTAAAACAAAATACAATAAAATATCTTATTTTACTATTTCTAGAAACATAGAAACATAGAATTTGATGGCAGATAAGGACTGCTTGGCCCACCCAGTCTGCCCATTTCCCTGCCTACTGGATAAGCTGCAGATCCTAGTTAACCAGCAGCCTACTTCTTCCTACCCCACCCCTAGAATTGCCTTATGACTGTCCCATGCATGCTTGAATTCCACCACTGATTTTGACTCCACAACCTCCTCCGGAAGGCTGTTCCATGCATCCACAACCCTCTCTGTGAAAAATACTTCCTTAAATTACCTCTGAGCACTTCATCTTCAAATTGTGCCCTCTTGTTCTTGCACACCTCTTTTTGAAAGATGCTACCCTCTTGGATTTTGTTGATTCCTGGAGGTACTTGAGCGTTTTATCATGTCCCCCTCTCCTCTCCTTTCCTCGAGGCTATACATATTAAAGCTCCTTTCGTCTCTCTTCATATGTCTTCCGGTGCAGACCCTGCACCATTTTAGTTGCCCTCCTCTGGACAGCTTCCATCCTGTCTATGTCTTTGCGGAGACTGGGTCTCCAGAACTGCACACAGTACTCCAGATAGGGTCTCACCAGCTGTCTGTACAGAGGGATAATAACTTCCTGTTTTCTACTGGTGATGCCTCTCCCTATGCATCCCAGTATCCCCCTCTCACATTGCTTGCCCACCTTTAGGTCATCTGATATGACTACCCCCAGGTCCCTTTCCATTTTTGTTGTTGTTAGTATCTCACCCCCCATTGTGTACTCTTCCCTTGGGTTTTTGTTTCCCAGGTGCATTACCTTGCACTTCTTAGCATTGAATCTAAGCTGCCATACATTTGACCATTCCTCTAACCTTGCCAAGTCCCTTCTCATCCTTTCCACCCCACCCTGTGCATCAACTCTGTTGCAGATCTTAGTGTCATCTGCAAAGAGACATACTTTCCTTCCAGTCCTTCTGCAATGTCAAACATAAAGACATTGAAGAGGACCGGTCCTAATACTGAACCCTGTGGTACCCCACTAGTAAAGTACAGTTACGTAAGAACTTACCGTAACAGTAGATCTTCGAGAACAGCTCTTGCAGCAGGTTACACCATTAGGACTGAAGCCGGCGAGGGTCAGGACCTCAGAAAAATTCTGGCTAGCTATCTTCAGCGGGGACCTGTACCGATGTCCGGTCCGCCCGGCGTCAGGCGTGGTACATAAAGAGGCGGTCCGTAGATTCCCCCAGTTCTCCAGCCGGAGACTTCCAGCCGCAGGCTGGCATCGAGATGGGAGACCGAGGATCCACCATCAGAAGACAAAAGGGTATAAATCCCTGTTAAAAAATGCTTAAGCCATGCCTCCTCCAAGGGGGAAGGTGGGAGGAAAGGTACCTGCTGCAAGAGCTGTTCTCGAAGATCTACTGTTACGGTAAGTTCTTACGTAACTGTACTATCTTACTTCGAGACACAGCTCTTGCAGCAGGTTACACCATTAGGACTGATTCCCAAGCAGTAACGCTGCCAGAAATTCCGGGAGGAGGAAATAGGAAGTACATTCCAGGTCCTGAACCCAGGACAGGAGACCCGGAGCATCCATAAGGCGAAACCCGGCTCTTAGCAGGAGGTGATGTCCAGGCTATAATGCCTGATAAAGGTATGCACAGAGCTCCAAGTGGCTGCAGCACATATAGCAGAGGTGGAGACATTTCTGAGTGCTGCAAAGGAGGTGGCCACACCCCTAGTAGAATGACCCCAGACTGTTCCCGGGAGGGGCTTTTGTATGATATCATAACAGTAAGAAATACACTGGACAAGCCAGCGAGACAAGGACTGTTTGGATACAGATTGGCCCATCATCCTCTCAGAGAAGGAAACGAAAAGTTGCTCAGAACTACGAAAAGGTTTAGTTCTGTTGAGGTAATACCTCAGGCTGCGGTGAACATCCAGGGTGTGGAGCAGAACCTCTCCTCTATTCGAGTAGTTCGGGAAGTAGACTGGTAGGTCAATGTCCTGATTTAGAGTGAGTGAAGAGACCACCTTAGGCAAAAATTTAGGGTTCGTCCTCAGGGATACTCTGTCCCAGTGGAAAACTAAATAAGGCTCTATGCACATGAGAGCGTGAAGCTCAGAAATTCTTCTCGCTGAAGTAACAGCAACCAAAAATAACGTTTTCCACGACGAAAACTGGCTGCATAATCCGTGGCAGGTTCGATGGGGGAGCGTGAGCTGTTCCAGGACATAGAGCAAAACCCCATGGAGGCACAGGGTCCCTAATGGGTGGCTAAGGTGTAACACCCTCTCAGAAACTCCCGAGAGGCATCCAATTGTGCCTGTCGATGTCCACCGGAAGGTGGTAGGCAGAAATGGCACAAAGGTGCACCTTGATAGAGGAGTAGGCTAGACCCGAATGAAAGAGGGAAAGCAGGTAGTCCAACACCACTCCCACTGGGCAACCTAAAGGGGAAAAATCGCGTGCTCGCGACCATAAACAAAAATCGCATGCGATGCCGGCTTTCTGGCTGCAGAAATAACTTCTGCAACCTCTTGCGAGACCCTGTGACACAAGATGGCTATGTCTCTAGGAGCCATGCATGCAGGTTCAGTGAACGTAAGTCCGGGTGGACTAGTGAACCTTTCTCCTGAGACAGGAGATGGGAGCTGAACGGCAACGGGAGCGGGGGTTCCCGGGATAGCTGCATCAGCAAAGGGAACCAGATCTTTCTGGGCCAGAACGGGGCCACCAGGATCATGAGAGCATGCTCCCTTCGCAGTTTGAGAAGAACTCTCTGGATCAACGGGAAAGGAGGGAAAGCGTAGAGGAATCTGTCCGCCCAGGAGAGGGACAACGCGTCTCGCCAGAAAACATCAGGCCCTAGATCTAGCGAGCAAAAATTAGGCAGTTTTGAGTTGCATGGGGATGTGAACAAGTCTAGCTCTGGAGTTCCCCATCGAAGAAACAGATCCTCTGCTACCTCTTGAAGAAGTTCCCACTCGTGGACTCTGGCCTGGGAGCGACTCAGACCATCTGCAATCATGTTGCCCACCCCGGGAACATGCACAGTGATCAGATTTGCGCCGTGTCCGATTACCCAATCCCACACCCTCATGGCCTCCCTGCAAAGGGGGTAACAGTGTGCGCCTCCTTGTTTGTTGAGGTAATACATCACCGCCGTGTTGTCTGTCTGAAGCAGAAGAGTACACGGTGGGATTACTGACTGAAAGGCCTGCAGGGCATTGAGAACCGCCCTCATCTCTAGAACGTTGATATGGAGATGAGCTTCCATCGGGGTCCATGTACCCTGGGACTTTACCCCGTCTAGGTGTGCCCCCCACCCTAGACCCGAGGTGTCTGTGGTGAGGGTTACCTCCTGGGACGGCGCTACAAATGGGACGCCCAAGGAGAGCGACCCTGGGACTAGCCACCACTGCCAGTCTCAAATCACGGTGTTCGTGATCCTGACCGGATGCTGCAAGTGGTCTTGCCTTTGGTCCCATTGCACTTTGAGCATCCACTGAGTTACCCGCATGTGGAGCCTTGCGAAAGGGATGGTAGGAATGGCCACAGACATGTGTCCGAGCAAGCGAAGGACCGACCTGGCAGAGACGGTCTTGTTCAACGATAACTCCCTGATGAAGGATCTGATGCACTCCGCTCTGTCGTCTGGAAGAAAAGCTCTTCCCTGAACAGTGTCCAGTACTGCCCCTATAAACTGCAGTTTCTGCGACGGTACCAGGAGAGACTTCTAGTAGTTTATTAGGATTCCCAGAGATCGGAACAGGTCCTGGGTGCTCTGGACCGTAAGTAAGTACACATGCCGGCGGCGTCTAATACCTGGTGGACTGATAAAACTTAAGGAACTTCTGTCCCAAATTGACTGGTCTCCTATACAGGCAACTCCTGACATCAACACAGCTATCTCCTTCTTTACCCAAACTTTTAATAATGCCTGTGATATCTTTGCCCCAGTGTTGACCCGCGTTCTAAAAGGAAGAATACCCCTGGTTACCCCAGCTTGATCCACCAGCTCAAACATAGGGACAGCCTATGGCACGCAACATTGAGACTGGCCGGCCCAATGACAGGCGGTTATATGCCGCCGTAAACAAGTGCACTCGGGCCATCAGAAAGGCCAAGTCTGAGCACTTTCGGTCCTCACCACTGCCTCATGGGGAATCCTAGAACCTTCTGGGATAACATTAAACAGTTAAATGGGAGTGCACTCCCCACCCACCCAGATCAACATTAATGGTGTGATCTCCTCAGACCCAGCCCTCATAGCCAACCACCTCAACACCTCATTCACTGACCTTAGCCTATCCTCCCTACAAATTTTTGACCCTCCTCCCCAGCACCTGCCATAAATCTTTCTCCCTTATTTTCTCCTCCCAGTGTTTCTGCCCAAGAACTTAGGCGCACCTTGTCACTGCCCTCAAGAGTAATAGTACAGGCAGTGACACCCTGGATCGTGTATCCTACGGCTGGTCTTAGACACAGTCCTACCCGATCACATGCCTCATCAACCACTCTCTTTGCCTGGGAAGGTTCCAACTGCCTGGAAAGTCGCCACTGTCACCCCTATCTTAAAGGTGGTGATAGGACTGTGGCTGGAAACTATCGACCGATCTCCATTCTCTCTCCTCTCTCCAAGGCCTTGGAAAAAGTGGTGGCCTCTCAAATCTCTGACTACCTCTCCACCTACAATGTCCTTTGTCCTGAGCAGCATGGCTTCTGGAGTGGGCCACAGTACCAACACAGCCCTCCTAGAGTTCTCCAACTTTCTCCACTCCTCCTAGACACTGGTTCTCTGGCTGGTGCTGTCTTCATTGACCTCTCAAAGCTTTCCACCGCCTCCCACCCCTCCTTCTTGATGCCTTAGTCTCTCTGGTTTTGCTGCTGGGCCTATCTCCTGGTGCACCAGTTATCTGTCTGACCGCTCACAGCGTGTAAAAATTAATGGGACCTACTCAGACATCTGTCCCATCTTTCTGGGTTCCCAGGGCTCCATTCTGGGCCCTTACTATTCTCCTTTTACCTTAACACCCTTCCACGCTCTTGCTCGGGGAACATTCTATTATGCGCTGATGATGCAGTCATCTTTGCCTCAAATCGTAACCCTCCTGCCCTCCAGGACTCGCTGCAGAAGTCCTTCACTGAAGCCGAGGGCTGGTTCAAGGAACATAGATTGGTGATAAATCTTAAAAAAACAAAAACCATGTTCTTCATTCATCCCCAAAACAAGTCCTGCAACTTCAAACTCCTCATTCACTCTGGGTCCTCATTCCCACTCGAACAAGTTTGCTCCTATAAATACCTAGGGATCCATTTTGACCCCTCCTCTCCTTCCATGGACACGCGCCTGCCTAGCCACTGCCACTAATATCCGATTGGGCATCTTACATCGGTATAAACACTGCCTCCCCAGAGGCTCTTCGACCATGCATCACCTCCTCTATCCTGTCCCTAGTGGACTATGTACTGCCAGTGTATGGTGCTGCTGATCAGACCGCACTCCATAAAATGCTTTACTCTGAATAAGGCTTGCAGGTTAATTACTGGAGCACCTAGGATGACACACACTGTCTACTGTATGCTAAAAGCGCTGGTACTTGATCTCGACAGGCGCCTCAAATATCTTACCTGTACCCTTACAAAAAAGACCCTCCTTGGGCTTTCCCCACCAGGATTGACCACCACCATACACCGCTCTGTCCCACTAGTTCATACTCGGACCTCTGGGAAAACCTCTCTTGTTATCCCTAGAGCTAGGACCTCTCACGGCCAAAGAGCCTTCAGCTTTAGGGCCCCCTCCTGGTTCAACACACTGCCCCCCTCCATCTCCGAAGCTCCAACTATATCGTGCTTCAAAACTTCCTTACGTAACCACCTTATTAACACCCGATGCTGTAACTGCCGCTAGTCAAAGCCGTACTCAATACTTATGACAAAGCTTATTACTAAGCTGCTAAGGACGACATAACTCTGGTATTGTTTGCATCCATCCTACCTGTACCAGCTTGTTTGTATCTATGTCTTAATTTACTGTTATACTTATGTGTTGTACTGCTATACTGTGTATTTTGGTTTGTCTTACTGTGACAAGGTACCTTTGTAAATGAGCCTATGGCTCAAAGGTTTTCCAAACTGCTGTTTAAATAAAATAAAAAAATAAAAAATAAAATAATAACACCTCTCTGGAGGCAGCCATGAGAAGCCAATCGTCCAGGTACGGGAACACATAATGGCCCTGTCTCCTCAGAGACACTGCCACGACTGCCATGCACTTGGTAAAGACCCTGGGTGCGGATGACAGTCCGAATGGAAGGGCTCGGAATTGAAGGTGGTGGTCGAGGAACTCGAAGCGCAGGAACCTCTTGTGCGCCTGAGCTATAGAGATATGCAGGTATGCGTCCTGCATGTCTAGAAACGCTAAGAAGGCGTCTTGTTTCAGCATGGGAATAAGACCGGAAGAGTCACCATCTGAATCTCTTGTAGGCGACCGACACGTTGAGGTCGCTGAGGTCCAGAATCGGACGGAGGTCCCCTGTTTTCTTTGGAACCAGGAAGAAGTGGGAATAATATCCTTGGCCTCTCTGGTTCTCCGGGACGTACTCTATCGCTCCCTTTTGCTGGAGCGCGAGTACTTCTTGCCAGCTCAGAAATCTGTGCTGACCCGGATACCAGGAGAGCAAAGGAGGCCTCGAGGGTGGCTTTTCTGTGAATTCTATATAGTGGCCTCTTCTGACCAACTGAAGAACACACCTGTCGGTGGTTATAGCCTGCCATCCCAGCAGGAAGTTCGCCAAGCGACCCCCGACCATGATTTCCCGTTGATCCTGAGGGGCCGGGGCCAGAAAGGAGTCAGGCTGTGGCGGCAGAGGGTTCCGCTGGCTGGGCCGGCTTAGAATGCAGGCTTGCTGGCGGGCTGTTTCCCTGGGCTCTCAGAGCCGGAGCCCCTCTGTTGTGTAGCAGAGCGGGGCTGCTGCCTCTGCATCCGCCCACGAATTCGGCTTTGGTTCCTACGAAAGGAACTAAGCCTGGGTCGGTACATGGCCTGAACCGACCTTACCGCCTTCCCGGCCTCTTGAAGTCTGGTAATAATCTTCTCCGAAGGATTACCAAACAAGACTTCTCCCTCGAATGGAGCGTCCATGATATTCTTCTGGACGTCCGGGGTAAAGCCGGAGACGCGTAACCAAGAGTGCCTCCGGAGGCATATGCCAGAAGCTGCTGCTCGGGCCGATGAGTCCGCGGAGTCGTACGCGGCTCGTAGCACTTGGGTTCCCACGTCCAAACCCGTACGGAAGAGCTGAAGCATCTCCTCCTTCTGCTCACCTTCCGGCAGTTTTGCAGCTGTTTCCAGACCCTGTTCCCACAAGGCGTTCTGGAACTGAACCATGTGGGTCAAATAGTTCAAGGATCTGATGGCGCAGGTAGCGGAAGCATACGTGCGCCTACCCAACGCATCCAACTGCTTGGACTCTGGGTCCGGTGGCAAGGTGCTCAGATGTTGCGGCCTCTGTGACCAGTCATGTGAGGCTGTGATGACCACAGAGTCAGCCTGAGGCTGCTGAGCCAAGTACTGGTCTTCTTTAGGAGCCTTGTACAAGCGATCAGCTTTCTTCGGCATCGCCGGGAGCGAATGTGGACGCTTCCACGCTGCCTTGGTGACGTCCACGAAAGTGTCAACCAAGGGTGGCACCACCCCAGGCTTGGGGTCTTTTGCGAAGATATTTTGGCGAGGCGTATCCTTCGGGTTCAGCTCTTCTGCATCCCATCCCATGTTCTCTTGGATGTGTCTCATATATCCGAGGAGAAGGGGTCGTCCAGAGGAGATTTCGGCATCTCACGTGGGTCCGGAGAAGGGATGGAGAGGGGAGATGGGGATCTAGATGAAGAGTACTCTGATCCCGTGTCCTCCGTCAAAGGCGATCGTCGGTGTCTCCTGGGTGTCTTGGGGCTGGGTGACCTAGAAGAGGATTTAGACGGAGGTCTCTGTTTTTCTGGTCTCTCCCTGGGAGGGGTTCCGAATTCCCGGGGAGGAGGTAAGCGGCCTGCTGACCCTGATGGCGAGGGGGGGTGCAGGAACCGGAGGAGGAGGAGGAGGAAGAGTGGGAACCATGTCCTTCTTTATGGTGTCCCACCAGTAAGTGAAGAGGTCCTTCACTTCTGGTAAGGAAAGGCCCGACGATGGTCCAGGCGCCGGTGGACGGTCGTCGGGTCCCGGCGTCGGCTCCACAGGGGGCTCGGGTAACTGCGAGGGTTCCCTGGGAGTCTCGATGAGACCGGGGTCGCCCGTCTGGTCCTCGGGCTGCGTTAGATCCTCCTCGGTCAAGGTCTCCTGACCGACGTTGGTCAGAGGCATCAGGGCCCTCTTCTTAGGGGGAGCGGGTGCCGGTCTCCCCACCGCGTCCGCTGAGGAGCTGGCTAGCGGGCGACGCCGCCTGGGCCGACGGCGGCCCAGGGATGCATGACGCAAGGTCGGATCATGACGCACCGCGCCGGATCCAGAGGTCTCTTTAAGGAGGTGAGCTCCAACGTCTTGCGAGGAGGTAAAGAAGCTGACCTGACGTCGGGTTCCGAAGGGCGGGAACCCGACTTGTGATGGTGATGATGGCGATCCCCAGACTTCGCCAAGGCCCTGGAGGATGAAGAAGAGGACGGCCTGGTGGACTTGGCCTGAGAAGAAGGCCTCATCCAGAGCCGGGAGGCTGAGAGCTGGCCCTGGAGGGGAGAGCAGACCTGGAACCAGAGCTGCGCGAGTCCGAAGCCCTGGAAGGGGACCTGGAAGGGGCCTTCTCCCTTCGTTTCTCCGCGTGCTTGTGGGTCTTTTTTGAAGATTCCCCCTTGGAAAACATGGTCTTCAGCTTCTCTTCCAGTAAGAAGGCTTGAAGGGCCTTCTGACGTCGGATCCGAGTACGACTGTTAAACCCCTGGCAGAAGGAACAGGCCCGGGTATCATGGTCTGGGCTCAGGCACCGAACGCAGGCCGTATGGGGATCCTTGAAGGGGATCTGTTTCCCCGTAAGCACACTTGGAGGAGTGACCGGAGGTCGGAGAGAACATCAGCGAAAATCTTGCTAGAAGAAATCCAAATTTCCCGAAGGAAAGCACTTAACCACGCGTCGCGCGCTAGACTATAACCGAAGGGTAGAGACATGCAAGTCGACGGCGGGAAAGAACTGGGGAATCTGGCGGGACCGCCTCCTTATGTACCACGCCTGACGTCGGGGGCGGGACCGACGTCGGGGGCGGTCCCCGCTGAAGATAGCTAGCTAGAATTTTTCCCTGGGGTCCTGACGCCTGCCGGGCTTCAGTCCTAATGGTGTAACCTGCTGCAAGAGCTGTGTCTCAAAGTAAGATCCTTCCTTTCTTCTGAGTGGACTCCATTTACTATTACTCTCTGTGTCCTATTCTCCAGCCAATTCTTTACCCAGGCTGTCATCTTGGGACCCACTCCCAGGCTGGCTAACTTGTATATTAATCTTTTGTGTGGGACTGTGTCAAACGCCTTGCTAAAGTCTAGGTAGGCCATGTCCACAGCCCCTCCCTGATCTACTACTTTGGTCACCCAGTCAAAGGGTGTCTGTGTCTGGTTATATGCAACATGTTTCAGAAAAACTCATTAAAGTTAAACAAATTCAGTGACTGTGTTTATTAGTGTCTCAGTTTATTAATTAAGGTCAAAACATAAGGCTAACCTCATGAAAGTACAAAAGGAATTTACTATAAATGTGTGACTGAGAAAAGCACACTGAGCCAAAGTTTGTTTCCTTGTGCAACTCAAGGTAGACATTACAATGAAAGAATTGAGACAAAAAAATATAACAGATTACAAAAAACTACAAGCAAAATGAAATCAATATACAAAATGCAATATACAAAGTACATGTAAGGTTAAAATATAAAATAACTGTGGGCCGGCCCAGTGACTGGAGGTTTGAGGCACTGGATGCCACACCACCACCTATGCCAGCAACCTGGGTTCAGGAATGGACCAGAGTCACTCAGGGGGAGCTGTGTGAAGGAGGATTGAGTATCCTATGACAGCTTTTCTCCCTTGGGGTAGGGGGTTCTGGCACTGGGTCAATACAGCATGGAGAGAACGTGCATGAAATACAATGCTGTAAGAAGCGCCAATGGTTCTACGGTGACTGGGTCTTTTTCAGCGTGCAGTAAGAATCGCTACCCGGTCACTGTAGGCTCCCAGTAGGGAAGGTGAAGGATGCCGCCAGGGCGGTGCCTGGCTGAGTCTCTCCTGTGGTGGAGTGGCTAGAGCAACTGCCTGCAGCGGCGTTGGGAACCTGGGGCTGTGTTTCAGTTCTCCCCAGGACCCACTCTGCTGCAGCTTTTTCTTTTTGGAAAAATGTTTCCAGTTTGATCCCCCAGGTCCATGACCCCAGAGTTGATTATAATTATTGCAGGGTTTGGTGGTGCAGGTGGTGGGCGCCCCACCAAAACTAAGATATTCATCCACTGTGCAGTTTGTGATGGTTGGCATGTTGTACCGACGTTATTTTGGCGCAAGCTGCTTTGCGTGCGGGATTGTCGATGTCAGGGCCAGATCAAGCCTTAGGGGGGCCTGGGACACTCACAACTTGGGTGGCCATGTAAAACGCTCAACTTTTCATACCAAAATGTTTTATTTTGCGCAACATTTACTGAGCACATTGTTTATTAACCATAACAACCACCGTATGGGGAGACTACCCCCATTATTCACAGGAGAAAAAAGTAACTTGAAGTACAACACCCTGTCATGTTGTCATAGTCTGTAATGTTATATTTATTGTACTGTACAAGACATGAAAGCCGCCAGGGTCTAGATGCTCTGTGGTGAGTTTTGGGGCTTTTATTGAAGTCGCTCTCCTCTAGACCCAGTTCAGAAAAGCAAAGTAATTTTTAAGTAACCTCTTTAATCACAAGTTTATTTTAAGGAAATAAATTAAACAAAAATAAACAGTGCTTTACTAAGAGGTATGCATCCTACTCCAAACAACAGTAAGTTACTGTATGTACCCATTGTACAGAAGTGTGCAGTTCCATTGTACAAATGCTATGACTCCAAATAAACAGACTGATGTCATATCTTTATCTGCTCATGGGATATCAAAGGAATGATTAATTCCATTTATTTCAGAGTTAGAGGATCCATGCATGTATACACACACACACCCACGTCCCTTTATCTCTTCTTTGAACAAGCTCAGATCAACTAACTCAGCATAAAAATAAAATACAGATATCAACTTTCTAAGCCACTTACTGAACTCAAGCTGTCTGCTGTTGCTTGGTGCTCCCTTTGAAACTCCTTAGTTTAGCAGCAGCAGGCAGTTTGGAACAGTGCATCGATTAATCATGCTGCTAGTGATAGAGTGGCCGTGGCGTACAGATAGCGAGTGCAGGTGCTGCCGCTGGCAAAGTGCATGCTGAGCCTCAAAAGCCACCAAGAAAGAGTGGCTTAAAAAATGCTGCCCAGATGGATCGTATGCAAAGCTCCTGGTCCTAGCGCCGCTCCTCGTATTATGTAGCGGCAGCCCAGGTCTGGTCGCAACTTGCACCGGTCCAGGTCCAGTCCCAGACTCAACAAAATGGAAAACCTGTCAGTATCCTAAGGAGGTAGTTCATGGTGCTTGCATAGTTAGCTTTCTTCACTTCTTGTGCCACACAGTGCCAGTTTGTTTTCTAGCAAGCCACCCGACCCTAGCTGCAAGCTGCAAATAACGGAGGAGGAAGGTGGGGGACGAGAGAAATCTTCTGCAATGTTTGCCTGCGGGGAGCCTATCTGTAGCAGGAGGGTCCAGGGGCTTGTGTTTTGTTTTCTTTTAATTAAAGAAAGCCTCTCCCAAAGTCATTGTTTTGTTTTTGTTTTATGGAGCAAGCTCCGGGGGTTGATTCACGCTTGACTCATGCGGGGGAGGCATGATTTATTACAAATCCTTACCAGTACTGTACCACTTGAAGGAAGGAGGCAGAGAAATCTGCAATGTAGGCTTGCGGGGCCTATCTGTGGCAGGGGCTTGTGTGTTTTTATTTTATTTAACAAATGTGCTTTTCGAAGTCATGCTGCTTTCACAGCGTTTTAAGGGAGCAAGCTGCGGGGGGGCCTATGGGAGGAGGTTGACTCTTGCTTAACTTTCGCTGCAGCGAGGGAGGTGGCATATTTACAAACCACCAGTCCACCTACTAAAGTGTCTCTACTTCCGACTACTGAGGGGACCAGTCTATGGCGGGGGGCCTGGGGCATTTGCCCCATTTGTCTCCCCCTTAATCCGGCCCTGGTCGATGTGCACGGTTTTGACCGCAAAAGTATGACCCTGTGCCAGGGGTTCCTGGGCCTCACCACTGGACTGCCATCTGGTAGAGGCTGGATAGCATCAACGTTGTGGACAGAGCATTGGCAGAAATGGGCTATCGATATGCCTTGCATGCAAGCATGCTAAACATCACTGCACACACAACACCCTGGCAGTCAACCAGGAGGAAAAAAGCCCTGACTCACCCAGTATCCCACGCAACCACCGCATGACCCTACAGGGCAGGCCGCCTATGGCTGACTAATCTGTAAGCCCCTGAAATGAGTCAGTGATGAGGCTGGGGGTGCCACCAAGGTCAGAGGCAGAAAAATTGTATATGGAAAAAAATACATATAAAACAGAAAATACAGGTGGGATAGTTATGGTCTGGCATGTAGAACAGAATTTTGTTTTATATAGTGCCTTTCATACACACTGCATCTCAAATAACTTTATAAAACTGCAATACTCAAAGGGTTGCAAGCAAACAGAGCAGTGTTTATATACTCAACAGCCCACACAGTCAAGGATGTCTACTTTAGAACATATAGGATAGTGTACTGCCTCCCATACACAACAAAGCAGTTCTTCACCAGAGTATTTTCTATGACGGCTGATGATCTCGAGAGGGAAGCTCGAGAGGTTCCACTGCCATCATAGAAAACACGAGGGGGAAGAGTTGACAAGTTGTTTGGGAGGCCATACACTGTTCTATATAGTGTATGGTGCCCCAAAACAGAATTGTTTACATTTTTTAACCAGCATCTGCCGCTGGAGACCCGCACTCCTGGTCTCTCCAGCCTGCCAGCCAGCTTATACACAGGAGTCACCAACCGCCCCCAGTTCTATGAATGAGGGTGTCACTACTGAAGCAGAACAACTTTTTGTGGTGTATGGATTTCCATACATAACCGCATTCCACCATACACTATAGATGTAGTATATGTAATTAACAATTGTACTGTTTGTATGGAGAGAGGGAATAAAGGCCAGGGACACTAGTGTAATCCACTACTCTTTCTTGACAAAGTTAGGAAAACATGGGTTTAAGTAGCTTGAAGGTTAATGAGGGGCTATGCTCTCAACTGTCTAATACAATCCTAGGTTTAGTATTGGCACAAATGCTTCCTCCTGTGAGATGTCTCCATCTGCCCCCTCACATTTCTGCAAGACATTATTTTCTTGTGTGGTACATTGTCTAGTAATTTAAAATTATGTATACAGGATAGGCCCAGTGAGATGGTATATCTTGTTTACAGGCGTATCAGAGTCTGCAAGAAGTGGGTATAGCAACTGAAGCAAAAGGCTGTCTTTTAAGATAAAATAAGTAGTGTAAGTTCTGGGGGAAACATCGTGAAGTAGTGTGCATACAGAAAAAAAAACCCGGGCACTCACCACACAGAAAAAAGCAAGTATACCGGCCCGGTGGCACAGAAGGCTGAGGTGTTGGATGCCACACCTAGCGCTATGCTGGCGACCCGGGTTCAGGAATGACCTCGGGTCAGTGGGGTGCTGGTATGGGGGGGGGGAGTGGGACTAAGCGAGCTGCCAGGCTGCTCTCCTCTCCTCTCCTGGTGGGGGTGGGTTGTCGCCCCTCCCGTAGTTCCGTTCCCCACCAGGTGGAGGTCCAGTGGGGTAACATAGGCAGGTGGGAACAGCAGTATGGGTCGGAGGAAGGGGCTGAGCTGGCTTCCGGTGTGAGTGCATGCCTCCATGTGCACGTACAGCCGTGTGCTAGGGCCCGGGGGGGGGGGATATGGGAAAAAAAACCATAAAAAAAACACAAAAAACCTATATAAAAGAAGAAAAAAGCAAGTACAAGTGGTGCTCGACAGATACTCAACCTTGAGAAAAATGCAGGTCAGGTGCACAAAACACTGGGTTTTGTGGCGGTACCTGAGCACTTTTGTAACTTTTGTTGCTGCATGCTTTACTACCTTCAGTTAGAAGCACTCTGGGTCACCCTGGAGACAGGCGCTGGAGCTGCAATCGGTACAGACGTAGTACAGAAAGGAGAAAGACCAAAGGAGGGGTTGGAAGGCTAAGGAGGGAAGGAAGGGCGAGAGTGTGTGGAAGGGGACCAGGAAAAAGTAGACATCCTGAACAAATACATTGGTTCCATGTTCACAGAGGAAGAGGAACATATGAACATACAAAGGAGCCAGCAGAGGAAGGCCATTTGGTCTATCAAGTCTTCTCGTATTGCAAGGGCCCATAGCTTGAACTACTGTACCTTCCCTCTCTCCCTACTCCTCCCATTCTCCCTACCCGTGATCCTTACTTTCCCTCTATGCCTACCCCAGCCTCTCTTTAAACTGTCCACTGTCTTCAATGAGATGACCTCTTCTGGCAGCGCATTCCAAGTGTCCACCACCCTCCCTGTGAAGAAGCACTTCCTGACCTCCCTCCTAAACCTCCCACCCTCCAGCTTAAGGCTGTGCCCCCTCGTGTGTGTGTCTCTCTACCCCTCGTGTCAATTCTCTCTTTTCTCTTGCTCTCTCTCTCTTGTACTGAACTCCATACTCTATATGTGGTCTTACCAGTGACCTGTACAAGGGCAGTATAACCTCCTCTCTCCTACTACTGATCCCCCTAGACATCCATCCCAGCATCCTGTTTGCCTTTGCTGCTGCTTTCTTGCACTGCATTGAGTGCTTCAGGTCATTAGTGATCATCACCCCCCTTGGTCCTTCTCCTCCTCTGACGCAGATACTCGGACTCCACCCAGGTAGTACTCTGTCCTGGGATTCTTGGCTCCAATATACATAATTTTTCTTGGCATTGAAGCCAAGCTGCCAGATCCTGGACCACCTCCCCAGATTTTCTTGTAGGTCCTGTATTCCTTCAGCTGTGTCCACTCTCCAGCAGAGCTTGGTGTCATCCACGAATAGGCACACTGCCCTTAATGCCATCTCCAATGTCACTGATGAAGACATTGAACAACATCGGCCCCAGCACTGAGCCCTGAGCCCTGTGAGACCCCACTGGTTACCTCTCTGGTGCCAGATAACTCTCCCCCAACAACCATCCTCTGGGTTCTGTCCCTCAGCCAGTTTTCCACCCACCTGACTATCTTTTCCCCAACCCCAAGACCCACCAACTTCCTGATCAACCTTTTGTAGGACACAGAGTCAAAAGCCTCGCTGAAATCAAGATAGAGGATGTCTACTGCTTGGCCCCTGTCTACTGTCTTAGTGACACAGTCAAAGAAGTCAATGAGATTCGTTTGACATGATCTCCCCCTCCCATGAACCCACGCTCCACTAGATATTCCACCAAACTTTCCTTTAATATGGTCTTCATGAGATTGCCCACAATGGAGGTCAGACTGACTGGTCTGTAATTCCCTGGGTCATCCTTGGGACCGCTTTTGTGGAGGGGCACTACATGTGCTGCTCTCCAGTCCTGCAGTACCATGCCTGACTCTGGTGATCTATTAAATAGGTCTGCCAGTGGCCCTGCAAGCCCCTCAGCCAGTTCCTTTAGTACCCTTGGATGCACTCTGTCTGGGCCTGGTGATTTGTCCACCTTCAGTGCCAGCAGCCCCTCCCTCGCTCTATCCTCCTCTATCACTACATCTGTATTCCCTCCCGAAGAAACTGGTCCGTCCTTCTCCCTGGTGAAGACAGAACAGAAGTAATCATTTAGTATCTTTTCTTCCCCCCCCCCCAATATCTTTAACCCCTTTTTTAAGCCTAACAATCCCTTCCTTCTTGTCCCTTTTCTCACTTATATAGCAAAAGAAAGTCTTCTCCCCCTTCTTAATTCCTTCAGAGGACTGAAAGAGGGCGGATGTAGTCCCACTTCACAAAAGTGGAAGCAAAGAGAAGGCTGGCAATTACAGACCAGTCAGCCTGACTTCGGTGGTGGGGAAATTAATGGAATCACTACTGAAGGAAAGGACTGTGAAATACCTCGAATCCACTGGTTTACAAGATCAGAAACAGCATGGATTCACAAGGGTGGAGATCATGTAAAACAAATCTGATCGATTTCTTTGACTGGCTGACCAGGGAAGTGGATCAGGGTGAAGCAGTGTATGTGGCCTACCTAGATTTCAGTAAGGCCTTCGACACATAAGAGACACACAAATAAGCTGGGCAGCCTAGGAGTGGGTCCAGAGATGGTAAACTGGGTAAGAAATTGGTTGGAGGATAGGAGACAGAGGGTGGTGTTAAAAGGAGTTCACTCCAGGGAAGGGAGGGTGACCAGCGGGGTGCCACACAGATCTGTAGTGGGACTGGTCCTCTTCAATGTCTTTATTAGCGACATTGCAGAGGGACTAGAAGGGAAGTAATGCCTGTTTGCAGATGACACTAAGATCAGCAATAAGGTTGACACTCTGGGAGTGTGTGGAAAAAATGAAAAGGGAGCAAAGAAAGCTTGAGGAGTGGTTAAGGGTGTGGCAACTAAATTTCAATGCGAAGAAGTGCAAAATCATGCACTGGGGCACAGAAACACGGGGGAGGAGCATCAAATTGGGGAGTGGTACTGTCGACCACCAAACAAGAAAGAGACCTGGAGGTAATCATATTTGATCACCTAAAAGTGGCCAAACAGTGTGACAAAGCAGTTGGGAGAGCCAGTGGATGCTAGGGTGCATAGGGAGGGTCATCACAAGCAGAAAGAGGGAGGTGGAGATACCGCTGTATAAACCACTGGTAAGGCCTACTCTAGAATGCTGTGTCTAGTTCTGGGGACCATATCTCAGGAAGGACATACTGTAAACACAGCTGAGGCAGTCCAGAGGAGAGCAACTAAAATGTTGCAGGGTCTGCATCAAAAGCCCTATGAAGAGAGACTGAAGGATCTCAATATGTACACCCTGGAGGAAAGAAGGGAGAGGGGAGATATGATAGAGACTTTCAAATACCTCACGAGTATAATAATAATAAAAAAAATAAAACTTTATTTATAGCGTGCCTTTCTAAAATCAAGAGTATAAATAAGGTTCAATACAGAAAGCCTTTTTCAGAGTAAAAGATGCTCAAGAACAAGGGACAATGCTTTGGAGCTGGAAGGGGGTAGACTCAGGGTAGATGTAAGGAAGTATTTCTTCACAGAGAGAGTGGTGGTTGCCTGGAACAGCCTCCCAGTGGAGGTGGTGGGGGCCAAAACTGTAATGGGATTCAGGCAGGCATGGAATAGGCAAAAGGGAACCTTAGTGGTAGGGAAAGGGGGGTTATAGCTGGAGGTCAAGTAGGGTCTGCGGTGTTACAGTAGGTAGAGAAAATGGGCAGACACATGGGCCAAATGGTCCTTCTCTGCCGTCAAACTCCATGTTTCTATGTTTCTATACAGACCTCCAGCAGAGAGATAAGAGTTGCATAAGGCACTTCGGGAAGCCATCATCAGGATGGCAAGTAAGGGAGATGTGCAGATGGTTGGTGACTTCAATCTGCCAGACGTAGATTGGAGCATTCCAACTGCAGCTTCTGCAAGGAGCAGGGCCATCCTTGACTCCCCACAAGGGACTTTTCTCAGGCAGCTAGTCAGTGAACCCACTAGGGACAAGGTAGTGCTAGACCTGGTGGTTATAAACAGGGACGGCATTGCAGACGTCACAGTGGGAAGTCCTCTGGGTACCAGTTATCACCATAGAGTGGTGTTTAACATTAAGACGAGAAAGAAGGTCCTGGCTGAAGGGCAGATTTAAAGAAATGGGCAACTGACTCGAAACTGCCTTGTAGGGTAGATTGCCGGGGTAGAGGTACAGTGGGACAAAGGGGAGGGCATAATTTAGACAACCAGCCTCTGCATGAAGGAAGTGAGTAAAAGTAGAAGGAAAAAGAGACTGTTATTTTTCTCTAAGGAAGTGGCCAAGGTGGTGAGGAGAAAAGGGTGACATTAAGGAAGTATAATGACACACAGAGGGAGGATGCACCCAAGGGTGCTCAAGGAACTGGCTGCATCCCAGTAGTACTATTCAATAGCTCAGTTCAGAGAGGGGTAGTTCTTAAAGAATGGGGGGTAGCAGACAGTCACGCTACACAAGGGGGAGGAGACAAGGAGCAATAGGGGACTTAGACCTGTCAGCCTTACTTCTGTAGAGGGTAAACTGATGGAGACACTGATCAACGAAGACCTTGTGGATTACCTAGGCAGCGATGGTCTACAGCACAGTAAATAGTAAATAGCATGGGTTTATGGCGGGGGGGGGGCGGGTCTTGACAGATCAACCTGATAGTTTTCTTTGACCAGGTAACAAATGTGATATAAGTGCTATGCTGTGGATTTACGCTACTTCAGTTTCAGAAAGGCTTTCGACTTTGTGTCACACAGGAGATTACTGAAGAACCTGAAGGATATGAGTGCAGCTAAGGACACAGTTAAATAAATAGGAAAATGGCTGAAGGAGAGACAACATGGGTGGTGGTACAAGGGGTCAAATTGGAAGAGAAGGATGTCGCAAGTGGGGTGCCATAGAGGGTTCCACCCTCGGAACACACTGGCATTACGGTGCTGTGCCATTAGGGCACCAATCAACAATGTCACCGACCAATGTTTCTGCAGGGGGCTATGCCCCCTGCACCTCCCCTAACTATTGATACCAACTCTGGGGGGGGGGGGCAGACCTCAGGGAAGGGGCGGCAAATCCCAACTTTGGTGCCCTTATGACACAATGCCCTAATGCCAGTGCCCCAACTGCCTGCAGAAGCCATAGAGATCTGTCCTGGATCCTGTCTTCTTCAATATGTTCATCAGTGCCCCAGATGACACAAAGTTCTGTGGTAGGGTAGACAGTAATGACGGGATCACGGAGATGCAGAAAGGTCTACAAAGGCTAGAGAGGTGGTCTAATGTTTGGCAGATAAAATTCAAAATAAAAAAAAATGTAAGGTTATGCACCTAGGAAAGAAATAAAAACAGAACAGAGCACTGGATGGAAGAGGATAATCTGAGTCTACTGTAGAGAAAAGGGACCTGGAAGTCATTAATGACTGCCTCAAACAATCAAGCCAGTGTAATAAGGCCTACAGTAAGACTAACAGGATGCTGAGATGTATCAGAAAGGGTTCCGACAGCAGGAAAAGTAAGGTAGTATTACTACCTCTATATAGGTCAGTGGTAAGACCGCACCTGGAATACTGTGCTCAGTTCTGGAGTCCTTACCTTAGGAAGGGCAGGGACAGGCTGGAGATGGTGAAACGCAGGGTGACCAAAATGATTCAAGGCCAACAGAGTAGCTCTTACAAAGATGGTCTCAAGGCACTAAACATGTACTCACTGGAGACCCATCTATCTATATAATAGAGAACTTCACATTTCTAAAGGGAATAAAAAAGGTGAGAGGTTTCTGCTTCTTTTAAGTACTTGGAGATTCAGGTTGGCAGGGATCTGGGCTCTCTGCATCACCTGAACTAAACCTCTTCTGTAAACATCGTTGCGGGAGATTTGGGAAGGTGGAGGGCGTGCCCTATTTCATAGTTAGGGCGTATCAACCTAATTAAAATGAATATACTCCCATGGATACTGTACACAATGCAGATGCTACCAATAGGGCTCACAAGGGCAGACTTGAAGCATCTGACAGGGCTTTTTCCACCTTTTTGTGGCAGGGTAAACGCCTCCGGATGTGTCTTCAGCGCCTCAGGTCAGATGTCTCGGGGTGCAAACTTCCCAGATCTGTAAAGCTATTACACAGCAATCCAACACAGATATATTCATCACTGGGTGAATCGAATGCTTCAGGCTCGGTGGCTGGATGTGGAAGAGCTGGGGTGTCCAGGCCAGTAGTCTGCCTATATAGCTAGGAAAGGACATCAGGCATATACTAATTTGGTCTTGTCCAACCCTTTAGTGGAATAGGTGTTGGAGGCCTGGGACCAGCTGAGACGTTGTAGAGGTGCGTTGGAGGATGAGATGTTACTGGTGCTTGTAGCAAGAAACCCCTTTTTCTGCCTAGCCTGTCAGATGGACAGTATAAAGACTGAGAGCCTCAGGGGATTGGGTGTAGGGGCAACCTATCTATCCACAAGCAAATGCGCTCCTTCGCAGACCCGGAGGGGAACATGGGTTTGTTGCATTTCCACTTTTTTTGTTATTTACAGGTCAGTACATTTGGGTGGGGACTCAACATAGACCAAGTCAATGCATCCTCATTGGTCCCAGTGGAACAATTGGTTTATATGGCCCAAAAGGACCCCAGGGGAATTATCCGGAAAGCTGTGCATCAAGATAGGAAATATGTCCCACATCTTACACAGAAAAGTAGAGCATTATAGGAACAGAACCTAGGAATAACTATACAGGAAGAAGATTGGGGGCGATTATTAAGTTCCCACATGGGCACACTAATATACAATAAATACAAGGAATTCCAGTTTAAATTTAGACACCATCTATATTGTCCCTTTCGGACTGCACATAAACATCATCTGGCGATATCCTCCCTTTGCGGCATATGTCAGACTGAACCGGGCACATATATTCACTGCTTTTGGGTGTGTCCAGTCTTGCAGGCCTTCTGGGGGGCAGTATCTCACAAGGTCTCAACAATGACTGGGCGGCAAGTATCTTTGGCGCCAGCCACTATGCTTTTTGGCATGGAGAATTTTGGGGAGGAGGGCTGGGGGCTGCTTCCCTGTTGGATTCGGGTATTGCTGGTATTAGCACACCATTGTATATTAAATACTTGGGTTTTGTGTGGGACACCCACGATTCAGGCCTGGAGGGCCCTAGCTGTCCAGATTCTGGCCATGGACTGGCTATCGTTAACCTTGAAGGGGAAGGGGGAATGCTTTGCAAAGGTTTGGGAACCCTTCCTGAACTCTTTGTTGCCTGTGGAGGCACAGATTCTAAGAAAGGGGGCATAGAAACATAGACTTTGATGGAAGATAAGGACCACTTGGCCCACGCAGTCTGCCCATTTCTCTACCTACTGGATAAGCTGCAGATTCTAGTTAACCAACTGCCTACTTCCTCCTATCCCCCCACTAGAATTGCTTTATGTCTGTCTCATGCATTCTTGGATTCCCCCATTGTTTGTGACCCCACAACCTCCTCAGGAAGGCTTTTCCATGCAGCCATCACCATCTCCATGAAAAAATACTTCCTCACATTGCCCCTGAGCCATCTTCCCTCTATCTTCAAATTGTGACCCCTTGTTTTTGCACATCTCTTTTTCTGAAAGATGCTACCCTCTTGGACTTTTGTTGATTCCCTTGAGGTACTTACACGTTTCTATCATGTCCCCCCTCTCCCTCCTTTCCTCAAGGGTATACATGTTAAGCTCCTTTATTCTCTCTTCATATGGCTTCTAGTGCAGACCCTGCACCATTTTAGTTGCCCTCCTCTGGACTGCCTCCATCCTGTCTATGTCCTTGTGGAGATGGGGGTCTCCATAACAGCACATAGTGCTCAAGATGGAGTTTCACCAACTGTCTGTACAGAGGGATAACAACTTCCTGTATTCTGCTGATGATGCCTCTCCCTATGCATCCCAGTATCCCCCTAGCCCTCCTTACTACCTTCTCACATTGCTTGCCTACCTTTAGGTCATCTCAGAAACACACTTTCCCTACCTGTCCCTCTGCAATGTCACCTATAAAGACATTAAAGAGGAGCAGTCCTAGTACTGAAGCCTGCGGTACCCTGCTAGTACTCTCCTTTCTTCAGAGTGGACTTCATTTACTCTTACCCTCTGCATCCTGTTGTCCAGCCAATGTTTTACCCAGGCTACAACCTTGGAACCCACTCCCAGGCTGGCTAACTTCTTTATTCATTTTTGTGCGGGACTTTGTCAAATGCCTTGCTAAAGTCTAGGTAGGCCACGCCACAGCCCCTCCCTGGTCTACTACTTTGGTGACCCAGTCAAAGAAATCAATTACATTCGTCTGACATAACCTTCCTGCTGTGAATCCATGCTACCTTGGGTCCTGTACCCCACTGGCCTCTAGGTACTCAACAATTCTTTCCTTCAGAAGTGATTCCATAATTTTCCCTACCACTGAGGTCAAACTAACAGGTCTGTAGCTTCCTGTCTCTGTCTTGCTCCCACTTTTGTGAAGGGGAATCACATCCGCCCTCCTCCAGTCCTCAGGTACCACCCTATTCTCCCATGATTTGTTAAAAAGGGTAGTCAGTGGTATCGCTAGTTCTCCCTTTAGTTCTTTTAGAATTCTGGAGTGAATCTTGTCAAGCACCATTGCTTTGTCCACCTTCAGTTTTAGGAGTTCTTTCAAGACCCTTTCTTCTGTGAATGGACTGATATCAACCCCCCATCCAACTTAGCCTACCTACCCAAGTCCTAGTGGCTATGAATATCCTGGGGTTCTGAAGCCTCCTGTCTTATCTATGTATTTTGTGTTCTGGGGGCAACCTGCCTGTGCCCTTTCCATAGCCACCAATTTAGTTATAACTTACAACTTCTTTTTATTCTTCAGCAATATAGATTGATTGTATGTTGGCTTCTTGTCATCTCACTTGATATCCATCTATTGCATATCTGTGGTTTTATGATGGACCTTATATCAGTTGACTGTGACTGTTGTTGTTTTTACTGTTTGTGCTGTCATTGTTTTTGGTTACATGTTATGGAGTATCTTCTATGAAAAATTAATAAAAAAAGAAGGTCTCACCTGGTATAGCCTTACTGGTAGCTGCATGCTATAGACCCCCTGCAGTGGGCCTGTGTATACTGCCCCATATTCACTCCCTCCTGGAAAAATCGAACACAGAATGCATTATCATGGGTGACCTTAACCTTAATTGGAACGATGCTAGCACAAACAAGCTTAAGGACTTCTGCAACGAGCACGGGCTCACTCAGATTATCTCTGACATTACACGACCTAACAAGAAAAATCCTGACCGAAGTTCACTTCTGGACTTTGTACTTGTCAACAAGTCACATAATATCTCTCATGCAGGGGTCTTCCACAATGATCTAAGTGATCACAGAGTAGTCGCCTGCGTTAGGTGCTGCCCACACCTCCCCTCCACCTCTACTTTCAAGCTTAAGCGCAACCTAAAATACTTTAGTCTCCCGACCTTCCTGACAGATCTTGGGAACATAAAGTGTCAGGATTTCTACCTTACACCCTCTGTGCCTGAAGCATTCTGTGTCTTCCAGGATCTGCTAGTAAATGTTATCAACCAACACGTACCCTTAAGGAAAATCAAATTCAGGAAAAGCACACCCGAGTGGTTTAGCTTACTACTTAAGAGGGCCTTACGGCACAAAGACACCTTTTGAAAAAGAGCTAGGAAGTCACAGACTGACTCAGACTGGCTCTTCTTCCGGATAGCCAGAAATGCCTGCACCAAACTGATAAGGTTGGAAAAACAACGGTTCTTCCAGTCAGCACTGGAGGCAAACAAAAACTGTTCCACCAACTTCTGGCAGATACTGAGAGAGGTTGAGGGACATTCCCCTGCCACCCCGCTACCAGCTAAATTGGTGGCAAATAACACCTCCTACACAGATAGGTCCGAGATTCTCGATCAGCTCAATAACCACTTTACCACCGTAGGCCTCGCGTTCGACACGTCACCTGTTAGTAAACTGAGCACCACAAGCACCGCCAGCATGGCTACTAGACCAACCATAACCTCCCCTACCGACCGCACCCCTCTTCAAGTTCCAGCCAGTCTCCTACAAACAGGTGGAGGAAATGCTCCTCTCGCTGGACACCAAAAAGAGCGCTGGTGCCGATTCGTTTGAACCCTTCTTCTTAAAAGTAGGTTCTTATTATCTGGCAGCTCCAATTGCCCAACTCTTTAACAGCTCATTATTCCAAGGGAATTGCTGCCTAGTTGGAAAACCGTGCACATTATCCCCCTGTTCAAGTCAGGAGACCCCACTGACTTGAACAACTATAGGCCTATTTCATTGCTTCCTGTTCTATCCAAGCTACTTGAAAAAAATGTAAACTCTCAATTAATGGAGTACTTAGATTGTGAGAAAATTCTCAGTCCAGTCCAATCAGGTTTCAGACCCAAGCACAGTACCATGTCTGCTCTTACCAAAGTGTCAAATGACTGACTAAAAGCTATGGACAGTAAACAGCACATCTATGCACTCTTCCTTGACCTCAGAAAGGCATCTGATATGGTTGATCATTCCACACTTCTTGATTCCCTGAGTAGCATCGGTCTAACCTCTGCTGCAGTAAAGTGGTTCCGCTGCTACCTTACAAATCGTAAACAGCAAATTAAAGCCCTAGGGGAAATCTCCCCACTAAAACTACTGCCCCGAGGTGTTCCGCAAGGTTCCATTTTGGGACTTATCCTCTTCACCCTTTACACCAAGCGCATCGACTCTGGCCTGGTTGCTGGAAACGTTCACCTCTTCGCAGATGACACAGTCCTCTACATGACCAAACCCTCCTTGGACATTGCGTACAAGGAACTACAGCAGGATTTTATCATCCTCCAGCACAATCTGCTGAAACTAAAGCTCTTGTTAAATGCAAAAAAAAAAAAAAAAAAGCTATGATTACCTCTCATCCCACAATACGGGCATGCCTGGGACCCCATAGATTATTACTCTCCTTAATGAACCACTAGAGCTAGTGGATAAATTTAAATATCTGGGAGTCTGGTTGGATAACAAACACACCCTCTGTGTCCATCTAAGCAAGTTAACAAAAAAGCTAAGGCAGCACCTCTGTATTTTCTACTGCATAAGACACCTACTCACCCTAGAAGCTAGAAAGCAGCTGGTTCAAACAACCTTTTTTCTCCTGATTGACTGTGCCGACTTCCTACACAGCCAGTGCCCCCAGTATGCACTCCAAAAGCTGGATATACTCTATCATCATGCACTGAGATTTGTTCTTGACTTGCCCTTGCAGACTCATCACTGCTCATTGTACCAAGCATTAGATTGGCCATCCGTCTCCATGAGGAGGCAAATAAACGCTCTCATGTGATTATTCCAGGCTTTGTCCAACGAACTGCCACCCTATATCTGTGACCTGTTTGAACGTTCAAAGGGTGCCTATGGACTAAGGAACTCCTCCTTTGTCCTCCTTAAGCTACCATGAACAAGGACATGTCTTGGCTCAACTGCCATTCGCTCCTTCTTACCAATGCTTTGAAATAACATGCAAAAAATTACTTAAAATATCCCTGCTGCCCAGCCATTTTATATTTAGGGGGCTGCTCTATAGAGGCCTGAAAACGGTGTGTGATTGTTTCAGGTAAAGCATTACCCCACTCAACTGAGTCCCTTAACCTCTATAATCCTGGGCCGCCTATTTCCTGTGTCGGCCAGCATCCCTTTAGGGCAACTATCCCCCCCACCTCCCCCCTCTCACCAATTAGCTTCGCAGGGGGCCTCATTCTATTATGCTGCCCTATTTTCCCGCTCTACTATGTGTCTGATACCCTTTCTTCTCACTGCCCTTCTCTATGTCCCTCCTCCGTCTCCTCACTTGTACTCTATAAGCTACAACCTATATACGCTGCACTTTAAATGCCTATATTTGCACTTGCTTTACATGCCTGATTCGTCCAAGTACTGAGTTTGTATATTGTAACTGCCTGTACCGATGTCTACTTTAGTAGGAAGTGTTGTCTACTGTAAGCAAAAGTGTCCTCTGTGTCCAGGACCATCTTGAAAATGAGCTTGCTCAATGATGTAACTGCCTGGTTAAATAAAGTTTGATTGATTGATTGATTGATTTGAAGGTGTACTGCAGGGAACTATTTAGCATGAGTATATAGAGAAAAAAGAACCCAAGGTCCAAGAGGAAACTAGCGGAGGGAAGGTTTAAGAGGGATGTGAGGTAGTTCTATTTTACAGAAAGGGTGGTGGAGCCATGGAACAGTCTGCCACAGCAGGTAGTGGGCACCAAGATCATAAATGGTTTTCAAACATGACTGGGACAGAGTGAAGGCTTTGGTGGTTGGTGAGGTCGATGGCAGTACGTTGGGAAGCAGGGAGATGGACTGGGAGGGATAAAACCCTGCAAGGACAATAGATCCCCGAGGGCAGACAGGGAACTCCAGGCAGACTAGATGGACCTGTGGTCTGCCATCCTTGCATGTGTTTGTGTAAATAAAACAAAGGGAAGCAAGAAAGGCAGTGACGGGAGCAAAGGCACATGCAGACTAAAGGATAGCCAAGAGAGTAGCTAATGGCGATAAGACTTTCTCCAGGTACATAAGTGAAAAGAGGAAGGCAAGGGGAGGGATAGTGAGGATTAGGAGGGTGGCAGGTGGGACAGCGCAGAAGAGGACCAAGAAAAAGCAGACATCTTCACAGCAAAAGGGAGGGGGGGACGGACCACCAGAGAGTAGGAGGAAGAAAAAAATGACTTACCATAGTAATCTTGTTTCTTCCAAAAGAATCTTACTGTATTCTGACTTCTGCAGTATGGTCTCACCATAAGACTGCCCCAGAGCCGAAATGGTTAATAGAACCTATGTTAATCATGGAATGTTAGGCTCGAGCTCGGTTTTCAAACCACTGTCCCTAGTAAACATTCTACAATTGTCAGATTCTTATGAAGCATGCATAAAAACAAGCTATCTAAACTATACTAATAATTAAACAACCAGTTAACAACAGCTAACACCAGTTATTCCCCTTTTATTTTAAAATGTGGGCAAAACTAAGATTCAAGTCACTAGGCCCAAAAAAAGTAACACCTACAGCTTCCAAACAGCATGAACAGCTGTGTTGCAGTGCCTATAGGTTCTAGCAGGGGATGAAGGGTGGAGGCTCAAAATACAGTAAGATTCCCCTGAAAGAAACAAGATAACTATGGTAAGTAATTTTTCCTTAAAACACCTAGGAAATCTTACTATATTCTGACTTTTGCAGACTACCAAAGCAGTACCTTTGGAGGAGGGTAGAGAACCTATTTAGGAAATATACACTGCAGTACTGCTGTGCCAAACCAGGCATCACTTCTGGCCTGAGCATCCAGGCTGTGGTGTTTGGTGAAGGTGTGAACTGTTTTCCAGGTAGCTGCTTTGCAGATTTCTAACAAAGAGATATATCTTGCAGCTGCTATAGAAGCAGCTATACCCCTTGTAGAGTAGGCCCTGAGGCCTACAGGATGCTCTTTGCCCATTTTGCTGTAGCAAAACTGGATAAAGGCAGCAATCCAACAGACAATAGTCCTCTTTGAGGCGGGTTTGCCCTTCCCCAACTTCTCCATAGGTCAGGAAGAGCTGGGTCCTATCCTGCCTGTGTCCCTTTGTGTGATCCAAGTAGTAGCTTATAGCTCTCTTGACATTAAGACTATGCAGTCTGCTGAACTGGAATGATCAGTAAAGAAGACTGGCAAAGTCATGGACTGATTAAGGTGAAAGTCTGAGATTACTTTAGAGAGGAACTTCCTATTAGTCCTAAGGACCACCTTGTTCCTGTGGACTGCTACTTAGTCTGACTCTGTGGACAAGGCCTGGAGTTCACTGATCCTTCTAGCTGAGGTGATGGCTACCAGGAACACTGTTTTCCATGTCACATACATAAGCTCTGCTGAGGACATGGGTTTAAAAGGTGGTTGCATTAGCTGGCCTATGCATATGTTAAGGTCCCATGCAGGCATGGGTTCCATGTGAGGGGAATGCAAGTGCAGTAGGCCCTTGAAAAACTTCCTGAATACCTGGTTGGCAGCCAGAGATACCCCTTTTCCAGCAGAAAGGTAAGCACAGACAGCCGTTAAATGCAGCTTAAGAGTGGAGGGCCGAAGGCCCAGGGAATGCAAGTGTGCCAGATAGTCCAAGACTACTGGTAAGCCAACCTGACGGTAGTCTATCTGTCTCTTTCTACACCAAATAGAAAACCTCTTCCATTTAGACAAATAGGTATTTCTGGTAGAAGGTTTTCTAGATAACCTCAACACATCCTACAAGAAGGTGAGTTGGGCCCGGATCCAAACTACAGCAGGTAGGCTGCAAAGTCTGGATGATCCTCACTATATCCATGACTGCCAGCTGGCTGAAGGTAGACCAGGTCACCTGGGTACTTGTACCATCCGGTTGATTCAAGCAAGGCCCAATGGGGAGGCACTGGTTGATCTCTGTCCTGATGGAGTACACCTTATCCACAAAGAACTGCATAGACTCCTCACACTTTTCTTGTGATAATGCTCGACCAAATCGCAGACTGGATTGCACAGTCTATCCGCAGTCCGGAACAACTGAGCTGGCCTGTTCTTTGCTGCAGCAATTTCCCTGGACAGGGAAATTGCTTTCTTGAAGATTTTATTTTGTCAGTTTTCTGAAGTAAAAGTTTATTTCAATTCGATTTTAAAGCACTGTCCTTGAATTTACAGGTAGATTAGTCTAGATTTAGTGTTGTTCCGGTAAGTTTTCTTGATTTCTCCTCGGTTCTTTTAACCGTGAGGAAACCAATTATTTATATTTTAATACTTTTCATTTTACTTTTAAACCCTTTTTGGGTCCGGTTGATTATTTTATGGAGAAACTGGGGTACCTCTCGTTTTTTTCTTCGGTCGCTAAACCAACCATCAAAAACAAGGTGTTATCTCAGCCCGGTGGCGCTGAGGGTTGAGGCACTGGATGCCACACCTCACGCTATGCCAGTGACCTGGGTTGGGGAACGGACTAGGGTCAGTGGGGGTCGACTGGGGGAGGGAGGATGGAGCATCCCAAAGGATGCTCTCTTCCCTCGGGGTGGGTTTCCAGGGGCACTGTGGAGCACCCGACATCCTGAGAGGGTCAGTGGAAGCACTGACTCTCGAGGGGCTCGGCAGCTTCATCTACCGGAGCTGGGGAGGGGGGACAACGTTAGGCATTTGAGAGAAGCATGCGTCAGCGTGCAGACACTCTGCGCCAGCGTCTCAGGGGGTGGGGGTTAAAGGGGGACAAACATAACTTGGAGAAAAATGTCCTCCAGTCGCGTGGATGAAGTCCTCCAGAGCCAGTCTCACCACCCACCGACTAGGGGCAGACCTCAATGTGTAGCTCGCCGCAAGGGAAAGAGGGGGTAAAGGGGGTTTTCTCCTCACCCCGCCTGGGAAGTAATCCAGGCCATCAAGGGCCCCGATGGCAGTATGGCACTCTAGGGGAAGACCCTGCTGGTCGGTAGAGGTTGGGAGGTTGTCACTCCATGTAGGATGGAAGGAGTGGTGGTTGGAAGGGACAGTAGGAGTGGAAAAAAGAATAAGTTAAAAAAAAAAAAATTAAAAAAAAGGTGTTATAATTGTGTGGTGGCCTTAGACTCACTAGATCCCACTGTTAGAGGTTTAGATTGGTATTTCACTACCCAAGAAAAGAACCGGCCCTACGGGTTTTCAGTATTGTAAACTGCTAAAGCTGATCCTCACTTAATTTGTGTTCTCTGCCTGGGAATCGATCACTTAAAGGTAGATTGTGATATTTGCAAAAAATTTTCCTTAGTCGATGCTAGATAGGCACTTGAACCAACTGAAGGAAAAAATGTAAGAGAAAGCTGCTGACCCAGCTACGGAAAAAGCCTCTACTTCTTAAAAGGAGAAGTCTAAGGAACCGTGTGAGCAGTCCTCTGACTGGGGTGATGGTTCCTCAACAAAAAGGAAAACTGCAGAAACTGCCACTGAACCAGTAAGTTCTACAAAAAAGAATAGAAAAGAGAAGCACTCAGCTAAGGAACCGCAACCGACGTTTCCAGCGGTTCCTACCGCAGAAGTTATAGCTAGTACCGTAAGCCTTTTACAGGCATTGCAAACTGATACCATGGTATTGGTTCAGCGCCCCAGTTCACAGCTGTCGGTTCTGGATTCGGGTTTCCTCTCGGTGCCCAGTTCATTGGAACAATCAACTGCTGTTTTCCCTGAGGAAGACTATGATTATGATTTTGAAGAGGATGACTTTGGAGAACCCATAGGACCAGAGGTTTCTCCTGATCCTCATAGTGCTGATTCACCGGATAAGGCAGTGCAAGATTACTCTACCCACTTTGCTTTTATGAAGCAGGTGGCACAGACCCTGGACCTTTCCACTCAGGAATCCACAAGGAAGGAGGAGAAACCAGAATATATGAAAACAATGGATGTTCCAGTAACAAAGCGGCTTTTGTTGCCCATCTGCAAATCTTTAAAAAGACAAGCCACAGAAATCTTGCAGACACCAACATCTATCCCCCAATGGATAAGAGGATGGATAGGAAGTACTGGGTGGCTAAATCAGGAGCTGAGTTCCTTTTTGGGTATCCTAGCCATGAGGGAACGGTGCAGGCTGCTGCTTGTGACAAGGCAGGCATCCCTTTGGCATCACATCCTCTTGAGAGGAATTCCAGGAAAATGAATTCCATAGCCAAAAAATCATACCTGGGGGCTTCTTTAGCCATCAAGCAGGCTACCTACATGGCATATGTGTCCAGATACCAGAAAAGACTTTGGAACACAGTATTTGAAATAGCTAAGGCAAGTCCTGGACCCATGGCATCTGACCTGTCAGAAGCAGCTAAAAGGGGCTTTGAAGCCTCTCAGTGTCAGTTTCGCATGGCAGTGTATAACTTTGACATTGCAGCCAGATAAATGGCTACCTCAGTGTCTCTGAGATTTGCTTGGCTGAGAGTGACAAATCTGTCTCAGGATACCCAGACAAAAGCACTGGATTTTCCCTGTGAGCCCACATTCCTGTTCAAAGAGCAAACTGAGGCTTACATGAAAAAAAATGGATGACTACAAGGTAGCTTACAAGAGTGCTGCCGCCAAGGAGAAGGCACCAACACCCCAGAAATCCCAAGGAAAAGGGAGGGGTAGAACCCATTGACAAGATACACCCAAATGTACTAAAGGAACTAAGGGAGGTGCTAGCTGCCCCACTGACAGCCTTATTCAATAGCCCTCTGGAAACAGGCATTGTTCCAGACTACTGAAAAAGAGCAGATGTGGTCCTTCTACATAACAGTGGCAGCAGGGAGGCTAGCAACTATATGCTGGTCAGTTTCTCCTCAGTGGCGGGGGAAATTAATGGAATCCCTGGTGAAGGAAAGGTTGGTAGAGTATCTTGAATCCAATGGGCTGCAAGACAACAAGCAGCATGGATTCATTGGTTTGGGGGGGGGGGCACACCAGATGATCATGATTGATTTGCCAGGGAGACCTGGGAATAGATCAGGGGAGAACAGTGGACATAGCTTATTTAGACTTTTGCAAGACCTTTAACACTCTGCCGCACAGACTGCTAAAGAAACTGAGCAACTTAGGGGTGGGATATAAAGTGGTAAATTGGGTTACAAACTGGTTAACTGAAAGGCGACAGAGGGTGGTAGTTACAGCACTCACTCTAATAATGGAAGAGTAACCAGCGGGGTGCCGAATGGTTCAGTACTGGGACCGGTCCTCTTCAATATCTTTATGAGCGACACCATAGAAGAACTGGAAGTAAAGGTATATCTTTTTGCAGAAGACACGAAAATCTGTAACAGGGTGGACATGCAGGAGAGTGTGGAGAAAATGCATAGGAATCTTGAGGAACTCAAGAAGTGGTCAAGGGCATGGCAGTTGGGTTTCAATGCCGAAAAGTGCAAAATCATGCACCTAGAATACAGAAACCCAGGAACTGAGTATAGGATAGGGAGAGGTACTGACAGTCACTAAGCAGGAAAGGGACCTAGGTGTTATCATATTTAATGATCTCAAAGTGGCAGGGTGGTGTGACAAAGCAGTGGGTAATGCCCGTGGGATGCTGGGGTGCATAGGGAGAAGCACTACCAGCAGAAGGATGGAGGTGATATTGTCAATATATTGCTCACTGTTGGTGAGGTCCCACCTGGAGTACCATGTCCAGTTTTGGATGCTGCACCTCAGAAAGGACTTGGACAGGGAGGATGCAGTCCAGGGGAAGGGGACTAAAATAAAGCACTGTTACACCTAGAAAGTCATTGAATGGTGGAACTGTTTACTACTATATGTGGTCAGGGGATTGTTGAGCCCTCTGGACTACACCTCCTCTCATCTTGCAAACCGCTCCTGCAGTTTGGAGGGGGAAAAAAAACAAATCAAGAGGACGCCTAAGCGAAGCCACCCACAGCTCCCCTTCCTAAGCCAGGGGATTGCTGAGCCCTCTGGACTACGCCTCCTCTCATCTTTCAAACCGCTCCTGCAGTTTGGAGGAAAATCAAAATCCAGAGGACGCCAAAGTGAAGCCACCTGCAGCTCCCCTTCCTCAGCCAGGGGATCAGGGATCGACAAATTTCAAAATGGCATGCTAGTCCAGGACAACTGGCCTAGTCAAAAGTGGTAGCCCCTGAGTTCCAGGTAGTCCAGTACATTCCAATGAAACTTTTAAACCAACGTATGTAAAGATGAAATACATGGTGTGGCTGGGGTCGTACTGTAGTATTACAGTATGTCACTGGATGGATGTAGATATAAAAGAGAACAGTGTAAATCAGGAAAAACAATACGTCCATCCAATTCCTATACTTTCTGCCAAGGGTGTGGGCAGGCTGAAGTCTGTTTTAGAAGAGATTGGATAAATATTTCAGTCAAATTAGTTTAAACTGAAGGCCATCAAACAAGCCGTCTGTGAATGCACGCAGCATGACTCATGACTGTCATCAAGGGGTAGGCTGACTAAACTGAGGACAGGAAGAAGAAGATGATGGAGCAGGAGTACTTGCATCAGGATCATCAGGAGAAGAAACAGAAGCAGAAGCAGTGGCACCACAGCAGATGTAGCAGCAGCAAGAGCATGCCCACGAACATGGCTAGTTCCTGGACCAGAGAGCAGCCAGTGGTTAACTGCAGGATCAGGTTCAAATTCATGCAGTTCACACCTTCTACTGAAATCTGCAGGACAGACTGTAGTGTGTCATCAGCGAGCCGTGTCCTCATTTTTGTTTTGATTAGGTTCTGAATAGAAAAAACCTTTTCACACTTTGCAGTTGAGACACTCATGGTTATTAGTATTTTGACTAAGTCAAGAATAATGTGCCCAATCTGGGGTGGTTTTTCTTTTAGTAATCTTGCATGAACTTGCAAATAGGGCTTGTCAGCTGAAGATTTAAGCCGTGTTTTACATGCAGCATAGTCAGACTTTACATGTTCCTGCTGCTCTTCTGTGAAAAAAGCAAAGTATTCAACCAGGTTTGCCAGTTCAGAGGTCCCAAACAATGCTAGTTGATCTCTTGGCAGATCAAACTGCTTAAAATCTAAACAGCTGAACCATTTGAGAGGCACCTATAAGAAATTTTAAAATCTCTCGTCTATGTACATTATCGCTGTGTCTATTAAAGTCTGCAGCTGTGTATCTCATACAAAACTGACTTCTGGGCAGTTGCCTCTGAATGGGAAAGGAACAGTCCTCTCAACTCCCCTCTTTGACACAACATACTCCATATATTTCAGTTCAGGTTTGTAATGGCTGAGGAAAGCTGCCATGTATTTCCCTGGTGCTGTTTTAAGTTCCATAAGCTGGAGTAGGTAGGTCTCAACAAGTTGGGGAACTTCCAGTATTACTATGTCATCTCTTTGAAACTGGAGTGACAGGTTTTTTAGTACTAGCAGGAAATCTTGGAGTATACAAAGGGACTTTACAAACTGCACACTGTACTTCTTTTAACAGAGCCTTTGTTCTAGAACCTTCATCACCAGCAGCAGAAGATGCAAGTTCTAGGTGTTGAGCAACACTGGGTAGGTTAACCTGAACTGCATGAACTGATCGTGACCTACTGGCAAGCCACCTCACTTGTTTTACAGCACTAAAGTGAGCAAGACCAGTATCCATGACATTAGCAATTTCTTTTAGCACTCTCATTTTTTTGGGACTGTAATGATAAAACTTAAATACTCCCCCGAGTGTACTTTCAAGCTTTGATACAAATGGATTTTTTTTTTAACACATCGAGAACTGCCAGCTCTAACTTATGGGCAATGCAGTGCATCACAATTATTTGAGGACAGTGTTCCCACAACTTTGCTATGGTTCCTCCTCTTGCACCCATCATGACACTGGCCCCATCAAAATTTGCTGAAATAAGGAGTGGCCCTGGATTGTTAACATTTTGTAGGTTACTTAGGTGAAGATTTACTGACTCCAATGCAGTCGTTATTGTGTGAAATACACCTTCTGCATGTGCATGTTCCAGTGGCACGGCTTGGATAAGCAATGTACGTACTTGTTTTGAGTTTAGGTCAACAAACCGTAGGAAAACATTTTCCCCACTCAGTTATACTGGAATCTGTACTACTGTCAGCAAGAACTGTCACATATTTAACATCAGTAAGAGTCTGCATCTGGGTTCGGGATATAACTGCTGATATAGCGCTACAAAAGTCCCTGGCATGCTTATCATTGGTACAATTAGAACCAAGCTCTATCCATTTTTTCCTGCAGTTCACAGAGCCACTCCATGTCCGAGAAAGGGCGCAGATTTTTGGCAATGGAGTATGCTGCGTTGAACAGGTGTCGCATCTTGACTTTAGTGCCCTCATCCAACTGTATGAATGCTTGATACAGTGGGAACTCCGTGATAGCAAAATGTACTGCACGCTGACCACTGTCTGCAATATGCTGACTCATACACAGCACATGTGGATTGGACATGTCATGTGCACGCAGCGACTATCCTGAAATTATTTGAGCCAGTGACAAACACGTTAGGTTTCTTTGAAAAGGCTGGTACTGCAATAGTCTGATATTTTTCGCACACTGTGCAATATATCAGTTCTTTTTTTTCATCATATCTCAGCCACGTATAAATTGTTAACCAATGCCTTTGAAACAATCTGGCCCTTTTCTCTTGATCGTATTTCTTATCTTTATTTGGCCTCTCTGGCCTTTCATCCTGCTCACCGAGCACTAAAGTACGTTTCCTAGGGAATGGATGTGAACTTTCAGTTAAGGCTTCAATGCCTTCATTGCTTAATTCAACACACTGATCAGCAGTTATATCCCCCGACACAGATAAAGGCTCATTTTCATTGTTATTATTACTCTTATCTGCACTAGACTCAGAGGTGGACTGTGTTTCTGTTTCAGGTGGTGTCTTGGTACTGCTAGAGGCTGCTGCTGCTACTCGTGAGCCTAAGGCTACTGACCAGAGGGGAAAAAGAGTCTGCTGCTTTCCACTCCTCTTCTGCATATTGTTGCACTTTATTTTTCCCCAATGATGATAAAATATATTTCACCAGTCACTGCGTGGTGTGAGGTTTTTGTGTGCCAGGGTTAAATAGCTGGACTGGGTTGGGGCCTGGAGGGGGTTCAATCCGGGCTAGCTGAGTAAATTTTAGAGTAAGACAACGACTAGCAGTACTAGTGTGATAATGAGATGCTTAGAGCTTAGTTAGCCTATACATATAACTATTTAGTCAAAAATTACTTGACAGTTGTGATTGTGCAAACACGCGAAAAGGCAGGCAGTCAGTTATGCAGGCCAGGCACACAGTCAGACCAGGACTTGGGACTAGGGCAGTACCACAAGCACACTATACTCAACTAGCAATCAGGTAAGTAAGGTCACACGTTAGAGGTCTCAGGGCAGTCAAGGTCAGTCACCCTTCTTCATTCTTAATTTTTTATTTATTTATTTTTTTAACAATCCTGACGTTTAAGACCTTATGCTGTTTTTTTGGGGCCTTTTAATTATTTTCCTCTTGCTCACTTGCAACTGTTGTACAAATGTCCACAGTTAGCACACAGGTTGGTGGCCCATAAGCCCTGCCCACAACAGTGCAATCAGCAATGTGTGGATTCTTTTTTCCCTTTCGCACTTCTTTCTTTACTTTTTAACTACTACTTCTTCTTTTTACTTTTTCCCCCGTGGCAGACATATAGGCAACACACACAGACACACCTCCTCTCTTTCTCTCCCAACAGCGCAGCCCCACACCACACACACAGTTAAGTCAGGCTCCCGCTGCTCTTATTTTATGTCTTTCCCAAGGCAGCTGCCACAGGTCACTAGACAGGCAGGTCACCCCCTTCACTATTTCCCACACACAAACTATCCTTTCTCTTCTAAACACAGTTATTCTGTTAGGCTTCTTATTTTTATGTAAATCTTATTTTTTTTTGTTTAAATAGCTTTTTTTTTTTCTGTTGTCTTTCCCCCTTTTGTTTCACTCCTTTCCACAAGTGACCATCTGGTCCTTCACCTCTCTCCTAAAAAACCCGGGTACCTCACTCTGTGCTACTTAGGCTCCGCTTATTTTTCTTACAGTCTTTTTTCTATTATTTATTTTAGGCAGTTAGTTACACTTCCTTCTTCCACTCTTTCACTATCTTTATTTGTAGTGCAGGCAACAGTTTGTGACACTAATTTACTTAGGCAATAGCCAGTAGGCACTGGGCAGGGCACTTGCCACTAGACTATAGTAGTACTAGTACACTCACTCACTGAATAAATGCGTTAGAAAGAAGCTTAGCCACATCTCAATATCTAGCCTATTTAGTTAAACTTCTTTCTCTCAAATCTACTGAGTCTGAGTGTCTGTCGCCTTTAAACAAGTCCACTGGCCTGTAATCAGACAGGAGGGATGATCCCTTGTTTTATTGATAAATCACTCTTATGCTGCCCTTACCTCAAAACAGGGATCAACAAATTTCAAAATAAAGTACTAGTCTAGAATAACTGGCCTTACCAAAAATGGCAGTCCCATTGCTGGGAGTGGTACTCCATGGTGGCTTTACCACAGGGATCAGTGCTGGGACCGGTCCTATTCAACATCTTCATCAGTGACATTGCGCAGGACCTAGAAGGCAGAATTTCACTGTTTGCTGATGACACAAAGCTCTGTAACAGAGTAGACACACCAGAGGGTGTAGACAGAATGAGAAGGGACCTGCAGAAACTTGAAGAACGGTCAGGGGTTTGGCAGTTGAAATTCAATGCAAGGAAGTGCAAGATAATGCATATGGGGCACAAAACCCTGGCACAATATATCAGTTGGGGGTGAGGATATAGCATGCACCAAGCAGGAAAGGGATCTTGGGGTTATCATCTCTGATGACCTCAAGGTAGGGAAACAGTGTGACAAGGCAGCAGGTAAAGCAAATAGGATGCTGGGATATATAGGCAGGGGCATCACCAGCAGGAAAAGGGAGGTCATAATTCCGCTATACAAGACACTAGTGAGGCCCCACCTGAAGTACAGTGTACAGTTCTGGAGACCATACCTACGTAAGGACATAGACAGGGTAGAGAAGGTTCAGAGGAGGGCAACAAAGATGGTGCATGGATTGCATCACAAGTCCTATGAAGACAGGTTGAAGGAACTGAACATGTACTCCCTGGAGGAGAGGAGGGAGAGAGGGGATATGATAGAGACTTACAAGTATCTTACAAGGAGGAACAGGGTGCAGAAATACAATATTTTGAAGCGAAAAAGATGTTCCAGGACTAGAGGGCATGGGATGAAGTTGGAGGGATGACAATTCACGGGTGGTGGACAAGTGGAACACCCTGCCAGAGGAAGTGGTGGGAGCTGAAACAATCACAGGATTTAAGAATGCATGGGATAGACATAAAGGAATTCTGGAGGTCAGGGGTAAGGGGCAACAGACTTCTAGGAAAACATAAACTGAACTTACGAGCTCAAATGGGCAGACTGGGTGGGCCATAGGCCCTTATCTGCCGACACTGTCTATGTATGTATCTATGTATTTAGAGGGAAATTGCAAAGACTTAATGTAGCAACAAAATACTTGATGTGGGGACTGTATTATTAATACTAAGTAGATACATTTATTTCTTTCATGTTTAGGATTCAATACCTTTGCGCTCTAGGCTCTTTTACAAAGTTTGCAAGTCAGACAAGTAACAAGATCATAACAATGGCAGTACACATATAGAATAGTGTATGGTTGCTCATACACAACAAGGCTATGTTGCCATTGAGGGGATGTGATGACATCACACAGACCTCGAGAGTGAAGCTTGAGAGATCCATGTGACAGAATCACTTCCTCGCATTGTTGTGTTTAAGCAACCATATACTATTTTATATAGTATATGGCTCCCCAAACTGTAGGATGTTTGACTTTTGACAAGGTTCATACCTTGTGAATATTGTCCCGCTCGCTCGCTCGGTCGCTCCCTCCCTCCCGGTCCATGCTGCAGTCTTGATAGGGGGGTCGATCCCAGTCCTTTCACAGAAGAAAGGGTTCTGCAAGAACTCCTAAAACTGAAGGTGGACAAAGCAATGGGTCCTGATGGAATTCACCCCAGAATTCTAAAAGAATTAAGGAAAGAACTAGTGAAACCACTGGCTACTCTTTTTAATAAATCATGGGAGGATGGTGTGGTACCCGAGGACTGGAGGAAGGCGGATGTGATCCCCTTCACAAAAGTGGGACCAAGACAGAGGCAGGAAACTACAGACCTGTCAGTCTGACCTCTGTGGTAGGGAAAGTGATGGAGTCACTTCTGAAGGAAAGAATAATTGAGTACCTAGAGGTCAGTGGAGCACAGGATCCAAGACAGCATGGGTTCAGCAGGAAGGTCATGTCAGACGAGATCTAATAGATTTCTTTGACTGGGTGACCAAAGTAGTAGACCAGGGAGGGGCTGTGGACATGGCCTACCTAGACTTTAGCAAGGCATTTGACACAGTCCCACACAAAGATTATTAGTCAAATTAACCAGCCTGGGAGTGGGTCCCAGGGTGGTAGCCTGGGTAAAACATTGGCTGGACAACAGGACACAGAAGGTAATTGTAAATGGAGTCCACTCTGAAGAAAGGGCGGTTACCAGTGGGGTACCGCATGGTTCAGTATTGGGTCCAGTCCTTTTTAATGTCTTCATCAGTGACATTGCAGAGGGACTGGAAGGAAAAGTATGCCTTTTTGCAGATGACACAAAGATCTGCAACAGGGTTGATACACAAGGAGGCGTGGAAAGGATGAAAAGGGACTTACCAAGGTTAGAGGAATGGTCAGACGTATGGCAGCTAGAATTCAATGCAAAAAAGTGCAAAATAATGCACCTGGGAAACAAGAACCCAGGGGAAGAATACACAATGGGTGGGGAGGTAGTAACAACAACAAAACAGGAAAGGGACCTGGGGGTAATCATATCAGATGACCTTAAGGTAAGCAAGCAATGTGAGAAGGCAGTAGGGAGGGCGGGGTATACTGGGATGTATAGCGAGAGGCATCAGCAGCAGAAAACAGGAAGTTGTTATCCTCTGTACAGACAGTTGGTGAGACCCCATCTGGAATACTGTGTCCAGTTCTGGAGACCCCATCTCCGCAAGGACATAGACAAGATAGAGGCAGTCCAGAGGAGGGCAACTAAAATGGTGCAGGGTCTGCAAGAGAAGCCGTATGAGGAGAGACTAAAGGAGCTTAATATGTATACCCTTGAGGAAAGAAGGGAGAGGGGGACATGATAGAAACTTTCAAGTACCTCAAGGGAATCAACAAAGTCCAAGAGGGTAGCATCTTTCAGAAAAAGAGACTTGCAAGAACAAGGGGACACAATTTAAAGATAGAAGGAGGCGGTTCAGGGGCAATGTGAGGAAGTATTATTTCACAGAGAGGGTAGTGGATGCATGGAACAGCCTTCCTGAGGAAGTTGTGGGGTCTAAAACTGTGGGAGAATTCAAGAATGCATGGGACAGACATAAGGCAATTCTTGTGGGGGGCAGGAAGATATAGGCTGTTGGTTAACTAGGATCTGCGGCCTATCCTGTAGGTAGGGAAATGGGCAGACTAGATGGGCCTAGCGGTCCTTATCTGCCGTCAAAGTCTATGTTTCTATGTTTCAGTTGTCATCCAGTTCCGACACCGAAGATACCGGTGCTTCACTGCTTCCTGTGGTCCTGCTCTCGGCACAAAAAAAAAAAAAAGGCAAACTGATAGTTTGGGAACACGGAGCCGAGTATGGCAGTCCGTGTCCCAACTATCTGACTGAATGGCACTACCGACTGATCGTTAGACACCTCCACCATTTTAGACAGCATTTTTTGATCAGCTCTGTTTTCAGCCAATCATGTAGCAGCTCAAGGCTGAAAAGTTGTACTATCAGTCTGACATTAGAACGATAGTACAATAACTTTTTTGACCTTTGAACTGTCCTACAACAACACTGTTTTCCATCTAGAATAAGCCCTAACCATATACTATACCAGGATGATAACTGATGGAAATACAAACAAGGTTACATAGGTTACAAAGTGCGAATATTTGTTATTTACAAGTAGCCAAGAGCAGGGAGTACAACAATACTACTGGAGTGTGGTAAACGCTTGCATATTATCGTAAATATCTTGGGGTCACTGTGGATCCCAGGCTCCAGTAATTTGTGGTACAGAACAGTAGCAACCATTGGTGGCTTTGTCAAGTGAAGAGAGAGGGAGAGTGAGAGAGGTAAGGTGTTGGGAGAGTAAGGGGGGGTGAGGGAGAGGAACATTACGAAACGGGAAAAATAATTTATAAATGAAATGTTTTAATATATTTTTCCCTTGTTTCCTTCTCTCTCGCTCATCATACTACATAACCCATCCCATCCCACACCCTTTTCCAGAGACAGCAGTGAAGTAAATAGGTTTTTATATAATATATTTATTTTCAAAAAATGTTTTCAATTATCAACTTTGCTGCATTCAATATGGTCGAATTGATCTGACATGCCCCCCCCCCCCCAAGATCTCCTCATCCCCTTCAAGTCACTTTTCTTCTCTTTTTTAAATTAAATCTGTTTGTTTGATTTCACTTTTTTAGATTCTATTACTAGGTGTCACTGAGGACAGACTGAAATAAAGGCAGAGATCTGCTCCCTAAATGCACCTTTCTGGCTTCAAAATTTAGTCACTTCAGCAGTGCTGTGCGAGACAAGTCTGCTCTCTACTCGACCTCCCACTGACAAGCTGTCTTCACGTGTTCCACTCGCACACAGTGCAGTTCCACCCGCTGACTGCTCACCACCACGATCAACTGCCATAAAATTGGTGAAATACCCTTGAGTGATAGGCAGCCAACAGTTTGCAATATGCAGATTGCTCTGTCACTCCAAGTGGCACGGCTGCTGCAGTGGCTGGGTGGGAGGTACTGGGAAGGCTGCAACACTGTCTAAACTGTACTCGCTCCCAGTGCGGCTCCAGAATGGGAGACCCCTGAAAAACCTGTGGTGCATCTCTTCTCCAGCTTGCTCTCTCATGTGAACTCCATGGCAGCAAGCAACCTAAGTACCTGACGACACCTAGTGGCAACAACTGAGCAATGTAGGACCTGTGGATAAAAACAAAACAAAACAAAAAAAAAATCAGACAGCCTGAATTAATTTGGTTGTCTGTGGGACAACCTCTGGCTCAGCTGATGATTTTCCCTGTCAGTAGACTGGTAGCCCGGGACAAGGAACTACTGAATTTGTCGATCCCTGCAGGGGATTGCTGAGCCCTCTGAGCTACACGTCCTCTCATCTTTCAAACTGCTCCTGCAGTTTGAAGAAAAAAAAAAAAATTCAAATCAAGAGGACGACAAAGTGAAGCTCCTCGCGGCTCCACTTCCTAAGCCAGGTATGGGCTGGAATTTGAATCTGGCACCTTTTCTCGCTGACTCTTGCCCTGTGCTTGCAGTGAATTTCCCCCTGTTAGCCAGCAGAGATTTTTTTCTCTTTTTGCTTAACCTGGACTGTGAACTTAAGCTGGCTTACTGTGAATTTATTCTGGGCTCAGCTTCTAGCTAAACTGCTGCCTGAAGAGGTCTGGTAGGTTGCACTTTTTTCTATTGTCCCGCCAGCCCACTCTGACTCCGGCCTCTATTAAATGTGCATTTCTCACCACATGCTCCGCCTCTTGACTCCTAATTGGTGATTTTCTCTTTACCATTCCCTTAAAGGGGAGATTACCTCTTAAAGGGGTAAATACCTGCTGTGTTCTAAAAGTGCTACCACGCTGTTAGGCAGACTGATTAATGCAAGGAAGTCTTTCACCTGAGCAGGCTGGCTATTGCCAGGGAGTTTTCACCCTGTATGCCCTGCAGTATTCTTATTTCAGTCTGCTTCTTCCCTACTATAGTGGTGAACACACAATTTTGGCTGACTGATTATTGTTCAGGGAATTATATCGCCCTGTATGCTCAGCCGACATCCGTTCTGACCACTCTCTCTCTTCACTGTACCATTACGTGGCCTTTACCTGGCACCAGGGCAAATCTGAGTGTTTAAGGACAGAGTATTACCTGGGTGGAGTCCGAGTATCTGCATCAGAGGAGGAGAAGGACCTGGGAGTGATGATCACTAATGACCTGAAGCACTCCACGCAGTGCAAGAAGGCAGCAGCAAAGGAAAACAAGATGCTGGGATGCATAGCTAGGGGAATCAGTAGTAGGAGAGAGGAGGTTATACTGCCCTTGTACAGGTCACTGGTAAGGCCGCATCTAGAGCATGGGGTTCAGTAATGGTGCCCACACCTCAAAAAGGACATTAACCTGCTGGAGGAGGTATTGAGGAGGGCTTCAAAGATGATAGCTGGTCAGCAGGGCAAGGCATACGAGGAGAGGTTCAGGGCATGGAACGTGTACTTCCTGGAAGACAGGAGAGAGAGAGAGAGGGACATGATTGGGACATTCAAGTACTTGAAAGGGATAAATAAGGTTGATAAGGAGAGTCTCTTTCAGCTGAGTGGCAACCATATCACAAGGGGGCACAGTCTTAAGCTGGAGTGTGAAAGGTTTAGGAGGGAGGTCAGGAAGCACTTCTTCACAGAGAGGGTGGTAAACATTTGGAATGCACTGCCAGAAGAGGTCATCTCGTTGAAGACAGTGGGCAGCTTTAAGAGAGGCTGGGATAGGCATAGGTGGAAGGTAAGAATCACGAGTAGGTATGATGAGAGGAGTGGGGAGGGAGGGTAGGGACATTATCTCAAGCTGTGGACCCTGCAATACGAGCAGACTTGATAGACCAAATGGCCTTCTTCTGCTGGCTTCTTCGTATGTTCGTATACCCTGTTGTTACTCCACTTAGCCCTGCCCTTCACTCTGGGACCCTGCATGCCTCCTACTGCAAGTCTCCTCAGTACCACAATGCCTCTTTCTGCCAGACTCCTTGGTACCAAAATGTCTCTTACTTCTACCTTATTCTCTAGAAGTATGTTACTGCATGCTATCATGTCACTGTCTGGCCTTGATAGTGCATGGTTGCCAGCCTCCTCTATGCTTACTCTTGATAAGCACCTCTTATGTGTCTATAATACCATCACCTCATCCCAGGGCCCAGACCTTCTTAATGCAACAAGGGGCTTTCTCTCAGTTGTTGTGTGCCTATACTTCAACGCCCTGGATGGCTACCGCCTCTCGCATTCCTTCCTGGGATATTCAACATACAAGCTAATTGTATACTATGTTCCACCGAGCGGAAGCTGTGCAAAATCAGCAATAAACAGATTAAGGAATATCTGTGTAAACTGGCCTTATTGCTGCTATTGCTTTCTGGTAACATCCACCCCAGCCCTAGCTCTCATCAGTATACGGCCAGCTTGCCGTCATCCGCAGGGTCACTTACAATTGCATCACTTAACATTTGTAGCCTCCTCCCCAAGATGGTCTTTCTAACTGCTTGGATCGAACAACACAACCCCGACATTCTCTCGGTTGTGGAAACATGGCTCTCACCAAGAATTGCAGATGCCACAATTGCAATTCCGAGCTACTACCTCTTTAGACAGGATAGTCTCTCCAAGCGTGGGGGCGGCTGTGTTAGTTACCTCAGAGACAACCTACAGGGTCTTGTCCTGCCACTGCCCCACACAAATGCCCACATGCAAGGTCTTACAGTAAAAGTGCTCCTTGGGGCGCACAATAAGACCATCACTGTGTTCTCAATCTATATTCCTCCCAGGCAAACCTCACCTTGCTTTGACTCTCTTGTGGACTGACTAGGCACTCTAAGTCATACCTCTGACATTATCCTGCTAGGAAATTTTAACATAAAGTGGCTCTCACCTGACACCAGCCCTTTCAAAGACATAAGTCTCAGCAGTTCACCTTACCCAGCTTGTCAAGTCCCCTACGAGATTCAGCTACAAAATGGGAACTGGCACTTTACTGCACTGGATGCTCTCTAACTGCCCTGATCATATATTGGACACAACAGTACTCTCAGATGCCCTTAGTGACCACTCCCCTGTCCTGTTTCATTGGTCGAACAGATTCACTAAACCTCCCACTAGAACCATCACCACTAGGTTACTTATCTGTGGACACCTAGACTGACTAAAAATGTACCTGCTTCGACAGGACTGGTCCACGGTTTTCTCCACCAGCAATGTGGACTACGCTCTTGACCAATTTATTTCCCAGTTCAATGCCGTGTGTGATAGGCACACCCCTTACAAAAAGCGTTAAATAAAAGGCCAATGCAACCCTTGGTTTTCGTTGGACCTCCTTGAGCTTCTGAAGGCTAAGGATCACCTCTGGCACAGGTGTAAGTACTTGGGTAAACAGGCGGACATTCAGTGCTATAAAGCAGCCAGAAACAGCTACATGAGGGCTATATGTGCTGCTAGACATCTATATTACAAGGAAGTCCTCTCATAGACCTGGAATGATGGCAGAAAATTCTGGTCCAACCTTAAAGAGGTCACCGGAAGAGACCAAAAAAGTGCCCCAACCATGCTTAACATACATGGTATACCAACACTTGATCCCAAAATTATTGCAAACACCTTTAGTAAAGCCTTCTCAGACCTTCTCAGTATCCCCCCAGACTGCACCAGGCTGTGGCGCAAGCCTGGGCACAGCGTAACTTGGCTGCGCAGGGGTGTTGATAGGGTGATATTCAACGGAACTGCGCCATGGCACAGCATTGCTGAATATTGCACCCTGGCCACCCACAGTGCACATGGTGCAGTGGCACTGCGCCAGCGCAAGTGGCCAGAGTGGAGCAGGGGGATACGCTAGCGCAAGTTCCGTTGCGCTAGGTGCAGCAACCTCGATATTCAAAAGTGTACATGCAGATGGGGCCATAATGTATGCAAGGCGCAAATGGGGCCATTTGCATGTCATTATGGCCCCATTTGCATGCAGGTGCACCTATCTTTTTTTTTTTTATTTAGTTGTTTAACCAGGTATAGCACACTAAGCTGAAAGCTTTTTTACAGGAGCGACCTGGGAGCACAAGGAGGTTAAGTGACTTGCTCAGGGTCACACAGTATGCAAGTGGAAGCTGTGGGATTCAAACCCAGGTCTAGCCTGCTGGATGTCACCAAATTTGCAGCTCAGAGCCTTAGACCACTGCGCTATACTGCCTCCTCAAATCCCCAGTGACTTGCACCTGGCGCCCTGCCAGCAGCAGCCATCGGGGACCGACACCCCCTGCACATCGTGGCAATGTGCCCCACTGCCCGATCGCGGACATTTGTATTAAAACTAATCATCAGAGGCGGGCGGCAGCACCCCACCCGCCTGTTTTTCCTTCTTCTTCCTTGCCCCCTTTCTTTCATCACTTCTTGATAATGCACACAGTGAGTTAAAATGAAACTATTATTGTGTTTTCAATAATTTGCAAGATTAATCTCATTATTCATCTGCTTGGGAATATATTTCCATCATAGATCTGCATTTCTTTGAATAAGATAAGAAGTAATTATAAAAATAATGGCAATGCTGATACTAAAATATGAATTAAACTGCTCCCTAGGATATTTCCTGCCTTTGGCATTTTTTTAAGAAATGTACTTGTTTGTATAATAGAGTGTTTTATTTAAATGTAAATAGTGGTGCTATGAGGTTCCATGTCATAATAGCGATCGCAAAACAGAGATCGCTATTATGGTGTGTGTATATCACTGAAAAGCATTTTGGTGATATACAATTCTTGGTGACCCCACTTCTAGTACCACTTAGTGTTTTTGTGGGGGGGGCTACACCCCCCTGCACACACCCCCGCACACCCCTGCTATTAGATTGTCAACTCCAGGGGTGCATGTTGAGGAGGGGCCAAACTCGGCAGGGGGGAAAAAAAAGGCAGCCGCAAGCAGCGGCAGAATACTCACTCCCAGTCCTTCCTGAACCCAGTGCCTACTGCACCATAGCCAGCCACCCTCCCCACCACACCACACCACAGGGCTGGCTCAGCTGCAGCAGGCTCTCCTTCCCATCTAAACCCTCCTTCCTATCCAAACCCTCCTTCCTATCCCTCCTCTCCACCTCCGTTTCCCTCCCCCTCCGGTTGCTTTCCTCGCTGTTCCATCGCTACCTTTGCAGGGTAGCTGATGATGATAGTGCTATAAACGAGTCGCTGTTTTTATGGTCGCTCATTTATGGTCGCTATCATCACTGGATACTGTGCTATGACAATTGTACATAGTTTTTGCACATATTTATATTACTGAACAAATGCACGATCTCTCCATGTCTGCAATGTAACTGGTGGGTTTAAACACTGATTTCATGAATATTCAGATATTTTATTTATTTATATTTATTTGAATTTTGATAACCGGGTAGGCCCACTGAGACCGTACTGTCCCTTTTTCAGAGGCGACCCAGGGGTAGAATCCCAGCCACCTTCTCATCCTCCTTTCTATTTCAAAGCCCTCTTAGCTCACAAAGCTAGGAAGTACCTTCTAAAGGTACTTGGAAAATCGAGATGCAGTGGTGATACTCTGAATTTTAAATTTATTGCATTAACACTGGATGAAATACTGCTGCCTTTAACACACATTATTAACATGTCACTCAGATTCTCTCAATTCCTGCAACTTTGGAAATCTGCTACAGTGACAGCAGGGGGATCGCACTACCACTGGGAACTATAGGCCCATCTCTATTCTACCTCCTCTCTCGAAGGCTCTAGAGCAGATAGTGGCTGACCAGCTGGTTGAATATTTAGAGGAATATCAATTGCAATGCCCACAACAGCACGAGTTCAGATCTGGACATATTATAACTACTGCCTTGCTTGAGTTCACGGGCTTTATTCACCAATCCTTAGATCAAGGGCACCTTGTTGGAGCGGTTTTCATTGATTTGACGAAAGCTTTCGACTCGGTAAACCATGCCCTCCTGGTTGAACGACTTGCCACTACTAGTCTAGCTCGTGACTCTGTTGCATGGTTTAAACGTTACCTTCATAACTAATCTCAACGGGTTACAATTGGTAACATCCACTTGGATAGGAGACTTGTACTAACAGGAGTGCCACAAGGGTCCATCTTGGGTCCACTTTCATTTAGCATTTTCCTCAGCAATCTCCCTTATTCTTGTCAGTGTCGCATCCTGCTATACGCAGACAATGCTGTACAGTTTACTAGTGACTCTGATCCTAAGGTTCTTGAGACTAGGCTTTAGAGCAATTTCTCAGTCGTGGAAAGCTGGTTCCATAGCCACAAGTCTGTCATGAATTACAAATAGACTAAAACCATGCTGTTCTCCAGTTCCAAAAATAAGCATAGTACCTACCCTCTTTCCATCACCAACGCAGAGGATTCTCCTCTGGAGCTAGTACAGTTCTTTAAATACCTGGGGATAACAGCTGACAGTGCGATGACCTATGCCCAGCATGAAAAAATTACTTACCATAGTAATGTTATTTCTTCTAATGGAGTCTTGCTGTATTCTGACTAAATGCAGTTATCCCCAGCACTTGAACTGTCCCGGACAGTAAAGAGTTAACTCCATGCAGAAGCATAGAACGTTGAGCTCGAGCTCGGTTTTCAAACCTCTATCTCTAGCACTCTGAAGTGTAACCGTCAGATTATTACGAGCACTAACTAATAAAATTAATAGGTGGAAATTATTTCAACTCTTGCAAGCCAAATGGTTGCACAAATTGTTTTTAGGGTCAAAAGACTCAAGTCGAGAACCCCAGAAAGAAAGCTAAATATAAAACCAAAGTAGGTAGAGAGCTAAAACTTAACTAAAACCCAAAAGATAGGGCAAGCCAAGTACGCCTCTGGGGTGCAGCACTGTGCCTACCCACCCACATCCCAAAACTACTGGGTTCTAGGAGGGGAGGCAGGGAGGGAGGTTAGAATACAGCAAGACTCCATTAGAAGAAACAACATTACTATGGTGAGTAATTTTTTCTTCAAACAACATGAAGTCTTGCTGTATTCTGACTAAATGCAGACTACCAAGAAGTACCCCCTTGGAGAAGAGAGTCACAGAACCTAGTTTGGGAAAAGGCTCTGCAGCACAGCTGTGCCAAACCTAGCATCTCTTCTAGACTGAATGTCCAGAGAATAATGCTTGGTAAATGTGTGAACAGTTTTCCAGGTGGCTGCTTTACAAATTTCCACTAAAGGTATATCCCTAGCTGCTGCGAGCGAAGCAGCTGTACCCCTGGTAGAAAGAGCCCTCAGGCCTGAGGGAGGTTCCTTCCAGGTTTTTTTTTTTTTTCTACTTATTTTTTATCCACTCCTGCTGTCCCTTACAATCACCACTCCTTCCGTCCTGCAAGAAGTGACGACCCCCCAACCTCTGCCGACCAGCTTGGTCTGCCCCTAGAGTGCCACACTGCCATTGGGGGCCCTTTGATGGCCCGGATTACCCCCCCGGGTGGGGCGAGGACAGGATACCCCCCTTTCCCCCTGCGGCAGCTGCACATTGGGGTCTGCCCCTGGTCGAAGGTTGGTAAGGCCGGCTCCGGAGGACTTCATCCAGGCGACCGGAGGGCATTTTCCTCAGAGTAGTTTTCCCCCCTTAACCCTGCCCTCTGAGACACTGGCGCAGAGAGTCTGCACACTGACGCACGCTCCTCTCAAGCGCCTAAAGACATCCCCCCTCCCCGGCTCTGGTAGACAGAGCCGCCGTGCCCTTCACGAGTCGGTGCATCCACCGACCCTCTCAGGACGGCAGGCACTCCACCACACCCCTGGCATCCCACCCTGAGGGAGGAGAGCATCCGTTGGGACGCTCCATCCTCCCTCCCCCAGCCGACCCGGGTCCATTCCCGAACCCGGGTCGCCGGCGTAGCGTGAGGTGTAGCGTCCAGCGCCTCAACCCTCAGCGCCACTGGGCCAGATCTTCCCAAGTTTTTAATAGCAGAATTGGATACAGGAGACAATCCACCTGGCAATAGTTCCCTTGGTGGCTGGTTTGCCCTTTCCCACCTCACCACAGGTGAGAAATAACTGAGAACATCCATTGCTATAGGCCTTAGTGCTCTACATAGTAACTAAGGGCCCTTTTCACATCGAGACTGTGTAATCTTCTTTCCCCAGAGGAAGACTGGTCAGTAAAAAACACAGGCAATGTCACAGATTGGTTCAGATGAAAGTCTGAGACCACTTTGGGCAGAAACGTTCTGTTAGTTCGAAGGACCACCTTATCCCTGTGAAAAGAAATAAAATCAGGTTCCACTGATAAAGCCTGTAACTCACTGATCCTCCTGGCAGAGGTAATGGCTACCAGGAATAGTTTTCCATGTCAAGTAATTCAGCTCTGCTGAAGATAGAGGCTCAAAAGGGAGCTGCATAAGCTGTGCTATACAGATGTTCAGATCCCAAGAAAGGGTAGGGGCTCAAAAGGAAGGATTAACATGCATCAGACCTTTGAAGAATTTCTGGAAAACTGGATGAGAGGCTAAGAAAGAGTCCTTCCCAGCTGAAAGGAAGGCAGACACAGCTGCCAAATGCACCTTAAGCGTAGTGGGCCAAAGGCCTAAACTATTAAGATGCACCGAATAGTCCAATACAGTAGCAATGCCAGCTAATTCTGGCTGAACAGGTATCTGGGAACACCAAAAACCAAATATTTTCCACTTGGAATTGTAAGTTTTTCTGGTAGCAGGTTTCCTGCTAACCTTTAGAATATCCAAAACTGATTGAGAAAGGTTTAGATGTCCATATTCTAACTCTTCAAGAGCCAGGCCTTGAGCCCGACAGCCTGAAGATTGGGATAGAGGATCTTCCGCTGAGAGTTAGGTGGAGTAAAAATTCTGATGGTTACACTTCAGAGTGCTAGAGACAGAGGTTTGAAAACCGAGCTCGAGCTCAACGTTCTATGCTTCTGCACAGAGTTAACTTTTTACTCTCCGGGGCAGTTCAAGTGCTGGGGATAACTGCATTTAGTCAGAATACAGCAAGACTTCATGTTGTTTGAAATCAACAACACTGCGAAGGCCGATAACTCACACATCAGGCTGCTGTACAAGCACAAGCAATGTATAACCCCAGAGGCCCACAAGTTAGCTATCCACAGCTCGCTAGTCTCTCTTATTGATTACAGCCTAGTAATATATGGGTCGACCACTGAAACAACTCTTCACCACATCACAGTGGCTCTCAACAAAGCATGTCGGCTCATTACTGGCTCCTCACGATTGACCCACACTTGCGACATGTACACACAGGCTAAATGGCTCCAGTTCAAAGGCAGACTCAGGTATCAAACTTGTCTACTGCCAGAAAAGTAATCCAAGGCAAATTGCCTCCTGGAGTGCAAGAGCTTCTTACCCTCACTGACAAACGTTGTCTTACCAGGATCTCAAACAGACAGATTTTTAATATCTCCCAATGTCGTTCCTTGCTGGGTCAAAGGTCCTTTACCTATCGAGACCCTCTCTGGATGAACACCCTACCCCCAGACATCTTTTCTACTACCACTCTGGGCTCATTCAAGTGAAAACTTAGGCAGCAGCTGGTTGCAAAAGCCAGTTGTGACTGCTTCCAATAACCCCTCTCAAGGGACCAGCAATTAGCCTGACCTTTCACCTCCTCAGTTGACCTGCACTTATCCTACCATTTTTTCCTTCTTCAGCCTCCCCTCCTTTTCACCCCACCTTCATGCCTTTCCACACCCTTCCCCCCCCCACCCGGGCCATCCCTTTGCTTCTGCCCCTCAATCACTCCATAGCTCTGACCCTACCCTCTCAACCCTGATGAGGCCCTTGGCTGATGCGTCCTATTTCCCCTGTGGACTTGATAACTGCCTTGTACTTTTCTCCCACCCCCCCATATTGTGTTTGTACTCAGCAGTTATAGCCTCCCTTTTGTGCCTCTGCCCTTCATTTGTATAACTTTTTGTATACCATGGTGTACACTTTACTTTGCCACCTGCTCTGTTGATCTGTCATGCATTTTTTGTATTGTTTTGAAGTATTCCTTGTGCCTATGAATCGCCATATTGTTGCTATTTCTCTTTTTTTCATACCCTGACGTGGAACCTATGTAATGAGCTTGTTCTCAAAGGTTTAATACAAATAAATAAATACAAAAAAATTAAAAATGAGCACCACAAAAGAGGAATTCAAGAGAAATTTAGATAAATATATAATGAAAGATGCTTAGAGTGCTTGCCTGAAGTTTCCTATGGGTCACGGCTTTCTGTGCTTCTGACATTCCTAGTATGAATCCTAGTATGAATGACCTTGTCCTGCTAAAATCCAACAGACAGTAAATATATTTGTGATAACTAAAACCCCTTATTAAAGTGGCAGGCAATATAAACGCATTACAGCCTCCTTCAGTTCATTCCCCTTAGAAGATTTCTAATCTGCATTGATCCCTACCAGTCTGGCTTTAGAACTCTCCACTTGAAAGTATCACTAATGACATCCATTGAGCACTAGCCAAAGTGCACTTACTAACAGCTATTTTCATCAGTCTATTAAAGGTCTGTGATTTTATAAAACATATGATCACAAAAATAAGTTAATTTTCCACATTTGCACTCGCTTGGATAACAAATTCTCTCTTAATCTATTTTTGTCAGTTTTGACCAGGAAAGGCACAATGAGCTGTAACAGTTTGTTTGCAGTTCTGTACTGGGGAGTGGGTTACAAGGACCCATTTTATTGACTGGGAATGATGGCCAAGACACTAGAGAAACCCCCTTACTCTTCCAGAGAGGATGCTGTTGAGTTTCTACCTGGGAAATACAGGAGACCTAAAAGACATGGGGCAGGATTTTCCAATGCTTGTGAATGTCGCAAACCCCAGGTGCGCCATATATATGGTACACGGAGCTTGCGGCATTTAGCCACTGGCAAGTGGGATTTTCTATCCCATGCGCCAATTGCCGCAAGCTAGACCAACTTTTTCTGGTCTAGCTTGCAGCAATCCTGAGGACCTTTTTTTACAGAGCTTGTACCAGATATGTGGCGCAAGCTGCCATAAATCGTGGAAGCATGTCAAATCTGATTCAGCCCAAAAAAATCAGGCACAGTAGCAATGAAGAGTGTTGCCACCGCCAGATCCTAAGTGCCGTGGTGCATGACTTGTCATAAGGCCTGCGCTACGCTTTGAAAATCCTGCCCATGGTGTCTTGAGTGGTGAAGCCACCTTCACTCCCTACTCAAGAGTACTAAAGAGACCCAGCAGAACATCTTGAAAGAGATGGCAGACTATCCAGCAGAACAGACAGCGGCAAATCAGGTTTTGGGCCTTCTGGGCCTCATGACAAGCTGGGAGTGAGTACTGAGAAATGACATCTGGAGGCAGAACTTAAAAGAAAAGGACTCATCTTTTGACCCTGATTGAAGAGGAAGGAGCAAAATGTCAGCACATGAAACAGCAGATGAGAGCAAAACAGTGTTCCCAGCCACTTTCTGCCATGGCTCTTGTCATTCTCCCTCCTTCCCAGACACCACCTACTCCCATCCCAAACTAACCTCACTTCTTCAAAATTGTACATTACCTTCCCTACCCAATTATTTATTTAACCCCTAGCATATCCCTTCCTGTATGCAAATCTATCACCATACCTTTCTTTAAGTCTCCTACTCTATCCTTTCCCAATTCATCCATTTTGTGCTCTTTTAATCCCCAAACTTCCTCTGAATCTCCTCAGCCATAAAACTCTATGAACACTGTATTTAACCCGCCTGCACTGTGATGTACCTAATTTATTTCCTTGATAAAACTGTGTATTTACTTGCTTTGCTATTTATTCCATTGTTTTGTGCACGATATGCTCGTTTGCCTTGCTCTCTGATTACTGTTACCAATGTTTTCTCAGTGCATACTCTATTCGTTCTTCTAAATTATATTGTACTGCATTTTATATGCTGTTTCCACTGTATTTGTCCCTTCCCCCCCCAGGTCGCACCTGGAAACGAGCCCCGGGTCAGTGTGCCTTTCCCGGTTACCAACTTTTAAATAAATAAAAATAAAATAAATGAATGGCAGTGAGTTCACAGATCTTTTTAGGAAGGAGACGGACCGCAACTCACTCTTACTGGCCTCTAGCTGCCACCCACGCCATATGGTAAACAACATTCCCAAGGCCAAAATTATGAGAATACAAAGAAATTGTAGTGAGGACACTGATTTCTTTTTTTTTCCAACTCTCTTTATGCACCTCCTCTCTGGCCCTCGGACTCTCTCTGGTGAGGACACATGGCGCAACCTTATCCTGCCCGCCTGAAGTCCCAGCCATACCTTTCAGACGCAGGGAACTCCACTTCGCTCCTCTGACACCCCAGCCCCCTGGACCTAAGCCCCCCCCCCCGGGTGGGACCGCTAACTCCTCCTGGCAACCCTTCTGAAATCTAGACAGGCTGCCATGGAATAAAGGGAGCACTGAAGGCAGGCTGAGGACTCGGCACTAGGTGCGGAGGTCAGCCCCTGGTTCCACCATCACCTACTGAAGGTCAGGGCATTTTCCATGTTCGCTCTTTCCCCTGGAGCGCAGATGTGCAATAACATCTGCACAGGCATGCTGCTGACGTCCACCGCCGCTCCACCCCTTACTGCGCCCGACTTCCTGTAGGACCCCGATCTCCATCGGGGCCGCTTATGGAGCTGAGCGAACACGAACCCACCCTGGGAGGAGGAGAGCTGTCCTCTGACACTCAATCCTCTCCCTGCCCAGCCGGCTCCCGGTGGTCTGAGTCCGTTCCCAAACCCGGGTCACCGGCGTGGCGCGAGGTGCAGCGTCTAGCGCCTCAACCCTCAGCACCACCGGGCCGGCTAGGATACTGATTTCTTAGTGAATGGCTCTGATTTGGTGGATAGGTTTGTGGCAAGGGGTTATAATACTGGTTTGGTTACTCAGGCCTATGGTGAAACATTAATAGTAGACAGGAGCTCATTGCTGGAAGTTAGAGAAAAAGATAATGGCCCCCATGGTTGAATTTCATTACACAATACACACAACATGCTACTAAAATCCAGAAAATCCTTAATAACAATTGGCACATTCTCACTTCAGACCCCCTTCTTAAAGATGCCGCGAAAGAAAAGCCACGCATGATCTATAAACGTGGCAGAAACCCTAAGGACATGCTGGTACATAGCTACTGTGGCAACGAGACATCAGGTCATCCACGGGGCACCTGGTTACCACCTTTACCAAAGGGGAACTTCACTTATGGCAATTGCAAGTTCTGTCCCTCCATCATGAGAACCAACACATTTACTACATGTAACAGTAATAGAAATTTCAATGTAAGAAGTTTCTTTAATTGTAACACTGAAAACTTGATATATCTAGCAACATGTAAATTTGGTTCTTCCTGTGTTGGTAAGACTACTAGACAACTTAAGGTCAGAATATGGGAACATCTCAGATCTACTGCCACAGGTGACACCACCAATGCATTGGCAACTCATTACAGACTGGTTGGCTGTGGGGAACATACCTTTTTGTTCTGTGGAATTGAAAAAGCAACAGTAGGACCTAGAGGAGAAGATTGGGATGAAAAACTAAGAGAGAGAGTCTTTTTGGATTTTCACCCTGGGTGCTTTAAAAGCACCAGGTTTAAATGTCAAAATCGAACTACTGTCATGTATAAGAAAGAAATAGTATGTGTACTTGTTAGTTATCTCTTAACTTTGCAGGTTTAGATTTAATGCCAAGATATATCTCATATACTCATGGTGCTTTATTATTCTGTGTATTTTACAGATTCTAAAAGGAACAAGTAAAATCCTTATTTTGTATCAGCACCCCTGCAGGACCTTGTCCAGCAACGTAGAGAAATTAGACTTTTTATTCACTATTGAAATGGACTTGATTTCCCTTATAAATTGTGCTGCTGCTGCTTCAGTAAATCTAATGTTTTTATAGTCACTTGAAGTCACATTACCAAGCACTTTATTATCACACTGGTACAGGGCTGGTGTTTTAAGTTTATTAATTATATATTAAGCACTGTGCACTTTAAATTCCTAATTACCTGGCATTCAGGCCCTTGGAGCACTGTCACTTTAAGAGAACAGACTATTTAAGAACAAGCATGTGATGCCTTAGACCATCCTCATGACTAAGCTTTGAGTAGCGTAACCGGTCGGGGTCTTGTTTCTACAGCCCGTTTCATTGTTTTGTACTACACTGCTGGAATTGGTATGTGATTTCATATTTGTTTAATAAAGCTTCTATTAGCCTCAGTTGGAGTGGTGCTGGTATTGCTTTCCTTGCCTAGTTCACAGACTGACATTGGCAAGAACACTGTCAGTGACGCAGAAGGTTCAAACACAATCAGCCGTAACTGTGAACAGCTCAGACCAGAGGCAAGGGAGTACAAGCCACTATGGATACCATGCTGGACAGAGGAATCTACAGAGGACAGGACAGCCTCAGACTTCATCCCTACGTATGAATGAAGCCCTCCTGCAGGCAGGGTGGGATTCAACAGAGGACTGAGCAGGCTGATGTCCTGCTGAGAAGCCAAGTGCAGGACAAAAAGAGGTTGAGGATAACAAAAAGTCCACAGCGGAGGATGGTGCTAATAAGATGCAAGCAAGCAATTTTTCATTAGAAATAACATCCAGGAGGGGCTGGCCCAGTGGTGTGGAGGGCTGAGGTGTTAGGTGCCTCACCTCATGCCATGACAGCAACCTGGTTTGGAAATGGACGCAGGTTGCTCAGGGGCAGGCCTGGGAAGGGAGGACTTAGTGTCCTCAGGACAGCTCTCCTCTCTTGGGGAGGGGGGTTACAGCATCCCATTGCTCATCTGCAGCCTAGAGGAATCTGTGCGGCAGCCAGTGGGTTCATTTGGGGGGGTCACATGCAGGACATCGAGGGGTCTCTGAGGAGGTAGTGTATGCACATCACGTCTATGGTATGCATGGCGATCCTGAGGTGAAAACATGGGGGGAAAAAACAGCCACATGATGACACCTTAGCCCCCCACAGGCTCTGCACTGGTGATCAGGCACCTCCAAGGAGACCCTATGGCAGACAGAAGGTGAGAAGGAGTGAGGTAAGGCCCTGAGCAGCCAGGTGACGGGATGGGGGGGGTAGACTAGATGAGGACAACTAGGCAGTCAGAGGCAAACAAACAAAGGATTAAAAAAAAGGAAAGAAATACCATCTGATTTCAATTTCACCCAAAATCCATTTTTTTTAAGCAACCCTTGGAGGTTCAGAGCTCTGATGGGACTGTAAACTTGAACCCCTCCTTGTCCTGAACAGCACAGATAAGGAATATAACAAGCACCAGGACAGTGCAGCAGTGTACTGGGGGACCAAAAGATGATAATACTAGGATAGGAGTTGGCTCTACAGAAAACTTCACTAATGTTGCACTGGAGAGACCTACAATTTGAACAAGAACCAAGACAGTCTGGTAACCCTCCAGCACCTGAGCCATCAGACACTGAGACTGGGGAAGTGGGAGCCCATCAAGAAGAAGACATTCTTTTGCTAGGGTCCAGGCAGACAAGCAGAGTAGGCTGGAGGCTAGGGTTTTTATTGAAATGTTTAACCATGCTGAGGCAACAGCAAAAAGGCGGAATGCCATCTGCCCAAAGTATATATATGAGACCTGCAAGATGTCCCTGATAAAATCTACATGCCCGAACAACTTCCCAAAGACAATATGAAATTTTATGCCATGGAATTGTACACTGTGATTCATACTGCAGGAGACACTACTTTTGATGTCAGTTTTAAGACGGCCGTGGGGTTGAAACGTTTCTGCACTAAATACCACGAATTAAAGACATCTCCCATATAGACTCCTTTTTATGCCATACTCGACAAAACCATCTTTTAAAAGAATTGCCATCTTGTTTAAAAACAAAGGAGTAAACATCACCAATATCTTGTACTGGTTACGTCAGTGATGCACTGTGACAGGAAATCTTGAGACTTTTGTTGATTCAGAGAAAGTCTGGACTGGGGTGGCACATCAGAGTAACCCTGAATCTGACAGAAACTGGTCTCCAGCATACACCCAATTGTTTTTTCTTGGGCAGGATCGAGCGGCAATTTTCTATGCAGGGCAACCTAAGGCATGTTACTGCTATGGGTCTCAAGCACATCTGAGTAGTGCACATGAAATGACTAGACCAAACAAGGACTCTGCACAGAAACTGGTCACCAAAGTCAGCACTGCCAAAACTTTCTTAAATGTAGTTTGTGTGAAGAGAAAGGCTATTCCTATAGGAGGTGTCCCTGGGCCACTCATAATAAAGGAGATGTCATGGACCAGGCAGAGCATGACTATTGCATAACTATGGCCAAAAAAAATCAATACCCTGCCGGGGAAAACAGCAGACTTGCCCTATGCCTAAGCCCAAAAGAAGCTCCGCAGAGGCAGGATCCACCAGAGCAACAACCAGGTACTTAGAACCAAGGACCAAGTGGATCTGATCAGCCACCTCGCCACAACACTAGCCCTTTGCTCAGGTCCCCATGGCCCAGACCCACATAGTCTTTGGAAGACATCCTAGGATGGCTGTGACTGAAGATATTGTACCAGCTCAGGGAAACAGGATAAGAGCAATTGTCCCCAGTAACCCCAGGAAAAAAGACTATTGCTAAATACCACCACCATCATCCACTCCAGTAACTGAAAGTTTACAAATGGTTGCAAAGAGAAGGAGGCTGGGATGTCAACCTAGGCCCAAACTTTTAAAGAAAGATACAATTCCCCTAGCCAGTCAGTTTGATGTTCTACAGACTCAGAGGGACTGTGATGATACAGAGAAGGATTCGGATGCCTCCACAGTTTCCTCCAAGCCAGACCAATCTTCAGAAGCAAAAAATACAGGTTACTCACCTGTAACAGGAGTTCTAGGAATGGTATATGTTGTTCATCCACACTATCTGGCAGGTTCCTTGCCGCTTTAAATCTTGCCGGAAGGTCTTCAAGCTAGCTCCTCCTACCCACCTGGGTGGTAAAACTCTCGGCTCCGCCCCATGACGCCAGATCTGGCCCGCTGGAAGCACAGGTTGTGCGTCGGGCTGGAGGTTTAGGGTTAGGGATGAACAACATATACCATTCCTAGAACTTCTGTTACAGGTGAGTAACCTGTATTTCTAGGGACATGGATATGTTGTTCATCCCACTATCTAACGAACTCTAGCAGTTCTCCGGGAGGAGAGGCAAGGCGCACACCCCATATACTTACTTGGGAACAGAGATTGGAGAACAGAGGCCCCAAAACCAGCATCGCGCGTGACTCAAGGTCGATGTGGTAGTGGGTAATGAAGGTGTGCTGACTTCAGGTAGCAGCCCTGCAGATTTCCTGGATAGGACGTCCCTGGAAGCAGCCACCGATGCAGCAGTATGGCGGGTAGAATGAGCTCTTATCCCTCTGGGAGGCTCCACGCCCGCCAACTCATAGCAGAGATTTATGCAGGAGGTGACCCATCTGCCTATCGTCCGCTTGGCTGCAGGTCTGCCAGGTGCGGCTTCAGCGTAGGTGACAAACAGCTGGCGAACCTCTCCCCGAATTTCAGCTGTGCGCTCCTTATAATAAGCGAGCGCCCTTCTAGGGTCCAAAGTATGGAGCCTATATTCGGCCTCCGAGGTGTGATTGGGGTAGAACACCGGCAGAGTCAACACCTGATTAAGGTGAAACTCCGACACCACCTTCGGAAGGAATTTCGGGTGGGGGCGTAGGACAACCTTGTCCCTGTGGAAGACCAGGTAAGGAGACTCGATGCTAAGCACCTGGAGTTCTCCCATCCTTCTGGCTGACGTGATAGCCACCAAGAAGGCGGTCTTCCACGACAGGTGGAGGAGACCACATCTGTGCATTGGTTCGAATGGCTTGCCCATGAGCTTTGCCAGTACCAGCAGTAAATCCCATGGAGGTGGGGGTTCCCGCACTGGAGGGGAAATGTGATCAAGGCCTTTAAAGAAGCGCCCGACCACTTTCTCCTGCGCCACTGACTGCTGACCGGCCCGCGCCCGGTAAGCAGAAATGGCTGCCAGGTGCACCTTAAGGGTCGTCGACCTAAGCCCTTGACTAGATAGGGACCATAGATAGTCCAAAATGCTTGCCACAGGACATGAGAAGGGTCCAAACCCTTATCCTGACACCAAATGGAGAACCTCTTCCATTTGAAGGCATAGCATTCCTGGTCGACTCACTGGGACGCCTCAATGACGTTGAGGACCTCGTCGGAAAGACCCAAGGCCTGGAACTCTAGCCGCTCAGGAACCAGGCCGTCAGGTGCAGGGATTGAAGGTCCGGATGGAACACCTTCCCCTGATTGACTGAGAGCAGGTCTGGGCGAGCTGGAAGCTGCCTCGGAGTCCTGGAGCTGAGACTGAGGAGATCTGGGTACCAGAACTGGCGAGGCCAGTCTGGGGCTATCAGAATCACCTGCGCCTTGTCCCTCCTCACTTTCAGCAGGACCCTGTGAATCAGGGCAGGGGAAGCGTAAAGAGGCCCAGGGTCCACGGCCTTGAGAAGGCATCCCTGCAGCGAGCCCTGCTGAGGCGGGCATGAAACAGCCTCAGCCCTGCGCTCTCCCTGGAGGCAAACAGATCCACCAGAGGTGTGCCCCAACGGGAGAACAGGTCCTGTACTATCTCCGGCAGGAGAGACCACTCGTGCGATGCAGCCCCTATCCGGCTCAGGGCATCGGCCAGGGTGTTGGAGGCTCCTGCCACATGAATGGCCAGGAGATCCGCCTCCAGGCTGCGCACTAGTGACCAGATGCGGAGAGCTTCCTTGCATAAGAGCATGGAGCGCGTCCCGCCCTGGCGGTTTAGATAGTACATGGTCGTGGTATTGTCCGTCTGGACCCGGACCACTTGACCCGGAGAAAGCAGAGCAAAGCGGTGAGAGCTAGGCGGACGCGCGGAGCTCCAGCAGGTTGATATGGCATCGGGACTCCTGCGGGGACCAGAAGCTGTGCACTCGGTGTTCCCCCAGATGGGCACCCCAACCCATCAAAGAGGCGTCGGTCGTTAGAGAGACCGTCGGCTCGGGGCGGACAAACGGGATACCCTCCTGCAGATGGGACGGAACAGTCCACCACTGGAGAGCGTTCCACATCTCCTGGGTCGTCCCCACACGCTGGTCCAGAGGATCACAGCGCTGTGACCACTGGCTGGCCAGTCCCCACTGGAGGGGGCGCATGTGCCAGCGTGCCCAACGGACTACGCTGGTACAGGCCGCCATGAGACCCAGGAGTCGCAGGAAGTCCCGGGCAGGGCGCGATTGCCCAACCAGAAATGATTGGGCAAAGGAGGTAAGAACCTCGGCCCTGTCCGCGGGAGCCGTGCTCTGGCTCGAAGAGAGTGAGCTCTGCCCGATGAAGGATATCACCTGCTTGACTCGAGTTCCGACTTGGCCTCGTTGACCAGGAGGCCGAGTTGAGAGCAAACCCGAGGCCAGATCCCTGGACCGCTCCACCTCCTGTCTGGAGGGGGCTGCTATCAGCCAATCGTCCAGGTAAGGGTACACCCGGACCCCTCGGCGCCGCAGGAATGCTGTCACCACTGCAATGCATTTGGTGAAGACCCTGGGGGCTGAAGAGAGGCTGAAGGGCATGGCCTGGAACTCGAAGAGGGATCCCTCCGCCCCGAAGCGGAGGAATCTCTGATGAGACAGACAGATAGGGACGTGAAAGAACGCGTCCTGGAAGTCCAGAGAGCAGAACCACATGCTGTGTTCCAGAGATGGTATTATCTGAGCCAGAGGGACCATTCTGAAGGTTCGAGACCTTAGGAACTTGTTCAGGTCGTGTAGGTCTAGTATGGGGCCCCAGCCCCCCGTCCGTTTCGGGATCAGGAAGTACCTGGACACGAACCCTGGTTCTGATGGTGGGTCCTCTATCTCTTTTATCACCCCCTTTTGAAGAAGGAGGGCGATGTCGGCTCGACGAGCCTCTAGAGATTCTGGGGACCCCGAAGCCCCCCGCGGTGCGACGGCTCTGAAGGGCGGAGCCTGCTCGAATTCCAGAGGCAGGCCTCTTCCCACCACCTCCAGAACCCACCTGTCCGTGGTAACAGCGGACCAGGCGGAAAGGAAGTGTCGGAGCCGTCCCCCCACGGGGGGAACCAGGGGCGAGGTGACGGGGATGGGGGCGACACCCCTCAGCCCGTCACTGTGCAGGCTTGGAGGAAGGACCGGCCGAGGGACCACCAGGGCCTTTTCCTCCTTGCTTCCTATTCGAGGAAGCTGACGGCTTGGGCTTGGAATACCAAGGTCTAGCCTGCTGGCCCTGACGTTGTTGTTGTTGGGCCGGACGCGCAGGAGGAGCAGAGGGACGAAAGGGCTTAGGCTGGGGCTTGACGCCTTGTCCTCTCGCAGCGGAGACCCGAGTCCAAGGTGGCATTGGACTTTTCGATCCTCTGGAGTGGCCTTCCACTCCAGGGCCGAAGAGGTCTGTTCCCAAGAAGGAACGTCCATGGCTTGTGCTGGGTATCCGAGGTGAAAGTGGATATCCTCAGCCCGCCCGCCGTCGCATAGCCACAGCGGCCGCCACTGACCCGGCGCAAGAGTCCCCAATATCCAGAGCAGTCTGGAGCTGCTGCTTGCTACTGCCTGCCCTGGTCCCGCATCTGCTTAACTGTGGTCTGCAGGTCGGCAGGAAGATGAGGGACGACCTCATCCAGGGAGCCCAACAGGGCATGGGAAAATCGCCATGAGGGCGGCGAACTGGCCTGTGAGCCAAGTGAGGAGGTAGCACACACTTTTAGCCCCATAGTCCAATTCTTGGACTCTTTGTCGAGCGGTTGTCCACGTCCCTGGCATTGCGGCACGCGCGGAAAACACTGTCGAAACCAACCCCTCGGCGAGGGGTGCTCGGGAAGCTGGACAGAGAGCCCGTAGGGCGGCATACTTCCTGGCCATCCTGGCCAGGCGCAGGACAGGAAGCCAGGCGCTGCCATAATTCCAGGGCGGGCCGACAATGGCCTCGGCCACCAGAAAACCTCCGTGGGAGAATCCCTCGGTCCAGAATCTCAGTGAGGGATATCTGGCCCATTTGGACACGGGTTCAAGCTTCATCCCAGTGGATTCTGAGATGAGCCTAAGAAGTCCAAGGAAGGACGAAGGGCTATCGTCCACTGACTGCCCCCCAGAGGACTCCAAGTCAAGGCGCTTGGAGAACAGGGAGGAGTCGTCCGATTCCGACGAATCGTCGAATAGCTGCCTGGAGCCTGAGCCTCCCTCCACGTGCCGAGGCTTATCGGGCGTGAGAGTGACCGACAGCCTATGGGGGAGGCCATGGGCCGACTGTGAACTTTTCAACGGTGCCCCAACTGTCGGCTGAGGCGGAGGCGGTTCCACCAGGATTGGTGGGGCAGCAGGAATAGGCCGAACAACCGGCCTGGGAACAGGCTCCTCGACCGCTGCGAGGGGTTGTTTCGACCGCTCTGGTGACAACCATTTTATGGCCGGGGAAGAGGCCTGAGCCGGCTTACTACCGGCCAATAATAGTTGTTGCCACATCAGTTCCTCATACTTTCGGCGCAACTTACGCCGAAGCCTCCCCTCGTCCGAGGAGGAGGAAGATGAGGAAGAGCGGCGACGCCGCTTACCGCGGTGCCGAGACCGAGACCGCCTGTGTCGACGGGATCGGCTGGACCGCGATGATGTCCGAGACCGAGACCGAGAATCTCGGCTAGGCCGAGGTCGGCGTGGCGGGGAGCCGAGGATCGGCAATCCCCTCGGCTCGGTCGACAAATCCGACGGCTCCGGGGCCGGAGGCGCAGATGAGCCGACGGTATCCTCAGACCTCACCGGGGGAACCGGGGAGGAGGGATTTTCGGCTTCTCCAGCCGACAACCCGTCTAACGGGTCGAGAAAAATCTCGACCACGTCAGCGGGTGTCTCGGACACCTGGCCTGACTGGGGTACCGTGAATGACGTGTGACGGAAATTCGACCGAAGTCGACTGTCGACAAGGGGAGGGAGATCTTTCCCGCTCCCAGGAGCGTCGACGATGGGACTTACCCCTACTTTTCTTCGACCGATGATACGGCCCAGAAGAAGTTGGACCCTCGCCTTTGGTTGAGAGGGTCAGGCAAAGCTCCTTAAAGGAAGCTGAATAGGAGGCCCCAAGCGAGAGCGGGACGAATGCCGCAGCCGAAGATGTCGCGGCCTGAGCCGCCTCCTCCTCGAGGGCGACCATCTGCTCGAGTTGTTCAGCGGATCCCGCGCAGCGGAAACCGCCAGTCGGGCCTCCTTAGATTTGACGGAGGAAATCTCCTTCGGGCGCCCAAAGTTAGAGGCGGGCAGCGCGATCCTCGGGGCGTGGGCGAAAGGAGAGCACAGTTCGCAGGCCTGCGGGTGCGTGCTCCTGGCCAAGGCAGTAGCATGCGTGGAGTGCGGGTCCGTCCGAGACATCTTCTGCCCACAGGGACATCTCCGAAATCCGGGAGTCGATTTGTCCATCGCAGCCGCGAAGGAAGAAGACCGAAGTGGTAAAAGTTTTGTTTTTGAAAATTTTTTTTTTTTTTTCAAAGTCGAAGATTTAGGCCCAAAGCTTAATCACAGAGCGTTAAGGAGGGAACCTGAGCTTCCAAGCGGTAAGGAAGATCTGGCGTCATGGGGCGGAGCCGAGAGTTTTACCACCCAGGTGGGTGGGAGGAGCTAGCTTGAAGACCTTCCGGCAAGATTTAAAGCGGCAAGGAACCTGCCAGATAGTGTGGATGAACAACATATCCATGTCCCTAGAACTGATGTCTACAGGTATACAGACATCAAGGAAGAGAGAAAAAAAAAAAAAAAAAGATCAAAGTAAGTGGGGATGGGAAGGAAAAATAAAAATAATGAGCTGGTTTTACATTTTTCTTTCTCTGTGATGGCTATAGTGATCACTGCAAATATAAATAGTATAAAAAAATCAGAAACAGAGGCTGACTACCTTTTTGATTTTGCATGAGTTAAATTGTGAGATTATATTTTTATAAGATGCTAGGGTTCACATCATTCAGAAAATTAATAGGGCTAAAACTGCATGGGCTACTTGTCCATCTTTCTGGTCCACTGGGGAGGATGCATGCTCAGGGGTGGGGATACTGTTTCACAACATTAATGGGGAAGTAACTAGTCAAACAGAACTGTGCCATGGGAGGGCACTGTTACTGGATGTGAAGGTGGTGGATCATTTAGACTTATTTATCTATATCTGCCACAGCCTAAATCGTTACATGTACATTTATTTAATACTGCTGTTTCTGTATACGACTATAGGGATACCAATACGTGGAAATTGTAATTGCAGCCTAGCCCTAGCAGACAGGGGGAGCAAAACTAACAAAATGTGTTGTGATATGTCTTTTCTTAGGAACATGAGCCATGCAGCTGGGTTATCAGATGCCTTTTGCAGAGTCCATGGTAAAGGAGAGCACAGTTTTTTCAATGGAAATGCATCAAGAATTGATTATTGAGGAGGCCCGGTGGCACAGAGGGTTGAGGCGCTGGACGCCACATCTCGTGTCACGCCAGCGACCCGGGTTTCGGGAACAAGCCTGGGAGCTGGGGGTCGGCAGGGAGAGAGTAGGATTGAGCGTCCGGAGGACAGCTCTCCTCTCCCTGGGGTGGGCTCCAGGGGCATCCTGGCGCAGTGGTGATTTCCGGTGGAGGCCGGAGGCATTACTGCTGCCAGGAGCACATCGGGGGACGCACGCAGCTGACGTCTATGGTAGCCCGTGTTGACATCATTGCATGGCCGGGTGCACAGAGGTAAAGAGGAACAAAAAAAATACCTCGGTGTGCTGCTTGATGGCCAGCCTCGTGGCGCTGCCCAGCTTCAGCCTTAGATGCTCCCCCTGATCGAGACCCCCCCCCGGATCCCACGGTGGTGGTTACGTACCCGCCGCGGTAGATCACTGTGCAGGACCGAGGAAGGGGTTAGAGCTTGGGGTTTGGGGAAGAGTAAGGGCTAAGAGGTCAGGCTGGACTGGGGAGAACCATAGGTAACACCCCCCAGCCACAGAGGAACAAAAAAAAAAAAAAGAATCGATCATTGGTTTATTTCCTCCTAGCTACCATTGACTGAGGCCAGGGCTCTACCTCTGGAAACCTCGGACCATAATGTAAGGCATAATTGGATTAATGATGTAGCCAGGCCCATGGATGTGGAGATTGTCTCCTTATTATAACAAAATAAGATCCCCAGAAAAGTTTTTTCCTTCCTTGAAACGAGAAAATCCCTGTGGGAAATGTACGATGATCCTGTCCAATGGTGGGAAGACACTATTGCCTTGTTCACACTTTTGAATCATTTTAAAAAATATTATTGAAAACATTTTCAAACTCACCATGGTAGCTCGTCCACACTGTCATGTACCATGTTTAAGCACAGTAACAGTCCATCCGCACTAGAGGCTATAATATTTTCAAACACAGCACGGTTCTGCAAATAATGCTGGGTAGAGGGAGGACTATTAACAGAGTGCAAAAGAGAAACACGTAACGCACTCCCATTCACACCACCAGGTAAACCGTGTTTCGTTTGAAACTGTGTTTAAAACTCGTTTCAAGACTAGGTAGTTTGCAGGGTTCAAACACAGTTTTTAAACACTGTTTCAAACCATGTTCAGTGTGAACGCAAACTGTATTTGGGCTTGTTAAAACGTTTTAGGAGCTTTAAAACATTTTAACAAGCCAAGTGTGAACACGGCCTAAAACGGAACTTAAAAAGTTCTTTTCAGCAAGCTGACAAGTTAAAGCAAAGTATTTTAAATATTTATTTTTACGTATACAGTTACGCTAAGTACTTACCCTAGTTAACACCACTGTAAAGAACTATTTAGAAACATAGAAACTAATGGCAGAAGGGGACCGCAAGATCCATCTAGTCTGCCCGATATATTTAACCATCCTTTCTGTGAAATGATAACTTTGTGCCTGCCCCAGGCGTTTTTGAACCCAATTACCATTTTGGCCTACACCACTTCCCAGGGCAGGCAATTCCATGGGTCGACCACCCTCACATTGAAGAAGAACTTCCTAACATTGCTCCTGAATCGCCCACCCTTGAGCCTCATATCATGTCCTCTAGTTCTGATGCTTTTCTTCTTCTTAAGGAGCTCCTGTACCCTTACATATTTATACGCTTGATATACCTGAATGTCTCAATCACGTCCCCTTTCTTCTTCCTCTGCTCCAGGAAGTACATGTTGAGCTCCCTCAACCTATCCCCATATACCATTTGATGCAGACCCTGAATCATTTTTGTGGCTCTCCTCCGCACCGTCTCAATCCTATTGATGTCTTTCCTAAGGTGCGGCCTCCAGAACCGTATGCAGTACTCCAGGTTGGGGTGCACAAGCGCCCTATAAAGTGGCAGCACCACCCCTCTTCTGCGACTCGTGATTCCCCTCCCTATACTACCTCCCTTCTGTGACTCGTGATTCACCTCCCTATGCAGCCCAGCATACCACTGGACTTTAGCGCCACCTTTTCGCATTGTTTCCCCACTTTTAAATCATCTGATATAACGACTCCTCGGTCTCGCACCTGGTTGGTGCATGCCAGTTGCTCCCCTCCCAGGTTGCATCCCACCTTGGGCTTTCCCTTGTCTAAGTGCATGACCTTGCACTTTTTGGCTTTGAACTTCAATTGCCAGCGTCTGACTACTCCTTGAGTTTCCTCAGGTCTGATTCCATGCTCTTGACTCCTTCTGGGGTTTCCATTCTGTTGCAGATCGTGGTGTCATCTGCAAAGAGACCACCTTCCCTTCCAAACCATTACTGATGTCAGCTATGAACACACTGAAGAGTAGGAGCCCCAGCACCGACCACCGAGGCACTCCACTAGTCACTTCCCTCTCTGTCGATATCACTCCATTTACCTGCACCCGCTGTGTTCTTCCCTTCAGCCAGTTGCTCACCCAACCCACTACTTCCTTACCTACGCTGATGTGGTTCAGCTTCTTTATCAGCCTTCTGTGTGAAACCGAGTCAAAAGGCTTTACTAAAGCCCAGCTAGACCACATTTACTGCTTCCACTTGGTCCACTGCCTTCATTAACTAGTCAAAAAAGCCGACCAGGTTTGTCTGGCATGACCTTCCAGCTGTGAAACCATGCTATTTTAAGTCCTATTGCCAGCTGGATTCCAGATGTGCTGCTATTCTTTACTTGAGCAGTATCTCCATCAGTTTACCTACCACCGATGTGAGGCTCACTGGACAGTAATTTCCAGCTTCCTCCCTGCTCCCTGATTTGTGAAGTGAAACCACTGTCGCCCTCTTCCAGTCTTCAGGCACTCTCCCACTTTCCAGTGACTTGGTGAAGAGCTCCACCAGGAACGCTGCTATTACATGCCCCAGTTCTTTGAGAACTCTTAGGTGAAGCTCATCTGGCCCCATGGCCTTGTCCACCTTTAATTTATTTAGGGCTTCCAAGACTTGTCCCCCTGTGAAGGGGCTCAAGTCTATCCCGGTCCCTGGGTGCAACTACTTTGCAGGTTTGGTCTGTCCCCTGCATTCTCCCTAGTGAACACAGAACATAAATATTTATTTAGGACTTCTGCCTTCTCTCTGTCCTTCTTTACTAGTTCCCCTCCTGAAACTGCTAGCCTTACTATTCCTCCTTTAGTCTTTCTTCTTTCTCTTATGTACCTAAAAAAGGTTTTGTCTCCCCATCTAACACCATGTGATATCCTTAGCTCAGTGTGAGTTTTAGCTTTTCTTATTACTTTTCCCTCTTCCCTCTGTGCAACTATGTAAGTTTCCCAGTCTTCATCCTCGTTTGATGCCTTATATGCCTTGTAGGCCTGTCTTTTCTCCCTTACTATAGTAGCCACCTCCTTGGAGAACCACAGAGGTTTTCTTCTGTTATTTGCCTTGCTGATCTTCCTAGCGCACTGCTCGGTTACCTCCTTGACAGCTCTCCTGAGGTTCTACCACATTTCCTCCAACCCCCCACCTGTGCTTGAGTTTCTCTGCTAGGCTGGTTCTCCTTTTGAAAAGTCTGCCTTTTTTAAGTCCAAAACTCTGATCTTGGAATGGGTGGTATCCATAGTCGTGTTGATTTGGAAACTGACTGTACAATGGTCATTGTTGCCAAGATGGCACCCTACCTCAACCCTTTCTACCCTGTCACTGTTGGTCAGAACCAAGTCCAAGACAGCTCCTCCTGTGGCTGGTGAATCAACAAGTTGCTTCAACCCTGCCCCCTGTAGGGCCATTACAAATTCCCTGCCTTTTGTTGTAGATGCTGTCGGAGAACCCAGTTAATGTCTGGTAAGTTAAAGTCCCCTACTATAATTGCCTCACCCTTGTCTGCCATTTTATGTATCATCTCCAATGTTTCTTTGTCCTATAGAAACATAGACTTTGACGGCACAGAAGGACCGCTTGGCCCACCCAGTCTGCCCATTTCCCTAGCCGTTTGATAAGCTGCAGATCCTAGTTAACCAACAGCCTACTTCGTCCTACTCCCCACCAGAATTGCCTTATGTCTGTCCCATGCATTTCTGAATTCCCTGACTGTTTTTGACCCCACGACCTCCTCAGGAAGGCCGTTCCATGTGTCCACCACCCTCTCTGAGAAAAAATACTTCCTCATGTTGTCCGAGCTGTCCCCCCTTTATCTTCAAATTGTGCCCCCTTGTTCCTGCACTTCTCTTTTTCTGAAACATGCTACCCTCTTGGACTTTGTTGATTCCCCTGAGGTACTTGAAAGTTTCTATCATGTCTCCCCATTCCCTCCTTTCCTCAAGGGTATACATGTTAAGCTCCTTTAATCTCTCTTCGTGTGGCTTCTGGTGTAAACCCTGCACCATATTAGTTGCCCTCCTCTGGACTGCTTCCATCCTGTCTAAGTCCTTGCAGAGATGGGGTCTCCAGAACTGCACACAGTACTCCAGATGGGGTCTCACCAACTGTCCGTACTGAAGGATAACAACTTCCTGTTTTCTACTGGTGATGCCTCTCCCTATGCATCCCAGTGTCCCCCAGCCCTCCTTACTGCCTTTTCACATTGCTTGCCTATATTTAAGTCATCCGATATGACTACTCCCAGGTCTCTTTCCATTTTTGTTGTTGTTAGTACCTCCCCCCCTCCCCATTGTGTACTCTTCCGCTGGGCTTTTGTTTAACAGGTGCATTACTTTGCACTTTCTCACACTGAATCTAAACTGCCATACTTTTGACCATTCCTCCAACCTTGCCAAGTCCCTTCTCATCCTTTCCACCCCCTTTGTGTATCAACCCTGTTGCAGATCTTTGTACTGTCTGCAAAGAGCTATACTTGTCCTTCCAGTCCATCCGCAATATCACTTATAAAGACATTAAAAATGACCAGTCCCAGTACTGAACCCTGCGGTACCCCACTAGTAACCCCCCTTTCTTCAGAGTGGACTCTGTTTACTATTACACCCGGTGTCCTGTTTTCCAGCCAAATTTTTACCCAGGCTACCACCCTGGGACTCACTCCCAGGTTGGCTAACTTGTTTATTAGTCTTTTGTGTGGGACTGTGTCAAATGCCTTGCTAAAATCTAGGTAGGCCATGTCCACAGCCCCTCCCTGGTCTACTGCTTTGGTCACCCAGTCAAAGAACTCTATTAGATTCCTCTAACTTGATCTTCCCGCTGTCAATCCATGCTGCCTTGGGTCCACTGCCCCAATGGCCTCTAGGTACTCAACAATTCTTTCTTTCAGAAGTGATTCCATCATTTTCCCTACCACTGAGGTCAAAGTAATAGGTCTTTAGTTTCCTGCCTCCACTTTGCTCCCACTTTTGTGAAGAGGAACCAAATCTGCCCTCCTCCAGTGCCACACCATCCTACCATGATTTGTTAAAAAGGTAGTCAGTGGTATCACTAGAAACATAAAAACATAGAATTTGATGGCAGATAAGGACCGCTTGGCCCACCCAGTCTGCCCATTTCCCTACCCGTTTGATAAGCTGCAGATCCTAGTTAACCAGCAGCCTACTTCTGTCTACCTATACCCCCTAGAATTGCCTTATGACTGTCCCATGCATGCTTGAATTCAACCACTGTTTTTGACTCTACAACCTCCTCCGGAAGGCCATTCCATGCATCCACAGCCCTCTCTGTGAAAAAATACTTCCTTACATTACCTCTGAGCCACCCCCCCATCTTCAAATTGTGCCCCCTTGTTCTTGCACACCTCTTGTTTTGAAAGATGCTACCCTCTTGGACTTTGTTGATTCCTTTGAGGTACTTGAAAGTTTCTATCATGTCCCCCCCTCCCTCCTTTCCTCAAGGCTATACATATTAAGCTCCTTTAGTCTCTCTTCATATGTCTTCCGGTGCAGACCCTGCACCATTTTAGTTGCCCTCCTCTGGACAGCTTCCATCCTGTCTATGTCGTTGCGGAGACTGGGTCTCCAGAACTGCACGCAGTACTCCAGATGGGGTCTCACCAGCTGTCTGTACAGAGGTCTGTACTAGTTCGCCCCTTAGTTCTTTTAGAATGCTGGGTTGAATCCCGTTAGGCCCCACTGCTTTGTCCACCTCCAGTTTTAGGAGTTCTTTCAGGACCCTTTCTTCTGTGAATGGACTGGTATCGACTCCCTCCCCCCCAGATCCAGGGTGCTTCTATTGACTGGTTTAAGTACCTCCCTCTCCTCTTCTTTTGTGAATACTGAGCAGAAGTATTTATTCAATATCCCTGCTTTTTCACTGTCATCCTCTGCCCGCCCAACCTACACTTTATTAAGACTCACTATCCCTTCCTTCATCTTTCTCCGCTCCCTAATGTACCTATAAAAGGTTTTATCCCCCTTCTTAACTGAGTTGGCCATCTTTTCCTTGGTTTGGGCCTTTGCTATTCTGACTGCCTTCCCTGCTTCGTTCTGCTTTAACTGGTACAGTTCTCTGTCCTGCTCCTTTTGTGTTTCCTTATACTTCCTGAATGCTGTCTTTTTCTCCCTTACCTTCCCTGCCACCTCTTTTGAGAACCATAGTGGGTTTTTTTCTATCGTTTTGATTATATTTGCTTTACACAAAGGCTTGTTACCTCTGTGATGGCAGTTTAGATTTTTCCCCATTGTTCCTCCATCCTTTCTTCTTGCCCACTTGCCCAAGCTTTTCTGAGGCACTCTCTAATTTTGCCAAAGTCAGCCCTCCTAAAGTCCAGTATCCTCACTTTTGTATGGCTTGACTCTACGGCTGTGTTTATGTGAACCACACTGTTTGGTGGTCACTTGTTCCAAGATGGCTACCCATTTCTAAATCTGAGATCCTGGCTGGTTAGCTCAGTTGGTTATAGCGTGATGCTGATGATGCCAAGATCGTGGGTTCAGTCTCCACACAGGCCAATCTTTGAAAGACCTATGGAACATTCATTCATAAAGTAGGAAAAATGGGCAGGCAGGATGGGCCTTGCGGTCCTTATTTGCTGTCAACATCTATGTTTCTATCCTCTCTCCATCCCCATTTGAGAGTACCAGGTCTAAGACCGCCCCCTCCCAAGTGGGCTCCAATACTACTGTCTGAGGCATGCATCCTGTAGGGAATTGAGAATGACCCTGCTCTTGGATGTGGCTGCAGCAATGGTGTTCTAGTTAACATCTAGCATATTTGGGTCTCCCACCAACAATATATCTCCCTTTTCTGCCATCCTAAGGATGCCTGCTATCATTTCCTTGTCCATTTCCTCCCCCTGACATGGGGTCTGTATACACCCCCGTGTGGATTGTGGTGCCATTTCCTGTCACAGTGCCTCCTCTACTCCCTGTTTACCCTTTAGTTCTGTTGCTTTGATCCCTTCCCTTACATAGAGAGCTACTCCTCCTCCTCCTCCTATTCTACCCTCCCTGTCCCTCCTGTAGATTGTACACCCTGGTATGTTGACATCCCAGTCATGGTTCTCTGTGTACCATGTTTCTGTGACTGCCACAATATCCAGGCATCCCTCTTCCATTAAGGCCACTAGTTCAGGGAGCTTGTTACCCAGACTACAGGCATTGGTACTCATTACCCTGCATTTCCTGATGGTCTTACCCCATTTAGCCCCACCCATGTCCTTTCTGCCTTTGCTTTTTTCTCCATTTACCCCGTCCTTCTGTCTGTGGACTTTTCTACCTTGGTTTTTGCCTCACTAACTACCCTGTTTTGTGGGGTGGGGGTGGGGCTGGGATTTCCCCTGCTCCTTTTCAGGGCCTCCCCTTGGCTAGTTTAAATGCTTGCCAATGAAGCATTTAAACTATCACCTAGGATCCTGGTTCCCCTCCTGGACAGATGAAGACCATCACATCAGTATAAGCCTGTATCCCTCCAGATGGACCCCCAGTCCCCAATGAAGCCAAAACCCTGAGCTCTGCACCAGTTTTTCAACCATTCATTGAATCCTATGGTGCGGAGCACCCTAGCCTCACCCATGCCATAGACAGGCAGCACCTCCGAGAAGGTTACCATGCGTGCTACTTGTCTAAGGCCCCTTCCCAACTCCATAAACTCCTCCTGCACCGCTCTGATCCCATTCCCAGCCAGATCATTTGTCCCTAGGTGGACAATAATGTCCATCTCTCTCTCCCATGCCACTGCTCTAGCGATCCCGAGGATTCGCTCCTTGTCCCTCCAAGCCATGGCACAAGGAAGGCACTTTACCTCCCTCTCCCCTCCCTCTCCTAGTTCTACCTTCTTAACAATTGAGCCCCCCACTAGGAGTTGTTTCTTTCCCCTGTGGGGTTCCATGCCACCCTCCTGTGGGTCTCCTTTGTGGAGGTTGCCAACATCCTCCTTGGTCTCCACTGCATGCACCTCCATAGAGGAACCATGCTCCACCAGAACATTGTGTGAAGTGTGGAGAAGTACAACTGGAGGGGTGCACCTCTGTTCCACCACCCTCACCCTCCCTGAGCCCACCATGGGCCAACTGCTCCTCCTTCTTGATAACCTCTGAGGCAGCGGCGTCGGCCCTGGTGGTCCCTGGGTGGGAGAGGAGGTCCCCCAAATCCTGGCCAACTCAGCCTGGAGACAAGCAACCTCCTCCTTTAACCCAGAGAGGTGCCTGCAGATGGGACAACACTGCATCCTCCAGAATGCCTCCTGGAAAACTGCCGCTCCACAGCCACTGCATCACTCCCATCATGTCTTATTTGTAGCCCCTCTCCTGTTGCTTTGTATGCTTACTCTTTCCTCTTTCTGTTTCCTTTTTTTCCCTCTCCCTACTTTCCTACTACATTTGTACCCTTCCAGCTCCTGCCTTTCTTGTTCTGGAACAGGAAGTTCTTGTATTCCTCAATAGTCTCCTTCTTACTTGCTCACAGTCAGACCTCCAGCAGCTGGGGGGGGGGAGAGAGATACTCTTTCCTTCTAGGATGGTGAGTCTTTTGTGCCTCTGTGATCACTCCCTTCCTGCTCCAAAACAGGAAGTTCCTGTTGACAGTCAAATCCAGTGCCTATAAAAGTGGAACTAGTGGGGGCAGGGGATATATAGTCCCAGTAGCAGAGAGGTAAGTTCTAGCAGCACCTCCTTCCTCTTGCTGCTCTCTGCCAAAAGCTATCTAGGGCAGTTTTAAATATAAACACCTGGCTTCCTGCTGCCTAAGCCACACACCCTAATTTACACCTCTCTTCTTCACCTAGTTAACTACACAGTTAACAGTTACCTTCACCAGCTCAGACAAGCACACTAACTCTTGGTTTTATTTATTTGTTTTTTACCCTAATTGAAGGTCCCAGTAGTAAAGTTCTATTTCTTTAGTCCCAGTAGTAGAGAGGTAAGTTCTAGCAGCACCTCCTTCTTCTTGCTGCTCTCCCAATCTTCCACCTGCGACAGGGGACTGTAGATAACTCCTAACCGAATAGCTATACCGTTTCCCATCTCAGTTGTTACCCTCAGTGCCTCTGCGCCACCTAGGGTCCCCTGGATTTCTGTGCTTTTGATTTCCTCCCTGATGTACCATGTTACCCCCCCTCCCTTTTTCCCCTTTCTGTCCCTCCTGTACATACTGAATCCAGGAATGGCCATTTCCCATCCATGGCTTTCTGTGAACCAAGTTTCTGTCACAGCCACTAAATCTAGTCCACCCCTTCTATAGTGGCCGTGAGGTCCGGGATTTTGTTAGCCAGGCTTCTGGCATTAGTTACCATTCTCTTCCATGTGCTACCCTCCTTCTTTTTACAAGCATGATTTCTCACTGAAGCCCTCCTTTCTGTAGTTTCTGGGCTGGAACTCCTTGGCTCCATATCATTGAGATTACCTCATTTCAATCAGATTAAAAAGCTTAAAAAGGAAATGGGAGACTTTTAATGTTTTATTTTTTGTTTATTTAGTTTTTGTTGACCAGGAAGGAGGACTAGATAATTTTTGCCTATTTTCAGCCTTGTCCTTTGGGGATACAGATGGATGCCAACTGAAATTGAACCAGATTTTAAGTTGTTGGTATTTTTAGTGAATGGGGGAAATTTGGCCAGGACACCTGGGAAATTCCCCTACTTTCCACTAGGGGGAACTCTAACCAGTTGTTGGTCGGCAAGATGGCTGCCTAGCTGGAGCCTGGAGAGGAGGAAAGAGCTGAGGTTGCAGGGGAGAGGGGCATCCTCCTTTACTCAGCTTTTGTAAAAGGCCGACGATGTGGATTTATGGATGGAGACAGAAGAATGAGAAAGTATGGAGATTGCTGAGGAAGAGAATACGAGTGGAATTCAGACTGATCAAAACAAAGAAGCAACGGAAACACCCTCAACATCTATTTACTAGTAAGGAACAAGTTTTACAGAATTTAGAAGGAGAAGAGATATCCTTAATGTGTAAACAGCAAGCTCCACAAGAAAAAATTACAGCACTGAAAGCTGCCCAAATGTGTCAGGTAAGGCCTGACAGTTCCCAGCTGAACAGTGACGCAGCAATAGCTGAGACCTCCACGGCTGCCAAACAAGGTATGTTAAAACAAACAGGAGCTTTCAATATTCTAGTCCTTGATGTAACAGCGAATGGCAGGGAAAATGCTAAGGCTAGCATGTGCCAAAAGTCGCAAGGGCTAGAAAGAAAAAGTGAACAGGAAAAGAAATGTGGGGAAAAGAAATGTGGAGAAAAGAACAAGTCTGTAAAGCCGATCGCAGCTGAGAGTCAAAATACTGGAAAACAAACCCAGGCAGAAATTGGACACGCTGCAGAAGATAACGATCAGTCTGCAGAAGTTTTAGCAGTTTTTCACACAATATTGAGACAGCAAATAGAAACAGAACCAGAGAGAAAGCAAACTGAAACAGAACCAGAGGGAGAAGGTATTAAACAGCCAGACTCTAAAACGTATGATTCAGGAAATGACTGTACTAAGAACATACAAAGAAACATACAAAATGATAATGTATGTCAAAATGGAAAGCTAGACAGTAAGGATGTAATGAGGAAAGCACCTAGCAAGAAAGTGGATGCTGAGGGAGAAATGGGGGACTTCGAGTACCAGCTGTCTGAAGGTATTGAAATAGAGCAGGAAGACACCAGTCCATTTTATTATGACAAGAACTTGTCAGCTACTGGAGTAACCATAGCTGAAGCCTTAAAAAATGCTGGGTGGGATAAGCTGCATGATTCCCAAATCTGGTCCTCTTCACCTCCACCTAAGAGCCCTGCGGGAGGACAAACAGACTCATTTGAAGTTCCTTCTCCTTTTAGAATAACAGAGAATCCAGTGTTGCAGCTTAAAATACCTCAAAACATCATAGAAAATGTTCAAGGCGAGCAAGAAGGTGATAATAATGGTAACAATAACACAGGAAATACTGAATCCCAGGAAAATAATCCCCCGCAAAACAACGCAGCAGGAAAATGAACCAGGACAAGAAAGAAATAAAAGAAACCAAGGAAGCAACCAGGGAAGAACATATGCAGGCCTTTTTCATACCCCTCCAGAACCAGCTAAACACAGAAACACTGTAAGAATCAGATATAGGGGAGGGTTGGAAATATTCCCAGACTGAGTGTATGTAGGAAAAAATTGATAAAGGAACGTTTATAATTTCTCCCGATAGAGATCTATGCCCTAATACATACATCTGGGAATTCTGATTTCAACTTGAGCTTTAAGACACCTTCAGGCCTAGAAGTATTCTGGCATCAGTACCACCAAGTTAAGTATATACCCCCGTGGACACCATTCATAGCAATTCCACTAACAAAACCAGCAATCAGATATATTACGGTCTTATTTAAGAATGAAGGAGTAGCAGTGACAGACATTTTGAGGTGGCTAAAGCTGAAATGTACTGTTCTAGGTTTACCAGAACCCATTATTGACTCGGAGCAGTTATGGACCAGAGGGTGAAGAATTCAGGTTTGCTTACCCCAGGCAAATGGGACAATGCAACACCTTCCCAGCTCCTTCTATCTTGGAAGGGATAGAGGTTTCATATTCTATTCGGGCCAGCCCAAATCTTATTTTAGATGCGGAGCACAGACACATTTGAGTGAAGCCTGCGACAGGATAAAATGTTCCTTGTGTGGAGGGATAGGTCACATGATTATAAACTGCCAAAAACCTGTATACTGCAATATGTGAGACAAAACTTCTCACTTCTTTAGAGACTGCCAATGGGCCACACACAATAATCCTGCAAATACACAGGAACAAGAAGAAACGGTTGCTAATACATAACAGAATGTAACTAATAATGTTGGGAGAAACAGGAAGAATTTTCCCAATCAGTCCTTGAGCACTATATTTAATGGAGTACCTGAATCAGAATCCAGACAAAATAATAATAATAATTTTTATTTTTTAGGCACCTTTCAAAAAACCAAGGCGTGGAACATAATAAAATCAACACTTCAAATATATAAACAGTCATTCATAAATAAAATAATACACATATTATAGTACAACCAATACATTCAATTAATAAAAGCCTGAGACCACAAATAAGTCTTTAAAGCCTGTTTGAATGACTCCTCAGTTGCGCACTCCCGAATCCGATGGGGTAGAGAGTTCCAGAGGGTAGGCGCAGCGAACTCAAACGCTCTTGTACCAGAAGATTTTAAACATACCCTTGGAACCTCTAGCAACCCCTCGCCGGATGAGTAGAGTAATCGACCAGGCTGGCAGGGAATCAGGAGCTCTTTCAGGTAGTCCGGGCCGAGTGAAATGATTTGCAGAAACATCCTGAGGAGGAAAATGTCCCAGCACAAAGTAACAAGGATAATAACCCAGCGAAACAGGCCTCAACTGATGTGTCAAAACAAGAAAAGGAAGTAGCATTTACTTCTAAGTACAACGCACCAACAGAGGATGGCCTGAATAATGTAAACCTAGACGCAACAATACCACCACCGGAGGAAATGCCCTGCTTTCAAATAGTACAAGGAAGACAAACAAGGAGCAAAGGAAAAAGGAGGAATAAGCCTGTGAAACTGAAATCTGAGGAGAAAATCCCCACTAGAAATAGATTTTCCACCCTGTTTCAAAGGAAACAATGAGCTGAATCTGAGGAAGATTCTGATGTATCTTCAGTGGCATCATCTCAATCAGATCCAATGATGGATACAGAACATGTGTCGCGTGATTCAAGAAGTTCAACAACAAAAAAAAAGATATAAAATGAAATATCCAGGAAAAGGGAAGACAACCTAAAAGGACAGGGTTTTTGACTGTGAAAAATGTCTCAAAACTTGTCTTTTTGTTCCTTGCATGTGAATAGCATAAAAAAATGTAAAAAGAAGAATGACTATTTTTTCTATTCTAGATAGCCTGAATGTACAAATTATTTTATTACAGGATACCAGAATTCATACCTTAAGAGAAGTCAGCCAAGCAACTAAAAAATGGAGAAGAGGGGTCTCTTTCTGGTCGCTAGGAGAAGACTTATGCTCTGGGGTAGACATTCTTAGCAAAGATATAACCCTAAATGTGACAAAATTGACATATTTAGTATAAGGCAGAGTCTTAATGTTGGATGTTGTCATACAAAATCAAGAGTGGAGAATTATAAACATCTACAGTCCACAAGTAAAAACAGAAAGAATAGAAGTCATGCGTAAAGTTCAGCCATATTTACATACAGCTAAATCAATAATTTTTGGGGGAGATTTTAACTGCATTTTGAACCTTACAGATAAGACAGGGAAAACCCAGAAACTATACTCTGACTCAAATTTTCTTAATTCAATGTTTAAAATGGCAAATTTAAAAGATGGGGCAAAATCAGGGATAGGACCACCTGCACACACATTTCACAGAGGCAGACCATCTACCAGGATAGATTGTTTTTTTTATTTCAAATTGGGTCCCTTGTTACAAGTGTACTGTAACCCCTATAGAAATTTCATACCACTGTTTACTAACCATTTGTATATGATTCCCCAAAAACAAATCAGGGAGACATCATCACTGAAGATGAACATGACAGTGTTAGAAGAAAACAACGGGTAGGAAGCTTTATCAGAAGTAATTAGAGATAAATTATTGGTATTTGAGTTATATGAGAACAGCGCCCAGTGGTGGCAGGAAACAAAAACTGAAATAAAAAACTACTGTAAATCTAGTGCTAAATCTCAGCACAAAGAAAAATATATACAATACTTGAAAAAACGGAAACAGCTTCAGAAATTAGTTTCTTTGAAGTTAGAATCTGGTCTAGACTATTCTGATCAGATTATACATATAAAGAAATGACATTGTTTCAATATGACAGGGTTACTTCCCTTTTTTTAGAACAAAAATACGGCATGAAGGGTAACTCTCAGTCAATCAATCCTTATGATCACTGTAAACAAAGAACGGATGCAAAATACATGACAACACTTCGGAATAATAAAGGTATCTGTGCGGAAAGCAATTTGGAAATTCTCAAAATAATAACAGATCACACCAAATGGCTCTTTGGGCAGGCAGCTACAGCCACAACAGAAAACAATGATTTTTTTCAAGATTTAGGAATGCCTAAGATGACACAGGAAGATAAAGCAGAATTAATCACACCAATCAGTGAAGAAAAGGTTAGTAGGGTGATAGGTAATTTAAAAAAATCAGTAACCACAGGTCCAGATGGAATACTGAATGAGTTCTATAATAAAGCAAAAAGCATAGTAATAAAAAAACTCACAGCAGTATTTAATAGCATCCTCCAAGGACAGTATCCATTACCTCCTACATTAGCAGACAGTCTTTTAATATTTCTACATAAGAAAAATGAAAGAGAAAACATTAACAACTGAAGACCCATTAGTTTGATAAACTCAGACTGGAAAATTCTTTGTAAAATTATATGTATAAGACTGGCAAAAATTGCATGCACAGTAATAAGTACAACACAAACATGTGCGATTCCCCATAGTCAATGCTAGATAATTTAAAACTGGTCAGTGAACTGTTGGATTCCCCACAGGCAGAAGGCTATGCAATATCCTTAGATCAGTCAAAAGCATTTGATCAAGTGCCTCACGAATATCTTTTCACTGTTTTACAGCAATACGGAATCCTGAATGAATTTAATGAATGGATCCAGATTTTATATAGACAAGCATCTATGATGCATTCGTCAATGGACTAATGGGCTTGTATGTAAAGATAAGGGAAGGAGTTAGACAGGGCTGCCCCCTGAGCCCCTTAACGCCACGTCTTCTCTTTAGACCCAGTACTTAGAAATCTAAATAGTCTACAAAGCATAAAACACATAGCTGGTCCAGGGAACATGCACTTCCCTTGCACAATTGCATATGCAGATGATATCTGCCTTCTGGCGGCAGATAAACCATCAGTAGTTCAAGCTCTAGAGACTATACAGGAGTTCTCTGTAATTTCTGGGTCCTCCCTTAATAAGAGAAAAAGTATAGGGACAGTTTTAAAAAAACAGAATCCTAGCCTAGATGAGGTAATAGAAGGAATCACAATTAACTCAGGACACTTCAAAATGTTAGGAGTATCTTTTGGAGACATAAACCCAGCAGAGAAAAACTGGACCCAGAAACATAGTATTGCAGAGGAAAAAATTTCGAAATGGAAAAGTTATCCCATGACAAGGAAAAAGAGAATATATATGCTTAAAACTTTTATTATCCCAATCCTGTTAATAAGTTATATTTATCCAATACCCCCGAATTTAGAACCTAGAGTTTATAATGCCTGTTTCCAATTATTATGGGGTAGTCATTTGAACCTCATGAAAAGAATGATCACATATTGGCCAATAAGAAAAAATTACTCACCTTAGTAATGTTGTTTCTTCTAATGGAGTCTTGCTATATTATGACTATTGCAGTTTGCCCCAGCCTTAGAACTGCTCCGGAGGTGAAAGAGTTAACTTCCATGCAGGGCATGGAGCTTAGAGCGCGAGCTCGGTTCAGAAGCTCTGTTTGGCTGGTTTCAAACCGAAACCGTCAGATCTTTACGAGCAAAAACTCACTAAGGTTCTGTGTGGAAGCTGTAACCACACTAGCCAACTGGCTACTAATATATTAACACATTTTCACTGGTCCCAACACAAAGACTCAAGTCAGTGGACCAGAAAATTAAGATAAAATAACTAAATAAACACAACACCCAAACATGAAAGAGGGCATCAATAAATGCCAACAGAGGACTACCCACCCCATACCCCAAAGTAGGAGTTCTGAGAGGAGCAGGCTGGGGGGGAGGTCATAATATAGCAAGACTCCATTAGAAGAAACAACATTACTAAGGTGAGTAATTTTTTTTTCAGACAACATGAAGTCTTGTTATATTATGACTATTGCAGACTATACAGCAGTACCTCCATGGAGGAGGGACAGAACCTACTTAGGGAATAGGCTCTGAAGCACGGCTGTGTTAAACCGAGCATCCCTCCTGGCCTGAATATCCAGGGAGTAATGCTTGGTGAAGTGTGTACTGTCTTCCAAGTAGCTGCCTGACATCTCCAAGATAGGGATGTCTCTAGCAGCAGCTAGAGATGCAGCTGTACCTCTGGTAGAGTGAGCCCTCAGGCCTGAGGGGGAACCTACCCCAGCTTTTGATAGCAAAATTGATACAAGAAACGATCCACCTGGCAATGGATCTTTTAGTGGCAGGTCTCCTTTCCCAACCTCACCATAAGTGAGAAACAGTTGGAGGAGTCAAACCTGTGACTCTTGGTACGCTCTATGTAGTAACTTAGGGCCCTCTTAACATCTGTTGTGCAGCCTCCTCTCACCAGAGGAGGAATGGTCAGTGAAGAACACTGGGAGTGAAATAGATTGGTTAGGTGGAAATCTGAAACCACCTTAGGCAAAAACTTCCTGTTAGTCCTGAGGACCACTTTATCCCTGTGAAAGGAAATAAAGTCAGTTTCTACTGATAAAGCCTGTAACTCACTTATACGCCTGGCAGAAGTGATGGCTACCAGAAATACAGTTTCCAAGTCAATACTTAAGCTCTGGTCAAGACAGAGGCTCAAAGGGGTTGCATTAGCTGAGCAATGCATACATTAAGATCCCAAGCCGGGCAGGGTCCCTGAATGGAGGATTGGGGTGAAGCAACTTTAAAAAACTTGGAAAATACAGGATGAGCAGAGAGAGAAGAGGGCTTCCTGCTGAAAAGAAGGCAGAGACAGCAGCCAAGTGCACTTTCAGGGTGGCTGGTCTCAATCCCAAAGAATTAAGATGGACCATGTAGTCCAATACAGTAGGTAGATCAGCAGATTCTGGGGAAACATGCTTCCAGAACACCATATGGAAAACCTTTTCCACTTGGAGTTATAGGTAGCTCTGGTGGAAGGCTTCTAGCAGCCTTCAGGATTTCGAACACTTTGAGAAAGTTGCAAATCGCAAGCTCTAACTGCTCAAGAGCCAAGCCTTGAGGTTGAGGGATTTGAGATTCGGATACCAAACTCTCCCCTGAGCACAGGTTAACAGATTGTGGTTCCTGGGGAGACACAGGGGAAGATGGACTGCTAAGGACAGAAGGAGTGGGTACCAGGGCTGCCTGGCCCAGTCTGGAGCAATCAGGATCATTTTGCAGGGCTGAGACCTGACTTTGACTAGTACTTTGAACAGGAGAGGGAAGGGGGGGCATAAAGAAACTTCCCTTCCCAATCGAGGAGAAAGGCAACCAGGGGAACTGAGCCCAACACTGGGGGCCTGCAACAAAACAGTAGAAGTTGATCATTGTCTGGGGCTGCGAAAAGATCTATCTGAGGAGTGCCCCATCTGGCAAACACTATCCCCAGTACTAGGGGATCCAGTGACCATTCGTGATGGCCCTGGGAAATCCTGCTGAGGGCATCTGCCAGGACATTGTCCTTGCCTGGGAGGTGAACTGCTACGAGGGAAGTGTTCTAGGAGTAAGCCAGAGACCACAACTTATTGCCTCGGTGCACAAGGTCAAGACCGAGTGCCCCTTGTTTGTTGATGTACCACATTGTAGTGGTGTTGTCTGTTCTGACCTGTACTACTTTGTTCTGAACAGATGCAGAGAAACCTTAAGTGCTAGAAAACAGCTCTGAGTTCCAACAGATTGATGTGGAGCAGAGATTCCTGAGGGACCATAATCCCTGGGTGGAGAGGTCGCCCATGTGAGCTCCCCATCCCAAGAGGGATGCATCTGTAGTAAGGGTCAAGGAATGGGACAGAGAGATGAAAGGCACCCCCTGTCTCAGATTGCTCTGATCCTGCCACCACTGAAGGGCCTGGATCAGGGTTCGAGTCACTGGGATTAACTTGGATAGAGGATCTCTTCTTTGAGACCAGAAAGCTCTCAAATGGAACTGAATGTCCCTCATCTGAAATCTTGCTCCTTGCACCACAGCTGTGGAGGCAGCCATGTGCCCTAGGAGCTGCAGGAAATGCCTTGCTGGTCGAGAAACCTGCAGAGTGAAGGAGGCAGGGCCACTAAGGTCCTTACCCTTGCAAGGGAAGGAAGGCTCTGGCCTGCTTTGTATCCAGTTCTGCGCCTATAAAGGTGAGTACCTGGACAGGTTCCAAAACTGACTTTGGAAGATTGAGAAGAAATCCCAGAGAGGTAAGCAGCTGCTGGGTAACTAGCAGGTGTGATTTGACCTGTCTGAGACTGACCCACAATGAGCCAGTCGTCCAGGTAGGGAAAAATGGCAATCTTTGCCTTCTTAGGTGAGCGACTGCTACTGCCAGACACTTTGTGAACACCCTTGGGGCAGAAGTGAGGCCGAAGGGCATTGCTCTGAACTGATAATGGCCTGAGGGCAGTTCAATCTGAGGTACTTTGATGGGAGCTTCTGATAAGAACATGAAAGGAGCATCTTTGAGGTCCAGGGAGGCTAGCCAGTCCCTGGCCTTAGGAGGGTAAAATCATTCCCAGTGTCACCATTTTGAACTTTGGCTTTAAAGGTGCTTGTTTAGATATCTTAGATCCAGGATAGGCCGCCACTCTCCTGTCTTTTTGGGGTAAGGGAAGTACCTGGAGTACAAACCCTTGCCCTGGTGAAGGGAGAAACCTTTTCTACAGCTCTGAGAGCCAGGAGGGTTGAGACTTCTGTTTCAAAGCAAGAGTCTCTAAAGGGTTTGTAGGTGGAAAGATCTGGCTCTCATCTTTGAAATTTCTTGAAGCTGAGAACCAGACCCTGGCTCACTACTTCCAGGACCCACCTGTCTGAAGTTAAGACTGCCCAGTCCTGGACCAGTGAGCCAACCTGCCCCTACAGGTAGTGGAGAGCCGACCCTGGGCATCCCATCAGGGTGCCTGTTTGGCAGGGGCTTTAGGCTGAGGGTGGGAGCAGGCCTGCTCGAACCCCGTCTGCCTCTCCTCTGAAGAACCCTCTGTACATAGGCTGAAGAGGAAGGGGCCTGAGTCTGGTAAAAGGCCTGTGAAAAGGCTCACCCTCACCCCTGGGGCTGCCTCTGAGGAGTGGCTTGTCGTCCTTGGCTTGTGCACCCTGTAAGTGGTTCTATATTCATCCATTTTCATATAATTCTCTGTCTGCTCCCCAAACAGAGAATTTCCCACCACAGGAAAATCCATAGCCTTAGACTGGGTATCCGTGACAAAGAAGTACACCTGAGCCAGGCCAATCTAGAAAGCCACAGATGTAGCCATGACTCTAGAGGATACATCATTAGAATCCACTGCAGCATGGAATTGCACCTTAGATGCCTCAATACCATCAAGAGCCACCTGCTCCAGCTCCTTTGCGAGCTGGCCAGGGACCTGTTTGGCTAAGGCCATGACAGTATCCCATCTAGATTTCTGGTATCTTGCAACATAAGCCATATAGTTAGCTTGTCTGAGTCCCAAGGATGCTGCCATGTATTGTTTTTTGGCCATGGCATTAATCTTCCTGGAATCTTTGTCAGGAGGATGTGAAGCCAGTGGAATATTAGCTTTATCACAGGCTGCAGCCTGAACTACCCCAACATGACTGCATTGCTGTGAAAGAAAATCTGTATCAGGACCTGACAAAGTGCACCTCCTGTCCATCTTTTATCCACAGGAGGCACAGAATTAGGAGCTTTAAAATTTTATTGTTTGTTTTCTAAAGGATTTATGTAAAGGGATGGACAACCTCCTGGACTCTGGGATATCCATCATCTCCACATAGTCAGGCTCCTCTTGCTCATCCAAAGCCTCCTCTAAGGGAAGCTGGAGGGTCTCAGCAACTTTTTATAAAACAAAAATGAGAAGGGGACTCAGAAAGCCTAGGGGAGACTCACCTGAAGGTCTGTCTGGGAGATGTCCGGTTCAATGGGCACATCCAGACTTTCAAAGTCACATTCACACTGATCATAATCCTCATCCCCCTCCTCTGGTTCATAGAACTCTTCTATATCATAATCCTGAACCCCTGGAACCGACCTTTTGCCAGACAGTGGCGGTTTGGAGGAACAGGGACAGGGACTGGACAATCTGTATTGCCTGGCTATCTCAGCAGCAGTTGGAGAAGGAATTTTGGACTCCAAACCTGCTGATTTTTAGATTTTTTGCTGGAACTGGCTCCTCAGAGCCAGCTGCTTTGCCGAGGAAGTCTCCCTGGTCAGAGGGCACCTCCGTTCGGGTTGGCACTGAACCGGCTGGCCATCCGGGTCAGCGGACTTTGGCCTCTCGTTCTCGAGCCTGCCCACCTCTTGTCCAGGGTGGCTGCAGGAAATTTTACAAATCTGGCCATCTGAATTGAGGTGATCAAACCCCAGACAATAAACACATGTAGTGTGTGGGTCAGCCTTGGCAAAGGCTTCCCCACAGACACTACAGTGTTGAAACCCAGTGGGCCCGGTTTTTCTTTTGGGTTTCTCAGACATGATGCAAGCCTAACCAACCAACTTGCCCTTTTGATGGCAGTGCCAGGCAAGACACCCTTATTGGTTCCAAACCGTGTCACGGGTCGTGGAAAAAACCGTAATGAAATCCGTTTTTTTTAGAACCGATAAGAACCGGGAACTGCACTCTAAAAAGCCTTAAAAGGCTTTAAACTTATATTCAATACAACTCGATCGGTTCAACCGAACCGATAATACTTTTACAAGTTTCACACAGAAAAACCCTATCTATTACTTACGATTACCATAGACAGAGCCTGAACCGATCGGTTTTGCGGTTAAAATAATGAAATTGCAGTTAAATTCAACCGAGAAATAGCACTTTAAACCGAAGAAATGAACCGAGCAACAGGAGGAATCTCCGGAGCGACTGTTCAGTGAGGCGGAGTAAAGAATCTGACGGTTTCGGTTTGAAACTAGCCAAACTGAGCTTCTGAACCGAGCTCGTGCTCTAAGCTCCATGCTCTGCATGGAAGTTAACTCTTTCACCTCCGGAGCAGTTCTAAGGCTGGGGTAAACTGCGATAGTCATAATATAGCAAGACTTCATGTTGTCTGAAAGCAGGGAGGCTTAAACATGTTAAAACTCGGTTCTTTTCTTTTTTACTATTTTCCTGTATTCAAATATATCTCCTATCATAGCAGGAAACCAACAAGGTATAAAAATAAGTAGTCAATATTTTTTGGATAGGTGGGCAGCACCAAAATGGTGGGTGTTTAAACAAATACCCCAAGGCACCCCGAAGTATTTAACAGATTTTTTTAAAAAGTAAAACAATGGGGTGTTACCATATAAATGGTACAGTCACAAAACAGAAAGGTATTATAGTCATCAGTCCCAAGCAGTAACTTCTTAATAGGGCCAATTTTTAATAGTCCACAAGAAATAGAACCCCAATGCCTAACAAAACAATTAATAGAAAATAGAATACCTCAGAAAATGTGGGATAGCCTATGGATGTGCTGCCATGGGAAGCTTAATGTTAGGGGTAATAATGCACATACTATATATCCATGGAAGAACGGTACTGTATCAGAGAGTCGTGCATAGTTCAAATGGAAACAATGCAGCATCTGGTTTTTTGATAGCCCATACATTTCCCAGTTTTGGAGCCCTTTAGCTATAAAATAGAAGACTCCTATACTGGCTAAAATGACATACACAGAATTTGTATATGGGAAATTTGATCTAGCATGGAAGTGTTTCCCACCCAAGTACATTAAGAGTGGTTAATGTGCGACGAGGTGCCTTTGTAAATGAGTCTCTGACTCAAAGGTTATAAATCCGATTTATAAAATAAATAAATAAATGCACTTCTGAAACGGTGTTTATGGCAAAACAGGTGTCTTTACTTTCTTCAAAATAAAAATGTGCCCATAGAGGTTTTGTTAGAAAAAGTAACCCATGAAGTAGCCTTGGTATTTAAATATGAACAGGGCAAAATGCCAAGAGCAGCACTTAGTAATTGATGGAGGTCTTTCCCCATTTTAATCTTCGAAGGTGTAACTTAAATGAATGATGTTTAAGCAAAAGACAGCAGATTGTTACAGTACTTATAGAGTAATCAACTCTAACACAGGAAAGAATGTATTTAGAGACAGCTGTTGGGAAAACAATGTTCAATCTTTATTACAGAGGTAAAGAGGGAGTAAGTGTAAGGGAGAGGAAGTATTTAGGTAGAAGGACGGATAAGTAGGAAGAAGAGTATACAAAATAATGAAGTTCACAGTATGTAAGGGAAATAATGTTTAGATAATAGTTGTTTTTTCTATATCAATGTATAAGGTACAACAAAAGTAACAAACCAAATTGAAAATATGTATACATAAAGTGTTTTACTGTTATATTATTGTATTAATAAAAAATTCCCCTACTATCCTGTAGGGGGAACCTCTGGCCATAGAGGATGGCGGAATCAGTCTCTGGTTCAGCGAGCGGCAAGGTGGATGTGCGGATGGCTGAGGAGACAGTCTCCTTCTCAGTGCAAGGAAATCAAGAAGCAGGGTTTTTTTTCGATGCATCTACAACGGAGGTCGTGGATGTTATAATTGACCAGAATATGGATCGTGAACAACTTAAGGCAGAAAAGCAAACAGTATTATCACCCGAGGAAACAGAATGAATGATTGCACAGGATATGAAACTGGCAGACTTATTACAAGAAGCTGAGGATAATTACCTAAAGAAGAAGAACGAACTCACGGATTTGTTTGTACAGCGTTCCATACATACGGTATTTGAAAGCTTTGAGGAGGTTCCTAGCAACACAGGAGACCTTATGCTGGTGTCACAGCAAATGCAGCAGAAATGGACACTCCGGTAGTGTTTCATGTTACCAGCAAGGATCAGAACGAAGCAACCATATTTTCATTTTCCACGGGTCTCAATGTTCAGAGGGATAGAGGAATAAAAAAGAAAGGGGTGGAAAACAGATTTAACTGGGCTGATTTGTTCTTGGTCCATAGAGAAATCACTGCAAGCCGCAGGATGGGTACGGGCTCCAGAATCACAACAGTGGATATCAAGGTTTTCCCCTATACGGATTCCAGGAGTTACCATACAATCTAAGGACCTTTCAAAACCTGTAAGTACAGTTACATCTTTGCATACCTTAAATGAAACTAATCCTGTAGCAGGGGAACAAATGGAAACATCTTCTCCCTTACAAATGCCAACAGAACTTGAGTTGACACAACACCCAGTATTGATGACTTTACCAGTACAAGTAATCAGAATCAGACCCAAACTGAAGATATGTTGAGTAACTTTTCTGATGTGTCAGATATACCTAAAAACATTCCTGCAGAAGTAAGAAATAAACCCAGAGATCATGCAGAGAATGAGGAGAATAAAAACGACAAGACAGGAGCTGCAAAAGATGGACAAAATACAAGGCCATATGGCTCTTTATTTACTCAACCAGTATATTCAGCGAAATGACATAATGCAGTTCGTTTACTGTACAAAAGGGGGCTTGGATATTTTCCCTGATAGGATATACGTAGGGAAAGCCTTACTAAAAGAACATATGCAGTTTAATGTATCTGAGTTGTATGCATTAATTCACGTATCAGGGGAGGCCGTGTTTGATGTCAGTTTTAAACTAGGGAGTGGCTTGTATAAATTTTGGGCACGTTATCAGCAAGTTAAAAACACACCTTTATAGGCTCCTTTTGAAGTGATCCCTCCAACAAAACCTGCACACAAAACAATTTTGGTACTTTCTCATAATGAAGGTGTAAGTGTAACAGATCTCACGTTCTGGTTAAAACAGTGTTGCACTGTACTTGGACACCCTGAGGCTGTATTTGATTCAGAAGGTATCTGAACAGGGGGATGGAGGGTAAGGGTTATCCTGAACCACAATAATAATGGGTTACATCTGCCCAGTTGTTTTTTCTTAGGGAAAGAGGGGTGTACTTTTTATCCTGGTCAGCCCAAAACGTGCTGTAAGTGTCTAATGCCAGGTCACATAAGCAGTGTCTGTGATCAATTGAATATACATCATGTCAACGTATTGGGCATTTGAGTAGCAAGTGTAAAGAAGAAGTTGTTTGCAACCTTTGTGGGGAAAGGGACATGTGCATACTTCTTGTCCAGAAGCTGCGCATAGGAATCCCTCTACTGCAGATAGTGAAGAACAGTACTTACTAGTCTCCATAGCACAAAGAGCCCACAAAAAAAAAACACTTTGACTAAAAATGCTAATGATGGATTGCATGAAGATCAGTCTAGACAGGGATCAGTTAAAAGGGCCCCGCTCGAGACACCCAACCCAAGTTTAGAGAAAGATAGGTGGAGCCCCCCCAGCTAGAAGTGAGGTAGGACAGGTAACTGAAGTCCCTGAGGTCATCCTAATTTCAACTGTACCAGATGTGACACCAGGAAAAGATGATGTCTCCATGCCACCCCCTCTTCCACCCTCATCAGAGAAAAGTACAGAGAGGAAAATGAATATTAGGAGAAGACAGGCATGGTCGCAGCCTGTTTCGAAGGTGCCAAAAATGAATCCAATACCCACTTCTGATAGATTTCAGACACTAACAGAAACAGATATCTCAGATAATGAACTGGAATCTATAGACTCTAACCAACAAGAAATGCAGTCTGATGTAGAATCTAGGGACTTGCATGACAAAATTTCATGTAAAAAGAAAGAAAAAAACAGTGGAACTGAGGAAGAAAGGTGGCTGAGCAGTGAAGAAAAAAAAATAATTCTAGGGATATATACTTGGAAGTGAAGACTAGGCTCAACTTAACCGCAAATTTCTAATGATGCAGCCCTTAATTATTTGCACATCTAATGTCAATAGTATAAACAATCATTTAAAAAGAAGAGCAGTTTTCCATAATTTACAATCACACTGCCCTGGAATCTTTTTGTTACAAGATACCAGGTTGCATACCACCTCAGAATTATAGAAAGCAACCAAAGAATGGACAACTGGAATATCTTATTGGTCCATTTGGTTAGAACAATGCTCTGGGTTGGGAATTCTTTCCATCACGTACAACCAATAGTTGTAAAACTTTTGGACCTAATTCCTGGCAGAGTATTGTTCTTAGATATAATGAATGCTCTATATTTTTGAATTATAAATATATACGCACCACAAACAAAAGCTGAACAGACTATTACTTTTCAGCAACTTAGTCCACACTTGCATTCAGCGCATCAGGTAATTTGGGGGTGGGGATTTTAATTGTGGGTTAAGCAAAAAAAGATAAGGGTAAGCATACAACCACAGAGAAAATATTTGGGGATATGGCAATGTTAAATACTGCTATACACACTGCAAATTTGGTAGATACATATTTTACACATACGGGGAAAAGGGATAAAACTTTTTTAAAGGGGAATTTAGTAATGAGGGTTGATTTTTTTCTTTATTTCTAAGTTTCTTCAGATACAGACAACGACAGTCTTATCTGTCGAGTATTCTGACAATAAATTATTAAGGATTATTCTAGGCCCTTCTGAGCCAAAAATAGATCCTGGGTTTTGGAAATTAAATTCCTCTATCCTACAACAGATGGGATTACAACAAAACATGTTATATTTTTTAATTTGTACCAAGTCACTTTTTGATTTACAGTATATGATGACACCTCTATGTGGTGGATGAATACAAAAAATGAACTGAGGAACTTGCTTGTTTTTGGAACCAAACACCATAGGATATGACATTATCACACATATTTGAATGATAGAAAACAATTACAGCTTTTACTTTCATCAGCACAATTCACAAAACATAATTACACTGAACAGATACACAACATTAAACAAAAAAATATTACATTTTCATTATAATCCAACAGAGGGGCTGAGAATTCAACAGACATATGGCATACAGGGCAGTTTTGATAATATCTGCCCACTGATCAGGAATCAAGAGAAACTTAAAAAGAAAGTGATGACTGCTATTGCTGATTCACAAGGAATTTTACAAACCACCCCTCAAACAATATTACAGGAAGTTTCAATCTACATAAAGACCTTGTTTTTAAGCAAAAGCTACAGATACAAGTAATTTGGAATTTTTCAATAATTTTGAAATTCCGGTAGGACCTCCTATGCATCTGAGTGCATTAGAAAGACCAATAGAACAGCAGGAGATAGAAGATGCTATTGCATCTTTAAATGTGGTTTAGATGGTTTGACCTCTGACCTATATAAACGTATAGGCCATGAGATATCAAAAGAATTGGCACAGGTATATAATTTTTTTTTTTAAAACACCAGAACATACCTTTGGAAATGGTCACAGGAGTCCTTATGATTCTTCATAAAAAGGGGGATAGAACAAACTTAACAAACTGGCATCCGATCAGTCTCTTAAACACCGATTTTAAAATCTTGACAAAGATATTAAATAAAAGATTATTATCAGTGACTAAATACTTACTTTCACCTGCCCAGTCTTGTACTGTACCTGGGACTAGTATCATAGACCAATTAATATTACTAAGAGAACTTTTTGAGAAAAAAAAAGTTCCTCGCATTTACAAGGGTATGTACTCTCATTAGATCAGAAGCAAGCTTTTGATAATGTAGAACATTACTTTTTGTGGGATGCCCTTTTAATGTATGGAATCCCCAAGACATTTGTACTATGGTTACAAGCTCTGTATAAAACAGCAACTGTCAAGCCTTTGGTAAATGGTTATTTTGGACCCTTCATTCATATCCAGAAGGGAGTCCGACAAGGCTATCCTATTAGCCCTTTACTTTATGTTTTTAGTTTAGACCCTCTTCTCAGATATTTGAACTCCTCCCAGGACCTCCAGCCAATACAGATACAGCAAAATAAACTGCCACATACAGCACTTGTATATGCAGATGATATGGTGGTGTTGGTGGGAAACCAACAGTCTGCTGAGAAGGCACTTCAGATGTGCCAAGAATATGGAAAATTTTCAGGGACGACTTTAAATACGAGGAAATGTATAGGGAAAATGTTGGAACACCACAACATTGTGCAGGGATCAGTAGCTGGTATTTCACTCACCAAAGACACAATAAGAATCTTGGGCATTGAATTTGGGTCCTTACATATGAATATAATCAACTGGGACCAAAAAATAACGACTGGGACACAGATAGTTAAAAAAATGGAACCAATGGAAATGAGTAAGCAAAACCGAGTTTACCTCATAAAAACATGCTTTATTTCCTTGTTTTTGTTTGTAAGTAATGTTTTTCCAGTTCCTAAAGCTAGAGAAACACAACTGTATAGCCTTTTTTTCCAGGCTTTCTGGGGAAGTCAGCTGAACCCACTAAACGCAACATCCTGTATCTGCCTATTGAAAATGGAGGGCAAAAAATGGTGAATCCCATTTTATTTTTTCTTTGTCAATTCATATTCCTTGTGGGGGACAGGAAAGGGGAAGGCGGATTGGGGTTTTAGGGTCCAGAAGACGTCCTGGGGCGAAATGGGGTCAGGATAGAGGTTACTCTTATCTTGTCCCCATACCCAAGAGTTCTGAAGAAATCGGACAGGTGCCGAGGTCTTCCTCGACAGCTCATCCTGCCTTGGTGGTGTTGTGCAATGCCAGATCAATTAAGAACAAGACAGCTATTATTGCTGATCTTGTTGGTTCATCTGATCTGACTTGCATCACCGAGACCTGGCTGGATGAAAATCCAGGCCCTATATTGGCCTTGGCAACTCCAGCCGGGTTCTCGGTGATACACCGTCCAAGGCTGGATCGTAGGGGCGGAGGTGTGGCCATTATGTTTAAATCTGAACTGGGCCTTGTGGATGTGCCATTGGGAAACACCAGATCTTTTGAATATATCCTGGGTGAGGGTGCAGGTTGTGGGATTCTCCTCGTCTACCGTCCACCAGGTGACGGTGGCGAATTCCTACAGGAGATTGCAGACTTCATTGTCGACCTGGTGTTGAGGTTTCCCAGATTAATACTTCTGGGTGACTTCAATGCCTGGGTCGACGATGAACTATCTCATTTTGGTCAAAATCTCCTCCAGTTGATGAACACACTGGCCCTGACACAGGTTGTTACCTCCTCTACCCATATAGGGGTCATTCATTAGATCTGGTCTTTCTCTTGGGTATGGAGATCACTGATCTGGGGGTGGAACCAGTCAGCTGGTCAGACCATTACACCATAAGGTTCAGTTTCAGGGCCCCCTCTAATAGGTCTGCCCCTACGGAGATGGTCCAGTACCGCCCTTTAAGGGGTGTTAGCCCCAACGACCTAATGGCGGTGCGGGATCTATCGAGCCTGTCAGGTGAATGCATGAGTCCAGATGGTCTTGTACTAGCCTATAATAAGGCTGTGGGAGATGCTCTGGACAAAATTGCACCTGTTCGTGTTCGGCCTCTCACCATCCGTCCAAGGAGTCCATGGTTTGATGGCTCCTTGAAGGAATTATAGGCAGTAAGTCAAGGCTGAGAGAGCTCAAGGAAATTGGGCCTTGATGCTGACAGGCTTAGATTGTTGGCTCATTATGACAGCTACCAATCAGAAATCACTCATAAGAAGGCAGAATTCCTGTCCAGAGAGATTTCTGCTGCACAAAATCGACCGGCTCAGCTTTTTCGGACTGTGGACAGACTGTGCAATCCAGTCTGTCTTCAGCCTAGAGAAGCCTTTTCTCAGCTTAGATGCGAGGAGTTCACTCGCTTTTTTGCAGATAAGGTTGCCAGCATCAGGTCCGGCATCGGTCCGACCTCTCCTATGAGGGATTGTGGTGGATGACTGGTGGTGTCTTGTCCTCGGTCTGTCTGGTTAGATTTTCACCGCCCGGAATTCGTGGACATTGTGAAGATCATCCAAACAATGCGACCAACTAGTTGTAGTTTGGATCCGGGTCCTACACCGCTGTTAGTAGGTTGTGTAGAAGCTATCTACCCAATCCTTGCTGACATTATCTGGAAATCCTTGGAGTGGGAGGTTTTTCCTGACCCCCTTAAGGAGGCAGTAGTTTGACCACTCCTAAAAAAATCCTCCTTGGACCCAGACTGTCTAGCTAACTACCGGCCTATCTCTAACCTGCCATTTGTTGGTAAGGTTACTGAAAAGGCAGTTGCGTTGCAATTGGATGATCATCTTACATCTCATACTGTCAATGATACTCTCCAGTCTGGTTTCAGGAAAAGGCATAGTACTGAGACTGCCCTTGTTCGGGTATTGAGCGATCTCCTAATGGCCAGAGATCAAAAGGCTTGTACCATTCTGGTCCTTCTCGATCTATCTGCTGCATTTGACACTGTAGACCATGGGGTGCTATTGGAGCGACTGCGGGTCTTTTGTGGGCTGTCTAGTACAGTCCACAATTGGTTTCGTTCTTGCCTCACTGGCAGGTCTCAGAGAGTTGTCATCGGAATTTATTCCTCTGACACTTACTCCCTGCCTTGTGGGGTACCACTGGGCTCCATTTAACTCCCATGTTGTTTGCAGTGTATATGCTGCCATTGGGAGAAATCATCAGGCGATACAGTCTAAGTTTTCACTGCTATGCAGATGATACTCAGCTGTATCTGTCCTTTCTCCCCGACCAGGATGATGCACTCTTTGTACTTAATAACTGCCTGGATGAGATCAGAATTTGGATGAGCTCGAGCTGGTTGAGACTCAATCCGGATAAGACTGAGGTACTGGTTGTGGATCCAGGTTGTCCTGGGTGGGTTTGGGTGCTGGACAGCCATCAGGTTTTTGCTTGGTGGTGTACCGCTCTCTACCTCTGGACAGGTCAAGAAATCTGGGTATTTTGATGATGGTCTGACCCTGAAATCTCAGGTGTCAGCTGTTGTCAAATCCTCTTTCTACCATCTGAGGAACATCACCCGGGTGAAATATCTGATTCCCCAGGAGGACCTTCCAACTTTGGTCCACGCCTTTGTCACTACCCATCTGGACTACTGCAATTCCCTCTACCTAGGGCTACCAAGGGTTGATATCCGCCGCATTCAGCTGGTGCAGAACGCTGCAGCCAGGCTTTTGACTGGGACTCTTTGAACCAGTCATATTACACCTGTGCTTCGCGAACTGCACTGGCTGCCTGTTCGGTGGCGGATCACCTTTAAGGTTGGTTTACTAACCTTCAAAGCCCTACACGACCAGGGACCTGGTTACCTGAAAGATCTTCTGATTCCCTATTGCCCCCTCCGTCCTCTCCGGTCCGCCAGCGAGGGATTGCTAGAGATTCCCAGGGTTCGATTGAAGTTATCAGGATCTCATGCCTTTGCCTTTTCGGCTCCAACCCTGTGGAATTCTCTACCTCGCTGGTTGAGAGAATGCCCAACCGTTGATAGTTTTAAAATTGCTTTAAAGACATATCTTTTTACTTTGGCTTACTCTTCTTAGTTATGGTTGTTTTAAATGTTTGGATTTTATTGTTCTATCTATTCCTGTACAGCGCCTTGGTCTTGAAAGGCGCTTTATAAATAAACATGACTTGACATATATATAAATAGTAAGCCGCTTTTAGTGAATACAAATAAATATTGGGGAGACCTGTATATACTACCATTGCAACTTGGTTCACTGCATGGGAAAGAGATAAGTTAAAAATAATAAAACGAGGGGGGCGCTGCTCAGCAGCCTAGATGGAAGCTGCTCAAAACCCAAGCTCCTGGAGGACAATCAAAAGATATATTTTGAAAGTGTTTAAAAACCGTGATTCTTGTGGTTATTAAGGCGAGGAATAGTCCAGAGAACCAGAGAAGTCCCACAATGGGGAAACCTAAAGGAAATAGTAACTTGTCTGCAGATTTTTTTAACCCGAGGCGATCGACACGAGAACAGCGGCCTGGACACAGTAGTGCGACTTCAGACCACGCAGAGACAGTCGCTGGAGAGGCCTCCCTGACAGCTATACATAATACCTGCAAAAATTAGTGTGTTTGGTTCAAGCACTAGATAAAAAGTTTGACTTACTCATTCCAAGAGTCTCGGCCTTAGAAACACGTATGGACCACTGTGAACAGGTGGTTCAATGCTCAAGAGACTTCAGCCCTCAAGACTACAGAGGCTACAGTAAAGCTAATTAAAGAGAACATGCAGCTGTGCCAATGCTTGGAAAATGTGGAGAACCAGGCAAGGGAGCATAATCTCTGTGTGGTAGGCCTACCAGAGATGGCTGAGGGAGAAGACGCACTGATGCTTGCACGAACATTCTTACCAGATATCCTAGGAATGTCCGAGAAGGACTCCTCATTCTCCATTGAAAAGGTGTATAGATTTACACCCTGAAGAGCCCCGTTGGATTCTGAAGCTCCTTGGACACCAAAGCTAATATGTACTGGCATGGGAGATCGTGACCGTACTCTTGCTTCAGCTCGCAGGTGGAGATCGCTGATATATGGGGATGCTACAATAATAATTTTTCCTGATTTATCCAACAGCACTAGACAACGGAGACAAGCGTTTGATGGCTTGAGAGGTCGCTTGAGGAAGCTGAAGGTGCAGCATCAACTACTTTTACCTGTGAGGCTACGTGTGGCCTGGAATGGGCAGCAGTTTCTATTCAATGATGTGTCAGATGCGGATAAGATGGTCACTTGAATTGAACGGGAGCTGGAGGATCGAGAGGAGGTCATGGACTCGTCGGATGAGGACTGAGATCTTTTATGGATTGAGGATTGAAACAGCAAGTATATCAGGCCCAATGTGTTGTTTTTTTTTATTAAGTAGGCCCCGAGTGTTTGGTTATACTATGGATAGTACCTTTGCAGGGTGCTATGCTCCATGGGATGATCAAGACTGAGACTCTATATGCAAAATGCAATGTCTTTCTTGTTTTCAGGGCTAGTGTTAAGGCCCTTGATATGCTCTGGGTCCTTTATTAATTGATCACCCTGCAAGTTACTTATTATTTACCTATATAGCTGGGCAGATGTTGCTGGGGTAACTTTACCTACAGTAACTTGTTGCTTGTTATACCCTTAGATAGCTACTGATAATTAATGTAATGTGGGATTTCTCTATATATATCTTTATCCTGTTAATAGATAAGTGGAGATAAACTGATAATGAGTTCCTCTTAGGAGCTGGAGGATTGATTTTTCTTTTTACTTATTATTTGAAATGATGGGGGAATCATTATGGCCGTGAGGTCTTTTGGTTTATAAGGAATCGACTATTGCTTAGCTTGGCAGACAGATTTCCCTGGATTCTTCCATGGCTGCATGCGGATGGATAACTTTTATGTGGATTTATATAAGTAATTGTATGGTACTCCCCCCCATGATGTAACAAGAAGGGGGTGTTCTAAAATGATTCTTTATAAGAGGAGATTTGTATTGTATAATCTGTTATCCTCCAATGTGTAACTGATGTGTGAGCTTGCTTACAAAATCAATAAAAGAAATAACGCAAAAAAAAAAAATAATAAAACAAGTCTCCTCTCCTTCATATTTAAGGAAATTTTTTGTAAAATTCAGATTATGAGGTATTAGGAGTACTACGATAATCACACAGAACAAAAAACAATTATCTACATCTATAATTGCAATACATTTCTTGGAAGTGGATGTATTTCCAAAATGCCCTAGGGTACAAAAAAGTGCCCTTCAAAATCTTGTTGCTGAGAAGGGAATACCTCCTAAATTCAGAGACATACATTGGCTGAATTGTCATGAAAGGTTAAATATCAAGGCAAATCAGAAACATAAAACTCTGACAGACAGGATATGTGCAAGATCTCAATATGTGAATCAGTTAGAAACACTTTTACATTTGTATTTTACATGTTCTTATATTAGGTTGTTTTGGTCTTATTTGTTTCAACAGACAAGGAAAAATGTTTGAGGCAACAACATATGCAATACTTATGTATGGTGATTATACAGGTGCGTTAGTGAAATGAGAGAAAAGTACCTTACATGTAATTTTTGCTGTGATACAATGGTACTGTATATCTGGAATTCCAGGTGTGTCTTCACTTTACAGCAAAAGGAACTTCGTTATGTACAACTGTATGAGAAAATTGTAAAGGCCTTACAAGAGATATATAATAATGAAGCCAAACTAGTTTCTAGGCAATTTTTAAGGCAAAACTGGAGGAATTTATTATGGATTACAGATAATGATGTACCTATCACATAATATGTGTTTTTGTTTTCCTTTAAAAATATCAGGAAAGAGCTATAAATGGTATAGTTCCTTCATTTGGAAAGGGGGAGTTGATCTTTTCAGAGGGTTGTGTTAAGTGTTGGAATTGTGTAATTATGTTATATTCTCTGTACAGATTGTTGGATTTTTTGTATGATTTCACTTAATAAAATATTCCCCATCTATTTTCAAAAAGTGCCATGGGATCTTTAACATCCTCCTGAACTACCACCAGAACAGGCAGATGGGAGCTTGGTTTAACGTCTCATCCGAAAGATGGCACCTCAGGAGTGCAGCACCCCTCTCATGCTGCACTACAGTGTCAGTATTAGGATTTAAACCAAGTGCCTGAGGTGGGGGATAGAACCCATAGCCTTCTGATCTTCTGGCCTCAGAGGCAAGTGTGCAACCTGCAGAGCCATTGACACTGCTGAGGGTTAAAAGAAAACCTTCCAATTTCCCTGACTTCCTCATTGTCACCACTTTCTGACAGAGGAGATTATCATGAATTATTCATGATGTAACAGAGCAAATACATTATTGCTGGAACTGAAATTTGGCACCTAGGTGAAAACAGAGCAGGTTAACCCATATAAGAGCTGCAGGGATTGGGTTAAAAAGAAACATGTTTTTTATGGTCTACAAGATTAAAATGGGCACTTCAAACTGAGCACAATGCAATTATGGGTCTGGTGGGCTTTGATTCGGCTACATAAGAGGGGAGTTGTGGCTTCACTCTCAAATTGGAGACCAATTAGTATTGTTAATTGTGACCTCACAAAACTATCTTAAAATGTCAGAACAAAGATTGGCTTCGGTAGCAAGGCATTTGATATTCATCAAAAGCTTGCCAAGTTCCAGGAAGAATAATTCATGATACTCTCCTCTGTCACAAAGTGGTCACAAGGGGGAAGTCAGGGGAATTGGAAGGCTTTCTTTTAACCCTCGATCAAGAGAGGGTTTTTTTTCCAGTTAGACAACCAATTTATGTGGTCAGTCCTACAGGCATATTCTTATGGAATCCCTGCACCCTTTACTGAGTGGCTAGACATTCTGTAACATCAGGCGGTTCTCATCCTTTTAATAAATGGATGGTTAGGTAGGGATTGTAAGATCCAGAGAGGAGTATGGTAAGGCTGCCCTTAAACCCTTTATTATACGTGTTCTGTCTGGACCTAATTTTGAGGAAGCTAGAAGTAATGGATGGTGTAAAGGCAGTGCTAACCTCAGAGGGTACTTTGCTGGTGAAACCCCTTATATATGCGGACAATGACTGACTTTTGGTGCCTGATGTAGCTATGGGGAGAGAGCAATAGTGGTGATTGGGACCTTTTTGAGGTTTCTTGGGATCAAGACATAAAGGGAAACGTCCATGTACCTAAGCTCAACACCTCTATGTGGGGTAGCCCCCAATCAGCAGTTTTGCACAAAGTAATTTTTATCTTTCTGGCTTCTTAGTCTTTAACAGTTTATGTAATTGTTCCTGCCATCCCTCCTGCTGACATACTGAACCGAGTACCACTAGAGGCACACCCACAACCTCCTGTGGCTGTTCTGAGTCTGCCCGTGCCAGGCCGAGGAGAGCAGCACAGTGTATGGGCGGAGCTATTAACAGTCTGTTTTGAGATCTACAGTTGCAGACACTATACCATGACCAAGCACAGAACAACAGTTGAAGGTCAATCTATACTTGCTCATAATATAGTGCCAGGACCTGTAGATCTCAAAACAGAGCTATTAATAGCTCCATCTATAGCACTATTCTATAAACATTCTCACGGCTGCTCCCCGGCTCATATGTCGCACTCAAGACAGCTGAGGGAGGTTGTGGGATTCACATCTAGTGGTGTTCAGATCAATATGCCAAGGGGAGGGATGGCAGATCAACTAAATAAACTGTAAAAAAAAAACTAAGAAGCCAGAAAGGTAAAATTACCTTGTTTACGCAAAACTGCTAATCAGGGCCTAACCTACGCTAAGGTATGGGGCTTTGAGAAATGGACGATTGTCTTTAATGTGACAACAAGCAAATGTATGTGTTTGGGGAAGGTGTCCCCCTCAAACTCTGCAGGAAACTGCTGGCATAAAAGTGTTTGGGGATTCTCCGGAGATACTGGGGGGTCATTTTTGGTAAGGGGGATATGGCTTTGAACAAGTGGAAAAAACAATTCGTGGTGGCAGAAAATAAAGTACAGAGATGGAAGAACTGGACAATGACAAGAAAAAAGAGGGTTACATTATTAAACCCTTTTTACTGCTCCCTTTCCTTCACATATCACATGTTATTCCACCATTGGCTGTAATAGAAGCTCGCTTATACAGGGTTTGTTTCCCTTTGTTAAAAGGGTGCACACCTACAGACCAATCTCAGACTGGGGTTCGCGCATGACAAACCCAGCAGTGTATTTTCATTGTGTTTTTGTTTCCTTGTAATGTTTCTAATGTGGTACTGCACATGGCACAAACTGTAAGCCCCTTTTTTAATAGCTGGGTTTTACAGTTCTATGGTAACTGGTTGGGAAATGGAAGGGTATTAGACTACAGGCTAGGGTGGTGCCCTCTTATGTGGAAGGGTGTTTTGCATTGATCAGACAATGGAAGCTTATGGTGGAACAGATAAATAAAACATACTAGGAATATTTGTACTGTCAGCTACTTACTGGCTACTTTACAATAACCTCTGTTTTTCTCAGCATCTCTAGGATTCCAGAGAAATGCTTAACAGATCAACTGGTGGACAACAGAATGCCAATGAAAATGTGGGACATCATGTTGACATGCTGCCATGAAGTATTTATCGACAGCGATGATCATAAACATAAAAGTGTACCGGAGCATTTTTTGACCCCGAGCAAGGAGTCCTCAACTGCCAGAAACAATGGGACATTGATATTTTGACTATTCATCTATTCATCAGTTTAAGACTCTTGTGGCAACAAAATAGCATATACCAATTTTTTTTTCAATTTAATATACTTTATTGATTTTTCCTTTTACAACAGAGACAAAGCAAAACAAGAAAGCAAAAAACGTAAAAGGCAAAACTAAAACATGCCTATAAAATGGCGGACGATTCCTAATATAGCAAATGGTTACAGAGAAGGTTCCACAGAGCCCGATACACAGCAGGGAAATATCCATCTCACAGCTGATGGGTCTATAACAGATTAACAAGGAAAGGCATACTGAATTCTACATTAGGCCCACGTAACCATAACTAAAACCTATTTATACACTAAAGTTAGAAATATACCAATTTTCAATCATATGACATTTTGGTTTTGAAAGTAGGAGGGATGATTGGGATAAATGAAATCTGAGTACACTGAGGGTGTTGTTGCCCTGCTTTAAGTGGAGCATTTGGCAAGCTAGGTGCCAATTCCCATTATAACAAGAAGCTGTTTCTTCACAAGGGCTACTGGAGAATGTAACCTCTGAATTTAGTTCTACAGAACAGTATGAATTAGAGGATTTACCTAGACAGAGGGTGTGGGAACTCCGGAAAGGGAACACATGGGTTAGGCAGAAACTGGGCATGTTTGTGTAACATTTTTCTGGGTTTGAGTAGAATGTTACAATAGTTTTAAAATTATTTTTTTTTCTTTCTGTTTTGTGGCACAGTGTATGTAATTTGTGCTTGTTTCTGTATTGTAATTTTTTAATTTTTTTTTGCTTTTATGTTAATAACATTTCCCATCTCTTACGATAAGTGCCATGAGATCTTTAACTTCCACCAAGACAGCCATCGATGAGGAGCAGAAGGGACCCCTCATCAGAAGGATGGCACTTCAACAGTGCAGCACCCCCTTAGTGCTGCACTACAGTGTCAGTGTTGGGTACTAGCCCAAGTTCCTAGTGTAAGACTTTATAAAATGGGTAAGGAACTGGCCCGTTGGCACAGCAGTTGGATTTTCATCTGCGATACTGGCAACCCAGGTTCGGGAAATGACCCGGGTCGCTGGAGGGCCAGCTGGGGGAGAAGCATGGAGCATCCCAGAGACGGCTCACCTTCTCCAGGGGGAGGGTTGGGATGCAGCTCGGCACCTGCTGGCCCCTGGCAGAGGGCGGGAGCATAGCAGGACTTCAGGGTCTGGATGACTGGGGGAGTGGCGTACATCAGAGCGCACCTTGACGTCTGTGGCACATCACTCCTTGGGGAGAAAACCAGGAAACTGCTCTCTGATAGGCCAGATGACGGTCCCCAGCCCCCGCTGCCACCAAGCCCCAACAGCCAACCCCACCTCAGTGGCACCCAGGCCAAACTGAAGAGTGCACTGGCCACCTCCACCAGTGCATTCCTTCTCGGAGGAGGGGGACCCGTCCAGTGAAGGGACATGCTGGGTCACCTGGGGGGGGTCACTATGTTAGGTTAGAGGCCGGTGTCGGGGGAGAGTAAGCAGATGGAGGGACCTAGGGAGACCTGAAGGAGAGGTCGACCAGGGAGGGAAGAGGGTGTATAAAAAAAAATGGGTAGAGAAAGCTCAGCATCCCGAATGGTCAGCAGCTGTGCATTTTGAGACCACAACCACTGACTAAAAAAAAAAGTGCTAGCAATCAGGGCACAACACACTAACACATCACTTCCATCCGCTTCCAACACATCACTTCCGTAGTGGGTAAGCTAAGGGAATCCATCTTGAAGGAGAGACTGGTAACCTTCCTGGAGCGCAATGATCTCCAGGATGGGCAGCAGCATGGGCTTGTCTTGCGTAGATCATGCCACACCAACCCGATGGAATACTATAACTGAGTGACAAGGGAGCTGGACAAGGGCCATGCAGTAGATGTCCTATATTTGGATTTCGGCAAGACCTTTGACTCGGTACCTTGTGGGTGATTGGGGGCCAAACTGGAACACGTAGGGGTTGGGGGCTAATATGGCTAGATGGATCAGAAATTGGCTTGGGGATAGACTGCAACGGGTGGTGGTGGGGGGAGAACTCTCATCTCCCAAGGCAGTGATCAGTGGTATGCCGCAGGGCTCTGTGCTGGGGCTGGTGTTGTTTGGACTGTTCATATCGGATATAGCACAAGGGGTAGAGAGCAGAATCAGTCTGTTTGTGGATGACACGAAGATGGGAGCTGTAGTGGATGACAGAGAGGGGTGGCAGAGGCTACAGGGTGACCTCACCAGGTGTGAGGAGTGGTCAGAGAGGTGGCAGCTGGGATTTAATGCAAAGAAGTGCAAAGTTATGCACATCAGGGCGAGGAACAAGAGGAGGGAATACTGGCTGAGTGGGGTGTGGTAAGGGGTCACTGAGGAGGAGAAGGACCTGGGAGTCATGGTAATGGGCAGCATGAATAACTCTGCTCAATGCAGGAGGGCAGAGGCTAGGGCCAATAGGATGCTGGAGTGCATCGTGTGGGGGATTCTCATACAGGCACAAGGAGGTGATCCTGCCCCTTTACAAGTCCTTGGTCAGGTCACAGTTGTAGTATGGTGTGCAGTTTTGGCGACCGTACCTAAGGAGGGACGTCAAGCTTCTAGAGGGGGTGCAGTGCAGGGTGATGAAAATGATACAGGGGATGGAGGGCAGAACCTACAAGGAAAGGCTAGGTCACTTGAATTTGTTCACCCTGGAAGAGAGAAGGGATAGGGGACATGACTGAGACCTACAAATACTTGAGGGGATCAACAAATCTGGGGCAGAGGGGCTGTTTAAGCAGAGAAAGGAAAGGGACATGAGGGGGCACAGGCTGAGATTGGAGGGGGGGGCAGGTTCAGGAGGGAGATGAGAAGGCATTATTTCATGGAGAGGGTTGTGTCAAAATGAAATGCTCTGCCAGAGGGGGTGGTGCCATGCAGGTCAGTGTGGAGTTTCAAAAGGGCAAGGGACAGGGCACAGAAAAGGTGCAGGGTAAAGGGCACTGAGTAGTCCCAGGAGGTGAGTGGGGGGGGGGCAGCTGCATTATAGGGGTGCTAGCTGCACATATGAGCAGACTTGATAGACTGTAAGGCCTGTTTCTGCTGGCAAGTTTCATATGTTCGTACTACTGCCTTTTGTTAAAAAAAAATCCTGAATTCCATTACAAATATGTCTGCCAGCTTTACTTTTGCTAAAAAAATCAACTAGGCCCTAAAAATGAAACTTCCTCAAAACTGAAAAAAACGTTCTTTCCTTTACGTACACTTATAAATATATACTAATTAAAATAATGAAATAAACATAGAAACATGGACTTTGATGGCAGATTAGGACCGCTTGGCCCACCTAGTCTGCCCATTTCCCTACCTATTGGATAAGCTGCAGATCCTAGTTAACCAACAGCCTACTTCTTCCTACTCCCCACCAAAACTGCCTTCTGTCTGTCCCATGCATTCTTTAATTACCCCACTGTTTTTGACCCCACCACAACCTCCTCAGGAAGACTGTTCCATGCGTCCACCACCCTCTCTGTGAAAAAAATACTTCCTCACGTTGCCCTGAGCCGTCCCCACTCTATCTTCAAATTGTGTCCCCTTGTTCTTGCACATCTCTTTTTCTGAAAGATGCTACCCTCTTGGACTTTGTTGATTCCCTTGAGGTACTTGAAAGTTTCTATCATGTCCCCCCTCTCCCTCCTTTCCTCAAGGGTATACATATTAAGCTCCTTTAGCATCTCCTCATATGGCTTCTGGTGCAGACCATGTACCATTTTAGTTGCCCTCCTCTGGACTGCCTCCATCCTGTCTATGTCCTTGCAGAGATGGCATCTCCAGAACTGCACGCAGTACTCCAGATGGGGTCTCACCAACTGTTTGTAGAGAGGGATAACAACTTCCTGTTTTCCACTGGTGATGCCTCTCCCTATACATCCCAATATCCCCCAGCCATCCTTACTGCCTTCTCACATTGCTTGCTTACCTTTAGGTTATCTTATATGACTACCCTCAGGTCCCTTTCCATTTTTGTTGTTTTTTTTTTTTTTTATGCTGCCCTCCTCGCTGCACCAGGATCCTTTCTTCTGGGAGCCCTAGTTCATGTGCGCTCCCGTAGTCCCGCCCCAGGTACCTCCCTCCAGGTACCGGCAAGCCTGTCCCCATCCTGCCTAGGTTTGCCCCCCAGGCGGGGAGGAGAGGGACTCCCCAACCCTCTCTTAGTCCTTAAGTGTGTGTCGGAAGGCCTCGCCAGCCCCTATTATGGAGCCTGGTTATGAGTGTTCTCGGGTCAACCAGGTCCCGTCTACGGGAGTCTGGTACAGGATTTTTCCATTTTTCTTGTCTCCCTGCCCTCAGGACATCCGCATGCTAGGGAAGCCTAGGGGCGAAGCACGTCATGACGTGCTGGCACTCTGGCTCCCGGCAGACGTCCTCCCACCCTGCTGTATGCAGTCTTGCTGCACCTCCACCTGTGGTCACCCAGGTGGCGGTACAGCAGCGGGACTTGCATCCCACCCCACCCAGAGGAGAAGAGCAGCCATTAGGTGCTCAATCCTCCTTCCCCCCCCAGCCAGCCCTCCAGCTGCCAGAGTCTGTTCGAACCGGAGTAGCTGGCTCCAGCCAGCGGTAGCCCCTATTCATGACAGGCCGGCCCCGGCCTGTTGTTGTTCATCCCCCCCATCGCGTACTCTTCCCTGGTTTCTGTTTCCCAGGTGCATTACTTTGCACTTCTTTGAGTTGAATCTAAGCTGCCATACTTTTAACCATTCTCCAACCTTGCCAAGGCCCTTCCCATCCTTTCCACCCCCCTTGTGTATCAACCCTGTTGCAGATCTTTGTGTCGTCTGCAAAGAGGCATACTTTTCCTTCCAGTCCCTCTGCAATGTCATTTATAAAGACATTAAAAAGAACTGGACCCAGTACTGAACCCTGAGGTACTCCACTAGTAACCCCCCTTTCTTTGGAATGGACTCCATTTACTATTACCCTCTGTGTCTTGTTGTCCAACCTATTTTTCACCCAGGCTACCACCCAGGAACCCACTCCCAGGCTAGCTAATTTATTTATTAATCTTTTGTGTGGGACTGTTTCAAATGCCTTGCTAAAGTTTAGGTAGGCCATGTCCACAGCCCCTCCCTGGTCTACTACTTTGGTCACCCAGCGAAAGAAATCTATTAGATTTGTCTGACATGACCTTCTCACTGTGAATCCATTCTGCCTTGGGTCCTGTGCCCCGCTGGCCTCTAGGTACTCAACAATTCTTTCTTTCAGAAGTGATTCCATCATTTTCCCTACCACTGAGGTCAAGCTGACAGGTCTGCAGTTTCCTGCTTCAGCTCTGCTCCCACGTTTGTGAGGGGAATCACATCTGCCCTCCTCCAGTCCTTATGTACCACACCATCCTCCCATGATTTGTTAAAAAAGGTAGTCAGTGGTGTCACTAGTTCTCCCCTTAGTTCTTTTAGAATTATGGAGTGAATCCCATCAGGCCCCATTGCTTTGTCCACCTTCAGTTTCGGAGTTCTTTCAGAACCTTTTCTTCTTTGAAAGGACTGGTATCGACCCCCCCCCCCCATCCAGAGTGCTTCTATTGCTTGGATTAGGTACCTTCCCCTCTTCGTCTTTTGTGAATACAGAGCAGAAGTTCTATTCATACCTTTACTTTCTTAAGTTTTTTTGCTGACCATCAACAACTGCTTTCATATCCTTACCTGCCTGCCAGGGAAATCTTACGCTGCTGCTTACGCTGCTCAGATAAAACTGAATCCTTGGCTTTACTGAGGTCTTCTGTTGTGAGTGTTTGTGTGGGAAGAGGTAAACATTCTGTCAGTAGACTTTGGCAGAGGTCTGAATTCCTCCATTCCCTGACAAATAAACATTCCCTCTACCAAATGTTTGGAAAGACACATTATAGACAGGTGGGGATGGACTTATTTTTCCTAGTCACTTTAAACAAAAGACAATACCTGTTTTTAATAAAATGAAAATCAGCTTTTTGGCACCCAAGGGGAGCAAGGTTAACAGAAAGGTCCTAGTGGTCAGAGACTCAATGGTCAGGGTGATAGGGGAAGGGTTGGATGGGAGGAGACTGGTCAGATGCCTACCTGGAGCATCAGTCAACCGGGATTTAGACAGAATAGGGAGGATGGTGGAAGTTGCTGCTGGTACAGCTGGGTACCAATAAGCTGGTCTACCAGTCAGTAGAGACAGTGAAGTAGAACTTCCAGAGACTGGGGCACAGATTGGTGGCACACTCAGCCTCCCTGGCTCTTTCCGAGGTCTGCCCTGTGTGGGGCAGAGAGGGAAGACAGGACAGAATTAGGAAGAATGAAACAGGGGAGTTCAACAGTTAGTTTAAGGGGTAATGTTGGGACATGGGATACCACTTTGTTGAGGGCTAGGGGATTTCTGGGACAAGAGACTTTTAAACAGTGATGGACATCACCTGACAAGAGACAGGGACCAGTGCACTAGGGCAGAAGTTTGACGTCTACATCAGACATTTAAACTGACTATGGGGAAGTCCAGTCTAGGAGAGCCATGGTGGATGGTGAGCAGAAGGGGCTACTAGATAGAACTCCCCCACATCCAAGGGACAGTAACTGCAAAGAAGATACAGTAGGCTTTACAGGACCAAGGGAAGGAATACCAGTGAGGAGGAAAGTAAAAGGTATAAGCACAAACAAGGAAGGAAGAAAACAAGAAAAGCGAAAGGACAGTAGCAGAGTTGCAGAGTTAGAACAGAGGTCAAATGGAGGGGGTATTCTTTAATGCCAGCAGCCTAGGCAACAAACTCAGCAAGCTCCAGGTACTGATGGAAGACAATGAAGTGGACCTGGTGGCCATCACGGAAACGTGGGTCACAGATATGAATGACTGGGAAATGACAGTCCCTGGGTATTCACTATCTAAGAGGGATAGAAGAACTGGTAGGGGCAAGGAGTTGCCCTTTTTAACAAGTAGGGCACTGAAGTGGCAGACAATGGAAGTATTAGGGCTAGCAGTGGGGAGGTTGAGTCAGTATGGGTGCAACTCATGACAGCCTCAGGCAGGAAAGTGTACTTAGGAGTAATCTATAGGCCTCCAGGAAAAGGGGAGGAAAGAGACAGAGAACTTGAGAAGGAACTTATTGGGGGGCAGCAAAAGGGGGAAGTAGTGGTGGTGGGTGACCAGAACCTGTCTGATACTGACTAAGAGGTCCCAGTGGCCAAGAGTGCCAGGAGTCAGACATTACTGGACACCTTCCAAGACAGTCTACTGGTGCAACTTGTTAAGGAATCTACCAGGCAGAATGCAATCCTTGATGTAGTGCTCACCAACTCAGAGATGGTGGGCACTGTGGGAGTAGGGGAGCTGCTAGGGAACAGCGACCACAACTCCGGGTGGTTTGAATTGGTCCTCGGGGCCTGTAACCCACAATCAAGAACTGAACTCCTTGACTTTAGAAGGGCCGATTCTGATAGGTTGAGGGAACGGGTCAAGGATAAGAGTGGGGTGGAGGATATAAGGGGGATAGAGGAGGGATAGAGGGTAATAAAGGGAGCCATCCTCGAGGCATTAAAGACAAGCATAAGAACGGTATCTAAAAAAAGAAAAAAAAAACATGTTTAAGAGACCACTTTGGTTCTCAACTAGGGTCAGGGAAGCAGTTAAAGTCAAAAAGAAAGCCTTCTATAAATACAAGGAAAAGAAAGGGGAGGCAAAGGGAAGGATTATCCACAGAAAAACAGGGATAGGAAGAGGGCCATCAGGGAGGTGAAAGCAAACATGGAGCTGTGTATCGCTGAGGGGGTCAAGAACAGAGAAAAATATTTTAAATATATCAGTGAAAAAAGGGGTTGGCATCACATGCCTAGTTGGGGGGGGAGGTAGAGTAAAAGAGGTGGATTAGCAAAAGGCCACTACCCTGAATGACTACTTTTGTTCAGTTTTCACTAAGGAGGATTGCGGGTCCATGCCAGAAAGCAGCATCAAAGCAGCCGCTAAGGGAGTCTCAGAAATGAGGCAGCCAATACTTACTAGCGAGAGGGTCCTGAAAGGGCTGGCAGCCCTTAAGATAGATAAGGTCCCAGGACCAGATGGGTTGCATCCAAGGATACTTAGGGAATTAGCAGCAGAAGTGGCTGAACCACTGACTGGGCTGTTCAATTGCTCACTTAGGTTCAGGGAAGTTCTAAGGGATTGGAGAATGTCAGATGTTGTACCACTACATAAGGGGGGGAGGGTAACAGTGAGCAGCCAGGGAACTACAGGCCTGTCAGTCTGACCTCTATCATGGGGAAGCTGATGGAATCACTAATCAAAGAGGACCTCATGGACTACCTAGAGAGCAATGGGCTCCAGGGTAGTAAACAACACAGTTTCGTTGTGGGAAGGTCTTGTCACAGTAACCTGATTTTTTTCCTTTGGCTGAGTGACCAAGGAAGTAAACATGGGGTATGCTGTGGATCTGCTGTTCTTTGACTTTAGCAAGGCTTTTGATTCAGTACTGCACAAAAGATTGCTCAAAAAAATGGAAGACCTGGGTGTGGCTGAAACCGTAGTGAACTGTGTAAGAAGCTGGCTACAAGGGAGCAGAGAGTGGTGATCAACGGGGTTAAATCAGAGGAAAGGGAGGTTATGAATGGAGTTCCACAGGGATCTGTCCTGGGTTCGGTCCTCTTCAACATGTTCATTAGTGACACTGGTGAAGGGATCCAGGGCAGCCTGTGTCTCTTCATAGATGACACAAAACTATGTGGGAGGGTGGATAGTGATGAGGGAATAAGAGACATGCAGAGGGACCTACAAAACCTAGAGGGGTGGTCAAAGGTAAGGCAGTTAAAATTCAATGCCAAAAAGTTGGCCCGGAATGACAAGACCAGGGAGAAGAATGGGAATATGAAGGGGAGGGTTAGTACCCTGGAGGAACAATAAGCTCCAGAGAAAGTTCCAGGGATTATAGGGAATATTGGCAGACTGGGTGGACCTCTGGTCTTTTTCTGCTGTCATGGTCTATGTTTCTATGTTTTCTTTTTTAAGATTTCTCAGTTTCTACATTTTATAAGCGCTATAAGACATGTTGGAGTGTGGTCAGTTATGTAATAACAGTACTTCTAGGTGCTGAGGCACTTGGAGTAAAAAGTTGATGCCTCACAATGCACCTGGACGTGCATTAATCAAATAAATACCCACACTCTGGGTGTCTTATTGCTTACAGAATCCATGACCTTCCAATAGTCCACCTCTTGGAGGCAAGCACCTTTCCAACTGAGCCATTTGACAATGCAAGAAAGAAAACAAGTAGTAACTCTTTTAGGTACTGCATCTGAATCATCAAATCTCCACATGGCTGTATCCATAGGGTTAATTCTGAGCCCTCTACTTTTCTCCCACTTCATAAGTCTGCCCTCATTTTGTAAAAACATAAAAATCAATCTTTAATATGCTGAGGTTACCATTATTTATGAAGGCACCAACTCAAAATATTATTATTAATTCAGTGCAAACCTTGGCAAGGTGTAAACACGGTTCACACAAAATAAATAAGTTCTGAATGTAGAAACCCAACATGATGCGAGTTGGACCAGATCTTGCAACACTGTGAAAACTGTGCAGTTGTACAGGGCACCCAGAGCCAAGGGCCCTGCAAAAAGCTTCAGCTCTTCTGAAGACTTCACTTCCCGCTTTTCTGTGTCTCCTGACCAGCTTTCTAGAGAACACAGTGCTACCTCTCTCTTACCTATTGCCCGCTACACATTCACTGAGATGTTTCCACCTTGGCTTCCTCTAGCCTACGACAAGGCCTCTGAGCTGCTATTTGTGAGTACCTAGCTGAACTGTTAGCACCTTATTAATACTGCCGGTGTTGGTTTGTTCCTTATGCACTCTGTGTTAAGATGGTACTATACAATTTGCCTCTGTCTTTACTACTCAATTTCTTCTATTATATTAGTTTGTTAATGTGTTACTAATATGTTTATGACAATAGCTGTTAGCTGCATTTGCTATTCCCAGCTCATATAATTGTTCCCTTCCTTTGATGAGGACCCTTTGTAAATGAACTCTTAGCTCAAAGGTTTGTAATTCCAATTCTTTAATAAATAAAAAAATGAATACAAAACCTCTGTGCACCTCTGTCTTTGAGAAGTACATTCAAACTCAGGAGATGTACAAGAAGTTGTAAGAAACTAGTCATTAAGTCAGTTACACAAGGAGGCAACTGCAGGGATGCAGTCATTTCATAGATTCTTCACTCTCATTAAGGGGCCCACCCATAAAGAATGTTTCCATAAGACCCCTGGATTGCTACGGACAGCTCTCATTTGGAAGATGAGAACAGCCTAAAAACTATTATGCTCGCCTCAAAAATAACACTCCCTGGATGGTTCTTCCTTTCTTAGAGCTGAAGCATTCTAATACCATGGAATATGGCTAAACCAACGTCTAACTTTTGACAACCATATAAATCAACTGATCACATGCCAGCAGTAAACTTAGCGTGCTATACAGGTCTGATATGTGTGTTTTTTCCCCAAGGAAATGACGAAGAAAAAACTGGTGTAACTGTTGCTCTTACCAATTATCAGTTAAGACTTTATCATCTACCAAACTGCAAATCAATTCTGTTTGGAATGCTTACACAAACTAATATGGTCTGTGCAGCAGATTTATATTGCTAGACCCACCACTAGCCAACCACTGTGAAATGTGCACCTAATTTGGTACAATCTGAGCACAAGAAAACCCTTATACCTGCATCTGCTTCTTCATAAGTACATTTATTCTCCAGCCACAACTTTGCTGCTCTAGCATATGTCTGAATCCGCTTCATCTTATAATCATATATCTCTTAATTCTCTATCCTTCAAAGTGCCTAGGGGCTCCAAAAATACCATACCCAAATCATTTGCCTATCTAGCACCCCAGTCATAGAATAAACTGCTGCCACATCTTTCAAGTTACCTCAAAGCTAACAACATTCAGAAGACAGCTACAAATTTATATATATATATAATATAGGTATAATCCCTACATTATATATAAGCATTAATGCCCGACGAAGGAGGCTTCTACTGGGGAATTAATGCATGGTTGGGGGGTGGAGTGTTATTGCACGAGGCCTTGGCTGACTGCCTACAACCACCCAACTATACATTAATTCCCCAGTAGAAGCCGACTCCAGAGGGCATTAATGCATTTGTAACATGGAAATACTTGTGTTGTTATTATTTCCGTTTTTACAGTTCTGTTCAGTGGAACTGTTAGGCTTTGTGTTGGCGCATTGAGATCCGTCGTATTCACCGCAATGTGTGTTCTGTTTGCTGCTGTGACAGCTAGTTGTGCTAGAGCCTGAACCGGTGACCCTGTGATTAATAGTTGGAGCGGGCATTACCAGTGACTAATCCCCGCTCCAACTTTGATCATGTGGTGCGTTTTGTCCAATGACGTTGCCTTATTTCAGGCTTCTCTTTTTTGCCGTGTTACAAATAATAATATAATAATCCTTAAAAGTGACTCTTGCCCTAATAGACTGGTCCGCTCTGACATCATTCAGGATGTGGACCAGGCCCTGCAATACTTCTCTGAGAAATTCACTGTTGTCTGTGACGTATATGCACCCATTCTCAAAAGGAAAATCCGAGGCACACGCAACGGATGGATCTCATGGGTCTTGCTGGGGCAAATGAAAGAAAGGGACAACCTTTGGCACAAAGCCAAAGCCACTACCCAAGATTATCAGGTTTACCGGGATGCAGGAAATAAATGTACCCATGACATAAGGTTGGCCAAAGCTAACTACCACAGAGATCAACTAGAGAAAACCTGGGGAGACAGTAGAAAGATCTGGGGCACCATAAAAGACCTCTTACGTAAAGAAGATAAAATGGCCCACCCTGCTCAACATAAAAAGAAACGTCACCCAGGACCCACTCCTGACTGCTGACTTCTTCAACATAGCATTCACTGACCTAAGCTCCATCCTCCGACCTGACTACCTCTCAGCACCCAGTCAATCTCTGGGTACCCCTACTGTTGACAATACTCACCCGCCATTTTACTTCAAACGTATCTCGGTCCAGGTGGACAAGAAATATATGAAGAAGGTACTTGGCAAAACCAGACAGGGAAGTGATAATTTAGATATGGAATTGGTGGCCCTAACCCTGGATGAGGTAACAGTACCCATCAAAAAAAATGTTTAATAAATCCCTCACCCTTGCCAAATTCCCCAATCTATGGAAGCAGGCACACATCACCCCATTTACAAAAGCGGAGATCGGACAAGTACAGCAAGCTACAGGCCGGACTCCGTCCTCTCTCCCCTCTCCAAGGCCTTGGAGAGGACAGTCTCAGACCAGCTCACAGACTACCTCTAAAAGTATAACATACAGTGCCCACAGCAGCATGGATTACAAAAAAACCACAGTACCTCGACCGCCTTAGTGGAATTTTCTGATTACGTCTACCAGGCCCTTGATGATGGCAGGTTCATGGGGTCAATTTTTATCGACCTCACAAAGGCTTTTGACACTGTTAACCAGCACCTACTCCTGCAGCAGTTACTGCAGTTAGGCCTCTCCACAACTGCGGTTGAATGGTTTAGGGACTACCTCCAATACAGATCACAATCCGTAAAAATTGGGATGACAATATCAGCAACAAGAGAGGTTTCGCTGGGTGTACTCCAAAGGGTCCATTCTGGGACCCTTACTGTTTAGCCTTTTCCAAAATGGCCTACCAAAATCTTGCCCCAATAAGATCATTCTATACGCTAACAAAGCGGTTATCCTGAAAGGCAACTCCAAACCAAAACAACTCACTAAGGATCTTCTGTCTACCTTCAACCAGTTAGAGGACTGGTTCAGCGAGCAGAAACTACTGCTCAACTATAAAGAAATGAAGACCATGCTCTTCGATGGCCACCAAAATAGGAAAAAAAAAACCCACCAACTTAACATCACAAACAATAAGGCTGAGCCCGTAGAACAAGTTCAGGTATTCAAATACTTGGGAGTCTTAATTTATGATACCCTGTCACGCACTCACCACACTGACCATGTTGTTAAATCAGTCAATACCGAGGGTGGAGCTGGCAACCGATTGAATCAGACGTCTTTAGGGGCGTCCCGCTGCATCGCTCTGAAACTAGACTATTACAATAAAACAAGTCAGAATTTAAAGTTTGAACTTGCACTAATTGAAGCAGCTCATCGAATGCTACTAGCAGATATAAAATATTACTGAAGGCAGTATGGGGAGAACCAAAAACCAGCCACCTTCTGAGACTGAGAAAGGAAAACAGCTACAATTGACTGGATCGCTGGCAACCACCAGACAAAGCACTACAGACACCCTGAAGCCGAGTTTCACCCTTCAGGCCATCTGCGACATGGTAATAGTGGCAGTGAAGGACTTTTTGGATCACGTGGACAGCTTCAATGTACATATCACAATGATGGAAATGAAAGTATAGCAAGCAATCACGGAAAACAGAACTATAATTGAGAATGCGGAGAATACTGCTCGATCGGCAAATGTGCAGTTCTTGGGCATACCGAAGGGTCTGTAATCATCAAATCCCATACAGTATATAAGTCATCTACTGACATACTAGTTTGGAGATATGTCGGAGGTTGATATATTACAATGATACCGGATCAGCCCAAGAAGAAAGCCAAACAATACTTCTCTACTTAGAATTTTGTTGGTGGTCACTGGGGGGCTTCTCACCAAAGGGACAAAAACCTGCAGCACTCCCGAGATTCTGCTCCGTTGCTTTTGGATGGTGACACGGTGGTGCATTGTTATGTAAACCTTAGCTTCTCAACAAGGGAATGCCGACGGGCCTTTGACGGGGTTTGTGCAGAATTCCATGCTCTAGGAATTACACCCTCTCTACAGAAGCCAGCGCGTCTTAAAATCTTGTATGCAGGCAAACACTTTTTGTTTAACGATCCAGGAGAAGCTACCAAGAAATTTGACAATATTAAACTAGACTTTGCATCTACGGCGGAGGAGCATTCGGACAGTGAGGAGTGAAGTTATTATAACCCTATTGTCTGTGCGATGCAGTTGTATCCTTTTATATTGCTTAGTTTAATTAAGTAAAGAATCTTAAGCAATACCTGTTTGAGGGCAAAATAAAACAATTTTAGAGTACTATTGCTGTTACTAATTTGTTAGAATTAAGACTATAATTGTTTGCACTCAGAATGGTGCTCAGGCAATATTAGGCACGATTACACATGGTTTTACTTGCTCCTGTAAATAAGGATCCAAACATTTGCACCACCTTTACTGGTTTGAGCTGAGGTACACCCTCGTTGTTTATGCGGTTGTAATGTTAAATGCTTAGTTTTTGAGCAAAGTTATATTTTCAATGGGATAACTTGATTATCTGACTATGTTTATTACTGAGGATTAGTAGAGGAGGGATGGCTGGGAGCGTCTAGCTATAGCAATGTCTTAAACAGATGTAGCTTACAAATGTTATTGGTAACATTTTTCTGGACCAATTGGCTAAAGAAATAGCCCAAGTATTACTTTCAGAGAGACATCTGGGTGTCTTATTTTGTTTAATATGGTCCAGTGTCCTGTTGCAAGAGCTCATCTTTAAAGTATCCTGGACATTACTGCTTGGACAACATACAATTAAGAAATTACCCTCAATATGATGTACCAACTGGCTATAAGTAACAGTTTCTATTGTTACCATGTTGATTGTTTTCTGTAGTTCTATCATTACAGCTATGTATACTGTCTTTGGTATGTACTACCATAAACTGAATAAAAATAAAGTTTAAAAAAAAAAAAATCAGTCAATACCAGGCCAAGGGTCCTGTATAGGCACAGAAATTATCTCATGCCAGCAGCACTACAACTCTCAGTAACCAGCTCTATACTGTCAGTCATTGACTATGGGCTGGTGGTGTACAGTGCAGCAACTGATATGGCTCTTAAAAGAGTATCCACCGCCCTCAATAAGGCATGCAGACTGATAATAGGGGCAGACAGTCTCATGCATAGTTGCAAACTCTTTGAACAAGTCAAGTAGCTCAATCTGATTGCCAGGATAAAATTCCAGTACTGTTTACTGGATAAAAAAGCACTACTGGGTCTCTCCCCACCGTGTATCCTCCATATCTTTACCCCAGTCAATTCTCAACACTTTACTAGAGGCACTGCCCATGGCTCTTTCTGTGTCCCATTCAGGAGACCTTCACTGAGATAAAGATCTTTTGCCTACAGGGCCCCGCTTTGGATGAATGAGCTCCCAGCCTCCATAACGCAGGTCATGACTCTATCAGCCTTCAAGCATAAGCTTAGACAGCATATAGCGGACAACAGTACCTGTGAGTGCCTCCATGGAACCTAACCTCCTCCCCAATCACTTATCAGTGCTCATGAAGGCCTACTCTATTTGATTACCTTTCCCATGAAATCTACTTGCCCCAACCAAGCAATTTTCTCCCTTCAACTCAGGGTGCACCTCTTACCCCTCCATCCTTTATACTGGCAGTGCATGCCAAGTCTCCTAATCTTACTCTGGACACCGCCCTTCCATCTCCCTGTTCCTACCCCAGTACACCTCCACCCTTCCTTTTCCCCCTTATCCATACCCTCCTCTTATTTCCCTCTCCTCTAACTTACTCCCCATCTCCTTTTCTTCACTACCTTCCCTGCTTACTCATGTTGCTGCAACTTAAGTGACAAAGCTGTCTCCCGGCTGCTCCTGACACAGTACAGTGTCTCTATCAACTATCCTACTCTGTGTGGGATTGCCTTGTAACCTTGAATTGTTTAACTGTTTAATGCCAGCTTATACTGACTTGTTAACCTGCACTCTGTACTTTGATTTTTTGTGTTGTTCTTATGTCCATGTACTGTGTTCGACGTGGAACCTTTGTAAATGAGCTTTTAGCTCAAAGGTACTTTCCGAATTACCAAATAAATAAATTAAAACCCATGACCAGCAAAACATCACCTGTAGCTGTACATGATTCAAAGTGTAATACACCACACTATTAAATGTGATTTCTGTAGCACGTGTGAAAATCTGCTATTTGGATGTGCAATATGTGTGTTATGTCTGTATCTTGTCCCCCCCCCGCCCGGACCCTTTCAAAACCTGGATGCTCCACCGCAAGTGGTTTATCTTGGTAAGAAAATGTCAATGAATAACTGTATTTTTTTGTACAACTGTAATAACAAAAATGCTGAGCAATAACCAAGACTTACCCAGCAGAAGCAGCTGATACATTTGTCAGGCAATACTGTAGAAAAGTATGTTCCTGATACTGCTCTTCCAGGGCTAAACAAGTTTAACACTGCCCTGCTGAGCCAGACACCAGAGGCCAATGGTTGAACCCACAGCCTAGCGACCCAGAGGTGAGGGTGCTGCCACCACTGAGCCATTCCGACACCACATCATTAGATTTCATTGGATAGTCAAAGTAATGTTATTTTTGCTTTCTTTTTTACCTGGTGACCCCCATATCTATGGGCCAGAGGAACCGATCCTGGCAGCACTTTACCACCACTGACCAACTGAAGAAATTCAGGTGTTTCTGTTACTCGCATATCTAGGTCTAACAACTCTTCAAGGACCTCCTGTGAAAACAAAATTGTCATAGAACGTTTCACTTTTGGAGTTCATGCGAAGTGAACCTCATTTATAACACAAAATACGTAAATTGTAAGTGGTCAAGCTAAGTACGCCACAAAGGCAGGCTTGATTAGATTAAACTGGACTGCAGAACAGGAATTTTTCCTGCCAGTAGTAAACACACTAATGATTCTCTGTGGCCACAGTCATTAGCTACACTTACTGTACATGGAAGTGAGTGATTTAAAAGTCACTTTCATTGATGAATGACCTACAATTATAAAACAGTCACCCAATGTACACGTACAATATAATTCATTGCTAGATTTTGAAACTGTAATGATTCACTTTTTAAAGATTTCTATCGGAAATACTTCACAACAGAAGTATGCTTTCCTCTAGGGTCCATACAAACATTTGGTCTAATATTCACTGGCCTTCTGCCCATCACATTAGAATTTATTTTCAGAAATGTGAAACACTAGACCTAATAATGGTAGTGTAAGTTCATAACAAAATATTTACTTCCAAAATATCTTTTTCTGCATGACAGATGCTTATAAATTTTAACAAAGAACTGCTGCTCCTTAAAAGAAAATCCGAGTGACTGAGTTTCCTCACTATAACCTTCTTAAAGAGCTTCAGGGCTTAATCAGACTTTTCATCATTTTGTAATTTCCATGCAATTTGTGCTACAAACAATGCAATTAATTAATATCCCCTGACATTTGAATTAAGCAATACACTTCACATCTAAAGTAACTTGGAATGATGAAACTAAAAAAAAGCAAAAGAAAACAAACAGCCACAGTTCCCGTCTGTTTTTAAAGGAGCACTGTTCCGAACCCATAAGTAATTTTTCCCAGTAGAAGCTGTTTTTTAGGTGCTGGTTCTAATTCTGTTATTGTTCCATCTGTACAGGCCTTTTAGTTTAAGGGACATAGATGCGCCATTAACATTCTGGTGGTCAGTACCATTTTAGAACTGTATGATATTGTTTATGTCTCTTATAACCACAGAGTTCTGTAGTAGAACATGGACGTTGTCCCTGAAAACCAGAGTTCTGTAGTAGAACATGGATGTTGTCCCTTAAAACCAGAGTTCTGTAGTAGAACATGGACGTTGTCCCTTAAAACCAGAGTTCTGTAGTAGAACATGGACGTTGTCCCTTAAAACCAGAGTTCTGTCGTAGAACATGGACGTTGTCCCTTAAAACCAGAGTTCTGTAGTAGAACATGAACGTTGTCTCTTAAAAACAGAGTTCTATAGTAGCACATGGACGTTGTCCCTTAAAACCAGAGTTCTGTAGTAGCACATGGATGATGTGCCTTAAAACCAGAGTTCTGTAGTAGAACATGGACGTTGCCCCTTAAAATCAGAGTTCTGTAGTAGAACATGGACGTTGTCCCTGAAAACCAGAGTTTTGTAGTACAACACGGATGCCTTGTGCCAACAACTGAAGAGCTGAGCAAGGACATACAGTCATCTACATCACACCATTCTAAAAGGGTCTTTGCTAGCCACATGTAAATAAGAAACATCCACTGGCATAACTATAACGCTGTCATAGTTAGAACAATAATAGAATTTGAATCAATATATAAAAATAGCTCTGACTGGAAAAAATGACTTGCAGTTTCAGCACAGTTCTCCTTTATGTCCTATTTCCTTAGGCTACTTAAACAATTGGAAAAAGGACCATCTTTCTATGATTTAAAGCCGTACTGCTAATTTTTAAAGAGGCATGATCAACCTCACGGGGCCAAAACAGACCTCTTCTCAACTTCCAGTAATTTGAATATTCATACATACATACATATACAAACACACACACACACACACACACACACACACACTCACACCAGAAATAATTTACCTAGGAGGTAAGGCAAAATGGGAGAAGGATTTACATACGAACATACAAAGAAGCCAGCAGAAGAAGGTCATTTGGTCAATCAAATCTGCTCGTGTTGCAGGGTCCACAGCTTGAGCTACTGTCCCTGCCCTCCCTCCCCACTCCTCCCATCCTCCCTACCCATGATCTATACCTTCCCCTATGCCTGTCCCAGCCTCTCTTAAAGCTGCCCACTGTCTTCAATGAGATGACCTCTTCTGGCAGCGCATTCCAAGTGTCTACCATCCTCTCTGTGAAGAAGTGCTTCCTGACCTCCCTCCTAAACCTCCCACCCTCCAGCTTAAGACTGTACCCCCTCGGGTCATGGTTGCCACTCAGCTTAAACAGACTCTCCTTATCAACCTTATTTATCCCTTTCAAGTACCTGAAGGTCCCAATCATGTCCCCTCTCTCTCTCCTGTCTTCCAGGGAGTACATGTTCAGTGCCCTCAACCTCTCCTCGTATGCCTTGCCCTGCTGACCGGCTATCATCTTTGTAGCCCTCCTCTGGACCTTCTCCAGCAGATTAATGTCCTTTTAGAGGTGTGGGCACCAGTACTGAACTTCATACTGTAGATGCAGCCTTACCAGTAATCTGTACAAGGGCAGTATAACCTCCGCTCTCCTACTACTGACCCCCCTAGCTATGCATCCCAGCATCTTGTTTGCCTTTGCTACTGTTTTCTTGCACTGAGTGGGGTGCTTCAGGTCACTAGTGATCATCACTCCCAGGTTCTTCTCCTCCTCCTCTAATCCAGATACTTGGACTCCACCCAGGTAGTACTCTGTCCTGGGATTATCGGCTCCAATATGCATAACTTTGCATTTCTTGGCATTGAAGCCAAGCTGCCAGATCCTGGACCACCTCCCCAGCTTTTCCAGATCTTCCTGTAGGTCCTGTATCCCTTTAGCTGTGTCCACTCTCCACAGAGCTTTGTGTCATCTGCGAATAGGCACATTTTGCCCTTAATGCCATCCCCAATGTCGCTGATGAAGACACTGAACAACACCGGCCCCAGCACTGAGCCCTGTGGGACCCCACTGGTTACCGCTCTGGTGCCAGATAACTCTTCCCCCACAACCACCCTCAGGGTTCTGCCCCTCAGCCAGTTTTCCATCCATCTGGCCATCTTTTTCCCAACTTCAAGATCCACCAAGTTCCTGATCAACCTTTTGTGGGGCACAGAATCAAAGGCCTTGCTGAAATAAAGATAGAGGATGTCTACTGCTTGGCTCCTGTTTACTGTCTTAGTGACACAGTCAAAGAAGTCAATCAGATTTGTTTGATATGCTCTCCCCTCCATGAACCCATGCTGCCTCTCATCCTGGAGACCATGCTCCTCTAGATATTCCACCAACCTTTCCTTTAGTATGGTCTCCACGAGCTTGCCCACAACAGAGGTCAGACTGACTGGTCTGTAATTCCCTGGATCATCCTTGGGACCGCTTTTGTGGAGGGGCACTACATGTGCTGTTCTCCAGTCCTGTGGTACCATGCCTGACTCTAGTGAGCTATTAATCCACTTTTTTGACTGTAACTGTAATCCCACCTCTTGTGTATCTAACCACACATTCAAAAGGTGAGCGTAGTTTGCTGTGGTGGAGGTGGAATAATTATACAATCAGGTAAGGCATTTAAGTGTCATGTTTACGCACTAAAATGTTTAAAACTTAGTGCAGCTCCCATGCATACTCCTGTATCAGGCAATGGTAGAGCATGCGCAACCCAAGTGGATACCATAAGGAATTCACATGGGTTTCAACCAGACAGAAGACTAGATTTCTCACTCTAGTTTTACAGTTACTTGTAGCAGTACATGTTGAAGATGCTTTACAATTAGTTTACCAACTAAACTGGTTTCCTGTGAAGGAGGGAGGATTACCGATAAAGGCTGGTATGGCATTTCAGTAGCATGTTTGCATTTTTAAATATTTAGTAAGGGCTCCCATACATGTCCCTATATTGAACAACAGCAGCGCACATGTAAACCATGTGGGTAACGTGTGGTATCCACATGGGTCCCAGCCAATCCACATGGATCCCAGCCAATCAGAGAGATGGATTTCTTTTAATGCTTTGCTAACCGGGTAAAGTCCACTAGACACAATGCTTGTTTTCAGGGACAACCGGGAACACTGGGGAGGTTAACTGACTTGCTAAGAGTCACACAGTGTGCAAGTGGAGGTTGTGGAAACCAAACCTAGGGCTGCTTGATGTATCAAGCACATTCACAGCTTGTTTCTATAACCTCTAGGCCATACTGCCAGCCCCAATTGGTTTCTCAGTGTAGTGTTATAATTATTTGCAGCAGTATACATTGCAGAAACTTTACATTCTATTTACCAACTGAACTGGTTGGATGCAGATAATTTCCTGTGTCATCTGAGAGGAACTTGCTCAATGAGTATTGCATTTCCTACACACTGATGCTAGCACTCCCAACCAATGCATACATACAGAAACCATGGAAATATAGAAACAGAAACTGATGGCAATAGATTGAGGGTCCATCGAGTCTGTCCATACCACCTCACTCCTCCAACCTACTGTACTGGTGTGCTGTCTCCCTCTCCCCTCACCTTCTCACCCCTCAAGCCAGAGTTACCCCCCACCCGACTGAGAGTCCCCTTAGCCTGTCCCAGCCAGGTTTAAATCCATTTAAAACAGCAGGCCCCACCACCTCTGACAGCAGTCTGTTACATGATTCTGCCATCTTTTCTGTAAAGTAAAACCTCTTCATGTCTCTCTTGAACATGCCCCCCACCTACCTCTAATCATGTCCCCTCATGATGGCTTTCCTATTCCTTACAAACGGGTACTTGCCATCTACCCTGTTTATACCCCTAAGAGATGTATATGTTTCTGTCATGTCCCCACTCTTGTGCCTGGCCTCCAGTGAGTACATATTTAGGGCCACCAGCCGTTCCTCACAGCAACTGCCTTGCTGGTCCTGGATTATCTTGATGACCCTCCTCTACACCGACTCCAGTTTGTCTATGTCCTTCCTCAGGTGTGAACTCCAGAAAAGGCCTCACCAGGAGTCCGTATAGAAACAGTATCACCTTGTTTCTCTCTATACACCCCAGCATCCTTAACGCCTTGCTATATGCTTTGCTCAGTTACTCATTTCCTTGAGGAAGTCACTGATTATGATCCCCAGATCCCTCTCCTTTGTTGAAGTGGACAGCCTAACCCCTCCAATACAGTATTCCGTGTGTGGGTTCCGTCTCCCTAAGTGTACCACTTTGCACTTCTTAGTGTTGACTCTCAACTGTTATGTCTTAGACCATCTCTCCAGCTTTTATAGGTCCACCTGGAGCTCCCACACCACTTCCTTGTGATCTACCCACCTGCACAGCTATGTGTCATCACCAAAGAGACCCAAGCTGCCCTGGTTACCTTCCCGCTATGTTACCGATGAGCATATTTAATAGGACGGGTCCCAGGACTGATCCCTGCTGCACCCTGCTCATGACCTCCCTGTTCCCTGACTTCTCCCATTTATTACTACACTCTGTTGTCTCCTTAAAAAACAGCTTTCTACCCAACTGACTAAATCCTGCTCCACTCTGAAGTCCTGCAACTTTTTGAGCAGCCCCCTGTTTGGTACCAAAATGATGGCTTTGCTGAAGTCAAGTATAGTAAATCTACAATCTGTCCTTCATCTATCACCAAAAAACAGTATTTGGTTGGTCTGGCATAACTTCCCTGACACAAACCCATGCTGTTTGCTGTCATGCAGTCTATTATCCTCTAAGCAGACTACCAAGCTTTCTTTGACCATGAATGGACTCCATCTGATTATGCACAATAGAGGTAAAGACAAAACAGGCCTGTAGTTGCTCAGATTCTCCCTGTCCTTCCCCCTCGATTCCTGCCTTAATATAGGGCTTGCCAGCTCTGTGGCACCAAACGATGGGTGTTCGCTTGACATGCTGGCAACCGGGGTTTGTGCCCCGAACCCGGACATCAGGAGCTGAATCTAGTAGGAAGGGAGTTTAGAGCATCCTTCAAACGCTTCCCTACTCGGGGTAGGTTCCGGACTGCTGTTTGTCGGCTCCTGATGGTGGCTAGTCATTGGCATTCTTGGCAGCATGGGGCCTCGATATGCCGCTGAATGCCCCCGCATCCAGGATGCTGCCATGACCGGACCACTTTGAGGGTGGTGAATGGGTCAGGAGAAAACTGGAAAATTCGCTGCTCAGCCGACCAGATGACGGCAGCTGGTCCTCACTCACCACAAAGCCCAGAGGTGTCCATGCTGACCCCTGCTGTGCCCAGGATACACAGAATGCCTACAGGCGACTCTTTTCCCCTGGTTGTCCCCCATGGGGGTGGGGCACTCCAGATGAAGTGATAAGTCAGGTTACCTGGGTCACGGCAGTTATGAGGGTGGCGGATGACGAAGGGACATGGTGGCAGTTGGCTTAGGCAGCCCAAAGGAGTGGCCAGCTGAGAGCGACGGGAGCACAAATAAATAAGACAAAAAAAAAATATATATATATATATATAGTCCCTTTCCTTTACACCTGTCCCTGTGTCTCCTAAACAAGGTGTACCCTAGAACTGCCATATTCCAGTTGTTGTTCCTATTGGCCCATGTCTCTAGGACTCTAGGATGGCCACTAAGTCTAATTTAGCCTCGCCACCATTGCCTGTAGTTCACTGATCTTACTATTCAAACTTCTAGCCATTAAGCAAACCATCCTCAATGCACCCACCTTATTCCCTCCTCCCTTACCTAATCCCCTCATAGTGCTGTCCCCTCTCTTCCCAGCCTGTCCATTGTATCTTCTGCTAGTTAGATTGTTCCTGCCCACTCCCCTTCTCTTCATCTGTCTGCCACACTACCACTGCCGATTTCCCTTGATCCTATTTCCATTTTTTGGGAAACATCTGCTAGGTTCACCTTAAACCTGCCTCCTAATAGGGGGTTCCCAGCATCAGCCTTCCCATCTTTCAGTTTAACAGACTGCCCATGTAGATGTAATGTTTCTGCCCCAGTGTACTAGCCCCTTCCCTCATGAGATGAAGGTCATCTCCCTTAAATAGTCTTCTGTCACAGAAGTTTCCCCAGTCACTCACAAATCCATAACCCTTCTCCCAGCACCATTCCTTCAATCAGACATCGATTGCCTCAGTTTCCTCTTGCTTCACCACTCCCCATTCCCTGTCCAAACCTCTGAAAAGGCCAACGTTGCTGCTGCCTTCCCTTTCAAGTTCCCTTCCTCCCTAGCTGTCAGAAGTTAGTAATCTCCAGACCACGGTTTGCCACATCATTCGTACCCAAGTGTACTAGGACATGCGGCACCTCCCTCGTCTCATCTCATCTAACACCCTCCCTGTCCTGGCATCATCCCTTGGGGCTGATGCTCCAGAAAGGGTCTAACTTCCTCCCTCATAGTCTTATCCCCATACACCAGGGTTTTATTTAACTCTAAAAATTGATTAGCGTTTTGTTCATAAAAGTTCTAAAACATTGTGAAAATGCATAGAACTTGCCTCACTGTGTTTAACAAACATAACACTTCTAGAAAACCTATATAAATACTTTCTGTGCAGTTAGTATTGTCCCAAGAAAAAAACTGCTAATCAATTATTTAAAACCCTGATACACCATCCTCTCAACATCCCTCACAATCAAGTCCTCGACTACAAATACTTTGCTCAACACTTTCTTTACTCCCTTTACCCTTCTAGGAGCCTTCATCGCCCCCTGAACCCTACCGGGAGTCTTACTCCTAATTTGGTCTTTTACAGTCTCTCTAAGATGAGTCTGGTAACTGTGTCTCATTCAGGAGTGCAAAACAGTTTATGGTCACTACTAGCGGACCCTGTATACCACCTCCAATCTTCCTCCCTCCCTTCCTCTCCTAACTTGAAAAGGCCATCCTAAATTACTACTTTTTCTCAGTTTTCACTAAGAAGAACAGCGGGTCCATGCCAGAGAGTGGCATCAAAGCAGCCACTAAGAGAATCCCAGAAATGAGCCAGCCATTGTTCACTAGTGAAAGGGTTCTGAAAGGGTAGCTGCCCTCAAGACAGAATAAGGCCTCAGGACCAGATGGGTTGCATCTGAGGATACTCAAGGAATTAGCAGTGGAACTGGCTGAACCACTGATATGTCTGTTCAACAGCTCACTTAGGTCTGGGGAAGGCCCAAGGGATTGGAATGTGACAGATGTTGTACCACTTCATAAGGGGTGGGGGAAGGGGTTAGGAGCAATGAGGGAACTACAGGCCTATCAGTCTAACCTCTATCGTAGGGAAGTTGATGGAGTCACTGATCAAAGAGGACCTCATAGACTACCTGGGGAGAAACAGACTGCAGGATAGTAAACAGCACTTGTTTCATGGCAGGAGGATCTTGTCAGCCTAATCTGATAGTTTTCTTTGACTGGGTGACAAAGGAATTTGACAAGGGCCATACTGTGGATCTGCTCTACTTTGACTTCAGTAAGGCTTTTGACTTGGTACCTCACAAATGAGTGCTCAAGAAGATGGAAGACCTGGGTGCAGCTAAACCCATAGTGAACTGGGTGGATAACTGGCTAGAGGGTAGGCAGCAGAGGGTGGTGGTCAGTGGGGTTAGATCAGAAGAGAGGGAGGTTATGAGTGGGGTTCCACAGGAATCTGTCCTGGGTCCAGTCCTTTTTAACATGTTAGTGACACTGGAGAAGGAATCGAGGGCAGGCTGTGTCTCTTTGCAGATGACACAAAACTATGTGGGAGGGTGGATAGTGATGAGGGAATAAAGGAAATGCAGAGATACCTACAAAAGCTAGAGGGGTGGTCAAAGGTCTGACAGTTAAAATTCAGCATTAAAAACTACAAGGCAATGCACCTAGGGAAAAAGAACTCTAAGACAGAGTACTGGATGGGAGGAGAGAGACTCAGCACTACAGCTGAGGCATGAGATCTGGGATTTACCATTAGCATCTCATTTACTCACTATTTGTAAACCAATACTGCTTTGTATACCAATATTCCTGTACTGTAAATCAGTAGATTTCAGTATTTTGTACCTTTGAGATCAGTCAGTGCCTTCCCATTGAACCTTGCACTGATCAATCGGGTGGTACTAATGCCCAGTTGACCTGGTCCACCTTTAGCCACCCGGTAGTCTTGGATATAGTGAGACTCATTCAGACTTTGCAGCCAACTTGCTGTACAGTAGTTTGGATCAGGGCCCTACACACCTACTAGTGTGGTGTGTAGAGGTTATCGGCCCGGTCCTTGCTGGGATAGTGGTGTTTTCATTGGAGAGATGGATCTTCCCAGATCCCTTAAAGGAGGTGATAGTATGCCCCCTTTTGAAAAAAAAACTCCCTTGACCCTGACTGCCCAGCTAACTACAGATCAGTCTCGAACTTACCCTTTACAGGGAAAGTTATTGAGAAGGTAGTCACTTTGCAGCTGGAGGATCATTTAACCAACCACAATATCTATGACCCTCTCCAGTCTGGCTTCAGGAAAAGGGACAGCACTGAGACTGCCCTGGTACAGGTACTTAATGACCTTCTGATGGCAAGAGATCGGAGAACCCAATCCATCTTGGTTCTCCTTGATCTCTCAGCAGTATTTGATACTGTCGACCATGGGGTGCTGCTCGAGCACTTGTAGTTTTTCTGTGGACTGAGGGGGCGGTCCTCAGTTGGTTTCAATCCTTCCTCAAGGGCAGATCCCAGAGAGTGGTGTCAGGGATTTATTCCTTGGCCCCTCACTGGCTGCCCTGCGGGGTACCACAGGGGTAGGTGCTGTCTTCCATGTTGTTCACAGTGTATATGCTGCCATTAGGGAACATTACAAGATGGTACGGGTTGAGTTTTCACTGCTATGCAGATGACTCTCAACTGTACATGTCTTTTGTGCCTGAACAGGAGTTAGATTTTGTCATGGTGTTTAACAACTGCCTGTTGGAGATACAGAACTGGATGAGTGCTAGTTGGCTTAGGTTGAACTCGGGTAAAATGGAGGTATTGGTGGTGAACCCTGACTGTAGGACGACAGGGGCATGGGTGGGAAAACCCTCAGGATTATATCTTGGTGGAAACCCACTGATTGCCTCGGGCCAGGTGCATAACCTTGGTGTGGTACTTGATGAAGGCCTGAGCCTGAGGGCACAGGTTTCAGCTGTAGTCAAATCCTCCTTTTACCATCTAAGGAACATAGCCCAGGTGCAGCACCTGGTCCCTCCCAAAGATCTTCCTACCTTGGTCCACACCTTTGTTACCAGTCGTTTTGATTACTGCAATGCCCTCTACCTAGGGCTACCAGGGGTGGATATCCGCCGCTTGCAACTAGTGCAGAATGCGACGACCAGGCTGTTGACTGGAACTCCTAGATGCAGTCATATAACACCTGTGCTGCGTGAACTGCACTGGTTGCTGATACAATGGTGGATCACCTTCAAGGTCACACTGCTGACATATAAGGCCCCACATGAGTAGGGACCCCACCACCTGAAAGAGCTCCTGTCACCTTACTGTCCCACCTGCTCACTCCAATCCTCCAGCGAAGGATTGCTAGATATTCCCAGGGTATCCTTAAAAACATCAGAAGAAAGATCTTTTGCCTTCATGGCACCTACCCTGTGGAATTCTCTACCATGCCGGTTACGAGATAGCCTGACCATGGAAGGATTTAAAAAATCCTTGAAGACATACCCGTTTAACCAGGCATTTGAAGGGACTCAGTGAATTAATGTTAAAATGTTTTATCTAGTTTTAATGTTTAATGATGAGTATTTATTTTACTGTATATTGTTAAGGCACCCTGAGCTTTGGAAGGGCGCCTCATACAAATAAAGCTTTACTTACTTGATTGTACTTTTGCTTACCTTGCCATTTTTTAAGGCCAGGGTCATGCCTGAAAATGGTCCCTCAGATCAGTGCACTTACCCGGTAACCAAAGACATAAATAAAATAAATAAATGAAATAAAAATACCACCAACAGCTTAATCTGGTTCTATAAGTTAGTTTGCATCTGTACAAATATTGCCCTTCCCTTGCCCCCGGTCACACCTGGAAACGAGCCACATCTCAGTGTGCTCTACCCGGTCACAAACTTTCAAATAAATACATAAAATAAATGTAAGCAATCGAGTCAGTACAACAAGGCCGATAGCAAGGCTAACAGAATGCTGGGATGTATCGGGAGGGGTACCGACAGCAGAAGAAAAGAGGTAATACTTCCCATCTACAAATCCCTGGTAAGGGCTCACCTAGAGTACTGTGCCCATTTCTGGAGTCCTGACCTCAGAAAGGATAAGGATAGTTTGGAGACATTGCAGCGTAGAGTAACAGAAATGATTCAGGGCCAGCAGGGCAGATCCTATGAGAAGCGCCACCAGGCACTAAATATGTACTCACTGGAGACCAGAAGGGAGAGGGGAGGTGTGATAGAGACCTTCAAGTTTCTTAAAGCAATTAACAAAGCAAACTGTGGGGAACTATTTAACCTGAATACCAATTCACGGTCACGTGGACACAAATTGACATTAACAGGATGTAAGTTCAGGAGGGATGTGAGGAAGTACTACTTTACGGAAAGGGTGGTGGAACCTTGGAACAGTCTGTCAGCTGAGGTGGTGAGTGCGAGTTAGGGGGATTGAGGCAGGGCTGGAACATAATGAAGGGAATAATGGTTACCAGGGGCAACAGGACCAGGAAGGAGAATAGAGAGATGACAGGTAGGGTTAGTATCCTGGAGGAAAAGTAGGTTCCAAGGATTATAGGGAACTTGGACAGACTGGATGGACCTCTGGTCTTTTTCTGCCATCACTGTTTATGTTTCTATATTTCCTCTTCCCCCCTCCCCACCATCCTCAATCACCCCGAGCCAGTGGGCCTCTGCGGGAGGCGGAGAGTGGGTAGTAGTTACGCAGCCCAACTCAGCTGCCTGCTCAGCATGAGTACTTCCCCTCCAGCTGTCTGGATGTTCAGTTAGGACGTGCTGGGGCTGACATCTGCTATAATAGTAAAAGCGCCGTACCAAGTACCGATCCTTGTGGGACCCCACTGGTGACCTCCCTACTGCTTGAGAACTCTGTCTCCACCACCATGCCCTGGGTCCTGCCTTTCAGCCAGCTAGTAACCCACCTACTCAACTTCTCTCCTGCCCCCAGACCTGTCAACTTCTTGATCAATCTTTTGAGGGACATAAAGTCAAAGGTCTTGCTAAAGTCTATGTACAGGGTGTCAACCACCTGTCCTTTGTCCACTGTTTTAGTGACCCAGTCAAGCAAGTTGATCAAGTTTGTTTGGCACAATCTCCATGCCATAAATCCATGTTGTCGCTCACCCTGGAGCCCATTCTCTTGCAGATATTCTACTAGCATTTCCTTAAGTATGGCCTCTGTGAGCTTGTACATGACTGAGATCAGGCTGGAGCTCCCCGGGTCATCTTTGGGACTGCTCCTACGGATCACACCTACTAATATAAGGTAACAATCTTCTAATTGACAAAAGGGAACAGAAAAGGTGCCTCATCTATAAAAGATAATCGCTGACTGCTTTTAAAAACGAATATTAGTATTAGGTAATTAGTTCTTGACTTCAGTGGTGGGGAAATTAATAGAATCACTACAGAAGAAAAGGACTGTGAATTATCTTGAAACCAGGGGATTAAAATATACTAGGCAAAATGGATTCATAACAGGGAGGTCATGTCAGACAAATCTGATAGATTTATTTGACTGGGTGACCAGGGAGCTAGATCAGGGTGGAACCATGGATGTGGCCTATCTGGATTTCAGAAAGGCCTTGAACACCGTTTCACATAGGAGACTTGCAAATAAGCTGGGCAGCCTAGGAAGTGGGTCCAGAGATGGTAAACTGGATAAGAAATTGGTTGGGAGATAGGAGAAAGAGGGTGGTGGTAAACGGAGTTCACTCTGGGGAAGGGAGAGTGATTAGCGGGGTGCCACAAGGACTGGTAGTAAGTTCAGTTCTCTTTAATGTCTTTATTATTCATTTGCTCATGTGTTTATTTATTTAATAATGTCTGGTGAGACTATGAGCAAAACTCTGCCTGTTTTCATAGTCGTCCAGACATAAGGACAGACATAGGATGCAGTTCACATAAAAAAAAAATGACAAGCAGACAGTAAAAGTGTCTTTACAATGTATACACCTAGTAGATTACAGGCATTTATTTACATGTGTTCGAGTTACATAACCAGTCCAACAATTTAGATTTGAATACAGAGAAAGGCAGGGTTTGATCAGTCACATGCAGAGGTAATGAGTTATAGAAACAGGGAAGTCGATGTAGTAAGGCCCTTTGGCAGCGCAATATCAGTGACATTGCAGAGGGGCTAGAAGGGAAGGTATGCCTTTTCACAGATGACACACATATCTGTAATAGGGAAGACACTCCAGATGGGGTGGAACAAATGAATATTGATCTAAAAAACCTTGAGGAGTGAACAAAAGTGTAGCAGCTGGGATTCAATGCGAAGAAATGCAAGATCATGCACTTTGAGCACAGAAACCCAGGGGCAGAGTACAAGATGGGGGGGGTTGGGGTGGTACTGATGACCACCAAGCAGGAAAGGGACCTGGGAGTTATAATTTCTTTTTTTTTTTCCTTTTTTGACTTTCCATTTATGCCCCCTTCGTCACCATGTCTGGTCCTTCTCTTGGGGTCTCCCAATGCACCACACAGGCTGCACCATGAGGACCAAGGGTCTCACTCCGTTAGTGCCCCGCTCCAGTATTCTAGGGTCCCGGATGACCCTCCGGGTGGGGCAGAGGGGGGCCCCCTTTCTCCCTTCGAACCTCAGGGGAGCATGCACCTGGAGCTGTACCCCCAGCTCCTCCCGGTTGCTGGTGCGGGAGTCCATCACCTGGCCCAGACGTGGGGTTTTTCCTATGTTATGATATCGGCCCCCTGGGGACATCAGCACTCATGGAGGACCAATGAGATGGAGGCACACAGAGATGTACTTTTGCTCCAGTCCTCAGCCAACGTCTGCCCCTGCCATTCTGTTCCCTCTGCTGCACCACCACCACCCATGGTCACCCAGGCGGCAGTATGGCAGTGAGGACCGCAGCCCACCCCTCCCAGAGAAGGAGATCAGCCCATCAAGCAGTCTATCCTTCTTCCCCCAGCCAGCCCTCCAGCAGCTCGGACTCGCTACCAAACCCAGGTCGACGGTGTCGCAAGTAGTAGCACTACCGTTGGACCGGCAGAGTTATTTCTGACAACCTAAATGTGGCCAAGCAGTGTGACAAGTCAGTGGCGAGAGCTGGTGGGATACTGGGGTGTATAGGGAGGGGTATAACCAGCAGAAAGAGGGAGGTAGTTATACTGCTGTATAAAACATTGATGAGACCTCACCTGGAATACTGTGTTCAGTTCTAGAGACCACATCGCCAAAAGGAAATAGAATGGAAGCAGTCCAGAGGACAGCAACTAAAATGGTGCTGCGCCTGCATCAAAAGCCCTATGAGGAGAGGTTGAAGGACCTTAATATGTATACCCTAGATGAAAGGGGGGAGGAATATGAGAGAGACTTTCAAATACCTCATTGGTATTAACAGGGCACAGGACGAAAGCATTTTTAAGAAAAAAAGATGCTCAAGAACAAGGGGACATGTTATGAAGCTGGTGGGAGTGGTAGATTCAGGTTAATGGTAGAAGGTACTTCTTTACAGAAAGAGTGGTGGATGAATGGAACAGCCTCCCAGCAGAGGTGGTTGAAGCAAATACTGTAATGGGTTTCAAGAATGCATGAGACAGGCATAAGGGAATATTTTTTCATCTTTTCATCTGGAATGGGGGGGGGGGGATAAAGCCGGAGACCAGGTAGGGTCTGTGTATTACAGCAGGTAAGGAATATGGGCAGACTGGGTGGGCCAAGCTGTCCTTATCTGCCAGTAATTTCTATGTAATCTATGTAGGTAGTGCACTGGCTCTTTAAGAAGTTCCCATACATGTGGAAAGGAGGTTTCTGCTGACAGTAGCGTTAGCAGGATGTCATCAACAAAGTGTGCTAATTTGTATTCCCTGCCCCCGATTGGGATGCCCTCAACTGCCTGATCCTTGCAAATTAAGGCTGATAGCTCTATATATAGAACAAACAATAATGGTGAAAGAGGGCAGGCCTGTCGGGTTCCCCACGTCAGATTAATTGACTCAGATAATTCCCCATTGATCCAAACATAAACCTGGAATGACTGATATTCGATTTGCAGGATATCCACCCACTCCAACGGGAAGCCAAAACTCAGAAGTGTGTGCCATAAAAATGGCAAGGAGACCCAATCAAAACCCTTCTCCATGTTGAGGCTGGAGAGGACCATGGGACTAACCAGGAGGAGGTATATTCCTGTAAAAGTAAAGTGCATTGCATATTGTCGTGAGCCTGCCTCCTCAGACAAATCCCACCTGATCCTCATCCAGCGATGACTGGAGAAGAATATCCAGTCTTGCTGCCCAGATCACCATAAAGATCTTGTAATTGTAGTTCAATATGGAAACTGGGTGGTAGGAGGAAGGCTGAGTGTGGTCTTTACCTGGCTTCAGCAGTGCGGAAATAGACACATTCCTCCAAGAAGAGGGAGGGGCATTTCCTTGCTGTATGACCTGAAAAGTCTTGAAAAGTAGGGGAAGAAGATAATCCTTAAACTTTTTTTTTTTTTTAAATTCATGTTTATTGCATATTTCGGCACAATCATAGGATATTGTTAAATCTTGTCCTTCTTTTTCCATTGTTTAAGATGCATGCAATTAACATTATGGACATTAATTTTACATATTAAGATTTCCATCAGCTGGAGTTAATTCATATTATATGTCACATTTCCTTTTACTCAACCTCTTTAATTTAATTTTCTCCATCAAGTCAGGTACTTCTTGATAGGGTTTTCATATCTCCGTGTCCCCCTTCCAATCTTATTTCTCCCAACCCCTCCCCAATAGTATGAGACATGGAGTCCATCTTCTCACAAAAATCATCTGTGTTCTACAATTTATTTTACATGTGATTTCCTCCATTTTTTATTTCATTTATGATATTCATCCAATCTAGGTAAACAGGTGGGAGCTGAGAGAGCCACCTTTTAGTTAAGGCCTTTATGGGCAGCTGTAAGTAGGACATTCCACAAATAGTTTTTGTCGGCCCCTCTGAGATCCTTTGGTTTTATCCCCAAAATCAAGTTTTCAGGGTCCATTGGTGTAACTATAGATAGGATCTGTCCAATCTTCCGCTTAATTTCCTCCCAGTAGTTCGTGAGGGTTGGACACGACCAGAAGACATGGAGATAGTCAGCCCCACCAACCCTACAATTCCTCCAGCATCTCCCCGTACAGTTTTTATCCCATTTACATTGAACAACTGGTGAGACAAAGAATCTTATTCTAACTTTCCATTCAAACTCTTTCCACATGGGAGAAGACGTGGTCTTAGAGGCCTGTGCAAGAGCAGCGATCCAGTCATCCTCGTCAAGGCTTTCCCCAATTTCCTGTTCCCACCTGTTTTTGATGTGAGATACTTTATTCCCCCCCCCATCCCCAAGAGCTCTGTAGATGGCAGACACCTGCCCCTTGACTTTTGTTGCATTCATTATTTCCATCATTGTACTTGATATCCCTACCGCAGGTTTAAATTGTGTGTTCATAGTTTGCAGTTTGTGTATATGCGCTCTTATCTGCAGGTATCTAAAATAGTCTTCCCGCCTTAAGGAGAACCTTTCCTTAATCTGGTTGAATTCCAACACCACTGAGCCCTCCATGAAATGACTTAGGAAGTACAGTCCCAGCCTTCCCCACCTTTTAAATGTGAGATCCTGCCTAGGTGGTTGAAACTGCTGGTCCCATGCAAACCACCTGAACGGCCAAAGCTCCTCATCCAATGTATGCTTGGTCCACAGACGTTTCAGGGAGTCTAAAGTATTCCTTACCGATAGCAGTAGTGATTCCCCTACCACTGTTCGGGAACCAGGAGTTAAGGCACGTGCCCCCAGTGGTGCCCCTTCCGTCAGGACTTCCTCTATCGTCTTCCACCGTCCTATGTACGGTTTAGCTGACCAGAAGAGGGCCCATCTCAGCTGAGTGGATAAGAAATAGTCCTCCAGATTGGGAAGATTCCTGCCTCCATATAGTTTATTCGTTTGCAATATTGTACTTTTAATTCTAGGCTTCTTATTATTCCAAATAAATCTTAGGAGCATCTTTCCCAAATTTGAAATTGTTTTTATGAATTTTATTGGGAGACATTGAAATAAATACAGATATCTAGGGAGAATATTCATCGATACGGTTTGTATCCGTAAGTATAAGGGTAGGTTTAGGGCTTCCCATCTTTTAATGTCTTGTCTAATTTGTGCCACTGTTGGTTCCAGGTTATATGTATATAGCAATGACAGTTTTTTCGGTATTTGGGTGCCAAGATATTTTATTTTCCCCTTGTTCCAGCTTGCGTCTAGTAGCTGTCTGATATTGGGTGGAGGGTGGTATCGAAATGTCAAAATCTCAGTTTTAATTTTATTTAAAGTATAACCTGAAAATTAGCTGAACCTGTCTATTATAGACCAAATTGCGGGAATAGACTTGTCTGGATTAGTTATATATAAGAGAACATCGTCTGCATATAAAGAAATGCTATGGTCCTCCCCACCCACTTTCACCCCCATCACATCCTTTGCTTCCCTTATTGCTTGTGCCAGGGGCTCTATGTATATGTCAAAAAGGAGCGGTGACAGTGGGCACCCCTGTCTGGGTACCTCTTCCCAGGTCAAACCTCCCTGAGATACCTCCGTTTACCCTAATGAATGCCTGCGGTGAGGCATATAAAACTTTAATCGCCTCCAAAAATGATGGCGGGAAGACCATTCTTTTTAGGACCATAAACAGAAAGTTCCAATTTACTTTGTCGAATGCTTTTTCCACGTCCAAGCTCATTAAGCAGGTAGGGGTATGCTGTTTATTGACAATGTCAATTATGTTTATGGTCCTTCTAACCCCTTCAGGGGCCTGCCTGCCTACTATAAAGCCCGTTTAATCTGGGTGAATTATGTTTATCAGTAAAGGCTGTAGTCTCTTGGCTATTATCGCCGTGAAAATTTTATAATCTACATTAAGTAGTGAAATCGGTCTGTATGACCCACAATCTTTCGGGTCCTTCCCTTCTTTCGGGATCACAGTTGTGGTGTAGTTCCACGATGGGGGCACCGTTTCTCTCCCCAGCCAAACTTGGTTATAAACAGTCTGTAGCATAGGAACGATATCCCCACCGCACGTTTTATATAGTTCCACCCCAAACCCATCAGGGCCCGGACATTTCCCCACTTTAAACTCCTGATTGTACTTATTATCTCCTGGTGTGTGACTGGACCTCCCAGTCTTTGCCCTTGTGCCTCTGAAATTCGGGGTAAATTCAGAGTTTCCAAAAAATCCCGTGCCACTTCCGGGCATGTTTCTATTTGGGGGCTATATAATTGTTTATAATACATGACTAATGCATCTGTTATCTGCTCCCACCTACCTGCTAGCTGTCCTGTAATGGGGTGCCTAATTCCTGTTATATGTGCCCGAGCTGATTGTTGCTTTAGCCTATAGGCTAGAAAACGGGTGGCCCTGGGGCCTCCGCATAGTAGGCCTGTTTTGTAAAGTAGGCCCTCTCCTGCCTCTAATTGTAATAATCTTTGTATCCTATTTTTAAGTTCAGCTATTCGGTTACCCCTTTCTCTAGAGAATTTAACCTTCTGTTGGTCTTCCAAGCTTTTAAGCTCCTGGTTTAACTGCTCCTTTTGTTTTACTCTTTCCATTTTTTTGTGAACCGCTATTGAGATCAACCTTCCCCTAAGCATTGTTTTAACCGTGTCCCACAGAATCTGGGGTTTAGTGGTAGGGCCGTCATTCCAAAGGGTAGACTGTTTTATTACTTCCCTGATCTCCTCTTTTACCTTATCATCCCTAAGCAAGCTGGTGTTCAGCCTCCATTGTGTTGGCTTTTTAGGAAGTTGAAGATCGATCTCCACATAGATGGGTTTGTGGTCAGATATACTCTCTGCATCTATCCACATTGAATCGAACATCGCTATGTTCTCACCATATGTGAGTCTAGAAAAAATATTGTATCTGGAGGAGTAATATGTGTAATCTCGAGCTAGTGGGTATTTTTCTCTCCAGACATCCTGTAATCCTGTATATCTCTCATGAGCTTTCTCAGGAGCCTAGAGATTCTCCCATTGGGAGCCAGAACACGTGAGGTGGTATCCATCGACCTGTCCATAATCACATTCCAGTCCCCCCCTGCAATCACTACCCCCTTGCTTTTTCAGCCATTAGTTTAAATAATTCTGCAAAAAAGGTTATCGGTGACCCTGGGGCGTAAACATTACTAAGGTCACCTGTAGCTCTTGGACCCTCCCCACCACCATCACATATCGGGCCCCTGCATCCGCTATTACCTCCTCCTCCACGAATGGGAGAGAAGCCGACAGCAACGTCGAAACACCTCTTTTTCTTCCTTTATCTAATGAGGTATGATATATAGTCAGGAAATCCCGAGTTCTCAACTTCATAGCTTCACTGGGAGACAGGTGAGTCTCCTGCAGAAACTGTATCTCACAGTTCTGCCTTTTCAGGAATTTCTGAAGTTGTTTTCTTTTAATAGGATGGTTTATGCCATTAACATTGTAGGAAATTACTTTAGATTTTATCCTATCCATAATTTAAGTATTGAGCCTTTACCTGTGTCTTGAGCCCTGTTTTAATTCTGATACAACTGGTTTCTTTTTTCCCAGCTTCCATTCTCTCTTCCTGCTCAAACTTTACTTTCCACCTTTTATTATTGCTAGCCCTGATAAATGCATGTATCCGTTTATATTTGTCCCTGTGCCTTGCATGGTATCTAATACAAAACATCATTCACGCGCTGGTTTTCAACCAATGACCAGCCTTAACATGTGCATATATAAGCGTGATTATAAAGCCCTCTAGTGGCAAATTCAAAACCTTAACAGAACATCTCCATAAGTCCACAGACAAACACAAGATAACTTGCAACACTTTGTGTATAAAAATATCTTCAAAATTGCAAAACTTTCCCCCATAGCCCCTCTTTCAGCATCTTTTCCTAGTTTATGCCTTGGTTGATATAGGGGGAGTACATTTCTAATTTCCAGTGAAACATAACTTCCTAGGTCAGTCCAGTTCATGTTGAGCGGACTGGTTTGTGTCACATTTGGGACACATTGCCCTTTATGTTGTTGTGGGCTATACCTCTTCAGAGCAGCTTTTCTGGGTATATACCCTATGCTCAGTAGTATTACTAACGTCAGCATAACCGAAAGGCAAAAAAAAAAAAACATCATGATCTCCAGGTTTCCACTCTTTTTCCTCCCACCCAGCCCCTTACAAGGTATTATGAGGAGATTATCAGATTCATCTCCAACACGAACCATTACTGTATTTTCCCTTGTGGCTCCCTCGCACCGAGGGCGCGGAGGAACCGGAGGGAGCCCCACTGGCCATGGTCTGCCAGCTTCCTATTTCTTTCATTAAATTCTACCCGAGATGAGCAAGTACTTTTCTTTAGTCGAGATCTCATCCTTCTTACCCATTTTTATTGTAATTCTTATGATTTTACCTGCCAGGCTATGCGACATGGATTCAGGGAGTAAGAGGTGTCACCCTTCACCCCGTTGCCACCAACCCTATCCAGGCATGCAGGAGATGTCAGGTATCTGTCCATCAATCCTTATTTCCCTTCTCCTCCCCAGCCCAGTTCCCCATTCCCCTTACTTTAGATCTCCAAATGTTAGTTATATTTTGATACACTCAATCTCGATTCTATCAGTCTCTTAGCGTGTTTCAACATGCCCCATAGTCCGTATTATACCTTATTCAACGGCTGCACCTTAATTGTCCATTTCAGTCTACCACTTCTCCTTCCTCTTGAAAGATCTCATCCTGTCCCAGTTCTTCCTCGGCTGAGGTCTCCTGTGTGTTCAGGGCTGCATGGCACGTTATAGGGGCATATGGTTTCAGTAGTTCTGTGATGTCTGCTCGTAGATTTATTGCTTGCTTCTGATGAGAGCGTGTCAAGCCCTTACGCGCCACTGTCCAAGCCGACCGTCGTAGCTCCCTCTCTATTCTCTCCTTATCAAGCCCAGGAACCGTAATTCCGGAATCTTCTAGGAAACTTTTGGCAGCCAAGAGGTCTTCATAAACTCTAAGGCCCTGTTTGGTTTCTACCCTTAGGCGCGTTGGGAACAACATCTGCGCCTTTAAGTTTCTGGCTCTGAGCTGCTCAACAATTGACCACATAGTGCGCCGCGCTTGACTCCGCGCTGTATAGTCATTATCAATTGTTATTCTGTGTGCACCAAGCATGATCTTTTTTATTCTCCAGGCCCTCCTGAGGATCTCTTCTTTTGAGGTGTAGTTGGTCATCTGAATCACAAAGGACCTGGGGCGTGAACCAGGGCTTGTGGGCCATTGAGTGAGGGAGCGGTGCACCCTATCTATTGAAGCATCAAACTCTGCAGGTAGCTTTAATAAGTCTCTTAGCATTTTTTGTATGAAAGTAATAGTGTCTGTAGCTCCATCCTCTGCTCCCTCAGGTACACCATAGATTCTTGTTTTTTTTCTTCTGGTTCTACCCTCTATGTCATCAAGCTTATTTCTCAGCTCTCTCTCTCTCTCTCTCTCTCGCCATCAGAAACAGGAGGAGACGATCGTGACGATCTGCCTGTTCTACCACTGCAGTGAGACCCAATTCCAATTTGTCAGTTCTATGTTCTATTTTACCAATGTCCGCTTCAAGTTCGGTCAGAGAAGCGTCTATCTTTTGTACCGTTTTGGCAGTCTGCAATATTGAGGCTACGAGTTGAGGGAACTCTTCTTCTGGACCTGTATCCATCGCCATGTTTTCTTCTTCCCCGGAAAGCACCAGGGTTTTCGATATTTTTTCACCCTGCAGCAGAAGTTGTAACTTTTGTACCGGTGTCTGGGCATTCTTGGGTGTTCCCGCTCTTGATCTGGTTGTTTTTGCTGGAGACTGCATTTGTTATATTTGTAGATGCCTATCGATTTGATCTTGGGCTGGGAGACTCAGTAAATTAGGCTGCCATTCAGGCTGCTGACTTCACCGGAAGCCCCATCCTTAAACTTTTTAAAGAATTCCACAGGTTAACGGTCCAGTCCAGGACAGTTACCAGTTTTGAAATCTCGGAAGACTACTTCTACGTCCTCTGTGGTTATTAAACAGCGCAGGGAAGCAGCCTGGTCTGGTGCGATCTTTGAAAGGAAGAAAGAGGAAAGTAAAGCCCTGGTCTGTTCCGACGGTGGGGGATCGGCTATGTAGAGCCATAGGTAGTAATCCCTGAGGATATTCTGCACTTCTTGGTGCCTACAGGCCAAAGATTTGGTTTGAGAGGCCCTCAGTTGGGTTTCACAAGCCTGTGCCTTCCAAGCCTGGAGCTGGTGAGCCAATGTTCTCGCTCCCCATTGTTCTCCTTTTGTAATATTTACACCTAAGGTAAAACAAAGCCTGTTCCACCTTTAGGGTCAACATTTCTTGTATCTCTGATTTAACCTGCAACAGCTGGGGGAGGACTGACTATCTGGAGGGTATGCAAGGTGTTTTGTAAATGCTGCACCTTGACTTCAGGTGATGCTCCTGCAAGAGTAGGACACGAGTGCATACAGCTCTGTTTTCAGTCCTGTACAATACTGGCTTTTAGCTTTTTAAAATCGCTATTTTAGAGTGTGGGTATAATAAGTATTAATCTGTGAATCATAGAGAGATTATTGCAGCGTTCTTTCTTTATTTTTCATCCAGTAATGGACATCAAAATGAAGAATCTGCTGAAACATAACCCCCTCCCCCCACTGACACCAGATAGGGCCAGGAACATCAAAAAATCAAAATGGTCCGGGAAAGGTTCACACGAATCACTGAATAAAATCCCCTTATCAGAAGAAAAATTCATATCAGAGATGAACGAAATAAAGCTGGCAATCTCTCACCTGATGGAGGATTCCAAAGCTACCAGATGAGCCACTGAAACTATCACTCTACGTCCTTCTGATGCAGAAACAAGAATTTCTTCCACAGAAGTTTGGAAGGCAAGGATAGACTCACAGTTACCAGTGTTCAGACAAAAGTACAAAAAGCTTGATGCTAAGCTCAAGGATCTGGAGGGTAGATCACAATGAAATAATATCGTGATCTACGGCCTGCCAGAATCCTTAGAAAGCACTGACCCTCTCCATTTTGCACAAGTTCTGTGCAAAAACATCACTGGAAAATCACCAAATGGTTTAATTTATATTATTGAAAGAGCTCACAGAGCATTGAGGCCCCTACCAAACAAAGGTGACTCTATGAGACCCTATATTGTTAGATTGCTTAACTTTTTTTGATAGGGTCCATGTTCTTCAGAAAGTTCGAGAAGCCAGAGAACTGTCTTGGGATGGAAAAAGAATAAGGATTTCCCAAGATTTTCTGCATGAAGTCCGTCAAAGAAGCAGAGACTTTACACTGATAGTTAGTAAACTTATTTCAGCCAGGATAAAGTTTAGAAAGATTTACCCTGCAAGGTTCTCCATTTTCAAAGAAAATAAGAGTCATGTATTCGACACACCAGATCAAGCTCATTCTCGACTAATGACTTTCTTCCCAGAATTCAAAAAAGGCTGACTCTTTTAATGGTGATCTGAACTCACCTGTAGTTGGACTGTTGGTAACAGTAGCTTCTTATTTAGGTGTTAGTTCCTAACAATCGTAATATTTTGAATGTTCTATCTGTTTTGCTTTACCTGGTGGGCCTATGTACAGTTCACTCCTGTAGTAACTATATAGGAAGATTCTGTCAATAATTTTACATATAAGAAAGATTCAGTCTGAGAACTTTTAAAAGAGGTTATTAAAGCTTTGATTTGGGTTGCAACCAGATAATAAGCATTTATATAGAAAATTATGTTTTGGTTAGACTTCTGACAAAGATCGCCTTGGAAAACTCCTCAGACCTTTCTAGTTCATGCCCTTAAGTAATGTACTCCACAGGCTGACCCTGCATCCCAGAGAGAATGTTAGTTTCACTGAATTTAAGACATTTATATGATAAAATATTTGTTAACCTTGTACTGGAACAGCTTAGATGAGTTGTTTGTTGTTATGGTACCTTCTGTGGAAGAATCTAAAGTAATTATATTTCACAAGTAATGTATGAGGAGCAAAACCCTGGGGAAATAAGGCTAATCTGACTATTTACAAGGGTATCAAACTAAGGATCCTTCTTTCTTTTAAAAATAGCATTTATTATACCCATTTAAATGTACATTGTCAGAGTTAGGTAGCTTCTTTTGCAAAATATGGCTTGCATATTTTAATTGGTGTCAATGGATTTATTTCGGCCTATTTTTTCAGTTCGAATGAGGCTTGCAATAGCTCTTTTGAAAATAGCTGACGATTCGAATGAAAGGCCAGGCTGACTTTGAGTTCATGGATGGGTTCGAACAATGACTTTAGTCTTCTATTCAATACATCCTATTTTATTGAAAGATCGGCGACCCCAGATGATTTAGCTGTATATGTCTTTTGTGCCCGGTCAGGACGCTGCCTTGTCGGTATTTAATAACTGCCTTGAAGAAATCCAAGAATGGATGAATGGGAGTTGGCTGAGGTTAAATCCCGAGAAAACTGAGGTGTTGGTTGTGGATTTAGGTCGCTGTGAGGCGGGTCTGCCAGAGGGATCACCCTCAGGCCTATGGCTTGGAGGTGTCCAGCTGACGACCTCAGACCAGGAGCGAAATCTTGGCGTAGTACTTGATGACCGTTGACACTCAAATCCCAGGTGTCAGCGGTTATAAAGACTTCCTTTTTTCATCTGAGGAATATTGCCAGGGTGAAGCACTTGGTTCCTCCAGAGGACCTTCCAACATTAATCCACGCCTTTGTTACCTCCCGGCTTGACTACTGTAACTCCCTATACCTAGGGCTATCGGGGGTTGAACTTCGCCGTCTGCAGCTGGTGCAGAATGCGGCAGCCAGGCTATTGACTGGAGTCTCTAGATCCAGTCACATAACTCCTGTGCTCCACGGACTGCACTGGCTGCCAGTGTTTTGGCGAATTACCTTCAAGGTCGGTTTGCTGACCTATAAAGCCCTACATGATCTGGGACCTGCCTACCTGAAAGAGCTCCTGTGCCCCTATAGTCCCTCTCGCCCCCTCCGATCCACTGACGAGGGATTGCTAGAGATTCCCAGGGTACGTCTGAAAACATCTGGTGCTAGATCGTTTAGTTTTATGGCACCTACCCGGTGGAACTCTCTACCTCATCAGGTGCGAGATTGCCCGACCGTCCTTAGTTGTAAAAGGGAGTTGAAGACCCACCTTTTTAATATAGCTTTTAAGGATTTCTGTTGATTTGATTTACTATATTTATTGTTATATTTATTTGTACAGGCGCTTTGATTTAAGAAAAGCGCCTTTTAAAAATAAAGTTGAAATTGAAAATTGAAAAAATTGATTTGATCTGAAGTATTGTAACCCCCCCATGGATAAGTTATGATTCAAAGAGAACGTGCAGATCTTCTGCACAATTTGAGGACGGGGGATGAGACATTAACTAGAATTTTTCACTTAAGACATAATTAGTGCAGCATGCATTAAAAGGGGATCTAATGATCTGAATTCTGTAACTGAACTCAGTAAAGCTTGCTTGGTTCGAATCGTTAGTTTTGTTTCCAGTTCAGAGGTTTCTGATTGTTCGCATATGACTTTAATCCCTATCTCCGGAATTGCAGCTGCTTCGAATGGAGTCCAAGGTTTGATGCTTGGTGCAAAAGATTTTGCAAAGTAAGGCACTCCTCTTTTAATACAGCAATTCCTGATTATTCGAGAGATGTTTTTTTGATTCTCAATTTGGAGTTGCTATGCTTAACAAGGGTGAACAGGGCTTCTGTCTAGTAGCTTGGAATGGAGGTGCGAATACATCTTTTGCACAAGTCAGGAGAAGGGAAATTATGATGTACCCTTTTTGTGGGTTTATTACTCTAGTTCCCAGTATATTATTCTGAGGAACAATGGATTACGTTTCATAAGTTTCATAAGTTCGGTGCGAGACAACAGCTTTCGCCAAAGGGTCTCGTAACTAATATATTGCATTTTAAGTACCCTTAACTTTTCCCTATGGTTCTATAGTAGGTATCTAATTTGGTCTTAAAACTGAGCATGGTATCACTTTCCACTACATTGGATGGAGTCTATTCCAAGGGGACACCACTCTCTGGTTTACCCAAGCTCCCCTCTTATTAGATTTATACAACTCCCCTTTCAACTGGTACTGGTAGGTTCTGGGTATTATTACCATCTGTCAAAAAACATTTCATTTGTAACAAGTTCAGTTACTTTCTCTGATGTTATTACCACCATGTGGGTCTATAATTTACTTATAAATTATTAACAGGATTCAAAATGTTCTATAGATGTGGCGTGGCTTAGGTGGGTCCTAAGGGCTTACCATGGAGGGCTAACAGGGATAATTATGAAAGTGCTTGGAATCACATATACTTAGTCATTGTCCGTTAAATAGGACTTTCTAGTTCCCTTACAGGAACTTAATCTGCAGCTTAGTCCCAACCCCTCCATGTGTTGTTTTTTTTTTTTAAAAGGAACAGTTACAACAATTATTTTCTGACTTTATTATTTGACTCCTTACACAACCGCCTCCCCGTTAAATAGAGGATATGCTAAGAGCGGTGGTACTTACATAAGGATAAGGACTTTTCTCCTTTACCCCTTCAGAAGAGACTATAGTCTGCTACACTTTTCACAGCTACTGCTGGATATCCGTTAAATAGGGTTAAAGATAAGGTGACTTGGTTTCTGCCACAGAGGTTGTATTTACTTGTTGTGGAATAGTGGAAATCTTTCTGCATGAACCTTTAGGAAGCAATTCCCATTAGATAGGGGAAAGCTCCTAATCCTCCATAGGCATAAATAGCCCTTTATTCCCATTAGATAGGGTTATTGGCAATGCCCATGATTGGTAATGCCACCCTCCTGAGTTATACAGAAAGGTGGTTACTTGCTTTACTATTCTCAGGCGGACGTCTCCCAGGACCATTAAATATTAAACAACATAAATGATTTCTTTGATTATTCTTTCTCTCCCTGGAATTACCACATGAAGATGTCATTCTTATTAAAGTGTTAAGATTATTAGAATGGTTCCATTTGCCTCCTGTTATTCCTTTATGGATCCCCCTGTGTTGTCTCACCATCTCTAACAAACAGTTACATCATACTTTTAAATCAGTATTAAGATGGTGTATAACCTCAGAGTAAATATTTTGCTAAACTGGTTTGTGGGGTCAAATTATTTATTATCGGGGGTGAATGTTAGGGTTTTGAGATACTTCATAGTATTCTAGGGAGTTTTGTCTGATAACCAGGGTATTGACTCCTCATATGGCATAATATAGTTAACTGACTCAGTAGTTAGATAAATTATGGTTAGCAGCTTTGTTTATCATTAGGTTTATAAGTAATTTATGCTATTTCATTTATACGAATGGGGCGATTAATTTAATTCCTATTAAGACTACAATTAGTTAAAAAAGTACAGTAACTTTCTTTGGGTATACCGAGAAAGGCAACACTTCCTTCATCTCAGATGGCTTATAGAGGGTGATTTTTCTTTTGTTTTGAACAAGCCCTTCTATTTAGTTAAAAAGGGGGTTTTGTTGTACTTCTAAAGATATGTTAAAAAAATGTGTAACAAGTATTTGTATAGGGTTGAAAAATAGAGGGAGGGTAGGATTCATCACTGTGCTAAATGATTTTAAGAGGCCAGTTTGTAGGACTGGGGTAGTAAGTAGTCGTTCTAAGTTTCCACTTCCAGATATTACTTCTTAGTTAGTGTATTTGAATACAGGTTTTTTGAGGGATTTTGGGGTTGGGAGGGGAGGTTAGACAGGGGAGTTATTTATCAGCATTTAAAAAGCATTATAAATATTGTGCTACCTTTTATATGTTACAAAAATGATATGATTATATTACTTTATGACCACAATAAGTATTAAAGTGGCTTTGTGGAATGTAAAAGGCATGAGATCTAAAACTAAAAGGATATCAATTATAAATTGTACAGTATAAAAACCTGAGGATTTAACCTGATATTTCTACAAGAAACACATTTACTGCAATCTGAGGTTGATTGTCTCAAAAAATGTAACTGTAAAGAGCTACTGACACCTCAAAGAAAACTTTAAAAAGCATAGTAATTAGGTACAATTCTGCCTGCATTCCATTTATATATATATATTTTTTCACAGCTACATATTTTTCCCCTAGAGTCCTCTGCCTACAACTGACATCCCTCCGTGTCGGCGCCGGGTATGAGTCCCCCTCCCCATAACCCCATCACTTACCCTTCGTGGCAGGGGGTGGAGAGTGACTCGACCCACCAGACCAGATTAGCGTTCAGGGAGGTCTCTTCCCGGGCCATCACTGAAGGGACAATTGTCATCCCGCAGAGGACTCTTCCATTTTCTGTGGGTTTTTTTTCCTGTACTTCCACTCGAGGTTGCAGCGTGCAATGGCACTAGCGGCGGTGGCACGCATGCTCCCATGCATATCCCGCCAAGTGCCTGCCGCAACTCTCGCCCAGTCTGCAGTGCTGACGTGCCACCTCCCAGCCTCCGCTAGGTGGCAGGCATTCGCTAAGCCCTGCAATCACCCCTCCCCAGAGAAGGAGAGCAGTCCTAGGGACGCTCGATCCTTCTCCACCCTGCCAACCCCCAGCGCCCCATGTCCATTCCCAAACACGGGTCGCCGGCGTGGCATGAGGTAAGGCGTCCAGCACCTCAGCCACCAGGCCGGTGTTCCATTTATATTTTATATATTTCTCCTCCTTATTTATTACTAACAGGGTTTTAAATAATTGATTAGCAGTTTTTTTCTTGGGACAATACTAACTGTACAGAAAGTATTCATATAAGTTTTCTAGAAGTGTTATGTTTGTTAAACACAGTGAGGCAAGTGCTATGCATTTTCACAATGTTTTAGAACTTTTATGAGCAAAATGCTAATCAATTTTTGGAGTTAAATAAAACCCTAAGGAAATTTGCATGAATATATGATCTTTATCCCTTAGAGTTCCTACAGAGTCCATCTGCCTCTGTAGTTTACTCACTACTTCAAGTCATAGTCCTCTGTTGTGACATCACAATATGTTGCCATGGGAGTAACTGTGACATTACAAGCAGTGCGCTGTGACTTTAGGTAGGGAGAAAGCAGCAGGAACAGACAAACTCTTCAGGAGCAAAGATCCTGTTTTCATACAAATGAACTCAGTAATAAATAATGGGGAGGAGGAATACAGCACTAATGGGAAATACAGGCTGGACTGTGTCTGATAATTGGGTTTTGTTAAAGTTCTCCTGAATGTGTCACCAGCTCTTTAAATTAGTATTTGGAGCTGGGAAATATACTACTAAATCCGGTGTTGCCATTTTAATTGATTCTTTTGTGGATTTTCATCTCTTAAAATTGATAACTGATCAAGAAGGCAATTATATTTTGGCAGTAGGGAAAAGTGGCCAAGTTAAATATGTGATGTGGACCATCTGTGGACCTCATTCTGGTTCTACACCCTTTTACATGAACCTAATTTCCATTCTTGCACCTTTCTTTATTCTTTAATTCTAGGAGATGACTGAAACGTTCCTTTAGATTCTTATATGAATAAACTGAATCCCCCTAATCATTCAGTTATAATAGACAACAAAGCTCCTCATGATTTAATTAGATTGCCCAGATTCGGAACCTGTTACCCTTGATAACCTATCCAATTTAGCACATGCTTTCATAACGTCCAGACTGGATTACTGCAATGCCCTGTACCTAGGGTTATCTGGAGGTATCCTCCGCCAACTGCAGCTGGTGCAGAATGCAGCTGCAAGATTACTGACGGGCACTTGTAGGTATGATCATATTATGCCTGTCCTCCATGAACTGCACTGGCTGCCGCTTAAGTGGAGGATTGCCTTCAAGGTTGGATTACTGACCTATAAAGGTCTACATGAAGGGGGACCAGTCTACCTGCAAGATCTCCTTGTGCTTCACCGTCTGTACTGGGCTCTCCGTTCCACTGAGGGTTGTCGCATAGTGTTCCTAGGGTTAGGTTGCATCACTCTGGTGACAGAGCATTTTTGGTGGCTGCACCTACTCTATGGAACTCTTTACCTAAACAGCTGCAAGAGGCATCATCAGCGGATACCTTCAAAAAAGGACTAAAAACTTGTTTATTTAGCCAGGCTTTTAATTTATAGATAGTATGAATCAGATTTTAACTAGTTAGATAGATAGTTTTATATATATATATATATATATATATATTGTTGTTTGGATATTGCTGCTTGCTCTAACTCTGTATTTTTATGAATGTTTTAAAATTGTATTGTGTTTTAATTGTGAAGCGCTCAGAGTCTCTGGAAAGGGGCGCTATAGAGATAAAGTATCTATCTATCTATCTATCTATGTAACCTTTCTGACCCATGGAGAGCTCTCTTTCCCACATGGAAATCCTTTACCTTTTTCTCCCAGGCACATAATTCTTTATGCAGAATTACTTTCTCATTTCTAAAACTCTCCTCCCCTTGGCCCATGACCCTCAGATTTTTCCACATATTTTATCCGATCATTCCTTGATCCAGGTTATTTTAAATCTGGGCTCTCCCTATGCAAGACAATTTTCAAAGAGGGTTAATCCATGTTTATTAAAACAAGATTACAGAACTAAACAGATTAATAAATCTATTGTTTGGGAGCAAAATTCTCGTTCAATAGATAAAATTGATATGATCTGGGCTTCTTGCAAGTGCTTTATAAGGAGGGAATTTATCAAGAATAAAAAACAAAAATTTGAAAAAATTAAAAGAATTTACCAATAGGCTGAAAGATCTGGAAAGTAAAAACCAAGAAAATCTCTCCACGAAAGAAAAGCAAGAAATCCAAGCATTAAAAGAAGAAATTAACTTTATTTCTAAAAAAACAAGCTGAATTTCTTATTATCAAATCGAAGGCCTCTTATGTCGATCTGGGAAAGAAACCTAGTAAATTACTGGCTCATATAATCAAAAAGATAGATCAGTCTAAACACATAGAATCTGCAGTTTCTGATAATAATAACAAAGTATTAACAGATTACAAAGATATTTTAAACTAATTTGTCAACTTTTACTCTAGTTTATATGGCCCTAATCCCACCCCCTTCGTTGGAAATGATTAACAACTATCTTGCTAACTTTCCATGCCCCTGCATTACAGAATCTGAAGTTTCAAATTTAATTTTACCTATCACCTTAAAGGGTACCTAAACAAGCAGTGTTTTAAAACTGCAAACTCCAAAATCTGGCTTCATTGCGAGGTAAAGTAAAGGCTACTGTTTACATTTATGTAAATAACATAAATGCAGTTTCATAGCTTCTGAAAAATGTAAACAACAGCCTTTCACTTACAAAAAGCAGCCTTGCCTTCTCCCTAAGATGTCTGCCAACTGTGTTAAGTGATAAGTCATGATGACATCATCGGAGCCAGAGACCAATATAGAGTCCTATAGGCTAACTAGTTCTTCTTTCCCTCTTTGGTTTTGAATTGTTTTACTAGAATGATCAACACCATGTGTTAACATGTGGATTATTTTGATCAGTATACATGTTAGGCTATGATTCTGTTCATTTTATTTACTTTAACTTGCTGAAAATGTTTTGCAATCTAGCTGACTTTCTCTGGCAAACTGCAGAACAGTAAAACACTTCAAATACTTGATGATCTAGTGGTTATGTGATGCCCTGAATTTTTTTTTTTGTTAACCAGGAGAGACACACTATGTTGAAACCTTATTAACAGATGTGGCCTGGCAGCACAAGGAAGTTAAGTAACTTGCTCAGGGTCACACAGTGAAGTACTGGTCTGGTTCAATTCCAAAGCTCATGCATTCTTGTTAATCCACAAAAAAAGCTTCTCTTTTATTCTTTTTCTAAGTGAAACCCCTGCACCTAGCCTGCCTTCTGTTGAACACCCCACCATCTATACCATGTCCTTAGTACTGCCTGGGGTTGCATATGAGCTTGCGGTCCAACTGTAATTGTATACCTCAGAGAGTTGTGCATACCTACACCAATATGGATCATCAGCTGGCGCTGTTAATAAATACCCCCCAAATCACACTTAAGTCCACTTTTTCAATGTTTGACTTGTGCTCCCACAGTAAACATTTAGTGGATCACCACCCTTCTGCACAGTGAAGGCAGTATGTACAGTTCTCCTGTTGTGTTTAAGTCCCGCCTCATTAACCAACAACTGGGTCTTCATGGAGGGCTAAGCAATAAGCCTCAGGACTCATCAGAAAAAAACACTGGTCAAGCACTCATAAGGGCTGCACTTACTATGCATAACAATATTAATAGCAGGAGAGGCATACTAATACCTTGAATGAATCCACCAGACTTCCAGTGTCAGTCTACTCCTGTACCTCTGATTTGCAGAACCCCTACTTTACAATGCGATCCGGTTGGCTACCACCCTTCTGAATCCTGAATGATCTATACACAGCTCCCTCAATACTGTCCTAATATTTTGTCAACACCCCCCCCCCACCTGAGGGTAATCTCCCTACACTGAATTCAAGTAACACTTAAAGGGCAGCCCTGCCACTCTGAGTATCTGAGTATTTGTAATCGCTGGCTGCTCTCTTTCCCAGTCAGGTAGTGATCACAGTGGTGGCAGCATTACATTTCAGATCTCACAATAATCTGCTAAACATCCCCCTTCCTGTCTTCCCCTAACCTGAATATAGCTGTACCCTGCTGGAATGGCCTCTTCAGTCCCTCTCTGGCATTCTTTCTTCTCTTCTGCTCCCCACACCAAAAACTGGTGAGCACACTACCCTTCTGCATCATTAGTGCGGTTAGTACAGTTGCCATGTCATTTTTAAATATTAATAATAAACGTGATCTTCTGGTAAGCCAGGCTGATAGCAGCAGGGCACAAGAGGAAACCTAGGCATTCCTACCCATATAAGATGTAATCCACCTATGATTAGGCACTATTAAATGACATGCATAATGATGTGCACACCCATCATGTAATAGTGCCTAATCAAAGGTAGCCTAGATCTTTTAAGGATAGGAAAGCCTATAATTCCTCTTGTTCCCTGCTGCTATCAGCCTGACTTACTGGAAAGATTTGTTTATTTCTGATATGTCAAAAAACCTGGGGACTGTACTACTTGCATTCATGATGCACAAGGGTGATAAGCTCACCAGTTTTTGGTATGAGGAGGAGTAGTGAAGAATGAATACCAGAGAGGAACTGAAAAGGCCACTCTTGCAAGGTACTGCTATATTCTGGGAAGGGTGAAGACAGAAGGGGAGAAATCTGAGCAGATCACTGTGAGAAATAAGATGTGGGGTTGCCAGCACTATGATCACTACCTGACCCTATTGTCCTGGCCAACATTCCCCTTCCCATAAAGTTCATGCAATTGTCTAAGGTTGTGTGTGGGTACTAATGTGTGAACTGGCTGCCACTACACATTGTCACTTCACTACCAGACTAGCATCGTTGTAAAGCACTTTGGGATACAGTGTATATGAAAAGCACTATATAAATACTGATTCTTATTATTATTTCCCATAGAAAAAGAAGATAAGACAAGCATATTTTTGATTTCCAAGAAAGTTTGAACACTGGCATTGGGCTACAGAAGAACTTTGCTACAAACAAGTGGTGGATCTATGGGGTGGTGAAGGGTGCAGCTGTAACCCCCCTCCCCATTGTAAAGTACTCGCTTGCTGCTGCTGCATTTCACTTTGTTGAAGAAGTCTGATTTATTGATTGTACAAATGTTTACATTCAAAACTATGGATTACATTTGCAGTTTCAGTCAAAAACATACTAGAAAAGCATAATAGCAGAAAATATAAAGGTTTCATAAAAATGTTAAAAAGTCCATATCAAGTATGAACACACTCCCAGCACCCCCCTTCCCCACTGCAGCATCCTGGATCCGCCATAATCACTAGACCACCAGGTTATTCAAGATTTGTACTGCACTGTAGTTTGCCAAAGAGAAAGTAGTTTTTTCAGCATGTTAAAGTAAACAAAATTAACAGAACCACAGTCTAACATGCATATTGATCTAAATAATGCACATGGTTTTGACCATTTTGGTGAGACAATTCTATACAAAGGGAAAAACAAACTAGTTAACACTACAGAGTGTCATATAGCTCTCTGACTTTAGCTCTGATGATGTCATCACTTAACACATTTGGTGGCCATTTTCAGAAGCAGGTAAGGCAGTTTTTTTAAATGGAAGACTGATTTTACATTTTTAAAATGCTGTGGAACCACATTTAGGTAATTTATATAAATGTAGTTTTAGCATTAATGAATTCAGCAGCCTTTCCTTTAGTCCTGTTTGTGGTCAGATTTAATGAATATGTAAAATGGCTATCTAACATATCCCAATCATTTTCACATGTTCCTACTTGGGTACTGATAAAAACACAGATAATTAAACTACATAATATCTGTCCAGAAGCCATCCTATATTCCACTCTCAAACATATCCCAAACTTCAATTTCACAAGTGATACTTAAGCATTGGGTGGATCAATCTAGTCCATCTTTTAATGAATGGATTAAACAGATCAGAAATTAGCGGATTTAATAACACCCATGATTTAATATAAACTACTCCGTGTTCTTGGTCTCATGTCTTAAGTGAACTTTGCTCTTTATAGTTTTATTTAAACTCTATATAATTAATGAGAACATTAGTTAGGCCTTGTTCTTATACAAAAATATATAGCTATAAAGGTAGCTTTTCATTTTTTTTCTCATTTTCCTCTATTTGATAAATTATACTTCAAGATTTACATCGTACTACTTTAGCAGATAGGATTAACTTGTGGTTGTACTGCTCCTTTTAGTGGAGGGGGTTGTGGGGTGGGAGTTTTTTTTGTTATTGTAGTTTCGGTAATTTTGGTTTTGTTTTATATCTTCATCTTGCAAGTCAACTTGAGATTATATGCGACTCTTACTTGGTTGTTAACATTGAGGATTTTTAATAAAGAAAAGAAAGAAAAATAATGCTGCACCTTAGCTTCCCTAGCCTTGCACTGATGAGAGGCGTAAGCCACCAGCTCCCCAGAAGAACCATTTTCACAGAGTCCAACAGTATGCACTTTCATTGGTTGTATGGAGTTCTCCTGTATGATGGCCAGGATCCAGGATGTCACCTGTTCAATGAACGATTCATAATGGAGTAAAGCTAGATTAAACCTCCAGCGGAAGGTTTTCTGGGGTTTACCCAGTTGGAGTTCTGCAAGGAAAGGGGCAATATTAGACAAGTGAATATTACCATGCCGTATATTATGGACTCTCACCTATATGCTCAGCTGTGACTACAAAGTAGTCCACTCTGGCAGAAGAATGATGACTGGTCGAGTAATAGGTGTACTCTGTTTGCGGTGGGTGGAGGTGATGCCAAGTATCTACAAAGCCAAGGTGTCCCATCGTGGCTTTAAGATAGTGCTGCAACAGTAAGTCGTCATATGGGTGTCGGATGGAGCACTGCCATGAATAGCTGCCCTTTCAGGAAGGGAATCAGCCTGTTAAAAAATAATTGGGCCACCTGTTTGCAAGAGTTTGGAGGGAAATAAATATTTGCTAGTGCTATAGGGGATCTATATAACATATCGGTCAATATAACATAACACCCCTCAGGATCAGCAATGGTTTGATCAATTTGAATAGAAAGGCCTCCAGGGCCAAAATTAAGACCCTGTCTCTGTTCTGAGGGATATGAGGAACAGCCAAGTACAGAGTAGACATATTTTTCGAATTTAAGGTATTCTGGTTGTGGGAGGTGAATTTCCTGAAGAAAAATAATTTCCGCCTTTTCCCAGCAGAGCATTTCAGTAATTCCAAATCTCTTGATGTGGGCAAGCAATGTGAGAGGGCAGCAAGGAGGGCTTGGGGGATACTGGGATGCATAGGGAGAGGCATCACCAGTAGAAAACAGGAAGTTATTATCCCTCTGTACAGACAGCTGGTCATACCCCATCTGGAGTACTGAGTGCAGTTTTGGAGACCCAATCTCTGCAAAGACATAGACAGGATGGAAGCTGTCCAGAGGAGGGCAACTAAAATGGTGCAGGGTCTGCACCGGAAGACATATGAAGAGAGACTTAAGGAGCTAAATATGTATAGCCTCGAGGAAAGGAGGGAGAGGGGGGACATGATAGAAACTTTCAAGTACCTCAAGGGAATCAACAAAGTCCAAGAGTGTAGCATCCTTCAAAAAGAGGTGTGCAAGAACAAGGGCACAATTTGAAGATAGAAGGGGCGGCTCAGAGGTAACTATGAAGTATTTTTCACAGAGAGGTTGTGGATGCACGGGCAGCTTTCCGGAGGAGGAGGTTGTGGAGTCAAAAACAGTGGTGGAATTCAAGCATGCATGGGACAGTCATAAGGCAATTCTAGAGGGTGGGGGGTAGAAAGAAGTAGGCTGCTGGTTAACTAGGATCTGCAGCTTATCTATTGGGTAGGGAAATGGGCAGACTGGGTGGGCCAAGCGGTCCTTATCTGCCGTCAAAATCTATGTTTCTATGTTTCTAGTGGTTGTGGGCAAGTGCAACCTGCCAGACAGAGTGGGACATTCGAGCTGCTAACAGACCTTGAGTAAGGCCCTGTTAAGACACGTTGCTGGACTGCCTGCTGGTGCAGCTGGTCAGGGAACCTACAAGGCAGACTGCCATGCCATTCACAATGTGGTGCTCACCAACTCGGAACTGGTAAGCAGAGTTCAGGGTGGGGAACCATTAGGGTTCATTGACCATAACACCATATAATTCAAAATGACCCTAGCCCTGGGTATCAGTATACTCTCAACAAAGGCTGAGAATCTGGATTTTACAAGAGCAGACTGTCTAGATGAGGGAAATAGTCCAGGATAAATTGACTGGAGTTAAAAAAATCAGGGGTGTGGAGGACAAGTGGGGAGTGATTAAGGGGCCATTCTTGAGGAAACTAAGTCAAGCTTGAGAAAAGTCCATCTCTTTGGCCCCACCATGAGTACTGTGTCAGTTCTGGAGACCCCATCTCTGGAAGGACATAGATAGGGTGGAGGCAGTACAGAAGACGGCAACCAAAATGGTGTAGGGCCAGCATTCAAAGCCCTATGAGGAACTACTCAAGGAATTAAATATTTACTCTAGAGGAAAGGAGGGAAAGGGGGGACATGGTAAATGGTTAAAATAACTCAGAGGTTTTAATAAGGTACATGAAGGTATCATTTTAAGTAGAAAAAGATGCTTGAGGACAAGGGGTCATGCTACAATGTTGGGGGGGACTCAGACGAGATGTGAGGAAATACTTCACGGAAAAGGTAGTGGATGCCTGGAACAGACTCCCAGCGGAAGTCGTGAGCGTTAAAACGGTAACAGGATTCAAGCATGCATGGGATAAACACAAGGGGACCATAGAAATAAAGCAGTCTGGCTCTGTGACACCGAGCGAAGGTGTTCACTCAACATGCTGGTGACCTGGGTTTGCGTCCGGAACCCAGGTGTCAGGAGCAAAATCCAGCGGGCAGGGAGTTTAGAGTTTCTTTTGGATGGAAGGGGCTGGGTGGGCTTTCAACCGCAGTTTGTTTGCCCCTGGAGGTGACTTGAGGTGGTGTTCTTGGCAACGTGTGGCCTCGACACCACCAAACACCATCCCCAAGGACACCACCACGGCTGGCTTGCTGTGGGAGGGGTGGGTGGGTGGATTGGGAGAAAAGTTGAAAATCCACCCTCCGTAAACCAAGATGACAGCCACTGGTCCCTGTCACCACGGTGGCCCAGTGTCCATGCCAACCCGCGTGCCGGATGTGTATTAGACACCTGCAGGCATTTCTCCTCCTGGTTCCCCAAGGGGAAGCAAAAGCTTACGTTGGGTTACCCAGGGGCACGGCAATGAAGGAACAGCAGATGGCAATGGGGTATGTAGCGGCGGTGGGCCTTAGCAGCCCAAAGGAGTAAGAGGAGCAAAAAAAAAGAAATAAGGCAGGGAGGAGATCAAAGATTGTGTAGGGTCTGCAGTGGCACAGTAGGTAGGGAAAATAGGGCAAACTAGGTGAGCTAAGAGGTCCTTCTCTGCCAACTACTTTTATGGTTCTCTGTTCCATGTTTCTATGTTTGAGAACAGTTACTAAGAGAAACAGGCAAAAGAGAACAACCTGGTTCTCTGAGAAGGTCAGGGAGGTGGTGAGGACCAAAAAGAGGCCTTCATCAGGTACAAAGAGAAGCAGAGGGATGAGGAATGGAACAATTGCCAAGTAAAGATGAGGAAGGCCAAGAAAGAAGAGAAGCAGGGGAGCAGGGAAAACTGAAGTAAAGTGCCTGCTTGGTGTCATGGCTTGGAGGGACAGGAAGCGCATCCTCAGGATCACGAGAACAGCTGCACGGGAGTCTGAGCTTGATGTCATTGTCCACCTAGGGACAAATGACTTGGCTCATCATAAGATTAGAGCAGTGCAGAAGGACTTTGTAGAGTTGGGGAGGAGCCTAAGACAAGTAGCACACACAGTATCCTTCTCAGAGGTGCGCTGTCAATGGCATGGGGGCCGGTGCTTTACCATGCAGTTTAATGAATGGTTGAAAAAATGGTGTGAGCACAGGGTTTGGCTTCATTGGGACTGGGGTTCCACCTGGAGGGACACCAGCCTATACTGGCAGAATGGCCTGCATCTGTCCAGGAAGGGAACAAGTCTTTTGAGCAATTGGTTTAAATGCTTAATTGTCAAGCTTTTAAACTAGTCAAAGGGGGAGGCACTGATAAGCAGCAGGAAAATCCCAGCCTCTCCCTACAAAACAGGGTACTAAATGAGAAAAAGACTGAGGTAGAAAGGTCAGTGGGGGATGCTGCAACAGAAGGTAACCCATCAAAAAATGGAGAGCAATGAGTACCAATGCCCATAGTCTGGGTAACAAGCTTCCTGAATTAGTGGCCTTGATGGAGGAGGAACACCTGGATATCGTGGCAGTCACAGAAACATGGTACACACAAAACCATGACTGGGATGTAAACATACCAGGATACACTATCTACAGGAGGGACAGGGAGGGTAAAAGAGGAGGAGGAGTAGCTCTTTACATACGGGAAGGAATCAAAGCAACAGAACAAAAGGGTAAACAGGAGGAGAAGAAGCACTGTGGGTAAATTTAGAGACAGGCAATGGCACCACAATCCGCACAGGGGTTGTATACAGACCCCCTTCTCAGGGGGAGGAAATGGACAAGGAAATGATAGAAAGTATACTTAGAATGGCAGAAAAGGGGAGATACTGCTGATGTGTGATCTGAATATGCCAGATGTTACCTGGAGTGCAGTTGCAGCAGCCACTTCGAAGAGTGGGGTTATTCTAGATGCCCTACAGGGGGCATGCCTTAGACAACTAGTACTGGAGCCCAATCGAGAGGGAGCAATCTTAGACCTGGTTCTCTCAAATGGAGGTGGAGAGAGGATCACAGATGTAGAAGTGGGTAGCCATCTGGGAACTAGCAACCATCGAACAGTATGGTTCACAATAAACATAGCAATAAAGTCAAGCCATACAAAGGCAAAAGTACTGGACTTTAGGAGGGCTGACTTTGCAAAATGGTGAGTGCCTAAGGAATGCACTAGCAAATGGGCAGGGAGGAGGGTGGAAGAACAATGTGGAATAATAAAACTGCCATCACAGAGGTAACGAGCCTTTGTGTGAAGCAAATAAACAAAACAAAACCTATAAGAAACCACTATGGTTCTCAAAGGAAGTGGCAGTGAAGGTTCAAGAGAAAAAGAAACATTCAGGAAGTACAAGGAATCACAGAAGGAGCAGGACAGAGAACTGTATCAGTTAAAGCAAAAGGAAGGGGAAGGCAGTCAGAAAAGCAAAGGCCCAAACCGAGGAAAAGATAGCCAACCCAGTTAAGAAGGGGATAAAACCTTTATAGGTACATCAGGGAGCGAAGGAAGACCAAGGGAGGGATAGTGAGGCTTAATAAAGGGAGGAAGGGTGGGCAGAGGAGACTGTGAAAAGCAGAGATACTAAACAAATATTTTGCTCAGTATTTACAAATAAAGAGGGAGTACCTAAAACAAACAGTAGAAACACTCTGGATACAGAAGTTGATACCAGGCCATTTACAGAAGAAAGGGTTCTGAAAGAACTCTTAAACCTGAAGGTGGACAAAGCAATGGTGCCTGACGGGATTCATCCCAGAATTCTAAAAGAACAATGGTAGAACTAGTGACACCACTGACTACCCTCTTTAACAAATCATGGGAGGATGGGGTGGTACCCGAGGACTGAGGAGGGCAGATGTGATTCCCTTCACAAAAGTGGGAGCAAGGCAGAAGCAGGAAACTACAGACCTGTTAGGTTAACCTCAGTGATAGGGAAAATGATGGAATCACTTCTGAAGGAAAGAACTGTCGAGTATCTAGAGGCCAGAGGGGCACAGGACCCAAGGCAGCGTGGATTCACAGTGGGAAGGTCATGTCAGACGAATCTGATAGATTTCTTTGACTGGGTGACCAAAGTAGTAGATCAGGGAGGGGTTGTGGACATGGCCTACTTAGACTTTAGCAAGACATTTGACTCTGTCCCACACAAAAGATTAATATACAGTTAGCCAGCCTGGGAGTGGGTCCCAAGATGACAGCCTGGGTAAAGAATTGGCTGGAGAATAGGACACAGAGAATAATAGTAAATGGAGTCCACGCTGAAGAAAGGGGGGTTACTAGTGGGGTACCGCAGGGTTCAGTATTAGGACCGGTCCTCTTCAATGTCTTTATATACAACATTGCAGAGGGACTGGAAGGAAAAGTATGTCTCTTTGCAGATGACACAAAGATCTGCAACAGAGTTGATGCACAAGGTAGGGTGGAAAGGATGAGAAGGGACTTGGTAAGGTTAGAGGAATGGTCAAATGTATGGCAGCTTAGATTCAATGCTAAGAAGTGCAAGGTAATGCACCTGGGAAACAAAAACCCAGGGGAAGAGTACACAATGGGGGGTGAGATGCTAACAACAACAAAAATGAAAAGGAACCTGGGGTAGGCATATCAGATGACCTAAAGGTGGGCAAGCAATGTGAGAGGGCAGCAAGGAGGGCTGGGGGGATACTGGGATGCATAGGGAGAGGCATCACCAGTAGAAAACAGGAAGTTATTATCCCTCTGTACAGACAGCTGGTCATACCCCATCTGGAGTACTGCGTGCAGTTCTGGAGACCCAATCTCCGCAAAGACATAGACAGGATGGAAGCTGTCCAGAGGAGGGCAACTAAAATGGTGCAGGGTCTGCACCGGAAGACATATGAAGAGAGACTAAAGGAGCTTAATATGTATAGCCTCGAGGAAAGGAGGGAGAGGGGACATGATAGAAACTTTCAAGTACCTCAAGGGAATCAACAAAGTCCAAGAGGGTAGCATCTTTCAAAAGAGTGTGCAAGAACAAGGGGACACAATTTGAAGATGGGGTGGCCTAGGAGGTAATATAAGGAAGTATTTCACAGAGAGGGTTGTGGATGCATGGAACAGCCTTCCGGAGGAGGTTGTGGAGTCAAAACAGTGGTGGAATTCAAGCATGCATGGGACAGTCATAAGGCCATTCTAGGGGGGTTGGGGTAGGAAGAAGTAGGCTGCTGGTTAACTAGGATCTGCAGCTTATCCAGTGGGCAGGGAAATGGGCAGACTGGGTGGGCCAAGCGGTCCTTATCTGCCGTCAAATTCTATGTTTCTATGATGCAAAAGCAGACACTGAGTTGTTTATCATGAAGAGGGTCAAGGGAGGGGAAAAGCAGTTTTTCAGATACAATAGAGAAAAAAGAAAGGAGAGGGAAGAAAAAATTACTTACCATAGTAATCTTGTTTCTTCTAATGGAGTCTTGCTGTATTCTGACAATATGCTGTATGACCGACCAGTTCAGCTGCCCCAGGGAGTTAAGAGTTAAACCCTATGCAAATGCACAGAATGTTGAGCTCGAGCTCGGTTTTCAAACTGCTGTCCTTGGTACATTCTATGTAACTGACCAGATTCTTAAGTAGCTACTAATAAGAAGTGGCAAATGACCAAAAATATAAACCATAACTATAACTAACACCCCAAGGGTTAAATACACGCAACAATAGGGCATAAAGAAGACTAAGGTCAATGATGCCCAGAAAAAACACCACTCACTAGTGGGTATAGGAATTAATAACTGGAGTACACAGACCCCGCTTCCCTAGGTTCCAGAGGAGAGGCAGGGTGGGTGGTCAGAATACAGCAAGACTCCATTAGAAGAAATAACATTACTATGGTAAGTATTTTTTTCTTCAAACTACATGAAGTCTGTCTGTATTCTGACAATATGCAGCCTACCAAGCAGTGCCCCGTGGAGGTGAGCACAGAACCTACTTAGGGAACAGGATCTGCAATTCTGCTGTGCCAAACCTGGCATCACTCCTGGCCTTAGTGTCCAGGCAGTAGTGCTTGGTGAATGTGTGAACAGTTTTCCAGGTAGCTGCTTTACAGATGTCAAGCTGGGGAATATCAGCCCGGTGGCACTGAGGGTTGAGGTGCCGGACACCACATCTCGCGCCACACTGAGAACTGGGTTCAGGAATAAGCCGGGGCCACTGGGGGTCAGCAGGGGAGGGAAGGGATTGAGCGTCCAGTGGACAGCTCTCCCTTCCCTGGGGAGGGTTCAGGGGATGCGCCACTCTGTAGCAGCACCTGGCGGCAGTCGGATGCAGCACAGTTTGGTGGCACACGCTGCAAGGAGGGAGGAGCTCGACAGGCGGCAGCATGCTGTGCCCAGCTGCCATTGCACGTCTGAGCCCTCAGGGAAAATAAAAGCCCTCTGCAGAGCAGAGAGATGAAGGAGACTCCAGGGGCAAGTCCACATCCCACCGACGACCCAGCGCACCAGTGGACTCCACGGCCTGACCCGACGCCAGGCAGGCCCCTCTAATTTCAGAAAGGCCACCAAGGGAGGGTGGGCCTGCCCTGGGGGGTGGTCTAGGGGGGCTAGACCTGCCTGGTTAGTTGGGGAAGGACACTGGCAAGCGGGGGGTTCAGGCTGGGAGTAGAGACTTAGCTGAGTGGGTACTCTGGAAGGATGCCCAGCCCTGCAGAGTGAGAAATAGAGATTAAAAAAAAAAAAGGCAGGAGAATATCTCTGGCAGCTGTTATGGAAGCGGCTGTACCCCTAGTAGAGTGAGCCCTAAGGCCCACTGGTGGCTCCTTACCTAGTTTGTCAAAGCAAAGCTGGATGCAAGCCACAATCCATCTGGAAATGGTCCTCTTTGTGGCTAGCTTGCCTTTACCCATGTCAACATAGGTAAGAAAAAACTGAGTACAGTCCTTCCTATGGTCTTTTGTTCTGTCCATATAATAGCTGATGGACCTTTTTACATCCAGGCTATGCAGAACGCGTTCACCTGAACTGGAATGGTCAGTGAAGAAGACAGGCAATGTTATGGACTGATTCAAATGGAAGCCTGAGACTACTTTAGGGAGGAACTTCCTATTAGTTCTTAAAATAATCTTGTCCCTGTGAGGGACAATATAGTTGGGTTCTACTGACAGGGCCTGAAGCTCACTGATCCTCCTGGCAGAGGTGATGGCCCCAAAAACACAGTCTTCCATGTCAGGAATTTGAGTTCTGCTGAGGACATGGGTTCAAAAGGGGACTGCATAAGCTGGGCTATGCAGATGTTCAGGTCCCAAGAAGGGGTAGGCTCCCTGTGAGGAGGGTGAAGATGGAGCAACCCCTTGAAAAACTTTTTGAAAATAGGATGGGCAGCCAGGGAAGGGCCCTTCTCAGCTAACAAAAACTGCTGCCAGGTGCACCTTCAGGGTGGAGGGCTGCAGGTCCAGGGATTGAAGGTGAACCAAGTAATTCAACAGGACTGCTAGGCCGGCCTCCTGTGGGTCCATGTCCTTCTGGGAACACCAAAAGGAGAATCTCTTCCATTTGGAAGTGTGAGTCCACCAGGAGGCTTCCTAGAGACCCTAAGGATGACCAGGACTCTTTCTAAGAGATGAAGGCCTGCATACTCTATGTCTTCAATAACCAAGCCTTGAGCCAAAGGGACTCAAGGTTGGGGTACAGAATCCTCCCGTGGGAGGATGTCAGCAGGTTGTGCCTCCTGGGGAGGCAAACTGGATTGGTCACTGACAGGGACAACAGCACAGAGTACCACGGTTGTCTGGCCCAGTCCGGAGCAATCAAAATCATGGTGGCTGGCTGAGCCTTGAGTTTGATTAGAACTCTGGGTATCAGAGGGAATGGAGGAAAGGCATACAGAAATTTGCCTGACCAATCCAGAAGCAGAGCATCCAAAGGCACTGAACCAAATGCTGGGGGCCTGCAACAGAACTGGGAAGCTGATGATTGTCTGAGGCTGCAAAGAGATCTATCTCTGGAGTGCCCCATCTTCTGAAGACCATTGACAGGATTTGTCTGTTCAGTGTCCATTCGTGATGACCCTGGCTGATCCTGCTGAGAGCATCTGCCAGGACGTTGTCCTTCCCTGGCAGGTGCACTGCTGATAGAGAGATGTTTAGGGAGTAGGCCAGACTCCAGATCTTCATGGCCTCTGTGCACAGCACTGAGGAGCTTGTTCCTCCTTGTTTGCTGGATGTAGTAAGTGGTGGTGTTGTCTGTTCTGACTTGCACCACCTTGCCTTGTAGCATCTTGGCGAATGACTAAAGTGCTAGGAACACAGCTCTGAGCTCCAGCAGGTTTATGTGCAGGAAAGACTCCTGCTGGAGCCATGTTCCATAAGCAGTGTGTTTCCCCAGGTGAGCACCCCACCCTAGTAATGAGACATCTGTGGTCAGCACTACTGATGCAGAAAGGGGATTCCTGCCCTGAGGTTGTCCCTGTCTTGCCACCACTGTAGTGCTTGCAGCAAAGTGGTAGTTACTGGTATTCGTTTGGACAGAGAATCCCTCTTCTTGACCAAAAGGACCTCAGGTGGAACTGGATGTCCCTCATCTGAAATCTGGCCCCTGGGACTACTACTGTGGTAGCAGCCATGTGGCCTAGAAGCTGTAGGAAGTACCTCGCTGGGCGAGGAACTCATAGACAGAAGGACTCTGCCAACTGAACCAGGGTGTCCACTAATCCTGGAGGCAGGAAGGCCTTTGCCTGAATAGTATCCAGCTCTGCTCCGATGAAACCTAGGACCTCGACAGGTCTTAGAACTGATTTCTTGAGGTTCACCAGGAACCCCAAGGATCGGAGGGTTTCCTAAGTGAGGATCAAGGTTTCCTTGATGGGGGGAGTGATCCACTACTAACCAATCGTCTAGGCAGGGATAAACAGTGACTCTTTGCCTTCTCAGATGTGCCACAACCACTGCCATGTACTTTGTGAAGGCCCTTGGAGTAGACGTCAGTCCGAAGGGCATGGCCCTGAACTGGTAATGACCTGAAGGCTGTCAGAATTGGACAACCTGAAGTAGGGTGGAAACCTCTGCCTCCAGCAGGGCTGTTTCTGAGAGGGTGGCAGGTCTGAATGATCTTGCTCCTGTTTTGGGGAACAGTTTGAAACTGAGAGCAAGATCCTGGCCTATTATCTCCAGGACCCACCTGTCCGAAGCGATGGACTGCCAGGCCTGAAGGTAATAGGCCAATCTGCCCCCTACTGGTAGTGGGGAGGCAGCCCTGACAGACTCCGCAGGGTGGTTGTTTAGAGGGGGTAGTAGACTGAGAGGTGGAACCAGCATGACCAGTGCCTCTTCTACCTCTGCCTCTAAAGTAAACCCTAGGCTGTTGGTAGGAAGGGAAGGCCTGAGCCTGACAGAAAGGCCTGGAGTAAGGTCTACCCCTGCCTCCCCTACTATGCTGCTTGTAAGGGGTGGCAGCCTTTTCGTTGGCAGCCACATTCTTGTAGGCTATCCTGTATTCATTCATCTTTTTCATATATGCCTCTGTTTCTTGCCCAAACAATGAATTTTGTGTAAGGGGAAAATCAATGGTATTGTTCCGAGTGTCTTGGGAGAGATCTGTACATCTCAGCCAAGAAAACCTCCTGAGGGAAATGGCCAAAGCCACTGTACGGGAGGCTGCATCATTGGCAACCACTGCCATGTGGAATTGGCGTTTAGATGCATGAATCCCCTTACTGATGAGCTCCTGTAAATCTGCTGCCAGTTCAGGAGGAGTCTTCTTAGACAGTTGTTCCACTGATTGCCAGAGGGACTTTTGGTACCTAGACACGCAGGCCACGTAAGATGCCTGCTGGATACCCAGGGAGGCAGCCAGATACCCTTTCTTTGCTAGGGAATCAATATACCTTGAGTTCTTATCAGGAGGGTGAGAAGCAAGAGGGGTGCCAGCTTTCTCACAAGCTGCAGCTTTCACTACAGCCACATGGCTGCAGTGGCTACTTAAGAAATTAGTGCCATTGCCAGCCAACACATATTTCCTATCCATTTTCTTGTCTGGTGGGACAGAACTTGGGGTCTGGAGGATTCTTGAGGTCTGCTTTTTGAAAGACTTATGAATGAGGATCATAAGCCCCTGAGAGATAGGGAGATCCATCATCTCCTTGTAGTCATCTTCCTCCTCCCCCTCCTCCTCTCTGGTCTCCTGTACAGACAATTGCAATGTCTCTGCTACCTGCCTCATGAAAGTAAATTGGGAGGTAGAATCTTTAGAAAGGTGAGGGGGAGACTCATACTGAGGATGGTCAAGGGATACATCAGGCTCAACAGATTCAACCAGCTCATCTTCTTCTCCATAATCATCATATTCTGACTCATAAAACTCCTCTGGGTCCAGAGAACCTGAAGGAACCGAACCAACAGGCATCTGAACCGAGGTATGGGTTATCGATCGCTAAGCTGGTTCACCCCAACCGGGCTGCAACGACTGAACAATCAGAATAGCTTTTGCAATCTCCCCAGTGGTTGGAGCCACAACCACATGCTTACACGGTTCTGAATTGCTTTTCCTACTCTTTTTTGTAGAGCCCATATCAGGGGCTGAGTCTGCTGGCCTTTCTTCTGACAAGGTTTTGCCCTGGTCAGACGGCTCAGTCTCCAGTTTGACCAGTTTGTCTTTAGAACGGGACTGGACCTCGTCGGAAAATTTCTCTGCCATTCTGTCTCTCAGTTTACCCAGCTGTCTATCAAGGGTAGACTGAGGAAAATTTTTTTACAAATTTCGCAGTCTGTCTTCAGGTGGTTAAACCCCAGGCAGTACAAACACACTAAGTGCGGATCAGCCTTAGCAAATTGCTCACCGCACTTGGTGCAGTGTTGAAACCAGTGGGACCAGTTTTTCTCTTGGGTTTCAGTAACATAACCTTCACAAAATTTAAAGCTTAACCGAAGTGGCTTAGTTAGGCCTAGTTAAGCACAACCAATTAAATATATTTTATCCGAAATGGCTTAGTCAGGCCCAGATAAAGAAAAATTTAATAACTGTATTTACCCCTGATGGCTTAGTTAGGCCAGGTAGGAAGAGACACAAAGTTTTGGGCAGCAGACGGTTCTACACCCTGTGTTAGAAACTGAGAAAAAGTCTCGGTTTTTAGTGCAAAACTTTGAACCAGATCCCCAAATACAGAAAGTAAACACTAAAATAAACTTTACCTCAAGAAAAATAAAGAAGACTTTCGGTTCCCTCCTGGTCACGAGGAATGGTTCACAAACTGGAAACTTACCCAAAATGAAGTAAACTTAGACTAATCTAACTTGTAACCAAAGGACAGAGTTTTGAAAACGAAAAGAAAATAAACGGAAGCTTGAAAAACCGTTGAAATTAAACCGAAGAAGTTGAGGAGCAGTGTCCGAGGCATCTTCACAGGCGAGCAGAGTAAAGAATCTGGTCAGTTACATAGAATGTACTGAGGACAGTGGTTTGAAAACCGAGCCCAAGCTCAATGTTCTATGCATTTGCATAGGGTTTAACTCTTAACTTTCCAGGGTAGCTGAACTGATCGGTCATACTGCATATTGTCAGAATACAGCAAGTCTTCCTGTTGTTTGAATTGTAAGGCTGATGGAGGAGGCAGCATAATAAAGGCATCAAAAAGGCAGTTGCAAGTGAAATTCCAGAAATAAGGCAGAAGGTATTTATAGGAAAAAGCTAGAAAAGAACTTGGAGCCCTGAAAATAGATAAGGCTCCAGAACAACAGGGCATGCCCCTGAGGGTGCTCAGGGAATTGGCATTGGAAATGGCTGAACCCCTGGCACAGGTATTCAATAGCTCAACACAGTAAGAAGTGGTTCCAAAAGATTGGAGGGTAGCGGACATAGTTCTGCTCCACAAGGGAAGGGACAAGGAGCAACCAGTGACTATAGGCCCATCAGTTTTGCCTCCACTGTGGGTAAACTAATGGAAACACTTGCCAAGGACGTGGTGGATTACCTGGAGATAAATGGGCTTTAAAATAGTAACCAGCATGGGTTCATGGCAGAGAGGTCACTGAAAGCAATATAGTATAGTGGTTAAAAGCACAGAGCTGCAAACCTGGAGAACCGGGTCTGAATCCCACCGCCACAACTTGCATTGTGTGTGACCATAAGCAAGTCACTTAATTTCCCTGTGCTCCCAGAATGCACTTGGAATCAAGACTGGGCTTAGTGTGTCTTTCCAGGCCAAAAATGGTAAAATAAAAAATTAATACATAAAGGTCTTGTCAGACCAAACGGATAGTATTCTTTCACTAGGTAAATATGGCAGTGGATAAGAGACAAGTAGTGGATATACTCTACTTCGACTTCAGCAAGGCATTTGACTCAGTGCCACACAGAAGGTTACTGAAGAAGTCAGAGGATCTAGGTGCAGTGAGGGATCTAGTTAGGTGAGTGGATAGTTGGTTGGAGGGGAGACAGCAGGTGGTGATGGAAAACAGAGTCAAGTCAGGGTAGAGGGAGGTCACAAGAGGGGTGCCGGAAGGGTCAGTCCTGGGTCCAGTCCTTTTCATTACGCTCATCAGTGACAGGAGAAGAAATACAGGGCAAGCTGTGTCTCTTGGATTATGACACTAAGCTATGTGGCAGTGTGGTCAGAAGAAGGATAAGGGTACTGCAGAGGGACCTGCAGAGGTTGTAGAAGTGGTACACGATTTGGCAATTTAAATACAACTCCAAAAAATGCAAGTTAATGAACATAGGGAACATGAACCCCAGGATGGAATACGGGATGGCAGGGGTTAAGCTGTGCACTACTTCTAAGGAATGGGACCTGGGAGTCATCAAAAGCAACTTCCAAAAATAATCTAGCCAATGTGATAAAGCCAACAGCAAGGCAACCAGGATGTTGGGGTGTACTGGGAGAGGCTTCAACAGCAGGAGAAGGGAGGTAATACTGCCTCTTTATAGATCACTGGTGAGACCCCATCTGGAATACTGTGTCCACTTCCGGAGCCCACACCTAAAGAAAGATCAAAACAGGCTGAAGACAATGTAGCATAGGGTAACCAAAATGATTCAGGGCCGAAAGGGCAAATCCTATGACGATTAGCTTTGGGCACTGGACATGTACTCACTGGAGGTTAGAAAAGAGAGGGGTGATGTGACAGAGACCTTCAAATTCCTGAAAGGAATGAAAAGGGTAAATTGTGAGGTTATATTCAGTAGGAATAGCAAGTCAAAAACATGGGGACATGAGTGGAAGCTGGCGGGGCAAAATTCGGGAGGGATGTGAGAACGTTTTATTTTACAGTGAGAATGGTTGAGCCATGGAACAATCTGCCAGCAGAGGTGGTGGGTGCCAAAACCATAAATGGTTTCAAACATAGACGGGACAGAGTTAAGGGCTAAACAGTTGCACAGGGGGCTAGTGGTAAGGCTGGGGGCAAGGGGAGAACGAGGAAGGGGCCAAAACCTCATCCAGATAGCAAATCTTGGGGTAGGATAGGGTATAACAGGGCAGACTGGATGGATCAATAGTTTTTTTCTGCCAACATTTTCTATGTTTCTGTGTTTCTCTGGGTGAGGGTGGGGGTCCACTAGACTACCAGGGAGGCCCCAAGCCTGGGACGTCTGCTGCTGACCAGCAAGGTGGGTTTCTAGCATCTGTCTCAGATGCCTCCTCCCTCAGGGAGAGAGGCACCACCTTCCACTGTATGACTGCCCCCTAGTTACCCAGGGGAGGGCATGTCATGTGGGAAAGAATAAGTGATCCCTCTGGAACAGCCTTTCATTAACATGCATTAACTCACCTGGGGAGAGGCACAAAGGAGTCACAAGCCCAAAGTAGAACTGGCAGGAGAGTTCTGGAGGTAGGGCAGTGCTCACCCACCATTTTTTCAACAACCCAGATAAGTGTTCTCACATGTAGCACCTCAGGTCCATGCTCTGGGAAGGATAAGGGTGGGCTCAGTAGGAAAAGAAATACCCCCGCAGCCCCAGGCAGATAAAGCCACCCCATGTTACAGTAGGGCCCTACCAACTTCTCCCACACCTTGCTGGCTCCTCCTCCCAGACCTTCCCTGTCAAAAGAAGTATTCTCCTTCCGACTTGGGGGGGCACCTATCAACAGGAGACAAGCTGTGGGTTACGGTCACAGATTTCAGAAAGTAAATTGAGCAGAGGCTGGTGGCACGATTGTTCATTTATTTATTGAATTTTGTTGACCGGGTAGGCCCACTGAGACTAGAAGTCCCTTTTTGAGGGGCAACCCAGGGAGGGGGATACAGATGGAATCCAGCTGAAACTGAACCAGATTAAGCTGTTAGTGATATTTTTAGTGAATGGGGGAAATTTTGCAAGGACACCAGGGAAATTTCCTTACTCTTTTCAAGAAGTGCCATGGGATCTTTAACATCCGCCTGAATAACCACCAGGACAGGCAGACAGGTCCTTGGTTTATTGTCTCATCCAAAAGACAGCACTTCAGGAGTGCAGCATCCCCCTCATGCTGCACTACAGTGTCAGTATTTGTATTTACCCCAAGTGCCTGGTGTGGGGCTAGAACCCACAGCCTTTCAATCTTCCGGCCTCAGAGGTGACTGTGCAACCTGCTGAGCCAAGATGGACTATTGAAGACTCCTACAGAGGGCAGAAGGACATGGGCAGGTGGAAGGAGGACCTGAAGAGGAGAAATGGGGGCAAAACATAGAAAGTAAAAAAAAAAAAAGAATTATAAAAACAACACATAGTATTACAGTATGGAAAGAATTAATATGCTGCTCAGATTTCTTCCAGCAGCACTTTTAGAAGTCCAAACATTTCATTTTTAACCTTGATACAAAATGGCCACCTTAGCAAAACTGAGAACATACTAACAACTGAGAACCCTCACCCTGGATGAACTTATAGCCCCTATAATGAAGCTATTTAACAAATCCCCTCAGTTTGGATAGTTTCCCAAGCTATGGAAAATTACCCACGTCACACCCATATACAAAAAAGGTGACCGGGCCTTACACTCGAACTACAGACCCACCTCCATCTTATCCCCCTATCCAGAGCCCTGGAGAGGGTTGTGTCCCATCAGTTAACTGAATACCTAAACAAATACAATATACAATGCACACAGCAATATGGCTTCCACAAAGCCAACAGTACCACCACTGCAGTCATGGAGTACACAAATTTCATTCATATGGCCCTAGATAATGTCAAGCAGGTGGGGTCCATCTACATTGACCTCACTAAAGCTTTTGACTTGGTGAACCACCAACTTCTGTTAACAAAACTATTTGCCCTAGGACTGTCTCCCAATACCATAAACTGGTTCCGCAGCTACCTCACAGACAGAACCCAGCAAGTAAAAGTCAATGGAACCCTGTCCAGCATTAGGAAGGTGTCCCTTGGTGTCCCCCAGGGATCCATCCTGGGACCTCTTATTTTAAGCCTATTCCTCAACCCCTCCCCAACTCCTGCTCCTCTAATATTCTGCTATATGCAGACACTGCAGTAGTATTGCTAGTAACAATCAACTAGGTCCACTTACCAATGAACCACAAAGCAGCTTCAGGCAGCTGGAGCAATGCTTCAGCCAGAATAGGATGCCCCTCAACTACAAGAAGACTAAAATCATGCTGTTCCCAAGTCACCAGGCTAAGAGTAAAGCAAGCCAACTAGATCTACTCAACGAGAAGGGCAAAACACGTAAACAGGTAAAAACGTTCAAATACCTCGGCATCACACTCGATGATACCCTTATTTTCAATCTCCATATTTCTCATATCATCAAAACTGTGAATGCAAAACTAGGAATACTATACAGACACCGCAACTCTATCACACTAGAAGCCATGAACATTGTTGCCACCAGCTCTATACTATCAGTTATCGACTATGGATTGGCAGTCTACAGCATAGCCTCTGACACCTTGCTAAACAGAATCAAAATGGCCTGGAACAAAGCCTGCAAGTTAGTCCTCAGCATTTGCAAACCCACCCACACCTGCGATCTATATGTCCAAACTGGCTGGCTCCCCCTCAGAGAAAGAATCAAGTACCAGGTCTGCCTCATGAGTAAGAAAGCACAACTCAGGCTAACCACTCCTGGACTCCGGACACTAGTACATTCAATGACTACCCCACACCACACTAGAAGCATGTCCAACAATGCCCTCAGTGTACCCCATAGAAGGACAAGCCTAGCACAGCGATCCTTCACCCTTGGGCCCCAAAATGATTCAATGATCTCCCTTCCACGATAGGGAACACAAAAAAGATCAGCCTATTCAAAAAAAGAACTCAAAACACACCTCTTACAGACAGTAAATTGTGAATGCTTCGAATGACCCCATGCAATTGCACCACTCGCTAGCGGCCCCTCACCCTAACCTCCAGTGCACCCTATCCCAACCCCTCAACCCTCACTGCACCCTATCCCTAACCCCCATACTCCTTTTCCACTCGTCCACCACAAATAAACTACCTCTCTATCACTGATACCGACCGCCTCCATCTGTACCTCTGACTCTCTAGTTACTCTACCTACTAGAGAATACCATACCTCTGGCTCTCTGTTTCCACTGCCCACCTGGGAATCTTCCTGTCCCGCATGCTACACCTCACATATCAATATACAGGCTTCATAGCCAACTATTTACCTAAGACAAGGCTATGGATGTACAGCATACTGTAATTATGGCAAGGCCAATGGCTGCTTACTGCATATTAACCTGCTTTAAACTTTTGTTAGCTATCTATCATAAGTTGTACTGAATGTTATAAACTTATGTACCTAACTGTGACTGTGTGTATCATGTATTTTTGACATGGACTCTTTGCAAAAGAGCTATTAGCTCAAAGGTAATGTAATCCAAAGCCTCAAATAAATAAATAAAATATAACAATAGACTAGCTAAGTAATAATACCTGTTTAAGTTTATCTCCCTTACATAACTGCTTGGCCCCCTCTTGAATCCTCCCACTGCATTAACCACATTACTCGGAAGCCCATTCCATACTCCCTACCACCTTCTGTGAAAAGTAATTCTTCCTTTGGTTATTCTTAAAATGCTCTCCAAGGATCTGCCCATCATGTCTCCTTATTGCTACATCCCTTCCCCCTGAAATTTATGCCCAGTTTTATACACAGCTCCAAATCCTTCATGAGCCTAACTAGTTTTAGCAAGTCTCCTCTGAACCACCTCTATTTCACTGGAAACAGGAGTGGTTCTGGAGGAGTGGAGAAGGGTGGATGCAGTCCTACTAGACCAAAGTGGTAACTGGGAAGAGGCTGGAAATTATATGGCAGTCAGTCTGACTTTGGTGGTGAGAAAGCTAATAGAATCACTGCTGAAGGAATGAATTGTGGGATATTTTGAATATAGTGGGTTACGGCACCAAAGGCAGCATGGATTCATGGGGCGAGGGGGTCATGTCAAATTAATCTGATAGAATTCTTTGACTGCTGGGTGACCAGGAAACTAGATCAGGGTGGAGTGGTGGACACAGCCCACCTAGATTTCAGTAAGACTCTTTAACACTGTTCCACACAACAGACTTCTAAGCAAGTGGAGTAGCTTAGGGATGGGTCCAAATGTGGTTAACTGGGTAAGAAATTGGTTAAGGGACAGACAGCAGAGGGTGGTGGTAAACACTGTTCACTCTGAAGAAAGGAGGGTGACAAGTGGGGTGCCTCAGAGATCAGTGCTAGGACCGGTCCTCTTTAATGTCTTTATAAGTGACACTGCAGAGAAACTGGAAGGGAAGGTCTTTCTCTTTGTGGATGACACCAAAATCTGCAACAGGGTGGATAGCCAAAGGGGGGGGGGGGTGGACCAGATGAACAGTGACCTGAGAAAACTAGAAGAGTAATCAAGGACATGGCAGCCAGGGTTTCAATAAGAAAACGTGCACAATAACGCACTTGGGGCACAGAAACCCGGGGATAGAATACAAAATGGGTGAGGTGGCACTGATGACAACCAAACAGAAAAGAGACCTGGGGTAAACATATCAGATGACCTAAAGGTAGCCAGGCAGTATGATAAGGCAGTTGGTAGGGCTAGTGGCATACTGGGGTGCATAGAGAACGGTATCAGCAGCAGATAGAGGGAGGTGGTGTTGCCTCTGTATAGATCACTGGTAAGACCCCACCTAGAGTACTGTGTCCAGATCTGGAGACCACATCTCAGGAAGAATATAAATAGAGTGAAGGTGGTCCAGAGGAAGGCAACTAAAATGGTGCAGGATCTGCATCAGAAGCCCTATAAAGTGAGACGTACGGGCTTAAATATGTAAATGCTGGAATAGAGGTTGGGGGGATATGACAGAGACCCTTAAATACCATACGGGGGTAAATAAGGTACAGAAGGGAAGTATTTTTCAGAAAAAAAGGTGCTCAAGAACAAGGGGACATGCTATGAAGCTGGGAGGGGGTAAATTCCAGAGGGCTGTGAGGAAGTACTACTTCACAGAAAGTGTGCTAGATTCCTGGGACAGCCTTCTAGTGGAGGTGGTGGGGGTGAAAACAGTGGTGGGGTTCAAGAATCTATGGGATAGGCACAAGGGAGTCTTGGGGGGGGGGGAAGGAAGGGGATCATGAAGGTTAACAGACCACAGATCAAGTAGGATCTGTGGTGATACTGTAGGCATGGAAAAATGATCAGACTAGGTGAGGTGGGTCAAGCGGTCCTTATCTTCAAATTCTGTTTCTATACTAAACACACCCATGTCTTCTAATCTATTTTCTTAAGTCACGTTCCCCTGACCCACCATCATATTGGTTGCCCTTCTATGTAACCTTTCAGGCCTGACAATATATTTCCTGTGGTAAGGTGCCAAGAACTAACATCACTTCTGGTATAGTCTCAAAAAAACGTGATAAAAACAAACCTTGGATACAGTTACAAGTTTGACAGCTGACTTGAAAGGAGATGGATGGACAGCTGAAAAGATGCAGCCTTTCACCTGGCGAACATAATTTTCTCTGACAAGATCAAGTGGAAACACATCTGTGGAACAAATAAATACAAGCACACTGAACATACAGTATAAAGGATGTAAGACAGACGGTGTTCTTTGTTCAACCATGCATGTAACTGTACAGCATACACATTAACAATAACGAACAGTACACACTATCTACAGGAACATCAGATACAAAAGAATGCTAATCATCATAAGCTGGCAAAGTATGCTACCGTAAAACTAAACAAAAACCAAAATATCAGTTATTTGTGACACTCTATGTTATTACTTCATTAGGTAGAAAGAAAATGGTGACCTAACTTTATATGTGAGTATTTATTTATTTAGAATTTGGTGACTGGGAAAGGTACACTGTGCTAAGGTTCAGTTTCAGGTACGAACCAAGGGAAGGGGTATAAGGGAGGAAAAAACTCACATAATCCGCAAATACAGAGTAATCCAGTCATGGCAAAAAATATTGGCGCCCTTGCAGTTTTTTCTAATAATGCACCATTCCTTCCAGAAAATTGTTGAAATTAAAAAAATATTTTGGTATCCACATATCTATTTCTTTGGTTTGCAGTGGAATAAAACACAAAAAGCAGAAAAATTTACTAAGCCTTAGCTTATTCCACACAGAAATCCTTAAATGGCTCGGACAAAATTATTGGCACCTTTTAGAAGTAGTTAGCAATAATTAGATTTCAAGCAGGTGATTCTCCTTCACTTTGGAACTGAACTCACCTGTGGGGAGTTGCAGGTGCCTGCAATATAAAAATCACTCATTCAACCAGTTTGAATAGAAAAAGGACTCATTCTCCTGTTTTGTGTCACTGTGTGTACCGCAATGAGCATGGAGAAAAGAAAGACAGACAGAGAATTGTCTGAGGAGGTCAGACAGAAGATTGTAGCCAAGCATGGACAATCTCAAGGCTACAAATTAATTTCCAGAGACCTTGATGTTTCTGTTTCCACTGTACGTAATGTTATCAGGATGTTTAAGGCCCATGGCACTGTAGCCAACCTCCCTGGACGTGGCCACAAGAGAAAACTTGATCGAAGATTGCAACACAGGATTGTTCAATGGTGGAGAAAGCACCTCGCTCAACTGCCAAACAGATTCAAGCTGACCTCAGACACAAGGTACAACAGTTTCAACTCGCACTCATCCGTCAGCCAACTCAATGAAAGGGGTTATATGGTAGGAGGCCCAGGAGGACCCCACTGCTGAGAGAGAGAGAGAGAGACATAAGAAAGCCCGACTGGGGTTTGCCAAAACACACCTGAACAAACCAAAATCCTTCTGGGAGAATGTCCTGTGGACAGATGAGACCAAATTAGAGCTTTTTGGTAAAGCACATCATCTCTATGTTACAGAAAACAAAATGAAGCCTTCAAAGAAAAGAACACCTTCCCTACAGTCAGACATGGAGGAGGTTCAGTGATGTTTTAGGGTTGCTGTGCTGCCTCTGGCACTGGGTGCCTTGAACGTGTGCATGGCATCATGAAATCTGCAGATTACCAGGCCACTCTGGAGCGCAATGTTGAACCCAGTGTCAGAAAGCTGGGTCTCCGTCAAAGGTCATGGGTCTTCCAGCAAGACAATGACCCCAAACACACTTCAAAAAGCACCCAGAAATGGTTCAAGACAAGACGCTGGACTGTTCTGAAGTGGCCAGCAATGAGTCCAGATCTAAATCCCATTGAAAACCTGTGGAGAGATCTGAAAACAGCAGTTGTGAGAAGGCACCCTTCAAATCTGGGAGAACTGGAGCAGTTTGCACAAGAAGAGTGGGCCAAACTACCAGTAGAGAGGTGCAGAAAGCTCATCCTTGACTATAGGAAGCGGCTGATTGCAGTTATTTTGACCAAAGGCTGTGCTACCACATATTAAGTCTACGGTGTCAATAATCTTGCCAATGCCACTTCTTTTCATTTTCTGATTTAAAAGGATATATTAAATTCTGAATCAAAAACAAAGGTTCTGTAATATTAACAGAGAAATAAAAAACTATGGAGACCAAATACTGTACTGTTGTTAATTTCAACTTATGTTTAGAGGAAATTTTGAGTTATTTGAAAAAGTGCAAGGGCGCCAATAATTTTGGCCACGACTGTACATCATGTACAAATACAGAGTATCACAAAAGAAAAAGAAATATGATGTAAACCAACAAAGGACCCACGTAAGCCACCCAGGGTGCAGCAGGAAAGGAGCATGTGATAGGGGAGCAACTTGGCTAGTAGCTATCTCTGTCAGTGGGGCAGACATGGTGAAAGAGAAGGAAAGGCTACAAGGGAAGCTAGCGACAGGCACAACAGGGAGTACAGCAAGCTAAACAGAGGGGTTTGAGGGAGGGGAGGGAAGAGAAGAGGAAAGTTGGATGTGGAGGGAGAAGCTAATCCGGAAGTGAGGGAGATGGACGAAGAAGGTAGACTGACCAACTGAGGGATGGAAACACAGCAGGAAGCAGAAGAGTCAAAAGAGTAGGAGGATGTGATGGAAGAGGAAAGGTGGGCAGACAAACAGTAAGGAAGGACAGAAAGCCAATATTTAAGAAAGGAGAAGCAGTGTAGGAGGTTGTGAGACACAAGGTGGAAGTGACCGATTTAGAGAAAACATTTATGTGTGACAGGAGGGGCATTAAGAGTGAAATGGCAAAATAAACATAAAGGGGGATCAAGTCTGGCAATGATCCATTGGGGGGAGGCAGCACTGTGAACCACAACTGTGTAATCAAACACTGCCATGATCCCATTTCAAATTATCTCACAGCACACCAGGAGTGGCAAGCAAGATATACTGCAGTGCAGCACACCACATCCGAGGTGAAAACTTTGGAATACGGCATCGATATGAGGGGAAATGTCTACGTAACAATTCAACCACACTTTGAGTTACATGAAGTGGGGAACAACTTCAAGTGGGGTGCCATCAAGAGTCTTGAAGACAGGGTATGACTGAAGCCTAAATGGCCACTGCGTAGTGTTAAATGTCACAGACAGTCTTTTTGGCAGACAGAGAGGAAGCTTAAGTGAAAAGGCTTTCTATCGATATATCAGAGAAAAACAATCTATGAAAGAGGGCATTGTGAAACTAAAAAGGGGGGATGGATGGGTTGAAGAAAACAGAGAAAAAGCAGGTGTATTATATGAATACATCTACTCTGTTTTTACAAAGGAGTAGGATGGACCAGTGCCACAGGGAAACACAGCGGGAAAGAGGAGACACGGCTCTCAGGGACACGGGTACCCATGTCCTTTATGCACATTCTGTGTGATGGGAACCAAATGAATTTGTACCACACATCCCAGTGACTCTTGCATTACAAGGCCAAAGAAGTCCCATGTGGATGATACCGTTTTTTTGTTTTTTTTGTTTTTTTTTTTGTTTTGTTTTTACAATACACTCCACTCACTTCATTTTAACAGGGACCAATAAAAAATCCCAGAGGATCCCCAAATTTTACCTGAGGACTCTCATTTTTTTTTTCCAAAAGTCCAGGACCCGCAAACTAAAAATCCTACTGAGAGCCCTGGGGGAGAGAAAATGACAGAGGAGTTGATCACAGAGGACAGAGTAAAGAGGGAATGCCAAGGTACTGAGAGAGCTGGCCACAGTACTTGCAGCCCCTCTGACGGACATGTTTAACTGTTCACATGATACAGGAGTGGTGCCGCAAGAATGGAGGACTGCTAATATAGTACCTCTGCATAAAAGCGAGGCAAGGGATGACCCAGAGAACTATAGACCAGTTAACCTGACCGCTACAGAAACATAGAAGTTGACGGCAGATAAGGACCACAAGGCCCATTTATTTTTCTAACATATAAATGTGCCATTGGCCTTTGCTCTGCCAATGGCCCATCAATTCATACTCATCTGTATTGCTCCCTTACGCCTATCCCATGCCTGTTTGAAGCCCTGCACTGTATTCATATCCATCACTTCCTGAGGTAGGCTGTTCCATGCATCCACCACCCTTTCTGTGAAAAATAACTTCCTCACATTACCCCTTAAAAAACTCCCTCTAATCTCATGCTGTGTCCTCTTGTCCTGCTATTTTTCTTTTATTGAAACATTAGACTCTTTCAACTTGTTAATGCCCTGAAGGTGTTTGAATGTTTCGATCATAACACCTCTCTCCCTCCTTTGCTCTAAAGTATACATATTGAGCTCTGTTAATCTGTCCTCATACGTTTTCTGATGCAGTCCCTGCACCATTTTGGTTGCCCTTCTCTGGACTGCCTCAATTTGGTTAATGTCCTTGTGAAGGTGTGGCCTCCAGTACTGCATGCAGTACTCCAGATGGGGCCTAACCAGTGTCTTGTAAAGGAAGATTACTACCTCCCTCTTCTGACTTGTGATACCCCTACTAATACACTCTAACGTCCCCCTAGCCTTATCTACTGCTTTAGTGGTCTGCTTGGATGATTTCAGGTCATCAGTGATGATAATGCCCAAGTCTCTTTCTTCCCTTGTGACTGCCAGCAACTCCCCTCCCAGCCTATAGGTGGCTTCAGGGTTTTTCTTCCCTATGTGCATGATCTTGCACTTCTTTGCATTAAACCCCAACTGCCACTCTTCCGACCATTTTGCTAGTTTATCCAGATCTCTTCTCATTCTGCTCACCCCATCTGGATCATCTACTCTGTCGCAGATCTTGGTGTCATCTGCAAACAGACAAACCTTATCCTCCAGTCCATCTGCAATGTCACTGATGAAGATATTGAAGAAGACTGGCCCCAGGACCAATCCCTGAGGTACCCCACTTGTGACTTGCATCTCTTCTGACTCTATACAGTTTACCACCACTCTCTGTTTTCTGCTCGTCAACCAGTATGCCACCCAGTTGACCAACTTCTGACCCACCCCAAGCCTACCCAGCTTATTAATCAATCTTCTATGTGGAACAGTATCGAAAGCTTTGCTGAAGTCAAGGTAGGCAACATCAACTGCTCCCCCTTGGTCCACCACTCTGGTTATCCAGTCAAAGAAATCTATGAGATTAGTTTGATAGGACCTTCCTTTTGTAAACCCATGCAGTCTTGGATGCTGTGCTCCTATGGATTCCAGGTGTTGCACTATCCTTTCCTTTAGGAGTGCCTCCATAATCTTGCCCACTACTGAGGTAAGACTGACTGGTCTGTAGTTCCCTGCCTCCTCCCCTCCTATAGTTGGCAAGGTTGAAGGAAACCATCCTGAAGGAATGTTTAGTAGAGTTCTTTGAAGCAAACAAACTCCAGGACAACAGGCAACATGGGTTCAAATCAGAGAGGTCATGTCAAACCAATCTTATGAACTTCTTTGACTCGATTACAAAGACATAGAAACATAGACTTTGACGGCAGATAAGGACCACTTGGCCCACCCAGTCTGCCCATTTCCCTACCAACTGGATAAGCTGCAGATTCTAGATAACCAACAGCCTATTTCCTGCAACACCCCACTATAATTGCCTTATGTCTGTCCCATGCATGTTTGAATTCCTCCACTGTTTTAGACCCCACAACCTCTCCAGGAAGGCAGTTCCATGCGTCCACCACTCTCTCCGTGAAAAAGAATTTCCTCACATTATCCCTGAGCCGTCCCCCCTCTAACTTTAAATTGTGCCCCCTTGTTCTTACACATCTCTTTTTCTGAAAGATGCTACCCTCCTGGACTTTGTTGATTCCCTTGAGGTACTTAAAAGTTTCTATCATGTCCCCCCTGTCCCTCCTTTCATCAAGGGTATACATATTAAGCTCTCTCAGTCTCTCTTCATATGGCTTCTGATGTAGACCCTGCACCATTTTAGTTGCCCTCCTCTGGACTGCTTCCATCCTGTCTATGTCCTTGCGTAGATGAAGTCTCCAAAACTGCACACAGTACTCCAGATGGGGTCTCACCAACTCAATCAAAAATCAATCAATCAAAATCTTTATTTAGTCAGGCGAGCATCCTTGAGCATAGCTCATTTACAAGATGGACCTGATTGGTCATAACAATATAAAGGTACAATTTTACACAAATACAAGATACAGATTGAATATAAAAAACAAAGACATTATAAATGAACAGATGCAAGAAAATTCACATATATACAAAGCATTGAGCCAATGAAACTGGGTTATAATAAAAAAGGAAAAAAATAAAACAGTACTGAAAGATTAAAGCGAGGGTGATGGGATTTTGGGAAAAGGTCTGGTAAGAGATAAGTGAGTGAAAGCTAGAAAACAAATTAAGGGGGAAGTGCAAAAAAAAGGGGTGGGGGAAAGGGTATGAACTGTCTGTATAGAGGGATAACCACGTCCCTTTTTCTACTTGTGATGCCCCTCCCTATGCATCCCAGTATCCCCCTGGCTTTCCCTACTGACTTCTCACATTGCATACCCACCTTTAGGTCATCTGACATGACTACACCCAGATCCCTTTCCATTATTGTTGTTGTTAGTACCTCCCCTGCTATTGTGTACTCTTCTCCTGGATTTTTATTTCCCAGGTGCATTACTTTGCACTTCTTTGCATTGAATCTAAGTTGCCATATGTCTGACCATTCCTCCAACCTTGCCAAGTCCCTTCTCATCCTTTCTACCCCCTTGTGTATCAACTCTGATACAGATCTTTGTGTCATCTGCAAAGAGGCATACCTTTCCTTCCAGACCCTCTGCAATGTCACCTATAAAGACGTTAAAGAGGACTGGACCCAGTACTGAGCCCTGAGGTACTCCACTAGTAACCCCCCTTTCTTCAGAATGTGTTCCATTCACTATTACCTTCTGTGCCCTGTTGTGCAGCCAGTTTTCTACCCAGGCTACCACCCTGGGACCCACTCCCAGGCTGGCTAACTTGATTATTAATCTTTTGTGCGAGACTGTGTCAAATGCCTTGCTAAAGTCTTTTCAGACTCGACCGGGCAAGCAAGAAAGGTGGGGGCTGTGCTATCTACATAAAGGACAACCGCTCCTGTCAACGCGGCAGCTTCACCCCCATAAATACGCAGATGCAACCCTCCCTATCAAACTGCTTCCTTGGTGCACAAACAAAGTTTCACAGTGGCCGCAGTCTATATCCCTCCAAAAGACCACCGTGCCAGTATTAAGTCTGTACTTGATTTTGTTAGTCTGCAGCCTTCTGAAAATGAGCTCCTCCTCCTCAGGGATTTCAACATAAACTGGCTCACCTCTGACACTGGCTCTTACAAAGATGACATCCTAGAAGCAAACCTGACTCAGATGGTAACCTCCCCCCCGAAAAATTACAAAACTGGTACAAGCACCCTTATTGACTGGGTTCTCCAAATCACCCTGACCGGATAAAACATTAAAGTCCTCCTGACTCCCTCAGTGACCACTCCCAGTGTCCTGTACCTGGTCTAATAAATTTCTAAGCCACCCCCAAAGTTATAATAAGCAGAGTATTGCCTTATGGGAATCTTATCAAGTTGAAAACCCATCTTCCTACAACAGGACTGGGCGCCAATCCTTGAATCAACTGATATTAATACCGTACTAGAATACTTCATTAAATCTTTCAACTCTGCATGCGACTTGCGCCCCAGTAAAAAAGCAATGAAATCAAGCTATCAAATCCATGGATTACTGCTAAACTACTTGCCGAGCTCAGGTTGGGACCACCTCTGGGCAGTTGCCAGAGACACAGAGCTCACCTCATGATACCCTAAAATACAAGCAGGCACGAAATAGATGTACCTCACAAATTAGGCAAATGAAGAGCGCCTATTTCAAAAATGCCCTTGAATCCACCTGGGGTGATGGAAGAGCTTTTTGGGACAACATCCGAAACATAATGGGTAAACAATCAAAATCGTCACCTACCATTATGAAAGTTGATGGATCCACCACTCTTGACCCAAAGTCTATTGCAGATGCGCTTAATAAGACATTCACAGACCTTAGTGGGGTCCTCCCCCCAGATTTCTTCTCGGACTTACCTGTGCCTAGCCTAGTATCACAAACACTCGTGACAAACCACAATTTTACTTCAAAGAAAATCAAAGTGCATGAAGCACACAAGTACATAAGAAAGGCCTGCTCCAAATCCAGAACAAGTAGTGACACGCTAGATCTAAAATCCTGTCTCACCCTGGATGAAGTAATTCACCCCCTTGCAAAAATTCTTAATCTGTCACTTTGCCAAAGTCAATTTCCCAACAAATGGAAATCTGCATAGTTCACCAGTGCACAAAGGGGGACAAAACCTCAACAGGAAACTATCACCAATATCAATACCTCTCCCTCTCCAAAGCACTTGAATGAATAGTGGCAGACCAACTCTCTGATTACCTGGACAAATACAATCTACTCTGTAATCAACAGCACGGCTTTAGGAAAGGACATAGTACAACAACAGCCTTACTTGATTTCTCTGGAGAAGTCCACTCAGCCCTGGACAAAGGGTGCCAAACAGGTGCAGTCTTTATCGATCTTACAAAAGCTTTCGACACAGTCCATCATGGCCTACTTACCTCCCTACTTTCTAGCCTAGGCCTGGCCGAAGGTCCTTGTGCTTGGGTAAAAAGTTACCTGTCCAATCGGTCACAGGCTGTAAAATCTCTAATGAACTCTCCGACTTCAAACCAGTTCTCTCGGTGTACCACAGGGATCAATTCTTGGACCGCCTCTTTAGCCTGTTCCTAACTCCCTCCCAGATATCTGCCAGGAGAAAATAATCTTATACGCTGATGATGCTGTAATTCTCTCTTCCCACAAGGATCCAAACTCCCTACGAAAAAGCCTGCAACTTGCTTTCCCTAGTGTTGAAAGGTGGTTCCTGGATAGTAAACTTGTGCTAAACCACAATAAAACAAAAGCCATGCTCTTCTCCAATCACCAAAACAAAAATAGCATACTCCACTAACCATACAAACCTCTGCGGAATTACACTGGACCAAGTAAATACTTTCAAATACCTTGGCATCACTTTTGACCAAGGGCTCACCTTTGCAACCCACATTGACAACACTCAGAAAACAGTGAACCAACGCCTTTGGAATACTATTCCAGAATCATCAATTTCTAAATCAAGCGGCATTGAGAATAGCTATACAGAGTTCCATAATCTCAATCATTGACTATGGCCTTATTATTTATGGCTCAGCTACCTCCACTGCTCTAAGGCGATCTCAATCACTCTAAATAAGGCCTGCGGCTCCTCACAGGGCTCAAAGACTGACTCACACGCAGGATCTGTACTATGAATCAGGCTGGTTGAACCTATCAAATCGTCTTATTTATCTCACCTGCACAATGGCAAAAAATCTATCTTGGGACTGACTCCATTATGTATTCAAAACCTACTCCGACTGAATCCTGGCTCACAACCCTCCACCAGATCTGAACGCCAACCTTTCCTGGTTCCAAGATGCCGGACTGCACAGGGACAAAGATCTTTCGCATACAGGGCCCCGACATGGTTCAATGCGCTTAGTCCACCTACTCTATCCTCAATCTCGCTTAGCTTTCAAATCCATGCTCTATGCCCACCTCACCACCACTAGCAACTGTGACTGGGCTTAGATAAAGAACTACTCCTCATGTCCATCCTCACATCTGAGGCCTCTTCCTCCCTGACTAATGAACCTCTGGTACCTCTACTACTTCCTGTCTCCCACCCAAACTCACTCCCCCCTTTTTTCAAGTCCCTCTCACTTACTCTCCCACTCACCACCTTTCCCTCCTCTCTAGCCTCCTTTGCGCCTAATGATCATCTCTCCCTGGAAGTTTCTTCAACCTCTAAATTGTCTACTCGCTTGAACCTGTTATAGCTTGTTTTTCATGAAACTTAAAAACGTTACTGCCTTAAACTGTTAATAGCAAATTTATGATGTAACTTTCCTGTCTGGTTTTACCTGTAATGTGTATCGTGCTTTGTTAAATGTTCTTTGTGACGGAACCTTTGTAAAAGAGCCCTGGCTCAAAGGTATTAATTCCTAGACTAATAAACTAAACTAAACTAAAATCTAGGTAGGCCATATCCACAGCCCCTCCCTGGTCTATTACTCTGGTCACCCAGTCAAAGAAATCGATTAAATTTGTCTAACATGACCTTCCTGCTGTGAATCCATGCTGCTTTGGGTCCAGTGCCCCGCTGGCCTCTAGGTACTCAACAATTCTTTCTTTCAGAAGTGATTCCATCATTTTCCCCACCACTGAGGTCAAACTAACAGGTCTGTAGTTTCCTGCTTCTGCCTTGCTCCCACTTTTGTGAGGGAATCACATCTGCCCTCCTCCAGTCCTCAGGTACCACCCCATCTTCCCATGATTTGTTAAAAGTGTGGTTAGTGGTGTCACTAGGTCCTCCTTAGCTCTTTTAGGATTCTAGGTGAATCCTCAGGCCCCATTGCTTTGTCCACCTTGAGTTTTAGAAGTTCTTTCAGTACTCTTTCTTCTTTAAATGGACTGGTATCAACCCCACTATCCAGAGTGCTTCTACTGTTTGGTTTAGGTAACTCCTCCTCTTCTTCTTTTGTGAATACTGAGCAAAGTATTCATTCATTATCTCTGCCTTTTCACTGCCTCCCTCTGCCCACCTCCCTCTCCTTTATTAATCTTCACTATCCCTCCTTAACCTTTCTATGTTCCTTAATGTACCTATAAAGGTTTTATCCTTCTTAAATGAGTTGGCTATCCTTTCCTCGGTTTGGGCCTTTGCTTTTCTGACTGCCTTCCCACTTCTTTCTGCTTTAATTGATACAGTTCCTGTCGTTGCTCTGTCTGTGATTCCTTATACTTTCTGAATGCAGCCTTTTCTCCTTAACCTTCCCTGACACTTCTTTTGAAAGCCATAGTGGTTTTTTATTCCGCTTTGTTTTCTTTATTTGTTTCACACAAAGGCTTGTTGCCTCCATGATGGCAGTTTTGATTTTTCTCCATTGTTCTCCCACCCCTCCTTTCTGGCCATTTGCTAATGCATTCCTCAGGTATTCACCCATTTTGCCAAAGTCAGCCCTTCTAAAGTCCAGTATCCTTGTATTTGTATGGCTTGTCTCCATGGTTGTGTTTATTGTGAAGCACACTGTGCAGTGGTCGCTTGTTCTCAGGTGTCTACTGACTTCTAAGTTTGTGATCCTCTCTCCATTTGAGAGTACCAGGTATTATTGCTCTCTCCCAGTGGGTTCCACCACTAGCTGTCTAGGCATGCTCCCTGTAGGGCATCGAGAATGACCCTGCTCTTGGATGTGGCTGCAGTCCATGTTGCCCAGTTAACATCTGGCATATTCAGGTCCCCCATCAACAGTATCTCCTCTTTTCAGCCATTTTGAGAATGCCCTCTATCATTTCTTGTCCATTTCTCCCCTTGAGACGGGGTCTGTATACAACCCTGTGCGGATTGTGATGCCATTCCCTGTCTCCAATGTGACCCAGAGTTCCTCTTGTCCTCCCCCTTTACCTTTTAGTTCTGTTACTTTGATCCCTTCCCTTATGTAGAGAGCTACTCCACCTCCTCTTTTAACCTCCCTGTCCCTTCTGTAGATTGTGTACCCTGGTATGTTGACAACGGACAAAGGGCAGGCAGCAGACATACTTTATTTCAACTTTAGCAAAGGCTTTAACTCAGTGCCCCACAAGAGGCTGATCAAAAAGTTGGATGATCTTGGGGCAGGAAACAAAATGACGAGATGGGTGGCAAACTCGCTAGAGAGAGGACCCAAAGGGTGGTGGTGGGAGGAGAAATTTCAGGGACGAGGGAGGTCACCAGTGGAGTCCCATAAGGGTCGGTGCTTGGCTCAGTGCTGTTTAATGTGTTCATTAACAACACTGGGGAAGGTATGAAAGGCAAAATCTGCTTCTTTGCAGACAACACCAAACTCTGTAGGAGGAGGGACATGAAAGAGGGAGTCGGGGACCTAAAAGAGGAACTAACAAAGCTGGAGAGGTGGGTTGGAATCTGTCAACTGGGATACAATGCAAAAAAGTGCAAGGTCATGCACAGAAATACATAGAAACATAGAAGCTGACGGCAGATAAGGACTGCTTGGTCCACCTAGTCTGCCCTAATGGAGTCTCCTCCTGTGCACCCCCCACCCAGCCCCAGCACTATTATCCAAAAATTCACAATACCTATTTGTACTTGACACTGTCAGGCCTATGTCCTGGCAAAGACTGATTCCTGTTTCCTTTGTTTTATCTCATGTAACACATTTATGTACTCAAATTTTGTAAGCTGACCTACCTGTTGTATATTTATCTAATGACGTGGTGCCTTTGGAAATGAGTCTCTGACGCAAAGGTTGTAAACCCAAAGTGTTCAATAAATAATTAATTTCCCTTGCTGGGTCTCTGGCTTTCACCACCCCACCACACCCCCCATTTCTAAGATTCCATTGTGCCTATCCCATGCATTCTTAAATCCTGTGACCATTTTAGGCCCCACCATTTCAGCTGAGAGGCTGTTCCAAGTGTCCACCACCCTCTCTGTGAAGAAGAACTTCTTCACGCTTCCTCTGAGCCCCCCTCCAGCTTCATAGTGTGCCCCCTTGTCCTTGAGCATCTTTTTCTTTGGAAAATGCTCCTTTCCTGCACCTTGTTTATTCATGTGAGGTATCTGAATGTCTCTATCATATCCCCCCAAGGGGGGACCTGGTGGAAACTCAGGATCAGGATAAGGAGGGGGAATGGTTTAATGTGAAATATAAAACACGTAAAAAGGGAAGGACTGCAGTGGGAAAGGAAGAAATAGCCCTGTTAAACAGATATGCTGCGCTGAAAGACAGAAGTGAAACCTATGAAATGAAATGAAACAGTGTGATCCAGGAGCCGGCCCGGTGGCGCTGAGGGTTGAAGCACTGGATGCCACACCTCACGCCATGCCGGCGACCCAGGTCTGGGAAAAGACTCGGGTTGCTCGGTGGTCAGCAGGGGTGAGGAAGGATCAAACATCCGTAGACAGCTCTCCTTCCTCGGGGATGGGGGGACAGTGCTGCGCGCTGCAGACTGACACCCAGAGGTGGCTGGGTGTCAGCACAGGCATGCAGCCAGAAGGGGGTGGAGCCCACGTACAGTGCATGATGCTGCCTCTGCGGAGGCAGAGCCCAGCCATTCTTCCATTGCACATTTGTGGGTCCCAGGGAGAAAACCAGGAGGAAAAATGGAGCTGGCAGACTCCATGATGGCCTGGTTGTCCACGCGCCGTCCAACCCAGAATCTGGACGTTGGCTTCTGGGGAAGGAGCAAAGTCAACGCTCCTCTCCTTGGCCCTGTTGGGGGGGTAACCTGGGGACGGATCGGTGTGGGATGCCGGGCCAGAGAGATGTGCTCCTCTGAGGGAGGAACCAGAGCCACCTGCCAGCTCTGCGGAAGGTGGAGAAATTGCAAATAAAAAAAAAATTGTGTGAGCCAGGATGTTAGCATTACGAATAATGTTAGTTAGACGGAAGTTCAACAAGAAAATAGAATACTGGTCATTGGTGATTCTATAATACGGAGATGTGACATCCAAATTTGTGGTAAGGACAATGAAAATGGACTGGTTCACTGCCTACCAGGGGCTAGAACATCTGATGCACATAATATGTTACCAGGTTTAATTGGAAACACATGTGATAACACTACTGCAGTACTTCATACTGGCACAAATTATGTGGGCAGGGACCACGGAAAAGATATTATGGATGAAATCATTGACATTGGTAACAAAATTAAGCAAAAAGGAGGTAAGGCCATAATATCTGGGATATTACCAGTATTAAATAAACACCATGAATGAAATAATACCATACAGAGGATAAATGCACGTCTCGAAAACCAGTGCCAGAAACAGGGAATGATATTTGTTAATACATGGGAAAGTTCTGTGGGGAAAGACAGCTTCTACACTAAAGACGGACTCCACTTATGTAAAGCAGGCACCAATGTGTTGAGTAGACTTATATGTAATACACTCCCAAAAAGTAATATAAACTAGGTGGCAGGGGGAAGGTATGATGCGAATAAGTCTAATATTAAAGTTTTACTGATTATGCCAGAAGCTTGGCTAACAAAATCGAGGAATCAAAAATATTATTACATAAAAAAAAAATCAACATTTGTGTATTAACAGAAAGATGGTGGAGGGCCAATGGGTGGACCAATATGATGGATGGATACAAGGTGTTTTACAATAACAGGAAAAGTAAATTAGGAGGATGGGGTAGCGCTCTACATTAAGGATATGTATGACGCTCACACATATGATACTATGATGAAGGATACTGCAAATGTTGAACAATTATGGGGGAACTTGATTCCAAAAAATCAAGAGATTTTTCTTGGGTGTCTGTTACAGAGCACCTAATTTAAACTGGGAAGATAATGAGAAGTTTTTAGAACTTTTGGAGAGTATCGAGCCTGGAAGCAAAACAATTTTAGGTGATTTTAATTTACCCAACATAAACTGGAATACTACTACTTTTTCTTCCCCGTTAGAAAAAATATACATTGACACAATGGTGTTACTAAATATGAGCCAGATGGTTCAACAATGTGCTAGAGGTGACAATATACAGTATTGGACTTGTTGTTTAGTGATACAACTGAGGGCAGTATCAACTGTAAGGTAAGAGAACCTTTATCTAATAGTGACCATAACATGGTGCAATTTTCAATTAAAGGTATTAGTAAGCGTACCAAAGGTGTAACTAAGATCAGGGACTATGCCAAAGCAGATATTAAGGTTTAGATATGGAGCACAAATGGGAAAAGCTTTCTTCTAAGCTGCAGAATTATTTTCAGCATTATGTGCACGAGAGAACTAAATATAACAGTAGAGGTAAAATCCCTGTGTGGTGTAATAAAACCATAGGAGCTATGATTAGGGCAAAAAAAAAAAAAAGGGTTTACAAAAAGTTTAAGTTTCCCCTTAACTAATACTTGGAGAATATATAAAATAAGGACCAGGCAATGTAAACATTATATTAAGAAATACAAAAAGGAATTTGAATTAAAGTTGGCAAACAGTACCAAAGATAATAAAAAAAAAAAGCTTTTTTTAGATACTTAAACAGGAATAGAAGAAGTCAGTTGGGAACTGGTTCAATTAAAGCTGGCAACGACATAAGCACTGATGGGAAAGCGATGTCCAATGCTTTTAATAAACACATCAATACCTTTGGAAAAAAGGTATTACTAGTTTGAACGTTTGCATGCCTGGGAATACAGAAATAACTATAAATGAAAATAAAGTGAGGAATACATTTAAAAAAATTAACCAAAATAAGTCACAGAGACCAGATGATATCCATCCAAGAATCTTAAACGAACTGGCTAATGAATGTGCAGGGCCACTGGCAGATATATTTACTGATTCTATTATTGAAGGTAAGGTCCTTTCAATGTGGAGACTAGCTAATGTGATACATAAAAGGGTTCAAAACAGGATTATAGGAATTACATACCAATTAGCCTAACTTCAGTTATTGGTGAAATTATGGAAGAATTCATTAGGGATGAAATTGATAAACACATCACTAATGAGGGACTGGTTGACATAAGTCAGTATGGGTTAACAACAAATAGATCTTGCATGACTAATTTGTTTGCTTTTTTGAGCCCATCAGCAGGGTACTTGATGAGGGTTTACTGGCTGACATATTATTCTTCAACTTTTCAAAGGTGTTATATGTAGTACCACATAACAAACTGATTGATAAAATTACTGAAGTTTGGCACAAATATCAATTGGGTGAGATCATGGTTAGACAATAGACAACAAGGAGTATCAATAACAGGACATCGATCTGAATGGGGGAGTGTAACAAGTGGTGTGCCACAGCGAACCGTACTGGGTCCAACATTATTTAAAGTACCCTACACGTAAGTTCTATGCAGCCAAAACATAATGCCTGGATCTGTCAATTCAAAGATGATGCGAAGTTAGGAGCAGTAATAAATAATACAACAGCTGCTAAACAATTTCAGGATGAGAAATGGAGTTTAGAAACAAAGAAACATAGACTTTGTCAGCAAATAAGGACCGCTTGGCCCACACAGTCTGCCCATTTCCCTAACTACTGTATAAGCTGCTGATCCTAGTTAACCAACAGCCTACTTCCTCCTTCTCACACCTCCTACCCCCCACTATAACTGCCTTATGTCTGTCCCATGCATTCTTGAATTCCCCCACTGTTTTTGACCCCACAACCTCCTCAGGGAGGCCGTTCCATGCGTTCACCACCCTCTCTGTGAAAAAGTACTTCCTCACATTGCCTCTGAGCTGTCCCTCTCTATCTCCAAATTGTGCCCCCTTGTCCTTGCACATCTCTTTCTGAAAGATGCTACCCTTTTGGACTTTGTTGATTCCCTTGAGGTACTTGAAAATTTCTATCATGACCCCCCCTCTCCCTCCTTTCCTATCTTTGTATGGTTTCTGGTGCAGAACCTGCACCATTTTAGTTGCCCTCCTCTGGACTGCCTCCATTCTGCCTATGTCCTTGTGGAGATGGGGTCTCCAGAACTGCACAGTACTCCCGATGAGGTCTCACCAACTGTCTGTACAGTGGGATGACAACTTCCTGTTTTCTACTGGTGATGCCTCTACCTATGCATCCCAGTAGCCCCCCAGCCCTCCTTACTGCCTTCTCTCACATTGCCTGCCTAGCTTTAGGTCATCTGATATGACTACCCCCAGGTCCCTTTCCATTTTTCTTGTTGTTAGTACCTCCCCCCCCCCCACTGTGTACTCTTTCCCTGGGTTTTTGTTTCCCAGGTGTGTTACTTTGCACTTCTTTGCACTGAAGCTCAGCTGCCATACTTTTAACCATTCCTCCAGCCTTGCCACGTTCCTTCTCATCCTTTCCACACTCACCCCTTGTGTATTAACCCTGTTGCAGTTCTTTGTGTCATCTGCAAAGAGGCATACTTTTCCTTCCAGTCTCTCTGCAATGTCACTTCCAAAGACATTAAAGAGGACTGGTCCAGTACTGAACCCTGCGGTACCCTGCTAGTAACCTCCCTTTCTTCAGAGTGGACTCCGTTTACTATTGCCCTCTGCATCCTGTTGTCCAGCAAATATTTTACCCAGGTTACCACTCTGGGACGCACTCCCAGGCTGGCTAACTTGTTTATTAATCTTTTGTATGAGACTGTGTAAATTTCCTTGTTAAAGTCTAGGTAGGCCATGTCCACAGCCTCTCCATGGTCTACTACTTTGGTCACCCAGTCAAAGAAATCTATTAGAGTCATCTGATATGACTTTCCCTCTGTGAATCCATGCTGCCTTGGGTCCTGTGCCCCGCTGGCCTCTAGGTACTCAACTATTCTTTATTTCAGAAGTGATTCCATCACTTTCCCTACCACTGAGGTCAAACAAACAGGTCTGTAGTTTCCTGCCTCTGACTTGCTCCCACTTTTGTGAAGGGGAATCACATCTACCTTCCTCTAGTCCTTGGGTACCACACCATCCTCCAATGATTTGTTAAAAAGGGTAGGCAGTGGTGTCACTAGTTCTCCCTTTAGTTCTTTTAGAATTCTCCCATCAGGCCCCATTGTCTTGTCCATCTTGAGTTTTATGAGTTCTTTCAGGACCCTTTCTTCTGTGAATGGACTGGTATCGACACCCCCCATCTAGAGTGCTTCTATTGTTTGGTTTAGGTACGCCCCTCCTCTTCTTTTGTGAATAATGAACAAAAGTATTCATTCAGTATCTCTGCCTTTTCACTGTCACCTCAGCCCACCCCACCCCATCCCTTTATTAAGCCTCACTATCCCTCCCTTGGTCTTTCTTCACTCACTAATGTACCTATAAAAGGTTTTATCTCCCTTCTTAACTGAGTTGGCTATCTTTTCCTCAGTATGGGCCTTTGCTATTCTTACTGCCTTCCCTGCTACCTTCTACTTTAACTGATACAGTTCTCTGTCCTGTTCCTTCTGTGATTCCTTATACTTACCGAAAGCTAGCTTTTTCTCCCTAACCTTTCCTCTACCTCTTTTGAGAACCATAGTGTTTCTTTTCCTTCATTTTGTTTTATTTGCTTCACACAACGTTTGTTGCCTCTGTGATGGCAGTTTTGATTTTTCCCCATTGTTTCTCCCCCTTCCTTCCTGCCCTTTTGCTAGTGAATTCTTTAGGCACTCTCCGATTCTGCCAAAGTCAGCCCTCCAAAAGGCTAGTACCCTTGCCTTTGTATGGCTTGACTCTATGGCTGTGTTTATTGTGAACCACACGGTCTGGTAGATGCTTGTTCCCAGATGGCTACCCACTTCTAAATCCAAGATCCTTTTGCCATCCCCGTTTGAGAGTACCAGGTCTAAGACTTCTCCCTTCCGAGTGGGTTCCAACACTAGTTGCCTGAGGTATCCCCCCTGTAGGGCATCAAGAATGACTATGCTCTTGGATGTGGCTGCAGCAAATGTGCTCCAGTTAACATCTGGCATATTCAGGTCCCCCATCAACAATACCTCCCCCTTTTTCTGCCATTCCAAGGATGCCTCCTATCATTTCCTCCCCCTGAGACGGGGCTCTGTATACAACCCCCGTTTGAATTGCAGTGCCATTTCCTGTCTCCAAGGTGACTCACAGTGCCTCCTCTCCTCCCCTTCCTGTTTACCCTTTAGTTCCATTGCTTTGATCCCTTCCCTTATGTAGAAAGCTACTCCTCCTCCTCCTCTTTTACCCTCCCCATCTCTCCTGTAGGTTGTGCACCCTGGAATGTTGACATCCCAGTCATGGTTTTCTGTGTGCCAGGTTTCTGTGACTGCCATGATATCCAGGCATCCCTCTTCCATTAAGGACACTAGTTCAGGAAGCTTGTTACCCAGACTATGGGCATTGGTATTTATCACCCTCCATTTTTTTATGACCTTACCACATTTAGCCCTATCCCTGTACTTACTGCCTTTGCCTTTTTCTCCATTTACCCCTGCCCTGCCACTATTGACCTCTCTACCTTGGTGTTAACCTCGTTAAGTAGACTGAATGAATGTTTAACTTGGATAAGTGTAAGATGCTACATTTGGGTAAAAGAAATATGAGGGAAAATTATGTATTGGAAGGTAAGGTTATAAAAGAGACTGACTCTGAAAAAGATCTGGGCGTAATTATAACTAATACGTTTATGTCTGAGGACCAATGTAGGAAGGCAGTGTGAAATGGTATGAGAATGTTGGGATGCATATTTAGAAACATCAGGAGCAGGGATAGTCAGGTGGTGGTCCCCTTGTACAGGGCATTGGTTAGACCGCACCTCGAGTACTGTATCCAGTTTTGGTCCCAATGTACTAGGAGTACCATTGGAATTCTAGAAAGAGCTCAAAGGAAAGCAACAACATATATTAACAATATGTCGACAAAATCATATGATATGAGACTAAGGGAATTAAATATGTACTGTTTAGCATACAGAAGACTTTGTGGAGACCTCTGCCTAGTGCTGAAAGCCATACATAATGAAGATCTCTATGAATGTGTGGGACTAGAATGCAAGGAATACATGAAAGGGAGCACAATGTGGGGCGCTGCTGAGCAGCAACATGGAGGCAGCATTCTGAGGGAGCTCCAGCATTGTCATAGCAGAAATGCTTAAAAAAAATGGAATAACTTAAAATATAGACTCCTTTTTGGTGGTAGTGTATGCCCGAATACTCCCACACTAAGCTCAGCCCTTAAAGAGATGTTAAGCACTTGTCCCAGAATCTTGATTCCTATCTGACCTCCCACGGGGTGACGAGCAGCGCAGGGCCTACCTTATCTAAGGTGCAGCTCTCAACGGAGTTACCGATTTCACAAATTCTGGCCATGCTGACTAAGATTCGAGCTACATGCAACAAAATGAACAAACGTCTGGCCATGGTGGAAGCTAAACTTTCAGAAAACGATCGCCGGATTCAAGAGAATGTCGTTGCAATCACAGAGCTTAAAGCGGAGGGCGAGTGCCAGCAGCAGTATAATGCAACGTGTGTAAGGGATCTGAGCTTGATGCGGGCAAAGATGGAAAATCTGCAGAATTTTCAACGCCTAGCTAATATTCGAATTGTGGGATTTCCCAATAAATATGCTGGATCGGAGGAATTGGTGCCTGCTATCATTAGTTTAATCTTCCGGGACCTACAATTACTGCCATCAGACTCGGGGACTGCTGTCCTGAGAGCCTTTTCAATTCCTCAGCATCAGAAGCCTAGAGGCGGGGTGCAGCAACAATGCACTGCAACTGCCATGCTTTCAAATCCAGATGCCAGGATCGCACTTTTGCAGGCCGCTCGTTCTAGAGGTGAGACCCACTGGGAAGAACATTGTCTCTCCTTTTTCCCAGATCTATCAGCGCAAACTCAAGCTCGCAAATAAGAACTGCAGCTGATTAAGAAGGATCTCCTTCAAAACAGTATTGTGGCTCAGCTTAACTTTCCGGCGAGACTGCTGGTAAAACATGCCTCTAAAACTCACATATTTGTTGACCCTGCTGTAGCTACTACTTTTGCGGAAAAGCTATTTCAGAGTCTAAAGCCGACTGAAGAGTGTTCAGATGATGAGGGTTGAAGACCTTATAGTGCCATTTGGAGTCTATACTATATTACACTAATTATAATTACCTAAAGTGGGAAGTAAAGGCATATGTTGCTGGAGAAGTTGATAAAATAATTGCTGTTCCTCCTGTTGCTGTATATTATAGTTGTTATATTAAGTTGTATAGGTCTATGCTGTAATTTATAGATTGATGCAATAAGCATCTCTCAATTTGTGAACTTAATTAAAAACCTGTTTTGATATGTTCCTCCTCTAGAGTGGGGTGCATGCCTACTAGAATCTGGAGGAGGGTAATGTAACTTAATTGAGCCCAGGCAGTCTGATTATATGTCTGCAGCACTTAGGCCTTTTGTTTCTCTTACCCCCCCCCAACCTAGAAGTTCTACAAGGGGGTTAGCTTCTTGGATATTATGTTTACTCTTAGCTGGACAGTTGTAGGTGAGAGGATCAACGCTCTACAAGAAGTTTGACCCGAACTCTACTCCTGTTAAAATGACTAACAGGTCTCCCGCAGGTTATGGACTAAAATCTCTGGGTGTTAGTGAACTGTTACAAAATCTGTACTTGACTTAAGGGGGTCTGCGTACCTCGCCAAATGATGTGTTATTTTTGACATACAGCTGGCTGTAAATCAGAAATTTCATAAATGAAAAGTAAAAAAAAAAAAAAAAAAGAGCACAACGAGGATGTGGGGTCCTAGGGACTGGGACAGCAAGCAGGCATGGGGATGGAGGGAAGGGGTTTGCAAGCAGGCGAGAGGGGGGAGGCAGGATGGGTGGTAAGTGTGATGGTTGTGGGGCTGCTATATTCTTGAGAATTGCATGGAGAGCAGAGGGGTGTATGGTGTGTAGGCACTTGAAACAACTTGGAGTGGAGCTTGGATGGTTGAGGAGGGAGCTGGGTAGATGGGGTGGGATTGAGGGGATCACCAAGCGCCAGGGAACCTGAGGAGTCCTTCCCCAGAGTAGTAGTAGTAGTAGAGTTTATTTGCATGGGGCACCCTTCCCAGTAGGTTCAGGGCATCCTTACAGTAAAAATTCAGACATACAAAGCAGTACAGGACAGGCAATATAAAATCCATAAAAATTTCATACCCAGTAAGACTCTAAAGAGACTAATTTCTGAACTGTTCGATATATATTAGGTCCCAAAGGCCTGCTCAAACAAGAAGGTCTTCAACCATTTCTTAAAACTCTCTACTGAGGGTGCCTCCTAGATGCACCCCGGCAATGAATTCCAGAGGACTGGGGCTGTTACTTTGAATGCCCAGTCCTTGGAAGAGGAGGGCCTCTCCAGCTAACCTGAGAGAGCGAGACAGGGTGTAAGGATGCAGAAGCTCCTTTAGATAGCCAGGACCCAAACCATGTAGGGCCTTATATGTCAGAAGACCTACTTTAAAGGTGATGTGCCAGCATACCAGCAGCCAACGCTGTTCGCGCAGCACTGGTGTAATAAGACTGAACCTTGAGTGTCCAGTCAACAATCAGGCTGCAGCATTCTGCAAAAGCTGCAGGTGCCACATTGCACCTCCTCTGACCCCAAGGTAGACTGCCTTACAGTAATCAAGCCTCGATGTAATGAAAGCATGTACCAGCATGGCTAGGTCATCAGGGAGGATAAGGGACCTAATTCGGGTGATGTTTTGGAGATGGTAAAACCCGGTTTCAAGTGTCAGTTCATTATCCAGAACAACCCCCAACTTTTTTCATCTTTACAGAGGCCTCCAGTTTGGTGGGGCAGACAGACAGCCCCCATTCTATTGCTGGAGGCCCCCATCCTCCCCTTCGACCCAGCTCAACCACCAGCACCTCAGTCTTCTCCAGGTTAAGTCCCAGGCAGTTCGATGACGACCAGGCCCAGATCTCGGCCAAGCATTCATTTAGCACATCGACCGCATCCGATCTTCCAGGTGCAAAGGACAGCTAGTGCTGAATATCATTAGCATAGCAATGAAAACACAGCTCATACTGCCTTATGATCTCGTACAGGGCCAGCATATACACTGCGAACAGCATAGGGGAAAGAGGACAGAATCTTGGGGAACTCCACAGGGCAGGTCCGTTGGGGCTGTGGAATAATTCTCCTGTACCACCCTCTGAGATCTGCCCCGGAGAAAGGACTCAAACCAGCTGATGACTTTGCCTGTGAGTCCTACATACTCCCTCAGCCTGTCCAACAACACCCCATGGTCCACAGTGTCAAACACTGAAGAGAGATCGAGGAGAATGAGAATCGTTTGCTCCCCTCTATCCCTAGCCTTGGGCAGGGCATTAAGCACCCCAACCAATGCAGTCTTTGTGCAATGCAAGGCCCTAAATCCAGACTGGAAAGGTTCTTGGATATCTAAGTCTGTGAGGTGACCCTCGAGATGTTCCACAACCACCTTCTCGAGAACCTTCTGCAAAAAGGGAAGGTTTGAGATAGGCAGGTAATTTGCCAAAATGTTGGGTCAAATTATGGCTTTTTCAGCAGGGGCTCAACCAAAGCCTGTTTAGAAGACTTCGGAAAAACCCCGGCCAACAAGGCACTCCCGATGATTTTGGCAAAGACTGGACCCAGAACCTCGATGCAGCCAACCAGTAGCTACTTCAGGCCCAGGACACAGAACATTGGTCTGAGCCCAGAGATCACCCCCACAGACCTCCACTATCGTCACTGGCTGGAACTCTCCCCAAGGCAACTGAGCACATCTGCCCACCCAAAGGCCGCCACTGTCAGAGGATGGTATTCCGCTAGGAGAAATCCCAGCCCTCACAGAGGACACTCTGTCTGAGAAGAACCAAGCGAACTCCTCACAATTATGAGATGAAACTGCTTTAACGGGTTCCAGACAAGCAGGGTGTAATAGCCTGTCTACAATCAGGAAGAGCTAAGCCAGTTGGTTCTTCCCAGATGCAATCATCCCAGGCATAAAGGCTGCCTTTTTCTGAATGATTGCATTCTGATACTCATCATAACGAGTAATCAGAACCAGTCTGTCCTCCGCAGCCCTGGTCTTCCTCCAATGCCTCTCCAACCTCTGCCCCCTTGTCTTCAACATTCAAACAACATGAAGTCTTGCTATATTATGACATATGCAGTATAACCCCAGGTTAGAACTGCTCCGGAGGTGAAAGAGTTAACTTTCCATGCAGGGCATGGAATCTTGAGCGCGAGCTCGGTTGAACACTCTGTCTGTTGTAGCTCAAACTTACACTGTCAGATTCTTTACTCCGCCTCACTGAACAGTCGCTCCGGAGATTCCTCCTGCTGCTCGGTTCGTTTGTTGGTTTTAAAGTGTAATTCTCGGTTTATTTTACCGAAATTTAACCGCAATCGTCGGTTCAAGCTCTGTCTGTGGTATTGTAAGTAATGGCTTTTGTTTATTTTCTTCTGTGTGGAACTTGTAAACGTCTTTTCGGTTCGGTTTGAACCGATCAGATTTGGTTTAAAATTACTTTCTAGTCCTTTAGAGTGCGGTTCCCAGTTCTTATCGGTTCTAAAAAAAACGGATTTTATTACGGTTTTTTCCACGACCCGTGACACAGTTGGGAACCGATAAGAGAGTCTTGCTTGGCAGATTGCCAATAACAGGCAAGTTTTGGTTAGGCTGGCACTATGTCTGAGAAACCCAAAAGAAAAACTGACCCACTGGTTTCAGCACTGTGGCTCTGTGGGGAAGCCTTGTTAAGGCTGACCCACACACCACTTGTGTATATTGTCTGGGGTTTGACCACCTCAATGCAGACTGCCAGATTTGTAAGAATTTTCCTGCTGCCACCGTGGAAAAGAGAGTTGGTAGGCTCAGGGAAAGGGAGGCCAAAAAGTCCGCTGACCAGATGGCCAGCCCGGTTCGGTTCCAACCGAACCTGAGGAAGTGCCCTCTGACCAGGGCGATACTTCCTCGGGCAAATGAAGAGCCAGCTCCGAGGAGCCAGTTCCAACTAAAAGGACTAGAAAGTCAGCTAGTTTGGGGCCAAAAGTTCTTTCTCCAACCGCTGAGGAAATAGCCAAAGCTATTCAAATTGTCCAGTCTCTTTCCCCAGTTCCGTCCGAACCGACACCATTAGGGAAGCGCTCGGTTCGAACGCTTCCCCCAGTTCAAGATTATGATTTTGAGGATTTTATGAACCGGAGGAAGGGGAGGAGGGGTATGAGGAGAGTGAGTGTGATTTTGAAAGTCTGGATGTGCCCATTGAACCGGACATCTCTCCAGACAGACCCTCAGGAGTGTCCCCTCCCAGGCTGAGTCCCCTTCTCAATTTTTGTTTTACAAGAAAGTTGCTGAGACTCTGCAACTCCCTGTTGAGGAATCTGTTGATGATCAAGAAGAGCCTGATTTTGTGGAAATGATGGATATTCCAGAGTCTAGGAGACTGTCTATTCCCTTGCACAAATCTTTTAGGAAACAGACAGTAAAAATTCTAGAAACTCCTCATTCTATCCTCCCTGTGGATAAAAGGATGGACAAGAGGTATGCTTTATCAGACTCTGATATGGAATTCCTCTCCCAGCAGTGCAGCCATGTGGGGGTAGTGCAGGCTGCAGCCTGTGACAAGGCTAATATTCCTCTAACCTCTCACCCTCCTGAAAAGGATTCCAGGAGGATGGATGCCATGGCAAAGAAACAGTACATGGCAGCATCTTTGGGACTCAGACAGGCAAATGATATGGCTTATGCAGCTAGGTACCAGAAATCCAAGTGGGATACTGTCCTGGCACTAGCAAAACAGGCCCCTGACCAGCTTGCCAGGGAGCTGGAGCAGGTGGCTGCGGATGGTATTGAGGCATCCAAGGTGCAATTTCATGCTGCAGTAGACTCTAATGATGTTTCATCAAGAGTCATGGCTACATCTGTGTCTCTTCGCAGAATGGCCTGGCTCAGATGTACTGCCCTGTCACAGGATACTCAGTCTAAGGCTATGGATTTTCCTGTTGTGGGCAATTCTCTGTTTGGGGAGCAGACAGAGAATTATATGAAGAAAATGGATGAGTATAGGACCACCTATAGGAGTGCACAGGCCAAGGAAAGGCAAGTCACTCCTCAAAGGCAGCATGTCAGGGGCAGGGGCAGGCCTTTTCATAGGCCTTTTTACCAAGCCCAGGCCTCCTCTCTGCTTATGCCCAGAGGGGTTTTAGAGGACGGGCAGAAGGGTTCTAGTAGCCTGCTTCTACCCTCAACCCAAAGCCCCTGCAAACAGGCTCCTGATGGGGTGGCCAGGCCGATTCTCCACTACCGATAGGGGGCAGGCTGGCTACTTTGTCCAGGACTGAAGTCTTTAACATCAGACAAGTGGGTCCTGGAAGTAGTGGCCAGGGACTGGTTCTCAGCTTCAAAAAATTTCCGAAGATGAGAGCCAGGTCTTTTCCACCTGCAAACCCATCAGAGGCACTTGCCCTGGAAGCAGAAGTTTCTTTCCTCCTGGCTCTCAGAGCCGTGGAGAGGGTTCCACCCATACACCAGGGCAAAGGGTTGTACTCCAGGTACTTCCTTACCCCAAAAAAGACAGGAGAATGGCGGCCCATCCTGGATCTCAGGTATCTAAACAAGCACCTTTTAAAATCAAAGTTCAAAATGGTGACTCTGGGAATTATTTTACCCTCTCTAAGGCCAGGGGACTGGTTAGCCTCCCTGGACCTCAAGGATGCCTACTTCCATGTTCTCATCAGAAGCTTCCATCGAAGTACCTCAGATTCGAACTGCCCTCAGGCCATTACCAGTTCAGAGCAATGCCTTCGCCTCACCTCGCCCCGAGGGTGTTCACAAAATGCCTGTCCAGTAGTAGTTGCCCACTCAAGAAGGCAAAGATTGCCATCTTCCTTATCTGGACGACTGGCTCATTGTAGGCCAGTCTCCAGAACAGGTCAAACTACACTTAGAGTAACCCAGCAACTGCTTACATCTCTAGGTTTCCTTCTCAATCTTCCAAAGTCAGTTCTGGAGCCTGTCCATCTTCTCACCTTCATAGGCACAGAACTGAACACGAAAGAAGCCAGAGCCTTCCTTCCTCTGGAAAGAGCAAGGACCCTGGTGTCTCTGGCCTCTTCTTTCACCCTGCAGGTCTCTTGACCAGCAAGGCATTTTCTACAGTTTCTGGGGCACATGGCTGCTTCTACAGCAGTAGTGCAGGGAGCAAGATTTCAGATGAGGGACATACAGTTCCATTTGAGAGCCTTTTGGTCTCAAAGGACAGATCCTCTAACCAAATTGATTCCAGTGACTCAACCCTGATCCAGGCCCTTCAGTGGTGGCAGGATCAGAACAATCTGAGACAGAGGGTTCCCTTCACTCCCCAGTCTCATTCCCTGACTCTTACCACAGATGCATCCCTCTTGGGGTGGGGAGCTCACATGGGCGACCTTTCCACCCAGGGGCTGTGGTCCCCTCAGGAATCTCTGCTCCACATCAATTTGCTGGAACTCAGAGAAGTTTTTCTAGCACTCCAGGTTTTTTCCACATCTGTTCAGAACAAGGTTGTTCAGGTCAGAACAGATAATACCACTACAATGTGGTACATCAACAAGCAAGGGGGCACTCGGTCTACGGCCTTGTGCACCAAAGCAATGAAGTTGTGGTCTCTGGCTTATTCTCTGAACGCCTCCCTTACGGCAGTTCACCTCCCAGGCAAGGACAATGTCCTAGCGGATGCTCTCAGCAGGATTTCCCAGGGCCATCACAAATGGGCACTGGACCCCCTAGTACTGGATGTAATATTTGCCAGATGGGGCACCCCGCAAATAGATCTCTTTGCAGCCCCAGACAATCACCAACTTTCCCTTTTTTGCTGCAGGCCCCCAGTGTTGGGCTCAGTCCCTCTGGATGCCTTCCTCCTCAGTTGGGAAGGGAAGTTCCTCTATGCTTTTCCCCCCTTTCCCCTTTTCAAAGTGCTAGTCAAAATCAGATCTCAATCCTGCAAGATGATCCTGATTGCTCCAGATTGGGACAGGCAGCCCTGGTACCCACTCCTCATGTCCTTAGCAGTCCACCTTCCCCTATGTCTTCCCAGGAATCACAACCTGTTAACCTGTGCCCAAGGGAGAGTTTGGTATCCGAACCTCAAATCTTTCAATCTCAAGGCATGGCTCTTGAAGAGTTAGAGTTTGCTGACCTACAGTACACCTTTCCCAAGGTGTATTGGATATACTGAAGGCCTCTAGGAAGCCTTCCACCAGGGCTACCTATAATTCAAAATGGAAGAGATTTTCCATATGGTGTGCTGGTAAACATATTTCCCCAGAATCTGCTGGCGTGCCCACGATCCTGGATTATTTGGTGCATTTGAATTCCTTGGGGCTGAGACCAGCTACCCTTAAAATACACTTGGCAGCTGTGTCTGCCTTCTTATCAACAGGTAAGCCATCTCCTTTTCAGCTCACCCTGTCTTCTCCAAGTTTTTAAAGGGTTGCTTCACACCAACCCCCCCATTCAGGGACCCTGCCCCTGCTTGGGATCTTAATATTTGTATCGCTCAGCTTATGCAACCCCCTTTTGAGCCATTGTCTTCAGCAGAGCTTAAGTACTTGACTTGGAAAACTGTGTTTCTGGTAGCCATCACCTCTGCCAGGCGCATAAGTGAGCTACAAGCATTGTCAGTGGAGCCTGATTTTATCTCCTTTCATAGAGATAAGGTGGTCCTCAGGACTAACAGGAAGTTTTTGCCTAAGGTAGTTTCAGACTTTCACCTTAATCAATCCATGTCTCTTCCTGTGTACTTCACTGACCATTCCTCCTCTGGTGAGAGATTGCACAGTTTAGATGTCAAAAGAGCCCTTAGTTACTATATAGAACGTACCAAGGGTCACAGGTTTAAATCCCCTCCAATTGTACCTCACTTACGGTGAGGTTGGTAAAGGGAAACCTGCCACTAAAAGATCCATTGCCAGGTGGATTGTCTCTTGTATCCAATTCTGCTATGTAAAACTGGGGTAAGGTTCCTCCCTCAGGCCTGAGGGCTCACTCTACTAGAGGTACAGCTGCGTCTCTGGCTGCTGCCAGGGACATCCCTATCCTAGAGATATGTCAAGCAGCTACCTAGAAAACAGTTCACACTTTTACTAAGCATTACTCCCTGAACATCCAGGCTAGGAGTGATGCTCGATTTGGCACAGCTGTGCTTCAGAGCCTATTTCCCAAGTAGGTTCTGTCCCTCCTCCATGGAGGTACTGCTGTGTAGTCTGCATATGTCATAATATAGCAAGACTTCATGTTGTTTGAAGAAAAAATTACTCACCTTAGTAATGTTGTTTCTTTTAACGGAGTCTTGCTATATTATGACCTCCTCCCCAGCCTGCCCCTCTCAGAACCTTTATTTTTGGGATGTGGGTGGGCAGTGCAATGTTGGCACTTCATTGATACCCACTTTATTTTCACCCTTTCTAGGGTACTTAGGTGTTGCAAAAATGTTTCTTTCTTGAATCCCCCGACTTGGGTCTTTGTTTTGGGATCAAGAACAAAAATGTGTTTTTTGTAGTTAGTAGCCAGTGGCTAGTGTAGGTTTACGGCTTCCACACAGAACCTTAGTGAGTTTTTGCTTGTAAAGATCTGACAGTTTAAGTTTGAGCTACAACAGACAGAGTGTTAACCGAGCTCACGCTCAAGATTCCATGCCCTGCATGGAAAGTTAACTCTTTCACCTCCGGAGCAGTTCTAACCTGGGGTTATACTGCATATGTCATAATATAGCAAGACTCCATTAGAAGAAACAACATTACTAAGGTGAGTAATTTTTTCTTCTCAGCTCTGCATCAAACCATGGCAAGCTGAGATGAGAAAACAGGGGGCATACACGGATTGGCGCCAAGCAGTCCAGAGACTCGACGACAGCCCTATTATAGGCCACCACAGCAATCTCTGGACCATCTGCGCAAGCCTCAAGCACAGATGAAATGTCCAGCTCCACCATCAGTCCCTCTGGTTGTAAACCTTTCAAAGGGTGGAACTGAACCATTTCCACAGGGGGAGGGACATTTGGGGGGGGGGGGCTCTGAAGCTGAACCTGATGATGCAATGATCCGGCCAAATGACTAGATTAATCTTGACAGTGTCAATTTCGAGCCCCAAGGAGAACATCAGATCGAGGCGCATGGCCAGAGTGATGGGTCCCAGCCATGGTCATCAGGTAAAGGCCCAGAGGCTCCATATTTGACAGGAAGTATCTGGCCCTAGATGACACCTCGACATCCACCCAGGTGTTGAAATCACTGAGAATAAGCCATCTTAGTGACTACCACACCCTCTCAGCGATAAAGGCCGACATCTCCTGCAGGAAACTCTAGTCCTACCCAGGTGGGTGGTAGACCAGGAGAATCCTGAATTCAACTCCCTGATCCCCTCACACCGCCACACATTCAAAAGAGCCAGTGGCCCCCAATAGGTGCACCACATCTCCTGCAGGAAACTCCAGTCCCACACAGGTGGCTGGTAGACCAGGAGAATCCTGAACGCCACTCCTTGACCCCCTTGCACTGCCACGCACTCAAAAGAGCTGCGGTTCCCCACTGGGTGCACCACATCTCCCGCAGGAAACTCCAGTCCCACACAGGTGACCAGCAGACCAGGAGAATCCTGAACTCCACTCCAGGAACAGGAACCCCTTGCACTGCCACACACTTAAAAGAGCTGGTGTCCCCCACTGGGTTAGAGCAGACAAACAAAAGGGTATACAAAGGGAGAAAACAACTGGGGAAGACAATCAGGAGCAGCTGGGAGCAGGGCACGACGACTGGAGGGTGGTCAAGCACCTGGGGAGGACAGGAATAAGGGCAGTGCAGGGCTACAAGTCATGGAGAGGAGAGGTGGGAGTAACTCAGAAAGCGGAGAATGATTATAGGAACAGGTTTTGCCTTTTGTCTGGCCTGGGGAAGCAGGAGGGGGGAGGAAAATTACAGGGAAGAGAAGGGAGGAGGACATTACGAAGAGTAAGGGGTACAACAGTGAGGCAGAACACAAGTGTGGTAGCCCAGATGGCAGCAGAAGCAATGGGGAGAGGAGGTAGGTGGCAGAGCAGCAGGTAAGGGAGGGAGGGAGGAAGTAGGGGCAGGTAGAGAATGGGCAGGCACAGTCAACAGCACAGGCAAGGAAAGCTTGAGGGGGCACAAAGAAGGAGAAAGACACAGATCAGTGGGGTCACAAGGAGCCAGTGGCAAGAGGGGTGATATGGTAGTGGGTGGGGCAACAGTTAAAGGAAGGAGGAGGAGCAGATGGGGGACGGTATGAGAGTGGAATCTGACAGACCGGACACAAGCATTAGAGAGGAGAGGACGGGGCAAAGAATAGGGAACAAGCAAGGTTCAGGGAAGGCACAGGGGTCGATAGGCAAGGAGGAAGGAGGCAGGGATCAAGTCGGGAGGCAGGTGAATAGCAGGCAACAGGATAGTGAAAAGGATAAAGGAGGGAAGGTCATCACTCTGGGGACTTGATACTTAAGGGTGTAAGATGGGGAGGCGAAAGGGGCACCAAGAAAAGCAGCATTTGGGTGGAGTGCATGCCAGGCACGACAGCAGGTAGAGTGTGATGGCATATTAACAGGTGTGTGGGGTGGGTAGGGGGAAAAACACATATTGTGGTGCACCTGGGCAAGAATGACCTGGAAGGGAGAAGAGTAGAAGAGGTGCAAGGTAGTTTCATGGAGGTGGGGAAACTATGCAGTAAAGGGTAAAGATCAGTGGCCTTCTCTGAAATTCTCCCAGTAACAAGAGCAAGTACTGCCAGAAAGCAGAGAATCGCATACTTCTATAAATGGCTGGGGGAATGATGTAAGTCAATAGGGTATGGATTGGTTGGGGGGGCCAACATGTGGGAGAACACGGACCTGTACATGTTGGATAGGTTGCACCTTAGCAGGGAATGCTTGCAGGCACTGAAGCGGAAGTTGGGGGAGTTTATTAAAGTGAATTACAATTTAAACTAGGTAAGGGGGGAAAGAAAAAATTACTCACCTGTAGTAATCTTGTTTCTTCCAAAGGGACCCACTATATTATTACTCTTGCAGTGCTCCTTTAAATCAGCACTGCCCTTGGAGCCAAATAGAATTTTATGCTAATGATAGAATTTTTAGCTCGTGCATTCAGTTTCAAACTGCCGACATTCTAACCTCAGATTTCTTAGAAGCCTGCAGAGAGGCCATAAAACATATAAATAAATAATTAAATAGCCAGAGGAAAACTGTGGTAACTAACAACATTAACTAGAGGACCAGGAGAAATAAATGTCCCCTTTTTCTTAAACTCAGATATGCCTTAGAAAAAAGAACTTATAAGTTAAAAGACATTACTAGAAAGTGCCAGTAGGTGGCATGTCACTCCAACTATACATATTATCAGCTGTGGAGAGGATTTTCTTAGTTACTGATTCTGAAGGGAAAGCAAGGGCAGGGAGTAATAATATTAGTGAATCCCTTTGGAAGAAACAAGATTACTACAGGTGAGTAATTGTTTCTTCTAACCCCAAGAATCCACTAATATTATTACTCTTGCAGACTATGCAGCAGTACCTCAAGGAGGTGGGCAAGAATCTATTTAGGAAAAAGACTCTGCAGAACTGCTGTGCCAAATCTGGCATCACTCCTGGACTGAGTGTCCAGGCTATAATACTTAGTAAAGGTGTGGACTGACCTCCAGGTAGCTGCTTTACGTATTTCCATCAGTGGTACCTCTTGGGCAGCTGCAACAGTGGCAGCTGTGCCCCTTGTGAAGTGGGCCCTAAGACCAGAGTGGGTACCTTACCTGTTTTTGAGTAGCAAAACTGAATACATTGAACTATCCATCGAGAGACAGTTGTCTTTGAAGTAGGAGTGCCTTTACCTATTTCCCCATAGGTGAGGAATAGTTGTTGTCTGTCCTGCCCATGGTCTTTGGTATGAGTCATGAAATAACTCAGTGCTCTTTTTATATCCAATCTGTGCAATCTACGCTCACCTGAGCTTGAGTGTTCAGTAAAGAAAACTGGCAATGTTTAGACTAGTTCAAATGGAAGTCAAAAACCACCTTGGGGAGGAACTTCCTATTAGTTCTCAACACTACCGTGTCCCTGTGAAAAGAAACATAGTCCTTTTTCACACAAAGGGCCTGGAACTCACTTATCCTTCTGGCAGAAGTGATTGCTACAAGAAAGACTACCTTCCAGGTAACACGTTTAAGCTCTGCCGATGCCATAGGCTCAAAGGGCAGAAGCATAAGCTGGGCAATGCAAATATTAAGGTCCCATGCTGGCACTGGTTCCCTGTCAGGGGAAACAAATGAGAGAGCCCTTTAAAGAACCTTTTAAATAAAGGATTTGATGCCAGGGAGCTATCCTTTCCAGCTGAAAGGTATGCTGAGACTGAAGCCAGGTGTACTTTCAGAGTTAAGTGCTGCAACCCTTGGGACTGCAGGTGAGACAAGTAATCCAAAAGGGTTGGGATTCCAGCTTGGGCTGGGACTATACCCTTATCACTGCACCAAATGTAAAATCTTTTCCATTTAGAGGCATAGGTTTTCTTAGTGGAAGGTAACCACGACTGGGAGATGGCCATGCCTGGCTACAACATATTCAGAAGAGACAGAGCAGGCAGGAAGGGAGGAGGAGTGGCACTCTATGTGAAAAATGACATAAGGGCCACAGAGATCCAAGAGGAACAAAATGGGGGAGAGATACTGTGGGTTAAGCTGGAAAGGAAAATGGGGACAGCCATCCGCACAGGTGTGGTCTATAGACCACCAGCCCAGGAGGAAGAAACAGATAGGGAGCTCATGCTAGCCATCCAAAGGATGGCAGACAAGGGTGAGGTAGTATTGGTTGGAGACTTCAATATTCCAGACGTGGACTGGAGCATCCCAGCAGCAGCATCAACTAGGAGCAGATTTATCCTGGACTCCCCTTCAGGGTGCCTTCTTCAAGCAACTGGTCATGGAACCAACTCGGCAGAAGGCAATACTGGACCTTGTGCTCACAAACAGGGACAGTATGATGGGGGTAACAGTGGGGGAGCACCTGGGAAACAGTGACCACCAGTCATTGTGGTTTGAAATCACAGAAAGAGCAGAGCCAAACCACACAAAAACACGTATCCTGGATTTTAGGGGCAGACATTGGGAAAATGGGAGATACTTGAAAGAGGCATTAAGGAATGGGACAGGAATCAGGGGTTGAGGAACAGTGGGCAGTATTTAAAATGGGGATTACAAGAACAACAGAATTATGTATTAAGCAGGTTAGCAAGAGGAAAAGGAAGAGAGACCATTATGGTTTTCCAAAGAGGTAGCAAAGAAAGTGAAAGCCAAAAGATTGCATTCAGGCAATACAAAAGACACAGGCAGAAGGGATAGGGAGAAGTACCAGGAGAAGCAAAGGGAGGCAGGAGGTCAGTAAGGAAGCCAAAGCTCAGACAGAAGAACACATTGCAAAATCAGTGGGTAGAGGGACAAAACCTTTACAGGTACATAAGTGAAAAAAGAAAGACAAAGGAGGGATAGTGAGACTGAAGGGGAGGATGGGGGCGTGTGTGGAGGATGACAACAGTAAAGCTGACATACTGAACAGGTATTTCTGCTCAGTCTTTACTGAGGAAGAGGAGGGTAATGGGTCTGAAGGAGTACAAGGGTGAGAATGGTGCAGAAATGGACACAAGTCCCTTTACACGAGAATGGGTCCTGAAAGAACTGGAAGTAATAAGAGTTGATAAAGCAACAGGGCCAGATGGGTGCAACTCCCAGGGTCCTGAAGAACTAAGAGAGGTGGTGGCTGAACCCTCTGGCTATCCTGTTTAGCCGATCACTGGAAACAGGGGAGGTACCCAAAGACTGGAGAACAGCAGATGTAGTCCCTTATACAAAAGTGGGAAACAAAGAGGAAGCAGGGAACTACAGACCAGTCAGCCCCACCTCGGTAGTGGGGAAGATCAAGGAAGCACTACTGAAGGAGAGATTGGTGGAACATCTGGTTGTCAATGACGACTACAGGACCCAAGGCAGCATGGTTTCACCAGGGGGAGGTCATGTCAGACCAACCTCTTTGAAATTTTTGACTGGGTGACTAGGGAGGTGGATCAGGGGAGGGCAGTGGACATGGCCTATCTGGACTTCAGCAAGGCCTTTGACACTGTGCCACATAGAAGACTATTACACAAACTGGGGAATATGGGTGTGGGCAGGACAGTAGTGTGGTGGGTAGGTAACTGGCTGGGTGGCAGGACACAGAGGGTAGTGGTAAATGGCTGTCACTCCACAGAGGGAAGAGGACCAGTGGGTACCACAGGGATCAGTGCTGGACCGTCCCTATTCAACATCTTCATCAGTGACATGGCGCAGGACCTAGAAGGCAGAATTTCACTGTTCGCTGATGACACAAAGCTCTGTAACAGAGTAGACACACCAGAGGTGTAGACAGAATGAGAAGCGACCTGCAGAAACTTGAAGAATGTATGGGTTTGGCAGTTGAAATTCAATGCAAAGAAGTGCAAGATAATGCATATGGGGCACAAAACAATGGCACAATATGTCAGTTGGGGATGAGGATATAGCATGCACCAAGCAGGAAAGGGATCTTGGGGTTATCATCCTGATGACCCCAAGGTAGGGAAACAGTGTGACAAGGCAGCAGGTAAAGCAAATAGGATGCTGGGATGTATAGGCAGGGGCATCACCAGCAGGAAAAGGAGGTCATAATTCTGCCATACAAGACACTAGTGAGGCCCCACCTGAGTACAGTGTACAGTTCTGGAGACCATACCCACGTAAGGACATAGACAGGGTAGAGAAGGTTCAGAGGAGGGCAACAAAGATGGTGCATGGATTGCATCACAAGTCCTATGAAGACAGGTTGAAGGAACTGAACATGTACTCCTGGAGGAGAGGAGGGAGAGGGATATGATACAGACATACAAGTATCTTACAGGGAGGAACAGGGTGCAGGAAAACACTATTTTTAGCGAAAAAGATGTTCCAGGACTAGAGGGCATGGGATGAAGTTGGAGGAGGACGATTCAGAGAAAACATGAAAGAATTTCTTCACAGAACGGGTGGTGGACAAGTGGAACACCCTGCCAGAGGAAGTGGTGGGGGCTGAAACAATCACGGGATTTAAGAATACATGGGATAGACATAAAGGAATTCTGGAGGTCAGTGGTAAGGTGCAACAGACTTCTAGGAAAACAAACTGAACTTACAAGCTCAAATGGGCAGACTGGGTGGGCCATAGGCCCTTATCTGCCGACACTGTCTATGTATCTATGTATCTATATCTCCTGTAGCCCCTAAGGACTTCCAAAACTCCTTCAGAGAATTACCAATCTGCATATTCTAAGTCCTCAAGAACCAAACCTTGGGCTTGAGAGACCTGAGATTGGGGTACACTACCCTCCCCTGAAAGGAAGTCAGCAGACTGTACCTTTGAGGAAGGTGGATCGGCTTGGTCACAGACACTGAGAGCAGTAGGGAGTACCAAGGCTGTCTTGCCCAGTCTGGGGCTACCAGGATCATTGAAGCTAGTTGGGACCTGAGCTTGATGAGCACCCTGAGTATCAATGGAAGAGGAGGAAAGGCATAGAGATGCCTGCCTGTCCAAGCCAGGATCAGGGCATCCATGGGGACTGTCCCTTTCACCGGGGCCCTGCAACAATAGAGAGGTAAGTAGTGATTTTAGTGGGAAGCAAAGAGATCCATTTCTGGGGTCCCCCACCTCTTGAATAGAGCATTCCCCACTTGCTTGTTCAAATACCCATTCGTGATGGGCATGGTTTATCCTGCTCAAGACATCTGCCAAGGTGTTGTCCTTGCCAACCAGATGAATTGACTGCAGAGAAGCATTTAGGGAGTAAGCAAGGTTCCATATCTTCATTGCCTCTGTACACAGAAGAGTGGACCTTGTCCCTCCTTCCTGTTGATGTAACACATTGTTGTGGTATTGTCTGTTCTAACTTGTACCACCATTCCCTGTATGAGATGAGAGAAGGCCTGAAGGGCCAGATAAACAGCTCTTAACTCCAGCAAGTTTATGTGCAGGAGTGAGTCTGCACTCTCCCAGGTACCGTGGATGGTGTGTTCCCCTAAATGAGCACCCCATCCTAGCAGGGAAGCATCTGTTGTGAAAACCAGAGAAGGAGGCTCCTGCAGAAATGGAACCCCTTTTCTTAAATTTTCCAGCTCCCTCCACCATTGGAGCACCCGCAGTAATGTTTGTGTGACTGGTACTGGCTTTGGGAAGGGGTCGCACCTTTAGCACCAGTGTGCTTTGAGGTGGAACTGAATATCTCTCATTTGAAACCTGGCACCTATGACTGTGCTTGTTGCTGAAGCCATGTGCCCTAACAATTGAAGGAAGTGTCTTGCTGGCTTTGGCCTTCCCAGGGCAAATGAGCCTGCCATAACCTGAATGTTTTCTGCCCTCTCCTGAGGGAGAAAGGCTCTTCCCTCTACTGTATCCAGTTCTGCACCTATGAACTGCAGAACCTGCACAAGGGTAGGGACTGACTTTTTGGTACTGAGGAGGAATCCCAGGGAGAAAAGCAGATCCTGGGTTACCTGAAGGTGGTCTGACACCTGCTGGTGGGATTTTCCTACGATTAGCCAATCGTCCAGGTAAGGAAAAACTTCGACACCCAACCTTCTTAGGTGTGCCACTACTACTGCTATGCACTTGGTAGGTGAGGCCGAAGGGAAGTGTTGAGAACTGATAATGGCCTGAAGGGAGTCTGAATCTGAGATACTTTCTCTGTGACTCTCTTATCGGAATATGGAAATATGCGTCCTTTAGATCCAAGAAGGCTATCCAGTCCCCTTTTTGCAGAGTTGGTAAAATCATGGCCATTGTGACCATCTTGAACATGAGTTTTACCATGTACTTGTTTCGCAGTTTGAGGTCTAGTATAGGCCGCCACTCTCCATTCTTTTTTGTTGTTAGGAAGTATCTTGAATAAAACCCTTGCCCTCTTTGGTTGGGAGGAACAGGTTCGACTGCTTTTGCCAGCAGTAAAGCCTGCACCTCCTGCTCCAGCAGTTTTCTTTCCGAGAAAGGAGCTGGTGTAAACTGTTTTAACCTTGGAGGAGGAAGAGACTTGAAACAGAGGGAGAGACCCTGACTCTGTTTCCAGGACCCACTTGTCTGTGGTTATTTTCAACCACTCCTAAAAATAATGGGTGAGTCTGCCCCCTACAGGAAATGGAGAAGCATCCTGAGGGGAAAAGTCAGGGGTTCTGCTTTGCTTGCTGCTGAAGCTGGGTAGATTGGGATCCTCTCCTGGAACCCCTTCTGCCTCTAGCTCTGTAAAAACCACCCTGCTGTGGTTGGTACTGCTGCTGGAAAACAGTCTGTACTTTAAAAGAAAGGCCTCCTAAAAGGGGACCTACCCCTGCCTCCCCTAGCATAGGACGAAGTGGAAGGAGAGGCTCTATCTCTGCTGGAATTGCTCCTAAAAGTAGTTTTGTATTCATCTACTTTTTTCATATATGCCTCAGTCTGGGCACCAAAAAGAAAGTGGCCTTCGACTGAGAAGTCCACAGCCTTACTCTGAGTGTCCTGGGTGAGATTAGTAGCCCACAGCAAGGCAAATCTCCTTCATGCTATGGCACCTGCCATCCAACTAGCAGCTGTATCGTTTGTGTCAGCTGCCATTTGAAACTGGTACTTTGAAGCCTCCAAGCCCAGTCTTGCTGTGTCCAGCAGTTCTGACACTGTTAGAGAAGAATTAGCCTCAGCATTGTCTATCACAGATTGCCATAGAGCCTTCTGATAGAGGGCTGCATAAGCCTGGTAGCTGGCTTGGCATACTGCCAGGGATGCCGAAAGGTACCCCTTTTTTGCCATGCTGTCCACCTTCCTTGAATCTTCTCGGGGGTGGGGGGCTGAGAGGATAAGGGAGTTTTCACCATTTCACAGGCAGCCTGTTGAACAATCCCTTGGTGGTCTGGGTGACTGAACAAAAACTCAGGCCCAGACCTTTCTAGCTGGTATTTCTTGTCAAACTTTTTATCAGTGGGTGTGACAGTATTGGGAGACTTGAGGATTTCCAGAACATCCTTTTTAAAGAATTTGTACATAGGCAAAAGGAGCTTTTTAGTGGGTGTTAGCCCTATGAGCTCCATATATTGTGCCTCTTCTTCATCCCGGGTCTCTTCAGCTGTTTGCAGATCCAGGGTTTCTACAATTTTTTTTAACAAAAGAAAAATTGGATGAGAAATCCTCTGTGGGTCTGGGAGGAGAACCAAAATCTTGCTCTGGTGAGACCTCCGGTTCAATACCCTCCTCATCCTGATAATCCTTCTCACATGCCACTGTAGCAGTGGGCAAAAGAGGGAAAACAACAGTAGCTTTTTCAGCAGCAGCATGCAACAGGCTGCTGAGAAGGTATTAAGTCCTGCAGCACTTGGAGTAAGGCTAAGGCCTAAGTCAAATCAGCAAGAGAAGGAGCAGCAATGGGCACATGAGGGACCCCTTGAGGCATTTCAGTGTGCTTTGTTTTCTTTCAATTTTCTGGCAGGCACCAGGGAGTCAGACGGTTCTTTGCCTCTCTTGATAGAGCCCTCACCCATATCGGGGGTGGATTTGGATGCTCTGGAAGGAACAGCCACAGTCTTAGAGAGAGTGGACTGTTAGAGCCCATGGACCCCTCCTCTAGTCTCCTTTTAAGCCTCTCCCTGCGTTTTTCCACTGTCTTGTCAGGGAAAGACTTACAAATATCACAATTTACAGTGAATGTTAGAGTTCCAAGGCAGATCAAGCAAAAATCATGCTTATCTGCCTTGGCAAATACCTCTGCACACTTCAAGCAATTTTTAAACCCAGGGGGTCCTGTTTTCTTTTTTGGCTTATCTGACATTTTAGAAAACAGGAACCAACAAAAAAATGGCTACATTTAAATATTTGCAGTTAGTTCCGAGAGAAATAGCGGTCGGTTCAGGAACTGATAAAGTCCAGAGACTAGTGGTTCCGATCGGATCCATAACCGAGAAAACCACAAAGGGAACGGACAAACCTCGGTTCAAATGTGGTAAATTTTAAATAAAAAAATAAAGTAACCGGAGCCCTTAAAAAAAGGTTCCGATTTAAATAAGAAAAAAACTGGTTACCCCTCGGTTCAAAGTAACCGCGAAGAACTGGGAAATAAAACTAAACTTAACGTTATGAGGTAAAAAACACTTATAAACAATTACAATAGGCAGTAATGAAAAAACAAAACAAAATAGTAAAGGTTTTTTTTTGTTTTGTGCACTACAGGAAGCTGTCTTGATTGAGAAAGATCTCCAGAGCATCTGAACTTTGCTGCGGAGAGAAGAAATCCGAAGTCAGAATGTAGGCAGTTACAATGGGCAGTTTGAAATTGAATGCATGAGCTAAAAATTCCATCATTAGCATAGCATTCTATTTGGCTCCGGGGCAGTGCTGATTTAAAGGAGCACTGCAAGAGTAATAATATTAGTGGATTTCTGGTGTTAGAAGGGGTGGGCAGTCACCAGGAAATGGGGTCGTTTGCCCCCCCCCCCCAACAGCAGGGCAGGAGCCAAATTCAAACTGGAGAGGGGAAGGTGGGTAGGGTGAAGGAGCAGAGGGTATAAGATCACAATGGATGGTGGTATCACTGAATGCTAGCAGCCTAGGGAACAATGTGGCAGAGTAGCAGGCAATGATGGCAGAAGGTGGGGCGGACATAGCCACCATTACCGAGACATGGGCAACCTAATACCATGACTGGGACCTAGCCATCTCAGGATTCAAGATATACTGGAGGGACAAGGGAAAAAGGGAAAGGGGGGTGGTATCCATCTACGTGAGGGAAGGGGTAATGTGTAATAGGGAGGAGGGGGAGGAAGGCAGGGCGGAAGCAATTTGGGTACAACTACACAACCCAAGGGGTAGAATGGTTAGATTGGGAGCAGTATATAGGCCTTCAGCTCAGACTGACAGTCAGCAGGGAGGGAGAACAGTTAAGGAGGCTTAGTGGTAAGGGGAGCACTGTGGTGGTTGGGGACTTTAATTTGCCAGGGATGGACGGGAACATCCAGGCTAACTCGTGTGCCACGCAGCAGAACTTCCTGGAAGCTTTCCTGGATGGCTTTCTGGCACAGAAGGTAACTGAGTCAACCAGGAAGGGGGAACATTCTGGAACTGGTGCTGGCGGATGGAGAACAAGTCAAAGATGTTGGGGTGTAGGATCCCCTGGTTGGAAGCAACCACCACACAATGTGGTTCATACTCGTCTAAGTAAGGAGGCAGCCACTATAAAGACTAAGGTCCTGGACTTCAAAAGGGTAGACTTTGGCAGGATGGGTAATATACTAGAAGGGCACGTAGCCAACATCCACCCTAACATGGATACCAAGCAAAAATGGCCAATCATCAAGCTGGGCTTGGTTGAGGCCACTAGCACATGTGTAAAGCACCAGAGTAAGAAAACCAGGACCAAGAAGCTGAGCTGGATTAACAGGGAGGTAGGGGAGAGGGTGAGAGAAAAAGGGTCTGCCTTTAGAATCTGTAAAAGATCCAACAGAGAGGATGACAGGGAGGAATAAGTGAGGAAATCCAGGGAGGTGAGCAGAACAGTAAGGGTAGCCAAGGCATCAAGGAAACTGAGGCTAGCATAGAGGATCAGAGAAGGTGAACAGAATTTCTTCAGGTATATATGGGATAACAGAAAAACTAAGGATCAGGTTGTTAGGATCAAGAATGGCAGTGCTTAGGCGAAAAAGGGGGCGGAGCAGGCAGAAGTACTCAATGAGTACTTCTGTTCAGTATTCATCAGGGAGAAGGAAGGGCCTGTACCTATCTGCAGGCTCCCAATGTACTGGCGCATGAGATGAAACATGTTGGGGTTCAGTGACCACTCTCCTGGATGTATAGCATGGCGACTGAGCCAGTCTGCCTAAACATTTAGTTCTTTCTTTAAATTAACAGCTGACAGAGAAGATTCTCTTCCACCCAGTGAAGCACCTTCAGGGCTTTAGGCAGCATGTTTTGGCTTCTTGTACCTCCCTGCTCCCTGACTCTTATGTACGTGGTTGTCACTCAAATCAAATCGAAATCAAATTTTATTTTTATAGCACTTTTCAGAACTAAGGCACTGTACATAAAATTGAATACAAACAAATATGAATACAGTATGAGTTCAAACAAACAATAAAACAAGTTAACCATAATTAGGGAAGGCCAAAGTGAATAAATACATTTTCAACTCAGTTTTAAACCTGCACTGTCTGAAGGTTACTTTCACTGCTTGGATGTGACTGTCACTGCATTGCCTGAGCACTACCTTCACCACTTGGAACCCGATTTGTCCCTGAAAGTATCTGAGCAAGGAAGACTGCCCTCATATCTAGAATGTTGATCAGGAGATTCTTCTCTAGACTCCAGGCAACCTGAACAGGGTTCTAGTTCAGGACTGCACTCTATCAAGCAGCAGCCAAGCAGCCTTCGTAAGAATCATCTCAGATAGAAGAAGAGAGAAGCCCCCCCTTAGGAAATTTTGGGAGCTCTCACACCAGACAAGCGACTGACGAAACCAGAGAGGGAGCCAAATCAGAACCTGATACTATTCCAAGGTTGGGGACCAAATGGAGAGAAGATGCACCTAGAGAGGCCTCATGTGAAGCGGAGCCCAAGGAACCAATTATATTACTGACATCATCAGCACCAACATATGAAGGCACTGATGGACTGATTCTATTGTCTGCCATTTTAGATGTCAGATATCCTGTTGGATATTCTCTAACCTGGAAAGGAAGAGAATGACTCCTTGCAAATCTGTCCAAAAACACACCCCAAGGTGTTCCAGACTCTGCGATTGCTGGGAAAAGTCCTTCTCTTTCTTTACTATACAGCCATGTTGTGGTAGCACTATGCCTCCTCCTTCTCCCCCCAACCCCGGCTTGGGAGGCAAGTCTGAGAGAAGAGACTCTGTACTGTCATCTTTCTTCCATCTTGAAGACCTGTTGCGCAACAGAACCCCTTTTCTTTCCAGTTCTTTACTGTACTGTAGGCAGGCCACCTACTGCTGTAATATAAAGAGCAGCATTAAAGAAGACCTTCCCTGATAGTCTAAAAAGTTACAGCTTGCAGTCATTATATGCAGTACTAGACCTGAAGAGGTGTATGTATTTGTTATTTCTGGGCAAGGTTTACTCTGCCTTCCATAATTTGGATTTGTTTTTGAGCCATGCTGCACTTGCGTTTGCTGTTCAGCTTGCTGGGCTGCTAGCTCCTGATGACATCACTGTAGGATAGAGGAATGACTCCACTGTTCAGTACCATGCAGTTGCAACAATGTTGCAAGAGAAACCTACCAGTACTCAGTGTACATACTGTGTTCCCCCTTCCCCAAGACACCCTGTTAGCAATGCATTATGCCAAAATCTAAATGCCTTGTCTGTATGTTTTGTTTTGTTTTTGTGAAATTGACTCTGCCCTACAATGATGTCAGCAGTACAATCCTGGGTCCACAGTAACACCAAGCTTGCTATAGAAGCTCTGGTACACCCTGCAGTTTTTAGCAGCTCAGAATGTAAAAACTAACTGCAGCAGACATTAATGAAATACAATTCCAGAATCAATGCAAGAAGGGGTAATTAATGCATGAAAGTCAAAGTGACTGGGGAAGGTCCTCTTTAATAAATCAAAACAGCTTCCTCAGAGATCTCCTTGTTACGTTTTGTCTGAGGGAATGCTGTAAATATTGTAAAAAGATGTCTATAGTCAGATAAATACGTGGCTTGTTTCCCCATAGCAGAACTGCTGAAATAAGGAAAGAAACAGAGTTCTTAGGCAAACTCCTGTTTAAAAAGCCCTGTTATGAGAGAGGGAGCTGCCTTTATGTTCCCTTGCTCCTCTTTCCCCAATTTAGTTAGAGGCTTTGTGCCTTTGGTGTAAAAGTCTGCAGAACCTGTTAAAAGAAAGAAAAAGAAGCAGAAATCAGAACTATGCCTTCCTTTGTATTTTAAACTTGCAGCTTGTAGTGCTGCTCTGTGAATGAAAACTCTATGTGTATTTTTCAGAGACTTTCACTTGCTGCTGTATCCTGTTAAAGGAAAGCAGCCATAATCCCAGAAAGTGTTTCAGTGCTTGCTTACCTGCTGTAGTGGTGCACATTTCTTTCCCTGCAGTTTTCGGTACTTATTTTATTTGATTCCCACCCCCCCCCCCTGTCATACCGTGGCACCATGTCTTCAGTCGGAGCGATTGTTGCCGCAACTGTTATTTAAATGAGCTGACAGTGCTCACTCCTGTGCACCAGTGGTGCTTTCCGATTGGTCAGTGGAGTCTGATATGCGTGTTCACCATTGAATCAGTCTCGTGGTGTTACTCTCGCGGTAGCAGTAAAGCGCGTTCTTGTGCAGCACTTCCTCTTCTGTACTTCCTGAAGGCAATGTAACATGTTCCCAAAGTTGATAATCATTGTGCTGTCACTTATTATTGTGTGTGCGTGTTGCTGATAATTGGATTGGGTTTGCTGAATGAGTACTCTTGAATCAGCCTGTGACCATGTTATGTTTTTCTGACGTCCGTTTCTCTGTTCAGTGACTGAAGCGTTTTCATAATGGCAACAGGTGGTCCTAGCGAAGTGATTGGCATGGATTATGAATCCCACAGTGATAGTGACAATGAAAGTGACACGGTAGTGATAGTGGGACATCAGATGTGCTATATGACATGTTGAATCTTAGTGTCAGCTCTGGAATACAGCCCTACATGTTTGAGCGAGGAGAAGCAGTAGGGCTTCACAGTCTGCAGGTATGACAGCTGATGGCTCAATTTCTGCTGATCATGACCATGACCAGTCCATGCAGGACAGACTAACAGATTTTGTGGTGTACATGTGGCAACTGTACTTGATGCCGACAGTGCGGGAATCACTATGTTGCCAGGAGGTGTCACATCATCTTGGGATAAGCTAGATGGCTTGAGCTGCATCCACAGCATCCACAGTTCCATGTTGCCTGCCTTGATCCCTTTGTAGTTCGCCTGGCTTTGACTACCATCTGCGCCTGCTATAGGCACCCTCATCCACCTGAACCTGCTCCCAATAGGTAATTAAATTAACCTCATTTCATGTCACCATTTTTTTCATGATCCGCAGGCAATGTTTCATTACTGTGGTGAGCATCACGGACGTAGTCATGGGTGTGCAAATGTTGACTGTTGTCCTGTGCCCTGAGGTCTAGTTTGGCCACAGTTGGAGCTTGCATTTCTCTTCCTTTGTTATAGTTTGCCACTGCTCATGTTCTGTCTCAAGGTGTGTTTCACTTCACATGTTGCTTGTGTGATGTAAAAGTACGTGCCATGTTTGGGTGGGTCAATGGTGCCTGCTGCTTCTGTTCCTTCCCTTCCTGTTCTCTGTATTCATTTGAAGCCTGTTAATGTCAGTACACTGCAATGTACTGGTCACAACTGGTTATATGTATTTCTGCCCCAGTGCTGGCAATGCATTGCTGTGTATCTGCAAGTATTTCAAGGCTGTTCAGTGCAGCTGACCTATGGGTATATGTTGCAGTCACAGTGCAGTTGGAGTATTCACTGATAGTTTGACATGCACATACCAGCTTTACAATGTGGAAATTAGTTAGTAGTTAACTACAAACTTACTGTGTGACTTTGGTGTCACTTACAGTCAGTGAGTGGTTTATGCCTGTGATCGGTATGTGCGTAATCTTTTATGTGACTTAACATTTGTTTACTGGCTGTGGAATGAATTTCTGTTGTCATCAGTTCACCATTTGCTGACTAGAGTGTAGCAGCCACTAAGAGCACCACTGAACACCACTGTAACATTAAGGTGTGGGGCTAAGAGGAGACGGAATTGGGTCAGTCATTACACTAACAAACTGCGTTTAACTGCTACGACTACAACAAGAGGGAAATGAGGGGAACATACGAGGGCTGGAGGAAGAACGGTGTGAGGGTAGACAGGGGGGGAGGATGGTAGGAGAAAGAGCCATAAATATATGAGGCATGGGGTGTGAGTAAGCAGGGGACCTGTGTGCTGCTTTACCCAGGCTCAGGAGAAGCAGGGCATGGAGCGTTTGCTGCTTATCTGTGGGGCTAATGCACACAATGGAGAGATGTTTGTTTGTACCAGGTGGGCATGGCTCCTGGTGTGTCACAAGTCGTTGACAGGTCGTGACACAGTGTAGCTTATGAGATCCACATTGTACAGGGATTAGGGACATGGCTTGGGGGTGGAGGTTAGAAACAAGGTCCAGGACTGACATGACGGGATTATGACCTTGGTGGAGACAATGGTGGCCGGGGACAGGTGTATACATCTCAACTGGTAGCAGAGGTGCTGGAGTACTGCCTGGTGGATAATACTATGTGCCAGTGTAGGTTTGGTAAAGGTACGGCTATGGTACTGGGGTACATAAATATGGCTGTTGCACACTGGGGCGACTATGATGTCCCGGGGCCAGGAGCATATTTTGCTGTATCGTTCCAAATCCAGCAGGTGTGGTTGACAAACTACGTGGGTGACAGTGGATGTCTAACACGAGTACTCAGATTACGGTCTTGCAGATTGGAAAGTACTTGGCATGGAGCAAAGTTGTCACTCTCTTTTTTTTTTCTCCACCTAGGGTTGGAGGAGAACCATACAAAGACTGTGTTCACTGAATGCAGGATTTTATACTTCAGAGTCATGGGGATGTTTCCTAATGGGTAGTTTGACCAGATCAGGCCACAAATGGATGCTGTCAGTAGGAGCAGATCATTCATAAGGTGGTGCAGTATTGTACCATTATGTGTCCAAGGGTGAGGCTGAAATACAGTAGGGACCAAGAACTGTGTTTCAGGACCTGGGAGGTCCATGACGTGCTGAGTGATACAAAGGCTGCCTTTGTGTGCCTAAAGCACTTCAGGGGACAAAGGGAGCATGATGGGTATGAACTGAGGTCCAGGAGGGTCAGCAGTGTTTGCAACATCGGATACGACAAGGATGTAGCAAAACCTGACCATGGATGTCAGGAATGGTAGCAAGTGGTTGTTTACATACAAAGGGGAGAGAAGGACAGCGAGGGGTCACATCAGCAGGATTACAACTGTGAAGTGATTGGCACAAGAGGGGGTGAGCAGGGTGAGGTAGTAAATGAGTACTTCGCCTTACTCTTTACCATGGGTGGAGAAGTGCCAATACAACTTCTTATGCGATACAGTGAACAAACTGTGTAGCAAGCTCACAGTGGGGTGTGTTTTGTGCCTGTAGTGGCAGTTGAGGGCATTCACAAGCACGTGCATAGGGGAGGGTATGGGGAGGTAGAAATCACAGAGGATCGGGTGACAGTTGCCCTCTGTTCTCCAAGGACTGAGAAAGGTGTAGTACCTGAAACAATCCATGTTAGGAAGTAGCGGATGTTCTGCCATACCCCTTCATGTTACTTTTCAATAGCTTACTGACAATCGCATGGGTGCCACCTGACTGGAGGGTGGCCTATGTTGTTCATATCCATGAGTGTGGTTCCATACAAGAGATGGGTAAGTGCAGGCTGAGTAGGTTGATGGCACTGTTGTGCAAGGTGATGTCGGGTATCATAAAGGAAAGGTTTGTGGGTCCGCTGGGGCAGATGGGGCATCTTGATGACACTCAGCATGGGTTTCTGCCAGGGAAGTTGTGTGAGACCACACTTCTGGAGTGTAACGATTAAGTGACTTGTGCTTTGTCCCAGGGTAAGCAGGTGGACAACCTTTTTCTGTACTTACTAACATACTAAAAGCCAGCAGAATAGGCCTCATGGTCCACCGTGTCTGCTGGGTAGCCAGCCACCTAATGGCTGCTTACTTCTCCGCCCCCTTCCCCATCCCCACTGACAGGCTTCTTTGCCTTCAGTTTCCCCTTGCACCTGTCCCACCCTGTCTTGAAGCCATGCAGTGTGCCCTCTTCAACCACACTTATGTGCAGTTCATGGCTCCACCACCCTCTCACTGAAGTACTGTCTCCTAGGCTCACCCTAAATTTGCCCCTCCACCTTCCACTTCTACCCCGATTGTTCATAGAAATATAGACATAAACTGTGACGGCAGATAAGGACCACTTGGCCCACCTAGGCTGCCCATTTCCCTACCTACAGGATAGGCCACAATACTTCCCCCCTTCATTAGCATGCTCATCTCCTTTGATCCCTTATTAATTAATTTTACATATTTGAAGACCCCTATGATGTCCCCCTCTCTCCTCTCCTGCACTGTCTGTGGCCCGAGCACTTCTACTTTCTCCTCATAAGGCCATCCCCCCATGCCCTGAATCATCCTGGTCATCCTCCTGTGGTCCCTCTCCAGTACTGCTTTGTCCTTCTTAGGTGTTGCCTGTAGAACTGCACACAGTACTGGGATACGGGCCTCATCAAGGCATTATACAGAGGGAGGATCACCTCCCTACTCCTCCAGGTAATCACCTTTGCTGTGCAGCCCAGTATCCTCTTTGCTTTTGGTGTTGTTCTTTTACAATTTTCAGTGTTATTCATTTTGACGGCTACCAACACCCCTACATTTCTGTCGCCTTCATGAGTGTTGCAGGTCCCCCCCCCACAGGGTGTATACATGGCCTGATGTTCTGACCCCAAAATGAAGTACCTTACATTTCCCATCATTTAGCTTCAATTCCCACCTCCTTGATCACCCCTCTAGGGTATCCATGTCCCCCTGTATTGCCGCTGTTGCTTGTTCCCTGTCCGTCACTGCTCCCACTTTGGAATGATCTGCAAAGAGAGTCAGCCTACTCCTAAGCTCCCTCCCTATATATCTGAGACATAGGCATTGAACAGGAGTGTCCCCAATACCGAACATTGGTGTACGCCAGTGATGACCCTTCTGGTGGAGGAGAGTATCCCATCAATCACTAGCCTCTGTATTTGTCATGTAACACAATTTTGTACGCTCATCAGCGATTGATTACCACACCACCATCCCCCCCGAACTTTGATAGCAGGCCATTGTAGGGTACAGAATTAAATGCCTGCTAGAATCAAGGTATAGGATGTCCATCGGCCTATGTTGGTCCATGTCCCCTTTCAAGCACTCATGAAACTCCATGACATTTCTCTGTCATGATTTCCCTGGGACAAAAATTTAGTGTTTTTCATCCAGGTGCACCAGCCTTTACAGCTGCCTCCCATGTTTGTCCTTGATAATGGCCTCCATTACTTTGCCTAGCACAGACGTTAGGCTGATAGCCCTATAATACCCCATCTGATCTCTACATCCCCCTTTCTGGAGAGGCACTACATTATCCACCCTCCAGTCTTCAGTCACTCATCCTGTCTCTACAGAGGTGTTAAACAGTCTAGCCAGTGGAGCTGCCAGATCATCCGGCAGTTCCTTCATAACCCTTGCATGCAGCCCATCTGGCCCTTGCGCCTTATCAGTCTTTAGCATCACAAGGGCCTCCATCATGCTGTCCACTGTGATATATCTTGCCATGTAACTATCCCTGTGTATTTTTTGTGCATAGGAAGATAGGAAAGTGTTTGCAGAAAACTACCTCCATGCCCCCAAGTCTGCCAGTTTGCCTATCATTCCTAGGACTGTTCCAGTACCCCCCAACTGTTTCCAACGGCAGTGTCTTTGTGTGTCACACCCCTGTAACCCTCACACAGAATTATCTACCACCACCAGCTTATACATCCCGTTCCAGGGGTACACAACTCGTCTGTAAAGAAGGTATTCCTGATGTTGCCCCTAAACCTGCACCCCTCCATTTTTAACTTCTGAAATTTTTTTCTGTTACCCTTCTTCAACTGGAATGTGTTTTCTGTAACCTTCTTTACCCCTTGTATGTACTTAAAGGTCTGTACCATGTTCCACTGCAGCCTCTTCATCTCCACAGTGTGCATATCTTCTGGGCTCCCAGTCTCTACTCGTATGTTGGGTGCATAAGCCCCCTCACCATCTTAGTGTCCCTCCACTGTACCCTTTAGAGTCTTGCAACATCCTTGTTTTGTTAAGGTCTCCAGAACTGGGCCCTGTGAATAAAGATAAGGCCTGAGCATCTGGTGTACATGGTTTTCGGAACCTCTTTCCTCCTGGTGGTGATCCCTCCCATACATCTAACAATGTAGTGGCTTTGGCACCACTCAACCGCACTGTCCGTCCACCTTCAAGTCCTGGGTGATTATGATACCTAGGTCACTCTCCTCTGTGTTAACCGTTAGCGGCCTCTGCCTGCCCCCATTCCTTCTGTCATTAATTTTCACAGCTTCATGACCTTGCATTTCTCAATACTGGTAAGGATACAGTTTAGTAACACCACCATGTGGTGCACTATGTTAATGTGTACCAGGTAAATGTATTGTCACAGTCAGTCGGACTGCTTCCTGGACTCAGAAACCATGAATGTCCACACCTGCAGTGATGTTGCAAATTCTGAAACACATCATCACCCCCGCTTTTCATGGTTTGGCATTGTCTGTGTGTTGTGATGTGTTGTATCACACCAAGTTATTTTGCCATAACAGTGGTACATTGACAGCCTTGACTTGAAGTGTGCTGCACCTTTTGTGATCCTGAATTGTGTACTGTGTTGCTCATTATCTGTATAGTCAAAGTGACTTTCCCCCAAAACACTCACAATTGCAATTTTCACACAGGTCAATGCGGCTTGCATCCTACATTCAGTATACTCACTGGGTGCATGATATTCTGGGCAGGAAGGTTCGGGCGCATCATTCCATCTTGTGTTGTGTCCTGTATCCGTGCCAAGTGGCCTGAGGAAAGTGGCGTGTACTGTGGTTTCCATGAAGCTGATGAGGGTGAAGATGATACCTGGTCTCAATCATTTTTAAATGAGCTGCATTAGTTCAATGATATCTGTACACTTGTCAGTGCAATGTTCAGTAGTTGTACCAAACAGTTACGATTGTTGTTATGTAAAACATTGACATTTACAGTTATCTGTAACACTGTTTCTTCAATGTTTGTTGCTAGTATTTCAAGTTGTTCTTGATGACTTTTGTGACATTGTTCTTGCAGTGGTATGTGTCCAAGATACCGACATTGCAAAACACAGCTATTGCTGTTGTCAAAACAGTGTTGTCTATCTGCTTTTATGGCAACCACGAGCACCGCAGCACATGCGTTACTGCTTGTTTTTGCGGTTATTTTTTAACTGCTTTTTAACAACTGTAACTTTTTCTGTCACGGCTCACCTCTGTGGCCTACACACCCAGCAGCGTGCCCCCACATCATGCCTTCACATATTCCCTCTTTGTTTCCTCTCCGTGGCACGTCACTGTGAAGCCCACAACTCAGCAAACCTCAAACTGGATACAGCGTCTGTGGATGTGCCATTCAATAATGGTCGGTGCATCTGCTCCGCATGCAACAACCATGAATGGCACATCCATGAACGCAGAATGTGCTTTGAGATGAGCTGTGTTGTGGGCTTGTTACTGATGTGCCATGGAGGGGAAGCCAAGGTGGAAGATGTGAATGCTGCCAGATGTCAGGGCACGCTGCTGGGTGAATAGCCGCAAAGGTCAACTGACTGTGACACAAATACTTACATGAACAGCATTATAGCATTTTCTGCTCTTTTTTTGTTTTCCCCATGGAGCATGGTGCACATCACAATGACAGGTGACCATGCACACCTCCGCACGCATTCCCTGTCCCACTTGACACTGTTTTTTTCGCTCTCCACAGCTTGTACTATGGTCCACTCTGGAAATGACCACTGCCCAACCCCCTCCTGGGAGGACATCAGTACCTCCCATGCCTGATCATTACCCTCAGCTCCTCCCTCGTCCACAGGCACATGTTCCATCTCGAACTGTGTTCGCTGCCATGACGTCAGATAAGACATCCTTGACTGATCCATCATCGAACCCCTGTCATCATTGCTGGGTATTTCATAATTTTTTATTTTTCACACAGCTGACTGACGACCTCAGCCCTCCAAAGCGACGGGGTATCTTTTTACATATTAACACACAGCATACTGAACTGTGCATTTCACAAGCAATGGACATCTCTTTACACAGGTTCTATGTTGCGTGTCTCAGTGTCATTGACAGCAATGTGTTGTCACTGACATGTGCCACGGCACTTCCCCTAAGATGTTATTAGCTGCATGACATACCCATGGGCTCCCCATCGTTGATTCAACTGGCGAGCATCTTGATGCCACCACTTCTTTGTTACTGTTAATCGGTTTGTTACCCTTGTAGTTGTGAAACTGTATGGGCCTGTTCACCAACATGTTTGTTCATCTTTTCAATCAGTACTTGTCCAGCCATCCTATACTGCTTGCTGCACAAGCATCAGTACAGCACTGTCTTGTGTGCAATGTACAAACATGATATGCCCATTGACCCCTCCAAAAACAGTGCAGTGTACCATTCCGACAAAATGTGTAATGGAGAAATGGACCTGTTGACTTGTATGTAAAGTTTGACACAAAGATTTTATGGCCGGTTTGACTTCCATTTCATTGTTCATAAACATTGGTTAGATTACTGTATCAGCAATTTTAAAAAATTGTAACAGCAACGTCATGGCAACATTTACATGTAACCGTGTTCTTTATAGGACAAAAATGAACAACAAATGTTTCATTTGTCATTGTTGCTGAAATACAGTATTGTAGTAATAAGTAATACCATGAAAAAAAAAATAATTAAACATTACTTCGTGCAGTTAATACATTGACTATCAGGTTTCATCAATGGCGTCAACCTACACACTGTCCACAGTCAATGTGTCCAAAAACAGTAAAGGGAACATCATCAGAAGAACAACAACTGTTTTTTAAACTTTGTTTTACCATGAGAGACACAGTATGCCTACAGCTTGTTTACATAGGAAACCATGGAACACATGCCAGTTAACTGAGTTGGTCAGAGTGTCCACAGTATGCCAGTAGAGGCTGTGGGATTCCAACCCATGTCCTCATGTTTGCATCTCAGCCTTAAACCACTGTGCTGTACTGCCTCTTAAATCAGTGCACTATACTGCATTATAGGAGAAAAGACCAGGCGGAGTAGGGGGAAATTGTTTTAATACTTGTGAAGTGTATTATAAAAGGAGTTACATGGTGGAGAAGGGGAGAGCAAGTGGATAAGATAGTGGTTGAATGTCTGCCATCCACCAAGGTCATTCATTGTATGCCCTTAAGGTGGAGGGAAATGGATGCCAAAAGGATTCAGATCTGTGCTGCATGAAATTCTACTAGGCAATGGTGCATGATGGGATAGCCCCAAGGGTGTTAAGGGGAAATAAAGGACATACTGGTTGTACCATTTACTGCACTGTTCAGTAAGTCCATGGAGAATGTGGTGTTCATGGAAGACTGGAAGAAGGAACATGTCTTTCAGCTGCATAAGGGGTGGGCATGGAGGGAGGAAGTACGGGTTACATTACATGATCATGATCTTGACATTGGTGTTAGGCAAGATTATGGACAAAGTCATGAAATGTAGGATTAGCAGCTACCGGAAGGAAACAGGCCTGATGCATCCAAGGCAACAGGATTTTACAGGAACAAACATGGTACAGTTGCTCAGCCACCTATGCTATGAAGAAAGGTTCCCACATTTTAACATGTACTACCTGGGTACAGCCGGATAACGGGGACATGATTGTCACCTGGAAGTCCCCTAAGGTGTAAACCAGGTGCCAGTGGAAGGTGTATTACAGCTGAAGGTAATCCGAGGCCAAGTGGGCGATGCAGGTGTAGTGTTGGTGGCAGTTAAGGGTCAAGATTAGGACATACTATTTTGTACAAACAGTGGTGGATAAGTTTATTTATTTATTTTATTTTATTTAGTTGTTTAACCAGGTATAGCACACTAAGCCGAAAGCTTTTTTACGGGAACGACCTGGGAGCACAAGGAGGTTAAGTGACTTGCTCAGGGTCACACAGTATGCAAGTGGAAGCTGTGGGATTCAAACCCAGGTCTGGTCTGCTGGATGTCACCAGATTTGCAGCTCAGAGCCTTAGACCACTGTGCTATACTGCCTCCAAAGTTTAGTAGGCTCCTGGACACTGGTTGGATAGGTGACAGTGGAGGGATTCAAAAGGACATGGGACAGACACAGAGGAGTGTTGAGGGTGTGGGGTGCATGTCATACCATATAGATGGAGAAATGGGCATACTGGGTGGGCCTGTTGGGCCTTTAGTGCCATCACACTTGTATGAATGTAAGCCATGGTGTTTGTGTTATATGTGTGCAGCAATAGAGCTATGTGCTATGCTGATAAACACTATACACATGCTAGTGGTATACCTGGACAAGGGAGAATGTACGTACTGTGATGATGACAACAACATACTACTACTACACAAATACCTGCTGTCAGATCTCACTGTGCTGTGCATTGCGTAAGCTGCATAACAGAGTTCGACATTAAAAATGTGTCACTTGCATCAGCACACTTCAGTGGTTGTGTCTGCATGGCTACTTTTGTGAGAAGCGAGAATAATGACTCCTGAGTAATTCCTCTTTGTCAGGACATGGCACAGGGGCAATGTTGCTAGGTAATTCAGGCTTCTCAATCTCAGGAACACTAATCAGTTGGCCTCCTTTCAGTAGAACAACATCATCTAGCATGCGGTCCAGAAAGTGGTAAGATTTCCGCTCATACACTGCGCTTGTTATCCACCTCTTGGTGTGCTTTGAAAACAGAAAGTCATGTTTCTGACGTCCTTTATTTGGTCCCACACTGCATGTTGCCAATGGCCGATTGCAGTTTTCAGAATAATCCAGCATGGCTAGCTGCGTGCGAGCAACCATACCTCCATACGAGAAATGCTGGCGCGGACAGTATTTGTTTAAAAGGGAATGGAAAACTTCAAGCTTCCCTGTGTGGCAAAACTCCGTAACCTTGCCTATGTCTTTTAACAGTCTACTGTCCATCACACTGACTTGAGGGCATCATATGCCACCGACCCTTCTCAAGCCAGCACATGTCACGACAGTCCTCATCCAGGTCACCATGCTCGCAAGCACTAAAAACTAGTCCCACAGTCCAGGTGTGACTGTTTGTAGTGTGCTCCAGAACGGAGACCCACTTCTCTTGAAGTGAAAAGTGCATTTCCATGACAGGAGGACGAAGACCACCCAAAGTGGTTAACTACTGATCTTATCCATGGCACAAGGTCCTGGCAGCCGAATTGCCGGTTTTGGCAACAAGTTTCTTGATGATGGATTTACAACATGCCAGACATTATACTGATGAGATATTCCGGACAAGCCTAGCTTCCTTGCCCATTACAGAAGAAATCTGTAGATGTCTATCTGTGGCAATGGTTTTGATTGTAATGCCTTCATCCAAGATCTTGTTAAGCGCTCGGAGGAACCCCTCCTTCTCCATGCAGTTGGAGTTCGCAACTTCTGTCACTTGAACTTACTTCGACTCCAGAATCTGGTTTGTGGTCATCTCCATGATTGTATAAGTACAATACTTGGCACAGTGACCTGGTGAGTCACAACGACCGTCACCAATCAGTGTTACTGGCCGTCCAGCAACCTGAACCAGATTTTTTGATTTCAGTACCTTGTGTGTAATTTACTATGGGGAATAGGTATTTGCTGATTCGCAGATAGAGTCTGCGACACACAGGAACATGGATGCATTTCATGAACTCGGCAATACGCTTGTAGGTATTACCACTGAACAGCACTGCTGCACTGACAAGCAAATTACCAGCACTCATCTTTCCTATGAGTGGTGTAGACCTCCATGTGAAGTTGTGAGACTTGGTACAGCTAAATTCACATACAGACATTGTGCCTCGACGTGGCATTTAATGAGCAGCAGTGGTAGTTTGCACATGTTGTATACGATTATTCCAAATAGCAGAAACAGCTGACTTTGAACACAATCAGTTTCTGCCTCATTAGCAATACTACTTGAAAAAACTTGACTCTATGAGGTCGGTCTCTTCAGAATCTGAGTCAGTGGACATTTCACTGCCGGGAGAAAACATAGACACTTCCGCCTCACAAGAGTCGCTGAGTTCAGAATTCAAGAATGACAGTTCAATGCTCTCCTGACCACGTGGCAGGGCATGCAATTTAACAGGTGTTGATGTCATTCTTGGCTTCTGTATTCCACCCCCACTGTTTGATGCTTGCTGCTGTTCACATGATGCATTATCATGTTTGGTCTTGCAGTTGGAAAAGAGAGGTGACAAAGATGAAAGACGCGAGTATATGTGGTCTAAGTACATTCTCAGGTGATTCCGGCCACTGGCAGGCAAAGTCGCTTGTGAGAACCTGGCACTGCACTCCAACAGATGCTGTTTCTCGATCCATGCTGATGGCTGAAGACATGGAACTTGTTGCAGCAGTATCAACAATGTTGTCCCAAGGAAGAACAAAGTGATGTGTGCTCACTTGTGTGTTCACCGCATCGATATTCCGCACACACAAACATGTGTCCTGAGGCGCATCAGCGGTCTGTATAGTTGCATCACCATGCAGCACCTGTGGAGACAAACACAGAAATGTTGATAAGGAAACAGTTTTCTTCAATTCATGAACCACATGCTTTTTCATAATTGCAAGCGTGGACATGTTTTGGTAGTTTACCCTTTGACGCTTCAAGGGTCCTCCACTGCTAGTGTATGGTGAGCGCTTTGTAGTCACTAAAGGAACTGCATCAGGTTTCAGGACACGAATGCTCTTCAGTGGACCTTTGTAGCATGAAATAAAAGAGAAATACATTTTCAGCTGTGGATACATTACGAGCATGTGTCATAAAGTTAAACACTCTTAATGTTACTTAACACCATCCCTACCTCACAACAATGTTGTGGCACATGTGTGAAACTCTGCGTGTGTGTGTGCTTAAACTGAAATGCATGTTCATCGTGGTGTCATTGAGGGTTTAGGCACTTTATGCCACACCGGTTGCCACAACGGCAAACTGCGCTCATGAACAGTCATGGAGCACAAGGGGTAAGCAGGAGACCGAGAGGATAAAGCATCTGGAGTACAGCTATCATGTCTGAGGGAGGGATACACAGCCAGCACGGCATGGCATTGTCCCCGGGTGGAAGACGGAATCACTGCGAGGCATGGTTGGTGAAGCAGATGGTGTAGAGAGGTGATGCATCTGAGGATGTCATTGCACACCGAAGTCATAGGATGGAGAGGGGAGTGATGAAAAACAATCAGAAACAATGACACTGTGTGACAGTATACTGTGTGAGTTGACGACAACCTCCAGGGGATGATGGTACACATGCCCTAATCCGGCCATAAATCGTACTGTACCACCTGGTGAGCAGCCGCATACTCGTGGGGGTAGGACAACAGTGAAGGGGAAAAAAAAAATGTAAAAGGAAAGCATTCTACAACCCACGTTGCTAATGGGAAGACATGGTGCTGATCTTCAATGGTACCAGATGACTAGATGGAAGAGGGCACAATCACATGTAGTGTATATTTTAAGTGGCATGCAGTAATATGAATGCAACATTGAAAGTCTGCGATGGGTACGTTTCTAATTGCAATTGACTACATGCTAGAGGACTTGTCTCATATCTGTTACTTACTGGGAGTAGTGCGAGTACTGCTTCAGCTTCAGTAATCTTCACAAAGTGGCATTCAGAAAAAGTCGAACATGAAGCCGGAGAATGTCATGACATCCGTAAACAGGAATTCATCAATAGGGTTGTGTTATTCGGCCATAGAAGAAGATGTATTGTGCCATTGGAAACAGCTATTTTGAACAATTATCATTACGCATCTGTTGTCGGTCTACACCAAGCAATATGTGAGTAGCTGTTGCGCAGAACAACAAAGCTTGAATCACATGTAACGCATGAGATGAATAATCCATGTAGGTCAGGTACATGGTGGTGGACGTTGCTGAATGTGGCCGCAAAGTGACATGTTAGGCACATGCTTCCATGCCCTGAGCCCATGTGGCTAACAGCATCACATACTGCAGAGGAAATATATTGAGCAAACTGAATGGCTTTTTATCAACATCCAACAGAACTACCTATACCGTAGAGGGTACATGTACAGGAATGATCACTGCCCTGGGACAAGATCACAGACCTGCATGCAACAGTAACTGAGTCACAAATGGACATAGTAGCCATTAGCAGGACATGGTTCAGCAGTGGTCGCACTTGGGAGACTTCAGTTCACAGCTATGTACTGTTCAGAAGAGACCGAGGTTGAAAATGGGAGGTGTACTGGCCCTTATGTCAATGCAACTATAAGAGCTACAGAAAAGCAGAATACAGATAAGGAAGTCGCAACAATGGTCGTCTTTGGTAAGATGGTTGTTCACATAGGGCGCTGCCCAGACGTAATATTGCATTGGTCCTGGACATTCAGAGGATGACCAGTGGGTTGGTTTCTACTTGGCAGTTTTTATGGAGGAGCTTTAGGAGATTAGGAGAAAGGCGATGGTGGGTGAGGGGAGGGATGGGGGCATAGGAACCATATGATGGTATGCTGGGACACAATACTGTGTGACGATAATAAAACATGGCCTACAGTCGCTTTAAGTGCTGGGAGAAGGGAAGGTATGAGTTGATGTACAGGAGTGTCACTAGAGTGGCGAGATACTAGACAAGGCGAGGATCAACGAAAACCTGACCAGTGATATCCGGAGTGGGGTGAAAATGATTTCCTTACATACATAGCACAGAAAAGTAAAGCGAGGGCACACATTGGAAGGATTATGAGTAGGGAGAGATAAGCTCGGGAAGCAGGGGAGCAAGCAGAGAAACTAAAGCAGATGGTTACTCTCTCCCTGGTGGTCCACTGGACCGATCACCAGTGACCAATCATAGCCATAGCTTACTATCCCTGGTGTTCTAGTGCTACCCCACCACCGCACCCGCCCACTGTGTCAGCCGTCAGCATGCATCCACCCCAGTCAGTGGCAGCCAGCACCTCACCACCCACCAGCCGCGATGCCGCCCGCAAACTGACAGCGTACAGTAGGGCTGTACACCTATTGTCCCACTGCACTGGCTTCCTCTAGGTGTTGATCGAGGGTGCAACATTGCAAGGAAGGCCAGGCATTCCCTGACCTTGCCCCACAGGTGGCTGTGCACTGGGAAGGAGCAACCGGTACTGCACAAGGGAGTCATTGTATTTGGGAAAAAGGAACACATCAGGGCACTGGATGGTAGGTGATGGAAAGGAGGAACGTTTGGGGGTGGTGAACATGAAGTCAACGAGCCTATTGAGTGAGGGGAAAGAAGGCGGCTTATAGGCATTTCAAGTGCTGAAGGAGTGAAAGGCATAGAGGGGAGTATGAGCTGATGGCCAGAAGGGCCACTAGGGTGGTGAGGGCTGCAAAGGCAAGGAAGTAGCATAACCTGTACAGGGAAATTAGGAGTGGGAATAAGGGGTTCTTTAGATACAGTGGGGAAAAAAGAATGGTGATGGGGCAGATTAGCAGGATTAAAATGGAGAGAGATGGGCACAAGTTTTGGGGGAGCAGGCTGAGGTAGTACATGAATAGTTCGCCTCACTTTTCACCAAGGAAAATGGGGGTGCTGTATCATATATGGGAAGAGAAGATGAAACTGGGGAGGTGGCCGTTGCCAATCGCCGGGTCTGGGGAGAGGATGGGCCATCACTCGCAGGAGGGGGGAAAGCAAGGCAGGGGGAACAGGTAGCGGAGATGGAAATTACGGCACAGAGAGTGAGGGAAGCACTCGGGTACCTTAAGACAGAGAAAGCACCGGGGTAACATAAATTGCATCCCACAGTGCTGAAGGAACTGGCGGATGTCATAGCAAAACCCATGGCGGAGCTGTTAAGCATGTCTGCGAGCACAGTGTGGGTTGCCCAGGACTTGAAGGTGGTGCATATAGAGCCTATCCACAAGGAGGGATCAAGGGAGGTGGCAGGGACCTACAGGCCCATCAGCCTGACATCACTGGTGGGCAAGGTGATGGAGACCATTATCAAGGAGAGGCTAAGGGGGATCTGGAAAAGTGGGGATGCCTGGACGATACACAGCATGGATTTGTCCCAGGGAAATCGTGTCACACAAACCTTGTGGAGTTGTATGACTGGGTGGCAAGAGCCTTGCACCTGGGTAGACCGGTGGACATCCTCTATCTTGACTTCAACAAGGCATTGGACTCTGTTCCTCATGGGGGCCTGTTGAATAAGCTGCGACAAATGGGGGTGGTGAACAAGATGGTGACATGGATAGGCAATAGACTACAGGAAGAGACCCAAAGGGTCGTGGTTGGCGGGACAGACTCATCCCAAAGGAGGGTTATTAGTGGGGTCCCTCAGGGATCACTGCTTGGGCACCTCCTGCTCAATGCCTATGTCTCTGACACAAGAAAAGGTATCAGGAGTGAGATGAGTGTCTTTGCAGATGACTCCAAAGTGGTGGCGGTGGTGGATGGGGAGGAGTGGATGTTGTCCCTACAGGGGGACATGGAGGCTCTGAAAAGGTGGTCTGGAAAATGGAAGCTGAGGTTTAATGCAGGGAAATGCAAGGTACTGAATATGGGAGCCAGAAACACGGGCCAAGAGTACACCCGGGGGGTGGTGAAATGCTCCAAGTGTCAATGGCTGCAAGGGACCTGGGGGTGGCGGTGGATGTGAGGATGAAGAAGTCTGAAACTTGTGGGAGGGCTGCCAGAGGCAAACAGGATGCTGGGCTGCATGGCTAGGGAAGGACCTGGCAGAAAGAGGGGAAGTGATACTCTCACCTGTATAACTGCTTGGTGAGGCTGCACCTCCAGTACTGCATGCCCTTTTTGGAGCCACAGTTAAAGAGGGAAATTGAAGTCCTGGAGAGTGTCCAGAGGAGGGAAACCAAACTGATCTGGGGGTTGGGGGACAGGACCTATGAGGAGAGGCTCAAAGACCTAAATATGTACACACTGGAAGCGAGAAGGAACGGGAGGACATGATAGAGGTCTTGAGGTACATGAAGGGGGTAAATAGGGAGGAGCAGTCAGGTGCTACAAAGGAAAAGGGGGCAACTGAGGGGGTAATTCAGGGAGAAAGGAGGAGGTGCTATTTCACTGAGAGGTGCTGTAGCCATAGAATGCGCTGGACAGGGGGCAGGTGAAGGCAGAGACACTGTAGGGGTTCAAGAGGGGGTGGGACAGGTACAACAGAAGGGTTCTGGATGAAAAGTGCAGTGCAGTGCCAATAGCAGGGACTGGGAAGGGAGAAGCCAGAGAGGACGAGAGGGCATCAAGGTCAGCTACCATGGTGGTGGCTGACCAAACAACCAGACACGAAAGACCATTATGCCTATTCTCTGGCATTTTTGTATGTTACTAAGATGCAATAGCTTCAGGGGGTGTTACTTGAGGGGTGGGTGCATGTGGTGGGTGTTACAGAGACTTGTGACACTTCCACACATGATTGTCAAGTAAACATACCAGGGAACAACACATACACAAGGGACAAACATGGTGCAGTGAAGTACAGGTGATGGCAGCTTTCATCATTATGGATGGCATAGGTATAATCAAGGTTTAGTACACAGGGGTTCAGGTTGAGGACTTATCGGTCAACATGCAGGCTCTGAAGGGGGAATAGGACCAACATGAGGGACAATATATCGTCCACACAATCAGGGGTATGGACAGGAAATAAGCATGGTGGGTACATGGTCACACAGGCACACTGCTAAATTATTACAAAGGGACTCCTGCAGTCCACTGATGCATAGATGAGGGAGAGATTAGTGGGGAAAAGTAACTGGCTGACTTTCTGGACAAGGGTGGTCCAGGATGTGGTGAAAACAGGGAGAATGACCGCGCAGGTGGTGCTACATTAAACACTATTAAAGGGATGCTGACAAACAAATGAAAATAAAATAATGCTGTGCAGGGACAGGGGGATAACATAAAGTAGACAAGAGGTGGTACTTAAAGGAGTAAGTAAGGTAAGAGTTGACTGACTGCTTCACTTGAGGGAGGTGGTGGCCAGCAGAGGTAATTCCATGAAGCTGCTAAAGTACAGTTTCAGGGGTGAGAAAGGAGATGCTAACTGACTAAGAAGGTGGTGGACCCATGGAGTGCAGTACCTGGGTGCTTGGTGGGTCATACACCCCTAAAGGGCTTCAAAAAATGGCTGAGATACGTATAGGATGCATCCCACTGCCACCATGGTAGGTTGCTGTGTCACCTGGTGGGGAGGTAGGGCCAAATAATGGGACCCTGTGAAACCAAAGGGCATAAAACCATAGCATCTTACTATGTTACTATGTTATTATGTAGCAAGGTGGATGACATGGTCAGACACACATGACAACTTGAAGTCAATGACCACAAATTAAACGTGATGCAGAATGACGAAAAATGCATCATGCTGCGTTAAGGGTGTAAGAATCGCAGGCAACAGTAAGATTGCAGTGCGGCAGGGATGTCAGCAGGCATACGCACTGTACTCAGCAGAGTACAGTAAAAAAAAATCAGGCAGGGGCAACAAATCAGGCAAGGCAACAAAAGAGGAAAACAAGGACATTGTGAGTCACATTGTGTCTGTGTCATGCTAAGCACTTTTGCCTTTGTTGTTCGCTATGGAGCACTTGATGCCTCAACTAAATATACAAACAAGAACAACTTACCAGGAAGGCAGAAAACAAAGGAAGGAGAAATACAGGAAAATCTGATTACTTGAAATCAGAAATGGCAACTGGGGCTATTGTTAGTGTGGCATGGCAGTGCAATGAGCGCATATTTTGGTTTATGTTTACAAACCGGGGCAACAGTGCATCAGTTTTGAGTATAAGTTTAAAATTCCTAGCTACACCCCTGCAGTGCGGTGAGTGAGGAGGAGAAACATGAGTGTGGTTGCTGAGACATGGAACATTGAAGGAAAGCAGCAACAAAAAAATAAGTATCTGTACTGTATTGCAAGTGGGATAACATCAAGGATGGGTGAGGTAATTTAGCTGTTCCACAGACTGCTCGTATACCACACATGGAGCACTGCGTGCAGTACTGACACCCTTAAGTAGATAGGCACAATGGGTTACTGGAAAGTAGGGGGCAACACAGTCGAAGAAACAGGACAGAGGATGTGGTGGCTGTACTTATGAAGTTAGACTACCTTAATTGAACCTCTAGTCTACTGTGGGACATGACAGATAGGGGACACAATACAGAACTTGAAGTAACTGACAACAATAAAGAGGAGATGCATGCAGGGACTGTTGTACGGGACTTTGGGCACAGTCAGTCGGGGGGCCACTGTATGACATTACAAGGTGAAATGTTTCATAAGGGACGGATACGGAATTTCACATCTGAAACAGTGGTGGGATACTGCAGCGTGCAACCAGAATAGATTGTGGCAAGCTCAACAGTGGGATGCTTACAGAGGGGCTGGGACAGGGAAAAAGGGAGGCTACAGGCACAGGTGGTTACACAGGGAGGGGCAGAAAAACAGTAAGGTTGGTAGCTGCAAAACAGACACTCAGCACACCACTTGTGCGCCAGCTGTACTTTTATTATGGCACTTTTATATGCTTCATAACTGCAGGTAAGTGATCAGGAAACAGGTCATCACGTGGTGTGCTGTCAAGAATTCGGTAGGCACCACTTTCAGTAAACATGCACACTGAAGCCACTTCAATGAACATCCACAAAAATATAGGGTGCAGGAATGAAAAACAGAAATGGTTTCACATTGAACATCACTATGTGCTGAGTACAGCAGATGAATGCAGGTAGAAATTAGGCAACTTCCGCATGACATAAAACAAGGTACAGGCAAAAAAGAGAATGCATTACACCAACAGGTGAGACACTATGGCATCACATGGTACACACAGGTTAAAACGATGAGCAGTAAGACTGTGATGGTTTTCTTCAGGGGGTGTGTGGTGGGTTAAGCATTATGTAATGCAGCATCATACAGCGTGAGTACAGACAACACCACCACCACTATAACATGCTGAATTCCCATGACAGGAGCATGTGCTGGGGTAGTGGTGCAGGTGTTGACACATTATATGGAGCAGCAAGACTCAATCAATGTATAACTCAGTGTTATACTACATGGGTAGCGCACTAACATGCTGATTAACATGATGGGGGGGGGGCTCATATACCACAGTCACATCAGCAAGTAAATCCATAAATGCAAAGGTTCACTTATGCTTGTGGGAATTTGGGGGTTGCAGTCAGCATAATGCAACAGGGGGAGGACATTACTGCAAGTCAGCACATCATCAGGGAAACTGGCAGTACACAGCTCAGTTTTGAAAGGTCACAGCTGTGTTACTGTCCTTTGAAGTACTGCACAGCACAACAGTAAACAGCAACATAACAGTACTACGGAGATAAGATACTGTACCTTTTAGGAAATAGTCAGCATTGCTAAAATGCTCGGAGCACACCACGTTGTGCTTCTTAGGAAGAAAACTGTCAGCACTAAGGTCAGCCCGATTGAGGACACTGATCCACTGACTCTTTAATGGTTCTGCAGTGGGAAAACAATGGAAACTGATTTTCTGATCAGACTTTGTCTTCCCCAAGGTATTAGAACAACCTGTCACCATGCATGTCGGCATTGTAGCTACACAAGTTTAATAGTGAAATAAAAATGCGGAAATGTAAATGACCATGACACATAAGATATGTTCACAGATTTCTCAGACACTGAAAAGCAAAGCGGGCACTGCTACACAAAATTGCTAAAAAGAAAATCATGTGCTGATGGCTGTGTGGCTCCGATCTGCGGCGCGACTTGGAGCAGGAAGGGCATGTAATTACTGTCACTGCATGCGTAAGTAAATGGATGAACGGCGCGTAACCGTGGGGCGGTGTACAAACTAGCGGGAGCGCATAAACTTTATTTCCGTGCGGTGGCAAGTATGAAAATGGCGCTTCACTCACACAGACTGAAGGGATAGACTCTGGCTACAAAAAGGAAAGAAAAAGACGACAGGTTAGTCCAACATGACAAATAAGTCTAGCAATTAGGCATTGGGTGCAGTCACTAACTCACAAACGCAGTACTGGCTGTTTTGGGCTGCTTTCCTTTAAAACCCCCCTGAAAAGCTAGAAAAGGGGTTCAAAATACCAGTATCCCTGTTCTAAGTATTAAAACCTTATGTTAAAAAGTAGCAGGAGCTTTCTTAAGATGTATTCTGTATCTGTATCCCCTATTAGTATTTTTTGGGGCCAAAAAACACTAACAGGGCTACAGAGCAGAATTAAGAAATTAACTTTCTGTAAGAGCAATGTCAAGATTTGTCATGCCAAAAAAATGCTGTTTTACATGAGAACGTCTTCCTGAACTCTGCTTGCTCTTCTTATTGTTTTTTGTTGTTTGTTTGGTTTTTCCTCTTTAAAACAAGAACCCTCTGCAATAAAGAAAACAAAAACTAAGCTTTAAGTTAAACCAAACCCATACTTTCGTGCAAATACTGATATCATTTTTACATCCTGACAAATAACTGAATTCTTTTACTACTTGTGCTCTGTTCTCCCAAACAGTTGTAGCTCACCTGGGTGTTGTTAAGCAGGCCTCGCCTAAGTGGTGTTTTGAAGGTCTTCTCTTGGGGCCAGCGCCCCTTTGTGCTGCTGTTTATATAGAGGCTGACCTGTCACTCACAGCAGGTGGGTGGAGCTACAGTGGACAAATGCTCCTAAAAATGCTAAAACTGTTTGTTTTTCTGTTGGGAGGCTTCCATTATGAATTATGATTTATATTATTTGGGATATTGTGTTTGAATTCTTTTTTTTTAGCCTAGAAACACTTTTGTATTAGACTAGGAGGCGGATCTTCATGCGTTCTTGTGACTAGTCTCTATATAAGGTCCTGTCTCCAAGTCTAAAGCAGATCAGTTCAAACTTGGAACAGGTTGGGGAAGCACAGAGGGTAAGACTGAAGCTAAGTCCTAGCTGTATAATGTTAATTTGATTTTTTTATTTTGCTGAAAGTCTTTCTTTGTAAATAAATTTACACACTTGTGTGTTTGCACCTACTTCTTCTTGTCTGTGCTTTTCTCCCACACACCCACTACGACACATGTTGTTCCAAAACTTAAAATGTCTGGAAAACTGAGGCCCTGGCCGCCTGTTCCAATGAAGTCCTGATCAAAAGATCATCCGGATATGGATACTCATGATGTCCCTCCAATATCGAGGCAGTCACAATCGCTTTCAGAAACTTTGTGAAGACCCTCAGGGTTGAGGTGAGACCAAAGGGAAGGGCCCGATACTGGAAATGCTGGTTCTGAATCACAAACTTCAGGAACTTCTGATGTGTCGGACTGGAATGTGGTGATAAGCGTGTAACAGAAACAGAAACACAGAACGTAATGGCAGAAAAAGGCCTACTGGCAAATCAAGGCCGCCAACCCTATCTATCTCATGTCATGAGGGACAGATCAGTGAAGGCCAGATAATCACCTGGACAAACAGCTCTAATTAACAAATGCAAAGACTACATCTTGAACTCAGTTTACAAATTTGTCCAGGCTCTGAAGGTCCAAGTTTAGGCAAAAAAAAAAAAAATGACTTCTTTGGGACTATGAAATGGAGCAGAATCCAAGTCTTCTAAGAGGCACTGGAAATATTGTTCCAATATGGGTTAGTTGTGCCAAGGTTTAGCCACTTGCCTCCGTTTTCTGGGATTGCATGAGTTTGGGGACTGAGATGGACCTGTGAATGCTCACGCTAAGAATCCACCCTTTTGTGTGGAACCAAAGAAGTGTTGGCGGGGGAAAGAACATCTGTTTGGAGAGTTCTTGAACCCATTGTATTATCCTCTGTTACACTGATTGTCATTTCCGCGAAAGGAATGAAAATTACCTCTGGAGTAGTGGAAATAACCAGAGCTTTCCCCCTAAGAAACAAATTAGAATTCTGCTGACCCTTTAACACTGACAGCTGTTTTTTCTTAACCTTTACATTCTTTAGAATGAGTTTCAGTGTAGGACCAAATAGCATGTTGCCAAAGAAAGGCACTCTGAAAATACACACCTTGGATACCTGGTCTGCAGAACAGTAACACAACTAACTCCCCCAATAGCAGGGACTTCTTACTGTCACTTCAATGCTGACTGTGCCAACTTGTTAAAACCCTGACAAGAAGAGATGCCATTCTCGATCTTGTCCTCACAAACTCGGAAAGGATCAAGGACATTGAAGTGGGATGCCATATGGGCAACAATGACTACTGAATGGTAAGCTTTAAGGTAAATATAACGCAGGACACCAGCCACTCAAAGATAAAGGTGCTAGATTTCAGAAAGACTGACTTCCAAGAAATGAGGAACAACATAATGGAAATAGAGGTTGAGGAGGTAGAGGTCATGTGGGAGAGACTCAAAAGAGCAATAAAGACTGTCACAGATCAATGTGCCAGATGAGTCAGCACAGCAAAAAGAAATTCTCTATGGTTTTCCAAGGAACTGGCTACCACAGTCAAAGAAAAAAAAGAAGGCGTACAGCATATACCAGGAAACCAAAACTGAGAAAGACTGGGAGTCGTACAAGGAAAAAATGAGAGAGTCTAACAAACAAATCAGAAAGGCAAAAGCCCAGACTGACGTAAAGATAACAGAAGGGGCAAAGAGAGGAGACAAATTATTTTTTAGATACATTAGGGAACATAGGAAGGCAAAAGGGGGATTGTAAAGATTGCTACTGAAGAAGGGAAATACACCAAACATGACCCAGACAAAGCTGAAATCCTCAACAAACACTTATGCACGGTGTTTACCAAAGAGGACCCAGGGGATGGCCCAGCCCTGAAAAAACACAGCACCCAAGGACCAGGAGTAGACACAAGTCCCCTTTACAGGAGCCAAAGTATAGGAGGTGCTAAATAAACTGAAAGCAGACAAAGCCATGGGACCAGACAAGATGCACCACAGAATCCTTAAGGAACTGGAGGCAGAATTAGCAGTCCCTCTGGCACTTCTGTTCACGAAATCCTTGAAGAGTGGTGTGGTCCCCGGAGACTGAAAAAAGGCAATAGTGCTTCCACTTCACAAATCAGGCAGTTGCGAAGGGGCTAGTCATTACAGACCGGTAAGCCTCACATCTATAGTAGGGAAACTAACGGAGACACTTCTCAAACAGAGGGTCATAGCATTCCTCAAAACTAGCGGCCAACAAGACCCTAAACAGCATGGTTTCACAGCAGGTAGGTCATGCCAGACAAATTTGCTCGAGTTTTCTGACTACGCTACAAAAACAGTGGACAATGGTGGGGCAGTAGATGTGGTCTACCTAGATTTTAGTAAGGCCTTCGACTCGGTTCCACACAGAAGGCTGGTAAACAAGCTTGACCACACAGGGGTTGGTCCAGGAGTAGTTAGATGGGTACAAAACTGGTTACAAGGCAGAACCCAGAGGGTACAGGTTAATGGAACGCAATCGACAGAAGGCAGGGTGACCAGCGGGGTGCCCCAGGGCTCAGTGCTGGGGACTCTACTCTTCAACGTTTTTATAGCAGACATCACTGATGGACTGGAAGGGAAGGTGTGTCTGTTCGCAGACGACACCAAGATATGTAACAGGGTAGACACCTCAGAAGGAGTAAGCAAGATGGAAGCTGACCTCAAGAAACTAGAAGAATGGTCTGGAGTGTGGCAGCTGAGATTTAATGCCAAAAAGTGCAAGATCATGCACATAGGAAAGAAAAATCCAAGAAAGGAGCATTACTTAGGAGGCGAAAGACCAGCGGCCTCAAACCAGGAACAAGATCTGGGAATCATAATCTCAGACGACTTGAAAGTTAGTAAGCAGTGTGAGAAGACAACATTGAAGGCCAACAGAATGTTGGGCTGCATTGGGAGGGGAATCATGAGCAGGAGGAGAGCGGTGGTACTGCCACTGTATAGATCGCTGGTCAGGCCTCACCTAGAATACGGAGTCCAATTCTGGATGCCTCACCTCAGGAAGGACACTGACCAGGTGGAAACAGTATAGAGAAAGGCGACAAAAATGATTCAGGGTCTCCAGTATGTGTTCTACGAGGAAAGACTTAGGGAACTGAATATGTACTCCCTGGAGCAGAGAACAGAGAGAGGGGACATGTTTGAAACATTCAAGTACATAAAAGGCATTAACAAGGTACAGGCACAGGAACTTTTTCACCTCAAGAAGGGCTCCAGGACCAGGGGACATGACCTCAGGCTGCAAGGAGGGAGGTTCTCTACCAACAGCAGGAAGTTTTTCTTCACAGAAAGAGTGGTGGACGCCTGGAACAGCCTACCTCAAGAGGTTGTGGGGGGTCAACAATGTGGGGGGGATTCAAGAATGCATAGGATAGCCACAAGGAAACCCTGACTACAAAGGGCAACTAGAGTGTCAAAATAGGTCTAAAACAAATGGGCAGACTAGATGGACCTAGCGGTCTCCTTCTGTCGTCAACTTCTATGTTTCTATGTTTCGAAAAGCTGAAGCATAGGTCCTAGCTGAAAACTGCAACACATCTATAGCAAAGTCCCCTTAAAGGTTGACACCAGATTAATTAGGTGGATCAAATCCTTCACTTTAGCATTCTCAGGTAGACCATGCAACAGTACGGTTATCCATTAACCGAGGGCCTGCATCACCAGAGCGGAGGCGGAAGCTACCCTAATTGCTGACCCCACAGCGAAATAAGTTTGTCAACAAGTGGTATCTACCTTTTTTAGTTTCCATCTGAGAGAACATTAGCTTCCTCAGTTGGGATAATAGTGTCTTTACTACTATAGATCTGAGATAGTTGCATCAGTGAGCTCCAAACAGGCTAGTAGGTGGCTCAAAAACTGCTCCTGACTGGTGCCAAAGCAATATCCAAATGCAAAGTCTCACAGAAGCTCGGCTCTACAGTCTCTGTTTCAGCACAAGGACACAGTGCTGTGTATCGGAAAAAGTTTATTGGAAAACAATAAAATACAGCAGTAAGATGCTGCGCGCACCCTCCCAAAGGCAGCCTAGGGCGACAGACAGACCTGCCCAAATGGGATTAATGGATTGCATTCGGGAGGGTGCGCTCAGCATCTTACTGCTGTATCTTATTGTTTTCCAATAAAAGTTATCAAATACACAGCTTTTTGCCCTTATGTTGAAATAGAGACTGTGGAGCCGAGCTTCTGTGAGACTTTGCATTGTTGCATTAGTGGTCAGTGGTGACTCCCATTTCTTAAGCAACAATTCTTCACAAGGATAGCATCTGGTCAATAGGAAAACTGCTTTTTTTTTATTAGGGTCTACCCAACCCTGTCTGACCACCTGTTCAAAACACAGCAAACTCTGAAAACACTTAGAACCATTTCTGGTGTTTGATAAAATGGAATACATGAACAGGGAAACAGCAGACTGAATTTCTGACCCCTGCAGAGTTCTGCTGTACATGCCTCTTCAATCAGAAAGGAAGTAAACTAAGTGTGAAACAAAAATAGTACAAAGAAAGACTCAGCACCCTCTGACCATTCACTACCCTCTTTATCAGACATTTCATCACCTTCCACCTACAACAGACTCCCAGGGGTTTTAATACCAAGCACATCATCACCATTTCCTAGCTGCAGGACAGAACTGGTCCCTGAAAAATTTCAAGTTATTTGCAAATGTGGAAAGCATCCTTGTTATGCTCCTGGACATCCGCATATGTCCACTGTGAACCTCAGTGGCCTGAGGGGGCCGCCTGAGATTTGGATGTCTTCACAGGTGGGCCTGCGGTTCTACAATATGAAATATCTCATTTAAAAGACGAAGAAGGAGCTGACCCGGTGGTGCTGGAGGTTGAGGTGCTGGTCACCACACCTCACGCCATGCTGGCAACCTGGGTTCGGGAATGAGCCCAGGCCTCCAGGAGTCGGCAGAGGGAAAGAGGATCAAGCATCCAGAGGACAGCTCTCCTCTCTCAAGGGAGGGAGACTTGTCATCCCACTCATTGACTGCCCTCTGGAAGGTGGCTGGAGGGCAGTACGGGTCAGGAGGCATGTTCTGACATCCTCGCATTGGTAGGGGAGAGGGACAGGAGAAAAACATGGCAGAAAAAAGCCTGGCAGGCTCTGTGATGGTCTGCCACTCCGAGGGCCATCCCCAGCTTCTGGATTGGGTCTCGGAGGGGGGGGGAGAAGCTGGCAACCTCCCTCTGGCCCCGCTAGGGGGGGCAATCTGCAAGGGAACTCCTGGGGACCAGCGAGGGCGGGAGCAGCAGGACCGGAGAGACAGACCCTCCATCAGGAGGGCTGTAGCCACCTGCCAAGGCTCTGGAGCGGACAAATCTAAATGGAAAAACAAAAACAGATGAAAAAGGGATCTGTGTAATTTAGGTTTGCCACTGCCATGTGATAAACCAGATGCATCTTCCCCAGTGACACCAGTGGGCTGCCTGTTAGATGCCGAAAACACAGCATTAGCTTTGCTAGTGCAAAATAGGCAGAACACACTGTAGTGTATGGAGACTTCCTCTTATTTCTCAGGCATACAGTACCTTGCACTCCTCTAATGATGTCTGTAATCTCTATTTTCTGTATATTGTGTTTTTACTTATTTTATATACTGTATTATATTGTTATTTTTGTTTTTTGCTGACTTGTTCCCCTTCCCCTGCCCCCAGGTCACATCTGTAAACAAGATCGTTTGTATATCTCTGTTCATCTACCTGGTGAAACACTTTAAATAAACTTCTTGAAAGAAAAGGGCCTGCAAAAAGCCATGGTGCCAAGTCACATACACCTGTCCTATAATAATCCCCCCTTTTTCAATAAACCTAGGAGCCAAAGACTTAGAAGATGTCAAAAGAACTGAGTGACTCAGAACACAGATTGTGCAAAACTGAATGGAAAAAGATGCAAGGGCACAATTATTTTTATTGCAATGAATACCACAACACACTTGCAGCAATTCTAGTAGGGAAGAATGGGCTACGTAGCATAAAATGCCACAATGCAGCTGCTAAGAAAAACGTGATGCAGGGGAAGAGGTATGAATGCACCCTACCGGCAGTCATCAGAAAAAAAAGGATGCATGTGCGCGGCGCTCTCCTCAGTCAAAGTGCGAACTAAAAAAACAGCTCAGGGTGATGTCAAAACTTTTCCAGATATAGATTGGTCCACTTGCACAGCTTCCACAGAAAAGAGCTGAGAATTTCTTATCACTCTAGAGGAAGTAGGGACAAACCAACTAGTGGACTCACCCACCAGGGATAAAGCAACACTGGATCTGGCTCTCACTAACAGTCCCAGAATATCCAACTTCCATGACGGCATCAATCTGGGATCTGGGAACCAGTGAACACAGGTCTGTCTGGCTACAAATTGATAATATGGAGATTTCAGGCCACACCAGACAAAAAGTGACTGACTTCAAAAAAGCAGATTTCCATAAAATGAGATCCAGTATTAAGGCATTGTTAGGAAACAGCACCACAGGGGATGTAGAAGCTCACAGGAAGTTCATAAAAGAATCATTGAACACGGCAATTGTGGATTGTACACGGCCAACAGCTAAATCAAAAAGGAAGAGGAACCCTCTCCAGTTTTCTAGAGAGATAGAACTAAAGATTAGGGAAAAGAAAAAAGCTTTTAGGCAGTTCAAGGAGACACAGAGGGAAGTTGATGGGGAGCTCTACAGGGAAAAGGTTAAGGAGGTTGGAAAAGCTATCAGATTGGCAAAAGCTCAAATGGAGGAAATAATAGCACTCGGAGTCAAGGAGGCTGGAAAAACTTTCAGATTAGCAAAAGCTCAAAGGGAGGAAAGAACAGCACTCGGAGTCAAGGAGAGGCACAAAACCTTTTTTAAATATATCAGTGAAAAAACGAAGAACAAAGGAGGGATAATCAGAATAGTAACAAGCAAGGGTCAGATAGTGGAAAAAGATGAGTGTAACCCCTATCAAATTGGGGGGGTTTACCTTCAGCACATAGCTCCTGTTCCTGCTTTCTTCCTGGAGCATCCCGATCTGTCTGCATTTTCTTTTTTTGTCCCAAGTCCTTTCTCTGCCTTTTGTGCCCCAGCTTGTTGCCCAAAGTAATTCTAGCCCTATGGGGCTCAAAAATAAAAAAACAGACCGCAAATGCCTGCACTTCCAAAGCACTCCTGTGCGGCGGGGATCGCGTGGGTGCTGGCAACACCTTTGATCTAGTGACTGTTCGCTTTGCCGTCAATCCGAGAAAGGGTTCGGTGGTCCCGGTATCCCCACCTGATCAGTGGGGCCCGGTGACCAGAGACAGGGAGGAGAGAGACCATTTTTCAGAAAAAATGAAAGGGATCCACAAGTTGCTCATGATCAGGGCTCATGAATATTAATGAGCCAGAGCCCCAATCAGTATGAATATTCATGAGGGTGTTTCTGCCCTCAGGGAAGCTGTGTTTTCGACTGTGGACGATAAAAGTGGGAAAAATAAATGCTGAATAAACAAATGTAACTGCTGTATGTTAGGGGAGAAACAAGTTTTACAGGAGGAAAGTGTATTAAAATAAATGCTCTAATCTGGCTGCACCAGCAAATGTTTGGGACTCAGATATATATCCTGTCTGCTGCTGCAAGGCATCCTTAAATACTGGCAGCAGCGACAGGAAAATGGACTGAGCAATTTTCTTGATCTGTGCAGCGACAGCAAGTACACATCCAGGGCTAATGAATTGTGGGGCATTTGGGCAAATATTCTCTTCATTCTGGCTGCACCAGGACTTTAATTGGAGACTGTATTGATCTGCTTAAGGGACTATGTGTTTTTAGCAGCCATTACAAAGCAGCACAGCCAATCAGAAAGCTAGAATAACAAAGACAGGACTTGTGGGACATTAGTCAAAGCTCACAGGAAACCTCCAAGTCTCCAAGTACTCATGGGGAACCACAGGGACCTAATTTCAGGTGCCAAAACAGCAAACCAACTGTGCATTGAGTGAGGTTCATGCATAATTCATTTTCTTGACTGACAGGGCCTCCAGCCAGTCAGAGGCCATTCACCCAAAAGCTTCAGCCAATCAGGAACCTCAGGAAAGCCCTATAAGAGACTGTGTTTTTCAGCCTTTTGCCAGATTCAAGTGGGAAGCTCCACGGGGGTGGGGGCTCGGGCCCCCAGCCATGCATCCAAGCCTGGAAATCCAGTTAATCCTCACCATCCAGGAGGGGGTGTTTGCCTTCTTAGCAGTAAAAAGTTAAAGTTGTTTAGTTTTGTAGTACCTGCTAGCCTGGGGGTTGCCAGAATGTCCCCCAGCTTCTAGCACTTCCTTCCACGTTGAGAAAAGACATGAACCTGCAACCTGATGACATCAAGCCAGCTGCGAGAGAGCTGCATGAACCTCAGTTGTGAGAGGACTGAAGAATTCAGTAAACTTCTTGGCAGAGATCTACCGTGAGGAGCCTGAGTGAGTACTCTTGCACCCCCCCCCGGTTCAAGAAAGAAAGAAACCTTGTCGAATTGGGGCAGCCTTGTCCAAGTGACAGTTCTAAGTAAGATCATTCTAAGGTCTGCACCCTGCAACTGCTGCACATAATCTTACAGTAGCCTAGCGAGGATGGGACCTTATTGTGGAACTGTTGCTGACCGTGACTGTTCTGGGGGTACCCGTGGTGAGCCCAAAACAGAGTAGAAATGTACTGATATAAGATGTCTGCTGGAGCCTACAGAACTGGAAGGGGAGCACTCAGTAAGGGGCCCATCCTGACTTTGCCTGGGAGGTCCAGTATTGTGCTAACTATCTGGTCAAGACATCCAGAGGAGCTGCAAGCCACAGTCGCAACCACGTAACGGACTGAGACCCAGAAGTTAAAACTGGATTTTCTGTAACCTGGAAATGACAGTTTTCCATTCTGTAACCTGGAAATGACAGTTTTCCACTCTGTAACCTGGAGATAACAATTTTCCACTAAGTAATCTAACCAGGGAGGCCCTCCTGGCCCCTGGCAGAAGGCGCCATCCCTTCTATAAGTGTGCTGAGTGTCCAAATCATATAAATGTGCTAAACAGACAGCAAGAGAGGCTTAACTCTCAAACCCAGTGTGACCAAGGGGTTACATCCAACCAAATGTGTTTTGACTGCAACAGGCAGGGCAACCCCTGCGTACCTCAAAGGATTTAAAATTGATTGTTTATTTAATTGTTTCAAGTTGAGTACGGTTTTCCTCCTTTAAATCAAGCCAGCCAACATACAGCTGCACCATTCACCAGGCCTGCAACCATCTAAGAACTTGGTAACTGGGTACCCAAGGTAAAGTGTATGAGACTGCGGGGTTTCATACCGAGTCTGGGGAATTGGTACCAGTAGAGGGTAGCAATAATTATACGTGTTCCATCTAATTATTAGGCAGCTAGATAGCCAGGGCTCTGGATATCATATGTTGGTACAAAGTAATTGTTTTCTGGTTATAACAGATGTCTACCCAGCTGGAGGGTTTCACCAGCACCAAATCCAATCAAACTAATCAATTGTAAATATGTAAATAATAATAATCACTGCCTAACCTCTATTCCTTTGTTTCTCCATTCCTATTCCCTATGCCCTCCAAATAAATATTGTTATTGTTTATTAGAGAGAGAGTCTTTAATTACAAAAATGTCTGAAATGAGGGGAAATGTTATTGAGTCGTATGTTGGGGTGGGCAATGGTTAAAGTGGGTGGTACAGCCAGCCCACTGGCACCGGGGCAGGATGCTGACCTGCGACACTGGCAACCCAGGTTTGGGAATGGACCCGGGACGTCGGAGGGCCGGCCAGGGTGAGAAGGATCGAGCGTCAATGACTGCTCTCCTTCTCCAGGGGGAAGGGTGGTAGAGTGTTTGGCGTTATATGGACACCATGCGGAGGCTGGGTGTATCGAATATGCCGATGCCAACACATTCTTGAGGCGGGGCAGACGCTGGCCGTCATTGCACATCCCCGCCCCTGTACATCGGGGAGAAAATCGCTGCCGGCCGCCTTGATGAAGCCTGCCCTCAGCTTCAATTAGCTCCGAGGCTGGCTCCCTGACCCATCCCGTTGACTGCGGCACTATGGGCCGGTGCTGCAACCCCACCCTGGGGGGTAAGCCAGGGAGTATCAGGGAGCCGCAGCCAATGTAGAAGTGGGAGCAGAAGGGTCCATGACTGGGCTGAGGAACCGGCAGCAAGGTGGCAATATAAAGCATAAAAAAAAAAAAGTGGGTGGTATGACATCCCAGAGGGTTGTACCAGGTAACAGTTAACCCACTTAAAGATGTACTCTGGGTGGAGGCACTACGCAAAGGTAAAAGCATGGAACAAACCAGTTTAATGTAAGTTTTGGGAACCCAGGCCCCTCAACCTTGTTTAGGCCTGCAAGGCAGGGGTAGTAGCCCTTGGAGTAGCGCCACCTAGGGATGACACAATGGAGGCACCACAGGGATTGTACTGTTTAGCCACACTCCTACCCAACATGGACTCCCCCCCATTCTGTATGTACTGGGACCCTTAAGACGGTTGCCATCGCCTAGCTGCTAAAAATGTGTTTTGGTGCCAAAACTTCTGTAAGCCATTTGTTCACTGCAGACTCAGTGACTGCTAGTGGGGAGTGCACTGAAAAATATTTTCAGTTTCAAATCTTGTACCTTAAGGGTTCCCTAGTATATAACAACTGATTAGTGCTCACAATTATTGGAAAATGTTTTGCTGTTTAGAATAGACTGCATTTGTCTAGAACTGGATGTATGGTAACCAATGTCGACTAGGAAGCTCTATGCCTAGGATAAAGTGTATAGAAATGTTTGATGTTTATTGCAAACTGCTTAGATGGTACTTAAGTGTGCCAGGCTTGGCACACCTTTGACACGGACACCAAGGTTCACTGCCAGGGGAGAGTGTAACCCCCCTCTACCAAATCGGGGGGCTTATCTTCAGCCCATAGCTCCTGCTCCTGCTTTCCTCCTGGAGCATTCTGATCTGCCTGTATTCTCCCCCCCCCCGAGTCCTTGCTCTGCCTCTTGTGCCCCAGCTTGCAGCCCAAAGTAATTCCAGCCCTACGGGGCTCAAAAAAAACATACCATGATCACCTGCACTCCCAAAGCACTCCGGTGCAGAGGAGATTGAGTAGGTGCCAGCAGCGCCTTTGATCTAGTGACCGCTCACTTTGTGGTCAATCTGAGCAAGTGATCGGCGGTCACCGTGTCCCCACCTGATCAGTGGGGCCCAGTGACCACAGACCACAGCTAGCTCACTTAAGGATGTACTCTGGGTGGAGACACTGCGCGCAAAGGTAAAAGCATGGAAAGAACCAGTTTAATGTAAGTTTTGGGAACCCAGGTCCATCAGCCTTGTTTAGGCCTGCAAGGAAGGGGTGGTAGCCCTTGGAGTAGCGCTGCCTAGGGGTGACATGAGGACAAAACTGAAGCACTCAATGCATTCTTTTGTTCGGTCTTCACAAATTAGCTAAATAACAGTGGACCAACACTAAACGTAACAGAGCACCCTACAGAGGATGCAGATACAAGTCCCTTCACAAGGGAAAGAGTGCTGAAAGAACTGCAGAAATTGAAGACAAAGCTATGGGACCAGATGGAATTCACCCAAGAATACTGAGAGAGCTTTGAGAGGAATTAGCCACACCATTAGCAGAATTATACAATGAATCTCTAGAAAGCGGTAGGGTGCCACAAGACTTGAAGAGGGCAACAGTGGTGCCCATGCACAAGAGTGGCAGCAGGGAGAAGGCAGGTAACTACCGCCCAGACAGCTTGACCTTGGTAGTGGACAAAATCATGAAGACACTCCTTAAAGAGCAGATAAACTTCCTAAAGAGGGCAAGTAAACTCAACCCCGAACAACATGGGTTCACTGCAGGCAGATCATGCCAGGCTAACTTGATCCAGTTCTTTAACTGGGTGACCAGGACAGTGGGCCAGCATGGGGCAGTGGACGTGGTATACCTGGAGTTCAGCAAAGCCTTTGACACCGTCCCACACAGGAGGCTAATCAAAAAACTTGAACACACAGGCGTCGGTCATAAAATAGTAAGCTGGATTGCACACTGGCTGCAAGACAGGGCTCAGAAGGTCACTGTAAATGGTGCCATGTCCAAAGAGGGCTATGTGACCAGTGGAGTGCCCCAGGGGTCGGTGCTGGTCCTCTTCAACATATACATCAGCAACACTGTTGATGGCCTAGAGGGTAAAGTCTGCCTGTTTGCAGATGATACAAAACTCTATAATAGGGTAGAGCCTCTAGTATGATAGAAAATCTTAAAAGACTTGAACAGTGGTCCAAAAACTGGCAACTTAGATTCAGTGCTAAAAAATGCAAAATTATGCATCTGGGAAAACAGAAACCAGGAATACAGTATATCCTAGATGGGCATACACTAGAGGTGACCAAGACTGAAAGGGACTTGGGCGTAATCATATCAGACAACCTTAAAGTAGGGAAACAATGCAAAAAAAGCAGCATGAAAGGCAAGCAGTATCCTTGGATGTATAGGCAGGGGAATTACAAGCAGGAAACAAGTAATCATCCCACTCTACAGATGCTTAGTGAGGCCACACCTGGAATACTGTGTCCAGTTCTGGAGGCCCCACCTAAAGGAGGACAAGGAGTGCTTGGAGACTAGGGCCACTAAGATGGTGCAGGGCCCCTATCACAAGTCATATGAATCTAGACTCAGGGACTTGAACTTGTACTCCCTGGAACAGAGAAGGGACGGGGGACATGACAGAAACATTTAAATTTATCAAAGGTATAAACAAAGTTCAGGCAGACAACTTCTTCCAGGCCAACAAAGAGGCAGGCACGTACTAGAGGGCACAACTTATGCCTGAGAGGGGGAAGGCTAAGAAATAATGTCAGGAAGTACTTTTTCATGGAGAGGGTACTAGATCCATGGAACAGCCTTTCCCCAGAGGTGGCTGCAGCAAAGACAGTGAACGAATTTAAACATGCATGGGACTGACACTACAATAAAAGCAAAACAAGCAACTTATAGGGGCCGGGGCAGGATTCACGGGCAGACTAGATGGATCACAAGGTCCCCATCTGCCATCATCTTCTTATGTTCACAAAAAAACAGAACCCTAGAACAGACACTGTACCAAAAATGTCACAAAATACAATGAAAACACTACCCAAAACTGCAATTTAAAGGAGCATACCCAACTGCAGAGAGACGAAAATTGTCAAAAATGAAAATTTTCCAAAGACTTACCACGGTCACCAGGCTAGAGAAGGTAGAACAAATATTAAAAAGCATTTATAAATCTTACCTCCTTATATTTTGTCACGGCAGAGGCAAATGCAAGGCATAACTTAGTGTCGGAGAGCTGATTAATGACCTTTGCTAATCAAAATGAAAAATGATTAGCAATCAGCCAATTTTGATTAGCAGTTTTCTAAAATGGGAATTTTTACTGTGAACCATGTAATTATCACCCATAATTGTATATACTGATAAAACAGACACTGTATACATAGTTTTGAGACGGTATTTGCCATTTTGACCAAACTGTCAGCATAGCCTTCCTATTAATCCTCCTCATGTACCCGGTACTGAAAATTCCCCACCAAAATGTGATTCCGGTCAACTACAACATCATTCCATGCCACAGGTGCGAAAAGACAGTTTGGCCAGGATTTGAAAAATGACAGCTCTCATATTCCTGAGGTGGTGTAAAGAAATGGCTATGTTGAGCTGGCCCGGTGGCGCTGAGGGTTGAGGCACTGGACGCCACACCTCACTCCATGCCGACGACCCGAGTTCAGGAGTGGACTCAAGCCGGCAGGGGTTGGCCAGGGGAGAAGGATCGAGCACCCAATGGCTTGCTCTCCTTCTCCGGGGAGGGCTGGGGAGTTAGTCTCGCCACTCCACCTCCACCTTCTGGGAGAACTTGGAGGTGCTGGCGTGGTCGCAACAACATAGGGGGCTGACGCTGACAGAGGACAGGAGCGGAAGCACGCCTCCGCGAGCGTCGGCTCGATGGTCCTCATTGCACGCCGACGTCAAGGGTATTTAAACAGCAGAAAATACCTCCCAGACAGTCCTGGTGACGATCTCCCGCTACACCCCACAGCATAAGGGCAGACTCCGTTGTGTGCACGAGCTCCCATGAGGTTCGAGGAAGGTAAGCTTGAGGCCTTCCTTGCCCCACCCGGGGGGGGTTAATTGGTAAGAAAATTAGGAGCACAGATGCGCACTTTAGGGGCAGACTCCTCTACGCCTGAGGTGGAGACCTGAGGATCCAAGAGAAAGGAGGGTCTGAGGGGAGGGATAGGCGGATAAAAAGAAAGTTTTTAAAAAAAAATAATGGCTACGTTGAAAATTTGGTGTCAAAATATTAAAAATGTCCAAATTTACGAGCATGCATAGAGAAATTGCAATGAATGGTCATAACTTTGCCATTGTTACACATTTTGATCCCAAATTTTCAACATAGTTTTCTTATGACCCCACCTCATGAAAAATATGACTGTCATTGTGCAAATCTCATCTGAAAGGTGAATTTGCCAAGTGACCATAAAATCACCTTTCAGGCTAGAGTTGCATAATGACAGTCATATTGTTCATGAGGTGGAGTCCCCAAAAGGCTATGCTGAAAACTTGGTGTCAAAATGTCCAAAACTAGCTGAGTTATGAATATAAGTTGAAACCCCCATTAATATACATTGAACCGCATTTGCCTTAGTTTCTCATATTGCAGTCGCTGGTTCCGGCAGCAAGATGTGTCTTCGATCAGAGAGTGGCTCTCGAACCTGGGACCTGTTCAGGTGAGTGAGGGTGGGTTGGGGTGTACTGGGATATGTGGGTGCTGAGTGGGAGGTGGGGGTGGGGGCTGATCGCAAGGACCGTTCTTTGTTTGTAGTTTTTCTTAAATGTCGCTGGGACAGACGCCTATGGAACAAAACAATTGGGGACAGCGATCAGATGGTGTGGGGTCCACTAGACACCAGGGAATGAAACAATAAGGGGACAGCAATCAGATGGTGGTGGGGGGTGCCACTAAACACCAGGGAGCAAAATAATAAGGGAAAAGGGGACAGCGATCGGATGGTGGGGGTTGCCACTAGACACCAGGGAATGAAAAAATAAGTGGGACAGCGATCAGATGGTTGTGGTGGTGGTGGGGGGGGGGTGACACTAAACACCAGGGATAGAAAAAAAAACACCAGGGAAAATAAAGGGGATGCTAATTGGAGGGTGGGGGCACCACTAGTCACCAGGGAAAATTAAACTAATTAGGGGATGGCCAACTTCTAATGATTAGCAATCACTGCTAATCATGCTGGCAAATGATACATTTCCTGATTCTTGGGTCGTAAATTGCGATTCGAATCCGCTTAATTTATCCCTTGCAAATGGCACACATACAGATCTTCATTAACTAAGCATCTGTGAGCAAAAAACCTCAAAAAACAACAAAACAAAACAGCCTGACAATTAAAAATTAAAACAGCATGATTTGAAAATACTACCTGTAGACACAAACAGTATCTTCTGGCTAGAGTTATTTTGGGGGGAGAAAAATAACTAAAATTCTGTAGATTCAATCAAGTTCAGAAGCTACTGAATAGTGCTGCTGTCCCCTACAACACTGGCACAAAGCCTAATCAGTCAGAGTTAGTGGAACTCTCATGCTGCCAATATTCCACGCTGATGTCACAGCTTTGAGCTATGGCAGTGTCCCTAGCTGGGATGCATTTTATCCATATGTTAAGAGACAATACAGAGTGCTACAGAATGATTGTTTTTAAAGTAATCATTTTGAATTTTTCTTTTTTCATGTTTTTCTTCAGTACTCTGAGGTTAGGTTCAATATTGGCCACCGTGACCCATTTCTCTTTTTGTTCAGGAAGTACCTTGAGAAGTAATCCTTTCCCAGTTGGTTCTTCGGCAAAGGCACTATTGCTTTTAGAGCGAACAGTTTTTGCACTTCCAACTGAAGCAAAGTCAACACCAATGTACTGTGTGACTAGAGGATTTGAGGTGAAATCATGTGAGCAAAGAGATCAGCTGATGCAGGTACAGCACTTTAATTTTCGAGTGGAGGTCGGGGGAAGACGATGGCTTGGATTTGACAGACCAGTTGGTATTAAGTTGCTGAGCACAATGTGTTCGCCTTGGGGTAGGGGATACAGCACTTTCTGGAGTATGTCTAGCACAACATCTGAAGGTTTCCCTGGGGTACAGAAGACACCTGTTGTCTGCAATGGGATGGAATGTGGCGGGTGAGGACCCCTGAGATGAGCTTGAGCAATTTTGAGGAGGCTTCATTGTTAGTTGCCGAGAAGCTGTGGGAGCAGGCTGAGCAAGTGAGTACTCCGGCCCCTCTCTTACAGCAGATCTTGCCTATGGGACATATACCCAGGGATGTTGATGGCTCAGGGAGAATGTGGGCCAAGAGCCAGGCTTTGGTCAAGATCAGGAAATCATGTTGGCTCATGACTGTCCAGGTTTTGCTTAAGTCAATCTTGGGTATACTCCTGACTTTAACATGGAAGATTTTGACACCTTTAGACAAGAGGAGGGATCCTCCACTGGGGTTAGAGGTGTGCTGAGATTAAACTCCACATCTCCACCCATTAGGAGCAGCAGTATTATGAGGAGCCAGCTGCACTGCAGCAGGCCTTTCTTTAGGGGTTTATAGGAGAACATTGGCTGTGAAGGATTGAAACAAATTAGCCTCACCAGTGTTCCAGGATGGTCCCAGGTGAGATGTAATTGGCTTGGGTGGATATGTGTGTAGTGCGAGCTGGGGTCAGAATTTGAAGAGGTTGGAGAGGAGTTGTTAGTGGAGATAATGCAGAGCAAAAGCAGCAGCATGTTGACCTCGGTTGCCCTTCTAGGTGCCTGTTCTGTGCTCTTAGCAATGTCCCTATGGGAGTGATGGGTGACAGAGCTGAGCAGGGGGTTGGAACTAAGTCTGGTTTAAATTAGGAGCAGACTGGGCTACTGCTGGGGACTCGGACCTCACTCAGTATACCTTAGTTGCACAGCTTCAATCAACTTGGGTGGGGACGGGCTAAGATAACAGTCAAAGCTTAGTGCCAGCTAGCACCATTGCTACGGAAAGCAGAGGAATTGTATGACTGAAGGTAATGTAGAAGCTGTGATAGGGGAGTCAACAGATAAACAAATTACAGTGATAAGCAGTGAGCAGAGTCTGCTTAACAACTGAGACAGTAAACTGACAACTGAGACTGTGAAGTGCAAGTCAGCTTACCACAGAAAATGGTTGGTGACATATATTACTAGTATCAGTGACTGCCCTTTCATCTTGAGTTTGCCAGGCAGCCTATTAACCTAGTATCTTCAGAGAGAATTGAGAGCAAGCAGCATATCCATAGTTGCAGAGCCTACTAGGGTGCCAGAGTGGAGTGACTTGCCAGACACCTTGGGAATATGAACCGGAAGTGGATTCTGCCCCAGCCCCTTCAGACTTGGCTGACTCACCACTCAGCTTGTGCCACTCAGCACTGGGCCGCTCACGGGGGCCACTCGGATAGAGAGGCTTTCACACATGAGGCAAAGGGTGGAGTGTCTTCCCCTCAGCCTAACTGGCTACAGCAGGGGAAGGCACCAACTTTCAAAAGTTTCTGTCCTGGTTCCTGACTTGAGGGGAGGGCTCCGTTACCCTCATGGACCTCGAATGACGGTGCCACCAACTCACTGCCACTGGTCCTGAATGGCCATGGAGGGAGGCATAGTAAGGCAGGGATTTTAAAGTGGCAGCCATCCTTCGTGCATCTTATCTTCATCCTGATTGGCTGTAGCAGGAGGCACCAACTTCCAAAAGCTCTTGTCCTGGTTCCTGGCTTGGGGGGAAAGCTCCACTACCCTCCTAGACACCAACTGATGGTGCCGCCAGGTCACCAGCCCTGGTGGCCTGTGCGCTGGGGGGGGGGGTCACCAAGAAGTGCAGTCGCTACCATAGTCCTGGATGGCTGTAGAGGGAGGCAGATTAAGATAGGGATTTTAAAGTGGCAACAGTCTTTTGTGTGTCTTCCCCTTAGCCTAACTCGCTGCAGAAGCGGAAGGTGCCAACTTTTGAAACTCTTGTTCTGGTTCCTGGCTAGGGGGAAGGCTCTGCTGCCCTAATGGATCCCAATCGATGGTGCCACCTGGTCGCCGCCACCGGACACCTGCACTCTTGGGGGGTGGGTTTGCTGAGACGTGTGGTTGCCGCCATGGTCTAGATGGCCAGTTTCTTCCAAGGGATCCCCCAGCATCAGTCATTCCACTGGAATGAGCAGCAACAGACACTGGAACTTTATGCTAGTGATGGAACTTCACAGTTAAAGTCAAACCCTGCTTTGTGTTCACGCTCACCCTTGCTTTCCAATGTCAGATTTATTTCCAGAGCTAGGGTGAGCTGTGACCACTAAAACTAGCTAAATGGCTTGCAAAAATTTTTTTTTTTAATTTTCCACAAAAATTTTGAAAAATGTTTAAAACAAGGCAGATAGATAGATAGATATTTTATTTATTAAGTGCCCATCTCCAGGGACTCTGGGTGCTGTACAATACAAAAAAATATATAATACTTATAAACAGCACTTTATCATTAAAACAGATTTAAAATTACACTATCCATCCCTTAAAAAACAATTTATCAATCAGTCAGTGAAAGCCTGCTGGAACAGGTATGTCTTTAATCCCTTTTTAAAGGCTTCTACCGAGGGAGCTTACCTTAGATAACCAGGAAGGGAGTTCCAAAGAGTAGGTGCCACCACTGAGAATGTCCTGTCCCCAGAGTGCCGGAACCTAACTCTGAGAACTCCAAGGAGGCCTCTCCTGGCAGAACAGAGTGCCCGGGGAGGAAGGTAGGGGACAAGGAGATCTTGCAGATAGACAGGTCCCCTTTCATGTAGGGTCTTGTAGGTCAGGAGCCCTACCTTGAAGACAGTCCTCCACCTGACTGGCAGCCAGTGCAGTCCGCAGAGGACCAGGATGATATGCTCACACCATCTCATCCCAGTCAACAACCTTGCCACCATGTTCTGCACTAGCTGCAGCCTGCAGAGGTTGCCTCCAGATAACCCTAGGTACAGGGCATTACAGTGGTCCAGCCTGGAAGTAACGAACGCATGCACCAGCGTAGTCAGGTCCTCAGGCGGGATCAGGGCTCGGATTAGGGTGATGTTCCCGGAGATGGTAAAATCCACTCCTGACGACGTCCGACACCTGCGCATCAAGCATCAAACCGTCATCCAGGATAACGCCCACATCCTTCACCTGTCTAGACAGGGCAAGGGGAACGCCCCCTAACACTAGGCCAGTGGGTAACCCCTCAACCCCCCACCACCACCGTCCCAACAATCTGGATCCACAACCAGTACCTCTGTCTTGTCTGGGTTAAGTTTAAGCCAGTCTTGAGTCATTCACACCTGGATCTCATCGAGGCAGCTGTGAAATATCGAGGCCGACACCTGGGTATCAGCCACACAGGACAAGTAAAACTGGGTATCATCTGCATAACAGTGAAAACCCAGCCCGTACCACCTGATAATGTCCCCAATGGCAGCATGTACACCATGAACAGCAAGGGTGACAAGACCGAACCCTGCAGAACCCCACAGCACAGAGGCTTCGGGTTAGATGAGGCTAACCCCATCATCACCCTTTGCACTCTGCCTGTCAGGTATGATCTGAACCAGTTGATGACATTACCAGACAGGCCACACCAGAACCGCAGGTGGTCAAGTAACACCTCATGGTCGATGGTGTCAAATGCAGCAGAAAGGTCCAGGAGGACCAAGATGGTCCGGTCTCTCCTGTTCCTTGCCATCAGGAGATCATTAAGCACCCTCACCAGGGTGGTCTCTGTACTATGCCCCGCAAGAAACCTAGATTGTAAAGGCTTACAGGTGGAGGATGAGGCAAGATGTTTCTCGAGCTGTATGGCCACCACCTTTTCAATAACATTCCCTAAAAATGGGAGGTTTGAGACCAGTCTGTAATTGCTGAGGCAGTTTGGGTCCAGAAAGGGTTTCTTCAAAAAGGGCCTACCCAAGGCCTCTTTCAAGGCCAATGGGAAGATCCCACTCCTCAAGGAACTCCAGACGACCCCAGCAATCACAGGTCCAATCTGGTCCAAACATCCAACCAAAAGTCGGGTCGGACCTGGGGCCAGCTCACATTGGGTTGGCCACAACTTTGAGATTATTTTCACCACCTCCTCCACCCCAACCAGCTCAAACTCATCCCAGACAGGAGCAGTGTTTCAATACATTTCATGCCGTATCCTGCAACCTCTTTGAGAGGTACTCAAGGAGACCCCATCCCTGATAGAGGGCACCTTGTCGGTGAAGAAGACAGACGGCTCCTCGCACCTAGTGCTAGAACCTGCCTCCCCCAACACAGAGACAGGCAGGATGTAACAGCCTGTCCACTGTGTAGAAGAGCTGAGCTGGTCTGTTCCTTGCCGAAGCAATTTCCCTAGACAAATATTCCGCCTTCTTATGGGAAATTGCCCCCGACAGTCACCATAATGCGACTTCAGGGTCAATTTGTCCTCCAGCAGGCCAGATCTCCTCCAGCACCTCTCTAACCTCTGCCCCTTCATCTTTAAACTCCGGAGATCCTCATTGTACCAAGAAAGTCTCTGGCGAGTAGACAAGAGATGGACACAAATGGGTGTGATGGAATTGAAGGTCGCAGTAACAGCCCCATTATAGGCTGCCACTGCTTCCTCCACTCCAATCGCACAAGCTGCCCCAACACTTGCTAGGTCCAGCATCGCCAACAGTCCCATCGAGGAAACTCCTCTTAACAGGTGATACCGGACCATCTCCACAGAAATGGGGCCATCTAGTGGTGGCCCCAAATGTGATCCTCACGGTGCTATGATCTGGCCAAAATACAGGATCAACACTGAGGTCAGTCAGAAAGCCGGCCCAGTGGCGCTGAGGGTTGAGGTGCTGGACGCCACACTCGTGCTACCGGCGACCCGAGTTCGGAGCCAGCCTCGCCGGGGTCAGCAGGAGTGGGGGGATGAGCGCCGCTGGGCTGCTCTCCCCCTGGGGGTGGGTTAGCATAAGGGAAAAAGACCCCTCCAGCCCAGATAGGCGACGACTCCACAGTGTCCACCTGCCACACGCCCAATGCTGGACCACTACCTCCACCCCTTCGATCACCCGTGGGGCTTGCCCCCTGGCTCTGCGGGACACAGTAATGCCTATGAGGTAGGTGGAGGTCACAGCGGGTGATAGAGTGGGGGATGAGTCGGGCCTGAGAGAGTTCCAGTGTCCGGGGGTGATAAACAGAAGTGTAAAAAAAAAATCAAAAAAACACTAGCCCCAAAGAAAAGACCAAATCCAGTTTGTGGCCACCCGAATGCATAGCTGTTGTTACATTTTGCGACAGGCCCAGGGCCCCCCATGCTCCCCAAGAGATCGTTCCCAAAACCCAAGAGCCCACCGTTGACCCAGGCATTGAAGTCCCCAGAATTAACCACCTGGGAGACTCCAACACCAGGCCAGCAATGAGCTCTTCGATCTCGTGCAAAAAATCCCCATCCGCACTGGGGGGGGGGTGATAGAGCACAAGGACCCTAAAACCTGCCCCACCACCTTGGGCGGCTACACACTCGAAAGATCGCATATGACCTACAGGTAGCATCGTGAGGAAAGCTGGTTTTAAAACAAATGGCTACCCCCCCCCGCCCCTGCAATCCTCCCTCTGGTTGTGTATCATGGAGTACCCGACTGGCACTGTCGCCTCCAAAATGGGGGCGGCATTTTCATCCAGCCAGGTCTCCGTGAGACAAGTCAGGTCGTCTGAGGATAACAAGTCCACCATTATGGCAGTCTTATTCCTCATCAACCTGGCACTGCATAACACAACCCGAGTAGGGTGAGGCGAGGCAGCAGGACCCTTGGGTATGGGAACTAATACCTCTTGGGTATAAGAACAAAGTTATCTAGTTTGAAAAAAGAAACCAATTCAGACCACTAAGCAATAATTGCAAAGGCACTGTAACAAGTAATGCTCAAGCAAACAGAAAAGGAATTGATTCTTGTCTGAATCTTTTACCAGGTTCTAGAAGAGGAGGCAGGGAGTAGGGATTGCTAAACATAGTGCAGGATCCCTTGGCGAAAACATCACTATGGTGAGTATTTTTTCTCATAACCCGAGGAATCCCTCACTTATGTTTAACAGCAGACTCCACAGCAGAACCTATTTAGAGAACAAGTTCTGCAAGACAGCAGTGTTGGCATCTCTTCTGGACTGTATGTCCTGACTGTAGTGCTTTGTGAAAGTGTATACTGTTTTCCAGGTAGCTGCTTCACAAATTTCTTGCAATGGAATACCCCCTTGATACTGCCAGAGGCAGTAGTGCCTCTTGTAGAATGTGCCCTAAAGCCTCTGGGTGGCAATTTCCCAGCTTTTTCATAACAAAACTGCATGCAGAAGACTATCCAACGAGAAAGAGTTCTAGATGCCGGTTTGCTGTTTGCCCTTTCCCACTTCACAATAAGTGACACACAGTTGAGTGTTAGTTGACTTGACATCCTTTGTGTGGTCCAGGTAGTAACTCAGTGCCCTCTTGACAACCAAGCAGTAGAGCGTTTGTTCTCCTGAGCTGTTTTTTTCTGTAAAGAAAACAGGCAGGGCAGTTGATTGGTTCAGGTGGAATTCAGATACCACCTTGGGGAGGAATTTCCTGTTTGTACTCAGGACTACCTTATACCTGTAGAAAATGTTGCAGTTAGGATCTGTGCAGAGGACTTGCAGCTCGCTCACCCTTCTAGCAGATGTCACTGCCACCAGGAAAACTGTTTTCCAAGTGAAACCCCTCTGCACTTTGCCATAATCTCCTATTTGACTTTAGTAGACTCCACTCCTGGTTCACCGCACATGGTCTTGTCCTCAATGCCCAAGATCCGCCCCCCCCCCCAAAAAACATGTTTTTTTTGGGTATCAGGAAAAACACAGACTTTAGACTTCACCCTCGCAGACAGTGATGGCTACTTGATCAAAAGAGTCTTTAAATTTAAATACCTCAGGATTCTCCTTGACAGCCACCTTACTTTGATAATCGCATAACCCTTCTCATCAAAACACTGCACCAAAGATTTGGAATGCTTTACCATATTAAACAATTCCTCACCCCTGACTCCAAAGCCCTACTTGCCAGCAGCTTCCTGCTCCCCCTCCTTAACTATGGTCCCCTAGTCTATCCCCCCCTTCAAAAAACTTAAGACAGACTGAGATCCACCTACCACGGCATCCTCCGGTTTGTCACTAGTCTCCCCAGGACAACCCATCACTGCATTCTTTACAGAATGGCAAACTGGCTTCCCCTCGAGAACAGATTCAACAGCAAAACCTGTACCTTCATCTTCAAATCCCTCAAGACTCTACTCCCTGACAGCATCGCCTCTCTTTTTCCCAGGCCTACTCATCCTTGCACCTCCAGACACACCTCAAGTAGCATCTTTGCAACCCCATTATACCGCACCTCCCACGGTCAGCACTCACTTGCATACAGGGGCACTAAACTCTTCAATGTGCTGTCTCAGTCTCTCTCTCAGTGCCTACGTAAATAAACCAAATATGCCTCACTGAGACAGTGAGATTACACACTATACAGGTTCCTGGTTTGTAATTCTCAGTAATTCAATAAAGCCACCACACTATATTCTTTGCTAAATTAGCTGTGATTTATTAGTATAGTATCAAAAAGACTAGCCAGAAAAATCTTATTCTAATAATAAAAATGCAGCCTGAATAGTCCTAATTTGCAAAAAGAAATACAGTCTAACATTATTTTTAGGCATCTGGATAGTCCACTACTATCCAGTTGTTTCTAACACAATTCAAATCTATACAGCCAATGGGGCAGTCCCATTGGGGTATTTTTAACATGCAATCCAAACGCTAGTAATATCTGTATTACAAGGCTACAGGTCTTCAAAGAAAAATAAACGATAGCACCCTTTTTCCTCTGGGTCTTTCCAGCATCTACAGATGGCTTGGTCTTAAGCTCTTCTCCTCTCGGAGAGACACTAGACATATGATTTAGATCCTATACTTATACCCAAATTGTTTACAACAAAGATGCATGGTGGAATTTTCCAAAAATCATTACAGCAGATTTTAGCCAAGACACTATGTCATCCAGTAAATGATGAAATAGGAGTTTGAAAATAAACTGGTCATAAGATACATCTGCCAATTTTCAGAGATAAAGGAGTTTCATTCATTATCGCCCTTGGATGGAAAAACAAGTGGTTTCGAAAATAAATTGGTCACAAGATACATCTGCCAATTTGCAGAGATAAGGCAGTTTCGTTCATCATCCTTGGATGGAAAAACAAGTGGTTTGGCAATTTTATACCATCCAATTAACATAGTCACGTACACTGTGGTTCTTGCTCACACAGCTGCACCTTATTTTTTGACCATGACCTTTTAAGTTACAGAAAAAATAGTTTTTCACAAAGTGTTCTGGCTGAACATATCCAATTAATTTTGCTTATGATATTTGTTTTAAACATTGCTTATATGCCGGCCCGGTGGCACTGAGGGTTGAGGCGCTGGACGCCACACCTTGCGCCATGCCGGCGACCCAGGTTTGAGAACAGACCCGGGTGGCTGGGGATCGGCAGGGGAGGGAAGAGATTGAGCGTCTGAAGGACTGCTCTCTCGTCCCAGGGAGGGTTAGGGTTGTGGATTACTCAACGAGTGCTCTCTGGCGGAGGCTGGGGGAATAACCAAACGTAATGTCACAAGGCATAACGTCAGGGATGGAGCCACGGTATCTGTTACCTAGGTAACCGGGGGTAGCCGTGCTCCACAGGGGAGGAGGGAAAAAAACACGTAAAAACCCCCTGTCCGCTGATAGGCGAAAGCGCCTTCCCCCGCAGTCCACACTCCAATTGTTGGGCTTGGGTCCTCTCCGATTTCCTACCCGTCTCCGGCCCGGTAGCTCAATATTCATAGAAAGAGCGCCCAGGGCAGGGGCGACCCTTCCCCGGAGGGCAGATCCGGGGGATGCCCGGTGCCGGGGAGTAGCGGAGAAGGTCACAATGGGCCACGCTGGGAGGTACAGAGTGCGGTGGGTGGGTCGCTGGAGAGAGTTTGGCAGGGTGGGTGAATAAAAACAGTTAAAAAAAAAAAAACATTGCTTATAACCCTTGCACCCATCTCTCTACATCTTATGGTTACCAGTGCCATTTACATAGTTTCAACAATTACCCCTTTTAAAACTCTTTTACACTTACATATTAACTTACATAGTTGCATTATTTAGTTATCAGCTACACATTGGTGTTGCCCTTAGTAAACTTATATAAGACTTTTGCCACTGGTCACATTCTACACTTTGTATAAATATTTTTGGCTAAACCCAGCAAATTAATTTTGCTTAGGACCACTGTTACACTTCTTATACCAGCTTACATTGCTTTAACATTGGCTTATTTACCAGCCATTTTAGGCTTGCAGCTCCACTTTCTCTTGCCCCAACTTCTTGACCCTTTGCTTATAGTTACTTAACACCTTGTACATTAAAACATGTGCATGTAATAAATCAGCTACCTGTCATAATTTAACACCTGTCCATTGCTGTCTTCAAAATCACTCTAAGAAACCTCCTCAACAATTCTACATGCAACTGCCCCAATGTATACCTTCCTTTTTCTCTTACTCCTTTTACTCTCCCTTTAATCACCCTGCCTTCCTTCAGTCCCCTAAGTTTCCCTGACAAAGCTATGTAATTATCGTGCTACTAATTTGTTAATTCATTAGGTCAATACCACTATCGATTTGTACATATGCCTCTGATTTGTACATAATTTATTGTAAATTTATGTTTTTACCACAAATTTTTTATACAATTTCTGTAAATGTATTGTTTCCCTCCCTGTACTGTACTTGTCTTCCTCCTCCTTACCGTATCCACTGAACGCTTGTGAAAACAGGCAATTTTGCTCACATGCCTTTCCAGTATAAAATAAAAATGAAATGAAATGAAAAATGAAGTGACATACTTTAGTGCAGCAGTGGCCATAGGCTCAAAGGGAGTCTCTGTCAACTGTGCAATGCACACATTCAATTCCAAGGAAGGGACAGGGTCCATCACTGGAGCGTCATGTGAATAAGGCTTTTGAAGAACCGTTGGAAAATGGGTTGTGAGGCCAATGATTTGTCTTTGCCAGCTTACATGTAAGCAGACACTGATGGCTAATACACCTTCAGGGTTGAGGGCCTTAGGCCCATTAACTGGAGGTGGACTAGGTAGTATAAGACTATAGACAGACCTGCCCAAATGCGATTAATCTGTCTAGCAGCACACCAGAGGGAAAACCTTTTCCATTTTGAAGCATGTTTTCCTTGTTGCTGATTTCCTAGAAACCTTCAGCGCTTTCATTATCTCATCTGAAAGTTTTAGCCAAGAGAATGCTAGCCCTTCAAGAACCATGCTCTAAGACGTAGAGTTCTCAGGTCTGGGAATGTTATACTGCCCTGAGATAGTGTTGTCATATTGTATCACTGTGTCAGATTGATAGGAGGCTTGTTGGAAAGGGACAGGAGCATGGAATACCAGCTCTGCCTGGCCAGGTCTGGTGCCATGAGAATCACTGTTGCTGACTCCCTTCTCAGTCTTATGAGCACTCTCAGTAAGAGTATGTATGGAGGGAAGGCACACAGAAACTTCCCTGACCGGTCCTGGACTAGTGCATTCTTAGGAAATGAACCCATAGCTGGGGGTCTGCAACAAAAGAGTGGGAGCTGGTTGTTTTCTGAAGGAAGGAAGGAAGGAAGCAAACAGGTCTATTTCTGATATACCCCACCATCTGAACACTGATACCAGCACCTGCTGGTTCAGGATCCATTTGTTGTTTACCTGGCAGAGCGTGCTTAGGGAGTCTGCCAGTACACTGTCCTTCCCTGGTAGGTGTACTGCGTTTAGCCCTACTTCCAGGCAGTAGGCTAGGTTCCAGATCTTCATGGCTTCTGTGCAAAGCTTTGAAGATCTTGTTCCTCCCTGTCTGTTTATGTAATATATTATTGTGGTGTTGTCTGTCTGGATTTGTACAGGCTGATCCTGGATCTGGGAGGAAAATGCCTGCATTGCCAGGTATACTGGCCAGAGCTCCAAGAAACCTATATGCTCCTGAGTCTCCTGTGTGCTCCACGTCCCACTTAAAGTAAGGTCCTCCAGGTGGGCACCCCATCCTTGGAGGTAGGCTGGGGCATCTGTTGTGAGGACAGTTATGGGAGATTGCTGGAGGAAGGGAATTTCCTCTCTGAGGTTGTCCTCTTCCTTCTACCATCCGAGTGCTTTTAGCAAGCTTCTTTTGAAAGGTACCAGCTTGGACTGTGGATCCCATCTCTGAGACTAGCACTCCCTTAGGTGAAACTGAATGTCTCTCATTTGAAACCTGGCCCCTGGTACCACTGCAATGGATGAGGCCATCTGCCCTAGTAACTGCAGGAAATCCCTTGCAGGCCCTGGCTGGCCTGCTTGGAGGGATTCTGCATTTGATATCAGATTTTATTCCCTTGTTTGAGGAAGAAAAGCCTTCCCTTGTAGGGTATCTAGCTCTGCACTGATAAAGTCCAGAATATGAGCCCGTTCTATCTGTGACTTTTGAAGATTTATAAGCAATCCTAAATCCTCCAGTGTATTTTGTGTTAGCTTTATATAGGATTCGGCTTCCTGCTATGTTTTCCTGGGACCAGCCAATCGTCCAGGTAGAGAAAAAAACACCCACCTTGGCTTCTTAGATGAGCTCCCACCACAGTTAGACACTTTGTGAATACCCTTGAAGCTGAAGTTAGACCGAAGGAAAGGGCTGTGAATTGGTACTGGCAGTTCCCTAGTCTGAATCTGAGGTACTTCCTGTGACTGTGTCTGACTGGTATGTGAAAATTGGCATCTTTCAGATCCAGTGACCCCAGCCAATCTCCCACTTGTAATGATGTTATCACTGAGCCTGTGTTACCATTATGAATTTCTCTTTCTTTAAATGTTTGTTCAGATATCTCAGACCTAAAATGGGTCGCCACTCCCCATTTTTCTTGTGGGTCAGGAAGTATCTGGAGAAAAGACCCTTGCCCCATGGAGTGGCAGATACTTTCTCCAATGCTTCTGCTTGCAGTAATTTCTTTACCTACAGCTCCTGCAGGATTTTTATGTTGGGATGAGACGCTGAGAAACTTCTGGGTCTGCAGTTTTGGTATTTTTTTCGAACTGCAGGGACAAATCTTAGCTCACTACTTCCAGGATCCACTTGTCTGTGGTGATCTTTGACCATTCACAGAAGTAGTGGGCCAACCTCACTGGCTATGGATGGGTGACCTGGGCATAGTTGTCAGGGGCTTTGTTTTTGCTGGGGTTTAGGGGTTGCAGCTGCCACTGTTGCAGGCCTGGTGCCCCTTCCCTCTCTACCCCTAAAGGAACCTCTTTGGTGTGGGTACTCCTAGGGAATATAAGGTCGGTAGTTAACCCTACCCACACCTCCCCTACCATAATGCCTTTGGGAAGTAGGGGCCTTTTCTTTTCCAGTATTACTCTTGTAGGTGGTTTGGTAGTCATTCACATTTCTTACATAAGCCTCTGTTTGGTAACCAGATAGGGAGTTTCACTCAAAAGGGAAATCTGTAGCTTTCATTTGTGTGTCCTGGGAGAGGTTTGTGGTTCTGAGCCATACAAACCTCTTCAATGACATTGAATGTGCCAGGACCCTAGAAGCAATGCATACATGTGATATCTCCCTCTTTACGCAGGAGACTCCTGTTTTTTTTGACTGAACTCCCTCCCTTCCTCCTGGAAAACAAAATCTCCTGCTTAAGTAAAATTCTGTTCAAAATATCCATCTTTTTTGGGCAGATAAAGACACATAAAAATTAAATCAGTGATGCACAATGTATCTGATAACTTTATATAACTAGTTGTTTATTCTTTTTAGTGCTTATTCTTGACAAAATGAAATGCATTACATTTTTGTAATGACTTTTTTCTTATGTTTTTGACGCCATTTAAGGACAAACTCACGACGTTACGGCATCTCCCTACTAGCAGGCCAATCTCCCTCCTAATTTGACCCAAATCTCCCTCTTAAGCAGGTGGCAGGCCAATCTCCCTCCTAATTTGACCCAAATCTCCCTCTTAATCAAGTTGGACATATCACATGTATGGCAATGTCATTAGTATCTACAGCCATATGGAACTGGCACTTAGTAGCATCCACTGCTGATCTAGCTGTATCAGCCACATCTTGTGATAGATCACCAGGTGCTTTTTCACTCAGTGCCAGTAGAGAGTCCCAGAGAGCCTTCTGGTGCTGAGCTGTGTATGTCAAGTAAGCTGCTTGCCTGAGGACAGAGAAGCTGACATACACACATTTACTGGCTATACTATCCAGTTTCCTGTAATCTTTCTCAGGAGACTGGGAGGATCAGGACATTTTGACTTTGTCATAGGCTGCAGCCTGGACCACTCTCTCATGATCAGGATTGGAGTACAGGTACTCAACCCCATGTCTGTCCTCCTGGTATTTTTTCTCAACTTCTCTGCCAATGCCAGCAGCTGAGGCGGGTGCTGACCCAAGTCTGCTAGTGGCTTTTTTGAGGGATTTGTGAATGGGAAGAAGCAACTTCCTTGTGGGAGCTAGTCCCACCATATCTATGAATGTCACTTTATCTTCCTCAGTTTCAGTGGAGGAAATGACGAGGGTGTTTACCATTTGCCTTACAAAGGGTTAATGAGATGTAGAGTCCTCTGAAGGCCTAAGAGAAGAGCAAAATTCATGCCCAGGAGATCCATCTGGTTCCAGGGGTACTTGTTCTCTACAGGCACTGTGAATGGAATCAGAGCCTGCATGGGAAGAGAACAGGCATATTAAATAGATTCCCCATAGCTTGGAAAACCTAGAAAAATTGCTGTGCCTTTGTCATGTGCTCTGCTGAAGGTATTTCATTTGAGTCAACTGCCGGATCCTTTCATTTTTTATTTAGGAGGGACAGAGACATGTTTTTCTTTTTTTTTTTATTAGCAGGCACCATTTCCTGTGACTGCTCAGTCTTTTGTTTTTTCTGGATTCAAAGTTCCACCTTTTTGGATATCGGCTGATATCTGATCTCTTGTAGCTTTAGCATTCTTTTCTGCCTCTTTGACAGGGACTGTTGCTTACTCTGAGGGGCTGGACCTTCATCTGAGCATTTTGGTGATGCAGTGGCAGATTGAGAAGCCATAAAGTCTAATTTTTAGCCCTTTTCTTTTGATTCTTAGGGCAAAACTTTTTATAGACACCACAGTTTTAAAAATTGTGGTCTTGATGCAGGCACTTTAAACAGATCTCATGGCAGTCTGCCTTTGCCAGGAGCTGAAAACATATAGTGCAGTGCTTAAAGCCTGTATGTCCCATTTTATTTTGGGTCTGTTAGTCATGCCAAACACCAGAGACCTAAGAAAAACGTTTCTGGCTCCAAATTTGGAAAAGTCAATTTGACAACAAGCACAAATAATACTAAAAAAGGGCTTTTGTTTAAAAAATGCAGTTTGCTACCTCAATCAAGAGCCACAAATATAGATTACCTCAGAAAAGTTGTAATATATGGCGGCCCGGTGGCAAAGAGGACTAAGGTGCTGGGCACCTTACCTCCTGCCACACCAGCAACCTGGGTCAGGAAGGGACTTAGGTCGCTCAGGGGCTGGCGGGTTGAGGAAGGAGCGACCATCCCTAGACAGCTCTCCTTCCTTGGGGGGGAGGTTAGTGTGACACGACGCTTGCCTGACACCCAGTTGTGGCTGGGTGCCAGCACATGCATGCCACCACATAGGGAAAGGATCCCACACTCAGGACGCCAGTGTCGTCTCTGCGGAAGTACGGCTCAGACATCGCACCCATTGCACGTCTATGGAACTAGGAAGAAAATCGGAGGAAAACCACCCCAGGTAGCAGGATGACAACCGACCCTCCGCAGGCCCTGCACTGGTGGCTGGGCACAACTGCAGTCCTGTGGCAGAGGAAGCTGGTGAAGGTAAGTCCCAGAGGAGCCATTGACAGAGCTGGGGGGAGTGTCGGTCAGAAGGGGCAGCTGGGGAGACCAGGAGATAAAATGTGTATGGAAAAAAGAAAAGAAAACTTCTAAGATACAAATATTGCAACAAAAAATGTCTCAGTTCCCTTTAGACGAAACTGAGTATCAATATTAAAGCCACAAAAATGGTTATTCAAATTATGATTTTAATAAATTTTAAAGAGAAAAATCACAGTTCCGTTAAAGTGGGAAGCAAACCAATGAATGACCTTCTCCAGTTCCTGGGACCGACTGGGAAGCAGAGAATTAGCCGAAAAACTCAATTCACAATAAATAACCCCCACAGGTGCGGAATGGGTGCAGATGGTTACTCACATACAATGTTTAGAGAAACTTACTTTTGACCTCTCACAACAGATGGATAAATATCAGAATCGATGGATTAGATGGGATTTGTATGTGGGTCTCCCCCACCACACACAGGTATAAAGACACAGGACAAGGCCCACACCCCGTCCCACTGGCTCCAAGTCTGTAGACTCAGGTAATTAATTAAGTGTATTCTTTGACTTTTGTACTAATTAACCACAGGGCAGAAACATTAAAATAGTCTGTACTGCAATAAGAATGTAAATGGACTGAGTATACATAACAGACTCACTGTTGATTGCTCCTTTTTAATTTTTTTCTATTAGCTTTAGAGATTTATATTTGTTAACTGTATTAACTGTGTTTAAAATCTCGTTTTACATGTGTGTACCTTGAAACAGGTGTATGCTATATAAAAATTTGCAATAAAGAAAGTATATAAAAAACACAGTAAAAAACAACCTAACTAATGCAGGATTATCAAAAAATAAACTAAAACAACTGTTAAAAATAAAGTAAGAAACTAAAAACTGTCCAGAACTGAGGAGATGACTTCATTTCCACTGCTTTCTTCAGCAGAGAAATAAATGTGATGTTGGGAAGTAGGGGTAAGCATGACCACACAGTAGGGTTTGAACTTCATTCAAAAGTTTCATCATTAGCCACAGAGTTCCAAATATCCAGGGCTGCTCATTCCAGGAGAATGACTGGTGTTGTTAAACATAAGTGAGGGATTCTTAGGGAGCATGTCCTGTTTGAAGTTCTTCTGATATGACAGATATTTCAGATGAGCAATATAGTTAATAACTGTTATTTACTATGGTGATTTTCCATGGCAGAGAGCCTAGCTACAACTTGCAAGTAAAGATAAAAATGATTTTTTTTCTTTTACAACTATATTTTTATTAAACATTTTTCGATGGCAAACATACAACAATGTTACATTTACATTGTATCACACTTCCATATTATTCATTGTATTACATTGTACCTGTGACAAATACTGGATTCATTTACAGTCTTTCAACCCAATAAAAACGTTTCCATTTATTGTCCTTGTTATTAATAAAGATGGTTTATTGCATCTAATGTTGTGCTGTCTCTTCCTTGTCTCTTCTCTTTCCAGGCTGGTAAGGTTAGTTCACTGTGTATTAATATTCAGTGTGTTATAATTATATTGCTTCCTTCTAGTGTCCAAAATAAATGAAGGGTTTATCTAACACTACTGTGTAAGAGACAGTTATATCTTTAAAGTTAGAAATATAGGGAGGGGGTAATGTTAGTGGGAAAGGAGTGGGTAGGTGCAGGTGGTGAAAAGAAGGTTAAAAAGCCAAAGGGTAGTGGAAGCTGTCTCCATCTTGTTTGATTTTTCATATTTCATTTTCTAATCAGGTTTGGATAAGAGGTCAAGGCACAAAATCAGGATAATGATTTAGTTGATAGGTTACCCATATCCTCCACTGATTATCAAAGTTTTTAGCACTGGGGTTATATTAGTCACCAGGCGCTCCATTTTATACATCTCGTATGTAATTGACCTCCATCCTTCCTTAGTGGGGATCTTCGAGGTTACCAAAGTTTAGTTAGAATTTTCTTTGCTGCTAATATGAGTAAATGTGTTTATACTTTGTTTTAGTGATTTTGATTCCCCTTGGTAAAGTTACAGTTAGGATATAGGTTGTGGTGAGGAGTTCTGGTATTTCATATATGTTTTGAATCTCTTCCAGAACACTCCTCCAGTACGCGTCAAGGAGAGGGCATGACCACATAATGTGTACCATGTTTGCTTGTGCTTGGCCACATCCTCTCCAGTACAGGCCCTGCCCCACTCCATCAAGTTCTGAAGTGATGTTAGGGGTTCTGAAAAATCTCATCCTGTTTTTCCAAGCGTGTTCTCGCCAATAGATAGAGGACGAGATTCTGTGAGAAGGTAAAGCACTGGTTTCCCATAAATCTGCCTCTATTTTCTCTCCTAATTCTTTAGATCACCTATTCCCAATATAATCTAGGTTATCTTTATAATATTCTCGAAGGGCTGCATATAATTTGCTGATTAAATGATTCTGCTCCCTACCATCTGTATAAGAAACCAGTAAGGCTATCAAAGAGGAAGGAGTTTCAGCAGTCTGGAAGAGTGCATCTTTGTGTGGTTGTAGGTTATATTTCAGCTGGAGATAGTGAGGGAAGGCAGATGTATGTAATTTATAGGTATTCTGGAGGGTTGCAAAAGATAAAACGCCAGTGGGACCTACCAACTGTCTGATAAAGAATGCTTTTTCTGATTACAAAAACATACAATGGACTCAACCAGCAGTCAGCTGGACAACACCACCTCTCAGCAAGAGGCTTCAAACAGCAGTGATCGCTCTATTCTTTATTACAACAAGCAACTAAAACATCAAAGAAAATTCTGATAGACCGGTCCAAATGAGTTTGGGCATACCATATCCACCCTCACAAACTCTCTGCACTAAAGAACAGTGTCATAGCTGCCCTGTGAAGCCTGCTTGCCAAGAGGTGCTGTTCTCTGGTTGACTACTGGCTGGCAAGTGCACTGGGTTGTTTTTGCCTTTACTGTTTTCTCTGGAACTGCATTCCAGCAAGTGGGTGCTAGGCACAGGACTTCCGGACTGTTGTTTCTTTTTTGCATTTATTTTGTTGTAAAAGTTGCAAACAAGACATACTGTCGCAATGAAATAACTGGATTGTTGGAGTTGTCTGGAATAGTGAAACTGAGCTAAAATCTGATGGAACTCTAAGCTGTGTACTAATGGCTTAACACATTTTAACTAAAAACCAAAGTTGACTTGCATCATTAGTAGCTGGCCCTGCTGTGTAACTGCAGATGTGTGCAATGATTTGTGGCTACTAGTGACTTGGTGAGCAAAAGGTAAGTAGGGTAGAGATATGACAATTGTGCTCTATTTGCTAGGCAAACACTGCAGTGCCTTTCATTTACGTTATCCCAAAGTGCTGTACAATCCAGGAGAGGGAGGGGAAGGAGCATTTCTGCCATTCTGGTGCACAGGAAGATGCAAATAGCAAAGCCAAAGATAGGGGATATATTACTGAGAGGTTAAATGCAGACTTGCTGCTGGCCCAGTGGTACAGAGGGTTGAGGCATCCATGCCTCCCTGCTGCCACACCGGTGACCTGGGTTTGGGAACGGACTTGGTGCTCGGAGGCTCGGCCTAACAAGAGAAAACAGAAGTGCAGGCATCTGCTTGATCCCCAGCACAAGCAAACATCCCAGGATAGGAAGCAGAAGTGTAGAGATCTGCACAAGTTTGTGACGGTACCGGAGCCTGAGATCCTGCCCCAGAAAGAGGCCCCAAGTGACCCTGTGACAGCTAGACACCACAGTGTGGCTGAATGGAGTCACAAAACACATAAATGTACACACAAGCACTTGGCTGATTCTGAGACCGTGCTTGAGCAAAAAGACTTATCTGTCTGCAGCTGCATCTGAGATGGAGGTCACAATGAAGACTGAGGAAAGTCGCAAAAAAACACAAGCAGAAGCATCTGCCTCAGCCAGAGACATTGACTGAGACTAAAAAAAGAATTCCCTTTAGCGCCTGTGTCGTCGAGGCACAGGTCAGAAAGCGCAGGAAAAACCAAAAGCAGTTGTAAAATTCGCAACAAGAGTTTTATTTGTACCAATAGTTACATTAAAAAAATAATATTGTTCAGTATACCTATTTACAAAGGCCAAATAAACAGAAAAAGTCCATCTCTGTCCATCTAACATACAATTGCAGCTCAGCTCTCTTATAAGTCCTTCCAACCCCCATTCTTAACAAGCATCCTGTTTCTTCCAAAGTGTTCTTGTATGGGTCAGGCAGGTGCTAGCAGGAACATAGTGTCCCTGAGATTAGGCCCCTTTTTCACAGCTCTTCTGCAAAAGGCTTAAAAATTGCACTCAGGTAACCTCTTGAGTTTCCAGTAGCTTTTTTCAATCATCTCAAACCAAAATTACATACATTTCAAAAATAACCATTATATAATTTCTAAACAAAAGGGATCCCAATATCAGTTATATTTCCATACAATGATTTGCATATATGTTTATATCAGCAGATATGCAAGGGAGAAAAAGACAGCAAGTGAAGACTGAAAGATAGCGAGAGGCAAATAATCACTAGACTGCTGGAGTGATCAAATCCTAGGTCTCACAGGAAAATTTAGTTGCACAACCAGACAGAGACAAGACAGGAAAAAGAGTAGAACAGAACAAATCCTTGCATTTAAACTCTTTCCATAACAACTAGGACAGGGTCCTATTCCACCCTGTCACATACACCCCCCTCCTTAAGAGGGAACCTGTTTTATCAGACATGCTTCCAAAACTTTCCATTAATTCTCTAATATTAGCTTCTAAGTTTCAGAAATTAAGCACATGTGCAGTATCCTTTTTTCTATAACAGTACAGCACACTGTAAAGTTTAAACTCACACATTTGTTTTTCAAGCTTCTGAACCTTCAATTCCTGATCCATATCTTGACAGAAAATCAACATTGCTATTCTCTTTACCAGATTTATATATCACCTTGAATTTAAATGACTGTAGTACCAGGTACCACCTTGTGATTCTGGAATTTTTATGTTTCATTTGGTTAAGCCAACAGAGAGGATTGTGATCTGTTACAAGTACAAAGCCAGTTCCTAGCAAATAACACTTAAGGGCCTCCATTTTGCTGCTAAACATTCCATTTCAATGGTGGAGTACCTTTTCCCTCTGTCATGCAACTTGCTACTTATGTACAGAATAGGATGTTCCGTCTCTTCTATATTTTGACTTAGGACTGCACCTAGGCCTACATCTGATGCATCTGTTTGTAACAAAAATGGTTTCTCGAAGTCTGTGCTACTTAAAACAGGGGCTGAACATAACGCAGCCTTAATGGCTTGAAAAGCTTCATCACACTCTGAGGTCCATTTCACATTATTTGGGTACATTTTTTCGTGAGTTCTGTGAGGGGAGTAGCTAACTCAGCAAAGTTGGGAACAAATCTTCGATAATAATCAGCCAACCCTAAAAATGACCTGACATGTTTCTTTGTTTTAGGGATAGGGCTGTTAGCTACAGCTTCTATTTTAGAAACCCCTGGCTTAACTTCTCCATTTCCCAACACATAGCCAGAATATCGGGTTTCCTGCATGCCCAATGCACATTTGGTAGGGTTAATAGTCAGACCTGCATTTTTGAAAGCTTGGTTAACTGCTCAAAGGTGTTACAGGTGGCGTTTCCAGTCTGGACTGTACACCACGACATCATCCAGGTATGCAGCACAATAACCAGTGTGAGGTGATGAAATGACATCCATGTACCACTGGAATGTAGCTGGTGCACCATGTAAACCAAATGGCATGGTGGTGAACTGAAAGAATCCAACAGGTGTGGCAAATGCAGTTTTGTCTCTGAATTCTTTAGCTAAAGGTATTTGCCAGTAACCCTTGGTGAGATCGAGGGTACTGATATACTTTGTACTGTCAGATTCTGACACTTGATTACGTTTCCTAAAATCAAGGCAGATTCTAACACCCTCTTCTTTTTTTGTTTACAATTACCACTGGAGATGACCAAGCACTCATTGACTCTTCTATGATACTCAATTCTTTCATTTTTTGTATTTCCTTAACTACGTCAGTTTTTAACCTCTTTGGTAACCTGTACGTATTTTGCCTAATAGGATGAGCATTCCTTGGCACTATCTTGTGCTCAACCCCTTTTGCTCAGCCTGGTACTGTGACAAAAGTACTGTTAAATGTCTTTAGCACATTACGAATGTCTGCAGTTTGTTCTGAGGATAAGGAAACATTCACCTTTACAGCATCAGCATTTACAGTTTGTTCCGGAAGCTACATCAGTATCTTCTTTATCAGTTTCTGGTAAAACTAGCAAAACAGCATTTGGCATTTTTTCCAACACATTTCTTGAGGAGGTTAGCATGGTATATCTTAGTAGGATTTTTCCTGTCAGGGGTCTCAATCTCATAGTTAACGGTGCCAGTATGTCTAAGAACCTTATAAGGCCCTTGCCACTTCATTAACAGTTTATTTTCTGTCGTAGGTAACAGTAGCAAAACCTTTTCACTTGGCTCCAAAACGTTTTCTTTTACCCCGTGGTCATAATATATTTTCTGTTGGTTTTGAGCCTCTTCCTGATTACTATGGGCAATTTCAACATATTTTGCCAGCTTCTTTCTTAGGGTACACATATAAGACGTTATAGATTGTTTCTGAGTGGAGTTATCTTCCCACGTTTCTTTTATCACATCCAGTGGCCCTCTTGGCTACATACCATACATCATTTCAAATGGTGAGAACCCTGTTGATGCCTGTGGCACTTCTCTGTAAGCAAAAAGTAGGCAAGGCAAGTACTGGTTCCAATCTTTCCCTTACCCTTTTGCAAACCTTTTTAACATGCATTTTAGGGTTTGGTTAAAATGCTCAACAAGGTCATCTGTTTGAGGGTGGTAGGGGAGGTCCTTATGGCAGGGATACCTAGTAGTCTGTACAGCTCCTTAAGTAATGCAGCACCAACATTACTACTCTGATCAGCAATAATTTCTTTAGCTATCCCCACTCTACTGAAAATTTGTGCAAGATCTGTTGCCACTTTTGAAGCTGTGACAATACACATTGGAACTGCTTCTGGGTATCGAGTAGCATAGTCGCATACTACCAGGATAAATCTATTACCCTTTTTACTTTTGTCTAAAGGACCAACCACATCCATTGCAATTCTCTCAAATGGCACATCTATCAAGGGTAGGAGCACCAGGGGCACCTTGTCTTTTCTAGTGACTGGGGCTACTTTCTGACACGCAGCACAGGAATTACAATAGGTAGCAACATCTTCATGAGTTCCAGGCCTATAAAATCTGTACAGCAATCTGGCAAGGGTACGATCCTTCCCTTAGTGACCAACCATAGGACTATCATGTGCAATCTGTAACAACTCTGTTCTATACTTCTGTGGTATAACCAATTGTTCTGTGTGTTCCAGTGTCTGAGGTTTAAACCAAACTCTGTACAGTAACCCATTACATTTTTTAAACATTGGTCCACCCTGTTTTGGTTTCACCCCCAGCTGCTTAAAATAACCCTGGAGAGAAACGTTAGCTTGTTCTGAAAGAAAATCACAATCAGTGATCAGTTTAGTTTCAGAATATTCATATTTTAACCTTTATGTCAATCATTCATTTGTTGCCACAGTTTCTTCAGGCATCGTCTTTCTTTCTTGGATTTCCGGATCTTGGATCTGTGCTCAAACAAGTCTGAATCAAAATCACTGAAAGGAAAAGTGTCCCCACCATCTGAGATTTTCTTTGCCTGAGCTCTTGTCACCACAGCTGCTGAAACATCAGGATTTACTCCCTCCTTGATTAACTCAGTAAATCCTGTAAAGTCATTTCCAATAATCACAGGCACAGGTAATTTAGGTGCTACTCCCACTTTCATTTGTTGCGACACACCCTTAATGGTCAGAGTCACTTGGGTGGTGGGATTGTATCGAGTGTCCCCGAGGATGCAGATGGCACCAGTACCTGGTACTTTTGCACAGTGTTTTCCCAGCACTTCAGCATGCACTAGGGTCTGTCTGCATCCCAAATAAATGAGTTCCTTTACAGTCTTATTCCCCCACCTTCACATCTGTTAAGTACTTGCCAAGGACAAATTTGCTCCAATGCCACTCTCCTTACTATGGCAGTTTCTTGCAATATGGCCTGGCTTATTACAGTTATAGCAAATAACGTCTTTGGGCACAGATTTGTTACCCCTACCAGAGTTCTTATCATGCTTGGAGTTTAAATGGGAAAAAGAGTGTCTTACCAGTGCTTGGCTGTTACCTCGCTGCTGTGGCGTCTGTCTGGCCATTTGGTAGTCCTCGGTCAAAGAAACAGCCTTTTTCCCACTTTCTGGTTGGTGTTCCTTTACCCAAAGCTGCACATCTGTAGGCAGGATGTTGATGAATTGCTCCATTGGAAATGTGTTGATGATCTGTGAGACTGTTTTGCCCTCTGGTTGGAGCCATTTTATTCGGAGTTCTCTGAGTCATGTGAAGGCTTCTCGAGGATTGTTGACTGAGTTGTACTTCAGAGACTGAAATCTCTGCCTGTAGATCTCTCCAGAGATGTCAAACATTTTCAGGATTTCACTTTTCACGAGGTCATAGTTTTCTGACTGTGCAGCATCCATATTGCTGTAGGCAAGTTGGGCTTTACCTGTTAGGTAAGGTACCAGTCTGATTGTCCATTGCTGCACTGGCCATTGATAGGCTGTGGCAACTCTTTCAAAAGTTATCAGATAAGCCTCAATGTCATCAGAGGGACACAACTTTGTAAGTTTAATGGCTTTTAAGTTGCTTGTGTTTTGTTGCTTGTCTGAATCTGTGCCAGATCCTCTGCCTTTGATAGCTTGCAAGGCATCCAGCCACTGCTGCTCCTGTTGCCGCATTTCTTTCACTGTGCTTCTAAACGTTGAAGCTCTTTTTCTCTCTCTGCTTCTCCGTCTTTTTTTGTTGTATAGCCCACCATTTGAAAAAGTCCATCAGGCTTTTAGATTCTGTCATTGCCTGTTCTTTTTGGCTGTACAATCTCAGCTTGGACTTCTGTCTCTGCTAGTTTGGCTGCCATTTTCTCGGTAACCACTCAGAGACTTGCTGCTGCAGAATCCATACCTTTCTTCATGCTTCCCTGGTACTAGGTCAAGTACCCACGCACAAACCTCCTGGCTTAGAGTATGCATGGCGTAAATCCCACAGCTCACACCATCTGTCATCGAGGCACAGGTCAGGAAGCATAGGAAAAACCAGGAGCAGTTGTAAAATTCGCAACAAGAGTTTTATTTGTACTAGTACTTATATTAAAAAATAATATTGTTCAGTATGACTATTTACAAAGGCCAAATAAACAGAAAAAGTCCATCTGAGTTTTTTTGCAATCTCTGTGTCTAGCTAACATGCAATTGCAGCTCAGCTCTCTTACAAGTCCTTCCAACCCCCATTCTTAACAAGCATCCTGTTTCTTCCAAAGTGTTCTTGTATGTTTCAGGCTGGTGCCGGCAGGAACACAGTGTCCCTTAGCTGAGGCCCCTTTTTCACAGCTCTTCTGCAAAAGGCTTAAAAATTGCACTCAGGTAACCTCTTGAGTTTCCAATAGCTTTTTTCAATCATCTCAAACCACAATTTTATACATTTCAAATATGAACACTATATAATGTCTTTTTTTTTTTTTTTTTTTAAACATATTTTCTGTGCCTTTCCCGGACAGCCCCCATCTGATCGACTCCCCAGCCCCGTCACCCAGAATTACAGGGGCTTACCTCATGCCCGACCTGGCAGCAGTGCCTGCGGGGAGTCGGGCGCCATCCTGCCGTTGCGATTTTCTCCTCTGTTTTTCTCCCAAGGGCCCTAGGAGTAGGAGCGCATGCGCGTGGAGGCATGCATTTGTCCCATGGTGCCAGCTCCTTTCCTCCCACCTCATTGGGCTAGTGCCTGGCTCCTCTTCAGCCTGTGCTTTCCCCGGCCTCCACCAGGAGGCAGCCATTAGCTGAGGGTTGCCACCACACCTCCCCAGACAGGAGAGCTTGCCTGTCGGCAGTTCCATCCAGCTCCACCCTCCCCCCGTTGCCGACCTCCAGTGGCCCGGGCTTGCTCCTGATCCCAGGTCGCCGGTGTGCCGCAAGGGTAGGCGTCCAGCACCTTAGCCCTCAGCGCCACCGGGCCAGCTAACACTATATAATGTCCAAACAAAAGAAATCCCAATATCAGTTACATTTCCATACACTGATCTGCATATATTTTTGTATCAGCAGATATGCAAAGGAGAAAAAGACAGACAGCAGAAGACTGAGAGATAGCGAGAGGCAAATAATTACAAGACTGTCGGGGTGATCAAATCCTAGGTCTCACAGGAAAATTTGGTTGCGCAACCAGAGACTAGACAGGAAAGGAGTAGAATAGAACAGATCCTTGCATTTAAACTCTCTCCATAACAACTGGGACAGGGTCCTATTCCACCCTGTCCTGCATCTGCAACTCAGATCAAGCATAACGAGCACAAACGTAAATGCAAGGATTTGCCTGAGCCCAAGATTCTGCCTGAACAAAAAGCCCATTTGAACCTGTGACTGAGGGCACTCATAATAAACATGAACAAAAACACAGGCATTTGCCCCCCCCCCACCAAGGTTGAGACCATGCTTGAATCTCAAATGCTGCCTGAGCACAGGTCCTCTGGGAGCCTGCATCTTCAAATGAGATGGTGCTATTTACAATAAGGGCGGTAACAACCAGAAAAAAAAGGGCAACATCATGAACGATAGTCCCAGCCTGAGCAAGAACCCCAGCCGAAAACTGCAGGTAGTTGCCTGGTCCTGACACACTATCTGAGCCTGATGATGTGCCTGAGCATGACTCCCCTCCCTGACCGAGCCTGATGCCCTGTCCGACACTCTACCCAATGCCCTGCCCAGGTCTGATGCCTTAAAAAAGGATGGCACACAGCTTGAGCATAATGCAAGATCAGCTTGACACCCTGCTACAGTGAGTGCTTACCCGGGTGCAGTGCCTGATCCCTTGTCAAGGCCAGACTCCAAGATGGAGGTGACAGTGTTAGCTACAGGCTGCTGCAGACACCAAAATGCTTATATACCATTTTATCAATGGAATCCCCTCAAATATGGAAAAAACATGTGTTTACTCATTTACTGGTGATGCAGATGACCATGCTGACTTAAGTGAGTTTAACCACATACAAAATTCTCTCTCCTAAAGCTGGTCTCCGGGCTCATCACTTCTGGGAGGTCCTTCCTGGAACCACGTGACAGGCAAGAGGTATACCGATTTCTGCAGAAAGGGGGTATCTTCCCACTCATTTCCTTTAGACGTCAGTTTACTTCCTGCTTGTCTAGTGGCAGGAGCACTGCAGGATCTCTGTCACAGGAGTGACAGACCCGGATATCAGTGAATTTACCTCTTTTTTCTTATACTAGGACTACTGATTAGCGCTCCAGAGCACTACTGCAGGGACCCCAGTCTCAGCCTTGCAGGCTGTACAGACGGGTTCCCTGCTCTCCCTCACCATGCGCAGCATCTTCCCGCGCTTGAGACCCTCCCGCAGCATCGTGGATGCAGTTGCAGCACGCCTGGGACCACAGAGCAGAATCAGTCCTGAGGCATCACCAGAAGCAACAGCCACCACGTCAACGAGCAAAAGAAGGATTCAGCTCATTGAGGGGTACCAGAGCACTCTCTCGACGGTCACAGGACATTTAGGCCATCGACGCGCCTGAAAGTCAGAGAGCCGCATTATCCCATTAGGCTCTCCGATACAGAAAAATTAGCGTGGGAACAGTAGCGCTACAGCGGCAGGCCGTTTAGAGGGGCAAAGGGGAGCAGACAATTCTTCTACTCATCAGCGAGCATTGTGGCTCAGCACGTCAACGGATCTTGAATTTTGGGGGGGCACCGAGGCTCAAAAACAGCACAAGCACCAAGGCATTAAAGAGGACTACACCAAGCACAGTGCCTCACAGCAATATCCAAAGCCATAAAGGGACAGGATAGCACTAAGCTCAGTTTGCCAGGCAATATCAAATGTTTCCTTCAAATCCTTTATATCAAAGTGTCATGGCCTGCACTAAGGAAAGACCCCCCCCCCGGGGCAGAAAGTGCCACAAGTGCAGAACACGTATGCTGGCCACATTCGCAAGGTCTCTGTGTGTGAAATGCGACAGTGCAACCTCGCCAGCTCGGGACGAGGTGGACGAGGAATTCACCTCAGAATCTCAGGATCCACGAGACCAGCTCAGGAGTCAGGGACAGTCCCCCACCTTAGAAGGACGTCGACACTTGGCTGGGGCCCTAGCCCCAGATCTGACAGAAAAACTGAATAGAGCCTTCGCCATCAACCCCTCATGTTTCGATGTCCTTCAGCAGTCTCAGGAGCCCAGGACCCATAGGAAAGCCACATGCAAGCGCACCCCCTTCCCATCCTTGGACAAGGACACCCCCCATGCCTCACGGCATGATAAGAGGAGGAAGAGACCCAGATCCAAGAGTACTTCCAGACCCAGGGACGCAACCCATGGGAAGCACAGGAGAGATAGGTCCCCCTCAGGGTCCGACTATACATCCTTAGAAGGGGGGAACTCCCACATTCGGATTCCGACTCAGACTCCTCACCAGCCAGAAACTTTGATTTGGAAGATCTACATTTTTTCATTAAAAGGGTAACAGAGGTTATCCATTTGAGCTCTCCTTTTCCTCCAGAGCCCAGGTGAGCAAAGCCAGCCTTCCGGCTAGTGTCAGCTTCGAAGCCAGTGACAGCTTTTCTCCTCCCTCTGGCCATACAGGACCTCTTGAAGGAAGAATGGCAGAGACCTGAGCGTTTATTCCCTATCCCTCGCCGCCTAACCAAATGGCTGAAATTCGACAAAAAGCCTTCGGAGAAATGGCTCGACTGCCTTAGGATAGACCCTCTTATCTCAAACCTCACGAAAATGACAGTGATCCCAGCAGAAGGCAGAACCTCCCTGCAGGATCTGGTGGATAGGAAAGTGGACACTTCTCTAAAGAAAGCTTTTCAGTCCACCGCAACCTCCCTCAAGGCAGCTACGGCCAACCTCTACTCGGCTACAGCTGCGCTCTCTTGAGCCACTGATCTGGCATTCCAGCTTGCAGATGAGCCAGAGAAGAACCAACCCATTTTACAACATTTACAGCTCATGGGACTCGCTTCGGCCTATTAAGCTGACATATCAGAGGAGGCAGTCAGGTGTGCAGCAAGGGCTATGTTTTACCAGACCTCAGCTCAACGCAACTTATGGCTGCGAGCTTGGCAGGCAGATGCCTCCTCAAAGATGCATTTGGTCAACACCCCTTATGAAGGAGGCCTTCTCTTCAGCTCAGCTCTGAAGAAGGCAGTCAAGGAATCTGGAGAAACGGCAAAAGTGTGAATGTCACAAGCCCAGCCCTGGGCCTCAGGCTCCAGACAGAATTTTCATGCCCAAAATTATTCCAGGGGCAGAACAAGTCGGCCCCAGGCAGATGCTCCTGGTTCAACTTGCACAACCAAAGCAGCTTCCGAGGTGGCAGGGAAGATGCCCGAGATGCTGAGGACAACTCCAAAAAATCACAATGAGGACTCACGGACCCATCCTCACGTCAGGGGCAGGCTTTTCAGCTTTTTCGAGGAATGGGTCCACACCACCATGGACAAGTGGGTATTAGCCGTAATCCGTGAGGGTTACTTCATCGAGTTCGATTCCTGACATTCCCTGCCCCACACAGTGCCCTCACCAGTCTCAAGCAACCCAGTAAAACGAGTGGCGACCCTGCAAGCAATTACAGATCTCATACCGGCAGCAGCGATCGAACAAGTCCCCGCTCCAGAAAGAAACAGAGGGGTGTACTCCCTATTCTTCATAGTGCCAAAACGCTTAGGGGGCCTCCGGCCGGTATTAGATCTCAAGTTTCTAAATGGCTTTGTTCATCACAGAACATTCAAGATGGAGACCCTGTCCTCCATCACCCGAGAAATCCATCAGGGGGACTTTTTGGCCTCAGCAGATTTATAAGATGCCTATCTGCACATTCCCATCTGGAAAGCACACCAAAGTGCCTCTTCACAGCCCCCAGAGTTTTCTCCAAAGTCCTAGTGACAGTGGTTGTTCGTCTCCGAATGCAAGGGATCCAGCTCTTCACATACCCTTGACATTCTCATCAAAGCCCCAGGGTACGATCAAGCAGTTCAGGCAGTGACGGAGGTCACCCAGTGCCTCTCCTCTCAGGGGTTTATAATCAAACTGAAGAAGAGCTCTCTGCAACCGTCTCAGTCTTTGAGACATCTGGGGGTGAATATCAACATGATCCAAAACAAAGGTTTCCCCACAGAGTCAAAATTCAAAGAAATGAGGGCCCTCATCTTCAAATTCCAGGCAGCCCAATTTCTGCTGGCCCGCTCCTTCATGCAACTCATAGAGACCATGGTCTCTCTGGCAGACTCAGTCCCCTGGGCACTAGTCCACATGCGACCTCTCCAGACAGGTCTTCTCCAGCAATGGTTCCCCTCGAGGGGCACAATGGAGCAGAGGATTCAAGTATACCACCAGGTGAAGGAATCCCTGATATGATGGACTCAGCAGAACATCATGAAGGGTCTCAGTCTGGGACACCCTCACCAGATTAGAGTCACCACAGATGCCAGTCTCTGGGGCGCATTCGGAACAGCTCTCGACACAGGGCAAGTGGTCTTGGGTGGAGTCCCTCTACAGCATCAATGTACTGGAGATGCGAGTAGTCCGACTGCAGCTTTTCCACCAGGATGTTCTCATATTCACAGACAATCGGACGACAATGGCGTACATCAACCGCCAAGGCAGCACAAAGAGCTCTCAGATGCTGTGAGAGGCTCCTCTTCTCTTCCAGTAGGTGGAAGACAACCTGGGAAGTCTAAGAGCAGCATACATCCCAGGCCAGGAAAATGTCACAGCAGATTGGCTAAGTCAAAAGGACATCCTTCAAGAGGAGTGGGAGCTTAAGAACAGTGCCTTCCAGCTCACCACGGAGTAGTGGGGCCACCCGCAGGTAGATCTTTTCGCCTGCCAAAAAAACTGCAAAGTTCCAAGATTCTGCTCTCTCAGCAAGGACGAGAAGGCCATAGCACAGGACGCCTTCTCCATCAACTGGGGTCAGTTCGATCTCCTGTATGCCTTTCCTCCAGTTCCGATCTTATCAAGGGTGCTGCACAAGACTGCCCAAGATCAAGCAGAGGTGATTCTGGTTTGCCAATGCTGGCCCCGCAGACCGTGGTTTCCCCAATTAGTCCACAAGTCTCTTTAGTCTCCCACAGTGTTCCAAGTAAGCCCAGACCTACTACATCAGGGACCGGTACTGCACCCAAGTCCTCACAATCTGTCCCTCTCTGCATGGAGATTGAGCGGGAAACTCTCAGGGAGTTAGGTTTCTCTGCACCTGTCATAGAAACGATGGTTCAATCCAGGTGGGCCTCCTCCTCCAGGGTTTATTATAGGATTTGGAGAAATTCCTATTCTGGTTACGATACACCCCTTTACTGGATGACTCTGTGTCTCTTCCTATCATACTTCAGTTCCTTCAGGAGAGTTTCGACAAGGGCCTCCAAATGGCTACCTTAAGAGTCCAGGTGTCTGCTTTAGGGGTGCTCCTGTTACCAGACTCGGGTGAATCCTTAGGAGCTCGATGCATGAGCAGCAACCTTGAAACATCCTCCAATAAAACCTGTAGTACCTCCCTGGAGGCTCAACCTATTATTCAAAGCACTCACCAAACCACCTTTCGAGCCCTTAAAGGAGGCATCCTTACTTCATCTCACTATGTAGACCATTTTTCTCATTGCAATCACCTCAGCCCGACGCATCAGGGAGATAGGAGACCTGTCATCCAAAGAATCTTTCACCATATTTCATCAAGACTCTGTAGTAATGCGGACAGATCCGGCCTTTTTACCTAAGGTGATATCTCATTTTCACTGCAACCAAGTCTTGAACATTCCCTCATTCTGTCCTCACCCCAAGAATGAGAAAGGGAGAAAATTTCACACGCTTGATTCACGGCAAACACTCAAAATTTTCATCAACAGAGCTGACTCAGTCCATAAGACTTCAAGCCTATTCTTCCTTACCTCGGGCCCGAACATGGGTAAGAAGGCATCAAAGGACTCTATTGCTAGGTGGATCCATTCCACCATCACCATGGCCTACCAGAAGGCCGGGATCAACCTGCCAGGACCAGTGCAAGCACACTCAACCTGAGCAATAGCTACATCCTGGGCGGACTTCAGAGAAGCTTCCCTGGCAGACTTGTATAGAGCAGCCATATGGTCATCTATCCATACTTTCTCAAAATTCTACAAGTTGGATGTCGACGCCTCGGCAGAGGCGTCTTTTGGCTGCAGGGTCCTCCAGGCAGTGGTGGACTCAAAAGGGACTATGAACTTTCTTCCCACCCAGGAAATGGAGGGATGTACTTCTTTTGTATATCCCAGAAGTGATGAGCCCGGAGACCAGCTTTAGGAGAGAGAAACAGAAATGTACATACCTGTAAATTCTCTTTCTCCGACTGCTCGTCTCCAGGCTCCATTCCTCCCAGAATGCTGAAAGTCGGCCTCTGGCCGCAAGTTACACTAACCTTTCTTTTGTTTGTTCCAAGTTATGTGTTTCACCAGAAAACAAAGGCTATAGAAGGACTGACATCTAGAGGAAATGAGTGGGAGGATACCCCCTTCCTGCAGAAGTCTGTATACCTCCTGCCTGTCATGTGGTTCCAGGAAGGACCTCCCAGAAGTGATGAGCCCAGAGACCAGCAGTTGGAGAAAGAAAATGTACAGGTATTTAAATTTCTATTTTTTAGTTATGGAATAATGACTCATGCTGGCTCAAACAAAGTTATATACATATCTTTTTTTTTTTGCTCAATATGCGGCAAGTTAAAATCATATGCGAGGGCTTGCCAGCAGAATATCACACATTTACAGGAAATGACAAGGTTCTCGGTTTGACACTTGAAAAAGGGACAGTAACAAAAAAAGGCAAAACAGCAACAGCATGTACTGGTCCACCCACCCTGCTCATTCTACCCTCATTTCCAGCTATTATGAGTAGACGTGGTTTCAGCTCCTGCTGAGAAACAGATTCGACAATAGAAAAAGGTCTCCCAACCCATCCAGTCAGCCCAACCCTACCTATGGTATATTGTGAGTACCCTAGTGGTCACCCATGACCCCATCCATCATAAGGTCCTTACCACCTGCCTTTACCAGCCCAATGTGCCTATCTCACCAGCACTTAAATACCACTGCTGATTTGACACAGTCAACCCTCCCCCTTGGTCATTTATTCCACTTTTCCATCACCCTCTCTGTAAAGAAATACTTCTGGATGTCCTTTTTGAATCTCCTGCCCGCCAGTTTCATAGTTACCACTTGTACCCATGTTTGCACTCATTATGAACAATCTCTTTCTTTCCACTCTGTTTATACCATGAAGAAATGTGTGTGTCTCTATCATGTTGCCCCACTCCTACCTAGCTTCTTGCATGTACATTTTGAGGTTCTCAAGCTTTTCCTTACAGGGCTTTGTAACAGAGTTGAATAGGACCCTGTCTCAGTTGTTATGGAGAGTTAGAATGCAAGGATCTGTTCTATTCTCTCCTTTTCTATCTCGTGTCCGTCTGGTTGTGCAACCAAATTTTCTCGTGAGACCTAGGACTTGATCACCCCGACTGTCTTGCAATTCTCAGCCTCTCACTGTCTCTCAGTCTTCCCTTGCTGTTTCTGTCTTTTCCTCCCTTGCATATCTGCTGGTATAAAAATATATGCAAATCATTATGTGGAAATGTAACTGATATTGGGATCCCTTTGTTCAGAAATTATATAGTGTTATTGTTGATCTGTATATAATTATAGTTTGAGATGATTGCAAAAAACTATTGGGAACTCAAGGGGTAAACCTGAGAGCAATTTTTAAGCCCTTTTTCAGAAGCTGTGAAGAAGGGGCCTCAGTTCTGGGACATTGTGTTCTTGCTGCACCTGCCTGACCATTAAGGGTGTATCACACCAAATGAAAGTGGAGGTAATACCTAAGTTACCTGTACCTGTGATTATTGGAAATGACTGCACAGGCTTCATTGAGTTAATCTCAGAGGAACTGAACCTTGCAGTTTCAGCAGCAGTGGTAACAAGAGCTCAGGCAAAGAAAATCTCAAATGAGTGGGGACACTTTTCCTTTCAGTGACTTTGATTCAGACTTGTTTGAGAACAGCTCCAAGATCCAGAAGTCCAGGAAAGAAAAAAGACGTCTGAAACAACAGTGGCAGCAAAAGACTGATGGACATAAATGGTTAAAATATGAAAATGCTGAAGCTAAACCGATAACTGATTGTGATTTTGTTTCAGAGCAAGCTAACAATGTTTCTCTCCAGGGTTATTTTAAGCAGCCGGGGGTGAAACCAAAACAGGGTGCACTAATGTTTAAAAAATGTAAAAGGTTACTGTACAGAGTTTGGGTTAAACCTCACACACAGAAACAGAAAGAACGGTTGGTTATACCACAGAAGTATAGAACAGTTATAATTACTGGCTTAGCCTTTTTCTCATAGGGAAACCGTGGCGTAAATTTGCCATTATAAAGGAGCGTTTATAATGGCAAACACGAGCACGGTTTCCCAAGTTCTGCGCATGCCCCACTGTATCTTTTCCCTTCAGAACCTTGCTGCACACTTTCCCTGGAAGACTAAACCGCCACTTGGAATCAGACTCGGCAGTAAGTTACATTTTTAACCACAATCTTAAATGGGAAAGAGAAGCTGTTTCTACTGCTCACCCCCACAAAGGAAAAAATTAAAACAAATCAAAATGTCACCGTGAGTCACAAATCAAACCGGGGGGTGGGGGCGCACAGCTACCTGCATGCATTTTAAATAATTCCTGAGGCAAAAAAGGCAAACCCAGCAATTATATAAAATAAAACATGGGTCGGTGTGTGTAAACTCAAAGTTAACACACACCCTCGGGCTAGATGCTTTTAATAAATCCCTCGAGCTTCGCTCTCGGGGTTTATTTAGCATCTAACCCCTCAGGTGTGTGTAAACTTCTCGTTAGATACTAACAACAACAAAAATGGAAAGGGACCTGGGAGTAGTCATATCAGATGACTTAAAGGTGGGAAAGCAACGTGAGAGGGCAGTAAAGAGGGCTGGGGGGATACTGGGATGCATAGGGAGAGGCATCACCAGTAGAAAACAGGAAATTGTTATCCCTCTGTACAGACAGCTGGTGAGACCCCATCTGGAGTACTGTGTGCAGTTCTGGGGACCCAGTCTCTGCAAGGACATAGACAAGATGGAAGCTGTCAAGAGAAGGGCAACTAAAATGGTGCAGGGTCTGCACCAGAAGACATATGAAGAGAGACTAAAGGAGCTTAATATGTATAGCCTCGAGGAAAGGAGGGAGACGGGGGACATGATAGAAACTTTCAAGTATCTCAAGGGAATCAATGAAGTCCAAGAGGGTAGCATCTTTCAAAAAAAAGAGGTGTGCAAGAACAAGGGGACACAATTTCAAGATCGAGGAGGGGCGGCTCAGAGGTAACGTAAGGAAGTATTTTTTTCACAGAGAGGGTTGTGGATGCATGGAACGGCCTTCCGGAGGAGGTTGTGGAGTCAAAAACAGTGGTGGAATTCAAGCATGCATGGGACAGTCATAAGGCAATTCTAGAGGGTGGGGGTAGAAAGAAGTAAGCTGCTGGTTAACTAGGATCTGCAGCTTATCCATTAGGTAGGGAAATGGGTAAACTGGGTGGGCCAAGTGGTCCTTATCTGCCATCAAATTCTATGTTTCCATGTTCTATGTTACACACCCCGACCCATACTTTATTCTATTTGTTACAGATAGCACATGACAGTCCAATGGCCGGTCACTCAGGGAGGGATCACACCCTTGCCAGATTGCTGTATAGATTTTACTGGCCTGGAATTCATGAAGATGTTGCTACCTATTGTAATTCCTGTGCTGAGTGTCATAAAGTAGCCCGTCACTAGAAAAGACAAGGTACCCTTACCCTTGATAGATGTGCCTTTTGAGAGAATTGCAATGGATATGGTTGGTCCTTTAGACAAAAGTAAAAAGCGTAATAGATTTATCCTGGTAGTATGCGACTATGTTACTAGATACCCAGAAGCAGTTCCACTGTGTACTGTCACAACTTCAAAAGTGGTAGCAGAGCTTACAAAAACGTTCACCAAAGTGGGCATACCTAAATAAATTATTACTGATCAGGGTAGTAATTTTGGTGCTGCATTACTTAGGGAGCTGCACAGACTACTAGGTATCACTGCCATAAGAACCTCCCCTATCACCCTCAGACAGACTGTCTTGTTCAGCATTTTAATGAAACCCTAAAATGCACGTTAAAAAGGTTTGTAAAAGAGGAAGGAAAAGATTGGGACCAATACTTGCCTTACCTACTTTTTGCTTACAGAGAAGTACCACAGGCAGAGACAGGGTTTTCACCATCTGAAATGCTGTATGGTAAGCAGCCAATAGGGCCACTGGATGTGATGAAATAAATGTGGGAAGATAACTCCTTTCAGAAACAATCCATAGCATCTTATATGTATGCCCTAAGAAAGAAGCTGGCAACATACGTTGAAATTGCCCATAGTAATCAAGAAGAGGCCCAAAACCAGCAGAAGGTATATTATGACCATGGGGTTAAAGAAAAAGTTTTTGAGCCAGGTGAAAAGGTTTTGCTACTGTTACCCACAACAGAAAATAAACTGTCAATGAAGTGGCAAGGGCTTTATAAGGTTCTTAGACGTACTGGCACCATTAACTACAAGATTGAGACCCCTGACAGGAAAAATCCTACTAAGATATACCATGCTAACCTCCTCAAGAAATGGGTTGAAAAAATGCCAAATGCTGTTTTGCTAGTTTTACCAGAAACTGATAAAGAAGATACTGATGTAGCATATGATAGACTGGAACAAACTGTAAATGCTGATGCTGTAAAGGTGAATATTTCCTTAACCTCAGAACAAACTGCAGACATTCATAATGTGCTAAAGACATTTAACAGTACTTTTGTCACAGTACCAGGCTGAGCAAAAGGGGTTGAGCACAAGATAGTGCCAAGGAATGCTCATCCTATTAGGCAAAATACATACAATCCATAACATCTTATATGTATGCCCTAAGAAAGAAGCTGGCAACATACGCTGAAATTGCCCTTAGTAATCAGGAAGAGGCCCAAAACCAGCAGAAGGTATATTATGACCATGGGGTAAAAGAAAAAGGTTTTGAGCCGGGTGAAAAGGTTTTGCTACTGTTACCTACAACAGAAAATAAACTGTTAATGAAGTGGCAAGGGCCTTATAAGGTTCTTAGACGTAGTGGCACCATTAACTACGAGATTGAGACCCCTGACAGGAAAAATCCTACTAAGATATACCATGCTAACCTCCTCAAGAAATGGGCTGAAAAAAACACCAAAAGCTGCTTTGCTAGTTTTACCAGAAACTGATAAAGAAGATATTGATGTAGCTCATGATAGATTGGAACAAACTGTAACTGCTGATGCTGTAAAGGATATTGTTTCCTTAACCTCAGAACAAACTGCAGAAATTCATAATGTGCTAAAGACATTTAACAGTACTTTTACCACAGTACCGGGCCAAGCAAAAGGGGTCGAGCATGTAACAGTGACAAGGAATGCTCACCCTATTAGGCAAATGACATACAGGTTACCAGAGCGGTTAAGAGCTGATGTGGTTAAGGAAATACAAAAAAATGAAAGAATTGTGTATCATAGAAGAGTAAAGGAGTGCTTGGTCATCTCCAATGGCAATTGTAAACAAAAAAGAAGGGAGTGTTAGAATCTGCCTTGATTTTAGGAAACTTACTCAAGTGTCAGAATTTGACAGTTTATCCTATGCCCAGAATAGCTGATTTGGTGGACAGACTGGGGAGTGCAAAGTACATCAGTACCCTCGATCTCACCAAGGGTTACTGGCAAATACATTTAGCTAAAGAATCCAGAGACAAAACTGCAGTTGCCACTCCTATTGGATTCTATCAGTCACCACCATGCCATTTGGTTTACATGGTGCACCAGCTACATTCCAGCAGTACATGGATGTAATTTTATCCCCTCATACAGGTTATTGTGCTACATACCTGGATGATGTCGTGGTGTACAGTCCAGACTGGAAAAGCCACCTGGAACACCTACGGGCAGTTATCCAAGCTATCAAAAATGCAGGTCAATTAATTCTACCAAATGTGCACTGGGCATGCAAGAAACCAGAAAGTTGGGCTATGTGTTGGGAAATGGAGAAGTCAAGCCAGAACTTTCTAAAATAGAAGCTGTAGCTAACAGCCCTGTCCCTAAAACAAAGAAACATGTCAGGTCATTTTTAGGGCTAGCTGGTTATTATCGGAGATTAGAAAATGGGCAACAAAAAAAACTGAATCTTGATTGGCTGAAACACCCAGGCACCCACACTGTTATAGCTTAACAACGCTCTGTAAATAAGTCCCTTCTGGCAGCACCCATCACCACCTGGTATCCCTGTACCCACGCTCCAATAAACGCTATTTTTTTTCACTGTACGTTTAGTGAGAGAGCGAGCTACAGGCCCCCACACACAGACAATCCTCAAACCAGTCCATAGTAACAGAATACGGAAAAGTAAAAATCTTGTTTTTGTTTTGGCCCCCCACTAAGCTGGTCCTAACTATGGCACTCGCAAGGTCCATAACCTCGGATCCTCTGCCCACTTTCGCAACTGCCACTACCAGGCACCATGACTCCATCTCTGCCAACGATTCACAGGAAAGTCCCGCTCCTCCATTCACAACCTTCATGTTTTAAACGGCTCACAGGAAATTCCCACTCCTCCATTCACAACCATCATGTTTTTAAACCAAAAGTGACACTTCTTTTTTTCTCCAGAGGTCATCGCCAACTTCGTGGCTCTAGATAGCATGCCACAGCACACCGTGCCATTTCCACTCCACAGCTGAGCCTCTCTCTCCGCCTCCCAGACTAGCGACCAAAACAATATTTATCCAATGAGCGCAAACAGATGGGGACAAAAATTAAAAGTAACAATTCCTGGATAGCACTATAAAAAAAGTGACACTCCAAGGTAGTACCAAAAAAAAAAAAAAAAAAAAAAAAAAGGATATCACAAACAGCAGCACCCTCTAGTGGCACTAAAGGGACTATTTTACAGAACCTGACATTTTAGTAAATTTTTAATAACTTTTTACCCTTTTTAATGAAATTATTATTTGAATAAAAAGAATGTAAGCCTATTTTTCTATAATAATACCTTCCAGGGTGGCGTTATGGGATATAACAGACCTTCCAGGGGCTATAAGACCCTCCGCCTGGGTCGGAGCCTCATTCGCCCCTGGGTGGTCCGTTATATCCCATAACGCCCACCCTGTTAGGTATATTATTAGCTTGTTCCCAGCTTTGTTGATTAGCCCTCCTCATTGAACTCATACAAAAAACGGTGCCCAAATAATGTGGAATGGACCCCAGAGTGTGACGAAGCTTTTCAATCCATTAAGGCTGCATTATGTTCAGCCTGTTTTAAGAAGCTCAGATTTTGAGAAACCATTTTTATTACAAACAGATGCATCAGCGGTAGGCCTTGGTGCAGTTCTGAGTCAAAATATAGATGGGAAGCTGGCCTGGTAGCACAGAGGGTTGAGGCGCTGATGCCTTACCTCGCGCTATGCCGGTGACCTGGGTTTGGGAATGACCTCGGGTCGCTGGGGTGCCGGCTTGGGGGGGTGGCGGGTTGGAGCTGGATCAAGCCACAGCTCTCCCCTCCAAGGGGTGGACACCCCCCCATCTGTAGTTCTGCTCCCACCGGGTGGAGGTCCAATGGGTGCCTAGGTGGCACGTTGCGGCAACATAAGTCAGGGGAGGGGTGGAAGGGGCCACCAGATCCACGCGCATATGTATGCCATAGCCTCGGGAGGGCGGAAGAAAGACAGACAAGTGTAAATGGAAAAAAATATATAGGTGGAAAAGAACATCTTATTCTATACATAAGAAAGAAGTTGCATGACAGAGAGAAAAGGTCCTCCACCATTGAAAAGGAATGTTTAGCAGCAAAGTGGGTCATGGAGTCCCTTAAGTTTTATTTGCTAGGAACTGACTTTGTACTTATAACAGATCACAGTCCTCTCTGCTGGCTTAACCAAATGAAAGATAAAAATTCCAGAATCACAAGGTGGTACCTGACACTATAGCCATTTAAATCCAAGGCAATACACAAATCTGGTAATGAGAATAGCAGTGCTGATTTTCTATCAAGATATGGATTAGGAATTGAGGGTTCTGAAGGTTGAAAAACAAATTTATGAGTTTAAACTTTACTGTTTGCTGTACCGTTATACAAAAAATGATACTGCACGTGCTTCATTTCTGAAAGTTAGAAGCTAATATTACTAGAGAATTAATAGAAAGTTTTGGAAACCTGTTTAACAAAACAGGTTCACTCTTAAGGAGGGGGGAGTATGTGACAGAGTTCAATAGGACCCTGTCTCAGTTGTTATGGAGAGTTTGAATGCAAGGATCTGTTCTATTCTCTCCTTTCCTGTCTCTTGTCTGTCTGGTTGCGCAATCAAATTTTCTCGTGAGACCTAGGACTTGATCACCCCGACGGTCTTGCAATTCTCTGCCTCTCACTGTCCCTCAGTCTTCCCTTGCTGTTTCTGTCTTTTCCTCCTTTGCATACCTGCTGGTATAAAAAGTTGTGCAAATCATTATATGGAAATGTAACTAATATTGGGATCCCTTTGTTTAGAAATTATATAGTGTAACTGTTGAAATGTATATAATTATAGTTTGAGATGACTGCAAAAAGCTATTGGGAACTTAAGGGGTTAACCTGAGGGCAGTTTTTAAGCCCTTTTTCAGAAGCTGTGAAGAAGGGGCCTCAGTTCTGGGACATTGTGTTCTTGCTGCACCTGCCTGAAATTTACAAGAACATTTTAGAAAAAGACAGGATGCTTGTTAAGGAAGGGGTTGCAAAGACTTATGAGAGACAGCTGCAATGTTTTGGGAGACACTGAGATTAAAGAAAAATTCAGATGGATCGTCTCTGTTTATTATGCCTTTGTAAACAGTTACTCTGAACAATTTTATTTTTTTATGTTACTGTTAGTACTAATAAACACTTTTTACAAATTCTACAACTGCTTCTGGTTTTTCCTACACTTCCTGATCTGTGCCTTGATGACAGGCTTCACTTGCCATTTCTGAATTATCTTAGTAACCCTCCCCTGCACAGCCTCCATCGTATCCCTGTCCCTTCTCAAGTGCAGACTCCAGAACTGGGTGCAGTATTCCATGTCTGTCCACACCAGGGACCTGGACAGGGGCAGGATCACTCCTTTCTTTGACTGCTTATGCCCTGGTATGTGCACCCCAGCATTGTTTGTCCTCCATACTCTGTTACAATGTGCCAATTGTTTTAGGTTGTGTGCAGTCATCACCCCAAGATCTCTCTCCTCTGTTGCCTTTTCCAACACCACACCGCCCCATCCATTCTACATAAAAACACAGATAATGACAGCAGAAAAAGATTGAAGGTCCATCTAGTCTTCTCAGAGTTCCCTATCTGCCCGGGAACATACTGTCCATCCTTGTTCCCTTCCCTACTGCTACTGACCTGAGCAACCAGCAAACGCTTCACTTTGTCCCAGTCATGCTTGAAACCATTTACGGTTTTGGCACCTACCACCTCTACTGGCAGACTGTTCCAACAGAACTTCCTCACATCCCTCTTATATTTTCCCCCTGCCAGCTTCCACTCTTGACCTCGGGGTTTTGACTCTGTACTCCTGCTAAATAGTTCCCCACAGTTCAGCTTGTTTATTCCCTTCAGGAACTTGAAGGTCTTTATCATATTCCCCCCCCCCCAACCTGGTCTCCTGTGAGTACATGCTTAGTGTCTTGAGACAATCTTCATAAGATCTGCCCTGTTAGCCCTGAATCATCTTGTCACCCTGCACTGCACTGTCTCTAGCCTGTCCCTGTCCTTCCTTAGGGGAAGACTCCAGAAGTGAACACAATATTCCACATGCAGCCTCACCACTGACCTCTATAGAGGCAGCAGTACCTCCTTTTTTCTGCTGTCAATACCCCTTCCAATACATCCTCGCATCCTGTTAGCCTTACTATAGGCCTTGTTACACTGGCTTGTTTGTTTGAGGGAGTCACTAATGATGACTCCCAGAACCCTTTCCTCTGCTGTAGTGCTCAGTTTAACCCCTCCCATCCAGTACTCTGTCCTGTTTTTTTTCTCCCTAGGTGCATAATCTTGCGTTCTTTGGCAACTCCAAACAGCAGATGAATTAATCACCAGTGAACACCATCTTCTTAGAATCTCATAAGTTTTTATTAAGTCACTCTTCTCACCAAACATACAGTAAAACTCACCAGGATTAAACCCAATTCTGCAGCATAGTTATTGCAGGAAACAAAAACCTTCAATGGGCATTAATCCCTCTTGTCATGCAGGAAACTATGACACTGCACTTCATTCTGGTGGGCTTCTCTGTATGCCAATGCTTTCCCAGGACACACAGCATTGTATGTGTTGATCAGTATTGTGACTGCATCTGTAAGCCTTTGACGATCTGGTTAGTCTGATAACAATACAATATGTGTAAACTTTTTGAGACTATGAACATATCCAAGTCAAAATAGTTTTTGATGAGATACTGTTGTTAATGATCAAATTGAATGTGTGCTTTATACGTTTATGATTTTCAGGACCACTTCCCCTTGATAAAGCTGGCGAGGACCAATGAAAACATTTGGGGTATAAGTTTGGTGGCCTGAGCAACTTCATAAAAATTGATGAGATTCTTTTTTTGCTCCTCCCCAAGCACCCCTGACCGGCCTCTCCTTCAGGCCTCCTAGGTGCACCTGCTGCAACTCCACCCCCATCGCCATCCACCCCCCCCCCCATATTGGCAGTTCTCTGAGAAACCCAACGTATCCCTTCATTGGATGGGTACACGCTTCCGAGGGAGAAGCATCGGTAGCCACAACTCCATTGCACTGGGTGCTACGGGGGTTGGACTAGGTGATTCGGGGTTTTATGGCGATGGGGACTGCCGGCCAATCGGGGGGGGGCAATTTGCTTCATTTTCTGGCCTTCCCACCCCACTCCGATTGGGCCTACGTGGTGGCAACCTGAGCCGGGACGGTGGGGCATGTCTAGGCTTCCGCGACTTCCACTTGTCACCCAATCCACCTCCAGATGCCGAGGCCCAACCCACCGGGAGGGAAGCGCCCAATGGATGCTCTGGATTTCCTCCCTGCTGGTCTCCGCTCCTGATAACCGGGCTCAGGGTGCGAACCTGGGTTGCCAGCATGAGATTCTTTTTAAGAAAACGGTGCTCACTAGTGAGTAATTCATTTGTTTTGGAGTGACTGGCCAATTTCAAATAATCTCAATGGATATATAAAACTTTGTTTAGGTCTGCTACTTTTTCAACCAAGTTTGGGTTGAATTTCAACTGCCAAACCTTAGAACACCTCTCTGGGCTTTATAGGCATCTCTTTATCTCCCTGATCCCTTTCTCGCTATCTATTCCATTTACCCAGGTGCTATGGGGGTTGGACCGGGCAATCCAGGGTTTTATGGCAATGGGGACTGCCAGCCGTCATCCGGTCGATCGGGGGGGGGGGTGATTTTTCCATTTTCTGGCCCTCTCACGTCACCCTGTTTGGGCCTACGTGGGGCAGCAACCTGAGGCGGGGACGTGCTGCTAGATCATACTGATGCAATGATGGTTCATTTTGATAGATGTTTACCATAGGTTAGGAATAAAATACCTATTTAATTTAATATCAACATTGATTCCTATTCAAAACATCAAGTTATAATTTCATAGTAGCACTGAATGTTAAGCCTATTGATGGCAAGGATCTACGAGGAGAAAATAGGGCTGGGGGGTTAACGGGAAACACAAGAGGTAAATGGGGACATCAAGATTGATTTATATCATATAATAAAATTACTTTCTATCATCCAGTAACACATTATATTCCAATTAATACTCTAAATAAAGTGAATACTTATAAACACATCATAACAAAAACTCAATGTAACTCATACTAAATATATACAAAATATCTCTATAATATATACATACTGCAAAAATGTCTCTATAATACATACACGGTGCATATTAAATTCTAAATGTCCCCATTTTAATATTGTTTATTCATAAAAATGGCTCCCAGTCCATGAATTAATTAAAGCCATGTAGTTTCAAAGTTTTCAATTTAAATATCCACATTGATTACCTCTACATTAGTAACCAAAGTCAATCTCCCCCTCAGGGTCTGTGGGATACATCCTCAATTCCCACGTAATGGAATACACCGTCTTTCAGATGGGCACTTGTAGATAAATGCCTAACCACTAGGTGAGACAGGTCCTTTCTCATTATTGCCCTGTAGTGCTCCTGTATATGTTCCTTCAAAGGAAGTGACGTTTGTCCACTATATATTTTTCCACAAGAGCACCACAGGGTATAAACAATGAATTTAGTAGTACAGGTAATAAACTGTCAAACGTACACTTCCTTTACCCCAACGGAAGGTGGATTATGAAAAATATTACCTTGGATCACAAATCTGCATGTAATGCAAGTTTTGCATGGAAAGAAACCCAGGGGTTTGAGAGGAAACCAATTTCTTGGGGAACTAGAAGACTGACAAGAACTGTATGAGGATGTCTTGCAGACTGCTCTATGAAATGAGACCCAATCAATCAAAAACAAATCAATCAATTTTAATCTGATACTGAAGGGTACGTGAGCAAAAATGCCCATTTTCACAAACGTCCAGTTGTACAGATATTTTTAGAAAACAATTGAACACAAAAGTACATAGGCACAAAACACTCTGGGTTCCATATCACATTTTTTTCAAATCCCTATCCAAACCCAAAAAATGTCATTGTTTAAAAATCATCGCTCTTAGATCCATAGCTCCCGGACCATATAGAGCGACAAATGTCACTTGTTCACAATCATCAACTTTTATTTTATATTTCAAAAGATCTGATCCATCTAGAGACTGTGCCCTGCCCGATGCTTGTTGTAACACATCGTCTTGATATCTCCCCTCTCTAAATCCAGACAGATGTTCTGAGGCTTCTCTTTCAAATTCCTCTACATTAATACAATTATGTCTTAACCTAATTAGCTGTCCATAGGAAATATTTGGTATTATATGTTTAAGATGCGAGCTGCGTGCATGCAAACGACTATTCACCGCTGTACTTTTTTGGTACCCCTTTGCAACCACTCGCCCTTCTATAGGGAGGCAGTATAGTGCAGTGGGTTAAGGCTCTGAGTTGCAGATCTGGAGACTTGGGTTTGAATCCAACAGCTGCCTAGGTACCTATTGTGTAATCCTGAGCAAGTCACTTAACTTCCTTGTGCTCCTAGGTCGCATCTGGAAACAAGATTCAGCTTAGTGTGCTACTCCTGGTTAAACAATGTTCCTTTCCCTATAGTGCCACACAAAGTGAGGGTGAAAGAATTTATTTTATTCTTATCACCGTTTGCGATGAATTTCAATCCCAGCTGATTCTCATTAATATAGTGCAAGAATGTATGCAGATCAGATTCTGCACCCTCCCATGCACCCAGCATATTGCCTATAAAGTGTACCCACTTTACAATTTTCCCAAAAAAGGGGTCAGCCACTGTGTGGTAGATGGCCCCCTCCTCCCAACAACCCATGAATACATTCACGTAGGAGGGGGCCACCGACGAACCCATGGCAGTCCTCCTCATCTAGAGGTAAAATTTGTTATCATACATAAAATAGTTACTTTTCAAAAATCAAATCCAATGCTAAGGTAATAGAAGTCACTGGATATTGCCGTGTTGCATTTTTAAAGATGGTGTTCACAGCACATATACCTTGCCAATGTTTAATTCTTGTATACAAGGAGGCAACATCAATACACAACCAAACACATAATTCCTTCCATATAAAGTCCTCCAACATTTGCAAAACAGTGGTGGTGCCTTTAACATAAGATTGCAGTGTTTTCACTTTGTTCTGTAGAAAACTATCCAAAAAGCCAGCTAACTTTTCCTCTAACACACCATTTCCCGACACAATGGGGCATCTGGGAAGATGTACCGGATCTTTATGAATTTTAGGGATGTGGTAGAAAACAGGTATTACAGGGTGCTCACAAATCAGTCAAAAATTCTTCCGAATTTATCCATTTTTCTCCCAAAGCTAATTCCAAAACTTCAGACAGTTTTCTTTTATACAATGATGTATGATTAACTATGCTGACACCTTTGTCAGATGGTTTTATAACTATGTCTTTCATAGATTTCAATTCTGTTAGTGCTGCTTTTTCAGCCTCTGACAGGTTACCACAATGGTGTAGGGTCTTCTGTTGTTTTATTAAGGAGCCTATGTCTCTAAATACTGCTTTTTGAAATGTCTGAATAGGTTCTCTAGTACTACAATTCACAATGAATCTGGATTTTACTTTTATTTTTTATTTTTATTTTATTTATTCACAATTCGGATTTACAACCTTTGAGTCAAAGACTCATTTACAAAGGCACCTTGTCGTAGGGAGGGTAGACAACATTTTGGTGGAGTACACCAATGGAAAACATTACAGGTGAGATACAATAAAAAATAAAAAGAGCATACAAAGCAAAGCAAATGGACATTCAAAGTAATTCCAGTGATACAGTGGAGCACACGGTTTTCCAATTGAGGTGTACAGGCCTCAATTAAGCTAATCTAACTAAACTAATATACATATAATACTATGGGACCCCTAGAGATACTGGGTAGCGAATACCTGGGGGGGTGAGTAGGGGTAGTTGCTGGGGAGAGTGGCAGACCGGGAAGACTGTCTGTGGATTGGGTCAGGCAGAGCTCTAGGTATGGCCCAGTCATGGGCATTTGCAGCTCCGAGTGTCAGTGAGGTGTTTACGGAGGGCAATTTTGAAGGGGCCAATTTTAGGGATGTTTGTGATATGAGAGGGAAGGGAGTTATACCAGGAGGGGGTTCTGGAGTGGAAAGATCTTTGGGCGAACGAGGTCCTGGCTCTCGGCACCTGGAAGGTGGCTTTGGTTACATTTCGGGTGGTGATCGAGTGGGTGGCCTGTTTTAGAGATGTAGTAACCCCCAGCGGGGAGAGCCCAAGTAGTGTTTTTTTGGCCAGTATACAGGTGTGGTATCGCAGGCGCTCTTCAAAGGTGAGTAGGTTTGAGATGGAGTAAAGCTCGCATGTGTGCGTTCTGCTGGGGGCACCGGTCAGGAGCCTGCAAGCCTAGTTGATTGAGGTTTGGACTTTGGAGAGGGTGGTGGGGTCAGCAGCTGCATAGATTGGGAGCCCATAATCAACCAAAGACAGGATGGAGGAGGTGATAGCCAGCCGGAGGGCATACTCAGGGAGGCAGTCTTTATGCTGGTAGAGGAGTCCAATCTGGGCGTTCATGGCAGAGGACAGGGAGTTAATATGGGAGTGGAAGGAGAGAGCAGAATCGAAGGTGATGCCCAGGTATTTGTATGCGGATACCTGTTCAAGGGGGAGTAGGGTGTGGGGGAGGATGAGAAGGGGGGCATTTCTGGAGTTACTTTGGCGGTGGGCAAAGACCATAGATTTCGTCTTCTTGTGGTTAAGAACCAGACGATGGTTGAGAAACCATTTTTCAGCTTGGCTGAAGGTGAGTTGCAGAGAGCTCTGGAGGGTGAGTGGGTCAGGGTGGGAGGCAACGAGGACCGCATCGTCGGCGTATAGAAGCATTCTGGCCGAGCAGGAGCTGTGGAGGTTGTTTAGAAAGAGACTGAATAATGTGGGGCCCAGGATGGAGCCCTGAGGGACACCAAAGCGTACAGGCAGGGCAGTTGACAGGGTCCCGTTGATTTTGACCCTTTGGGATCTGGCATGGAGGTAGCTGGAGAACCAGGCCAGGGGGCCAGATGAAAAAACAAGTTGATGGAGGGAGTCAAGCAATAGAGGGTGACACGCAGTGTCAAAGGCCTTAGATAGGTCAATGAACACTGCCCCGGTGATATCCCTAGTGTCAAGTGCAGAGTGTATTTGTTGGGAGAACTCCAGTAGGGCTGAAGTGGTGCTGTGTCCAGGATGGAAGCCATGCTGTTCGGGGCATAATATGTTGTACTTGGATAGATAATCCATGAGTTGGGTGGATACTATCTTTTCCAGGGTTTTAGAGAGTGGGGGGAGGATGGAGATTGGTCTGTAGTTGTTTGGTAATGTGCGGTCTCCATTTTTATGAATTGGGGTAATTTCAGCTGATTTCCATATGCTCGGGAATTGGCTGAGGCATAGAGACCAGTTAAAAAGGTCAGTGAGAGGGGCTAGCATGACATCAAGAGTTAGGCGGAGAATCCTGGAATCAAGGGGGTCACAACTGGGGTTCTGGCTGGAGAGAGATTTCAGTAGGAGTGGTTTGGCGTCGTGGGGAGATATGGTGTGGAGGAGAAATGGGGGGCGATTCATGGCTGGGGGGCTGGAGGCATGGATAGGGTCAAAGAAGTGGACAGGAAGGACTGCACTTGTCAGAAAAGGCCACGTTGAGGCAGTCAGCAACAAGTGGGGGGTCAGTGGTAATAGTGCCGTTAACAAGCTTCGGGGGGGTAGAGCGAGATTTCCCATTAAGCTCCTTGATATTATCCCAGAAAGCTTGTGCAGAGCCCCAGGATGAGGCCAGGGTGGTTTGGTAGTATCTGGCCTTGGCTTGCCTTATGGCCCAAGTGCAGTGGTTGCGAGCGGCATTATAGGCTTGTCTGTCTACTATCCTGCCAGACTCGACCACGATCCGCCATAGGTTGTCTCGCTGTTTCAGTTGCAGGATCAGGGGAGGGAGAAATCCAGGTGGCACTGTGTCTTTTGGAGCCAGTGCTGGTGACAGGGGCAAAAATGTCACAGGCCTTGCAGAAGGCACTGGTGAGGTAGGCTAGCGTGGTATCTCTATCAGTCGCAAGAGAGATCGGGGACCAGTCAAGCTGGGCTAGGTACTGCTTTAGCTTATTAAGGCCCCTGAGGCAGAAGCGGCAGCGGTAGATGACTTTGCATGTGGGTTTGAGTGTGGGGGAGGACCAGAAACAGAGGATAGGGGAGTGGTCACTAAGGGAGTTGGCTAGGACACAGACAGATTCGATTTTGTGGGGGTGATTGGAGAGTATTATGTCAAGCAGGGAGCTGGTTCCACCGGACTGGTTAAATCTGGTAGGACGGGTGACTAGTTGAGTTAAATCGGGGGCAGTGAAGGAGTCCTTTATGTGTGCTGCAGTGGAGCCAAGCCAGTTGATACTGAGGTCACCTAGGATGAGCTGTTCAGCTTTGTGGGGCAGGGTAGAGAGATAGTCAGTGAGGGAGTGGATAGCTGGACTGTGGACCCCTGGGGTATGTATGTGGTTGTAAGATAGAAAGGGCCCCTGCCCGGATCAGGGGAGATTTTTAAGGTGATGGCTTGGGCACCATGATCAAGCTTGGGGGCAGGGAGTGCATGGCCCAGGAGGGAGTCACGCAAGTAGACTGCACATCCGCCACCACGCTTACCCACACGATCTTTTCTGAAAAGGGTGAAACTGGGGAGGGAGACAGCAGAGTTGGGGGTTAATGCAGAGAGCTAGGTCTCCACAGTGGCAAGGATGTCGGGCCTGTGTTGGGCGACCCAGCACTGGAGTGCAGCAGTTTTCTTTGGGAGACTGCAGATATTCATAGAGGCAATGCAGAGGCCGTGCCCAGCAGGGGGCAAGGGGGGGATAGAACGTCCAGGACCAGGGTTTGGGTGGACGTTCCTGCTTTTGGTTTTGCCCCTTGTTGTTCAGTGGTCTGGTCTAAATTCAAGTTTTCTAACTCCACTTGTGTGTCTCTGTGAGAGTTACTTGTATTTGCTGCTTCAATTAAAAGTTCAAGCTCCTGATCAGTAATTCCATCCAGCTCACTGTACCTCAAGTCAATCCCTAATGGCTCTGAATTCAGTAAATCGGTCTGATCATTGGTTTCATCAGGTGTCGTTAGGGGCACTTCATTCCCACACAATTCAATAGAACCCATCTCAGAAAAATGTTTTTTAAGAGTGATTTTTCTAAACACTTTAAATAAATCACAGTACATTTCAAACTCATCTGCCAAATGTACTGGGACACAGGACAGTCCGAAACATGAGACTTTTAACTGTGTCTCCATGAGGTTCTATTTGATAAATTAATGACTGTTACCACTGATTCAGTTTGTTGTGTGAATGTAATTGCTTATGATCGTGCCGCTCCTCGACCCCTCCTCTCCCTCCTTGTCTTTGTCTTATGTTTTCTGAAACTTGAGAATTATATTGATTAGAACGGTCTGATTCTGTTTCATCGGTTTGATCCTGGTCAGCAAAACATGCATTCCAAGAGACAGTGGGTGTAACAGATCTAGTGTTGCATCATGCACCGTTTGACCCATTTCTTGACCTCTGCCTTTGTCTACTACGTGAACAGTTAAAATTATCCCACTGATAAACTTTATCATTAAGATAATCTTGCTCATCATGCAACCACTTTCTTTTCTTTCTGTCCACTGTTTCCTGCTCAAGCTTCATTGCTCTTTCAGTGAGTTTTGTATCTAGTTCTTTAATTATTATAGATCGAGGGAGCGCTCCCGACCAATCGGAGAGCTCTTTTCCCTTGCGCATGAGGCACTCTTGTTCTGTGAAGAGCATCTCATGCACAGATGTCCTGGAAACAGGCATGTTCTGGGAAATCTTTTTTTTTTTTTTTTAAATATGTTATTGATCGCTCTCGATCAATAATATATTAATATGTCCCCCATCGCCACTCGTTGCTGCAAATGAATGTTTTCATTTGCCTTCAGCGTGAGCCAGAGCAGCTCAGCTTCACTTCACTGTTCTTGCTAAGCTGAAGGGGCATGAAACCACTTATTTTCAGCAATGAGTGGCTCCGGGGTCGTATTAACACATAAATTACCATTCTTGTATTTTGCCAGTTCTGTAAGTAATTGCTGCATCTCCTACAAGACCAAACTCATATATGTGCTAATACGACCCCCGGAGTCGCTCATTGCTGAAAATGTGTGGTTTCACGCGCCTTCAGCTAAGCAAGGGCTGCAGTGAAGCTGAGGCTGTCCAACTCAGCTGAGGCAAATGAAACCACTGCATTTCAGCAACAAGGGCGTATGGGGGACGTATTAATATATGATTGATTGAGAGCGATCAAGAACATATTTAAAAAAAAAAAAAACTTCCCAGAACGTGCCTGTTTCCAGGACGTCTGAGCGTGGGATACTCTTCACAGAATAAGAGTGCCTCGCACAGGGGAAAGGAGTGCTCTGATTGGTTGGGAGCGCTCCCTCGATCTATAATGATGTTCATCTTCCTCAATTAGAATCTTAACAAATCCTGTTGAGCTCTGCTTCATATCTTCCTCCCACTTGCTTCTAAAATGCTAATTCTCCAAACCAAAAGCTGGAAGTTTAACTACTCTTAACCCCCTTGGTATTCAGCCTTTTTCCAAGTATTTTTTCAAGGACCATATGTTATAATGAAGTACTATTTTCTTATTCACAGCTTTTTCTAGTCTATGAAAAACTGATTTAATGGTACCTTCTTCAGTACTATCAGGACCACATGCATCAATTTCTGCTTCTAATTCAATTTCTGTTCTTCTTATAGTTAAGCTTGTGCTCGTCAGAGTAAATGCAATGGCCCCTTTCTGCATTCCTACTGCTATTGTAGTTTTACTGGTGTGGTACTGGGTGGTTCAAGTCCATACCACAGTTGAATTTCCCAACACAGAAGGTCATGGAAAACCTGCCTGAGCTCCTAAGCGAAATGAATTGGTCAAAATAACAAGCTGAATGAGGCCTGCACTCTCAGCTAGGACTGGGTGCTTGTAAATGCTCATACGATCCAGAAAAATTAAGACAAGCACTCCACTGTGATGGGATAAAAATGTATAAACATTACTGTGCCATATGTGCAACACTATAAAATAAATAAATAAATAAATATATTTTGACAAAACCATGCTGAACTACCTACTGAGCCCCAGTGCTTCAAACTGAAAACCAACTCTTCATCAGGGAGCATACTATCTTCTCATTCCTTAGTAAATTTATACATACTTGAGAAATGTATCACAAAAAACAATTATATTTATTGACAAAATAATTTTTTTTATTTAAATTATGGTACCATAGTTTCTAAGTTTTTATCTCATCACAGTGGAGTGCTTGTCTAATTTTTCTAGACCATGCTGTTTACTATCCTGTAGACTGCTGCACTTAGGTAGTCAACAAGTTCCTCTTTGATTAGTGACTCCATCAGTTTACCCACTATAGAAGTAAGGCTAACAGGTCTGTAATTCCCCAGGTGCTCCTTGTCTCCCCATGTAGCAGGACTGTGTCAGCCACCCTTCAGTCTCTCAAGCATACCTGGATTTCAGCAAGGCCTTCGACACCGTCCCTCACAGAAGACTAACAAATGAGCTGGAACATACAGGAGTTGGACAAAAGGTAGTTAACTGGATCAGCAACTGGCTGAATGATAGCACCCAGAGACAGCTATCAAATGGATCTCTGTCGAGGGAAGGTAGGGTAACCAATGGTGTCTCGCAGGGGTCAGAGCTGGGAACTATACTATTCAACATCTTTATTGGGGACCTCACAAATGATTTGAAAGGGAAAGTTTGCATGTTTGCAGACAATAATAAGCTTTGCAACAGAGTGGACTCACAGGAAGGAGCAGACAACGTGAAAGCTGATTTTAGGAAGTTGGAAGAACGGTCCAGGCCTTTGCAGCTGAAATTTAATGCCAAAAAATGTTAGGTAATGCACCTGGATAGGAGGAACCCAAGCAATAAGTATGCACTGGGAGGACACCAACTCGAACAGACACATATAGAGCGAGATCTCAGCATAGTGATCACTGATGACTTAAAGGTAGGAAAACAGTGTGAGATGGCAGCACAGAAAGCAAATGGCATCCTCGGCTGTATTAGTAGGGGCATTACTAGTAGGAAGCGGGAGGTGATCATGCCGCTCTACGGGTCCTTGGTAATGCCACATTTGGAATACTGCAGTCAGTTCTGGAGACCTCACCTCAAAAAGGACATTGATCATTTGGAGATGGTGCAAACAAGAGCTGCTAAAATGGTGCAGGGTCTACACCACAAGACATACGAGGTGTGACTCAGGGAGCTAAATTTATACTCCCTCGAGCAAAGAAGAAACAGAGATGACATGATCGAAATATTTAAGTATGCGAAGGGGATAAACACAACTCAGGCAGGTAAATCTATTTCAGCACAACACAACAGCGTGTACAAGGGGCCATAATTTGAAGTTAGTGGGAGGTAGGTTCAAAAGCAACCTCAGGAAGCACCTCTTTACAGACAAAGTGGTGGAACCTTGGAACAACCTGCCCCAGGACCTGGTAGCATCAAAGACGATTACAGATTTCAAACTTGCATGGGATAGGTACTGCGGACAGGTTAGGTTGCAAGCAACATGGCGGGGGGTAGTCATTTTGGGCAGACTAGATGGTCCCCATCTGCTGACAGTTTTCTTATGTTCTAGAATTACCCGTTTGAACTGTGCTATTGAACAGTTCAGAATAGTTCTGCTGGGGGTTCAGCCAGTTCCACAGTCAATTCCTTGGGTGCATCTCATCCAACCTGGGGCTTTATTTACCTTTAAGGCTTCAAGCCCCTTCTGGACACTTTCTGGTAAATACTGGCTGCCTCATTTCAGGAATGCTCCTGACAGCTGCCTTGATGACACTTTCAAGCAGGGGCTCACTGTCTTCTCTTGTGAAGATACAGCACAAGTAATTGCCAAGGATGGCTGCTTTTTGTTAATCTTCCTCTAGTACCCTTCCCCCCTTATAGCTAACAATAATCCCTTCCCTGCTTCCTTTTTTCTTATATATCTTAAGAACTATTTTTCCCCACCTTTAACCCCCATGCATGACGCAGCTCTATTATCTTAGCCTTCCTGACTGTTCTCTTTGCTTCCCTAGTTTTTATTTGATACGCTCCCCAATCCTCCTCCTCCCCCCTGCTCTTCCTTGTACCTGGTGAAAGTCTTCTTCTTGTCCTTCATGCTTCTCTGACCCCTTCCAAGAACCATATTGGTCTCTTGTACCAATTCATTTCATAACTATTCCCGTGAACAACTTTGTTGCCTCAAGAATGGTAACCTTGATTGCCCCCTATCTTTTCTTTTTTTTTGGAATTACTATTTTTCTCTCCTACCCAGCCTGCCACCCCCGACCCATCAGGGGAGACAACCAACATCCCACTGCCTTCCATCCTACCCAACAGAGCCCCAGATCCCCATGGAGCCGTGGCTATACTCCCCGGATGGGGACGAAGCAGAGCGGACCCCGAAACTTACATGTCGTTGGTCCAGGGCTCGCTAAGCGGGTGGAGGCATATCGTGGGCACGTCAAGTCTCCCCATCTTCCCATCAGTGGCACACTCTTTTTCCATTTTCACCCTCCCCATACAGCATATGACTCCCCTGACGTCAAGGCGCTAGCACCGACGTCTACGCTGTAGTGTGGCCACCCCTCTCCATATGGGGCTTGCAGTACTCCAAGCCTCCGATCAGAGTCAGGCAAGTGAGCGGGCAGTGGCCTGTACCCTCCCTGTCATGGGACGATCCAGCCTAGCTCCCCCCTGCTGATCCACCAATGACCCGAGTCCGCTCCCGAACCCGTGTCACTAGTGTGGAGTGAGGTGTGGTGTCCAGCACCTCAACCCTCAGTGCCACTGGGCCAGCTTACCCCTATCTTTTCTATACACCTCTAATGCTGTCCATTCTGATCAACTGTTTCAGACCAGTCCCTCATCCGGTTAACGTCTGCTCTTCTGAAATCTAGGATTTTACCACAGTCAGGCACTCTGAAGTACCGTTGAGCCTGAGGAAGACAACATCAAGGATGTATCTAAGAGGAGGTCTTTCCTCTCGTCAGCAGCTTGGCAGATGTTTCCTCAAAGTGCAGCAGCGGTCCTGTCAAGGAGTTCAGTGGGTCCACAGAGACTCAGCAGTCGAAAGTGTGTAGCAGCAAGTCGGTTGGCTGGCCATGGTGAGGGCTCCGTTCAGTCCCATTTATTATTTTATTACTAAAAAGTTTAAATCCAGCCCCTCATTGGTGGCAGCTAGTCTCCGGGCCCCCCTGGTAAGAGATAGGGCTGAGACGGAGGAGAAACAGAGGTCACGGCGGTGAAAGGAAGGAATGGCACCAATATGAGATCACCAGAAGGACCACCACACAGCCATAGCCCTCCTCTGCCAGCAGCACCACAGCCATCCACCAGCAAACCTCCCTTCCCTCAGCAGTAACTTCATCCCAGGTCGAGGTGGTGAGTAAGCAGCAGCACCAAAGAGCGGGTGCTGACTGACACAATTATTTATTAAAAAAATACATATTTTTAACTGCCAGACGGCATAGTGAGCAGTGTCTGAGGTCGTGAGGGGGACGGCAAGACCCCTAGAGGCAATGGACCGTTCAGAGGGCAGGCTTAGTGGGCAGGAGGCCCAACAGTAAAACAAATAGCTAAGGAGGGGGCAGGGCAAAGCCCCATATAAATAAAGAAGCTCCCAGATTTCAGGGGAAATGGGAAGCAGGCCTTGATTTAAGTAAATTAAACTCCCTGACAAGCAGTGAGGGGCAGAGCAGGCCCCTGCATTTAAATAAAGACGCTCCCAATGGGCAGGGAGTAAAGGGCAGGTAGGCCCACATTGTTTGGGGGGGTTTATTTGTTAATATATTAGTACCCGTTGGCGGAGTAGGGACAAGGCAAGCCCGAATTACCTCAGAGGAAGCACCAGAGCAACCAAGTGCTAGCAGTCCTGGGGAATCTCAAGCAAGTCCAAGCCAAGAGCTAGTGTGATTAAATAATTTGAGTACTGTGACACCAGCTCCAGCCAGAAGAGAGGGAAAGAGAACAGACAGGCCCCCCCCATTAGTCACTCAGCAGCATGGCTGCCACTGCCCTAGTCAAGGGCAAGTTAAATGTGCAAAAGTATTTAAAGATATTTAACTGTTCCCAGAGCCCCCTAGCAAGGGACGGACAGTTGGCGTGGGACCCCTAGCACACAGGTAATCGGCCACAAACCAAGCGGGCAGGACTACTGTGGGAGGCAGGGCACAGCTTGTGGTCCACGTGTAGCTAGGTATATCACAGCCATTTACACCAGGTTTCCCTTATGCAGTGTCTGCCCTAGTACAGTGCCCCTGGTTACCAAACGAACATTTCAAAGTGCAAGTGCAACTGCTATTCAGAGTGACTGTGCTGAATCTTTAATGGACATTCCAAAGTGAAACTGTCACTGCATTTCAAGTGACGGTGCTGAATTGTCTGTGAACAGTTGTGAAGGGCAAGAAACTGTTTTGTTCAAGGACTGCTTATTTAAAGGGCAGCGCCCAAAGTAAATGCATGTTCCAAAACTGTTAAACTGCACTGCATGCATCGAAATTGCCCTAACTGACCTAAAGTCACCTGTTTTTCTCTAAGACTATTTGAATTGCCAGAAGGTTTTTATTGTCAGTGCATGCTCCAAGACTGATACACTGCCACTGCATGCTGTGAACCCTTTACAAAATTAACTGTACCTGTTCAAAAATTGTGAATTACCCTGCTTGTTTCCTAATTTCCCTGTAATTGCTGCATGATCCAAAGACTGCCAAAACCAGCAACCCTCAGGCAAAGAGACAATACACATTGGAGATTTATCCTTATTTCTGCCAACTATATGTTAAAAATTTCTCCTGCATGATCTAGAGACAGTTCAATCAAACTGCATCTTAACAATTTGGGGCCAGTTGTAAGAGTTGGAATAGCGTAGTTAGCTAAGGAACTCCTTGTCACCTTTCTTCAGGCCAACCACTCCCTAACAGTGAGCTAGGCAGTGCAGGAGACCACACCAGTTCACAGATAGGGATCTGATGCCCAGAGAGATTGGGGTTTTTGTTTCAGGTTCTTAAGAGAGTCTTCCGAGGTTGGCAGCCTGGAGCTGTTCCAGATCTACTGCTTCATCCAGGTCCAGTTTTTAGATCCTTCCTTGGGGCCCATGGTGATGGCCTGGAGGTTCTTCAAGGCTTTGTCCACTGCTTCAGTTCTTCAGATTTCTTCCCGGGATCAGTGGTGAGGGCCCAGAGGCTCTTCAAATTTGAAACGTCAGTTCTTTATATTTCTTCCTGGGTTTCATGGTGATGGCCCAGAAGCTTTTCATTTTGACAAAGTTCCTTGAGAATACAAGTGTTCTGTTTCTTCCCTGGAGTCTGTTGCGATGGCCCGGAGGCTCTCCGTTTATCATCCTTGGGTTTTGTCAAAGCCCAGTGGCTCAAATCCTTTGTCCCTTGTTCTTAATCAGTTCTTGCAGCAGGACAACAGAAAGCACGTACTTGGAGGGTCCTCCATTTTCATTCGTCTCAACCGTATCATCTATGGAGCCCAACAGATCCATATGAATTCTGGAGTGACACTGTACAAATTTTACAGTTATAATGAATTTAATAGCGATAGTGTACAGTACAGTTATACAGTGATAGAGTGATTCTGGCACAAAAATATTACAAGTGATTTTAAGAAATAAAGTTATAATATTAGAACTGCTGTGGTTTGAAAGTCAAAGTTTTCTTCTTCGTACCCCTTAGGTTGTTCTAATTTCTGTGGTCCAGCTTCTCAATAGACCGGTCCCTTTTTGTGAGTTGTGTATCCTGCCTGTCTATTTTGAAGAAACTGCTGTTGTGTAGCCAAATAGTCAAAGAACCATCATACCTATAAACTGACCAAGACAGCCCACGTAAGTCAAAGACCTGACAGATGGGTAACTAATTTGACTCTGAATTTGTAGCTCACTTCAGCTGGAGTAATTGGAGTCCGTCGAGTTCCAGGTTCCAAGATTCTCCACTCACTTCATCGCATTATTCCTTCTTCCATTTTGGGGCCATGCCTGCCACCCATGTGCACACTACCAACAGCCACTAGACAAGCGAAGCTGCACCATCTACCTTCCAAGAGGGAAACACCCAAAGGATGCTCTGAATCTGGCCATGCCAGCCTCCACTCAGGACATCCTGGACTAGGAGCGCAAGACCTGGTCGCCAGCATGCCAGAGCAATGCCCACTGCTCAGCACCACACAGTCAGAGCAATGCCCACTGCTCGGCACCACACAGCCAGCTCCATTCGTTTTTTCATTCGCCTTTCATATGGGACAGAGTCAACAGCTTTACTAAACTCCAGATACATCACATACACTGCCTGGCCTTTATCTGCTACCTTTGTGAGACAGATGACATATTACATCAGACTTGTCTGACAAGATCTACCACTGGTGAACCCATGTTGTCTTTTGTCCTGTAACCTATTTGCCTCCAGGAAATATACTAGTTTTTCCTTTATGATGGCCTCCAGCATATATGGTTGCCTCATTTTACAGGTACAAAAATCATGCCATGCTGGGCTTCTAGGGTGTACTGACTGTGCAGGTACCAAAAACATGCAACTCTACCAAACACGCTCCAAAACTGCTACTGCTGCATGTCGCAGGGACAAACCTGCTTCCGAAACAGAAGAGACAAAAAATGATGAACCAGGTGTCCATTCTGAGCCTTAAAGAGCTACTGACGCCTCAAAGAAAACTTTAAAAACATAATCTGGTACAATTCTGCTTGCATTCCATTTATATTTTATATATGTCTCCTCCCCATAATTTATTACTAAGAAAATGTGTATATTTGATCGTTGTCACTTAAAAGTTTATTTTGAGTTCATCTGCCTCTATAGCTTACTCCCTACTCCAAGTCATAATCCTCTGTTGTGACATCACAGTCTATTGACATGAAAGTAACTGTGAGGTCACAAGCAGTGCTATATGACTTCAGATAGGGAGAAAGCAGCAGGAATAGATGAACTCTTCAGGAGCAGAAATCCTGTTTTCATACAAATTACCTAAGTAATAAATAATGGGGAGGAGAAATACAGAACAAGCTGGACTGAATCTAAATATTATGTTTTGCTAAAGTTCATCTGAACCTGTCACCAGCTCTTTAACAACTATAATATTTTAATGTACTCAGTACACCAACGTGTCAGCACAGTACATAGATATAAACACCTAACAGATCATTTAAAGAATCTATTATTTTGTTTTTTAATACAACAGTTTCTGATTTTTGGTTCATTTGCGGTACATGAAAATAAAAAGCAACAGCACAAATTTGAGCATGTCAAAATGTTCCAAACTGGTCTAACCATATCCATCCAAGGGTACTAAAGGAACTGGCTGATGAACTTGCAGGGCCACTGGCAAACCTATTTAATAGTTCACTAGAGTAAAGCGTGGTACCGCAGGACTGAAGAACAGCACATGCAGTGCCCCTCCACAAAAGCAGTCCCAAGGATGACCCAGGGAATTACAGACTAGTCAGTCTGAACTCCATTGTGGGCAAGCTCACGGAGACCATACTAAAGGAAAGTTTGGTGGAATATCTAGAGAAGCATGGCCTCCACGATGTGAGGCAGCATGGGTTCATGAAAGGGAGATTGTGTCAAATGAATTGGATTTACTTTTCTGACTGTGTCACTAAGACAGTAGACAGGGGCCAGGTGGTAGATATCCTCTATCTTGATTTCAGCAAGGCCATTGACTTTGTACCCAGTGTCACTAAGACAGTAAACAGGACCAAGAGGTAGACATTCTCTATCTTGATTTCAGCAAGGTCTCTGACTCTGTGCCCCACAAAAGGTTGATCAGGAAGTTGGTAGATCTCGGGGTTGGGGAAAAGATGGCCAGATGGGTGGAAAACTGGCTGAGGGACAGAACCCTGAGGGTAGCTGTGGGAGGAGTGCTATCTGGCACCAGATAGGTAACCAGTGGGGTCCAGCAGAGCTCGGTGCTGGGGCCAGTGTTATTCAATGTCTTCATCAATGACATTGGGGATGGTATTAACAGCAAAATATGCCTGTTCGTGGATGACTTCAAGCTTTGCGGGAAAGTAGACACAGCTGAAGGGATACAGGACCTACAAGAAGATCTGGAAAAACTGGGCAGGTGATCCAAGATCTGGCAGCTTGGCTTCAATGCCAAGAAATGCAAAGTTATTCATACTGAAGCCAAGAATCCCAGGACAGAGTACTACCTGGGTGAAGTCTGAGTATCTGCATCATAGGAGGAGAAGGACCTGGGAGTGATTATCACTAGTGACTTGAAGCACTCCACGCAGTGCAAGAAAGCAGCAGCAAAGGCAAACAAGATGCTGGGATGCATATCTAGGGGGGTCAGCAGTAGGAGAGAGGATATACTGCCCTTGTACAGGTCACTGGTAAGGCCACATCTAGAGTATAGAGTTCAATACTGGTGTCCACACCTCAAAAAGGACATTAACCTGTTGGAGAAGGTCCAGAGGAAGGCTACAAAAATGACAGCGGGTCAGCAGGGTAAGGCATACGAGGAGAGGTTGAGAGCACTGAACATGTACTCCCTGGAAGACAGGAAAGAGAGAGAGAGGACATGACTGGGACCTTCAAGTACTTGAAAATGATAAATAAGGTTGATAAGGAGAGTCTCTTTAAGTTGAGTGGCAACCATAACATGAGGGGGCACAGTCTTAAGCTGGAGGGTGGGACGTGGGAGGTTTAGGAGGGAGGTCAGGAAGCACTTCTTCACAGAGAGAGCGGTGGACGCTTGGAATGCACTGCCGAAAGAAGTCATCTTGTTGAAGACAATGGGCAGCTTTAAGAGAGGCTGGGATAGGTATAGAGGGAAGGTAAGGATCATGGGTAGGGAGGATGGGAGGAGTGGGAGGGAGGGCAGGGACAGTAGCTCAAGCCGTGGATCTTGCAATATGAGCAGACTTGATAGATCAAATGGCCTTCTTCTGCTGGCTTCTTCGTATGTTTGAATATAAAATCGTCATTTTCCATGAGTAACCTCAACTCTCCCTACACTTTTGCAGGCTATACCCGCGAAAACATTGGAAAATAATAATCTCAGGTTGCAGCAGCAAGGCACAGAATCGCAGGTGTCTGAGCCACACAAGGACTACTTTCTGCTGGAGTCCTGAGATCCCATTCCCATAGCAACATTATGTGTACCCCAAAATCCTGACAGCTCCAGGGCTCTTCTTTCACTTATCAGTCAGCTTCCAGTCCTGAATCCCAGCTATGAAACAAGATGGCTCTCACTCGCAGACAGACCATGAGCTGCAAACAGTTGGGTGGTAGGTCACTCAGTCGATAAATGGAATAGCAGCAGTGCAAAATGGCCAATGGTGATGGTACATTCTGAGGAGCAAGTGATGTCTTTCTACATATTCCTCAGTACAGTGGTGGCCAGGAGCCAGCACCTATGGCTAGGAATAAGGCATTTCACATGAACTGAGGAAGCAGATTACCTGGAGCACTCCAGCCATAGCAGGGGTGGGTGACTGAAAACAGTTCCACTGGCCTTATTGTAATTCCTGGTACACCACAGGAGAGAGGAACATTAAAAATATTTCAGCTGCTGGCTCATCGGTGCAGCGGTAGAGCTACCACCTGGGGTGCCGGTGACCAGACTTCCAGAACGAGTCTGGGCCATCGGAAACTAGTCATGGGGAGGAGCACTGAGCATTCCAGAGGTTGCTCTCCTCGACCAGGAAGGGCTAGCACCATCCTCACCGTGATACTACCACTTGGGTGACAAGAGGTTGCAATGCAGCTGAGGATGTCAAGTGGGAAGCAGAAAAAATTGGCCGAGGACCCACAGTGTGCACACACTGCATGCGCACGTGCACTGGTCTCCTCACACACTGATATCTTCAAAGCGGAGGGGGGGCAAGGAAAACAGAAGAACAGAAAAGATGCACTGCCTTCCAATGAGACCCCAGTTTATTTGGGCTAGTCCCTACCACCCTGGCCATCGCCCAGCATAGGCACATTTGGGGGTATATCCCCCATACTTTGTCTGGGAGGTTTCTGTGGGGGTGGATGGATGGATGAAGGTAAGGTGGGGGCTTGGAGGAGGTGCTGTAGAGTTCTGCTGTGGGCTTGGGCTGGAGGGTGGCAGCATAAAATGTAATGATAAAAAAAAAAAAAAAACATTTCAACTGGCTTGGCAGGCATCCCCAGTCCTTCTCAGGAGAGGGGGCCACTGAACATTAAAAACATCATTGCCAGCTGGGTGAGTATACCTCAGCCCTTCTCAGGAGAGGGGGCACAGAAAACTTTACTGGCACCAGCTGGCTGGCTTGCCCCAGTGCTCCACAGGAAAGAGAAAGGGAAAAAAAAAAAACACTACACTGATTATACCAGTAGGCAGGTATTCCCTTGGTCCTCCTCAGAAGAAGGGGACATTTACAAATTTACTACTGGTTCAGCAGTTTCCTGGTCCCCCTGATAAGTTTATTTCCAGCTCAGGACAGCAGGCATTTTTTACACTGCTTGTTCTTAGGGGCAACGTTCACAACTGCAGAAGAACAAGTTGTTTGTCCATCAGGAATGTAACGGAAAGTGCCAGGAGCCCGTAGTCTTGAGGACGAGAACTTAGAGCTCTTCAAAATAACTTAAAAGTAATTTTATAAAAAGGATTTTCCTAATAATTCCAGACAAAAGTTACATTAATAGGCTGCTGAACTTTGGTAGAACAAGAATGGGCAATCCTCGGAGGGAAAAGCACTCGGGAGATGCAGCAAAATCAAAACTCTCTTCAACTCTGACATCATCGCGAGCAGCACCTGGACGAGAACAAGACCACGATGTGGATTCAGGCAGAGAGACTCTCCAAACCCTCGGTGAAAAAATAAACCAGTTAATATCTTTGGTGGCTGGTCTGTCTAACAAGTTTGATTCCCTTACCTCGAGAGTCACAGTAGTGGCAACAACACTTGAAGCAGTCTCAGGAGCATCGACCGTGGCTAATAAAATGGCTGAGGCAGCTATGGGAGCTGTAGCCACAGTCCTGAAGGAGAACGGTCATCTTCGCTCTAGACTGGAAATGCTTGAAAACCAGTCAAGGGCCTCTAATGTAAGAGTTTTGGGGCTTACAGAACATGCTGAGGGTGACCACTTGACCCTGTTCATCCAAGACTGGTTGCTGCAACAACTGGGAGAAGACATTATCCTGATTATACAGAATATTTAAAAAACATACCGAGTGGCCTTTAGGGAAAGGCAAGACAACCCGGAGGCCCCACGCACGGTGGTATTAGTCCTAGATGGAGTTGGATCATGAGATAAAATGCTAGACCTGGCAAGAAGAAAGAAAGCTCTTATTTTTGAAGGCAACCAGATTCCGATGTTTCCTGATCTATCATCTGCGACTAGACAACGGAGGAAGCGTTTTGATGGCGTGAGGGCGATGCTGAGAGAAGGTGGAATACCGCATGGCCTAGTTTTCCCAGCGCGACTGCGAATAGCACATCGGAGCAAAATGTATCTTTTTTCTGAGCCTTCGGAGGCCTTGAAATGGTGCCAGAGGAATGTTCCCTCTCGTAGGAGGGGAGAAGAGGTAGAGGCTTGTTCATCCGAAGAAGAAGATACCTGAAGAGACTGGACATTGTTGGTAATGATTTCTAAAGAGGGGAAAATGTTATTGTGTGTTTAAAATACAGCAGTAAAAGTACACCACTTTTTCTTTTTTGACCAAAGGGATGGTCTTCAGCCGGTCTGGACTCTGAAGTTAAATAGTGGTGGCTCTCAGTTATATTTTACCCCCAATATGTAATTGAAATTTTTATTCTTATAAATCTAATAATCTTGATCAGAAATAACTAAGGATCATTGTTCAGTGGTTTAAATAAGTAAAGCACCTAAATTGTCTGAAAGAAATAAGGGAGTTTTTTTCTAAAGGGAATATAGAGCTCAGAGGATCTGTTTGGTTTTAGTACACAAGGTGTATACATACTTTGGTATTGCATGAAGCTTAAACTCCCTAAACCAGGGAAGAACTCTGATCTATAAGTTTTCGAACTTTTATTTATAAAATTCATGTGGCTCATGGACTTCTTGACAGCAATCGGAATATTTTGTATTAAGTGTATACCTAAATAGATATCCCCTCAAAGAACATATATTTTATCATTTAACTAATGCTTTGTATATATTTAGAGGAGTGACGCCCTCATTGTACAGTACATCTGTAATGTTGAATAAAGTACAAAAAAAAAAGGAATGTAACGAAGACACTTCAGGAACCTGAATTAATTGGAAACCTGTTCACCTTTGGATGGATGTACACCTGCTAAATGTTAACTTTCTGATAGCTGCTGCACGTACAGAATATAGAATGGAGCTACGGAAGCTACTTTTGGGTGTAACTGAAAATAGCTGGCACCATAAAAAACCTACTAGCCATAAGCCTATTCAAAATGTATCTTTTATTTTGTCAGCAGTACTTTCCACCTAAACCACACATTATAAAACGCATATGTTATAATGTGCGGTTTAGGTGGAAATCACTACTGACAAAGTAAAACAGTATACAACAAGCTAATGCAGAAATAGTTATTGTTGGCTCCAGCCAATACTTACCTTTATAACTATGCATTAGCATGAAAACAGATTTGTGGCCTCCTAGACTTCATCTGCTCTGACTCCTTGTCTACGTACGACATCCTAATCCTCTCTATGCCAAAACCGTTTTCACAGCAACATAGTGTGATGTCCCATTCAGGGTATTATGACATCAGGTGCAGACAAATAACCAGAGCAGATGAAGTGTTGAAGACAGAGATCCTGTTTTTATTTTATTGTATCAAGACAGGGTTGTGCCATGTTAGCCCACTCAAAACCTAGAGAGAAACAGAAAATATTTTTGCTTGGTAAAGATAATACCTCTATTAGGCTAACAAACAGTTAAAAACACAACCTTTCAAGACCCAGAGTACTGCCACTTCATCAGGTATGTTATACAAGAAGCAGTGGTACTCTAGGCCACGAAAGTTTGCACCTTTAACTTTTTGTTATCCCATTTTTGTTAGAAGTGGTTAACAGATGGACGATAGAGGGTGGTGGTTAATGGCACTCACTCTAATGATGGGCAAGTGACCAGCAGGGTGCAGCAGGGCTCAGTGCTGGGGCCGGTCCTCTACAATGTCTTCGTAAGTGACACTGCAGGAGAACTGGAAGGGAATGTATGCCTTTTTGCTGATAAATACCAAAATCTGTAATAGGGTGCACACCCCAGGGAGGGTTGACATAATGCGCAGGGATCTTGGGAATCCTGAGGAGTGGTTAGGAGCATGGCAGTTATGGTTCGATGGCAAAACATGCAGAATCATGCATTTAGGGCACAGGGACCCAGGAGCAGATTATAGGAGTTGGGCAGGTACTAACAGTCACTAAGCAGGAAAGGGACCTTGGGGTTATCATAACTGATGACCTCAAAGTGGCAGGGCAGTGTGACAAAGCAGTGCGTAGGGCTAGTGGGGGGGGGACGCATAGGGAGGGGTATCTCCAGCAAGAGGGAGTTGGTGTTGCTGCTGTATCGCCCGGTGATGAGACCCCACCTGGAGTATCATGTCCAGTTTTGGAGGATATACCTCAGGAAGGACACAGACAGGGTGGAGGCAGTCCAGAGGATCGCAACTATAAATGGTGCAGGGGTTGCATGAGAAGCCCTACAAGGACAGACTGAGGAGTCTTAACATGCACACCATGGAAGACAGACAAGCAAGAGTAGACATGATGGAGAACTACAAGTACCTCATGGGGATGAACAGGGTGCAGGAGGGGAGTCTCTTCCTAAAGAGGAAAAGCACCAGAACCGGGGGCATGCAATGCAGCTGAAAGGGGAGTTTAAGATGGATGTAAGGGAACTACTTCCCTGAAAGTGTGGCAGACACTTGGAACAAATGCCAGCAGGAGTAATGGAGCCCAAACTGTGTGGGTGGGGGGGGGCTTGCGTAGCATCGGATAGACATAGGGAATATTAGTAAACAGGACATTGGGGAGGAAGGTTGCCGGAGACCAGTTAGGTTGGGCAGACAGATTAGGAAGGGAACATCTGGGCAGACTGGGTGGGCCAAGCAGTCCTTCACTTCCAACAAATTCTGTGTTTTTATGTTGTTTCTGTGTTGTTACGTTTTTAACTGATTTCTGAATATATTACTTATCCACTTACTTCTATTTTCAACTTATCTTTGCTTACTGGATGTTTCCCTGATGAATGGAAACAGACAATCAAACCTATTTACAAATCAGGTGATAGAATGGATATGGACAATTATCGTCCTATTTCTCTCTTGCCACCTTTGGGCAAGATCTTTGAGAGACTTGTGAATGAGCAGTTTTCTGCCTGTTTACAAGATAATGGTCTCCTTTCGCAAGTTCCATGGGACGGGGACGACCTTGGCCAGGTTCACGAACCACACCAGTATTGCTATGGATGAGGGTTTGCTCACTGGTGTTGTGTTCATGGACCTGTCCAAGGCCTTTGATATAGTAAGCCATCCCCTGCTGATTGGGACGCTCCGAAGCTATGGTATGACGGAGACTGCTGTTGATTGGTTTCATAGTTATTTGTCTAATCGACCACTTAGAGTAGGACTAAATGGAGCATTTTCCTCTAGTAAATTTTTATTACAGGGGGTGCCCCAGGGATCCATTCTGGGCCCTCTTTTGTTTATTGTATTTGTAGATGTTGTTCCATCTTTATTGAATGATACACGTTGCCTGATTTATGCAGATGACATTATTTTGTATAAAAGTTCAATTTCAATTGAACTTATAAATAAGTCCTTAAATAAGGGCTTTGTTATACTTTGCAGGTGGTTAAAAGGGAATTGTTTAGCATTAAATAATACAAAAACAAAATGTATGCTTTTTGGATCCAGAATTAGACTTAACAGATCGCAGAATTTGTCCATCTCTGATTCATTGGGTAATGGGATGGAGCAGGTAAAACAATTTAAATATCTCGGGGTCCTGTTGGACCAACATTTAAAATGTTCTGATCATGTAAATTTTATTTCTCGTCAGATAAATCAGAGACTTGGTGTATTATTCAAGTTCCAATCTATGTTAACTTTACCAGCAAGACGTGCAATAGCTGAGGGTCTCTTATTACCTCAGTTAAATTACAATGCATTTCTTTTTACTAACTTGTCTAATAGAGAGTTAGCTCTTCTTACTAACGTGTTTCATGGTATTTGCAGATTTACTTTTAAGTTGCCCTATTCTACACATCACTGTGAACTGTATAGACTATCTGCCTGGCGTCCTCCTAGGATGGGTTGTCTATACTGTATATGTTTAACAACAGATAAAGTTGTCCATCAAGGTATAGATTCTCCATTGTATCCATTATTACATATTAAAATAAATTCAAGGGAACTTCGTTCAGATTATCAAATTAAGTTAAATGTTCCTAAGACTAAAATGGGTGATGGTTCTTTTACTTATTCTGCTGCTAAAAATTGGAATGAGCTTCCTATTGTTTTATATGAGAATGTTTGTCATCAAACTTTTAAAATTAGGTTAAGAAATTATTTTTCTTGATAAATTGCATTGTTGTTGTTTTCAATGACCATTTCTTTTTTATATACTTTTTTAATTTATTTTCACTGTACTGTAATTGTGTGATGCATGTCTTAAAATGTTGTATTGTATTGTGATGTGAGTTTTGTTAATTGTAACCATCTTGACTGTATATGTATTCGGTCCCCGGGTCATACATGAAAACGGGCCTTGGCTCATTGTACTTACCCCGTAAACAAACATTTAAAATAAATAAAATAAAAATAAAAATATTTTGTCTCTCTTCTCATTTTATTCTACATAGCTATAAGAAAAAAGTGGAAGCTAAATTAGTGATATCATGTTTCACTTGGAAGCATCTCACCATTGGGTGTGTATACAACCCTCCTAAGAACGCTCCAGCATCACTCGAGTCAGTCCTAAAGGACACTGCCGAGGAGGTCTCCTCTGAGCTACTCATCCTGGGGGACTTTAATCTAAATTGGGCCCCAAATGCAAACCACTCCCTTAAAGGAATTGTACAAGAAGCAAACCTTGAGCAGGTTATCTCTGGGCCAACAAGACTGAACCACAAAACAGGGAATCATTCTACACTCGACTGGGTGCTGGCGACCAATCCAGGTAACTTACCGGCTGCAGGCACCTTAGCGGACACCCTGAGTGACCACTCCCCAATATTCGACATCTGGAAAAACATGGCTCCCAGGTTCCGTCCGAGAATCCTGGCTGCAAGGGACTACACCCATCTATTACCTGAACAACTATTCAACTACCTAAGCAGCACAGACTGGAGCCCAATCAAACTCCTCCCCTCTCTGGACGAGGCTGTTGTCTTCTTTTAGCGAACAATCCACACAGCAGCCGACCTATTCGCCCCCATGTAGAAACTCTGTACCAAGGGAAGCTGCTATAAGTGGATCACCCCCTCCTTGAAAGCCCTAATGATAAACCGGGACAAGGCCTGGAAAAAATACAAGCTCTCCACCCTACCTGCTGAGCTACAAAACTCTCAGAAACAGGTGTAAGCTGGCCACCAAAACAGCCAAAAGGGAGTATGTCAAGCAACTTCAGAAAAAGAATCTAGGAAACCCTAGACTTTTCTGGGCACACATAAATGGGTTATTAACGGGGAACGGCAAGACCGAACATGGCCTCATCGAGGTAAATGGTCAGCTAATTAACAATGACCCCCATATCGCCAAGGCACTCAACCACCACTTCACCGAACCTTGACTCTTACAAGGCTGGACTACCTCCCCTCTACCCAGACCCCAACGGGTGGTCACTTCCTAACCTTGACCGCCCAACCTTCCACCTCAGACTAGTAAAACCAAAAGAAGTTCTCTTATTACTAATGACTCTTAAAACCTATGGCTCCAGGGGACCTGATGGGATTAACACCAGGCTACTGAAGGAAGGGGCCCAGTCCCTAGTCAGACCCATGACCTGGCTCTTTAACCAATCCCTAAAAGAGGGTGCAGTCTCTGAACAATGGAAACAGGCCTACGTGGTCCCAATCCACAAGGGAGGCCATTGTGAGTCCACTAGCAATTGCAGGCCTATCTCCCTGCTTTGCACCCTGGCAAAGATACAAGAGAGGCTAATCTACAGGCAACTCCATGAATACCTAGAGTTTCATCAACTTCTGGCAACCCCCCCAGCATGGCTTCAGAACCAGGAGTGGGACGGACACTGCCCTCACCAAATTCTTGACTGACGTACTCAGTGAACTGGATAAGGGGACCCCTATTGGTGTGGTCTTTATCAACCTATACAAGGCCTTCGACCTAGTCAATCACAATCTGCTATTGACTAAGCTGGGCAATGTAGGCCTTGACAGCCATTCCCTTATGTGGTTCGAAAGCTACTTAAATGGACGTACACAAAGAGTAAAATGGAAAGACTCCATATCGGAGCCACTCCTATTAAAAGAGGGAGTGCCTCAAGGGTCGATTCTTGGCCCCCTCCTCTTTTCCCTTTTCACCAATGAACTCTGCGACCACTGTGGTGGGAGCTCTGTGGTCCAGTATGCAGATGATGCTGTCATCTATTGACCCTCCACTAAGCTGGGAGACCTCAGCCCCTTGCTACAAGGAGACCTGAGTTCCCTCAAGCAATGGCTTGTTAACAACAGAATGGTCCTTAACACAGACAAGACCAAGGCCATGCTGTTTGGCCCAAGATCCCTTGGACATGATAGAAACAAACACCTACACCCGACCTCTGCGTCGGGCAGTAGGTTAGAGGTTGTGGTGTCACTAAAATACCTTGGCCTCACCCTGGACCAGGGCTTCACCCTCAAGAACCATGTGGATTAAGTTACTAAAAACTTACATGCGAAACTAAAACACCCCTCTACCGACTGAAAGACCAGCTGATACCTGAAGCAAGGGTCTCCATAGCCACCAGTGTCCTCCTCCCAACAATTACCTATGCGGCCCCAGTGGTCCAGGGAGTAGCTAGACTTGAGATGAATAGACTCCAAGTTCAATACAATAAGGTGGCTCGGTTCGCCACCCAGCCAAACCCCAGGAACCATCACTGTGACATGCTATCCCAACTAAACTGGCCCTCCTCCTGGGATGTCCGTCTCCAGTACCCCTTGCTTTGCTAAACCTTCAAATTAATTAGCCGAACCCCCCCCCCCGCCTCTCGAGACTTACTGCACTAAAGAATAACCGTCGGCTCCTCCGCACAATGGATCGCACGCTCCTAGCTGTCCCTTGAGTAAGAACCAAGGTGGGGGGGCAAGTCTTTCATTCACATGACACCCACCCTATGGAACTCCCTCCCTCCCAGAGTGCAGGAAGCTCCCTCCATCAAAAGTTTCCGCACAAGGCTTAAGGCTCACGTGATGGCTACCTCCAAATGCAGCTGTTAGAGATACGGGTCCACCACATGGACATCTAAGCCTCACAGTCCGTTACTAACTGCTGAGCGCAATCCGTCTCTGCATTTGTGGTTCACACCCCCCTCTTTATTAGTATCAATACACATGTACTGCTGTACTGCCGATCTCAGCGCATGTAACCAGCTGACTGTACACCTCTGTATAACTTGTATCATAATTGCATTTTCTTCATTTACCACATTGTGAGTTATCCTATGTTATGTAATCCCGGGTTGCCGTGGGCTCACCCGGTCACCAAAATTTAATAAATAAAGATTAACAGAGCAATGCAATATGCATCTCGGTCTGTAATCTCTATGATCAACAGCTTTTATCATTTCAAAGGGACACACTACAGTGAAAAAACTATTTTTCTAATCTCAGACATGTTGATGTTGGGAAATAGCTACAATATATACAGGGAATATGTAAAATATAGTATAAGTCAAGGGTATTGTGTGTGGGGGGCAGCGTTCCCAATTTCAGGTACATTCCAGTACTGGGTGTGCTCCAGTTTCAACTGGCTACAGCATTCTGGCAGGGCATTACGTTAATTCTGGGTGCATACCAGTTTTCACTCAAACCCTAGGTAGGTTTTTCACCCCCAATCAGCTGAACAATCCTTTTGGGTCCAGCTGAGCACTATAGTAAAAAAACTAATGTACAAGAATGTACCTATAAATTTTCTTGATGACAGATTCCATTCATCCAAAATAAGATTTTTTTTAATTCGTGCGCTGTAACCCAACCCATCCACGTTGGATTTATTGCCATAAAAGTGCCTGGTATCCTCTGTACAGTGTCCATGATCGCCAGTCTTTTCTGCAAATAAACTTCCAAAACCACTGAAAGCCAGGACTCCAGCAAAGATGTGTACCAACTGGGAGTATCTATACATCTTAGTACAAGCTTATCATTTTGTTCTTTATGGACTCAAATAAGTATTTGGTTTTAGGTCAATCCGGGTCTTTATAATGTTACTGCAAAAATCAAGCTATAAATGCTTAACCGACCAGAGATCTGGTGGTTTTCCGTTTGGGCCATTTTTGTGTAGTCAACAGACTTCTTCCAGGGCTAGTTAAACTCAGTGATCCGAGAAGAAATTGGGCAATCGTTCACGTTGTTTCTCAACCAAACGAATCAACGACTGCGCGTTTAAATCTCTGTCGACTGGACACAGAACGCAACTTTCTCAGCAGTCTGTCCAGCAGTAAGCAGTGCAGCCACACAATCCCCGCCCTTGTGACCTTTGCTTTCACTGACCTTCTCGGATCCGTTCTTTCTTATTTTATGGCCCACTTAAACACACGTGTCATACGTGGAGCTTTGGCTTCTTCGTGCAATTATTAACCTGCGCTGAAGCTTTTAGGTGTTGTAGTAGGGCACTTCACTGCTGCCTTTTTCTTTTCGGTTCATAAATCCTTTTTCCACAAATTGTGCACTGGGAGGGGACAACGCGCATTTTCATTGGCTGTTTCTCATGTCACCTAACTAGTTACAGCATGGGCTACGTTCTCTTCCGGGTCGCGTTGCCGGTGTGCTTGCTGTAGGTGAAAGATGGCGTTAACATTGAGGTGCTGCTGCAGATGGACTGGTAACCAGGGGATCCCGTTACTGAAGAGTTTGTGGCACAGCAACCAGCAGACCGCGCTTTTCGTCTCTGTCGCAGGTAGAGTAATCGGTAGGAGCCATCGGCAGAGGCGCGACCATAATATTCCAACAACGGTGAGTTGGGTGGGGAGTAGGAGTCATGTTGCCTATATGGGAAGGTCAAAAGAGTTCATAAGAGCCATCGGGGAAGGCTATGTGGAGGGAGTCCCTCAAAGCGGGTAGCGCACTGGAGACGTGTGTGCTAAAGGGGGGAAGATGGAGTAATACAAAACTCCGTTAAAGTGAAGGTCAAAACGGAATGAATGAGTTGGTGCGAGGAACAGCACAGTAGAGTTAAGATTGCTGAACTTCTTAAAGAGGTGTGTGCCAAGAGCATTTTATGTTTTAAATAAGTCGGTTCAGTTAAAAAAAAATAAATAAACTGTGATCTTTTGATTTCAAGCGTTATTGCAGAAAGTGCATTTCGGATTTAGGTAGTGGCAGTCAAGAAAACCCAGGGAAATTACCCTGGGAGTACAGGGAAGATGCCATATCAATCTGGGAGCACTGTTTGTATAACTTCTGGTTCAGATACATATTTCACTATAGATGGGGTTCTGGTCTCCTCCTTGCAGATCACTGAGTCAGTGGCAGCCCTTGGTGCCGACTCTGGGTGCTGGGCTACTCAACGACTGTTTTGAGGGCAGCTCGCAGAAGAGTATTACTAGGGAAACTGACTATGGGTTAAAATGCTAACCTACTGATGGCGAGCATCCACAGAAACGGTCGTAAACAGTGGCAGAGCCAGGTTTGGGAGCCAGGGGGTCCCATTTAGTCAATCATAGGCTCCACGATGGGCACTAAACAGTGAATAAAGATGGTGGTGGTGCCACTACTCACCCTGGGGCAGCGGAGCAACCGCCCCCAGCCCCCAGCTCCGCCACTGGTCGTAAAAGTTGTCCACCTGGATCTATAACCCTATGAAACGAAGTAACACAGGGCATTAGAATATAGTTGCAAGAAGGATAAACACAGCAGAGTTAACAGCCTGTAGGGAAGGGCTCAAATGGATATTCCTTAAGTAAGTAATTGATGCATTTTAGTATTGTAAGAATGTGTAGTTAGTGTTTGTTTACGTAGTGTCTGTTAAGCTACATTATTGTATCAGTCTGCGGTGTTAAATTCTGTGACTACCATTGGGTAATGTTAGACAGATACCTCTTGAGAAACAAATGGCTGCACATCTCTCTCTGACAGACCAACCCTTCCTTGGTATGGCAGTTGCATATTTTGGATCATTGGCAATCGTTTTGCAAAACCTTTTTTGTGTAAATTGCAGTTTCTTAGTATCACATTTTGATAGCACTGCATGCCAGACGATGCAGTTGTTTAATGATAAATGTGGTGTTGTGGTCTTATGCACCCAGAAAAGATCAGCCTTATCCAGGTAAGCCTGCTTTAGTATGTTTTAAAAGTACATCCACTTACGTGCTCTTGTCATCATGTGTTCTACTGTACTTACATGCTATACTGTCATTTTTCCTCCCAAAGAAAGAATTCTGCTCAACACTTACAGTGCAGTACAAAATATATTATCTTTTGGCTGACGAGCTTTAAAATCTTACACAGGAAGACACAGCATGTAACCGGACATGGACTCGGTAACAGATTTCTGAAAAACCCATGCAACAAACCAGAAAAAAACATCCTTTTCATACCGCAGTCCTCATTTACTAATCTACCCTACTCACTAACAGCATACAAAAAGGAGAGAGTAGAATCCTGTGTATTTTCAGAAAAGGTGCACACAAATTGGAGTTGGTGTGTGCCGTTACAGCAGTAGAGCTACGTACGGCTTATGATGCTGGACACCTGGGTTCAGGAAGGAGCTCTGGTCATCCAAGGGTTGGCGTTGGGAGGGGGGGGATGTGGAGCGTCTCACAGGATGCTGCCTTCCTCTTTAAAGGGAGGACAAGCATTCCTGCTGAACCACTGCTCTGGGGGTGACCAGAGGGGAGGTGCAGCCAGTCCTGTAGATGGGAGGAGAGGCTTTTTTCAGAGTCTACTTGTGTGCCTACAACTCAGTACATGTGTTCTGACGTCCTCCAGCTGCACTGGTTTTCCCAAGTGAGGAGGGGCTGGGAGGAACTATATGGAAAATCCACCACCCAAATCAGCATCTGCACCCGTCAAATCAGGCAGCTTCCCTAATAATGGGAGAAAACTTTGTCTGAAAGGTCTTGGGCCACTCTGAAGGCCTTGCAGTGTGTGTGTGTGTGTGTGTGTGTGTGTGTGTGTTTTTTTTTTTGGGGGCAGTAACCCTGAGAGCTAGGGTATTGCGTGTGTGTGTGTGTGTGTGTGTGTGTGTCTGGGGCAGCCCATGGTGGTTCACTGGAAGGAGGTAAACCCTGGAAGATAGGGTATTGGATGCCCACAGTCTTCTAGTGTTTGAGGATTTCTGTTCCTGGATCGAGGATGACATTTAATGTTTTGGTCAGCAACTCCTCCTGTTGATGTCACCACAGTGCCCAACACAGGCAGTTACTTCTGTTACCCACCTGCATGATCACACCTTGAACCTGGTCATCTTGTCTGGTGTTGACATTAGATTGGTTGGATCATCACTGCCTTTGCTCTCCCTCCTCCCCGCGTGGAGATAATCTGGTACTGTCTTAAAAAGAAAAAACTCCCAAACTTCAGGAGGTGTTTAATATCTTCAGCATGATGATGGCTTGCGAACAGGGAATCGAAAGTTGTGTAGCACTATAACTTAGTTCTTGCAGCTGCCTTGTATTCCCTGGCACCTTGCTGTGTCCGTCCGTTGCTATCCCTGCTGCAGCTCACCATGGTATTGTGATGAGCTGAGCTGGTTGAAGACTAAAGTACGAAAGCTGGAGCATTCTTGCAGGGTTTAAAATTTGGGGGGGCAAGGGAATTACGTGAATCACGCTATTTTATCCCCCCTGCGGGACAATCCTGCACACACTAAGCACCTCATAGCGCAGTGGCAAAGTACAATAGAACGTCTTCTGTTTTACTTTACCATTGAGTTTGCCCCCCCTCATTTTTGGGCTTCCTCCAGCTTCCATCATCCTTGATAGTTCAGTGATCATGTCTATATTAAAGTCCCTGTTGGTGTAGTGTGCACACTTCTCTTGTCCCTCCACTGTTCTCGCGAGACTGCTGCATGTGGACGGACTGGAGAGCAATGTCGCAGCATTGGGAGCAGGAGCTGGTCGAGGGAAGAGCTGAGGAGTTCACGGATTAGAAGAGAATGGAATGAGGAGACAGTGAAAATGACTGCTGGCTGTGGCAGCAGATGGTGAAAGGGTCAGACTCGTTTTAGTAAGAAACAGCAAAAAAAAGTATAGAATGAGAAAGAGAAGAAAAAAAAGAAAAAAAAAAGTAGTGCCGGCAGGAAGCAGAGTGGTGGGCACAGCTGAGGCGTGTGGCACCAAGAACAGTCGGACAGTTGGCAACCATCGGCCCACTATAGAAAAAATGATTTAGTGTATGTGTAAATATATAAAAAAAGTGGTGCCACAGACATATAATATGACATGGCAGTCACTGAAAAGCAGCCGAGTGAATGAAAACACAAAATACTGAGCCAAAACTTCTGGTTAGTGACTAAAGGTGCATTTGTTTTTGGCACAAAGAAAACTAATGCTATAAAAAATAATTAAGGGGAGGCTAAAGCACAGCTGAATAAGGGTGCCTAGGAGACCAAAAAAAGTTGCTTTTGGGGGGTGGGGGGTGGACTGGGAGGGAAGGAGGTACTTGTCCTGTTACACCACCAGGCTACTACAGACACTGTTGCTGAACTTGCCTGTGTCATTCTGAAAAAAGAAGAAAAAGAAGATGGAGCATGCCTGTGTAAAATAAATAAATTAAAAAGAAAAAGGAAAAAAAACAAACTAGGTGCTGGAAGGAGCAACCTGGGCCAACACCAAAGCAGTTGCTGCCAGAAATGCTTTTTGTGTTTTGTTTAAGAAGAAGCTGAGGGGTGGGAAGGTCCGTAATCTGGCTGTGTCCCCAAAAAAAGCTGAATGTTAAAATAAAACATAAAAATTAAATAATATAAATAACTTTTGTGCAAGAAACAGAACTGTGGGGAACAACTGAAAGGGGTGGGAAGGTATGTAAGTGGGACAGTCTCCCAAGAGTTTAGATTTAAAAAAAAAAAAAAAAAAAAAAAAAAAAAAGGTTTGGCATGGCAGAGTATACCTTATCAATGACCTGGCTGAAAGGAAAGTAGACCAAACACTCATGAGGTAGTGAGGCACTCAAGAGGCCGATGAGGAATTACCAGGAAAAAAAAAAGCCACGTGAAGAAAGCATAGTAGTAGATGTACAAGAGTCTGCACCAGAACTCGAGCCACAGGAATTAACCGATGAGCCGGACACTGCACCGAGCTGGAGCTCCTCTAAACAACCATTTGTCAGTGCTGAATGCTTGCTTGCAGTGTGGGACACTCTGAAAAACTATTATCTAGACCCAGTTTAGCTTGTATTTCACCATTTTTTGTAACTGTCACCTTTATTTGTTTGTTACTAAGGACATTTGCATGGAAACAGGATCTCTGCCCTGTTTACTCTGTCTGCTTGTCTACTTCTGCAGTCTCAGTTCTGTTGATAACATCCCAGTCTGTTACTGTGGAGCTAGTCATGATGTCATAAACAGGGCATTGTGATGTCATCTGTAGACAATCAGCCAAACCTAATAAAGTCCAAAGGGACATTAAAGGGCTAGAGTACTGCCTAAAACTAATATTAGTTTTTAAAAGCAGTCAACCATTACCTTTTATACCTGAAATACTTTTTTCTCTTCCCTTTGGGTAATTAGAAGATTGTTCACCTGATGTTAGTAGGCGTGATGTGTGGAACAGTTCTCTGCCTGGCAGCTGACTTATATCTAGTTCTGTCCACACACATCACCACATCATCAGCACTGTGACCTCACTAACTGACATCACAGATGGCTGATCTGGCAGCTACTGAGTGGCTCTTCTTGAGCACCTGTGATGTCGCAGTCAGTGAGGTCACAATGTTGGTGGTGTGGTGGGGGAAACAGATATGTCAGCTGCCAGGCTGAGAGCTGTTCCACACATCCAGCACAATATTATCATATTGAAAACTTTTTAATGAGCAAAAGGGAAAGGAAAGAAAAAAAGACTTCAGAAATAAAAAGTTGCAACTGTCTACATCTTAAAATTTGTATACATTTTCTGTCCATCTGTTTTGGTTTCATTGGCTCTTATAACCTTGATTTTATGTCCCTTTCTTCAGTAATAAAGAAAAGGGGAAATAATTGCAAAAAATATATAATCCTGGCTGAAAGGTACAGGGGGTAAAAGTACAAAACTGTAAAACAGTGGGATGCAGATTCAGCCCCCCTCAGGGCCACAAACAGTATCAGCTAAGGAAATCTGAGCTGCAGTAAACTTGTAGCTGTGTCAGTGGCATGGAGCACTGAGGTGCTGGTTGCCTCACCTCCCGCCACATCGGTGACCTGGGTTTAAGAGAGGACCAGGGTTGCTCGGGGGCTAGTGGTGGTAAGGAGGATTTAGCATCGATTGATGGGTTTCCTTCTTTTGGGGTTGGAGGAGCAGTGTGTACTGCTGCTTGGTTACCACCTAGTGGAGGGTAGGTGGCACAGCAGCGATCACCAGAATTAAAAGCTGGAGGTGGGCGCTGAAATAGTGCACTGTCTCCACGGTCTCCATGTGTGCCATTGCACACTGCCAGCTGTGACTCAAGGAGAGTAACAGGTAGAAAAGAACTCTGGTCTGCAGGATGATGCTGCAACCCAGAAGGCAACACCGCCACCATCCATGACACCTACTCACACAACAAGGTACGAAGTAGATGGGGTAAGTCCTGGGGGGGGGGCTGAAGGGGCTGGGGTTCAACAGCATAAGGGGGTTGATGATGGACAGGAGCATAAAGTCCATATAAAAAAAAAAAAATTGCAAAAATACATAAACTTAAACTGAAATGTGTCTAACTCACATTTTTCAAAGTTATCCAACTGGTATCAGGGGCTCTTTAAAGAGAATATATACAGTATGGAATTTAAAACAACTATTGTTGGTGTTTTTCTGTTCATTATTGACATGCTGTTAACACATTTGAATTTGAAGCTATTACATTTGCATTGCTATACTATCAGTCCTTAGCAAGATCCTTGAGAAATTAGTCTCTATTCAAGTTACCGAATTTGTTGAAAACTCCAACTTACTCAATGCAGCACAGCACGGTTTTAGAAAACACCACAGCACCATGACTGCACTAGCAAAATTCTCCTCTGACATTCTTACCAACATGGACAAAGGGAAGCTAACAGGGGCTGTTTTCATTGACCTCACTAAAGCTGCTTAACCTTGCTGACCATCCTTACTACTTGCCTCCCTCAGAAATCTGGCTTCTCCTACCCTGTCACTACCTGGTTCAGCAGCTACCTTGCAACAGGACTCAAGCAGTGAAATTCAACTCAGCGATCTCTGACAGTGCTGTTATCAATATTGGCGCCCTCAGGGCTCCATTCTCGGTCCTCTCCTCTTCTCACTATTTGTAAACAATCTCCTGATGTAGTAACCTCTGGCCACTCACTACTTTATGCTGATGACCTGGTCATCTATGCCCACTCTGACAATATCACCAACCTGAATGCTGCCTACCACAGACTTCCACTTGGTGCAGCACTGGCTACACACCCACGCCTTGTCCTTAACTCCAATAAAACTAAAGCCATGCTATTTGGATCCCCACAAATTAAGAACCTGCTCTTCTTCTCTCTCTGTGCCTGACATTAATGGTAACCCTCTGGAGTCTGTTAGCTCTTTTGCTACTTGGGCATTCACCTTGACCAAAATCTTGACCTAAAGCTGCACATCCAGGAAACTTGTAAATCTGTCAATTGTAAGCTAGGGGCTGCTTACAGGACTAACTACCTGCTTACCCTGCCGCTAAACTGGCAATTGCTAGAGGAATCCTGTTACCAACCCTCACCTACGGTGCTCCCATCCTAACCATGGCCAGCAAAACTGCTCTGCACCAATGGGACACCACCTTCAACAATGTTTGCAGGTAAGGCGGCTAAAGCACCACTACTCGAAGCACCATTGTCAGCTATACAAAGACCTGGGCTGGCTATCTCCTCCTCCACCAGGCAATATTACCTCTGCAACCTTTGGACACCATCATCAGAGCATCAAAGCCAGCTGAGCTCTCAAAACTACTCAACCGGTTATACCTTCACGGGACCTTAGATCCTCTGACAAGTCCTTATTGAATATTCCTCTCTCTGTCACATAAAAACGGCTCGGAGCCTTCAGTTATGCTGCCCTCACTTTTGGAACTTGCTGCCCCAGGGACTAAGAAATGCTCCTTCTCACGATGCATTTAAGCACAATCTCAGAGCTTTCTTACCTCGATGGATAAATGTGTTTGTTTTGATCCTCTTGAATCCCATGCTCCTAACCTGTTCTCCTCCCTCCCTATTATGTATTATAGGCACTTGCGCTTTTTTGTTCTTGGTTGTTTTTGCTTTTATGTTTCATGTTTGTTGATACTGTATAACATTGTTGTTCTGATGCCAATTGTAAAGCTCTCTAATTACTGCCTAGTCACTAGCTTGCCCTCGCCTCCTGAGCTGTTTTCCCACCTTCATTCCTTATCCTGCACCCTCTGTTCCTGTAACACTTACTTTCCCAGCCCCGCTCTCTTCCCTTCCCTTAGCCATTTCTCCAGTACCCTCTGTCATTACCACCTCCCTTTTCCTGCCCCTCCCTCTCCTGCTCTTTGCCCCTCACCCCTCTAACCGCCTCCACCCTCTCTGCCGCTCTTCGTTCCACCGTGCCCGTAACAGGTTGCTACCTTGTACCGCTACAATGCCGTGAACTTGCCGCCACCCTTCCTACCTTTCTTTCACCTTTCTGCCCCTCTCCTGCCAGCTTTCCTCCTTCTTTTATTCTTCCCTCTTCTCCCATGCTCAGTCCTCACCCCTCCCTCTCCTATTTTATCCGCCTCCCACCAGTTTGCGTGACTCCCCTCTCTCTCCTGCCGTCTCGTGGTTCCACGGCCAGCACTAATTTACTCTCACCCCGCCAATGCCGTTTCCACCGCCTCGCCTCTTGTCCTCCTCCTTCTTCTGCTCCGCTGCGCCTACTAGGTGCACTCTATCTCCTACCCCACTCATTTCCATCTGTTCTCGTCCTTCATCCCTTTTCCCCTATACCCTCGCCTTCCCACCCTACCCTTCCCTCCCCATTCCTTTAGTTCAAATCCCTCCTCACCCTTGCACCTAGTCCCCCACCGCCCTCCCTGCACATCACCTCCTCTCTCTATTTTTGCACCCATAGCTTCACTGTCCTGTTCCCGACCTCTCCGTCTCTCTTGCCGACTCGGTTCCACCGTCCTGGCCACAGGTGGTAACCTTCTCCCGCTAATGCCGCACTTGGCGCCTTAACCTCCCTCCTGTCCTCCCCTTTTTGCTATTCATTCCTACCACCCCCTGTCTCCGCTCTCTCCTGCCCTACCCTTACACCTGTCCCCTACCACCTCTCCCTAGTTCTCAACAACTGAATACATGTAATTTTATCCTTATGCTATGCTTGACTACACTGTGTGACTTTGTCCTTTGCAAATGTATCCTGCTCTGTGTAATTTCTTATGTATCCTGCAAATGTATCCTGCTTTGTGTAATCTCTTATGTATCACTGTGTTCTGTAACTGTACCTCCCGGGTCGTGCCTGAAAATAGTCACTTGTTGGCTAGCGCACTTACCCGGTCAACAAAAACTAAATAAAATTCTACATGCTATTGCCAACTCTGTTTAGTGCTTCTATGTAGGTACTTACTGTCTGTAACTTGGGAAACGCGCACACACACACACACACTCCGTGTCTGTCTGTCTGTCTCTCCCCCTCTCTGGTTTGATGTTTTCCCTGACACCTTGAAGGAGGCGTTGCTGAAGCCCCTTCTGAAGAAACCATCACTCAACCTTGATATCTTGGCGAATTATCGACCCATCTCTAACTCCCATTCTTGGGGAAGGTTTGTTGAGAAAGTGGTGGCTCTACAGCTCGAGGCACACCTTGCGGCCTTTGACATCTATGAGCCATTCCAGTCTGAGTTTAGGGTAAGGCATAGCACCAAAACGGCATTGGTCAGGGTGCAAAATTACCTCCTCAGGGCAAGAGATAGAGGAGATCAATCAGTTCTAGTTCTCCTAGATCTCTCCTCAGCATTTGACACCATGAACCACACTGTGCTTCTGGATCGCCTTAGAGAGTATTGTAGACTCACCAGTACTGTCATCGACTGGTTTGAGTACTTTCTCATTGGCAGGATGCAACAAGTAGTGATGGTGAATTGCTACTCCTGTCTGAAGCCTCTGCCGTGTGGAGTTCCTGAAGGCTCGATCTTGTCGCCGATGTTCTTCGAGGTGTACATGCTACTCCTGGCTCAGCTCATTAGACATTACACATTGTTATACAGCTAGATACCAACTGCATATGTCTTTTGCTCCCAGATCAACTGCTAGGTGTCAGGCTGACACTGGTCCATGTGTCCCTTCCTCTCTGGGAGAGGAGCGATGTCCTGTGGACACTCGATCCTCCTCAACCCCAGTGGACGGATCGCCTGCATCACAGGAGGTAAGGCACAGTGCCTCAGCCATCCATGCTACTGGGCTGGCAAGGCACACCTTTTTATAAAAAGCTTTTCTGTCTCCTAAGCTGTTCTCTGGGCTTCCATACTGATGGGCTGTACCTCCTGATGCTATCATGCAGGAAGGAACCAAAACTCTGCAGCCTGGATATCCTTCCCTCCACTTCTGTGCAAACCAGTTTACTCTCTGCCTTCTAGAAAGCAGGTACTCTGTAGCAGAGCTCTGTATCCTCATGGCAGGGCTGAAGATATTAACTGTAAGTCAAATTTTTATTTTTCTCTTTGGATATCCTCAAAGTTGGACAAGAGCAGCATTGCAAAAGCTCTTTTTCTGTTTAGTTCCAGTTTCAGCCTTGCATGCTGTACAGAGTGGCCCACATTCCTAGCAGAGTTTTTCCCACTATTTGGGGCTCGGCCGAAGCTGCTGCACAGCCCGCCTTGAAATTCCCCTCAGCTCTAAAAAGCCATCAGTTGACATCACGGCCTCAGAAACAGGTAGATATAGATATACATGTATTAGTTTAAGGATTATACTCCCTGTCAATGGCAGTATATTGGGATAAGGAGCATACTCCCCATTGACGGCAGTAACTAGCTATCTCAATGGCTGGAAGCGTTCATACAGCCACTCATTATTGCTAATAGTCCCATAGCACTTGTGGAGTCGTCGACGGCACTCCTCATCGACAGCGCCATACCCCCCAGCAGCAATTGAGGGGCTAGCAATTCCGCTTTTCTTCTAAGGCTTGCATAGCTATAACATTTCACAGGATCAGTTGTGAGCAGCATTTAAGAGGCTAGCAAGCAGCATTTCTTCCAAGCACAGCAATAAACTCGGGAAGCTTCCAACCCTTGACGACAGTTCTGGGGCATAACGGCTTACAGAAGCCCCAGTTCTTAGGAACGTAGTGATCCTCAAGGGCATTGGAATCAAGCCACAGAATTCTTCCTTTGGCCACCTTTACCGGCCTTCCACACTGGGGATCGCTCCCCGAGGCTCACTGTGGAGGGGACCCCATTTCTCAGGGACATTGAGATTAGGCCACACTGTGTCGGCAGACAAGCCTCCCAAGGGCAGGAGATACCAGGAAAATGCAGATCCCTCCTGTCTGACCACCTTTGCAGGCTGTCTCTCTTTTGAGGTGCGAGAAGGGAGAGACCTCCAGGGTGGAGGACCTGGTGGAGGCCCCCTTCTCATCTGCTCGTTCGGATCAGCGGCAGGCTGCTCAGACTGAGGTGCACGTGTTCACACAGGAGGGCCAAATACTGGCAGTGCCTTGTTGGCCATAGATCTAATTGAATCACTGAACAGAGTATTTGCCCTGGGACCCCCATGCTCCAAATTGCAGCCTCCAAGCCCCTGGAACGGAGGGTCTACTGGATGGTGACTTGAAAGATAACCTAGTTCCCATCCTCTGATGAGGAGGAGGCGCACCTCTCTGTGCATCTTGCCAAGTGTGGAAGTGTGCTGGTGACCCTTTGGGAAGACTGCTTTCCATAACTTAAAAACCTACTGCAGTAGCACCTCTTGTGTGTGTTTTTTTTTTTTTTATCCCCGTTCTTGTTTGAAATTCTGTTTTCCCCATTCTTCAGGCAGGCCAATGAAACTCCGTCTAGAGCCATCCCTTTATTTTCCATTCCCTTTCCTGCAGTTTGCCATTAGGGTCCCAGCCCCCTTGAAGGAACTAATCCTTTGCCATGGAGGTGCCAAACATAGTTCCTGGACAGGTTATTTAGTATTGCAAGAAGCTGCCGCTTCTAGTTAAAAGCATTTATTTTATGGTGGTAAATAGCAGTCCTGTTGTGAGAACCAGAAATATCCAATCCCTGGGAGCTATGTTACTGTGCCAGAAGGGAATGCATACTAACACTCCCTATGCATACTCTGAAAACTGATTGTTTGGTGCACCGAAAACATCAAAACCCTTAAAATTTAAGACAAAATGCACACAAGTAAAATGTTCCAGGTAGCCGACAAGCAGCTGTGGAACTGTGCAGTTTTTCTTCATTTCCCCAAATTCTGTTTTGTTTGCAAATAAACCACAAATCTCACTGTATGTAGGCATTATTAAAAATAAATGTACAGATTATTCTTTTGTTTACTTATTAATTGAAATGAATCTTTGGTACATTTTGTATTTTTTGTTCATAAGAGCTTGTTTTCCATATAAGATATAGGACTTACCAGAGGAAAGTTCTAGCAAACAGAGTGTTGTTGGATCCTTCTCCTGAGCTACCCAGTGTCCTAGGAGCCAGCTGGACCCCTTTTCCTTAGATTTATTCTCTAGCCAGGTGAGGGGAGGGGTCAACTCCCAAAGTACACATTCATTTTGTTAATAAAGAACTATTATTTGGTTTTAGACATCTGAATGTACAAAGATGTGTTTACATGTTATGCTTTACTGCTTGTACATTAAAAATAAGATGGTTTGAAATAATTGCATTTGAAAAGACTGAATGGGTGAAGTCTAAGGTGGTCACCTGATACTGTCCTAGTATATAAGGAGGCAACCTAGATAGCCTGATCAGTTCAGTTGTGGGTTCAGTGTGTGGTACTGACCCTGGTGTGGGAGATCTGCAAGCTTCTTTCAAATCCCAAAGGAGGATTGGGTTATTTTCCCAAGTTGTAGCAATCTTCTGAAGCTGAACAGTCATAATGCTATAATGTCATTGAAGATTTTGGATGTTATTTCTTTATTTTGTCATACAAAGTCCGCTCTTTTGTTTGTTTAACCTTTAATAAAGTACCAACTTGGCACTTCTTTAGCCTTGCTACACCTGATTCCTGTGTCGTGTGTCCATCCATTGCTCACTGCCTCCGACACCAAGGCAAAGAAAACCATTAGTTTGGCAGAGGAAGAGGCCACTCTGAGACCTGGTGGTCAGGAAAGTGAATGCATCTTAAGAAGGCCTTACAAGCTTCAGTAACTTAGCTCAAGGAAGCGACAGCTAGTCCTTTCTTGGCCAGAGACCCTCTTTCAAGTGCCAAGGTCCTATCTTCCAGCTGGCAGAAGATTCTGAGAAAAATAAGGCGGCACTGCAGCAGCTCCAGCTCTTTGGGTTAGCCTCTGTTTATTCAGCAGATGTGTTGGAGGCAGCAGCCAGCTGCACTGCTAGAACCATGTTCTGTCAAACTTCAGCATGGCACAACCTCTGGCTTCGAGCTTGGCAAGCAGATGCTTTTCCAAGATCCCCTTGGTCAGTGCTGCCTCTGAAGATTGTCCACTGTTCGGCTCCATTCTCAAAGCGGTGGTGTATAATCAGGGGAAACTACTATGGAGTGCAGGCTGCAGACAAAGACCAGAGATAAGTTCTGGTCAGAAGGCCTCTGGCGGCATTAAGGTTATCTTCTGTCTGGCTCTGCCTTCAAAGAAGCAGTGAAAGAATCAGGGGAAACCACTATGGCACACTTGTTGCAGTCTAAGACCAGTGAAAAGTAGGGGTTAACAGCTCACCAGTGGAATTTATTGTGCCGAAATTACATCAAAGGGCAAAACAGAACTTCTCAGGCAAACAAACCTGCATAGCTTCGGAGGAGGAGGAGGAGGAAGGGTCACCCGACAGGCCCGGGGTAGCAACAGCATCAATGAAACACTTCAAACCCATCCTTGAGTGGGGCTCCTTGCTGACGGGCTCCAGGCTCAGCTTCGTATGCTGCATATCCTGGCCCCATTCTCGCTACGGGGGCAGGCTTTCCAGTTTTTACAAGGAATGGGTCCACACTACAACAGTCGGATGGGTTTCGATATCATGCACAAGGGACACCTAATCAAGTTAGACTGTGATCCACCATTACCTCATGTGGTACCATCACCCATTTTGGGCAACTTGGCATAAAATGTACACTAAGGATTTCTGCGGAGACAGGTCACCTGCTGATTTAACTTGTTGCAGTCTATTGGTGAGGTAACTGACAAACCAGTTAGTGGCAGAGATGTCAAGACTGATATTTCTCGATGTAAGCATGGCGTTGTGGTCCGTGGTGTCGAAGGCCTTGCTGAGATCGAGGAAAAGAGCAACTACATGTTTCTTAGAGTCTAGGGTGATTTGCCAATCAGGAGTTACTTTTGCAAGGGCAGAAATGGTACTATGTTTGGCCCCGAACCCGGACTGGGCAGGGTTTAGGAGATTGTGCAGGGCCAAGTGTTCTCTAATTTGGGTATTGACACTTTTTTCCAGGGCTTTTGAAAGGGTGGAAAGTATAGAAATGGGCCAATAATTGTTCAGGTCACACGGGTCCCCTGACTTGAATAGAGAGGTAGGATGTAGGCAGTTTTCCATGACACCTGCAGTTCACCCTGTTCAGGGAGGTGTTAAATAGGTGGGTGATAGGGGCGGTCAAGTAAAAATAGCCAAGCTTTAGGAAGAATGGTTCAACATTATCTGCACCGGCACTTTTTTTTTTTTTTTGTGTCCAGTGACAAAAGGAGGTTCTCTACTTGTTTAAACGTAACTGTGGAAAAGCTGAACGGAGTAGGATGAGGTTGATAAGGATAAAGATTAGCATTTGGGCTAGCCAAGCTATCCCCTGAAGGGCGAGATGTCTAAGGCAAGCCCTGCAGTGGAAAAAGTGATCATTGAACTGCTCTAATATGGCAGTTCTGTCCATGTATGTAACTCCTTTGGCCACAATTTTGGCTGGAAGGGAGGCATCAGGATGCTGACCTTCAACCTCTTTGAGGATGCTCCAGAATTCGGCAGTGTTGTTTTTGTTGTCTTTGAGTTTTGTCTGGCGTCTGGAACAGGGTGGGACAAATCACTTTTTGACCTGGTGGCCAGTTTGGCCACCGTACCTCAAAATCTGGTGGGCAAAATTTTTTTTGGGTGGCCAATTTTTTTTTTTTTTTTATACACCTGCTGCTGAAGATGGGACCAGCAGAGAAACACGGTGGCCGGACTGGCACCCCCCAGTCAGTACGTCGTTGCCTGCTTTAAATTTAAACTTTCTCATTTGAAAATGCCCAGATCAGGACTGAAAATACAGCGTAGTCAGTGGCACTCTGTAGCTTTTATTCACTGAGCCCTTAAAAGGGCTTTAGATGCAGTGCCAGCAACTATTTGATCGCTAATTCAGCCTCTTCACCCCACCACACACACACACACACACACACACACACACACACACACACACACACAGTTACGCTCTCACTGAGCTCACTCCTGTCTCCCTCTCTCACTGCCTGAAATCAGAATGGCGCATGGTGGGCTTTCCCAGTAATAATCGAGTCCCACCACTCAGGTGAGCACCAATTGCTTACCTCATGATTCCTCATCAATGTCTCTCTCTTGAGACTGCTGGTGGGTGATGCGCTGGACTGATGGATCTCTTCCTCCTTCTTCCAGGCACGTAGACAAATGGAGGCAATTCCATTCCTGCGACCGCTGTCTCTCACTCATGGGGTCTCGATCCGTACGCATGCGTGATTTCGGCAGCTCACTCAGAATTCATCAACAAGGCTGCTGAGCTACGGCGCGTATGCGCCGAAGGTGCGGCTTACTACTCACCAGAATGGCGAGTTCTTACAGAAATCTGGTGGCCAGAATGATTGGCCAGGTCGCATTTGGCGACCTG